>CM051823.1:54626987-59626987 GCA_028451465.1 Erethizon dorsatum | reverse complement strand
TCCATTTACCTATAAAAGTCTTCAGTTTATCCTTCTTTATGGCTGAGTAGTACCCCGTTATATAAAACACCACATCTTTTTTATCCATTCCATGGTTGATGGGCATCTGGGTTGTTTCCAAGATTTTTCTATTACAAATTTTGCTGCTGTATACATGGGTACACATATATCTCTGTGGTACGATGTTTCTAATTCTTCTGGGAAGATACCCAGAAGGGGAGTAGCTGGTTCTAATAGTGCCTCTAATCCTAATTTTTTAAGAAATCTCCACACTGATTTCCACAGTGGTTGAAGCAGTCTACACTCCCACCAAGAGTGGAGAAGGGTTCCTTTTTCCCCACAGCCCATCCAGCATTTGTTATTGGATGGTTTATTGATAATATTGAGAATAAATAACCATTCTTTATGGAGTGAGATGGAATCTCAGTGTTGTTTTAATTTGCACCTCTCAAATGACCAATGATGTTGAACATTTTTTCATATATTTATTTGCCATTTGTATTTCTTCATCTGAGAAGTGTGTATTCATCTCAGATGTCAATTTTTTGATTGGATCTTTGAATTTGGGGGGGGTCTGATTTTTTCAATTCTTTTTATGTTCTAGATATACGTCCTTTGTCTGTGGGACAACTGGCTATAATATTTTCCCATTCTGTGGGTTGTCTTTTTACTCTGTTTGTGATTTCTTTTGCTCTGCAAAAGCTTTTTAATAAGGTGAGATCCCATTTGTTAATTTTTTGTCTATTTCCCTTGCAGTCTGGGTTTTATTCATGAAACCTCTGCCTACACCTGTGTCTTCGAGATTTCTGCTTATTTTCTCTTCCAGTAAGTTTAGTGTTTCTGTTTTAATATTTAGACCTTTGATCCATTTTGACTTTAGTTTAGTGCATGGTGATAGACATGGGTCTAGTTTTAGTCTTTGGCATGTAGAGAGCCAGTTTTTCCAGCACCATTTATTAAAGAGGCTATCGTTCTTCCAGTGAACATGTTTGGCCCCTTTGTCAAAGATAAGGTGGCTGAGTGTGTTTGTAGTTGTGTCTGCATCTTCTAATCTGTTCCACTGATCCTCAGGTCTGTTATTTTTGCCAATACCATGCTGATTTTATCACAGTAGCTTTGTAGTATAATTTCAGGTCTGGGATTTTGATGCCCCTGACTTACCTTTGTTGCCTAGAATTGCTTTTGTTATTCTAGGTATTTTCTGATTCCAAATGAATTTTAGGAATGTTTTCTCTAGATCTGTGAGTTATGTTAATGGTATTTTGGTTGGGATTGCATTAAATCTGTATAGCAGTTTTGGGAGTAGGGCCATTTTCACTATGTTGGCTCTTCCTATCCAAGAGCAAGGGATATCTTTCCATTTTCTGATATCAGGAACAAGACCAGGATGTCCATCATCACCACTCCTATTCAATATAATTCTGGAAACATTAGCCAGAGAAATTAGACAAGAGAAAAAAATAAAAGGAATAAAGACAGAAAAGGAAGAAGTTAAATTATCATTATTTGCAGATGACATGATACTCTACATGGAAGACCCCACAAACTCGACCAAAAAACTTGTAGATTTAATATACAAATTTAATAGTGTAGTGGGATACAAAGTCCACAGTCAAAAGTCATTAGCACTCCTGTACACAAGCAACAAACTCACAGAGAGATAAATTAGGGAAAGCACACCTTTCACGATAACATCCAAAAAAATGAAATTCTTAGGAATAAATCTAACAAAGGATGTAAAAGATTTGTGCAGTGAAAATTACAGTACCCTAAAATAGGAGATTGAAGAGGATATCAGAAAATGGAAACATATTTATATGTTAACTGACAGATAATATACTTTTTATGATGTTGAATCTTCCAAGAATACAGTATGCTCTCTATTTGTTCAATTCTCCTTTTATGTCCTTCAAGAGTATTTTATAATTTTCCTTATGTAAGTTTTGTATATCCTCATTTTTTTCTGTTATAAAAGGATATCTTCTTCTTAATATATCATCTAGATGGATTTGTTTGTATATTTGAAGTTTCTTGCTTTTGTGTGTGGATATTAGAAGCTGAAAATGTATTTAATTTCATTTTTTTGTAGTAGACATTCCATGGATTACTTTTGGCTTTCCAGATAATTAATCATTTCATCAAATAAAAATAGTTCTATCTCTGCATTTTCAACTTTCATAGCTTGATTATTTCTTGTCAAATTCATTACTTCTAACTCCACCACAATGACAAATACTTCTGGGCTTAATGTGTACCTTTATTGTTTCCCCAACTTTAGTGAGAAAGCCTTTGTGTTTCACTATTTAAAATGATGTAGAATTTGGGGCTCAGGCATGTACAATTCATCCTGTTAAGAAAGTAGCTACAAATTATTATTTTATTGGGTATTTTTTTAACATGGATGGTTTTGCCTCAGTATATCTTTTATCATTTTTTCCTGTTCCAAGAAAATTATATTGAAAGTATATATATATATATACATATATACACACACACACATATATATGGGGAAAGATATGTTTATAAGATCATGTTTTTCTGTCTGGAAACACATTACACACTTCAGTGGAGTTTTATTGGTTTTTAAATATAAACTAGGTCTCTTTGTTTTATTCAACTAGTGAACATCAAAGCTGCAGTTCTGTATCTGGTGCAGAACAGGTCCTTGAAAATTTTTTGATTATAGAAAAAAATAGTGAATAGTTTGTATATTTCTTTTTATATTTGTATAAGCATTTATATCATGGTCTACCTTTAATGAGGTATTTTTTGTTACGCTTTCATATTGTTGCATATATGTAAATGCACATAAACTGTTGCTTTTTAATACACCCATTATTGTACTAGAATTCATATATAATAAAAGTTATCTTATAAATTATACAATTCAATGGCCTTAAGTGTCTTCATGAGATTTTGCAACCATCAGCGCTATTGCAATTTGCAAATTTTACTCACCCTGAAAGAAAAACTCATACCCATTGCCAAGCACTCCCCATCAACCCCACCCCATGCAAACCACAAATCTACTTTTTGTTTCTATTATACACATAATGTAGATATTTTATATAAATGAAATGATACAGCTGATCTTTTGTATTGGGTTCCTTCCTACAGCAAACTTTTTTTCAGGGTTCATCTAAGTTGTAACATGTATCTATACTTCATTCCTTTTTACTGTCAAGTGGTATTCTGTTTTATGGGTATAGTAGGTTGACTTATCCACTCATTAATCAATAGAAATTGGGGGCACTTTCAAATTTTGACTCTTATGAATAATGCTGTTAGGGATATTGATGTGCAACATTTTGTTTTATACATGTTTTCACTTTTAGGGGGTAGCATGCCTAAGAGTGGAAATGCTGGATCATATGTAACTCTATATTTGACACTCTGAGGAACTGTCAAATGGTTTTTAAAGTGGCTGTATCATTTTACATTCCCACCAGCAGTACGTAAGGGGTCCAGTTCTTCATTACACCATCTTAGTTGGGATGGAATGGTATCTCACTGTGGTTTGAGTTTGAATTTCCCTAATGGTTAATTATGTTGAACATCTTCTCATATGATATTTGGCCATTTGTTTAGCATTTCTACAGAAATATCTATTCAAAATCCCATGCACTTAAAAAAAAATACAGTTATTTTCCTTTTCTATTACAGGGTTGTAAGTTTTTTATACATTCTGGATACCAGTCCCTCGTTAGACATATGGTTTGCAAATATTTTCCCTCATTTTGTGGGTTGTTGTTCATTATCTTCAGAGTATCATTTGCAATACAGAATTTTTTTTTGAACTCCAATTATTTATTTTTTCTTTTGTTCCTGTGTTTTGGTGTCATATCTAAGAAATATTTTCCTAATCTGAAGTCAAGAAGGTTTATGCCATTTTCTTCTAAGGGTTTTGAGGTTTTCCTAAGTCTACGATCCACTTCTAATGCAATTTTTGTATATATGATAAGGACAGGGTCCAACTTCATTCTTTTACATTCAATACCCCATTGTCTCCTCACCTTTAGTTTCAAAGATTATTCTTTCCCCCACTTCACTACCCTGGCACCCTCATCAGTTAACTGTAAAAATAAGAGCTCATTTCTGAACTACCAACCCTGTTGTTTTAATCTATATGTCTATCCATATGGTAATACTCAATAACTAATTCTATGAAAAATTTTTCAAGTAAGAAAATTTGAGTCCGTTAACTTTATTCCCTTTTTTTCAAAATCATTTTGTCTGCTCTGGATCCCTTGTACTTCTATTAGCTGTTACTTTTTAGTGTGCAATTTGAAACCAGCCAATATTCCAAATTCTACTATTTGCTGCACTAGAATTTTTAGTTGTTTCATTTGGTCTTATCCAGAAATCAGTTATGAACTTTTCCTCCTCTCTACGCTCTCGTAAGTCTAATTTCCCACCCTCTCATTTTCATGACCAAAATCTAAGATCAATGTTAAATAATAACTGTGATTGCATGCATCTTTGTAACATTCCTGACTTCAATGAGAATTATTTTAAAGGCTTACTGTTAATTATGATGATGGCTATAAATTTTAGATGAGGTTCTCGATCAAACTCTGCTTGGTTCATTAATATCTTTTGATCAGGAATGAATATCTGGTTTTCTCAAATTTCAGTGTCTTAATTTCCTTAACTGTGACAATAGAGAACTGAGGCTAGATTGAATCACAGCAAGCAGCCAAACAAAAGTGAGCTTTTGGATTAGAGACAATTATTGTTACCTATTTTTCCTAAGCAGCTCTGGAATATTGGACCTGTTCACTAATATTTTCAAGGCAGAATTCTGCATTGCGTAAAAACTGGCCAATCATTCTTAGCTTGTAGTGTTTTAGGAATTAGAGCTAATACATGTAAACAATGGAATTGAGGTAAATTTTTGTGTGATAGTCACACAGTCCAACATCAAAACGAGTTGACTGCTCCATGTAGATTTATAGATATTTTAGGGTTGGAACAGATATCAGTGGACAACTCTTTCAATTTCAGACAAAATGCATCCCTATTCATTCTGTGTTTTCAAAGTGAAACTCATTTATCTTACCATTTTATACCTTTTTGTGTACGCATCTCTCGTGGTAATTGATAATCACTTACCACGCAGTTAGTGACCTGTATATCTACCTCATGTAGCTCACTAAACTGATGTATCTTTGAATCAAGCATTATGTGATATTCAAATCAGTATTTGATTCCCACTAAGTACAAAAGAATGAAAATGTAGCTCTCTAGTTGAGTGGATAAAAGAATGAACAAACCTATAAACTAGTTAGCAAGTTAATCAGCTACTTTCCTACTTTTCTCATACAACTTCCACTCATAAGATTTAAACATAAAGAAAACAATGAATGTACAGATGTGTAAATAGGAATCATGTTTCCCAGCCAGATATAACTCTAACACCACTTGTATCATTTCTAAGCATCTCACTATTAATTAATTAGTTTATCAAAGTCAAGCTGATTTTGCTATACTTGGAGAGGTGTACAAAGATCGAAACCATACGTGTATACATTCGCATATACAGATATATAACATATATATATATATATATATATATATATATATATATAAAACTACAGATGTCAAATATGTGTTTTTGACAAATATGTCAAATATGTACTTATTTTTAAGTGAATTCTATATTTTTTTTCGTGGAATTTATAGCTTGCTAACCTATCTAGAACAAGTAGTTCATGGAGGCAGCAGTGCAGGGGACTCTTTAAGTGTCATAGGGGAAATGATTATTGGAGACCCAATGCTCATTTTCTTTTTTTCCCCAGACATCTAAGTGCCCTCAAATCCCACCACAGTTTATCCTAAGACATGTTAGTCAGTGTGTTTACAGAAGTTCTAATTAATTCTTTGTAATTGCATAGTATTTTCTGCCTCTGTTTCTCACTGCTGTCCCAGCCTTAGAAACAAGATTTTCCACTCTGGAGACAGCCTTGGTAAAAGCCTATTAATAAATAATTAAGTTTGGAGGTTCCTGCAGTGGTGAGTCACGACTGGAGGTCATGTGGGAGCTGTCTCCATGGCAACTCACCAACAAGAACTGTGTTGCTCTATTTTTCCTTGAGTGTATGTGGCAAGGTGGGGGCAGAGAAACAAATTAAAATGAAATTTGATTTTCATATTTTTTAAATTTTGCTTTGAAAAACTCTGCCATTGCATTTAGAATTCAAGAAAAGTTATGCTTATGGCAGATGAAATGTGATCAGCATTTGGGTGCAAAGCCTTCCATATTTCTCTTCTCCACCCACAGCTCATCTCTTCTGGATCTACCTTTGGCTCTACCCAGCCCTTGCAGACTGGATGAACCATCCTTCTCCAGGCAGTCCTTTCTAAGTAGCTCTTTCTGCTAGCCAGCTGGGTCCTGCCTGACAGTTCCTATTCATTCTCTCCCCCTCCCCTATTAATTTGCAGTAGTGTCAACTACCATTATGCAGAATGGAAATCACATGGATTTGGGGAAATGACAGGTCTGAATTCCATCCCCAGCCTCTTCTCTTGCTGTAGAGGTAAAATTTAGGAAAGTTATTAGAACTCTTTCTACAGTTTCCTTAACCATTATGGTGGTTAATTTTGATTGTCAATTTTATTGAACTAAAAATACACCTAGGAACTTAGTGAAGCACACTTCTAGGTGTGTCAGTGAGGATGTTTCCCTAATGCAGGTGGCACCAAAAACATGGTGGGGGGGCCAGATGGAAGGAAAGCAGAAAGAGGAACCCCTCCAGCACAGGCACCCTCTGGATCTCTCTCTCTCCCTCTTTCTCTCTCTCTCTGCTTCCTAACTGCCAAGGACAGCTTTCCTCAGCCACACCCTTCTGCCATGTTTCTGCCTTGCACAGACCTAGAAACAATGGAGCCAGATGTTTGTGGACTGAAACCATGAGTTAAAATGAATCTTTCCTCTTCTAAGTTGCTTTTTCACGGATATTTTCACAGAGACAAAAAGCTAGCATATCCATCAAATGGAAATAATAATTCCTTTATAGGGTTGCAGTGGCACTTAAAGAAGCAGAATAAAGTAGCTGTTAAGAGCACAGATTTTCACATCAAAGTTTTTGGATTTAAAACTTTTCTTAGTGTTTTACTCACTTTCCCTTTTAGGGCAAGACATTTAATTTCTCTCTGACTCTAAGTCTCACTTTTTGTATCTCAAAAATGGATCATCATCGGATTCATAAATTTACTTGGAACATTAATTTACAAATTGTATGTAAAAGATTTTGGCAGTGTTGAGCTCTTAATCTATATGAATTACAATTATTAAGGAACATAGAATAAAGTGTGTGCAACAGATGTATAAAAATAAAGCTATTATTTTATGATCACTTTTTTTCAGCAATGGTAACTTAATATAATAATCAAGCAATGCTTCCCCTAATAGGTAGAAATCAGCTAGGTAGATATAATGTATCCAGAATCCCTGAACCCCTGTGTCCTTGCCTAGACTGGTACTTCTTTCTGCCTCAAATAGAACCTTTGACTTTCCAGACCAGATCTCATTCCAGCCTCTTCCTTTGCAGAAGTATGGCCCAGGCCAGCATTATCCAAGCCTAGAGGTCATTTGTTCTGTTATATTCTCTATTCTCCTTTCTCCTATGCTCTGTTCTTTGTCCCAGAAGTTAATACTGGCAGACCAAATCTCTTAAGCTTGCCCTTGGGTAGCTTCCGGTTGTATGAGGAATAAGAATGCAACAGGAACTTCACAGTTATAAATTAGAAGCAAGTAGGGTTGGGCTGAAATGCAAATGATCCCTTAGGCTCTCCCTTTGTACTCTCAATACAAATGGAAAACTACAACAACCCAATTGATACTGAACAACCAAGGACATAGATACCTCAATGATGAAGTTATAGTTTACTTCACCAAGAAAGAGATCTTCAGGAAATAACAGCGAGTAAGGATAAAGAATGGAAAACAGAAGATGAGAGCTATAATTATCAATCAGGTCTTATGACCATCTATGGAAGTATGAGCTACAGCAACTACAAATTTTGCATTATTTCATTTTGTTTTTCAGCTTCTCCTCCTATCTTGAATAAAGAAGCCCAGAAATGGACAGTATTACAATTTAAATTCCAGGTAGATGTGTTACTTAAGAAAGTTACTAAGACTGACTGACATCACCTTGTGACATTTTAGTATCTGATTAGACATTATTTTCTCCCTTGTTTGGGGGCTAAATATTTCTTCACTGAATAAAAAGTAAGAACAGATAAGAGTCAAAAGAGTAGACTGTCCTGGCTCTTCTCAATTTAATCCACTTCCCTGCACACTGGGTACTATTCTTCCTTCTCTGTCTTGCTCTGTGCCCCGGGAAGCTGACTCCTGAAGATTCATATGAAAAGCTTCAGGTTGGGTTTACTCAATGGGAGGCAGCAGCAGGAGACTAGAAGGTGAAAGAAGAGACAGGGAGGAGGGTAGAAAGCCTGTGATAACTTTGCTCTGCTTCTTTTAAATCCCAGTGCCTGTGGAGGATGCTGTTTCTTTTCATACCTTGCTTCTGCCAGGTCACACAGCTGTGCTGTGTCTTAGGATATCTTGCCATCCATTTTTGCCCCTCATGGGCTGACAGTTTCTATGTGAGTCATGTCTTCATTGAAATACTTTCATTTGAACTGAATTCTGCTTCTTCCTAGTGCTGTAACTCACATGATACCCAAAACTGAACCTATTTCTGGACCTTATTCATAAGTCAATGCCTTCCATCTCTACACATGAGAGGATCTCCACAAAGGTTCATTACAGTGGAGGAGATCTTGGAATTAGAGTTACTTGGATTATATAGAAGGAATTTATCCAGAACATGAATATAATTTAGAGCCACCATGACATTCATTTGCCAGTGATATCTGTAGGTAGGTATTCAAATCTTTCCCCCCTTTCAATGTCAACAATCAAGCATATTCAGAATGGTTCATCGCTGTCAAGAACCATCCAAACTTTCTTCCACAAATTGATGTGACATCTGTAGTTATAATCATAGGTAATGGCTAATGGTGCCTTAGGAAGCAGATTTCAAGGTAACTCTGGAGTAAGATATAATTTCCTATGGATTTTGAAAAATCTCTAAACCAGAAATGTTAGAAGGAATGTCTCCAGGTCCACTGCTATCCCTGGGGCCTAGCAAAAAAGAAATGCCAGCCTAGAACCCCTCAGCTGTATCCTAGAAGGACTAAGGCAACCTCCTGGCAGGCAAATTCTCTGCAGGATGTTCTTCCTCGCTCCTTCTCTGAGATATGAGTTTCGTAGCCACAGTTGATAGTCCGTTCTGCCCTTGAGACATCACTTCCATCTTATTTGTGTCATATTAGTGTCTGTAAATCCTACAGGAGAAGACAGCTCAAATAAATAACAAACTGCCATAAGGTTCCCGTTCTTTTCCTTTCAGTCTCCAAGAATATTTCATTTTCTGCTTTGGGAAGCAACCTCTTGTCTCTTCCTGCCATCTGGAATTTTTACTTTATCACTTCAGTCTTAGAAACTTATTAAGTCCCTGTGTTCTCTGCCGGGTGGAGGTTTAACCCAAGTGATCCATTTCTTTATTCCACATGTCTGCATTCTCTTGTCTTGGCGTTATCTGTGATTTCTGGCTTCTTCTATTGGCTTTCCATCCTTGTTAGTCACTGTGTATTTTATAAACAGCTTGACTGATGGGTTTCACTTAAAGTAATGTGGTTTCACCTCAGATGAATGCTTAGAAGCAGCAGATGAAATTTTAGTTCTCTGAGAGCAATGGATGTAAATCAGATTAATTGTCTCACTAACTTTGGGAACATCCGGGGATCTCGTTTCCTGCCTGAGTTGTTGGAGCTTTGGCGTCAACTTTTGGCAGATGATGTGGCTGGAACTAGCCATTCATCACCAATAACGGCATTGAAAACACATCAGGTTGAAAATTTTGACAAGGATATTAGGCTCTGCTTTCCAGTAAAGCAAATTCCAGTAACCCAGCACTTTTGCCCTCTTACTTTCTTCCCTACTCCAGAAAATTTCCATGAGTGAGCAAAAGGGATACAAGGGGTTCTTTCTTCTGCTGTTACTCCAGGAAAGAAGGAAGAGCTTGTAAGTACAAAGTTTGCTCCTGGAAATCTGCAACTTCAAGAAAAGAATCTCATGTCAGACCACCGGTTTTCAGTTCTCCTATGGCTTTTTGAGCCAACTTCATTCACAGAGGATCACATGATGGCTTTGTGATTTAGAAACAGTATGAACAAGTGGCCATATAAATAATTATAACTACTGTTCATAGCAGCCTTATTTATGATAACCTCAAATTGGAAGCACCTATATATCCATCTACAGGTGAATGGATAAACAAACTGTGCTTATGTCTATGTAATGAACTACTACTTATCAATAAAGAATGAGCTATTGATGCAACAACATGAATGAATCCTAAAGTAATTATGCTAGGTGCAAGGAAGCAGATGAAAAAGGGAACAAGCTCTATGGTTCATCTACATAAAATTCTAGAAAATGCAAATAATTTTATATAATCAGAAAGCAGACTGGTGATTGCTTGGGAATGCATGGAAAAATACAGATATGCAGATGAAAGTGATGACCAAACGACACAAGCAAACTTTTCACTTTGATGGATTCATTACCTAAACTGTGATGGCTTCACAGGTATGTATAGACATCAAAACTTAGCATGCTGTACACTCTTTTTCATCGTAGTACTGCAGGTCAAACCCAGAGGTGCCCTGTCACTGAACTACATTATCAGACTTGTTTGTTTGTTTGTTTATACAGAGTCTCACTAAGTTGTCCAGATGAGACTTGAACTTGGGATCCTCCTGCCTCAGTCTCCCAAAGTGCTGAGATTATAGGCATGCTGCACCACTGTTGTGCCTGTCCTCATGTTGTTTGTATACTTTAAAGAAATTCAAAAAAGTTAACTTAAAAAAGTTTAATTTTAAAAAGTTGACAGTTAAAGTTAACTGTCAATTACGCCTCAAAAATAAAAGAATTTGTGTTGGGGATATAGCTTAGCGGCACAGAGCCTGCCTGGCAAGCACAAGGTCCTGAGTTCCATTGCTGGTACCAAAACTATCTAGATTAAAATACTGGCTCCAACACTCCCAAATTGTGTTAGGTTCAAAATTTCCCCAACATCTTTATGACTCTGTTTCCTCAATTGTGAAAGGAGAATGAAGCCAACCTAGTTTATAAAGGGTTGTGTCACATTTGTTGATCATGTGATCCACTGGGGAGATGTGCATAGTAAGTGTGATATTAGTTGTTTCCATATTTGTTATTCGTCTGGCATTTTACAGATGTCATCTCATTTAAGCCCTCAAATAATCCGGTGAAGTGTTTGTGCTTCTCACACAGAGATGGAGACTGTGCCTCATACCATGTGGCTAATGACAAAGCTATAATTACTTTTCTGTCCTACGTGACTAAATCTTTCATGTTGTCTCTCCAGTATGTCCCAAGTACAGTCCAAGGCCCAGAACAATCCTCTGAATGCACTCTTTGCCTCTTTGATATTTCCTTAGGAAAATGGAAAGGCAAAAGTGGATTGATGAGGCTGCTGATGGGTGTTCTGCATTGTGGGAGCTTTGAACTTCTGGGTGGTGTCGGCCACAAGACTTCCTGGTCTTGCTGTTGGTACCTGCAAAAAGCTTGGCAGGTTTACCCAGATAACTGCATAGTATGTAAAAGATGTTTGTGTCCCCCTCCCTTCCTTCCTTCCTTCCTTCCTTCCTTCCTTCCCACTTGCCTGCCTGCCTGCCTGCTTGCTTTCCTTCAATAAATGGGACAAAGGTGAATAGAATTAATAGGAGGCAAGTATTTGCAAGAACTAGGGAATATGGAAATAAGATTGGGGGCATTTTACATACAACAATCTACAGGGCATCAATCTGCTGTCTGCATTTCCCTATCCCAGGCCTGCTCACAGGAAGCAGGTAACACATTTAGAGTGGAAAAAGCACTCTCAGGAAGGAAGGTGGGCAGCTACAGGCTGGTCTGTATACAGTTATCACATTTCTGAGTCTCAGACTTTTCTATAAAACAGCAATAATAATTATAGTATGGATGATACTTTCTAGTTTCTTACAGTGTATTTCCATGGCTTGCTGCTTCTCTTTCCTATAGAAAGGCCAGAATTAATATGTTCATAAAGGAAATGGAAGTTCAGATAGGTTAAATATTGACATATAAAGCTGGTCAGTGGTCAAACAGCAATTAAAACTCAGAACACAAGGTCGCCTGCCTCACAGAACCAATGTGAGAAAAGGAAGAAAACATCAAATATGGAGAACACGCTCTAAGTTGCAGGTCACTATGCAATACACAGATTTGGAGAGTCACTCACTAAGTTACATCACAGAGATCACAAGTTTAGGAGCTGGGATTCTTAATGTCTGGTTCAAACTGTCAACAGGTAGCATAGCATGTTTTTGATTAGCAGTGTAACATCTATGTGACTTAGTTTCTACATTTATAGAATAAATCATTTCTCCCCTCAGTTATTACTAATATGATTTTTCTAAACACAAACTTTTTTCTCTGGCCCCTTGAACTGCCCCTATCTCATTAAGTTTAGTAGATTCCCTTATAGAAACAATTTTTTTTAAAAAAATGGGGTAGGAGGGGAGGTGGGAGTAATCAGAGAAAGGGTCTCAGAGGGCATCAGATCCGTATAATAGCTCATGATATTTCAAGGCTTCATTTTCCCTTTTTTATGCTGAATAACTATAAATACTATGAGCACTCTTCACAAGTCTTATTTTCCAGAGCTTTAATCATTCCCATTGCTTTGTTCTACACATTCTCGAACTCCCCGAAGTGGGCTTTTTTGTTAAAAGAGGACCAAAATATCTTGCAGAACAAGCTGGTGATGATGATTTGCCTACTCCAAGGTCAAATGCAGGGTTTGTCTGCAGGACACTGGAAAGGTGGGTTGAGATGACAATCCAAGTAATATGATTCTGGCACATGCACAAACCACATTTCAAACCAGACTTTTTGTAGTCTAAGTTACTAAATTTTCCCATTTATCTACATTATTGAAATAATTTAGACAGCTTACCAAGCAGACCTCTATTTGGAGTTCTTTATCCTTTGAGTTTTGAGCATAGGGAGGAGGCTCATCACTTCCTAAATGTACTCAAAAGCATTTGAATGCATGCAGAATACCGTCACTTCAGTTTTATCTTAGAAATGGTGTCCACAGAGTATGGTCCACAGCATAAATCCAGCCTGCCACCTGATTCTATGAGTAGTTTCCTTGGCACACACTCACTGGTTTCTTTTTGCATCCTAATGGCAGAGTGGAGGAGCTGCAACAGAGATTATGCGCCCTGCAAGGCCTACAATATTTACTAATTGCTCTTTTACAAGAAAAATTTAGCAATGACAGCACTAAGCAGCTAGGGGAATCATTCTAATGTTCAACTGTAATGCAAATTTGAAAGTATTAAAGAGTCTGCAAAATACAATTCACTTTATTGCTTAGTCCAGGATAAATTTTAAAAAAACAAGCAGTGGAAGTGACCTCAAGATGTATAACTAAATCACCTTTAACCATCATATATAAGGGATCTTCTGAGACTTCTACAATAAAGCTATATATTTTCTAAGTGCTGTTTCTCCAACAATTTCTAAATTCTCACCAAAACTCTCAAGTAGACATGTAACCAGAAGACGTAGTCAGCCTTATTCACCTTTTACAAATGTGACTGAGTGTTACAGAGAGTGAGGACAGCTGACGGCATTCCAATAGCTTTCAATAAAAGGAGGCTTTTGCACCAAGGGGCTTTAACATCCTGGCCCTTTCAATCCTCATAAGAACTTTCTATGGCAGGAAATGACTGTGCCCATTAAGCAGATGAGGCAATGGAGGATGTAAATAAATTAAAAGAGTCACTGAATGCCAGACAATTATAAAATTAAGCACTAAGCTAACAAGCCAAGCACTAATTTCAAGATTTTTTTTTTAAATCAGAAGTTCTATGATACTTAGTTTTCTCATATGCATGTGGAGTTTAAGGGTGACACAGAATTTGGGGCAAAATCTGAGACACTGTCGAGTACCCCTTTGGTTCCCATCTGGGGTGCTGAGTGTAGGTGCTGGGTTGAACTAACAATAAACATCCATTGGTTAGTGCACAGAGGTCTACTCCAGCTGTGTGAAGGTCTAAAATACCTGCTCTCAAACTCCTCTGAAGGACCAAGGAAGATAACTCCATACATTTAGAGTTATAGAGACGATTGAACAATAGCCTCACCAGTAGACAGCTGATGGTGGGCTACATGATCCAATAGAAGAGAATTCGGTTACACTAAGCTATTTCTCTATTGATGGTCACCACCTGCACAGCCTTGCAGCAGGCACAGTGAGCATGGTTGTTTGCTCAGGAGAAGCCACTTCCTAGAGCCTGTGTCTCACTGTCTCAGAGTCACCTTGAGACACTGGCCAACAGGCTGGAGAATCCTTCATCCTTTGAGGTCATGATCTTGTGCCTGGCAAAACATAAAATTAACGTTAATACCAGACCATATTTGACATAGTTACACATGTCATACAGCCAATAGGCTAAGCAAGTTTACTAAAACCTGAGACAAAATATTATAAGGTTGCAGAAAAGAACTGAATAAGAAAGCCATTGCATATTTTTAAAAAGGTGCACATAGAAAAAGAATAAGTCAAGGTTTATTATGACCATCTGAAGATAGACAGTCTTTGAAGGGTCAGTATGAAAAGACAAAAAACTAAACGTTAGATTAAAAGAGATGGCAAACTTTCATTATTTTAGTAAGTTATTTTCATATAATTGATAATATAGAAATTAATCCCTTTTCAAAGGCAGCCCCAAATCCTGAAGGAAGCATAGAAACCCGTGGCTGGGTTGAGATGAAGAAGGCAGACAAGGGTAGATTCTGACCCTTCCCCAAAAAATCTTTTTTGTCTTTAAAAAAAGGCAATAATACAGAAGGATGACAGGTAAGGAGTTAAAAACTACAATGAAAACAAAGTTCACAGCTAAGACAAAGAACCATTTGAGGGAAATACTCAGAAACCATCATCAAGTCCAAGTGACTTAATATCAGTAAAAAGCCAAAACCATAATATTAATAATTCTCCTGCTAAAGCCTTATTGGTGGTACAGTTTTTATCCTCAGGGGTTGCATGAGGAGTGTTGCTCCATGCCCCTTTTCGGAAAAGAAAACAAGCGTGGCCTTTCCATCTCTATTTTCCTAAATGTGCCCCAGTTCTTATTTAAGGATCCCTGAATATTTTTCTAATGGCTTATTTTCCCCAGAATGCACTATTTGTATTTTTCCTAACTATGTTTTTCTTCTTCCTATTTCCTCACCATGCTTCTAAAACCTTCAGGTTCACTCTGCTAACCAAATCAGCATCCTTGTCAAATTTAATTAATATACTGTGTGCTTCTCCTTCCACATCGTTAGAAAAGATGCTGAATAAGACAGGGTCCCTCGCCATCTTTCCAAATGGCTGTCACTTCTGGTACCTTCTCTTTGCATGCAACCAGCCAACTCTGAGCTGCTGCAATTGCTCACCTCCAAGCCTATTTAAATGTCCCGATGGGCTATCATTTTGTAAAGTGCTTTCTGGAATATGTTAATAAAGTCAAGACTGAGGACATTCACTGTATTCTATTTGTCCTCCTACTTGCTAATTAAAGCCAATAATGAAATTGAAATTTGTCTGGAATAATTTGCTCCATTATTAGTACTACAATTAGGTTTATAGTTTTTGTTCTTCTCATTTATGTGTTTACTCAGACACATACACACACACACATTTCCTGTAAGCTACACAGTTTTAAAATTGCTGCGAAGAAAATTAAGTTTAACTTTAAACCTTCTGTTTATAGATCACATTCTAGAAGAATCATCCCAAAGCCTAGTGACTAATGTCTTACTTTTGTAATTTCAAGAGCAATCAAAGGAACCCTTAGAGTGTTTGCCAGAGACTGGCCTTGGGTTGGGAGTTTGGGGGCGTGAGTAGGAGTTGAGGATTCTTGCAGAATACTAGTCCAATTGCTAAGAATCATCCAAAATCTACTGTGAAAAGTAGAGGTTTAAATAGAGCTGGGGGGGGCAGTTCTATCATGGATGGCTAGGGAGCAAATAGGAGAGAGTGGTTCTGAGATACAAACTGAAAAAAATTCAGGTACCCTGAAATTGGTCAATAAAGAAAGCCAGATACAGAAAGAGAAACTCACCAGGGCCAAGCCAAGTACTGGGCAGGGGGGCGAATACAATAGGAAGCTGGACCACACTTGGACCACAGCACCTCCTACACCGCAAGTCCAGTGTACACATCATTTTAGGAGAGGATTTAGTGCCCTGAAGGAGGAAGTCTGTACCTCAGTAGCAGGCAGGCCACTGGAAAGTTGTCCCAACCTTTCTGTTTTCCGCACAGGGAAGGAGACCACAGCAAGTGAGGTATTTGCAGGCCACGGCATCAGAGAAACACACATCGGGTGAGTGGTGTTTGAGTGGGCACTGGTGGGCCCTGGAGGAAGTTGAAGATAGTGCATGAACCTGATAAGGAACTTGGATCTGAGTGCTGAGATGACCGTGGCTCGGTGGCTGTGCAATTGGGCAGAGTTTGTGAACAACATGACCCTGGGGAGAGAGAAGACCAGACAGGCCCTTGAAGAGGCACTCTCCAAGTCTTCTCCCAAACACCAGGAGAACTGTGCCCATTGGACATTCTCTCCACTGCCCAGTAACCACCATCAGGTGCCCACGTGGGAGTTCCCATCACCTCTGTGGAGGGCTGCTGAATGCAGTAGGGCATGAGGTTTCACCGAGTTCACAGGTTAGACAGTGACACTTTAAGGAGAGTGAATGGGGAAAGCCTGTGGGCAGAAAGCTTGAAAGTGCCACCCTGGCCAGTGAGCATTCAGCAGTGCACTTGTGGAGTGTACAGCAGGAGGCTTGTGGAGGAAGAATACAAAAGCAGCTACAGGATATGTCATGCAGGGAAAAAAAGCAAGGATTAAGAGGTCACTGGCTGAAAGCAAGAGGAAACTGGGTACTAAGCCAATCACATTGCACCCTTGCCTATTCAAATTAACTGAGGGGATCAGGTAAGCAAAAGTCAAAGGCCTTTAAGTGTACATGCCCAAAATGAGGGGTTCATTTGGGAAGTGGACTCAGAGAGTCACCTGGATCAACAAGCATCCTCTCTCTCAAGCATGCAGTTAGGTAGGTCATAGAAGGGAACCACCTTGGAGAGCTGCCATTAAAGACAGCTTCCTGTGGACTGGGAAAGGTGAGTGAGGAGGAGGAGAAGTAACTGTGGTCCCAGCAATGCTGTAGGGGCATAGGAGAGAGACAAGCCCAGGGCTCCATCTGGTACCTCACTAGAGGTCAAAGCTTTTCCTCATGTGAACATGGGGAGAAGAGCTCACCAGCAAAACTCAGGCTGCAATATAAACATGACTGTGATTGTGATTTGATTTTGTGGTTTTACTACCACCTGTGTTTCTTTTGGGGGAGGCAGGTTTCTCTCTTTTCCTCTTCTCTTTTCTTCTTCATCTTCTCTTCTCTTCCTTCCCCTTTCTCACCTATCTTTTTACCTCTCTTCCTTTCTTTCTTTCATCAAGCATATATGAAGGCCGTGTCTCTTTATGTGCAATGGAGAATAAAAAGTAACCAGTGTTTTCATCTAAACAGTTCAGTTCATAGGCATGCAGGGTAACCTTAACAAAATTGGGTATGAAGGATCCAAACATAAGCCAACTATCAACAAATTTTGACTTTCTCAAGGTTTCCCTCAATCTCCAATTACACTTGCCCTCCATCTGCATCCCTTCCTCTGCTCCCACAAATATTCTTTCAAACCCCCTTAATACCAGCCTTTCACTCTAGCTACAAGAATAATTGCAACGGAGTCCAATTTCCTGTCTGTTTTTTCACCTATTGATATTTCTCTTCTATTCTTCTCTTCTTACTGATTTAGCCTATTACTTCCTGTCTTCCTTTTACCTTGCCCCTTTCATCACATTCCAGTTTATCTGTTAGTACTAGTATAATACAGTTCATGATTAATATGTGTTTGGATTTGTTTACATTGGTATAACCAATAGGAATTCTCTCTTTGCAACACAGTGACTGGATCTGATCCTATTAATTGAACAAGTTTAAGAGGTGTAGAAATATCAAAATGCAATCAAAACTAAGGCCATATCACTGAGAAGCCAACACTAAAGAGATCTCCATGCGAAGTTTTTCCACCCTAATTGATCTTCAGCCTTCAGTGCGTACACACAAATAGAAACATGAGAAAACAAAGCGAGAAATGCCTCCCAAAACTTTTAACTCCCCCAAAGCTAATCCAATGGGCATCAGTGGGGCTTAAATCAAAAACCAAATGGCAGATAAAAGATGAAACAAAAAAAAGAATAAATTGTTTGATGAGCTGAAAGATAATATAATTAAACAGATACTGGACTTAATAAACAAAATGATCAGTGAGCTTTAAGATGATACAAACACAAAGCCAGCTGAGCAAAGCAAAATGATGAAGACCTAAATGACCAGTTTAGCAAAGAATTGCAGTCCCTAAAAGGGATCAAACAGAAATCCAGGAGATGAAAAATCTATTGAAATTATGGGTAGATGTGACCAATATGAGAAGTGAGGGTCAGAACTGGAAGACAGGGCTGATTTAAGAGACCATATACTCAGAGGTACCTTAAACACAAGAGATCATGGGAAGTGGATCTAATAGCTGCTGAATAATGCAAAGAAGACTAACTGAAAATTATTTGGAATTAGAGAAAAATAAGAAAATGAGATGAATGACATAGAAAATATGTTTACAAAAATCAGAAGAAAACCTTCCAAGTATGGGGAAAGAATTCAACATACATTTTAAAAAGGCATATAGAACCCCAAAGATCCATGATCAGAAAAGAACTTCTTCATGACACACCATAATCAAAATACCAGAAGTCAAACACAAGGTCAGAATTTTAAAAGCCAGTATAGAAAAAAATCACCCATCAATGTAATTCTTTTAGAATTACAGCAGATTTCTTAACAAATTATTAAGTTCCTGAGAGTGCAGAAGAAAGTTCTTCAAGCCCTTAAAAATATTTTCAACCAAGATTAATATATACTGAAAAACTCAAAATTGATGAAGAAATTAGCACCTCAAATGACAAAGGGAATCTTAAGAACTTCATAACTATCAAATTAGTACTACGAATAATACTTAAGAATATCCCAGGCAGAAATAATGAAGACATCAAAACCAAAGGGCCTACTGGAACAAACACAACAAACAGGGTGTTCAGCAAATGAGAAAAATAAAGGAATCAGTAACAGAAAAACAATGCCATCACAGGAATTGGGCAATGACTCAGTAATAGCTCACAATGTAAATGGTCTCAGTCGTCCATCCAAGACACACATTGGCAGAAGGATAAAAAAACAAAACCCAAAGGTATACTGCGTATGAGAAACACACTTAATATTTAAAGAAGTCTGTAAATTAAAATTCAAAGGGTGGGAAACTTCTTCCATGCAAGAGAAGCCCAAAAGTAAATAGGAGTAGCTGTCATATTTTCAGACAAAATCTTCAGGCCAAAACTGATCAGAAGAAATAGAGGGGAGAATTCTGGGAAGATGACTGAGTGGTGAGCAGCAGAGAAACATCATCTCTGAGATTTGGTGTCCAGAAGCTGGAATATAGCAAGGTAGAATATACTTCTCTTCCTCAGCTTCTCTTCCAGCTGAGGAAGAGAAGTGGAAAAATCTAAACGTTGGAACAAATGGACTTAGTAAATGTCTACAGAGTGTTTCACCTGACATCAGAATACAAATTATTCTCAGCTGCACATGGGACAGTCTAAAATAGACCACATAATACCTCATAAAACCTACTTAAATAAATACATAAATGAATTTAAGTAAATATAAAGGAATTAAAGTTATCCCATGTATATTATCAGACCATAGTGCAAAGAAATTGGAAATCAATGGCAAAAGAAACCATAGGAACTTCATAAACACATGAAATTAAATAACAACCTCCTGAACAGCCAATGGATCACAGATGAAATTAAAAAGGAAATTAGACAGTTTCTACAATTAAAAGATAATGCCAATACAACATACCAGAACTTATGGGACACAGTGAAAGCAGTCCTATGATGGAAATTTATAGCAGTGAATTTCCACATCAGAAAAAACTGTGCAAGCTCAAATAACCTAATGTTGAACCTCAAGCTTCTAAAAAAAGAAGAGAAAATCAAGCCAGAAGCTCATAGGAGGGAAGAAATTATAAAGATCATGGTAGAAATTAATGCAATGGAGACCAAGAAAACAACACAAAAAATCAATGAATTGAAGAGTTGGTTCTTTGAAAGATTAAATAAAATCAACAAACCCTTAGCCAACCTTATCAAAAACATAAAGAAGACTCAATTCCATGCAATTAGGGGTGAAATTACAACAGATTCTGCAGAAATCCAGAAAATCATCAATATCTATTTTAAGAATCCATATTCTAATAAGATGGAAGACAGAAGAAATGGATAGATTCCTAGATACATATGAATTGCCAAAGCTTAATCAAGAGGATATAAAAATTCTAAATAAATCATTTATCAGTCAATGAAATTGAAGATGTAACTAAAAACTTACCAACAAAGAAAAGCCCAGGCCCTGATGGATTCACTGCTGAATTTTATAAGACAGTTAGAGAAGACTTTATGCCACTACTTCTCAAACTCTTTAATGAAATTGAAAGGGAAGCAAACATTACCCTGATAAGAGAAGACTCCAAACCAAAAAAGAGAACTACAGGCCAATCTCCCTAATGAACACAGATGCTAAAATCTTCAGTAAAATATTGGCAAACAAAATGCAGCAAATTGTCAAGAAGGTTATACACCATGACCAAGTAGGATTCATCCTAGGGATACAGCGATGGTTCAACATACCCAAATCAATTAATGTAATACACTATATTAACAGAGCCAAGGAAAAAATAATCACATGATCATTTCAATAGATGCAGAAAAATGTGTTTGACAAATTCCAAGAACAATTCATGATAAAAAATATGGAAAATTGGAATAGATGGTCTTTATCTCAATCTGATAAAAGCCATCTATGACAAACAAACAACCAATATTATACTAAATGGAAAAAACTGAAATATTTCAGTCTAAAATGAGGAGCAAGACAAGGATGTCTACCATCACAACTCATTCAATATTGTTCTAGAAACATTAGCCAGAGCAATTAGACAAAAGAAAGAAATAAAAAGGATAAGTATAGGAAAGGAAGAAGTTAAATTATCATTATTTGTGAATGACATGGTGCTCTACATAGAGAACCCCAAAATCTCCACCAAAAGATTTCCACATGTAATAAAAAACTCAGTAACATAGCTGGATACAAAGTCAACACTCAAAACTCAATAACGTTTCTGTACACAAATAACAAACTCACTGGGGGAGAAATTAGGGAAAAAACATCTTTCACAATAGCATCCAAAAAAATAAAAAAGAAAGAAAAAAAGAAAAAAGAAAGAAGGGAAGACAGACGTAGGAATCAATCTAACAAAAGAAGTAAAAGACCTTTACATTGAAAACTGCAGTACTTTCAAAATGGAGATAGATGAGGATATTAAAAAATGGACAGATATCCTTTGTTCTTGGCTAAGAAGAACCAAATTATCCATGCTTCCATTATCCATACAGAAAACGTCCATGCAATCCCAATAAAAATATCAATAGCATATCTCACCGAATTAGAGAAAACAATCCTAAAATTCATTTGGACCTAGAAGAGACCTAGAATATAACAAGCAATTCTGAGAAACAAAGCCAAGGCCGGAGGCATCGCAATCCCTGACTTTAAATTTTACTACAAACTGCTGTGATACAAACAACATGGTACTGGCAAAATAAAAACAAAAAGAAAAACAAAAACACACCTGAAGATCAACGGAAAAAGCAAAAACAACTCCAAACTCAGCCACCTTATCTTTGACAAAGGAGCCAAATACATTCACTGGAAGAAAGACAGCCTCTTTAATAAATGGTGCTGGAAAAATTGGCTTTCCACATGCTGAAGATTAGAGCTAGAACCATATCTTTTACTATGCAAAAAACTAAAATCAAGATGGCTTAAAGATCTAAATATTAAAACAGAAACACTAAATCTGCTGGAAGATAGAATAGGTAAAACTCTTGAAGACATTTGTATAGGTAAAGACTTTATGAACAAAACTCCAGTCACACAGGGAATATCACAAAGAATCAACTGTGATTTCATTTATCAAAAAGCTTTTGCACAGCAAAATAAAACACCAACAGAGGAAGAGACAACCCACAGTATGGGAAAATTTTTTTCCAACTGTTTCTCAGACAAAGGTATAACATCTATAACATATAAAGAACTCAAATAATCAGACCTTTAAGTTTAAAGACCTGATCCAAGAATGGACATATGAAATGAATAGACACTTCTTAGAGGAAGAAATACAAACAGCAAATATATATATGAAAAAATGTTCAACATCACTGGTCGTTCAAGAGATGCAAATTAAAACAATGTTGAGATTCCATCTCACTCCATAAAGAATATTTATTTATTCTCAATATTATCAATAAACCAACCAATAAAAAATTCTGGTGGAATTATGGAGATAAAGGAACCCTATTCCCCTTTTGGTAGTAGACTGGTGCAACCACTGTGGAAAATTCTCAAAAACTAAACTAGAGGTTCTATTTGACCCAACTATCCTCCTTCTTGGTATCTTCCCAAAAATAATTAAAATCATCATACCACAGTGATATATGCACACCCATGTTCATAGCAACACAGTTTGTAATAGCTAAATGTTGGAAAAAACCCAAATGCCCATCTAAAAAGAATAGATAAAGAAAATGTAGGGTTTCTTTTTTTTTTCATACAGTGGAGTACTACTCAGGTATAAAGAAGAATAAACATGGGACATTTCTAGGTAAATGGATGTACCTATAGACCATACCGTTAAGTGAAATAAATTGGACATGCATGTAAATATCACACTGTTTCTCTGCTGTGAGAAACTAAAAGTGTAAATAAGGACCAAAATATATACTAGATATTGCAAAATAGGAAGAAAACATTCCAATGTGAAGGGGCACAAGGGAGGGAGGAGGGGGGAAAGGCAGGGAGGCAAAAGAAAAAAAAAATGAGAAAAAAAGATAAAATGGAAACAAAGCTTTTGTAAATAAGAAGGGAAAGAGGTGCAGAGGGAGGGAAGGGGAATGGGGAAAAAAGGAGAATCAGGGTATATCGTGTATGGGTACAAGCACCATGTAATGAATGTAATCATTATGTATATCTAAAATGTACCAATAAAATTTTAAAAAGAATAATAGACAAAGGTTACTGTAAACCAGGGAACAAGTAAACAGGAAGAGTCAACAATTATAACTACATATGAACCAAATACTAGTGTGCCAAACATCACAGAACAAATACTAGTGGTCATAAAGATGAAATAAATATCTGATCATGGTGGGGGATCTCAACACCTCACTTGCACAAATAGATGAACTAGACAAAAATATCAACAAAGAAATATCAGAGTTGAACAACACCTTTGAATTAATGTACTTAATAGATATACAGTATAACTTTGGATTGCAAGTAACTTTTTCTGTGAGTGTTCCACAAGATGAGCAAATATTTAACTTCATAAAAGATTGATATCTTGCAATACAAGTAGTACATGATGCCAAATGTCACATGATCCCAACTCAACCAATTATTCTCTCTCTTGTTTGCTGTGGGATTATGGGTGATCATCTCCCAACAGCAAGAGGTTATGGAGGAGATCTTGTGTCAGAGAAGAAGGAGAAAATGCTGAATCGCCCCTCACTTCAAATGAGATTACGGAGATGTGTAAAATGTGGAAAACAGTGCAAAGTTTTGTAGAAAAGCACAACCTGAAAAAGGGTGTAGTGGTGTGAACCATGAATCTGTTTATTGGCAATGTAATGTCACATTTCAATGAAACCCTCAAAAGAAGGAAAAAGCAAGTGTTATTTTCATTGTTAAAGTTGCATGAAAAGAAACAGATTCCGTTGAGCTAAGCAGTGATTCCATTAGTGATAGTGAAAGTCATCCTACATGATAACCCTCCTTTATCTTCACTCCCTCACATCAGCCACAAAGGTTTTCAAAGGTAAGTGCAGGTTAATTTGTTTACTTATCTTTATATTTTATATTTTCTTTATTACTTTTTATATTAAAGTATTATAATCATTTTCATATAAATCTTTTTGAGCTGTGGAATGAATCATGTGAATTTCCATTATTTCTTATGTGAAAATTCTATTTGATATACAAATGCATTTGATTATGATCATGTTTCCAGAATGAATAGTGCTCACAAACCAAGCTTTTGCTGTATATAGAGTATTTGATTCAACAACAACAGAAAACACAGACTTCTCATTAGCTCACAGTACTATCTCCAAAACAGAACATTTAAATAAATACAAAACCATCAAAAAACTATCAAAATAATCCCATGCATATTATCAGATCATAATGCAATCAAACTGGAAACCAACAGCAAGAGAAACCACTGAAATTATGTAAACACATGGAGATTAAACAATACACTCAATAATCAAGTGGTCAGACAAGAAGGCAAAGAAGAAACCAAACTCTTACTGGAACTAAACAATAATGTCAGTACCTATTATCGATACCTATGGGACACAATAAAAACAGTTGTAGGAGAGAAGTTTATAGCTGCAAATGCCCACAATAGAAAAACAAACCTATCTAAAATAAATAAATAAATAAATAAATAAATAAAAAAGCCTAGCAATGCATGTCAAGGCCCTAGGAAAACAACAAAAACTCAAATCCAAATCATGTACAAGGAAGGAAATTGCAAAGATTAGAGTGGAAATTAATGAAATTGAGACAAAAAAATACACAAATTAATACATCAAATAAATTGTTCTTCATATGAATAAGGAAAATAGACAAACTATTACCAAAACTTGAAAGAAAAAGAAGGAAAGAAGGAAAGAAAAATACCTATATCCAACCAATTAGAGTTGAAAAAGAGGAAATCACAATGGACACACTCAAAATTTAGAGGATCACAAATAACTATTTTGAAAACCTTTATTTCAATAAATTGGAGAATCTAGAAGAAATGAACTGATATCTAGATACATATGAACCAACAAAACTGAACCAGGAATATATAAAAATAATGACAGTCCAATAACAGGCAGAAATAAAAACTGACCACCTAAGAGAGTCCAGGTTCCTACAGGTTCACTGCTAACTTCTACAACAACTTCAGGGAAGATTAAATGCAAATATTCTTCAAACTCTTCAATGAAATGGAAAGGGAAGCTTACTGCCAAACTCATTTCTTGAAGCTAGCATTACCCTGATACTAAACCCAGACAAGGATGTAAAAAAGAAAACTATAGACCTGTCTCTTTAATGGATATAGATGCAAAAACCCTCAACGAGATACTGGCTAACAGAACGCAACAAATCATCAAAAAGATCATATATCACTATCAAGTCGATTTCATCCCAGGAATGCAAAGATGGTTCAACATATTTAATTAAATAATTATAATAAGTCACATAAACACAAGCAAAGACAAAAATTCCATGATCTTCTCAATAGATCGTGTAAAAGCTTTTGACAAAATCTAACCTCCATTCATGATATAAAAATAAAAGAACCTGAAGAAAATAGGTATAGAATGGGCCTATCTCAATCTGGTAAAAAATAATTTATGATAAACCTACTGTTAACATATTAAATGGGAAAAACTGAAAGCTTTCCCTCTAAAATCAGGAATGAGATAATGATGTCCACTATCACCACTCCTGTTCAACATAGTACTTGAAATGGTACCCAGCACTATTAGACAAGTAAATGCAATAAAAGGGATACATATAGGGAAAGAAGAAGTCACACTATCCTTTTTCACAGTGCACATGATCCTATACATAGAACACCCAAAAGACTTCTACCAGAAGACTCCTGGAACTAATAATAAACAATTCAACAAAGTAGAAGGGTACACAATCAGCACATAAAAATCAATAGTGTTCCAATACCACTCACAATAGCATCCAGAAAAATTATATACTTAGGAATTAACCTACCTAAGGACATGAAAGACTTCAACAGGGAAAACTGCAGTATTCTGAAAAAGGAAATTGAAGAGAACATCAGAAAATGGAAAGATGATCCCCTGTTCCTGGATAGACAGAAATAATACTGTCAAAAAGGCCATATTACTGAAACTAATTTGTAAATAAAAATACAATCCCACAGAAATTAACAAGAGCATTCTTCACAGAACTACACACACACACACACACACACACACACACACACACACGTACTAAAGAAGAGACCAAAATAGCAAAAGTAATCCTGTGTAACAAGACCAAAACAGGAGGCATTGTAGTCCTGGATCTCAAGGTATATTACAAAGCTACAGTGTAGAAAAAACAGGGGCCAGTGAGATGGCTCAGCAGTGTAAGCGCCTGCCTGGCAAGCACGAGGGCCCGAGTTTGACTCCCGGAACCCACATACGATAAAAGGGTTGGTGATATCACTCAGCGGCACGGGTGCCTGCTGGCGTGCGAGGTCCTGAGGTCGACCCCCAGTACCCACCAAAAAAAAAAAAAAAGCCAAAACCATATTTCAGTGGAATAGAAAATGCAGAAACAACACCTGGCATACTCAAACACCTGATATTTTTCAAATGGGTCAAAAACATATACATATGCTGGAGAAAAGCCTCTTCAATAGATAGTGCTGGGAAAAGTGGTTAGCCACATACAGAAATTTGAATATAGACTCATGTCACTCACCAGCACTAAAATAAAATCAAAATGGGTCAAAGACCTAGGTATTAAAGCAGAAAGAACTAATTTGATGGAATACTACTCAGCCATAAGCCATATGCATTGAAGTCAGGCATAGGCAAGGACTCTTGGAACAGAACCATTTGCATAGGAAATAACACAAAGGTATTAGATCAAAATGGTATATTAAAAAGGTATCAAAATGGTAATATATAAAAATGGTATTATTTCAAATTAAAAACTTCTGCACAGTAAAGGAAACAATCTACAGAATGAAGAGACAACTTACATGATTGGAAAACTTTTGCCAGCTACTCCTTAGACAGAGGACTAACATGTAGCATATATAAAGAACTCAAAACATTAGATGCCTAAAAATAAAAGATGGGCAATTGAAATGAGTAGACAGTTCTTTTTTGTTGTTTGTTTTTGTTTTTTGGTACCGGGAATCAAACTCAGGATCTTGTGCTTGCCAGGCAGGCGCTGTGACACTGAGCTATATCCCCAGCCCGGGTAGACAGTTCTTAGAAGAAGAAATGAGAAATGCAAATGAGAAATAAGTACATGAAAATATCTTCAACATCTCTGGCCATTAGAGACTTGCCAATTAAACAACACTTGATTATGTCTTACTCCAGAAAGAAAAGCTATTGTCAAGAAACCAAGTAATAATAAATGTTGGTGAAGCTGTTGAGAAAAAGAAATCCTTCTACATTGTTGTGGGAGTGCAAACAAGTGTAACCACTATGGAAATCAGTATGAAGAGCCCTCAAACAACTAAAATGAGAAATTCCATTTGACCCAGGTATTAACCTTCTAGGTATTTTCCTGAAAGAGTTAAAGATATGATACATGCATAGCCATGTTTACAGCAGCACAACTTGTAATAGGTATATCTTGGAAGTGGCCTATAAATTCATCAACAGATGAGTGGACAAGGAAAATATAGTATATATACATGATGGAGTACTACTCAGCCATAAGCAGAAGAAATTTGAGTCATTTGTAGGAAAATGGATGCACCTCGAGACTATGATGCTTAGTGAAATAAATTAGATACAGAAGTTTAAATATTGCACGGTTTCTCTCACATTAGAAGCCCAAAATATAAATAACTTAAAAAACAAAACAGGATGATAGGAAACAGGGGTATAGATCTTTTGCAAATAGAACAGGGATCTAGAGATAGAAGGATGGGGAGGCAAAGGGGAAGTAAAAATAATTAAGATACAATACGTATACATACCAAGTCCCCAGGATGAAAGTATACACTATGTAATGCAAATAGGTATTAATAAAAAATAAAGAGGTAAAAAAATTCAAATTTCAAGTCCAGGAACTAGAAGGAAGGATCAAAGAAAACATTACAGAGGCAAAATGGTGAATAGAAATGGGATTCAACTAAAAGACCAGGAAGGTATTGAGTGAGGATTTTGAATGATTTCCGTGGGCTCTGGTACAGACACTGCACTGTTGTGAGAGATTCTAAACTATCAGCAGCTGAGGATCGCTGGTGAACTTAAGGAGTGGATAAAAACCGCTAGCCATTATCGCCATCTTCCCCAACCCAGGAGGTAAAAACTGAAGTTCCCTAACTTCAGATACTTTGAATCTATGGTGCAAAAGTGTGATGCATCAGTAGAAACTATACTTCCAATTTTGAATTTTTATCTTTCCCCGGATTAATACATGCAGTTTAATACTCTCTGTCAATGCTAGGGAGCAATGAGCCACAGCTCCCAATCAGTCACACAACAAAGAGTAGAGAAACAATATGCTATAGCGGTGAAGGCAAACTTCTTGGAGCTTTCAGTGAGGACGAATAGCCTGCTATAGCACGTGTGCCATAGGTTTGCCACCACTGCTCTAGAGCATACTGTGTTAATAAGATTTAATATTCAATAGCTTAGGGGTATTTGTTGTGTTTTTGATACAATGTTTTCAACTCACAGTGGGTTTTGTGGGACATAATCACTTGGTAAGTAGAGAAACATATTTTTATCATACAACGTAAGAATTTAGCATAAGAGGGGATCTTGAAACCATCAGCGTCTCCTTTAGGTTCTAATCCGTGCACATCTCATAAACTTCCTTCTGCATTCGTAGTGGATGTGTTGCAGATGGAGGACATGACTTCTGGGATGCTCAGAGAAGTTTGACGAAACTGAGGAACTAAAATATGTCCAAGTCAGTAGAGCACATTGAGTAAGGAAGCTGTCAATGAGTGGAGACTTGAAAAGGTAATAAAAATCAAAGGAACAAGACCTTTATTCTGTATCTGAAGAGGTTTAGATAGTACCTTAAGAACAACCGGCAGTCACTGTGGGGTTTGAAGCAAAGCACTGAGTTAATTCTCTCTGTATTTTTGAAAAACGAATCTGGAAGCCAGATGTACTCTGGATGGACTGTCATAATACTGAAGTGCAGAGACCCAAAGAGGACTGTTGTATGAGTCCAGGAGAATGTCAAAAGCGCCCTGAACTGAGTGATGGTAAGGAAAACACTGTCATTTCTAAAGGTGTTAGAAGGTGTACTAGACATAGAGGATGACAGAGAAGGGAAAAAGCCAAATGTTCTGCTGGACAGTCAGAGCTGGTGCTGCTGTTCACCACATAGGAAGCATGTGGGGAAGGTGGGTTTGGAGAAGAGATGAATAAATTGGATAGTAAATAGAATATTAACCACCAAATTGAGGTTTATCTTTTTGCAGTCATTTATTTACTTGTCTTCAAATATTAATCTCATGAGATCCGCACACTGGATCTTGGGAAATAAGATGGAAATGAATATATGCAGTTGGGTGGGCATAGTGCCAGATTTAAAAATCAGGCAGCCTGAGTTTAGAGCACGGTCTGAGTGGAGCTAGCAGCGTGCCTATGTGGGGGGCCTCAAAAGAAAGAATCTCAGGAGAGAGATCTAGACTAGCGAGGTGGATGTTCTCAGTACTGTATTTCGTCTCCCAAGAATTCATCCAAGGAAATTAGATGTTTTGCTGCTGGATTTTACCCAACATTTATTTAAACTTGCTACATGGGCTAGAGATGTAGTTTAGTGGTGGACCATTATTGGAGACCTTTTCCATGGCAACAGTTATCAGGGACCCCTGCAGTGCGTCCCTGATCTCCTTCAAGGTGTTATGGTGCACAGTGGGAAGAAAGAGCAAGAGACAAAAGAGGGGTGCAGCGAGCATCTGGGATGACCCGTTGTTCTCAGGGAACAAAATGTCACTGAGGCACCCAGAACCTTGGTGTTTACTCATTACATCTGAGTCAAGGTCAATGGGTGAAGGGCAGTGGGTGTTTCTGGGAACAGTAATGGTGACTAGGGTGGGCTAGTAAGAACAAAGCATTCTTGCAAGGACAAGGATGGGGGGGGCGGGCAATGAGGAAACTGTAGTTTCCACAGGTGTCTTATCATCTCTTCAGCAGGTCTTATCTTGCCCTGTGAGCTCCACAGCAGTCATTAGCCCTAAGGCTTCCAGCTGTGATCAGAAAAGAGCAGGCATTTCTGCACTGCAATCTGGCTCAAAGCGCAGGACAAGGACAAGTGCCTGACTCAATTTATAATTTGTGGTCCCCAACAGACCATATGCTTATCATACACAAGATCCTGGGTTCAGTCCAAACACACACACACACACACACACACACCTATTATGTGACAAGCATTAGGCTGTAGGCACAAGAAAGAACATTTGCTCCAATCTTTGCCTCCTTCGCCATGTGTTACTCATCATAGTCCATTGCTTCCACCCTATGGGATATCACCAGACAATCTGGAAGACACACAATGAGTCTGTGCTTTCTTCTGTGCCTCAAAGCAGTATTGGGTGTACCTCACAAACCCCACAAGCATTTGAAAAACTCAAAATGCTTCTGTACTGCTGCAAGGGCATAATTTAAGGTGAGGCTCACTGTTTCCTGGACTTAAAACCCCTCTGAAAGTGAAGGTACTAAAGTGAGAGAGCCAAACACCCAGGGGTTCAGAGATCCCTAGAAGAAATGCAACTATCATTATCTAATATAGTTTACTTTCCAGGCACTGAATGAGATGATTTAAATACTTTAATGCCATCTTGGACAAGAAGGTGTTTTCAATGAGTGGGGAAGCAGAGTAATGGTAAGATTAAAATCCATTCTCATGGTCATGTAACAGTATAACCTGTCTATGTTCACATCCCTACTACAGCACTTCTACAAACCAACCCCACCAAAATGCCTTTTTATTCCTATGAAAATGTTCCACAGGCTAAGGTAATTTGTGACAAACTGTGGCTAAGAAGAATGGAGATACTGAGGCAGACCAGATGAAGAGTCTAATCTGACAGGACACCAACTGAAATGTCTGTTACCCCTCAGCACCTCCCCATAGAGCTCTCAGTTACACCCAAACATAATTCTGGTGAGATTCAGAGGTTTGAAGGAAGAGGCCACCTCTTACTTTCTGACAAAAAAACCAATCATTGCTTCTGTGAACAAGAGAAATCTGTGTCTGTAGGACACAGTATTAGAGAGCAAAGCAGAGAGTTGAGTTTATGCAGGATTTGAGAACATAAGAAATTTCCAAAATGGAGGACTTCAAGAAGCAGCAGTGTAGGGACTGGCCGAACTTCAGCTGCTATAACTTTGTTGCTCAAGTGTGGTTGGTTCTGATTGGCAGATTTCCAGAAAAGGGGTGCCTGCTGTGAGCGTGCTGTTGATAGGCTGATTTCAGAAACAAGGAGCTGTCATTGATTGACTAGCCTTCACAAGTTTGATTACTTGAGCCATTTACCACTGATCCACACGTTTAAAATTAGTTGTAGGGCCGGTGAGATGGCTCAGCGGCGTAAGCGCCTGCCTGGCAAGCACAAGGGCCCGAGTTCGACTTTCAGAACCCATATACGAGAAAAGGGCCGGTGATATCGCTCAGTGGCACGGGCGCCTGCTGGTGCGCGAGGTCCTGAGGTCGACCCCCAGTACCCACAAAAAATAAATAAATAAATAAAATTAGTTGTAACGGTTACTTTTGCCTTGGTCATAGAATAGATTTTTCCTAAGAGGCTAGAAACTTTCATTCTAAGAGTTAATCAGAGCACACTGCTCTAAGATTCGTTGGTTACAAAGCAAAATGAGGCACTCGGACTCTTTGTTGACATTCACTGGAATTTGGCCAGAACTAAGAAGATATTAGTAGATGTGAAGTGTACACAGGTGATCATCTTCAATCACTGTTTCCCATGAAAGCATTATTAGACTATGTAGTTGATCATTTCTGTTAAGTTTTTATTTATAGAAACTAAAGTAAACTTTAAAAAAATTCAGTTGAACTAAGCATTTAATTCTTTAAAGTCTCACACTATTTATATTCTTTAAACACTTAGGGCTCTTTACTGTTGCTGGGCTGTTTTAATAAAGTGGTCTGTTTTGGTTATAAAAGGAGATTATCAGATGAGAAAGCCTCCTAATCTCGGCGGGTTAGCATGCCTGAGGAGGAAGCCTGGCTGTTCAGATTATGAGGTCATAACTAAATCCCCATTTGTCACCTGATGGCTGCCACACTGAATGGCCTAGGTGGAATTAAAGATTCTCATTTCTGTGTCACTGTCATCACTGAGCTAACCCCGTGTTATGCCTGCACTATCAGGGCACCCTACCTTGTCCAGTAAACTCAGACTCCTTTTCTTCTCACCATCAAAACAAGAGAGAATAATCATTTCCAAGTTGACCATTTTATAGACTATGGATAAGGAAGACAGGCGCCCTGATACATATTTGGTTTGGGCTACTTTAACACAGGACTTAACTGGCTTATTTCAGTTCAGTGCAAAACAAGCATCAGGTCTGCTTGCACAGAACTGTGTGTATTGCATAGCTGACTTTTTTTCACTTGCAACTTTTCAGCTGGCTGCTTCTATGCTAATGCACAGACACAAACTTTATTATTTCTCATTTGTTCCAATTGAGTTACAGTCATTGAGAGACTCAGAGCAACTCCAACAATCTATTGTTTTCAGTCAATTCAGTTATATCTACCCTGAGGCCAGCCAGGTGCTAAACCATCTGATAACCACTCAGCTCCCTTCAGGCACTAGAGTGATTCCATGAAGGTTGCCACTGCTTGTTGGCTGAAATGTCACCCGTATTTGGCAGCACCCATTTGCAATATGATGATAAGGTTTTAGATATCATGGCTCTCTCCATTGGTTTCTCATTTTGCCTAGTTATGACATGAATCTTAAGGTTATAAGAGTCTTTCATAAATGAATTTATTCAAAGCACTTCTCTTAGTTAATTTGAGAGACCATAACAAAAATACCATAGACTGGGTAATTTATAAACAACATAAATGTGTTGCTCACAGTTCTGGAGACTAGGAAGACCAAGAATAAAGTTCCAGCAGGTTCAGTGTCTGGTTCGAGGTCACCCACTGCTTCAATGATGCTGCCTTCCAGCTGTGCCCTCGCAAGACAGAAAAGGCAAGACATGCTTCCTCTAGCCTCTTCGTAACAGAACTAATTCCTTTCGTGAAGGCAGAGAACTCATGACCTAATGATATACAAAAGGTCCTACCTCTTAACACTGCACACTGGGGATTAGGATTCAATTTATGAATCTGGGGGTGAAGTGGGCACAAACATTCAAACCAGAACAGCACTTTATAATTCAAAAAAGACATTCTAGAAATTTCAAGCACGCTCCCACTTTGTTTTCATCTATCTTAATCTTCATGACAATGTGTTCTCTCCATGTTGAGCTTCTCCTGGTGCCCAAACCCTTAAAATTTCCTTTGAACCCCTTGTCCATCATCAGACACTCTCTTTCTTTGACACCTGTTTGTTTTCCCTGGCTCCTCCTTTTCCTACTTCTGTTCTCAGAACTGCCATATTTACCATCTTTTCCTTTCTTTTCCTTTCCCTTCCCTTCCCTTCCCTTTCCTTCCCTTTCCTTCCCTTCCCTTTCCTTCCTTTCCCTTCCCTTCCCTTCCCTTCCCTTTTTTTTCCTTCCCTTTTCTTCCCTTTCCTTTCCTTTCCTTCTTCCCTTGTCATCTCCTAGTCACATGTCTATTCACCTGATTTCTTGGTTTCATCAACAGCAAGGTAAATCCCAAAACCAAGGACACTTTCCAGGCAGCAACTGGCATGCTTTCATCTTAGTATTTGACTCAATTCTCCCCCCACAACCTTCTTGTCTCTTACTTTCACAACCTTCCCTCTGCTTTCTCTTCTTGCTTCTCTTCCCTTCCAGACACTTCTGTTTCTTTTGCTGACACTAAATGTGCATGGGCTCATGTCTAATTCCAAAGTCTTCTCTTCTCATGCCACATCATTCCCACTTTACATCTTGCAGTGACTCTTTACCACTGATGATTCCCAAATCTGTGGCTCCAACCTCACCTCTCTCTTGAGCAACAAAGCCTCATGTCCAGCCAACTGTTAGGCACCTTTAGATGATTTTAAAATATTTAAAGTAGAACCTAGATACTTGCTTACTTTCTAAAACCAATTTCTCCTACTTTATCTTCTCCTTTCAATAATAACTCCCAAATTCACTTCGTCACAAGGTTAAAAATATAGAAATATATTCCTTCTTCTAGGTTAGATTCCACTCACATTGGCCACCAAGTCTGGCAAATTTTTTTCACAAATGGCTCCCTGTTTTGATAGCTACCATTCTGGTTCAGGCTCTCTTTGAGTGCAGGATTCCTGTGTTAACCTCGTAAGTGGAGATCCCAACCGCAGGGCCTCGTCTTTCAGTCCAACCACAGTGGATTAAATCTTGTCACTCTTCTGCTTAAAATTCTTCAGTGGCTTCTTGTTTTCTACTTGAGGGGGTTATAAGCTACTTTAAGCAGTATGATCTTTCTCTTCAAATGTATTCTTACATAGAACTCCACTCTGTGAAGCAGATTCACTCCGTGTTGCTCTGGATTCTGTGGACCTGCCAGGGACAAGGATCCTCCCCTGCTCGGCCACTCTTTCTGCCAGATGGTGGCCCAGGAGGCATTTCTATAACCTCAGCATGATGAAGAATGAGTTGAAAATCACTGAGAGCACAAAGTCCAAAAAGATGGGCTGACACATGAAGGTAATGGGGTACAGTGGATACTACAACCATGGTCACTAGCACTGTTATCTTAACTGGCACAGAGATTTGGCTTACAGAGGACACTGGCTTTGAGAAAGTGTCTATTAAGTCAGGGTGAGAAGGTATGACCTCCAAGGTGTAAGGCCCAGCCATTGCCAGGTTTTCAGAGAAGTGGACAAATATGATCTGCTTGAAAAATGGGGAAGGGGAGAACAGATAAGAAGAAGCTAGACAACAAAGAAGCCAGAGGAGAATTTTAAAAGGAGATATAGACTGGAAAAATATTAAAAAAAATAAAATCCTGGTGGCAGAGTATCTAGAGAGGGAGCTCAGTTAACAGGAATACGTAAGGTGGTGTTTTGAAGCTTTGCAGGTTTTTGTTTTCATATTTTTCTACACAATGAATGATGGAAAGAAACCTTTACCTAGACCCTCAGTTCCTGAGCAAAATTTGCTTCATAAGGACTTTGTGTGAGTGAATTCTCTTTGTAGAGTGTAAAGGACTGAATTCTGCATCCTGATCAGTGAAAGAAGTAGAATGAGTCATTTTTTTAGATAGATACGGGAGGTGAAAATATAATGGACATGAAAGAATTAATAGCCCAGATATTTGCAGAAAATGTGGGAAAGGACAAGGTGAACATAAAGCAATTGTTTGAAGGTATCCTCAAACTAAGAAACCTCTAAGGTACAGGAGGCTCAAGTTAAAACTAGTGGTGTGATTTTCATGGTAGTAATCACATCCGTATATATCAATTGTGAAACTAAATTATCGTTTTAAAGGCCCATTCTAAACAAAGGACACCGATGCTCAGGGCCCTATATGTTGCAAGAGGGATCAAACTCATTCATAAGCAGCACGAGTGAAAGGTTCATCATAAAGAGATGCTGAAAAAAAGAAAGAAAGGAGTTAGAGTCAAGATTTTCCAACTATTGAGAAGTTTGTAAGCAGAATGTCTCCTAGGCACAGGGATTCTAGATGCCACATCTCTATGAGCACCTCTACTAATTGTCTACATGTTCCTTTCTGTTTTCTTATTGTGTTTCATCAATTCTTCATGACCTTTAGGTTCCAGTAACTACCAACATGCTATCTACATCATTCAATTCAAATTTGATAAAGCGGAGTGTCACTGGTTTGATTTGGAATGGGGTCCATCCCTGGGCTAATTAGCTCTTGCCAAGAGAATGGGGTCATATTACAAACCAAGGCCACATTTTAAAGTGACATTTTTTTTGCTAGAAAGAATATGCAAGAAGGTCGGGAGTGGGGGTGCATGCCTGTAATCCCAGCACTTGGGAGGTTCAGGCAGGAGGATCACTGGGAGTTCGAGGCCAGCCTGGGCTACAAAGTAAGTTCAAGGCCAATCTGAACTGCATAGTGAAACCCTGTCTCAAAAAGACAGAAAGAAAAAAGAAAAAAAAATTTAAAAAATGAATATGCAAGATAGCAATGATTTACGTATGAGATATAGTTGCCCATATGCTTCACCTTTCTTGTCTCTGTTGGCTGAGCTAGGTGTCTGCTTGTGGATGAATCCTGAGAAGTTTCTAGGAAAAGGAAATTTGGCTTTTTTTAGTTTGGTGGTACATAAAGAAACTGGAGACAGAGTCTTCAGTTATAAGTGGAAGGCCTATTTAATTTACAGCAACAATGTTGGGGGAATTCAAGGATTTTATAACTGAATCTCAATTTCTATGACAGTTTTCCCACTGAGTATTTGCATCATGGACATCGTTTTCAGCAATGTAAGCATATCATCTTTTACATAATAGATGTGTTCCTAAAAGGTTATATGTGAATCAAGTTTTATATTTAGGAGATAGTTCTAATCCCAATTTCTTAATCTATACAATGGGAGAAATCAAACTCTATTTCAAACTCACCAGTGAAGCATTATTTTACTTGAAAAGTCATGCTGTGAATTTTCTCTGTTTCTGGAATACTCATCCACTAATTGATCTGCTGTGAAAATTTGGATTTTCATCCATTAGATTTCTTAAATTCACATTACACACAGTGGCTTTGGAGAGAGTCTAAGTGTGAGGAAAATAAAAATAGTTATAAGCTGAATATGAAACTCAGAACTTTAAGTTCCACTCAGCAATTTAAGTAAATTACATCAATTCAGAGATGATCATCAGTGATCCGAAGTAACTAAGTTCTTTTCTTTCCTTCGAGTTCTTTGCATTTTGATGGTCTCTGCCTCTGTAAGTAACAAGCAAGGTCCTGATAAAAACTCATTTCAAATCTCTGCTTAAAAGCTCCACTCTTTACCTTTGAAGGAATGGAGCTCATGAAGTTTAAGTAAACAAACTGCAGATGGCATGCCACATTCATTCAGAAACATGCTTATTACTTGGCAAAACGGCATTTAACACCACAAAGAAGCCAAGAGCTGAGCTCCTACATCAAATCTTCAAGGGAATCCAATCTCCCCACCTGTGGGCAGCCTAGAGATAACCAGCAATTGTGTCCCTCAAAAATGCAATTACTACAAGGGAAGAAAAAAGATTCATTCTCTTTCGTGGGGAATGAAATCATGGAAAGGGTCTTTCATCATAGACCAAGTACACTTGAAGCAGAGTTTATCCTATTTGATGCCCAGTAACAGTCTGATTGTTTCTTTTATGTACTTGGTAGATGTAAGATGGCTTTATCATTTACATCTAGATGACCGTAACACCCCCTCTCCCAGGCATTCACTCATCCTGTTGCACCAGCACTAAGACAAACAGAATGTGAACACATAGGACCAATATTCTCTTTTTTCAGAAGGGTGAGATTTTCAGTATCAATTTCCCATCATAACAATAAAAGTGCCATTGCAATCATAAAAATAACCTGCATGCATGATAAATAGTCATTGAGCACAATCAAAATACTCTAAAACTGGGAGGAGTGTGTAAGGATCAATAAAAGTCTGAATATTTTGTTAAATATCTCAGCACATTTGCAGATAGTTAGATAATATTGCCCCTTATTTATTAATAAGGAGAGACTGTGCATCTCCAGAAGGCAGGTTTACAACCCCTAAGCCATCCATTACAAATATTCATCAATCATTTGACTTCTCTGTGTAACTAACAGTGACATGGTTTGAATGACCATGTCTCCCCCAGTGGTTCCCCAGTGGGCAGGATTCTCAAGGTATGAAGACTGCTCTTGAAGTAGGCTGGGGAGATTTCCATGATGACAAAGCACTCCATACACTTTGGAGAATGAGATGGTTCTATTCCCTTTAGCTCCAGAGTGGAGGCAGTTGAGGTCATCATAATTCAATAGTGCATAGTCACATGCCTCTGCTTTCCCTTCCAAATACACTCAAGATAAGAGACATGATGATCTGGTCAAATATCGTGTAGGAAGATTTCAGAAAAGATGGTGCCTCTGAAACCAAGAAAATACTTGGCCAAAAGAACAACTAATAGGCCTTCATCATATGTATGAAACATACATGGGGCAAGGCAGCAAGGACAGATTGAGATGGAATAAGACACATGCACATAAGTACAATCCTATTTCTCCTCCCTGAAATCAGTGTGACTCTGGGCAAAGCTCACTGCTCCAAGCTCATCCGTCTTGCATGTAAAATGTTTTCAGAATAACTGCAGAGCTATCTTTGCAAACCTTACTCCAGGTTCTGAATCAAGGAGCAAGTGAAACCTGAGGGAGTGGTGTCATTGAGAGGGCTGGGGGAAATATCCTATGACCTCTGTCAACTGGGAGATTCCATGACAGAGATAATAGCATTTACTACTTATAAATGTAGGAGCACTCTCTCCCTACCAAAGAGAGTCTGCTTGCAAACATGTATGTATTATTTATTATGTATTTATTTGTACATGTATATGGGTCTGATAAGTAATTCAGTGGCAGCAGACACAGAATTCTATCCCTTTAATCACCAACAGACCTCCTAAGAGAACTCAAAATCTGTATTTCTCCACTCCTTGCCTGGCAGGTCTCAGAAGGTCAAGGTTTCATGTTGCCCTAGCAACAGTGGATAGCATCACTACCACCTGAAGCTGCCCAGGGGGCTGCAGGCTCTGCAGCACTGTAAGTGCTTGTGATGTTATCCCAGTTGCTGGGGAAACGCACAACCTTGCACCAAGGCAGGTGGGTAACTGCGGAGTTGGTTTCCAACCATCTTGCTTTTAACAGTCCATCCTGGCAATTGCATTTAGCGCTGCATAAATTCTTTGAACAATTTGGGATCTTAAGAAATTGTTAGTCATGTGTTTCCTTTTTTAAAAGCTCTTAAAGTGTTCACCTTTAGCACCTGAAATATAGTGCTTATCTATGAAAAAATAAAAACAGGTTTATTATTGCTCTATTTTAAATGAAATTGCTGCCCACACTAAAATATGCGGCAGTAACTCTTCTAATTCTTCTCCAGGGTCTCTGCACCCTAATCAAGCCTGTAGATTTTTCAGGTTGCTCCCGCTATATCTACAGGGGAAAAAGGAAAATGTCTTAAGATAACATTAGATCTTTAAAAGTAGATTCATAAAAACAGAGAAGTCCTGTTCACCATTTGAGTCATCCTTGATTGGCTTTCTTTTAAAATGCATCCTCTGTCTTTCTTATATCCAAGGGCTTTAAAATTCAAATGTTCAAGAACATCAGCTTTATTAAAATTAGGGCTTGGGGAAATGACTCGGAAAAGGGAGAAAAGAATATTATCCAACCATTTAAAAGACGCTAATTAATGAAGTTCTAAAGCCCAGAGAGGACATTTGATACAGCAAGTGTTTCTCAAGGAGGAATGGAATTCATCTAAAAACAAAAAAGAAACCCAGAATAAAATAAAATTGAAGTATATTAACCCAAATCTTTCCCCAGGTGAAGGAAGAACCTCAAGAGTTTTGTTATATTGCAAGAATTTGAGTTTGCCTGCTTATGAACCGAGCACATTAGCATTTTCTGGTACAACTCCATACTGGCCTGTTAGCTATTGGGAATCTGCTTTGAATGTGCTATACAAGGCATTTCATCCACTTGATTTTAGTGCTCAGCTTGTCCTCAGTAGTAATCCCATACTTAGCCTCTGTCAAAACAGGGAATGAGAGGAGAGAGGGTACCCAGATGGTGGTTCCATTCTGTCCCATTTCTCTGAGTGAGAATCTCCTTTCATTTTTAATTGTGGAGAGGAAAGCACATTTCCCTCTCTCCATTCTCTATCTCTTCTGCCTAATTCATCCACTGCAGCTTAGAATTTGGAGCTTGCAGGAATATTTATCTCCCTGAATGTTACACATGCATGGATCCTTTCAAAACACCTGTAGTTAAGCTTATATCAATCTCACCACGTTTTCCCCACACTCAAAACAGTGAGTTATATTTGGCTTTATCTTTTGATAACTACACACTGTGGTGGCCTTGTCCCATATTCTACAGGAATCTCCTTATCTCCATTCTCTCTCTCTCTCTCTCTCTCTCTCTCTCTTTCTCTCTCGATATTGCTGTGGATCAAAAATTGTAACCCTCTATTGACTCAAAAATGGATTCTTGGGTCGGTGATATAGCTCAGTGGCATAAGCGCCTGCCTGGCAAGCATGAGGTCTTGAGTTTGACTCCTGGTACCCACATATAAAAAAAAATGGATTCTTTGGTACAGAAATAAATAAATAACCCCAATTCTGTAACAGAAAATCATTTTCTTGGGCTTGATAATGATTTCTTAATGCTGAGGCATGAATCCAATGATTCTTTTGGTGTCTAAGAAAGTGCTGGGGTACAGGAAGGCTTTGTGCTTGAGAGACAATGGCATGAGCCCCTGGGCGAGAGCTGGGGAAAAGAGCAAAAGGATTCCTAGGCCTGGTGGTCAATGTCAGGACTCTGACAATAGGGTTTGGAAGAGGATTATGTGATAAATCTGCCGCCCTATAAATGCCCGGATGTTCTCCTGTCACTGAGTCAGTTCACTTTGCTAGATCAGCTCTTACATGTTGCAGCTCTGTAAGTTTAAGGGCGGCATTAGGGGAAGAGGGCCCCTGTACCTTTGCACATGACATACTATCTTGTAGGATGTGCTTCCTCTTCTTTCTTTACCACTTATTCATACTTCAGTGCAAAAAAATGATAATAACTTTTAAAATAGCTGAAGTTTTTAATCCCAGATACCTTGCTTTATATAGTTCATGCATTTTCACCAAAATCCTGTGAAGTAGATATCCTATTTCTTGCATTTCAAATGAGGAGCCTGAATCTTGGAGAAGTTAAGGTGCTGATGCAGGGGTGCATAGGTTACAGACAATCAAGAAAAGATTTATCCATCCCAAGTTTATATTCTTATCCACTGTAATATGTGTAGTGCAAAGTTATCTCTTTTCAGAAGCTCTCTGACTCATCAGAAAGAACGTTCCTGTCTCTGACCCCAGTACTCAGATATTTTGTATGACCTTCTCTTACGCCATTCACTTGTGCTTTCATCCCCAAAGTGGGTGAAGTGGGCTAGTTTGACCCCATATACTTAGGGTTGGGACTAAGTCAGAAGAACAGCAAGATCTCACAATTTCATTTTAAAGTCTCAGCCTATTTAGCCCCACACCTGCCTGGGAAGGGCTCGAGAAGGGCCAAATAAGCACAGAGAAGAAAAGAGACCATCACTCCATGGAAGGATGAGCCTTGTTGAAGAGGAGAGGAAGCAAAAATACCTGAATCTTGAATCCCATCCTATTTTGTCCTTGAAACTAGGCATGAGAGGCAGAAGCTGAGGAGTCCTGTGGCAAGTGGGGCACTCTGTATCCTAGGGTTAGAAGCCACACAGGGCAGGTACGGCAGAGACACTCGTGATGCAGTCTCCTGACCGGCTGAGGTGGATATGGAAAGGTAACCATCACATGGGTGATTTCATGGCTGCTTAAGATAATGAAGGCAGATCTCTGTGATGAAACAGACATTTGTGGAGTTTTCTTTTAGGCCCATACTATCATTGTGTGTGTGTATGTGTGTATGTGTGTGTGTTTTTCACAAAATACAACTCAATGTAACTTTAAAAAATGAAAGAAATGATAATGTGGTATATGATGCTGACATAAAGGAGGCAGGGAATGTGTTGATTAAACAGACCCAAGAATCCCAAAAGGGTTCTGCTGTCAATGCTGCCTTTGTGGTGACCAGAATCTCTTTGGTGTTAAAAGGGAGGCCCTAAGTATGTTGGATTATTTTTTCTGAAACTCCAAGTAGCTGACAAAAACTGACACTTGATATTAAATATGTTCTAGGAAAGAGCGAGTTATACAGGTCTTGGAGGTGAGAAGAAAGTTCTGGGTCCCTGGTGCCGGACCCACAGGTCCTGGGACCCTTGGCACAGCGATGTGTTGGCTTTGCAGCGTCAGCCCCAGACCAATTTGTCCACAGCTGTTTCCTGCAAAGGCTGGAGAGGGACACACAGAGTCACAGAAAAGGAGAGACCAAAGGCAACTGGAAGGGACTTAGCCCAACTCTCTTATTTCAAGAGCCCCAGAGAGAGTACCAGAGTTGTATTTCCTATAACTCACCAAGCATGCACTTAAGTACTAGCAAAGTGGTCACCACGCAAATAAATTAATGATAAAAGCAAAGTCAATTAGCCAAATACAGCTTCAGTGAGTTTGAGGATCTTGTAATAAAAGAAAATTGAGAAAAGGACCATTTTAACTTCAGCATCTATGCAAGTATTATGCTTGTCTCTTCTTTTTTTTTTTTCTTTCTTTTTTTGTGGGTACCGGGGGGTCAACCTCAGGACCTCGCGCGCCAACAGGCACCCGTGCCGCTGAGCGATATCACCGCCCCCTTTTTCGTATGTGGGTTCCGGGAGTCGAACTCGGGCCCTCGCGTTTGCAAGGCAGGCGCTCACGCCGCTGAGCCATCTCACTGGCCCCATGCTTGTCTCTTCTTGATAGCATATAAGAGATTGCTGGTCCCATGACATTTTGACACTTAGGGTGTCAGAAGGACTTAATTGGACTTTGGAGAGTGTGAGAATATTCCTACAGAGTCAGGCTCAAGCTGGAGAACCCAGAGTTAGGAGTAGAAAGTACCTATTGCTAAAAGAGATGATTCTTCAAAGAGCGAATCTTTTAAAGATTATACATGATGAAGAAGAACATGAGGATAAGTAAGTCTTAATATAATAAAGAATCTGAATTTTTAGTCTAAAATGTCCACATTGTCACATTACCTGTGAATGCTTGAGCAAGTTATTTAACCTCTCTGATCTTTGGTTCTATAGCTACATACTGTAAAAATGCATTTATGAATTTGTTGAGAAATGAGATGCATTAGAAAATGAAAAAAATCATCTGCAAACTATAAAATGACATAAACACATTAAACCATACAAGGACAAAAAGAACGAAGGCAAGAGTTGTTAAGGAGAAACTGGCCTTCTTCACAGAGCACAAGATATGGTCATGGTCAATTTTTTCCCTAAGGGACTAAAAAGATGAATTACACAAGTCTGCTGGAATATGTTTATATACTCAATAGATTTAATTATATAGACTTCATTATATTTGTGCACAATAAGTACAATAACATATAACTACACCGTAATTATCCTATTGGGCAATGCCAATGCCAACTCAAAGGCTGCTATTTGCCTTTAATGTTTACAGCAGCCAATTTCACATTTGTAAAAATGCTTTAGGAAAAAAAACGATGCTGGGGCCCACACTAAAGCCTGATATAGTCACCTGAATGATATGAAACTTTCCTATGGGGAAAGTGGATGGATGGATAGATTGGTGGATCGACGAATGGATAATATATGAAGGAGGAGGAGGAGGAAGAGAAGGAGCAGGAGAAAAAGGAGAAAGGAAGAAGAGGAAGAAGGAGGAGGAGGAAGAAGATATAGATAAATAGATAGATAGATGATAGATAGATAGAGTCTGTATCTTTCTGGCCCAATTTGCTTGAGTACTTTAGTAACAGAAAGTTTTCATATTTTAAAAACTGAAAGATCCCCCTTTGTGCATCATTTTTTTTTTCTAGCACAAACCTGAGAACTAGGTGTTACTATCTTTATTCTAAAAGACAAAGACCTAGAGTGATAACCAAGGATGATTGAATAGCTTATCCAAAGTTATATCAGCTGATGGCCAAGTTGAGATTGCATATAGATCTGCAGGGATTCCAAAATTTGCAGACTTCCACTAAGTAGTATTTTTTTACAATTGCCTAAAAATTGCTAGAGAGACAAAGTTTTCAAAAATAGTTAAGATTTTTCAAATTCTTTCACTTCTTGGCATAAATACTAGGTATCAAGACAAGAAGAGGCATAACCATATTAGAAATTAGAAAATAGGCTGCTGATATTTCCTGGTTGTTTGAAATAGTTTGGTCCCATCATCCTGGAAAAATTATGAATGATGTTCATGTTCAATTTTAAATATCTTAGCTTGCACATTAAGTAGAAATCACCACCTGTGAGCTACATACTTAACAAGACAGCTATGGATTATAGTCCAGATATTTCTAAAGAATGTCGGTGTGTATATATTATACATGCTTTGTGTTAGCTGAATTCTACTCCAAAACTACTGAAAAGATAAAATGTAAGTTTAAATGGGTATCCCTTGCCAAAAAGTTAGCTTCTAAAAATTTGTCAGTTTCAGTGACAAAGCTTTCCAGTTCTTTCCATACATTCCACACATTCTCACATACAATGACAAAGGATCAGAGTTGTACTATTTGAAATGACACTATGACCAAAAAGGAAAAAAAGCTAGATTTTACATTTTAGCTTTAAAACTCTGTTTACCTGTAGCTGTATTTCACTCTTGGCTGTAGGGCCAGGGGGATAGGTGATGTCTGTACATACATAGCTTTGTCTCCTGTGTATCCTGACTGCTACCAAGGCTGCCCACCTGGCCTTCCTGGTCTTCATCCTCTTCCTGACCATCAGAGTTAATTTTGCACAAAGCATCACTTACCCTACTCCATTGTTCTGTCCAAAAGTCTTTTATATTTCCTCATTGCTTATAGTTAAAACTGCAATTTCCCAGCATGAGCTATACAATATTCATGATATAACAGAAAGATGAGCATAAGGAGAACTCTATTATATTCCTGGTTTGAGTACTAAGCAACTATGTGGGTTTGACTAAGGTGTTTAACTCCTCAAAGTCTCAATTTCCCTGTCTAAATATGAAGTCATAATAAATGGATTCTAAGAAGGTTCCCAGGACAAACACATTGTTCAGGACTTGCCCTATTTCTTCTTGGGCTTTCTAATCTAAATAAAACTCATTTACTCTCTGTTCCACAGAATATATATATTTTTAAATTTGTGATTTCTCCATTTGTTGCAGCTGTTTTCCCCATGAAAATTCTCTTTTCTTTTATTGATTTCTTGATGATTGCTCTCCTAAAATATGCTGACCATTGGCATCTACAACATGACAGTTGTCTGAATACAGGAACCAGAAACGTTAAACTCCATTTGATTAAAAATCTTGTATTTTCATGTTGGCTCTAATTTAAACTGAAAACAGCTAATCCAAGAACTACTTTCATTCCATTTAACTAGCTACTTCTTAACTAGCCACTTGTCAACTGGCTACTTCTTAACTAATCCTTTCCCAATGGTCTTGTAATGAGTGCATCTCCAGCCCTATACCTCCTATGAGTGTCAACCATAAATCCAGTAGCCCATTGTACATCTCTAATTGGGTATGCAAGCGATACCTCAAACCTACATAGTTTCCCCAACATGCCCCAAACTTGCTCTTCCTGAGATGTTTCCCAAACTGAAGTGATGTCATTATTTATCTAATGGCTCAGACTCCAAATTCCTTTCTTTCATCCTTGGAATCTAATCCAAAAGCAAATTATTTTGGCAGTACTTCAGAAATACATTGCAAAGATGGTCACTTCTCACAATCTCTCCTGTTCCCAACTCAGTATAAAAACCCTGAAATCTCTTGTCTGGACTGTTGGTTACTTTTCATGTTTTTTAAGTTGTCTTTTTAAAATTGTCATCGTAGTCAACAAAGGTTCCCATCAGCCCTACAAAGTCTGTGCTTAACTGTTTCTCCCACTTTACTTCTGACCACTCTTCCCCCTGCTCACTCTGTCACAGACAGCCTCCACTTCCTCCTGTCCCCCAAGCACATTACCTTCTTGTGGCTTTGTACTTGCTGTTCCTGCTGCTGAAATCGTCCACCTCAGCTACTCAGTACTCAGCTCTGTCTCACTATTCAAGTCTCCATTCAAATGTCACCATCAATAAAGTCAACCTTTCTGATGGCCTCAGAGTCTTCCTATATCTCTTGATCACATCACCCTATTTTATTTTCTTGTAGAAATCCAGATTTTTGGTTGCTCTTTACTTTTTTCCTCTTCTCCATAACATTCTATGAAGACAAATGTACCACATCCATTCATGTATTTCCACAGATTATTAACAGAGCACTTGGCACACAGCAGACATTCAGACATTTATTGAATGAGTGAGTGAAGGGACGAATGACCCGCCATGGAACCTGCCTGAGCTTTCATAAAACTATCAGAACACTGGTTGTCTGTGGAGCCCTCCCTGACCACAGAGCAAGCAAGAATTTTTTCTCATATGTAAAATTCCTTATGCAGCTTCTCCTGGCAGGTTTTATAAAGTGTTATTTTAGTTACTGAGTACTCTGTCTGGGGATTGTAGGACTGGGATGCTGAAAACCACAGTTCAGATTTGTCACTTAGTTCTTGTTCCTCTCTTTTAAGAGGGCCCCAGGGAAGATTAGAGGAAGTAGATAGGGCTTCCTTTTGATATGCTTCCTGTTTCTTTAAACTTTACTCCAGCTTTGGTTCTCCATCCTTGTAGGAGCAATGAATTCCATTTTCAATGCCTCCACCCACACCACATATTATGCACACACCAATCTTCGCATTCCCAGGATTAGCTTCTGTATTGGTCAGCTTTCGTGTTGCTGGAACAAAATACTTGACACCTGCAACTTAGAGGAAGTTTAATTTAGAACCAAGTTTCAAAGGTTACAATCCATGGTCAGCTGGCTCAAAGGCAGGGACATCATGGCAGGAGGGTTTGGTAGAGCAAAGCTGCTCACTTCATGGTGGCAGGGAATCAAAGAACAGAGGAGGAGTCAGCAACACAGAGGAGGAGCCTAGGGGCCAGATATAGTCCCTAAGGTCACTACCCCATAACTCAACTAGACACACTCAGAAGTGTATTTTGCTAATCCTCTAGGCAGCTCTCAAACCAATCAAGTCAACAATTAAGATCAACCTTTAGGGATTCCTTGTTTCTTATTCTTACAGGTCTGAGTATTGGATACTTGCAGTCCTACTCTGAACTCTAGAGCACTTGAACCAGCCAGGTGGCCCTCCTTCCTTAGACCTCCTTGACTCCTACACAAGAGCCCCTTTTAAGCCCTCAATTTCCAAAGTCACTTCTTTCCATGCTCCCAGCCTAGGGGTATTTGCTTCCTGAAGTTTGTATCTCTATGCTGTAAGTCAAGAACCACTTTTCTCTGTTCAGTAATTCCATACCTGTTTCCCCATGTCTGCATTAAGCTCTGAATGTTAAAATAACTAGCTTGGCTTTTATTTTCCAGAGTGGCCTCCAGCAGATAGAGGAATGTACAATGCATCACCTTGAACATGCTTTCTCAGGGCATCTTTTATTGGCTCAAAAACCTGGACACTTGTTTAAAATAGGACTTAGTCCTCACCTAGCCCTCTACTTACTGGCTGCTGTGCCTAACACATTGCCAACATCAATGCATCTTTAGTCACTGACCGATTGTAGATACAGAGATTAATTTGTTCATCTCCCTGCTTTTAGAAGCAACATTTTTAAACCTTTCTGGAGAAAAGCCATCTTAATCTTCAAGCCCTCCAGGACAGGAAATTCCTCAAATGTTTATTTTAATTGTAAAATGCTGGCTTGTTAACTCATGCCTAGAATCAGTTTGCTGTCAAGAAGTGCTTCCCATGTAGACCTCACGGTAAGGAGTTGCACAAAAAGGAAATGCTTGGATCTGAGAAAAATGGTGATTTTGAAATTATATGATAGAACTTGTTCCCCAAATAAGTTCCTGCTGTGTTCCAAATAACCCAATTATTTGATGATCTCCTTTAGTTCTTTCTTTCTTTTCCCTACCCCAGTTTTCTTTGTACAAAGAAAAAGCCCATTTGTCCCGTTCATGTGAAAACTTTCTCACAAATATATTTCAATAAAATTGGCTTTTGCCACTAAAACAAAAGATATATTAAAGTTGGGGAGGGTAAGGAAGGAGAGAGGGAGAGTGGAAAAGAAGGAAAGGGACAGTGAGAAAGATATTTTGACACTGGGTGGTATGTCATTTCTGCCTTTCTTAACAATGAGTGGGAGAGTCCCTCAGGCCTGGTGCTCAAGCCTAGGGCTCTCTCTACCCCGATGAGGGCAAGAAGCATCTTAAAAGAACCCCTGGACAGGGTTTGGTTTCCTATGACTATCGTCGATCTGTAACCAAAGGGCTGGGGTGAGCACTCTGTGTGCACTGAGGGCCCAGCGCTCTGGCTCTTCCTTCATGCACATACCGTACAGCATGGAGGTCTAGACTACTGGCCTGCTACCGCTCGGTTTTCTACTTGACCTATTGAACACCTAATCTGAATGGCAACCTGCTTATGCTCCTTCTATTTATTCTAATCTCCATACTCAGAGCTGGACAGCACCTCGCTTTTGCCCATGAACACTCTTTCCATACTCACCGCCACATTGGTCTCCACCCTGCCATAAGCACTCCTTGCTCCAGGGATGAGGGACAGTGGAGATTTCTGTCACCTTAATACTGATGTGTGGGCTATTGGCTATTGCCCTCCTGCCTGGTACATTTGTGGGGACCATCCTCTTACCCCCAAAGTCTTTATATCCACTGTCAACCTCATATGAGAAAAGATACTATGAATCCTCACACTACGTAAAAGTAAAATAGTAAGGAATAGGTTTTGTTCCTCCTTCCTCACTGTCTCAAACATCTCAAGGGAATGCTAGATCCTTCCATTGACCAAGAACAGATCATCTGGCCTGAATGGCTGAAATACACAAGCCATTTCCTGCAAGAACTTATGTCTCCCACTTTTATTTAGCAATGAACAGCTATTACATCATCCAAGACTTTATTTTCAACCAAATAGCATCATGTTCCATGTGTGATATATGGAATTGGTCTTCTTTGTCCTTACACCTTAGCAAATAAGAATGCAATAAAGGATTCGTCTTTCCCAGGTTTTAGCGTTGTATTCCAAATCTATCTTTTGTGGGTGTTCTCTAGTAGTAGCACTAAAAACAATAATAGTTAACATTTATTGAGTCATTATGTGTCAGATGCTGTTTTATGGTGCTATTTACTATATTAAGTCACACATTCGCACGAAAATCCCAAGGAATAGGTTTTATTACTCACTGCATTTTATACATAAGGAAAGTAAGGGACAAAGCTTAATCAAACTGCCTGAGTTTCCTAGTAGAGTAGTAAAGCTGGTAAATGAACCTATTTGCTATAAGTCTGGAGCTCAAACATCGTGAACGCTATTCTATGCCACATCTTGGGGTGAGAACAACTGCTCTCCATTACTTATTTTGTCTTGATTCCCACAAAAGAGAGGTAAACATCAGTCTGGCATTCTTCCAGAATGGTGTAGTGCAGGATTTAGGATCTCACAGACCAGGACTCCAGTCCCAGTTCTTCCTTGTGCAAGGCTTTGTGAGCCTTTAAATCACTTAAGCTCCCTGAATCTTAAGTTTCTCAACTGCTGCTTTTTTCCTGATATGTTTCTGACTTCCAATAGGTGTGCAACAATTCAGTTCTGATACTAACTACTGGAATTTAGTACTGACCTTATAAGTTGAGGACTCACTTTTATAATATTGCCCCCATTTCAGATAGTAGTAGTGAGTCCCAGCACCCACTTGTAGTTCTGATCAACTGGCTATCACTTGAGGATGCCCTCATCTCCTCCCTGGGTTTTATGACTCATTATAACTAATTCTGCAACTCAGAGAACATTTAACTTCTGTTTACTAGTTTATCATAAAAGATACAACTCAGGAATGGACAAATGGAAGAGATATTATGTAGGGCAAAATGGGAGGGTGGCACAGAGCTTCTGTGCTCTCTCCAGCTCACTGTCTTCCTACCTACAGAGGTTCTGGAGTAGGGATGAAAGTTCTAACTCTCTAATCAAGATGGGTATTTTTGGTAACCAATCCCCATCCTGAGACTACCTGGAGAACCCCCTTGATAAGTCATTTCATTAGCATAAAAAGATACTCTTATCTTCCAGAATATTCTAAAGATTTGAGGGGCTCAGACCCAGGAAGCAAAAATGTAAACCAAATATGTATTTTATTATACTACAAGTACAAAAGAGTATCTATCTCATGGATTTAAATTAGGTAGACTATGTAGTAAGATTGATTCAAGCAGTACTTTGAAAGCCTTGAAACAAATGGAGATTATTTCTATTATCCCTCAAGTTGTTGGCAGGCTAGCCTATTTCCTTAGTTCACCCATTGTAAGTCACACCAGGCAAAGGACATATATAAGCAATTTATTAGCAAATCTTGGTTCAATTAACAACACATGACCATTATCCTCATCACAGGTGATGTGGCTCTAAGCATGTAAAACAACAAAACCAATTGTGAGCTTTTACTGAGCTTCTATTGCATACAGCCTACTGTATCAGTTGCTATAGATATGAGGATTCAAGATGTTCAAAATCAATGAAGCCTTGATGAGTCCTCTTTCATAAGCAACTTTGGAGCTAATTGAGCTCCAGTTTGCCCACAATTCCCATTGGAAGTATCACCATTTCTCACACAACCAATTATCTCTGTAATCCTTCAACATCCCATTATCTCTATCTGTTACAAAAATTAAAGTCCAAGCTGCCCACCTCTTGAAGGCCAATACCTGTTACCTGGTAGGAAGAAATCAGGTTTATACAATAACTGCCCCTGAAGAAGACAGAGGGGCCATCTCCCTATAGCTCCATCTTGGGGAGCCACAGAGCCTCTAAGCGTTTTTTATATGAAGGAAATGGACAGCAGCATAGGAAAGCTATGTGATGAGCAGTGAGGGAGGAGTATCTTCTTCATCTGGAGAATAGGTCTGTTCTAGAACAAGACAATGGGCCTCAACCTCCTAGGGCTAACTCCTGTAATTCTTTTTAAACAGACGTATTTATAGAACTAAAGACTAAGCAAGGGCATTACTAAGGTCATTAGATGTTCTGAGTTCTGTAAACCTAAAGAAAAATTTCACACTTAACATCTTATCCATTTAGATGGAGCTTCTCTTTATAAATTAGAATGCTGGGCAAAGAGAGGATGTGCAAAACAATCAAGGAAAACAAAATCTAGGAGGAAGGGCAATGACCATAACACTTCAAAGGACAACTCCAAAGGGATGGCCTTTACATATCTATTGAAATCCCCACCCTATGTTTTTAGATGTCAATTCCAATGCCATTTCTTCCAGGATGTTCACATCTCAAGAACAGTCCCCTCAGTGGAATGATTCTCTGCTTTCTACTTGGTAATATAGCATCTAGGTCCCATCTGGCATCTGTTATTTAAGGCATAGGATAAAAAATTTATAGGACATCTGTGTTAAAAGTCCTAGAAAAGTAAATATATCATATTATTCATCTTGTTACAGGGATTTGGTTTCATTTGGATTCATTTGCCCAGCCACCACCACAAGTACAAGAAAAGACCATAAAAATGAAAAAAAAAATTTATAATTTGGCCAAATTGGAATGGTAGACACTCTGCCCCCTTCACTGCACAGAAGTATTCCAACCTATAGGAAGACTACAGCAAAAGCCAGAAATCATGCTTACGTAAATTCAGCCAGGCTTTGGCCTCCAGAACAGGCCCAGAAAAATGTTGAAAATCTGCTTATGTTGAAACTTCCTTGCTAACAGGGATGGGATTGGAAGTTGTCACTCTTACCGGAGGAACCTGGATAGATAGCTTTTAGAATTCTAATTTTTAAAACTCTATTTTAAGTTCCCAGTTGTGGTCTTCCAAACAATTCAGTGTTTTGTACAGAATAGCTACAAATGAGTGTTTATTGAATTAAATAGTAGCAAATATGATGAGGCAAGACCACCATTGATCAGCTGAAGTTTGAACTCCTGCACTCATGGTCTGCCCCATTCCAGAGTCAGTGTTTATGAGTGCAGGCTTTACTACAGTTCTTCATACTTCTAGTAACTGAGGTATTTTGAGACTGGCTTCTGAGTCCCATGATCAGGATAGAAGCAGGTATTTGAAATTTTCCTTAGCCTCCAAGATAAAATTACAATCAGAAATTCTCTCAGGTGAAGGACAAATAATATTGCTTTGTCTCTAGGGAAGGACAGTTAATCATTCTAGTTCTCTTTCTCTAGTACTCGTGAGGCAGAACATTAGGGTATGGCAAACTGGCTGGACAAGTGGGTGTGACCTGTCAATTGCAGAGATCCAGGCCCAAGCCCTCCATCTGGAACCAATTAGAAAGCATTATCATCAATTCTTACTGCAAGAACTCAAGCAAGTTTTTGGTAAGGCAGCCTAGACTTGACATCAATCTGAGGAATGGGAGATACAAAAGAGAGCTACTATTAAGCTGGTGGCTATCATTACCTCTTTCAGGGGCCCACCCTGCACTTTGCAATATGTATTTCTTTTCTTAATTGGTCTGCACTCACTCTGCAACACTTGTTTATTTTCTTTTCCTACCTTTAATAAATATAAGATCTCACTAACCTTTGAGCCTGTTTTGTCCAATTTTTCCTTCAAGGCAAGAAGAACCTAGAAATAATGTCTAGGAGTGCCCATAACTCTAGAACCTGGGCACACTCTGACTATTTCTTGATTCTGGATTCAATGTTTTCTTTCTTCTTTCTATCTTTCGCTTGGTTCCATTTCTCCATCTCTTCATCTTTATCAGTCTCTTTCCTGCATCTGCCTTCATCTTTCACTTCTAGCCTCAACCTCTTCATTTTTGTCCTTTGTTTCTTTGCATTTGTTTTCCCTCCAACAATACTGAATGCAAAATAGCAAAATTTTGATCTCTTTGACCTTTCACTTTTCTAGAGTCCATTAATTCTCTTGAGACATTCTTTCTTCACTTATGCTAATACAATTGATTGGACTCCAGATTTCTTTTCATCAATCACATTCCAGCTGGGCCTTTGTAATTTTATACTCCAGCTGCTTGATTGGACTTGGTTGTTTCCCAAATCTCCATGGCCACACAGCCAGGCAGAGCAACTTAGGAGAGCTTAATTCCACAAATAGTTAATCTCATTTTTTATGTGCTGATTTTCCTAGTTTCTGTCACAAAGGGTAATGTATTTCTAAATTCCAGGAGCACTTTATTGTAACCTCTCATTTACCAACAACTATGATGATAGTACTCATCGTTTATTGGGTGCTTATTATGCTTCAGTCATTGTGTTAAGTGCTTTTTGTAAGTTCATCGATTTAATTTTTGCAATAACTGCAAGATGTGGGGTTTTATTTGTGTTTTATTTTTCAAAACAAAGTTTCAGAGAGATTAATGCAATTTCCAAAGGCCCTGGCATGAATTTGACTGTTAATAGTTCCCTTTCTGCCATTGTGCCTTTGCATGGATTGAGCTAGTAGCACCTGTCTTAAAAACCAGTGCCACAGCCAGGGTAGTTTTAATAATTCTATTCTCATGAAAACTTCTCATTCCTAGCCGTTTCTCCTTCACCTCCAAGTATAACCTGCTTAAGCTTCATACATAAAAAGAGATATGTGGTGGTGAAAACTAGTTTAAATTTAGATTGAGTGATGCAGACAATGCATTCAAAAAAAGCATAAAGAAGTGTGAAAGAAGTGTGAGATGATATAACTCTGAGGCACTAAATGCCATTTTCGTGTAGGAATGGAATCTGGTCCAGATAGGTGGAGAAGAGTTAGAACATCCTCTGAGATGGGAAATGTCCTGAGCCCGTATTCACAGACAATAATGTACTGTCCACCTTTGTCAGCAGCATGACAATTGTGTCTTTGTAGAGGAATAAGGAAAGATGTTACTTGAAGAGATGTGGCCTAACATAAAGATGCATGGGATGTACAGATAAAAAATCCAGTGTGCAATGTCTGTATTCAAAATTTCATTTCTCACTAGTAGGATTTTTACATATAAAAACTCTACAGGTTAAAATATGTTCTTTCAACTATCAGAAATCAGAGAAGATAACACATGGTTTGTAGTTCATCTAGTGTCATGCAGAGGCAATTCCTATAAGTCTAAGGAAAAGGCAATTGTTTCCCTAAAATTCTTCTGAGGTGTGCAATCTACAGGTATATTATTTACTTAACTGAGGCAAAATTTACCAGAATATAAATACTGCTTAATCTCTTTACAATACATGTATCGATTTATTATTTCTTATTGTGTCAGCTGCAGTGCATTTTTAAGGATCAGCAAATTAATTTACCTTTAAATTATCTGATCGGCTACATGAAAGTGAAGGCCAAGTCTCAGATTCTTACTCACATGTAGCCTCATGCTACTACCAAAGTGTCTGCTCTAGCATGTAACAAATTTTAAAAATCTCTATTCAGTAAAATCCTTCAGAGCAAGAGGGATTATGAGAAATTAGCTCCTGATAATGAAGACCGAGAAGTCCTGTGATGATTATGAGAAATTGGCTCACGATAATGAAGACTGAGAAGTCCTGTGATCTGCCATCTACCAGCTATAGAATCAGGAAAGTTCGTAGCATAATAGTTCCATTCGGTTTGGTTCTAGAGGACTAAGAATCAGAAGAACCAAGGATTGCACCCTAGTCTGAAGGCAAGAGGGGAGGAGAAGGTCTGCCCCACTCAAGCAAGTAGGCAGGATTGAAGAAGTGTGTTCATCCTCCCTCTGTCTTTTGTTTTACTCAAGGCTCCGAGGGGACTGAATGCTACTCATCCACAATGAGGAGGGCAATCGACCTCCAGTGTTTACTGATTCATCCTGAAACACCCTCAAAGACAAGCCCATCACTGATTTTGGATCATTGCTTTAGCCCCCATGTTCCAATGTTTAATCTGGACACTTGTGATGTGCTCAAACTGACACATAAAATTAACTACCACAAATTGCTTTCCGTATCTGTCCACAATGGGCCAGGAACCTGTAAATCCAGCTTCACTCACTCTTTATAATTCAACCCATTTCTGTTTGTGTATGTCACTGCTTCCACCCCGATACAGCTTTTCTTAAAGATGTCTCGACTTTGGTCTGGGGGTACAGCTCACCGGTAGAACCTTGCCTAGCATGCACAAGACATTGAGTAGAACCCCCAGCACTTCAAAAACAAACGAAAACCTCAACATTTCATAAGGAACTTATTAATTTATCCAATAGTTATTTAATTTCTTTTACTCTATCACAACATTTATTAGTCATTTATTTTACGAACAGCAGTGAATTTCATAAGACTCTGTCAAGGGAAATATTCTTGGCATCCTCATTTTATAGATGAGAAGAAATGAGGCTCAAAGATCTCAGGATATCTTCCAAAGGTCATGATCTACATTGCCAAAGCTAAGATTTGAGTGCAGACACCCATCTGTTCTAAACTTTTAAGCCATACTATGTATTGTGTAAACATGGGAGGCTTCGGGGTGTGGGGGAGACATAATACTGCTTGTGCTGACTCTATCACTGCCAGGGGACCCATAATAAGGAATGACACATGTCTGGAAAATGAGTCCAGAAAAACTCTCTCCCTAGGGAAGAAGCTATTGCATTTTCTTCTCTGAAAATTCCCTTCTCAAAGGTGCCTATTATGAAGTGCCTTTTATTTGGTGAATTCAGCTGCAAGCATGGGCTTGCAGTACCCAATAGGTCTAGCTGAATATTTGGCCCATTACCTGAGACGAAGCAAGCTCATAGATTTCCTTTCCTCCTTGCGTCTCCAGGGACGGACTGTTCTCACAGTAGCATGCCTCATCTCCCCCTGCCTCAGTGTTTTAAATGGGAACATCAATATCACTGCACAAAGGCTCACAGGTCACCAGGGAATTGGCAATCCCATCTGTAACGGGCTCTTTACACTGAGAAGGCTGAATAGCTGGGGTGTGATACAACAGATGACAAATAAATGAAGCTCAGAGTGAAATCATTGCTTTAACCAGCATGTCCCAAATGTGTTCCCCAGACCAATGCTGTGAGACATTCTGGGAAAAACAAGGTTGCAATTGATGCATCATAAGTTTTATAAGTCTTGTAAATACTGCTTACCACATCATATCTTAGAGATCCACATTCTATAGTAGAATATTAAAGGCTTTGAAAAGTCCTGCACTATGGACTTTAATCTAAATTCCTAAAAATCATTTAGATATAGAGCATCTCTTTCCTCCAGTTTGATTTCCACAAGATCTATTAACAACTCACAGAATTAGCATTCCTTGAATCATGGTTTGGGGAACCCTGATTTAAAAACACCTATGTTATTTACTTAGTTTTAGGATGTCAGATAGTAGTTAGAATTGTACAGCTGTGAAGAATGAAAAGTTCAACTCATGAATCCTTTGTATTCACAAACGGTTATTAGATTAGTTGGCTCTGTCTTTCTCCCTAAACACTTTCTTAAATTGCCTACAGTTTCCACCATGACAGCCCTGAAACAGGGAGGACGAAGAATGAAGTCAGTGCAGAACTCTGACTACCATATTCTGTGAAAATATTTCCACTTTGCTGCTTGTTGCATCCCTTTTCTTCACTAGTCAAGTCTAGATCATTTTACTATGACTGTAGCAGTATTCACCTCGCTGTTTTGTCTTCCGTCTGTGTCACACTGTTCCAGACCTAATAGAACACACATCACACACCAGTCAGTTTCCTTAAAGCAGTATTCTGAGCCAAGATGTCAGTAATACTCAGGTTCTCATATTGTTCTACAACTTTCTGTATATTTATCTGGAAACCATATTTTTTTCTCAGGGTTACAATGTGAATGTTGCAACTGCAGAGATCAACAATGTTAAAGGAAAAGTTCACTTCCTCCTTGTTATGGGTTGTGTCCCATCAAAATTCATATAGTGAAATCCTAATCCTCAGCACCTCAGAATGTGACATTATTTGAAGATAATGTCTTTACAAATATAATCAAGTTAAAATGAGCTCATTAGTGTGGGTTCTAACACAACATGATTATTGTCCCCATGAAAAGGGGAAATTTGGACACACAGATGAGTAAACAGGGAGCATGAGGATAGCCACCTAAAAGCTAAAGAGAGAAAGTTGAAACGCCTTCTTCCTTCATAATCCTCAGAAGAAACAAACTTTACTTTCGCCTTGATTTTGAACTTCCAGGCCCCAGAAATGTGAAACAATACATTTCCGCTGTCTAAGCCACCCGGCTTGTGGCAATTTGTCAGAACAATCCTAGAAAAGTGGTAGAGTTCCTCTTTTACTAGTTTGGAAAATCTATCCCAGCAATATCCTGGAAGTTTTCTTCCTATCACTCTCAATTAAGTTATGAATCTATGCTTAAATCAATCAGTGAAAAGAGAAGCGTAATAATTGGCTTAAACAAATCACCTGGAAAAGGAGTGCACTCCTAAATGAGCTGTGTCAGCATGGCAAAGAACAAAGGAATGACACTTGAAAAGGTAATTACATCCCCATGATAGCAGACATTGTGCAAAACTGGATTTCAAAGATACATGAAGAAAGATCTCTATTCTGAGAATCCTCAAAAGAATAATGCTGGGAAAAAGAAGCAACCAAGGAATCAGAAGAAAAGCTAGGAGAGGTGTATGGAATGAAAACCAATGAAGAGAATTGCAAGAAGAAGCTGTCAGGTGCTACTGAGATGACAGATGAGATGAGAAATGAGAAGAAAACATCAGATTTGGAAATAAAACAGTCAGTGTGTCTTTATTAAAGATGATTTCATTGGAACTCCAAAGTAAGTGAAGTGCGTACTTTAATAGACTGATGTGCGACTGGGAGGTAAGAAATCAAGGCTGTATTTTTGTGAGGCGTTCTTAATTCTAAGTTTCAGGTCACTTTGCAAGGCAGGTGCAAACATGGTAAGGAAAATGGCAAAGAAGATGTACCATTCAGGGAGGTGTTGGTTTTGCTGCCACTGGTGCTGCTAAAGATTTTAGATGGTAGCTAGGTTCCAAGATTTCCAGAGTAAAGAAAAGGATTCAGTGGAAGAGGGATACAGAAAATAGACTTTAAATTTCATTACTAATAATCAAACTTTTTCTATTAGTTCACACTGTTAAGGGCAAATGCTTTTTCCCCCTTTCTACTTCTTCCTTATTGTACTCCAGCAAGCTTGAGTGTGTTATGTCACCAGCCGTTATCAGCCCCTCCTTTTCCTCTTGGTAACACACCAACCTCTGCAGATCAAGGGTTTCCATGTTCTGTGTAGGACCCTTTCATGTGCAGAGCCTTCTCTGGCTCAGAAATCCACATGAATCAGTGGTAAATGGGTCCCTGTTGATGTTGGCTCCATGGCCTCTCTAACTCTCACATTCATCTACGTCTTCCAACATAGACATTATTAGCAGCGATGTGGTGATTTGACCCTATCCGTCTCACATTTTGTCTTATTTATTAGTTCTTTTAAAAACAAAGCAGAAATGTAAGGTCCTATTTGGTGGTCTTTCTCATCACTATGACTATACACACAGCAACATAAATGGGACATACTTCTAGAAACCGTATTCTACAAAGAGTAGCTCAGACAATAGTTCTAGTGTTAGAGTACCACATCTCCCCTTCTCCATCCAGGGAATGACAAAAATGTTCTGGAGGTTCCACACTTTACTAAAGCACCTGATTATCTATGGGCAATTTCTCTATTCCTCTGTATCTTCTCTTTATTAAGCTTAGTCCACAAATTTACCAAGCAAATTGTTGCTGTGTCACTAATTAGTAGTGGTTGAATCTGTAATTCTTACCAAGTTTTATAAAATTTATTTACTTACTTAATAGGTAGTACCATTACTATTTATCTCCATATGTCTTTTCCAATGCTTCAAACTTGAGCAGAGATCCTGGTTGCCTTAAACAGAACAATAGGCACTAAATAAATCTTGGCTGGATGGCTGGATGAGGGAGGAAGGAAAGGATGGACGGAAATGATTAATATATTAGTGACTTAAAATTTTCTAAAATAAAAATCAGCTGAATTTAAATGTTTTCAGCTTCTTACTCAGGAAATCATGGCTATGCTTTTTTTTGCCAAGAATCTATCTCACTCAAGTTGCATTCTGCTGTATAGGTACTTACAGAATTCACACATATCTCTCTATGGGCATTTCCAAAATTCCAGTCTCACCTACAGCTTCTCAAATATGATTGAAGACATTTCCATTATTGGAGTGGCTGCAGGCTACACAAATTCCTCATGTGAGTAGTCTTTTTGGGAAAATGTAGATTCACTCTAATCAAGATTAAGTCATAAAAGCTTAAATTATAAGCCCAACATACTAAGCACACCAATGTCCCAATGAACATGAGCCAAGATTCATCAGAGATCCAGGACCACTGTGAATAGATTAAGGAGTTGCTAGAGAGACGAAGGCTTGAACATTTTGGAAGCTACTGGAGGAGGCTATGCATCTGCACTTGAGACTAAGTAGGTATAGGGACCAGCCAGACCATCGATACAAAGTTACAGAGGGTCAATAAGTAGTGACATATCTGGTTATTTTCTATATATATTTTCAATACTTCAAACCTGAGCAGAGGTTAGAGAAAGAAGGATGAATGAACAATAGTAGAGACAAATTAGAGCCCACAAGAGTTGGCTGGAATCCACAGAAAATCAGGAACCCTCGAGGAAAACAGAAAATATCTTTCAGCATCAGCTACCTGTATTGCCAGGGTGATATTCAGAAGAAACTGGTCCTCTTTGCCTTGGAGTAGCAGGCATAGTTGGTTGAGAAATCAGAAGAGGAGATTTAGAGAGAGTGGGAGTTGCTGGAGCTCAGGTGCTGATCCCTTCTAGGAAAATAAGTCACCAGATCAGCCACAACCTGTATGAACAAATTGCCTTTCTGAGAATAAAAAATATACGATCTCACATCTACCTTCAAATCTCTCTTGTGATTAATATTAACTCAAGATTGGTATGGAAAGGGGTTATTGGAAATAATTTATGTTACCATTACTATTATTGCACAACAAATTATTCCAAAACTTACTTGTTCAAAACAAAAACAATTATTTTATCTTACAGTTTCAGTGGGTCAGGGGTTGGGGAAGATTTTGGCTGGATATTTATGCTCAAGGATCTCTTTTGCAACTAAAATAGTAGATGCCTGCAGAAAAGCAAGAAAGTCCTGCTACTAGGGCTTCGGCTTGGAGACCTGTGTGGACTCTCCATGCAGGCTAGTTTTGGTCACATGATGGCAGGGCAGCTAACATGGAGGTTGGAGGCTTCAAAAGCATGTGTCCAGTGGGTAAAGCAGAGATGGCATGGCCTTTTCCAATATAGCCTCAGAAGTAACATAGCATCAATTCCATCACATTGTGTTCTTTTATGCAGTCATAGAAGTCCACCCAGATTCAGGAGAGGGGTGACTAGTCTACCTCTTAGTGGAGGAGTGGCAAGGTTGTAGAAGAGCAAATGGGATGAAAAATATTGTTGGAACATTTCTTTCTTCTGTATATCCAACCACAAGACTCAAGCAGTAATCAGCTCTTGAACTTTTCCACCTTCTTCATTGCCTAGGAATTCCTGAATTCAAACAATAGCAATAATAAACAATAAGCAAATGCTGTATCTTTTTGTAGTTCTTGACATAATTGGAGGAGATTTCAAATGAAGTCCTGATAACCCCTGCTATAAATATTTTTCCTAACATAGAGACATTTTCTCTCTAAGGGATGAGTCAGACAGGTAAATGAAGCCCACACAAAAGTTTTCATAAAAATAGTTATAGTTTGATCCTCTCTCAGCCTTGGTTTTCTCATCTGTGCAAAGGAGATAACCTATTCCAATGTCCTCCCTCGATCTTCCAAATATTTCTTGAATCTATAATAAATAAAACCATGGCAAAACACTCCCTTCAAGATGCAGAGATAATTAACTATTTTGTTACAATACAACAAAGAAAACAAGTTTTTAGGAATGATAGATTTGCTTGTTCTTTTCTCAACTGAAAGTTTGCATGTGAGAAGTAAAGGGCAATGTGAAGAAATTAACTCTGAATCTCCTTGCAATCTTTCTGATTTTCAGACATATACAGTGCTTCTTATCTAAAGCAAAATAACACATGATTCAAAGGTAAACTAATTTTAAGAAATGGCAATGGATTAATAAAATATTTACTGTTCAAAAAGAAAAGAAAGCTTCTATAATTCTCCTACATTTCTCTTCCTTATAACTCTCTAAAATGTTTGGTCATATGGATTACAAATGAATCTTGGGAAGAATCTAGCAGAGGGTTTTGATTAAATGGTATGTTGAATAAACAATGCTGAGACATTTTAATGAGGTCAGATAAAAGGGCTGTGCTGAAAAGAAATATTTAAAAAATTACATTGAGCCTGTATCCTTCAACTATTTCCTGTAAAATTGAGCTCTATTTCTTCTCACTATGTCATTATCTGAAGGCTTTAAATTCATTCACTGATTTTTCTACCATGAATGATCTATGACTCCTTAGCACAGATTTCCATTGCAGGCTTTTTGAAAATTGCTAAGGTTTATTCTAATGAAATTTACATAAACAGACACCCTCTTTAAAGTCAACGGCATTTAGTTTTTGGCTTCTTCCCGTAAATCAAAAACAAAGTTAAATAATAGGCCTATAAGCTTTTTATGAGAAAAATGTCAAAATATTTCTTCTTGTCCATGATGCATTCTGATAACCAGAGAGTCACAGGACTTATACAATTCAATTCAAGATTTTGGAGAACAAGAAACACAAACTTGGTGCCTTAGTTCCTTTTTTGTTGCTGGGACAAAATACCCAATACTTCCAAGTTAAAGGAGGAAAGGTTTGTTTTAGCTCACAGTTAGTAGAGGTTTCAGTTCATAGGCAGCTGGCTACAAGACAGATAGCATGGCAGAGGGCATGGCAGAGGAGGAATAGTCCATGGCATGGCAGGCAGGAAGCAGCACAGGAGATCAAGGGAGGATATAGGGATGCATACCCTCCAGATCATGCCCACAGTGACTCACCTCTTTCCACCAAGTTTCACCTCCCCGCGTCACACCCAGCTGTAAATCTATCAGTGGTTTAATTCAGTATCACACACCCATGATCCAGTATCACATATTCATGATTCAGTCACCTATCAAAATGTCCACCTATGAGGCTTTGGGAGGACATCTAGATATAAGCCATAACACTTGGTAAACAAAATGTGTGGACCAAACTTATAATTAGCAGCTGTTGCTGGATCTGATCTCAATATGATTGGCTTGGAGATGGGGTATGAACTTTCTAGTCAGGCATGGAAAGAAGAAAAAGGGAGTCAGAGCACTCAATCACCCAGCCAGACAAGAATCAGTCACCATGTTCAGTAAGTAAGATATTGCAGGCTTTATGAGGTGAAATGGTTTGAGTTGGTATAAAGGTCCAGGGACAAACTGCAGAAATTGGTGTTATAAGTGAAATGAGGTCAAGAAACTGAGAACAGCAAAAGCATCAGTGGAGACATTAACATAAATACTCCATACGGTGGAGAGAATGGTTGAGAATGAGTTTTCTAATTATTTACTGATTTTGAGGATTGACTAGAAGCTCATCAGATGACTGGAACAGTGAAAGATGAATATTGTACAGCCAGGAGAGCCAGGAGCACTGGGTCTCAAAAGAACAGAGCTTTTAGCACAGGTCTGTTAATATAATGGTTTGTGGTGGCACAGAAAGCTAGAAGTAGATGACCTTCCCCTCAGATCTCTGTGTCTTGGGAAATGAGCTTCTCTGATTAAGAGGACCGTAGGGAAATGCGAGCTCTAAGAGAAGCAAGATTCAATGACAGCTATAGAGTGGGTTAGACATGCCTGGAAAACATGAGGCAAAGAAACATTTACTGCAGAGGAGGGATCGCCAAAGGGAAAAAAGGAAGGTTTGAGAGGGAGAAATATTATAGAAACATGGATCTGAGAAACAGAGGAAGGAAACTGTGGGGATGTTTCTGCCACTTTGTCAAAAAACATGTGGACACTTTCCAAAAAAGGAACAGAGTTTATTTGAGAAGACTGTCCCAGAAAATGGAGTAACATTAAACTTAAAATATTATTTCTATAATATATAGGTATAGGCCCATATAGCAATAATACACATGCATACTTTTTAAATTTATTTGCTACTTATTCAGAGATAAATCCTATCTCCTCATCTAGACTGCAAGCTGAAAAGAAAGGGTTGCAATGTGCATCAACATTTTCAGCATTGATTGTTGTGAAACTTAGATGGGTCAAGCCAAATTAAGATTATCGGAGAGTGCTCACATCTTTCTCTTTCATTTTTCTTTTTCGTTTTCTGCTATTCAAAATGAGTAACTTTTCTCATCTGAGACTCCCAACAAACTTGACAGTGTGTCCCAGCTTGTTGATAAATGAAGCTGAAGACAGCTTGGACACAGTTTAGAGATGATCCCTATCCTTTCTCATTTAAATAGTTGACCTTTTGTTCCTGATTTCTGATTGGGTTCAACCCCTGAAACTTCTACTTCCATATCACAGCTCTTGTCAGCCTGTGATGTTCCAAAATGTTGTCTCTTGCTAATTCCATCAACACTGCACCATGTCAGTGCTCTGGAACTTGAAAATGCCACAAAGCAAAACTTTTGGAAGAATCCAGGAAAGACTTGTCTCAGTTTTCCAATACAGCTCACAAACTAAAGCAGGTACAACCGTCACTAGTCATCCTGGGGAGCTCTTTAGAAGTAGTGAATTTGGAATCACTTGGATAAGGTACAAATATTTAATTAATTCTGACAGGAAGTCCAGCATTACAGAATTGACTGCATCATTATTATTGCTTTCTGGTTAAAATTATGACGGACAGTTGTGAATATGTCCCCTAAAAAAGATCATAATAGGCAAGCAAATGTACTTATTTACAATGTTCTAGCTTTGTTCCATAAAATCATTATATTAGAGCAGACAGAGCCTCCCTTCAAGTTCATTGGTCTGATCCTTGCTTCTGACTGAATGTTTCTAAGCTTTCTAACAGGAAAAAAAATGAGTTAATTAAACTGTTTTCTTTTGTTCTACACAAATAGCTGAACTTTTTAAATGAGCCTGTTCCTTTCATTTTGTCTTCAGTGTGTATCTCTAGCAGTAGTAGTGTCTAAGTTTTATGTATATGCCAGTAGCCCTGGAGATTCTATCCCTTTTTGTCTACCAAATGGCCATATAGACAGAATATAAAATTTAGTTGCTTTAATTTATTTGTTTTCTGTTTTGCATCAAAGTGCATGAAACATGACAATAGGGCTTTTGCTCCTGCGACTACTCTATCATGTGGAATGCTTTCTTTCCAGTCACACTTAGCTGATGAGCCATATGGCACCACTGTCTTGAGAAGAATCTGAGCAAGCTTTTCCAAATACCAAATATTATTCAGAGTTCCCTAATTTATGCAGATGAGGCCATTCATTCTCCTACCTAATCCTCTGGAGATACTCCAAGGTTTGAAATGAAAGAAATTCTTCTTTCAAATATATGTAATCCACATTCATTGCTTTTGACAGCAAAGGGTGGGACGGTTAGATACTGCAGTAGTTAATGCTTTAATCATATCACCTCTGTAGCAAACTTGGCTGGGTACAGTGCTCTGAAGGAGAACCATGCCAAAGTGTCCTCCTTCCCCACAGAATCAAAATGCAGGCAACTCTTATTTCTTAGCTGCATTTTAATGTCAATGAATGTGTGGCAGGAGAAGGAGAGAGGATCAGAACTGAGAGAGGGAACAAAGAGCTGACTAAATCTCTGCAGACAGAAACATTGATCTTGCCATTTAGTAGCTTCCTGTGGAAGAAAGGTCAAGTTCTTCAGAATGACAATGAAACCTGCTGTATAGTCTACCTTTTCTCCATACTGGCCCACACTCCCTACAGCCCAGTTTTAATTTTTGCATCTTCGGAATCCTCGTCCTTTAGCCCATCTCTACTTTTCCATTTAATGTATTAATTGTTCATCTTTTGAGATGTAACTTGAATACCACCAAGTTCTTGGACTTCTTCTTCCCCAGCTAGAAATCATCTTCCTCTTCTCTGTAACACCATAACTCGTCAGCTCTTCTGCAGCCTTGTCATAGTCAGACCCTATAATTTAGCAATTCATATTTATGTCTTACCTTCCTGAAGCTTATGTCCATGAGAAAAGAAAAATTATGAGTTGATGAAAGTAAAATAAAAAATGCTTTAACTATTACTTAGCACAGAGACATGCAAATTTTTAAAATTAATGTATTCATAAATGAATGAATGACTATCTGGTCTTCTAAAGAAAAACTCCATGTCTTCAAATTTTAGACAGTATTTTTCAAGCTTGATCTCCATTTAAAACATCTAGCAAGATACCTTGTTCATGTTAGATTTTTTTTCTTTATGCTATGGATCTAACCCAGGCCTTATGCATGCTAGGTAATTGCTCTACTATTATGGGTAGCTAAGTTAGATAGAAATTAATAGGCAGACAAGGATGGGCCATCAAGGGAGTCAGTGCAGAAGATGAGAGCACATCCGAACTATCTGGAGGTGCATCTGAAGAAGGGCAGACCTCAAGATAAAGATGTTGTAACCAGGCATATGTGCCTCCCTAAGGGAAAAACAATAATTTGAGATAATATAATTAATATCACCTGGCCCAATAAAGTTGAGATAGGCATCAGTCACCTAAGTTGGTGACCAGAGCATCTGGACCCATCCCTTCCCCAAAATGTCTTACTTTTTTCCACGTATTCTTTTTTTGTGTGTGGGTACCGGGGGTCGGCCTCGCGCTCCAGCAGGCGCCCGTGCCGCTGAGCGAAATCACTGGTCCTTTTTGCGTATGTGGGTTCTGGGAGTCGAACTCGGGCCCTCGCGCTTGCCAGGAAGGCGCTTATGCCACTGAGCCATCTCACTGGCCCCTTTCCATGTATTCTTGATACAGGATTCACTTCCCTATGTGATCAATATTAGATAAGCAGCTATACTTTTAATCTTATTGGTGGATTGTAGTTTGCCCCACATTGTACCCACCTCGTGACTTTGCTCTATAAAATATTCTTGGAGAAATATTCTCCATGGCAACCTACTTTGAGGACCTCTCCAGTCTCTTAGGAACTATCTCTCCATAAATTTTTCCTACTCTTAACCTCCATTGTTCCTTGGAATTCATCCTTCGATTTCAGGGCACACATACTCAGCATATCTGACATCTAGCAGGTTGGGAGTTATATTCCAGCCAGGCCATAATGAATAAAAGTGAGAATTTAATAGAATTAAATTCATACCTCTAGGAGAGGTATGTATGTGGTTGTGATAGATCAAATGTGATAGGCAACCACAACAATTAACCTTAGACTTTATTGCTGTGAGTTCAAGACCAATGAAAACTGGTTTGCTATCCTAAAAAAAATTTTTGCGTACAGCTGGGGTGGTCATAAGATTAAAATCTTCTTTCTTAAGACACTTAAATTTTACTTCAACAGTTATTTTGTTTCTTAAGGTATAAAATTATTCTCCTAAGAAAACCAGTACCCAAAGTACTTACCCTCCATTTTAAAAAAAATTTGGAGTAAGTTTGCGATACATGGTAAATACATTCAAAATACATTCATTGTAGGGATAGGCACATATACATATCACCTCTTGGTCCTTTATACTTCCCCATCCCCTTCCCTCCCTCTTGCCTTTCCCCATCCCCAGGTACTTAAAAAAGGCAGGTAATTTCTTTAAAGTCAACACTCATGAATTTTACATAAACTACTCATTAATAGAAAAAGTGATTACAATAAAGTAGAGAAATGAAAAATTTCAGTTCATAAACTAAATTGTGTTGTTTGTTATTTTTTTTAATTTCTACCAGTGTATGTGAGATATCATAGTCTGTAGGTGAAGCAATAGAATAGCATACGAAATTCCTAAGCAAGGTGCCAATCTACCATCCAATGGTGTATATTCAATAGTTAGTGTGAATACAGACAGGAGCAGCATCTTGACAAAAGCTGCGATCAAAAGAGCAGGTTGGGTCATAAAGAACAGGCCCTTGGTAAGGATTTCTGAGAAGAATACTTCATTGCAATGAAATATTAACTACCTCTGAATCCTATATACCCCCTTCACCATCTATGCACATTTATGACAGCTTGGAACTTAAATAATAACAATTTTCTTTCAATGATAGTGCTAATCATAACTTCCCTGCCACCCTCCATGTGTAAGTCTATTTGTTATTTACCTAATTATCTCAAGAACTATACTAATTTTAATCCTACAAGTAACCATATAACAATCATTAAGATTTTCTAGTAATGGGTCACAGTGCATGCTAAAAAAACACTTTGAAAATTTCTTTTGCATCTGTCTATAAGAAAGCAGAAACTCAAGATGTGTGTGGGCCTGGCTTTGACACATTATCATGACCAGGCCCTCTCCCCTGACTTCTGTAGCATCATGGTCTCCATTCATGCACCATCAGCAGACACAGACCTGGGTAGTAAAATGAATCATAAGGTTGCTTTTCTTCTCTGTATTCATGAGCCTCTGGAGCAACAGCTCATAATTCCCTCCAGCACTCTGCAGAGTGATACAACTGTAAAATAATCCGATAGCAAAGTAATAATAAATGCGACTGTCAGAATAAGCAATAAGAATATAACTGTAAAATAATTTGATAGTGAAGCAGTAAGAAAAAATGCTACAATCCTGTGATTCCTTTGTGTACTTTAATTGTACATTTAATTTTCAGAGCACCAACTGAAAAGAAAATATCAATCCTGATGAGTGGACTATTGAAGACTATAACGCTATTGCTATGTCAAGTCTCATCAAACCAACATGATAGACATGTTGGTTTTGTTTTCCCCCTGATTATTGAGGTCTGAAGCAAGGGTTACTTTCCTCTGGCCATTGATATGACCAATGGTTCAAAGATCATTTAATGAATGTTTTACCTCATGTAGATCGAGAACTGAATTCCAAACTTGCAGACAGGTATTTCTTCCATCCTCTGCTAATCATTACTCTTGCAGTGTAGGGACTTCTTAAAGCATTGTTTTCCAAATATAAATCACTCTTTTATCACTTTCCAATTTTTTGTAATGTTTACAATACCACCTGTAATGTAAATTTCTTAAAATATTTCTTTATATCCTAAGCAACACTATCCATGAAATAAGTTTCAATGTACCAGCTGTAATTTCATACATAATAAAAGAAGTACATTATTATAAAAATTAAAAGTGTTCCCTGGAATTATCTTATGTAACAGTGGGATTAAAGATGGCATAGTATGAAGAACACTGAATGTATTACTGAAAAACAATCCACTTAAAAGCTCAGGATTAGTGCCTGCACTATGTTCATATGCGTTCTACAGCATCTAAGATGTAGTTCTTGAGCACTTGATCTTTACAAGGTATAGGCCCAATAAATTAAATAAAAAAAGCAAAATCATGAATTCTTACTTTTGTCCACTCTTTCTTTAAAACTGTAAAAGTTACAGTTCATTGCTATCAAATGTTTGTTAATCTCTCTTTCAAACTGTGTTCATATGGATCATACCCAGTTGTTGACTTGGGTATTTACAGCAGAGTATACAAATCTGGATAAAAAAGTGTAAATAAAACTATAGTCCCTATTTTTCACATTAAAAAGCTCCTGTCTAGCTATTCAGATCCAGCTTCTACTTATCGCTACTATACTTTTGTGTTCTTGTGTTTGTGTGAATTGCTTGTCTGTCTAAACTTCAGTTTTCCAATCTGCAAAATAAAGTTGTTAATCTAAACATAATTTATATGCTTTTATCCAGCTCTAGTTTCTTTTATTCTATAATTAATTCATCTGAAAGATCTGGTGCAAAGGAAAATTAAGGCCTGGCATCACAAGCTTCCTAAAAAGTGTTTCTTAAGTGCCTTGTAGGCTGAATTTTAGTTTTAGAGGGGATATATAACATTGTCTGTATTTGGGAAATGTACATTCCAATAATTATACAATGAATTCGCTACTCAGACACAATCTGAATGTTTGTCTCTGAGGAACAAATAGCCATTCTCATCCATCACTTGGACAGACACATTGGGAATTTATATAAGGAGGCAGCAGGTACAATTTCAGATTGCTCTCTGAAAAGGTAAACTAACCCTTGTTGGTGGAAGAATTCTATCCAAAGGTAAATAAAATAAATATTATCAAAACCAATCAATTCACTTTCACTCTTTTCAATTCACATTCTCTTATTTGTTGTTTATCTTTTAATTTTATTTGTGTCTGCTTGCACACAGACGGGCAAAATATCTTCTTGGCCAAATCTTTTTTGATTTGTTCAATTGCTTAAAAGCTTTGAGAATTTTTTCTAAAGAGCTCGTAAATATTAATTTCTGTATTTTTCTGTTTTCCCCTAGCCAGTGTCACTATAGTCATTGATTTCAACCTAATACTTTCTTTTTCATTCTTTAATGAAAATGAACTGGAAGTTCTTTTAAGGATCTTGGATATCTATAATACTTTCCAACCAAGGAGTAAACATTCATTTGGCATTTTGGATCTCAGAAATGGTAAAGATGGATTCCTACGATAGTGTTAGCAAATGCTAATGGCAGTCCTTTGAGGGAGTTACATTTCCCAATATACATAGTAATTAGAAGCACTGTACATCAAAGGAGATATGAAAACATTCTGGCCATAGAAACTACTCAACTGCAAATCAAACCATGAGATAGAATATTTGTATACTTTTTTATTGTAAAGATCTTTGCCTTTCTTTTCTATTATTGAAAAGTAGATGGTTAAATTTAATCATAGTGTGATCATTCTGTGTATTTTTTGTATTTTATTTCCTATAATATGATGGCTTATATTATTATAAGCTATTTCCATTTATTTTTAACTGTTGCCAATTCATTGGATAAAAAACCACAATTGATATTCCCCATGTTTAAGCTTTTAGTGTTTCTGCAAATTTTTATAGCATAAATTATATTGCAATGAATAAATCTCATAAATCTATGAGTTGCATTTCTTGTTTTGGGCTTTGCTTTCTTTCCTCCTCCTTCATCTTATCTTTCTTTTTAAATTTTAATCATTTGCCATGTTATGGTTTGTCCAACAGATAGCATACAGACAGAATACAAAACATTCCCCCAAACTCATATGCTAAAAGTTTAATTGCCAGCTAATGGACTTCTTTGGTAAGTGATTGAATCATGAGGACTAATTCATGAAGGGGGTTAATCTATGGATGAGGTCATAATTTAATGGCATTATCGGGGGCTGAGGGTAGGAAGAGATGAAGTCTCATGGAAAGGAAAAGATCGTGAGAGCTTTACTTGAAGAACTTTATCTGGTCCTGGCCTTTCTGGCTGTTTCCCCTTCTCTTGACCACCATACAGTAAACAGCTTCCTTTCACCATGTCCTTCTGCTGTGATGTTTGCCTAAAGCAAAGGAGCCAGGCCTTGGACTGAAACCTCTGAAACTGTGAACCAAAATAAATACTTCCTCATTTAAATTTAATTTATGTTGGCTATTTTATTACAGCAACAGAAAGCTACTATATCCTAGATGTAGAATTATTAAGTTAGTAGATATGATCAATTTTATATTTTGATAAATCACCAAATTTTCTTCTATGCAGCACTTGTATAAATTACCATCCCACGAGCATATTTTAAATTCATTTTCCCTTTAAACAGGGCATTATCATTTTTTTTTTTTTTTGTGGGTACCGGGGGGGTCGACCTCAGGACCTCGAGCGCCAGCAGGCGCCCGTGCCGCTGAGCGATATCACCGGCCCCTTTTTCGTATGTGGGATCCGGGAGTCGAACTCGGGCTCTCGCGCTTGCCGGGCAGGCACTTAAGCCGCTGAGCCATCTCACCGGCCCCCAGGGCATTATCATTTTTGAAAGTTTTAATTTTGTTTATTTGAGAGGAGAAAAAGAAATCTAATTTTTAATTTGTGTATTTGACATAATGTATATTAACTTGTTTTATCTTCAATTAACTGATATTATTTGTTACCTATTTATAGGTTTCATCTTTCATAAAAATGTGCATAATCTTTTTTACATATAAGATATTCATTATTTCTGCAATATATTCAGTGAATATTGTTTGTTTTTAATGTAGACTTATTTGATTATATTTTTATTCTTTTATTGTCAAATCTTTGTAAGTTCTTTCATTGCTTGAGACTAAAAATTCTCTAGAAAGCTGATAAATGTAAATTTCTATTAACTTCCATTGTTCTAGTTTTTCCAATGCTTGATTATTTATTGTTAAATTTCTCATTCCTCAACAAGGGCAAGGCCTTGCATGGAGTAGCTGAAATTGCTATGAAAGAAAAACCTCGCTACTAGTAGAGGTTGAAGCATCAATATCTAAATTGTTCTTAAATATTTTGGAAGCTACTGAATTGGTAAGCTCAGCCCTATTGAACACCAATCTACAAATGCTCTCATTTTGTTCCAAATTACTATTCATTATGCAAAGCCCTATACCAGCCAATGTGAGAAGAAGATATGGAAGAAACAGATAAGAATATTACCTTGCTTAGTCAACCCCAGGTCTAACATAATATTTTTTGCACAGCAGTAGCAAAAATATCATGGCAATACTTGATCTGAACAAATGCAGATAGCATTCATAAAATGCCAGGTAACAAGTCTGTTATATGTATCTAATATAAGAAAAACCCTAAACCATGACTTTCATGTTCTAGAGATTGTTTACTGTGTGTCATGTTACGTACTCCCCCCATGCCAATTTTTGTTTAAGATACTTTAAAGTGTTGCCTTGCTCTAATTTGACCAGCCATAATTAGCCCAGTAATCCATCTACTGGATGGTCAGTTTGAATAACACCAGAATCAATGGCATCATTCATGTGTGATAGAAGAGATTTGTTTAAAATTCATTTAACAGACTTTCACTGAGCACTTTACTTATGCCAGATCCTTTTGGATTAAGAACCCAAGATACAAGCAGCAGATAGATTGTGTTTCAGGGCAGTGATTCTTGAACATGATGAATGGCTTTCTGAGTGGACACATTCTTGGGCTCTACTTCAGAGCTTCAGAATGGAACCTAACATCTTTTGTTTCAAACTTTCAGTCACGATTTTGATGATTCACCAAAGTCAAATCACTTTCAGAATTTGGGAAAATAACTGTTCCTCTTGACATGAAGTGTTAAGAGGAAAAATAATACTTCCATTTTAGGTCATCAATCTACACGTAGGGAGTGTGTATGTGAAAACTCACAATTTTCATATTATATCTGAGAATCAGTTGATGTTGTTCCCATTTTAAAGATGAAGAAATTGATCTTAATATAGGTTCAGGAATTTGAGCAAGGTTACACCCCTTAGTCAGTAAGCCAGCTATTCTAGTTCAGAGCCCTTTGATAGTAAAGTCCACATGAAAGCCAGGTGCAGTAGTGCACACCTGCAATCCATCCTCAAGGGAGTCTGAGACAGGAGGATCCCAAAGTCATTCCAGGCAATTGAGTGAAACCCTGTTCTCAAAATAAAATGTAAAAAAGGGCTAGAGTTGTAGCTTACTGGTAGAGCGCTTGCCTAGTTTGAAAAAGGCTCTGGCTTTAAACCCTTGTACCAGAAGAAGAAAGAGAAAGAGAAGGAGGAGGTAGAGGAGGAGAAGTAGAGGGGGAAAGGAGTGTAAGAAGAGGAGGAGGAAGTCCATGTGAATAAAAAACAATTATTTGGATTAGTTGGGTTGTGCAATTTTGAGAAGTAAATCAGAATGTTTATGTAGCATGGTCAGGAACACGCACATTTCAAAACCAACTCATGTGTCAGGGTTAGAAACTGTAGATGTTGGTGAGTTTAGGTCTCCCAAAACTCTTTCGTTGATATTTCTGGATGGGGTGTGTGTGTGTGTACATATCCATAATAAATGTTCTGTATTCAGATGAATCTTAGCTTTCTAACTACCTTTATAAACTATAGAGTATATTTGCTTTCTAGATTCGTCTGACAATTGGCTCTTGCTGGAAACGTGCAGGGAGCAAAGAAAATGCAACCATTTTCATCTGTGCCCATCTCCAAAAAGAAAGGATGTCTCAGTCCCTTCTACTAGCAATGGCGCATGATAAAAGTCTTGCAGCCATCTCATTGCTAGGGTAGAGAGCCCCAGGATTTAATTTTCAGTAAGAAGAGACTCATTCTCTCTTCTTTTGAAAATCTGAAGCTGTGGGTCCATGCTTCCCGCCAACAGGCATAGTCACTACATATTTCATTAGCTTTGCAAATAATAATTCTGAAGACTAGGCATCCTTTTATTTATTTATTTTTATTTATTTATTTATTTTTATTTTTTGAGACAGGGTTTTGTTCTGTAATTCAGGGTGGCCCTGAACTCATTAGGTAGCCCCAGCTGGCCTCAAACTCACAGCAATCCTCCTGTCTCAGCCTCCTGAGTACTGGGATTACAGTGTCTGCCTCCATGCCTGGTTTAGAGATCCTTAACATGTGCATAATCTGTTTTTCCTACCAAAATGTTCAGGATGTCAGAAAATCAAGGAACTAAGAAGCCAAGTACTGAAGGGTCTGTCTCACGGTATGTGATAAAAAATGGAGATTTTTGAAAGATTAAGTTTTCAGAAAGAGTACATCAGTATAACCACAATCAAAATAACTTATTGAACAATGGCTATGTATAAAACCTTCATATAGCTGCAGTGAGATATTCAGAAAACAGATATAATCTCTGATCTCAAAGACATAACACCAATGTTGGAAAAAAAAAAAGACATCCTTCTAAAAAAAATAACTAATATTCAATGCTGAACCTCAGTTTTTCAGAAGTGTATTGTTAGGCTCCTCAGCACTGACACGAAATGTTATGGTACGTTTTAATAAAGACGGTGCTTAAGTAACTGCAAACCCCAAATTATGTGCAAATACCTGAATTTCGCTTATAGAACTGTACAATGGGGCCGGTGATATAGCTCAGCGGCATAAGCGCCTGCTTGGCAAGTACAAGGTCCTGAGTTTGGTTCCTGGTACCCACATAAAGGAAAAAAAAAAAACAAACTGTAAAATGAATAACATTTGCCAATTAAATTCAAACAAAACTACAAAAACCAGTAACAGCTAAATCAACAATACTAATTTAGAAAGTATTGCAATTTAAGATTTGCTCAGGAATGGTGGGTGAACCCCTAGCTGGAGTATTCTAAAGGGACCAGAATGAACTGAATCTGCCTAGAAAGGTAGTTCACTCCAAAGGTATGGTAACTTGAATAACACTTACAGACATAAATTAGGTTAGTGAACAGGTAATTTACAATGTTTCAATCTTTACTTACTTTATCAAAGCTAAATTTCTACTTTCATTTGGAACAGTGCAAAATATTTTGAGTTGTTTCTGCCATACCATTGAGTCGTATGACCACTCATGTTCCATACATTTTTCCTTTAGGAAAAACACCCTTCTCACAGCATCCACTAAGTCATTTGGCTTTAGCTTGGCATGAAGCTGTTATTTGTATACTTAATAGATCTCTGTTCTGGCATTCTTGGAAAACTCCAGTGGACACACATGGACACTTGCTCGAATCATGAAGTGATGCAGAGCTGGCCAGTACTTTGCTGGTCATTCAGATGATCCAGCACAAGATTATTTACTTTTTAGATGATCCTTAAGCCAAGAATATTTAAACTCCTTCCTCTTTTGCCAAGCAAACAAACATATCGGCTTTATTTTTATGTGATAGCTTTTTTATTAGCTTTTGTTTGCAATACATAGTAATTATACTCATTTTATGGAGAATGTGCCACCAGCCATCCGGCGGTATAAAATCCTCTTAGATATCATGCAAACCAACACATTTTCCCAAAAGGACAGCAAGAAAGAGACTTCCCCTAACAGGACAGACAAGAGGATTCTGATTTACCTTTTCTATTTAGAAAGTGCATTTGTAGCTGGAATGTAGGTGTAACTTTGTTAGCTTTCCAGGTAGGGGTGACATAAAGAAAGCAGGAAAGAAAGGCAGGAATCTTTCAGACTTGCTTAGGGATACTGAGTAAACCACTGGCTGGGATATTCTAAAGAGCACATTGTGGGTTAAATTTTGCTGGAAGGGTAGTTCATCTCGAAGTGCAGTAATCCTAAGTAACACTTCACATCATAGACAGGGTTAGTGAATGGGTGTTTGAACTGCTTTACTCCCTATTAATGAAGAACTTCAGCTTAATGTTCATTACAGGATCCCAAAGAGCACTGGCCCACCCAGTCTGGAGCTCATCTTACTAATCTGAGTGTGAAATCAGACATAATGTATATCTCTCTGTACTCCCACTTAACTTCTTAATCTATATACGATTTTAGTATTTCCTCAATTTCCCCATTGATTCCAGAGACACAGCTTTTCAAAAGTTAGATTACTGTGATTTACCATTTTCTATTTTTCTTAACATGTTATAGGCATCAGAGCAATGCCAAGGTACACTCTTAAGTATTAATGTTCCGTATACTTGGCACTTGCCGTCTTTTCTAAATACAACTTTGTAGTTCAGTGACCTAACAATTGCAAGAGGTGGTTGAGAAGGCTTTGTTCTTCTGGACTAGTATATAAACCTAAGACATATCAAAGTCAACTACTCTATACTCAAAAATGAGATTGAGGGGGCCGGTGACATGGCTCAGCAGTGTAAGCGCCTGCCTGGGAAGCGCGAGGGCCCGAGTTCAACTCCCGGAACCCACATACGAAAAAAGGGGCCGGTGATATTGCTCAGCGGCATGGGCGCCTGCTGGCACGCGAGGTCCTGAGGTCAACCCCCCGGTACCCACAAAAAAAAAAAAAAGAGATTGAAACGTTTAAGGGATAGAAATCTTTTTTCAGAATTGATAGCACGTGCGTGGCAGAGGGGAGTGAATTGTTTTGCTATGTCCAAATAATTTACCCACCACCACCATGACTCAAGTCAACAAGAAAACAATGAGTAGAAAAAAAATTGATATTGATTTGATAACATTCAGACATTAGTGAACTTGTAACCCAAGAAAATAAAAAGAAATACTATTAAGTTCTGTTTCCACAGAGTTGTGATCAATAGACTTGGAGGTCAAAAGTCTTGGGTTCGAATCTTGTCTCCATTCTCTATCAGTTGAGTGTCCCTGGGCAAATTATAATAAATATGTTGGATATTAATGTTTACATGTAAAATTCCAATGTTTTTATTAGCCCACAGGTGATCTAGAAGTTATATGAAAATAATCAACAGGCAATCTGCAAGTATGTTTGTTCTTTCTCTCCAACTTTTATTATTTTTTCTTAAAACACATACATATATTACTTTTGAATATATAAAATGTTATAATCTGTTGACATATAATTTTGTGTTCTGTTAATTCACTTTGTGGTTTAGAGCTTTACATATATTGAAATTGCTACATATTACTCTTTTAATATGTCTACAGGAGCCATCATTTGTAAGACAGTTTGCTTCATTGCTCCCTTTTGTAGGGAATTTGGATGGTTTCCAAGCATTTTTTCCTCTCAGTATAAACTGTGATGTACTAATATTAAAAAAATCACTTTAACACATACCACCATCTTAAGAAGAAAAAGGCTTAGGCAGTTACTATTACCTTGGGATGCCGTTTCCCAAATGGAATTAGTGAATCTATCAATTGGTATTTTCACTGGCATCTCTTGAAAGTACCAATATCCCTAGAATACCTGGACTTCTAATTAAAAATAAGAAAATGTAAAAATAAATCTACTTCTTCTTAACTTAGCATCTTAACTTTTTCTATGGAGACTAGTGATTTATTTAATTTGGTCAGGCTAAGGAAAAAGTCCCCATGAGCCATCACTGGGATTTCCCAACACCCTTCCCAATTTAGACTCAGGATTAAATAGCCTATTATTATATTTTCATGCCAGAGTATACAGGACATACTGATTTAGTTCAATTAGCCTCTTTCTACCTCCATTTCAGCTTTGTACTTCCCAACAGCTTAGGATGTAGTTTCTTTATCTTTCCCAAGGCTGTGCTGAAGAAATCCCTTCCTCCTATCTGCCATCTGCTTTAATGCTGTCTTTCATCCCAAACCCCAGTCGCTTCTGGCTCTAATTATTATCAACTCTGCCCATTCAGGTAACTGCAACTCTTTTTAATAAATTACACACTACTGTATATGCCACAAAAACATCAGGAAAATCCACTGTTTTGTATCATGTGAAGGGAATCTGTGCACTCCAATCATTTTCCCTTCTTTGTCACTGAAATAAATGCAAGTTTACTGTAACAGTTTCTTTATTTATTAAGATATAATTCACATAGCATCCAACTCACCCCTGCAAAGTGTACAACACATGATCCTTAGTATATTAACAATATTGTGCAATAACTACTCTCTGATTTTAATGCATTTTCATTCCTCCCAAAAGAAACTCCATATCCACTGATAGTAGCTCCCACTGGTCCTTCCCTGTAAACCCTACCAACCACTATTCATCTAAATTTTGTTTGTATTTATTTGCATATTCTCACTTTTCATATAAATCAACAGTGAAATGGGTGGCCTTTTGTGTCTGGCTTTTTTTTCACTTAGCAGGATGTTTTTGTGTTCCATTCATGCTGTAGCTTGAATCAATGCTTCATTTCCTTTTATAGCTAACCCATTTATCCATTATATCTGTTCCATAAATACATCACATTTCATTTATTCATTTATCAGTTAACGGATATTTAGTTTGTTTCTACCTTTTGGCTTTTATGACTACTGCTTCTATGAACATTCATGCCTAAGATTTTTAGGTAGACATGTGTCTTCATTTCCTTTGGGCATATACATAGGCATGGTATGGGGTCATATAGTATTTAGCAGTTAAACTTTGAGGAACTGATAGACTTTTTTCCAAAGCATCAGCAGCATTTTACGTGATCATCAACAATATACGAGTGTTCCCTCCTCTCCACATCTTCCAAAACTTATCATATCATTTTCATCATAGCTGTTTTAGGTGGTATAAAGTGGTACCTAATTGTGATTTTAATTTCAATTTATCTAATAGATAATGATGTTAAGCATCTTTTCATGTGATAGCCATTTGCCAGACGCTCTTGAGGAAGTTTCTATTAAAATTATTTACCCTTTGTAATTGAATTATTTGTCTTTGTGTATTTCAGACACCAGACCTTTGCCTTATGATTTTCAAATACTGCTTCCCATAGTATGAACTGCCTTTTCACTCTCTTGATTGTATTCTTCAAACACAAAAGATTTGTTTATTTTTTCTTTGTTTACTTATGCTCTTGGTGTTTTATTTAAGAAACTGCTGCTAATTCATTCATTAAGATATATATCTACTTTTTCTTCTAAGAGTTTTGTAATTTTAGATATTTGGTCTTTGATCTATTTTGAGTTATTGTTTGTAAATATACTGAAATATGGTACCAAATTCATTGCTTTGAAGGTGGAAATTCAGTTGTCTGTCCCAGCATCATGGGTGAGAACACCATTCTCCTTGCTATTGAAATTCCTTGGCACTCCTACTGAAGACAAAAAAAGCATGGTTTTATTTCTGGACCTTCAGTTCTGTTCACTAACATATAAGGAAGTATGTATTTATGCCAAAATTCTACTATCTTATTTACAATAGCTTTGTAGTGAGTTTTGAAATGTGAAGTATGAATCCTCCAACTTTGTTTTGATTTTTCAAGATTATTTTGGATATTATGGATAATTTACATTCCCACATAGATTTACCATCAAATTTTTACAATGTGCAAAGTGTTCAGCTTGTGATTTTGTTAGAGGTAGCATTAAATCTATAGACCAATTTAGAAAATATTGACTTTTAGCAATATTAGGTATTACAATTCATGAGCATAAGTGTATTTTTATTTATTTAAATAAATAATCTATTTTATAATGTTTTGTACCTTTCAGTGTATAAGTCCTGCCTTTTATTAAATTTATTCCTAAATATTTTTAATACTTTCAGAGTACTTTAAATAAAACTATTTTCTTAATTTCATTTTGGATGTTTCATTGATAGTATATACATATACAATTTATTTTTTATATTGATCTTTTTTCCTGAAATCTTCCAGAATTCATGTATTAAGTCTAATATTGTAGGGGTGGATATATATATATATATATATATATATATATATATAGAGAGAGAGAGAGAGAGAGAGAGAGAGAGAGAGAGAGAGAGAGGAAGGGAGAGAGAGATTAGAGAGAGACAGAGAGAGACTGAGAAGAGAACTGAGAATACTTCTAGTTATAATAACATTCAACCCTGATGACAGGAATAGTTCTACTTCTTCCTTTCAAAAAAAGAGAAGCTCTTAGAGGAAATATCTCAGACTTTCAGTTTGAAGAATTCCTATTTCTACTTTGCTGATTTTTTTTTAAATCATGAAAACTGCTGTATTTTGTCAAATGCTTCCTTGACATAGACAACCACATAGTATTTGCCATTTATTCTGTTAATAGGGTTATTTCAGTGATTTTGTTTTCTTACTCAAGCATCTTTTCATTCCTGGGATAATTCTTACTTGATCCAAGTGACAATCTTCTTGTATGTTGCTAGATGAAGTTTGCTAGTATTTTGATAAGGATTTTTGTCTACATTCACAGGGGATGCTCATAAATGTCTGCATTTTTCTTTGTGATAGCTCTTTCTGGTTTATGGTAGAATAATATTACCCTCACATGAAAACTTTCTCAGTGTTCTCTTGTCTGTTTTATTAAAGAGTTTATGAAAAAATATGTTAATGTCTCTTTTAAAGTTTGGTAGAATTCACCAGTGAAGACAGCTGAGCCTGTACTTTTCTTTGTGGAAAGTCTTTTTGATTATTCCTTCAATTTCTTTACTTGATGTGTATCTATTATGATAGAAGATAAAAAGTACAAATTTATATTTACCTCTATAGTTACTGTACCAATACTCTTTATTTCTACATGCGAATTCTGATTACTGTCCAGTGTCCTTTCATTTCATTCTTTCAGACTGGATAATCTTATTTAATTTATGTTCAAGTTTGCTGATTCTTTTTTCTGCTGGGATAAATCTTGTATTAAGCACCATTAAAAATATTCTCATTCAGTTATTTTTATTGAATATACAAGAACTTCAGAATTTCTGTTTCATTGTTTTAAAATAACTTCTGTTGTTATTGACATTCTGTATATAGTGTGCTATGGTTTTCATAGTTTCCTTTAGTTGTTGCACATAGTTTCTTTTAGTTCTCTGAACACATTTAGCATATCTTTATGTAGTAAGCCCAATGTCTGGGATTCCTCAGAGACATTTTTGATTGATTTATTGTCCTTCTGTATACAGGGCATATTTTCACGATTTTTCTTGTTTGTTTAGTAACTTCTCCAAGGTAATTCTGTAAAGTCTGTGCTCTTTTTCACATGTGATCACTGAAGTCTCCCTTTGGTTAGGTTAGCAGGAAGCCAGTGATTCAACAGAGATAGTCTTAAACATCTGAAGCTCCTCATTTTTAGCCAAGGGCCTCAGGGTACATGGCCCTTTGAGGCGTGATTCAGCACTCACCTAGGCAGGTCACAGCTCTACTCTTACATTCACTTCCTGTTTCCTCAAAGCCTCATAGTTAGCAAGGTTGGAAACTCAAGTCTTTCATGACTTTATGTCCAGTGGTGAGGAGGAACATAGCTCTTATGCATGCACGTGGCCGTATGGAGTCCCAGAATCATGCTAGATATTTTCAAAGCTCCTGTGCACATCTCATTCCCCAGATTTTTCTTTTGAGCTTTTTAGTAAGCCTATTATTTTGCCACACCACCTTAACCAACCATAACATTAAATATTTGCCTTTTAACAAATTTTTGATAAATGCCCTAGAGAAAAACCCTATTTGTACAAAGCAAGTTCCGAATCAGGCCAAATAAAGACAGCTTTGTGAGTGAAGTCTTCCAGGAAACTAGCAAATGTGTGATATAATGATTCTTTGAGAGTGAGGCTTTGAATAAGCTCCAAGCCTACTCTTCTCCCTCAAGTAGCTGTGGGGCCTCTGTCTTCTTCGCTGTTACTACAGGCTCTCCGTCTCCGAGGGCATCTTAAAACAAGTTGGGGAGGTGAGGATGTGGCAAGTAAAGACACAAAACTTGTTCTTTTCATGGATATTCATCTACTTTCTCTGGTTAAAGTTTCCAAGATTGCTGCAAGCTTTTATTTAATTTTGAGAGGGCTGAAAACTTCATACTAACCTTCTTTTTTTTTTTTTTTTTTTTTGTGCCAGTGTTCTCATTGTTTTAATAGAGGACTGGATAATAGAAAGCCCTTGCACTGCCATTTTTTTTTTTTTTTTTTTGCTAATGTCACCTTCTTTCGTACCTTAAGAAATGAGCCCTGGTTGGAGACATTTTCTTTTGTCTCCAACCCACCCTACACATAGATAGCAGGTTAATCCTTCTGAAATCCATCTGAGATGACATTTCCACATTAGAAACCTTTGATAGATTCTACACAGCTTCTATTCTTGATCTAGTGAACACAACTTTCTCCAGCATAGCTGCAGCCCACCTTTCCCCAACTTCACCTGCTACACTTTCCTTCACACCCTTACCAGTCTCTAACCCAGTTGACCAGCCATCTTGGAGTTAATGGCTTTCTCATAATTTCTCTCCTGTTGGGAGAAGGCTGGGGCTTGTTTCAAAGGACCAGCAGCTCATATAGTTTTTATGTGAAAAGGCTGACTAGCTAACAGTCCAGAGTTTGAGGGATGGTGTAATGAATGCTCATCTTTGTCTGGCAACTGCATTTTCTGATTTATCCTTGTTGATTCTATGGAGTCATCTAATTCGCCATTTGAGTAGATTATGTATGATTAGCATCAGCAGGATGGTTTCCATTTGAATTTTATGAAATTTCAATATCTCTAGGAAAGGTCTAGATAAAAACTGCAACATTACTCCATAAATTTTGCATGAAAATAAGAAGTGTATATAGTTAATCTCCAACAATTTTATGGTAGGCATAGTGCTTGGCCTTTGGGTAGTCTGAAAGTAATACCCAATTTAGCGTTTGACCTTGAGTAGTTTACAACCATTTCAGATTAACTGACCTAAAAATGTAACTAAATGCCAGGAAATATGTTACAAGCTTATAATACGTTAGTATTTTTCTACAGCTAGAGGAGAGATGTCAAGAAGGTCTCTTGTGGATGAGAGATTTGGGTGGAGCTTTACAAGGTTTGGAGAGAGAGAAAACAGAAATGACTTCCAGAATAAGACACAAGTAGGGGCACAGGAAGGGGACACAATGTGCAGATTCTCCATTGTACCTCTAGTAAATCTGAATCTTAATCATTGGCAGAGCCCAGGAATCTACATTTAATAAGTAACTTGCATACTTCTAATGATGATGAGAGGTTATGGCAAAGAAACAAGGCAAGAATGTGCATGAAGTATTCAAAATTGGATAAATGCACTTTTTTATTTAATTACAGCACAAGTTTTAAAAAAGTTGTGATAATTAATTACAAGTAGTAGTGATATCTTCCAATTAATTTCATTTAATTATACTTTCCTTTAATTGTGCAACCATTAATATTTTGGGCCCAATAATTTTGTGTTATAAAAAGCTGGCCTCTACCCACTAGAAGGCAGAAGCTCCTCCCTCACCTACTTTGAAAATAAAGAAATGTCCACGTGTTCCCCAGGAACATCGTTAGTTGAGAACCACTCCCCAAAACTTCGTAAATTAAAACAATAATTCATTATTATCTCTCATAGTTTAATGGGTTGACTGAACTTGGGGGTGCAGATTAATTCTTCCATAGAAAGCAAATGCCATATTTGGCAAACATAGAACAGAATTTGTTTAAGAATTGGAGAGCCAAGCATTTGTAGTTAGAGCAAAGGTGTCTGAAGATGAGAAAAGTCATATACAAGCAAATGGCTTTGAGGGTTCTAGCAATTTGAGGGTGCACCTCTAGATGGATGCATAACAGGGGTATCAGTCATGTGGGTTGATTTGATTGGTTTAGTGCCAAAAGCAAAATGGATAGTTATTTGCTTTTCAAAGCAGCAAGAGATCCAGGAAAGGACTTCAACCACCTGAATTGTGATACTTTAAATACAATAGCTTTTTTCCAACAAAAGCACCATGACCTATATATGCTATGATTTTAAAAAATGTTTTCACCTGCTGTTTTGTTTAGCTACTTGATCTTTCAAGTTGTTATATTAACAGCTATTTTATAAATATTTATAATAAAATGTTGTATTTTTTCTCTTTGGGTATTAGGGGAAAAAGTTAAACTTTATGAATCTCAACCATTTAGGCTCAACTCCTACATCCACATACAGTAAATGTATCAAAGTACTTAAGTTGATTTAGCAGAGTCTTGCTCTCAAGACAAATATCCTATTTCACATTCCATCTTCTTTGATGTGTGTGTAGTGTCTTTCTCATGAGAACGTCTTTCATGGGTGTTTTATTTCTTTTTTTGTAACTCAGAGAGAGAACTTGCTCAATCAGTTTTCATTGTCTTAGGTACCCACGTAATAAATGAGGGTATGAGGCTGTGAGTTCAGTGGTCAAATAGTAAACCGAAAAGAACAGTGGATTGATGGTAGAAATGCATGAATTTCCATTACATATTCACAGAACAAAAAGGATAACTTCATGCAAGAAACTCTACTTGCTGAATTTCATTTTACTTCTTTATTAAAATAAGTATTGTATTAAAAGAACCTGTATTAAGGGCACGGGTTTCATTTCAATCATGCTTGCTGCGGGAAAGATACCCCAAACCTATCATTTGAAGGAATGAACCACCAAGTCAGTGATCACACTACACGGTTTCTAATGCCCTTCTCAATTCAAACAGCCTAAGATCCCATAAAATCATGGTTTTTACAACTGGCGATTGTTCTGAATTTTCCACTTGTGATCTCAACCATGCATTGCATTTTAAGGAATTTGCTAGTGCAATTAGATACTATCTTCAATTTCTTCTTTTTTCCTGGTGCATCTCATCAGCAAACAAATGTGTTTTGCTATCCTCTACCTTAAAACAAAAATAAAACTATATAAGTAAAATTTTGGCTTCAGATCCTTTAGTCCAACTGCCCATGTTTTCTTTTCTCCAATCACAGAAGAGATTCTATGGTCACCAACTCACCACCTAGGAACATATTTCCATCAAATTTCTCACAGTCACTGCACTGATTGTACACTTCCCTTGGATATTGTACATAACCCGCTGCCCTTGGATTATGGAACAACATAAGCAATTGTGGTTTTCCTTCCTCCCCACTGACTGCTTTGCTTACTATTTTTCGTGACTCAGCCTCTTAACATGGCAGTGTCATCTAGGTTGGTACACAGCCATCAACTGTTCCCTGTACACAGTCTGTTCCAAGGTGAGACGATCCCATCTCCTGGCTCCAAGGCCTATGATTTCTAACCTGTGTATACAAATATAAAGTCTCCAACTGTGCTCTGAGACTTACAGACACTACCACATCTTTGGCACCTGTATAGATCTTAAATAGGCACACCAAAATTAACATGCATACATCAAAGTACAAGAGGTTTCTTTTGTTTGTTTGTTTGTTTTTTAACCCAGATGTATTTTTCTCCAAGTTTTCCTTGCCAGTTGTTTAATTCAGAAATGAATTTGTTCATGGGCCTTCCATTTGGCTCACATAAAACTGCTCACACCAACTGAAAGACAGCTTCCATCCACTTTCTAATAGTTTTAAAAGTGAATGAATGAGTTAACATTCTCTTTTTTCAATTTGTTCATTCTAAGGTATATCAGAGTAACTTGTACCAATTAGAATTTGCAGTGTGCTGTGTTGAAGTTGGTAAGGAACATACACAGTGGATCGTACTTCAGTGGTTCATGGTGCCCGAAATCCACATGAAAAGCCAACACCCAATACAGTACAACAGATACTGACACGTGGAAATAGTGGCAGGGGGGCATAATAATAATCTCAAATTTATACAGAAATGTTGTTCATGGAAAAGTACTTTATACATTAAGTTTCATTTTCCGGAAGTTTGTGCTACAATTCAGTTGTAACAAATGCATTTTAGGCATTACAAAGTATTAAGGATGCCATATTTTAGAAATGATTACTGTTATAGTTTATATCTAGATGTCCCCCAAGAGCCTCATGCACTCACAGGTGGATCTTTTAGAAGGTGATTGGATTATGGGGGTACTCTAGCTGACTTGCATTAAGAGGTGGGGTTTGGTCAGAAGACATGAGTCACTGAGGACATGGCCTGGTAGGATGTCATTTTCCCTGGCTCCTCCCTTCTTTCTCTGTTCCTGGCCACCATAATGTGAGCAGCTTTCCCTCCACCCTACCCCTCTGCCATGGTGTTTCTTCTGAGGGGTCTGCAAGCATGTGCTGAAATGTCAGCCAAAATAAGTTTAAATTGTGAGTGTCAGGTATTTTGTCCCAGCAATGAGGAAAGTGACTAATATAGTTACCAATACCAATAATAATCTTTAGCTCTGTTATTCTAAGATTTTATAAATAACATCCCTATTTAATCATTTGCTAACCAATCATTGATTTGGTAGTCACAATCAAACTACAAGTAACACATTTGCATGGTAATTTCCTTGAGGAAAGATGTAATCTAAATGATCTGTGAATTCCTAGTGTAAGAGCAGGATTCAGTAAAAATGGGTTATAGAATAATGTTGCACCAGCTGTATTAGACACTGTCATGATTAGACTTGTTTATTTTCAGCTTGTGTTCACTTTTAATAACAACCACATTTGTAGGCATCAACTGATTTTTTTCCTAATTACAATTCCATATAAACAAGGGAACCCTTTTTCCTTGCAATTTACCACATACTCAGCACGGAGCATAGAAAAAAAATTATACATTAAGCTGAAGATGATGATACTGATAAGGAGGAAGTGGCTTTGAACATGAATAACAGAAATGTGCCCAAGTGTTTCCTTTCCTGACATAGCTGTCCGATTCCCATGATCTGTGATTGTCACTTGGCTGAGGACTGGTGTTCAATTCATTTTAAACTGAGTCAGAGATCTGCATCTGGGAATTAGATCCCATTGATTTTTAATGAATATAATTGTCTCAAGGGTCACTAGAGTTACATTTGTTCTTCCCCCATTGTATAAGTGCCTGGTTGCTAATGGGGAGAGCAGGCAAAGTGTTAAAAAGGAGCTAATACTTGTTAGCCACAAATTGAAGGGCAACAGAGTTGGGGAGAAGTGAAGAACCTCTGGCAAACCATTTATTTGCTTCAAAACTCATTGCAAAGGGCAATAATTGTTTTAAATAGAAAAGCTGTTGAATTATAATTGGGAGTAATTGAAACTCACTGAAATATTGAATAAAACATCAGCTATTTTAACCAGTGTTATCTTTATAATTATCTTCAGGAGCAATGGCAGTGCAGACCATGCGCTGCTAAGAGCCTCATCCAAGCCCCAGTGTTTTTGGCAATACCTCTGACACGTGTTTATTAGCAAGAGCCATAAGCTAAGTAGACATCATGTCCAACAGGCTATCTCTGCATGGCCCCTGCTGATGTACTACTGGACAAGGACCAACAGATTCCATTCCCAAGAGTGGGTTTTGAAATGCAACAAAAAAGTGCACCAGGCTGGGTGTCTTGTGACAGCTTCCATGGGCTCTGAGCAGTACTTCTATAAGCCATTATGATGTCACTCAGCATGCCATCTCCCCCGAGCCCAGCCTGTGCAGAGGCTATTAACCGCTATTTTCCAGCTGTCGCCCTCACAGTGTCTGCTGTCACATTGTTTGTCCGACAGTTTCCAGCCTTGCAGCACGTTGCCTCTTCCTTCTCATTCCCCTGAACCTATAGACAGGCTCTTGTTGTTTCCCATCTGCCTATGACACCAAACTGACAGGCGGAGCAGAATGGGGGCAGGAGGATTAGGTGGCTGAGACTAGAAAGTCTGAATCCGGAAGAGCTGTAGGACAGCCAGAGAGAAGGCAGAGATGGCAGTGGTGAAACACACAAGCAAACAGACTTCCTACACCCTTATTAGACTCCAAGTTTATGCTGGGCATTGTACCTTGTTATCACAGTTCAGTGCGTATCCCAAGGACCTACACAGTGTCTGTTGGATAGAGGAATAATACTGGCTCATTAGATGAATGTGATCGAAGGCTCTATACAGCTTAGGGCATGGTTGATAACAAGCCTCAGGAGTCAGACAGAGCTGGGTTCAAATCCTTCCTCCAACTGTGTCCCAGCTGTGATAGTAAGACAGTCTAAGTAAGCTAAGACAGGCAGCTAAGCATCTCTTTTCACCATGTGTACAATGGCAGCAATAGTGGTTCTCAATTCATGCATGAATTAATGCATACAAATCACAAAACGCAGAGCCCGCTAAGGAGTGAGTCTCCAGCAAGAATTTAGAAAGATGACCAACATCTCACACAGCCATGGTATTTCCCCAAATAATACACACAGTATTCAAAGCGTCTCTTTCCTGGCACACTTAAGGCTGACCTAAAATCATTCTTCATAACCAGGTCAGACTTTCACAACTATTCACGGGCCTCATCCAGGGAAAACTTTGTTCTTCATTCTGGACAACAGGAAAGCTGACAAGCCAGTTTTCAAACACTCTTCCCCAGAGTCACTAGGGTAACTATAAAGATGAGCAGGTGAGTAGAGGAAATGAACAAAAACAGAGAAGTCAGTGGCAGTATGACCAGTCCCCTGCCCAAGGCTTCCTTTCCACTGGACACCACTTTTGCCCACTGGGTTTCCAGAACACACTAGCTGGGTGAGAGGACATCACCCCTTGTGATGAAGAGAGGCCAAAGGAATCCAGAGGGTGGAGATCTGCTTATGAACTTTTCATTCTTCTACTTAAATGTACCACAGTCCATTATTACAGCATAATATTGTGATTCTCAAGATCACCATTCCGTCTTAGCCATTAGGGTATTTGTCCTATCAGACATGAAGCGAGAGAGTTGGCCCAGAGGTTAGCAAATACATAGGATTACGGTAAAGAAACTGTGAGTAGTGTAGCTAAAGTCTGATGTTAGGAGGACCCTGGGAGCCTCCCCAAGCTGACTACCTGTAAAAGCAGACCTGGAAGGAGCTGGGTCAGATGCCTGACTGACATGAATAACGTGAAATTTGATAGAAAGAGTAAGGTATTTAGAGCTGTTGGCAAAGTCAAGATCAACATGTTAAGGCATGATTGTAGATGCAGCACGTGGGTGAGAACTGGCACCAGGTCAGTTCACATGTGCTCCAGATGTGGGCAGAGGCCTGAGAAGTTTTCAGGCTACGGTTTGCATCTTTGTCTCTAGCTGATGGGCCAAAAAATATGGCCAGGCAGAAATGATGCTACTGATGTAGTGGTATCTGAAGATTTCCTAAAAGGAAACGCTGCACACTCTATACCTAGAGACATCAGACCCTGCAAAGAAGTAACATTAAGAAAAGTGTCAGTTATGATCCTAGAAAGAAAACAAAGGTCCATTTATTGCCCAGCTGTTCAAGGGCTTACAATAAAGTAGAAGGTAAAATATCTTGTCTCAATCTCTTTTGCTCACTCTCTTGTTTTCTCTCCAAAAAAAAAGATTTATGGAGTCAGTATGATTCTCAGAGTCTCCTTAGTATGGCTAGCCCTTGACAGCAAACCTGTTTATTAGCAAATGAGCATACTGTGAGGAAGAGAAGAATAACATCCTTCCTGTCCAGCTTCATGTGTGGCACCTTTTGACTGCATGTCAGAAGCACTGTTTGGTGTCCAGCAGCCAGAAGTGCAGGTAAGAGCTCTGAACCCAGGGAGAATTTCCATGCTTTGAGAAAACTCAGTGAATCCACATTTCTACCTCTTTTTTTTTTTCTTTTTTTCTTTTTTTTTTTGGTATCAGGACTCAAACTCAGGACCTTGAACTTGCCAGGTAGGCACTGTACCACTGAGCTATATCCCTGGTAAAAGTATCTTATCTTTTTTTTTTTTTTTTTTTTTAGGAAATCCACATTTCGAGCACAGAAGATTAGGAGGAATTGGAACATGCTCTGAAAGGAGCAGCATGTATCTCAGTTAGGGAGGAAAGCATTCGCAAGGAGAACAGCAGCCAGTGCATCACTGCCAGGTGGTCAGATTTGCAGAGCATCACACTAAATTATTTACTAAAAAAAATGAGTGCAACTTTTTTTTTATGTTTAAGTAAATTCCAGTGCATGGCTGATACTAGCTCAGATTGCAGGTAAAAGGGTCTCAGATTTATCATGGGAATCAGCTTTGTCCTGTGGGCTCTGCTTGTTTTCCCAAGACGTTAAACTCAAGCTGGAATCCGCAATAGCCTTCTAAAGGCTCTGCAAGGGCTGGGCCCAGCCTGCTTCAGTCTCAAGGACTAAAAATGACTTTATGGTATTCTGGCTTCCAGCTGTTTACTATGAAAACTAAATGAAAATCAAGCACACACTCTCCCTGATCCCCTCCTCCAGCTAAAAGACAAGAAATACTTCAGCAAGAACACACGTCATGCAGATGTGAAGTCTCAGTGAGCCACAGTGGTCAGCTCAGCAAATGGCAGGAAATCAGCACGAGTTGTAAGCAGTCACTCCAGGAAGGGGAAAGAGTGTTTGATGGAGAAGGATAGGATGGTGGGGTTCAAAACTAGGAGAAGCTCAAGGTCAGTAAGGGCTAGTCTGTGGTTCGCCTTTGCCTTCTCTGAAAAATGCTTCCAGAGCACATCCCAGCTGGTGAGAACCTCTGGGCACTGGATGGTTCTGCCACTTACCATTCTTAAGTCTTGGCAGACATGGAGACGTGCATGCTGCCTTCAAGTAATCAAAGGATATTCAAGTTGAATAAGAATACAGCCAGAGGTCAGACCAAAGTCAATGGACAAGAGAGCTACGGGGAAAAGAATGTTCACTCAGCTGATGTGACTTTTTGCCCCACAAAGAGTTAATCAAAAAGCCCTGTTAGTTAAAGGGATGCTGGCAGCATTGTCTTAGGAATCTGGATATAATAAAATTTTCCAATTTCTTTATCATGTCTACCTGTTATTGAGAACACAGATTTGCAAAACTGGTTGCTGGGGGAAAATTAGATAACTCTCATGAAGAATTAAAACTTTCTAGGAAAAGAGGAACTATCATTCTATAACTGCTCCTGGGATTTGAAGCAAGAATACACAGTGAAATGGACTACACAGAGAGTGAAAACAGGACACCAAAAATAAAATCCTCATGCTGAGAAGGAGTCTGGGCTGGCAATACAAGTTCAAGCAAGACAATGTACTCAAAATATGTGGGAAGGGCTGCTGCTAGCAGCTTCTTACTCTTGTTCAAAGTTATTAGAGACACAGTCTCCTGGGGGCATCTCTGTGCCCTGGAATCCATGCCTCCACATGAGATTTTATCTGAAAGGAAGCGAGATGAAGAGGGCCCTAGACAAAAGATGGTCTTTAGAGGGACTGTGCAGAATGACAGAAGAGGGACAGGTTTAACACCAACCCAGGATTCAGTAAAAAACAGTGGGGTGAAATAGTGATGCCAGGGACTGACCCTTTGGTGAAGGAGAGACCCAAGACTTACTATGAAGCCCATGTGACACAGGATACTGGAGCCAAGATATTTTTGGAAGCACAGTAATGATTCAAACTTTTGAAAGTGTTAGAACCATGCCAGTATGTAAGTCCTAACACAAACTGGACTTCTCCTAAGACTGTTAACATGGTTTGTAAGACCCAATGAAAAAAAGGAAACTGTAGAGGTGCTTCTTCAAACATCCTTAAGTATTTCAAGATGAAGACAGCAGAACGTGAATACAAGCATAGAACCTTTCTGCTTGGCCGGCTCTGATTCAGCTACCACTCCAAGTACTTGACATGCATTAACTAAGTAAAACTCCCCACAACATGCCTGTGAGGTGGGAACCACTATTATCTCCAGCTCAAATGAAACTCTGAGGCACAGCCCCAGGGAATATCCCCCCAGTAGGTAGTGGAGCCCAGATTGGCCCCGATACAATCCTTCTTCAAATGTGGCTTTCTCACCCAAGCCCTGTGCCCACGGTCCCTCAGAGAGAGGAGGAACCACCTAACCAAAGACAGCATAGGTGAGTTTGGAATAAGTCTGCAGGGAAAGAATAAGCTTCCTGGACCTCTATGAGGAGGCTCCTGCCTGAATCTGGGAAACCCACTTCAAAGAAGCAACATGAGAAGACAAAGGGCATTTTTGAATGAACTATAGCAGTGATTCATATTCTACTGTGCTTAAGGACCATGGGGTGAATGTGAAAATGTGATTGCGTGGTACATATAGGCCAAGGTTTCTGAAATAGTACAATGTACAGATTCTAATGTGGTCACCCACCAGTCAGGCTGAGAGAAATAGTCATCTCTGTAGGAAGTAATTTCCAATTTCTCTTCTAGTCTAAGGTTTTGTTTCATTTTAATTCTGTAAATTGATCGTGTATTTACCCCCATAGAATACCCCTTAGTTCATGCTACTAAAACAGATTCCATGGCCTGAGTGGCTTAAACAACAGACATTCATTTCTCACAGTTCTGCAGTCTGGAAAGTCTAAGTGCCTACAGCTCTCACGACTAATGAGAACTCTTCCTTGTTTACAGGTAGCAAACATCTTGTTGTGTCCTCACACACATAGAAAACAGAGAGCTCTCTGAGGTTTGATAAGGATGCTAATCCCATTCATGAGAGCTCCATACTCATGACCCAGCTATTTCCCAAATGTCCCACCTTCTGACGCCATTCCAAGAGGGACTAGGAGACCAACCTTGTGAACTCTGATGGGGCTCACACACTCCGCATATATCACAGTGTCCTGCTGCCTTTTCTGTATTTATCTTCATCCATTTGTCAAGCTATATACCTTCCTTTCCACAATATTTTACTCAAGTGTCTAAGGCTTTATGTATCTATTTCCACTTTGATCCATAAAATAATGGACTAGTTCCTCCCTGTGATCATTTCCAGGCCTAAAGTTCTATACCTTTAAAATTAATATCTGTGAGTAGTATCATTCCAGTAACATCCAATGGATCCCCGAACTTGGGCCACAGATGCTTGAAATAAGATCTAATCCGCACAGCTAGAAGAATATAAAGACTGGAACAAACACTCGGAAGGCAGCACAGGAGGATCACAAGTTCAGGATCTATCTGGGCTACATAGTTAGATCTTGACAGGAAAAAAAAAAAAAAAAAAAAAAAAAAAACCAAAAACTAGAATCAAAGGACAGAACCTAACTGTGACATTCATTTCTGTGAGTACGCAATCCATTTGCCTGAGTCCACTGTCCAAGAGATGTGCTAGTGCTAAGCCAGTGACAAAGTTTTTAATGGAGTCACTGCTCTCTGCGAGGCTTAGGTGGCCTCTGTTGTATCACTATTTTTTTTCCATTGTTGTTGCATATTTGAGTTCTCTTATTAGACTGTAACTACCCTAGCCACTAAGCAAGTACATCTTTTGTCCCTGGTAAAACCCGAGACCACTGAGAATTCTGTGTCATTTACCATGTAGTTAGACTGACTGATTTTCTTCACCTTTCATAGTTCCTATTCCTATTCTCTTTACTAATTTCTTCTCTTATCATATCTTTATCTTTAGGTGTCACAATCTAAAACAAGGAAGAACTTGGGTAAGTAGTTTTTCAAATGCTAATGTTCATAAGAATTTCTCAAGGAGAGTTCTCAAAATCTGGACCCTAGATCAGCTGCCACTGGGAGCTTCTATTAGAAATGCAGATTCTCAGGCTCTATCCAAGATCCGATCATCAGAAACTATACTGAGGACCAACAATGTGTGTTTCATCCATCTCTCCAGGTGGTTCTTATACAGGTAATGTTTGAGAATCACTGGTCCAGGGAAACAAGATAAAAGAAATGCACATTGTCAGGTCCCACCAGACATCATAGTTCTACATTCCCTCGAGCTTTGGGGGAGAAGGACCTGATACCCTGCATTTGAATCTAGCCTTTCTGTGGAAATACACTGTTTTTCCTTCATTTAGTGCTCTACACATTACCAAGTACTTTTGCAGGTAATGAGTTAAAAATTTCCTCTTTGGGAGACTTGAGGACAGCTTCAGGTGGCTATTTTGTCAGTGTCCTGATTGTTTTCCCATTCAGTGCTTACCTTCTACTATTAAGAGTTATTCACGTGTGCAGTCACACTTACCATGTTTTGAACATCTAAAGGCAACAAACCTCATTTTCATTAGCTGTGCACAGAGCTAGCTGTATCCAGTGTTTTGCTTATAAAAGAGGATCAATTGCTAGTGGAATTTTTTCCATATACATATCTGGGCATCGCTGGTTGACATTGGAGGACAAAGCAACCAGGTGAGCCCCATCTTCAAACTTCCCCATGAGAAATATGGCCGTGTGACCTTCACATCAGCCACTAAGGCAGTATCTACAAACACAAAATAAAAAGATAGAGAATTAGTTTTGCTGATAATTAAGCTCTGAAATACGCATGCATCAATTATTCAGTTTCCACAAGTTCTCATTAATATAGATTTCTCAAATGCAGACAGAGTAATAATGCAAATGAGAACTAGCCTCAAGTTTATCTTTGCATGTTCAGTGGAATAAAAATAATGTGGGGGAGGGGAGCAGTACAGGGAGATTGGTTAAGGAAACTAAAAGTGAAAGTGAAGCGTCTGGCCATGCATAGCCAAGTATTTACAATTTCACCAGTGATCATAAAAGGCAGGCACCATCTACGAATGACCATATTCAAATACTGTGCTTTTTTTATGCTTCTCATATGTCCAAAATACAAAGGGTTTAAGAGAGTTGGGGCTCAGCAGCCTATATTTTATATTCATTTGCCATTAGTTCAAATTGCTGCACTTAAAAATAGACTTTAATATTTCACTAATTTGTACATTTTTAAAAGCTTAATGAATTAGATTTTATTGTATATTTAGCACACATTTTGAGAAATCTGAATTACCTCAGTTAAAATCCACCTAACTCTCATTTTGTTGGTCGCCCATTTAAGCCTGAATCCTCCTATGAAGATTCTGTGAAAGAAATGGTCTGCAATTCACTTGCAACTCAGGCTGGGGTGGAGACTAAAACCACACTTGGTGGAAATGTACACAGTCTGACAGTACTGATTTGAAGGGGACATGGGAACAGGTGACTATCACATCCTACATATTGGTATGAGAACTGAGTAGAAAATTTTGGCAAGGTTTGCTCAGATCTAAATCAAAATCTGCATGCCTAAGACTCATCAATGTGTTTGCTAGGTGTCTACCCAGGAGATGTTGGGGTCACCTGAACCCACAGTGGTCACTAGAGCACCTCACCAAACAGTGAAGACCTGGCCACAACACAGAGGACCCAAACAGGGCAATGCCACGATCAGATGAAGGGATGAGGTACAGCAACTACAGTGAACAGATTTGCCTTACATGAAACAAGAGGAGGTAAATATTGAAAGTGAAATGTTTAGGAAAAGAAAGAAACAAGTTGAAGAATAACAAATGCTAGATAAAAATCACCATTATTATATATCAAAAACAATTGAGAAAACACTTTGGAAAACAACAGCATGCATTTCTCATGGATGCATATTCAGAGGAGGGAAACTTGTAAAAGCCTGGTGGAGACCTGTACACTGCCCATCAGCTTCGAGGTCGTGGTTACTAGAGAGGAGAGCAGGAGGAGAAGGCTTCTGTAATATCTATAATGCCTTGTTTTTCAAATTAGGCAAGCAAATAAATGAAAATACTTATTGTTATGTGATGTAGCAAGTTAATCTCATAAACTCTGAATGTGTTTTGAACTTCCAAGTTGGAAACCAACTATTTGTAGAGAAAGCTCCTTCCTTTAAGTCAATTTTTTGAAGCTTATTATTGAAGCTTGAGGTGTGATAGGGAAGGGATTTATCACCCCTTGTAGGACTGCAAAGGGCTGGTGACAGACCACATTTGCTTTTGGACAGAGAGCTAGGGATTTAAGTGGGAGGGGAGGATGAGAGGAAAGTGAGAATGAGGACCCACTGCAATGGAAAAAATACTGGTTGAACAGCTCATCTGAAAAATTACTTTATGAGATTTAGTGAAACAAGGCAATTGCATAACTGCAAAATGAATGCAAATGCAACCAAAATGTATGCATGTGTGTCACACACACACACATGCACGCACTGCAAATCAGTCAAGAACCAAGAAAGAATCTGTCCCCAAAAGCTCCTGCCTTTTGATCCTTCTGGCTGAAATATCCCTGCAGAGATCAACCCTAACTCACCAGGCTGCCAGGGCGTCCAACCTGGTGTCCAACTAAAGGTAAATGGTGAGAGAGACATAAAACATGGATTGATTTTGCCCCAATCTCTGCTTTGAGAAGCTGAGTAGTAGCAAAAGCTATGAGCTACAGTTTGGGAATCTAAAATAATCCTGTAGTTAAATCTGTGGATGACCTGCAATAGAGCATTTGGAGAATGCGTTTTGATCAACCAACCCCAGAATGCAGAAGGCAGAATCTCCTGGGTGGACCTGAGGACTCACTTGTTTGACACACTCCCGATGATGCTCATGCATGAGCTCTGGGGCACACGCCACTGTCACCAGCTGATGCTATAGAGAGGCACAGCACCCCATAAAGGACCTGTGATGTCTCATTAATACACAGCAAAGGCAGCATGAGTCACAGTCTCTGGAAGAATTAATAATGTGTGACATTTCCTTAGTCACTTTCATCACAGCGGATGGTGGCTCTGAAATTATAGATGTCTTCTCCATGGACATTCCTTGGAGTCTTGGCTTTACCAAACAGTACTGATGTGGGTGGCATTCTAAGGATATGAACTATCTGCCCAAAGCCACGTGAAGGTAGAAAATGAAATGGTCACTCTGTCCTAAGGCTGGCCAGGAGCTGGGCTGAACCTACATTATGCGCAAGACCAGAAGAGCCTTCCTCCTGCCCTCTGCGGCCTTCTGGCATTCTCTGAAAGGTTTTCCCTGCGCAGCAGTGCCTCCATTCTGAGCCCTGGGACTCAAGAAGCTACAAAGTGATAAATCAATTATGAAATGGAAACCTCGATTACAGCCTGTCTGCTTAATTGTTTGACAAGTTAATTAATCTCTCAAGCAACTGGGCTCCGTTCTCCCTGTAAATTGTGGGGAAATAGCTATAGCAGGTCCCAGAGGTCTTGGCAGTACAGTATCAGTGAGGATCCTGGAAAACTATGAATAATAAGCATTTAGTGGGGTCAGCACCTCACCATAGGAAGGAAGAGATTTGCTCCAGCTCCTGCCCAAAGGCAGTTTTGTCACTAATTATTTTGCTGCTAACTAATTACAATCTGTACTTCTCTGAGTATTTGTTTGTTTTTATTTCCCTTCCAAAAGTCACATTTCTTTCTTTTCAAATAAGATCCTGTGATTCAAACAGCCCACACTTGCAGATTGTGAAAAGCACAGTGGTGGTTCTGTCTCTTTTCTTCCAGGAGACTGTGCCATTCTAGCTGCCCCAGTAGGTGAAGCTGGGCTTCCAAGTGATGGCGTCAGACATGCAACACAGTTCTACCTGCCCGACTGCACAAGGGAGCTCCTGTTGTCAGCCTGCTCACAAGGTCACACTGCCCCTCAATCTGCAGCCTCAGTAAGGCAGTGAAGCTGAGGACCTGGGGTGTGCACAGTGCAGTCTGAGGGCCTCTTGCTCCACACTCACTTGGGTGCTTCTTTAAATAGAAATAACTGGACTCCACCTCCACCTCCACCTACCTGAATTAGAATTACTGGGATGAAATGTGGCAACTTTTACTAAGCTCCCTAGAAAGCTTAAAACACATTTGGATTAGAGTGCAGTGGGCAGCAGTTACTGATGTTTTGACCAAACAATTAAGAAATGCATTGCCTGATACCCTCCACCCCCATGATTTGTTCTTTACCATTATTTTTTTTCCACCTTAACCCGGAGCCGTGGCATCAGCTGTTTTCTCTGCCTCGGTCTTTCTGGAAGACCAAGTACAGCCCCCTCTCTCTAGTCAAATGCCACCTGCAGAGTGTCTTTCCCGATCTCTTTGTCTCAGGCAATGCTACTGCTTATTGTTCCTGTGCAACAGTTATCACTACCTGAAATTGTATTATTTTCTTCTTTGTTTATAATCTGTCTTCCCCCTGAAATACAAGCTTCCAAAGCGAAGGATTCCGATTGGTTTGTTCAGTGCTGTATATGCAGTGCTTTCAACAGTGTCTGAGTTATAGTAAACACTCAGTAAACATTTGCTGAGTGAATAAGGTTAAATTTGCCAGTAGTATTAATTACCAATACCATGTACACAGACAAAATCCTACTTGAAGATTTTGTATTTGTAATACAAATCCCAGTGGTTTAAAATGGGATAACTCTAAAAATCTAGTCATGAAAATCTATATAGGAGACCAAAAATGAAAACACAATACATCAAAATCCTTAGATTCACCTAAAGCAGTGATAATGGTGAAATTTATAGCACCAACTGCTCATATTAGAAAAGAAGAATGGTATCAACTCCATAATCTATACTTTCACCTCAAGAAACAAGACTAATTAAACCCAAGCAAGCAGAAGGAAGGAAATTATGAATGTAATTTCTTGAATTACATTTCTATGAATATAAAAGAAAGATCAGTGAAATTGAATCATACAATAATAGGAAACAACTGAGTAAAACTAAAACCTGGTTCTTATAAAAGATCAACAAAATTAATAAAACTTTAGTGAGACTGATGAAAAGAAAAAGAAAAAATATGTACTGTCAATATCGAAAGTGCAAGATGCTACTATAGACCCCATAGAAATTTAAAAGATCATCAGGGAATATTATAATCAATCTATACATTTGAGAATTAAGATGAAATGGACAAACTCATAAATCTACCAAAAGACACCAACTGCCAAAACACTTCCACAACAAAATAGAGAACCTGATAGTCTTAGACTACTGAAAAATCACAATTTATAATTAACATCCTTTTGAAAAGGAAATCTCTAGATCAAGTGGTTTCATTGGTGAATTCTACAAACATTTTAAAAATATATAACACCAGTTCTACACACCCCTTCCAGAAAATGCAAGAGAAAATCCTTTATGTCTTCATACATGAGACAAGAATTATTCTGATTAAAAAAAATAAAAACTACATGATATTCTACATGAACATAGAAACAAAAATTGGCAAAAAAGAATTAGTACAATTAGTACATTAGTACAATGAAGTAATATATCACAATGACATAAGTTTACCTCAGGAATACAAGACTAGATCAGTACTCTTAGACCTGGTAAAGCAATGCATCCAAAAGAATGGTCTAGGGCTGGTGAGATGGCTCAGTGGCGTACGCACCTGCCTGGCAAGCACGAGGGCCTGAGTTTGACTCCCAGATACCACATACAAAAAAAGGGCCGGTGATATCACTCAGCGGCACGGGCGCCTGCTGGTGTGCGAGGTCCTGAGGTCGACCCCTGGTATCCACAAAAAAAAAAAAAAAAAAGAATGGTCTAAAATATCTGAGCCATGTAATTATATCATTTGATGCAAAGAAAGCAAAAAATTGTTGATGAAATTCAATTTTCAGTAATCATCAACTGTCTAACAAAGTAAGAAGAAAATGTCCTCAAACCTCTAAAAGGCATCAACACAACACCCTTCACTATCTTTACATTTAATAATAAAAAGCTGAATGCTTTGCTCTCAAGATTTAGCAAATATTATGGTTTGTATCTAGATGTTCCCTCAAGGCCTCATGAGCTCATAGTCAGAACTTTTCAGAAGTTGCTGTATTTGGGTATGTAAATATGGATTAAGGGTGTGTGATAACTAACTGGATTTAACATGGTTCTGGGTATGGATAATGGAAGCTTTACCCTGGATGTGGGTGGCACCAATCTATAGGCTTATAGCCTGGATGGAATACAAAGGGAGAGAGGAAAGGCAGGGTTGCTTCTTCCTACCTACCATGCCACAGACTGTTTCTCCTCTGCGAGGTCCCTCTGCCATGCCACCCTGCCTTGGAGTCAGCCAACTATGGACTAAAACCTCTACAAAGTGTGAGTGTCAGGTATTTTGTCCCAGAAATGGGAAAGTAACTAAGACAACAACAAAAAAAATAATTTCCAAGCTAACTTCTCCTACTCAATACCACACTAGAATTATCAAACAATGCAAGTAGGAAGATAAAATGAAATGCCTACCAAGTAGAAAGCAAAAAAGTAAAACTACCCGGGATTGAATTTGACATTATTTATGTAGAAAATGTCAAAGAATCTAAAAAAATCTCAGAACTATTAAGTGAGTTTATTAAAATCACAGAATACAAGGTCTACAATTGAAAATTAATTGTGATCATATATATTAGCAATATACAATTGGAAAACAAACTCTTAAAATTTTTTTTACTATATTCCAATTAAATATAGTAAATGAATGAAACAATGCATATATAAGTCTCATAGGATGAAACTACAAATCATTGATAAAAAAAATCAGAAACATAAGTAACTGGAGAGATAAATGACATACTTGATAATAGGGAAATTCAAAATTCAAAATAGCAAAGATGTTACTTCTCTACAATTTAATCTACATGTTTAGTGAAACTTCACTCGAAATCCCAGCAGGATTATTTTTGTAGATAAAGACAAGATGATTTTCAAATTTATATGAAAGGCAAAGAAACTACTAGAGCCAAAACAATTTTGAAAATCATGAACAAATTTGGAGAAATCAAATCATTCAGCTTTTAAGTTACACTGTAAATGAACAGTGCAGAAGAGGGTCTGGCTTGGTGAATGGACAGACACCTGGATTAATGTACTAGAACAGAGAATCCAGAAACAGAGCCATACAAAATATCTAATTAATTTTTTATAAAGGTGAAAATGCATTTCAATGGAGAAAGTACAGCTTTTTGTTGTTTGCTGTAGTTTTGCTTGTTTTTAATGAATAAAGCTGTAACACTATGGTACTGTATGCAAGAATATTTTCCAAAACACACCTTAACATAAACTCCATGGTTGAAATGGGTTCTATATCTAAGTTCAAAATATAAAGTATAAAATTTATGGAGGAAATATAAGAGAAAACCTTCATGACTGGAGGTTAGGGAAAGACTTCTTTGCTATTATACCAAAAGAATAATCCATGAAAGAAAAAATGATAAATTAGTCTTCATTAAAATTTTTTAAATCTTGCTTTATGAAAGTTCCTGTTAAGAGAATTAGAAGACCAGCCACAGACTGGGAAGCAAAACACGTATTAGATAGAACATCTAGAATACCAAAAGATGTATTACTTTCAAAGCTCAGTGAAACATTCTTTAAATGGGTAAATAATTTAAACATGGACTCTACTAAAAATTATTTAAGGATTAAATAGCATGAAAATATTTTCAGTATCTTTAGCCAATAGGGAAATATCAAGTAAGGTCGTAATAAGATGTCCTTATATGCCTACTAGAATTGTTAATACCAAAATACTGTATCAAGTACTGGTAAAGACATGAAACAACTGAAATTTTCATAACTTACTGACATGGATGAAAAATGGTAGAACCACCAGGAAAAAAATGTTTGTTACTTTCTTTTAATGTAAAGCATACAATTAACCATATGACCCTAGAGAAAAAATAAAAAACATGGTACACACACATACACACATAGTACACTAGATGTCTATGGCAGCTCTATTTATAATCATCTAAAATCTGGAAAAAACAATCCTCTTCCATAAATGAATGGTTGAACAAAACATGATACAATCATGCAGTGGAATACCATTTAGCAGTAAAAAAGGAACAAATCTTGATATTTGGATGATTTTCAAATATTGAGTACAGGAAGCCAATCTCAAAAAAGATTTTATACATTGTAATTTTATTTATGAGACATCCCTAAGCAGACAAAGCCAGTGATGGAAAACATTTCAGTGGTTGCCAGGGGCTGAGATTAGGGTAGTGGGTACTATGGGATAGTACAAAGGAGTGTCTTGAGCTGTTGGATTATATTCTTATTGTGATGGTGATTGCCCAAATCCATAACTGTTAAAATTTTTAGGATGTACACCAAAAAGTCCATTTTGCCTTATGACAATTTATAAACTGAAAGTTATTTTTTAAAGTTGACAGATATATAGATGCCAACCTAAGGAATAAATGAAGTGAGATTTCCCAAATATAGTACATGTATTCAGGAATAGCCATTGCAATAGGAATGCATGTGCCATAGGAAACCATGTGCATATTCAAAGATAATGGGTTGAAGGAAAGTTTTTATAGGCAAAATGAGGAGGGTAATGTGCGTTGTCTTGAAGCAATTATCCTTGACTTCAAGGATCAATAACAAAGGTGATGTCAGTCAAGGTTAGATAGTGGTCGGGAAGATGTCCTAGCAGAAGTATGCTCTGTCCAGAGTTCTGGTTATAGCAGAGACTCTTGTGATAGCACTTGCTTCTTTCAGGTATCGTTTAGGGTTGGACACAAAGCAACTCCATGTTTATCCTGACAAATTTCACATAGGAAACAGGAGGGAAAAAAGAAGCTAGGAGAGAAAACTGCAAATACAGTATCTTGGGTTCCCGCATGTACATGCTGGATCATTAATAATGCTCCTGCAGTCTCAGTACTTGCCTTGGTACTTGCATGTGGCAACATAGCCAATGTTCTGTCTTCTCATTTTGCAGGCACCTGATCAGAGATTCAGACTCCCTGGGCAAAGGCTGGCTTTTTGGCTCCACTCAGCTCCCCATCCCCATTATTCCATGGTTCCCAAGTTTGCCCCTCCAATCTTCTCTAAAGTCAATCCTAAGTCCATACCTAAATCAATGGTTTTCAGACTTAGTGGAGAGACCAGCTGGTTGTTTAGAGAACCTAAGACCTTGAGGCCTCATCTCTGGGACTGAGCTCTGGGCACTCTTATTTTTTAATCCTTTCCCAGATTACTTTAACGTGAGAACCATTATGAAACAATAAAAATGACTTAGGTTTCTTCTGTAAGGTTCAGTGGCCAAAATTTTTTCCAGTATTTTGACCTCAAGGGTGCTGGAGGTCATGGTGATCACTAAGTGCAAAGAAAGTCAGCAAGTCCACCTCACTTCCCAGCTTGCAGTGTTGAGGGGTGTGGACCTGTGGTCTGGAGGAGGCATGGTGTCACCAGGCTTCACAGAGAGTGGAGGGGAAGACTCTTTGGTTTACGCTGTGAAGCTCCCAGCAATTCATTCCCAGAATGTGCAATGAGAAAAAAAAGGACATATTTCCAATAACCGAACAACTTTTTATGATCCACGATTCTCCATGTGCTCTTTCTCATTGAATTCACAAAACATTCCTACAAGAAAAAGGACAATCATTAAATCAAACAATTGGCTCAAGGCCCTACATTTTGCAATATGTAACGTGACTAGGATTCGAACAGCTGATAGTCTCAACCACTACCCGCTGCTATTTCTGGTGCAAGTAGCCCACAATTTGGAATTATATGGATCTGAAAACAAATTATCTTTCTAACACTTATTAAATATATAATGGCTGGTAATTAATTTTAATCTCCCGGAGCCTGAGTTTGTTAATCTGAGAAAATGGGGTTAATAATAAGTATCACAAAGGAAAAGAATACACAGGTTATGAGATAGAAATGTCATTCCATAAACGTTTCCTACTCCTCCCTCCTGTTCTAAGATGCAATGCTGGCTTCCCACAGGTGATCACAGTTAGTGCTGAGGTTTCTGTATAGAATGCGATGCTTTGCCACATGATTCCATAATCCCAGGAATTTTTCCTGCATGAAATATTTTGCTATTAAACCAAAATCTCTCATTCATTCTCTGTCTCTGTCTCCTCTCTCCCACAAAAACACATATACCCATACAAGCTTTTAAAAGACACATCTGCTCATACCTCTGCTTTCTGTTTTAGACAGCACACACACTTTTCTGTGAGCCATGCCCACCGTGCACACCTGCTTTCTGCTCCATCTGTTCATGCCACATTTGTATTCATGACCAAAGCAGCACCTTCCTCAACACCGGTTTCCTACCCGCCACCCGCACCTTGTCCCCAGTCAGCAGGAGACCCTGCTTCCCACCTGAACACGCTTTCTGAAACAGCTTCCTGGAAAGCTGCCGTCTTCAGTTAGTAAGGATAATAGGATTATTCTATCTGTGTGATAATAACATGTTCAATTTAAAGAAAAAAATCTGGAGCTGCTTAAAAGCTGCTGTTTGGTGCCGATATATTATCTCAGTAATGAATAATCATTGAAGATATTATTCTGGGTGCAGTTACCATGCAGTGATGTGAATAAAATGCATTAGATAGAAAATTGTATTTCAAGTAAATATATGCACTGGCAGAAATGTATTACCACTATTAATATGTATTAATTCAGAACCAAATGCCAACTGGAGTTCGCCTACACAGATTTGAATGGCAGGCAATAATTTGGAAGTGGGAGGAAATAGGTTTGGATTTGGTCAAATAGACTGAGAAATAATGGTGGGGCTGGTGGTTCATGATTTGGATTTGAACAGGTGAGACACTACCCTATTGGCTAACCAGGCACAAAAGCAACTTCCCACACTTCTTTAGGAGATTTATCTTGGGCTAGGAACTGCTGATCACTGTTGACATGTCTGAAACAGGAACTCTTTCCCCTCTCTCACGACATATATCTTTAAATATTCTTTTCAGAAGAAAGAAAAGGGAAGCCTGGAGATTTTTGGCAAGGTAAAAGTTTTGGCATTTCGTTTTATTCTTTTTTTTTTTTTTTTTTTTTTTTTTTTTTCCTTTCAAGGCACAACAGAGTCAACTCATGTTTGTCCTCATCCCAAGAGCCCAAATCTGAAATCTGCAGCTGTTCTCTCATCAGCTCAGGGTCTGAGCAAAACAGAGAAGGTGGTACTCTACTGCTAAAAAAGCAAATTCTGGAGTTCTGCCCCCTCTTCATTTTGAAGTGGCCAAGAAGACTCTAAACACATTGGCACCTTAATGATCAAAAGGAATTTCCTGGGAATGCATAATTCTACCTATTTTGTGCAACTTTATTTAAAAGGTACAACTTTAAACCTCTTTTTCATTAAAAGACATCATACAAAGAATGAAATCACAAGACATTTTGTAAAACACACAATCAACACAGAGCAAGTATCCACAGAATACCAAGAAGGGCCAATAAATCAACGTTAAAAAAAAGACAGAAAACCCATAGAAAAACTGATGAATACTAGGCTGACACTCTCCACAAAATAATGAAATACCAAATAGCTAATAAATAAAAATTAGAACATAAAGATAAGAAAATAAGACTAAAGACAAAATAAAATGATTTAGCATACATTCACCTAAAGGGAAAATAATAATAATAATAATACTTCATTAGCATTATGTGGGTAAAAGATGTGGAATAAGAAAAATTCTTATAAGTTGTTGGTGGAAACATAAATTAGTAAAATCTCAAACATGTACCAATAAAAATAAGTAAGTAAATAAATAAGCAGTTTTCTACTATCTCCTAGAATGGAAAGTATGTGTGCCCTGTGATATAGCAATTCTCATAAACATATGAGGTATTACTGAAAAATAAGGTGAATGTTTAAATTTTTTAAAAAGAATTATTACAGTAAAGAACATATTGCTAGCAATGCCCATCAAAATAGTCCCCCTTGCTTCAAACTCATTTATTCCATCCTTCTTGCCACCTTCTGAAGCAGTTCTGGGCTTTCACTTTCATGACTGATTTTAGTACTGCTGTTGTGACTGCCTCAATGTACTGCATCAATTCAAAACATTTCCCTTTCTTGGGCATTTTGACTTTGAGGAAGAACCGGAAGTCACACGGCGAATAAGGATATACTGTAATGTTTTTATGAGCCAGTTTTTGTATTAGATGGCACTGAGCAGAAGCATTCACCATATCTTTTTGGCATACCTCATAAAGACTTTCACAAATGACGATTTCGAGAACTATTTCGGAAAGTGAAATGATGGGATAAGTGTGTTGAGGGACAATGTGTCTGTTATGATTTAGATGAAGAATGTCTCCCAAAGGCCTTATGAGCTTATAGGCAAGGCTTGCAGAAGTTGATTGAATTATAGGAGTGATCTACCTGACTTCTTGTTAGGAGGTGAAGTCTAGTCAGAGGAGCTGGTTCACTAACAGCATGAACTGGAATAGTATATCTCCCTCCCTGGCTCCTCTCTTTTTTTTCTTCTTCCTTGCCATCATGATGGGAAAAGTTTTCCTTAAAGGCAGACCCTCATTTCAACATGACAATTTCCGTTAAGTCTGATGAACATAGACTGAAACATTTAAAATGTGAGCCAAAATAAACCTGTCCTCCTTTAAGTTGTGTGTGTTGAATATTGTGTCTCAACAACAACAAAAAGCTGACTACACAGATTTTGCTACAAGCAGTGGGATCATTCCTGTGAATATACCAGACCACGTGGTTTCAAAGTTTTGGGAAATGGTTTGCAGGAAGAGTTCAGAAGATTTGGAGATACCAGCTAGAGATGTCCTAAAATGTTGTAAGCCAAGCTCAGTGGGAAATTCTGGTGAGAGCTCAGAAGATCAGAATATTGATAAAAATGCAGGTGGAAAAACTAGGTTCAGAAGGTTTCAGCTGGTAAGAAGGACTCCGTTGGCAGTTGGACTTAGATCATGTGTGCTATGCACTGGCAGAAAATTTGTCTACATTCTGTTCATGTCCTGAACCTTGTGGGAGACTGAGATTAAGGGAAGTGGACTGATTAAGGAAATATCTGGATCTTGGATCCAGACTTGGATCTTTAATAGTGCTGGAATTGTTAAAATATTGGTTACTCTTAGTGATGAAATAAATGTATTTTGTATAAAGTGAAGCACATGAGACTTTTGGGGCTCAGAGGCATAATGCTATGGTTTACATTAAGAATATCCCTCAAAGACCTCATGTACTCATAGGCAGGGCTTTCTGAAGGTGATTGAATCATGGGGGCAATATAGCTGACTTGCTGTTAAAATGTGGGATCTGGTCAGAAGGGTGGGCCACTGAGAATATGACCTGGAAGAGTGTATCTCTCGCCCCTACTCCTCCCTTTTCTCTCTGCTTCCTGTCCCCCATGCAGTAAGCAGATTTTCATCACCTATGCTTCATTGTCATGTTGTTTTCTGCCTTGGAGGTAGCTGAAAATGGACTATAACCATGCGCCAAAATAAACTGATCATCCTGTAAATTGTGTAGAGATGAGGAAATTGACTATGACAGTGTCTTTTACTGTAATATATTTTTAATTTAAGCATTCACCGTATATTTTGTCAGCCTTGTATACCTCCGAGAAATGCAACATAAATGAATACTCATAATAGCACTGCCCAAAATTACCTCTGAATAAAATCAGCCCAAATATCCATTAGTAGTAGACCACACACTTGAATTCTACACAGCCGTGGAAATGATCAAGCTGTGAGCATCTTCAACAAGACGAATGTCTCAAATGTAGTATTGAAGTAAAAGACATGGCAGTATACATATAAGGTAATTGCTATTATGTATCATTCAGGACCAGGCAAAATAAACTTGCATTAAGGGTATGGTAAAAGTATAAAGAAAAGCAAGGAAATGGTGATCACCAGGAGAATGGTTACCTGTAGGTGGAGGGGAAAGACACAGAGCTGAGATTATAGGTGCTGATGTGAACAATAGTCAGGTGTTTGCTCTAAAATTCTTTATTCAATAATACATAATGGTAGTCTGTTCTTTTTTCCATGCATATTTGCTATATTTTGCAATAAAAATTTAATGTAAAAAAAACTCATATACCGCCTGGCACAACTCCCTAGCTGACTGTTTCAGGTATCTACTTCTGGCCCCACCTCTCTTCCCCAGCTTTGATGTACGGTTTCAGCATGCTGATTAATCGCGTATCTGACATTTTCTGTTAGCTACAGCTCCTACCTTTCAAATTCTTAATAGTCACCTTGCTCTAATATATGGCACTGAGAGCAGCACTCCCTACTGGCCACTCCCTGCTTGACAACATGTTCCTCTGCTGACTTCTGTGATGTTTCACTCTCCTTGGGACCTTCCTATGTTATTGACGGCTCCTTCTCGTCTCCTTCATAGCAGCTCTTGCTCCACTCCTTTATTACTAAGCTTTCCCATTGCTGGGACACAATAGCCACAAATTAAATGAAGAGAGGTTTAATTTGGCTCATGTTTGAAGGAGATTTGGTCCATGCTCAGCTGGCTCCAAGGAAGAAACATCACAGCAGAAGGGCAGGGTGGAGCAAAGCTGCTTTGGGAACATTGCCAAGGAGAAAGGGGTAAAAGATCAAACATGAACTCCAATGTCTTGCTTCTGTAACCTAGTCACACCCAGACATGGGCTCCACCAATACCCCAGGTGGATCCCAAAGCCAATCAATTTGACACTGCACCCTAACTGTCATGACTTCATTTAAAAAACTGGAGCAGCCCAGGACTCATTCTTCTGCTCCTCCTATTTGCTCCTTTCCCTTCCTATCCTCTCTTCCCTCCTTTCTTTTTTCTCCTTTCCCATTTGTTTGCATCACTCTTCCCTTTCTTCTCATCTCCTCTCCCTCTTCCTGTATGTCATCTAGACCTGGCTTTAAAGATACACACTTTGTGCTCACCATCTCTCACTTGGTTTCTGAGCCCCAGATGTCTACATTCTGTCAAGTTAGGGCTTGCATTTGTGTGCCCAAGAGGAATATCAACCTGAGGACATACCAAACAAGAATCCTGATTCCCCAAGTCTACAGTCAGTCCTGTCTCTCCTTCCCTAGTCCTCCCATTCAAGGTAAATAGTTACCTATTAAACTGATTTCTTGAGTACAAAGCCCCTACCATGTCCATTTTTTCCTTTTCTCTTACTACCCACATCTCATATAGTACCATGTCTTTCTTTGTCCTTCCTGTAGAATGTATATGAATTCATTCACTTTTCTCCATCCTTTCTGGTCTCATTGTAGCCATGCCCACCACAGTTCAACCTGTGCATAAACTATGGAATATCTTCTTCATATCCTCTATCTTTCAATCTCCCTCCTGTAATCCATTCTTTGCACAATGGCTATAAAGATCTTTAAAAAGAATGAATAATGCAACACTACATGGTAATAATTTTGTTTAAGTTTCCCATTGTGTTTATAATGGAATCCACCATCTTTTCCATGAGCTACAAGCCCCAGGTCTTCTATCATGCCAGAACACCATTCTCATCTTCAATCATCACCTCATTCACTTTGTAGTAGACACATTATACTTTCCTCTGATCTACCAAAATAAGACCATGCCTGTAACCTCAAGATATTTGCATTCCCTGCCTTTATTTCCTAGAATATGTTTTGCCTAAGTCTTTCAGCAACTGTCCTTTTTCCTTATGTCCTCAAAGATGCCTTCCCTAGCCACATCTTCTGAAGTGGCCATCCTGGCATGGCTCCATTCAGTACCCCCTTGACTTCACTTGGTTAGCAGAGGGCCCTTCCTTTGTTATATCTCTGGCCTCCAAAACAGAGCCCGACACTCAATAAATATACACTAAATAAATTAAGGAAAAGGAATATTTTCTAACTATGTTTCTTTGTCTTTTTTAGCGTTCACACTTTAAAAAGTATGTAGAGGTCAATTTTCTTAGTCTATAGCACAAAGCCTCATAAATGTGACAGAATTTTTAAAGAATACTGTTATTGTTAAAAGCAAGCACTATATTGTGCAGCATGGATGAGAGTGAATGAAAATTCTTGCTTGCTACTGAAAAATGGATAACACCATAAAATTGTTTGGCAATATTTGCCAGAAGCTTAAAAAGTATGGGCAATTTTACTAGTATATACACTTGTAAGATTTTATCCTGATATCTGAATATGTATTTATAACTGCAAAACAAAACAAAATCTATACAAACAAAAATTTATGAAAACAAATATGCTATAGATATTGGCTGACCTGACAAGTTATCTAGAAAGCTGAATATCTTGTAACCACTAACATTTTGCTGTAAAGAATTATTTCATGTCATCTAAAGTAGTTATTTAAGTTTTAAAAATGTATTTACAATGAGATCTTATTTTCATCAAAGAAAAAACTTTATGATATTTGAATATATAAAATTATGCCTGGGCCGGTGAGATGGCTCAGCGGCGTAAGCGCCTGCCTTGCAAGCGCGAAGGCCCGAGTTCGACTCCCGGAACCCACATACGAAAAAGGGGCCGGTGATATCGCTCAGCGGCACGGGTGCCTGTTGGCGCGCGAGGTCCTGAGGTCGTCCCCCCGGTACCCACAAAAAAAAAAAAAAAAAAAAAAAAAAAAAATTATGCCTAATGAAAAGGTTGAACAGGCATATGACACAATGTAAGCAGTGGGTGGTAGAATTATGAGTCAATATCTGTATTTTCAAAGCTTCTACAGTGAACTATATGTTTCAATTTATGAAAATAACAATCTGTCAGGTTTCAAAAAATTTAAAGGCATAAAATAAAACATGTTTCACACATCCACTAGATAATCCCTGCTGAATTTTTTTTTAAAGGGAGCTTTGTGCAATATACAAAATAGAAAGTCTTACAATGCAAAATGAAAAGGAGTTTTCTTCCATTCCTCTTCCCTGTTTCATTCTCTCTTCCCAAAAATAGGTTACTTACTGCTAACATTTTCTAGCGCATACATTTTTCCCCTATGTGTACTTTATTTTGCCAATGACTCGAGAGTACTGAGTTGAAAGGAAGTGCCATAATTTACTTAAACACTTTCATTATGATTGACATTAGAATCGCTGTCAGTTTTTTCTATTATGAAAGATGATGTAGGGTGAAGGAAAATCTGTAGAAGTTTAATTACTGCATCAACATATGTGTGCCTTTTTATATTTTGATAGATATTATAAAATTGCTTCCCTGAAAGATGGTTTTCAAGTAATATTTATAATGTGCTTTAGGAGCACCTCTTATTTCATGATGGTGTAAAAGGATGTTTCATCCTTCTGTTTAATGAAGAAAGAAAACTAAAGCCTCTATTTTCTCAGGATAAGGATTTGGGAGCTGGCAATTTCCATTACCAATGTTAGAAAAGACATTTTAGAAGTTCTTCCAATCATACCCAGAAGCCCAAGAAAATATCACAATTAAAGAAGAAAATTCTGGAATAGGGGAAATGAGCACTAAAATGACAGTCCTGCTCTCAGATTTTAGGATATATATATATATATAGTCATGTGACATAGGGTGCCTGTGCATCCCTAAATTTGGGGAGATGCCCCAATGTCACTCCAGGATGACCTCTGAATCCAAAGAGCAGGCCCTGTCCACAGCCCACAATGGCCCAGTGTTGTGCGGCCACAATGGTATCATGCAGTGTCCTAGGGTGAGGGAGACCATGGTGTAAGGAAAGGTTATGGAATAGCCCCATGTTGTCCACTTTGTGGCTGGGCCATTGTGTTCCTTCGGGTACGTAGGCTTAAAAGGACTAGGTCAGTGACACTGGAAGCATGTGACATTTACATGAAAAATTCCTAGTGTGTGAGTTAATTATGAATGCCCTCTTTAGCATTTAAAAGTTCAACACTAGGTCTTTTTTACCCAAGCAAGGTGAAAAGGGCAAATAACACATCCATTGGACATTATACTCATAAATGGCCACTGGATAAGACATCAAAAAAGTTTTTTTTCCTTTCTGTTTGCCTGAACTCCTTGGTTCCTTGATACAACTGAACTTTTTTATTCATTCTATCTGTCTTCAGGTATCCCTGAATCTCAAAATATTTTACAATTATAATAGAGTGTATTGGAATTTACAGCACAATTTATTAAGTCAGTATGCTGGACAATTTTCTCCCCACTGTTCCAATGTTGACTTTGTCACTCACAAGGTTTGTGACCTTGGGCAACTTCTCTGAGCATGGGATTTTTCATTGGAGACTTGGTTTGAGAAAGCAAGTGGACCCTGAATAATATTTTCCCCCTTCCAGGTATAGAACTGTTGCTGAGAAGTGACTGTCTAGCCAGAAACTACATTTTCCAGCCTGCCTTGCAATCAGGTGCCTTCACATGTCTAGTTTTGGTTATTGGAATATGGGAGAGAGTAATCTGTGTCGCTTCCAGACCAAAATACATAGGTATCTTTATGTTTTTTTGGTATGCTCTTCTTGGGCAGCATTGGAGGCAATATGATACCAAAGGTGCTGGTGCCCTAGGATGCCCGGGGTGCCACACTGGTACATAAGCATTGCAGTTCACAGGAGAGAAGAATGCATATTTATTATATTAAGTCCCTGGAACTTGAGATTTTCCCTCTTAGCACTTAGTCCTACAAAATTATTTTGGTATTTTAAAGTGAGAACATATGTGAAGCACCTATTCAATGTCTGATACTTAGTGTGTCCTCAATCAGTGTCAGTTCCGTCTTCCCTCCACTTCTACTGTTTTACTTTGTTTCAAATGTAGATTGATAGTGGTATGTACATGAAGATTTATGAATAACCTGGGTCACACTTTCCGTCTTTCTTTCTTTTCTTTCTTTCTTTCTTTCTTCTTTTTCCTTTCTTCCTTTGTATTGTGGTACTGGGGATTGAACCCAGGGTCTTTGCATCCAATCCTTTTTAAAGTTTTCTTTGAAACAGGGTCTTGCTAAGTCACTAAAGTGACTCAATCTTATGATCCTCCTAACTCAGCCTCCCAGAGTGCCAGGATTACAGGCTTGCACCACCATGCCTGGTATCACATTACATTTTTGAAGAAGGATATGAATTAATTTTGGCAACTTGTTTCGAATTTCTATCTTTCCCTGGTAATTTTTGAAATCCTGTAGCTCTTATCTTTTTTTTTTTTTTTTTGTGGGTACCGGGGGGACGACCTCAGGACCTCGCGCGCCAGCAGGCGCCCGTGCCGCTGAGCGATATCACCGGCCCCTTTTTCGTATGTGGGTTCCGGGAGTCGAACTCGGGCGCTCGCGCTTGCCGGGCAGGCGCTTAAGCCGCTGAGCCATCTCACCGGCCCTGTAGCTCTTATCTTAAACTACCTCAAATAAAGCCTTTGCCTTGCTAGCTTTCTGAAACTCCTATCCTAGGCACTGTATTCCCTTTCAAGGACAAACCATAGTTAGAATATGATGTGTATCAGCTCTCTTCATATTCTAATGAGCCGAATCCCATCACCAAATCTCGAGTTTGTCTACTGATCTGCCACACTATCCACCATGTTTGCTCAGGAGCAACCACCCGGTGTGACTGAGATAACTGTTTCCTGAGCAGACTGTAGCCTGTCACTTGGAGATCAGCACAGTCACGACAAGATGGAGGCTCACATGCCCTTACGATGCAGAACATTACGCAGCTGGCTCTTCCCACAGAGCCCACTGTAACTCACTCTTCCCAGAATTACTTACCATTAATTCCATTCCTAGAACCTTAAAATTGATTCCCTTATCGTCTCCATGATCCTGCTCCAAAACGTTCCTGTACGTCATGTCGCTAGGATATTTTTAATTGTACGCACTTGTGATACGTAATAATTATATTCAACTTGGGGAGTTAGATAAGTAATCCATCTTAATCACTTTTACTTAAGAATGAATATAATAAGAGGTAGGCTGAAAATGCTTGCGCTTCCTTAAAAGATCTCCCCTACTTCTTGTTGTTTCTTGAATTTCCACTTTAAAAAATTAATTCTCTTGTCCTCTAAGGCTTCAAATTCTTTCTCTATCAATAGTGGATTCAGCAGTTCATAATTTTAGTTTTAAGAATGATTTATCCTTTCAGGTGAGGCCTTCAAAAGAATCACTGATAAAAATTCATGGGGACTGACCTTACGCAGACCCTCATATCTGCCTATTATTCTCTTGTATTAGTGATTAATTCTGACTACAAATTGTTCCCGTGATACTGATTATAGTACTATGATCACAAAAAATTAGAATTCTTTGGTATATGTCCTAAGTATGTGACTCTTCCAATATCCCAGACCCTGTCTTGCTTTTAACTATATACCCACTTGGATTGATTTCTGACATTTATACGCTTCTATATAACAAATTACTACAAACTTAGTCATTTAAAACCACACGCATTCATAATATCATAATTTCTGTCCATCTGAAGTTTGGGTACAAATTAGTTCTCTATCTCAGCGTGCCACAGAATGCTATAATCAAGATGTTTTCTAGGGCTGGGGTCTCCTCTGAAGGGTAGATTGAGAAAACACATATTCCGGCCTTACTTACATTCTCCTTTGCAAGTAATCTGTCATGGGCAATTATACTAATGGCCTCAGATTCGTGTTGATTACTGGGTGGCAGAGTCTATCTCCTCCTTGTCACACAGTCTACCTCTGTATGGCAACTTCTTTATCAAGTGCAAATTTCTCTAATGTCCAGTCTCCATCTTCCAGTAGTAATGCATTTCAAACCTCAAACGGATCATGTCACTCCTCTGCTCAAAACTTTCTAAAAGCTTCCCAATAAATTTAAGAAAACAAATACAATCCTTACCAAGGCAGCACACTTCAGGCAACTTCGACTTCTTTCATTCTGCTATCCAATAATCATGTTTACCCAACTGGCCTGCCATCCCTTTCACTAATATTCCACACTTACTTCAACCTCAAGGTTCTTGAACATCTGTTTCCTTTGGACTGGCACACTCTTCGATTGTTACATTGGATTAAAATTTTATTTGTATCCTTCAGGTCAAATATCACCTCCTTATGAAGCTTTACTTGATCACTCAGACCAAAGAAGACTCTCCAAACCCATCATTTTCAATCACATCAGCTGGTTTTATCTTCTTCTTAGCATTTATCAGTCTTACAAATTGTCTTGTCCATTTATTGTTTCTTTATTATTTATCATTTTCTACAAAAACCTAACATTCATATAGATATATCTGGATGACTTGTTTGTTGTCTTCGCAATGTACTATTTGATAGATTGGTGGATGGATGGGTGGATGGGTGGATGAGTGGATGGATAGATGGATGGATGAGTGGATGGATGGATGTTTGTTCTGGAGTTCCTCCAGAAAGCCTATAGATGGCAGCACTACAAGCTTTTTGGAGCAAATTGGTAAAAGAGGATACATTCCTGAGCCGTGGAAGACCCACCAAGCCTAGAAGAGCAGGCTCTTTCTGTTGGCCTCCCCTCTACGCAATGCTGAATAGAAGTTTTAAAATTCTCATAAATGTAAAGTTACGAGTGGCAAGATGTAAAGTGGTTTTTTACTTCTTAAAGCTGTACTATCCAGAGACTTCTAGGATAAGACAAAGTAACCCTAGTTCCGGTTCTTGGGAAAAGAACAGCAGGTTGACAACTGGAACAAGATGGCCAGAACATGGGGATAGTGTGTGAGTCCCAGCAATCCAACTTCCCAACTTCTGGGGACTGGATCATCTAGGAAGAAACACTGGTTGCTCAAGAGACAATGGCTTCGCAAGTCAGGCAACAAGAAAATCCTCCCAAAGAAGCAGAAGATAAGCAGGGCCAAACAGAGACTCAGAAAATGTGGAGGCACAGTTGGGAATGATCAGAATGAGGCCAGAAAGAGATAAACCAAATACAGAAGGAAGCCTTGATGTCACACTCTTTGCAATTTTGCCTCACTCCACTCCTTCAGGTGACGTGAAAGAAGTGAACCTCTCTTCTCTCTGTTATTACTCTTTTGCCAGGGAGAGAAAGTATGTTGCCAGGTGGGGCCATGAGGTCAAGGGGGTAAAGTCATGACCAAAATTTACCCTCTTGGTCATTTTCTAAAAGCAGTGTCAATATTCAGGAAGCAGCTCTAAGTGAAGTGAATAACACTAAGCAAAGAAATAAAAGACATCATATTGGTTCAACATTTGACCCTTTTCAATGGCAGACTATGTACTTGTGTACTTTCCCCCTGAGCTTTAGTTTCTCCATCTGTAAAACAAGAGGAGTCAACAAGCACAAGGCTTGCACATTTGCATCTTTCCAAAACCAGAGAGGGAGGGCGGGGAAGCTAGGGGAGGGAAAAGGAATGAAAAATGAATAAAGATATGTTATGTACATGTGCCAGCACCTCATGGTGCATGTAATCATTATGCACTGCAAATATGTACTAATATAAAAATTAAAACAGAAATCCAAATGACCAATAAATATAAAAGATAAACAGCACAAGCAAAAATAAAAGGCTATTCTTGCAAATGTGCATGGGGGCCTGGGTGGAGGATGAGGACATTAGAGCCCTGAGGTAAAGCAGAATCTGCTTAAGGGAACCACCCCATGAAAATAAGTAAATAGATAACTAAATAGATAGATACTCAGCATGCCAAATAAATACAGTTGTCAACTCCTGGTTTTAGCTTCTAGGAGAGAAATCCTATGAGATCCTTATCAGCCCTAACATAATTTTGAGTTTCTACTGGTTTTAATTGCTTCTAAAAGAAATCTGAAGCTTAGCACAATGGCACTTTTTATGATTCCTTTTCCAGTCCTGCCCTGCTCCCTCCCTCCACGCACTGCAGCTGCCTCTCAGTAGAGCCCAGGTTTTCTTTGTTCATTCTCCTTTCCCATGTGAGCATAGGAGAAGAGGAGGGAAGCAAAGCCAGCTTCGTGTGTGTATTAGGGCAAAGCAGCTCCTCTGGGCACACACAGGACCCCAGGGACATGGGATCTCTATGGCTGACACCTTCATGCAGCACAGAACTACCTAAGCATGTGTTGCATCCTCAAAGGGAAGGAGCAGATGCCTGCCTAGAGAAGCCCAGGGGAGATGAGGAAGGGGTACCACTGATACCAGGGTCCTGTAACTCTGGCCAGGCATGAGGATGCAAAATTCAAATGACAACACGATGCCAAAGAGTTATCTCTGCTTCCAGCATCCTCCCATTCTCCCCCCTTGCTGGCTCAGCTAACAGATTGTTTTTAACAAGTAATGAATACACTTTTCGGTAACATCTCCTCTAGAGGAGCTGGAGGTCAATCTTACATCTCCCAAAACAATACCTAACTTTGCTTCCTATTCTACATGGTGGCTGGTGATAAGTAGCCTTCACCCACCTGCTTGTGAGCGCAGCAGAAAGACTTTCTGAAGTTCTCTCCAAATGACAGTGAATTTGCCCTTTAGCGGGTCTTGCATTCAGGTGATCAGCCCTTTCTCTTCTTGCAGAATGACTTCAGCTTCCACCCACAGTTCCCAAAAGTGTGTTGTAAAAGTGGCACTTCAATGCCCTGTTCCTTAGAGCTCTTCTTAAACATGCTTTACGCCCTCCCCACCTGCAGAAGCCCAGAAATACTAAATTCTTTGCTTGGGAACTCTCAGCAGACTCATGAATATCACAAAGACACATGCTAGCATCTTTTCCTCCAGCCCCCAACAAGTTGATACTCGGTGCACGTCTGCAAGGAAAAGGCCAGTAATTGGTTTTGCTGGGGGAACAACCTCAGAGATAAATGCCCTGTGTACAATCATTTACCTTCCCTGGGTGCATGTGCATTTATGTCTCAGGTGCCATTTCCTCTCATTGCTCACTCCCCACACCCAGAATGCCATTGTGGTGACAGAGGGGCTGTCAGAGCTGTCACCAGACAGCTTTTGGAAAAGGTGTATCATCTGGAGGGGAGAAGGCTTGCTTTCCTGGCTCAGGCAGATGGCACGTGGCCCTCAAATCAATTTGCTCCTCCTTAACACAAGCCTCTTTTTAGTTACCATGCCAGAAAGAGAGCTTTAAAAAGGAAGGCTATTTGGCAATATTAATTTGCATCCATTAGAAGGTGGGGCGGAGGGAGGAACCGTGTGAATTCCGCACCTTCCCTAAGAAAGAAGAACAGGCTGCTTCTCCTTGTATCCAAAGATGCAGTTTTCTGGCTGCTGTTTGTCTTGGAGTTTTTCCCCTATTGTCATCTCCCTCAGTCTCCGCATCCCCGGAGCCAGTCCCATTCAGCTGCTATTGTCAGCAAAGTACCAGGCCCACTTGCACCTCCGCATGGAGCATGTGTTACCTCTTCTGCCTGGATGCCCTCCCCACCTCGCTGCATTCCTCACCCCACACACCTTTGCCTATTTGAAGGAGTGCCACGTACTCTAGAAGCCTGTAGACCTCTTCCACCCTCTGTCTGTTTCTTCATTTCCCTGAGTACCCAAAGCCCCATAAATACTTTGATTGTAAGGCATCCGGCATAGTAAGTGGTTGTCTGTCTGGGGTGTTTCTCTGCTTTCTCATCCAGGATTGGTGTCCTTTGGGGACAGGGCTGGTTGCATTGATCAGGATGTCAACTCATCCCCAACTCCTGCATCACCAAGGTACTCTCTTCTTAACATGAATGTTAGGGGTGGGAAAGGGTCCAACCTCATCACCTACAAGACACCTTTAGTGTTTGACTATTCCCAAGGGAGAGTAGAGGGAGCATTTTGTTTGGACTTGGGCATTCCTGAATTTTCACTCCCATTCCATCTCATTCTATTCATGTGACTTTCATGAAAGGCCTCTGCTTTTCCTGGCCACAGTTTTCTCCTCTAGGAAGTGTGAGTGATGCCCCGTCTCAGTGTGTGAGTGACAGGTAACCCGCGAAATGCTGCAGTGTCGGGGGCACCAGGTTCCAGGTATCAGTATCATTTTACTTGCAATATTTTCTATCCTTTCAATTTGTTGTACAGGTAAAACCTATTTCAGCCATCAGAAAGAATGAACATTCTGATCCCTAGCAATGATTATTTTATTCGAACTGATACATAAAACAACATACTCCCCAAATACTGCAGTTTGGAGAGTCTAGTAAGCATCTTTGCAAGTTGACTATATATGATTTTGTATTTAGTGTTGTTTCTTGATAAATTATGTCGAGATAAAATAATACCTAATTACTTCGGCTCCTTCTGTGGATCACTTAGCTCTGGGCATTAAAACAGGGGTGATCCTTTTCACTGGAGGGTGCTTGTTGACAGACGCATGTCATTTGTACGTTGTAACATGTAGAGCACAGTGTCTTATGAATCATAGACATCTTGTGCTGGTGTGAAGGAAGGTTGCTAAGGCCAGTGATGTGATGTTATCATTACGTCCACCTCCTGTCTTTCTCCAGGATCTTGCTCAGCGATTCTCAGAATGCAAAAGGGACCTTTCGTGTTACATGTCTTTAGTGCCTGAGCAGCCAGAAGAAGACGCCTTCAGAAACAAGGGATTTAAGAAAGTACCCAAGTGCTCTTCAATGTAGAGAGAGAGTAGAACTTATAATTTCACATTTAAATAAGATTATGATTTTTTCTTACTTTGAAGCTCACTTCATCTCACTTAATCCTATTTCCAAGCCACACTTCAATCTTTCCTGGGTTTCACCTTCAACCAGGAATATTAGTATTATTATTATTTTTTTGTGGGTACCGGGGTTCGACCTCAGGACCTCGTGCACCAACAGGCGCCCGTGCCGCTAAGCTATATCACCGGCCCCTTTTTTTTATGTGGGTTCCGGGAGTCGAACTTGGGCCGTCGCGCTTGCAAGGCAGGCGCTTATGCCGCTGAGCCATCTCACCGGCCCAACCAGGAATATTATTGTCCTCTGCTCTAAGACTTATTTTAATATGAGATTCCTAGGAAAATACTTTACTTTCTTAACCAATTTTAGGGGATTTATACTCAGTCACTTGTTCCCTAGCATCTCCCTCTTCATTGATCAGTTCATTCATTCATCCAAAAAGGTTACTGACACCCCCATGGGGATGTGGCTTAGGATCTGAGCAAATGACAAGAGAGAACACAGAGGTTCCACAGACCAAAAAGGAAAAGTTCAGAAGATGTTATGTGAGTACAACATAACCACGCGAATACGTGTGAGTGCTGCCTGAAAGCACCAAGTGGAAATATCTAAAATACGTAAACTCAGGGCCTGTCAATCCATACCCATGGTCTGACAATCAGCATGATAGAAGAGAATCTGGTTCCAATATTTGATATCACACTAAACTAGCCATGTGATTTGGGGAAGACCATTATCCTTTCCAAATCTCCATCTCACCATCTCTAAAATGATGTTAATACTGCCCACTAGCATGGAGCCTGTGGGGTGTAAAGGTTTAGCATCTATACTTACCATAGTAAGTACCCAGATAAGCAACAGCACTGCAGGACCATCTTCCCTTTAAGGAGAGAAAGTGTGTGCGTGTGTGTGTGTGCACACGTGCACACCTGCATGTGCATCTGTTTTGTAGGCATGTGCTCATTTCCTTGGCCCTTCAATCCTCTTCTCATATGAACCCATTTCTAGGTACTGGATTCTTGTTCTGAGGCCTTATAATATGTCACATGCCTACTGAAGGTCACAGAGAAGAAAATTAACTCCTTCAGACATACATTAGGACTTGCAAAAGTATGCAAGGCCAGTATGTGAATTATGAAACATCGACCATAGATTTGTTCCTTACAATGACCATTTCTTGTCAAAAAAAAAAGAAGAAAATATATTGTGACCACTTCAGTTGATCCTTCTGGAGGAAAGATCTATACCAACCACCATCACATGTATTCAAAACACAGGTTATATTAGCTAGGGTTCTCTAGACAAGCAGAATCAATATAAAATGTATGTATGACTATGCAAGGGCTTTATGAGGCAGGCGTACAGGATCAGAATCAGAAGAGTCCCTGGGGTCACCAGCTGGGTAGGAGATAGAAGAATCCAAAATGTCTGTCTGCATGCTAGAAAACAGGAGGACCCAGTAGCAATGAAAGTTCAAAGTCCTGGAAGCTCACTGCAGTGTCAATGGTGTGAGTTCAGGTGGGAAGCCCAAAGAGTCTACATTGGACGAGTGAAGAGTTGCTGGACTCCCAGAGGAGCAGGAGACCCATGTCCAAAGGCAGTGGCAAAGACCTGAACTCCTCTACAGAAAAGTGAAACACTTCCTTTTTCTTTCCCTTTTTATACTGTCCAGGCTATAAGCCTACTGGTTGGTGCCTCCCACATCTGGTGTAGACCTTCCCCCCTCACTTTGCTGTCTACGTGTCAATCATCCATAGACACACCCAGAATTTATGAATCTCCTAGGCAGTTCTTGCCCAGGTCAAGTCGACGTATCACAATTAATGATCACACAGGTACCTTTATCTTTAGTGTTCCTTCTAAGGCACCATCATCTTGCTCTCATTCACTTAATTAGCAAGGACTTACCAAGTGTCCAGTATATACTGGGTGACATTAGTCTCTTGTCATATATTTGACACTTCTACTGGGGCACATGGACAAACCAGCCCTGTGGAATTGTATGCCCATGTGTCTCCATGCAAGTACCTTTGTGAACATGTGTGTACATGGCTATCTGTGTGTATGTATATATGTATGTATATCTGTGTGTATGTGTCTTATGTATGTATGTGTGTGCCTATGTATGCATGTAAATATGCAATTACATATGTATAAAGACCCTCCACACATTCTTTTGTGTTCTATACATCTTCCTGTGTGTACATATATGTACATATGTTTTAACATCCTAGTGGCTCGACTCTGCTTTTTAAATTAGGTCTTTACTTTGGTGGGCAGTGTGGAAATTATCTTACTGGGGAAATGAACTTTTCCAGGGGATATTCTGCTATTTACTAATAGGATATGGTATAATCTCATTTTCTACCTGTTATGATTTGAATGTGCCCTCCAAACTTTCAAGAGTTGGAAACTTAATCCCCGGATTCATAGGTTGGTTGTATTTGAAGATGGGAACTTTGGTAGGTAACTGAGATCAGATAGCTCATGACGGTGGAGCCAACTGATAGCATTAGTGGCTTTATAAGAAGGAGGATAGGGGACCTGAGCCAGTGTGCTTGCTCTTTCCCACTATGCATTGCCCTCTGCCTGTTATGATAAAACAAGAAAAAACTCACCAGATACTGGGACCATGCTCTTGTATTCCTCAGCCTCCTGGCCAGGAGTTCAGTAAATCTCTATTTTTCTCTGGTATGTGGTATTCAGTTACAGTGGCAGAAAATGGACCTTGACCTTACCTTTCCATAGAGGAAGTCAGAAACCAAATCATGATTCCTGCTGTTGTCTCAGAAACTCCAACCATCCCCAGGCCCTCAAGTGAGTTCTTAGCAGGGGACCAAAAGCAGATAAGGCACTCAACAAATGCTTGTCATGCCGAATGACAAGTCTCTGAGTTTCTGCTATGTATTTGGTCATCATATTGATACTACCCAACTTATCAGACATGTCTTGGGCAGCCTTGAGATGGTTTTGGCCTATTAGAAGATACATGTGGCCTAAAACACAAAATAGGCCTGGACAGTTCACAGTTCATGTAATTCCCGTGTTAGTTCATTTTTTTCCCCAGTAATGATCAAATCAGCTAAAATGCACTGTCTTTGATTCTTCCACAAGGCCTGTCAGCACTGCTTTGTCAAGACAGGGATGAATCACACTCCTGGGGTGTTCTACATTCCCCAAGGTCATGTCGGGGCAACAGTGATGAAGGGAGCTAAAGACTGTCACACAAAGAGATGGTGAGAAGTGTTGCCCAAGTAACCTTGAAGCAGAATTGGGGAGAGAAACAGAGGGACCCAGGTACTGCCTGTAATGCCACTGGCACTAAAGGAAATTAAAGGAGAAACAGGAAATGAAGCTGGAGACAGGGACAGGAGAGGGCTGAGTTAAAGCCAGAACCACTCTGCTTAGGAATTTCAATTTTTGTGGGAGGCAGAGCCTCAGCAGAGCCACAGGACTGGTTTAGCAGGATGCCCAGGGATGACCACTGGGCAGAGTCCAGGTCCAGCTTTGCTATGTCCAGGAGCCCAGCACTGGACTCATATGATATCATTAAATTGTTTTCTCTAAGTGTGATATGAAGAATGATTATACCTCTTCCCAAACTTGTAGGTTGTTTCCTGACAATATTCTGGCGATCTCCATATCTATGGGTTCAACCAACCTTAGAAACATTAAGCCCCTAAAATAGTTTAAAAACTAATTTAGTGGGCCGGTGAGATGGCTCAGCAGCATAGCACCTGTCTGGCAAGCACGAGGCCCTGAGTTCAACTCCCGGTACCCACATACGAAAAAGGGGCCAGTGATATCGCTCAGTGACACAAGCCCCTGCTCGCAGGGTCAGGGTCCTGAGGTCGACTCCTGGTACCCACAAAAAAAAAAAACAAAAAAACTAATTTAGTCTTGACATTTTTTCCTGTCATTAGTCCCTAAAAATAAAATGAAACAACAATTGACATAGTATTTTTATCACACTAGATATCACAATGCTACCTAGAGATGATTTATAAGGGAGATATACATAGGTTATATGTAAATTCTATGCCATTTTATATGAGACAGTGGGGCATCCTTAGATCTTGGTATCCAGGGGGCTCCTAGAACTAATCACCTACTGATACAAGGGATGAGGGATGATTGTATATTGGAAAACAACAATAATAAACAACTTAAAAATGTGGTGTGCAGTGCAGATCCAACCACTATCATTTTTATTCCCCTTTGCTTGAGTACTATTTCAGACATGACATTGGTGTCCTGGAACTTCAGAAGGTACTGCCGTCCTCTGCTGGAGCCTCCCCTGACAAAAGCCCCTAGTGTCAACTCAGTGTCTTTGAGTTTCACCATTTTCACCAGTAGCTCCATTGTCCTCATGGATATGGGTACAAGAAGGGCATAACTTCAGGTTTTCCGGTGGCCATACTCTTTTGTCCACTGACACTTTTTGCAAATTCCTTACATTTTCTTTGGTCTCTATTTCATCATCCACACAGTGGAAATCACAACTTGTAGCTTTATAGTAATTATAAACTAAGACTCTGAATATAAAGAACCCATCAACTTCACCTCAAGAAGCCTGGGAAAATAAAGAGATGAATCCAGTACCTTGAACACAATAAGTGCTTAGGACACATTGCCTACACTAGTGATATTTAGGAATAATTACAATACTGCTTATTTTTCTTATTAATGTGAACCGAGCCTTCCTGTATCCAGAAGATGCCCTGCTTGTCAACCAGGGGATGCACCTTCTGAAGGGGAAGCTCTTAGTCTCTAAAACCACTGGCCTGTGGCCCCCTGTGGTAGCCCTGCTCCTTCATTCCACTAGACTGTCTCAGAGGCACCTTGACATCTGGCAGCTTCTCTCAGCTCTCTTTCTTAGTAAAACCATGAACCACTGAGACTATGCTTATCACAGCCACAAGTCGCAATGATTGGTGACAGGTTTTAATTTCCTGCCACCATCCTCTGGAAATGCAAGCCCATCCGGCCCCATAAAGGGAAGGCCATGCACAGCTACTGCGGGATGGAAATGGAGACATGAAGATGAGAACTAAGTGAAAGCCAGTGTCCAGCCCTCAACCACCGAGCCCCCAGGAGTCCCACTCTGGACCAGGCACCGCGGGGCGCAGGAAAACCTTCAAGTGCATGAGCCTTTGAAATGTTTTCAGTGTACAAAGAATATTCAGGAAATGATTTCAGACAGTATATAATCACACAATGTTCCCTAGAGTGCAGAGAATTGTATGAAGAATAGTAAGAAGGAATGGCCTAGAGCTAAGTTTGCAGGGAGCCATGGGAAGAGAAGAGGGCACCAGAGGTGGCTGCATCTGTCTCTGTCCAGAGCAGGCTCAGAACTCAGCGGGGAGGACCAGCGACACAGGTGTCTGTTTCCCGGAGAGAAAAATTCAGCTTCGTGAATGACTCCCCAAGGCATCAAGGACCACGCAGTCAAAAATAATTAGATTCTTTAATTTTTACTAATTCTAAGGCATTTCATTTTTATTAAAATTGACTATTGTTACCAACTAAAACCAAGTCTTCTCTGACTTCCATTTGCCCCCTCTAATCTAACAGGTTTGATACCAATAATAGCTTTGCCAATACCAGAAATGATGGAGCAAATATTGTCACTGAAGCCTCAGACATATTAGCCTGCAAGTGGCTGGACCACACTACCTTCTTTCTGTCCCTACCTCATCTAGCATCATCCCCTCAGGATACAGAGAAGCTTCTCTCTGGTCACAATAACATCTAGAATGCTCCTGGCTTTCCAGCAATATTTCCTACAACTAATTACATTTTAAATTTTGATGTCCCGGATAGTCAGATATTTTTCATTCTATGAAGGCAGAAATGTACTTAATGGCTAGAGAGTCCATGGGAGGAAAGTCAAAAAGATTCTCTATTCCTCTTTTCTGTCATGATCTCTGTCATATTCTCTCTCTTTCTCTCTCTCTCTCTCTCTCTCTCTCTCTCTCTCTCTCTCTCTGTCTTCCTCTTTCTCCTTAAACATGTCCACAGTCCACTCTAAAACCAAAACCAGGAGACCCCCCTGCCAGCAAATTGTCATTCAGGTCTTTGCACAACCACTTATATTAGAATCAGCCTCACATGGATAACGGCCAGGCAGGCTGGGTCTCCCTGCTGAGTTAACTACACTTGTGGAGAAGCGTGTGGCATGAAAAGATACTGCACCACAGCCTGGACAGACCTTGGGAGTATGTGGGCTTTAGAGTCTTAAGTCAGCTGCAGGAGACTGCAGACCCTGTGTGTCTCTCCATAGTACTTCCACTGACAAGCAAAAAAGACTCAAATCAATCCCATTCTCCATTGGAAAAGCACTTCAGGCATTAAACCTTCTCCAGCTTTGCTAAAGGAGTCTTGATTGTTACTTGTTCATTATGAATCTTTGGTCCTCCCCAGCATGGAGGTAGACATGAGCAGGACACAAATCCTTCCTCCAAGGAGGCCAGATCTTGTATAATGCTAGAGCTGTACACCTAATGCAAGTAGAACCACAGGCCAATTGAGGTGAGAGTCACTGCTCACATTGCCTAAGTGGTTTGAAAGATTGACACATGATTTCAAATTGTTATTTCTGTTCATTAGATATTGAGATAAGTATTAGCTCTGGCCAAGATTTAGCATTCCCCAGGTCTTCCTCCTCCCAGCTAAAAAACCACTACTCAACCAAAAAGCATAAGGAGTCTGAAGGTGCATAAGAAAGGTGGACAGCTGGGGACATGTGGACTTGAGGAAGAACACAGCAGAGATTTCCCTGGGCTGCTCTGTTGCCTTTTCTATATACCTGACAGGACACTGCAGAAGCCTCCAACCCAGAATTACACACATGCACAGACAAAAACCTCCAAGAAATCCTGTTTCCCAAGTCAAAGGTCAGATAAAGAGTCTTCCAATAGCAGAGATCCATTCTGGCAGAGTTACTATTTGATTCTCGCTGGAATCAAACTCTAGTAAATAAACTATTATCTATCAATAAGACCAGGAGCCAAGCTTTCTATCCACTCCCATGTAAAAGAAAGTCACAGGGGTACCCCTCAGGATGATATCAGCAGGGTCCACCAGGAAGCTGAGCCTATGCAACCTTGGCTAATCAGGGCTCCTATCCCTGCGCATGAGTGCTCGCACATGTGCGCACGCACACACACACACACACACACACACACACACACACACACACACACAATCAGTGCAGCTCAGTGTGGAACTGAGCCTCCATCCTCATTTGGTATCAACAAAACAGAACAAAGTGGTCTAAGACATGGTGGGTTGACACTCTGCTTTACAACCTTCATGGTTTCTTTAGGACCCAGTGAAGATCTGAACCTCTACCCCACTGGTATCAGGGAAAAAGAACAAGCTGGTGGGAAGGGTGAGAGCAAATAGGCAGCACTAGTTTACACTGTGCTGCTCCCATCCCTCCTCTGAAGTCATTAGCATCTAGCAGAACCTTGATCTTCCACTCCCAGATGCAGTAGCAAAGCCAAGAAGCAGTGCACACAGGGGAGCCATACCACCATACACGTTATAACAACGGAGCCTTTGAGACAGCATTGAGAGAGAGAGGAAACCTGAGATCTCCTCTTTGTAGTGTGCGCGGGTCTAAATTTAGGAACAAACTGTGAAAACCATCTTACATAAGATCCACAAGCCGTTAGTTTAGGATTGAGCATTCATTTAATTTAGTCCAATGACACACCTACAAGGTGTCATGTATAGATAGGTGCTTCAAATACAGAGCAAGAGATGCTTCCATGTTATTCAGGGTTTCACGCCCCTAAGAATCTCATAGATGGGTAAACCACTAATGAAGCCCTAGGTGAAGAGCTCTGTAAACAAGACTTGTCCAAGGTGCACCACGCATGGGAAATGAGTCCATGCTCTGGAGCAAGAACTCAGAGAAGGATTCATGCAGAAAATTACAGAAAAGATTCACTGGGTAATGGAATGCCCTGAATGAGTAAGTGTAGAAACATATAGGCAGGCTCTAAATAGGAGGTGTGAGCTGTGTTTCCTTTGCAGTGAGAAAATGACTTTTTTCTTTAAGCACACATGCATTTACCCTTCCAACTGCGCAATATAACTTTCTCTGGACATGTGCCACACTTCCTCCATCTTCTCACTTCCCTACCTGCAAGACCCTCTCGCAAAGTGGTATCAGGTCTCCCTGGAAAGTGGAATCCTTGGGCCGGTGAGGTGGCTCAGCGGCGTAAGCGCCTGCCTTGCAAGCGCGAGGGCCCGAGTTCGACTCCCGGAACCCACATACGAAAAAGGGGCCGGTGATATCGCTCAGAGGCACGGGTGCCTGTTGGCGCGTGAGGTCCTGAGGTCGACCCCCCGGTACCCACAAAAAAAAAAAAAAGAAAAAAAGAAAATGGAATCCTTTCTTAGCCATCTGTACTTTGGCAGATTAGAGAGACAGTGTCTTACTCATAGCTATCCTGCTCTACTGACCTTAAACCACGCCCTTTCTCTGGGAGCCCCAAATACTTCTATTGAAAACTGGGCTCCTGCACTTATGGGCTGCATTTCCAGCCCATCCTTTCCCGCTCATCTTCCAGTCTCTTTAATTCTGGGACCTCAGGAGCATTTCTGCAGGGCACAGAGGAAAAAAAAGCTAGAGCGTAGGGCTTGATTCCGGAAGTCCTCTAATCTATTCCATTGACCAAGGGAATCCTACCTCCTGTCTGAAGTCTGTCTTCCTCAAACAAGACTGCACATTTTTCACAGAGCACTCAGCTGTTTAATGAAAGCTCAGGTCCATTATGTCTTGTAACCAAAAGTGAATTCTGACAATGGCTGAAAAACTTCCTGGAGAGTTGACAGTGCGCATGCGCAGTTCTTTAAGAGATGATTGTGTGTGGCCACAAAGCACTTTGTAGATTGGTGGGTAGGTGGGAAAAGAGGTATCTGACACTCTCACTCTCTCACCTGCTGCTGTGACCCACTTGGAATAAGTGAAATGATGAGCATTTGACACCATCTGCACATGAAGGAAGCACCAGCACTAGGTGCCCCTTCAAAGAATTCTCTTAAGAACATGTGTATTTCTGCACACAGTTTTGGATATTATGTTAATTATATTATTGTACTACATACTCTCTATCTATTGTCTTTAAAGTTGCAAGAATAATACTATTGGGCCGGTGATATAGCTGAGCAGCCTAAGTGCCTGCCTGGTAAGCTTGAGGCCCTGAGCTCAGTTCCTGGTACCCACATAAAAGAAAAAAAAAAAATGATACTACCCTTTCCATACAGTCCATGTGATAATTAAATGGGCTATAAAATGCTAGGGATATTTGTGGTACATAATAGTAGCTCAATAAGTGTTGCTGTTGGTATTATTGGTACTGCCAATTTCATGCAATGGTAATTCATTATGCTTGTAAAGGACTTTGAGTCTACTGAAAGTTTTCATGTTCACTGCAGGTTATTTTCTTTATTTATAGAGTATCAAAGAAGTTAAGCCACTTATCCCAGGGCAGAGGCTCATAATGACTGAGTGGGAATGATGTGGAATGGCTTTGGGAGCTTTGGGCTTCACACCAGAGAGATCTGAATCTTAGCTTTACTACTTTTTAGCTGTGCAGTATTGGGAAAATTACTCAGCCTTTCTAACCATCCAGTTCTTTACCTATAATGGGTTGTGTTGTTCAAATAAGATAATTGACAAAAAGCACTTCCGACTGTGTCTGCCATAAAGTATGTGGTCAATAAACTGTAGCCCTTGCCATTGAACTCAGATTTTCTGAGTCCAGCACTCTTTTTACTCTATAACTCTAAACACAGCATACTTCCAAATCTGTTTAAAGTTAAAACTAACTGGTAATTGAGAATACAAGTCTGCTCTCACCTAAGAGGTGTTGAGAGTAGGTATATAAGTACTACAGCATGGAGTACAGAGCTGAGGAACAGATTGATGCCCAGGGCTTACATCCTAATTTTAAACAAAGGACAATAGAGCATGCGAATACTCAGGACTCTGACATACTCCAAAGATATGCTGGACTCCAACTTAATATACATTGTCAAATACACAAGAAGTAAGGAGGAATTTCAGTTATCTGAGAGCTACTAGCAACCAAGTTCTGCCAGAAGCAGGGTGTCTTCTAAATCCCTATCATATTTGTTAATAATTGGTTCATTGTCACAGAAGAAAAGCAACAGTGGGGATGGGGAAGACATAGAAATCATGACTCTAGACTGACTAAGAGGAGAACTTTCTTGGTGATGTCAAGAAAATAAGATTCAGGAAGAAAGTGACCATGAAATCTTAACTTTTTTTAATAACAGAAAGAAAATATGTTTTCCAAATGTACCAATTAATGGTTTGCATTTTGAAGCTGAGATTTGAACTTGAATTTGAATTCCACTGCTTGATTAACATATGACCTTGACTTATACATTGAAACTCTCTGAATTTTATTTTAAAGGAGGTACAAATGCATGTATCCATTATTAGAACTACTGCTGAAACTAAACTTTGCCGGTGAGAAACCTAGCACAGTACCTGGTACATAATGGATACTCAAAAAAAAAAAAAATTAAATTCTTTACCTCATGTTTCCGTAGTCCAAGAGAACATCTGGCTGATGTTGGATGGGGTCTCTGAGTAATGAAATTATGATGCTACAGTTACAGATACTTCTAATGAGAGAGTAAATACTGTTAAAGTAAGAAGTGTTACTTAACAGAGAGATCTTTGACTAGCTCAGATTGCAAAAGGCCAAGGATAAAACATCTACAGGAGGGCATGTGAGCAAGGAGAAGCATAAAACAGGTATTGAATGAATCCATGGAGATGCTGCAGGTGGGAGGGGAGCCAAGCCACAGCAAACTGAAAATCTCAAAAATATGCTGCTAACGGCCAGTCTTCGATGTTTTGTCCGGTGTGAGCAGTTAAGCAAGGAAGCTATAGGCATCTTGCTTAAAGGAGATGAAATATTAGTGACCTAGGAGAGGACTCTTCAGAATTCTGTACGCATCTCTTCTTACTTTTTCTCCAGTAAGAAAGATCTGCAAACTGGAAAGGCCAAAGCAAGCAATGCCAATGGGTGACTGTAGCATCAGATAAGGGAGAAGATAGAAGGGGGCTCTGGGCCCAAATTGACTGGGAGCACACCTGCAGGGGGCCAGAGGGGCACCAGCTACCAGCAGCAGAGAGTGGAGAGCCCCCGTGAGTTGATGTGAGGAGCTTCACCTTTTTCCTACTGCTATCAGTACTGTTTTGAGCACAGAAATATCAGGACCTGACTTGAGTGTTAAAGAAATGACCATAACTCCTGTATTGCACAGAGACAGAAGGAGAGCAGAGGTTGAAGCCAGGTTATGAGTTGAGTCATACAATAATGCTCTAAATTAGAAATGATGGCAGAATGGACCCAGAGGCTAACAGTTGAGGATGTGAGAAGTAAAGGCTTCTAGGCATATATTAAATATTTTATCATGTAAGAGCTCAAGTATATGTAAAAATGATAACACTAAAGTGGAGTTAGGACCCATCAAAAAACTTCAACTCATGGCATATTTTGCCTCTTTTATACTCATTTTCCCCAACTCCCATTGAATTAATGAGAAATAAATACTAGGGCATAAATAAATCAGTATGGATCTCTAAAAGTTAGATTCTTATTAAAAACATAACCATATTTCCTTTTTCACATCTGAAAAACTTAATAATTCCTTAAAAAACATCAAATGTCTCATCAGCATTCAAATTTACTCAGTTTTCTCTTTAATTATGTTTTTATAATTTGGGGGGGATCTGTATTCAAACAGTCCTCAAAGAACATTTATTTTATATCTCTTAAGGTATTGGAACCTAGAGATCTCTTTTCCCTTTTGAATTTTCTTTAAATTTACTTTGGAAGAAATCAGATTTTTAATACAGTACTTTTCCCACATTTTAGATTTTTCTAAGTTCATCCTGTGAGTTGTTTGTCCCCTTAAATGTCTCATAAATTGGTAATAAAATTTACATCTTTGATCAAATTCTATTTTATTGTAATAATTATTATTATTATCGTTATTATTACTATTATTATTATTTGCAAGAATAATTTGTAGGTTGTAAATATTTTCATCAAGTCACACATGTCTCATTTTCCTTTCTTTTTTTTAAGCAGTGGATTCAAATGTTGTTGCCATAGTCCATCAAGAATTCCTCTCTCAGCTTTTCATGTTCTTGGTAGGCATCAAGAAGCCCTATATTGATCCATTATTTCATTCAAGCTTGCAAACCAATAATACTACTGTAATATTTCATTTTGCTCATTTGCTGTAAAATCCTAAGTAGAGAAAAGTTTTCTCATCAAACATTTGATTGCCTTAAGGTATGATTTGAACAGAAAAGATGGATAGATGCTTATTTACCTTAGTTTGCCAGTTTGTGTAATAAATTGTCTTTGTAGGATTCTCCAAATGTGAGCAATGTGATGTTTGTTATTGCACCATCATGAACTAATGCACTTAAAATACTTGATGTATTTCAATACACTGTCCTAATCATTCTTCTAAAATTAAACCTTTTTGGTAAAAATTGTAACATTTTGAGCAATTGTAAGAAACAATACAAAAAGAAGCCATATAACATTCAACTAGTTATCATGATATCCTTGGTGATGACAACCTGCATAACTCCAGGAACGAGATTGCTGCAGTAAAGGTGCAGAACCTCTCCATCACAAGGGTCCCTCATGTTTCCCTCTATGCTGCATCTATCTATCTCCTGTCCCAATTCCCTGCTCAATCCTTGGCATTATGGTTTCCCTCTTGATTGTCTCCCAAAGCTCCATGTGTTAAAGGCTTCATCACAAGCCTGGTGGTGAATGCTTTAGGAGTTGCAATCTAGTGGGAGGAAGTCAGGTCTTCCATGCTGTGCCTTTGAAGGGGATATTATGACTCCCATTTTCTGCCATATGTTCCTCCTACAAAGCACAGTGTCACTAAAGAGACAGGATCTTGAAACTATGGACTGAAACCTCTGAAACTGTAAGCTAAGTAAACATTTTCCTTTATAAATTGATTTTCTCAAGTATCTTGTCACAACGACAGAAAACTAACACACCCAGAAATCCTCAGTCTAGTCCCTCTTTGACTTTTCGGGTCAAGAATGTTATATAAATGAAATCATGCAGTACGTAATCTCTGAAAATTGGCTTTTCTCATGTAAAATAATTGTGGAAAGTCATCTAGGTTATTGCATATATCAGTAGTTCATTCTTTTTATTGTTGAGTAATATCCCATGGTATGGATGTGCCATGGTCTGTTTAAATAGTTACACTTTGAAGGACATCTGGGTTGTTTCCAGAGCTTCTATAAACATTTGTATATAGATTTATCAGTGATGTAATTCTCATTTCTCTGGGGTAAATGTTCAAGAGAACAACTGCTGGTTCATGAGGTAGCTACTTGTTAATGTTTTGAAGAAATTGCCAAAGTGTTTCAGTATGGCTGTACCATCTTGTATTCCCACTTATTACATGAGTGACAAAGTTCCTCCACATTCTTATCAAAGTGTTTGTTTTTGTTTTCTTTTGTGCCTGAGCGTGGTTAAATTGTCCTGGAATCATTTATTGAAAATGTACAGTGTATTCTGCTACCATGGAATTACTTGTACACTATTGTAAAAACCACAGGTCTCTGAAACACGTTTTAATTTATTATTTATTTGGTCTATTTTCTCTGTTATTCATTACTACCATAGAGGTCCAGGCTGTCCACTCTGCCTTTATTGATGGCTGCTGGGACAATTTGAGGGTTCTGTCCCCCCGATAGTTTTCCACTGATACGCAGTGGATCGATGGACCAATATTGCACATGTGGTCTCCGCTAACCTTATGGGGTAAGGGTACTGGTGACCTCATTACTCCTGGAGGTTGGCAAAACCCTGCATCTCCTTTAAGCCTCCTGTGATTTCACTCTATTGAGTAGAGAAAGGGTGGAAGCCAGAATTTTTGTGTTCTTTCTATTGCACACTACAGTACTTCTAGCAAGTGGAAATGAAAGCTTCTATTTTTTACTGGGTTTTCTCTGCTACACACTCATTAAGGTTATCGGACCACGGCAGAAGTCGAGACTCCCCAGTTGATCTTTGCTAGAATAGGTGAGGATGAGGACAACATTTTTCTGTGTTGTTTGGCTAGAGTAAGATGGCTATTTTCTAAAGTTTTCTGTCTTCTGAGGTTGTTCTTTTCCTTCTCCTGTGGCTAGAGAAAACACGATTTTGAAGGGCTTTTATTACCTGCAGCCATTGGCACTTTCACCTTGCAATTCTAGGCCTCCAAATATTAGATATATGAGGCTCAAAGAAAACTCATGGAAATCACCACTAAGTTTTTTCTTTGCCCTTAAGTTACCTAGCTTCTTCTCTAAATCTTTCAGAGCCTTATGTTTGTTTTATAGACAATGTCTAGGATTTTTAGTTGTGCTTAGCAAGAAGTATAGGAGAAAATGCAACTAGTATAGATTCCTAGAGGCTGACATCTATTATTATTTTTGATATTGAAAATATTCAATATTTGGTTAAAGGGAGCATCTTCAAGTTGATTTCACCTTCCTTTTGGTAATGTCTTAAAAGTCTTTGATAACATCCTTAATTTCTAGTAATGTGGCCCAGGCTCATCATCCTACTATCTGTGTAAACGTGTGTGTATGTAGATGTGTTTTAAAATAAAAATACCAATATTCTCAGTAGCAATATGATTATGGAAAGTACTTTAAGTGGACATTTTGCATTTTTATTTTGTAAGTGTGTGTAGCCCACAAATTATTTGTTTTAAACCCATTTGCAGTCATTCCAGTCTCTATAGTTATATCAAAAAAGCTACACATGTGATACACTTTAAGGCTCATTTGTTTTACTTTGCTTTTTCAATTTTAAAGATTGTCTCATTTCCAGCTGGATTTTGACTGTGTTTTTTAATCAAGAAGACTATTACTCAGTTCCAATGTTAAATATACAAAAGAAGGTGTATACGGAGATATTTAGCTTTTTTCTCCATTCCACTGACCTGTTCGCTCTCTGTTGCATCTTCATTAAAGATGATGAATCCATTGTAGAAAATTGTTGATGTACAACACACTTTGTTTCTGAATTTTCTATTCTGTTTTAATAATATTTTCTGCTTTTTGTGCACATGTCCTCACCGTTTTTGTTGCAAAAGCTCAATGACATGTTTTAATATGTTGTTGGTCTGACCCACTCTCTTCCTTTTCAGAAGATTTTTTCTTGCTCATTTGTTTTAGCAAATAAATTTATAATAATCTTACTTAGCTTTTGAAATAAATCTAATGGTATTTGAAAAGAGTGCTATTATATTAAGTTTACAAATTAGATTGTGTATACATTTTGAGGACATAACCAACAAAACTTCCAGAGAAATCAGATGTAAGGTGTAAAGGAATAAAGACAGGTGAGGATAAATCAAAGGTATTTAGCCTGAGAAAAAGGAAGAATTGAATAACTAACAACTGATATGGGGCAGCTATGCTGGCAGCAGGATTGGGAACAAAGGTCAGAAGCTTAATTTTAGATGTGTCCAATTTGAGACATTTATTATATATCTAATTTGAAATGTGAAATCAGTAATTGGGAATGTGAGTCTGGAATTTAGGGTGAGGTCATATTAGAGTTGTGAATGTTGAAGTCACTGTCAAGAAGTTAGTACTTAAAACTCTGCAAATAACTGATATTTCCAAGGAAAAGCTCTACACTAAAAAGAGTTTTGACAGCCTTGTTCTTTGGAAAGAGTGTAACTGAAAAAGAGATTAGAAAAATGTTGCATTAAAACTAAGGCTGTTATGTAAAAGAGAAAGAGAGGGAGAGAGAGAGAGTGAAAGAGAGGAAGAGAGAGAGAGAGATCCAAAACATGGGTAACAAGGAGTAAAACCAGAGGTGGGTTAATGGGTTGGTGGAAATGCCAAACAAGACCAAGCCTCACAAAGGGAACAATTTAGGCCTAATTGCCCAAGCAATAAGCAGATGCAATAACTGCTTCCTTATCTGTTGTGTCACTTCCACTGATTCCGTTTTCTTTGATCAACCACAGTCCAACATTCAACCATCAACACTGTCAGGACATAAAAATCCAGGGTCACCTGAAACATATGGTCCTTCCTCTTTCTGACCTATCATCAGAAGTCAATAATAACCTAATACTACTTCACAACGCCTCTGTAATTCACGTCCCTTCACCTCATTACGTGTGTTAGTCAGCTTTCCCATTGACACAATAGGAAAGGTCTAATTTGGCTCATGTTTCAAGAGATTTAGTCCATGGTTAGCTAACACAAAGGCAGGAACATCATAGCAGAAGGGCATGATAGAGCAGAGCTGCTTAGTTCATACATGAAAGGAAGAAGAGCTTGGAAATAGTGCCAGAGAGAAAGAGGTCAGTGACCATAGATAGTATCCAAAGTCATGTCCCCATGACCTACCCAGAAACACCTAATAATGTGATTTACTAATCCAGCGGTAGCTCCCAAACCAATCAATTTGACATAACATGATGTCTTAGTCACTTTCCTCATTGCTAAGACAAAATACCTAACACCCATGACTTAAAGAAGGAGAGGTTTATTTTGCCTCGTGTTTTAGCAGTTTCAGTCCTTGCGTGATTAGGTGGCCCCAAGAAGAAATGGCATGGTGGAAAGAGAAAACCTGCTCACTTCATTGTGGATAAGAATCAGGGAAAGAAGGAAGCAGCTGAGGAGGGAGGCAAACCCTTCCAGGCCATGTTCCCACCTCGTCAGAGCAGACCCCAACTCCTAAGGGCAGGGCAGCTACAGCACCTGCATGATTCAGTCACCTTCCAAAAGTCCAACCTATGAACACGTGAAGCTTTTGAGGGACACCTATATATAAACCACAACACATAAATAAGGGCCACATCATGTAGACATTGTATTATCTCACAGCATCACAAGAGGAAGAAGGAGAAAGGCACTACAATAAGTTTTTTGTACTTTTTGTATCTGTTTTCCACAGTACTAGGAATTGACCCCAGGGTCTTCTCACTGTGCTACACCCCAGCCCTTTTTTATTTCATATTTTGTGGCAGAGACTGGCTAAATTGTATAGACAGGCCTCACATTTATCATCCTCCTATCTCAGCCTACCAACGTGGTAGGATTATAGGCATATGCCACCTAGTAAGATATTTTTTAAATAGAAAGACTATATTCATGTAACTTTATAGCACATTATTACAATTGTTCTATTTTATTATTTGTTAGTCTATTATACCTAAATGATGTATTAAACTTTAGCATAGACATGTATATATAGGGACAACATAGCATATGTTGGTTTTGGTACTTTCTCTGAGCTCAGACATCCACTGAGGGTCTTAGAATATACTTATTGTGGATAAAGGGGGGCTACTGCATACACAGTGTGTTGCACCCTTAATTCTCTTCAGGAACAGATTTTCTTGAGAGTCAGTGTCTTGGCTATGATGATTACCTATAGTGCTGTTATTATTTTTTTTTTTTTTTTTGTGGGTACCGGGGGGTCGACCTCAGGACCTCGCGCGCCAGCAGGCGCCTGTGCCGCTAAGGGATATCACCGGCCCCATTTTCGTATGTGGGTTCCGGGAGTCGAACTTGGGCCCTCGCGCTTGCCGGGCAGGCGCTTAAGCCGCTGAGCCATCTCACCGGCCCGGTGCTGTTATTCTTGAAGTTCTTTGCTGGAAACAGCAGTTATAATCTCTAGCTATCTTTATAGGAGGAATCTACTGGAAACATAAGGAATTTTATGAAACTAAAAAGATAAAGATGGAGGTTTAGAAAATACCAATACCTAGGGTGCTATTGAAGGTCAGTAGGTAGGAAATATAGCACTTGTGTTATGAAGGAAACTTCTGGCAAGGACACCCTCAAGCTGGAGACAACCACAAGTGCCCAGGAAAACCACTAGAGCCTCTGAGAACTCACCCTAAATATTCCTACATCTTCGTGTCACTTCCTCCAAAGTCAGAGCCCTGGAGAGAAATATCTGAATGGTACAGTCTTGGTCAGGTGCCTCTACCATGCTTGCCAGCTGGTGCTAACAGGAGAGAGCTCTCTCCTGTACTTTCCACCATGGCAGGTACGGTACTGCAGTCCACCAACTATATGTGAAGTGGAGAAATTCTTTACAAATGAGAAAGGGTTGAGCACTGAGCAGCCAAAACTTAAATGACAAAACATTCATCACCCATGATAGAAATTGCAGATGTGATAAGTTTCAATAAGTGAACTCTACAGAAATGAGAATTTTGGACAGGAGCTATACGAAGAGACTAAAGACATAATTTTATTTTATTTTAAAATCATTTTTACTAATATATGTATGTGTATATTATATATATATATATATATATATATATATATATATTAATCAAGTTGTGATGATTTATCTCTTTTTCTCCCTACTATTCCTCTCTCCTTTTTCCAGATCTCCTTCTCAATTTCTAAAATGTGTTATATATAAACAGTGGCATATTACTCAGCCATAAAGAACAAATTTGAGTTATTTGTCAGAAAATGAACACATCTTAAGAACATAATGTTAAATAAATTGAACTTAGACACAGAAGGTTAAATATCAAATGGTTTCTGTTATGTGAGAAAACCAAAATACAAATAATTTAAAGAGCAAAACAAAGACTTAATTCTAAACCTGATACCTAAAAAGTAGAAAATTGCCAACTAATAAACTTGAGAGTGTCGGTAGTAAGGAATCAGTACAGTTGAGCAATCAAGCTAAACACATCAAAGTCAGGCAATGTTCTAAAAGAACTTATTAAATGGTCTGTTACCAATGAAATATTGTAATGAGTAAGAGCTAATGCATTTATATACGAGGTTGTTATTCAAAAAATGTTAAAAGCCAGGAGTTCTGGGCCAAAAATGCAGGAAAAAATGGGACAGATGTAACTGGGGCAAATGTGAACATTTAGGTTTTAAAAAGCAGTTGCTGGGCCAGGGATATAGTTCAGCGGCACAGTGCCTGCCTAGCAAGCACAAGGTCCTGAGTTTGATTTCCAGTACCCCACCCCCAAAAAAGCAATTGCTTCCTTAGCAAATGGAATAGTCTAGACTCAGAAATTTAGTAGAAGGGATGTGAAAGACCATGTAGTTCATGTGTCTCATTTGACAAGAATGTTAACATGAAACCAAGAAAAATGCAAGGACTTCCCTGAGGACTTAGAGCAAAATAATAATGGGACCAGAATTAGAACTCAAATGTCATGACTATCTTCCTTAAAATGCTTAAAAATTATCCTGGAATGCCTTTCACTTGGCATCGATTCCTAAGAAAACCTAATGAAGCTTAAGGAAGCAGGTGTTTAAAAGGTGCTGATAGCACCATACAGCTGCTGAAATAGTAACACAAACTTAGCTTTTTATTTTTTTTTTAAAGTACCATGTCCATGGCTTCATCTTCCACCATTCCTGGAGGTCCATCCTTGTTTTGGCCAATCACATGTAGTTAAGAGAACTCTAACTAACCAATGAGAATTCAGAGCAGGGATGGTGAAGTTTCTGCAATGTGAATAAATAGTTGAAGGAAAAGTGAATGGGGAAAGAAGCAGCTAAAGGAAAAGCTGGTGGCTCCCCTCAACTGTATCAGAAACTCTTTTTTTTTTAATTAATTAAGTTTATTGGTACATTTTAGATATACATAATAACATTCGTGATAGGGAATTTGTACCTGTACACAGTACACCCTGATTCTTATTTTTTCCCATTCCCCTCCCCTCCCTTCAACCCTCTTCCCCTCCTTATTTACAAAAGCTTTGTTTCCATTTTCTCCTATTTTCTGTTTTTTTTCCTTTCCTTCCTTTCCTCCTCCCCTCTCCCTACCTCCCCTTCCCATTTGAATATTTTCTTCATATTTCACAATATCTACTATATATTTTGGTCCTTATCTACACATTTGGTTTGTCACACCAGAGAAGCAATGTGGTATTTACACGTGTGTCCAACTTATTTCGCTTAAGAGTATGGTCCCAAGGTTCATCCATTTACCTAGAAATGCCTCACGTTTATCCTTCCTTATGGCTGAGTAGTACTCCATTGTATAAAAAAATACGTATCTTTATCCATTCATCAGTTGATAGGCATTTGGGCTGTTTCCAAGATTTAGCTATTACAAACTGCCACTATAAACATGTGTGTAATTATCACTGTGGCATGATGCTTTTAATTGTTTTGGGAAGATACCAGGAAGGGGAATAGCTCGGTCAATTGGAACCTCTAGTTTTAGTTTTTTGAGGAATCTCCACACGGATATCCACAGTGGTTGCAAATATACACTCCCACCTACAGTGGAGAGGGGTTCCTTTTCCCCCACAGCCTCACCAGCATTTGTTGTTGGTTGATTTCTTGATAATAAAAACTCTTTCTGGAGTGAGATGGAATAGCAGCATTATTTTAATTTGGATCTCTTGAATGACCAGTAATATTGAACATGTTTTCATATATTTATTTGCCATTAGTACTTCCTCATCTGAAAAGTGTTTATTCACTTCAGATGCCTATTTTTGGATTGGGTCTTTAAATTTGGAGGGTAAGTTTTTTTTTTTTTTTTTCAGTTCTTTATGTATTCTACATATAAGTCCTTTGTCTGAGGAACAACTAGCAAAACTTTCTTCCCACTCTGTGAGTTGTATTTTCACTCTGTTGGTGATTTCTTTTGCTGTGCAAATCTTTTTAATAAGATGTGATCGCAGTTGTTGATTCTTTGTAGTATTCACTGTGTTATCAGGTTTTATTCATAAAGTCTTTGCCTACATTTGTGTCAAGAGTTCTACCTATTGTCTCTTCCAGCGGATTTAGTGTGTCTGCTTTAATATTTACATCTTTGATTCATTTTGATTTTAGTTTAGTGCATGGTGAGAGACATGGTTCATTTTAGTCTTCAGCATGTGGAAAGCCAGTGTTTCCAGCACCATTTACTAAAGAGGCTATCTTTCTTCAGTGAAGGTGTTTGGCCCCTTTTTCAAAGACAAGGTGGCTGAGTGTGTTTGGAGTTGATTCTATATCTTTTAATCTGTCCTACTGATCCTCAGGTCTGTTTTGTTTTGGTTTGGTTTCTGTTTTTGTTGTTGTTGTTGTTGTTATTTTTCTAGTACCAAGCTTTTGTTTTTTAATCACAGTAACTTTGCAGCATAATTTCAAGTTGGGGATTGTGTTGCCCCCCGCCTTGCCTTTGTTGCCCAGAATTGTTTTTCACTATTCTAGGTCTCTTCTGGATCCAAATGAATTTTAGGATTGTTTTCTCTAATTCTGTTAGAAATGCTACTGATATTTTGATCGGGAGTACATTAAATCTGAATAAAAATTTTGGGAGTATGGCCATTTTCACTATGTTGATTCTTCTTACCCAAGAGTAAGGGATATCTTTCCATTTTCTGATATCCTCTTTTCAGAGAATTATAGTTTTCAGTATAAAGATATTTTACTTCTTTTATTAGGTTGATTCCTAAATATTTCATTTTTTCAATGCTATTATGAAAGGCATAGTTTCCCTAATTGCTCTCTGTGAGTTCGTTATTTGTGTACAGGAATGCTATTGATTTTTAAGTGTTGTCTTTGTGTCTAGCTATGCTACTGAATTTTTTCATTAAATCTAGAAGTCTTTTTGTAGAGTTTTTTGGGTCTTCTATGTAGAGTATTGTGTCACCTGCAAATAATGATAATTTAAATTATTTCTTTCCTATCTTTATTCCTTTTATTTCTTTCTCTTGTCTAAATGCTCTGGTTAATGTTTCCAGAAAATATTGAATAGGAATAGTAATAATCGACATCCTTGTCTTGTTCCTGATTTTAGACTGATAGCTCTCAGTTTTTGTACATTTAGTATAGTGTTGACTGTTGGTTTGTCATAGATAGCTTTTATCAGATTGAGATAAAGACCCTCTATTCCAATTTTCAGTAGGGATTTTGTCATGAATGGGTGTTGGACTTTATCAAATGCTTTTTCTGGATCTATTGAGATGATCATGTGATTTTTGTGCTTGGCTCTGTTGATACGGTGTATTTACATTTATTGATTTGGGTATGTTGAACCACCCCTTCATCTCTGGAATGAATCCCACTTGATCACGGTGTATAATTTTGATGATTTGCTGCATTCTGTTTGCCAGTATCATATTGAGGACTTTTGCATTTATGTTCATTAGGGAGATTAGCCTGTAGTTCTCCTTCTCTGGTTTTAGTATCAGGGTAATATTTGCTTTCAGGGATGACTTTTGGAGTATCGCCTCCTTTTTAATTTCATTAAATAGTTTGAGAAGTAGTGGCATTAGATCTTCTCTAAATTCCTTGTAGAATTCAGTAGTGAATCCATCAGGATCTGGGCTTTCCTTTGTTGGTAAGTTTTTAATTACATGTTCAATTTCATTAATATTGGCTTATTTAGAATTTTTATACCTTCTTGATTCAGCTTTGGTAATTCATATGTATCTAGGAATCTGTTCATTTCTTCTGAGTTTTCTATCTTATTTGAGTACAGGTTCTTATACTAGGTATTGATGATCTTCTGGATTTCTGCAGGATCTGTCATGGTTTCACCCTTTTCATTCTTAGTTGCATGGATTTGAGTTTTTTTTTTTTTTCCTTTTCTTGATGAGGTTGCCTAGGGGCTTGTCAATTTTATTTAATCTTTTAAAATCCAACTCTTCAATTCATTGATTCTTTGTATTATTTTCTTAGTCTCAGTTGCATTAATTTCTGCTCTGATCTTTATAAATTCCTCCCTCGTACAAGCTTTAAGCTTGGCTTCTTCTTTCTTTTCTAGAAGTTTGAAGATCAACATTAAGGTGTTTATTTGAGCTCACTCTGTTTTCTCGACATGAGAATTCATTGCTATACATTTTCCTCATAGGACTGCTTTCATTATGTCGCATAAGTTCTGGTACAGTACACTGGCATTATCATTTAATTGTAGAAACTGTCTAATTTCTTCTTTAATTTCATCTATGACTCATTGGTTATTCAGGAGGGTGTTATTTAATTTCCATATTTTTATGTATTTTTTGTGGTTTCTTTTGCCATTGATTTCCAATTTCATTGTACTATGGTCCGATAATATGCATGGGATGATTTCAGTTCTTTTGCATTTACTTAAACGTGTTCCATGAGCTAGTATGCAGTCTATTTTGGACAACATCCCATGTGCAGCTGAGAAGAACGTGCATTCTGGTATTGTGGAGTGGAACACTCTGTAGACATCTATGAAGTCCATTTGTTCACAGGTTTGGGTCAGTTCTGATATTTCTTTGTTGATTTTTTGTCTAGTTTATCTGTCTATTTGTGACAGTGTGGTATTGAGGTACCCCATTACAATTGTGTTAGTGCTTATTTGATTTTTCATGTCCATTATATTTTTTTTATACTTGGGTGCACCAGTATTTGGTGCATATATATTTATGATTGCTATTTCTTCCTCTTGGAGTTTTCCCTTAACAAGTATGTAGTGACCTTCTTTGTCTCTTTTGATCTGGGTTGGCTTGAAGTTCATTTTGTCTGCAAATAAAATAGCTATCCCCCCTTTTTTGTGGGTTCCTGTTGCATGAAGTATTGTTTTCCATCCTTTGACTTTCAGTCTATAATTTTCTTTTTGAGTTAAATGTGTTTCTTGTATGCAGCATGCTGTTGGATTTTGTTTCTTGGTCCATTCTACCAATCTGTTTCTTTTGATTGGTGAATTGGGACCATTTAAATTGGTGGTTATAACTGATATGTATGGGCTTATCTTGTCATATTATTTTCCTGCTGTTGGTCCCCTGTATTTCCCCTCTGTTTAATTGCATGCCTTGCCTGGTGGATTATTTCTATTTGGTATTTTTGGAAATGTAGTCTTTGTTATCTCTTTATAAAATATCCTTCAGAACATTTGAGATAGTTGATTTGGTGGTTGTGAATTTTTTTCTGTTGTTCTTTGTCAGGGAAGTATTCTTCTCAATTGATTTTGAAAGATAGTGTTGTGGGGTACATCATTCTTGGTTAGAGGCTGTTTTCTTCCAGGACTTGAAATTCTTCACTCCAGAATCCTTGACATAAGAGTTAGTGTTGAGAAGTCTGCTGTGATTCTGACAGGCTTTCCTTTATAGGTGATTTGTTTCTTTTCTCTAACAGCTTTTAGTATTCTGTTCTTGTGCTGAATTTCTGGAATCTTGAGTATTATATGCCTTGGTGTAGATTTATTACGGTCATAGCCAATTGGAGTTTTATATGCCTCACTTATCTGTGTGTCTAATTATTTATCCATGCCTGGGAAGTTGTCTGCTGTTACTTCTGTGAGCAGGCTTTTTTTTTTTATGTTGTTTGTACTATCTCTTGCCTTTTCATTGACTTTGATCTATCTTTTTGTATATTTGTTTGTTTACTTCGATTTATCTTATCTTTTTCTTCTTTGCGTGGTCTTGCAGTCATTGAGTTGATTTTTCATGGTCCCTTGCTATTTTAAGAAATCTTTCTTTTTGTGATTACTAACTACAAACCTGTCTTCTAGATATGATATTCTGTCATCACTTTGTTTCATTCAACTGTGTATACTTGCAGTGGAATTTTTAATCTCCTGGATATCTGTTTGAATCTGTTTTCCTATGTTGGGCATTCATGGTTTCCATCATTTTCCGAAGCGCCTCTATTTTTTTTTTTTTCTTTATGTGGGTCCAGGAACTGAACTGAGGACCTCACACTTGCCAGGCAGGTGATTATGCCACTGAGCTATATCACCAGCCTGCTCCTCTATTTTTTATCTGTGTCTACTCTAGATTCAGTGAGCAAATCCTTCATTATGATTGTCATTCCATTTTTACCTGAGAGATTATTTCTCATCTGATTTTCTCTATAGCCTCATTCATCTGTTTTTGTTGTTGTTGTTGTTGTTAGGTTTTGTTTTTGGGGTTTTTTTATTTGTTTGTTTTTGTTTTTTACTTCTGCTGCTACCATTTCAGAAAATTCAGGTGGGTGGCTTCTGATTTCTTCTATTTCATCGTCCCCTGGACTTGTCTTGGGTGGGCCAGAGGTCTGGGGTTGCATTTTGCTTTTGCATCTTATCATTTTCTACTTTTTTATTTTAATTTGTTTTCTGTGTTGATGTTTTTAAATTGCTTATGGTAGGCAATTTACCACTAGGATTTAGGCTTCTCTAGGATATATCTATTCCTCAGAGATGCCCTGTAGGTGTAGCTTGCTCTTGGCCTTTGTTTCTGTCCCAAGATACTACCTAACCAATTTATTAAGAATAAGATTTTGCTATCTATTTGGCTTTGCACCCAGTTCTTTGGTATAGGACTATGGTGAAGATTATGACCCCAGACAATCTCAGTGTTGTCTTACAAGGGAAAACAACTGATTACATCAGGTATGACACCCTGGCTAAAGTAGTACAATTAGCAATAACAATAGCATCAAGCACAGACTTGACTGACAAACTGTGGTGACTATAATTTTGGGAGCTTTAGCCATAGGAGCAAGATCTACATTATATAACAAAATGCAACATAAACGAGGAGCTTGTATGCAGTGTTTCCCCTTAGCAGAGTGATTTTACTGTGTGTGTGTGTGTGTGTGTGTGTGTGTGTCTGTGTGTCTGTGAGTGCAGGAGGATAATTTAAGAGGGATAGGGGAAATATAGTCAGATAAATGAAGATAAATATGATAGAAGCAAGGCTGAAGGACAAAGGATGCTCTCCCAACCTTTGGGAAACTGGAGAAAATGAGAGGAGAGAAAGAATGAAGGAGAAACCAAAAGAATATTGAATCAAACTGGAAAGACCAGAAACAATGTTCACTCACATAAAAATATCAAAAAAATCAAGAAAATCGAGGAAAGAAAGAAAAAAGATCAACAAAACAAATAACAAAATTAAAAGCTAAACAACCGAAAAAAAAACAAAACAAACAAAAACAAAATTCTTCTGGTGTCCACAGTTCTATCATAGTGTCCAACTCAGATCCCAAATCTGCTGGGTAACCCCACCAAGTCTGCAATAGGATTAGTGCTGGGTGCAGAGCTGATCTTGGCCTCCAGATGTGAGAGCTGGGTCAACAGTCTTCAGCCAGCAACTTTCTGTATGTCCCTTGGCTGCCCACCCAAATCTCCTTACCCTGTTTTTCTCTGCATCACTCTCCCAGTTGCTGTGGTAACCTCAGCCAGAGACAGCCCAAGGCTGCTCCCAGTCTCATATACAGTTGGTCCCTCCTGTCTGTTGCACTGACAGCCTCCTCTGTTCCACTACACTGGTACATTTCTGTCCTCTTTCATGCTGCTGGGAGAAGGGTGGGGAGACTGCTGACTACACTCTTTGCTCCACTGTGGCACAAAGCTGCTTAAGTCCCATTTCCCTCTCCTCTCTCATGCTGTTGGGAGCATGGCAGTACCTTTGCTGCTGCCAATGTGGTCCCTAACTTGTTGCCTCTAGAGGTTCCAGTTAGCTGTTATAGTGCAGGACAAAAAAAAATTGATCTGTGTGTGCCAGCAAAATTTGCTGCCAGGCTGCAACGTCCACTGTTTGGATGAAGGTAAAAGAAGGCAGGAGCCATATATCCCAAATCTATCCTGTGTGACTTGAGTTTGCCACACTATTGAAGTCTGTCAGTTTTTTGTGAACTTCCCAGGATGGCAGTTCTTGCTCCATATGCTGGCAGATGTCCCACAGGCAGCCCTGTGGGCTGCTTACCTGTTTTATAAAGTCTTATGCCTACGTTTCATTTGATCTAAAAGTCTTTTATTTCAGACTGATTTTGGCATCAAGGTGTATGTTCCTTCCTTTATTCTAATTACCTTTGTTTTTAGTTGATTTTCTCTGGGTAACTGCAATGTGGTTCCTCCTCTATTCAGCCATCTGAAATCTGCTTTCTGTGTCAGGAACTCTTGTGAGAAAAAGATTGCACAAGAAACTACTGTGTGAAAGTTACTGAGTAAAGATGCACCATTACCAGGGAGTGTGGGTCCCCTGTGTGTGGGGCTGTATAACACGATGTCATGTACTTAATCCAGCATCCAAGGATGTAGTGATAAGTAATATCAGCTCCCTTTCATCTCCTAGTGTTTTTGTGATTCCATTACTTTCCAAAGGCAGGCATGATATTTTTTTTCTATTAGATATTTAAGTCTTTGAAATTAAGCTCATTATAATGCCCCAGAGAAGAGTGGCCCTGTCTTACTCTTTCTGTGGTCCTGACAGTGCCTAGAACAATGAAAGATACACAAAAAAGTGTTCAGTCAATACTGGCTGGCTGATAGAGCCTTTGATATTCTTTTCTATTCATCCTTTTTCTGCCTCAATCATTGATCCCAATCCCCTTACTGCAGAGTGGCAAAGAGAAAATTGTTATACACATGCATATAGTATCATAAGAGTGTCTTCAAGGAAATGCAAAGATTATTAAGAAAAAAAATTAAGATGCATATACTTGTGCAGGATCATACTTTAACATATACAGTTGTTGAAAAAATGTTAATAATGTTGGCTTCACACCTTTCTGCACAAGGTTATACACGGCAGAGCCTGGTGTCATTCCTGCACTTTTTCCTCTGGCCCTTTTTTTTTCCTATGGTCATTGTTTTATAATGTTGAGATGCATGCTATTAAAATGAGATGAAAATTTGTTCACTTTGGAGGGCTGGGAAAATCATGGGTGAGGGGAGATTTATCATAGAGTTTCTGGTTCAAATATTGAATGTAGTCATAATGCCATCTCTTATATGATTGTGTATATATGAAAGTGATTTCAGTGCTGAGCCTCAGTTTCCTCAACTGAAAAACAGACATAACATTGCATACTTGTACAAGTTTTCAGAAGATCAACATAAAATCTAAAGATTCACAGATATGTGGGGGTACACACCTGTAATCCTGGCACTCTGAGATGCTGAGGCAAGAGAATCACAGCCTGGGAAACTTAGGGACTCAGAAAGATCCTGTCTCTAAATAAATAAATAAAATAAAATAATGATGTAGCTCTGTGTAGAAGCATTGAGTTCATTCCCCAGTACCAGGAAGGAAGGAAAGGGAAGGAAGGAAAAAAGAAAGGAAGGAAAAGAAGGGAGGAAGGAAAAGGAAGGAAGAAAGCCACAGTTGTTTGTTAAAATTAGTCCTCTTGCATTTGCCTGTGATACTCCTTCAAACAATAGTCATTCCATGAAATGTCAGAGGCCTTTACATTGTAGGAATTTTCACTTCCAGCACCATGGGGAAGTCCTACCTTAGCCAAGAATAAAAATTGCATGTTAATCCCTTTGGAATTCTGTTCGATTGAGAGTGAATGCCCAGAGCACTGTTTCAAGTATTTCTAAACCATCTAAGACACTTCAGGAAGGATGAGAATTGGGATGCCATGGTAAGGACCAGAGTGGAAAATGGCAGTAAGGATGTCTTCATGTGCCTTCAGCATTAGCAGTAAAAGAAATGAATGGATTAGAAGTTTGAATTTGCATTATGTTTAATTCATTTAAATGACTTTGGTCTGAGTTTTCTTAAGGTTTAGATTAACAAAAATGATGTTGATGATGTTGACATCTCCCCTATCTGTCTCAATGAAATGTTGAGAACGATGAATATGGAAATGTTTGGAAAATCAACTGGTCAATGAGAGATATGGGAGCCATCCATTACACACTCAATGGCAGAGTTGTAGAAAAGAAGCCAATTGGGAGACTAAGTAATTAGAGACACTAAAGAGAAAAGATAAGGGTCTGAAAAGCCACATAAGAGAGGAACCAAATAATTTTACCTTCTCAATTTGCATAGAAACATCTTATAGCCAACACGCTTTTTAACCTGTGATGTTGAGTAATAACTGAAAAATAAAATCAAGGACTTTGGAAAAGGAAATGTGATATCAGTGCTGAATTAATGGGCTGCTTCTCTGTTCTCTGGTCTCACAAAGAGGGAAGCTTGCGTGGGAGGGCCGAGGTTTCTGGAGCCATTTGTCATCTCTAGGGACATTGTTTTCCTTGCTTGGAGAACTGGCAGGTCTAGATAGCAGGCCGTCCTTTTAAAGGAAGAGTGAAAGGTAGGAAAAGCTGTTCCTGATAAATGGTGATAACGGGTCAGTTCTTCAAACTATTTCATATTTATTGAATTCCGGTGATGTATGAAGCACCCAGATGTGAGATCTGAAAAGGCAAATGGTGTTCACTATAGACAAGACCCAGAGAGATTTTATTTGAAGGTGAATTGTGCACAGGTTTGATCACAGTATTTGGTGTAAGAAAACGCATCTTAGGCCACATGACCTCCATGAACATGGTGCAGCATTATTTTCCCACATGAATACAGTCCATCTTGTATGTGCCCAAAGTGAGTATGTGCATGACCATGCATGTGCATGTGTGTGTTTGAGGTGCAGGTCTGTGGTAGTGGTGTGTGGAAGCTAAGAGATGAAGGGGAGTAGAAGAACCATGGTTGAGAAATCAGACACCCAGGAAAATCCCTTGAGAGACTGATTCAAGTCTTCTAAGCACGTCACTGGGCATAGCAAGAAACAGCAAATAGCTAGGACTCTAAAAGCCATGCAGTTAGTCAATATTAGCACAGTCCCTAACACCATGCATGAAAACTGACTTCTGATTTTATTTCTTTGACTTCAGTTACAGTTGCAATAAATATCAGTCCTGCTTTATTTCATAAGTCAAAGCTTCCCTGGGCCTCCTGTTTCTACTCACTGTCCCACACCTTCCTGGTTCCTTGAACTCGGTGCAGTTGTTGCTTTTCTCATACACTTACCCTCCTTTTTTATTTCCATAGCTCACTACCTCACATTTTTCTCCCCTTGGTAATTTCTCATTGTTTCTCTGTGCATGCAGGAATTATCTCTGTGCAAAGAAGGATTCAGCCCTCGATGGGTTCCTGGAGGGAAACTCTAAGCACTTGTGCTGTCTTGTTTGATAAGATCTTCTAAGCACAGGGTGAGGAAACTGCAAGGGAGGAACATAAGGAAGGTGTCCTGCACACAGCTCCATCTTCCTGTCTCCAGTCTTCATTACTTTCCTAAACCATCACTGACATCAAGACTCAGTGGAGCCCATCTGGTCAGTTTTCCATCACTATCACAAATACCTGAGATAATCATCTTATGAAGAGAAAAGTTTTGTTTGGGCTCATGGCTTTAGAGTTTAAGACTATGACTGGTTGGTTCTGTTGCTTTGGGCCTGCAGTGGAGCATCATTCTGGGAATGCACAGCGGACCAAACCTCATGTCTGAGGTGGGGAGAAGAGGAAGGGCCTGGAATTCCACTGCCCTCTTTGAAAGGATGCTCTCAATTACTGGAAGACCTTCCATTAGACCTCACCTCTTAAAGATTCTGCCCGATTCCAATAGTACCAGGCTTTGAACCAAACCTTTAACACATTGACCTTTGGTGTCATTCCAAATAGAAACCACAGCAGGGAGTTTATAAACTCTGTTGCAGGCTGTCATTCGTGACATGCCAGGAGCCATGCATTATCTAATTTAATCTTTTCCAGACCCTTGGATGGTAAATCTTACAATGTCCTCTTTAAAGTGAGGAATCTGAGGCTCATAAAAGTTAAATAGTGTGTCCAAAGCTATAGCTAATGTGACAGAACTTGAATTGGGACCCAAGTCTATTTAATCCCCAAATCTGGACTCACAATCTCTATACCAAATAATTTACATGAGACTCCCATTCATCTATTGTACTGAATTCTGAGAAAGTGGCCTGTGAGAGGGAGAAAGAGACCAGGTATATGTACTCCTAGTCTCTCTGTTTCCAGCATAAGGAGTGAGGATAAGGACCCCCTCAGTCACCACCCAGAAGTATCTATCTACCAAAATCACCTATTGTCCACAGGTTAACACTTCATTATCCCCTCACCTCATTCTGCAATGTGTATATGGAGTGCTGCTCCCCACCACTACTTTATTTGCAACAACCCCTCCCCCAAAGTCTCTGCTACATGGCTTTCCTGGCCTCAGACTACTCATCTCCATTTTGCTCAGGTCACAAATAGATGGCCACTAGAGTGGGATTGGGTCCATTAAGGTGGATTCATCATACATACCTGAAGGAGGAAGAGGAGAGACAAAGACAGAAATATAATTTTAGTAGCACAGGAGATTCCTAGCAAAATTCTACTCAGTAAGGGGATGTGGCCTTAATGGCCTTGTGATGGCAAAAGTGAATCTAGTGTCCCCTGTCTGGCCCATTTCCTCTGAGAGTGTAAGCAGTCAACACCAAGGAAAGAAAAGTTCTGTGTGTTCTGAAGATTTCTCATTGCTGGGAAAAAAATACCTAACACCAACAAGTTACAAGAAGAAAGGTTTATTTTAGTTCAAAGTTTCTAGAGGTTTCAGTCTAGAGTAAGCTGACTCTGAGGGAGGATGACAAGGCAGAAAGACATGGCAGAAAAGAAACAGTTCATGGCATGGCAGACAGGAAGAAGCAAAACTTCCTTCTTCTTTCCCTTTTTATTCCACCCAGGCTTCAAGCATATCTATTGGGTCCAGGGTGGGTCTTCCTTCTTCAGTAAGTCCATCATCCACACTCAGAACTATGCTAAACCAATCAGGGGGCTCATCTAGGATCACGTGTCATGATCCAGTCACTCCTCAAGGCCCCACCTATGAGCTCATGAGACTTTGGGGAGACATCTAGATATAAGCCACAACAGCTTCTCACCAAGTTAAAGGCAATGCCTGTGCTTAAAATGCTCGTGTGATTGATATTTGGTTGCTGAGGGCAAATCAGCAACTTCATCAGACACTCATTCACAGAAACCATTACCTAGTTTTATACCAAAGGAAGCATGGCTGGGTCTGGCTTAGTGAGAAGTTAATGTCACTTCTAATGCAGTGCTTCCAAAGAGCTTTCCAAGTGTAACTTTTGTCCTACAAGCACACTCTAGAGCCTGCACTCTGCATATGTCGTGACTCCACTGTAATTGCCTGGGAAGTGTGATTGGATCACCAGGGATTTGAGCCACACAGTTGTGGAGACTTCAGTCCCAGGACTGTGTAGAATGAGGACTGCAGTCAGCACAAAGGAGAGCAAAGTCCTGTGTATTCTGAAGATTTAAGGAGCAGAAAATAAGATCAAAGACACCAACCAGACTATAGAAAGGAGAATGGAACAAAAGTTAAAATGATACTTAAAAAGGGGATCACTATTGAGCTAGAACAAAGGAGCAAGCAACAATGAAGGAGACTTAGAATGAGACTTCTTGGTGTGTGATGATTCTTAGTTGAATGATCTTTGTCTCAGAGTAGCACCCCTCTCAGCTTTAGGCTTCCACCTTTGCAGTCACCAATTTAGGAGCAGGAATAGCTTGTGATCTGGACCGAGATTCTATTGCCTCCACCTAATCTTACACATCCCCAGCAATGTTTACACTCTTCCTTGTATGCTAATTTCAAACAGGCTACACAATTCTGACTGTCTACAACCCTGAGAATAATACCATGCACCACTTTTAATTAATTTCTGGTTTTGATACAGAATCATACACCATTTCCAGTCCCTTCCCATCCTTTTCTTAAAGCTACTCCCAAGCCAAAATGGGGGCTCACTCTCTACTCACTGATGATTGCCAACCCTCTCCAGCACCCCTTCCTTCTCAGGTCTCCAGCAAAGCTAAATATGGATCCTTATTTGAAATTGTATTTTTAACCATCTCACCTTCCAATGATCTTTTCCTGTAGGGCTGGTTCTGGATGCTATGAGAAGGGTATTTCCTCCCTAACATTCTTCATCAGGCTGGGTCAGTCTGGCTTTGTTTTTAAATCAGTCCCACTTCAATTTCATTTTCCCATGTTAGTCATCACAGCTTTGAAATGCGTGTGTATATTTAGCTCCATCTGCTTGGCTGGTTACCTCTGGGTTACTTTTTACTTGATTTCCTCACACTCTTATTACTCAACTCCTCTGCTGCAGCCTCCTTTCTTTTCCCCCTACCTCTTGATACCGGTAGAGTCATGTCTTCCTCCCACCCTTGTTCATCCAGAGCTCTGTCATCTCTACCATCCTCTGTTCTGCTCACATCACCATCAAGCACATCTTGCTCGGTGATATCTCTTCTATTTTTTTATTTTGTAGTTCTTATAAGTTTGTGTAACTTTCCAGAGGGAAATGTCTCTGCTTATACTCTTTTGTATTGTTGCCTCATGGGAAAATTAATACGGTATTTTTTGATCAAATAATGTATTAATCAACTTGTCTTCTAACCACCTGCACTCTAGATAAGATTGTACAAAATTTCAAATGTAGTGATGGTAAGGCCATTTGAGTAAAGGGGAAAGGACTATTAAAATTCTGAAAAATCATATTTTTCCCCAAAATACTTAGTGTGGAACATCTTCTCCAACCCTTCTCTTTAATGGCTACAAAATAATTTGGTGATGACTTTCATTCCTCTTCTTTTAAGCATTCAAGTGCCCATAACAATTTGGCACATAGCAGGTGTTCAGTCTATGTTTCAAATGACTGACTGAAAAACTGAAAAATTCTTTGAATGAGAATTGGAATTTAGTGCTGATCACCTCATCAGGAGATTCACGAGGACCCCAGGAGGGATCCATATTTCATGGTGTGATCTTCTGAGCAAGAGTGTTAGGATAGACAGGGTTCATAACAGAGTTTATCAGGGAAAATAGGAAAAGTATGATTCCTGAGGGGGGGTATCCTGCACAGCATTGCAATAAAGACAATGCAAAGAAAATGACAATATGCATGAATACATATATATATTAATTTGCTAAATTTATCATAACAAAATGCACTAGTTAGTTTAAGCCACAGAAATTTATTTACTCACAATCCTGGAGCCTAAAAGTCCAAAATCAAGGTACCATTAGGTTTAGCTTCTTCTGAGGCCCCTCTCTTTGGTGACTGGATGAATCTTGAGACTCTAGTGCTAAGTAAAATAAATCAGACAGAAAATTAAATGTTGCATGTTTTCTTTTATATGAGAAACCCAATTATAAATAAATTAAAGAGTAAAATAAAGGCAGACTTTTTGGAGTGGGGTGTCAAAGAAGGGGAAGGAGGAGGATGAGAGAAAGGGGGTCAAAAATGATTGAGATAAGTTGTATATATGTGTCAACCTCCCAAAATGAATGTAGATATCATGTATTGTGAATATATGACATTAAGAAAAATACAGATTTTTTTTTTTTTTTTGGAACTGGGAATTGAACTCAAGACCTTGTGCTTACCATGCAGGTGCCATGCTGCTGAGCTATATCCCTGGCCCTTAAGCAAAATAAGGAAGAAAAAGAAAATGGCTGACTTCTCAGGATTTTCTTCACGAGGACTTTCTTCTGTGTGTCCTTATGTACTTCCAGTGTCTCTCAGTGTGTCTAGAAGTCCTCTTTTCATAAGGCTACCAGTCACGTTGGACTAATGTCCACACTAAGAGCCATGTTTTAACTTAATCATCTCTTTAAGTCCCTATCTCCAAATACAGTTATATTCTGGAATGCTGGAGATTAGGGCTTCAATTTACGAATTTGGGGATAGTGGAATATTTTAGCCCATACAATATGGATGCAGACCCTGAAAACCATTCTTCTGACTTCACAGGAATTCTGTGGCTAAAATAACCCCAACATCGCAAGTGTACAGTTTTAGGAAATGCATATTAAAAGTTTAAGTAATCTGCTCTAGGATAGCTTCCAGAAGTGGCAGAGGTAGATTTACAACCACAGCCTCTAGGTCAGAATAGCAGCATATACTACTACTAAGAAAAGGAGCGTAAGTTTTATAGCATTTGGAGAAAAAAATTCATGGGTGAGAATTGTCACAAAGACTGTAAAATTTCACCTCAATAGTAGGCCTCCTGTGATATCCCAGGGGATCCAACACTATACCTTGTTTCTAAATCTCTGAATGAGTGATCTGAATTAATGCTCTCTGCCTCTGGTTTGACATAAAAAGTTTAATAGAAAGGAAAATTCCTTCTCATTTTCCCAGGGACTTTGAGGTCACCTGACAAAGACAGCACTTTCAAAACTCTCAGGATGATGAAAATTGGTAAACATATAGAAAAGCAGAAATTACAGTGCAATAACTACTCATCTACTAAGATTTAACATTTTTGATATTTTGCCACATACACTTCATCTATCTTCCTATCTAATTTTCTATCATTTTTTCTATCATCTATCTAGATTTCTCTATATAGCTATATATTTTTGATGGATACTTGTAACACTTAATCTTAAAATAGCTTAGCATATGTCCTAAAGGAAGGGCATCTTACTATATGCCCACACAATTTTCACAGCTAATAAAATTAACAATGATTTTATCATATCATACAAGAAGCACACCATTCAAATTTCCGCCACATGTTTACAAAAATCTCTTTATGGTTTAGCATTCATTTTTTAAAAATCAGATTCTAATCAAGGAGTGGACATTTCATATGATTATAAAATCTGTCAAATTTCTTTAATCTAAAATACTTGCTTCCCCCTTGTTTTCATGATGCCTCATTGAAGATATCAACTACGTTATTTTTGGTAGAAATGTCCCACATTCTGGATTTGTGTGATTGTCTTTTCATAGTATTGTTTAGCTTGTTTGTCTGCGCTGTATTTCCTGCAATCCAGAGTGTAGCACTAAAGCTTTAATTGGTTTCAGATTAAACATCTTAGGCAAGATAAGTGCATGGGTGGTGCTGAAGTTCATTTTGCATCACATAAGGAGGCAGGTAATGTCTGGCTGGCCTGCTCTTACTGATGCTGAGTTTAATCACCCATCCACAGCCAGAATTTTCCATTGCAAAGCTGCACACTTGCTAAGTGAAGAGCAAGTCGTATGTTGATGTTACTCTGGCACCAAGTAAATATCTATTCCAGATCAGCCTTTCCCCACTATTTCAGCATCTGCGATGACTCTGTCTTATGAACAGCACTGAACCCCCCTCCCGTTAGATTCATCCCTGGCCCAGTTCTTAGGTTGTTGTGGGGGAAGCACCTTGAGGGTAAGTTCCACATCTCTTTCATCTTTGAGGTTTGCCTGGACTCAGGCACAAAGTACGTACTCAGTAAGACTCTGATTTTTAATGAGCTAAGTCTTTTCTACTTAGAAATATATGACATAGCAGGTATATGATATGATATGATATGATATGATATGATATGATATGATATGAAATATATTATGTGGCAGGTACCTTGAAATCCACAGAAAAAAATTAAACAAAAGGCAAATTAGAAGCATACTTACTTACTAAACTAAGGCTATTTCCAAGAATTTCAAAGGTATTATAGCGCATGTAAGAAGCATGACATATGCACATTTTTAAAATTCTGATCAGTTGTTTGACATGTTCCCATTCTTTTGGCTTGGTTTGACCTGAACCTTTTCTTGCCCATTTTAAGAACACTGATGGAATTGCTTTTAGGCCTCCGAGAGCCAACATTTTGCAAATTCTTTGAAAGAAAGCTCAGAGCAATATTACACATGCCATTCCTTATTCCAAACGTTTACTTGATGGCAGGATAGAGGCAGGACTGTAATAAAATGTCTCTTCACTAACAAGTCGCCCCTCTTACTACATAAAAGTAAGTGCTGAATTATAGGGTTTGCCATTCCCAAACTAATCCATTAAAAATCCTGCATACACAGGTCACAAAAGAAATAATTATGACTGCTAACTACATGTAGAGGGGAAAAGTATCTTTGCTGTTCTACCAGCCTGTAAGCCCTCTGGGAGCAAAGATTCTGTCCAATTGGTCTGTACATACGTTTTCCCCGTACTAACATCTTAGCATTCAGTAGTGTTGGAAAGTCTTTCTTGATTGAGTTAGTAAGCAAACCTCAATCATCAAATGGATATAAACTGGAACAGCAAAATATCATTCTCAATATCAAATTAGAGAAGATTTTTAAACTGGTTAATGAATCTATGGCATTAACTGTATGTAATAAAATAGAGCTCTGAAGAGCTTACATAGATTGTGTTTCTTAGTGTGTAGAAGGAAATATTCCTACACGTTAACACTATTACTTCTGAGAAGTAAGATATATAGGTAATTCATTTTCTTATTCTTTATTCAGTTCAGTGTTTTCCAAATGTAGTTTAACAAGCATGTCCATTATTAAGGACAAGCAATATTTAAAACAAAAAGTCCTTGCTCTACTTCCTCACAGATCCTGGAAAAGCAGTGATTATTTTCATCCTTCTGCACATACAGTCTTTCTCTAAATACCTAAATGACCTTCATATTGTGGGCATAAATATGTGGAAGTGTGTATGTGCTTTTTCTTTTCTTTTTTATTTCTTTCTTCCCCAGCAGGTGTGTTTGAATAGCGGCCCATTACTGCTCACTTGGTGCTATAAATATTTATAAGCATGCTCTAAGGAAGCTATTGTATCATAAACCAGCCAGTGGCATGGTCGGCTGCTATTTCTGAGTAGGTGTGAGATGGCTTTGGGAGATATGAGCCCTACCCTATGTGGAGCGCTGAAGGCTCTGAGGCATGAAGGTCCAGGCAGAGGTTTGTAAAAGGTGTAGAGTTCATCTCTGAAAGGATGGGCTGGATTGCTGCAGAGGAGGGTGCAGCTATGAACGCAATGCTGGGCTGTATTTGGGAAGAGGTCTTCATAGTACCTAAATTCACAAAGGCTGTTTAACAGTTCAATTAGCCCTTGCAGCACACTGGGTGTTATTCATTCCCATTTGCAGTTTTAGGAGGGCCATGTGTGTGTGTGTGTGTTTGAGGCAAGCAGTGATGTGACAAGGATGGTCAAAGCTGCTGGTCAGTGAGTGTGTACCAAACCCATGGAAGCATCCTGCCCTCACCTGGTTTGGAGGGATGAATGATATGAGTCCTGCATACCCCAGAAATGACGTCCTCTACACGGAGACTCAGGACATGCCAAACCAGAGAAAGGCTAATACATTGCATTTATCCAGCCCCAGGGACAGGAGATGGCAGATATTCTCAGTTCCAAGCAGAAGCCCTGAGCACTGGTACACAGAATAGTCTTTGCCAGTTACTAAATGAACTGTGCACCTCCCTGAGGTTTCTAAACAATGTAACCCTTACCCTCCACCTCAGGTAGTGGTCAGAATGCTGGATCTAGAGTACTAACCAGCTTCATGATCTACTTTTACAATGTATGGTGCTCAGAACGATCTTTTCAACCAGGCTCCCTTTTCTTATTTATAAAATACATATATTACATTAGCTCTGTTATAAAATACAAGAGTATTTTAACTCTACTTGGCACATGGTAAGTACCTCATAATTATTAGATCTGATTTTTTTAGAAGTATTTTTATTCATGTTGGGCAGAAATGTCTGTCTGGACTTTATTTCTTCCTTTTTCCCTCAATCTGCCCATGTAGAGCAGAATTTTCAAAAAAAACCTCCAGGCACAGTGGTTTACTTAGGATGTGGCACCAAGGAAGAGGAGAGGAGTCGAAAGAGGAGCAATCCAGGCACAAATACATCATCCAGTTGCCCATTGATCAATGCTGCTGGAACGTCTAAGGAAACAAATGAAATGGCTCTCAGAACAGTATCCCTGGGGATGAATGGGAGAAGCATTTATCCGTTGGCTTGGAGCAAGGTACTATTTCCTAAAATCTGCATGGAGTAATTTACTTGCGAGTATTGACCATCAAGTAGCTATCTCAAAGTGGTTTCAAGGGGATATGCCATGGCTTATAAAAAGTGTCACATATAAAAGGCTGAAACTGTGACCCTTTCAAGTTCAAACCCACCCAGGCCTGTCCAGAGGGCTGAAGGGCCAGCCCCACTGATGAGTCTAATTTGCAAGAACTTAGAAACTTGATAGAAATGACAGATGACCAGACATTTCAGAACTGACAACCAGCCTGATGAATAAGATCCTGATACCTTCGTAGACAATGTCACCCTTCAATTGTCCAAGAAGTGCAAGGAAGGGTAGAGATGTAGGGTGCAAATGTTGGGTGAAGGAGTGACATGGGAACATTGAAAGGAGAGGAGATAGTTTCTTACAACAGATGCTGGAACATACATGCTTCTCTTCCCACTCATATTTCTTCCCCTGCATCATTGTATGAATCTCAAGGTCAGAGGGAGGGAACATCATAATCATGCAGCATCAGACAGAATGCTGTGTCATGGAAGTTTCTGGAAGACACTCAGGGCAGGAGACATAGACAGTTATGACTACTGCACCAGAAAGTACAAATTGCCCCAAACAGAAAATAGAGAAGCATTTGGGGTCAGTCAGCCCCAGATCCCTGGAATGTGTGTCTAACTAGAGGGGTTACCTGAGAGACCCAGAATGTGGATATCACAGGTTTTGAGGCACTCCAGAGGAATAATCTCTATAATCAACCCTAGGAAGGTGACCTACAAATTCTTTTTTTTAATTATTATTTTCTAACTTTTTCACATTCTCAACTATTACCCTAAGCAACAAGATTTGCTTAGATTAATTTAATAACATAAATGAAAAAGAAAAAGAAAAAGAAAAACTTCAGTAACTGCAGAGAAACAAGATTACTCTCCCTCTTGCTTCTCCACATTTTTAGTAACCCTGTTATGCAGTAATTACCCTAAAGCACCATTAAGCACCATTTTAACTATTGTCAGTGTAAATCTTCCTAAAGTCTCTGAGATATATAGGTAGATATGCATGTACATATAAAATGATAACATATAACAATATATATATAAATAATGGTATATATAGATATTGACCATATTTTTAAATGAAGAATAAAAAAATTAATTACATTTCCATTTCTGGTGTTTCCGAATTTTCATTATCAATATCCGTTATTTGCCCATACTCTCAGGTAGCATTGGTATGTGATAAGTAACTTGTCACTACCCAGGATGGCCCTTCACTGCCAAGTTTTTTGTAATTTTATTTTTGGTCTCCTCCTTCACCACCAGACTGTCAACTGTCACCTTTTTGCTGTCAGTCTTCCTGCCTCTTGTTCTCCGTCCTTTCTACTTGGTACAGTGGCTACATGTCGTTATGCAAACACTGAGGCACACAATCTGGCAGAGAACACTCGTATCTTGAATGTGCATATGCATTTGTACACATGTGCACATGTGTGTGTGTGTGTGTGTGTGTGTGTGTGTGTGTATAAAACAATTTGGAGTGTACCTTTGTGCTTGAATACTAAAACTTTCTGGGACATATTGCTTGAAAAAATGCTGTCTCTGGGAAATCTATGAATGTGGTTGTCATGACAGCTAAAATGACAATATCTAAGGCCGTGCTGAAGTACTGCATGAAAATGCTAATAAAATTTTACCACATACATGCAGATTAAACATGTGGAAGCTCAAGTTTTGCCTGAGAATGGCATTGCACTTATTTCACCCTTCCACCGCCAGAGAGGATGCACTTGTTGGCACATGTTGTCGTCACACATTCTTGGTAGTGCACAGCCACATCCTCTCTACAGACTTATTATTATGTCTGCATACCAAGGCAGCTGGTAGGAAATTGAAAAATTCCTCCAAATCCTTAAAACTGCTAAAATGCTAAATTTAGGGTTGGAAGATCTGGGTTCTAATCAAATGTGTGACTGGACCAGTCACAGCCCGTCCCTGAGAGATGCTGCCTCATTTGCAGTATCAGGAACCAGCCTGTTTGTGAAGACCCTTTGAGCCCTGAGGTATGTAGTGCATGTTTTCAAAGAAAAGGAACCTGGAATTTTTAAATGAGGATTTTGTCAAAACTAGTTGTTTTTGCTTGGGATATCAGTAGAACATTTTAAAACACCAACATAGATAGTAAGGTTCAGAAGGGACATCAACTTTGGGCTGAAGCATTCTCTATTATTCAATACACTCCATCTAAGAACAGCCTAGGATATACTCAAAATATTCACTCACTAGTCCGGCATAGAACCTAACCAATTAGAAGAATGCATCTATCGTAGCGGATACAGTGAGTATCAATTCTAGGACTGTCATTTTTCCGAGTGCAGTGTGCTAACCTATTTTGCTCAGTGATTTTCTTGTGGGAACAGAGAACAAATGGGTGTTGTATAAATGAATAATTGTGTGAGTGTGTGAAGTCAAACATGTCACAGATAGGTGATGACTGTCATAGTTTATGTCCCTAGGAAAGGAGAGTGTGGAGAGAAAAAGGCAAGGAACCTCATATTTTCTGAGCAAGCTGCAAAGAGAGGGTGCAGTTAAAGAAACAGAGGAAGAGTGATCGAAACGTTTGCTTGAAGAAAAACACAAAGAACGATGTCATGGTTAGCTCAGGGAGAAAAATATTTCATAAGGAATTTGGCAATCCACAATGTCAGATACTGCAGAGGAAACAACGTCCTGTTGCTTTTGGCAGTCTGGTCAGTTTTTTGTTTTCTTTGTTTCCCATAGTGAATGAAGACAAAAAAGAAAGGTCTTGGAAAATATCCATTCACCAGAGTCACCTCTTTAGTAGTTGGTGCAGTGGCCCAAATGGGAAGGGCAGGGAAACAGCAGGAGGAGACCTTCTCTGTGGACCTCATCTATGCATGATGTCTCTTTCATTACTGTCATCCCACACATTCTGGGAAGGAGACTTTAGTCACTGCAATCAACCGTATGTCAATTTTCTCTAGGATTTCTATTCTGCCTGCCTGGTTCTAGCCAGCTGCCAGATGCACAGCCAGATGTTCTAAAAGGGGATATGGTTGTTCAGCTCCCAGAGACTTCAGCCTCTAGCATCTACATCTTCCAATTTTTGCTGAAAGCATTGGAGCAACAAAATTGAAGGTGGAAAGGGGGAAAGGTCAGGGGGTTAGAGCAGGCAGGTCTGCTGAGAAAAACATCCATTGATCTCAAAATGACAGGCTCTGCCTCTTCCTATCAGCTTTTCTGTCTTATAACCAGAAGAGATGGAAAGCTCTTCCAAAGCCACGTAGGACAGTGCTGGTGAACCTTTTAGAGACAAGTGCCTAAACTGCAACTTAAACCCCACTTATTTACGGCAAAGTGCCAGCACTGAATACTGAATAGTGAGGTTTAGCTTAGAAAAAAAAAACAACTAGCTCATACATTAACATCTCTTATCTTAAAAGAAAAACAAGTAACACATGTGCCATAGGTTTGCCACCACTGCTCTAGTGTATGTGACAAGTGGACATTTGCTTCCAGAACCCTGGTAATCAGCTCTCTTTGTGCCACTCCTAAGCCCTCTGTCTCTCTGTCAGTATCCATAATTGTGTTATAGCTTTAGTACACTCTTATACTATTATTGAAATGCACTGCTTTGAAGCTGATCAGAGGATCTGGCTGGAGTCTCTTACTGAACAAGTCCAAGATGACTACTTTGGACTGTATATAGTTCCCTTTGTGCAGCTCCAGACCCATAATCAGGTCTCTGTTGACATGAGCCAGTTTACCATCGTAGGTCACAAAGAAAACGGACATGAAAGTGTACTTTGGGTAAGCATAATCTTTTACCATCAGCCGCACTTCTGCTAGGACAAAATATTTCACCCTCACAAATTAAAGGAGAGCTTTATTTCAGCTCATGGTTTCAGAGGTTTCAGTCCATGGTCAGCTGACTCCAAGGCAGGAACATCACGGTAAGTGAAACAAAGCTGCTCACTTCATGGTGACTGGGAAGCAGAACAAAGGAAAAAGTGTCACAGAGGAAGGGGGCATAAACTAGATCAAATTTCCATGACCCATGCAGACACATCCAGAAGTGTGCTTTGTTAATATCCTAGGCATCACTCAAGCCAATCAAGTTGACAGTCAAGATTAACTACCACATGATCACTAACAATTGTATCAAGTACAAGTTCTCCATATCAGTAACAACTCTTCCCTTCTCTTCTTCCTTCACCCACTTCCTGAATCAGGAACCTTATATGCAATAAACCTTAGATTTTCTCAATGAAGCAACAAATACTTTTATCTCTAATGCAAGAATGGGGACATACGTAAAAAAAGAAAAAAAAAAAAAACCTCAGTGATCTAGGCTCAAACAGGTAGTAACTGGCAAAAAGAGAACTGTCCATTCAGAAAGCCCACTTTTCTTAGCTACTACATCTGTCTTTATTCATCGGAGACATATTGAGAAATAATGTTTAATCAGCCACCCAAGTATCCTGTAGCTCAGACAAGTTAACAAACAAGTAAGAAAAAGAATAAAATACTGTATTTAAAAATATTTTTTAAAAAGAAGTACAAGATATGTACAAAACACCATTGAAAAAAGTTATAAAATACCTAATAAATAGAAGAATATCAGATGTTCAAAAATTGGAAAACTTAAGAATGTGAAGAAATGAAAGTTAAGACTGCCACCCAGCCAATTTGGGCTCATCATGTGCAAATTGATCTACAATTTCAATGCAATCTTTATGAAATACCAGCTGCAGTTTTGTAGAAATGGGTGAGCTGATTCTAAAATTTATGTGAAAATGAAAGGGACCATAATAGCCAAAACAATCTTTAAAAAGAAGAACGTGTTTAGAAATTTACACTTACCAATTTCTATACTTACTACAAAGCTTCACTGTCAGGACTGTGTCTTAGGTGTACAAAATAGATAAAGATATATATCAATAGATTGGAATTAAGAGTACAGAAATAAATGTATATTTTTAAGTAATTTATTTTTTACAAGGGTGCCAAGATAATTCAGTAAGCAAAAAATAGTCTTTTCAACAAACTGTTCAGAGACAACTGTATATTCACATGGAGAACAATTAAATTAAACTAATATCATACCATATACAAAATTAACTCAAATTCAGAGAGAGAAGAAAGGGCTAGGGAACTTTGCCCCATGACCTATTTCCTCCAACCAGGTCCCATCTCCTAACCATACATTCACTTATGAATTCATCAATGGGTTAATCCCCTGATCAGTATATTATCTAATCACTTTCCAAAAGTCTAACCTCTGAACATATGGACCACTTGGGGGAGCATTTTTGATTCAAACCATACACTCATAGATTGCTGGTGAGGCATAAAATGATATTGTCATTCTAAAAACAATATTGACAGAAAAATATTAATCATGCAATTATCTTAAAACCCATCTATTGCATTCCTGGACATTTTCCCCAGGGAAATGAAACTATTCACACACACACACACATACACACACACACACACCACGCACACACACACACACACACACACACACCCCTAAACATGGATATTTATAACGGCTTATTTGCTCCAAAATTGAAACAACCAAGATGTCAGTGAGTGAATGATTAAACTCTGGTACATTCATATCATCTAATAGGGCTCAGCAATTAAAAATACCTTGACAATACCTATAACAATGTCCTGGGTATAATAGCAGACTATAGTTTGGCCGGAATTTGCCATTGTGGAAACTGTAAAAGTATATGGAATATCACTGTGTTGTTTACAAAAGCACATAAATCTACAGTTACAATATATAAAAATATTAAAGACAATCAAATTTTAAAGAAAGTTAGAGAGAGGAATGTCATGTCTTGAGAACAGACATATGGGATGTAACTTGACTGGAATATCAGAAAAGACTTCTGTAAGGTATACGACCTAAACGCAGGTTAAGAGTTCACTAGGGATTGGAAAGAGGAGAGAGTATTTCTGGCAGAGAGAAGAGTACCTACTTAAAGTTCTGGTAGAAGGAAGGAATATGATGTGTTGAAGAAACTGTAAAGAGTTTGAAGAAAGATATTACATAATTGGTTTAATGTTTTTGGTTTGTTTTGGATTATTGGATTAAAATTCACAATCTTATTTTTTCTCTAAACTGATTTAAAAATATACACTATTGCTTTTACTTCAGTAGTTACTCTAGAATGACCCTGCCCAGGACCATATAGAGACTAGTGACATTATTCTTATATATTTAAATTAGAGTAAAAGTTGGGCTACCCTCAATCACAGGTAGGCACATCTCAAATTCTTAATAGTTATGTTTGATATGTATTGAGCATGCTCATTGTGACAAAAAGCTGTATTTGATAGTGTTGTTCTAAGAATTTAAACATGCATATTTAACATAACAGCTCAAGTCTATCATTCTTTACCTTAGTCTCAAACAATACAAGTAATGTTATTACACTTTGCTTTTCACTGCCTCACTCATGACTGATTTCACTTTTTTGTTTGAATTTTAGTTCAATCTTTATTTTTAAACCTTAAATCCATGTGGCTTTTAACTGTTGATGTTTTAGATTTACCCACGTTTATCTCTGCTCCTTCTTGCAATTTAAGTATGCTCATGGTAACATTTTCATTACTCACCGTGGTATATTACAGTGGAGTTTCATTCATGAATATCTTTTGTTAGTGAATTTCTTCCATTCTGTTGTCTGAAAGTATCTCCTTGCTTTCTTATCCTCACAGAAAGGTTTTCAAAGGAAAAGTATCTTCTTTTAATTTCAAAGACAAAATTTCACTTTTTCCTGAATCCCATTGTTACTTTCAAGAAATCACCTGTCACAGTGGTAGATGATCTGTCTTTTTCTTCTCTCTGTTTTTCTGAGTTTCTCTGTGCCTATTGTGTCATACATTGTGTTTCATCAAAGTACTGCAGAAAATAAATTTCACTTTATTTGTTTTCAATGTCATTTAGTGGTCTTTCTGTACTTGATGACTGATACATTTTATAATCAAGGATTTTAGCTATTACCAGTTTCAATAATGAGTTTTGTCCATTTGCTCTCTCCCTATGGGACTCCAATTAGACATGTACTGTACCTTCTCATTCTATCCCCTGTATCTCTTGACATCTTTTTCATATAATCTGTATAAATTTTGTTTCACAGATTCCCATTAATCAATTCTCTAGTGTCCTCCATGATATTAATTGTCCATCTATCTGTGTCTTAACTATGATATAACTTGTTTTATACCATTAGGGTATTCTTTTCTACAATGTTTATTTGTCTTGCCTATCTGCCAAGTCATTCTTGATGGACTTTTCCATTTTCATCATACTATCTCCTCTAATTGCTTTGTATTTCTTAAATATATGTTTATATTTTATATTTAAATTCTATGAGCAGACTATATAGATAAATATTCAATATATTTGTATATATATACTCTATATTATATATATTATATATATTATATATTATATTATATGTATTATATATTATATATTATATATTTAAATGAGAAGATTTTGAGGGTCTGTTTATGAATTTGTTTTTGTGGGGTTTTTTGGGTTTTTTTGTTTTGCTTTGCTTTTGTTTAATGTTCCTCATCCTGGCTTTACCCCTTCATCTGTTTTGATTGATTTTTTCATTGTGAGTTTATGTTCTTTTATCTGTAGGAATTCTTTGAGGCCTGGATTCGTTTACCTCCAGACAGATTTTGAGTTTGCCTTTTTAATTCTTAAGGGAAATGACTACCCTCAGTTACTTTAAATATGCATGTAAAGCTTGAGTTTTGTTTCCTTGGGTTATAAGGCCAGTATAAAGGCTTGTAAATATTTACTCTTAAAGGATAATTTTTTCCCACTCCATGTGTAGACAATGAAAACTTTGCATATTTCTCTACTGTTTCCCTCAGCAGATTTCCTTTTCTTAGTTTATATCATAAAGACTTTACTTTTTGAAATTTTCAGCTTTATTACAAGTATCTCTGTTTCTATCTCTAGTTCTGTGTTAAGCTAGGCTTTGATTTCTTTTTCCGGTATATATGGCCCATTGAAACCCAGACTATAAACCACCATGGCAAAAAGCCAAATGCTGAAAAATTGCAGTAATATTTAATGTCTTAATTCTAAGGAATTCTCTTAGTTTTACTTTTCTTTTTCCTGCTTGACCAACCATGTAATAGTTCTCTATCTGGCATATTTAGTTCTATACTGAGAGAAATGTCTAACTCTTTAGTCTACCGTATTGCTCAGATTCCTAAAGATTGCTTGGCTCTAAACTGGTGAGTGTAAAATTAAAGTGAGATTAATAGTAGAAACTGTAGACATTTTGAGTTATTGAAACAGCCTACACAAGATATTACAGCTTAAAGTGTTATGTACTTGACAGAAGTGGATAATAATGGATGGACTTGAGAGATATTTAGGAAGTAAAAGTAGCATTATTTGCTGTGAAGTGGATGTGAGATTTGGAGAAAGGTATTCAAGATAAGGCCAGTTTTCAGGATAATGTGTAGCTGGTATAACTGGATAGATCATAGTGCTGACCACTGAAGGTGAAACCAAACTGATAGAATAAACATTATAGGCTCCATTTGCAACCAAATGTGGTGCTTTGGGGATTCTAAAGGGAATATGGGGGTCTGCAGTACTGAGCTATAGATTGGACAGTGAACTGACATCTGAGGTCATTTTTCATTTTCTAAGAGTGATGAAAACCAGTCATGGGTAAATTTGCCCCAGGAGAGGACATGGAGTGGAAGAAAAGCAGGCACAGTGTTAAGCTTATAGAATTTCCACCGCTAATAACAGGCACAGAGGAGGATGCACCAGTAGAGATAGAAATGTACAGCAAGCAGTTGGGACAGAGTTTGGGGTAGTATGGTATTTACTTTCCTCTCATTTTTTTCTTATGCCTGCAGTCAGCCATACTGACTTTCACCACTCCCTACTTGCTTTTCTCTTCCTTTTCTCTATGACTTCATACATGCAATTCTCTCTGCCTTGACTGACCTCCATATCATTTTCCCTTTCCACCTTCCACTATTTTCCTAACAAACTCCTGTATGTCACTTAAGATTTACCTCAAATGTTAGCACTTCTATGTTATCTTTCCCAAACCCTGTCCTAACATATCCTAGACCAAGGTTTGCACCAAGGTTCATTGTCCTTGTCTCTACCACATTGTGTGTATTATACTGTAGTGCAATGTCTCTTCTGTCAGCCCTGGAATTCCTCTTAACTGCAGAACCAGTGTCTTTTACACCACTGTTTCTCCAGTGCCTAGCATAGCAGCACAGCACTTGGTGCACGGTTGAATCATTTTTTTAAAAGACTTAAATCAAATCTCCAACAGCAGGTAGGAAGCATTTGAACAAAGAGATCAGCCAGCAGTCTAGCATTAGAAAGGCTAAGGTGTTTGTACGCATCAAATCAAAACAGTTGGGCATTTCATAGGTATCTACCAGGTAGGAGCTAATATATGCACACAGCCCCTATACCTCTTGCCCTCCCCTTCTACTCTTAGCCATAATACTGTTGCGTTTAGTGACATCTTCTCGTCCTATTCCAATCAAAGATATACCTCTATATTCTATTCAGTATTATGTTGGCTAACTGGAATATTAAAAGATGGATATCCTGGTCAGTATAGGGAGAACATCAAGTGATTTGTCTTTAACTCCATGACTTTCTAAACAATTCCTCACAGGCAACATTATACAAGTTGCATGAATTAAACTAAGCACACTAAGCAAATATATGGCATGAAGATTAATGAACCAACATCAGTGTGAGTGCCCTTCATGAGGTGGCCAGATAAATAAAACAGGCTTAGGGTAGAACCGGTGCTGTCTTTAGGCAGAAAGAAGCCAGGAATGGAATCAGTTGGAGAAGAGTTCTCAAAGAAATTATAAGGCAACATGAAGAGGAGTTAGGCAATGAAGGATGTCTAATGATAAAAGAGACCCTATGCATGGCAGACAGTTACTTACAATTCCCAGGTGATACTTGGTAAGTGGAGGGTGTCCGGACTCAAGTTACTTAGAAAGATGGAGAATTGGGGATGGATTTCAAGATTATTTGGGTTTTCTTCCTAGTGTTAATTCTTATTATGACTGAAACATGATGACAAGTAGCTTATGCTATTACTGACATCAGTCCATAAAAAATTGGGACAGTGTCAGCAATCTGAAGCAGTTCTGTAAGGTATGTGGGAAAATGTCACAATAAAATTGGACCTTGAGAGGCTGTAGCTTGGCATGAAATTGTGACAGATGGCTATCTATCAGCACCCAACAGCCACAACACCCAGAGGCTAGGCCTAAGCTTAGCATCCAACTTTTCCTGTTATAGTATTTGGCTGCAAATTTCCTCTATTCCGCATTTTTCATTTTTTCCCTATACAGTCCCTATTTTCCTTTCAAATACAACCACATGCAGTTTCACAAATATGGTAAGTGCCTTTTTATTTCCAATGCATTTTTATACTTTTACTTACCCCTCTGCTGATATATTCAAACACAGCTTCTTCCGCAACTCCCTAACTAGGAAGTACACTCTCCTTATAGCATCTATGTACAGATATATACTGTGGCGATTAAGCTTAATTGTGTTAAGTTGATTGGCTTGGGAAACATGTAGAGGATCAGCAAAGCACAATTCTGTGTATACTGGGTGGGTCATGGAGGCATGACTTTGAGTACTGTATCTGGTCCCTCCTCCTTCCGCTCTAGCACTATTCCCTGCTCTGCTTCCCAGCCACAATGAACTAAGCAGCTCTATTCCACCACGATCTCCCACAATTATGTGCCTGCCTTGGAGCCAGATGACCAAGGACTAAATCTGAAACTATGACCCAAATTAAACCTCTCCTCCTTTAATTTGTGGGCATCAGGTATTGTGTTCCAGTGACAGAAAACCTGTCACTATATTCATATATATATATATATATATATATATATATATAATATATATTTGTATATAAAGTATATTCATATATTTCTATATATCATATATATTCATATATATAATATATTAGTATATATTATATATTCATATATATTATATTCATATATATTATATATTCATATATAATATATATTCATACATATATATATTCATACATATTATATATTCATGTGCATTACATATATTCATATATTATATATTTGCATATATTATATATTCATAAATATTCATGTGTATATATAGAGAGATATAGATATATATGAATGTTTACCTCCCAAACCATGCACCTATGTGTCTGGCAGCTCATGGCAAAGCCACAATAAGAGAAATGCTAAAGCTACTATAATTTGGCTCTGTCATAAAGTGGCTCCAATCTTGGGAAATTTATTTAACCTCACTAGCTGCAAGTTTCCTCATCTGTTATATGTAGATCAGAAAGATTAGGAAAGATTAAGTAGCCTAACATATATCAAATACCTGGTACAGTCCCTGCGCATAACAATATTAATTCTGTACTCCACCCTTCATGGAGAACTGACCATGCACAGCCCCAAAAATGATTCTATCGCTAGCATTTTGTACATCTTGTAAGCTCTAGGAGTAATGCTATGTTTTCTATCTGCTTTCTCCCTTCACAGAGAACTTCTCACTCAATAAACCAATGGTGAATGAAAAAATAAGCAAATACAGGAATAGAAGAAAATTTCATGACCATTTCAGGTCTGTTTGAAATGCTTCCTTGGGCAGTAGGAATTGTGGTATTTTAAACAAAAACAAAAGCAAAGAAAACTCAAAACAAAGGCCAATGACCCTGCTGAGTTATTTTTGCTATGCTAGTCCCAATAACCAAAATGACTTCATAATACCCCTGAGGGCAAAACTGTGCTTTGTAAAGGTCATGGGGAAATCTGGGCTGTATGTCTCAACAACTTAAAACAGGTAGGAGCTTGGCTCCAAACATAGACTTGTTCAAAGGTTGACCTTCCAGTTATGATTTATTAAAAAATATTTCCTCCTTCTGTGCTCTGATTTTTGACCTAGTTCTCCATGAACTTCACAAGTCCATTCCCCTGTTTGCATCACAGTCCCTTTTTTTTTTTTTGCAAAGGGAGGATGAAGCTTAGTGAGAGAGAATGGTGGTGGTGGAGGTGGAGGTGGTGGTGTGTGTGTTTGTGTGTGTTTGGGGCAGTGCTGTGAAAGGACAAGAAAGAACCAGATCCTCTCTTCAGATCCGGCGCTGGCACCTGAATACAAGAAAAATAACACTCGCAAGCATTCTACAGTGTAATAAATGCTATAAGCCTCCCCAAGAATAAACCAGGGGCCACCAAAGCCCTGTGGAAATGCCATCCTGTGCACAAGATGCAGTTCCCCCAGCCCTGTTTACCAAGCCTTGGCCAGAGTCCCTTACAAATTCAACACAGGCCAGCAGGGAAGGAGAGTAAGCAAGAGAAAAATGGGAAAGTTGCTCTTGGGAGCTGAAGAGGTGCTAATTGTTGCCTTAGTTAGAGGCACCATTTAACCTCTGGCTCCTGCTGCTCCCAGCAGTCCGAACACCTGCAGCGGGGAGAGCCTTCCTGCTCCAGACCTTCCCCAGCCCTGAGCTGGGCAGAAGAAAGGCTCTTCCAGGGGAAATCTGTGTGTGGGAGAGGGAAGCAGCCGGGATCAGACAGCAAGGCTTCTGCTCTCTGGGGCTCACACTGCTCCAGAATCACCTGCAGGGCTTTGTAAAGCTGCTCAAATTTGAGAACCTCTGTTGTCTTCCACTCATTAAAATTTCTCCTTTTGATCAAACATGACTTTATTCTTCTCTGGACAACATCAGTGTCATTCCAGAACTTTAAGTACTCCTCAAAATGCATTTTTATCAGGGAAGATTCTTTTGGTAACAAACAACAGACACCACACTCAAACCAACTTAAGCCCAAAGGCAGATTTATCAACTTCAGTGACAGAAGAGTTCAGTGATGGTGGCAATAGCCAATATCAATTGCATGGCATTGTTCCAAAGACCTTAGCTACATTAACTCATTTAATTTTCATAACAACTACAAAGGAGATGCCATCATTGTTGCCACTGTAGAGCCAAGGGAATTAGGAATGAGAGGTACAGTAACTGATCCGAGCCTGCACAAGGATAATGTGGTAGATCTGGGGTCCAACCAAGGAAGCAAGTCCACAGTTGTGCTCTTGGCCACTGCAAGGCAAGGCTGGGTCCCAGTGCTCACAGAAGGACAGCTGCACTGCTACAATCAAAACAGTACAGACTGGGCAATATATAAACAGCAGGAATTTGTCTGTTACAGTTGTGGAGGCTGAGCAGTCCAAGATGCAGATTGGATGACTGAATAAATGTTGTTCGTTCTGCTCCCAAGATGCTACCTTGTTGCTGTGGCCTCATGTGGCAGAAGGTAAAAGAGTGAAAGAGACAAATGTGCCCTCAATGTGCAGAGACAGAAGGACTGAGCTCCCCCCTTGAGCTGCTTATAAGGCCCTAAATACCATCTATGAGGGCCTTATCACTAACCATTTCCAAAAATCTCAGAATCTTAATTTTCACATTAAGGGTTATGTTTCAACATAAATTTTGAACAGGACACAAGCATTCAAGACACATCAGAAGCCAACTCCATTTTTATCCATTGACAGCAGGTCTTCCTTTGTGCTGACTGGGCCCCACTCTCGGGTGGACAAGCCTTGTGTGGGTCTGAGGTGCTCCAGGATAAGTCCCTTCATAGGACCAGCTGCAGAGGAAAAGCCTCCTCTCCCTTAATTTTCCTAACAAAAGACATAACACTGACTATGATTGGACAGATATATGCTTCCCATTCATCCCTGGACCAATCAGTGAAATGGAATTTGGAAGGCTGAGTATTTCATTTGGCCAATCTCCATCCCATGGTGTTCTGGATTCAGGGACTCAAAGGACCTGGTATTTTGGAGGAAGATTTCCCATGAATGGTTTAAGCCAAAAGAGGAAGAATGCCAGTCAGGCAAAAATTAGTGATACCACATACTAGGCCTCTTTACAAAAAAAAAAAAAAAAACAGTTTTATACAAATCCAACTGTTTAATCCTCATAATAATCCTATGACACAAATACTACCATATTGTTACCCCATTTTCCAAATGAGAAAACAGAAGCATCAGATACAAGTCAGCTTGCCCAAGGTGCAGCATAGAAACCAGCAGAACCCACATTGCCCCTGGGCTGTCTTGTCCTGGAAATCTATGTACTTAGCAAGTAGAACAAACTACAAACCATCACTGCTTTCATCAGTTCTGTACTGAGGATGCCCACTAATTTATTGGTCAGGTTCTGCTTCCTTTAAACATGAGGAGACAAAAAAAAAAAAATTCCCAATCTACCCCATCAGGGGGTTCTCTGAATAGTAAGTACCTTTTTTCTTTACTGTTTATAATACAGGAGAATAGAGAGGCTGGATTTTCCAAAGGAAAACACGGGACACCCAATTAAATTCAGATTTCATATAAACAGTAATTTTTGTTTATATCTTGGTAACCCTACCTCAGAGTGACATTTTTATCTGAAGTGGCTAACAATACCCAGAATTGAGATGTGAGGATTCTCTAGTTTATGAGATTTTCAGCCATCGCAGAACCTGTTGGTCACTGTGCACCTGAACAAAGAGAACTCAGTACTGGCAGATCTCCTACTTTGGCCAAAGCCCAACTCCCTCAGAGTCAGCTGTCTTCTGCGATCAGACCCTTACCTCCAGGTAGCACTTGTACCTGCAATTCACACTGGTCTTTGCCTCCCAGTTTGTAATCTAGTCAGCTGCTCAAGGACTCATGCTGATATTTTGTAGTGAGCTAACTGTGTACCAAACATACAAGAGTGAGAGACCCTCTTCGTCCCTTCTCAGTTGTCCAACAGTCTCCTCTACTTAGTATGTGAGGGATGTTTGGCATCCACTAACAGATGCAGGCCACTACAACAGTCCTCTAATATCTCCTATCCACAGAGCTTAGAGCGTCAAGAAACAGAGGGAACAGGAAAGCTTAACAAGGAAGTATACAGATTGTGGCTCCATTTGTTTCCAATTATATATCTAGGCTGCCATGATCCAGGGGCTTCTGATGTAGAATTCTGATGCTGTTCAATTTTATTTATGTTGTCCAACTTCCTACTTGGAACTTGAAGATCATGGGATGCCCATCATGGCTGTCACATATCATTACATTTCCACTGAGACACAGAAAACCGCTGATCCCAACCTGCACCAAATGAGTGAGTCTTTTTATCCAGTGAGCAAGATGGAGCTCCCATCTTCCAGTGAGCAAGATGGAGCTCCCATCTTCCTTGTTCAATCAATAGTTCAACAGTTAATAAAATAAGCAATGATTTACTCAACCTGGAACTTTTCAAGATGAACTAGCCCCTGCTTTATCACCCAATATAAAGTAGTCTTGGGGTTCTGGGATCCTTTCTCCTTCTCCTTTGGATTTCTTCTAACATTCCACTCACAGAAACTCTCTTCTGCCTAAATCTACCCCCTGTCAGCAAGGATACGGCAAATAGATATGTCCCTTTGCACAGTTGCATCAGCCGCCGTTGTCCCCAGTCTACATGAAAGTAGAAATGCAGTCCCATTGCCTTCTACAAAACTCATGTTGAAATGCAATTGCCACCATAACAGTATTAAGAGGTATGACCTTGAAGAGATGGCTAGGCCATGGGTTTCACCCTTATGGATGGTGTTGGTGCCTAGTTCCACCCCCTCTTGCTTTCTCTCTCACCCTTTCCGATTCTGCCATCTGATGTAGTAAGAAGGCCCTCGCCAAATGCCAAGATCTTGATGTAGGACTTGTAGACTTGATTAGTCTCCAGATCTGGGAGCTAATAAATTTCTGTTTGTTATAAATTATCCAGTATCTGGTATTCTGTGAAAGTTACACAAAAAGGACTAAGACAAACTGAAAACTATCTGTTTTCTGGTCACTGTTCTCTCCAAAACTTTTCTGTGGAAGAGTGGCAGTATGTAGAAAGGTTAAAAAGACAGATTTTGCTCTAAGAGCCAGAATTCTTTGGGTTCAAATCTCAGCCCTTCCACTTACCAGCTGCACAACCTTGACAAGCATGACTCTTCCTGTGCTTTTCTATAGATGGGATACAGTGGTGGCTGAACTAAGTCAATTCATAGAAAGTACTTAAAAGTAGATGTTTGATTAAAATTGGTTGAATAAAATAATTTTGAGTCCTCCTTTCCGCCAGGCCTTGAGGATGAAAAAAATACATATTTCCTGCTTCCAAGGAGTGGAGCCTGGTAGACATTGCGATGGGTAAGTAATTACATGATGAAATGATTTAAGTGCCTTACAGGGATTATGTGCCCGGCTCTCAGGAATGGTATGAGAAGAATCACCCCAATTTGACCAGAGAAATTGAGGATTCAAGAGAAGAATCTCAGAGAAATAGAAGGCACTTATGAGGATTCCCCAGACCAAAGGCCAGAATGGCCTCCAGGGACAGATGCCAGCTCAATTGAGAAAGATGATCACACTAGGGAAAGGGGTGTAGGTGCCATATAGGAGGAAATAGGGAAGATTGTCCAGTTTAGTTGGGTTCATGCTGCTTTGGTCAGTAGCGTTGGTGCCCTTTTGTAGGTCCTGCATTTAAGGAACTGTGACAACATAGTGGAGTTTGGAGAACTAGCTACTGTCCTGTGGTAGAATTCAGGTGCATAGGGCCTGTTTTGGGAGAAGGTTAGCATATACGTGCATGGAATTTGGGATCCAACTTGTTGCAGGAAGTGAGTTACTTTTCCCCTTGGATCCCTTGAAACATCATCCTCCGTAAAATGGTTTTATCATATGGTTTGCAAATTTTGAGGACTAGAATAGCATCAGACAGTGAATGAGCACTCAGTAAATGGAAGTTTTTATAGTACATACTGTAATTAGTTGCTGATCTCATTTCTTCCTCCTTGATATAATGTGACAATATGTTCTAAAGAGATAGAACACTACAGAATGAGAGCTGTTGTTTTACAATGAGTACAAATCCAGCTTTGTTGGTAAATAGCTACTTCCATGTACCCTTTTCCCGACCTGTGAAATGGGACATAAAGATGCCTTCCTGAAAGGATTATTTTGTAAAGTAATTATGATGAATATATATCTATATATATATAGTATCAAAAATGACCCAGATATATGAGTTCCTTTAAGTGATTATTGATATTAATATTATAGAAATTTGAGATTGTAAGTAAGACGCATAAAGGTGGACATGCTACCTGAGGAGGAAAGCTACAAAAGCCTATTAGTACAGCCTGCTTTCTAAGATAGGCAAATCCACAACCAGTCCTGGACCAGCTAGTAGTGTCTACCTTCTACAGCAGCTTCAGCCAGGGTCCCTAGAAGCCTCCAAGAAAGACTGCTTCCTCTGCTGTCTACAGCTGGCAGGGGTGTGGAGGGGAAATGCCACAAGCCCTCAGCCGTGAAATCTAGACCTGGAAGAATTATAACCCCCAAAAGATGTCAAATAGACTCATCAGTTGCATCCCTGGCTGGAAATGTGCCATGGTCATAAAAGAAGCAGCCTTAAAAAAAATAATTGAGATTTTTTTGTCTGTCTGTCTGTCTTTGTTAAGTAAAAAGAGGGTGGGATTTCCGGCCAGGAAGCCCCCAGTGTGAGTTTCAAATGTGCCGAAGTTAGCTGTGTGGCTGTACAGCTGTCTTCTTCAAGCCTCGATTTCTCGTCTTTAAAAATGTGTAGAATAATTATTAGTGTCATAAAGTTAGTTTCATAAAAATTGATTATACTTATGGATTTTGTACGTCAATAATTTAGAAATGGCAGAGTGGGCAGCTTGTCTCTGTCCCCAGTGTCTGGGGCCTCAACTGGGACGATCAAAGGCTAAAAATGACTTGACAGCTGAAGGCTAGAGTTAACTGAAGTCTCATTTACTCAGCTATCTAAAAGCTGGACTGGACTCCAAAACGTTCTGAAGGACATTCTAGAAAGAGATAGGAACCCCAACAGAAGGAATCCACCAGGCAGGGCAAATAATTAAATAGCCGGAAAGCGGAAAAACAAAGAGTGGGAACCAACAACAGGAAAATATCATGACAAGTCAATACATATCAGTTTTAACCATCAATGTTAACGGTCTCAATTCACCAATCAAAAGGCACAGACTGGCAAAATGGATCAAGAAGCAAGATCCAACAATATGCTGTATACAAGAAACACATTTAATTCAGAAAGAAATTCATAGACTGAAAGTCAAAGGATGGAAAACAATACTCCATGCCACAGGAACCCAGAAAAAAGCAGGGGTAGCTATTCTTTTTGCAGACAAAGTGAACTTCAAGCCAAGAAGGATTCAGAGAGATAAAGACAGTCATTACATCCTTGTAAAGGGAACAATCCAAGAGGAAGTGATAACGATCATAAATATATATGCGTCAAATACCAATGCACCCAGCTATATAAAACAAGTACTAAAGGACATGAAAAATCAAATAAGCACTAATACAATTATATTGGGAGATCTCAATACTCCACTGTCACAAAAAGATAGATCAACTGGACAGAAAATCAATAATGAAATAGTAGAACTGAACCAAACTTTTGAACAAATGGACTTAGTAGATGTCTACAGAGTGTTCCATCCCACAACATCAGAGTACACATTTTTCTCAGCTGCACATGGGACGTTCTCCAAAATAGACCACATACTAGCTCATAAAACCTGCTTAAGTAAATGCAAAGGAATTGAAATTATCCCATGCATATTATCAGACCATAGTGCAATGAAATTGGAAATCAATGGCAAAAGATCCCACAAAAACTCCCTAAACACATGGAAATTAAACAGCATCCTCCTGAACAACCAATGGGTCACAGATGAAATTAAAGAAGAAATTAGTCACTTTCTACAACTGAATGATAATGACAGTACAACATACCGGAACTTATGGGATACAATGAAAGCAGTCCTAAGAGGGAAATTTATAGCATTAAACACTTATATCAGGAAAATAGAGCAAGCGCAAATAAACAACTTAAGGGTGAACCTCGAGCTTCTAGAATAAGAAGAGCAGGTTAAGCCAAAAGCCCGTACAAGGGAGGAAATTATAAAGATCAGAGCAGAAATTAACGTATTGGAGAATAAAAAAACAATACAAAGAATCAATGAAGCAAAAAGTTGGTTCTTTGAAAGAATAAATAAGATTGACAAACCCTTATCCAACCTTATTAAAAAAAGAAAAGAAAAGACTCAAATCCATGCAATTGAAAATGAAAAGGGTGATATCACGACGGACCCTGCAGAAATCCAGAAGATCATCTATACCTATTTTGAAAATTTATATTCTACTAAGATGGAAAATGCAGAAGAAATGGACAGATTCCTAGATTCATATGAATTACCAAAGCTGAATCAAGAAGATTTAAAAATCCTAAGTAAACCAATATCAGCCAATGAAATTGAAGATGTAATTAAAAACCTCCCAACAAAGAAAAGCCCAGGCCCTGATGGATTCACTGCCGAATTCTACAAGAAATTTAGAGAAGACCTAACGCCCCTACTTCTCAAACTTTTCAATGAAATTGAAAGGGAAGCAATACTCCCAAATTCATTCCTGGAAGCAAGCATTACCCTGATACCAAAACCAGAGAAGGACCTAACTAAGAAAGAGAACTACAGGCCAATCTCCCTAATGAACATAGATGCAAAAATCCTTAATAAGATACTGGCAAACAGAATCCAACAAATCATCAAGAAGATTATACACCATGACCAAGTTGGATTCATCCCAGGGATGCAGGGATGGTTCAACATACGTAAATCAATAAATGTAATACACCATATTAACAGAACCAAAGACAAAAATCACATGATCATCTCAATAGATGCAGAAAAAGCTTTTGACAAAGTCCAGCACCTTTTCATGATAAAAACCCTACAGAAAATTGGAATAGAGGGTCTTTATCTCAATCTGGTAAAAGCTATCTATGACAAACCAACAGCCAATATTATACTAAATGGCCAAAAACTGAAAGCCTTCCCTCTAAAATCAGGAACAAGACAAGGATGTCCACTGTCCCCACTCTTATTCAACATAGTTCTGGAAACTTTAGCCAGAGCGATTAGACAAGAGAAAGAAATAAAAGGAATAATGATTGGAAAGGAAGAAGTTAAATTATCATTATTTGCAGATGACATGATACTCTACACAGAAGACCCCAAAAACTCCACTAAAAAACTGCTAGATTTAATAAGCAAATTCAGTAGTGTAGCTGGATACAAAGTCAATACTCAAAAGTCAATAGCCTTCCTGTACACAAATAGCAAACTTACTGAAAGAGAAATTAGGGAAACAATACCTTTCACAATAACATCCAAAAAAATGAAATACCTAGGAATCAACCTCACGAAGGATGTAAAAGACCTCTATACTGAAAACTACAGTACTCTGAAAAAGGAGATTGAAGAGGATATCAGAAAATGGAAAGATATCCCTTGCTCCTGGATAGGAAGAACCAATATAGTGAAAATGGCCATACTTCCAAAATTGTTATACAGATTTAATGCAATTCCAATCAAAATTCCAACAGCATATCTCACAGAATTAGAGAAAACAATCCTAAAATTCATTTGGAATCAGAAGAGACCTAGAATAGCAAAGGCAATTCTGGGCAACAAACGCAAGGCAGGGGGCATCACAATCCCCGACTTGAAATTATACTATAAAGCTACTGTGATAAAAACAGTGTGGTACTGGCAAAAAAACAGACCTGAAGATCAATGGAACAGATTAGAAAATGCTGAAACAACCCCAGACATACTAAGCCACCTTATCTTTGACAAAGGTGCCAAACACATTCGCTGGAAGAAAGATAGCCTCTTTAATAAATGGTGCTGGAAAAACTGGCTCTACACATGCCGAAGATTAAAACTAGATCCATATCTTTCACCATGCACTAAACTAAATTCAAAATGGATCAGAGATCTAAATATTAAAACAGAAACATTAAATCTGCTGGAAGGTAGGATAGGTAAAACCCTTGGAGACATTGGTGTAGGCAAAGACTTTATGAATAAAAACTCAACTGCACGGGAACTATCCCAAAGAATCAATAACTGGGATCTCATCTTATTAAAAAGCTTTTGCACAGCAAGAGAAACCACCAACAGAGTGAAGAGACAACCCACAATGTGGGAAAAAATGTTTGCCAGCTGTTCCTCAGACAAAGGATTACTATCGAGAACATATAAAGAACTCAAAAAAATCAGACCTCCCAAATTTAAAGACCCACTCCAAAAATGGGCATCTGAGATGAATACACATTTCTCAGATGAAGAAATACTAATGGCAAATAAATATACAAAAAAATGTGCAACATCACTAGTCATTCGAGAGATGCAAATTAAAACAACACTGAGATACCATCTCACCCCAGAAAAAATGGCTACTATTAAGAAATCAACTAATAACAAATGCTGGAGGGGCTGTGGGGAAAAAGGAACCCTTCTTCACTGTTGGTGGGAGTGTCGACTGGTACAGCCACTGTGGAAGTCAGTGTGGAGATTCCTCAGAAAACTAGGGTTGGAGGTCCCATTTGACCCAGCTATTCCCCTTCTGGGCATCTTCCCAGAAGAATTAAAAACATCGTACCACAGCGATATATGTGCACCCATGTTTATAGCAGCACAATTTGTAATAGCCAGATCTTGGAAACAACCCAAATGCCCATCAACTGAGGAATGGATAAGAAAGATGTGGTATTTTTATACAATGGAGTACTATTCAGCCATAAAGAAGGATAAACTGGAGACTTTTATAGGTAAATGGATGCAACTCTAGAAAATACTCATAAGTGAAATAAACCAGAAGCACATGTGTAAGCATCGTATTATCTCTCTAGTATGAGAAACTGAAAGAGTAAATAAGATCCAAAATGTACAATAGACATGGTGAATCAAAAAGAAACTGGTCAAAAGGAAAGAGAGACTGGAATAGGGAAAAGAAAGAAGGGAAAGGGAAAAAAAATTGTATATATATATGTATATATATAAGATGGTTAAGATAGATACACTACCATTTTTACTTAGTTCATTGAAGAGTAAGGTTTGTGCCAATAATGTTTGGACAATTGAATGCTAATGTCTGGTGTCCTGAATAACTAACTTAAAGATAGTAATACGTAATGTATTAACCATTGTTACCCTCCTATTATGTTGGTTTGAAAATTTGTTCTTCTTTTGATTTGTTTTGTTTTTTCTTCTCTTTAAAATAAAAAAAAAAAATAAAAGCTGGACTGGGAATATTCAAAGTTTAGGACCACTGACAAACGCACCACCACAAAACTTCCCCAACTTTAGGTTCCTTGTGTAGCTGACCTTCCAGTAAAGAGTTCAGAGTTCAAAGATAAGTGCCTTTGCCAATGAGCAAGAAACTGCATCCCCCTGGGAGTCAACCTTTGTCATATACTCTGCCGGCTCTAAGTAAGCCATAACTCAAGGGGAGAGGAGTCACACTCCACCTTTTGATGGAAGAATTGTAATATATTAGAATAGGTGGGAAGGGACATGATTGTTTCAGTCACCATAATATGAATAATAATAATATTAAAATATTATTTCCACACTCTCTGAAAGGATCTTGATAAAATTAAAGTCAACGTTACATACAGAAGTACTTGCCAAATGATAGATGTTCATCAACCTGGCCCTGCTCCCCAAGTTAGGTCGAAGAGATAAATGCTCCACTAGTGATTTGGGCAGCTTCCATAGTCATGACTCTTCCTTCTAGAAATCAGAGAATTCCTAAGTCACTTAGCAAGTCTGAAACTGAACTGGATTTATAGCATTTTTGCTTTCAAATAATAAGAATAAATTATAATTGCTAAATGCAGGCCTTTTCTATTCTAATTCTCTGTATCACATATTCTGTTATGCACAATGCTTAAATGTATTATTATCTCCATTTTAGACATGAGTACAGTAAAACTTAAGACTCCTGTATCATTGTCCAATGTTACACAGCAAGTCAGGCCCAGAATCCATATTCTAAACTCAGCTGGGTACCTACCCTTTTTGGTTAGCCCTCGCTTTTCCAACCTGCCTTGCTGGCATATATAGTGGTCACTTTTCTTAGAGAGGGTGTGATCTCTTTGAGTGTGCTGGTAAATATTTAACACACATGTTGCCAAAAACAAAAGCATATATATAAATATATATCCATGTATGCATATCTCATGCATTTAAGTATTACTGATATAAAGGATATAGAGCATATAATTTACAAATAATAAAATATAAACTATTCCCTAATGAAACTTCCACATATCCAACTGATTCTCACATAATATTTGTCTCGATATTTGCTAAACTGGTATCTGTAACTAGCCTGTGGTTTGAACTGATAAGGGAGTATAATTCCAATATGAATGTTGGTAGATTTATTTATATCAATGAGCTGGGTGGAAGTGAAACAATAGAAACATGTAAGAAGTTCACTCACTCATCAATATTGTGAATGATTTCTTCGCTGAATGGGATAATAGTTTTCACATAATAGAAGACTTTTTTCCTCAAATTTCATGTGTGCTCTTCACAATGTAACACATCTAACGGTGTGGGGTGCTTTAAGTTGAATCTGCATTACTCATTATTCGTATTTGTTCATATTTTATAAAGTCTAGATAGACAATCTATAAAACAACAAATCAAGATCTAACCTGTAACATTTTCTTAGTGTAAACAATCCAACCATGGCCAATCTCAAGCTGCCAATGTATTCTCATTGAAGATCAAACTGGTAAGAAATGAATAGCAGCACACTATTATACTTTTCATTAGTCTATCTTATATACACAAAAGACATAACATAACATCAAGAGAGCTATTAACAGAAAGATTTAGTAAAATAACTAAGAAATAAGTTTTAAGTATTTATTATCTTTGTTTATACTACAATGTGTTTGTGCTTGTATAATTTGTTGATGACTATACAAGTGGTGATTAAAATAAATGGTGAATATCTAAACTTTTTTAAAAATTATTACAGTAAAATATACATTGCCATTAATGCCTTTTAAAATACTCCCTTAATTCGTACTTACTTATCCCATTTTCTTGCCACTCTCTGAAACAATTCTGAAAATTCTTTTTTGTGAGTGTCTTAATGAGGTCTGATAAAAAAATATAGTGAATGCTGCCACTGGGTGCCATTCAACAGGAAGGCAGGCACATAAAAATGTCATAGCATGTATTCATTCATCTTATTCACAGGATCTTGTACCTTGTGACTTTTGGCTCTTCACCTAAGTGAAAATGACCATGGAAATTAAATGCTTTGAATTTATTCAGGACATCAAAGCAGGTACAACGGTACAACTAAAGATATTCATGAAAGAGGACTTCCAGAATTGCTTCTGAAAGTGTCACAATCAATGGAATAAGTGTGCTGGAAGTGAGGTGGACTATTTTGAGGGGGTTTAATGGCAATATGTCTCTTATTGTAATACATATTCTTAAATTTAAACATTCCCTGTATTTTTCTGTCACCGTCCTATTTAATATCCTCCTTGCAAGATTCCTTAAAATTTAACAGTCAGCTTACAAGAAGTGTAAGCCAGAACGGTATGCTACTAGTTACCCATTTCCATTTGACCTCCATTCACACCTATGCAATAAGAAATCCTTTCTTATTCTGGTTTCTTTTGTTCCCAGCATGATCTAGGGTATGTGTCAATATTGTATATTGTAATGTAACATAAATACTGCCGTGTCTATGACATGGAACTATTTAATTTATTTCTCAAGGTCACAATGATGTTGTCTTCTTTTTATTGGAGGGGACTCCCAGCTCTGTACTCCTATCACTTGTCATTCTGGGCAAGGTTTATGGTGGAGCCCATTTGGTTTTTCCAGTGTGGCTGATGACAGGGTCCACCTCCAGGTGGTTTGCTCCACTGATGTAAACATATCCACTGGCCTTCACCTTACTTTGAGGTGCTCTCAAATGCAAGTTGTTCCTTTTTATATCCATGCTGTAACTCATTAAAACTGTGTTTCACTCTAGCACTCTGCTCATTACAATGGGCAGAGAGAGCTTTGCTTCTGGGGAAGCACAGTTATGAGGGCAGAGTGTTCAGCAGAGAAACAGCTCCTAATAGCTCATTAGGAAAATTGACTAGTTAGGCAGAACTGTTGTTCTCTCACTTTGACTAAGGATCTGAAAACCTTTCCTTCTCCAAAGGCCAGGGGCACTGACCGTCCGCTCTGGATCTCCAGCCAGGGTTGCTGGGGCTGAGTGGGAGGTCTGCTTTCTCCTAGAAATTTCCTGGAGTTGACTGTGGGCCAGGGCATGGGTTGACTTCCTCAACATGGTTGACCATTTGCCCTAAATGAAAAACACTGATTTCCTCTGTGTGTATGTGTGTATGTGTGTACACATGTGTGTGTTTGCTTGTGCAGGAATGGAAAAAGGGATAAAAATAAAGAGGAGGAATACAGGAAAGAGAGTGACTGCCCTTTGCCCTACTGATTAGACCAAGATGTTATCAGCTGGTTGGGAATTTTGAAATTTCTAGTCATTTTTTGGAAGTTCCTCCAATCCTTGCTATATAGGCATTTCCTCAACTCTTGATTAAAGATAGTCTAATTTTAGCCTCTTATCTCAATGAAAATCACCATCATTATTATGATAATTAAGACCATAATTTCCCTGAGTCACAGGAAAATCAACAACGTGCCAGCTCAAGGACACACAGATTAAAACAAATGCTAAGTTAGTCAACTTGTGTCGCCAAGTTGCAATCATTTGCAATGTGACTTTACCTGTGTTTTCAAACTCTATACGTAAATATATTTTTAAGTCTAGAAATTACTCCTTCAAATGGCATCTTACATTGAGCCTAATCTAAAAAACACAAAATTGGAGTTACATGCATTGAGAGGAGATGAAGAGTCTCAGGCTTTAACTCCTTAGGCTGTCTTGTTATGCTGTCCTGGGGTGAGCCCCAGTACCCCTTCAAAGTTCCATGGGGCACAGACTGAAATCACTCCCTTTGATTCATTCATTCTACTTCTTGGACTGCAACATAATAGTCAAACCACAGTCAAAGAAGTTGGTTCTTAAGGATGTTCATCTCATCTTCACCCATAATTCTGAAAATTTTATAAGGCTAACTGAATGTTTTATAAGTTTAGGGTTGGCTAAACAAATTATCATATTATATAGAGAATGAACTAATAAGCTTCTGTTGAAATGATGAGGATTTATACTTATGGCATTGTAAAATATACTTTCATACTGGAAAGTTACAAGGAAAACAGATTACACAATAGCATGACCTCATTTTTATAAAATATTACAAATGGTTATATATGCATGAAAAGGGGTACATTAGGTGTCATTTTCTGGGATTTGGTTTGATGTTTAGTGTATTTAATTCTGTAATTTCTGTATTTTTAAATTATTTATAATAAGCATGTTATTTTTACCAAAAAGAAAAAAAAATTTAAAGGATAGAAACTGCTGCTTTTCATTACCATTAGCACAATATCTTCCTTGACCTGTTTTCAAATTACTAAACTTTTTTTGAACCAAATATAGTCCGGCATTTTTTTTCCTTCCTGGAACTAAAGATGCCGTTGTTTGCAGTATCTGGTGGCAGCCATCTGTTTGCCTCGCAAGACCTGGAAATCCGGAACTTGGAGACCATATTCAGGCGTGTTTGCAGGCCAGGGACCAGTGAAATGCGTGGGCCCGTATCTGTGTGCTGGGTGTGGGGTTTCGAGAGAGGGTGGCTGGGGTTCATCTGGGTTTTATGTGCCCCACTCTAGCACAGTGCTCTGACTTTGCTTACCTGTCATCTGCTTGTGGGATCAAAAGGATCCATAATAACAAAAACCTTAATCCTTTGGCCATTGCCCTATGGTAAGCACGCCGTGGGCAGTGAGAGAAGTGTATGTCCTTCTTGTGTTTGCTTTCATTAATAGGACTGTTGTCCCGCAGGAATCCATGAGGTGCGACTTTCATATCTGGTCCTGTGTTCACCTGAAACCGGCTGCTCTCCCTGAAGTCCTCGAGACATGGGCGGTGCTCAGCATTTGGCTGTGAATGGAAGTCAAATGCTCATTGCTTTGGCCAGTCTTGGTGGCATGATTAGATTGTCCCTGCAGTGGAGCTCAGGATCCTGTGTTCCCATAATTCATAAGACCCTGCCCCAACCAGTTCCCTTGGTTTCTTTATGCAGCTCTTTCCACAAAGCTCAGACACGCATCAGTGCCGGGCGTCCTCTGGGAGCCCCCTCTCTATTGCCAGCTTGTCACCTTTTCCTTACACAGCCCCTTCCTCTCAGTAAATATCCACAATCAGGTAAAGCCAGTACCCTGCAAAGACACAGTCCTTCCTCACCTCCTTCTACTCTCTTCAGGATCTTTTCAGATTTGCAGATAATAAGCCCTGGTATGATAGTTTGACCCAAATAATCATATAGCATGATTTTATATGCTTTGTGGAGCTTCTAGTCTTATTTTGCTGCTCACCAATCACCTTGCATGAAGACTAAGCAAGGAGGAGAGGACTTCAGCACACACAAAGGATCCACCATGGAGTAGCACTGTGCCAGATGTGAGCTTTCTTGTTTTCTCCCCGCCAGCTTCATCGTTATTTAGCAGATGAGCAAGCAACAGCTTGGAAATTAGTAAGTGAACTGAACTTTGTCCTATGCAACCCCAGCAAGGAGAGGATACTCTGTTGTCCCTGCCAGGAGAATAAGGGGCCTCTATTACCCACTGGAAGCCCAAGTCCTCAGTAAAACCTTCCTTACTACTATGCATCACAGCTGCACTCCGTCATGATTCTCTCACACGAACATCTCTGGTTATCAATCAAGTGGTGAGTTCCCTAGAGAGGTCTCATCTAGCCCAGTCTCAAACTATCATTCAAATCATTTATAATTAATTTTTTTCCAAGAGTTTAAGTATCATTTCTCCCCAAAGCCTGAGGCTCCTCAAGGGCACAGGCTGTGGCTTCTTCATCTTCATATTTCCCACCAGCACTGAACATGGTCCTCAAGGTATGTTTGTCAGTTTCATTTAATCTTCTAGATGTAAACTGAAAAATATCCACTGTGGATCAATCATTAAAGGCTCTTATTTTTTCTATTATATAGTATATTTATCTTACTATAAAATCAACCTACAAAAAGATACTTCTGGAAATTTTTAAATGTATCTTTTGGGTGAAAGACAGTCCCACCTATATCGATCAAAACATATTAAAATGATACATTACAGGTATAATTACTTCATAAATTGCGTAGCATTATGTAAATTGAGCCTTTATTTTTACTGTTTTAGTAATATTTTATTTTATATATTGTAGCAGTTAGTATTATTTAGAATATGTAATAGTATTTTGTATCTTAGTATGTAGAATAGGTTCAGTATTTGATTTCTTATTGTATATTTTAGTACTAATTATTACAAGTTAATTTACTACTATTACTATAACCAATACAGTAATATCTGGATGGTGTGTCTTGGTTTTGATTCTGTCCCTTGTTAACTATGGCTTATTAGAACCCAAACCAGTTCTTACTTTTTATCATAGAGTCAAGGATGGTAAGAACAAGGTTCTGACATCAGCAGAGTATGGTCACAGTGCTCCCCATCACTTAGGGAAACCCAATCCAGGACTGATTTAGGATTGGAGGTCTGGGACTGAAGAGGACCACAGAGAAGGGCTTACAGGTGATTTAGTGATATAAGAATAAAGAAGAATATTGTTTTCAAAGGCCAAAATTTATAAAAGAACAGAAAAAATTTTAATAAGATCATAAAACAATGAGGATATTTTTAAAAATCAGGTAAAATATAAGACCTTCCATTCTGCTTGCGATTCCTCAGGATCAAATTCTTTACACATCTCAGTGAAGTGCTCTCACATTACGCACAGACCCCCGATCTTCAAGCCAGGAAACAAGATTGAGATTCTTACTGGCCCAGTGACTCATGGCTTAAACTTTGGAACGGTGTTTGAAAGCACAAGCCTCTGTTTCTTTATCTGAATGACACGAATGATAACATCTAAGTCACGGTAGATTGTAGAGATTGAGTGAAATAATATTTGTGGCAATCACTAACATATTTTAGGAGCTTCATGATTTGTTTGTGCCCCATGTCTTTTATTGCCTATTAGAAACTAAATCAGTTTTTGTCTGATTTACATAATTTCTTGCATTGTTAAAAATAAGTACCTGAGTAAATAGTATTTTTAAGGTACAACTTACTTTAAATTTTCTATTTTAAATTTTTTTTATTAGTACATGTTTGGAGTACATGCATTTTACAGTCATCCTGGGGAGTTGGTACATGTACATAATACAGCTGGTTTCCTATTTAAATCTCCTTCCCTCCTCTTCCTGCCCTCCTCCTCTACCTCCCCTTTCCCCCTTTTCATTCTTGTTGATATTATTAATCTTCGTTCATGTTTATGGCATATAATGTCCACACTCATCGAGGTTATGAGGACCTTGTACCTGGCACATCCTCACTCTGCCTATTTCCCTCTCCCCTTGTCTGCACCCCTCACCCCTTATTTCCCGGGACCCCTTCCCATCTGCAAGAGACCCATCCCCTTGTCTCCTTCAATTCTCCCTTTATTTTTCTCTTAGTTCATTTGAGTAAGGTAAATAGTATTTTAATAAATGAACAACCCAATTATACATATGAACTACTTAACTCTCCTCTAATGTTGAGCATTTAGGTTGCTTTCCATTTACTGGACAACTATTGTTGTGATGGCTATCATCTATAAAATGGGAATAATATTACAGCATACTGGATGGTTGATGGTTAAACACCATCATGTGTGCAACTCTTGGGCTGAGGAAGCGTCTCTGGTTGAAAAACTCTTCTGGTCATCCGTCAACCGTGCTTCCTGCTCATGTCATATGCAAACTCAAGCAAGATCTGTTCTTGTAACTGGGGTGAGGCTACTTACTCCATTCATCCTAACTCTCCATCCAGTTGCTTTCACTTTGTGACACCAGTAATGGCACATATCTATGCACGCAGTTTTGCTGATCATTGCTGTATTGTCAGGCTCTTGATGTTCGTAAGGCCAAAATCCCCCAATATGAGCCACCTTCCCACTCCCTCCCATTTGCATCCACATCATCTAGGTTTTCCTGCATTGTTCTCCTACATCATTACCCCACAACTGGGTCACTGTCACCCCACCATCACATGTGTGGTCCTTCAGTGGAATAGAAATACCAGAACATATGGCATTAGATAGATGTGAACAATCAATTAGATAACCTCTCAGTTTCCTTGTTGGAGTTTAAAAAGTTTTCAGGGATTTTTCAAGGCATGAATGGGATCACATACCTATCTCTGTACATGGGTTCTGGCTCACAGGAGAAAGTCCTCTTCTTTGCTTCCATAGGAAGTGATGTTTGGCACAGGAAAGACTAAATACACTTCGACTTCATCCTACCTCCAATATAGATTACATTTAGAATTGTGACGAAGAATTCCCTAAATTTTGGTATTCTGTGGCTCATATTATGCATGACATCATTCCCCACAAGGGAGTTCTGCCACCTCCTATCATGACTCCATTAACCTAATCCACATCCTGAGCCCTGTGACCCTATTACATAAATCCAGTGTACAGTCACTGGTTCCAAAGCTTGTTTCATTTGACAATTTACTCTGAAAAATGGACCCCTGCCTTATTTGTGCCTTTCTTATTCCCCTGTCTTAATACTCCTGCTTGAAAATCCCAGCTTTTTGGTAGGTTACTGTTATGACTTGTGTTCAGATGTCCCCCAAAGCCTCATGTGGTCGTAAGTGGGGCTTTTTCAGAGGTGGCTGGATCAAGAGTGTGTGAAACTGGAATTGTTTCATGGTGCAATGCCAGGATCAAGGGCACTAGCATTAAGGGTGTGAATGCTACCCGCCCTAAGTAGTCTGGATAAAATAAAAAGGGGAAAAAGATGCTATTAAGGTCTCTTATTGCTTTGCTACATTTTGCCCACCATGAACTGTTCTCCTCTGCCAAGCCACCCTGCCTTGGAGACAGCCAGTTAGGGACTGAAACCACTATAAACTGTGAGCTAAATAAACCTTTTCTCCCTTAGCTTTGGGCATCAGGTACTTGGTCTCAGCAAGGAGAAAAGAAAGACAGTTACTATCCAAGGACATATTGGCTGATCATTTTAACTATTGTCTGAGTGTTCTAGGATTCACTCTGATTGTCTGTTATCATACTCCACCCACCCAAAATCTAGCCATTTATCTGAATCTGCTTCCCCTACTCTGGGACACAGTGATGAATCACTATAAAATAAGGTGAAAAAAAAGTATTGATCAATATTAGCCCATCACCTTCTTCAGGACACTTCAAATAAATTGCCCAGTTGATGGACTCAGAATTGGGTCTTGGCCTAGCCACTACTCAGCTGTCAGAGTTGAGTGTCAGAAATTGCTTGAGGAAAAGGATTATACTTTATTTCCTGTTATTTTATGATTATACGGGGGATAGAATTAATCAGTGAATGGTCATCCTAAAGTATCAGGCTGCAAGTCCCCAAGAGCAGGAATAAATACATAGTCATGGCTCATAGGTACAAAGCGATGAATTCAGCCTATGCCCCTTAACATATTTCGTGCTAGCATTTCCTGGTTCCCTACCCTCATTTAGCCCTGGCTCTGTCTAGTGGGGTGATTTTTAACTACTGATATAACCTATCCGAATCTCATGACTCATCCCCAAAATAAAGATCTTACTGGACGCCCTACCCCAACACTATTTATGAAGACCGACTAAGTCAACATCTCTTGAAATGATACAAACTGTTAAGTGCTTATTTCATGTTATGGCCACAACACTTTTCCTTTTGGCCAACTCACTGCCGCCCAGCTCATGTTCAAGCTGATGACTCTGTTCTTTCATTAGCAGAATGCCCATCTTGGGACAAAGAAAGAGAGCACATCAAAAAGTAGATGAAAGGAGACTACTTTTAGTTGCTCTACTTAACATCTGTCATATGTTTCGTGATAAGTCATGCTTCATCCCCACTTTGCCCCTGTAAACAATTCCCTTGTTTTAATATGCAACAATCTTTGAGGGATATTTTTTTTCTTGCTTTTTTTTTTTTTTTAAGTAGACAGATTTGATTAACGCCAGGAGAATCTCATTGGAAAATGTTTGCCACATGCCCCCAGGTTTCTGCTTCCCTCCCATCCTTGAACACATGCTGCTGTCTCTAAGTATTTTGTAAATAGATGGATCTACTTGATATATTTCTAATGATTTATGTAGTAGAGGAAATATAAAACCAATAAAAATGGAGATCAGATGAATGTGAGTCTATTTAAATAGGACTGATTATTTCTTAACAGTTTCCACTTACTCTTCACACCTAGTTATGCCTTTCAGTCATAATAAAAAACTTCAGTGTTCAGGGAAAAAAAAATAAGCCCCTCTAGTTTACAGTCATGTTCACACCTCCCCCTGCCTTGCCGTATATCCCCTCCTTCACGCTCTGCTCCAGATGACAGGAAATGTTTAGCATCCACTTTCAAAACCATGAGGAGAGGGAATATCTACACAGTGTCTCCACACCATATTTTAGAGCTCTGGAGTATAAAATAGTGAGCCTGGAAAAGGTACAGAAGAGAAGAACCAGTCTATGGAGAGGGCTGGTTTATAACAGCACAGAACTCCCATCTGCAGCCCCCAAAGAACTTGCTGTTGGTGTCTGACTCCTGTCCCCTTCACTTTTGTGGTTCCCGAGCTCTGTACAGGCTTCATGCTCCACATGTCGGTCACTGTGTGCCACAGGGCTTTCTCTGGCCACAGGAATATACTTGCAAAGTGTGAGGAATGAGGTTGAACTTTGATCCCTTGGAAACGACCCTCAGCCATTGGTAGACTGCAGTTCTTGGGTAACTGGCCCTGCTATGCCCACCCTGGCTGAAGCAGGTGTGAGGCACACTTGACACAGTCCCCGCACGCCCTCAGTGCTTACTGTGGTGTCCAATTCATTAACAGTTCCTGCACTGGCTCCCTTCCCTTTCCCATCTCACTTCTTCTACCCATGATTCCTGGAATCACATACTAAATAAACCACTTGCATGAAGATTTCAGGGTCTGCTTTTGGAAAGCCCAGTCTAGGATAGTCATTTTCCCAGAAATGTCAAATCTTAATCAACACCCTTCACCTACACCAGACTTCTGGGTGCCATGGAGGTTCACACTCTGTTCTGAGCCTGTTCCCTGAGGAAAGCATCGCATGAGCCACACCAAGATCCCCACACCAAGATCCGCAGCTCTGGCTGCTTCTCGCGTTGACTAGGTTTCACACCACTGCTACCCAGAGACACGAATCCATGTCCTCTGGAATGACTGCATTGTCTCAGCCACAATTATCCTCATGTGAAAGATTTTAAATAAACTTATAAGCCCACAGAAAAGTTATCAAAAGGTTAGAAAGCTTCTTGTAGTCCTTCAAGAGTTGTTGCAGGTCGTTAGATGCCGTCAAAGCTAATCTCAACAGAATTTGTGGGCTTTTGCAGAAATGTCTATATTCTTTGTTTATTGCTTTGTTCCAAACTCAAAATCCCATCCCTCAAGGCCTTATCCAAATGATCTTTCCCTCATCCATCTTCCTCTTCATCCTTGTTGAGAACATCTCTGTTTATCACTTGGAAGTGCTAAAAAAAATGACATAATGGTAATAACAATAATGAATAACTAAATTTGAGTACTTATAACATGCTGAGCCCACACTACACCCTTTACCTACTTTATATACATCTGCTACGTGAATGCTCTTTCACTTAGCTCCATAATTACCACATTCAGCAAGTCCTGTAAGGATCTTGCGATGTGTTAATGACATTAGATTCTCCCTCCTTGCCTCCACACTCTTTGCCACGTGACTTTGCAGTTCCTATCCTCCCCCTGGGGCAGGGCATCATCTCACTGCTTGACTGTGCTCATCTATACAATGGCTGTAACATTAGCAAATGGGATACAGGACAGGCTTTGTCTATATCTGCTCAACCTCTGTCTCCCATGAAGCATCTGTAAGAATGTGCCCAGGCTCGGCTGTTGGAGAAGCACATGATTAGAGCAGAGGTGATTTGTTACAGGAGCCTGAGCTGAAGCTACCCTGGATAAATCCAACCCATAGATTTGCAAGTAAATACAGGGAAGGACAAAATAATTATCCATGTAACTTAAGCCTAATTTAACTTAAATTCCTGCATTACAAATGCATGCGCAAAATAAGTGCTTGTTATCTTAAGGCACTGAGTTTTGGTGGTTTGTTATTAGGCATTAATATTGCAATAGGTAATTAATATAGAGCCTCATTTGAGATGTGAGGAATATGAGACTCTGAGGAGCCAAGCTAAATGCCAACAATCACACCCAGTAAGAGTTGCAGATAGGAACAAGTTCTGATGAAAGTGAAAGACAGTTCTCCAAATTCATCTCTGTGTTGGTCTGTCTGTCTGTCTATCTATTTATCATCTCCCTAGCTTTTCACCATGAAGTTGAGGACAAGAATAGTAAATAACTGATTTTGGTTTTTTAATTATCCACAGCTGCTGGATCTAATAAAAATCCAACCAATGTCTTTTGAATTATGCCAAATTCAACTAAAAGAAATCATAGCCTCATTTTTAAAATAAGAAATAAGTATACTTGATTTTCAAAAATGGGCACACTTGGGCCGGTGAGATGGCTCAGCAGCATAAGCGCCTGCCTGGCAAGCGTGAGGGCCCGAGTTCGAATCCCAGTACCAACATACGAAAAAAGGGCCGGTGATATCGCTCAGTGGCACAGGCGCCTGCTGGCGCGCGAGGTCCTGAGGTCGACCCCCAGTACCCACAAAAAAAAAAAAATAAGGGCACACTTTCATTTGTCTCTTTCTTTAAGGACAAGGGAAATATTATAGAAGGGCTATTTTTAAAATACCTCTAGTATTTTGTAGTAGTGCTTTGTCTGTAGCACTTGTAGGTGAAAGGATGCTCTGTTTGGTATTTTTTTCAGATAAACTTAAGAAAAAAAGAATTGACATAATCCTAACAATTGTTGCTGAATATATAGGGTTTCATTGAGTTAATATCTCTACTTCTAAGTAAGTTTGATATTTTTCTTAAAACAAAAAGTGCTTCAAATACATGTTTATAGCGGCACAATTCAAAATACCCAAATTGTGGAAGCAGCCTGTATACAGATCAACAGATGAATGGATGAAGAAAATGTGAGATAAATACACACACACATATTACTCAGCTACAAAGAAGAATAAATTTGAGACATTTGTAGGAAAATGGGTGCCTCTTGAGATCATAATCCTAAGTGAAATAAATCAGACACCAAAGGTTAAATATCATGTGGTTTCTCTTATATGAGAAACCCAAAATATAAGTAATTCAAAGAGCAAGGTAAAATAGAAATGATAGAAAACAGGGAGGTGGGCTTGTGGACATGAGAAAGGGATCTAGGGATGAGGAGAGGAAAGCACTGGAGGGAAAGGGGAAGTAAAAACAATGGAGATGCAATATGTGTATGTACCAACCCCCCAATATGAATATAGTTGTTATGTATTGCAAACATGTCCCAATAAAAATGTTTAAAAGAAAAATAAAATGTGCTTACCTAAGGGCATTGCTTTTCGGTCATACCTAAGATGCTAACCTTGCCAAGTCACTTTATTCATCCAAGCTTCTATTTGCCTTTTGATAAAGCAACGATAGTAAGTTTCCCGAGTTTTCCTCAAAAGAGCATGGTTTCAAAAATGCCATAATCAGTCTGGCTCCCCTTCCTATACAGGACCTGAATGACATCCTGGTGACCTCCAACCCTTGGAATGAGCCACCCATTTAGATTTACGTCAGTGTGCTGGGGTGGGATGTGTCCACCATGCCTCCCTCTGAGACACAAACACTCAGTTTTTATTCACTGCGTGTGTTCTGAGGAGTCCAGTGCTTAGTGGTAGAGCAGTATCAGTAGACTCCACTGTTTTATTAACTTTATCAAGTACCAGAATATCTTGTCAGCAGCACAGAATTATCAAGTCTGTCAGCATATCATAGAGAAGCTGTTTGTGAGCACATTTTGATTCATACTTATAATCTTATTTGAATTCATTTATTGGCTCACACTTGGGGAATGGTTGGGGCTGCATAAGCTTGTCATCACTGCTATGGTTTAATCTAGGGTAGCAGAGGTAACAGCTCTGCTAATTACAAGTACACCTTCTGGCAGGGCCTGTGTCTCACTATGTAAGATCCTCTTCACAAACCATCTACTCTCCTTCAAAATATTATGATTCATGGTCTTCACTATTTACTTACTAACATCTAATTTCCTCAGCCCATCACACAAGGACCTCTACCATCTACCCCAGTATACCCTTCAGTCTTCACCTCTCTCATTCTTTTACCAGTTTCACACACACACACCCAACAATATTTAATGGCTTGTACTTCCTTGCCAGATTATATTATTTCTACTTGCTTTGGTATACACCTGCCCTCTGCTTAAAATTTCCTGCCCTCCCTACACATATTTTTTCTATATAACCAACTCCTATTCATCTTTCAATACCCTAATTAAGGGTCACCTTCTTAATATGAATTTATTTATCTTCTCTGCTTATCAGGCTGATTCCAGGCCCTAAGCCAGTAATTCTCAACTGGCGGTGATTTTTCTCCCTATGGAGACAATCTGTCGATCTATTATTGTATATAATCATTTACTGACATGTTTATTTCTCCCACCAGAGCAGTGGTTGGCAAACTACAGCTCAGTCTGGCCATTGTCTAATGGCACAGCCAAGAACACTACCATGTTCTGTCATTTGTGTATTATCCATGGCTACAAAATTGACTACTTACAACAGAGACCATACCGTGGCCCCTTGTCCCACAAAGCCTACAATATTTACTACAGGGCTATGTAGAGGAAAGGCTTGTTGACACACTGGAGTATAAACTCCTGGAGGGCAAGGCCACTTCTTATTTGTCTTACGCTCAAGCATCTAGTATATTTGCTAGCAAAAAGTAGTTATAGTCTGAGCATTTATAAATTGGGAATGAATTCAGGGCAGTGGGATTTGCTTGTGTTAGATCCAGTCTTTCATAACTAGAGACAAGCAGGGAACATTATGTAAGGTTACAGGCAGAGCCTGGGGCCTCAAAACAAATCACAAAACAAACCAGGGCAATGGGATGATTACCCTGCCATTGGCTCCATTACTTCTGTGTTCCAAGTGAAGTGACAGCCACTGGCCTCCTTCCATGTGCACAGCAAACTGGCACTGCAAGTATAAGCCATCCCATGTCCTTGTGCTGATATGATTCAGCATTTTCTGTTCATATCGCTGGAAGTATGTGTTCATCTTGCTCCATAATCTAGAAACCGTGCAACATCAATTATTTGTGAGGGTCCTCGGTATCTCAGCATCCTGCCTGATGAGACGAGAATGGAACCTGGTACTGGGAATGAGAGAACCTAAAGAAAATAACTCAACTGCAGGGGATGATCTTTGCAAGGGGAGCTGGGTATTCCAGTGCACAGTAACCAAAAAACACAGTAAACTTCCGCTTTAATCACAAAAAGCATTCAAACAAAAGAATGCTATTTCAGCTGAGAGGAAGGAAAGAAACAAGAACTTAGGGTTCTTGTGAGGTTGTGTACGACAATGTACAAAAGGCAGCTTCTGGAGCATAATAGATACCCCAAACACTCCAGTGACAAGTGCTAACTTTATCCCCACTCCACAGATGAGGAATCTGAGACCCATAAATTCTGTGCATTTCCACAGAGCGTAAATGATTATGCTGTCTTTTAGAGCCCAGGTTGCTATGTTTCCATCACCCCATGCAACTGCCAAAGTGAGATAGACACAGAGATCTGAGCAACAGAAGGCAGCCACAGTTAGGGGGACGGGAGGCGTATGGTTCAGGCCATCCTGACGTTCACTGCAAATCTCCCAGCATGAGTTTGGCAAGTTTGAACAGTATCCAGCTCAACTTTGGGCAGCTTTTGAGACCCACTGGGAACATAACAGTAAACTCCAGAATGCTTGTCAGGCAAGGTGGCTGAGCACACAGGAGCGGATGCAGCTCAGTAGATACGGGCTGAACAGGATCGAAGCCAGGCAGAAGGCAGCTGGATCTTAAGATACTGAGAAGATTCAAGACCTGGTTTAGTGACGGAATGAAGCGGTTGATATTCATTCTCTATTAAGGAGTTGCATGGCAATTCAAGGGGCTGATTCTGAAAGTCACAGGTCTTAATAGGTCACAGCCAGAAGGAGCCAAAGACCTGACAGATATCGCTTCATCTGTGAGATTTACATTCCCTATTGTATTGTTATAATGAAGCCTCCAACCACACTCTCTCCAGAAGCCTGCTGCTGGCATCTTCCACAGTACTAACAGACTGACTTGCAAAGAGATCCACTGGTTCACGGTGAAAACCTGGGGCTTCAGGCCAAATACATATAGGTTCAAACTACAGCACTAGCACTGCAAATGGGAAAGTAACCGGCCTCTTTGAAGTGGTGTTAAGATTACTACCTTCCGTAGTTGCTTGAAGATTAGCATGTGTATAAAATAAAGGCTAGGCCCATGATGAGCAAGTGCTCCATAAATAATGCATATTATTATTGTTAGTCACCTTCTGGTATGATTTCTAGTTGTCATGAAAGCCACCTATCTAACATGATTTATTTCCCATATGGTCTGCAGAATGGACTTTCACCATGGCCCACTTCTGACCTCCAACATGCCCGCTCTGTTGGGCTGGCTGTCAGTTCATGATATCCACTGTAACACGCAGACGTGTTGCTACTCAATGGACTGTTGTTTCAGCTTTTAATTTTGTGGTTTCAAAATAACTGTGCTTTCTGCTCTTAACCATTTCTGCCTCTCATTTTATGTGCTACTCTGGGCTATCTCGCCCTGGTTGCTGACTGACTTCCATCAACCTAAACACTTTGAGAAGTTACACCTCATTGGGCCTGGACGCTCCTTAAATTCCTGAGTTTCCAGGCCATTGGTTGATACTGCTTCCTCTGCTTTATTATATTGATGGTATTATTATTGCACTTTCTTCTCAACCACAATTCTGCCAGTGTCACCCCGTGCTTATCTACACTCTCTGAACAGTAAAAGTGTGCCCCCAACACCAGCCCATCACCATCAGGGTACACACAAAAAAGAGTGGTCACATTGGCACATCAGCACTTCTGCAGAAATGTAGATGGGGCACAGACTTATGCTTTACCTGGCTTTGCGTCTTGTTCCTAGTTACTCTTACAGAATCCAAGGAAGTATCAGAAGCCTGGGTTGGAACATTCCCCATATTCCATGACTTCTGTATAGGCCCTATTCTTATAGAATTTACCTTTCCCTACCTGTTTACCTGGAAACCACTTCAGTATGGAGACAATTTGGTCTTCCTGTATTTCTAGAAAACAGTTGCCTCCATTCTCACTGGTCCCTACATGATGCTAAAGTGTTTTATTAGTCAATTTCATTGACCTCCCAGGAGCCTCAGTTGTTTTTAATCTTTCAGTTTACCTCTGTGGCTGCAAGCTCACACTTTTTTTGGCCCTTTTGATGGGTAAAACAAAAGACATCAGCACAGCACAGAAACCGCCCTCTCACCTAGACAGCCCAACACTGTGGAAAAGCACTGAGGTCCACTAAATAGTTCAAGCATTTTCCCCCATAATCCAATGGGACCAGATACCCTCCACCTTACCCTGCCCTCATCTGACATTGACTCTGTTCTCCACCAGCACAGCCTCCTTCATCTGACCCCTGCTGCCAAGCCCCCATACTCCTGCCTCCCAATTAAACATTTTATCCCACCAAGAGAAGCGAAATTAACTGGACCCCCACAAGGTGACAAAAAATAGCATTATCATCAGGATGAATTTAAGCCATTTTCTGGGCCTTCCTTTGGCTCACTCTTGAGAATTCTTTGTTATATTCTACATGCTATCTTCTTATTTTTTTCTCCCCAGGTTTATGTTCTCTTGCTGGCCTATCCTCATTATAAGAAAGAAGAAAGGGGCAATAAGGCTGGGTATATCTGCTTCAGTGAAAAATAAACAGAATTAACTTCTCAGGAAGGAACCAAGCTACTAGTCATGCAGAACGGCCAGTGCAATTTTGGCCAGAGGCTAATATTGTACTATGTAAACTAAAAGTTTCCAAATCCTCACATCTAAACATCGAAGGGCCTGGAGACAACACCCATGGCCTTGAGACACCCAGACACTGCCCTGACCTTGGAAACGAATGAGTTGAAATTGTGTCTTGGGGAAGAATTTACAGTGTCAGTGGTGGTGAAGCCTCAGGGGAATTATTTAGGATTACAAAGAACTGGTTTTATGTGGGTAAATCTGGTAGACAGTCTTCTTGCAGAGGGTGGCCCAAATCATGTCAGGTTCAGAAGACATGCCCCACACTCCAGACCCAAAGTTTCCAAGCTATCATTTCCCATGATGAAAATGCAGTTTGCACACCAAGTGTCCTGGTCTTAGTAAAAAATAGTATTGTAAATCTCTTGATTACAATTAATACCATCAGTTCTCATTTCCATGTTTGAAACTGATATAGAAACAGAAGCACAGACTCAGATCAGGGTCTAAGAATATTTTTCACTATATTACTATAGAAAGAATCACTTCAGATACAATCTTGAATTATTTTAACTTAGAAGTGTTACAGGAATCTACTTCCTGGCCCCCTATCTTGGTACCCGCCTGGTCCATTCCAGACCAGGGGCCCATCTGGGGTTTGGTGGTTAGGGTGTGGTCAACTTGATTGGCTTTGGGATTCACTTCGGGGATTGGTGGAGAACACTTCTGGATGTGTCAGAGTGGGTCATGAAGCTGTGGTCTTGGGGTTTATATTTGGTCCCTGATCCCTTTCTTTCTGGCACTGTTTCCTTCTTCTGCTTTGTCTACCAGGAACTAAGCAACTTTGCTTCGACACTGCCTTCCATCATGACGTTTCTGCCTTGGAGCCAATGACCATAAACTGAATCCTCTTAAAATGTGAGCCAAATTGAACCTCTCCTCCTGTATTGTGTTCAGGAATAGGAAAGGTGACTAATATGAGAGAAAGCCAGGGCTACAGAGGAAACTCTGGGCAGAAGGTTCCAGGGAAGAGCATGGGGCCTTCAACCTATCCAGACCCCCATGGAGCAGCACAACGGGGAAGCATGGATGCCAGAGAGTGGGCCCGCAGTCCTGCCAGGGAGGAGCTGTAAATGGAGTGTAAACAGAAAGCAAGGGATGATTCCATATGTAGGCAGGCTGGTAGGTACAGAAGGATTGAGAGTTCAAGCTGCAGGCATGGCCAGGGACAAACTGGTGACTCCATCACTGGAAATGCCTCTTCTCTCTTTCCCAAGGCTGCCATTCTCACAACCAATTCTCCTGCCTCAAGGGCAAATGTGGTGTTCATGGTGTTATTTTTAGTTATTTCTCAAGGCCCTCAAAAACCCCTATCAGGCTTCAGTGCTTGGTACTAATAATTATTATTATTACCTTAACAACTACTATTTGTTGAACAAAAGCCAGACACTACCAGACACTATGATGATCCTATTTAATAGATTGGGGAACCATGCTGAAAGATAGTAATAAACTTACCACAAGTCATGAAGCTATAAGTGGTGGTTACAGCCCAAATCTGTCTGCTCTCTAGTTGTGGAAATTAAGCCATGCTCTAGTTTCTCACAAACTGTTTTGGGGTGCATGTTTGTGTATTCTGCTGAAAAAAAAATTCATGATCCAGACAGAACACTTAAGAAAAATTGCATATTTTGTCATCTTTATGTGTGAATGCCAATTACAGTAACAGGGATGCTAATGGTCTATGGAACATAGTTTGGGATAGTCCGCCAGTAGAAACACTGACTCTCTAGAGCTAGGCTACCCAAAACAGAGGGTTAGGTAGGGTCTGAGTTTATTCTGAATATTCAGCAAGTTGATGGGGTGAATGTGGCAGTGATGGCGGAACTACCATTTATCACATCTCTACTCTTCATTAGTGGCACTTTACAAATAGCAATATACATAATTTTCACAATTATTATGTTTCAATAATGTTCTTGTTTTGCAAATGAGGGACTTGAGGTTGGCTCAAAGACTTAAGTAGCCAGCTAAGCCTCAGAGCTAATAAATAAAAGAGCTTATATGCCAGCCACTCCTTTTTCATTCCTTGAGACTGTCCCCTGCCCACAGTGTCCCACTGCCTTCCTGTGGGAATCTCTTTAATTCTGGTCAGGTATCTGGCTAGATGAGACTGTGTTCCAGGGAGAGATAGTACATTCCAACAGAGCTCACACACAAAGGCTGCCAGGACCCTGCTTTCTAGGAGTCACTGGAGTGTAAAATGTGGGCAGCCAGAAAGCCACCAAAGTTCAGAAAAGAGTCAGCAAATTCCCCATATGTTAATGTAGCTGTGTCTGGCCTCTGGTTTGTTCTTGATGGCTTTCATAAGCAATAAACTATCCCAAACAAGAATCGTTTTATGAAAGTAGATACCCATGTTTTAGACATGAGGAAATCATTTCAAGTATTCTTAGGATGATTTTTAGGATGATTCTTTGGACAAAAATGTATGGTGTAATTATGAAATGTAATTACAAACCTCTGTCAGAAAATGCATTAAGAGTGTCACTAATGATATAACTTCTATTTCCCACTCTTGGTCTCTTTCCCTACTTTTCTCCTTATGACTTATAACCTCCAAAGAACATTTTAATTACAATTATCTCTTTGTAGCCATGTGAAAATGATTCTAGAAACTTTCTGCAAATACCTAAATCCATGGATCCTCAAGCCCCTTATCTAAAATGAGGTAATATTTTCATATAACTCACATACCTCCTTCTGTATGTTTGCAATAATCTCTAGATTACAGTTGATACCTAATACTATGCAAGTCCTGTGTGAATAGGCATTATACTGTATTATTCAGAGGATAATGCAAGAAAAAATGTCTGTACATGTTCACTACAGAAGCAATATTGTTTTCTAAATATTTTTGATCCTTAGTTAAACCCACAGGATAAGGAACTCATGGCTGTGGAGAGCCAATAGTACTTACTGTTTATTGTGGTTCTGAAATTATTTCTGTAGACCTCTGTATGGTTGGATCTCAACACCTGTAATAAGCTCCATCTCACTCTACATTTATGAATGTTTGTAGGAGACTGGCCAAGAGTTGGGCACTAAGAAGGGATATTAATCTGGGTCTAACCTGAAAAAGATAAATTGCTCTGATCCTTTGCAAGATGGAAATTGACCACAGACAAATGATGGGAGACCTGAGAAGCCAGCAGGAGACTATGATGCCACGCAAATTAGCAACAGCAAGAAATCATTGCCATTCCAGGCTGAAGGGACAAAGGTGATGATACAGAGTCCAGCGACTGTGAGTCCAGCCACTCATTGGAAGCTGGAGCTTCTACCAGGAATACCACTAGAGGCACAGAATGAACAGGAAAAATATCTTGGTGACTTCCTTCCTCCCACCCCCAGCTTCTCCCAGGGCATCTCACTGGCTGAAGACAGCTGAATGTCAAGTACCACAGAATCCAGAAACCAAAGTCTGCCTTTGTTGTCCGTTTTTTGAGAATTCTCTTCTCTATTCCCAGATGTTCTTCTCCTTGAAAACTAGAGGTTTCTAACACCAACATTTTTCATTTAAACAATTCCTCCTTGGATAAAGGCAAACCATAAAGACAAAATATTTTGTTCATGCTCAGGAGTTCTTAGTCAAGGGTTGAAGGCTTGTCATGGATATCCTAGAGGGGGACAGGTATCTTAACCTGGTGATTGTGAACACCAAAGAATTAGAAATGAGGTTCAGACTGCAGCAATGACAAAACCTACCATACTGCTTTTACCCCCAGCAAGTTTACATTATAGCCCCAGGTCTATTATATTCTACTCTTTTCTTCCTATTAGTAGTACTAATAGCGACCAATGATAAAGAATTTTCTGTGTAAATTTCACTCTGGCGTCTTCAAGTTACTATGAGGAAACTGAAATTCTGGGCCATTCAGTTACTTCCCAAGCTCTGACAGCTGGTAAGTGATTGAACCAGGCTACATTTGAACTCATTCCTGCTTCCTCCAAAATGAAGCTACTACACTGTACTACTTCACAGTCTCTGTATTATTTGAATCATGCACTTAAAATGCCTGCATTTCGATAAAATGAGACTGATTCACCCTGACCTTGCCTTCTTTCACAAAGTGGCTGGGATTCTCAAAGTAGACACTATGAGAGAGAATGTTTTGAAAACTCTGAAGACTCTCTCGTTTTAGATGGTGCAGTATTATTTCCACTTCTGCTTCTAAGCAGGCGCTGTCTGATTCCTAAGTCTTTCCATGTGGAGCTGAACTACTATTTTGGGCTTGCCAAGCTGTTTTCGCTTTTCACCAGAATGCGTGCTCCATTTGGGCAATGGTAACAGATGTGACAAGGGGAACAAAACTCCTACCAGCCACGCTCTAACCCAAACATCCCAGGAGCCGTTTCCAGCTCTCATCTCCTCACTGCTGCTCCCAGACAGGGAAATGTGAGAACACAAAGCTCTGCCCCACTGTCTTTTGCTGGCCTTGTACATTTCTGATAGGCATTTCTGATCATCACTTCTGTTTTCCACAGCTTTGAGCTCTGATGTGTTGTCCATATTATATTAATAGGGGTCTGTAGGGAAAGAGAGACTTAAGGGAGGTTAAGAAATAATTGTAAGAAAATAATGTTTTCACATTATGTTAATGCCTGTCAGTGTATTATCTCCAATTTAATCAACAAAATTACATTGCAATTCCAGAAATGTAGTGGAATAAGATTTGTAGACTGTGAATAACAAAGAAATGGAGAGCAGGGAGCTAAAAGAGGCTTAAGTTTCCCACTTAACCCTTTTGCAGCCCACCTGCCGAAAAACAATAAAATAAATAAATAAATAAATAAATAAATAAATAGTGATTTGGGCTATCTAGACCTTGACCTAAAATAGATTCATAATTTAGAGGAAAACAAGAGGTCTTTGTCTACACATAAACACAAACCAAGTACTCAGATTAAAAAGTCTACATTTACATTCATGTCAAAATGATTTTAAAATTCTGGATGTTTGTCATTATGTGGGCAAGATATTGAGAGATTTGATAAATTGCTCAAATTTCTTTTAAAATTTTGGTATCTTGCCCAAGATCTGGGTTTTTTCTTCCAATGACTTGTCAAATGTTTCTGCTTGGACTCCTGGCCATCACCTCAAAATCAAACCAAACCTCTCACATTTCTTTCAGAACTAATTTCCCCATTCGTGTCTCTGGCAATGGCATTTTCTCAGGCTCTGACACTAGGAACTGTGGAGTCTTCTTTGACCTTGTAAGTTTCATGCTGCCCACTCCCTTCAGAGGCTAAAATTCTTTTCATCAGTCTTTAAAAAGTAAAGATGGCAACAAAAGCAACCATTTTGCACACACGTCCCACAAGACAGGCTCCCCATCTTGGCACTGTTCACTTCTTAACTTTAATCCTCAAAGCATCTTTGCAGGATGGATAATAGTGCCCCATTTGAAAGACAAGAAAATTGACCTTTAGGGTGGTAACTGGCTCAGTCTCTCCTATGGTAAGTAAGTACATCAGCGATTTAATTCCAGTTCTGCGTGCTCCAAAGCCAGACAGATGACTGTAGCGCCCACCTCCCAGGAAGGCATGAAGAGCCAGTGAGTGCAGGAAGAGGCGTTAGCAGGTCCTCAGGAGGACTTCGCTCCTGCTGTTGCGTGCAGCTTCCTTTGATGCCCACTCCCCCTGCCTGCTTGATCCCCATACTAACGCCCTCGTCCTGCTCCTCAACGCACTGCTCAGACTCACGGCTGCCCCTGGCTCTCAGATGGCCTTGGACTCGACCTCTGTCCTCTCCCCAGGATGCAGCTGGTTTATGGATCTTCTCAAATGCACTCCAGGTATGAGGAAGGTTGTGCCCCACACTAGTTTAGAACCCTTGGGTGGCTCCTCACTCTCCTAAAGAAAAAGATCAAAGAGCCTCCTTCAAGCCCTTTGTGTCTAGCACCTTCCATCCCCATCACCGTCATCCTGAGATGTCTTGACTCCAAGAAAGCAGGTGGGCTTCCGGGGCCCAAGCCGGCCTCTCTGAATTGCTTTTCAAGCAGTTTTTGGAGAATTACTTTTTGTTTTGGGTTTTTTGTTGTTTTGTTTTGTTTCATTTTGTTACTCAGGCTGGCCTTGAACTTCTGATCTGCCTTGGCTTCTTGAGTAGCTGGTTCAATTGCTTTTATAAAAAATTGTTATTATTTTAATCATACACATTTATGTCTATCTATACACAGTGGAATATTATTCAGCTGTAAAAATGATATCCTTTCATTTGTGGCAAAATAGATGGAACCAGAGGATATTATGGTCAGTGAAATTAGACACAGAAAGACAAGTACTCCATGTTCTCTATCATAGGCAGAAGCTTGTAGTTTCTCATGCCACGATTGTCTCTTGGTCTCTACTTTAGTCTTCCACGTTGCTAAGTCCCAATTCAAATGACTTGTCCTCCAGAAAGCTTTCCAGGACTACCCCAGCACATTCTATAGCATTTCTCTTCTCTAAGCTCTCATGGTCCTCCTTACCTGCCTCAGATATATGGCATTAATCAAACACCTTCTTGAGCAACTTTCACCCTCAATCTAAAGAAATGTGCTCTCCTGGAGAAAGCACATCCCGTGATGATAGGCTGGTATTGGGATATGGGATGTGCCCTTTATCACCAGTTTGATTTGTCACATTGCTTATATGTTTATACTTGTAGGATTTTTACTAGCAGCTTTAATAATAGCTTTCACTTATTAAGCACTGCTTGTGTGGTGAAGAGTCTTAAATGCAAAATTTATAAGGTAGGTTATCATGTTATTCCCACATTAAAAAGAAAGAAACTGAGGTTCAGGAAAGGTAAGTATTTTGATAATTCATTGGTCAAAAACCTGGGATTTTGAAAAAAAGGTCTCAATTTACACAAGAGAGTCTTTAGTTTAGATCTTGAAACTCTCCGTCCCATCCTCATCCCTGGCTGCTGCATTAAAAGCTGTGAAGACCTCCAAGAAGGCCCAGCCATTCAGCCACCCCATTTCCCATCCTGCCTGTTCCTTTCCTTTCCAGTAGGGGGAGTGGAGAAAAAGTAAGCAACACACAGGTTATCCACTGGGCTCTCAGAACTCACACCAGGGAGATGCACAAACTTCAGATGGGGAAGGGCCTGAGAAACTGGAGTCCCATCCCAACAAGCTAAAGATGCAGGAGCTGAAGTTCAGACGGAAGGCGCCAGCAAGTCAGACACACCCACCTACTGAGAGACAGAGTGCCCTCACTCAGACTAAGCTCTCCAATACTATCCTTAGTAGCCAGCAGTTTCTCATATGCTCAACTGAAACCAGGCACCTTATGCAGGGAGAGATGTCCTTTCATCCATTTCAAATCTGTTGCCATTTAATTTCATGAGGCAAAATAAATAGGAACACCCACTTGGCCTTTTGGGAGCCCTTCGTTACTCCATTTACCTCTACCTGTTCTTTCTCCACCCCACACTACTCTGTGATATAGCGCTGTTATCATCCCCATTTGCACTGCCAGTGAAATCCACCTTCTCACCTCCTGCCCTCTCTTACTCCTCCTCAATGCCTCTAATCAGCTCCACTGCCCTTCACTGGCCTTTTACCCTTTCATTTATACCCTCGTTGAGATAAGATAGCTTGCTGGGGCTGCTGTATTCAAAGTGAAGATGTACCACTGATTCATAGAATGGCATGATAATATTTCCGCATCTCATTCTCCATCCTTTTCACACAGTCATGTGTCTTATCTGCTGCTCTGACCGCCACTGGGCATGGAGCAGATGTCTTCATTGAGCTGCCCATAATGACACTGGCTGTAGATCTCTCCCTCTTTCTTTCTTTTTCTTCCTTTTTTTTTTTTAACCTTTTCTCTCTTTTTAACACAGACATTGCAGTTAATTTGGAGGCCATTGGTGTGTGCACAGAGTTTAAATCACTGCCTTCCAGTGAGCTTTGCCTAGCCCTCCTGTGCAATGCAGATAATTGCCTGCCGGAGAAATTCCTTACAGTAGCTCTGGTCCCCATAGCCCTTGATCCCCAATTTAAAGGTAAGTTTTTGATAAGAGAGGCCATTCTGCCATCCAAGAAGCCCCTGGGTTTCTGGGGCTATAAGTCAGCTTTCCAAGATGAACATGCATTGATTTGATGAGCAGTGGAGATGTGGGCATGGCAAGACCTGCTCTTTTGTTTCAAGGGTCTAATTGCTGCCACCAAGATCAGGTCAAGACAGTGGTAACAGCTGGTGCTCTCTGAATATTTGCAACTGAGTCCAAATGTTAATGGTAATGTTGTCTGGTGTTTTAGCAAAAAACTCAAGTGTGTTGGTAGCATTGTAATTTGTCTGTGATCCACATATCACTCATTGAGTGTATATCAGTTAATGTTCTACAATGAAACAGAGCCAGTAGGAGGTAGATAGACAAATATTTTAAGGACTTGTGTTACACATTTGTAGGGATCAGCAAATCCAAGATGCATCAGATAGCCTGGTGCATAGGAAACCTAAGGCAGGAGCTAAAGGTGCATCTGGGAGTAAATTTTCCCATTCATTCATCAGGGAAGACTGATTTGCTTGTAAGATCTTTCAATTGATTGGATGAGAATACGCACATTATTGAGCATAATCTCTTTTACATACAGTCAACTGAGTGTGAGTATTTACCATGTCGACAAAATATCCTCACAGTAACACTTGGCTTAGGTATGGACAGAATAACTGGACACCTCAGCCTAACCGAGTGGACAAAAAAAACTAACCAACACTGAAGCAACACATGAAGCTCTGCATGAGGGCCTCCTCTTTTAAAATCAGCACCAGCCCAAGTGAGAATCTTTGCAATGCTTCAAGTGCTAGTCCCAGCCCTGAGCTTACAAGTACATCTGGCCAGGCCCGGAGCCACACTTAGTCTTGCCTGTAAGTGTCAGTCATGATACTGGTTGTGGGACTACTTAGGACCACCACAAACTCCTTCCTCACCCCCAGCATTTTTGGTTTGGATCCTAAAGTAATCATAACCTTAGGTTTTTATTTTCGAAATGTAGAGGTGGTTTGGGGGAGAATTGTTTTCCTATATGACTCTCAGAACCACATCTATTGTTATTTGATGGTCTCCTTCATTTTACTCCTCATTCTTCTTTTAATAACACCAACCAAGTAAAGATAGGAATGCAGAAAAAGAAAAGTAACTTGTGAGTGTTCGAGAAAGGCTGGGAATTGAGGCAGGGCCTCAGCCACTCAGGTGACTGCAAGCTATATGGAAAAGTACAGGAAGGAGTTCAGATTTAAGGATCCAAAAAGCCAGAGTCAAAATTTGCACATTTCCACTTAATTTCTGTGACCTTGAGCACTTTATTTAACCTTTCTGAGTCTTACTTTCCCAGAATATTCACATAGATAAAAAGACATCCTAAGTGTGAGGAGATAAGAATGCTTTCTTCCTTTGAAGAATATTTAGACTGTATTTCCCAGGCTCCTTCAATCAATTCGTGTACAAAACGGTGAGCTTGTGCCTGTTAAGAGTGGGCATTCCAGGCTTCCTTGCTGTATAGCTGACCACCTCAAAACTTAGCAACTTAAAACAATAACAACCACTAACTGTGGTGTGAGGCTGCATTTGGGCAGGGCTTAAAAGGACAGCTTGTCTCTTTCCTATGTGTCTTATGCTGGACAGCATGACTGGGGCTGGTAAGATGGTGCTGGTTGTAAGCTGGGATTTAGCTGGAGCTGGCAATGGGAACCTCCATTTTTCTCCAGAATCAGAAAAAGAAGATTTTCTTCAGAATCAGAATCTTCAGAAGATTCTCTGTTGGGTGATGGAATATGAATAGAAGGGAAAAAGGTCTAGATCATGGCTCTCAGTGGGAAAAGGGTTAAGGGATTTTTGGCCTTGATTCATCCACCTCAATGTTCTAATGAAAATGGAGAACAGGATAAGATGATCAGTTCATCTAAAACTGAAAATCAGACAAAATCTATGAACCAACAACATTTGTGAGAGCAAACATCAGGCAACAAAAGGTAGTGATCCCTAAGAAATAGGAAACATAGTTGTGAGCCCTATAGTAGCCAGGTTTACTGCCTGAAGGATGTTCAGGACCACAGCACAGGGAAGGAAAACCAGGCAGAGTCAAGTCTTGGCCCTTGGTTGAGGAGACAGAGCTTTGTATCTGCAAAAAAACTAAAGTGGCTGGAGAGATAGGAAAAATACAGAGAGGAAGACGAGAGCTATATACAGTGCTCCAGAAATCTGTGGAAAGTTCCTTCTAAACATGTTGTTGAGTACTGATCAGGGTATGGGTATGAGGAGGGTGAAAAAAGTGACTTGAGCCCAGAAAAAGATTCTGAAAAGATTGGCAGGAATGGAGCCCAGAACTCTCCGAGGACCAGGAATCATGACGGTTCCCAAAGTCAAAGTGAAAAACCTCATAATTCAAAGGGCATCAGAGAACTGAGAAATACGAGATGTGATCAAACATATATTTAATGTTTGACTATTTTCAAAAAATTTATTACAATAGAGGACACACTGCCATTCAAAATCCTCCCCCTTGTTTTAAGCATGCTCATTCCATCATTCTCGCCACTCTCTGAAGCAGTTCTAGAAGTCCTCTTTCGTGAGTGTCTTTAGTTGTCCTGTCATGCTGCCTTGATGTCTTCAATTAATTAAAAACATTTACACTTCATGGTCATTTTGACTTTGGGGAAGAGCCAGATATCACATGGTACCAGTTCCAGTGAACAGTGTTTTTATGAGCCTGACTTTCTGTTGGATGGCACTTTGCTGCAGCATTCACTGCATTTTGGATCACACCTAGTAAAGATACTTGTGAAGGAGGACTTCCCGAACTACTTTAGAAAGTTGCAAGAAGGATGGGATAGGTGTGTTTGAAGCAAGGGAGAGTAGTTTGAGAAGGATTAATATCAATGTGTCTTTTGCTGTAATACATATTTTTTAGTTTAAATATCAACCACATATTTAAATCATATTTTGTGTATTTTCTTATCATGGGGAAAATTATCTCTGGATTAAATACAGCTCTTGCCCTTCCCAACAAAGCTTTTAAGAAAGGATAAATGTATATCTAAGTAATGTCCTAGGACAAAGTTCAAATCTATTTATAAAAATGCAAAAATATCGAGTCCCCAAAAAGGTCATGACCTTCAACATGTAATATTCATCAGAAATTACCAAACATGCAAGTAAGCAGGGACATACAATTCATAATGAGAAATTCGAAATTCAATCAATAAAAGTGACCCAAAAATGACACTGATCATAGAATTAGTAGTCAAGAATATTAAAACACATATAATGATTTTATTCGATATATTCAAGAAGCTAGGTATATAAAAGATCAAACATGGTAAGTAAAGATATGTAAAGTTTTAAAAATGCTAAAATTAAACTTCTAGCAATGAAGAGCACAATGCCTGAGATTTTAAAAATCTACTGGATGGGATTAATGGCAGATTACATAGGCTTTCAGAAGAAAGTATTTAGTGAGATTAAAGACATAGCAATCAAAACTATGCAAAATAAAACACAGAGGGAGAAAAACCTAGAGGATAAAACTAAATAGAGCATCAATGAACTGTAAGACAACTTCCCATAGCCAAATTTGATGAAAACAATAAACTCACATATCCAAGAAGCTCAATGAACCCAAAGCACAATAAATGTAAAGAAAACCACTTCGAGGCACATCACAATCAAATTGCTTGAAACTAGTAATAGAAAGAAAATCTTAAAATTAGCCAGAGAAAATACATGTTATGTACAAGAGTATAAAAACTGAAGATGATGGTAGATTTCTCATTGGAATCTACTAGAAGGCACTGATGCAACATCTTTCAAGTACGAAAAAAATCCATAGTGTATAGACTTTCTCCTCACCTATGCTTCTCATGTTTGTTTCCCAAGGTTGGCATTAAATATTACAATAAACTAGGTAGTAGAATGACAGGAATGTATTCTCTCACAGTTCTGAAGGCTCTGAGGGATAATCTGTTCTAGATCACTCTCCTAGACTTTGGTGACCCCCAGTGATTTTTTGTGTTCCTTAACCTGTAAAGATTCTATTTCCAAATAAGATCACACTCACACACACAAGATTAGGATTTAAACAGATGGGAGGTGCAGGACAGGGTGGGGCAGCACAATTTAACCCATTATACTCTTGTGATTTCCCAGTAGATGAGAAGGACAGTGGTGAATTTCAAGGTCCTGGGGAGACCAGAGATGGAAGGAGACCAGATCCCTGAAAAGCTATTTGGAAAGCCACCCTCAAACCATGTGACTGAACTGTGACATGCATGAGAACATAAACCATTAATGTGAAAAGCCAGATAATATAATGAGTGCTATTATATGCCACTGTTACAGGAATACAGATCGCATTTATAAAGGACCTCACACACTATAGGTGTAAATGACTGATAATATCAATGGGATTATTAGGTGAGTCAGTGGTTTTCCCATCCCTGGGACAAAATACCCAAGGTCCACTACTTAAAGGAGAAGAGGTTTATTTGGCTTACTAACTCCAGTGAGTTCCATCCATAATTGGCTGACTCCAAAGCAGAAATGGCATGGTGGAAGGGTATGGAGGAGGAAGGTTGCTCAACCTTTGGCAGCCAGGAAGCAGAGAGAGAAAGGAGGAGTTGGGGACAAGAATACATCCTTCCAAGCCACACCTGCAGTGACCCATCCCTCCAACAAGGAACCATGCCCTGACAGCATATAAATTCAGCAATGGATTAACCCACTGATGAATATAATGTCACCACAATTGAATCACCATTCAAAAGCCCCACCTGTGACTATAAGGCTTTGAGGAGATATTTTAGATCTAAGCCATAGCATTTGTGAAGGGAAGAGGAAATAATATGTCTATGTTAGGTCTCAAGTTAGGCTGTACGTGAGCCTTAGGGAACAGTCAGGCCTTGGTTCCAAGGCTTAGAAGAATGACAGGCTTATACTCCATTATAAAAAGATTTCTGCCCCAGGAGGGATAAATTATCAAGTAAAAGGCAAAGATGCCCCTAATGTCCCTGCAAGGCGTGGCTTTGCTCTCATTAAACAAAAACTTTCCCCAAAAAGCACAACTGAGTGGTCAGTTTACTCAAGAAATCATTAGGCAGTGTGGAAAGATGGCTCACAACAAATGTTTGACCCAGTTAGCTGGCAAATTCCATCACAACAAATCCCTATACATAAAATCTTGGTTTCTGGCTGAGGCAGGGTGAAAATTTGATCTGCTATTTCCAAGCAAGAATCAGTCTACAAAATTATTTTTTGTTCCCCATACATCTTCGGGAATGACTACAGACCAAATAACCAATTGATTTGGAGCCATTTTTTACTCCTATCCAAAACAGAGAGATATTTTTCATTCCTATCCAAAAGGAAAAACATTAAATTGCATGTGAATTGCAGATATAAGCATTTAAAGACTGTTTTCCTGCTTTGTTTGTGAATAATTTTTCATTTTATGAAAGAGCCAAATATTTCAGTAGGCAAAATCAATATCAGCCCCCAGAGTGGATGGAAAATTCTCCAGGCCTAATACAGTTTCATGCATGGCTGTTGAAACTGAATGTCTTAAGGGAACAAATAGTAAGTTCCATACAGTAGACGAGATGTATGAGTTGGAGTCTTTTCTTTTTAAAACTAATCAGTTTTATAATGGTTCATTCATTTAACAAATATTTATAAAGCATTTATTGTATGCTACATACTACATTAAAATATACAAAAAATCATAAAAAGGAATCAAGGGCCTACCCTAGAGGGAAGAGAGTCTGGTGAAATAGTAACCAACATTTGAGAGCTTAGTAAGTTCCAAGCACCATTCTAAGCACTTTGCAAACATCAGTTCACTCACAACTTAGGACAACCTATGAGATTTGGTAATGTGCCTATATTACAGATAAGGAAACTGAGGCACAGAGAGTCAAAAGTATTCTCATTCTCACCAAATCAGCCAAAAAAATTAACCCAGGCAAGCTGACTCCAGAGACCAAGCACACATACATAAGTATAGTAAGTCCTTTACTCACAAACATTTGAGTTATGAACTTACACAGATGTACTATATAAGATTCACAGGTGTACTGTATAAGACCCACTTTGTTGGGTTATGAATGTATTTGACTTACAAACATTCTCTTAGAACTTGTTCATAAATCAGGGACTTACTGTATGTATACTTACATAAGAACACAGCTTCACCAATGTGATCAGAAACATGAAGAATCTTTTTTTTTTTCTTTTTTTTTGTGGGTACTGGGGGTCGAACTCAGGACCTCGCACTTGCCAAGCAGGCGCTTATGCCGCTGAGCCATCTCACCGGCCCAACACTAAGAATCTTGACAACGAGGTCCAAGTCTCATTTCATTGTTTTTCTCATTTTGTATCCTAGCAAAATTCCAGCATATGATAAACATTTTTTAAAAATTATTTAATGAAGCACTAAAAGAAGTAATATAGAAAACCACCCAGGTTTCTCATATGATATTTAAGGTTGTGTGTCTGATTTACTTTATTTAACATTATTGTCTCAAGGTGCATCCATTTCCCTACAAATGACTCAATTTTATCTTTCATTCTGGCAGAGTAGTACTCCATGATGTGTAAATACTACATTTTCCTTATGCATTCACATACTGATGGACATATGGGTCACTTCCAAGATTCAGCTATTATGAATTGTGCTGCTATAAACATGGATATGTATAAGAAACCCAGAGTAAATCTAAGGAGCAAAATAAAAGATAGATAATAGATAATAGTGGGGCAATACATCATCCTTAAAGGGGAAGAGGATCAAGAGATGGCAGGAGGAGGAAGAGAGGGAAGGGATAATGGATGAAAAAATGAATTGAGATGTGTTATGTACATATACAACTCCATGCAAAGAATGTAAACATTATATATTGCAAACATGTCCAAAAAAAGGGGGAACAGGATCAAGTAATGGGTGGAGATGAGAGGGAGGGAAGGGAAAAAGGATGAGAAAAGGAATCAAAATGTGTTATGTTCATGTACCAACTTCCCACCAGGAATGTACGCACATGTACTAATAAAATAAAAATTTAAAAAAAGCAATCTGGTTGAACAGAACAAGCAGATATTATATTTGTCTGAGGAAGTTATGGAAGGCTTCACGAAAGAGGTGATTTTGAACTGGGCATGAACAGATGGGCTAAGCCAGTGGTGGGGAACCTGCAGCACGCGTGCTATAGCAGGCTGTTTGTAACACTGAAAGCTCTAAAAGGTTCTCCATCGCTGGGCTAAGCATTAACAGGTCGCCCTGGAGAAGAAAAACATTCTAGGAAGCATGAGTAGCAAGTCCAAATCCACAGATGCAGGGTGGCTGCACAAAATCTAGAGGATGGCCAATTGTGTGGGGGAGGGGTTATAAATAGCTCCCAGTGATTAGGCCTGAAGGTAATTGATAACTCATGCAGTGTCAGTCTTCTTCTGGAGCAAAAAGAGCTTCTCAAACAGCTTCCCACAGGCCCAGAGAGAGAAAGCTGCTTAGTGCTTTCCTTCTTCATTTTTTTTTTTTTTTGTGGGTACCGGGGGGGTCGACCTCAGGACCTCGTGCACCAGCAGGCGTCCGTGCCGTTGAGCGATATCACCGGCCCCTTTTTCGTATGTGGGCTCTGGGAGTCGAACTCGGGCCCTCGCGCTTGCCAGGCAGGCGCTTAAGCCGCTGAGCCATCTCACCGGCCCTCCTTCTTCATTTTTGAAAAGAAAAACAAAGTTGTCTTTTGGGAGTAAGTTTTCCTAAATATACTGCTCTTAAGATAATTCCTTAGATTGGTGCTTCGAAACACATGCCTGGATCCCAGGGCCCCAGCTTCCCCTAGAACTGAGGGAATTAGCATCTTGGCCCCACCAGGGAATCTGAGCCAAGGCCCACTCACTGAGTAGCACACTCTCAGAGGAAAAAGTTGTCTAAGCCCTGGCAACAGTTGTTTTAAGTCTGAAATTTCCTACTTTGCGATATCAAGAAAGAAATGCAGGGGTGGGATAGGCCATTGGAATATTCATGCTCTCTCTGCTCTAAGATTGCTTGTGTGTTCCGAAAGAGATTCAAGGACAGAGCTAAGAGGAGCAGAGGGCAGGCAGTTGGCAGTGGGAAGAACCCTTGACAAAAAGAGCAGAAAGAAGAAGAGGTTTGGATACTTGACAAAGTAAACAGGAAAGAACTGAACTCCAAACGGAAACATCTACCACTAGCCTCAATGGCTGCACAAAGTCTAGAGAAAATAAGTGACCCCTGCTGACTCAGCCAGTGCCTAAGACTTTCCACAAAGGAATTTCCTCCCCTCTGGCCATTTTTTCTTGTAGCTCCTTGGATGATTACCTTGGTGTTGCCCACAGAGTCCGTGTGTTACCTGATGGATTCTGCACTCTGCCCAAGCTAGACGCTGTGCTTCACCTGCTGCATCGATCTTGTTATTCTAATCTGCTAAGACCATTGGGTTCTAGAACTTGACTTCTTGTTCATGTTTTCGTTTGTCTGATTGGATATTTTTGGATATGCTATCCATCATAAAACAAGTTTCAGGAAAAATAAAAACACTAAAGCCAAAATATCTCAGCATGGAATCTCATGGGCTCCAAAAACTAGCACCCATAAGGTGGACCTTAAAAGGATACTTTCTTTTTTGTTTCTATTTATAATTTCCATAGACAGACATGGAGGAAATGGCTATGGTAAAGTATGTGAGAAAATACTATAAATGGTATCATGTATATTAGAGAAAAACTGTTACTAAAATCTCAAAAGAATGGATGGTTCCAAAATAAATAACCAAGAGGCCATGGGCATTGCTAATACCTGATGTTTTTAAGAGTGACTCAGATAAATGAAATGCCTATTCTTCATGAATATTCCCAGGAAGTTATTTAACTAGAAAATATTTATTGAGTACTTAGTACCTACTGCATTCAGAACACCATACGAAATGCTTTGGTGATATGAATCATGCTACATTCTTAAAGCCTTCCAAGGATTTATATTCAACTTGAGGGTGATTGAAGAAAAATGGAAGCAAAGAAGAAAAGAAGGGAAGATGACAGGAAAGGGAAAAAGAGGGGGAGGAAAAGGAAAACACTAAAACATGTAGTAGATATGTCGCTGATTGCCAGCTTAAAACTGGCATCAGAGTACTCATTTCTTTCAGGATAACTCTTTACTACCTCAGCCCCTCCTAACAGTCTTTCTCTGTATCAAACATGAAAAATATTGAAATATTTCTTCCTGTCCTGTGTGGTTTCTCATTCCCAATTCACTGTGATGTCATCTGTGGATTGTTCTTTGCTTCTACAAAAATCCTTTGGCCCCATAGAAATATCACAGCCCTCCTCCCAGAATTTATGAATAGTTTGGGAAATCTGCCTGTTGCCCCTCATGACTGCACTTGTGGCCTAAATAGAGCCCACCATTCTTAGATCTCCCCAGCTTGGGCAGAGCAGTCATGGCAGGGCCTGGAGAGAGTTAGCAACTTCTCATGCCACCACTGGGGAGACATCTATATCTTCATCACTGGGGACCACTTGCTTCATAGCTGTACACCCCAGTGACCACAACAAGTCCATTCTTCTCTTCTCTACACATATCTGTAAGAAGCCATTAGACCTAGCCTAGTAAGAAGCCATTCGCCTTGTTCTGGTGTGGAGAAAAGTGTTAGCTCAGCCACAACTTCTCACCTTGGGCTGACACTCATCCCAGAAGACAGTCTCTTACCCTTCTCTCTGTCACACACTTCAGAGTCACTGGCTCTCAGTCTCTATCTTCCAATCAAACCTTCATGACTCTCACTGGCAGATTTACTTCTATTTATAGCTAGAAGGAAGTGCTATAAATGGAACGAAAAATTAGAAGGAATCACATGGTAAATGACTAACTAGTTGAATAGGTTTTAAGGTGTATGGGAATTGAAGTACATAGAAATCAGCATGAACTGGGCAGGCACTGAACTGTGGGACTCCACCTGGGTTTCAAAGGATGAATGACATTCACATAAGTGCATAAGAGGAGGAAAATCATTCCAGGGGATATGGGCACTGCAAGTAAAGGCAGAAAAAATGAACAAGAGAGAATTCCAGCACGAGCCCAGGCAGGGTGCCCCAGGTGCTTTGGGGAAAAGTAAGAAACCTCTAACTGTTGCAAGCAAAGTCCTTTCTTGATTCTTCGTGATTCTTCTTTAAAATCATGTTCTCTTTGTCTTTCCTAGAGCCCACAAGCTCATGTTCACTCTCATGTGCACCTTCTTTTGCCCACCTAGTGATGCGTCAATGCATTTTAATTTGTGACTGTTTTTCTCATCTCTTTTACTGCATTACAAGCTTCATCAGGTGGTATCACATTTGGTCTTTGTGAAAACATTAGTAACGCGAGACCTACAATGCATACGTATCACTTAGCACACAACTAGTGTGGCCATGTAATTTACCTTTCAAACTAGGACACCTAGGGGAAAGAATGGGGATCAATTAATAATTATTCCAGAACAAACAGCCATGAACCAATACCATCTCAGGCAAACATATATATATTGTATGTATATTTGCACAACTCATAATAAGTTCTGTCCATGATGATCAATTAAGGAATACCAAAAGGATCTTGTGTTGAAGTTGGTTGAGGAAGATAGCTTTCTTTTTTTTTTTCAGTACTGGAGATTGAACCCAGAGCCTTCACATTGAAATACATCCCCAGCACATTTTACTCGTTTTATTTTGAGACAGAGTCTCACTACATTTCTGAGTCACCCAGGCTGGGCTTGAACTTGAGAACCTCCTGTCTCAGCCTCCCAGAGTTCTGGGATTACAAGAGTGCATCAGAACATCCAGCTTATAGAGATATGTTAGAATTTTGTCACCTCAGTATTTCTACCCAAGGCAGCTACTCTCCACTAAATATCCAGGATTTTCTACTACCGGAAAGAAGATGGGTTCCTTCAATACCATATTTTTTCTATTAACAAGCAATAACTGAATTTTCTTAGCTGTCAGATACTACACAGGATGTAAATAACATACAAGTAAGAAAACAGAGCCCTTTATCCTCTGAGCGCTCACAGTCTAGCCAGAGTCCATTTATTCACAGGTTCCACCATTCATTCATTCATTCATTAAATTATTAAATTATTGCACAGATATTTATTAGGAGCCTGTCATGCTTCAGGCCAGGTGCTAGGGGGCAACTTTCCCAGTCCTTGCTCCGATGGAGTTCTTGGATTGCAATCTAAGCAGCAAAGTAATAATAGACCAATAATAGAGGTATTTATGAATGGCAATGTTGGCTCAAAGGACAGAGATAGCAGTTGTATCTCTGGATGGGTTGGGGGACCTTACAGGAGGGGAAAAATGGAGGAGTGCTCACCAGGCAAAGAGTAGGGAAACTAGTCCAGACAGAAGACACAGCAGAATTAAATCTTGGAGCCACAAAACAGCAAGGCTAGAGATGGAGATGGACATTAAGTGGGGGCTGGACCACAGTGGAACTTAGTGGCTAAGCGAAGGACTTCACATGTGATCCTTTAGGTAACGAGGGACACAGGAGTTCAGTACGGATCATGCTGTGATCACATGTGCATTTTATACAGATAATTGTTTTGAGAGACTTACTGAATTCCTCCAAAATTTAGTTTGCAGAAAGTCCATTTCGAATACTGAGATATACTAGCTGCCTTGAGTTGACTATTCTAGGTTTCTGGAGACTCTGTGCCTGGAAGAACATCATCATTTTCTAGGATGCCCTCTCCTGGATAAGAGAAGTGTTTCCACACACATGTACCCTAGCATCATCAGAGCCCTGATGTGTAGGATCTAAAGAGTTCAAGAAAGTCCCCCCAAACGAGTTTGAGGTGGAGAGAATTCTTAATGAGAACAGAGTCTTGTTAGCTGTTGTGATACCTTGGAATTGTCGATGGCTGAATTGACATGCAAATTAGAATACCAACCCCACGTGTACTCCATGCACGGCCTCTTAGAAATAGCATCACTGTAAGATCTGAGTTTGCTTCTATGCCCACTTTGCAGCCATCTCTAGTGAGGATGATATTCGTCTCACCTGGAGTGGACGTGCGTAAGAGTTATTGTCAATGTCAAGTCCTCACCTAGCTGCTACATGTCCCTCGTCCCAGCATCCTCCTAGTGGCCTTGGACTGGCCTCTCTTCTCTCTTGGGAGTCCACCTGTACCAAAGAATCTGCTTATTCAACACGAACCAAGTTTTTCTCTTAGACCTAAAGCACCAAGTTCTTGAATATAAATGAATTTGGCTTAATTTGTAGGTTCTATGCAAGGAATAAGAATTAGGCAGTTTCCCTAATGCTTCAAAATGACTTCAGCGCCCTGCTTCAGCACAGGGTAACTCCGCACAAGAGTCTTAGAGACAGAGCACTCAGTTTTCTAATATTTTCAACAAGAATTAAAACTCAATAAGGATTTCACTTGATCTGCTAGAATTTATCTAACCATCTCTCTTTGCTCTCATCTTCTCCATCAGTAGAGAACAGGCTTGTGGCACACATTATCAGAATTTCAAATTTATTGTTCCATAGCTTCATGAATAACATCCATATGCTTCATGGCAAAGATTTAAACTTCAATAATTTACAGTAAACTGAGTCCATTCAAAGTTTACTCAGTTCAGCTGGAAGTGATGGCATTCGCCTGTAATCCTAGCACTGGGGAGGCTGAGGCAGGATGATCACCACGAGTTCAAGGCTAGCCTGAACTACCTAGCTAGACCCTATCTCAAAAAAAAAAAAAAAGTTTACTCAGTTTAGTCATGAAATAACTTTATTCCTTATGCTTTGCTCTGTGTGTAGTTTGTGAGCAAGGGGAAGCTACATAGTTTGCAGGGTCAGTGCAGAATAAATTTGGGAGCCTCTTGTTCAAAAACCATAAAGAGTTTCAAGCCGATAGTAGCCGAGCTGATCACAAGGATCTTCGACGCATAAACACTAGGCACATGAGCAGAACAACCATGGAGTAGGTCTTGTCATGCTTCGGGATATTGGGAATTTCCTTGGAAGGAAGGGCACTACTTTATCATGGCATCTTCTAAGAAGGCCTCAGTCTCCCCGAGACTCACATCAGTGGTCCAGGCTGAGGTCTGAGAGAACATTCTCCTTATTCCAACCCTGACGCCATCCCAGTCTGTGTCCAGGCTGAGCTGTTTTTAGATACACAGTGATCCACCAAGTCTGGACCATTGCGATGTGGACACATGTTGAAGACTGACACATGTAAGATTGACTAGACTTTCTGTCATACACAGTTAACCATCTCTTTCTCTGCCAGTATGCTCAGCCATTTCTGCTAACCCCCCAGGCCCAGATGAGATGGGGAATACCTCTCTGTTCTCACATCTCCAAAGCTCTCTGCAGGTTCCATTAATTCACATCTTCATCCTTTGGCATGCTCAGCCTAGCAGGGCCAGGCAATAGGGCTCCTTCACAGACATCCATACCATATTAATTGTATAGTTGTCTGGCTCTTTCTAATTCCTCTTTACCTTTTTTTTTTAATTATTTATTTTAGGACCGGTAAGATAGCTCAGCGGCATAAACACCTGCCTGGCTAGTGCGAGGTCCTGAGTTCTACTCCCGGTACCCACATATGAAAAAAGGGCTGGTGATATGGCTCAGCGGCATGGGAGCCTACTGGCATGTGAGGTCCTGAGTTTGACCCCCGGTACCCACAAAAAAAAAAAGAAATTATTTATTTTAAGAATTAAGATAGAATGTGGTAGCAGAGATACTGCACTGATGGGATCTCAGATTTAAAGTCTAATTTCTTATTTTGTTGTCTTAAGTTCTCTTGCAGTCCCTATTTCATTCATTCAAAAAATAAATCCATTAAATAATACTTAGTGTTAAGCAATGGTTTTTGGTACTGGAAATACTACTGGAGACAAGAAATTGCCCTCATAAGTCTTAATTTCTAGATCAACAGTCAGCAAACAATGGCTCACGGACAAAATCTAACCTAGCGCTTGTTTTTATACACACAGTCTTAGTGGAACACAACCCAACTCATTCATTTCCATATTGTTATGGCTGCTACAGCAACCTTAAGTAGCTGCAACAGAAACCATACTGGTCACAAAGGCTACAGTATTTATCTGGCCCTTCTAGGACAAGTTTGCAAACTACTGTTCTAGGGAAGTGAGTCAGGCAGCAGAGATTAATAAAAACACGGACCCTATAATAATTGAAACATGTTTGGAAAATTGTCATGAGAAAAGCTGTTTCAGATAAGCCAATCAGAAGAGTATTCCCTGGGGAGGTGGCATCAGAGCCAAGACTAAAAGTTGAGAGAAGGAAGCCAAGGAGAAGCTGAGGGAACAGAGCATGCCAATATCCTGAGGAATGTGGTTGGCTTATTCCACGTAGGAATCCTACTTAGCAAGCTCTAGTTGGAATGAAGGAAGATCAAGAAGGAGAAGGAGATAGACACAGTGTCATATTTCAAAGTTGTATTTTATTATATTTTTCTTTGTTCAAGCTTTAATAATGGTAGACTTCACAGGATGGGAAGAGCCAGGAAAACAATTCACAATGATTCTTTAACTGTCACTGCTTCCTTCTCCATACTTTTTATTTATGTACAGTTTCTCCTTGTCTTCTTATCTGTACATGAACTATAAAGGATGAGAAATAATAGACAGAAGCACTAAATGAACAACACTACCCTCCTGGCTAACATAGCTGACCCCTAAATGGTGGACACAGCACCCCATTCCCTCTACCTCCCATCAACATGGTTTAAACTGTAGGACTTTTTTTAATGTTCTGTAATGGAAAGAAGTTGAGCTTTGGTGTCTCACAAATGCTTTCTTGGCTGACAAGTGATTTGACTTCTCTGAGTCACCATTTTCTAATTTAGAAAAGAAAGTTAATAATGCCAGCCTTTTAGGATTTTTATAAAGAATAAATGATGTAATACACATGAAACTGATTGGCTGTGTTCCTGGTGCTGCCTGGCTGCAATTCCCCCACCCTCACCCTCTGCCTTCTTCTTTCCCCAGTGGCACAGCACAGCTTGTGTTGATTCATGACCTAACTCGGGCTCCTTCTGATCTTTGATCAGCCTGCCCAGCATCCCCGGAGGCCCCAGTGCCTGCCCTCGCTGGAAGGAGAGAGCTGACAGGAGAGATGAGCAGCGCTCACACCTCTCCCTGCAGCTCTGCAGTAGGCAATGGATTAGCCTTCTAGTACAAACATTTCATTTCTTCCTCCAGAGGCTTTTCTCCAGGCAGAGCCTGCCCAGCCTGCTTTTAAACCATGCTGAAATCACTGACGGATTGGATTAAATTGAGGAAAACAGCTTTTAGACTGAAACTGATGAACTATTTCAGATCATCTAGGCATGAGTGGATCTTGGACCAAGAGTAGCATGATCAATTAGAAACTGATAGATATGCAGAATCCTGGGTCTTATTGCAGCAGAGTCAAAATATTACTATCAAGAAGATCCTCCTGTGAGCTCTATGAACATTCATGTTTGATAGACCAGTGGTTCTTGGTGTAGCATTTTATAGGTGTCTTGGTCTCATCTCCAGAGAGTTTCACTTGGCCTGGGAGTTTCTGAAATATTCATGAATGATTCTCATGCATAACCAGGGTTGACAACCATTTACTTACTTTGACCATTCCAGAATGTCCGGTAGATTTAAGGATCTGGCTTAACATCTCACAGTTAATGCCTAACAGGTTTGGGATCAGAAGTGTAACTTCCAAATGCTCAATCCTACCTTCATGACCTTGTATCCCATTGGTTCTTCCTGGGCAAGGAGCTAAGGATGTATTCTCTCCCATAATGACCTGTAAATTGATCTTGGAGGGCAGTTTCAGAATTTACACTTGCATTCCATTGAATCTGTCCAAATCAAACTCTCAAAAATATTGCTCCGCACAATTTTTGCTGAAGTTTATAATAAAAGCAGAGAATTATATGAAATGTCTCCACCATAAATGTTGATGTCTTGGTCTCCTTCTTAGAATATTGTGCATACAAAACAAGTGCTCTTTCTTCTATGCCTACATTTTCTGCTTGTTTAACTTACGGATCCAATGCATCTTCAAATCTCCAAACCAAAACTATACTTTTTAAAATTTGACCTAACAGTTTCATTTTTATTGATTGATACATATTTGGGATACAGGATAGTTACATTCATCTTGGGGAATGGGTATATATTCATATCATACTTTCCATGTCCAGTTACACCTTCTTTTTAACCTTTTATATGATTTTCTTAAAGATGGGATTTTCTTTCCCCCAGACATCCAAGTCAGGTCAGATGCACCTCTCCGAATCGAAATGGCAGAGACTGTACTCAACAAATAACCGGGGGTGGCATTCTTACCTTCCCAGCTGGCTTGCAATGAGACCGGAGCCTTGTCACTAGCTTGTACCAATGTCACACAGAGCAAGAGTACTCAGGGTCACTTCTGGGCTGAGGCATTTAAGAGACAGCTTGGTAGCTCCTTTTCCTTCTTTATTTGAGTGGAAAATTTAGATGTTACATGCATAGTGTTAAAAAATCAAGGGAACCTGAGTCTCTGTACCACCAGATGGGAGAAAGCCTCCACGCACCAACCCTGGACATAGTATAAAGGAGAAATAAACATGCTGTGCTACACCACTAAGATGGGGGTAGAGGGGATCTAGGTAATGGCAACAAACATTGCTTTACCTAATAAGAGTGCCGGACATTCGTGTTTCTCATACTTTAATATGTGTATGAATCACCCACCAGGGGACCTCATTAAAATACAAATAGGTCTAGAAAGGAACCTGAGATTCTGCATTCCTCACAACCTCCCAGTATATCAGTGCCATGGGGCCTGGACAACAACTGAGTAGCAAGACACTCAAATATATTCTCCACTGCTATATAATATTTTCCCACCTGCTTTCTATCTTCAGTGAGATCATAAGCTGTCTTTGGCATGCTTCAGTATTCCTGGAACAAACACGTACAAAGAAGTTGAGGAAGTTAGCAAACATTGCAAAGTATCAACCTCTGAAAATTGTCTTCTTTGAGAAACAGTGAGAAAATTGGGGAGAAAAACCAACTTCTTTAGAAATCTGACAGTTGACCTAAGGCCTGCCACAATCTGGGAAACACTCGTGCCAAAAGAACAGAAGGGCTTCAGTCAGAACAGTAAGCTTCGTGGCCTTGTAACTTTTCCTAGCTTCCTGCCCACTCTCTCCCTGTTTTAACCTTGAAAAACAACAGTGAAAACCACTGGCTGCCAGACCAGCAAAATAAGTGGAGCAAAATAAGGGGACAAAAAAGAGGTAGCAAAAAGAGCTGTCACTCTTTTCAAGCATCATTCTCAGAGAACTGTCAAATGATGAACTGCATCAAAGTGAAGGATAAATGAAGACAATCTTAAATGAACAGAAACTGAGGGAATTTATCACTAACATCCCTGAATTACAAGAAATACTAAAGGGAGTCCTTCAAATTGAAATGAAAGGACATTACACAGTAACTTGAATCCACGTGAATAAATAAAGACAACTGGTAATTACATGGGGAAATATAATAGGCATTATACATGAATTTTGGTTTATGATTTTTTCTCCTATCTGACTTAAAGACAACTGTAAAAAACAATAACATGTATTGAGCACGAAATGAATACAAAAATCAGTTATATTTCTATACAAAAATGAACAGTCTGAAAATGAAATTAAGTAGTCCCAATTTGCAGTATCACCAAGGAGACTAACAGGAATAATTAATGAAGAAAAAGATGTACAAGACGTGTATAGTGGTAACTTGAAAAATATTATTGAAAAATTTATTAAGGCTGTACAAATGAGGATACTTCCCATGTTCATGGATTGAAAGACTTAACTTTGTTACTATGTAATTATCCATAAATAGATCTATAGATCAGTGTATCCTCTGTTAAATTCTCTGGCTAGCCTTTTGGCAGACACTGACCAACTGATCCTAAAAGTAAAAGTAAAACAGTCTTGGAAAAGAAAGGTGAAATTGGGTGACATACAGCCCATTTTTGTAACATACTACAAAGCTATAGTTTATAGCATTAGTTTTTGTGGAAATACAAATCACAGTGAGATTCTACTTCATATCCACTAGGATGGCCATACTAAAAAGATAGACAATAACATTGTGTCCTAAGGATGTTGAGAAATTGGAATTCTCACATTGTTGGTGAGAATATAAATGGTGCAGCCACTGTGGAAAGCACTTTGGGAGATCCTTAAAAAGGAAAAGAGTGACCAGATGACCACCATCTACTTCTAGGTACACACCCAAGAGGATTACAAACATGTCCCTGAACAGATACTTGTACTAATGAGTTCATAGAAACATATTTTCATAAAAGTAGAAACACCCAATTATCCACCAACTGATGAATGCCTAAAAAAATAACATAACTATAGAATAAAATACTATTCAGCCATGCTACCACACTGAGGAACCCTGAAAGAAAACAAACATAATAGGTCACACATTATAACTCGATTTGTATGAAATGTCTAGCATACAAAAATCTGCAGAAGAAGAAAGTAGGTTAGTGGCTACCAAGGACAAAAAGAGGGGAGAAGTAGTCACGACTGCTAACGAGTAGCTTGTTTTTGAGGTGATAAAAGTAACCTGGATTTAGCGTGGTGGGATATGCCGAAAATCACTGGATTACACACTATGAAAAGGAAATATTTATGGTATGCGTATTTCATTTCCATTAATTATAAAAAGGAACCAAGTAAAAATTCTTGAGTGAAAAGGCACACTGAATAAATAAAATGAAAACAAAATACAAGCAAGTGAAGTAAGTTAAAATTAAATGGGATGCAGGCGGGATCGTGGAGTGACAGAAATATGTTGAATTTGACTTGGAAAAATGCAGCTCTTCTAGAATTCCACAATGAGCCTCGCTTTTCAGATTTTCTTGTATGTCATTTCCTCTCCCAATGATATTCACATCCCCCTGACCTGCCCTTGGAAAAATAACTCCTTAAACTCAAAATTTGACACAAATATGAAGCAGCTCTGCTTCCCCAGGTTTTTTTTTTTTTTTTTTTTTTTGCGGGTACCGGGGGGTCGACCTCAGGACCTCGCGCGCCAACAGGCACCCTTAGCCGCTGAGCGATATCACGGGCCCCTTTTTCGTATGTGGGATCTGGGAGTCGAACTCAGGCCCTCGCGCTTGCCAGGCAGGCGCTTACGCTGCTGAGCCATCTCACCAGCCCTTCTCCAGGTATTTTGTCCCTCATCTCCCTGCAGTGTCACAGCACATAGTACAACCTCCGTGGGAGTGGACGTGTATTTTCATTTTTAAATACTGATAGAAGCATAACGTGCATATAATAAAGTGCACAAATCTTAAGTCTAGAACTCCATGAACATTTTACTTATGTATACAATCACACAGCTACACCCAAATTAAGGTATGCAAGATGTATAGATACCCAGAAATCTATGTCATGCCTCTCTTGATTAGATAATCAAGAATAATCATTCTGGTCACTTCTATCTAAATGAATATTTTGCTTGTTTTCAAACTTTACAAACATTTCACCATACAATATGTGTTATTTCATCTTTGGATTCTTCATTAACATTCATCCCTAAACTTGTGTGGCAGCCATTGGTCTTTTTCTTTGCTGTATAGTATTCAGTTGTAGGAATACACCACGATTTATCCATCCAAATGTTGAGAAACTTTTGGGGTTTTTCTCATTTCCAGTCTATGAGGAGCCAAGTTCCTAGCAGATTTTCTACATATGAATTTTCTTTGTATGCTTTATGCATTCATTGCTACAGGGTATAATCTGTGGAATGGAAGTTTGGAGTTATAGAACATAAGTATGTTTTGCTTTAGTAAATACCAAAAAACAGTATTTCAAATAGGTTGTTCTGTTCTGCAACCACAGATCAACACATGAGAGCACGGAGCAGTATTTTAGTCACTGTCTGTATGCCTGTCAATCCCTGCTACACTACATTATTAACGGCTTGAGGGCATGGACTGAAGTTTTTCCCCTCTGTGTCTGAAGTATCTCTCTGCTTGGAGAAGAAGAAAATTATGCCAGAAATGACCTATTCCAGGAGCTACTCACCTTTTCTGTAAAGGGCAGCTAGTAAGTAGTTTAGGCTTTTGCAGGATTCTTCATGCACTGGTCTGACATAACTACCTAACTTGCCATTGTAGCATTACAGCAGCCATAAAAATATAACAATAAATTAGCATCATTGGATACCAATAAAACACTATTTGTAAAAACAATTCACCAGTCAGATTTTGCCTATGGCTCATAGTTTACCATTCCCTGAGAACCTCAGTCCTGCCGCCATCATTCTCTGGCCTCATCTGCCACCACTGTCACTTTGACTCACTGCAGTGGGATCACACTGGACTCCAGGACACTTCTACCACAGGGTCTCCTCCTTTTCAGACCCTCTGCCTGGAGAGTTCATCCATCTCATGTCCCCTGGGTGACCATCTCTTCTCTTCAGCTCTGTGACAAAATTATTGTCTTTCTCCATATATACACACCCCAGAGAGAGAGAAAGAAGACAGAGAGGAGAGAGAGAGAGAGATCTTTTTTTTTTCAGAGAAATATCCTCAGTACCTGGCACAGTGTCCAGCCTGATACAGATGTGTTGCATGTACAAAAAGCAGTTAGCTTCTAGTCTCAGGATCACAGTTACAATGCTCACTCTAACTGGGGTAACTGCCAGAGGTCCCACCACTTTCTGCCACCACTGGATGATCACAAAGCTTGAGCATCCCAGTAGCAGGAGTGCAGGGACTGAGAAAGAGTCCCCACCACACAGGATGGACTGAACAGAAGGGAGCCACGAGGAGCAAGTCGGCTGCCACAATTAAACATAGATTTCTAGTGGTTATTATGCAACAATATCTGACTTATGTTCAAATGGAAAGGCCATGTGATTTTCCAGGCAAGACCTAAATAATTACGTCTTTATGCTGTAATTATACAGTTCCACCAAATTATAGAAATTAAGCGTGAGAAACAATAAGGGCTGCTAATGAAACCTAGTTTTCAATTTGAGATTTTCATTCCCCACAGGTCAGAGTGCTGTAAAGTGTTTCACAACAGTCCCTCTCAGAGGGGAAGTGACTGGGAGAAAGTTTAATCCCCATTTAGCAGAAGGGGAAGCCAAATGACAGGGTTAACACAGCTGCTTTCAGACCACAATATTTCACTGATTGAGCAAAGTTAGGAATAAAATTCCAGTCAATTATTCTTTCCACCCCACCACTCCTCCTGGGGAAAACAGGTTGTCCTAACCCTCAAAAGTTTTCTTGAAGAAGGGTTCCAGGCTTTTATATCTATTCCATGACCTCCACTTAATTACTCCTTTATAAAACAAGCAATCCACAGAGAAAGCTCTCAGCTTAGTGATGTGATCCCTTTCATCAACCCTAGCACCAAACAGACACCCTGGAAAAAAGGGGGGGCCCACGCCAGCCTCTCTACTCACAACTTTGACCACACAGCACTTCAAAACAGTTCCTTTCTCTCCATTCAGGTGGAAGAATTTGAGATGTATTTCTGAAGCAAGAGATGAAAATAAGTTCCCCTGGATAGATGCTATGCTCCAGTCTCCCTGCTGACTGCCTCTCAGTATACCCTGTGTTTGGCGTTACTCAGAAAACATTGTTTTCCTTCTTGGTGGGAAGTAGGGAAGTTGAGACCGAGAGAGGTTCAAAACCATCATGCGAAATCTCACAGCTAGAGAATAACAGACCATCTAGGGTTGCTTCATTCTGGAATACCACAGTATTCTTGGCTATCAGCAGAAATTATTCCTAGGCAAACCTCTGTCTTCTTAGGAAAAGGGACCTCTCACTCCAAAAACAACATGAATACCACAGTAATTTCTTAATAATAATATTAAATATTGTCACAATCTTTATTTATGTTTAAACATTCCAGTGAGATATAATTCACATGCCATACAGTTTTAAATGTACAAATTAATGGTTTTCAATGTGAACAGAGTGGTGCATCCATGACCATGGTCTAAGTTTAGAACATTCTCACAATCCAAGAGAAGCCCTGAGCCCAATCCCAGCCACTCTTTTTTTCCCCTCAGCCATTAGACCTGGGCGAGCACTAATCTACCTGTGTGTATAGATTCGCCTATACTGGACATTTCACACAAATGGAACCATGAATTATGTGGTGTTTTGTGTATTATTACTTTTAATTGCCAAATAATATTTCATAACATGGACATAGGACATTTCAGTTTATCCATTCATCAGTAAATGGACATTTGAGTTGCTAAAACTTTTGGCCATTATGAATAATACTCCTATCAAAGCTCATAACTTTTTTTTATTTTAAAGAAAAAAAACCAATAAAAACAATGGTACAAAATTTCAAAACAAGATTGTAGGAGAGTAACAATGTTTACTACATTGCATATTGTTATCTTCAAAGTAGTTGTTCATATTATAAGATATAGGCATGAAAAATTGATCAAACAATATATGCACAAACCTTTCTTTTAATGAACTAATAGCAATTAGTAGTATAATGATCATAACTATCTTGTGTGTGTATATATATATATTTTCCTTCTCCCTTCCTTCTTTTCTCCTTTCCCCGATCTCAGTTTCTCTTTCCTTTTGAACGGTTTCTTCCCATTTCACAATATATATTGTACATTTTGGATCTTATTTACTCTTTCAGCTTCTTACACTAGGAAGACAATACAATGTTTATACATAAGAGTCTGATTTATTTCACTTATGAGTATGGTCTCAAATTGCATCCATTTACCTATAAATGTCTCCAGTTTATCCTTCTTTATGGCTGAGTAGTACTCCATTGTATAAAAATACCACATCATTTTTGTCCATTCTTCGGTTGATGGGCATTTGGGTTGTTTCCAAGATTCAGCTATTACAAATCGTGCTACTATAAACATGGATGCACATATACCACTGTGGTATGATGTTTTTAATTCTTCTGGAAAAATATCCAGAAGGGGAATAGCTGGGTCAAATGGGACATCTAATCCTAGTTTTTTTTTTTTTTTTGTGGGTACCGGGGGTCGACCTCAAGACCTCAAGCACCAGCAGGCACCCGTGCCACTGAGCTATGTCACCGGCCCTTTTTTCGTATGTGGGTACTGGGAGTCGAACTCAAGACCTTGCGCTTGCCAGGCAGGCACTTATGCCACTGAGCCATCTCACCGGCCCTAATCCTAGTTTTTTCAGGAATCTCCACACTGATTTCCATAGTGGTTGCACCAGTCTACATTCCCAACTTCAGTGGAGAAGTGTTCCTTTTTCCCCACAGCCCCTCCAGCATTTGTTATTGGTTGGTTTATTGATAATACTGAGATAAATAACCATTCTTTATGGAGTGAGATGGAATCTCAGTGTTGTTTTAATTTGCACCACTCAAATGACCAATGATGTTGAACTTTTTTTTATATATTTATTCGCTGTTTGTATTTCTTCATCTGAGAAGTTTGTATTCATCTCAGATGCTCATTTTTGCATTGGGTCTTTGAATTTGAGGGGCCTAATTTTTTTCAGTTCTTTATATGTTCTAGATAAAAGTCCTTTGTCTGAGGGACAGTTTGCTAAATTTTTTTTCCCACTCTGTGGATTGTTTTTTCACTGTTGGTGATTTCTTCTGATGTACAAAAATGTTTTTAATAAGATGAGATCCCAGTTGTTGATTATTTGAAGTGTTTCCCATGCAGTTTGGTTTTGTTCATGAAGTCTCTGCCTACCCATATGTTTTCAAGATTTCTACCTACTTTCTCTTCCAGTAGATTGAGTGTTTCTGTTTTAATATTTAGATCTTTGATCCATTTTGACTTTAGTTTAGTGCAAGGTGATAGACATGGGTCTAGTTTTAGTCTTCGGCATTAGAGAGCCAGCTTTTCCAGTACCATTTATTAAAGAGGTTATCTTTCCTCCAATGAACACGTTTGGCCCCTTTGTCAAAGATAATGTGGCTGAACACTCAACTTTTTTATGTAGACCTGTATTTCACCTTTTGAGGAATTACTAAACTGTTTTCTAAAAGGGCTTCACCACTGTTCATTCTCATCAGCAAAGTATGAGGGTTTCGATTTCTTCACATGCTAAACAAAATTTGTTATTATCTCTCTTTTCTATTATAGGTACCCTACTGGATAAGGAATAGATTTAATTGTTGTTTTGATTTTTATTTTCTTAATGACTAATAATATTAAGCATCTTTGGATGCACTTACTTGTCATTTGTATAGTATTTCCTTTAGAGAAATGTCTATTCAGATCAACTGCCCATTTTTAATCAGATTAGCTTTTTGTTGTTGAGTTGTAAGGTTTTAAAAACATATATTCCAAATATAAGTCTTGTATCCAATACATGTTTTGTAAGTACTATATTCCATTCTGTGAGTTAACTTTTCACTTTAAAAAAATTTTTATTGGTAAATTTTAGATATATGTAATGATCACATTCATCATAGGGAATTTGTACCTGTACATGATCTACCTTGCCTCTCCTTTTTTTCCCATTCCCCTCCCCTCCCTTCAACCCCCTTCCCCTCTTTATTTACAAAAGCTTTGTTTCCATTTTTTCCTTTTATTCTCCTTTTTGTCTTGTCCCTTCCTCCCCAACTTTTCACTTTTAAATGTCTTAAAACATACATAAGGTTCATATTTTGAAGATTAATTTAGCTATCTTTCTTTCCATTGCTTGTACTTTTGCTGTTATGCCTAAGAAATTATTAGCTAATCCAAAATCACTAACATTAGTTTTATTTTTCTTGTAAGATTTGTATATTTTTAGATATTATATTAATTTTTTTTATCTGTTTGGATTTACTTTTTGTGTATCATATGAGAAAGCATCCAAGTTCATTCATTTTCATATGGATATCTTACTGTCTCAGTGCCTTTTACTGAAAAGACTAATGTTTCCTCATTGAATTATTTGGTTAGCTGTAAAAAAACAATTCTCTATATAAAAATAATTCTATATATTTATGGGTTTATTTCTAGATTATCAATGCTATTCTGTTGATCTCCATACCTATAACCTTCATACTACTTTGATTACTGTCATACATTTTGACATCAGGAAGTATGTGATTTTTACCTTTGTTCATTTTTAAGATCGTGTTGGCTTGAGTCTCATCCAATTATAGATGAATTTTAGATTTTTGGAACATTCTTGTCAATTTTTACCCAAAAAGTTAGTATTTTGACAAGAATTGTGATGAATTTTACATCAAATTGGGGATTAAGTAGCCATCCTAATATTATTAAATTTTCTTATCCTCAAGCATAGGATATTCTCCCATTTATTTACATCGTTAATTTATTTTCATAATGTTTATAGTTCTTCAGCATACAAGTTTTTCACTTCTTTTGTAAAATGCATTCCTAAGTATCTTATCCCTTTATATACTGTTGTAAATGGAATTGTTTTCTTAATTTCATTTCTAGATTATTCATTGCTAGTATATAAAAATACAATTGATGCTTTTCTGTATTGATCTTCATCCTGAAACCTTGCTGAACTTATTTATTAGATCACATATTTTCATATTGATTTTTGTTTAAAAATTACTTTAACATTCTTCATCTCTATAGTTGGAGCTGTAGAGAAAGCATACATCAACTACCCAATACTCTTGTATTTCACATGAAGAATCTGACACCCAAACAGGGGAAGTAGCTGGTCCAAAAACACACAATGACACACTAGATATTTAAAAGTCTGCCTCAGCAACACAGTAGTGTTTAATGAGCCTATTCAAAGAGGACAGACTAAGGACAAAACCTGGAAGCAAAAGGAGAATCCAAGCAAAGGAGGCTGAGAAGACACAAAGAAGGCAAAGCAGAGCAGAGCAATCACTGCAGAGGAATGAGCAGGAGAAAGATTTGGGATCGAAGGTGCAGAGGACTTTGTCACTTTCCTTTTGTGGTATCCATTTCTTTACCAACAAATTAAAGTTATACTATTTTCTCTAAAAGAAGACTGTGAGGAGTGCATGAGAATGTGCATGATCATCTGAAGAGATAATTGTTCAACAAATTCAAATCATCATTATTTTAATGATTATGACATTATTAACCAATAGAAGCACTATTGGATATGAATACTATGCATGTGGCACACAGAGATTCCAGGAAAACAGATTTGGAAGAGGGGTGGACAACACCCAGAATGGGGTTAATGGGCAAATAGGGAGGTGTTGACAAAGAACCTTGAGTTCACTGCGCCTTTGAGGTGCTTGGGGAAAGGAAATGGGAGTGACCAAGTCGAAGCATGAGGAATAAGTTTCTCTTGTTGGGAAGGCTGGCTCTGTCTCTTTTTTGAATAGGGTAGAGAGATAAGAGTAGTTTTGGAAGCAAAATAGAAGGAGGCAAGAAAGAGAGGGAGAGATGGCTGATAAAGAAGAAACAGGAGCTTAAAAGAAAGGTTAAGCTTAGGTAAGGAAAATGGATTCTTCTGAGAAGAAAGCCTAGGTAAAGAAAAAGATGGAGAAATGTTTATATGGATAAAAGAGAAGCAAGCTTATTTATCCAACTGTGCCACACACATTGTTAGGATTCTCCATACTTACTAATGTACCATAAAAATGCCCAACACTTAGTAAACCTACAGGCAGCAGAAGGAGGGAAGTAAAGCCTTGGAGGAATCAAGAAGTCTGACATCCTTGTCTTCAAATAAAAGGTGTGCATTTGTATACTGCCTACTCTGGCCAGTGGAAACTCTTTACAGACCTGAGCATCCCAGACCTGCTGTGCTTTAGACGCTGCTCACGTACCCATAGCTTTTCTGGTGTTGCCCTTTCATTTTACCTCTAGTCCTCTTTAGGTTTCTCCTTGGAATTTGAACTTGGCTTCTGTGGGTTGTTTGTTTGTTTGTTTGTTTGTTTTTCCCCCATGGAGCTCTTTAAAATGTGACTCATAGATACTTCTGGGTTTTCCTTCTCGCCCCTGCTCTGGAAAAGCATTCCATCCAGGATTCTGTCTCAACGTTACCACCACCACACGACTGCATCACTCCAGGCCAGTGATGGGAGTTTAGCATTAGCAAAGCAACAAGAAAAACATGTAAAGACAGCTGAGAGCTGACTTGAAATTGGGATTTAATTCTTACTTGCAAAATATGCATCTTATCTGCTACTTTTAATCCTATGAACTACAAGCCCCAACCCCCCCTCCACCAACCCTACTGTGATCTCAGGTAATCACTGTTGTATTCTCTATCTCTGTATATTTGACTTATTTTACATTCCTGATGAATATGTTAATCTGTTTCATTCTAGTAATCATTTTGCTATCTATATGTATCTCATAAAAATCATATTTTCTATCTTAAATATACAATAAAACTTATTTTAAAGTATAAGTGTCCTTAAAGCATGCATTGAAAACTCAACTCAACTTCTTACATTTACATTTAAATGTAAGAAGAGGGTGATATGGTGGTCATGGTAACTGTGGCACTAATAGTGAGCAGCTTCTACTCAACTTCAACCAATTATTGCTACAGGGAAATGTGGGAGGAGCTCCCCAATAAGGGGAGGAGATCTTACAATTTTTCTCAAAATGAAGAACTTCAGATTTATAAAATGTGAATTCCCCCAATCTTTCAATGTAAGCAACTAATTTGAAGAATCTAAAATATCGTACAAGCCGAACAAATCACATATGTAAATCACACTCGGCTCTTCAGCTATCAGTTCACATTCTATGCCCTAATTCTGTCTGTAGCATTCTCCAGCAGAGAAAATGCTACTCAATGCTTTCTTTGTAGATGTCCACGTCAAACTGGCTTTCACTCTGAAGCAGAGACAGCAAAGTCTGGTCTCCAATGGACCAAACCCAGCCCATATCTGGATTTTGTAAATAAAGTTTTATTGGAACACAGCTATGCTCATTGACTTCCCTATTGTCAGACTGCCTTGTCACTACAGCAGCAGAGTTGAGGAGTTGCTACAGAGACATAAGGGCCACAAAGTCTAACATATTTCCTACCTTGCCCTTTATGGAAAATGTTACTGGCACCTGATCTAAGGCAAAGGAAACTCATAATAGGCTGAGAGCTGTGCACTGTCTTTCCACAGAGAGGCCTCCTGGTGTGGAATGCAGTGTTTCTGGGTAATACAGACCCCTGCTGCTTTCCCTTCACTTTCTGGAGCATTTCCACAAGAGGGGAAAAGGGGCCTGGGAAGCAGCCAGAAACAACAGGGGTTTGGATATAGGAGACTTCATTAGCAATTCCATGACTTTGAGCAAATCAGTCAGCCTCTCTAAACTCCCAAATGAGGATCTGCACAACAGGGAAGAAGTCCCTACCTTCAGGGTTATCCTGGGATTAAATTGGATTTTTCTACACAAGTGCACAGATGTAGTTCCTGGTGCATATTAGATGCATGATGAATATGAGTTATATTTAAAATACTTTGAATACTGCAAAAATCCAATCTCTAACAAGAACCTAGTTGCACTGAACAATTTGAGGATGTAAAATTTAGAACAAAATCATAGATCCTGATTTGGCTCATGGAAATTATCATTAAAGGTCATCCCCAATGTTGTGATATTGTTGCCAGTGCTCTTGGAATAAATGTTGGCTGGACATTCCACACTCCTGTCATGTGTCTTCTTTCTTTTATCACTAGGTCATCCTAGCGTTTCTTACCTAAAACTCAGGAGTCCTCCAAATACTTCAGCCTCTCTCTCTCTCTCTCTTTCTCTTTCTCTTTCCCCATGCCCCCCTTCCAGTATCATGAAATATCCACATTTGTAATGTGAAAATCAGGCCCTGGTTATCCATCATCTTTTGTCTCAGCTAAGGGATGTTTCATTCTCTAGAATGTACTTGACCAAGATGTTGGGCTTTAAAGATGTGCTTACACTGGGGTCAGCGCTGACACTGAGCCTTGCAAGGTGATGAATCACAGACGGATGATAAATCCAGCAATGAATTTGAATATGGAAGCCAACATGACACCAACCTCAGCCAAGGTGGTGTGGCCTCTCATCCTCTATGGCTGAGCTTGAATAGGAGTGTGGCCAATGGTGTGGCCAGTGGTGTAGCCAGAAAAACGCTTCTTTGGCCTTAGGTCTGGCAACCTCAGTGTTTTATGAGAATTCATTTCTACCAGAAAAGTGTTCTTTGACCCAGAGAAAAGTCTGCAAAAGAAGTAACTGAGCTACCCTGAGCAGTTCACCACCCTCACTTCCGCCATCACTATTTTCCTTCCACCATTTGGCAACATGGTTTTATTTCCCCCATGCAAATTGACTGCTTTGTTTCACATTTTATCTTACTCAAGAACTCAAGGGGCTCTCATCCTAACTAAAACCCAAAATTATTTATGCAGCACTTTTGATGGTCCTCATGCTCAGCTCAGACCTCCTCTACTGCCCCCACTGTTTGCATTAATGCAAAGCTAAGAGTCCCCGGAACACTGCAGGGGCACTGAGCCCTCCAATGCTGCCCATGGCCATGAGAACCATCTGTCAGCCACATTCAAAATGTGTCATTTCCCTGAGCTGACATGTGCAATGGCTCTCCTTAAAACAGCATCCTCCCACTGCTTACCCTACCCTCATGCTTCGATATAATCTTCAGAATCCTCCCCTGTCAAGCCCAGCTTTGAAAATTCTTCTCTCATCATCAAAATTTGAGCTCCAAATAACCAACATTTCCCTTCTGTGCGTCTTTGCCCTTAATCTTTCCTTGTCTGGCATTCCCAGTACTCCTCTCCTCACTGTTTTATCTATCATAATTAATCCAACTCTAAGAGCAGCTCAAATACTATATCTTCCAGAAAAATATTTTCTGTATACCCTGTGTGGAAATTACCTTTCCTGTCCTTATCCGAGTTTGTCCCATACTTTCTACCTTCCTCAGACCTCTCCTCAAGTTTGGTCCTTTACCGTTACTGATCAAGTGTCTGTGCCTGGTATCTCCTCAGGTAGTTAATAGTCTACTTCATGATGAGGACAAGATCTTGGTCACCTTTGTGTAGATAGATGTGGTGATAGTGCCCAACAATGGGATGAGGATAGGCTTTGGAATTCATCAGACCTAGATTTGAATCCATTTGAATTCCATTACTTACTTATTCTAAAAATTTGAAGAGTTTACCTCTCTAAGCCTATCCCCGATCAGCAAAACAAGATCACTAGTGTATAATTTAATGTATAGTTGTTCTGTTAAAGTTCCTTCCAAGAATGAAGGATATGTTTGATAATTGCCCTTTTACATTTCTCTTCCCCCTTATCCTCTGATGTTCTAATGCAATTACCTCCCTTTACACGGCTCCAAGCTTCTCTCAACATCAAGGACAATGTTTTGTGTGCTGCCCGGAAAGTTTTCTCATCTCCCATATATAATGTCTTGGCTCTTTTTGACTCGGTCTAAACAGTGAATTTGTTAGTGGTTTCATGAATAGGTGTCAGTAAAATACTAGAATGTTGATCAAGAGTAAATATTCATTCTATTTTTATATCTTATATTTTAAAAAATTTGTTCTATAGAACTCAGGTGACAATTACACTTTTAAAGAAAAAATAAAGGCACAAAATTGAGGCCAGGACTTGTGAATTCAGATCTCTCTTACAGTCCAAACCTTCTAAATTTCATCTTTGCTCCTATAATATATTCCTTAGTTCTCTCTCACTGACGCTTCTCCTTAGCAGAACTTCTACATATCTTTCCACCATGATCTCTACAGCTGGCCCACTCCACCTAAGAGTCATCTAAATGTTTGCACTGCAAATGCCCTGCCAGATTAAGGATGGTAGCATTTCAACAGGCCAAGAATAAGAACACGTACACTAAGGATGGGAAGCAGCATGAACATGGATGCTGGGTGTGTGTTCTCTGACAGTTTCAATTCCTCCTGCCAAGCACAACCATCTGCTGGGCTCAGAAAGCTCATCCATCTACCTGGGATGAGAAGAAACTGGCATGACTTGCTTATTCTTATTTTCAGCAGACAGATCGTTAGGACCTACTGTGGACCTTGTGTTACATCCACACTGGGCTTCAGAGAGTGGGAATGACTTTACCTAGAACTTGGCTCCTGGTCTTGAAGGCTACCAGTGTAGCCAGGGAGCCTAACACAGAGGCTATCCTGAGTAGATAGGTAAGTAAAACACTGGATACAGCAACAAAGTTCTGTACGGCCAGAAACAGAATTCCCAAGACTGGGGCCATGATTGTGCAGCCAGAAGAGGTCCAAGCAACAGTTTCTCCAACATCTGTCCAAGGAAGGGCTTCTATTATTGCTACCAACCAGCTGTGAATTTTCTGCTGTTCTCCTTACCTAAGTCATCCCAGTTAAGGAGTCCATAAATACTTTTCTTCCTTGACCATATTCCAGGCATGGGTGTATCTTCTAAATCAGTGGTCCATACCCAAGCTGCTTTAGAATAACCTGGGAATTTGCTAAAAATGCAAAATACTAAGGCTGACTCCAGACCAATTGATTTAGATATTCAGGGTAATCTGGGAGGGGGGCAGAAAACTGGGTGTTATCAAGTCCCCCTGGTGATTCTGAAGCAGGCTAAAGTCCGAGAAAGACAGTTACAGACAGACAGTAGACTCTCAGAGGGGAATGAGTGTTCAGAGATATAAGATAATGGTTTTCATTGCCTTAACTTCTTTCTGTGGTCACTCTCAAAAGAGGTCACAGAGACCCTGATATCTATTTACTTTCCACATAGATTCCATACCACCATCTCCTCATCAGCAAAGTGTAGTGTTTGACTGAGCACAATGTCTTTGACTTCCTCAAATATGTTTGACAACCTTTATTAAGTGTGCATGTGAACCTGGGTGAGTGGGTCTTGGCAGGGCAAGGGAGCCTGGGGGCTGGTAAGTATGACAGGATGGAAATTCTTCTCCCCATGAAGAATTACATTCTAGCAAGTTCTCAGACATGTCACAAGCTGAAGCTCCTGAGGAGAACAGCACTGAGCCATTCTTAAATAAGAATTACCAAATGTGTGACATCCAACCATCTGTAAGTCTGATAATATGTCTAAAGCCCTCATTATCCTCCAATGCACAGGAAAGAATGGGGAGTAGCTTTCTCTGAGAACAAATCTGAGATCCATTGATAACCATATAAGAGTCCATTTGAGAAGAGATCCCTGAACCCCTAGTCATTACCACAGCCTAGCCTGGCCATCTTGCCATGACCCCTCCAAAGAGCATTATATAACTACATAGCTACCCAGAAGCACCATGTTGGAGTGGATTAGGGTGGTCACTTTCCCCTCTGGGCAGTGCAGTGGGAATGGCCTTTGATCAGGATTAACTGAGAAAGTCTGTCTGTGAATCCTATTTTCCATGTTCTGCCAGCAACTTGACTTTCCTTGAAGGGAGCAGAAGACTGGGGAGGTGCAAATGAGACTGTAGTGAAACAGCTTCCTCCCTACCTTTTAGCAGCTTACAAGGAAGGAAAGAGGAAACATGAGAATCACAGGCTGAGTGAGCAGTCTGTTCGGCTCGGGACCCACTTACTGACAAGAGGCAAATAGAACACACAGTATTCTGTGCCTGTCTGTCTGGGAGCCTCTGGGAGCCTCCTCACCACATGGGCGGCAGTGCTAAAGCTCTAGTGCAGAAGACGTGCACTTGGGAGAGAGGGATATTCACCACTGCCACCCATGATGATGATGATTATGATGATGACGAGGAAGGCAGCTGACACTGATGCCTTCACTGTATACTTTATGCTAAAGGCTTCATAACCATTAGCTCATTTAATTTTTACAACAACCCTCAAGAAAGATAGTTGCTGCTCTTATCTCTATTTTCTATAAAAGCGAACTGAGACTCATACAGCTTGAGTGACTTGTCCAGCATTTGTGTTGGACATGGATCTGAGCTTATACAGTGACTAGTCAGTGAATGAATGAATGAATGAATGAATAAATGAATAAGTGAATAAATGAATCCACTATAGCTGACAATTAGAATCTATTCCAACCACCACACTCTTCTGTGTTGTGGCTTTAGGCAAATCATATGCCTTATTTTTCCATCCACAGGAAGGTTCACATTATCCACCCTGAAAGGTTACTCTAAGACTCAAAAAAGGCCTTTGACAACTAGTGCTATTAAATGGCTGCCTGTGATGATTAATCTTGTCAGTTTAACTGGAATAACGAATACATAGATAACTGGTAAAATAATATTCCAGAGTGTGTCTGTGTGAGGCTGTCCAGAAAAGTTTAGCATTTGAATCAGTAGATTGAGTTAGCAGATCCACCCTCACCTGTGTGCAGAGAATTATATAGGCCATTGAGGACCAGCCAGAGGAAGCACGAATTTGCTCTCTGCAATGAAACAGGGACACTCACCTTCTCCGGCCATAGGAACCTCCTGCTGAGGGTCCTCAGGGCTTCAGGCCCCAGGGCTTACATCAGCATCCCCACCTGTACCTCTGCTGGCCTCACGTCTGGGGCTGAGACTGAATCAAACCCCTAACTTTCAGGTTCTCTTGCAGGCAGGATATTGTGGAATTTCTTGATCACCACTGAATGAGGCAATCCCCATAATATGTACCTTTTATACGCCCATATATATCTTATCAGCTCTGTTTCTCTGGAAAACCCTGACTTATTCACTAACCTACCCCATGCTTTCCCATAGTCACTTCATCCCTTTGCCCTGCTAGGCTGTACCACCTAAATATTCGCTAAGACTCAACTCAGATTTTGACTTTCATGGGAAGCCCTCCCTAGCCTCCACGGTGACAATAACAGTCTCCCCCTTGCTTGTCTACTCTGCTCTATCTCATCAGACTATAATCTTGCTGACTACATCACTAGTTTTTTAACAGCTGAGACCTTGTTGTTATTTTTGTATCCCCAGAGCCTGATCCTATTCTTAGTACCGATAGGTTGTAACAAAATGTTTTCTGTGTCATTATATGCATTTAAGCCAAGAAAATTCCTTGGTCTGGACATCGTGGTACAACATGAAGGTCTGACTTATAAGAAAGATCTTAGAGAACTCTTTATTGAGAGTCGCTCTAACAGGTGCACTAGTGAAACTCTCAATGAAGCCTGAGGACACATTGTAGACTTTCCATTGACTAATATTCACTGTAAGGAAAAGAAAATAAAGTTAGTTGAGTCTGAGAAAGAAAGCTTTGCTTGCTGTTGAGCTATGTATCTATTATTTTCACCTGATTCATTAGGTCAGGGCTTCTCAACCTCAACACTACTGAGATTCGGGCCAGATAATTCCTTGCCATGGGTTCTGTTCAGTATAAAGGACTATTATTAACATCCCTGGCCTTTAGTACCACAATATTCTGATACTATCTTTTCTTCCCAGTTGTGATGACTAAAAAAGGCTACAGATACGGCCAGATATCATGTGGGGGGCAAAATGAGCACTGGGTGATACCAATGTATGGTACTTGGTCTCTCTATCTTTGGGTTTGACCCGTGCTTTGGGGGCAGTGGAGACAGAATTGAGAGGTGCTATGTAAGCCATTACATGACAGGCCTCTTCTCCTTGGTGTAGGCTGACCGGAAAGACTGGAAAAATGTCAGGGACTCTGAGCGCTCAATTGTTCATGGTTTATTTGAGGGTGATTAAATTCAAGATTTAACAAAAGCAGAAATGATTCCGGGCCAAAGAACTTAATAATAGACCAAGAGTAAAGGATTTGACAAACCGGTCTTTGGGAAAGTGAACGCAGTAGACAGATGCACAGCCTCAGAGAACAGGGTCCAAGGGGAATTGAATGGGATTTTAAAACAGAAATTCAGCCCCAGGAGCAGTAGTGGCCTCGAACAAGAATTCGGTTGGCTAAAAGAAGGGAGGAACAGTGTTGGAAAAATGGGCCTCAAGGCCTTTATGAAGAGCTGTCAACATGAAAAACCACTGACTCCTGCCATTCCTCTCAGTCCAAGGAAAAGAGCAGGTTCCCAGGGGTGAGTAAATGGCCCCAGCTGGGAAAGCTGGAGATTTCTCCAATAGATCTCCCATCCGTGAGATGTCACCCCCTTCCTCAATAAGTCATTCTTGAATTTGGAACACTGATCTTCCCAGAAAAATGATGATGTTTTATTGTTGTGCTCATTTGCAGCCACGTTAACACAGAGCACTCAATGACTGTCCCACCCTAGAAACAGGGTTTGTTTCATAACACAGTCCGGGGCTTGTCCAGCAACTTTCCACTGAGTCCCATGACATGCTTCCCAGTGCTTATGTCAGCAACAGGTCTTCATCACAGGCTCAGTTTACAGGAGGATCCACCAAGGCAGTGTCTGCACCGATGCCGAGCCCGGGGACATGAACCAAAAGACAAAGAACGATGCAACCATGCAGGTGTTCTGCTCATATACTGCAAACCTCCAGATGTTTAGAACTTTCTTGTAGGATCAGGCAAAATGATTGCTGATTTCACACAGATGTGGAGAACAAGTACATCAGTTTGAGTTATAAAATGAGGACACATGCCCACACACACACACACGCAGCCTCCTAAACATACGCATACAGTCATATTGAAGCAAATATTTCCAGAGGTACTTGATTTATCATATGGAGACAGAGCCGTAATCTGCTACACCCTGAACAGACAGTGAAGGTGATTTGAAGTGTTATTAGAGTTCAGAAATCGCCCCAAGTCTCAGATAGAGTTTCTCTACCCCCTGCACTTTTGACATTTGCTTTGCCAAGTAGCAAAGGATAAAGTTGCTTGAAAACACGTTCGGCAGTGTTTGCCCAGAACTGGTGCTGACTAGAAACGGCAGGAGAGAGAGGCACCAAAGAGAAAGAGAACCAAAACCTACAAAATTGAAACAAGTTTCTTTTGAAAAGTAGTGCCTAAAGCAGGATACTGATATTTGTGGGGTGTTTGGACTTCAATCTTTCTAATCAACAGCTAAACATTAATGCAATGATACCCACAGAGGGTCTGAAAATACCTTGAACAGCAAATTGGTGAGGAGGCAAGAAGTTTGTTTTCTTTCTTTCTTTCTTTCTGTCTTTCTTTCTTTTTTAATGTTCTACCTGTCTTAAACTCTTTAGTAAAAATAAAAGTTTAAAAAGCAGAACCAAGTTTTATCTACCTTCCGTGAGAAAGAGACCACAGCTCAGGTAATAAAGAAGAAAGGAGCACAGGATGAAGGGCAAAACTAAAACAGCAGAGATAGGGAGCTCATTTTCTAAATTCATCTTTAACAAGAGGAAATAAAGGAAAGAAATCGGAGCAATTAGGAAGTAACGAAATCTTTACCTAAATTGCTATTGTCAAAACCTAGATAAGAAAAAGCCTGCGAAATATGAAGGTATACAAATCAGTAGATGGTGCTGACATGACTCCAGTATTAGGAAATTGTCTAACATACTGAACCACTTACAGTGATCTGAGTTACAAATTTAAAAAAAAACATTGAGAATTAAGAAACTAGCCAGAGGCAGGGGGAAGGGGTACCAACATGGTAAAGAAGCCATGCCGAAATCACTTGCCAGTTTCTCACAGCCATATTTCAGTTTTATGTCATCATTTTGTGCAAAGAGAATTCAGTATAAAGTAGACAGAAAAATAAAATACAAATATATAGAAAGATACATATAGGTAAATATATTCTAATTAAGATATACAATAAGAATCCCAACAATTAATTGCAGAAAATTCTGTATTATTTTTCCAACTATCTACTTTTTGAGGACTTGAAAATACATCTGTGAGAATTCTGTTAGGGATTTTATAGGTAATTGCTGTACATTTATATTATGGACACGACCTCCAAAGATCCAAAGACTACAAAGATTTAAAGAAGACAAATCCACCGGTGGAGCCAGAATGACAAAATATGGTCTTGAGGGCACAGCTGCTCAGAATGTACTTTTAGACTAGTAAGCTCAGAACGAGGCCGCTTCACTCCCTACAGGGGTGAAGTTTTATCGCAGTCACAACTCAAATAAGACAAGTGCAAGGAAGTTTGGCCAATATCCAGAGACAGTAAAGCGCTTAAAAGAGGTGCTCAGGTTTCACGGGAATCCAAAAAGCAGTGCAAGGTCAGCCTTGGAGTGGTGGTGCAGGGCCCTGGGGCGCTTGGATGACAGCCTGCTGAAAGCTTGTCTGTGTGTGGCACAACTTTTTGTGGCTCTAGTGGTGACGGGACTGCTGTCTTGCACCACTGCAGAGCTGCGCATTGTAGAATTTCATCAGGGACATTTTGGAGCTCACACTGAAACAGGATGGTTCTGTGAACTTTAGAGGAAACTTCTGTGATGAAATCCTAGCTCTTCCTCTAAGGCAAATTTCTGATCCTCAAACTTTATACCTGTAAAATGGGATGACTCCCATCCTACTGGAAAGTTGAAAAAATTTGAGGTAATATAGTAAATGCACTAAAGATGTACCTAATAAGAATGTGACTTCCTGAATTGTATCACTGACTTTCTAGGAGTCTGTTTTGGTGAAATATTGTTACTTGTAGATAATTCTAGAGGTCTAGGTTGAGGTAACATTAGTACTAATTTTTAATATTGATTCTCTTGATCAACGTTCTACGTAAATATTATTGTCCAAAGATAGGAGGCCACTGAAGACACAGACACATGAGAGAAAACCCCTCATAGTCCTCCTGCAGGAAAATATGCAAAGGTGTCTAATTATCCATCAGTGACCTCAACCAGGAGGGATTTTGTTCTTCTGCCCCCAGGTGACATTTGGCAGTGTCCAGATTCGTTTCCCATGATTAGGAAGGAGTTGTTACTAGTAAGTAGAGGCTGAGGATGAGGGTGGAAGGTATAGAACCCCTCCATTCTAAGGATTCCCCACGCTCAACGGGTGATTGAACACAAGTCCCAGGACCCACAGGAGAGGGGCAAAAAGTCTACATTGTGGAAATCCTTCTAATAGTGAAGACTTCTGAAAGCCAGATGAATGGTTTAGGCCAGGCTCAGATCCTCAGGTGAAGTGGGAGAGAGCCATAATGTCCAAGACTATTGGGGGTGGGATCATTTTCAGATAAATCTATCTGCAATGACATTTACAGAGATTTTCATAAACTCTGTCCCCTGCAAAGTGTAATTCCTGTACAAGATTTGGACTCTTCTAGTGCTCCTGATTAGTTTCCTTCTGATTCAGAACACTGATGTCTAGGAGAGACCTACAGAAAGACAGCCTTAAGGAAATTGAGCTTTGGGTGCCACTAGGCACAATAGGGAGAGATAGTGAATTACATTTTCCTCTTTTATCCCAGACATATTAAAATATGGAGAGGCATAAAAGTACATACTCCTTATGCTTATAACTTTTACACAATGATAAAATCAAAACAAAGCCACAAATCAAATACAAACAAAGCCAATAATATTTAAATTAACAACATTAATTTAATGTGATGGATATGATTCTTTGCTAAAACTAATTTTAGCTCACAATGTGAATGTGATACTGAGTGCTGTAGAATAAATTATTTTGAATTTAGCATGCTAATACTAATGTGAGCTCTGTGCTCTGTGATGACTCAATTTTCCCATTCCTTTTTTTCTTTGCAAACAACTATAAAACCATCCCTGGTGCAATATGCAGTGACATCACTCAGATGAGAAATATCTTTTATGCTTTAATCTACCTTTATTCCTTTCTCCTTTGCCCAGATAATTACTCATTGGTTTTGATGTGATCATAACCAAACTATAGAAGTAGTAATGGGAATTGTAGCAGTATTTCTTAAATGGTGGTTGTCTTAGTCAGTTTCTTGCAGCTAAGACACAATATACCACACCCACAACTTAAAGTAAGAGAGATTTATTTTGGCTCACGGTTTCAGAAGTTTCAGTCCATGGTCTGTCAACTCCAAGGGAAAAGCAGCATTGTGGAAAGATCTGCTGCAGAGAAAAGCTGCTCACATTCTGGTGTCCAGGATGCAAAGACAGAGGGAAGAGCCAGGAGGAAGTTATACTCTTCCAGGTCATGCCCCCAGTGATGCTCCTCCTCTGATTGAGTCTTATCTCCTAACAGCACACTCAGCTAGAATTCCCCAGTGAATGAATTCACCAATGAGTACAGTACCCACATGACCCAGTGACCTCCCAAATGTCCTACCTCTGAACACATAAGGCTTTAAGAGGACATTACAGATTTAAACCATAAAAATGATCATAATGAGGGTTTTGAAAATTACTATAAGAATATGTGATTTGGCACATATGCAAAATCACAAATTTAAAACTCATCATGGAAATCCACAGAGCTTTCAAGAATTTGTTGTGTACCCCCACACCCCACAATGAGGACCTTAAATATCTATTTGAAAAACAGCACAGGTAATGCAACAAGCAAGAGAACCACAGTATATTAATATCAAACCACCTACTGGTTGTGTATTTTCGTGGTTCTTATCTCAGATTTTTGACTTATAAATTAACAAAGGACCTGAAAAGAATATTACAACAAAACATGGGTTACAGGGAACAGACAGGGAACTACCAGGGACCTAGCAGGGCAGAAGTGCTACTTAGATGGTCCAGATCTAGATGGAATTAGGGCCAGAAGGTCATTGTATTTATGCAAAAGTAAACCAAGATCACTGGTCCAGTACGAAATGGATAAGACCAACCTCCATACAGTTGGCAACTCTGAAGGCAGTGAATGGAGCTGTAACTATTAATCATGACATGTCAAATTGACAGGATTAAGAAATACCTGGGAGATCAATAAAGCACATTTCTGGGTGTGCTTGTGAGGTCTTTACAGAGATGTCTGGCATGCGGGTCAGCACAGTGAGGGAGGAAGACCTACCTGACTGTAGGTAGCACCATCCTATGGGCTTGCAGCCCAGGGGGAATAAAAGGGGAACAAGGAGTCTGCTTCTTTCTTTTGGAATCTCTGTTCTACTTGAGCTTCTGTGACTTTTGCAGCTGCTGTCCCCTCTGGATATCAGACTCCACTTTCTTCAGCCTTCCAACAGAGATTCATACCAGAAACTCTGCAGGGAACCTCCAGGTCTTCAATCTCAGACTGGTACTTCATCCTTGACGCATCTTGTTCTGCAGCTTCCCACATCTACTGGATCCTCCAGTTCTCTAGCACACAGGCACACATTGTAGACTCTGCCACCTCTGATCCTAGAAGCCTACCTATTAAAGCCCCTTGCATAATTAAATATTTTTCTATTGATTCTGTTCCTCTAGAAAACAGTAAGAAACACAAAGGCAAAGAAATACTTTGGTAACAATAACCTGAAATATCTATTTGAAAAACAGCACAGGTAATGCCTGACACAGCATGACATATATAATATTTATACAAATGATGATGAATAAAATTATTCACACATTCTTTCATTTACTTTCACACTTTTGTATATGGTGAATACTTACCAAGTTCGACACTACCTAGATATCCAGCAAACAAAACAGACCACATTTCTTTGACTAAAAGCACATGAAACTGAAGTTTTGATCACCAAGAAAGCCAAGGACAGAGGTAATTTCCTTCCTGCCCTATTTTATATAGCCTTCTTTTCGACCAGTGCTACAGCTGAATCTTCCTTGGGGAGACAAACACAGAAGCTTTACACCTGCTTTCCCAGTAGAGAACTGACAGGAGCACATAGTCTCTATCATCTTCTAGTCAGACTTCTACTGTGGACTCTTTCTGTATTGCTACTCCTCTGATTTCATAAGTCACAGAAAGGTAACTGTATATTTCAATACAACATAACCATGGCTTGACTTAAAGATATTGACTAGATATAATTGAGTGTGATATATTGTAGCAGCCTTTAGCTACCAATACAGAGGGACCATTGCAAGTCTTTTGGGCCCTAATGAAAGGCTTCCTGGGATGCCACCATGGCCAGGAGGTAGAATAGAGGAAAGATGAGTGAAAGAGGATGGGAAGTGGGTGAACTGTGCTAGGCTGACCCAGCTGTGGCAGCTTCTGAAGACTATGGACAATAGTCAAAATTATAGGGTAGGTGTGTTGAACTGAAGGAATCCATTATGACGGGTATGGGGAGAGATCAGGAGTCTCTGGGAGCTAATCTGGGAATCCAGGGTCTTCTGCATTGAAGTAGAATCTCATCTGACATCTGGAAGATAGAAGCTGCCCTACCAAGCTAGAGGTTTCTTTATATACCAAGCACCTTACAGCAGTGGTACATGAAAAGAAACAAACAGGCAAATGCCTGGACCCTCAGACTAATGGGCCATGTGAGGCACAGGAGTTTCCAGGCTTAGGGAAGCAAGAGGATTCCAGCCCCTACCTACTTGCAAGGTGGGCCCCTGAGAGCAGGTACTTTCAGGCCTGGTGCTCCCTGGCTCAAGATCTGCGCAGAACAGATTCTGTGGCCCCAATATCTTCTGTACAAAAACAGACAGAGATGGAGTACATAGAACAAGACAGGCTGGACCTGGTCCTGTGAAGCAGCACACTTAGCTTCCATCTCTCGTTTCTGTGACTGGCACATACACGGCTAGGTAGAATTCTAAGACCACCGCCACCCCAGTGAGTGACATTCTTGGGTCGTCCTCTCCCTCTTGAATACAGATGGAGACTGTGACTTGGTCCAGCCAAGAGAATGTGGAAAAAATGATGGGATAACCACTCTCGTGATTATACTACATTATACAAACAGTGGTTGGTCTGACTTTATGATGGTATGACAGTGACACACATTCGGTAGAAATCATACTTTGTATTCTGATTCTTTCCAGGTTAGCAGCATATGATAGGATCCTCTCTAGTGATGTAACAGTGAGCCACAGCTCCCAGTCAGCCACATGATCATACATGTGAACTGGTAGGACTCCGAAATGTGCTATATTGTGAACTATAATGTTCTGTATGTTAGGCATAACAAATGCATTTTCAACTGATAATGTTTTCACTTAAAATGGGTGCATCAGGACATAATCCCACTGTAAGCAAAGAATCTATAGAAGCCTGGATGGAAATAGGGTCCTACCGATCTTGAAAAAACTGGGCCGGTGAGATGGCTCAGCGGCGTAAGTGCCTGCCTGGCAAGCGTGAGGTCCTGAGTTCGACTCCCTGAACCCACATATGAAAAAGGGGCCGGTGATATCGCTCAGCGGCACAGGCACCTGCTGGCGCTCGAGGTCCTCAGGTCAACCCCCAGTAGCCACAGAAAAAAAAAAAAAAGAGGAAGAAAGAAAAAGAAAAAACTGCTATGCTCTCCGAGGGACCGTGGAGGGACTGACATGGAAATGATCTGAAGGCGGTCTCCAGGAGCTGAGAGAGGACTTTAGCCAATAGCCACTAAGAAAAGTGACCTCAGTCATACAGCTATCAAGGAATGAACTCTGACAGCAATCAGAAAAACCTGGAAATGGATTCGTCTTTGGCCAAGTCTCCAGATGGGAATGTAGTCCAGCCGACACTGTTACTGCAGTCTTTTTGAGACCACGAGCAAAGGTTCAGTCATGCCTGGAAATGTGACTCATGAAACAGTAAGTAATAGACACTATTTGTGTTATTTGAAGTTATTGAGTTTATGGTAACTTATGCAGCAATAGGTAGCAAATGCACTGCCTAGACAAAAACTCCAGCTCTATCTCTTACCAATTGTGTGCTAAAATATTACCTAATTTTTTTATGCTCCGGTTTTCTTATTTTCAATATAAGAAAGATGATGGGGGGGGACCTGCCTCCTGGGGATTTTGACAAATAATTAGCTGAACACAAATTTCCTTATAGCTAAATATAAAAGCGTTCTGTTCCCATGGAACAACATAACTACTATTATTTTTATCATCCTACACCAAGACAAGGGCTCAAAATCACAACGACTTTTGCCCAAGATCCAAAGCACACATTCTGGTTGTTATGCTTTGCCTTTTCCTGAATTAGAGACTTTTTCCAATCTCTTTCTAGATTCCATTCTCTGTCTGGTCCCTTCATGTAGGTGTCAGGTGTTTCTTTCCTGAGGATGTTCTCACATCCTACTGGGCCTCTGATTGCAAGCTCCAGTCAAGCAATCTGTCCCTAACTACTGTTCTGCTCACTCCATCCTGCCGTTAACCCTGCCCCCTTTGCGTGGTGCCTGCGGATTCTTATGACTCATTGCCTTTCTGCCTATATCCCCCACATACTACCTCCTGCTGCAAGATGCATAGTTCATCAAGTCTTGACCCTTCCTGAATTAGCCTGGTGCCGATATATGTAAATATCAAGCTTAGGGCTAGACATTTCAGCTTATTACAATAATAGACCAGTAGAAATACCCATTTGTACCAGGAAGGATTTGCATAGACTGAGAGAGCCAGTAAGTCAAACTCAGACACTGACTCTAATTTTATTCCGTTGTCTTGTCCTCATAACAAGATCCCATGTAAAAGAGAAGGTTAACTAGTGAAAATGGTCGGAGATACCACCTTCCCAACACAGAGGAACTGCAAAGGGAGCAGCATAGTGTTAGGAAGTGACTGAGCAAGGGAGACTCAGGGGACCTCAGTTTCAGTCAAGTCAGCCATAAGTGTTACTCCTCAAACCCTAGACTGCTCATGCCTAGAACAAGGAAGAACATACAGTTCATGGTTAATGAATGTTGTTGACCTAAACTGAATAGATACAAGTTCCACAACCTCTCTTGGCTCAAATTCCTCATCTGTAAAATGAAACAGGTGGCCTCAAATTGTAGAGATGCCATAAATATTAAACAAAGTGTACAACTACCTAAAGTAGGAGTGTTTTCATGGGAGATGAAATATAGCATGTTTATGGTAAATAGTAGCTATGTTATTAGATGGAGCTTAGAGCAATTCCTTCAATTAAGATTTAAGACTCTACATCAGTCTTTCCAATAGAAGTACACCCAAATAAGCCCAAATGTAAGTTACATGCATAGTTTTAAATTTTCTAGTAGCCACATTAAAAGGGTAAAGAGAAATAGGTGAATAATTTTAAATTATATTTAATAAATAAAATATATCCGAAGTATTATCTTTAAATATATAACAATACAAAACTATTGAGCTACCTTACATTCTTCATAGTAATTTTTTTGAAATCCAGTGTGCATTTTAACTTACAGCGTATCAGAACTCAGATCAGCCACATTCCAAGCAGCTGCCATATTGACCAGTGCAGGTCTTCAAAGAGAATCACCAACAAGCCAGTGAATTGCACGAAGTGGTCTGTTGAGGTGTTCATATCTATACCAACTGCTGTTCACATCCTGCTCTTAGAAGAGAAGGTGAAGAACAGACTTTCAAACCACAAAAAGAACAGCCTGAGAAGGATCCAAAATCCTAAGGATGGATTCATTTTGGTAGCAACACTTCCAAAAAATTTCTAGCACCACCCTGAATTCATCACACAAAAGAGAAACTGGCCAAGTCACAATAGTCTACAGTTAAAGAAAAGGCTCTTAATTCTGGCCCCTCCTTCGCTGATGCCATCCTGACACTCACATTGCTCTATGCTGAAGAGCAGAGAGGCCACACTGCACAGTCCGGCTTCCTGTTCACTCTGAAGAATTGTTCCTCCTTCTGAGTTGTTTCCTGCACTTCCTCCAAGGGGACATTTCTTGTCTCAGGCAGGAGAGCATGCTGCAGGCTCTTTTGTCACTCTCCTCTGTTCCCCTCCTCCCTGTAACTGGCTGGATCAGTGCTCACCTAAGATGGGCAAAGTTGTGGGACAGCACTGTGCCCACAGGAAACAGAGCTGCCAGAAGGGACACCTTGGTGGAATACCATTTGACTGAATATTAATTAGCACAGCAGCTAGTTCTGGACAATTGATTTCAAACTCCAGATGTTCCCATTCTAACTAAGAGCCATGTGGGGAAGAAAGCCAACTTAATTGGTTGGTATCTTGTTCATTTTTGGTGTCATGTAGTGAAATAATTCAAGGCTGCAGAGCTGATAGATTTTCATTTGCTCCTCTGGACTTTCTATAATACTTTAATGCACTTTCTCATTCCATCCTGCCTCTGCCTGTGGGGTACATTTTTCCTTCTATGTCCTTCAGATGCAACCATGCTCTATGCTTTTGGCAACAGAAAGCCTATCCAGATAGAGAAAAAGTGGAAAATATTATGGAATAAAAGGACCTCATGTTTGGTGTCCCAAGGTGAGGAGAGGAAGACTTGAATCTTCATTTGGATCATTTATGGAGTTTTTGTGAAGTTTTCTGAAAAGACTAGGAAGCAAAATCCAGTCCTATTTTTTGAGTTTCCTTGGATGGAATTTATAATTGTATCTAGTTTTTTACATTTTCTAAGGGCTTGGCAATCATCATCATTGATTCAACTATGACAGCCAGCGCCAGTTATTCACAGATAAAGAGGAACAGAGAGCAGACATGGAAATTGTGGTCATAGTTCACCAAGAAAATATATCTCCATGTAATTTTGACAATAGTGTCTTGATTAGAGTTTCAAAACTTCTCTGTGTTTTCACTTGTAAGGCTATAAGCCTTAAAATGATCAGGATATTGATTCAAAAAAAAAAAGATGCAAGATGAAGAAATCAAAAATCTAAGCAGATGATAAACCCAGAATTTCTGAGAGTTCTTACATTAACATGGATTATAGCCTGGGGTCCAGTCACACCTAATGACCACGCCCAGAGCCACACTGGACTCAGGAGGAGTGAGTCATACAGAGGACTTGGAGGTCAGGACTAGTTCCATTCCTGGGAAAAATAGAGTCAGAAAGAAGCGGCACGGGGCCGGTGAGATGGCTCAGCGGCTTAAGCGCCTGCCTGGCAAGCACGAGGGCCCGAGTTTGACTCCCAGAACCCACATACGAAAAAAGGGCCGGTGATATCGCTCAGCGGCACGGGCGCCTGCTGGCGCGCGAGGTCCTGAGGTCAATCCCTGGTACCCACAAAAAAAAAAAAAAAAAAAAAGAAGAAGAAGCTGCACCTGGATTGTTTAATAGGAAATGTGGAACCATTCAGAAGCATGTCCAATAGTAAACAGAAAGCAAAAAGTTTGTTCTAAGCCTCCTGGAGGAATAAATGACCATAGGCCTCATGTCAAGAAATTCAGAAATGGAGGAACTAACAATGTAGGAGAGAGAAGAACACAATATTTTTGCATGAGATCCACCCTATGTCCCCAAGAACAAACCAGTGAGGACCATGATAACATACATCATCGGAACTGTCTTAATTGGTGCAGTCAAGTTGCAAAATCTGGGGTCCACAAGAGCCAACAAGTAATAACAAAACATGAATAAAATAAAAGTCCTTCTCTAGATTTCCCTATACACCTTTTCCTTTTCCAGCCAGCATGCAGTAATTATAGAAACCCTTCATATGGTCATGAAGTTCTGCCAGTTTTACTTCTTAAACTTACATTTCTTCTTTCTCCACCTACTCTAAGGTTCTCCCAGTTTGGCTATGGTACCTTACTAACTACCCACCACATAACCCTCTAAGTCATTTCTACAGCCATCACAATGATCCTTGAACAGTGGAAAACAATTTGTGTCTTGCACCCAAGTAAGATTCTTCAGTGGCTTAGCTTCAGTTTCTCATGAGTTAAAATGCCCCCTCCCTTTTTTTTTTACCTTGGCCAAGAAGTTTCAAATGCCTTTCCAACATCAGTTTACCTCCCTGTTCTTCAGACTCACTCAACTCTAGACCTTGTGGTTTCTTTTCACTTTCCAATGGCAGGATGCAGCTGCCTGTACAATTCCATTTCCTCTGTTTCTCTCTCTGTGCTTCAGCTATTTCATACCCACTCATCTTTCAGCTCACCCTCAGGCATTACTTTCTTGTGAGGCTTTTCTCACTCTTCTTTACAATTTATGGATGGTCCCTCTGCTGTTTTTGGTTAAAAGACCTTAAACTTCTCTATTATTCTTATTTTTAAAAGATGCAATTAAATAATAATTAGTCATGTAGTATATGTCTGTCTTCTAATGGACTGCAAAGTCCTTTCAGCTTGCTTCATTTCCATTTCCCCCTATGCAGCACTGAATACATAGTAGGTGCAGTATAAACATGGATGGAATGAATTATTGAGTGAATGAATGAAGGTAGTGAAGTAGAAGCTGCTGTTGCTAGAGTACCAGGCCTTTGGAAAGCTCTGAGGTCAACACACCATCCAGCAGCAGGTTCAAGGGCAAGTCTTCCTGGTGCAAGCGGGAGGCTTCCTCCCAGTAAGTGATGCTCCAGGAGGATGCGCTTGGAGTTCATGCTAATGGTGGATGTCTCCTGGCTCTAGAAAGGGGTTTAACTTTAGAAATAAAATTTATAAGATGACAATTAAATGCAGATTTGTATCTTTGGTATTTCAGTCAGGGATTTCAGCTGAAAGCAATTGAAGCTGCCTCGAACTCAAGCACACCCTGTATCTTTTGGGAGGGCATCAACAGAGAATCAGTGGAAGGGTTCAGGCTGGGATAGCAGGCAAAAAAGACTGGAGAACAAGAACCACAGGCAAACCAAAGAGGAGCCTGGTTAGACTCTCAGGCTGGCCCTGTCCCCAGCCCCACCATGCCCAAACTGTATCCTCACTGCTGCTGACCCCGTGAAAGGTGTCTCTGACATGCATGTGCCTCTGTCTCATTTCTCAGGATTTGCAGTCTGAAGTGACATTGCCAGATTGTCTTTACCTGAGGTGCAGAGTCCTAGCTGCTCAGTATGAGGCAGGCCCCTTCTTCACAATCCAAGCAATGACAGAGTCCACAGCTGTGGGGGCAGATTTTGGATATTAGGTCACCAAACAGTTATGACACACACTTCATAACGAGAGATAAAATGGCACCATGAACAAACTTTATAGGTACAAATGGTTATTTTCTCATTTGCAGAACATAGAAACAGATCAGCTTTTATTCTACTCCATATCACACTCCCAAACTAGTTTTTTTTGTGTGTGTTTTCTTTTTTTTTCACAAAGCCCTTGATCATCTCTCAAATGTTCATTAAAGGTAAAAACAAGGAGGCTGGTGAGATAGCTCAGCAGCACAAGCGCTTGCTGGCAAGCATGAGGTCCTGAGGTCGACTCCCGGTACCCACATAAAAAAATAAAATAAAATAAAGAATAAAATAATAAAGGTAAAAACAAATAAGTAAGAATAAAGGTGGCGGGAGACATCGGTAAAGTGTGTGACAATGAATCTTATACACTCTAGAAAAAGTCTTAAGGGTCTTATCATGTATTTGTGAAGAAACCAAGGCAGAGAGCAGTGAAAGGGTTTCCCTTGGGCCTCACTCTATGTCAATCACCCAGGAAAATAACCCAGTTTCCCTCATAACCAATTTTGCTGAGTCCATTCCTCCATCCATAGAGAAGTTTTGCCAAACTGTCAGATTTGTATCAGATGTTGCTTTTGATAATAGAGCTCATCAAAAGTCTAGATTAGTGATTGGTAACTGGCCCACAGGCCACATCCAGGTTGCCATCTGTTTTTGTGTGTTATGTGGGTACCCAGCCATACCCATTCGTTTTGTATTGTCTGTGACTCCCACTGTGTGACAATAGCAGAGTCAAGGAGTAGCCACAGAGATCTGGCCTGCAAAGTAGAAAACACTTACTGTGTGGGGTTTTGCAGGTAAGTGTGCAGACTCCTGGCTCTTATAGTTTGTGTCTAGATGTCCCCCCAAAGCCTCATTTGGTCAAAGGGCTTTCTCAGAGGTGGCTGAATGTAGAGTGTGTGATGCTGAGGTTAAGTGTGTGTGATTAGCAAATCGGTCCACTGACTGGTTTGGCATAGTTCTGGCTAGGATTAAGGATATGACTGTGCACCCGCCCTAGGGCGGGTAGCCTACATACTATGTAAGGGACAAAAAGAGTCTTGTCTCCTCCCTAGTTGCTTTTACTACCTTGTAGGCACCATGAACTGTTCGCTGTGATGGCCCTCTGCCAAGCCACCATGCCTTGAAGCCAGCCGATTATGGAATGAAACCTTTATAAACTGTGAGCCAAATAAACCTTTCCTCCCATAACCTTGGGTGTTGGGTATTTTGTTTCAGCAACAAGAATAGTAACTAAGGCAGTGGTTTAGAGTCCAAAGCCATTACAATCCCGTGACTTTTAATACTTCAGTGGACTCCAGTAGAGAAAACAGCCTCTGTATGTCTGAGGATTTTTGAGTTATCCCATGACAATGTCCCCCAGTCATTCACAGAGTGAGCCCTGAATGTGACTCCACCGTGTCCCATTCTCCCCTGTAGTGGGAGTAGGTTTTGTGTCAGGTGCATGCATTAAACATCACTTTATGTGATGTAAACATGGATCTGTATTCTAGAATCACATATAAATGAAATATATGAAACAATGGTTTCATCATTCTCTTAAATTGTCTGTTTTCTTCCCATCTGTTGGCACAGCTGAGTGCAAAAGTACAAGTTGGCCTGAGTTTTGCACATAAAGATCAATGTGAATACCAGACCTTTTTACTTTTCACTGGTCAAAATCTGTTTACTTTTTCATCCTTGGGTGGCTTACAATGGCAATTTGCCAAATTGATTTCTTCTTCCCACCTGCAGCCCCTGATACCACATACACATTCTGCCAGAATTATGCTTTATGGGCTGGGGTTCGATTTAACTGGAGGAAGAGAAGAGGAAACCAGGTAGGCACCAGCCATGGTCTCCCTAGTTACTCAGAATCCAGGCAGCTGATTCAGAAGTTAGGGGCAACACCTCATCTCCCACATTCCAGCCACATTCACTCCTATGGGTGACTCTTTGGACTGCATCTCACTAAGATGTTTTGCTTTGTTAGTTGGTCCAAGAAAAGAGAGACAAGCTCTTTGCTACTAGACACCTAGACAGCTGGGACACAGGGATATACTTTTTCCTTCCTATATGGCTTTTCTCTTTCAATGGTATCCAAGCTTCAGTATGAGGTTCGTGCTGTGAGGAGCGTCAGTAACACTGGGACCTGCAGTGAACTGCCCTGAGACTGAGAAGCCAGAAACCTCCCTCTCTAGCTTGAGTGAAGGCCGGGGCACCAGCACAGGTGCGCCCTCCTCCCTACATGTGAAAAGCCATGCAGTGATGGGATGGTGGCTTAGGGGGAAAACGTGGGGGATGGTGTTTCTTCTGTGCACAGAAAAGTGACCCTTGCTTTGCCCATGGCAGACCCCATATAATAAGATTACTGTGTAATCTTTGTTGCTTGTCCTAGACGTGGTCTTATCTGAAGGGCAGGGAGGCATTTTACACGTAGGTCTACTGTATGCATTATCTCCCAGCTGCTCTTTTTAATTTCATTTTCAGAGTCAGGGATTTGCAGTTGCCTAAAGAGACTAGAAACACAGCACCAGACACCTCCACCCCGCCAGCCCCCAGGGCTTCTGGGCACCCACATTTAAAGCACAAGATCTGCCAAGCACTGAGATGTCCCCCCAGCCCTCACCTGTTGTCACAGACTATGAAGAGCACTGAGGTCTCTGGGGAGGCAGAAAACATGGAGGTCACCATTACTGCCGTCTTCCAGTCTCCTCTCAGCCTGCTCCGAGTCAGTTCTGGTCACTCGTGGTACCACGTGATGCCCCTCTGGGGGCTGAATGCTAGAAGGGCAAGGCCAGGGTTGAGCCATAATCCTGGCTTTATAGGGCCAAAGCCCTCATCAGTAAATGGAGAGTGTGAGGCAGTGATACTGAGCTCTGCTTGCAGAGCACACTGCACTACAATAATTCATCTCCATTGACCACAGTTGGTGCAAATACAGACTATTATACCAGCCTTTTCTAACAGAGATAATGGAGAGAAACAGGAAAAGAGATGATGAAGAGAGAGAATCAAAACATGCAACGGGAAGGGAAGGATCTCTGGGTCTCTTCTCTTGGTTCTGGAAATCTGGAGAGAACCCCATGAAACTCAGGAGTGCAGGCCTATACAGCCATCACCCCAACTTGCACTCATGATGCATGAGGGGAGAAGGTCAGAGAGGAGGGACACCTAACCTCTGGGTTATTCCAGATGGCTTCAGGGCCAAGAAGCATGCCATATAGATGGGCTGCTTCAAGTCCTCAACAGGCTTGGTTTCTATGACGAGAGCTTTCACCCAGAAATAGTGATGCAAATCCCACTTCTGGTGCTTACACTTTTGGTGTTGTTGGCAGAGCCACTTCTTAGCCAGGCTTCAGATTTCCCAGCTATACAATTACAACTTAATCAGATTAGAAGCTGCAATCTCAAGTACCAATTGGGGCAATGCAAATAAAGATATGAACCAAAGAGCTGAGTACAACAAAATAGGGATCCATGGGGACTGTGGAGGGCACAGGCACAGTGCAAAGGGGGCTGCCACCACCTCTTCGCCCCATGCTGCCAACCCTGCCAGATTCCTGATTTTGGAAGAGGAATTGGACATCCTGGAAAACACTCCAGTTTCAAATCTTGGTATATCATTCATTTCAAATGTGAAAAATCTTTGTGGACAAAACAAAATATGTTTGTGGGCCAGATTTACCATGAACTGAGGCTATATAATCTATAGAGGAAATGATCATTAAGGTACCTTTCTGGTCTGAGGATTTGTGATTCTCTATTCTGCTCCTTGAACATGAAAGCACTGTATGGCCTTATGAAATAAAACTCAGGTTAGATCTAAGAGGGTGCAAGGTTAGGGAGCCTGACGCTCCCTCTGATCTCTGCAGGTAGTAGCAGCCAGAGCTCCTGAATCATCCCTGCACAGACACTTGACACCGTCTCAGTGAGCTTTATTGTTGTTTGTACAAAGTGAGGCATAAGATTTATTCATTGACTTGAGAAGGCACAAAGCAAGCAAAGAACACGTTCGGGGGGCAGTGGAGGGAATGGCTTCTGGCTCCTTGCTTAAGCAGAGTCCACAGAAAGGTGACCTCTTGGTGCTTTCAGCAGAGGCTCTTCAGGACCCTTCTCCCCATTCTGCTCCTTTCCACCTCTCTCCCTCAGTCGTGAGATTCTTTCTGCCAGGAACCTGCCCTTGGACCACCCCCAAGGCACTAGATGGGGCAAATACCTTGGAAACCTCAGATCTTAAAAGAATGCTACCATCTTTCCCCAGGCTCCCATGCACCTGGCCTTCTATGGGCTGCTCAGAAGACTCATGCTCCAGAGTCCACGAAGCACAACCCCTCTCTCCTCTGCTGAGTCAATTTACTCTGTAGGCTTCATCTTAACAATAACTTTTTGAGGAATGCACTGTGGTTTTCCAGTTTCTTAGCTGGGAAAACAGAGGCTGATAGATGCCAAACAATTTCCCCAGTGTTCACAGCCAGAGGGGCAGAACCAGCTCCAGCTCAGGGCAAGGCAGAAATGTAATTCTCAGATCGAGCATGGGGCTTGTCCCAGGCAGAGAAGAGGCCAGGGCTGTGGATCCTCCCCATGCACACGCGCCCCACCACCTCCACCTGCCCGTGCCAACACATATATGCTCAGCCACTGCCTTCCTTATCTGGAACTTGGGCAGGGGTTGGGGTGGAGGGAAGGTCACTGAGGAAGAGAGGTTTAGAGAAGCAGCCTCACCACAAAGAGGAGAGAGATGGACAGAGCCAGAAGAAAACACCATCAACCTCCTCATCCCAAAACCATCATGGGTCTGGAATACGGATCCGTCATAGCCAAAGGTAGATGAGTCCAGCCCGGGTCTGGATGTGCAGTCAAGGATCTGGCTTACGGTAGGGACACTCTTTCTTCTGAATAATTAGATACAATAATTTTCAGAGGATTAGGGAAGTTTGATTGGTTTTCGTTTGCTTTTTTCCCTGTGCTCAGCACAAGATTTCCAGGCCAAGAACCACTATTTACTTAAGGGCAATGATGTCGCATGCTAAGTCCCTTACTGATGGTCCATCTCATCTCCCTTCAGAGCAAACCTACAGATCAATGGCGTGTTTATCCCCCTTGCACTCATAATCAAACTGACTCTGGGAGGTAGAAGTGACTTTGAAAATGGTCCAAACCATAAAATGACAGAGCAGGGATTCAAACTCAGTCTGCCCCCAGAAAATAAAATCTTACCTACAACATTGCTATATCTCCCTCAAATACCAAAGCTGATTGTTGTTATGTTCTTACTATATGCAGGCACAGGGCTGAACTGTTTAATTTCAGTTTATCATTTAACCCACAATACAACCTACGTGCAAAATACTGTTTTCAAGGTTAAACGGACTTGCCCAAAGACACAAGTTGGGAAAGTCTCAGAATCAGGAGTGGAAAGCAGTCTATTTGATTGTAAGCATCCCCTTCTTCTGGTCCTACCTACTCTCCTGAATGCTTAAAGGACACTTGCAGGACCAGGCAAGTTAGGGGATGATAAAGGAGGGGAGGCGGAGGGGAGGGGTTAGGGAGACCAGTGGAAGAAGGGTGCGGATGAGCCAAAGGAATAGGCTAAGGGGTTTTACACATGTTTATGAAGCATTCTTCCCATGACCCAGATTAAAGCTTTCTAATCTTGAGGACAGAGCCCCCTCCACCATGGGGAGAGACATTTGATGAAGACAATGCTGGAAGGAGCAGAGGGATGTGCATCTGTGTGCGGGTGCTTGGAACATTTCTGAATCCTTTTTGCATTTTTCAATAAGATTCAAAACCATAAATTATGTAAAGCCAGAAAGCTAAAAGGGCAAACCCTTTCTGGAGTTCATTTCAAGTCTGAAGTTCAGAACACTTTTAATGACATAATTGCAAAAAGCAAAAAATCTATCTGAGTGAAAACTTTTCTTTGAGTAAGGAATTTATTCTCAGACAGTGGTGCAGTGTTCCTCTTTCTGTCACTGGGGCTCGGGGAGCTGGAGGAGGAGAATGTGGAGAAACTGTGGCTGGAGAGAGGACAAGTTTTTTACCCAGAGCCTACAGGCTCCTTTCACCATCCTGGAAATAAATCAGTAAGATTTTTCCTTTGGATTCAGAGTCAACAAATTGTGGGATGTAAACATTAGTATGATCCTCCAGAATCTTAGCTCTGTTGAGAAGTAATTATTTATGTGTTGAAATACATGTTATCTGCACACTATTAAGAAAGAAAATCAACAAGTACCAAAGGGTATACACTGAAAATTAAATCTGTCTCCCAATCTTGACCTCAGCTTTTCAGTTCCCAAGTCCGGAGATATCTATTCCTGCCAGAGTTTTGTCTTTCCTCCCAAACAACTTCTCTACTTGAACAATCTTTCCCATCTATGTGCTATTGTGAGTTATTAAGGCGTGAGCTCCTAAGCCTGAATGCTGGGTGTGGGTCCACGTTTTAACATGCCCTAGCTCTCTCAGCTCTGCTGGGTTCCTTGGCCTCTTCGAGTCTCATTTTTTTTTTTTTTGTGGGTACCGGGGGGTCGACCTCAGGACCTCGCGCGCCAACAGGCACCCATGCTGCTGAGTGATATCACCGGCCCCTTTTTCGTATGTGGGATCCAGGAGTTGAACTCGGGCCCTCGCGCTTGCAAGGCAGGCGCTTATGCCGCTGAGCCATCTCACCGGCCCCTCGAGTCTCATTTTGATTGGTGAAATAGGAATAATACTGGGACCTACCTTCGAGGGCTGTTGTGAGGATTAATTGAGTTAATCATTGTACAACTTTAGAATACTGAATGACACATTAACTGAATACATGTTGGCTGCTGCTACATGAATTTATCCTTTTACATACAAATGACCAAATACTATGTACACTAGATTGAATCTTGCATTTTTCACCTAACAGTATCATCTATGCACTCCCTAGTAAAAGTAGGATAATATCCCCCAGTGTGAAAGTGCCACAACTGAGCCAGCTCACCACAGGTGGACATCAGGGAGAATTTTCTCTTATCGTCAGAGCACTATGCCAATGACAACCCCTGTAGATGTCTCTCTGGTCACAGCGTATGTGACCAACATGATTAGTCTGTTTAGGCTAACTGAAAACTGGTAACATATAGATTCCAAAACTCAATGGCTTGATTCCAAGTAGTTTCCTTCTCATGTGCCTCCCAGGCCAATGCAGATCATATCTTTCTTTCTGAAAGCTCTCCTCCTCCAGTGTTGACTCCAGGATGCCAGATCCCAGCTTCTTCTAAACTGCAACTCAGTGTGCCAGATGTGTGTCAGAGTTCCTGTCTTCATAGAGAGAGCAGAAGTACACATACCTGCTCGTACAGTTCAGGCAGGAAGAAACACACTATATTTACTCCCAGTCCCATTAGTGAGAACTCAATCACAAGGTCCCATCCTAACCACAAGTGTGGCAGGGAAATATAATTTTCTAGAGTCTCCAGGAAGAAGAAATAGTGTGGTGAGAATCTAGCTTTCCCTGGGTCATGAATAAATGCTAGAAATTTCCTCACTCAGCAGGACATATTTTAAATTTGAAACATTCTACAGATTCCATACCAATGAAAGGATTCAGTTAATCTCATTAGACAACAGTAATGTCAGAAATTTCCTCCAAATGAAATAATGTTTTTTAAAGAATCTGTGTATTTCATTAATCAGAATTATATTTACACTGCAAAACAATAATTATAAACAATACTAGGATAAATGTTCCTTATTTTATTAATGATGACTGGTGCACACATAGATCCCAAGACATCTTGAAATAATTCCTTTGACCCCAGGAGTTTGCAAGCCAAAAAGTTCAGCCACTGATACTTTGTCAAAGTGCTCAGAAGTTGGTTAGGGACTCTACTGTGGTGGTTCATGAAAGAGTCTATTCATGTCTGTTCTAATTCTATAGTTTGAACTTGTAAGGAGCCTCAGATTTACCTTCCTCCTTGCAATCAGACACCCTCAGCCATCTGTCTTCAGTAGGCTGTCATTGGTGTGTAACAAATGTAGCCCAGATCATCGTCCTCCCTCAGGGGCTCTCATTGTTCTATGGAAGCCCAGAATACTCCAGGGCTGAGAATAATCTGATGCCTTCCCCCTGCTCCAAATTCATCCATTTCCCCTGAAAGATACTTTCACTGGCTTTGATCAAATTGCCCTATCTTCTGTTTCTTTCTACTTACTATGACCTTTTCCTTTGAATCTTCTTTTCTGCCTGCCTGGAATACTTGCCCACCCACTGTTCACACCCAGAGCCTATTATCTTCACCCTTCTAGACTCAGCTTTGGAAGATGCATGTAGATGCCTCCACACAGGGGTCTCCTTCAGTTACATTCACTGGGTAAAAATTAAGTTTATTTGTTATTTGTAGGTGCCTTGTCCTGTCCCAACTGCATGCCAGAATACAAGTCCTGTGAAGACAAGGATAATGTCTGTCCTATTATTGATGTATCTGCAGCACCCAGAAACTCAAACTCACTGTAAATCTGCAATGTTGGATCATTTTGCAGGGCCCTACATCCCACTCTGAAATAGTTTGCTGAAACCAGCTATACCCAGTAGGAGATGATTTTCTTTGGCTGGAGATTTTACTTACTCAACCGACCCTTGGAAAACTATGCAGTATGATTCATGTTAGATTTTCTTTGGAGTGCTTTTGTGAGAGAAGTTGTGGAGAGCAAAAAGAGAGAGAGGATGCTGTTTGGAGGTAAGGACACATGAAAATGTAGGCATCACTGGAAGAAAAGAAAAGTGTAACAGTGAGAGGCTTGGAGAACTCATTTTCTGAATTTGCCCAAAACCCGTGCAAGTGCAGAAAGCAAGCAATGAGATATATCAGGAAGGAGCATGAGAAGTCCAGGGCAGGGCATTCATCATACCTAGTATAGCAATGAAACAGAAGAAATAAATTGCGTAAAATATGTAGAACCCTGACCTAATCATGGAGAGTAAATGACTACAAGTGTTGTCAAGGCTGGGCATGAAATGGTGGGAAACGCCAGCCATGGCCTTTCTGTGACTATGCTCTTCAGGCTTCTTGTTGGGGGCGCACATGAACATGGTATGCCACCCGAGAGCTCGTTACAGCAGAGGAGCCAAAGAAGATGACTTTGCTTAAGAGTGAGCCCAGAAACTCCAGGACCCTTGAGAGTACAAAAGAAGAGCACCATGCTGAACTCAGAGATACATCAAGGAGCGCTTCCTGGAGGAGGTAGTGCTCCAATCGAGTCACAAAGAGTTTGAGTTGTGCAAATGAAGCACTTTGCCAACATCTGACCAAGGGAGACAATCTCTAGGTCCCGGGTGAGGAAGTTGGGCACACGTTTAGGAACAGAGGCTCATCTTCCCGCTTCTAGGCTTAGGGTCCAAGTGCACCTTTTGGAGAGATGTCTGGCTGTATGAACTCTCCTGAGCCTTTTGCTTAACTGCTTGCTGAAGGCCTTAGAGTCAGCCCAAACATGAGGAAAACCAGCACAAATCAAGCGCCCATTTGATCAGGAAACTCTGCTGCGCAGGAAATTTCTAAACTACTAACAATAGTCCCTGCTATCCTTTGTGAGTGTTTTCTCTGTTTTTTCAGCACTGTTCTAGCCCTTCACATACCAGTTTTCACTCAGAAAAGGGAAGGAAGACAATTAAGATATCTGTATCACCTCATCTAGGGGATATTGTTCCAGTTATTTTATTGACAACCTATTTCATAGGCATGGAAAACTATGAATTGGGGAGATAACACTAACTTTTTGAACAAGTCAAAGAATTAATAAAAAAAAAAAAAATCCAGCTTTTGAGACCAAAAATGGCCCAGGCTCTGGATCAAGTGCTTTGAATATATTAACTCACTAAGCTTCATCTTCACTCTACTTTTGCAAGATAAAACACTGAAATTGAGAAGACAGGTACCTAACTTACTTTGCCCTAGGAAATGTTATATCCACATAGCACCCATTTTTTCCCACCATACTTCTCGTAGATTTTAGAGCAGCACATCTTGATGTTTCATGTATTTATGAGTCATTGGTGACTTTGTGAAAATGCAGATTCTCATCTAGTAACTCTGGGATATGGCCTTAGACATTCTCCCAGATGAGGCCAACGCTGCTGGGCCAGGGACCACACTTAGAGCTCCAAGGTTCTAATCTAGACAAATGTCCATTTGCCAGGTAAGAAGTTGGACCTTACAGCTAACAGATTTCTTGTTCTGTAGACAGGAAAACCAGAACTCAGGAAATTTGGAGGTCTTATGCATACCACTTTACCTTTGTCAAGGACAAATGCAGGACTCTAAGCCAGTGAAGTCATGCTGTGTCATGAGCTGACACCTGTGAATATCCTCCTCTCAAATCTGCAAGGGGTCCCTTCCAAACTATCTTCCAAAATGATCTAACTGTAAACATGGTGCTTGATAAGGGATCATCCTCATCCACTGACAGCAATGATGGAAGGCAGGAGTTAGAGCTGGAGCCTTACTGAACTCAAACCAAAGTCTCTGCTTTCAGCAAAGCAAAGAGCAGCTTGGATTGAGAGACAATTCTGGGGAGATGCCCATACTATATAAGTACTGTATTAGCATCCTTTTGAAATAAAACTACAAATAGTGAGGACATTGATGGGATCTCAGTGTGCCTTTTTCAGGAGCTGCAAACATGAAAGTACTCAGTAGAGCTAAAGTATAGAAAAGCCAAGTCAAATTATAGTCATCTGCAAGACCTCTATCTTCAAAGATTTTCAAATACTTGCTTGGTGTCTGTTAGGAGTGTATAGCTTGTGGTTTCTGGCATTCCCACATTGTAGAGAGGAAGTAAAGGAGAAATACCTGTTTCATATGCTCAAGAAACATTTGAAGAAAATAAACAATCATAGAACCCAAGTGAACTAACCCATGCGCCAAACCTCCAGCTATGAGATCACTTTTCCTTGGTAGAGGTAAAAAGATCATTACTGCCAGAGAAATTAAACAGAGATGTGATTGGAAACGTCATGCCTTGGGTGCATGAGCATTATTATAATCAATCACTCAGATTGAATTGTTTATTTGTACATCTGATTGTCTTTGCATTATTTAGAAACTATTTAATGGCAGCCAGCCTGACAGCATGCATCTAACACATGCTGTATAGATTTAGGAAACTCAGAAACATCTCTTTCTAATTGTTAGGACAAGAATATTTATTGCTAATTCTACTTTCAGTGTTCTCTAAAGTACTTTATGTCCTTTTCAGGACACATGTGTACACACACATGCATACACACATGCACACACACAAGTAGAGAATAGGCAGTGCCCACTGCAGCGGTGGACCCTGCAGAAGGCATGTCCCCTGAATGGGGAATGGAGTATCCAGCCGGCAAAACACAGGTGACCACATCCTGCTTTCAGCAGAGCTACCAGACCCAGATCCTACCCAAAGGTTGAAGGGGCTGCACTCTCCAGGGTGGGTAAGAAGCCCAACATCTAGTTATTTTGTGTTCTTGGGGTGCAGAAAGCATAGCTACCTGGGCAGAGTGGTTGTGCTTGGTGGAGCTGTGACCACCTGACACTCTCTAGGGGAAGCTGAAGGAACTGGTCCGCGGTTAGGGCTGGGGTGAGATTAATTCTCACCATGGTTTTTCATTTCTGCGGGACAACTGTCAGGGCCTGGAAAGATGCTCCCTTCAGCCTCAGCCTGTGTCTCTTACCTGGACAAGTAGGGTGGCTGTCCACAGGCCTCAGAACCCCATTCCTTCCTGCCCTTGCCTCTCCCAGACTAGAGCTTCAGAGGGAGCTTTTTCACACTGCCATATTTTCTTGGATATTAAAAATGAGAAATTAAAAAGTAATGTCATTAATATCCTGGGAGATGATGGCTTTTTGAGATTATGTCTGTCTCTTAAAAAGAAAGAAAGAAAAAATTATTCGATGCACCGTGTCTTCTCTGTAGAAATGCTTCTTTCTTTCTTTCTTCCTTCTCCCTGTCAAAGTTGATTTTCCTGTCCTCTTTTCTCCCACAGCCTGCCCTTGAGGGGAATGTGCGTGGCCAGTGGCGCCTTGATGCAGCACCAGCGGAAGCCTGGACTTGGGTCAAGGAGACGCCTCAGCCACAGGGAGCTGGAGCCCCCAAAGCAGGCCCCCTCTCCCAGGATGGCTGTGTGTTTACATTTGGCTGAAGGAGACCTGCTGCTCAAAGTGAGGGAACTTGGAGAGACTCACAGCTAGCAAACAGCTTTTGCAGAATGACATTTTGTTGAGTAAATTAATCTGAAAGGCACTGGCTTTATCCTCTGGATGTTTCCAAAGTAAAGCTTGGGAAAGGAGAATGACAGCCATTTTTCAAACCAGGAAGTTCTTTGTCAATAATCACTGACACTTTGATGAACTCACAAAGCTCTTTGGTTTCAGGCCCACCCGTGGTTAAAGTAGGATGCGAAGGCAGCTCCCACAGAAGCTGATTACCTTCCTCCTTCAGAGTATCCAGTCCCTGGCTTCTCTGTCCCTAGCCCAGCATTTGAGCTTAGGGACACGACATGAAGTGCTGGGAGAGTCCAGTGGAAAGGCTGATAGTCCAGGCCTCTGACCACCACTCATGGCACAATAGAAGAAATGTGGGCAAAAAGACAGACCACGCAGCAGTGAGAGTCGATTCTGAATGAGCAGAGAATAAATAGATCAACCTTGCTTTAGGTGTTGATGAAGAAAGATCTAGGAAGTGACACTGTGTAGGGTTTTAAAGGAGGAATAGGAGCCTGGCAGTGGGAGAACAGCCTGCAATGTTGCGAAGGCAGGAAATAGGAGAGACAGTCTCTGATTTACAGGTTAGCTGGTGTCTCAAGCTCTTCCTCAAACTCTAGATCTCATTTCCCTGAGCCTCGTAGAGTGAACCTTCAAAGGCATTTGCCACATCCAGTTCCAATGGAATCCAGTCAGGGGACATTTCAGCATCCCCAGAGGAGGAGAGAGGTGTTGGGCTGTGCCAGGTCTGGAATATGTTGGGAAGGTGAGGCTGTGGAACATGTGCCTTCCAGGGCAGCCTCCAGCCCCTCGGCCTATGCATAAGATGTTTTCTTTATAGTTTATATCACTCTTAGGTAGAGAAAGAGAAAGCCAGGGATGCTAGATGGGAGGTTGAGAAGGGAATCCAAAACCCACCCTCCTCATCTGAGCAAAGAGATCCTTTTCCTGCAGGCTTCTGCAAACCCAGAAAGAGAGCAGTCCCTCACCCTCAAAGTGGGATGTTTGTAAAAACTTCCCCCAGCTCTCAAGAGTCCTCAGATGTTGTCTGTGCTCATTCACATTAAAAAGCCTCTTTTAAATATCAGCCCAGCATCCAAGACCAAAGCCCCAAGTCCCCCTTCACCCCACACATATTCCCACTCCCCTCTCCTCCACCCTGTCTCCCCCAGCCCTGTTTATTTTTAGTGGTGATAAACACAGTTCCTAATCTTGAGAGTTGATCTTTTTGAGTAAATTTAATTAGCTACATTTTTAACTCCACTCTCCTCGGCTTTGACAGGAGGGAGCCATTTGTCTTACAGATGACTGGCCTGATGGAAAGACGAGAGAAGAGAGAGGACAGTGTCAGAGCCAGCAGCCCCTCTCTCCTCCTTCCATCCAAAGACCAGATAGTGCCATCCCTGTGACCATCAAAGTCACTGCAGACCCTAGATGGGGGACTGAGAAAGGTGGAATGGTATAGGGAGGAGGAAGAGCTACATCTGACTCTGGCCAAGCAATGAATGAATTGCAGTTCAGGGAACTGGAGTGTTCACACCTGTATTTGTGTGAGTATATATGTGTGTATGCCTATGGACATGTGTGTGCGTGTATTGTGTGTATACATGTGTGTACATGTTTGCATATGTATGTGACTATGTGTGTACCTGTGTGTATACTTTGAGTCTGTGTGCATGTGAGTATGCACATTTATGAATATATGTGTGCACCTGTATATGTGAATACTACATTATGTGAGTATGCACATGTGTGAATGTATGTGTGTATGCATGTATGCATATGTGGGCATACTGTGGGTATCTGTGTATGCAACTGTTTGAGTGTGAATTTATTGGCCATGCATATATCTGTATGCATGTATGTGATTATGTGCATTTGTAAGTGTGTACACTCTGGGCATGTGTGTACTGTATGTATGCATGAAAGTATGCATGTGCATAGGGTGCATGCACAAGCATATGTGTGAGTGTGCACATGTGTGAGTGTGTGAGGTCTTGTGTGTATGTACACACTTGTGTGTCTCTGGCAGGGGACTCACAAGTCTGTTGATATTTTGGTTTTGTTCCTGGCCTCCCACCAGAGTATTAAATGAAAGGGGGCAAAGCAGCCTGGTTTTTCTGCCTGCATTTTCTCCCTTTGTTTTTATTAAATGCTGATTATTAATATTAGAAATGGAATGCTGCCACAAGAAGCCATTTGCAGTTAATAAGGCTGTCGCTGCTGCCTGGGGAGTTAATAGAAGACCGGAGAAGCCATGTGAGAACCACTTAATAGCTGCATTAATGAAGTGGGTCAGAAGCAGGAGATGCAGACAGCCCTGGTGAGCCTGGCCAGTTCCCGTCTGGGCATGCCGGCCAGGTCAGGGCTCCCCCACTCCCTGAAGGGACCGTGGTCATGCCTGGGTGTGCACAGCTGCTGGGTCGCAGGCCAACTCTGTGCGAGGAACTTGGGGAGAAGCCCTCCCAGGCCACAGCTGTGAAAACATTGGTGCGGCCTTCAGGCAAGCCCAGCTAGACTGTCCCTGAGTGGGGAGGGCTGCAGAACAGGACCAGGCCTCACCACTTGCCTGCAGATGGCCAGCATGAGGCTTTATTTTTGCACCTCACCCTGGGTCGTGACCAGTCTTGGAATGGGAAGCTGGGGAAAGTGAAATTACTGGGCAATGGGGACAGGTCTTTGAAATTTTGGAGCTGCATGAACCCTGGGGAAAGAGAGCAAATTCTGAATCAGTTCCTGGTGGTTCCTTGTCCTTTCTTCAGATAGAGAGAGGAAGGGCAACTGGACCTCAAGTAAGTTTTCAGCCTCTGGATCCAGGACAGATGTGATCAAGGAGCATCACCTGTCCTGACATAGGAGATATGCATCTCCCTCCATGAACAAGAACCCCAATACAATAAGCAGCTGCTTTGGTGGTGAATGGAAGAGGAATATCTTTCGATCACTGCCCTTAACTTCATGTTTTCCTATCCGTAGGACTATTGGAAAGCATAATGAACAAGAGCAATTGGGTGCATATTACAGTTTGCAAAGCTGTATTTCCATGTTATTGATGGTGGGTGCAGTGCACATGTGTGTCCATGTGGTCTGAGAGTTTATTTGCTTTTCTTTGTTTATGTCTAGTGTGTCCATTTGCCTGTGTGCATGCAGATCTCCCAGTGTGTGCAAAAACACACTTTTTTTTCATACCAAAACTCGCATGTTGGTGTCAGCGTGCTATGGGCACATCAGTGATAAAAGCCCTGGATACCCTGCTCAGCCCCTTTTCCTGCCCCTGCTATCCCACTTGGATGGATATGCATTCTGAAACCTTCTGCAGCGGAATCTTTTGGGAGTGCCGCATAGCTGAAGAGCTACGCAGGGAGAGGCAGAGAGAAAGCAATCAGAACTGAGGAATGTGAATGAAATAATAATCATCCTGACAACAACAGCACTTCAAAAGCTCCAAGGAAACCAGAAGAGCCAGGATTCTTTCTCTCATTTGACCACACTTTGTCATTCCTAGGGGACACAGTCAATCCACCTGCACCCCTAAATAGGGTTAAGTTCTGCAAGCCCCATGAGTCATCAACAATCAACCGAATACCTATTGTCTGCCAAAAGGAAGTGGTTGAGTCATCGAAACCCTGGCCTTAGAAGTGCATCTCACGTAACTAGAAATGTGCCAGCACTCTACTGTTATCAATGAGTACCTGCTAGGTAGAGGGGTGAAGAACTCACATGAGAAGACTAACAAGTGTAGCCTACCTTCTTTCTCTTTCTACTCACTGAGGCAGAACATGCTTTTCAGTACACAGATCTGAGTTCAAAATCCATCCCCACCATTCTGTAAGACCTGTGCCCTCGAACATGATGACCTTGTCAATCTCCTGTGACTTTGCCCTCCTGTGAAATGGCAACAGTCGTACCCAGAGAACAGTGTACTTAAAAGAATGCAGTGAAATCATATTTAGTAAAACAATAAAATAGAAAGGAGTTTTAATCAATTTGGGTTCCCTTCTTTGTCCTCCCCATTGAAAACCAAGCCAAGAGCTTGGTTTTGAAAACAGAGCAAGTTGATCTGGAGGTTGCAGGAATGGGATCAAGGGCCTAGGGTTCAAATCTTGTCTCTGCTAATGCAGAGCTCTGTGACCTTCAGTAAGTGGACTTATATATCACCCTTTTACTTAGTATCTTCATTAATAAAATGGAAATCCCTTATGGGTCTGTTGTGAGGATATCACAAATGATGCATCTTAACAGAGCTCAGGAACACATTCAACTCTTGAAAACCAATAACTAGTGTTTTTACTACAGCTGGTGAAAGTGCTTAATAGGTGCACCAGTTTTCCCTTGAACACTTTAATCAAGAACCATAGGAGCCAACCTGTGTGGCACATGCCTGTAATCCCAACACTGAGAGAGCTTGAGGTAGGAGGATCACAAGTTCAAGTCCCACCTGATCAATTTAGTGAAACTCTGTCTCAAAATAATAAATAAAATGGGCTGGGGGTATAGCTCAGTGAGAAAGCCCTGGGTTCAATCCCCAGTACTACACGCTATACACACACGCACATATACACATGCACACACACACACATGCACTTACACACACAGGAATAAGATGAAGGACGGAGCTGTTTTCCTATGCAGAATCTATGCCCCATATAATGAGCAGAAGCAGGGCACCCTGCTTTGATGAGAAAAGGTCTGCTACACTTTGAAGTTCAGACTCAGGACAAATAACGGTTCCACATGATGTCAGGATGAATTGCGCTAGACCCTGCCAGTGCTTCTCCACTGGAGAGAGACAGCCCTGATAATGCAGGATCTGTTCAGGCCAACATTTACTGAGAAAGACAAAAAGAAATCTTAAGCAGGGTCTTTGGGAGGGGCAAGGCAATTGACCGCTGACCTTCAGAATTCAGAGATCTTTTGAAACAGCCTGTGCTACAGGCAATGTTAAATACTTGAAAGGCAGTCACTGGCCATTTGAGAACCTGCAGAGTGCAATTTGAGAGACGGCAGCTTGGAGCCTTCAGTGGCAGTGCCAGCAGCCAACTCATTTATATCTGCAGGGTTTCACTCACCCATCAACACATGCTATAGCAGGCCAAGAAAAACCGAGAGCACTTGTCTACACTTGTCCAAAGAGTTCACTTGACTGACATGTTTTAGTTCCCTTCTTGAGTTCATCTCCTATTTTCCATGCATAAAGTCTTGGCTTTCTAGGAGGAGGTCAGCCATGTATTACCTGTTGGTAATGCCAACCTGGAAAAACCATGAAAATGTTTAGTTCCAGGTAGGTGCCGGAGGAAAAAGACTAAAGAGCAAAAGCAGTCTCTTCCTCACCAAAGAGAAAGCTGAATGCTGAAGTCATCTAAGCAGGGTCTAGTACACTGGGATCCAGCCAGGGTGTGGAGGCAAACCCACTGAGTTCTATCTTATAAGGGAGAGAATAGGCCATCTTTCTTGGAATAAATGATTTTCAGCATGAGCAAACAAAATCTTAGCAGTTAGAAGAAAAGTCATATGATCCAGTTTTGTAATAGATATTCCAGTTGGCATCCAGCATTTGGGAAAGAAATCATTATAGATACTTGGGCTAAGGGACTACAATTACAGAAATTAAAGAATTATTTTTTATCTATACTTCTGCCTGGGCATAGGACACTAAATTCCTAGAACATGAATATTATCTCCATAGGCTGTTGGTCATATCCCTTGATAAGGTGGTAGGATACAGGACAGACTATCTCACGATGTTTCGGTGTTTGAACATGACTTTCAGTGTTTGGAAGTGACTGTCTCCTCCATAGATATCTATGACTAGGCTGGAGCTGGCAATACACTTCACTTGGGGCCTCTCATAGCTTCCGTAACCATAAAAATCTTAGGGACAGAATGAGATCAGCCACCTCAGCTTCTCAGACAGACACATGGCCACTTTGTCCTCCCAGCTCCAGCCCCAGTTTAAAGCCACTAGGCTGGAGGTTGGCTGCTCCTAAGAGGATAGCATTTTTGTAGAATTGCAATGTTCACTCTGGTTCCAAGCTCATCCAAGCATGGCCACTGCTTTCCAAAAGCAAACAATCCAGACAAATGATTCTCAAACACATTCAACAGCAAAGCATCCAGAATGGGCTTTGTGGAACAATTTTTAAACGCTAATGTATTATACTTGGAGTAATCAAATAGATATTTTGTGGTACATTAAATTATTACCCCTTCCTACTAGCTCCTGGTGGAAACCAATAGTAAAGGTACCAAAGTGTTAAGACAAACCAAGTACTAAAAATTTAAAAAGAATTCTCCCAGATCTGCTCACTGTTCCCTCCTAGCTCGAAAGTGTGTGAGAAGACTTGATTTCCTCTGGGAAGCTCTCCATCCTGGCTCCCAACATCTCAATACACGAGGCTGGGGTTGGAGACTCACTAAGAGAGCTGACATCCGCAGCAAGAACTCGATCACTTTCACAGACAGGATCCCGAGGAGAAGGAGAGGGCAAGGAGGCCAAGAGCCACCAGGTCTCTCCCGGAGAGGTCTGGAGCTGCACTTCAGAAGCCACCTTCTCAAGGCACTGAAAGAGAGTCATCTTTTCCCAATAAGAAAGGAAAATTGATAAATAAAACCTTGTTATAAGAAATAATGAGTTACAGTTCTAAATGATAAATCATAGAGAAAGCAACAGGAGGGAACATTAAATTAATCCAGTCTACAGTTGGGAAACTGGTTTTAACTTGTGTGCACTCCAATGATTACTAGGAGCTTCGGGCTCAGAAAGATTCTAAGGTCATTTGGACACAGCAGAAAAGTAAGCAGTGACACATGACTTCTACTTTAGCAAGCTTTGACCTACCTCCAGCTTTTGACCTCACATGGACGAGGGAGAGGGGAACTGCAGAAATAAATCAGACCATTTAGAAATAGGGTAACAACAAACTTGGCCTTTGAATTCTCATTGGCAGAATAAATTTTAATTCAAGTCAGTGTATTATTATGTATCCTGGAATATGCTAGACTCTAAGCCAATGATGGCGAAACTTTTAGAGCTTTGAATGATAAAAACAGCCTCCTGTGGCACGCATGCCATAGGTTTGCCACCACTGCTCCAGGCATACATAAGCTTCTCATTTCATGTTTAAGTCATGTATATTCTGGGCTAACCATTTGTTTGTTTGTTTGTTTGTTTGTTTGTTTTTGTGGGTACTGGGGGTCGAACTCAGGACCTTGCACGCCAGCAGGCACCTGTGCCGACGAGCGATATCAGCGGCCCTTTTATTGTATGTGGGTACCGGGAGTCGAACTCAGGACCCTACGCCTCCCAGGCAGGTGCTTATGCCGCTGAGCCATCTCACAGGCCCACCATTTCTTTAAGTTTGGAAGAAATTTTTCAACTGTTTTTCCAACTTTGATCATATTTTTAAATCTGGGGAACTAGAAATGGATATCATGTCCAAAAGAAACTCCAAAGGTCTTGCTCATATGTGTTAATCTCTGGCAAGAAGTTGGTATGATTCAGGCTGCTTCCTTAAACTTTGAATGTTACTCTTTTTATTTCACTCCAGGATCCCTACACTGAATGTAATACACTCACCCAAAAAAGGTCACGTGGGATTCTCTCATTTACAAACTGAATTTGCTGGTGAAGCCCCCTACAGATTCCCAAAAGAGCACTGAGCTGGATAAGTGGGAAATTTCTTGTCCTGTAAAGAGACATTTGGATTTTGGTAAAGCAAGAGATAGCTGCATTCACCATCTGAATCCTACACAGAAAGTGCAGGACTGTGTCTAACGTCCTGGACAGCCCTGCCACTTAATTCCAGACACGGCATCATCTAATCCCATGATGGGCCCAGGGAGGCTGGTCAGTGACTTCTTAACTGAACACACTGGAAAAAGCATGGCTTGTTCAGAAAGTGATGGACTAATGACAAATATGAACATGGACATTGTTAATAAAAACGAGTTTATTAAGTGCCTAGACAGCAGAGGGAAACCAGCGACACAGGAGACTCGAGTCTGAGCAAATGCAGAAAGAACGCCTGTACCGAATGGGCTTGGTTCAGAGGAGAAACTCATCTTAGAGGTCATTCAGGTTCCCCAAAGTCCCATCAGTCTCTTAGGGCTGAGACTGCCTGAAGACAGATCCACTTCTTCCATAACAGCTTTTCAGAGGGATGTAAATCGTGTGCTTCTGTGAATTCAGCTGAAGAGGCTTGCAGAGATTCTCTCTTTCTCTCTCTGTCTCTCTCCCTCTTCTTTCTCTCTCTTCTCTTTCTCCTGCACGGAGGGTGGGTTGAAGAGGCAGACACTCTTAAAAACTGACATCATTACTCTCTTTAATGCCCACAGCAGCACCACCAAATCCAAGTTAATGCATAAGACTAAATTGAGGACTGGAATAAAACAGGACACAGCCATGCTGTGGAATACTATACAGCCATTCAATACTGACTTCTAAGGAGTCCTTAAAATGGAGAGAATTCTCATGATGTACTACTGCTAAATGAGAAAAGTTGTCACAAAAATCAATATGTATTATGATATTCCATGCATGGAAATCTGCATATTGGCTAAAATCTCAGTAAGAGTGAGTGCTCTCATTCTTTATGTTCAGATGTTCTATACATTCCAAATTTTCTAAAGTAAACATGTAAGTTTCATAATCGAAGAGGATCTCAATGTATCACGTAGTCCACCCTTGACTCAAGCAAAGAAAAATCTAAAATATGAAGATTCCTATTTTTATATTCTAACTTACAGAATTTCCATGTAGAGATACTAGACACTGCATTCCAGCAATGACTCAAAAGTTTATCCATACGCCTACTTGAACTTTCTCTTGCTACAACTTAAGCAATATATTATTTTGTCTACATCTAGGTGAAACACAAGCCTTTTGGGAATCTCTAAATCTCCATTCTCTGTTCTTTTCTTAAAATTCAGTAAACACCTTCGGTTTCTTTTTAATGGAACTTGTTTTTCATTTCATTCCATTTCTATTGTTTTTCCCATATTGTCTTGCTTTGCCTGTTTTTGAAATTTTCTTTTATAGAGAATTAAGGACACAATGACAGCCAGTGCTCTTAGGGAGAGTTTATTTACAAACACACATTCATGCACACCTGCACAGACTTGCACACATTTCATCTGTGTGCAACATCTGGATAAGTGGGAAATTTCTTGTCCTGTAAAGAGACATTTGGATTTTGGTAAAGCAGGAGATAGCTGCATTCACCATCTGAATCCTACACAGAAAGTGCAGGACTGTGTCTAATGTCCTGGACAGCCCTGCCACTTAATTCCAGACATGGCATCATCTAATCCCATGATGGGCCCAGGGAGGCTGGTCAGTGAGAAACAGGTGGGTAATTTTCTCAAGAAAGTGCTTAGACCTTAAAATGTTTCTTCATCTCCTTAGCATCTACTAAGTTCCATTATCATTATAGTTCCCCCTACTGTGAATTCTCATTATGCAAAATTCTAGTGTATATGATTTCAATTCTGTGTACTTTTTACACATTAGTGAGAACTGTACTTTGAGCACACAGAAGTCGCACTGAAATATATAATAAAATAAGATATATATTAATGTTAGGTATCTCTGAATGGTGGTAAGATAAGCCATTTTTTCGAGTCACGTAAAATGTTTCGAGTTTATATTCATCTCTGGGGAGTGTGAATTATACAATATCAATAAGATATCTATAAGATATAATGCAATATCTACAAGAATACATAAAATACTTCGTTAAGTAAAAGAGAAAATATTTTAAATTTTTGAATAAAAGATCAGACACATAAGACAATATCTTTTTCCCTGCATAACATCTAAAAATGTGTTTTAAAAAAATGACAATCACTTCATTAATTTTTCAAAGAATAGGGGTCCTATGTTGAGGAAGTTTGTGTCTCCTCCAAATTCATATATTCAAACCTAGCCACCAATGTGATAGTGTTAGGAGCTGGAACCTTTGAAAGGTGATTAGGCCATAAGTGTGGGCCCTTCATCAGTGAGATAAGTGTCCTTATAAAAATTGCCCAGGGAGTTGTCTCGGCCATTCTATGATGTGAGGATAAAGCAAGAAGTCACAGTTTATGAATGAGAAAGCAGAATCTCATTAGACAGGAAATTTGCCAGCATCTTTATTTTCACTCTTTTTTATTTTTTTAATTTTTAATTTTATTAGTACATTTCTACAGTACTTGCAATTTACAATCATCTTGGTTACATGTGCATACTACAGCTTGTTGTTGTTTTTTTTAATCCCCTTCCCCATCCCTCCCCCCATCCAGCATCTTGACCTTGAGCTTCCTATTGTCTCAGATTGTCAGAAATACATTTCTGTGGTTTATAAGTCACCCAGGTCATGATATTTTATAATAGCATTCTGAACATTCTGACATAGGGTCTTGAAAAGTTCCTAAATAACAAAGGAGAGGGTATGAGTTTCATGCTACCATGAGAAAACACCTGAGGCCATCAACTTATATAGAAAAATAGTTTATTTAGCTCACGGTTCTAGAGTTTCCTGTCCAAGAGCACATAGCTCTATTCTTGGGCATCTGATAGGGACATCAGGTGGCAATGACGAGGAGCACCTGTCAGAGAAAACCACTCACATCTCAAGCCAGAAAACAGATCTCCCAGTTCCTTTTCAGCACACACTCACAGAGGACTAAAGCCACACATGAGGCCGAACTTCCTGAAGGTCCACAATAATGCTACCCTCAGCTGTAAGCAATGAACTATCCATATTCAAATGACTTCTCTAAATAAAAAAAATCAACTCTCTTCTACTTCTTGTTAATAATATAAACTACTAATTTTCTGTTTACTCTTGACTTTATTGTTTTGTGTTCATTAAATACAAAACTATTTCCATCTTGTTAATAGTGCATTCATGATGACAGGCCTCAAGCTTTATTTTCTTTAAAACACCTTAAATTCCTGAAACATAAATTAAGTTTGTTGTGAATACGGCATCTATGACCAAAGATGCTATACTATAAAAACGTTATTTTTTTGTATTTGTCCTGATTAATCTTCAACAAATTTGGATTTTTTAAGTAAAATAAAATAGAATTAGATCCATGCCTCTTATCATATATCAAGACTAGTTAGAAATAAATGTGAGATTTAATTCTATTAAACTGAACTGTAAAAATTCTAGATAAAATGCAGAGATTATTATTCATATAATCTTGAAAAGTAGGTTGTCAAAAACTAAAGTAAAAAAGGAAATGAATGGTACTTTGCTGGAATTGAAAAAAATCCAAACAGCATATGCAACGATTGTCACAGGAAACGAAAACTGACTGATCAACTGATTGGGAAGGAGATTTGCGTAACTGAACAACTTAGTGTATGAAGTACTGTTCCAGGTCCCTACCAAAAAAGTGAGGAGGAGCAAGTCTAAAGAGTCTTTTCGCAGGTGACTCAAATACAGAGCCACTTCCCCAAGTGGCCTATTTCTCACGAGCTCACAATCTGTAGAATCCAGTGGATCAGAGTGACCTGGGAACACGATTGAATCTATAGTGTTTTCAAATGTGAAAAAAATGAGGAAAGAGCCTGTTAGGCTTAGTTTTTAAAAGCAAAGAAATGTGACATTTCCTGCACCTGAATGTCTCTCAGCAGTACATCTATTTCTTTGCCTACATTTTCTGAATATTGAAAGATTGCACCTTCAGGAAAAATGCTATTTTATGTTCTGTTTAAGGGGATCTTGCTAAAGCATATTGCACATTTTGAAAAATACACAAAATCAAAATAATACCAAAATGGAGAAAGGCTATAGTGAGATTAAAAGAGATGGAAAGTACTTGGGATGGGTTATTTGACAGTTTACTGGGGGGGTTTTGCTCTTGAGTTTTCAATATGTGGACCACACTGCTTCCATGTCTGTCTTCAGCTTGCTCCCAGTTCTCTTTAGAGTTTCTGCCAAAATGGCCCTCATCAGAAAGGACTTTCTTCACCAGACTTGTCTTAATAGCTCATATCTCTCACAATTACTCTCTGACCTAGATCCTATGGTGTCTCTGGCTGAAGTTCCAGATGAATTTCATTCTAGATGAAGTTTCATTCTAAATGAATATTTACTCATTTGTCTTTTTGATTTCTGTTTCCTACACTGATTTCCTCATCTTCAAAATATCAGTTACTGTGTTATATCATCATTCTATTCTTAGGGCCCAGAAGAAGCCCTAGTACATAGTAAGTGCTCAGTAACAAACCTGTTGATTGAATACACAGTAAATATTAAGTGGTGCTGCTACTTAACAAAAGGGGTAATAGTAACCCGTCTTTCTACTGTGACTCAAATCATCAATGCAGACTTTGGCAGACAGTTTAGAGTAGAAGTTAAGAAGCAGAGTTAGGGAGTCAGACATTCTCAGATCTTTTTCCCCAACTTTTATATTATGAAAAAACCATACCAGTAGAAAAGTTACAAATCTAATAAAATGAACATATATACCTTTCACTTAAATTTACCAGATATTAAAATTTTCTCTCTCCACAAGTATGCATATATGTGTTCGCACAGATAGAAGCATAAGTAGATACATATGCACACACATATAGATACACATGTATACATACAGATATATTTAAAAAGACATGCATGTACGATGCATTGTTTTTTCTAAATCATTTGAGAAGTATTATGGGCATCATGACATCTAACCTTTAAGTGCTTACGTAGCTATCTTCCATGAACAAGAATATTCTCCTATAAAGTTACAGTACAGCTATTGTACTTGGGAAAGCATGGCTCTAACACAATACTATTGCCTAATAAATTGTCAGCAATCAAATCTCCCAATTGTCCCAATGCTATCCTTTACATGTGAAGTATTTTAATACTGGCTCAGTCTATAGTCAGCATTGCAATGATCCTGACATGTATGTCTAGTCTCTTCTAATCTAGAGTGTCCCTGGCTCTTTTGTCATTCATGACTATGACAGTTAATCATGATATGTCAATTTAAATGCATTAAGAAACATCTAGCAGCTTAGTAAAGCACAGTTCCGGGTGTGTTTCAGGATGATGGACATGGAGGCCATAAAATGAGGGGCAAAGACCCACACTAGATGTGGGTGGCACCAACCAATGAGCTTGAAACCTGAATGGAATTAAAGGAAATGAAGAAGAAAGTGTGACCCCTTCTGAAGAACTCAGGTTCCCACCAATGCCTTTGAACAGGAGCCTCCAGTTTGTTGAGCCTTCCGATGTAGACTCACATCAGCACCTCCACAGTGAGTTTCCAGGCCTTCAGCCATGGATTGGTGCTGCCTCCTGTATCCCTCTGGTCCTGTGACCTCTATCTTCTGGGCTGAGCAGATGATGGATCCTCCACTGTGAATGCCCCAACCTCAGATCCAGTAAGCTACCTAATAAATCCCCTGCACCATTATACATCTATTTTCTATTGATTCTTTTCCTCTGGAGAACCCTAACAAAGACAATGACATTGACACCTCTGAAGTATTCATTCCAGTGACTTTGCTGAAGTTCTCTCAGGGAGGCTTTGTCTGATTTTCTCTTCAGGCTTAGATTCATGCTATGTAATTTTTACCAGAAAGTTACAGAAATGACCACGTGTCCTTCTTGTATGCCACATAAGGAGGTAACACAGAAGCAGAGGTTTAGTCTGCTAGCTCTGTAGGGTCAGGGGTCTATAAACAAGAAAATAAAATAGGGGCCTCCTTAGGTCTTCTAGCTAACCCTGTCTAAAAAGAGTTAAAAACAAGCTTTACTAGAGAGATTCCCCTGGGAAACAAATCAAACACAGGGGTACAAAAAGAAAAACCAGATAAAGAAAGTCACCAAATGGCCTTGGGACTTGCACCAAGAGAACAGAAAAAAGAGCTGACAGGCAGGACACAGAGAGAAAGGCAGGTGCACAAATGATAAGCTGCCCTTACCTCCAAAAAAATAAAGGGGAAGCAAAAGGTGAGCTCACTAACTTTAAGGCAGTATGTACTCACACCCGTGCACTAACATACACACTTATATACATGTGTACTCACTCTAGAGTCGCTATATTATTCACTCTAGGGTCATTGTAGAGTAAAATAAATATCCACATGCCCCCTTACCAGCACTAAGCTAATCAAGAATAAGGCATCCTCCCGGAACCCACATACGAAAAAGAGGCCGGTGATATCGCTCAGTGGCACGGGCGCCTGCTGGCGCGCGAGGTCCTGAGGTCGACGCCTGGTACCCACAAAAAAAAAAAAAAAAAAAAAAAAAAAAGAATAAGGCATCCCCTTGCCAACTAGCCACACATTCCAAAGATAAGGACTTAAAATATGCATCAAGAACGAGTAAACAAGCAGACAGAAAGAAGCTGCACATAGACCAGAAGAAATGACATTAGGCAGAGCTGCCTGGAAGCTAATCCCGTTATGGTAAATTACGGGTGGAGGGGAAAGAGTCACTCACCACCCCCCCACAAAGGCAGCTGAGAACAAAGGGCCCATGGATCCTGCATCTTTCCACAGCCTCCCACCCTGATTCTTTCTTATCAGGATAGCTATCTACTGTTTCCTTTCTCCCTCCTTTTCCTCTTTTCAAGTAAAGTGTCTTCCTTTCATTAAACTTTGTCCCTCTAATTGCTGAGTTAAGACCCCCGTGGGCTGCTTGGACAACAGAACAGCAGTGCTCGTCTCCCAGATGCAACAACTCCATCACCTGAGTTACCATGTGGCCCTAAGCAATTGACATTACCTTTCTGGACCTTGGCTCACAAATTTATAAAATGAAGGTAATACCACATTTCTTATGATATTTGCATAAAACATATTAAACATTTTTAGCTCAGTGCCCAATTCTGGCTCTACTATTTACAGGTTGTGTAATCCTGGTAATTTTCTTCATCTCCCTGCACCTCAATTTTCTTATCGGCAGAATGGAATAACGTAACTTACTCTTAGGTGTTTGGGGAAGATTCACAAAGTTCACACATGGCAAGTACTTGGAAGAGCGGATGGCAGATAATAAGCATCTGATAAATGTCAGCAATTCTCGTTGCTATTAACAAATGACATGTGAAGTAACAGAGTGATATCATCACGGCCTTTGAAGTTTAAAGTTGTTTATTTCTGTTCCTAGTCCCCAGGGTACATTGGAAGAACACGTGTCTTCCTTTTATAGCTTTCTCTCCCTTCTCTGCTAAGCTAAGGGTTATAAGCTAAGGGTTTATACTGTTGCTATAATCACAGGAAGATCTATATTCATTTTTCAAATTTGTGGCTAATATTCAGCCCTGGGTAGTGGAATCTGGATGCCTATGTTTGATAAAATTGATTATAAATAGATAAGAAATTGATTCTATGTTCTTCTGTTCTTACTTCCTATTATTTTTCTCACTTGATTAAATGTCAAGCAGCTGTGTAAACTCTTATCCAGAGTACAATGAACCGAAGTACCTGTCATCTAGTGAAATGCCATGATGCCCCATGCAGCACCTCTGTAGGGTCAGTGTGAGTGGATATTTTCATTGTGGGCCTGGGTAAGGATTAAGAGCATTCCCATCACACTGCACAGGACCAAGCAGTATCTTTCTAGCCAATACCTGGCTTTCTCCTTTGGAGCTTATGGAGGGAATGAAGAGCTGGGCCCAGTCACAAGAGAAACCCCGGTCCCTCTGCCTTACTCACACCTTGTTCTTTATCTACTCTGTTCCTGACCTCTGTGTTAGGTCCAACTGCAGATGCAATTCTCTGTTTTATTCTTCCATGGTAAACCATGGTGTTCCACCATGGGTAGAATTCTGAGCTCAGCCTCTGCAGTTCCACCTGCGTTCGGTCATCCCATGTCACCACCTCATTTTGTCCATCTCCCGTAGAAATTCACAGCGCCAGCACGCAACCTCTCCAGCCTATCTCATCTTCCAAAAGGGAGGGTCGAGCAATGTCGAAGTCAAGCCAGATTCCTCAGGTCAAACCTCAGAATGGATGATGGGCTCAAATTGTTCTTTGGCACTGGGTGGAAATAACAGTCATTCAATTTATCAATTTTGAACCAATCTGTATTGTCTTATTTAGATGCACCAATAATTCCAACAAAAGTCTTTTAAGAACAAACTGGGAGGAGATTTCTAAGCCTTTCAACTCCTCTATTCCATTTTTTTTTTTTTTTGTGGGTACTGGGGTTCAAACTCAGGATCTTGTGCTTGCCAGGCAGGCACTTATGCTGCTGAGCTCTCTCACCGGCCCCAACTTCTCCATTCTTATCAGAGCCCACAGACGTGATAACACAACAGTTAAAATGACTGCCTTGGAACTAGCTGATGGGAAATTTTCTTTATTAAATAAATCCTCAACAAAATACCCATTCCTCTCTCCATTTCATGAGTGGTCCTTCAGTATGATTAGTTATCCTCCTTGCTGGAGGCAGATATTTCATTAAATTTTCCTGTTTGGCCTCTTAATACTGAGTTTTACATCACTCATGTTTAGAAAAGTGATAAGAACTTTGTCAGGCTCCTTCTACCTATTGGCTAGAATTTATAGTTCATGAGCCAACATCTAAGAAGTAATGAGCAACACTGAAGAGACTTCAATCTGGTAAGAGAGTAGAGAAGAAAAACAAAGAGTAGTATAAAATGTTGGCTTTCAATTAGGATGCTTAAATCTAGTCAAGAAATTACATGTGCATGTAATGGACAACTGGGAGTATTATCCCAAATATAAAAGCCCAAATTCAATTTAAATCTGCCTTTTATGTGCCAGACATTGGTTAAATGATGGAAGATAGAAAGATAAGTAAGACAGTTTTATACCCTGGTTATGATGTAAGCCAGTTATGTTAAATTTATTTAACAATTATATTAGTGAAGTACTAGTCATGTTTCATTTAGTGTTGGGGGCCTGTAAACTACTGAGTAGAGCACTGAAAGAGGAGTGGTATTTGCAACATGGATCTGAGCAAGAAGGACAGTGAATAGCAAGAAGCACAGTGTGGCCAGCTCAGGCAGTATATGCTGAGAAATGGTAGAAGGATCCAGAGGAAACAAGGCAGGAAAGCCAGAAGATAGTTCACACTAAGAAATTTGGACTTGACTTGTACCTCCTGTATCCAGCCACACAAAACTACTTATTACCCTTTAACATACCTGGCTTTTTCATACACACATGTCTTTGTATTTCTTGTGCCTAGAATAGGGTCAAGCTGTTCACCATGACAACATTTTAGCTTCCCTTCAAGACTTATTTCTAGCCTCTCCTTCTAAGTGAAGGTTTAATGGAAGACCCTCTCTCCAGACTCTACCCTCCACTACAGCTTGGAGTATAAAACAGACTGAAGTACAGAGTTCAGGGACAATTAATAATACTATAACAGGCTAAAAAAAAGCCATATTCAAAATCTAATTATATCCCAGAAAACACTAAAGAATCAATGTAAAGGCTCTTATATTTTATTAGAGTTCAACAAGTGTCCATATGCAATGGAAATATATGAAAAATGTAAAATAAAAACTGTATTTCCTTTATGCTAGAAATAATCATTAAAAATACATAACAGAAGCAAAATTATATTTACAAAAGTAAGCAAAAAATATCAATTACCTACAGAAACAACCCTAAAATGATACGCAAAAATTCTCTATAAAGGACACCACAGCCAGGTGTGGCGGCGCACACCTATAATCGCAGCACTCCAGACGCTAAAGCAGGAGGATCACCGTGAGTTTGAGGCCAGCCTGGGCTACATAATGAGACCCTGTCTCAAAAAAAAAAGAGGAAACTACAAAGTTGAAGGCAAAGATTTGACTACTAATGTTTCTAGATGGGAAAACTGAACTGTTCTAATATGTCAGCATTCCACGAAAAGTAAGGCATAATACTAATGCATATGAATCAAAATTCCATTAAAATATTTTGAATATTTGCAAAATGATCCTAAACTTGTTCTAGAAATAGCTATATTTTGGAAAAAATGAAGAATGAGATATTCACTTACCTCTACAGACACTAAATTATGTGATAAAACTATGATAGTTTAATGAGCATGACATTGACCAAAGAACCAAGAGGCCGGCCAGTGAAACTGAATGGGTAGTCCAGAAATAAGCAATAAGTTGCTCGCTGTTAAATAGGACACTATGAGGTATTTTGGAAGGATTGTATTAGTCAATAAAAGATGTTGAAAAAGTGTTAAACTATTTGAAAACTTTAATATACATGCACATCAAAATAAATTCCAGTTATATTAAAGAATTAATGTAAAAACAGAAGAAAATATAGATAAATACCTTAAAGCTTTCTGGATGGGAAAAAAAATCTTCTAAACAAAATGGCAATAGAAGTCAGAAATGAAACACTAATAAATGTAGCTATAAAAATGGAATGTTTCATACACAAAAAATAATAGACAAAATAAAATTGCATGTGAGAAATTAGAGAGTAATATCTGTAACTTATTGAAAAAGAAAAAAAGGTTAATGACATTAATATAAGCTCTTAAAACCCAACAAAAACATTAAGAATGAAAAAGAAAGTTTATAAACTAATGAGCAAAGGAGATAAAATAAAATTTACAAAAGAAGAAGCATTAAAGATTACACTTTTAGGGCCGGTGAGATGGCTCAGCAGCACAAGTGCCTGCCTGGCAAGCACGAGGTCCTGAGTTTGACTCCCGATAACCACATAAAAAGGAAAAAAGGGCCAGTAATATTGTTCAGTGGCACAAGCGCCTGCTGGCAAGTGCGAGGTCCTAAGTTTGACCCCTGGAACCCACATAAAAAAAAAGAAAAAAAAGATTACACTTTTATGTGAAATCTAAAATAATCAAATTCACGGAAGCAGAGAGCAGAACAATAATTACTCAGCAACTCAAGAGAAAGAGATATAGGGCCAGTGAGAAGGCTCAGTGGCATAAGCACCTGCCTGGCAAGCGTGAGGTCCTGAGTTCGACTCCAAGTACCCACATAAAAAAAAAGAAAAAGAAAAAGAAAAGAGAAAGAGATATAAAGAGATGGTAGCCAAATGGTATGAGGTTTCAGTTTAAAAAACAAAGGAAATATAAAAAGTAACAACCCTGAGAAAAGGAGATTGAAGGGGATATAAGAAAATGGAAAGATATCCCTTGCTCATTAATAGGAAGAACCAACATAGTGAAAATTGCTATACTCCCCAAATTGTTAGACAGATTTAATGCAATTCCAATCAAAATAACATTAGCATACCTCACAGAACAAGAAAAAACAATCCTAAAATTCATTTGGAACCAGAAGAGATCTGGAATAGCCAAAGCAATTCTGGGCAACAAAAGCAAGTCAGGGGGCATCACAATCCCTGACTCGAAGTTATACAACAAAGCTACTGCGATGAAGTCAACATAGTACTGGCAAAAAGTGGACCTGAGGAACAGTGGAACAGATTAGAAGATGCAGACGCAATTCCAAACACACTCAGCCACCTTATCTTTGACAAAGAGGCCAAACATATTCACTGGAAGAAACATAGCCTCTTTAAATAAATGGAGCTGGAGGCCAGGGATACAGCTTAGCAGCACAAGAGCCTGCCTGGCAAGCACAAGGTCCTGAGTTCAATTCCCGGCACCAATAAATAAATAAATAAATAAATAAATAAATAAATAAATAAATGGAGCTGGAAAAACTGGCTTTCCACATGTCAAAGACTAACACTAGACCCATGTCTATTACCATGTACTAAAGTCAAAATGGATCAAAGATCTAAATATTAAAACAAAAGCACTAAATCTACTGGAAGAGAAATAGGTAGAAATCTTGAAGACATAGGTATAAGTGGAGATTTCATGGACAAAACCCAGACCACATGGTAAATACTACAAAGAATCAACAAATGAGGTCTCACCTTATTAAAAAGCTTTTGCACAACAAAAGAAAGCAACAACAGAGTGAAAAGACAACCCACAGAGTGGGAAGAAAATTATAGCCAGCTGTCCCTCAGACAAAGGTCTTATATCTAAAACACATTGAAAAAAATGAAAGTTGAAAAAAAATTGAAAAATGAAAATTGAAAAAAAAATCAGGCCCCCCAAATTCAAGGACCTAATCCAAAAATGGGCATCTGAGATGAATATACAATTCTCAGATGAAGAAATATAAATAGCAAATAAATATATGAAAAAATGTTCAACATCATTGGTCATTCAAGAGATGCAAATTAACACAACACTAAGATTCCATCTCACCCCAGAAGAATGGCTATTATCAAGAAATCAACCAATAGCAAATGCTGGAGGGGCTGTGGGGAAGAAGGAATACTTCTCCACTGTTGGTGGTAGGGTAGACTGATGCAATCACTGTGGAAATCAGTGTGGAGATTCCTCAGAAAACTAGGATTAGAGGTCCCATTCAACCCACCTATTCCCCTTCTGGGTATTTTGCCAAAAGAATTAAAAACATCATACCACAGCGATCTATGTGCACCCATGTTTATAGCAGCACAATTTGTAATAGCTAAATCTTGGAAACAACCCAAATGCCCGTCAACTGAGGAACAGATAAAAAGAAAAAATGTGTTCTTTTTATAAATGGAGTACTCCTCAGCCATAAAGAAGGATACACTTGAGACATTTATAGGTAAATGGATGCAACTTGAGAACATACTCATAAGTGAAATAAATCAGACTCACATGTGTAAACATCACATTGTATCCCTACAATGTGAGAAGCTGAAAGAGTAAAGACCCAAAATGTACAGTAGATATTGTGAAATGGGAAGAAACTGTTCAAAAGGAAAGAGAAATTGGGGAAAATGAGAAAAGAAGGAAGGAAAAGGAAAAAAAATATATATATATACAAGATAGCTAACATAGTTATACTACTAGTTTCTCTTAGTTCATTGAAAAGAAAAGTTTGTGCTAATTTTGTTTGGACAATTTTTCATGCCTGTATCTTGTACTCTGAGTATCTAGTAATGTATTAACTATTATTACTTTCCTATTATCTTGTTTCGAAAATTTGTGTTTTTTTCTCTTTAAAATAAAAAATTTTTGACTGTTTTGAAGTCACTAATAATATAAACACAAATAAGATGGCTAGCAAATTGGCAAATTTTTAAAAATATAATAGTGATGGCCACAAGTGGGTAAGATAGTCATGTTGATACACATCTAGCGAAAGTGTGAATGAATCCAACATCTGTAAGAAGCAAAGCACAATATGCACAAAAGCATTAAAAATATATCACTGTTCTAGTTTCAAAGTAGTGTGGAGAAGACACTGTTCACCTTTTAACCTTTCCCAAATAGCCACAAAAAATGAAGAAAATGAAAGAAACTCAAAATATTTATGTTCCATAAGACTAGGGAATGTCTATAAATGTGGTACTAATATGTGAAATCAAAAAGTAGATGAAAAATAATGAACAATTAGCAAAGTGTAAGAAAGTGAAAGGGACTAAATGAACTTACTTAAGAAGTTTCATGGAAAGCAACAGCCCAGGTTTCTTGTTTTCCGGCCTCATCCTCTTCAGTGTGACAACTCTGTCTTCCAGTTTGTTTCATAGGCACAGGATGACTGCTCAGGCTCTAGCCACTACATGTGTATTCCAGTCAGGAAGAAAGAGGAAAATGCTAAAATCAAAAATTCACTTACATGCCAAATGAATCACTCCATTTAAGGAACTTTTCCTTTAAATAAGTTCCACTTACAAACCATCAACCACCCTATCTATAAAGGAGGCAATAAAATACATATTTTGGGATGGAACCATTATCAACACCTTCTACATAGAAGATTGTCACTAAGCAAGGAAGGGAGAATGGTCTTTCGCTAGAAAACTTGTGGTTTTGGCCTTAGAAATCATTAAATAATACATACAATTAAAGAATCAAAAAATAGCAATTGTTATGGTTTAGATCTAAAAAGTCCTCTAGAAAGTTTCATGTATTCAGTTTGGGCTTTGGGGAGGTGATTTGATCATGAGGGTGTTGTCCTCATCTATGGATTAATCCACTGATGTGTTCATGCCTGAATGTGCTGGGGTCTGGCTGGAGGTGGGTCACTGGGGTGTGACCTGGAAGGTTGTATCCTTGTCCTGGGGTCTTCACTTCTCCTTCTACTTCTTGGCTGCCATGGGATGATTGGCTTTCCTCTGTCGTATCCTTCCACCACACTGTTCTGCCTTGAAGCCAGCTGACCATGGACTGAACACTCTGAGAACCATGAGTCCAAATAAATCTCTCCTCCTTTAAGTTGCAGGTGTCAGGTGTATTGTCCCAGTGATGGAAAGTGACTAATACAGCAGTATATGAACATCATTTAGAAATATGAAGGCAGAAATTGTCATAATGTGAAAGATGTTGGCTTTGTTGAGAGTAATAACAGAAAAAAATAGGGAACCAGAGGGCTAATATTTTCTTTTGTTATAATTCTTTTAGCACTCTTTGGCTTTTCATACTATGAGCATGCACTCATTTTCTAATACAAAATATAATTTAGAAATTTTAAGGAGACACACAAATGGCCAACAGGTATATGAAAAAATGTTCAACATCACTAATCATCAGGGAAATGCAAATCAAAACCACAATGAGATATCTCCTTACTCTAGTAAAAATGGCCAATATCGAAAAGACACAAGATAACAAGTGCTCGTGAGGATGTAAAGAAATGAGAACACTTACACACTGTTGGTGGGAATGTAAGTTGGTACAGCCATTATAGAAAAGTATGACTATTTTAAAAACAGTATTACCATAAGATCCAGCAATTCCACTATAGTGTGCAGCCAGCAGAAGTGCCATCAGTATCCATCAGTACATGGAAGAGATAGCTGTACTTGTGTGTTTACTGCAGCACTGTTCACACCAGCAAAGAAATGGAAACAACCTGTGTCCATCAACGGATAAAGAAGAGTGATACATATACACAATAGATGCTCTTCAGCCATAAAAAAAGAATGAAATCCTATCATTGGCAGTAACATGAATGGAGATGCAAAATCTCTTTGTTGCATAAAATAACCTAAGCACAGAAAGATAGGTATCACACAGTCTCACCCATGTGTACTGAGAGATACGCTTAACCCGATTTAAACATGATATATTGTATACATGCATCAAAACATCTTGTTATCCCATTTCATGTGCAATTTTTATCTTTTATGTACTAGTTAAAAATAAATTTAATTTAGGTTTTTAAAATTTAATTTCAAAGAGATCATGGAAAACACAAAATTGCTTAGTCTCGCTAGTAATGCAATTACAAGAACAATGAGATGCCACTTTCACTCATCAGTTTACAAAATATTAAAAGAGGAGTAGTAGCAAACATTGGCTCAGGTTACAGGAACAGGTCCTCAAATACTGTTGACAGGTGTATAAATTGTTACAACATTTTTAGAGATGTGTTTGGCAGTTTCTATTAGAATTTAGAATATGCATATCATTTTACCCAGAAATTTCAGTTTTAGGTACCAAACATAGAGGAATACTTGTCACAAATGCAAAATGGCACATTTGAGGATTTTCAGAGTATAATAATAGGGAAAAGTTTAAAATATCATAAAAGTCCATCAATAAGAGAATGACTTGACACACCACCACGGAACCCAGTGTATTGTTTTTCATATGTTTTGTTCTAGAAAGATCGCCCACATTTATATCATTAAATTAAAAAATATAAATTGGAGAATAGCTACAGTTGAAAATACACGACAGATTTAACGTTTATATGCCTGTTAAAAAGTCTGAATGGATAAACTTTCAACGGGGCATCACTGTTTCCCTGAGTGAGAGGAATTTCATCAGAGAAGGAATAGAAATAAGACACATCAGAGGCTTGATCTATTGACACAATGTTAAAGTATCTTTTATTTATGGTGTAATTACAAACATAGCAACAATGTCAGGGAGCTAATCTTCTGAGAAATAAAAAGCCCTTTGGTATTGAAGAATCTGCGGACCCCAGGGCACAGTTGGAGCTCAGCTTGCCTATGTTTCTTCAGATCGTGGGGAACAAGTTCCTTTTAAGGAGGTCACAGGCATTATTCACTGAAATAACCTAACGTGGTAACGGAAACAACATATTTTTTCACTTTATTTTTGAAATATTTGCTTTAATTGGATGATTAGCCAGTTTTGTCAAGGATGTGATTACAGACATAAATTATCTTTCCAAAGCACTACTAGGAAAAAAATGCAAATGTAAACAAAACCAAACATAGAAAACAATTCAGATCCAACTGTGCAGTTATTTTAGAAACAAGATGTATTCAGTCAAACACAAGCGTAGCGAACGCTTTCTTTAACTGAATCCCACCTCTCTCTTTTTCCAAACCAGTTGGTACTCGACTTTAGAAACTGCAGTCGATACATCTGGACAAGTCGTGCTGTCAACGTGTACATTTGGGTCCCCATTCCCAGCCTCTGTTTCTGGCATGCAAGGCTGCTCCGACATCACCAGGGTGCCATTGATTCACCCCATTGCGATTCGTTATGTTCAAGAGCACACCTAACATCAGACATAGCAGATGGCCTAAATCCTCACATAATGCAGAGGTCTAAACTGTTAGTGTGAAAACCAGCCACCTTAGCCAGAGGTGGGTGGATAAATGCGAAGCCTCCTCCCATCCAGCAAGAGGGCCCACCCCACTCCCACCCCAAAACAGAAGAGAAAGACTGGCAATTCCCCTGCAAAGGGCAGGGTAAATTTCAAGAGGTCAGAATATAATTATGTGGTCAGGAATTCCCCTCCTCCAGGAGAATAAAACACCCCTCTCATATTGTGTGCCATATCAAATATTTGAGATATTTTGGATGGGATCCAAGAGCCAGTTTGGGATCCTCTTTATTCTCGCTTTCAGAGGTGGTAAGGAAATTTCACAAGACAAGCTGGACGTGTGTGGAATTCCAGAGTAAAGGATCTGCAGTGTTTGCACATTGACTGGAGTTACTTTCTGCTACCTTTGCAGAGTTTGCAGATGAGAAAAAAGTAGCAGCCACTTTTTTTTTTAAATAAAACATTCATCCAGTGTAAATTGCCCCAAAAACATCACAAGAGGGGAAAAATAACTTTCTCCCCATTTCTATTGGCAACAAATTCAACTGCTCAAAATTAATTTCGCACATAATTGCACCTCATATAGGGCTTCTCTGTAAACAAAGAAGTAAAACGTCCAACATACAGTGAAGAAAACTCCTAAGTGAGCAATAAAGATAGCACTTGGGTACCTTCCTGGTAATACTAGGGTCCAGCTTCACTACTGGTTCAGTGTATTTGGGTGCTTCTGACACTCATTTTTTATCTTCTCACTTGAAATATAAAGGAAGACTTTATCCTTCGCTCTTCCTATGCCACCATTAAAGAATCCACAGAATATGTAAAAGGGAAGTAAATTATGCATCAATTTTTAATGTGTATTCTTTAATATAACATTACCATTATAACAAACACTATGAAATATGTGGGATAGAAGGGAAAACTCAAGAGAAAAGAAAACGAAGGCCCAGAGTCACACAGTTTGCAAGAGGCAGAAACAGGAGACAAACCTAGATCTTAAAGGTGCAGCTAGAATCCCATCTACCAGGGTCAAGTCTCAAAAGTGAAACCCCAGGTGTCTCTAGAGAGAGAGCGCACCTGTCCAGGTTGGTTCAGAAAGCTGGGAACAAGCTGCTTGACCTGAGGGGCGGAGACTCCGGAAACGGTTCTTCTCTATTCCCAGCAGTCCCATGAGAATGCCACACACAGAGTCCCGATTAAAGATGCCAGTCCACTTGCTGTGGCTTCTTACCATTCCTGCTGCAGGGAATTCTTCGGAGCACCAGCATTTTTCTGTCAGCCTTCAAAGCCAATTCAGATAACTTCCTGTCCACTCAGCATTTTTTCCTCCTACCAGCTGGAATTCAGCCCTTCCTCAATTCTCCAGTACATTTTGGTCACTCTCAACTCATAGCTGTGAACTATCAATGCCTCCTATCCTAAACATTAAGCCTGTTAAGGGAAGGGCCTAGCTTTTTAAACAGGCTTATTCACATAAGTAGGCACAATGATTTACACGTGCTGTGTTCTTAATAAATGCTAAAGCTGGCTTAATTGAACTACATTCATTTGGTACCAAAAAAACAAAAAACAAAAACCTCAGATAATAGAGACACATATGGCTATGTGTCTTACAACGCTTACAAAATAAAGCTATATATGCTGTCTGAAAAATACTTTGTATGCCATGTATCATTTCAAATCCTTAACTACTTTACAACATAGATATGAACGCTGCATTATTTTCGCGCTGCCTTTAGTACTTTTGAGGAAGGAGACATTTTGTCTTCGGCGTTCTGCCTGCCCTGCTCGCTGCCCCTTCCCTCTGTGCCTGGCTGCCCGTGGGCATGAACAGTGAAATCAGGCGGGAGTCATTCGCGCGGCCTGCACCACCTGTGCTCCTCTGAGGACTTTCTTGGGAGCGCCACTAGCTTTCTAGAGAGCTCATTCAGAGCCCAGTATTTCTTGCTGATGTTAATTACTCATTCTAGGAAGGAAAAGAAGAGTATGTATAAATGCAAACAATTTTGTGCATAGTGTCTTTTTCTCTCCTTCATATCATAGTCTCAGGATGTAAAAATTTCCTTGTCCTTCCAATGGTGGGGAAATTACTACTTTGAACATTTCTGAAGGTTTTGGGGCTTTAGAACCTTTCTAGTTCCTCTGGAACAAATATACTGCCTTCCACAAAAATCTCTTCGTTTCTTTCTCTCTGTCTCTCTGTGTGTCTCTCTGCCTCTCTCTCTCTCTCTCTCTCCCCCCCCCTCCCTCCTTTTCATCATTCAGACAAGTGACATTTCTGGAAAACGAATAATGGAAGCTTTCCTCCCCACCTACACTCCAGGGCTCAGCAGGCCAGAGTCCAGCAGCACAGCTAGCCTGTGCCAAGACACTGGGGCACCAGCAGCTACAGTGGTGGGAGGTGCTGCCAAAGCCCCTGTTATTTTGGCGGGAGCGACTCTTGTACTCCAGCTTCTTTTGCAAATAGAAAACTTGTTCTTGATGTAATTACAGTGATAACACTGTGGAGCATGACAAATCGCCCCTAACCTGCTGCTGTTGCTGCACCTGCTGCTCCTTTCACCTCCCTTCTGCTTCTCCAGCAATCACCCAAGGGCAGAAGCCATATTGGACGGCTTTTCTAAACTCTCCTGATATGAACAAAAGCTAGACTGGTAGTTAACCTGGTCATCTGCTCTTGCTTTATCACTGGACCTCAAACTCTGCTGGGTTCCAGAAATTATCTGCTTACCTGGAACCCTTCCCATGAAGGCTCAGGACAGAACATCAGTTCGGAAGGAAGGTCCATGCTCTCTTTGATCTGACTGTGTCAGTGACAGAACTTAGGCCTTTCTTCCATCTCCATAATAATGAACCTTACTTGTGCAACACAGAACCAAGAGAAGCCTTGGCCCTGATCCTGGCATCAATCATAAGGTAAATTAGGACAAGTGGCTTTCATTTTCTGGGCCTCAATTTTCCCATCTGTAAAATGAGAGATTTGTAATAACTGACCTCTTCAGATTCTATCCATTCCCAGCTTGTAAATTTTTTTTAATTTTTTTTGTGGGTACCGGGGGTCGAACGCAGGACCTCGCGTGCCAGCAGGCACCCGTGCCACTGAGCGATATCATTGGCCCTTTTTTCATATGTGGGTTCCAGGAGTCGAACTCAGGAACTCGTGCTTGCCAAGCAGGTGCTTATGCCGCTGAGCTATCTCACCGGCCAACAACATGTAATTTAGAGTCATACTTTTTCTTGTGTCCTGATTTTCCCACTTGCTATGTGAACATATTCCCACCTGCCTCGCTTTATTTGCCAAGATATTTGACAAGATGATCTGTAATGTGCATAAAAGCCATCCGGGGATAAAATGTTACATCACACAACCAGGGAAACTCTTATTACCACTGCCAATAACCAGGGATCGCAAGCTTTGTCTGCTGTGAAAGCTCTGTGCTGCTTTGGTCCTTCCTTGGGATCCCTGTTCCTTCTTTATCTGGATCACGTTTTACCCCCAAGTTGAATCTTGAGAAGTGAATCGTGTTTGAGTAGAGGGAGAAAAAATTGCAGTAGTGTTCTGAGAGATCTCCCAGACAATCTAGTACAATCCAGTGATATACAGAAGTATCTGTTCTATAAAGTTCAGCCTCCATTTGAATATTTCCAATGGTGGGGAACTTACTACTTTGGAAGTTAGCCCATCCAACAGTTCAATAATGCAAATTATTGGTTTTTCTTAGACTACTTTGAAATATGCTTTCTTGAAGTTTCTAAACATTGGTTCTAAACTTTTCTTGTGTGGCTTCACAGATTGATGAATCCTCTCAATCTTTTCACCCCAACCCACATTTGGTAGATGGCATTGGTCCCTTTGCCCTTGGTTGCTGCTGGGCTTACCAGCACACTGGGTGGCAGCCCTCCACACATCCTCTCACTTGGCCACATCTCTTGTAAATGAGATGCTGGTGTGGGGTCTGATGGGCACAGGATGATCTGTCACCACCTCCCATATGCTGAGTATCATTTAGAGAAGTGATTTTAGGGCAAGTGTGGGAAATAACTGCACAGTTTCCACCAATTAGCAAAGTACCTTCATATCAGTTACCTCACTCAATTTTCACCTCTGTATACAGGGATCCTACTCACAAGTTCAAATGTCTAAATGCCTCCTAAGTGTTCCCAAATGTCCCTAGATACTTGTTCCAGGCCCTGCTGTAATCTATCATCCTCATCCCAACCACTTTCTCTCACAGCATGAAGGCACTTGAGCCCATGGCTTCTCTGAATTCCAGACAACTGCCCCTTGTTCCTGGCCCTCACTTTCCAGACCATCCCCTGCTGAGGGGTCATCTGCTCCTATCCTATCTCCCACCCAGCCTTATCCCATTTTCATCAGGCCCCTCCCCCTGCTTCAGCTGCCTGCAGCTCTAGCTCTTCACTGTCCTCACCACCAACCTTCTTTCCCTTTGGGGGGTGGGGAACAATCCACTTATCTCCCCACCTCATTTGTACTCTTGGCTTTAATGGCCTTACTCAGCAACTTCTTCCAAATAGCATCTGTAATATCCCTTTTCCCATCCCCACATTTACCAGCCAAGTGTGATTCTGTAAATAAAGAAATCTGGTTATAGGGACCAAGAAGCACATGATTCCAACAAGCTGCCAGGAAGGAGGAGAAGCCTGAAGCCCCGTGAGTGGGAGGAGTGGGGGAGGAGTGCTGCCCTCCTGTCAGATGCTTCTCGGAAGCTTGGAGGCAGTGGTTACTCCCTCCCTCAGTGTTTGCTGTTGCTACTGCTTCCTGGCATTTCAAAGCCATGGCTTCCGGAAACCCGAATGACATTCTGTATAAAATGGTGAGCTCCACCTGACCTGACCCTGCCTCTATTTGAGAAGGAGCTTTGGAATCAGAATTCCCTGTGTTCCACTCGCCCCCTACATAGCCAGCTGTGGCTCTGAAACAAGTTTCATCTTGGCTGACCTATTTTCTTCATTTTGGAAATACGGGTGTTCCTATCTTCCAAGCAGGGTTGCCAGAGAATAGGAGATACCACCTATAAACTGCTTAGCACATAGAAAGTGCTAGGAAATTGTAGTTATTAATTGGAAATCTCACAAGTTTTTTTTATAAGTGGGAACCTAGAAGCTGCTTAGATGAATCCAAACATAGTTGATAAGGGCTGAAATGGTCTAAGAAAAGTCATCTCATATTGGAATTCCCTTCTCCAGCAGCTTGGCCATTGTAAAGACCAGCTAGGATAGGATCCATAAAGCCACATTGGGTGCTTTGCAGCCTACCTGTGCCAATCAGCTGCTTACTTATCCTCATACTCATGCCCTGCCCTTTCCTCACCTGCTCTGCATTGCTGCAAAGAATCCATTCCAAACTCCCTCATACTCTGGCTTCCATTAGCTTCTATGGTCAATTGGGGAGGGGGGAACAGAAGTAAGCCAGGCTATTTTTACCTCTGTCTTTCTGCTCCCAGAGATACTCCTGGCACCAGCTATGTCCTGATGAGGTCCCAGCTCTCACTAGCATGTTCTTCCCCTATTGTCCCAGGAACACTGCATATGGTGCTCTGACAATACGATCTCTTTCCTTTGTTCCTTCAGCCCAAGGGCAGTAATGACTCCGGCTACTGCAAGACGTGGACTTCCTCATTGTCCTCTGATTGGTGTTGTCTTGCTTCCAACACTTTATAACTGGTTCCTTGTATTAAATTCCCTCTGCTAAACTGCCTGGCATTGGTTTCCTAACTGGTCACACAGTATGGTCTCAGGAGGATTCTGCTGATCTACATGCAACTGTGACTTCACATGGAGAATCTGTCAGACTGGGTTGGAATAAAAACTATTCATTAAACAACAGTCAAAAATCAAAATTTCTGAATCATATGAGTTGGCCTTCCCTCACACATCATGTGTTCCAAATCTTTCTTTTTTTTTTCCTAATAAGGAAATCATAGCTCTTAGAGTCTGAAGGACTTGCCCAAGGTCATTCATTTAGTGTCTCCTTTTCCCAGTGGGTATTATTCTGAGGTGACTTGAATATCTCCATCTCCATAGCACAGATATATATTTTTATTTTTATTGAAGGGGTTGGCCTACATTTACATATATATTTCTTGAAGGGCATAACACAGTTTTGCATCTTTGCATTGCAAATAAGTGTCAAACTCTACTAGGTCAAATATAAATAATAGACAATGGTGTTTCAGAGTGCTACTGGGCTACTAAATTCACACCATTGGATCTCTGTGCAAAAAATATCGATGTAGATACACAGATTTAGATAGAGAAAAAGACACAGAGAAAGGAACAGATGCAGATATAATGTTCTCCCCCTAGGTCATTACTAGTTTTTTTTTTTTTTTTTTTTTTTTTTTTTTTTTTTTTTGTGGGTACCGGGGGGACGACCTCAGGACCTCACGCGCCAACAGGCACCTGTGCCGCTGAGCGATATCACCGGCCCCTTTTTCGTATGTGGGTTCCGGGAGTCGAACTCGGGCCTTTGTGCCTGCAAGGCAGGCGCTTAAGCCGCTGAGCCGTCTCACTGGCCCATCATTACTAGTTTTTTTTTTTTTTTTTTTTTTTTAATTTTATTTTAAAGAGAAGAAAAAACAAAACAAATCAAAAGAAGAACAAATTTTCAAAACAACATAATAGGAGGGTAACAATGGTTAATACATTGCGTATTACTATCTTTAAGTTAGTTATTCAGGACACCAGACATTAGCATTTAATTATCCAAACATTATTGGCACAAACCTTACTCTTCAATGAACTAAGTAAAAATCGTAGTGTATCTATCTTAACCATCTTATATATATATATACAATTTTTTTTTCCCTTTCCCTTCTTTCTTTTCCCTATTCCAGTTTCTCTTTCCTTTTGACCAGTTTCTTTTTGATTCACCATGTCTATTGTACATTTTGGATCTTATTTACTCTTTCAGTTTCTCATACTAGAGAGACAATACGATGCTTACACATGTGCTTCTGGTTTATTTCACTTATGAGTATTTTCTCGAGTTGCATCCATTTACCTATAAAAGTCTCCAGTTTATCCTTCTTAATGGCTGAATAGTACTCCATTGTATAAAAATACCACATCTTTCTTATCCATTCCTCAGTTGATGGGCATTTGGGTTGTTTCCAAGATCTGGCTATTACAAATTGTGCTGCTATAAACATGGGTGCACATATATCGCTGTGGTATGATGTTTTTAATTCTTCTGGGAAGATGCACAGAAGGGGAATAGCTGGGTCAAATGGGACCTCCAACCCTAGCTTTTTGAGGAATCTCCACACTGACTTCCACAGTGGCTGTACCAGTCGACACTCCCACCAACAGTGGAGAAGGGTTCCTTTTTCCCCACAGCCCCTCCAGCATTTGTTATTAGTTGATTTCTTTATAGTAGCCATTCTTTCTGGGGTGAGATGGTATCTCAGTGTTGTTTTAATTTGCATCTCTCGAATGACTAGTGATGTTGCACATTTTTTTGTATATTTATTTGCCATTAGTATTTCTTCATCTGAGAAATGTGTATTCATCTCAGATGCCCATTTTTGGAGTGGGTCTTTAAATTTGGGAGGTCTGATTTTTTTGAGTTCTTTATATGTTCTCGATAGTAATCCTTTGTCTGAGGAACAGCTGGCAAACATTTTTTCCCACATTGTGGGTTGTCTCTTCACTCTGTTGGTGGTTTCTCTTGCTGTGCAAAAGCTTTTTAATAAGATGAGATCCCAGTTATTGATTCTTTGGGATAGTTCCTGTGCGGTTGAGTTTTTATTCATAAAGTCTTTGCCTACACCAATGTCTCCAAGGGTTTTACCTATCCTACCTTCCAGCAGATTTAATGTTTCTGTTTTAATATTTAGATCTCTGATCCATTTTGAATTTAGTTTAGTGCATGGTGAAAGATATGGGTCTAGTTTTAATCTTCGGCATGTGTAGAGCCAGTTTTTCCAGCACCATTTATTAAAGAGGCTATCTTTCTTCCAGCAAATGTGTTTGGCACCTTTGTCAAAGATAAGGTGGCTTAGTATGTCTGGGGTTGTTTCAGCATCTTCTAACCTGTTCCATTGATCTTCAGGTCTTTTTTTTTGCCAGTACCACACTGTTTATATCACAGTAGCTTTATAGTATAATTTCAAGTCGGGGATTGTGATGCCCCCTGCCTTGCCTTTGTTGCCCAGAATTGCCTTTGCTATTCTAGGTCTCTTCTGATTCCAAATGAATTTTAGGATTGTTTTCTCTAATTCTGTGAGATATGCTGTTGGAATTTTGATTGGAATTGCATTAAATCTCTATAACAATTTTGGAAGTATGGCCATTTTCACTATATTGGTTCTTCCTATCCAGGAGCAAGGGATATCTTTCCATTTTCTGATATCCTCTTCAATCTCCTTTTTCAGAGTACTGTAGTTTTCAGTATAGAGGTCTTTTACATCCTTCGTGAGGTTGATTCCTAGGTATTTCATTTTTTTGGATGTTATTGTGAAAGGTATTGTTTCCCTAATTTCTCTTTCAGTAAGTTTGTTATTTGTGTACAGGAAGGCTATTGACTTTTGAGTATTGACTTTGTATCCAGCTACACTACTGAATTTGCTTATCAAATCTAGCAGTTTTTTAGTGGAGTTTTTGGGGTCTTCTGTGTAGAGTATCATGTCATCTGCAAATAATGATAATTTAACTTCTTCCTTTCCAATCATTATTCCTTTTATTTTTTTCTCTTGTCTAATCGCTCTGGCTAAAGTTTCCAGAACTATGTTGAATAAGAGTGGGGACAGTGGACATCCTTGTCTTGTTCCTGATTTTAGAGGGAAGGCTTTCAGTTTTTGGCCATTTAGTATGATATTGGCTGTTGGTTTGTCATAGATAGCTTTTACCAGATTGAGATAAAGACCCTCTATTCCAATTTTCTGTAGGGTTTTTATCATGAAAAGGTGCTGGACTTTGTCAAAAGCTTTTTCTGCATCTATTGAGATGATCATGTGATTTTTGTCTTTGGTTCTGTTAATATGCTGTATTACATTTATTGATTTACGTATGTTGAACCATCCCTGCATCCCTGGGATGAATCCAACTTGGTCATGGTGTATAATCTTCTTGATGATTTGTTGGATTCTGTTTGCCAGTATCTTATTAAGGATTTTTGCATCTATGTTCATTAGGGAGATTGGCCTGTAGTTCTCTTTCTTAGTTGAGTCCTTCTCTGGTTTTGGTATCAGGGTAATGCTTGCTTCCAGGAATGAATTTGGGAGTATTGCTTCCCTTTCAATTTCATTAAAAAGTTTGAGAAGTAGGGGCGTTAGGTCTTCTCTAAATTTCTTGTAGAATTCGGCAGTGAATCCATCAGGGCCTGGACTTTTCTTTGTTGGGAGGTTTTTAATTACATCTTCAATTTCATTGGTTGATATTGGTTTATTTAGGATTTTTAAATCTTCTTGATTTAGCTTTGGTAATTCATACGAATCTAGGAATCTGTCCATTTCTTCTGCATTTTCTATCTTAGTAGAATATAAATTTTCAAAATAGGTATAGATGATCTTCTGGATTTCTGCAGGGTCCGTCGTGATATCACCCTTTTCATTTTCAATTGCATGGATTTGAGTCTTTTCTTTTCTTTTTTTAATAAGGTTGGATAAGGGTTTGTCAATCTTATTTATTCTTTCAAAGAACCAACTTTTTGCTTCATTGATTCTTTGTATTGTTTTTTTATTCTCCAATACGTTAATTTCTGCTCTGATCTTTATAATTTCCTCCCTTGTATGGGCTTTTGGCTTAACCTGCTCTTCTTTTTCTAGAAGCTCGAGGTTCACCCTTAAGTTGTTTATTTGCGCTTGCTCTATTTTCCTGATATAAGTATTTAATGCTATAAATTTCCCTCTTAGGACTGCTTTCATTGTATCCCATAAGTTCCGGTATGTTGTACTGTCATTATCATTCAGTTGTAGAAAGTGACTAATTTCTTCTTTAATTTCATCTGTGACCCATTGGTTGTTCAGGAGGATGCTGTTTAATTTCCATGTGTTTAGGGAGTTTTTGTGGGATCTTTTGCCATTGATTTCCAATTTCATTGCACTATGGTCTGATAATATGCATGGGATAATTTCAATTCCTTTGCATTTATTTAAGCAGGTTTTATGAGCTAGTATGTGGTCTATTTTGGAGAACGTCCCATGTGCAGCTGAGAAGAATGTGTATTCTGATGTTGTGGGGTGGGACACTCTGTAGACATCTACTAAGTCCATTTGTTCAAAAGTTTGGTTCAGTTCTACTATTTCATTATTGATTTTCTGTCCAGTTGATCTATCTTTTTGTGACAGTGGAGTATTGAGATCTCCCAATATAATTGTATTAGTGCTTATTTGATTTTTCATGTCCTTTAGTACTTGTTTTATATAGCTGGGTGCATTGGTATTTGACGCATATATATTTATGATCGTTATCTCTTCCTCTTGGATTGTTCCCTTTACCAGGATGTAATGACCGTCTTTATCTCTCTGAATCCTTCTTGGCTTGAAGTTCACTTTGTCTGCAAAAAGAATAGCTACCCCTGCTTTTTTCTGGGTTCCTGTGGCATGGAGTATTGTTTTCCATCCTTTGACTTTCAGTCTATGAATTTCTTTCTGAATTAAATGTGTTTCTTGTATACAGCATATTGTTGGATCTTGCTTCTTGATCCATTTCGCCAGTCTGTGCCTTTTGATTGGTGAATTGAGACCGTTAACATTGATGGTTAAAACTGATATGTATTGACTTGTCATGATATTTTCCTGTTGTTGGTTCCCACTCTTTGTTTTTCCGCTTTCCGGCTATTTAATTATTTGCCCTGCCTGGTGGATTCCTTCTGTTGGGGTTCCTATCTCTTTCTAGAATGTCCTTCAGAACGTTTTGGAGTGCTGGTTTGGTGGTCATAAATTTTCTCAGATGTTCTTTGTCATGAAAGTATTTTATTTCTCCATCAATTTTGAAAGATAGTTTTGCAGGGTACATCAATCTGGGCTGAAAATTATTTTCCTTTAGAGCTTGCAATACATCATTCCAAGCTCTTCTTGAATTGAGGGTTTGTGCTGAAAAGTCAGCTGTGATTCTGATGGGTTTTCCTTCATAGGTGATTTGTCTCTTCTCCCTAACAGCTTTTAAGTTTTTGCCCTTCTGTTGAATTTCTGGGATCTTGACTATAATATGTCTGGCTGAAGTTTTTTTTTGATCATGTCTAGTTGGTGTTCTGAAAGCTTCACTTATAGAGGTGTCAAATTCCTTTTCTCTTCCAGGAAAGTTCTCCCTGATTATGTCTTTGAACAAGGTTTTAATGTCGTTGATGTTATCTCCTGCTTTTTCATTTATTCCAATTATTCTTAAGTTGTTTATCTTTGAGTCATCTAGCAGCTGCTGAATTGATTTTTCATGGTCCCTTGCTATTTTTAAGAATTTTTCCATTTCATGATCACTAATTGCAAGCCTATCTTCTATATCTGAGATCCTGTCCTCGCATTGGCTTATTCTGCTACAAATACTTTCAATGGAATTTTATCTCTTGGATATCTGCTTGAATCTGCCTTATGGATTCCATTTCTTTCCTATGCTGAGCATTCATGGTTTCTATAGTTTTCTTAAGTTCATCTATTTTTTTGTCTGTATCAGCTATAGTGTCCTTAAGCATGGTCTTCATTGTAGACATTATCTCTGCAGTTATCTGTGAGATTATTTCTGTTTTAATTTTTTCCAGAACCTCATTCAGTTGCTTTGTTGTTACCACTTCAGATAGGCCAGGTGGGTGGCTTTCGGATTGTCCCACCTCGTTGCTCCCTAGGTTTGCCTTTGGTGAATTGGATGTGTGTGGTTGCATCTTGTTTAAGTGTCGTCTCATTTTTTCTTTCTTTAATTCCTGGGGTGATGTTTGCAAATTACCTATAGTAGGTTACTTTATTGCTAGTGTTTAAGATCTTTAGAAGATGACTACTTCTCTGCAGTATCTTCCAAGTGGAGCTTGTTTTTAGGTTTTGAGCTTTCTGCCAGATCCTACCTCTTCAATTCGTTGGGTATGCGAAGTTGCTACCTGTTTGGCCCAGTCCTTGATTCTTTGGTAGTGTGCCACTGTATTTTCTGTGTCCCTTAGTCAATCTCAATCATGAAATATCAGGAAGGAAAGATGTTTAGAACAATTATTTCACATTTGGCTATAATGTTAACTAAAGCATCAAACAGAGCCTAGAAAATGACAGACTGAGCTAACCAGTTATTTACCACTTTTAGCTGTATAGAGTTGCGGTTATATAACAAAATCTAAAACACACCAGAAAAATTATATGCAGTATACAAGTCCTATGTATGTCAATTTTTCCCTGAGGAGTTTAAATTTAAAATGAGTTAAGGAGGAAATAGAGTATTGGGAGAAGAGGAAGGAATTAGATGTAAGGTTAGAGGACCAAGAGGGATCCCACTAAAATTGGGACACTAGTGCAGAGAACAGGTGGTTAAAAAGAGAAGGAAGGGATAAAAGGAAGAACAGATCACGACCACAATCACAAAGAAGTTAGAGGCGCTGTTTACACTCATATAAAAAACCAGAGAGAATAATGAAGGAAAGAGCAAATACACATACAGAAACAATAACGAAGATAAAAGCAATAAAACAGACAGATCAAAAATAAAACCCCACCAAAAAACAAAACTAAACAAAACAAAAACAAAAAAACCCTTCGCCAGAACAAAAAACAAATCAGTGAGAAGAAAAAAAATAAGAAAAAAATAAAAATAAGAAAAAAAATAATAAAAAAATAAAATAAAAAGAATCAGTTCCAGGTGTTGACTCTGCTGTAGGCAGTTACCCTGTGGTGAGAGAGTCCTGTTCTGTGCAGGTCCGTCCCAGTAAGCCAGGAGCGCCCTCTGGTGGGTGGTGAGCAGAGGCGCGTACTTTCAGGCAGAGACCAGTCTAGCTCGCCTCCGCTCTCAGCGCCCTTTCACGATCCCTGGGCCTGAGAGGCTCAGCGCGCTGTCTGAGTGCGGATTCCCCGCCGCTCTGGTTTTTCGCCATGCCCCCCACAATGGCGCCGGGCCAGTCGCTCTCTGGCGCGGGACAGGTGTGGCTGTGAGTCCAGTCTCGTTCGCCTGTTGACCTCAGCACACTTTCGTGGGCTCAATTGAGAGGCCCTGTGCTGCTCTGTCCGGAGCACAAGTTCCCAGAGCAGTTTCCGAGCCGCTCTGAGTTTCGCCACACCCCCCACAATGGCGCCCGGCCAGTCGCTCTCTGGCGCGGGACAGGTGTGGCTGAGAGTCCAGTCTCGTTCACCTGCTGACCTCAGCACACTTTCGTGGGCTCAATTGAGAGGCCCTGTGCTGCCCTGTCCGGAGCACAAGTTCCCAGAGCAGTTTCCGAGCCGCTCTGGGTTTCGCCACACCCCCCACAATGGCGCCCGGCCGGTTGCTCTCTGGCGCGGGGCAGCTGTGGCTGAGAGACACTCACCGCCGGTCAGCGCCGTTCTCCGCCGCTCCCCTGCCCCGCCGCTGTCTCAGGATCCTCCGTGGGGGCTCCCTGGGCGCCCGCTGCCACCGTGTGTCCGTAGAATTGAGCCTCCGCCGGCGCTCCAACTCCCGGGATATTAGAAGGTGCGCGCGCGCGCGGTCTGCTCCTTCTTTTCGTCTTCTTTGTTGGAAGTCACCCGTCACTGGTGCCGGGGGTCCCAGATTGCGCTTCAGAACTTCTCTGGGTTTCGGGGAGGCATCTCCCCCCCCTGCGCTTTCCGGGTTGCTATATTCTCGTGTTCCAATGGTAACTTTTAGAGAGAGTTTCGTTACCTGCTTCTTACTCATCCGCCATCTTGAGAAAACCTACTAGTTTTTAAAAGGAATGAAAACAGCATGCCTTTCCACTTGCCATGCATAAATCATCACATACAAGAAGCCCAGCAGCATCACTGTAAACTTGTCTTAGAGATTTGAAAGGCACCAGATCTCCTTTCTTCATGACCCAAGCATCAGAAGCTCAAGGGAAGAGTGAGTTTGGCTGCAGGCAAGGCTGGTAGGAAGAATGCCTGGCTCACAGAGATATGTGGGCACTATGTGCCATTCATGCAGAACCTCTGATTATATGGACTGCTCAGTGCTACTGGCTTGGTCAAGAATCCTTGTTCTAGCTGGGCATGATGGTACACACCTGTAATCCCAGCACTCCGGGAGGCTGAGGCAATATGATCACAAATTTGAGTCCAGACTGGACAACTTAGCATGACCTTTTCTCTAAATAAAAAATAAATAAATAAAAAGGGCTGGGGATGTATCTCAGTGCAAAGGCCTTGGGTTGAAACCCCAGTACCACACACACACACACAAAGTTCCTTCCCAGAATACATAGTCTGAGCCTGAGGCCACAGGCTAGGGCCAGGAGCTGAAGTACAGTAAGTAAACAGGACCAGAGAGTCACAGAGGGACTTTTTCAATCAGAAGCCCAAATCAACCATGGGGCAAGAAGAGATTGGTTTGAAAAATCAAGCAGAAACCAAAGTGCCAAAGCTGCAGACTAAAGCAGAAGCCAAAACAGACCAAGAGTAGACATGCAGAACCAGCCAGCCCTTGAAACTGGTGGCCCACTGCTTCTGCATAAGGACATTAGCAAACAGTTTCCATCCACATCGGAACACTTGAGCTGCTCCTTTTCATCCTTGAAGGGTCAGGATCACCTTCTGTAGTTAGAGCCTCACTGTCTAAGCACAGCCCTAAGGAGGCCAAGACTTGGATTTCCACCCCGTTATCGGGGCATGCCATCTTCCTGCAACCACAGAAAGGCCACCTCTCAAGTGTGGGGAGCAGGTGTGTAAAGGCATGTGAGAAATACAACAAACCTGTACCAGCTTTTATACCAACAGCTTCCAGGCAAGTCAGTCTGCAGTTTAGGAAAGAGAGGGCCTGCTGCTGAATGGGCCCCAAGGAGTTTTCCCATCTAACCTCATTTCTACATCACGTTCGTCACTCTCTGACCCTGCAGGAAGTCACATGGTCTTCTCTTTCATTACGCTCATCCTCTGTCTCTTTTAATCTTTCAGGGCTGTACTTTTCTCATGGTGTCCAGTAAATATTTGTTGGATTTCAACTGAGAATTCCAAAATACTTATAACATTGGGCTCATCATACCAGCTTTATTATTAAATGGAAAGTGGGTCCATCATATGGGGAGCCCCAGTTTCATTAAATCTTGGTCCTCTTGTATAGCATTGGCTTCTCAGCTGAGAGTGGGAAAGTCAGCAAGAAGGGGAAGAAACTGTAGGCTTGGTTTGGGCAATAGAAGCAGCAAGGTGTTCAATCAGGGATAAGACACAGACAATAGATGTTTGATTGGTCTCATCCTTAAATGTGGGTATCTATTTCATGTAATTAAGTGAACATGTAGAATAAGGCATGCTATGCTAGGTGTCCTCCACAAGTGTAAAATCTATGTGTGACATAAGATAAGAACTAATGAGGTCTATTCCAGGGAAGGATCATGGGTGGGAGCTAGAGGAGAGAAGGGGAGAACATAGCATGACTTGGCAAAAGTGAGACGGGACTTGGAGTGTCACTCTGGATCAACTCCAACCAACTCTGAACTCTTTAGTCAGCTCTTTAGTCTTCTGTGCCTGCGACTACCACGATAAACATCAGATAATAATAGCACCCTTCTCCTGGAATTGTGTTAAATTAAATATTTTCAAACAGACCCCAGCTCATATCCCCTCACTATCCTCCACTGAAGCAGATGATGCATGCCTTATAAATTCCTCATTACTAATTAAAATAAAATGCTATGGAAGTCTGAAGAGTGGGATATCATTTCTGACTTCAAGATTAAGGAAGATACTTGGAGAAAAGGCCAAAGTAGTTTTGAAGTACTAGATGGATTTGTCAGGCAGAGAAAAGCAGAATTGGCACACAACCTCAAATAAAATGGCTATGATACTCGCCCTCTGGGGATGACCTTTTACTCACCAACATTGTTGGCTCTAAAAGCCACTTTGGGACAGGCACCCTGGTTCATGCTTCCTCCATATCTCCATGGTGCATCGTGCTATACACACATCCCAGGCTTAATTAAAGGGTATTAGCTAATTGATTAACTTTACTCCTCTCAATCTGCCATCCCCTACCCTTAAATTCCATTTATAATCCACTTATTCATCTTCCAGAAAATCGCTTTGACTTTTGAGTCATGGCAGGCAAAGCAGTATTTGTCCACTCTCAAGGCAAAAAAGTCCAAGTGTGTATTCTTTCAAATAAGCAGCAAATTGCTAGACACACAAAGACCTTAACTGAGGATAAAACAAATTTTATATACACAGAACATGCAAACTGGTAACTAATAAAAACCTCCTTGTGTCTCTTTACCTCAATGAAGTTTTAACAAAATATTGTTTTCATTCACTTATTATGACCCAATGAGCATATTTTTAGATTAGCGTTATTACCTTTCAAGTGCTGACTTTAGGGTTTCTGGTGCACTGAGCATGGGCCGTTTTGCAGAATACACTTTTAAATGACAGTTTGCTACTCATCTGACACAGATCTCACCTGTCTATGGAAATACAGAATTTGTTGTTGTTCGTTTTCTTCATCAGTCTTGAAATTTACAGAGCATATAATTCTAGAAGGAATCCCATTCACGATTCAGATCAAGTTGTCCTGTATGTCAGCCAGCATTTCCTGTCCAAACATAAGTGAAGAACGGAGAGCCTGCTATTCAGAGAGCGGGCTGCTTTGCCCTAGGGAAACTCTTTACATAGCCCCTCCCCAGATGGCAGCACCTTCTGTACTGAGCACCATAGAAACTGCAACAATACTCTTTTGTGCCGAAAGTCACCAGACCCTGGTGCAGCTCATACTCCACACACAGTCACTCATCTGGAAGTCGGTGGGTCAGGTCCACAGTCTGATCCATGTGATAAAGGACTGAAATAATGGACAGAAGATCTCACAGGGAGGATGACGCAAAGAAAACAAGCTCCTGCTATTGCTTCTGTCCTTGTGGAATCATTTGGTTCACTGACTTTACATGGAGGTCCAGGGAGGCCTAAGGACCAGGACTCATTAGAAACAATGCCTCAAGAAGAGCCCAGAGGTATCAGTGGTTTAGAGAGTGTAAAACTGCACAGGAAACCTGTTTTCTGCCTTCTCTTTCCTGTGCTCTCTTTGAGCGTGTGTTACAATGCAGAGCCTAAAAGCTGCTGGTCTCCTTTAGCACAGTCTATAATCCTATTATAAAGGATTATTCCATTGTCTTGAGCTATCAGATCTTGGTAAGAACTCATTTAGGTCAACCTTTTAGGAAATTTATACACACATAAAAAATGTAAAATAAGCTAATAGCTGTATTTCTCAAAGAAATCTGAGCTGGGTGGGCTGGACTGTATACAGCCCTGTGTCCCTTTCATTGTCCCCTAAGAGCTCATGCAGATGCTGCCCCTGTGGCCCCCTTGGTTCCTCCACTGCAGCAGCAGATGCATGACACCATAGCAGGAGTCAGAGCCTGCTAATTTCCACCGAAGGGACTATGATGTTAAATACACTTTAATCATCTTGGCTGGCTGTGAACTTTGTTCTGAATTCCATTAGTCAGTGCAAGCTGTAAGGCAGAGTGAGAAGAGAGAACAGATGAATTTGGGTGCCCAGTTAGGAGTCAAGAGTTCTCTCTTACTGAGTTTTTGACCAGTCTATCCCATGCCTGGGCTACCCCTGGCTCTGCATTCTGCCATGCCCATTTCAAATTATGGTATCACCAACCATTTTTACCCAAAACTAAAGCTTTAGAAGCAACATGTATTCCTTCTTTCCAGTATGCCACAGACCATTAGTCTTTCTCATGTCAATTTAGATTTTTCAACTTCTTCAAAATCCTCCTGCAGTAGGCAGCTCCTGAAGTGGCTCCTGAGGGTTCCTTCCTCCTAGGGCCCACTGCATTGAGTAGTCCCCTTTACATAAGCTCTGGAGCATAAGCTGGACCATGTGATTTCAAACTAATAGAAAAGGGTCAATGAGATGTTAGTTTCATGGTGAGTTACAAAATACAGAAACTTTCAGCTTACTCCCATTCCCTCTCTGGTTCTCTTCCAAAGAAAGGAGCTACAGACAAAGAACTGAAGGTAGCCTCTAGTCAACAGCCAGTAGGGAACTGAGACCTCTATCCCACCATCCCGCATCTCACAAGAAGCTGAGTCCTGCCAATAGCTGCTGAAGCCCAGTGAATGGGACTTACCACAGCCAAACCTCCAGACCAGATGAAATATTGTGGGTCACCACCTTCACTGCCGTTTGGGTGAAACTCGAATGCAGAAGACCCAACCAAGTAAGCCTAGATTACCATCAGAAACTGAGATACTAGACACGAATTATTTTAAACCACTAACTCAGGAGTAATTTTTATGCAACTATAGATAAGTAATGCATCTTCCATTCCATTCTCTACTCCAGCCCTCATTGACCCTTGTGTAAAATTTTCCAAGTAGCCACTTAACTTGTCCCTGTCTCTCCTGTGCCCCCGGTTCTACCTATCACCCCGGTGTTGTCAAATGATCTTCCTAAAAAACAGCAATGATTATCTTGTGATCAAAAGATGAAGGTCTAGATGATCAACTCCTTTTATAAACATATCACTTTCGAGTCTACCTATTTTATATTGCATCTTTCCCAATTATATTTAGTTTTCAAGGGGAGAAAGTGGTTCTTTCTCTGTAAAATTTAAAATGCTTTTGAAAACTGGACTTATGGGATCATTTATAAATATTCTGATTTTCCAACATTTGGATACATAAAAAGACTGCTCTTCTTTGCCTCTTTGAGGTTTAGTGTGGCCATTTGACTGGTTTGAGCCAGTGAGGCAGGAGTGGCACATGTCACTTTTAGGTGGAAGCATTTGGTTGCTAGTGCATGATTCTCACTTTCTTACTCCTGACACAGCAGTCATGGAAATACGTGCCACATAATGGATCCTGGGACCTGGAAAAACTACAGAGACAAAGCCTACCCATGTCCAGTGAGAGAAATAGAGCCTTGTATTAATCATTTAGACTTGGGAGCTCTTTGTTACCACAGTAAAACCTACCCTACATTAACTAACAAAGAGTGCCAGTGGATAAGCCCAACTTCTAATTCCATAGATGAGGAAGCTGAGAAGAGAAGTGACTTCCCAGAGATACTCAGAAGGGTACACAGTCCTCAGCGCTCTCAGTGACACTTTGTGTACCCCTCTCATGTCTAGAAGGGCCAAACTTCCCTGTAACATCACAGCCAGAAGAAAACACTCTCCTGTCACCAGGAAACATTTCTGTCTAGCCCTGTAGGAAGTCAACTGCATATGCTCATCTGCTAAAATCTAATCAGCAAGACAGGCCACCTCTTTCTGAGTTCTTTCTCACTGTGAGTTTGCAGCTCTTCTGCCATGAAAACTGTATGTGTCTTCAAGGTAAAACAAAGGTGGGAAATAGCTAAAAACCTCTTGGGAGTTTACACAGAACTAAGTAATTACCAATGAGTTTCCAGGATTTGAGGCCTTTCTTTTTCTGTGTTCTTAAGACATGAAGTTGGTCAAAGGGAAGACACTTGGCCCAACTTCCTCCAAGCAAGACATGCCTGCTACAGACTGGTTTCTTTTTTTTTTTTTTTTTTTTTGTGGGTACCGGGGGGTCGACCTCAGGACCTCGCGCGCCAGCAGGCGCCCGTGCCGCTGAGCGATATCACCGGCCCCTTTTTTGTATGTGGGTTCCGGGAGTCGAACTCGGGCCCTCGCGCTTGCAGGGCAGGCGCTTAAGCCGCTGAGCCATCTCACCGGCCTACAGACTGGTTTCTAAAGTGCTCTGAAATTAGAAATTTCAGTGGTTTCGGTGGCTATTGGCAGGATTGCATGGGCTTTCAGCAGGGTGTCTCTATAGCCCAGATTACCCAGAACAGTCCCAGTTACACCTATTGCCCTGGAAGCATTATTAATAGTAGCACTCCCTTTCACTCTCAAACATGTCCCAGTTTGGAAGATAAATTATACAGTCACCCCAGCTTTGAGACTGCAGCCACCTGCCATGCATCGTTTCCCAATAAACTCTCCACAGGCTCCTGGCTATTGGCTGATAGAAAAAGGAGAATTTTCACCAACTCAGAACTATCAGAGAGAGTTAACTTCAAGCAGCCTCTAGACCATAGGGGTATGGGTTCTAGTCTCCTCTCTGATATCTTTTGGCTGTGTGATTTTGAATTAGTTCCTTTCCCTCCTTTGACCCATGCGTCACACGAAAGAGTGGAGTTGTATCGAACAGTCTTTTGATTTCCTTCTAGTCTTTGATTCCATGAAACTGTCTGTTGGAGAAGCTTCCAACAATGGAAGAATCCATGCAGGCACTAAGCATTTGGTGTAGATGAAATCCATTATGCAGCCTGTACACATATTAGCAATGTTTCTTTTTCAAATTTATGTAGATGATGTTATCTTTAACAAAATGCAAAATAATTTGAAAGCACTGGACAATTCAGGGTAGCTCTGTGTCATTAGGAATTTTCTCAGTCTACAGAGTAAGAAGTACTACTACTATCAGGCTGGAAGATAGGAGAAGAAGGCAAAACAGAGAAAAGGATATCCATACTGGAACAGGTTGGGACTACAGAGCTATGGTAAAGAATCAGTAAAATTACGCAAATTTTGTATCATCTGCATATTTCCTTTTTTTCCCAAGAGAAAGCACTCATTGGCCATACAAATGAGTCTGTGACCCAGACAAGATCCAAAACCATTGTTCTGGAAACGTGAGAAAGTCAAAGTCTTCAGAAGTTCTAGTAAGCCCCATCTCCATCCCTGAAATAAAGGTGATTTTAGCTTCATTTATTATACTACTACTATGTGACCAAGATCATGCTAAACGCTTTGCATATGTATCACAGTCCTCAAAAGAGATGAGATGGGCCAGTGAGATAGCTCAGCGGCATAAGTGCCTGCCTGGCAAGCGCAAGGTCCTGAGTTTGACTCCCGGTACCCACATAAAGGAAAAAAAGGGCCAGTGATATTGCTCAGCGGCACAAGTGCTTGTTGGCAAGCGTGAGGTCCTGAGGCCAACTCCCGGTACGCACATTTAAAAAAAAAAAAGAGAGAGAGATGAGATGAGAAACTGTGGGCACAAAGGAATTTGGTGACTTAACCCAAGCCTCTTGTGTGACAGAAGAGGGCCCAAACTCAGTTGCACGTGACTGACGCCTGTGTTCTTCCCACTAAGCCAAGTTGCCTCCTATCCCACCACCAGCTGAGAGCTGAAACCAAGTGGCTGCTCCGAACACTGTGGCCTCCTGGAAAGACAGCGGATCTGAGGAGACAGCATGGAGCGGAGGGAGATAAGAACCAGTGCCATGTACAATATGAGAGTCCTCCTCCGCAGCCATAGATAATGAGCAGCCATGGCGGGACACAAATCAATCTCTTTTTGAGAGTTAAATAAATAAATAAATAAATAAATTAGAGAGATACTTCATTTGAGTTCTAAAAACCACCCTTAATATTTTCGGCAACAAAATTAGTTGCTAAGCTAAATCTTTTTCCCACTTTTCACTTACAGTAGAATTTAAAAGATGTTCTTCATTATTTTTCTGTCTTAGCATCTTCTACAGCAAAACCTATAGAATAAGCTGTGTATGAAGTAAAGCCTCTGAGAAGGAAACAGCCCTCACTTCTGTGTTCCCAGGGCCAGGGGCAGCGGGGGTCAGAGAGATCAATCTTTGGTCTCCTAGCAGGAGTCCTGTGAGTGTCAGCCGTGCTTCGGGGTGAGGGGCTGTTGGAAAGGGAATTGGCTGCAGGAACTGAAGAATCCAATTAGGATTCTCTAGACTTCTACCACAGTTTCTTTGCTTTCCTGGTCACCAGCTGAGATGCCCTCCTAGTGTTCCTACTCATTCCTGGGCCACAGCAGGGCCACAGCAGACCTTGGGGCAGGGAGCACCCCATCCATCCACCTCATCCCTAGTGTTCCCAGCCTCCCCCTCTCCGAGGAGTCTCTCTGCCCACATTGCACTCCTGTCTAATAGTTCCCGCCCCCTCTCTCACTTGAAGTTTTGACCTGGTGACTTGAGACTCATCCTCCTGGGCCTATGGAAGCAGATAAGAAATCTCACTTAGGAAAATAGCCTCCATATTGCCCACCACCCAATCTCAGACCCATGGGCTTGGAGACTGCAAAGAGTTGAATTTTACCCATCCTTGGAGCAAACAGAGGGTGAAGTAGGAAGCAGTAGCTACTCTGGCATACTTGAGTTCAAACAAGATAATGCCTTCATCTTGTATCTTGCTTCACTCTAAAGATTCTTTTGGCCTTAAGATATTTATGTTAAGGGACACACTCAACACATGAAAATTTCAGCATTTTAGGGCAGCGTTCCTTTTTCCTCATCTTTTGAGAAATGATGCATGGCAGAGAGAGGAAGTGCTCACCAAATAGTCACAGGTTCCTCTGTGATTCCCAGGGGAACTTGTGACCAGTGTGGCAAATGAAACAGGAACTAAAGTGACATGGGACCCATCCATGGGACCCTTCTGAGCCATTGCTATGAACAGCTGAGATCTTTGCTCTCTCCTTCATTTTCTGCTGAAGCAAAAGGAAAGACCACATATTCCAGATGCCCTGTCCACCCAATGGAAGCCATGAACATCTGAGTCACTGCATCAAGGATAGCTCTGCACAGACATCTAAACATCATGCATCGGATAAGCAAGAAATAAACTTCTATTGCGTAAGTCTCTGAGGCACATTCTGGTTTGGATTACTGACGTTTTGCATACTCCTCTTGGCTCTGAAGTGGTTTCTCTTCCATCTTCAGCCACTGCTCTTTCCTTCCTGCCTCTGCCACATACGTTACTGAAGCACATTCCATGCTAATACAGTAAGAAATAGTTAGTGCAGCATGGCGGGAATGCTTTTCTGTATGCCAGCCCCACCTGGCAGGCACAGGAGCCCACAGCTGCAACAACCCCTACACTCGCAGTTTATTATAGACCAGCACTGCCATCAGCATGGCTCAGCTCCACTATCTCATTCTCTGCTCTAAATTGCACTGTCCCAAGGCAGAGATAATCTGATTGGCCCTATCACAGCAATCAGCCATGGCATGAAACAGGGTCATGAGCTACGGACACAGCCATGAAGGACCAATCCCTAAGTATCAGAGCTTTCCAAGAGGAGGGCAGACAAGCATGGGAGATGGGCAGCTACCCCAGAGGCCACAAAACTGGCTCTCCTAATGCATCCTGAAAGCCAATTGTGATTAAAAATCAAAACAAAGCAAACCAGTGTTGATGTGCCTCAGGGTGAGGGGAAGGAGAAGGCGCAGGAGAGTGAGGAGAAAGAATGCGGGGTGACGAAAAGATGCTCCAAAGAAAGGAAAAAGGGCAGGAAGGAAAGAGCAGTGGCTGGAGATGGAAGAGAAACCACTTCAGAGCCAAGAGGAGCATGCAAAATGTCAGTAATCCAAACCACAACACTGCAAAGAAGAGTGTTTTTCTGGGGTAGCTCTTTATATCCCTTGTCTTAGGTTTACTAGGTGTAAGAATAAATCAGTGGTTCTACATCACGCACACACACACACTGTAGTGACCTCATTCAGGAAGCACTGGACAGAATAAAGTCCCCAGCCCCATCCCATCCTGGGCTGCTCCTGTAAGCTGCCTATGCTGTGGACAGCAGCATCCCAGCTTCAGCAGACACATGGTTTAGCCCTTTACCTCCAGGGTGAACAGGAGCTCAGCCTTCCACCCATCAGCTGGAGCAGGACCCCCAGGTGTTGTGGTTTGTGCCTGGATGTCCCCACAAAGTCTCATGTGGTCATGGGGGTCGGACTTTTTGGAGGTGGCTGAATCTAGAGTTTGTGATTGGTTCATTGTCTAGTGCCGGGATTGGCAGTGTGAGTGCTACACCCGCCCTGGAGTAGGGAACCTGCATACAACAGAAGGGAGGAAAAGAGGCTCGCTCCCCTCATTTTTTGCTCTTGTTGCTTTTGCTGTCTTCCGCCACCATGAACGGTCGCCCCTTAACCACATCACCCTGCCTTGGTGCCATCTGAGTATGGACTGAAACCTCCACAAACTGTGAGCTAAATAAACCTTTCCTTCCTTAATTTTGAAGGACCGGTATTTCATCTCAGCAATGAAAGAAAAGTAACTAAGACACCAGGTCACAAGAAGAAGCCCAGACCAGTGTCCTGTCCATGGGTTTGTCCTCCCAAAGTCTGCATCCAGTTACAACGCTCTGAGATATGTTGCACCTAGGAAACCAATTTCAGTCACTTCTATGTTCTTCCAACTTCATGGCATGACTTATTTCTTAGTTTCTAAATAATGCTCATACCTATTTTTTCCCTTGCTAAAAAAAGAAAAAGTTAAAAAAAAAAAAAAAGAAAGAAGAAATACTCTAATGGGCTCAAAGTGAGTAAAATCAATGGCTGAGAAAAGAAGCAGACACTGCTGTGGGGGTGTTTGCAGCCAGGACATGAAAGCAAATGTTCTGGTCCTCCTAGAGTGCACAGTCCTTCTTGATAACAACCTACAACCTTTTGGGTTTTCCCTCAAGTTGATGCTAAGTGCTCTATCCAACCTCTGGATGGTCCCTCTTTTTTTTTTACTGAGTGAGTAACAAGAGCATTTTTGCCATGGGTTAAACTTTTATTTCCAAACAACTTTGCTGCATTTCTTTTCCCCAAAATACAAATGATGTGTGTTCAAAGCACTCACTGAAACAAGAAGACATTTCCACTTAGACAACAGGACTATAGCAGGCTGGATGAGGACAGCTGGGACTGCGCTGTTCAGAGCCAGGGTCAGCCCTAAGCCAAGGGAACTTGCATGTGATGGGAGACACAGAGCCCATTCAGGGAGTCAGGGTGGGGAGCTGGCATCCAGCTGGTGGTCCCCCATGTGCAGCTCCTTTGGCTCCAGGCCTAACTGAGTGGTTCCCCCAGGTGTGGCTGAGCCTGGTAACTTCTGGTAAGTCCCTAACAGATCTCTTGGTCCCTTGTATAAAGGGCATCTGGAAAACACATGAATCATTTGTGGAATAAGATTCAAAGCCAGGGCTGGAGCCAGGATGCCCCACACAGGGGAGATGATGTGGCTGTTGATGGCACCGGAAAGAGAGATGCTTCCTTACCCAGCATGAGGCCAGGCCCCAGAGTAATCCTCAGGGTCCTTCATCCTCCCACCACAGGTGAGTGCCGAAAGCTCTCTCCCACAAGGCCCAGCAAGGGTCTGTTCTAGAAGTAATTTAATGGTCCAAAGTAATTGACTTTCTATTCTCTTCCTTGAGGAACTGTTTTAATTTCATCCCATCAACCTTGAGTCATATGTCAGTATAACATCTAACTCAGTGAGGCAGGAACAATTACCAGGTTCCGAACTATGTTTCTCTACTGCTGTCCATTGTACTGACCCAAGTTTGAGGCCAGGACAACTGCATCACAGGAGCTGTTAACAAGGGCCACACTCCATAGCCTTAAACTACCCAAGGGAGACAGGCTCTGCAGCCACAATTCTGGGTGCCAGCATCTCTCATTGAGAACATGCTCCTTTGTAAATGGACTTTTGGGAAGGAGATAATCTGAAAAGAGGATCAGAAGTTCTAGGTAATTCAGACACTGTTCTGGGTGTAGGGGAATCAATGACAAGAGATGCCTATCCATGACTCTGCAGCTCACACTCTAGTGCAGAAAGGGAGACAGGAGGCAAGTGGTCATAATACAAGGCTGGTTACAGTAGGCATCACTATAGTAAAAAAACAGATTATGACCTCATGGTTAAAGTGGTTTTGCAAGGAGGCCACCTGGTTAGGGCTCAGACCTGTAAAGGTAAAATAGATCAGAGGGAAATACAAACTGAAAGCAAGTTCCCAGGTGAATTGGTAATAGTAGTCTGGGAACCACACTTTGAGAACCATTGTCTTTTTTTTTTTTTTTACTTTGGTGGGTACCGGGGGTCAACCTCAGGACCTAATGTGCCAGCAGGCGCCTGTGCCGCTGAGCTATATCACCGGCCCGTTTTAGGTATGTGGGTACTAGAAGTCGAACTCAGGACCTCACACTTGCCAGGCAGGCGCTTATGCCGTTGAGCTATCTCACTGGCCCGAGAACCACTGTCTTTAAGTGTACTTTTACTGCAAGTGACAGAAACTCACCACAAACTGGATTTATGAAAAAAAGTTTGAGCAAGGCATTGGTTCACTGTGAGCACGAATTTCAGAACAAGTGTTAGCTCTGCATAGCTGGTTCTAGGAACTTAACCCATGCTATTGGCACTTAAGTCACTTTCTCTGGCTATTTCCATGCTCAGTTTCCTCTTTTGGTTTCATCCCCAAATGAGCTTCCTGTAACCAGTGTCCTTGGCATTTTAAACTGACAGTATCATTATAACCACCAGTTTCAACCCCAAAAGTGAGAATTTTACGATCTGAGTTAGTTCAAATATTCATGCCGGCCCGGTTTGAAGACTGAATATGCTAATCAGCCATGCCTAGATTGTGTACATCCTCTTGGATTCCCCAGACTAAAATTGGGCTCTGAGTGAGTATTTCCACCAAAAATTATACACGTGTACATGTATATATACATAAATATGTATATAATATATACTTACACAATAAACATATTTATACAACTATATATATATTTATTTATATAAATTTGTGCAAGTAAAAAACAACCAAGATACTACAGACAAATCTAACTTGGTCACAAAACTGTCAAGCAAAGGGATTTGTCACTAACATGATCAACAAAAGTTTTTAAAACCTTTACCTTATACAAGGTACAATTAAAAGACAGGAAGCACTCAAAGAGATTCACTCATATAATGAAAAATGGTGGAGTGGTGGAACCACACTGTTTCAGGGACTTTTTAAAGAGAGGATATTTTAATGAATAAAGTGGATAAAGATCCTTGTCATTAAGAAACTTAAATACTAACGATTATGAGAACAGCGATCACTACTACCACCTTCTATCGAGGCCTTGCTAGGCATTTGGAGTTGTTACTTTATATATACTAACAGCAACTATTCAAAGCACACTTTCATGTCAGTTTTTCAAATGGAGAAAGTGAGGATTAACAGAGGTAAGAGTCATACTGTGATGTGAGATGAAACTCAAAGCACTACAGTCCAAAGACCAGGTACATAAACCTCAGCTCTACTGTCTCCTTTGAGAGAATGAAGATCTGGTGGGAAAATGGAAGGTACTGCAGAGAAAGACAGAAGAGAACATTAAACGTAGAAAACATGTTGTAAGATGAAGAAAAGATGAAATCTTCAAAGACTGGGCCAATCAGGGAATTTCTCACATAAGAGGAAGAATGTAGGCTGCCTAAGAAGAAAGAGCATTATTCAAAAACACGGATAAGAGACTGGAAAACAGTCCCAGTAGGGGGTAGCACAAGAAGTGCGCATGAATACTGTGGAATGGTGCATGGTAGGGAGGAGCAGGAAGAGAGACATACTGGGGGTTTGCAAGCATGATCAAGGCCTAGCAAATTCAGAATTTCTTTCATATGTTAATGGTTCTAAATCAGTTGCCCATCACAATCATATTGGGAGATTTTCTAAATGTATAATTAACTGTTTAGGCTCTAATCACTAAGTATCAAATAATGTCAATCTGAGATGAGGCTGGGGTAAAGAATCTTTAAATAAAGCTCTTCAGGGAATTCTGACCTGTGTCCAAATTTGGGAGCCACTACAGCAAAGAACAGGACTCATTAAAGGTCTCAGCAGAAGGTCAATGTGATTGTGATATTGTTTCCCAAATCGCATTCCTGAGATCACTAAAGCTACAAAGTTCTAAGGTGTTCCCATAAGAAAGATGAAGTGTGTCGCGGGGTATAACCTTGGCACTGCAGGATACCAGATGACTTCTGGACCCGCAGGGGTCTTTTCCATGCCAAGGAGTGTTATGAATCTCTAAGGCAGAATATTTGCAGTGGTTTCCAATGGAAGCTCCTACCCCTTTTCTTTTTCCCAAGAAATCACTCTTGGAATTCATGTTCTGCAGAACACGCTTTGGAAAATGTACTTGTGGGTTGATACATCTCACCATACAGAAGCGCTTGGATTGGCAGTAGGAACTATAAAAGAAAGGACTCTGAGTCCTGGTTTTCCTCCGCCCGCTCCTACTGCCCTTACACTGCAGGTTCAGTATGTTCCCCGGTAGGTCCTGCTCCCCTCTCCTCAGCACACACACAAACACTCACACACACAGAGGCACGCAAATGCACAGACACGTTTTCTGAAGAGACCAGGACAGAGGGGACATTGTCAGCAACTCAATGAACTCCATGTTTCCCTGAAAACCATAGGTTGGTCCAGAATTTTCCTGGAGGTACTGCTCCTTTTTCTCTACCTGCAAGCCCAATTCCCTAAAATCATGTTCCGGTGCACAATCTGCTTCCCTGGGCCCTGTTTCTGGGTGAAAACACCACCAGTCCCACCCTAAGGGGCTGAGTTCTACAACTAGCATTTCTACCTATGGCTGAGAGGGTCAACATTGGTTTATAATCCGGGGGTATCCTGTCAGAGAGGAGAAAGCGGGTCAGGGTGAGCACAGACACGGAGCCTGACACAGAGCACAGACACGGAGCACAATGCACAGAGATATCACACCAATGAGTGAAAGAAACAGCATGAGATTTGAAACAGGCACAGTGTTTCATGTGAGTCTCTACTTGCTTGGAATAATATGCTCTTTAGTGGAAACTTGATATGGCTTGACATCATCTGGGGAAATCATTTTTCTTTTTCTGAAAATAGTTTTCTGGACCCATGTGAGATTTCCTGAATTAGTACTCCAGGAGAGGGGTGTATGTTAGGGGACTGGGCACATACCGATGGGGACCTCTCAGAACCGACCCTGGCCCCAGGTTTCCCAGACTTGCCTGATCCTAGGAGTCACCCAAGCTCTTGATAAGAATTCTAATATTTTGTCATCTCCCCTCCAGAGATTGTGACTCTCTGGATCTGGGATAAGGCTTCAAAATCTGTACTTTTAACAGTCCCTGATGATTTTTATAATCACATGGACTTTAGGAAACACATCTGTAAACTATTTCAAGGATTCTTAATCCTGGCTGCATGTTAAAATCACCTGGGGCCTTTTAAAAATTTCCAGCACCCAGCTTCACCAGCATAATCCCTGGAAATGAGGTCCAGCAATCAGTGTTTTTTAAAGTTCCCCAGGTGATTTGAATGAGCTACTGGTCTACCCCATAAAATTAGACAGAGGCTTACATGAGATCATAAAGATAAAACACTGAGGTTAGTGCCAGACACATTCTAAACTCTCAACACGCATATGACCATTATTTCATGTAAAGTGATTAGCGTGAAAATGAAATTAACAGGTCTTATCTTTTGTAAGTCAAAAGCTTTGGGGTTTTCTTAATAATTCTTATGTACAGTAAAGTAGGGAGAAGACTATAACAAACATCTATGTACTCACTTCTTAGGATGTTGCAGTATCAAAGCTTTGTCATATTTGTTTTGTAATTTTTTAATTAAAAGAAATATATGAATAAAATTGAGGTTTCTTGGGCCGGTGAGATGGCTCAGCGGCGTAAGCGCCTGCCTTGCAAGCAGAAGGGCCCGAGTTCAACTCCCGGAACCCACACACAAAAAAGGGGCCGGTGATATCGCTCAGCGGCACGGGTGCCTGTTGGCGCGCGAGGTCCTGAGGTCCACCCCCCGGTACCCACAAAAAAAAAAAAAATTGAGGTTTCTTGTGCCTCTTTCTCATCCCAGAGATAACCACTTTACTGAAATTTGCTTCCATCTTTTTATTCCTTTCTACAAATATTTCTATGCACACATACTTACCCATAAACCACATAAAGTATTGCTTTATATGTTTTATAAATGTACATAAATGATATCATTTTCCACATATCATATTAAGCCTCCTTTTAAGCCAATAGTGTGTGGAATTCATACATATTGAGGCATAGAGATCAATTTCATGTATTATCATAACTGTTAAATCCAGCTTATGAATACACTTGGATGTAACCATTTGCTTCATTGTTAGAAATCATTTCCAATTGTAAACTACTGAAAGCATCGCTACACTAGAAATCCTTTTACACATTCACCTGTGCATAAGAGTGAGAATTTCTATCCAGTATGTTTCAGAAGTAAATATTTAGGGTCTTAGGACATGTACACATTCATCTTCACAAGTGCCAACAGATTGCTTTTTAAAAATGTCTATAATAAATGTTCTACTTCCACTCAACAGTGTATGACAGATGCCATTTTCCCATGTCCTCATAACATTTGGTATTATTAGATGTTGTGCTCAGTAGAGACAAACTCTGGATGATTCAAGTAAGAAGAGGTTTATACAAACAACATTGGGTGCCTTTACGAGCCATCCACTTATGAGGGACCAGGCTCATTGTCACTCAGGCAGATACAGCATCCAAAATCCAGTCTGGTGAGGACACCATTACTCCAAGCCTTGCTCATGGCAGCAATATTAACACTTCTAAACCTGCGGCCCCACCACTATCATTACCCCTTGAAAGAGTTACTTACAGTCAACAGCATCTTATTGGTGGGGGCCAAGTCACATGTATATGCCTAGCTGCAAGGGAAGCTGGAAAGCCTAGTATCTGGCATTCATGGGTCCCTAGAGCAAACCTGCCCCATCCTCACACACACAAAATGAGGATGTTCCCTAATCATAGGCAGCAGAGTTAGATAATAGATAGACAAGACTGACAAGTATTCAGATGTATATGAAAAGCCTACTGCTATTGGTTTAGTTTGCATTGTCTTATTATTATGAAGATTAAAAATCTTTTTCATATTTCTAATTGCCTATTTTGATCTTTTCTTTTAGAAATCATTTTTCATATACTTTGCCCATATTTTTCACTGAGTTCTTTGCTATTCCATGTTGACTTGTAGTTGTTTCATATATTCTGGATAATTTTGTCATATGTATATATACACATTCTTTTGCTTTCTCCATTCTTTTGCTTTTTGTTTTTGTTTTTATACTGGGAATTGAACTCAGGACCTTGCACTTGCCAGGCAAGCACTAGTGCCACTGAGCTATATCCCTGGCCCTGTTGCTTGTATTTTTACTATGTTTTATGACATCTTTTCTCATACAGAAGCTTTCAATTTTAATATTGTTAAATTTATTAATAAATTAATCTAAGATTTTTATTTTGGGGTCCTAATTAAGAAATTTTTTCATAAGTCAAGATTTGGATTCGGAAGGCATTCTCCCATATTATCTCTAAAAGTTTTATTAAACTTGATTTTTAGATTTAGGCCTTAATTCATCTGGAATTTATTTGTACTGTTGGGTATGGTAGGGATTTAAATTTATCTACATATGCATTTTTCTCTACATGCAGCCAATTTCTTTTTCTCCACTGATGTATAATGTTTCCTCAGTCTGATACTATGGTACCATATTTGTTTTGTCAGCTTATAAGACTTCTATTGTAGAGATGTGCTGCCAAATATGGTAGCCATGAGTCACAGGTGACTATTTAAATTTTAATTGATTAAAGTTAAATATTATCAAGAATTTTATATTTCAGTAATACAAGCCATATTCCAAGTGCTCAGTGGCAGCAGCACTTACTATATCAAATAGTTTAAAAACTGAACATTTCCATCACTGCAGGAAATTCTGTTGTCTCAATCTAGCATATTGGTCACTTTGTTCAACTCTAGTTCTACTATACACTTACAAAAAATACTACTAGATAGGAAAAATCCTCCTTACAAATCCCCTATCTTTTCTTTCCTTCAAAATTGGCTTAGTTAATCATATATATATGAAACTAGGGAGACTGTGAGGAAGAGGGTGACAGGGGACTGGTTAAAATACGTTATGTGCATACACAAATCTGCTGAAATGAAACTCACTAATCTGTACAACGAATATGCACTAATAAAAAAGTGAGAAAAAAGAAAAAAATGTCAATTTGTACAATTCTATGATCCATCCTATGTGAATTCTTTTTAGCATTTTACTGAATTCATATATTATTACCTGAATTCATATCTTCATGATATTGTACCTTCCCATTCATGACTAGGGTGTATTTCTGTATTAACTCAGGATTTTATGTCCTTTAATGAAGTTTTATCATTTTCTTTGTATTTTCCCTATGTGTCTGTTCCTCACTACCTTACAGTTCTAGTGGCTGTTGTGAAGTACATTATCTAATTGGTGTAAAATCCTATTATTGTCTGTTGATCTTATAGCCATCACTTTTATTCCTATTCTAATTTTCCAGTAAATTCCCTTAAATATTTATATAGTCACTCATATGTGTGCAATTAATAAAAATGTTCTTTCTTTCTAACCCTTGTGTTTCGTTTCTGTATGTTGTATTTTAGCATTGGCCAGACCCTTCAGGACATATGAGATAGTAATAATAAGAATATCCTGGAATTGTTTCTGAGGTTAATTGGCTTACTTCTAAGTATCATGAGGAAATATATTTAAGGTACATACTTTCTGTCCTGCTAAAGAGGATTGTTTTCTTTCTTAGTTTGCTATATATTCATCAACAAAAGACTTTAAAATTTCTTAAAAGATTTTTTTGCATCTTTTAAATGATCACTGATATTTGAGATTAAATATGATAATATGATGAATTATATTAATAGCTTCTAAAACCAAATCAACTTTGGACTCTTGGAAAGCCTAAACTTATTTTTATTTTGTTGTTGTTGTCATTGTTGTTTTTTCAAATTTATTTATGATTGTCTAAGGTTTCTTTTTTCTTTCGTTCTTTTTTTTTTTTTTTTCAGTACTGGGGATTGATCCCAGGCCTTCGCACTGAGCTATAACCATCTCCAACCCATTTCCCATTTCTATTTTTTTATTTTGGAACAAGGTCTTGCTAAGACTAAGGTGTCCACTCTGAGCTCAAACTTCAAATCCTACTGATTCAGCTTTCCAGAGTACTGCAATTAGAGATGTACACCACCATGCCTGGCTATGTCTTTAGGACTTTTTGCATCTAGGTTCTTTAATGAGACTAGAGAATAATTTTCTTATGCTATCCCTACTGGATTTTCATCATCTAAAAATTATTTGGGAAATTTTCTTCTGTTTTTTTATTCCCCCCAAAGAAATGCATGGAAGATAAAATGATCTATTTCTTGGTGATTTTTATGGCTGTGTTCAGTTCAGATTTTTCTTTGTCTGCAGGTAAAATTTTTAAAAATCAGATAGATTTCTTTAAAATTTCTTTAAAAATTTTTGGGCTAATGAGCTAACCTTTTTGAACCATTTTCTTCATTCATGAAGTGGGGATGATAATCACACTAACCACTTCACTGGGCTGTTGGGAGAACTATGTGTGTTAACAATAATAACAATTAGCAAGGTGTCCAGCTGCTATCTGACACGAGATAAAGCATGAAATAAGTGGTAGCAAGTATTAATGTAGGTCAGGGCTCCAGTCACCTGCATTTCCCCTCTGAGTCTTGTTCTGTAGGTGAAACAGATGTCCTGGTAAAGCTTAAGTGGAAGCATGAGTAATTCGGTACTCTTGTAGTTGTCCCAGTTGAGTAGATCCTGGGAAGGTTTTATCCTCAAGGAAACATCAAGGGACATGCTTGGTCTCTTCAATGGTTGAAGGGCTGTCATGGGAAGGAAGGAGAACAATGTTCCGGAATGGTTGAAATGAATGGGTAAATCGTCAGGGAGGCAGATTTAGCTCTATGCCTCCTTCTGTGAAGTGAGCCAGTTCCCAGGGCTCCATTTCCTTCCTTTCCAAGTGTCCTCGGGGACTTTCATTCTTCTCTTTCTTCTCCATGGTGATAATGATTTCCCTTTTCTGAGACTTTTCACTCTGACCCCGGAGGAGGCCACAGAGCACTACATAACATCCTTGACTCTCCACGTTTTCCTTGCAGTAAAAGACAAGGCCATGAACCCTTTCTGTTTTAAGGGTTTTACAGATGTCTCAATTTACAAACTCAACAAGAGAAGGAGATAAGATCCTAAAATCTTACAAGGTTTGTAAAGACCTTTCTCTTTGTGGTTAATCTTAACTTTCCATGAAAGATGGTAAGGAGTGACCCTGTTCATTCCCTGATGGCTACTTTTATTCCTACAAATGGGTTTCATGAGACTTTTGCTCCTTTTTTCATGAAGTCTTCTTCCTAGTTCATAAGTCTGTGCAGTGGGGCACAGCAATAAGTTACCCCAGCTGTTCAGCAAAGTCATTTCCTCTCAAACCCTCCAAGCTGGATCACCACTTGTCTCTGGCCCTCTGCACATTTTGTTCACTTTTTTTTCATACTTCCCTGGCATGTTAAAGGGTCCTTCTTGCCAGCTCTCTTGAGACATGGAAGAGCAGCAAGCCAGCCATATGGAGTGAGACTGGAAACTCTCCCAGGGTTAAAATAAAGGGAGGTTGAATAAAAGAAGTCTTGACTGCTCTTGTCCCTAAGCCATATGACATCACCCCAGCACTCCAGACATCAGGGTGTACAGGAGTGAGAGAAAGTCTCTCCTGGAAACACACGGCAGCCATACACTGTCCACAGAGCCTTGCACAGCCATATCTGCAAATAATTAAATGCTGGGTTTCTACACTAAAGTTCATTCTTGACAGGAAAATGTACGACCCTGTGGGTGCTGAAGACTCAGCTCTGAAACTCTGTCACCATGTGCCTGTGACTTCTTGCTGGAATGAAGGATCCCACCAAAACTTCTTCCTAGAGAAGTGCAAATTGGACCCAGCCTTGGGCTTTGGGGTCTTTGCATTTCCAAAGATGGTTTGAGTTTGTCCTTGGACTCAGAATGCCTTTTTGGTTTCAGACTAAACTTCTTTTGGATCATCAACCTCCATTCCTCACTGTCGAGGAATACTGTTTTCTAGATTATTTGTGTTTAACCCCAAAGGTCAGGAATGTCTGTCTTTTGACAAATCCACTTGGACAGCTCCCTCATGGGCACAGGGTTTAGGCAAATTAAGTCTTTTTCACAGAAGAGATGGGAAAAAAGTCCACATAACTTCAGGTGGAAAAGACAGCCTTGTTCCCTCAAGGGTTAATTTTGAAGGATGCATAAATCAGCCAGCTTTGTGGGAAATGTGCTAAAGTTCCGGAAATCCCTAGATGGTCCTATTATTTTAACTACTAAAAACAATCTCTGTCCTCCTGTGGGAGCTGTAAGAACTCAGCTTAATGACAATGAATGAAGCAGCTCTTGCATATGGTGTCTGGTGAACTTATCTGGAAAGATATTCCCCCATTTGGAAAACACCTATCTACATTGGAAAGAGAAATAAAAATAAAGGGCCACTTATAAAATTATTACCTTGTCATTTAAGTCAACAGCGTCAATGCCATGATAGAAACCAGCAGTTGTGTCACATTGTTTTATCACTCTAATTACATCAAGAACACAGTAACTGTCTGGCAGAGATAAGATTAAGGGAGGCAGAGCCCTTCTGAAATTTCCAATAGACAGCACCTGGATTTATGGACTAGTTTTGTGTTTGGACATTAAGTTCAATTACTCTGCTTTAGCTCTGAAGAGTTCTGTCGCCAGAGAAATATCAGCTGGTTGATCCTTCATCATCCCAGCCCCACCCCCACCTTCCCTACAAGCTCTGATCTCCCCACACTAGACAGGGTCTGCCTTTGGGGACAGAGGCTGACTGTTTTCCTTTCTTCCACTTACTCCCCCTTCTCTTTCTCTGTGTCCTTAGGCTGAGCAGGAGAGAGTCCCAGCCCTTCTTGCTGACTGAGAACTCGGTATCAACAGCTAACGCCATCACAGAAGGGCAGTAGTACAAGGACATTTGTGATCATCTAATCTTGCCCCTTCACTCCACAGTCAGTGGATGAGGTTCAGAGTGTAAATAGTTGCCCAAAAGCCAATAGCTGGAGCTGTAACCAGAACCTAGATTTCCACTCTCCTGGGAAAATGAAGAGTTTCCTTTTGCTTCCCACAGGAGGCTTCCACTTGTCCTTGGGCTCATCCTTGGCTTGAGTTCAGCCATCTTTGTCCCCAGAATCTTACCCACTTTTAAAACCTGAGAACAACATGTGTGCAGGGAAGCGCAGGTCTCAGACTTCTATTCCTTTCTCCCATGGCTGTCTCTGCTCTTCTTTCTTTTTACTTTCTCTGAAGTGGAGAAGAGAAGGGTGACAGATAAGGGCTAATGTGACTCCTTTCTTCATTATGAACTTGGAGAGACCAAAAAGAATTTGGGAACACTCCAGATTCCCACTATAGGTCTTCATCACCCTGCAAGCACAACTGAATCACTTGAAGGGCTTTTAAAAATGCACATTTGTGGGTCCCCCCAGGCCTGCTATAACCAGAACAATGAGGATTGGGTTTATACATTTAGCCTGTTTCCAATGGCCCTCTTAACGTGGCCAGCCCAGCACCAATTAATAGACCAAACTTTAGAAACTGTGGATCTTGGAGTGAATAAAATAGTAGTTAAAAAAAAATACCAAATCTAGCTCATGTACATCACTATCTCCAGGGACAAATTATTTAACCTCAGGTTAAATACTCAGGTACCCTGTATGAAAAATGGGTCTTTTGGTAATGAAAAAACATAATACATGTGTACATGTAATTGTTGTATAATATATATCCAATCTATATCCCTGTGTAATATCCACATATAATATATGTTCAACAGTTGGCAGCAATGTGCATCCAGAACACTCCAGGTCTTTAGGTTAATACCCACTGAGGCCCACTGCCCCAGGATTCCTCTTCCTGAACAGGGCCCTGCCCTATCTGGTCCAATTTGTGTGGGCACTGGGCAGTAAGGACCCACCTCCTTTACTCTGTCTGCTGTCAGTAAAATCCAGAATCAATGGGATACTGATGCTTCTCACCTTGAAATCAGAATCTTTGTGAATTGTCAGTGAGGTACCTATAATTTCTTGTTCTATTTTGTAAGCATTTAAACAACTGTAGATGAACAGGACCCTGGACATCATGACCTGGTCTTGGACCAGAGTTAGCCCAGCTGAGGTTTTGTTTATTCAGAAGACTGGGAAAATAGAAAAGAAACCTAGGTTTCTAGGTTTCTAGAAAAGAAACCTAGAAAGGAAGAGAAAGGCTTGGTCCCAGAGGGAGAAGCACTGTGTCCTCCGGGCAACTTGTATCTCCTGCCCTCCATTTCCTTTCCTGCCAGCCATTCAGCATATAATATATACAAGGAGCCTCTATGGCTCATGATTCATTCCTTCTTAATTCATTGCAATTTGCCTCCCGTATGTGTTAAGGTCACCAGTGACCCTTTAATCACAAATTCAATGGCTTCCCTATGAGTTCATGGATATAAATTTCTTTCCTAATCCTTACAAAAAATGGCACAATTCCTTTTCTAAATTAGTTTAGCAAACCCTTACATAAAGCTTACAATGTGTCAGGCAATGTCTGAAGTATTTTTCAACTGTTAACTTATTCTACATCATGGCCTGTGAGGTAGCCCCACTTTATGAAGACACCAAGGTTCAGAGAGATTAAGTAACTTACCCATAGTTACATAGCTAGGAAAGTGGAAGAAGTGTAATTCAGCCCTGGACATTAAATGATGTTGTACTGACTATAAGACTAAAGCCAATTCTTAATTCCCTTTTGACAAAGTCAGGGAGACTAGCTAAGTAACTGTTAAATTATTGAGTTCTCTTCCCTCCTTCTTTGGATCATAAAAGAATTCCTGAGCTTAGGTATGTCTAAGAAATGAAAACAGGCCCTAATTTTTCCTGCTTCATGGTCAGTGCCATTGTATTTGTTCCCACTACTTTACAAAACCATTGTCAACACCACTTCTTTCTCACACACCAGGAAGAGAAGCACTCCTGTTTTGAGCAGGCTTCAAAGATGCCCTTTACGACTCCTCTACAGACCACAATGGAAACCCTCTGTAGGCTTCAAGGCTATGATTAGCATGGAGTCTGCACAAACATTTCAGAAGCACAGCCCACATCTGGTACTGTCAATGAGCTGGATTCTACCACTTACAGAATCCTCTTCATGTCCCTTCAGTCACAAGGAATCAAAGTCTTTCAAGGAGGATGATCACATTGTCCCAGCTTGCTCAGTACGTTCCTGGTGTTAAGCCTGAAAGCCCCAGATGTTAGTTTGGGGAAAATGGGGACAATTGGTCACCTGAATACCAAGAGTTGTTTTGAGTCTTGTTCCCCTTAAATGTTCTTCAACTGATATAAGATCAGAATTACTTTGTTACTTTTGGGTGGATAAAGCATGTTTCTTTGGATGTGACATCTTGAAAAGACTGAGCCACATGTGGTCCAGAACTTTACTGGGGTCACAGCCCACAAAGTCACTATCCATCATATGCTTCCCCACTTCAAATCTTGTCCACTCACTTCTCACCTCACACATGGATCCTCCCAGAACACCCTGGTCTGAATGTATTGCTTCCTTTCTGAATTCTTCTGGGAAGTAGCATCCTTGCATTTTATTTGTCAGTGAATCATGTACAGCCTTGTGAAATAACTTCTACTGATAAAACAAGCTAACTTCTAGATCTATTACTTTTACCTTCTGCTCTGTTCACATCTTACCTTGGGGGAAAACATGCCTTGACAGGAAGGCACTATCATATTTGTATTTACCCCCAAGCCAAAGGAATCTCACACATAGTAACTGCCGGGTCACACTGCATTTGGTTGTTTTGTTTAGATGTGGCATCATTATCTGTGATTCTCCATAGGGAAGCAGTTTGAAGACAGTTGGTATTTGACCACAGAATCATATGGAGTACTTATTAAAATACAAATCCAGAGCCCTACCCCAGACCTCCCAAACGTAAAGTCTGATAGCTGCTATGCTTGCAGTGGAATGATCCTGAGGTTTCAACCTGGCCTACCTGGATTCTAATCCGAGGTAACACTGATTAGCTGCGTGACTATTAATTTTCTAAGTGTTAGTCTTCTTATCTGAAAGAAGATGAAACAAAAGTTCATAGTATTGTTATCAGTTTGACTATTACAATATGGGTAAAAAGATTAACACAGGATTTTGAATATTCTAAGGAATTAATTAGTATTGCTCATACCCATATAACCCATAGCAAGTTTCTCCTTAATATGAGGCAGCACCAATTTTCCATATAGTTATATACTAAATGAGGTCTAAATAGTTTTTTTCTGGGATCACCATGGCCCAGATAGTCTCCATAGCTCTTACTGAAACATCTTACCAAAGAGCAATTTATAGAATAGGAGATACATGATTCTTTTGTTGGCCTTTTTCAACGTCTGCCCTATGGTGTCATGGATATTTTAAAGAAAAATAAGCGGGTTTGAAACTCATGCCCTACAGGAATCACCAGAACAGAAAGAATATATACTTCAAACACTGAGCAATAGTACAGAAAAGGAGAGTATTTGGCTATTAGTATTTTGATTCTGTAAAAGGCAAATAAAGAAGAACAATCTGACACAGACTGGCATAAGAGAGCAATCAGTGAGAGACAAAGAAATAAGGATCGAATGATGAAGAGGAGTAGGAAGAGGAAAAGCCGGAAGACAAGGAAAAAGAGGTCGATTCCATTAAGAATCAGAAAACAAAATCCTGGGTAAGGTTTTCCCTCTTGATGTGTTAAGCATGCCATCTGTCATTAACACCAAAGTTACATTTTAAATGTATTTTACACTGTATATTGCTTGCTCTATGTGTGTGTACTTGCTTATATTAGCTGTTAATGCATTTTCCTAATCTATTCCGTAGCATAGATATTTCTTAATCTTTTTGCTGTGTTATAAAGCCCTTATTTAGAATAATTTCTTTCCATAACACATTTTACTGTGTCCCTATTATTCACTCTTCTTACACTTTTATGAGTACATAGATCTACCGCTTCTGCTCAATGGGAAAAATTGGAAGGCACAGTTTTGTTCACCTTCGTGTCCCCAGTGTCTATCCCAGATTTTGGCACATAGTAAACGCTTGATATTATTATTGTATTGGATTTAGTTGAGTAGAAAAAGGTGTCTGAACATTACAATGATTCCTTTAATGATCACATTTGCTTTTGAGGATCTGATCAGTCACCCCTTCCAGAAGATGCCAGGAAAAGACCAAACAGTGATCAACAAAGCTCCCTAATTCTGTAAATCCTTGGTGCCATTCTAGCTGTGGGATGCAGGCACTCTAGCACCTATGCTCTCAGGTTAAAACGAAAATGAGATGACCTTTACTGGCTGTAAGTTTCTAGCATATCACCCCATTGGTTAATTTCCAGAACACTCTCAGCCATTATTTTAAAAGTCACAGAACTGAAATTGCTGTAGGTCCCAGAGAAAACCTTGACCTCTTACTAGTTTTGCAACCTGTGAAATTTTGGTAATATTTTTGACCCTCACTGATGTCCTGGTCCAAAAGAGGATCATAGTCATACCTATGTAGGCAGATGTCATGAGAATCAATCAATGTAAAGAATATGAAGATTTTAGCAAAAAGACCACACCATAGTATGTTTTCAATGAATTGAAACCGAAAGCTAGAGGACAGGAGAAGAGGAGGAAATGCTGCTCAAATGGTTAAATACATCACTCTGCTCAGCTTTGGTGCATAGTAAGCCCTCAGTAACTGCTGCTACCCTTCCACTTGCGGTGGGAACTTGGTAGAGAGTTCCTGAGTTGCTGAACAGTACTCCCCCAGTGAGTCAATAACTGAATTGATGTGTATTTGACTTGGAATTAAGTAGTTCTATTTCAGGCAGTTTTCTGAGTAAGCAAGACTAGGCTCCGTTTGGTCTCACACTGCCTCTCAGTACTTCGTTGATCTTTCGACCTTCTTACATGAAACCTCCAGAGTGAAGATTTCCACTGTGTTCTCTTCAAACTTCCCCAGAAGCTTTTCTCTTTGACACTTTGGGTTATAAACTCAATAAGGGATAATGACATCATTCACTGTCAGGTGATCAGAAGATCCTCTGAATAGATGTTACCAGCCCCTCCCTGGCTTCAAGAGGACTCTGGTGTCGCAGAGTGGGGGGCAAGTTTCAGGGGGAAGACTGGCCACTTGAAGAAGCTTCAGGGGAGCCGATGCTGAAAGGAACGGACAGCTTCTGAGGCTGGACTTAGTCCATGCACATATTGAGTGGGATATAACCCAGAGATGGACATGGCCACGTTGTGCCCATGTGCCTCCTGAAGGGAAAGGCCCTGCCCACTCCCTACCTGTCAGCCTTCTTCTCTGCATTCAGTGAATATTCATTTGTAATGGACTGACCCTCAGGATACCATAGTGACGACACAAAGTCCCAGTGCTCATGCAGATCTCTGTTCTGGCTGCCTCCGTATCTTCAGGCCACACTTCTCTCACTTCTTATGGCCTCAGTGCTCTGCCCTGAGCAGAGGAGTTCCAACTGATCCCCATACCTTTCAAAAAACCTTTTCTTTTGAAATAATGTCAGACTAAGAAGTAGCACATATAATTAATGTATACTCTTTACATAAATTCCCCAAATTTTCGTTACCATGTTGGCTTTATTATCCTCCTGGTATCTATTTATACATGTACATATTCTGAAACATTTGTGAGCAATTTGTAGACTTGAGGCCCCTCAGTGTCTAAATTCTTCTGTATGTATTTCGTGAAAACAAGAGCATTCTCTTATGTAACCACAGTACAATTCTCAAAACCAGCATGAAATTTAATGGAATATTATTATCTAATTCGCAGATTTTGGTCAGATTTTACCCATGGTTTCACTAGTGTCCTTTGTAGCAAAAGAAAAAAAAAATCTGATTCAGAATCCAACCTAGGGCTCCAAGTTGCTTTTATTGGTTACGACTTTTAACTCTGCTTTAATCTGAAGTAGTCCCTCAGCCTTTGTCCTGAATGACCTTCATATCCCTGAAGAGTACAGGCTGATTCTTACAAGAGTAGCCACCTCAAATTATGTGCATCTAATTATGCCTTATGATTTGGTTCAAGTTGTACATGTTTGGTAGAATAAGCCAGGAACAACACTGTGTCCTCAGTGCATCCTATCAGGAGAGCCGTGATAGCTATTTGTCTCAGCCGTCATGACACTAACTTTGATCACTTGATTAAAGTTGTGGATGCTTGCATTCTCCATTGCAAAGCTACTATTTTTTTTCATAATTTATAATTGCTTTATGAAGAGGTACTCTGAGGCTATGCAGATACCCTGTTTCTCATCAACGTTTCCTTCATTAAATTTAGCATCCATTTATGAATCTTGCCTGAGAAAATTATTACTGTAGTGGTTGCCAAATGGTAATTTTCCAATTTCATCATTCTCTTTTCATTTATTAGGTACAAGTCCACTAGAAGGAAAAGCTTTCTCTTCTCCATCAATTATGTATATGTATGTATATTTACATATATCCTTGTGTGTTTCCTATTGCTGCCTTAACAAATTACCACAAATTTAGTGACTTAACATAAATGTGTTATGTTATAGTTCTGGAGGCCAAAAATACAAATGGATCTTGCAGGGCTAAAATCCAGGTGTCAGCAGGCCTACATTCCTTTGGAAGAGTCCAGGGGAAAATCTGCTCCTTCCCTTTTCCGACTCTTAAAGGCTGTCAGAGAATAATATTTCGAAATTAAGATATGGGCAATTTATGTGATCATTGCTACCAGGTTCTATCTCAGACAAAGCTAACAAAAAAAAAAATACAGATAAATAATAGATAGATGATAGATAGATATAGATACCCCTCTACTGATCTACCATTTATATCTTGATCATCTATCTTTATATCTATCTTTCTATCATCTATCTATGTATCTATCTATCTCTCAAAGTATATCTATGTATATTAAAAGCCATGGTTTCATGTTGATTCTTCCAAATCTAACCTACCATAGGGTTTATTCTAGCCTTCTCCATCTCTGTATTTTTAACTCCTTTCTCAGACATTGAGACATTAAGAACTCTAGCTCTCATTATCCACAATATATTTTACATATTTGCTCAACCACAAGTGCATTTAATGTAGTTTTGGAGGTTGATAGCCAGTCACCTATGTAAACAGATCTACAAACTACAGTTCAGTATTTGTTTACAGTTCTTTTTCTCTTTAGCCTGAGGGTATATAGTCAAATGACAGTATTCAAAAGTTACTTGAGATAATTCCCTGTCTCTGCATTCTGTGTCATTGTATTTCCATGTTTTTTTTTTTTTTCTTTCTTTCTTTCCTTTTAAAAATTCATTTATCCCAACAGGAATGACCACTTCACATCAGCAGAGAGATGCTGATCAAAAACTGTGAAAGAGTTGGGAGTCCTTCCTGTTAGAGTCATTCTGTGTGATAGCTCCCCTGTAACAATTTCTATTTTGTTTTAAGTTGTTTTCTTTTCTCTGGGTCCCTCCAATCAGAATGAATGTAATGTAAGAGTGGTAGGGTGACCTCTCACCATTCTAATCTTCACTAGAGCCTTCCAGATAAAACATAAATCTTTGTGGAATCAATGAAAACAGTCCAGTGTTTACAGAAAAGTGGCAAAGATGATTGAAGTGATGAAAAAAACAAAGTGGAAGCAAGCCAGTCATATTCCTTACAATTCCACCATTTTTGGTCCCCAATAATAGCAATATTTGATTTATGCATGTATGATCTTTATAATCTTTATATGTCCCTATTTGAGTATAGGAAGGTGAGCAGTCCTGTTCCCATCTTACGAAAGAGAAGACTGAAGTTCAAGTAGATTTAAGGAACTGGATGAAGCTTTGTGCTTAATATATGACTAGAACCAGAAAAGAAATTTCTTATGGAAAAAAAAAATGTTCTTTTAATTTAAAACATTCTATGTCAAAGGCACATGTTTATAACAAATCAAATGATTCCGAGATGCATGGACAAAAGTTAACAGCCTTTCCCTGCCCTCCTCACATGCCAACAATATTAAACATGCACTATGTGTCCTTCTTTCAAAAATGTGCAAAGTCTTGAGACCCCCATGAACTTCAAGGTTCCAAGAATAAAGGAGATCCATTGGTATAAGTTGGGGGAACTGAGTCACAGACTCACTTCAGGAAGTTAGTTTAAGCCCTGGATGCACTGACTGACTTCCAGACCTGAGGGAGTTAGACCATCAGGTTGTGTGGCGGCTCAACCACCTGGAGTCCTCACCACTGTTGGGGACTGGGATGGTTCATGTGTCGGTTTGAGTGGGCTAGGTGGGTGCCTCCATTAAACATTGCTTCTGAGAGTGTCTATGTGGGTATTTTAGTAAGGATTAGCATTTGAGTTGATGGCCATACTAAAGCAGGTTGCCCTCTGCAACATGGGTGGACCACGTCCAATCTTTTGAGGATCTGAATAGAACAAAAGGGAAAGTGGAAGAGGAAGGAATTTGTCTTTCTTTTTCTGTTTCTCAGCTTGAGCAGTGACATTCCATTTAATCTTCTCCTTGTCCCTCCTCACATGCCTTGCTTGATTTGAGCTCACATATTTGCCCCCTATCTCTTACCAACAGTAGAACCAGCCAGGACCCTGACCACCTTCCTTTGCTCATGGGACGGATACCAGACAATCTATTCTCCCCTCTACTTAGAATGGGGCAAGTTTCATAAAGCCAACATCACAGAAGAGCCTGGTGAATACCTTCCCATGCAGCATGGGAGCTTTTTTAGATTGTACAAGAAAAATCCAGTACAGATTTTTCAGCCAGCCTAACTACCTCCCAGAAGGTACACAGGTTCTAAAATTAATCATACCCTTTTCTTTCTCCCTTATTCCTGTTTTACAATGTTACTCACCCTGGCAAGATGGTCAAAGGTTTAGTTCAGAGGTTTGCAACCTGGGGTCTCTAGACTTGTTGGGATCCATGAAGGGAATAGGGGAGGTCTTTGAGCTATTTTTAATATTTCCAAAAGCTTGACAGAAATTGTATATTATCTGGGATAAGGCTGCATAGGCTAACCAAAATGTCAAGTTGCTCAGCTTCTGGACTGTATCCTATGAGTTCATTGTGTAGCTTTGGTTATCAGATGTTAATCTAAAATTGGAATCAGAGCGCATGCATGCCTTTGATGAATAAAAAGGAGAAATACTATTAGTTATACATGCTGGTTGCTCATTAGACAAAATGTTTTAAGGCATGCATCTATGTGGGAAAAATAATAAAAGGGGCCCTTGATAGTAAAAATCTCAGAATCCAGTTCTAGCAGCCATGGAATTAACCCACAAAGTGCCTTTTCATCACCATTTCAGCCCTGCTTAGGGAGAGGCCTAAATGAAATTGTCAAGTGTAATAATTCCTTTCCTTGGCATATATGGATCTGTTGCAGAGGAAAGCCAGACATCTGCTTAGACAAACAGTTTTCAAATTGAAGACCCTTTAGAGAAATTCTGAGAGAGCTGTGGAAATAAGAGCTACAGCAAGAATGTGTGTGTGTGTGTGTGTGTGTGTTGAGGGGGAGTGTAGGTTAGTTGGAGAGACTCTAGATGCATGCATGTGTGACTGTTAAATGCCAGAGGTCGTGGAGTGCAAAAGAGTGAGAATTTGTCAGTGAGTGAGCTTATAGTTTTGTATGTGTGACAAGTGGCCATGCAGTTGTATGCATTGTGTGTGTGTGTGGCGTATGTGTTGATGGGTGGGGATTTGATGTGGGTTTGGCAGGTGGCCGAGTGGGCATGTGGGGATATGTATCAGTGTACATTCTCACGTGTGGATAAGCATGGAGTGAACTGGAGCCTAGAGTCTCCCAAGAGTATAAGCTCTGCCCTAGGCATGGGCCAAGCACAAATATTATAGACCTGGTTTATGATTCCATAGATTCTACACAAACAGGGAGCTAAGTCAAGTTCACCTGAAACCAAACAGCCTGCATGAAAAAGCCTGGTGCATCAGAGTCTGGCAGGGGGCTGGCTGCTAGTCTTGTCGTCCTGCCCAGCTGCAAAGTTGGCTGCTTTCTACAGCCAACTTAGCAGTACTATATCAGGGAACGAGGGTCCCCAAGTGGGCCTTTGTGTTAAGAGAAAATTAATCCTTTGGGACATTGGTCTGAAGCTAGAGAGAACAGACACACAGGAGTTCGGGCGCCCTTTGTATCAGTGGGGGAAATAAAGTCAGGAGGTGGCAGAGCTCAGCCTTTTTCAGCCTCCAGAAAGTACGGCTGAGTCTCACCTGCACATGCTCCCTAGTATTTCCTAGGACACTAGTGGGCTGGAATCTTGAGAGCCTGTGGTTCTGTAAGTGTGCATATGTGAAGAGGAAAACACTGCGTTTTCCTTATTATGATGGATATCTAAATGACCCTTGGCCTCTTCTGTGGGAGATGGCCCTGATCAACTATCTGTGCTCACCCTTCCCTGTCTGCCTGACCCAGAGTTCGAAGACTTTCTCAGGAATATGGGTGTGCAAGTCCCAGGAGTTGTGGAGTCACAACAGGGCTCCATTTTCAGACCAAAAAGGTTTGAAGTCTTCTGCTGGTTGTTGTTTTGTTTTGCTCCTCCTTCCTCCCCTAATTAGGTCCATCCCACAACATTTAAGGGATTTCTTTTGCCAGTGCTTCTTCGTCTAGTAGGTAGCTTCTCAATACAAAATCATAGAGCCCGGAATTCCAGGCTATCCGTAGCCAGAATATCCAAAGCCAGTGACTATGAGGAAGATGGGGGTGCTGATGTGAAACCATCAAGTCCTTGGTGAATCAATGCAGGACAGGGTCACACCCCTTGAGATAGGTGCCTGAAAGACTTCTCCCTCCCTGTGTCCAGCCCAACTCTGAGCCATCGGCACACCAGCAGGGACTGTGTGCTCCCACACAAGCTCCTTCTAATCCCTCCCCTACATTCCAGACAAGTTTGCTTTCAAAAGCCCGGATCTGATCATCTCTGTGGCTCAAAATCTTTTGTCTGCAAAAAAAGCTCTAAAATGCCTTCCTGACATTTTTACTCTTGATCTCGCCTTTAAACGCTGATCTGCTTTGTTATTGTTGTTGCTGTCATTGTTTCTAATTGCATTTAGAATGGCCCTTTATAGACTGTCAAAACAAGTTTCTGCCTAAGGCTGCTGAGGATCAGCAAAGGAGAGAGAAAAGAGGAAATCGCCCAGCAGAGGGATGAATCTATTGCCTTATTTCCTTCTAATATTTTAAAAATTGTGTTGTTAAATTTTTCATCAGTTGGAAATTTATCTTTATGGAGGGTTTTTATTTCAAAATGGTAGGTCAATTGTCACCAGCCAATTGAAGCATTCATCCTTTTCGAATTGATTTAAAGATGTTAAATCTATCACACAAGAAATCCATACTATCTTTTCACAGGCCTCACTCCCATATTCTGCTGATACACTTATCTGTTCTAGTAGTTGACAAATTACAACCCACTGCTCAAAGCTGGCCCAATACCTGGCCTGTGAGCTAGGAATTATTTTTTAATGAAAAGAAAAATATTTCATGATACATAAAAAGTATTTGAAATTAAAATGTTAGTATGTCTAAGTAATTTTGCTGGAATGCAGCCGCTTTGACTGGTTACATATTGCCTGTGGGAACTTCTCCTCTGTAGAATCAGGGAGTTGCTACAGAAACCATGGCACCCACCAAGATGAAAATGTTTATTATCTTTGCAGACAAAAGTTTGCTGTTGCCTGATTTCATCCAAAACCAACAGAGCATTGTTTAAATACATCTAGCTTTATAAATATTTTGAGACTTAAACCTGATGTAATTTGGAGGTCCCTCTTTAAAAAAACAGGAATACCAAATTACAGTAATTACTGTTAGAAACATAAGTTAAAAAGTGAATCTTTATTGAGAAAGAGGAAATGATTAACCCAAATTACACATTTTAAAGAGTTTACAAATACTATACACATCCCCAAATCAATACAAATAATATAACTTCTACATTAATTAACTGACACAGCTTAGTAATGCTTTTTTCCCAGTTTTGGTCTTATTAACACTTAATTGCCTTTTTCACATGGCAACAATTTTGTAGCTTTTTTTCAGAGAGAATAAAAAAGTTATTCTAAGTTTTTCTGTAGCACACTTAGTTCAACTTTAGATTTTTATTATCTATAGCTTTGAAAACTGCCTTTCAGCACCACACCTAGTTATTAGGAATGCCTGGCAAAGTATCAAGATTTTGGCCAAATTTGGAGAAACCTCTAGCTAACTACATTCATCCTTGAGTCTCTAAGTTTTGAAAAAATTTCAAGGTTTGTTGTGCTGTGATGAATCTGAGATTCTTTGGGCTGACAGCATTTGTTAACCAGTTTCTTGTCAACATTCTTGTTGCAGCAGCAAGTCATAGGTTTAAGTTATTTTTGTTGATTGCAATGTATTTTTTCAAATCAGCAATAAACAAGAATATTTTCCAGTGTGTTCTTGTGATTTACTCTTCTTCACTATTTCAGCTGTCAAACCACCTATAAGCTTATTCATTATTTAAAACATGTCCCTTTCTCTTGATAATTGGTATTTTTGATAAAAAAATTTGAATGTTTTATAATTAACATTTTGTATCATTTTCTTCTTAATGTTTACATAATTTCTGTTATTTTTATAGTTCATCTTTATTGCTTTGATTTCCTATTTTGATTTTTTGTCGATTTCTCTTCCCATTGTCTAATAAGTAAATTTAAAGATGATGAAAGAAGTTATCTTTTATAATCATCCAAATCAGGAGTCTGTAGATTTTAACTTTTATTGAATTGTTCCAAAACTTCTTGCACATTGCAGTTTTAAATAGATAAAGTTTCCATCTTATTTGGTTTTTGGCTTCTTTCTTCAAAATGAGTTTTAGAATCTGAAAATATTATAACTGTGTTGCCAAGCTTTAGCAGTATGTGTTTGAATTCTAGCTAAGGGAAAGATGAGCTAGATGTGCGGTGTTCACAATCACTTCTTGTTGTGAACATGTTAATCGCTAAACCATTTGCTGAACCCTTGTAGCAAAAGCTTACAGCAAAGGCCACCATACCCCTCCTCACATTCTGAGCCTGTCCCATTGCCTCTCCACCACCACCATTAAAAAGCTAAAGTGTGACAGAAATCAGAGCAGAAAGAGAAAGGTGATAGGGATTCTTATTTGGGCCATTTTTGCAAAACTCATATATGTCAGCAACAGGTGCTTCCCAGAGTCCGGGGCAGGGTGCAAGACAGAGGGGTCCTGAGGTTCAGGCTTCATCAGCTTCACAAGAAATCCATTTTGACTAGGACATATTTCCATCTTCAAAGTTGTGTTGGCATTACATTTTTCCCTTTTCTATTTATTTCCATGAAAAACCTTGTTAAATTGCATGGAAAATCTTGTTTGGGTTTTATTGAGATTGCATTAAAATTATTTGGGTTTGTTTTTGTTTTTCATCTCTCCAATATTGTATCTTCTCATCAAGACTGAGTTCCATCTGCCAATCTTTCAAGGCCTCTTTTACCACCTTCGGCAAAGTTTTGAATTTCTCATGATACACGTTTGGCACTTACTTTCTAAGCTACCCATTTGTCTATTAATGTTGAGTCATATTAACTAAACACTCTTTGCCAGTAGTCTAGGTAGAAGATTATACTATCTGAAGTAAAAAGGATTTTGTTTCTGCTTTTCCCATATTTAAAACCCTTTTGTATTTTCCTTGACTTACTTCGTTAAAATAGGGCCCCAAGTACAGTGCTGATGTTTCCAGCAGATATCCTGACTTCTTAAAGGGAATTGTTCTATATCTCTGGTTTTCTAAGAGGCTTCTTTAGATTAATGAGTTTTGTATTTGTTTGGGATGGATATTGAATTAGAATAATAGTTGATTTCACATGAATTGGGATAAGCAAGTGTTTTCTCTTTGTCTATTAGTGTTGTGATTTACAAAAATAATTTTTCTGATATTTCTTTTCTTTTTATCCCTTTCTTAGCAAAGGTAGATTATTCTTTTAATACATGGTTGGAATAAATCTGATGATATATTATTGAATATGTTTATGTCTGTTTTTACAAGTGAGACTGAGCCAGTTTTGTTTTGTTTTGTTTTCATGTGTTATACTTATTATATTTTATCATTAGAATAAAACAGCATCTTTAATATATTACCTGGCTTTTCTCATTTTTCTCAACTCTAGGAGAGTTTATGTAATACCTGAATTATTTTTCATTCAAATGTTTTCACGAACAAATCTGCAAAGCTGTCTATGCCACATATCATTTTTAAAATAAATCTCTATCTTTAATTTTCCTTCCCATATTTACAGGCCTACTCGGGTTTCCTATTTCATAAGTCAATCATGGTAACATATTTTCCCGAAAAATCATATATTGCATCTGTATTTACAACATAATTAATACTCACTTGTAATTTTCAGTTCTTTCATAGCTTTGTTTCTTATTTAATTCAAATACTTATTTGTGTCATATCTCATTTTTTGTTAAGTAAACTTGCAGAGGATTTATTTTACTGGTCATTTGAAGAAGTTTTTGGTTTTATTAATCAAATTTACTTTTTCTGTTGCTCATCTTTTTGTTTATTCAGTTATTGCTCCATAGGGGAGGGGGAGTCTTCAGGAACTTGATCCTTCTTTTCCTAACTTCTTAAATAAAAAACTTCCTTTATTAACATTTGACCTTTCTTATTGACTAACAAATGCACTTCTTTCTCCTCTGACATTTATTTGGCCACCACTCACTGGTTTTCTACATAATACATTTTTTGTAGTGCATTTCTACCCTTAACAAATGAAGCAAAACTTTTTAAGCAATATATAAACCATGCAAGCCAAAAGAAGAGTGGTTGATAAATTTGACTACTTCAGGATTAAACTAGTCTGAAGTTTAAGATCAAAATGGAAAAATAGACATGAGAAAACAGCTCCCATACAAGAACAATTTAATATCTTAATGTATTAATTAATCCATTAATGATTCCACAAATCAATAAAAGTAATCCAATATAATAGTAGGCAATGAATATAAAAAGAATTTCATAAAAGATGTGCAGTAAATATAGAAGAAATATATTTCATGTCATAAATAGTGAGTTTCATGAAAATAAAACCCATGGGATGAATCCTCTCACCAATAGACTAGCAAAAGGAGAATCCTAATAAAGTGTTCAAGTCTCAAAGTCTATACAAAGAAAACTCAACAGCCATTCACATAAAAGCTCTCAAGAAGCTAGGACTAGAAGGGAATTTCTTTGATCTGATAAAAGATATCTACAAAATAGCCAATAGCTAGCATCATAGTTAATGATGAAACAGTGACTGTTTCTGCCCTAAGATTAAAAATAAGGAAAAAGACACACTATGTCTAGCCAACATTATATGGGATGCATTAAGTATTACTTTAAGGAAAATAAATGAAAAGCATAAAAATAATAAGTTAAAGAGACTTTATTTGTAAATGACATAATTATTTACATTCAAAACCTCAAGGAATATACCCACCACCTAATAAAAATAAATAAATTTAGTAGGATCACAAAATACGAGGTAAAATACAAAAATCAATTCCGTTTTTAAACTTTAACTGCGAAAATTGAAATGTGACTATTAATTTCTAATTACAAGTACAGGAAAGTGTATAAAATAATTAGTAAAAAGATGTACAAGACCTGTATATTAAACAATTTTTACAATTAAAATAAATAGACAATAAAGAGGTACATCATACTCATGTATTAGAAGATCATTTTATTAAAATGTCAATTCTCCCTAAGTTGATTTATAAATGTCATCCCCAATCTAAATTCTAGGAGGCTGTTTTTGTAGAGACTAACATGCTTACTTTTAAGTTTAAATGTAAATACAAAAGACTTAGAATATCTAAAGTGACCCTGCAACAAAGAAATATTGAAATACTTACATTACCTAACTTCAAGAATAAAGCTTCAGTAATCATGATAGTGTGATATAATAGAAGAATGAAGATCAGTGTTCAAAACAGTACAGAAATTAAACCATACATAATAAATGTTTAATTGATTTTTGATGTATGTATTAAAATAATTCACTGGAGAAAGGATTGTTTTTTCAACACTTATATGCACATACCAAAAAAACCTTAAATCCATACCTCACCAATGGAACAGATTGGAGAGAGAAGAAATAGACCACATTTTACAGTGATTTGATTTTTAACAATAGTTTTGAAACACTTCACCAAGAAAAGAAACATCTTTTTTAATAAATGTTATAGGAATAGCTATAACCCATATAGAAAACAAAACAGACCTTAACCCCTGCCTCACACCATACACAAAATTTCATTCAAGATCGACCTTAGACACAAATACATAAGATGCAAATCATTAAATTTTTGGAGAAAACTATAAAAGACTAGAGGATAAGCAGAAGTTTCTTATTTACAAAAAATAAATTTTCATAAAAATAACTAATTGGACATTGTATAAAAGTTAAAACTTTTACCTTGTTATCATAAGACACCATTTAGGAAATGCTTAGGCAAACTATATATTAGGAGAAAATATTCCCAAACTATGTATTTGACTAAGGAGTCTTATCTTGAGTATAGAGAATCTCAACAAATAATAATAAAAAGACAAACAGCTCATTAAAACTGAACAAAAGATTTGAATTGATCCTTTACAAAATAAACATGTATGACCAAAAAGGCAGACAAAAAAGTTATTAGATATCAAAAAACTATAAATGAAAACTAAATTAGATATCTCTACATATTTACTAGAAAGGTTGCAATGAAAAATGGCCAACAACACTGAACACCAGCAGAATGGCAGAATAAATGGAACTCTCACAATGTTACAGGGAATACAAAATGGCGCATCTTTGGGAAAAGGTCTGTTAGTTTCTTATAAACATACACCTACATTATAACCCAGAAATTCCAGTACTAGTTATTTACCTAAGAGATATGTAAATACATGAATACAGCAAGGCTTATACAATAAGGGTCATAGACCTTTATATATACTAAATCCAAGCTGGAACTAGCTGAAGTGCCCATCAATAGGGGAATGATGAGGCACATGTAGACACTTTCATGCGCTGTAGTAATATTGTGCAAGAATCTCAAAAACATTATTCTGAATGACAGAAATCTTACACAAAAAGTCCACATGGTGAGATTTCATTTATATGAAATGAAGTTGAAGGACAGGCAAAATGGTGTAAAAAGTAACTAAAGTTGCTACCATGGTGTGGATCATAAAGTCAGTACCTCTGGAGGTAAATGCAGCGACCTCATACTGGCAAGGGAACCTTCTGAGGTCCTGGCTGTGCTCAGCATCTTTATAGGCATTCGAATTACACAAGAATATGAATTTGTCAAAACACATATACTCTCAAGGTTTGAGCATTTTGTTGCAGGTAAATTTGATTTTGAGGAAAAAACTACCATAAACAAATTTTGAATGGGAGATCATGACATGAATGCTGAAATATTTGAGTGTATACTGATAATGCACTTGACATTGAAATGAACCAGAAATAAGATTGATCAATAGATGGACAAATGGAGGAAGAAGACAAAAATCTGATAAAATAAATATAAAAATGTTAACGGTAGAGGGATGAAGGATGTTTATTATAGGTGTTTTTCCAAAGTTGAAGGTCTTTCAACTTTGCTGTAGGTTTGAAATTTTTCATAAACTACTAGAAAGAAGAGGAAGTGCCAGTTCATTACACTTCCTAAGCTTAAATCTTGGAGAAGCCCTAGTTCTATACCAACCTCTCCCAACAAATGAAGGTTTAGAGTCCCCCTCTCCTCCAAAGCCTTTATAAATTCAAATACAACCCTTTCCATCATAAAATGGGTCAGAATACAGCAGTTTCTTCCTAATGCTTAAGCATTCATTTATCCTTTCAAATTCATAAGAAGGATAGTAGAGGAAAGCTGAGATACAAACATATTTGGAATTTGACAAATGCCTTTCTGTCAACAATAAAGAAGAAGCTAGATATTGAGATATTATGTACTTTGAAAGAACCAGTCAATTATAGTTTTCAGAAGTAAAAACCTGTAGTCAGTTTTAAAAAATCAGATGTGCACGGAGAGTTGGAATTTACCTCTAATCCACCTATTAATGCTCTCTGGATGAGCAATCCACTTCAGGGAGATAAAAGTCTTTGTAAAATGATTCTCTGTGGTATGGAATCTAGAGATGCTGACAGGAGGGCTGCAGGTGGAAATTACAATTAGAAGAGAAATACAGTGCTGAAAGAGGACTTGAGAGCCCATGCGATTTAGGTCACCAAAAAGTTGACTTCAAAGCTTCTCTAACTCAATCTTTGGTTGGTGTTGCTTTGGACTCCATGTGCCCCAGATTCTCCTGTTCAGGTCCAGGGTTGGATACATGGCTCACTTTTTTAAAGGAAGCCCAGTAAATGTACAGTTAAACGGTGCTTCTGTAAGTGTGTGTGCTTAAGTCTTTCATATCAATAACTTACCAAATCAGAAAAAACATTCTTGAGCAAGCTTTGTGCCAATTGTCTTATTTAAAATACAATCATGGGAGTCACACTCATGATATGAGGGATTTCCATTTATTGGATACCCTACTGTATGGGATATGCTGCGCCACATTCTGTGCCTGTACTACCTATAAACTGCAAAACATACCATAAATGCCAGTGTCATGTACTGAGAAACTTGGGCTTAGTGTGGATTAGCACTTCACATCATCCAACTGGTAAAAAATTTGTGGGGTCAGTATTTGAATCACATCTTCCTTTATCCAAAATCCAAGTTCTTCCCATTTCATTCTCTCCATGGATTCTGTACTATTTCAGCTTTCTGTCCACTCAGATGAAGACTAATGACTTAGGTGGTGGTCTCACTGTTTAAAATAGTACTTCTTGCTAAGTAACTCACAGTTACAGTATTGAAAGACACCTCAGGCCAAGACAGGCTAACCTCATGCCCAGGAAGCCAACCAATGACAGGGCCTCCCAGGGATGCAGGTTAGAACTCAACCCTCTTAACCTAGAAAATGCATCTTTGCCCCTGAAGGCCAGAAAAATTGCTGATGAAAGAGTTTCCTGGGTATGGTACCATGTCCTTGAAAAAACCCTTTTTCTGTTCCCAAGACTCTTGCCAAATCAAGTGAACATTCTAAGCAGACAGAGACCAGACTATAAGGTTAAGTGTTATCTGAAGATATCTGGGAACTGTGCAAATGAGTGTTATCTGTAAGAGCTCTCTTCCTGCCAGTTCACTAAGTCAGCCATTCCTTGGAATGCATGTCATACAATGGAGCAAAAGGAACAAATGATGTCACTGCTATATAATTTAATCTATAGCTTCCCCTTCCTGCAGCAACCTAGAGAGCGGCTGAGAAATCCATCTAACCAGCTGCCACTAAACCTACTGGGTGACACTGTAGGCTAGTGTCACGGATTTGGCCCAGTAGTACTGTTGACCTATATACTCCTCTCATGGAATTTAGCCCAGTGAAGCTGTTAACCTTTTATGCCCCCATGGGATTTTTGCTAAGAAGTGCTTTTGGACCCATACATGCTTCTTGTGGGCCCTCCCTCACCGGTAAGTTTCGCCTAACCCTATGCTTCCCTGTTAGTGCCTGTTAGTTAGCTTAATAAACCTAATCTCTCACAAAAGCCATCTCCTAGTATTCTCTTTAGCCTCTTGGAAACCTAGTTCATTGCCCCAGCACACCTGGGCTCTGGACGGGAAACTGCGTATGATGGGCACATTCCAGGAGGTTCACACCAGTGTGATGCTTCACTCCGTGAGGCAGCCCATCTCACGCAGCCCGCAGTTCTCTGGCTTAAATATACAGTGAGATGCAGGTCAGTCACACGGTCTTCTGCCAGGGCTGGATATCACCCCCATGTCGCTCAGTCATTAACCTGAGGATTTCCCAAGTCATCAGTCTAACTTGACCGAACTAACTACATTTTCTGAGTTTTCTTTCATCATTAAAACTCTCTAACATTAGAAGTTTTTTATTTCTTTTTGAAATAGGATCTTTAGAAATGGGTTTCTATCAATTATTTTAACTAATTCCTAAAATAAAATAAAAATTCATATACTTTTCAAACAAGCTGCATCTGGCACAGAATTGGAAAAGAAAGATGGTAGCAGGCAGCTCATCCAGTGGGATGAAGCCAGGTCCAAATTTAGTGCTCACTGGGTACTGCTCCATTCTAGGCACTGGCATAGATGTCTCACCCATCTAACTTTATTTAAACTTCAGAGCAGTTCAGCAAGGCCAATATTATTATTTGCATTTCACAGGATGGATAATTAAAACTCAAAGAATTTAACTTGCCTCATTAATCTGTGCAAGAATACAGGTTCCAAACTTCTTTTGTTTTGTTCTTTCCAATTTATTGTAAAGCTGTACTTTTTAGATCTGCAACTGCTGGAAACTGAAAACCTATTTGAAGGGTTTAGTTTTCATGACTTACATAAGACAGGTGATTATAGAAGAAAAAACTGCTATGGCAGGGTTCATTAACTGAGGACAATTTTGTGTCTCAAGGGACATTTGGCAACTTCTGTAAATGCTTTTGGATGTCACTATTGCAAATGTGCTTCTGGTATCTGGTGAATGGAGACCAGGAATTAGAAATTCTCCTAAAACTTCTACAATGACAATGTCTCTCCCGAAGGATATAGAAGTATATGACCTCAAACGTTAAGACTGCCAAGGTTAAGAAACCCTAGAATTTAGTATAGAATGATAAGAGATAAGAAAGGGGAGGGTAGAAAAACATATAAATTAATACAAACATTTACTATAGCATGAGAAATATTCTCTTTTCGTTCAATGCTATTTCTTATCAAGACACAAAATAAACAAGAATCAAAGTTTGAGAACAATCATACATCATTGATATTAAGAAGAATAAATAACATAAACCTGCCATTTTGAATTTCAGGCCCTACAACCCAGGCACTGTCTGGGGAAGGGAAGACAGGCAGGATGTCAAAGCTGAAGTCTACCAGGGTTTTCTCACCCTGCAGACTTTGTGGCCTGAGAGTGAACAAGGAGGGGTGACCATCAAGGTGAAGACTGACTGCCAGAATTGCAGGCAGACAAATGCAGTAGTCTTCCAAATGTTTGTAGTTGGTGTTGTGATCAATAAAACATAAATTTGCTTGAAAATACTGCTGGATATATTGGCATTATTTGTCTTTTTAACCAACAAATTAAAGAACTAAGTTGCTGTTATGGGGAATGGCAAGGAAGATCAGTGGCTATTGGCCTAAAAGCCCTTCATAGACTTATATAATAAAGGAAGGAGCCTCAGATTTCACTGGTCCTATAGTGGAAACCACCAGTAGCCTTGACAAATCATTGGTTGTGTCAATTCTGTGGGAGAATGTGCAGAGTTCATTTTAGTTGGTGGAACAGTTTTCCTTGTGGAGGGCCACCTGGATGACTCTCCTTGAAAGAAGAACAATTATCTCCATTTTGGCTGAACCTGGCCCTATTTCCATGTACTGATATGTACAGAGATGGCTAGGACTTTTCCTTATCCCTTCAATTGGCTTTAAGCAATGCAAATTGGTTTAGCTGAGGCGCTGATGTGTAGTCTTTGAAGCAAGGCGACAGGTCAGTGTTACCCAAAACTGTGTAAGCCAGGCGTGCGGGGGGTGGGGGGAGAGGTGTCTGTGCTCCACGCTGTCGCGTCAGCTGGGACTGAGCCTTGAGATAAGAGGCTATGACTTCCCAGGGCATAGAAGATTACACATCAGAGCTGAAGCACCGACCTCAAAATATTAGATAGTACCTCGTATTCGAATTGTGTATTGTGTTATGCAGATTACTATTTGTGCATATCCTTCTCTGCATATTGCAGAGGTGATTTCAGGCCTCCTACCTAGCCTAGCTCACAGCACTCATGTACTTCCCACCATTCTGACAGTCACTCATCCTCAAGCTACTCCCTTCTTCATGAATGAAGGCCCAGGTTCAAGCCTGGGTCAAGCCCTTTGTTCCGGTTAACCATCACTCTAGTTGGATTTAGGACCCCCTTGACTCCCCACAATTACAAATATGCCTTAGTGTCTTTATTCTCGCCATGGGTTGCACGGGAAGTGGTAGATTGGAATTAACCCACTAGGATTCCAATAACTTTCCCATGGGATTACAAATATTAACTTCCCGGACCATGACAAGGACTGGGAGGGCTCTCTATATTTCCTGATTAATTCCGGTACTAAATTAGACTTTGGCATGATAACCAGGTCTGGACATTCTCAATGGCTGGCCTTCCAGATTCCAAGAGGAGTCCAATCCCCAACCACCGGGCTCAGTCTCTGACCTCAATCAACATGTGTAACATTTTTCCCCATAGAGACGTGACCCTCCTGCTTATTTCCTGGCAGAAGCCTTCATTTCCCTGGAAAAATGCCCCTGCCTCTCACCTGTATGAAGCTGAGAATGTAACTTACAGATAGAAGAAAAGAAAGCAAGTGGATTTGAGAACAATGCCCTTCAGAGTATACCTAATCTGGTTGTTTTATAAAACACCTGTAACTTAATAACCCCATTTAAAGTGCTTTTGTAATTTGTGGTAATTATTGCCAACATGTAAGTGGCTTGCAAACTCACCACCCACCTTGTGTGCTTTGACACTCAGAACACTGCTCAGAGTGAGTGTCTGCCTGGCACCTGTGTGTGGACACACGTATGTGTCCCCTAGCACCTTGGGGACCATGTGGAACAGTGCACAGCTCCTGCCTTCAGTCAGCTGGACCTGGATGAAATCCTGAGTCAGACGTGCTGGGTGATCTTCAACCTCCTTAACTGCTCTAAGCTTCAATTTCTCTCCATTCTAAAATGGGGCCAATGGACCAACTTGCAGGTTTTTGTGACTGTATAAAGAAGCAGTGTGTATTTAAATCGGTGTCCTCAAGTCCTGTAGCATTCAGAAATCACCCTTTCCATTAATACATAGAAAAATTTCCAGAGTTCGCTTGCCACAAATGCAGGGAAAGTCCAGGGTCATCATCATCAGTTCCTGGCACCAAGGGAGCCACTGACGTCTCACTGCCACTTCTGACACCATATTCTTATTTCTCCACCTTTGGTGGTCCCTGCTGGGTGATTTCCCAGTCGTCGTGGCCCACTGTGCAAGCCTGTGGCTACTCTCCTCCCACTGTCCTGTCTGCCACACTCTGCAGCAACCCCTCCTCCTTCATCCCTAGAGCTCAGCTGGCCCACGGCTCTGAGTAACCAACAGAGATTAGCAAAGGTGGAAGCAGGGCTTCTCAGTCTTTGCACTGTTGAAATTTGGGACTGAAGAATTGCTGTCACAGAGCTCTCATGTGAAAAGTAGGAAATTTAGCAGAACCAGGTCCTCTGCCCATAAATCCGGTAGCACCCGCAGCCCTCATCATGACAACCAAGAAGTCTCCGGACTATACCACATGTCCTGTGGAGGGCAAAACCGCATCACCACTTTCCCTCGAGAACCACTGCTATGGAGATAAGTCCATGGCATAAAGGAAAAATACAAGTAAAGAGCACAGGTCTTCTTCTCTCCCCCGAGCCCCTGAATGCTTCTGCTGATCTCATTTCCATTGTTCTTTTGCATGCCCATTACCCATCACGTGGCCCTCTGCTCTGTTGCTTTATTCTGCATAGTAGTTTAACTCTTTCTAATCTCAGCCCACTCTTACCTCATCAAGCCCATATTCATGACAACTAACACCAACAAAGGGCTTTCCTAAAACTACAAGGCTTTCTTTCTCCTTAAAAGAATCTTTGCACAATTGGGAGCAGCATGCTGAGTCTTCTCCTGTTTAAAAATAGCACCCATTACCACCACCAGCAATGTGAACCACAGAGGTCTGTGGCCAGCACAGAGGAGATACTCCAAAGATGGTGGCTGCCATCATTGTGACTATGGTGATCGTCCCTAATAGCAATGATGCATGTCCACTACCTTTCATACTCTCCTACTGGGTTCCCTTAGAGGAGAAACTTAGTTCTTCTTGGCTCTGGAATTTGTCTGCAACAGTTAATTGAAAACAGACCCTCTCCCTCCATCTCTGTATCATGGAGAATCACAGGGAAGAATAGCTTTCAGTAATAAAAATGCCTTCTGCTTGATACAGAAAGTCACACACTCACACACACTCAGTAATTCCTGTCAAGAGAGAGAGCTTGTGCATAAAAGAAGAACTGGGGACGGAGAGCCAGGGATTAGGGAATTGGAATACAGGGAGGTTACATCAGGGAGGCATACACTGGCAATTACAGAAGGAAAAGGGGTTAGACCCCATTCTACCTTAAAAAAAGGCCTTTTTTGCCTCTTTTATCCAAGCTCAGTGAAGCCAGCCAAGTGCAGAGGGCTAATGTTATAGTTTTAAGACCTCATTGTCCTTGCATTATAGTTTCCAGTTTCACGGGCTTAAGTGTTTCCCTTTGCCAATAACATTTCCCCTGATGCTTATGTCCTTTTCCATCTGACTTCTATTGATCGCTTCCTCCCTGTCCTTAAGTTGAAAAAGTCCCAGTAGCTGTGGCCCCCATCCTGGACAGCAGCCTTAATATCAGTCCTGTCTAAGCATGGCCCAGATGGATCAAGGCTGAGCCCCAGATCTGGCTTTTTGTCATAAGGACCTTTGACATTACATCTGCCTGGTCATAGATCATAAAATGCCAGAGCTTGGAGAGGGCAAAGTGAGCATCTAACTCTATTTACTCTTTAACAGGTGAGGGATAAGGATCAAGAGAGAAATAAGGATGTGCCTGATGCCATCCAGACAGTGAGAGAAAGGACTTTAACTCCAGGCTCTTTATTCCAGAACTGTTCTTGAGAGATAATTTGGCTGGGTATTCCAAGGGCCCCAGATAGCAATTGGGATCTTTAGAACCTTGACCAGGCTGGAAGCCACTCCATCATGTCACCAATTCCAGCCAGGGCCTCTTTGGCCAACACAACTACTAGAACCAAGGCACTTCAGGAAGATGTCAGAGTAGATGTTTGCTAAGTGCCAGGATGCTAACTCACATTACGTCCAAGGTGTGTTTCTGGATATTGTGCAATTTTCATGATTGCATATTGTGTGTGCTTTGGATCCAAATCTCCTTCTAGTAAATATGCACTGAGGGGTACCATGGTGACAGCTCTGGTAGAGGAGAAATCCACAGCCAGCTCAGACCAGGGTTTATCTTCTTCTTTTTAAATGAAATCTAATTTTCTCATTTACTTCTGTTATAATTCCCAGGAAGCATTAATGTCTCTTCCTTTCTGATTGGTCTTTAATTGATACTGGCTTTTAAGACTTTGGCTTTATGGTTTTCTACTCTCTTTCCCTAAAAATAAGCAGTTTGTGATCTATCAGGACACATTTAAACACCCGAGAAAGGAGGCTGGTAGGGGAGGCTGTTATTTGGTGACTGCTATTTAAACATAACACTGAGCAAATCCCTAGGTAAGCTAAATGCTCATTATGTTATAAAAATAATTGCCTTTTAATTGGCCTGTATGGTAACTGGATTCTTTTCTTTCTATATCAGATTTCCTTGAGGGGCCTGTAGAATAAAAAGAACAATCTATAGAGTTAATTCAGTAATGCAGATTTGACAAGCTAACATTTACTTGCTTCATCATTGAAAGTGATCACTTAGCTTCTCTATACTTCAATATATGCATCTATCAGTGGAATTGCCCAATCAGTCACATGATCATCTAGCCATCCTTCCTCTTTCTTCCTGTCTTTTCTTTCTCAAGAATGTTTGGCCAGGCTAGTGGAGACAAAGGCAGCCAGATTAAAGACAAATTGCTTCTAACTCAACTTCCGCCCGTCCCCAGTTAAAGCTTATTGGTACCACCATGTGACTCATAGCTGGCCTTCAGGGTCAGTCACTGCCTCCCCTAGCATGTCTCTTTCTCCCTGAGTGGGTCCCACACACCTCTTGCACATCAAGGCCAAAGCATCTGCTAACCTCCACACAAGAGAGACAGCTTCAAGGTCCCAGCTTTTGCACATGCAGTGATCATCACCTATATCATCTTCCCCTATGCCATCCTCCTACCCCTTTGGTGATTTTAAGACAGGCTAAACACTGGCAGCACCCCTGCCATGTGAAACTTGCTCCAGCCAATGATCTTCCATGGCAGAGTTGGCTCCTTCTCCTTAGGCAGATGGACAGGGTCTGATCATTTGGCTCTAGAAACCTCTACTGAGCTCATCTCTGGACACATCTGCCTCTTCACTTAGCTGGTGAGATCTTTATGGAGAAGGACTTTGACCTAATCAATATATACCCCCACTGTCCAGAGGGTAAGTGCTCAGTAAAATTTGGGTGAGTAAATAAATGAACAGATGAATAAATGAACGAATGATAAATGGGTGTTATGTGGAGGTGGATGACTAGCCAGGTGCCCTAAGATGACTAGCCTCCTTCCCAAAATCCTATCTACCCAAGACATACGAATGTGATCTTTTTTAGAACTAGGGTCTTTATAGAAGCAAATAAGTTAAAATGAGATCATGTGGATTAGGGTGGCCCATAATTAAGTGGCAGTGTCCTTACAAGAAATGGGAAATCTGAATATAGACACACACAGAGGGAAGATGGCCATGGGAACGCAGAGCAGGGGTCAGAGTTATACCATCATAAGCTAACAAATGGCAAGGATTGCTGACAACCACCAGAGGCTAAACCATAAAAGGGGAGATTCTTCCACGGATTCTTAGAGTAAGCATAGCCCTCCTGACACTTCGACTTCAGACTTTATCTTCAAAAGCTGGAACATGTAAAATCTGTTGCTGTAAGTCACCCAACTTCTTATAATTTGTTAGATGATCCCTAGGAAACTGTACACAGGGTAAGGACATTGCTGCACTGTTGAGCACAAGGTAATCTCCAATAGTTTCTCTCTCTTTTTTTTTTTTTTTGTGGGTACCGGGGGTTGAACTCAGGACCTCACGCTTGCCAGGCAGGTGCTTATGCCACTGAGCTATCTCACCAGCTCCACCAATAGTTTCTCTTGATGGAAGAAATTCCTCTCCACATCTTCTTTTTAGCATCCTTTCTCTCTTGCTCTGCCACATTGCTTTGTCAATTTTCCCTCTTTATTTATAACTCACAACACCTTTTCACATCCCGCCCACCATTCATTCCTTCCTACTCTCTCCTTAATCCCCAGTCTCTCAACAAATATTTACAGAGCACAGATATGTGGTGGCTTTTTCAAAAGGCCGCATAGATATTGTGATGGTTAATCATGACTGTCAACTTAATTGACACCTAGGATATTAATAAAGCACACTTATGGGCTTGTCTATGCTGACCATGGAGGCGTGAAGTTGAAAACTATATCTGGTACCTGGACCCTTCCTCTGGGCCCTCTGCCCCTGGTGTCTGCTTTCCAGATACCAGGATGTGAGCAGCTTTCCTCCACCACACCCTTCTGCCATGATGTTTCTGCCTGTGAGCCAAACAACCATGGAGCAACCCCTCTGAAACTATGAGCCAAAATAGACATATCAGATACTTTGTCCCAGCAATGGGAACAATGACCAATAGAGACATAAATAGGTTGACCTCCCCTGGGGAGTTTTTTGTTTAGAGAAAACACCATTTCATGAAATTCTCAAGATATCCTCCGAGGTGTTTCAAATTGCCCCACTTTAAAATTGAGAAACCTAAAACTCATGTGGGTCAGTTAACTTGCTTAGATCACACAGATAGTGAAAAGCATGGCTGGTATCCAAAGCCAGGTCTGCCAAACAGCATCCTGCCTAGATTTTGCTCCCACACCAGGTGAGAAAGAGCCAATGAGATGGGAGGAGGTTCACAAACAAATCTATTCCAAATTCCTCCGTTTCTGTCAAAAATTAGAAGACAACACAGACTTCAGGAAATATCTCCCTGAGTCAAATCCTGGATTCCCCATAGGTAATCTTGGGCATGTTCCTTAGTTTCCTTGTATCTTAAGTTTCCCATCTGGGCAATAACTACCTCTGGGGGATGTCATGAAAATTATGAGTTGTTGCACACAAAGTTCTTCTTATGGAACATAGGATTCAATAACTGGCAGCTGTATCACTATGCCACTGGTCCTGTTCCATCATCCATACTAATTTTCCCCAGCTCCCCCAATCCCTGTCCCCATGATTCTTCTAACCAGTTCATCATATGCTCCATCCTGAGAACACTCAGCATTTTTAGTTTTCACCTAACATCCAGCTCCAGACAGAGATAGTAGTTTGAACAGTGTGACATTGCTTATATAAAAGTTTTCTGAACTGCAAACCTGAGACTTTCCTATAGTATCATCCCATAGATGCCAATTCTTTCTGTCCTTAAGATGAAGAGTAAAGGTATCATCCTAGCTTTTTAGAAGGGATTTTAAAGTAATTTAAATAAAGCTGTGGAAATGTATATCTTTTGCAGCTTCCCTGAAAAGGAAGAACTGGAAGCCAAGAAATGTCCCTTCAGGAGGAAATGGACCCAGAGTCCACTTCTGTAACTGAGGCTTTGAGACCATGGATGATGATTGGCCCCTCTCTGCATCTCTGTGGGCAGCAGATTTCAGATGAGTTACAGTCAAGTACACGGTAGTTAATACTTTGCCCTCTAAGGAATGAGGAGGATTATTTAAAATTGTAAGAGAGAGACCCTCATCTCAGAGCACCCAAGCTGTCCTCTTCAGCTTTCTTAAAAGCACCTTTCTTGAGGGACTCAGGGCAGGTGGGCAGGGCTGCCTTCTCACACTCCTAGCTTGCTCCTTTGAAGCCCTACTCAGATGTACTCCTCCTTCTCAGAGAAAGCCTGCCTGCCTCTCTCCCCTGTGTTAGCACCTCATTAGCACCCTGCCAGCAGGGAAATCTATTTAAACAACTCCTGCTGACACAGAAGCCTTCTTCCCTTCCACCTAGGATTATTTTTCGGTCCCTATCTGATGGCCCAGCTGCATGGGGACCTGCCCAACTCACTTCATGATGTCTGCCCTTTGACCTTGCTCCGCCCAAGGCCTGCCTGGCCCACTGTCTCCCATGTCTGCCACCTCCTGGGGAAGCAGGCAGGCGGCTCTGTCAGGATCAGGAGGTGTGTGGTCCTAGCAATTGCACTTTCTTTCTTGGCTTTGGCCTTACATATAGATGCAGAAGGACACCTCTTCCTATGGGCTCAAGTGATGTCCATCCCATCAGCAAAACCACTTCCATCACTTTAACTAACTGGATTTTTAAGAGTTGCAGGAATATAATATATATGGTCACAGAGACATTGTCCGCTGATTTTTGACATTCTTTTGTGTTTTCTTCCAAATGTCTTCAACAAAAACATATTAAACACCATATAGAGGAAACAATTCTGGATGTGCTCTGATCTGTTTCTTTTGCCATGGAAAGTAGTAGGACAGTAGAGTTGGGTGGGAATGACAAGTGTTCATCCAGATAGGGAATATCTAAAATGATGAGTCTTCCTAGCATTGACTCTAACCAAAAAAACGAAGCTCTGTTATCTTAGGAAAGCTAGAAATTTGGGCATATCTGTATATCTGCTGGAGTTTCACCAAAAGGAAATGATACAACTAGGCACACAAGCGCTTACTGAAGCACTCTCCATTTCTGATCCTATTTGGCCTCCCTCAGCAATGTTGAGCTGTGGTGGACTTTTGGAACCTCCCAAATCATAGGTTTTTCTAAGTGAAATGGCAGTGCCCATTCAAGGTTCAGGCATAGTATGGCATGATACCTATCCTCATATAGCTAAGGATACCAGGGAGAGCAAGTAACAGTGGGGATCTTCCATGGATGTGGCACAAAAAACAAGCCAAAATAATTAGGACCTTGTTTGCCCAATTATGCCACACAGAAAGACGAAGTATATAGAAAGAGCGAGCCTGAGGAAATGAAGTAAGGGGATACACCTGCATATGGATGAGCCAAATTCAGGAGCAACCAGAATGATGAGTAACCAGAGAAGACTGGGGGAAGAAAAGAGCAGATGCTCGGAAAGGAAGAGAGATGCAGTAAGAAAGGGAGAAGAGAAAAGAGAAAGAGAGAGTGGCAAGGGGAGGGAAGAGAAGAGGTACCGGGCAGCAGTGCTATGGAAAAGGAAATGGAAAACAAAGGAGTGAGGGAGAGACACACACCCACGGAGGGAAAGAGAACTTGAATCTGCCCATCTATGCTGATTCCTCAGCTCTTCACCCAGTTTCCACTACCATGCACTCTGACAAGTCCCCCTTTCTGAAGTCACATGAACAGCCTCTAGTCCTTGCAACCAGAAGGTACCAGCTAAAGCAGACTGCTATAAGAAAAATGCGTCATTCCTCCATGCTGATGTGGAAATGGGGAATTCAGGAAGACATCAGTCCTCTGGGAGGGCCATCTGAAATCCTAAGAGTCAACTGTGCTACGGGATGCAGAACTTTCCAGACTCTAGGAAAGGAATATTCTTTCATAGACTGTGTGTCCTACAACACTCTCGGCAGTGTCTGGGGCAGCACCCATAATCAAACACATAAATAATCCTTCAATGAAACATGAATATTCACACTGAATGGATAACCTCATGTCAGACAAGGTCAGGTTCTTCAGCCAAATGAGTTCAGATCCGGTCAGGTTTTGCTGCCAATTAAGTTATGAAAAATTTCCATTTTCTGGGCCCTTTGAATTTTGAAATTGCAGATAAGGGACCATGGGCCTGTTCTCTTTGCCAGGAAACTATCAAAATTGCTGTCTGTGACTTTCTTTAAAGTAAAAACAAAGAAGCCTCGTTGATGACTGTTTGTGATGTCCACACAGGAAGTAGCCAGAGGGCCTTAAGGGTGGCCAACACCCCTGACCCAGAGAGCACTGGGCTGTGATGGAGGCTGCCCACCCATGTACACTCACCCACCTTACCTTTCCTACAGATCACCGATGCCTCACACAAGACTCAGCAAATCCAGCCCCTGGAAAGCTGGCCAAGTCATCAGCCCTGTGCCAAAGGACCTCATTAGCACTGCCTCCTATGGAAACCTAGGCCCTCCTGAAGCTGCCAGGCCCTCCTGAAGCTGCCAGGCCCTCCTGCAGCTGCCTCACCCTTCCTGACTTCCAAGACAATTGCTTCATCAGGTTTACTCACTGGTGTGCATTTCCTAAGAGGTTAGGGCCTTACTGGGTCTATAGTCCTTCCCTAGCTAGCCCTTTCCTGAACTTCAGGAGAGAAGACAGAGATCCTTCTGCTCTGTTCTGATAGGGGAGTGATGTTTGAGCTAGTGAGGTCTGCGGATTCACCTCAACTGACCAAACTTTACTGAGCACTTCTACCTGTGCAGCCCTGGCCTGGACAGTTGAGCGAGGCCAGACAAATGAGACAGTTGCTGTCCTGAGAAAGGGGAAGGAAAGTGGTATAACATCTTAAGGCTTGCTGATAGCTAGATGGTAACCATCCATTAACACACGACACTCGACATTCGGAGCAGGTAAGCAAGCTCATCTGATGTCACTGAGGTGGTGCATGGGGACCTGGCCAGTGGAAGGGCTCTCCCTTTAGGAGATCAGACCTGTGGAGGTGGAATCACAACATCAAAACCAAAAGCCAGAAATACCTCAGTATTTTCTCCCACTTCAAATGTCTCCACAACTAAAACCCAAAGCCATGAGACTCCTACAAGAAAACATACAGCAAATCTCCTTGACATTGGTCTCGGCAATGATTTTTTTGGATGGGACACCAAAGCACAGAGCACAAAAACAAAAATAAACAGGACTATATTCAACAGAAAAGCTTCCACACAGCAAAGGAAACAATTAACAAAATGAAAAGGCAGCCTATGGATTGGGAGAAAATGTTGGTGAACCCTGTACCTGAGAAGGGGTTAATATTCCAAATATGTAAGAACTTCACACAACTCAATTTAACAAAAACTCTTATTTAAAAATTGAACTGAGGATCATTTGCCTAGAAAGTGTGAGGTGCTGGATTTAATCCCAGGAATGGAAAAAAAAAATAGAAAAAGGAGCAAAGGACCTGAATAGACTTTGCCTCAAAGACATTTAAATGGCCAATAGGTACATGAAAATCAATCAACATTACTAATTACCATGAAATACAAATTAAAATCACAATAATATATCACTTCACACCTGTTAATATGTGTGTTATCAAAAAAAAGAGATAACAAGTGTTGGAAGTGAAGAAAATGAAGCCTTTGTACACTGTTGGCAGGGATGTAAATGGGTACAACCAATAAGAACAATAGCTTTGAGGAAATGGCACCAGGAGGGCACTAGAGGCAGCACAGTGGCCTAGAGCTCAGATGGCCAGTGGCAGCTTGACAGGCCAGAGCAGGGAAGTCCAGAAGCAGCATGGAAGTAGGTAGCCGGAGGGAGTGGAAGAAACTCAGAGCCACACAGCAGAGCCAGTGCATTCATCAGTCAGGGTCCCTGCAGCCTGGAAGTGTCACATTTCTTGGGCTCTCCAGCATGGCCCTGGCTGGAGGGATACTGTGGATGGTGAGGGGATGTGACAGAGTCGACAGTATGCTGGATTGCACAGGGCCGGGGCACCTGCATCCTTGCTGGCTCACAGCACTTGGTCCTAGGAAAGTTTAGTGTGGGAAGCAGCGGGCAGCCCTCTGTCCCAGAGAAGGAAGCCAGTCTCTATCCAGAGAAAGAGCAGGTCTCTGTCCCTGAGCTGCTGCCCAGTCTGCCAGAGCCTGGGACTCGGGCTCCTCCCAGCAACCCTGTCATCCACCCAGGTATTGCTACCTCATGAGAGTTTCAGGAAGCTTCACCAAGCAGCACAAACATGGAAGAAACACAGCAGTTCAACCCAAAGAGAAGACAGCAGCTCGGAGAGAATGGGCAAAGTGCCAGCACTGCCCCCAAAGTAGCGCAATGGGCAGAGCCTTGGCTGAACAAGGTATCATCCTCCCACACCTTCCCCAGGTACTTTGATTTCCATGCATTTATTTTATCAAGCATGTTTATGAAGTTAAGGATTTGGAAAAAAACAAAAGTGGATTATGACACCTCCTGTGTGCTTGCTACATTGATACTCTGTGCATACCATTTAATTGTCCATTAATCCTGACAATAATCATTATCTTCATTTCACAAGTAAAACACCTGTAGCCAAAAGAGTCTCTGAGATTGTTCAGAAGGCTTGCGTCACTGTCACTGAACGGAGACTCCCTGTCTCAGGGTCCTCTCCATAACATCCTGAATCTTACATGTACTGATGTGATTGAAAACAAAATACAGGATACACAAAAAGAGGTATATCCATATGGGGCAATATTATCAGTCATAAAAAGGAATGAAGTACACTTGCAACACAAATGGATGAACCTTGGAAACATTAAGTGAAGTCATTCACACAGCAACACATCTCAAGTGATTCCATTTGTACAAGGAGATGGAAATCTAAAGAGAGAGGTAGATCAGGGTAGCCAGGGGGTGAGGCATGGAAATGGAGAATGGTTTCCAGTAGGCACAGACTCTCCGTTTCAGATAGTAATGAGTTTCCCAATAACTGTGAACATATTTAATGCTCTGAAATTGCATACTTTGAGGTGTCTAAATGACAAATGTGATATGTATTTTATCACAAAAAAACCCAAAATAAAATTACAACCCATGTTTGCCTTGCTTGCCAGTTGGTGAGAATTGTCCCCATTGCAGAGGAGAGAAGTAATTCCAGGCAGACAATAACTGTTCTTGATTCTGAGACCCCTATTCTTGCTCTAGACTCTCTAGGCTTAGAAAAGCCCAATCCCAGTGAATGGACTGTGGTAAAATTTTCTATCCTTCTAAAACCCATCTGCTCATCACATATTCTTTCAGATGTACAGAGTATGCATGTGTCCTATTTGAGTTTAAAAAAATGCATATGAGTGAAAATATAGGTGCACACAAGGAGAAATTTCACTCATTCACACTATAATAAGAACAGTTAGGGCTGGTGATATATCTCAGCGGCATAAACGCCTGCCTGGCAAGCACAAGGTCCTGAGTTCAACTCTCGATAACCGCATATAAAAAAAAAAAAGAACAACTACACTTCTGAGTGTGCTAGCCACTGTGTGCTAGACTCGATGAAAGATCCTTTTAATTATAAATATTTCACGATGTTCAGCAAGAGTGCTATTATTGTTATCAATTTGCTGATGGGGAAAATGAGATTCTCAAGGGTTAAATGGTTGGTCTGAAACTCTAGAGTTAGTAAGTAGTAGAGCAGGGATTCAAACTCTTTTTCCTATTTCCAAGTCCATGAATAACTGGGGGAACTTTGAAATAGAAAAAGTCTTAGATTATAGAATATCAATAAATGACTACCTTCTTGTTTTTTCCAAATATATTAATTAAAAGGGAATGAATAGATTGTTTCTTGATAGAGGTTCATACATATTAAGTACTGTACTGTATGTATGAGGTGTGACTGAAAACTATGATCAATGTTTAAATTTTAAAATTTCATTACAGTAAAAGACACATTGACATTAATATCCCTCAAAATACTACACCTCACATTGAATACACTTACCCCATCATTCTGGCCATTTTTTGAACAGTTCTAGGAGTCCTCTTTTGTGGTGTCTTTTGTTATGCTGTTGTGGCTGCCGTGCTGCTTCGAATCAGATGTTGACCTTCCGTAGTCATTTTGGTGAATAAGATGGATGAGGACACACCATAATGTTTATAAGAGCCTGTCTTTCCATTGAATGGCACTTCACAGCATTCAACATAGTTTTTTTTTGGGGGGGTACCAGAAATCAAACTCAGGATCTCATGCTTTCAAAGCAGGTGCTGTGCTCCTGAGCTATATCCCTGGCCCCATCATAGCTTTTTTTTTTTTTATCACATCTTGTAAAGGCAAAAAAGAGGATGTCCAGAACCACTTCAGAAAGCGGCAAGCATGATGGGATAAGTGTGTTTGAAGTGGGGGGAGGGGAGTATTTTAAGGGGGATTAATGGAAATGTGTCTTTCACTGTAATGTTTTTCTTAAATTTAAACATTTACCATGTATTGTCATCAGACCTCATAAGTAGTATGGTAAGATTTTTGTTTGGAATTTGAGCTGATTTATAGCATAAATGTCCATTACTGCAAAAGAAATTATTTACACAGAAAAATGACTTTAGTGTCATTACAGTATGGAAAATCAACAATGCAAAATTAGTGGACTAGATTAGTGAGGTTTGATGACATGTAATGGATAGTTTCATCTCTGTGCAGTTTCATCAAGGAGCAGGGCTGGACTTATCTTTTCACGCACCCCTATTATGTTGTGAGCAATAGAGATACCATGCACTAATTTCTACTTTGGGCTGTGTGTTGAGGGGAGATTTTACAGACCATGGGCACTTGCAGGTAGATTTGTCCAGGTGAGGCAGTTTGAATGGGCAAAGCAGTCTTGGGAGCAGGGCTGGTCTCCAGCCTCTGGACCACCCAGAGGTAACCAGGAGTCACTATTGATGAACAGCTCTCAAGGGACAGTGACCTGATGAAGAATAGCTCTGCAGTCCAGGTGCCACAGTAGCCATCCAACTGGACATTGGAGGAGACAATGACTTTGTGTCCAAATGGCTGCCAAAGGCCAAGCCCCCCACAGGTTCCTCCTGCATCTCTCCTTCTCCTCCTTCCTCCCATGTGCTCTGGGAGGATGGAGGGCATCAGAGATAGAAGTGCCTGTACTCCCCCTCTACTGTTGCTTCAGTCTACTGTTACATTGTGCCAAATCACCTGATAATCTTCCATTTTGATCCTCAAAGTAAAGTTGAAGTAAAGTAAATTTTCTCTGTGGCTCCCATTTGGTACAATTCTTTTCAAAGTAAGAAAGATGCCTCCAACTCAATGGCTGCCAAAGTAGTGTGAAAATGATTCATGTAATGGGCTCAAACTTGGGATCCTCCTGCCTTATACCTCCCAGAGTGCTGGGGTTACAGGCATGTGCCACCTTGCCTGGCTGCTTGTATATTTCAGAGAAATTGCTGTTCTTGGTGATTGCAAAGGGACAAAATAGGTAAAATATGGAAAATAAATGAAAAATAAAAGCTACATATTTCAAGGCACTCTCTGCTGTCATTTATTTTTACACATATTGCGTGTGAAGACACTCTTCCACAGCAGAAATAAAGTATCATAACTCCTGCACAGCCTCAGTAATTATTTAGCTACCTAAAAAGTGCCTCTAGTCCAGTGGAACCAATGGGCTCCATTGGTCCCATGATCTATAACAGGAGTGTGCTAGAGTAAGGCAGAAATTTTTGCAAAATACCTGACTTGCAGGTTTTGCTTTGTTTTTATTGTTTAAGCGTAGTCTCCGCACTCTCCACCCAGCCCATGTCTCTGTGAAGGACGTCACTTTAATATGCAGCCAATCTCAGGATTTGTGGCTGTGGGTGTAGCAGCATTAGTGAGACAGAAGCCTCCTTGATGGGAAGACAGGCGAAGGTTCATGGGGTAATGTGCACCTTTATGCCTGGAGCTGCTGGCTCGGAATGTCCTGGCAAGGCAGAGCAGGGCTGAGTGCTCCGTGTGAACACGGTGTGAAACCTGACCTCCAGTGTGAGCCTTAGTGACTCACTGGAAGACTCCCCCCCACGCCACACCTTCACCCACATCACGGTAAGACCTGGAGGCCACTCATCTGGGAGAGAAGAATACAATTTTCTTAGTGTACAATCCATTTCATCCCCAGATGTGGGATTAAATTTATTCTTTTCTGAAGTGTTGTCTGTGAGTATAAATCATTTAAGTTCATATGTTTTGTTGCTATGGTGACTGTGTAGCTAATTGAATTCCAACGTATCTTTTTTGATTTCAAAGCCATGATAAAGAGCCAGAGCACTTAACTGGTAGGAGTCAGAACAGAGGCAGAAGAGGCAGGAGAGGGCAAAATTAACCTGGCATCCTTCAACAGGCTCCTAAGATCTCTGAACAATCCTGTCATTCTGACAGGCCAACCAACAACAGAGGGACCAGTCATAGATTTTCTCTAAAATGAAGAATTAATGAATGACTGGCTGGGTTTCCTTGCAGAAGCATCTAAATCTTGTGACCCACAGCTCTGCTACCTCCCTCCCCAAAGTGCCAACACTGCAATTAAACCTGACTGCTGAGGTTTTCATTTAAAAGAAAAAACAATTCATACCTTAACACCTTTTGTCTTAAAAGAAAAACAAATAACACACATGCCATAGGTTTGCCACCACTGTCCTATATGTTCTAAAAATCCAAGCCCTCTTGGAGAAGTTTCTTCTACTTATTTTTCTCTTCTAGACTTGATTTTCTCTTTTGAAGTCTGTTTTTAATATTTCACCTCTGCCATTTACTAGCTGGATGACATTAAGCAAATTAATTAATCTCAATAACACTCAGTGTTCTCATTTGTAAAAAGAGAGTAATATAGTTTATCTAAGCAACCAGCAGGTGAACCTAAAATGGTAGCTTTCATCCTTCTCTGTCTCTTTCTATCACTCAGGTGAATTTTTAATTTTATAAAATATATTCTGGTTTTGAAGCTCTGGGAACTATTATTCTTGGACCTGTTATTGACTGCCAGTGACCTTCTCCTTATGTGACAGTCAGAGAAAAATAGCTGTGACCACAATGGAAAAAACTGGGGAGAGATGCATTGACTTTGGTCAATGCTTAGAAATGTATGGAACAATACAGAAATGTATTGTTTGATTTAATGAATCTCAAAAGAGCTTGGCCTTGTGAGACACAAATCAACAGTACAATGTCAGTGCTGTCTTCGGCCTGCTAGCTCACCTCTTCTCAGAGAAAGCCTCCCAGAGGGTATCCAAGCCTAAGCAGGAGGTGTTTCATTCTTATTAAGAGGAGTGGGCCTTGGAAACTACCCTCAAGGAGATGAGGAAGATGATAATGATGACAAGATGAGGAGGAGGAGGAGGAGAAGGAAGAGGAGGATAACAATAGTGTTAGTGATGATGACGGTGGTGGTGATGATAAATTATTCCTATCATTTTTCCAGGCTTATTAATTACATGGCCCTGCACAAAACACCTGGCATGTCTTCACACAACCCCACACTATATCAATAGATTACGGATGTAACTGTGTGCCTTTTGCATGTGAGAAAAATGAGATTCAGAAAAATTAAATCACTTGCCCAAGGTCCCAAGGAAGACACTGAGAGAATAAGAGCTGTTTTCTTTTCCAGTTGTTTGGGGAACAAAGTAGTGCTGAAGAAATACGTTTTTCTTTAATCACACCTCATAAGGTGTACCAAGTAGAAACAAATTTTGCTTTGGAGTCAGACTGACATAGGCTTGAATTTTGTCCCTGTCTCATACTTGCCCGTGTCCTTTGGAAAGGAAAGTAATGAGACCTTCTCTCCAAGTCTAAGCTTTCTCATCTAGAAAGGTAAAGATACATAACTCAGAGTGGGTGGTGACTGTGACTCAGAGAAGGTCTATTGTAGTGCCTGCCTGATGCACAAAATGTGCTTAGTAAATTTTGGTTTTCTTTTCAGGAACCAGATGAGGCTTGAGAGTAGGGAAAGCTCAGGTTCTGGTCTTATCAGCTCTGTTGCAGCGGTACTACAGGAGGTTGGAGAGATCGAGTTGACTGCGTTTGAAACTGAGAGGAGTCTTACCAGTGGTTAATAGTACTGGGAAATAACACAAACACCATGATGGAAAGTGAATTTGTCTCTGGAAAAATATAAAATTCCTGTGAGAGACACTCAGCCAGTAACCCAAACACAATCACCATTTCTCTCAGAAAGATTTTCTGATCTCTCATTTCTGGATGCAAGATTGTATATTTGTAGAGTGAGAATAAACACTGTCATAACTTCCCTGATGTCTTTTGACCAAACTTTGACCTTCCTGATGTACCATAAAGTGCTTTTGGATGTTTCAGAATAACATTCTCACCCTTACTTCTCTGATTATTTTCCCATGATGGAAACTTAAACATGGTGATAGCATCACCTAAAGATTGGTGATTCTAACTCTGCTCTCTTTGTGTAAACCTAAGCCTCACTCAGTGGTTGAACATAAGTGGTCATTTTGTTCCACATGTGGCCTAGAAAAGGAAGAAGGAGAATGACACAACAGTCATCATCTAGGTAGGAATGGGCATGCAGTTCCCTGCCCCTCCAGACCTCTTTTACATGGCCAAATGTCATTTTGACTCTGAGTTAGACTTTGCCACTTATTTCCACTCATTTTGAGTTATAAGCAATGCTTCTCATAGGTGACCATCTTTCTAACATATAAAAATGAAGTCTAAAAGATAACAGTAAAGCCTTTTCAGTATGGAGGTGTCAGGGCCCTGTCTTTACCCTCACAGATACAACCAAGGCCTCAGACCTCTCTGTTTATCCCAAATAGGACAAAGTCCCTGATGAGCATGCCATCAATAAATACCAGAGCACATGCCATGAAATTCCAATCAGAAGAATTTATAATGTAAAGTCAGAAATTATATAGTAAGAAATAAATACACAGAAATTGTCAGTCAAACTCCTTGCAGCTCAGAGGCAGTAAATGATCTAACCCCATAAATCATATTTATGATCAGCCCCATTGTGGATAACTCCACCAGTGGAACTTCCCATTATGTAGCAGAAGACAGGGGCTCCCTGTATCTCACAGAGATGAGGAATAAGCAGGTCCAATATTCCCACAGAGCAATAACTTAAAGGTAGCAGGCCAGGATTGAGACATTTCCCTGCTGTCTCTAGGTCAAGGTGTGCAGAAGGGCTTAGGTGGAATATTCTGGCTCCCCACCATGAGTGAAATTCAGGAAAGAGCCAAGGCTCCCAGTTAATTGTGATAAGGTGTGTCTCAAAGTCTTAGCATGTATCATAAGTAGTTCAAGGCCCACTGAGTGAGAACTTGGCTTTGGGAGAAGTCAAACAATTGCTCTCCTCTGCTCTCTTATGAACAGAAATTCTCTCCTGCTTTTCCTCCTTCAACATAATCTTCCATTCACCATGGGATACAGAACATGGAACAGGGATGGGATGGGGTAGAGATGAGGGCTCCTAAACCTCTTTATATCTCTAAGCTTTAGCTATTGTTCTACATCAATCATAACAGTGCTCCTTAATCAATTACATGAATGAATGAATGATCACTCTAAAAGAGAAATGGCATCTGAATTGCATTAGGGAATGCAGTTTGAGATGAATGAAACATCTTTTTAGGCTAAAACTTCCATTGTGGTCTTGGGTAGGACCACGTGGTGATTAAGACCACTTGTATTAAACACAACTGTTGGGTTCAAATCATTGCTCTATCTCAAATTACTGAGTATAATTTAGCAGGCAACTAAACCTCTGAGGCATGATTAATTATCACATTCATACAATGGGAGTATTATTAGTACCTGACCTCGTTAAAAGAATTAACTCATGCATGTAGAGTTCGTAGCAGAAAGCTTGGCAAACAACAACGTTTGACTTAAGTATGGATACTCATTATCATGTCCTGACCCCCTTCCCCATTCTGTGGAGTCTACCTTTATATCTTAGTGTGTGTCAGGTAGACTACTTGAGCTTTAATGACAAGGATGTGTGAATGTTCTCAAAATTCTGAAGAGCACAGGGCTGTGGCTAGGACCATCATAGAGGCCAGCTGAGCTAGTCTGAAGGCTGTGCTTTCTCTTGAGTCCTGTGACATGGCAAGAACATGCAGTCGGAAGATGGCCTTGTGCTGCCAACTCTCCACGGCTACTCAGCTTTCCCTAGTAAGACTGAGACTCCTATACAGCTTTGCAAAGATGATGCTTCTCCCCACTTAACTGCTTTAAAGTCATTCCCTGGCTGTTGCAGCTCAATAGCAAATGGCAAGCAGGGCAATAATTAGACCCTCTGCTGTGTACTACGCTGGTGATTTGAATAATTCAGAACACTAAGGGTGGAGGAGGCTAAAATAGAACTTCTCCCTGGGAAATAGCCCAGTAACCTTGAGCATACAAACAAGAACAGAGAGTAGGACATGGCCCAGGGAAAAGGGCTCCACTGTTCTTTGATATACTAAGGGAACATGTCCTGAGAGGACTAAGGGGTGTTTCCAGGAACTCACACCTGTACCTGTTCAAGATCCACACCAAGAATGACCCCAGTACTGCACATTAACTTTCAGATTGATTTGTGTCTCCATCCTGTACCTCATGATCTCATGAGTACCTTCCTGGCACTCTCATAGCCCCCAGGTTTAGTCTTAGGAATGGGCACTTGTTATTCCTATATTATCTCCATTAGATCACTGCTTCTTTGTGTCATCAGGGTAATTTGATGTTTTGAAATCACATTATCATAATAAGATAATCTTATCAACTATAGCTCCAGCACTGAAAGACACTTTCATTTGAGAGGTTGTCTCTGTTTCTGTTTACTTGAGAAACATGTCTATAGGCAAGCATTAAATAAAATTATTAATCAAGGACCTCCCAGACTTAGTTCTTAGTCTTTGGATTATGATTTCCAAATAATGACAAATAGTGAGTCCTGGGGTCATGATGGCATCCTAAAGTGACCATGCAAACCCCCATAGTGTCCTTGATTTTTGTATGGAGCAGAAAGGATTCCTGGGGTAGACTGAGTTGAGGGTACCAGGTATGCAGCTCCTCATGGCATTTCCATCACTTGCCATCAGTCTACTAAGGATGGAAAGGTTGAGCCTTTCCATACCTACACAGGGCCTTCACGTTCAGACCTTGAGAAGCACCTGTTTTTGCCTGCAAGCAGCCCGGTTCTGTTCCAGATGCTGTCACAAGCAGCCACTCTTGCAAAAGTAGCCAAATGCTGGGGAGAAGAGAGTTTCCTCTTTTGGATCTGAATGTTTCCAGACATGAAGTTCAAGGGATACCTAAATGGTAGCATTTGGCTGTATGAATGACCCAACCATTTGAGAATGCGTAATCCAAAGGGCAGCTCCACAGGTGTCCATTGAATGTGTGCTGTGCACTTATCACTATTCAGAGAATAGTGATTTTGCCTGGACAAACTTACCCAAGTTCACTCCTTACCCCTCAAAAGGAGTTGTGTCCTCGTGACATGTCCTAGGTTAGTAAGGGCTCTATTTGTGCCTTGTGATTTACTTGATGAGGTGGCAAGAACTAGGTGAAAAGCAAGATGAGACAACTCAAAAACAAAAGTTTCTACTCTTTAGGTATGCCAGCATCTTTCACAGGAACATAACCTTTGAAAATGGCATTTGGGGGCTGGTGAGATGGCTCAGCGGCATAAGCACCTGCCCAGCAAGCACGAGGTCCTGAGTTCAACTCCCAAAACCCACATAAAGGAAGAAAATGGCCGGTGATATCCCTCAGCGGCACAAGCGCTTGCCCTGCAAGCACAAGGTCCTGAGGTCAACTCCCGGTACCCGCATAAAAAAAAAAAGAAAAGAAAAGAAAATGGTATTTGGGTTTCTTCCCACTCAGATCAGAAGGAATTAACTTATATTAATATGCAGCTTATGTATATTATGATTAGTATATATGTATATTATTATGTATGTTATGTATATATGATTAGTATATTATGATATGTATACTAATCATACAGCTTTCAAAAATGGTGCAGACAAATATTCTAAGGACAAAGACATTTTGATATATGAAAATGAGGAAGGTATTTCTGCTGCTGTCAGAAATTGAAATATGGTGTTGCAACCTGATTTTCAGGAGTGATCTTCGAAGGGAGATGGGGGTAAAGAAAAGTAACAAGTTTACCACGAAGTACAGCCAAGAAGCTGGCCTAGAAAAAGCTAGAGAATGACAGGGTTCTTATAGTTCTTTGATTCCTCTTTGAATACTATGTGATACTATGTAGTAAGCCATGAAAACTAAACTTTTCTCAACTGGGGCAATGGCTCCCCCAAAACTCAGTGAGTATTTGGCACTGTTTAGAGATATGTTGGATCATCACACGCTGGAAAAGGGGAAAACTGCTAATGCAACTAAGAAAAATACATTTATCCAAATATTGTACGATGTAGAGGACAATCGCCCCCCAAAATGAATTATCTTTTCCAAAATGTGCTTAGTACCATGATGGAGAAACCCTGTCTTCCAACTTTCTGCCTCTCTGTTGAACTCTTGTGAGTGGAATTACTTTCTGTTCCTTCCCTGCCTCTCCCCTACTCTTTTTTCTCCCATCTTATCAATAGTTTTAAAAGAAATTAAGGAAATAAGTCTTCAAATATTATTAAAGGAAGCACATTGTACGAAGTAAAGAAGAAAGAAGGAGAAAGGGAGGGAAATTCAAGAGAAGGGAGGGGATGAGCTTTAAAGTAAGTATGCTAAGGAACTGTAAAATCTTTGGAGTAAAAGGATATGCATAAGAGCATATCTTCCCACCCTGGGAACCCTCTTAAATAATCGTTAACCGGGAGGCTGACTACAATACGTATGTGATAACAGCGCATCATCATGACCTAGAGCTGGAGGTATTCAATTCATTTCCTGGACTCTGCCCCAAATGATATATGTATGTACTTTTTGAAACACTCATCACAACCCAACATTCAACTTATGGACTATCTTAAAAATCACACAAGCTCCTTTTACCCTCAGCAAAGCAGAGTTCCAGTTCTCAAGATGACATTAGATCCCGTGATCTTTCCACACATTTGAAACACACATTTCCCAATTTCAATCTACCTTCAAATTTGACACACTTCCCTATCATATAATAAATCCAAATTAACCAAAGACATTGTTGTTTTATACTTTATTTGAGAAGAGACCCTACATAAACTATGTCAGGAGGATATAGATCTACACAAAATTTCATCAATCAATAAATGGAGTCGTTAACATAACAGTGACAATATGATATTATGAGAAGGACAGACATATGACCAAGAAATATTTATACTCTCACATATGATTATATTTACATTGGAGATGGATATATACATATATACATGTACATGTGCATATACATACATATGTCCATACATACACACACATATATACATATATATGTATAAAATGTTTCTAAACAAAACCAAGAAAAGAGTTTGCCTTCTTGTAGTAATTAACCATTTGAAAGTGAAGAATGGTTGGTTTTCATTAGTGTCATGGTGTTAAATCTTTGCCCCCACATTGAACTCCAACACCCATAGATTCTGATGAAGACACATGTTTGCCCTGGGATGGAAGTGTGAGGGTGAAGAATGGGCTGGTGGTGTGGGGCCGAGAGTGGAGGGCATGCACAATGAGAGGAATGACTTTTGGTGACACAATTAAATCATTCTTTTGTATTAAACCTAAATTATTAATGCAGTTTAAAAAAATAATTTTCTGTTTTCTTTTGAGGTTGAGGAGGAAGGAAGGGCGGGATGGGCAGTAGAGAAAGGGTGGGCACTTGCCTTTCCAACACATCCTAGTATCAACTGAGAACATACCCCCTCTACCCTGGGGCCATCTTACCAAGTTACAAATATTTTCTTTTTATCTCTTTCTTTTTTCTTTTCTGTTTCTTTTTTCTTTTTTTGCATAAAGGATGCCTTTTCTTAAGAGTTTTACTTAGACAATGAACTTCTTCTATATGCAAATGCACTTATCATTAAACTAGACTGAATTCCCAAGACTTGCCATGATGCTAATAAAGTTACCATAGCCAATGGATTAATTTTTCATAACATAAAAGAATGGATGAAAATATACCTCAAGGAAAAGAAACTATTAGTTAAACCAGTTTTACTAAAACCACAGTCACCTGTATTAACAACTTTAGGATTCAAATCTTGGGAAACAAATCGTGATAAGCACTTTCCAGTTGCCTGTGGAAAAATCAAGCAAGTATTATGAAGGAATATTTCTACTATAGACTAGAACACAAGAATAATCAATTGAGCTTAAATAAATGACATAAGATCTACTTAAACACACTTCAATTTAGCTTCTGTCACAGTCTCCATTAATTAATGATGACTTGGCAATACAATACCTATTGTTAATGCTGAACTGCATTATTTTTCTTAAACTTTATGAGTAGATTAGATTTGCCCTGGAACAAGTGTGCACACATACAGCATGTGGCCTATATGCCAAATGCACCATTGTTCAGCAGTTGCTGTAATCCAAGTAACCCTTCAGATAGCCAATATATTTATACAGACACTGGGAAATACACACAAACACATGGGGTCCAACAAGATAGAATCACTTTACAGCTATTTAGTAGAGAAAGCATAGGGGTAGGGGATGGAAATCAGTTATAACAGCACCCAAACTGCATTTGCAAAATTCCTCTCTGAGAACATAATATCCTACCAATGCACTGAAGTAGGTACCAGCTGATTTTCCAGATATTGAAAGTTTGCTGCACAACATCAGCCGAAAGATAAAGGGACATGTAATGTCCAGTAAGAAACAAATAAGTGTATTTCATTTACACGGCAATAAATCCTTCATTTCCCTTGAAATAAGATATGTAAAGTAGCACTTAGTTTAATACAAGATTTGTTCTGCTTTAGACCTAGCTGTAAAAAGCCATTCATGCAAAAAATTACCTCCAGTTTTAGCTGGATGTTTAAAGGACACTTCTCCTGAAAACAAGTCCCTTACACTTAGGAAAGGGAAAAAATATACCACTCAAGACAGCCAGTGCTGGCCGAGAGTGGAAAATACAAGACTTTGGTGTTTGTAGGGCATTTGCCTTAAGAACCCAGAAGTAGCACTGAGCTCGCCTCTGAAGAGGCAGAGGGCTAGAAGTACCCTTGAAGATTTTAGGAATTTTCCAGAAAAAGTATTGAGAACCTTTATAGGGTTTGATCCTCTGGCATATTCCCTCCTGAGGCTTCTATTGGCATCACCTGCACATCTAAAGATGCTTGCTCTGCATTTCTGGCCTCAGACTACCTTCCCATTGGCCAGTAGATCACCTGTTCCAGTAACAGTGAAATTTCAACTCCTTCTTCTCTGTTCTGCAGAAAAAAATCTCTTCTATCACTGCTGGTCTTTTCTGTTCATGTCTTTTCTAAACTAGGATTGTTTCTCAATTTAAATATAAAAGAACTTCCATATTCTAAAGTGTCCCAGTACAGAAACTTTAACCCTACCCACCCCAGTGTTCACAAGAACAATCTCAATAGACTCATGCCACGGATGGGCTTATTCCTCTTATCCATCCTTGAAAGAAATCTTCATGTTCTTCCACCACTGTTAAAAATTATGATAATTAGCAATGAAGGGAAAGAGGAAGTGAGAGAGTGGTTATTGTGAAGAGTCGATCCTTGGATAGCACAGAGGCAGACAAAGTGGAGTTTATCTGGCATCTGTGAAGTAGGAGACAGTATTTAAGATGAAACCTACAGGGGCTGTCTTGCCTTACCAGCACAGGACCCATCCTGACATGAGTTGCAAGGATGCTGCTAACTAGTCAAGAAAAGACAGTGTTGCCTTAGGATGACATCTGTGTATTATTCTGCTATATGAAAACTGGCCAAGCTATCCTTGTTGTCTCAGTGTACGCCATTACTCTGGCCTGAAGACCTACTTTCTGAGGACCTATTTTCATTCTTACTGTGACTGTTTAAGGAAAAAATAGCTGCTGACCAACAGAAAAAATGGTGGATGTTGAAAGGCAAAGCAGTGGCCCTCCTTGAGTCTCCAACACTCTAATAACAGCATAGCTAGGGTCGTATCTATCTTCTAAGTTCTTTGATCCTGCTCAACCACTGTGAAATATTGCCTCCACATGCACACCAAGTAAACAGAGACTTGTATTTTGTGGGGAATATGTAGAAATTTTAAAACAGAAAGTGATTGCCTATAAGGAGTTCACTACTGGGGAGTTTACAAGTCGAGGGAGTCTTATAAAGGTTTTTTCAGGGTGTACCTGTTCCATAGTGTGCCCTCCAATAATATCTCAGCATCTTCCCAGCCCTCTGAGCCAGGAGACCTGAGCAGGTTAGTACAAACCCTAGTATTTGTCAGCAGGTCAAGAAAATGACAGAAACAGCTAACTCAGGCTTGGGAAAAAAATAAAAGCTATTGTATGTTTGGGAATGAATGAATTATGCAAGCACCTGAACTTAAGACTTCTTCCAAGTTGCAGCTCTGTGGATAGGAAGTAAAGGAAAAATCTGTTCCTCCCTGTCTGGAAATGCAATCAGGATAGCAGGTAGGCCCTAGGTCAACGGAGAGGGGGTGTTTGCTGTCCCTGGTGCTGAAAATAAATACTCAGGAGTCATCGCAGAACTTGCGCTCTGGGATGGGCGAAGCCAGAAGCTTTGCCTATGGAACTGAAAAGTCTTTCACCAGAAGCTGGCCTTCGGTGACAGTCCTCAAAACTTTCCAAAAGTCTCTTTTGTCATACCATTTAAAACAAAAATAGCCCTAAAGCTACACTAGTTTTTCTGCAGGACAGAATGAAAGCATTGTCAAAATATGACAGGGTAGCTCACTTCAACCAACTCTCCATTCAGGCCCTACAGTCATATTCCTTCATGTGAACCAGTGGCCCTGTGCCCTTAGAATAGAATCCCATAACACATGCGGCAGGAGGATCTGCAGATGCTGCCTACTGATTTCTTTTTTGTGATTCTAATTGCAGATGAGTTAATTTGGTTTGCTATGACTGAATGTTTCTGAAGGAAATATTTGGATAAAACTTTACCTTGTCTCTGAATTCCTCTTGAGCTCTAATTTTACTGTCACATTTCTAGAAATGGAACAGAGCTGTATTGTGATCAAGAGACAATCTAAACTCATAAACAACTGTTTCCTATCTGCTTCTACACCCTCAGCCACACACACACACACACAATCTCAACTACTAAAACCATCTTGAAGAAGGACATAAACAGTACACCAGTCTTTGCTAGATAGAACAGCGCTGCTGTTTCCTCTCACATTCAGTATGAGAGTTTTCTTGTCCCAACTTGCTTTTCTTTCATTTTAACTTGACAGTTCCCTCATGCTAATCCCCTGTGGTCTATACACAAAATCAAAAAGGTCCTTTATACTGTGGGGAATCAGAAAAATAACATGAGTCATATTGGCTTGCCTTCAGTTCTGATGGGCATAGGGGAGTCCTTGCTTTTAAACATGAACTACAATCAATCTTCTCTAGCCTTGGCATGAAAATATCCCAGTGGCTCCACAAAAAGTTGAACTTCCAGAAAGGGGAAAGAAATCAAGCACTGAAATAGATTTAGTTGTTCCTGCAACATAGAAGTTCAAATTTTCCATATTTAGTGAGTTACTTCTCAAATGATAGTTCTGAGATCCTCAACTACTTAGTCATGTCTCTAGGGAGTTATACAGTGAGACAACTTGTTGGAGGCAGAATTTTCCAGTGCTATGAAAGGGCCCATCTCCTCAAGATTATCAGAATAAATTACAAAACATCACCCTGAACCAGCTTGCCTTCTCCAATTTCAAACCATAACTTAAAAAAAAAAACCCAATTTGGATTTTCATTTCAAAGAAAACTAGGATGCTTTCTGCCTGCTGGACAACTGTAAGAGAAAAATCACCCAGACAGAGATCTAGAAGAGAGGTTTTACTTTCCCATATAGGAAAAACAAAGATTGAGCACAAGGTAAGAAGAGAAAAGAGAAACTGAGGTATTCTGAACTTGAGTAAAGCATTTATGAATTTCTTGGCATTTTGTATACTCAACTTTATTCTTATTTTTCCTTGGAGTGGTCAAAATCCTTTTAATAAATGCACTGCATTTCATCAGATACATCACACCTGATGATTACTTGGAAATTGAAAGGAAATAACATTTGAAAGATTTATCTTGCCAAGTAGTCACCACTGTAAGCTATTTAAAGTAGTGGCTGGTATTACAAACACCTAGGATATTTTAGGGGCTATAAACAACATCACTGCTGTAGCCTTGGTGATCTGGTCTCAGGATTTATGGTCAAGGGCTTCATTCTCAGCCAGACCAGTTCCTAGTGGGATTCCCACTCACCTTTTAGTTGTGCTTGGGGCTGTTAAAAGTGTGGTCTAGTGTTTGGTCTTTGCTGGAGCAGTTCTTTCCATCTTACAGTTATTTTCCCATGATGGGACCACTGGCCCTAGAATGCTTCTAGATCATTATCACTTCAGTGCTCCCTGCAAGATTAGCTTCACCACTGAATTTATTGAGGAAGCTTCATACAGTCTTATTTCACAAAGCATTATGGTGAAATCTACAGAACGTCATAAAAGCAATAGTGAGTGGGAAGAAGTGACATACAGCAGGAGATGCTAATTCCCTCAAAAATGTATTCAGGATTCTAAGCCTGACAATAAAATCTACTAGCAGTTCCTTTTCAATGACAGAGCCAAATGGGTAAAACGGCCCGTCTGCTTGTGTTTTTTAGGGCATTATCTATCACTAGATGTTCAATGGTAAGTCAAAGGAGAAAACACTGATGACATAACATTTAAGAACCAGACTTCTGGATGAATTAAAGGAACGTGCTCCTCCAAACACAGTGCAATTTAAAAGAAGCTCTGAGCCTCACACGCAGCAAGACTGTGTGCAACACTCCTACTCAAGGAGTTGGTTCTACCTACTTGGGGGACTCTGAGCAGCCCACAAAGCACTTTGACAATGTTAGCTCTTCCAGTGCACACAACAGCCCTCTATGGCAGGGGGTTGTTAGAAGCATGGCTTTGTTTTTGTTTGTTTGTTTGTTTGTTATTGTAGATTAAGAAACAGAGGCACAAAGATGGAAATGCTTTTCAGAAGATCACTCAGCAAGACCTCTGTCTCCTACTCTTACTATCTCCACTCACCATTTTCAATCTGTCTTGCCATTTCACTGTGGACAGCATTTAAAAATAGATCCCCTAGTCTTTCCTAAAGCAATAAAAGTGAAAAAAAAATTAAAATCTCATTGAAAATATCAGTAGGAGTCAGGAAAAGTACAACTATTAAACTATCCCTAGAGGGTTGATTTTTGATGACCTTTTCTTTAAATCAGGGGTTGGGTCAGACATGAGTAATTTGTTTTGAATAGCAAATGTGGATATTAGTGTTTTTCAGAGGCACTGAAGGGAAAGGACTGGAGCATCTATTAATACATGATGATTTGGGGAACAGAAAGTCTGGTTTCCAAGCTCCTTGGGTGATTTCTTCTATCTCAAGCTTTCCTAGGTTCACTTCTGTTCTTATAGTATACACCTGTCTTGTGCTATCACAATAAAGATTTTATTTAACTGAAAAAATCTCTGGCCACATCCCACACCCAAAATTTGAAAGCTCCTTCAAATATACATGTCAATATGATAGCCACTCCACAAAATAGATAAACACTTGGCTGAAACTCTTAGTCCATAGTGATATAGGACACCCATGATCATGGGGGCATAGATAAAAATAAAAATCATGGTTTAACATTTACCAGTATATTTAACAGCCAGAAAACAAGAAAGAGAAATTAGAAGGAAAACATATTTGTAGGAAAGCCTCCCCTTTCCTGACCAGAAGGATGGGATGACTTCAAGAAGACAGAATGAGGCATTATAATAGTCTTGCTGTCCCAGAGTCTCTTGTGAAAAAAAAGCCTCTGATGAAGTGCTAATAAGGAGATAATCACTTGGTCCACAGAGCTGGAAAGAGATGAATGGCTAGGAGAACACACTTGTTTCCCTCTGCTGAAACCCAAGGCTACATCACAAGCATGGTTGATGCTCGGGCTAGGGCAGAGGGTGATGAACCACTAGGTCTTTCTCTGGCTTCTCACAGATGGGACTTTTCCTTTAAGGGATGAGATGGGCAGAAAGAATTCAGTTTGGAAAGCCTTCAAAAGAGAGCTGTAAGAGATATACTGAAGATGAAAATGACCAGAGTGAGGATGTTTGCAAATTTGTTCTAGGGGGAACCTTGATACTTCATAGATAACTGATCTGAGCAATGAAAAAGGAATAAATTTGGTTTTCCACATCACTACAATCACAGAACGCGCACAAGCCTGCAACTAGCTGCCAACTGCCCACTTAAAGCAAAAAAACATTCCTACATTGGCTCAGATAATTGAGCTGACTTATAGAGTCACCCAGCAAAGGAACACCCCATCCAGCCTGCTAACTACCATCTTAGCTCTCTTGCTTCACCCCATGCTAACCTTTTCACTTCACGTTGTAATCCCTTTGGAATGTCTGAGTTTTACATCTAATTGTTGCAGCCCAAAGATAGACTCAATAAATTGCTTACATTAGTTCACATTTATATTTGCACTTAATATTTATTATGCAGGCACTAGTTCAATGTCTTTTTCCCCATAAAATTAATTCAATAAAAATTAAACCAAGGCTTATTTTGGTTTTTGTTTCTACAAAGAAAAGTAGTCCTGCATTTAAATATAAAGATTTTGAGAAAATCAGAATTTTCCCCCTAAAAAAAAAAACACTAATTTTGTAAACAATCCAAAGTGCAAAAAGCCAAAGGATGTGTGTTGATAACAGTAGAGATATAGCAACGTTTCAGAAACCAAACATGTGACACTTATTTGCACACAGTGGTCAATGGAAGTAACACAGATGGGACATCACGGTTTGTACACAGATAAAATTATTGAGGCATTTGTGTGCACAAGAGTGTGCATATATGTACATGAAACCAAGAGTCATGACATAAACGATAAAATGATAAATGAAGTTGAAACTATGTGAGCTTGAACATGTAGAACAAAACACAACTCTGATAATTGCTTTTAAATAAAATCAAGAGTGCCCCTATATGACTGCAATGTTACTCAGCCCAGAAATCTATTTTCCCTGTCACTAAACTAAACACAATGTCCTTGGCTAGAAACTTTCAATTCTCTTAAAGAAATATCTAAGAACATACAAGGATATTCTTACTACTCAAATTAAAGATACAAGGCAAAGTAGAAAAAATAGTTTTAAAGAGATCAGAACCACGGTACTCTGGGAGGCTGAGGCAGGAGGATGGCAAGTTTAAGCCCAGACTGGGCCAACTTAGAGTATTAGTGAAACCCTGTCTCAAAATTTACAAAAGGGCTGCAGATATAGCTCAGTGTGAAGGCCCTGGGATCAGTCTCTAGTAACATGCCCCCTCACACACATACACAGAGTCAAAAAAATAGAGATTCAGAATCATAAAAATTACAGAGAAATTTGTTCTACAGATGTTGGGGTACAGTATTCTAACATCTTGGGGGAAGTTTCCAAAAATGCCTATGGTCATGTTGAACATTTCCACAAAGCCAGAGCATGAAGGGAGCTGAAGCTAAGCTGAAAGCCTTTTCTCAAGACTTTCAATGTCAGTAATGGCCTAAGTGTGTAAAGAATTTGTGATCTCAGCTTTCATCTGCCTGCTGCATCTCACTGTGCCAGCACACAGTGAGTTAGACAGGGTTCGGTCTGTTCTAGAGCTCACTGGGCCTTAAAGAGAGTTGACAAACTAGGGCCCTGAGGACAGCTGAATCCTCTGTCCCAACTTGTAAGGGCCTAGGGAAACACCTGCGCAGAGAACACACCTTTATCCATCAAATTCACCCACCCCACCTGGCTGCTATCATGACCTTGTTGCATCTGAACTTTGAAACTCCGAAAGACTAGAGGTCCCTGAGCAGAGCTAACTGACTCAGGACACTCTAATTCCCCACAAACCATTTCATTACTTTGTGCAGCATCATGATATGCTGCAAAACTCTTTGTCATCAGCCTCATGGCTTTCATATCTTGATTTGCAGCCCCCTCGAAGAAAACCAGTGCAGTGACAACCACTATCACTCTGCCTGGCTCAGCACTGTGGGCAGACAAAGGTCAAAGCTCCCTCTCTTAGGGTGAGACCCCAACCATGGCTCCTCTGCTCCTGGAGGCTAAAAGTTCATGGACTGTGAGAAAAGTAGATGGGGAAGGGAGAGGCGGGTTGTGGAGGGTGGGCCACCAAGGGTTCCAGATGGGATTTACAGAGACACACCACATGCATCTCAATGAGCTTTGCAGTAAAATTTACTGCACAGAGGTTAATCTAGATGTCAGCATTGTCTGACAGCACTGAAATTACTCCAGGGCAGGGCTTTTTCAGAAGTCTAATATAACAGTCAATTCCATCCTGCCTGCAGGAAATGAAAGTTTTCTGCTTTGTGTGTCGAATCATTCAGTGCCAATTTTCTCACTGTTTGAAGTCCAAACTGTTTGTGGTCCTGGGATTCGCCTCCTATTAAGACCTTCATGGAGTTTGAGAAGGTGGATTGTCTGTCCCAAGGAAGCAGGAGGACAAGAAAAAGGAAAATAAAAAAGCAAAAGAAGAGAGAGAGAGAGAAAGAGAGAGAGAATATCTGTCTACTTCTCTACTGTGGACAGCGGACATCAAATCGCCTGGACCACGTTTGTTTATTTACTCCAGAGGCAGGTTCAGAGTCATCAGGTGAATGTCACGTAGTTGTTGAATGGAGACAGAACATGGGCAGATTGCAGGGTCAGGGGTGGATACTGAGTAACCGAATGTGTCCTATCATTTAAAGTATTACAGAGTTAGGGGTTTTTAAAATGTAATTCCCACAAGCTCTTTTTAAGTAAAAAAGACAGACTTGAAAGTTCACATTTCTCACTGAGTTTGGGGAATGTTATGTTCAAAAGAATGCCAGAGTGCACCCTAGAGATCTGGGTTCTGTGTCTAGCTATGGCCTTGCAGAAAGGATGTCTACATTTCTGATCAGCTAAGATGTGAAGAAAACAAATCTACTAATCTACTAAAATCAAAAAGTAAAACTTGAGAGCCTGGGTGCTTCTTAGAAATAAATATTCAGTAGGCTTTTCCTCACCTATGTTGTCTTGATATGCCTATAAGAAACTTATCACTTTGTCTGCTAGAAATATGTCTTGAAATCCTGCGCCACGGCATGGCACACTAAGTGATATATTCCTGTATGATTATAAACAATTCACAGAACTTGTTGGTTTGCCACTATGAGAGATAGAGCCCATTTTGTTGATTTCAGACATTTTTCCCCACTACAAATATCAAACCAGGCCTTGCTTTAAACTTGGAACTTAGTAGTTTGCTAAAAAAGAAGAGGATCATTACTTTGTTTTATTTATTTTTTTTTGTGGGTACCGGGGGTCGACCTCAGGACCTCGCGCGCCGGCAGGCGCCCGTGCCGCTGAGCGATATCACCGGCCCCTTTTTCGTATGTGGGTTCCGGAAGTCGAACTTGGGCCCTTGAGCTTGCCGGGCAGGCGCTCATGCCACTGAGCCATCTCACCAGCCCGAGGATCATTACTTTGATCTAGAATTCCAGCTGTGCTCAAGGAACCTCATGCTCCCCAGGTCTCACTAAGAATATCTATGTTGACACACTGAAACTTGGGCCAGAGGCATTCCTTGTCCAAAGTGTTAATTCTTTATAGGCAGCCAAAGAAACTATTTGGGGATAATGCACCAGGCAACAGAAATCCTGTCAGAAGCCAAGATTTGGGTCTCTTCAGGCAGAGCAGCCCATGCTCAGAGCAAAAGTCCTAACACCCAATGCAGTGACACATATCCACCATATTGACTAAAGTCAGGAATGCCTTTCAGAAAAAGTGATCAAGTGTCAACATCTCAATCCTCTCTCTCCCATCCCTCCTGGGGGAGAACTCGTCTGAATGAATGACTTCTGTACCAGCCCTCACATAAGGTGTAGTTCCTGTGTGATGATGTATTAGGCAACTAGGAACAGTGATCTTCTGGTACTCAGAATGTTATTGTCAAGATAATTCAATGTGGGGAACACCAATGACCAAACATTACAAGATGACAGATTTCCCATCAGAACAATTCTGAGTATCTCTGAAGCCAGTCTCATCCACAAGAAATGTAATGTGCAAAGGGAACTCCAGATTGGACTCAATTTGCTAACTCCGGGCAGTCCTTCTCTGAATATGCATATATGCATATATATAGATACATGCATATATATGCATATATAGATATATATCTATATGCATATACAGATCTAAATATGCATATATAGATATAGGTACACAATTTACATATGTCTATATTTTCCTTAGGAAGATACTCACAGTGATGTTCAAGCACTCCCAAAATATTTCCTAGAGCCTGTTTTAATAGCTCACCAGTTGTGCAAAACTTAGAATTTCCCTTTAGAACCTATTGAGTATTGGCTGAAATGATTTATTTGGTGTGAAAGAAGGTGGAGCTCAAAGACAAAAAGCCATAGTGGTGGCTACAGTACTTAAGGCCTAGGCTTCAGGTGCCATATTTTGCTGTAAGGCAAATAATGCCACTGGGCATTCTAGAGGCTGGCTCCCAACCAAAGTGGACAAGAGACATCTCAGGAGCACTGGAGGGCAGCGCTCTGGACTGCTGCCATATGGGGCTCACTCAATAAGCATCTGTTGTCTATGCTCTATATTCTGAGCAGTGCACTGGGGAGACCCCAAATCATGACTGCTCATTGTAATAACTGTACCTCAAAGTCAAAATCATACTGATGCTTCTTGGTTCAGAAAGGAGAGCAAAAATCCCATAGTACATTTCTTAGTGGTGAGGACTTGGGTGAAGACTTGGCAACTTTAAACACACCTCCTTTCCAACATGTTAGTTCCTTACAATTCGTATTTGAAGATGAAGATCTGTTAGTTTTTTACCCTGAGTTCCAGTTGCCAGTGAGGGGTGGGCAAGCCTGTTCCATATATAAGAATAATTTCTGCTGACTTTGGGCATGTCAGTGCTGAGTGGGAAATGACTAGTTCAGGATGACTGGAGAAGGCAGTCTGTCTTGAACAGTACAGATTTTGGGACCCTGGCTTGTCTGCCTGGCTGCCTCCACCAATGTCCCACAGATATACCAGACACTGAACTTTCTTTTCTTGCCTTCAATAATCAATCACTTGCCATTGGTAACTTTTTTTTCCCCCACCCCTCCTTATCTTTCATTTTATCTCATTTCTAACAAGTAAGCTTTGGGGGAAAAAAAGTAGATGGGAACAGAACATACCTGTTTTTAAAAAGCTGAAATGGCCCCTAAGGATATCCAGTTCAACCTCTTAAATGACTCAGAAAGAAAACTGGACAATTCGAGAGATTAATTGATTTAGCTTAAGTTACCTGGGTAACTAAGAGAAAATCCAGGAGTTGTGATCTTTCTGATATTTCCTGTATTCTCCTAGGAGAGCTGACTCTTTCAATCCTTAGATGAGTTCATGCAGCCCCAGAAACTGGCTGACAGCTCCTCTGTTGGTGTTGGTTTCTGTAGTATTTAGCACCAGAAATACTTGCACTAGTGTATTCCAAAAAAGTAAGCATCACCAAAGAAGAATGTCAATGTTCAACCAGAACCCAGAAGATCAAAAGACCGTTTACCTCTAGTGGGAAACCTCTCTCTGAGATAATTTGCGCATAGCCTGCTGAGTGGAGGAAGCATCAAGTCCTTTGTCTATTGACTAAGGGAGGCTTGGTGACCTCCAAGGTCCACTCAAACATCAGAGATATAATTACAGGCCATCATTTGGTTCATGCCCAAAGCCAGAAAGAACACGGAGGACCCTTGGCCGTGGTATCTTGCTCCAACGTGGACATCTGACGGCAAGTCACTTATGCTCATTCTAGAATGGGACCAGGTGAGGACAGCATGGCCAGGATGTCACCCTCAGTTCCCTGGAATGTTCACAAATTGCCACATGAAGCTTGCTTTAAACAAAGCTCTCAGAATCCATCTTCTGCGCTCTCTTAAGGTCTAAAACATTATGGGCATGAGAGGAGGAGGGTAGAGTACACTGGAGCGGCCACATTGGCTGACGAGATATGATTTCATGACTCATTTAAATACATTAGGCTCTTTAAAAATAAATATATAAATAAATAAATAAGTCTTAGGGGTTTTTTAGTACATAAAAACGCTAGGATGGAGAACAAGAATGCTTTCTGTGGGTCTAGAGTACTCTTTTTTCAGATTCTGAATTTTGAAGACATGACTATAAAAGAGAAGGACTTTATTATCAGAAGTGATCCCAGCACAAGACTAGTGTGCCCTCAGAGGCAACTGCCCCCACACACCCAAAGCCTAAGGAAAGTTAGCCAGAACTTCCAGAGTGATGCTGAGAAAAGTTCACACAGTATCTTGACGCTGCTGGAATGTAAGAATTCAGAGCCAGAATAGGGCCAAAGATTAGCAAGGACACGCCTTACGTTACAGATGGGAACCCAGGACAATGAAGCAGGTCTTACTGGTCCTGTTTCAGAACAGGAGGAATAATATGCTCTGCACACCCCCAGACCATACCTCTATTCTCTGCCTCCTTTACAATCTAATTTTTTTTTCATTTTTCATACCTGCCTTAGTTAACATGTATACACTACAGAGAGCAGCAAGAATGTAGTTAGAAATAGCTCATACCTCTCTAACTCTCTTGATTCTACCACTCTCTCTCTTGCACACTCTTCCAGAGGTGGCTACTTATGGTGTACATAGCCAAGACATGACCCCAATGGCAATGCACAGGGCTGCGAGACTAAGACAAAGGTAAGCTGACAAGCTCAGTCTCCTTCAATGCTCCTTTTTCCCCAAGGACTTATCTTCATTTATTTGGCGATGATGACTCGTTGCCCTGACTTGAAACCCTCACACATTCTTTATACCAAGTTGTCTCCTAGCCGCCAACCCATATCTTCTCCCTCTATTTCTCAGCCCATCAGTGACTATGAAGTTCTGCAAACACAAAGCCAAGAAGATCAAAGCCACATGGTATATGTTGGAAGAGGATATGTGAGAAGGGCAGCAAGAGGAGCACTGAAGGATCTCTTCTATCCAGAAGACATTTCCCCCTCAGGCCCCTCCATGTCATCCCCTCCCTGAACATCTTTCCAGATCAAAACCAGACTGTGCCCTTCCATCCAGCATTCACAGCCCCAACACAGACCAAGGTCCGCAGGTGAAGCATAGAGCAGAACAATAAGAGAAGTAATTGCTGCAGGATGATAACAAAGGGTTCTCTTGAGGTGGTCAACCTGAAAAGCTTTCCTCCAAAGTCCTCAAAGGTTAGGTGTACAGCACAGTGAGAGGACCCATCCCCAACTCCCATCTGCCCAGTTCTCTTCCTAGTCCAGCTGAGTAGCCTAGATGATCCCTGAATCCCAACCATGGCTACAATTGGAGCACAGCTGTTTCCTATTTGAATAAAAACATTTTGGGTCTACAAAAAGCAAAATCACAAACACATAATTCAGTCCTAAACCCCACACAGGAATTCCCATACTTTAGCTGCTTCCAGCTGACCAGGGCATCCAGGCTGCACACAGTTCTTCAGCTGGCAGGAAAGGGGGCAAGTCAGAGGCTCCCAGGAGGATTCAGTTAGGAAAAGGTCAGTCCACTAGGTAGCTCTGTGCTTGAAGTGAGGTGGATGGGCCTGGTGCCCTAGGAGGGGCACACCTTCTCCTCCCCAGCAAGGGGGGGTCTGAGCATTTCCTTGTCTTGTGCCAGAGAGGCCAGAGATCTGCTCTGTTGAGGTCCTTGGCAGCAGCACAAAGGCAGACTTTCCCCCGGTTGCTGGGGCACAGGGTGCTGGCCCTAGCCCAGATGTTTCATTCTTGCTCCCTGGTCAGTGCTCAGTCCTCATTAAGATGCCCAGCAGGGGTACTGGCCACTCATTGGACATCTCCCAGAGAAGCCTCAGCCCCTCCCCCATCCCCAGCGCACAAAAAAGCGGTTTCTCAGTCCCTGCCTTTTCACGAGCTCAAAGGCAGATGCATCAATCCTTCCAGGGACTGGAAACGTGAGGAGAATGCCAAGGGCCCCGCTGCAGGTACCAACTGGGTAGATTCTTCCCTGCTGGCTTTCACCCATGCCGCTGCCTGCCCCCCCTGAAGCACACACTGCTCCAGGCTCTCACCACCTCCTTCCCTGGCAGTGGGGCTCACTTAGCACTTTGTAGACGCCTAGGAGGTGGGGCTAGGATGTAGGGAAGAAAGATCAGAAACAGGATCAGGGAGCATACCTAATAATGACCAATAACCAACTAAAACTCTTGCTATTGGGCCCCTGAAACCTGCTCTGACAACTTCAGCAGCCAATACGAGGGAACCTATTTCCCACCCTCCAAAACTCCCCAAGGGGCTGAAAATGGGAAGCAGGGCCAAGGAGTCTTTCCGGTGAAGGAAAGACATGCGGCAGTGCCTTGTCGGGGTTCACGTTTCAGCTATTTATTCTTCTGTGGTTCTTTAGTCCAGAAAGCAGTTCTTTAAATTCAGAGAATAGAAGAACAAATCCCCTTCGAATCTAGCAAGGAATTTGGGCGTGGATTCCACTCAAAATAGCTGTAGTCTGCTCTCGTCTGGGTTTTGTTGTGTTGTTCAGTGTCTACTGGTAAGGCGCCACCAACGCTTCCCAAAAGCATCAAGACTATACTCTGTAGAATGGACCAATCAGAAAATTGTCCAGAAGTGGAGACAAAGGAGAAGGGCGAAGAGGCAAAGGTCAGGGTAGACTGGAGGCATTCCCAAGGACCCTGGTCTTCTGGTGTCACTTCTGGGCCAAGCATGGTCGATGCAGTCTGCGCATGCGCCTGGTAGTAGCACACATGTGAAGCAGTGATTATGCGCCACCCTAGCTCCTCCTATCCCAAAGCAAAGATTGTCACTTTGCAAGGCCAAGATCTGCTCCGAAAAACCTAGAGCTGAAGTAGCGCAGTCCACAGCTTAAGTCAAGGGAATGTTCATGTACGTTAATAATATTTAAGATTTTCTGAGTCATTAAAGTCTTATGGTTTTCTAAATCAGCAGCTTCTCTCTGTATTAGAGAAGGTATTCTCTATAGATATAGATAGATAGATATATAAATATATATATATATATGTATATATATATGTATATAGCCAAACTGTCTTACAAGGTTGTTGTTTTTTTTCCTTTCCTTTTTTTTTTTTTTTTTTTTTTTCCTTTTTTCTTTTTTTCAGTGTTGTATGTGTAGCAGGCACTTGAGTTTATATGAAGATGTTCCTTCCGGTCAGGGAAGGAAGAAAGGAGTTGTGAGGTGGTAAAGGAAGATGTGAGGCAGGGAGAGAGGAGGCAACGGAGTACGAATTTTTGACCACCAGCTACCACTAGCCAAGAATGTCCAGGTAGATTGGAGTGGCCTTCCCCAAAGCATGGAGGATTTTGTAGATCTCCTTGATGTTCAGCCGCTGCTGTGGGTCCCTCTGCCAGCAGCCCAGCATGACGTCATATACCTCTTTGGGGCAGACTCGGGGCCTCTCCAAGACACGACCTTGAGTAATGCACTCAATGACCTGAAAGAGAGAGGAGAATAAGGAAGTTATATACAAAGGCCAGCCTTGGCCCTGGGGCTCCTGCCCAGTGCTTGGCCCGGAAGTGACACCAGAAGACCAGGGTCCTTGGGAATGCCTCTAGTCTACCCTGACCTTTGCCTCTTCACCCTTCTCTGGATAATTTTCTGATTGGTCCATTCTACAGAGTATAGTCTTGATGCTTTTGGGAAGTGTTGATGGAGCCTACCAGTAGACACTGAACAACACCACAAAACCCAGACAAGAGCAGCAAATTCATTAGTGGTGTCAGGGTGGAGCAGAGTATCCCCAAGCACAGGTTGCAGGCAGTACCTATTTTCACATTGGTCTATGCAGTGGTTCTGGGGGTAATGATCAGCACGGGCTAGTGAAGACCACCGCTGCTCTTTGACTGCTACCTCTTGGGCCAGGCCCACATTGACATTGACTCCCTACATACCCCTTTCCCTTTCACTTCATTCTTATATAGTCCTGAATTTCATCTGTTTGACTCAGTTGCACTCATTTTCCACTTGCTTGTGGTGATTGACTTCTGACCTCTCCTTCCCTTTCTTATGAGTCTGTGTGACTTTAAAACCCCCTTAAAGTAACTCTGCACTCCTCAGTCCCTGCTCTCATATTTCCTGTTGGCTCCCACTTCTCAGCTCTTTCCCCTCTCAGTCACAGCCTCTGTGTACACAACCAGGCTTGCTTCTGAGTGTAAAACCCTTTCTTCCCTCTTCTTTGCATGAAACCATGTATCTGTCATCTTTTAAAGTCTTTTTTTTATGTTTTGTTTACTTTTCACTTTTATTTATTATTGAATTCTACAGTATTTTGTTGCTCAGTTCACTCCTACTTTAAGGATTGGGAATTCTTTCCAAAGGGAGGCCCCTGTGGTTTGCTATAATTTCATATTTTTTGTTCTACATTTCTTTCTGATACTTCAATATTATCTTGGTTCTTATACTTACTTTGCCAGTCCTAGTATTGGCCATTTCTTCAGAAAGCTCTGGTTACTTTATTAGAGGATGGTACTGGAAACATCTGGCACCTAAATGTGCTCATTGGATCTTGACTCTCACAACTGACAATGCAAAGAAATATGTGTGTATTCTAACCTACACATGTACACCTAATTATAAGCATTTTATGTGGAACCATCTGTGTATATATTAAACTAAACACGAATTTATACTGATGTCTCCTATTGGTGGGTTCTGATCAACAGTCCTTAATGGTAAGACTAACTGCTTGACTTACCACTACCTGCTAAGTTGCCAGTGCAAGTCAGTTAACCTCACGGGATCTCATTATCCTCATTGGTAAGATGGGAATCAAACATCTGACTTGACCACCTCCTAGGTGTAGCATAAGGACCACATGAAACCAAGAAAAGGAGCTGTATGGCTCAATATACCAAAAGCTTGGCCATAAGGAGGAGTAGAAACAAAACAGATTAATGCAAAGCAGACCACGTTAGGACCAATTCTGTAATTTGTAGCTTATTTCTATCTTGGGGGGTGGGAGGGAATGCTGTGGATCAAACCCAGACCTTTATGATGTTAGGCCAGGTCTCTGTCACTGAACTACACTCCCAGACCAAGGCTGAAATTAAATATGTGAATTTTTAAGGTTTCATCTTGTAGTTTTCAGATTTGTTTGAATCTCTGCCTCTACCACTGTGTAACTTCAAGCAAGTTACTTACCCAGAATTTCAGTTTCCACATTGGAAAAGTGTTTGTGAAGATAAAAATAAACAGAATAAGCTCTAGTTCAGTAGCTGAACAAATGTTCCTCTTCTCTGTCCCTATTAGTCTATATTTACTTGGGCAACAGAACTGCTTTTCTTTCCTCCTTTGTGTCATCATGTGCTGCCAACAATACTTCATCCTGAGTGTTGTCTCCTGTCACTCTGACCTAGCATGGCCTATCAAGCCATTGAGTGCCAGCGACCTCCTCGAGTCTATGATGGCCCACTAGGCTCATTTCTCTGCAGGGCTGCTAGGTCTCCAGCTACTCTTATTCCCCACTGGTATGACAGCCAATTTTTACTCCTATTACTTTCACCTCCATGAAAAAGAATCCAATTCAAACCACAGTAACAGCTTCTGATGCTAAGATCAAAAACACTCAGTAGCGAGTGTCTCTTCTAATGTGATACTATCCATGTTGTCAACTTCTATAGAGAAACCCATTATTAATGACTGCCAGTACCTGGCTGCTGTGGTGGGTGGAGTGGGGGAAGTGGCTGGGGGCAGGAAGCCTGCCTTCAAGGGCAATGCTCACCAGGCAGTCTTAGAAGAAACCACAAACACCCTGTTAGCCACTATGAGCCAGCTCAGGTGTGTTCTGCTAAGACCAGTCATACCCTGACTCCAGAGCCTCTCTTTCTTTAGGCTGCCAAACTACACAGAGGCTCACTCAGGCTCTCCACATCCATGTCCACACGCACACGTAGGCATGTGGATGCATGCGAAGGTACATGCATGTTTTCCACCCTCCAGGAAAATAGTATTTTGTAAAACACCGTAATGAATGGATTGTGAAACACACTCTTTCCTTATTTTAAAAGGTTGTCAAAATGTTTTGTCCGACTTTAGGAAATGTGCTTAGGCCCCACTGAGCTTGTGAACAGTAAGATATACAGACTTAAAGAACAGCCTTCTTTTTGATCTTTGAACTTCACTTGATTAAGTGGTCAGGATATAGCAGAACAGAAATAGACATAGCTTCTAAACAGAAGGACACCTTGCTGAGTATTACAATAAGATTTAAATACTAAAAAGCTTTTCTGTTTATATTTTTCCAGAAAATAGAAGACCATAAAAAGAATTGGAAGTTCTTATAGGTCAGCTGGGCTAGGAAACTGATCCTCTTCTTGTCCATGAACTATACTAACTCTCTGGGCAACATAGCTTGGGTCCACCCATATTGGAGAAGCATCTGGATGGATTTGGAGGCAGGAGAGCCTGGAACCAGAGCCCAGGCTGTCTCCCTGCCCTGGGATCTCACGTCTGAAGCCCTGGCTCCTCTACTTCAAGACCCCAAGCAACCCCCTTTCCTCTGTCCTGAGCCTCAGCACGTGTTTTTTGTAAAAATTACTGACTTCCTATATCTAATTGCTTAGCAAAGTACCTGGTGTTAAATGTTAGCTACTATTAAAATTCATTTACCAGTATTTTTATTGTTATTTTAAATTAAAATTATAAAATACAGTATATTCATTATCATTAAGCTTACCATTATGATTTATTTTATTCCTGGAAACCCACACATAGCCTGATCAGTTATATGAAATGGGGCTTCTCAATTCACCATCCGTCTACATCCCTGGGCATGGCATGCCTAAAACCACTGGGAACTCAGATTATTTGGGCATACTGAGGAGTGGGTGTTTCCACAAGATGGCACAATTGAAAAACTCATAGTTGTTCTTTGTTTCCATTTTCTGTATTAGTGAAACATTCGTGATTTTTAAGTGTAGCAGAACAAACAGAACTATGACTTGTGTCTCAATTTAGACATCTGATTTCATGCTCTTTTGAAAATTATTCCACATTTCCTACAATCACAGTTTTTCCACTGCAGAGAAACTTTCTCTTCCTGCTTATGCCTACATTCATTCTGCTGGCTCCAAATCCCACCTGATGTTTTATACACTACGTCCAATTCCAGGCCTGAGATTTCTCTTATCAGCCTGCCTCCAAATCAAGATTCCTGCAGCCCCCACCTTGTTTACCTCTGTGTTTGAGAGCTGGAACCAGGGCTGCTTCCCATAGGTGAAGATTTCCCAAAGGATCACCCCAAAGCTCCACACATCACTCTCCGTTGTGAACTTCCGGTACATGATGCTTTCAGGGGGCATCCAGCGGATGGGGAGCATGGTGTGTCCTCCTACCTAAAGAGGGTCAAGACAGAGGCACACAGAGTGACCAGGTAGCCAGAATCGGTCCTGTCATTCTGCACTCTTCACACGCGGACACGCTCTCCATGCATCTGATTCTGACAGCCACAGTTTTATGCAACTTGTATGTGAGGCTGAGCAGAGACGCAGACATCCACATCTACGATACTAGAGGCAGCTAGAATAGCAATTACAGGTAGCAACTGAGGGAAGGGAGATTCCTTGACCTTGGGTGTAAAGAAAGATCACCAAGTGATCTCAGAGAGAAGGTAGCAAAATGTGGTACTACTTTAGAATTTTAAAATTTTCCTTAAGGGTAAGTCCAAAAGGAAGTCAGGAGAATCACTGAGTGACCGTCCAAGAATCACAGATATCAAGCAAGGCTCATTGGCCAAGGTGGGGAAGGCACAGTATTCCTGGCAATCTTGATGTTTCAGAATTTAGGGTGTCAAAAGAAGCATATAGAGAAGCTCCAGGAGCATGGTGTCCATGTGCTAATATCAGCTGGATAGGATAAAAACTCATGACAGTTTTTAGCAAGATCTCAAAGGTCAGTAAGGAGACAATCTTCAAAAATAGCCCAAGAAGGACATCAGGCACTTGTGGATTTATCCATCTGAAAGCCAAGGGCAAGAGAGAGTGACTGACAAGGGCAAAATACATATCTTTTCCTGAGAAAAACATTAGGGAGAACGTCATTGCCCAGCAGGCTAGAGGCATTAGAATAAGTGGAAGAAAATTCACAGCATGTTTTAAAACTCTGGAACTAAATGCTTCATTGCTAAGTAGAACTTTAGAAATTGGAATTTTTTGGCTAATACATGGAGTTTGAGGGTACAAAAGACCTTATCTTTGATTAAAAAAGAGTTCTCTATAAATGTTCTTATGAACTATTAATATGAATTTTTCATTTGCATGGTGGACAAGTTGGAGGAAAAATAATAATGAGCATTTTAGGAAGAATGACTTGGGAAGTCTTGTTTCTAAAAAGGGAAATCTTATTTTCCTCATCCACTTGAGGTATTTCACAAGATAACTGATAATAATGGGTTTGTGGAAAGTTATTTTGAACCTGAGATTTTATAATCAGGATAAGTCTGTATCAAGTGTAAAGACAACAAAAGCTGTTTCTTTTGGACAAAGCAAAGACTAAGACATTTCACTACACACAACCTTTCATAAAATAAAGAAGCAGAAATTAACTGAGGAGGCATTCTAGGAAAACAGAAAAAAAGGATCTAAGATATACAAAGACTTGGAAGATTACACATAATATAAAGCAAAAAAGCCACAAAATGCTATTTAAATGTAAATAATAATTGCTAATTTGTTAGTAAAAGGTAATACGATACTAATAAAGGCTTCCTGTAAAATAGAGCAGAAAGTAAATGATAATACTAATAATGCTAATAGTACTACTGCAACTTCTACTACTAAAATTTATGTGGAATGAAACTTCCAGATAATTTCAACAATAAATGCATCAAAGAGTAAATACAGAATTAATTAAAAACATGATAAAGGCTTTACCATTTAGAAAGTAGGGAAAGGAGCTTACAGATACTGATCGATTGTTGATTATAACACTTAAATTTTAAATATGCTTGCTAAAATTTTAAAGCAGCATGTAGAAGGACAGAAATAGTAAATATAAATTCCTAACCAGCTTTAGGAAAATATAATTAAAAATCTTTAACCAATACCAAGAAGACTACCAAAAGAAGAAACAGGATAGTTAAAGTACAAAATGAAAAAGAAGTTTAAAAAATATCATTGCAGATAGTAAATACAAATGAGTATATTACCTCTTAAGAAAACTTTAGATAAAGAAGAACAAGATTCATGTTATTTTGAAAAGCCAAATCTAAACAAAATTGCAAAATAAATTAAAAATAAAAGGATATAAAAATGCAAATAATGAAATAAAATATAATTGCCCATGTGTATGCATACACATATATACTTTTGCATAGAAGTACATATAGGCATACATATGTACTCATGAATATACAGGTTTTTATGGCCAGTTCTTTCATTGATTTTTATACATTATATTGTTTCACAAGTGTATTTGAAAAAGCAACTCAGAAAGTCAAGAATGATTTGTGTCATTTTCATATCACATTTGATATCATATTTAAAGATGGAAAATTCACCATTCAGATAATCATGGAATTTTATGCTTAGCATAGCAATGCTATATAAATAAATATAAAGAATATATAAACTTGGCATAGTAGCATATGCCTCTAATTCCAGTGCTCTAACTCGCTGAGCGAGACAGGAGGATCAAAAGTTCATACCCAACCTGGGCAACTTACTGACTTAGAGATACCCTGCCTCAAAATAAAAAAAATTACAGGGGCCGGTGAGATGGCTCAGCGGCTTAAGCGCCTGCCCGGCAAGCGCGAGGGCCCGAGTTCGACTCCCGGAACCCACATACGAAAAAGGGGCCGGTGATATCACTCAGTGGCGCTGGCGCGCGAGGTCCTGAGGTTGACACCCCCGTACCCACAAAAAAAAAAAAAAAATTACAGAGGGCTGGGGAGGTAGCTCACACTGAAGGACCTGAGTTCCATCCCCAGTACCTCCCCCCAAAAAGTATATATATACTTTACTATATATATATATATATATATATATATATATATATATATAGTAAAAGACAAGTTATGAATAAAAGGAAACTGGCAAAGCTATGATCATAATAGAAATCTAAACCACTTTTCACAAATTAAAAGGTCAAGATGATAATGTAAATGAAGATACATTATAAAAACAAAAATAGTGAGTTTCAGTGAATATAAATATGTTGTGGCTGTGTGTGTCTACCAGACTGTTTAAAAAGTTTTCAGGTAATAATTTTAAATTACATATAAAAGTTTATAAAAAACAATCACATATTAAACCTCAAAGGAAATCTGAAATTCTAAGAGGAAAAATACGTATAAAATAAAAATAAGAAATATTTTTGTATCAAAAAAGGTAAAAATAGAAATCAATAAGAAAAAGATAACCTTTTAAAAGTTCCCTTTCAGCAACTGAAAAACTATTTGGTAAAGACAACATGAAAATAAATTTTGAATTATTTATTATAATGCTAACCAAAATCCTATTCATTGTATAACAGGAATATACCTAAAGTAATTCTTGGAAAAAAATTATATGAATGCTTAGTAATTATTTTTAAAATAGTTAAAATATAACTAAGCTAAATAAGGGTTCAAAAAAAAAAGATAGTAGAGACCTAAAAACAAATGCAAAAAAAGGAAGAAGAAATAAATTATAAAGACAAAATAAAATAAAGAGATAGCTTGGAATGGAAAAAAACAAAGCAAAACAAACAACCAAAAGACATAAAAAGCAAACTTGACCTGTACAATCAATTGCTAGTTCTTCCAGAAGTTATACAAACCCATGACAAGGTAAGGAGGGATGTAGAGGAGATAAATATAAAATGCTAAGAACAATAAAGCAATAATTTTAAAATATAGAGGTAATAATTGATTTACTAGAAAATACTAATGAAAAGCAGAAAACCTGAATACAAAAACAATTAAAATTGTAGCAAAAATAATCCATGCATTAGAAATACAAGGTCCAGATGGTTCTAAGGCTGGGCTCTACTAAAATTTCTTATGCTATTTACATTTTTGCAAAACAAACCAATATAGGAACTTTCTCAAACCACCCTCTTTGGCTTAAATATCTCTGATAACACAACTATCACTATAACTTATAGCCTTAATAGACAGATACAGAAAAGGATAATTTAATTTATATATGTGTAAAATTATCTGTTGTGAATGCAGTCTCCAAATCTAAGTAATATCAAATCAACAATGTATCACAAGAATCCCATATTATAATTCAGTAAGATTTATAATATAAATTCAAAAAGGTCTCACCCTTAGAAAATATGTGTTCACATTTACTAAATTCAGGTAAATGAAGAAAGAAATCCTTTCAAAAATGCCTAAAATTTCCAATACTCTTTTCTGATTAAAAGCCCTCATCCATTAGTAATAGAAGGTAATATCTTTCACTCAATATGCTACATATCAAAATAACTGGTAAAACGTTAGAAACATAAAAGGTAACTTCTGCCACTGATTTTATGAAGCACTGTTTAGAAGGTCCTATTCAATGCAATAAAATAAGAATTTAAAAATAGGATAGAAATATTGAAAAGGAAACAATAAACTAAAAAGCAATTTTAAATGTTATATTAGTAAGTTATCCAGATGTAACAGGAACATATAATAACCAAAATACTCTTATACCAGTGGCAATGACTTCAGAATACAATGGGAAATAACACTATTTGTACAATAGTAATAAAACCATTTAAAACACCTAGACATAAACCTTAACAGAAAACTGTTTAAATAAAAGTGGTGAAAGACATAAAATAAGATCAAAATAAATGGGAAGTTTTATCATTTCTTTGGATAAGAAGAATATCCTAAATCTCTCGTTCCTCCCTCAAATTAATCTAAAACTTCAGTACAATCTAAATGCAACTCCCAATGGAATGGTATATGGAAATTGACAAGATGAACCCAAAATTTATCTAGGGTAGTAAAGATCCAATAAAATTTTGTTGAAGTAGAACAATGATGGAGATTTACTTTATCAGCCAAATATTTTATCAAATTACACAATGAACACACTGTGTTTTGGTATAGGTATAGACGAATTTATTAATGAAACAAACTAGAAAGTCTAGAGGTAGACCCATTTATAAATATTGTAATTTAATAATATGAAATGATGGGTTAGTAATAAAAGTGTTGGGACAATGAACTATTCATTAAAAAATACACTTAGATACCTACCTCACACCATATACAAAAATCATTTCCAGATGGATTAAAGAGCTAAACATAAAAAACAAAACAATAATAATATTAGAAGAAAACTTACAAAAGTGTTCCTATAAACTCAGGAGTGGAAAGCCTTCCTACATAAGACATATGTTCAAGAAGCCATAAATGATAAGATTTAGAGATACAACTTATAAAATTAAATACTTTTGCATGGCAAAAGAAAAAATAATCATAGTTAAAAGACAAATGACAGAAAATATTTGCAATATATGTAACAGACAAAGAATTAAAATCTATATAATACAAAGTAGTTCTTCAAACTAGTTAGAGAAAGCAACCCAACAGAAAGATGAGTGAAGGTTTAAAAGCAGATGACCCATAAAATAGCTACCAATGGCCACAAACATATGAAGAGATACCAAATAAAACAACAGAGACACATATTTGAATGTCATTTGAAAAAAAACTGAAAAGGATAGATGTTATCTGGTGCTTGAGAGGGTGATGAGGACTTACTTGCTTGTGCCACTGGTGATATTGAGAGGTCTTTTCTAGGGCAGATTCTTTGTAAAATCTGTCTACACTAAAGATGCAAGTGGCTTCAAACCCAGCAATTGCATATCCAGGAGTCTCAGACAAACATCTGCTTATGTATGCAAAAATGTCTGGGTGAAGTCAGTTATTTCATTGTTCCTAAGGTTGAAAATGTGTTTATTCATCATTAAAGGTGTATCCAGTAGTTAACAAGGAATAAAGTAAAGCTATGTGCACAGATACATAAATACGTCGAGAGTATACTAAAGTGTAAGTCATTGAAAACATATTTTATCATTCTCATTCATGTAAAAATGGGTATGTGGATACATTAGCATCACCCCAAAACTGTGTTAGAGGCTACCTGAAAGCCTAAAATATTTACTACCTGGTCCTTTGTGGAGAAAGTTTGATTAACTCTGAACAAAGGAATACAAAGATTGGAAGACATATTTTTTAATTAACAGAGATAATGACTCTTTACTTTGTTTAGCATTACCAAAACACCACTAATTCCTTAAAATCGATTATCATTCAATGTTAACATTTCTCCTATGTTCTCAAGTGCTTTAAGAAAGTTTGATCCAAAAGAAATCTACATATTGCATTTAGTAATGTTTCTTAGGTCTCAATCGATAAGATTCCACCAGCTCCCATGTTTTTTTTTTTGTGTGTGTGTGGGTACCGGGGGTTAACCTCAGGACCTCATGCACCAGCAGGCACCTGTGCCACTGAGCGATATCACCTGCCCTTTTCTCATATGTGGGTTCTGGGAGTCAAACTCCGGCCCTCGCGCTTGCCAGGCAGGCGCTTACGCCGCTGAGCCATCTCACCAGCCCCTCCCATGTTCTTTTTGAATCATTTGTTTTACAGAAATTTTCATGATCTAGTTTAATCATTTTATCTCCATGGGTCATTTCATATGGTCCTCAACATATGGCATTTTCTATCATCAAAAATATTTGGGCCGGTGAGATGGCTCAGTGGCGTAAGCGCCTGCCTTGCAAGCGCGAGGGCCCGAGTTCGACTCCCGGATCCCACATACGGAAAAGGGGCCGGTGATATCGCTCAGCGGCACGGGCGCCTGCTGGCACGCGAGGTCCTGAGGTCTACCCCCCGGTACCCACAAAAAAAAAAAAAAAATACTTGATTATACTGATCAGTTCCTGATCAGTTTCAAGTTCCACATACACAACAGAGGCAAAGTATGTCTGTCTTTCTGTTTTGGGATTTTGCTACTAATAAGTGGATTCCGTCTCACTCATCATGAAGTTTCCTTTCACCTAATGATTTTAGCAGTGACTGATGATCATTGCCCAGGCCTGTTACTTCATTAGCTATTATAAAAGGGTGACATTCTAATTATAGCAGTCCCTCAGTCACTCTGCATATTTTGGCTGGAAATCTTTTATGAATAAAAACTTTCCTTTGTCAGTTACAAATAATAACTTATACAGAGAGGCAAAGTGAATGCTTGATACTTTCCCTTTATTCATTCCCTAACATTCTCCACAGGTGATCAATGTGAGTTTTGTTTCGTTTTTGAAAAGCATTATCAACACTTGATCCTTTTTAATACACACACACACACACACACACACACAAGTGTTTTGTTCTGTTGTATTTCTTACTTTTGATGCCTGATGCCCCATCTTTGGTTAATGATAAACTCTTAAAAGCTAGTACCTGTATCTTCTCACATAACCTCAGTAGTCTTCAGTAGCTTTCTGATGTAAAAGAATATTCTAGGATCATCTTGTACATTTCCTGCTCCAGTGTTGGATCCAAAGATCTCTGGATCCTTTTGATGGACAACAGAATTCAGAGATTATCATATGGAACCTAGGAGTGCTTATTGCTACTGGAGTAGACATGATTTCTAGATCTTTATAGTAGGAAACTTATAGCTAGGAAAAACTTTTTCTTAAGATAAAATACAACATGAGTTCATGTAGGTTTTTCTAAATTCAAAGTTAGGATCACAGAGCTTTTACTTAACTTCTTTGACTTTTACATTTCTACTCATCTTTCATGCTGAAAATATTGATTCATATGATGTTACATAGCTTTTCCCCCTGCAGTGCTGGGATTGAATCGAGGCTCTCATTCACGCTAGGCAAGTGCTCTACCACTGAACCACACCCCCAGCTCTCAGCTTTATTTCAGTCATTTGAAATTTTCTTTCTGTATGCGGAAGCACCGACATACTACATAATTAGTCTTTTTTTCTCTCATTTTCCTTTTTATTTTTAGGAATCATTTTGGTTTTTATTTTCTGTTTGATTTGATGATGCTTATAAATCATGTAAGAATTGATACATGATTTCAAGGTTAAAAATACAAAACAAGGTACTTTCAAGCAAAATATGCTCCCATCCCTATTCTCTCCATCCTATTCTCATCCTCCACCTACAAGAACAATTTTGTCTTGTTTCTATTATTTTTCCATTGTTTTATAATTTTTATTTTGTTTCATTTTGTTTTATTTTTTGTGGTAATGGGAATTTAATTCAAGACCTTTGCAATGAGCTACATTTTGAGCCCTTTATTTTTTATTCTGAGACAGGATCTCACTAAGTCACCAAGTTTCCCAAGCTGGGTTGGAACTTGCAATCTTCCTGCCTCAGCCACCCAGAGTGCTGGAATTATAGGTGTGTGCCATGAGGCCCAGGTTCTTCTGTTGCTTTTTATACAAGCAAGTAGAGATTCAGATTCACTTACCTGTTCTACACTTTGCTTCCTTCACTGGAGTTTGCTTATTCCTTGTAAAGGACACGACTGTGCATATAACAGTGCCATAGTTTATCCAGTCAACCCCGTATTAGTGGGCCCTGGCATTGTTTCCAGTGTTTTCTTATTGTTCATAGGGAAGGGCACTTCTTACATGTACCTCATGTTATTCTTACACTCCCTAACAAGGAGGACCCACTGTTCCATGGATGAGACCTAGCGTTCCCAACCTTATAACAGACAGGGATAGAATACAGTGTCCCCTGAAGTGATTTCAAACCCAGGTCTTCAGAACTTTAGGGATATCTAAGGTCTTCCCAACATGTACTTGGGCAAGGGTAGTCATGAGGGATATTGTAGATCCTCAATTCTAGTATGGATTTTTTTTTTTCTAAAAGTGAACTTAAAAAGCCCTGTAGCCTAGCAATATTCTGGCCCAATGTGGTCATTAATTGTGGTATGGTCTACTTGACTTGAGTAAGAACTGCCTAGCAGATTAGTAAATTATGGGTGTGTTTGTGGATGTTTGGCCTGTAGAGCATAAACTAAAGAGGGAAAACCCACACAGGATGTGGGTGGCAGAAACCAATAAACTTGTAACCTGGTCAGAATGAAAAGAGAAAGAAAAAGGAAGACTTCCCTTTTCTTCAGGAGAGCTCCATTCTCCTTGGACCTTGGTCTCTAATTCCTTCAGCCTTCCAGTGCAGACTCTTCGGCCTTCTGACACAGACTCACCATAGTAACTCTGCAGTGAGATTCCAGGCCTTCAACCTTCAACCTTCAACTGCTGCTGGATACTCCAGCTCTCCAGCACACAAGCAGCCATTTTGGATTCTTCCATCTCTGATCTGGCAAAGCCCACTGCAACCATTTTATTCTGTCCCTATAAGCCTACTTCCTACATCCCTTATATAGTCATACATGTATTTTATATTGAATCTGTACCTCTAGAGAATCCTAACCAATATAGCCAATTACCCCCTGACCCCGGACATACCACTCTCAGAAGGAAAGACAAATTTCTCACATACACTAAACCTCAGGAATGAAAACTTACAGAGTACAAAGGAAAAAACTCTATGAAATGTTGTTATAGGTATTGAAAATGAATGTCTCTAGTAACCGAGAAACAAATCCATTTGCAAGTTGAGTAGTTTTCATTGTTTTTCGAACAAATGGATGGGCAAACCTAAAAGTATTATCAGCTAAATGATTAAAAAGAATTATTGATAAGAGACCAATATGTGAATTCCAGCAAATTACATAGTTCAAGAGATTGAGTAACATTTGAATAACAAGAGTCCCTTCTTTTCCCATCTATTTCTTTATTGTGAACAATGTTTCTTGGTTTTTTCATCTATAAAACTGAAAACAAGGATAGAATTGACCCTGAATCTTCCTAATTTTAAGATAAATAATACTGCATCCATTAATGAATATATACAGTAATTGAAAAGTATGAGATGTTTTTCCATTAAAATTTAACTTTTTATCTTTCATATTTATCAAAAGTTTTGATATATTGAGATATTATTTTGATCAACTGCCTGCTTCTGTGTACTAATAATGGTAATAATACTCAGTTCTAAAACTCTTAACATTTTCAAACTTAGTGTCATTGGACATTAAAAATTAAATTTAAATCTCCATACACATTTTGGTCACAGTAGATTATGACAGGGTGGTCAGCAAAAGGCTTTCAAGCATAAAACTAAATTACATAATAATAAAATTCAATGGGGTAACTGGAATGAAAATATAAATTCATGAAGAAAAAGGAGCCATGTAAAACTGACTGTTTAAGAACTTGTTCATGTGTTTAATAGATGCTGTACCAAATTGCTCTGGTATTTAAAGTTCATTAGATGCATTAAAGGAATGATGTATTTTCTTAATGCCAATGTTTACAATATTCTGGAAATGGCATCACTTGCAACTATTTAAAATCGTGTTGAAGATTACAGGTGGCAACTTAGACTGTGCAAGGATCATGTATGGTTTTTCAAAGTGATTTAGGGGCATAAAAGTTTGAAGGCCACTGGTCTGGAAACTCAGTGTATAGTCTCCAGATATATAGTGAAAAGTTTGAAGTCCTGTCTCTTGTCTTTCCCCAAGCCTGCATTCTGCCATCATCAGGCCATCGGTTGATTAGGGGAGAGAATGGGAAACTACAGGAGCAAGAACAACATCCTCATCTCCAGCCTCGGGTGCCTGCCTAAAACCCCAAATCCCACTTCTACCTTTCCAGTCCAGTGCTCTCAGCCTTGCCCTTGAGGGACAGAGGTAAGTGACACAGCAGAGATGACAGTGGAATGGCCACAGTCTCTCAGGCTCCAGCTCCTACTGGGACAAAATGCTTTACCAATCAATCACCCCACCACCACCCTTGGGACCTCAGACTTCCCACCTGCAGCTGTCCATTCTTTTCTAAGCTAGCCTTTCCTGAGCAGGGAATTATCATCCGCACATTTCCACTGAGTGACTCTGACTTTGCTGAAATTAGAGGGAACCCAGTACCCTGGGTTAAAGAGAGATTTGGCTGAACTCTAGAAAATTCTCAGCCTCCATATATAATGACAGAGATATTGAGACAGCTAGTGGAGTCCAAAGAACACACAAAGACTTTCTCTGCCAGAGATTCAAAGCATCCATCCTCATACAACTCTGGTGTGATATAAAGGAGTCACAGTAACCTGTATTACACATGAAGAAACCAAGACTCAGCGAAGGTAAGCAAACATGCATGCAGAGGGTGTTCTCATTCTGGAACCAATGGAAGGATCCAAGCTTCCTCTGTATTCACCAATCTTTATGGATCAAGTCAAAATCTATGGAAGTACATGAGAGCACAATGCATGTCCTTTAAGGAAGCAACTCTAAAGAGCTGTAAAAACTTTACAACATGTGTTAAGGGTAAGATGTTCTAATGGGAAGATTGTCATTTATGGTAAGGGCTATTATTTTTTATTTATTCTATTTTGATGTTGTATTAAAATTGATTGCATGCTTAGCACAAAGAGGAAACTTCATGTGCATTAAGGAAAAAATGAAAAGCTTCGCATATGTTCTCTTCATCCCTTGAAAAGTCTATTTCCCACAAGCCCCAGCAGGTTTTGCTTCTTGTCACCCTGCTCAGTCATGTCTGAGGGGAACATCAGTCCGGAGTGGCAATCGCCTAACTGTAATACTATACTAGCTGCAGTCCCAGCAGCCACCACTACAGTCTTTAACCATTTAACAGTTTACCCCAAGGGTCACTTGGGCAGTGCCTTTGTTTACATACTATTCTGAGCGTCGCTCAGGCAGGTGTCATTTCAACCAATCAATTCTTGTATAGAATAAAGTTGATAAAATTGTTTTTATATTTCCTGTTATATTATCTTATAAAAATTAATGAAAAAATAAGCAATTTATGGTCATCCTGTATTTAAATACAAGATGCAGTTAAATACTGGTTAGTGGTTAAAATGGATGCCACACTTGCTTCAGAGAGTTTGGAAATTTCACATCCAGAGGATGCACATCAGTATTTGCTGCTTATAGACCACTGTATGTACACACATCTGTGTCAGGAGAGAGGGTGTTTGCATGAACATAGGTGTATGTCCATGCATGTGCTCTGTGCAAACGGTTGCATACATGGATACAGGACACAGGCCTGTCAGCCATGTCTTGATCACATGGGTTGGTAACACCTCCTTTGGACATTTCTAGAAATAAATGGCCTAAATGTAGAAAGAAGCATACTAAGCCCTCTTCTAATGTGTCCTGTCTCATGAGATGCAACAAAAATAAATAATTTCACTCTAACCCCCTTGGTTAGCTTTGCTGATAACCTACAAACTTTCCTTCCAAAATGACAGAAACCTCGTTCTTGGAATTAATCCTTTTCACTGCCCACCCCGTCCAACCACTGGGCTCTCCTAATAGTCCTCTCCACATACATGTGGGAGCCCTCCAGAGCCTTAGAGATACCCTTCAGAAACTTTCCCCAGTTCCAACCTTTTCTCCCCCTTCCTCTGCTCCTCGCCCTCCCATCTCTGCTTGGCTGTTCTGAGTTTCGCGTGCTGTACTGTGAAACAGCCCTGCAGCTTACTTCCCGGGCCCCATTTGTTCATTCAGCAGGCATGTCTCTTTGGTGGCTGAGCCTGCATTCTCTTCAGATGCCACCTGGATTCCTGGTGTGTCTTTGGGATACCAGTTTGCCTGTAATCGCACCATGACCGACCCCCCAAATTCAAGTTCTTCGGAATCCAGGGCTTGAAAGGAGAGATGTAACACTACAGCCCCAGCTCATAAGCACACAGGACTGGAAAGGGCCTTGGAATGACCTCCTCCACCTCCAGACATAGAGGCCTTGGGAAGAAGAGAGGCAGTATCTTGTCTAAGGTCACTAGGATACTAAATAAAATGAAACTAAAGTCCTAGAGTTTCACTCTTTTTTCATGTAAACTTATGGCTGGAGCGTAGAGTGTATACACAAAGGTATGCAAATAAAAATACACAGATTGAGTCTTACAAAGATTGAAGTTTAGTTCTATAGTTTCCTTTCTCTCACCCTATGTACATGGACTTTGGGTCACCTGGCAAAAGTGTGTTTCCTCCAGGTTGTGTGGGTGAACGCCTTAGGGATGCAAACACATGTCCATCTGTGGCTTCACCCAGCTCCCTGGTTTCCATTGCAGGGAAACTTGTCAGGAGAGATTCAGGTTCTTCTCACAGTGACACTGGACCTCTGATTTATTAAGTCAAAACTGTTTGACTTCCTTCTGCCTCTCCTCCTCTCCCCAAGACAGCGGAGCAGACTGTCATCTAGCTTCTTGTTGATACGAACTGAAGATCTCAGCCCCAAGTTTAGTAGGTGCTTGGGTTCTTTGGAGGGAAGGTGCAGAAAGAACTCACAAAGACATCGTTAAAGCACTGCTCCCTCAGAGCAGGCTTTGTGACAGCTACCCAGGTGGCAACCTTTTAGCAGAATCTCAGAGGGATGACTGTCTCAGTCTGAGCCTCTAGCCTCAGAATTAGGAAAACCCTTGGAGTCTTCCAAAACTACCGAGTTAAGAGCCAAGCTGTTTAGCAGCATGAGGCTAGAGGATAAATAAGCTCATTGTGATTCTTCCCAATTCTGTTACCTAGAGCTACATCTGCCAGGAGCAAAGTTCTCAGACAGGAGCTCCAGGAACACACACCTTTTATAACTTCTCCTTTTGTTTTCCCTTTCCTATATCCTGACTATATGCTGGCATTCATTCAAAGACCTCACTGTCCTTTATTGCCCCCAAGTAATATAATTTTTATAGAGCAGGCCCTGCAAGTCCAAAAATGTACATTGAAGAATAACTTGAACCTTATTTTCTGAGTGCCTCAATTGGAGCCTCTTGGGTGCACCAAAATCTTCTACAGGAAACAAATTTGAGAGATGTTAAAAGAATTCAATTCACTGAACAATGCTGGAGGCCTCAAGTCAGCTCAGATCCACAGACCACACTAAATTCCACCTCGACCTCAAGTGCTCATCATTGCGCACATGCATAAAAGAAGCAAGATAAATCCTCCTAGAGACCTTAGATTAAAAAACTAAAAATTACCCTCTACAGCCCAGGCACTAACAGTTAGGTTCCCATTTATAGTTAGACTTATTTAGCCAAAATAAAGTAATCTCTTTCAAACAAGATCACCTTTGCTAAACATTCAGTTGCCCCACAAAATCTAAAAATCACGTGAACCAATATTGAAAGTGTGCATATAGGATGAAGAAACATAGAATCCAGAGGAACAAAGGAAATAATGTAAAACTCAGCCAAACCTATTTACCTGCTAAACAACCTTGTATAACATATGGAAGACTCAGCTTCCTTGTATATAAAATGGGGTTAATAACACACCTACTCAGAACACATACGGAGATAAAATGAGGTAGTAAATGAAACAGAGGCAACTCACAGGCACATAGACATTGTTCTGAATCTGAATGGTCCTGGGATGATGCTACTACTTTCTCAATGGTAAGGTTTATGTTATTATATAGCATTTTCCAATTTTTCCCCGGACTCGGGCGTTCTGTCAAGAGAGCTCTTCCAACAATGAGGCAACCTTCTCTGATTCATGGATGAGAAAGCAGTTCAGGGATGAAAAGTTGGGCAGTCAATCTAGGTAGAGCTCAAGCTGGAAGTAATCCATTGCCACACTGCAAGTGTTTCTCTTTATGAGTTTTGTAAATTGAAGATACTTCTACCTAAAACCACTGAGAGTAATTGTAAGGAACTGCCAGGATCTACATAGCTGCCAGTCTGGATCCTTGGATCCAGGCTGTTTAGAAAAGCTTGGCCAAAATGAATTGCAGAGAAGGCAAGGCAGGGCTAGTTAGAAAACTCAATGCTTCCTTTGGACTAGGCTGCATATCCTGTGTGTGGGGCTCCATGGTAGGAGAAAAAGGAAGAACAAGGTGATTTGACTTTAACAAAGTAAGCAATGAGATGGGTTCTTTTTCTTCAAAAGGTTAACTTAGTCAGGAATTGACTCCAGTATTCTTCTCAATGAGAACAATAGTAATAATAATAATACCTCTTATGGAATGAGTATCCTACTAGCCTGAAGACATGGCACTGGATTTGACCTTTATTATAGAATGTCAGGACCCTAAACAGACCGTAGATACACACCATGTGTGCTATGAGGGCAAAGGCTTTTCTAACATTTGGTAGAATATTCTCCTTTATGAGCCAATGAGACCACATCTCCAGGTAAGCCCAAGCTGAATGCCAACCCTCAAGCTTTGGATGCGACACTAGGTGAGCTGGCCTAATTCATAGAAGACTTTTTTCTAATTCCAAGGCTCTAGAAGCCTGTAATACTGTGCCCTCCATGCCCAGATCCTGGGAGAAGCTTGCACATCCATGGAAGGGGTCTCAAATCACTGCCCTAAGAGCAGATAGCACAGAAACCTCTGTTTGATGCTCCTGGTCTCATTTATCTCAGACAGAGCTTGGGAAGACTAATTGAGGAATGTGTATAAAGCATAGCTAGCAACATGTGCTAAGGTGTAGCATTATTTCCTACAAGGACAGGGATTCCTGCTCTGACCTGATATCTGTTGGCATTAGTAGCTGTTCCAGGTTTTTCTCCATGTGATCTTGTTGCAACATCCGCATAATGTGAGTCCCATGTCTCTCATTCCTCACAACCAGAAGTTTCTGGAGGTCATCTGAATTGAGAGGAGGCAGGCTGCTGCATTTTGGAGGCCAATGGGGAGGTAAACTGAGGTAAGACAAATTTAGCAGTTTGCCCACTCCACTTAGCACTGCCAGGCAGGGGTAAGACCTCCCATTAGAAGAATTAATGGATGTAAACACAGGACCACAGGACAGCAAAAGGTGGCCCACTCAGAAACAGACCTAATGGTAGAGCCTGCGTACCACTGTAATTCAAACTCATAACTACGTGACCTTAGGAAATCACTTCATCTCTCTGAACCTTCATCTTCCCGTCTATTAAACACCAATTCGAATTTGTCTCCTAAAGCGGCCATGAAAACTAAACAAATAATCTATAGGAAGCATTCTGCCCAGTGCCTGGCACTTGGTAAGCCTCACTATTCATTAGAAAGTAACTATCATAGTAATAATTGTAATACAGTTGGGGCAGTGCTGGTATACTGTTCTCTCATGCATATTTGCAAGGAGCATTCTCTGGACCAAGATTTCGATAATACAAGGGAATGAATTGTGCATTTCTATGTGTATGAGTACATGGGGATATTTCGTGGTCAGGGATGATAGGGATTTAGACTGGATTAGGAAGCAAATTCTCAGTGTCCATGACTATTGCTTTCATTGTAGGGCTGCCCTGCGGAAAGGTGAGCAGTCTTTTCTCGTTTTGTGCTGCTGCAATAAATGAACCAGACCCCACCCCCTCCTCTTCTCTCCATCATCGATTGCGCCCTCCAGTTAGGCACGTCCTGCAGGTTGCACAGTTCAGCCACAAAGACACAGTTATTGCTAAAGGTGACATCTACTCCTCCCAAATCATTCCAAATTTATCTTTTTAGCTGGAGGGAGATTCCAGCCCTTGGGCCCCCTTTTGTTTTATTAACCAACAACTGAAAATGCCAGAAGTAGCTGAGGAAGAGTCACAAATGGGGGTGGGGGGACAGGGAACACTTTGCATATTTTAATTACTTCCGTAAACAATGGGTACCACAGCAGAAACTACCAACCATGACTACATCCCCAGGCAAAGGGAAGTTTCAACTCACAGAGGGAGATGACATAAAGAATACACAAGGCCTCTGTAGACTACATGATGCCTGATCTAGCTTCTCTGAGCTGGAGCTGAATTTCCAGTCCATCCACTGCTTTGGCTGGCAGAGTAGCTCTGGTGAGGACAAGGAGAGGTGGACAAAATGGGACTTCCACAGACCCATAGTTTACCTGGGAACTGAATGCGCCCCTCCACTCAGTGGAAAATGTGATGTTCATTGAGTCAAAAATTGAGCCCCTTTCATTCTAGCGGAAGGGTGCTTGGAGTGTGGGAGGAGCATTACAGATCACTTGCAGCCCTACAACCCTGAAGCCGTGGATAAAATCCTTGAGCTCCATCGAAAGATAAGGATTTGACTTAGAAAAAATAACATGGTTAAATTCTCAGGGAAACCTAGGATGGGTGATAACAGCAGTTGAAGCATTCTGTGAACTACAAAGTGATTAAGAAACACAAGCATCCCAAGTTCTTAGTTAAGCTCTCCCCTGAGAATCTCCATGAAAGTGGTACAGAGACTCGAGATGCCTCCAGCCTCCTGGAAGGGAGACAGGCAGAAAGAAGATCTACCACGCAGGGAAGCCATGGAACCGAGTCCAAAGAGCACTGACATAAAAGTCAGGTCATCTAAGTTCTCATCTCAGTTGTGTCAGTGTTCATGCTGTGGTCCTGGCAGTCTGTACTTCCTTTTGCTCTCAATATTCACATTTTCACTAAATTTGACTCAACAAAAATTCACACATTTGACTCAACTATGTCAAAGGATTGTTAAGATTTCACTCTGCTGGGGCCGGTGAGATGGCTCAGCGGCATAAGCGCCTGCCTGGCAAGTGCAAGGTCCTGAGTTCGACTCCCAGAACCCACATATGAAAAAAGGGCCGGTGATATTGCTCAGCGGCATGGGTGCCTGCTGGTGCGTGAGGTCCTGAGGTTGACCCCGGTACCCACCAAAGGAAAAAAAAAAAGATTTCACTCTGCTAAAAAAAAAAAAAGACATAAGATTGTCTAAAGCATAATTTTCTTATCTAAATCTACATGCCAAGAGCCTTAAAAAAAGGCTCATCTCAAGGGCCTTCTTAATACCTGTAGCACCAGCAGTCTGAATTTCCAGAGGATCATGTGTATGTGTGCATGTGTTGTGGGCAGGCCAAAAAGAGCAAGGGGCCAGAACTCCCAACACTCTGGGTCTGAGGGTTACATCATACCACCTGCCTCATCCCTAGGCGCCAGTGTCCTCATCTATGAAATTGGTGGTCTGAAGGAAAAGGCTGTACTAGTTGACCTGTAAGTATCATATGTTCCAAAACATGAAGACTCAATGAAGCAGAGCCTGGATAACCTCTGGATGCCCCTCCCAGCTCTGGAAGAAGATTAGAGCTCTGGGGCCTGCTGACTTCCACACAGTCCTCAACACTGCACCTGGGCCCAGGGTGCCTTTCTGCAGAGATGCGTGGGATGAGGGCAGTGGCAGATGAAAGGCATGATGCAGCCACGCCTCCACTCAGCATGTGGCGTCCCAGGCCGCCATCTGAGGCCTGCAGCTGTGGGCTGAACCTTCTCCCTTTATAAACAAGCCCTACCTCTTGGCTTCTCCTTTAAGGTCAAAAGGCTGTGCTCTGAAGATGCTCTGAGGATGAACACAGGAGAAAGTCTTAAATGCTAAGCCAGCAAACACAGTTGGATAGATTTTAGGGTTTTTTTTTTAAAGACATTCCTACTATTTTATACACATTCATATTTCCAAAAGTGTATAAGTGGGCTTCTTGTTTCAAAGCAACTGAGTTTGGGATGAAATATCTTTCTCAGGGTCATTGAGTTGGCCCCCAAAAGGTGGAGCTGGTTAAGTACTGAGGTAGGTAATCACCAAGATTAGAGCCCCCATCTTAATTTATCTACACCTCTTGCTCCACTATAACAGAGTTAGGAAAATATGCTTTTAGCATTTCCAGTTTGGAGCCAGAAAGGGAAGTCTCATGTCAGTGAACAGGGGTACAGAACAACAACTTACTGAATATTTATATTGTGCCAGGGTGTATGCTAAAGAGTTAAAATGCACTACTTCTTTCAATCTTCCCCAAATGCGTTGACTCTGGAAGTTATTGTTATCAACAGTATTGCATCAAGCAAGGAAGAGAGGGAGGAATGAGAAAAGATTAAGTAGCTTATTGCAAAAGGCTGAAGAGTGAGAAATCCTTATACCTAAATTATTCAAAAATCAATATTTGTATGCACCAACAAGTTGAAATTGTTGTGCACTTCCAAGTTAAAGGAAGACTTACTAGCAAAAAATGTTTTAAGAAATGTAAACTGATGGGCTAGGGTGGCAAATTTTAGAAAATGGTATGAAATCCTACAACCTGATTTCTATAGAAACAGCCATAAAAGCTGAAGGGGGATTTTCATTCTGAAATATCTAAATCAGCGCAGTAAGATGGGAGCTCGCATCAGCTCAGAAAGCATTCATAAAGATGGCACCAGAATACATCCTATGTTCCTTAAAGACAGACTGGAAAAAGCGGCCAGCCATGGGCTTTGCTTCCTCAGTCATCCTCCTGCAGCTTTCCTCTGCATAATACGCAACTCAACTGTGGAGTGGTTCTGATGGTCTCTCACTGGCTCAGCTGAGCTCGCAATGGCAAGTCCTCCCTGCTGAAAACAACTCTTCATTACTAAACATCTAGGCCCTGCATAATGTGTTCAACTGCAAGAGCATTTATCATCATAACTTTCAAAATTTATTACCATTGATTGTTTAGATATTCATTTGCCATTAATGTCTCTTTCTCTAATATCATTGTCTCGGGAAGGAAACGAAGGAAGCAGAGGAGATGGAAGAATTATAGGTAAAACTGGAGATGAGAAGGAAGGAAGGAGAGAGGAAGCAACATGTACAGAGCTTGATGACAGTCAGTATTTGGGTCTTAATATGAATCAAACACCACAAATAGTTTTTATCATTAGGACACCATATTGCTTTTTTGCTAAAGGTAGTTTGGGTTATATTTTCTGTCACTTAGGGCAAAAAGAATACTGATAAAACACTGGAAAATTAATCTTTTAAGTTTGTTTTTATTTTAGGAAATAAAATGTCTACCAGAAATGAACATAAGAGGAGAGGTTCAGAGAGCTTCTAGAGGCCCTCAGAGAAACCAACCTGCCCAGCAAGGGCACAGTCACAATGGCCCTTTTCCCTCCCTCTTGCATGGCAGCACCCATGTACCAAGACTTCAGCTGCCACAAACCATCACAGGGCACAGTTCACAACATGTGGCTCTGATATCAGCATCTGTATTGACAACTCTCCCTGTGTGGCTGCATCCAACCTGGTGATGGGCTTCTTCAGCCATACACATTGGGCTGGAGGCCATAGCAGACATTTACCTTCCCTTAGGGCTAGCCACAGTGGTGGGAAGGGAGGTGGCAGCAAAAACCTGAGGGATGAACTAATGCTCAAGAGAGGTAATCACCAGTCTGGAGACAGTGGAACTCATATCATCCCCACTAGCATTTTCAGACAGGAGGCTGGCACACAGTTCTTCCAAACATATAGATTTATCATGAGCCTTTGTCCCAAAGCAAGTGCAGAAGCAAATGGACTTGACCAACTTTGAAGATAAGATCCAGATCAAGGAGTGTGGAAGCTAATCCTAAGGCCAAGGCAACTTCCTTTGGGAAGAGTCTTGGAGGAAATAGGCAGAAATATTCCCTCCCCTCCTCTGTCATCTTCCCTACGGTTCCATCTGCTCCTTCATGTAAAGACCCGAATGCCACCCCATTCCAGGCAATCCTTATCATTGTGACCAAAAGGCTTACTCTGCTCTGAAACACTGGTCAGATCAGCAGAGAGTGAAATACCAGGGGAGCTAGGAGTTCAAAGGTTAAATACCATGTAATGAACAGAGTTCTTATCTTGGATAAATCTCCAGGTTAAACCCAAGGACTGGTCCTGGGCACACATAGCTAATCTTGGACTTACAGAGACTTGAGATGCCATATAAATTAAGAGGCATCTAATCCAGAAGAATGTATTCATTTTCTCCAAAAGACCAGTCTTAACTATCTCAAATCACAAGATTTGAATTTCCACAAGAAACTCAGAAGATTTGAGATAGCAATTTTGGAAAACTGGATAACCACATCTCATAATTTCAGGGCTGTTAACAATATTGATGTTTTATTTCATCAAAGCCTTAGTGTGCTTTAGAATGCTCCCTAGTTTACAGACAACTTCAGGGCACCCAGTCCTACCTCACAACCTCAGTGATAGCCAAAAACAACACTCACATGCAGAGGGGTGAACAAAGCTTATCCTAACCATCCTCATGTCCCTTGGGTATGCAGAGACAGGTGTGTGTTTTCAGTTTCTTTTGAAAAACTGGGTTTGCTTGGGTGGGGAGACACTACCCCCCCCAGGCTCCCAGCTTGCTGATACAAAGGAAGAGTCTGTGATCAGATCTCCAAGTAGGCTGCTGGACTGAAACACACATGTGACCCTGTCCTCTTAGACTTGTGGCTAAAGCTTGAGCATGGTCCTTCTAGCTGGTCCTTCTAGCTGGTCCTTCCTAGAATTAATCATCCCCTGGATATGTGAGTGGCAGAGTTGGCCATAGGTAACCAGAAAAAGAAGGAATAGCTTTGTCAGCTAGAAATATACCTAGACATTCCTAGTCTTTACCCCTCTTCCCAAGTGGGACTTCACAGAGCACACAGATTCAGAACAGAGAAACCATCTGATGTGGAGAAGGGGTAGAATTTGAGGAGAAAAGGTAGTTAGTTCTCTTGTTTGCTTTCATCAGGGAGGAGATTCAGAAAAATGTCAGAGAGGCATATCCTATGGAGGAAGACAATGAAGCTTTGCTCCTTAGCCCTTGAGTATTACAGTGAGGTGAGAAACCAGGCAATAGTCCACAAACTGTGAAGAACAGTGCTTGATGAGGTAGCCATAATCCAATAGTGAGAAGACCGTAGTGAGGAGTATTGAAGTGCCAGCAGAACATTCCTGTGATGTTGGCATTGTGATGGCAAAGAAAATCCTTGACAAATGACAAGGGTAATAACTTTTCTCTTTTTTTGTGAAACTGAACAAGACATTATCTTGATGTGCACTGAGACCCAGGATAAACGCATGCTAGAAGCCCAAGGAAATAATAGCATTGCATGTGGGAAGATCCTCCTTTAGGAACATGGGGAAATGTTATTGACTTCCCCAAATTACTCTTTACTTTGTTGTAGCAGAGACGCCTTGTGCATCTAAATGGTGATTTGTTTGCTACTAACCTGCTTAGGAGCCCATTTTATGTATAAAGCAAGGTGTTACCTATTTTTTTCTGGGCAATATAGGAAGATACACTACAAATAAATACAAAGTTACACAGTCATAGTGATGTTAAATATAACCATGATATCCGAGTTGTGGCCCAGAGACAGTCCGCCTGCTTCTTGCGAATAGCATCCCAAGACTGGATGGGGTCAGTCTGTGGACTCCATTCATAAAGGCAGACAAGAATTATGAATTATTTCCAAATTCAACTCTTCACTCAAAGCCCTGTCAAAAATCCTATGGCCAATATCAGAACTTTGCATGCATTCACCCCACCACCATTATCAGGACCCACACACCATGCAGTGGCCCTCCTTCCAGCTCTGCTTAAAACAGACATGACCACAGAAGATTTGTTCTCATGCCCCAGAGATTTGCCATGCCCATCCCCATCCCCAGTGGCAATGACACAGAGAAGCAGCAGAAATCGCTGTCTTCATGCACAGTCAGCAAAGACATGGGCAACCACCCCAATGCACCTTCTGCTTTTGATCCAGCCATGCAGATGAGCCCGTACACAGGACCTCGGGGTAATGCAGGGGGTCCTACCTCTCTTTTCCTTCCCCATCTCCTGCCAATCACTGCTTATGGATGGATGCTGAGACTAACTGATAAAGGCAGGATTTCCAACTTAAATCTTGCCTCCACTACCTTCTAGTTTTGTGTTTAAGCAGCAGTGTTCTCATCCTTAAAGTGGGAATATGATAACTTTTTCATAGGAACAATGTAGATTAAATTAATTAAATTACTCAAAGCCTCTAGCAAAGTGATGAGAGTAGTCGCTCAGCAAATGTAAGATGCCGCTGCCACCCCCAAGGACACACCATCCCCAAGAATGGAAGAAGGAAGGAGCTGAAGATATCCTGAATGGCCAGTGCAGGCCACAGATGAAGACATTTTGTACAAAAGACTGAATCCAGCCTTGTTCACTTTCTGATGCCCCCCAAACCACATCAGTAGGACAGAAAACTGTGGTAAACACCAAGCAAACAAAGTCTGCTCCCAATGCCATAGCCTCCTGACTCTCCCTCTTCACTTCTTGTCACGCTAAAGTTTGTATTTCTTCACCTGGACTCAGACTTTTTAGCTCTGACTTGCTTCAGAAAGTTTTATCTGAGCCACAGAACTCCTTGGAGAGATTAAGTGAACTAAATTATATCATCTTTTTTAAGCAAATCAATTGCTTTGAACCCTTATCTAAAATGGCATGCACACACCTGCCTGTGCACACAACTCACACGCCAGCCAGCACCGCCACAATCACCACTGTCACTACTATCACCATCATCAAGGGCCTGTGTTCATCCTCTCTGCTTCACGTTTCTTCTAAAGATCTATCACTTTCGAACTTACTATGTTTCTTACTTTATCTTTATCTTCTATTTCCCTTATTAGAGGCAAAGATTTTTATCTGTTTTATTCACAGTTGTATTCCTGGCACCTAGAATAGCTCAAGATACATAGAGATGTGTGTGTATGCCCCAATTTACCAGGGAAGGTCTAAATTTATGCCTTAGTTCCTATTTAATTATTAATAGCTTCCTTCTTCACTCTCAGAAGTATCTAAATTTAGGCAATCAAATGCACACACTTAATTTGTAATAAATTATTTGTTTAATTGAATTAATAAATTTGACCAATCTGATACTTTAAATAAAACTTGTCAACTCCTGAAACTCAGAGTTGGGCTCTAATGCGATTGAAATACACATATTTATTTTACAAGCATGAAAGGAAATGAAGCTCTTATATGACCCTGCTTACAAAACTCTCCCAAGGCTGGCAAACATGCTTGTTTTGATAGGCTCTGGCTACACAAAGCCCTGAAAACTCCTAAACAGAAGCCATTATTAGTAGCAATGTCAAGATGAGAAGCCTGTGTAACTGCGGTCCTGAGAGAATCTGGGAGGCTATGCTTAATTTACCTCCCTAACCAAATGAGGAGAGAAATGAATGCAATTGTAAGAGCATCCCCAGGCACCCACAGGATCAGGATAATGCCTCATACTAAGAAGCTGGAGCTTCTCACTTCTACATTGACTCAACAACACGCTCAGTCAGTGTTTGGAAACAGCATCTGGCCCGTGGGGAAGCACCTCAAGATGACAAGCAGGACTTGGACTGGAGTTTTAAGGCCAGGTAGCTAAATTTCTGGATGTGTTTTTCCAAGTGTATCAGTCCCAAAACAGAAGGAAAAGAGCCCTAGGCAAAACATGAAAGGAAGCCATCCAATTCATCCTTCAGATCAAGGCAGGATAGATGGAACTTCGACTGACTCTGCAGTATGTCTACCACCTTGCCAGAAATCACCACAGTAATCAAAGTACGGAGGGTAAAAATCTCCCCCCAAATGCTGGTGGATATGACCCAGTCACAGAGGCTGGTAACAACTGTCCTCAATTCATCAGAGGTTAAGTGGGAGACCTATCTTCAGACCCTCTGGCCTGTGTGTTAAGGATGATCTTAGTTCTTCAAAGGGAGGCACCCAAAGTACACACACAGCTCAAGGCCACATCTCCTGCAAGGCATGAAAGCAGCCAAACCACCACCCATGCAGTGCCTCCAGCCTCCACCGACACGCAGGCCTGCACACAAGCCCTGCAGCCATCTGAATTCTGGCGGCCATCCCCACTGTGCACCAAACTTTAGCAGGTCATGGCCCGGCCACCCCACCATGCTGCCTCCCTGTGAGACATCCCAAGCACATCTCTGGCTTTGGCAGGAAACTTCCATTGAAGTGAAATGATGCCCCCATGTTGGGAGGCAGAAAGTGGTTGGAGCAGCCCTCAGCCCATGGAAGTTCCTCTCCAAAGCCTGCAAGCTGTCAGTCTGTATGGGAACAGCTCTGCCCAGCCTTGGCCCCAGAAATGAAATCCAGACTCACTGTGGAAGTTGTCGGTGCTGCTAGCCTCTGCTGCTGCCATGACACGCTGACTGGGCCCTTCTGGCATGGCCCTTCCTGACAGTGAATGGGGCAGAGAGCAGGGAGGGGAGAGAGAAGAAAAGGGGTGAAGGGAGAGGAAGGCTGTGCATAAGGATGAAGGAAGAGAGGAGAAAGGAGTGGTGTATCTTTAACTGAAGTGGGTATCCCTCCTGACCACAGCCTCCAAATACCTCTCCCATGCTTTGGGCAGGAAAGCTGACAACAGCTCTCCACCTGCAAGGCCCTCACACAGGAGTCCCCCCAGAATGCCACTCACAGCCCAGCCAACAGACATTTCTAGGGCCACAACACCCAGCTCTCTTCCTGTGAGGGCCACCAAGTTTCAGTGGGTTTCTCTCCAAGGGCTCAGCTCTCCTCCTGACAGGGGGAGCCTCTCACTCTGGAAGGAAATGGATTTTATCTAGAATTTTCAACCTTCAGGTCAAAGAAATAGCACTTTCTCCCAAACTTCTGACTGTGTTAGTAGCAAATCCATGAATTTGCAGCTATTTTTAGAGCTTCCCAGACCCTATTCCTTGCTTTTCCAATTTGGAGAGGAGGTGAGCTAGCTGAACATCGCTGGTGCGGACATTCAACCCTCCCCCTCCTCACCGTCAAGAGAGTTAAGTGCTGGTCTTCTCCATCCCACCCAGGAAAGCTTTCCCCAGAAGGTAGTGGAGGGGCTGAACTAGACTTCCTTAGAAGGGCGACTCAAGGTAAATTAGCAAGTGTCTTCCTTGTCAAGAGTTGTATACAAAGAAGAGAGACAGAGCCTCTGCTCTCAGTGGAGCCAGAGGCAGAGAAGCCACTGAAAAGGATCTGAGGAGGGAGTAGGCTGGTGAAGTCTCACTCCCAGGTATGCAAACCCAAAAGCTGAGGGGACCCTCCATGAAGACAATGAAGTGTGGATCCATGGTGTTTGATGATGGTGAGGGACAGACAGAAAGAAGGAATGAATGAAGAGGGAGAAGAAGGAAAGGACACACAGGCAATTGGGAAGATGTTTTATGAGTGAAATTGCCCCCCTCTAAAAATTCTATTGTGTTGAAGTCCAGTGCCTCTGGGGCCTCAGCATATGACTGTAAGTGAAGATAAGGCCCTAAGAGAGGTAACCAAGGTAAAATGAAGTCATTACGATAAGCCCTGCTCTAATATCCCTGATGGACTTATGAGAAAAGGAAACGTGGGCACACATTTACAGAAGGAGGACCACGTGAGGATACAGGGAGAAGGTGGGCATTTGTGAGTCAAGGAGACAGACCTCAGAAGGAACTAAACCTGCCAAAGCTTGGTTTTAGATTTGCATGCTCCAAGCTGTGAGAAAATAAGTTTCTAATGTTGAAGCACCCACTCTGCAGCACTTTGCTACAGCAGCCTCAGAAATGAACACAGTACCTCAGCAGCAGGGGAAGTGAGCACGGGGTATTGTGGAGCAGGAGGCAGACTGTCTGGGGTGGCCCCCAGGGGCTTCTTGTGGGAGAAGTCAGGAAGGAGACTGGCAGAATGCAGAAGTCTGGTAGCCCGGGTGAGAAATGTATACTTTGGAGAAATGACTCACCTGAGGCCCTTAAACCAGTAGTGAGAGGGATGTAGATGGAGGAGGAGATGTGTAGTGCAGCCCTGCGCCAAAGGTGCATGTGCTGATCCAGGTGTTGGAGCAACCAGGGTGTGGACAAAGGTAGTTCCTGCCAATGTGCAAAGATCAAGTGCTGCAGAGGTGCTGTGTCATAGCAAGTAGGTGATGAAGAGACAGATTCAAAGAGGACTTCTTTTTGGGGAACCTCCCAAGAGAGTTTTCATGGATGCTAACTGGCTGCTGAGGAGGGGAAAGCAGGAGGCAGTTGTGGTGACTTTACTGAGAACATTCCAGGTTTCAGTCACCAATGAACTCTTCAGGGGAGACTTACAGAGAAGCAACCAAAGAGAGAAGAGGTAAAAGCTGAAAATGTAAATTCAAGCAGCTTCTGCATCAAAGCAAGAAGGGGTTATAATCATGGGAGTGTGTGAGGTTTGCTAAGTACATGTCAGGAATAACTGCACCCTAACATTAAATGAGAGGAAGGAAAAAAGCCAATGAAAGAAGTAAAGAGTGGCAGGGAAAGGGAATGCATTGCAAAGTCAGACATGACTGAGGCATCAAACAAGAATATTATGCCATGTTGGTGGGGGAGGGGCAGGTTGAGGAGGAGAAGGGGGGGTACTGTGAATAATGTCATTCAGCACATAGTTCAGAAAGGATGAGCCTTGAGAAAAGACATTTGAATTTGGCCATGGTGAGATAATTACTGACCCCCAAACTGCAGATTCAATGAAGTAGTAAGAGCAGAAGGTCAAAATTAAGACAGAAGATGAAGCTACCCATTGTAATACTTGAGGAGACAAATGGAAATTGGAAAGGGCAGAAAGGTCGAAGGAAGATTTGTCTTTAATGTAAAAGCGACTGTGATTTTTTTTTTTTTTTTTTAGTAGAAAGGAGGGAGAAAGCCTTTAAGAAAGACTTCAGAACAAGACAAACATAGTCATAGAGAAAGGTGGGCTAGAAAGAGACCAGGCAGGTGACAGCAAGGCATGAATAGTGGGAAAGAATACAGAGGTGTGAATGTGAAGATATGGAGAGGGTGTATTTGCCCTAATATTTCATAGCATCATGGAAATATATACTTGACAGTTCCTCGAGCATGCATAGGGTCCTTAAATTACTATACTGTTTCTAAGAAATCTCTATTACACATACAGTCATCTTTTAAGATCTGAGTTGGAAGAAAGCAAAACTTGGAGGTCATCTACTGCACCCTGACATCCAATGCATGTGTCTCTACAGCATCTCTAATATATAGTTCTCTGAATTTTCTGGAAACATGGGGATGGACAGTGGAAATGGGGTATCCACAGTCATGCAGGTTGGTCTTCATTTACATATAATGATGGCAAATGCCTATGTCACTGTGCTTCACCACCTTTGATTCTGAAGTGTTCCCACACTTTTTTAATCATCCCACCTCATAGGTAAGGGAACATATTGTAGAATCCATCATCAAACCAAAGTAATGGAGGACTGGCCCTCAGCATCTCTGTACTGAGGCCTGGTTTGTGATTTCTGAGTGTCTTAAACTACAGTGCCCTTGTGCATCAACCCAAATCATGTCTGTCTCCTTGTTTATTGCATTTAATGGACATTTATGGAATGCCCAGTATGTGCCAGGCATAGCGTTAGATACAAAAAAATGTGTAATTGCTAAAGTAACACCTTACAGAAATCCCAGCTACTGCGAACAAATATGTATTGACAGATGTCCTGGAGAATATACTAATATATTTGACAATACACACACATTAACCTGCTGCAACACATTTAGAGGTGCTGGGGCAACATTCTTTGTCTCTGACCACCTCTTTTCTTGCTTCTAGCATTCCTTCCTCTCCCTTGCAGTCAAACAGTTTGTGTGACATTCTTGGGACTGTACTTGGCTCACAGCACTTGCTGCTGCTTACTCAATTGTTACAGTGCCGACACCTAACTCCCTGAATAAAGGTCTCCTTGCTTGGTATGGTGGCCAGCCCTGACTCACCCCAACTGGTTGCCTCATTTTCCTTGAATAGCCTTTCTACAAAGTCCTGTTGGAAAAAACAAAAACATGGGATTGGATCATTAAAGGTTCACTCTAAACTCTACCTAACCTCAGGAAGACCACACTATATTGGTATGCTCTTTAAATTTTTATTCAAAAAATTTTTGTTCACATCTCTTTAAAAAACAACTTATTACTAAAAAAATACCTAACCCAACTCTGCCTCTCATTTACTGTGCAATCTAAGGAATACCAACTAATCTCTCTGAGCCTCAGTTTACACGTCTGTAAATAGGAATAATCATACCAACCAGTCAGCCTTACAGAGCTTTGATGGTAATCAGAGATGAGCACTGTATCTGTAATAGTCTTGGGTTGTTTCTACCACTAACTAAGATGCATGAACTGGACAATCATCCGCTTATTTTCTCCCTCTCGCTCCAACTCCCACTTCTCTCTTTCTCTCTTTAAGTGGATTTGACAAGATGAATTCCAAATTTATTTCTAGCTATGATTTCACAAGTTTGGCATTGTAGTTTATCCAAATTTTATCAAGGCATCTATCAAAGGCTGTCATAAAACACTTATGGGAAAAACAAAGTTAATGTATATGAGAAAACAGTCCAATTGGTTAGAGTCATAACAATGAAATGACTATTTCTAAAGAATTTGATCAACATCTGCCTGGGATCAGAACACTGGCCAAAAACTTAAGCTCTTAAAATGTTTAGTTTTCCAAAAAATAAAAATATGCTTAAAGATAGTGTGGGTACATTGATAAAAGTTACCACAGAGTTGCTGGCACTAAACTGGCAGGGAAATCTGTATCCAGACTACCAAAAACCACAGTAGAGTAGAATAGGGAATAAAATTTACCCAGAAACAAGGTACTTTTACTGTACACAAGCTCTAAAAAATAAGCAATTTCTTGAAACTGCTTACCTGAAGGTAATTTATGGTACTAGGACACTCGTGCCATCTGTGAACAGGGGCAAATAAATCTAAATGAGCTCCAGTAATGCAGGGAAACCTGGCAAACCCCTGCCCCCTGCAGAAGTTCCATCAACACAAAAGCATTTGAAAAACTCCTGCCCATGCTGTCCTAAAATCCCTCCATTTGGGAATATGCCTACAAGAGTCCAGTAGAATCCCTGGACAGACACCAATAACCAGGAAGGTATATGCCAGGATTGCAATTAATTGGACATAGATGTTACCAACACCTTTTCCAAAATTCATGGCAGGTACCACCAGTTGATCACATGCTTCTTCACTGGTCCTAGATGCAATCCATCACTTGACTCGGGGCAACCACCACCAGTCCATCTGAACTTCTTCCTGAGATAAACTTACCATCCCAGAGACACATAATACTTGGTAGCCAGACAATTAGGTTTACAAGCAACAAAATGACTCATTTTTTTAGGCATGAGTGCAATTCCATGGCATGGAAAGCATAGGAGACTATAATAATGAAGTGACTCCCAAGTATTAGAAAATAAATAAAATACAATTGGTCTCTTGAAGATTAGCATAACATGAATGAAAATGTGGATGTATAGCCAAGGACGATTGAAAAAGCTTGGCGTTCTCAGGCCATGAGGACCAAGCCCAACTGATACAGATAAAAAGAATACTGTACATCTTTCAGAAGGGGCACTGGCTGGTGAACTGAAAAAAAGCAGTCATGGAACTGGCTGATGGCGATGTGCATTGCCTCCTGCCTTTGAACAGTGGAGAGAAGATTTATGCAAAAGACATGGAGTATTTCTGAATCTACTGGAAAGCTAAGAACTCTGCTGTCAGTCTTTCTTAGATAGATGTCATTGATTATTTGGATCTTCTAACTCCCTAGCTCTGACTTCTTCCTCTTCTCCCTGTGATCACCCTTTTCACATAGGCTAGCACTAAAGTAAATGCTTTGGTCATATAGCCTTTAAATAATTGGTCCCCTACGTGGACTACTACACTGCTCTTTTGGTACTAACTCCAGTCTAATGGGTGTTTAAATTGTTGTAAGACATGCACTCAGTCCTCTTCACTGATAAGCAGATGTTTGGGCCATTTGTGGGGAATTAGATCCAGTTGCCTTTCCCTTAGATGACACCAATGCACTTTACAGATGTACCTACCCAGTCTCCACATAGTGACCATTGGTGCCTGACAAGTAGGACCCATGAGGATAATTTAAACATGCTTAGGCCAGTAGAGACATTATTTCCTATCCATTACAAACATCTCACATAGTACTACATGTATTAAAATTAAGCATTTTCATAAAGCATTGAGTATGTGAAAATCACTGTGCTAAAATAGATTATGTTCCTCTGCCTTCAAGGTAACTGATGCTTTACAGAGGTATTAGAATTTGGATCTGGAATGCAACCCAAAGACATATGTGTGAAAGGCTTGATCCCCACTTGATGGCACTATTGGGAGGTGGTGGAACTTTTAGAAGATGTGGCTTAATTAGATGAAATATGTTACTAATGATGTGCCATTGAAGGGTATATTTTGCCTTAGACCTCCCTTCTCTCTGCTTCCTGACTGCCATGGGGTGAGCAGCTTTCACCCACCACATGGTTCCTACCATGATGTTCACCTTTACTCAGGCCCAGAAGCAATGGAGCCAAGTAACAATGGACTGAACCCTCTGAAACCATGAGCAAAACTTAATTTCTCTTCTTTTAAATTGTTCTTCTATAGTACTTTGTCACAGCAATGAAAAGCTGACTAACACAAGAAGTATGGGACAGACACATACTCAAATGACTCTCTGTCCCCAGGGCTCTAGGGCACCTGATCCTCAAATCTTCCTGTGTGACCAAAAGTGGCACACCCTTAGGAATTGTGGAGAACAGGGCTCTAATTCTGAAGAACTTTGTTCACTGTAGGATTCATGATTCACATACTTAAAAGTTAGTTCCTACCTAAACCCATTAATCCACAATGGAAAAGCTCCTCCTTTGCCCACACATGCTTTCTCTTTCTTCCTGGGGCTTCCAATAGACCAACTGGAATGTCTAAGCCTGTCCTGGAGAGAGGACAGGATGACTTTGCTTTGTATCTCCCTGAGTTCTCTTAAATAGGCTCTTCTCCCCTTTAATTTTAATATCCAGCACCAAAGACTCATTGTAGAAAATACTTTGGCACGTAACTCATTTAAAATTTCTTATATATAATTTCTACCTATTCACTTACATAGAATAGTAATAACCATCTATTGAGTACCTAATAGGTACCAGGTAATTTACATACATTATCTTATTTAATCCACACAAAAGAAGAAATCATTCTCCCCGCCCCCTTTTTCAGATAAGGAATCTAAAGCTTAGAGAATTTAAGTAAATTTCCTAAGGTCGCATAGCTCTAAACTGAAACTCAAGATTCAAGTGAGTACCTGCCCAATTTCAGAGTTGGTGGGTGCTCAGCCCCTCTTCTCTTAAGCTACCTACCGGCCTTGCCACTTCCAGCTTTGTCCTGTGAGATGAGCTAAGTCTGGGGGGAAAAAAACCAGGGGCAAAAACTGTGTTTAAAATTCTGAATTTCTGATGTTGTATTGACCCATTCCTCTGCATTCTCCTCCTCCTCCTGGTTAGTCACTGGCAGAACACAAATTCTTGGGCTTTGAGGATTATGAGAGAAATACAATTCCCTACCAGGAGGAAGTCAAAGGAACACAATGTTCTCTTTACATGCAAATATCTTTATTACAGCTGGTAAAGAAGATATTTGTATGGAAATTTATGTATTTTTATATGTTATATATTCCGTTTGTCTCAGTAAACAAAAGGCCTTTGCACTTGAGGAAGGAAAATGGAGCCTGTTAGGATCCATCCATCACAGCCCTCCACAGGAGTGGAGAGAGAAGCAGGGCCACAACACCAGGCTCATCGGCCTCCTGCAGTCTTCTCTCCTCTCCTCAGAATGGCCTCCAACAAAACCTGCCTCAAGTCTGGAATTTTCTGATGGGGCATCTTCTCTGTCTTGTCTCCCTGGTGTCAGTCCCCATGGAGAAGCTAGCATCCATAATGACAATGTCCATCCCACACATACATCACCTTTATTGACAGGAGAAAGCAATTCAGTTTCAAAATCCCAGTTTAGGGGCCGGTGAGACGGCTCAGCGGCTTAAGCGCCTGCCTTGCAAGCGCGAAGGCCCGAGTTCGACTCCCGGATCCCACATACGAAAAAGGGGCCGGTGATATCGCTCAGCGGCACGGGTGCCTGTTGGCGCGCGAGGTCCTGAGGTCGTCCCCCCGGTACCCACAAAAAAAAAAAAAAAAAAAAAAAAAAAAAAAAATCCCAGTTTAGGAGACCACTGGAAACTGCTCTCAGAAGAGGATATTATTTTTTAGCATAGCAAAGGAGGGACATATTTTTATTCCATTGGTTCTCCACAAGTCAAGACAACCCATGAATAAAATATCACGAGCTGTTAGTTTTCCTGAGTGCTATGATGTCTATTTTTTTAATATAAATCATACTTATCTCCACTAAAGACATTGGATAAAATAGACTTACCTTATAGCAGGTAGGATTCTGACTAGATAAACCTGAGAACTTCCCACTTCTAAAGAAGTGTCGAAAATTAGAAAGCAAAAGCTAAATGTCTCATAATCATTTCCCTTTGCCACAGCTGGAAGAAAACCTGTGGAATCCCAGGAGAAGCTCCAGAAAAGAGTAAGCAAAGCATCTGTCTAGGACAATTTTGATGCCATTCTGCCTGAAGCCATTAGGGTGAGCTAGATGACATTTAGGCCTCTTTCCTGCTACATGTTTCTTAAAGTTGAATGATGTGGCATTTGCTCATCTGGTTCTAACACTCTGGAGACACAAAATGGACTGGGTGGCCTAAGAGATGCATTTTTTAAAATCCATCCTGACCACAATTTCACTGTTACTCATTTTCAAGGTTGCAATCTCTAACTGCAAGAGACTCTGAGTCCCAGGCTCCGGCCTGCAGTTTCCCTTTCTGAGCTGCACTGATTCCAACGGCTTCTCTTCCATCCTCTACCGCTACCACTGTGGCACAGCATCTCATTACCTCGCTCCCATTGCCCACCTCAACAGTGTTTCCATAGCTGTCCACTGACTGTGCACAATGGGAGGATACTTCATACAGGGAGGTGAATGCCCCAAATAATTTCACCTCATGGTTACAGCCCAGTTGTTCACACCTCACCTTCCTGGTCTTCATGCTCTCTCTATGTCATCCTCACACCAGACTGCTGGAGAGCCTTCTCTGTATTCACAGTTCTGCATTTACAGAACACTTGGGTTGCAGGTAGATGTCTGACATCACCAGAGCATTGGAATAAAACATAAAATGGTCTAGGAAGGATGGAAATAGAGGAATGCAGAGATGGAAAAAAGAACTCAAATAATCCCTGTCCCTGAAAAATATGGAAAAAAAAAATCCTGTCCATGTAATTCATTAGCAGAAAATTGAATTTCAGTCACTAAACTAGATCAAGACAAAAGTGAAAGAGCCTGTTCAAACTGAATATTGTTCTTATTCTATGTATTTATTTGATTATATATTTGCAGTAATGACAACTGAACTCAGGCCTTTGCACTACTCTACCTCCAACTCTTTCACTTTTTATTTTTTGAGACAGGATCTCACCAAGTTGCTAAATTCCCCAGGATAAGCTTAAACTTGAAATCCTCCTGTCTTAGCCTCCCAGAAGGCTGGCATTACAAGTGCCCACCACCACTCGTGGCTAGTTCTCTTATTTTATCAGGAAGAGAATACCTCAGTTATTGAATAGCTATAGTCTGGGATCAAAGCAATTGTCGAGACTTCTTGAGATGACTTTGGCTTTATCCTGTATTTTGACCACGTTTCTCTCCTATGCTAAAGAAACCGAGGCTCCTTCTCATTTATCATTAACCACAGAACTTAATCCCATAGAGAAAAAACCTGAAAGAGACCACAGAACTGGAATCCAAACTCAAGATTCTATAGATGAAAGTGATATTTCTAGTTCAAGCAATGTAGACACAAGGCAGGGATCGAGACCACAGTGTCCTAAGTCTTAGCCTTAACTCTCAATAGATTTCGTTCTCGACTACATTCCAAAATGTATGATATTTTGTAGATAATCAGTGTACAGATCCACTGGATTTAATCAAGGAAACAAGGTTCTATTACTTATAATTAGCATAAATCTATCCTACACACTTTCCTCTCTATTCCTCCCTTTTGTAGCTTTGTGCAGAGTAATAGATATTAACATTTAAGTTGTTTTTCTAAATATACTCGAGATGTGCATACCAAGCACCCTGTCTCCCTGCAGGTCTACTCTGTAGCCATGTCTCCTAACTAGCGCCATGCACCTTCTATCAGAGCTGATGAAAAGAGTGAACGCGTGCTACAGGGACTGCATATCTAAGGAGGCCCCATTCCTTCCTCTAGCCTCCTAGTCTAAGCTGCACCAGTGAAAGTTAACTGCAGCTCTGTCCACATGTTGGCTAAACATGGCTGCCCAAGACTGCATGAATCTCAAGGATTCTTTTAAGAGTCTGGAATTGCAAGTTCCTCACAAGTCAGGGTTTCTCAGCAGCTCAGGCCTTGGTGTTATAGGAAGGCTTCTTATAGCCTACCTATCTCCATTCCCAAAAACTGAACTGGAAGCCCTGGGGCCACCTGAGGGTGCATGCAGGGTGCCCTGGGGGGAGGGCATCAGTGAAATGAGGAGCAGCATCCTCTTACCCCTGCCTTACCCACAGCAATATCACCGCCCTTAAATACAGATTGGCTAAGTGTAATATATTCCAGAGTAGATTCCGGAACCATAGAAAGGACATTAGTGAAAAACTGATAAAAATCCAAGCAGCCTGAAGTTTAATTAATAATTTGTTCCACTGTTAATTTTTAAAAATTTTTCACAAACATGCCGTGGTTGCATACCTCATCCACATTAGGGAAAATTGAGTGAAGAGTGTATGAGAATACACTACATGCTTACTTGCCTTTGCAACTTTTCTAAAAACCTAAAATTAATCCATAACAAAAATTTATTTTAAATAATGGAACAATCATGTTTTTAGGAATGAAATACAAATCTCTCCCCATTGTTCTCCTCCACATAAATAAAAATATTGTTAATAAAATCCTAGGATATTTCAAAAACACCAAAGGAACAGTCAAGCCCAGTTCCTGGCGCCTGGCCACAGTACAGCTGTGTGAGACCCTTACCTTCCCATAGTCAGCACCACTTTTCCTCTCTCGGTACCTGGGTCTATTCAGGAGAACCTAATGATTGAAGCTACAGGGACAAACCTGGCTAAGCCCCCTTTGGAGAGGGTCAGCATCCCTCAGGACTGCTATGTCCTGCCGCCTGGCCTTTCTCTGCCATTCAGGCAGGGTGCAGGTCTTCCTGCTTCTGGCCTCTGGGGAAGGAACTGTGATTGAGAGGCTGGCTGGCTGGCAGCCACTTGCCTGGGTGGAGATGAACCTGAGCAGAGTGGTGAGGGGCCCTTCCTTTTTGCATTAATTCAGGTTTCCAGTTAGAGGGACATGGACCAGAGTAACATTTAACTCAGGCAGCTCTCCAGCCTTCACCCCACCTCCTGGGAGGAACCTCATGTCTGCTCCACCTAGGCCACAGCTGAGACTATAACCCCTTCCCCTTTCTGACGGGGATCTGCTCACTACAGAGAGCAGAAGCGTGCAGCAGAAACTCTGCCTTTCTCTACAGGGCAAAGTCTGCAATATTCCCAGGCTGCTGTGCTGGGCTAGAAAGTCTAATGGGCAATTCGGTGTAAGGAAGCGCACAAGGCTACAGGGTAAGGCCACCATCAGCAACAGTCCTATTGTGACACAAGCACACATTATAATTACCATCTGCATGCCTTCTCTGCTTCAGCAGGCTCAGAACTCACAGGCTGGGTGGTGAGGAGGGTTGCGATTTACTGGGTGGGCCTCCCCAAACCCCAACAAAGAGCAGACAGCATGGTGGCACCATGTGATCCTGAAAGTCATGGCTTAAATTTCCATCACTAACTTTTACACATAAAAACAACAAGTTATTTCATAGACCAGGGCTCTCTTCAACATGCTATTAACCACTTGACCTCCAGCTGAGGACAAAGAGTAGCCAGTCAAGACCAGGAGGAGCCCCAGCTTTCCAGCTCAGGTGGCTCAGTGATCAACCAATATTCTTGCTGGTCATAAAACTGGAAGTCACTTTAGAAACCCTCTGGTTAACTCTCAGTTCTGCTCCAACCCCAGGTCCTGATGAATCAAAGAGAGGCCTCCCTCCCTCCCCAGCCCAGCAGGTATAGCTCTCGGGCCCCTGCCTTGAGCTCTCGGGAAACTCGTTTCCAGTACATCAATGGGTCGTAAACATCTCTGGAATTCTCAGAATCTTCAACAAGTGAAAACTGAACAAATCACCCCACTCACTACTACCCATATAATGTCAAGAAGGTGTAGAGTTTCTGAGTCCCGTGTTCTGGCTCTTTACCTGGGAAGAACCCCAGATTTTTATCAGTGATCTAACCCTGTTCTACACAGTACAGGGAGGTTTGAATTAGAATATGCAGCATGTTCTGGATTCCTCTTTAACTACCATGGGTTTAGAGTACAAGCTGGTTTATATTTCTTCTCTGTTTTTCTTCCAGGTGTTTTTCCTTACCTATTAACTTAGACTCCTTTTGATTTAGAACATTCCTCCTTTCCCCACCCAGTCCCTAGGTTGTGTCTACTTGTGGGCAAGTCTGTTCTGCTTTCAAAGAAAATAAATCAAAGTGCCTTGATGGTGGAGTGGGGCCAAGCTCCCCCAGAGTTTATAAATGCCATGTGACACCAAGAGTTTGCAAGCAGAAGAGATAAGGAACCTCTCAGGATGGCCACCTCTACATTCAGGAGTAGTAACAGAAAGTACAGGTGCCTTATCTTCTCTTTACTAATAAATTCTCAAACACGAGGTGATACGCTCTTCGACTGGAATGTTGGAAGAGAAAGCGATTTTTCTTCACTGTTATAGTGGCAGAGACTGTCAGCTGTCCAGTATAATCTATGCTTTTCTATGTGGGACACAGCGAAACTCCATTTCTCAGCCTTCTTTATAAATAGAGGGGCCATATGACCAGGGTCTTGCTATGAAGGGAAGTGATAAATGCCACATCCAAACCAGACCTACTAACAATATCCCACATACATTCCTCATGCTCCTGTCCTCTTCCAGCTGGCTAGAATGGGGCTGACGCCTAAGATGATGGAGGACACCACATAAAGAGAAGAGTACACGCCATTAGAGTTCACCTGCTCATACTGCTATGTGACCTAGAAAGGAGTGGTATTTGTGTTGGACCCATTATGTATTTTTGCATCTTTTTGTTACAGCAATTGGCCTATCTTAACTGAAACCCTCAGGGAAGCCTTGTTCAGAATACCCATCTTGGCACCGGAAAAGGTGTTTGTATTTCAGCTCTAATGGTAGTAACAGTGATTAATATTTATGGAGCATTTGTCATATTAAGAGCTTTATATGTATTAACTTGTAATCTTTATAGCAAATGCATGTGATAAGGGCTGTTAACCCCATTTTACAGTTGGAAGCACAGAAAGGGTAAATAACTTGCCCAAAGTCATATAGTAGAAACTATAGGAGTAGAAATTCAAACCAAGGCAGTGTGGGTCCAAGCGCCTGCCATTTTTAGCATTATTGTGGAAGCATAATGACACCCATAAAATCAAATATTCTATAGGTTTGTTCTAAATTATTCCCACACCTTAAGGATTATTGTTACCATCCTTTCCAGGACTGCTGGATTCTCTGGCTTAGAACCCAGAGCTATGCTACCACCTTCTAGGTATGCTTTATGGCCCCACATGTATGTTTGCCTGGATTTGGACACACCTTCCCTCTTTACCTCCTAGATACTCATCCCTACCCAGAGGTCACACTTTAGACCTTCTCTGGTCATCCCTGTCTCAGACCATACTTGCCTTTCTCCTCCAGATACTCCCCAGATACTGCTTCTACTTCCTTAGACAAGACTCCCACCTGCAGCCTGCTACTGAATCCCCTCATCTTCTCCAAAGGCTCAGGTCTCTTTGGTATCTGATTGCCTCCCCTGTCTCCTCTGGTCTGGCTGGCTGACTTCCTGCATGACCTCAAATTCATATCCTGACTCCAGTCATTTATAATTTTGTTGGATGTCTACCAAGTACCAGGCACAGTGCTTAGCACACAGGACAGCAAGGAGAACAGAAAAATTCACTCCTGGCACTGTGGGTCTGTAGGATCACAGAGCCCTCTAATCCCATTCCTCCCAGATCTCAGCATATCACCTCCCCTTCGATTAGAGCATCTGAAGACATTTTTATTCTGGTTTCCAACATCCTTCCCTTCAGGGTGCTCTAAACTTTTCTTTATTCTAGATTTGATCAAAAAGTCTCTCAGTGTTCTTTGATGTTTGAAGAAGGTTTAACAGTGCCCAGAACTCACCCTCATAGAAGCCAGTGTAAAAGGAAATCTGGGAAGCACTGAATCAGAGATCCACAGGAAGAAGAGGTATCTGCCATTGGGCACCTTCTTAAGAAGACAGAACAAATTGCTCTGGGGCTTTGACGCAGTGATGTTTGTTTTCTCTATCTAAATGTGTAACAGGAAATTTGGCAGTTCACCTTTGTAAATTGTTTGCATGCCACTTATGCATGAGCCAGCTGGTGCCTCTTTGTTTCAAGAAATGAAAAATGAAAAAGGAAAACTATAAGGAGTAGTTTATCTCTATCGTTCTTCCTGCCCTCCTGTGTATACCCAAGAATCCTCACTGAGCAGGTGTGCATGTGTATACAAACACACACACGCACACACACCTGGACTTTCTGTGTTATCTGTATTAGGCATGAGAAGAAAGCAAATCCTTAGGCCCAGTAATCAACAGTAGCAGAGAGGTCCAAATGTATTCCCTGGGTATCAGCTTGCCGAGAGAATCTTTCACAGTGTTTTCTCCATCTGAAAACCATCACTGTGTTCCTCAGGGCCTCAGCCAGTGTATAATGAACAACAAAATTTTGCATAAATCAACCAAACAGGGGCTTAACTGTGAGACTCAGAAGTGAGACCATATAAACACTGACCAGAAGAAGAAGCAAGTTCTGATGACCTAGTATTTCTATGTAAGTCGAAATCTTAAGAAGAAAATTATCCTGAGTTGATCAACTTAAAGACCTACGCCTTTGCACCAGCTGTGTGTTCCACTGTATTTTCCCAGTGGTCAAGGGCTCTCTCTTTCTGACCCAGGAATTGTGTCTGGAAATAGGATTAGCCCCATAGTGCTCTTGTCCTGGGTGGGTAAGAAGCACAGGGGAAGATAATAAAAACCATAGCTCATCCAGTAAGTAGTGTATTACCGACTCTTTACACAAATGAACTTGCTTAACATCAACGAAACTTTGTTAAGTAAATATTTCTGTCCTCATTTTTAAAATAAGTATATTTAATGGAGGTTAGGGAAACGGCATTGAGGTCACATGACAGCTAATGATGATCAAGCACCAGGAAGTGAGCACAGGGGAGATTATGCCCAAATCCAAGAATTCCCTTGTCTTCCCAATGACTTCCAATCTGGATAAGAAGACTTCAAGGTACATAATTGCGAGCTCAAGCAAATTTACAGAAGAGTGGTAGAGGGGGTGTTGTGTCTGCATTAGGACATTATGAGGAACTGAACACGAAGATATGATATAAGCTGCTCTTTTGTGTTTTATTGTATGTAAAGGAGAATATATTATTTCTGCACCAGCAGCAGAATTCTCAAAATGCTGAGTTTTTACTCCAGTTGCTATCCTTTCTTTTCTCATACAACCTTGGAGCCAGAGGCATACGTTTTCAAGCCAGCTGGGCTCACCTAACAACTTGGCTTAGCACTCACAATGAACGAGTTGAAAGTACCCGGAGTGTAGACATTCCCCACTTCCTTTCCCTTCCTTCAAGCTGCTCTGGCAGCTACACAAGTGAGATGGGTTTAATCCTTGAATTTCTCCCCGGAGAAAAGAGCAACAGCTTACAGCTATTAAAGCAAGGGCAAAAAAGTGCTATTTGGATTTGCCTGTCTCTGTACTTGGTTTTTCTCTTTAAACCAGGACCAAGAACTATTAAATGCAAGTCTAGAAGCTGCTCTGAAGGCTCAGTTGGCACATTCAGGTCAGACATGGTTTCTCAAGGCCCTGGTGAAGCCAGTAGTGATCACTTTGGCATAATTAAATATCTGCCTCACACAGAGAAAAAGAAAACAAAACCAAAAAACAGTGAGCCAGTCCTTTCTTTCATCAACACCACTATAAATCCGAGCTCAGTCAGGCAAACCAGCAAACCCCATTCCACAGAGTGCAAAGGCAATTAAATGGTGCCAGCTCCAACTTGCCACTAAGAAATCTAGGACCCGTGGGCCCCCTTACTAACCACACCAATGCCTCTTTTGCAAATAACTGGAAAAAATGCTGTAGATGATAGAGAAAGACTCCACTTTGATTATTTCCTGGCAGGTCTATGCTGGCCATCAGTCTGTGGCTCCTTCCCTACTGTGCTCTCTCTTCTCCACTACAGAAGCTGCCCACTCTGCCGTGGACATTGTACTTTCTCCACCTTTGGTCTACTTTGCCTCAGGTATGCTCATGATGGTGTATCATTTGCCACCTTTTCACTGTACCATAAACAAATCACTCTAGCTGTAAAAGGCATTTCTCAAACATTCCCTTTTTCTCTGGGCCACTGCTAAAATGAAATTCCTTGAATGATCAGTTTTAATGCCTGAGTGATCTTGTTTAGGCAGAGCCAACAGGAGCATGCAGATAGCCTGCTCTGCACACAAATGCCAACCCCTAGTTCCTAGCCTCCTGATCTACCAAGCCCAGGCAAATAGGACAATTACAATGTGGCTTTTTGGATCACATATGATTATTCGTTCCCTATTAATAAAATCAGATGATTGGCTGCCATTCCCCTTAATACAGACTGAATAGCTGTGTTTCCCAAAAATTCAACTGTTAAACCTGACTGCCAGGCTGAGGGTGGGGGGCTTGGAGGGGTGACTTGATCATGAATGTGGAGCTGTCATGAATAGGAGTAGTGCCCTTTTAAAAGAAGCCTCAGTGAGACCCTTTGTGCCCTCTGCTGTGTGAGGACACAGTGAGAAGAACACCGTGTCGGAACCAGGAAGCAGGCCCTCACTAGACACAGAAGCTGCCAGAGCCTTGATCTTGGACTTCTAGGCTCCGGAACCACGAGAAATAAAATTTTTGTTGTAAGCATCCCAGGCTTAGGGCATTTTGTTTTGGTAGCCCAAATAGACTACAACACCCCTCTATCTTTAAAACATTGTCTCTCTTTATACCACATGTCCAGATTTCTTCTCCATTTGATGTCCTCAGAGTAAATCTTCCATCTTGTACAGCAGTAGTCCCCAGCCTTTTGGGCACCAGGGATAGGTTTCATGGGAGACAATTTTTCTATAGACCCAGGGGTGAGGTGTAGGTGGGGTTGGAAGGTATCATTTCAGACTGATGCGAAAGAGTGTGCAGCCTACAACTCTGTTCACAGTAGGTTTCGTGCTCCTGTGAGAATCTAATGCCCTGGTGATCTGACAGGAGGCAAAGCTCAGGCAGTGATGTGAGCAAAAGGGGAGCAGATGCAAATACAGATGAAGCTTCGCTTGCTCAACCGCTGCTCGCTTCCTGCTGTGTGGCCCCATTCCTAACAGGCCACAGTCCAGTACTTGTCTGACCCCTGTTTTAGAAGCATCTGCTTCTCCATCAGTTTGCAAATATTATCTCATCTCTGGGCTCAGGTTGCACCCACATTTTCCCTTTCTGGGAAAAGTGACATTCGTGACCACTCACCCTTTCCCTGGCAAGAATAACAGAGTCAGAGCCACTCAGTGATCCATGGGAAGTTCCTAGAGACTAAGGGAAAAAGGATCCTGGGAGCAAAATAACATCCTATTAATATGAAGCAGACAACTATCTGGGAGGAAAACTGAATATGGTAGCTTCCCTCACAATCAGAATTTTTTTTTCCTAAGGTCTAACCTGTCCTTTCTCCAAAGCTATAAACTTATAAAATGCTTTATTTCCTCATCTTTCCAAAGACTTTAACATTTTCTGTTCAGCAATGCATTCACCATTTTTGCTAGTTTACTTTGGGGTCTACTTTTCATCAAGATCTACCTTTAGAAACATGATTATCCTCACATGGTCACAAGATAATTCCAGAGAATAAAATGTGGCCTGGGTGAGGTTAGATCAGAGACTAGGTGGAAAGGTATTAAAATATAGCACCCTGTTGGGCTTGTGTGGGTGTGTGTTTGGACATATGCATATATATACTCAGTTCTGTTTGCATGAAAAATGAACATCAATGTAAGTAAGAACACGATGCATATGTTATTGGAATGTACAGATACAGTCCAATCAAATGTCCAAAGGAAAAGAGGGGTGGCTTGCTGAGACAATAATAAACAGGTGTGTCAAGATGCAGGAGCAGCCGAAGGTTAACTGTTGAGTGCATGTCTGGGCAAGCGTGAGTATATATGTGAACCACAGTGACAGAGTTAATGGACAATGACAAAGATGTGTAAGCAATGTGCTAGCTCTGCCACTGAGTCCTGCAGCTGGGAAAGTCACCTTACCCTGTAGTAATCGGTGCTGTAGACATCTCTGGACATGCCAAAGTCTCCAATCTTCACCAGCAGGTTGGCTCCAACCAGGCAGTTCCTTGTGGCCAGGTCGCGATGCACGAAGTGCTGGGAGGCCAGGTACACCATGCCCGAGGCGATCTGACTGGCGATGTGGAGCATTTGAGAGAGCCCTAGCTCGCCCTTGGCCTGGCGTGGCTGCCCATCCACAAGGATCATCGCATCCGGCCCGTGGGCCCTTGAAGGAGGTGGGAAGGAGAGAGGTTGCAGAGAGAATTCAGGAGATCAAGGGGAAAGGCCTTTTTGGTTCCCAGTATTCTGGGATGCCCCATAGAAATGAATGAAATTCCTCTTTCCATATTGCCTATGGCCTATTTCTCTTTACCAAAATTATATTGAGCGAGTGTGGGGAAGCGTGGAACTCTATGAGAATCCCAACTAAGATGACAGCAGACATACTCAAAAGAACAGGGAATAAACTTATTCTTTTTAATATTTTACTGTGACCTAGGGTTTTCCCAAGTGTTAGATATTTATTATAGAATAATTAATAAAACAAAACTAACTCCCACACAGCCCTTACTGTGTGCCAAGCACTGTCCTGGTTGTTTTAAATATATCCAGTTAATCCTTCCACCCCAATTTTGAAATAAAGAAACTGAGATACAAAATGATGAAATCACTCACCCAAAGTCCCCAAGAACCAAAATGGATATGTGAGTAATCAAGAGACAGAATTTAAAGTCACACCTGTGATGTAAAGTTGAACTTCCAAAAGAAGGTTCAAGGAGGTTTTAAAACTTATCCCCAGGCCCCACCCCCTAGGGTTCTGATTGGGTAGGCAGAGCTCATCATTTGTTATTTCCACCCCATCCCAGCGCTGATGCTGTTAAGGGGCAGTCCACACCCACACAGTGAACAGTAGGACACCCTCGAATCCACACTTCCAACCACCCCACCACACTTCTTAGGACTGGGTAACTTACATCAGTAGCAGGAGAGGGTGGAGAGACCTTCTGCTGCTGAAGCAGAGGCCTGGAGAGCCCCCACACCCCTTCTATCCCAAATCAAGGGCCAGATTTGTTATCCTAACACCTTGCCCTCATATCAGTCACTTTTAGTGTTCACTCTTTTCTCCAGAAAACCCAGTGAGCCATAACCACGCCCAAGGGCCTTATTTATGAAGTGGTGGGCTAAGGAGCCCTGGTGTACAGAGCCTGTTTTACTGCTTCTCCATTTTCCACTGAAAGGCACCATTAAATAAGAGCACATTTTATTATCTCCACTGGGCTCTGCCTACTGCACTACTCGGAAGGAGAGCTGCTGCGCCCAATAGCAAGGGAGGCAATCAGTAGACAGGACCCCTCCTGTCTACCAGGAGAACTCCTCCAGCCTGCAGCCACACACCGCCAGCTGGGAGAGGTGGGAGCAGGCAGGGCTGGCCTGGGGTCCCAGAGGCTGTGTTTAGAAGAGCAGCAGGAAGCCAGGTCCCCAGAAGGGCTGGTGTGACCTGTTGCTAAGAGCTTCCTGCACTAGGGTGTTCTGGAGGAACTCAGCCTTGATTGGCGGAGCCTAGGAAGATAGCATCTACTGGGAATCTGGTCAGCCAATTATATGGCAAAAAAGAAAAATGTCCCAGGAAGACTGCTGGGCCTTGATTTGGATAGACTTGGCCATGCTGTCTTTAGGAAGGGACTCCAAAGAGAGACACAGAGGTCATATGAGTGTCAGGAAGTCCTTGCAGAATTGTGTTCACACGCAAGCCTTCCTTGCACTGCCTGTCACATCTGATACAGATGTGGCTCTTCAGCTTCTGCATTCCCTTCTGGGTTTTTTTGTTTTTGTTTTTGTTTTTTGTGAGGTTTTTTTGCTCCATTTTTTCTTTTTCTCTTTTCTATTTCTCCGACCTCTTGCCTTTACTCTCACTTCTCATTCTGTCTCTCTTTTATATTCCTTTTCTTTCCTCTTTATCTATATTGGGTATGCCCATGGTATAGGGAGATACACAGCAACAACTCTGTGAAGCAGTTACTAATAGTTGTGTTTTTTAAGAAAGAAAATGAAGGTTTTATAATGAGCCCTAGTTGTATCTAAGATGTAACAAATCCACTGGGATATGAGCCCCAGTCTGTTTTATGTTAAGGTCTGAATTCTCCAAAAAAGGAATCAATTTCCTTGTGAATGCAGGTTCAGAGGTATAGAACTTCCTACAGATACTTTAAATTTCTCCAGGACCATTTTTTGGAAATCCAGTTCATAAGCAGAGTTCTAAAGACTTCTCTAGTCTATGGCTTGGTATCAGTTCTTTCCATTCCCCCTCCAAACCACAGCACTCTATTAAATGCGCCTCTTTAAAGAGATGGTCACTGGGTTTTAGCAAGTAGGCTCAAGCCTTCCATAATTTATACTGGAAATCTCATTCTTAGCCACTGAATTCAATAGGCTTCAAATAGTCCTGCAGCAGAGATCACACTCCAGGTGTCAAGGCCTGAGTGTTCAAACTGCTTCTTGAGACCCTCACACATGGCCACCCCACGTGTGGACTCTCTTGGGGACATGGCAGCTGTGGAAGGCTGCCACAAGGAAGTCCTAACTCTGCCCTAGGGATGAGATGCTATCTTCTCCGAAGAAAGTAGACCCACCCTTGCAACTCCATCTACAACTTCTGGCTGGGGCTCCAGTCTTTTACAAGTTCTATCCTGAGCCTCTCAAAGTCCAGATAATCTTTCTCCAGGCTTAGAGACAACAAACCAATTCTCTCTAGAACGAGGTTATCCAAGTAGAATATTCAAATGATGACATATCTAGACTACTCCCTGCTCGGAATGGTAGTCACTAGCTACATGAGGCTACCCAACTCTTGAAATATGGCCAGTGAGACCAAGGAAACGAACTTCCAATTTTATTTAACTTTGAATAATGTAGATCTATGTTCAAATAGCCACAGGTGGCTACTATACTACACAACATAGTTGTAGAATTTACCCAAGGAAAACCTGCTCCCTTTTTTTCAACCATTTCTGCCTTCTGATGAGTATGTAACCTTGTACCTTACTATTCATCATCAAAAAGTCTTTGGCAAGAAGGTTACCAGGAGGGCTGTAAGATACGCACCTCACTTTATAAGTGAGACATTTAAGGCACAAAGAGGGAAGCTACCTGCAACATTGGGAAAGGATGGCTCTGGAACCATGGAGTTGTAAGGCACAGGCTGGAGAGCTCTTGAGATCCTCCTGGGACCCATTCTAGACCAAACTCTTCTCAGCCCACCTCAGAACCAAGAAGAAGGGTACAGGTTTCTTAATCTAAGGATAAAGGCCTGCATCCAGCTGCTAAGGTGATAATGGATAAGGATGAAAGGGTGCTTTGTGTATCTCATCCTCAGATTAAGAGTGCAGAGGGGAATGTATGACTTCAGAGAAAACCCAGGGGCTTGGTGGACCTGGGGTCGAGGATGGAGGAGAAAGACAGCATTCCCAGCTCACCTGAGGAACTTGTTCAGGTCTCCATGCTTCATGTACTCAAAGACCATGATGAGGGGGTCCCCATCACCACATACACCATAGAACTTGACAATGTGCTCATGCTGCAGGTTGGTGAGCAGCTCGGCCTCCCTCTGGAAATCCTTCCGGGCAGCCAGGGTGGGGTCCTTCAGGGCCTGAGAACAACATGACATCGGCTTTTAGCAACCAGAGAGCAGGGAAACTGTCTTCTCTCCTGGTGAAACTGGCCACCATATGCTGCTGAGTTCCCAATAAATAAGATTTGAAACAAACTTAAAGACAGTGACGCTAACCCATATTGCAAGGCCTGGACCCTTCCTCCTTCAGCATTTTGATCCGAGTAGGAAAAAATCCACTTTCTGACTCCCACATTGCATACATTGGCCAGGGATTTCAAACTGTGTCCATCCCAGAGCTCCAGGCTTCCACCTCAAACTATGTCCATCTCAGAGCCCTGGGTTTCTTCTGAAGTGAGTGTGAGTGAGAGAAGACCAAGGTAGGAGACGGAAGGCCTGATAGAGACCCTGTTCCAAGGTTTCCTTTAAAGAAATGCTCCCACTGCTAAAATAAATAGTGTAGGCACCAGTGCTCCAATGGCTTCACCTTTGTAAATTAGCACACACCCATAGCCTACCAGAAATCAGGTAGGCAATGTACCAAAGTCTTCTTATTCTCTCAACCCCTTGATTTTCAATGGTGAAGGAGTCTGTATTTGCAGAGGAGAGTGAGCAATTTGGCTTCTAGAAGGCATGGTGTTCTTCTATCAAAGGTTTGGAGGAAGCACTGGAGGTAAGTGAGATGGTAGCTATGGGAATGACAGTAAACAGATAGAAGCCTTAGAGTCACCCAGGAATAGGTACAGGAATAGGTACAAAGTCCCAGTGCGGGATGAGGAGGTGGGCATCTTATGGCCACCAAGATGTTACAACTCAGCCATTTAGGGGTGGGAGACCCAGTGTGAGGGAGAAGTACAGACCAGGCTACTTCCTGGTTCAGGAAGAGTAACACACCCAAGAAAAGTGTAAGCAGCCAATGTGGATTTTCAGCCACCAGAAAGGGACATGGGACCTAAATTGAATACTTTCAGTGCATCTGTAGGACAGTGGACAGGGCACTGCTCTAGGGATGAGCAGTGCTGGCCAGGATGGGATGATCTGTGCAGGGGAGAGGGCTCTCTGCCAGGAAAGGAGCCTCTCACACAGTTTAGTAACCTCAGCAGACACAAAACCAGACATTAAGGAAGTGAGTGTGAATTTCCCCCACCATTGTCAGGTTAGCAAAAATCAAAACAGTATGGAGATTGGCTTGTCCTCTCTGCTAGGCAACTGGCCTATTCTAGTTGTTCAGGGTGACTGGCCTCCCTGTAGACTATGCAAGTGCTGAAAAGCCTCCCTAGCCCGAGAGCTTTCTTATCCCACTGCAGCCCTATGAGTTGAAATCTACAGGCTCCTCTGGATTCCAACCCTGCAATACTGTGAATTGAGGTGCATCAGACCTCAGGCACAGGCGCACACTAGAGAGGGTGGACTCTTAGCATAGGAAGAGCTCTAGATGTTACCTACTCTTTCCTCCCTGTTCCTTTGTGGAGTTGGAAAAGTTGAGGCCAGGCCTCTTTGGGAATCAGCCCACATTCACACATCTTAACTTACAGAAAGTTAGAGTGACTAGACCAGTGGTCCCCTGGTGAGCTTCACAGTGTCCAAAGTCCTGCCCTGTAGATCAAGCCCTACCCAAGCTTCAACCAACATTTTCCTTTTTGTTAAAATTTGGAAGGTTTTGCCAAAAAAGTGTTTGATTAAATGGTACTAGTGACAAAAATTTTGACTGTTTTTCTAGCATAACTTCCCCATTTTACAGATGAGAAAACTGAGGCCTGGAATGAGGAACTGGCTTGCCAAAGATCATGCAACATGCAAAAGCTTGGGTCTGGGGTTGAGGATAATTTCCCACCTGACATGCCTGTTTGAATTAATTTATCAGACAAACTAGTCACTAGACAGATCCCCCAGAGAATGATGGAGAGAGGAACGAAAAGATGTGGAAGTATAGGGGTAAGGGTTGGGAAAGGTTGCAGATATGGGCTACCCGCAGAGTAACTGGGCCCACCAAGGGGGCCAGGCCTGCAGTATAAACAAAGGGGAGAATTAAAGTGGGAGAATAATTTTACCAGCCTACTGTTGATTCCTATCAGACTGATTTGTACATGCTCCACTTCAGCTCAGAGAGGCCACCCGTGAAGAAATGAATAGCTGCTGTGTCCACCTACAGCCAGCACAAAGACATGCAAGCCAGAGACTCACAGTGAGAGACAGTCTCACACGGACCTAGCTCCTGGCCAGAGCTCTGAGCTACATGGGCTGGGACATGGGTATAGGATGACTGGGAGTGATGTATTTATTTTCATGAAGAAGGAATAACAACAACAACAAAAAGGAACCCAGCATGGGTAGGATGGGAGAATATAAAGATTTATGTGAACACTGGATTTATGAGAGGGAAAAGTAGATCAAATTTGGGGCCAGCCAAATGGCCTTTCTCCATCTCTTTAAATCATTCTCTCCCACAGTCTGGATGTTGGGGGCGGCCATGGGATATTTCCGTTCTCAGCTCTGAAGCAGCCCCAGCAAGTGTCCCCAGGCTGGCACCCTGTACTGCAAGGCTGATTTGAGTTCCTCCTTTGAGAGATGGAGCACAAAGTAACTCTGTTTCTCTTGGTCTTCAACATCCCTTCTGTGCCTGGACACCACTTCTCCAGCTGGTGGGTCAGGCCTGAAGTTCTTATGTCACTGTCAAAGTGTGGGCTGTAGTCACTAGAGTTCAAAGCTGCAAGTGGCCATAATCTCCAGGGATTGATGCAATTGGGACAGAGGTGACAGGAGAATAATGAGGGGGAGAATTGGGCCAAATTCTTGGCCCTCACAGGGGAGTCCACAACCAATACTTTCTTCATTGCTGGGAAACTGCAAAGTGGGTCACCAGTCAGTGACCTGGGACAGAACTGGTGTTCATCAGAGCCACCAACTGCTGGTGGAAGGAGAGAGTCTCGCCAAGGAGCCTCTGAAGTCAGGGAAGCTCCTGAGCCATATGCATGGGCAAAGAAGAGAGCTGGAATTGGCCTTCTTTGTCTTCCTCTTTTTGCTCTAAAACTTGGGGATATTTCCCTTTCTGGTCTTTCCCTCTATATGCATCAGATCTCTGCACCTGCGTCTGCAGGCTGGACAGCAAGAGTGCCACTGCTCAGCAGCCTGACTCTTCCCAAACAAGCTCACCACTTCCTCTGGTCCAGCCCAAGGAGTCTGCTGGCTTCTGCTCTTTTCTTTTGAGATATCTCAAGGGATGTTCAGCTTCAGATTTCATTACTGCCCCGAAACCAATATTTCATTATACACACAGGGTGATACATGTTCCCAAGTGTTCAAATTCCTAGAGGTTCAAGCACACACACACACACACACACACACACACACACACACACACACCAATCAAGCACTTTTAATTATGAAAATCACTTTTTTTCAGTCTCTCAAAAGCCCCTGTCCCTTTCCCTCTGTGAGATTTGAAAAAGAGTCTATAGAGGAAGATGGGTAGTCATCACACAGACAGGGGCCCTTTCTCATTTGTCCACCTGGATTAAAACTGGTCTTTGACATCATATTGTTTTCAGGTAAGATCCAAACTCTTTAACACAGGTTAAATATTGGTCTCCACATCTCTTTTCACCCCTTTCCCCCCTCATCCATTATATTTCAGTCTCCCTGGTATTTCTGTCTTTGGTACACTCTAAGCTTTTATCTTTCTCAGTGCCTTTTGACTTGCTGCCCCTTTGGTCAGAAAAGCCTTCAACCATACCTACAGGTGAGCCAGCACCATTCATCACCTCTGCAGAAAATATGGACCAGTGGATGAGACCCTGGCCACTCCTTGCTAGTTAGAAAACAGAGAGATACTTCTGCCCCAGACATGGCTTACAAAATGTTGGCTCTCATTGTCCCAATATTCATTCATGACAGTTAAAGCTGTTAATGTAATCACTTGAAACGTTATGGAAACCAGTGAAATATAAGTGAAGAGTGGGCAGTTTTTATGGACCGTAAGATGAATGCTTTAGGAAGACCTGTTAAAGATCAATGGTTAAAAACATTACTAAACATGGAGAAAATAAACATTAAAATTTGAAAAAATAGAAAAATCTGAGATTCTATCCTCAGATTGTTTTACAATTGTTTTAAGTTTCTGCTCCATTTTAAAGTAACTAAAACTAGCTAGGCATGGTGATGCATGCCTATAATCCCAGCACTCTGGGGGGCTGAGGAAGGAGGATCACAAGTTTGAACTTAGCCTAAGCAACTTAGAGGCTTAATGAGACCCTGTCTCAAAATAAAAAAATAAAAAAGGGCTAAGGATATAGCTCAGTTCTAAGACGCTGGTTTCAATCCCTAGCAAGCAAACAAACAAACAAAAATCTGTAACTGGAAATAGTAAACACTACAAACAAAAATAAAACAGCCCTCCAAAACCCAAAAGCTGAAGTTCTAACTTATTGGAAGAATGTAATGCTAAATCCAAGTGATTAAAATTGTCAATAACCAGAATGTGAATTTCCTACAGATCAATACATTTGAGACAAATGGGCTCATAAAGATTTTTAAATAAGTAAATTCACCAAGAGAACGAAGAAATAATTACTTTTTAAAAAACAAGAAGGTATGTAGTAAGAACAGGAAGAAATAAAATTAAGATGACATGAAAATTACAGACCAATTAGATATCCTGGAAATAAACTATATGGTCATCGAACTTAAAACAAAAACCTCCGTAGACAGAAAACACTGTAGAACAGATAAAACCACAAGAAGAACTCATGATAGAAGAGTGCTGAGGTTCACCCCACAGAGAACAAGGAAAAACAGAGAAGGAAAATAGGAAAAGCAGCAAGGAAGGCCTCATTCCCTTACCTGGAAAGGAAGGAGTTTGCCTGGGCTTGAGAACAATGTAAAGTATTGTTTGTTAGGTGATTATTTAAAAATGGCATCACCAATTTAAAAAATTTCATAAATTCCATTACACATAGTCCAGGATTTATAACGGTTCTAATTATAATTTTTCAACTTTACAACGGTTGGAAGGACATGCATGGAGAAGATACTTTACACTGAATTTTGATCTTGTCCTGGATTAGCAAATGTAATCAGGTACTCACTAGTGATGCTAGAGAGTGGCAGCAGGGACCCACCATTTGCAGGCAGTCAAGCAGTCACTGGGCAATCAGCAACACTCTCAGTGCACCATGTGGCTAAGTTAGGTGTTTGGTAGGTTAGGTGGATTTGATGTACTTTTGACCTAAGGATCTTTTCAACTTACAGTGGACTTACCAGCACATAGCCTCATTGTAAGTCAAGGGGCACCTATATTTTAATGTCATGCTCATACCACACATATACACGAATTATGCTGTGTCTTGTCCTGTTCCCCATTTCTTTAACAAGATATTCACCTTGGCTTCCCAGCAGGCCGTACACTTTAAAAAGAGAGCCTGAGGTTCCACTCCTTGGTTTCCACAATAACATCTGCTGGGCAAAAATATTCCTGCCAATTGATTTAAAATCACAAGTCTGAGAAAAACCTGATCTTGGGTTATACTTGCAAGTGTTCTCCAGAAGTATCAAATGTCCCTGCATAAATATTGGTCAAAAGGAAGGGGCCTGCAAAAAGGAGAAAGCTTTGAAAAGGAGAGGGAACAGGAAAGGCCACTCCACCCATGTTCTTGAAATGTGGTGGGAATCTTCAGGCCTGTTCACTGGGCTGACTCGCTGGGTAGAAAATGGTGTGAATTCCCAGAGTGCTCATCTCCTCAAGGTTCCCAGGCCCAAGGAGAGAAGGAAATCCTTTTCAAAGGATGCAAACAGCAACAGATTTTTTGCATTATCCAGTCTGGGTATCGCCACTAGTGCCAGACCACTAGGGGAATTGTTTCCTGGGGTTTTGGCCATCATCTAATTTTCTACTCAAATTGCAAAACTGGTTCATTTGCCAGTCCCCAGACAGATGCTGGAACACCCAGTAGATTAGCGTCATACTACACAATAAAAATGCAAGGATACAGCTGATTCTCAGTTTATGGACAAAATTAGAATCATTTCCACATCACCGATCCAAGTTGTCTAAAGACACCCTTGCTCCTCTGACCGCCCCATGTCACTGGAGACACAGTGAACAAGCTCATTCATAGGACTGCAGCAAGGGCAAGCACTGGCCCTTTATGGGGCAATACTCTAGCTTTTCTTTATTTTCTAAAAGAGTTGTCCGCAATCTACACAGGTTTTATAAAAAGTGCTGTTGGAAAGCAGCTGCTTTTATTGGCTAATATTGTTTATGCTTCTTTCCCACAATATAAACAGAGTTGAGTAGTGGCAATGGACAGTGTATAGTCCTTGAAGCCTAGATATTTACTCTCTGGCCCTTTAGAGAAAAAGTTTGACGAGGCCTATACTACATAGTCAACTCGCGCTTCACATGCTGTGGGTCACAGTCTCACCACATTCAGTAAAACCAGCATCAGTTATAAAGACAATGATAAAAACCAATAGCAGCTGCTCTTTGTTGAGTATTTTCTATGTCCCAAGCACTAAGGATTTCATACCTATTATATAATTTAATCATCAGCATTCTGAGGAAGAGATATTATAATTCTAGTATGCAGATTAGGAAACTGAAGCCCGAAGATGGTAAACGTCCTGCACAAGGTCACATAGCTGACTAATGATGAAGCAGGGATTTGCACCCAGGCTCTCTGATTCCCTTGCTAGGCCAGTGCCCTGTCAGTCTCTGCCTGCATCCATTGCATGACTCAAAAGCACAAAACTCTTTATGATTACTTACCTCTGCCCACGTTGTGGGAAAGCAGCATAAACAATACATTAACCAGCAAGGACAGATGTTTTCCAACAAATATTTTACAAAAACAGATATAGATTGCTGACCTCTGTTCCAGAAAATGAAAAACTAAGTATTGCCTCATAAAAGGCTAATGATTATCTTTGCTTCATGAAATTGCCTTTTTCATGCCTTCAGATGCCACAATGCTAAGGACAAGACCCTTCTGAGGCCCAAGAGAGATTCTTCACAGGTGGCCATGTCTCTTGCCCCTAGCCCAGTGCCAGCCCACATGCCAGAATAGCATGTAGACTCCAGGATGGGCTCAGAAGACTTCCAGCTCCAGCCGGGGAGGTCACTCATGCTCCTGACTCCAGAACAGACCTCTAGAGACCCATGGGGACCTCAGGAGCCTATAGGCCTCTTATTTGTGTCAACCATGGCCAAAGCCCTGCTTAGAACCAGTCTACAAGAGAAGCTCATCACTGCTGGAGCAAAGGCGGAAGAGGCAATTAGCAGAAGCAAAGCCCCTTGCTTGGTGTCCTAGACAATTCAGCTCAAGGTTAATGCCTGGTGTCCTCAGGCAGTGGTCCCCAGGCCTCTTTGGGCAGCCTCCTGTCACCCAGCCCTGCCCCTGTGAAATGGTCAAGCGTCTTTCACAGTGCACGCAGATAACACATTCTGCAGAGCACTGTGAAGGGTGAGCTGGGACCTCCGGAGCAAAACCAGGGCCTTTCACCAGCATGACTTGTTCCCCAGGCACAGACTTCCACAACCTATGATCTCCAATGGCAAAGGAAGTTAGTTTTGGTCCATTAGAAATTTCACTGACCGGGCCGGTGAGATGGCTCAGCGGCTTAAGTGCCTGCCCAGCAAGCGCGAGGGCCCGAGTTCGACTCCCGGATCCCACATACGAAAAAGGGGCCGGTGATATCGCTCAGCGGCACGGGCGCCTGCTGGCGCGCGAGGTCCTGAGGTCGACCCCCCGGTACCCACAAAAAAAAAAAAAAAGAAATTTCACTGACCTTAAAGCAAGGAAAGCACCCTGATTGCATTTGAGAAAGCTGATTTTGCACCATCTTCTTGAATGGAGAATGGGTAAGCCTCATCCTCTGAATCCTGCAGCCTTGACCTGCCCTCTCCCAGGTGCCCACACGCTTTGGGATTTACCTTCACAGCCACGAGCATCTTGTCCTTAGTTGGGCTGAGGTTGTAGCACTCAGCCAAGAAGACCTTTCCAAAGGCTCCCTCGCCCAGTTCTCGCTTCAGCACAATGTCCCTCCTCTTGATGTGCTGCACATCTGCAGGGGGGACAGAAAGGAGATAGAAGAGTCAGTCCTGGGTGTCTGCAAGGACGGTAAGGAGCCTTGGGTGCTTGGGAGTCCGTGGCAGGGAAAGCCAAGCTAGCACCCAATGTAGGCATGGAAACTGGCTTCACTCTGTGGCTTCAGGGTCTGACCCAGAACCAAAGCTCAGCACTGCCCCTGACTAGCTCCTACCCTCATGAATGCACAGCTTCCTCAGTGGGAAAACAGAGTTGATGGTAGTTAATGCACACGACACTGGTGCAAATTAGCTAGAGTTGTTGGTGATAGGCCACAGCAGTCTCCACACTTGTGGTTCACATGCATCCTGGAAATCTTGTTAAGATGCAGATTCTAATCCATTGTGTCTAAAAGTATATCTTATCAGTGAATTTCCAGGTGATTTCAGTGTGCTCCTGGCAGCATTTCAAACAGCAAGGTTGTCAGGATATGGTTGAGAAATGGATTTGAATCCTGACACCATCCCCTTGCTATTTTCTTTTTAAATTTCAGAAGTTATACAACCTCAGAGTCTCAATTTACTCATCTGTAAAATGGGAGTAGCAACAATATCTCCTCTCTCTCTGTCTCTCTCGACCTAACATAATGGCTATAACAACCCCAACACAGCACTTGGTCTGTGATGGAAACTACTAATTGGCAGCTAGAAATTATTTTGGGGAAAACCTCTCCTCGGCCAATACCTCTTCTCTCACTGAAAATACAAATGGCAAGTTCAGAGACAGCCTGGCAAGAGAGTCTGTGCAAAGAGAAGGGCTGCCACTGCCTCCACTAATTTAGCAACCTAATTAAAGTCTGTCTGCCAGGAGAAAGCAGAGCTGCGACCTCAGCCCTCCCACCTCTTTGGAAAGAATGCTACCAAGGAACCATACAAGCAGTGGGGGCTGGCGATGAAAGGGGCAACCATAGATTACTCACTGACCTTTGTGTTAATTATTCAACAGACAGAAGCCCATTAAATACCTGTATTAACATTATGAAGAGATTTGCGGAGACAGGAAAGGGGATTGTCTCAAATGACCTTGTTGGGAAACAAAAGCTCAAGATGGAGGACCTTGACAGACTGACCCCATGGGTGAGTAGCCATGTGACAGGGATCGAGGGGCATGGCTGGAAGGCTCTTGGTTAGTATCTTGGCGGGTCTGGGGATTCCTTTCCAAATAGACTGCACAGGACATTGTTTTTTCATATCAGAGTTCTTGAGACCCTGAGGTATCTGGATGATCTGCCTTGCAAGGATTTGTGGTTGGACACATTGGCAGACTGTTCTATCTTTCTCTTTCTGCAGACCAACAGCTGCTGGGGCAGCTCCTCACTAGTCACAGGGCTCCAAAGAGGCTGCCACATACCGTGGAGCCATGCCCCAGTCTTTACAAAGAGGGGATTCAAAATAGGTCCCCTACTTCACACCCTCTGTCTCTGTTTCCCAGCCTCTAAAGAACGGGATTTGTTGGCCTTAAAGCAGAAAGCTAAGGAGTCTCCCACTGTGACAAAATGAGAGGTCAGCACCTCTCCTGGGAGGCCATCTGCTCATCACTGCTTGATCATTCCCAGGAGCCTGGTGATGACACACAGGTTCCTGCAAGGTGAGCAGCCTGGCAGGCCTGGGAGTAGAGTTGGGGCTGGTGATTACAGCTCTTCGGTGCCGAGCCCCAGGCTTGGAACATGCAGGGATGATGAGGGCCGGGGCCCAGGGGCACTGGTCTCAAGGTCTGGCTCCTCCATGGGCTTGTTCACTGTACAGAACATCTTGGGCCTCAGATTCCTCATCTATACAATGGCTGTGAGGGAGAGTACAAGTTGTGCCCACCTATTCCCTCAGCATTGTATGCAGAAGTTTATAGAGGCTTAAACCCTCCACTGTGAAGATGTAGTAAAATCCCGCTTCCATCTTATTGATATTACTTTACAGCAAGGTGAAGTGAAGGCCAAGTCAGGACCCCTCCTGGTGGTTTAGGTGGGCATAGAATCCTGGGCATAAGGACAAGGCAGAGCAGCCCAGTGACTTGGGAAAGCCTCCCCTGAGGCCCCAGACCCCACCCCAATCCACATTACCTCTGCATTGCATAGAAGAGTGGTCCTCACACTCGAGCAGGCCTCAGAGTCACTTGAACCATTTGTTAGAATAGATTTCTGACCACCCCCACAACGGCCCAACCCAAGAAATCCAGCTGGAGCCTGAGAATAGGCATTGCTAAGTTCTCAGATGATGTTGACATAGTTGGCGCAGGAAGCACCCTTTCAGGACGACTGAATAGGACTTGTATGTGAATTAGCCAGCTGCAGGAAGCTGTTCACCTTCACAGCATGGACTTAACAATTCTCATGGGCACAGATTAATCCACACCTCCTGACCAGGAGACCAGGAGGTAGTCAGGGGCCCTGGAGTCAGCTCCAAGCCCCTCCTCCCCTCCCTAGGCTGAGGTAAGTCTCCTCCCAGCGCCTCAACTGCCCAACAGACATCATGCCTCTCTGGCCTTCTTAGGTGCTCTGGAGACGTCCCCACCAAAGCAAAGCAACATAATGCATTTTTGTGGGCCCCTAACTCCAACTCCAGGCTGACTGACCTCACTAGCTTCCCTCAGAGCTTCTCACTCTGAGGCACAGCGAGTGTAAAGTGAGAACAAAGGGCGCTCCATAAAGAATGAGGCTGTTTCTCAACTGCTATGCCCAAGTCACATCTTGGAACCCTTTCTTCTCCTCTCCCTGTCTCGGCAGCAAGAATCATAATCCCTGAATGATTCAGAGCCAATGGGGGGCACATCGAGGGGGAGATTTCCCAACCCTCCTTCTGTACCCTGAGAGTTCAGAGACTGGCAGCAGCTGCAGAGCCCCTGTGGCTGGTGGTGGGAGCTTGAATGTAGCAGGGGGCAGATGACCACATTACAGACAACAGTGAGGAACTCGCCTACTCTTCATAAGCACAGGAGAAAGGCTGGGCGGAAGCCTCTTACTGACAAAACCATCCTCCCCAAACGTGCAAATGGATCTTTGTCAGAGACAAGGAAATCTTCAGTGGCTCAGAATAATATTGCTTTGGCTCATATGAGCTGTCTGCGGGTTGAAGGGATTTTGAGACCAATCCCTGTGCTTAGCCATGGGTGGGGTAGTGAGTTCTAAGGAAAGTCAGAAGAAAACAAGGGAAAAGTAAACAAACTCCATTCCACCCTAAGTCCTCCTCAAGAAGAGAACTTGTTCCTGGACCAAGAAATCACACAAGGTAACCAGGGATACTGTCAGAGAAAGGCTGGCTTGGGGTCAAACTCGTAATGTAAATCATTTCCATGCAGACAGCCCCCTAACTCCAGGAGACTCTAGACCCCAAGATACCATCTGAGCAGCGTCTTTCTCTGAACCTGCAGGGAAAGAAGTTGAGCACAGGGGATTAATGTGCAGCCACTCTTAAAATATTTCCAAGACTGATTCTCATAATTACCCGAGAGTCAGTGTTTTTGTACTCCTTTCACACATAAGAAAATGAACGCAAAGCATAGCCTTCCAAATTCACAAAGGTTAAAAGTGGCCAAGAAAGGACTCTTTTGTTGTATGACTCCCAAGTTTGTGTTCTTTACTCCATCCTTCCTTGCTTTATGACCCCCAAATTGTCCTGTCCCTAGACACTCAAACCTCCACTTTCTGCCTTCTTCCACTCCTGACAATTTTCTGTTGTCCTGCTTATCCCAGAACCTTATTACAGTATCTTCCCAAGGGAAGGGCAGGGGCTCCCCATTCTAGGCCAAGCTCTGGGGAGGAGGGTGTGGCCCAGGCAGAGTGTGGGAGGAAAAGGCTTTGCTGGGCCCTGGGGACTGGCTGGAGTAAACCATTTCGTTTCTGACATCCACACATCTATTTGGGTCCTGGCTGTGCTTATTTTTAGCTTGCACAGCGATGCTCAGAAATGCCTCTGGTGAAGCCATCTGACCTATACGCCAAAAAGTGATGGATTTTCCTAGGAGGAGAGGGCATCAATCTCCTTTTGCTGCCTGGCTGGCTGGCCCAGCAGAGTCTGGGTCACAAAGCTCAGACGTCGGGATGTTAGAAGGAGGGGAGGAGAGAGAAGAATCCATAGTCCAGGCCATGGAAATACCTCCCAATCTCTAGCAATGAAGGGGAGAGAAAATGGGGCTGGTACAGAAAAGGGAGGGATCTTTGGGAAATGAAAAGAGCTCCTCGGACTTTTTGCCCTAGCTCTTACAGAACTCCTTTTTGCACTAACTGGGTTCCACTGGAGGAAGCCGCCTGTATATCTTCTGGTTCCCACAGGACAACTGGTTCATCTGACTCTAGTACAGAACGAAGATTTCTGTGTTTCAGTTACTGCTCCAAGAATTTCTCCTCTTTAGTGAGGACCAAGATAGCTATTCCATATGTGAGAGATTCACTTCTGGGAGGTCTTCCAGGCCTGCAGCAAGCCTGACCTAGAGCAGGATCACTCATCCAGCACGGTTCCTGGGTATTCTGCACAGAAGACCTCAGCGCCCTGCAGACCAGCAGGCAGGGTGGGGTTGTGCATTCTCCTGCCTCTGTTCCTCTGGGCTGCCACATCCTGGAGTGAACGTGGAGGGGCTGAAGGAGATTTTCCTGCAGCACCTTCTATGACCAGCATGAGAACTGGACACTTGACATAGATGGATGCAGAGGTGACCACTGTCAACTTTACCTCTCTGTTCTAGGAGAAAGGGAGGTAGGAAGGGCAAGCATGAACAGGTCAGCCTTGTTCATTAGGGATGAAAAGAGAACAAAAAACCCATCAAACTTGTGGCACTGCTGAAAGACTGAGGATTTGGGGGAAAATAACTCTATATTAGATTCCTGATCTGCCACTTACTAATTGTGTCCTATCATCTCCAAATCCCCAGTTCCTCACCTGTAGAGTGGGAACAGGGATACTGACTTGGTAGAACTGCTAAGGGGACTGATTTTAAATTTCTAGATAAAAGAGATGAAAGGAAATATCCATAACATAGCAAACATTTAAGAGATGTGTTTCGTCCAGTTTCTGTTAAGATTTCCATTCTATGATCTCAACATTTTTGCAAAAAGATAGTGGCTTGGAAAGAAACTTGGAAAAGGATGATGATTTTCTGCAGAAATAAAATGGTCTGCAAGGGGTGAGCAAGCACTGACTCTGGGGTTACCAGCAGTCTGTCTGAGGCTGCCACCGTGAAGTCTAACCTCCACCTTCTTCAGAGTTCAAAATAGTTGTGGGAGGAGGTTGGTCAGACAATAGAATGAAGACATCACGAGGCAGAGACAGCCACCTACTCAAGAGTGGTATTGATCAGTAGAGAAAAACCAGATTTTGCAGGGTACATGGTTATAAATAATGCTGATCTGACTCTGCTGTATGGCAGGCCACAGACTAGCTCCCCCTAGAGCTAGCTCCCTCAGTCAGAGCCAGAAGGCTTTAGCAGAAGTCATTCACCACCTCGGAGCCTTGGGCAGGTATTGTCCTGGGACCCTTGTGTGTGTGTGTGTGTGTAGCACTGAGCTGGTCCATTCCCAAAGGCTGGGGCCCAAGAGGCTCAGAAAGAGACCCTTCTCCCAGCACAGCTCTAAGTCTGGCCCACATGTGGGTGCTCCTGGCCCATTTTAAAACCCAGTTCCAACTGATTCCCTGCCTCATCACAGATTCCTCTCAGATCTTTTCGTTATAGATTCCACCTGACTCTGTGCTTGTCTCCTTTAGCTTGTCTTTGTCCCTTGTGCCCTTATTAATAAGAAAAATAACTGCCATCAATTAAGAACTTACTCTGAGCCAGCTACCAGGCTGAGTACTGGACATGCACCAGCTCATACATTCTTACAATGCTTGGAGACTCGTGTTGTCACCCCAGTGCAAGGGATGGGGAAATTGAGGCTCAAGGTGATTATGCCATTTGTCCAAGACCCCCATCAGAGGTGCCCATTGGACTCTAAAGTCTAGTGCAGCCCAGTCCAATCCATAGGGGACATATTCCAAGACTCCAAGTGGATGCTTATAGATACTACCAAAACCTACATATCCTGTGATTTTTCCTGTGCTTACACACGTGTGGTAAAGTTTGATTTATAAATTAGGCACAGTAAGAGATTAACAGGGACAATAATAAAAGGGAACAATTATAACCATGTATGGAAATAAAAGTTATGTGAATGTAGTCCTTTTGAGTCATAATGAATATTAATATTTTTGGACAGTGGCTGACTATGGGAAATTTAAGCCATGGAAGAGAAAGCTGTGGATATGCGGGGACTAGCGAGTGAGCAGACTGTGTCACCTGGCGAACCTTCAGTCCCTCGTGCCTCCTACTGCAGAGAGAGCCTCTGCTCTCTGGACTGGCATCAGTACTTAGCAGAAACCAGCGGCGTCTATAAAGACACAGTCACTTCACTATGGAACCTGCATTTGCCACCTTGGTGGTCACTACCCAAGCTCCCTGGCCACAGCCAGGATGCCATTCAGAGAAGAGGATGGCAGCAAAAGGCAAAAATGCAAGACCCCAGTGCCCCACAGAGGAGCTGCATGCATGACAGAGGAGTGAGATTCTTGGCAGGAGAAGGGCAGAGGGAAGAGGGAGAAGAAGGGAGGATCTTTGAGAAGCGTGTGTTTTCTTTGCACTAACCAGACCCTAGAGTGTCAGGCTGCCAAAAAGGCTCAGAAGAAAACATTAATTCAATACCACACGTTTAATTACACATGAAATGAAATGTCTTTAAATGGAAAAGAATAACATTCTCAGAGCTCCAACTGTGGGGTTTTGAAGTGGCAGGAGGGAGAAAGAGGGCTAGCTCTGAGTCTTCGAGGAGAAAGGATACCGCTGAGAGGGCAGACTCCTGCCTTCACTAGTAGCAGGAGTTCCTGCCTACCATCACGTGCTGCCCTCACCCCTTCTGCTCCTGCTGCCATAGCTCCCTCCCTGTGAGCAGTGAGGCACGTTCCCCTGCAGTGTGGTAGGGGAGCATGACCAGGTGGGCACATCCCCTGGGTAGCTGCACTTTCTCTGTCTTGGTCTGCAGCCAAGCCAGCCAGTTCTCCCCAAGGACAGAGGAGCATGCTCTTCAAAGCCATCCCTGGATGACTGACACTTGGAACAAAAGAAGTCTCTTGGGATCCCGGCAAGGGCCTTTCTAGGAGAACACATTTCAAAGGCTGGAGTGCCAACAACAGAGGGAACCATGCAATTGTTTTTGAAAATCTAAAATTTTAAATGAGTAACCAAGATGGGTGTGTAACAATGACATGGGAATGGATTTCATGTCAAAGGAGCATAGTACAGTTGGTTGCTCTTGCTGTCCTGGGCTGAAGTTGGCTCATGATGGTTTATCTAAGAACCTGCTCTTCTTGCTGGCCAGCCCATCTCCCATCCCAAGGTCCCCTCCCATCTGGATGGGGGCTTCCCTCCCATGTTCTTTCCAGGCTTGCATGTCTTTGCAAAGAGTCTCTGCAAGGTGCTGGCAGCTGCTCAAGTCAAAGAGCCAATGTCAAGTGTTACTCGAGGTCATTGACTAGGGCTAGCACGGGGCCTAATATGTGGTAGATGACCACTGAACATTTGATGAATGAAAGAATAAATTAAAACTCCCTCTGAAGCACTGCTAGGGACTTTAGCAAGGAGAACACTACAGAGAAGGAGGAAGAAGGGGAGCTGTGAAGCTGGAGTGTAGTAAAAGGGAAGCAAAGATGAGTGAGAATGGGAAAGGATCCAGCAAATCCCAAAGAGCACTCTTATTTATGTTCTGGCTTCAAGACTGGCCTAAAGAATCAAGATCCTACTGAATCAGGACACTTGGAAGATCCACATCCTGAATCTCAGTCTCCAGCACTTCAGCCTTCTAAACAAAGTGCCTCTGTGGTCTGCATCCGATGAGCGTCAGCGACACCGGGTCCCACCCTGGGGCACGTGTGCACCCCAAGGCTAGAGGTGGTGGAGGAGGAGGATGCAGAGACATCGTGTTCCCACTGTGATGAATAAATAAGACACCCTGCTGTTTCTGGAAGCAGTGAAGAAAGAGGATCAGAAGGGAACTGTCTGTTCTGGCTCAATTTCCAGCTCACGTTTCCTGACAGAAGAAGCTCAGCACATGAGGCCGAACCTCAGATGTGTCCCTGCTCCCAGGTGCTGCCCCTCTGGGTTCCACTACCCTGAGCTCAGACATTGGCTGACGCCGTTGGTTCCTGCCATCACCGCCCTCGCCACACTGCACCTGCCCTTGCATACCCACTTTCTTTGTCTCCATGTTGCACTGGCTTTTCCCAATGGGGAAGGGACCTCTGGCTTTCATTAAGCATTGACTGCTGGAGCCAAGAGCAAAGAGCAAAGGAACTCCCCAAGGAAAGCCATCTGGAATTGAGAAGTTAGGTGCTGAAAGATGGATCTCAGGCTCTGGCTAGGAATCTGTCCCTCCAACTTGCCCAGCTCCCTACTTTCTCCCTCTCTTCTGGCCTGGATGTTTTCTTTCCAACTTGATGGTGACAAACCTTCCTTCAGAATGTGAAAGTCCATACAAGGGCTTGATGTCACACTGCAATCTCTCCAGAGGCCTTCTTGTTCCAGTGACTTCCCAGGGATCTGCCTCAGCTTCTCACCCCAGCATCTAACACTGTCCCCCAAGTCCTTGTGGTAGTGTCATGTTGTCACCAACAAACACAGAACATTGTGGGTTCCAGGCTGCTCCTTCTAGCTGCAGCACTCTGGGCCAACACATTAACAGCTGGCACCTGAAGCTGTGAGATGCCACTCCACACAGGAAGTTTGGTGTCAGGAAGCAGAAACACCTGTGAGAACCTCAAGGTGAACTACAGAAGGACAGACCAGAGAACCACAGTCACCCATTTGCATATGGGACGTGCCTTCGGCCTTGACATCTACCAACTACCTTAGATTCAGTGGAATGAAGCCCCCTCAGACAGGAAGGACAGGAAAGGGTACTGTGGGATTTGAAAAGTCAGAGGCAACAATATATCCAAATACAAAACACCAAATAAAAAATGAAAAAGAAAGGACAGGAGACCCTGTAAATAAACACCAATATTAGAGCAAGGGCAATGGGAAAAATGTGACTTAGGCCTGAGGCAAAACAGGGTTAAAATTCACCCTTAATAACACATCCTAGGAGGTGGCCTTTTGTTATTTACTAAACCAATCTCAAATCCTGATGTTTTCATAGGTGAAATTAAGAAAATATTCATCTCATCAAATTATCAAGAGGAACTAATGAGATTATGCATGTGCGGAGATGCAAGTGAAGCATGGTGAATGAACTAACAGTTACAAAGCTTCACGAAGAAAGGTGCTGGTTCCCTTTCCCCACCTGCCCAATACTCAAACTTCCAGTGATCCTCCCTGGTAACCTAACCTCACTGAGCCTCAATATCATCCCCAGGCAAACAGAAATAACAACAATAATAAATGTGCTTACTGCATATGCAGTTCAGGTAGCTTTAAATAAGAGTAAGTGTTTAGAATAATGGCAGACACATGGGTGATACCAGCAGGCCTCAGCCTATAGTATCAAGGCCTCCAGAACAGCCATTAGTTGGATATTTGAGACCTCTGACAATGTGGGCCAAATCTGCAGACTTCTTCCTCATAGATTCCCTACATAAAGGCCTTAGGGTAGATGTGACAGGATAGGCTAGGCGCTCACTGTCCTCTTGAGCTCATGTCTGTGCCCCTGTACCCACTGTGCTCCCCCATCTGGGGAACCATTCCCCTTCCACTAACAGAAATCAACCCATTCCCCTAGGCTAGTGATGGCAAAGCGTTTAGAACTTTCAATGATACAAATATCCCACTGCGGCACACGTGCTGTAGGTTCACCAACCAGTGCTAGACCAGCTTTAATCTCATTTTCTCCCTAAGATCTTCTGATCTTTCCTGTTCTTGAAAAGACCTTTTTCTCTCTTCGTATCTGTTCCTAATGTAAACTTACATATCCAAGGACCATCTTTGTCCACTTTGCTGTCCCTTACATAAGCTCAACTCATGGGTTGCTCAGAAAAACAAGCTCAGAATGTCCTTACTGCCTAATTGGAGAGAGTTAATAACATCAGCAAAGACCAGTATTCAATTTATATATGATGTAATTTGGTTATATTGGAGGCCTAGGTTTCTAATTCATTTGTGATCACAGGACTAGTCCTTAAATATCCTACATTCACCTATTTTCAGAAAAATAGTTGGCCTAAAGAGGTCTGTTCACTCTTATCCTTTCCCCCAGCAATAAAATTAATGATTGGGAAGTTTAATTTAGGTATAAAGAATCTTAGCAAGTGAGTAAGTCACCCAGTGAGACCATCTTAGAGACTTTGGGAGGATTTCTTTAGGAAGATTTGACTTTAGTCTTGATTAAAACAGAAGAGGCCCAGACATCACAGAGAAGGTGACAACGTTGTTCAGAGGGGAAGCGAAGAGAAGGCCAGGGAAGGGAAGGGAATGGGGAGGGAAGGGGAGAGATGGGGAGGAGAGGAGGGAAGGGAAAAGAAGGGAAGGGGAGGGCAGGGAAAGGGAGAGGAGGAGAAGACTGAAGGGGAAGGAAGAGAAAGGGAAGGGAATGGAAAGGGAAGGGAGGGGAGGAGAGAAAGGGAGGGGAGAAAAGAGGAGGGGAGGAGAGAAGGGGAGGGGAGGGAAGGAAAGAAGGGGAGGGAAGGAAAGAAGGGGAGGGGGAGAGGAGAGAAGGGGAGGGGAGGAGAGGGGAGGGGAGGGGAGGAGGGGGAAGGGAAGAGAGAAGGGGAGGGGAGGGGAAGAGAGAAGGGGAGGGGAGGAAAGCTTCCATCTTGCCACAGCTGTGCAGAGGGTTGGTGGTGATAGCCTAACCTGCTAATCCCCACATCCTCTCCACCCCAGGGACTACAGCTCCCTTGTTCTTCCCAGCTTGGCCCAGCTCCCACAGGCTTCCTTGTAGCCCCATCAGCAAAGTGCTCTGTGCTGCCATCATCACCCTGTGCACACCCTTCCATTTCCAGCCCAGGCTCCCTGCACTTGGCCTTGGTGTTTGGATACCCCTTCTATCAGATGCCATGGGAAGGCTCTCAAGCCATCTCCACAAACATGGGGTTCCCAGGAGTTCTTTGCCCATGGCTGGGGCTCTTCCGAGGGATGTTTTCCCACTCCCAGCTCCTGCCCCAGAAAAAAAGCTTCTGCCAGTCTCCTTTACCTCCTCAGTCCGTCTTCCCTCCAGGCCAAGCCTCCTGCTCTGGTCTCCACTCTTCTCAGCCCTGCATGTGATGGGGACCAAGGTCAGAGCCTTAGGGCCCTGGCCTCGCAGGCCCCAGGCGTGGGTAGCCTGAGATGGGAGCAGCCAGCAGATTCGTTCCGCACGGCCTCCACGATCCCGGATCTGTGCTTCCCCCATCGAAGCCCACGCACTCTGCCAGGTGTTTTCCCACCACATCCTCTGAGCAGATTTCCAAGAGTTCCCCCACACCAGATGTTAAACATACTGGCCGATGCTTTTCTGGCCTGGCTCCTGAGCCTCCCCCTACCCTACAATTCAACCAAAACGACAAAGAAAAAGTCAGAACTGGTAGAATTCTGGATGTCCCACCTGCCTTCTGAAATCTCTCTGCCTAGTCTGGCATCTCAGATTAGGTCTAATGAAGTTCACCAAATTCCAAGTTATTTGCACCTCTTGCACTGGCTAAAGCCACCAGCAAGCACTTACATGAATGGCGTTTCGGACCAGAAGCTAATTCCTTATGGTTTTCTTGGTGCTGGAAGAAATGGAGTCACGTAGAGAAGATTGGGCTTTGAACAATGCCAAAATCATGTTTTTCTTACCAGTCCTTTGGAAGATCCAGAAATTGAAGGTCAAGAGGCCATTGAGACTAACGGTCAGTGGAAATTTGGAAGTAGGGAGAAGTCTTCATTGGACATCACTAGATCTGGTTGTTGACAAATGGCCACCTCTTATCATTAGACCTGGACACCCTTAAGTGGCCCCAGGACACCAAGGCAGGCTCTCTGAGGCATCAGACTGAAGAGTCCATCTCAGACATGATCATGGGTCCTAAAATATCCAGCCTTTACTGTTCTGTTAAGTGAACCCCCATTCCTCCTCACCAGCCTTGGGGACATTTCCTCTTTCATTTTTCCAATGAGATTGCTGCTTAATGTGGTGACATCTACCCAGCCTCTGTGTACTGTGGTTGCCTTCACTACAAACCATTCCACTTTCTCTGCTCTTTCTGAGAAAGCCTTCTTCCTATGCCCCCTGCCTACCTGCCTTCTCCACTTCTCCATGTGGGTTACTGGACTCCATGCTGGTCTCAACACTCCTGCTTTCTCCAAGTTCTCTGCTTCTGCCTCTGGAGTGTGTGTGTTTGTGTGTTAGTGTGTGTGTGTGCACACACTTTCCTTTTCTGTTATGCTGTAGACCTTCAGGTTCCCCAAGCAGAAACTGAAGGCCCCTTGAATCTCCTCTATGCAGGGTACAGGCAGCACCCATAGCATGGGCTGCCAGTTCTCTCTGCCACCTCTCTAAGAGGCCCATCCTTGGCCACAGTTCCCTTTGCATGCCCCCCTTAGTGTCACAATTGCAACTAGAGACTATATCAGTTGTTTCCCACACCAACTCATTACCTTATGAACTCACCCTTTCCCACTGCGTCTCCTCTCTAGGATCTTACCCATGTCCCCATTCATTTTCAACACAAAAAGGACAGAGGTGGAAGGACCAGCCAGCCAGCTATGACCTCCTCCTGCAAATAAATGTGACTTGTATCATTTATGCATGGATCTCTTGTATACATTTTCTGTAGATTTTGGCTCAATTTATGAGAATCTCCAGTTACTCCAATTCATGACTTAGGCAGAATGATTTAAGAAATATAAGTTATAAAATCAGGAAAGAATTAAATATTTGGATGGAAAATCAGTCATAGGAAGAAAAATGCTACTACAACAGAGCAAAGCCACTTGATGGATGTGTCACTGAAATAAAGAGCTCCACTCTCACCACCCTCAAATACCAGTTTCTAGCAGGCCAGAGTTTGGGAAATGGAACTTAGTGGATAGTACTCAGGGTTACTAAATTCAAGATGTGTGAAAAGTCATGTCATCACTTTACCTGGTGTGCCATCTGCACTGTTTTAATTTAGTGAATGTTAGAAATAAACAAATTAATAAATAAAACCACCTATAAGTGCATCCATCAGTTCCCTCACAGCTATAGTGATCTCAAAGTGCCTAATTTTTTTAATGTCCTTTCATTTATCAGGTACACTCTTTGGCCATAAACTTCTCAGAGAGTAAAAGGGGGAAGTATGAACTACTACACAGTGTGCTTTTCCAGTCCTGTTGGGGTGCAAAGAGTCGGGGCTGGAGAGGCATTATTTACATCATGGAGGTCAAAGGCCCCAACACCGGCCTTACACACACTTAGCTCTGCCTGACTAGCTGTGTGACACTGGGCATTTTACTTAACCTGTCTAAGATAACACCTTATTTGGTAAGTGCAATCTACTGCTGACATTTGTAAGCAAATGGGTTAATATTAGTCTGTGACCCTCAGCACATTGCGGGCATTGAGTTTTAAGACTAAGATTTACTTTTACTCTCTCACACAGATTCTTCAATCTGGGCTGCCTCAGAAATGCTCACTTCCCTTCACACCCACGGATACAGAGACAAGGTAGAGTCAAAGGGCTTCTCTCCTCTAGGAGCATACCTATACCACCTGCCAACCAGAACAGGGATTTGTCTCCAGAGCCTCTGCCTGTCACTGCCATCCAAGGAGAACACTGATTGTCCCAGGCCGTAAAGGTCCAGCAGGGCCCTCTGCTTGGCTTAGGGAGGCTGTTTGTTACTGCTGCACATTACAGAGGGTCAGGAGATCTGAGGACAGAGGCAGGCTAAGGGAAACTGGAGAGCAGCAGACAACAGAGGATAAGCTCCCAGCAAGGGAAAGCTGTGCTGAGTGACCTTGCCAAGGGCCTTACATCAGCATATGAAGCCTTAGGAGTGGTTGAATGGTATTTTGGCAAGTGAGTAGCCCTGGGACCCAGCTAACCAGAGCAGGTAGCAAGATGAAGAATGTCCACCCCTACAAGGCCTCTAAGTCACTTTGCTTCAAATCTGCCTCACAGGCACAGTCGTTGGCTCCAGCCTTGCTGCAGGACTGGTGGCACTGAACATGAAAGAGGCCAGTTCAATAGTGATGGAAACTAGGGCACCAAGTTGGACATCCTGAAGGACCACATACTCGATCCACAAAGTATTCAATAAGGGTGCATGAGAGTTATAGTGTGTGTCAGGGCTGGGCTACATGCAAAGGTCAGCAGGGGGAACTAACCCTCCTGGTCCTCCCACTGGTCTAGAGGGGAGGACAGGCAGTCATGGAGCAAGTCCAATGCACTCCGATAATCTCATGATGAGTCAGCGGAGGACCCTGGGCATGTAGAAGGCATCTTGTCTACTCTTCCTAAGCCTCAACTGCTTCATGTGCAAATGTGAGACTATATGTAAAAATGATTTCCACACAACGGTCACATGGAAAGCATTCCAGCTGCAGCATCCTCCAATAGGAGAAATAAAATGTCTCATCAATGTACTGCACACCATTCCAGGTACTTGTAAACTGTCACCATGTTTTAGCGGAGGGGTGGGAGGTGGTTTAGAGGAGGGCTGTCCAGGAAAGCCTACCTTGCTCTGCTCTCCACTCCCAATTCTCCAGGATGTGACTAGAAATCTCCCATGGCTGGGGCGCAGTAATGAGTTTTACTGCCTCCTAATTCAAGCAGCTTAGCTCCAGCCAACCCCACTCAACATGACCTAAGGAACTGGACTGCCCAGGACCAAATTCACCCTGCACCAATCATTTTGCTCTGAGATCTTGGGAAAATTATTTCACTTTTCTAGCTCTCAATTTTCTTCTCTCCAAATTTATATAATAATGTAGTGCTCATCTCATAGAACTGTTTTAAGAATAAATGTGTTAGTGTATATGAAACACTTAGAAAAATAAGTAAGAAGAATCGAGTTTTGTTCATCATCGTTGTTCCTGTTGTCTTCATATCGCTGTCAGCAAGAAGCTCATCATCATGATGGGCTCCATCTCACAGAGAGAGCATCAATGCTGGGTCATTCTCCCTGGGATGGGTTGTGTGACATAATTAAGAGGATGTGTTACTTCTGTGTTACTGTGTTACTACTGTGGACCTCTCTGAACTTCAGTCTAAGAAGAGTTCCCACTCCTGGTATTGTAAGATCAAGTGATATCTGTAATGGAGGTAGCTATACTAATAGATTAACACAGAGAGAGGAATGATGTTTCCATCTAATCTAACTGCCTTTTCTTCTGTCCTTTAAGGAGGGCTGACAAACTTCAGGTAACTAGGAAATGAGACTTCTTAGTGCTCCCTTTGTCTCTCAGAGACTACAAAAGAGGACAGAACCTTCCTAGCATTCTTCTACTAGGTCTTGGTGTTTCTGGAAGTTGGACTGGAAGCAGATGGCCCAAGTTAGCAGAAAACATCATTGAATGTGCAAATACAACAGTCCTCTCAGCACTGTGTGAGGAAAGAATGAAATTGCTCTGGGTTCTGAAGTGGTGGTAACTGGTTTCCCCTGGGGAGATATGAGTGAAAAGAACTCAGGAGACTTGGAAGAGAGAAAAAAAGAGCCCACATGGGGTGGTCTTTTGGTGAGGTGCCTCAAGGACTTCTAAGAACAGAAACATCTAATATTCAACATTTGGTCATTCGTATGGCTGCAACATAAACTCCCTATGTAATATTAACACTAGAGCAAAAGTCATCCTGCATCCAAGCTGTGCAGATGAGGGATGTTTTGCACATAAAATATTGCTCAAAAGGCAGGTAGCACATACTGGGATGAAGTTTCAGGAGAGCAGTGGTATATGAGGGATGTGGAGTCGATTTGCACAAGGAGCCCTTCAGTGAAAGTGGAGTCTTTGAAGGTTTCACAAGAAAAGGAAGACAACATCAGCCTATCCCAGCCCAGGGGATGAATGCATGAGACACTGGAGAAATGTGTGCAGAGTGGAGCTCCAACAGCCTCATCTGAAAGATGCTCAGCTGTCATCTATCTTGTGAAGTCTTCATCATTGTCTGTGTCCGTACCTGATATTTATCTCTGCCTGGGTGTCTAATGATCCTTCATAGGTAACACAGACAAAAGAGAACTCATGCTTTTTACCCATGCACCTGACATTGACATGGCTTCCCTGTGCAGTGAGTAGTGTTTCCATTCACTTAGTGTCTCAACCCCTACTACAGGAGGTTTCCTTGAGGCCTCCTTCCTGCAGTTTCCCCAAGCTCATCAGTAAACCCTCTCACTTCCACTGCCAAACATTTCTCAAATCTGTCCACATCTGCAACAAATCAGCTGCTCCCATCCTGCCACCAGCATCCTATCCCAAACCATGAGGACGTCACCTGGACAATAGTCCCCTAGCAGTTTCCATTCTTATCCCCCCACCCCATCCTATCGTTTCCCCCATGATGGAAAATGGTCAGCTAACCAGGGTCCTGTTTTAAAAATAGTAAAATAGGAATCTTATTGTAACTTTCTCTACTTCAAACCTGAGTTTAGAATAAAAGCCAAATTCATTTTATCATTGCACTCAGGGTCTTATCCTTCTTGGTCCCCAACCTCCTATCCAGCCCCTCCTCCATCACCTTCTCCATGCTATTCCCACCCCACTGCCCTTCTTTCTTGTCTCAACTATTTCAACCTCAGTACTGCCCTTGATCCCTGACAGTGGCCAATGCTTGTCCCTGAACTCTTGATGTCCAAACACTCAACCCAAAGGGGCCACTTCTAACGCAGAACACTGGGTTGATTCTTAAGGTCAGTGACACAATTATTGGATACTGGTCTCAATGACTTGTTTATCTATGTGTCTTTTTGTCATCAGTCCTCCCAGTGTAACAGGACCTCCATGAGAGCCCAGGCTCTGTGATCTCTGATGGTGTTGTACCCCAGTACTCCCAACACTGCCTAGCTCACATGGTACTCAACACATTTGAGTTGAATAGATAAGTGATTGCCTTTGTGGGTTTTACCATTATTCCACAGGCTGGGAACACTGAGTGAGTGCTAGAGATCCAGCACCAGCCCAGATGGCTGCAGCTTCAGCAGATCTGAATTCTGAAGCCAAGGCAGGTAAGCTAGTTATTAAACCAGGGCAGTGCCCCACAGGAGGGCAATCACAGCTCTGAGCTGATATTGAGCTTAAAGCCACAGACGTCAGAGCACAGATTCTATCAGCAAACACATAAATGTTAAAGGTACTATAAGTCAGAGGCTTAGGTTCTCCAACTCCCCTGAACATCACAATGGCATCTCATCCCAGGATCTGACATTCATACTAAAGCTTGACCATGTCATTAACTTATTAAAATACTGGCACCAACAAAAAGGGACCATTTCATCAACCAGAGACTTCACAAGCATATGGGCTCCATGAACCTGTTCTTGGATAATGGCTAGGAAGAGCTAGGCACAGGAGCTCAGTCTCTGGAACACACGGTGGACATCCTTGTATAGTGCCAGCATATTCTGCCAAGGCCATGAAGCTGAATCCTCAGCAGGATGAGGAAATGAAGACTTAGGAGACTGCCTCCTCCATCTCCCCAAGTGCCTACAAAATAAAGCCAGAAGCAGACCCAAAATTAGGATATGAAATCAGCAAAAATTAAGTGTGCAGTGTAGGTAAATTCAGCCAAAACTCACAGTAGTGAAAATAGGTGTTTTGTCTCCCTTATGAAAGACTTTCTGTCCAACAATATCTTGGTTGGGTTCCCTGCTCAAACAATGAATCCAGGACTTCCTTCCAAGAGGATTACACCACAAGTCTCCATGTAAACCAACTCACTTCAGATGAGCTAAGGAAATAGAAAGCAGTTCTCCCAAACCCCTCTCCTCAGTTCTACTCATGTCACTTTTATTTTTCACTACTGTCTCAGATGAATTAATAGTTCCCCCCCCATGGCTGAAAAGTGAACACCCAAGCTTCCTTCTCCAGAATTTTTTCCTATATACTTTTTGTATTTGCACCATCTAGTACTCATCCCTCTTCAGTACTATAAGTCCATCTTTCCCACTGTCTCACCTAAAAGATAAAGCTTACCCTAACTTAATAAAAGCATCCCTTGCTACCATCTCTCCTGGAAACTACTCCCCCTGACCTGCTTCCTCACCAGACTTGGTGAGCAGTCTGTGTACTCTTGTTACCTGACACTCTTCAGCTCCCCGCTCTTCCTTCAAGCATTTACACTCATTTTCACAGCTCTATTCCAGAAGCACATCTGTCACAAGACCACAGGGATCTCTTGCTGCCCATATCCGATTGTTTTTTCTTAGTCCTCATTCAGCACAAGTGAGTCTCAAGTCCTTCACAGTCTGATCAAAGATTTTCTGACTTCTCCCATCATTAGCTACCTTATACATAACTGTGGGTGCTCACTTATCTTAGCACACATAGGTATGGCCAGGACTCTGAAATTCCTGTCCGCCCAGAACATACAGGTTCCTATCACAACATAGTATCTGACTTCGCAGTGTGTGACAGTCTATGAAGCAGAAACCATCCTTGTGCCCTCTCTGTGACACTAACACATAACTTGCACTTGGCATTAAGGGTAAATATTCATTAAATTATGTTATTAAAAGAAGAATTTGTACCCCTGTGCATAAAGAAGCTGTTGATCATATGGGTGAACTTATGGAGAGACTCTTTCCTGAGAGATCTTTAAAAGGAAAGGAACATTTAATTAATGCTATAGTTAACAACTTTAAAAATGAACAACTATTTATTGAATGCCCACTGTGCCAGGCACTGCAGCACTAGCAGATTTGCAGATTGGCACATCAGCTGTAGCAGGAGCTGGGGAGGGAGAAGGAAAAGTCAGGCGGGTAGGAAGCAAGCAGGGTCTGAAGTGGCTGCAGTGGCAGGGCCAATTCCTTAGTGTGCACTCTGCCCTCAGACAGCTCCTGCTTCCCGAGCCAAAGGCAAGGCCAGATGGGCTAAGCAATGAATGGACACTGGTGTGTAGGTTGATAAGGTCACCGAGCTTCCTTTCAGCCTGGCCATTCAGTGGCTAATTCCTGCTCCAATATGCCTACAATTGCTTCTTTGCAACCCCATGGCAATGACGGAGAAGGGCTTGCTCTCAGAGTTTTTCCCATGCTGCATTTCCTTGACTCCCAGCTACCTTGACTTCCAGGAAGATGCCAGAGAGCTTATGTGGTGGGCACTACATGCCCAAATGGGCTTTCAGAGCTGGCATCCATTGTACCTCGGCCTGGCAGATAGAAAAGGCCAGCCCCCGGGGATCTTGGAATGCATATGACATCTTGGCAGCCGCCTCTAACAGATGACAAACAAACAGCTTGCTGGGGCTGTAGGAAGTGCCACAAAACTAATTGCACCTTTGGTTTCAACTTTGATGCTCCTCCCAAATGCAGTCTTTCTTTTTTTCCCCTACTGTTACCAGGTCTTGATCCTTAATGCCACCTCCTTATCTTGTTTATCCCCTAACCTGCTTGGGCTTTCTGCATCATCTGCTCTGCTGTTCCAGAGACATTTCCTTCTCCCAAGTTCTCATCTCCAGCAGACATAAGTACAGGGACTCAGAATAGTAGAGGATGTATTTCTCCTGCGTGGTCAGCTTCTGTCCCATCCATGACCCTACTGCCTTGATAAAGATCCTGTTGGAAAAAGGAGGAGGAGGTGTGTTGGAATCACAGCCCAGGCTTTTTTGTCACCACTGAGAGCAGCTAGTGAGGAAACGTGGCTATCACTTGGCCTCAAAAGCTGCAGGTTTAGATAATTTCATGATTGATCTCTCCACCCCTTTATCTTTCCTGCTGTTATTTCCTTGAATTCAGTCCAGCTGATTGACTTCTTTCAAGCTTGGGTCCTCCCCCGCATCCTGTCCAGATCAATGGGCTGGCTGGAAAAGCACAGCTTGGGGCCAGTGAGATAGCTCAGTGGCATAAGCGCCTGCCTGGCAAGCGTGAGGTCCTGAGTTCTACTCCTGGAACCCACATATGAAAAAAGGGCCAGTGATATCGCTCAGCGGCACGGGCATGGTACCCACAAAAAAAAAAAAAAAAAAGAAAGAAAGAAAGAAAAGCACAGCTTGGAGCTGTCTGTGGCCTTTCACAGGGGCTTCAGTCTCTACTGCCATGCTCTGCATAATACAGTCCCAAGAGGCTCCGTGTTTAAAGGTCAGGAGGTCCAGTACATGGGACTGACCTTGAGAAAGTCACAGCACCACATTTGCTTAGCCATCTGTACAACATATGAGGTTGGAGACTTCACTCAGAATCCCATTAACATTTCTGGAGAGCAGCTCAAAATTCTCAGCCCTAAAATATGGTCAGACTCTACCCAGAAGGGCCTTTTGAGGGACAGCACTTTTAAGTCACCTGAGAAAAGAAATGACCACTGAATTCACTAATATTGCATCCTGGGATCTGAAGCAACATGTGTCAGAAGAAGATGGTTTTCCCTAAGTCAGCACTCTGTTATAAGGCAGGTAGGTGTCCACAGGGAGAATCCTCTGGATACGTGGTTGGAGAACCCCTAAATATCCAGATGTGGCTGCAATGGGCTGCAAGGCAGCAGTGCAGTGACAGGCAGAACCTCTGGTGGGGCTGCTACTGAACCAACTCCCTCATTCAGCTTAGCTACCCAAAGCACCCACATACCTACACTGTGGTTCACAAGAATTGAAAAATAAAATAAGCCAGCTTTCCAGACATAGGGAACTAATGAAATAAACATTGTATATACACAGAGTGAAACATTATACAGCCATTAAAAGTTATGCTGCGAAGCTGGGTATGGTGGCAAATACCTGTGATACCAATATTCTGGGAGGCTAAGGCAGGAGGTCAGCAAGATTAAGCCCAGCCTGGGCAATTTAACAACTTACAGAGACTCTGTCTCCAAAAAATAAATAAATAAATAAAAAAAGATCTGGAGATATAGCTCAGTACCCAGTGCTGGAAAAAGATCAATAATGCTATGACCCTCTGTTTATTGACACCCAGTGTCAGAGTGAGTCCGCTGAGTTCAAATCTGTAGGAGATCAAGGAGCAGAGTTCAAGCCAGCAGGAGACACGTGGAGTGTTACAAGCTGGACAAATCAGGTTCCAGCCTAACAGCCAGAAACCAGCCTGAATTTCAGTGGAGCTAATGGTGCAGGCTTGCTGAGATTATCCACTACCCCACCATAAAGCTACAGCTGGCTTACTGGGATTAATCAACATGTATCTGGACTCTGTCTGCCCACTTTGTCTACCAGTGACAGCAGGGACACACCTTGAAGTGGACATTTTTTTTCTTTCTTTGTCCTCCAGCCTTGCTTCTACTTTCTTCCTTGTCTTCTATTCCTCTATTTTACCCCCAAACCCTTTTACATCTTCTCCCCTGAGGGTAAAATCACTATACTGAGGGCTTATTTACTGTATACAATTTTTCAGATTGTTTTACATTTTGTAATATAGCCACAAATCTGGTTCATATGGTTAAAGGTAGTAAATTAAGTTACCACAGTTTGTCATTTTCTAGGCTGTGTTTGATGCTATTGTTATTACTGATTATACTACTTTAGCTAAGGTAACATAATTGTTCTAATCAGTTGTTCTTCCTGGTATGCCAAGATTGAGATTGCCTAAGGGTCATAAAAAATACTATATAGCACTGCCAAAGAACAAGGGGCTGTACCTAGTGGCAGCAACTTCTCATCCCCAATAAATTAAAGAGGTAGGATCTTGCAAAAGGCTCAAAACCCAAAAGCCAGCTACACCTGGAAGACATCTCTGAGAAGCAGTCATTTCATAAGGGTTCTAAATACTAGAAATAAAGCTACTCACAATAAAAAAAATTTATAAGCATCAACATGGGAATTGAGCTAAAAAAAAAAAAATAGAAGATGAGAAGACACTTAAGCAAGATGCAACTTCACACTTCCAGCTCACCAAATGCAAACCCAGGGGCAGTAAGGTGGAACAAGTCAAAAGCCACCCACCTGGACTCTGTGAAGTGGTAACAGAAAAAGTAACAAATCAGATGAATGAGGTACTAGAAAAATTTAAACCAGAAATAATTTCTCAGATAACTACAGAAATGGTGAACATAATGAAAAACATGCTTAGTGACTCTAGAGCAGATACAGATTTTAAAAAATAGAGGAGCTTAGGAAATGATGGCAACCATGAATGGCCAACATAGGTAAGAAACAGAATCCATGAAACTGATTCAAACATATCCAGTTGAATTACTTTACTTCCATTGTAAGTTTATACAACAGAATGAGCCAATGTGAGGACAGAATATCAGCTACAAAAGACAGGATTGTGGTTAACAATCATGAAAAGAAAAATTTCTTAAAAATAGCATGAAAAATCAATCCAACAGCTGCTGGATGATGCAAAGAAGAATAAGGTAAGATTGATTGGAGTCAATGAAAAAGCAGGTGATAGTGCAAACAACATAAAAAACTTGTTCACGGAAGTACTGGAAGAAAACTTCCCAAGCAGCAAAAAAGGATTTGACATATAGATAAATGAGGCATATAGAACTCCAATTAGCCATGATCCAAAAGAAAAAAAAAATCTACACCAAAGCATATAATAGTCAAGATTCCAAAAATTGAACATAAGAACAGAATTTTAAAATCTGTTACAGAAAATAAACAAATCACCTATAAAGGAAAGCCCATCAGAATCACAGCAGACTACTCAACACAAACCCTCAAGTCAAGGAGAGCTTAAAGTGAAGTATTTTAAGCCCTAAAGGAAAACAAACTCCAACCCAGATTGATGTACCCACAAAACTATCTTTCAAAATTGATGGAGAAATAAGATACTTCCATGACAAAGAACACCTGAGGAAATTCATGACTACCAAATCAGCACTCCAAAATGCTCTGAAGGACATTCTAGAAAGAAATAACAAGGACTATAACTCCATGATCCCCAACAGAATGAATCTACCAGGCAAGGCAAGCAATTAAACAGAAGGGGAAAGAATGGAATCAACAACAGGAAATTAACATGACAAGGATAAGTCAATACGTATCTGTTATAACCATCGATGTTAATGGTCTCAATTCACCCATTAAAAGAAATAGACTGGCAGAATGGATCATGAAGCAAGATCCAACAATATGCTGTACACAAGAAACACATATAATTCAAAAAGAAATTCATAGACTGAAAGTCAAAGGATGGAAAACAATGCTTCATATGACAGGAACCCAGAAGAAAGCAGGGATAGCTATTCTATTTGCAGATAACTTGGATTTCAAGCTGACTCATTAAGAGAGGAAGAAGTTCACTACATCTGTGTAAAGGGAACAATCCAAGAGAAAGAGATAACAATCATAAATACATATGCATTAAATACATGTCCACTCAACTATATAAAACAAATATTAATGGACATGAAAAATCAAATAAGCACTAATACAATTGTAATGGAGGAATCAATACCCCACTGTCATAAATAGACAGATCCACCAGAGGAAAAATCAGCAATGAAATATCAGAAGTGAGCCAAACTTTTGAACAAATGGGCTTAGGAGACTACACAAATGAAATACAGAGTGTTCCACTCCACTACATCAGAATCACATTCCTCTCAGCTTCATATGGAATGTTCTCTGACCACATATTAGCTCATAGAACATGCTTAAGTAAATGCAAAGGAATTGAAATTATCCCAGCATATTATCAGGCCATAGTGCAATGAAATTGGAAATCAATGGCAAAAAAACCACAAAAACTTCATGAATACATGGAAATTAAATAACACTCTCCTAAAAAAACAGTGGGTCACAGATGAAATTGAAAAAGAAATTAAACAGGTTCTACAATTAAACAATAATGCCAATACAACATACCAGAACTTATGGGACACAATGAAAGCAATCTTATGAGGGAAATTTATAGCAGTGAATTCTCATATCAGAAAAACAGAGAGGGCTCAAATGAACAACCTTGAGTTGAAACTCAAGTTCCTAGAAAAAGAAGAGCAAATCCAAAGCTCATATGAGAGATTATAAAGATTGGAGCATAAATTAATGCAATACAGACTAAGAAAACAATAAAAAGAATCAATGAATCAAAGAGTTGGTTCTTTGAAAAATTAAATAAAATTGACAAACCCTTAGTCAACATTATCAAAAAAAAAAAAAAAAAAAGAATGAAAAGACTCAAATCCATGCAATTAGGAATGAAAAGGGAAAATTACAACAGATCCTGAAGAAATCCAGAAAATCTTCAATACCTACTTTGAGAACCTGTATTCTAATAAGATGGAAAATGCAGGAAAAAATGGACAGACTCCTAAATACATATGAATTACCAAAGCTGAATCAAGAAGATATAAAAATTCTAAATAAACCAATATCAGTCAGTGAAACTGAACATGTAAGTAAAAACCTACCAAAAAAGAAAAGCGCAGGCTCTGATGGATTCACCACTGAATTCTACAAGAAATTTAAAGAAGACTTTATGACACTACTTCTCAAACTCTTTAATGAAATTGAAAGGGAAGCAATACTCCCATATTCATTCCTGGAAGTAAGCATTATCCTAATACCAAAACCAGAGAAGGACCCAACCATAAAAGAGAACTACAGGTCAATCTCCCTCATGAACAGAGATGCAAAAATCCTCAATAAGATACTGGCAAACAGAATGCAGCATATCATCAAGAAGTATACACCATGACCAAGTAGGATTCATTCCAAGGATGCAAGGTGGTTCATCATATGCAAATCAATAAAGGTAATATACCATATTAACAGAGCCAAGGACAAAAACCATATGATCATCTCAATAGATGCAGAAAAAGCATTTGACAAAGTCCATCACCCATTCATGATTAAAAAAAAAAACCTACAGAAAATTGGAATTGACAGTCTTTATCTCAATCTGATAAAACCCATCTATGACAAACTAACAGCTAAGGTCATACTAAATGAACAAAAACTGAAAGCTTTCACTCTAAAATCAGGAACAAGGCAAGGATGTCCACTGTCACCATTCTTATTCAATATAGTTCTGGAAACATTAGCGAGAGCAATTAGACACTAGAAAGAAAAGGAATAAAGATAGGAAAGGAAGAGGTTAAATTATCATTATATGAAGGTGACATGATACCCTACACAGAAGACCCCAAAAACTCTACCAAAAGACTTCTAGATTTAATAACCTAATTCAGTGGTGTAGCTAGATACAAAGTCAACACTCAAAAATCAATAGCCTTCCTGTACACGAATAACAAACTCACTGAGAGAGAAATTAGGGAAAGTACACCTTTCACAATAGCATCCAAAAAATGAAATACCTAGGAATCAATCTAATGAATGAAATAAAAGACCTTTACATTGAAAACTACAGTACTCTGAAAAAGGAGATTGAAGAGGATATCAGAAAAACGAAAGATATCCCTTGTTCTCAGGTAGGAAGAATCAATACAGTGAAAATGGCCATACTTCCAAAATTTTTATACAGATTTAATGTAATCCCAATCAAAATACCAATAGCATATCTCAAGGTATTATAGAAAGCAATCCTAAAATTCATTTGGAACCAGAAGAGACCTAGAGTAGCAAAAGCAGTTCTAGGCAACAAAGGTAAGGCCGGAGGCATCACAATCCCTGACTTGAAATTATACTGCAAAGCTGCTGTGATAAAAACAGAATGGTACTGAAAAGAAAAATAAATAAAACCAGACCAAGGATCAATGGAACAGATTAGAAGATGCAGAAACAACTCCAAACATACTCAGCCAACTTATCTTTGACAAAGGAGCCAAACACCTTCACTGGAAGACAGCCTCTTTAATAAATGGTGCTGCCAAAACTGGCTTTCCAAATGCGGAAGATTAAAACTTGACCCATATCTTTCACTATGCACTAAAATAAAATCAAAATGGATAATAGATCTAAATATTAAAACAGACACTAAATCTGCTAGAAGATAGAATAGGTAGAAGGCTAGAAGACACCGGTGTGGGCAGACTTTATGAACAAAACCCCAATCACACAGGTAATATCACAAAGAATCAACAATTGGGATCTCATTTTATTAAAAAGCTTTTGCACAGCAAGAGAAACCACCAACAAAGTGGAGAGACAACCCACAAAGTGGGAAGAAAATTTTGTCAGCTGTTCTTCAGACAAAGGACTAATATCTAGAATATATAAAGAACCAAAAAAAAAAAAATCCCCCAAATTTAGAGTCCCAACCCAAAAATGGACATCTGAAGTGAATAGATACTTCTCAGATGAAGAAGTAGAACTGGCAAATAAATATATGAAAAAATGTTCACTGGTCATTCAAGAGATTCAAATTAAAACAATGCTGAGATTCCATCTCATTCCAGAAAGAATGGCTATTATCAAGAAAACAACAAATAACAAATACTGGCAGGGTTATGGTGGAAAAGGAACCCTTCTCCACTGTTGGTTGGAGTGTGGACTAGTGCAACCACTTAGGAAATCAGTGTTGAGATTCTGTAAAAAATTAAAACTAGAGGTGCCATTCAACCCAGATATTCTCCTTCTAGGAATCTTCTTGAAAGAATTAAGAGTATAATACCACAGTGATATCTGCACACCCATGTTTATGGCAGCAGAATTTGTAATAGCTAAATCTTGGAAACAGCTCAAATGCCCATCGACCAATGAATGAATAAGAAGATGTGATATTTTTTCTACAATAGAGTACTACTGTGCCATAAAGAAGGATAAACTTGAGATATTTCTAGCTAAATGGATATACTTTGAGACCATACTCTTAAATGAAATAAATTAGATACACATGTTTAAATACTGCATTGTTTCTCTGGTTTGAGAAACTGAAAGTGTAAATAAGGAACAAAATGTATAACAGATAATGGGGAATGGGAACAACATAATAAAATGAGAAGGGGAACAAGGAAAGGGGAAACGAAAGAAGGGACAAGAAAAAAAAAAGAATAGAAAGAAAAAATGGAAACAAAACTTTTGTAAATAAGCAGGGGAAGTGGGGTTAAGGGAGGGGAGGGGAATGGGAAAATATAAGTAGCAAGATATCTTGTACAGGTACAAATTCCGTATGATGAATGTTATCATTATGAATATATAAAATGTACCAATAAAATAAAAATATGAAAAAAAAGATCAGGCCCAGCCTGGGCAAATTACCAACTTAGAGAGACTCTGTCTCAAAAAGAAAAAGAAGATCTGTAGATATAGCTCAGTACACAGTGATGAAAAAAAGTCAATCATGTTGTGACCCTCTGTTTATTGGGACTATGGGAACCTCATTCTCATATACTACTTTTAGGGTGTACATTAATATAATCTTGTATGGACTATACATACAAAACAGATCTACCATGTAATTTATGGGGTTTATTCAGCTCTGTGCTAATATTACATTTGTTTAGAATCAAAATATCCAGGATCAATCTATTCTTGTTATTTATAAGGGCAAGAAATTAAATAACCTTGAATACCTTAATACAATGAAATAGTATGAATTCTGTAAAAGAAGGGGACATTCTCTAGGAGCTCCAATAAACCAGGAGGGGGGTATATAAAAAACTCAAAATAGTATGCATGTTATAGCTTAGTTTTTGCAAAACAGAGGAAAATATAAACATATTCATAATTCTTTATATTTAGTTTGCTTAGATGTAATTCATAAATACACACAAGTGTACTGGTTACCTGTGTGGTAATGATGGTGGTGAAGGAAATATCTGCAGATGAGAGTCAGGTGCATGAAAGAACACGCTCAGGCTTTATACATATATAATAACAATATTGGGATAAATAATATCAATGCAAATGGTACTTCAATGAAGTTTGTATATATCTTGCATATATTACATATTTGTATATATACACATAAGCTTTATTGATTTCATATGCATAAATTTTATTTTCTATATATATATATTACATAACTTTATTGAGGCATTATTTACATTCCATAAAATTTACTCACTCTACTGTTTAATTCAGACTTTTAACAAATCTACTGAGTGGTATAATCATTAATGTGATCTGATTTTAGAACATACTCATCACCCCAGTTAAGAGCCATAAGTTCATTTAATCTCTGTTCCTACGCCCAGTCTTAGGAAACCCCTAACCTAATTTGTATATCTATAGATTTGTCTCTTCTTTCATACATATAAATAATATCATACACAAAGGGACCTTCTGTGTCTAGGTTTTTATCATATTTTTAAAGATTCATTCATTTGCAGCATGTTATCAGTAACTCATTCTCTTTCCCTGTTGAGTAGTGTTCTATCATATGTATATACCATAATTTTTGATTCACTAGCTAATAATTATTAGGTTTTCCATTACTGCCTATTATAAAAATGCTGCTATGAACATTCATGTACAAGTCCTTGTGTGTTGTACTTTTAAACCATGTGGGAAATATGTTACCTAGCAAAAATTTTTAATGTTGCAGGACACCAGTTAAATAGCACACACAATCTTATAAAAAAAAAAAGTAGCAACATACTGTGTGTGGATGTGCACACAGGATTTTATTCTGTTAAATAATTAAATAACTACATAAAAAGATTAGAGGGCAGAAAACTAAAATGTTAACAGTGTTGTCTCTGAGTGATGGGATGATGGATAATTTATGTGTTTGTATGCTTTTCTGTATTTCACTGAATTTTCCACTGTGAATATAAATTGCTTTTGTAATCAGAAAAAAGCACACCATTATTAGTAGAAAAAAACATCCTTCCCATTCAATTTCTCCAGGGTCTTTACCTCTCTGTTACAGAAAGATACCTTCACAATAATCCACAAATGGAAGGAGACAAGGATGCAACCCTCCTCACTTCTATATGATGCTGGTCATGGCATCCAGAAAACTGCAGATTCCCAATAAATATCAGTCAAATGTGGAGACCTCAAGATTAGTATCCATAGCAACCTGACAAGGGCATGACACTGTGTGTGCATTGCCCCAGCATGGAGATGGCCCAACAGGCAGAACATAGGGCTCACGCTGCCCAAGATTGCTGGAGGACCATGATATTTTGCTGCGTGGCAGTGGGGTCAGGCTTCCCAAGGTTCAGAGTCTGACAGCTCCCTTAACAATGGAACACTTAAAATCTTAACTGATCATGTTGATTGTGGTGTTCCCTGATTTTCCATTTCTATTTATACATCTGCAAACAGATTTATTATTTTAACAACATCATTTAAGGGCCATATATTTTTCTTCTATGCTTAAAATTTCATCATATTGCCTCCCAATTATTCACCTCTCTATACAGACCCATCCCTTATATTTGAAGGACCTAGAACAAGCGAATAATTAGAAATCCATCTCTCACATGCCCAAAGATTCTCAAGTTATAAATCAAGCTAACATACTGCTAAATAAAATATGTGCCATCCTCCTACCCTGGTTAAATATATCTTCAGAATAATCTACGGTAATACCTGAAGAGCTCAGTCTTCTTGGGATTGTGAATCTGATCATGTGCTATTAAAGATTTGGTCCCTGGCCTCCTACCCTTCTCTCTGATCCCCATCTCCATCCCACAGCAAAAGGGGCCTCACATGCGTGCATGTGCACACTCAGCCTGCAGCCACATCTTCCCTTAACCATCCCACTCTCACACTCCACTGCCCCAAACAGTAGTCTCTCGGTCATCTCTAGGGCTTAGCAGTGTACCCTCCTGTATTTCAGCCCTCCCTTAGTAGATTGGGCAACAAAGAGGCCTCTGCATGCCCTGCGGGTAACCCCAAGCTGTTTTGGTAAGGTATTCTGCTTTAGGCAACTAAAACATTGTCTCCACACATGTCTGCTGGAGGATGATTATGTTGTAAACCACACCAGACAGTGAGGCTCTAGAAAGCAGAATATGTAACTGCCTTACTTAATAGTAAAGAGCATGTACAGAGCAGATACCCAAAAGGTGTGTGAAGGACGCATTAATGAGCCAGTATACATTCATGATCTTAAAGGCATTCTTGAATGACCCTACTCTCCTGCTGAGGATTGTGAACTATTCATAACAAAGAGCTCATCAAAACAAGCTCAGAGTAGTTCTTGCCATGGGGGTATAAACAATGTACAATAGGGGTATGAACACTGTCACCCACCCACAACTCCACAATGGGACAGGCCGCTCTGCCTGGTAGTATCCTGGGTACAATGCAGAATTAACCTGATACTCACATGTCATATGCTAATCTCTCTCTGCCGAAGCTGGATCTGCCCAGATTAGACTCTCCTATAAGCCCTGGCTAGAACATTGTGGAGCCTCACATGCTCCTTAAACAAATCCAAATGTGAGACACAATGAAGGCTGCAAAACACATGGTGGGAGACCTCTCATAATACCCCTGCCATTCACTCTTCTGCTTTTACCAGTGGGATTTTGTAAACCCCGTTCATGCTGAGTGTCCGCAATCAGGCAGTAATGTGGACCACATAAAGTCATTGTTCCTTCCCCAGGGCAAGCCAAAAGCCCTGGCTAAATTTCTTAACACTAGATGAAGCCTGCCTTGTATGCTTTCCACATTCCTAACAACTAAGCACACATGGTTGCATCCGGTTTGGTTTAAGCCAGCAATCTTGGGGCAGTCAGTGATACTTGCATGAAGAAATAGGCTTCTGACAGTCTCCAGCACTTGGATCAAAGTGCTGGAACTGGAAGATTCTTGGGCACCAAAGGATCTAGGTTTGATTTTAGATCTGCTTATGCCTTGATTCCTCTAGAGCATCAGATGCAGAAATGTGATCCTGGGACACCTGGTGGCCCCAAAGATTCAAAAGATGCATTTGTAAAAGATGATATATGTATTGCATCATTCTTGTTCCCTCACAGGTATCATGGGTAGAGTTGTCCGAGGCCTTCCTAGCATAGGAAGGCATTATCACTCTGTGTGTGCTTGGGTTTTTATGTTTTTCTCAGTTTTAATTTCAAAACCAGTAAGCATAAATGGATATAGCCCACATAAACATAAGTTCATTAGCACTTCAATATTTTTTAAGAATGTAAAGGGGTGTAAAAGTTTGAGAACCCCTGTCCTAAATCAATGATGCTGGTCAAACTTCTATCTCATAGAAAGTAGGGAGTAGAGGAAAAACATTTGGAAGAACTTTCTGTGAGGTAGAGTAAGTTATTGAGTGTAAAAATAAGTACATTTTCAGAGTTTTATAACAGGAGTGTCACTGTGACATTTTAACTGAAAAATGTTCTCTAGGTTCTTCAAGGTGGGAAAAAACAGGTCTAAGAAAAAATGGAAAGTACTGATATTTTCAGTGAAAGCAAAATATCCTAGATAAAGTGTTGTTTGTTTGGAGGTTCACCAATTATGTGATTTGTACTTTGAGTTGCCTCACCTCACCATACTCAAACTGTCCAAAAGTTGGCTCCATTTGTTTGTATTTCTGAGCATGTCAAATATGCAAAAATAACTAGGAGAGTGACCAAGAGCACATTCATATCACTTGTAAAGAGGAAAGAGAGAGCATGCGAAGCTTGTATTTCTACTTTTAGCTGTAATGGGGGGGTAGTTATCAGTGGATTTCAATTACTCATGCTATTAAATCAGGATATTATTTTCAACAGCAAGCATTTTGTTTTTACATGTAAACATCACTGACCAAAATAAATAGATGGAAGACCCCATTTGCTCCAACTTTAACACCAAATTTTCAGTCACTTTTGATTAATCCTTTAACATTTCTTCACCCCTCATATAATATAGTTATTGTCCCCACATCAATATGAACATGTTCTGAAAATACATAATCCTTCACATTCTCAGCATATGCAGAAGCAGTACAGGACAATTCTCTCCATCTTTCAGATAGAACAATGGGGAGATGAAGTTTATCTTCCCAAATCTATAGGCCAATTGGTGTCCACACCAAAACCAAGCTGCTTCCCACTCATACTAGAGTAGGGATCCTCCTCTTCTTGCTTGAAAAAGCACAGGCTGGAAGCTAGGGGGTTGTGGGAGGGTGGACCTCTGTACTGAGGTTGTGCTAGAGACCCTCTGAGGAAAAGAGATTCCTGTTCTTTGCAACAATCATTTTCTAGAAATTGTCTTCCCCAGCCCGTGTACCACAGGATGTGGACTTTCTTAATTAAAATAGTATCAGTAACAGATAGTAACAGTAACAGATAACTCTTGGAAATCTCTGTAGCATGTCAACAAAAGAAGTTTTACCAGTTCAAGCCTGGGGCAGCTAAATAATAGAACATGAGCCACCATCATAAGCCTAGCCTCTTCTCTACAGCCTGTTTCCATCTTCTATGTTATAAATAATTCAGAGCTTTCTTTCTACTTAAATATCACAAAACCAAGTCAGAATCTTTATGTGAAGGATTCTGCTGTGTCCCTCTCTCCCTCCTCCTCTCCCTCCCTTGCCAGCCCATGCAACTCCCTGGAGAAAGACCCTCAAGTTTTAACATTTATTCTTTGACATTTCAGACTATTTGTTAGGCAGAGCTGCCTTCTTGAGATCAAAGTCAGAAAATCTCATGGAGAACTCCGGCTTGGCCCTGTCCAACTGTGACCGAGAGGGTCTATTAACCCCCAAGCATCTGCCTCCTTTGTCTTCCAGAGAAATCCAGCAAACCCTACCCCCAAGGGCAGCTGTCCCTTTCACTTTTCCCACCTGATATGCTGACACATTCAGCAGAGAGAAACCCAACAACCAGAAGATGCCACCCACCAGGAGACAATAGTGACCCATGGGGACATGGCATTGGTGGCATTTCTCCAAGTAGAATATTTTATATAGGGATCAGCAAGCTCTTTACCAGATACTCAACAAATATGGAACAAGAAAAGGTAACTTACCCCAAGTCATTTTGCTAGCGGTAGTGCTGAGACTGGGATCCAGGTCTTCATTCCTGTGTGCTACCACTGGATGATATCACCTCCAGCTTGGAGGGTGGCTGGGTTTAGTGCAGCAGTTGCAAGCTCTTATGTGAGGACTTACCATTTTCTTCTAAGATCTCACAATGGAAATTCCTGCTCTTCACAGGAGCCATTACCCACCAGCACCCAGAATCTTTTCTGACTCTTGGGGAGGGCAGGAGTGAGGGACTAAGCCTGCAACTAGGTAGAGGGTCTGGGTGTGGTCATTGCTTGATATACGAAAGTGAGCAGCTGAGGGACACATCCTGCTTAGTTCTTCTTCGAAAGATTTTGACCACAAAATAACCAGTATTTCCTAAGCGTGTGCACTGAGTCTATTAATAGGTATTAAGTGAAGAACATTCCATGTTCAATTAGATTGGGGAAGTAGTAAAATGTAAAGGTTTATTTACAGCAGGGCTTCTCAGAGCCTTTCGTATCTAATGCAAATTGAGAATCTCTAAGAGCTGGCTACCCAAGGCAACATTCTCCAAAGTTATGTGATGGCTCCTTAGCAACTCATAGGCTAAAGGGGAACAGTGCTGCAGTCAACAAAGAAGGGAACAATTGTCCTTCACATCATTTATCTAATAACTGCTGTAAAAGACAAAGATCTTTCTGCAACTTGAGGATTTCAAATTAAGAGAGAACCATATTGCAGTAACTGAAGGTTTGGCCAGAAAACTGATCCATTTGTGTGGGATAACAGTTTGTCAAGTGATTGACTCAATAAAATTATTAAGATGCCAGAGTCACCATCCTGCAAGATGAAGTGGGGTGATTCTGGTCTTCCAGGTTGCCCATTCAGCATCAGAGGTCCTGAGCAGTAACTGCTTCTTCTGGTAGCATGAAATGCCAAATTAACAGCCATAAAGATGGAATGATTCTGAGTCATTTAAATATGGACTCAGAATTTAAATTCTCCCAGGAAGGACATTCTTAGAATATGCTCTGTATTGGTGGGGCCTCCCCCTCTGCCATTGACTGTGGGAAAGAACAGACTCAAGTTTTCACTGGCCAGTTCTGTATCCAGCTCCCTTGGAAGCAAAAGACCTGGGTGCAGAGCTGTGGCCCTCACGTGAGAACATCCTGGTTCCTAGCTATGTCTCCTTGGCAAGGTTGAGTTTTCAGAGACAACATCCGTGACAAAATTTGCTTTGAAACTTACTTTTATGTCTCTTATTCTCTCTTAACTGCAAGAGTAAGTATTCTGGAATTTTCTTCCTCCCTAAGATTGTAGGATGACCCTAAGACAGGCACTTTTCTTGGTTGGCCCACGGGATACAGATGTGAGGGTGCAGAGTTTGGTCTCACCTGGACATGAGCAACAGGAAATCAGATCTTGGAGATTATGTGTCTGACCAGTGCTGAGAAAGACTGGAAGTGTGCGAACTTCTTCTGTAGGTTCTGGAGTCTCCTATCACACAGGCTAAACCCTTTCAGCTTCAAACTCAAGGACACTCCATGTTATGTGCTGCTGACACCTTCAAGAACCTGACTGTGAAGTAAATGCTTCCCTAGACCTGCGCAGCATGTAAGGACCACGTCACATCCCTCTAAGAGCACATGACCCCGTGCCCTAGCCCTACTCCCTCTCTTTTCCCCAGGAGTCAGGATTCTGTGATTTTTGGCCAAAAGCTACCGCAAGCTTTTCAGAGTAAAGAACATTACACCCCATTACAAGGGCCCAAGCAGAAAGAGGCTGGCGTGAGCTTCAGAATAAGAAAGCAGGTGGTACTTCAGAACTCTGCAAAAAAAGTATCACTGGGACATATCTGACAGCAGTGAAGACACCTTACCATTTACCAGGCTAGGTCCTTGTCTTTCTCATTGTAGAATAAACTTGGGGACAAGGGCTGGGAGAGAATGTGTCTTTTTAAGGGAATTAGGCCACTTGCTCCAGCGAGGTCCCCAAAGGCAGAAGCGGGCTTCATTTTGCTGCTATGGTAACAGCAGGCAGGCGCAGAAAGGGAGGGAGGAGAGCCGTAAAGATAGACTGGTTGTTGTTGGCCAATGAGGCATCCAGCATTACTCACCACAGTCAGACTTGCTGGCATTTTCTGAACTGACATGATGTTCTGTCCCTCCAACTTGGACAAAGCCACAAGTCAGGGACAGCAGTCCTGGCTTTGGGTAGCCTCACTCCTTGCCCTTCAAACCTTCTTCAAGGCTAAGCAGGGAGCTCTGACCTCTCCTCCTCTGAACTTCTGACATTACTTGACTTTTTTTTGGGGGGTGAAACAAGAATGGCTGAATGCCCTCAGAAAAGCCAAGCCCTGCTCTTCTTATCTATGCTACATAAATCTCTCTGTACCCTTAGCCAAATCAAAATCAAGTTCACCTACATCAGAGAGGCCTGGAGAGGCTCCTTTTGGCAGAGTCATGGGGAACATGGATCCTGAGAAACCCAGCAGGAAGTGCAAACACCCCGTTCTGCAGTCATGAAAATACTACAAGAGCCCTCAGCTACATCTCCCTACAGCTCGGGCTGTTCTTTTGGGAACTGGTGCCTGTTTTTCTATCTCAAAAAGTTCCAAATTCCTTCACAAATAAGACCCACCCAGACCCGAGCCAGAGGCCTTTAACGGAATCTGAGCCAACGGCCTCTTGTATGGCCCCACAGAATCTGTGCTCCACAGGATCCTTGCTTACTTTTCTCACAGGAGCTAAACAAAGGCTTCAGCCCAAATATCTCCATCATCCTCTTCACTCTCACTGTTCCCCACCCACGAGCACTCAGAATACTGGGAGGCTGAGGGCAGTGGGAAAGGAAGATCAAACCTTCTCAAGCACACACACAGGTGTTTTGTGATAGGAAAGTGTCACATGCAGAGGGTCAAAATTCAGAGAGGTCTTTGGCTTTGTTACCCCTGCAGAAACCTCCTCTCTGGGTAAGCCGAGCTTTAAATGAAAGGGAAGTCAGGTCACTCTACCAACATTTCATCCACTTGAGTTGGAAGAACTTGTACTAACATCCTGCCCAAATGGACTTCAGAAACCTGATGTAATTTCAGGACCACCCCAAAGAGCTGATATGTGACCTTGTTATCTTCTGCTAGCACTTCTTCTGCAACTTACTTGTGAGTTCAAGTGGGCTGAAGGAGGACCCATTTATCCTGGAAAATATATCGTCAGATCTAGGCTGAAGTTCCTCTGGAAAGTGGGAGGTGCAGGGAGTGGTGACAGTAGGATTTCTAGAAGTGAAATATAGAACCAGAGCTGTCAAGGAAACTCTGGGCTGCAAGCAGCTGTGTCCATGTTGACCAGCATTGAATGAGTGGGGAAGGAGTGGGTACAGAGCCAGGACAGGAAGGAGTGAAACTCCAGGCCTTTGCTGGGCAACCCAGAATCTAGTCAGGCTCCCCACTGTGCCACACCCTCCTCAGCCCTCTGCTCTCATGCTGGAGTTTTCCCTTGGTCTTTCACAGAGGAGCCAGTATCACCCCACCCCATCCTCTCCCTCCCACACCCTTCCTGCCACCCTCATTTCATTCTTGCTTTCAGAGTCACGCTGGTAGCAATGTGCAAGTCAAACCCTGACTGCCGGAGTCAGCAAACACTGAAACACGAAGGCCCCAGCTCTTTGCCTAATCCCTGCCAGGCTCAACTCAGAAAGCAACACAACAATGAGTTTGTCCCGTATTGATCAGCCTGCCCCTGTGCCCTCTCCACAGCATCAAACCCTCCCCAGCCGCTTCACTATTGTCTGAGGTGTTAGATCCTTTGCTTAAGCCAGCCTTGACCTGAGGGAGCAGAGCCGAGAGGGTGAGGTGGCACAGCCCACACTGTGCTGCTGTTAGTCACACCTGTGGCTGAGGAGGTGGAGGTGAGCATGTGGCTACTGAGAACTTGGCTGCAAAAAGGAATTCCCACATGAGAGGGCAGGGATGGGGAGGCCAGAGGCCAGCTTGTTGGGTTCCAAATTGAACCTGTTTACCATCCATCTTTGCTTGGGTGAGAATCACATGGCTCAGCTCTGGCATACCAGGAGGTCTCCAAGGTGCCATGAAGAAAGGTTAAATAGAGGTGGATAGTCAGATGAGGATCTTTTTCCACCACCTTTCTGTCTGACATTGCTCATACTTGCCCAGACTGAGGCAACCTAACCGACTATCATGATCAGATTTTCTCATCCAGTAAGTTCCCCCCAAGGCGAAAGATGCCATCACTGTTAGAAAATCTCTCCCACTACAAGCCAGGTGATCCATTTTAGATCTAACACTAGCCACACCTCCAGGCACCTAGAGTCAGCAAATACTAGAATACTAGAATGAGAAGGGAAACATTATGGATGTTCTTTTCTAGAAAGTCTTTAAAATCATCCTCCTCAGGTGGTTCCGGAAGAAACTTTGGGATGAGGCCTTCCTTATTCCAGAAGGCCCTGAAAGACTTCTCTTTCTGTCTGGGGGTGGAGGGTGGGGCTAGGACCGTGCAGCCCTGCAGGAGAGAGAGGGGCTGCTGTGTGAAGCAACAGAGTGACCAAGGCAGGCAGAGCCCAGGGCCCATCCTGGTGCTGCCAATCACAACTCGAAAAGCTTAACCTGGTTACTGAATCTTTCTGAGCCTCAGCTTTCCTGTGGGTAGGATGTGCCTGGTTCTGGGGAGATGTTTCCTGTGATAGACATGATACATTTTCACTGCTGATGTAGCAGGCTGGTGGAGTCGAGCTGGCATCCTTCCTGGGCTGGGTGCAGATCTGTGGTGCCTGCTCTCCTGCTCCAGAATTTTAATAGGGGGATAGAGGCCCATGTCACCTTAACACCTAGAGGAACCCATGGAAAGCAGAAGCCAAAAGACCAAACATCCTCTTCTAAACACAAACTCACTCTGCCCCGCAATCTCCTGCTTCCCTGCCATCTGCTGCGGAGGCTTCTGCTTTGATTTCAGATCATCTCAGCTCTCTGCAGATCCTCTTGCTTAGCTCAAGGCCTTGCCTTATACTCTGTAGACAAAATGGAAGCCACCAGACAAGAACTCCCTCACTTTCTTACGGGCAATCCTCTCAAGGATCCCATGCACCCATCTTTTCCTCTTGGCACCTGTTAAATTACAAGAGCACGTCTCCCTCCACCTAGCTAATGCTGACCGCTTCTCCTGAGCTGGGGATGCTTTTACCTCCCATCTTCTCAGGGAGGAATTGTGCTCCCATGTAATGTATTCTACCCATTAGCTATTCTCCCTTGCATCAGCAGGCTCTATGCATTGGAATAAAACAAAGCTAAACATTCTCTCACGCTAAAAATGAAAGTTTCTCCCTTGAACCATACACTCCCTCCACCATAGTCTCAAGGACAGTCCCAACCCTCAGGCATCCATGTTCCAAACCAGACTCTCTGGAGCCACTGAGAACAGAAAAAATGCCGAGCTGGGACACACCCCACCCCCAGCCACTTTGGAGGGCAGGAGCATCCACTGCCAAACTACAGATAGAGTGAAGGTAAGTTGAAAGGCACCAACCTAGCCTGACCAGTTCCTAGTTGGACTGCCCAGTGACCTCACTCTTGTCTCATTTCTTCTTTATTTCCTGAGTGACCAAACCTTCCCAGCATCCCTCCCCAAGCCCTCTTGCTCCATATCTCCTGCATGAAGTATCCTTTCCTCATAAAAGCACAAGTGCAAGGCACAGAGATATTTCAACCATTTGGCTGTGTCAGGGCCCAGGGCCCAGGGCCCAAGGTGGCCAGCTTTCCTAACTTGACTCTCTGTAGGATCCCCAGACAATTTGTTGCCACTCTTACAGCCCACACAAGACCTGTCATGACATCCCAAAACACCTCTGTGCTTGTGTGTTGTGTGTGTGTGTGTGTGTGTGTGTGTGTGTGAAGTGTCCTAAATGATCATGAGATAGACCTGTAATCTCAGAGCCCCATCTTTCTTTAGGCAAGGTCACATTCTTAAGACCCACAGAAAAGATACAAAACCTCCATCCCAGGGAGAACCCCTCTGGCTTGCTGACCCAGCAGAGATAAATGATCCTCGGTCCCAACCCTCAGATCCCTTTGCACATCAGCTCTAAAGAGAAGATGTCCACAGTCTTAGCATCTTGGATCACAGAAAAGTCCTCCAGGCACCAAAAAAGTATAAATCTCCGTGGCCCTAGTAATGTCTCCAGGAGTCAGGTTTGAATTTTTCTTGTGCCTCTCATGCTGTGTGACCCTGGGCAAAACATTTAAACTCTCTGAGCCTTTATTTCTTTCTTAATAAGATGAGGAAGCACTTCACTAAATGAACCTGACCTATCTGGAGGAGTCTCGATGAAAGTAACCAACAGAACTGATTATAAACACCTTTGCAGACAGAACTGAACTAAGAAACTTCTTTAAAGGAAAAACAATAAAGCAGGAAAGAAATGTGGGGAGCCTGGAATTACTTTATCTTTAATATTTTTTGAAAATTTTCCAAATAAGAGGTCTGATCCAGTCATTTCATTAGAAAATAAAGTGTTTATTAAGAAACTATACACTGAACACTCCTATAAGTCTCTGTGGAAACACAACGCCCCATTGTCATAGCACAAGGTGAAGAAAATGGCAGAATAAAAGATGCTGGGATGAATGGAGCCTGGGAGGCTGGAAATGAGGTAATGATTTACAATAATTAAAAAACATCATCCTCAAGCTTACTCCTTAAAGCCACACTCAGGAGGAGGCATTGGACCAAGAGGCAGCAGGGTGTGCTAGGGAAGAGCCTGGTGTGGAGCAGTGGGAAGCAGGATAGGGAGCTGGGCAGAGCTAACACATAGCTGGAGGCCCTGGAGAAAATCTGAACCCCAGGTGATACTCTTAAAAACTCAGCGGCCTGGGAGGCCACCCCAGATACTGAGCAAGAACTTGGAAGGCTTCCTGTTTTCAAATCCCATGGAGGCATCTGCAGAATCAGGCTGGGAACCTGACACGAAGAACCACCATCCACAGGAGCCAGGGAGGAAAATCCTTAAGCAAGAGTCTTAATTCCCTGGGAAATTTACTAAAAGCATAGGATCTATTCTCGATTGCTGTGCAACACACCCCAAAACACACCAGCCATAAACGACTGCAATTTTATCCAAGAACTGCCCATGAGGTGCTCCCCGGTCCTTGTGCTTCACCACCAAGGGATAGCTGAGGCTGCCTTTTCACAACAGGAACTCCTATGGGTGTGCGGAGAGCTGGGTTAAGCCATAAGCCCGCTCAGCCAAAGCGGCCTGCAAATGTGCCTTTCCTATCAAGCAAGGGACAGTCATCCCCTTCCCCTCCCCCATAGATCAAGTTGAAAGTTGGGGAAACAAAGCCCCTCTTTGGGAGAGGGTGGCTATGGAGTAAGGCATGAGTCAAAGCAAGCAAAGTAAACACACAGATTGACCAGAGAACAGGATGACACTTCCATTGGTGCCATGAGAGGGGCTGGAGGAGGCCAAATTTTACTTTTCTTCCCCTTCAGTTCATCTTGACCTTGAAATGGTGATTCCATTGAGTTCCAAAAGTTCTCAGAGTCAAGAATAAGTGGAAGTGGGAGAAGAGAGCCAATCCCAGGATCGCGGACTAGCAGGAAGGGCCTTGTTCCCTGATTCCCTTGGTCCCTTGAGGTCCTAGTAGGATGGCCAATTCACGGGCAAGACCTCCTGCAGCCAAAGCTTGTCAGAATTATGGCTCTAAGGGCCAAGGAGGAGCCTGGAGAAATGCGCTTTCCAAGGAACCGACTTGGAACCTCTAACATCGTACCACTGTGAGCCATTCCAGAGAGAAGAGGAAGGCAGGGCAAGTGTGTCACAAAAAGGGTAAATTTTCTCCACCAAAAACAAAAACAAAGTGATTGGTTTCCATTCTTCCCTCTGAGACCTAAGCTGGTGTCAACGCTTGGGCCTGGCTCCCCCTCCTCTTACCACGCCGTCTCCACCTCTGCTTAGCTGCTTGCTCTCTGACTCTTCCCCACTGTGGCTTGCAGGGCGACGAGGTCACTAAGAGGACAGCACGGTATCCTAGGGAGAGCCAGGGAGACCTCACACTTCTGAGCACGGCTGGACTTCATCAGGCTTTCTCGTGGTGGTTGGGTTGTTTTTGCAAAGCAAGAGAATGGCTAGTGTGTTTAAAAGATGGCTCCTGGTGCACAGGTTTGTAATTCTCTTTATTGGCTCATCTAAAGATGGTGGCAGGAGCTGCCTCGTAGGCTGGACAAAAAAGGAGCACAGTGATGATTGGAGGGAAGGGGCAACCCTGCCAGTGGTGGATGGGGGAAACGCCCCTCTCGGTGGTGTTAGATGGTGCAGGGGCACCGGTGGCTCATGCAGTTTCTACTTAGCATCCCCGGATCCAAAGAGAACAATGCCTACAGCTTCCAACCTCTCAGAGGGCCCAGCCTACCAAGGTGACATCAAAACAAGGAGGCTTAAAAGGAGTTTTTAAAAGCCATGACGTCCTTTGCTGAAATAAACATTGACATCCTCAACATAGATGCCATGGTTAAGAGGCTTGGAATGTCCAGGAAGGCTTATTGGATTCAACATAATTTCTCTGAAACCTATAAAAAAACAAAAAGAAAAAAAACAGAAAAACAGAAAAAAGCAAAATAAAGTAAAAACCAAAACCCCCAAAGAAGATCAAAACTAGGAGGGGAAACAGAGAGGGAGTTCAAAAGGGGAAAAACTAGAGATATGGATATAGATATATATTGGAAATAGCCAAATGAATTGCCAGCACAGGGAAAGGATCAGGGGCACAGGTTTGGGGGTAACTTAAAATCAAGCGTGGTCAGAAAAACTGGAAACTCCATTTTGCCACAGCCCCCACTGAACTGAGGAAGGGAAATAAGTATAGGGGGCTTGGCCTTGGACTGTCATGGAAGAGGAGGAGCAGCCTCAGCTAAGGGGCCTTGGTCTATCACCATCTTTCTGGAAGCAGAAGCCCTGATGGGTAGATGAGAGAAGGAGGGTGCACACTGGGGCCACTAGAGGATAGGGAGGAGAGACTATGCTTTCCCAGAACTCCCTGTCTTTAGGAACCCCGGAGCTGCGTTTCTAATTCTAAGAGCTGACATTTCATAGACCAGTGTAGACCTCACCAGTAGGTGGGGTGCTATACTTCCAAGCCTATAAGCTCTTTCTCACTGACCCTTTCACCTCCTGTCACCAGGTCTGTGGAAGGTTTAAGAAATAGTGGCTGAAATCTCAACCTTCGCACAACTCCAAATGTTATAGGGCATGGAAGTACCCTGGAAGAGTAATGTTGGTGGCCACTGGACCATGGGTTGCTGCAACCAAGGAGGGTTTACACAACTGCTCAGCTTCTTTCTGGCCAATCGGGTGTGGGCATCCTTCATCAAACTTCCAGAAAGAAGTTACTCAACCGACTCCTGATTTTAAAAATGTCTCTAAAGAATATGCATATCTGCATACGTGTGTCTAAGTGTGTGCACATGTATGCACGTGCCACACATGCAGACAGCAAGCCCATCTTTTCATGAAGCTATGTGCAGGCTTGTGGGCCACAGGGCACTGGGGACATATGATGGAGAGATGGAAACAATTCATTTGCATTCAGACTTTCCCCTCCTTCTGCCCAAGACATACTATGATCACAGCCAAGTTCTAGTTTTGGGTGTTGGGATCCCTCCCTCTGCGGGAACTGGGGTTAGATTTGTAAAGACAAAGGGAACCTTCTTTGTCTATGACATCATATTTAGAGGAAGGTTAAGTTTCAAGATGAGACAGCTTCTCTGTGCTGACCCCACACAGGGGCTCCCTGAGACCTAAGTGGGGAGGAAGGGAAGGTCATGGGTCTGTGACAGCACTGTCTCTCTCTAGGTCAAGGTCCCTCTCTGACTTCTCCTGTACCCTTTGCCCAGGTCCTATGAAGTTTTTTCCTTTAGAAGAGATTCCTGTAACCTAAGGGACTTGAGTGTTATTCCCACACTGGACACCTAGTCATAATCCTGATCCTCTGAGACATATGGAGATTTCATGAATATTTGTACCTTAAGAATCAAAATTTGGTAGAGGGAGGGGTCTTTACTGCACATAAAGATGTCAAAGGAGGTAACTCACCATGTGACCTTGGGTAAGACACATCCCCACTCTGGACCTCAGGCTCCTCATATATATAGTGAGTTGATGGGACTAGATGATCTCTATTGTCCTTCAAGTTTAATATCCCATGATTGTCTATATTTGAAAAGACCCCTGGCAGAAGAGGTAGACATGGGGGAATTAATGGTCAGTATTGAGCCCAAGTGCAAAATCATGGGGAAGTATTCTTAAATGCACAATGCCAGAAATAGAAATCCAGGTCTTCCCAGCTCTTGTCCTCACAATGCTTTGTCTACAGGGGCACATGGTTTATTTTATGCATAAAATTTAGATTCATTATCCTCTGAGTATCCCACAGTAGCATTATAGAACTGGTACAACTTGGAGTCAGGGAAGAAAGATTTGCCATCACCCACAACTCTACACAATCCTTTTCCTAACATGCTTGCACTCATCCCTTTCTTGGGCCAGAACGTCCCCAAATTGTGCCCATTTTTGTCACTCTGGATGCCATTCCTGGGCATGGAAGGAAGATTTTTATGACTTGGGAGATGATTCTGCTGGACTCAAGATGCTCTTTCTGGCTTCCTATCTCCCATAGAAGTAATTCAGCTGATTTCCAAAAGGGAAGTAATATCACAAAGTGTGATGAGAGGGGTGTAGCATCCTGAAACAGTTCTTGCCTTTGTTAGGGCATAAAGCTTTAGACAACCAAAGCTGTTGTTTCACTGCAGACATGTGGCCCACAACTCCTGTGGAAGAGATATGATTCTAGCTTCTGAGAGGGAACTCTACTTTAGAGGCCCTGCAGCATCCATGGGCCTGGGAGGCTCCATGTCAGATCTGTTAAAGGCCAGGGCCAAGCCGCTCTAAATCTGCCAAAGTCCCTGAAGCTGCCTTCATGAACATGAGTCTTTTCCCATATGAGCCAGGATCTGAAGTTTGTTTTCTCTGGAACTCTTTCCCAGGTGGAGCCTTTCCAAGATTATAAAAGTTGAAGCTTGATAGCATGAGAGGAATAGCTCCAAAATGCTCCATTCCTTCCCTCTCCTTTCTCAGAACAACCTCAGCGCAGGAAGGGAAAAGCATTTGCAGGAGGGGGCGGTGCAGGAGAGACCAGGACCTTGGTGAACACTAGCGAAAAGGCAGATGGGTGGAGGGGAGGCCGCAGAGAGGCAAATACACCTCCAAAGAAGGCCCTGTCCACTAGGTGGCTCATGGACCCCCACACCTAACCTTTTCCTCTATCTGTCAAAACCTGTCCCCAAAGTCATCCAGCACAGAGGGACTTGTGAGACCTTTGTAACTCAAAACAGCACCTCGTCTTCAGGGATTGTCCAAACATATGTTTCCTGAGAAGTAAGCTAGAGATTCTAGGATCATCTAGAGAAAGAGAAGGGAGTTGTAAGGAAAGAGACCAGGGGAGACAGAGCCCCGAGCACCCATGGGATTGGATGAAAGGTTTTGCAGCCAACCCCATTGAGCCAACATCAGGCTAAATAATTAGGGGCAAGTCTTCTATATCCACTGCAGCCAGGAAAGATCAGGTCCTAAGGCTGTGCAATGCAGGAGTCCTAGAATTTAAAACCTCTCTGTTCCTGACTATTGTGCAGACCTTCACCTTCTCTCTCACACTGAGGCTTCCACCCTGCACTCTGGCTTTGATTTTCTAGAGCTCCCAATTTCTAGCATCACCACCACCACCACCACCCTGTGAGGGGAGTTTTCATCTTCTGATGACCGCCTCTCTCTGGCTGGATTCTCAAAGGCCTTTGCTTCTGTTCCTGCTTTCTTCTTTTGTTTTCTGACATAATGATTTTATTACCTAACTCCATGTAGTGATTTATGTTATGGCTTTGGTAAAAGACCCAATACCACATGGAACTATCCTACACTATTTTCAAACATCACCTCTTCCAATGTATTTGTCATCTTAAAGTTGTTACATCACAGTAATGATTAGCACTTGCATAGCACCGTATGTAAGAAGAGCACTTTATACTCCAGAGTGGGCTGAAAAACACAGATGTCCTGGCACTGAGGTCATGGGTGACTTACTAATAGGAAACCAGAGGAACAGAGCAATTCAGGCAAAATACACCTCTCCCTAATCGGAGTATCATTCTACCCCATCCTCTCCACATTTCTACAAGTGCTCAAGAGAGAAAAAATGTTACTGCACTGTGCTACAGGCACAGGATCAAGAAGGGAGCCTCAAGCAATCCCACCTATGAAAATCCTGCCATGAGACACATCACCAATCTCCCTGGCAGTCAGAGATCTTCATAAGTTAATGACATTGCTAAGCGCTGCCTACAGTTAATTCACCATCCTCCAGTATCCTCAAAATATTGATCATAACCATTTTAACCAGTGGGAAAACTGAGCCTCTCTCATACAAACAAATCCCCAGGTTACACTGTGGCAGAATTGGGATCCGAATCCAGCTCTTTATATCTATAAAGTCCTTGTAATGAACTACTCTGCAGTATGACCCTATTGGATGTAAACCAATATCCAGGAAGAAGTGATAGCAAGGAGGTCAAGGCAGTGGCGGTGGGGACATTCTCCAGGGGAAAAGGAGCTAGAAGTCTGGTTCTTTCACCAAGCCCCCCACAGAGGGCTAGAATTCCCTTTCTTCAGGAACAGCTTCCCTAGATTGGGAGTCCAGCAGTGCCACACCCTGCCACTCCCCTCACCCAGCAGAGCCTGGTCCAGCTCTTTTCTTCAACGCCTCACTTCCTATACTCTCTGGCCTGCAACACCCATCGCCCTCACAGTAACTCTTACCATGGTTTGGGGATTTTTGAGGCAGGAATCCCAAAGTATCTACACATTGACCCTTTTTGATATTACTTCTGAGGGTTCAGCCTAGGAAGAACAAAACATAACTTCATGAACAAGAGACATCAATGAGTCTGGAGGGAAGAGGCCTTTTCACAATATAGTCACCCCCATATGAAGGGTGTATGCTACCTGAGAACACCCCTGGGAAGCCAAGCATGGTGCCTAGAAGAGCTCTCTCCCCAGTATCCTTTCCTAGGTCGCTGTGTGAGCAGGGTGAACAGAAAAGAGTTCACGGTGCTGAAGAAAAGCTCCCACACATACAGACATATCTCGGTTCATTACTTACACATGTGGTTGTCCCCCAAAGATATGCAAAGGTGGTCACCAAACATTCCTAAGGGTTTCTGGGATGTGGCTGTGACTGCTTTGTTTTGTACTTTTGCCTCCTGATGAGCTATTGTTCCTCTGAATCTAGGTTCTTTCTCCTCTTGCTATCAGATTCAATAAAAGCCTGCTGGCCCTGGCTCAAGTAGGTGAGCCCCAGATTCTTCAGCGACAAATCTAATCCATAGGCCATACATAGCCCTTGGATCTCAGCCTCTGTCTCTCTCAGCAGAATTTTTTTTTTCTTTTTGATTTTTTTACTTAGTTGCCAACACTTAAAACTTGGAAGATTCTACATTTAAAATATTCCCATTTTTAGCTTTCCTTCAAAATCCAAGCTTTCTGGCAAACTGAACCAACCTACCTCTCCTATAATATCAAAGTAATGCTCCTTCGGATCCTAGTTAACGATTGTAAAGAAGGGGCTGGAAATCTATCTCAGGGAGGAGAAGGGATAGTTCAGGAACTGAACTGTGTTGTTAAGGAGGATGTTGTTTTCAGAAATCAGGTTCCCAACAAGAAAACATACTGGGGACTGTAGAGAATGTTGCCACTAGGAGAGAAAGTGGCACTTATGTTACTTATACCATCAGCTGGCTGTGCCTTTCACTTTGCCTGACATATGTAAAGCTTTGACAAAAGGACACCGAATGCCAACCAGCAAGATTTTTAAATCAACTACTATATTTCATGGGGCATAATTTGACACCAGTATCTTTATAATATTGGAATGTGCTTGGAACTGAAATGTCCCTGTTGTATCCTTCAGAACTAAGAGTGTTGAGCGGGATTCCCAACTTCAACGCAGGGCATCTCTTCCCACAGAGTCACCTCAATACTGCTGGGACAATGAGTGCTGGGATCGGCTGGACTGAGTCTGGATCCAGCTGTGTAGAGAGGTCCAGATGGAGGGGGCTGAGGCCAAATGAACCCTGAATAAGAGTGAGCTCATGGAGTCAGGCCCACAGGAAGAGTGGGAGGGCGTCCACGCGTGGGTGAGATAAAAGGGCATCAAACACTGAGATCTCAGACAAAAAGCCAACTGCTAAGCCCTGGAGTAATCCCAAAGGCTCTCACAGCTCATCCCTGATGACTATTCCATGGATTGAGTTCAAAAGGGACAGACGTGCTGGGGGACTTTACCCTTGGCCTCACTGAGACTATCCCGACAGTAAGCCGATCTCCACTTGAAGAAGTGAATGTCAGGCCCAGAGAAAGTGAAACTCCTTCCACTCCTTGACACAGATGCAGTCACCTCTCAGAGTCAAAATGCTCCACCAGTCATAAAATAATACTAGTCATGTGGTGAAACCTCTTTTCCATTCTCAAAATTCACTGTATAAGGGAAAATTTGCAATAGCTGAGCATTTTTGTTTTGCTCAGTCAAAAGGAGAGAGAACCTCAGGTATTACTAATCCACTTCATTCCTTTCCTCACACTTCAAAATATCTCTTATGTTCAGTATGTTTTTTCTCCTCTGTTGATTCTTTTGACTCTTCTCAAATGTTTAAAATATCAGAAAATTATAGAGACTATCAAAACTCTGTGCCCACCACCCAGCATTAACAATTTATAATATATTGATACCTTCATTTCAGCACTTGAAGAAATAGCCTATTACAACAGATAAGAATCCATGAGAGTCAATTCATCACTTTTCCCCTTCTTCCTACCTCACCAGAGACACCAGTGCTCTGAAGGAGACAACTATCATCTCCAGGCATCTTGCACTGATTTTGCTACCTATGTTCATATATATCCATAACCAAAGTATAGTTTCAGTTTAAATTTAAACTTTTAAAAAGTGATGCATTCTAGATTTACCTCTTTTAATACATGTAGTTCTCATTCAGTGATTTTAATTGATGGAGTCCATTGTGTGAATATACAGTACTACAAATTATATTCTTGTCCTACCAACTGATTCTTGTCTCTATTTTTTCACTATTCCAAAAAAAAAGTGGCAATAAATATTACACAAGTCTCTTTATGCACATGTGGGACAGTTTCTCTAGAACAGTTTTTGGCAAACTTTTCCTATAAAGGGCCAGATACAAAATATTTTAAGCTTTGCAAACTACACAGTCTCTCTTGTAACCACTAAATTCTGCCAATATAGTCAGAAAGAAGCCATAGGCAACAAGTAAATAAATAAGCATGCTCCAGTAAAATTTCACTTATAAAAATAGACCAGAGTTAGAATGGCCCTTGGCTGGTGGGCCATAGTTTGCTGACCTCTACTCTATAGACTGGTCACTCAGACTGCAGGCACGGGGACAGCAAGATCAGCAACTGCGAGGGGTCTGGTAGGAATGAAGACTCTCGATGTCACCGAATCAACATCTGCATTTTACCAGGCTCTTCAGGTGATTCGTACACATAGAATATTTGAGAAGTACATCTTTAGAGGACGTTTCTCTAACTTAGAATATACACATCCTCAACTTCATTCTACTGCTAAATGTTTCCCCAAAGTGATGATATCAACTCATATTTCTATAATTACTAAATGGATGAACTTCTTATCCTGTATTCCCATATCTGGCATTATTAAGCATTTTTCTTTCCAAACCGATGAGTGTTAGATATTATTTCCTTGTAATTTTAACATGCATTTCCCTGATTAATACTGAGGTTACACATCAACTCAACTGGGGCTTCCTGTTCCGTGAGCTGCCTGTTTATATCCCTTCCTCATTCTGAGTGTGTGTTTGTGTGTGTGTGTGTGTGTGAGAGAGTGTGCCGCTCTTTTATTATTTTGGGAGTTTGTATGCAAATTTTCCATTGGATACATGCATTTTAATTTGTCCTGTTAGTCCATTGTTTGTATTTTAATTTTGTATATCAGATTTGTATACATTTAAATTAATATAATCAAATGCATTAATTTTTCTCTTTATTTATAATCCGTGTTTCAAGAAATATTTACCTACTCAAAGTCAAATTATAGTCTTTGCTTTTAAAAGTACATTTTGTAAATCACCCTTACAGAAGAATTCCAAATAATTTATGTAGAGATTCCTTACTCAAAGAGGTGAAGCTTAACTCCCTCCTGTGGAGTGTGTACTGATATTGGATGACTTCCTGTGTGTATCTTAACGGGGAATGTGCGACCGGTAGAGAAACCTGTTAAACACTGTCAGTCAGGTGATAGGGGCTAATATCACAGAGATGTCATGTGATAAATACACATTCTTGATATGATGTGGTAAGAATGGCACTTCACCTCTGTGTTCTTCCTCCCCAAAATCTATGACCCTAATTAACAAGTCTAAAGTGATAGGTATTATATGTGAAACCTAATAAGTACACCTCAGAATTGCCAAGGGCATCAAGGACAAGGGAAATCTGAGCCACCATCACAGATAGAAAGAAGCTAAGGAGACATGATCAGTACATGTAACGTAGCATTCTGGAACAGAGAAAGGACATTTGGGGTGAAACTCATGAAATCAGAATATGTGTGAGTATCTAGTTAACAGTAATGTACCAGCACTGATTTCAAGTTTAATTTTCTAATGGTGTTTAGGAAATCAATTTTTTCTTTAGTAATTTTGCTGAACTCCTTAACTATTTCTAATGGTTACTTTATAAATGCAACTTGATGTTCTATGTAGAGTGGTCATATCCTTCACAATAAGGACTATCATCTCTTTCCATATCTTTTGTTTCTTTTCTTATCTGATTGCATTGGTGGGAATCACCAAATATTGTTGAATAAAAGTTGTAGCAACAAGCATCCTTATTATATATATATATTTGTGTGTGTGTGTGTGTGTGTGTGTGTGTGGTACTGGGGGTCAAACTTAGGACCTCATGTGCCAGCAGGCGCCCGTGCACTGAGCGATATCACCCGCCCTTTTTTCGTATGTGGGTACCGGCAGTCGAACTCAGGACCTCGTGCTTGCCAGGCAGGCGCTTATGCCGCTGAGCTATCTCACCGGCCCCTAGATTATTTTTCAGACTAGATCACGCATGTTCAGGGTGGTATGGCCTTTAGACTAGATTATTTTTCATACATATCATAATTTTGACTTATAACTTGTTTTGAGTGGGAAGGGTTTTTGTTTTTGTTTTTTTTCCTTTTCTGGTCATTCATGTAGTCTAACTTGTTTTGATGATGATGATGATGATGATGATGATGATGATGATGATGACAACGATACTGTTATTGTTGCCTCCATCCAGCCTCTTGGAACTTCAGTTCTGAACCAAATCCTACACAGTTGGTTTTGAGCCCCTGCAGAGTAATACTGGGAATATAGGACAATAGTTTTCAGCTAGTTGAGTGGCTTAATTAGGTTCACAGTTTCAAAGGCTGAATTTTATCCCCTCTTCCCAGCTTCATTCCATTAGGGTCAGAGATTCCCATTAGCTATACTTCCAGAGAGGGGTAGAAACATTATTATTCAGAATCTTTTCTTCAGTGTAGAAATCTCTTCCCGGCCCATGGCTTCAAACTGTGATTCTAATTTTGATCTTTTGACAATGTACAATGCATAGTTTTGCAGATCCTTCCAGAGCTAAGTCCCTGCCCTTCCTTTTTCGCTCTAGAGTTGGACCCCAGCAAGAGGAAGGATATAACTCTGATCAACACTCTTTATTTCTCATCCATAAGGTTATTTATCTTGCCTGGCATTATGGCGCACACTTGTACTCCCAGCACTCGGGGAGCTGAGGCAGGAGGATAACTACGAATTTGAGAGCAGCCTAGGCTACACAGTGAGTTCAAGTTCAGTCTGAACTACAAAGCAAGACCCCACCTTGAAAAAAACAAAACTAAAGTTATTTATCTTGCTCTAAGAGCCAGATATATATTTTTATATTTTGTTATTGCTATATATTTGGATAAGGGAAGGTACACTAAAGAGAATTTAGTGTATCTTAACTAAAACTTTCTTTCCATATCATAGGAAAAAAAAATGTGTATTTTCCTTGCTTTCAAAGGAAATTTGCAAACCTTTTGTGTGTGGTACTGGGGCTCAAACCCAGGAACACTCTATCACTGAGGTACACTTTTCTTTCTTTCTTTCTTTCTTTCTTTCTTTCTTTCTTTCTTTCTTTCTTTCTTTCTTTCTTTCTCTTTCTTTCTTTCTTTCTTTCTTTCTTCTTTCTCTCTCTCTCTCTCTCTCTCTCTCTCTCTCTCTCTCTCTCTTCTTTCTTTCTTTCACCTCCCTGTACTTTCTTGCTTTTTATAAGCTCTCAGTAAGTTTCCCAGGTAGGACTTAAACCTGTGATCCTCCTGCCTTGGTCTCCCTAAGTGCTAGGATTACAGTCATACACCACTAAAACTAACCTTTTAACTGGTGTTTTCAATCCTATCTCCAACTGCCTCCTTCAATTATTTCCTTAATTATTTCAGATGTTTTTCCAACATTTTCCAATATGTTCTACTCTCCTTTGTACAGAAATCTGTATGTAGTCACCTCTCTTTTGGTATGCTCACACTATCAGTCTTTCACCTAACAAATGAAAAAAGAAGTATCCTTCACCTATTGTGCCATTCAATTTCATCCAGTTTCCTTTAGGTACCAATACTTTTCACAATTCAGTTACAGCCCTAGCTTCCACTGTCACAGATCATTCATGCTTACCTTACCTTCCCATGATTCAAATTCTGTTCTTGCCACAGAAACAAATCTATTCAAGGTCATCATGACCAGATTTTCTCCATTCCTCTTCACTTGATCATTCCACACAATGTGGCACCTTGACCACCTCACGTCCCCCATGACACTTAAAAATGTGCCAGTCTGGTCAGCTTCCTGTCCTTCTGCTGCGCTTCTTTCTACTGGCTTCCCTTCTTCCATCAACCTTTATGGTAGTTTCTCAATAATCATTCCTTTTGCCTCTCAATACTGTTTGATTCTGAGACTGGCAGTGGCAGCAACAATGCAAGATTGCAAGAAGTGCAGACTCTCAAGATCCACTCCAAAACTACTGAATCAGGAACTGCACTGAACGGAATCCTCAGGTGAGTCCTACATCCGTTAAAGTGTAGCAAGTGCTGCTCTAGCCATCTGCTCCTCTCATTCTCCATCTCCCTGCACCTGCAATTATTAATGCCCATCCCCAGTAGGGTGACATCTAATCCCTTTATCTACAGCAAAATATTTCCTCTAAATTTTATCCTCACAATTCTTGCTGGTTTCTTTCCATTTCTATTATTTGGCATCAGAATCACAGAAACAACATTTCTAGAATCCCCTTTCCAAACAATCTCCCTTACTGAAAGGCCAGTTCTTTAAAGTCACTACTACGCTTATAATTACTGAGGCATGAACTCTTGGAGTCATCTTCATTTCTTGTCAGTGTCTACCTAATTCCCTATATCTAATGAAACATGAGATTTCAAATATTTGTTTTGTAATATCTAGTGTACACATCCTTTTATTTAGATCTCCACTTTGGCAAAGTATGGCAGAAAGATCTGGTGTCAGACTGACTCAGCTTTTAAATCCCTGATCTATGGGTTATAATTTGTGCATGTGACCTGAAAACCTTAAGTAAATTACTTCTTTGTGCCTTAATTTTCCCTTCTGTAAAATGAGACTATCATTACCTCACTGATGCTTTTAGGATTTTTAAAAAAAGCATACTTAGATGAGCACATTATAACAAGTGTTGCTTATGCTTTCTCACTACTCACTCCTACTCTGGAGCCCATCTTCCTGATCCTACTCCTTAATTAATCCATCCGGCACACACTATCAAATCATATCATGAAAACATGACCTTCATCAATTCACCACCTGATCAGAAACCATCAGTGACTTGAAAGTGCCCTTGCATAATGCTCAAAAGGCTTAGGCTCCCATCACAGACTTTATACCCCATTTCCAGCCAAGCACCCTGGATTAGCATCCACTCCTCTCCCACCCACACTCTCTGCATCAGCTAAACTCTAACATGACCACACCTTACACTTGTCAGTGGCTGTGCTCATTCCCATGGGACTCCATTTTCCTAGTTGCTTATCTTCTAACTCCTCATTCTCATCCAGTTCTCAATCTTTAAATCACCTGCTCTAGTCCACTTTCTTTATAAGTCATTTCTATGTGACATTTCTTCTCTGATTATCTGGAACTATTTTAAATACATACACCCCAATGAAATCTGTCATATATGTATTTCTCATTTTTCAAGTAAGACTATTTCTAAAAGTAAACAAAGTCTAACAACCAGTATCTATAAGCATTTATACCCGTCCAGACAATGGAATTCCTCATCTAGCTTAGTCAACATCCCCACAAGGTGAGAAATGCTACAATCTCTAGTTTGTGATGGGGGAGCTAAGGGGCAGAGATGGTTAAGAATTCATGCTAAGTCACTTTGTTAATAAGAAGCAGTGCCAGGATTTGAATCCAGCTTTTCTCATTTCAGGTCTTGTGCTCTTAACCCCTTCATATATTGATGCTCAGGGCAAAAAGCAAATCCAAGAACTGCATTTCTCCTGTGATAGACCAGGAATTTAAAGAATAGACTTGTTTTTCAGAACCAACTCATCTCATTTGTGTGTGTATAAATCTGTGTAACAATATGCCATGTTATTTTCAAATTCTACTATAGTGTCTTGGCATTTCCAAAGCATTTCTACTTACAAAGAATTATAAATAATGATTTACGTTAACCTCAGAATACCTCTGCAAGGTATAGAAAGAAAAAAGTCATTATCTTGATCTCGGTATGTCCTATCCTTAACTTGACCACATGACCCCCAGAGCCAAAGTCCTCCTGCTCCATCTGGTCTCCCGGGATGCCTGACTTTTTTTGAAGTCACAGTCATACTGTTCAGGCTATAATAAGCAAAAGGCTAAGGCCTGAGTCTAGGAGGAAATGTAATCAATAAAGTCCAAATCCCTAGCTGGTATCAATTTTAAGCAGATTATCTTAGGGTAGAGTATGGGCTAACAGAATCAGATCACTGGTGTAGTCCTAAAATTAGATAGTATAAAACTATAAGTTAGTTTTCTGGCTCTGCATTCCCATGATTAGCCATAATGACAAAGTTATTGAAGATAATGAAGAAGGGAAAGATGGAGGAAAAGATAGTCCACAATATGTATATCTATCAAGAGGAATATCCATATAGAGCCTTTCTTTGGGCCCTTTTCACTTTAATGAAAACGTACTTATACACACAGACACAATACTTAGTTTTCATACTGCAGGTGTCATGGTGTCCCCAAAGAGCCACATTAAGAGTGGCAGTTTATACTATCTACCTGCAAAGACCTGGTGTAACCTATGCTGTGCAGGTAGCAAAGCATAAGAACTTTGCAGTGAGTGGCACAGCTGCAGCCCAGCAAGTGCAGCCTCAAAGCCTTGCTTTCACTGTGTCTAAACCTTCAAATGACTGACACACGTTGAAGGCCTCCTCCGCTCATTGCCACTATGCATAGATCTGGAGAGAGGGAGAAGAATAATAAAATGAGTAAGAAATAGTTAGGGCCAAGGGGAGGCTAAAAGTGCCAAGAATGTGAGGGTTTCAACTTTCTAAGCTTGCCTAATGGAAATTAAGCAAAGACCTGAATGTCAACCCTCCAGAAGAAAAGAATGGGAAGTTTGTTGCCAACCATGGTCCTTAAACAAATAATACAATATGGGAAATACACAAGTGAATGTCAGGAGAGAGGTTCCTACCCAGAGTTGGCAGAATTTAATTGGAGAGTTATCACATGACCACAGGTGGGAGGGAAAGAGGAGGTGGGAAGGTGGTCCCCAGGCAGAAATCCATGATGGGAGTATTCTGATGGTAGGAGCATCATGGACAAAACTCAGTACCACAGAATATGACCTTATTTAGCAACAGGGTCCATGCAGTTGATAAAGTTAAAATGCAGTCATTAGAGCAGACCCAAATCTAATACGGCTGTGTCCTTATAAAAAAGGGGAAATTTGGCTACACACACACAAACACACACACACATGCACTACCATTTGAATCAAAGGCAGAGATCTGCATACTGCATCTGCAAGTCAAGGAAAGTCCAAGATTTCCAGCAAACAAGAAGAAGCTAAGAGGGAAGCCTGGATCGGACCCTTCTCTGGAGCCTCAGAGGGAAACAGCATGGCCCTTCTCACACACTGAGTTTGGATTGCTGGTCTCTGAGAACTACAGGGTACTAACTTTCTTTTGTTCCAAGTGATCCAGTTTGTGGTACTTAGTTATGCTACCCTAGAAAACTAAAACACTGATTTCTTTTTACCCTGAAAAGCAATGTACAAGCTGTGATGAAAAAACACAATAAATCAAAAAGAAATAAAATGAATGTTTAAAAATTTTTAAAAACATTACAGTAAAAAATGCATTGCCATTAACCTCCCTAAAGTACTTCTCCTTGCTTTGAAAACACTTATCCAATTCTTCTTGTCACTTTCTGAAGCAGTTCTGGAAGTCCTCTTTCATGAGTGTCTTTACAAGTTGTGATAAAAAAAAATATGGCTATTGCTGCCATTGAGTGCCATCCAATGGAAAGGCAAGCTTGTAAAAACCATTATGGTGCCTTCTCATTCACCTTATTCACTGTGTCTGGCACTGTGCAACTTCTGGCTCTGCCCCAAAGTCAAAATGACCATGAAAGGTAAACATTTTGAGTTGATTCAGGACATCAAGGCAGCCATGATAGCCCAACTAAAGCCACTCAGGAAAGAGCACTTTGAGAACTGCTTCAAAAAGTGCAAAAGTGATAGGATAAGTAATTTTGAAGCAAAGGGGAAGGCTTTGAGGGAATTCATAGCAATACGTTTTTACTGTAATAATTTTTTAAAATTTAAATATTCACCTTTTTTTCTATCTCACCTTGTATATAACTTGGTTGGAAAATAAAACAGGGTAATGGACAAGTAGAAATCAGCCCAGCAGGGGAGATTACAAATACAGTGCTAGGTACTATCTACGAGCAGTCTCATAAAACTGGGGCATCACCAGTGGAGTGGCAGTGTTAGAACTGCACAGTGAAGAAAATTTAGAAGCAGGGACAGTAGATAGATGAAGACTGACAGATAAGTGGATGAGTGGATAAATGAAGACAGATAGGTGAGGCATCAATAGGCACAGACCTGGGTCGATATCTAGATAACAGATTTAGATTAAATAATGTACCTGCAACCGATGCCAATGGCTTTTCTACTTCATGTTAAAAATAAATTTCCAAATGTTGAATGAGGTGTATTACCCACTTTCAAAACAGGGTTGCATAGGTGTGGAAAAACCAAAGTCCTATAATTTACCCAGTGTTGCCAGGGAACCTGGAGAGGACCTGCTCCAGAAGACACACCAGCCAGCCCTCACCCACTCGATGCCTCAGCCTATGGGGACCTCAGTCTTAGTGAGGATCTGAAGGAAAAGCCACAGTGTAGCAGAAAGAAATTGATGTCATCAAAGCAGTCCAGGGAGAATGGTAGGGCATACAGTAGAAGAATCAATGTCCCAAGAAAAGGATGCCATTGCAATGACACTATAAGAGACAAGATTTTCCTATAAAAAGAAAGGAAGGTGTGGCAATCGATTTGACTGGCTTTGGGATCTGCCCCAGGAATTAGTGAAGCACATTTCTGAATGTGTCATAGAAGAGCAGCCTTGGGGATCATTGTTTGGCTCCTTGCTCCTTCATCTCTGGCACTGTTCCCCTGCTCTGTTTCCTGGCTGCCATGAACTAAGCAGCTTTGCTCTGCTATGCCTTTCCACCATGAGATTTCTGCCCTGCAGCCAACTGATCATGGACTGAGTCTCCTAAAACCATGAGCAAGTTAAACTTTTCCTCCTTTAAGTTGTGGGTGTTGGGTAAAGTGTCTCAGGGATGGGAAAGATGACTAATATAGAAGGAAAGTTATTTTCACTGGAAAGAACCATGGGATGATCACAATATACATCCACAGAAGTGTGAAGAGTTTCCACTAATAAATGGAGATGAACCTGGGGAAAAATCATTAAGAACCTCAGGAGTTTGGCCAATAAATAAGTCTTGAAGGGTCTGAAAGACAATACAACCTGAGAGCAGATAAAAGCCAATGTAAGAAAACAATGCGAAAGAACAGCAGTGACTGGACTGGTTAGGGTGGGGCCCACAAGCTCTTGCTATCAGCAGCCAGATCATGACTATTTTAGGCTTTGTGGGCCATATGGTCCCTACTGCAACTACTCCGCTCTGCCATTGCAGCGTGAGAGCAGCCATAGACAGTGTGTAATGAATGAGCATGGCTGTGTTCCAGTGAACTTTATTTATGGACACAGAAATTTGAATTTCATATAATTTTCACATGTTGTGAAAGATGATTCTTCTTTTGAATTCTTCCAACCATTTAAAAATGTAAATACCATTCTTAGCTCAAGAGCTGTACAAAAACAGGCAGCAGGCTGGATTGGACCTGCAGGCTATAGCTGGGGACATCTGGGTTAAACGGTGACCATACCAGGCTGGATAAAAGGTAAAGTAGGGTGGGATCATAGGTAAGACCAGAGGATGGAAGCCAGATAAATACAAGGGTGGTGTTTATGCAAATTAGAAACTTGATATCTGATTAAATGTGGGAGGTAGAAGAAGGCAGAGGAAGTGAAGTCTGGGCCTCTCCAGAGGTCTCCAGTGTGACCAATAAAAGGATCATTAGCAACACTGGGGACACCTGAAGAGAAGCAGGTAGTATGTTCAGCTCAAATCCAGGAGAGCATGCCTGCGGTGCTTAAAGAAGTGTGCCAGTACTTGGAACAGGAATCAGGAACCATATGTCCCGGACTTTATTTCATCAAACCCAAGACAAGACACTCATTGTTAAATGATGCTCGCTAAGCAAGGCATGGCAGCGCACAGTGACTCCCAGCTCTGAGTACTGCAGTCTACTCTGCTCAGAGCAAAGCCACTATAGATTTGATAAGATCTGTGGAAGAACTGAGATTAATGTTAGGTCAATTTATTTTTGTGTGTGGGTAAATTCTTCAGGGATTTCCTCATGTCTACTATCCCCTCTCCCCCACCAAGCGCACTTGCTGCCTTGGGAGGCAGAAGATAAGACAACACATCCAATGCTTTAATGGTGCTGTTTCCTCTTCTGTAAATTAGGATGACAGTACCTTCTTCATTAAGAAGCGAAGAGTGGAGTATGGCCACATGGTTAAGGAGAATGAGCAAATTCTAAATTTTACTTCCAGCTCTACAGTCACCCAGATGTGTGTCACACACAAGTAACATCCTCCTGAACTAGGTCTTCTGGCTATATAATGAGAATAATTATACTTCCCTTGGAGGCCACATGGACACAGACACGTATATGTGGTGCACAGTGCCGCACCTGGCCACAATTAGCATGAATTGCACTCTAACTGCAGAGGTAGGCAGTGTGCAGCCATACATGACCTAAGAGAGATAAACCAGTAAAATGACAATGAGACACTAACATGGAACTATGTGTTGTAGAATATCCTAAGTCCATAGTCTTCCAAATTCCCAGGCAATGATGGTGTGATTATAGCTGTATTCTTAGGACTCCCTGTGACCCTTTTCTGATTTGGTATTCCACTAAATTGACAGGCCCTGGGAGATATCCACCTGCAAATATATGCATAAGCAGGACATACAGATATTTGAAGTTTGAATTTTTATATGAATGCTTTTTGGCAGTCATGCATTCTCATTCCCAAAACCCACTCCTGTTTATTGTCACAACAGACCATGTCACATGTTGTACAGCCACCAAGACTTCAAGGAATCTGAATGTGTAAACTGGCACCAGGTTGTGCAAATAATCATGCTTTTACTCACTGTACAGCCTTACTCCTCCCCAACTATCAAGTGTGATATAGCTTTACCATTATATAGCACTTTTGATGGGTGTGTGTTCCTTGACTGACAGGGGAAAGACAGGAAATCATAGTCTCACTCCTATATAAGAATCCTAGGGACATGATTTTCCAGAGATGTACCTTAGGCATGTAGATAAAACTTGTACATTTTCTGGACACCTCTAGAGACCCCAGGCTCACATCACACCAACCACCAATGTTTGCAAGCCATAGTAGAATGAAAACCAGATGATTGGTCAGATGACCTGGGCCTCTTCCACTGAAGAGGGAAATCATTACCTCTCTAAACTTCAGTTTTTCAATCAGCAAAGTAGAAACAAAACTTTCGTATTTTCTCCCTCATAAAACATTATGAGTTTTAAATAAGGCAATGTACGTATCACCTTCAAAAGTCAGTGCAGGATTTCTATGCTTTAGTGCTATTGACATTTTGGACTAAATATTCATTAGTCACAGGGTAAGGGGCTGTTCTATCCATTGTGGGATGTTTAGCAGTATCCGAAGCTTCTACTCACTGGATCCCAATAGCACTTTCCACCTCATTGTGACAATCAAAAATGTTTCCAGACATTGTTCCCTGGAGGCAGAATTTCCCTGGTTGAGAACTATTGTTACAGTATGTTCTATTGCAATACGGGACTTACACTTCAAGAATTGGGAGGGCCGGTGATACAGCTCAGTGGCATAAGCACCTGCCTGGCAAGCATGAGGTCCTGAGTTCAACTACCAGTACCCACATATAAAAGAAAGAAAGAAAGAAAGAAAGAAAGAAAGAAAGAAAGAAAGAAAGAAAGAAAGAAAGAAAGAAAGAAAGAAAGAAAGAAAGAAAGAAAAGAAAAGAAAGAAAAAGAAAGAAAGAAACAAATTGGGAGATTAAGGTCCACTGATGCTAACTACAGTTCTGTCTTCAACCATAACATATTCTGGTGTTGCTCAAAGCCCATGGACCATTAACAACAGTTCAAAAAGTCACAGCTGCCTGCTGTAGCCTGGTGAACCATTACTGTGGGCAGTGTGCCCAAGATTGCCTTGGCTGTGTGTACTATGGGACATTGCCTATTCAGATGCCTGCACAGTGGCTGTGTGTGCTGTGGCTTTATGTGCCATGGCTGTGGGATCTATGGTGATAAACAAACCATACTGGACTCTCAGTGAGTTTTTTAGAACTATGTGAATTCATACTGAGGCACCTTTTAAAATCCATGTAAACTCACTACCAATGATCCCTTATTATAATATATTAAGGGATTTAATTACTTTTAATCAGAGTTTTTCCTAGATGACCAGAAACAGTAACTAGTGAAACTTCAGTAGCCATTATGCCACCAAGAGCAATACAGATTCCATCGGAGCATTGCCTGCCGCACTGCAATCATGCTAATTAAAGGCCCCCAGAAGAGTCAAGATAAAAATGTCAAATGAGATTTGTTCAGGATGTCAATGATTTACTGCCTCACATAATCAGGTTCCAATAAGTCTGAGAAGGAAAGCTGTGCTGGGGCAAGAGGGAGAGCACTGCAGCCTGCAAAAGCTGGCCATCGGGCCCCAGATGTGATGTACTGCGACGAAGGAAGGCAGTTCCATCAGGCCTCAGCTATGGGCTTCCCCACTTCTTGCCATTTCCAGGCAGTATATAGGTCTCCGCAGAGTATGACATAGATTCATGGGTATTTCTCAAAGCTTCTCTCCTCCAACCACTTTGCAAAGTGAGTTGGCCAGGAAGTCGCTGCCTTGTATCAAAGGGTATTTCAATGAACACCCCAGAGGTGCACTGTTGGATCGATTGTTAGGATGCTGCTGAGTATAACACTGCGTCCTCACACTCTGCATCTGTGAGATGCACTGGAGAAGCCTCTTTCAGGCCACAGCATTTGGAAAGGATCTTCTTTCTCTCACCAGTGACCTGTAGCCTATGATGCTTACTGCTGTGCCTTGGCCGCTGCCATGCCCCCTGTCCAATCTGTAGGCTTCTGCTAGCACCAGGCACTTAAAAGGCTAATCTTAACACAAATTTTATACTATTTTACTATATCTATTCCCCATATTTCTAAATATTTTCATCCCCTTCATCCATCTTGTTGCATTGTCTGTGTAAATTTTTGCAAAGCACCTCAAATACTGTGTGCAATGAGATAGTGTATTGTGGAATAAATAAACTATAGACACCTTTCCTTCCCTCATGTAAACTCCCTCATATGCATTAAGCCACACAGGTATTCATGTGGGCCCTGCTGTGGAGAGGGGTGCCCTGAGGAGTTCAGGACATTGCTGGGGTGGGACAGTTCATTCTCAAGACTGCATCTCAGAGAGCTGTTCTAGGCTCCTGAAATTCTGAAATTACATGAGGAAGATGGCATTGGGACAGATAACTGAGGCTTGCTGGAGAATATAAATTACTCTTATCACAAAAGGAAGGAGAGAAAAAGTTTATATTGCATTATAATATGATTCCATAGAACTAAACATGTTTATATCATCTTCTGTAAGGCCTTACCCAAAAATATTGATTGAAATGTTGATTTAATCAGCTCCTGACCCCACAGACTTGGGCCATTTTTTCTACTGGGTTATTTGTCTGTTTAATTGAGTTATAAGTGCCCTTTAAACATGCAGAAAGTGCAGAGCTCAGACTTCCTGGTATTACAGCGGTGACGTGTGGGGTACATATGCTTTCAGCTGCTCCCAGTGGGGTGATTCAGGAGTACTGGGTGGAAGTCACAGGATTCAGACACAAGTAAGGGTTAGCAGTCAGTGGAAGTGGGCTAATATGTTATACACATTGTCAAAATACTGACCTGTGTCCATACTGGCTTGAATACCCAGACCCTCATCACTATCAAGACAGCTCCTGGCCCCTCCTCCGAGGTTTCCCACATCTAACAGCAAGGCCAGGCCTGGGGCCTGGGCATCTCTTCAAACCAGGCAGTGCCCATGCAGTTTTTTCTTTTACATTTTTAAAAGTTTTGAGATGTAATTCATATACCATAAAATTTATCCTTGTAAACTGCAAACTGTTTTAGCTGAATAATTATAATATATTCATATATTCACAAAGTTGTACAAGTGTGGTATAACCTCTACGTAAATCCTGAACATTTTCAATTGTCATCTATATTTTCTCTCTCTTTCTCTCTCTCTCTGTCTCTCTCTCTATCATAAACAGTCCTCATTCTCACCCCCCCACACTTTAACCCCTGGTAATAACCACTCTTCTGCTTTCTAGCACAATGCATGGCCTGTTCTGGACAAATCATATCAATAGGATCCTGAAATATATGGCATTTTTCATCTGGCTTCTTTCTCTTAGAATGTTTCTAAGGCTTATCCATGTTGCAACATCTGTGCATAAATCATTCCTTTAATGGTTCAGTAATATTCCATCTATGGATATACCACAACTTTTAATCAATTTTTCAGTTGATAGATACTTGCAGTTTCCATTTTCAAGCTATTAGGAATAATTCACTATGAATATTCACATATGAAGTTTTGCATAAACATGTTTTCAGTTTTCCTGACTATTATCTAGAAATAAAATTGGCAGATTATATGAAAACTCTATGCTCAATTTTTTGAAGAAATGCCAATCTGTTTTCCAAAGCAGCCGTACCACTATACATTCTCACCAGCAATATATGAAGATTTCAATTTCTTTGCATCTTTGCCAATGCATTCCACTGTCCAGCTTTCTATGATGGCCATCCTGGTGGATAAAACAATAGCTCAGTGTGCGCTTCCATTGCCTTCATGACTACTTATGTTAAGCTTTTCTTCATGTGCTTATTGGACATTTGTATATCTTGTTTGGAGAAACAGGTACTCAAATCATTCACCCAATTTTTCTATTGGGTTATTTGTCTTTTATTGAGTTGTAAGTGTTCTTTGCATATCCTGGATGCTATTACCTGTTAGACATAGGACTTGCAAATATTTTCTCCCATTCTATAGGCTAATTTTTCAATTTCTTGACAGTGTCCTTTTTTTTTTTGAGACCGAGTCTTGAAATGGAGTTCCGGATAACCTTGAACTATGTAGTCCAGGTTGGCTTCAAATTCACAGCAATCTTCTTGCCTCAGCCTCTTGAGTGCTGGGATTACAGGCATGTGCCACCACGCACAGCCATTGACAATGTTCTTTGAAGCACAGGGGCTCCCCATTTTGGTGAAGTCCGATGTATATTTTTTTTTCTCTCATTGCTCATGTTATTATATCTAAGAAAACACTACCTAATCCTACAGAATTTTGCACCTAAACTTCCTCCTATGCATTTTATAGTTTTAATTTTTATATTTAGATTGTGAATCAATTTTGAGTTAATTTTTGTACATGGTATGTGATAGGGATACAACTTCCTCCCTTTGTATGTGGGTATCTGGTTGAGCAAAATTTGTTGAAAAAACTATTCAATTCCTATTGAATTATCTTGGCAACCTTGTTGAAAATCAACTGGCTCTAAATGTATGTGTTTTATTTTTGGGCTATCAATTCTATTCCATTAATCTATGTGTCTATCCTATAGCAGCACTACATTGTCTTTACTATCATAGTTTTGTAATGTTTTGAAATTGAAGATTTAAGTTCTCCAAATTTTTTCTCCTTTTTTCAAGACTGTAAGGCTATTTTGAGCCCCATACATTTCCATATAAATTTTAAGATTGGTATGTCAATTTTTGCAAAAAAAGACACCCTGGATTTTCATAGAGATTGTGCTGGATCTGTAGATCAATTTTGGGAGTATTGCCATCTTAACTATAAAATCTCCCAGCCCATATAGATTTGTACTAGCTATTGAATGAAAATAATATTTGATTTAGAAATAAAGGACAAGCGAGGCATGATAATGCACACCTGTAATCCCAGCACATGGGAGGCTGAGGCAGGAAGGTGGCCACAAGTTCGAGGCCAGCCTGGGTTTCATAGTGAGTTCAAGGCCAGCCTGAACTACATAGCAAGACCCTGTCACAAAAAAAAAAAGAAATAAAGGAAAAAAGTATAAATATTTATGCATCTATATAATAATGGCCCATGGAAGTTTGTGAACCCCTTACCACTGAAAATATTCATGGACAAGGTTGATATTTTGGCCAACTAGATTATAAAGGGATTTCTTCTTTATGAAGGATAGTGTTCCTTTCAAAGTGAAAATCTAGGAGATAGGCTATTTCGAGTTTTCTCCATTCCTCAGGCCATAAAGTACTATGGATCACACAGGAGAACTACGCCACCATAAAATCTCAAAGGACAGACATAAGTTCAGTCAAGGATGGATAATGGAAGACCTTGTTCAAAACACTTCCACCAGCAAAATCCCCATGCCCTCAAGGAAACGGTGAGCCTGAGATATCATCTCTGTGCCCCAACTCTCATTCCTCATGATTGAGGTTGCTGGGAATTACAAAGAAAATAGGAAAGCCTTATTCCAATCAATATCCCCATTTAACATCAAACTAAGAACGGCCATTCAGGGAGTATTTGAGATCTCTGCTTTCATCCTCAGTATAGATTTTTGATCTTGGAGTAGGAGAGCAAAGCAATAAACAAATAGGTATACAATTTCACTGTTAACCTCACCTTGAAATGCAATGAAACCTTTTTTAAAAACAGACTCAACAGAAAACCTGAGAAGCTGTGAAGCCACAGCCAAAAAAAACCCTTGGAACATAAGATCCTTATTAATCAAAATGTTTGAGTCCTTAAAAACCAATAGAAAATGAAAACAAGCATGATTAACCAGGTAACTCCTGGCCCATCACAGCAATTAGGATATATTAAAAACAAAAACAAAAAGCAGAGTCCCCCAAGCCAGGAGAAGAGGAAGAAAGTCTGGGGAGCTTGGCAAGCAAGCTCAAATCAGATACTTAGTGAGCTCTAAACATTCAAGTGGCATTTTGCAAAACCTACCAAGGCCAGAGAGAGAAAGACTTTAAATCTATCAAAGGCAGCATGCCGGCACATAAATCCTTGGTTCCTCCCAATAATCACAGAGCAAAAGTTGTGCTTAGGGTTAAGAAGGAGGAGAGGGAGATAAAAGTCACTGAATTATTTGACTTACTCTTCACTAAAGCAATCAAATGCTAACCACTCAGGTGTCATTTGAAGCAAAGATATGTGCAGCACACACAGAATGTTCTGGGTCTAACTGACAACTACGTGGAGATACACTGGGAGATGTAGAAGTAGTCACCACTTAGCTTTGAAGCAATGCTATGAACTTGCAGATCTGTCAACTAAAATGTCCACGTGCCTTTATGCAGAACCGAGGCCCCAAATATAAACTGTAACTGTGCTTTGGAGTACCATAGAGAAAAAACCTCAGCTGGTATGAGTTGAGGGCTTATTATGTACTGGTCAGTGTTCGGAGTACTCGACATGTTTGTTTCCTTTAAACCATATAATCGTGTGAAGTCAGGAACATATTAGCCTAATTTTTAACTGGTGAGGAACTATGGTACAGAGAGAGATTAAGAAATGTGCTCGGTATTGCATAGCTACTAAGAGGCAGAGCTGAGATTTGAACCCAGGAAGGATGCCTCCATAGTCACACAGTTGCCTCCTCGAGAAGCAAAAGAACTGTGGAACAAATTTTCAATCAGGGAATCACTCACTGCTAAGCCAATGTAGTATATGAATGAATGAACACTTTCTCCATAAGGAAAAGTCAAACCTGATGAATATCCCTGCGGATGTAAATAGGCACAAAGATGTGAGGAATTAACTGCTGTGAGTATATATATATGCCCATATGAAAAGACAAATAGGATAGGATAGAGAGTATCTTTCTTAGCCTATGTGGCTTTCTTGGAGTACTTCTGTTTGTTGTGCTCCTGACTTTACTCCAAGCTCTCCCTCACCTGTCTTACCTCCCAGGACTTGTGTCACACTCCGCCTTGCCTGTCTGAAGCCTCACTCTTCACCATCACAAGCTCTTTCCCTACTCACTGATATATCCATCTCTATGTACCTCCTAGCATCATTGATCTCGCAGAGGGACTACACCAAAGTACCTCTGACTTCAGATGATCCTAAGCTCATCTGGGTATATAAAATGAAAACAAAAGGGTAAGAGTATAGAAAGGTCCAAGGAGACATGTGCTTTTGGGTAACAAGAGGGACAGCCAGGAAAATGGGGGAGTATGTAGGTAAGAAAAGGAGTGTTTTAGTTACTTTTCTCATTGCTGAGACAAAACACCCAACACCCACAAGTTAAAGGAGGAAAGGTTTATTTCAGCTCAAGGTCTGTAGAGGTTTCAGTCTGTAGTCAGCTGTCTCCAAGCAGAATGGCATGGCAGAAGGGCATTGCAGACAGAAAGCAGCAAGCTGCAAAGCTAGCCTCCTTTACCCTTTTATCTCATCCAAGCTACAACCCTTAAACTCAGTATCACACACCCTAGATTCAGCCACCTCTGAAAATGCATAAGGCTTTGCATAAATGCATAAGGCTTTAGGGGGGGGTCTAGATACAAGCCATAACAAGGAGGATATTTTTCATCAAAGGAAAACCTAAATTATTAAGCTAGAAAAGAGACCTAGGACACATTGAAAAGTATTCATTAAGGATATGGTCTCATATATATATGCCACTTTAACTGAAAACGCCAACACACTGCCATCATTTTCAAAACTCACTGCCATGCCACTGGGAAAAGGACACATTGTTCTACCCTAATGCAAATTCAAGGCACATTTGGACCAAGAAGAGCATATACAATATTGTCTTCTACAAGGCAAGACAGATGTGAAAGGCCAAAGGAAAAGGCTGAAGAAAGAGAAAACATTGAGAAGAATTTAGCAGGTGTGTGGAGAGCATGAAAGGCCAGATTTTAAAGTGCTTTTAGACTCAGCCTTGAAACCCAGGGGTGAATGTGAACAGGATCCAAGTGTAGGGCTAGGCACAATGGTCTGACCACCACACCAGCAGAAGGGAGGGATGGAGTTATCACAGCATTGGAGTATTCCGTGGGTGAAATCCTTTAATCCTCCCAATGCCTAGCAAGGTGGTATTTATTATTCTTATCTTACAGGTGAGAAAAATGAAGCCCAGAGAGCTTAAGTAATTTGTGCAAAAATACAGTGGTAGATTTGGAGTTAAGCCTACACTTGTGTAACTTCAAAAGTTTCCACCTGAGTCCCTTTCTCTCTGCCCAGCGCTCCTTGCTCACTGCCACCCATCCTCAGTGGCACTCACAATGGTCTTCTTTGATTGGTGCTTCCTGGATACACACTGGTGCTGCCAGAGAAGGCTGAGTACAAGCTTCCATGCTTCCCTAAAAAGAACCAGGCACAAGCGCAGTCCCCAAGTCATTCAAGGCTTCTGATGGTCCCAGAAAGAGACCCATGGAGTAACAATCTCACCACTTAGGATGTCCATGCCAAAGCATAAGTTTTATGGGCACAGGATTTTCTTGGCAATTGCCTCAAATAGCCATCAGTGACTCCATCCATGGGTCTGGCAATGGGAATGCCCTTAAACTCTCAAGCTTGTCTGCCCTTTTTTCTTGCATTCCTTCACAAAAGTACCTGGTTTTACCAGTGTGATAACCAGCTTTGTCTGTAAAACTCCACAAATCGATAGGTCATCTCAAACAATGGGCTGCTGCTGCTAATGTTTCAACCCAGAAGCACCTCTCTGGCATTCTCCATAGCCTAGGGTACCTGACATCTATATATCCCACAACCTATGGCCTGACAGAGCACCATCGAAAGATGCTATGGGGCTATTTTCTCCTCTTATTGACATGAGACTGGGATCCCTACATTTCTCAACATAAATACAAGGTGTGACCAAAATATACAGTGAATGTTTAAATTTTTAAAAATTCATTACAATAAAAGACACATTATCATTAATCCCCCTCAAATTACTCCCCTTCACAGCAAACACACTTATCCCATCATTCTTGCCAATTTCTGAAAAAGTTCTGGGAGTCTTCTTTCCTGAGTGTCTTTGCAAAATGTGACCAAAAATATGGTGAATGTTATTGCTGAGTACCATCCAAGGCAAAGGCAGGCTCATAAAAATATTATGGTGTGTTCTCATCCACCTTATTCACCCAATCTGGCATCTTGAGACTTTTGTCTCTTCATCAATGTCAAAATGACAATGAAAGCTAAACATCTTGAATTGATTCACAACATCAAGGAAGCCAGGACAACACAACTAAAGATACTCACAAAAAAGACTTCCAGAAGTGTTTCAGAAAGTGGCAAGAATAATGGGATAGGTGTGTTTGAAGCAAGGGGGATTAATGGAAATGTGTCTTTTACTGTAAAAATATTTTTAAACTTAAACGTTTACCATATTTTTCAATCAAACTTCATACATAGCTTGTACCCTGCACTCCACAGCACTCCATTCCTTTTGACTTAGATTCTCAGCCCTGAATATTTTTATCAAACTACCATAGATAGGGTGATAAATTTGAAGAGCTATGTCTTCAAATAAACATGGTTAAATCCAAGGTTAATCAGAACATAGCATGCTTCTGTAGTAAGGACCTCCGCCCCTTAATATGCTGATGTGCACTGAGGCTCCCTCAGATGCAGATAGGATACACAGCACTCTCCCTTTTTCAAGAGCTTCTCACAGGACCAGTGATCTTCAGAATATACCTCATGTGCACTATCTGTAGCTGCCAAAATAGCCTCTGACATTCACAAAGAAAGTAAAACTGTTCATTAACAAATCTAGCAGGCAATAGGGTGGGTAGTAAAACAAGCATATTTCAGATACCCAAAAAATTTTTTCCATGACCTTTCACGACTCTTCTAGAATTTTCTCTCCTACTCCCTGACCCCTCCAAAAAGCACAAGTCAAGAAAGGGATTTAAATTACACAGGGAGGAACCTCTGCAACTATTAATATCTTACATGTGTCAGGTGTCTTTCCAGCCCAAGTGCTTTTCATATTAGCCATGGCAGCAGCTTTGCTCCTGAAGCACCTGGTGCAATGCTACGCCCCACCAGGAGCCCGTGGAAAGAGGATTGATAGAGATGATTACACACAACCATGGGGCACATGAAAAGGGATTGCTTGTGGCAGTCTCAGCAGAGGCAGCTCTATCAGGGGCAGCTGTCCTCTGCACAGGCGCGAAGCACACGGGGTCTCGGGTGGCAATAAGGGATGAACCAAGAAGCCCTGTCTCACAGGGTGGCCTCATTCTGGGACATGAAGGAGCAGTGAGGATCTCCTTGGTGTGGAAAATGAGCCAGTGTATCTGCAGTTTAAACGATGAGATCTAGGGGAAAGCACACACAAACACAAACACATGCAAACACACGGAGAGAGACAAACAGCTGGACTTCTGCACACATACGCAGGCTCGAACATGCACAGTCCGTGGCAGTCTTAAAACAATTTAGCATGCAGCACCACCTCAGAGACACAAGGGAGCACCACAAGTAATTTTCACATTTTTTTTTCATCCATGGACACTAGCTGAGACCCATCTCAGGCATCTGCTCAACAGGGAGAGAAAACATGTGTTCATGTATGCCAATCAGTGCCACATGGGAGCAAATGACAGACGTGGAAGTCTTAGTATGGAAAAGAAACACTGGACATGAGGGGAAACATGACCACCACAGGCCTCCAAAAGGTGGACAAGCATAACTCAGTGGCCTGCTTCATGCTGGCACACACTTGAGGCACGATGCTCATGTGAGCCTGGGTGATATTCATCACAAGTCCCCAGCATGGAAATCTTGTCCCATCGTAAAGACAAGAAAGCAAGACTAAAAACCCTGGAGTAACTAGTCTAAGCTACCCAATTGGTAGTTGGCAGAAGGAGCTAAAACCTGATGCCAAAGGCTGTGTCCTGCTCATAACACTGCATTGTTGGCTGAGGGGCACCAGGCAGAAGAGTTAGAACAAGGACTGGGTCTCCAATGGGGCTGATTCCTGGGCCAAGACAGGATGTCCTTCTCAATAACCAAGATGTGGAACCAGCCTAACTGCCCCTCAAGAGATGAACAGACAAAGAAAATGTGGTATATATACACAATGGAGTATCTCCAGCCATAAAGAACAAAATTTTGCCATTTGCAGGAAAATAGATAGATCTGGAGATCATCATGTTGAGTGAAATAAGCCAGACTCAGAAAGACAAATACTGCACATTCTCCCTAATATGTGAAATCTAAAAAGGATGACAAGTAGAAGAGAGACTATAATTAGACAAGTGAAAGAAATAAGAGGCTATTAGGGCTGGTAACAGGGGGATATATATGATCAAACTATATTATACACAGTGAATGAACCCCTCACCCCAAATTTGAAACTAGGGGACAGGGTGGGACAAGGGGAGTGATGGAAGGGTGAGAATAATCAAAGTAAGTTATACGCATGTATGAAACTGCCAAAATGAAACCCACTAATTATAATGTCCACTAAGAACCAATATGCACTACTAAAAAGATATGAAACAAAATAAATAAATAATTTTTTTAAAAAAAAGGAATGAATTGGCATCACATGAACACTTATAAGGGATGTAGAGGAGACATACACCTCCAGTATCTTCTTCAGTCTCAAGGTTTTCTAACTTCGACTTGAGACACAAGAGGCAACTCGCTCTTGGGCAACCTGTTTTATCTCCTGCTTTCAGCTGTCTCCAATAGTGAAAAATTCTGCCATTGGAGATGTGCTTATTAGAATCAAGGCAAAGGGTCAGGGATATAGCTCAGTGGCACAGTGCCTGCCTGGCAAGCATGAGGTCAAGAGTTCAATTCCTGGTACCAAAAACTAAATAAAATAAAAAAAATAGAATCGAGGCAGAGGAATCTGAAAACCTGAGTGCTAATTCTTATGGTCTTTCCCACACATACCAGCTGTGTTTCTTGGGTGATCTACTTGATCTATTTATGCCTCACCAACCTCATCTGTAAAATGGGTGGAATGAGACAGCTAAACTTGCTTCTGCTCTATGATGTTGCATTTCCAGAGTCCTTTGTTACCAGTCAAAGGTTCCTTTATGACTGTAATGTCTCAGAATCATGAGTAGAGATAATCCCCAAGATACAACCTAGGAGGATGATTTGACCATATCATTCTTGAGATACAGAGCTTGAAAGGGAACAGAACATTTTCATGCACTAGAAAGAGGCTCCTATTCAAAAGGAAAATGTCCCCTGAAAGAACAAAACTAAAATTAATTTGGGCTGGGCCTGTTCAGGAAAAGAAAAGGGTTTCCCCGAGAGTAACACAGAGGGGATATACTTCCAGATCTGTGAGAGGAAGAGAGGTGGTTTGGGGATACATTCCATGTGTGGAGAGTTAGAAGCTAAACAGATAAATGGAAGGTAGGGCACCTGGTTCTAACTCTATCAATGCCACCAACTCACTGATCTCCTGGGGCAAATGTCTTATCCACCCAGATGAGGGCTTCTGATTCCTCTTCTGTAAAACAACAAGATTGGGCACAGTGAGCAGCGGCTGAACTAACTTTTATACTATAGGACCCACATACACTGTCAGTGTGCCTCACACTCTGACCTGAAACCAGGGCCTCTGGGGTGGGCCCTACGGGACACTGATTTCGCAAAGATCTCAGGTGATACCAGTGTGAACATCTGAGGACACATATTTGGCACCCACAGAACTAGGTGACCATCAAGTGTTTCACATTTTAAATTCTGTGACTCCAGCAAGAGTCTCTTTTCCATGCTCAATCCAGCCTCCCAGCACTCAGGGATTTTGGTGGCAGTGGAGTGACAGTGAGGAGTAGCCAGGGCTCCACCTCCAGTGAGTCTTCATATTAAACAGATGCTATAAACCCTTTGCTCCATGCTCCATTAGTCATAAAGCCATATCAATTACTGAAATATTATCTTGACCACCACCAGGAAATGGAATAACAAGATCCACCTCTGTGGGCATCACCTCCCATCACTATCCCTCCTGGAAGGATCCCTTTCCATTACCAGCAGCTCAGATATCCTGGACATCATAGATAGGCCATCTCCTGGGCCCAGTGAAGAAAGGAAGAAAGAGTGAAGGAGAGGGATGTCGACTCTCTCTGAAAATGGACAGGCTCCTGGTTTTGTTTTCTGTCTGCCTCTCAAGGCCCTTTAGTTGAGAGAGTTTAGTTGAGTGGGAAGAGTGGTCATTGTCCATTTACTATTGAGATTTTTCACTGAAGAAGGCTGGGAGAAACCCCATATTCAAGGACTTTAATTTTCCACTTGGTTAAAAATATGACAATAACTTTGATGATGACAGTGATGATGATGATGATGATATTAGCTAATTTTCAATTTATGGAGCTATTACTACATTTGAAGCACTGCATGCATTTCTTTTATTCCTTAATTTAAATGAGAGAGAGCAAGAGAGAGAAAGAGAATCACAAACTGAAATGGCCACAAGGCCTTGTGAGGTAAGCAGTGTAAAAGAGTGGTAGGAGTCAAATGTAAAATTATAAGAAATGAGGGGACTTTAGCAAAAGGGAGAGAGCATGCCCTGTCTAAGGAGGGTTGCAGCCTCTAGGTTGTAGCTGAAGTTGCCACTCAAGAATGCAAACCAGTGTCGCCAGTTCCTTCTGAAGACAAACTGAAAATGGAGAGCTTTTATGTAGACTTTCCCATGTTTTATTTATTAGCAACCAATTTTAAAAAGGAGCCCTTCTACGTTGCTGGTGGGAATATGAATTAGTATAGCCACTAAGGAAATCTGTATGGAGGTTCCTCAAAATACTAAAAGTAGAGCTACCATCTGATCCAGCGATAACTTGGTATATACCCAAAGGAATTAAATTCAGCATATAATGGAGATACCTGCATACCCATGTTTATTGTGGCCCAATTCACAATAGCTAAGGTATAGGAGCAGCCTAGGGGGAAAAATGTGGTATATATATATACAATGGAGAATTTTCAGTCATAGCATGAACAAAATTGTTCCATTTGCAGGAAAATGGATGGATCTGGAAAAAATCATTTTGAGAAAAATGAGCCAAACTCATTTTCTTCCTAATATATGAAATCTCAAAAAGATGACAAGAGAGTAGAAGGAAGATTCTCATTAGACAAGAGGAAGGGAATAAGAGAGAAGTTGAGGGGCTGTAAGGGCAGTTGATGGGGGAGGATGAATATGAACAAAATATATGCACTAAACTTCCCCCAAAGAAATGAAAGTAAAGGGGAGGGCAGGGCAAGGAGAATGAGGCAGAGAATGAATATGATCTAAGAATTTGTGTGCATATACAAATCTGCCCAAATGAGACCCATTAATCTGCATAACCAATTTAAAGAAGAAAAAACATTTTTAAAATAAAAATAATAGGTCAAATAATAGTCCACTGTGAGGGGCACATGGCCCTGGGGCTGCTTGTTAATAAACTCAACTTATAGCAACCCTGCAAGATGCTGCTCTGCAAATGAGAAGTTAACTGACTCATTTAAGGGTTCACAGATTCTAAGTGGAGTTGGGGCTGGAACTCAAATCCAGATAGGCCACATGACATCCCCCGCACTCCCCTACCCAGTGTTAATATGAGGCACCTCTGCTTTCCAATCCAGCCAGGAAAGAACACACCATAGAATGACTCTTTTCCTAAACAATATTGTAGACTCCTTTGTTCTGAGATTCACCAAACCTATCCAAGCAAAAACAAATGCTGCATAAAGTAGAAGAAACTTCACCAGGTGAGATGGCATACACCAGCAATTTCAGCTACATGGGAGGCTGAGGCAAGAGGATCACAAGTTCCAGACCAATCTGAGCAACTTAGCAAGAGCCCATCTCAAACAATAAAAGGGCTGCCTAGCATGTGTGAGGGGCTAGGTTCAATCTCTGGTAATGAAAGAAAAACAAAACAAAGAAAAGAATAACAATGCCAAAAGTAGAAGAAATCTTCCAAATGATAAGGTATGGGACTTAGCCCAAAATTTCCTTCAAATCTAGAAGGCAAAGTCTGTGTGGTTCTCTTGTCCATTTCTTCTGAGCTTGAGCCTGTTCCCTATTGCCACTCCCCTCCTGTTTCTGACAATATGGGAATTACCCTCACTACTCTGATCCAGGGGCTCAGCTCCTCGCCAGATCCTGTCTCCTCTCTTCCTCACCCCGTCTCTTTTGCAAATGGTCCACCTTGCCTTTGGCTGTCTTTCCCCTCCTCCATCTACCCTCTCTTTCTCCTCCTAATGCAGGGCCCCAGCCCAGGGCTCCAGTGCAAACTTTTCGTTGGTCTCTATACTTTCTTCTTCTGTATTGCTTCTTTCTCAAGGATCTAACCTCAATACTGATTTAAGATATGAATATACTGGCAAAAGGAGAAAATAAATTGGTAGTTCTTTCTTTGAAAGCTTTTTAGTATTTTTGTCCTAGAGAAAAGGACAAGGTTGAGAAGAATAAAACTACACTCGTTTTTGTAAATGATGAATAATATGTTGAAGACATTCATGTAGTACTAGCAGATGTTATTCATACAAATAATGTAATAAACCTTTGGAATGAGGGGAATTTTATTTTTAAAAATACACATATTTTTGTCCATCTAAGGTCCAATAACAGAACACACAAATGTAAAAATAAAATGCATTTTTACCTCCAGTGCTATGGAATTTATGCACACCCTTACTCCGTACACAGACACACACCCTCACACACATACAAACTATTAAAGAATTGTCACACTGGAAATAACCTGTGCAACCAGCAGGTCTGATTGTGCCCTCCACAGGCACATCTGTGTGTGTCTGAACCACTCATCCAACCCCACACTGGGTTTATGGCAGGTACCTGGATCTAGCTGGAAGGCTTTCAACTCAGAGTTCTCACCATCACATGACACAGTCACCCTTCCACTTCTCAGGAAGAGCGTGAGATCCATCCTTTTTTGGCCAATGTTCTTCTTTTTGTTCTTTTCTAATATGTGGCTTGCTGAAGGATATTCCTATTCCCCAGTACTGGCTTCAAATGGTTTGGGATGCACAAGTACGACACACAGGCCATTATAACCGGCTCCTGCCCAGGGCCCTTGTACAGTACCTCACTCACTCAAAACCACTGACTCTCCCCAGAACACACCTCCACACCGTGCCTCATGTTGTCCCCTCTGCCTTGTCTGCCTCTTATCTCATGCTGCCTGTCATCCCTACTCATCAGTATTTGTTAGCAGAAAGCAGAGCCTCCAGTTTGCTTTTTTAAAAAAATCAAACTAGAGGGCTGGGGATTAGCTCGGTGATAGAGCACTTACCCAGCATGTTCAAGACCCTGGGCTCAATGTCAAGCACCAAGAAACAAAAGTAAGCAAAACAATCAAAATAGAATTTGAAACTGTTTAGCTGGGAATGTATTAAAATGTGGCCCTATTCATAATAAATCTGAAAGACTTACAAAATATTCATAGCTCATACTGAACAGAAAGAGGTTAAGTGTATCTAAATTCAATATATTCAGGGACATTTGTTAAATTCATTTATTTTCAGAACGTTTGGAAATCATAACAGAATTCTCACTAATCTGATATTTTCTGGCAAAATTATCCCTTTGACCTTGGCAATGAGGTGGCATTTGGAACTAGGTCATAGTAAGTGGTTAACCCCAAGCAGAAGCCACAGTTAAAGACACAAGTGCCAGTAGCATACACAATAGCTGGCCACAGAGCCACATCAGCATCACGTGACACTGACCTCCACATGGGGAGGCATTTCCCACTACACAGTACTCTATGGGGGAGAAAGTGTGATTTACAGATGAGGCCAAAGCAAATCTGCATGGCCAGGTACCCCAGGATGATCGGGCAGGCAGAAGTACTGTCTGACACTTGCAAGTCCTTCTTTGTGTAACTAAGGCAGACTGCAGGAATAGCGCTAATAGCTAGAAGTTGGTGATTGCTTCCTAAACACAGCCAGCTGTTCCAAGCCCCTTCCATATATTTTCTCTCTAATACTCAGAAAGACACAGTGAGGCTGGCTCTCCTCTTTGTCCCATGGGACTTGGAGAGATGACACAGTTGTAAATCCTGGCTCCAGTGTTCAAGCTCACAGAGCCCAGCTCCATCCTGCCACCTCTACACCACCCACTAACCACCCCCACCCCAATACAGCTGTCTTCTGGGTGGACTAGTCTAGGAATTGTGGTTTTCACAGGGCTGCTAGGAGACCGTGGTTTTGATGAAAGGGAAGTGTATTAACACAACCTAAAATGCAAACCTTTACACTTCCATCCTTACTGTTCTACAATAACATGGAGTGCCAGCATCCTCAACCTGTTCCTAACTCCTCCTATACATTGCTTACACTCAGTTTCTCTCTCACAGCTCTCAGGTTAAAAACTTTGCCCGAATTCCCCATACAGAGGGGCTCAGGAACAGCACAGAAATCATGGATAGGGGAGGATGAGAGGTGAGAGTGAGGGTTAGGGTCCCTTATTTATATTATTGTCACTAAAAAATTCATTTTTTTCGTATTCATATAAAACCACAACAAGATGACTAGTTTGCTTAGATTCCCAGCACACTCTATGACATCTAGAACTTAATAGATGCTCCATAAATGTTTACTGAATTAATAATTTTTAAAAATACTATCAATAATTGTACTGAAAACCTCTCAATCCATCAAATATTTTAGATCAAAGGGATAAAAAGCAGAACTGATATCTTACATGGTGCTTTTCATACTCTGACTTTGATCAGAATCACCAGGAAGTCTTGATAAAACAAAGATTGCTGGGCCGGTGAGATGGCTCAGCGGCGTAAGCACCTGCTTGGCAAGCACGAGGGCCCAAGTTCTACTCCCAGAACCCACATATGAAAAAAGGGCCGGTGATATCGCTCAGCGGCACAGGTGCCTGCTGGCACGCGAGGTCCTGAGGTCGACCCCTGGTACCCACAAAAGAAAAAAAAAAAAAAAAAAAAAAACGATCGCTGAGCTCCACATCCAGTTTCAGATTCAGGGTGTAGAGTGAATTCCCAGAATTTGTACTGTATTTCTAAGGAGTACTTAGGGTGACGCTGATGCTGTACTTTCAGAACAGTTTTAGAACGATGCTTTTCTGAAATTCCACTGGCGAAAGGGATAGAAATCTCTAACAGCATTTTCTTTGGGCTGGAGTATGACCAGGTAACACAGGTGTGGAATGAAAATGTGGTGAGTTCCCTAGCATGGGGCTCTGCACACAGCGGGCCATCAGCCAGGACTGGTTGATGATTTGCCTGAGGATAACAAGCCATATGCTTGGTGATGCTGCATCAACCTATTTTCCAAGAAACAATGAGATGCAAGAAGAGTCCCAGCTTGCTGTTTGTCAACTGTAAATCATGTGAAATCATTTAGAAGTTGACGAGTAAAAAGGAATTGTGATCTGTGTTCTGACTGCAGTACATAACCCCAAAACTGCATGGGAATCAAATAGATGCTTAGCCACAAGTTTGCTTCCTTTTTAATGTCAGTTAAGAACTCAGACACACTACTAAAAGATCAAGGGCTCGCATTTCAGATCTGTGCAAAGACACCCTGTAGCAGCACCTGACTTGAAGAAACCAGCGGAAATATTAAGGTACAAATGAGCACTGTATGTCCCCAGGAAGCCAGAGGGGGTCGGAGGTGGGAAGAGCAGCAGCTCCTTGAAAGTTTACTAAATTAACAAAGAATCATTCCAAAGAAAAACAGTGATATTTGAGGTTCTTAAAATGTGTAGAAGTGTTGGAACAAACTGCACTTGATAAGGATGCCTTCTAGGTTCAACTGCAGAATTCCCCAAAGACACTAAAACCAATTTCTGTAGCAATTACTGCACCTGAGTCTGACAGTTCACGTTTTGTCAGACGTTCCTTATTAAATGGCCCAGACAAAACCAACTTCTTTGGAGGAAATGAAGAGATTGCGTTTCCACTTACAGATTCAGAAGAAGTGAGAAATATGAGACAACAGCCATCAATCCTAGTCTCATTCCTTCCTCCAAATGCTTATGAAGCATGTCATTAAACTATATGTCTGGCCCTCAGTGTCCTCATCTATAGAACAAAGAGATAAGTCTCAATGGATCCCTTAGGTCTTTTCCAGATTTAAAAATTTCTACGTTCCATAAAGAAGTTAAGTAAAAGAGAATTAAAGAGCAGGAATGAAAAATCTTTGCTTTCAGCCAAGTCCTATTGCTGGGATAATTCTGGGTCCAAGATTTGAAGGTAAAAATATAAGTGAGGATCATATTGCAACTGCAACTGACTGGTGCTAAAACCAAGCCCAGCTAGGGCTTGATCTTGGGTTGCCACTTTTCAACATGGCAAAAACACAGGCTCTTCAAATACCCAAGAGAGAAATGCTCCTGGGATCCTTCTTTGCATATCTCTCCTGCAACACCCAGTGGGTTCTTTGCTGGAATGTAGTCTCGGATCATTCTTATCAGCTCACAGACTTGCACTTTTTCCCCCCAAAAGCAAAAGGCATTGGTCTATCTATGTTTAGAAATATGCACAACAAATCAAGAAATAAATTCCCATGTGGAGAGAGAGAAATGCTAGTCTCAAAATCCAGGCAAAGTTCCATTTTTATAAGCCAATGAAGACAATATAAATAAATCAGAAGGAGTGGAACCTGCTGGCTGCCATTGCTGATTCTCTCTCATGTTCTAAATACTGTTTCTTGTGCTGAAAAGTATATTTAGTGAGTCTTTCATCTTTCTCCTTGTTCAAAACTGTCTCTAAATTCAGAAAGAATAATCTACTTCCTTTGACCTTTTTTATTAGTATGTTGATGGCTTTTTACTTCTCAAGTCATTACCTCCTTCTGAGAAACCAATAAGAGTCACAAGTGTAGTAAACAGACTTAAAGCATTTAAGTGAAAAATCTTAAGAATAAATTCATAATTCTTGTTCAATAAGCTATGATATTTCATACATCAACAGGACCTCTTTCTCTGTCCCAGGGGTTTCCTGCCCCTCCAAGCCCTGCCCCATCTCTATCTCCAGCTACTGCTATGGTGGCCTGGAAGGTCCCTCCTTCTCAACTCTGCTTGTCTAAATCCTCCACAGCTTTCTAGCTCTGTGGAGCCTTCTCTGAAGTCTTGTTCTAATTTAAACAAGTTATTGCTCTCTAAGCACACTCAGCCTTTTGGTTTTGGGTCTCTGTGACACAAATCACATTATGCTGGTCTCACCATGAACCATTTATGGGCATCTCTTCCCAGCTGGAGGGTGGCCTCTCTCATGCAGGACTAGCCCACTCTGTTTATCTCTCAGCCTCACAGCACTGACACTGAAGCACAGGAGCTGCTCCATAATTAGAAGCTCTCTGCAAAAGTCATCCTTTATGTTTACTGTGGAGTTAGCACCATGACAGACAACCAAAGAGTGTATCTTGATTGACTGACTGTTCACCATCTCTGCAGTGGTACCAACATGAATAGGGCCTGGCCATGCACACAGTCATTACAGCCACATTATTTTTAATGCCATGAAAAAATTGTCTATGATATGTTGTTAAATGATGAATGCAGATTATGAAAACATACACAGAATATGATCTTATTTTGCACATTACGCATGTGTGTGCACGTGCATGCATGGCCATGTGTGTTATTTGCTCCCACATGGACCTAGCTACACAAAGAAAAAAGACTGGAAGGCAATATACCAAAATCTTACAGCATCATCACAGGGTGTGGTATGAGAGGTAACCCTTATTTTCTTCTCTTTACTCTTCTGCAATTCCTTAAATATTCATAACGAATATATATTGCTTTGGAAGCAGAGACAAATTTTGATGTCATTTATTTTTGCCATAGAGGCAAACCAAAGTTGTGAGTCACAGATCACCATACACAAAAGATCAACTGCTGACTAGGTAATCCTAGCAGCATTAGGAATCTTAGGAGAGGCCCCTAAGGTGCGGGTCAGGTTACGTGGGGACAAGTCATGCATAGTTTTGCCTAAGGAACAGGAATTGAAACTTGCACTGTGTGCTATTCCTGAGTGGGTCATCACCACTTCCTACAAATTTTCTCCTGGACCACATGAGTTGGAGCTATTTGGGTCACTTTGCTGAGCCCAGAAGGGAGGGATGAGCTTAACTGCAGATCCAGAAGGAGGCTGAGCTGCACAGCAGCCCCTTCTCCAGCTGGGCCCAGCAGGGCGCGTCTCATCCCCAGGGCCTCTCATTCAGTGCCGCTCACCACTCATATTCCAACAGTGTAAAATGACGGATACTTTTAATACAAGAGACCTGTCATTTATTTATTAGCTAGGGACAGGCTAGGCAGCCAGGAAGGATGCATTATAAATCAACTCCTTTCTTGGCCATTAAAAATTAATACAGTTCATAATGTAGAACGTCAGTAATTTCTTTATTAGAGCAGAGTGTAATTTTTTTTTTCTTTTCTTCTAGGTTTTGTTTTTACTTCCTCCCTTCCTGGAGAATGCTATTTTTTCTAATGATAAGCTGGGTATAAATTGCCCCAGGGAAGGGAGATATAGCCTTTCAGACAGAGGTTAAAATGGAATGGTGGAAGCTTGGGGAAGAAAATGATAGCTGAATGATTTCTCCTTAGAACTACAGTATCACTGCATCTTTCCTTTTGCCTCATGGAGACTCACTCTTTTGTTTCTGATCCACTCTGCATCAAAAATGGAAGGCATTTTAAGTCTCTGCTGTACCAGAGGAAAAGAAATAGCAATCTAGGCATATTGAGAGATCTCTCTGTATTATCTGCCGATGGCTACTCCTTCACAGAGGGGCTCTGATTAGCTTTCTATTGTCTCTACATTACCCTCGCCTTCAACAAAAGAAACATGGGTGCCAAAGCCCAGCCCAGACCAGGTGCCCTTCATATAGCCCCCCTCAAACTTGGGATCCAAAGATGCAGTGGACAAGAGGCTGCCAGACCAGGCCAATGAGCTAAGCCTCTGTGAAGGCTTCCCTTTGTTTCTTCTCCTGAGTAGTAGCTCCAGGAAAAGTGAAAGATTGGACTTAGGAAATGAGTAACCTCTGCCTTCCTCAATTTCAGAAGCGAAAAATCCAGAGTCTGCAATGTCTCCATCTCACCTTGAAAATATGGAGGGGTTTTCAGTAGTTGGCTCAGCCAAGTTGACCTTGTCAAGACCCCTGCCAAGGGATGTGTGTGAAGGGGAGGAGACGGTCCCACACCTGGCCACACACTCCACTCTGACAGGCTGTCCTGACTTTGGGAGGATTTCACTAGGAAGAACATCAAGGCTTGGGCATAAGCGACTGGTGTTGATGTCACTGTCGAATCAGCCACGACTGAGTTAAAGCTCCTAAGTAACAAATCCCCACAAATCCCCAAGCACATATTTAAAATCTATTTTCAGAATTACTCTGAGCATAATTCAACCAATCAATGAGCCATTAGGAGTTTAGTCCCAACACTTCTTCATTACCAGTGGCATGAGGGCTGCCTGACTCAGCAGAATCCTGTGTGAAGAGTTGTCGCATCACCAGCAATTCTAGGCCTGGGGACACAAGCTAATATTGTGCCTGAGGACAGATCCAGCCACAATCTGGGCAACAAATTAAGCTACATACACTGGGGACAGGATAAAAGGATGCTTGGCCAGGAAGGAGGAAATCTTGGCTCCAAGGACTTTTGGCCTTCTCTTTCTGGGGTAGCTCCTGAATCACATCTTCCTGTGCCCATTGCCAGCTAGACCCTGCATCCCAGGCCTCTGAAGCTCCAGATGACCTGGGCTGTGAGTGAAGAGAGGACTGGACCCTTAGACTGTACTGAACAGAGGTGATAGAGAGGGACTGACTTCTGCTGCCTCGCTGTTGGATACCTTGGGTCACCCAAGCTAGCATCTGTCTGAAGCTCTGCAAAATCATCTTCAGTCTCCCAGAAGGGGTGCAGAAGGAGTGGAGGTCAGCTAACAGTGAGAGGAGGCATCTTGGGCCAGAGGCACAGGCCAGCTTGTGAACCCCTGAGTCTGACCCCTGGCTCTGCCTCTGACCAGAAGTGTCTTTATGCAAGTCCCTTAGCACCCCCAAGTCCCCAAGTAGAGAATTCCTACCCTGCAAAGTGGGGTCAGAAGACTTACACAACAGGAGGACTCAAAGTAAGGAGAAAGACCACACGAGGAGCAGAGGGTGGTAAGATCTGCCACGTCACAGTTTTGCCATTTCCCAGCTGTGAGACTACAACATGTCTTAATCATCCTCCTGCCTCAGTTTTCTCATCTCCAAAATGGGGAAAGCAGAAGAACCTGTCTCATCGGGTTTTAATGAGGATTAAATAACTTACTAGCTTATTACATTTAAACTCTCTTCAGTACCCAACATATAGCAAGCATGGTGTAGTATAAAGCGTCATTGTTACATAAATGTCTGCAGTTAAAGGATAGAGCCTGGCCCTAGACTTTCAGGTATTCAGTAAGTGTGAATTTATTTCTCTTCACCATTCTCACTCTGACCCTCTCTTTGCCATCCCCCTGCTCCCACTTACTCTCCAGAAACTGTACGCAAAGGACAACACAGCTGCTGTCAGGAATTCATACAACTTTTTCAACCAAGATAGCGTGGTCCAATGAAACCAAAATCAGAGATTTCTCTTTGCCTGGGCATACAAGCACAGCCCTGAGAATTAGCACAATTCGCCAGACCAGAACACTGGTGACAGCAACCACAAATTACCAGCTCATTCCCCTAAGAGGAGAGATACGAGCAGTAAAATTTATATCAGATCAATGTTCTCATCTTTCTTCTACCTCCTGCACCTCAAAGCAGCTCCTACTGACCCATAGAAGCAAGGGTGACAGTATTAGCAAGGTTGAAAGATGGTGAGCATGTTTTTTGCTCAGGGGGGAGAATTGGGAGGGTACTCACTACCATCTCTAATAGTCATTTCCCCTTTCTTGCTAACAGAACCCTCATTCTGTGGAGGTGTTCACTTCCATGCCCCTGGTCCATGTGTTTGGGTGTAAGGCCTGGAGTTTCTGCACCCATGTGGTGAGTTAGCCTGGTGGTAAAGCAGAACAAAGTAGAGGTAAAACAATCAAGAAAGCTGAGCTAGAGTCCTAACATACCTCACCAGGCACCTTCTCTACTTGATTAATTGAGTTTTGTGGTTATCGGTTTCCTTCTTGTTAACCCCAGTGGGTCAGAACTGTCTAGTATTTTCAGAGAAAAGGACTTCAGCTGACAAAAACCCAGGTCCAAAACAAGAGATGCATGCACAGATATGAACAAGAGTCAAACACGTATACATTTGTCTCTGAAGACAGCAGATGAGTATTGAGCTCCACCATAGAGGATACCACAGAGGCCAAGCATGCAAGCATTCAATGTCCTGTGCAAGGGTGTGTGTGTGTGTGTGTTGGGGGGATCAGAGGAGATTTATTTCAATAAAAATATCTGACAAGGGCCCAGTAAAACAAAGACTCAAACAAACACAAGTATCCTTCTGCGAATCACTCTGTACCCTCTAGTTGAGCCTCCAGCATTTCAGTTTTATTAGCTCACAAGGAAACTGGACTGGGCCCTCTGTTCATCTGTATCCGTTGTTTCTTGACAACCAACATATTACCATCCCTGACTCCTAGAAACATCTCTGTGGTTGTGGATCTGAGTGATAAAATGGTATTTCTTAGAGTGGTGGGGAAGAAGTCACTAGAAGGAAGAATTTTTATCTTCTCGAAATAATTGTGAAAACATATCTTTTTGGCATCATCATTAGTTTCCCCCAGTGGCATAGTTATATCAGAAACTGTAACGATGGATGTAAAAATATTGTTATCAAGGTGAGGGCGATCATGTATGTTACTTAAGTAAAGTCTAACTGAGTATTTTCAAGTTACTACACCAGTTCATCTCAAAAGATACTGGCCAGATGATCACCTTGTTTCACCTCCAATATAGGGAAGGCAGATGCTTTGCCCACCGCCATGCAGCAGTTGAAGGTTGGGACCAGTAGATCACTTTGTGTTCTAATGAGGACACATCCACCATAATAAGGGTTCAGTTCACTCTCTTTGCTGCTGGACCTACTCTAGCCCATTCCAATCCAAGAGCTTTACATTCTCTTCTTGAAATAAAGCCATGCATTGACCTTCAACACAATGGTTTGGAAAATAGAGGCTTTGAGAAGCCAGGTTCATCTTGGATTACACAGTTTTCTTAGGAGCAGCTCCCTGAGATTCCAACACAGATGGGCCTAGAAATGAGGAATGCAGTGCAAATGTAGCTGTGACCAGCATCTCTGCATCTGGGGCTTTAGGAAGTGTTAGAAGCACCTGCAAGAGCTTTCAGGCAGAGAACAGCAGGCAATGACCTCTGGTGCATTGAATGAAGGGCATTTGGTGCCTTGCCAGAAATCCTAAAGAATGCCACACCCAATCCTGGGCATTCCTCTGGAATGCAGCTACTTCCTGTACCTCGCAGGGCCAGGCCCATCTGGGCACCATCAGAGTGAGCTACCACATCTACTGGGGAGGCAGGCAACAACAGAACCTCAAATACCAGGACATACCAGAATGGGGTCCACTGAACATCTATGTCCACAGAGATGCTCACAGGTGAATCTCAAAATCAGGATCCATGGCACAATATGTTTGGGAAATAGTACAGGTACAAGGTCCTTCTTGGTAAGTTACAATGGCTTTAGGACTACAGGCTGGTAAAATCACACAATAAAAAGTTTATTTAATCCTGGTTTTTCCAAAATTATTTGACCATGGAATATTTTTGGGGGGGAGAGAGAAATGCCTATTAGCATCCCTCAGTGCATAATTTGGAAAAAAACTGAATTAAAGGCAGCTGGGAAGAAGATGGAAGGGCAGCTGGACTCAGCTTCTTGGCCAAGGGGTGGGTGGAACTTAGGTCTGTCGTTATCAAGCATCAGGAATGTAGAGGGAGGAGAATGCCCTACTTGTCTGCCATAGGTCCCATCCTCCCACGGGGAGAATGACTTGCATTCATTCATATGAAAGGGAGATACTGACCATTTCTCTTGGAAAAGGACTCTGGAAAGAGGATACTGATAGCAAATCCTAATAACACTACTAATGACAGGAGGCTCCTGCTGTCCTTAAGTTGGGAATCTCCCCTTTCCAGCTTTTTAACCTCTTCCCCTATATCGGGACTTCCTTTGTCTCATCCCATGGGAGACACAGGAAGTAACCTCCAGTGTCCTTCCCTCAGCCTGTATTCCTGACTCCTCCTCCCTGTGAGAAGGGAGTGATTTATCTGAGTGGTGAAATGGGAAGAGTCCATCATCTGCCATCACATTTTGGCTTTGTTATGGCTTAAATTTAAAATGTCCTCCAAAAGTCTCATGTACTCTGAGGTGGGATTTCTGGAAGGCGATTTTATCATGGGGTGCTCTACTCATCAGCACATACATCCATTGATGAGTTCAGTAGCTGAATGTGCTGTTAGGATGTGAGGCCAGGTTGCAGAGGGTGTGTGCCCCGCTCCTCCCTTCTCTCTCTGCTTTCTGGCTGCCATGGGTTGAGCATCTTTTCCTCTACCATTACCCTCTACCACGCTGTTTCTGCCTTGGAACCAGCCGACCATGGACTAAAACAGTTAAGCAAAATAAACTTTTCCTTCTTTAAATTGTGGGCATCAGGTATTTTGTCCCCACAGCAGGACAGCAAAGACAGGCTTAAAGTCTGAGCAACCTCCTTCAGCCCAGCAACAAAGTCATGTTTTGGTTCCTATTTGGCCCCTGTGTGTGTGTCTCAGCTGGCTCAGAATTGTCACCCTTGAAGGCTCCAGGACAGACTGGAGAAAAGATTGAACTTTTCTCTGGGAAACCTTGAGCTGGAGAGAATCTCTGGAGGGAAGTTCATCTTCCCAGTCCTTGAAGACAAGACTGAAGCCAAAACATGCCAGGAAGACAAGGAGTTCCTTTTGTTCCTAGGGCTTGGGCAGGAAGCAAAGAACCACTTCATAAGCTACTCACTTACCCTTCCTGCTGCATCCCTCCTCAGCTCACTGTCCACCATGAAATGACATTACTCCAGGCTCACTGGGGGTCTTACCATCCTTCACCTTTGACCATAAAGCACATTCTTATCCCCCCAAGTTCATTTTTTAGCCAATTACTGTGTATTTACAGTGAGTATAATTATACCTAATTACTTAATTAGCATGACTGCATGCAGCTACTAACTTTGAGTATGTGATTATGGCAGTGAAGCACAGAACAGATGACGTCCTGATAATCAACAGGAAAGCAGGTTGTCTTGGCCCAGAGAGGTGGGTGTGAGTTTGTCCCTTTGGACTAGTTGGTTATAGATTCGAAGTGCATGCTTGGGAATATATAGAGTTTGGATAACTTAGGGGAAATGACATTATTTGATTTTTTTTTCTTCCTGGTATAGGAAAAAATGGCAAAGTGTCGAGCTAGGACTGTCGACATCTGGGGGATTTGGGAGTCAGTGTCCAGCAGAGGTTAATCTCTAGGGACTAAGACCCTCAGGACAAGCTTGTGAATATATCTGAACTCAAACTTGGAGGCCTAGGACTTGTTCCCCTGGCTCTTAAGACATTCCAGCCTGGGATCACCCAACTCTTTCTAAAAGAAAAGAAAATGGGAATATGTTAAGAGCAATCCTTTCCTCCAGAGACCTCAGGCTTCCCAAACCTAGCATCACCAAATCCTCAGAGATCGGCTACTTATTCTAAATGAATCTGAAAATGGATGGGATATGAAAATGGGGCCAATTTCTACAATGTTGTATGAAATCCTGCCTGGAAAGCAGGACCTGGAAATATCAGTAAAAAAAAGCTAGAGCTAAATATTACCATTACCTACACCAAGATTCAACTTATGCTTCCTCTAAAGGAGACTGTCAAGAACCAATCACCAGAAAAAAGGGGGGGACCCATCAGAATCCCCCATGCTCACACTGGTCCCATTTTTCTCCCAAGTCACATCTAGCCAAGGCCACCTCCTCCAACAGCCACAGGGAGTAAACAGCAGCCTCAGCATGCAGTCATCCTTTCTCAGCTCTACACCCTACTGAGCTCCCAGACCAGCAGTGCAACCAGATCCTCTTCTTGCCATCAGGCCAGTTCATCCATCTGGGGATGGTGCTGGATGAAAACCTAAAACAGCTTACCCTGCAGTAGCAGCAGATGCTGCTGTTGCCGCTGCTACTGGTTCCAGGAGGGGCCTGTGCCTCCCAGACAAAAGAGCCCATTTTCCATATTTCATCTGCAAGTCCATTATGCTGAGCTAAGTGGCTGGGAATAAACACCCATCATTACCCTGCACTAAGCGATGTTTGTTAGTATAGAAGGTGACAGAAATCTATATCACGCCGATGCACTATTAATACTGCATTATGCACACAGGCTCTGTGCTCCCCATCACAGCTGGGAAAATGGCCTCAGCAGCTCCTCTTCCAGCAAAGGCAAGCTCCATGACTAATTGGCCCAGAAGAAAAGCAGACAAGCCCCTTACTCATCCCTGATGAAGGACTACCGGTACCAACTCCGACAGACAGCCCCCAAATCTAGCATTGTCAGCACTGGTTCTCTGCACAGAAATCCCTGCCTTGCAGGATGATACGCTGAGGTGCGAGGGTACATCAAATGCTTGCAAGGCCAGGCCAGAGAGTGATGCAAACATTCGCACTGAACTGAGGAAATACAGGGAAGGAGGGGTTCTACACTCTAGCCCAATGGGCTGGCACTTAATAAGCAATTAGTGCTTGTTGACTAGCTAAAGGAAAAAAAGAGAGAAAATAGTTGGAGGGAACCAAGAAAGATGGGGTTTGGGGAATGTCATGAGCGTGAGGAGCTAAGAAGGCCCCAGGACAGACCTGAAGATCAGCAGGGTGGGATATGTGATGGATCTAGGGAAGGCGCACAAAGGGGTGGCCAGCCATGAGGTGGTGAAGGTCAGATACACCCCTGTCTTTGACTATGTAGATGCTCACGTGGGAAAACAGAGTCAGCGTGGGGGCAGGCTGAATGTGCCATGTGGGTAAGAGAAGGCGGTAAGGCCTCAGGGATGGCAAAGAGGAAAAGGACTTGGATGCCTGGCGAGGGGAGGGATAATGATTGATTGAGGTTGGCACCACAGAGAATCACATTAATGAGCTGGGTTTGAACTACTATGAAGGCACAAACACATGGGTCAGTAAATCAAGGGACCACGTGACCAATGACACGGCAGCAGTGGAGTGTGCTCTGTACTGGTCCACGTCAAACCTCAGTAGGAATTACACAGTTACCAGGTGCTGGTACAGGTCAGAGCAGAAAAGAGAAAGATTTACATGGTTGCAAACATGTGAACACACACACACGGTCCGTACAATTCACAAAGTGTGCAAGAAAGGGGTGCACACCCACAAGAGGCAGGAGCTGATTGGGAGAGGCCACTCTAACATGACATGAAACAGACCTGTCTCGGTACAGACGGGCTGGAAGAGGGTTTTGGCTTTTTTTTTTTTTTTTTTTAACAAAGCTAACCGTATTCTTAACACATGATCAAGCAATCACACACTTAAGTAATTACACAAGTGAGTTGAAAAGAAGTCCACACAAAAACCTGCACTAGAATGTTTATGCAGCTTTATTCATAATTGCCAAATATGGAGAGCAACCAAACTGTCTGTTATGGGTTGTATCTCCTCCAAAAAAGAGGTATATTGAAGCCCTACTCCCAGTGCCATGAAAATAGGTGCAATGTTCTTCGTCTGGTGAATGAATAAGAAACTGTGGCACATCCATACAATGCAGAATTATTCAGCAATAAAAGGAATAAGCTACCAAGCCACAAAAAGATATAGAAGACCTGTAGACATGCATTGCCAGTGAAAGAAACCAAACTGAGAAGGCTATCTACTGCATAATGCCAACTATGTGACATGTGGAAAAGATAACACAAATTATGAAGACAGTAAAAACCTCAGTGTTTTCCAGGGTCTGGCAGGGGTAGGGTAATAAATAGGTGAGCGCAGAGTATTATTCCCCTAGCTTCCCCTGGAGTTATTCTGTGTGTTATTGTATAACTTCCAACTGTCCCACACCAAGAGCAAACCCTACCGTAAACTCTGCACTTGTGTTAACAATAATTTCTCAATAGTAGCCTGTCAATCACAGCACTGTAATGGTTGATACATTGTGTCAATTTGAGAAGTTTAGAAGTTTAACTAAGTGACTCCGCAGGGGGCCAGAGTCCTCACTTAGTAAACATCCTCAGCCTGTGCAGGAGGAGGGCATGGAGGTGGTGTGAGTGCTGCACCCACCCAAGGGTGGGTCGTCTGCTCACAATATAAGGGAGGAAAAGAGGCTTGCTCTCACTTTTGCTCTTGTTGCTTTTGCGGTCTTCTGCTGCCTTGAAATGTGCCCCTGTGCCATGCCACCCTGCCTTGGAGCCAGCTGATTACAGACTGAAACCTCCACAAAGGGTGAGCTAAATAAACCTTTCCTTCCTTAATTTTGGGAGTCGGCTATTTCGTCTCAGCAATGAGGAAAAAGTAACCAAGACACACACTAATGCAAGATTTAATAATAGGAGAAACTGCTGGGGCCAGGGAGTGGGAGGGAGTAGATGAGAACCTTAATCTCTGCTCAGTTTTTCTGCAAAACTAAAACTGTTGTAAGAAGGGGAGAAATGGCCACACTGTAACCAGGTATTGCCTTATCTGGACAACTATATCCCTTAGGGCCTTGGTATGGGGACAGTACAGAGAAGGAGTGAGCCAGACCAAGGCTGACCCAGCCTGGTGACAATAGCAACCTTTAGGAAACCTTGAAAGTATTATACTGAAGTCACCTTTATTTCAGAAATGGGAAGAATGAGATGCCAAAAACCCCAAAAGTCTATCCTTCTTCCTTCAAGACCACCTCCCTGAGTTCGAGAGGTGTAGGGTGAATGTGCAGTCAATGGTGTTGTAGACAGTGTGATCTGCTAGGAGAGATGGGTGCTGAGGTCAGTAGGTCTGGGTGTATAGTTCAGGCTCCATCTTAATAGCTATGACCTGCAACAGCTCACTGAAGCTCACTGAGCCTCAGTTTCTTCATCAATCAAATGGGAGAAGCAGGTCCTCCCTCAGAGAGTCAGTTAAAGACCACATGAAAGAAAGAACAATACACACCAGCCCGTGCTTGGCCCAGAAGGACTATGGATGCCAGTCTGGCACCTTTCCTTCTCTGTAAATCTCTAGAGATCCTGGGCCTGGAGCCATCCATTAGTCAGCTTTCCATTACTATAACAAATAACCTAAGATGATAAACTTATAAAGATAAAAGGTTTACTTAAGCTCACAGATTGAGGAGTCCTAGGCCATGATCAGGTGGACCCATTGCTGTGGACATCTGTTGGGGCTGCTGGGTGGCAGTGAGGGGAGACATGGTAGAGCAAAATTGCTCACCCCATGGCCAGGGAGCAAAAGAGAGTGAAGAAGGGACCAGAGTCCCTCAATACCCTTCAAGGACACAATCCAAATGACCTAAAGACCTTCCACTAGGTCCCACCTCCTAAATATTTTACCACCTCTCCATAGCACCACCCTGGGGCTAAGCATCTAACACATGGGCCTTCGGAGACGTTCAACATCCAACAATAGCCCCATGTGACATGTGTTAGATAGCATCTTCTTTGACCCCAATCCCATGTTGTGCTTTCTGTATAAAATAAAGAATTATGACATCTAAGGGCTAATCTACAGATAAATGGAAAATCTAGTTCGGGAAACAGGACATACATCTGAGAAGTGGCAGGATGACCCAAGACTTGCCCCTAAGTCATTTAAGACAGGTCCATGGCATAGACTGTGAGCCACAGATTATAAAGAAGAAAGGAAAGGTGCCTTGGAATAGTGTGGGCCTAGGAGCAATTCACAAGAGACTGGAAATGAGCCTGGGGTCAAAGGATGGAAAGGTGTAGAAGGAACAAAACGGTGTTGAGTGGGGCCAGGAGAAGAAGGAGAAAAGACTGCCAGATCAACACAGAAATTATACTGAGGTAGCAGCGAGGGTTTGGGATTGGTGATCTGGAGAAAAGAGATAAAGGCCAGTAAGTCGTTAGGTGAGAGGCGAACACACAAGGCCCTGCGAGGAGGCACGAGGAACCAGGGAGCACCACTCTGGCCTCGAGGATCAGCTCTGGTTGGTTGTAAGCCTGAGAGAACAGTGACCATACGTGTCCCAGTTCCTCCCTGTCCAGAGTCCAGGGAGCTTGACACAAACCCTCACAGTGAATGTGTGGAATAAATGATGGGGGAAAGTCAGCCCAGCGCAAGGGACTTGGATGCTAAAGAAAAAAAGACTCAAAGGCACATAGTCCAGATCTGCAGAGAGACCAAGGATGGAGAGTTGGGGGGGGGTTATCCTGGGAAGACGGAACCAGACAGAAATGGAGCTGCAGGTCAAGGAGCTGCAAGAGGGTTGTGTTGAGCAGAGGGGCACACAGGCACAACCTCGGTGGACAGACAGGAGGAGCAGCAGGCTGGCCAGGATGGGGAGATGTAAGCAGGGAGGGGCTGACCCTGGGAAGGTGGCGACACTACCTGGGGACAAAAGTAGATGCCAATCCCTGAGGACAGAAGGAAGGAGAGACAGAGGGGAAGACACATTTAGCTCCCCCAGATGCCTTCCGCTTTCTTAACCAAGAGAACAGGTTTTGAGAAAGGGGATGAACAGAGAACCCAGGGTCTTAAAGAGAGCCAAGGAGCCTTCCAAATGGCCTGTAGGAAAGAGCCAACGCATGACTCCCAAGACAGCAGCAAACAGCCCAGCCCCAGCCCATGAACCACATGACTGCGGCCCAGAGCTGTTACAAGAGTGACAAAGGTAACCAAGGGCCCAATGTTGTTACATACATCTTTTACCTTCTCCCGCGTAACCTACTGTGGTCCTTTGGTGGCTCATTCTCTAGGACCTTACCCAATGTCTAGGACCCTCAGTTGTGTAACAAAGTGTATCCATCTCATGAAGCCATTTTGGAATCAGAAAGTGTCACATAAATAATGAGGGAGAGGGCCTTATTAGTCTTAAGTTTGAGTACACAAGACCAAGTAGGTGCATCTTTATTTAGTTCTTTCAGACACCCTGGAAAGGCTGAATAAATGCAGAACAAAGACAATGTCAAAAGCAGAGTGCTTGTTGCGAACATAGGCGTGGGGATGCAAGCATCTGATAAGGATTGTACCAGGTGATCTCTAAAAACCCTTGCAGCCTGGCAGGTGAAGGAAAATGCTACGAACCAGATTAAAGACAGATAGAAAGTGAGAAGCAAAGACAGCACCAGCATCCTAATCATGCTGGTCACCATTCATGATAAACAGACATATGAGGAAAGAAAGAAAAATGCTTTGTGCTTAATCCCAGCTGAGGGGTCTGGGGAAATGATGTCTGAAGTCAGGTAGCTCCAAACTGCTGAAATTTCTTCCCATGTGACACATTTTAAAATGGGAGAAGGAAGGGAGAGCCTTGGAGGCCACAAAATGAGCATTTTTCCTCTCTGAATCCTCGGATTCTTGCCATTTTTCCAAAGGAGTGACCCCAGCCTGTGTGCAGCGTTTGTTCATTTATGTGCCAACGCACATGTGGCTTTAATTCTATATGACAATGTCTCATCACATATCCCGAGTGGGTTAGTCCCCTGGACTGATGAAGCACTGACGAACAGAGGTGAGGCCTGCTGCTGTCTCATCTCAGCTGGTAAACCCACCAGAGGTGCCTGGGTGCTCCGTCCAGCCCGGCTATGTGAGTCCCCATGGCTAGCAGAGGGAGGACTGGCTGGATCCAGTGCGGCCATGCCTCACACAATTTCTGCAAACAACCAGAGCAGCCTCTGTCTGCTGATAGGGCAAATGTTCCGCTGTCCTGAAAAGGCTACTTTGCCTAATATTAGAGGGTTGTGACAGCCAGAGTTATCTCATGGTTCTCTTTTGATAGACACTGTTTGCTTCCCTCCTCCTCCTTCAAGACTCTGTCAATCATCTGCTTCCCTCCACCGTCACTGGCCTCCTCCCGATTACACAAAAGTATGTCTGGATCCCTACACACTTCTAACCAGAGGGCACTAGCAGGGAGGCTCTGCCTGTGTCTGGTCTCCTGGTGCGGTGGTTTCTCAGCTCTGCACCTACCCTGACATCCAAGGACACTTTCTGGGTTCCATGGTCCTCTACACACCTCCAAAGTTACCATGGGAACACTGAGTCTGATGGCCCAAAGAAAACTAAAATGTGTCAGGCTCACCCCATCCAGCAGCTGTGCTGAAACCTGGGATCAGGAGCTCCACGGGACACAAGTACAAGGCTCAGATCATATTCTGCACCCGGAGCCCAGTATGGCCACTAAAGGGGATACAGGCATTGTTCATTCTGCATGGAATCTATCCACGTGCATTTGCCTGCTCATTCAGATGCGTTTGCAATTCCAAAACCAATACCTGAGGTGCTTTTGGCATCATGTGGGGACGTGCACAGAATGGCAAAAAGCATGAGTGGCCCTGTGTGCACATTCCCAACTGAGATGGACATGGCAACACTCTATTCTTTAAAAATATTAATATTAATTGGCAAGTAAAATTGTATATAGTTATACTGTTTTGAAATTCTCCTTTCCATTTACATGTTCTAAACAAGTACCCTTCTCCTGGTCTATTGAGGACCATGTTTGGATGCTTTTTGTTAGTGATTTTGCTCTTTAAGATGGCTCCCAAGCACTGTCTATGAAATTCCACCTGCTGTTCCTAGCACAGGATGGCTGTGATGTGTCTCACAGAGGAACAGGTGTGCTGATAAGCTCTGGGCAGTCATGAGTTATAGTGCCGTCAGCCACTGAGTTCAATGCTTATACTAAATAAGGTGTCTCGAAAGAGAAATTCACATATAACGTACAACAAGATTATGTACTGATTGGCTGATAGAATGTGATCAGAGGCTCACAGGAACCTAACGCTGTATTTCCCATAGGAACAATGGTTCAGCATTCTTGAACTCATTCTTTACAGTGACTTTTTAGAAAAGGACTACATCAGTCTACAGCCATACCACCCTGAATGTGCCCGATCTCATCTAATCTAGGAAACTAAACAGGGTCAGGCCTGGTTAGTACTTGGATGGGAGAAGAAGACTATGTCAAACAATGAGACTCAACTCTGTATTTAATACAGCAATGGTGGGGTCTCTGTTCAAATACCAATGGCACCCTAGAAAACTCCTTATTGACCCTAAACCAAGCTTGGACCCATGCTACCACCAGAGAATGGATTTCCTCTCAGCCACATGAAGGCCAGTCCAGGCAGGAGCCTGATCTGAGATAGGAGCTGGAAAGAGAGCACAGCACCCTTTTCTGTTTCCCACTACTTATCCTTCTTTCTCACCCAGCCCTGGTCCAGAACCCAGGTATCCTTCCACTGATACAGACAGGGAGCATCTGATAGACACTGAGGCAGATTTGGGAGGACACCCAATGTGGAAGGTAAATGTTAACCTGATGCTGACTCAAGCCCAGTCCCTCCCACAGTGGCAAGCTTCTCACTTAAAAATTAGAGCCAAAGTAATGGAAGCAAAGGGTAATAAATGGGGTAGCCAGAGGCCCACTCTGCCACAGGATGAGCCAGTAGGATTAGCAAGAGTTCTGTGAGCTACAGAGTGCGACCCACGTGCAGACAGCTGAGCCGCTAGGATGAGCAAGAGCTTCTCTCCCTAGTCCTACACTGGGACTGACTGAGACAGGAAGGGAACCTGTTAGCAGGCAGCCTGGAGCAGGAATGGGAAATCACAGCCTCCCGGGACCCTAGTATTCCTCTCTGTAAGGCAAGGCCTTCACACCTAGCTGATCACCAGGTCCCCTTCCAGCTCTCAGGCAGTTGCTGGCACCTCTGCTCTACAAGGCCAAAGAATCTCTCTGAAGCAGTGGGTTGTTCCCTTGGGCAGGAGCAATGGGAAGGAAAGGGCTGTACATTGGTGTTGCTGGGCCCAGACTGAACCTGGGCACATGGCAAGGGGGAACCCTGCTGGATGGAGGGATGAGCCACTGAGGCGATGGGAGCTAAGAGGGAACCTAGCAGGGCTCAGCAGAAATGCAAAGAGAGGGGCTGAAACCAAGAGGAAGTGAGAGATGAGGGGGTGAGAGATGAGGAGAGAGGTACCCAGGGCCTCTGGTCTGTTTGTGGGGAAGTGAGGGCTCCTGGCACTTGGCCTGAGATCCAGTTCTCACAGAGCAGGGCACTGGAGGGGCAGCTGGAGAAATGTTTCCATTCAATGGGACCTTGCCCTTCATTCCCTTCCCTTCTCATGGATGCCTGGGTGGAGGCTCTGGTGGTCCCCAGGACTATGGTCTGGACAGTTACTACTGTGTCATAATTACCCAGGCCAGGTCTGCAGAGGAGACCACCCTCCTCCATGTCTCCTGCCTCACTGGGAGCATCTCTCCCTGCCCAGGGTCCTGCTGATCCCGGGTGAAGAAAGAGGGGACGATACCAGACCCGTGATCCTCTCTGTCACAGGGACTCTGCCCAAGGGCCTCTCCTTGCCCAGGCTGTCCTGCAAATTCTTAGATAAACAGGGAAGGTCTCTTAAAGAGTGGGAAGTTGGCAGGTGGCAGGCCACCCCAGAATATTCCAGAACCCCAGCTACGTGGTCTGCCATACCACCCTTCCCTCCCCAAAAGGGACAGGATTCTATCCGCTACTTACATGTGTCTGGCTTGTGACAGTTGTGTCCCTGACGGAAGTATTGGGGGTTCTCGATGACTGGGATGCGGGTCATACCAATGACCACTGTGTCAGGCCCGGCATCAAGAGAGGAGGGCGTGGTGATGCCATGGTTGATGTGGTGCAGGGGGCTGGCTGAGTCCTCTTCACCACTGATGACAGCCACAGGACCTGAAGAAACCACCAGAAAACATGTCACTCTGGGGGGGGTCCTGCCCCACACCCAGTCAACTCCCAGCCCTGCCAACAGACCCTGTGTTTCCCACCATGTTTGCCATAAGAGCAAGGACCATTACAAGCATATTCCGCTAATGGTCTGAATTCTAAATTCAGTGAGCTCTCCCCATCAAATTCTCTTTCTTGACAATTACCCAACACTTAAACCATGGAAATATCTCCAAAACAAAAGTGATTCAAAATGACCATGTTATAAATTATTTTCACTTTCTCTGATATCCAAAGTGGTTCAAAACAATACAAATGTTAGAGTAGTGTGTGGTGGGACACACTGGTAATCCCAGCATTTGGGAGGCTGAGGCAGGAGGATCGTAAATTTGAGGCCAGCATATAGTGTGACCCTATCTCAAAAAAAAGAAAAAGAAGTTTATATGAGTTTATTTGTATATGTAGCAGTAACAGGATTTTAAAATATGATCTAGTAGTGGTTGCCATCCTGTCCCTCTTCTGCTTGGGAGTGTTAATAACTACCGATGCTGGGTTCGACTCCCAGTGGTTCTGATCCAGGTGGTCTGTGGTGCTACCTGGGTGTCAGGATTGTCAAAGCTGTCCAGGTGAGTCTCATTACAGCTGGAACCAAGACCACTGATTGGAAACCTGGAATCCCAGAGTGTGGCCAACAGATCTCAGAGGAGTCTGATGTGGCTCTCACTGGACTCCCTCATCAGGCCTTCCTCTTCCTCTTCAACAAGACCACAAGGAGCCTAGTATAGGTGTACATCCAACCCGAGCCACATTTCACAAGTGAAAATTATTAGGCCATGTCACTACTAGACTTCAGGCAGCTGGCGCAGCTGTTCCTGTCTTGGAAGATCCATATCTCTCCCAATGGCTTCAGAGAATGCCATTTCCATCTTCCCCAACCTCAGCTTCACCATTTTCTAACCTAAAGAAGCAGCCAGTGAATAAGGCTACTCCAAAGCACAAGGTGACGAAGATAATGAATGCTACCATCTTGGCAGAACAATGACCCTGTTTGGTGGTGTGGTTCTCTCATACATACAAATAAAACTCTTGTAAAGGGAATTAGCTGTGACTGTTTGACCGGCATTTTAAATGGCTGCTTTGCTAGACACGGGGTCCCCAGACAAAGTGCCTGCTGTGATTTGGTTTCGCGGCTTGAACAATATTTCCACTGCAGAAATCCATTACATCTTACTGAAGTTTATGGAGAGAATATTTCCTATCAAACAGCGAGGTGAAGTGGCAATGAGGCAGAACTAAATGGAAGACTGGTAAACGCAAACTGCGGACCCTCAATTCCACTCTGTCAGCACAGACAGGCTTATTCAATCCATGACAAATGACTGACCATATTTGGAGACCATGTGAAAAAGTAGCAATAAGTAGTCGCCCAAATATAATAATCACCTGCCTTGCAAAATGAAGCCAATTCCTGAAAACATGTTGTAAACTTTTTGGAAAACTTCACAATGACTTCCAGTTAAACAGGAAAAACTAAGCATTTCTAAACTAAGCTGTAAACTGTTCCTTTAACTGTTCATTTAATAAACTAAGCTCTCCAGGGCCGGTGAGATGGCTCAGCGGCGTAAGCGCCTGCCTGGCAAGCGCGAGGGCCCAAATTCTACTCCCGGAACCCACATACGAAAAAAGGGCCAGTGATATCGCTCAGTGGCATGGGCGCCTGCTGGCGCATGAGGTCCTGAGGTCGACCCCCGGTACCCACAAAAATAAAATAAAATAAAATAAAATAAGCTCTTTATTGTCTCACCCTTGCCATTAAAATGTGAAGGAATTAAAGAAACATTAGTATCACTGAAAGGAAGAAGAGAGGAGACAAGAGGAAATAAGATATGTCAACAATATTTTGGAAGATGAAAAGTCACAGGAGGTTGGTGACTTGGAGAGTGCAGGAAGGGACCAACAGGGGGACTGCAGGGGTCTACTGATAGGAAGTCACTTCTGGGGGAGGCCTGGGACATAAAAGGACAAGATAGCCAGGAAGACAGAAGGAATAAGGCTGTGGGCTGGAGGAAGGCACCCAGACCATGACTCCACCTCTGCCCCACGAGAACAGCAATTTATTCCTAGAGAAACTGAGTGCAAAGGCTCAGAGGAGGGCTGAGATGAAGCATGAAGCTTCATACAATAACAGAAAGTACACACAACCTGCCTATCACCCCCCACTCTCAACTCACAGGACCAGGAGATCAGAGAATGCTTCTCTAGAGAAACTCTCCAAGAAGACCCCATGTATTTACATCTGGGATCGCCCAATAAAAATTCAAGTTCACTCCATGTTCATGTCATCAGATGTGCCCCACCCACTGTACCAAGGGACATCTTACTAGCTTCCTAGAGCTCAAATCCTAAAGACAAAGAAGCAGTGCAGGATCACCAGGAATTTAAGCAAAGCTTCAGCATGAGAGAGAGAGAATAAGGCAAGCAATAGTCAGGGAACTGCAGGAAACAGAAACAAACCAGGAAGCAGAAGATGACTCAAAGAAACTATTATCCTTAGAGAAGTAAATGAAGATGTCACATCTATAAAACAAGGTGATGCTTAAACATGAGCTATTAGAAGGATCATAGTTAGAAATTATGATCATTGAAATTTCAAAGTCAAAGAAGATTGGAAGATAAAGTCAAAGAAATCTTCCAGAAAATCAAACAAACAAATGAACAAAAAAAAAAAAAAAGAGGTATACATAAACAGGAAAAGAAAAAAAATTAAAGGCTCCATACAGAGATAAAACATCTGATTAAAAGAAGTTTGGAGTGAGGAGGAAATAATGAATTAAAGAGATAGAAAGGAGAATAAAAATCTTATGGACATTTCCCCAAACTACCTACTTAGTTGCTAGCACAATTAACACATGGGCATGAGTACACATACATACATTCACACTCACACATTCACACACACACACACACACACACAAACTGCACATGACACGAAATTACAGAATACCATAATGTTGGGCATAGGGGATAAAGTGAAGATGCTCAGAGCTTCCAGGAGGGAGCAACAGGTCCCACTGATGGGCCTGGAAGTCAGATTGCCATCAGACCGCTAACATGGCAGCTCAGAAAGGCAATGACATTCTCCATAACAATGAACACTACTGTTTCTGCACTGAGCAATTCCTTCAAAATGTGATGAACAAGTTTATACCTTAGAATTCTGTACCTAAATTTATATGTATATACACTGTAAGGACAAAAGAAAGGTACTGGTCCCCTTTCTTAGGAAGCATCAGGAGAGTCCAGCAAAACAAGGGAGCAAACAAGAAAAAGAAATTATACAGCTATCTCTGGCTGTAGGGTTATGGCAAGGAGGTATCTAAGGGGGACAGACTCACAGCCTTCCCTGCAATCACAGGTCACCTGCTTTATCAGAATTTCAGACCACAGACTGCAAGAGGAAAGAAAGACCAAGCATGAGGACCCTTCTCCCCAGCGCTTTGTGTACTGTGGGTCATTATGTGACACAAAGAAAGGACACAGAATAGAGATATTTGGGAAGATATAACTTTGGGACTTCAAAGTTTGTGAAAGGCATTTGTTTTAATCTGCTCTCACAAAGTCCATGGATAATGGGAGGGCAACAAAATTTTCTAAAATTTGTGATCAAAAATAGTCACCACTGTCTTTGAATAATTTAGGATTTGAAATGGCTGGAATAATAGTAATGGGGAAAAGGGTCCTGCCAAGGCTCCCCAGCCATGGGTAGGAAAGGGATCATTCAGGAAGGCCTCACAGAAATAAAACAGTAAAATCAGACATCAGAGCCCTGGGGAACTCAAGGCTTCAAGTGTGGGCATTGGGAAGGGTGTAAGGAAAAAGAGGAAAGGAAAAGGCCAAAAAAGTAGAAGAGAACTAGAAGAGGGCATTGTTTTAGAAGTCAAAGGAAGAGAATTTCTACAAGTTCAAGAGAATAAAAAACTGAGGACAAGTAGGATGAAGAATGAAAATAGGCCACTGTGTTTGAGAATAAGGAAGCGACCCTAATGACAGCAATTTGCACACAATGGCAGATGTAAAGTCAAATTATGATGAGCTGTATTAGTTGGACAAATCACAATCATCAGCTCAATTTTTATCATCCAGCGCTTCCTAAGTATGTCTCTGTAAATATCATTCCTTTACGGTTATAATGCCTCTGTGAGGTTGATGTCATTATTGTCCCATTTTAAAGATGGGAGTGTTGAGGCACAGAGCAGTGACCTGCTCCAGGACACAGGCCTTACAAAGACGTGGCAACTCAGAATTGGAACTCACAGCCTGGCTCAGAACCATCACCCAGCACCACCTCCCAGCAAGTGCAGACTGTGGGGACAATGAGTGCTTGAAGGGACACCAGATCAATCCTGGTACATTGTCCTCCTCATGAGCAGCTGCCTTCAATGGCGAGTCCCTGGGATTCTTTTAAAGATGTTCCTTCTAACCCTTGAGAATTGAGACAGGAGCGAGTCACCTCATTAGACTCATCCAGATAGATTACAGATAATCCATCATCTCTCCTTCTTCCCAGCTCTGCTAAATGCTCTTATTAAACCATGTCCACACAGACAAGAGCACTGTGCCATCAGACCCTCGTCCAGTCTCCAAGGCCCTGTTACCTCTGCCTTTTCATGAACTACATTCCTTAAAATAAAAGCCAATAAAGGGTACATAGACCCAGAGCTTCCAAGGGTGTGGAAGGAGATCCTGTCTGCCTGTGTCTGAGACCAGCACAGCTCCTAAATGGAGCCATCGCTGCCACTGGTGAAGGCGAGACCTGCTTGGACTGGACTGCTGGATATTCAGCATCCATGGACCTGGGCATAAAAAGCCAGTCTCAGGCTGGGCATGGTGGTGCACACCTGTAATCCCAGCTACTTGGGAGGCTGAGGTGAGTGGATTGCAAGTTTAAGGTCAGCCTGGCCAACTTGGCAAAACCTTGTATCTAAATAAAAAGTAAAAAGGGCCAGGGATGTAGCTCAGCGATTCAACATTTGCCTAGCATGCATGAGGCCCTGAGTTCCATCCCTAGAACCACTACCATAACAAAGCCAGGCCCAGCCTCCATCAATCATAAAAAAGGGCTCCTCTGTGAAAGGCATAAGTAATGGGAGAGGCTGGGCATGTGTGTGGGTACTCCATGTGGGAAATCTCTGACCTTCCATTTAAATTTTTGGAAACCTAAAATTGTTTTAATAGTGAAGTCTATAAAACAAAAATAAGTTTTAAAAGTCTGCCTGGGCTGGGGTTATATCTCAGTGACAGAGCACTTGCCTGGCATGCCCAAGGCCCTGAGTTCAATCCCCAGCACTGAAACAAAACAAACAACAAAAAGTCTCCCTGCATGCCACGTGCATTTCCAAACACCCTTAGTGGTGACAGAGGTACCTGGATGAGAACAATTCATAGAGAACAATTCAGGGAGGTGGCAGCATTTCATTCTAGGAACAGATTCCCTTTTCAACTCTGGCCATTCTCATACCAGTCACCTTGGGGGAACCTGTGGGGCCTTGGAGGAGGAAGCATTTCTTCTCACTTTGATAATCACAGCAAAGAATCTATAAAGATACCCAAAAAGGTAAAGAAAATTTCAGCTGCCTGGGCAGCTCTCCTCCACTTTCCTGAAGCTGCCAAGGTCTAAGGCAGGTCAGGAACAGAAGCCAGGGCTGCTGTCTTCTGGGCACTCAATCCCCACATACATGCAGCCCACCTAGGACCTGCTAATGGCCACACTGTTGTCACTAATCCACTCCCAATTACACAATTACTTTGTTATGTAGCACAACATACAAAAAGAAAGACAGCCTTTCTGGCAAGTTCAAGCTTTTGAGGGAGATCCTCAAGGGAATATAGATCCACTCAGACACTCACATCACATTTTTCCTCCCCAAATTGCCACCTTTTTCCTTCAGATCTGTGGTAGGTTTTGTTCTTCCACTGCAGTGTAACAGAATGGTTGGAGCCCTAAGGGGGACCTGGCAGTCCCCAAAGGGACTTAGGCTGATCCACACTGTCTTGACAGAGGCTTCTTCGTCCCACCCCATGCATATGGAAAAATCAGGACACCACGCTGGGAATGCCTCAGATTGTCAAAAGTGGTTGATTGCAAGGTGGGACTTGGGCCCCCAGAGAAAGCACAGGCCTCTGGTGATATCAGAGGGAACCCCACTGCAGAGGGGTGAGCACCCGCAATCACAGGCAGGGAGAGCTGGAGTCACCAGGAGGACCAGCAGATACAAAGACTACTCTGCAGGAGTTTCTGGTGACTCCAGCAAAACCTTTTCCTCAAGGTCCCTAGCACAAAATGAGAGAGGGGGTGGGGCTGATCACAGAACATGAAGGCAGAAAAGCAGCAGCCTGGAAGGTAAGGCAAAACACTGCCTCATCAATCCTCTCCATCTCTTTCAGAATAGGGAAAGCACTTCCTTGGAATCATCATTTCAGTGCCCTGATCTTGTCTCTAAATTCCCTTCTGAACCTGGCTTTGTGGTGCACTCCTGTAATCTCAGCACTCTGGGAGGCTGACACAGGAGGAACACAAGTTCAAGCTCAGCCTAGGCAAGTTGGCAACTTAGTGAGACCCTCTCTCAAAATAAAAAATAAGAAAAAGGAGAGTTGCAGATGTAGCTCAGTGTAAAGACCCTGGTTCAATCCCCAGTAGTAGAAGAAACTAAAAGTAAAAATTAAAATCCCCTTCCTTTATACCAGCTGTCTGACTTACAAAGCACTAACAATCCTCAGAAATTTTAGAAATTTGAGGAAATTCAGTCACTGGCTCTCCACTCTGAAATTTGCTCAGCTAATGTATTAAAACGGTTCTTCAAACACCCAAGGAATGATTCATGGCTCCAAAGACTCTGGGATCCCTAAGACTTTAACAAAAGAGAGAAGGAGAAAAACGCTAACATTTGTTAAAACTTACTATGTGCCAGATATGTTGCTGGGCATTTCGTTCTCACCTCATTTGGTCCTCAAAAACTACTGTTACTCTCATTTGATCAACTAGAAAACTCATCCTCAAAATAGTTTAGTTTTCCAGAAATCACCTAGCCAGGAAATGATGGAACCTGTACTTCAAGACATGAGTTTGTTTCTGAAGTTCTTCCCACCACACTGCCCATTTTCTCAACAGTATGGCTAACACCAAGTATTTCTGACAAATAGAGCTGAGTGTGAGTAGATGAGTCTATACAAAGGTGAGACATTAGAACAATGCTCTAAGGACAAATACCTTCAAGGTTGGACCAGCCCATGTAATATATGTGGGAAGTCATGTTCAACAAGCACAGCTGAATCATAAAATCGCTCAGCCAGAATCCATCTCTCTCTATACTCTTTCCCTTATCCTTGTATCTCCTTCCAAAGAAGGTTGTGGAGGGCAATCTCACCTCCTAATCCAGAAAGACCTTTCAGGAGCTGTGATCATCATGACAGCTGTTCACCAAGAACTTCCAGGACCTCCACCCCCTGAAGGTAGGCAGCACCTCATCTCTTTCTTGGAATGAAAAGTTAGCACAGATGAGGACCCATACCTTCCACATGGAAATTTATAATCCAGGGTGTCACATTCTCTTTTCCTTGCATTGGCATTTGTGAGGGCATCAGGCAGAGCCAAAGTCAACCACTCTAAGACCTCAAGGGAAGCTAACATAGAGCAGGGGACCCCAAGCAACATATGGTGCATGGGTGGCGTAGGTGAGATTTACAGCTTTGTTGTTTAACTTATCAAACTTGGTAGGGTGCTGTCTACCATGTCTCCACATACCATGTTAATTTTAATTTTTTCATTTAGAGTGTGTTGTGGCTTGTGTTTAGGTGTCCCCCCAAAGCCTCATGAGGTCATAAGTGGGACTTTTTCAGAGGTGGCTGGATCTAGAGTGTGTGACACTGGGATTGATTCATGGTACAATACTAGAATCAAGGGCACTAGGATAAAGGATGGATAAGATATAAGAGATAGAAAGAGCTGTGGCCATCCCTTGCTTGTTTTGTTTTTGCTGTCTTCTGCTTGCCATGAACTGATTATCCTCTGCAGTGCCCCTCTGCCAAGCCACACTGCCTTGAAGTCAGCCAACAATGGACTGAAACCTCTACAAACTGTGAGCTAAATAAACCTTTCCTCCTTTAACTTTGGGTGTTGGGTATTTCGTTTCAGCAATGAGAAGAGTAACTAAGACAGAATGTTTCACACATCTTCAACAAATCCCTACCAAAATGCTTCATGCAAAAGATGGGCAGGTTGTCCACAATGATGCCATTCATCTTTTTTTTTTTTTTTTTTTTTTTTTTTGTGGGTACTGGGGGTCGACCTAAGGACCTCGCACACCAGCAGGAGCCCGTGCCACTGAGCGATATCACCGGCCCTTTCTTCGTATGTGGGTTCTGGGAATCGAACTCGGGCCCTCGTGCTTGCCAGGCAGGTGCTTACACCGCTGGGCCATCTCACCGGCCCCCAGTCATCTTAAAATGCCTCCTCCCCACTCTCTGTCCCAAAGCTGAGCTCTAATTTTCAGTTCTAGATAGATTCAGATTTCAACTACCTAGCTATGTCTTGGGGGGTTAAAGAAAACAAGCCTGGATGTGTCTCATGCTTTTTTAATGCATCAGAATGAGGCAAACAAGCCAACCTTTGGATTAAGAAAATGAGCTTTTAAAAACCTCTAACTTTTCCTACTGATAAAAATCAAACATTGACATGTCCCTGGTGGGAGAGAGCTTCGCATCAACAAATCTGGGAGCAGAAACTCATAAAATGGAGTAAGTGAAAGCACAACAAAACACAATTAAAAATCCAGACATGCTCAGAGAGGGATTCCATTTACTGTCTCATAAAAGGAGCCTGGTCCTCGGAGGCAAACAAAAGAAAATCAATTTCTTAATTTTTATTGGCAGATGTGGGACAGAGGCCAAGAGAACATGGGCTGTGCCCAAAAGCATGCCCAGGGACAAGTCATCACCTTCAGTTCCTGGATGGGTTCCTCTAGGCCCTACCCCCTGCTTCCTCCAGAGACCAGACAGTCATTACCACTGTGACCTTTAGGATACACAGAGTCCTGCAGGCTACCCAACCAGGCATACCCTCCCTCCTCACTTCTCCATGCCTCTCCCTGAAACATTTCTCAAAAGATAAGCTTCATTCTCCAGCTTGAATTCACTCCCAGCCTCTTACAGGAACCAAAGGCATCATTCATGCCTCATAGTACTCACTGCTTGGAGGTATCACCTCGTGATTGAAAATGATGCTGCTAATCAACTAGCCCGAGAACACTCATTTAAGGGAAGGGAAGGGAAGGGAAGGGAAGGGAAGGCAGGACTGGTGTTCAGAATACTTGGCTTCCCTTATCGCACTTAATCATCTTGCAACCTTGGGGGTAGGTCCTATCATCTTCTGTGAAGCAGTTGAGGAAACTGGAGCTCAAGGTTTTATAATTCACCCAAAGTCGCACAGTTAATAAATAGTAGAAAGAGCCACATCCATCTGACTTCAAAATCCTGAGTTATCTCACTGCACTGCACCACCAAATCCCCCAGCACCATGTTTCTGACAGTAGGGCAAATCACAATGGGTCCACCCCAGTCTCCTTCCTGCCCCCAATCTTTAGTCCCTTGAGACTCATTTGTAAGGGAACAGGCCTCTTTTAGGAAAGAAACTCATGACACTTCCCGGGAACTTTAGACCCACAAACTATACAACCCCACACTGTAACTGTCATGGGCCACAGGAAGTTGACAGGTAGAAGAATGGCCAGCATGAGGGTGTCCCAGAGGGTGGAGAAATGCATCCAACTTGGAGGAAGACAAAGATCACCAGTGTTCTCCAAGGACTTGGTGTGCAGATGGTATTTCAGAACATCCCAGGCATCAACAGGAAGTAATTACCTTCCGATTACATGCATAAGATGTTTGGAGTATAAAATGCTGATGTTCTTTGTCTATAGCCCCCATAAAGATATCATAGCTCAACTCTCAACATTTATAAATTCAGCTCTAGCCGCTGTGTTATACTAGCCAATGCTATGCCAAAAGAGAGGTATTTATTTCCCCTAAACATTTATCCATCACTTCTAACCTCCCAAATTCTTTGGACATGAAAGAACACCATTTGACGTTTCACTAAAGTAGGTGCTGCCATGTCTAATCATTGATGTCCTCAAACCCTTTGTCCACAAACTCCTGCCACTTTTTGCACTAATTAAACTATACTACATATCAAGACCAAGAGAATGAGAGCCAAATTCCTCTGAGCTAAGCCCAAATGCTTCTGATTCTACTTCATTCACAAGTGGGAAATATAATATCTAAAGCCCTGCTAGTTGACTCTACATGGTTTGAAGTTCTTTTAAAGTGAGGTATGATGAATTAGAAGAAACAGAGACAACTGGAACTGAGGAAAAGAAAACCTTTCTCAAGCGCAAGCAGGAGCCGAAGAGGGATGGCCGATATACAAGGCATTCTGATTAGAAGGTCACCACCAAGGCAGGAGCCCGACACACTGTCACAGCGTATCTACGCTATGTCTGGGGGAAACTTTTCACAACATTTCTAAGCACAGGTAGAGTGTTGCCATGACATATGAACACCAAATTTCCCCAGAGTGAAGACTTTAAAAACTCTTGCAAAAAATCACATAATAATAACTAATGTTCACTGAGCACAATGACCACTGGCCCTATAGCAAGTTTTGTGCACATATGATCTCATCCAGTGCTCACAGTGGTTCAGCAAGGTGAATCCTATAAATGGAATCACAGATGTTAAGTAACCTGTCCAGAGTCACACAGCTAGTAAGTGGCAGTGTCATCAATCTAAGCAGAGTTCTAGGGCTCTATATGCTTAACCTCTCCCCTACCTGCTCAATATACATGATCACATGGCTGCAATGAAAACACTTTTGAACTACAGCGCCCTAAATCTAAGATGCTGAAATTAAGCCTGAAAGTCACAGAGAATTCATGAAAGTCCAATGGCTTCTTCCAGGCCATTCTGAGATTGTGATCTCCCAATCCTGGAGCATTCATGTTCCTCTCACCCTGGGCGCAAACCACATCGCCTCAGGTCAGACAGAAAGGTATCATTCCCTTTATAGAAAGTCAGTTCTCACTAGGCAAGTGTGCTGCCCCCTAGGAAATTTAAGTGGTAGTGGGGAGGTGACAATAAGAGTTAAAGATCGAGTAGCCATTTAAAATGGAAGATCCTATGATTCGGTGCATTAAAACCCACAACATAATAGCAATGGGAACTCTCAGAGATGTAGATTCTCACATCTGTTCCCTTTCCAGGGACTTAATCACCACCACATCCTTAAGAGATACTTGAGTTAGGAACTACCCCATTTCACAGATGAAGAAAGTAGGCTCAGTTATTAAAGTGAGCTACCACACAGCCAGGGGAAAGTAGCTCTTCTGACTCCCAATTCAATGTTCTTTGAGCTTATATAAAATTTCCTCTAGGGCCGGTGAGACGGCTCAGCGGCTTAAGCGCCTGCCTTGCAAGCGCGAAGGCCCGAGTTCGACTCCCGGAACCCACATACGAAAAAGGGGCCGGTGATATCGCTCAGCGGCACGGGTGCCTGTTGGTGCGCGAGGTCCTGAGGTCGTCCCCCCGGTACCCACAAAAAAAAAAAAAAAAAAAAAAAATTTCCTCTAGAAAATAAAGAGTGGTCATGCATCTCAATATCTTACTAGGGCAATAATACCCAAAGTAACATTTCTGGGAGCTACTAGGACTCTCACCAAATGGGTCTTTCTGGAAGCTATTTGGAGACATCATGACTATGAATTCCTTTCCTAGGATCAAAAAATTAGGAGTGACTTATAAACATGACAACATAATAAACCTAGACATAGGAAAAAATGTGCCTCATAAAAGACTGCACAAGGAAGTCAGCCCTCTGAATGTCTAACAAAACTATCCCACAAAACAGAGATTCTATGCAGCCCCTGGATTAGGTACTAGAGTTCTCTGTTGGTGCTGCAGAGTTCAAGACCCCGGAAGTACTTCTGCTGAAGGTTGTGCAGAGCAGTCCTGTGAAGCTTTACTTTTGAGAGTTATACCATTACCCAATATAATAATTTTCATTAGAAACTGCATTTTAAGGAAACTAAAGAAATCATATCTACATGTGAATGTGTTTTGTTGGATTGTCCTGGGATCAACACAGGCCTGTCTCCTTGCTCATTCCAATGTGGGCCCCTCAGTTGGCCATGGAAGCCTCTAGATCATAAATACCTAAAGGGCAAGTGCTGTGTTCTGCATGTCTTTGGATTCCTTTGAGCTTCTATTTAAATGCCGTTATCAAGGAAGAAACAAGAAAACACACATGGTCCAAGTGTTACCCCAGACATCAGCGAAATGTTGCTGCCTGGAATGTTTTCTAGGGCAGTTGCTTCAAAACACCACAAACAGGGTGGCTTAAAACAACAGCAATGTGTTTTCTCACAGCTCTGGAGGCTGGAAGTCTGAAATTTAGGTGTCAGCAGCACCACACTCCCAATGGGGCTCTGGAGAGAATCCTCCTTTGGCTCCTCCTGACTTCTGTCAGTGGCTGGCAACCCTTGGCATTCCCAGGCTTGCAGATGCTTCACTCAAATCTCTGGAATCACATGGCATTCTCCTCTCTGTGTGTCTGTCCCTATGTCTCTTTCTGTAAGGGCACCAGTCAAATCAGATGAAGGGCCGAGCCTGCACTAGGCTCACTTTATCTTCACTTATATCTTAATTCCATCTGCAAAGACCATGTTCAAAGAATGTCACATTCACAGATACCAGGGGTTAAGCCTTCACCTTATCTTTCTACAGTACTCTATTCAACCTGCAACACAACATCTCCCATCTGTCTTAACTCTCAGCCCCCAGGTCTGAGCAGCAGTGGCAGGTATAAGGTGTGAAATGGCTTTGTACGGATGGAGACAGAGAGGAAGAAGCTCTGGCATAATTTGAAAATTTACTCTACGGGCATTTAACTCCCAAGGATAAGTTCTCAGGGACTGTAACAATTTTCCCACTTCAGAATCCTCAAACGTGGCCTCAATGCAGTGGTCCATGATTCCCACCCCACCTTCCAGACTGACCTTCCACCCCTGTGCTCACTAAATACTATGGTGTATGCTGGGCTTTAAGCTAGGAACTATAGAGAAGGAACAAGACCCAAGCCCAACCCTGAGGGGGCCTCCAGAGCTATAGGGAGAACACACAAATAAAGCAGCAGCCTCCATGCTGAGGATCATGTTACCAGGGACAACAAGGCAGTTCCTGAGTGACGTTCAGCCAGGGGAGGAGAAGGAGGAAAAGGATTCCAGCCCAGCAAACACTCCAGCATTGGGCCCTATCTGCCCACACCTTCATCTCTGCAAAACAGGGATCACCCCAAAAGCTTTGCCTCACCTTCTGCCCCCAGATCCTATCTCTACTTCCTTGGTAGTTGTCACCTTCCAGGCACCTTGAACCCTTGCTGCTGCATCTTCTCCCCAACATACCTAGACAGCAGTTGGGCCAGGGTCTCAGCAGCCCCTATTAATCTCTTGGCTCACTCATCCCTTTCCCAGACTCGCTGTAAAAATGATATAAGCATTTTATTCTAGCAGCACTGCAGCAGGAATGGAGAGGGGCAGAGGGTCGATTGATATCTAGCACATGAAGGTATAAATATAACACCAAAATCAATCAAAATAGCACCATATCAGCTCTGTGATCTCTTCTCTCGTATGCCACACATTATATACTGAAGTACCTGCTCCTGTTTACACAGCTACCTGGGGCCCTGTCATGCTCCAGTGGCCAGACCAACACACCCAGCACCATATTAACTAGGAAGCCTGTTTAGGCACAAAGAGCAAGGCAAAGATGCCATATCTGTGTCCACCACCAGACTTCCCTTAACACTCCAGGAACCCTACGTGTGCTCACACACCTATGCTTCTGAACAAGATGTATATGGACTCACACATGAAATAACACCAACCAGCAGAGTACTTGAAACTGCACAGTAGTGAACCCTATATACAGGTACTGCAGGGCCTCAACAGTCAATCTGATAACTGAGATGACTATTAAGTGACCAATGGGTAGGTCCAGTATACTACATGGACACTCTGAACAAAGGAATAACTGATGTCCTGGGAAGATGGAATGTGGGTGTGTGTGTGTGTGTGTATGTGTGTGTGTGTGTGTGTGTGTGTGTGTGTGAGAGAGAGAGAGAGAGAGAGAGAGAGAAATAGGGAGATTTCATCCTGCTACACAGAACGACATGAAATTTAAAACCTATGAATTGTTTATTTTAGGAATTTTCCATTTAGTATTTTCATGCCACAGTTGAAACCACAGAAAATGAAACTACAGACAAGAGGGGGGTTTACTGTACCTCAAAAAAGGGTAGTGAGGTAGATGAGGATGGAGGGAAATTCTATTATAATGAGTTAGCCAAAGGAAAACATCCAAACATCTAATCATCTAATCTGAAAATGCATATTTTTCAATTTTGCTACTTCCAGCAATCACTTTTATGGTGATATTCTTTTTTTTTTTTTTGTGGGTACCAGGGGTCGACCTCAGGACCTCGCACGCCAGCAGGCACCCGTGCCACTGAGCGATATCACCGGCCCCTTTTTCGTATGTGGGTACCGGGAGTCGAACTCGGGCCCTCACGCTTGCCAGGCAGGCACGTACACCGCTGAGCCATCTCATCGGCCCTATGGTGATATTCTTGCACTGACTTCCTGATCAGGTAACATTGTTAAACCAGCCAATCCATAAAAACCTCTCATCCTGATTTGGATCTAGAATGCATTTGACCCTGCATCCTAATTTGCCCAGGACAGTTCTTACATATACTTGTTGTTCCAGCCTAATTATTAATAGTGCTTTGTTTTGAATGATAAATGATATAATCACTCTAATAAAAAGTATTTTAAGCCTCTTGTGTGTGGGAGCTGAGAGGGTGAAGTAAAGGTAAGTCATGAGTAGAGACTCTACTGCTACTCTGGACTCCAAACACTAGGGAGTGCTATCACAAATAAATCAGTAAGCCACTCCGGCCAACATGTACCCATCCAAATCTAAAGCTCCTTTGAAGAAGTCTGTGGAAGGGTTGGGCAAGTCTCTTCAGAAACCCATAGAGGACATTGTCCTCTTTAGGCAATCAATAAATATCACTTGATGATGATGATGATGCAGTCATTGATTTTCCATTCCCTCTTCTCTTTCTGTTCCCTTCTGCCTCTCCCTTCCTCAGGGTACAGGTCAATCAATCTTAGGCCATCTTGATCTACTTGGAAAGCTTAACTGCCACGAAGCTAAACCACTTGTCCTCTGGCTCCAATCTCTTAGAGAAATTAGTGCCAATGGAAGTGTCAGTATCAATTTCATAATGTTATTGGATGAAGGCAAGGCTGGGCCAAGTCCCATATCCCTGACAGGCTATCAAAGTGATGAGGATTATGGGTAAGGAGACAGACAGCTCTGACAGGAGAGGCAATGACTAAGATCAATTAGACTGACAAGACTATCTTCAAGCTACATCACTTAATGCTGACACCAGTATGTTCATCACAGAGATTTGGGATACTGGATGTATGATTTTCCTGGTATCTCCAGGGGTAACTGGAGAGCCCAGAGGCTCAAAGAGCAGTCCCTGGTCTATACCTGTCCCAAGAAGATCTAAACAAAGAGTTCCATAAAACCAAAGGCTTTTTGCTCTTGTGATGAAAAGACTGAATATCTGGCCCTCCCTTTTCCTTTTCCTTCTTCGGGCCTTCTAAAGAAAATGTCAAGATAAAATGTAGACTATGTATTTAAATTTAATTCCTTTGCAGAGTTAAGGGAAGGCTTGGGATTATTAAAATGGAAGTCAAGATCTTGTAAAAGTCAAACCATCCTAGCAGGAAAAGAGATTTATCATGGCAAGCAAGAGCAACAGATGGATGCCACAAGGGTCCTGAGTTCTAATCCAAGTTATCATCCCCAGCACCGCTCTGAATACAAGTGTGTGAAGTCAGAAACCAGTTGCATTATCTCTCTGGGCTTCAAGTGCCTCGGGTAAGGTCAACTGTAACCTCCCGCTACCCTAGAACACTATGAGGAATCGAAATGCCATCAGCATCAAGGGAAAAAGAAGGGTCGGAGGGGGAAGCTTTTTAAGACCTGGCAAGGTGTGCAGAAATCACTTTTTTTTTTTTCTTTTCCTGATAGAAGATGCACAGAAGTGGCCATTTAGCTGAGGATGCAGTATGTGGTGCAGCAAGAGGGAGAGAAAAGCAAATCTTCTCTTCTGCTCAAATGTACTGCATGCAAGAGTCATGGTAGCTATGCTTAAACTACTTAACATTCCTGGGTTTGTGGATTCAGGAGGGAGTTGTTTTTCTTTTCTCTGGCAATACTTGGGGTTGAACCCAGAGCCTTCACACTGAACTACATCCCCAACCCTTTTTTTTTTTTTTTTTCTGAGACAGGGTCTTGCTCAGTCACTAATTTGACCAGGCTGGGCTTGAACTTGCAGTCCTTCTGCCTCTACCTCCCAAAGTGCTGGGATTATAGGCATGGGCCTGGCCTGGCTGCCTGGTTTATTTTAAATCCTATAGTTTAAGAGTTTATTTCCCTTAGTTCTCATGAGTTTATGTTCCCAGGGCAGCAGGCATAATTTTGAACCTGTGAGGTTACAGCCATTTAAACAGGTTTGCTTTATTATTTTTTAATTGCTTAACAATATTGTTTGTTTGTGTTCTATTAAAAACCCCATCGTGTTTTGTAATGAAAGTTAAAACTCATGCTATGTTAAAGTGTCCACTTCAGAATACGTGAGTGCATTTATGGGGTTGGCTAACTGCAGTATTAATTAGTTGATCTTGACATTGACCTAAGCAGGTAAGCTAAGCAAAATGATACATGGAAAAGATCAGTATGTAGCGAGTCTTAGCTGGATAATGTCAACCCTGGCCAAGAGGCTGTTGTCAGTGTTATCTGGAACTGCTGACTTCCCAAACACACTCAGAATATCGGCCTAATATGCAAATGTATAAATCAGGGGATTCCTCCCAAGGTGCCTTTAAATATCACTGTAGCAGCTGAAGCTATTTTAAGATTATTAACCAATCGACAGAGACATTGGAGGCAGAGAAAAAGTATTAGAGGTTGTCACTAATCAAAGATGGTTCAGAATTAATGATTAAATATCTCAGGAGAAAGTTATTGGAAAGCATTAGACAGTAAACAAGTCATGTTAGGCACATAGAAGATATTGTTCTGGTGCTCATAGATGCAAATGTGATATATTTCACACTTGACAATTTGGAAACATCTACTGAGAAACCTTGAATAGGTTGTCAATTATTTTCACATAATAGTATCTTTGTTGAAGTCAGGAGGCTTTCATTTGTTCAACAATTTCTCCCCAGAATTTAAAAACTCCAGCTAATCACTATGAATATATCCAGGAGAACGTCTAAAGAGAAGTAAAGAAAGAATGACGCTAATATCAGGGATTTTGTTCCTTGACTTTCCTATTCTTGGCATGAATTCAAATACATGCTTGTCCCAGGCTGTACTGGAAAAACAACTTCCAGAGGTGGGAGGAACTTGTGGGTCCCCAACAAGCTGTATCTCAAAGTCACCGCTCTGCAACCCTTAAGCTAAGAAGTGACATTTATTTTTAAAGTGGTTGACTTTTAATGGGTCTAGGTATCATCCTTGTCTTGGCCAAGTTTACAGATTCTGTATGTGGAAAGTTTGCCACTTCAGATATTAGACATGCATCTTTTCAGAGTTTAGCTGGGTAGACTGAGTAATCAATAGATACAGCACATATCTATATACACACACACACACACACACACACACACACGCACACCAAGTTATTTATGGAAAATCCTCTGTACTCCAGGCACTTGACTATGCTTTCTTGCATTTTCTCACTTTACAAAACTACTGCTTGTTGAGTATGTGTGATGGCCATGAATTGCCCCAAGCAATTTATAAACATTTCTCCTTTAACCCCTACAACCTTGCAATTGTCATTTCTGTTTTATACACAGAGAGATGGGGGCTCAGAATGATTTTATTAATCTCCCCACCCCCATCAGCTAATAAATAGTGAAGCTGGCATTTCAATCGAGACCATTTCATCTCAAGGCCTGTATGTATCCTGTAATATGTTGTCTGCTGCAAACCATAATTTTAAGAAAAATAATTTTAAGAAAAATGAAGAAAAGAGAGCATATTTGATATTTTTCTTGAGTCTGCTGCAGGATTTCCATCAAATTCACTCTGATTTTATTTAGATAACTCCTGCTTCATAAACTTGTACAATTTTGGTTTGATGCCCATGATCATAAAATAATCTTACCAGTCACCTCTCCTGCTACTAATTGAGGGAAAGTATATGCTTGCTATTCCCCAAATACATGGTCCACCCATCCATCTCTGCCCCAGCTGGGGCCCAGGCCAAGCCATTCACCCTAATGCCGACAGCTACCTGTCATACTATATAATTCCCGGGGACCAGCTCGGTTCCCACCACTCCCTCAGAGCATTTCTTCCACTGGCCTCTCCTTCTTCTCCCTCCTACCCAACCCACTCGATCAGTTACTTCCTTCTCTTTTTCGCAGCATTTCTGGAGACCAAAGTTTCCTTGTCACCTCTCCTGTGTCTTTCTATTGATTCTCATTCTCTGCTGCCCAAGAATAAGGCTTGAAAGAGAAGGAACTTGTTCTGACTCTGTCTTTTTATTTTTCTTGACTGAGAAAAGGCAGCAGTGCTTATCAGGATGAGGGCAATGTCTAAGTCACAGGCATATTTCCACTGTTCTGCTAATGATGGCCATCTTGGCCAAGGCGCTTAACCTCTTTGAGTACTCCTTTCTTCATCTAGCAGTAAGGTTAATAATAATAACTGCTTTATCAGGCTTTTGTTAGGGTTAAATAAAATATTTATGGAAAGCATTTGGGACAGTATAAGTGCTCGGTATATGTTAGTGAATAATAATTCTAATAAAATAAACAAGAAAGTAGCTAGCTAACTGAAGAGTTTTGCTGTCAATGCTTTTAACCCCCACACAAATTACTGGTTTAAGACACAGCTTTTTGGGGCCAGTGAGATGGCTCAGCGGCTTATGCGCCTGCCTGGCAAGCGCGAGGGCCCGAGTTCGACTCCCAGAACCCACATACGAAAAAGGGGCCGGTGATATCACTCAGCGGCACGGGCGCCTGCTGGCGCTCGAGGTCCTGAGGTCGACCCCCCGGTACCCACAAAACAAAAAAAAAAAAGACACAGCTTCTTATTTCCATAAGACCACTGAGAACAACAGCATTTGTATTTCCTAAAGTCTTCTGCTCCATGCTAGGGGATCAGAGTTAGCTGTGCTTCCCATCTCCAATAAAGGAAAGAGAACTTAGTGACTCTAATACGAAATGAACTCTTCTTGGCTTCCATGGACTTTAGCCAGATTCTTCACCTATCCAGGCATTTAGTAGGAACTCAGTAAAGGTTAAAAGACAGCAGCTGACTATGCTGGATGGACATGGGTTCCCTCATTTCCATTCATAAAAGGGAAATACAGAATAAGTTGTGTCATAAATATTCCATCTGAAATGGCTCCAAGAACAGGACAGGAAGTACACAGCACTTGGCACAGGACCCCTCATTCCTGGTAAATTCTAAATAGAGGCTGGAAAGGTGCTGGTGAAGGTGTACCTGTTAATCTTTTAGTAACACAGTAAAAACAGGATGCTTGGCTTGGAGGGTGAGCTAACTTGCCTGAACACCCACAGGTACGAAGCAAAAAGATTAGTTTGAACTCATGTCGTAAAGGTCAATACTCTATTCTTCAGGCAAGCACATTACAGCTGTAACTTCAGTAGATTAAAGCTCAGGGGCATCTTTGAAGAGGCACCCAGACTTCTGCTCTTAGAGCTGTCAGGGGGCTGTCATACCCCGAATGAGTCTCCCCTACAAACCACGCATTGTGTGATCCTCTAAGGTTAAATGTGATTAATGCTGATTGTAATCACTAGGAATTAATAGATTTATTATAATAGTGAGCTAAAAATGGCTTATGCTAATAAATCAATGAGGAATAAGATGAGAAAGTGAAAAATCTTTGGGTAATATGTGCAGAAATCTGCCAGGAGACGTGACAGGCCAAGAAGTCATGGCAACGAAAACACCCATCAAATAGGCTATCAGACTGTAATATTTTAGGAACAAAGAGCTGAAATAAAAGAGACTTTGGGCCCAAGGGGTATGTATCAGCTGATAAGTATGGAAACCCAACTAGCTGTGTAACTTTAAATATGTTGCTTAACTTTTCTGAGCTTTCAATTCTTTATCTGTAAAACAGATAATAGACTGCTTCCTATAATTGTCCAGTCACTGAGTTCTACAAACAGTTATTAAGTACCTACCATGTGTGGGCACTGCTTGAGGAACAAAACAGAGCCCCACCTTGTGGAGTTAACATCCCGGGGTGATGTAACAGATTATGGGTAAGTAAATAAGCAGCCCATGTCAGGTAACAATAACATACAGGGAGGTATAACAACATGAGGGGGGCAGAAGTGATGGGATGCTAATTTTATATGGGGTGCTTGTAAGATCACAGAAGCTAATAGGTTCACAGGGCCTGGCCTGCAGTCCATACATGAATGCTCCAATTAATAGACCAGGCAAGAGTTCCCTTTCATTTCACTAAATAAAAGTGCTGAGCAGCTGGGAGTTTAAGCAGGTCCCTAGGACTGAGAGCCACACCTTGGGATGGGTACTTGTTACAGGTGAGCTGGAAGGTCAACTCGATCAGCTTGGGAGCCACCCAGGAGATTCATAAAGCATACTTTATGGGTGAGTCATGGAGGCAGGTGTGACCTGGGGGTCTATATCCAATCCTTTACCCTGTTCTCTCTGGACTGTTCCATGATTTGCTTCTCAGCCTCCATGAACTGAGCATTTTGCTCCCACATGCTCTTCTGCCATTATGTTCCTGCCTTGGAATCACCTGACCATGGACTGAAATTGTGATCCAAAATAAACCATTTCCTCCTTTAAATTGTGGTTGTGGGTATTTGGTCTCAGCAATGGAAAAGCTGACAACTATGGTACTTCTCAGACACAGTCCTTGAAATCTGCAACCCAAGGTGCCTACAATTCACCTTGAATTTGATGAGAACAAGTTCATCATGGATCTGAACTCCAGTATGTAATTAGGCCATCAGCTACATTAGTTAGGGGTAGGTAGTATGGTGGGAGGCTCTGTACATTCAAACTCAAGTTTTTTGTGACTTCAGAAGGGCAAGTTATTTGCTCTCTCTGTGCCTCATTTTCTGTCTGAATAATGAGAAAAATCATAGCTAATAAGATTCTAAGAGGTTTAAATGAAGAAATGTCTGTAAAGCACTTAACACTGTGCCTGGCACATAGTAGGGGCTAAATAAGTATTAGCTATTAATAGAGTTATTAATTCTGGATACGTATATGGATACCTTATCAAGATGAGACATTGTGATTAATGGAACTGGGAAGAATCAAAATTTCACATCATTTGGCAGTTTGACTCAAGTTCTCTTCCCCAAGATGAGGTGCTGCAGAAAGGCACTGATGGTTTAATTTGACACTACAGGAAGCTGATGGGAGAAAGGTTTCTTCCCTTCTGTGCCAAGGCAGATGGAACATGCCACTGTGCTGCAAGTCAGGGGGAAAAGAGGGCTGATGATTCAGGAGTGAGGTCCTATGGCCGGCCCCACTTCCATGACTGATGGAGCTCCAAACCCAGTTCAGCATAAGCCTGAGGCCCTTCTGGGCAAAAAGAAATGGGAAAAATAATACTTGCCTCATTTGTTTGTACTGCCAGTTAGGCAGTCAGTCAATCCAAAAAATATACCGAATGCCCATTGTGAGCAAAGTATTAAATAATAACATTAATAGCTACCATTTGTTGAGAACTTAATATAAACTAGACATGGCATCCTATTAATCTCCTGACCCAGGTCCCAGCCACTTCCTCTATGAATTCTGCTCTGAGCTCCTGCTGCTTTCCCCTACCCACTGTGGCAGCTGGAAGAGACTCCTACTCCCTTGGCATCCAAGCACATGCCCCAGCATGCCCACAGCCCACTGTGTCCTGCAACTGGTTTGGGGGGGGGTCTTACGTGCCCTCTCAATGTTGGCTCCTTGAGAGCAGGGACACGTTAAAGTCAAGCCATGCAAAATGAGAGACTCGTTGAAGGCACTCAATACTGTTAGAATGAATGGAAGGAAACAATAAAATCGCATGGCACCTATTTCAGTTCTGGAGTTTCTGCAAATCACTCCGTAGCTGACATTATAGTGGCAACCCCGGGGATACTGGCCAGAATGCTCCAGTTAGCTCAATTTGCTCCAGCATCAATAGGATATACAGAACTTCTCCTACCTTCTGAAAATATCAGTAATAATAATAGCAAAAATGTCAGAAGGCTGAGGAGGGAGGATCACCATGAATTCAAGGCCGTCCTGGGCTTCATAGAGAGTCCAAGGGCAGCCTAAATTACATAGAAAAACCCTGTCTCAAAAAACAAAACAAAACAAAGCAAAACAAAACAAAATAAAAAATAGCTAAAACATTTAGTAGGCATTTACTGCATTTCTGGCATGTTTTTTTTCCACCTGATTCTCACAATTCTATGAAGTAGGTTCTATTAGTATCACAATTTTGCATGTGAGGAAACCGAAGCTCAGAGAAATGTAATCCCTTGCCCAGCCTCAAGTAGGTAAAAATTAACAGAGCTGTGATTTCAATCCCTCTGTGTCTCACCTCAGCCCCCAAATACTTCCCTATGCTTTACAAAGCCACAAGTGGAGAAAGGGTTGGGGGAAGTGGTTTGTCTGAGAACACTAGGGAGCTGAGATTTTGGCTACAAATGCAAACCCCAGGTTCCAGGGAGGAGACCCAGGGACTTGGCCTTCTGCAGCGGAATCAAAGCTCTTTGCCAGCAATCCCTTTTCAGCCCTCCCTACCTCTCTATAGGAAAGAGATTAAAGGAGATCTGTGCCACTTAAAAAATTAAAGGGGGAGGAGTAGACAGACGGGGACAAGTGGCATCTTAGTGACCATATCCAACCAATGCCACTGGTGAATTAGTGGCAGCTCTAGAAGAAAAAACATTCATAATTTTTGAAATGGGCTTATGCTCAAATTCTAATAATGCAATTATATAAGAACAACCAAATAAACTGCTTCCTGGAAATATGAAGTATATGAATCCCATGACTCTTGAAAACATCATCATCATCTTCTTCATCATAGAATTTCCTCCCATTTGTATGGCGCTTTACAATGCCAAGAGCTTTCACATTTTCACACTGTCTTGTTCATTTGCTTCCCTCTCCCAGTTACCCTTGGACACAGCTAAGGCAGGTAGCATGCTGCCCTTCTGACAAGTGATCAAGCTAAGTCCCAGCGAACCGCTTGAATCACTCAACCAACCAGTCAATACGAGAACTCAGGATTTCTGATTTAACAGTCCATTGCTGAGGTACCACCCTATTCTGACTCCTTCCTGCAAATTACCCAAGAGGGGAGTGAACCAGTTATACAGATAGTCCCAAGGCTCATTAAATCCAGTGTCAACATTTTGCCCTCCTTGCAGCTGGAACAGACTTTAGAGTTCAGGTTGCCTTGATAAGAAATAGTGCATCAGACTGAAAGGGACTCACATCTTATCTCTCCCATTGTCACTAAAATGAGCCAAACAAAGTGCAAGAAGCCTGCAACTGACAAAGAAAAGTGCTCCAGTGGCAAAACAACAAGGACGATACTGAATGTAGGGTAAGGCATGACTGATCGTCAAGTTGGAAAAGCAAAAAGCAAGCAGTAGAGAGAAAAAAAAGTGTGGTGTTCCCTGGGTTCCATTGGCAAATGTTTCCTAGAGCTTGAAACTAAACCAGCCCATTAAGAAAATATATTATATGCATTGTTAATGTGGAGCCTCAATCACATAGTAGAGAGTTAAAGAAATATGTGCATAAAATGGAAATAGAGCAAAACTTATGTCATTTAGAGCCAATGATTCAGACAGAGTGATGGATTTTAAATATTAATAATAAGTAAATTTTTAGGACATAAGGTTTGAGATGAAGGCAGATGATAAAATTTCTCTATTTTTCTGTTCATGGTCCAAATTTAGAAAATTAAATACAGTAAATATTCTACCTATAGCTAGCAGTACTTACATAGTTTACTATCTGCCTTGAGCCCTTCATTCCACTCGGGAACCAATATAATATACTACTTCAACTTGACGCTGAGATCATAATTTGGAAATAGGAAGAAACTTGTTTCAAGAAATGAAATAATCTACAAATTTCAAAGATGACAAAGGGATGGCGTGTTCACAGAAATGGGCTGCTCACTCCATCCCTCCTTTCCACATGGGGTGAAAATCTCTGACGTGTGAGAGTCTGTAGGAAAACCCTCTTCCCCCTCCTGGAATCTTCCCACTGTGGTGGCTGCGCAGAGGACAGAGCCTTCCCTTGCTGGCCAGCTTCCTGGAGTGCTAAGTCCCTGCTGATGATCACCCTCACTTGACCTGTGACCTCTCTACAAGTGGTTTCAGGACCAGAAAGAAACATGTTCTGACCAAGGGCATTGTGGTTGGAGTGTTTGGGCCAATCCCAGATGTGAAGGGACAGGAAGCTCTCTGTGACCTTTGGAGATAAGTGACAGCATTCCTGTATTGCTGTGAAGTAGGACTTCAAGAGAACATCTGAGGAGGCAAGCTGGTCCCTCTGGGCACTGTACCCTGCCCTGGGGTCTGGGAGTGGCTGATTCCCTGCCTTCACCTCCCAGCTGGCTGAGGCTGAGCCCACTCAGGCCACAGCTTCTCAGCTGCTCTGCAGTCCTCTCCCAAGCCCACCCAAGGGACTTCCTCTACCTCTCTGGGGCAGGAGCACAGGCCTCTCCTGTCTTGGTCACTCTCTGTTGCTGGTGCTCTGCTAGGAGAAGCCTGCTGCTGACACAGGCTGGCATGCCAGAGGCACCGTGAAAGAAAGGGCCAGGGTTTGCAGCCAAACAGATGCCAGACACCAAAAGCCATGGGGTGGCAAAGTCACTCTCCCTAGGCGCAATGTCACAGGGTCTCCAAGCCCATCCTGCCTGGAAGGTGGAAGGGAGAGCAGATGGCAGGAGGGGCAGCCAGTAGCCTTGGACTTTGACAGGGTCAGGAGCTAGCTTGCAGACACTCAGATTACTCTGGCCAGAGAGGACAGTGTTAGCACAAGGACTCTGACAGCAGACAGTCCTTGGGTTCAAGTGTCAGTTGCCCCCATACTACCTGAGTGGATTTGGGGAAGTTACTTAGCTTCTCTCTGTTTCTTCACCTGTTGAATGGCAATAAAATGGCAGTAAATTTGTAGGGTTGTTGTGTAGGTTAAATTAATTAATATGTGAAAAGTGGTTGTATATATTAGGTTATTATAATCAGTTGGGCTGAACATCTTTCTCTCAGGATCAAAGGTTAGCGAAAGTCTTGAGTCAGAGTGGAAGTCTCAGGTCTGCCTTCGGGAAGACCCCTAGCATTTGCCATTTTCCTACTTCTTGTCCAAAATGCTGGCCCAAAGCCACGCTAGCACCATGACCTTCCCCCAGGCCCCAGTGCCCATTCCTGAAAACAGAGCTCTCTGGCTCACCTGGCAGGTGTCTGACATAGGCACACTCAGTCATTCCTGCCATTCCTGCCTCTGGAATTCTCCTCCTGACCTTACCCAAAGCCACATAAATAGAAAGGTCCAGGCAAGATGAGGTTCAAGAGATCAAGTCAAGAGCCTTCTGGCAGATTCCAGAAACTCTATGCCATTGCACATAGGATGAGGAGGAGGATGGCAGCGTGGGAGGGTCCAATTGCCAGGGAAACATCCCCTCCATTCTCTTCTGATCCAGCACAGACAAATGTGGGATCCTGGCCCCCACCCAATAACTGAGACATTCATCATGAGCAGTGAGCTAATTACTAAGCCACAAGAGAATCTGCCCCCACAAAAAAGGTGCAGCCCCTTGATTTCATACACAAGTTCAGACCTCCATGTGGGGCCTTTCATGGCTCTCCTAGAAAAAAGAAAATATTCCAGCAGCAACAGGTCAAGGGCAGCAGAGGAGCTCACGCTGCTCCAGGAATTTCATATGCACACAATACCAACAGCAAAAAATAGGCCTTTAATAAATTAGAGTTGTTCATTTAAATAGATTCTGCTGTCCCTTTGGTGCCAGTCACTCTGTAATTCAGATGGCTCTGCTGGGAGACAAGAGTCAAGAATATACAATGATTGTGTCCCCCAGGAATAGAATTTCATTGGGTAAGCAGCACACACATCCTACGTGTTCGTTTCATTTTGGTGTTTCTTTCTCAATCAACTACAAACCCCAGTCACAAGCACAAAGCCAGATGAAATGTGCACACCACCCAGACTCCTGTGAGGGTTCTTGCATGCCCCACATTTGCACATGCCTCACACACATTCCACTCAATGGTGTATGAGGTATGATCACAAAATAGCTCAGGTCAATTTAAAAGGTGTACAGAAATATCTGTCAAATAAAAACATTACAATGTGTCCTCATCCACTTTATTCACTGCATCGAGCACCATGGGACTTCTGGCCCTTCCCCAAGATCAAAATGACCACAAAAGGTAAATGTTTCGAATTGATTCAGAACATCAAGGCAACCAAAATAGCACAACTAAAGATACTCACAAAAGAGGATGTCTGGAACTGCTTCAGAAGGTGACTAGAACAGTGGGATGAGTGCTCAAAGAGAGGGGGAGTATTTCAAAGGGGATTAACGGCAATGTGTCTTTCACTGTAATAATTGTTTTTAATTTAAACATTTACTATATTTTGTAATCACACCTCATATATGTCCTTCCTAGCAAGCACTCCAAGGCAGCCAAACCAACACAGGAAAAGGAACATGCCAGCAGGTGTGCATCCACTTTCCAGAGCACCTGCTGTATCTGTGGTGCCAGCGGCCCTCACCCTGAACTCTAGCTGGGGGAAGAGAGGAATTAAGTGTTATGGACTGAACTGTATCTCCCAAATTCTTTTGTTAAAGTTGTATCTCCAGTATGTCAGAATGTGACTGCATTTGGAGTTAGGGATCTTAAAGGGGTGATGATGCTGAAATAAGGTCCTGAGGATGGGTCCTAATCCAATATCACTGATATCCTCATAAGAAAAAGAAATTAGGAGATAGACATATATAGAGAGAAGACCATGTAGAGACACAGGGAGAAGACACAACCTCCAAGCCAAGGAGTAAGGCCTCACAAGAAACACTAACTCTAACCCTACTGACCTTGAGAGCAGATTTCCAGCTTTCAGGACCATGAGGAAGTGCATCTCTGTTGTCTAACCAGTCCAGGGTCCTAGTCCTGGCAGACCTAGCAAACAAATACACTGCAGGCAACTGGCACTTGGCATGTTATATGGCTCCCATGAAGGGGGCTCAGCCTGTATCAGTAATGTGGGCCTACTTCTGCACAAGGACATTGCTCTCCAGGACCCTCTGGGTTAGATGGTGTAATGTCCACAGGGTGCTCAAAAGATTTGCCAATTCACCTGCATTATCAAGGGCTTCCACTATTGCTGCTGTTGTTGCTTCTCAGCTACCATGGCATTTGAGAGCCCAGCTCAGCACTAAGGGAGAGCATTGCCACAGTGTACAAAGACCATGAAAGAATGATGATAATCACATCAATAGAATGACTACCATTTCTGAAACGTTAAATGAGCCAGGTCTGTGCTAAGCACTTTCAATTATTAACCCACTTCACACTCCCAACAATCCTATATGCATACAGTGAGTGCATCTAGTATCTTCACTTTGGAGTCCAGGAAATGAAAGGGTGAGAGATTTAGGGGAATTGTGTAAGTGATGAGCTGGGGCACAAGCCCCTCACTCACTCCCTATAAGAGTTGAAGCTCTATTTGTTTGCATCAACATGAACTCCACTTGTTTCCTTCCGCAGCCCCATGCTGGGAGGTGCAGAGAAAGGTCGGGTGCTTCCAGGCACCTACTTTGTCACATTTAGGCTGAGGCTACAGCCTCGCACCCTGGCCAAGCTCTCCCTTGACCTGCTGCTGCAAATACCAAGGAAAGTTCAGGTCTCTCATCTGACTTTCCAAAAAGGAAGTGAGGACAGGATCTGGCCTGAGAATCAGAGACCTTGGGTCTAGTTCCATGCCTGCTCCACCGGTGACCATAAGTGCCCTCAGCCTCAGTCTCTTCATCAGAAAAGTGGAGACAAGAACGTCTGCCCTGATTAACTCCCAGGGTTACTGTGAGTTCTGACTGAGACAATAAAATGAGGGTAAGGGTAAGATGGATCACTGAACAGAAGCCCACCTAACACTTGCCAGTGCCAGACACTGTTCCGGGCACTGGGAACATAGCAGTGAGGCCAGCAGCCTAGATCCCCCTCCCTGATATCAAACACAGTAGGATGCAAGGTGCAAAACAGGCTAGATCTGGGAGCAGGAAAAGAGGGAGCCCCAGTCAAAGGCTATTTCTACTGTTGAGAAAGGATGTAGGCATAACGCAAGTATAAGAAATTAATTTTTTTTTTATGTGGGTACCGGGAGTTGACCTCAGGACTTCGCACTTGCCAGCAGGCGCTTGTGACACTGAGCTATATCACCAGCCCATTTTTTTCCTGTACATGGGTACCAGGAGTCAAACTCAGGACCTCGCGCTTGCCAGGCAGGCACTTATGCCACTGAACTATCTCACCGGCCTAAGAAATTACTTTTGCTCAAGAATATTTACCATTATCCAGTGGCATCCTCTTCAAATTTATTATCAGTATAGTCCAAATTTTCAAAGTGTCTGACTTTTGCACCTTGGTATGAGACAAGGGGTTGCAATATTTCTCTCCAATTTCCTTTCTATTACATATTTTTAATTAAAAAAAATAATCATCATTAAGAGAAAAAAGTTGCTTTTAATTTGTTCACCCACATCCACTTTTTCATGTATCTTTATTGATTTTTATGTTGAAATATTTCTTTTAATATCTCAGAAACAGACCCTCTGGTGGAGTGGATTTCAAACCGGGCATCAGGTAATAAGTTGCTTGCCAAGAAAGTGAGCTTGTTTCTTTCCTCCACTAACAAAAAAATCAATCCATCATTAGAGATGCCTTTAATAAAGATTAAATAAATGAATAAATTTAACTTTTACCTGACCATGAAATTTGTAATTGAAATAGGGAAAAGAGCACAGTCAAGTTTGAACGCTTAGCAATTGAATCAATCTCCTGCCAGGCTTCACTTCCACCACCAGGAATAAGCCTTCAACTTGACCCCCCAGTGGTCAAAGGAGACAGAGAATACTCTAGCCTCTGTTGTCCCCAAGGCCTAGGAAGGGTCAGCCGAGGGCTCTTAAAAGTGTCTTGCACACAGGCCCCCAGCAGGCCAGAGTTGGAGTGACTGTCCAAATCCACCATGCACAAGCTGGCAGAGAGGGTGGGGCCACTGACTCTTGCTCCCCTGAGGGGCAGGGCCTCACTAAGCCAATCCTTCTCACTTCCTGTTTTCTCATCTGCTGCTTGGCAGGGAGGTGAACCCCAGCCAGGGCAGACATCAGAGAGGCTGGGCTGGTTCCAGGGTGCCATGGCCCCTTTCTGGAACCCTTTCTTGGCAAGGGTCATGTGTGAGCATAGGGCTCACTAGAGAAAACTGCAGTCTTTGGAGAAGCTCAGAGCTGGGCTGGAGGCTCTGCTCTGCCTCTTCCTTGTGGGGTGATCTCTGTTTCTTTTCTGGGCTTTAGGTCCCTCATCAGCCAAATGGCAATGACAATAACACAGCCATTCCTTGTTATCAGCAAGGAGCTGGTTCCAAGACTCCTGCAGATAGCAAAATCTGCATACGCTCAAGCCCCTTATGTAAAATAGCATAGTGTGTGCACACTTTAGGTCATCTCTAGGTGATTTACAACATCTAATACAAATGCACATGCTATGTAAATAGTTACTATACTGTAATATTTAGGGGATAATGACAAGAAAAAAGGCTGTTTATGTTCAGGGCAGACATAATTTTTTCCTGATATTTCCGATCTGTGATTTGTCGAATACACAGATGTAAAACTTGCAGATTGGAGGGCCAAATGTACTGTAAACCTATCTCCCATCCAGGTGTGTTGTAAGGATGAAAGTGATCTTTACACTAAGTTCTACATAAATAATAATAGTTTCTGGCCCTGACTGATAGTTACCTATTCTTTTCCCATTTTTACCTAGGCATATGTCTTCCTGACATGAAGACTACATTTCCCAGCTCCCTTTGCAGCTAGGTATGGCCACTGGACTGCATTTTAATCAATGGAATATATTCTCCAACTTCAGAATCCTAGGCATTTAGAACTTCTTGTATTGTAACATAATGATGTTTAGGGAACAGAGAACCTTCCCATCCCCTCTACATACACACTTTCAGTGCTTTGGAAGGGAAACTTTAGACTGGGGTTCAACAGGGAACTCCATCTCTTGGGCAAATCACCAAACTCAGCTCCTCTATAAACCTGGTCAACACCTTCCTTATTCACCTGCATGAAGATTAATTCTATGGGGTGTTTAAAGAGTGCCTGATTCTCCATAGGTGCAGGCAGTAGGTGTTTCATATGTTAGTGGCGATGATGATGATGACAAGGATGAAGGTGAGGCCGCCTGCTCAGCCTCACTCCTTGCTTCTCTGCCACCCACTGATGCATACACCACTGCTGGACAGTGCTGTCGATGGCTCGGAGCTATCCTGTTCTCTCAGTTCCCCTGCTTTAACAGATTACCAAATGTTTGGAAAGAACTCCCCTAACGATGATTCCACATGTCCCTGAAGACCCAGGCCAGATGCTAACTCTCTCAGGGAGCCTTTGGAACAATCAGTCCCTCAGTGAGTCCCTCTGCTGTGCTCCAGCCTGGTTGGAAGTTATAGGTGCTAGCAGTGGTCTTCATCTCATGCCCACCCACCATCTCCTGGAGACGGTGTCCTTTGTGTCTGTACCTAGGACTGAGCCTTGGGCCTGGGCTCTGGTGGCTCCACTGCCTGGTCCAGTACCATTCTCATATGTGGCAATGTTCAGTGAACACTGGACAGATGGATGAATGAACTCCAAATAACTTGGAGCCCAGGAGAAACAGATGAGTTAGATGAAAAGAAGAAGGAAGGACCGCCTTTGCTTCTGTCTTAGTCACATAGTAGGCCGAACAGTGTCCTCCACCCTAAAAGAGATAGGTCCATCTGTAACTTCAGAATATGACCTTATTTGGAAATAGCGCCTTTATAGATATAACTATGATAAGGATCAGGATGAGACCACACTGGGTTAGACTGGGCCCTGACTCCAATGACAGAGGTCTTTAGAAGAGGCAGCACAGGACACTATGCAGAAGGTCATGAGAAGACAGAGGCAGAGACTGGAGTTCTACAGCCAAGGCATAGAGCACCTGAAGCTGGAGCAGCTAGAAGAGACAAGGGAGGCTACCCAAGAGCCTTTGGAGGGATTGTGGCTCTGCTGGCACACTATTTTGTAATTCTAGCCTCTAGAACTGTGAGAGAACAAGTTTCCTTAGTTTTGAACTACCCAGTTTGTGGTCATTTGTTAGAGCAACTCCTCAAAATGAATGCAATCCCCTTGAGATGGACCCACTTGTGTCACAGACGACCCATCAAAGCCATACACTTCCTTACGCCAGCTCTGAACTTGAAGCCTGAAACTTCTACTTCCTCTGTTTTTGATCCTTTCCTGTTTTTTTTGTTTTGTTTTGTTTTGTTTTGTTTTGTTTTGTTTTGTTTCACATGCCAGGAAAGGTTATGTGCCTCATTCCATTTCACACCTGCAGCTTCATGGGGAAGGTTCTATTGTTATCCCCATTTTATAGATACAGAAACTGAGTCTCTTGGAGGCTGATGCACACTTGGGACTCCCATCTGGGTCTGTATGGCTCTGTGCTCAAGGATTCTTTACTGTTGAATCTCCCGGAGTCCCCTCCTTTGCAGTGGGGTGCAGGATCCAAGTTAAGAGAAGCTGGAGAGGACATAACCTAGGTGCCTTAGAGAACAACTTAAATTTGGTTCAAAACACATTTGGGGGTGCTCTGCTGCAGAGATCCACATCTCATTCTTGGTTCCATGTGGCTTCCTTGCTTTGGGACTCGATGTCCCTCACCCCACCCCCATGCAATGGGCCACACTGAATGTCACCATGTAGTTTCCTGAGATTGAGAAGGAGAAACATAAACGAGGATAGTACTTTAAGATCAAGAGCTTCATAAGCATAGAAACCTCATCCTGCTTTTCTTCATCTCCAAAGCCCAGTACAGTCTCAAGCACAAACCACAGGCTTGATAATAGATTTCTGTATTGAACCCAAAAGTTATGAAAACTAAGTGACTCTACTTCTGATATGGGTCAACTATATCCTTGAATTTTATAGATGCTGATGCAAGCTCCATGACTGTATTTTTTTCTGCCCATTACAGTGGGAAAGGAGAAATCATCCTAGCTTTTTGCTATGGATAAAGAGCCAACTTTTCATTAAAGCCTAGTTTTTTCAGTTTGAGTTCTATCCTCTGTTCACTGGATCAATGTCCTGCCCACCAATGTGACCATCCATCACCAGGGGAAAAAATAAATCCAGGGTAATCATAGCTTTTGGCTCTGTAGCCAAAAACTTCCTTTTTAGTCCTGTTTCCAGTTCAGAGGACTTCAAAATTGAAGTCAAAAGTAAGCAAGGTGGAACCTTGGGAAGCCCATATGGTCTCCGTGCCCAAATCAGGTGGTTTGAGGCTCTGCCTAGTGACCAGATGGCTGTTTCAGGCTGCCCATTCTCCGAGACACTCTCTGGGACACTCTCCCTCCTGCCTGGCATGGAGGGAGGGGCGTTTAGATGGCCAGGATTGGGCAGACACCCCAGAATATCACTGCAGCAGAACCTACACCCCTACGAGATACCATCTGGATGCCTGTCCCCTTGATTTTTATTCCCATGAATCCTCCAGGGACAAGTCCAGCAAGAGGTTTGATTAGCCAAATTCCTATTGGAAAAGTTCCCTTTGGAACGGTTCCTTGTCTTTTTTTATGGAAACCTCTCCTGTCTACAGACAAGTCAGGAATTGTAACTCTGTAGAGAGGACCAGTGTCCCCAGTTTTCTATAGAACTCCATCAAAACCTCTCTATGGGGTAGCTTCAGGACATGGTGAATTTCTCCAGCACACCCCTTCCTGATCCTCTTCATGCCTCATGAATCACATCATCATACTATTTGTCAAACTAAGGGAGCGGGACCCTGATTTAGAGAGGGAAGTCGGCTTTGCCAAAATATCCTCCTGGCAGGGCTAAGCCCTGGAAAGCACATCTGGGCCATATGACATTTTAGATAACACCAAGGCAACTAAATCATGTGTAGAAGGCAAAGCTCCTGACATAAAAACAGCAACTACCTGGGCTTTTTCTCCCCTGTGGAGAAGAAATAGCAGCTTGGCTTTTTGGCAAAAATTGTTCTGTCAGAGTCCTTGAAGGGAAAGACCACACTGTCTCTCTGCTCCACAGCCCTTAATCCAACTCAGAAGCACCCCAGAAGCAGGCAAGGTATTCAGTTGGTACCCCAAGCAAGCACAGGGAAATGATGAGCAGTTGGCCATCAATATCTAGCCCCCCTACCATGATGGTGGGCTTCCCCCTTTTGTCTGGGAAAGGACAGCAGGATATAGAGATGGAATCAATATCCAGAATAAAAGGCCACACCTACGGATTGCAGAGCTCCTTCCAAATCAGTTATTCCAAAAATCAGCCCAAGACATGTCAAGATGGACACACAGCCTGGTGTGCCTAGCTTACAGGTCCTCCCTGACCATTCTGTATGTCTTTGAATGGAAAAATCTATAGCCAAAAAGCACAGTCAGGAACCTTTGTCCAATAGAACTATGGAGTCCTCCTAGTATCTTCCTGGGTAGACAGAGAAAAGAGTCAGAGACCAAGGAGGGGAGATGCAGCGTGTGGGACTGGTTGCCTGTCCCAAGTTCCCCCCAGCTGTAGACAGAGCCTCGGCCAATCCACATCTAATAGAAAGGGAATCACAATCAATCGTCAAAGATAGAACAGTGTCACCTTGGGGCAGATTTTTCTATGTGCTTGTGATACATGCCCCACTCTTGTGCAGGCAGCCTGCCTTACCAGTTTATCTCCTGGGTGGAGAGAACATCGCCCTCCTTTCCAAATGCCCCCAGGAACTGAAGCCCTGAATCTCACCCTAAGGATAGGCTGCAACGGCCTGATCCTCACTCGCCTTCCCAATGAGCCCCCTTTCTCCCAGGCTCTACATCACCTTCCACATCCCTGTCTCAGCTTGAACACTCTCCATCCACTGTGACTTCCTCCAGAATGTGCCTTTATCCTCCCCACCTGAGCCCAGCCACACTCGAGCAGTCCTGAATCCATCCTGCTCACTCCTTTCCCTCATTACACTTGGGAGGAAGTCTGCAGCCTACAGATTTCAGCCCTGCACTTGGATCAACTCCATTGAACGTAGGGTGCTGAAGGGCTGGTCCCATTCAGCACAGCCCGTCAGAGCTGCACAGACACCCACACTTACTCCACTTCCTCCACATTATTCTGCTCTCTACGAGGCCTATACACTCATCCATGGAGCCTCCCATTAAGCACAACTCTCAACAATAACTATCTATGGTTTCCATGTACTTATCTCTGGTATCTATTTAGATAGAGTATCTACCATACCTCCCAGATCTATTTTCATGTCTCTCTGTCTATAGTATTTATCTCTATTTTAACATGACTGCCTTTTTTTTAAACCCTCATACTGGGACAGTTCCCACGGGGCTGGGTTTTGCCTGCAGTTATAAGCACGATGTGATTCTACACGTGCTCAGCAGCTCAATTTGTGGAGGGTCAGAGCAACAATGCTTGTTCAGCAGAAAGGCCTAAACTTGGGAGAGCTGAGAGGGCAGAGAGGACACAGGAGGGGACAGAGACTCTCTAGGGACCCTTTCTGGATAAGTCCACCCACAAGAAGGACAGTGGGAAAGAAGAGGACAAGGTTGGGAGAATTTGGAGAAGCCTTCTGGATTCAAATCCCAACTCTTATTTATGTTCTCAGCCTCATTTTTCTCTTCTATAAGAGAATCCTGTGAGTCCCTAACTTGTAGAACTGGGGTCAAGATTGAGCAAAAAGTTCTTGACCCAGGGCTGGACATAGAGTAAGCGCTCACCAATGAAAAGCAGTGCATCTGTCATTATTGTTATTATCCTTGCTATCTTACACCATGTGTAGCAGTTTTTACAGAGTCACATCTTGTAGGCTGTGACAAGGATCAATTCACTGATACACAAATTCCTTGCTCAGTAATACAGTAGATATGGATGAATGTATAACCAGTGAACATACCTAGCTGGGCTCTTCCTCTCAGTGACATGAGAGAGGGAAGGTGAGGATGCAGAACACTGCTGAGGTTTAGAAGGAGGAATACTGCAAGTGTCAGGACCAGATTCAAGCTCAATTATATGGACAGAGAAGAGACAGCTTTTTAAACTTAGAGTTAAAAACCATAGAGTTTTAATGCTATAGTGCTAAAAAAAACTGAGCTATGAGGCTTAAGAGGGATAGATGAGGCCCGGAACAGCTGCCGTGAGGTCAAACAGGAGCTGAAACAAAGGTGTCCCCAACACAGTAAGGATCCTGAGGGTCTAAATGCTGGATCTTCAGTGGTCCCATTCAGCCTGGGTCCAGGGCTGTCCTGCCAGCAGCTCAAGGCTCGGAACAGTGGGGGCAGGATCAAGCAGGCAGAGCAAGAAGAGGAGGGGAGTCCAGGGCTCTCGGAGACACCACTGAATGGCAAACTGTAGGGTCAGTCTGCATGAGGAAACAGATGAAGCCAAGAGGATCAGAGGCCAAATGGGGACAAGAAACTAAAGATCAGGTAGTGGATGAAGAGAAGATACAGCAGGAAGAAGGAAGGGAGAGAAGTAAAAGAATCCATTTTATAGAGAACTTCCAAGCTGTGAAACAAGCCAAGGAGTACTATTGTATGGCTGAAACACGTGGAAGTGAAGGTCACTAGTGAGGAAGGGGTAATGACTGAGGAATAGGAGGACTGTCAGGGTCATCAGCACAGCCTCAGATCTCAGAACTTCGGTCCCACTCTCAAGTTCTGCAGCAGAAGCATGAGGCTTTAGGACAAGCTTGCAGAATGAAATCTATCACTGGGCAAGTTCCACCTGCCTGCTCAATCCAGGATGGAATCAGGATGGAGGAAGGAGGCTGTTTGAGCTACAGAAGAGCCCTCTGAAGACATGTGATTCTTCTCCACGTTCTGCTGTTGCTTTGACCTTTATGAGTCACATTCGCCCTGGAACAATTTTCCCCAGAAGGAAAAAAATTAAAAGGCACTAACCAAGCTTACCACCCATCAGCAGAGACCGAGGTGGTCTACAAACATCTGACATTTCAGTGATATTGCTGCGGTGTCAGAGGGAACAAGTAAATGTGCAGCCTGGGAGTAGGCAAAGCCATCCTGACACCTCAACAAGAAGCATGCTGCTTGGAGAAAAATGTCGGTGGCAGATGAGAAGTGGCAAGAAGGAAGACTCCACCACTCAGGATCCAAAGATGCCCAGGCTCATGCTCAAAGAGCCAGAGACAGATGGGGCCATGACATGGAGGAAGTTGGCACAGAATAGGCAGGGTTTTGCTTCCAAACTGCCAGATGCCAGCTACAGCTTTCCATCTGCCTCTCCTCATCCTCGCCTTTAGCATTTCACTGTTTACATGTTTCACATCCAAATACATTTGCTGACCTCACAGGGGGAGGCTGGCATGGTGAAAAGGTCAAGGACCTCAGCACGCAGGCAGGTCAGAAACACAAGGTGCATTTCCTTGGCACATTCCATACCCTGGAAGCCAGGATTCACAGGTCACTCTTTAGAGTTTAGAGCAATCTCAAAAAAATCCAGGAGGCCATAGCAAGGGCCATATTTACTACTGCAAATCATGCCGCAGCCTCAGTTGCCACCAACCCAGTTTGCAGCTTTTGCTGTCTGCTTCCTCCTTCCTTCTTTATTGCTGCCCTGTGATACAGGGTTATCAACAGGAAAAATGAGCCCCTATTGGTGAATTCAACAAAAAACTGGCTCCAGTGGGCAGCCTTCTTGCAAAAAGAATCAGAAGGATTAGGGAAAGAAAAGATCTAGAAAATATCAAAGGCCTTGAGGTCTAACAGCCTTGGGCAGGTTCTTTGGAATCTTCTGGGCCTGTTCTCCCATGCACAGCAAGAGTTCTGACCTTTCCCTTCTATACCCTTCCTCGATCACCCTTTGGCTTGAGCCAGGAGGAGGACACTGTGGTAGCTGTGAGCCGTCGCTTTGAACATCAGTGACCCACAAGGGATCACTGCAAGACCAGATGTGATGAGAGCAGCAGAGAATGATAGGAATGTAGAGACAGAACATCAGCTTTGCTCCCTCCAAGTACAGAGGCTAATGTCTAGAGGACTCCTTAAATTCAGATGGCCAAAAACCATCCCTGATCCTTTTTTCCCATCATTCTTCCCTCCTTCTGTCCTAACTCCCACACCCATATTTATTGACCATTCCTCCCCTTCCTGGTTACAAGTAATCTTCCCTCATCCCCAACACTCCCCCAGCCCTGTGAAACATAAGCTCAGCCACTTGTCCACTCAACATCCACTTTGAGGTCTGCAGGGCTGACTGGGACTGAGAGCTCACATAGAGCCACAGCAAAATGTCTCTTCTTGTTCTGAACTGGATGTCAACGAAAGATTCTCTGCACAAACATGGGCTTAAGGACCACTTTCAACAAGCGCCCAAGAAGAAAAACCATAACCAAAAGCCCAAGAAAAAGAAAAGGAAGGCAAGATGACAAGGTGGAGGAGAAGCAAGATTCCTAACCCTCTTGTGGAAAAAGAGAAAAATAAAGACTACTGGGGAATAAATTAAAGATACAGAAAGAGATATCAGCCTGGTCTCAGTAAAGATCTGGCTGGGGTTCAATCCTACTGCATATTTTATGTCCTAACTCATCCTAACTGAGTCTCACCTGCCTCCAGAAGATGGATGGCAGTCTCGCAAGGGATCTCCGATAGGCCCAATAAGCTGAGGATTGCACATGCTTCTGTGTACCTGAGGCCCTGGGTCTTTGGACACCCTGGTGATGAGGGCTGGGGTGGGTGAGGGTGCTTTCCTCCTGAATGGTCCTGCAGGGAGCAGCCTGCCTGGAAAGGCCTCTCCACCTTGTTTTCTTCCTGCCAGCCCAAGACACTGGTGGAGTCCAGAAGCCAGAGTGCCCAGTGCTTAGAAAATTCCAACCTGTCGCTCCACTGGGATCTCTGTTGTCATGCGTCTCTCCAGGATGGCCAAGTCCAGAATGCCAGGAAAATGGGTATATGGGTTACCATGAGCCAATTGCATCAATGAGCACCACGATTATCTCTGAACATCTATGTCAGTGTTCCGGAAGCAACAGAGATGGAAAAAGCTTGCACACTCTCCCATGCACCTATCTAGACAGGCACCATGCTGCCCAATCTTACAAAGGTAATCTCAACCCAAACAGTATCCCTGTGAGATAAGGTGTCCTATTCCCACTTCATAAATGGGGAAACTGAAGGTAGGGAAGACTAAACATACTCCAAGTCACACAGTGGAAAGGGCTGATGCTCCTGAGAAAGCAGACTGACAAGCTATGCTAGAGCATTTTTGTGGTGCTGGGAGCAGGAATTATCAGGCATAGAATTACTGCCTTTGCATTTGCTTTTCTATAAGTCCTGCCTTCCACATCTGGGCTATTCACAGTCCCAGCCTTGGCTGAGAAGAATCCTGGGAAACTTTCCTTGCTTCTCACAGACTCAGGGCAACCAAGCACCCTCCTCACGCCCTTAGGAGTTCCAAAGGAAAGCAATCCCAATTGGCTCAGCTCAGCACTGGATTTGGTTTTCTCTGGATTGATTACAGTATAGGTCGCGAAAAAGTGGAAGCGGTCCACTGTCTTACACTGGACTGATCTCTCTCTCTCTCTTTCTCTCTCTCTCTCACCCCTCTAGGTATCTCTAAAACAGTTAATGCACAATTTGATGAGATGCATAATTTGATTGGAAAATATGGGAGAGTGTCAGCAAGAGGGTAGAATGGGGTGGGCACTTGAAGGATGACAGCTCTTGGAGAAGGGCTGAGCAGGACTGCTGGGCTGGGAGGAGAAAGTGGGAGTGAGGAGCGACAGCTGGTGGGAAGCACAGAATTCATAGAAGGCTAAATCCAGAGCTATGCATGCTCTGGTTCCAGGGCAGTTCATGGATGGTGGACAAAAACAACCATTCATTAAAGTACCTACTATTGGTTTATTCAATTCTTATAACAACCTTAGAAGCCTTCTTTCCATTTGATGGATGGAAAAATGGAGGCTCGGGGAGCTTCAAGTCACACAAAGATGAAACAGGCTTTGATATTGTGCACCAGTTGTTCCCAAAGTGTGGCTTCCAGAGCAGCCACATCAGCATCACCTGGCAACTGGTTTAAAAATTGCAAATTCCCAGATTCCATCCTCCTTTTCCCACTAATCAGTCATTTTGAGATTGGGACTCATCATTCTGAATCTAACAAGCCCTCCTTATCCAGATGTGGTTAATTTTCCAGGACATTCAGCTGACAGGCAAGCAAGCATGGCCTAAAGCTATGATTCCCAAGGTGTGACCCCCACAGCACCCACACCAACCTCATCTGGCAACTCATTAGAAATTAAGTCTTGGGCCCCACCCAGACCTGCTGAATGAGAAGTTCAGGGACTGAGGACAGTGTTGTAGCAAAACCTCGGAGCACTCAGATGCACATGAAATTTGGACAATTTCTCATTGCTTTATTTCCTGGTCCAGGAGGAGAGGGTAACATGAGCAAAGGAAACTCTGACTGCTTCCAAGTGAGTCACTATGGAACACTCCTGGCCTGCCCAAGTACAAAAATGGTAGGATTCTATTTCAATGTGTTGTCTATTCATGAAGGCCAAGTGAGAAGAAAGGTGAGAAAAAAAAATGTGATGATGCAAACACCCAGGGGAGGGTCCAGAGTGCTGCAAAGGGAAATGGAGAGGCTCTGCATAGTGGCACTCACATGAGAAGATGGGGAAAAATGGGCTACAGTGTTTTTCTATCATGTGTGACTTATTCCAAAAGCAACATGGATTAAGTAACAGCCAGACAAGTGGGCCCAGGTAGTCACCAAATGAAAATCCATTGGAAGAAGAAACATACCAGAGCCAGGAGCTCATCTTTGCCTCTCGAAGATGAGAAGATGGGGCCGCCTCTGACGAACACTATCATATGTGAAGTACCTAGTACGTAGTATGTTCTCAGTCAATAGTAGTTCCCTCTGCCCTCCACTTCTACTATTTTATTTTGTTTCAAATATAGATTGATAGTAGTAGGTACATGAAGATTTATAAATAAACTGGATCCCACTATTCTATTTTCTTGTTTTATTTATTTATGCATTTTTTGCATGGTACTGGCAATTAAACCCAGGGCCTTTGCACTGACCTACATTTCCATTTCCAGTCCTTTTTTGTTTTGGGGGGGCGGTTTTTGGTACCAGGAATTGAACTCAGGACCTTGCGCTTGCCAGGCAGGCGCTGTGCCACTAAGCTATATCCCTGGCCCTCTAGTCCTTTTTCAAAATGTATTTTATTTTGAGACAGAGTCTTGCTAAGTCACTAAGTCACCGAAGCTGGGCTCAAACTTGTGATTCTCCTGCTTCAGCCTCTGAGAAGGCTGGGATTACAGATGTATACTGCCATGCTTGACTCAGATGCAATTTTTTTTGTGGGTACCGGGGGTCGAACTCAAGACCTCGTGTGCCAGCAGGCGCCCATGCTGCTGAGCAATATCACCAGCCCTTTTTTTTTTTCGTATATGGGTACCGGGAGTCGAACTCAGGTCCTCGCGCTTGCCAGGCAGACACTTATGCCGCTGAGCCATCTCACCAGCCCCTCAGATGCAATTTTTAAAAATATTTTTAAAATATTTAAAATGGTTGGTTGAAACCATGGATATGCAGGGCCAGTAGCACTTCACTCAGTCACAGAGCTTGGAAGCAGAAGCAGTATGCACTCTGTCCTTGCTGCCAGAAAGAGAAAAGTGAGCCCTGGTCCATCTCCATCCATCAGGACATCTGTGACCAGGGAAGTGTTCGGTGCTGTCCTATATAGTAGCCACTTGTCACATGTGGTTGTTGAGCTCTTGAAATGGGAACAGTGGTTCTGAGAAACTAGTTTTTAAATTTTACTTGATGCTAATTAATTTAAGTAGCTGCACATGGCCGGTGGCCATTGTATTGGGGAGTATTGTATTGTGTTGGGGAGTACAGACTGAGACCACTGTGAGTCCATCTCTGATTTCAGGCTGACCCTCATCCTGTAAATGACTCAGGCTCTAAGAGAAGTGAGACAGAATTCAAGCTGAGGCCCAGGTCACAGAACAGAGCAGCAAATGCCCTTTCCCTGGGCACCTCTTTATACACCATCCACTTGATGCTAAACAACATAAGTGGGCATACATGACCTGGTTTTGCTATAGCTTGGCCAAAGGAAATCTCTCTTACTGGGGCATCCCCATTCAGCCATCATACTAGAGAAATTCATCTGACATAAAGGTTCCCCAGGACAAGAGCTGGCGGACCCAGTCAGCAAGCAAATCTTGAACAGTAGGATGACCTTGGACAAGACACAGCAGTTCTCAGGGCTGTTATTTTTTCTGTCCATAAAATGGGAATGAAATAGTTACTCTGATAGTTTTTAGAATTAAATGAGCTAATGTATGATGCACATCAGAGACCTCCTATGTCTCCCAAAGCCTTTTCCTCCTCACCCCGTATTCCACTCTGCTGTGAAAGCCTCCCACCTCTCGGGGTCCTTCTCAGTATTCATGGTTCAGAACGCACCTCACATCTCTGCCTTCAACAGTTCTCCCCAGGGGGTTTCTGTAGCATCATCCGCAGTCAGCACCCCCCCACCAGCACACAGCCCTCAGTAGCTTAAGCCACCTGGGTCCCCAGTATGGGCTTAGCCACGCTGGCTCTTTCATGCGTGGCCTGAATGGAGGGCACCTGAGAGCCCTCACTGCCACTCACAGGATCAACAACTCTATTCACATAACCTTGGCTCCTGTCCAGCGGACTCCACAGCTAGGATGTCTAAAAGCAAATTAATTTTGCCTTCACCAGTATGATTGTCAATAAAAAGTTACTATTCAGCCAGTGGATGTTTTAATTATCCAAATGTCAAGCCCTGTCACTTCCATTAGCACTGTAATGGTCCTGATGGAAAGTGTCTGGCAAAAACCTCAGGAGAATCCTGAGCCCTGCCCTGTACCCAAAGAGGACCCCTCCCCATGCCACCTCACACTCACCATTCCACATTCCCTTCTTCCCAGTCCCCAAAATAGGGGAGTCTCCTTCACTCTTGAGCATTCTGTGTACCCTGAGATTCCTGTCCAGCTGGAATTTCTCTTGTTGATTTGCAAGAACAGCAGACACTGGTGTGCAGACCATAAAGTAGAGGGACTCTAAACACCATCTTGAAGGGTCATGTGAGAATCCCAATTCTGCTACTTGCTCACCAAACCATTCAGCTCCCTTGGGCTTACCTACAATGTAATGATGGTCGTGTGTGTGTGTGTGTGTGTGTGTGTGTGTGTGTGTGGTACTAGGCATTGAACCCAGAGCCTACACAGATGAACTACATCTCCAGCCTTGTTTTAAAATTTTGAAACAAGGTCTCCCTAAATCACTAAGTTTCCCAGGCTGGGCTTGAACATGCAATCTTCCCACATCAGCTTTCCAAAATGCTGAGATTACATGTGTGCACCTCCATGCCCAGCTAAGGATAGTCATACTTTTATACAAGATGACACACTTGGGGCTGGTGAGATGGCTCAGCGGCGTAAGCGCCTGCCTTGCAAGTGCAAGGGCCCGAGTTCGACTCCCGGAACCCACATACGAAAAAGGGGCCGGTGATATCGCTCAGCGGCACGGATGCCTGTTGGCACGCAAGGTCCTGAGGTCAACCCCCCGGTACCCACAAAAAAAAAAAAAAAAAAAAGATGACACACTTGAAGCATTTACTTCAAAGAATAGCCGGTACGCAGCTTTCAGTGTATTGGTAGGCTTTAGTTTTGCTGGTAGTCATGCTATTGTTATTATTTTTAAATATCATTGAGCAATTTCAGTGGGATTTCCCCCATCCAGGCCTTTCTTGACTCCCCACTCTGTTACTCCTCTAATGTACCATGCCTGGCTTCTTTTACTTCCTTCATCCACAGTTGTTGATTCAATCAACATTCATTTGTTGAATGTCTATCACATTCCAAACCCTGCCTTCAGGCTGGAATGCATGAAGAAAACAGACAGGGTCCTTGTCCTCATAAAGCTTAAAGAAGGAGAGCTGAATATTTATCAAATAAGCATGCACACACTGAAACAAGCATTTGAAATCGTAATGGATGCAGTGAAGTAGGTTACAAAGCACAATGAAAGGAATCATAGAGGGGACCCAATGCAACTGGTTAGTCAGGGGATCACAGGTTTTAAAGCAGTGTTGAGGGTGAATTTTCATTTCTCTAAGTGGACACAGGGTCCCTGGAGGGCAGGCACAGAACCGGTTCCCAAGAGCTAACAGTTTCCAACCAAGACTGGACAGTTACTGAAGGTTGGTTGGATTCATGAAGGGACAGATGGTTGGACAGTTATAAATATTTCTGCTCTACCCTCAGTTACCAAACCTACCCTGGCTTCTGGCCCCTTCCTCCCATTCCTGTTTCGTTCACTAGGTTTTCACCCCCCTTTGCTCTGCTTCTCAGCAGACTTTTGCCCCACCCTAATGTTATATCTGGAGTCAAGAACTGCGTGCTTTGGAGAGGCCTCCCAGGGCACCATTTCTTCTCAAAAACCCTTTTATAGCCAACATCCTGCTCTCTCCCTTCCCACCTCTGCCTCCCCAACCCAAGCCCTCATTCCTACATCATCTCCACTCCAACCAAGGGAATTTAAAAATGGAAAACCACGTGTAAGTCAAAACCATGGGAAACCTGCCGCTGTGAAGAGGTGAGCGCCTTCTCCCAGGAAGGAGGCTGATGCCTGAGTCACTGTTCTGGCTACATCAAATGGCAAGACCTTGGGCAGGGAGGGAGGACTAGATGTCTTCTGGTGTTCTGGGCACAGAAGGGACACTTGACAAATCATAAACAACACAAGATGAGGCAGCAACTGGGAAGCCTGAGAGAAACATTCAGGAAAACGTCCTCCTGCACTGGGGGCTGCTGCCAGACTGGGACATGGACCAGCTGCAGCCTGTGCCTCTGGACAACCTGGAACCACAGCTTTTGCTGGACTGTCACTTTAAGCCAAGGAACTTTATCCTGTTGGCACAAAGCAGGTGGGTCTCCTTCAGATTTGTCCTCTTAGCTTGGGGCTCTGGGACTATTGTGAGAATTTACACTCTCTTGTGGGTTCTAGAGGTGGAGGCATGGCAATACAGAAAGTCCCTCCACTCAGGGAGCTTCTTTCTAGTTGGGAAAAAAGAAACAAATCAGTATCTCATCCAGCAGGTCCCAGTAGGTGCTGTGATGACAGATAAAACAAGGTTGGGCAAACGAAGGTTAGAGAAGGCCTCTGCCACCTTGCTGTGTGCGAGCAGGTCCTTAGTGTGCACTAAAGCCTTCCCCCTCCCTCACCCCCACCTGCTAGCAGTCACAAGTGCTGAAGAAGGAGCCAGAGACCAGGATGCCTACCACTTCCAGAAGCTTGGGAAACAAACAGAACAGAGAGAACTTGGAGGAAAATGTCAGAGCCATGCTACCAACAAACCCTATCACCAAGCCACTGGCTTCACATGCTCTCAGCTTACAAACTAGAAAAGCTGATATGATTGGGTTGATTAAGAGCAAGAAAGTTGTAGTGCAAACTCCTTAAGGGACTTAATTTTGTTTTTAATTATAAAAGATGCACTTAGAGGACATGTAATTTGACCCTAAAGTCCCACTTACATGAATTGACAAGTCTATGCAAAAAACTTAAGGATGCTCATCAATAAATTATCAATAATAAAAACCTGAAAACAATCTAAATTTCAAACAATTAAAACTGCATTAAATTTCTAACTTAAAAATGGTGAAGGAAAAGCACAAACAAGAAAATAAAAACCATATCCCAACCTAGATACCTAGAATAGTCATAATTAAATGGTTGATGTATGTCTTTCCTTTTTCCTATGTACTCCTATGAATTTTTTGGTGTCAATATAAAATGGAGATCATACTGAATATACTGACTTACAGTCTAACTTTTTCTAAATATTTCTTATGCCATTAAATATTGTTCTACAACATATTTTAATGATTTCATAGTGTTTCATTATTTGAATAAATCGTGACTTACATGACAGATTCTTTATTGTTAGGCATTTCATCATTCCCAGTTTTCCATCTTTATAAATAGTGCTTCAATACATGACCTTGTACATGAACTTTTCTGCACATCTCTGATTATTTCCTTAAGGTAAGAGAAATGCCAAAATGTGGAATGGTTGAGTCAAAAAGAATATTCGTTTCCAAAGTTTTTGAAAAATACTGTCAAACAGCCCTTCAGAAAGTTGTACCAATTCATTTCCCTACAGTAGGGGAAAAAGAACCTCCTTTTATCTAAACCACCGTGTATTGTTATTTTTGCCAATTTAATAGAGAAAAACAGAATTTCATAACTGATTTAATTAGTGTTTCTTTGATCCCTACTTAAGCCAAGCAAATTTCCATGTTTATTAGCCATTTTACTCTTAGCCATTTTTAATTCTGAGAATTGCCTGTTCCTGCCTTTTGTTTACCATTTTTCTGCTAATTTTTTAGGACTTTATTAGATCCCAAAGGCAATTTGCAAAAAAAGAGGAATTACTCCAAAAGCTGCCATGAGCCTGAGGACCAAACATCACTTATGAAAGTCCCAGGGGTGTTGGCCAATGCCCATAACGACTTGTTTTTTCCAATATCAGGGCCAAAGGACCCCAGATTGGTGGAGGGAGGAGCAGAGATCCAGAGCCAAAAACACAGGAGCCAGTACCTGGCCTAGGTTTTATCAGTGGTGAACAGCAGTAGATCGGGAAAACAAGCATGGCACCCACAGATTCAATGTGGCAGAAATTGGGCATCTCCACTGGAAAAGGAAGGAAGGTGGGCACACACAGGTGCAGTGGTAGTACCATTCTAGCCAGATAAGTCCAAAACAAAGACTTAACTCTCCAGAATGGAAGTGTCAATATGTGGCAGCTTAAGACTTTGAGAATCACTGTGCATAGTTCCCCCTCACCCTAACACTAAGCCAGAGAGACTGGGATGAATTAGCCAGGAAGGGAATTCTAAAGCACAGCTGTGCATAGTTCACCTCTAGCACTGATTGGCAAAGGGCAGCTGTGTGAGTTGGAAGGAAAACTACTTTCCAAAAGATTGTTGAAATCTCCCTCCCACACAAGTGTGCCTGTCCTTGCCACATCAGGCCTCCACATGTGGAACCTGGAAACGAAGTGGAAAGCCTCATGGTCTGGATCCAATGACTGGTGCCCAGGCTTAGCAAGGGACACAAAGGTAGAAATAAGTTGGGGTGCTGAGAGGTGTCCCACGCCTGCTAAACAACCAGGAAGCAGCTCAACATGCACCTCTGTGCCCATCAGAGCCTTGGAACTATGCAAGCTATTGTCACACGTTGTCTAGGCCACGTTCCTCAATCTCACTAGTTGATGAGGGAGCCCACCCAGAGCCCAGAGCCCAGAGCCCAGAGCCCAGACATGCTAGCCTGACAAAGCTGACTCCATCTCCTCCAGCAACTTTCAGCTGCCTGAGAAATGCTCAGCCCCTTTCTGGAAGCCTAGAGGCTGGTCATAGACATTCCATCTCCATGCATGTTTCCAAAGTGCCAAGCCCTCTGAACCAGAAAGGATGGGAAGGAGCATAGGCCATGCCTCTCTTTCCTCACAGCCCTCCAATCCCACTGTGTTGCTACAATGGTGAAGACAGGGGCTTAAGTGGTTGCTCTATATAAGGTGGCAAAAAGAACCTGAGGCAGGCCAGACTTGCACTCCCACTTGTTCCTCCATGTTAAAGAGCCCGCCAACTCCATCCACCACCTTACTCTACATTCTAACTCTCTGAAGACTCAGTGAGAACTCACTGGAGTATCTTCCACTCTGCTGTGACTCTCTGTGCCACCAAAGCCCTGCTATGAGGAGACACTGCTTTTCCTTTATGAAGTTGGCTTTCTCCACACCATGCTACACCTGGCTCTGTCTTATCCCTACACCAACAATCTCCACCTTCAGACTCACAACCACTGTGTTAAAGGGTCTGCCTGACAGGGGTGCCCCCTGACATTGGGGGAGAAGGAAAAGATGATGATTTTTATTACTTTTTAATGAACAAATTATACACACACAATTAAAAGCATCAAGAACTCTGATCTTAGGTGCATAGTGTAAGACATGTTTATATGCATAGGGTATCCACTGCCAGAGGTGCAGGAAAGTCCTCTCCTGCCTCCTCCCAATGGTCACCATAGTAAAAACTATGTGACATCCATCAACACTGATTAGTTTTGCTTATTTCTGAACTTCATTAAAGATGAAATCACATAACATGTTCTCTCTTGTGTCTGGCTTCATTCTGTCAACATAATGACCATGCAACACTTATTAACTCTCTGGCTGGCACTAAGAGCCAAGGCATTTAGTAACTCCCCCTAGAACTCTGCTTATACTTTCCAACCGTGTGCCAAGGAGCCCTACAGGTGTCTGTGCAGAGGAGGAAAGGGCAAGGGGGTCTGATTGTGGTGGGGGGGTGTCTAAAGCTGATGAAGTTCTTTATCTGTTTTACACAGGGGGTTTCCATTAAAATTTCTCTTGCTCAAAGTCTTCTAAACCAAAACCACAACAATGCTGTTCTACGAGGCTTTCAGAGAACCTCTAAACATGATGTATCTTTCTGTTCCTTGGTCAAAAGTTGAGAAGGGAGAATAGAAACACCAATGATGTCTGCAGAATTTCAGGTGGGGAAAGCAGATCCTCTTTCCAAAATCCTTATTCCTATCCTGAGACCAGAAGCCTTCTCCTCACAGAAAGAACAGTATCTAGGAAATTCAATACCCCAGACACCAGCCCTCTACCCCACTCACCATCGCCCTTCCTCTCCCAGCCACCAGGAGGTGGTGTTTCTAACAGCCCTGCCTGAACAACTAGATATTTGTGTTGCCTGGAAGGTTAAAACAGGATGAGCCAAGATAAGATGGTTCACAGTCAAGAAGGAGTGGGCAGCAATATCCCATATGTCCATGTGGCTCGTGTCAATTTCTCTTTCCCCAGCAGGTTCCAGGTCCTTGCGGGACTTAGAAATTGTCCTATTCCCCTTCCTGAAGTCACAAGGGAGATCTGAGTGGAACGATTCAACAAAAAGCAAAAGAATTGCAGATTCCATGAGTAAAGAACTCAATCTAGGATTTGCACTGTGGTCCTTGGCTCTTAGCTCTGTCACTGGAGGAGGGGAGCAGAGGGCAGCCAGGCTTCCCTTGCCATGCACACCCTCTGGTACTGTCCCAGACCTGGTAGAGACAGACACACACACTGACACACACTCTTCCCTTAATTTTGAAGCCCCTGTGGACGGCAAGGGAAATTTAATCCATATGTCTCTGATTCGTTTATACTTAATTCATCAACATGTTTTGTAAGAGCTGTTTTGTGTCCAAGTGCCTTTTTTTAAAGCTCTTAAAACTCTGAGTTTTTTCTTTGAAACAGGAAATCATACTATGCCAAGAGAAAAAGAACTTGAACCCTCAGAGGTTCAAACTGGGTTCAAAGCTCCTGCTTCCCAAGAGACCCCAACCAGCTGGAAGGGAGACCCATGCCCCCTTGCTCTCCTATACCATGCCAGGGGACAGAGGTTCTAACAGCAGCCAAAGCTGACGGGGGTGGCCTAGAGAAGGAGCAAGTCTGGGCCATTGCAGGGTAAAACTGTTCTGTTCACAGCCAGGGCCTAGCTCCTCAGAGACCATGGAGAACTGCAGGGTGCAGGAGGGAGGGAAACCAGGACAGGAGCTCCGTTCTGCTGCAGTAGAAGCTGCATCTTGACTCCAACAGAATCACTGCAAGCAGGTTCTTCTGGAAATGACCTGGGGCCCCTGGTCTGAGCTGAATTGTGGGCTCAGGCAAGCCCTCCAGCATGATGGTGAACATAGCTGATTCAAGCCAGATGGCTGGGAGGATGACCCAGCCTCGTCTTACCTCCCCCCCACTGTCCTCACCTGTGGAGTCTCCTCTGTGGCTGCACACACACAAAGACATCGCTCTGCCTCTGGCCCAGGGGAGCTGAAGGCTATCAAGGAGATAGTAACTGAGCAGGTGACTGTCTGTAAATTGAGCAGAAAGGACATCCTGGAGCCACCATAAGCTCTGGCCAGCCTGTGGACAACCACACCCTCTCCTGAGCAGGGGGACTATGGGCCACGGCACGTGCACACTCTGATGCAAGTGTGCACACACTTTGCTTACACCTCACAATTCAGATAATCTACATTTCAGGTACTGAAAATCTCTGACAACTACCCTAGAGAGGAAGCAGAGAGTTCAGCAGGAATTCTCATGTTAACCAATCCACAGGGTCAAAAGGGCAGAAAACAAGGTTGCACCAACGTCAAATATGGCAAAAGCAACCTCAATGCAGCAAAACAGCTATGGCAAAGAAAACCCCAGTGCTGCTTCTCTTCCTATAGGAAGCAGGCTTGACGCCCAATGCCACGGCTGTGAATGTGGGAGGATAAGCAATGGGCTTTCAGAGGGAAGGACACCATCACCTACAGCCAGGAAAGCACATAGTGTAAGAGATTGGATAGACGTTCAACAGTGTTCATTTCCTGCTCCCTCTCAGCTCCATTTTGGGGTTGGCTGGGTGACTTGTTTTGGGCAATGAAATGCAAGGAAGGTGACAGTAAGAATTCTAAGCCAAGCAGTAAGATGAATGACATGTTTCCACACACCCTTCCACAACATCCCACAAACCACAAGAGAACATGTCCCAGTCAGGCATGGTGGTGCATGCCTATAATCCCAGCACTCACTTGGGAGGCAGAGGCAGGAAGATCATGAGTTCAAAAACAGCCTGGACTACACAGTAAGATCCTGTCTTTAAAAAAGCAAAAACTAAAAGAGAACGTGCTCCTGTAGCCAAGATCTCCTATTGAGAAATGTGAGACCCAACAAAACCTAATACAAAACCCAGAGCCAAACTTAGGCAAGCCCAGCTGGAATTTGCTAAACCAAGCCCACTGACAGGCTGGGACAAGAAAGAAAGGCTTGTCGGAAGCAAATGAGCTGTGGGTGGAGTTGTTACCAAGCATTCTGCAGCAACAGCTGACTAAGACATGTAGTTATGATCTTAAAGCAGATTACAGAAGATCATTGGTGTTGGCTCTGCCATCCATCCAAGACCCGCACTGGCCAGTCTTATCCCGTAAAACAGTCTGTAGCGGCTGAATCTTCTCACTCTGCTATTGTTAGTTTACTCCTTCATTTCACAACTATCTACTGAATAAAAACTGCTGGTCTGTAGGGATATAGCAATTAATGGGGACATGACTACAATCTTAAGAAATGTGTAAGTTATGGGGGAGAGAATGATAATACAATATGATGCAGATAGGAGCAATGGCGGAACAAGCCTAGGGCATCAAGTCTGAAAGGTATGGCTAACAAAGGCACAGAGAGGAGAGCAGGAGTGGCCGGGGCTGGCTGGAATGGCTTCCTGGATGGGACTGGTCTCTGATGCCTGAGTCATAAGCAATAAGCAACAGCACTCTGTGCAGAGAGCCTGGCCAATGAACCATCACACACTCTAACCCTCTGCAGCCACTACCCAGTTTCCCTACTCCAGGTAGCACACTTGACTGCTTCCACTGTTTGTTTAAATAACTTGTATTGAATACCTACTATATGACAGGCCTGCTGATTTGGTAGCCACCAGTGACCTGCAACTATTGAGCACTGGACAGGCGGCTGGTCTAAAGTGAGATGTGCTGTAATTGTAAAAGCACCCAGGACTTCAAAAACAATATGGGTGAAAGAGGACTTCAAATATCTCATTTTAAACTGCATAACATGTTGAAGTGATAATATTTTGGATATACTGAGTTAAATAAAATGCATAATTAGAAATAATGTCATCTGTTTCTTTTAATTTTTTTAAAATAAGGGTACTAGAAAGCTTCAAAGTGCACAAGTGGCTCTTGCTACATTCCTGTGAAACAGCACTGCACTGGACTTTCAACCCAAATTTGGTTATAGAACACCCTGGGGATCTTATAAAAACTCTAAAGCCCAAGCTGTATGTACCCAAGATCAATAACAGGAGAATCTCCAGGGTTGGGACACACACATCAGTAATTTGGGGCACTCCTCAAGTAGCTCCCATGTGCAGAGGTGCAGCAAAGGCACAGCCCTTTTTCTAGTCAGGCAGGGAAACCGGTTGGACATTGCTCAGTCCTAACAGTTGACTTTGGGGAGCACAAAAGCACTGGGTCCAAGGGACAGAGAGCCAGCTCCTCACAGCTCCACCCACCCCAGAGGGGGTGCTGGGAGAAGTCAGAAGAACAGCCCTCTTGTTGCCGGGGGCAGTTACAGGCTAGTCACCCTAGTCTCTGTGCTCATCTGTGGGTCCCTGCACAGGTCTCCCTGCCTGCTGCGGCCACCAGGTCAGTTGTCCAGTGTGCCAAGGCCTAGCCAGAGAGCCATGGCTGCCTTCCAGGCTCAGCCCTTCCCAGCGCTGAAATTGGACTTCAGCTACTTAACCTCCTGAGCACACTTCGCTGGAGAATGGTTGCACCCCTTTATTAGGTCACAGAGAAGTTTCTAGCAACAGAATACACACACACACATATGCCTGCGCGCGCACACACACGTGCACACGCATATGCAGTTTATCTGAATATTAACTGAGTGTGATATGAGGATAATGTAACAATTAGCAGTGCACAGCCAGCTCCCCAGAGGCAAAGTGGGCACCCCAGGGAGTCACGAATGCATATGTGTGAAGAGAGAGCTGGTGCTGCAGGAGTAAATAAAGTTCCAAAGCTGAAAACAGGGAGGCACCCAGGGCCCCACAGAGGACAACACAGCCAGGTCTTCCCCTCTCAGGGCTTCTGCAGTTGGCACCTGGGAGTGGCTGGTAGGTCCCTGAGGGGCTGCTGCATCAGCCTGTTCTTCTTTACATTGGCTCCCACTCAGACCAGCTAGAGGCACAGTCCCTGCTCTCACTCGGCTTCACAAATTCTGGTTCTGAGCCACAGAATGCACCCTTGAATGCAGGGGAGGAGGAAGATATGGGATCAGAAAATCAGCAGGTGAAACACCGGGTGACACCCAGACTCTTCTCATGGAGCAAGGAGTAGTGAGGGAGAGCAAAAGAGGCACCAACCCAGATCACCGTGCTCCTCAGAAAGGTACACTGAGCAAGCACCGATGCCTGGCAACCAGGACACATCAGACAGCCATAGGAGATGGTCACCATTGTCACTATCATGGGCATGTGCAATGTCAAAACTTCAAATCAAATGCTTTAAATATTTTCAGATGATTGTGTGTAAATTGGGCTACCATAGGTCTGCTAAAAATAATCCACACCAAAATGGGAAACCTGGGATAAGGCATGGGACTTTCTGGGCCTTGGTTTCCCCAACATAAAGTGGATAAAATAAAAGTACTATATCAGGAGGTTGTTGTGAGGAGAACATGCAAAATGCTGAGCCTAATGGCCAGCTTGGGAATATCTGCTCCTATGTGTCATACAATAATAATAATAGTTATTATTACAGCAATAATATGAGGCAGTAACATGTTTCTACTCATCTACATACCTCTGCTATATCCCACAAGGAAAACATGCTCCTGTCCCTTCAGCCTTGGAAGAAGAAACAAGCAGCGTGGAAATACTAAGAATGAATTAATAGTAATGACATAGTATGAGTGCTAATAGCAATAGCATGTAGGAATAGTAAATACATAATGTTAGTGTATATAATATAGATACATCAGCATATATTATATATGTTACCAAAATAATATAACATATGGTGATAAAATAAAGGTCATATGGTAACAATAATAATAATTATCATTGTTAAGTCTGGATATGTGGGAGTGGTCAGGACAAGCATGGGCTGAGAAACGAACTGGCAGCCAGAGCTGAGAATTCATGAACGTGGTTACTATCTTAGAAGATCCTATGACAGAGAAGGGTTAAGCAGGCAGGTATTACAAAGGGCTCAATCCTGACCTCTCCATTTCCCAGCTGTAGGATCCTGGGCAGGTTCGTTAACTTCTCTGACCTTCAGTGTCCTGGTGTATATAATGGTGCTAACTAGATCATTGCCTCTGAGGGTCACAGTGAGTGTCCAGTAGGGAAATGGTGTTCTGTGCTGAGCGCAGTTTCTGACACAGAACTGATGAAAGAATGCTAGCTATTTTCATTTCTTCGTTATCATCTTAGAGCCACCAGAGCCACTGGGCCCCTGGGTAGGGGCTGAGTGACATCTAGACTGCACTTAGCCTGGTGCAATGGAGGGAAGATGGCTCTGGATACCAATGTGCCTGCATCCAAATCCCACTGACCACATCCTGGCTACAGGCCTGGAGACCATTACTCAACCTCCTGGGCCTCAGCTCTGTTATCTGTAAAATAACATAATAAAAAGAGCCTTACAAATGCACGCTATTTAACCTATCCACCCTGTTTCTAGAAATCTAGCCCAGGGAAACAATCTGAGACATATACGGAGATTTACACACAATGACATCCATTGGCACATTTCTAAAATAGGCAGTACCCAAGGAAAACTGCAATGTCTAATCCCAGAGGTTCATTACACTACGGCACATCCAAATGATGTAACACTGCTCACCCATTAAAAAGTGTGTTGCCAAAGACTATTTAAATGTTTGGGGAAAATGTTCATGACATATTCCTAAGAATATGGTTACAGAAACAGTTTACAAAACTAGCTGGGTCACCATTTGCCTTAAGGCATCCATGACGAGTTGGGAAAGATGGCCCCTCTGATGGACACTGCCTCTGGACTCTTCCTCCACCCTGGATTCCCTGCCCTTGAGCAAGGCGCAACCTGAACCACTGCACCCAGCTGAACTTCCTGCTTCGTCCTGGATCCTGCAAGGGTCCCATGCATCAGGCGGAGTAGCCCCTTCTAGAACAAGCCAGCTCATGTCCCTCCCTCTGTCAGACACATCACAGCCTCCCAATCCTACAGGATGGCTGCCAGAGTCTTCACCATGGCCTATAAGCCCCTATGTTCCCTGGCCCTATAAAAGCTCGCTGACTTCCTACAGCCTCCCTGTTGCTCCATTCCAACCACATTATCCTCCTCGCTGTTCCTTGATTGTGCCAAGCACAATCTCACCCCAGAGCCTTTGCACTGGCAACTTTCTCCGCCAGTAATGTTCTTTCGCAAATATCTACATGACTCATGTCTGTCAGATTTACTCAGATAACACCTTTTCCATTAGGGCTTTTTTCAATAGGCCTCCTATCAAAAATTACAGTTTCCCTCTAACACAGAGTCCTCCATCCCAATTGTATTTTTTCTTTACCATTTATCTCCACCTGACATTTCATGTGTTTCGCTCATTTGCTGAGTTATTTATCTCTCCCTACTCTAATGGGAGCTCCCTAAGGCCAGGTTTGTTTTGGAGGGGTTTTGTGTTTTGTTTTGTTTTTTAACAGTTCTAGTACAAAAGAAGTGCTTAATACGTTTCTGTTGCATGAATAAGATAGACACAGTGTATTGTGTTACTTTTACATAAAGCAATACACAGATAGGTATTACCTCTGGGAGTTAGAAAAGCAGATAATTATTACCTTCCTCCTGTGCTTTTCTGTATTTTCTGAAACTTCTACAAGATTATACACTATTCAGTATCTTCAAAACAAAAAACACTGTGAGCACTACTTTTATGGCTGGTGCCTAGTGAGTAAAGACTCCTTCCCGCATCAGACATGGCACTTTAAGGAAGGTAAAGTCACTGTCCACATCATTTTGGAGGTCACAAAAGAAAATAAAGTAACATCTACTTTTTTTTTTTTTTGTGGGTACCAGAGGGTCGACCTCAGGACCTCGTGCGCCAACAGGCGCCCATGCCGCTGAGTGATATCACCGGCCCTTTTTTCGTATGTGGGTTCCGGGAGTCAAACTCGGGCCCTCGTGCTTGCTGGGCAGGCGCTTAAGCTGCTGAGCCATCTCACCGGCCCTACTTTTTTTTTTTTTTAATGTGAGTACTGGGGGTCGAACACTGGACCTCACGTGCCAGCAGAAGTAACGTCTACTTTTATCAGTAAAAACTCAAATGAAATGCCTGCACAAACTCATATCTCCTCTACCCAGGCAGTAGGTTCCTGGCCTCCAGACCAAGACCTGCTTTGTCCAGCCAGCCCTCCTGGGGGCTGAGGCCTGTCCTTGTGCCCCTCAAGGACCCAGACCTCCCTCCTATGACTGCCCACCTGATCACCACCTCTCACTCTGCCAAGCTGGATGATCCCCCCCACCAGGGCTCTGTTCTTGGTGTCCCTCCTGCCAGGAATGCTACTCCCTGGAGGTCTGTGAGGTGCGCCCCCCGACTCAGGAGGCCTTCCTTGAAGGGGCTGTCCCATCCAGGGGAGCTCCCCAGCCCTCCAACAGCCTGTACCCTGAGAACTGCAGTCTTCTCCATCTCAGCACCACGTGACCTGTGTTTACTATCTCTCCTGCACGCTCCAACCCCTACTGGGATGTAAGCTTCATGAGAGGAAGGACTGTTTATTTATTGCTGAATCCCAGTAAGAAAACTACTCAGTACCTAGTGAATGCTCAAAAATGTTAGATGAATGAGTTGAGGAAGAGAAGGAAGGAGGGAAAGAAGGAAAGGAGGGAGATAGGGAGGGGGGCCAGCCCTAGGCCACACAGATAAGGATTCTTCTGTAAACATCTACAGAAGGAGTGAAATCTGCTTATATCTGCTCACTTGGTAACACCCGTAGAAAATCCTTAATATAAATCCTCTACAAATGGTCATGACTGCCAATTTCTCCAGCCACTCCAAGGTGTACAATGTCAAAGAAATAAACGAGTTTGCAATACTAACCTACTGGTAACTCCCAGGACAATTTTCCATTTGCTGTCCTCCACCTTCTTCTCCTCCTTTGAGCCTTCTCCCCAAGCACCAAACGCTGACGACTCCTCCATATCTCCTCCACCCATGCCACAGACACCTGGCTTCTAGACCTGATTGGTATAGAAAGCATGGTTTCTAAGATAACATGAATGTGGTCCTCTGGCCTGCCCATCTGTGAGTCTGGTGCATGGTGGTGCATGCTCTAGGCATCTGACCAAGATTATCACCTTTAAAAATATGAGGGCCAAGATATAGCTCAGTGGCACAGCACCTGCCTGGTAAGCATGAGGTCCTGAGTTTGATTCCTGGTACCAAAAAAAAAAAAAAAATCAGCCACATCCATCTCAGGAGAGCTGCTGATTTCTCTAGTTCTAAACTTAGTCCCTGAGTACTTGTGACCCAGAGAAACACCAAGGTCTAGATGAGTGGATACTCTGACCTCTCCTCAGATGTTGGTCACAGCTGTGAAAGGGAAGCCATGCCAAATTAAGAATGGGACTATCTGCAGCTTAACTTTCCTGATAAAGGAAGGGCAGGAATGGTCAGACTTCTTCTTAAATCAATGCTTTAAAGGAGACTTTGGAAGGATCAGAATATAAGCAGACAATTAGGACAGATTCACGCTATCTTAAAGCTGGAAAAGGAATTAGCAGAAATGGCAAATGTATGTCAACCATGACCAACTAGTGGAAGATAAATAAAGCACTGTGATGAGAAGTATTCTGTGCCTGAATCCAAGCCTAAACATGCTGTGATCAATTAGTGATGTCTGCCATGGGTGCAAGAAGAGGGAGATCACACATCTAACCCACATCTGTGGACTGGAGGGAGGGGTGAGTGTTCCTTACTCATAGCTCTTGAATTCTTTATATTGTCATGACTCACCTGTCAGATGAGTGTCCCCAATATTATGAGCAATTCCCAGCGTGCCAAAACTCCACCCCTTTCTGTCATACTCAAAAGAACATATCAGAATGCAAATAAAGTGAAAGCACCATGAATTTGCCCCAATTTATTATGAGGTAAATCTTCTGCAAAAGCCAGCATTTTAATACTGGTACCAAATTACACCCAACTTATCTCACAGTGGATCATACTTCACAACAAGGCAAATGAGAAACATGTCTCTCCGTCTCCCTCCTGCCTCACAGAGTTTCAGCAACACCCAAAAGCAGCCTGCCAGGCAACACCTTTTTACTCTGCATGTGGCTTGGACCCAGCTTTAGGCTCCTTCTCTGAACAAGGCCATGCACCCCTGAGCAACTGGAGTTGACTGGGCAGAGGGAACGCAATTGCTCACTCTGTCCCACAGTGTCCTCCTTGAAGAGTCAGGTTGGACTCCGGTCATGGCAGCTCCATAACTAGTGTCACCTGCAAGACTCCCACTGTCTGACCACAAAGGTCAGAAGCTCAGAGTCCTCTACTAAACCAGCTTCCTTTGGACATACCCATGCACTTGCTGCACCTGGAGTCCTCGAGGGACAGAGCTTGGTTGAGCGTCCAGTAGGCAGAGTTCGGCTTTCCCACTCGCAGCCCATGTGCAGCCAGGGTATTGTCTCTCTTGAGGAAATGAGGCCACCAGGGGAGGCAGACCACAGGTTTGCCCAAACAAGAAGAAGGTGTCTTACTTTACTACAGGTGCCATAACAAACTGCCATAAATTCAGTGATATAAAACAACAGAAATTGATTCTCTCATAGCCCTGGAGGCTGGAAGTCAGAAATCAGCTTTAAGGGGCTGACACCAGGCGTACGCAGGCTCTAGGGGAGAATCTGTGCTTTGCTTGTGCAGTTTCTTTCCAGTGACTGCTGGTCTTCCTTAGCTGTGACTATATTGTCCCAATCTTCAAAGCCAGCACCTTCAAATCTTTCCTCCAGCCTCATGTGCCTTTCCTTCTCTGTACAATCAAATTGCCCTCCACCTCTCTCTTACAAGGAAATGTGTGATTATGTTTAGGATCCATTCAGATAATCCAGGATAATCTCCCATTGCAAGGCCCTTAATTTAATCACTTCTACAAGGACTCTTTTGTCATTAGCAGGTAGTAATTATAGGTTCCAGGGCTGAGGTCTTGACTGGGTCTTTTGGGGGAGGAGCATTATTCCGAAACCTACCCCAAAGACATACTTTTAACTTTATGTGAACATGAATGGTTTTTGTCCCCTTAATAAGGAATCTCAAACAGATGGAGAAGCATTTGGTGCCAAAGAGGAATCCCAATTTGGATTGCAAAGTTAAATATCTATTTTCTTTCTGCAAAAAGCCAATTCTACAAGTTATGATCAATAACTTTGGTGATATTTAAATTTTTAAAAATTCATTGCAGTAAAAGACACATTGCCATTAATCTCCCTCAAAATTCTCCCTCTCAGTTCTAATACACTTAACCCATCATTCTTGCCACTTTCTGAAGCAGTTCTGGAAGTACTCCTTCATGAGTGTCTTTAGTTGCACTCCTGTGCCTGCCTCAATGTCCTGAATAGATTTCGAATGTTTATTCTCATGGTCATTTTGACATTGGAGAAGAGCCAGATCTAATGAATAAGGTCAATGAGGGCACACTGTAATGTTTTTAGGAGACTGCCTTTCCATTGGATGGCACAGGGCAGCAAAACTCACCATATCTTTGATCACATCTCATAAAGACACTCACAAAGAGGCCTTCCAGACCTGTTTCAGAAAGTGGTAAGAATAATGGATAAGTGTGTTTGAAGTGAGAGGGAGTATATCGAGGGGGATTAGTGGCAATATTACTTTTACTGTAATACATTTTTTAATTTAAACATTCACTGTTTTTTTATCAACCTTTCTAAGTGCAGGGAGTGGAGAAAAACAAACATGAGGAGGAAAATGGGAGAATATTTTCCCATCACCACAGACGCCAACCACTGGTGGCTGAGTCTCAGGATGTCGTGACTGGGAGCAGGAAAGGGGAGGAGTAGAGCCAGGCAGCCAGGCAAGTCCCGTTTACTTGCCCCACATGTCTTATCTTGACGGATGGCTGCCAGTTTCTCTGCTTCACAGACAAGGAAACCCAGCCTCCTGCAAGGGCAAGGGGCTTTGTCAGGTCACACGGCCCACAAACATCAGAAGAATCAAGATGTACGCAGCCTCTGTGTGATCTAAAATCATGCTGTGTCCCCCACAGCATAGCTAACCCTGTGGATGCACGTGGTCACCATAATGATGAAAGTGAGGTCTGAGCCTGGAGCCAGCATCACAACTACAACAGGGCAGGAATAAATGACCCATAGGGACCCCTAGACTAGACAGCGGATTCTCGCTTCTGACTCAATAAGAACCCTGTGTTAGTTACTTTTCTCATTGCTGAGACAAAATATTCAACACCCAAAGTTAAAGGAGGAAAAGTTTATTTGGCTCACAGTTTGTAGAGGTTTTAGTTCATAACCAGCTAGTTCCAAGGCAGGGTGGCTTGGCAGAGGGCATCACAGAAGAGAACAGTTCATGGTGCCCACAAGATAGCAAAGGCAACAACGGAGAAAGACAAGACTCTTTCTGTCTCTTGTATAATATGCAGGCTACCCGCCCTAGGGTGGGTGTAGCACTCACACCCTTAATCCTAGCCAGAACTATGCCAAACCAATCAGTGGACTGATTACTAATCACACATCCTCAATCCCAGCATCACACACTCTAAATCTAGCCACCTCTGAGAAAACCCTAAGATCAAATGAGGCTTTAGGGGGACAGCTAGATACAAACCATAACAGACACCTTTAATACTCTCTGTAGGCCTCCATGGCTTTGGTCTAGAGTTCATACTCACGGTATTAGCCCTCTACTCATCTTTTGCAGATAGCCATTGTTTACTGAATGTCTCTACAGCACATAGTGGGATTAGCTTTCCGAGCCCTACAGGAAACTAAGGCTCCGGCCACCCACATGGGGGAGCCAGATTTGAGGGGAGCCCTCCCTGACTCCAAGTCCCACTATGCAAGGGGAATATGCATCCTTAGTCCTGCCCAAGGACACGTGAGTTCTTTGGAATGCAAAGCCTTTGGAAAAAGCCATTGGAGGATACTCTTTTGCTGCAGGCTTTGAAAGAAAGTAGGCTGTCCAAAGGTCTTGAGAGAAAAAGGACTCTTCCTCCAGCAGCATCCCCAAAGGAGGTCCCTGCCCACCTCCGGAGAGTCCTGGGAAGAGGAGTAAGATCATACCCATAAAATGCTCTGCCTTCCTGGGAAGGAGGGTGATGTGTGTCCTGTGAGCCTGGGCCCCCGGGCCTAGCCTGTGCACAAATCCACAAGCTGCGCCCTGTGGGCCATCAGATGCCCACAGTTCCAGCTCACTGAGCAAGGCCCAGTGCCCCACAGACATGAATCCACCTCCCTTAACACTAATTATCCTCAGGGAATAGTTTGACAGTGGGAAGAATATGGCTCAGTGTTTTCAATCACTGCGAATTAGTATCGCTCAGATTATGCCTATCCAAATGCATCATAATAGAATGAGTCTGATTAGCCAAATGCATATAACAATGATTAGCAGGAATTTAATGGCTAAATGAGGGTGGGAGTTTTGCAGATCTTGTTTAGACAGACAGTAGCTCCCTAATACCCTTGGTGGTTGGTACTCAGCTACCACAAGAAGCAGTAATGAAAGTGTCTCATATTCTCTAAGAGGTTCATCATCTTCCTATCAATGGTCACATTCTAGAACTTAATGAGCCACTCAGAATATGACCTGGTTGGGAAGCCACATAAAGGAATAAGGAGAGAAAGTCCCTCCTAGAGGGAAAGTCTTAATACAAGTAGTTTCACACCACCCCTTCTTAGCACCAGCCATATCTGACCTAGTAAATGGCAGGAGTCAAAGGGCTGGGCCCAAGCTTGCTGCCCCAGATGCTGCCAGGCTTCCTGGAGCCCCCAGAGTGCATTCCCTACAGCTGTGAGCTGTTCCCATTGGGTCACTGCCTACCCTCAGGTGTCAACACTATCTTGCCATTTTTGGGAAATCTGCTTGGAATTAGTAGGTTTATCCTTTCCTACCTGTTTCCTCTCCTACTCAACTGATGACAGATCAACAGCAAATCTTTAAATAGAAACTTCAAGTGATAAAATAAGTGAGCTAGGGCAAGAAACCCATTGAAATTCTAATAAATGGTGCTTCACCTACCTCTGGGCTTGGAAGCTTGAGGTGTAAGTTGGGATCTAAAGATTTAGCCCTGGCCATTTTGGTGCCCTTGAGACTCATCCTCATGATAGGAATAAAGGTGAAGTTTATTCCACTTTCCCCAAATGCCACTTCAAAGAAACTCACATCTCCAAGTGCAATCTCCTTTCATTTTTTAACCTTTTATTCTTAAGCAATTATTGACCCACAAGAAGTTTCAAAAACAGCATAGAGAAATCCCATGCCCAAATCATTGTTTCCCCCAATGGTGACAAAAAATTATAATGAATGCATTATTGAACCAGTACATTGTCACGATCCTGCTCAAATTTCACTAGAAAGCCTTGTCTCCTGCTGCAGTGGTCACTGTCCATTTATAGCTGCTCAGCATTCATTTCCTAATAGAAACCTGGTTTCCTACCAGGAATCATCTTTCCTCCACTGCGTGTAGTATAAATGGGAGGATAATTTTAGGAAGTAACCTAAAAGGAAGCCACAATGACCTTGCCTCCTGTTCCCCACCTGAAAACCAACAGGGCAACCAAGGTCATCTCAATCATACTATTTTACAAGATGTTAACTGGTCTGCCAGCTTATCACATCATGGAATAAAATCTTATTTCTTCCCATGTACAAAACTGGCCAGCACTCTTTTCCTGGCCTCATTACATTTTGAAAGCCCCCAACATCTCTCCATCAATTCCAGTTGCCTGGGTGGCTAGACTCAGTTCCTCCTGCATATAAAATGAATGTAGAGTGAGTCACTCTTGATTACTATTAACTGGGAATGACCTGGGCTGGGACAATGTCTATTCAAGAAGAACCCACTCTATGTTACACAGACATAAACATTGCCACCAACATGGGGGAGCCAGATTTGAGGGGAGCCCTCCCTGAAGCAGCCACCCCTAGATGCTGCTGAGACTCCACCACCCTCCCTGCCCTCCTCGGTTTACTAGGAATTGTGGCAGACAGTCCTCAGCACCCACTGCCCTCCTCTCCAGCTCAGGACCTCACATCTTTCTTCTTTGCCTAAGGGCTTCCTCCAGCACCATAGGAGAGCTCTTGGTCCCAGGCAGGTACCACCCAAAAGTGTCGGGGAGTTCACACCACTGTGACAATCCACACTAATGAAGGACAGTGGGGAGCAATCTGGGGCATGTTCCACTCAGTGTCTATGATTGTCACTAACAGGGTTGAATTCCAGCTGCCCACATTAACCACCTGTCACACTGTGCTTTCTTTCCTTCTGCTCTCTCCCCTACTGGTTCCCTACGCTTCTGGGAATCACTTCCCAAGTCAGTTACCCACACATCAAGTACTAATCCCACAGGTGACTCATGGGTGAACCAACACAAAGACAGGAAAACGGAAAAGAATTTAACAACTTGACTAAAAGAAAGAAAAAAGTCTGGTAGAGAAGGCCACTAACCATCAGGTACAGGAGCCACTAACCAGATTTGGGTGGTTAGCATAACACAGCTAGTGCCACATCCTGAAATTATAATATTTAGATTCTCTGGGTTAAGTAAAATATAGTATTGAAATTAATGACTCTTGTTTCCTTTTTATATGTATTAATACCTCTATGAGAAAATTTAATATTATATACCTGACTGGAAAAGATTCCTGTAGAACAGTACTGGTTGAAGGAATGTGTCAGGTAACAGGATGTTACTGCTGTTCTAATGAATGCTGTTAACATGATAAAATGAACATGCCAGAGGGCTACGGAAAGTGCCACAATTATTTACATGTCTATCTGGGTAAATCCCCAGGTAACAGTAACTCACTGGTAAGAATTATTTTAACCCCATGCAAGGAGAGTGGGAAGAGGTACTTTCACATGCTGACAGTGACTTTTTCAATTGGTCAAACTCTTCTCTAAAGCATTGTTTGTTTGTTTGTTTGTTTGTTTGTTTGTTTGTTTTGATGGGGCAGTAGGGCCTCACACATGGTAGGCAAGCATTCTGTTCCTACACCTCCAGCCTAAAGCATTTTAACAATATATTCATCCTTACCCTTAACAAGGTAATCCACTACCAGGAATCTAAGCTGTTTCCCTTGGTAAGCTATCCTAACCAAAGAAAATGATATGTAGAAAGATGTTCATTTCATTGTTATTTATAACAGTATTTATAGATTAAATGACCAATAAAACTTAAAATTTAAATTTAAAAGATTTTTAAATTTAAAAGGGTTTACTTGGCCCGAATAGCATGCGATCCTTTAAAATTATGGTTACTATAATGATTATGTAATGATACGGAGACTATTTATGACACAATGCTATGGGAAAGCAGAGACATAAAACTGCATCTGCAGTGAGATAGATATGTAAAAAGGACTGGAAGGAAATGTGCCAAGATGTAAACAGTGGTTACTTTGGGGTGTCAGGATAAGGGCGATTTACTGTTTTTCTCAACTTCCAGAGTTAGCTTTACCGGCATTTGCTACTTTGATAACAGAGAACAAAGGAAACGGCAACTGTCTTTCAAATGTGAACTGCAAAAAGTATGTATTTGTTTGCAAAAGATGTGTCTGTCTAGAGTGTCCTTCCATTTTGCTAAATTTATGTTATAAAAATGACCTTTTCCTCTGACAGAAAGGAACAAAGGTAAATCTAGTTCAAGCTGCTTGTGAGATGAGGAGGCCACTGTGAGAAGCACCATTTATATGTGGCAAGTGGACTGTAAGCACGACAGAGCAACCGGGGTTTAGAAGGAACAAAATCACACCCAGCCACAGAAGTGATGTCTTGTCCTGATTCACAAACACGAGCAAGTGGCAAGGAGCCCAGAGACAAGATGAGTGAGACTTCAGAGCAGCGACTGACAGGGCATCTACCAAAATCTGCCTTGAAAAATTAATCCAAATTGGCTGGACTATGCATGCTGTCAGCTCCCAACGCTAACAAGATTGTAAGCTTAATTTCCAGGGGCTTATCTTTCAAGACATTTGCGGAGCTTCTGCGAGCCTCACACACAAGTCTTGAAGACGCTTGGATGAGGGTAACAGAAACTACGATGAGATGGAAATACTCACCAAGAGGCAGGAAGCAACAGAATTTAAGATAAAATGCAGTTTCTTTCTTGAACAGAAAACCCCACAATCGGGCATGCTATGGAGAGGCTGGAGTAAGGCCTGGAGAAATGTGTTAATGTCTTTATTAACAATCTGAAAGAAGATGTAAACAGAACATTAACTCAGAAGGATAAATCTGCAAGGGCCAGAAATCTAGAGGAATAACAGAAAAAGCCAGAAATAAACAAAACTAAGAGAAAAGAATCATGGGAGAGATGGAGTGGGAAAGACAGGAACTCATCTCAAGCATAAAATCTACGGAATTGTTAAAAATCTCAGGGATCAGGAGACAAATACTGTCATGTAATACTTTTTAAAAAAAAAAATCACAACTAGGGCAAAACATCCATTGATTTTTGCTTTTTAAATATTAATTACTGAAAGCTTCATTGTTGTCACCCACTTAAATTTTGTGCCTAAGGAACAGCCCCTTAATCTTAAAGGGGAAAAATTGAATGAGAAGGTAGAGAAGCAAGGGCCAACTGGAAAGCACAGAGCTGGGACAGCCTTGTGGTGTGGGCCCTCCTTAGTCTGGATTAGGGGCTGGAGACCAGTATGGAGGTCCACAAGAAGGTCAAGGTTTGTAGCCAGTGGGCATGCATGGGGCAGCCTGTTAGCTGGAAGATGCAGCAACTTGGAAGGAATTCACAGAAGCAGAGAAAGCAGTCAGAATGTGAAGCAAGGCTGACTTGGGAAGAGTAAGGGAAAATATGGCCCAGCTGATGAAAAGAAAATAGGACGATGTGGAGGGAGAACACGGAAAGAAGGTACTGTGGCCACAGTGCCTTCTAAAAGCTGACAAAGACTTATTACGAGAAGCTAGATGAGACAAAAGGGCTACAAAGGTGGATAGTCCCAATAGGGACAGGGATGCAGAATTTGGATTAATTGTACTCGCTCCTTAGCTGTCGAAGTATTCCCTGAAATTCTTAAGAATTTATGAAATAGAAAGTCCAGAATTCAAACCAATAAAAGTGCAAAATGCTACAGTGGAAGGAACCTAACATCAGGAGTCAAGTTCTAGCCTTGCTCTTCCCCTCAAAACAGTGTCTTCAGAGAAGCCATTTGATCTCTTGCAGTCTCAAATTCTACACAAAAAAGGAGAGGACTCAAAAATTCCTCATTTCTTATTCTGGCATTCTTGACCTATTCATTACTAAAGGTTCATATGAATAGAAAGTGAACACTGGAAGTAGAAGTTGGTGGGGTGAGTCACACACTTCGGGACAACCCATGGCACAGAATCTGTTCCTCGTGCACATATTAAAAGGCTTCAGGATGTGGGGAGGGGACTATGGAGCTGACAAAATGACTTGGAGCTTCTCTGGGATTTTGATCCCAAGGGCAGCAATGGACAGATAAGCCCTGGCTTCAGAGGTATGGCTGCTCCTAGTTATGAGGATGAAGGACTCAACACTAAATTCCTTAGGTTCACTCCTCTCTTCTCTGTTTCCCCAAACCCTTACTCCCAGCATGATGTTAGCCAGCATTCAGATATACACTTTCCCCAGAATCTATTTGGAAAGGTAGAGCCACACGGCAAAGAAGTGAAAAGAGGAATCAAGCTCTGCTCCAAAGAATAATTCAAAGGGCTTAGGTGCTGTTGTCTGTGTATTATAATCAATGATCCAGAAAGAACTGATTCTGCAATTGCCCTAGGTCACTGCAGGGTTCCCATCTAGAGAACCACATGCAGGAACTAGTAGCCAGAGGGGAACCAGGCTTTCCACAATTAACTGCTGAGCCAGCAGCTCATGACTTCCCATGGAGAACACCCATAAACCTCAGGTGGCCCAAACAGCTTTCTACCATCTTCTGTGAATTTGAGCAAGCCTCAGCTAATTTACCCACTTGACAGCAGGCACAAGTTGGTAGGACAGAAAGAGACACTCAGCCAGGAAATGTCAAAGAAAGGCATAAGCAAAAGCACATGGCATGGGTATGACCTTCCAGGGACAGGAGAGCTGCAACTAGCAAAACATAAGCCTGCGAAGGAAGACACAGGGCTGGTTCAATCTGATTAGAAACTCTTCTACCTTAAAGACAGGTTGGGAGGGGAAAAAGGAGACGGGGTATCCCCATCAATCAGAACCACAAGGCCCTTCCCAGAACCACAGTTATCTCAGTCCTGCTGCAGGCCAGCATCTGCCCTGGTCTTAGGCAACAGAATTACTGATGGTGCAGGAAGAAGATGCTGACCAAAGAAGCAAAAAGGGATGCCCTTGGTGATGTCTCCAACATCACAGGCATTTTAGAAGATGCTTCTAATTCCTCACGATCTGCGAAACCTGAATTAAGCATCATTACTTAGACCCTCCCCATCCATCTTGGTGGAGTTTTGTTTTGTTGTATTTTGTTTTGTTTCATTTTGTTTTGTTTTGCTTTGCTGTGACAGTCTCATTATGTAGTTCAGGCTGGCCTTGAATTCACTATGTAGCCTAGTCTGGCCTCAAACACTTGGCAATCCTCTTGCCTCAGCCTCCCAAGTGCTGGGATTACAGGCATGCACCACCATGCCTGACCCCCACCCCCATTTTTCTACAAGTTGACCACCTAGAAAGAAACAAAAGGAAAAGAAATGTGGAGAACAAAAACTTGGCTTAAATGTTCTTATAAGAATCTGCCATCCTCCAATAGCTCCCCCCCAAAATTTCACCAATAGCTACATTTCAGTCAGCATCCCCAATCAGCTGAGGGATGCCCTAACACCACCCAGATCATTATCTTCTGCAATCCCACAGCCTCTCATAGCCTATCTATACTAGCTCAGTACGTCCTCTGAACAAAGGTGTAACATCTACCAGTCATGGCTGATGCAGAGTGTTTTCATGGCCTTTGCTGGTTATACTAAAACCAACAGTTACCTAATAAGTATAGTATAGTATAGTTACCTAATAAGTATACTACACACAGACTCAAAATTATATGGAATCAATATGCTTAATCCTCACAACAACCTTATGTTATAGGTGTTATAACTCCATTTTACAGGTGAAAAACACCGAGGCCCAAGGAGGTTAGCAAATACGATGGTTAGTTTTATGTATTCATTTGACTATAGTATCCACTCATTTAATCAAACCCTAATCTGGGTGTTGTTGTGAAAGTGTTTTCTAGATGTGATTAATATGTCTACAATCAGTTGACTTTAAGTAAAGAATATTACACTTTAATAATGAGAATAAGCCTCATCCCACTGATTGAAGTCCTCAGAGGAAGCACTGAGATTTCCCAGTGAAGAAACTCTGCTTCAGGACTATAATATCAGCTGAGTTTCCAAGTTGTTGACCTGTCTTCCTATGGATTTCAGTCTTGCCAGCCTTCGTTACTCCATGAGCCATTTCCGCACATCACACGCTCACACACAGGTAGGTAGATAGGTAGATAGGTAGGTGGATGGATGGGTGGATGGATCTCTTTTCTTCTAGTGCGAGGAAACAGAGTAGAGCACAATGATACAACAGAGTACTGAAAAGATGAAGTGACTTAGCTTCAATACTGTTCATAAGTTGAAGAGGCAGAAAAGGCTTACATTATACAAAGACAAAAGCCTCTTTCTTTCTTAGCATCAAAACCCCATCTACCTATGCCAGTCTTACATGCTCAATAAACCATAGGGGACAGTGACATCCAAAGGCATAAGTCTTCAGTGGTCAGGCCACAGGTCTTCCTTGCAAAACAAGTAAGGGGTGAGGCATAAAAATCCTTCCATTGCCCCCTTTTCCCCACAGAGTCCTCTCTCTAAGTAAAAATAACATCTTCCATCCCCTCTGAGAACCAAAATGTGAAAGGAGACTCTAGGTATATCTAAGAGGCCGGAGCAGTGCTGGCTGGAGCAGTGCACCTGGAATCCACCCCACGGGACATCAACGGACAATTTTACACTACAGATATTCCTCTGTGGGTCCTTGGCCATTGACTTAGGTTTGCTGTGCTTCTGAATTTCCTCTTGAGTCTAATAGTCTTCCTATAATATGTTCCCACCTTCCCCAACTGGCCAGACATCTGGAGGAGCATACTTTCTCTGCTTCCAACAGCACAGGGGATCCTGGTGCAGGCAGACAGCACCACTTTACAGAACACCTTAGCTACAAATAACACAAATTTGCAATAGCTGGCTTCAATGTGACAAGATTTGATGACATGTGTAAGGCACATATCCACTCTTAATTTGGAAGATAGTAACGTTTTGTTGCATGCAGGAATGTCCAGAAGAACTCCTGTATGAGATTCCTTCCACCTCAGACATGGGCAGGTTATCATTTCAAAGAAAAAAGTAATTCTCACCCTGCTTTTGAAATGCATTCTATTGTTTCTAGTGAAGATGTGCATTTCTTAGAACAATTTTTGTCTTCCCAAGTGCAGTCTGAGACTGGGTCTTCATAAAGTTTGGCCACTTGGTCCTTGCTGTGTGGGCTTCCTTTGCCGTCTTTTTCAAGGATGAAGATTACGGTTGCTGGCTTCTCAATTTGCCCTCAGCACAATTTTTGACTCTCAAGTGAGTTGTCCTTGCTGGCCTCATGCTGGTACCACTTTCCAGCTATTAACACTGAGTTCAGTAAGTTTAAACTGTGTTTGTGTGTGTGTGTGTGTGTGTGTGTGTGTGTGTGTGTGTGTGTGTGTGTGTGCCTGTTTCCTGGCTGACTGCCCTCTCCCAGTCCTTTCTGCAGCCTGAGCATCAGTATTTCCATGTCATCTCATCTCTTCCCGCAGCCAAGCCTTTGCAGCTGAGCCTAAGAGAACTGTAACTGCAGAGCAACAAGGCATGTTCAGGGAGGCACAAAGGAGAGCACAGGGACACATAATCTACCTGGAAGGACTAAGAGGCCAGGACCAAGAATGATTCCCTATTTACCTGTTCTCTGTGTTCAGAAGACAGACCACCCTTCCTCTGCTTCTCCAAGCCACTTCCACCCAGCTTGCTAGACTCTGCTGGCTCTTCTTTGACTTGGTTGCAAGCCCTGAAATTCACAAGTCCTGGCACTCTCAATGGATTGATGTCTCAATAGACTTTAGCCAAGAGGAGGCTGAGGAAGGACTGCAATTACTAAGACTCCATTCATCTTCCCAAATTAACAAAGAAGGATCACCATAAGTAATTCAAACTAAACTATGCTGAGAGAAAAAAAACACATTCCAGGGAGGCTGTGGATATGATTCTTATCACAGCTCCTCTAGGTTATTCTTGACGTGGCCAAATTCAGGAAACTGCCTCTCCTGGGTGCTGTGAGTGCTGGCCCTGGCTGTCAACATTTAACACCCACCAAGAATGTTCACTTAGGATGAGGAGAATATTCAGGAAGGACCCCTGACCCAGGCACCGCTATCCTGGAGTCAGTCATAAAGTGCTGGAGTTGGAAGAGACCTTGGTGATGAGGTGGCCCAACACCTGGATCAATTTCAGTCACAGGAATCAGAGAAGACAGGTGGCCGACCAGGCCACAGACCCAGTTAGCCCCAGAGGCAGGAGGGGAACATCGCTTCCTTATTGACAGTCTGATAGTCTTCCTAACTGCACTGACACACTGCTTCTTCTTGGGGTTGAATCTATGGGCAGGGCTCTATATTTTCCGGTGCTTCACATAAACACTGAACAACGTAACTCCATAAAGTATTTTCGATTCATCCAAAAAAAGGGACCCCATGAGTAGAAACACACACAAACACACACACACACACACATGAAAATCTGCCTTTCTCCCCTACAACATCACTACAAATATGGCAGTGGTGGGGCCACATTTTGTGTGTGGATGCCATGGGAGTCACTTTGCAGAGTGTCCATGGGTAAACCCAGTTATTCTTCCTGACACCCTACCAAAGAAGCTCATGCACACTTCCAGATCAGAACAACTGAGGCTCAGAGAGTCTAAGTGACTCATTACTACAATTTGGAACATAAGTGGTAAAGGCTTGGTCTCCAGCTTGGTGGTATTGGGAGGTGGCAACATATTTAAGAAGTGGAGCCTAGTGGGAACTCTTCAGGTCATTGGGGAGTGTGCCCTTGAAGGAGATTCTGGGACCCTTGACTCTTGCTCTTTCTCTTTTTCATTTTGCAGCCATGAGATGAGCAGTTTTGCTTTGCCACACACTCCTACAAGAATGTATCACCACAGGCCTGAAGCGATGGAGCCAATCTACGACAGATAGGAACCTCTAAAACTTATAGGCCAAATCAAACCTTTTCAGTTATAAGTTGATTTCCTCAGGTGTATGCTACAGTGACAAAGCTAAATAACACATTCATCCATGTCACAAGCCAAATCTGGGATTCAAATTCCATTCTGATTCCAGAGTTTGTGCCCACAACCACCACTTCCTGCAGCCTCCATTCTGTTCAACTAGTGTTTATTGGTATGTACACACATACAAGTGGTGATTGAAAAATATGGCCAATGTTTAAATTTTTAGAAATTTATTACGATGAAAGACAGTGCCATTAATGCCCCTCAAAATATGCCCCCTCACCTCAAAAACATTTATCCCATCATTCTTGCCACTTTCTGAAGCAGTTCTGGAAGTCCTATTTTGTGTCTGTATGAGGTATGATCAAAAATTCAGTGAATGCAGCTGCTGAGCACCTAAAAACATTACGTGTGTCCTCATCCACCTTATTCACTAGATCTGGCACTGTTTGATTTCTGGATCTTCCCCAAGTCAAAATGATCATGGAAGTAAACATTTTGAATTAATTCAGGACATCGAGGCAGCTACAACAGCACAGCTAAAGACACTCATGAAAGAGGACTTCCAGTACTGCTTCAGAAAGTGGCAAGAATGATGGGATGAGTGTGTTGAAAGTGAGGGAGTCTCTTCAGGAGGATTCATGACCACGTGTCTTTTGCTGCAATATATTTTTTAATTTAAACACACACTGTATTTTTCAATCACACTGTATATGTTTAAGGATTCCATTATCAAGATTACATGTTTCATTTGGGTCTGTCCCAGCTTCCCCAAGGATTTCTGTTCACAGAGAAGCTATGGCCCCTCCAGGCCTCTGAATAGCCCACAGTGGGTGCCCTATAATTGCTGATTGCCATGGCAGCTGCTACTGCTGCTGACAAGACAAGGTTAACTTGGTTTCTGCCAACACTTTTATACCCGATGCTTCCCAAACAAAGCCAAGCTGAAAATACGCACAGAGGTGTGCTCAGTTCAGCAGCACATATACTGAAAACCCACATGGAGGGTGCTGGGCAGGCATGGCCTGCACTTTCCTGACACCTGTTCCCATTTCACAAATGTATGCTCTGCCCCTCTGCCATGTAGCCCAGGGCAAATAGAATAAATCCTGGATCAGCCAAATGAAGCGCTATAACATACAGCCAACAGAAAAGAAGAAAGAAAGCAGGAAAGAGAACTCAGATATTGCAGAGTAATGAAAACGCTAAAGAGACGGACCTATTGAATAACATAGAAAGCTATTTAAGAAATATGAAAGAAGAAAACTAGGTCAAAAAACTGTGTGGATTGCTCAAGACCATTTCATTTAAATATTTGTGTAAAATATGTATGTGAATATGGATACTTAACTACAAATCCATAGTTATAAGAAGTGTGTGTATATAAATAGATACATTCACCTACACACATCAACATACATTATGCTATCAGTGGTAATCTCTGAGTAATAGGATTAGCACTGAATTTTTTTCAGTATTTTATAAATATTTCTATTGTGCAGTTTATAGAAAATAGATCTATAAAGCACAAAAGAAAGGCATGAGGTTTCCTGAGGACACTAAGAGTTGGATGCATGGTTTTGGGAGCTTCTCTTGTTCTGGAAGGACCACAGAGGTAAGGGCAACCCCTATACTACCCTACCCATCCACACCAGAATTTTTATCTCCAAACTTCACAGCTCCCCTGGGGAAAGCCATGCAGTGGCAACACCAGCTCTGAAAGCCACCCCTGGCCTTGCTTGTCCACCCATTGGTTATTTCTGGCCTGCCAAGAGCAATCACAGAGTCAGAAGGCCAAGACTTACCCACCTGCAGACAGACATGTCTAACTAAGAAGAATGGATAAAGCTTCTCTATATACAATATCTTTCTGCAGGAATGGTGAGATAAAAATATACACAATCTTGGACCTGAACTCAGCAAATAAAATTTGGTGGCATCACTAAATCCCTTAGCAGTGAGAAAGGACAGACTAGAAGTGGTCAGAACCTGAGGATCCAAGAGACCAAGAAGGTGGAGAGAGACAAAACTAGGGAATGTACCAAAGGCAGATAAGTGCAAGACCTCAAGGTAGAGAGCAAGTGCCAGAGATGTGGTGGCGGGCAAGTAGGGGCAGGCCCAAGCACTAACCACCCAGCATCAGGAGACTCCACCTGCAAGCCACAGGCAGAGATCCCAGGTACTGGACACACAGTATCAGGTGGAGGATTCCTTTCTGGAAGAAAGGACAAGGCTTCCAGGAACATACACCATTCTCTTAAAAACTCTGTCCTTATTAAGGCCAAAAAGTGTGACTTGTTCATGCTTGTGTCCCGTGTCCCCCAGTGACCAGCCCTGTGTTGGCACAAAGAAGATTCTGTACAGAAGCTGCAGAAAGGTGGAAACTCCCAAATGCATCCTCCCATTCAGAGCAGCCAAGTGTACAAGGAGGAAGTAAGAGCCACCACCCTTAGCTGACAGGAGCCCATAGCTCGCTCTGAGCTCTTGGACACACAGCACAGAAGGACATTCACTGCTCATCTCCTGCAACATTTACCTCCCAGGATTCAGACCTGGTGGCCCTGGAAGAAAGAGCCAATTACTACAACAGATGCCTCTGACACTAATTTCATCCTCCTCATTCCCTGCTCTCTCTAATGTGTCCTCTCCAACTGATGGAATCATTGCATGTTACAACTAGAAAGCATCTTAGAAGCCACTTCATTCAAATCCTACCAATTATAGAAAAGAAAAAGTGAAGCTCATAAGATATCCAAGGATAAATTAGAGTGTAGCCAGGCTTGAACCTGGACTTCTGCACCATTCTATGACACTTCCCAAAACTGCAAGGGCCAGAAAATAGATTTGAGTTTTCCTCCCTGGAAGCTACAGCCTTGCTGAACCAAGGGTGGCTGGCAGACCAGTAGGATCGTCCTCATCATGAAGCTTGTGAGAAATGCAGACCCTCAGGCCCCACCCCAACCTATCAAGTCAGGATTTGCAATTTAACAAGATCCCCCAACCACTGCTGCACAGGCACAGGAAAGTTGGAAATGCTCTGAACTAGAGAATGGGCCCTCTATCCTCCCCAAATAATCAGACAAGAATCTCTCCCTCTCTGTGCCAGTCCTCACCCTTCATTTCCCCCTGCCCCAGTAGAATGCCTGGAAATTGATGGCAATAAAACAATACAACAACAACAATGCTCCCATTTCTAGTCATTGTTGCATCTCCCCTCCTCCATAGGGAGCATTTGATAGGCACTTAAATCTCTCCGTTAAGCAAACAGCACGACAGCCAGTGAAAGAACAGGTGACAGACTGCTGGTAAGGGCCCCAGGAGCAACAAGAGGGCTGGGTCATTAAACACTGCAGGTGGACAGGTGTGGCAGCCAGCCCTCCCTCAGAAGGCAGAGATAACTGGGGTGCTCAGTCACCTCGCTGAAGGGGTGTGCTTCAGGAGAGAGCAGGGAGGCCCAGGCAGAAGAAAAGAATGCCTTGGCCCCAACTTCATCCCTTGGTTCTTCATCCTGTTATTCGATGTTAAGCAAGTGACTTATGTAAGAAACCAGGACAATAACTCTTGCATCAAGTTCATGGTGAAAATCAAATGCTTATATGTAGCTAAAGTGCCAGACACAGTGCAAGACACACAATGGGGGCCCAATAAATGAGAGGTTTGTTTTCGCCATGTTTCCACCTGTCCAACCTTCCTATCTTTTTAAATTCCAAAGGATTTGCACTCTGCTGGATAAAGGTGAGGGTGGTTATAATATAAGCTGGCCAACTTTGGCTGCCCATTGAAATCACCTGAGCAATTACAGCAGCATCGGATGCCTGGACCCCACCCACTGAGGTTCTGACCTAACTGGCTGGGAGTAGCCCGGCCACTGGAATTTTTAAAAGATTCTCAGATGGTTTTAATGCAGGGCCAAGGCTGTGAACAACAGCCACGATGGCATCTGTGGTTATGCATAGCTTTCTTGAATGCAGCAAAAATCATATTATTTCTTCCCCACCACATTAAATGAGGGATTACTGCCAGGAAGTAAGTTAATTGCTTTATATACACATTTTTGGTTAAATTTCATAAAAACCCGTACAGTAAGTATTGTCCCTCTTATTTGTCAGGTGAGGAAATGAGGACCCAGAAGGTGGAGTGGCCACCTGAAACCCCATTGGCCCCAAGCAGGAAGATTGGATTCAACCCCAGGACCGTCTGGCTCTGATTTTAATGATCCTCAGTGGCACACTGAGGAAGAAACTTTAACAGTGTGGCAGGGAAAAGGAAGCCACAGAATTAGGCAGATTCTCCACAGTGCACTGAGTAAAGAGTCACTGAGGGAGAAAGAGGACCAGATCAACATGGAAGGATCTTAGACAAAGGCAGCTCAACACAGCAGGCAATAAATAAATAAATAAATACATACCCAAGGTGCCCAAAGGACTTTGTAAGCACCTTCACCTTAGGCATTCTGTTGATGATCTACTGGGAGAGGCTAGTTCTAACCAAATTCCCCAGCAATAACTGTCCAAGATGCTTGGAAGGAAGATGCAGGAGGTTGCCTCAGTCTCAGAAGCACAGACCATGGGTGGCAGGAGTGGAGATCCCGTGGCACAGTGAGGTTGGAGACACAGCAGGGGACAGGTAACCCAGAGTCTGTCAGGGAGCCATGTAAGGAGTTTAGCACTTCTCCTAAGAGCAGATGAAAGGCTGAAGTGGTGGAGCAGGACAGAGACACAACCTATCCCATTTGAAAGCTATGACCAGTCTATGGCTGCAGAGTAGAGAACACAGACAAGGTTCCAGGACTTGAGGGATACAACAGCCTGGGGAAGAATGGAGGGATATGGTGCACATAGGAGAGGGGACACCTTCAAGAGTAACAAAGTATCTTAGTCATTTCCCTCATTGCTGGGACAACTTAAAGAGGAGGGATTTATTTTGGCTCACAGTATGTAGAGCTTTCAGTCCATAGTCGGCTGGCTCCAAGGCAGGGCAGCATGGCAGAGGAGAAGCTACTCATGGCATGGCAGTGGGGAAGCAGAGACAGTCAAGAGAAGAGCCAGGAAGGGAGACACAAACTTCCAGGCCAGGCCCACAGTGCCTCGCCTCTTTTGACCAGGCCCCATCTCCCAACAGCAAGTCAGCTATAATGCCCTATAATCCAAACACCTTTTAGATATCCTACCTATTAGTGCCTGAAACTTTAGGGGGACATCTAGATATAAATTATAACACAAAGCATGACCAAAACCTATAGTGAATATTTGATTTAAAAATAAAAAATATTTGTTATGGTAGAAGATATATTGACATTAATCCTCCTCAAAATATGCTCCCTTGCTTTGAACACAATTATCCTATCATTTTTGCCACTTTCTGAAGTGGTTCTGGGAGACCTCTTTCATGAGGGTCTTTTCATGGCTGTCTCAATGTCCTCAATTGATTCAAAACATTGATGGCAATTTCTGTCAAATAAAAACATTACAGCACATGCTCATCCATCCTATTCACCAGATCTAGCACCATATAACTTCTGGCTTTTCACCAAAGTAAAAATAACCATAAAAGATAATGTTTTGAAATGATTCAGGACATCGAGGTAGCCACAACACTACAAGTAAAGACGTTCATGAAAGAAGACTTCCAGAACTGCTTCAGAAAGTGCCAAGAACAATGGGATAAGTATGTACAAAGTGAGGGAGGGTATTTTTAGAGGGATTAGTGGCAATGTGTCTTATTGTAATACATTATTTAAATTAAATATTTACCATGATTTTAGATTACCCCTCATCATATTTAGGTCACCTCAACCTCCTGGAGCTGTACAAGAGCAAAGAGCAGTGTAGAAGTTGAGAGTGGCCAAGAGGAAGATGGTATTAACAAGGACTCCTAAGTCTCTGGCTTACAGGATATGCACTGAGATACAGATGATGGGTGGGTTACCCCACATGTGCCTTGGGTACTTTAATCAAGGCATCTCTCCATGCTGCTGCTTTGTACCTGCCTCGGCTGCCTGTTTGGGCCTAGGTCAAGGCCTCCCAAGGCAGGTGGCTAGAGGTACAATCTCAAGTGGAATGCAGAAATGGGGTCTCTGCCAGGACCCGCTGTGTTGTTTCAGGAAGAACTTGTGTACTCGGGAGATAGGAGAGCAGGAAGGGTTGGGATTAAAGGGCCAGGACCAGGGCTACAAAAGGCTCCATTAACTTGTAGTCAAAGGTCTGCCTAAGGCTGGATAAGTGGCTTATTAAGTGATAAGGGGGAAGTGTGCAGCTGTTAGTTCCAGGAGTTTGCCACTGGTTTGTGAGTGCACAGGAGTCTCTCAGATGATAGAGGGAAATGGAGAACCATCTGCCCAGGGCTTTGTGTAGGTCCCTGGGAAGGGGACCCTCTTAGGCTTCTAGCAGCCATGGTCTCCTTATATCCTGGCTTTGAAATGCATAATACATAAAGATCGCTACGAGCACATGGCTTAGGAGCCAGAGAGATCTGCTGACCCTACATACACAGAATCCGAGAGTTCTGTGAGCTCAGTACTCTCATCTTTAAAAACCAGAATGATAACACTGACCTCAGAGGATTGCTGTGGGGATGCCTGATTGTCATAATAATGGTGATCATTACACAATTAGCTACAATTTGGTTGAATAGTCACAGTGTTCTGGGTACTGGATTCCAGATTCTATTTCATGTCCATTATCTCAGTTAATATAATGAGCAGCCAAAACATTCGAGATTTTATGTAATGCACCACTGCTCAAGGCAAACCAGGCTCTCTGTTAATGTTAGCCATTGGCATTTTTATGGTACCCTCAGATGGAATCAACATCACCCACACTGCTACCTGGCAAAACCACAGAGCTGAACCACCAGAGCGAGAGGCTGAGTCCAGCCAAGATGTTGCCTCCCTCTTGACTCAGGAAGTAGCTCAGGCTCAGGAAGACTGGGATGGGGAGAAAGGAAAAGAGAAGCCATGGCCCCATCAGCAAAAGGCCACCTTCTGTCTGCCACCACCACTGTCACTCTTATTCAGCCCTATCTGCAAGCAGGGAGGAAACCAGCCATGTCTATGGGCTCTAAGCAAGATGAATGTTTAACATCAGCCATCTGGAAACTTCATGGTCATTGGAGGAGGGCCACAAGAAAGTCTCCTGTCACCCGCCAGGTCTAAAGGCTCTTGAGCACAGTAGTGGATAACTCAGGATTCAGCAGCGGCAGGACTCAGAACTGGCCAGCAGGTGGCCAGAGCTGTTTCTATGGCAACAGCACTCAGCCCTGTCCTTCAAAACAGTGAATCCAGTCACCTCAGCCTGAGTGAGCACTGCACACAGTGCCAGGCAGACCCTGAGACTGTTTGGGACCCCAGTCAGTTGGGGTATCTCTGAGGTGCCAAGTCAACCAGTACTTGTACCAACCACCACCAAGTCCATGGCTCTGGCTATGCTTCCATGGCTTGGGGACATAGAACTTTAGGTGCCTAATGGCCTGGGCACAAACTTTGGAATTATTCTCTCCCAAAGGCCAGAGGAAACAAGGACTGCAGCATTAAAGCGTCCCTCCCTGAGTGTGCATATAAGCCAGCTATCATCCACAACCATGCAAGCTTGGGCTAATCACCTGTTTCCTTCAAGTGCTTTGTTGGTACAACACAGATCATAGCAACTAAGCATGCTGTTTTCAGCTTTACATTGTGTCTAAAAAGTGCCAGGCATATAATACACACACACAAAATTAATGGCAGCTATTTATACTATGGCCTGCTTCTTCAAATATAAGGATGTCTTGGCCGTCTCTTCACCTTCTGATTAATAGTTCAAGGTTAACAGATCAATCTATATCAGGAGTCTCAAACTATCACCCATGAGCTAACTTTAGCTTGGCACTTGCTTTGTAAATAATTTTATTGGAACAAAACCATGGACAAGCACTTGCACACTGTTTCTCTTTTTCTGCTACAACAGTGTCAAATGATTGTAGCTGAAAATATTTGAACAGCAAAGTCTAGAATACTCACTACCTGGCCCTTTATGAAAACTTTTGCTGGTGCCTGATCTACAGCAAAGTTTCTCAAACATTAATGAGCACCATTATCATCCAGGGTGTTTTTTAAGAATACAGATTCCCAGAGTCTACAATAGGTGAATCATATTCAGCAGATGTGGCCCAGGAACCTGAATGTTAATCAGGCTCCACAACCATCAATGACTCTGAAACAGGTGGCCTAAACACATGGCTTAGTCACTCTCTTGCCACTGGGAAAAAATACCCACACCCACAGCTTAAAGGAGGAAAGGTTTATTTTACCTCAGGGTTACAGAAGTTTTAGTACACATTTGGCAGGCTCGAAAAAGGAAACAGCATAGCAGAAGGCCCAGCACAGAGGAAAGCTGCTCACTTCATGGTGGCCAGGAAGCAGAAAGAGACGGGGAGGGAAATACACCATTGTAGGTCACACACACACCCCTGCCACACCCCCATGGCCACATCTTCCAACCAGGCCCACTTCCTAACAGCAAGTCAGCTACAGCACCCCATGCATGATTCAGTCACCTTCCAAAAGCCCCAGCTATGAGTGCATGAGGCCTTTGAGGGACATTCTCAATCTAAACCATAACAACACACTATGAGGAGGCCTGGTCTGTGTAGTGAGCTATCCTGAGTGACGTCGGACCTCCAGTTCTTCACAGGAAGAACCAGATGGACTCTGGTGGGTGGTGTCAGCACACTGGGCCCATGAAGGAAGAAGAGCCCAGCATCCCCAGGAGCTCCACTGCCCTGGTGGAGCTCAGCTCTGCTTTATTTTTAAAGCTCAATACAGTATAGTTGGAAGGCAATAATGATAATGATCACAGACTATGAAATAACAAAAGCATCCACAATCCAACCACCTAAATATAACAACTGTTAACATTCTCATCTGCAATTCAGTACAATCCCAGTATTTTTCCCAGGTGTGTGTGTGTGTGTGTGTGTGTGTGTGTGTGTGTGTATTCTCTTTATTTTACAACATCAACAAAATAGGATTGGAGAAACTGCTTGCAGTCTTTTCTCACTTGACAATATGCTGTAAACATTTTCAAATGTCAGTAAATATTACTCTAACACATCACTCTTGGTATGCCCCTGTAAAAACAGAATGCAGAAGATCTCTATAAACTGATATGGCATCATCTCAAAGACAGATTATTAGCAAAGATAATGTGGCATGAAACAATGTGAATACAAGCTTGCATTGGTGTAGAAGCATCAGGGAAACTGTGTCCTTGTATAAGCACTGACTGTCTCTGAAGGATACTCAAGGACCTCGAAATAGTGGTTACCACAGAGGCAGGAAACCAGAGAGAAACTGAGGCTTACTTTTTACTATGGTACCTTTTACACTATTATGCTTTCTTATTTGTCTGTGGATCCTTTAAGAAACATGAAGAATCTACCTTTAAAACTGTCCTTTTTAAAGGCCTGCATTGTTTTACATTACACTTACGGAAGCATAATATACCAAACCAGCAATTTACTGTTAAATATCTGAGTAATTCTTAACTTACCAGGCAAATTCCATCACTCACAGTGGGCCAAATGTCCACACATAAACAGGGACGGCCGTTTTTTACTATTACCTTAGGTTCAGTTTCCAGAAGTGAAGTCACTGGGACATGGGCTTTCACGACTTTTAGGATTTCAATAAAAATTGCCAAGTCCTCTTCCAGAAAGGTCCTCCTTCCCAGTCCGTACACTTGGCGATGGTACACATGAGTGTCCCTCTGCTCCAGCTCCTGGATGGCCCCTAACTCCTGACAATGCTTCTCCTCCGAGGTAGCAACCTCCACACAGCCCAGGCAAACAGGGTCCCCCCCCTCAAAGCAAGCATGGGGTACTCTAGAAGGATGTAAAAAAGACTAACTTTCACCTCTTCCCCAGACCTGTTAAATCAGAATCTGCAACTTTAACAAGATGGCCAGAATCCCTTAAATCCCTTAATCACATTAAAGTTTGAGAAGTACTGGCCATGTTATTATCCATTGTTTCCATATAGGTAGAAGATGGTGGCTCCTAAACCCTGGGGAGCATCAGAATTCCCTAGAGAGATGGCTACTCCACCATTTCACCCCAGGTCTGACTCAGTAGGTATGGGGTAGATCCCAGGCGTCTGCATATTTAAAAAATCCCAAGGTAATCAGATCAACTGGTTTGTGAAATGCATAACTGACCCAAAGATCTAGTAAAATTTGCACATTCATCTTGAATTTAGACCATTGGTCCTCAGTCTTGGCTGCACATTGAAATCACCTGAAGAAGTTAAAAAAAGAATGTCCAAGCCTGATTTAAATAACTGGGGTGTGGCCCAGGTTTGGGGATTTATACAATTTTACCAAGGATTTGAAATGCACTAAGAATAAGAACCGCTGATATAGGGTGAACTCATTTAAATTCTGGTTTTGATATTTACCATGTACTTGATGTTCAGCAAATTAATCATTCTGCACAGCTTTCTCATCTCTAAAATGTGGATAATAATCAACTATGAAGACTCAGTTTGAAGACTTAGGTATGTGGCACACAGTAGGTACTCAATAAATGTCCAGTGTCTCCTGTTCTTACCCCCTACTATAACTAGAAGTAAAATCAGCTGAAATATTCATCCCAAATTTGAGCTACTCTTATAAAAAGAAGTATGGAAATATTTATTTCCTTTATCACCTTCAGGAAAAGATAAAAGCAGCTAGGACCTGAAATCATGCTGGATTTTGTATTCAGACAGCAGAGCTGGCCTCACAGTTGGTGATCTGGCTCCAGGCTCAGGAGAGCCCTGCACTTGGGGTTTGATGCTCTGTTGTAGCTGTCTTGAAATTCTAATACTTTTTGAACATTTTGCACTGGGCTCCACAAATTATTGAATCACTACCTGGCTTGTGGCAGGAGAATTAATATAAAAGAAAAGAAGAAACAGGCAGACCCTAGAATAACTTGGTTGGTCCCTTTCTAAATGTACTGGGGTAGAAAGGAAGGGACAGAGAGAGTGTGTCATTAACCCTTTTGAGTCAAGAACCAGGGACAGATCAATCTGAGGCTCCTCTTCCTTTTCCCTAGAAGCTCCAGGCCTGGAGCACATGGCAGACACACCTGGTTGCTGGAACACAGCTGGATGAAGGATGCAACTCCTTCACCTGCAGTGCACCCTTCACAACCACTGTACCCAGCTTGTCCTTTATTATGAATGTGCAGCACAGAGGCCAGCAGGCACTTGCAGCATTTGGCTTGATGATGGCTGTTTTTAGCATGCAATTTCTCCCCCCAATCCAAAACTGTGCTTCCCAATTAACAGATGTATGATCTCTCTGCTCTGTTGCCTGTGGTTTCCAGGGCTCCCCTTTGGACATGCTGGAGCCCTCTGCAGAGTTCACGGCAGAATGAACTGCATAAACACAGTGCTGGGACAACCGCAGCACATGACAGGCTCTCATTAGCCAAAGCCCATGGCCACGCCTCCTCTGGGCCAGTGGAAGCTCCCAAGGCCCATTGCAGGAGAAGCACAGAGAGAAAGAACGTGCCACGAGAAGACAGGCAGGGTTCTGTTGGAGCAGTTTCTGCAACCTGACCGCAGAGAAGAAAACCATCTTGGGCAAGAACAGCATGAGAAAGTCAAGGCTGACAGCCCCTGCACTCTTGGTTTTCTATCCTGGTTTCACCATATGTTAAGGTGTTTGGATCTGTTGAGTCACCATGATCTTCAGTGGACAATAACATACAAAAGTTTGTGAATTTTTAAGACTCAAAATTAATATGAATCTGCTTTTAAAATCTCATTTGATAACTCATCTTTTAATGTATTTTTCTTGGGTATAAAATTACTTTGAGGGCCAGCAATTTGAGGAAGGCCAGGTTACACCCACAGTTAAGTGTAAGGCATGTGGCTATCATCTGTCACATGGGTAGCAGTAGACAAAAGGTTGAGAACTTCTAAATTGAAGTATCAAAGGGCTGTTAACCCTGCAGGAGCTGGTTGCAGTGGCGCAGATTAGTAAGCACCATGTTCTGCTGCCAAAATTAAATGAATCAGAGAGTCAATCACTTTGGCTGCAGAGCCAAGTGTACTGGCCATCCTTGGCCTTGCTGAACAGGATACAGAGGGCTGCCAAGAATAGCCAGCCAGCAGGTAGCCACACAGGAAAAACATTCTGTATCACTCTCCACATCCAGGGATTTCCCTTCAAAGAAAAGAGTCAATGCTGGAGAACAGTTAGCTCCCTGGAGCCCTAAGAGTGGGGAATAAAAAAGGAACAAATGGAGGAGTCTGCTTCAATACAACCAACAGTGACTGTGCAGGGACTTCTGCAATGACTCACTGCACACCTGCAAAACCCCACAAAGAACAGGGCAGCAAAGGCACGCCAGAAAAACACATGTTGCCTTCCAGCCTTCTTCTCAGCACTCTGGAGCGCTATGTTCTAGAGTCAGTCAGTAAGCAGGTTGGGGCTCTGTCTGTAACCACAGCCTCTCTCTCCATGAAGGCCAAAGCACAGAAAGTGAAGCAGAAGGCTCTTGACTTTATTTATGTGCTGCCTGTAGATCTGCCACAAACCTACCCAATTTAATTTAAATTGTGGCCAAATGCTAGGAGTGTTTAAGGGGCATGAAGGATGAAAGATCTATCAAAAATGTCAAGAAAGAAAGCAAAAGAGGGAAAGAGCATGTAAACACATTAGGAGCATACAAGGACGTTAAGATAACAACACAGGAAATGGAGCCAGAAATCACTCTCAAAATTATGTTTAAAGAGTCATCTTACATCAGGAGTCTCAAGCCAAGAATCCCAAGTACAAGATCATTGCAGGGGCCAAAAGTATCTTCCTCCCTTGCAATTTGGAGGTGGAAGTAGGAAAAGAAGTCAAGAAAGGAAATAAAAATGGAAGAAGGGACGTATTTCAAAGTCAACAAATCCAGTTCCTTCACCCAGTTCCATTTCTGCCCTGCACTGCTCCTGCTTTCCAATCCCTTTTCAGATACAAATCAAATAATTTATTCCTCAGGGTAAAAGAAGCAATTGGAATAAATGACTCCAATAGTACCCTCATCCTGCCCCCCCCACTAGCCTCAGATGTTCCTATCCCCACACCGTATGTCTTATAACAATTCTTCTGCTCTGGGCATACAGCTAAAAACACACAGACATACTGTCCCAGCTGGGAAATGATGCCAATATGCAGGATCAAACCTTAGGAGTCCAAGATCCCTCCCACTCCTACCACAACTCACCTGGAAAAAACCCTTCTCCACCCAGTGACCCAAGGTTAGGAGAGAATGGCAGAAATGACTCTTCCCAAGACTAATCATTCCCTCAACCAAGCGGTCAAGTCAGAGGGATAACAAGACTAATCAGTACATGTGGTAGCAGCCCCCAATATCTTCTGGCAAGAGCCAGTCCCTCCAAATCAAGACTCTGGGATGAGTCTACAATCCACTCAGAGGACAGCTACCATCTGTTTATGGGGAAAATGTTAATAATTCCCAATCATAATCAAATAGACAACCACTTTGCTTTAAGTACCTATTAACTAAGGCTAATTTACAGTGGAATAGTCCATGAGTGTTCACACACAGGCCCATCAGAGGCACCAGCAAGCATCCAACAGCCAAGATAAGAAGCAAGAGATGCTTCGCCTGACTGGAAGGCTGAGCCCACTACGCCTGAGTCCCCTGCCCGCAGGCTGCAGGCCTCATCCTGTCATCCTCCTTCCAAACTGCCTCTAATGTGTTCAGAAGGACACAAACGAAGTCCTCTCAGCCTAGGAAACAAAAGTGAAACTTCTCCATCAGCTCCTACCTTTCCCCAAGGCCAGGTGTGTTCCAGGTAAACAAAAGTGGATTAATAAGAGGCCATCCTGAAAGCGTCAAAGGAACAGCATTCAGAGACAATTACCCTAGACCTTGAAAGAACTCAGCTTATTTGTTCGCAGTTCAGCTGCCTTTCCCAGACTTCGCCAAGCTCTCTGTGCTCACTGAGCAGATGGAGAAGCAAGGCCAGCGTGTTCTAGCACATTCTTCTCTGGCTTATCACTGCATGTGACATGGGTCTCGGGTTACTTTATCTGTGATTCCATGACATCATCAGCCTCATAAGCTAGGCCAACTTTACTATTGTCCATACATGCTAGCACTGATTACCAGGCTATTCTGACAGCCACGTGAAATGAAGACGGTAGGTACACTGTCAGTGTTCCCTGGTGTGTGTGTGGTGGGGGGAGACAAGGGAGTTAGGTCTTTGTGTTGCTATGGACAATGGGTGAGGCTAAAAGGTAGGAAGTTTTAGACCCAATGTGGCCTAACCAGACAACTGGAGCAAGTTACTTTTGTGTCTCAGCCTGAGTTTCTTTTGATGCAGGACAACCCAGCTAGATCATTGTCATGGTCTTTTGATGCCTAATTTAAAAATATTTAGTGACGATAAAATTAGCAGAAATTTTGAACCATCTCACATCTAAGCCTAGGACTCATTGGCACAATAAAATTGTTGTTAGCACACTGAAATTTTTTTTTAATATATTTCTGTGCCTCCAATAAAGTACCCCTGCCCTGAGTCTCACTAGTACCCAGCTCCCAACTCCCTGGCCACCCCTGGATTTTGGCAATCAGAGTGGAGGCCTGGAACAGTTGGCACTGAGCTCCTGCAGGGCCCTGCTCCAGCAGGAGAGCTAGCTGATTGGTCCCGGCCCAGGCCACAACAGATACTTCACAGATCATGCTAAGGCCCATCCTAATGCACTGAGCTTCATCAGCAGCAAAAAGAAACCCCACTGTATGCCCAGCACCACTTTAAAACCTCTGTGATTCCAAAAGAAGATGAGCTCACATCCTAACATGACTTCCCCATGCCAAAATTTTGACCAATAAGATGCCAGCTTAAAAAAGTACATGGGTGTTTGAGATAATGCACTTTCAGTTGATTTCTATAAGATCTGGTGAACATATTCATCTCCCATAAAATGGATGTCTAGTGGGATTCTTATACTAATGTGGGGAGATCTCTAACATGTGACAATCAAATAAAGCAAAATGCAGATGTGCGTATAAATTAAAACATACACAAAGCAATGCACTTTGTAAATGTATACATATAGTCTGTATGTATGTGTACATATAGCACTGGTACTGGCACTGGTACTGTATTGGCATGTAGTGGAGGTGGCTGCTAATTTGGCAGTCTGCAGGGTTTAAGTCTGTTGGGGAGAGACCCATGAGGGAGGGGCAGAGTTGCAGACAGAGACACACAAAGAAGTAGACGTACAGGGAGAAAAACTAAAACAAGCCAGGCATAGCGGTGCACTACTGTAATTCCAGCTACTCAGGTGGCTAAGACAGGAGGATCACAAGTTTGAGGCCAGTCTGGGCAATTCTACAAGACCCTGTCTCAAAAATTAAAAAGGTCTGGAGTTGTAGCTCAGTGGTAGAGAGCTTATCTTTGCAAGAGTAAGAACCTGGATTCAAACCTCAGATAGATAAACCATAGATAGATACGTACATACATACATACATACATTTTAAAACAGGTGAAGAGGTGGATGCATGCTGAACTCTGGCTAGTGGCTGCCTGTGAAAACCAAAATGAGAATAGGACCAGAGGTGACATCTAAATTGGTTTTAGTTTTGTTGGTCATGTTTTATCTCTTCTAAGAATAAAATATTAAGATATAAATAAAAACAAAGCAGTAACAGTGCTTACTCTAAATGGCAAGAATCTGAGTGTGCGTGTTTGTTTGTATGTTTCTATAATTTTTATTTTTTGAAAGGAAGGGAGTTCATGGTAGCAGGTTCTCCGCATCTACAGTGTCTCTGGCCCTCAGAGATGCAGGTAGGAATTGCTTATGCACTTCCCCCATACTCCCCACCCCACTTCCCACTACCCAGGCATCTTGGATTTCCAGATTAGCCCTAACCAGCCCACTGCTAGTGTATAATCTGTGCTTTTGATGATTAAAACTAAAGCGCCTTCGTTTCTAAGTTCAACAAGCATTTGTCAAACACAGTACACAGTACACAGGCATCCTGGGCTGAGTGATCCCTGGTTTCTGCCATACAATGCTCCTGGTCTAGGAGGACAGAGAGATGATATGTGAGCAAAAAATTGACAATTCATGGAGATTTCTGTGTAATAAAGGCATATTTACTACGTACTGTTTGGGACAGAAGGGGGTTCGGTGAAGTCTTGGGAAGGAAATCCTTCTTGGAAGGACAATAGAAGGAACCTATAAAGGTTTATATGTAAAGAAAAGAACAAGGCAAAGGCACCGAAGGAGACCTCTTATATGCTAATGTTATGGTTTCTATCCGAAATGTTCCCCAAAGGTTCATATGCTGAAGACTTGGCTGCCAGCCTTGGGAGGTAGTGGAACTTTTAAGAGATGGAGCCCAGTAGAAGGAAATGAGGCCCCTGGGGGCATGCACTTGAAGGAGATACAGGGACCCTGACCACTTCCTGTCTCTCTCTTAGCTTCCTAGCCTCCATGAGGTAAGCAGGCCTCCTCTGCCATATGCTTCCATCATTTACTGTACCGCCACAAGCCCAAAACCGAGGGAAACAAACAACCATGGACTGAAACCTCTGAAGTCATGAGGCAAAATGAACTTCTTCTCTGTATAAATTGACTTTCTCAGGTATTTTGACACAGCAACAAGAAGCTAACACACACAGACAATTACCCTACATATCAATGCTCACAACCACGAGATTGGATAAGCAGTATGATTCCCACTTTAAAGTTGAGTAAACAGAGACTCCAAGAAGGAAAGTAACCCAACAAAAACCAAAGAGCAATTACAGATTCTCACCCAAATTTGAAAAATCAAACCTCAGAATGGGGTGGTTGGGAAGAGATAGTGTTTTCCTAAATCAGAGTGGAGAGACTTCTAGTACCCATGTCATCACACTTTTTCCTAGACTGCAATGAAAGACCAAGCTATATGCAGCCTGAGGCATTTGCTTATTTATCCTAATGAGAGTTAAACACAGTCTGGCTTAATAAAGATCAGTGAGCTGCAGGCTTAATTCTAAATAGTCAGGCTTACAGTTGTACCATCTCATCTTGCCTCCAACTCTAGCCTAATTTCTGTAAATTACCTTCCTTTGGAACAGGGGACATTTCACTTCCACCTACATGAACATGCTCTCCTGGCCTAACCAGAGCCAAGAAAAGCAGCTCAGCCTGGGAAAGGGGAGCAGAGGCTGGGATGAGGCTCTGAGGACAGCTGAGGAGAGGCACCATGCAGGGTGCTGCCTAATACATCCGAAACGGGGACACACTGATTCCAGAACAGTATGACAATTAATAGGAAAAATCTGCTTTCACAGCACTGCCAAGCATGTTGCAGGGTCTCAGCTGGTGGAGCACCTCTTCAGGCAAAGAGTAATAATGCCCCATTCTTCCCTTTGGTCAACGTCCTGACTTTTCTCCTGTATGAGGAGGAAGAGCTAGGAAGGTCCCTGGCATGGTAAGAAAATATTGCAAAAGTAATAGTGCTCGCCTTCAAAACCGTGAGCCCAAGAAGTACCCTAAGATTGAAGGTTTGGAGCTCATTAAGTGGTCACCTCATCGAAACCTACACTTTTTGACACATGGCAGATAAAACATCTCTAATCAAAGTGCCTAGGAGTGGTCTGATCCCGCTTGAGTCCTCAAACTTCCATTCCTTCTTTATAATTTGCCTGCACAAGTATTTCCCTTGACCAGAATATTTCCGATAATCCAAGAAAGACTGGTTGGCCTCACTATGACTTATCCAGGTTCATCAAAAGCAGAAAGTGAACAGGTAGAAGACTCCTGAGAAATTGTGCAGTCTGACCCCATAGTTTCTGTCCTTTTCCTCTCCAGGTATCTTCCTAGGTACTAGTGTTCTCAGCTTTGTAGGAAGGCACAGAAACTTTTGAGAATATAATAAAAGCTATATGCTAGTTCCATTCTACATATGAATACTCAACCCCTGCCATGTACAAACACTCAAGCATTTGCATAGTAGTTCAAGGGATACTATCCCTGTGAATGCTATTCATGTCTTCTCCTCTGGTCCAAGAACTCCAAGGTCAGGACTACCACCACCTCCTGTGTAAACACCAGCTTCTGAGTAGAAGCCATAAAAGTTCATCTTTCTAGATCTCATAGTCTCACTAGCAAACACCAGCCTCAACCTTGTCTAAGAAATCTTTCACTGTCCCTTCATATCCAGCACTACCCAACATGAGCCATTCATGGAAACCCCAGCTAGGAGCATACCTTGAGATTCAAGTTTCTTTTCTGGAACAGGTACCTAGACTCTCTTGAGCCACTTGGTCACATCCATCTCTGGGACCAGGCAGATGGATGCTAATTCACCATGTTAACCCCTTTCATGCCAGCCTCTTTACCCAGCCTTGGCCTAGTGCCACATCCCACCACCACACCCCCAGTGAGGGTGAATATTCTGTGTTGTGGAAGCTAGCCAGCAGATTTAGAAATCATGCTGCTCTTGGCATCCATTCTGGGACTTTGTGTAGAGCTACATGCTGAGATAACATGGCACAGACAGTTTTTCAATACCAGAGTTTACAACCCCATATCTAGCTATGCTGACTCTTTCCCTGACTCCAAAGATATGCACTAATGAGAGAAAAACCAAGTGACTCAAACCAGGAGTCCTTTTACCAACCAGTAAAGAACCCAAAATCCTCCTCACTTGGCCTCAAATCCAACTTACTTTCCAAATCATCTAGATTTCAAAAACCCATCTGAGGCCGGTGAGATGGCTCAGCGGCATAAGCGCCTGCCTTGCAAGCGCAAGGGCTCGAGTTCAACTCCCGGAACCCACATACGAAAAAGGGGCCGGTGATATTGCTCAGCAGCACGGGTGCCTGTTGGTGCACGAGGTCCTGAGGTCAACCCCCCGGTACCCACAAAAAAAAAAAAAAAAAACCATCCGAGCAGTGGTTATCAGCAGCCACAGTAAAACCATGAGGTCCACAGTTTGGTTCCCACCAATCCCAACATGGCCTTCCATCCATAATGACCAAGGAGTCTCCATGAGGACCACTTAGGCCCCACAACCAAAGGCAGGGAGCATAGGAGGTGAAAATAAAACCCTTAGCACCCTTGGGATCGAACATCCCACCTTACCCTTCATTCCAAATTTGGACCGTCGACCATACTTGTTGATCATGATAAAGAGAACCACCAACAGAACGCAGGCAAAAGCAGCAAGTCCAACTGCTATGGATACCTGTTAGGAGCAAAACACAGACAGTCAGAGACAGTCGTGGAAACCCCAGCACCTCGCAATAACTTGTGTGCCCAGAGAAGAACAGTCCTGCCCTAGTAGCAAGTACAGCACCTCAGAATTTTGTTATGGAGTTAGTAAGGTCTTTGGAGGAAAAAATTTATGAGGCTCTAAGAAAAATTTTAAATTGTTTTACATTTAAAAACATAAATTGCCTAACTTGATTAGAGGAAGTTCCATAATTTAATGTTCTGAGTCCCTCTCACCTGGAAGCCATCTTACAGATGCAAAAGCAAATCTTCTATTGTTTTAATTAGCAAGAAAATTTTGCACCTTTATCTTGAAATTTTTTACTTAATATTCCTATCCTGGAAGGTCTAAAAGATCTGTACTCTGAAGACTCCTTTCTTCTCCTCCCCAAGGATATCTCAGGCTGTGTGTGAGTAGGGTTTGAAAAAGCCACCCTAGAAGATGCCCTGAGCAACTTGGACTTTTACAGGCAGCTCGTGCTTCAGTAGGTCCTTCGAATCAGGCTCAGCCTAACAGACTGAGGATTTCAGACTCTTCTCTTCCGAACCCCAGGGCTTGGAAATGATCCTCAAAGACTTCCTCAATGAGCTATTCCCATCAAACAAGGAAGGTTTAAACTGCCTGAAAGAAGATCATTCATCTTTTTCTTTTTTTTTTTTTTTTTTTTTTGTGGGTACCGGGGGGGTCGACCTCAGGACCTCGCGCGCCAGCAGGTGCCCGTGCCGCTGAGCGATATCACCGGCCCCTTTTTTCGTATGTGGGTTCCGGGAGTCGAACTCGGGCCCTCACGCTTGCCAGGCAGGCGCTTAAGCCGCTGAGCCATCTCACCGGCCCCTCATTCATCTTTTTCTTTCTTTTTTTTTTTTTTTTTTTTTTTTTTTTTTCTGCCTAAGGTACTGAGGTTCCAAGTAAGACAATATTTGGAAAAGTCAGCAACTCAAATGAAGCTTGAAAATGACTACACCAGTAAACATGCTCCTTTGACCAAGAAGTGACTTACCCCAAAAGTGTCTTCTTCTGGTTTGTGAGTCACAGTGATAGGAGGTGTAGGGCTCACATCGGATTCTGAAAAGCAAACATGAAGGAGAAGGGAAGTTAGCTTTCTAGCCATGGGAGGGTCAGCCACAGTCCCTGCCCCGCCTCCAGGCCCCCTGATACTTCCTGCTGGAGAAGGCGCTCTGGGAGGCAGGTTCCCACAGCCTGCCCTCTCATCACTGCAGGGGTTCCAGAGGCCAGGTCCCTGTCTGAGCATTTGGCTGGTGCTGCAGCTCAAGAACAGGCACCATAAGGCATTAAGGGCCTTCACTGCCTTCTTCCTACCCCCACCCCATAACCTGGGCAATGTGCACCATGAGCTATGAGAGGGACAGGAAAGAGGAAAATGGCTTGGGACACTGACCAGGGTCTGGAATAGGCACATTTTACAGGTGATGGCAGCTGTTGCTGACATTCTGTTACTACTAGCTAGGGGCGTTCCTTTTCCTCTCTCTGCCACCCCCATGCTATTCATTTTTCCCTCTTTACCCCAGAGTGAGACACAATCCTGTGGATTCATGAACAACCCAGTATCCATTCCTCTAACACTGATTTCAGAACACAGCAGTAGCTCAAATGAAACGACAGAACCGCCTTACCAGGAACACCACACATACCCAGTAAGCCCTAGATGAGAAGCCAAGTCTCGGTTTACACTGCATCCAGAATCACCTCCTGGGCAAGAAATGGCCCTAAATTCAGAATTCTCTGAAGAGACATCTGTGAGATTACAAGTCCCCTAAGACCAAGGACAACTAAAGGAACCACAGAAGATATTTACATCAGTGCCAAACAGCTGGGGGGATCCCTAAACAGGACTGGTTTGCTATCTTGAGCCAGACATTAAGCAGAATGATACCAACTGCTGCTGTTATTACCACTTCACATGGGGAAGAGAAAGGAATAAATACAGGTTTCCCACAACCCACTAACAAAACCCCAAATCCTTTTAGGACTGTCTAGCCCTAGCCCCAAGTCACTTATAATTTGAGCCTGAAGATTCCATTTGAGGACATGTAAGCCTACCAGAAGATCTTGCAAATCACAACTCTACACAGCTTGGGTTCTGGCCAAACCCTTGAATTCCTAAATCAGGTGAGAAAGACCAGCAGGTATGCAGGCTCCAGATTTTCTCTGCAAGAGCAACTGAGATGATTCAATAGAGGTCAACGAGGGCACATGCAGCCCTTTTCCCATCCTGTCACTGCCCCTTTTCATCCAGGTGGGGAGACCTAAAACATGGTCACATCTTAGAAACTCTCTAGGGAAAACTGAGGTACAGCATGATTACCCAATAAAAATGGGCTTAGAATATCCCAACTAGAACTACATTTATACTCTGTAGTTCCTTTTCACAGTTCATTCAGACACCCCCAGCTGCCATGAGGCTGGGAATAATTTGGCATAGGAAAGAGGGCTGATTGAATTCAGTAGTGACCAAAAGTATCAGAATAAATTAGTTTCAAATCAAAAGGTAAAGCATACTTACCAAAGACGAAGATATCTGTGCTCTCTGCCAAAAAAAAAAAGGATAAAAATGTAATTAACAAATGTAATAAACAGCAAGACAGACACACTACTTTATCCAACAGCCATGGCCTCTCCCACTCAGCATGAACCCCTGTCCCCACAGAAAGTGACACACCCAAGTCCTTGACACATCATCCCTTCCCCCATGCTGTACTGCCTCTTTAGGGGGTGGTTCTCCAAATGGAGAAGGAAGGAGAGACAAAGGTTCTGGTTCCCAGGAACTGGAAACCAAACCAGTTTCATGATGAGATGGGGGAATTAAATCCTGATCCACAGTCTGGTCCACAACTCTCCCTCCTTCAGGAACCAGAGTGCTGGGGATGGTGCTGTAGATTGGGGCAAGCTATGATCTCAAAGATGAGAGTCCACACATCAGTGTGTACAGTAGATTCTAATAGGTCACTGAGAAGTTCTTGGGAATCCCTCTAGAATCTGCCCATTCTCCAGATGGAAATGTGTTACTTGAACTCTGGCCTCTAGAAATGGCTCACCAATTTATAAAAGCTAATCCTTAACTGAACATTGATTATGACCTGAACCTGGAGCTGTGTAACATCATTCAATCCTTATAGCCATCCTAAGAGCTTGGTAGCATCACCCCCACTTAAAACGAATGAGGAAACAAGTTTACAGAATTAAGCAACTAACTGAACGTCATTCATCTAAGCAGAAATTAGAGCTCGACTTGAATCCAAAACCAGGCTCTTAACTACTCTGTAGAAGATGGTCAAATGTAAGCATTCAATAGAATTGTCTTGAAGGTAATTACTACCATTCTCCAACAATAGGAAGAGGATTTCTTAAAGAAATGGACAATTTCAGGGCTGGCACAGGGAAAATACAAGATGTTTCCAGAATACCTTATGGTACCAGAAAGTAAGAAAATGATTAACGATTACTGGGGATCTAAAAAGAGGAAACAGGAGCAGATGTAAAGGAGCTCCCAATGACCAAATGTGCGATAATTTGAGCAACATAATAATAAGAGTAATGGATTGTTATGGACTGAATCATGTCCCCGAAATTCCATATACTGAAGTTGTAACCTCCAGTACCTATGAATGTGACTGTATTTGGAGACAGGGTCTTCAATTAGGTACTTAAATTAAAATTAGGTCTTTAGGGTGGTCCTGATCCAATTTGACCAGTGTCCTGATAAGAAGATTGGGGCACAGACAAGCGCATAGGAAGACCACAGATGCTACAGGGAGAAGACAATGTCTTCTCCAATGAAACCAACCCTGCCAACACTTGGTCCCAAATTTCCAGCCTCATCAACTGCAAGAAAATAAATTTCTGTTGTTGTGGGCTGGGGATATAGCTCAGTGGCACAGTGCCTGCCTGGCAAGTGCGAGGTCCTGAGTTCGATTCCCAGTACCAAAAAAGAAAAAAAATTCTGTTGTTTAAGCCACCCCATATATAGTACTTATATGGCAATCCTAGCCAATGAATCACATGAATTACTGAATAAAATCCAAGAATCCATGCTGATACAGATATATAAGTGAATATATAAATGGGGGAAGAAAGGAAAGTTCTTCCTTACAGTAAATTTCAAACTAATAAATGTAGAAGGAATAATGGAAATAGAAAAATCACCATTTGGCAAATATGACTGTTATAATCGTTTCAGGCAGAAATCCTCAATGAATGTTAAAATTAGTGTATGAAAGAATCATGAGAAACAAGCTATTTACATAGTTTCAAATCATTATTCTTATTAATTGCACAGGGGAAAAGAGTCACTTTGTAAAGGAGAAACCTGCCAGACATAGTCTTGACCAAGTGACAAAGTCACCATCACCCATGGTAAGACATAGGGACGTCAGCCACTCCCCGATAGGACAGACTCAAAGGGCAGAGCGTCCCTCCTGTGACGTTGCCAAAATCTATAACTGGAATTTAATTGTGAAAAATAAATCAGACAAATCCACACTGCGGAAGTCTGTAATAGTGCAAATTCTTCAAAAGTGCCAAGATCATAAGACAAAACTGAGAAACTGTCCCAGATTTAAAGAGACCAAGGTGACATGGCAGCTAAATACAATGTGTAATCCTGATTCCAATCCGAGACAACGAAAAGATGTCAACGGGACAGGCGAGGACATGCGGGCTAGACTGCTGTGAGATGACGGTAGTGTGCCAACGTCCACATCCTCCTTTGGATCACTGTGCTGTGGTTTGGTGGGACATTAACATCTGGGGAAGCCGGGAAAGGACAGATGGAAGTTCTTTGTGATATTTTGTAACTTTGTTTTTGTAATGTCCAAACTATTTCAAAATGAAAGGTTAAACATCCTTCAAATTTAAAAAGAGGGGCTGAGGATATAGCTCAGTGGTGGAGCACTTGCCTCAAATACACCTGAAGGAAAAAAAGACTAGTGAGCCTCACTTCAGTGTTTTTGATTCTGGGTGGATCACAAGAATCTGTCCTTTCTTTCTTTCTTTCTTTCTTTGTTTCTTTCTTTCTTTCTTTCTTTCTTTTTATTTTTGTATTTATTTATTTTATTTATTTATTTTGTGTGAGTGCTGGAGATCAAATCTACACCCTCACACAAGCACTCTACCACAGAGCTGTACCCCAGCCCTGAGAATTCACATTCCTCATGCGTTCTCTGGTGATGCTGATGCTACCACTGGTCCATTTGGAGCCATCACACTGTACCTCACCACCTCCTCCTGCCACAAGCTTACCACACACACCACCCCCAAAATAAGAGCACCTCATTCACTCGCTCATGTGTTCATCCATTCACTAGTTCACTGGGGTCTTCCCATTCCTAGGCCCTTGGTTAAGAGCTCACAGCCACTATGACTGTAGCTCTATTTAGTGTGAATCAGCAGATTTTCTTTTCTAACCACCTGTGGGGGCCAGGATGCTTTCTGGGAAAGAGTCCTTCAAAGAAGGTCCTGTTCACAGTAAATGCACTATGGCTTAGGTGCTTGCTTGTTGCCTGTTCTGTGTTGTTGTGGGGAAAGCAAGAGGGCTTTCTCCAAAATCCTCAGCACACCCATAATGTCATTCCCTCGCTCATTGTAGGTACCCAATGCCTGACACAGGGGGAAGGTGGAGCTGGGGTTACTCCAGGCTTGGCCTCAGAGCTAGAGCCCAGACAGGAAGCAGCTCCATTTGCAAAATACACTAATTTGCACATTTGCTGTAAGGCTCCCATTTATTAGAGAACAGTCTCACAACAGCCAAATGTTTTGGCCGATTCTGAGACTGTGAACCCTGTAATCTCCAAATCAGCCTGTAGATGCTGAAACCCTTTGCCAGAGACTGGAAACATTTACATCCAGGAAGCACATGGGCTTTGGAAGCGGAGTCATCTGGCTACTCTCTACAGTGGGGCAGGTACTTGGGTGTCCATACCAGAAGAGGACAGCACCAGGAGTGCTTCTCCCCATGGACCCCACAGCAGGCTGGGAGAAGAGTGGAGCAGCGTGCCAAGCACCCCACGAGTATTAACCGGGATGTGTCCGGAACGGAAGGCACGTGTCTTCTACAGTCCCAGACCACAGCTCTGCGGGAAGAGCCCTGCAGGAGGATTCATCCTCACCACAGTCTTCAAGGTAGAAGCAGGGAGATTAAATAATCTGCATGAGGTCACACAGCTGACAAGTGATGCAATAAGAATTTAAACTCTGGCAATGGGGCTCCATAACCACTACCCTAGACTGCCTTAAGACTACATGTTAGAACTCACTAGCTTGACCTGAAAATGACTACTAGTTCTAGAACTCCCAGGTCATCTCATCTCTGCATCCTCAAAGCCCTCACAACCAACAACCATTCCCCTTTCCTCTCTCTCCTAAGCACTTGGTATATATTACTTCATTTAATGCCCATAGCAACTTGGGCAGGAGCTGTTGGGATTATCTATATTTCTCAGATGACGAAATGAAGATATAGCGTAGTGACTGTCCTCCCCTGAACCCTGACTATGCATTAAGCCTCATGCTAGGAGCCCAGGTCACCTGTCTGTCCAGTAGGACCACATGTAGGATTTGCATCTACATCTGTCTGATTTCAGAGCCCTTGCCCTAAACCTGGCTTTGCAGCCAGTGTGAGCTTTAGCGTAGAAGCTCATCTTGCATCCCTACCTGCTCCGTCAGATAATCTGCTCTTCTGAACACTTAGACATCTTGGCACTTGACATGATAGGCCTGTCTCTTTCCTGTCACTGCCATTGATTCCTTTAACACCAAGGTGCATCAAACCAGCACAGTTTCACCGAGGGTGGCCCTGCCAGGGCATGGACAGGCCTGAGAAAAGGAAAACTGCTCTCTCTTCATACTTCTCTGTGACTCTATGCTCCCTCCCTCCTTCCTTCGGGGGCCAGATTCTTGCCAAATGCCATGGTAGCAGATTGCAAAGAAGGGAGTATCAGAGTCACCTGGAGGTCTAATAAAGCAGAGCTGCAAGATTTGTCCTAGTGTCTCTGACTCCTTAGAATCAAGGAGAGCTTTGGAATGGGAGTTTTAACCCATTCCCATGCTGGTGGTATGAGGACCACTTCTTGAGAACCACTGGCTAAGCAGCTTGATAGTCAGCTATGGTGATGAGGCATCCAGAACTATGAAAGGGGCTGGCGCACCTCATGAGGATGCATTCACATGGCTGGGAGGATGCAACTGCTTTCTCCCAGAAAGAGAGGGAGAGACAAAAGAAAAGCTGAGTCCACCATCCCATCCAACTGTGCCTACTGATCTGAGCTCTCAGGATATCCTCTGGGGGAAGGAGCCCAGAGTGGATCACCCTTCCTCTTGAGCATGCCTGGGCTCCCTGCTCTCTCCAAGCTCCAGGCACTTTCTTTTGGAAACAGAAGTACTGTTGCAAGAGACTTCACTCTGCATCCATTGGGGAGTTTAGACTCTCCCCTTTACAAAACGGAATTAAGGGGCTATGGGTGTGGTACAGCACTTGAGTAGCATGTGCAAGGACCTCATTTGAATCCCCAGCACCGCAAAAAATATAAAATTTTTAAAAAAATAAGAACAGAATTCTTTCTCTAATCAATGAGTAGGTACAGGAGGGCAAGTGGCCATGGCAGCCTTTTATGTCAACAAGGCCTCGCCCAACTTTGTGGCCCATTCCTCAAATTCTCTACACATCTGGAAGCCAGGACTCTTCTCCTGGCCAAGAGAGACAGCCCAGCCCAATGTGGAAGTGTTTTGAGGCCTCTTACTGGGCACACTGGGGATAGTGCTGGAAACATCAGAGCACAGGAGATCGCCAGGGTCTCAAACATCAGTATGTTCCCACACTCTCCTGAGATGCAGCTCCATCGTTCCTTGGACCTCAGTGGCAAAAATCTGGCTTTACATGCAGCCTCCCATGTGCATGGTTATGTGCAGACTGTGTAGTCACCTTTGTATAGACAAATGCTGCACAGTGCTCACTCTCGCTGCCTCCCCACTGTGTGTGTGCATATGCATGTGTGTGATATCAGTCTTCATACTTCCCTTCAGCCCAGTAGAAGCCCTGATTTCTTCAGATTGGAAGCCAAAAGTCACCCAGTCTGTTCCTAGCACAAATCACCAAGGTCAGCAGACACACACAGAAAGAACCTTATAAGCTGCAGAACCCCTCAAAAGATGCTACAAATGATCACTTTCACTAAGCTTGGGCGGTGTTTACTTCTCCTCCAGCTTCAGGAAGGTACTTGGACTGTCCTAGTACAGACTCAAAAGATAGAATCACCTCCCCAAATTCCTAAGCTCTTCCTTTACTTTGGTGATTCACCCTGTCACCAGAAGCTAACAGTATCAGGCATTGCCCCATTAGCCCACCACAGAACAAGAGAGGAAAGAGCCACCACCTTGGAGGCCATGGCTTCCCAATAACCAGCCAGATGAATGAGGTCCAGGCCACTTATTTGTTAAATGTGAGGTTGGACTGGGTGGACTCTGAAGTCCCTTACAACAGAAGGTCATGGAGCCATCACCATGTACCAACCCTGTGACCCAAGCTTTATATGCCTTAACTCATTTAAAAGCCACAATACTCTTAGGGAAGCAGTATAATGAAACCCATTTCATAGATGAGAAAATAAAGGTGTAGAAAAACCGATATCAGGCTGGCGGTCTCCCGCCAAGTAAAAGGCTAGGCCAATACTCCACTATATTATTGATCTCTGAAGTCCCTGCTCTCTCTGCTGGAATACAGTGTGCACTTATATGCATGACTGTATTTCTAGGAGTCGTGGAATTTGCAGTGACGTCTATTGGAAAACGGAGATTTTATCCTAATTTACACAAAATGCAGATGGTAGTTGCATGTCCCCACATGGGCATAGCTACTGTGATCACCCTGAGTGTGAGCCCCACTTCTCCTCTCCAGCCACCCCACCCCACCCCAATTCCAAGATGCCCTCACCAGGGAAAGGCTCCTTCAAGAAGTGGCCCCTGATGGTCTGGTTAGCTGTGCCCAGGGGGTTCTTGGCAATGAGGGTGTAGTTGCCGTTGTTGTAGTGCGTGGGCTTGTTGAAGAGCAGGCAGCCCTCGGCTAGCTCACCCTCCTGGTAGTACTCCACGCGGATGATCTTGGACTCCCGCAGCGGCTGCCCATTGTGCAGCCAGTGCAGCGTGGGCGGTGGGTTGCCCCGCACCACGAACTCGATGCAGTGCTCCAGACGCAGCTCAGGCTCCTCCAGGCTAACCACACGCGGAGGGTCTGTGGGGACAGGGCCACCTGGAGTCTGGGACGCTGTGGTAGGAACTCCAAGCCTTTCCCGCCCAGCTCTGAAAAGCCCCAGGGAAGCAGAGGTCCCCCCAACACCCCACCAGACGGATAGAGAAGCCTGTCTTCACCCAAACTTCCTGTATCCAGCTTTACTCAATGGTTTCCTCTGGGGAGATCATTTTAGAAGATGCAGTTGCAAGAGAGGCATAGCACCTTGGAGAGGAAAGTAGACCATTTCTTGGGGTTGCTCTCCAAAAACTGATTTCTCAGTCCAGCCCTATGGGATCCTCTGTGCCCATGCTGGTAGAATGGGATCAGTGCCCCAGCTCCAGCCCTCCCAGCCCCCTGCACCAGCCTGGTACCCAGCAGCCCCCATGATGGCACACACTTACAGTAGACAGTGAGGGCAACGCTGGCATTGCTCATGCCCACCACGTTCTCTGCGATGCATGTCAGGGTAAAGCCATTGTCCTCACTCGTCACATTCACCAGTGTCAAGTTGATGGCATGGACATTGGTCCAGTTCAGATTTGTCTGAAAGCCCCAACAAAAAGACAAAATGAAACCATTTCTGCAAGAGCAGCTCCCCTACCTGACCACCAAACACCTTTAGGAATCAAGAGGAAAGCAGAGCGGAAGGAGGAAATCTCTCTGGAAAAAGCACACAGAACAAATGTCGAGCTCTTCATAGTTAACAGTTCAGGTAATCCTCACATCAACACCATGAGGAGAATGATAGCATTATGCCCATTTTTCAGATGGGGAAATGAAGGCAGAGAGACTGAGTAGCATACATAACATCAAAGTGACTTGAAAATATTGGAGCTGTGTGGAATCTAACTCTGTTTGCTTCTTCCTATTGGAACAAGATCTCAAATGTTCCCTCATGTTTATGCCTCAGAGGTGATCACTCCTCAGCCTTCTAAAGGGGACCTGACCCTAGGATGCCCACCTGGTGGGTGTTGATGGACTGCAGCCCAGTGACTATCCAATCCACATCAGGCAGGGGTGACCCAGACCCATTGCAAGTGATGACAGCATTGTCGCCTTCTCTCACAGTCAGGTTGACATGGCTCACGCTGATCTCAGGAAGGTCTGGGAGAAGGGGTAGAGGACAAGAAGAGTGAAAAGACAGACAAAAGCTGCCCAAAAGAAGCTCTGTTGTGGGCTGATGGTGGCACTTCATTTATTTATTTATTTATTTATTTATTCATTCATTCATTCATTGCAATACTGAGGACTGAACTCAGGGCCTTCACACTAAGCTACATCCCAGCCTTTTTATTTTTTATTTTTTATTTTAAAACCCAGGGTATCACTAAATTCCCCAGGCTAGGCTCAAATTTGCCATCCTCCTGCTTCAGCCTCTCAAGTAGCTGGGATTATAGGTGTGGCCCACCACACCTGCCTTGATGATGGCAATTCTTCCCTTGCCCACTAACAATGCCAACACAATTTGCTCGAGCTCTTGGAAGCCCTGCAAACCCCAGACACTTCCCACACCCTCCCCAGTAGACATGAGACTTCCGAATGGGATCCCGCACTTGGATGGTCCTTCAGGGCAAGGGACGAGTGGGGTACCTGCTTGGGAATGCACATCTAGCAACAAAGCCCATTGGCTCCATCCCACTTTGGTTCTCACATATCAGCATGTTTCAGGTTTCCACAAGTAGCTTGCTAGAAATTTAGATTTCCAGGATCCACCCTAGATATCTGATCACAAAGGTCTGTGGCTGAGGCCAGAAATTGGCTTTTCTAAAAATGCCTTAGAAGCTTGTGATTCAGGAGTCCAGAACCCACTTCCTGAGACACTCTTTCAGGTGTGGGTAACAGGTGACTCACGGAGAGCAAAAGAATCTCACCTGCTAAGGACATGTGGAACTCTTGTCTGTGTTCCTGAAACTGGCATTGCTGTGGCAGGCTTAGGGATAGAAATGCCCAAGGAGTATAAGGCAAGTCAGATCTGCACCCAACCACAGAGGTCAAGGCTGGGCAGCTGGGAGGGATGCAGATCCATCTCTGTGAGGGGCACCTCCCTAGAGCCAGAGGGGTGGGCAGGCCACTCACTCACCACACTGACTGATGTTCATGCGGAAGAGGGGGAGCTGGGAGCCATCTGCATTGATGCAGTAGAGGCTCTGGCTGTTTAGCCTGGCCTCCCCCTGCTCCTGCCACAGCTGCATCCAGCGGATATCACAGCTGCAGTTGAAGAAGTTCTGCTCCAGTCTCCTGTGGGCAAGAAGAGAGGGGAAGGAATCCCTGAACCGAAGATGGCCCAGCTCCCTCCCAGCACTGTGAGGTCAACAGACTCCCACTGCTCCACAGGAATGAAGGAGAGAGAAGTTAAGAAAGGTCATGGAAGAGGGAAAAATTACATGACAATGAATTTGTTTACTTTTAAAATGAGTAAACTCATTTTTAAAACAGAAATCCATCTCACTTAATGCCCCTGGCATATGGGCCAGGTTGGAATGTTCCTCCTCGCCAAACCCTTGGGTGGCTTCCCATTTCATCGAAAGTCAAAGCGAAGGTACTACATAACCTGCACCATCCTCTCTCACCCCTCTGACCTTATCTCCTTCACTCTGCTGACCCTCTTCAGCCATCTGACCTTCTGTCTCCAAGTTTACTAACATGACTGGCTCATGCCTACCTTAAGACCTTTGTACTCAAGGTCCCTTTGGACTTCCAAGCTCTTACCCAACATATCTGCAAGACCCACTCCCCTCCTTTCATTAAGGAATCATAGGGCCTCCTCTGATCAACCTCTATACAAAAGCCACTACGTATTCTTGTCCTAGCAAGGCCCAGCCCCTCATCCTGCTATTGTCTTCTTTCTAGAATTTGTCATCCCTCAGCATCCCTTTAAATACTTAGTTTGTTCATTTGACTCCCCAAGTAAAAATTAAGCTGTGCTGTAGTCAGAGACATACACTATTTTCTTCATTGCTATATTCCTAGTACTAAAACTGAGCCCGGTTCATAAATTTTTATTGAATGCAAGGAGAACAAGCAAGAGTAAGAAAGGGACTTTCTCCCCAAGGAAACAGGTGGTAGACTATTTCCAAGATGTATTTAAAGTCCATCGGGGGACCACCCTTCTTCCTTTGGGAATGTAATGGATCCTCAGTAAGCGCCTGTTCCCTATCTGCCACTGGGCTGAGTGCTGTTAATCTAGAGATGAATAAGACACCCCCTGTCCTCTAGGAGCATTCAGCCTGGTGAAGATGAATATCTGAAGAGGGAAGAATCAAGTTCAAAGCCCTTCTTCTCCATAGATTTTCCTTATGACTTGAAGTCATGTCCCTCCTTGATGGGGTTATTAGGAAAACAGTGAACAGCATTAATCAATCCAAAAACTCTTAAAGTAAAAAGTACCTGGTAAATCTGAATGCCTGGATCATTAAGGGAAACATGATTCCCTCTCTGGACTGTTAAGGGGATTGATTGGTTGGTACCAAAAGGGAGGACACTTGGGTCACTGCACTAAGACCCTGGATATTTTTGACAACTGGCAAATTCCAAAATAGCTAAGCATGCATCAGCACTAATCAGCTTTCAGGAAAATATGAAGGGTCTGAGAAAAGGAATCAGTGCATTTTAGGCACAAGGACATCTTAGATAGAATGTGCAAATGCCCCTACATAATACCATCCTCTTAGCTAAAAGTTTCCGACTTCTCTCTGCATGCAGTGCTTTCAGAAAAGGAGAGGGAAGGGAACTGGACTTTACTGAGCATCTGCTTCCCAAAACAATCCCAGAAGTCATGCAGTCCCCATGCAGATGAGGGAAAAACGTTCAATGCCCTTTGGATGGTGTGTATCTGAGCAGTTTCAAACCCCAGTCTCTTGGACTCCAACACCCACACACTGTCCACCCATCTGCCCTGAGAAAAGTGTTGCAGGGTGCCATGGAGACGCAAAGAGGAGTGAGACTGGACCCCGGACTTTGGGGGCTCATGTAGGCAGAGACCGGAGGGAAGAGCTGGAGGGAAGTGGCAAAAACTGAGCTACGGGACAGGGAAGCAAGGTTCAGCCTAGACAGAGATTCTGTGCCAAGGGGCACCAGGAAATAAAGCTGGAAGGGTGAGTGGTAGCCACATGGTAAAGGACTTTCGCTGCCACATCAGGAAGTCTGTAATTCATCCAGAAAGCAATGGAAAACCACTGAGGTCCTTAGAATAAGCTGGGGACCCGTGTGAATATAGTAGCTGTGCAAAGAAAAGCAAACAACGGTGTACAGGATAAACCAGCTAGAAGGAGAACTAGAGATAAGGAAACCAGTTAGGATGCCTCATAAACACAGGGCCACCACCTATAATTCTGCAGTTTGTGCATTTCTCAAAGGACTCAGCCAAAGCAATGGATGGGGGATGAAATCCAGACCCAGTGCCCTGGCACTAGACCTCATCCATGCAGAGGGGCATCTTTCCTAACTCACAAATAGGTTTTGTAGAGGATGGTAGGTTCTAGGCCACTATTCTCAAACTTTTGGGATCAGAATTCCTTCATCTTCACAATTTTTGGAACTCAAAAAGATTTTTTTATGATTTATATTTTTCAGTGTTTACCATATTAGAAACTAATATTGAGAAAATTTTAAAACACTTGCATACATTAGCAGAAATTCCACGAGTCACCAGGACCATAAGGTCATCACAAGCCGTGTGTCTCTAGAAAACTCCACGGTACCCTCTGAGTGTAGAAGAGGCAAATAACATCTGAGTGCTGTCACGAAAACAGATTCTGCTTTATGTTCTCCCTGAAAGGGTTTTGGGAACCCCCAAGTGAACCTGGACCACCCTTTGTGAACTGCTGCCCACTAAACAAGGCCCTAGAGCAGGATGATAAGAACTGGGAAGAGGAAAGAGGAAGATCCAAGAAACATCACAGGAAAACACAAGGTATGACTGGTATTTTGTTGGAGACAGAAGAAAGAGAAACAGCAGACAATGGAAAAGGAAGAGAAAGGGAAAAAGAAAAAAAGGAAACATGGAAGATGAGATTTTAAGCTCACAGGACAGGAAAGCAATGGCAGAGAGAACTGCCTTTGAGTGAAAGCAGAACGAAGGAGCCAGAGAACAGGAGGAGGTGAAACACACTGGGAATGTGGATGGGGCAGCGTGGGGAGGGAGAGGTCAAGGTCCCAGAGTAGGAAAGGGAAGGATGAGCCACAAAGCCATGGAGGTGTTTGATTCCAGGTTAAGCAAGATGCCTGTGTGGCTGAGAAATGGGCAGAAAGAAGAAGAAAAGAGGAAGAAAGTCATAGGGAAATAACGGTAATAATACCTGCATCGCCTTGCCATAGTACCAACCTGTGCCAAATGCCTTACATGTATTGCTTCACTGACACCTCACAAGGAGGAAGCATAGAAGGAAGGGACCTCTGAGGGCTTCCTTAGGAAAGCAGAAAGTCAAGTTCACCACTCCGTGTGTGGAAAAGGGAGGCCTGCGGGGGTGGAGTGTTTGGATCCCGCTGTAGCGGCTGCAAGAACAGGCCTGGCAGCCTCGCTGGATGACAACTGAGGGTCCAGATTCTTGAATATGTGCAAACTGAACCAGGTCAGCCTGGTTTTTCCCAGCTGCTCGCTTGACAAGATGCAGCCATTCATTATTAAGCAGGTGTAAAAATACAAATTATCCACCTGGGTTGAAAAGACGAGACAAGTGAGGGGCTTGGCACAGTTGCCACACAGTGCACGACACAATCCTGCCTCGTGTTGGAGCCTTGGAGCCGGGCACTGCAGTGTATCCCAGCATGTTAGCAGGCCCTCAAAGGCATCACCAAAGTGTCCTGAGGCTGGCAGGAGAATCAGGTGAGATGTTTGCCATGTGCCAAAGATGCTGCCAGGCACGGGCTCAGTCACAGCTCACTTCCTTCCGTCCTTTCCCTTCAGGCCATGGTCCAGCGAAGGAATGCACCTTGAGATCTGGTCATTTGCTGCAACCCAGAGTGTCCTGGAAACTGCAAAAGGATCTTGAGGACTTCCCCCACTCTTCTGCACTGTCTCCTCGCAGGATAAATCACGCACCTAGCAGAATGCATTTTGAGCCTTAAAACAGTAGCACCCTGGGCATTCCACTGAGTCAATCCACAATCTTTATATCCAGACAAGAGAGGGTCTGCACAGTGAGGTGGGCAAGAAGCAGAGACAGGCACCTCCCAGATCTAAATGATGCTGTGTATTCTGGTGCCCTTCTCCCATCACATCAGGGCTCAGGCAGAGGAGCCTTCAGCCAAGGGCCTCAAGGGCTGACTTGCAGGACCCAAAGCCTGGCTCTCTGTGGTCCTTTAATAATTCAGGAAGCCCCATGAAAAATAGAGCAGCAACTGCTTCAGGGCAAAGCTAACCAACACCCAGCCCTTGCCCCAAGCTGGCCCAGGGCCTAATCGCAGGACCCTGGGGCTTCCCACAGATTAACTCAGCCCCAGCCAGTGGGGCCTGAGCATTCAAGCACTTTGCAGCACAGCCAAGCCATGACTGGGTGTTTAGAAAACATTGATTCCACTGCAGTCAGCGCTTGGATGGTTTTCTTCTTCCCTCCACAGCATCAGTGCTGCCAGTGGCAATCCTGGGGCCCAGTGGTAGAAAGTGGGAAGGGGACCCAAACCAGCAAGGGCGGTACTGCTGTCACAGAGTAGAGGACACAGCCCAGGCCTCCTGGAGATAGTAGTCAGGTATAAAAAAATTACATAAACTAAAGATCTGAGTTGAGCCAACTGTGTCACTATGAGCAAATTTAATGGGTGAAATTGTGTCCTCCGAAAAGATATGTCTGAGTCCTTACCCCGGTCCCTGTTAATGTGACCTTCTTTGGAAGGAATCAAGGTAAAGATCAAAGGATGAGGTCCTTCTGGATTCTGAGTGACCCCTAAGCTCAATGACTCAGTCCTCATCAGAGAATGGAGAGGAGGATGAAAGACAGACAGAGATGTGAGGCTGAAGCAGAGACAAGAGCGAAGCTCTCCCAAACCAAAGAACACCACGAGCCACCAGAAGCTGGAAGTGGCGAGGAATAACTCTTCAAAGGAAGACAGCCACGCTGACATCCTCATTTCAGACTTCTGGCCTCCAGAACGGGGAAAGATCATTTTCTGTTGTGTTTAGCCACCAAATTTGTGATAATTTGTTAAGGGAGCCCCGGGAAACTGCAAGTAACTTAATTCTCCAAAGTTCCATAAATTAGGGATGACTGCATTTGACATTCCTTCTTCATAAAGTGACTGAGAGAATTAGCAATATGCTTTGTGAGTTAAAAGCGGGCCTTAAAAAGGCCAGAAATTATTATTATTATAGTAATACTGCTATTAACATGATTGTTTAGTGACTTCTCTGAGAGCTTTCAAAGTGGTCACAGCCAAGACTCAGAGAAACAAAGTGCCAGGGTCAGACTGAACCCATCTGAGACGGAGTTAATATTTTATCAAGTTGATTAAATCTGCAAATTATATCAGAGGTAATTATCACTTTGTTTTAAGAAAATGAAATATTCCAATCTATTTTAATCATGTCTGTTCTGTGCATGCACGGTATTAAGAGAACCCTGTTTGAAATGCATTAATGGTCCTTAGGGTATTTCCAGAGGGTTTCTAAGCTGTGGGCTAAAGTCCTCTGGTGCCTCTAGCATTGCAAAATAGTATCATGGGATTCAGAATCCAAGCTTCCTATCATCCTGATTTGTTCTTTATCTCTCCAATTCTAGCTCTGATTTTTAGACAGACAGTTCCAGTCTTCTTGTCAAGGAAAAAAAGAAAATCTTCTCATGAGCAGAAACTTATGAAATTACTATACAATGCCAAGCCAAATTCCTTCAAATGTGTGCCATGGAAATATTGCTAGCTACTCCCAAGCAAGTCTTGAAAGATGCTCCTAGTTCGCTCAGTGAGAGGGATACCACCTAGTCTGATGGGAGGCTGTGAACCAGGTACCTGTCAAGACATCCCCTCTCTCACAAAAGTAGATGACAGAAAGTAAAGGACAAGTCCTGGCATATGGCAAAGCTCTGAGATGGCTAACTTGTTTTTTTTAATCCTGTGATCTCATTCAGGAGAGCCATCTTGAAAGTGGCTTCTGGAAGGAGAGGCAGAGTATTATAGGATGCACTGCTGGGTTGAAAGAGCATGGTCATTGCAAACAGTAGACCTGAATGATGATAATGCCAAACATCATAATGCTAATCCCCACATCTACCATTTACCAGCCACGTGACTATGGTTAGTTGTTTAACTTAGCCGTGCCTAAAATCCTTCATTTGTAAAACTGGTTATAATGATGCTTCCCTGTGAGCATCATTGTGAGCATCACTGTTCCAAGGATGAAACAGGTCTTTGTACACATTAGGTACTCAAACTGTACCTCTTCCTTTTCCTATCCTACTGAAAATGTAGTAGACACTGAGACCTTCTAATGGGGAGTCTCATCGACATCAATTCTGATATCAAGGATGGATTGTCTAGTGGGGAAAAGGCTGTTAGAAGGTATGGCAGAGATCCTCAATGATGGAAGGAAATATGCTAAGAAAGTAACCAATGCTCTATTTATCTTTCTGTCCCTGGAGATGGTCACTAGAAACCTCATACTTCTGGCTTGTGACTTTCCTGGCTGCCACTGCACGCTGAACTCTCTCTTCTCCAAGGTCCAAATTCTTTCTTCCTGAAAATACCAACCCATCCACACATACCCTAGCCAACAGGCTCCATTATGCAGACCCTGGCAATCTAGATGGTTCATGGCAGATGGTGCCATGTGAACTAATCAAGAGTCAGAGAAGAAAATACTACCCCCTCTTCCATTTGCCAGGAACTGGGATTGTTTGGATTTTAATCATAGCCACAGCTAAAAGCCAATGCACAGCCCCTCCAGCCAGAAAATAAATTTTCCACTCTCAGCATTCAATGCTTCCTTCATAAAAAAGACTCCTACAGGGCAACTGCTCTTTGGGGGGGGGGGGGGCTTCCCTACTCTCCAATATAATTTTTTCTTATTTAACAATATGACAGAAATAAAATACTCCATGGACATGATGGCACTCATGCACTGACTCACACTGGAAGGAATGTCTTCATTCTTCTATAAGTTACATCTAGCTCACCAATGTATTGATCCCAGGCAAAGAGGAATGCAGAATCCCATGATCCTCTGGGAGAAATCTGACAATTTTCTTTAAATATATATCCATGGAACAACTGTTTCTAAATCTCTATGAAACAGGTCACCAGGGCAGCACACCATTGATTGCACATCCAACGATTTCTTAGAAAAAACACTGAACATTTTCTCAATAATTCAGCTAACAGCAGACCCCAGATATCCCCTGAAATGACACTGTCCCTGGCCTCCCTAGATGAAGGGGCAGAATCCCAGGAGAAGGACATACAAGACTGCCAAGAGAGGGCTGCCAATTGGTTCAAGAATAATTTAGGAAAGAACCAGCTATGCAATTTTGGAACATTATCATAGAATAGATCCTTGTATTGGAGAAAGATTAAAAATACTTGCGAGACAGTTGAATGTAGTGGTCAAAGCTTCCAATCTATGTACTGCCATTTTATGAGTGTCCTTAAAGAAGATACTTAACCTTGCTAAACATTTTGGTGTGAAGGTGAATTGATAGTAATAATTCCTATGTTACAGAATTGTCATAAGTCTTAAATTAAATAACACACAATTTAATAGATTACCTGGAACACTTCCTGGCACAGAGGAAGAGCTCAGAAATCAGTGTAATAATTACAGCACTCATATTAATTTGCCTTTAAGACCTTTTCCACCTACAAAGATGTGGATGAATACAACACAGAAAGTGTAACAATCTGACATTTAGATGCCTATAACGTAGTCTATTTTTGGTATTTTATAAACAAATACATATGTATTTACCTTTACCCCAGCTTGGGTAGGAGTTATTATTGGTGTCCACCTGGATCTCAGCCATAAGTGACTAAGATGGCAATGCCTGTGGTACCCATACCAGAGTAGTAGCCTGGTGGGAGGGGCACAATCAAGCCTAAGAATGGAAATCAACTCACAGCAGTATTGTCCTAAAATCCCAACACTTTGAAAGAGACATCCTCTGTCCCTCCTATCCCTAGACTGGCCTTCTGATGCCTCCTATGGGTACTTAGGCCCATGAGGATAAAGACAGTATACAAAGTTGCCATGGATGAAAAGCTACTGGGACACTGTATATAAATACTCTCCTTCCTACCAGCTGGTCCAGACACAAAAGATCATGACTGAGGTCTTTGTAGGTGAAGGAAGAACATGTGGAAAGGCCAGTAGCCTAGGCAGAGGGCCCAGGTCATTGCTTCTTGATAAAGACAACAATAAAGCAATCTGCATTCAGTGAATCTGGATCTGAGTCACCAAATAAAAAAGAACACATGTGCAGCACCTCTGGAACCCGGACTCCCTCACTTCATCCACGCCTCAATTCCTTTTCAATTTATTCCCTGATTTATTTCCTCAACATAATATGCTGTCCTTCAGGCACAGAGATGACCGAATGACTCATACATCAACATGAGTTATTTCTTTCCAGCAGTGGTCACAAATTCTCATTCATCCAGACAACATTTGTTTGTACAAAATGGCTGGCCAGGGTAGGGGTGCATTCATTAGCCTTGGCATACAGCAAGGCTGAGCAGTTCCCATGCAGATTAAATCAAGGTATCTCACCTCCCACCAGCTCCCAGGATGCCCACACTCAAGCTGAAATAGCTCACAGGAGGTTGTGAGTGGCGAAAAAGACACAATCTGAAGCCATAGAGCCTGGGTTCAAGTCCTGGCTCCGCCAGTCCCTAACAATGCAATCGTGGTTGAGTTTTGAATGCCTTTCTGGGCTTCAGAGTTCTCACCCATAAAATGCAGAGTATCTCCCATTACTCTCATGGTGATAAATCTAATGAAAGCATACCTCATAATCTGTAAAGTTATATAACATGAATGTCATTTATTTTAAATTGATGCATACTCTTTATTATGAATATTAATACTATTACTTCTAATTACCTGCAAATCACAAAACTAAGCCGTGACAAGAGATGAGATTCTGTCTTTGACATACAATGTTCACAGAAAGAGTATCAGAAATCAAGCAAAGGGATGGATGGCTCTCACTGCACATGGTACACTTGAGGTCATCCAAACCAAGCAGCCCCTCAGTGTGCACCCAGCCTTCAGGTAGCTCCAGGGCTCAACACTTCTCCCCACCTAAGTGTTACCACCATTTCACCACCTGCACAGTCATCAAATCCAAACTTACAATTCCCGAAGACTCAGCGTCTGGAAGAGCTGCCATGAGAGCGTGGTGAGTCGGTTACTCGATAGGTTTCTGCAAGATTGACAAAGAAAGAGGAGTCAAAGGACAGATCAGGCATCCATACTGCTCTCCCTCCAGAGCTTGGTCATTTCACTGGAACTTGGCTTTGTCTTTCTTCTTTTTCTTTTTCTTCACTTTATTCTGCTAACAACGCATCTGCTGGTAATTGAGGCTACAGATCAGGTTTGGAGAGGAGTCTGAATTCTTTTTAGGGTAGTCTTAAACATCAAGGAAGCAATAAAATCCTTTTGGTTATTCCCCCATGATCTCTCCTCAGGACAAAAGTTCAGGTAGCCTTCTGAAGCCGTCTTTCTCAGGATGAGAACAGAGACTTCTGAGGGTACCTTAACATCTACACATCCTTAACATTGCACTGGGAAAAACTGCAGGTCACCCAACTCCTTCTAGCCACCCCTACCCAGCAAACATGCCCATCTGTGAGATCAAGACATCAGCCTTTTATTCACATGTCTGTTCCCCTCCTAATGGCTATTTAATTGTTCTCATTAGGATGTTCAGGGGAAAGGAGCAGCCATCAGTCTCCCGAATAAAAGAAGAAACATGCCCACAGTTATTACTGTGCCAGCTTCAACAAACAACTTTTGATGGGATAACAGCCCTTAAAGGCAGCAGTGGCACCCCGGGAACAATGTTCTCATCTGCTGATGGGAATGGGTGGCAGGCAGGCCGGTACCATTTAGGTAAACATCTGTCCACACATGCGAGCATGCATGTGCTTGTGTCTATTAAACAGGTAGGTGACAAATGCAAACACAGGCTCTTGTTTATGCTCACACATATGCTTACACGTGCACCTATATTTAGATGGCTTCTATAGAAGATATGAATTGAGACTGGAATGTAGGCTACACTGAGGAATGAGGGGGCAGACTATGGAGGGGGAAGATAAGGACCCTCTGGAGTCTTATACTCAAGTTACAAGCGAATAAGCAGGAAGAAGAGCATAAACAGAGTGCTACATAAGTAATTGATGTGGGAGTGAAAGAAGGTGACTTCAGACAGATGCTGAGAAAAGTGTCTTCAGAGAAGGTAATGTGAGACCTGAGACAAACTGGAGAGCAAGTTGAGTGTCAGGGAGAAGTTTGGGCAGTGGAAGTAGTGAGTGCAAAGGCCCAGGAGAAATCTGAGTCAAGAAGGAGACCAGCCAGGAGGGAGGATAGGGCAGTGCTTTGGGATAAGTGGGAGAGGTATTTGTGCTGCACCCATGGATTTGTGCTGCTGGGAGAACAATGGCTTTTATTTTAAAGAGTGACAGGAAGGCACTGGGTGGTTTTTAATGGGGAAGTGACATGATTTAATTACCATGTTTTTAACTGGAAGAACAGAGCCAGAAGCTGGCAGGCCACTTATGTGGCTGCTACAGTGTTCCAAAGAGAAGGGAGGATAGACAACTAAGTGGATGGATTCAAGATAATTGTTGGAAATGAAGCCACCAGAACTGGATAAGATCTTGGCAAGGAGGGTGAGAAAACCGAGGGACCAGATGAGTGGTGAAGCCACCTCATGAGATGAGGAAGACTCCCAAAAGATCCACACTGAGGCCATGAAGGAAACCAAACAGTCTGTTGAATAGACAGGACTGAAGTTCACCTAGGGAGAGAGCATACTCAGCTCATAACAAGAACAGATATTCAAATACAAGAGCAACCTATGGGGCAGTGTCCCCTTCACATATTCAACTTGCCCATCCTGTCTGTGGCAAGTTGGTGGGGCCTACATTGGCCTGGATTGGCTAGGCTTTGGCTAGCCTGTGATGGCTCCAAGCACTCATCCAGCTCTCCTTTGGAGGGCTGAGCACCCTGGTGTGACAGCATGTGCTCATTAAAGCTATAAAACTAAGCCATCCATAGTGCTCTGCTTCTCAGAACCTGTAGTGAACACATGTTTTATCCCTGAAAACTTCCACTACCGCCACTGATCAGATAGAAAGGGTGATAGAAGCACTGTACTGATGACTGATGAAGGACATCACTGGCCAAGCGCTCTACAATGGCCCCTCTTCTACTTTGAGGGGTGGCACAGAGGGCTCAGCACATGCCTCCCAGTCACTGCCCCTCCCTAGCTACTGGACTAGCAGCCCAGAACTTGGGTTGAGGACAACAGATTTCAGTACCACTCTCTGAGTCTCTGTGGTCATCAGCCTTTATGATGTGTTAATCAATCTGAGATTTGAACAATCCAGGTAGCAAGTTTTTTCTCTCTGTTATTTCTGATTTGCTGTTTATGTACAGCTGTATCCTTGGACAAGCCCCAGACTTCCATATCCACAATGGAATCCTGTCAGAACTTGGGAAAGACAGTGACCTCTGCCTTTAGCTTCCTGGAGCAAAATCCCTAGTTTGAAGCTGAACAGCAGCATCCTGCAGGGACTCCACAACCCAAAACTCCAGATGTAAAGGGTACTGGGGCACAGCTCCCGGTAAGCAATGGGAAAGGGTTGACAGGAGCTGTCTGGATGACACAGAGGAGGGAGAAGTAGCAGGAAGCCCCAGGCAGAGACCAGGCTGCCAGCAATGTCCTCTCCCAAAGGTCATGCTTTGCTACATTAGGCGGAAATGTCAAGAGAAAATTGGATTCTGAAAGAAAGAAAATAATAAGCATTCTGGACAAATAAAGAATAAGAAATAGCATCATCTCCACCTTATTATAAGTTAAATGGGTGTAGGGATAGGATACCTGGTAAAAGGGTGGTGCTTTCCCAGGGGTGGCTTCATCTGCTGCCCATCTCATCCTCCCTCCTCCCACCAAGCCCCACCTGAAGGAGAAAGGTCCCTCAGATTCCTCCAGCTCTTGGAGTCCAAATGGAGTGGTCACTACCACACTCTGCCCTCTGTACACACACACACACACACACACACACACACACACACACACTCAGGGACATTACTGCATACATTCAGAGAGGAGTATAGTGTGTACCACCTGTGCAGCTCTACACAGTGCCCTGCCAGAGACACACAACAGAAGCACCCAGCCCTAGGAACATATACAGAAAAATAAGAACTGAGGCAAATATGCACCCCACAAAACCAGCAGGGTACACCTCTGGCCATCCTGACCTCGTAGACATTTACATGTTTTCATGATGCAGGATAAATGGGGAAGCTAAGTCATAGGGCCTCAATAGACCCATTTGGAACTCACTGGCCCAATTTTCCTTCCAGTTGGTGCCTCACCTGCCTTCAGCTGTCATCAGTTACTGATGAGCTGCTCATCAGACAAGCATTTAATTAAGAGCCATCCTGCCTCTGCACCCCATGGCAGCCTCCTGACCACTATCACCATCTCGGACTTTTGCTGGTGTCACTGGCCAGTGTCCAGGTCACCTGACCATTGAATTAATTTGGTGAGCGAGATTCTATGAGATGATACATCAAACTCCTAAAATCAAGTTCCATGACGTCTCCCCCTCTATCTCTCATCTGAGACTCCCAAACAAAGCCATTAATTTTGTCCCGCACAAATGGCTCTCTCACAGCTAGACTCGGTGGTCCAGAGGTAATAAACAATGATGATGTGGCTACAGGGTGCTCTGGGAACAAGGAGCCAGACACGCATATGGCCAAACTCCAGGCCTTGGGGAGTGATGAGGCTGAGACAGCCCATCCTGCATTAATCCTGCTGTGGGAAGAGATCCTCAGGCAACCTCCTTTGGACTGGGAGAAAGAAAGCTCTGTAGGGAGAGAGCCCCATGACCTTCCTAAGGGAGGCACCGACTACAGCAGAAGCACAGAGTGCTAAGATTGGGGAGATAACCCTTTACCCCGGGAGTCCTATTGCCCTACAGCAGGGTCAGTGAGATGTGCTCTGCTGCCAAGAGAAGCCAACCAGATGAGCTCTTCTCTTGCCCTAAACATACTACACCCCCTGAGGGCTGAGAGTTGAGGAGGTGACATTAAGCCCCATCCACATAGTGATCCTGGAGAGAGAAGGCTTTGTGGAGTTCCTGGGTTAAGAGTGGACCCAAATGTGGAAGCACCTCTTCTATTGGCGGAGGTAGGCCCTTTGGATCCTTTGAGGATCCGAGTGTAAGGGGTTGTTGGGGGTGGGTGCCCAGCATGCATGTCTGGTAGACCAGACTGAACAACCCATCCATATACTATTCAGCCAGCACCCTGTCTGTTTGCATCAGCACTACGGACTCTTTTAGCTGTCTCCACCTCTGTTCCTGGACGCTCACACCACCTCCACCTCTCCTTGGCCTCTTTGCCTGGGTTTTGTCTTGTGTTGTCATAGGCTACACTGTGTCCTCCTCCAAAACTGATACGTTGAAATCCTAACTTCTGATACCTTAGAAAGTTACTGTACTTGGAGATAGGGCCTTTAAAGAGGTGATTAAGATTAAATGAGGTCATTAGGGTGGGCCATCATCCAATCTGACTGGTGTCCTTTTTAGAAGCAGAGGTTTGGGCACAGAGGGAAGACCAGGGAGATACAGGAAGAAACAGCCATGCACAGGCCAAGGAGAGAAGCCTCGAAAGAACCAAACCTGCTGAAATCTTAATCTTGGACTTCTAATCTCCAGAACTGTAAAGAAATGAATATCAACTGTTGAAGCCACTCGATTTGTGGCAGTTATGGCACCCCAAGCCAATGAATACACCCATTCTCAGCCCTTCCTTTCCTCTGAGCCCTGGCAGCCAAGTAGACTGCCCCACTGTGATCCCCGAAAGACAGCAGGCCATGGCTTCCTGTCACTCTCTCACTGTCTATGCATGGTCACTCTAGGGAACAAGGCTTCCACTCAAGTTCCAGCTGCTAAGATACAACCTGAACCTGTCCACTGTGCAGCCCCTGGGTATCCTCCAGTCTCCTCCTGCAAATGATTATTGAAGGAGAAAGCAAAGAACCAGGAATGTTCTCTTGAATGCTCACATGCCAGCTTCTCCTGGAGGGTTATCTCCGCAGCTGCTGAGGGCCACTACTCCTCCTCCTGTGAGCATCAACTGTGCACCCTGTACTTCCAGCACTGCTAACTGGAAGCCCTGCTCCCTTTCCCCTGGGGTCCCAGGCTGGCTGGAACCATTGCAATGCAAATCTCTACAAAGGCAGCATTTTGTAAGGTGCACAGTTCCCTTCCTTATGATCTAACACCTCAGCTATCCATCTGCACACTTCTTTTTTCCCCTCCATAAAATAGATACCTTCTTGGTCTTTGTCTTGTTGGAAATAAGCCCCCAGACTCAAGTTGTCAGTGCCAGAAAGAATGGACTCAGACCCAGGACAAAAAGTCTCATCAAGGCAAGTTTTTATTCCTGCAGGAGGGCACACGAACTCTCCAGCAAAGAGGTAGCAGGTGCACAGGAGAAAGAAGGGTTGCCCCCTTTATCCCTACTGCAGGAAAAGCAGCTGACCTTTTCCCCTTTTGCTGCATTGAAGGTTCACAATGTATTCCAATTGGCTAGTTTAAATGGTGCAAAGGTGGGGATTTGAAGGGTTGCTGAGGGGAAAGAAGAGTTGTGGGGGACAGAACTCCTTGGCTGTCGATTAGCCATCTTTGATTTGTAGCTGTGTTACCAGCATTTCTCATACCTTAGTGTGTTCAGGAGGGGCCACCTAGGGTGGACTAGAGTCCAAGATGGAGACACGCTCTTGTGTATATTTTTGATAGAAAAGACCTTGTTTCTTACAGTCTTAATCCATGCTGGCTGCTATAACAAAATATCACAGACTAACTGACTTACAAATAAGAGAAATTTATTTCTCACACTTCTGTTGATTCTTAAAAGTTCATAATTCAGAGGCTGCAGATTCAGTGTCTGAGGAAGGCTGCTTCCTCAGAGACGGCTGTCTTCTTGCCTGACCTCGCATGGTAACAAGGATGAAGGGTGTCTCTTGGGTTTCTCTTCTAAGGCAACTAATTCCATATTTGTGATGGCCCCACCATCACCACCTAATCACTTCCCAAAAGTCCCATCTCCTAATCATCATTTTAAGGGTAAAGATTTCAAGGTGTGAATTTTGGGGGACACAATCATTCAGGCCATAGTAATCTTGCAAACAGCCAGTCCCCTCTCCTGCCCTGCTATACTGAGGTGCTTGTGAAATTCCTGAAGAAGCAGGAGGAACAGTCCCTGCTGCGGCACTAACCCTGCGGTTTGTTGCAAAGGAGTGAAGCACAGGAGACGGGCAGGCTGGCAGTCTACTGCCCACCTCCACAAGGGCCAGGGCTCACACCTCCTCCTGTCTCGACCATGGCCCCACACCAGAGATAGCAAAGTCTACCCTGCTAGACCACGGCAACCATCAACCTCCTTGAATAGGAAGGAAGGGAGGGAGGGAGAGAGGAAGGAGGGAAGGAGGGAAGGAGGAAAGGAAGGAAGGAAGGAAAGTGGGAGGTCAGGCAGGCCAGACTGTGTCATTTATCACTAAAGCCTGCTCCCAACCCCCTAAAATCCAGGGCTGAGACAAGGAAGCAGGTGCTGTCTCCCAACCTCCCCCTTTTGAAAGCCAAGAAATATTTTTCTACATCATTGATATATTTGCTTTTCCCTCAATTAAATTGCTGTAAAAGGGGTTGGGGGTTAAAGCCATTTGAACCATTTTTATTCAGCTAAATTACACTGGATGGCTCATTTAATGAACTTTAATGAAGCCAAAATGCTTTCTCTAATCAAATCTCAAGTGACGTGACTGGTGTCGTGATCTTAGATCAGGAGACTGGAGGCAGCCTTCTCTGAAAGGCTCTGTGCTGGGCCATGCCAGGCTTTTCCCCGGGTGTGTTCCTGGGAATCTGAGCCTGCAGCTTGCGCATGGGTGAAAAAATCACAGGGCTTGAAAAATGTGCTAAGAAAAATTACCCAGGCTTATCCACTGCAGAACTTCTCAGAGCCTTAACTAAGAGAAGGATCTGGCTTACTGAATTTCTCAAACTTAATGGACCACAGAACCTTCTCTATGAAGCATGTAGCAAAAACATCACCCCGCCTAACATACTTAGGAAAGGGTGGCCCACCCCACGGGTCCACAAGCTCAAGACCAGCAGTTTATCTTTGCAGTTGTACTAGAACACAGCCAGGCCCACTTATTTATGTGATGCGTATGGCCAAGTTCTAGGCTGAAAAACCGACCTCCCAAAGATACCACATCCTAATCGCCAGAATCTGTGGATATGTTAATTTACAAACAAAAGGGACTATACAGAGGCCACTGAGGTTAAGGGAAAATTATCCTAAATTATCTGGTAGTCCAAGTAGCCATAAGCCTTAACAGAGGCTGGCAGAGGAAGTTGGAGAGAGATGTGACTAGGGCAGATAGGACAGAGACATGCCAAGTTGCTGGCCTTGAAGGTGGAGGAGGGGGCTGCAAGCCAAGGAATGTATGCACACTCCAGAAGAAGGAAGAGTCGGGGAAACAGGCTCCCACAAGAACATCCAGAAGGGAACACAGTCCTGCTGACACCTTGATTTTAGTCTGTGAGACCATGTTGGGCTTCCAAACCTCAGAGGTGAAATTAATTTTTGTTATTTTAATGTCACAAACTGTGTGTTAATCTGTTACACACCCATGGGAAACTAACACAGACCCCTTACACATTACAGCAGCAAACCTGAATTATCATGACAGAAGTCAAATGACCACAAAGCCCACAATACTCATTTACTAAGTGACCCTTTTCAGAAAATATGAGGTAACAATCCCTGGTGTAGACCAGCACTTTTCAAGAGAAATATAATATAAACCATATATACCACTTGAAATTTTCTATTATTTTCATTTTTAAAAGTGCAAAAAAGTGAAATTATAGTAATATATTTTTACATAACTCAATATGTCTAAACTATCATTAATTCAACATATAATCAATATAAAAAATACCATCAAGATATTTTCCATTCTTTTTCTTTGTTTGTTTCTGTAGCAAGTCTTTGAAATCAATGTGTATTTTACACTCACGACACATCTCAATGTAGACTGGCCACATTTCCAGTGCTCAGTACCCCAGGGTGGCCAAAGGCTACCATATTGGAAAGTACAACCCTGGACCCTCTGTAAAACCCAGGCAATGACTAAGGTCCTCAGCAGAGAGCGGAAACATTAACACAGGTGCTCCAAAGTCACAGCAGGTTTCCTTCCTTCAGATGCCAGTCTGTCCCAGAATCCAGCAGGCATGGAGCTTGTTTTATGGAAAGGAAATCAGCTGTCTCCGCATACAACATCACATCAGTGAGTGGCTGCCAACATCGTCTAGGACTAGAGAGCTCAGGACAAGAAGGAAGACAAGGGCCAGGGCTTGCCATGTCCTGAGCAGGGTGGAAAAGATCACAGCTGGACACGTGGGAGATCAGACTTGGGCCCAGAGTCCTTGCATGAGATGACCTCAACCTCCTATTTCTCTACACTCTGCTCTCCTTCCTCTCCTTCATCCCACCCCAAACCTAACCCTAAGGACCTGCCATGAACAGGATGGCCCTGCTCTGCTGGCCACACCCTGGCACTGTCTGCACACAGTGCCCCTGGTGCTCTCTCCATGATCCATGCCCTGCCCCCACCCTGCAGGCACATGTCACTGCCCCTCACCCCAGATGGTTCATGCCTCCCACACTGAAATCTCTCCCTCCTCCTCCTTCTGCCTTTCTCCTGAGCCTCAGCCACATTTCAGACTGCTGGCTCTAAAATTCATCTCTGTGTGTGCTAGGCTCCCCCATTAAACCGGTTTTCCTGAAGACAAAGAACTACCTCTCTTCAAGGCATAGCAGTTATAGCTCCTGGAAGCCAGAAGGTGCTCAATAAATCCTTGGCAAGGTCAAGTGAAGTCCCACAAAACTCAGTAAAAACAGCCTGAGTTTCTGAAGACAATGGGAGAAAAGCCCTCTTCCTACTCAGAAGCCACAGCTCAAGAATTAAGGTCGGTGGGGACGAAGCAGAGAGGGAAAGCTAAGCAGCAGTGGCAACCCCAGACCCAGCAGGGTGTGGCGTCTGCCTGTCCCACCACCCTCACCTGCGAAGCCCACCTCCATGGCCTGAACTTACACAGCCCTGGACAACAGGCAGCTCTCCCAGAGGTGAGTGCACCCCTACCCCATCATAGACACACACACACACTATACACAATACCACACATACACACATTGCACACATCCAAACACCATATGCACACACACCATACACTGTACAACACACAAACACACCTTCTTACACAGATTTGTACTCTCACACAGACCCACCTGCCCCCACTAGTTCTCACAGTTTAGCTCCGCCAGAATGGCTGGAAAACTCTTGCTCTACTTCCTTCCCCTTCCCTGCCTCTAGTACCCACGTGGTCCCTCTGGTCGGAAGGGTGGAGGACAGTCCCTAGCCCATTTGATTCATTCCCACTGCAGCCTGCAGCCTTGTGCTGCCTCCATAGGACCTGTGTGTCCTCGGGCAGACCAGGCCTGAGGCTGTGCACCACAGTGATCCCAGAGCTAGCAGCTTTGCCCAGCATCAGCAGCACCCCACATCTCTGGGTAGAGGGGCTCCCTCAGAACCCCACAGGCCCAGCCTGAGGAGAGGGCATTTCCCTGTCCCTGGAGCCAGGATATGAGAGTTCTGGATTCTAATTACAGACAGTAAACTGAGGATCCCAGAGGTTATGTAAACTTCCAAGATAATCCAACCAGAAGTAGTGTCTCCAGATCTCCACATCAGTGCAGTTGAGGGGATCTCCCTTCCAAGCCATGCCAGGCTACAAAGGTGACTCTGGTCTTTTGTGAAGCAGGAAGGTAAGACCGTGGTCTCTGGCATCACCTTCCATGCCCTGTGACCCACACAACCTGCTTTACCATGCTAAACCTCAGTGTGCTCAACCATAAGTTGGGGATAAGAAAAGGTCACGTCCCTCTGAGTCATGAGGATTCAATGGAATATGGCAAATGGGGTGTGGGGAGCAGAGGGCCCAGCACCTGATTTGAGAGAGGACTGCATGAACACATCCTACCATTGTTATCCTACACATCCTACCTGCATGTCCTCTGTTTTATCAACCCATCTGTAGTGACCACTAAAGCCACACAGGCCCAAGCCCAAGGAATAAATGCTAGTGCCAGGCAGTGACCCTCTGAGTCCACACCTTACTCAGTGCAATGAAGCATCAGCTCACGAAACCTATGGAAACCCATGACTTGAGACAACAGGGAGTACCTACTCCCGGAAGTGTGTGGGTTGGGGTCACTACCTGCCACACCCCACCCCTCAGTCCTTGAGCAGGGCTCATAGGCCCTGAACCCCTCAGCTTCACCCAGCATCCACCCCAGCTCTGGGCCACAAAAGAAAGCTTCAAGTCTGCCTGGTTTCTTTGTGCTGTCGCTTAACACCAAACCCTGAATGTTATTGAGTTTATTCTCAGGGATTCTGCTTCTTGAGAGTTTGTTTTTAGGCGAATTAACCAACAGCTACTGCCTTCAAAGCACGTGGGCCCTCTGGAGCCCAGAAGTGGTGCTTCTGGGCAGGTGCTCCCAGCTTTGCCACCCACGAGCCATGCAGACCTGGTGAGCGAGCAGCTGACTGCGCCAGAGAGGCCCACGTGTAAGTGATGACGCGTGGATGGGGCTGAGGCAAAGTGCTCATTTTTTACTCAATAGCTGTCTTGACAAGAGAAAAACAAACATGAAGCAAGCAGAGCATCTGTGGGGGGGGATCAAGAATCCCCACAGTTACTGACTGAAAGCAAAGCCTGGGCTGTGGAGGGGAGGAGGGACCTGGCTGGTGAGGCTGCCCAGGAGGGGACTATCAGCTCCAGGGACCCTGAGCAGGTGCAAACAGCATGTTCCTGTTAATTACTTTTCTTCACAGTCATGCACCTGCCTACTCTCTATCATCTACCCTTCCCATTAAAGTAAAACCTATGGCTGCCTTTAAAACTATGAAACCAGGAGCAGAAAGCAGCTTGGAGACTCTTCCTAAGGAAATCTGAATGGGCCACTGTGCGTCCAATCCCTCCTTCAAGACAGAGGTTGCAGAAAGCCTTGGTCAGTGTAAGCTTGAGAGGCATGTGAAGAGGTCCTCCAAACACCCCCACCTCCCCCCACCCTCAACCCCCAACCCCCCCATCCCCACGCCACCCCCAGCCACCTGGAGGCTGGTGAGAACTGGATCACCAGGCTCTATTCACCTCCTGGAGTTTCTCATTCAGTAGGTTTGGAGAATTTGCATTTCTAAGCATCTCCCAGGGTGATGTGGATGTTGCTGGTTTAGGAACACACTTAAGAGAGCCACTGATCTAGCGAAATTTTATTTTCCAGATGAGTTGACTTTGGCTCCAATCAAATCCCTCAGTCCTTAAAAAGCTGGACGATACAGCTTGGAGAAAATGAAAGGGTCGTGTGTGCAGAAGGAAAGAGAAACCTGTCAGGAGCTGAACACTCTCCCTCCACAGGGGACAGATGCTATTATTAATAACTAGAAAGGGGACTTAGCAACTTCATTCTGAAACTTGGTGGAAAACCCCCAATTGGGAGGAGTCCCTAGGCAGTCTGCGGAAGAGTTGTCACTGTCACCACACTGGAAAGTGACCACCAAGGAGCTAATAAAAATCTTGCTGCCCAAAGCAAATGGGATTTTCAGGATGAATATGTGTTCCCCTGCTACCCAACCCCATGCACATCGGGGCTCCTCCAGCAGACAGGCTTTTGGGAGCACCAGTCCTGGTGAGACTAGGGAGCTATAAGCCAGAGAAAGTGAGGGAGGCCCCAGAGAAGGAAAGGGAAGCACTTAAGATCAAGCGTCTGAACCCATGAATGGAACCCAAGGTTGGAGAAAGGAACTAGGCACAGGAAGCGTTGCCTCAGCCACAGAGGGTAGAGAGGGTGCTGCTGGGTGGGCAAGGGAGGAGACAGGCCACAACAGCAAGTGGGCAGGGCCTGGGCCACTGAGGGGGTCATCCACTGAGGGGGCCACCCTCCTGGCTGCCTCAGGTAGGGTCCCCTGGAGGCCAGAGGAAAAGTTAAGAAGCAGAGCCCCTAGCTCAGCAGCTGAAGTATCAGCCTAGGAGCCGGAGTAGAAGCAAAGCCAGGGCAAAAGTTTCAGTGACACTGGGCAGACAGAGATGGCTTTGCTGACAGCTGCCTGAGGGCATCTGGTGCCTTTGACCCAGAGCAGTGCTGGCCTCTTGCCTTCTGGCTCCCAGGCCAGACCCTGGGATTTGAAGAGCGTGGCTGGGCCCCATCTGCTTCCCTTCTGAAAGCCAGGAGGCCATGTGACCACCATTGGTGACTGGGACCTTCTCCTCCACTTGGGTCAACAAGGAGACTCAGCCATGGGACCATGTGAGGAATGCAGCAATGGATTCATTTTCAGGACCCAGTAAATGGGCAGCTGTCATGGCAGGGGGAAAGCCCATTGAACAGTGTAAGAATACCTCATTATGTCCTAAGCACACTACTCCTGCCAGGCAGACAGTGGCTTTCAAACTGTGGTCTCCAGACCTTCAGTCTCAGAGCTGCTGGGGATTCTCAGGGCCCAACTCTGAGTCAGGGCCCAATCTACTGAATCAGAAGTTCTGGGCACACTGTCCAGTCTCAAGCCCCCAGGGGTGGCTGGCGCACACTCAAGTTGAGAACCCCGTGCAATGACATGGCATGGACTTTGAAGCTCTGACCTCCATGGAGGGACCCAGCCTGAGAAAGTTTTCTAACCTCCCTGGCCTGACTCTTTTCCTCCTGACCAGTGAAGTCACAACGGCACTTGCATTCGGGGGCAGCTCACACCTGTAATCCCAGCTACTCAGGAGGCTGAGGCATGAGGAGTATGAGTTTGAGCCCAGCCTAGACAACTTAGCAAGAACCTGTCTCAAAGTAAAATTTTAAAAGGGCTGGGGATGAAGCTCAATGATAGGGCACACATGGGTTCAATCCCCAAGGCCATACACACACACACACACACACACACACAAAGATTCAGGTAAATTAATTCATGTCAATGCCCCCCCCACCATGCCTGGCACAGAGCAAGTACTCAGTGCAAGGCTACTGTGGCCACAGGGCCATTGGACATGATCATAATAACAGTAGGTAACATGCATGGCAATTACCCCAGGCAGCTCTCTTTAAAGGCTTTGCATTTAAGGATCATATCAACATGATAACACTGCTAGAAACACACTGCAATTATGGTCAAAATATCATCCTCTCCACTTGACAGAGGGGAAATCAGGGGTTAAGGAAGTTTGGCAACTACCCCTGGGCCCACAGCTGCTGCACGGAGGGATGGGGAGGTGCACCCCAGCAGCCTGGCTGCAGAGTCTGTGCTCTGCCCCTTGGTAGCAGCAGGAAGAGTAGCTCCCCATGACCCCCACCTGCCTCCACCACCAAGACAGGATCCTAGCATTCTTAAAAAAAAGATTTGAAAACCCTTCTCCATCCTCAGGTGTGGGAATAATTGTAGTCCTGGGGTCTGTAAGGGGAAACTGAGTCAAATTTCTCACCATATCCCTGCCAGTCGCCAGGCCATTATGAGAGGGTATAAAGGACAGAGACCTGTTCTCCACGTGGGATCCAAGGGAAAGACAGGGAGAGTCACCAACCAGAGACCCAGAGACAGCCTCCAGCCGCAGCCCAGACCCCAGCTGGGGAAAGGTCTGCTAGCACCACCACATGATGACACTCCAGGGCTGAAGCATCCTCTTGGGAGCTCTTGGAGGGGTGGTCTCAGCCTGAACAAACATGGCAGCTGCTCAGGCATCCAGCAGAGTTCATCCTTTAGTTGATGCATCATGTTATGGGGGGGGTGTCTCATGCAGGGGCTGGGGGATTCTTACCCCAAGCATGCTTCCTGCTTCTGCTATGCCCTTGGGATGTGAAGGGATTGCCTCTGTCTGCATCAGGTTTCAGAGACAGGGAGCAAAATAGAAGCATAATAAAGATGGGGAGGGAGGTACACAGGGCTGCAGCTTCATATCAAATGCTGCAGCTGTGCTGGGGGCTGAGAATTCTAAATAAGACCCGATCACAACAACCCAAGTCTCCTCTCCCAGATACTCCAAAGCACCAACATCATAACATACAAGGACATAAGGCTGCTGGGAGGTTCCATCCTGCCTCAGCCACTCTCTAGCTATACGGTTCTTGGACAGCTCATTTTGCTACCAAAATGGGTTCAAAGCCTCTACCACAGTAGGTGGTGAGAATCAAGTAAAAGATTACACAGGACACCCTACACAGTGCCAGTCATAGGATAGGCACTCAATGGGAATGGACTATTACTAGTAAGGATTCACAAAGAGAAAAGCTGATGAGATAACACCTCCAAAGCCAACTGTGAACAAAGGGAGATCAGCCAGCAGAGGGGGAGGGATGCAGGGGAAGTCCACACTCAAGTTCCCAAATCCTTGGAAGAAAGGCGTGTGGGGGAACCATCACCACAGGAACAACAAAACAAGAAAAGTCGCACCAGACAACTCACTCGGCAGACGCTGCTAAATGGTTTCCAATTAATTAACTGATTACATGATAGAACAGAAGGGGATTCAAAAGAGTGCTGTTGACCTTTAAGAATAATTAATATCATCAGGATAGCAAACTCATCCAAGGAAAATAATGAGGAACATTTTAATATTACATTCAAAAGCTCTGGATGAGGAGGCAGATGGGCCTTATCGAAGCAAAGCCCCAGCTTCCTCCTCCATCTCTGGCTTCCTGTCTCCTTTTTCCGAGCACCCACCACCTCCTACCCAGCTGCTCTCTCCTCATCCTGAGACTTCCGGGAAGACCAAGGAGACCTGAGGACTTCCCACTCTGCACACAGCAGCTGCCACCTTGGCCAGCACTGTGGCCACTTTGCAGCCCCCACAGCCCGGCAAGGCAGCTGGCCCAGAACAGGCACCAATGGCCTTGCTTTCTTACAAAAAGAAAGAAAGAAAAGAAAAATAAGCAAGACTGAGAGGTACCCCATATCACTCAATGGGGTAGGCAGCCCTGTAAGGGCCATACCAAGCCCCTATCTAGTTGAGTATCTGGAAGCCTCCTTACCTACCTAGTGCCCCTACCAGGGTCAATACCTGAAGAAGACACCGCCCATGTCTGGGGTAGATACCTCACCTCAGGCTCTCATCTCACAGCCCTGATGGACTGTATTATATTGTATCTTATGGTGTGTAGTCCATGGGATCTGGAAGTTCAAGGACTCATCCTTCTCTGTCATCATTCTATCCCTAGCATTCTGGAATCATGATGGTGTTGAATTGGCCTGAAATGAGCCCTGTATCTTGGACAGCCTTGCTTGGCATGCTGGTTCCTCTCAGAAATTCTCAATCCTCTTCCATGGCTCCCTGATCTCTCCCTCCCTGGCCACTTCCTCCACATAGCTGGTTCCCACATGCATTCAATCCTTTGTTAACACTTATCACACTGTCAAATAACTCCTCTCTCAGTGATGTAGCTTCCTACCAGACAAAGGGCACCCTAAGAGTAAAAATGTGGCTCTTTCCTCTTTAGATCCCGATGCCTCATAACATGCATGGTATACAGTAGGTGCTCAGTAAGTGTTGGTTGAGTGATTCCAAGTATAAATGCAACTAATGTAGCAAAAATAAAAGAGTCAAAGCCTTACTCTTCTCCAGATAATTCCAAGGATACAAGATTAATTCATTCAATTAAGTACTGGTGACAAGCATCCAAATATCCTGCTTTGTCCAGTTAACATCTATTGTTCCAGAATCCCATTAAGTTAGTTTTCCTTTCACTTTCAAAAGTGTGTTATACGATCACTCCATTTATTGAGTGTTATTGTGTGCCCATCATTCTTTTAGGTAGGTACTGGATTACAGCAGGGAACAAAGGAGAAAAGCAAATTCTCAAAACAAGATGAAGTTTAGTATCATTCTACCTTCTCTATATGGAAAGGCAGCCTCCACTCACTCACTCACTCAGCAATCCTAATGTGGTTCCTACTCCATGCTGGGAAATGCCAGACCCTGGGTGCATAAGGTGAACAGAACATTATTCTCCACAGAAATCTGTTCTTCTGCAAGAATCTGGGAAAGGTGTGTTGTCCAAAGTGGAATAACTTTTGGCTCAAAATTTGAATTTTCCCATGGTCTGGACCCTTTGCTGGTCTCACATGGGACCACAGCCTACCTGCAGCCCTCATATCCAAGCATGGCAGCTGGCCCAGGACAGGTGCTCTCGCCTTAAAATACCTCTAGTTACCTCTGACCCCTAGAGTGCACAGGTCACAGGATATTTGCAAGAAAGGGCAGCTGTAGATACAAGAGATACCAGAGGACAATCCTCAGAACCCAGTAACTCCAAGGAAACCCAGCTGCACATCCTTATTCCCCAAGGTCCTGTCTGTCTACACCAGAATTCTCTCATCCCAGCTTATTTCCAGCTGCTACACAACTCAAGATCTGACAGCTTGGCTGGAGATGCAGCCCAGTAGTAGAATGCTTGCCTAGCATACACAAGGTCCTGAGTTCAATCCCCAGTACCACAAAAAAAAAAAAAAAAATCTGACAGCTATCGCCCTTCCAAAGCCCACATGGCTTTGTGTCTACTGACATTCTCCCCATGAGCACTCCCTCTGCTCCTTGGTTTCAGTAGTGCTGGGCTCCTTTCTCACCTTTCCTGACTGCCAGGAGCAGTCATGCCCTCCTTTGGAGCTGCAGCCTGGGAAGGAGCCTGCTGCCCTCTCTAACCACCCTGCCCCATCTCTGTCTCACTTCCAGTGTCAGCTGAAAATATCTCTTTTCTCTTCTTAATTACACTTCTCCGTTAGTACCCTCATGACCCAGGGCTTTAATTTATTCACCAAACAATGTCATTACACCACTGTTTTCAATAATTTATACCATGCATAGGCAGTTGGCCTCTGTTTTGCAATTCTGCAAAATATTTAGGGAACAGAGTTTACTCCTATTCCCCATGGCCTCTGTCCTGCAGAGCCCGGGCAGTATACACGGCTACTTTTGTAAGGAAGGTACAAGATACGAAATCTCATCTCACGTGAAATATTTGGAACACAGAGCCAAACCCTATCCCACTCAGTTCCATTCTCAAGGAGCTGTTTCATCGCCTTCCCCAAGGCTGAGAAGTGGACATAAAGTGAGTTTGGGAGGGTATTTTTCTACAGAGACAAAGCACTCTCAATTGAGACTTAGAGAAATGAGAGGAAGAAAACCAGAATAAAAGAGCATATGAGTACAAAGGCTGGTCCTTCTGGGGATGACCACCAACATCAGAATTTGTGAACTATATACTTCTGCTTATTTATAGTTCTTTGTGCAAAACAAAGGAGGTCTGCACCTTGATCACAATTAGTACTAAATTAAAGCACACGGATAAATTTCCCAGAATGGTTTGATTTTCACAAGTCTTACAATGAGGGCATTAAACTCAACGAATTCCTTCTTACACCAGCACTACTAGGGCTGACCTCAACTTAATTTAAAACCTTGAGCTTTGAACATAAGTGCAAACAATTAATTAACTTGCTAATCATTTTCCCTGCTATGGGGACTTTTCCATAGTTATTAACAATAATCATGTGAGTAAACTGAAGAAAATTGTGATACAGAAATAATTTTCTGAGAAATTGAAATAATGAGCAACGTTTATTGAGTGCTTGTTAGGAGCTAATTACTGTATGCTTTAAAGATATTCCTCCATTGAATCTTCTCAACATTTTATGGTCCTTGTTATTATGATGATTTGTTCTCATTTAACAAATGAAAAATCCATGCCTTAGAGGTTAGGTAACTAGCTCAAGGTCAAGAAGTTGGTAATGTTAAAGTCAGGCCTGAGTCCATCTTGTCTAATTGCACAATTCACACCCCGAGCATTCCACTGTAGTGTGCGTTTGCATGTGCAAGTGCCTGTGTGTGTATGTATGTGTGTGCCTGCTCATGTCCACTGGTCAGAACTTTTGATCTCCACTTGGGGGCTCTGTTTTGCACCATGCAGGCAAAAACCTTCCATGAATGAGGAAAGCACATTGTCGTGAAGGACAAATGAACCAGTGCCATAACTTAGCCAGCTTTGCTGTGCTACTCTCAGTTTGGCCCCCTCTGTGTACTCCTTTGAGAAAGCACAGAACAAGTCCACTTGTTCTAGATCCCATGCAACAGAAACAGAATAGCCATAACCATGGAAGTGTTGTTCCAGAAGGAAAAAAACATTCCAGTTCACAGCCCTTCAGAATCCCATGACCCTGGACAATTCCCCAGTTCCAGGCAACCAAAATCATAAATTACAATCCTGCTGTGCTCTGGATTGAGCCTGGGGATGAGAAGAATATGCCCTCCCCTGCTTCCATGTAAGTCTGCATACCACCAGGTGCATAGCAAGCAAACAGCAGGCCACCTGGTTTACCACATATGTTCAACTCTTTGCATATGCCATGGTGGTGGCATTTACTTAAGGACACAGGTTAGCCACCAGCAGCTGTGATGAGGCTAGAAGGGAGAGCAGGAAGAGCGGCCAGTGCCTTGAGCCCTCTCTCAATGAAGCTGTTCACACCTCACTGCGCCTAGGAGGGAAGGGAGATCCAGGGCTCTGACCATGGTGCTGAATCCAGGTTGAGTAGGGGGTGGGGTCATGAAGGCTTGAGAGTTGAGTTAGCAAAAACAGTGATGGTAAGAAATCAGCTTCCCTGCCAAAAAGAAACATTTTTTTCAATATTCCTTTGAGAATGTTGGGCTCTTGATCATGCTTAGAGAGGTGAACTGGCTTTGCATCAATACAACAAAAAGAAGATGAATTCTGGAGCAGACATTGATGGGTACAAATCCATATTTTACTAGCTGTGTGACCTTGGGCAAGTAACCTTTCTGAGTCCCAGAGTACTCATTTGTAAAACAAGAAGAATTCCAGTTATTCAAACAGGATTACTGTTGGAGGAGTGCCTAGTACACAGCTTAATGTGATAAATATTTCTCTCTTCTTTTCTTGGCTTTGTTCCCTGCTTACTTGTGAGTATGTGTGTGTGTGCATGCACACACACTCACACACACACACACACTCACACACAATTCATTAGCTTTCTCCCTCTTCCTATATACCACTTCAAACCCTTGCAAATATTCCTTCAAGGACAAATTTGAGACCTATGTCTTTCCTGTACCCTTCCCCAGCATCCCCAGTATACAAGAATCTCTCTGCCTGGTACAATCAGCACCACCCAGCAGATGACAACTTAGCAGATGACAAATTAGCCTAAGAAAGCTAATTTTATCTTCCCTACTAGACTGAATATCCCAGCTCTACCTGAGCCAAGACCTGCCTTAGTACCTCCATTCTTTCCCCATCCCAAGTCACAGTGCTGCCTCAAGGGGACATTTCCAAAACAACTATCTCCTGCATTTAACAAGGCCCATCACCTTAGCATCCATATAATCACCTCATGTAGATTTTGAACCACACAATCATTTCACGTTTTCAAATGGCTTTCCACTTAGTTTCTGGCAATGATCCAACTACCATAGTATCACTAGTAAAACCAAGGTTGTTGTGTGCTTTCTGTGTCACAGGAAAGGACACAGAGTAAGGTGACAAATGACCCATGATTAAGTCTTGAAGCAGCATCAAAACTCTGAAGTCCAGAAACCAAGTGAATGTCCCTGAAGGTGGTGGCAATCACTTAAGAAACAGCCGAGTGCAGCAGAAAACACGTACAACTTGGAGTCTGAGACCTGGGTCCCAGTTTACACCCTACTCCTCCTAGCTATGTGGCCTTGGGAAATTTACTCCCTCCAACTCCTCACCAATAATATAGGGATGATAGTAATTACTGCTTCGTCTTTATACTGTATATGAATTGAGATGGCACTTTTGAGATGTGGTTTGTGAAGCACTATAGCCTTGCTGATTACAATAGCATACTGCTCAAAGAACTGGCCATGAATCACGAGAGGAAATGTGCTAGGAGATCCCCAGATCAGAACACAACAGTGTCACCCACCAGCCCCTCTCTGTTCCCATACAAGGCCCCAAACAGATGCATGTGTTCACTGCATAGTTGCTTAGAGAGACCTAAGAGGTGTCTGATATGTTCGAGGCACATCAATTAAAGTATAAGTCCAGAAAAATGAAAATAAGAAACTCCATAAAATTGGGGTACAGGGTATGATCTAGAGCTATAGAAAAAAAATGGCACTTGCTATGTGCCAAGACTTCAAACACATTATCACTTCCAAGTTACTAAATAAGCCTATGAGGAAGATGACTTTATTTCAGCTCAGAGACTGAAATGACTTCACCAAGGTTTTCCAGCTGCTCAGCAGCCTGACTGAGAATAGAGTCCAGTTCTGATCAACTCCAATACAAGTGTTTGTAAACACAATATTATTCCATTTCTCACTGCTTTAAAATAAAGGAGAAGGGGGAAGAACAAGAATATCGTAGCATGGCCCCCTGCTTGTGGGTCATTTGCTAATGAAATAATCACTTAATAAGTGCTGTTCGTGATCTCCAAAAAGTCCAGTGAGGGCTTTCCAGGCTGCCTGGTCACAGCAAGCTGGGTTTTGCCCAGATACAAGCAAAGGTCAGGACTAATGAGGGAGACAAAGGGAAGAGTAGTAAAGATAATGGGAGAAGAAGGGAAGAGTAGGAAAATAGAAAGCTGCCGGGACTCAGGACACAGGAATGCAATTATTAATATTCTAAATGGAGTTCTGACTGCTTAAGCTTTATTTAAGAACATGCCTGACTGTATAATTACAATGGCTTAATTTGTTTTCTTTTCCACACAATAAACAAGGAGCACATGGTTGCTCTTAGTGAACACCACCCCTCCTGATATCAACAGAGGCTCCTGAGGCTGCAGAAGGACGTTGGGTACATGCAGGGGCAGCCCCATTGCTGCTGCCCTGGCACCGCTGGGCTCACTAGATGCAAGAGAGAATAAGAGGATGGTGGTGCACATTCACTCTGGGAGGAAGACCCTGGGGTGGTTGGGGGTAAGGCCATCCCCTTTAGCACCCCATGGGACAGGTACTGCTGGGCCACCTGGTCTGTGAGTTGCTGGTACAGTGTGCCAACAGCTTCAGTGACCATGGAAGAAGCTGTTCCATCTCTGAAAGTCAGAAGCCTACTTCCCATGGCCCTATAGCTTTGGCCAACTCCCTGGATGCCTTTGGCCCTCGGATGTACCCAACTGACCTTGGACCAGATCCTGAAGAAAGAGTGGGCATTAACTAAGGCATCTCAGGGCTGGATGAAACTTTTCCAGGCAGAGGGAATGGCACAGGCAAAGTCCCTGAGGGAGAGGTGGCTTGGCACATGGGGATTTGGGGACACAGTGTAGTCAAAGCAGAGAGCACCACAGAAGGTGTAGGGGAGACTCTGGGATTGCTCCCAGAGGTGGACCCACACCCATACCGTGCCATCCCAGCCAGGACTCTGTGTGGGCCACACACTCACCTTGCAGATTGAGGCAGGGGGCTTGGCTCATACCCTAAAACCATCAGAGCCACATTCAAGAGGATGAGGCTAAAAGGCTTAAACAGCCTCCTTGCAGGTTCCATGGAAACAGATGTACAATGGAGTGGAGCAAGGCAAACCAAGCAAGACCTCTGAGAAAGTTGTGACCCTTAGCACACTTGTAGGTGAGACAGGCTGGGTCCCAAGTGCAGAAACACCAACATGGTTTCTGGAGGAGGCACAGAGCCACCAGGCAGATGCATCTGGCAGCAAATGAGGAGTGGATGGGGGAGTCCTGCAGTCCCAAATCCTCTTCTGTTCTAATCTAAACTGCCCTGCTGTCTCAGCTCAGTGGGGAGGGGGTCTCAGGTCAAGGACCCGCCTGGGAGGGAGGGTACTTGGAAGGAAAGGCTGCAGCCCTTTTGCACTACCGACATCAGAGCCGGAAGGCAGAATGTAGGCAGTCATATTGTCAACCTGACACCAGGATTAGTGCATCCCACCAGCCTGTGGCCTCACAAACACGTGGGACCTCCAGACATAATGCATGCAGTCCCTCTACCTCACGTGGTCCTCATCATTCCCCCAACAAGCCTTTTTCAGCTGCTGGCACCCTCCAACACTGTCAGATTTTGGGGTGTCTGTCCTCCCCCAGAAAGCCATCACTGCTGTAACCCTCCCCTTCTCCAAAGATGTGTCACCTGCCTTTGTTAAATGTTGCCAGGCAGCCAAGTCTTCATCACACTGTGCAGTAATGGTCTACCCCATCCTGTTCTCCCACACCAAACTGTCCTATTCAAAACCAAACACCTAAACTTAAGTCACCCTTGCATCTTTGCCTGGAGCAAAGCAGGACCTCAACAGAAATCCCTGGAGGGAATTAATGTATTCATGTCTCAGAAAACCACCCATGGCCCCACGGGCCATTGTGAGCAACTGACCACTTGTAGGACTTTAAAGCATAAAAACACCAATATTTAAATGTCAGGCTTAAGAGACAGGAAAACGTGTCCCAGGGGAAGAGGCTGACATCATTTGCATCAGCAATATTCTTTACAAAGTCTTTATAACTTGATCTTCAAACTGAGACACAGTGCTTTTTTTTTCTCTGTCTCCCTCCTTAGCCAAACCCAAGAGAACAAGGTGTTTTGGCCAGCCAGGTTTTCCAGAGTGCAGTGTTTGCATGAAATCCTCCCCAGTACCCCACAGCAGCCTCTGTCCTTCAGCACCAAGCTCCCAGGAGGTGGGGGGGGAAGAATCCACAGCCCAATATTACCTGGGCCTGTGCTGTGAACATGGGACAAAACATGCCTGGAATGTACTGTCCAGTGCTTGTCAAAGTCCTTTCCCAACGTTATTCACTCAATCCTCACAATAATCCTGTGGAGCAAAGTGCTAGCAACAGGATTGGACCCATTTTACGGGTGAAGATACAGTATAAGGAGAAGATCACCCGTCACTCTCTGAAGAAACAGGTCTGCACTGCACCTGTGTCCCTGTAACAACTGGACAATGCTCAGGGCATGAAGGACAGAAGAAGAACCAGATAGCCACACTCTCAGGGCATGGGCTCTAGGGTCAGCTTCCCAACAGGCCCATCATAGAGTTCCAGAGAAAGTCAGGTGAATTGAGTGAAACCCTCCACCCCAACCCAGGCAGCAGTGGGTGTCAGCAAAGGGCCCAGGGCAAGACAGACACAGCCTCTTCCAACCACAGAGAGAGTCAGGTGGCCTTAACAGGTGCCCTCCCATGGGACCCTCTAGAGAATTCAACCTGTATCCCTGTACAAAACAGCAAATAGGATGGGCAGTTTCAAAACTGTGGAAAAGGTCAAGGACTTAGTGCCATTAGGAGAGACAGATACACATGAACTCTAAGGAGAAACAAGTGTGAGAGAAGAGAAGCAGGTCTTGGGGCTGAGGTAGGCAGCAGCAGATGCTTAAGGAGCCAAGAATCACACACCCTACATCCAATCTGACATCTCCTCATGCACCTGCCTCCTGCTCACTGCCTCCCCTTCCTTTTCTTGGTCTCAATTCCCTCATGGGTGACAGTGATACACTGTCATCCCCCCAGATGACACCAGTACACAGCTACCTGCCTGGAGCTGGCAGGGTGTGCATGCCATGAGACTGCCCTGGGAGACCTGCGGCAGTCCCAGCACAGAGCCCTCTGCCTCCCTCACTCCCGAAGCTTCCACTTTCCCTGCACACAGGGTGAGAATCCCAGAGAAGCTACAGATCCAGTGCTTAAAGCATGGGCTTCCAAGTGCCCTTCACAAAAACTGAACTTCTGAGATGGCTTCCAGCATGCAGGGCATGCTGTTTACTGAGCACCTACTGTGTGCAACCACTAAAGTAAGTGTTTACGACCCTGCTCCTTTGGAGGGGGCTATTAGTACTGAGAATTGAACCCAGGATCTATGCATCAAGCTACATCCCTAGCCTTTTATTTTATTTTATTTTATTTTTTGAGATAGGGTTGCACTAAGTTGCTAAATTACCCAGGATGGGCTCAAACTTGTCATCTTCCTGCCTCAGCTTCCCACAGTGCTGAGATTATAGGCATGCGGCATCACTCCCAGCTTATAACCACATTTTTAATCTTCACGAAAAGCCCTGTGAGGTGGGAACTACCTCCCAGTGTTCAAGGAAGGATCCAGGGACTTGATTCTTTAGCCAAGAATACAAAATGAAAGAGACGGCACAGCTAAATTAAGGTTCATGGCCTGCTTCCAAAATGCATGTCATTTTCACTCTTCCATTCACTCCCTCCCTCTCTCATTCATTCTTCAAACACTTTTAACATTGAAGAAACATGACTTTAGAAAATCTAGTCTTTGCCCCTAGGGATCTGTTACATTACTGGGCGAGATGGACCTTTCTACAGGTGTGTTTCAGGTCAGAGTTAAGCAGGGCTCCTCAGAAGGGGCTCCAGGCAAGGCAGGGGTGAGCTCAGCCAGGGCAGGGCTGGTTTATCCTCTGGGACATTCAATACCCTTCAAACCCAGGACATCACAATGGCCAGATCACCTAGAAGGCCACTCAGACAGGACAGGAGCTCCTTAGGCCCCGAAGACAAAGGGGTTAACCCAGGAAGAAATAAAACATTTTAGCCAATCCATCAAGAAGAAACAAGTGAGGAGACACATGACTGCTGGCTTGCCACAGAATGAAGAGGAACAAAAATTAATGATGACTCCAAAATAGCCAAAAGACTAAGCTCATTTTCTAAATCTGTCCTTAACAAGAAAAATGGACAAAAGAGATGTGGACAAATGGGAAGTAATGAAGCCTTAGGGAAGAGGGAAAAGAAAGAAAATAAAATCTACAGAGAATAATCAGGGCTGGAATATATGAACACATCATCTAATCTTCAAGGCTAGGAGATACACAGGCCAGAGGCTGGAATGTTTACTCAGTGTTAGACTGAGGTTTAAAAGGTTAAAGTGGTCAAAGCAATGAGGAAATTCTTCAAGTTCAGTCCAAGGGGTCCTGGAGAACTGAGATAACTGAAACCAGAAAAAACACAGCCTCAAAGGTGAGTCCAGGAATTTTCTCTAAGAGAACTGTCAAGTACATATCACAGATGCTCAGTGGGCCAGCTAGGGAAGGATGTGGCCACATCACCCAGGTCACATTTGTTCTGCCCTGATTGGATCAGAATGTTGCACACGAAACAAGTGAACAAAAGAAATTATCAGGGAAGACAAGAAACTCAGGACTGCAGGGATCTGGAGGAGAGGCATAAATGGACAAGAAAAGAGAAAATCAATTTAGGAAGATGCCTCCTGTCTCACTAGGGAACAAGGAACAATTCCTGTTTGGGTCCCCAGGACAGGCGACTGCCCAGGAGACTAATGGTGTCAGTGGACTGGGAATTGACTTTCTTTGGAGGCCGCAGATAAATTTGTGAAAGCTGAGGAATTCCAGCTGAAAATGTGCACTTGATGCATTCTGCAGTACAAAACTCATTTTGGTTTCAACTATGAGCAAGAAGCGTCTGCTTAGAAGAGGAACAAGAAAGGTTCTGTTCCATGTCATCAGACGTCACAGGTGCTGGGCTGTGGGGGAAAGTGGGGACCCAGGCACATCTGCAGACACAGCCTGGCTTGCCTGTAAAGGCAGGTAGGGGGCTCCCTGTGAAAGCTGCATACCTAGGCACATCACAGGATGTCAGAGCATGGCTTTCCAGTTCACTTAATCTTTCCCATATCTCCTCCTTCCCAGCTCCAGATTTTGTAATGGGTCATGGTCCTGCCTGAGACTGAGGCCAGGGACAAGCAGGGATGCTACAGAGAAAGCAGCTGCATGTTCTCTGGAGATGGTGGGTTGGAAGCTGCTGCTCGTGCATTCATTCACATATCATAGCATGATTTGCCTTCACCTCCTTGGTCACTGGGCTCCATTCTGTGTGCTAATGGCCCTCCTGAGTGTTAGCCAGAAGGCTAAGGAGCATGACTGGCTCACCCAGTCTCCACTAGAAACCAGGGCCAAAGCTGGGATTGCTTTTGGGTATTCCCTTAGCAGCTCTTTTCCCCAAAGCTCCCAAACCTGAGGAGGGTTGCTCGGAAGCTTGTTCCCTCTCTCTCTTCTGCAGCTGGTTCCTGAAGCTGACAACAAGCTGGGTTGCCCTGAAATGGCCATGGCCATCAGAGAATACAGTTATCAAGAGGACAGATTCTGGAGGTCTAGAAGCAGGCTACCTGGACTTGGTTTCTGGCTCTGCCACTTGATAGCTGTGTAATCTTAGGCAAGTCACTTAAACTCTGCACCTCAAATTCCTCATGTGTAAAATGGCACTAAAACCATGTCCATTTTGAACATAAAAGGACTTACTATGCATTAGTTTAGGCATTTCCATTAGAGGAGGCACACAGCTCTCCCTGTCATAGTGTCCCTTTCACAGGGTTCAGAGACCCTTTCTGGGTAGTGACAGTGTGGGCATTCCCTGTGGCCCTTCTACTCCAGGCACTGGTGACAGACACTGTTATTCCAGCCTTATCTTTTTCTTTTCTTTTTTTTTTTTTCCTAACTGCAATAAAAGTTTATTCCTCTCTCACACTACATGTCCACAGGAGGTCAGCTGTGGCTTCACCCCCATCATCTTCCCAGCAAGACTCAGGCTAATGGAGCAGCCTCCACCTGGAGCATTAATATCCTCTGCTCATGGCAGAGGGAAGAGAGGCAGTAGGCCCCACACAGGCTCTGGAATCTTCAGCTAAGCAGGAACACAAGATTCCTGTATGCAATCCACTCTTTAAAGTGTACAGTTCAAACTGCAAACAGTGGCACAGTTTATAATCCCAACCACTCTGAAAGGCTGAGGCAGGAGGATTGCAAATTCAAAACCAGCCTGGGCAACTTAGTGAGACACTGTCTCAAAATAAAAAATATATAGGAATGGGGATATAGCTCAGTGGGAAGGCCCAGGGTTCAATCCTCAGTACTGAAAAACAAACAGATAAATAAGTGCATGGTTCAAAGACTTTTGGTATATTCGTGGAGTTGTGCAACTGTCACCATGATCAATTTTAGAATCTTTTCATCACCCCCCCAAAAAAACCATATCCAGCATATTCTTTTATTCCCATGAGAATAAGGCGCACTACAAATGTGGTCTCATCCAGAATAGTATTTTATAAACAGCTAAACCATGTGTCCCAGCCACCACATTTCTCTCTGGAACACCCTAGGAAAGAGTTCTTAATCTAGGGTCTGAAGGAATTCTGTAAACCCCTGTCAATTTGTGAAAAATGCTGTGCGTGTATGTGGGGAATGTTTCCATGTGGACAAAATCTATACTTCTAATAATATTCTCAAGAGATTTTTTAAAAATGAGGAGCCATTGTCCTGGTTTTGTCAAGGACAAAAGAACAGTAAACTCTGAGGATATGAACCCCATCTTACCCACCATTAAATCTCCTGCAGCATGCAGCACTTTGGGGAGGCATGGGCGGCTCTCAAATATTTATTTAGCTGCATACCAAGAAGATGACTGCCATACTGTTGCCAAAAGAGTGACAATAACCATAGCCATTATGTGGGGCTCTTATCCTGAACCAGACATTCTTCAGTCCTTCATATGCCTTTATTCATTTAATCTTCCAGCAACTCTAGTATCCCCATTTTCCAAATGAAAAGATTAAGGCACAAACATGCAGTAGGTTAAGTAACTTGCACAAGATACATAGATTTATATGCTAAAGCCAGTCAGTATGGCTCAAGATCACATAATATAGATTAATCATCAAAATAACCAAATCACTGATGAGACTTACTTAGAGCCAATAGCTCAAGCAACCAGCTTTGTTTGTCCTTTTTGTTTTGTTTTACTTTGTTTCCATACAGGGTCTTGCTAAATTGGCCAGGCTGGCCTCCTACTCTTGATCCTCCTGCTTTAGTTTCCTGAGGAGTGGGATTACAGAGGTGTGCCACCATGCCTGGCTCAAGCACTGGGTCTGATGGAAGCTGTGAGCAGGCAGAGCTGTCTGAGAAGAAAGCTCAGAGGTAACTTGCCTTTGTTATACACTTTTACATTATACTTCTTGTGCTATGATTCATATTTATATTTGCACATCCTTGTAATACTTTTGCTTTGCCTGTATATCCATTCCTTTAAACCAGACTGCAATGATTTCTGGGATACATAGAAGCCCAAGGAGCTCTGACTAGATAGGATCCAAGGAAAGTAAACTAGATGATATAATGGCAGAATCCCACCCTGGGAGTACCAAGAACTATGTCCCAGCCCTGGGTCTGTCTGCTCTTACTCATGAGGATCATACTCATAGGAATTCTGCACTTAAGACTCCTCATCCACAGAATGATCAAGTCACTGGTACGTCAACAAATAACTACTGATACCCGCCTTTGGCAGCCACTGTTCTAGGTGCTGGGTACCCAGCAGTCAATGGCACACATCCTGACACCATAGGAGTTTACATCCTAACAGGGGAGACACAATACAAACTATTGAACAAATAACTGAATGAAACAGTTGGAAGGATGATCAAACAATTGAGCCACATGATTTAATAGAGTAATAGATCCGTGGGGCTAGAGAAAGTCCACTAAGTTGGGATGCCCAGAGACCACCTCGAGAAGAAAGTAGCAAGAGAGTGAATGGTAACCGAGGGCCAGCCACGCAGAGATCTAAGGCAGGGGACTTGTCTGTGTCAGATGGATCAACAGGTACAAAAATTCCAAAGGAGGAAGGAGATTAGCACATTCGAGGAAGTGAAAGAAAGCTCAAGGCTGTAGCTGAGACAGCAAGGGGAAAAGTACTAGGAAATTAAAGAGGGAGATAGAACTATATCAATCTGGATCCTGCAGTCATGGTGAGGGGCTTAGCTTTTATTGTGAGTAAAGCAGGAAGTAATTGGAGAGCTTTAAGCAGCAGAGTGGCACAATCGGATTTATGTGTTTAAAATACCACTCTGGCAACCGTGCTGAGAATGAAATGTTGCAGACAAAAGTGGAGCCAAGAAAAGCAGTTGGGAGGCTGCTGTCATAGTGCCAGAAGATGAGATGGTGGCTTGGGCCAAGATGGCAGATATCGAGGGCAAGAGAAGTATATGGACATAAAATATTTTATAGAGTTGAATAGTGGAAGGATGAGGAGGGCAGGTAAAGGAAAGGGAAGACAGTCAAGAATGACTCCCAAGGTTTGATCTAAGCAATTTGGTGGATGCTATGTATCACTTATAGGGACAGAAACACTGAAGGTAAACAGATTTGGACTGAAGAGGTGGTCTACCATCGAAAATCCTATTTGGGCCAGCCAAGTTAAGCTTAACTTGTGATGTAACCATCCAAGTAGAGATGTCAACTGGGCATCCAAAGTGAAGGGATGAGAACAGGGGTAGGAGTATAAACTTGGGAGTCTGGGTCTGTGATCCCTTCCATCTTTAACTATCTATGACTATGAAATTGAAGACCAATGAGCAAGGAGGAAGTCTTGAGTCTTTTATTATAGCTGTTAAGTTCTTTCCAAGCACTGTCTTACTTAAGGCTCAAAAGTATAATCCTAGGAAGTAGGAGCAATTTATACCTCAAAGCTCATGGAAATTCAGTAGATGTCCCAAGGTCAATAGCAAGATGCAGAAGTCTAGGATTTGTATCTCAGTCTTTCTATATGCAAAGCCCATGCTCCTGATCATTGGTTAAGGATATTCAACAGCCACATTCTCCATGTAGAACAGAACAGGAAGAATATTTGTAGAGCAACAGTAGTGGGACAAGTACGCCAGCCACCATTCTCTTTGGAACTTGGAAAAAAGATGCATTGCAGATGTAAGGGGCAGGCAGAGAGGTAAAAGTTCACTGATTTAACAGCTATGCATCATCTTGGAATTTAGAATCAGGGGTTATATCTAGTGATTTGCAATACATAATATATCATCATGTTTTTATCCCAATAATCTCAGGAAACATTGTTTCCACAGCTAGTGTCCTGAAAAGGTAAAGATGCTAGCCACTTCCTCTTTTCCTATCCACTAGCATTGCTACCTTCCCCTCCTTGTGAACATAACATAGTTGACACAATTGTGCCCAAATCAGGACATCTCCCACCTCCCCACCCCTCTCCCAGCTGAAGATCAAGTGCGTGTTTGCTGACAACAGAGTGAGAAATAGTTTAGTCAGGCATCCAGAGTTTTTTGGAAAAAAGCAAGAAACTGAACACAAGAGAGATCCCACCACAACCAACTCTAAGGGATTAAATAAATTCTTTTGGCTTGCTGGAATCTTATACTAAATATTCTTGGAAATAAGTAGGCCATAGGCCAATGCTAAGAAATCTTTTATAATAAAGATATTCAGTCTGTAATGTGACGGTTGTTATAGGATTTGACCTGAATAGAAAAAGAAACTAAACAGAGCTTTCTCAACAGAGCTCTTTGAGGATAGATGGTGCTAAATCCCTAGGAGGAAACAGCAGCTCTCTAATAAAATTTTAAAGATGCCCACTCCTCCTATAAGAAGTTCTTGCTGTGAAAACCAGAGAGACAAAACACTGCTGGGATATAAAAAATACATGGACTTCAGAGTCAAAGGAACTGGAGTCCACACCCAGGCTGTTTCCCAACTTTACCGTATGACCTTAGAAGAACTCAGCTATGACTTCCGAATCTCATCTACAAAATAGGAACAGAGGAGCCCTCCCATAGCATCACTGTGAGGAGTAAGTGAGCTTGTATTTGCAAAATCATTGGGCATAATCCTTGGCATTAGTAAGTTCTCAGCCTTTGCCTGTTCTCTTTGGAGACTAGTTTTCTTAACGCAGTTTTCTAAATATCATAGGTATTTTTTTAAGTGCTTCTGTGAAAAACATTTCTCCTCTGGCCCGTAGGCAGAGTGGGAAGATTCCTGGAAAGAGAATCAGGGGACCAAGGTACAGTCCATTGCTACACACCAGTGAGAGATCCTCACTAGGTCTGTCTCCTGGGCTGTACCATAAGGCTGCCTGCCACACCTGGCCCAGGATGGTTATAAGAATTCAATGAGATAATGTAGGAGAATGCACTTTGAAGAGCATGAAGTGCTCTCAGATGAAGGGAAGGGCCATCACTGGAGTGCATCTCATAGATGGGGATCTACATTACTCTACTTACAGGGACCCCAGATGGTGGAGATCCAGCTGTGTGTGAGCCATGCCAGGGAAAACAACCCCATAAAGGAAGAGTGGAACCAGCTGCAGCAGAGAGGCTCAGGGGATTCAGCACACAGTCCAAGTTCAATGGTCTTGGTGGATATGTCTCTAACCAGACAGAGATAAAGAATGTTGTAAGTGTATTACTAGCAATTGCTTAGATACTGTCTGACACTAACAGTGCTTCCCGAGGAGTCTGCATAGAGTCTAGATGTCAGCAAGGGGACCAAATCCATATTCAAGGCAGAAAGACACCAGAGTTGAAGATGTGAGCATACCAGTCCCTAGAGAGAGGAATTGCACTACAGAGGGAAACCCAGAATCTCCAGAATTTAAACAAAACAGGTCAGGATAGCCATCATGGTCACCTAAGCCTTCCTATTCTGTTCTATTATCACAACCACCAATAATAACAATAATGACTATCATTATTAGCCGCTGTCATTCTGAGCTCTGTTCACCAGACATTGGGCTCAGTGCTATATGGAGCATCTATCACTAAATCATTACTGCATCCCATGCCTACAACAAACACTATTATTATGCCCATTTTACAGATTTGCAAATAGCTGTTGCAACTATCAATCGAGGAAGCTGTTATCGCTGCGAATTCTCAATCCATATATATATAAGGGTCAGGAATCTTCCCATCTCTCAAAAAAGATTTCCCTGGATGTATATTAATCAAAATCTTATTTTTCACATCCAACAAAAGATAGAGAGAGCTGCAGCAGACAAGAAGAGAAAGTCACTCATAAACCTTGAAATGGTTATGGCTAAAGAGTTCTGATCTCCAATCTTCTTTGTCGCAAACAACTTGGCCTTAACTTGGCTCATTTTCTGGCATGGGGAAGAATTGCATGGACTAATGTTAGGGGTCAAGTAAGGGTGAGGGACAGCTGGACCAATTGGAATGACTTAAGATAACTTGACATTGGTAGAGCGGCAATGACATCACTTCCTGCTTCTTATTCTGTACAGAGGGGAGACAAAAAGACTTCTCAGCCATCACCCTAAAAAAAAAGAAAAAGCCGCCAAGCCAGGGCTTGGCAATTAGTGTTGGAGTAAGTGATCATCTTGTGATTGCTCAGCTGGGGCCTGAAGACTTGTAAATGCATTTAGAGGACAGAAATAGAAGATGTTGTGAGAGAACAGTGAAACCTGGCCCATTTGCCAGGAGAAAATGTCCCAAAGCTGCCGGGAAATTCACTCAGTCAGGATTTGGGGTGTGTCTTCATAAATGGGGAAGGTTAATAAATAAAACCCATGGATGAAGCCGGAACATGTGCTTCATCCTACCGACTCACCTCTCTGCGAGCCTCGGCTTTTCTGGAGTCCCACGGTATCTATCAGAGCACTTCGACTGGGTGCTGACTCCCAGGCACAGCCAGACCCAAATGAGGGATGGACTGTGACAACCTGCACTACTCAGCGACCCCCTGGACCCAACAGCAAGTACACGGGCAAGAGCAGCCCACATGTCCAGGAAAACAGGGCCCGAAGTTCACACTATCATCAGGCCCTACTCCAACCAAACCCCTGCCCCGGTGCCTCACAGATGTTGCAAGTCCTACCAGCACTTGTCACAGCCTCTTCCAGGGATATCAAGAGCAAGCCAAAGACGTGTCCTGGCAAGCCAACTTCTGAGACACCTGTAGCCAAGACGCACCCCTGCTCCTGCTTCGCTGGCCCATAGGAACATGGCAGGCCCTGAAGCTTTCTCCATTTCCCTGAGAGCTGCAGGTGGCATGATGCTCTAGAAGGCCCTGAGGCATGAGCATCCGGCCCTGTCCTCCAAAGGGACAGAACTTCTCCCATATGAATGGTTTCCCTCCCCCAAACTGACCCTACATCACAAATGAGCACTCTGCCCATGGAGCAGTTTTGTTTGGTCCACGGAGTTGAAGGGTTGTTTTTAGTTACCAGTATTTAAAACTTGAGTGGTTTTACAGGATCTCCAGCTCATTTTAGAAAAAGCAGCCAGTCTAGCAGTACTGTTCCCACTGCCACATGGCAGCAGTCAGCTGGAGCTGCTTACTAGCTGCACCTTCAGAAGGGACATGTGGTCCCCATGCTCCACTGTCCCCACCTGGTCTGCCTTGGGCATGTGGCTTATGACCTTTGTATGAGTTACTATGAAAAGGGAGCCTTCTCAGATGTCCGAGCTCTCTCCCTTGAGACATTTTACAATGAAACTCAAATCTCAAATAAAATAAACACCTGGAACATCTGGTCCAAGGCCCTCCTAGGGGCCCAGCTCTGCCTATGGCTGCGCGGAACACACATCAGGAAAATCTCACCACAGAGACTACACCAGGGCAAGGGGCAAAAGCTAAATCAGAGAGTTGAAAGGAAGGTCTCGGTCCCCCGTAGCTAACACATCTGGCCCTGAGCAGTGGCCATGGAGCTTGCTGTTTCCAGAGAAAGGAAAGATAGTTCAGCACAAAGCAGAGGTGGCCATAACTAATGAGTATTTACTAAGCACTCGCTATGTGCTCGGGAAAACACAGAGGCCCAAGGATAAAGCCAGGACCCCCCAGTACAGAAACTATTCCCTAAGTACTCAACCACAATTTTCTAGCATCTTCCCCTTCTCCACTTTCAGTATCCTCTATTTCCTGATCACTTCCCCCTGGAAGCTCTACTTCTTTTTTTTTTTCCATCACTGGGGATTGAACCCAGGACCTTTGCACTGAACTATATCCCCAGCCCGTTTTCCTTTTCTATTTTGACACAAGGTCTCACTAAGTAACTAAGTTGTGCAGGCTGGGCTTAAACTTTTGATTCTGCTGCCTCAGGCTCCCAGAGTACTGGGATTACAGAAGTGTACCCCCACTCTTGACCTCTACCTCTTCTTAAGGGATTTCTAGCCAGCCAAGGTGCCCTGCCACTATCAAATGCAAGCAATCAGTAAACCTCTCCAGTGGCCAAAGGACAGACTAGTCTACATGCCATTCTTCCATTTTCTCCCCAAATGCAATGAACCCCACCCAATTCCCATAGAATCTCAGCTCTTTGGGGCCCTGCCCATTGGGTATCCAAGATGGCTACTGTTCTTGAGCTCCTGGAGAACTGACCCAGATGACAAGCACCACCCGGGGATATGGGAGGTTGGCATTTCCCATGATCACTCAAACAAGGTCTCATTTCATGCCCACCAAGACCTTCTCCCCAGAAAATGGCATCTTCCCATTGAACGCCAGCATGTGTCAGCCCAGAGCCAGACTTGAGGAGGAAGCATCAAGTCTGATGATTCTCTCCCACTGGGTCCCATCAGCACCAATCCTTAAGGAAGCCATCCCACCCATCAGACATGGCAGTGGGGGAGAGATAGTCTGAGGGAGGTAAGGACAGTCAGGAAGCCCACCCATTGCCATGTGATCGCCAGCTTGTCCCAGACAGATTTGTGTGACCTTATACAGTTGTGTCTACTTCTCCAAGCTTTTCACACACACACACACACACACACACACACCCCTACACATGGTCTCAGAAGTGTACAATTCACATTATATGTGAATAGAATTCCCTGGCATTTCCATTCCCATAGAACTGCAAATTTCTTTAGGAGATTCCTCCTTTTAGCCCTGGTCCTAGACTTTTCCTTCTGATGAGAACCTCAGAGGTCGCCAGATCCAAAATCCTCATTTTAAGAGGCAAAGCTGGAGGCCCAAGAAAGTCACTGCACCTGCCCACAGGCAGCAGTGGTGGAGCCAACTCTCAACCTCAGGTCTCCAGTGTCCCACGGCCAGGGATATCACCATGTGCGCCCCACCGTCCTGCAGCCTGCTGTACTCACATGTAGCGTAGATGGGGGTTCTTGGCGAAGGCTCTGGGCTGGATGCTCCGGAGTCCTGAGTTCTTGATGGTCCTGGGCAGAAAGGAAAAGAAAGTCAGTGGCACTCTGGGTGCTGAGGCCCCAGCCTGGCCTGTACCTCACTATCCTCAGACACCCCTGCATGGCCCAGCAGGGGCTCAGCAAGTGGCACCTAGGCTCACACTCCTCCGGGTCAGGTTAGGGGTTGGGCTGCAGCCAGTGGTACTGGCAGTTGCCCTCTGCTTATTGGGTCAGCAGGTGAGGACGTGGGTTCCTGCTGAACCAGCAACCACAGGCCATGGCCCCTTTGGTGCCTTTTCCCCCATGCACACCAGGTTCCCATCACCACGAATACTGAAGTCCACCCAAGGAAGTGGCTGGAAATCTAGTGCTGGCTGGGGACCTTCCTTAAATTCAGGGCCAGAGCAGAAACTGCAGACCTGGGTGTGGTGCCAGCCTTGAAACCCTGACTTCAGGGTGCAGTCATGCAACACCAGACCCATCCAGGCTGGGGTGGGACACGAGGACAGGGTCCTGACATCCCCTAAATGGGCAGCACAACCCTCCTGAAAGAGGACCCACAAGGGGTAAAGGACAAACAGCAGGCTTGCTGTGACTGTCATCCTGTGGAAAAACGGACTGGAGGCATCCCACCCCTTCCCCAGAGGCTGGCGCACTCACAGCTTCTGGAGTCCAGTGTAGAGCTCCATGTCCACGGCATTCAGTGTGTGCAGGCTACGCCAGTTCTCTATGTGTCTGTGGGAGGAGAGGACACAAGGGTCAGAGGCAGAGTCAGGGGCCAGGGTCAAGTCAGCAGGGAGCCACACCAAGGGCACGGGCTTTACAGACAAAGGGCACCAGCTTCAAGGACCAATTTGAGTGTGAATCTGGTACTGGTCAAATGCCAGTCAAGCATCCTGCCAAGTCATCAAGCATCTCTGAGCCTCAGCTCCTTCCTCTGTGTGGTGAGACTCGCTGGGAAAACGAAGTGGATTCATAGATCCCAGGTACTTCATCCTCAGATCCAGAAACGCTGGAAACCCAATCTTCCTGCTTGTCTTCCTGACTCAGTTTCCCTCTGTTCCCTTTCTTTTGGGCAAGCTCTTTTTTTTTTTTTTTTTTTTTTTCTTTTCTTAGATCCTGCCCACGAGGACAATACAAAGGACAAGGCTTTTAAAAAGCAGTGTGGCTTGCCCATAGGCATGGCCTCTATGTAGAAAAGCCCAGGAGGACACACACCAGACTTGGACAGCCACCTATGGGTGACCACAGCCAGTCCACCTGCAGCTCATTCAGAAAACCAAGGGCTTGATTTAGGGAACTAACTTCAGAGAGGAGGAGGCTCCCCAGCACCCAGGAGGCACCGTGGAGTTGGGGAAAGAGAGTACAGCTGGCTGAGTAGCGCAGGAGCAATAGCAGCTTTGTCTCCAAGGCTGGGTGTGTACGGCTTTGAGCAAATGCTGTGCACCCCCTGGGGCTCTTGTTTCCTCATTTGCAAAGAACATGATTGCCCTAGATCAGCAGTTTCTCTCCCTTTTCATCATGAAGATCTCTTTTTAGACCTTTTTCCTAAGAGACTTCATGTTTAAGGAGATTTGTGTCTAGCAAGCATACTACACGTTTTTTTTTTTTTTTTTTTTTTTTTGTGGGTACCGGGGTCGACCTCAGGACCTCGCGCGCCAGCAGGCGCCCGTGCTGCTGAGCGATATCACTGGCCCTTTTTTCGTATGTGGGTACCAGGAGTCGAACTAGGGCCCTCGCGCTTGCCAGGCAGGCGCTTATGCCGCTGAGCCATCTCACCGGCCCTACATTTATTAAATAATAATTAATTCATCTTCTCAGATTTATTAACCAGTGATATAAATCACTGTTAACCAGAGCTTTTTATCAACAGACACAAACCAGTGCTACCTTGCCCAGTGCATAAATTCCAGCCCAAAGCAAAGAAACCCAAGACCTCTGTTAGCACAAAGAGGCTTGTCTGGGTATGGGTCTGACTTCTGTTAGTTCCTTAATATTGAGAAAATGCCAGGAACAAACATCCCTCATTACATCCCTCATTATAGCTTTATTGACTACCAAGGTCCTTTCCTGCTGAAAAGCTGTGCAAAATCTGACCATTCACATATCCCTGCTGTCCCACAGGCACCAAACAACCTCAGCAAAAGGTTTCCACAGCTCACCTCTACCATCCCAGGATTTGACTGTGATTAGTGCCCATGAGGTCTAAGTCCCATGGGTGCAGAAAGGTGATAGCTCACCCTGGGACAGAGATACCCAAGGCACACTGTGGCCAGAATAGTGACAGCTACCTTCCCCAGACATCTCCTCCCAATTCCACCACACCCATGGCTCTGCCATCTGCCACCAAATCCAGCCAGAGCCAAGAAGGCAGCAGGGCTGTGGCTGCCAGGGCCTCTGGAAGCTCTTCGGCGCTGCACAGTGACAAGGTATGCCAAGAACCTGCTCTGTTCCACATTCTCCCAGGGCCCCTGCTGAGCAGGCAGAGACATTGGCATCTGCTGGGGACATGGACCAGGTGGTCAGGTTGGTGCTGCATTCCAACTCCAAAGCCTTCTCCCTGAAAGCCTCATGGCTCCAAGGTAGTCTGCCTGGTCTCATCCCATCAAGGCAGGAAGCCCGGAAACATTTCAGATGAAAAGGACAGTCAGGAGGGTTAGGACCACCTGTGCCACTAAGTGCCCCCAGCATCTTCTCCAGGCCATGGGCCGTGCCAATTACTAAGCAGATTGCAGTGTTTGTACAGCGTGCTGCTTACTCCCAGAGCCCAGCTTCCTACAAGAAGCTGCTCCCAACAAGTGGCTGTCAATCAAATTGTTTAAATAAATGAAATCATTTTTCTCAGCCCACATTAGCATTCCATCAATGCATCTTTATGGTGGCCTGGCTGTCAATCATCACTGCGCTCTAAAGCTTTGTTTGCCTCAGCCCTAACATCCTTAGGTCCACAAACTGACCCTTCCCGACCTGCGCACACACTGAGTGAGGGAAGGGATATGAGTGGATAAAGCAACCAGGTGCAGATAAAAGAACAGCTCCTACTTCCTCTTTTGTGCCTGAAATTTCCTAAATAAGGGGACAGCATTTTAACAGCCAAAGTGCAACAGTTTGGCTAGAAGTTGCGGCTCAGCCAGCTATGGTGGTGAATGCTGGTCATCTCAGCACTCTGGGAGGCTGAGGAAGGAGGACTGCAAGTTCAAGCCCAGCCTGGGCAACTTAATGAGACCCTGTCTCGAAACAAAAAATAACAATAGGGCTGAGGATGTAGCTCAGTGTAAAGACCCAGGTTAAATGCTCAGTACCGCAAAAAAGAAAGAAAGAAAGAAAGAAAGAAAGAAAGAAAGAAAGAAAGAAAGAAAGAAAGAAAGAAAGAAAGAAAGAAAGAAAGAAAGAAAGAGAAAGAAAGAAAATGAAAAAAAAGAAAAAAAGTTTGGGGCCTCTAGTACAGTGAGTGGTTGAAGAACTACAGTTTAGGGGCTAAATCCAAGCCACTGCCCACTTATACACTGTCCCAGAGCTAAGATTAATTTTCACATCTTTTTAAAAAGTCAAAAGACCTTTGAAAATCATATGAAATTCAAATTACCATATTCCTAACCACTCATTTAATATCATCTATGCTACTTTCAAGTTAGTGACAGAGTTGGACAGTTGCTGCAAGGCCAAATCTATTTCCTCTCCGGCCCTTCACAGAAAATGGTAGCCAGCTCCTGTCTAGGGCCAGCTGCCAGGATGTGCATCCCAGCCTGTAACTACCTCTCCTTCTGCCCTGTCCAGGTTACTTCACCTGTCTATACCTCATTCCTCCCACGTGTCAAGTGGGGATAAGAAATACCTGCCCCTGAGAGTGGCACAAAGGAGGAAAGAGTACATCTGTCTAGGAGTCTTTGTGGGGCACAGAGGTCCTCAGAAAGCACCAGGCTTGGTGATTGTTTTTTCCCCTTCCTTCAAGAGGCTGAACAATCTTTTCTCAGTTTTCAGGCTACACAAAGGCAACAGGCTTCTCCTGGAAGTTGTCATTTCTCAGCAATCACTAATAAAAACCCCATATGTACAGGGATAGGAAACCTGTCATTTGTGACCTCCAGGAATACAGTTCAAGCAGAAATGTATAAACAGGTTCAAGGAGGGCACTGAGGCCATGTCAGCACAGGTTCTAAAGAGGAGCGGGTCGCCAAAGGCCCGGACTCGACATTTGCTGATGACATCGACAGGCGCCTGCCAAGTTTTCCTGTGACGCATCGCTTGGTACCAGACCAGAGAGGTCAGTTATGGTAAATCTGCTGGCTGGCTTGAGCTACTAGGGAGGCCATGCATTTAAGTGGAAAAGGCCAACTCTACAAGATACAATAAATAAATAAGATGAAGTATGAGAGTAGGTTTGGTTTGCTTTTGTTAAGAGTAAACAGTGTATACTCTCCCTAGTGCAATCACACATGGCTCCTCCTTTTTTTGCTTGTCTAAGTTGTCAGAGTTGTTTCTATAGAGCACTCATTTTCTCATTTGAAAAACAATCAATACCCATATATTTTTAAAGGAAGGTCAGCCACTCTGTCCAGGGCTGCAACTCATAGGACCCCAGGCTGGACTGCTTCATGATTGCAAAGCTTCTCGCAAACCACTCCTGCAGTGGGGTGAGGAGGGCGGAGGAGCGCAGAAAGATGCCCAGAATATGGCAGGGGGCATGGTGTGGTTGCCTCCACCATGGGGACCTGCAGGCCTGATCTCCATCTGGATGCCCCAGCTTGAGTCAGTGTCACAGGAAGCGAGAGGAGAGGCAGGTCAGAGAGGTGGCACCTGAGCTCCCTAGCCCACTTTAAATCAATCGCCTCCACTTCAGTCTTCTCAAGAAGAAGCGATTCTGTCCCCAAAAGACATTTGGCTATGTCTGGCGACATCGTTGATTGTTATAACTGGGAAAGAGAGTAATACATCTAGTGGGTAGAGCCCAGGGATGCTGCTAAATACCCTATGAGCTACCATACAGCCTATGACAAAGTGTCTGACACATGAACCCAGCACTGATGTGGAAGAAGCCCTGCCTAATGCTTCTGCCCAAGATCACCACTGAAGTAAGAGTCCCATGGCTTAAAACAGCATCAATTTTGAAAGGGACTGCTTTGCAGCAACCACTACAAGGCCTCAGGCCAAAACAAAAAAAGCCTGCCGCTAGGCCACAGAGTCCAGGTAAGAGGAGAGATTTGAAAGCCATGGCTCCCGGTAACTTCTCAAATCAAAGGCATTATTTGGGGGGAAGAAAGGGGCTCTTTGGCCCTCTGGTCCATGCCCCCAGCCAGGCTACACATTCCAGAGGCAATAATGATCTCTCTCACTGAGCTCTGGGTGGGATCCCCTAGCCCAGAGCCTTTTCCCTCCACTAAAAGTTCTTCTCCTAGATTTCTCAGGCCTCTTTGTTCCACAGAAATGTGGAACGCTCCATCTGGCAACCTGGCTTGATGCCATGTCCCACCCTCTCACCACTGTCCTTCCACGACACCACAGAATCCTATGCTGCCAAGAGCACACATGCACCCCCATGCCAGAGAGAGCAACAATGAGAGAAACAATGAGAGCAGCACCCACGACATCAACCCCTAGAGCCAGAGCCAGGCTTAGGGCTGCAGCTCACAAGCCCCCATGAAGTGAGGGTAATCACAGAACACAAGGCTTCCAGGTGGGCTTGGGTGGGACAGAGCCAGCAAATGGCTCTGCAGTGTCTTCAGAGATATCAGAAATGCAGCCAACAACTGAAGATTTAGAATAGCAACACTGAGCCCAGGATGCCCAGGACCCCAGGTTCCTGCTTCATACCCATTCTTGGAAAGAGACATGGCATAAATTAAGTATTAATTGATATATTCGCACAGAATACAAAAACCCTTTGTGCTAGAATAAATCAGATTGTACTTTTGTACCACAGCTTTTCTGTTTTGCTTTGGCCAATATGGAAATGAATTGGCAGTCTCTAAGCATCTAGAAATTAGATGGTACAGACTGGGTGGTCCATATTTTAATTAAAAACATGCTTTTGGATAGGTTTAAGAATTGTTTATACCTCCAGTATTTAATACTTAATGTTTACATTTTCTCTATACAGAAAATTCTGGAACACTGAAATGTCCACTGCCACCTACCCCCAGGAAACTAAGATGTTAGGAAGCAGGAACCAGGCACCCTTCACCCAGAAGAACTTCCCTGGTCGTGTGGGCAATTGGCAAGATGGAAGCTTGGTTGGTGGGTCTTAGGAACATGCCTCCTTCCCTCCTTCCTTTAGACATGCAGGCCCATTATTGGTTCCCTTTCCTCCTTTGCTGTCAGATTGCTATTCTTCTCACTGAGATTTCTCAAAGCTATTAATGAGCTGTTCTTCATAACCAAATTTTCCAGACAACTAACCTTTGCATTTTCAACTTCCTTGTTAAATGTTTCTCCCCTCAGCCCCCTCAAAATGCAGTCTACACTTCCATACCTTCTTAGGCACAGTAGACAGAACATGATTTACATTTTCTTGATAACCCTTGAAGACATAGCACTTATACCCCTAACCCAAAGGCGCTACCCTCCTACGATTTTGACTCTAATTTTTACTGCATCCATTTTTAGCAATTTTCTGGCTCTTTCTTTTATATCAGGCTGCGCGCTGGCACCTCTTGAGCTACTGTGACACATCTCCTCCATAGCCTCTTGGAACACAATGGCTAAGAGCTGGCACCTGGAGGCCAGAGGACCCGGAAATGACACAGCTCTAGCACTGGGAGTTGGATGTCCTTGGGCCAGTTCTCCCAGCCTCTCCAGTCCTCAGATCCCTCAAAGGAAATCTGTGGTGGTAAGGGTTAAAGGAGGCAATGCCTCGTCCTCACTTCATGGATCCAACATGCTAGTGCATTAAGGAGCTGACTCCATTACAATTGTTGGAATTGTGTGTTAAGTAACAATAAACAAAATAAAGACCTAAAGGATTTTGAAAGAACTCTCACATCTGCAAATACACATACACACACACACACATACACACAAATAGGTAGGTGATTACCCTTGTTTTCTTACCATTTTTGGCACCCCCTTTCTGGATAACTGATGTTGCCAGATACATGAAATTTTCCTGGAGATGAAGTTAGAATTCACATTTAGCTGGTGGCACCTAAGCGTACACCACTAACATCGTGCTCGGGGTATCCATTCTTGTAGCTGCATCATGGCAGGGGACAACTGAAAAACTGGTATTTGCTCATTGTTTTCATATATAAGTATCTTACCCAACACAGAACTCAGTAAGAGCATTGCATACAGGTATCCCTTCTCTCAGGGCCTGTGGCCCTGTCACCTTCTCACCTGACTCTTACTTGAAGACAGAGGCTTGAACTGAAGTATACAGAGGATGCTGAGGAAACTAGCTGGAATTCCAATTCCTAAAGTGTGGGCATTAGAACACACACGTGAGCATGAGTGTTACACACACACACAATGTGCCATGCTTTTCCCTCCGAAGCCTTGCAGGGCAATAGAGAAATTGATTTGTTATCCAGGCATATTATGTCTAGTGATCCAGACAGCAGCATTAGCTTTCAATTATCTGATACGTTTAGCATTATAAACAAGCCATCTGGAGCAACTGTGGAGCTTGAGCATCACGGAGCTGGGGAGGAGCCGCCTTGGGTCACACCAGCCAAGGCCCGGGCTCGCTCTTTCTTGACAGCTGTTGCAGGGGAAACTTTACGCCTAAGAGCCTGAGGGTTTGGGGGTGGCTTGGGCTGGCAACCCCAGCACGCCAGCACATTAGCACACCAGCCTACAAGCAGCTGTGCGTCAAGAAGCACAGTGAACCAGCCCCGCATCTGGGCCCCCCACCCCCGGGACCGCAGAAAAGAACATTCAGATTGTGTGGCAAACAGATGGGAGACAACAGCATCTGTGCTGACTTCCTGATCAATTCCAAAGCTTGTGCCAGGAACGAGGAACATTTGCACACACCTGTGCTCTTCAGGTACTGTGATGCTGTGTCCTAACAAGAAAGATCAAGGGCACACTCCTCTGCTTCCCGACTAGGAAAAGACCTGAGGCCCAGGAGCAATTTTCACCTGCAAAGCAACTGGTTCCCCAGGGGGACCCCAGGCTGTTCTGCCTGAACCCCAGCCTGAAACCAGCCTACCCTGCCCAGTTTCTCTGCTTCTTTCTTTTTCACTGCTGCTGTCTGGCCTGGTGAAGATAGGTGACTCCAGCCCACCCCTCTGCACATCAGCATACCAGGTAACCACCACTCCCACCTGGAGGACCCCAAGCCCCTCCTAAGTGGCCACCCTGCTTTCAGTCTGTCAACAACTTTTATGTTGAAGCCATCACAGCCTCCCAGGCCTTCTCTTTGTGATCACAATAAATTCCTAACATCACACCATGGCCCACAAGGTTCTAACAAGGACCTTGCGGGCCATCAGGTCCTTTCTCTGGACACACTGCCCTTGTCCATGGCTCCAGCTACATTGGGCCTGGCTTTGGTTCCTTTCACACACCAGGCTTATTCCCAGCTGGCTCTTCTACATGAAACACTCTTCTGCAGCTCCTTCTCACGCCTCAGGTCTCCACTCAAAAGTGACCTTAGAGAAACCTGAATCTCCCTGTGTTAGTAACAACTCCCCCTTCCTCTCCGGTTGCTCTCTGGCACAAGCCCCTGTATATGTCCTTCACAGCCCTAATATCCATCAGTAATTGTCTTATTTGATTACTTAATTATGTATTTGTTGTCAAGGTCTCTACACTGGAACTATAATGCATGAGAACAGGGATCGTGTATCTGTCTTATTCACTACTTACTCACTCCCAGAATCTCAGATAGAGGCCCCAGGTTAGCACAAACCAGGGCAGCCAGCCAGCTGCCCTCCCTCCCAGAGGATCTCCATGCTTGGCACCTGCAAGGCCCTCACCCTGCCCCCAACCAGTCTGATGTTTTCAATGATCTCTGAGGAGGAATGTGGCCTGGAGCACACCACTGACCTGGGGAGGTCACTCTGCGGTCCAGCAACGGGGGAGGTGACCTCACAGGCCTCAGGAGCCCTGTATAACTGCAAGGCCCCTTCCCAGGCTCAGTATTGGGAACAGGGAAGTAGACAGAAACCCCCTGCAATAAACAAGGAGACAGGAATGCCTGTGGCACCTCAGCATAATTTTCATCTTTCCCTCACCTGTGTGAATATAGCCTCCACCAGAGCACGAGTTTTCCAAGGGCACAACCCGGAGTTGGTGCGTCCAGTGCTCTGGGTCATCTGAGTGAACAAACAAATCCTGAAAGGGTCAATGGCAGAAGTTAACTATCTCCTATTCCCTCGACCTCTCTCACCTTCTCACGAACTCATTCATTTTTCTTCCTTCTCTGTACCCCTACTAGAAGTTTCCATCCATATACAAATTCATCTCAGTAGAGTCTATCTAAAAATGAAATCTGCTTGGTTCCATGTCCTCCTCCAGCTACTAACATACATCCCTACTGCTCTTTGGGGCAGGTATTTTCATGAGAATTGTCTACACTTGCAGCCCCTTTGATTCTTCTCCAATTCATCTTCTGCTCACTCTGTTGGAACAGCATTATCAAGGCCACCAGTGATTTCCAGGTTGGCAAATCCAGTAAACTCCTCTGTTGTCCATGTACCCCATCTCCTGGCAGCATTTTACCTGGTTAATCACCCTCTCTGTCTTGAGCCATTCTCTTCTTCCTGGCATCCTTGACTATTCTTCTTTCTTCTGGGCTTCTTCCTCTCTAGCTATTCTTTATATATATGCGGGTACTGGGAGTAGAACTCAGGACCTCACGCTTGCCAGGCAGGCACTTATGCTGCTGAGCTGTATCACCGGCCCTCTCCAGCTATTCTTTCTCAGTTCCCTTTGCTTACCTTATTCTTTGTCTGATCCCTAAATATGGCAGTCTCATCTCAAGGACTCTTCTCTTCACCTTTCTGCTCCCTGGCCAAAATGATGTCACCCAGGTACTTGGCTCTGAACACCATAATGTGCTGCTGGCACCCCTGTGTGTCTCTGGCCAAAGCTCTTTCCTAATGACCAGACTCTTACTAATATCTCTGCAGATCCAACACCAGCCTTTGCTTTCCTCCCACTCAGTCTTCTCCATCTCAGTCAGTGGTACCAATACCACCCAGTTGTCCAAGGCAAATTCCATTACTGATTCTCTCTTCCTCCCCCTCCCAATATCTATACCAGCCGAAGTCCTCCTCTATAACAGACACCACCACCTCACGAGATTTTGAAACTCATGGTAAATTTTAAAATGCCTCCCCCATCAAAATAAACAAATCAGCCAACAAAAAAACCTCTAGTAGCTTCTGCACTTGCACTCGGGATAAAATCCAGACTCCACCATGACCAGCAAGGCCCTACATTATGTGATTCATATCCTTCCCTCCTTAGCTCAAACTAGCCCCCCTCTCACTCACTTGGCTTCCACCTTTGTGGTGCCTTTTCTCTTCTCTAACATACCAAGCTCCCTCCCTCCTCTCAGGGCCTTCCCATTAGGTATTTCCCTCAGCCAAGATACCAGGGTTGGCATCTCTGCCATAGAAAGATGCCTTTCCTAAGCAATCTAGCTAGAACCATTCTCCATAACTTGTCAAGTCAAGGGTGGATTGTGCCCCCAGAGAACAGCTGGTAAGGCCTTGAGACTCAGTGTGTATATGTGTAACTAGGAATTAAACCCAGCGTCTCCTCACTGAGCTACATCCCCAACCTGTTTTCACTTTTTATTTTGAGACAGAGTCTTGCTAAGTAGCCCACGTGGGGCTTGAATTTGCAATCCTCCTGCCTTAGCCTGGAAACTTTTTGATCATCATTATTGGGGAGGCGCCACTAGCATCCCATGACTAGAAGCCATAAATGTTACTTATCATCATACGATGCACAGACAAACTCCAAACACAGAATTATCCACTCCAAAATGTCAGCAGCTCCAAAGAAGAGAAATTCTACTCTAGATATTCTTTATATCACTCATCAGAATCTCTATCCCACTCGAGTGCTGCATTTCTTTCCTGATGGAAACCTGCCTGTTTACTATTGGGCCACAACACTCATACAGTTGTATACATAGACAAAAATGTAAATGAACAAACTTAATGAATGAGTGCCCCTCCTGAGATTGCAACCATGCAGCAAGTCATGAGAAAGCTATGGCTACCAAGTTCTTAATGGAGACCAATATTAGCTCCAGCTATTTGAGGAGACTAAGGTACAAGGAAGCAAGCTGTGCCTAAGGCCTAGGGTCAGGGAATAGGAATTTCTGTGGCCCTAGGAGAAAGTTTCCTTCAGTCTGCAGATGGGAGACAAATCATGTCTATAAAACTTCTAGACCCTACCAGACATCTGAGCTGTAAAAACAGAGAGAAAAGGGGTATTTGATCAAGAGGAGAGAGAACCTGAGGCACGAAGGGAGACATTGATCTTGACCCTTCCCAATGGGCCTTGGAGAAGAAAGTTTGAGTAAGAAGTAGAGTTTGGTTCCAGCCAGAGCAACTGGCTTGAAAGTAATCCAATAATGTAAGCTCTGTGCTTAAGATCAGCTGGCCCCAGGGGTTCTGAGAGCACTGCCCTTCAGGTGGCCAATTTCCTCAGGAAAATATGAAATGGCCAGGCCACCCTCTACTGAATTATAAAACACTTATCACTTCTTTAATAACTACCCACATGGAGGACTTAATTCACTCAATATGGAAGTTATAAAGGCAAATTGGTAAGCGAGCATTAAGCTCAAGTACACTGCATAAAGACTTATGAGGGCAATATTTTCCCCTATTAAAAGGGTAGATTTTCTCACTGCAACTATGCCTCAGAGTTAATGAGGAAAAGTTGCTCCAAAGCTTGGGGCATTTTCATTGTTAGAGGGTAATTCCAGGTCACTAGGAGGAAAGGGAGTCCTTGACTTTGCAGAAATAATTATCCCAGAACCTGAGAGTGTCAGAGTGATTAGTCAAGATAATCATCAGAAAGACAAAATCATATTTGTGGGGTCTGCTTCTCTCCTCTGTACACAGAAAGCCAAGGAGTGATCAGCCACAGAGAAGAAAAGAAAAGGTAAGGATGGAGACAAGAGTGTAGGCTGGGCCAGGGGTCCAACAGGGATAGGGATATAGTGTGGAGGTTGCAGGAGGGAGGAAGGCCCTGGGCCAACACCTTTAATGAAACACTGACATCCATCTGGGACTCAAAAGATGGGAATTCACAACTTTAACCCTTATAATCCGTAAGGAAATAAGCCCTGGAATTCCTGACGGTTCCAGAAGGTTCTATCTAGGGGGCCAGCAAGATGGTCTTCCTTGCCCAAATGAAGGCAAAGCAAGTTTCTCTCTTGTTAACGTTCCTCTCTCTTGGTTCCGCATCGTGACCACTTTCATTTCTTCCAGCAATAATCCATCTGTTCTTTCCCCCATATATTCACTCCCTCGGAAAGCATCTCTCTATTCACATGACTTCAACTGCTGCCTAATTAGAGATTAATTCCAGTTCTAAAGCTCTACCCTTGGTACCCAGCCTCTCCCCTATCCTGTCATTCCTCTTCTCATAATATGCATTCTCCTTGACTCCTAAAAGCAAATGTGAACAGAACAACTCACTCTTAATCTCCTGACTGCTCCCAAACTACTTCCACTGAGTCTTGCTGTCTTAAAACAGTAGAGAAGAGATGGTAAGTAGCTTCAGTGTTTGTACAACACCAGTGGGTTAGCAAGAGCTAACACAGACTGCTGTGTTTGAGCAAGAAAAAAAGCTGTGATCAATTAGTGATGCCTGCCATGAGCACTGTATATGAAGGAACAACCAAAGTATCATCTACCAACCATATCTATCCAAGAGGTTTTTGACATCTTTTTGACCCCTATATTCTAGTTCTATCAATCGGTCCCTCCTGATATTTCCGGTAACTTCTCTTGTCTTTTTATGTCTATAGCTCCTGAGAGAGAGCCATGTCCAGAAGGATACAATGACCTCTTTGCAGACCACCTGGATTCTAGCCTTTGTGTCCTAACCTGCTCAAGCCTCCGCTTTGTCAAAGATGACATTGAACATGTCCTTCTCAGACTCAAGAGCACCCAGTGGCTAACAAAGCCATCTTACACCAAACCAAAACCTCCACCAGGAAGCCTCAAGCCTGCAGGGAAATCTGTAGCTGGGGAGACGGGGTGCATAATGAGCCCCAGCCCTTTTAAGGGCAAAAGCAATACTTTCTCTTCCCCATGGATCATCCACTGCACTCTTGGGCTGCTTTCCTGAGGCTGAAATCCAGACTGAAGCTGAGAGGAAGGAGGGAGACTTCTTAATGATACCTGGGGAAATAGCTTTTGTGACTCTGTCTCTCTCTCTCTACTTATCCCTATATCCTCTCATCTTTCCACCAGAGAAAATTAAAAAATCAAGCTGCTTAGGGAGGTGTGCTCACATCAACAGACATCAGCCAGCCAGGAATCTTCCCTGGACTTTTGTAAGTAATCTGGTATAGTGAAAAAAATCATGGGCTTCAGGGTCAGCCTGTCACTAATGAGCTGGGCAATCCACCATGGCCTCAGTTTCCCCATCTATACAATAGGGACAGTGATGCCAGCCTCATGGAGGTATCATAAGGATGAACAGAAATAGTGTTGGTAAAAGACTTAGCCCATTGCCTGGAATATGCCAGTGCGCAAATAATGTTTATTTTCCCCTTCAAAGAGAAAAGCAGTCACTGAATTGTGCAGGAATTGAAGTCAGGAACAGGGGCCACCATGACAGGGACAGTGATCCTGTTTGCAGCTGCAGTGGCTGAGACTGTAACACACAGGCCACAAGACCCTCCCCAGCCACCCATTACCTGCCACCACCCCGTTTCCTCCCCCTGTAATAACCCAGACTGCACTTTACCAGTCAGCCAAACAAACAAAGCACTTGTTGCCCAGCCCCGGTTCCTTTTTGCTTCCTCTGAGCCATGTTCCTGTCCCTGCCAGCCCCTGGGTTCCCAGTGAATTTTTGTGGAGCTGAATGCTTCCTTCTGGAGTTGTGATCTGCTGCATCTTCCTCTCTGCGGCAAGCTTTTATCAAAGCGCCTATTGTCACCCAACTGTAGTCACTCAATGATCCCAGCCTCACCTTCCAATTACTGGGGAATTATTTCTGTGTGGCTGCTGATGTATGTATGTGATCCTGTCACCTGTGAGTCTCAGCATTATTTGCCTGGCTTCCCTCATGAGAGCATAAATTCCCTGACAACAAAGACTGATGTGCTCTATTTATTTTGTTTGCCTTCATCTTGCCCACACTGGCTTCCGCATACAGCAAGTGTTCAGACACTCAGGGATTCCTGAGGCTTCTCTACAACACACTAGGTGGGCTCCATCCTGCACTAGAGAACAGCTAAGGCCTGGGACAAGGCTGAGATTCAAGGTCAAGGGACAGAGAAGCACAAAATAGAGAGACAGAGATTCTGGCTGACACACGCTCCTCCAGTCCCCATCCTTCACAAATCAGCTCAGATGTCCTTGTTTTCAAGAGCTTCTTTGGGACCCTCTTTGCAGGTCACAAGACCCTCTGCTGGGCAGCCTGTCACAGAACCAGGGCCAATATTCAAAACAGGTAATACCCAGTAGAGCACAAGCTCAACACAAAAGAGACTCTGGCCAAAGGGCTAGATCGGGTTCCTGGAGGTTCCCCTAAGCCAGGCACTGACCCTTTGTTCCTGTGCTGAGCAGGTGGCTGGAGTACTGGGTGCAGTCACTCGGGGGCTCAGGCCACAGCTGTGGAAGGTAATTCCTACCTAAACAACTTCCCAGCCTCCAAGTGTCAGCTCCAAACAGAGCCTTTGCTTCCTGGAAAACTCTCATGATGTTGCACCCATTCACAGGCCTGTCTGCCCCATAAGACTCGGGTCCTCAGAGCAGGGTCTATATTTTTACCTCAGCATCCCCAGGGCCAAGCGGGGTGCTGGGCTTCTAAAAAGTCCTCCATAAATGCAGCACAGAAGCATCAGCTTCGCCCAGTCAAGAGCACTTACTACCACAGGAGAACCCGGCACACCTGCAAAGGGAGGCAAGTCCACATGGGACAGGAAAGGAACATGCAGCAAAGACTCTAACCAGCCCTGGAGACTGGCCCTCCACGTGGGAAGAACAGAAACCACAAGGGGAAGGCAGTACCTCTGTCTCCAGCTCCACCCAGGGAAACTCAGTGTTGGCCCCCAGCTCTGCAGTATGCCCCCTCTCCAGAACAGCAACAGTGGGGTTCACACAAGGAAGCACGGGGCGCAGCAATGTGGACCCCACGGTCAGCTTCTCCTGCAGCAGGTAGGAGAGCCCGGCCACCACTTCTAGGACAGGAAGTGTGATATGACCGTGAATATAGGGAAAGGAAAACCTATAGGCTGGAGAGGAAAGTTCAAGGCAGACACACCTGGGAATTTCAGGGCACACCCCAATCAGCTCTCATCTCCCATTAGTAGGAGAAGGAAGCAGCATGGGAAAAAGGGGAAACTGGACCTCTACTCATTCATTTATAAAGCACCCACTGCATGCTGGCTGCTTCAGCCTGGCGTCAGCTCTTTCTGGAGGGTTTTCTCCTCTTGCATCTCCAAGTCATAAACCTTCCCTCTGTGCCCATAGTCAGCACCTTATTGATATGATGGGGTGTTACCCCAGGTCCTAACAGCCACTTCCATGAGAGGCTAAGATGCTGGGACAAGAGTCCTGCCCACATCCTAGCTGCTCAGCTGACACCTTCACAACACAGCCAGCACATCAGCCTCCTCCTCCTGGCAAATGAACTCTAGTCCTACTCATTGTCAACTTGCTAATGCCTAATGGACCAGTTTCAAACCATATAGACCATGTCTGACTTCCCCTTGGAATCACAGCATTATTAATTTATGGTTAACAACAGCATCACTGACCAAGGCCCCCTATATCTGGATCCTGTGGTCAGCTGGACCCACCCTGATCAGATTCCAGCCTCCATATCCTAGCCCCCAACAGGATACGTCGGAAGGGAAACCTGGCTGCACTCAGGGGACAAGCCCAACAGCTGAGCTTTCCTGTCCATAGCTTTCCTCCTTTCCCACACCAGCAGGCACTGGGAATTCAGAATGCCTATGCCTGCCCTTATGGGTGTGAAGACCCTGCTACCCATGGAACCATGGCCCTAGGGTGTGTGAGGGCATGGTGGCGCTGCTCAAACCACACCACTCCTGCTATGTGCAATTCAAGAATGCAAAGCCCAAGCCAGCACAGCACAGGACTTGCCTGTGAATTCCCTGAAGGTGAAAAACTGCATGGGAATAACCAGCCAAAGATCATGGGGAAGCTGTGTGGTGCCAAACCTGAACTTCCTGGCACGCAGATGCTGCTATAGCATAGAGGTCACTGTGCAGAGAAGTCACAGTGCCAATGACCCTTGAGGAACCCACCCTCCTCATTCATGCCATCTGGTCTCAAGTGTAGTGTCAGCCATACTGCCCAGCTGCTGAATCTGTATTGCCCTATTCCTTTCCTCTTTTCTTTGTAAAAGGTCGCATCCTTCCAAGAGATCTGGACTCCTGAAAAGGGGCAAAACCAAGTCTTAAGTAAGCATGTCCGTCTGCACTGGAAGAGGGCCAGGGTTGTAGAGATCAGCACCCCAAACACTCCTTCATGGATTTTCCCCAGCTGACTGCTGCTGCCCAGATCATGTCTGCCTGCTGCTCCAGGTCCTCAACCTGGTGAGGAATCCCACCAGGGTGGTAGGCAGAGCACCCTTCCATCCCCCAGCCTGCACCTCAGCCCAACCCCACTTCCATTCCACACCTCCCCACTCCACAGACTTTCTCTCCCACCTCTCCCTGCAATCATCATCTCAGTGTTGGGGGAGAAGCAGCTCCTGTCCTAGCCAGGGGAACTGCATGGTCTGAAGTCATAGTTGGAGGCCACTGACAGAATGCCCTGTTCTCTAAAGCAGAAACCTCAAAGAACCCAAAGACAGAGGCAGTGTTTCTAAAAGCAGCACATGCTTGGCCACCTCCTCTGGACACTTGTCTGAGAGAGTTATGAGGCTGAGGGTGTCATTTTGGCAAAGAGATTCATCTATGCCCACCTTTAAGTAACAGCCAGGTGAACCCCAAACCTGCTTTTGCCCAGAATCCCCTGGAGGCCACCTCACACTCTCCAGTCCAGCCCCTTCTTCACCATGACCCTTGCTGCTGTGGACAGTGCTTTTCCTAGAGCAGGGATGTTGTCGAGAACAGCATCCATACCTGTGTCTCCAGGGGTCTGGTTTTGGGATAAAAGTGAAGCCCAGACCACAAGCGATACCTAGCAAATAACGTGCAAAGAGCTAATAGGAATGTGTGGTCAGGCAGGAGCTAGGTGAGATACTGAGAACTTTTTGGTGCAGAAACTCCATGGGCCCCTCTACTGTCACTGGGACCTTCCAACTTCATGATACCAGCTGGCTCCCAGTGGGCAGGACCTGAATCCCTTTGCCTGAAAGTATTCTGCTCTTTAAGGAGATCAGACAACCCCAGGCCCTTGGTCTACACCACTTTCCAGAGTTTCCTCCTAGGACTGCCTGGCACACACCTCTTTGGCTTCCTATCTCAGTGGCCTCTCCCCCACTTAGGTTCCCTGGGATTGCTCCCCAGATAAAGGACATGTCCTTGAAGATCATTCTCAGGTCTTTTGTAGGGGGTCCCAAACTAAGACACCTTTTTGCCTACCACCTGCTAGACTCAGGAACCCATGGAAGCCTATGTGTCTCCTACCACATACCTGGGACCCCAATAATCTATTTAAAAGAATGAAGAATTGCACTGTACTTACCTCTGTAATCTCATTTTAATCTCATAACCACCATAACAACTAGGTTTCATCATTCTTCTTTATAAATGAAGCCTCAGAGAGGTTGCTTAATCTTCTCAAGCGACACACAGCTAAGAAGTCTGAAGCTCAGATGCAAACTCCCCTCCCTTGGATTCTGATGCTGTGGTCGCTGTGAAAATCCCAACAATCTACTGCCTTTCAGCAACCTGGTCCTCTCACCATTCCTTGCACTGTCCCTTCCCTCTAAAAGGCTCCTCTCTCACCTGATTTCTTCTTACTAAAAAAAAAAAAAAAAAAAAAAAAGCCTTGCCTGTTTCAGAGTTCTTGAGATATCAAACCAGCCACTAAGAAAGCTACCATAAACCGTAACACACAGAGCGCAGGGGAGACCTGGCATTTGATCATTTCCATGTGTCCCAGCCCCACAGCCACCTCTTGATGGCCTGGGCTTTGGCAAGTGTGGGATCAGAGTTCTCTGTGGGCATATCTTGCCTCCCTTCAGGAAGGCCCTTTTCTCTGCACCCTGCTTGTACCACAGGCAGGGCTAAAAGTTCTTTCTGAATGAACTAAACAATCGAAGTCAGGTGTGAAGATGGCAGCCTGCACAACCTGGCACTGTCACTCTGCGCATCCAAAGCTGCAGGGAAGAGAAGTTAGGCAGCAGTCACTGAGCAAATAGCCACCTGCTACCTGTTGGGCACAGACCCTGCTGCAGCACTTTCATCACGTGTCGCTTCTCAGCAGGGCAGGGCAAGCTGGGTACCACTTCAATGGGACATGAGGACAAAGGAAGGGAACATGATGGAGAAGATTCTGTGACACTAAGTCATCGTTAAAGTCTGGGTCACATCCCTGGTCACCCCATCCTTCCAACTTCGGAAACAAGCATTCTTAGCATTGCAAAGAAGGAAACCACCCAGAGTCCATGCTTGGTATCTGTGAAAAGCCATCCGTATCCCTCTGCTGAGCCTAGCATGTGGTTCTGTGCATGCTGGGAAGACAGCAGGTATCAGTTCAGATTCCAAGATGCATTTCAGCTCCCATCTTGGTGCCTCCATATCCCAGTGGGGTGAGAAATAGGGGCAGACCTCACTAGCACAATAGGGCCACAAGAACAATGGCAAGATATGCCTGCTCTCAGACCCTCCCACATGCCACTGGGTCTCTAGGGACCTCCCAGCAAAACATCTGTCCCAACTCCTATGGGGGTGGGCAGAGGTGGGTAATCCAAGAACCTAGCACGGCAGTGATGCTTCTGTGGAATCACCAATTGTCGGACCTGCCACCAATTCCTTCCCAGTATGCTTGTTGCAGACATGAGCTTTGCCTTAGTCATTCTAGGGACACCCAAAGCCAGCCAGCCAAAGTGCTCTACTTTCTGAGCATGGGAAGCTGATTGAACCACCTGCAGCCTTCTGATCAAGGGCTATCCTCAGTCTCTGAGCCAGTGGCCACAGGGTCAGCCCTCTTGCTGTACTTTGACACCTACTGATTTTCCCAGACCTTAAATAAATAAGGTGGCAGACCTGATCAACAGTGATGGGTCCAGGAGAGTTGGGGACAGGAAGGGACACTGTCTGAACAGAGGATTCCCAAGCCTTGAACTCCATAGCTGAGCCTGCCAGAGCCCCACCCTCAGGTGTGCAGATGGCACCCACCTGCAGACCTGGAGGGCGCTCTGTGAGCACACAGCTGCAAGACAAGGTGCACCACTGCCTGCCCCATCCTCCAGGGTCTGTTTGGCCCCCTTGGTAACCCTTTCTGCATGGCTGATAGAGATTGTCTTGGAAGACAGTTGTGAAAACTCTCCAGAAACCCTTTAATGGTGACCTTTGGGGCTGGGCCTTACATGTCTGCAGCCTTCTTTCCCACCTTCACCCTCACCCACCACATAACAGCAACAGCAGTCTGTGCCCACATCAGCCATCCTTCTGCCCCTGGCCAAGGCCTCTGCTCACCTCTGCTGGTGCCTCTGCCCAGGACACCCTACCTCCACACACACACCTCTCCCCCTGGCCAGCCCCATCAAGCCTCAGGGAAATGTGCTTTGCAGAGACATTTTTTCAGACCCCCAGGACTTGGCTAGATCCCCAGGTCCATGTTATCACTGGACTCTGTGTTTCTCCTTTGTAGCCACTGTAACCGAATTTGAAGTTATGGCCCTTCTCCACTGGGTCAACCACTGCTGCTTCCTCAGCACTCAGGACAGAAGCTCAATAGTCTTTGTCAAGTTGTTTGACCATACAGAATGGGTTTATGGGAAGGCAACTGTCATCGGCTCCCTCCAAGGAACCCCTATGCACTTCCACTGTATGGCAGGCCGCCCATCCCATGAGCAGGTTGGTGAAGCAGTATGATGGAGCCACCCGCAAGACATGGCCTCTTGCCTCAGCCTTCTGACTTCCTGCCCCTTACTATGCCACACCCCTTACTATGTCATTTCTCAGCTAAACTCCTAGTTCCTCCCCAAATGTCTGCTTCAGCATCTCCAGAGAGCTCAAGATGAAAGACACACAGCTGTCCTTTCGAAGCTGTCCTGTATTAGCACTGTGGCCTACTCCAGCTACAAAAATTCAGGGAGCAAAGCATCACGTTAGGAGGCAAGGGCTTTCTGCTGCAGAGAAGGATACTGCCGGTCCTTTGTCTCTCAGAGATCCAGCATTGGCTATGCAAAAGCACATGGCAGAGGCCACTATCAGAGGCAAAAGAAGACCACCACCCCCAGCAAGACTTTTCCCCAGGCAAGCCACTGACCCCTGGATTCCTGGCATAGCCAGCAACATCGCCCTCAAACAGAGCCCGAACACACAGGGTCAGTGCACCCAGCTCTGGGAAATAGAGGAGATGCAATTACCTTTGAAATAACAACTCCTTTAGACATAGGTCATATTCCATTTAAATTGAACAGCAGCTAACCTCATGATAGGCCAGCCTCCAGAAACCTCCTATTGTGCTTGGACCCCAAAAGCATAAGGTGGGTATGTTAGCTTTTCTGTTGCTGGGACACAACATGCAATATCCACAACTTAAAGGAGGAGAGGTTTAATTTGGCTGACAATTTCAGAGAATTCAGTCCATGGTCAGCTGGCTCCAAAGCAGAAACATTATGGCAGAAGGTCATGGCAGATCAGAGCTGCTTAGTTAATAGCAGCCAGGAAGGAGAGCAAGGGAACAGCACCAGAGAGGAAAGGATGAGAGACCAGGCATAGGCCCCAAGGTCATGCCTCAAACACACCGAGAAGTGTGTGCCACCAATACCCTGCGCGGTTCCCACACCAATCCACTTGACACAATCAACTTATCCACCAGTGGGCAAGGCTGCTGTTTGCATCAATGCCAACCTATGCCTGGCAGTGGGATCTGCTGCAGCCCTCCATCTGCCATGGCCACAGCAGCCTTCCAGCAGGCCTGGATCAATCCCAAGGAAACAGCCATGTCAGAAGTGGAACCCATCTCTTCCAAAAGCCCAGCTCCAGGCCTCCCAAACATGGGTACTCCATTGGCCCAGAAAGGCTTCCATCTCTCAAAGAGCACCCATCCTTTCCCACATCTGGCCCAACCTGGTCTCTACCACCTTTGTATGTTCCATTTTAGCTGGAAAAGTAAGGTAAAATGACACCCCACTAACGGAAAGTAAAACAGAGTGGATGGGAAAGGAAACGGGGTTCACAGTGAGCACACAAACTGACATTTGGGTGATATCCACATTGTTGTTCTCAGACTGCAACACGTGTGCAGACCACCTGGCTTCTGACATTGTAGATCCAGGGCAGGGCCTGAGATTCTGCATTTCTGAAGTCCGGGCAATGCTGAGGCTACCCGTTCACAGAACATATCCTGAGTAGCAAGAGCATCTACACGATGTCTGGCACAGAGTAGGCACTATCAAATGTTTGCTAAGTGAAGGAAATTGCAGGAGGGGCTGGGCTTGATAACAAAGCTCATTAACAACCAGCAAGTGACGAGAAGAAGCAGTCAATTAAACCAGTGATTCCCAATTCTGGCTGCACATTAAAGTCATCTAGGGAGACTATTTAAAATGCCAGTAACAGAGGTCCATCTTCAGAGACTGCAATTCCATTTCCCAGGGCTGAGGTGGAGCCCAGACATTTGTGTTTTTGCAAAAGCTTCTCAGGGGATTCTAATGCACAGCCAGCCTGGAAAGTCCTGGACTGCAAAACCTAGCGTCACTTCTACTGTGTCCCAGGCATTGGGCCCTGAGCGAGACCAGGTCCTGCTCTCAGTGAACTTGAAGCCCAACATGGGAAATAAACCCACATGTGACTACAATGGGAAAAGCACGCTAAGGCATATATCAGTAACACATTTCTATATTTTTTCAGGAGAACAGATGAACAACTGATCCCACACAGGTAAATGGAAGGAAAAAAGGTCAATTTCTGAGAGATTGTAATATGTGGATCTTAAGGGATGAGTAGGAGTTTTCTAGGAAGACAGGGAAGCAGCTATCCCAAATATCTCTTCTTCCCCATTACAGTGGTCCCTCCCTAATCACAGTTTTGATTTCTGCAGTTTCTGATACTTATAGTGAAATGTGGTCCCAAAATATTAAGTGGAAAATTCCAGAAATAAACAGTTTTTAAGTTTTAAATTACAACATCCTGTGCTATTCTGTTTCACCCCACTTGGGATGTGAATCATCCTCTGTCCAGTGTATCACAGTGTAGATGCTACACACCCCTTGGGCACTTCACAGCCATCTAGCTTATCAGATCCACGGCTGCAGTACAGCAGAAGTCACACTTATGCAGCAGCCTAATACTACGTCATGATGCATCCATCACCAACCTCACTTCATCCCATCACATAGGCACTGTCTCATCTCACAGCATCACCCGAAGGGGGATGACAGTACAATAAGATATTTTAAGAGAGAAAGAGACCTCATTCATATAACTCTTATTGTAGTATATTGTTATGCTTGCTATATTTTATTATTAGTTATGTTAGCCTCTTATTGTGCCTACTTTATAAATTAAGCTTTACCATACGTATGTACGTACAGGAAAAAACAATACATATGGGGTTTGGTGCTATGGATGGTTTCAGACATCCACAGGGTGAGGGGTTGGGATGTGTCCTCTATGGATAAAAGGAGACCCCTGGACTGACCCCTGGGGTAAGATGTCTGGCCATTGACCCTGCATTCCAGGCAGTCGCCTCCTTGCTAGCACAGGTTGGTGACCAAGGTGTAGGCTGGCAGAACAAGCTGACTCCGATCTCCAGTGCACCTGCTCTGTGACTGGCTGGTGCCAGTGGGAACACTGCCTGGAAGCAGCCAGCAGCTGTTATCAGTCAGAGCCCAGTCGGGAAATCGAGCCCACACCCTATACTTGGTGGAGGAAATTTGATGGAGAAACTAGTGACGTATTAGAGTTGCTGAAAAGCCAAAGGGAACCACAGCACAACAAAGAGATTAGCAACAGCAGGAAGCCCACAGGCTGAGGGAAAAAAGGAGGAGGTAGTGTCATGAAGTTCAGGATCAGAGCTGTCTGGTAGGATCTGCAAACAGCAGGGGCCACCTAGCAGAAGCTGCGACTACTAAGAGATACAGCTATTGCTAAAGATTTAAAGACAATGCCCAGGGGCAGGTGAGATGGCTCAGCGGCATAAGCGCCTGCCTGGCAAGCGCGAGGGCCCGATTTCGACTCCCAGAACCCACATACGAATAAAAGGGCCGGTGATATCGCTCAGCGGCAGGGGCGCCTGCTGGCACGCGAGGTCCTGAGGTCGATCCCCGGTACACACACACACACACACACACACACACACACACTCACACACACAAAAGACAACACCCAGAGCTAGGAACTGGTCTCTCCCTTCCTCCCGCCCATCAGCCTCAATCAGTGCCTCCCATTGGCCAAACCCAGCCAAAGGCCATTTGGCAAAGGAGCCTGGGAGATGTAGTTTCAGCTACCAGGCCTTGAAGGGCAGGGAACACTTCCTTACAGGCCATTCACAGATTCGTTCCAAGTTTCTACCAAAAGCCACCTGAATGTTGCCCTCATCCCTCCCCCTGCCTGTAGGACTCTATCTTGGCCTAGAGCCAAGCCTACCATGCAAGGCATGGCAGATACTGTCCATGAGGAATCTGGGAGGCCACTAGGTAGGTTCCCTCCAGTTGCAAGAACCCCTTTCCTTTCTCCCCATGACACTACACAAATGTCAATTTCTCTGTGTGCCATGAGGCACAAATGTTTGGGATGCACTGCTCTAAGAAAAAGCTAAGAAAGAGAGATTGAAGGGAGCCCAGTCTGTGGAAGAGAAGTTTCTCCTCCTGGAACGGAGAGGAGCTCTCAGGGCACAGCAGCCCCAGACCGCAGTCACCTTGCAGGCTACCTGGGAGCACAGGAGAGAAGCCACTCGGAGAGGAAGCAGAGGATCTGAGACAGAACTGTGACCTCATCTGTCTTCCTCATGGAATCCTGAACACAGAAGAGATTCTCAAAATGAAACCCAAAATCACGCCACCCTCAGGTTTTGAAAGAAATGAAGGCCCACCTTCTAAGCAGGACCCCCTCTGCAGTTCCCAGTGTTCCTTCCTGCCTGGACACCAGGATGGTTTGGAACTGAACAAACCAGCCTGAGAGAAATCTCATCCAGAAGATAATGCTACTGGGTCCACCCTGGACTCAGCCCTGGCTTTAGTTAGAAATTCCTCCGAATTCATTTCTACCAACTCCAAGTCTGTGGAGGAAACTCGACCTGCCCTCAACCAACCAGCACCCCCAAGTTCTCTGATTCACTCCTCTGTAAACAGATCAAGAAGGTTTGTCCTGTGTTACAGCCAAATACAACGACTACCACACCTATGACCAAAAAGTGGGGGCCTGGGATACCTGCAATCCTCAGCCTTGGCAGCTTCAGGACAGCACGCCAGTAGGGGAGGGGAAGGATGCCCTTCCCGTGACCCAGAGCAGTCTGATGTCCCATCTAGAGCCCCCCAACTCAGTACTTTTGATCAAATTGCTTTTTTATACTCTGCTCATTTTGTTAAAAGTATTCTAGTAGAAGCTTTTTTTTTTTTTTTTTTTTTTTTAAGTCAGGCATGTGGCACACACCTGTAATCCCAACTCTAGGAGGCTGAGGCAGGAGGATTGCAAGTTTGAGCCAAGCATGACAAATTAGTGACTTAACAAGACCCTGTCACAAAATAAAAAATGGCAGGGGATGTAGCTCAATGTGAAGGCACTGGGTTCAATCCCCAGGACCACACAAACAAAAAAAAGTTACTGAGGCAAGATTCACATAACATAAATTAACCACTTTACCATGTGTAATTTAGTGACATTTGATACATTGACAATGGCGTGAAAACACAGATTCTATCTAGTTCCTAAAAATGTTCCTTGCCCCAACAAAAAGCCTTGTAACCACTAAGCATCGCTTCTCAGTCCTCCCTCTACCCAGCTCCTGGACATTATGGATTTGCCTATAGTAGATATTTCATATAAACGGAATCATACCATATATGACATTTGTGTCTAGCTTATATCACCGATAGTATTTTTGAGGTTCCACCTGGTACCATGTATCAGAATTTCATTCCTTTTATGTACCATGTATCAGAATATTCCACTGGGAAAATAATGTATGGTGTATGTTGATCCATTCATCAGATAATGAAGATACAGATTGGTTCCACCTTTGGACTCTTATTTAAAATAGTGCTGCTACAAGCATTCATGTTTATGTTTGCTTGAATATATATTTTTAATTTGGGGGTACATATGCAGGAGTTCTGTTCATTTTTAAAGGATTCGAGAGAACATAAAACAGGCATAATAGAAAATTGGGATAGAAGTAAAATAGAGCATTAAAAGGAAACAAAGGAGTATATGTCAACAGAAGTAAAGATGAACTAATTCCCACCATCAGACACTGAACACACTCATGGGTTTCCTGGCAGCTAAAGTGAAAAGGGAAACAGATTGAGTTACTCCAAGTCACGGGTAGAGATAAACATTTTTTTCCCTGCTATTAAATCCAGAAAGGCATCTGTAACATGGATCCTTGTATAAAAGATTATATGTGACAGTGTGGGAAACGTACTCTTTATATTTCTGCAAGAGACAGAAATGCTCTTCAAATGAGTGGTTTTATTTTTTTTTCCTTGTTAATCAACTCTATATGGACTGTGAACACATTTAAACTGTAATTCAATAAAGTCAATTCTGTAGGACAAAGCTAAGAAAATCTGGTCCAGATACATTGCTTTCTAAATACTCAGTTTAATACATGAATCAAACGCGAAGAATCTCAAAGAAACAGCCGTTGAAGTAACCATTAAATGTCTCCAGCAATTCACATTTTCGTCAGGCCTCTGAATTCTTCAACACGAGCCCACTGAATATGAACAGACGTTTTATGTGCCCATGAAAGAGAGTGCCTTTAATTTAGACATGAAGATGTAAAGATGTAAAGTTGTCTCAGCATTCTGGGAGGCTGAGGCAAGAGGATTGCAAGTTCGAGCCCAGCCTGGGCAACTTAGTGACTTAACAAGACCCTGTCTCAAAATAAGAAATAAGAGGGCTGGGGGTGTAGATGAGCATGAGGGCCCTGGGTTCAATCCCAGTACTAAAGAAAAAAAAAAAAAAAAAAAAAGAAAAGAAAAGGAAAGGAAAGGTGTTGTTCCATGGAGGTGTTACAAGTCACCTCCATGTTGGTGACCCTTATTCATACCTGACAATACTGTCATCGGGACCTGCCCAGCTGCCTTTTGTCCTTCACTCTCCTGGCTCTTGCCACCTTGCTACCTGGCTCCACACGAGCTGTGGGGCTTGCTGTACCACAGATCCCCAGGACCCAAGAGCCAGCCCTGTGTCCCACTTCCACGGCTGCGTGGGCCAGGGAGGAATTCACAGACCAGCTGAACACGATATCTGCAGGGGACACTCAGGGCTCCTGCACCAGCTGGGACCAACTCTAACCTCAACCTGTACAGAGCAGAAGCGGCCCTGAAAATCCAGTCTCAACACAGGTGCCCTGGACCTGCTTCTGCCATCTGTCCATCCTCCCCTCCAAAAAAAGCCCTTCCCCTAAGGCACATGCCGTGTTGGGGGCCAGGACAGTGATGGCACTTTGCTTGGGAGACTGCTGTCGCCTCTCTTAGAGGAGCCTAGGGTCATCTCAAATTCACATCCTTCTTCCCCTGCAGGAACTACAGAACCAAGATCTCCTCATCTCATGAGGACTTCGTCTCCTCTGCCTTGCTGGGCTGACTCTAGAAGAGCCTCGGGCCCCATTTATCTTAGTCTACAAATCACTTCGGGATAAGAACTATATTTAGTGGTGACCCCAAATTACCAAGGAGTGAGGTGACCTCAGCAATGTAGGGTTTGAGGTAACAAATCTTCAAAAAATAACTCTTACAACCTGTAACTACATGAGAACCTACTCAACATCACTAGTCATCAGGGAAATGCAAACCAAAACCTCAATAAGTTATCACCCCACACATATTTAGCACAGCTACTCTCAAGAAGGAGAAAGTAGCAGTGTTGGTGAGGCTGTGGAACCACTGGAAGCTTTGTGCACTGTTGCTGGAAGATAAAATAGTGCAAATGCTATGGAAAACACAATGGCAGTTCTTCAAAAATTAAAAACAGATTCAGCATATGATCCACAGTGCCTCTTCTGGGTACATATCCAAAAGAATTGAAAGCAGGCTCTCAAAGAGATATTTACAAACCCACATTCATAGCAATAGTCAAAAGTGGGAGCAAGTGTCATGTCCATAGGAGCACAATGCAGCCAATCCATACATGCAATGGAACATTATTCAGCTGTGAAAAGGAACAGAATTCCGACACAGACCACCACATGGATGCCTGTAGGACACTGTGCTAATGAAATAAGGCAGTCATGAAAAGGCGAATACTGTATGATTCCACAGATATGCGGCACCTAGAGTAGTCACATTCACAGAAACAGAAAGGAGAAAGGTGGCTGCCAGGGATGAAGGGGAGTTATTAATTAATGCGTACTTTTTTGTTAATGTGTACATTTTTATAATTCAATGTTCACTTTTGCAAGATGAAGAGAGTTCTGGAGACAACAAAAATAAATGTTATTGAAATATTCAGTTAAAATTGGGTAGGATAGTAAATCCTATGTGTATTTTACCATCACTTTTAAAGACTCATGTTCATGCTCTGGATTGCCACAGAGCCACCATCCTGGAAGAACACCTGGAAGACCGGGATGTCAGCTCTTCCTGAAGGTCTCCAGAGGCCACAGGATACCTCTGATCCCCAAGATGAGCCCAGATGTGCTGCAAGGAGCCAGGCGTGCCACACAGCATCCCTGCACATTAAACAGGAGCATCTGCCTTTAGTGGAAACCTGAGCACCGTGAACAGCTCTGTGCAGCCTCTGCAGAAAGCATAGTAAGAGGAAGCTCGATGGCCAGGATGCCGGCAGAGAAGACCCGGGCTATGGAGCCAGCAGACCTAGATTTCAGCCCTGTCAGCCACTTTCTAGCTTTGTGACCCTGTGCAATTTACTAGATCTCTCTGAGCTCAGAGTCCCTCCTCTGCCCACTGGGATGGCAGTGCTCTCCAACAGAGTCATTCTGGAAGGAGAGAGCACGCTTGCTAGGAACGGGCACAGAGAAGGCCTCAGCAGGCGGCATGAGGGGAAGAGAGGAGGAGTCTGAGTTTTAGCACCTCACGTCTACCAGGGCTCACAGTCTAGGGACTGCAGGGCCTGGGGTTCTGAGACTGTTATGCCCAGGCACAGGTGACTGTGCTGACTTTGTCCCCTGATCCTGCTTCAGAGCTTCCCCAATGCTCAGTGATGCCACCAGCCTCAGCACCTAGGCTATTTCCCTGGTGCCATGTCAACTCTGTGGGAGCCAGAGCTGTGGGGTGTCCAGGGCTCCCCTGGAATGACAGCTCTTCACCCACACCCAAACCCACCTGTCTGCAAAGCCAGCTTGTGCCCACCAAGGCCACCCTTCACCCCATGGGTGAAGACCATCTGCACCAAAAGGACATGAGATCACCCACCTGGTCTCCCTTACAATGCGGCTGGGAGGACAGATGCCATAGCAACAACCCTAGCAACAAAGACAGCAGACAACCTCTTGGCCACAGAGCCATGGGAGCTTTGTCAAAAACAACCAATCCCATTTGGAGGAAGGGCAACAGGAGCGGAGCACCCACATGCATAGGGTGACACCTGCCCATGCACAGGGGGAGCTCATTAGCCAAGTCCAATGTTCCACTTCAACATCAAAGCAAAACAGCCAATGGAAAGGGACAGGAGAACTTTGAAATCCCTTTGACCTGCAGACAATTAAGTGTAATGCCCTGCAGCCAGCTGTGTGGTGGTCCAGGTACAACTGACAGCCCCCAATCCCCAGCCACAGAGGCCAAGGGGAGAAGCTGCAGTCAGCAGCTGGACTGCTGCTCCTGCAGAGGTCCCAGAGCCCTTGCCACCCACTGGGGTGGGGCCTTCAGGGTAGAAGGCTGGCCTTCTGGCTGCGAGGACCATCAGCAAGGGAGCCGGGCAGGAGCCTTGAGGACAGAGCCATCCCTGCTTCGCTTGCACTACACCAAACTCCAGAGGGCTGTCATTGTCTCAGACAAAGTCAACCAGCCCAGGCCTCCACCAGCCCAGCTCCAGGGTCTCCAGCAGCCCAGCTGCAGGGAATACTTCCAAAGCAGTGCACTCTGGTGGCAAACTGAAGCTCCTGGAGTGGGTGACTTCTCCAGGCATTCAGGGTGGTTAAGGTCAAAGTCAAGATGAGAACACCAGAGATGGTGCCTCCCACACATGGAGCTTTTCTGCGAGCCAGGGCCTGGGCTGAGCACATCATGTCACCTTAGACCTGTTCTCCACACCCTGTTAAGGGGCAGGGTTATACCCGGCACCTGTAGCCCCCCCGGGGTGACCTGCCCGATGTCACACAGCTGCCACTCAGAAGAGTTCCCTCACCTCCCCCACGTTGCTCTGTCCAGCCCAGCTGAAAATGTAGCCTGTTGGCCACCAGGACAGAGGAGCTCCAAATGTCTGCAGAAAATCCCCAAGTAAATCAGACTACAGCTTAATAAGCTTGGGTTTAAAAGAAGATATAATCAGGGCCGGTGAGATGGCTCAGCGGCTTAAGCGCCTGCCCAGCAAGCGCGAGGGCCCGAGTTCAACTCCCGGAACCCACATACGGAAAAGGGGCCGGTGATATCGCTCAGCGGCACAGGCGCCTCCTGGCGCGCGAGGTCCTGAGGTCGACCCCCCGGTACCCACAAAAAAAAAAAAAGAAGATATAATCAGAGGACCAAAATACAATAAGATAAAATAAATGAAACGAAAGGAAAGAAAGGGAAAAGAACACCAGCTGTGGGAATGACAGCAGCACCACTGCTCTGGGCCACATCAAGGACACTGCAAAAGCTCCCTACACAAATGAACAGTTTAAGCACTTAGGGAGTGACGTCAAGGGGTCCTGCTGGAAGCAGAGGAGAGACAGCCCCCAAGAAAAATCACAGCAGTGGTGCATGCCTGTGATCTCAGCTCTTCAGGAGGCTGAAGCAGGAGGATACAAAATTCCCAGCCACACTGGGCAACTTAGTGAGACCCTATCTCAAAATAAAATATTAAAAGGGCTGGAGGTATAGCTCAGTGATGGTGTGCTTGCCTAGCATGTGCCAGGCCTCAGGTTCAATCCCCAGGACTTCAAAGAAAAAAGAAAAATCACACATAAAATCCTGACTTCTCATACCCAGAGATCTCAAAGACCACCAAGCCAGAAACCCAGTGGTGTCTGCTGCAGAAAAATGCCACTAGAGGACAGGTACAGATATAGGTTCAAATCCAGGCTCTGTCATTTAGCAGCTGTGTGACACTGGGCAAGCCACTTAGCTTTGCTGGGCTTTGGATCTGAGTAACTGGAAGAGCAAGACCCAGAGCATGAGTTGTTGAGGATGAACAGTGGTCAGGGTGAGAAGGGCCCCAACTCTGGCATGGGACACTTTTAACAAGCTCTCCTGGGGGTTCTGGAACACAGCCAGGGTTGGAACCTGGTCCACAGCTTTCATTTTACACATGAAGAGATTCCACTGCTGGTGGACTTCATGTGGATTCATTTTGATTACTCTTTCCCTGGATATAAAGTCATACAAACTCATAGTGGAAAATTGGGGGGGAGGAATTAAGTCACCAGCAATCACGTTTCTCAGATAAAACCAGCCCTGTGCTGGGGGTGCTTCTTCCCGTCTTCATTCTTGGTGGGTGAGGTGGGGATGAGTAGACAACTTGAATCCCAACTTGTCTTCGCTAAATTTTTTATCTTAAGTATTTTCTGATGTCATTCCAAATTCATAAGAAAAATCAATAAAGATGAAAAACTTGAGAAATTTTAAACAGGTTACCAAGGTAAACATTGGATAAATACTAAGGGCAAGGCCAGGTAGCCTTCTCTGGATACATATGGTGCTCTCTTCTCCAACAGAGTCTACCACACCCGAACACTCACACCTTAGTGGGGAGTCAGGACCAGGATGAGAAGCACTGCGTCGAGCCCCTGCTCCCAACCCCAGCGATGACAGAGGGTCTTACTCAATGGCTCACGAGGGCCTGACTAGATTACAACGAACTAATGACATGGCTGTGCAGACTGATTAAGCTGCACAATAGAAAATTACAGGGCTGTTTGATCCAACAATATGAGATTAATTTATCAATACAGCTCATGTGGCACTGAAGAGATAACAGCCCAACCGAATAAAGGTTTCTTGCACACCTTTCTTGCAACTGGGATGTCCTGGCCACAGAGGCTTGTCCTGCCTCCAAAGTGGAAGCCAGAAAGCAAACTTTCCAGGTGATGCAGGGCAGAGAGGTACAGGGGGGCTGTCTGCTAAGCAACTGAAACTCATGTCCAAGCTCAAGTTCTCTGTAACACAGGAACAGGTAAGGACACAAGTACCCAACTTGAATACCTGCACAAACCCACACACATAACCCTCCAGTGTTTGCTCAGTACTGAACCTGGCTCAAAATCCATGCTCAAACCTCACAGCAGCCTACAAGGCAGGTACTATTACTGCCCCCATTTTACAGATCGGGAAATTGAGGCACAGAGAAGTGCTGCGGACAAGTAGCAGCCTAGGAGTTTTATGCTTTTAATGGTGAAACTGCCTTTCAATACTGTGACCATGATAAGTTTTGAAAGTACACTTGCCATTTACTCAGCACCTGCAGTTCCTACAGCACATGACCATGCTGTTTGTCACAGGACTCCCAGCAGCCATTGGGTGAAATATGCCACATCTTCCTTGTGGTAGGTGGGAAACCAAGGCACAGGGAGCTCCAAGACCCACCCAAGATGTTCAGGTTGAACTGCACAGAACTGCCATTATCACAGACCAAAAGCAGCAGGATGCTGGCACTTTGGCATGATTGACAGCTGTAACCTGTCATCAGCGCACCCACTCCTAGACTGTGGAGTTCCAGGCACTGTGCTGAGGACTTGGAGTTCTCACAACCACCCTAGGAGGTAAGTGCCACTATTAATAGCTGTCCTGGTCTGTTTAATGTTGCTGTAACAGAATACCACAGACTGGGCGATTCGTAATTTATTTCTCATGGTCCTGGAGGTCAGGAAGTCCAATATCAAAATGCCAGCATTAGATAAGACCTTCTTGCTGTGTTATCCCATGGCAGAAGACAGAAAGGCAAGAGTGTATGATCACGTGCAAGACCGAGAGAGATGGAAAAGGGGGCACAAAGGGAGCCAAACTCAGCCTTCCATAAGGAATCCTCTCAGAGACAACAAACCCACTCAGAGAAAATGAACCCACTGCCTCAGTGATAGCATCCTTCCACTCATGAAGGCAGAGTGGAACCCTTCTTGCATTGAGAATTAAGTTTCCAACCCAGGAACCCCGGGGCACACAATCAAATGACACTGAGCAATAGCACATAAGGAAACCAAGGCCAGAGGGGCTTAATGACTCAGTCGGTAAACACCCCACAGTCAGACAGTGACCACATGAGATTCGAGGTCCCTAGGGCAGAATCCTTGGGGGATTCTAGGCTGCCTCACTGAGCACCCAGCAAGCTAAACCCAGCATCAGGGTGACGAGGGATGGTGGAGGATTGACAGGAGAGCAGGGGGAGAGGAGAGGGAGGCTGGCCAGAGTGTGGTGGCTGCAGCGAGGAGTCATTCATCTCCCTCACCCTCCAGACAGAGCTGCAGGTGGGAGGGGGTGGGGGGCTCAGCAGAAGACAGATGTCAGCTCCAGCTGGGTTGCCCCCAGCATAAGGCCCCAGGGTAGATAGCGACCTGCCCCAGAATCAGCTGAGCGGAATGTCCTTGACCAGCTTGCCAGGGCAAAGGGTCCCACCAAGGCCACTGGGGAGGACTCAGTGGCCTGAGTCATTAAGCATGTGCGCTGGTCGCAGCTGTGGCCCCTGCTGCCTCATTGCTCCCGTCATCCCCGGAGCGCCTCTCTGCCCACGTGTTAGGAAGACAGGAGCAGCTGGCAGGCAGAAGACCACATCAGGGATAAAATGGCAAAGACCAGGGTCACAAGGATGGGTGGGGGCTGTTTCCCCAGGGGCAGACACCCCAGAGCAGGGCTTGGGCATTGCTAGGGTGACCAGAAGCAGGACTAGGGTGGCCTGGCATACGAAGGCAGCAGTGAGGGAAGATAAGAGCAACTCTGCCACCACGTCACTGCTCCATGGTCTTGGACAGGGTGGGCAACTTCTCCAGGTCTCCATTTGCTTCTTGGTATATAAAACAGGCATAAGAATATTATCTCCCTCCTTAGGCCATGGGCAGGTTAAATGAGATGTTGCACATTAAAATGAAATATTAGCACTAAGTCCTGGATAGGGGGTGGCTGTTACTGCTATTAACAGGGCGGGATGGTTCAGATTAGGATTCTCTCTACCAGGCACCAGAGCTCAGGACCCTGAAGTGACAGGGAGGGCCGAGGGCACAGTGGGAAGTCAGCCTGATGAGTCTGAGCCCCCAGCAGCAAGTAGTCAGGGTCTGGCACAAGATAGAAGGCCCAACACATACAGATGAGGCCCCCAAAATCCTCTCTGGGGCCTAAACAAGCTGGGTCCAAACTCGCCTCCACATTCCAGCTGAGCGACTTCAACACATTATCCACAAACCTCAGAGCCTCAGTTTCCTCCTTTGCCCAGTATTAACTCTGACCTCAGGGAAACACTGTAACTGAAGTCCACAGCATGGCCTGGAACATGTGAAGACGTCAGTCACCAGGGGTTACCACAGCTGTCATCATTATTCTCATCCTGTCATTTGGCCGCTGACGCAGCTTCTTCAACAAAAACGCACTGCCTCGGCGTCCACTGGGTGGCTGTGACGCCGAGGAGCCAAGTCTGATAAGCCCAGCCTGCAACTGACCTTGAGGCATCCCTGTGTCATTAGGGAGGCAGCTACATAAATTATCCCGGCACCGTGGAGGCAGGCAGGGTGGCAGAGGTGTGCACCAGCCCCCCAAGCCAGGAGCCGGGAGGCGGCTGGGCTCTGCGGGGTGAGCTGGAGAATAAACAAGCCCTCGGGAAGCAGGGTGTGGTGGTGCAGCGCTGCTTTGCAAAGCAGACTATATGGATCGTGTTTGCTTTTTTATTTGCCTATAATTATCTCCGCTTTATTCTCCCTTAGTAGTTAGTGAGGTTCTTCTCTTTTAAATGCCAGCCGGTGCCAAATCTTAGCAAAGCTGGTGTTTGTTGCAGAGCTACGGGTAGGGGAGCCTATCCCTGGGGGTGAGGGTGACACCAACAATAATCAAAGGGAAAGTTCCCCCCAAGATGAAACAAAGGGGGCCGGGAAGACAGCCCAGGGGATCTCTACCTCTGCACCCCGAGCTTCACTTTCCAACCTGAGTCAGAGTTTTATGTGAGAGAAGCCATTTCTGCACACACACACACACAAAAAAAAAAAAAAAAAAAAAAAAAAAAAAAAAAATTAAACATTGGGTTTAAGCAAATCTGGGTTCTCTGCTACACTAGGGAGATAAGGGGCTGCACCCTTTGCCCCACCCTGATCCTGGGAGACCAGCCAGTCTGAGCTGCAGAATCCTCCTCTCTCTCTGCACACCCTAGAAATGCTGCTGTAGGCTGGATCCCCAGCTGCCAAGAAGGCCACAGAGCAAGCTGCAGATGAATGAAGGGGAAGACGCAGAGTCCAGGACAGAAAGAGGGATGAGCTGGGCAGGGGCAGGGCTGCAGGGGGTGAGCAGGGCTCTCCTGACACCTCACAATCACCAGGACCAGCTGGTGACACCTCACAATCACCAGCCCCTTGCCCTGTGATGGTGCTGAGGCCACTCACCCATATCTTCAGAGATCAGATCCAAAGCCCCCCTCCAGAAACACAGGGATCCAGTGACCCTACACCTACCAGCCCATGGAGAGCAAGGGGCAAAAGAGACAGAGGAAGCATCCAGGCAGCAAGGCCCAGATTCTTTCCTGGGGTCCAATTAGCCACGGTCAGTGTCACTCATGGCCTGACATGGGACAGCCTGCAGCTGCTTCTGGCCCTGGGCCCCTCACATGGCAGATCCCAGACAGATGGTCCTTCCAAAGGCCCAACACCATGAGCCCAGGGTGATCCGGGGAAGCAGCCTGGAATGTGAGAGATCACTTGATGTGGCGTTGCAGGGCTGTTGTGAGTCTTCCCTCTGTCACATCCATGCTGCATGGACAAGTCCTCCTTGCCTCCAGGTTTCAGTTTCCTCAACTGCAGAATGGGGCCGGTGAGATGGCTCAGCGGCTTAAGCGCCTACCCGGCAAGCGCAAGGGCCCGAGTTCGACTCCCGGATCCCACATATGAAAAAGGGGCCGGTGATATCGCTGAGCGGCACGGGCGCCTGCTGGCGCGTGAGGTCCTGAGGTCGACCCCCCGGTACCCACAAAAAAAAAAAAATCAACTGCAGAATGATGAAAGTGAACCAGCCCATCTCTAAGACCCCAGCTCTGAGCCTGAGATCCTAAGACCCAGGCAGCACCTGCAAGGGCCTCCTGCCGCACCATCCCTGCCCATGGTCTCCCCCCAACCTGTCTCCCAACTTCATCTGCATCCTAAAAATGCAGCTCTTCCACTGTGGAGGCTGCAGACACCAGAGGATCCCCCAGGATGGGTCCCAAGAGGTGCAGCTGATCACGTGAATGGAGAAGAAACAGCAGGCCACAGGAAGACCTCAGCGGCCCAAGAAAGCCTGGGAACTGGGGTAAAGGAGGGGTCCACAAGTGGGGCCCTTCTCTGTTCATGACACCCCCTTCCTGGGGAGCTGTGTGGCTCCTGCAGTTTCAGACACAGACTGCTCCAGGGAGTTCCAGCCTAAGTCCCTCTCTGGGTCTCAGGCCACCTGGGTCCTGACTCACCCACCCAGGGGAGCCCTGAGCCACCTCTGAGGTGGGCAGTTGCTGTGGCTGATACAGATTCCCGTAGAACCCCGGCCCTGCCCTCTGACCAGGCACATTCTAGCAGAGCGTCTCGTACCCCAGGCCCCCACCCAGGCTGTGGGGAGAACTCGCCGGGCCAAGTGCTTCACTAGAGTTACCTCGCTTAATCCGCCCAGTAACCCCACGAAGGAGGTGCAGTGTCCCATTTTACATATGAAGAAACTCAGGTTGAAGGGATTAGGTACCTCACTGAGAGGACCTAGGACCTAAGATTCAAACTGTCTTGACTTCTTTCCACTTCACTAACACAACTAAGCACTCAGCTTTGCCACGTTCCTCACCTTGAAGAGATAGCAGGAGCCTTTACTCTAATTCCCCCAGCCTGGGCAACTTAGCAACCTAGTGAGACTTTGTCTCAAAATAAAAAATAAAAAAGGACTGAGGATGTAGCTCAGTGTGAAGGCCCTGTATTCAATCCCCAGTACCGATGAGAAAGAAAAAAAGAAAGAAAGTGAGAGAGAGAGAGAGAGAGAGAGAGAGAGAAAGAAAGCAAGAAAGCAAGAAAGAGAGAGAGGGGGGGGGGAGAGAGAGAAAGAAAGAGAGAAAGAGTATTAAGCATGGCATTGTGGCTTCAGCTCTGTGTCACAGTCCTGGCCTTTCCAGAAATCTATTTTGGTCAGGGTCACTCATTCTCTCTTCCAGCTCCTCCACACCCCATTTCCTCCCTGTCTGGCCCCTCCTTCTCAGGCTTCCCTTCCCCAGCTTCTTTCTTCTACTACACACATCCTTTGACTTATTATATTTTAAATTTTTCCTATCATTTAAAAAGCTGCATTTCCTGCCAACCTGTCACTGGCCTTCCCTTGGTATCATAGGCTGAATCATGACCTCCCAAAATCATTCCTATATGGAAGCCCTAGCCCAGTACCTCACCACATGCCTTTATTAGGAGGTCATTAAAAAGGTCATTAATTTAAGATGAGTCTGTTAGGGCAAGCCTTCAGCCCACAGGATTGGTGACCTTATAAAAATAAGAAATGCTGACAGCCAAGAGTCCAGAGCACACAGAAGAAGGAGAAGGCAGCATGAAGGTGGCCATCCACAGCTGTCCCAGAGGAGACCAGCCCACTGTCACCAGATCTCTGGCTTCAGCCTTCTAATGATAAGAAATGCATCTCTGTTTTGAAGCCCCTTGGTGTGTTCTGCTACGCAGCAGGGCGAGTGCACCAGTGCATATGGTAACCAGCCCCTTAGGCAGGAGTTCATGCTCAGGGACACCACACTTGTTCCTTTCCATCCAATTCAGCCCAGCCTCACTTCCCAGTCATGGACAATTCTTTTGTCCTAGAAAATGTGTCCTTCTAGCCACACCCCAGGGTGGCCCTCATGTCTGGCCCTCTCTCCCCACTCCCACCTCCAAATGAAGCTAGGTTCAGCTGGCAGTTCTATCCTCCACCTTCCTTCCTTCCTCAGGTTCTCTCAAGATCTTGACTTCAGCCTTCATCTCCAGGCACAAGATCTGCAAGCCTTCTAGCCTGACTGTGTCTTGGGGGGGTGGGGGGTGTCATACGGGGGACTGAATCTAAGTTCTTCACACTGAGTTATATCCCCAGCCCTCTTTTAATTTTTTGTTTTCAGACAGTGCCTTGCTACATTGCTAAATTGTCCAGGCTGGGCTTGAACTTGCGATCCTCTTGCTTCAGCCTCACAGTGATAGGATTACAGACAAGGGCCACCATGACCAGCTCAGGCCTGGGCTTTTATGCCCTAGGCCAGCTCAGAAATTCCAACTGCTGGCCAGACATCTGCATATAGACTTCCGAACTAAATCCAAATCCAGTGTGGGAAACTGGACTACCTTTTCCTTCCCATGTCTATTCGGGGCCTGACCTTCCTCTCTGTGCATATCACCCCTCTCTCTCCCAGGCACCCCACTAAACACCCAGCACTTAGCTTGCTTGCACACTACCAGGCCAAATCTGACCTCTACCACCCCATTGCTCTCTCCACCTTTCTCCTATTTCCAGTGTCCATCCCTCCATCTGGAGATGATTCTGCATCACCCAAAAGGTCTCCCCTCCCCAGCATCTATGCCGCCAATCCATCCCCAGCTGCTGTCCACCCAACTATCCTGAACTATGGGTCTTATCACATGAGCCATTGCCTCCCTGTCTTCTGGAAGCTCCAGCAGTCATTCTCCTCTCTGCTTCTTGCCAGCTGTGTTCCATCACTTGTAGCTTACTAGAGCCTTGCTGGTTCCCCATGGCATGACCAGACCCTCCCTGGAGACCCACAGCTACCTTCCTCTCCTCCCTTGTTTATGGCTGTCTGCTGGGCATAGCTGTGCTTCTCAAAGTGGCTTTTGCAAAGCCTCACACACCCAACAAGGGACAACTGCAGACTAACAAGCCCTCTGGACCTGGTGGCTCCTCCAGAAACCCCTCCAGCTTCCCTTACTTGCCTCCTCTTGCCTCACTATAGACTGGAAGCCACACACTGCAACCCGGGCAGCCGAGTCCGCACCTGAGACACACACACAAGTGTAGGGGTGTCAGGTGCCCCTGGGAGCTTCCTGCTGTCCTGGCAGACTCACTCCCAACCTTCCCCCACTTCTTGTCTGCTGGTTATGGGTTGTGATGGTTGTAGCCACCATGTGCCCATGAGAGAAAATCCATGGCATTACAAAGATACCACCCTGACACAGCTGAGCCAAAGCTGTGAACCTCCCATCATCTCATTTTCATCAGAAAAATTCCTACGTGTTAAACCCCACAGTGGGCTACTTGTGGGCTATTTTTTACACAGGGAACCAAAGTGTGAAGATGTGACTTCTCCAACATCCCACAAGTGGGAGAACCAAGATCAAATCTGCCTGCCTGTCAAGCCCAGCCTCTTCTCAATCTGCTTCCCCATTCTACATTCCAATGTCTGTTACATGACTAAGTCCTCCCTGTATGACCCTTTTAGAGGTGGGGAAGGTCTGTATCCTCTTCAGGTGGGGTCACCTGATCACTCTGCATCCAAAAGGAAGATGCCCTGGCTAGCGGCTATGGCAGTTCCCCAAGGATCCTGCCAGCAGCTCATCAAGGTCAGACCTGGGTGCAGCAGGCAGATCCTCTGGGGACAGCAGCACCCCTGAGGATCTGCCCTAGCCCTTCCCTCCCACACCTGCTCAAAGCGCTGGTTCACTCACACCTCCCATCCACACAAAATAAAACAATCACTGGCACAAATATTTTATCTAGTTTGCTGCATGCTTATTTTCTCTGAGGTGAATGGATCAATGTAGCCCAGAGAGCATGGAGAAGAATTTCTTATTGAACTGATATCAGGAACATCTGCTCCAGCTTGGAAAATCTAACAGAGCTACGCTGTGGCTGATGCACAGAGCTGGGTGGCACGGATCAGTCCCACCCCTACCCGGTGCAGTGAATGGGCATGCAGACAGAGTGAGGCTGGCATCCATAACTTGGGTGAGTGGGAGCCTGGGCTGAACCCAATCCACCCAGCAGTGCTGGCTAGGTGCCTTGGAGGTGTAAGTCTAAAACGTGGGAATAATAATAATACCCCCTTCATTTCAATGTGAATAAGTGAAATGAACAAAGCCACTGGGTGGAGAGTACACAGCACAGAGCCTGGCACATAGCACCCAATGTGAAGTGATGCTGTTATTACTGTTGTTGTTATTACTACCATCATCGTTGTGGTCACTGTCATCATTGTCATTGTCATTGTCGTCATCATCATTATCATCATCACACTCTACATACTTCTTTGCTGGGGGAGAAGGATAGGATGCCTGGATTTTCCACGATGACTCAAATTTTGTGTATGGGAACCTGAGGCTCCATAAGGACACCTTCTCCAGAGCACATGTTCTCATTTGGGGTTCAGAGAATGTGACTACGGTAGACTGAGGCTTATGGAAAAGGTGTGGATCACCCCCTCACAGGCAGGCAGGCAGATCTTGCCTTCTCTGTGAAATGGAACAATAAAATCCCACCAGGCTTCCACATAGAGCAGCAAAAAGCTATTTTGAAAAGCCATTTGAGTGTAAGTTAATAATTATCATTTTAATACTTCCATGACAAAGAACATCTGAGAAAATTTATGACCACCAAACCAGCACTACAAAATGTTCTGAAGGACATTCTAGAAAGAGATAGGAACCCCAATAGAAGGAATCCACCAGGCAGGGCAGATAATTAAATAGCGGGAAAGGGGAAAAACAAACAAAGAGTGGGAACCAACAACAGGAAAATATCATGACAAATATCAGTTTTAACCATCAATGTTAACGGTCTCAATTCACCAGTCAAAAGGCACAGACCGGCAAAATGGATCAAGAAGCAAGATCCAACAATATGCTGTATACAAGAAACACATTTAGTTCAGAAAGAAATTCATAGACTGAAAGTCAAAGGATGGAAAACAATACTCCATGCAACAGGAACACAGAAAAAAGCAGGGGTAGCTACTCTTTTTGCAGACAAAGTGAATTTCAAGCCAAGAATGATTCGGAGAGATAAAGACAGTCATTACATCCTTGTAAAGGGAACAATCCAAGAAGAAGAGATAACGATCATAAATATATATGCGTCAAATACCAGTGCACCCAGCTATATAAAACTAGTACTAAAGGACATGAAAAATCAAATAAGCACTAATACAATTATATTGGGAGATCTCAATACTCCACTGTCACAAAAAGACAGATCAACTAGATGAAAATCAATAATGAAATAATAGAACTGAACCAAACTTTTGAACAAACGGACTTAGAAGATGTCTACAGAGTGTTCCACCCCACAACATCAGAATACACGTTCTTCTCAGCTGCACATGGGATGTTCTCCAAAATAGACCACATACTAGCTCATAAAACATGCTTAAGTAAATGCAAAGGAATTGAAATTATCCCATGCATATTATCAGACCATAGTGCAATGAAATTGGAAATCAATGGTAAAAGAAATCACAAAAACTCCCTAAACACATGGAAATTAAACAGCACCCTCTTGAACAACCAATGGGTCACAGATGAAATTAAAGAAGAAATTAGAGATTTTCTACAACTGAATGATAATGACAGTACAACATACCGGAACTTATAGGATACAATGAAAGCTGTCCTAAGAGGGAAATTTATAGCATTAAATACTTATATCAGGAAAATAGAGCAAGTGCAAATAAACAACTTAATGGCGAACCTTGAACTTCTAGAAAAAGAAGAGCAGGTTAAGCCAAAAGCCCATACAAGGGAGGAAATTATAAAGATCAGAGCAGAAATTAATGTATTAGAGACTAAAAAAACAATACAAAGAATCAATGAAGCAAAAAGTTGGTTCTTTGAAAGAATAAGATTGACAAACCCTTATCCAACCTTATTAAAAAAAGAAAAGAAAAGACTCAAATCCATGCAATTGATAATGAAAAGGGTGATATCACAACGGACCCTGCAGAAATCCAGAAGATCATCTATACCTATTTTAAAAATCTATATTCTACTAAGATGAAAAATGCAGAAGAAATGGACAGATTCCTAGATTCGTATGAATTACCAAAGCTGAATCAAGAAGATTTAAAAATCCTAAATAAATCAATATCAACCAATGAAATTGAAGATGTAATTAAAAACCTCCCCACAAAGAAAAGCCCAGGCCCTGATGGATTCACTGCCGAATTCTACAAGAAATTTAGAGAAGACCTAACGCCACTACTTCTCAAACTTTTTAATGAAATTGAAAGGGAAGCAATACTCCCAAATTCATTCCTGGAAGCAAGCATTACCCTGATACCAAAACCAGAGAAGGACCCAACTAAGAAAGAGAACTACAGGCCAATCTCCCTAATGAACATAGATGCAAAAATCCTTAATAAGATACTGGCAAACAGAATCCAACAAATCATCAAGAAGATTATACACCATGACGAAGTTGGATTCATCCCTGGGATGCAGGGATGGTTCAACATACACCATATTAACAGAACCAAAGACAAAAATCACATGATCATCTCAATAGATGCAGAAAAAGCTTTTGACAAAGTCCAACACCTTTTCATGATAAAAACCCTACAGAAGATTGGAATAGAGGGTCTTTATCTCAACCTGGTAAAAGCTATCTATGACAAACCAACAGCCAATATTATACTAAATGGCCAAAAACTGAAAGCCTTCCCTCTAAAATCAGGAACAAGACAAGGATGTCCACTGTCCCCACTCTTATTCAACATAGTTCTGGAAACTTTAGCCAGAGCAATTAGACAAGAGAAAGAAATAAAGGGAATAATGATTGGAAAGGAAGAAGTTAAATTATCATTATTTGCAGATGACATGATACTCTACACAGAAGACCCCAAAAACTCCACTAAAAAACTGCTAGATTTAATAAGCAAATTCAGTAGTGTAGCTGGATACAAAGTCAATACTCAAAAGTCAATAGCCTTCCTGTACACAAATAACAAACTTACTGAAAGGGAAATTAGGGAAACAATACCTTTCACAATAACATCCAAAAAAATGAAATACCTAGGAATCAACCTCACAAAGGATGTAAAAGACCTATACACTGAAAACTACAGTACTCTGAAAAAGGAGATTGAAGAGGATATCAGAAAAATGGAAAGATATCCCTTGCTCCTGGATAGGAAGAACCAATATAGTGAAAATGGCCATACTTCCAAAATTGTTATACAGATTTAATGCAATTCCAATCAAAATTCCAACAGCATATCTCACAGAATTAGAGAAAACAATCCTAAAATTCATTTGGAATCAGAAGAGACCTAGAACAGCAAAGGCAATTCTGGGCAACAAAGGCAAGGCAGGGAGCATCACAATCCCCGACCTGAAATTATACTATAAAGCTACTGTGATAAAAACAGTGCAGTACTGGCAAAAAAACAGACCTGAAGATCAATGGAGCAGATTAGAAGATGCTGAAACAACCCCAGACATACTAAGCCACCTTATCTTTGACAAAGGTGCCAAACACATTCGCTGGAAGAAAGATAGCCTCTTTAATAAATGGTGCTGGAAAAACTGGCTCTACACATGCCGAAGATTAAAACTAGACCCATATCTTTCACCATGCACTAAACTAAATTCAAAGTGGATCAGAGATCTAAATATTAAAACAGAAACATTAAATCTGCTGGAAGGTAAGATAGGTAAAACCCTTGAAGACATTGGTGTAGGCAAAGACTTTATGAATAAAAACTCAACTGCATGGGAACTATCCCAAAGAATCAATAACTGGGATCTCATCTTATTAAAAAGCTTTTGCACAGCAAGAGAAACCACCAACAGAGTGAAAAGACAACCCACAACGTGGGAAAAAATGTTTGCCAGCTGTTCCTCAGACAAAGGATTACTATCGAGAACATATAAAGAGCTCAAAAAAATCAGACCTCCCAAATTTAAAGACCCAGTCCAAAAATGGGCATCTGAGATGAATACACATTTCTCAGATGAAGAAATACTAATGGCAAATAAATATACAAAAAAATGTGCAACATCACTAGTCATTCGAGAGATGCAAATTAAAACAACACAGAGATACCATATCACACCAGAAAGAATGGCTATTATCAAGAAATCAACTAATAACAAATGCTGGAGGGGCTGTGGGGAAAAAGGAACCCTTCTTCACTGTTGGTGGGAGTGTTGACTGGTACAGCCACTGTGGAAGTCAGTGTGGAGATTCCTCAAAAAACTAGGGTTGGAGGTCCCATTTGACCCAGCTATTCCCCTTCTGGGCATCTTCCCAGAAGAATTAAAAACATTGTACCACAGCGATATATGTGCACCCATGTTTATAGCAGCACAATTTGTAATAGCCAGATCTTGGAAACAACCCAAATGCCCATCAACTGAGGAATGGATAAGAAAGATGTGGTATTTTTATACAATGGAGTACTATTCAGCCATAAAGAAGGATAAACTGGAAACTTTTATAGGTAAATGGATGCAACTCGAGAAAATACTCATAAGTGAAATAAACCAGACGCACATGTGTAAGCATCGTATTGTCTCTCTAGTATGAGAAACTGAAAGAGTAAATAAGATCCAAAATGTACAATAGACATGGTGAATCAGAAACTGGTCAAAAGGAAAGAGAGACTGGAATAGGGAAAAGAAAGAAGGGAAAGGGAAAAAAATTGTATATATATATAAGATGGTTAAGACAGATACACTACCAATTTTACTTAGTTCATTGAAGAGTAAGGTTTGTGCCAATAATGTTTGGACAATTGAATGCTAATGTCTGGTATCCTGAATAACTAACTTAAAGATAATAATACGTAATGAATTAACCATTGTTACCCTCCTATTATGTTGTTTTGAAAATTTGTTCTTTTTTTGATTTGTTTTGTTTTTTCTTCTCTTTAAAATAAAAATAATAACAATAATAATAATTATCATTTTAATTTTGCTGATCATATTAAAAACCACATGCCAAACTTCTTTTTTTTGTGTGGGTACCAGGGATTGAACTCAGGACCTCTCACGCCAGCAGGCACCCATGCCGCTGAGCGATATCATCGGCACTTTTATCGTACGTGGGTTCCGGGAGTCAAACTCGGGCCCTCACGCTTGCCAGGCAGGCGCTTACGCTGCTGAGCCATCTCACCGGCCCCCAACCAAACTTCTTGCTGCTCTAGCACAGTGGCAAAGCCTTGGGCCTCTTCTCTTCCCTGGCAAATCACAGAGATCAGAAAGAGGTATGTCCTGCCTACAGGGCTGGCAAGGACAGGGGCCAAGGAGAGGGGGCAGAGAAGCCAGGAACCTCAGGCAAAAAGACCAAGGTAAACTGTCCTGGGGACTAATGTTAACAAGGCTCTCACAGAGCAGGGCACATCACCTGAGAACCCACCATTGTGGAGAAGGCCAGCCTGGTGGTATGGCAGAATGAGCCCAGTCTCCATCTCCTTCTTTAACAAGCCACTCTTACTGGTTCTCCCTTTTGGTAGACTCAACCCAGCAAAGTCTCTGATCAGACACAAGATGTCTTGCTCCAGGCCATGTCTAGCCCAATGGTCTCACAAGCACCACTAACTCACCGTGTCCCCAAAAAAAGTCACCCAACTTTCCCCCTAACCTATGCCTGCTCAAGACAACACTACCCCCCCTCACCCAAACCTGGAAATGTCAATCCATTTAATACCTCGGTCTCTTGCACTCAACACATGTAATCCTCACTTGAAAGTTTCATAACATTTTTCCTCTCAGCTTGCCTTGTCTCCTTTCTTAGTCACTTTCTCATCGCTGGGACAGAATATCAAACACACACCACTTAAAGGAGAAGAGGTTTGCTTGGCTTGTGGTTTCAGTCCATAGTCTGCTGGCTCCAAGGCAGAAACAGCATGGTGGAAGGGTCTGGCAGAGGAAGCTGCTCATCCTGTGGTGGCCAGGAAGCAGAGGGAGAGAAGGGAGGAGCTGAGGACAAGAATGCACCCTCCAAGTCATGGCCCCCATGACCCACCTCCCACCAGGCTCCACCTCCTACCAGCACATTTGGTTCTTAAACTCATCAGTGGGTGAGTCCCCAGATAAGTATAGCACCCCATGACCCAATCACCTTCCAAACACTTTGGTGATAACTTAGATCTAAACTATAACAACTCCCAACCATAACACCTGTCCCTGAGTTGCCACAATGGCCTCCTGCTTTCTTCTTCTTGTATCTCCTCTTCCTCAATCCATGTTACACTAGATTATATTTCTTTTTTTTTTTTTAAAGAGAAGAAAAAAAACAAAACAAATCAAAAGAAGAACAAATTTTCAAAACAACATAATAGGAGGGTAACAATGGTTAATACATTACGTATTACTATCTTTAAGTTAGTTATTCAGGACACCAGACATTAGCATTCAATTGTCCAAACATTATTGGCACAAACCTTACTCTTCAATGAACTAAGTAAAAATGGTAGTGTATCTATCTTAACCATCTTATATATATATATACAATTTTTTTCCCTTTCCCTTCTTTCTTTTCCCTATTCCAGTCTCTCTTTCCTTTTGACCAGTTTCTTTTTGATTCACCATATCTATTGTACATTTTGGATCTTATTTACTCTTTCAGTTTCTCATACTAGAGAGATAATACGATGCTTACACATGTGCTTCTGGTTTATTTCACTTATGAGTATTTTCTCGAGTTGCATCCATTTACCTATAAAAGTCTCCAGTTTATCCTTCTTTATGGCTGAATAGTACTCCATTGTATAAAAATACCACATCTTTCTTATCCAGATCTTGGAAACAACCCAAATGCCCATCAACTGAGGAATGGATTATATTTCTTAAAATGCAAACTAAAAACATATTTTCAGGTACATGTAAACACACACAGATACACACATATACACAAACACACACACACACACAAAATGGTCTCATTTCACCTGCACATTGAGTTTATGCAGTTCAGCTCCATGCACCCAGAAAGAGTGGAAGGGAAACAGTAACTATCATTAAGATGCTGGTGCCTCTGCCCTCCCTTTGTTGCGCTGTGACCCCCATTCTCTCAGAGTGGTACCTCTTGTGGTGCCCATGGGATGTTTGAAGAATTTGCAGAGGTCACCTTTTGCTTTGTGCACTGACTCTAGAATCAACTTTACTGTACAACTTAAAGAAAATTCATCAAAGTTTGGGGGTATTTTTCCCAGGGTGCTGGAACAATGAGTGATTTCTTTTTCTATTCTCTATTTTTTGCTATTCTGTTTTTCCATTCACAAACATACTCATATTTTCTGAAAGCCATTTGAACTTCCTTTCTTAAAATTTGTCCTCCTAAGCCTTCTAGACTCCAGTCACTCACCCAGCAAAGTGCAGAGGCTCCACTCAGCATTTGGTGCCCTCCCAGGATTCCCTGGTCCCTCTCTCAACAGCTCAGAACAGGGACCTTGCTCTTCCTCAACCCCAGGGCATTTCCACTGTGTGCCACCCCCTCCACCTGGAACAGTTTCCCTTCGCCTCCTTCCCTATCTAGATCCCACTTGTGCATCCACATATACGGCAATATCTCCTCCTTCCTAAACCACCACCCCACCCTACTGCATCCCATCATGTGTCAACCTCTCTTGTCACTTGTCACACTCACCTTCTCTAGAAGAACAGATGCAGTTTCCTGATCTGCCCCAGACCCCATTTATTCCTCTGTTGTATCCTCTGAAATATCTGGCTTTGCACCAGCAGATGCACAAATAATGGGGTAAGTGAAGCAGGTTGAACCTGATTGAACCAAATCAGACAGCCTTGGATTGGGTTGGCTTGGCTTGATTCAATAATCATATTACTTTTTTTTTTTTTTGTCGGTACCGGAGGTCGACCTCAGGACCTCGCACACCAGCAGGCGCCCATGCTGCTGAGCGATATCACCGGCCCCTTTTTCGTATGTGGGTTCCAGGAGTCGAACTCGGGCCCTTGAGCTTGCCGGGCAGGTGCTTAAGCCGCTGAGCCATCTCACCGGCCCCTCAATAATCATATTTCTTAAATCAAACTTTTGTTGCATTTGGCAGTCTTGGCATTCAGCACACAGACTCTCGATCTGTTTTTGTTGTTTTGTTCAGTTGTCCATTTGGCTTTCTGGCCAGTTGCTTAGGGTCATTTGGGCAACTGGCCCTCTAGCCATTTGGCTTGAAGAAAACTGGCTTCTGACAATTTGGTCCCCTTGTGACACGACTTCAGAGGAGTTGATTTTCTGTAAATCGACCCAGAGCAGATGATGAGCAGTGACAACGTGGACACCCACTGAGGACAAGGGCTCAACCCCAAGCCCTTCAGGGACACCATGGCTGTCCTGCTGAGGTAAGCCAGAGTCCCTCACCCCTAAAGAATTGTTTTAGGGGAGGTGTCACTAACCTCCAAGAAACCAGGAAACTGTCGGCCCCACCTGCAGCTTCTGTCCTGAACTCTTGGACCCACTCGAGGTCTATGCCCACAGCAGCTGGGCAGAAGGGGGCGTCCTGACCCCTGCCCTCTCCCAGCCCAGATTGAAAGTTTTGACTAAAGCTCAGTATCTTTCCTTTTATAAATCTCTGTCTTTTAAAGATGGCTTCAAGGCTGAGGGGAAAAAGGACCATTAAACTCACTGAATAAGTTAATGGGCCAGAGAGAATCTATTTCGGAGCCACCCCAGGCTATTTTCCTCTGGAGCTAAAGCCTGAATAAGCAAAAAGAAAAAATTAAAACCAGACAGCCTATTGCTAATAAATAGCCCCCAGTGTAATCTCTCAGCATCCAAGACTTCGTTTGCAGGGATATGGTAATACAGACCAGTTGCGACCTCACACACACAACACGCCCCACTGACCGAGTCACACAGTTCTACCTGCAGTGGCACCTGGGGTCTCATTCATTCTCCTGGAGACCATTCCCTTCCCTGGCTGCTGCTGCTGCTGGACACCCGCTCAGTGACCAGTGGGCTGCTGCAATCCAGTTACTATCCAGCCTGCAGGTCTCTAGGCATCAGGGCAAAAGCTGCTCCCACAGAAGTTAGCATAGAGGAGCTAAAATGAATATGCTCATTAGTGCACACCCCAAGACTCTCTGGTCCCCAAGCTGTAGAGATGCCCCCAAGGTCTTCTCAGTTGTCACCAGCCCTCTTAATTCACCCGTGGTCCCACTGTTTGAAACTGCAGAACTCTCCTCTCTCTGCACTCAGTGAACACATCGGCTTGGTTTCTTTTGCCTGGACAGCTCCACCTTGTCAGAAGTGGTTTCCTGCCTGCTGCTCCTTCTGCTCCTCCTCTCTGCTTAGTCCTAGGAGAACCTACTCCACAGCCTCCCCAGAACAAAGCCAGAAACCTGACTCTAGGGCAGGGAAAACACAAATAATTAAATAAGCCTGAACTCCTGACGGTAAATGTTGAGTCCCACTAGACACAAGTTTACTCTTTAATATTTAAACATGTTAATTAAATCTCTGAATAAACAAATATACTTTAGCAAGTTGCATTCCTGAGCTGGAGCTCTGTCACCCACCAGGACCCTAGGAGCCTTCCAGAGGGACCAGGCCTCATTTGTGGGCCACAGATGTGTTAGCAAACCAGGTGGAGAATCATGGCTCGGCTGGCACCACCTGAGCCTAGCCACACCTCCCTTTCTTGGGACCCCCAAACCACCTGAGCAACTTTGACCTCCAAAAGTCCCCACAGCCTACTGGCCCAGCAGGGACTCCATTCATTCATTCATTCATTCATTCATTCATTCTGTGTCAGCCCAGTAGTTACTTAGCCAAGCATATGCTAAGCACTGGAGAGGCAAAGATAAATAGCACAATAATCCCACTACTCAGATTGCTCACAATCATTTTTACAAGTCCAGATTCCTTGGGCCTTGTGTGAGCTCTCCACTCCCCACTTCTCCAGCCAGAATGAACTTCCCCTAAAGGTCTCTGTCTCTGTCTCTCTATCTCTCTCTCTTATTCTCCCTCCCTCCCTCCCTCTTTCTCTTTCCCTTGGCAGTGCTGGGGATCCAACCCAGGGCCCTGTGCCTGTTAAGCAAGTGCTCTACCACTAAGCTACATCCCTAACCCTTTTTTTTTTTTTTTGAGACAGGTTGTCACTAAGTTGTCCAGGCTCAACTTGAACTTGTGATCCTCCTGCCTCAGCTTCCTGCGTAGATGGGAAACCTGAAAGTTTCTGTTGCTTCCAGAGCTCTCTTCATACTGTTCCCTTACCCAAAATAGCCTCCATCATGTCTGAACTCTCCCTCTGGCTAATACCCACCCATCCTTCAGGTTTCGGGTCAGTAGTCTCTTCCCCAGGAACCTTCTCCACAGGCCCTGGTGGAGTTGAAAGAGCCTTCCAAGGAATTTCAAACACCCTTGCCTTCTTTTTCTCCATCACCTATATTGAACCCATCATTTAGATGTAAGTCAAATCATCTCTTATTTAAAAGGAAAAAGCCCAGCTGGATAGGGTGGTACATATTTGTAATCCCAGCACTCTGGGAGGCTGAGGCATGAGGATCACAAGTTCAAGCCCAGCCTGGACAAATTTACGAGACCCTGGAAAGAAAGAAAGAAAGAGGGGGGGAAGGGAAGGGAAGGGAAGGAAGGGAAGGGAAGGAAGGGAAAGGAAGGGAAGGGAAGGGAAGGGAAGGGAGAGAAGAGTAGAGAAGAGAAGAGAAGAGAAGAGAAGAGAAGAGAAGAGAAGAGAAGAGAAGGGGACATGTAGCTCACTACAAAGTCCCTGAGTTTAATTCCCAGTACAACAAACCAAATATAAAATAAATAAATAAACAGAAAAACTCTCTGGGGACTTCCAGTTTCACTAAGATTAAAATCCAAACCCTTTCCCTCAGGACTCCCAGCTAAATCATTTCAGAAAGGAAACAGGAGAGAGATTTAAACAGAGGGAGTTATCTGGCATTCCTCTGTCCAACGCATGAGGGACAGCCTTGTTCCCTGGGAGAGGCAGCACAGCTGGGGTAGATGGAGAACTCTAAGAAAACAGTCCTGACCAGGGCCCAGACCTGCCGAAGAGCACTAAATGCCTGCCTGGCTTCCACAGTGTCAGTGAGAAACTGGGGCTCCAAGAACTCCAGGATCATTTTGGGCAGGGTACATTAAAAAGTATCCCTTCCACTGCTGGGAATTGAGTCAGATAAGATCCCAGCTCTGCCACCTACCAGCTGGGGGACCTTGAACAAGGGATGTCACCACTTTTCTCCTTGATGATCTGCTCATCTGCAAGACAAAGACTCAGTTGGCCCTGGGTTCAGGAGTCCTGAGTGTCCTGTCCTATGTCCAATCAACCACAAGCAGTCTTAGGGTGTCACCTGGTGCAGCCACTTTGGAACAGGTCAGGCCCTGTCTCAGAAAGTTACACATAAATTCATCATACATCCCAGAAATTCCACTCCTGGGGAATAACTTAAAAGAAACAAAAGCATATGTTCACAAAAAGGTTTGTAGGAGAATGTTCATAACAGATTTATCCATAATACTCCCAAACTGGATATAGCCTATGGTTCCAAAAACAGGAGAACAGAAAAACCCAGGTTAGCCAGGTGAGGTAATATTCCTCAGCAATAAAATGGAACCAAATACTGGTGTCTGCAGCAATGTGGGTGAATCTCAAAGCCATTCTTGCTAAATACATGTTATATAATTCCCATCTATGTGAAGCTGTAGAACAGATAAAATGAACCTATTGTTGAAAAAATCAAAACAGTGGTTACGTCTGGTGAGTCAAGAGCAGAGACAGCATTAGGAGGGACCTAAGGGAGCTTTCTGGGAGACAGTAATGTTCCAGACCTACCTGAACAGGTTTGGGTTCCACAGACATGGGCAGCTGTCAAAGCTCAGAGAATGGGGGCACTTAAGATCTATGCAGTGCATTGAGTATAAATATTACCTCGTAAACAAAAATTGAACTCTGGTTCAAAGGTGTGCACACTGAAGTATTTAGGGGAGAAGTGTGAACATCTATGATTTACTCTGAAACACATCAGAAAAACAGGATGAGCTGCTGAGTGGATAGAGGGATGGTGATGGATGGACGGACTATGTAGTAAAGAAGTCGAGTAAAACAGTAATTGTAAAATCTAGGCAATGGTTATATCAATGTTTGCTGAAAAATGTTCAGCTTTTCTGAACATTTTATGTTTTTAAAATTTCATAATAAAATAATGGGATGGGGGAATCCTAATTCATAGCCCTGTTTTGTAGCCCATTCTTTTGGGAAGTTCTTCCTCACCGTTACCCCAAACCCCACAGCCTGCAGATCCAGCCTATGCTCTCAGTGAGGCGTGGGGAGACGCCCCCCACATGGTGGCTGACAGAAGGTGCTCACGGCCAGCTTTGAGATAACTGATCAAGAGAGATGGAAAACAGTGCAGATTTACTTACTGCCACCTGTGACCTACATGGAAGCCACTTAGAGAGCTGTCCCCAGCCCCTTCCCAGACACTGCACTTACTTCTGCGTGTCCTTCCCTTTGTCTCCCAAGCATTTTTCCTACAGATGTGCAGCCTCTTCCACAGGGTCCCTGCTCACAGGGCCATGCAAACAGACACTTGGGGCACCAGCAGCAAGAAGTACCCCCAAAATGAAGAGAAAACTCAGCTTTGATGAATATCTGCAGCACCCTCAGAAAAATCTAAGAAATTCTCTGTTAATTTCAGCAGATATGCAAATTATTAAAAATGTATGATCATTATGGGCTGAATTGTGCCCCCCAAATTCATACATGAAATCCTGACCTCTGAGAATACCTCTGAGAGGGTCTTTGAAGAGGTAATTAAGTTAAAATGAGGTCATTCGGGTGGGCCCCACTCCAAAATGACTGATCTTTTCATAAGAATAGGAAATTAGGACACAGACACACACAGAGAAGACAGTGTAAAGACATGGGGGGAAGGTGGCTGCCATCACAGCACTGGAAAGAAGTCTCAGAAGAAACCAACCCTGCTAACACCCTGGTCTGGACTTCCAGCCTCCAGCACTGCAAAAAAACACATTTCTCTTGTTTAAACTGTCTACACTGTGGAGCTTTGTTATGGCAGTTGCAGCCAACCAACACAATGATTTTAATATTGTTTTTATTTTAAATTACAAATCTGGTGGGTATAATAACATCTTTATTACTTGGGGCTTCTAAATTTTTAATACGGAAAAAAACAAAGGATTATAGGTTGAGTCCCCTATCTGCCCATCACCTGGAATTAATACATGTTACTACCTTGCCCTATGTTGAGATCTTTAAAAAAGAGAAGGAAAACATTACAGATATATGACCTATGCGCACCCCTTCTTCTTCTCTTCCTCTCTTCCTAGAGACCAGGGCTATCCTGAAGTTGGTTTGTATTCAGTTCAGGATTTTATTTTCTTACTATATAACTGTGCCCGTGAACATTACACTGCATTGGTCACTGTGATTTCTAACTTACATACATGGTGTGGCATTCTGAAAATGGTTTTAGTTGTGGTCAGCATTATATTTTCAAAATACAGCCGTGTTACTACACGGCAGTTTTTATTGTAACTGCTACATAGGATTCTATCATTTCAATATGCCATGACTTTTCTCTTGCTTCAAACGTCTCCTGATGACATTTAAGATTGTTTCCGATTGTTTTGCTTTTTGCATGACAAACACAGGACCACAAGTTCTGCAGTCAGCCTGGGTCTGAATCCTAGTTGCTGCATACAGCTGTGGCCTGAGATAGTCTCCTGCATCATTCAGCCTCTATTTCCTCAGCTATAAAATGACAGCAGGTCTCCATTCAGGGAGCTGTTGGATGGATTAACTGAGCTCCTATATAAACTACTAGGTCCAAAGTAAGCACTTTTACATAGTGCTTTTACTATGTGCTCCAGGAGCTGGAAAGAGAGAAAATAAACCACAAACAGGGTCTGGACAGCAAAGTGTCTCAAAGGTGGGACTGGAGAGACAGGTGGAGTCCAGGCTGAGAAAAATGAAGGCCATTTTCATTGGTGCAGTAATAGGAGAAGCAGTGTGGCCAAAAGTAATGATTTGGAACACTGTGTTTTGTTTTTGCAGTACTGGGGATTTAACTCAGGGCCTTTGTTTTGAGCTACATCTCCAGGCCTTTATTTTAATTTTTTATTTTGAGGCATGGTTTCATGAAGTTGGTAAGTTGCCCAGGCTGGGCTCGAACTTGAGATCTTCCTGCCTCAGCCTGCCAGAGTGCTGGGATAACAGGTGTCCACCACCATGCACAGATGCTTAGGAATGTTTAGGGAATGAACAGGAGAGCAGGTTGTTCGGTGCATGGGATTCCCATGGGAGGATACCGGAAGGCCATACTCCAGAGAGATGTGGCCCAGTTGTGAAAGGCTCTGAATACACAGAGAAGTCTAATTTTACCACGGGGCACTTAGCAGCCCACCTAAGCTCCTGAGCTGCAATTTCAGAATTACTTTCACCGCCTTCCATATCATTTGTAAAAATCAACTTGAGTCTAGAAGGGCATTCCATAAAGCATAATTGTATTTTCCTTACTTAACTACCTATCAAACTGTGTAGGTCCAACCAAGTTCAGGTCAAGTCCAGCCCTGGATGGAAAGATGAGTATGTAGCCAAAGTCAAAGTGGAGCCAGGCACCACATCTGGAGTGCAAGAAGAAAGGGAACAGGGGACCTGAAAGAGAACCCAGTCCCAGGACAAGCCTGCTCTGAATATGCTGGGGCGTGTGTCTGTGTTCTTTGAGAATGGGGGCACTCTGATTTTATGAACTTTGCTCAAAAAAATCTTAGGCAGAATACCACACTGCCTCTGATCTCATTTGAACACCTACAGCTTGTAAGCCATACATACCTGAACAGTCACTGTCCTAGGTGTGTTCATCAGCTTCTGCAACACCAAAATGCAAATTCCCAGGACCACAGCTGATGGTTGGAACCAGAGGCCCTTGGAGAAGGGAGCACCAGTAGTCTGTGCTTTTACAAGTCCCCAGATCATGTACTCAGAGGTGGGACCTTTGGAAGGTAATTGGATCATGGGAGTGCTATCCTCATCAGTAGATTAATCCACTGATGAGTTGATAGTTGAATGTTCTCCAAAGAAGGAGGGATAGGGCCGGTGAGATGGCTCAGCAGCTTAAGTGCCTGCCCGGCAACCGCGAGGGCCCGAGTTCGACTCCCGGAACCCACATATGAAAAAGGGGCCAGTGATATCGCTCAGTGGCATGGGCGCCTGCTGGCGCACGAGGTCCTGAGGTCGACCCCTCGGTACCCACAAAAAAAAAAAAGAAGGAGGGATATTTAGAGGTGGGTTACTGGGGACATGACCTGGAAGGATGCATTCTTTCCCCTGACTCCTCCCTTCTCTCTGTGCTTCCTGGCTGCCATGACATGAGCAGCTTTCCTCCACCAGGCACTCTGTCATGATGTGGCTCCCTTGGAGCCAGCTCACCAGGGACTGAATCCCCTGAACCATGAGCCAAATTAAACCTCTCCTCCTTGTAAATGTTGTAAATGTCAGGTATTGTGTTCCAGTTATGGGAACACTGACTAAAACACTCATACAGGATCCCTCTTGTGGGTACTCAGCATAGAGCCACATCTCTACCCCTGCAGAATATGTGTCTGTAGATAACCCTCCTCAGCCCATCGCCAACCACCACAATAGAACTGTGACCTCAGAGATCACTGAGTCCAGCCTCTTGATTTCAGATATAAGAAAACTAAGGCCTAGAGACAGCAAGAGCATTGCCTAGACTGACCCAGTGCATTGGTGGCAGTGACAGAACCAGAGAAGCTAGCCCCATTTGCGCTCACTCAGAGGATATCCTACAGGGATGGGATTGAAAACACCTGCTCCCAGAAAATCCAGGAGTCCTAAGCTCTGCTGAGTCCCAAGGGTTCCTTCTCCCCCACACACCTTGCTAGTACTCAAGCTGAAAACCAGAGCAGCAGGCATTTGTCCTGCCAGCTAAGGGTGCCTATGTGCCATGGCAGGAGGGCTGGGCCCAGAACAGAAGGCAAATGGGGGCTGGCAAGAAATGAGAGGTCATCTGCAATCCAGGGCATGACCTGTTGAGTTCAAACCTCAGCTTTGCCACTTACTAGCTGAATGACGTATGGCAAGACACTTAGCCACTTTGTACCTCAATTTCCCATTTCATAAAATAAGAATGATACACACTGAGCATCCCTAATCTGAAAACTCAAAATACTCCAAAATATGGAAACTTTTTGAGCCATAAGTGGAAAATCCCACATCATGAAACTTTTGTGCACCAAATTCTTAAAAATATTGTATAAACTTACCCTCAGGCTATGTGTATTGAGTGTATATGAAACACAAATAAATTTCATGGTTAGATGTGGGTCCCATCACCAAGATATCGCATGACATATATGCAAATATACTGAAATCAATGTGAAATCCAAAACGCTTCTGGTCCCAGCCATTTCAGATAAGGGACTCTCAGTCTGTAATAGCTTCTGTCTCATCAGGCTGCACTGCGGTGAAGACAGGAGAGCCCTAGAACAGCGCCTGGAACATGGCCATCACACAGCCTTCCATGTCCCCGGGATGAATTCAAGTTTCTCTAGAAGATCCTTCCCAGAGGCTGCACCACTGAGGGCGGAGCCCAAGGCCCAGAGAAGTATGGAGAGCAATGGAAGCAGCGTCCACAGCACCTGGGCCGGGTGGTGTGCACCCTCACCAGGCTGGGAGGGCTGCTGTGGAGCTGCTGGACAAGGCAAGGAATCTCTTTGGTCTACAGGTCCATACTCACACCTGCTAAAGGCTGGGACAGAGCGGAGGCAGCCACAGTGCCTGCCTTCGGGAGCTCACAGCAAGTCATAAAATAAATAGAAACATTCGCAAGTCCAGGGCCACCCAGGGCACAGGGGCCAGGCCTCAAGGAGCCTCAGATGGACTCAGACACTGGCCAAGCCACCCTCTTCTGCCCAGGGATCCCACCTGGGCAGGTAAGGGCAGGCATGGTAGAAAGTGATGGGGTGGAGCCTGACCAGACTGCAGGCAAGAACCTCTGGACTCCATGATGCACAGGGGAGGGCAGAAGGGTCAGCAGCTACCTGGTGGGAGTCACCCACTGGTCACCAGGGCTGGAGAAGGAGAACCAGGGATAAGGGACCAGTCAGTTCCATGGAGAAGGGGCCGTGCTGGGAAAAGGAGTCCAAGGTGAGGTCAGGGAGATGTAAGGTCACTCTTCTTGTCATTCCTGCTCAGGGCCCTTTTGTGAGCTGAAAAGGGAGGGTGGGGACTGTTCAGGGCTGACTAGGGACAGAAGGCAGAGGGCAGTGGGCAGAAGGCAGGCTCGGCAGAGGGCCAGCTGGCTGCTGGAGAGGAAGCTGGAGGCCTAATCTTCAATACCATGGACAGCCATTCTCTTCCTCCAACCTCCACCCAGGACATAGGGGAAAAAGCTGGCTCCCTCCCCGCAATATCCCCTGATGGAATCTTCTCCCAGAACCTGGCCCTGCACCCCAGAGAGGTCCCCAGGGGAATGGTCTGGGTGAAAGAGTGAGGGACCCAGAGGATCGCTGCTCGACTGCACATATCCTAGGACAGTAGGGACAATGCATGCCTCACCTGCCCTGTGCTCTGCTGCTTTCCTGGTTCCCTCAAGCGTGGCTGACCCACCCAAGGCTCTCAAATGAGCCCACAGTGAAAAAATAATCAGTGAGCCAACAGGTGCCCACCAGGGCACCTGCCACAAACACACTCTTCCCTGGCTCCCTTCCCTCCACATTTCATTTCCCCTTCTTCCAGGCCACCTGGGGTCACCTTGCTAGCAACCCATGTAGCCCCAAATCTTTGTCTCACACAGGCAGAATGACAGGCGAAGAAATAGAACTTGTCTCTCTTGCCTTCCAGTATGTTGATTCCCATAAAATACTCCAAGGCCTCTATGAGCAAAGGCAAGAGCAGCACATCAACTCTGTGACCATGGGGCACAGTCCGGACATCTCATCCCACTACCACCAACATGAAAAGGAGCTGATAGCAGGTACATCTGGGACGTTTAAATCTCCCTTTAGGAAAACTGTATCCTTCCACTTTAGGGAAGCCACATTTCATACATACACATTCTTCTTCCAGCTGTACATTAGATCCATTTTCTAAAATTCTGCCCTTGCTTCTCTGGAGATTGTTCTATGGGCTATAGATCATTCATCTAATACCTGACTACACCCATTCAACTCTAAATTCCAAGGGAACAGGATCTTGGTCTTTTATTTCCTCTTTTATTTATTGTATCCCAGGGCTTAGCACCCAACTGGGTACATGGCTGGTACCAGCTGCTAAGATGGAAGAGTGGACACTTTCCCCTGTGGCTCCTGCAGAAGGAGAAGCCAGGTTGGCCTCCTAGCACATCTTCCCACCCTTCCCAACAGTCTGCATGTGAGGATGGCCTCGGCTGGCAGCAAGGCCTGTGGCCAGACACCTGGGCACCCCACAGCCTCAGTACAGCTGCAGCTAGGCGCTCACAGTGGGCCTAACATGCTGCCAACTCCAGGCCCCATCAGATCTCTATTTTGCACTTGGAAGACAGGCTGTGAAACAATGCCACATGAGGCGTTCCTTCCAACATCTGCCCCAGGGACAGGGGCCAAAAGCCCCCATAGGACACAGAGCCTGCTGTAGAGAAAGGCTGCAGCTGTGAGCCACAGGCTCCTGACATCAGGCATTTCTTCCCAGCCTTTCTTCACTGCCAAGGGCTTCGAGGGCCCCAGCTCCTCTTCCAGGACAGTCCCTTCTGGGTGCCTCCAAAGCAAGGCTTCTGCCAAGGGAACAACGCTGCACCCCTCCTCCACAGCCAGCCCTGCCCCTTCCTCATGCTTCTTCCCATTCCCTGTCTTATCACCACATTTGTTAAAATGACTGCCGCTTATGAGGTGGCAGGGAGTCAGAAACACAATCTGGAGCAAAGCTGATATTAAATAACTTCCTGAGCCTGGCACGTCTGCCAATGCTCCCTCTTGGGTCTCAGGTGCATAAACGAGGAGGTTTCACAGGATGAAGAGACAGGGACACCCTGGCTTCAGCCTCAGGGCTACCCCTCTCCTGGGAGAAGACCTCTCCCTTCTCCAGGCTGGACATTCCTCACCAACGAAGGCTGAAACTTAGCACTCATCACTACCCCGCCTCTCACATGACCTACCCCCCCACACACACCAAGCAAAGGGTGTACAGTGATGTCTGACACTCAAGTTCAAGCTGGAAGACGCTCAGGTTCAGTCAGCCCAACTCCCACATTTTCCAGATAAATATGCTGAGACCCAGAGATCTCAAGTCTCCTGGCCAAGGCAAACAAGGTCTACTTTATTAAAGCATCTCAAAAAGAGAAGTACTCTAGGAAACACCAGGAAGGGTCTGGGTTTTAGATGCCAGGGTTGATTGGTGGCAATAAAGTAAAGTCAGTCATTTGCATGTGTGTTTTCCTCATCTGTGACCACATCCTATGGGTCCAAGCAAGAGACATCCCAACAGCTATCACCACACAAATGTAATGATCTCAGAGAACTACTGGTAGGCAGCACCTAGCAATTAAAGGGGAAGAATGCTGTTGATGGATCCTCAGATTCAGTCTCACCGCCCCCCCATCAATACCCAACAGTTCTCCAACCATCTCCAACATCAGCACCTCACAAGGCCAGAAGACACTTGCTGTTCTCCATTCCAGCCACTGGGTGTCACTGCTGCCCCCAGTACACTGCAACACTAGCGCATTCAAGGGGGCAGGGAGGGAGGTGTTAAATGACCCCATCCGGCCAACAGGATCCCATACACATCTCCTGAGTGGCAACCTAAGTTCATCCTCCCCCCACCCCGAAAGAGGCAGACAGCCAATCACGGAGAATCCACCATGTTCCAGACACTATCTGCACATCACAGAATTCAATCCCTGTGGCCACATCTCCCAGCAACTCCCAAAAACCCCTTACTTTGAAGATGAAGAAAATGAGATCCGGAGAAACTAAGTAGTTTATTCATCATTTGAAAAAACAAGCAAGGAAAGAGGGCAAGGATTGGAACCCGAGTTTGACACCAAATTTCATGACCTTTTCACTACCTCCATTGAGATCTCAGTCTTAGTGATATAAGCTGTAGTTAAATCAAGTTGGTTGGCCATGACTTCAGAGTTGCCAGCATCTGGGAGGAAAGCACCATGCACAGCACAGACTTTCATCCAAGACATATTCAAGGGAGGCAACTGGCACCGCCCTCCAAGCAGAAATCATGGTCTAGTGCCCTCTTGTGGCTTAACGTGGAACTGGAATGACTATGCAGTTGAGGCTCTTAGGGGTAGATTGGAGGGATTTTTAGGTCACTCCGATTTCACTGGATTCCCAAATTCTCTCTGTCAGGCCTGCTCCTGGAGCCTCATCTGTGGCTGAGAGGTTTACTCCACTGCAGTAGCCAAAAGGGAATGGGAGGTGATGGAAGGGAAGAAGAGTGGGACGATATCAACAAGAGGCAAGGTACTTCACGTGATCCTGGACAGAGAGATCCTCCAGCTTGAGAGTAGGGAGGGAAGGTAGCAAAAAGGCTTTGCCTCAGACACTCTGACACTTGGTAAGTGATAGGCGTCCTGTCAGCAGTGCCTTAACCACTGTCCCCATTTTTCCAGACATGTACCACTGTGGCCCTCTTGTTTCCTCGCTCAGTGCCATCCAAGTGCTAGTTCCCCTTGTAGCTTTCTCTAGGCCCACTCTCCAAGGACCCCAACATGTCACTACTCCCACCCTTATGGTCTCCCACTGTGCCACTAGCCACATGGCCTCTGCATACCCACCACATGCCAGGCACTTAGCATCATCTCATTTAACCCTCACCACAACTCTGTGAAGATGGATATAGCAGCCTGATTTTCCAGATGAGGAAATGAAGCTCAGAGACATTAAGTAACTTGCCAAAGTCACACAGTGCCAAGGCCAGGAAAGCTACACATCTGCTAAAGAAGTCTCTACTCTTCCTGCAGCGCTGAGCTGCCTCCTGGGCTAAGAACCACTGAAAAGTGGACCAACTGAACACCTAGGTTCAGAAGATGAATCTGTTAGTGTGGGAAAATGGGCCAGAAGGAGAATCTGGGAACAGGAAGAACAGAGGAAGTCCATGAAAAGTATCTGTGCTCGTGGGGCTGAGGCTCTGGAATGTGCATTGGAAAGTAAGCAGAACCAGCATTCAGAGTTTTACACACACTACACAGGTTCCCACTGAAATTTTACAACAGCCCTGAGCTATTTTTATTATCACCATTTTTCAGATGAGGAAACTGAGGGCCAAAAAAGTTAAGCAGTCAGCCCAGGGCACAGCTGGTGAGAGGCCGGCTCATGATCTGAGCTTCATTTAGTAGCTGCCATAAATAATCCTGGCTGCATATGCAGAAGGCGCCAGCACCAATTGCCAGAAATGTCCACTTCTTTCGGGCTCTTCAGTGGCCCAGCCTCAAAAATCTACCAGAAATAGGCTGGTGGGCAGCGACTGACCATGAGAAAAAGGACCCTGTCTGCAGCCCTCGGGGACAGTACAGGCCCCAACCTTGCCAGCTCTGACCCACCACAGAAGCGGGGGACCCAGTCTCGAAAGCAGGTCACAGGTGTTGTCACGGACCAACTAGGGCACAAGACAAAACCACTCGGGGCAGTGAGATAGCTCAGCAGCATGAGCGCCTGCTCAGCAAGCACGAGGTCCTGAGTTCGACTCCCAGTACCCACTTAAAGGAAAAAAAAAGGACTGGTGATATCGCTCAGTGGCACAAGCACTTGCTGGCAAGCGCGAGGTCCTGAGGTCAACTCCTGGTACCCACATTAAAAAAAAAAAAAAAATCTGCTCTGACAGAAGCAGTGTCTGAAACAGAGACAGCCAACAGGTGTCACAGACAGCAATGGTTGAAAACAGCCCTACCAGGCAGAGCCCAAGATCCTGCTTAGTCGGGCACCTTTGCACTGCCCACCACAGTACAAGGCCGTTTCTGAAAGCACACTGAGGATCTAGAGAGGCTAAGGGAGGGCACTGAGCACTCATCTCTGGAAAACGCCAGGGCCAGGAACCGACCAAGCACCTGCTTGACATCCAGTGACTCCCAAGCTGGGTTTGGGGGGCAGAGAGAGGTGAGAGCCCCTCACACTTGGGTCAGCATGTCAAATAGCCTGATATAAAGAGCACATAAAGCACACTTCTTCTGTGACATTAACCCCTCGGTGTAACCGGCTGCCAACTTTCCCGTATCCTTGCAAAGCCCGTGATTGTCCTGGGCAGGAGCTGTGTCTATTGGCTCATCTCTATCACCCCTGTGCAAATGCGCTGCTCCCTCCTGCTGTTCTGAGCCTGAGACATGAAGGGAAAGGGTACCCCCTCCATGGGGCACTATGCCAGCCACCTCCTGGGGAGCCCAGAGCTCCGGAGCCAGGAAGCCCAGGTCCGGAGTCTCGTGGGTGCAATGGAGGCTGGGCCGTGCCCAGGGGACAGCTGGCCTCCCTGCTCAGTCCTGGCTCAGGGAAGGCTCCAAAAGCTGGGCGGCCACGCACTTCCCACCCGCCTGGGGCCAAATACTAGCTCCTGCTCCCTCCTAGAGCAGCCACCAGTCAAGGACAGTCTCGCGCGCTGCACTGCCCTCTGGTGGCCACCATGAGCTAGACGATCTTGGCAAGCAGGAAACCAGAAGCTTTAAGATTTGTTTAATGAGACCGCAGACCTACCTGACGTGCAGGGAACGCAGCAGAGGCACTGTGCGTGCACAGACACCCCAGACGCGCAAGCACATCCCAGCGCACCGTGTCACAGGTAGCCAGGACTAGAACTCCAGATCTAACCTGGCACTCTTCCTTCTCTCCCTCTCAGCGGAAGCTCAGGGCTCTTTTCCTGCCCTCATCCCTTGGCCTCAGAGCAGACACCAGAAGGTAGGGGGACAAGTCTGGGTCCCCTGACAGCCAGAGAGGTAGGGCACTGCGTCCTGCTGTACCTTAGCCTGGGAGTTCCCTGGGTGACCAGGCCACATCAGTTCACCTCTCTTAAGCCTCAACTTCTTCCTCTAAAACTGGGCCTGGCCCAAATGATTTCCAAGCCCCTTTCCAAATCTAATGGTTTATGGTTCAAAGTCTTAATCTACCTAACTCAAAAATCCTCCTGGTTACCCAGAAATGGGAATAACCAACATGGCGTCCACTTGTTCACACAGCCCATCAACTCTATCATCACACTGATTCGACAGTGACCAGTGACCCTCTGAGGGAGCTACGCTGGATAATTACATGACACCCACTCTCAGGAGTGGAAACTGAGCCTCGGAAAGGTTGTATGACATGGCCAACTCATATAGCCAGGAAGCAGCTCCCAGGGGGCCTGCTCACAGAGGGCCTGCAGTCTTAACTGATCTGCAGGACATTCCAGCTCTCCATGGGGACAGCTGTAGCCGCCCCCCATGCTCAGAGCCCCTCCCTGTGGAGATACAGATGGAGCTGCCATGAGTAAGGAAGGCAGAGAGCTGGGGCAAGAAGGAGGGGTGGGAATAGAGGCTGCTTATACTGCAAGTAGCATGGAAGACCTGGAAATCACCCTTCAGGGACGATGCTCTGAACATCAGCTTCGAACTCTAGTTGCATCCAAAGACAGCCCTGATATCCCAAAGCCCAAGCTGGGCAAAGCCACGGGCAGTAAGGGGCATTGTCCCGCTGACTACGCCTCCGCCCAGAGTGCAGCTGGCTGGGACCCAGCCACCAGCTTCCTGAATCCCTGCCAGCATCAGCTAGCACCTGGGTTATTGTGGGGCTGACCTGACCTCAGAGACCAGGACAGCATGGGCTGGACAAGGAGGCCTGGGGGAGAGAGCTTGGCTGAGACACAGCAGCAGGGAGGGCTGTGTGCTGGGAGCAGGTCTGGAGAGACCAAAGCCTCCCCCACTAGCAGAGGCCAGTCTGGGACTGTGCTGGCCAGCACTGCTTGGCCGACATCAGGTCCATAATTATTCCATTTGTGGTCCCCCCCAAGTTCCAGCCAGGGCAGTTCTCACCCAGGGAACCAAAATGACATAAAATACAAGATCCTCCTAGACCTCCATGTCAATCCTTTTATTTTATCCTTAATTTATCATAATAGCAATATATTCATGTATGTGTGTATGTGTATGTGTATTTGTGTGAATATATATGTCTATGTTAGTATGCTTAAGAATACAGCAAAAGAGAACAGGCAATATAGATTAGTATTTAAATGCCGAACTGCTTTAGCACTTACTGGCTGTGTGAAAGTAAGCAAACCAAGTTCCTTCTCTGGACTCATTGTTCACTGTTGAAATGATGCTAATGATAGTACTTAACTCACAGGCTGGTGCGAGGCCACAATGAGGTATGACCCTTAAAGTGCTTGCAACAGTGTCTGGAACATCATCACTGTCCAACAAATGCTCATTGTTATCAGTTATCATGTACTCAATAAGTCCTAGCTGTGATTAGTTATCATGTGTTTAATAAATACTAGCTGTTATTAGTTATCATGTACTTAATAAATGCGAGCTATTATGAGTTATCATGCATTGACAGCCTTCTCTATGCCAGGAATGACACTGGATGCTGAATTTCAACAGACTGATGTATAAAGTACTTGTTATGTTTGCCTTATCTTAAAGATAAAAAAAATTGAGGCCCTGAGGAGCAGCTGGAAAACTGGGTGTAGAAAGACAGAAGCTGCCAGAGTCTCCAGGAGTGATAAGTCTGTCTGGGGAAGGAATTGAGATTCTTCCAACACCCACAACCTTTTTGATGGAACAAGTTAGGCAAGGGGAGCAGGGACAGAGGAGAAGAAAGACAGGCTCCCCAGGTTTCCAGGCCTGCTGAGCCCCCATATTCACCAGCCCTGTACTTAAATAACTCAGCAGAAACCCTCATTGTGTTCCTTTCTAATTGGAGTGGGCTGCAGGCTGTGAGGCACCCTGGGGCTGCCAGCTTCACAGAGTTGTTACCGCTGGGGACCCTGAATTTGGAAACATCACTCCAGAGGGAGACACAGTTGTGGGGTTGTCTATGGTTTTGACAAAGTGCCCCAAACAGGAGCCAGGGCAGAGCAGGAGGCTGCCCCAGCACTGGGAGTGTGCCCGGAAAGAGTAGTCTCTGGCAGCCTGGGGACCTCAAGGAGAACAAAGGAGGCCATGCTTGCTGCAGTGCCCTCCAGCTCTGACTCTGTGAGTCCGGCACCTAAGGGCAGCAGAAGCTTGGAGGTTGTCCTTCGGGGTTCTAAGGACTCCCCTGGACACCAAGCTCTGCTTTGGACTTCACTAGAATCCTTACTGCTAATGGTCCAACCCATCAAAAAGCACCTGCAATGGGCCTGGACACTGGAGCATTTCCATTTCCCAAAGTAGAGTCAAGCAGGGCTCAGGAATGGCAACTGAGCTGATGGCTCAGTTGGTCACCAACAGATCTAGGTGATTGAGTCCGGCCTCCATCTGGGCTACTCTTCAACCAGTCGCCAAGACATTTAGCCACCCTTCACAAGCCCCTCAGAGATGGGTTATTACTATAGGGCTGCCTTTTGGAAGAAAAAGAACTTTCTGGATGAAAATCCTCACACCTTCCTCCCCAATAAGTTTCTGGCTGAAAGGCCAGAGCCCAAGGGAGAATGGTGCCAATGGAGGAGGAGCTGTAGACTCCCCCAGAGCCTCTGTACCTTTCCTCTGGAGAGCCATGGCAACTCAACCCCTGAGACTCCAGTCTGGTTCTTTATTTTGTCTAGTGAATCTGTAAAAGGGGTCTAATAAGCTCTGCTATGTACTTCAAGTAGCTCTTGCAAAAACAAACTCGACAACTGTAAACTGGGAATCTGATAGAATCGAATGATGGAGGTATCCATGCAGCTGAAGAATTTATAACACAAGGACAAAAGGCAGGTCCTGGAAGGTACTAGAAGGCCATCTTTTGAGAGTTGATAGGGAGGGCTTGCAGGGAGGGGGTTTGCAGACCTTGGGAATCCTGATGGGGGAGCTGAGATCCCCTGTCTGATCCAGTCTAGCCTGATCCCTCCTACCTACCACCCAGTTCACCAAATCCTCCTTGGGACAGCAGCAAGGAGAATCAGGGCCTTCAGGCTCACCTGCCCTGTCCACACCCACCTCCCTCTCAAGCACAAGGCTTTCCAATCACAAAAACAGACAGCACCATGCTGCTTTGATTACGCATGATTCAGCAATAAAAAATTTATCTTGCATCCCCAAAACACTCATATTTATTAAATTATATGCTTAGATATCTTCAATCCATACATTAAATATTTAAAATTCCCTTTTCTAGGCAAGAATACTTTGAAATAGAAATTCTTGTGTTTTCTTCTCACACTTCAGCAGCAACCCTTGCCTCAACAAGGGTTAAAACCTGTGCAGGGGACATCTCCTGCCCCCAAGCCTAGGGTACAGAATGCTATGGGTCATGTAGGTCGGTGTTCAGCCTCTGAGGAGAAGCTGCAGGCCCTGGAACGTTTCTAAGTGTGACATTTGATCTGAGCAGTTGACTCCAAATTGTGTCATGTGTCACAAATTCTGGGTGGCCTTAGTTCCCTGGAGGAGGGAAGGAAAAGCAGAGAGAAATGGCCAGTGGCCCTTGGCCAGTGGGGGAGCACCCTGTGACCTCCTTCTGGCAGTATAATAAGAGTCACCACAATCCCAAAGAAGGGGCCCTTAAAATGCCTGGCTTAGGCTCCTGAGGCCTGGCTGAGCCTCCTGAGGGATGTTTCTTGGGCCCTGTAATGGCAGATGTCCAAGTTGAAAGGGACACTCTGCCCCATGGTCTCAATTCATAGTTGAATTTACAGGCTCAGAAAGGCTACAGCCCTCTCATACAGCTCAAGGGGGATAGGGACACAACCAGGATGTACGTCATGTGTCCCACCCCCTTTCCCTCCTTCTAGTTCACCCCTGGCCACCTGAAGGCCCCAAGGAGAGGGTGGACATGGAGCCTATGAACACTGTAAGAGCTGCTCAATGCATCACTGGAGCTAGGAACTCAAGCCACAGTGGCGATACCACCATTCCGGCAAGGGTCATCCAAAGGAGGGCCCCTGACCACCACACACCCCACCCATCCTGTCCTATCACACCACATTCCACTTCAGCCAGGCCAGAGGGCAACCAGAGCCCTGCAGGACCCCAAGCATCATCCCTGGCTCCAACACAGCCCTCTTGGTGCCAGAATCTACCTACTCTCAAAGCCATGACCAGACTGGGCTGGTCTTGTCCCAAGCTGCTCTGTTCTCAGGGCCCAGGAGCTGCGGGCTGGTGCCCTGGTCTCAGGGGGGTACTGCAGAGGTTGACCTGCTGGGTTTGCGGGGGCTGGGGATTATGGATCAACAGCCCTGCCTCAGTGTAAAATCCCAAGACCAGTGGAGTAAAGGGTCCCCAGCTTTCATCCAGGAAGTATCCCTTTTCCTGGGGCTGTAACCACTTTCTCTTCCAAATCTTAGCCCAAAGACCCTTCATGTCTATGCCTACCTCACAGGCCTACCCCCAATTCTGGGGCTCTGAGCAACTTGCTGAGCCCCCCAATTGAGCCCCCAGTACCCTTGGGACTGGTCACATTTTGCTGGACCCCAGTTCTCATTGGTAATTGTCAAGGCTGGGTCTCTCCTTGATCCCTGGAAAGGCAGAGAATCAAGGAGCTATATAGCACCCAAAGCCCCAAATGACCCTTCAGCCAGCCAGAGACTGTCTTCCAGAAGAGCAGGGGAAATCAAGGTACCAGACAGCTGCCAAACACTAGGGAATCTGTGGCAGCTCAGAGTGACATCTAGCTTTCACTTGGCATCCCAGCCAAGAACCCATGATTCCTGCAAGCCCAGGCAGCCAGGCCCAAGAACACCTGGCCCTGAGATGTCATCTTCTCCCCTTCTGTCTTCTCTCTAACAGCTAAAGGATGCACCATTCCAACCCAGTCCCACAGGCCTGGACTAGAGAGGTCGCCCAGACAGCCCACCATCCTGGCCACCACCCTCCTGCCTTTGTGACGTCAGAGCCTGGCTGGGCGTGGCCACACATGGACTTTTCTAGGCAAGGCTACCTTGTATCAAGAGCTCCAAAGCCAAAAGGATTGGCCTCCCAGGCAGAAAGGGGCCAAGGGAGTTGAAAGACTTTGGATCAGCTTGCCTCCAACAGGGCCAGAGGTGAGATCCGCACTTCTACTGTGATGCCCTACGGCTGATATCCTTCTGATCCCAATGGGCAGCCCTCAGCCAGGCTCCGGATGGGCACAGGAACCACTGCATACACTACCCCAAGAAGCTGAACCACAGGGACATAGCCTTGTCCCTCTGAAAACTCAGGCACAATCAATTTAGCACCTGAGGCAGGGACCCTAGATCCTCCTCTGGAATAGGAGTTGAACTATGGAGGCCTCCGCATCTTCCTCCCCAAAATCTGCCCAAGCTGTACCCCAGAACAAACACCAGCACACAGAACTTCAGGCTGATGGGTGCTGGGGGGCCCATGTACCCCGTATCTCTGGAAACTATGAATGTGAAGAATGCCTCTCCTCTTAGGCCAGGCTAACACAAGGTCCCTCCTTCCTGCAGGCAGCCTCAGGAGTAGGGACCTGGGATTGTGTGCTGGACACACCAGAGTCCTAAACTGGGCTCCACTCTTAGGGCCAGGTGCCTGCAGAGAGTTGCCTCAACCCTGGTGCCTCCATTTCCCTGAGATAACACAGGGATCAGAACATGCTCACAAAGCAAACATAACTCCCCTCCTGTCCGGGCTCTCTGCCTCAGGAGTAGAAGGCTAGGACCTTCCCTGAGTTCGGTCAATACCAGCCACAGATATAACAGGGCACTGGGGAGAAGATGGGTCAGGAAGGGTCATCCAACCCATGACCTCAGGCTCTTCCCCACCTGCCACTCCCACAGCTCTTGTGGGAATCTGGTTCCCTTGCTCTTTCATGTTGGGATGGATTTAGGGCACAGTCCTGATGGCCTGCCAAGGCTCAAGTCCTGAAACTAGAATGGGAACACACAGAAGGGTTCCCAACTCACTCCCTCCTTTCTATCCTCCCAGATTCCCTCCTGGGATCCTCTAATGCCATAGAAGACAAGAGGCCACCCAAGTCCCATCTCCCTCCAGCAGCCTGGAAGGACAGACTCAACTGGCCCCATCAAACTGCTTCCCTGAGCCTGGTTTTCAGAGGAGCAACACCTCTGCATTGCTATAAGGAGCCTACGTGGTGATTGTGACCCTCCCTGCCTCTCACTGGCTTCCAACAGACACACAACTCCCTGAGCCAACAAGCTGGATGCAGCTCACAGGCTTCCAGGGACTCTTAGTAAGCACCTGGGGCACCTTCACTCCAGGGACATCCCTAGGTCCAGCTCAGGAGGACCAAGGCTGGCCACTAAGCCACTAAACGTCCTCTACTCACCCCTCCACACACAGAGGGTGCACTTCCAAGTCGGGAGTTTCTGTGACAATCTCCTCCCTACATCCCTAGTGATGCTGGATGCTGTAGCCTGCAGGGAGGGTTGCCATTGATGAGTTCATCCAGCTTTTCCTGCCCCTTGCCCTCCCCTTCCATACCAGCTGTTTATCTTATCATCCCTGGCCCGGCTGAAGGTGGTGAGGAGTAGACAGCAGAGCTGAGATACGGGTCAAGCTTGTCTCCTGGGCCAGGAGTCAGGGACATCTCCTGGCTGTCCATTTCCCTCAGACTGTCAGCTGCAAAAACACAAGCAGTCTCCAGGAGGGCTGGCGGGCTTTCCAGAGAGCAGGACAGCAATTCCTCCAGGCTTCACAGCCCCATCGCACCAGGCTCAAGCAAAGGCTCCTGCCTGTGAGGTGCCTTCCTCAGACCCTGGCCAACACTCCAGGGCAAACCTTTTTCAGCATCCTGCCCACTCCTGGGGGTTCCCAAGGGACAGGAGCCTTTCGGGGAAACAGGGAGAGGGGTCCTCTGAACATGCTGGTGCCATCCACCCCTTCTCCATGGGGGCAGGATGGGAGGGTTCGCCTGGCCACTGAGGGGTGAAAGGATGGGCAGGTGCCCCTGAGCTCTTGCCCTTTTCCCCCCACCCCCAATCCTACAGAAAAAAATAATAATAACATGAAGAAAAGAGCAGGCCACCACAGGTCGTACTCAGACGGGGCAGAACCAAGCAAACCACAGCCAGTTAAATTTTCCAAGTACATAGATGGATCTGCAGGCTCACAGAATCCCCTTCCCCAAACGCACGCCCTCTCCTCTCCCTTCACCATCCAGGCTCGGGCTCGGAATGATCCGGAGCAGTTCTCAGAGCCCTAGCAGGAAAGGGATCTGTAGGCGCCCAGATGCAGCGAGGGGGGGGTCTCGGAAATGCCCAAAATGGGGCTGAAGAGGGCGGGCAGGCAAGGGGGAGAGGGAAGAGGCAGGCGTCCATGACGGCCTGGACACGTCCAAAGTCTCCCCGAGAGCAGCCAGCTCCCAACTTGTTTACTTGACAGCGTGTTTTGCTGTCTCCAAAAGGAAATAAAGCATCTCGGCTGGGTCGCGCAGTCCCTATCTGTCACCTTCCTTCCCAGCTAAGCGCTGCCTCCGCCGCCTCTGCCAGGGAATCCAGCCTGGTCTACTTTATTCCACTTGAGCGTGGCCAAACTGTTGCTATTTCGTGGGGGGGGCAAAGAACCCCATTCGCACTCTCGAAACGAGCCGGCAGCTGGTGGGGGCAGGGGCGGGAGCTGGGCCCCGCGTGCCCTGGGCCGAATAGGGTCCTTTCCCGGGAGAGGCACCCGCCAGCATCCTCTGATCGCGCCTCGCAGGGCCGGCGTCACCTGGGCTCCGCAGCCCAGAGCGTCTCCCGAGCCCGAGCGAGCCTGGCGCGCGTCAGGCGGGCAGCGGCGAGCCGGGTCGAGCTAAGGCGAACTAGGGCCGGCTCCCGGCCGCAAGCGGGCGAGAGGGGGACGAGGAGCAGCGAGGGGGAGGCGGGCTGGGGAGCGGCCGCCCGACTTACATGGAAGTGATATTCCTTGAGATGTCCGTGATGTTGACGCTGGCGTTCCCATTGCTGTTCCCTGAATCTTGCCCTTCCAAGAGGGGGAAGAGATTCCCATCGTCCGGCCGCCGGCAATTGATCTCAGTCTTGCTGCAGACACAATTTGCCGGGCAAGCCAGCACGGAGCCCACATAGTCCAGCCAGACGCTTCCCAGTAAGAAAATCCGCCAGAAACTACACTTGGCTGGGCAAAGAGAGACATCCATCTCCGATCGCTGCTTCTAAAAAAGAGGAGGAGGAGAGGAGAGGGGGGTGGGGTGGGGGGGAGTGGGGAGAGCAGGGGGGGAGGAAACAAAGACGGCGAGGGAGGGGGGAAGGGGGGGGGGCCTCTGCCTTTGAAACGCCGAACGATCAGATGCAAAATCCTTCAGCGTCTGAAACCATCGCGGCCGCCGCCGGGAGGGAGCCTCGGGGAGCGCCTAGTGGCGCGGTCTGCCGGGCATGGTGGCCCGCTCGGCGCTCGCCGGCCGGCCGGGTCCAGGGGCTCCGGAAACGAGGCACGCTCTCCGACTCCGAGACTTTGCAGCAGCGTTGCAACAGACGGTGGGGAAGCAAAATAATAATAATAAAAAGGTAGGGGGAGAAGAAAAGGAAAAATGGTGCTAAAGTCACCAAGTCCCACCTACTGGGCAGAATTAAAAACGGACACACCTTGCAAACACACTCACACACATTCACACAGGCACACACCCGGAGCAGGAGGAAGGAGGAGGAGGAGGAAGAGGAGGAAGGAGGAGGAGGATGCAGTCCGAGCTGCAGCAGCCGCCGCGAATGGCTCGCCGCGCGCCTGCAGAAATGTACAAGTGCTCCGAGCCTTACGAAATGCACGGCTTATCGGAGCGTCTTCCTCGGCTCCCTCCCTCCCACCTCCTCTTCCCTCCTCCCCTCCCTCGGCGCGGCCTCCTCCCCCTGCCCCCTGCTCAGGCTGGGAGCGGCAGGAGAGCGGAATCTCCCCCTTCTCTCTCCTCCCCACACCCCTCTCCTCCCCGCCCGGCCTTTCCCTCCTCCTTCCCCACCCACCCACCCACTCGCCGGCTCGCAGCTCTCTCGCGGGCGCGCCACCAGCAACCGCCCGCCTGCTCCACGCCTCGCGGCCCGGCGCCCCGCACGCCGCAGCCCAGGGGAAAACGAGACAGAAGGGAAAAAGTTGCAGTTGGGATTGCGAGGGTAGGCACTGGGGAGGGAGAGTTGGCCAAGCTGGCTACGCAACCCGAAAGGCGCTCTCCTTTCCACTTTTTTTGGCCCTCGCGCAGCCAGGTTTTGCTGCAATCTCGACCGCAGGAGGAAGTGAAATGAACGCGGCCCAGGTGACCGAGAAGCACTCCCGATCCCGGGTTGGGGGCCGCCGGCTCGCGGACCGCGCCGGGGTGCAGGGGAAGCGCACGGGAACCCCAGAGAGGCGTGCGGAGCCGGGGACGCGGGCCGCAGTCGCGCGGACCTAGATCGGAATGACACGCGTTTCGGCGATCGAGGAGAGTCGGGGAGCTGGACTCGACCGGGAGGGGACTGCAGGACACGGCGCGCTGGTGCTCCCGCGCCCACTGCGCCTTCTGGGCAGTGAGTTTTGTGCTCGGCCTTGGGCACGCAGGGAGCGGAGAAGGCAGGGAGAGCGCCGAAAGGGCTGCGCTGGAGAGCCGGAGTGGCTCTGGGCGAGCGATGCATACCAGAGGAGCGGCCAGGAAATTGAGATGCAAGGGGCATTTTTTGGCAAGCGCCACGCCGGCACCGTCAGAGGCCGGCTTCTCGGGCTCAGCTCTAGGGTGCACTGAGCTGGCTGCCGGGTGAGGGGGCGGGCGGGCTGCTTGCTCCAGATTCGGGGGCGCAGAGCCTCCCTTCTTCCTTCCCACACAAGCACCCCTTCCTGGTAGGAGCGCAAAGCAGGTGCAGCCTTCCACGCGAGCTCAGATCCAGTCTGGGAAGAGGGGGCGTCCCAGCTTTTTGCCTTGATAGAGATTATTTTTTAAATAATAAAACATGAAATAAGACGTAAAAGATGGCAAGTGTGAGCTGTGGGAGAGGAGAAGAAAGGGTTAGGGGAGCCCGAGCAGGCAGACACACTACAGCATTCACGCGCAGAAGAAAGCAGGGCTCTCCTCCCCGGGCTTGGATGAGGGCAGGCGAGGAAGCAAAATACATTGAATTCAGCCGCATCCAGGATCTGAAAAGATTCTCCCCCGCCCCCCTGTGGATTCCGATGCAGGTCATGCAACTTGCAGACGAGATGGGGGAAGGGCTCTACGGGTGACCCAGCCTACCCTAGGCGCAACCACAGACAGGACTGATGTCTTCAAGGGGGCACTGTCGCTGGCAGTAAACTTGAAAAAAAAAAAAAAGAATGAAAAGAACATGCCTATAAAAGGGAGTTTTCCCGACTTCCCGTCACATTCCGCCTTCCCTTGGCCTCAGTGAGACTTTTACCCCCTGTCGCCATTATGGCTGTGTCCCCAGAATGGCATTTTGCCCTCCTGCCAGCAGGAGGGGACAGAGTGGAGACAGCCTTGGACTCTCCAACCAGTTCCTACTGGCCTCAGGCCAGTCCCTGGTGTCCTTGTCCCCTGGGAATCTCCCTGCCACTTCAAGTGCTGTTCTGTGATTGGCTTTTGAATATCAGTTCCACAGGCAGGGAAACTGAGGTGTAGTCCAGCTCTCCAGCTTGGCCTCTTTTGGGAGGTGGCAGGTGACAGAGAGGAACATGGAACCTTTCACAGACCACTGGGGAGGGGGGCTCCAATAAGCACAGAATGGTAAGTGGGGTTAGCACAATGCCAGTTCTCCAACCTGGAGCAAAAGCGGTTGTTTAAAAGATGCTCAGCCCATTTTTTTAAAAAGACATGATTTTTAACATTTGTGGCAGAGAAGGGTAGGCATCCATAAGCCAGGATTAAAAAAAAAAAAAAAAAAAAAAAAAAAAAAAAAAAACCTCTTTGGAGGTGATAAAAATGCAGGCTGTGAGCAAGAGTCCCTGAAAGAAGTGTTTCATCCTGGACAGTGAAATGGGATTAAGGTGGGATGGGCCAGTGAGATAGCTCAGCGGTGTAAGCACCTGTCTGGCAAGCACAAGGTCCTGAGTTCAACTCCCGGAACCCACATACGAAAAAGGGGCCAGTGATATCGCTCAGCAGCACGGACACCTGCTGGCGCATGAGGTCCTGAGGTCGACCCCCGGCACCCACAAAAAAAAAAAAAAAAAGGTGGGATGCTAGGGTTATGCTAATGCTCAGGGTCTGTGTAGGAAAAGGCTGCTTTAAAGGAAGCAGGTCCTTTTTATAGCAGATGATGGGCTGCAGGTGGGAAAAACAGAGTTTTACTTCTGTAGACTCTGTAGACTACAGATGGATCATGAAATCTTCTGGCCTCAGCTTTCACATCTGTAAAATGACCACAACATCCATGCCCTATAAGCTTGCTACACATGCAGCCCCTTGGGTCCCACCCAAGACCTACGAAAACAGCACGTCCACTTGAACAAGCTTCCCAGCTGACTCATAATATGCAGTTACAGCTCCCCAAGTCCCCTCCAGCTTGAACGTTCTCTGACTCCATGTGGCCTGGGCTGAAGGGACCATGGAGAAAGCAGAAGGGTTGAAGATTGGGTTCCCAGGATATTGGTCAAGGTGAAATAAACGAGGTATTTCTGATGCAAGGACCTTGTAGAATACAGATCTTTAACATTTCACCAAAAGCCCAAGCAGGTAGGGAGAATGGCCCACTCACACTGCCTGGGGAGAAGCAGTCATGCTCTACGGGGCTGTGAGCCTTGGTGGTAGGCCAGATGTGGATGAAGAAGAGGAGATGGTCTGCAGCATACATGCCCTTCTCTCAGTCAGCAGGAGCCCAGAGCATTGGGTGTCTTATCTTCCTAAAAATGTCCTGGTAGACAAGGAAGAATGCCTGTCACATCATCCCCACTCCCCCTGTATAGTCATCACCAGGTAGAAAGATCATGACCCAGCTCAGTATCCTGCCAGTCAGGGGACAATCCCCCCCCATTGCCACTAGCTGTTGTCTTGTAAGTGAGAAAACTCACCAGGGTACCCCCTGCTGACCAAGAAGAGGCAAGAATTGTTTTTCAGTTTTTAACAGAAAGAAAGCTTAGAATCTTTTCCAGCTAAGCAGATGCCTTCTGGTACCAAGGGTTTGGAGAAGATGAGAATGTTACCGAGACTCCAATGTGGTCTCCACCAGAGAGGCCACACTGGGGGCTGCCTGGCAGAGCACAGTAGTCCAACTTTCCTGACACCAAGAGAAATGGAGCCGATGTCTCTGTAAGCACTGGAGTGTAAGCACTTTTTATGAGGGATTCCCAGCATCCACAATTCCCTGACACCCAGGCAAGGAGGAAGGGAGGTACAACAGTCTGACCAGGGATCACCACCTCCCAGGGCCACTGCAGACCCCTGCTGGACTGCTAGTCACCTCTCTGCCAGTCTAACTTGGCCACATCCCCTTTTCCAAAGGACTCACAGCTCCAGGCCACATTTATGGGTGGGAGGCTGGACCCCCAGTATTGTAGATTCACCCATCATGCCCTTAGGAGTATCTGCCTCAACCCAGGAGCTGCAGCACTGTCTAGCTGAGCAGAAATAGGAGCTGCTGCTTATGTCTGAGTGGGGAAAGGAGGTGGTACTGGGTGGTGATGGGGAGTACCAGGGAAGGCTGGGCTTAGAAGAACTTGCTGTTCCAGAGAGCTGGCAGGCTTGGGCTTGAGCTACAGGAAGAGGGCTGTTTCCTGGATGGCCTGTGCTCAAGACAGGAAAGAGACCTGGTTGGAGGCCAAGTGTAATGCTATTCAGAAAGCTGTGGGCTAAGGAGAGAATTTTGGCCACATGTAGAAGGTGAAAATTCACCTATGAATGCAAGGGGCATTGTGGGTGGAAGTGGGCAGGGTCAAGCACGAAAGCAGTTTCAGGGCACAGGAAAATCCAACAACATAAGGCCCCAGCTCAGGACCCTGATTCAGCTCCCTAGCTCTTAGACAAACTCTCTGGGTTGGAACAGATTCCCCCAAGTCATCCAATGCAAATCCCATTTAATGCAGCAATTTCCTCAGCAGCATCCCAAGTGCCCTATCTGTCCCTGCTTGAACACTTTCAGAGGTGGGAAACTCACTACCCCATTCTGTTCTCAGATGGGTTTACCCCTTGGAGAGCTTCCTTGTGAAATAACAAAACGGGCCTCCCTACAGCTTCCACCCATGCTACTAGTGTTATGATCAAGACCCCTCAGAAAAGCCTGGGTCCCTTCTCTACAAGACAACCAGGAGGCTGACTGCCCACCTCCCATCTCCTCTCTGAGCAAAGTTCCTTCTCTGTACTGCAAAAGCACAATTTTGTGGTACTTCCTGCTCTGCATTCTGGTTTGTCGATGGCCTGTTGAAAGTGTCCTGCAGGCTTCGAGTGCCCTGACCTCAGTGGCCTAGGGAGTAGACAGCTGTAAGGGGACTAATATAGGCCCATGTAGCTGACCGGCTGAGCTGCGTTTACTATGCATGTCTAAATGCAGACAAGGCTATGAACTCTGTGCCTCAGTTTCCCCTTCTGCAAAATAGAGGTTCAACAGTAACTCACAAGGCAGTTATAAGATAATGTAGTGAAGTGCTTTGAACAGGGTCTACAGCACAGTCACTGTTCTGTGTTAATTCTTTATGCCCTTTCTGAGATTTCCAGAGGGCTTCACCGCCCCACCTTGGAAGCCACTAACAACCACCATGAAGTTCAACCTGCATATGGGCAGTGCAATGTTCCTTGGTAAGTTCTAGCATCCTGCTGCTGTGCTTTGGGATGTGTCAGACAACTAGCAATGTTCTCAGATGGACTCCTGGATCCCTGAGTCGCAGGGCAAAGGTAGGGCTGCATCCCCCCGAGAAGCTGGTTTTCTTACTTGTCCATTGGGGAAGGGTTACTGGCTTTTATCCTTTGGTCCCTACCAAGGTAGTAGCCCCTGCTAAGTAACAACAGGCTGTGACTACTTGAGCTGGGCTGAGAATTCAATGCAGCAAGGTCCTGGTACCATGGGGGGGGCATAGGGCAGCAGGACAGAGGCTGCTTGCCACCGGAGCATCCTGGTGGAGCCTTCCTTGAGCCTAGATTCCCAGATCCCCTCTGCAGAGAGCAGAGTTCAGGGCACAGCACCTCTTGTGGGCAGGGGGAGCCAGAAGCAGACCACTCCCACTCCATCAGCCCACTTCCCAGGGAATAGAACCCAGAGGAATCAAGCTCTAGGAGTCCAGAGGGATGAGCAGCACCCTCAGGCTGTCAGAAGAGGCCAGGGCAGGACAAACATTAGGAGCTGGGGGATATACCACACCCACCCTCCATTGTGGACACAGTCCCCACCTGCTTCCCAGATGAAGGAACTGGGCAACTGCCTTTCTGCAGCACCCAGCCATCTGCCTACTTACAGAGGAGAGGGCATCCAGGGAACATCTGAGAAGACAGCCAGGGATAATGGCCTTCACTTGGCAGATGAGGAAACTGAGACTGACAAAGTGGAGCAGAGAAGTCTGGGTGCCTTCCTGAGTCCCAGTGGCAGGTTCGTCCTGCCACCAGGCTCTGAAGTGCATGTTCCCTGAGGATGAGGACCTCAGTGGTTTATCCACTGATCTGCTAGCCCCTTAAACACTGCTGAGGACATACAAGGGACAGACTCAGGGCATAGGCAAGTGAATGACAGCCCCAGCATGGTTGAGCTTCTCTTCCAATCCACATTCAGTGCCTGTGTCCCCTGGACTGCAGGCTCCAAGAAGGCCAGGACCTGCTGTTGTGTATCCTTACATTCAGCCAGGCCAACCTTGGTGCCAGCACAAGAATGGAGCCAGTACATTTGGAGAGAAGGGAGGGGTGATGTTATGAATACTTTCGCTTTCTGAAACCTCACGTGCAGCCACATGAGAAGTCTGGGACTGAAAAGAGTTGGGTGCTTTGAGATCCCTGCTTCTTATGCACCCCCAGAATTATATTTGATGATACAGACTTGTCCTCGCCTGGGCAAATATCAGGGGCTTCTAAAAGCAGAAGGACTGCTAGCCCTAGTTTTCACTGGGGTCAGGGGGACTATAGGGACAGCAGCTTCCAGGACATCAGCTGATTACCTGGCCTTCACAGGCTTCCTCTATGATCCTGGGGCAGAGCCCGGCCCAGCAGCCTCACTACTGTGGCCTCTGCCTTGCAGAAAGCCAAGGCCTGCTTCTCGGCCACACATGGTCCCCCAGGCCTCCCCATCTCCCAGGGCCCCAATGTATTCTATTGTATTTCTCCGCCAATCCTGCTCACTCCTGCCCAGCTCCCAGGCTCCTGCCTCTGCCTTCCCACCTCCCACGGCTGCCCTTCTCTCCACCTGCTCCTCACCTAAGCAGCCTGTGTCACACCTTCCCCCTGCCTGGCCCTGAGCCTCTGGCTCAGACTATAGAATGTTGCCTTTCAAACCCAGCTCTGCACGAATTCACTCATTCAGCATCAAAAGCATCTCAGGCTGTGTCATCTTGGACATGCTTCTTCACTTCTCTGACCCTCCCTTCCTCCTCCATAACAAGGGGGACAATAATCACAAGGATCCAATCAAATAATATACATGAAAACACCCTGTGGACAGAAAACACTGCACAAATGACAGCCACTGGTTCATGCTAAGCAGGCAGTAGACACCAGGACCTTTGCACACTCCATTAGCATTTCACCCCTGCCCCACCTGCACTTATCAACCACCAGATGATCTCAGTCGGGGAAAGCCAAGGTAATAGCTTTCGTCCACACCACAAAGTGCCCTTTCTCCAGCAAGGGGCAGCCAAAACACGAGCCTTGGCTCCAGACAAATCTGGTTGGAAGCCCAGCTCCAGCAGCTACTACCAATGAGCTGGGCACAGGTCATCTTGTGCACCTTGCTGATCCTCCTCCTCCTCACCTCTTGGATATGGTGCATAGATATTGCTTTCACAAGGTAGTTTGGGGAGTACAATAATCAAAGGTGCACAATGTCTCTCACCCAGGATTTAACACACACTAGGCCTCCTTTCCCTCCTTTTCATTTCTACTATTCTTCCTTAGGGGGCCCACTCTTTCTCCCTCATGTTCAGGAGCTCGCAAACTCCACTTCCCGCCTTGGTAGAAACCATCCTGGCTTGTATTTTCTTGAACAGAGCAGAACTCCAGCAGGTCCAAGGGCTTGAAGAGATAATTCTCTCAGGTCCTCAGTCTCAGAGAGGGAGAGACCAGATACTTGTCAACATACTTGGGACTCAAAGCAAGAAATTATCAAATCCGCTCTGATTTCCTCTGGCTCTGACAATTACTAGGAAGAGTGCGTGCACATTTAAGTAGGTACCATGAGCAAATGGAAAAACAAGAAAATTTTTTTCTTATTTGCTGAGACACCAGTGTGGGAATTGGGGGAAGCATCGTGTTGGGGAAGCCATGCTTGGCTTTGGAACTAAGAGACAGCTCCCTCCCACAGACTTTCTGCTGCGTCCTCCACCCCCTCCCCAGCCCACAGCACCAGCTGCACTGCCTGGGAACCGAGGGAACAAAAAGCCCAGCCCAGGGAGTTCTGGGAGGAGGGTGGGACAGGGAACGGAGGTGGCAGTGGAGAAAGGTGCCAACCAGCCCTGACCAGAGAGTTGTGGGGTAAATGTCATGTACAGAGTGGGCTCAGAGACCTGGCTGGGAGCAGACTAGGAAGGTACCGTGGGTCCATACAACTGATAGAAGCCAGATGACCATCAAAAGTCGGAGACACTTGGTGCTCCCCTTGGATGCCCTCTTCCCATGTCAAGTTCAAAGACACCCTCAGGACTCCAAAAAAGAGAGCCCAGGAGCCTAACTCAGGGATGGACAGCTGTGTATATTCCCAGTGTGCCAGTACCTGGTGACAGACACTTCCCCCGTGTCTCCCAGTGACCAGTGCCACACTCCCCTTGCCCAGCCACTGCTGGAAAGAACAGGAACCCGTGTCCAGGAGCACTGGTCTGAGGGATGACACCTCTTCCACAGAGTTCATGCTTGCACTTGGGCTCAGGGCCCGCTGTTTTAGGTGGAGCTGGATCACGGCTGCGTCCTTACCAGAGGCCGGGCCACAGCACCTATCCTTATGACCCTCAGGCCCCAGAGATGAAGAAAGGCAGGATGGTGGTGACAACAACCATGGTGACAAATGCAAACACAAAGCAGTGTTTCCTGTGTGTGACACTTTTCTATACACTTTATGTGCAAGCATGTCATTGAATCCTCACAAATGCAGTTTTACCGGTGAAAAAAAACAAACCAGAGAAGTTAAATCATTTGTCCAGGGTTACCCAGCTGGTGCGCCATATGAGCCAGTTTTAAACCCGGGTCTTCTTCCTAAATACTGCACAAAACCAATTCTTACATTAAGGTGCCCCCTAGTGAGGCAACGAGGAAAAGGGAGGCCTCCTCATTTCTGCAGGGGACTTGCCCTTTCATGTGGCACACCAACGTGTTTCTAGCTGTAACATGGAGGAGGAGGAAGAAGAGGAGACTCAATTGTGCTCTCTGGGCCTAGCCAGGCCCAGCTCACAGGTTAGCAAGGAGCACGGGGTAGTGAGTTCCAAGCCTGTCTGAGCGTATGTTTCACCTAATGCCCTACTAAGTCTTCTCCCAGCTTTCTCCCAGCAAAGGACAGGGATTGTGGAGGCCACCCTGGCACAGTGGCCACATCGAATGTCCTACCCAAGCATCTGTAATAAACAAATCAATAATGAAGAGAGGATGCACATGAGCCTTTGAACAGGTTCCAGAAAATTTATTTTTGATCTTACTCGAGGTGAACAAGTGTATGCTTGAAGCCTGGGGGAGGCTGAGGGCAGGGACTGGGAGATAGGGAGGGGAGGGGTGGGTAGTGCCCAGTGCCACGTGCTAGGACATCAGGAACCTCCAACCATGGGGAGTCTGCAGGTGCCGGGCAGTGCAGGTGTACAGGGGAGCAGGTGGCACTGGGCTGGACCCGGATCAGGGCCACACACCAGGCTGGCTGTGCATTGTGGGTGCAGGCCTGGAAAGAAGGTAGAAGCCAAGGGGTGCTCACAGGCACATGTGTGTGGTGAAGGCTACTACCAGGGCTGGGGGCAAAAGGAGCCCCTTAACAAAGGCTGTCGTTGGTGTAGGGATCTTCACTTCCTGGTGCCAGATTGAATCAAAAGTTATGCTTTTAATCATTAACTCTCTGATACAAGGATGCAGAATAGAACATTTTAAATACCAGCTCACTTCCTGACTCCCACCTTTCCCTGCCTCCTTTCCTCCCTTCCATCATGGGCTGGCCAAGGAAGTCAGTTCCTTTCCTTTCAAATTCCAAGTCCACTGCAAGTCTCCAGTCCCAGGACTCAAGGAAGAAGAAAGAATTAAATCTTCCTATGAGGTCAATTTATTATGAATCCCACCTCCCCGTGCAAATGCAAAAAGAATAGCAATAATACTATTACAGAATCCATAATTACACAATAACAACATTTGAAAAGATCTCAGAGATGAACTGACCCAGTGTTTCTCACGCTTTGCAGAGCAGAACCACCCCCAGGGCAGAAGAAAATGCATAGAGGAGACACCCACTTCTTTGAAACCTCAGAATTTATTTTCTAAACTTTTCCAAGTATTTTGTTCTACTGCATAAATATTCACCTATGTTTTCACATAAATTAATGTTTTAAAATCTCTCTGTGGAGTAAGTAGGGGCTCCTGGAGATGAGTGCCACATTGTTATCTCCGTGCCTTGGAAGAACCCCAGGGCATTGTCAAAACCCTCTGTGGAAACTCAGCAATTTAACACACATTTCATCCAAAGCCCTTCTTCTACATCCCTGTCATTTTATAGGTAGAAAAATCAGACCCAAGAAGATTAAGTTATGTCCCCAAGTTCACATGGCTAGTTAGGACCAGAGCCAAAGACTCTACTGCAAGGTATCCATTCTGCCCACTGAAAACAAAAGAAAAAGAAAAAAAGCAAGGAACAGACTGCCTAGAACTCATAGAACCTCATGTCCCAAACGCTGCTGTTCTGTCCTTAGGCGCACACCTCTCCTCCTGCATGCAAAGCTACTTTTTTAGCATACAGCACTGCAAGACAGGTTCTTATGACATCATCTCTCTCCAAGGAACACAAAATTCTCCAACACAATCTCACCCAGGCCTTACAAGAATTCCCCAGATTCAGCAATGTACAGCATGTTTTGGTGTTCACTGAATTCCTACTTATCCTGCCTCTTTTCAACAGTGGGTTTACAAGTGTGTATATGCTGACCTCTTCTCACACAGATGGGAATAATGTAGGAAAGGGGACTTTCTCAAGGTCACATGATGAACTTCGGGCAGTGAAATGGATATGCTCTCTGGTCACAATGTGCTGTCTAAAGGAAGGCAGGCCCTCCCCTGGCCTCACTGAATGATTCTCCAGCTTCTGCTCCTAGATAGCCGGCTTCTCTAACCTGCCTCTATGAGTGTCTGGGCTGAACAGGACAGGTTCTGGGCTGGGCTGGACTGGGATTAAGATGGGACTGGGGCTGCAAAGGAAAGTCTCTGAGTGCCTCCTGCTGAGCTCAGGAGCATAAGCTTGAAAAGCTGCTAAAAATACTAAGCACATTTCTTGCAGGGGGGCTGATTCAGCTGAACTTTCCTGAGAATGGCCAATTTGCTGACATCATGCTGGGGACCAATGGGCAGAAAAGTCTCCTACTTCTCTCCAGCTGACTCTTGGGCTGAACTGAGGCAGGATGGGAATATACTCTCTGCCCCAGCATCCCTCACCTCAGATGGACCAGGGAGGATGAATAGGAAGCCTACAGCAGCCCAGAGTGTCTACTCAGGGAAAGGCATGGGCTGGGCCAGAGATGTCAAAATGTCAGGTGTTCCTGGCCTCTGGTGTCAAGTAGCTCATGTCTGAGGCCAGCTCAGCAGCAGACCATCACCTGTGACCAGGGCAGGAGCTTGGAAAAAGCTGAGTGGACTGCAGCCCTATTCATTCATTTTTAGGTATTAATTCATTCATTTACTGGGCACCTGTTCTGTGAATGAGATCCTGTGCCAGCTGCCTCAGGATCAGGTCCCTGGTAACTAAGTCTGGTCCCATCTGGGCCTCATTTCTTCATTTGCAAAATGGCCAGGTTTAAACCAGGGGCCTTGAAACCTCCTCCCTGCTGGGGCACCCAAGCCAGCTGAGTGCTGGCTTTAATCAAGGGTTCTCCAGCCCAAGTCCTGAGGTTTGGTGGTACCACTTATTGTCACTGTTGGCTCTCCTTGAGCTGGCTCTGCTAGAATGTTCCCATTCCCTGGAAGGAGAAGAATAAGGGGCAACCACCTTTGTTGGGGTCTCTTCACCCCAGACTCCTGAGGGAAGACCCTCCCTCTTCCATTGCTAGTTCAGGCAGCTCCTGGCACCTGGAATTCCAAGGGGAAGATTCTGGACCCTGTGGATTCTGACCTAGGGCTGTGTGAGGCAGGAAGGACAAAGACAGACACATGTAGGAGCCACAGCACTGGTTGGCTCTCATGCAGTTCTGTGGCCCCTCTGGGGCCTAAAGTGACCCCCTCAGCCCCAGCCAGCATCGTCCTTGGCTTTGGGGAGCTGGTCTTCTATACATAGGCCTGGAACTTGGCTGGGGCAGAACAGCTATCTGCAGAAGATGGAAATGAATCCTGACAGCTCCTGATTTATGCCCTTGTTATCCTGAAAAGGAGACAGGGAGGCAATTTTCAAGGCCAGAAGCATCCTGGAAAATCCAGTAAAAAACTCCACACCACCTGGAGTTGCCCACAGTCTCCCCAGACAAAGCCACCTGCTTGCTTGAAAGCCCAAGAGACACTCAACACCTCATCTTTTGCAGGTGAAGAGGCTGATGGTGTCTAGAGAGGTCACAGTACTTGTGTGACATTACACAGTGGAGAAACCAGGAGTAAACCCAGATCTGTGTGACCCCAAAGCCCACCTCTGAAGCAGCCAGGAAGCAGTGGGGTCCAGTGAAGGACAGAAAGGAGCACAGCCTCTGCTGTCAGGATAAAAGGCAGGTAGAAGGAGAGATGGGGCCAGGAAAGAAGACAGGAGACAGATGATGAGAAGAGAAGGTGAATACAAAGAAGATGATGATGCAAGACATAGGAGATGCACCTGCTGGGCTGGAAGATGCCATGGGGGGCTTTCTGCTTCGTGGCTTTGGAGAAATGGATTGTGACTGCCGGAGAGAACAAGGCAACTCCAGCCCTGGCCTCCACCTTGTGCTCAGTTGCTCTGGGCCTGAGAGTGGAGGCAATTCAAGAGCCAGAGGCTCTGAGAGCCAGACCAGGCTCCCCTCTCTCCTCCAGGTGTGGAGAGAAAAGACAAGGCCACTCAGGTAAGGGGAAGGCTGGTCCCCTCCTTGTTAAATGAAAGAAAGGAAAAGACATCAAGAGATGGAAGTCATGGCGGACTGACATATTGTCAAAAGATGGCTGGGTTTCTGGTTCTTCCAGCCCAGCAGAATCCTTCTTTGGGTTTCAGGGGCCCAGCATGCAAACTAAGCAGGGCTGTCCATGGCCAGAGTCTTCAGCCACAGGCAGGTGTGGCTGAGGCCACTGGCTGTCCCAGTTCGAAGGTGGAGTCTACAGAAAGTCATCCTTTAAGTGGGCTGGAAGTGGCCACCATGCTGTGGGATTCCATCTGTGGTCCCTGGAAAGCTGGCTTTGAGTTCCTGTGGGGTCTTTGGACAACTTGAAAGGGAGTCAAAATTTCTGAGAACTGAACTTGATTTTGAGGATGGGAATGTGCTGATACCAGTGTCAACTTTGTCCATCCTGGAAGAATAGGGTGTTTGCCAGAACAAGGCCCAGGTGCCTAGAGACCACATAAGAGCCAGTGCTTACAGGAGCTTCTGGAGGCAAAGGCTTGTGTCTCCCTGTAGACTCAGCCTGAGCATGTGGCTCCCCTCTGTCCAGCAATGGACAGCCCAGGGCCCCAGTTCCCAATGTATGATGAACAGAGGGGAAATGCCAGGTTAATTTCAAGATTCATTAGACACTCCAGGCGGAAATGAAGAGCCATCAAATGAAAAAGGAAAGAGCAGGCCCACCCCAAGTGAGATGAGAAACACCCAAGCTGCTTATCTCTGGGAGGGGTGGGGACAGCAAACAGTGCTTGCTGAGGTGAAGGGGAGGGCACATGTCCTCAGCCCCAAGCTGTCCTTTAGCAAACCTTCAGCTTAGGGCTGACTACAAGTCAGGCCAGGTGGCAGGGAAAGAGAGAGATAGGTGGGGACACCAGCCAACATAACCAACTTGTCCTAGTTTGCTTGGGACTTTGCACATTTCAGCATTGCAAATCCCACATCCCAGGAATCTCCTCCATGCCCAGCAAAGAGAGAAGATGGTCACCCTAACTTCAGCCAGCAGATGACCCAAAAGCCTCTGGCTGTAGGAGTTCCATGCTGCAGGATGAGAGGTGAGGAGGACAGCACCTCGAGATGGCCCATGCAAAAGACACCTACCAACACCCTGCAAGCGCCCATGCTGAGGTTCAGACCTGCCCAAGATCACACAGGTAGGCTTTGAAGCTGATTCCTTGCTGGGAGAGGGGCAGGGAGGAAGCAACAGAAACCTGTATGTCTAACTTACCCCCTCTACCCCCTACGCCAGTAGCCATGAGCATAGGAACTTGCTGCTGGCCTTTGTCCTCACCCAGAGATCCAAAGGAATTCAGCTCAATTAGCAGGCCGGGGCTGAGCAAAGAGCTTGGGCACAGCACCAGGGTCCAGAAGGAGAGGCGGAGCTGTGAGGCTGCTGATCCTTGCAGCTGCTTGAATTTATGCCTAAGTGGCCCCAAGGAAGCCCTGGGGTACAGAGGGATGGAGACACACTTGCTCCTAGTCTCCAAGGCCCAGAAGGAAACATAGGGGCTTCAAACTCAACCCTATCCTAGGCTTGGAAACCCTTGGGGAACTCACCCCTTTAGACATACTGTCTGCTCAAAGGTCATCTTAACTGAAGGAGAATCACTCCACCCCTCATTTTCTCCAAGATAACAAGCTGGGCTCCTTCAGCAGCTTCTCAAGTGAGCTGGTGTTGAGTCCCCTCCTGTCCTGTTTGCTCCCCTCAGTGTTTATTTCAGCACACTGTGTCACTTAAAAGACAGCTCTGGCTCTGGGAGATGGCAGTAAAGATGGGAAGGAGACAAAGGGAGAAGGAACAGGGGTGAGGGTTTCAACATGAGCTGTTATTAAACAGATCCCATAAATGTTTCCTAGAACAGAACATTTTGAGAGTGGTTGACCAGAGCAGACCAGAGCTCAGATCTTCACTCTGAACTCTCTCTCAAACATTAATTTATTTTTGTGACTCTCTTATCCTATGGTTGACTTGAATCACTAAGAAGCATAAAACTCTTCACATGGGTAGCGCTGAAGCCATGCCTCCCTGATCCAGTCGGCTTTTGGCAGCACTTAACTTTTATTTCTGTTACACCACACCTCACTGATTCATCCTTCCATTCTGTTGGTCCAGATATCCAGGGATCCTACAGTTTACCCACGCCTTTCCCACTTCATGTCAGCTACAAGTCTGACTACCCTGCCCTATCCAATTCCTCAATAAAATTGCCCACTCTCCAGAGTTTGAGTCTTAGTCAAAGACAAATGTCCACCTAAGTCACTTCAAGGCTTGTTCACTTCCCTGTCTAGATAATATTCCCTCCCTCTGAGCACCAGCTAGGAACACTGAGCTCACCAGCCCAGGACCTGCCCAACTGAACTCCCTTTCTATTTTCTGATTGACCAGCCCCCAAAGTCCAACAATTTCCCCAAGCTCTGCACAGCTGGGGAGCTAAGCCCCAAGTGCCACAGCTCCAGGTCCAGGCTCCATGTCATTCCTCTTCTCTGTGGGTCTGGGAGGTTTGTTTGCAGACGGGAGATTTCTTGGTGTAGAAAGATAAACCTGTTACGATGGGCACACAGTAGATGGTCATCAAATGAAGGAAAAGCAGCAAGTTCAGTATACAAGTGTAAAGGTCAGCACTAGGAGTTAGCTTAAGGGCCATCCTTTCCAGTGGCCACTCCTGAAATACCCAAGCAGAAGGACTACAGGAGTCCTTAAAGATCTCCAGAGGGAAGGCTGCACATTCTCTTTGCAGTGAGGAGGAGCTTGTCGTCCCCTTGACTCCTTTGCTCCACCTCTCACTCATTTGTTGAGAAATATGCCATGTGCCAGACCTTGGGCAGACACTGAGAGTACTGAGTGGTTACAAACTGACATCGGGAGTGGACTCCATCTACTGAAGAGGGAGCCACAGAAACAATTCCCTCTGCCATGTGTATGTAACATGTTCCAGTAGGGTGAATAAAGCTCATGCGGTATGTCCAGGGAAGGGAGACTCTACCTCTATTTGAAGGAGGTGGTATTTTAGCAAATGCAGAGACAAGTGCCTGTAACCCAGCTGTTTCAGTCTCCTGGGGGACAAGGTAAGGCAGCATCTCTTTTCAACCTTCCCCATTTCTAGAGAGGCACCCGTCCACAAGGGCCACAAAGTTTAGTGACTGGAAATAACTGAGCTGCCCTTGACCCTCCAGTGTCCTGAGTCAGCCCTCACTATATTGTGTCCCACCCAACAGAGCCTGTGGCAGGCAGATATACCCATCCTGTAAGTCAAGGCTGCGGTTCTCTCTACCAAGTACCCAGCTGGGTCTTGGCTGGCATCTAGCACCACCTACCGACCATGTGGGGAAAAGCAGAGGCGGAGCTGCCACCTCTTCCCTGGGGCTCCTGACATCCTTATCTGGCTGTCACACACAAATCACTCCCTAGACCCTTATCCCCACCCAAGGACATAAGGCAAACTTTGAAAGTGACACAGACACTCTGAAGGAAACAAAAGCCCACAGAGACCGCTGCAGCGGTCAGACCCAGGGACCAAGTATGTGCACAGGAATGCAAAAGGGACAAGACAGAGGACAGAGCAGGATGGGCGCTGGGGAGGGGAACAAACAGGGAGGGCAGACAAAGCCAGTGAGGGCCAGACTCGTGCTGTGGCAACATAGGAGATGCAGGAGGGTTATATGGAGGAAGGATAGGATTCAGGGTCCCCGGCAGGGGTTATATTTGGCATCACAGGCTGTGCACTGATTCTACATGATACCCTTTATTCTAGATGATGTCCCTCCTCTTGCATCAGGTGTTTCTGAGAAGCTCCTCCCAGCCCTCAGGCCTCAGCACCTGCACTGGCCCTAGGCTGTTTCCAGGCCGCAGCTGGAGCCAGGAAGCACCCTTCTTGGTGCTGACTTCCATTCTGGCTCCTCCTAGCTGGGAGATGGTAAGGAAGATTAGAAAAAGAGATGGAATAGGAATGAGGTTTTCAACACAAGCCGGTGCTAAATGAATCCCACATAAAGTTGCCTGTGGAAGATTAAATTGCAGGTAAGTATCTTTCAGTTTAGAGCCAGAAATTCCTGCTTAGGAAATAGCTTCCAGGCACTAGCAGCTCACACCCCTGACAGTCCATGCTTCTCCCTCTTCCTGGCCCTCCAAAGAGGGATCGTGTCTGACCTGCTCCCATGGAGGAGTGTGTGGGTCTCTGCATAGAAATGCAGGTTTTGGCATCAGACAGACCAGCTGGTGACTTTAGGCAAGTTACTTAACATCTCTGAGCACCAGATTTCTCTTCTAAAAGATAGGGATAACAGTAACAAAACCAACTGCTAAGAGTGGTAAAGAGTAAGCACAAGCCACTTAGCATGGTACCTGGAAGATAAATTCAATAAATATTGGTCCAGAAAGCAAAGAAATAAATGAGACCTTAGCCACTTTGTTACTGAGCCCTTGACTCTCCTTGCTCGCAATTCGAAGACAGGGCTCCGCAGCCTCTGCACCAACTCCCAGCCTCCCGTGGGCGAGGGAGGAAAGGCGGGGGCGGGGCCTGTTCTCACTGGGGAAGATTGCTCTCGCGTGGGTGATGACTGTGCACCTTACCCACTGGGGAAGACACTAAGCAAGTGAGCGGAAAAAGCCAGCACCCCATTCTACAGCATTCATTATTCAGCGCTTCCCACAACCCGGTGTTTGTGCTAGGGCGTGGAGAGTCCAGCAAAGCACCAAGATTTTAGTCCTGGCCTGAGATGTGGATGGAAAAGGCAGTGCATAGACCTAGAGCAGGGGAGGGCCATCTCCCAGAACTCTTTTTTCCCACAGGACCAGGTGATGAGGGTGGCCGGCGTCCAAAGAGGAGCTAGGGCTTCCTGAGGAGCTGGCTCCAGATCAGTGTTTCTCAGACTTCGCTGTGCATGGAAACCACTGCCATGAGGGCTTGTTCAAACCTGGATTGCTGGGACCCTAACCCTCTAGGTCTGGAGAGAGGCCCCAGACTCTGCATTTCTAACCAATCTCCAGGTGCCGCAGGAGCTGCTGCTGCTCTGAGCCTATGCAAGTTGTTTAAGTCCATTGAAATGAAGTTCAACTTCAATTTAAAATACAGTTCCTTGATTGCACTTTGCAGAGACTCAGTAGCCCTGTGGCTGCCATACTGGACTGTGCAGATGGTGAACATTTCCTTCACTGGGAAATTGTCTCCAACAGCACTGCTCTAGAAAGTCTGTCCAGAGTGTCAGGCATCTGGAGGGAGACAGGGGCTGGGAGTAAAAGGGGTAGAGAGTTAAGGTCCCATGAGGCTGAGGCTGTACAGAGCTTGAAGACCACATGAGGGAAAGATTGGGCCCTGAAGACCCCAGAAGGACCAAGGAGTGGTATGAAATACCAAGAGGCAGCCTCACCTCCTGGCTGCCCGTGGGGGAGCAGGGCAACCATGAAGCGCCATGAAACACAGAGGAGAGTATTTTTAAAAGCCAGCCTGGGGGAGTCACAGGAGTCAAGGCATAAACTGGAACCTGCCAGAGGCTGGGTATAGAGCCAGACCTCCAGTATTTTTTACTCAGCCATGATCCATTCGCCCACAGGCCTGCAAGGCTCTGTATTACTCAGGATGTGGGCAAGTAGTTGAGTTTTGTTGTGTGGGGCAGAGGCAAGGGGGAAGGATTGTGTATGTGCCAGGGAAGGAGCCTGAATAATGTGATGTCTCCTCCCTCCAAGGAGAAGCGTACATCAGAGTGGCGAACAGATGGCCCAGCAAAAGGGGTTAAGTAAAGAGATCGCTGCGAGGAGTCTTGTCACTCGCATTCAGTGAGCGGAGATCCAGGAGGAACAGACTTTTGGTGGGTCCGAAATAGCAAGTGCCAGGCAGGAGCGAAAGCCACTTTCCCCGCCCCCTCCCGCCCCTCGCAACCCTCCCCTGCCAGTCCTCTCCCAGGGACAGACAGGGGCCTCTGCCAACAGCTTTCCAAGGGAAAAGCGAGGGCAGCGACTGTGGGCTCTGTGTGTGTTTCTCTGTCACACAGAAAAAGGACTCTATCCTTGAACACAAAGAAATTTGCATGGAAGACATGGGAACCCAGCCTGCAGTGCAAATGCCCAGATTTTCAGGGGCTCAGAGGTACCCTCTGAATGTTCCAATCCTGTGTACCTTCACTTTTTCCTCTTGCTTCCTTTCATGCCCCTTCTCCTAGGGACCCTGCCAGCACCCACCCATGCCAGCCAGTTTGGGGTGCAAAACTACTCAGCTAGATATGCGGAGACCTGGAACAGGATGACACGAGACACTGATCATCCACTGCTCAACCATTCTGTCCCCTTCTTCCTCTCCATTTCCAGACACTCGTTCCTTTCCCTCCCTCTTTCTCCTCTCACATCAGCCCTTACCTGCTTTGTCTTTCTCTACTTTGTTTCTTCTCCTCAGATACTCTGGTCCCCAGAGAAACCAAGCCCATTTCCAAGTTCTAGATCTAAAAAAGTCCCTCTTCATCCATGTCTGGCCCCTTGCCTCCCAGCAGTTTTGGAGACCAGTCTTCCTCTCCTCTCTCCTTCTGACCCTGCCCAGGAAGAGCCTGCCCCTATCTCCCAGCTGACTGACTCCTCGCCTGCAGCCTATATCTACCTGAACTCTTCATCTTTAACCTCTTCTGGCGTTTCCTTTCAAGCCATCCCTGCAACCACAATCTATAATTCCAGATGATTTTTTTCAGTTTCTCCAAAGTCACTATCCCTGATTCCAAGGTAAGTAACCCAGACCCTCAGCTGACCATCCTTCTGCCTTCCAAGACACCATATCTTTCCCATTTATAAAGCTCATTTTATATTGGGAATTTTTGATCTATAAAACATACAGATTTTATAATGCCTTAAAAATAAAAAATTATATTTAGTGTATGCAGGATTGCAAAAGGCAAAATATATCACCCACCTACTCAAGTGCAGTGTTTCCAGGGAACTCTGCCTGGCTGGACTTCCTTCCAGAAGACAGTAAAGAAACTGTCACCACCTTGGGGTGAGGGCAGAGAAGGTATTCTGATAGAGAGAGTAAAGGGGATCCAAGGAGTTCCAAAATTGCCTTTGAAGATCTATTTCCCCATTAACCAGGGCTTCTCAACCTTGTCACGTTGACATTTTGGGCTGGATAGTTTGTTGTGGTGGGGCTGTGCCATGCACCGCAGGTTGTTCAGCAGTGTCCCTGGCCCCTACCTTCTACATGCCAGTATCACCCCCACCCATTGTGACAATGAAAAACGTTGCCAGATTTTGTCAGATGTCCCCTGGAGGTCAAATTATCTCTCAGTGAGAACCACTGACTTGAGCACAAGTTGTTCCAATGAAACAAAGAGACCAGTGATTCTAGGGAAACCTATGGGCTCTGAGGGAGGAACTATGACTCCCTTAGACAAAAGTGGGCCACTTCCCAGCTTGGGACCCAAGATTTGGCCACTTGGTCTCAAGAAGAGTCATCATGCCACATGAGTGTTGGGTTCCACTATGTTCCAGGCATGGAGCTGTCATGTACATCCATGCTTTATATAATGTCACCATGCAAGGGGAAGAAACTGACAGGGGGAGGCTGAAAGGCTGCCTGAGCACCTCATGGTATCTCTACATTTGGGTGTCATCTCTTATGCCCTTGGTTACCTCTTTGTAGACATGAATGTATGCACAGCAAGTACAAAGCTCATGCTATAACTCCAAGTAGTCAGGACAGTGCAAATATTCATTCTAAAACTCTACATAGTTTCAAACATTGTGCTTCCTTCTGCCTGGATGGCAGAAGTGTAATTTTAGTCCTTCTTGGGGCGTTTCCTGGCTTGACATTCCCTGAGTCTCTAGGCCTTAATCTGGGTCAAAACATGAAAGGGGACAATGTGAGGAACACCATTGGTCACCTGTCCACTCAGATTATACTGAAACACTGTTACTCTCAGTATGGCCCATTTGGATCTGACGGCTCACAACTTCTACATGGTTAAGACAAGGGGCCCTTATGCAAGGGTACTCACACTCCCTGTATTTCCAAACAGGGTCACAACACTATCTTCTATCCCACTTACTCTTCTTTTGATGAGACTTTAAAACTCCTCAAGAGGTGAAGTCTTGTGGCCATGGCAGAAGTGATATTATGTGGCTCTAAAAGGAGACAAAGCTCTTCCTGTTTCTCCTGGGATGCTTATTCTTCAATGCTAAGCCACCATGCTATGAGGAAGCCCAAGCAGCCACAGTTGAGAACCCATCTGGCAGCCCTTTGTGACTGCCAGACATATGGGTAAGTTTTTGGATGATTCCAGACCCCAGCTGGCCAGCAGGTTATCCCCAGCCTTCAACTCTTCCCAACATCATAAAACAGAGACAAGACATTCCTAATGTGCCCCTATATTCCTGACCCACAAAATCTGTAAGCATGATGACATGATGTGGAGCTATCTGTGATATGTCAGTAGCAGGTGCAGCATTTTGTTGGCCCATGTGCCCTAATGTTCAGACACACCTGTCAAGAGTCCTGCCTCCTTGCTGGTGGTGCTGCCAGACGACAGGACATACATCCATACTGAACTGGAATCGCACCTGTCTTTTTCTTTCTCCTGCCCAGGGATCTCTTCAGAACAGTGTGAAGAGTCTGGCTTTCCAACTCTTTTTTTCTCTATGACACTCTGTTTATACCCAAGCATCTCTTCCTTCTTTATTTCTTTCACCTCCTCTATAATTCATCTAATTTTCCTTGATGGTTTAGGCTTTTGTAACACAAAAGCCTATGAGTTGTACAGGCTTTTCATATCTCCCATTATCTCTCCTTTAGGGCAAAGAGCACAGAGTCAGGTACCAATTTTAGTGGGAAAAAGTAAAGGAAGAAGTACTCACTAGGAGGAGAAAACAAGATGTGTAGATTATTTTTGACAGTTTTATTGAGATATAATTTATGGACCATACAGGTCACCCTCTTAAAGTGTATAATTCAGTGAATTGTAGTATAATCACAAAGTTGGACTAGCACTGCTAGTCAATTTAGAACATTTTCATCACCCCCCTCAAAAAAAAAGACTCTTTAGCCCTCACCTTTCAGGACCCTATCTCCCCACCCCTGTGCTCAACACACTTTGGTCTCCATGGATTTGTCTATTCTGGACATTTCATATAAATAGAATCATACAATGCATGCTCTGCTGTGATTGGCATCTTTCTCTGAGCATAATGTTCAAGTTTCATTCACGTTGTAGTAGATCCACAGATGGATATCATCAAAACAAAGATATCCTTTACAACTTCCTCTACCTCCATTTCAAATTGTGGGGGAAATGTTCTTTGTGCATCAAAGGGAGTTTATATCCTTGACCCAGGCATTCCATATCTGAGCTTTGCAAGGGGATCAGCAACTGGACCCCAAATATGGGAGCCACAAGTTCAAAGTTAAACAATAATAGAGCCCCAAAGACCCTTCTCTCTAACCCTTGTCTCTGCATGATTAAGCTCCTGGCAAGTGTCTTTGATAAACTATTTATCCCTTTGAATCATACAAGGCCCCCTGTGGACTTGCCCTATGCTGTTACCATGAGCATGCACAGAAGGCAAGCAGCAGAAGGGAAAGCCAGAAAAATCCCTGCCCTTGCTGAGGTTCTCTTAAACACAATGTCTAGGACAAGGGCTCCAATTCTCAAGACTGCTGGAGATGGAGGGCTGTGAGCAGACAGGGTTTAGGACCCAGCTCCAAGTGAGGGCAGCAGTGGGGGCCGCCAGCCGAGAGTTTGTGGCTCACCTAAGAAGTGGATGAAGAATGGGCTGGAGAGGAGCATGACCATCAATGAACCACAAAGCCTTTTAGCATCCATTTGCACTGCTGCTGAACAAACAATTGCAAACACACCAGTCACTAACTGGGGATATGTCTCCTGGGACACCCTTGAACTCCAGCTCAGAGCCCCATCCCCAAAGGAGAGAGGAGGTGCCCTCAGCAACCCCACCTCAGCCTCTGCAGATGAATCCAGACCTTGCAGCCCTCCATCTCCCCTGCCTTTCTCCATTTGTGTCAGCAAGGAGGAGACCCCAGTATCTTTAGTTCATGAGCTATGGTCCATTTCAGGCAGCTGGGTGATGAACAGAGATGAGTGGCTGAGCTCTGCTGTCTTCAGAACAATGGTCTGGATATCAGCTTTCTGAAGCAGAGCCTATTTATCTAATCCATCCACCCCTGTAGGAGGAAGACACTATTCTTCTGCGTTAAGAAATATGCAACAGGTTCCTTTCCCATGAAACAAAGGACAGGAGGGTTGGTGAGCCCTAGACATGGATGAGCAGGAGCAGACCCGTCCCTTCAACATCTTTCCATCCCCCCATTCATATCTTGAGGTGCTGGGCCCAAAGGTCTGCTCAACAAGGCTTGTTTTGATCAAGAGTGGGGTTTGGAGTGTGTGAAGTGCCATGAGTTTCAGGAAGGAGATATGAATTCTTCAGAAGAAATAAAGATCAGTCCCACACTCACCGCTGCCCCTCTGACCCATGGCCCTGCCTGACGCTCCGGCTCACCTTCCAGACACACGCACTGGGGCAAGGTAGGGGAGTCTCTCTATGTGGGACAGATAGGAAAGCCTCAACTTGGGGTTCTGGGGGTTCCAGGCATCAGGGCAGCCTTATCCCTCTCCCAGCTGCCCCTTCATCCTATCAGCGACAGAGAGCTGAAATGGAAAGCTCCTGGTTGGAAAACAAATCCTAGTAGCTATTCAATAAGATCTTTACTCGGAATTTGTCAGCTCTCCAGTACTTTAAGAGGGCAAAAAGGACAATAAGGCAAGAAGTCAGGTGCCTGGAAGAAGGGCCTAACATAAAGCACCTTCTTCCCACTCCAGACTCAGGTCCCGATGCCATCAGCCTGGCACAGGAAACTGCTGGCCATACTCACCATGCCACAAAGCACTAGCTGCCCCCATTCTCATCCCCAACTCTGCCTTGCTGCCCTCCCTCCCCCTCCCCCATCCTAGTGGCCTCCGCCTCTTTATTTGCTGAGCCCTGGTTTAACAATGCGCTGTTTTTATGAGTTGTGCCATTGTTCTTGGTAAAGCACTTTAATCCACTTTAATGCCCCCTCTCTGCTCCTCGGTGACAGGCTGGTGGTTACTCTAATGCATGCCTCTCACCTCAGGGTTACTAATGAGGTCAGAGGGAACGCAATATCCCAACTGAATAATTCACTAATCAGATGCTACAGACTCCAGTGGTAAAATTTATTTCTGACACCTAAACGGCAAATGGGTTTGTGGACACACTCCCTTCTCTCTACTCCTGAGCTATTTCTGCTAAATGGAGGGCTGCTGTGTTTGCTTAACAAAAGGGCTCTGGTCTGGCCACAAACATATCTCCTCATCTGGGGCCAGGCGTGTCTTCAGAGGAGCAGGTGGGGGTGGCGGGTGACAGAGCCTGGAGAGCTGTGTAGATGCTTCGCATCAGAGCCATTAAGCTGCCTTTGAGCCTCCTTTCTCACTAACAGCAGGTGATACTGCTCGCATCCCTCCCCACCTTGTGAATTTCTTTTTTTAGTACTGGGGATTAAACCTAGGGTTTTTGCACTGAGCTACACCCCCAGCCCTTTTTTGTTTTTTGTTTTTTTTGGGGGGGTTATGTTTTTATTTTTTTAATTTTTCGACAGGGTCTCCTTAAGTCACTAAATTGCCCAGAATGGGCTGGAACTTGCCATTTTCCTATCTCAGGCTCCCAGAGTGCCAGGATTACAGGTTTGTGCTACCATGCCTGGCTCGTACCCCATTTGTGGGCTCCCAGTCCTTCTAAAGGCCTTGACCCCAACAAGACTCTTGATTGCATCTGCCTCGGCTGGATTATCATCACACTTGTTTCGGTATGGGCCCCTTAGCCTCTCACCCTACTCCCCTACCCTGCAGGGCTGAGAGGACATATCCATCTTCAGGTTCCAGCCACAGGAGTGTCCCCATGCAGGTTTGGACAGTAGCCACTGTGCCTCTCGGAGCCAAAGCAACCCCTGTTCAAGAACATTTCATGTTCCCTTGGATCATACCAGGCTTACTTTTACTCCATTCTCATGAGCAGTGCTGGCACAATCAAAGTCAACCATAGTCCCCATGTTTTGGGCTCAAGGTGAGGGAGCCCTGCACAGCTCTGCCTGCCTTCCAGGGTCAGCCTGTCATGAGAGCAGCCCACCAAGCAGGGAGCTCTATTAATATCCTTTCAATTCAATTGCCTAAAAACATAATATATGCATGGCTGTATAAGAGAGATGAATCTGAATGTCACCCCAAAATCACAGGCTGTGTGTCAAAATTATCTTCAAACTCTGAAGCAAACTCCATGAGACATTTTTGGCCACACAACCAAAAACAGAAATTTGAAGGCTCTCCTCCCTTTTTTAGCTGCTCCCCAGGACCTCAAGCACTGGTCAAAGGCTGGGAAGGGAAGGGACTTCGGCAGGTGACTAAGTCCAGCCACAGCCTATTCTCCCCTGGGTAGGCCAGAGCACAGAGGAGAAGGCACTGGCAGAATGCGGCGGTCTGAAAAGGCCAATGAGTGGGAGCGGGCACAGCCTCAGCTGGGGTTTTTATTAATCAGCTCCCAGGCTGCTGCCACCTCCTGCCTCTCCAGGCTGCTCTGAGGTGCTGGAGATGCACCAGTAATGAACAAAGGCGCCTCTAGCAGCAAGGACAGGACATGCATCAGCTCAGCGGCTATGGCTCAGGCAGCCTAATTGCCTGTCCCCTAGACTAGTACCTCAATGCCAGCTCCCCTGTTTAGCTTCACCCACACCCCAGCCCCTCTGCCAGAAGCTAAGTGGGCCTCTGTTCCAAGCATCAGAGGTCCAGGGGTGTGAGGTCCCTGGGCTGAGTCAGACTGCCCTGGAGGTCACAGGTCTCCTGTCTGCTTTCTGTAAACAGAGGCAAAGGTGGCAGCTCCCAAGCAGCTGTGAGAGCCCTGTGTGCAACTGAAGCAGCTCCCAGCTTGACCCTAGCTCTGGGTGTGACCCAGGCTTCACACTCTGATTCTAATTTAGGCATGCTTCTCCTCCTCCTCGCCTGGCTCTGGGAGCATCTAGCTCGGTGTAAGGATCTGAGCTGTGCATCGCTGATTTCTGTGGATTGTCACCAGCAGCACCTAGGACCCAGCTCTGGCTCCCTGGTTACAGCTCTAGGCAGTATTCGCTGTTGCTGACCTTTCTAAAATCCATCTTGTTGCCCTTCCACGTCTTGGTGATCAGCCTTGAACCATGAAGCTTTTGTGCCCTGTGACTACAGAACTGGATTGTCCTTGGCCCAGTGGCTCCCTGTGGCTCCCAGGCGTCAGACTCTCAGAAATGCAAAGGGAATTGACATTTGCTGAGTCACTTCCATGTACCAGGCATTGTGTGAGGGACTTCAATCTTCAAGGTGACTCTAGAGAACATTGTTGTTAGAATTCTGCAAAAGGGGAAATCAAGGCTCTGACAGGTTAGTAGGCTATCTGTGTCCCTGCCCACTTTGCTGTGTCATTAGCTCAGGAACAAAGAATAACCGAGCCTTGAATGATTTGGGAAGCGAGAAGCACATTCTAGAAATGGACAAGATGGGACCTCTCAAGGAAGCCCACGGGGAGGAAGGGAGTTCCGGCCCCTTAACTGTGGGGTGAAGCACTCATCTAACGAGAAGTTCCTCCCAGGCAGGATACCACAGCTCAGGATCTCAAGAGGCAGGACAGAGCAGTGGGCAGAAACATGCAGGTTCCCAAGATCGCAGCTTGTCGCTCACCAGCTGCAGCGTGTTGGATGGTCATTTCACCCTCTATCCCCTGGGGTCTGCATTATGGGAAGGGAAGGACTAGGTGACTACTCATACGCCCCCAAGTTCTATCATTCCATATTGGGGCACAGATTCTTTATGCTGGAAGGGGGTGATGACCAACATGTTAATATTAATAATAGTAGGAGAAAAAACCCTACATTTATTGAGATCTTGTTATGTGCACACATCACGTTACACATTTTATATGTATTATTTTATTTCACTGTGTGTCAATCCTATAAGAATCAGTGTTATTCTGCTTTGCAGATAAAGAAACTGAGACTTAGGGTGTCTGTAACAGCTGGATATTGGTGGAGCTAAGAATCACAACCAAGCTGTGTGACACCAGAAATGGTGATCTTAGCCACTATGCAAGGACTTTGTCTATGATGCCACATAGAAGACTGCCTGACCCTGCCTAGGCTGTCTTCAACCCAGTTCAAAAGGCAGGGCATGCTTTGTTCAGGAGAAGCAGACTAGGAGTTAGAAAGCTGAATCTATATCCAATGGTTTTGATCTGCTCCGTGGCTCAAGTGCCATCTCTAAAAGGGGACCAAAAAGCAAAATAAAACAAAAATTTTAGCCAGGGACAATGGGATACACCTGTAATCCCAGCACTCTGGGAGGCTGAGGCAGGAGGATCACATATTTGAACCCAGCCTGGGAAATTAGCAACTTAATGAAACCTTGTCTTGAAATAAAAAATAAAAAAGGGCTGGGAATGTAGATCAGTTCAAAGTCCCTGGCTTCAGTGCTTTTTACCCCCCACCCACCCACACACACTTACACAATACCTTTCAGGAGTTTGTCATAATCCAGTGTAAGAGAGATTTTCAAAGAGAGGGATCAAAACAAGTAATTGTAAAATAGGAAGAAATTTTTCAAAAGAAAAGGGGAGCTAGGAAGGGGGGAGGAGGAAAGGAAGGAAGGGGAAAGAAAAAAATGAGAAAAGAAGGGTAAAATAGAAACAAAGCTTTATAAATAAGGAGGGGAAGAGGGGTTAAAGAGAGGGGAGAGGACTGGGAAAAAAGAGGAATCAAGATATATCATGTACAGGTACAAATTCCCTATGATGAATGTGATCATTATGTGTATCTAAAATATACCAATAAACTTAACTTAAAAAAGAAGATTCCTATGAAAAGACTGTCTACAAATCCAAGGTTGGAATTTTGGGCTCCCTTATAATTCCATACCCTCAGGATCCCCCTCCTACTGACTTAATTTCTCCCTCCATGTTGTCCAAGTCAGGGGACAAGCACAGGAGGGGGTCCCCTCTTCCCTGACTTCATATGGTCTTCTACTCATCTTCATTCCATCCATTAATCCACCCATTCATAATCTCCTGTCACTCTTTGAGGAGAATTTATTCAAATATCTACCCATTCACTCACCCAGATCTCCATTCACCCACACATCTACCCACTTATCTATTTACCTACTCATTCATCTATTCACCCATTTACTATCTATCCTCCCACCCATTCATCAAAACACAATTATCCATTCAGCCATTCACCAGCCCAGTCATAAATTTCATCCATAATTCCATCCATCCACCCATCTATACATTCATTTACCTACATACCCATCCACTCATCATCCACGCACTCATCCATCCATCTACCCACTCATCCATTTATTTATCCATTCCATCATTTCTACATTCACTCATTTATTTATCTATCTTCCCATCTATTCATCAAACCATAGGCCTATTCATTTCTCTACTTATTAATTTATTCATAAAGTCAATCTATCCATTCTTCTCTACCTTCCCTTCCAACTACTCTTCCATCAATCTCATACAAATTTATCTATCATCTCGTCTCATCTTATCCTCCATCCATCCATCCATCCATCCAGCTTTCCACCCATTCATTCTTACATTCATTCCCCAACATATTGTGACCACCTACTACATTCCAGATCCTAGATTATGTGCTGAAGATAAAGAAGTGGATAAATAACAAGTTCTGCCTTTGAGGGGGTCAAATTACAATGAATAAAACAGTTTCACAAAAATAGGCAATTGTAACAGGTTATGACACACAGAAAGCTGTGGCATTTGTAAGGAGGGCTTCTGTGGTGATGAAAGTATGGGGGTCAAAGGAGGCTGACATCTAACCTGGGTTTCAACAGGTGGTAGGGAGTTGCAAGGTGAACAGATGAAGTGGGTGCTAAGCAAAGGCAAATGCATATGCAAAAGCATAAACAAATGACAAACTCTAGAACACTTGTTCTCACCTAGAGGCGATTTTGCTCTTCAGGTGACATTTGGCAATGTCTGGAGATATCTTTGATTGTCAAATCTGGAGATGGGGGAGACACGTGCCACTGGCATCTAATGGGTGGAGGCCAGAGATGCTGCTGAACATCCTAAAATGCATAGAGCAGCCCCCACTCCCAAAGACTTATCTATCCCCAAATGCCAACAGTGTCAAGGTTGAGGAGCTGAGAAGCCTGTTCTAGGAGGACAGCAAATGGTCTAGAATGGCTGGAGTGGAGAAAAGAAGAAACAGTGAGTAAAACACCCCACGGATGTAGCAGGAGCTTGGCCACAGGCTGCAAACCACCTTTGCTGAACACTTCCTTGCAGTAAGATTAAGATTGGCACGGGGGACTGGAGATAAAACTAGCCCAGTCACTACCCTCCAGAGCATTGCAATCCCACTGGAGAAGTGGCACAGCTCCACAAGGGGAGATGAACCCCTAGGAGGTTCAAGCATGCCAATCACTCTACTAGGATCTTTATGAGTGTTACAGTATAGATTTCTTAGATTGGTTCCATCAGGTAGGTTCCATTTTCTAGATAAGATAGCTGAGGCAAGGAAGAGTTTTTATTTTATTTTTTAATGGCTGTAAAGGCCGTGGGCCAAATCTAGTTGACCACCTGGTTTTTTATAAAGTTTTATTGAAGCACAGGTTAAAAGAAAAACTAGCTCTACATCACACAGTAAGTAAGCAGTAATACACCAAATCTATATCACCCAGCTCAACAAATAAAGGTGGCTGACTCAAGGCAGATTAATAGTAGAAACCCTGATAGTAGAAACCCACAGAGTTCACTGGAAGAGTACAATTTGGCCTTGAGCAAAGAAGAGAAATCAGAGATGCAGGAAGGATGGAATTAGGAAAGGCACAGGTGAGCAAGAATGTGGCAGTTCTGGGAACCCTTCGTGCTTGGGGGACTAAGGGTGGGAGGGAAGAGGAAGAGGTCCCATTGGGAGCCACTGGCAGCAAATGGCGCTGGGCCCTCAGGTCCAGGTAAGATGCATGTAGGCATAGAACCAAAAGGAACCACAACAAGCATCAGAATACTCTTGTCAGAAGCCTCTGAAGAACGGAGAGGAGGAGGAGCCGAGAGGAATTTCATGTTTTGGACCTGAGTTTGACCTCTGTTCCTGGCCTTCTGACTGCAGAAGATGCCTCTCTTTTGCCCCGTGGTTTCCAGGGAAAGGGGAAGCCCATGCAGAAGCCAAGGAGAGCCTGCCGCCTGGGCTGGCCTAGCCAGGCTGGAGGGATGACAGAGCTGCTATCTTTGGAGGCATCACATTCCCCTCTGCTAAGAGAGATGCCTCTCTCCCCCAACTCCTGCACACTGGCCACAGACATCTCACACATGCAAGCAGGCACACACACACACACACACACACACACACACACCCCAGATAGGAGAGTCTAATGAACAATGCTCATCAGACAAAGGAGACAATTTGCTGAAGAAAATGCTTGCTAGCCCTACTGCTCTGAGCTGCATCAGGGTGACAGGCTCAAAGAGAATCAATTTCATCCAAGAAATCTGAAAAGAGACAGGAAGGGGAGGGGCCTGCTTTGGCAGTAGCTAGAGAGACAAGGCAAAGGAGCCATAGCCCAGGCCAGGGAAAATCTTTGCAAATTGAATTTCTGGCCCTGGTGGAGACAAGCCAGGGCTGCTGTGGGAGAGGCCTGACCTCCGTGGAGGAGCCCTGTGCTCCTGGATCAGAGAGCTGCCCTTGGCCTCTAGGGAAGCTTAGGAAAATTTGTCCCAGGAGTGAATATTTGTCCCAGGAGGAAATATTTGTCCCAGGAGCACAGTGTCCCCTGCATGCTGCCCTCCTGACAGGAAGGAAGATGCCCAGAGACTCTGCCTCTGGAGTGAGTCTTAGAGGTAGGATAGTCCAGGCAAGGAGGAGAAGAGAGCCTGGAAAGGGTCCTCACCTGTGAAGGCCCCAGGAGGCTCATCACCACCACCAGGAGGCTCAGCAGCTGGATGTGGTGGGCTCGGCCCTGCAGTCCTCATTTGAAAAGCGCCTGAGTGGGTCACACTTGGTTGGACTGTGAGGCCACGGTCAATACAATGCCCACAAAGGAGCATGCTGGGGAGTGAGGGCCAGGGTGAGGGGGAAAGGGGTGTGTGTGTGCATGCCTGTGGGTGTGTGATATGTGTGCACATATGTACGAGAATGTGTGTACATGTGTGTGGGTATGTGAGCATATGCAGGCACCTAGAGCGTGAAGCAGCAGGACTGGGCCTCTCTCTGCTGCCCAGCTAGTCTCTCCGACTCTGCCTTGATGAGTTACACACAGTTGCCTTCACCTGGTCTGGAACTAGGAAACAAAACCACAAAGGCGGTGGGAAGAGGCCTCAGGACAAAAGCTCAGGGAGTCCCAATAACCAGCCCCTCACCTAAATCAAAGCAAACACACCCCTGCTAGTGGGCAGGACTGTGGCCCCACCCCACCCTGGACACCCAGACTTGCCTAGTCAGTCCACCCTCCGGTGTGCATCAATCAGGGTCTCCAACCACACCCATAGCAGCAGTAACCTTCCAAGAGCCATGGCTCACTATGTGGGTGAATGGAGCACCCCATTTTTCCCCTGAGAAGGAAATTTCTGTACAATCCTTGCCTGGCACCCACTAGAACTGTTCTGTGAAGTGCCACAGAATGCCCGAAACAGTGGCTGGCATGTACTAAGCATGCAGCACATACTTGGTGAGGGAATACACGTTTGCTTTATTTAACCCTCACACCAGCCCTAAAAGGAAGGCAGGCAGCTCTGTCATCAGAATTTGCAAAGGAAGAAGCTAAGGCATATGGAAGCTAAGTATCTCCCACCAGGTCACTTTGCTTGTTAGAGGCAGAGCCAGTGGTCCATCTCACCCAGAGCAGGCTCCATCCTTGTCCCAGTACAACAGCCTCTTGCATGGTAATCAAAGGAGCATCACCTTAAACTTGGGAATTGTAATATGTTACATGAAAGATGGCTGAATTACAAACAGTGAATTACTGTGGCCAGAGCCAACCAAAGGAAAGAGCCTCATGGGGAACTGGAAGAGGAGAGAAAGAATGATGAGAGGCTTCAGAGGGCCAAGGCCTTCCCTTAGGGACTACAGGCACACAGTCCACCACGAAGAAAAGCCCTGGCCCAGAGGAAATGCTTCATATGGACTCAGGATGCAGACCCCACAGAGGCAGGACTCTCCTTTCAGCAAGAGCTGGATCTGGCAGAGTTGGTACCACCATTCAGAGGCACCTGGCAAGGCAGGGACTCCCTCTGTGCTTTCATGATTGAGGACCCCTCCCCTGCCCAGATACTCCACAGTAAATCAGCCACTGCCACTCTGGGCCACCTGGAGAGTTGGACATCATGAGAATGTTTCAATGCCCCTCAATGACCTTGAGCTCATCTGAGTGAGATCTGGTGCTGCCACCCAAGCCAGCACCCTTGAGGCCTGGCCCAGCTCAGGCCCAAACAAAATCCTCTCTGCCCTGCACCCCCAGGCCAGAGCTGCTCAAACACCTATGGAGAGGTCCAGCTCCCTTGGCCACAGAGAGATCATTATTTTAGAATGTGCCGGCACCTCTGGGAAGTGTCAGGTCACAGAGCAGAGTGAAAATAACAAACCAACACCACCCAGCAACAAATGCCGCACATCACACAGGGACCTGACAAATGAAGAAAACATCTTGGAGGGGTGGAAAAGGGTTTAAGCCTCTGAATCTCGGTGAGGAGAGGGAGGTGAGATTGAAGTCTCCAAAGGACAAGTCCCCAAATTAGGGCAGTGTCCCTGTGGTCTTGTGCCTGCTGCTCTTCCCTGTGTCAGGGATAGGCAAGGGCTCAGAAGTGGCTAAAGGGCAGACACTGGAGGTCCCCTCTACAGGGAGCACTAGTTACAGGCCACACTAAACAATGTGAAATGGGGTCACTAACTCTAGGATCAGACAGAGAGTAGGAGTCAGGGAAAAAAAAATGGGCAGAGACACAGGGTAGAGGGGCGCTGCTTATGGAAGGCCCGGGAAGGAGATGAGGATAGAGAGAGCTTAGACGGCTTCCCATGCCCTTCTCGTCCCTGGTCTGAAGGGCCTTGGAAAGTCCGTCTCTCCTCACTGCCTGACTCACCTACACCTCACATTCTGAGGACAGTGCCCACTCCCCCTCCTCAGGCTGAACTCCTCCCCGAAGCTCAGCTCATGGCTGGGAGAGGGCAGTGCTGCCCCACACCCTGGCCTCCATGCCTGGCTATTCCAACCCCAGCCATGACAATGGCTCATAGGTGGGCTGAGCATGAGAATATGCGGATGGACTGCTAGGCAGAATCGTAATATGAGTCTCTTGTTGCCAAGAGCCATCATGTTGGTGGGGGGGGCTCTGTCAGAGAGAAGGTGACTACAGAAGAAACTGTGGAGTGAGAGAGCATAATTTGAGCCCTTGGAGCTGGCTCTGCCTGACATTTCAGTTACATAGGTTGGTAAGTTTTATTTGGGGTTGAGCCCTTTGAGTTTAGTTTCTGTTGCTCACAACCAAAAAGGTCTTAATTGATCCAGATGAACCAGGTCCATCAAGAGGCCAAACAGGATGTCATCTCGGGCTGATGCCAACTGGGTTCCTTATTTGGGAAGCAGAGGAAAGAGTGGCCAGGTAGAAAATTTCCCAGCATGTTGCCAACCAGATGCCACAGACATCCTACAGGAAGTCAGAGAAGCCGGCAGGCTAGGCCAAGGGGTTTCACTGGACTATGGCCTTGCCTACTGACAGAAGCCCATACAGCACACAGAGGTAGAGACACAAAGCTCACTGAAGATTCCACCAACGTTTTTCAAATTTAAGAACCAGTGGCCTATAAGTCATATTTAAGCCATGGTTAGCCTTGTCTAGGACAAGGCTGTACATCTTTTTACTGCATGTCTCAATCCTACAAATACAGCTTCTTGACATTATGACCCCCTGTTGGCAACATAGGTTTCTTTTAAAGTAATGGTAAAATATGCATAACATAAAAGTTACCATTTTAACCATAGTTATGTGTAGAGGTCAGTGGCATTAGGAACATTCACAGTGTGCAGCAACCCATCTCCACCATCTGCATTCAGAATACTTTCATCCTGCAAAAGTGAAACTCTATCCACAACAAATGACTCTCCATTCCTTCTTCCCTCAGGCCCCTGGTGACTATCATTCTATTTTCTGTCTCCATGAATTAGACTGGGCTATGAATGGAATCATAAATATTGTCCTTTTCTGATTGGTTTATTTAATTGTATAAATGTCCTCAAGGTTCATCTATGCCACCAAGCTTTTGCGACATTTTGTAGGCATGCCTGCTGACTGTGGCACTTCAGTTCTTTCCTCAGAGGACCAACTTGTCACACCCAGAGAAGGCAGAGTTCAGAGAATAGAGTGTATTTTTAAGTATAAGCCCAGCACCCATTCAGCAGACTTGAATTGGAGCTGAGCTATTTGTTCTTCATACAGCTGGTAAATCTTCTTGAAATCCTTTCTGACAAGCAACAAGTAATCAGAAGATGGCTCCACCCAGGGGGAAAAAGATAAAGGAAGATGGTCCCAGGATCTGAAGAATAATTTGGCTTTCTATGGATTTGCTTTGTTGGCCTCACATTTCCAATCAACCTCATAAGTCTGGAAGTCAGTGATTTTAGAAGTATCATCAGAGTGTTTGTAATGCTTTACCCCAGGCTCAGGAAATAAAACATTATACAAGAGAATTCATGAGCCTTAAAAAGAATCGAGCTTCTCTTCCTGAGTCTCCCACTGATAAAAGTGAAGCAGGTGTACCCACGGGCATGGTCACACATAAACTCTACCAGAGGACACTGGATCCTATTTAGAAACTTTTCCAGGTCACCTGTGTTATCATTCATTCTTCTCCACTCATTCCCAGGTTCACGTGAGTTCTCACTGCACCGTGGGTCCAATTCTTTCTCTCAGCTCTTTTTGCAGATGTCTCTCCAGCCCTAACTCAAATCTGAGACTCACCCTTTTGGCTCCAGGCATTGCCTGCATCCAGCTTTGCTCCCAGACGCTTCTGGTCTCAGCCTTGAAAACAAATGGGCCAGGGAAAGGGAGTGGATACAAGCCTGGAGAGTGAGCTCTCCTGCAGTGCCAAAGCCCAGCCCAGGGTGGGAGACAGAAGGGAACCCTGGCATAAACATCTGGACATAAATGGACCAAGACTTCCCACCCCTTTCTAATGGGATCTCTTCCCTTGCCCAGGCCAGGGAATCCCCACTCTATCTCCTGCCCCTCAGGAGCACCCCTTGCCTTAGCCAAGAAGTTAGGGCCATTTACAGAGTGCACTTATACTTATCTATTAGATAATAAGCCTAACACCTGACATTTCCTGTTAACATAGGTCACATCACCCAGGCCTCATGTAAAGGGCTAGGCTTGAATAACTCAAGATGCTTGAATGGACAGGTCAGTTTTGTCCCACCGATGTTGAAGAACAAGAGTCTGGGTTAGAAGTGCATTGAAAACCTTGCAATATTGTTATTCAACAAGTATATGTGACCCACCCCCAGGTGGATACATGAAAATGGCAGAGAGAAAGAGGACTCGATGGAGCTGGGTCCAAGTGCTGATTTTTTTTAAAGATCTTTTTATCTTAATTCCACTTCCATAAAATGAAGGTTATATGTTCTGCATCAAAAGATTGAAGAATTAAGTAAAAGAGTGGATGTCAGACTGACTTGTAAAGATCCTGAATGTCCCTCCTTCCTTTTTTCCTTTTCCTCATATAAGCAGTAATTTATTTATTTATTTATTTATTTATTTACTTATTTATTTATTTTGTGGGTACCGGGGGTCGACCTCAGGACCTCATGCACCAGCAGGCACCCGTGCTGCTGAGCGATATCACTGGCCCTTTTTTCGTATGTGGGTTCCAGGAGTCGAACTCTGGCCCTCGCGCTTGCCAGGCAGGCGCTTAAGCCGCTGAGCCATCTCACCGGCCCCTAAGCAGCAATTTATTAGGAAACTAGACTCCCTCAGCATTTTCCTTTCTGTTTCCCTCACAGATGCCCACCCTACCCTGGCCCAGGAAGAGATACACATCTGAAGGGTCCAGGTATGGAGCGTTAATTGGGCCACACACACTGGGCCACTGTGTGTTTAAAGGCACGTGTCTACCCTCAGCTCTCTTCCCTCCAGTCTCAACAGAGGACCTTGTTGGGACTGGGTTGTCCCTTTCTGTGTTTTCCTCTGTCCAGCTGGCCACAGGAATTAGAAACTAAGACTGCATTTGGCCTTTAAGACATTCTTACCATAAAGTCCAGCAGCCACCTAGCTACTCATAAAGTGGTCTTTATTCCATTTGGTTCCTTACTGCCATTTGACATCTTGAAGTCCTAAAGAAGCACAGTTGTCAGATGAAAACATGAGCACTCTTGGGTCCCTGACAGATGGAGCATCAAATTGTACCCTTATCTGTGCCCCTTAACCAATGGACAACTTAGACCAAACTGGTAGAGTCCCTGGATACTTGGAGAAATTCCTCCTGCTCTGACCCTTGCCAAGCCTCAGGTGGACCTGTCTACTTTCCTCCAAGAAACTCCCCTGGTGTTTCCCCTGGCCCCTAGACACCGCTAGGGCCACCAGTGACACCTCCATTCATTCCCTGTGGGGAGGAACTGAGGGAGATGTAGAAGAGGACATCACTCACACAAAAGGAGAGAGCCAGCCCACAACACACAGTGCTCAAGACAGCTCTTCACCCAGGGGTACTGCTTAGGAGAAGATGTTAACTACCAGGCTGAAAGCTTTAAAAATAGAAGGAAAAAGAAAGAGAAAAGAAAATAAAAGAAAAGACTGTTGCTAAAGAAATGAGGGCCCCCACCTCCAGCCCCAGACCAGCAGTCCAGTTCTCTCACCATCTGTTTTAGGTAGGTCAGATTTTGTGGCTAAAAAAATGAATGCTGTTCCCATAAATACAGTTCATATTGCATTGCACATATTTATAAATATAAGTGCTGTAGCACCACCACATTGCCTGTGAAGAATGCAGGCAGGTTGTGATTAGAGGTGAGCCAGTTCCTGATTGTGGGTTAATTAGCTCTGCTAATAAACTGCCTGTAGCTTTACTTAAGAAAAATAACATATTTCATCTTAGGTAGAACAATTAATTACAGTGCATGTAAAATAGATATTTTTGCCTCATGAGCATCTGAAATGCTTTCTGTGGGGGGAAATACTCACATGCATACGCCATTCTTTTCTTTTAAAAAAGAAAAAAACATTCACCATCCCTCCCCAGCATTCCCCCTGACTGGATTGTGCTGAAGATGAACTTAAAGGGGCTGGAGTGATTTTCCAATTCAAAAGCTGATCTCCAGCAGCCATTGGCAGCAGAGCAACTCAATGACATCAGATGGATCCCAGCAGGAGTCTGTGGGGCACAAGATGAAGGGCCATGGGAGTTGCTCAACAATAGGGCTAAAGAAATACCTTAATTAGCAGTGAGAGGGAAGCTTGGAATAGGCATCCCCAAGACTTGGGGAAGGTGCCAGCAAGGAAGGAGAGCCCACGAAAGAAACAGCAGTGGATGGCAAGAGTGTGGGTGGTCTACGGCAGCACGAGAGAAGCCTGATTCCTGACACGGTATTGGGGGATTCTAGCCCTAGGTCTGCTGGAAACTCTGATCAGCAAGGGTCTTGGAAACTCAGAGATAGAACAGACCTTAAACCTTGTCTGATTCTGTGGTGGCAAATACCTGATATGAGTGCCCCTTCTCTCTCCCTTTGCAGACACGGCTAATTGGTGGGTGCATTCCTTCCTACAAATCCCAGGCAACCACTATGAATTAATTGGAATTGGCAAACCTCCTTGACATCCCTGATCTAATCTTACTTCTTTGTTTTGAGATAAGAAAAGTGAGATCCAGATAAAAGAATGTTGTTTTAAGTATTTTAATTGACCCTAACAATGGTCTCCTGACTCTCCACAACAAACTTTGTCCAGGGGACTTCCAGATATCTGTAGCTCTTGATTTCACCAAGGATTACCCACAAATGAGTCACAGTCAACCTTCCAGAACCCAGAAAAATAATCCATGGGAATGCAAGCCAAGTGTCACCCTTGGATGAAGAAGACCCAAGAATGTAGATTGAAGAGGGTCAGGGGATCATTGGAACCATGAGGTTGCACATCAGTAATAAACCTTCCCCAAGGGCACTGAGCCAGGCAAGACAACAATGACAACTAAGATGAACATGTTCCAGTTAGGATGTCTCCGTTGCTAGAGCTACTATAACAAAGTACCCCATATAAGGTGGCTTAAACAACAGGAATTCATTTTCTCACCATTCTAGAGGCTAGATGCCCAAGACCAGAAGGTCAGCAGGGTTGCTTTCCCCTGAAGTGTCCCTCCTTAGCTTGGGGATGGCCATCTTCTCACTGTGTCCCCATATGGCCATCCATCTGTCTGTACGGTTTGAGTCCTAATCTCTTCTTATAAGGACACCAGTCATATAGAATTAGGGCCCACTCTAAGGACTCCTTTTAACCTTCAATTACCTCTTAAGATCCTGTGTCTAAACACAATCACATTGGAGTTTAAGCCTTTAATATACAGGAGGGCACAATTTAGTCCATAATACAAGGTCATCAAATGACAGCCCTTAAAGCTGGAGGGGTCTCAGAGGCACCAGTTCACACCCAGGACATGTGGGTGCAGGGCTCCCTCTCCAGGACATGTGCGTGTTCTTCCAGCTCCACCCAACAGCAACAGGAGCTCTGCATCCATACAACCCAGGAGCATGCAGGAGGAAAGAACAACACTGAGAAATGGACACCTGTCCCCACAGTGGAAGGCAGAACATGGACATATGCCAGGAAGACAGATACAAAGAGATGCAGCACTGTGGGCTACGAAGATGGAAGAGGGGGCCATAAGCCAAGGACTATGAGTGGTCTCTAAAAGCTAAGAAGAAAAAAAAAAAAAAGACAAGGAAACGGACTGTCCCAGATAGAGCCTCCAGGCATGAATTCAGGCTGCCTACATATAGATTTCTGGCCAGAGAGACCCATGGTGGACTCCTAGCCTACAAAACTCTAAGACAATAAATTTGTTCTCCCTGAAGTAGTTTGTTACAATAGCCATAGCAAACTAATCCAACTACCTAGAAAGTGACGCTCTTCCAAATGCTGACAAACTACAAAGCCTCTCCTTTACAAAGCTCCAGGAGGAAAGCTGGCAGAAGTTTTGAGAAGTGAGAGATATGGGAGTCCCCACTTTCCTCTGTTGATAGAGTATTTCCTACATGTGCCTACTGCTGTGCTGAGTGTGGTTAATTCACAGGCCCAGCTCCTACCCTTCCCCATGGCCTCAGGGACTTGTATAGACCTCTGTGTGGGGCCTCCAGCCTCATGGGACAACACTGGCTACCATGACCTCTCAGCAATCACCTTGTCAGTTCACCCCATCCAAGCAATGAGCTTTTGGTCAGGATCATAAGATCAATTTTGGAGTTGAACCTGGGTTTTCAACAACCACTTGAAAGGAAAAATGACCCAGAATTCCATCTGTCCTTTAGAAATTAGCATCTATAAAAGTCCTTCTGTAGAGTATGCTCTTTCTGATGTGACACCCTTCTCTCTGGACTCATCCCTTTATCCCCAAGGCCTCTGCACTGGCAGGAGCCCTGGGGAGGGAGAAAGCCAAAGAGGCTGAATGGCCCTTAGAAGCCGTGGTATCTGCCAGGCCAGGGAGCCAAGCCAAAGGCCTGCCGACCAACCCTGGAGAGCCTGGCAAATGATAAGTGCCACCAATTTCCCCTTTTCTCCTGGAGTTGGAACCCAGGGGACATGTGCAAGGCATGGGCTTCAGTGTAAAAATAAACCCATGGCTGTCAAGCCCCAGCATATTAATGACAATTAATGATTTGTTTTAATCCTCTCCAGCTCTCCATGGGCATCTGTGACATGCTCTGGGCTGGATGCCCCTCCCCACGCTCCCACCTGCTGCAGAGCCTGTCCATATGCTGAGCTGCTAGGGAGTGCAGACTGGGAGGGAAAGTGGGTAGGGATGCCCACCGTAAGAAACCTGCCTGGCAGCCATCAGTGGGCGGAGCTCCCTGATACCACTCTTCCCTGGTACCTGCAGGACAGAGGCAGCCAAGGAGCTGTGGTCAAGGAAACTGAGGCCTCATACATGTGATCTGGGGGGCAGACTTTTCTACTTTGTCCCTCCATTCAGACTCGGCTCAAAAGAGCAGCCCAGTGTCACCCCTGCTCAAGCAGCCTGCCCTGCACAGGGCCCTAGGTCCTGCAGGGGATGGTAGCTGCTCCCAGCCCCAGGAAAATGCTACCCTCCTTAGCTGCTCTTTCAGAGACAGCAATCTCCCTCCATGCATCCCCCTACTGAAGCATGAGCCCTCCTTACAGTGTGTCTGGCCATCCCCTCTTGTCCTGCACACAGTAACCCGGGCAGGCAGAGAACACATCTGTCCAGTTGGTGCTGGGGTCACAGGTGTAGAATAAATGGCAACAGTCTGCCTGGCCACCTGGCCCCAAAAGAAAGAGGCTGAACCCACCTCACACATGCTATATGCCCTGTGAGCATCAGCTCTTGTCCTTGCCCGTCAAGTGACCCATTCCACCCTCCTACCACCTGATGCCCTAGGTGCCACTGTTACCCACATTGTTTGCAGGAAGAAAATAAAGCTCCTGTAGCTCAATCCAGCTTCCATAGCTTCTAGGTGCTAAAGTGAAGGGTGAAGTCCTGATTGTGTCTGCCCAGTTCCCTCACAGTTCTTGCCTTACCACACCACAGCCTGCAAGATCATGTGCTTCAAGGACACACTTGGTCCTTGAAGCAGCCCCAGGACTAAAGGTTTTTGTTAGATTCCCATTTTACAGATGAAGAAACTGAGAACTAAGCACATTCTCAAAGCCACACAGCAGAGCCGGGGCTCAAATAAACTATTACAGGATGATGATGGTTTGCATGTTTCTGATTGGTCAGCACTGTGAAAACAGGGGCAGAGAACTGAAGAGGCCAAGAGGCACTCAGGGGACCTTGGCAAGACCTGGCCTTGAGCTCAGAGGCAGGAAGGGTATTTCTAATGCAGGGTGAGGTGGTAAAAGGACTTGGTTTCCTGATCATCACATCAGGATTTCTCTGCAAATCTAGGGGTAGGTGCCTGGCTGTCCCCAGTCCAACCCCCACATCTGTAACCAACTCACATAGGAGAAGGCAGGGACTGCCAGAGGCTCTGCCAGCCTTCCCCTGCACGTGACATACAGCAGATAAACTCTGCCGAGATAACACACTGCCTTTTCTTCCTGGTTCCATTTGGGATTAAAACTATGATGGGAAAAAAAAAAAAATGCCTGAAAACCTAAGTCCTTAAAGACTTTCTCCCCCGATCCTTTGCAGTCTCTCTAATTGGGCACTTAGCTAGGGTGGGAATGAGAGGTCCTCGTAGCCGTTACAGAGACACACAATCAGGAAATGTCGCCTTCTTAGTCCTATATGGAACATCTATTATTCTGTGCAGAAGTTATACTGGGCTTCCACAAGGTAAATCTTTGGTGGCAAAGAAAATCTCCCTCCCAAACCCCCTAGCTGGTCTCAATAAAAAGAATCAGTTTGCTGTCATAGACTCAAATTTAACCACCAAACCCCGCCTTGAAAAGCACAACCCCAGCCGAGGCAGGCCTGCAGTGTTGGCAAAACACCTATCTACAAGGCTGATGTTTCTATTTCAGGCACCATGGCAGCCAGGAGGCTCTGACCTGCTGCTCCCCATTCTGCCGTCAGCTGGCTCAGTGCTGCTGCTCTGTTTTCCACCCAGCTTCTCCATTCACCTGCCTTCTCATCACCTCAGGCCTGGGGGTGTCTCCCAGGGGAACCCAACTTAAGCTGCACCTTTCATCCTTGCCCTTTTTTGACCCCCAAGTCACAGAATCATGGGACTTCCACCCCAGCTGCAGCCTCTCTCTCAGGTTGAGGTTACTTCTTTAGAAGAAATCATCAGCCTCTGCCTCCTCACCTAAGAAAACAGCACGCTCCTCAAGTGTTCTTATAGGAAAGATGGTGATGTGTGACAAGCCCACCCCCTGACCAGTCCACACGACCAAGAAGAGCCAGGCACGTCCGAGCAGGCACAGGCTAGACACAAAGATACATTGTTGAGTTATTAGCAGGAGGGTTTTTTACATCTTTGGCCTTTCCTGCTGCTCCTGCATGTGCATGAGTACACATACATGAATACACACACACACACACACACACACACACACACACACACACACACACACTGCCCTGGCAATGGTCTCTGCAGCACATTGGTCCCACCATCCAGCCTCTCTCCAGATCATTGCACTCACCTCCTCCCTGCAGCCCTGCATGCTTGGCAAACTTTGGCTATGCCAGTGCCTTGCTCACATCACTCAGAGCCCAGCCACAGCCCCAGAATGCAGGTAGTCCCTCTCGCCTGGCATTCCAGCCCTCACAGTCTAGTCCTGCAAACCTTTCCACCTGCAGTTGCCCTGTGCTCACCACCCTCCAGCCTACTCATCCCCTGAGCACACCCATCCTGCTGCTCCCTGCCAATGTGCTCATCCTACAACCTAGGCCTGAGCTGTCTACTCCCCCATCTCTACCTGCCAAATCCCAGCTTGTCTTCAAAGCCCAAGTCAGGTGCTACCTCCTTCACAAAACTGCCCACATGGAGCACAGTGCCTGGTAAGGTGGGATATTTTCACATGGCCATCTTGAGACAGGATTTCAATGCAACTGATCTGGCACAGCCATGTCAACCTGCAAAACCCTCAAGCCCTGCCTTATCACAACTCCCATCCCATCCCTGATCCAGTCTTCACTGATGAGATGAAGACATCGGATTGAGACATTTCTTAGATTAAAAACAGCTGAGAGTACAATAGTTTGGTTTTTCAGTGCATCAAAATGCCTTGTTGTTAAAATAACTGCACCAAAATCTGTTCTCTACCTGCCCCGTGGCAGGTCCTCCTCATGCTTGATGAATGAGTGAGGGAACAAATGAATAAGTGGTTCCCCCACAGCTTCTTGTAGTTTTTTAGCTCCTGAGCTCTTTCTGAGACAAGGAGCCTGACTACTATGGCACCTGGGCCCCCTGCCTGTGCCCTCACAGCCCCTCCTCACCTTGTAGCCAAGGCGAAAGGAAGGGAAGTCAAAGGAGTCTATGCACAGTGAGAGGGTCAGGGATCACCTGGTTGGAGAGCCTACTTTCCCTGCCTCCATCTGCTTGACTTGTGCCTTGATCCTGAGGCCAGGGCCCATTCTTTTTTTGGCTTTAGAAGTACCTACAGACACCCCTCGTTTAAGGACTTTAACAATGTAGGTCCCTTCGCACAGACTATGTTGTTCAATGAATTGGTCGCTAAATGAGGGATTGTGTGTAGTATGTACATTACAATATTCAAAGAATATTGTACAAAGAAATGCTCAAAGGAAACTCCAACTTGACGACTTTGCTTTTATTTGCATAACGCTTACACATAGTACTGTAATATATAACAGAACATAAACCTATAGTACTGTACAGTGCAATCAGCAAAAATTACTGTACTATACTGTACTGTACTGTAGGAGAAGCCACCTTAAGGCCACACTGCTGCTCACATCCCTGCATCATAAGTCGCAATGTAGGTCGAAAGATCAAGCGGCAGGTTGTAAGTCCAAATAGCTGTTAAATAGGTAGGTCATTAAATGAGAAATGTCTATATATTCATGCTAGGTGTGTGGTGCATAACTGTAAACCTAGCACTCTGGGAGGCTGAGGTAGGAGAATCACAAGGTGGAGACCAGTCTGGGCAACTTAGCAACTTATGGAGACCCTGTCTCAGTATTTAAAAGAGGGGCCAGTGAGATGGCTCAGCAGCATAAGCGCCTGCCTGGCAAGTGTGAGGGCCCGAGTTCGACTCCCGGAACCCACATACAAAAAAAGGGCCAGTGATATCGTTCAGCAGCATGGGCGCCTGCTGGAGCAGTCCTGAGGTTGACCCCCGGTACCCACACACAAAAAAAAAATATATATATATATTTAAGAGAATTTTTTTAAAAAATGGCCAACAATGTAAGCTCAGTTTGAAGACACCAAGTTCAATCCCCAGTAATAAAAAAAAAAGTAAATATGCACCCAGTTCTCCACTTCCTCCATAGTCTGGCTTCCTTCTCCCCTGACCGTAGGGTCCCCTCCCTGGGCCTCAGCCACAAGACCAGAACACTGTCACCAGTGGCCCCTCTGATGCCACCTGCCAATGCTTCTGCCCAATGTCTCCCCCAGCTGTTCCCCACAACCAGCTACTGCCACTGCCCTGCTGGATTTGTAGTGGCAGTGATGAGCTCGAATCTCACCAAGCTCTTGCCCTCATCCTTTGGCACACACCTAGACTTCCCTCTGGGGATGCAAGTGCAGCACACTGTCCTGACGCAGGAATGGAGTGAAGAATATGCTTCACGTCCAGACCCAGCATGACACTGCTTATTCAATCTCCCTCTCTCTCTTCCCCTCCCTAGCACACCCTGTCCCCCCTCCCTCCTCTCTCTCTCTGATTGCAAATGAGATTCTCCACAGCACTGTCTAATATGGCAGCCACCAGCCACAAGCACTTATTTAAATTTAAATTACTTAAAATGAAAGAAAATTAAAAATTCAGTTCTTCAGTTGCACTAACCACATTTCAAGTGCCTGATGGCCACAGCAGAGATGGAGCCCGTGATCACACCCATAGAAAGCCCTGCAGGATGGCGCTGCTCCTGGGCCTCTGTGGAGTGAAGGCTGGCCCTTGAATAATGCCACCAAGGAGCAGCCTGGTGTCCCCTCCCTGCTGACCTTTGCAAGTGGCCAGGAAATGACTTTTGTTTGGGTTAAGCTGCTGGGACTGTGGACTGTTTGTGGCAGCAGTTAGTCCCAACACCAGCCACTTGACTGCCCCAAACTGGCAACCCAGGGCTCACCCTCTCTGGCTGGTCATCTGTGCCCCCTCCCTGGGCCCCAGTGGGCAGGATAAAGGCCAGGATTCCAGGCTCTCATCTTGACCTTCCTCCCTCCTGCACAGGTCTACAGCTCTTTGACATCCTTCTCCCAAACTCTGCATGTCTTGCCAAATCTGGGTACTAATTCTACTAACATTTATTTACTCTCTTTCCTGAAGTGGACTCCTTTTGGATTTGAATAAATATATTGAATAAATGCAAAACCAATATTATTTCCTGTATTAGTCACGGTCCTTCAGAGACACAGAACCAATAGGTTATATAAAGAAATGTAGTATAAAGAGTTGGCTCACATGATTACGGAAAACTGAAAAGTCCCAAGATTTTTGTGACCAAGCTAGAGATCAAGCAGGACCGATGGCATAGTTTCAGAGGCCTGAGGCCCAGGAGAGGTGATGGTGTAGCTTCAGAGTGAAGGCCAGCAGGCTGGAGACCTAGGAAGAGCTAATGGTTCAGTCTGGAGGCAGGGCAAAACCACTATCCTGAACTGGGCATGATGGCACACACTTGTAATCCCAGTACTCTGGAAGGCTGAGGCAGGAGGATCGCAAGTTCAAGCCCAGCCTGGGTAGCTTAGCAACTTAGAAAGGCCCAGTTGCAAAATTTAAAAATTTAAAACTCTGTGGTAGAATCCTTGTCTAATGTGTGCAAGGCCCTGGGTTCCACCCCCACTACTGACAAACAAAAACAAAAAAACACTCCTAGCTCAAGGTACTCAGGCAGAAGGAAATGCCCTCTTACTCCTCTCTCCTGGGACACTCAGCCTCTTTTTGTTCTATTCATGCCTTCAACCAAGTGGATGAGTTCCACCCATCCAATCTGCTTTATTCAATCCATTGATTTAAATGTTATTCGTACTCAGACATCCCCTACAGACACACCCAGACTAATATTTGACCACATGTCCCAGTACCCCATGCCAAGTCTAATGGACACATAAAATTAACCATAACACTTGCAACAAATTGAAGATAAATACGATGAAAGCCTAATGCCATGACTAAATCCAGCTAAGATCTGTAGTCTGTGTTGAGCACAGAGTCTGAGGTCTGATATTTGTTCTCTTTAAGAAAGAGATGGGCAATTATTATCAGGGAGGTGCTAAAGGCAAATTGATACCATACTGGGACTTTAACCTTGAAAATATCCAAAGGGTGCACACTTCCCACCGTGTGACTCATGTCCCCAGTGCATCCCTGTCTGTACTACCTTGGTTATCTCCAGTGCCCACCAGAAGGATCCAGCCCCATTCAGGGGCCACTATTCTAGACTATGGGCCTCCGGGGACTGAGACCACCTCTTAATGACAGTCCTGTCTCTCTCAGTGCCTTCCTTACACACAGGAGCCACTTAATAAATGGCAAATGAGTGAAGTGTGGCCCAGACCATTCTCTGACCTACTTGGCGGTTTCTGTCAGAAGCAGAACATCCTAACAAAGGAAACGGGACTAAAATGTTAAACCACACTAATGGTTCCGTCTACCAAAAAGCTCTTGTGGCACTTAGGGGCAGGGCTCTGTCTAAAGGAATTAAAACAGTCAATAGCTCCGGGGCCAGATTAAGACATTTGAGGCTCAAACTACGTTCCGCGTCATTCAAAAACCAGAATGTATTTTCAGAGAAAGAACACTGGGCATCCATATCTAAACAGAAATAAAGCCTCAGATATACACAAATGTAGTGTACTAGAGGAGCAGAAACAAAGGGACGGGAAAAGGAGGAGGAGGTAGAGAAAGCAAAGAAATGGAAAATGCGGAAAGACAAAGAAGGGAGAAGAAAGGGGAAAGGGAAATGGCCTGCCTGAAATCTGATCCTGATTCTCCACTGAATGAAACTCATCAGTGATTTCTCCCTTCACAATAGGGATAATTCAACTTCCTATTTAGATATACAAAGTTCTGGATCATTTATATCTAAAGAGAGCCCCCAAGAACACCCGGTGCGTATAGGTTCCCATAGCAAAAGCCAAGAAAAGCCATTTCCATGCACACTCAGGGGACAGCTCCAGCTGATAAAGCCTTCATGTCATCTGGGACTTCCCGGGCTGGGGAATCCTCCAAGGTAAAGGCAGGGCTGCAGGTGGTATTTTCAAAATTCTTAAAAAACCTAATGGATATCATATATTTCAATTCAACAGAACCTACTAAATTTTCTGCAGCTCTGTAGCAGGGTCCTGTGCTTACTTCTAACACTAAAATCTATTTTTTTATGTGTCCCCCAAAGGAATATGAGGTCCTTACATTTGGAAACCAAGCATTTGCCTGATTTTGCTTATTTTTTAATATCCTTAGTGCCTGCCCCAGATCCTTGAAAGATGTATAAAGGGTAAGTGAGTAAATGAAACAAACAAATGTGTAACTATGGTGTACTATTTTCATCACACACTTTCTTATATGTCTTTTGACTTGTCAAAATGTGAAGGCAAATTCATTAGTAGTAAGTAGAGATTATTTAGAAGGAAAAAAAATCACTCAAAACAAGTGAAAAAATAATGAAAAGGGTGCTAGGCAACAAAGAGGCTGGGAGTCTTTGACAAGACAGATAATTTTGTCCCCACACTCAAGGTCTAAGAAACCCGAAACTCTCCTGGGAACCTGGCCCCAAAGATGTTTGCTTCTAGGCTATCAGCTCCTAAGGCAGCATTTCTGGAGCCCCTAGCACAGATGGCTGGGAAACCCATTGAAGTGCAGGTTGCTAGATCCTACCCCAGAATCAGAGTGTGTGAACCTCGAAGACCTGGATGTGGGAGTCTAGATTTCTCAGAAGTTCTCTGGGTCATTCTTAAACATGTTCTGGTTTGAGAACCTATGCCCTAAGGGTTTCTGGGCAAATCCCATTCTGGCCACCTGCTGCCCAGAGCTGGGGATGGGCTCAGAGCAGCCATCTCATCCCCACACTCCAGCTGTGAGCTCTCATCCCTCACCTGGGACCCATAAACATTGTGTTAGAGAGAAGATGTAGTGAGAACCAGGCGTAAATCACGCTCTTCTGCCCTCCCCATTCTGTCTTCCCTTAAGGAAGGCCCTGGCCCTTGGGACTGCTCACCAGCTATTTCAATAAACTCCAACTGGCCCTTTATCAGATGGTCTAGTCAATTAGAACTTCATCAGGAATCAATTTGTGAGGCCCAGCTGAGATGTAACTATAGATCAGTGCAATGGCAACTGATTATCCTGCTAATGGAATATTCCACTGATTGAGTATTTAAATCTTTCAGAATATGGCTCTGCTTGCTGCCATTGTCGCTGGAGGAAAGGGGTAGGAGAGGGTCACAGTCAAAGAGGAAGATGGTGGTTCTTTCTTCATGTGGCAGTTCTCAGCAAAATAACAGGTGAGCCTGAGGTTCTCAGAAAGCAGGAGTGGTACAAGATCTTCAGCACAGGGCCTAAACCTCCCACCACAGGCAGTAGGAAGCATCCTGCAAGGCAATATGCCAGGCACCTCCAAGAAATATTCACACTGGGAGCCCCATGAAAACACAGCTTCCTAGGCCTGCCCCCTAATCTGATAGAGCAAATTTGTGCTGGAGCCTTAGACTGCATTCCTAGCAGGCTCCCGTATGAAGCTGGGACCACACCTTCGCTAGCATTTTCCTACAATTTACAAACATATGCTTTAGCAAGTAGGGGGTACAGACGTTATCTGATAACCTACTTGGGTTGTGCTACAGTCTGAAATTTTAAAACGCACATTGTCATTGCCATGGCAGTTCTGACGACAAATGTAATGTACAAATACGTGCTACATCAAAGAAGAGGTGGATGTATACCCATTTTACCGGGATCTTTGACTAAGAATGAGGTTTGAGCCAGGTGTGGTGGTACACTTTTCTAATCCTGGAGCTCTGCTAGGCTGAAGCAGGAGGACAGCAAGTTCGAGCCCAGCGTCGGCAAGTTAAGACCTTGTCTCCAAAATTTTTTTTTTCTTTAAACAAGGATTATGAACGTAGCTCAGTGCAAAGACCCTGTGTTCAGTCCCCATTACAGAAAGAGAGGTGGTGGGGAGAGAGAGGAGAGGAAGGGAAGGGAAGGGAGGGAAGGGAAGAGAAATGTGAAGTTTGGTTTGGGGGATCCATCCTGACTCCAGTTCTCAGCTGGCGGACTCTGCTTCTCTAGTAACTCCTCCAGTTATAAGGGGGAGTCTCATCCCTTCATCACAGATAGGCTTGTGGTAAGAATGCACACAAGGCACTTAACATGGAGCTTGGCACATAGTAAAAACACAATAAACAGAAGCTACTACTATTATTATCCTGATACTCAATACCTAAAAAGGCCTCAGAAGTCGGCTTCCCTTTGAGGAAAAGCACAGTGGATCTCTGGTTGCTGGGATGCAGATGGATCTGCTTTAGGGCTGGGGAGAGCAAGGGAAAGCACTTTGCTCCCGACATCTCCTCTTGGTTGCTGGGCTGGGTCTTTCCCACAGCCTGACTATGAAGCTGAGGATGTCCAGGATACCAGGGGCTTGAACCAAATTTCCCACAACAGCTGGTGAATAATAAAGGAAAAGAAGAGAAGAAAGGGAATTGGCATTCACTGCGTGTCTATGCTATGCTACGCAACTTTCATAAGTGATCTCATTTAATCTTTACTGGAGAGCATCCATGGGTTAATATAATTATTCCTGTTTTCAGATTTGGAAACTGGGTCCCAGATAGGAAAAGAGATTAGCTCCAGACAGTCATCTGGTAGGCAGGAATGGGAGCCCAGATTTGCCTTATAGTCCTAACTCTACAATTCTACCATGCCAAGTCATGTCCCAGCTCTGGGCCTCTGTGCAGGTGCGGGTGACACTGCACTGCCATCAGACATGACCAGGTGTAGGGGAATATGCATGCTGCACAGGCATGGTGCAGCATCTGCATTCAAAGCACCCTGGAGTAAGTTATTCCATCACTCAGAGCCCTGCCTGTCCCTGAGGACTCTTTAACACTAGGGTCCATACTGTGGAGTCTGCTTTTTCCCTGACAAATACAGATTGCTTCACTAGGCCCACAATTTTCCTGTGAATGACCTGCAAAGCACAAAGAAGGGCACCGGGTCTTGAATTATTTTAGCCTGCAAACCACTGCAACAAGGGAAAAGATTCCATAAGCTACCTATTATGTAGCTCTTGAAAACAAAATCATCCCTGGAATTAATAGCAAATGATGTCTGATTTTCAGAAACTGTCACAAGTAATGTGTTTATCCATGCCACACCAAACTAGATCCACCATCATCTTATAAAAATTAGTCCTAGCTGGATGTGGTGGCACATGCCTGTAATCCTAGCATTCTGGGAGACTAAGCCAGGAGTATCACAAGCTTGAGTCCAGCCAGGGGAACTTAGTGACTTAGTGAGAACCTGCCTCAAAATAAAAGTAAATAAATAAAAAGGGTTGGGGATATAGTTCAGTATAAAGGGTCTGGGTTCAATCTCCTGTCCTGAAGAAAGACAGACAGACAAAGAAAGAGAGAGAGAGAAATCCTAAGAAAGAGGAACTCATCAGAACCTATGTCTGAGAATTTCCAGCTCTGATATCATTTTTCTAATAATGACTTAAGCCCAAATCTTGGGACGTAATAAAAGACAGAGGGTAAAATACTTGCATGAATATGTATGCCCTCAGCCCCAGCTTTCATGAATACACTTTCCCACATCTTCATTCAGCTGTTTTGGGTGTCCATGAAATGGATCAGTGTATTATTTATTGTCAGTAGGGTGCACTATACTGGATATCCACAGGGTTGATTCCAAACAGGCTCTTCCACTAACAAGCTAGTGACTTAGAAAGTCATCTCCTCCTATCTAGCCTCAGCATCTTCAGTTCTAATGTTGTGTGATTCCAAAAGACATTCTCCGTTTGACAGATGGGATTCTAAGGGTCCTGCCTGTACTAGATGCGGATGTCTCCTCAAAGGTAATTTGAGCTGAAGCAGACAAAGTGTACCATGGGCAACTTTTCACAGCCAGGTGGAGGGAAGACAGGGCCAGCATGAAAAATTAAAAAAGCAAAGATCACAATTTAGCCGGTGATGTCAAGCCACACCCCCACCTAAGTCTTTGCAGACTGCTGCCATGTCCTGTGTGGATTTTGAACCCTGCCAACTGCAATTTCATCTTGGCTGGTCCCTGAGCCAAGAAGAGCTATTCAGACCACTTATTCCAACCACCCTCCACTGAATGAGACAGAATTCAGTGAACTGGGACTTAAGAGGTGATCTGGAACTTGAACATGATCTTCTAGGTGGACATGGGGTCAACATGGCCCCCTGGACACTTTTAAGAGACTGTGTCTGCCCAGGACCCTGGGAATGATTTTGGGTCCTGGATCCTGGATCCTTGAACCCACTCCAGTTCTCACTGAGAGCTGAGCTGGAGCCTGAACTTCAGGTATTTCCACCAATCCCTGAATCATGGAAGAAGGTGGAAGAGGAACTGGACAGACTCCTTAGGATTTCTCTCTCACCACCACCCAGTGCCACATGCTTAAGGTGGTAGATGGAACAATGTACAGATATGTGAAAATACTTTCGGCTGCAGATAACAGAACACATCTGATAAAAATAATCAAGAAGGGCATTTGATTACAACTATGGTTTGAATGCCCTTATCAAAACTCATGATGCAATGTAATCCCTATGTTGAGGTATTACAAGGATGATTAATCTGACTATGGTATTTGGAGGGGGCACATGATGGAGGTAATTAAGGTTAAAGAAGGCCATCAGGGTAGGCCCTAATTCAGTGGGACTGCGGCTTCATAAAAAGATGAGAAATCTAGTCAAGGACATTATGTCTCGCCTCTCACTATGTGGTTCCCTACAGAGTCTCCCTACAAGAAGGAAGTCTCATACTAGATGAGGCCCCCCTTCTTTGGACTTTCCAGCCTCCATAACTGTTAAACATAATTTTTTTCTCTTGAAAATAATAAATAAATAAATAAATATTTCCTTTTTTAAGAGTTACCCAGTTTATGGTTTTCAGTATAGAAACAGAAAACGGGCCAGGACATTTACTTAGCATAGCAAGTTACAGAAGCAGGAAAGTTAAGGTCCATCTAGTGGCTCAACAAAGTCATCAAGGAACCAGGCTCCTACTGTCTTCCCTTGTCATCAGTTTCCCTCAGGCTTGTCACCTCGTGGTCCCAAAGTGACTGCTGTGGTTCCAGGCGTTATGTCTTTAATCATATTTATAATAAGGGGAAAAGGAGGCATTTTCTCTTCACATGTCTTTTTTTAATAGAGAGAAAAACCTTCCTTAAGAACTTCCCTTTATATTTACTCACTGGCAAAGATTAGATTCTATTGCCTATACTCTAGGACCAAAAGGCCCTGGGAAAGTGATATTTTTAATACTTACAGGAGAAGGCCAACTCTAACAATAAGGAAGGACTTGGTGTACACAGAGATGTTATGTAGACAACCAGTGGTGTTTGTCCCATCTGGTCAGATGGGCATTTATCTGGGTAAGGGGAGCACAAATGTCTCTTAGACATGTAAAATTCCTTCTTTAATGAATTTAGATTTTAGTATGGTATAAATTTTACAGAGCAATTTTGATGTGGGAAGTGAAAGACCATGTCAGGCACACAGCTTAGACCTATGGTAGGAGAGAATGGCAGACCCACAGAACCATGCCTACTGCAAGCAGAGCTGGAGTGGTGGCGAGTGTCAAGGCTCCATGCTCCATGACACGGTGCTGTGTACACAGGATATCATGATGGCTCCATGAGAAGATCCACTCCAGCACTCATGGGTGAAGAGTGTACAAAGAAGGACATGATCCCTAGAACAAGCGGAGGACTCTGCAAGACTCCAGCCACTGCCTGGGTCTCTGCCTATTCCTGGGCATTCCTGATAGATCTTTGCCCATGTATGCCCTTGCTCTCCCCTCCCTCAGGCCAGGTAGGCAATGGAAAAAACTCTGAGCCCAACGGCCCAAACCTCTTGAATAATTTCCAATGGGCAAGAAGAAACAACTATTTTTTATATCCTACCTCCCTCACTCCATCCTTCTACTTTTGGTCTCACTAGGACATAGGTCACAATAAGCCCTTGAGAGCAGCAGGAGATGGGTAAATGTGGGTCTCTGGGATGCAAGTGGACTACTCCAGTGAGATCTCTTTGCTGTCATGAAGGCCCAGATTGGCAAGTAATCTCCCTACTCCTATCAAGCTTTGCAGGAGCCAGAAGGAAGCCATGGACTCCACCAGAGAGAAGTATTTCAGGGGCCTGCTCTGTCCTGTACACGAACTGGGTGTCCTATGGGCAGTGCTATAACTAGCAGAAATGAACACACCCCAATACAGACCATGCTCTGTAGGTTTCCCCTGCATGATTTAAGTTCCCCTGCTTTCTCCTACAAGTAGAAGTGGGCTTTGGAAAAGCTGTATGAGGTTCTGATTGGTAAGATGAGGCTGAAAGCAAGTGGTTTAGGTATGCTCTGTGTTTGTGTGTGTGTGTGTGTGTGTGTGAGTGTGTGTGTGTGTGTGTGTGTTTTGTGGTCAACAGAATCAAACATGGACACCTCAAGTCAATGACTGGGCTTTCCATTGCTCCAAATGCTGTCACCAGAATGCCATTGTTGCCCAAGGCAACTGCAGAACCAACTGGGTTACAAACCGAGATGACAGCCCCTCTTGCACCTGCTGAGTTTGACTTGGTTCTCCCAGGTTACCAGCCCCTCAACCCCAGCAATGCACACTGCCACAGGACACCCTGGCAGGAAGCCCACATCCACAGGCCCCTACACAAGCCATCAGCTACATCGATTCAGTGAGTGTGCTGCTCCCATGGTCTCTGACCTCCAAGCAGTAGGTGTCATTGCCTCTATTCCACAGAAGAGCCATCAGGTAACCTTCCCAAGGTCATACAGCTGCTAAGGGACTGAATGCGTATTTGGTGTCTGATCTTTCTGACTTAAAACTCTTCCATGAATGAGGTCCCCATTTTCCCTGGGATGGGATAGAGGATCTCAGAGTGCCAGAGGGTAATAGAAGACAGCTGCTGTGCCCACATATGACTGGTACATTTTTGCAGCATGAGAAGCTGTCTTCTACCATGGCAACCACTTGGGGTTTCAGCTGCTAACCCCATCCTCCAGGACAATGGCTGTCTAGGCCAGGCAAGACTGCGTTCCCACCCCTGACTCCAAACTCTTTCACTGATAAGCCCTGGATCCCTCTTTTTTCTCCCTAGCTTCTCATTTATTTTTCCAAGAAGCACAATAAGCACAGTTGATTTTAAAATAAAAAATCTTTGGCTTATATACAAGGGCATTATTCAGAAAGGTTAAAAATGATGAGCAGGCATTATTTCCCAATACCCTTACTTTCTTACCTTGCACTTGAAACACCACAAGACCACAGTTGCCTTGCTGTGTGGCATCACGTGGGGGTAGCTAGTTCAGGTGGCAATGTGTATGGCAGTTCCTGGGTGTCCTTGGTTTTGGGTGGATACAGACCACAAAGGACAAAAGCTTGAGAGTCTGAAGAGCTAGAAGAGACCTTTGATACAATCGAGTACAACTGCTTCCCCTGTTAGCAGGGGAACTTGAGGGGATTTCCACCCAGAGAGGATAGGGAACCTTGGGAATTCATGAGTCAGTGTGAGCAGAAAGCTCATAGAAATCCAAAGGAAATTGAGTCAAAAAAGGAAACATGCCCTCCTCACCTTGAGACAAAACATTTTTTTTTTTCTATTTCAAAAATGCTCCACTGGGAATTAAGCTTGTATTTTCCTCTACCTAGTGAATGAAGTAGTGGAAAGGGTTCCCAGACAGACTTAGAAATTTAACTCCGGAAGGGTAAATGTGTTAATTAACTTGCTGCTACCATAACAAATCTACTTAAAAAGAGGAAAAGTTCATTTTGGTTTCAGTGCATGATCAAAGGACCCCATTGCTTTGGAGCCTGTGGTGAGGCAACACACCATGGTGGGAGCACATGATGGAGAAAAGCACTGACTTTGTGGCTAGGGCATGAAAGAAAAAGAGGAAGAGGCCAGTGTCTCACCATCTCCTTTGAGGACACACCCACATGGCTGCAAATCTCCCAGTGGGCCCCATTTCTTAAACGCTTCCAATGCCTTCCAGTAACACAAAGCTGAGGATCAAGCCTGTGACACATGGGCCTGTAGGAACATTCCAGATCCAACTATAGCAATAAATGACCCTATGTTCACCAACATGGGCATAAAGAAAGATCCTTTGAGAGAGCAGATGCAGGTGGACCTGTTTTTGTTTTGAGTATAAAGAGAGTCTAGGGGAAAGGAATACGATTAGGTTCTAAATTCCACAGGCAGCATACACCTAAACCAGTCCCAACCCAGGAAAGCTTAGCAGGTAGAAAGACATGCCAAGAGGTGCTGTCCCTTGGGTATGGACTGTGACTTAGGATGTGTGGAGTGACAGGGAGATGCCACCAGTTTGGATAGGAGGACACCAGATCACAACACAGAGAGAAGAACCAGTCTCTTCTTGTTCTGAGCTCCTGACATCCTTATGATGGTATACACTGCAGTCTGCCTTATGTTAGTGCAAGCTGGTTTAGCCTGTCTTGTCCTTCCTTCTACAACATTACCTCCTTGAGGGCAGGATTCAATGCTCAATGACCTCACACTTAGCACCCGTGGGTTGCCCTATAAATTGGGTGGTGGTCTTGATTGACCTAAACTGGGATCTTTAGGAGAGTCAACAGACCTCTAGCAAGGAAGTTGGGATGATGCCAGAGAGGGTTAACTGAGGGCCAATGGATATCCCAAGATGGTGTATATATCAGTGAATTCATCAGTCCAAGATCTGGTTCTCAAACTGAGAGGCTCAGAAACCTGATGTGTCAACACACTAAGAGTTGATATGTTACTTGGGGACAACTTATGTCAGCTGACTTCAGAGATATATAAATAGACCCTAATTGATTAATTTATATTGAAAACATTGTAAATCTAAGTGTTGTGTAGACAAAATTGCCTTTATGCATCTGACTAGAGTAAACTCTCTTGATTGAAACCCTTCTGTCAGCATTTAATGCACTCAAGCATCTCTTTCATCTAAAAACAGAACACTTACAACCTAACCCCACTGGGGTTTCAGCCTTAGCTATCTCCTCTCCCCTTTGGAAAGTTCTAGTAAGAATTGTTCATTGTCTCTAGCTTTCCTTCTGGTCATTCCTCAATTCACTTCCACATGGCTTCTGTCCAGCAGTGATATTTGAGATATTTAGTTACCAATATGATCTAGAACTACAGAGTGATGGAAGGCTCCTTTTTGTTACTGGACCATGAAGAAGTTTATGCTTGAGCCAAGGAAAGAGCATAATGGGGTAGGGTGGTGCGAGGTTATTTATGGGGCTTGGGTTATGTCTTAGTCACTTTCCTCATAACTAAGACATAATGCCTGACACTTACAACTTTAAGGAGGAGAGGTTTATTTTGGCTCATGTTTTCAGTCCACAGTTGGGCAGCTCCAAGGCAGGAAGGCATGGTAGAAGGGTCTGGTGGAGGAAAGCTGCTTATGTTATGGTGGTAAGGAAGCACAGAGAGAAGCAAGGAGCAGGAAAGGGAGATACACCCTTCCAGGTCACGCCCCCAGCAACCTATCTGTCCTGACCAGGCTTCACCTTCTAATAGCCAGTAAGCCATAGCACTCCCACGATCCAATCCTCTTCCAAAAGCCCTTCCTATAAATTCATGAGGCTTTTGGGGGACATCTAGATAAAAACAATAACAGCATGGTAGCTATTTATCAACCTGAACATAAGTATTTCAATATTTTAATACTCACAAGTCTGTATCCTTAGGTATGGTATGAATACCAGCCTTGTTCCATCACTCCACATAAATAAATAGTTCTTGCTAAGGCCATCAATGATTTCTGGGTGCTAAATCTGGTATGGATGTTTTTCAGTCCTTACTTGAACTCATAACTACATCTGACTCTCTTGACCACTCCCTTCTTGAAACACCCCTTTCTCTTCTCTTCCCTGGCCTCACACTCTCCTGGGTTTCCTTCCACAATCTCGGCAGTTCTTTTTCAATCTCCCTTTCTAGAACATTCCATTCTGCCTGGTTATTAATTTTGCAATCCCCAACTGCTAGTTCTTCCAGTGTTATTCTTTCTCTCTCCACAACTGTACCCATGTCCATGTGTTCAATTTTAACTTACACACCAATTAAGCAACATTTTATATCTCCAGCCTAGAACTTTCCTCCAAGCATTAGGTCTACCAATTGGAGTGTCTCAAAAGTACTTCAGGAGGAAATATATATGTCCCTCAGTATCGAAGGGCATTGGTCCCAAGATCGCCTGAAGATACCAAAAATTCTCTTAAATAGTATAATGTTTGCATTCAACATACACATGTCCTCCCAGGTACTGTTAAGTCATCTCTAAATTACTTGCAAATGTTATGCAAATGGTTATTATACTGTATTGCTTAGGAAATAATGACAAGGGAAAAGTCTGTACATGTTCAGTATAGACACAATTTGTTCCCTCATATTTTCTATCTGAGGTTGGTTGAATATGCAGAAGTAGAACCTGAGGACCCAAATGTATCTATGAAGTACATATCTGACACAAAACTAGCATATATCTAGAATATATATTTTTAAACAGTAAAAATTGAATAATAAGAAAACAAACTCAATTCTTAAAAGGGCAAAATATTAGAATAGATGCTTTACCTAAGACATACAGATGACAAATAAACATGTGGAAAAATGCTCAACATCATTAGTCATTAGGGAAATGCAAAACAAAATCACAATAAGATACTGCTTCACATGTATTTAAAAGGCTAACATTAAAAACATTGACAACATTCAGTGCTGGCAGGGATGTGAGGCAGCTACAACTCTTGTACATTGTTAGTAGAAATGCAAATTGGCACATCCACTTCAGAAAGCAGTTTGGCAATATCTCGTAAAGTTAAAGACATATATACCATTCGATCCAGCATTCCCATTCTACTTATCACTTCTTGACCCTGGGAGGACCCTTGGGGCTGGGCAAGCATACCCTGGTGGATCCAATCTGGGGAAGAGAGAGCAGAGGCAGAGGACTAACCAGACACTAAAAGTGGGCTAAGGCATCCAGGCAGCATGGTCAAGAAGCGAGTCCTAGTAGATGTGTCCCCTTGGCCCAATGGGGAGGGGCAGGAGAAGGCCAGCATGGGGTGGGGACTGGGGCAGCTTCTCGGGTGCCAGGTGAAAAATCAGTACTTCCCTGTGCCTCCACCATGCACTCCAACTGTGCCAGTTTGTGTGCTGATATATTTACTTAGTGGCAAGCCAGCAATCCACTGCAGAAGGTGAGTAAAATGCATGGTGCTGGAACACACATGCTGAATCAATACTGAATGCCAAGGCTCTTCTGAATTAGTGATAAGATTGGGAATGCAGAGCATTTGAAAAGAAAGACATAAAAGACTTAAAATACCACTTCAATTTTAAAACTCCCTTAAAGAAAAGTAAACTGAGCTCCCAAAAGGCCAAGTACAGTGGTCCTCCATTGTCTGCAAAGGACACATTCCAAGACCCTCAGTGGATATCTGAAATTGAAGATAGTATTGAACCCAGAATAGACTATGTTTTTCCCTATACATGCATACCTATTATAAAATTTAATGTATAAATTAATGGACTAATGACTATAATAAAAAATTATAATATACTGTAATAAAATTATATGAACATGGTGTCTCTCTCTCAAAACATCTTATTGTTCTGCATTCACCCCTCTTCTTGTGATAATATAAGATGATACAATGCCTACATGATGAGATGAAGACAGGTGAATGACACAGGCATTGTGAAGTAGGTGATTACAATAGAATCACCTGAACACAGGCACTGAGATACCACAACAGTCAGGCTGATGACCATGATAGCTACTATGTGACTGACAGGAGGGTAGCATATACAGTGTGGATACACTGTGCAAAGGGATGATTTAACTCTTGGGCCTAATGGAGCAAGACAGCACAAGATTTCATTATGCTACTTGGAAAGTATGCAGTTTAAACTCATGAATTCTTTATTTCTGGGGTTATCCATTTAATAGTTTTGGACTATGGTTAACATCAAGTAACCAAAACCACGGAAACTGAAATGGCAGATAAGGGGAACTACTGTAACTCCCCAAAGTTGACCATCTAAGGGGCAGGGCTGAAACACCATGACAATGCTGGGGCCTGGACCATTGCTATGTGGAAGCCTTCATGTTCCACCCACACCTTTGATACTTCCAGACACACTGAGGCAGGGGATGGCATCATGCAGGGAGAGGTGTCAGGCAGACTGGGTAGGACACACCAGCCCAGGAGCAGGCTGCCTCCATCTCTGGGAAGATGTGGGAGCTGGGAGCAAATTAATCTGTCATTCTAAATTTGATTTTCTCATCTTTATAACAGTGTCATAGGAGGCCTGGATTCACCTGGCTTGATTTGGGGAAGATTAAAATAAAATCCATGCAAAAAAGTTAGCACAGCTTCTGGCATGTAGAAGAAAAGCTCAGTAAATGTGAGTCACTAATAATAACAAAAAATAAATAAAAATTAACTTTTAGGATGGAAGAAGACAAATATTGCTAGTGTCCTTAGACTTGAAGGGATGGAGGATTAAGCATGGTTTGCAGTTGCAGGATCCATTACTAGTGTGGGAAGAACATCGAAGCCTCTTCAATCTCAAGTACTATGTTTATAATTTACTCTCAGTGATCTTGCTGAGGCGATTAATTTATATCATCTCTGTATCCTCTTTCATTAATATCTCTCCCACCCTTAATCAGGCACTCAAAACAGTTCCATCTATTTCACTAGTCTTTTCGAAGAACAAGCTTTTGAGCTTATTTATCCTCTGTAATATACTTTGTTTTTTATTTTTAATCACTTCTTTATTTTAATATTATCTTCCACTTTTCATTGACTTTATTCTAATTTCTTAAGATGAACTCTTAACAGCAGCCCTTTGGGGAGCAGGAAGGTCTATCAACAATTAATAATAAAAGCACTTAAAGCTATAAATTTTCCTCAAAAACATTGTACACTGTGTCTCATAGATTTGAAGGCTTATATACTATCTGAAGAAAGATTTCTAAACACAAGTAAACATAAGTTTGGGTTTTTAAGAACATGATCACAAATTCAAAATTAATGAGATTCACAGTCAATGTGTTTAATACATGACTATCCTTAAAGTTCATCTTCCCGCTCACCTACCTGCAGGGCCCAGGCCTGTACCATCTCTCCTTGGACTCTGACACTAACAATTTCTCCAGTTCATTCTTCCCAGTGACTTCTGCAACCTTTCTAATTCACCAAAATGATCTCATTGCTCTTCCACCTAAAACCCTTCAGTAGCTTTCTCAGTACAGGATATTTATAGCACGGCAGATTCAACACTGTGTCTGAACTTTTGCCCACCTCCAGCCTCAACCACACTTACCAGTTCCACCTGCCCTAATCCTTCATAATATCACAGAACCAAGCATTGTGTTGCCCCTGCATTCCCTTTGCCCTGCAGACCACCCTGCCAGCCACGCCCGCAGTCTCCTCTAATGACTCCTGCTCCATGACCATCTCATCCAACTTAGGAGCCACTGACTTCTGATGCCTTCCTGGTACAGTGCCCATCCTTTGGGAAGTGCCCCTCAGCTTTCATAGCCACCTGGACATCACTCTTCCCTTTCCCTCACCACACTGCATTCACATAAGCTGCCTTCTTGTCTATCTGTCTTGCTATCCCTCTACTGGGGATAATGTTTCCTGTAACCTGGGTCCCCAGTCATTCTCAGTGCTGAATCTGACCTCAACTGATTAGCACATCTGAGCTGGTGGCCTTGAGGGTTTTCCAGCTCAGGCTCTGGAAAAAAACTATGTGCCAGACGCAGATGGGGTCCCCCTATTGACCTTAGGCGCCACCTCCACAGTGGTGAGGACAGCAGGTGGCACCGTCAAGTCTCCAGAAAACATGAGGTCTAGGATAAAAACCAGTCCTTTTGCCCTCTCACTGGCAGAGGAAACTGGCTAAGAGATACAGTCTTTATCAGGCCTTTTGCATTTGGCAATAGCTATCTATGGGGTGCTAATTTAAACCCTCAAGGCATTATCCTCTGGAAACTGAGGCTTAGAGTGGTGCTTCTCAAACTTTAGTGTGCACACAAATCACCTGGATCTTGTGAAAACTCTGACCCTGACTCTGACTGCATTTCTAGAGAATGCTGGTGGTACAGTGTGTGGGCTCCCCTTCCAGTGGCAAGGGCCTCAAGCACTGGTGGAGGCCACCTTCCTTCTTCTCATCCAGTACCCAAGGAAGCACCAGCAGAGCTTTCTGCAGAGACTGACATTCCTACAAGTCTACACTGTCCAAATGGTAGCCATATGTAGCTAGCATGACTGAGGAATTGGATTTTTATTTCCTTTCATTTTCATTTACTGGAATTTCCATAGCCACACATGGCAATTACTAGCTATCATAGTGGGAGGGGAAAGTAGTTACAGCAAGAAGCTGCAAAGCTGCCAATCTGCAGGACCAGCCTCCCTCCAGGGCGGAGCTCATCAGAAACTCAAGCCCGGCAGACTCAGCTTGGCTGGAGATCAACCCAGGTACAGTAGCTACTCAACTTCCAGCCAGCAGCTGGGGCTGAAGCTGCCCATCTGGGCCCTAAAAAGTGTATTACAACATACTGTACATCCATGAAGCCACCCTCTTCCCTGGAGGAGCACTTGGAAGACAGGTGAGAGGCAGAGGGGACAAGGATGCTCTGGAGGCCAGGAGCCATCACAGCAGACTGAGACTGGGGACAAGATCATTACTGAACACTTATGCACCAGGCACTGTTGCAAGCACAGGACATATAGGTTCATTTTAATCTCCATATCAGAAAGTTTACCCTTTGTACAGAGAGATTAAGAAGCTTGCCTGAGGTCACACAGGCAAGTGCCAAAGCTGTGACTCAAAGCCTGGAATTCTGGCTCCAGAGCCTTTATTATTGATTCTGTACGAAAACTGCCAATAGGGTATGCTTTTCAGCATGAAAATGATTGCATAAAGGAAGGTCTAGGCCCCCTGGCATCCAAAGGGGGCCCTTTGTCAGGATTCCCTGGGCTCTTCTGGCATTTGCTCCAGTGAGCTGGAAGATCTGGCAGAGGCTCACTGCTAGGACTGGGACTGTCATCAAAGGAGCCTAGGCAAGCCCTCTGGCCCTTCCCCTCCACCACACTGGCCCAGCCTTGTTCTCTTGAATCCAAGTGCACCCCAGCCTCATCTGACACACTCCAAATTGCAAAGATCACAGAGGAGAAAGGCAGAAATCCAGGTAAGGTGTACCCATGGATAGAAGACTCCTTTTCACTCCAACAGGGCCCCATAGGTCAGAGAAAGCTTTGCTCACCCAGCCTTTTTAGGAGCCTATGTCAAGAGGACTCCGGCAGCTGCTGGCCCTGGCCCTTTAAACGGAGTCATCTCCCACTGGGCACTCTTAAAGCTCACTTCATTCATGAATTAAGTCCCTGACATCCCATATCTGGATGATCAATATGTTTGTTTATTAGCAGCAGCTGCCGTGTTTTAGCACAGGCGGTGGGCCGGGCAGCGAGAGGGCCACTGGTAACCACAGAGCAGGCCAGCCGGAGAAGGAGGCATCCTGCCGGCAGATGGGAGCTGGGGCTGGCTAGAGTTTCACAGTAATGGTCCTCTAATTGAAATCACCATTCAGGGGGACTGTTTGGGAGAGCTGTGCTGAGCACTCCTGGCTGTGTCCCCTCTGGAGGAGGGCCATTAGTTGGGGGTGTGCTCCCAGCTGTTGGTCTGAGAACAGAGGTCATGGGAGGAGCTGAGGCTGTGAGGGCAGAGTTCTCATCCTGTAGCTCAGCCTTGTGCAGCTTGGAGCTGGACAGGGCTGGCCACTCTCAGGATGCTAAGACCCAACCAACTTGGCCTCCTGGCCCCACCCTCCTTGTCACCACCCTGGGTTCATTTTGCCTCAGTGACTCAGGAACCTCATTCTTCAGCTGACTTTGGTTTTTCCAGAAGAGGAAAGGACTCATAATTTCCCAGTTCTGACATCCCTGTATTGCTGATTCAGGGTCCCTGCCTCTCAACCATTTGTGGTACAAGAGGTCCAGGGAAAATCTCAAAGTCAGTACAGCACTCAGACATGCATTCAGAGTGCCTCACCTCCTGCTAGGTCCTGGGAACGCAAAGGGGGAAGAGTGTAATCTTGCCCTGGGCAATTAACCATGCAAATGTGGACACTGCAAGAAAATAGTAGCTCTGTGGGGAGAATGTGTGATGTGTGGTGGGAGCGTGGCAAGTGAGCCCCTGACTCAGGAAGACAGAATGCAGGCAGCAGCACTGGATCTGAAGCCATCTGTTCCAAGCTTCTGCAGTGGATTTCCAAAGCCAGGTCTCTTCTATTCCTTCCAGATCCTCCATCTCAGCTTGGACTGGCCTCCTCTGTACCCCATAACATGCTAGGCACCACAGCATGGCAGAGTCTCAGCAAGGCTGACTTGTCCCCCAGGGATATCTGGTAATATCTGGAGGCTTTATTAGTTGTCACAATTCAGGAGAAGGGGGGAAAGTACTACTGACAAACTCTATAAGGGTAGTGACCAGGGTGCTGCTAAACATCCTACATTGCATAGGAGAGCCTTGCAACAAAGCATTATCAATAAAGCCAAGGTTGAGAAACCCCAGGATATACTGAGATCTACATAATATATTCTGAATGAGATTCAAACACAAGCACCATCACCATGTCCTGCCTTACTTCAGAACTGCCCTCCATCCATCCATCCATCATAGCTTCCTTCAGTCAAGTGACCAATGTGCTAAAGGCTAGTCTTGCTGCCTAGTCTGCCATTACATACACAGCCACATTGGCCTTTGGCATTTGATGTTGGGTACAATTTTCTACAATGTACCTTGGCCATTTCCACTTTATGCCACAAATCCTCAAATCTTGGGGTTGCCCTCCTTGGAAGATGTTTCAAATGGACTCACCCCATTCCTGCAAACACACACTCACTATTGATTCCACCCTATGTTCAGCTTGGTGTATGGGCACATGCTAGGACCACCGCTCTCCAATTAGAATTGCATCCTCTCTCTCATTCTTCAGCCCTACCACCAGCTTAGGATGAACACAGGTGGTCCTAGCATGCAAAATTTACCTGAATTCATTGTCACTGGCAGCATATTACTTCCTGTTTTCAAACACTTGGCTTAGGTTATGACTGTACCCAAAGTTTTAACTCACTTCCAGTACCTATCTCATTATGATGTCATGATATCCAAGATGCTTGACAGACTCCATCTTCTTGAGTCTTTCTGAACAGGGTGTTCAGTAGAGAACCCTAGGTTTTCAACAATCTGCTTACTGTCTTCTGGTCAAATTCTAGGAGGTTACATAAAATGTCTGTTGTTGCCCTTGAACTTGCTAAACCAAAAATCACAAATGGCCACCCCTAATAAAATGATGGCGGCTACACAGAGCAATATATTGGAAAGGATGCTGGGGTGGTAGAATATTGGGAAGCCAAGGGGGGTCCTTGAAGAATGAGACTGTGGGGATTCTCAATCATTTCCCCTCCAGTCACTGCAATCTCACACTCTCATCCCTATCCAATTAGGCAGCTATATCTAGGCCCCACTATTATAAAAAGTCTACAACCTTAACTATTTGAGGCCAAGGTTCAGGAAGAATGACTGTCAAGGTCAACTAGTAATATTTTCAAATACATAGAGGGGAGAAAAGTGGACAGTGCTGTACCAGATGTTTGCCATTCTTGGTCTAAATGGAAAATTAGTTTTCATATATTCCTCATGCCGTATGAGTAGTAGGACAGTGAATCCAGCTGATAGTCAGTATCCGGATCTTCATGAGAGACCCAGATGAGTCCTGAGATGGATTGAGCTCAAAGTGAAGTTGACAACACATTCTTGTTGGTTTTCACCTGTGGGTATTTGCACAAAAGCTCTTGGTAGTATGATTAGAAGGTAAAACTGTCTTCAGTCTGCAAATTTCAGTGACCCACTCATTGGAAAGGTGCCAAGGCTGTGACTTTATTTTCCTGAATGTCAATATGCTTGTATCTCAGACTATCCTGATAAACAGGGGTTCTGAAAGTCCCTGAGGATTAAATCAACCACTCACCCTCTATTTGAATACACTCTGATGTTCCTTCCAAGTTACCCTAGCTTTTGTCTAAGCAAATCTGTCAGTGAAAGCTCGCAGCCTTTGCCCAGGCAGCCCATTTTGACTGGGTTCAACTAGAAGCTCAGGTTACTTAAACACTTTTCTTAAAGGGAATGAAATCCATATAACTCCTCTGTCCATCTTTCTGCCCCACTTCTTCCCCTAAGGACCTTTAGTGTAGTCCAGTCCTCTTCTAGATGTCCTTTAAACTATCTCAAGGGAAGGAGCCTTAAGAGCTGGAGGTGTAGCTCAATGGTAGAGCACTTGCCTAGCATGTGTGAGGCCCTGGGTCCAGTCCCCATTATGGCAAAAAGAAAAAAGAAGAAGAAAGGATTCTTGGACCAGGGATCAGGAACCCACAGCCCTAGGGCTAAATGTGGCCTTCTAATTTTATTATAAATAAAGTTTTATTGCTAAATGTGGAGTACTAATTTTATTATAAATAAAGTTTTATTGAAACACAGACATACCCATTTGCCTATGGAATTCTTCACACTTCAACAGCAGAGCTAAATGGTTGTAGCAGAGACCATATGGCCTTCAAAGCCTGAAATATTACTACCTGACCCTGTGCCAAAAAATTTGCCAACTCTGCTGTGGTCCATGACTTCCTCAGGGCTATGCTGTCAGCTCCTGCCAGTGATCACCCTGAGGCCCCTCACAATCCCCATCACTCCCCTTCTGACAGCTGTCATGCGTTCATGTTCATTTTTTAAAGAGCAATCCCAGAATGGTTCCTATGGGGCCTAGACAAAACTCTTCCTCTTGCTTTCTCTTAATACCAAGCCCTTGTTTCTGCACAGAAAGATCACATTCACTTCCTCATGGCCAACAGTCACTGCTGATTTACAAGGTATTCAGTTGACAACAAAATCACACCTGCACTTCTAGCTCACGCTCACCAAGCACTTGCTACAAACTGGGCTGGTGATAAGTACTGTATGTTGTCGCTCTGATTGTTTCCACCCCACTGTGCTGGAAGGTAGACACTATCAATGTCCTCAATTTATAAATGAAGCAATTGAAGGCTCCGAAGAGTCAAGTAAACACACAGGGCCATATGCTTCACAAATTACAAGGTGAAATTTTAAACTCAAGTCCCACTGATTCCCAAACTCTGCTTTTATCAACAGCTGTCCCCTTCCCAGGTGCTGGGACCCTGTTGGTTGCATGTTGGGTATGCTTCCCAGAGAAGGAAACCTTGACTTTGATTTGACAATTTAGCTTACTCACACTCATTCACTTAACAAATGGCTCACTGAGCAACTACAGGAGCCAGGCCTTGTTCTCAGGACAGAACAAAATAGATTTTAAAATCTCTGCCCTCATGGCACATACTTTCTAGTGGCATGGAGAGAGGTATAAATAAAATTTTTAAAAATCAGAAAGTAGCAAGCACTATGAAAAACATAAAAAAGCAAGAAAGGCATTGCTTGCTGGACTGGGGCAGAGTTGCAATTTCAAGCAGGGTGGTCTGGGGAAGCTTGTAGGAGGTGGAGGACTGGGCAACATGGGCACCTGGAGGAAGAGACATCCACACACAGGAAGAGCACGGGCCAGGACCCTGGGGCAGGAGCATGGCTGACATGGCCAAGGGATGGCGGAGATGCCAGGCGGCTGGGGCAGAAGGCCTAGGGGAGGACAGGAGGAAGAGAGGCAGGGGAGGAACAAGGGCCAGGCCAGGCAGGGCTGCAGGCCTCAGGAGGCCACTGGATGAGACTGAGCAGAGGCAGAGCACCCTGAGAATTCCACTTCAGACAGCTCCCTCTGGCTGCTGCATTTACCACACTATTAAGGAACAAGTGTGAACCACACAGGGCCGTTAGGAAGCTGCTGAGACAGTCAGGCACCATGTAGTGCAGTTCAGTCAGCATTGGACCATGTATACCATGGCAGTCCTGTAAGATTTTAATGGGGCTGACAAATTCCTGTTACCTTCTGATGTCACCATAATCATGCTGTAGTGCAGTGAATTACTTGCATGTCAGCAATGATGCTGGTATAGACACACCTGTTGCACCGGTACTTGTATTAAAAGTATAGCACATCTCAGCCTTCTGGGAGGCTGAGGTGGGAAGATCAAAAGTTCCAGCCCAGTCTAAGCAACTTAGCAACTTAGAGAGAACTTGTCTTAAAATAAAAAATTTTTAAAAGGCTAGGGATAAGGGGCCAGGGATATAGCTCAGTGGCATAGCGCTTGCCTGGCAAGCACAAGGTCCTGAGTTCAATCCCCGGTTCCCCACCAAAAAAAAAAAAAAAAAAAAGGCTAGGGATGTATGTAGCTCAGTAAGAAGGATTCATTCCCCAGTCCTGCCCAGAAAAAAAAAAAAAAAATGGATAGCACATATAATTATGCGTAATACATGGTGCTGGACAATAAATGACTATGTGACTGGTTTATGTATTTGCTACACCATATCATATATTTTAGTGTACTCCTTCTACTTATAAAGTTTGCTGTGAATACTGCACGTGATGCCCACAGCAGCCTCAGCTTCTCATGTTTACCACATCTGACTGCACCGAGAGGCCACGTTGAGTGATTGGTCTACACCACCTGGGTTCATGTAAGTGCGCTGAGTGATGCAAGGACAAGCCAGGACAAAATCAACTAGTGGGACAGTTCTCCAAATGTGTCCTTTCCTGCACAGAAGAAATGGTGGTGATCCCAACCAAGTCCCTGAAGTAGAGGCAGGGAGAATCCAGCCGGGTTTCAGATACGTACAGGAAGTAGAGCCAGCAAGAAGGTCTCATGGGTAAAGGATGCAGCACATGAGAGAAAGAGGAGAATGATTGATACCATCAAGAGTTCTGGCCTGAGCTGGGCACCGTGGCACACACCTGCATCCTGGGTACACAAGAGGCTGAGGCAGAAAGATCACAAGCCTGAGCCTAGGCTGGGCAACTTAATGAGACCCTGTCTCAAAAAAGAAACAAAACAAGGGCAGGTGATGTGGCTCAGTGGTAAGTGTTTGCCTGGCATGCACAAGGCCTTGGATTCCATCCCCAGTACCACACACACACACACACACACACACACACACACACAACTTTCTAGCCCAAGCAGGCAGGATGGAGTTACTTTAAACAGGATGGGAGGAGTCGACATGAGAGGCAAGTCATGAGCTGAGTTTGGACATAGTGAGTTTGAGGTGCCTGTTAAACACCCAAGAGAAAATGCCAAGGGACTAGCTGGCTAAACAAGACAAAAGTTCAAAGAGGGTTTTTCCGGTCATTCAGTCCTTCATTTATTCACAGCTGTTTATTGAGAGCCTACATCACCTCAGCAAGTAACAGAGGCATTAAAATGCTTCTGGAGAAAAAAAATACACTTGTATTTGTATTTGTATTTAGATCAATACTAAGTGGCACATCCTACTGTCATGGACTATTAACAACCATCACTCCTCTGTTACCAGAACTACACCACTTACACAAACACACATGTGTGCATACTCACACACACAAGCACATGCTCCAAAAGGAAGGAGTCTCCAAAGAGGAGACTCTGCAGAAAGAGGCAGGACAGCACCCTGGAATCATACCGAGAGTGCTCCCTCTTAGAGCTCACGGCTCTGCCCTCCTGCACCCCCCGGACACTCAGCTTCTGCAACCCTGAAACACTCCACACCCCTTAAACACCTGTCTCATGGCTCATCCTGGCCAGACACCATCTCTAAAAGGAAAGTCCTGGCAGGCACCTCGCCCCAGGGAGATGTACAGCCTCCTTTCTGAACTGCAGCAAGGGAAGATCCCTATAGTTGTAGATGACATCCTCCCCCATGCCTCCAGCTTAATTATGGCTTCTGACAGTGAGGGCTCAGCTGGTTCAGAAATCTACACTCTGAACTCACTGGCACAGAGGCTCTAGCCAGACAGACCTGGGGAGACTTTTCCCTTGGACTTGGGCTGGAAGATGGAGACTTTTTAATTAGAAGTTGTTGTTAATGGGAAATGCTGCAAATTAGAACTAGGCTTCCTCCCTCCCTCTCCTGCCTTCCCCACTATATTTATCTCTGATCTCAATTAGAAAGTTCAGGGACTTGCTGCTGAATTGAATTTGTGGAGATGAAAGCTTCTGGAGGTATCAGGAGGGGACTGAAGATGTGGGAGGGGTTAGGCTGGGGAAGGGAGTATAGCAGGGACACACATAGGGACAGGATGTCCTTGCACCCCCATGGGCCCAGGGCTGTGAAATGTGGCCTGGAACTGCCCCAGCAAAGGCTCCTCAGCCTTTTCTGGCTCTAACACTAGTTGGCAGTGTCTCACTCTTTAAAGGCAATGGTCAGTCACTAACAGGGTAAGATCTCAGGGGTGCCTACACTCTGAAAGGGACCCTATTCAGGGAGAGTTAGTGAGACCTGCACTTTGCTTTGTTGAATACATTTTCAAATAGAAACTCACCAGATTTTCCCCAATTGCAAGGATAATGCATGCTTGTTATTTTAAAAACTCACACATTACAGATAAGGTTAAGTAAAATTCACACCCTCTAAAAAGCCACTGTTAATAGTTTTGGTGAACATTCTGCTTGCTATCCATCTCTGTTTCTCTCTTTCACAATTTTATATCTTTGGGATAATGTTATATATATCAAATATCCTGAGGCACGCTTTTCCCTCAACAAAATATATGGTGAGAAATCTTTCCATATCAGTCAACATAAATCTGTCATAATTTTTAATGGTTACATGGCATTCCATTTTATGGGTGTATCATAATTTATTTAACCAGGCCCATCTTGGTGGTCATTTAGGTTTTTTCCACGGTCCATTCTTACAAACAGCGCAACGTCTTCCCATTAAAGAGCTGAGCTGGGATTGGCCTGCAAGTCTATCTGATCATCTGAAACTCAGCCATAAGACTTCCTAGGGTCCAACAGCGCCACCTATGGGCAGGAAGACCCCAGAGCAATAGCATTTTCTTGGCTACCTCTTGAGCTACTGAAGAAACAGTGTTTAGTCCCTCTGGCTCCAGACACTCAGACTAGTGACTAGAGCTGTGGAAAGCTGCAGGATCAGAGAGTTTAGAACAGTAAACAAACTTATTTCCAAAGCCAAACCCTTAGGGGACCTTCAGATGGCCAGGAACCCAAGCTTAACACTCTCTATATGGTTCGCCATTATTCTTCCAACCAGGAGATGGTATTTGAAAGCATAATCACAGTAATTCTATTCCACCAGAGAGAAATGGGGGGGGGCGCTGCCCAGGCACAAATCCTAATGCCTCCGCATCCCAGCTATAGGATGGGGGGCAATTGAATTGCCTCTCTGAATCTCACTACCCTCATTTGAAAATGGTAGAAATATCTCCCTTGCAGGTTGGCTTGAGAATTAGAAATAATGTATTGATATGCACCGCACAGAGTAAATGTAGTGATGGCCTTAAAAATCATCACATTGGCATTATTAGTAATACCAAAATACTAACAAGTTATTAATAACAAAGTTCGGTCTTTCCTGCCTTTTGCAGGTCTATAGAGTGTGTCCAAGACAGGCACAAATCTGTCTGTAGACAACTCTCCTAAGAACCAGAGCAATGGAGATGCACCAGTTAGCTGAGGAGATAAGGTGAGGGAGGTCTTCCTGGAAGAGGTGGCCCTGAGGGTACAATGAAAGGCTCCTGCAGCATAATGAGGGAAATTAGGAACTAGGGTGGAAAGAGACCTGAAGGTCATAAGGTCCAACTGCGTGTCTCCACACTTAAAATCAAAACACACTCACTGTACATAGGCCTGGTCCATTTCCCTGGCTCTGTGATGAGCACAGCCACATGGAGGGGGAGACCTCCTGTTAACAGCATCCCAGAGAGGTAAGGTGGCATGAGGGCAGGACTTCTGGGATGTGACATGCAGACCTCTGAGAAAAGGATTGCAGGGTGACAGTGAGGAAAGTGGCCATAGTCTTGGGAGGCTTTGGTTGCCCTCTGCAAAGGGAAGGGATGGTCCAGACAACGTTGGCTACCTCAGCTTTGTGCCCCAAAGTTTAGGCAGATAGTGTGCATGGCCTGAGGTTTCCAAGCCAGGCTGAGGTGCAGCTCCTGCTGTGGACCCAGAGCACATCCCAGAGAGCTGGCCTGGCACTGGGGCACAGCAATGGAGGGGAGAAGGATGCTCTCCTCTCCACCCTAGGGCTCTTCTGTTGGCTACTGTGACCATCTCTGTCTCCTCAGTCACCCACTTTCCTTTCCCCTTTCCCCACCACTGCCAGATTAATGATCTACAGCACTGCTCTGTAGCTCAGAATCCACCCACAGCTTCCACCACCTGCATAATAAGATTCAAACCCATCAACCCAGCCTAGAAACCCCTCCACTATCTGGTCCCAACTCTCTGCTAGCTCCACCTTCTCTCCAGACAAAGAACAGCTGATGTCTCCCAATACGTGACTCTTGCTTTCGCACCTCCCTATCTTTGCTCTTACATTCTCTCCTCAAGACAGCCACATGCCCAAACTCAGAAGCAACACTCTCTCCTCCGGCTTTTGTTTATACCTTTCATATGGAAGTTAGCATTTTAAATCTTCTACAATTATTTAAGATTGCCAAGAACAAACCTTGTAGACTCATTCTGGAAGACAGACATTGTCACTCACATTTTTCTGAACAGTGTAACAAACAGATAACTACTAGGAGTGTTCAGGATACATCCTTGGTTCTTAGGTCACCCTGTGTTAATCATTGACTATGTGTCCTCAGTTGAGTCCTGATTGAAAGCCCCAGTGTTCTCTTCTGTAAAATGGGGCTAGTAATATCTTCTCAGAAAGGTCATGAACAATGTCCTACTCCTCACAACAAAAGTGGTAAAGAAAGGCATGAAATGGAACAGAAAGAACTGAAATGGAGGTGTCCCTGCCCCCTTGCTTGGAATCTGGGTGAACTTCACTGCCTTCCCAAAGCTGGCACTCTGTACTCTGGACAGTGGCACTGGTTCAGATTCTGAGGCAATGGCTAGATGCTTCATTTAATCTCCCTCTGAAGACCTGCATCCCTCACCCATGCCTCAGAACCATGCTGGACCCACCTCCTACCCCTACTTTTACTTCTGGAGGCTGAGCCTTGGTCTCTTTCTACCCCAACTCTGTAACTCTCCTCCCCTCCCTGTGGGTCCCAGCCTTTGTCTGCCCCCTACTGGGGGATCTGGGCTCCCTAGGCAGCTATACCAATCACTTTCTTTCCTGGCCAACCAGTGCAGACCCCAAAATTACTCCTCCATCTGCTAGTTGCTCGTGCTATCTCTTGCTTTCTGTAGGAATATCATTGCCAGCAATTAGCTCAAAGATCTTTCCCCACTCTAGTTAAGATCCAGAGCTGCAGTTAAATGCTCCCAGATCCCATTTAAATGATTTCAAATGCAATTCATTCTGGCTCATTAAATAATTCCATGGACAGCTTTCTTTGCCTTCATCACCTTAGAAACCTCTTTTTTCCAGAAAAGGAAGACACACACACACAACCACAACACACACACACACACACACACACGCACACACACGTGGGTTAGAGAACACCCTGGCCTGGTAGAGAGAAGATTTCAGCCTGGCCCCTCTAGCTCTTTGTTTGCATTCAGCTCCTTCCCTCTGGCTCCTACCTGGCTCCCTGCTCCTGCTCTCTCCCTCCATCATTTTCTCTCTGAAATGACTTCACCTGACAGCTATGAATTTAGAGGTTTTTTTGCCAATTACTTGTGCCCAGTAAGAAAACGGGTTTTTAATGTCTGTCCTTATTCCTCCCAGCCTGGCAGGCTCACTGTGCAGCAGGCCCACAGCCCTGATCCACAAGCATCCTATCCCACGGCCCACGATACCGAGGCTTGGAAGACAGGTGAGGACAGCTGTAAGTGTCAGGAAGGGACTGAGGCTCTGTTCTCAAGGGCAGCACCCTGGCTACCCTTGGGCACCAGCTTGAGATTAATTCCCTATTCACTACTAAGGCTTGGGGAGCCCACTCGGTGCTAGGCACTGCAGCTGGCAAGCATTTTGCGTGTATTAATACAAAAAGTCTTTGACAATCCAGCAAGATGGATGCTATTATTGCTATTACTATGTCATTTTTATAGACAGACAAATTAAGGCTCCAGAGAAGCTTAATTCATCACCCAAAAACACACAACTAGTACATACTTCAGCTGGGGCTTGAACTTCCTAGATGTGTGTGCCCAGTCTGGTGTTGAGCCATCTCCTCCTGACACAGGTCTCTGCCACTCCTGGGGACCCTCAGCAACCCAAAGTCCCTGCCATCTCCCCCACTGGGGACACAAATACTCTTGCTATAACATGGGCACATGACTGGAGAGGGCTGTGACAGAGGTCTGTGCAAAGCACTGAGGGAGCAGAGCCACACGTTCTGCTGGGGCTGCCGGTGGGAAGACACTGCAAGAAGAGGCAGCATTGCAGCCAGGCCTGGAGGACTAAGGAGGAATAGAGAGAAGGGAGGGGGTACTCCTGGGAGAGGGAACAGCATCAACAAAGGCTCAGAGGCTTGAAGGGCCTGGTGTGCCGAGGGAACATCTGCCCAGGCAAGACCTAAACCTGAGTGTGGCAGAGGTTTTGTTGTATAAATATTACTTTAGACCAGTGGCTTTAACATGGGGCAATTGACTTTGGACAATAACTACATAATTTTGGCTGTTAAGACTAAGTGGGTGGGGTGCTACAGGCATCTAGTAGGTAGGATCCAAGGATGCTGATAAACAAACAGCCCCACAATAAGGAATTCCCCAATCCCCAAATATTGGCAGAGTTGAGAGAGAAAGAAATCCTTGTCCAGAGAAGAGATGTCCGGAGGAGAATGGCAGTGCCATGGCGTTCAGGGTAAAGTGATAGTGCAATGGTACTGCGCTGGAACTCAGGAAGGGGATCATGGAGAAGGGGCTTGGAGAAGCTCACCACAGTGGGCAGGGTGCAGCTATGTGCAGATGGAAGGAAGCTGCCCCAGCAAGGCAGAGAGGATGAGGACAGACTTCACAGGTGGAGAGTGAAGGACTGACCATCAAGGGACTGTGCAGGTTGGCTGGGTACAGGGCTTGTGAGGAGGGTATTATGATTTGGATCCAAAATATTCCCCAAAAAGCTCATGTATTCAGAAATGGGACTTCTGAAAGGTGATTGCTTCATGAGGGCTCGAATTTCATCAGTGGATTAATCCACTCACGGATTCTTAATTTGGTGGCATTTTGGAGAGAAAATGGACATTTAGGAGGTGGGACTTAGTTGAAGGAAGTGGGTCATGGGGGTGTGACCTTAGGGACTATATCTTGTCCCCAGCCTGCTCCTCTCAGGCTCTCTCTGCTCTCACTGCTCTCTGGCCTATGAGGTGAACAGCTTTCCTCCATTATGCCCTCTGCCATGTTTCTGCCTTGATGCAGCCTAAAAGCTGTGGAGCCAGTTGACCATGGACTAAAACCATGAGCCAAACTAAATCTTCCTTCCTTTAAGCTGATTTTCTCTGGTATTTTGTTACAGAAACAAGAAGCTGACAGATCCACAGGGAGAAGAGAAAAAGGGCTGAAAAAAGTAGTTTCAGGTTAGATTTGGTAAGGCAATGGGGAGCCACAGAAGGGCCTAGAGAACCAGGAAACAGAATGAGAGATGTACTTTAATTACTTGGGCTTTAATTAATCAGGTAGCAGCGGGTAGAGGCTGGAGAGGGAAGTCCAGTTAGGAGACCGTTTCAATGTTCCTTGTAGGAGTTTCAGCCAACCTGAGCTGGAAAGAAATAGCCTCGCTCCACTCACTCCGTTGGGAATTTGCTCTGTGCTACCCACAGTGCTTAGCATAGGATACATAGCTACACCTCATTCTACCCAACAGACAGTTCCCTGGAGACACAAACACCAAACACTTGTAAATTAATTTACAATTTAAATGTAATTTGATATTTTAATTTGTTAAACAAGCACACGTTGCTTTTTGTAATTAAAAATATAAGAATTTTTAAAAAAATGAAAACCAAGATTTATGCATAAAGATTTCATTACGGTATTTTCTAGAATAACAATGTATTTGCTGTCAGTGGATCATCCAACTACATGTCTGGTACTGTACTGGGTGTTTTCCATGGAAATAAATAACTGTTTTCCAAAAAAACAAAAAAGATGGAAAGCTTGCTTTTAAAGACTAGGATAAAATATTAGTCTGTTTTCCATAACTATAATGAAATACATGAGGCTGGGTCCTTTATAAAGAGAAGAGGTTTACTTGGCTCACCATTCTGGAAGTTCAAGGGCATAGGATTGGCATCAGCCTGGTTCTGGTGTGGTTCTCAGAGCAGATGGCAACACAATGGTGAGAGTGTGTGGTAAAGAGAGAGCTCACGTGGAGAAACAGGAAGGCAGAGAATAGAGTCCTAAGAACTCTTTTAATCCCTTTGAGGTTGCCTCCAATGATATCTCCCACAAGGCCCCATAACTTCCTAATATCGCTGCCCTGGGGACCACACTTCCACCATAGAAACTTTGGGGGGACACACTTAAACCATATCCAAACATGACACAGCCCAATGAAATGTGTTAAACGAGTGATCCGATTTGTGTGAATTGGGATGGATGGGCACCTGACTGACACTGGGCACAGATATAAGGAAGAAATGCCAGATTCAACTTGAGGGCCACATTGTGCTGGTCTGGGCTCCTGAGTGAGTAGACTTGGGTGATAGGAAGTGGGGCTGAGGCTGCTTCAATCCCTCCTGCTCAGATTAGGTCCTGGGAACTGGGGGAGCTGAGTCTATTGCAGGAGAACAATGCCTGACCTCAGAGTCCAGAAGCAGATGCCAAGCTGAGACCAGAAAAGGTAGGACAGATGAAAGCTTTTGTAAAGCTACCACAGCTTTATTGAAACAAAACTATAAAACCCAACAATGGTTCTGAAGCAAAGAACCTCAGTGTCTCCAAGGCATACAATGCTATACATGTCTTTTTCACTCGTGAGGGGTAGTCCTGCTTGACATGTCCCTCATCCACCCAGGTGCAGTGAGCTAGCCAGGAAGCTTTTCTTAGCAGAATGGCATCATCTCAAAAGGCCAAAACAGTACAGGGCATTCCAAGCTCTTGCTTTCATCACATCTGCCAGCACCCACCACCCAAAGCAGGACCTATGGCTTGGCTCAAAGGCAAAGAACAGGGAAATCTATTTTCCTTTTTGTGGAAGGAACTACAAGGCTACATAGTAAAGGGCCTACGTATATGCAGGGGTAGAGAACTACGGGCAACAACTGACCATGGAATCTTGCCCATCAACTACATGCCATTCCCTACCTTCAGTTACCAAATTTGCTTACAATGGGCCATGCTGGAAACAAAGAGGTTCTCTTTGAGGTAGATGGCTGTTCCATAACCTGAAATTCTAGGTGGAGAGACTGACATAATCCCACTTAGATTTGAAAAGAACCCCGTGTCTTAATAGAGAGTAGAATGGGGAGACTGGAGCCATGGAAACCAGCTGGGACAGTATTCAGACAAGAAATACTGGGGCCCATGGAGGCAGAGTAGTTGGGTTGGAAGGGAAGGCACGGACTTAAGAAATAATTGAGAAACAAGATAGAAAGCAGACATGAGTATATGAAGTCTGTGTGAGGGGTGGGGCAACAGATGACAACTGAATTTGAGGATCCATGAGGACAGGTGACAATGAGCTCTGTCTTGAGCTCTGTCATGTGCTTATTTTGTAGTGCCTGTGGGACCAAGTTGTCATTGGTTTTGGTAGAGATAAAGATTAGGAGCCAGCAGGACAGAAGTGATGTTCAAAGCACGAAAGAAGATGAGAATTGACCAGGAAATGTGCAGAATAGTTGTCATCATCTACCTTCTTCATGGATGTAATGAAACCCATGGACTGCAATTCAAAAATCTCCAAGAGTTTAAATCATTGTCTTCGAGTTTATAGGTACCCTGATGGTCATCTGTGGTGTAGTGTATAAAAGAAATTTAAAGCAAAATTCTGAAGGATAGCATTACTTCAGGGGCAGAAGGCGGAAGGGAAATCTTCAAAGGAAACAGAGAAGGAGCTTCTTGGGAGTGCACAAGATGAAAACAGTAAAAGGATGATGTTCTGGAATGAGGCAAAATGATTCCAGGAAGGAAAATGTGGTCAACTGTGTCAAGCATTTAAGATCAAATTCGGGGCGAGGTCCTTCAAATGAAGGTGAAGCTCTATCAGTTGAGCATCAAGAACAGTGAAAAAAAAAAAAAAAACAAGGCTTCCAGTTTGTAGGCCAGCATGCTTTTCCTATCCCTGGCTTCCCATCTCTGACTCTGCTATCACCCACACAGCTTTTATACAGTCATGTCTGCTTTCTATCTTGTCTCTCAATTATTTCTTAAATCCGTGCCTTTCCTTCCAGCCTAACTACTCTACCTCAGTGTGAGCCTCAGCATTTCTTATCTGAATACTGCCCAAACTTGTTTTCCTGTCTCCAGTCTCCCCAGTCTACTCTCCACTATGACAGTCAGGGGTTTCTTCTAAAATCCAGATAGGCTATGTCATCTCTTGCCTAAAATGCACTAAGCATCCCCCACTGCTTCTACAGCAGAGCTCAAATTTCTTAGCAGGACACAGAAGCTAGTCATAAGCTAGTTCCTGCCTACAAACTCAACCCCATCTCTGCCAGTAAGCAGTTCCCAAACGTATCATGCCCCCTCCTCTCTTCTCTGGGCATTTCCATGAGCAGCTCCCTTGCCTCTCCTCTCAATCTTTCATTTTCTTGCCTAACTTTCCTTCTTCCTGAAAGACTGAGATTCAGCATTACCTTCTGCAAGAAAAATTCATAGACCCCAGACTGGATAGATGCCCCTTCTCTGTACTTTAAGTACCAAGGCACTGTCACAACCCTGATAAGACTGAACTGCCACTAAAGTATAAATATCACATGAGCAAGAATAATGTCTCTTCCTCCCAAAGGCCTTATAGCATGACACAACAGCAGGTACTCTATCAAAGTTTGCAGAAGGAATTGATACCTGAATAATGAATGAGTGGATGAAATGCTGGTTGTATTTCTTACCTGTCTTGTGATATTGGGTATTGAGCAAATCTTGTAATTCCTGTGGGTATCAGTGTCCTCATCTGCAAAGCAGAAAAAGAATCTAAATATTAAATAATACTAAACAATGAATGGTGCTTAACTCACCAAACAGAAAATTTCATAACCAAAAAGCACTTATCAAAACTATATAATAATAAGGTTAAGGCATGACAATAAGGTGAAAACAGCAGGGCAGAATAACTTAGTGTGATTACAACTATATAAAAGAGACAACTGCACACAAACACATACACAAGACTGGAAAGACATATACCAGCATTTGTCCCTGAGTTGTATGACTATGGGTGACTTCCTCATTTTATATTCCCATATCTGCCACATGTTCTTTAGAAAATGTGCATTACTTTTAAGATGAAAAATTAAATATTATTACAAAAAAAAGAAAAGAAGAAAGAAGTTTCTAAGAAAAGAAGCCTGCATCCTCCTCACTTGGCAATGTATTGAATGCCTCCCAGCACTCTCAGGGAGCAAGCTCATCATGTCCCTCCCAGTTTTTTTTACTCCTTTACAAAAGCAAGCCTACCCCACTCCATCCCACCCACTGTGCTCACAGTGGGCAGCCAGGTGCCTGGAGGAGGATGTCCAAGAACACCACCCTTAGGATGAATTCTGTCCCTGGTCTTGAGAACTGGCGAGGAAACACAGCACTGACTCAGATACTGCCTCAGCACAGGGGAGAAATTTTCATGGAACTTTGGGACTGCCCATCCTCAAAGCAGCAACTGCTGCCCTTGTATCTCAGGCCTCAAAGAGTTGAAGAATTTCTAAATCAGAAATACTGTTCTGCTGGGGATATAGCTCAGTGGCACAGTGCCTGCCTGGCAAGCGCAAGGTTGTGAGTTCAATTCCAGGTACAAAAAAAAAAAAAAAAAAAAAGAAAGAAAGAAAAGAAATACTGTTCTGACCTACATTGAGGGGGCTTCCAGAAAAGCCACATTCTCATCCACTGATGGTGGGAGCCAAAAATAATTGTTCCATCATGAGATGTGTTTGACCTTGATGTCCATGTTTCAGAATTTATTAAGAAAGGTGTGTGATGATAAATTTTGTGTCAACGTGACCGATATCCAGATAGCTGGTGAAATGTGACTTTTGAGTGGGTTTGTGTTTCCAGAAGAAATTCTCATTTGAACTGGTACTGAGTAAGACAGATCTACCCTCACTAGTGTGGATGGTATCATCCAGGCCATCAAAGGCCCTGACAAAACAAAAAGGAAGAGGAAGGGTGAATTCTCTTTCTCTTTTTGAGCTGGAACTTCTTTGGCTTTTGAACTTCAGAGCTCCTGACTACTGTTCTCAGCCCTTCAGTCTCTGGAATGAACACCAAAAGCCCCCACTTTCCCTGATTCCTTGTTCTCAGGCCTTGGGACTCAGATTGAACCACATCAATAGCTTTGCTGGTTCTCCAACTTCCAAATGACCTATCATGGAACTTCTCAGCCTTCGTAATCACGTAAGCCAATTCCCATAATAAACATTTTCTCATATATTTATACACATCCTACTGTTGACATTTCTCTGGAGAATCCTAATACATAATACAAGATAAAACTCAAAAAATCTTTATCAAACACTATGTATAATATTTTAAAATAAAAACAAGAGAAACTCCAAAATATGGATTAGTTACATGATAATGGCATTATCGAGTGGATTACAAGCAACTGCTAAAATAACAAGGTAGATTAATAGCTAATTACCTGGCAAAAGTTAATGGAATACTGTTATGTTAAAAATTAGAACACAAGCAGTCTTACACATATGGTCCCTTTTTGGAGGATATATAAACGTACCCTACATGTATCTATAGGCATAGAAAAGACACTGATAGGATAAACACAAAACTGTTGGTGGTTATTTCTGAATAGTAAAATTTCAAGTGATTTTTTTTCTTCTTTTAGCTCATTTCTATTTTCTACATTTTTTGCAATTAGTTTAGATTGCTTTTGTAACAAGAAAAAGTATTTTAAGAGTTACATTTTTGACAATCTTCCAACTCTATGGAGCCATCTTGTATTTTAACTTTTGTGCTGTAAATCAGACATCTTTTCTTCAGTTCTACTAAAGTCCAACTTCTTAATGTGTAGGGAAAATGTCTGCTTGTGGCCATCCTTATCCATTCTAGCACAGTATGGGAGCTTCCCAAAGACTAGTCATTTCTACTTTCCCAACCAATTTCTCCTTATCAGTGCAAGGGCTGGAGTAACAGGACAGTATTTGCATATTCCTCTCCCCCAACAGGATATGAATTTAGCAGGAAGGTAAATCAAGAAAATGTTAGACGTTCAGTGTCCAGTTGCATGGAATTTCTCATCATTTAGATTTCCTTACCCCAGACCAACATAATTCTCTGTGGGTTGCTCACTGCACAAGGAACCAGCTAAAATGCCAAGTAGATGCAGAAATTCAGTCCTTGTTCTGCTCACCAAACTGTGTACCTGGTTCAGGGCTCTGTCCTTCAAGGCAGAAGGTGTTCTTTTTAAAATTCACAGCAAGGGTACTGATCATCCTTTTGCCAACCTGAGTCTTCCTACAGGGAGTGTGTTTCTAATTTGCACTAAAGTTATATAAGCTGGCAATGGTCCTGCCCCTTTCACAGTCTGTATTAAGAAGCCAGTATCAATTTCCCCCTCGGGCCCAGTGGTTTCTATAAAGATATCAGATCTTTCCCCTTCTCCTATAAAACTCCTTTAATCCTATAACCTTCTTCTATAATCCCGCTTGCTTCAGCCCCAAGTTCCTCTACTCTCTCCTGAAGCAGCCAACAGCCTTGCACTTCACCCAAGGCATGGCAATGGGGTATAGTTTCCAGTTCTCAACCCCGCCTGTACCTGAACCATCTGAAAGTCCAGCTTGTTCAGCTTCACTTCAGACCAATTAAGCTTCCATGGAATTTATAATTGTTTGGATTTCTTTTCCCCAGATTGCCTCCAAGATAGGTCCCAGTCGAGGCTGAGGAATACTGGCTTTACTAGAAACAACTCAAAGTTTAAAAAAAAATTTTTTTTAATAAAATCCTTGGTTTAAGGCTCAGTTCCTCTGCTTATCTCTATACAATCTTGGACAAATTACTATAATTGCTTTTCCAGCCTAGTTCTTCAAATGTGAAACTACCAGATCAATGTTTCCTAGTGAAAATCATCCCCCAAAACTGTTAAACTCTCTAAATGTTCTACTACTAACCCTGGCATGAGAAAGAAAAGAGACACAGTCCTGGCACCAAGGAGGACTGCGGAGTGTGGGAAGCGGGATATGAGGTGCTGAGAATTTGGCTCCCCGGGCCATAAAACATGGGTGAAATTTATAGGATCAGATGCTCGCTGAGTTTCTTCCATCTCAAAAAAAAAAAAAAAAAGAAAAAGAAAAAGAAATGCTGTTCTATACACATGTGCAAAGGAGGGAGGTAGGTAAACCTCTGTGCTTACCTATAACTCCCCAGAGGGAACTGTTAATTGCCTAAATATAATGTCATTTACTTTTTCCAGAGTCAAGTCATTGGGCTTAGAGAATTTACTATTGCCATTATGCCTTCTTCACACCATAGTGGTCCTCACTTTCCATGTACTAGGAAAACCATGTAGTCATTTCCAGTCATATCCAAACAGCAAGAGAAGTCAAGTCACCAGCCAGAGAACTAAAAACCCTTGGAGGATTTTTTAAAAATTAAATCTCTTATCCTTTCTCATTTTTTTAGCCCCTTCTGCAAAGACAAGCCACTGCCATTTTCCTCCATACTGAGTTAAGCACACACCATCATGTGATCTGATGCAAGAAAGAATGCAGGGAGATCCCCAAGAGGACTTGAGGTTAAGAGGGTGTTCCACCACTGCCTAACTGCTTAAAGGAACACATCCTACTAGTCAGTTTTCTCATTTATCAAGTAAGAATTTTAATATCTGTTCCACTTTCCTCATAAGGTTTTAGAAGGATCAGATAATATAGCACAACCAAAAGTAATTAATAAACTATTATTTTAGCTAAAGTTTCTTGTTAGTCTCAACAGCTTACTTCTATGCTCAGACTCTGGTTCACTGAAACAAACTCCATCCCTCAGGCCATGCTCATTGGCTCAATGATGGTCATATGACTTAAACTGGCCATGCTCTTTAGCTGAAGTGTGGTCATATGACTAAAGGCTGGTTCTATTAAACAAAATAAGTTCTCTTTCTGCTGGAAGCCATCTTGGCTCTACAAGGGAAGAGGAAATCCAGAAAAAGAAAATTACACAGAGTTATGTGAAGTGAGAGATATGTAAAGGCAAATTTCTGCATCAATTCATTTGTTTTTCCCTCAACAACTAGCTTTTAAGTTTCTCTTACAGTTCACGACTATTTCTTGGGTCTTGACCTTTGGTGATAATCAAAAGACCCTATCCTTGTAGAGGCATTCCAGTGGTTGGCCTAAGCAATAAACAAACTCTAAATAGACACATAATATAATGCCAGGTAATGATAAGCTCTCTGAAGAAAAATTAATGGAAGGTAAGGGCACACTGAAGTCAATGTGCTATTTAGATGGAGTGGCTGAATCCAGCTCTGCCTCTGGACCTGAAAATTTCATTAGTTAAGAAAGCCTTCTTAAGTAGGGTTGCTAACAGTTGTCACCAAGACTACTGATGAACACAACTCTATAAATGTAAGGATTGGTAATGATACTGTTAATGATTATGATCACAGCACACACACACACACAAAAAAAAAAACTCTTGAGAAAGAGCTATATCAAGTCTAAGACATTTATACCAATGAAACAACCCAAGAACAGGAAGTTATCAATAGATTTCCAAAAATAGTCTCCACAGAATTAGGTGCATTTAAGGGTCATTCCTCTGGATTTGTTCACTGTATCAGTTCACTTGAAAACCAGAAATTTAACTTTTAAAGAATGTGTTTAGGAAGTTGGAAATGCTGAGTATCAAGTCAAATATATGATTCAGTTGGTCATATGTGGCCATCTGGCGATATGCTCAGAACTACCAACAACTATCACTTCTGTAGATATAGAGGACACTCTTAAAAACATTAAGAATAATAAAAATAAAGGCCACTCACGTCCAGTGTCCACAGTCAGTGGACAGTCCGCCACTCTTACTGAATAGAGACTGATGATTTTGCTTAAGGTTATTGGCAGCTAATTATCCAAGGTGAGTATGCAAATGCCCAATCATATTATTCCCACAAAGATTTTCTGACTTTGGGTCCTTTATCTTTAAATTCCAAACACTAGTGAAATTTTCTAGTGCTTCATCTCACTGAACCACCCTTCATTCTCCTCCTCCAAACAAATTATGGAATTCTATTGTGGTGACTAGTATTTCAGAGATACCCCATCCTGAGGGGTCTTCCCAACTTGAACTCTCAAAAAAGACAATGGAATATCTTTTATCATTTTGATGCATAAGATGTATACCAAATAAAGAAAAAGAAAAATGTGAGGCTGAAACTTCCATCATTGTCCTCCTGAGCTGCCACACCCACACTGTGAATAATCATCTTACTCATATTAAGACGTGTGCAGCCAAGTTGAGCCTACTCAAAAAAATATAACAAGTGTTTCAAGCCTTCTTGTAGCTGTTGGAATTCTCTCATGTTTCTCTTCCACAAAAAGAAATGTGACCATTAGTGAGAAACTGCATTACCTGCTGGGAAAAGGTGTTCAGTATCCCTGAACCCTTCTGGGGATCTTTCCAGAATGTCAAGTAGATATTGTCTTCTGTGGCTGTGCTGGTTTCAAGTGTTACACAACAGGACTGAAATGGGCTTTGCAAAGGCAACACTGTGTCAGAAGTGCTATGAGCACAGTTTGGGCCCCTTTTGCACTAAATCTTGACTCCAAGAAGCATCCATGGTCTGTCAGATAAATATGTATCTCAGTATTTCCTTTAAAATATTGTAATACTAGTTCAGTGGCACAAGAACCTGCCTGGCATATGCAAGGTCCTGAGTTCAATTCCCAGTACAAAAAAAAGAAAAAAAAAAAACTAAAATATTGTAATTTTAGATATTACATGAGGAAAGGGTTGCATGGTCAAGCAAGTTTGAAAAACACTAGGTTAAGAAAATAACTTCAGTTGATAATGTACCTTGCTTAAGCAGGACCTTTTAAATGATAATGCATGTTCTGAATATACCAGAATAAGGTATGACATGGCTGCTGCATTTGTTTTATCCTGTAAGTGTTTTTAGGTGGGATACCTCTTAAAACTCCAGAGTGCAAGACAGCATACACTGAACTACAGCAATAGTCTGGAGAATTTTTTTTCCCCAGAGCTTGGGGATTCAACACAAAAGAATAAATATGAATGCTTGAATCCACACTATGGGAAGAGATTGAAAAAGATAATATTCTGGATGTATATGTATAATTAAATACAAAATGCTATAGATTTAAAAAAAAAAAAAAACTTTACTACTCATGAATTTCCAAGTCACAGACTGTCAGAGATACAAACAAAACAAAGCTACAAAACAAGATCATATCATTTTGGCCTCCCACCAACAGATGGCAGTAGTTGGAGTGCAAGGTCCTTTCAGTGTGGACCACAGAGTCCTTTGTTAATGAGTGGCATCTCGCTGGAGCACTACCTGTTTTGAGTCATTTCAAAAGCATTTCTAATCCTCTAATCCCATTGTGCCCAATGAGTACAAAAGCAGTGGATCTTTTAAAGTGGTGAAATAAAGGTGTGCAATTGTGATGGAATTGAAAGTAAAGATAAGAAAAGCTTTAAAGTGCTGGAAAAAATAACTGTTATCGATGTGCTATAATTCATTCCAAAAGGAGGCATGTTTCAAAAGGACAAAATGCTTAGCACCCAACCTGTTTTGAACACACCATCCATGGTAATCAGCAAGACAGGAGGGGAAAGAACAAATACTAAAGCTTTAGATGAAGGAGCTTATAAGATTAACACCCACATGGGCTGCTCAGGAGCCAGACATTAATTTAGGAGAAAGCTGGAACTTTGCTGAAGGACTTTACAGCAGAGTATGGCGAAAGTGCTGTTGCTGAAAAGTTCATTCATTCATCACCTATTTTACTGAATACCTACTGTGAGGCAATCATTATACCATCTACTAGGAACACATTAGTAGCTAAGATAACATTATCCCCTGCCCTTGAGGAACTTACAATCTATGGGGGAATGGGCGGACAGCCAATAAACAAACCAAAATATAGAGGTGTCAATGCTGGTTAAGTGCCAAATAGAAAAAAAAAATGGGGACAGAGATAGAAACAACAAAAGCATAGTTAAGGTAGGTCATGCTGTAGAGAGGGTCCTTGGTTCATAACTAGAGAATCCAGGCTCAAGTCCCTTCCGATGTGTACAGTGTTGGAATGAATGGGGACAGGAGGCAAGTGCAGCTGTCCTGGAGGCCGCGGCACTTCACCAGTTGAGGGTGGGGGTAGGAGGCAATTATCTTCTCCACTGATTTCCATAATACATTGAACTGATTTCTTCTGGAAAAAAAGATAACCTGTAAAATATTTATTAGCACAAAGAAGTGGCATCTGCCGGTTTTAAAGTTTCAAAGGGGGCCGGTGAGATGGCTCAGCGGCTTAAGCGCCTGCCCGGCAAGCGCGAGGGCCCGAGTTCGACTCCCGGAACCCACATACGAAAAAGGGGCCGGTGATATCGCTCAGCGGCACGGGCGCCTGCTGGCGCTCGAGGTCCTGAGGTCGACCCCCCGGTACCCACAAAAAAAAAAAAAGTTTCAAAGGACTCCCACGTTAAGTGGAAATACTCCTTGGTCCCTCTGGACTCACATATAGACTGACAAGAACATAATCTGTTCTTAAGTAGAACTTCTGTGCTACCTAGAGAGGTTCTGGTGTTAATTTTTAATTTCTCATCACCAAAGAACTGAGAAAACATTTAGCTCTATTTATGTAAGAGGACTGTCTGTCCAGGCTCAATCTTGATTTTTTTCTCATGTACCCCTAGGAGTCACCTGAACTGCTTCTGTTCTTCCTACACGGATCTTGGCCCACACTGTGCACACTTCTGTGTCACACCCTTCTTTGCAGAAAACCCTGTCTATTTAATAGGTCAAATTTTAGTTCAGTACTTATCCATTACAGTGCTATGTTTTCTAAGATTAGGTTTGGATATGAGTAATAGAAAAATCCAAAATTAACAATGGTTCTAAAAAAACCAGAAGTTTGTATCTCTCTAAAATAACTATTGCGAGATGAGTAGCCCAGGAAAATATGGCAACTGCACTCCACAAATCTTCAAGAAGCTAGCATTTTCTCCTAGTAGCTCCACCAAACATGACCTCTGTTTATCTCATGAGCCAATGTGTTTATTGAGCTCTAACCATCTAATCCACATTCAGAGAGAGTGGTAAAAACAAAGAAAAAAAAGTTGTTTCAAGGAACTTTCCCAGAAGCTGCACTGATCCCCAATTCCACTTATATCTCTTTGGCCAGGACAAATCGTATGTCCACTTCTAACTGGAAAGGAGATTCGCTGTGGGGTTTTTAAGCACAATCCTGATAAAAAGTTGAGAAAGGCATGAGCTCCAAGTGATAGTCATCTGCCCCTACAGATTCCAACCTGGGTTGGGCCTCCTCGGTGTTGACGATAGCCATCCTTCCTGAAGCACACCTCCACGGGTGGGTTAGTAATATTGTGACTGTCCTTGGATCAGTGGCTCATAGGTCTGGGTGGGTTGCCAGAGGGTTACTATGAACTGAAAGTTTGTGCCCACCCCTCAAATTCAGATGTTAACACCAATGTGATGGGATTTGGAGATGGAGACTTAGGGAGATAGATCATGAGAGTGGAGCCTTCAAAATAGGATCAGTGCTCTTGTAAGAAGAGTCTTCCTTGTAAGAAGACATGAGAAGATGGTCATCTGAAAAGCAGGAAGAGAGCCCTCACCAGACAACAGATCTGCCAGCACCTTGGTGTTGGACTTCCAAGCCTCCAGACCTATGAGAAACAAATTTCTGTTATTGAAGCCATCCAGTTATGCTAACTACAATGGTGTCCCTAGAGAGCCTGCCTGAAAAACTCATGCCAGCAGCACAGGCTACCTGTTTATGCTGACATCTGATATCAATAAGTCACCCGCATGGCTATTCCATGGGAACGTCACCTTCTCAAATGTCACTGTGCCACTTGAGACCTTTCAAAATCTCCCATTCTGATTAAATAAAGCAAACAGTTTCATTGTGTGTGTGTGGCTTTTTAATGACCTAATTTCAACCTCACTGTCCAGCTTCACCACCGTCCCCTGCTATGGTCTATGATGTCCATGCTCCTGCCTGGCCGATACTTTGCCATTCATGAAACACACATGTGCTGGCTCTGGCTGTACTCACTACCTGAACTGTCTCCTCTCCCTCCCCAACACACTCCCTCCTTCAAGATTCACTCAAATCCATACCATCCGCACAAGTTCTCTGACTCCCAAAGGCAGACTGGGGCTCTCTTTCCCCCAGTCAAGCAGCTCCTGATTCCTTGTGCTGCAATTGCTCTTGTGTCATTGCCTCCACCACATGTACTACCTAAAACAGAGGCCAGTTTTTATTTATCTTTGTCCTTCAATAAAACGTTAGCATTTTCTTGAGCATAAAGACCTGGCATGTGTCCTGTTCAGATTATGCAGGTTTTCTTGTCCTTGTAGATGGGCTTTTTTCTTTATTATACTTTGCAGTTAATTATTGCTGATCTGTTGGAATTTTTTAGGTTTTTATTTTTATCAACCTACGCACATGATATAGAGTCATCCTGTTCAAAGACTTTTCCTAAGGTAAATGTCAAGCTCTAGTTCTCCCTACCTCCTTATCCCACCCCTAAAGGCAAAAACTTTTAACTCTTTCAGATGATGCCTTTGGTATTTACCATGGTAGCTCTAAATATTATGTTTATACTGCTATTTCTTGATTCTGGATTTATAGGGATTATCTTTTAACTTCCTACTGAAGAAGATGAAGAGCTTTCTCTGCCCCGCACCAACACACATATACTGCCCATCTGTGTTCATTTTTAGGAATACTATAACAAACTGGTGGCTTAAACAACAGAAGTATGTTGCCTTACAGTTCAGGGATCTAGAGGTCTGAGATCAAGGTGTCAGCAGGATTGCTTCCTCCCGAGGGCTCTGAGGAAGGATGGGTTCCAGGCCTTTTTCCTGGATTATGATGATTCACCAGCAATCTTTGGTGTTCTTTGATTTATGGCCACACAATTCCAATCTCCACGATGGTGTTCTCACAGTGTCTCTGTCTCTATATCCAGATATCTCCTTTTTATAAAGACACTAGCCCTTTTGTATTAGAACCCACCTCAGTAGCTTGACCATCTGCAAAGATCCCACTTCCCAAAAAGTCACATTCACAAACACCGAAGGGCAGGAGTTCAACATCTTTTAGGGAACACAAGTCAAACTATAGCACCATCCTCTCAAAATGACACAATTGTTTTACCACTCCAGTTAAATTTGATTAGTATTTACATTGTAATGAACCTACAGTTATTCAAAACAGAGCCATGTAGTAAACTATGGCTCCATTTCTTTTCCTGAATAATTTTTTGCTATCCTTGGAGTTAGTAATTGTTTTTTAGACCATTCAATTAATTTTTATGTTCATCCAAAAGCTTCCTGCCAGTTGTCTAAATCTTTTCTCATCATATTCACTCATGTCAGCTGTCCACCAATTTTATCTTGATGGATTTTCTCCTCCCCAAGCTTTCTGCCCTGCTCCAGGCTGTTCAGGTTGTTCTTTAGATGATTACCTTTGGCCACTGGAAGTTCTTCTTATTTCCTATTTCTTGGATCTTATATCTTCCTTTTAGTTAGTTACTCCTTTGATTTACATAGCATAATCTCCCGTTTCTCTGAGAAAGTGTGTAGAAGGTAAATATTTGAAACCTTTTATTTGCAAAGATGTCTACATTCATATTTAATGGATTGTTTGACTAAGAATAAAATTGTAGGTAGGAAATCCTTTCCCTTCAGAATTTCAATAGCACCACTTCCTTGGTTTCTAGCTCTCAACTCTGCTATTGAGAAGTTTGCACCGTTCTTCTCCCTGACCATTTGTATGAACCTACTTATACACTCGGAAAGACTCTAAGAGCTTCTTTTTGTCCATTCTTATAGAAGGCAAAATTCTAAGATGATCTCCTATTATGTACACTCTTGAGTAATCTGAGTACAAAAACTAGGAGCTGCTTCTAGCTATTAATCATGGAAGTGATTAGTCATTCATGTGACTACTTTACATTATTAAGATCCTGTCTTAGACTAGACTGAGTTTTCCTGCAGATTCTGAAGTAAATCACCATGTTGGAAGAGGGTCTGTTAAAGGGCTGTGTGATGAGAACTGAGGAGTTAAAAGTGGCACCCAGAAAGGTAGTAGGGATCTCAGTCCTACAAACACAAAAACTGAGCTTTACCAACAGCCATAGGAGCTTGGAAACACAAAGTGGATTACAGCTTCTGTGAACCTTAAGCAGAGTACCCAGCTAAATTGCATCCAGACACCTGACTCATGGAGATTGCACTATATTAAATGTATGTTGATTTAGGATATTTAGATCCATGTCAATTTATCACACAAAAGTAGGAAACTAATACAACAGTGTTCTAAAATTTCACAGTAAAAAATACTAATTTTAGTTTATTTTCCTGAATTATTTCACTGATGTTTTCCCTCTTTTTCATTCTCTTCACCTTTCTAAAAATCTTGTTATTCAGTTTTTGAAAGTCATGTGTGTGTGTATATATATATATATATTTTTTTTTTTTAATGTGGGTCCCGGGAGTTGAACTCAGGACCTCACACCTGCCAGGCAGGGGCTTATGCCGCTGAGCTATCTCACTGGCCCCTGAAAGTTTTATATTGAAACTCTTCATAAATTTTTTCTTTTATACTTTTTATTTTTCTTGTATTCTTAGAATACTACCTTAGAAATGTGTTCAACTTTATCTTCTAACCCTTCTATTGAGTTTTTCATTTCTGCTACCACAATTTTAATTTCTAAAAGTATATTTTGTTCTCTGGATATTCATTTTTATATTATATTATTATATTTATATTTGTATTTATATTTAATTTATATTGTTGCATATGTGCAATATCATCTTTTATTTCACTAAGAATATTTGATAGCCATTTTTGTTGATGTTTTTGTCTCTCCTCAAAATCTGTTGATCCCTATTGCCTTTTTCTGTCTGCCTACAAGCTTGTTTGGGAGCACAACCTGGATTGCACAGTCTCTCTCATTAGCATCTTTCCTGAGACCCCTGGTGATCATACTTAAAGAGTTGTGGCCTTAAACCTTCACTGAAACTCTGAGCCCACTTGTGGGACTTCTTCATTGTGAACAACACTGCTCAGTGATATGACTGGGCTATTTGCTAGGGAACCGTAACTTAGGTTTCTTCGAATCTTTCTTCTTGAGCTATTCAGATTTCTCAGAGATATTTTTCCAATCTCCTGTTAGGAAGTTTAAGGTCTGTGTTCTGGGATCCAATGAGATCAAGGCAGAGGGAGAATACCCAAGATCCACAGCATTGCATTTGCACTGTCTTCCTGTCCCTCTCTTTTGAGTATGGTACCCCTGACTTCAACTGTGCCTCGTACCCTCTGTCCATGGATCTTCTTCTTTTACCTCTCCAGAAAATGAGCCACTAACATCTTGGCCACGGTGTAAAAACTTCTTACCCATTAGCAAGGAATGAAAGATGAAGTGTAAAGAGCTGTCATGATTTTTTTGGAGTGTAAAACATATATAACATAAAATCTTTCTTTTCAACCACTTTAAATGTAAAACTTGGTGACATGAATCACATTTACAATACTTACAATGTTGTACAACTGTCACCACTGTCTATTTCCAATATTTTTCATTGCCCCAAACAGAAGGTATATCCATTATGCAATAACTCCTTATATCCCTGTTTCTTAAACAGCTTTCCACCAGTCCTTTTTCTTCCCCCCTCAACTTTGAGTTCTAAAAGTTTCTGTGCCACTAATCCCTAAGCATTTAAGGATTTTGCAGTGTAAACTTGATTGGTTCTTGGCTTTTCCTACTGCTGGCCTAGGATTTTTCTCTCAGGTCAGCTACATAAGTTACCATTTGTTCATGAACTTTCTAACTTTAAAAATGTTGTCTCCACTCTCATTTTGCTCATCCTTGAAGACTTATGGCAACAAAAGGAACCCTTTACAGTAGTTTCAGTGGAGTTTTAGGACAGTGTGCAATTAGATGAATGTGCTTAATGTATTATTTTTATTTAAAAAATTCAGGTGGGTATGTTGATGTGATATCTGACCACCTTGATGAATGTTCTCATTTCCAACTGCCTTTTAGCCAATTCTCTTGAGTTAAATAGGTGATCATATTCTGTGTAAATTGAGGGCTGGTGAGATAGCACAGCGGCATAAGCACCTGCCTGGCAAGCGTGAGGTCCTGAGTTCGACTCCCACTACCCACATATGCAAAAGGGCCGGTGACATCGCTCAGCAGCACGGGTGCCTGCTGGTAGGCACGCGAGGTCCTGAGTTCGACCCCCGGTACCCACAAAAAATAAATAAATAAATAAAAGACTTCTTACAATGTGGTCTATTAAGCTGATGTAGCTCTCAAACGCATAGAAACATTTGATATTGTTTTTAAAATATGGCTGCTCTTGAAAGAAAGAAAAGAAAATGTTATAATGCCACAAATCAAGAGAGAAGTTAGAGCTAGAAAATTACAGGAAGGTCATAGCCACCTACAAAGGGTTTGAGATCTGTGGACCAGTGTTCTAACAACCAGACAGGTACAGGAGATGATGCCTGACCTCGAAGTAGGAAAGCTGTTACTGAGCTGAAACAGGTGCTTTTATGTCCCATGTCATAGTCCTTGGTCAGCAGCTGATTTCCAGCAGGAGATCAGAGTGCTCCAATTCTAGCATGCACCTGAGAAAGGGATCAGATTATGTGGGCCTAGAAGGTAAGATCACTGGAGGGGTTTTTCATGGCAGAGTGATGTTACCTGAGTTATGTGCTTAAAAATTCCTGTGGCTGTTGTGCGGAGGACAGATATTAGGCAACACAGGGAAAGAAGTGAGGAGAACATTGCAGCAGTCAAGGAAAGTGTTCTGATTATCTAGCCCTGCATAACACACCACCTCAATTTAGAAGCTTTAAGCAACCACCATTTTTATGCTCACAAAATCTGTATGTTACGGATTCAGGAAGAGTACAGTGGAGATGGCTCATCTGAGCTCAGGCTGTCTGGAACCTCAGCTGGGATGTCTCAAATGGTTGGAGATGATTAGAATGGCTGGGGACGGCAGAAGCTTGGCTCTCTAGAACTGTCACCCAAACACCGGCATGTGCCCCTGTTGGGCTTCCTCACAAACCAGCAGACCAGTTAGAATAGATAGCACAAAAGAGGGTGCTCCAGGAGGACCAAACTGAAGCATTTTAGGACCTAAAGAGTTACTTAGCTTAACGTCTACCATAACCAACCGATCAAAAACATCCCAGGCTCATTCAGGCTCAAGGAAAATGAACATCAACCCCCGCCCCTGATGCAAGAAATTTCAAAGAATTTGGGGGCCATGTTTGAAAACTGCAAAATAAGAGGCGACTGTGACTGCAAATAGAGTGATAGCAGTGGTAAAGATGGAGGGAGAAACACATTCAACAGCATCCAAGATCCAAAGCCATAGAACTTGCTATTGAATTAGGTGCTGGAGAAAGGGCACAATGTTAAAAAAAAAAATCCTGAAGGATCCCTAGGCTTTTGGATAGATGGTAGTGCCATTTATGAGTTCAGGAAGGAGTCACCCTACAAGTTTTTATTTCATTCAAAATAAAGGGTTCAAATGATGTTTTTGACCACCTAAATGTGGTCATGCTTGAAATGCTTTTCTTTTCATTTCATTTTACAACAACACTGTAAAGCAGGTATTTCTATGCTCATTTTTCAGACATAGGCACCAAGATCCCCAGAGTAAGCCTCTTGCCTAAGGTTACACAACAGGTAAGTGGTAGAGCCAAGATTCAAAGACTGTGCTCTTTCTACTTAACTACACTGCCTCCAAAAGAACACTTGGAACTCAGAAAGATTAATTTACCCAAGACCACACAGGAAATGACAGAACTAGACTTCAAAAGAAGTTCTGGACCAAAAGCCCCTGCTCTGTCCAGCACAAGTGCTGACTAACAATGACAGAACAGGAATATCACCAGGGGCCCCTCTGTTGGAAGAATAGGAGCACTCCAGGAACCTCAGCCTAACACTGCTTGCACATCCTATAGATGGTGTTCTGTGAATGGTGGGTGATTCTCATTCTTAAAAGGAAAAAGTAAAATCCCCATCATTAAATGCCTTGACTTAGAAGTTATTCCTTAAAAATCATCCCCAGATCATCCATTGCCCTGGGCACCATGCTGTGGATGTTCCTGAAGACAGAAACCTTCAGGAGTGTTTGCCCAAAGGGAACAGTGGTGTCATCGACTTCTAAAACACAGACAGAGGCTGTTTGTTGTTTAAAGCCTGAATCTTTGATCAACCACATCAGGCAACTTTGATGCTGGCAGCAATCTGTAATTGCTGAAAATTAACACCAGGTAGGAAACAGGTTAAAGGGAGCAGTAAGAAGTAAGATGAGTGAAGGCTTTAGATCTGGTCTTTTTTTTTTTTTTTTTTTTTTTTTTTTCTCCCCTTACTGATCAGAACCTGGGACTTGATTGTCTCTCTCTTCTACCACAAGTTAAGTTTTCTGAAATCTTGAACTTATCTGCCATGTTCATTCGATCATGTTGGGGTTCATTTAGACCATAAAAAAGCCCCTAGGATATAGTGGTACTTGTTTAGTAAACGAATTAATAACCTAGAGTATTGCAGGAGCAAAGAAAGTGAAGGCAATTGCTTCATCTCAAGGTCCCAAATCTGTTGCACACTTCCCATCCTGGCCGCCCACCACCTGAACCATGGCAACCAGCTTGGGAGCAGTGCAGGGCATCCTGGGGTCTGCCATTCTGCCTGGTGGATGTCCCTCCATCTAAAAGCCACCAGGTGCTTCCATGTGGCCAGCAGTTCCTAGGCCAGGGAGTGCCAGAGGCACCAGCCAGTTCTGCAGCTGGGGCCAGCTGGGGTACACTCCAGCCCCGCCTACTGCCCACTGCTGGCACCAGCCTCCCCACCCACCCAGGAAAGGTACTGCTAGGGCCACTGGATTCAATGGGAGACTCAGCTTAGGATAATTAATAACTTTAAACAGCCATAAAGTGAAAAAGGTAGGTAGAGAGAGAGTTGGGGGAAGGAGAAATGGAGAGAAAAAATGAAAAACGGACATTAGCTTAAAAAAGAATAAGTTTCTGAGGAAGAAGAGATGCGAACAAAAGGAGAAACTCCCCTTCTTATTATGGATCTTTCCCACACATGTCAAATTCGTCTCCAGAAACTTGACTACATTGTAACCAAAAGTTTCTCATGAACTTTGGAAGCAGATAGACCTGGCTTGGACTCCTGACTCTAGTATTTACTTGCTCTGTGAGCTCCACAGCCTCTCTGAACTGTTTCCTCCCTCTACAAAACAGTAAAATTACTTGTACAGTAGCTGTGAGAACTCCATTTGAGATCGGGGGTGCACACTGCCTTTTTCACCGAAGAGACACTCAACAAGGTATTTTTCCCTCTCCGCGCTCTCCCATAAGTCTAGCCTCTTCCTTTGGTTGGGCTTCATTGTTATTGTTGCGGGTTTGACTGTTTCCACCACCTCTCAGAAGCATCTGACCCTGAATAGCAAAGTCAGGAACAAAATCTATTTATGAAGGAGATGTGTGATAAATAAGTTATTATGCCCCGAACTAGCAATCAGCTGAAGATGTTCCAGGGAACATACCTGCCTTCAACACTTTGGCTCACCCCAAGAGTTTTGTGGTGAGATATACCAGGGGGATAGCATGGGGGTGAGGCTCATGGGGTTTAGGGTGGAGAGGGGCATTGCAGCTACAGAACACTCAGCTCCTGAGGGAGGAGGAGGGTGCGGATGCCTGCATCTAGTGTGCTCAGGACAGTGCAGGGCAGGAAGAAAAGGAGGGGTGGGGGAGAAGACGGTGCATACACGAGTGCAGGACTCAAGGACACACTAGAGGACAGTGCAGTAGCACAGGTCCTGTCTCCCATGCAGTGACTGAGCCCATCCCAAATCCACCCACCCAAGGCTTTTTCCCCTCTGGCCTTGATTTCTTCATCAGAAAGGTGAGGGAGTCAGAAAAAAGTAGTTTCAATGCCTCCTATGCTCTTAGAGTCCGTCACATAAAGACTTCTCCTGCCCAGGATCTCAAACCATGGTGCCCGTGACCTTGGTGCTGTGCTGGGTCTGACCCAGGAAAGCTGAAGGGCTGAGGAAGCCAGGGTGCTCGCAACACAGGGCACCAGTTAGCAGTGAGCGTGACTGACCCACTGCTCATGGCAGCAGGCCCAAGGCTGCCAGAGACTCTCAGGAACCTGTACCCCTTCTGCCAAATCTCCTGAACTACTCGATTCCTTGCTTGAGCACCCTATTCTTACTGAAATACCAAAGTATTCAGGAGAACTTGCTATGGTTTGAATATGGTTTGATTATGACCCCCAGTTTCAGGTGCTGGAAGTTTGGCCCCCAATACAGCAGTGCCAAGGTAGTGGGGCTTTGAAGAGATACTTAGATCATGGAGTCAGCAACACCGTTGGAAGGAATTGATGCAGTTCACACAGGACCTGGTCAGTTACAACAACAGTAGCTGTTACAAGAGTGAGCCTGGCTTCTCCCCCTGTCCCCTGCTTTTGTGCTCACACATGAGCACAGATGGCTGCCCGTCTTCCCACATCTCTGCCATGTTGTGATTCAGCCACCATGCTGTCTGCACTTTCCAGCCACCAGAGTCATGAGTCCTATAAATCTCTTTTCTTTACACATTACCCAGCCTCAGATATTCTGTGACATTAACACAAAATAGACTAAGGCAGAACTCAGTCTCAGGTCTTCTGTGCCTCAGAGATGGGAAAAGACTGGGTTTATGGGGGATTCTAAATTGGCAGCAGAGCAGGGAAAGGAAGTCAGCATCCTTGTGTAAGCAGGACAATAAAATGAGTAATAACAGCCTCCATCCACTTGTTGAGAGCATTAGAGAGAGGCTTTTACTTCATCCTCTCCACAGCCTTCTAGGGGAGGTGCCATTATTACCTTCATTGTGCAGATGAGGAAACCGAGGTCCAGGAAGATTAAAAGGCTCATCCATGCTAACAAGGCCAGACATGCTGGAACCAAATCTTGACCGAAGTCCTCTGCCACTGTGATGCCCAAAGGAAGGTCCCAAGAGGCCAGGTCAAACATTACATTCTGTGCATGGACAGACTCCAGACAATTCCAGGTGTGCCAGAGCTTCCACGGAGGCAGAAGAAGGAGAGACAGGGCAGGTGGCGCTCTGTACCACAACCTCAGAGTACTCTGGAAACTCTTTGTGTGGAATTTAGAAGTGAAGTTGTCAGAGAGTAAATGTCCCCTGATGTTCTGTGGATGGGAGCTGTGCCGGCCAGGCTCTTTGATGCAATAGAAGCCAACTCTGGTCAGTACATCTTCTACAGGAAAGGATGTTTTTGGAAAGCTATCAAAGGAACTAATGGGAACCTTACAGAAGTTGGCAGAAATCAGTGGAAACCTCCCCCAGGTTCACCCAGAGGAAAAGGCTGATTGGGACCCTGCTGATGGGCCTTTCCATCAACCTGGCATAGCTCCCTGTGGGGGATGCCACCGACTCTCCTTGGCTGTCCAAAAGGCAGTGATTCATCTCTCCTCCACATGTACAGGTCCAGGAACTAGACTTGGAGGAGCCCAGACGAGGAGGGCTCTGTGTGTGTGTGTGTGTGTGTGTGCACGCGTGCGTGTGTGTTGGGGGATGGATTTGAGGAGGGACTAGTCCCAGTGTCCAGAGAAGTGGCCTGACTTCCATTCTGCAGACTGACTCTCCCACAAGTATACCACAAGTCCCCAGAACCACTCCCTGTGTATCTCAGGGTGCCTCCTGCAAAACATGTGACTCACACAGCCACCTGACAGGCAGACCCAAGCATAGCAGAGGTCAGAAAAGACCTATTCCTATCTCTTTCTTCTAACAAGCTTGGCCCATTTCCCTGAAGCCCTCTTCATCCCCCAAATGCTAGGAAATGTCAGCAAAGAAAGGACACCATTGAGGTCAGAGAGGGGAAGTCACTCACCACGTGACTTCCTCAGCTTCCCCCACTGTGGTTCATGCTGGGTGGGATTCAGTGCCAGCCCGCCGGAGATCAAATAACCACTCATCACCAGCCGGGTGACCTTGGCATTTTGCATAAGCCTCAGCCTCACTTATGTCAAATGTAAAACAGTAAAACAACTGGGAATTCAATGAGGCAAGGACGCACCATCAAGTAGGGCTATGGCATACGCAGTGGTTATTGGGCAAACCTACCCGGTTTACAAACACATACACCTTTGCTTTTGATTTTATTCTCAACACTGATTTCTTTCTCTGCCCACAACATATTAAGCAAAATATATGTACATTGTCTTTTTATTTCAGATATTAACAGCTTCATATGTAGTAAAAATCTGGAAGCATGTGATAGAAAATCTTGAGTCTCTCATTTGAGCCAAAGCTTCTCCTCCCCTGGAGGGACATAACCCCATGGCAAACGAGGAGCATCTGGACTCCTGAATCAACAGTGGCTCCATGTATTGGCTCATTTAATCTTTCCAACCACACTCTGAGGCAGTGTGGCAGGCAGAACAATGACCCTGAAGAGGTTCACATACTCATCCCCAGAACCTGTGAATATGTTACGTTATGTGGCAAGGGGAAATTAAGCTGCAGATGGAATCAAGGTTGCTTATTAGCTGACTTTAGCAAAATGGTCCTGGGTTATGTGGGTGAGTCCAATGCAATCATAAAGGCCCTTGAAAAAGGAAAGAGCGAGGAAGAGAAGTGTCAGAATGATGCAGTGTGATAAAAGCTACATCAGCCAGTGCTGGTGTTGAAGACAGAAGAGGTCATGAGCCAAGGAATGGGCAGAGCTGGAAAAGACCAGGAAATGCAGTCCCCTAGAGCCTCCAGAAAGGAATGCAGCTCAGCTACCACTTGACTCTAGTCCGGTGAGACCCATATCAGACTTCTGACCCAAAGAACTGTAAGATAATAACTTTGTGTTGATTTAAGCCACTAGTGTGTGGTAATTTGTTATAGCAGCAATCAGAAACTGATATAAATAGGCACAGTTTTATCCACCTTTGGATGAGAAAACTGAGGCTCAGAGATTTAAGCAACTTGCCTATGGTCACACAGGAGGATAATGAGAATTTGGACCTGGGGTTGTCTGGCACTACATTCAGGGCTTTTTCTACTATGCCGCACTGCCCTCTGATGGGGACTGTTGTGCCCCTTACCCCACATACTCACCATCTCACGAGTCTTCAGCTCAAGGCCATGACAGTGATATCAACCACATCAGATGTGGAAACAAGAGACTCCAAGAGGTGACGGGACTCAATCATGTTTCACAGCCCGAACACAGAAGGGAAGCCGCCCCTGCCTGTTGGGTCATGGGTACCTATACTGACCCTCACTATTCCCCTCAAGCCAAGCTTCCTTCATCCATTCAATGTGTACCAAATGGCACCACGAGAGACCTGGGAACATAAAGCAAAATGCATGGCCGTGGACTCCTGGTTGGTGCTCTGTCCAATCTGCTAAGCCTTGTTCCCTGGAAGAGTGATTAGCATGCCCACTGTCTCAGTCACAAAATATCTGACACCCACAACTTAAAGGAGAGGTTTATTTTGACTCATGGTTTTTATAGGTTTTAGTCCATAGTTGGCCGGCTCCAAGGCAGAAACAGCATGGCAGAAGGGCATGACCATCAGGAAGCAGAGAGAGAAGGGAGGAGCTGGAGAGGGAGATAGTCACACCCCCCAGTGACCTGGCTCTAATGAGGCCCCACTTCCTAACAGCAAGTCAGCTATGAACTCATTATGGACTAATCCACTCATGAGTATAGCACCCATGATCCAACCTCCTTCCAAACACATGAGGCTTTGTGGGGGACACCACAGATCTAAACCATAACACTCACTGAATGACACATGCCCTAGAGGGGAGGTCCACCTAGCAGAGGGTTCCCAGGCAAATGCTTCTCCTCTCCACTATGTGTCTATGAACCTTCAAGGCCCCAATATCTCTTACCAACTGGAAAGAGGTGATTATAAATGATCAGGCTCTTTTGGTCTTCACAACTAGAAAATCTGAGCTGAGAAAAGGCCTGTTGATTTCTGTTCAAGGTCACGGAGTCTCTAGACTCAGGAGAGGTCATAGAGGGAAGCCTTCCTTGTTCTTGCAGAGAAGCCAGCTCCCCTTGCTCTGTCTACTGCTCCATATATCCAAAAACCTATCCCCATCGTCTCCAGATGATGTACTGTGGTGGCCAGGACTTAGCCCTCCATGTCCCTCCTCTCGTTTGAAATACCTGTTCTCCTCTCATTTGGAGAGAAGAGCTGAATTGCAAACTTATTTTGAGGTGGGTAGGAGGAAGTGCCATACTCTACCTTTATTTCCACAGTTTGGAAAAGAGGTAGATGGGCACAAGCCCGCAAGGAATGAGCAGCCACTCACTGAGGTAGTTCTCATGGCCTGACTGGGGTCAGGGAACACTCTTCCCTCCATCAGAGCCTTGGGGGCCAAGCTTCTAGAAGCAAGGGGCAAAGAGGGAATGGTCGGAGCTGGTAGAAAAAGAAGGCAGCATCGAAGAATCAGAGGATCCAAAAGAAGAAACAAAAGAATTTGTAGAATGAAAGAAGGTCTTTGGGAGAAGAACAACAATGAAAGAAGACAAGCAAAGGAAGGGAAGACTGTTAAGGACTTTGCCCAAAGGAGTGAAACTGCAGAAGTAGGAAGGGAAGCTGACCAGGACAAAGGCATGCTGGTGTGGGGAGAGCAGAACACCACAATTCAGCCTGAAGGAGGATGGACACACCAAGGCCATGGTTGCACAAGCCCCTTGAGGAGTAGCTAAGAAGCCCAGCTGTTAATGGATTAGGGTAAGGAAAATAATTATTTTGCCAGATGGTACCAAAGAACTTCATAGGGAAGGAATCATCTTTGTGAAAATACCACCAGTTTCTTGGGGATGGGGGGGGGATGCAGAGTGGGATCCAGGAGGACTGGATTGGAAGGAGACCACAAGGAGAGAATTAAGCTCCTTGGCAAATTAAATGCATGGAAACAACAAAAAGAGAAGAGAAAGGGGAGGAAGGAGAGAGAAGGCCTAGAAATATCACTGGGGACTTGAATCGTGAGAACTGGCTGAGAGGAGAGAAAGGAATATTCCATTCTCAATGATCTGGTTGCTGTTCTGCGAGGTGGCTCCCTCTCTGTGTCCTCAGATTACAAGGGAAAATCTATTACGCACAACTACCCAATGGGAGTCGCATTTGGAAGGTGTGAAAGTGCAAAACTGGGGGTCAAGAAGGACCTGTACCCATTATCTGGGTTGTACCCCAGGTAAAAATAAAGGTCAAGAGCTTTAAATAGGTAACAAGAATTATCAACCTCCCCCTCCTCCAATCAGAGACCTTGGTGCTAAGAAGGTCTTTGAAATTTACAAAAATCAAGGGAAGGGACTACAGTGGCCTCAGACCTCCCCACAGGACCACAGCTGGGATTTGTCTGCGTCCATTTCACCTAGTTCTTAAGAAAATGCATCTTAAACTTCCCTGCACAAGGAAATCATCTGGGATTCTTATCAGAAAGATTCCTGGGCCCCACTCCCTGAGAGTCTAATGCAGTGGATCTGGGTGAAACCTATGAGTCTGCATGTCTGACAAGTTCCCAGGATGCTGGTGCTGCTTGTATTAAGGCACAGGGTGACCCTACCTCCTGATACCAACTGCAGGCCCTTCTTGCCCATCTCTACCTCTCTTGCCAGGAAGCCCAGTGCCTTTGTAATATGGTGGTTCGTGAAATACCCATACTTGCTCATCGTACCTAGGAAAGCAAGGAGCCTGGTGAGGGGCAGTCAGTGGGCCATCCCTTAGACCCATGCAGCACAGCTGGGGTTTCTCTTGAATGGAAAGAAATGAGAACTCACTCAGCACTCTATTTGCCTATTGACTTATCCATCCTCTTTAACTAAGCAGGGAGCTCCATGACAGCAGGGTCTGGCATATAGTAGGTGTTCAATAAGCACTTGGTAGGTAAAGGAGTGAGTGAATTGCCCCCTCCAAGTCCTGAACAGAGCAAACATTCCTTTGTGACCAAAGAAGGATGCACCAGGGTGGCCCCAGGGTCAAGAATTTTTTCTTTAAAACTTGTGTTCCCTTGGTGTCCCTGCCTCCTCCATCCCTTAGTCAGAGCCTCCACACATCCTGCGCTCTTCTCTTCATCTGAGAATCTGCTCATGTTGGCAAAGGTGGAAGATGCCACCTCCTGGGGGAGAAAGAGAAGCAAGGAAGGGCTCTGGCCAGCACAGACGAGTGACAGAAAAGATATAGCTTCTCCCCAGGGCAACAGGGACTGTCTTGGAGCAGATGAAGCAGAGTTTGTGAGGGAGGCTCCCCAGTTCCCCCCAGCCCTTCACCATGCTCCTGTTCTGCCTCCCTCCCCCACCACCCACCTCCTCCTCGGAACCAATGACTAATTGCATCGCATTTCTCTCTGACTTGCGTCACCCAGCAGAGAGTGTGTGGTTGTTTTTACAGCTTATTCTTTCAGGGATTCTAAGTGACATTTTTAAAGTGCTCTTCCCCTGCCTTAGAGCAGTGCAGCCTCCTCTCCTCTCTCCCCCTCAATCTCTCTCACTCTCTCGCCCTCGCTCCTTTCCTTCTTCCGGGTCTGCTGGCAAGAATAAGAACAGGAGGCAGGGGGCAGGCCCCACAGAGCAACCAGGAGGCTTTCCTGCTACCTGGCCCTTGGGGGACCCCAACAGGGGGAACCTTTCAGAAAGAACTTCCTCTGTGTTCCAAGAGAAAGTGCACATAAAAAGCCACAACAGGAAGCTCTTCTTTCTGCTTTCCTTCATTCCCTCTAGCTCTCCTCTCTTCCTCCCTTCCTCCTTTCATCCCTCCCTCCCCTCCTTCCATCCATGAACATTTTCTGAGTGCCTGTAAGTGCTGGCTTCAAGCACAGACTAGCAAACAAAACAATCACAATTTCTGACCTCAAGGTGCGGGGTGGACAGGAGGGCCTATCTTTATCAATGAGTAAACTGGCTATTACAACAGGTACGTCCTATAATCCGGAAGGCTATAGGGGCCGTTACATTACACAGAGTAGGAACCAAATTATCCTTGAGGTGAAAAGATCATCAGGGAGGCTTATACGGGACAATGTTACAAAATGATGATGAGGTGTTAAAGAGAGGGAGCAGGAAGTGGTCAGAAAAAAAAATAACAATAATCAAGGTTCAAATTCAGTAGGAAAAAAAACCACAGGAGCGAGACTTCAGACAGTTTGTGAGCCACAGGGCCAATCACGCCCCTTGGTGAACCTCACATCTCCTCTGTAAGATGAGAGTTGGGCTGGATCCCCTCTAACAGCCCTTCTAACTCTACAACTCTGATGGTCAGGATCCTCTTCCATCACAGGGAAAAGGAGACACAGTGCTAAGAAAGGAAGCTGAGGAGTGAGAGGAGCAATGGCTTGGAATCTGAGGCCTTGGGTGGGGCAGAACACTAGTTAAGCCTCAGTCTCCTCATCTGTATAACGGAGATGACGGTGTTATCTGTCACCAGATTATTAGTGGAATGATATGAGGTCATGCATTTGCAAGTGAATATTGAGCAAAAAGTGACTACGTTCTGAGCTACTGTTGCCAGGGATGTACTTCATGGCCCACACAGAATGTTAAAGACACAGAGATCTCTTTCTAGTTTGAATTGCAAACTCAAATTTCTTCCTAGCAAAGGAAGGAAGATGCTTAAAACCCTAAATGCCAAAGGTCAGAGAGTATAGGAACACAGCCACCCACAAGGCATTGCTGATCCCAAAGGATTGTTTTCCCTTCCAGAGATGCCCTGACAACAGCAGGGAACTGTGACATCACAAGACCCTCCTCAGATCCCAAAGACTTCTTGCTCCAGGGGCCTCACAGCAAGAAGCAGCATCTCTGGGCCACAGAAAAGAAGAATACAGAAAGGCACACAGAACAAAACCAAACCAGACCACAGCCACCTCCATCCCACTACACTAAGAGGCTTCACTTGCTCCTTAGTGAGGAGGATGCACAGACAACCAGACATCTGGCCCATCCACGCTGCTTCTGCTCATAGGATCACTGATCAAGTGTCACCAGAGTAAGCCCTTCTCCAGAAATATTCTGGACAGCACCCAAAGTCTCAAATTGAAGAAGACCTCTCGTTACATGTACATTCCTGGGTGGTGGATCCTACCTGACAGGCCAGTCAAGGTTCCATTGCTCAAGAGGGAATGGAATAGGAGAGGCAAGTCCTGGCAGATTTCTGTCTAGGGCTGTGTTGCTAGTATAGTGCTTGGGACTTGGTGACTGTCCCCAAAATATTACTTGAATAATATCTTATGCCTATTAGTTGTAAAGTAAGTTTTCATCCACTATCTCCTTTAATCTTTACAATAACCTCCAAGAACAGTTGGTATAAGATTACACATTGTGGTAGCCTAAAGTGCAATTTACTGAGTATTTCCAGTTCTCCCTCTTTCTGGACACACTGTAGAACTGCTCTTCTCTGCATCTCTGGGGTTGGAGGTGGCCATGTGACCTACTCTAACCAACGAATTGTGATGGAATGATATGTGTTACTTCCACATATGTCTTTATTTTCTTCTAGTCTCTTGTGTATTACCACAGAAATTTACAACTTTTCTGACGGTAACTATTTTATCAATCTGATTCTTGAATGAAGACAAAATGAAGCAGATCCCTGAAAAGATTCAGAATAGACTGATAAAATGAATTAGAAATAAATCTTTGATGTTATAAGCAACTGAGATTTGGGAGTTGTTTGTTACTGCAGCACAAACCTATGCTGACTGATACACCCATGTCACAAGTAAGATGAAGGCTGAGATGAGTTAACTAACTAAGTGTGCCTTAAGTAACACAGCAAGATGGTGGCAATACCATGATATAAAGGGTGTCCTTTCTCACTCAAAAGTTTGTTATTGCAAAACTCTATTGGATCTTGAACTCAGTTCATTTGAAACCAGAACTACAGAACTTCTTTTATCTATGTCATCAATTTCTAGTCACAGCTTCTGAAAGAAATAATACACACACACACACTCACACACACACTCATACAATGAGTCAATTCGTGAATGTCCTGATTGATTTCAGCTTTCAGAAGGTTTGGAGCTTCTTGATTATAGATAAAGTCCATGCCATCACCAATCAGATAAGTCCCTATGCTCTGCTGCAGTTTCCCTCCTCATGGCAGAACACAGAAGACGGCACGGTTCCCTTTCTACTTGCCTGTTTGGGGCTATGAGGGAAGACAAGAACAGACCGACCAAAGAACAACAAAACTATGGTCTGAGCAGGGGAGGCCAAAAATACTGTGCACAAGCGTCACATGCATCTTAGCCCAGTCCAGTCTGCCAGGTAGGGCTGGAGAGACTGGGAGTCACATAAGAATTCTGGGAGTAACAGTCCACGGAGTTCAGTCATCAGTGACAAGAAGTGGATGAGGCCCGAAGGGATGGGCATGTCCAGCATAGACTGTTCTCTAAAAAGAGAAATAGATCCAGCTTTGTCACATGGAGGTAAAAATAGCTCAGAGTCACTGCTCTTGGCTTTAACTGCTGCTCTCAGCCTTTTACCAGGAGACTGGGGTGCACCACACAGCCAGCCTTACTCCAGCCCAGGCCTGCATAATGGCCCCGTGGGCACCCATCAGAACGGTGGTTACTACACAATGTCCTTCACAGGCACTTCTGTGTTCTTCAGCCTTGCCCAGTGATTCCAGCAGGCAGGGTCAGTGGGGTGGGTATGGCCTCCTGCCTCATGGGATCTCAGCTCCCCCAGAGGAGTTCAGAGACAGTCAGGAAAAGAAAGGGCTCCATAAATTGAGCACATATCAGGTGCCACAATTGTCCTGGACATTTTACACTCTTAAATCATTTAGACCTCAAAATCCCCCTGTTAGACTGCTGCTGTAGTCATGTTGTCTTCTGCTGCTGCTTCTTCCTCCTCTTCTCCTTTTCCTTCTTCTTCTCCTCCTCCTCCTCCTTCTTCTTTATTCTCATTCTCCTCCTCATTTTTTCTCCTTTTTCTCCTTCTCCATCTCCTCTTTTACTTTTTTATTAATACATATTAATTGTACATATTAACAGCATTCAGTGTGATGTCTCAACATATGCACAGAGCACACACTGATCAAATAGGGTAATTAGCATTTCCCTTTCCTTACCATTTATATTTGGAGCCTTCAGGCTCTTCTCTTCTAGATCTTCATAACATATATAACAGTTTAATGTGAACTTTAGTCATTCCTCTGTGCTGCAGAACAATAGAATTTATTCCTCCTATCTATGTTTTGGTACCCATTATCCAACCTCTCTCTGTCAATGTTTTCTTTGTTTTGCAGATGAGGAAGCTGTGGCTCTGGAGATAAGTAACTTAGCATGGTGCCTGCCAAGTATTATGTACTTACATAAACAATAATTCTTATCACTGGCATCATCTTCATCATCATTGCCACCACCATCATCATTCCATAGCATCTCCAAAACCCTTCTTTAGATATATATCAGCAAACTCTTTAAATCAAAGTTTCTTGAATTTTGATGCAAGTTAGAATCACTTCAGGAGTTTATTTTAACATAGATGCATGGGTTCTACCCCAATCCAACTAAATAAGAATATAAAGGCTTTGGCATTTTATCATGCTTTCCAGAGAATTCTAACATACCTTAGTCTGAGAACCACTAACCTAGGTGGAAGAAAACTCTGTAGTCACCCATCTACACCCTCAATATCTCACTCTCCTATGCACTGAGTCTCTAAGTCTGATTTCTCCTGTCTTTTTTGTGTGTGTGTGTGTGTGTGGGTACCGGGGGTCGACCTCAGGACCTCGCGCGCCAGCAGGCGCCCGTGCCACTGAGCGATATCACTGGCCCTTTTTTCGTATGTGGGTACCGGGGGTCAAACTCAGGACCTCGCGCTTGCCAGGCCGGCGCTTACGCCGCTGAGCCATCTCACCGGCCCTTCTCCTGTTTTAAACTCTAGAAAACTAATCTCTGATCACTAGGGACCAGCCCTCCCTATGAGAAGTGGCACGTGTGACTCCTAGAATAAGCAGCCCCTAAGATTGCTATCTTGGTGTGTTTTCTGTTGCCATTACAAAATACTTAAGACCAAGTAATTTATAAAGAATAGAAGCTTATTTAGCTAATGGTTCCGGGGGCCAGGAAATCAGAGTATGATATCAGCAACTGGTAAGGGCCTCCTTGCTGCATCCTGACATGATAGAAGGCATCACATGATGAGACAGAACAAGTATGCTACCTCAAGTCTTTCTCCCTCTTCTTATAAAGTCACTAAGGCCATCATGGGGTCCCCACACTTATGACCTCATCCAGTCCTAATGACCTCCCAAATACCAAGGGAATTAAGTTTCCAACACATAAACTTTCAGAGGACCTATTCAAACCATAGCAGTAGCCACAGATTTGACCCCTATTTCCTGGTATTCATACCATGTGTAACACGCTCTCCTTGAACAAATACTGGATTTAGCGACTCACTTCTAACAAGCAGAGTATGGCAGAAGGGATAGAATGTCATTTCCAATATTGAGTTATAAAAAGACTGTGGCTTCCACCTTGGGTGCTCTGTTTTGCTCTCATCCTGATTTCCTGATTCCAGTCCTACATTCTGTTCACAAAACAACTTTTCCCCACAGTTAGCAAAAGAACTCAAAAATCTAATCACAAGGGCTAAGAGACAGCCTACTAAATTCTTAGGTTAACCCAGTCTTGGATGATGTCACTTCCCTGTGCCTCTATTTCCCCATCACTGAAAGAAATATCTAGTAGGAAAACATGAGACAGAGTTTGTGATAGTGTCAGGGAGCTGGCAAGGAATACAGAAAACCCCAAAATTCAGGAGCCCCACTCAGATTTTCAAAGCCAAAGCTGAAAACCAAAATCTCTAAAGTATTTTTTTACCCGAACTTTAAACTGGAATGTGGGTGTAAGCATTACTTTAAGGGCTTATAAATTGACACGTAGATCACCTGTCAGGGAGCCAAGATCAGAATGCTGGTTTTAATTACACCGAATATGTCACTTTCTTATGCAGAGGCATAATCAATTATCTTATTTAAAGGCATTACGATAATGTGTGTGTGTAAAATGGAGCCATTCCCTGTATTGCATTAGATTCTGCTAATTATAGGAGAATGTTTGGAGCTAAAATGTCAGCTTGTCATCCGGATGGCTTGTAATTCAGGATTTGCATTCATAGACGGGAAGGGAACTCTGACAAAAATTGTATTCAGCTTTAGCTTGTCTGTCCTCCGCCTCACCGGCTCCAGCAGCAACGAGGGCAATGATCTGTGCTCTGCCCCTGCTCCTGCCTGCCACAATGGGCTTTCATGCCTTCCCCAAGAGAGCAAGACAGGAGCTAGGGTGGAAGCAAAGATGGGATCAGCTGCACCAGCTTCAAAAATGAAAATGCTGGATCCCTCTTGAAAACCTACCCACCCTCCTCCTTCATTCTCTTCCTAGCAACGGAGATTCCAAAGTGGTTTTTAACGAGATTAAGTTCCTAAGATATTTCTTGGGAATGTCAACAGATTTAATTCAATCCAGTAGATATTTTGTAAGTGCCTACTGTGTGCAGCAAGCTGGGTATTTGTGTAAAGGGCCCTTTTCCATGATGTGGGCTCTGGAGCAGACCTTCTACACTGGCCTCTGGAACTTACTAGGCATGAACACTGTGCACCAAGCTGACTTTGCATGCCTCTTTCCTGGTCTATGAAATGGGGATGGTAGGGTCATTATAAGGAAATGAAAAAGATAATGTCTGTGAAGTGGTTAGAAGGAGCCTAATATCAATTAAGCAGTCAAGAAACCTTCCCTGTCATTACAGTCATGATCACAACATACAACAATCCAGCAGGGGAAACAGGTACTCAAGAGTAAGAAGGAACCCTACCCTCCCACAGGTAGTCACACTAATGCCTACATTCACACACCCATTCGCTTTATAGCAAGCTGTTTCATCTCCTGCCTATGTTCATTACTCTGTTTTTCTAAAACTTGTATGATTGTGCTCCTCCCCCCAAAATAATAAGGACCTTCATGACCAATGATGTGAGTGGATTTTCCTTTTTCAAGATGACTTTCCTCCTTGACAAAGGGAAGCAGGAATAACAGCTGCTTTGGACTAAAGAGGGTTTCTATGCAGTCTCCCTCCTCTAGATGAATTCACCTCTCTTTAGCCTGTCTGCTCAAGTATCCCCGCTGCTGGCATGCTCATCATGAATAACCTGGGCTGGGGTACATCAGAAGCCCTTTCTGCCATAGCAAATTGAGGAAGAAAACAGCCTGCACAAGCTGGCAAGCACCAGGGGGCTCAGGCAGCAGGACTAGGGGAGCCTTCCCTCTCCACTGACTGGGCACCATTCCCAGGCCACTCCAGGGCTGCTGGCTTATTGCTGGACATCTTCGTCTAGTCTTTGTCCCTTCGCCAACCCTGCCCATGACCTAGGCCAGTTTTTTTGTATCTCAGGACTCCCTGAGCAAAGCTTTGAACTTTCATCTGACTGTCCAGTGCTCCCAGAAGTCCTCCTCCCAGGTCAGATTCCATGTCCACAAGCCTGGCCTCAGGACCAGTGATTCAGATGGACAGCACCATTCTTCATGGCCCACCTGGACATGCTCTAGTTGCCCCCAGGAGTTCCCAGCATAGTAAGCCCAACTACGACCAACATAAAATGAAGTTTCTAAGATACCAGCCTTCCCCAAAGGTGGAGGTGAGACCAGGTTACTCCACCCTCTCTCCCCTTCTGCCACTGCCATCTTTCTTCAGCTGCTCTTAGGTTTCCAGAAGACCTGTGACAGCAAATCACTCTCTGTAGCTCCCGAGGAGAGCAACCACACAGCCCCCCTTTGTCTTCCCTGGTCTTTGCTCTCTTGTGGGGTCCTAGTGTCTGAGAGTAGAAACACATTAGAGGCATCCCTTTCCCTGAAAGTTAAGCTCTTAATCTCTAGCTTCAAATTCTCTGTTTGGATTTATTTTAATCACTTGTTTGTTTTTCTCCTTTAAAAAGTATTATATGCCAAAAGGATGTGGGGGGAGTACTGAATGTTCATTATAGAAAACTTGGAATATATAAAAGTATAAAATAGAAGAAAAAAATCACTCATTTATCATCAGCCAGGAGGACACTGCAGTTAGCATCTCCTTGTTGAGCACTGGAAATGGGCTTCTTAAATTAATCAGATGATGGGCTGACATCTGAAATAGGTTGCAGCTCAGAGCACTGTGGGTCCCCAAATGGCCCACATTTCCTCCCCAAAGGACTTCCTGAGGGTCTAAGCCTCTGCAGAGTGAGCCCCACGGGATGGCTACTGGTACTATTACTTCAGCTGTCTCCAAGCTAGTCCCCAGAGGAATCCATCATGACCACAGTTTCATGTCCCTAGCCATCAGGCCTCAATGGTCCCCTGTTGCAGTGAGCCTCAAAGCTCCAGTTCTGGGCTTGGCCACTGTTCTGAGCTCAGTCCCACAAACCCAGCTGTGTTCCAGAGTCTTCTCATGCCCAACTCTTCAAAACTGAACTTGCTCATCTTCACCCTTCAGACTGGCTCCTCCTCCACCTTCCCTGCCAGCATTGTTTACTCACTTACCCAAGTTGGCAACCTCCAAGTTATCACTGACTCATCCTTCTTGCTCATAGCAGTCATTCATCATGCCCCACTGTTTTGTCTGTGAAATGTCTTGCACATCACTCCTCTCTTCTCATCCCTATCACCACCTCAGAATAACTTTACATCTTCCTAAGGACCTCACTGTCCTTTCCCAGCCACATAGACAGCCATCTTTCCCAGTGCAGACTTATTATGTCCAGGGCACTATCATGGGCACTTTCCATGGGTACACCTCTCAACAGCAAGGTAATCATCACCATCTTGTGCTATATCTGAGAATCTAAAGCTCAGAGAAGCTGAGCATTTCAGTTATCTATTAATAAGTAACAAAGCGCCCCCAAAAGTTCATACTTTGAAACAATATGATGTTTTATTGCTCACAGTCTGTGGGCTTATACTCTGGGTGATCCCTCTGCAGGTCTTAACTGAGGTCATTCATATGGGGCTGGATGGTGGAGATGGCCTTGCTCACAGGTCTGGTAGCTGATGTTGTCTCTGAGCAGAGGCACCTCCACATGGGTTCGTACCTTCTAGTAGGCTATGAAGGCAGCCAGGAGCAGTGTTCCAAGAGATGGAAAGCAAACACTGCAAGGTCTCTTAAGTTCTAAGCTCTAGAACTCTCCTAATGACAATTCTGCCATATTCTACTGATCAAAGAAGCCACCAGCCAGCCCAGTAAAAAGGAGATGGACAAATGCTCTCTGCTTCTTAGTGAGAAGAGTGGCAACATCTTGATGCAACATGGTGAGGATACAGGGAGGCCTGATTCACTGGAGACCATTATGATAATGAGCTACCACACCAAGAAGCTGGTCCACAATTATCTACTCAACTTGAAACTCACATGATATGAAACAGGGTCTTCTACTTCCAATGTTCTCCCATGTTCACATTTGTTGCCAGACTGTTTCCCACCAGGAGGAACCCAACAGTGGATGGGCCACTGTGAGTAGACACAGTGACAACACTGGCCACTTGAGATGGGCTGCCTTTGGTGCTGGATGAAAGAGGCTATCAACTGGCCCTGCGCCACCTCATCTTCCAGTAGCTCTGGCTGCGACAGCAACTGTCCATTCCACCTTCCCACTCATGGCATCCAGCTTGGCTCTAGCAAGCAGCATAATGCAAGGCTCAAGAACTCCTCCAGGTCCCCAGACTCCATTAAGAAGCTGATTAAAATTTGATGCGCCCATTTAACACTTATTAGCAAACACAGTGATTCTTGCTAGGAGAGAGGACTTGGAAGATAGGGTCTCCCCAGCTCCCAACAGCACCCTTCATGCCAGGGTGGCAACCATTAGCTGGAAGAAAGATAAGCAGAGGTGGATGAGTGGGGAGGGAGGAAGATGCAGGGGCTGTATGTCACTTACAATTACCAGCTCCTCCTGAGCCCTAAAGCAGGAATGAGCATTGCCCTCAAGTGCAAGTGTCCCACAGTGGACGGCAAGACCAGTTCATAGATGAGAAATTGGCATCCAAGAATCTGCAGCCCCAAGGGACTGTAAGAGTCTAACATCCTTCCCACTTCCCTCCCACTAGGCAAAATCTAAACTGTCCAACCACGAGAACATGCACCATGGGAATGAAAGTAATCAGGATATAAGTGCTCTAAATTAAATGAATTGGATCTCTGTTTCCAAGGTCAGTTGTGGGAAATCTTCTCAAAAAATAAACCCCAAAGGGAAGGAGATCTGAGAAATCTTGGCAGTACTTTATCTGTACCTTCCGATGTGGAATGATATAGGCAAAGAGCATGTTGAATTTGGAGCAAAAGGGAAGAGAGAAAAGGGTAAATGTTGACTGAGTGCTTACCGTGTGCTAGTTCTTGACAAAAAGGGAGCTTACACAGACCAGGAAATAGGATCTCTGTCCTCAAGGAAAGAATAACTTCCACAAGTAAAGTTATTTCCATGGGAGAGAGTAAAGCCATGGGTGCACATACCTGCAGTTAAGGAACAATGTCATATGTTGTTAGATCTCCATAAAACTAGGCTCAGGTCCCAAGCTTGTTTACTGCATGAGAAGTTTCATAAGAAGCTAACCGAAATTGTACACTTCTAGTTAACATTTTAGTGAACAGGGTGCCTTTCTGCCAGGAGAAGGAACTCCAAAGGGGGCTTCCAAAGTGACCATGGAGCCAACATGGCGGCCACTAGGAAAAGCCTAACAAGTCACATTTGATCTTGAGCCTAAGCATCTTCATTGGCAAAATGAGGACTCCCATCAAACAGGGTTGTTATGGAGATCAGATGATATAATGCACAAGAAAGCACATTGTGAATGGTCAGTAGCTATTCAGTCATGGCCTGTGATTACTATGACAAGGGTTAGGAGGAGAACCCACCCCATCCAGGTTAGGGAGCTTACTGGGGTCATGGAAACAATGTAGAAATTAAGATACTCTGAAGTTTGTCTTATCTTTATTCCAATGAGACCCTCTGTCTGAGATATAAAGTCTTTCCTGTCCCACCCAAGACTTTGATTGTCACCACATTCCATAATAGGTGTTTTCACAGCAGAGCCATGACAGTTCTCCACTAGGGAATCCCTGTGTGTACCTTGCCCATAACTTGGACGTTCCCCCAACATGCTCACTTCACCACCCCCAGAATCCTATGCGAATTCATGACTCCCATTACCACTGGCTCCTCTATTGGCTTTTCATCTACCCAGCAGTTTTCTGCTTTGACTCAATGTCCTTGGCTTCCCTCGGAAGTACCACCTTTTCCCTTTTTGCCTAGAACAAGTGCTTGGCTGGCTCTCAGCACCCAGCTTCCAGTGGGTCATGAGCTTCCAGTGGGTCACCCAGCTTCTAGCGGGTCCAGTGGGTCAGCTTCTAGTAGACCAAGCAGGAGGTGGGACCCCAATGCCTTGAGGAATGTGTCTCCCTACACTTCTTGGCGGAAGGGGCCTTGTGCTTCACTGGGAACCAGGATGGGGATGGCATGAGATGGACTTGAAGAAGAAAACTGGAGTCCATTGGAGGGCAGGTCTTCCCTGTAGACTGGGGCAAGTAACTGCACTTTTGAGCAGTAGAGGGACAGATTAGAATTAATAGTTTGGGCAGTGCTGTGACAGATGTTGGGAAAGTGCCTTTTCTGGGATGATAATCTTGAGTGCAAGTAATGCCCCCTCCCACCTGGCCACTGCAGTATCCTCCGACCAGGCAGGCCCCAGGCTTCAGACAGGAAAACCACACAAAAGGCATTCTGCTGTTGCTCAAGTTCTAGGCCACGCTTTTGGTTACTTACTCTGGAGTCAAATCCAGACTCCCAACAGATGACCTGCTCACCTTCCCTGTACCCTGCCTCCCTCCTACCTCTCCATCTCTGCTGTTCATTAGCCTCCAATGTGACCAAGTGCCCATAAAAATGCTCTCTCTGATGTTGGGCTCTTCTCACTCACAAACTGCCCCCTACAGGGAGTCTGATAAAAAGCGAATGAAGGATTAACTCATGATCAGAGCTCCTCTTTGTCACCTACCAGCTGTGCAACCTGGGGCAAATCATTTATCCTTTCCAAGGCCAGGTTTTTTTCTTCTATGAAGTGAGAGCCATAAATTGTCTTTGTAGGACAAGGGTAGGATCAACTGAGATAATGTCTATAAATCTCCTGGCTCAGTGACTGGAACATACTGGGCCCTCAGTAAGTGACACGCCCTCACCACCCCTACTCTGTCACATTAGATATCCACTAGCTGTCAGAGGAAGGGTACACAATGAGCTACCTCATCCATGCATAGCACTCCACTGAGAATCTGAGCTCAGAGATAACCTCCCATCTTCTCTGCCACCAGTGTCTTCTTGCTCCCCACTGTGACACCCTTTGTTCAGGCTCACACTCACTATCCTTCCACTCTGTTCAGACAATCCTCCCCCTGGTCCTGTGGCAGGACCCTTCCCCAGAGGAGTGTGGCCAGGCCCCTCCCAAAGAAATGTGGTAGAGAGGGGAGGCTTCTCAGAATCAGAAAAGATAACAAGGCTCAGTTAGTTCCTAAATACACATGTGTAGTTCTAGCACTGCCCTGTAACATAGATTGTACTCAAGCAGGCTGTAGTATGTTAGTGTGTTACCATTTATGGGAGACGAAGACACAAAAATTGTATAAAAGGCAAAACCCTACCATGTTCGGGGCTTAGACTTTTGGTTATTAATCCACTGAGCCCCATCCCAGCATAAATAAATGCTACTTCCTAGAAAAATCTTTGATGTCCTGCCTCTCTCTGCAAGAATTCTGCTACATTTCTTGGGGGCTCATTCAGGATCTTCTTTGTAGGCAGGGTGCAAACCTTGGAATTCTGGGAAAGGCAAACTTGCCTGGTGCCAGTGGACTGTTTGATCCATAGGGAGATTGGTCCCTCCCAGGTTAGGGAGTTGTGCCAGGGCAAAAACCCCAGATGCACAACAAAACCTGGTGAGGCTCAGGAACTAGCCTGGGGAGCACTCCCGGTCAAACTGTAAGAACCTGTGTTCATTTTGGTAGACCTGCCCCTAAGAGGCCATAAGGGAGCCTGATCACCTCCCAGAGGGTTGAGTAGAGTTGCCTGAGTAGTTCCAGAAGGAAGGAAACCATAACTCTAAGGCACTGGGCACTGGGCACTGGATGCTGGGCACCGGGTTGAAATCATTGTATGACTCTGTGTGAATGAGATGGACAGTGGAAAGGTTCTGACCTGACCAAAGGGCCCAAAGGGAGGTAAGGAGGACTGCTATGATTGGGCAACTTCATGCATAAATCAAAGTAAGAAAAGTTGTAAGGGAAACTGAGTATTGCTTTGATGGTCAGATTATTCCATCCCTGTCCCAAGACTGTCTCATCCGAGTCTGGCAACCTCAGGTAAAGTTGAGACGATTTCAGGTGACACTGAAAGTAACTGAAGGTAAGATACCTCAGTATATCCAGACTTTGAGCCTCAGGCTTTTGGACAAACAGAATGGGAAATAAATGCCTCACAGTCAGGGCAGGTTAGGGAATCAAGGGGCTCTAGGAACAAAACACCTTGATAGTCCCCTTGGACTGATGTTAAGGATTTAGGACAACAACCCATGGATGAAAACTAAAAGAAAGCTCAGAAGATAAAACATTGTTGTTTCATTTGGCCACAGACATGAATCCTTGCCCCATCCATCTTCTGGCCAAAGTTTGGCTTGGATGAGGACTAACTATATCAACTGTTCATTGAATTTGTTGATGATAAAGACCAGGGATAAATTACACCCTATGTTGGCAACAAGGACCAATTGTCTTCTTTCCCCTAAAAGGACAGGGGCTTAATAAGAAACAAAAGGATTCACCTCCAGTGCTCTCCTCCACATGAGATCCTCTGGAGTCCCTGACCCAGCCTGTAATCCCCAACACCCCAGACCAGCAGCTCCACCTCAACAGGAGCCAATGCCAGCTGAGGAGGATCTGGTCCCTGGCGCAAGTCACACAAGGGGAAAAAGACTGACTTTATCCTTGATTCAGACAAAAATTAAGAAGGTACCAAAAAGATGTCCAGAATCTTCTTTTTCCCCAAAGACTGATGAGGGGACTCAATCCTTCTTTCCCTTGAGGGAAGTTCCCTTGGGTGAGGAAAAATCAGGTTACAAATCTTAGCTAATTGATAAATTTTCTTTTGGTTTCCAATTTAAATTGGTATTTTTGTTTAATTAATATACTTTAAACATTTCTTATGGATTGTAAATTCTTAAACTACAATTACAGGGTTAACTTGCTCTTCTTCCTGCTTTCTGCTGATGATAAGGGTACTGATTCAAGGTTACATGGATGTCTGTTGGCAACCAGTCAAGTTTAGAATTATAACAATCTAAGACCAAGAGAGAGAAAAGAAAAAATTACAATTACATCAGTTAGAGGCACAACCTGATGCTCGGGGGGGGGGGGAATTGTTTCTTCCAGATTAAAGGAAAATGTTATCTAAGCCCCTAATGAGAGAGGTCCTGATTCATCTGGACCCAAGAGAAAGCAGGCAGTTTGCTCAATCCCTGTACCAACAACCCAACACCAGGTCCAGAAGTTCCCTGGGGGCCTCAAGATTGTGTACAATTTGGATACCTAACTTCTCAGTCTTGGCAAAACCTCTTTATGAAGCCACAAAGTAAGGAGAACAAGGACCTCTATTATAGGAACAAGTACAACAAAAGGCCTTTGAAGAGATCAAACAGGCCCTCACCAAAGCACTGGGCCTGGGACTTCCAGACATGACTAAGCCCTTCTTCTTGTACTTCCACAACATATTGGCATAGCAGTGGGTATTTTAACCCAGATGTTGGGGTCATGCATCAGCCGGTGGAATACCTCTCCAAACAACTTGACTCTGTTGCTCAGGCCTGCCCACCCTATTTGCAAGCACTTGCAGCTATAGCCCTCTTGGTGGCAGAGCCTGACAAAATGACTATGGGAAAAAAACCATCTGTCCAAGTGCCACAATCAGTATTGACATTAATGGAGTATAAGGGAAATACTGGCTAACAAATACCCAGATGGTTACATATCAGGGGATGTCTTGTGAAAATCCATGCATTCACCTAGAAGTAGTGCAGACACTGAACCCAGCAACCCTACTGCTTGTCGGGCTGGGCCAGCCAGATAATGACTGCACTGAGGTCATGGATGAGGTGTTCTCCAACCAACCAGGCTTGAGGGACCACCCCTTCAAGGACCCCAATGCCAAGTATTTCACTGATGGTAGCAATTTTGTAAAAGAGGGAGAATGCCTGGCAGGGTATTCCATGTAACCCTGAATTCCATCACTGAGGCAAAGTCTCTGCCAAAAGGGACCTCAACACAAAAGGCAGAGTTTATCATGCTAACCTGCACCCTCCAACTGATGGCAGGGATACATGTAAATATATACACAGATTCTAAGTATACCTTCACCACTCTCCATGTACACAAGGCTTCATACAAAGAAAAGAGCCTAATAAACTCAAGAGGAAAAGACATAATATGGTAGAGAAATCCTTGAACTCCTAGATGCTGTATGGGCCCCTAAAAGAGTGGCAGTCATGCACTGTTGGGGACACCAGAAGGGAGACACTGCAGCCACTCAAAGAAACTATAAAGCAGACCAGGAAGCAAAGCTCTTAGCCTCTGGGGAACAACAGAACCAACAGCTGTTGCTGCCACACTGTTCCCTAGTCCATTGGCAGAGGGCATCCTAATTACTCTCAACATGAGAGTACTTGGTTTAAGGTGGAGAATGGAGGATACCTCCCAGGTGACTGGTGAAAATATGAAGATGACAGTGTTGCAATCCTTGAGGCACCAGCTCCAACTTTTGTTAAAAAGTTTCTTCAGGACATATGGGCCAGACTGCTCTTGAGACCACCATGGATCAGCATTTCTACATCCCACGGCTCTCCAGCATAGCCCACATAGTGCGTGTATGATATAAAACATGTGTCTGCAATAATCCACATCAAAGACGCAAGGCCACTCCTGGGGCACAGTGTCAGGGGAGCCCCATTTGAAAATGTGTTTGTGGATTTCACTGAACTACTCTGAGTCTGTGGCTACAAGTATTCATTAGTCTTTGTGTGCACCTTCTCAGGCTGGGTAGAGGCCTTCCCCACCCATATGGAGAAGGTGTCTGAGGTGGCCCAATTCCTTTTGAGAGAGATTATTCCCCATTTTGGAATCCCCATTACCATAGGCTCAAACAATGGGCCAGCATTCATTGCAGAGGTGGGGTAGCTGGTGGCCAAAGGGATAAAGATTACTTTGAGACTGAATATGGCATACAATGCCCAGAGCTCAGGGGAAGTGAAGTGAATGAACTGGACTCTAAAGCTACAGCTGAGCAAACTGTATCAGGAGCTCACCTGCACTGGGACCAACTCTTGTCAATAGCCCTGCTGAGGATTAGGTTTAGTCCCACTAAACAGACAGCATTTCCCACCCTCATTAAATTCTCTATGGGAGGCTCCCTCCTCTTATTAAGAGTATAAGGGGGGACTTAAAAGAGCTTGATAATCTCACCCTGAGGCAACAAGTGCAGGCATTAGCCTCAACCTTAGCCACTTTACAGCAATGGGTTAAGGAGCAATTGCCAGTAAGTTTGATCACAGATGCTCACTCCTTTAAACCAGGGGATGCTGTGTGGTCAAAAAAAATAGGATATCCGACCTCTGAAATCCTTTTAGAGGGGCCCATTCATTGTTACCCTATCCACCCCCACTGCAGTAAAGGTGATCAAGACAGTCACCTGGATTCACCACAGCAGAGTAAAGCCAGCATCTCAGAACTGGGAGTGCATCTCCGACCCATCAGCACCATGTAAACTAAGGAAGAAGCAGACTTGACCCCAGAGACATCATCAGAAGAGGTAGCCTTGCTCCAGCCACTCCTCAGAGGGTGACTAGTCTATGCATGGCAGAAGCCTGAGGACGCCACCAACTGGCAACATGAATGGACCGCATCCCTTTTTGTGGTTGGTCTATCTGTTATGCACTGCCATCCTTTGTTCCTAACTATACTTGGGTCTCTAGCCCTGATTTTCACATAGCCTTTGCCAAGACCCCACCAGCTGACTGGATATGTAACAGAAGGTGCCTGCTAGCCCTCACCTTTCTTTTGTGGGTAAGGTGTTTTGCTGGTATTGGCTGTTTTTACCAGGGGCCCCATTGGTAGACCTGAGCTCCCCATGTATTCGCATAACCAGGTAAAGCCAGAGAGTTACTTGGACTTTACTCTACCACACTCACTTCTCATGCCAAGGAAAGATCCAAGGGACCTGCACGCATAACAAGACAACCTACGGTATCTGCCAACAGGGGAGTCAATACACACGTTTTGACCCACAATATTCCCCCAGTAAAGATTGCTTAGAAGTCCAACCCTACCAAGAAGGGAGGGCCTTGGTCAGCTAGACACAAAGTACTAACTCAAAACAGCCAGTGTCAGTACAGTTTGATATGTGTGTGGTTATAGGTATTGGCCCTGAGGCATCTGTCATACAAAAGAAATGGGCACTTGCCATAGAGGCCCAAGGACTCTAGATATACCATGTGGAGGCCTAAATTGGGAGTGAAAACACCAACTCAATGACAAGTACATGTGTGAGAAAAGTGGCTTATGTGCCTATAGTCCTGAGTTTTTATGCCCCAGCTGGAGCTACGTTTCATGAGCTACTTAGGAAAAGAGGCACCACAGCATTCCTTCAGAAGGGAACTGCTGCCTCAGGTTGTCAATCAAAGGCCTGTATCCCTGTATATTTTACCACCATTAATCCAGAAGACTCCAGATGGCAATGGGATGTCCAAGTTGGCATCTGGATCCATGGGTGGGGAAAAGACCCAGGGACTGTGCTATATTTTAAGAGATTCACTACTGCCCACTCAACCATGTCCCACCATTCCTTTCATGAGGAAATAAAAAGTAGACCCTCCCATTTCAGTCACAACCAGAAACTTGTTCCTAGCCTTAGCAGAGACTACAGCCTAGACTCTAAAGATCTACTGTTGCTATGTATGTTGGGGGAACCAACAGGAGGGGTCAATGGCCATGGGAAGCTAGAGAATTAGATCCCCACAAATCATATAGTGGAACAGGGTACTCCAACCCTCCCTCTGGGATTTGGCTTCTAAAGATCTCAATCATTGGAAAGAATTGCCTTGCCCAGTGGGAAAAATGTTCACTGTGTCTGTAGGAAACCTAACATACCCAGGCCAAAGATTTTATAACTTAACCACCCGGGAAACCTAATGGTTGTGGTCCCCAGATTATCTTGAACCAGATCCCCACCCCCGTCTAATTTCTCCCATCTTCAAGAAGCTTGGGACAATGTTGGCACAGCCATCAAATGGCAGGCCCCAAGTGAACTACACTGGACATATGAAAGAATAGCCTATATTGTACTCCCCTCAACTGGTCAGGGTCATGTGTGTTAGGAACAATCCATCCATCTTTCTTCCTACTCCCACTCACCAGAGAACGTCTGGGACTCCAGGTGTACAGGGACAGAGACTCAAGGAAAATGACATGCCCTACAAATTAGAAAGATGGTAAATAGCCTCCTGAGGGTATAATGCAATATTATGGCCCCACCACCGGGGCAAAGGATGGGACTTGGGGCTACCACACTCCCATTTACATATTGAACTGCATAATCAGACTACAAGCAGTTGTAGAAATTGTAACTAATGAAACTGCCCAAGCCCTTTACTTGTTGACAAAACAGTAAACCAAAATGTGCAATGCTATCTATCAAAACCACTTAGCCTTAGACTGTTTGCTTGACTCAGAGGGAAGAGTTTGTGGAAAGTTTAACTTGAGCAACTGCTACCTACAGATGGATGATGAGGGAAAAGTCATGGAGGAGCTCACAGATCGGATGAGAAAAATTGGTCATGTCCCAGTCCAGACCTGGAAAGGCTGGGACCCCAGAAAATTGTGTGGAGGATGGTTTTCAACCTTTGGAGGATTCAAAACCCTCATAAGTGTTGTGCTCCTAATTTTGGAAGTTTGTCTAATCCTACCCTACCTATCTGCCCTGGTTATACAGTCTGTCTCCACCCTCACTGAGGCACTGGTCAAAAGAAAAATGGCCACACACGTGATAATGCTATGGAAGTATAAATCTTTAGATCAAGATGATACTCTTTGAGCCAAAATTAAGGGGGTCCAAGCATCAAAGGGAGGAATGCAACAGGATGCTTCCCCAGGGGAGTGTGGCCAGGCCCCTCCCAAAGGAATGTGGTAGAGAGGGGAGCCTTCCCAGAATCAAAAAAGACAACAAGGCTCATTTAGTTCCTAAATACACATGTGTAGTTCTAGCACTGCTCTGTAACATAGATTGTACCCAATCAGGCTGTAGTATGTTAGTGTGTTACTATTTAGGGGAGACAAAAATACAAAAATTATATAAAAGACAAAACCCCGCTATGTTTGGGGCTCAGCCTTTTGGTTATTAACCCACTGACCCCCATCCCAGCACAAATAAATGCTACTTCCTGAAAAAAGCCTTGGTGTCCTGCCTCTCTCTGTGAGAATCCTGCTACAGTCCCCCTGCATGACCAGGGAAAGCTTTCAGAAAAGTCAAGATACTGCCTCAAGGTATACCCAACTCCTTCCCCTGGCTTATTAAGGCTTCCCAATCTACCCAACATTCTTCAGCTCACTCCCTCACTTCCCTCCTTTGCACTATAACCCAATCACTCCAAACTTCCCATTCCCCCAGATACCCATTCATGCTTCCACACTGGAGCAACTATGGCTCCCTCTGCTTAGAAGACGTATCCCTGCCTCCCCAGCACCTGGTCCATGTGCAACATTCACATACATACTCAGAGACCCAGATCTATGTTACCTCCTCAACAAAGCCTTCTCTGGTGCTCTGACAGGATGCCCTTGCTTCTTCCTCTGTTCCAGGGGTCTGCAGGCTAAATCCAGCCCACCCGTTTTCCTGTGGCCCATGACCTAAGAATAGTTCGGACATTTTTAATTGTTTGAAAATAATCATAAGAACAGTATGTCATAACACATTAAAATTATGCAAGATTCAAATTACACTGTCCATGGTTTTATCAGAACACAGTCACACACATTCCCGTAGGTATCTTCTTAGGCTGCCTATGCACAACAATGGTAGTGTTATAGCTTGTGTCTAAAATGTCCCCCCAAAACCTCATGCACTCATAGGTGGGGCTTTTCAGAGTTTGCTGGATCTAGGGTGTGTGATACTAGGATAACTAGGTTGGTTTAGCATAGATCTGTGTGTAGATAATGAAAGCCCCAGCCTGGGTGTAGGTGGCACCACCCAAAAGGCTTGTAGCCTGGGTGGGATAAAAGAGAAAGGAAGGCAGAGGCTGCTGCTGCTGCTGCTGTCCCCTGCCTGTTTTTCCTCTTCAATATCCCTCTGCCATGCTGCCCTGCCTTGGAGCCACCGAACTATAGGATGAAACCTCTACAAACCGTGAGCTGAAATAAATGTTTTCCCCTTCAACTTGTGGGTGTCAGGTATTTTGTCTCAGTAGCAAGACAAGTAACAAAGACAGGGAAAGATGAGTAGTTGCAACAGAGACTGCATGACTTGCAAGGTCTAAACATTTACTCTCTGATCCTCGGCAATACAGAAAAACTCAGTGATCCTCCTGTAGGGTGCTACAGTTTTTGTTTCAAATGCCTCTTGGACTAGATCATCTGTTTTTTCTAGATGATGAGCAGCTCAAGAGAAGTGTTGATCCTTGTGACTGGCCCAGTCCCTGGCAATAGTGGGCACGCAATTAATGTTCTGTGCCTTCTGGAAACAACTCTGCAGTGGTCTCGGCTCCCATAAGCAGGCAATGTCTGGATCCGTAATGTCCATTTCTCTTCATCTTTCAAGCCCTATTAGTGGTAAGGTCTGCTGCAGACATTTCCTGAAGCAGAGAACAATATTCCCACCTCACAGACAGAAACTGCAGCCTCACAGTGTAAGCTGACTTGCCTGAGATCATGCAATTAGAAAGGAACAGAACAGAGATTCAAGTCCAGGATTTCTCCCTCACAAACTTGACAGTATCCCCTCATCTTATCCATATGTGGTGCAAAAGAGCCCCTTGACTCTGTGGAGCTGGAATTCCTTCAGTAGCAGAGTCCTGGGACCAGAATCAACTCCCCGGGAATGTTTGTTGCGTGGGGTTTATAAGCAGCATTTGTCTAATAAAGTAATTTCTGAACATCTCACATCCTCTAATTACTTGTCACAATAATGTGAGGCATCTCTCCGAGTACTTGCTTTCCCATCACTTGCACCTCGTGGGAGCTCCTGGGCCTGGGCGGCAGAGATAAATATAGCCACTCATTTACTCACCAGTTGGGTTGCCTGAGTATGCAACAATACCGTTGCCTCCCAACACACACCGACACGTGCATGGAGAGCAACACTGTGTGGACCACGTGGCATCACAGACAGTGCCCAGAGCAGCCTGACTTTGGAAAGAGGCACAGATCTGTCCAATATCGTTCCAACTGGCCAGAGCTGGGACCATTTAGGGAGGTACAGGGAGGCAGATTTTGGTGTTATGTAAGAAGGCTTTTTTTTTCCCCCCTAATGAGAAAGCATCTACTGATGGCCTATCAAGGGTATTTTTTTCACTAGGCGAGGACAAAGTAGCTTCCGCAATTCCCATAGGTTTCAAGTGTAAGACATTCTGTACTTGCAAATGTTCAATCCGTTTTCTTTCAGCCTGAGGAGCTTGGAAGGGAAGCCCAGAAGAGCTGGTGGGGATAGAGGTCTGTATGGAAGAAAAGCAAGGTTCTTACACATTTCTGCAGATGTCTGCAGATTCAACCACGGCTTCTTGAGATCTGATGCTAAGTTGTGTCACCACTTCTGCCTCTTGGGAGAATCAGTAGCAGAACCATGAGGTGCCCATAGACACACACCAATTCTTTCTTTTCTGGGTCCACACTCTCTTCTCACTCCACCACCTCTCCTGGTACCCGGGGTCTCCCTCAACTCCCTATAAAGTACTCCAAAACAATCATGTGCCTGGGTATCTTTCTTTTTTTCATATGTGTACATGAACAGAACTATTACATTTTCCAGAAAACAACTTTACCCCAGTATCTTTTACGCTCAAAGCAAACTACTCTCCCATGTTCTTGCTCAGAAAGTCTCTCTTTTCCAGGTTCCAAGTTGATGTAGAACTGAAATAGCTGGTCAGGTGGTACTTGGCCAGCTTATCCCAATGTGGGAGGTTTGTCCCTGGGATCAGAGGACTCCCCAGCTCTCTGAAGTCACTCTAGGAAACACCAGAGCATGTGTGTTCTCAGCACAGTTCTCTGACCCCCACTGTCTTAGGTGCAACACAACAGCATTTTCTAGGCATAAGACTGACTGGAACAAGTTTTGGACAAGCCAACAATACAGACAGTATACACAAATATAGGAGACAGGCCTCTCCACTGTAGGTATCTATCTTAGCAACTCTTTGATCCCCAACGCCTCTGCTCAGCCATGGGGTTCCTCCCACCAGTGGCTTTTCTCTGGCTGTTTATTCCAGAAGACATGTTTTCTCTTTTAACAGTCCCCCCTCTGTCCTCTCATACCCCTGACCAAGCTGGAGTCTCTGCAGTGCCTTGGCAAGCCTAGGGATCAAAGTGGGATACAGAAGGAACCCGGCATGGGTTGAAACTGCATCTCTACACAGTGGTAACTGTGTAACCTGGTAAACACCAAATCTCTTTTAGGTACCACTTCTTCATCTGTAATGTGGGGATGGTAACACATGCCTCTAATGAACACTCATAAGTTTTGCCAACCCATCGACCATTCTCTGGTGTCAATACCATGAGTCTCCTTTGAGGGAGCACATCATACCCATTCCTAGTACATATAGTTTTGATGGAGCTGATTCCCCCATCACTGTAAGTGGGAAGGAGCCCTGAATTGGTTAAGGAAAGGACTGTAACTCTCTGGCCACAGTGGTTGTTTTAAAAGAAGGTCATATGAACCAGGCCAAGCCCATGACAGTCAGCCCTGAGATCTTTACTGAACCTCTCTCTCCTTTGGGAACTGCCACAAAGGTAGAATATAAGTCTAAAGCTGTTGACAACCACTTTTGCCACAACATAAGGTATGCCTGTCTGAGAAGAAATCCCACCTAAAAGAAAACAGAACTGAAAATTTGAGTTAGAAATTTCTTGGGACATTGTTTAAGAATCTGAATCTAGCCATGTCTGAAGTTCCTCCTTGAACTCCCCAATGACATGAGCCAATAAATTTCCTCTTTAGTTTAAGCCAGTTTGAGTTGGATTTCTTTCAGTGGCAACTAAAAGTCCTGACTAACACACTACCTCAGGGCTCTAGTCAGAATTAAATGAAACAGCATATACAATCACCTAGCAGACAGCTGGCACGTAATAGGAGCTCATTAAATATTAGTCACCTTCCCAACAAGAGGAGGTAGGGAAAAATGCCAGTGGACACAAGATTGAGAACACAAGAAAGATGTATCACCAACAGAGCAAAAGCCCTGAGGAGCCGAGAAGGGAGGAGATCAAAGCACAGGTAGAGGCTTGGTCTGAGCTGCAGAAGGGACAGCTCTTCCTTGGAGGCAGGGAGAAGAAGCCCTGGGAGATAAAGGGCAAGGTAGGGAGGGTGTCTAGAGGACTTCATATCAGGTAGCTCCTTCTTGAGGTTACAGTTGCAGTCTTCTGCAGAGTGGGAGCATTGGAATTCTCAGAGGCTTAAGGACAGCCATCAGGGTGGGATCAGCAGCCATAACTGTTAACAGGAGAGACATGGGAAGCAGCTGCATAGCAAAGGGCCTGCTTGGGATCTAATCCGCATAGACTCATCTCTTTTTTTGCCTACAATTTTTTTTTTTTGGCCCTAATTCCATCTACTTTTGGGGATTTGAAAGGAAGCCATTGCATCTTGTTTCCCAATAAACTAGCTCAGAGACTCAAATTCAGAAACCCCCAGCCCTGAAACACACAGTCCTTGTTTGGGGAGGATCCCTGTTGAGCACATTCAACCCATATGTCCCACTTCTGCTAGAGAAACAGAAACCAACTCACAATAGAAGCTTGCTCTTAATGCTTCTATTGGTCAGCTTACTTATTGCTGGGACAAAATACCTGACACCTGCAAATTAATCAAGGAAAGGCTTATTTTGGTTCATGGTTCCAGAGGATTCAGTCCATGGTCAGCTGACTCCAAGGTAGAAACATCATCATGGAAGGGCATGGTGGAGAAAACCTGCTCAACTCACAGTATCCAGGAAGCAGAAAAGCAGGGGAAGAGTACCAGAGAGGAAGCAACCAGCAAGTTCATATCCCCACAACCCATCCAGACAAACCCAGAAGTGTGCTTTACCAATCTCCTAGGTGTCTCTCAAAGCAATCAAGTTGACAATCCAGATTAACCATCACACCACTCTTTCATTTAAATTCTGTTTGCAGGGTTCACTTTGCCAACAATAATCCCACCAATCCAACACATCTCAGACCTATATCCTCGTGACCTCAAACCCTTCCAACTGTAATGGTTCATAGTAATCCCAACTGGCAAGCAAGGCCAGATCCAAGGAAAACTGTTCTCAATTCCTGAGTCAATTGCTCCTCCCTTCCTCTAAATCAGAAGCTGGCTAACTTTTCCTGATAAAGTCCACAGAGTAAACATTTTAGGCTTTCTGAGCCATATGGTATCTGTCATAACTAAACACTCAATTCTGCAGTTTTGGAGCAAAAGAAGCCAGTGACAACAAACACATAAGCAAATGAACACAATCGTGTTCCAATAAAACTTTATTAATGGACACTGAAAATTTAATTTCATACAATTTTCTTATATCATGAAATATTCCTCTTTTGGGTTATTTTGACTACTTAACAATGTTAAAAAGTATTCTTAACTTATGGGTTGTACAAAAGCAGACAGTGCAGTAGAGTCAGCCCCTGAGTCCTAATTTGCCAAACTCTGCCCTAAATAATTAAAGTAATAGCTGATGTTCTTCACATTCCTCCACCACACAATATCTTCTAGTTCTGGCTCTTTATTTAATCATCACTCCAGCCTTATTAGGTTAGCAGGATTATCCTCATTTTGTAATTTAGAAAATTTGAGTTTCTGAGAGCATTTAGTGACTTTTCTTCGAATATCCAGCCCATCTGTGGAAGGCTGGGCTCCAGGTCTGTCTACTGTGACACTCTTTCTGCTTTATCCCAGACCTTATAAAACTTCTCACACCTCTCTCATCCTCCTCCCTGAACTGCCTACTATTGTTCTAATTTGTAGTTATTTGTAATCTTGACTTAGCTCTCCTTCAAAAATGTAAGCTACCCATCCACCTGTGAGCAAGAGTGTGTCTATGTGCCCTGGTCCTCCTGCCTACCCAGTGGCTGGCCCCTCTTAGCCTCTTAACAGAGCAAAGCTTTCCTTTAAATTCAACACCTCAAGCCACACAGGTCCTTCCATGCTGCCCAGGGATCCTGGCATATTTTTCTACAAATGTCTATCTGAGATGACTATTGAATGCCTCCTCTTTTCTCCATGTACTTCCTGCCTGCCCTGCTCCCCAAGTCCTCCTCACTCTCAGCCCCTGGTCTCCTCCCATGTTTCAGTAAGAAGACAGAAGCCTTGTTCAGGACCTCCCTTAACTGCCACCCCAAATCCCCACAAACAACCCTTCACCCCCACCCAGAGTCTCTTCCACAAGGTCCTCAGGACCCAGACTCCTCAGGACACAGGCTCCCCCACCCCATTTCTATTTCTGACCCTCTCCCACACTCACCCTCCTACCCCAGCCTCACTAAGCTTCATGCTATTTCTTGAGCAGACAGAGCACATGCCCATCTTGGGGCCTTGGCCTTTCCTTCCCTCCCCAGGCACCTGCCTCCACTACTTCTTACCCTGCAGCTTTGGGGCAAAGGTCACTTCTTGAGACCTCTTCCAGGGCTACCCTGTGGGATATGACCCTCACCTATCTTTCTTTCTTCTAACTTTCTTTATTCCTTCCTCCTAGTTTTCATTCCTTGACATATTCCACACACATATTTCATATGTGCTTTTTTTAATGTCACCCACTAGGTCATTAAGCTGGGCAAGTTCTGCTCAGTGATAGATCCTCATCCTTCAGAACAAGGCATGTCCAGCAGGTGCTCGATAAACATTCTTTAGTGTGCTAAGGAAACAGAATCCCAGAAAAATACTGGCCAAATTTGCTTTTCCTAAATTTCCTATTCCTAGAACTTCCTTTCCCTGTATTCCAGAGGCCCCAAGGGCTGACAGGGATTGAAAACTCCTAGGGATTTTGCAGAAAACAGCTTTTTTCCTCCTCTTCTTTCCCCTCCTGCTTTCCACTCCTCCACCTCCCTCTGCTACCCCAGCCAGCATCTCCAGAGCTTGTTGACGCCTGAGCTATTTCCAGGGCCTTGTAAACTTTCTTTAACTTGGGAAGCCCAGAGTGGTGTTAGAAACCAGCAGTGCAATTATAGGGCTTTTAAACTGCCAGGTTCCTCTGTGTTCATTTCCCCCAGGCCCCTCAGAGGCCAGATTGTGTCAGCCAAGGAGGGAATAGACTAGAGCTTATCTTCATCAGAGGACTGAGGTTCCAGCTACTGCAGCAGCTGCTGCTAGGGCCAGCTAGGAGGGTTGGCCTAGGCCCACATGATAAAGTGTCCAGGTTTCTACACCCCCAAGACAGAACCTGGGATGAGCTGGTGGAGATGGAGGTCTCTGCCAGCCCAGGGATGGCTGGATGTGGGCTGGGAAGCACTGAACTCAAAGTCAGGTCCATCTCCTTGGCAGAGATCCTGGAATTTCCCTGTCTCTCTCTCTAGCTACATCAGCAAGGCCACCAAGGGCTCTGGGCACATGTCTATCCATTATACACCTGTTATATTGAAGAGCTTTACTTGGCTTTTATGTCTGTCTTCTACACATACACACTCACACACACACACACACACACAGCCTGTAAGACAGTGACTGAAAGACAGTGACTTTTATGTCCCTGAAATGGGTCCTTAGCCAATGCTTAGTGAATGAAGAAGTGGCTCAGGAGAGATAGGTGGGGTCCCATGGAAAATGGGTTCTCAACAAGTCTGCCTCACATATGATCTGGCATGCCTTCCTCAGGCTAAGTGCTCTGAAGCTCACCACAGTTTTCAAGAGGACAGATAAGGAATTTTCCAAGGAGTTAGCTGGGTGCCCATATTAGCCCAACCCCACCAGGCACATCCTGGAGCCACAAAGCTGGATATGGCCACAGGAACACAGGTTCTGCAGCTCTGCCCTGTCCTTAGAACTGGACAAGAGCTCACCACCCCCAAGCAGAGATGAGTGGCAGCTCCTCAGGTCTCTTGAGCTCCTCTCCTAAAAGCATGGCATGTCAGAGCTGGAAGGGATGGCAGGGCTCTACTGAGCCAACCTCCTAAATCAAGCATGCAAGAAACAGGTACCTGGAGCCCTGGCATGCAGCCTCCTGGCCTCCCTGCAGAATTATTCCAGATGGAGTCAGAAGACCTCCTAGGCACTGTGAGCCTGGGGGAGGATGCTCTTCATCCCTCACAACTTGTCCTTAATCCTTGAAAGGGAGCAAGCCCTGCCTCCCCATAGAACTAATGAGACTCCCAGCCAGATGGACTCTGCAGCCCCACGGGATTTTCACAGATCAGGTCTGGGTGTCCAAGTATCCACACAGTCTTTCCCAGGCCTGCCTCTGCATCAGAAGCAATTGTGACTTTTGTTATAAGCATATTTCTGGGCCTCACTCCTAACAGTTTTGACCCCAGGGATCTGGGGTAGTCCCCAGAATCTGAATTTTTACAAGGTTCTCAGGAGATACTGAGGAAGCCATGTCAGACCACTATTTGGGAAGAGCAGCTCTGGAGTCATTCCTTTATTGATAAATGACTGATAGTCTGAAAGTGCCCAGAGATGCAACATGAAGCACCTGCCCTCCCTCAGGCCCTTCATGGGAGTCAGGTTCAGGTGGCTCCTGAGGTGTAAGGGGCTGGCACAGAGGTCCCTGCTCAGGCTCCCCTAGGTGAGAAGGCAAGGTCCTTTAGAAGGATGGGTCAGGAGTCCCTCTGAAGCCTCCTCCCTCTGAGGGGAACGTGCCCCCACTGCAGCTCACGCCTGCCCCACTGTAAGGGGGGCTTTGTGTTGGGTAAGGGTAAAGTGGAGTGGACACCGCTGCTGAGCATCTCAGAACTGGGTCTTAGTGACGGTTCACAACCATCCTACAGCATGGCTGAAACTATCCTGTTTTAAAGATGAGGAAACTGTGGCTGAGAGGCCCAGTGGCTTCCCCAGGTCATCCAACTGGTAGACTGTAATGCCCGGAGCCTCAAGATCAGCCTTCTCAGCTTCCCTGTGGCCTGAGGCAGGAGTCATCATACTGACTGCAGAGGACAGCTACAGATGAGCGGTCTCCCTCCACAGGACATCCAGCTGGCTGAGAGACAGGGGAGGGAGGAGGAAGGAGGGCTGAGGGTTCTAATCCTATGCAGCCCAGAAAGATGGAATCGTGATCACCCCCCTCTGCCAAGTCCTGAGCAGGATTTCGCTGATGTGGTGTGCCTCCACATCCGGCCGGGAACCAGAGGACCAGAGAGAGCTTGCAAACCTAAAGTGCTAGATAAAAGTCCATTAATAAACCTGCTGGCAGGGGCCGGTGAGATGGCTCAGCGGCTTAAGTGCCTGCCCTGCAAGCGCGAGGGCCCGAGTTCGACTCCCGGAACGCACATACGAAAAAGGGGCCGGTGATATCGCTCAGCGGCACGGGCGCCTGCTGGCGCGCGAGGTCCTGAGGTTGACCCCCCGGTACCCACAAAAAAAAAAAATAAAAAAATAAACCTGCTGGCAAGACCCAGCCTCAAGCTGCGCAGGGTGCAGCATTCATAAATCTCCAGCAGCAGGGAAGGGAGGACCTGAGCAGCCTACAGAAGAGGCCTGCAGGGAATCCTGGGGGCGCTGAGCCCATGGGGCCTTGAGCTTCTCCATGCCTCAGTGCTTCTGTCCAGACTCAGCAGCAGTGGAAGGACACCTGGCACCTTCACGGCTCCCTGGCCTTGGAGCTGTGGAACTCAGGCAGGTGCCAGGCTGGTCTCTCCCTAGAATATGCACCAGGTGATGATTAAGATCCTTCCAACTCTGCTCTACTAGAATGCCCGCAAAAACCTAACTGTGAGACTGAGTTTCCCTTTCAGAAGGATAAAGAGCTAATATATATAGAATAACTGCTAAGATCCACACACCCTGCACATTTCAGTCAATGAGCCCCTCAATGACCCAACAATGTAAGTCCTATCACGGTCCCATTTTATAGAAGTTAAAACTGAGGTTCACAGAGGTAAAGTAAGTTCCCCCACAGAGCTATTAAATGGCAGAGTTAACTGCTCAGATCCCTTTGGAACATAGGAGGAAGAAAGTAAATGAAAACAACACAGAGGTTTGATTTAACCTCAGGGGTTTGCAAAGCCCTGTGTTGTCCCCCTAACTTCTTCCTCTACACTAGTGGTTCTCAACAGGAGTAATTTTTTCCCCAGGGGCATTTAACGTTTTTGATTGTCACAGCTATGGAGGAGAGGTTGTTACCGGGTAGAAGTCAGGAATCCTGCTAAATATCCAACACTAACACAGGACAGGAACCACAGCAGGGAATTACCTGGTCCCAAATGTCAATAGAGCTGAGATGGACAAACTTTGACTTCGGGCCCCCAAAGATAGAACAGACTCATGTGCTGGCTTGCTGCCAGAGATTCAGGCTGTGTACAGAACCTCTGCAGTAGGGCCAGAAAGTGCGGGACAGAATTTCCAAAGTGTCCTGTGGAACACTGGGTGTTCATGGCTGCTGTGGGAGATGTGAAATGAGGGGAAGAGGAGACACAAATAACTTTAGGAAACAATGGATTCAACAAATTCAAGAAGTTTCATACAGGATTTCTCAGTGTATTTATTGGTGGTGTGTCTCTGTCATGACAAAATACTTGAGACAAATCAGCTTAAAGAAGGAAAGGGAAGGGGATCAAGAGGGAGGGAGGGGAGAGAAAGGAGATGTAAAAAGAACTAAGATGTGTTACATACATGTACCAACTCCACATGATGAATGTAAATATTATGTACTGCAAACATGTACTAATAATAAGAGAAAAGGTAATGGTTTCAGAGGTTTCAGTCTATGGTTGCTTGGCTATGTTGCCTGTGGCCTGTGGCAGCACAGTACATCATGGTGGAAGTGTGGGATGCGAGAAGCTGCTGACCTCATGGTAGCCAGAAAGGAGGGAGAGAGAAAGAGAGATAGGGAGAGAGACCCAACATCCCCTTCAAGTGCCTACCTTTAATGACCTAATTTCCTTCCCCTGAGCCTCTCCTACTACCTCCCAATAGCATCACATGTTGTTGACCAAACTTCAACACTGGGCCTTTAAGTAGCATTTAAGGCCCAAACCAGGGCTGGAGTGTAACTCAGTGTTTCTGAGTATGCACACGGCTCTGGGTTCCATTCTTAGCACTGAGAAAAAAAAAAAAAAAAAAAAAAAAAAAGATGCAAACCATAACAGGTGTGATGGTCAATTTTAGATGTCAAGTTCAAGCCCCCCTGTAGGTGTTGCCATGAAAGTATTCTGTAGATGTGATTAAAAACCATAATCAGTTGATTTTCAGTAAGGGGAGTTATCCTAGATAATCAGGGTTGGCCTGATTCAGGATTTAAGAGCAGAGCTGAGGTATTCCTGGAGAAGAAGAAACTCTACCTACAGGCATCAGCTTCACACTACTGAGAATTCTAGCCTGCCTCTTGGAGTTCAGAGTTGCCTCACTGGTCCCCACAATCATGTGAAACAATTCTTTACAATAAATTACTTCTTAATAATTATCTCTTCTTGGTTCTGCATTTCTGACTGAACCCTCCCAATACAATTTGAATCATAACCTCCAAGAGTAGAAGATAGCTTTATGACAATTCCCAAACTGATTTGGCCAGTGGGACCTTAAATTTTAGGAGCATCCCATGGAATACACGTGAAGTGGATCTCTTTCTCTGGCTACTACTGATGTGAGCAAATTGGGCAAGTCAATCGTGAAGGTTCTTCAGCCCAGCTCCTGGGGCTGGCATCAGTTGTGTGTTCTTTCAATCCCCACGGTGGGAAGAGGTTCCTCTCCAGTATGGTGTCATCTCCCAGTTACTCAGCCTCAGCTACTCACAAAACAGTTCCTCTGCATCAGAGTTGCAAGAGCGCCAACTCACTGTGACTGACTCCTCTGGGGCCCAGACCTTTGCTCTCAGTCAGCTTCTGCGTCTGTATGTAAAGCACAGCTCAAAGCCCAGACCTGGGGGAGGGTGTACAGACAGAATGAGATGGTTTATGCAAAGTGCCTGGCACACAGTGGGTGTTCATCCAGTGCCAACGCCCTCTTCTCTCCTCCCCTCTGACGACAAGCTGTACTAAAACAGGCCTCCTACTATATAAGGAATAAGCAGTGTTTTAAAACCACTAAAAATGTGCAGCAGTTGCCAAATGATGCTACGGAGCTCTCCTAGGCTCATGGCCCACCCTAAATTTAACAGTCCCATGTTTACAAACCCAAATCCATGCATCTCTGAGACTCCCACACATAGCCCAGCTGTCCTTCCCAAGAACTCCGTTTGGGGAGTCTCTGGCAGTATCCCCACCAGCTGGTGCCTCTCAGAGTGCTTCTGACACTCAGCCTGGACCCCAGGAAGAGAACCAGGAGATCCATCTGCCACCTGCAGACCACCAGGACCCTGAGCTGGAGGGCTCAGGCTGGGGCTCTGAAGCCAAGACACATGGGAGATGCTAGCAACTAAGTGTGGGGGAGCCCAGCACAAGACATGTCCCTCTCCAGGGCCTAGCATGCTCTCTCTCTCTCTCTCTCTCTCTCTCTCTCTCTCTCTCTCTCTCTCTCTCTCTCTCTCTCTCTTTCTCTTCCCTTTACGCTTTCTCTCTATGTACCAGGCTCCCATACATGCAGCATCACACCTTCCTACGATTTGGCTATCCTGAAACAGTCCAGTCACACTGAACATAGCCCAGAGCCCAAAAAGGAACATAAGCCCCCTGATTGGACTGAACATAGATTGTGGTCGATGCTCTAAAACACATGCATCTTGCACGTAGGGGAACAACACACCCCTCCCTTGGGCCCTATTTACCCTTCCTTACACACTGCTTCTCAAACTTAGGGAAATCTGAATCACCAGGACAGCTTGTTAAATACAGATCAGTGGTCCCACCCCAGAGATTCTGATTCAGCAGGTCTGGGATGGGGCCCAAGAACTGGCATCTCTAACAAGTTCCCAGGTGAAGCTGATGCCAATGGGCCAGGGGCTGCACTTTAAGAATCACTGCTTTACAGCTTGGATAAGCCAAGTCAACTGACCCCATACATCACCTGATTAGAATGGAATCACTAAGTGTGTGTGTGAACAAGTGTGGGGCTGTGTGTGTGTGCTGGGGGCAGGGCAGATGCTGAGTGTGGTGAGCCCTGTGAGAGCCAGGCTGACAGCTGCAGGAAGTGACAGTTGACAGCCTGAGAGCACAGAAAGAGACAGCAAACTATAAAAAGCAGACATAAGAACTCAAAAAGCAAAGCAGGCTAAAGCTATCTCTGTGGAGTAAAATTATTATATACCCACAAATAAATCCTAAAGAAGCACTCTCTCCAAGCCTCGGACAGTCACAACATTCACACAGAAGACCCTGGAATGAGAAGAAAGCAATACTTACACCGTTTAAGAGGACAGGTGAACATAAAATTACTTTCCTAAAAATTGACATCTAATTTGTTGACCATAAAAATCTGGATGCTTAATGGGTGATGAAATTAGCAAGATGGGAAAGTTTTCTCCATGGACTAATGCAATTGCTCAGCTACCTAGGATTTTACTTTGTGTGTGCAGCTGTGTATATGAATGAACCAGAACCTAAACACAAGTACACATTTTGTATATATGCATTCACTAGGAGATGGGGATGCAGCTCAGTAATAGAGTGAGTGCTTAGCATGTTAGAGGTCCTGGGTTCACATTAAGCAAACAATAAACAAAGAAACAAACAAACAAATAAATTCATTCACGGTTACTAATTGCTGCCTACGCTCAGGTCTCATCTTTTTTTTTTTTTTTGTCGGTACCGGGGGTCAACCTCAGGACCTTGCGCTTGCCAGGCAGGCGCTTATGCCGCTGAGCTATCTCACCGGCCCGCTCAGGTCTCATCTTAAACATCATTTCTTCCTTGACCATCCAGTTAAGATTAGGTTCCCAGTTGAGCTCTCTTACTTTGCTGCACTATTGGGTCCTTAAATGTTCAAACTGTCTTGCTCGCCATACTGTGATGGAGCAGTGCATGACTACCTTTTTCCCATGTGTTCCCATTTCCTAGTACAGTAGAACATTGTAGGTGCTCTATACATAGTGTACTGATGGCAGGGATATGCATACACCTGGAGCTTTTCCTTTGTGCTCTCACCACCCTGAGAGCATCCCTGAGCCCATGAACACACTTCCTGAGAGCCTGCAGAACTCCCTAAGCTCATATGCACACACATACATAGTCCCTTCTTTACAAAGACAAAGAAAATGTAGGTCAAGGAGCACAAGTACATGCCTTGAGGGAGCTCCACATTCTGAAAGCAGCCTGAGTTGTGCTTGTTTCTGCTAGCAAGGGACTGTAGCAGCCCTCAGCAGAGTAGAGAATGAAGTCTCTTCCAGCGCCTGGTTTTAATCAGAATTTTCATATTCTGGATGAGACAGGGACAAGTAGGAGGGTGCAAACTCAATTAGACCATTCTTCTCCAAGTCTCTATCCCTTGACTGTCTCTAATAAATCCAACTTCTCTGCCTATGCCCACCGCCAACATACACACCCTCTTTATTCTCTCCTTCCAGGCTAACCACCAGGACAGGGTTCTGCACTCTCTGCACAGAACAACAATAGTCAGAAAAAGAAGCACAAAACTGTTTGAAGAAGAGAAAACAGGCCTTCTGTAATTGATTCCTCTGCCTGTAAATAAAGAGCATTAATAAGAATCAGCCCAAGCTAATCATTAGCAGGAATCCCCATTGGCTAGTGAGAGAAGTAGGGGGGAAAAGGTGCCACCTCTCATAACTGGTAGCATTAGACAAGCAGGATTCAAGGACATTGGAAGCCTCCCTGCCACACTCAGCAGCCTGACAACCCTGTCTTCCTTTCTCCTAACCCCATGGCATCCCTGAGCCTATGAATTCACTTCTGAGAACCCTGCCAAACCCCCTAAGCTAATGAAGCACCCACCAACCCAGAGTGCAAGTATGAGATCACCTCGACGCTGCCACAGCCCATGAAGACAGTATTTTTTCATTTCTCTTTTGGCCAGATTAAAATGGACTATGGTTCTCCCCAAACTTCCTTCCAAAAGTTCCTTTCATGGGAGGATATGATTTCAAAGGCAGTAACTTCTCCTGTTTGTCACTAGTATGTCAAAGGCACATTTCTCAGGCAGGATTCCTTTCCTGTGTATAGTCAGGATACACCAGATTATGCTGTGGCAACACACTCCCTAAAATCTCTGACTTTCAGTGACAGGATCACTTTCCAGGATGTTGTACATCTGTCAGTAGTCAGTGATGCTCTCTGCTCCAGGAACCAGGCTGCTCCACTAGAGATGCCAGGGGACCCACAGAAGGACAGTGAACAGGGCACACACTGTCTTGTACATCTTCTTCATTGGCTAAAGCAAGTCACATGCCCACACTGAGGACCAAAAGGATGGGGATGTACAATTCTCCCTTTGGAAGAGAACCAAAGACAAGGACACCAATGTTAGTGAACACAATCTACCATAACCCTGGATCTCCCAAGCTTCACCATCCTTAGAATTCAGTCAAGTATCATCGTTCTGAGAAATGTGTCTTTAGGTGATTTCATAGTGTGTACTTACATAAACCTAGATTGTACAGGTCAGTCACTCAATGTAGCCCTTGATGCAATTAGGAAATACAGTAAATATGGATGTCAGAGGCTGCTCCTGGCATAATCCACATACTGTTTTACAGTATACTTTCTTTAATAAGTAGGAGTACACTCTAAAAGAATGATAACAAATATGGTATAGTAAATCCTAAGCCAGTCATGTAGTAATTTATTATCTAGCACTATGAGCTGTACATAATTTTGCTATACTTCTACCTAACTGGCAGCACACTGGGTCTGTTTACATTAGCATCACCAGGAGCTTGTGAGTAATGTGTTGTACTACAACATTCAGATGGCTACAATGTCACTGGGCAACAGGAATTTTTCCCTCCGATACTAATCTTATGGGATCACTGTCATATATGCCATAGACCAAAGTGTCTTTATGTAGCACACGACTGTATGTCCTTAATTTACACCACTACCATAAACACTACACCACCCACACCACCATCATTCTACATCAGAGCCATATCCACATCCTCATCAACACAGCATCCTATTACCACCTGCCTTCACCCAGGTTCCCTGGAGAAGAAAGCCCACCTGGGAGAGAAGCTCACTTGCTAACATTTTATGCAATATCAAGGGAAAGGAGACTGAGGCAAGGAAAAAAGGAGAGCAAATAGAAAGGGATGTTTAACCAAAAGGGGATGTTTCCTAACAAATGCAACTAAGTGCTCTGCCTTTCAGATCATCTTCAGATCTTAATAGTTCATCTGATATGTCTCTTAATAATTCATCTGTGGTAAGGAATGGAAAATGATTTATTTGCTGACTTTCCTGGCCCCCATCTCCCACTAGTCAAAGCCAACTCTGTAGAATATCTACTCTATGGCTCTTCTGAAATGTATAACCTGGCCTCTCCAAGAAAACAGAGTTTCTGAGGGTCCAGGGCCCTGGCTGGAATAACAGCCAGTCTCCCCGGGTGGTGCAGTACTACCTGCTAGGATCATCCATCTGCAGTGCTGCAGACAGCAGTGACAGCAATCTGGCTTTACTGCGGTGGAACAACAGTGTGAGTTTTTACTAAGGCTGCTCAACTGAGAGCTAGGCAAGTGGCCAAGGCCCAGGGAGAGGAAGATGTGGCCACATGGACTGGAGTGGCACACAAGAGTCCAGTCCAGGCTACCCTGTGCCTTTCACATCTATGCACATTCATCTACAATGTACAGATCTCATATCAGAAAAAGACACCTGCAATTTCTCCCTGAGGAGGGAAATGCAAATCCAATTATTCAAGGCAACAGCAAGTTGCGTTCTCCTACAAAGACTTAAAGAGGGTTAGCAAGCCAAACCTGCTACATTTGTACTCTTGCTGCTGGTCCTGGGGTTGTTTTAACTGATATTTATCTTCACCCTCACCCAGTATCCATTTTCACTGGTCTAGGTTTTTTTCCTGGTAGGATGACCTATCCTATATAGTAAGCCCCAACTTACAAACATTTGAGTTGCAAACTTTCACAGGAGTACTGTATTAAGATTCATTTTGTCAGGTACTAATGAATCTGACTTAGGAACGTTCTCCTAGAATGGAACTCATTTGTAAATCGGGTACTTAGTGTACCTTCATCCTAAGGTTCTGTATCCCTGGCTTGCTCAATCCTGTTGAGTCATCGTTGTTAGAGTTGTCACCTGGCACGTTAGCACCAAAATATGCTCCCAGAGGATCCTTTTGGTTCCTAACATAATCTTCACTGTCCCCATTATGTAGCAGATAATGTAGTTCCTAACAGCAATCAGGATCATCTACCCCTTACCCAGTAATTCCTTGCTTTTCTTGCTAGTTTCACAGGCATAAGGACTCCAAAATTACCAAATGACAGCTGCAATTTCCAATTAAGTGGGAAATGTATTTTGTTCCCGTCACACGAAGAGCTCTGGAACTATGAACTGATAGTAATCTGGAAAGTAGGTGAGGGACCATGTTTTTCCAATCTTCCAGGTGATATCAACTACCCAAGTTGGCACTCTGGTTTTTTCTACATCTACTGAGTTGTTTATATATTTTTTCTCCTTTATTTTGTTGAGGTGGTGAATTTAATTGATGGATTTTCAAGACAAACTTGAATTCTTGAAATAAGCCTCTTTTGGCCATGATATATTATTCTTAGTATATAGTACTAGCTAGACTTGATGGGCTAGTACAGTAATGCCTCAGTTCACAAACACTTCTGTTCACAAACAATTCAGTTCTCAAACAAAAGCATTCAACAAAAGTTTGCTTCTGTTCATGAACTCCACATCAGGTGACAAACACAACCACAGTCATCTTCCCCACACAAATACAAACACAGCCATCTTCCCCAAAATCATAAAACAAATTAAGTTTTTGAACGAAGGTGCCACTGTAATTTGCTCAGTTTAATATTGTGAATATTTTGCTCTATATTTTTTAGGCCTATGGGTAATTTCTTTTCTTTTTATATCCTTGTGGGTATGAACAAGTTAGGAAGAGCTCCTTCCTTCTCTATTGTCTGAAGTTTTTTTAAATCATTGTATTTCTTTCTTAACTGTTTGTTACAGTTCAACAGTGAAGCCATCTGGCATGCAGTTTGCTTTGTAGGAAAGTTTTTATATTTACACAGATATTTGTCATTTCTGGTGCTTCCTAAAGATTCAGATTTCCATCTAATGTCAATTCCCTTCAGCCTAAAGAAGTGTCCTGAGCATCCCTGCAGTGCAAGTTTGCTGGTAATGAATCCTCTGAGTTTTCTTTTATCTGTACATGTCATTTCACCTTCATTCTTGAAGAATATGTTCACTGGAGATAGAATTCTGGATGAACCTTTTTTCTCAATCAGCACATCACACGTTTCCCACTATCCTCTGGCCTCTGTGGTTACTCATGAGAAGAATTTGAATAATTGTCAGCGTGCATATAATGTAACTGTTCTCTTTGGCTGCTATCAAGATATCCTCTTTTGACTCTGAGATGTTTGACTATGACTTTCCTGGATACTTTTTTTTTTTTTGTGGGTACCGGGGGTCGACCTCAGGACCTCACGCGCCAGCAGGCGCCCGTGCTGCTGAGCGATATCACCAGCCCTTTTTTCGTATGTGAGTACCGGGAATCAAACTCAGGACCTCGCACTCACCAGGCAGGCGCTTATGCCGCTGAGCCATCTCACTGGCCCAAGGATACAATATTTTTATGATTTACTTGTGGGCTTCACCAATCCTCTTGAATTTGTACATTTATGACTTCACAAAATAGGAATTTTCAGCCATTATAATTTCAAACATTATTTTTTCTGCACTCTCTCCTCTTCTTTTGGGACTGAAATTCCACAAATTTTATCTCAAAGATCATCAATGCTGCATTCTCTTTTTTATTCAATTATTTTTCTCTTTCAGACTATAGCAATTCTATTCACCTGTCTTCTTCAAATTCACTGACTTTCTCCATCATATCCATTTTCTTTGACTATTTTCTATTGCACTGATTTCTACTCTTATCATTATTATTTCCTTTTCTCCCACTACATTTAGGTTTGGTTTATCCTTTTTCCTGCTTCTCAAGGTGCAAGCCAAATCACTGATTTTAAATATTTTTTCCTAATGTAATATTCATACACAATGGAGTATTATTCCACTGTCAAAAACAAAACTATGTTACATGCAGGAAGATGAGTGGAACTGGAGATCATTGTGTTGAGCAAAATCAGCCAGACTCAGAAAGACAAGGACGAGTATCCAAGTATCATATTTTTCCTATTATGTGAAATTTAAAAAAAAAAGGCATGAAAGTAGAGGGGAGACTATAGTTAGACAAGAGAGGAGTAAGGTAGGGGAAAGGAAGGTGTTAGGGAGGGTAAAGGGGAAATTAATATGATCAAAATATGTTATATGGACGTATGAAAATATCATGTTGAAACTCAATATTTTGTAAAATTAATAGGCACCGATAAAAATATTTTTAAAATATTTTTGAATATGAGCATTTTCAGGCTATAATACTTTACCTTACTGGGTGTGGTGATGCACACCTGTAATCCCAGCAGTAGGAAGGCTGAGTTAGGAGAATCACTGTGAGTTCAAGCCCAGCCTGGGGTACATAAGCAAGTCCAAGGCCAGCCTGTACTACATAATGAGACCCTGTCTCAAAAACAAAAAAACAAAACAAAAAAAATACTTTACCTTAATACCACAAATTTTTACATGCTATGTTTTCACTGTCATTTAATTCAAATCACTTTCTGATTGCCCTTATGGTGTCTTCCATAACCTATGGGTTACTTAGAAGTATACTGTTTAACTTCCAAATATTTGGGGATTTTCCAAATATCTAACTGCTATTGATTTCCAATGTAATTTCATTGTGCTCAGAGAACATATTTTGCATTATTTCAGTCCTTATAAATTCATCAAGGTTAGTTTTATGGATCATACCACAGCAATGTATGTGCACCCATGTTTATAGCAGCACAATGTGTAACAGGTAAATCTTGGGAACAACCCAAATGCCCATCAACCAAGGAATGGATAAAAAAGATGTGGTATTTTTATACAATGGAGTACTACTCAGCTATTAAAAGGATAAACTCAAGGCTTTTATGACCATACTCATAAGTGAAATAAATCAGACTCACATGTGTAAACATCTTATTGTCTCCCAAGTGTAGGAAACTGAAAGAGTAAATAAAATCACAAATCTACAGTAGATATTGTGAAAGGGAAGGAAAGTGCTCAAAAGGAAAGAACTGGGATGAGGGAAGGAGGAAAGAAGGATGAGAAAAGAAAAAAGATATATATATATACAAGATAGCTAAGATTATTATACTACTAATTCCTTTTAGTTCATTGAAAAGAACAGTTTGTGCTTATATTGTTTGATCAATTTTGCATGCCTATATCTTGTAATCTGAGCAACTACTTTGAAGATAACAATATGCAATATATTAACCATTGTTAATTTCCTATTATATTGTTATGAAATTCTGTATCATTGTTTTTATTGTTCTTTCTCTTTAAAATAAAAAAAGATTAGTTTTATGGCCATATATATTTTCTAGGAGAGTGAACATTCATATGCATTGGAAAATAATGTGAATATATATTCTGTAGATGTTGGATGTACTGCTCTATAATTGTTGGTTCATAGTGTTTCAGATTTTCTTCATACTTACTGATATTTTATTTACTGGTTCTATGAATTGCTGTGAGATGACATTAAAATCTTCAATTATGATAGTAGCTTTTTCTTTTTCTCCACTTATTTCCATTAATTTTTGTTTCATGAACATTTAAGATTGTTATATCTTTTTGATGAATTGACCCTTTTATTATTATGGAATGATTCATTTTATCTCTGTGATACTCTTCAACTTGTTTGATGCAAATTTATCCATAACAGTCTTCTAATCCAAAGTGGTCACAACATACATGTTTTTACATCATTTTGCCTTCAATCTGTCTAAGTCTTCAGATTTAAAATGCATTTCTTTTAGGTGGCATATAGTTGGGTTTTATTATTTTATTCCTCTGGAGATTTCTATCTTTTCATTTGTTTCACTTGAGTGTTTAGTATTATTCCATTACATTTAAGAAATTCATTGATATGGTGGATTTAATTTTATCATCTTTCTATTTTTTGTTATTTGTCCTTGCTGGGGTGGTGGTGGTGGTGGTGGTGGTAGTTTGCAATGCTGGGGATGGAACCCAAAGGCTTATGCCAGGCAAGCACTCTTCTGCTACACATCTGGCTCCATCCACTTTGTTTTTTGCTTCTCTGTTCTTTCCTTTCCTGTTGATTTTTGAATTGATAAAAAAATTAATATTCCATTTGACCTGTCCCATTAGCATTTAAACATACCTCTTTGCATAACTTTAGTGGTTTCTTGGGATTGTTTTCTAAAGAACTTAAGAAAATAATTTTATATTTTCCCACATTTTAACCATTTTTAATACTCTTCATTGTCTCCTACAGGTTCAAATTTCCATCTGGCGTCATTTCCTTTAACCTCAAGAATTTCCTTTTGCATTTCATATACTGTAGGTCTCTTAGCTTTATCTATCTGATATTTTTATTTTTCCTCCTTTTTTTCATTTATTTTGCTTTCATTTTTGAAAAAAAATTTACAGTGAATATGAAATTTTAAATTGATAGATTTTTTCCTTTCCTACCTTAAATGTCACTCTCTTCTGGCATTTTTTTTTAAAGAGATGTTAACTGTTACCCTTACCATCATTTCCCTATATGCTTCCTTTTCAGACTTTTTAATCCAGATGCCTTTAATACTTTTCTTTTTGTCTATTGCTTTGATTCATTAGACATATGTCATTTTCTTTATGCTTATCTTCTTTAGGGTTTGCTCTACTTTTTAGATCTACCAATTGCTGTTTCTCCTTAATATTCCTTTTAATGATTGTTAAGACTCATTATTATTCTCTCTCTCTCTCTCTCTCTCTCTCTCTCTTCTCCCTACCTTCTTTCTGATTTCAAGTTCTTTCATCCTCTTTTCTCTTCTATTCTGTCTAATCTGTTGTTAATCCTACACAATAAAATTTTTATTTTAGATACAGTGTATCTTTTGCCATTAAGACTTCCATTTTGGGCCGGTGAGATGGCTCAGCGGCTTAAGCGCCTGCCCGGCAAGCACAAGGGCCCGAGTTCGACTCCCAGATCCCACATACGAAAAAGGGGCCGGTGATATCACTCAGCGGCACGGGCGCCTGCTGGCGCGCGAGGTCCTGAGGTCGACCCCCCGGTACCCACAAAAAAAAATAAAAATTAAAAAAAAAAAAAAAAGACTTCCATTTTGTTCTGTTTTACAGTTTTCATATCTCTTCCAAAATTCTCCTCCTCCTTCACTATATCCATATTTTTCTGTAGACCCTTTAATACATTCTTACAATTATTTTAAGGTCCTTGTCTGCTAAAACTGCTATTGGGACCAACTGTGGGTTTGTTTCTATTGGTTGGAACTTTTTGTGTCTATGGGTCTCATTTTCTTATTTCTTCTCATGTCTAATAAATTTTTATTTTACCCTGAATATTGTTGGTACCTTCCTTAGAAGAATATTTATTTTTGTTCTAGGAAGCAGGTAAATTATAGGAAAGTACTCTTTGTTACTATGTGGAGCCTTTTTAAAACTTTTTAAGCTTTGTCGAGGTAGGTTTTTGCTGTTTTGCCCTTGTCTAAAGAGTAGTCCTCAGTTCTTGTACACGGTCTTTACTTCTAGAGTTTGGCTTTTCTGAAATTTTAACAAAAAGCTTTGTCAAGCCTCTTCATCTTGCCAGAACTTGAATTCTAAATTTGGGAGTAATGGGGAGTTCAGTAACATTTGCTTAATAAGATCCTTAGGACTTTTTCTTCTGGGGTTCCTTGGAGCCTTGTCCTGTGTTTTCTCAGCTTAGGAGTCAGATAAGGATTTGAGGAGAGATTGTATGCAGAAATGGGGGCTCACTCTTATATGAATCTCTCTTGTCTTGGATATCTGTCCCCTTTAATTTCAGCCATTCTGGCAGAACTCTGACCTCTGACTCCTCGGTCCATTGGGAATTCTGCATCCTGAACTGAACTCTATTCCCATACATTGGTCAGACTGATAGTGCATTCAGGGAAAAAAACAAATAAAAATGGATCTCACTTAGAATGTTTCCATTATTTCATGGTTTGTAGCCTCTCCAGTTTTTTTTTATCTCATTTTGATCACTCTATTATGCCTTCAATTATTTTCAGCAATTTCTCAAGAATTCTAAGTGCTGTCAGTGGGAGAATTACTCTGATATAAAGTCCTCTACTATAACCTGAAGCCAGAAATTTCTTGAAATATTTTTATTATACAAACTGAGCCAATCCTCATCAGTTGTCCATATATCTCACCACCTGAAACCCAACTGTCTAGATTTCTGTCACTTATTGATGAACATCCCAATATGCTTCCAGGTAAATCCACTTTTGTTTACATTAGCCAGATCAAGTTCTTTTGTTTATAGTCAAGAGCTATGACTAATAACCAAGGTGATGTTTATCTCTATATGTTGTTCAAATCCTGACTACATTGAGTAGCTTCAAAGACTTCTCTACAGCAATTGCCCACCCATAGCTCTCAAGGAAATGTCAGCTTTAGTTATACCAAACCTTTAATTTTTTTCAATTTTTAATTAACATCTTGGCTTAAAATATTTTAGTTTTATAATGATAATTTTCTGAGCTTGACTAAGCATATTCCTTCTTGGTTCTATTAGGCATTTGCCCACTGATTTGGATACTGCTCCACTCTGAAGAGGACCTTCACTCTGCAACCTTATTGGTCAGAATCCCTCTCCTTTGCATCAGTGGTGAGGGCCCAGAACATCATCACAAGCCATCTGCCTTGCTTTCCACCCCCATACACACCAGGCACAGGCACATGCCCACACACAGACACACGCCTTCCATAGCCAGTAAAGGCAGAAGTTCCAAACTTTCACACCCTTTCCTCCCAGTGACAGGCAGAGAAGAATCTGAGACAATTAGTAGCAGAGAAAAATAGATGCATATTTTGAATGGGGTATAAGACACCAGACACATAAGTCAAGAGAGAATATTGGAAAAGCGGGGAAGTTGATTTATGGAGTTTCAACAAGTCCTCGTGAGCTTGTGTGGTTGTGCATTGTCCAGTTGTTCTTAGAATTCCAAACAAAGTGTTGCTCTTATAAATGTATATGTTAATAACCCTTTAATTTACACTGTAAAGACTAAACTCATAAGCACTTTATGCTTTATTGTACAAGATTTCTTCTGTTCTTTCAAGAATGAATTTCTCCTGGGAGAGGCTAAGAATGTGAATGGGCAAAGTTTCTTTGAAACTGAGTTCCTGACTAGGTATTGGTTCATGTCTGTAATCCTAGCACTGTGGGTGGCTGAGGCAGGAGGATCCCAAGTTTGAGCCCAGCTTGGGCAACTTAGTAACTTAGCAATATCTCATCTCAAAATAAAATTTTAAAAAACTGGAGATGTAGCTCAGTGTGAAGGCCCTGGATTCAATTCTCAATACTGGGGGAAAAAAAAAAACCTGGGCCCCTGGATTACTCTTCCTGCTAAAATCAAGAAAGGATGAAAGTAAAGAAGTTGATTTTGGTGGTAGACACACCCAAATCTAGTCTCCACTGAGCTACTTACTATTTTCATGGCCTTGAGCAAGTCAGTAGTCAATAATCAATAATAATGGATAATATGTATGCAATGTGAAGGCTGCACATTACTTACTTTAAAACACTTTACAAGCTTACTTTCTTGTAATCCTTATAACTACCGATTGGGGAAAATACAGATGTTTTCCTAAATCATGGGTAAGAAAATAACACTGAAACATCATGTATCTGAGCCCCATTGTAGCAGCCTTTAGTCACAGTGTTGGATCCTTGGCCTCATGAACACTGCTGCACCAGGTGGAAGCAGCCTCAGTATCTCAGCTATAATCATCTCATTGTATGGTTGGACAGATCTCCTGGCTGTGTTTATCCTGGTGCTGTGGCTTTCAAGCTTGAACCTTCTAGAAATTCTGTAAGTTTATTAGTGTACACTATTCATTTTCTATTTCTGTGTAAAATATTCCCACAAACTTCGTGGCTTAAAATAACATACATTTATTATCTGAAAGTTTGTATCCATGGATCAAGAGTTTGGCCCATTTTACTAAGTCATGCTCATTGTCTCACTGAGCTATAGGTGTCATCCAGCTGTAGTCTCATCAGGAGGCTCGATTAGGGAAAGATCCACTTCCAAGCCCCTCCAGGTTGTTGGCAGGATTAGTTTCCTCTTGGCTAGAGGACTAAAATCTGTGTACCTTAACTATCAACCAGGGATTACTACAAGCTCCTAGAGACTGCTTTTGGGTCTGTGCCACATCGCTCTCTCTACAACAGGGCAGGTTGCTCCTCCAAGGGCAGCAGAAGAGCACCTGCTATTACTTCTTGCATTTTTTAAGGGATAGCCTGATTAGGTCTCACCCACCTGGAACAATCTCACAAAGTCAACTTATTAGGGATCTAGAGGATATAACGTAATTACACAATATACCTTGTCATATTCAGTTTCTGCCCACCCTCAAAGGGAGTAAATAGACAAGGCATGTGTATCAGGGAATTAGAATTTTAGGGACCTCTTAGAAGTCTGTCCACCATTTATACTATTTTAATTCCTTTTCTGCTTTAACTTGGTAAAGTGGATTCTATTATCTGCAGCTAAACCTTCAGCAAAACAGCAAACAATATAAGGGAGCACATCTTTGAAGAAAGACAAATAGAGGATTGACAGGCTGTCTAACCTGAGGGGTGAAGATCCAGTTATCAATAAAGGTTGTGAAACTGTTGGTCTATAACACCCAGTGACAATACTGTTCCTTAAATATCACCTGAGTCTACTTGAAGTGAAGAGCACAGAATGAATTTGGTGGCCCAAGTGGCTACTCTGATAGAACAGCATCAGAGGCTGGAGGAGTGCAAGGACTGAGAAAGAGACCAGTGATTTATAACTTCACTTGTAAGTTTAGAAGATAAAAATGAAAGGCTTGGTTTTAAGTTTTCAGCTCAAAGTAGAGAACTGAGTTTCTATGACTACTCTGAAAGAATGAATCACTTATCTCTAGCAGAGCTGATGTAACTGTAATCAGACTCAGGGCCTGGTGCAGTGATTTGCTGAACCGCATTGAATTTTGGACTCAAAGTCATAGTGTGTCTCTTGAAAATGTAGTTGTTAGGATAAATTAAGACCCCAAGAATAGGAATAGTGATATCTTGGAAGATCTGGGTGACTCCGAGTATCATTACTTCCTCAAATCCACTGAGCTTCTTCCTTCCCTGTGCCATGAGGTGAGTTCTAACTTTTTTTGTGTGTGAAGACCTTGTGTGAAGACTCTTGTCTGAGATACCTGCACTGGAAGAAGTCTCCACATGATCTCCATCTACCCTCTCATTGTCTCTAGACCTAGAATAAGTGTCAAATCACAGATGGCTAATTACAAAGTCGTATGTGACAGAAAATAGTCAATACCTCAAAAGAAATGTAGAATCTTGCCATCTATATTGTCAAAAATATGAGGAGGAAATTCTGGTTCTAGATACAATAAAGTCAGCTTTCTCTATCCTATATTTCCTAGTGAATATTCATATGAAACCTGAGCAGAGTGAATGTAGCTATCTGAGGTTTCTAGAAAGTAAATAGCAGAAGATAGGGAATTAGACCCGAATACAAAGTACTACTGAACTGATGGTAAGTGTTCTATTTTTCCTTTGACATTCCCCCCAGCCAGAACTCAAGGAAGTCAGAAGACAGACATTAGGCACCAGGCACGGCTAGAGAGTCAGAGGAGGAGCCTCTAGTTCTTGGTCAAGGAGCACTAAAGGGGATTCCTAGAGCTCAGAGAAAATGAGAAATTGTCACAGTGCCCCACTCCTTTTAACCATTCTCTCATACTCCAACCCCCAGGCAATCCCATGGGGACAGGACAGGAACAGGCAATGGGGATTCCTCAGATTCTTAAACTCTGAAAAAGGGAAACCTTCATCTCCACCTGGAAGAGCCATACTCCCAAGAGAATGAGGCAAACACCATAGCTTTAATGTCTTTCTTTTTCCTTCCATCACCTGTCTCCAGATATAAGACAGAATGAGGGTGTCTATGGTCCCAGATTTTGGCTAGAGGGTCAAAAAGAAAAGTACTAGGGACCTAAAAATTCCCAGAATGATCACAGGCAAGGAAGAACTCAAAAAAAACAATCCTAAAAAATAAAATTTATAAACTTGTTTATAAACTCTGGGTTCACTTCTGAGCTTTACATGGATCACTCTCAAAACAGGAGACCAAAGCCTGAGATCTGAACTATAGGATAGACATCTCCTGAGGTCCCAGACTGGCAACGTCATGACAGAAGTGAAACACATCTGATTAGCACCACAAAGACTTTGAAACCCCAACCAGCACTGAAACTACAACCCACAGAAGGCTGTTTAGAACTTTCAGCCTAAGCCCAAATTGGTTCAGTTGCCTACTACAACAAAAATATCAACATTCTCCATATCCACTTATTCTCTATTTAAATACATCCCAGAGTCTCCTAATATAATATGTAAAATGTTCAGGATACAATCCAAAATTCCTCAGCACAAGAAAAAACAAAAATCTCAACTCACAGGGAAAAAGATAATCAACAGATGCCAATGTTGAGATGTCACTAGTGTTGGGAACATCAAAGACTTTAGAGTGGCTATTATAAAAATACTTCAGAAGTTAGGATCTACTAAAAAAAAGATAGAAAGCCTCAGCCAAGAAATAGATTAAAAAATACAGTCAGATGCAGATTTTAGAACTGAAAAACACAATTACACAAATTTTAAAACTCACTGGATGGCTCAATAGCAGGATTGAAAGACTTAAAAAGATAAAACTATCATTTCTCCTCAAATTGATCTACAATTTAATATAATCCCACTCAAAATCATAGCAGAAGTTATTATAAATAAAGATAAGCTAATTCTAAAATGTATACAGAAAGCAAAGGAATAAGGATAGTCAAGAAAAATTTTTTTGGCAATTTGATTTTTTTAGAGTTTTTTTTTATTAGTACATGTTTGCAGTACATAATGATTACATTTATTGTGGGGAGTACATGTACATAACACATATTAATTCCTTTTTTTCCATCACCTCTTCCCTCTGTCCCTGCTCCTTCCAACTCTTGGTCCTCTTCCCATTTGCAAAAGCTCAATTTTCATCATTTTCCCCCTCATTCCTTCTTTTAATCCTCTTTCCCTTCCCTTTCTTCTTCCTCCCTCCATCTCACTCCATCCCTCCCTACTTGCTATTTATCTATACTCTATTTTGTTCTCTCAATACATAAATATATTTTTTTCTCATATAAGAGAAACTATGTGATATTTAAGCTTGTCTGACATATTTCACTTATTATGGTCTCAAGTTGCATCCATTTACCTCAAGTTTATGGCAGAGTAGTACTCCATTGTGTACAAATACCACATTTTCTTTATCCAGTCATCTACTGATGGGCATATAGGCAGTTTCCAAGATTCAGCAATTATAAACTGTGCTTCTATAAACATGGGTATGCATATATCCTTCTAATATCATAACTTTAACTCTTTCAGGAAGATACCTAGAAGGGAAATAACTCAGTAAAATGCAATTTCAATTTTTAGTTTTTTGAGGAATCTCCACACTGATTTCCATAGTTGTTGTACTAGTTTTCATTCCCACCAATACAGTCGAGAAAATTTTAAAAAAGAAGAAAACAGGTGTGTCTCAGTTAATTCTTATTTCTGGGACAAAATACCTGACACCCACAAGTTAAAGGAGGAAAGGTTTATTTTAGCTCACAGTCTGTAGAGGTTTCAGTCCATAGCTGGCTGGTTCCAAGGCAGGGTAGCATGGCAGAGGAGAAACAGTCCATGGCAGGGAAGACAGAAAGCAGCGAGCAGTGAGCTTCTCTTTCTCTTCTTATTCCAGCCAGGGTACAAGCCTTTTGATAGGTGCCACCCACGCCCAGGGTGTGCTTTCCCACTGTCTGCACCTAGAACTATGCTAAGCCAATCATTGGGCTGATCCATTTATCATATCCTTAATCCAGTGTCATGCACCCATGATCCAGACACCTCCCAAAAGCCCCACCTATGAGCACATGACACTTTGGGAGCACATCTAGATATAAGCCATAAAAAGTTGTGAGAATCACGTTACTTAATTTAAAGACACTATAAAGTTATAGTATTTAAAACAGTGCAATATTAGTGAAGGAGGCAGATAGATCAGTGGAACAAAACAGAGAAACTAGAAATCAACACACATGTAGAGACAACAGATTTTTTTACATAAGTGAAAAACCAACTCAATAAAGAAAATACCTCTTTGAACAAATTGTTAAAACAAAATGACATCTATATGCAAAAAAAAAAGAAAATGAGTTTTATCCTTAAAAATTCAAAATGAATCAGAGATCTAAATATATAGTGTACCACTATAAAACTTTTAGAAGAAAATATTTTTAAAAATCTTTATGACCTGGGCTAGACAAAGATTTTTTAAACATGACATCAAAAGTATGATCCTTATAGAAAAGTTGATTTCATCTAAATTACAAAATTTTCTTCTGTAAAAGGCATTGTTAAAAGAATAAAAAGACAAGATACAGACTAGTACAAAATACATGCAAATCATATATCTGACAAAAGATTTTTATCCAGAATATACTATTTTAAACTCTCAGAAATTCAACAATAAGAAAACAGACAAGCCAATTTTTAAATATCCAAAATACTTGGACAAAGAGGATATGTAGATGGCAAATTAGTACACAAAAATGTGTATATCTTAGCCTTAAGGAAACACAGATTAAAGTCAAATATGATATCACTATATCCCTATTAGAATGGCTAATGTAAAAGAGAAAACAGTCAATACAAGCACTGGCAAGAATAGCAAGCAACCGAAACTCTCAGATGTAGGTTGGAATACAAAATAACTTATTTACTCTAGAAAGCAGTTTGGCAGTTTCTTATAAAGTTAAATATATACAGCAAAACCTTGGGTTGCAAGTAATTTGTTCTGCCAGTGTTCCACAAGATAAGGAAACATTTCTAATAAATTTTAACTTGATAAATGAATAGTACATGATGCTGAACATCACATGATCACAACTGAGTCAATGGTTCTTTCTCTCTTCCTCTCTCTCTCTCTCTCTCGTTCTCACTTTTGCTCTCGCTCTCTCTCCCCCCTCCCTCCCTCTCTCTCTACAAGATTGTGGGTGATCATATCTCAACAGTAAGAGATTATGGAGATCTCATCTGCCGAAGAAGAGAAGAAAAAGGCAGAGGAATCCCTCATGTCAAATGAGATTAGGGAGATGTGTACAATTTACAATGTGGGAAACAGTGCAAAATTTTGTAGAAAAGCACCACCCAAATAAGGCTGTAGCACTGCAAGCAATGAATCTGTATAATGACAATGCAATGTCACGTTTCCACAAAATCCTCAAAAGGAGGCAAATGCAAGTGTCATTGGATAGGTTCCTTGTTAAAGTTGCACAAAAAGGAAAAGATTCCATCGAGCCAAAAGACATAGGTGATTCCATTAGTGTCTTAGTTACTTTTCTCGTTGCTGAGACAAAATACCTGACACCCAAAGTTAAGGGAGGAAAGGTTTATTTGGCTCACAGTTTGTAGAGGTTTTAGTCCATAGTTGGCTGCTTCCAAGGCAGGGTGGCACGGCAGACAAGCATCACAGAGGAGAAACAGTTCATGGTGGGAAGAAGGTGGCAAATCAAGAAAAGGACCTTAGCAGCTTCTTTTTGCCTCTTATATAATCATCTAGGCTACTGGGATTAGGGAGGTGCCAAAGAAATCAGTGGTTTAGTAATCATCCACCCTTAATCCTAGCACTGCATCATGAATCAAACACATAATCTAGATTCAGCCACCTTTGAAAAAGCCCCACCTATGACCGCATGAGGCTTTGGGGGGACATCTAGACACAAGCCATAACAATTAGTGACAGTGAAAGTCATCCCACACAACAACCCTCCTCTCTTGTATCTCCCTCATACCATCCACGGAGGTTTTCAAAGGTTAAGGACAGATTAATTTGTTTATTTTTCTTCATATTTAGAATTTTCTTTATTATTTTGTATTATATTACAGTAATGTAATCATTTTTATATGAATATTTTTGGATTGTGGGAACAAATCATCTGAGTTTCCATTTATTTTCATATTCTGTGACTTTGGGGTCTGATAGTTTAAAGTCTTTGAGCCAAGAGGAGGGAAACTTTTACCAGAGGACAAAATAATGGGTCCATTAAATTAGATAAGACTTCCAACCGGATGTGTGAGATTTACCAATCCCTGTTGCACAAAATGACCAATCCAGACTATCAAAGTAGATTGTTACCACTTGCAGGGCAGAAAGGACTATTTCTGTAAACCGAGGGACTCTCTGGGTCATCTCTAAAGTTGTCACATACAGCGATAAAAATTAATGGACAGTAACCTCATATGAGTAGGGCAATTAAGCATTCAGATCCCCCAGGAATGAAAGTTTGGTCATCCCATCTGATAAAGAATCAAGGGATAGCTCACTCACTTTCTGAGGATAAAAGAACATGAATGAGCAGAAGTATTACAAATACCAACCAAGGCCTTGTGATCAGTTGCATAAATAAGTTCTGTAGGACTGAAACATGCTATTCACATTTCTTCATTTACTGTGCCATATACATATTTATTTATATTTAATAAATATTATCTTCCTTCTTATTTTTTTTCTCTACTATATTATATGCTCCTCATCGGTGGTAGTTAACCTTACAATTTAATCTACAGTTTACAGACTATTAATATATTATGATCGAACTAGAGGAGAAATGAATATCACTCAGAACCTGAACTTGGATCTGGATACACCAACCAATGAAACTTCGGGTCATCCCTTTGAGAAGCACATTTTCATTTGCACATGTGACAGTTGCAGTGTATCGAGCAAGTACAGGTGACTGTTACTAGTAATGTTTTGGTAATATAAGTATGAAAATAGGGCACATATTGACATTAGGCAGCAAAGGAGTAGACTGCAATGACATCTCTAATTTTTGAGCACTTCCACACTGTAAATCCTGCCTTTCTAAAATCCTGCAAAAAAAAAATAGATAGTCCAGCCTCACTTTACAGTAAATAAAACTACCTTACTTTGAGCAGATGCACTGGCATTAGACCTAGAGAACAGAAGGGAGAACAGTGAGGTCAAGCAAGTGTGGGGTCCTAGGGAGTTTGGCAGATCCTAAGCAGTTTGGCAAGAGCAATAACAGAAATTTTGGTGCAGTGGAGGTCCAGATCAAGCAGCAAGCCCCAGAATCTGCAGAATTTCCAGATGATAAAATAACATCATCAAGATCTTGCTCTATCTCCAATTCTAGACTTTGCTTTCTTTGCATTGGATTTGTCCTCAAGTAGGTTCCCTCCTTCAGGGAAGCTTCAAATCCAATGGGAAGAGTGTTTCTCTTGCCAATAATCCCATCCCCCAAAAAAATGCCCCTGGATTGAATCTCATTGACTCAGTTTGGGTAAATGTTCATCATTAAAGCAACTGCTATAAACAATGAGGTAGAAAATGCTAGGCTTGGGTATTACCCATTCCCTGAACAGTGAGCGCAGGATGAAGTCTGCTCATTCAAAAGCCTCATGGAATAAAGAAATAGCTTCTCGAAGTTATAGCACCAGTGCAGAGAGGTTGAGCTGTTGCTCTACATATGCTCTAAGTTAGAGGCACAAACTTAAGAACAGTTTTCAAACCAAAATCAGGATATTAGCAAAGAAAAAGAGAATGGAAGCTGGGTGGGTAGAAAGAGCAGCTTTCCACTACACAGGACATTCTAGCTCCTCCATTAGGGTACAAATGAGATGGTGAACAAAACAGCTTACAGTTGAATCTCTGACTCTTCTTTCCTTGTGATCTATATCTGGTTTCCAATTTTTCTTGATTTCTGTGAACTTAAGAATCTCCCTTAACTTTTCTGAGTCTCCATTCCCTTCCTTGACAAATGAAAAACTAATAAAGTCTGCCTTGTGAACATTTGACAAGATAAAAGTGTATATATATACATACATATATATATATATATACACACACACACACACACATATATATATCTCCATAAATGTAATGGATCATCTTCATTGCTTCAAGGAAGCCAGCAATGGCCTAAGCCCAGCTCATCCTCTTGATAATGGGGAAATGTCCCATGATGTGGACAAATGATAGGAAAACTGAAGAAGACAGATGACAATAAGACAACTGGATTAGATTGGACCCGCTGTCACATGCTCTTCAACATATCATTAGGACCAATGTACCTATTTCCAGGCTACTGATCAAAATGTTCTGAGTTCTTCCCCTTCCCTGGATAAGAGTAAGAACAGCAGGTGAGCTGTAACCAAAGGCTTAAGCTGTAAATTCATTCAACATACAATTCCATGCTGAGAAAATTCTTCTACAAAAGTAATTGCATAAGAAATCAAAGATTCCTGTAGAATAAATTTATTGCTGCAATTATTAGGATAACAAAAGTTTGAAAGCAACTGATCTTCAATAAGGAATTGATTATATAATTATACAAATTATGGTATTATTTCTTCAGTGGCACGCCAGGAGTAAAATGATAATACAGATATTACACATAAAAATGTCCAGGATATAATAAAGAAAAAGACCATGTACAATATGATTCCATTTTTGTCACACATATAGATGCATTCACATGTGTAAGGCAAGTTGGAAAATGTAGGTACATAGGCTGGAGATGTAGATCAGCAGCACAGCACTTCCCTGGCAAGCGTGAGGCCCTGAGTTCAATTCCTGGTACCAAAACGAAAGAAAGAAAGAAAGAAAGAAAGAAAGAAAGAAAGAAAGAAAGAAAGAAAGAAAGAAAGAAAGAAAGAAAGAAAGAAAGAAAGAAAGAAAGAAAGAAAGAAAGAAAGAGAGAAAGAAAATATAGGTAGAGTTACATCATGCATGCATTAAGCTTCTCTGAGTTTGACTCTGTGCACTCCATAAAGGGGGGAGTGTCAGAGACAGACACACAGAGAGACAGAGAGACATGAAGAGGATGACTAACGTAGCGAATGAGATCTGACCTGACACTCACTTACTGAGCACATGAGTGAGATTGGGATACAGGCTGCTGAAATTTCAGTCCCTCTCACTTCCTATTTGCCTTCCAGAATGTGAGCATCCTCTCATGCTGAGTATGATGCTTATGTTTCAAGATGTGTGTTTTTTCATACAACCTATCCTCTAAATGCAAGCCAACTATTTTTCCAGGACTCAACCAGCAAAACAGTGATCTACTCCAATCCCATAGGAAAATGGCCAGGTTGTACAGATCGAGACAATGGTCTGTCTGCCTTCCATGTGACACACCCCTGGGGAATTGTCCAGGGTAATTACTTTCCTTATGGAGAGCTTCTGCCCAAGAAAATGTGTACAGTGGTGATCTCTGAGCAGAGCTGTTTCTCTTTTCTTTATGATGACATATATCCTCTAATTTCCTAAAATAAGTATGTATTATATAGATATAGATAGATAGATACAAAGATAGATAGAACTAGAGATGATGGAGAGAGAGACCACCAAAAAATGTATACACACTTCAGCAGTTTGCCATACTAACGATTGTCTGGAAGCTAATGGCCACCACTTAGAGCACCTCTTGTAATTGTAGAGGCCAAATCTCTTGATGTCTCAGTAAATTTAGTATTAAAATATTTATACAACTTTTTCTTTTCCCAAAGCACACATTTTTGGCAGATATATCCCTACCCTAGTGGGCCCTTGACTGAGTATGCTCTAGAAAGTTCCATGAAGGGATCCCAGCTTTGCCATACCACAAGAGCAGCTTCCTGTCAGGGCTCTGCAGAGCATACTGTCCTCTCACTATAGCTGGCGAAGCTGCTCTCTCCCTTTCTCTCAGCCCTTATCAGTGAGGATCTCTGTGGGCTATAGAATTAGGCCAGGCTGGGCAGCATTGGCTGGCTGCAGGGCCTGGGGTGCCAGGCAGCTTGGGGCCATCTTAGCCTATCGCTCCCAGGCTCCATCAACCCTTGTTAGTCCTCATTACCAGCCTGAGCCCAGACAGGCTGCCTCCATGCTGGGTCCTTGATTTTTCTATTTAAAGAGGGTTACTTGGGCCAAATCACCTAATCAAGTTATAGCCCTGACGTCTTAGGCTTGCAGCATTCTGACTGCACCCCCCTTCTTCCACTGTCCACCCTCAGTGCTCACAAGCCAGGAAAGGTCGTACCTGGACCTCAGAGCATATAAACACATTTTCTCATGAACACACACATTCAAATGCTCACAAACTCACCCCACAAGCTCACAAACATACTCTTTCATGCATAATCACATGAATGAACATCCTTAAGGATAGTGATGTGAATGCCCATAGCCACGGGTCCTCAGTGATCATGAGACACCCAGACCCCTTAGTTCTAAGGTTTCCTGTGGGCTCAAGGATGAGAAATTGCCACAGCCAAGCTCCAAATATTGAAGCTGTTTTAAATGTTTACATTTAACAAATTACCATTGCATGTTTTAAATGCCATATAATTGTGTTATCCACAAAATAATTATAGGATTTATGAACTATTAATTCTTAGGGCGCTGCAGGCCTGTGCGTCAGTAATGCAATGTACTCAGAGCCGGATGATGAATGCCTTCCTCTCCACATCTTGTCAGCTTATCTCTTGGGCTGTGTGTAACCGCACTTGGGGATAATATCAAAAGCCCATATCTGAAGCCCTCTGTGAGTCTAAGGCCCAACGAAATGGCTCCTGTCAACCCCTGATGCACACATACTGGCAAAGCCCTGGGCCTACACACACTGACACCAGCCAGGGGAGAATCCACAGACCCATGACTTGCTGGCAACCTCCATTATCTTGGGGATATCCTAGGAATGGCTACTCTGAGCCATCTGACCCAGCCCCTCAGGACAGAGGCTGCTCCTGTAACCCCCCACATGGCTGGCCAACTGCCTTGCCTCAGTCTCTTTCAGAGCCCTCCTGACCGGGCAGCTTGGACCAGGTCTACTGGAAAGGAATCTGACATCAGCCAGTCTACAACTTCCACATGTTAGCATCCTCTACCACCTCCACAGAGCACCCTTGGGACAGGAAATGAACTATCACCATCCCACAGAGCCTGCTTCTCTCTGAGACAAAGGGCTTCTGCTCTGTGCACACGTATCTAGAAAAGCACAGTGCAGACACAGACACACAATTATCTCTTCTCACAAATATACTCACATGCTCCCATGCATAAATATACACACTTTAAAAGTCTCTGACAGTTAGAAACAAGCCATAGTCTGAAGCCCACAGTCTGAAGCCTTCTCTCCCTTATTAGGGGTCCCTTGGGAAGACATTTGTTCTCTCTTAGCTTCAGTTTTCCCTATCCTTAAAATGGATCCCCCAAAAGTCTGCCTTGTAAGTCTTTAGTACGGTCTACTTGATATACTTGTAAAAGTACCTCTGCTGCTTGGGACTGACATTAAGAAATGACTCTATCCCTCTTGAAAAAAAAATGACCTAAATTCAAAGGAAAATACGTTCATCTTTACAGTGAAAGGCAAAAAACATCAAAATGGAACCCCAAAGTTGGAAATTTGGCCCTAGTTCTGCCAAAACTGAATTGTATTTCATTGGCAAGGCAACTAAATGAACTCAACCTCAGTCGCCCCAGTTGTGAGAGGGGTATACTGGAGTGCATCCTTTGGGTCCTTTTCAGATTCAGTGTTTTAGAACTCTTCTCAGAGGCACCACTGTGGTCCAAAGTGTACACCAACTTTCTCAGACTCAACTAGTGAAACTGGCAAACTAGACCTGAGTTCCAACATGGCCAGTCCTGTCAGTATTTCTAGCCCCTCAGCAAGGCCATGCCTCTGTCATGATACAGCATAAAGCCTCAGCTTTCCATGTCCTGTCCACTGAGCCAAAATGAACCCAACAGGAGTGAAGAGGGCATGAAGGCTACACTGAGGTCAAAGGGCCCAGAAGCTGGGTAGGTGGGCAGCCAAGGGCCAAGCATATGGATGAAGGTTCCAAAATGTAACTAGGGAAACAATGAAGGCTGCATCTACAGAATCAGAAATAGGAACAGCAGTAACTGGGACAATGTGGTGCCAATTAGCATGTGGCAAGTGGTGAGGAAAAATGGTTTCAGTACACCTGTAAGTGGCACCAGTTGTATGGCACGGGGCAAGCCCCAAATCATGGAAAGGTAGGTAAACTACCCACAAAGACTGTGAAAATTACTTGGGTCAATGCTTAGAGTCAGTAGGATGTGGTATCAGAGACGAGGAAATGCCAATTCATTCTCAGTGTTTCCTAAATCAACAGATTAAAGACATTCACAATGCAGTATTCATTCTGGACTGGACCCAGGAGAATTCTGTCCTCTCCCAGAGGTCAAGGGGACAACTTCAAAAAAACAAGGAAATGCTTAACCTTCCTTAGGACCCTTTCTGGTGGCTATCTGTGCTACAACCTCTAAATAGATACTCTTCTACTACTGGCCCAGCAAAAGTATCCCACAATGATCGATCATTAGCTACCATTGGAGGACATGAAGAGTAGAAAGTTACAAGACCATGCCCACCATCACCCACCCACTCTGAGCAGTTCAGGCTCAACATATACTCTCTAGCTCTTAAATCATAAAGTTCCACTTATTGTCAACTTTCAGTACAGCTACACCTTCAGTGGATTAGCTGGATGTCACCTTTTGTTGCTGTGACAAAATACCCTGATACTGGCAACTTAAAGGAGGAGAGGTTTACTTTGGCTCACAGTTTCAATGGATTCAGTTCATGGTTCACTGGCTCCAAGACAGAACAGCATGGAGGAAGAAAACTATTCACTGCATGGCAGCCAGGAAGAAGAGAGAAGGGAGGAGTCAGAAGAGAATTTACCCTTCCAAGTCACACCCCCAGTGACCAGCTCCTTCCAAACAGTTTCCACCTCTGATTTTGAGACTTTTGGGAAACATTTTAAACTAAACCATAATAGTGTCTATGGCCTTTGGAGCCAGGGGATTGGGTTCAAATTCCAGCTTCACCCTTCGCCGGTGTGATACTGGGCAATTCTCTTAACCTCTTCTATTTTCTATTTCATCATCCATGAGGTATCACAAATCATGCCTACCTCTCATTGTTTCTGTGAGGTTTGTATAAGAACCTAGCACAGGGGCCGGTGAGATGGCTCAGCGGCTTAAGCGCCTGCCTGGCAAGCGCGAGGGCCCGAGTTCGACTCCCGGAACCCACATACGAAAAAGGGGCCGGTGATATCACTCAGCGGCACGGGCGCCTGCTGGCGTGCGAGGTCCTGAGGTCGACCCCCCGGTACCCACAAAAAAAAAAAAAAAAAAAAAAGAACCTAGCACATATCTGTCACTTAGTAAGTACTTAATAAATGGCCATTCTCTTTCCCTCTCCTATCCTGCCCAATTTTAATTAAAATAAGCTTTTAATGTGCCTGCCTCCCCTACACTGAAGAGAAGTAAACTGTGGTATACCTGAGTCTACCTGTGTCTCAGGTAAGCACACTGGACATTCACATTCCTTCTGTCCTTAGTCTTAGGTGTCACAGGAGAGGGCAGGCTATAAGGGTCCAAGGCCCTCCTTTTTTTTTTTTTTTTTTTTGTGGGTACCGGGGATCGACCTCAGGACCTTGCGCGCCAGCGGGCGCCCGTGCTGCTGAGTGATATCACCGGCCCTTTTTTCGTATGTGGCTTCCAGGAGTCAAACTCGGGCCCTGGCGCTTGCCAGGCAGGAGCTTACGCCACTGAGCCATCTCACAGGCCCAGCCCTCCTTATTTTTGATTCTATTCCCAGGTCATTTAGGGGCACATCCAAGCCTCCACCCCCTTGCATATCTGAGAACAGGAGGTCACTGACTCTACAGAGATGTCATCAGCTCTCGAGCTTACCACTGTGCCTCAGCATGCAGCCAGACACCACTCTTTGGGACCATTAATTAACCACAGTCATTCAGAATGACTGTTTCTTCCAGCATGGTTTGCTGATGAGTTTCACAGGCAGGTTCCTTTCTGCCCTCCAGCCTCAGCTGTTTGCTCCCCAAATGTATATTCACTGGCATGTGCATTCAATCAAGATACAGCTCCTGAGTTTGTGGCCAAGCCCTTTGGTGAAATCCAAGAGGATGCCAACCCTTCCCTCTGGATGAGAGGAGTCTTCTATACGGATCCTTCTATAAGGATCCATCCAGGATCTTCCTGTGCTTTGGGAAAATCCTGAGACCAACAGAACCTGATCCTCTTCTACCTAGGACAACCACCAGTTTGAACATCTAAGCAGAAGGCATGGTCAGCACACCAGAGATGGCTTGCTATAAGCTTCCATCTGGCTGGATGTTAAAGAATGTGCCATCATATTGGACACAGTGGGGTCCCAAATCCTGCTCATCCCATCTGCCTTGCATATACCTGTACTCTTTCCTTAGAGCCAACTTTCACACTTCACTGTAATCCCCTGCATCTGTCAGCCCCCTGATGCCTCCCTTGGTTTCACTTTGTTTTCTCTTGATTAGGACATCTTCCCTATCATCTTCCAGCTCCTCCTACCACCAGATCAGGAAGGTGGCCAGAGCTCAGTCGGGAGGGATGAGCTGCATCACCATTTACCTGCTTATCTCCTATTCATCCCTCCATGCTATAGGTCTTCTCCAAAGAAAGCCATCCCTGATCACTTAACCTCCAGCTACCTTAAAGCCTGCATCAGCACACTTCTATTCAGATTATAATGAGCATTTCAGGTTTGGGGTCAAGACCTATTCCAGGAAGTGGGTGGCAAGTTCAAACTAGATAACCGAGATGAATTTTACAAAGGGACTGTATTAATCACTTACCCATCACTGGGACAAAATACCCAATATTCACAACTTACAGGAGAGCCTTATATGGCTCACAGTTTCCAGTGGATTCAGTCCAAAGTCCTCTGGCTCCAAGGCAGAAACTCAGGGTGAAAGAGCCTGGAGGAGGTCTGCTGCTCATTCCATGGCAGCCAGGAAGCAGAAAGAAACAAAGGAGGACTCACGGACAAAAATACAACTCCAACCAGGCTCCATCTCCTAACAGCACATTCAGCTCTGAACTCACCAATGGATGAATCCACTGAGGGAGTATAACACCCCACGGTTCAATCCCCTTCCAAAAACATGAAACTTTTGGTTGATATTTTAGATCTAAACCATATTCACAAAGGTGCAGGTGGGGTTTAGGAAAAAACAAAAGTGGGGGGGGCTGCACCTGTGGCTAAATACAGAGAACCTTGCCCACCCACATTCCCAAGCAGGAGGAGCAGGAGACGGTATATGCAATGTGTAATGTAATGTGTGGAGATGAACAAGCAGGGCTAGAGATGGTTAATGTCATATGTCAGAATGAGACTAAAATAATGTTTGTTTAATGTTAATATTTTAATTGACACTTTTAGTTGGTGTTTTGCAACATATTTATGCATATTTTGTATAAGAAAGATATTACAGTTTTAGTTCCATTGAAAATTTAAAAATTAATTTTAAGTACTTAATTTTAAATACCAGTGTTAATTCTAGCACAGATGGTCCTTGACCTAACAATGGTTCAACTCACTGTTTTTCAGCTTTACAATGGGATGAATGCAGTAAACATTCAGTAGAAACTATACTTTGGAATTTGAATTCAGATCTTTCTCAGACTAGCAATATGCAATATGATCCCCTCCCACAGTGCTGGCGGTGGCAGCCACGCCCTGTGACCACACGGGAAAACAACTGATGCTCTGCAGAACCCTCTGTGGCTGATCTAGGATGTTAGTGAGGTTAATTATATTCAATGTATTTTGGACTTGCAATATTTTCAATTCACAATGGGTTTATGGGGACACAACCTCATCATAAGTAGAGGAGTACTGTGTCTGTATTTCAGTATCATATGAAATAAATACTCAAATAGGGCATTACCATTTTGTCCTAATATTGAAAATCAGTACTCTTGATTGTAAGTGATAGGAAAACCAACCCAAACGTACTTAAGTAAAAGGAAATCCATTACCTCACATGCCTGAATATTCCAGGCGGTAGGCTAGCTTCCAGCCTCTGCTTGGTGTAAGTGCTTAAATAGTGTCGCCAATACTGGAAGGCTCAGTCTCCTGACTGTATTCTCCTTCATGGGTCATCTAGTCTCCAACAGGCTCTCCCTGCAGGATAGTCGAGAGACCGCCACAGCTGTAGACCCGATACACACTCAACTCTGCATTCAGTAGGGAAGGGCCTTTCCCAGACGTCCACTGAAGTGCTGCGTCCTCTCTTGGGCTCAGGGCAAGCCCATGCTGAAGCAGTCTCTATTTTCTGGCCTATAAGTCTCAATCACTGTTGGAGGCGGGGGTGGGCTCAGCTATGCCTAAAATACATACAAAAATGTATTCCTACAAAGTAACCATAAAAATTGTTCCTACAAAGCATAAGAACCTATCCCAATGGGGAAGGACTGATGCTGAGTGACAAATCGATAGACTCATAGATCTCTGCACTCCCATACACTCCCGGACTCTTCTCTTAAAAGACTCCATTCATATGATTTTAAAGTAAAAATGTATCAGACTAAATTCCTGGAGGACAGAGATTATCATGTATTCCTAAACCCTAGAAATACCTGACATGCTGTAGTTGTTCCATGACTATTTGTTGAGTAAATACATGATTGGAAATCCTAAGTGAAGATGGTTTGTTGGGGAGAACACTCTACATGACGGGCTGATGAGACAAAGAATCTCAGTTGCCTTCTGGGCACTTCAGTGTGCCTGGTAATTGCCTAATGCTTTTTAAAACAGATTTTCGGCTCTGCCCCCGGAGATTCTGATTCAAGAGGTCTTGGATGGGGCCTGAGATTCTGCACTTTCGCAACACTCCCAATTGCTGCTGATGTTACAGGTCCTGGACCACACTTTAAGCAGCACTGCTCCACAGAACTCGCAGGAAAGACCTAAGCATCAGGGAGGAGCGCTGTGCCAGCCAAGAGTCGGGCTACCGTTCATGATAAAACGACTATATTCCAAACGCTGCTCTGGTGACTACTATATTAACCCAACCTTTTCAAGCGGTTTTGCTCGATAGGCCTCGTAATGAAAGGGACTAGAAGTTTCAGCACTATCTGGTAAAAGATTTATTCAATTAATGTGATTCTCTTTTTAAAGGTATTTGCCCTTTCCTGAAGGTAAAGTCATGCTTTTCTAATTAAAAGCTAATTATTGGCTAATGTGTAGGTCTCACTGTTTTTAGCAAAAGGAAGCAGAGGGAGAGGCAGAGTCTGTTGGCTGGGCTGGGACCTCAAGGGGGAAGAAAAGATGAGCCCCCAGAGGGCCTGCAGAATGGACCAGATGCCTAGTGTCTCCACTCCTTCAACAAGCATCTCATGCACTTCCAAGGAGAAACTTAAAGATATGTATGTAAACCATTCCCCTAAGTCACTAGTTACCTAAGATCTTTCACAGGCTTTTGACCGCATGGGATAAAGTACAAACTCTTTGATATAGTCCATTCCTAATCAGCCCCACCCCATCTCTATGGCCTCATCTTTTACTACTTGCTCCCTGACTCTGGGCCAGCCACACCTAGCTTCTCTGCCAGTTCCTGGAACACACCAAATCTGTTATGGATTGAATTGTGTTCTCTGCTCCCTAAAATTCACAGGTTGAAGCCTTAACCTGCAATGTGACAATGTATGGAAAAAGATTCCTTAGGAAGGAATTAAGATTAAATGAGGAGGGCTGGTGAGATGGCTCAACGGCATAAGCGCCTGCCTGGCAAGCATGAGGTCCTGAGTTCGACTTACGGTACCCACATAAAGGAAAAAAAGGGGCCAGTGATATCGCTCAGTAGCACAAGTGCCTGCTGGCAAGCGCGAAGTCCTGAGTTCGACTCCCGGTACCCACATAAAAAAAAAAAAGATTAAATGAGGACCCTACCCAACAACACTGGTATCCATATAAGAAGAGCCTAGGAGCATACATGCACCAGGAAAAGGCCATAACAAGAAGACAGCCATCTGCAAGCCAAAGAGAAAGGGAGGTATCACCAGAAACCCAACGTGCTAGCACCTTAATCGTGACTTCCAACCTCCAGAATGATGTGAAAATAAGTTTCTGTTGTTTAAGCCATCCTGTCTAACTAAAGGTTCTGTTGTGGTGGCCCTTATACACTAATTTACAGACAGGCCTTTCTTACCTCAAAACCCTCCCCATGCTGTTTTCTCTCCTTGAAAAACCCTACCACCTCCCATACTTAGCCAGGTAGTTCCTGCTCATCCTTCAGTTGAAATGTTACACAGACCTTCCCTGATCACTCTCCCTCAGTCTGTTCTTTTCCTTTAGAAAACTCATGAATGAAACAAACTTCAGACTCCAGAAACATGCCCAAACACAAGTGAAAATAAAGCACATGATCGACAAGACATTTCAAATCATTGAACCAAAAATGCAGGACTCAATAAATGATGGGATAAACTGGGTCTCTAGCTGGAAAAAAAAAAAAAAAAAAAAGTTTGATCTCAACCTCACTACTTAAACCAAAATAAATTCCTGATAAAAGAAATGTTCAAAGCTACCAGAAGAAATTTTAAATTGTTGGAACAGGAAAGGCCATTTTAAAAGTATAATACAAATCCAGAAACTATGATAGAAAAGATTGATTACACTAACTTTACAAAAATAAAATTTTTCTTTATGAAAAAATACGGTAGAGTCATGAGATTAACAAACTGAGGGAAATACTTGTAACACATGTCACAGACAAAAAGCTAATTTCCATAATACATAAAGAGCTTCTACAAATCAATCAGATCAATAGTCCAATAGGAGAATGTGGAAAAGATAAAAGAGTTAACTGAAATAAAATGGATTTCTTAAACACATAAAAAGATTTGAAAATGAATACCATTTTTACCTATCATGTTGGCCAAGCTGACAAAGCTTAATAGCAGATTGTTGGCAAGACTATGAAGGAACCGATGTGCTCATTCACAGCACTCTGGATGTATGTGACCTTTATAGAGGCAATAAACCATAATATTTAAAATGTGCAGAGTCTTTAAATCCTGTAATTGCAATTCCAGAAAATTATCCTATAGATACGCTTGCACATGTGTGAAATGACATATGTATAAGAATATTCATAGTGGCAATGTTAAAAATTGAAAAGACTGGAAACAAACTAAATATCCTTCAATATTAGGCTAGTTAGATAAATGATGATATAATCCATACAACTAAATATTATACAGTCCTTACAGTGTAGCAGACAGCTCTCATGAATAGATGTGTAGTATTTTCTAAAATACATTGTTATGTGGAAAAGCAAGTTATTGAAGAGGGTGTATACCATGCTCTAATGTGTTCAAAAATAAAAGAATATGCATGCATATACTTATATGTGCATTGATTAACTTTGGAAGGAAATGCCAGGGACTGGTAACCAAGGCTGCCTTCCAGGAAGGGAACTAGGAGGAGGGAGACTTCTTTTTCACTGCAGAATCCTCTGTAACAGTTGAATATTCTATCTACCATGTATCAAAATGAATTTTGATACATGAATTAAAAGCCATTTCGCAGTAAGAAAATACCAAAAAGGGGAAAAGAAGAAACAAAACATTACCAGTTGATTGTGTGGTAGTACTAGGAGTGCCTTTACTTCTTTTTTTCCTTGTATTTTTCTATATTTAACCCTATTTCTTTATTGAACATGTACTGATTTAAAATGGAAGAATCATTTTTAAAAGCGTTGGCAGAACCACTAATCAGCGCTTTTCCTGGTGAGCCACATGTGTTCCCAGATGAATGTGGCACGAAGTCTTCCAGCCACATTTGTAATCCTGCACCATCCTTGTAAAGACCCTCAGCTCTGCCTGTTGCCTCAAGAAACCAAGTTATCCCAGCTACTTCCTGGGTCCCATTCCAAGCAGGTTGGGGGTGGGGCCTGGGTTTAAATGACAGCAGAGCTCCCATTCCAAGAGGAGGGGCAGAGGCACATAGTCTGCAAACTTGGGAGAGACAACCAAAAAAACTTAACATTTGGACAGCACTCTGGAGTTTACCAAAAGCATCTTATGCAACATATTATTTGATTCTCATAACCACCACAAGACGAGGCTCTTGTGATTTCCCCCTTTGTAAAGTTAAGCAAACTGATGTTCTAAGAAAGAGGGTCTTGTCCAAACTCCCACTGCTATAGTCCTACATTCAGTTCTATTCATGACTTCTGACTCTTGGTGGTATGGCCCACCCTCTCCTCATAACCATCAGTAATAAACTGTCTTTCCAATGTAGTCATCTCCTGATCTGCTGAGCTCTCCACACTTAAGTAATAGTAAAATCCATAGTTTAAAATAGTCACAAGGCCAAATTTCTAGGCAAGAGAATATGAGCAGAACTTAGAGATGCTACTGCCAGGACTGACCCATGAATGCCTCCTGTGCAGAGCTGGCGTTCCTGTGCTCCCACTCATTATTTCTTCTTAAACGTAGCATCCAGCAGAGTATTCTGAGGTTCTAGGGGATGCTGGAACTACAAAACAGAAGAAGTCTGGGTGTCTGAATTACCACATGGCAGGCCACCTGTCAAATACCATTACCAGATACATATCTGAGCAAAAAATAAATTTGATGGCATTAAGACATTGCAAGCTTGAGTTTCTCTGCTATAGCAATTGGACTATCCTGATTAAATCAGTTGCCAAAACATGTCTTTGGCTACTTTCACCTCCTTCTGAAGTCCTGACTATCTCTCAGACTCTTGCTCTGCCTCTGCCCATTCCCTTAGAGCAGTGGTGGCAAACCTATGGCACTTGTGCTGCAGTGGGCACGCAGAACCCTCTCTGTTGGCACACTAGCCAAGTCACCCCAGCATTGTCCCAGCAGCCAAACATCAGATATTCAGGTTAATTGCAGTGTTGGCATTTTGTGATAAATAAGTGGGTCTGGGATTGCAGTTTGGGCACTTGGTCTCTAAAAGGATCACCTTCAGCGCCCTAGGACCTTAGGGGCTCTACAGCTCCCCTTAGGTTGCCAAAGGCCCCCTAGAAGAACATTAGTTTATTCCCCCAAATTCAATCCCACAAATGTCTCCTGAGCCTCTACCATGTGTGAGCCTCTGAACAGGATGTAAGATAAAGGTCCAAGCCAAAAGTTGAGCTCAGATCCATCTATGGAAGGTCAGGAGCTAGGTCAAGGCCCAAGGATACAGGAATGAAGCACAGAGTATTTGCCACTTCGTATTACAGGCTCTTCAACTGCTAAGTATGCAGGCTCTAACATCCAAAGAAATGAAGGAGGAGGAGGAGAAGGAGAGAGGATGAAACTGAGACTCAAAGAATCAAGGTAGAACTTACTAGGGGGACATGGGGATCAGAGAACATCTTGGGAACCTCAGGTCCTACAAAAGGACTATAAAAGGGGCTATGAAAGGATAGGGTAGAACCATAGAGACAAGCAACGCTCACGTTCCATGTATTTTGAAGACACTAGAGCTATTTGCTTCTGTCCCTGACACAAGCCTCTGTTATGGACATCCCAGAAATGTCCAGTAACTCACCTCACCCCAACACCCTCCTCAAGTTAAGAAGCACTTGTGTCTACAACTCTCGTCACTGGACTGCTTGCTGCTTCTTTGCAGCCCTGGCCTGCACACAGATGCGTTCAGATAAAATACAGGGTCTCTGTGAGGAGCTGGGGATGCAGCATGTGCAGCAGGGGATGCTGAAACCCCTCTCATACCAGCTCAACTAATGCAGTGATGGTGAACCTTTAAGAGACTGAGTGCCCAAATTGCAACCCAAAATCCACTTCTTTATTGCAAAGTGTCAACACTGCAATTAAACCTGAATATTCGATGCCCAACCTGCTGGGATGACTTGGCTCACATGCTGACAGAGAGGGCTTTGTATGCCACTGCAGCACGCCTGCCATAGGTTCACCACCACTGTAACAGAGGGTTTAACTGAAGGGCTGCCAGGGAAAACTCAAGGAAATACTAAGCAGGAAGTGAAAGTAACTCACTGGGGCTAGAAAGTCATTCTGGGTTTCTCTCCTCTGTTTCTGGGAAGCACCATTTTGTTTCCAAATCTCTGTAGAATGGCTTCACCTAGGTATCATGGTTCTGGTTCATCCAAAATTTAGACTTTCCGTGGGTGTCCCTGGGCCAGGCCTACTTGGCTGTGACTCCATCCTCCCTCCTCAGCCTCACAACTCACCAACTCATTCTCTCAGGGTCTTCATTTCAAATTCCCAGGATAATCAATTTGATCAAGGAAGTAATTAGTTTAGATCTTATACATACACTCCAGTCTAATTAGCATGGAACACAGAGCCACTTCCAGGGTCTGGGAGCCCTAGCAAATGAGTAAGGAAAGTGTGCAGGCAGGGACACAAACTCATATAACCACTGCAGGCTGGCCCCAGCTCTCTTAAAACACACTCTACTGGAGAGAGTTTACCCTCCAGTGAACTCTCCAACAGGGACATGACAAGAAGTCCAGTTTCCCAGAAAGGAATTGTTATGGTTTGTGTCTAGATGTCCCCTCAAAGCCTCATGCAGTCATGGGGCAGGCTTCTAGAATTTATGATTGATTCATGGTCCAATGGTGGGATTATGGGTTATGAGGGCTACACCCACCCTGGGGCGGGTAGCCTGTATACAATATAAGGGAGGGAAAGAGGCTTGCTCTCTCTGTCTCTCCTTCCCTTTTGCTCTTGCTACTTCTGCTGTCTTCTGCTACCTTGAACTGTTGATCCTCACCATGCCACCCTGCCTTGGAGCAAGCTAATTACAGACTGAAACCTTCTCAAACTGTGAGCTAAATAAACCTTTCCTTCCTTAATTTTGGGTGTCGGGCATTTTGTCTCAGCAACGAGAGAAAAGTAACTAAGACAAGAATCATGTGTCCAAAGGAGAATGACCTGTGACAGTTCTAGAACTCAAGTGAGTTCCTTGGGAAGCAATCCGCCCAACTTTACACCCACCCATCTTGCCTCTCCCACTGACTGGCCTGAGATTTGCTGCATCTGAGCCTGTGCCCCCAGACAAGCTTTCTTTTTTTTTAATTTTATTTTAAAGAGAAAAAAAATAGAACAAAATTTCAAAACAATATAATAGGAGGGTAACAATGGTTAATACATTACATATTGTTATCTTTAAATTAGTTACTCAGGGTACAAGATATCAGCATTCAACTATCCAAACAATATTAGCACATACTTTTCTTTTCAATGAACTAAGCAAAATTAGTAGTGTATCTACCTTAACTATGATATATATATATATATATATATATATATATATATATATATATATATAATATTTTTCTTTTCCTTTCTTTCTTTTCTCTATTCCCCCATCCCAGTTTCTCTTTCCTTTTGAACAGTTTCTTCCTGTTTTACCATATCTATTGTACATTTTGGATCTTATTTACTCTTTCAGTTTCTCACACTAGGGAGACAATACAATGTTTACACATGTGCATCCGGTTTACTTCACTTATGAGTATTTTCCCGAGTTGCATCCATTTACCTATACAAGTCTTCTGTTTATCTCAAGCAAGCTTTTTATCTCAGCCTTGTCAGGTCCATCAGAGCTTCCTGCTGGACTCTTATGTAAGCAGAACACCAAATGAGAGGCAGCTTCATGACCCAGATCAATCAACACCATCCTTGTTCCCCGACTGCTTACATGCCAAGACAGACCACACTAATCTAAAAACATCTGAGATATTGCAATGCAAATGTACAGAGTGTAAACAAAACTAATCCTATAGTGGGTGAAGGTGGGCTGGACTAGAAATGCAGAGACCTGGTTGCTTGCCGTGACCTTGATACTAGATCACCAAATGAAAAGTGAACACGTCACTTCCTCTTTCTGCACATGCATAATCTCTACTCTCTAGCCTTTCCCTCTGCCCTATTTTGGTTAGGAGATAATTTGGACAGGGTTGGAGGGATGGTATAAGAAAAGGAAGGGGTTCATGCTTTCCCCTACTTCGAAGAGATTCTCTGGATGAGGCTGGTTCCCAGAAATGGTTAAGAGGGGAGGGAGGGAAGAGGGAGAGGGCAATGGTCTACAAATGGAAAATGTTCAGGCCTCGTGTCACTTGAGAGAAGGTTGGGTCACTGTCACAGGACAGGTAGATCTGCTTAAGCACTGGGCCACTATCCTGCTGAAAGTCTGGTCCTGATGTTGCTTCATAGCCTTCATAGACATGGGTGTGAGTCTGGAGGAGGTAGAGTAGTACAGGCAGCCAAGAAGTGAAATATTTGCTTTGTGTGGTCTTCTCTACAGGGTCTCTCAGGAGGCTTTTGAGGGATTCTTCGGGGCATTCTGGTATGAATTAGGAGCATTCCTGTCACAAGGCACAGGAACTTCAATGAAAACTAAGTGTCATATGTATCTGAAAAGTTCAGAGGTCAAGTTGGCTTCAGGCATGGCTGAACATAGGCATTCAAAGAATATAGCCAAAACCTGGTTCTTCATCTCTAGGGCCTGCTTTCTCTGGATAGGGTCCATTAGCAGAAAAGCCTTCCCAACATGACCACAGAATGACTGTAGCAATTCCAATACCGCAGTCTTCCAGGTTCAAGTTCAAAGGGAAAGTGTAAGTCTGCTTCTCCGCTAATGAAACAAAACTCCCAGAACTGAATCTCATTGGGTCTGATTGGCCTGACTTGTGTGCTGGCTCCTGTGCTAATCACTGTCAGCAAGGGAGTAAAGTGCATCAAGTGTATGAGCCTGAGCCTCATGCTTCCCCCAGGGCAGGGGGTAAATCCCACTCAAACCACGCATGCTGAGAGAGAGGGAGAAGTGGATCCTCAGGTAAAAGGAGCAGAATACTATTACCAGAAAATGAAGAACGGATCCTTGGAAAGCAAATAACAAGTCTTCACTGCAGCACATTAACCTAAACTGGAGTTATTGATAAAAGTGCATTTCCATTCCAGTGGTAAATGCATGTGGAAAAGACCTCCATCACAGCTATTTGCTGGCGTCTCATCCTTCTACCAGGGGATGATTCTTATTCTCCATTCTACCCCCTGCATTGCCTAACACAGGGCCTGTCTGGTACACAGTAAGTATTTAATACCTGCTTCTTGGGTTGAATTGAGTATCTTCAGGGGAGCTAATCACAATTAGCTCTGTATGCAGCACTTTATATAATTTACCAAAAACTCTTTGATCCATTATTTAATTTCATCCTAATCAAAAGCCCTGCAAGAAAATGCTATGAGCCTCATTTTATAGATATGAAAACTGAAGATCAGTTGCCCCAGGACTTCTTAACTTGAAGTATGGGTTCTTTCTTCTTCTCTGTTTGCCCCCAAATGGAGAAAGGAGAGGACATCAGCACCAAGATGTGGGTCCATGCTGCCCCATTCGAGATGTACTCAGCTGCAATAAACACTTCCCACCCACTAAACTGGCCAGCAAGGTCTCCTTTCCTATGGATGTGGGGATAGACCTGGTCCCATGTCACATGGCCTGGAAAGCCCTAAGGGCAGGAATAAATGCTGAGCTGAGTGTGTAGTACCAACTGACCAAATTGACCCTCTACCAGAGTCCTACCTCCTGGCACCCTTCATGCCACCACTCAGTTTGGGGCCAGGGCTGAGCTGAGTTGTGAACCTCATTTATTGACATATAAAATCAAAAGGTTTGCTTCCCCAAGATTTCACTGAGCCTGCATTTTTAAATAACAACTCCAGCCACTGAAAAACATGGCTGTCCACTTGGTTACTGCCTGTGAAAGAATTGATATGCTTCAGTGCATTTGTTTCTTTAGTATTTCCAAATTAAATTTAGAATTTTTACAGCACTACTATTAAATATGTGTCACCTATCTTGAACTGTATATAAAAGTGTTTATAAGAACTATGTGCATTTCTGAGTATTTATTTAATCTTCTAAATTAACCTTTGAATTTCTGCAAAGTGCCTCATTAAGCATGTCACTTCTCTTAACACACTGCATAGATATTCATGAGAATTGCATTATTTTTGAGCATTTATCTACTTAATCAAAAGTGTGTATATGTTTGTGCACATTTATTTAATTAATTAAAGATTTTAAATTTTCAAGAAGAGTAAAAATGGCTAACTAAATGTAAGAACTCTGAGAAGCCACAGAGAAACTACTTATAACTTTAGAGAAGCAATCAAATAAACTCTAGTGCTGAAGTTAAACAGTCATAGTGAAGATGAGCAGAGGCCTGAAGGAGGAAGAAAAAAGACTATAAATGAGGGAAAAGAAAATACTGCAGAAAAAAGACAAATAGATATTCCAGTTATAAGTCACCAACAAACTATAATCGGCACTGTGGAGCCCAAGGGAGCAAATATGAGCGTCACAGTGAACTTGGACACGCTTCACCACCCACTCACCATGCTGCCCTCCATATTCAAAAGAATAGGGTCCTGGTTTTTTCACTGATCAGCTATAAGCCCCAGGGAAAATTTTTTGACAGAACTTCATATCCTAGAGAATGATATGCTCTGTCAACAGTTTGATCATTGGGCTCATTAAAAGTTATATTTGAGAAGAATAAGATTAACTTCACAACTAATGGATGGGAAAACATGGTTTTATTAATAGCAGGTAAGAGCTGTTGGAATGAGGCATGCTGCACTGGGAGTAGCTCACTTCCCATTGGCTCCTGCCCCAGGGCTGCTTTCTACCCTTTTGTCCTCTGAAAGATATCTTGATCCATGCCTCAGGCATGAACTTGGAGAAAGGACATCCTGCCACGATGTCCAAGGTAGTGAGATTAGATAAATACTACACTAGATTTGATGATTTAGACTCCTGGCTAATTCCCCCAAGGTTGTACATGCATGCGTGTGTGCGTGCACACACACACACACACAATCCTGACAACCTGAGTTCTTTCTCTTCTTCCCTCCAAGAGATCTCATCCTGTTTGCATGCAAGGTCGGGTATGCTGGGGTCCAAAGACTTATGTGGTTGGAAGACTGCTGACTAGAAGCAACAATGGCCTTATCAAGCAGATTCTTAACATTTTCCCCATCATAACACTTATGAAAGATGTGAAGAACATAAACATGGCAAACTCCCTAAGTACATGCATATCTTAATAAAAGCCTCATACTGCTTTTCAGGAAATTAAGATATTACAATAATTCAGCTACCCCATCCATAAAGGTGAATTATTTTAGATCCAGGACTACAAGCTTCCAGGGCCTAAAAGCAGCCTAACTCACAAAAGCATTTTGTTTGGTCTGCTCAACACTTATTTAAATACTTTTTTTTTTTTACCTTGACAATGAGATGATTTCACACTAAAAGAACAAGATCTGGGCCTGGCTTCCAGTTAGGATGGACAAAGTCATAAAAGACTGCCACTCCCACCAAAACAATGAGAAAATATCAGACAAATTGCAAAATCACATTTTGTAAACCCTCAAGAGAACTGAGGATGCAGAGAAATCTAAACAAACTAAATTCTAGAGAGAGACAAGCTTTCCATAAGTGACTAGAGACCAATGGCTGCTTTTACTCTTCCAGACATAGGCAGGCAAACAGGTAAACCTGCAATAGACAAGGTACTTTACTGAATTACAAAGAACCAAGATTAACTGGTAATGACTGTAAGAACAGGAATGACAGATTGGATTTTGATGGAGCACTCAAAGCAGAGATGACACTTACTGGCTGCCAATTCTCCCTCACAAGACGTTTATCAAGTATGCAGTACCATGCAAACCTGGACAGGACAGCGAAGCAAGAGATCTCCCATTGAATGAAAATCTGGAGGCAGGAAAAGAAGTCAGAGAGAAGGAGAGAGAGAGAGAGAGAGAGAGGAGATCTTATGATCATTAATATTTAGATCCTAAGGGAGGGGCCTGAACCCATCCTCAATACATCTGAAACCAGTGGATCCATTGTTTTTGCTGTTGAGAAAAAAAAGGACATCACCATTCTGGGGGTAAATACTGACTACTTCAGTTTCTGCTGCTCTTTCATACACTATATGTAGCTTGTGATTCAAAAGTTCTAATAAATCCAAAAGAGATTGACAACTATAATCAAGAGTAAAATAATCAATAAAAGCAGACCTACAGGTGACCCAGATAGTGAAATTAACAGACAATACTTTGACATAATATTATATATATTTTAAGGAATTAGTAGAAAGCATAAATGTAATGGATAAAGAATTTTATCAGCAGAAACTTTTAAAGAAGAATCAAAGGAAATCTCAAACCTAAGCTGGCCATGGTAGTTTATACATGGAATCCAGCTATTTGGGAGGATAAGGTAGAATCACAAGTTCAAGGCCAGCCTGGGTAACATAGCAAGACTACCATTACGAAAAAAAAGAAATTTCAGAAATGAATGATGAGGAAACAACTTAATGGACTGGACAAAGTAGAAAAGGGGATTAGTAAACTCAAAACCAGGCAAATTAAAAAAAAAATTAGCAAAACTGATGAACAAAGAAAAAAGATTTAAAATACAATACCAGAATGCTGTGAGAGGAAAAATCAGTTTAATATAGATAAAATTGGAGTTCAAGAAGAAGGAAAAGAGAATTAGAGCAAAAGAAATATCTGAAAGAATGATGACACAGAATTTTCAAAAATTGTATGAAACATATCAATCCAGAGATCCAAGAAACTCAATGAACTCCAAGTTCAATAAATGCAAAGAATACTACATTTAAGAGCACATTACAGCCAAACCACTGAAAACCAAACACAATGAAAAAATCTTATGAGCAGGCAGAAAAAAATTAGATGTTAAATTTAGAGAAAGAACTAAAAGATTTACTGATTTGTAGCAAACTTCTCAACCGACACAATGGAATTCAGAAAATAACACAATGACGTTGTTTAGATGCTGAAAGAAAAGCCATTACTTTAAAATTCTATACGTGACCAAAAACCATATGATCATCTCAATAGATGCAGAAATACTCATAAGTGAAATAAACCGGATGCACATGTGTAAACATCATATTGTCTCCCTAGTGTGAGAAACTGAAAGAGTAAATAAAATCCAAAATGTACAATAGATATGGTAAAACAGGAAGAAACTGTTCAAAAGGAAAGAGAAACTGGGATGGGGGAATGGGGAAAAGAAAGAAGGGAAAAGAAAAAATTTATATATATGTATATAAGATAGTTCAGATAGATACACTACTAATTTTGCTTAGTTCATTGAAAAGAAAGGTGTGTGCTAATATTGTTTGGACAATTGAATGCTGATATTTTGTACCCTGAGTAACTAATTTAAAGATAACAATATGTAATGTATTAACCATTGTTACCCTCCTATTATGTTGTTCTGAAATTTTGTTCTATTTTTTCACTTTAAAATAAAAAAATAGATGCAGAAAAAATATTTGACAAAGTCCAATACCCATTCATGATTTAAAAAAAAAACCTGCAGAAAATAGGAATAGACAGTCTTTATCTCTATCTGATGAAAGCCATCTATGACAAACCAACAGCCAACGTCATACTAAATGGACAAAAATTGAAAGCTTTCACTCTAAAATCAGGAACAAACCTGGGTGTGGTGGCACACATTTGTAATCCCAGCACTTAGGAGGCTGAGGCAGGAGGATTGGCATGACTTTGAGGCCAGCCTGAGCTACAAAATGAGTTCAAGGCCAGCCTGAACTGCACAGCAAAACCCTGTCTCAAAAAGACAAAAAATAAATAAAATCAGAAACAAGACAAGGATGTCTACTGTCACCACTCTTATTCAATATAGGTCTAGAAACATTAGCCAGAGGAATTAGAAAAGAGAAAGAAATAGAAAAGGAAGAAGTTATCATTATTTGCAGATGACATGTTACTCTACATAAAAGACACCAAAAACTCCACCAAAAGACTTCTAGATTTAATAAGCAAATTCAGTAGTGTAGCTGGATACAAAGTCAACACCCAAAAATCAATAGCCTTCCTGTACACAAAAAACAAGCTCACCAGGAGAGAAATTAGGGAAACCACAACTTTCACAATAACATCCAAAAAAAGTAAATACCTAGGAATCAATCTAATGAATAAAGTAAAATACCTCTACATTGAAAACTACAGTACTCTGAAAAAGGAAATTGAAGAGGATATCAGACAAAAGAAATACATCCCTTGTTCTTGGGGAGGAAGAACCAATATAGTGAAAATGGCCATACTTCCAAAATTTTTATATGGATTTAATGCAATCTCAATCAAAATTCCAACTACATAGCCCACAGAATTAGATAAAACAATCCTAAAATTCATTTGGAACCAGAAGAGATGTAGACTAGCAAAGGCAATTCTGGGCAGCAAAGGCAAGGCAGGCAGCATCAAAATCCCTGACTTGAAACTATACTACAAAGCTACTGTGATTAAAAACAGCATGGTCCTGGCAAAAAAAAACCAGACCCAAGGATCAGTGCAAAAGATCAGAAGAAACAGAAACAACTCCCAACACTCAGCCACCTTATTTTTGACAAAGGGGCCAAACATATTCACTGGAAGAAAGATAGCCTCTTAAATAAATGGTGCTGGAAAAACTAGCTTTCCACATGCCAAAGACGAAAACTAGACCCATGTCTATCACTATGTACTAAACTAAAATCAAAATGGATCAAAGATCTAAATATTAAAACAGAAACACTAAACCTGGTGGAATATAGAATAGGTAGGAACTCTTGAAGACATAGGTATAGGCAAGGACATTATGAACAAAACCCCAATCACACAGTAAATATTACAAAGAATCAACAACTGGGATCTCATCTTATTAAAAAGCTTTTACACAACAAAAGAAATCATCAACAGAGTAAAGAGACAACCCACAGAGTGGGAAAAATTTTAGCCAATTATTCCTCAGACAAAGGACTATCTAGAACATATAAAGAATTGAAAAAAATCAGACACCCCAAATTCAAAGACCCAATCCAAAAATGGGCATCTGAGATAAACACACACTTCTCAGAAGAAGAAATACAAACAACAAATAAATATATGAAAAAATGTTCAACATCACTGGTCATTCGAGAGATGAAAATTTAAACAACACTGAGATTCCATCTCACCCCAGAAAGAATGGTTATTATCAAGAAATCAACCAATAACAAATGCCGGTGGGGATGTGGGGGAAAAGGAACCCTTCTCCACTGTTGGTGGGAGTGTAGACTGGTGCAACCACTGTGGAAATCAGTATGGAGATTCCTCAAAACACTAGGACTGGAGGTCCCATTTGACCCAGCTATTCCCCTTCTTGCTATCTTCCCAAAGGAATTAAAAGCCTCATAGCACAGCAATATATGCACACTCATGTTTATAGCAGCACAAATTGTAATAGTTAAATCTTGAAAACAACCCAAATGCCCATCAACCAATGAATGGATAAAAAAGATGTGCTTTTATTCACAATGGAATACTACTCAACCATAAAGAAGGATAAACTTGAGACATTTCTAGGTAAATGGATGCACCTTGAGACAATACTCTTAAGTGAAATAAACTGGACATGCATCACACATGTGTAAATATTGCATTGTCTCTCTGGTGTGAGAAACTGAAAGTGTAAATAAGAACCAAAATGTCTAATAGAAACTGTGAAACAGGAAGAAATTGTTCAAAAGGAAAGGAGAGCTAGGAAGGGGGAAGGGGAAAAGGAAGGGGAAAGGGGAAAAGGAAGGGAGAGAAAAGAGAAAAGGATAAAATGGAAACAAAACTTTGTAAGTAAGGAGGGGAAGAGGGGTTGAAGGGAGGGGAGGGGAATGGGGAAAAAGGAATCATGTACAGGTACAAATTCCCTATGATGAATGTGATCATTATATATATATATATGTGTGTATGTGTATATATATATATATATATATATATATATATATAAATTATACCAATAAACTTAATTTTAAAAATAAAATAAAATTCTATATGAATGAAAACAATAACAAATGAAAACAAAGACATTTTCAGAAAGACAAAAGAAGTGAGTATTTATCACCAGCAGACTGCACTAAAAGAAATTTAAGAGGAAGCTCCTCTGGCTGAGACACACATGGAGGTCTGGATCTACAAGAAGGAGTGAAGAGTGTAAGAAAAGTGTAAATATTTGCAAATATGTGTATATTTACATACTGACTACTTAAGCAAAAATAATAATAACTGAAGTACGTGCCTAACATCATGTCTAAGTGTAAAATACATGATAAATAGCATAAATTGTGGAGAGTGAGTAGAAGAAATAAAACTGTAAAATTCTTCCATTGGATTGAGGATGATAGTTCAATGGCAGAGCACTTGCCTAACATGTGTGACACCCTGGGTTCCATTCCCAGCAATTAAAAAAAAAGATTCTTATATCTTACATTGTTTGTTAAATGGTATGCTAGTAATTAATACTAATTGCATAAGAGCATGGTGTTAGATTTGGACCTTAAATGTCCCCCAAGGCCCATATGCTATAGGGTTGGTTGTTAGCCTGTGGCATTATTGGGAGGTGGTAGAACCTTTGGAGGAGGGGTCTATAGGGCGAAGTTAGGTCACTGGAGGTGTGACCTTGAAAAAGATATTGGGACCCAGATTTCTTTCTCTTCCTTTGCTTCCTGGCACTATGAGATGAGCAGCCTCCTCTGCCACATGCCTCTGCCATGATGTATTGTGCTGCCACAGGCCCTAACCAATGAGGCCAAGTGGCCATGGACCAAAACCTCTGAAACTGTGAGCCAAAATAAATCTTTCCTCTTTGTAAGTTGATTATCTCTGGTATTTTGTCACAGAGACGGAAAGCTGACTAATACACATGGTTTATTAAATGTGAAAAGTTAAGCACGCATATTATAATTTCTAGAATAACATTTAAAATACTATAAAGATGTATAGCTTAAAAGCCAACAAAGAAACAAAAGGAAAAATAAAATACTTGATTGATTCACAAGGGCAGAAATTAGGAACAAATACAATGGTACCTCAGTTCCCGACTCAATTCTGTCCAAGATTCTCATCACAAACCAAACTGGACAAGAACCAAATCAAATCTCCCCACAAGTTCAACACTGAACCTAACCATTGAGTTTGATTCAGTTCTCATCCAACTCAGTTTGTGACCAGAATCATGGAAAGAATCAAGTTCATGAACTGAGGTACACTGTACATAAAAAAGAGATAAGACGTACAGTAAGAACCTATTCTTAATTTTACTAACTGTAAATACACCAGGCACTGAAATTTTTAAAAGAGAGGAAGGTTGTTTGGATAAAGAAACAACCTGAAGTTATATTGTTTGCAAGAGACACACTTTAATATAAGGACAGAGTTTTTAAGTAAACAGATTTTAAAAAGATATATTATACCATATAGATGCTAATCAGAAGAAAGATAGTATGGCCATACTTGGTATACCAGACAAACAGACTTCAAGACAAAGAGTACTACTAGAAGTAAAGGTGGCACATTACAACCAAAAAGGGCCAGTTCATCAGGAGCACCCAACAATCAGACATGCATATGCACCTAATAACAGAGCTTCAAAATCTAACCCAAGAAATACATCCATAGCTTAAGATTTTAACACACCCTCTCAATAACGCATAGAACAACTAATTAAAAAATCAAAAAGTATATAGTAGATTTGAACACTATCAACCATCAATACAACTGCTTTGATCTAATTGATATTCATAGAAAAAATACTCAACAACTACAGTATATAACCTTTATTAAATTCACAAGGAAGAGCCACCAAAATAGTGCATATCCTAGGACACAAAGCAAATCTCGATAAATATCAAAGGACTAAAATCATACAGAATATGTTCTCTGACCAAAATGGGTTATAGTAGAAAATATTAACAAAATAAAACTTAAATATGGCCAATATATAATACTCATGTAATACAAAATAATAATAAGACACTCCAATTGAAAAAGAAAAAAGAGGGACTGGTGAGATGGCTCAGCGGTGTAAGCACCTGCCTGGCAAGAGCGAGGGCCCAAGTTCGACTCCCGGAACCCACATATGAAAAAAGGGCTGGTGATATCACTCAGCAGCACGGGTGCCTGCTGGCACACGAGGTTCTGAGGTTGACCCCTGGTACCCACAAAAAAAAATTAATTAATTAATTAATTTAAAAAAATAGAAAAAGGAGGCCAAGGAATTGATAAGGAGCTTTTTATTTTTTGAGGTTTTTTTTCTTTTTTTTTTTTTTCTGTCTCTCTCTCTCTCTTTTGCAGTGCTAGGGATCCATCTCAGGGCCTCACGCATGCTTTGTTTGGTTTTTGGTTTTTGAGACAGGGTCTTGCTATGTAGCCCAGGCTGAACTTGAACTCTTGAATTTGTGGCAATCCTCCTGCCTCAGCCTCCCAAGTGCTGGGATTATAGGCATGCACCACTGCACCCAGCTGGGCCTCATGTATGTTAGGCAAGCACTACATCCAAGTCCTTGAAGAGGAACTTTACAGAAGATAGTGAATAGTCAATAAACACGAACATATGTGAAGATGTTCAATATCATCATTTATGGGGAAATATAAATTGAAGCCACAAGAAGATAACAACTACACACCCACTAGAATTGCAAAAGGTGCTGATAAAGACATGAGCCCACTAAAACTCTCCAACACTGCTGGTGAGAGTATAAACTGCCATACCCTTATAGAAAACTATTAGTTTCTAATAAAGTTACAAATACCTATCTTATGGCCCAGCCATAGCAATCATGTACAAGGTATAATCGAAACATTCAGTGAATTTTTTTTTTTACTTTACTACAGTAAAAGACACATTGTCATTAATGCCCCTCAAACTATTTTCCCTCACTTTAATCATATTTATCCCATCACTCTGGCCACTTTCTGAAGCAGGTCTTGAAGCCTTCTGAGTGTCTTTAGTTGTGCTGTTATGGCTGCCTTGATGTCCTGAATTTATTTAAAATGTTTACCTTTCACAGTCCTTGTGACTTTGGGGAAGAGCCAGAAGTTGCACAGTGAATATGGTGGATGAGGATACACCATAATGTTTTTATGAGCCTGCCTTTCTGTTGGATGGCATTTGGCAGCAGCACTCACCATATTTATGATCACACCTCATAAAGACATTCATGAAAAAAGACTTCCAGAACTGCTTCATAAAGTGGCAAGAATGATGAGAAAAGTGTGTTCAAAGCAAGGCAGAGTATTTTGAGGGGGGTTGTGGCAATGTGTCTTTAACTATAATAAATTTTTTTTATTTAAATATTCACATATTTTTGATCAGCCCTGGTATGTGTAATCAAGATAAATTGAGTGCATGTATCCACATAAAAAGTCACATGAGCCATTGATAGCACTCTGAGAGGCTGAGGCAGGAGATTAGCAGGGTCAAGCCCAGCCTGGGTGATGCAGTGACTTAACAAGACCTTGTCTCAAAATAAAAAAGAGCTTCATGTGTAGCTCAGTGTGAAATCCCTGGTTTCAATCCCCAGTACTGAAAACACACACACACACACATACACACACACACACCCTACACACATATACACACATGGGTACATGGTAGCTGTGAAAAAAATTAAAATCCCACAAGTGAAAATAATTCAAATATAGCGTACAGGAAAACAAATTTGAGCAGTGTTACTTAGCAAAGAAAAGAAATGAATTAGTGGTGCATGCAACACAGGTAACTCTTGAGAGTATTATAATGAACAAAAAGAGCTAGACACAGAATACAGACTGTAAGATTTTAGTCATAGGAAGTTCAAGATCAGACAAAGCTAATTACAGCTATAGGAGTCAGCAGTCACCTGTGGTGGTGGCAAGAATACTTATTGACTGGAAAGGAGCACAGGGCAACTTTCTGGGTATAGAAATGTCCCGGATCTTCATATGGGTGAGGGTCACATATGTAAAATGTATACATATGTGACAATTCATTAAGCTGTTTATATCTTGCTGCTTGCCTCAAAAATAAAACCCCACATATATTTCGGGTGTTTTGAAAATGTGAGAAAATCTGGTGATGCAAAGGCAACAGAAACACTGAAACAACACCCAGGATTTGGAGGCAGGTTTATTTTACGTCAACCGGAACTGCTTGGGATCATTCCCAAAATATCAGGCCCTGATCTCTGGTGGTCTAGGGCTTATATGGGATAAGCAAGCAGGAAGTACATAGACAGAATGGCTTGTCAGTTGGAGATTGGCTCTTACAATATGCTTTGAGTGCAGTTGTCTCTTCAGAGTGAGCTGTGTGGTCCAGGTAAATTCTACAGCAGATCTAAGGCTGGATTTCTGAAACTCGTAGAGGCAGTTAATATGCATCTGGGTTATACGTGTGTGCAGGAATGCCTACAGGTATAGCTGATCTTTTAATTAAACTTTTGTGGAGCTAGTTACAAGCTGTTTCTGTAGGGTTATTTTTTTATTTTCTCACCTTGTTGGAGCTTGGGGCCTGTATGCTATATGTAGCTTTCATTTAGTTATCTCTGCTACAAACGCAGGCCCATTGTCACTGCCAATGATCAAGGGTAGGTCACATCTAGGAATGATTTCTCACAGCAGGACCTCTTTAAATGGGGGGAGGTCAGGACCAGCGACACAGACATTGAAGACCCAAGCTGGCTGCAGGGGTATGGGTGCCAGCACTGTGGCTAGAGCTTGCAGAACATATGGTGGTGGCAGGTCTGGCTCTGATTAAGATGGATCTTCCAGGAGTACTATGCAAAGTTTTTCTGGCTGAGGTTGATGTTTCCATCAACTGGATCTCTGGAGGGGTCTTAGGAGTGCAGGTTTGGCGTCATTCAGGCAGGTTTCCAAACAAACAGCAGCAGGAAGCAGTAGCAGGAGACCTTTGGCCAAAATAACTTTGTCCAAGGTGACCACAGCATATTTAATCTGTCCTAACAGAGCTACTTCCATCCGTAAACAGGGTGTACTCAGCATCTGTCAGGGGTCCATTTTTAGGTCATGGCCTGGTGGGCCCAGCTTGGTGGGCAAATACATGGCTGTACTGAGTGGTCCACAGTTATTCAGGAGGTCCAGTACAGCATGTGGCACCTGGACAGTTAAGTCTCGGCCTCAGGTGAACTTGTCAGCTTTCTTGATCAGAAGGACAGTGGCTATTAGAGCACCAAGGCAAAGCAGGGAGGCAGCCCTTAGTAACTGGATCCAATTACTTGTACAGGTAGGCCACTGGGCACTCCCAGGAGCTGACAGTTTGAGTAAGCACCATTGTTTTTGTGAATTCAAGGATCCAGATTCTATGGAAGCCAGCAGCTCCAAGAAATGGAGTTTTTTCATTGTAACCAGTTTCTGGCAGATTTTTTTTTTTTTTTTTTTTTGCACCGGGAATCAAACTCAGGACATCACGCTTGCCAGGCAGGTGCTGTGCTGCTGAGCTACATTCCTGGCCCTCTGCCAGATATTATAGCAGAGCTTTTGTGTCTTTCCAGCAGGCAGCTTGGGCATCATTAATCAGAAGTGCAGTGATATTGAGTAAATAAGAGAGTAAACAAGTTTTTGAACCTCTGGGAGGTTGAGTCCAGGTCAGTCGACGTTTGAGTCCAGAACTGGTGTCTTTCCATTTAAAGGTGAAGGGGGGCTGGCTGACAGGAGCCAATCAAAGGCAGAAGAAGGCATTCTTTAGGTCCAGGCAGGTGTACCAGCAGGCTGTGGGTGGCAGAAGACTGAGGCAATGTATATGGAAGGCAATCATGGTGGCATTGGCAGCTCGGAGATCTTGAACTGGCTTTACAGGCAGGAGAGGTATATTTTAGCAGTTTGGCAGTCTATAGACATTTTACAGTTTGGGAGCCTCATCTTTCTCTTTCTTGGGGGACCATGATGGAGCTGGAAGGGACAGAGAAACAGGCTGTCCCAGAGCCAAATCTGTTGCTAGGACCTCCACAAAAATAGTGGGAGAGTTTCCAAACCCTTGTGGCAATTGACTAACAGTCCAAAAAGAGTGTATAGCTTGGGAACCGAAGAATGTAAAGTGATGGCTGCATCATTGACAGCACAGAGATCTTGCCCAACATAATTAACAGTCTATCAGGCTGATGTGTGGCTGGATACCTGTTTGTGCTTCCCGTGATATCTGACAGCAACAGGGGTCATGGTGAGGCAGCATGGTTGATGGCCAATCCCAGAGGCAAGTCTTTAGTCCATACCTCTGGGAGGAGAGTTTTTAGAACTTTAGGATTGCAATTATCTGGCTCAGGCTGATGCAGGTGTCATCTTCCTCTCAGGGAAATGACAGGGAGGCTGGTGCAAAGGAGACAGTTACTTCTAACTTGAAGAGGAGGTCTCTTTCCAGAAGCAGTATGGGGACTGGCTTACACAGGATATGTCCTCCCAGGCTGCAAGTTTGTGTCTGGCAGAAGGGGCAAGAGGCAAGAGTCCTAGTTGCCCCAATGATGGTACTATGGGCTCCTGGGGGCCCAGCTGAAGAAGGGAGCCCATTGGACTGATGAAAGGGGTTGTCATCTGATCCAGGTTGAAGCTTTTGAGAGTTCTTATCTTTTCATCTGAATGGACTTTTTTTAGTGTCCATAAAATTTATATCAGGCTTCTGGGTAACAGTAGTAACTTTTGGCATATTGTTGGGCTTTTCCCCCCTCTATGATGTCTTTGAGAAGCACTCAACTGGGTTGTTTCTAGGTGGGGAACCAGTTCAATTGGCTGGAAGTAGACAAGTAGGGAGGGGAAAGTAAACTACAGGTATCGGCAGCAACTGCGGCAGTCAACGAGGGTGCCCAGGTGGAATTCCCAGGAAGAGTGGGCCTCTTTCTTCTTTTTTTTTTTTTCTTTGAGATGCAGGAAGCAGTTTGGCTTCATTTTTAACTCCATAAAAGTCCTTTTTCCTGTAATCAGGGACTGTGGGTTTTGACTAATTAATTCCCATCTCCGACTTCCTATGTGTGTGTTGTGTACCCTTGAACAATGATGCAACAGACAAAGGGTGGGTACCCCTCAGAGAGACACCATTCGGATACCTGCCTGGTCATGCCCCTTGCAGAGACTTAGGCGCAACTTAGCTAAGGAGGGTGTGAGGCCTCCGTTATGCTATATATCAATCACCACGGAACCGCAGGTGAGGGCCCAATCAACCACCATGACCAGTGCTTCCCAGTGCTGGTGCACAGATGGAGCAGCCTATTGCTTATGTGGTCTGTCCCACTCACTCACACATTCATTCATCAGGCACTCAGTGGTTAAGCATTCCAACCCCCTTCCCTTGAGGGTGGTCCTGACTGAGAGTTGATAAGACTCCCCTTTTGCTCGAGCTGAGCAGGACTGACAGACTAGCTGGGGTGCCCCCGGAGGTCTTACCGGAATCAGGCAGGCAGGCAGTCAGATAGAGAGACTGCATCCTCCTCCTTTTGAGGTCTGATGTGAGCCGCTCAAGCAGGGAGCCAGGAATCCTCCTCCAGACCTCCAAGGGGACTCAAGTAATCTCAAGGGCACACTTTCCCGTAGGGACCTGGAGAAGTTCTTGCTCCATCTGTGAGGGCCATGACCAGTGACTAAAGAGGTCAGCATGGTTGGTCTTCCCAGCTGACACACCAGATGCAATGACAACAGAAACACCAAAATGACACCCAGGATTTGGAGGCAGATTTATTTTATGTCAACCGGCACTGCTTGGGATCATTCCCAAAATATCAGGTCCTGATCTCTGGTGGTCTAGGGCTTATATGGGATAAGCAAGCAGGAAGTACAGAGGCAGAATGGCTTGTCAACTGGGGATTGGTTCTTACAATATGCATCATAGTGACCAGCTATTCATCACAGTGGCCACCCATTTCGAAGAAACAAAAGTAATGGGAAATGGAACTGGAACTATTACCTGGGCAACTAAAAAACTGAAGTAAACTGGCTGGGGGGAGGGCATCTTCTGCTATAGCAACCAGGGCCCAGGCTTCCACATGGCTAGAGTTGGCTGGGGGATGCATAGGCCACTTCACTACAGGCCTATCCCCCACACTCTCTTGTTCATTTCTAGCCCATCATAGTCATTTCTGCTGCCTGCCTGGATCCATCCTGCCAGGATCCAACCACTTTGGTGCACCAGTCAGGCAGGAGTCCTGAACTAGAGCATGCTGGTAGCCACCAATCCAAACTGTCAGCTAGTAGATGAGTCCAGCTCTAAGTGTTTCTTCTGCCTGGCATTGGGAAGTAGGGGTATTTCCTTCCTAGTAAGCCACCAACAATTCTAGTGAGTGGGAGCCTCAAAAGAGAAACTTTAAATTTCTTAATAATAAAGACTGCTCAAGCAACTAATTGGAGAAATAAAAGAAATGTGATGGTATTTGCATTCCAAGCTGGTGAAGCAGGTCATATTGATTACATTTTTAATCATTTAAGCAAACCATGTGCAAACTCCATTTTAACAGAGATAGACACTCTGATGCTTTAGTTCAGCCTCTGGATATAGCCATGCCTGGGGACAGTGAGGGGAGGGGGTTCTGTCAAAGTAGCTAAGAGTGGCAGGTCAGGACGCTTAGTGTACTGACCTGGCACCTTTTGGGATGCAAGCCTGTGATCCCTCAAATAATTTATTTGGTCTGGTACAGCCTCTCAAGAAAACCAGAACTGATACTGAATGGATTAGTGGGAGGTTGGGCAGCTCACTAGGGGCGTGGCTGAGGCTACTGGCATAGAGAGAAGCTCTTAAGGCCGTGGCTATTCACCAGCCAGTGTAATCATTTATAATACTTATTAAGCAACCTTCTCACACCAGTGGGTACAGGGCTAGAGCTCTGAGGGACCCAGCTCACGCCGACTCTTGGGAGCCAATTGTGTACCTCTTCCCAATTCTGCATTTAGTGGTGGCTCAAAACCTGCCAGGATAGGAATATTTTTACACCATGCAAATCACAAAGGGTTACAAAATAACACACCATCACCATCATAACCCTCACCCACCCACCACCTTCAAGTGCTAGTAGGAAATATCAGCCACAACCCCACTCATACTCAGGATGTTGTCTGGATTCAGGGACCAGGTGACAGGCAATCTTCCAACGGCTTTAAACATACACACTTAAGGGCTGATTGGTAAAGCACTTGCCTACCTTTACAAGGTCCTGGGTTTAATCCCAACACTGCAAAAACAAATGAATAAATAAACATGCTAACTTAAATCTCACAGCAACCCCAAAAGGCACAGCTTATTAGTATACCCATTTTACAGATGAGGAACTGAATCATAGAAAGCTCAAGTGACTCGCCCCAGGCCATGCAGTTACAAACAAACATAGCTGAGTTCAAACTTGGTGGACTACAGCGAGAATCCATGTCTCTACATGACAGCCATGCTTCTCTTCTCCCTTCAAATGCTTCAACAGGCTATGGACTCTACCAGCCACAAACACTCCATTGCTCAGGTCTCATTTCAAAAGGATGAGAGATACATGCATTTAATTGTCAGAAAATTCCCCTCTCACCCCAGAAATGTGCCTAATGATGCTTTCTCAAATGCAAAGTTGTCTTCATTACCTAAACAGGTGGACTGTCCATATGCAGAATTATTGGTAACAAATGGTTTTCCGCATGCCTGCTTCTGGCTCTGGCTCCCCTGCCCTCTTCTCTCCTATACTGAGGGCATAAACCCTTCCGGCCTTCCAGGTCCCTTGGAAAATGCTGACCTGGCCCCAGGCATGAGGAACATGCCCAATCCTGGCCCCAGGCCTGAAGGGCCTGAGGGGCTTCTGGGAGGTCCTGGCTCATGGCATCAAGACCAGATGGCTGGGGAGATTATTACAGTTTGATTTCTACATACTCCATAAACTTGGATGAGCTAATGTTTCTTCATATGTATTATCTTGCAACCCCAGGAAAAGCTGGGAAGGGCCAAGAGCCTGGCTCTCCCTGCCTCCATGGGCCTGGCATGCTGGCTCTACCCACAGGTCCCATGAAGGCCAAGGAGCTCTGCCAGGGGGCTGGGAGATGCTGGCACAAGGCAGTGTGGACTCCTCAGATGCCTGGAAGGAGCAGTCAGAGCAGTGAGGGAGGCCTGAGTCTCCCGACAGGCATCAGGGCTCTCACACCAGGGCCAGGCACTCCCCATGTGATATCTGGACAAAAGCCCAGGCTGGGAATCAGGACTCCTGGAGTCTCTCACCCTCACCTTCCTTCAGTGTGATGCCTAAGTGATTGCTCCTTTCTGGGCACCATTATCCTTAGGTGTAGAGAGAAGGTGGAAGCAGATGAAGAGCCCATTCAGCTTCATCCATTGCAGTGTGTGAGCCTAAGGCCATCAGCCCCTCCCTGTCCCATGCCAGGAGAGGCTGGCGAGTCACCTAAGCCTATCCTGAGGTGACAGGGTACACCATATTGACTAATTCCAGTACCCAAAGGTCTCTTTTGCAAGCCTGGCATCCTGGGTCATGACCACTAGTGACTAGTGACTAGTCCTAGTGACCAGTTGGCATGCCACTTCATTCCCCAGCTCTGTACCCCTTGCCTACCTATTAGGAATGCCTGTGTGACCCTGCTTTCCTCCTGCATCTTACGAAGATCATGAAAATTTAGGGCAAATCTACAGGGAAAATCTAGCAGATTGGTCTGCTCAAAGCAAAAATGTATTTAATTGAATCGAACACATAGGAAAATGCTTAGATGCTGGTGCTATGACCTTTTTTCCTAGTTTTCTCTACCTTTTCAAATTTAACCTCTCCTGAATTTTTATACCCTCTTCATGATTCTGCTTAATTTTATTAGCTCACTCTAATGCGTTAACCTAATGTGTTAACAAGTTCATGATTTTTGTCTCACAACATAGCTGCATGTTTGCAGTGGCCTTTCAATGCCTTGACTCAGTTTATAACAGGTAGACATCTGCCCGGTGGTACTCACATGCCAGAAGGCTTTGGGAAAGAGGAAACATGGGCTTTCAGACAGGCAGCGCAGCTTTTCACCTGGAGCATCTGGGCTGCGTATACATTTGTCTGTGGCGCCTCCCTGTGGACACCATATGTACTGCATGGGTCCCACACTGATCAACATCCATGGCAGCACCCACCAAGACCATGAATCTAAATTTCTTATGCGTCAGTGAGGCCCACAGGCTGGCAAGCACATAATGCATTTGAAATTGAACAGTTCCTTGGGCATTCTGCAAACAGGGATAAGTGATCAGCAATAGAACTTCATAATTCTAAAAAGCAAAAATGCTGAGGCAAAGGGTGGCTTGCCCAAGTCAGTTTCAGGGTAGTAATTTAGATTTGGGGACCAGTGCTCAGAAAGTAAATGTACCTATGTCTTTAGGAGAGCGATTACCCCATTCTTCCTTGTTTAACCCCGATAGTGCCTGTTCCCTTGCTTCTGAAGTCACATCTGGATCTTCTGATGTGGTTGCATATGATGCCCCCTAAAGTTTCCACAAGGGTGTGACTTGGTCAAGGGCAATTCATCCTCCACCCTCCAAAAGTGCTGTGTTCGAAATCATGAGTCCACGAGGCTGGGTGCTGTCACTGTGGTCATTTGCAATACATCTGGACAGGGCTGAAGATGTCCCTAAATTCAGAAATTCAGGCATGCAACAAAGTATACCCAAGAAAATCCTAGAACCCAAGAAAAATCCAAGAACAGTAGAGGGACAAAAGGATGTCACTGTAGCCACTCATTCAACTAACTTAATACTCTGAACCAGGGTTTAATCCAACAAAGATCTGACCACAGCCAGAGGAAAGGCTTGAGAAATGTAACTTACAGGGGTTGTCACACATATCCCCCAACATATACACACACATGCATTGTAAAGCACAGCAGAAGAAAGATCTGAGGACCTGAGGCACAGGCAAAAGACCTGAACAGTGTGTGAGGTGAATATTCATGAGTATATGTGTGATGTGAATGTTCAAGGATGCGCACGTGTATGATATCAGATTCAAAGGTGTGTGATGAGAGTGCACGTGCATGGGCTGGTGTGACCGTTTAAGGGTATATATACATATCAGGTCGAAGTCAAAGGTTTGTATCCCTGTGTGCTACGAACAAAGACCCAAGCATTTATGTACGATGTGAACAACCAAGGGTGTGTGTGTGTGTGTGTGTGTGAGATAATATTTAAGCTCTTGGTGTGTGTGTGTGTGTGCTGTGACTTTTCAAGGAAGTGTATATGTGATGTGAATGATCAAAGCTGTGACATAATGTTCAAGAGTGTGTATGAGAGAGAGATTTGTGATTTATGATTTGTGTGTAAGAGATTTTTGAGAAAAAGTGGGGATTGGAGAACAGAAATATTCTCTATAGACATGGCCATGAGTCTTTTTTTTTCTTTTTTTTTTAATCTCACCACTTTGTTTTTATTTCCCACAGTCCCTTTTTGTTTTTGTTTTTTTGTATATATATTTTTTAAGACAACAAGTAAACATTCTCATGTATTAACAAACTCAAGCATTAGAGAATGTACAAATGCCTTTTGGAGAAAAACGAGTCTTCTTTTTGGAAAGGCAGGTATGCTACATTTTTTTTTTCAGTACTGGGGACTGAACCCAAGGCCTTTGCACTGAGTTATACCCCTAGCCCTGTTTTTATTTTCTATTTTGAGATAGGGTCTCGCTAAGTCACTAACTTGCCCAGGCTGGGCTCAAACTTACAGTCAGTCCCCCTTCCTCAGCCTCCCAGAGTGCTAGGATCACAAGCGTGTGCCACCATACTTAGACTTTCTTTGCCCACCATATCTTAAACTTTTTTTTGCCCATCTTTGCACACAGTATAGCTGAGGACACTGTTGACCAAAGGCTGTATGTGGAGAAACAACAAGAAACATAAAATTTGTTTTACACACATACTGTTCAAAGTAGTCACCTTAAAAAGTTAAATTCTTATTTTATGGTTGCAGCCATGGCCCAGTGAGATTTTTAGACTACTTTCAGAGTCCATCTAAATGTTAAACAAAAAATCTCAAATCACTCTCATAATCCCATACTCTTGTTGCCTGAGGTTGGAATGACCCAACTTAGTCACTTAAATCACTCTCGCTGTTGCCTTAAGAACTTTCCCCAAAGGGGAAAACAAAGCTATTTCAACGCCTTTTGAGGCCAAGCATCCTTTAGTATATGGATTAAAACACAAGTTCCACTGCCAAATAATTAGCATTGGAGATGGGAGTGCGCAAGGAGCTATGGAAATAACTAGGAAACAAGGAACAGCACAGAATCTGTAGAATCACAGCATATGCACATTTGACTTTAGCGTATTCAAACTATTAGGCAGGGATTTTTAAAATAAGACAAATAATAGTATAAATAGCATTTTATAGTGTTTCCATCCATTATTCTCTTCCCTGGGATCCTGCTCTGGAGTGAGCCTAAGATGGGTGAGGCAATTCCATCCTGGATCCTGAACCTGTGTCTTTGTATAAACATTTCTTGATCCTTAGGGTGATTCTCAGTCCTCTTCATATTCTCCCAAATGCTCCCAAAGGCTTTCCTGGGGGTGGGGGGCATAGACCAGCAGTCATTTTCTCCTTAGTGACAGCACCTGGAATCTTGGTATTTTTACGCTAAACATAAGCCAGCTGGAGAGTCCTATGCTCAATCAAATAAACCATGACTGGCCCAATCATTGAAGGAAACACTGGCCACGCTGGATTCCCCAAGAGACCTAGGCCAGTCACCAATGTGACACCTTTCTAAAGGATATTTCCATGGTAACTTTGATAATATATAATTTGTGACTAGAATCCAACCCTGATGTAAGACGTGCTCATACAAGAGATGAAGGAACTCATTCTCTTTTCAGACAAAACTACTCCTAAACTGTCTTGGACAGTTAAGAACACAGAACACTAAGATAAACCCCACATGCACTGCCCTCCAGGCCCACAGAACTTCATTCAGGCCTCTATGGGCTTTGTGCACACATTTCCTACCTATGCTTCCTCAGCTCCCTCCTCATTACTTTGGGTCTCAGTTCAGCCTTGGTTGTCTGGGAGGCCTTCCCTGGGCCAGATAGGGCTGGGTGCACAGTGCACATTTCCCTTTGCTTGTTGATGGGTCTGTTTCCTGACCCCACCCTTACCACTAAACTATTGTGAGAATACTGTCCAGGAGAATTTTGATCACCATTTTATATCCAGTGCTTGGCAGTAAAAGCAATCTCTTCCACAAATATCTATTGAAGGGTAACTGGAATGTTTCAAGAATTCACATTCATGTGTTAAGAGTTTTTCCCATGTGTAGCTTCTCAAATTCCTACTGCTGCATCTTAAACTTACTTCCTCTAATTCAGACAAAGATGACCACAGACATTCCTTATTTAATGACCAAGTTCTGGTCCTGCGACTAGGTCATTAGGTGACTTGGTAACTAAGTTAGGAATTGTATATAGTATGTACATTACAATATTCAGAACAAAGAAATGGTCAAAGGAAACTCCAACTTGATGACTTTGCTTTTATTTGCATAACTCTTACATGCAGTACTGTAATGTATAACTGAACATAAAACTACAGTACTATACTGCACAGTACAATCAAAAAAACTACAGTACTGTATAAACAAGGTGTAATGTACAAAAAAAGACAGTGTAGCTCTATCAACAAGATCCACAGAAATGTACAAAAAAAAAAGACAAGTCATAAGTTCAAGCAGCAGGTCATAAATCTGGACAGTTGTTAAATAGGTAGGTCGTTAAACAAGGAATATCTGTAATTGACACCCCCATATAAGCAACATATACATTTGAAGACCATGATTCTCATCATTTTCTTCTCCAAGTTCAAGGATGTCAACTTCTTAAGCATCATTGTTCTGTACTATTCCAAATCTTCACAGTCTTAAAAAATACCCCAGTTCACGATTTTCCAACCAGCCTGCAGCAGTTGTCCCTCGGTGACCAATTCAAGAATTCCATTATACAGATTAAGTGTCCAGGCAGCAAGGGATATAGGTGCCTCCAGAATTATATAGCTCTGGGTTCAAATCCTGGCTCCATCACACATTGACTATTGGACCTTCACAGAGTCTCTTCACCTCCAATTTGTCTACTGATCTAGAAATGGCAAGGGAAAAAAACTGCCACACAGGGTTGACCTAAGAATAAGTGAGGCAGATTATATGGACAGGCAAGACTAGCATGAGGTTACATGAAGAGGCCGCATAACATGGGACTCTGGGTCCCTTTCCCCTCCTGAAGACACAGCATCCACCTGAGCACGCACAGAGATGGCCCCAAGTACCCTGAATCTGTCCTGGCTGGTTACATGCCAGCTCCCAGCTGCCCTTAACCCCAGAGGGCAGGCACTGAAGACTGCTCAGCCTGAGGCAGGAGCTGCTTCAAAGACAGCAGCCAAGGGCCGGTGCTATAGCTCAGCGGCATAAGCGCCTGCCTGGCAAGGGCGAGGTCCTGAGTTTGACTCCCGTTACCCACATATTAAAAAAAAAAAAAAACCAGCAGCCAAGGCCAGGTGCAGTGAAGGTTTCAGGGGCAATGTTCTGCATCCAGAAAAAACTGGCAGACTCTGCCACCTTGTGGTACTCCTGCAGATGATCCCACCCACCTGTCACAAAGCCCCACCCTGCCCCTCCACATGCAATCTGGCTTGGGGGTCGGTTGTCATGCTTTCCGATCAGAAGGTGTTCTCCAAATCCCTACTCCCAGTGTGTTCTCAACTTCACCTGCCAGCCCTGTTGCCCCCAAAGCACCTAGTCTCAGGGATCCTCAGCTGACTATACTACGATGGTTTTCCCCTTCCTGGGCCAAAGGAAAGTTTGGAGGGTCTCTCTTCTACCCCAGCCACTCAACAACTAGCTGTGGTCTGCTATTTTGGTGACCAATGGTGTGTCAGTACTGTCAAAGCCTCTGAACAAAACCTGTTGCTGGTTTTCCAGGCCCACTTTGGGATGACTTAGGGTACACGGATCCCTTGCTCTCAGGGCCATCCCCGACCTGACTCATAAGACCTATCAGTCCCCACCTCAGCTGCAGCAACAATTCACCTGAACTACCTGAGCCTAATGGCAGGATCCATGCTGGATGCCTCTCCTAGAAGTAGGGGCAGGAGCAGTTTCCTCCCCAACTTCCTGTCTTGAGCACTGAAATGCCAAGGGAGGTAAAAGGTGACTGAAAGTCTGAAGTGGCTGGCCATAATCCAGGCTCCATGGGCTTCTAGGAAATAAAGCTGAGAAGGGCGGGGTTGAGGTTGCCCTGAGCTTTCAAGCAAACAGGCTTTATCACGCTGTGTGTGCTTGCAGCTTAGTGATCTGTGAGCTCTTAATAATTGGGTTGCTGACCTTTCAGCGGCGCTCCTTTTTCCCCTGCTGGGGTAATAGAATGGGTCAGCAGGTCTATTCTGTTCTTAGCGCCCCATAAGCCTGTACCCAACAGTGGCTGTGGACATCCAGGCCCCAGGTGGGATGGGGTAACATGCCTGAGTAGCTGGATGTAGTTATGAGACTGACCTGCCACACATCCATTCTGAGATTGGCTGATGGAATCCATTAATGTTCAAATTACCCATGTCCCTTTCCAAATAGGTCAGAAATGCTTGGTTGCCACAGTGCATAACCAAGAAAGGGTGAAAATGGGGGCTGTAAAAGCTACAGATGATACAGCTGAATTCAGGAGAACTGGGAGCCCCTGTTGGAAGGAGGGAAACCTTAGCCATGCACAGTGCTAAGCACTTCTAAACAAATTATCACATTAGCTGAGAAACAACAGCATCTTCATTTTATAGATGAAAAAGTTAAGGCAGGTTTAAGAATTAGCTGTGCACACAAATGGTCTGAGTTTGAAATCTGATCCTGTTATTTACTAGCAAGCAATCCTAAGCAAGTTAACTGACTTCTTTGGGTGTGTTTTCGCATCGATAAAATAGGGATGACAATGCCTGCACTGCTGGTTTAAATAAAAATGTACATTTAGGCAAGGATCCTCACCATTCTAGGTCCTAAGGAGTCACTCCACTAGTGTTAATAATGATAGCTGCTGTAACTTTTAAGGTCATATAACAAATTCAAACCCCATTTTCTGACTCTAAGTCTGGTGCCTAGGAGGAGATAAGCTGACTCATATATTTTTTGAAGTTGGGGTTTGGGGTGTCAGACTGATAATCTGATAAAGTGCTAAGTGTAGAAGCATAAACTAGGTGCAGAAATGGCCCAGCAGGAAGTCACCTTGAGGGTAAGATACCAGAAAAACAAGTTTATAAGCACAGCAGCATTCTCTCCACAGTACCAAGAAAGGTGGTAACAAGAGTCACTGGAAATCATTTGGGAAAGGAATGACCAAGAGAGTGGCAAGGCCAAGCCTACACCTCTGGAGGATCCTTCTTGGTGAGCGGGGTGGTCTGTTTTACATGTCAGACACACACAAGCATGTGCACACAACATTTCTTTTTAGGTTGTGCAAACACCTCAAACTGCAACTCCTAATCGGCACACTACTACATACATCACTCTCTCCTCCACCATGCCGTTTGCTTTGAAGAGACCCATCCCTCAAAATACAGAGAACACCTTATTTTGTCCCTAGCCAACTTCCCCCAAACTATTTTTGGTCATGTTTGGCAACTAGTGGACGGTTCGAGATGGCACTCAGCAAACGCAGTCAATTCTACTACAATTCTGAATATCTTTCAGTCTAAAATCACACTCCAGAAATAACAGAAAAGAGGTTTGGAGAAGGCCACTTAGAACCTGTGGAATTTCGTAGCCAGAGCCCAAACAGAGCAGAATTAAGCCCAATGAGGACACTGATGCAGTGAAATCCCTACTACTTCGTGTACTGGTCCTTCGTAGTCTTAAACCCTGAGCATGTGCCACTACAGAGATGTAATGGCATGCGCCACTTTGAGATGCACCTCCAAGAAGAGATGAGTTCCAACAATACAAATATGTAGCCAAGGCTGGTGCCTTCTTCATCAGTTCTTTAAAACAAAGGGCAGCCAGGATGTATTTCCAGTTTCATCCTTCCACTCAGTTTCTCCAGGTAACTGAACACAGTGGAAGGGCTACTTACACACTATACGCCACTAAAGAAACAATGCTACAGGATAAGGCTGTAGCTCTGGGGTAGAGTATTTGTCTAACATGTACAAGCCTCTGGGTTTGATCCCCAACACTATAAAAAAACAAAAAAGAATGTTAACAAAAAGAATGACCATTTTATGCATGGTTATAAAAATAGTCACTTCATCCCTGCCCTTCTAGGTTAGAGGAGCCTAAGACCCTAGATTAGGCAGTACAGATCACATGCATGACACAACCCAAAACCCACAGAGAGCACCCTGGTCCTGTAGCTGTGCTCAGGCTTCACCCCTGGGTACCACCCCTGCCCTGGATGAGCACACTGTCCTGGGGCACATCTTCCCCACTAATGAGGGAAAGAACACATGCAGGGGGTAAAGGGCAAGGAAACAGATACAGGACAAGGCACCTCACTTTCACCACAGAAAGCAATTTCCCTGACCCTGTGTAAGAACACAAGGCTACATGTAAGGCAGAAACAAAGTTCCTATTGAGAGGGCCATCTGTCTACCCAGAAGGCTGGATGAGAGGAAACCAGGAAGAGTCTGATAGGATCTAGGACTGCAGCCTCACCACTAAAACCACAATTCTGGGAAGAGAGACATATCTGACTCCCTCACTCTCTCGAACTCATGTAGCAAAATGTTTATTTGTGCCTTCTACGTGGCAGGCGCTGGGGACCAGGGATGACCCAAGCAACAAACTAAACAGCCACAAGGCCCAACCCAGAGGCAAGAGGTCAGCTTTCTCCTCTAACACACAAGTGATATACAGCATGACTCCAAGCCAAGGCATGGCCTGGCCTTTACTCCTCCTTTTGTAGAATGGCAATAAGCCAAATTTGCTTGCTTCACATGACCATTTCAAAACAGGTACAACATGACTAGTTTATTTTTAAGTATAAAACGCTTTTAAGGAGGAAAAGAAGTTCTCAGCACTAAGGAGGCTGAGGCAGGAGGATCACCATGAGTTCAAGGCCAGCCTGGGCTACAGAGTGAGTTCAAGGCCAGTCTGAACTACACAGCGAGACCCTGTCTCAAAAAAAAAGAAGGAAAAGAAGGGATGAAGGGAAAAAGGAAAAGAAGGCATTATTTCCTCAGCTAGATTAAAACATCTTCCTATCAAATAGAAAGGAAAAACAAAATAGAAAATGGCTAACTGTACAAAGTAAGGTTTTTCTTGTGAGTCTAGCAGCTTTACAGAACTCAAGGCTTTAGGTCAATTCATTTCCTCTGTTCTTTCTTCCTGGGCCCAGTAAGTCGATTAATTCACTATAAAGTAGTAAAACACTCAATTATTATCAGCTTGGGGAAAATGGAAAAGTGCCCTAGGAAATCCCTCTTCACAGGAAGAAGCCATTTGTCCCCCCAGGGCAAATCAGCTGAGACCAACACAGGACAGATTCATTTAATTCTTCAAATTTTAGTTTGCTGCTCAACATCCCCTGCACATGTAGGGGAACCACACAAAAGTCCTTGAGGCCCAACTTGTCTGAGGATCATCCACAGGTAGCTCAGTCCATCAGAGGTCCAAAAGAAATTTCCTAACCTGGGTCAAGTATTTCGGTTTCAAATAGTCGCCCAGCTCCTCCTTACTGACCCACACATGATGGCCTTTCTTCCCGGCCTGGGAAAAGTCTCCATTTAATAGTAGTGCTTTGAAGAAGAATACTTTGGCCCCGAGGTTATTCTCTGTCCGCACTGCACAGGGGAACTTGAACTTATAGTGGCCACAGGGTGCATTTCCTAGGAACTTGGCTTCCATGTTATTTTCTGGAGGGGAAAAAAATTAAAAAAAAAAAAAAAGAATTGGGAGACAAAAACACATCCTCCAGTTTATTCTAGCTCCCAAAATCACAGAATTCTCTATGAATGCCAGTTCCACCCCTGAAATAAAAGTGATCCCTAGGAGTGAGGATGGAGGCCGCTCCTGAAAGAGCCTCCTGCCCTCTTAATCCAAATGCTTCCTGGTTCATGGAGTCCAGACTCACTGGGTCCATCCCTGGTGCCAAGCTACCCCTTGAAATAAACTGAAGTCAGAAATGCAGTTCCAGAAACACTTTCTGGGAGTGAGAGCAGCTGGCTTCTGCATACATCTTGCTCACTATCTGCTGATGATACTTGGTATCTGTATAGCAAAGTTCACCTGCCTTTCAAAGGGATGTCACAAGCAAAACACAAAAAGAACCTTAGATCTGACTTCTCTAGTGTAAAAATATCATAAGCAAAGTTAAAAACCAGTATCTGCAAACTGTGACTAGGGTTTAAATCCTAATCAGGCATCTCCAAGGATGGGGAAAGGGAATATTCATTATTAAATAGTATCTGAGGAACTAGCTAGCTAAATGGAAAAACAGACAGATGCCAACCTCAGTAGTATCACCACATGAAAGTGATACTACAGATGAAAGACTTAACCAAATTTCAACTTTTCATAAACAATTTCTTCATTCTGGATGGTGGTGTCATGGGCAATTAATATTTCCTGAATTCTTCTGTATTTTTAAATTTTTCACTTAAAAACATTAGGATACCTTCTGTGTCATTACTGAGAGAGGAAGGCCACTCTACACAAGACACAAAATTCAAAAACCCCAAAATGAAAAAATATGTATTTGTCTACAAAAAAATTTTATCTTCCTACAAGGAAATACAAAACACAACAACGTCAAAGACAAAATGATAAACTAGGAAAAACATTTTCATCACGTTCAACAAAGGAATAACTTCAAGTAGTGTATTGAGGAACACTTAGAAGTCAAGGAAAAAAATCAAATCCAAAAGAAAAATGACCCATATACATGAACAAGAAGTTCACATGAAAATATCAACAACCTATAAATACATTAAAAGGTACTCAATCTAACTGATAAAGAAATATAAATTAAAACAACAATAACATATAACAGGCTTGAGATGTAGCTCAATGGAAGAGAGCTTGAGTCTAACATGCTCAAGGCCCTGTGTTCAATTCCCACCATCACAAGAAACAACAATATGTCATTACAATTGGCCTTCCTTATCTCCTTATCCACAGGTCATGGTTCTACACTGAATACACACTGACATCTTCTTGTCATTATTCCCTAAACAGGAAGTATAACAACTACTCATATGACAACATCAAAGACAAAATGACAAACTAGGAAAAACATCTTATTAATGTATTGTAACACTGTATTAAGTATCCTAAGTAACCTAGAGATGACTTAAAGTATACAGGAGGATGTGTGCAGGTTATATGCAAATATTATGCCGTTTTATAGATCCATAGTTGTTCAAGTGTAGAGTAGAAGGAGAAAGGCCAGGAACCAATCCCTTGCACATACTGAGAAAAGACTATAGCAGTAATGTTTAAAAACTTTGACCTTTATGTTTTGTATGAGAGATTAAGGGGAAAAAATGGTACCTTCACACATATTATGGGGATATAAATAAGGGGGGCATTATAAATAATTTGTCAAAATCAATTTTAATTATACATACTCTTTTACCTAGCCAAGTCTAGAACTTTATCCTCCCAAATATATTTATTTACTCAAGTGAGCAAAGATGAGTATACAAAATGTTCCCTGCAGCTTTACTTATAAAAGCAACAGACTAAGCAAATGACAGTATCTACATATTATGAAATAGTATGCTGGTGTTAAAAACATCTAAAATCAGTCTTTATATGATCTGGAAAGACATTAAAAGCTGTATGAGGAAAAAGGTATTTAACTCTATGTGTGTGTATGTATATCCTCCCATTATATACAAAAAAAGAAAACATTTATTTCTATGCTTGTATATGCATACAAAATTTCTAAGGATATACATACACCAACAAAAAAACTGTTAATGGATGTTGTCTGAGAAAGAAAAAGCACTTGTTATACTGTATTTATGAGATGCTGCTAGGAAATTTTTCACCATATACATGAATTGCTTTCCTCATTAAAAAAACATTACTAACATTCGACGAAGAGTTTACACACACATAGTAGGCTCACTCACATACAATATAAAATGTGAGCTGTGCACATCTGTGAATCATACTAGGTATTTCTTTATACTTTCCTGGATTTTCCAAACGTAATTCAATAACGCATATTACTTTGCCACAAGCTGGAAAAGATGGATTAAAAAATACAAGAAAATCAAAAAGAAAAAATCAGCTCATTAAAACATGAGCAAAGGATCTGAATAGCAGTTCATGAAAGAAGAAACTGTTAATAAACATATGAAAAGATAGTTAATCTCACTTGCAACAGGAATGTGCTAATCCCCTAAGGAGATCATTTTTACCGACTGCATGTGTTATTTCACATGTTTTTGGGATCGAGGCAACAAGGCATTCCCATATTGTTACATAACTTTCTGGAGGACAAGTGTGCAGTACTTACCAAAAACTAAGTGTGCCTAGCTTTGACCTATTAATCCCACCTCTAGAAATTCCAACTTGCAGAAATATTGGAAGTGTGGAGATAGTGTGAAGAAAGTAACCTACTGACTTTTCTTACATATTGCTTGAGTTTGTCTTTGCCACTTTTATTTTATATTACTACTTTAATATATTTGCAATAAATATTTTTGCAATAAATCAATATATTTTATGTTCTATTAATTAAATATAAAATAAATTGTTAATGTCACTTACGCATTTCCTTTAACTTTATTAATTATAAAGGCAACTTTAAGAGGAGGAAAGCACAGAGCCAAGGTGGAAACCATTCCGTGTGGGACACAGGAAGCAGCACGGAGCAAGAATCTATCACGGAGGTTTGAAGGAGGCTGAGCACCTGAACACAATGATCCTGACATGTAACCCAGCTGCCAAGTCCTATGTGATAGCTGAGACTGAGAGCAGCAAAGGCCATGTTCCACTGTGGCTCACTGCCTCTCCTGCAGGCCAAAAGAGGCCCCTGGTTAGAAAGGGTCAAGGGGGTACACACTGATTGCTGACATTTTGTTAAGAGTACTTATGCTGATGGCAGGGCTGGTCAAGCAGGTGGATACCTATGCCACCAAATCCATTTACTCAACAAACACCCAGCAAATACCTACTACGTGCCAGATACTTTGCTGACAGTTGAGATCATGAAGAGGAATAGATGCTGTCCAGGCCTTAAATGAACTCAAAATTCTGGCTGGGGAGAAAAGTGTACAATAAACAATTACTACAGTGTAATAGTGTAAGTGAAAGGGCTTTTCTCAATTAGGACCTAAGCTGCTAGGAAGTAGGGGTAGCATCCAATTCATCACTGTGACCCAAGTGCCTGGAGAGAAGGGCCTGGCACAGAGTAGATGTTTGTGTCATAAGCTAAATAACGGCACACGCAAGTGTGACAGAAGCCCAGAAAGAGGCACTCTGTCTACCTGGAGGCTCAGGAAAGATCCCAGTATGAAAAATATATGAGCAGAGTCTTAAAAACTGAGCAGCCAGACCAGGAAGAACTAAAGCATTCTGCCAGGAACCAGCATGCCTCAAAGCAAAGTTATATGAAAGGCTACATTAGTCAAGGAATACAAAAGCATTGAGCCAGAATTTGGAATATATATTAACAATGCAAGTCAGAAGACTGACGAGATAGGGAACAAGGCGTAAAGGATTTCTAAGCCATGCTGGAAATTTGACTTTGTATAGGAAACCTTTAAAAAATTCTATGCAGAGAGCTAACAAGGGATTGTGCTTCAGAGAGTTCATGTTAGCAGCACTGAAGGGTACAACACAAAAGGAGTGAGTTCCTTAGCATCTCCTTCAACAGGCCAGTGTAGTGGTTCTCCACCACAGGTAGTATCTGGCAATGTCTAGAGATATTTTTGGTTGTCATACTGAGGGTGAGGGTTAGGGGGTGGGGATGAGGTAGTGCTACTGGTATCTAGTGAGCAGAGGTCAGAAATGCTGCTAAATATCCTACAATGCATAGAATAGCCCCCCACAAAGAATTATCTGGTGTCAAACATCAACTGTGCCACAGCTGAGAAACACTGGTCTAGAAAGAAGTGAAGAGAATCACAGCTAAAGCCAAGAGAATAAAAACAGGACAATTTGGAACAGACCAAGTAGGACTCAAAGACTTATGTAAGTTGGAATGAGGTTAAGAAAAACTGAGGTTTCTAGTTGAGTGAATAGATAAGCCGTGGTACTAGCAAAGCTACAAGGATAAGAAGCAGGCAGAGAGAATAGCAGAAAAGTCAGTTCTGAATGTACTAAAATCCCAGTGGGTCAAAGATGAGACTCACACTCATTTTAAGGAAAAAATTCTTGTCTGGACTTTTCTAGTGGAAATCTCCATATACCTTCCCACTCTCTATCCTTAAAACCCATTCTCACAGTCAGTCTATAAATTCTCCAGCTGAGTCTAAAATAAAAAAAAAAATTTTTTTTTTTAAGACGAGATCTTACCATGTTGCCCAGGCTGGCATTAATCCCTGGACTCAACCAATCCTCCCACCTCAGGCTCTCAAGTAGCTGGAACTACAGGAATGCACCACTGCACCCAGTTCTGAAGCGAATTTCATGAGATTTAGAGAAAGCGGAGAACTCACCTGAGAGAGTGCCCAGTGTTCGCTCAGCTGTGCCTCGGAGGGTCTCCCCTGGCTGCCACTCTGCCTGGGGTAGCAACCAAACATCCTCACCTCCAAGTTTCTCCCTGACTAATAGGACAAGGTTTCTGTCTAGCTTCCGGTGCAATGAGGTTCGATCATTTTTTTTATCAGCTTCTATGAAGAAAAAGAGGTCAGAGGAGGCAAAGAGGATCAATCTACCGGAATCAAAAAACTTAAAAGTTTTAGGATCTTTAGGGAGAGCTATAACACTTGCCCTCAAAGAACATACAGCCAAATTACAACCCTGACCCATCTCTCTAACTCTGACCTCTTTCAGGGTACAGGCTCACACTATGTTTCCTCTGTAGAGCAAAACATACTCTGAAAAAGAAACAACACCCATTGGATTTATCGCTATTACTGACCTAAGTGGCCCCTATTTTCTCTGATCTTCACTCATCTGTGAAACAATGACAACAGAATCCCTTACTCTAAGAAGGGTTTCTGATAAAACACAAAACTAGAAGAAAAAGGTTTAATTTTTTCCACTCTGTCTTAGAGTAGGAATTAAACTCAGATTACATTCACAAAGTTTAACTGAGAAAAGGCTACCTCAACACCAAAAATAACATAGGCCTTTTAAAAATTGTATTAGGATAGATATAAGGAATAAGGGAAAGAATTTGTTTTCCTCAGAGATGTTTTGTTATTTGAAGTTGTTACTTAAAACACAAAGTAGAGGCTAAGCAATTGTCCTGTATTTGGGAACCAAAATATCCCTCTTTCCCTTCCTTTTCATTGGCTTAAAAAGATTACAAACCTGTTATACGATCTCCAGGTTTGAACTTTAGGAATGCCTGCTCCCATGAATCTTCCAAATCTTGTATAAGCAATATATCCTGTTCATCTTGCTCATCATCATAGAGGTCAGCTTTCTTCTTTGCTATTCTCTGGGCTTCATCCAGAGCACGAAGTTCATGGTCTGAATACAGGCTTTTCTCTACCTCAATCTGGAAAAATTAAAAGGATCAAAACCAAACAAACGAAAAAAAAAGAAAGAAAGAAAGAAAGAAACAACAGGAATAAGTAAAATGAAGCTACAGCATCCCTGAACAGACTCAGAAGTTTATCGCAAAATAACCAAATACACAATCAAAACACTGCAGAAAGAAACAAACACAAAAGAGAAAGAAAGAAAAAAGGGCCACCTGCATAAAGCTTGATTTACATTTGTCAGTATGTCAGAATGTGATTGGGGGTCAAGACTGCCATAAAGAACAGAGGACTGGGCCAGGCATTGCCTGTCCACTACCACACTCCAGTCCTATCAGTCTTTGATCAGCATCTTACTGTCAGCATCTTTCTTTCCTGCCTTTACCTTTTTCCTAGACTGTTTTTCCTCATGTTCTTTCTCCCAAGGGATTTCTACTCATCCTGCTGATCTCAATTTAAACATCACTTTCTCCGAGACACATTCCTTGAAACCTCCCATAAACTCAAAATTAGGTGTCCCCGTGAAACACATTACTCTGTAATTTCCTTTTCAACACTTACCAGAGTCTGCAATTAGTTATGTGATCATTTGGTTACTGGCTGCCCCCTCATTCCACTAGACTGAAAACCCTGAGCCACAGCTACACCTGTCTTATTCAGTATTGGATCTCCATCACAACACACCGCCAATACTGCATGTGCTATGAACATCCGCAAGGTGAATAATGATAATTTGCCAAGCAAGTGAACAAGTACATTGAGCAAAAACCACAGAAGAGTTTATAGCTTTCAATAGTCCAAGACAAAAACATCTCAAATGCTCGGGGAACATAACACCCTCCAATCATTATCTGTGGGGACTTAGCACCCTCACAACCACTACACTCAGTTAGCCCTGAAGTAAAACAGCAGACTTTTCACAGGCATCTTACAGTTGTGACCCCTGCCTCCTGTGCTTCTTTTTTAACACTCATCACATCAGACTTTCTCCCCTCCAATCAGCGAGCTCCTGGTGAGAGGAACTGATTGCTGTCACCACTGGATCCCAAATGCGTTAGATGAATAAAAAAGGAAAGCGTCTCCAAAGAGTTGTCCAAAGAAACACCAAAGAAGGAGAATGAAAATAAACTGTTAAACGCCTAGTATGTGTCAACCCAAGTCAACTAAATTAGTTCTATCTTGCAGACGAGTACAGTGAGGCTGAAAAAGGAAATGCCTTGCTTCAGGTCACACAAACTAATTGGTCCCGAACTCAGGCTCGAACCAAGTCCCGAGTGCTATTGCTTCCCGCTCGTCACTTTAAGGCCGCATCCCAGTTCTACCTGCTGCAGCACAGCTGCCATCTCTTCCTGCAGTGGGGTCAGAGACTTGGTGATAAGCGGTGGCCGCTGCAGACACAACGCGCCTAATAAACGCCATGGCGATCTGATGTTTGAGGGTGCGGTCTCAAGAGACAAGGTGCGAGAACCCAAGCCACCTGCCCAAAGCCTCTCCAACCGTCGCCAGCCTCTAGTCACCCCTGACAAAGTGTTCCTCACGGACGCCGCCATCTTTCTGCCTTCCCAAACTGTCCCGCGGCTCCCAGAGAAGCTCTCGGCCAACCCTATACTCCCACAAGGCAACGCGGGGGCGTAGGATGGGGGGAGAGGTCAGTCCCCGGAGCTGCTGGAACGAACCATCCCAATATGCAGGGGTGGTTGAAGTTCCAGTGTTAAGACACTTAAAAGGGGAAGAATTCCCAGGTGAACACGCAGAGAAAGGTTTTATAGAGCACTTGAATTTGGAAAAGCACTTAATGCACCTCATAAAGACCAACAAGATGAATTCTCTTCTGTACCCTCCCCCTCAGGCACTAATGGTGCTGGCGTCTCTCTACCTAGGTCGACACCGCCGACGGGTGCTGACTGGGGTCAAATTCAAATCATGCAGGTTGTAAGAAACGCGAGGTCTTGGATCCTGCGGTCATGGACTCAGCCCCTGACGACCCGGTAAGAATAATTGCCCCCTTGAACTACACCACCACCTTTGGGACTGCGCTTCTGTCCGTGTCCCATGTGCTACTTGGGCTCCAGTGACCGTTAAGCCACGACCTTACAGAGCTTTGCTTCTTCGCAGGGTTGTGGCTGGAGTCCCAGCCCGGACCATCCACGCGGACGCCCAGGAGATGCAAGATGCGGCGGCCAAGCAGGAAATTGAGAAGGAGCCTCCGAGTCATAGCAGATTCAGGTGAGGGCTACTGAGATCCAGTCCTCGGGAGACCCACACCAGTGACTCTCGCCTATCCCCCCTCCAGAAAAAGAAGCACTAAATTCCCAACCCTGTCTCTTGCCATCCACAGGACCTCAGGCGGAGGTCAATCTCGGAGACTCGGTTTTCTCGTCAAAAAATGGGGTTATTGCTTAAGGGATTGTTTCTGGGTTTTTTTTTTTTGTTTGTTTTGTTTTGTTTTTGTGGGTACCGGGGGGGTCGACCTCAGGACCTCGCGCGCCAGTAGGCGCCCGTGCCGCTGAGCGATATCACCGGCCCCTTTTTCGTATGTGGGTTCCGGGAGTCGAACTCGGGCCCTCGCGCTTGCCGGGCAGGCGCTTAAGCCGCTGAGCCATCTCATCGGCCCAAGGGATTGTTTCTGAAAATCACATGAGATGAACTCTGGCACTTTGCAGCTGCTCAGTGAACCTGTGTTGGGTAAATAAGTGAATGCCAGATGTTTGTGTGCTTTCTTTCCTCTGAGATGGATTGTGTCAAACTAACAACTTTCTCTGCCTTGGACACAGAATGGAGTGAGAGGGGTTTTACATTTTGGAGCAGATCATCCTGCACTTTGAGTTGATTGAAGGTCGGGGGTGAGTTTTGTGCTCAGCCTTGGGCACTGGCATCTCGCTTCCTGCCAGTGCCACTACCTCTGTATGCAGGCGATGTACCCATTCATTTAACTTCACATCCATGTAACAGACATTTACTGAGAACCTACTATGTGCCAGGTATTATGCTAGGTGCCAGAAATACAAAAGGTCTATCCTCCACTCAGATAGTTCACAGTCTTTTTCAAAAAAAGACAGATATGCACACAATTTCACTATATTCTGATCGGTGGTATAACAGAGGTAAGAAATGGTTGGAAGTATGAAAGAATAAATGTTTCACTTCTGAGGAAATCAGCCAAGACAGTGAAGATAATGTGAAGCCGAGAAGTAAATTGGAGTTCAGCTGGACAAGATGAACAGAATCTTAGCCGAAGATAAGAGTCTGTATAAAAGCATATAGTTTGAAAGAATATAGTATGCTTAGGTGTGTGTGATGACAGATGAGGCTAGCAAGACAAGAAGAAATCAGAATGGTAAAGGTCTTGTCTGTCATCCTGGAGCTTTTACACTTTCCTCACTGCTGAAGGAATTTAAATCAAGATTCTATTGTAGTCATTCATTCAACATTGCTGTGATTAGGGTATAGCTTAGTGGTAGTGTGCTTGCCTACCATGCATGAGGTCCCAGGTTTGGTCCCCAGCACTGGGGGAAAAACAATTGAACAATGCCAGGCATTGGCATAAACCTGGCCAAACAGAGAAAAAGCCCTGCCCCATAGAACTTAAATCCTAGTGAGTTGGGGACAGTAAATAGAAAATAATCAAAACAGTGGGAGGCTGGAGTTCCAGCAAGCATGTATGGCCACATTCTATAGGGCTTGTGGGCCATCTTAAGTACTTCTAAGTGAGATGGGAAGCCACTGGAGAGTTGAGTAGAGGGTTGACACGATCTTGCTTGCTTCATAAAAAGAGTCTCTTTGCTGCTGCACTGATATTAAACCATTGGGAGAAGTCTTATAAGCAGTTAGAAAACTGGAAAAATAATCCAAGCAAGAAATGATGGTGCTGCTGGGCATAGTGGCACATGCCTGTAATCCCAGCACTTGGGAGGCTGAGGCAGGAGGATCACTGAGAGTTCAAAGCCAGCCTAAACTACACAGTGAGACCCTGTCTCAAAAAAAAAAAAAAAAAAAAAAAAAAGAAAGAAAGAAATGATGGTGGTTTGGACCAAGCTGATAGCAGTGGAGTTAGTATAAATGGTTGGACTGATACATCTTGAAGGCACAGCATAGCCAACAGGATTCATTAATATAAGGTGTGAGGAAAAGAGAGGATGGGGGAAGACTAGGACTTTAGTTTTGGGTGGTTACTTGAAAGTGCCTAATATCTAAGTGGAGATACAATATAGAGGAGAGATTTGGGTAGTGAGGATGAACTAGCGAAAGGGACAACCTCCAGAGAGGTAGAAGAAAACCAGGAAAGTTTTTTTTAGTGTGGTCAGTGGTAGAGAGAGCAGCTGTGTCCAGTGCTGCTGACATGATGCATTAATAAGCTGGTACAGAATTGCTGGTTGGATTTATCAATGCAGATTTGGTTGGTGATGTTAATTAGAGCATTTCTGGTGGAGTGGTAGGGGCCAATGACTGATTGGAGTAGGTTCAAGAGAATAAAAAAACAGGAAGAAGCAGGATTGTAATCAGTTTCTTCAGGGGACGTTTGCTGTAAGAGGGAATAGAGAAATGGGCAGTCAAGGGAACTTCGGGTTCAAGGGGTTTGGGTTTTTTTTGGTTTTTGGTTTTTTCTTTTAGGTTTGGGGCATGGCAATATGTTTTGCTGCTGAGAATGATAGAGTGGAAAACACTACACACTGAAGTGCGAGCACTGCTAGAGCAGTGTCCTTGAGGGACTAATATGCAAGCGGAGCTTCAGAACGAGGGAGGCAGCAAAGGCCATGGGCACAGATGTTTGGTCAGGGGAGCTGGAAGAAACTGATTGCTTCAGCTTCTCAGTAGAGGTCATCAGCTGGCATTGAGGAAGCGGGAAGGAATTGGAGGCTTGAGGAGACAAAAGAAAGTACAGGAGAGTTATCAAGAAGAATGGGAGGATAATTGAATTGGGGATATTGCCAGGCAATGCTGAGGGCCTGCTCAATGCTAGCAGTCATTGAAATAACAGCAGTGATGCTCAGTCTTGACCAACTTTGACCCCAGGAGACTTTTAGCAGTGTTTGAAGACATCTTTGATTGCCACAACTTGGGGGACAATATCTAGTAAGTAGACGCCAGGAATGCTGCTAAACACCCCATAATCCACAAGACAGCCTCCCACGACGAAGAATTATCTTGCCAAAAATGTCAGTAGTAATGAGGTTGAGAAGCCCGGATCATGGAGATCAGTTAGCATCACTGTATTTGCACAGGCTGAGTGGCTGGAGAGATGGATTTAACCAGAGGGAGAGGCTTGCCAGGGGAGTACAATGAAGTAAGAGGAAACAGAATCGAGAGTGTCTGCAAGGGAGTAGTCATCAGGATTGGCCATGCAGTTTAGTCTAAATGAGGAGGGAAGCAAGGACTTGAGGAGTGTGTGGGATGGTGGACAACTGGTAGGATTGCTGGATTGCAGGTCCTTGTGGGATTGAAGGGTTCCTGGAGAGAAAGATAACAGGAGAGTAAGTGGGTGTGCCAGGGGTGGTGGCCAGAGAGTGTGATGCTTGAAGTTCAGAATGTGGTTGCAAGTATTGGTAATGACAAAGGTGAGGTGTGACCCTAGGAGTAAGTAGCTAAGGTAGGACAACAACACATGTTGTTGAAGGACATAGGTTTAGAAATAGAAGCCAAGTGATTGGAAGGATCTTACTGAAATCACCAGCAATAACAGTAGGAATAGTGCTAAGGAAAGCTGAGCCAGGAGCTATGTCTTTGTATTTTCTACATGTATTTGCATTTTTAAAAATTGTCCCCAGCAGTTATTAGAAAATGGATTGCCTCTCTAATTACCCTGGTGTAAGGATGGGTAGAAAGAGGCAGATGACAAGTACCTGAAAGCTTTGTCTTGCTTTTTTGGGGGATTCCTTGGGTGAACCATTTGTTTATTTATACACTGAACCTGGGAGATTTAAAGGCCTGGTCTTGCTCAGGCTTTCAGTTAAACAGATCAGGTTCTAAATCCTTCCTAGTTGTAAAACTTTGCTCTCTGTAAACGGCATTACATTCAGTACACTCAGACTTCAGTAGCCTTGGCTTTTTGACCCCTGTCAACAGGGGCAATAATCAGTGGAGAAATGATCATCTTTTAAACATTGAAGTTAATCTGCAAGACTCATCCACTTTCCATATCTGCATGTAGGCAGATAAGCCAACAACCTGCTAGATTTTACATCATCTCTAAGATCAGGAAAGAATACACATGTAACCTTTGGATATCACTGTGCTGTTTAGTTTTGTCTTTAGAAAAGTAGCTAGGGCTGGGGGTGAGCGGTGCTCAGGTTGCAGTGTTTTTTCTAAAATGGAGTTGTTGTATTAGAAATTCGGCATGGCTGTGTGGGGTACAAACATGAAGCTGACTTGGGCATGGAAACAGAGTAGAGCAGCAGATTTACTCCCAGCCGGGTTGCTGAATGGCAGTTGCTTGTGTTCAGATTTTTAAAAAGCACAGCATGGTGTATGAAGCTCTGAGCTAGGGCAGTTATCATAGGTCTCAGCTCAGCTTTCCTTAACAGCCCTAATCCCCTGTTTGTACCTGAGTTTCTTCATCTAAAAATGAAGAGAACCCATACACAGCAAGCCAGAAATAGACTAAAACCGAACTCGACACAGTGTCTAGGCCAGTGTTCCCAACATAGATCACATCTGATTCACTTGGGGTACTTGGAAAATAGATTCCTGGACCCATTGTGAAGTCTGGGGTGAAGCTTACACACCTGGACGCTCAGGGGTGACTGTTTTGCCTGCATTGAAAGCCACTGGTCTATGTATGGCCACTTGCCTGTTTTTATAAAGTTTTATTGGAACACCACCACTTATTTATTTACTATTGTCTGTGGCTATTTATGACAGAGTTAATTGTTGTGACACAAACCTTTTGACCATTGGCCAGGGAAACCTAAGATATTTGCCATCTAGCCCTTACAGAAGTTTGCTAGGATATTCAGAAATGATGATAATAAGAGTATTGAAATTTTGGGCTCATTCTTATAGAGGCAAGATATTGTCTATGGTTGATAAAACAAGAAGTAGAAGTTTGTCTAGATTTTTAAATTGCAGAAAGAGTAGTCTATAAAGGACTGGAAAGTAGTGATGTTGATTCTGTAAGCAAAACAAGGGAAGATGGGGAATATGAATTAAATTCTCTTTTCTCGTAGCAGAAAGTCCCTAGATACGTCTGAAGTCAACAAGTCAAGAAATACAGTAGCTCCGAGCAGGAGTTGTAGCTTACTGGTAGAATGCTTGCCTCGCATGTGCAGGGCCCTGGGTTCGATTCCAAGCACCACAGCAGAAAGAAAAGCCCCATAAGCACAGTGCTCACAGGATCCACAGTGGCCCCAGAGCGATTGGAAAGGAATGGTGGGGGCAGCGACACACCGAGCAGGACAGGGGCCCCTGAGTAGGACAGGGGCCCCTGAGTAGGACAGGGGCCTGGGGATGTTGTTTTTCATTCTGGACTCATCTGTACTATTTTCTTTTTCTTTAAAAAAATTTAAAAAATCAAGGCAATTTTAAATAAACTGTTTCTTCTAATTGCAGCATTTTCCCTCCAGTTCCAGGAGAAGAGAGCTCTCTGCGATGGGCAGGGAAGAAATTTGAAGAGATCCCAATTGCACATATTAAAGCAACCTACAACAAGTGAGCAGGAAGGGGAGCCCCTGTGGGTTTCCTTCTACTTCACCCCTCCGTGGGTGAGAAGTCAGGGTGCCAAGTGCCGTGTGATGGTACTGACTCAGGGGTCTCCAGGCTCACCCCTTCTTGTTTGAGGAAAACGCCTCTGTCTTGCTAAAGTTTATGTTTCATGAAAATGTGAACTAGAGTGGGTATATCGTATTTATCAGAATTTTTTTTTTTCCTTCTTTGGATACAATATTTCCTGGTCCTGTTCAAGAATTGGAGGAACTGTAGTAGGGGCAGACCGTGAGGTGGTTATTAAGTGTTGGCTTAGTACTGAGGGGATGAGGGTGCTGGGGGAGATGGTCCTCAAGTACATGGCTCAGTAAAGTAACCAGACGTAAATCCCCAAATAAGTGCCAACCCTTTCACCTTCTCACATGGGCCACAGTGCTCTGACCTCTGCCGCATAGGAGGAAACACGAACTGTGAGTTCAAAGTGACAAGACTTGTGTTGTTGTGTGATGTGTATACAGGTGTGAAGGGAGTTCCTAGCTCTGCATCATCTACAGAAACAAGTCAGTTTCTTTCTCACCCAGCCTCCTAAGGGTGTAGGTTAGCGCTCTCACTTCCCTGAACAGCAGTTACATGTATATGCCTCCCTGCTTTCCCCAGCACACAGATCCAGGTGGTCTCCTCCACCAATGTGCCCCTGGCCCGAACTTCCTGCGGCACGGAAGGGTTTCAGAACGCCAAGAAGGGCACAGGAATCGCAGCACAGACAGCAGGCATAGCCGCAGCGGCGGTAAGTGTGCGTGCCTTGCAGTTCCCTCGGTGGTGCGTCCACTTTCTGCATGGTGACCCCTGCAGAGAGTTCTTGTTAAAGTAGCCGTTCAGAAACAGTGGCACGGTGGCACACGCCAGCCCCTGTGAGATGTCCTGACACCACAGGTGGCTTGAGGAGGTCTGTGCACAAAGGTTCTTTTTGCTTTCTCAGCTTCGCTACAGATAAAACACTTGGTTTGTTTTAGGAGTCAGAGCCAAAGCGATAAAGGCTTTAGAGCCACAGCCCTATCAATTTAAAAGCCCTTAGCATGGAGTGGAGGTGGGGGTGACAGTCTGTTCAGAGAACATGTGATATAGTGAGGACTCTCACACAGTACCAGTTCCAGTGTGAACTGTTACAGATCTTTCTAGAAGCAAATTGTCATGTGCTGCTATTGGTATATTTATGGAGCAACTACTATGCTCTAGATACTTTATATTCATTATTGTGAATCTTCAGAAGACCTCAGTATTAGCTGTTTTTTAGAGTCAGTTTGAAAATCAGCGTTTGTGTTAACTTGGTCAGAGTCAATGTGCCGGTTCAGCTCCCTGACAGGAGACCAGCGTGGCTTAGCACCACAGCCTACACTTTGTTCGGTAGCTTAGGCCTTACAGTGTTCATCCTCTACCAGGCCACAAGTCTTTCCTGAAGGAAAACCTTGGTCTTCAGACAGAGCTCACCCTCCAGAGATATTGATTGCTATGGATTAACGATCATCAAAAATCAAAAAGCTGAAAATGCCCAATAGTGGACAGATGACACACAATTAAAAGAAATATATCAGTGTTGATAGTGGCTTCTGCATGGTAGATTATGAGTAACTTCTGTAGGCCGGGTGTGGTGGTGCACGCCTGTAATCCCACCACTCAGGAGGCTGAGGCAGGAGTATTGCCGCAACTTTGAGGCCAGCCTGGGCTACATAGTGAGTTCAAAGCCAGCCTAAACTACATAGCGAGATCCTGTCGCCAAAAAAAACAAAACAAAATAATGAGTAACTTCTGTGTATTTTTCCAGTTTCTATAAGGAACTGCCTTTATCATCAAAAGAGGAAAATTAACTAAAAATTTTAAACGATGACACTTTTAAACTCAGCCTTGAAGTCCAGGGGAATACCTCATGGTCTGCAATTCTGCATTTACCTACCTGAGAAGAATCTGAGCAATATTTAGAAATCTCCATTAGGTGGCAGTGCTGTGCTGGTCTTAAAGACCACTGTCACTAGTTCTGCGATTTGCCAACTCTATGCCCTCCACTGCAGCCATCTCCCCCTTGCCTCTTCTGTCCTCTACCTCCCTGTTTGCTCCTGTGGCTGCCCTTTCCCTCTTGCTCCCAAGGCAGGAGCCAGGGATTGGGATCGAGTAGTTGTCTCTCTGGGGCACTAACCATTTACCACTTCTCTCCAGAAAGCTATGGTGAAGGGCGTGACCCACATCCGAGTTGTGGTGAAAGGCCTGGGCCCCGGGCGCTGGGTAGGTAACCATGGTTCTCCACAGTATGTGTGGAATTGGGGCTCAAGAGCTGGGTACACAGAGGTTGGGGAAACCCCTTTAGTGGGTTTCACTGGTATGGCCTGAAGTTTCTCCAGCTGTTCCTACAGTCTACTCAAAACAAGCCTGGATCACTTTGTTTAATTCAATGGACCCTCCTTGGGTGTCTGCTGTGTGCCAGGCCCCTGAGAGTGGGAAGGCCCTCCAGGGGACCATCTCTCAGTATACTGGGCAGTCCCAGCACCCAAGAGGGAGTGTCTCAGGAGGGCAGGAAGAGGTGTATAAAGCAGAGGATTCTCTGGTGGTGAAGCCTGTGCTGGGGGCCTGGCGGGGAGGGTGGTCCCGAACCCAGCAGGGGTGGTCTTTAGCTTTGATGCTGAAGATGTGCCAAGGAGTCTTCATCCTCAGATTGTTAAGCACAGGGTGGTAGCTGTGATTTGAGAGGCGGACAGTGTTGAGAACTTGGGTAAGGGGCTTGGAAGGAGCCCTTTGTGAGGGGAGAGTAAGATCAGGGCTATAGGTATCAGGCCAGCACGCCTCCCCACTCCTCCCTCCTGCCACACCTCGACCCACCTGGAGCCCTGTCCGGTCTGGAGGCGATGGGTCGTCATCACTTCTGTGACCATGGCACTCTCCTCTTTCTGGTCCTTCCAGTCTGCCATCAAGGGCCTGACCATGGGTGGCCTGGAAGTGATCTCAATCACAGACAACACCCCTCACCCACACAACGGCTGCCGCCCCAGGAAGGCCCGGAGGCTGTGATGGAGGAAACCTGTACTGGAACCTGACCTCAACTCACTTCCAGCTGGACCTCTTGGAAAGCTCACTGGCAGAGCAACACCCACAAAAGGGCTTGCTGGAGACCTGTGTGCTCTCCAAAGGCTTTCCTCACTGCAGCCTTTGCCCACGCCCCCCAGCAGAGAAGGATGTGCCCCATGAGCCACGCTGTGCCTCTAGATGCAAAGGGAGCTGTGGGGACAGCAGGGGCCCGGGTTCTAGCCTGTGCTCTGTGGAAATAAAGAACTCTTTGACTGTCTGTATAATTGTGGCTGTTGCTCTCAGAGTTAGAAGCAGCGATCCCCAGTTGCTCCTGAAAGGGAGTGTATGTTGTGCACCACCCTTGATGGGAGGGTTCCACTGTAAGCTTGAGCTGCTGTGACCCAGGCCCCTTTGGCTTCACATGCTTGTTTTGTCACCTCTCAGCCAGGGTCTCCAGGGCTCACCACAGCAACTTTTCACACTAACAAGTTGTAACTTGGCCCCAACAGGAGAGCTTTTGGCTTTCCACCCCTGGATTCTGAGCGAAGATTCCACAGTTAGCAGCCACGCTTGAAGTTAGCCACAGCAGTGTGGGAGGGCTGTCCATAGGTTAGGTCTTCTGGAGTGCCAGGCTCACCACACTGAAGTGGCGGTCAGCTTTTCCACTCCATGGGCCTCACCATCCCTGCACCCCGGAGGGAGTGTCTCAAAGGTGGGTGGTGAGGAGGTTGAGTTGCAGGAACAGAATTCCCCAGGAAGGCAGGTGGCTGGCCAGAGGGCCTGGGAGGGTGCACATCAAGGGTGCAGGGAAGCAAGCTAGGGTGGACCCTGGATAGTGTTGGCTGTGGGTGCAGCTCAGGCCCCAGGCAGGACTGACAGCTCCTCAATCAGGAGTCTGGGGCCGCTGGTACAGCTCAGAAGCCAAAGATGGCTCCAGAGACAGATGGGCGAGATCCCTCTTCCACGGATGAGCTTAGGAGAAGGCCAAGAGTGAGCATCACAGAAGCCCAGAAGGAGCTGTGAAGCCCACCGGACACAGTGTTATTTTATTCACAAGAAGCTCTGGAAGAGAAGAGCCTACAAGCTCACACAGGACACTGAGGACCCTAAAAGATCAATGGGTCTCGGCCCAGGAATGATTGCTCAGCACAAGCCCAAGGAGCCAGGCCTCCTTTCCCAAAGCATCCTGGGAAACACACACTGCTATACTCTCAAGAGCTGCCAATGTGCACTGATGCTTTCAGGCTCTGGGTGGCCAAGAAAACTGTTATCTTAAGCAGAATTATCCTTAATCATTTGGTCTTGATGTCTCAAAGACTGGCCCCAACCGCCTTCACCAAAGGTTGACCAGTCAAGGCAGTTTTTGTTTACTAAAACACTGGGCTGCAGATCTCTGTCCTGAGAAAAGGTGGGAGGTGTATCTGGCTTTCCCCAGGCAGAGAAGAGGCAGTGCCCTGCATTTGGGCCCAGAGCATCTGCACCAGCAGTGTTAGCATCAGCTTGTGGGGCACACATCCTTGTTTCTGGGCAGCAGGACCTCAAATAGTTTCTGTGGGTGCAATTTTACTTCTAAAGCTCTTGGCACAGGACTGGCTACATAAGAGACACCTATCCTCTCCTACACAAGCAAGAACAAAAAAGAAAGAACAAATGTAGCTTCTTTCCTTTCAGCATAGACCAATGCTTTTGCTTCTTTCAGCCAAGGCCAAGACCTGGCACTGAAATGCATGGTCACTGCCACAATAGGCCTGCTTAACCCTAGAGTCCCTGGATACTAACAGAATCACTTGGCACTTTAGGAAAAAACATTTCCCAATTGCAGCTGCCTGTGACCTAGTTCAGTTATGTCCATTTGTATGACTGCCCAGCAGGCTCCTTTATTCCTTGTCTCTCTTTGTCTGTGTCTTGTGTCTGTCTGTCTGTCTGTCTGTCTCTCTCTCTGTGTGCCTCTCTCTCTCTCTCTCTCTCTCTCTCTCTCTCTCTCTCTGTCTGCCTCTCTCTCTGCTTCTCTCTCTCTCTCTCTCTCTCTCTCTCTCTCTCTCTGTCTCTCTGTCTCTCTGTCTCTCTACTTGTTTTTTTTAATCTGGGTACCATCACCTCACAGTGATGAGATAGTCATTGCCAAAAGCAAAAATTGTCCACTCATCAAAATTGAGTCAACTTGGTTGGTCCCCATGGAGGCTGGGTACTGGGGACACACAGATCTGGTGTAGTCACTACTGTCCCGGAGCTCACAGCTTGTGGAGGCTACACAGGGATGAGGCTGAATTAGGATGAAATTCTATAACAGGCATAACTATTGTTGGTGTTGGAGTAAAAGTGATCCCCTCCATCTAGGAAAAGAAGGGAAGGCCTTGAGGAGGAGATGGCAAGCGAGGCAGATGGTCTAGTGTATGACCTTGGGATTAAGAATTGGCTGGGGCCAGTGAGATGGCTCAGCAGCTTAAGCGCCTGCCCGGCAAGCGTGAGGGCCTGAGTTTGACTCCTGGAACCCACATACGAAAAAGGGGCCGGTGATATCGCTCAGCGGCATGGGCGCCTGCTGGCGCACGAGGTCCTGAGGTCGACCCCTGGTACCCACAAAAAAAAAAAAAAAAAAAAAAGAATTGGCTAAGCAGCAGGCACAGCCCACAGTAATGGGAAGATCATTGGGTTACTGGTTATGGCTTAGTTGGCATGAGGGTCATGGGACACAGACTGGATGGGTAGGCTAATGGAGGTCAAGGCAGGATTGGAGAGAAAGGAAGGAGTAAAAAAACTTGGAATCACACCAAGGATAACAACAGGCTCAATTAATGTGATAGAGAAAGAGAGGTAGGTGTGTAGAAGGCTGTGGTCAAAAAGGAACTCAAGGGCCGGTGAGATGGCTTAGCGGCTTAAGCGCCTGCCTGGCAAGTGTGAGGGCCCGAGTTCGACTCCCGGAACCCACATACGAAAAAGGGGCCGGTGATATCGCTCAGCGGCATGGGCGCCTGCTGGCACGCGAGGTCCTGAGGTCGACCCCCCGATACCCACAAAAAAAAAAAAAAAAAAAAAAAAGGAACTCAAGAGTCAGAGATTTTAGAGGTAGCTCATTTACAGGAGATGAAATCAGGTACATGGGATTATAATAAAATCACTTGGGTTCAGGTCAAGAAATTATAAGATATGGAGCTGGGTGTGGTGGCACACGCCTGTAATCCCAGCACTCGGGAGGCTGAGGCAGGAGGATCACCAAGAGTTTGAGGCCAGCCTGGACTATGTAGTGAAACCCTGTCTCAAAAAACCCGAAAAGAAAAAAGAAAAAGAAATTATGAGATATGGACCAAGACAGTTATCCTGCTGCTGAAGCTCCAAAGTTGATGTTGGGAAAAGGGATGAAGAAGAAATTATGAGATTCAAATCCTCATACAGAGTGAAGAGGTCTGGAGTCTAGGGGGGAGGGTTCAGTGAGAAGGACAGAACAGATAGTAGAAACTTCAGAGGAGGACTGTTGAGAGGGAGTGGGGGTGACAGCTGTGGAGAAGAGTGCAGGCTGGGCCAGGGTCTGTGCAGTGACTGGGTGGGGACACTGAGCGGGTGTAGGAGCTGAAGAGTCCCGCAGTGCTGGGAAGGGTGAGACCCTGCCATGGCCAGGATCTGTGTGGAACCTGTGTCTAACGTCCAACATCTACTCTGCTTCTAAGCGACTTTTATAAGGGAAGGAATACAGAAGGTCACAACCTATGAAAGGATGCTCAGTCTAACTAATAATCAAGGAAAGGGAAATTAAAATATATTACCATGTTCCCAGAATGTAGAGAAGCTAATCAAAGCCACAGCAGGGATGAGATGGCCCAGGAGAAAGTACAGAATGAGGAGAAGGAGACCCAGGTTGTAAAAGCTGAAGGAAGAGACCAGACAAAGCCAGGGATGGAGTAATGAGGAATAGGAGGCTCTGGCATCTTGAAGCCAAGGAGGCCAGCACCTAGGAAGGAAAGGACAGTCAATATGCAGACTGCCGCCCAGAGGTCAGCTGGCAGCTCTATGGGATGAGCGTGGGAAGGTGCCTGAGGGAGTGGTAGCACGGGGGTCATGATTCCCCAAAGGGACACAGGGTGGGAGACAATGGGACAGAAGGAAGGGAGATTTGGGATGGTACTGAGTTTCTGGTAAAGGATGTCTTCTAGGACAGGGAGCCTGGGCAGGGAGGGGCACTTTTCCCTGCAACACAGTGAGCCAGAGGCATGCAGAGGGGAGAAGAGCCTGAGAGCTAGAGGGAGGTGGATCTTGGTAAGGGGGCAGAGGCTCCATCCAAGGGAGACTGCACATGTGGGACCCAAGGACAGGTGCACCATTGTAAGCTGGGAGCGGTAGAGTCTGATATGAGCAACATGGACACCATGACAGAAACAGACTGTCCTTGGAACCAGCACACAGGGAACCTTGTTCTTTCCAACATTTCATACAACTGTTGGGAAACAAAAGAGCTCTCCTTCTCCCTCGCTCTTATTGATGGATGCAAATAGCTAGAGCCTCTTCAGAGGGAGACTTGGCTGTCTCTGTCCACGCTTCAGACACAGACCTTTGGCTTTCTCCTTCCCTCGCAGGAATGTGTCATCCAGCAAGAGCAGCACTGGCCACCGGGACGCCCTGCGTGGGGAAAACATTCCATAGCTGCACTGCCCTTGTGGAAGCCCCTGGGCCCGTATGGCTCTTGAATTGTGGCTGGCGTGACCAAGAAACTGAATTCTATATTTTACTGAAATTCATTTAAATGTAGATAGCCGCATATGGCCGGTGGCTGCCATATTGGACAGTGCTGCTCTGGATGTCCTTTCCTGTGTGCCCCAAGTATGCAGAAGTAGCCACAGAGGTACTATGCGCACTGGGAAAATATGGGGCCCTAAAGGTCCAGCATCAGGGGCTAGTGAGGGAAATTACAGTACAGCCACAGGAAATGCCAGCCCAGATATAAGCCAGGATGTGCTGCCAAGTGAGAAAGGAGGGTGTGCGAGTGTGGTCACTGTTTTTTGTAGAAAAGGAGATAACATGCATATATGTTTGTATATGCACTGAATATCTGGAGAGATATACCCCAAAATGATAGCATGCAAAATGGTATCATCCAGAGACAGAAATCAAGTGGCCATGGAGCAGGTGGAAAGAGGACGTGTGTGTGTGTGTGTGTGTGTGTGTGTGTGTGTGTGTGTGTGTGTGTGTGTGTGTGTGTGAGAGAGAGAGAGAGAGAGAGAGAGAAAGAGAGACAGACAGAGAGAGAGAGACTCCTGCTGTGTTGCCCAAACTGGGGTTAAACTCATGATCTTCCTGCCTCAACCTCCCATGTAACCAGGATTACAATTTCAAGTATACCAATGTGTCCAGTAAGAACTTAAGTTATGCTGGGTATGGTGGCACATGCCTGTAATCCCAGCACTCAGGAGGCTGAGGCAGGAGGATTGCCATGAGTTCGAGGCCAGCCTGGGCTACATAGTGAGACCCTGTTGCAAAAAAAAAAGAAAACTTTTTACCTTTCTCACCTTTCTCTTCTTTCAAAAGTGGGCATCATGTGTGTGTTTTTACTCATTCAGATTTCTGAACCAGTTAAAATATTAGAAATACAGAACTCTTTTTTTAATGTATAGAAGCTGCAGTCAGGCATTATGTAAATTATCTGCTGAAGTGTGCATATAACATTTTCTTAATATGTAGTTTGACACATGCAGACCCTGTAACACTCCCTGTCCACATTGATGGTCTGGTAAAGACTTAAGATTTGGCCCTGAAATTTGTTCTTATAATTAATCTGGCTTCTCCCCTCTGCAAGCCAAGGGTCAAATCACATTGTACACTTGCTCTCAAATTAGCTTAACATGGCTTGCCAGAAAAGTCGGCCTTGGCCTTGGTGTTGTTATTGCTCAGCTGGAAGGAGGAGCGAACAGAGCTGGGTGTGTGTTTCCATAGTGCCATGTGGTGGCTTAGCCATCTTGGATTTGTGTAATCCCCTTGAACTGAAAAGAAAGGTCAACTGAGGGGCTGTGTGGTGTACCAGGGAAACACCTGTTGTCTAGGCCCACACTCCCCTCACCCCACCAGGCTTCAGTTTCCCCCTCAGGGTGATAGGGGAAGGGAGTGGGATGGAGCTGTGGCATCCAGGACAACTGGCCCATGGAGGAATACCCAGATGCTGATGCATGAGATCGTATTGGGGGAGAACCCCAGGGGTGCTGCACGAGCCACAGTATGTCCCTGGAGATCCAATTCATTTTCCCCTGGCTCTTGGCCAGTGCCCCCCCGACTCGTCACCCATTCCTTCCAGCCACTGGGATGGGAAAAGCAGTGTTGGAGTCACAAAGACAGGATTTGAATCCCAGCCCCGCTGTGTGACCTTGGGGGGATGCCTACATCTTGAACCTCAGCTACTCCCCTCCTGTTAGGTGCTGTTAAGGGGATTCACTGAGATACACAGCCGATGTCACCTGGGATGGCCTTGCCTCACCAGCCCCCCAAGTCCTTGCACCCTCTGTCCTCAGGGAAACCCTAGTTCCATCCCATAGAATCCTGGCCAGAAACCTCAGGGTGAATGCCCATCTGGCCATGGTGGCTGCTGCTGTTATTATTATAATTCTCAAATGCTTTTCCTGTGATTTTAATTAGAAAATGTTGTATAGGAGCCAATCACCCATCTTCCTGTTTCCTTTAATCCATTCAACTGTAGATTGAGCCAGATTGTTAAAAACTTGCAGCCAAAAATGAAATTAAATTAAAAAGCCAAATGATTCAAGAGTCTATCCCTCAAGAGTCCTTCTCCCCTCCCTCCTTCCCAGAACATCTATCAACATTCAGATACAAGATGTCCCAGCCCCAGTAACTGCCTGAGCAGTTTACAGATTAGTTGGGGAGACATATTCAGAAAAGTCCATTGCAATGTCACAGGGACTCCCACTTGACAGGGACCCCTGCAAGTGTGTGTGATGGCAGTGGTGATGAGAGGAGCCAGGAACACTTCCTAGCAGAGGTGATACCCAAGCTCCAAATGCGAGTAAGAGAGATGAATGTGTGGGGGGGGTGATGGACAGCAATGGTTTCCCACAGAGAGGGTAAGTAGCATGGACAGGGGACACGTGCAGAGGTGATCCAGTCTGTGTGGCAAACAGCAAACTGTTTAGAGTACAGGTGAACAAGGTAGAGAGACTAGAAGACTGAGAAAAGCTCCCAAAGACATCAGGTCCTAACACAGGAACCTGCAAGTGTTAGCATATATAGAAGAGGGTCTTTGCTGATGTGGTTAAATTAGGGATCTGGAGATGGGGGAGTTATCCTGGATTTTCTGGGTGTGTCCTACACACAATCCTGTGTGTCTGTGTACAGTGTTGGCACAGTTGGATCACACATAGGAGAGAAGGCTGTGTGACCACAGAGGCAGGGATTGAGAGAGGCAGACACAAGCCAAGGAAAGCCAGCAGCTTTGGGGAACAGTAAAGGCAAGAACAATCCTTCCCTAGGGCCTCCGAGGAAGCAGAGCATGGACAACCCCTTGATGTGGGCCCAGTGAGAGATCTGTGGAAGAGCACACTTCTGCCATGTTGAGGCCCTGGTGCATAGCTGCAGGAGTAGAATAGACAGGGTAGGAGAGAATGCTGGAGAAGCCAGTGTGGGTGGAAAGAAGTGTGGCCAACGGTCAGGACACAAACAGATCAGGCTTGGCTGGGTGCAGACACATCCAGAGATGTGAGATCTGGGAACACCCAGAGAGCCCACCGCACTGGGAGGGCCCTTTATGATCAGTAGGCAGCGGAAGCCCTTGAAGGAGTGAATAGGCTCACAGCCTGGGGGAGGCAGGTTTTAGGAAGACCACTCCAGGCACGGTGATGGAGGAAGGGAAGGCAGGAAGCAGGGAGGCAGGGAGGCCCAGTCTGGACCCCAGGGCAGAGATGTCATTGACAGAAAAGAACAGCAGGCAGGATGGAGCCAGAGAGGCTGTGGCAGCAAAGATGCCACCTGTGATCACAGAGGTGTAAGCACCGAAGTTGAACAGGGAGTATCTCTCAGAGGATGCCCTGGGTGGAGAGGGCCAGCACTGATTGATGGGCTCCTCCTCTCCGCACCTGAGTCCTGGGCCCTGCAGGGCCAGGGGGACCCAAGGCCCTCCCAAGGCCGCCTCACCAGCCCTTTGGCTGTGCCAGGTGAGCACAGAGGACAATCAGGGGGCCCTGGGAGCAGGCAAAAGCACATTTTTTGTCCTGTTCGGACTGGGATAATTGCGGCATTAACGGAAATGCATTTCTCACCTATTATCTGTCTGATTGAAAAGTACTTTGCAGTCATTTAGAGCCCTCACACCTCCTATAATCAGAGCTCACTTGCTCAGGCAGAGGCAGGAAACTGGGTCACCATGTGGCTCCTGAGCCTCTCTGGACTCAGGAGCACAGAGCGCAGGCTCAGCCCCTGCCTTGCACCCCAAGCCCCTTCTCTGCCCAGCCTCTTTATCAGTGAGCAGACTAAACCTGGAGGATTCCTCTCCCATCCCTCGGATCACCCATGTCCCCCACAACTCCCTTTCTAGACCCCTCTCCCCTGGCACCATCTCAGAAGATCCCCTGGCATTCTGGTTATTTTTCATGGAGAATGGGTCCCATTTGGAACTGGCACTTAGCTCAGTGGTAGAGCACTTGCTTAGTATGTGTGAAGGCCTGGGTTCCATCCCCAGCACCGCCCAAAAAAGCATAAGTAGGAAGGAGGGAGGGAGATTTGGTCTTTTGGCTGAAGAGAGAAGTGTGTGTGAGATGACTCAAAGGGAGGCATCTGGCCAGTGTCCTCTCAGGGCCTGAGCACTTGGGTGGCCTATTGTTTTCTCTTCAATGTGACTCAACTTCATGAGATTTAAGTGAAAAAGGTCAGGGTTTGGAAGAGTGATCTGTTTTCCTATTTGCCTTTTTGCACTTTTTTTCCCCCTTGGGAAATATATTGTAAATAAAAGGCATGTAAGTGACACACATTAACAATTTAAAAGACTATTTAAAAAAGAAAACCTGGGAGTCAGGGATGGTGGCACACACCCATAATCTCAGCACTATAGAAGGCTGAGGCAGCAGAATCCCTAGTTTAAATTTAGCCTAGGAAACTTGGTGACTTAGTGAGATCCTGTCTCAAAATGAAAAAAGGGCTGGGGATGTTGCTCAGAGCAAAAGTTCTGGTTTCAACTCTCAGTACCACAAAAAAAAAAAAAAAAAAAAAAAAAAAAAAAAAAAAAAAAAAAAAAAAGAAGGAAAAGGAAGGAAGGGAGGAGGGAGGAAGGAAGGAAGGATGGAAGGAAGGAACAAAGAAGTGGAAAAGGAAAAGAAAAGAAAAAAGAAAACATGGGGCTGAGGATGTAGCTCAGTGATAGTGTGCAAGGCCCCAGGTTCAATCAGTTTCCATTTTGATAGATACGAGTCTCTTTTCAAAGCTCTAAAGTCCAATGGAATCTGTAACCAACCATCAGTCTCACAGCCAGTTCAAAGCTTCTCCCCTCCCCACTCTGCTTCCTCCTCCTCCGTGTCTAGACCCCTCCAGGGCTGGGACGGAGAAGATGGAACTGGGAGAAGTGCAAATGTTGTTCTGCTGAGCCAAGTGCTATCTGCAGGGCTGGCTGGCTTGGCAAACACTGGCCACCACACCTCCCTTACTGAGAAGGTGGCTCTTTCATGGACATGCTTTGGGGCCTCCTCCCCACCCATGCACCCATGTGGAGCCCTCCACCCTGAGGCTTTCCGTGGAGTATATGGAGCTGGAGGGCTCTGTCGCCCAGCTGCTGGGAGTGCGGTAAGAGAGCTGCCTTGCCCAGCTCACACTCATCAATGGCAGGTCCAGTTAAGCTTATGGCTGCAGGTAACAAAAATCATGCTGGCTTTTCCAGGCAGAAAAGGGTTTGTTACTGGAAATAGCGTGTTTACAACAGCATCTTGGGCTCTGCTCCATCTGTCACTGCACATACTCTGGTTGATCAACCATTCCATCAGCAGGGCAGGGCTTCCAGAGGGAGTGTGGCAGTGGCTGACCTTCGGACCTCTGTGTCTCCTTAACCCAGGGATGGGGAGGCTGCCACGGCCACTGCATATGGGAAAAGTCCCAGTCTATGGAAAAGGGTGGGGGCAGAGTGAAAATCATCTCTCCTCTTCTTTCTTCCAAGTTTGTGCAAGTGACCGGTGTGACATCATGTACAGCCTCACTAGTGGAGCTCAGGGTGCCCTCAGTAGGAGGTGGAAGGGGTGGGCCACAGGGGCAGGAGCCGAGATGGGTGGGGAGGTATCAGCCACAGATTGCATCTGCTTATCAGCAAAGGGGCAGTGTTTGGGTTCTCCTAGGAGCAAACTCTGAGACAGGTCTGTGGTCGAGATTAGGAAGTGGCCCTCCCTCCAAAATGCACCCCAGTCTGCCTCCTCACCATTGCTGTTGCCACCACCCTGGTCTTGCCTGGCCCTTTGCCTTGGCCTCCTCACTGGCCTCCCTGTTTCCTGCCACCTTTCCTTCAAGCCCAGCCCATATTTTCCCCAGGAAAACACAAATTAGATCATGCCATTCGTTTATTAGCATCCTTATTTATGATCAGTCTCATTGGCTCTACACCGTAACTCCATGATGGCAGGAACACGTGCCTGGGGCTTAGCAAAGTGCAGGTGTGGACTTCTGAGCCTGTGCTGAGGGCCTCATTGAACAGCAGAGCTGAAGCCAGGGCTGAGGTGGGAGCCTCACCCAGGGCACCCCTGACCCTTCCACAATGCAGAGGTACAAAGTCCCAGCTCCAGAGTCAGCCACGTTCCAGAAAACTCCATGGGAATGTTGGAGAATATTATAAAATGTGACTTTGAAGACCCTTTCCAAGAAAGTTTCCAAAACAATAAGCAGCCAAACTAGGTTACCAACAAGATAGATGACCAAAATGACACATGGGGTAGAGCCTACTGTGAGAGAGAGCTGGAGCACAAAATATTAGCCAGTGGCTTGATTCTGAAACAATGCCACAACAATGTCTGCAAATGTGACAAAGGAGCTTAGAAATGAAATAGGTGGGGATATCTTTTTTTAAATGTAGGTACTTAATAAATATTTATTGAATAAATCAACCATTTGTGTTATACAAAGAAGAAAATATGTCTGAAGTGATACTCTATACTATAAAACATGACAGACTGGAAGGTTCTAGAACCAGTATTCTGCAAAAGGGTCACTAAGGAGCCCTAGCATCCATGGCTTAGCTGTGTGTTCCTCTGGCTTCAAATCACACAAATATTTTCTTCATTTTCTTATTATTTTGAATGTATTTTTGAGAGCTGTTTCAAATCCTTTATGAAATGAGGCAGGAAACAAACAGAAAGGAAGACAGACAGATGAAATCAGTAGACCCCAATCAAAGGGGATGTAGAAAATGTGGAATTGAGAAGAGGCCAGGAGAGAGGCCACTCATTCTAGTGACAGGCCACAGGACCACTGTCCTAGCTTCATCTCTCATGTCTAGAAGGGAGACTACAAGGTGCTTCCCTGATAAGTTGGAAAAGCTCTTGCTCGCCCAGCTCTTCAGGTTAGAAGACATTTGTGGGGAAACAGCCTGGCCACCCAGAGGTGGCAGATTCCAACACCTCAGTGGTGGCTCTGTCATCTCCCGCTACCATGGGGATGGAGATTAGCAAGCAGTAAGCACCCAGGACTCAGGGTTGCCGGATGGGCCAGCTGGAAGGGCCCACTCTTTGTCTCTACCCAATGGTCACTGAGGCTCCTGGGTACACCTAATCCACTGTCACCATGCATTCACCACACAGGCGCATGGGCAGCTCCCTTCTGCAATAGCAGCTGGTTTGGACCGCACTCCATGGCCACCCATCTGCCACCTGCCCTCCCTGGCCAGGGATGTTCTGATGTCTCTAGGTGGCTCTTATCCTCAGAGCATCTCGCCCTACTCCACTGGCTGGGCTCTGGGGCTCAGATGGGGATTTTCCAGTCTTTCCACATGGCTGACCACCTATGTACAGTGGGCCCCAGGTGTGCCATCTGCGTGCCTCTATCCCACACCCTTCCCCAGGCAGGAGCCCTCACCACGTACCAGGGTGAGGGATGGCTGAGCTGCAGACTCTGCGATCTGTTAGAATTCTGGCTCCAGCTTTGTGACTTCCCAGAGTCATTTAGTCTCTCTGTGCTTTAGTTCCTCATCTATAAGATGGAAACAGTAACAGCAGGCACTCTGGAGAGCTGTTAGTGCAGGTGTCTGACAAGCATTCAAGAAAAGCTTGCTGTTCTTAGCTCCCTCTCCTCCCTCGGGGGCTTGGAGCCCCAAGCAGCCCTAGAGCCCCCTGACCTCCACGGAGGCTGTCAGCTCTGTTTGTGTGTGTTCTGACAAGGACTGCCAAAAGCGCAGCTTTATTAAGCCTCCTCAGAAAGTGTCCTGAACCCCACAAGTGGACCATATGGATCCCCGGGAAGCACTTCAAATGAAAGGCCTACACCCCAGCTTTGGACCTTCAGTGACCCCCTCACTCTTGTTCTCTTTGCTGGTTTCCCACTCTATAAATGACAAGCATTTTGCAAAACCATCATCTGTCCAGCACTTGGATCTCAATAATTTTATGCTGTTTCCAGATATGAACTGAAAAATGCTCCTTTGATACTAAAATACAGTATTACTATCTGGGGCCACTGGCCTAGTGAGGGAGCCATCCCTCTTGCACAGCTGGTCAGGTGGGTGGCTGGGCAGAGCTTCCACAGCAATGTCCTGAAGGGGAGGCTGGTGTTTGGCCCTGGTAGAACCCATAGAGTGCAGAACCCCACAAACCCTGGAAGATTCAAATACTGACAAGTCATTCAGGGGGTGTGAAAAGTAGAACTGTGGAGGTGAGCTCACTATAAAGTCACTGCAAGGCAAATGGAGGCCTTGAACTTGAGACCACTGGGAGCCTCTCACTTAGTGGCCTCTGCCCTCTCTGCCCATCCTGTCCCCGGGGAGGCTGCCTGAAGGACTGCCTTCAGCTCTGTGACGCCTGCAGCACTGTGCCAGGCCCAGCCCTCTTTTGTGTTTGTGGGCAAGGCAGGAGGACAGAGATTCCCCTGGCCTTCCTCTGCACCCACCCCCCCAAGCAGGCCTCCTGCTGCCCTGCGGCTCACACAATATCAAATGCACACACATAGAAGTGCCTGCAGGCCAAGGCAGGCCGGCCTTGCCGGCACAGTGGGGGAACCCAGAGGTGGTGGCTTCCTATTTTCACTTCCATCAGTGAGAAGCAGCTGGAAAGGGAGCCAGCAGCAAAGGTCGGCATCTGCCATGGTCTCTCCAGAAATGGAAAAAGCTCGTCTTTTCTTACCGCCAGTAGGATGACTTGAACATGCCAGGTTAACCCTTCCAACACCCCCTTGTGCCCACCCCAACTGAGTAAGAGGCTGTGGACCCTCTGGAGAGAGGCCGCCAAGGCTGGCTGGGCAGATGCTTCTACCACGCATACTGAGCACTGGCTACAGGTCAGGCCCAGGCCAGATGTGCAGTCTCTTATTTGATCCTCGACATGACTCTGAAAAGTCAGTGTTATTAGGCCTACTTATAGATGGGGAAACTGAGGCTGGGAGGGGTGACATGACAGGGCCAGATAGCTGAGAAAACAAGGAGTATGAATTCTAGAGACCAAGCTCTTAGCCACTCACTAGAGTTGATGGTCTCTGTCCCTTCCAGTGCCTGCCTTCCCTCATGCCTGCTTGCCCAGGCAGTCTGGTCATCCAGCCCCTCTGCCTTGGGGTCGCTTGGGGTCTTCACCTCCTTCACTGCCCAGCCTAGCCCCATGGCAACATGTGCTCCAGAAAACAGCTCGGCATGGGAATCAGGCAGGACTGGATTCACACCCCGACTTTCTGGTCAGCATGTGATCTGGGGCAAGATTCTACTGTGAAAGCAGGAATACTGTTCCCTCCTCCCATTTGTCCCTGAGACTGACAACCCTCAGGACAGGTGTCTAGAGATGCCTCAAGGAGATGTGACTTTCCCTATTGGCACTCCGTGGCCTAGAAATGTCTCCTAATCTCCCCCTCCTCATCTTTGAAATGGAAACCCAGTCATTTGTGCTTCATGGGATTGCTGTGAGGATTTAAGGAGTTAAAATATGTAAAGGTTGGCAAGCACCAGTAACTGGTAGTGAAATAGCTGTTGTTGCTATTTTCTTCTTCTCTTCTCCTTCTTCTCTTTCTCCTCTTTCTTTTTTTGATTTTTGAGACAGGGGCTTGCTTTGTAGCTAGCCTCATGGTGATCCTCCTGCCTCAGTCTCCTGGGTGCTGGGATTACAGGAGTACACCATGCCACCCAGTGATATTTTCTTCTTTATTTTTTAAATTAATTTTATTGGTACACTTCTGACCTACATAATGATCACATTCATCATTCATCATAGGGAATTTGTGCCTGCATGTAATATATCTTAATTCTCTCCCATTTTCTTCTTAATCAAAACACTTGCCTGGGCCACTGTCTACTAGAGATTAGCTGCATAGCTTACCTCTGGCTGCTCTTCCTCCTCCTCTCCTTCCTCCTCCTCCTCCTCCTTCTTCTCTTCCTTCTTCTTCTCCTTCTCTCCTTCCTCCTTCTCTTCCTCCTTTTCCTCCTCCTCTTCTTCCTCCTCCTCCTTTTTTAGCAGTAGTGGGGATGGAACCCAGGGCCTCACATGTGGCAAGCAAGTGTTTTGCTACTGTACCACACCCAGCCCTTGGCACCTCAATCTTTACCTTCAATCTAGAGCTCTGGGTCTCTAGGTTTACCCCCCTCTCCTGTGGCATCCCTTCTGGGTGCCTCATGAGCTTGGCCAGCCATGTGTGTCCAGCACCTCCTCTCCCAGTGGGTCTCTTCCCATTCTGGGGCTTCCCAGTCTTGGTCAGGCCCCACCTTCCCCACTTGCCTACCTCATCTTGACTGCATCCTTTCCCCATTCCCCTATGCAACTGCTCCTTCTTCTATGGCTCTCCATCCTCCATCCTCCCCACCCTGCCATTATCAGCTCCCGCATGCACCTCTCCATCTCCCTGGGCCACAGGGCACTGCAGGCTGGCCTGGTTGGGCGGGACGAGACTCCAGGCCAGGCCAAACCACATGCAGGTGCCCAGCACTGAGACCACCCTGGGTGGCAGCAGTTAGAGGAAAACCGTGGGCTCTCAGCCAGCCAGGCTCTTGGCCAGCCCAGTCATCTGACCATAGCTGTCACAGATTGATGGACACTGACTCTGTGCCAGCCTTATGGATATCAGAGTCCAGCCCCGAGTTCTGAGGAGCTACTGGGGGTGGAAGAAACAGGACACAGTGGGCAGGGAGGTATCAAGAGCCTGGCAGTTTCCATTACTCCTTTTTGGGGGTCCCACTGCCTAGGGGGTGGAAGAAGGGTTCAGGAGCCCCCTGTGATCTGTTCAGGATCACTTCCCTCCTGCACTGCTGCAAGGGCCTCATTTCTGAACCTCTCTGCTTCCAGACTGCCGGCCCCCAAAAAATCTACTCTGCCGCAGGAGTACTGTGAGAACACAAATCTCACAAATGGCCTTGCAGATTAAACTCTTCAAGGGCTCTCTAAGCACAAACCTCCGCAGGGACAAGGCCCTCCACAGTCGCTCCCTGCTGCCTCCTGGCCATCCGCACGTGGGCATGAGCTACAGGTGACTTGTTGCTCATCCCCACACATGCCACCTCTCTCCCACTGTGTGCCTCTGTACCCCACCACCTCAGCTGAAATTCATCCCAGGCTCCTCCTTTTCCCTTTTGTCACCAGGCTGACCCCTCTCATCTGGCAGAATTTCCAACTCAAGTGACATCTTTCCAGAAGCTCCCCCAAAGCCTCTGTGCCTCCTTGGGTCATTTCTCTGTCACATGATCTCAGCCCCCACCCACCACTTTCCCAAGTCTGCTTACTTGTCCATCTCCCCATCTGGTCCATAAACGTGGGAACATAAGGATCACACCTTATTGGTCTTTTTAAACCAGTGCCTAGCTCAGGATGAGATACTCAGTAGTAGCTTGGCGAATATTTGTGGGGTGAGCACAGGAGTGAATCGGAGGTGACCCTTGCAGAGGCAGCCATGCTCGCCACTGTGGCCACCAAGGAGCAAGGGGGTGGCACAAATGAGGCTGATGAATGGGGTTGGGGGAAGATGAGCATGCTAGAGGGGCCTCAGTTTGCATGTGGGACAGGGGGCCTCTTGATGGCAACATGAAAAAGCAGGATATTCCACAAAGCCTCAAGGTTGCAAAAACACTAGGTATGGCCAAAGGAAGCACACCAGTGAGCAGCCCCTCCAATCACAGCCTCCAGGGCACAACCTGGGCCAGAACCACCTGGAAGTCTTGAAGCGGCTATCCCTTGACTCTGGGTAATGGTAAATTCAGACTCAGAATGGTGGCTACTGCTGGCATCTGTCTCCTCACTGCCCTTCCAAAGCCCTATAAACTAAGAGCAATTAGTGGACCCCAGAATGAGCTCCCTGCTTGCTCTGGCACAGGTGGTATTCTTATTTTTTTAATGTGGGTACCGGAAGTCGAACTCTGGAGCTTGCGCTTGCCAGCAGACACTTATGCCACTGAGCGATATCACCGGCCCTTTTTTTCCTTTATGTGGGTACCGGGAGTCGAACTCAGGACCTCGCGCTTGCCAGGCAGGTGCTTACACCGCTGAGTTATCTCACCGGCCCACAGGTGGTATTCTTGATGGCCCCCACTCCATCCTGGAAGGCAGGCTCACCAACCAGGGCAAGACCATTCTCTCTTCTCCAAGCCTCTTAACTCTAAAGCTGCACTTTAGAATCCCAGTGGACTTTCCTAGGCCCTGTTGTTCTGTCTACATTAAAGCTGGTGACATTCTTTCTGCTCTAATCATGAACTTGAAGCAGAGAGGTAGTGGAACACCTGAACCACTGGTAGGTCATTCAAAGGTCAAAAGGCTTAGCACCATAGCTGGCAGGAACAACAGGTTCAGATCACTCACATTCTCTGGAAAATTAGCCTCAGACCCAAGGCCCTCCTGCCCCCACCCCAAGCTGTGACAGCAGGTGGATGGCCATAGAAAGAAGGGGCCTTAGAGCAATCAGAAGTGAGGGCTACATGTTGCTAGGGAGCAACCAGCAACAGCTGGCTGATAAATAAGTCGTGTCCTTGGGAAAGCATGTTCCTGGCCACTAATTAAATGCTGCTGCTGTGTCTCGTCCTTCAGGGAGCTGTAGAAATGTGCTGAATTAATGCAGCTGGGAACAGCTAGGTTCACAAGCCAGCTAAGTCTCCTCCTGTCTGTGCAAAGAAAAGGCTCAGGGGGCAGGAATAAAGTGTTAAGCCCCCAGGAGGCTGCACAGGAGAGAAAATCCAGGCTTCAGAACACTTAACTAGTTCAACTAGTCCAGAGTGTCTACCTAATACCACCTTCTGCAGGTGAATTCATTGGTTAAATACTTTTTAAAAAAATCACATTAAATTCCACATCTGGGTATACATCCAACATAACTGAAGCAGGATTTTCAAGAGATATCTGCACACCTGAGGTTCATAGTAGCAGCACTATTCACAATAGCTAAGAGATGGCAACAACCCACTGTCCTTCAGTGAATGGATAAATGTGATATATATGCAGGATGAAATATTATTCAACCTTAAAAAGGAAGACAATTCTGACACATTCTACAACATAAATGAACCCTAAAGATGTTATGCTAAATGAAATAAGTCAATCACAAAAGGACAAATACTGTAGGATTTTACTTACACATGGTATAGAGGAGGCAAATTCAGAGACAGAAAATAGAATGCGGGTCACCAGGAACTGGGCATGGGAGGCAGGGGAGTGGGGAGTTTCAGTTTTGCAAGATGAAAAAGTTCCAGGGGCGAGGGGGTGTGGATCTCACAGTTCTGGTGGCAGACCACTTGCTTAGCTCAGCCTCCAAAGCCAAGAAAAAATGTTCTAGAGATTGGTAGTACAATAATGTGAATACACTTAACACTACTGAACTGCAGACTACACTTAGAAATAGATAAATGCTACACTTAGAAATAGATAAATGCTAAACTGAGTAAGATATATATATATATATTCTTGAGGAGGGAACCCAGGGCCTCATGCATGCTAGGTAAGCCCTCTACCATGTAGCTATATCCTCAGCGCTATGATTTAAAAAATTTTAACTCTAAAAGTTTTTTTTAAATACACAGTCATAGTAAAAAAATATTACGAAGATAAAAATAAGCTAAATAGTAAATGTCTATATTCCCTTATTCCCAGGCCCATTTTCCAGAGCCAACCATATTAAATAGCCTCCTATACCCTTCCTATGATTCAGTGAGCATATATCTATTTGTGTCTATGTTGACTTAAACTTCAGTACAGAGTGTAGTTGGTTTTTACTTCTTACAAAAAAATCACCACACTAAACAGTCCTTCAGTACGTCTCAGAGAGCTTTCCAAATAAATGTGTACAGATGTGCCTCATTATCATTAACAGCTGTATCAGACCCCATTTTATGGATGCTCCATGATTTATTTAGCCTCTCTTCTCTTGATGCACATGAAACGGTCTCTGCTTTTTCATAATGAAAATGCGATGAACGTACATCTTGTTCACATTCGCAAATGTTTTGCCTTGATACATGTTTAGAGTTAGATTTTAATTCCATTAAACATTATGTACATTTATTATCATACTGCTTTTTTTGTCTTTAAAGAAGTCTGAATCAACATATTCTCGTACCAACAGTGAGTGAGAGTATCATACGCACTTGTCACTATCTGGTCAGCAAACATTTTTAATCTTTGCTAATCTGAAGGGTGGGAAATAAATACTAGAAGAATCTTTTTTTTTATTTTTATTTTTTGTGGGTACCAGGGGTCGACCTCGGGACCTCGCGCGCCAGCAGGCACCCGTGCCACTGAGCGATATCACTGGCCCTTTTTTTGTTTGTGGGTTCCGGGAGTCGAACTCAGGACCTCGTGCTTGCGAGGCAGGCACTTATGCCACTGAGCTATCTCACCGGCCCCCTAGAAGAATCTTTCATATAATTGTTGACCACATGAATTTTATTTTTTCTTTAAATACCATGCTCATCATATTCTTTACTCATTCTTTTTTCTTTTAGATGGCTCATATTTTATATTTATAAAATGCTTTTACTAAGGAAATCAACCCTTTAATAAAGGTGTTGTCATTTGACGTTTGACTTTGTTTTGGCATGTTTTGCCATGCATAAGTTTTCATTTGTAGGTATTCCTTTTTATAGGATTTTTTTCTTCTGCCTTTCTTAGAAGGGGCTTCCTCACTACAAAATTACAAACAGAAATCTCAAATGGCACTGCAGCTATGATAGGTCCACTTTGTGTCCCTCATGACTTTTTCTGAACTTGGCCCTTGCTGCTGCCCCTCCCTGAGTCCTCACCGTGAGACCCATGGAAATATTCCTGGATTCTGCTCCAGCTTTTCCCATTCTGCCTTTTTATGAAACTCTACATTATTATTATTATTATTTTTTTATGTGGGTACCTCAGGACTTCGTGCTTGCCAGCAAGCGTTTGTGCCGCTGAGCGTTATCACCGGCCCTTTTTTCATGTGGGTTCCGGGAGTCGAACTCAGGACCTCACGCTTGCCAGGCAGGCGCTTGTGCTGCTGAGCTATCTCACCGGCCCCTACATTATTTTAACACAAAATTTCTCAGCCTTCTAAAATCCATCTCTGCTTCAACAACCAAGAAATCTCATGTCCCTCCAAGATTTTCAGGGGATGGGTCCCCAGTATGAATCACTGGTCTTCTTTATAACTTCATTGGAGATTTTTTCTCAAATTCTTAAGTTCGTAACATGAAAACTTACATATGTTTCATTTTCCCAAAACCACCCCATTAATTTATTTTTCAAAGAAACCCCTCTCAAAGTCCTCATGTGCCCACTATGTCAGATTTACCCCTACCTATCCTGAGTTCAAAATAATTTTTTAGATAAATTTTATTTTTTTAAAAGAAGTATCCTAAGTGACATTTTAAAATAAAAAAGGATTGATCTCAAGAGAAACAACCTAGAGGGAGTTTATTTTGAGTAATACATTCCTCCTGGAGGGTAGATTTCAAATCTTGTAACCCCAACGAAACTTTGAGAGAGTGTGGGTAAGAATGTGAGTTGAAAATTACCTTTCATTTGCTTCTTTGTGCCTATTTGGAATATTCCCATTCTTCAAATTTTTCTTTCTTTTATTAGAAATATAGGCCCCTCTCTATTCTTTCAATAATTAATTAAAACTAAGAGGCAGTCTCTTCTTAATAAGTTTAGAAGAGAGACGAGATCTGGAGACCAGATCTCTGGCCTGAGGAAGCAGAAGCACCAGGACAGAAGGGGTCCGGCTGCATGGGGCCTGTGACCGACTTCCGCTCTCCGAGTTGATACATGCCGCTGTCAGGCTGCAGGTTCAGACAGCCCTCCAGCAGGGGGCACTGTAAATGCAGGAGACAGAACCCCAGCATCAAATTCTTGATGAGACAGCACGTGGCCCAGCAGTGGGCTTCTACACAAAAGCTCGCTAACATAACACTCAGCTCTTTATTGCCAACTCCCCACGCAGAGATTGGTTACCTAGTTTCTCTACTGATGGTGAAACAGGTGAGACAAAGAGAGGGCAAGCACCTCTTCCTTTTCAAAAAGAGGGTGATGGATATTTGGAGACATTATCACATTAGAAACTCCAGAGGCTATATCTATGTATTCATTCATCCATTCATTCCTTTATGTTGTTATTTATTTAGTAAGGATTGAACCCAGGAGCTTGGCATGGGACTGTGTCTCCAGCACTTTTTATTTGGTATTTTTTATTTTTGAGACAGAGTATTGCTAAGTCATTAAGTTCTGCAGGATGGGCTTGAATTTTTGATCTTCCTGCCTCAGCCTCCCAAGATTACAGGTATTTGCTACTGCACCTGGCTATCTACACATTCTTACATTCCCTAGTGCTTAGCAGATCCTCAATAAATGTTTAATACATGAATGAACAAATAAGCCAACATATTAGTGTTCAGGAGAATGAGAAAGCATGTGGAATATATTATCACTGTTTAATAAAAGATAGCTTTGTTGGGTCATTCCCTATAAGAAGGGGATTAAAAAAAAAAAGAATGGCACAGATAGATAAACATGCACAAAAATATTAACTAATCAACTGTTTTTGATAATCAATAATATACCAGTTTAGGCCTACATAAATTGAAAATGTAAATGAATTCTGACACAGGCTGTACTAATGTCTACTTGCCGTTAACTAATAATGTCACTTTGAGCAAACTGCTTACTCTCCCTGAGGTCAATTTTCTTATCTACAAAACAAGAACAATCCTGCACTTTTCAAATATAACATGCCATATTACAAAATATACACCACTATTTACATGGGTCTTATAATGTGCAAACCACAAATTACCTCCAAAACACAACAGCTGAAAACATTTATTACCTCACACACGTTCTCAGAGTCCCCAGTCCAGGAGTGGCTGAGCCAGGTGGCTGTGGCTCAGGGCTTCTGGGTAGGTCAGGCATCTGGAGGCTCAGCTGGTGCTGGAGGATGGATTCCCAGATGTCTCCCCCACATGGCTGTTGGCAGGAAGCCTCAGTGCCTGGACAAGAGAGTCTCTCCAGAAGTTTGACCAAGGATCCTTGTGACTTGGCAGTGAGTAATTTAAGTGGGGCAGGGTAGGTGCAAAAGCCCAGCTTTGAAAGTGATACCCATGGCTTCCCATGTGTTTACTGGTCACAAAGACCAATCCTGATGCATTGTGGGAAGGGACGACATAATAGCAGGAATGTAGGAAGTGGGATTATGGTGGCCATCTTGGAGGCTGACTGCCACAATGTGCCATCAAGAGAAACTAAACCCAGACAACTAAACCAGGGTAACACTTTCTTATTCCTTGCAATTATTTTTATGCTGTTTTTGTCATGCCTTTATTTCCTGATGCTTTGACTTCTTGGAGCCTTGCTGATTCTGGAGGGACTGGCCCCCCAGGGGCAGTGTCAGGGTTTGTTAATTCCTAGGGATAAAAATCCCCCACACACACCACCACCAAGACTTTCATAGAATTATGGTAATGAATCAAAGCCCACACTCTTGACTACCTGTTTAGGGGTCTTCTCCCTGGGCCCAATCGCCTCAGGGCCAGGTACCACACTGTTGGGGACAACTTCTATATCCTGGAGCCCACCAAAATTATTCAAGCTTACCCTGCTTGCCCATTCCTTCCTCTACACACAATAAAGGCTCCTGCCTGTGTTTCCTCTTGCTCCCTTCCAATAGGCCAGATGCTTCCTGTGGGGTCCTGTGTGGCCTTTCTAAGCCACAAGCTTCTTCCTTCACGACAATCATTTGTATGTCTTACCGGACCTGATGAGGACAAGTCCCAGTACCCTTAAAACATACTTTTTCAAATAGCATGTTAGGCCTTTTTTAGATTTTGAGGCCTGTTGAAGAATACCGTTTCATCAGCATTTCCTATTTAAACTCATTTCATCTTCTCCTGTATTAGATCACATGTCCCTGGGAGTTCATCAGCTCCTGCTCAAAGTCAGCAACAAATTTCTGACAAATCGATTTACACCTCAGTGATTAGTCCTGTGCTTTGCAGGAATTGGTCACACTAGGCCTCTCATTGCATCAAAACTTCTTCCATTTTTTCTGAGGGGTGGGACTGTTTCTCCTTCATCTTGTTGCCTTGGTGGGGTTTAATCCGCAATCCTTTTGCACCCATCTCAGCATGTCAGTAAAATGCCATTTACTAGGGGGTATCTGTCTGTCTTCATTCCAAAAAGCACTGGCTACTCTGTGCTGCCATGGCCTCGTGTTCATCCCTCCAACAGCAAATGCATGCTTCACTAACATTAGCACCAACCCACTAGGCACAGGCTCTGTCTGTGCCTTTCTGAGTGCAAAATAACCTTTTGCTATAATACCACATCATAGTATAGCCTTCTGGAAGATACCTTTAAAAACACCTATGTTGCACACCTGCAGCACCTGCAATCACATAACTCATAGGAATGCTGGCAATGGGAAAAGCATGCCCACTCTGCACATGCAGTGATGACAACAGTTATGTCATAGCTGCTGCCTGGCTGGCATTAATAAGACATAATTTGAAAATAGACTCCAAGTTTTTGAAAGTGTGTCTCAGAATTGATGACATTGGGCCAGTGAGATGGCTCAGCGGCATAAACGCCTGCCTGGCAAGCGCGAGGTCCTGAGTTCGACTCCCCGTACCCACATATGAAAAAAAAAAGGGCCAGTGATATCGCTCAGCGGCACGGGCACCTGCTGGTGCATGAGGTCCTGAGTTCGACCCCCGGTACCCACATTAAAAAAAAAAAAAAAAGAACTGATGACATGCCAATACCTTCCTATGTAAAGTGTTTAGCATGGCTTCAAGCTATCAATAAGATTCATCAACACCACGATGCCAAACCCTGAGCAAACAAAGCTCCCTTCAACCAGTAGGTTAGGCCACAAAGAGGGTTAGGAGTGTTCTGGTTGTCTCAGACTTGAATAAGGTGGAGACAGAGGCCGAGACCAAGCCTGAGCTTATCTCTGGTGGGTGGTTAGGGGTTGGGCCTGAAGAAGGGTCAAAGTTATGTCACTTGGTCACCAGAAAATGAAGTAATAGTAGGGCTTTAAGCTGTCTCTGAGACAATAAAAAGACAGGAGAAGCTCCCATACAGGGTGAAAGGTCTAGAAATAAGGAAGAAGACCACTAGCATTTATTGAGTATTTACTATATTAAGAGCTTTAATACTCATTTTGTGCTCACATCAACCCTGTGAAGTAGACGAATTGATCCCCGTTTTACAGAGGAGAAACTAAGACTCAGTTATTATCAAGCCCACAGTTACACACTGTAGTTGACAGGGCCAGGGCTTGCACCAGACCTCACACCCAAGCCAGGGCTGTTCCCATAATTCTATGAGGCCACCAGGCGTAAAGCCCAGTCCTGCAGTGCATCTCTCTGCCTCCTACAAGGGTAATCAAATGTTGTGTGATGGAGACAGCCTTTAGAATTTTCCTTTTTAAACCACAGAGGGTTACAGTCATAAAGGGGATATATTGAGCAAATTAATGTTGTAAACAAAATTGCCCCAGAACATCAAAAATCACTTAATATGTTCAATTGCTTTCCAAGCATGCTTTGCAGAGGACCATTATGCTGATTACCAATAATTATAATCTACTCATTAAAGGATGTCCCTAAGGGCTTCTACAATGGAACACTTCATTGCCAAATTTAAGTTACTCTGTGTACTCGAAAATAATGAGGCTACCGTTCTTTTAAAAATTATCTAATTTAGGCTTTCCACTCATTTATACTGTGCTGTGTGAGGGCTCTGAATGAAATAGATTTGCTATATTTAAATGGAGCCCTTCTCTCAAAGGTCCAGAGCAGCCACACTCTGACACTGACATGGAAGCTCTCTGCATAGGAAGGATGAGAGGAGGGTACAGGGAATTTAGATCCCAAAGACACAGTCCCTGAAGTCTGCTCCTGTTTTTCTTAAATATTTTGGATCCAAAGAACTTGCTTCTCCAAAGATTCTTGAAATTCATTAGGCACTTGTGGAGAGAAGATAATAGAATTTACAGAGAGATACCTTAAATCCTTTAGGAATAAAACATACATAAACACACATGTAGGGACTGAGAACTTAACATGGGTCAAGGATGCAGTGGGCTGAGTGCTTTATCTCCCATTTTAGTAAAATTCTCACAATTACAAGAAATACTTGGGTCAAGCCAGGTGTGGTGGCACATGCCTGTAATCTCAGCATTTGGGAAGCTAAGGCAGAAAGATGTCCACAAGTTCAAGGCCAGCCCGGGCTACAGAGTGATTTCAAGGCCAGCCTGAACTACATAGTAAGACCCTATCTCAATGCTCCTCTCCCCCACCAAATAAAGACCACCCAGGACAGCTCAAGCATGGCTGCAGGTGGCTACGGGACAGTCAGGAATCTTACAGAAATCTAACAGGAGCCCTAGCATCATTGAGCTTCATGGAAACTGAAACTGAACCTAGAAGGTACCCAGCCAGCAAACACTGCATGAATCTTTCCACAGGGACCTTCCTCCTTGCATCTATTAATTTGCTTTCAACTCTAAGAAAGAGACAACCCAACTCAAAGAGGCTTAAAAAATAAGGACATTTACTGTCTCACGGAACTGGACTTCCAGATGCAGAGTGGCTGTCAGGGTTACATGCTCCAATTCCCTACTCTTTATTCTGCATCCAGGTCAGCTTTATCCTAAGGCTGGTCATATTTTTTAGTATAGTCATGGGGCCTTGGATAATGGAAACATGGGCTACATGTTTCCTCATTGACATTCTCAAAAGAAAAACATTCTCATTGTGTCATTGACCTGATATCTTTACCTCATTTTATCAGTAACCTGAACGAAGACACACAATAAGTCAGTTTCACACTGACTGGTTTTGGTCTAGGATTCTGTTTTAGTCACTAGCAAGGACTATGGGACTATAACGATTGGTTTAGACTGCTCATGATGCTTCCCAAGAGTGGTGTCAGATATGGGGGTAAGGATGGAAAGGGATGAAAAAAAAGAGAATCTAACAGGAATTCCTACATTCTTGGCTCAGGTAAATTGGTATAGATATTGAAACCAAATGGGATACCTTGAAGGAAAGATGGCGGGATCACTGTTGTTATGCTAGTTTTGAAACACCTGTTATATCCAAATGAAAATGGCATGTAAGTCATGGAATACATAAGCCTGGAGCTCAAGGAGGGGTCAGGGCTGGAGTTCCAGCTTTGACAGTCATCAGTACATAGCTAGAATTTGAAACCATAGGAATGGATAAAATCAACTAAAGAAAGAATATAGAGAAAAAGAGGTGAGAACCTAAGGCCGAGGGCTGGGGCATTTCAACAGCTAAAGGTAAGTGGATGACAAGGAGCCAGCAGAGGGAACCAAGAAGTAACAATCAGGGAGGAGGAGGGAATCCAGAAACAAGTGCTGTCCTAGAAACCAGGAAAACCAAATGTTTCTGAATACAGAGAGAAATCAACTGTCTCCAACACTGGGAATTGAATCAAGAGAGGGACAAGATGGGACCACTATATAGACTACAGTTTCAGTGGAATGTTGAGGACAGAAACTTCTCTGATGTGGGTTATGGAAAAATGGGACGTGAAGCTGAAAACATCTAGACAACTCTTCTGAGAAGTTTTGCTGTGAAAGACAGCAGAGAAATGGACAGTCACTGAAGGTGAGGGAGAGCCCACAGCAGGAAACTGTAAAGACATAATGTCCTAAAGCAGTGGTGGCAAACCCACAGCATGCATGCCGCAGAGGGCTGTTTGTATCACTGAAAGCTCTAAGAGGTTTGCCATCACTCTTATGGGGATCACTGAATGGGGATGACCTATCACATGAGAGGCCATGCAGAAAAGGAAAATAATCGTAAGAACAAAGTCTAGAGTTTTTTGAGAAGTCAAAAGGAGACAGGATTCAGTGGCGAGGTAGAGGGTGTGGTGTTTCAGAGAAGTGGGGATATTTTATACCCTGGAACAGGAGGAAAGGCAGGAAACAAGTGCAAATGCAATTCACACAGTCAGTTTTACATTGCCAGGACAAAATACTGCAAATTAAAGGAGAAGAGGCTTACCTTTGACTCATGGCTTCAGCCCACGGTCGGGGGCTCCCAGGCAGAAACACATTGGAAGCGTGTGGTGAAGAAAAGCTGCTAAACTCATGGCAACTGGGAAGAAGGGAGCCAAAAAGAAAGGGGCCAGGGGCCAGATACAGTCCCCAAGGCCAAGCCTCCCTGACTCACTTCTTCCCATGAGGCTCCATTTCCTACTGGCCCATTCAACTGTGAACTCATCAGTGGGACAACTCCTCATCTGGATTATGGATTAGCACCTCATAGTCCAACTACCTCTCCAGGAGTCTCTTAATCCAGTCAAGACGACAGTCAAGATCGACAGGCACACACAGTAAAGGAAAGGGAAAGAATTCTCTGATTATTTCTATTTCTGCCAAAAAGGAGGTGGCAAGGTGACCAGCTGAGAAATGGGAATTTCAAAGACAGGAAGGTGAAGGTGGAAAATAGTGGTTTCAGGAAGTGGGAAAGTAAATCGGCCAAAAGCATGTGTAAGGGTTGCTCAGCAGTGTTGAGTGCCCGTTTTAGGTCTGCAGTCACAGATTTAAGAACAGACATTGGTTTTTCTGCAGCAATTTTCAGGTGTTCCTAGACATGTCGAGTTGAGGTTTTTCTAAATGAGTATGAAGGAGGCAGAGCAGCAAGGAAGTGAAGGATAATTGCAAAGGAGGGCCATAGAGTAAGCCATGCACCCTAGATTAAGGAAAGAGGAAAGGCTCTGAGGGTGGGTGACAACTAATGCAGAAGCTACTCTCCCAGCAAGAGCTGCGGTGGGGTACAGCGAGCAAGTGAGAGGCTGCTGGGTGTGCTCAGAGCTGGGCAGCAGAGTTGATGGGAGATGGACAATACAACCAGGGGAATGTGTAACTAAAGTGGAAGGAAGCACAAATTAAGTCTCAGAGAGGCTAAGGAACTCAGCTGGCCAACACACAGCTCATGAGCAGAATGGCCAGAATTCACTGAGGACCGAGTAACCTCACCATTCTGCCAAGTCTTCAGGTACTTACTGAAGCAAAGTGCCTTCTACAGGGAAAAGCTGTTCATGTGACAGAACTCCCATGGCAATGAGAGGTACTGTGATATTAATACACAACTAGGTCCCCAAGCTTTGGGACCCTGCATCTGCCATGACTTTCAGAGTATTTCATCCTCCCAAGGGCCAGTGACATCGTTCAAGCCCTCCTGTTCTCTCCATGACCACCTGACTCATCTGCCCTCCCTCGCTCCAGTCTCTTCCCTCAGAACCATTCTCCATACTGCTGAGAGTTACCTGTGTGAACTTCCCATTATGCCTTCCTCTACATAAAGCCCTAGCACTGTGCACACCACCTCCCTTCACGATCTCCCCTCAGCCTGCCCGTCAGGCACATCTCCCTGTCCCCCAACCCCAGCTAATGCGGTGGCCCTATTAGATTATCCATCACAATCAACCTCAGTGTCCCTATTCATGCCTCTGTGCCTTTGTGTGTGCTCTCCTTAAAAAAGCCTCAACCTGGGTGACACATGCTCCCATTTACCCAGTTCCAGTGTCCCTTCCCTGGGATACCTCTCCTTCTTTGCCTCACCTTTATCTCCCTCCAGTGTCCTCAGAGAGTCACTATTAGACCTTTTACCAAGTGGTATTACGATGATCCCTTTAGCATCCTGACACAGTGTCTACCTGACTCATAGTAGGTGCTCAAATCTTGCATTGCAGGCTAGGAGAGAATAGATTTAGCTGTTCAACATTGAAGAGAATGAAATTAGCCAAACTATTTTTGTGGGGCTCAGCATCTTGTATCACATCTTCTGCTCCCAAAGGAAGTCAGGACAGTGGAGGGAATAAGGCACCCAGCTGTCTGCATCCACAGCTCCTTTCACAGCCTGCTCTGGAACCCGACATCTCAAAGCCACCTTCAAAGGCAGATGTTGCTAAACAAGCTGATTGCGTTACTGGAGGATTCACTATGCTGATGAAACATACACAGTCTGACAAGCCCCTTGGAACAGACTGGTTAAGAATGTAACAAAAGGATGAGGGCTGAGGGCCAGCAGATATCTATAGGACAGCTGTGACAGCTCAGCCACCCCAGGACAACCAGCATGATCTCTTTAGGGACACCTGGAGCTTGCCAGCTCCCCCCGCCCAAAGGACAGTACGTGCTACACAGTGCTTGTCTCTGCTATGGCCAGTGAGGGCTGCTCGATCTCCCACCTGCCCGACACAGATGGTGCAGACTCGAGCATGCTTCCACATGAGACCATGCAATTATACCGCGCTCCCCCAGCTGTGACAATTACCAGGCAAAAACCCTCAGGAAGGGAAGAATCCTGGCAGATAACTGTCTTTCACGCTGGCACTCACCACTGAGCATTCTCAGGAGCAGCTGCCGTCTCTTCCAGTCCCACTTGGAACCCAAGTACTCAAAAAGCATTGGTACGACATGAACATAAGACAGTCATCAAATGGGATCTATTTAAGTAAGAAAATACCAAGGCTTTAATTTTTTCTTATAAAGATAGCCCTGCTTATTGGGTAAGAGGAGAGGACATACACAGCTCTCATGTGTAAATGAGATTTACCTGCTTCTGGCTGCAATCCATAATGCTAAGGAAGTGAGATGAAGGAGGCAAAGGTGTAATGCTTTTATCTTCACAGCAATACAATGCTAAATAAACAAAAATTAAGTGGATTTAATTAATGCTGAGCATTCCCACAGGGAAAAGGCAAGAGGACCTTAAATTGACCAGCAGTAGTACTGTTTACAACAAAAGTCCCGTTAGGCTGAGCACCTCGCTCCTCTCTCTAGTAGGCCAGCCTGGAACCCACAGGGCAGGCAGGGGGTACTTCTACCCCAGAGTCCACTGAGAAAAGAAGCAGGCAAAGTTCTGCAACGCTAGACAGCCTGGCTGTGGTGAGGCACCTACGTGCAGCAGTGTCGCATGTGGAAGTTGACAACATACTCTGCGTTAGTCCTCTGCACGGAAATGGCAAAAGGCTCAAAAGGATGAAAGGTGAAGGCAACAAGGCGTCGCACAGTGTGGTTGATGGGGCGGCCCAGTAAGCCAGCCTGGATCTCAAACTTGAGCAGCCCAGAGTCCCGGGCATAGAACCTAAACAGAAAAATGAGACAGAAAGAGAGGATGGGGTTGACAGTCATCGCCGCCTTGAAATCTGAACAGCAGGGGAAGTGGTGATTCATTATTTTACCTAAGAAATCTCATTGTACATCAACCCCGAGTTAGCAGAACTATAATCACCTCGGTACCATCGGTTCACTTTAGGACAGTGATTATGAATTTTTACTATGCTGTTCTGTGTTACTGGTCATTTCTCTTTCCCAAGATGACCCTTAATTACATCCTAAATTACAGCCTCCACACTTACATGCGTTCGTGCCTAATGAGTGTGTGGGCCAGGGCTAGAAATGAGATACAACCCACAAATCTAAGGCATATGTACAATTTTAAGTTTCCAGATAGCCACATTTTAAAAAGTTTAAAAATGATGAAATTAATTTCAATAATATATTTTATTTAACTCAATACATCCAAAATATTATTATTTTGACCTAAAAGCAGTATAAAAATATTAACGAGCTATTTCACCTATTTTTTTTTTTTTTTTTTTTTTTACTAAATGTCTGAAATCTGAACACATCTCAATTCTGACTCATTTCACTTTAAGTGCCCAATAGCCACGTGTGGCTCTAGGCTCATCTTTACAAGTGTTAACGTTCAAGAATAAATTATTTTGGGAGGTTCTTTTTCATTCACAGAAACAAAATACTAAGTCATTTTTAATTTTTCATCTAATACAGTGAGACTAAAGATACTTTCATGCATGCCACTACTTACACACCTTTTCTCATATGCAAAGTAAATGACCTATGGTTGGAGGAACCAGAGATGACTAGCAGGCTGGGGCTGAATCGGGGGCAAGTTCTAGGACATGAACGGTCCTAAATTACACAGCTCTACAATTTCCCTTTTTGAAAACAAATATATAAACAGACAATGAAATAATCTTATTCCTCAAATTCATAGCCTCAGAATTTAAATTAAACAAAGTACTCACATGATTACAAATGACTATGAAAAGCTGGGCACAATGTCATACACCTGCAGTCCCTGGTACTTGGAAGGCTGAGGCAGGAGGATCACTTGAACCTACAGGTTTGAGACCAGCCTAGGCAACGGAGTGAGACCCATTTCAAAGGAAAAAAAAAAAAAAAAAAAAAGACGGCTACTATAACATTCACTCTAATGTAAAAATCCATAAAAAGAATAAATGGTTAGTTAGTAATAGGGAAATGGTTAAATAAATTATGCCACATCTACTTAATGTGATAATATGCCATCAGCAGGTCTATAATTGTGAAGATGATATAACAAAATGGAAAAGCATTTATATAGTAAAAACAGGATACAAACTATGACACTAAGTATAATTACGACTATATAAATGTAAACAGGCATACTGACAAATACTAATAATAAAAGGGCTAGAGTAATGGTATTACCTCTTCAAATGCCTTTAATATCCCTACATTCTGCATTTAAATTAAAATAAGTAAGAATTATAGGAAAACCCCCTTTAGTCATAGGCAATGACATTGCCAGATGTGTTACTTAGGCTCATCTTTTCAAATGACCAGGCAGGGAAGTCAGGAAGGACAGAAATGTGTTTCTGGCTACTGAGTATATCAGATGAGGCCCATTATGTGCTTTTATGTGTAAAAAGCACATCTGCCCTCCCCACACAGTCGCGGACACACAAGGGCTGGGCATTTCATGGGAGGTGTTTGTGCTTCTAAGCGTCAGTGTGCAGGGTCTGGGAGATGAGAAATATGGGACACGATGGGCAGAGTCCAGAACATGGGGACACCACAGGATGAACAACAATCTCACCGCATGGAAAATAAAAGGGAAGCAGAACCCAGAGAACAAACAGGATTTCAAGGAACAGTGATCAAACACCAATCCAGGAACTCCATTTAGATCCTGTGAAAGAATATTTACAAGACAACAGGCAAAGGTGAAAACTGGCTATTTGGTGGTATTAATAAATTTTGATTAATTTTCTCAAAATGGGATGATATGTTAAGGAATTTTTTTTTTTTTTTTTTGAGACAGGGTCTGTGTGGTTCAAGTTGGCCTTGAGCTCACTATGTAGCCCAGTCTGGCCTTGAACTCACAGCAATCCTCCTGCCTCAGCCTCCTGAGTTCTGGGATTATAGGCGTGTGCCACCACATCTGGCCTGTTAAGGAATTTTGTTGTTGCTTTTCTTTAGGTACTGGGGATCAAACCCAGGGCCTTCACACTGACCTAAATCCCTAGCTTTTTTTTTTGTTTTTTGTTTTTCTTTTGTTTTTTGAGACAGGGTCTTGCTAAGTCACCCTGGCTAGAGTTGAACTTGGGATACTCCTGCCTCAGCCTCCCACCATGCTGGAGTTAGAGGTATGTGCCACCACATCCTGTCTGTTGTTGCATTTTAAAGATCTTGTCTTTTAGAAGTTCATACTGAAATATTTACAGGTAAAATGCTTGGACAACTGGGATTTGCTACAAAACAATCCAGGGCAGCAGTGCAGAAGGAAGTGGTGGTGCAGAGAGATGGAACAAGACTGGTCACCAGTTGATAATCACTGACACAGAGGGTGGTCATACTCTTCTATTTTTCCTGTAAGTTTAAAACTTTCTATGGTAAGAATTTCTTTTAATTGGTGTTTGCAATGTGACTGTAAACTCCCAAAGGAATGGTGATTAACTGTACAGAGTATGTTACACAGACCTATTTATCTACTTATTTATTTATTTTGTTTTTTTGAGACAGGGTCTTGCTATGTAGTGCAGGCTGGCCTTGAATGCATGGCAATCCTCTTGCCTCAGCCTCCTGAGTGCTGGGCTGACAGGCAATCACCATGCCCGGCTTACACAGACCTATTTCATGCAAAATGAAGTTGAATGATGAAAGACATCTACTCTGAAGATCCAATCACCAGTTTTTGTGTGCTTAGGGTTCCAGGAACACAAGCCTCTCCCCAAGGGAACCCCATTGGAGACAGTGGTGCCAGCTCCTTCTCCTCACAGCTGGCACAGCACAGGCTCCAAATGTGGAGACAGGAGGGTGTGCAAACAACCGGACTAAGAGGACTAAGAGGTTGGCTTCCAGGTCCTAGCAAGCAACTCAGCAGTCCACACTCCACTATCCCTCCGAGAGGGCTCTCTCCTAAGTCAACCTACTTTTCAAGCTATCTCTAATATCTCTTCTGCTAAGTAACATGAGTCAGATATCATAATGAAGTCTCAAGTACAGAACTATTATGCAATGGTATTAGATTATTAATGGGAAAGTACTATTTCTTTCCCTTGATACCTTTAAAAGGAGAAGACACCTTTCTGAATTAGATGTTCTAGTGGGAAGCAAAGAGTAGGAGTAATTAATTTCTGAGACTAGTATCTAAGTGACCAAAGCACTCACCACATCACAGAGAAAACCTGCCCTTTCAGGCCACCCCAAGGGCATGGTGGAGACAGCCCCATGAATGCTCTGGGAAGAGAGGGTGAGAAAGCAGGCCTTCCTGAGCCCTTGCACAGTCTGCTGCTGAGGTGGTGACACAGTACCTGATAGGGTGGTCTCCACAGGTCTTGGGTCGCTCCATGACTGACACCCACTTGTCATCATAGCTGAAGAGGGACAAGTCCAGGTAAGGGCTGCCGCTGTAGGACTGGGCACTGATGGGGAGCTGACCCAGTAGCCGGCGTACTGCCTCCGTGTGCCCTCCATACTTGGCATTTATAATCGTGTCTTTGAACCTAAAACAAAGCACCCATGAGGAAGGCTTTCTCTGCAGCTGCCTGGGTTTTTAAACTGAAAAACACGTATCTAAACACCACTCATTCTGTAAGTAAAGATTAACCCTAGGTATTGCATAAAGACAGAATTCTTCTATACATTGGAGTCTAGGTAGCTACAGACAGTCTTAAAATGCAGGAAACAGAAATGTGAACATTAAATTACTGTAGAGAAGTTCCCACAGACTCTACAAACAAGTTTAAGACAAGTGTAACTGTTCTACAACAACTATTTGTACTCTTTTTTGATAACAGCTCAACTAGGAAAAGAAAGTCAAGAATTTACTTTCCTCATATAATAGACTGAATTAGGAAGGGGTGAAGGAGCACGGGAATCCAGAGCAGAAGCCACCTCCCTGACTTTTCTTGGGATTGGTTAAGAGCCCACTTCCCCCAAACCCTTGGAGAAACTGCTCATTTTGTATTTAGGGAACAAGCCACCTACCCAGTACTGAAGGAACACCTGTATCTGAAAGAACAGTGACAGACACAGAGTCGCCAAACTGACCTACCTACTACTCTTTATCAGAAGAAAGCACTCAGACAGGCAGACAGATCTCTGCACATATCCAGAATTCTCTTGTCTAAGACAATGAAAACTTTTAAAATCTAATGGAAAACTAAAATTTTCAAAGATTATATGGTAGCAGGAAAAATGTTAATCATAACGATAAGCAAAAGAAGTGGGTTATATAATTCTGCCTGTAAGGTAAGATTAAAAACACAAAGAAAACAAAAACTTAAAAAAAAAGAAGACTGCCAGAAATATGTTAAAATGTTAATAATTGTGTCTGGGTAAAAGAGATTTTTGGTTTTCCTCCCCCTTTTTCACTTTCCTATACTTTCCCAGGAAATGATGATTTTTAATTACGATGTGTTTAGTGATCAGCTTGCAAAAATACCTAAGAGTTTAACAGTCGGCTGTCATGAACCAGCGTGAGCCACCTCCAGGAAGCACGGGACGGCCCGGCCGATCTGGAAAGTTAGGTCCTTCAGTACTGGAAAACTGCTCCTTGTGCTTCTTACCCTTTGTTTTCCCTATTGCTGCTTCTGGAATGAGCTACACATTGGCTTCCATGGGCAGACCCTCTAATATTTCTTTTTACTGTTTATTTCCCGTATCTTTTTATTCTATTTTCATATAGAGTTCCTCAAATATAACTAACACACTTAAAGTTTCCAAGAGTTTCTCACTTCTAGGAATGTTCCTGTCCTTACATTTTGAATCGTTTCAGTAAATGCAGCATTGTCTCTCTACTCTTTGTTCCTTATTCTGCTTAGCTTTGGTCTCTTTTAAGATAAAGACTTTTCGGGCCGGTGATATAGCTCAGCGGCATAAGCGCCTGCCTGACAAGCGCAAGGTCCTGAGTTAGACTCCCGGTACCAGCATATTAAGATAAAGACTTTCCTTCTTATCATTAGTGTCATTTTTTTAAAACCTTTGGACACACAAGGGACTCATCTTCCTTTATATTAATCAAAAGATTACCATGAAATTCAGCATTTTGAGCCATGTGTTCACAATAAATAAAAAATAATTTGGGGGCCGGTGAGATGGCTCAGCAGCTTAAGCGCCTGCCCGGCAAGCGTGAGGGCCCGAGTTCGACTCCTGGAACCCACATATGAAAAAGGGGGCCGGTGATATTGCTCAGCGGCATGGGCGCCTCCTGGCGCGTGAGGTCCTGAGGTCGACCCCCTGGTACCCACAAAAAAAAAAAAATAATAATAATAATAATAATAATAATAATAATTTGACTTATATAGACACTACTTTTGAGTAGTGTACGATAGGGTAGTCAACAAAATATGTTAGGATACATTTCTGTGGGTGAGACAGAGTGATATATGAATTTGAAGATATGAAGAAATAATGTAAAATTTCCAATATAATAGGAATAATTTGCTCTATACTTTCTATATTAAATAACTTGAACACCAAACTACTATGGTAGATTGCTTTGCCTATACTTAAAATAGGGTTATAATATTTTTTTGTGGCTCTGGGGATTGAGCATTAATTTTATTTTTAAATGTCAATGTTTAATATATACTAAAAATAGCATTTTCCACAACCTCTTAAAATTCAGTAATAATAGTTTAAAAACTTGAGAATTCAGTTTAAAAATATCTGAGGGACTCTAAAGTTTTTCAGAAATCTCTGGTAGTGTGAAGCAAAATTTTCTTTGAAGATCACAGAGCTAGAGTATGCAACCTTTCTCTTCAATCTTTATCTTCTCCTCCAGGGGCTAGCTTCTTGCAGTTTTCCTTAATTCCAGAGGTATTCTGAAACACCTTTCAGAAAACAGTTTTGTCCAAGTCCTTCACTCATTCAACAGACACCTATGAGCTCCTCCCACACAACAGACACTGGCCTTGGTGTTATGGACACAGCAATGAATACCACAAGTAAAAGTTCCTGCCTTCATGGAGCTTACCTTCACTCCTGGGCTTGATCCTCACCACTACCACCACCACCACCACCACCACCAGAAAAAAGAAAAAGGAGAAGAACAAGGGGGAGGTGGAGAAGGAGAAGGAATAGGAAGGAGGAAGAGGAAGAACAGAATTCATTCCATAATGAAAAAAGAAAAATCTGAGCCATGTTCTACTGCCAAAAATTCTATACTGTATAGAGATGCTAATAAGGGAGATTTATGCATACCAGAGTAAAAGAAAAAAGCAAATCAGTAATCTGAGTATCAATATTCTTCTATTTCCAGTCAAGCAGTGTTTCTGTATTAATAAGATGCCAGTACATTAAGATATCTGCTTGACTCGCTTTTCCCAACAGCAGTAATGCTTATTCTGATTCATCCATTCACTGTGGTCCAGCCTATCTTGGGACCCACATTAAGGCTAGAACAATTTAAGTGTGTGAACCCCAAAGAGGCCCTGCCTGACAAGAGCAGAATTCAGCCCAAAGGAACCATTCCTTTCACAGTAATGTACAATGATTAACTGTTAGAAGCTCTGGTTCAGAAGAGGACCTTGCTGACTGGTACTGTCTATTTAGAGTGGCCCAGGTATTTTGTGAAAGAATTCCAAGTGTCAGTATTTGAAAGTGTCTTCTTTGGGTTGGTCTGTTTTCCTAGAGAAAAATCTCTCCTGCCCAGGGCTATAAGCCTGGATGCTGTATCCAGGAAGCAGGATGGGAGTCTTGCCCTGTGAAATGTCACTTTCATTTAATTCCTGTTTTTAGCATGATGCTTCTCATTCCACTCTCAGCTCTGTCTCATGAAGCTGGTTCAATCCGTTGAAAGACTAAACCTGCAGCCCTTTGTGTGGGGACAGTGGCTTGGCTACTGTAGGTCTAGGAGAGGGAGCTAAAGGATCTGATTGATACTTTTAAGAACTTACCAACCCTCCTGATTTCAGCTGACCTCACAGGTACCTTCAGAGGTACTCAGGCCTCCAGCTTCCTGATCCTTTCCACAGTTCCCTGGCTTATGTAAGGAAGCTTGTTTCTTGATGACTAAATTCTACAGCCCTCAGTCTGCTAGGTTAGTTATCAATCATCTGTTGGCTTTTCAGTTTCCAAAACTTTATTAATATCTCCTGTCTCCACTTGTCTCCTCTCTCATTCTTTTTATTCTTATAGGTTTGGACCTCTTATTCCTTTATTGTCATTTTAGTGGAGTTTACAAAAGAACAGAGATAAATACCTGTGTTCAACATATCATATTTAACAAAAAGTTCTAAAATTATTTCCTTAATTATTCATTTTTTTTTGTGGGTACCGGGGGGTCGACCTCAGGACCTCGCGCGCCAGCAGGCGCCCGTGCCTATGAGCGATATCACCGGCCCCTTTTTCGTATGTGGGATCCGGGAGTCGAACTCGGGCCCTCGCGCTTGCCAGGCAAGCACTTACGCTGCTGAGCCATCTCACCAGCCCTCCTTAATTATTTTCAACAAATATTTAAGTGCTTGATGATGCACCACTAAAGACTAAACAATAAACAGACACAGTATCTTTCTGCAGCTCATCTGTGGTCTAGGAAGAATCCAATACACAAATAATTTAATCCTACAGGTGTTGAGAGACAGAAGTTCAGGATGACAAAAGGGGCTGGTTACAGTAACAGCCAGACCTAACCAAGGCCAGGTGGGCAGGGAGAAGAGGAGAAAGGGTCCTGGAGGAAACAGCTATGAGCCTAACCCCAACAAGTTAAAAATAATTTTTTTTAAGTTAAGACTGCTAAGCCTGGAAGAAGAGCTTACCGGCGCTGGATCTGCCTTGCAAAATTGTTGCTAGAGGCTGAGCAGGGAAACTGGACTTCACTGTGCAGAGTAGCATTGCGGAATAGATCACAGAAGTTCTCAAAGAGCTCCAAAAGCTCATCTGATGTATTCTCAAACACAGCAATCACCTCAGTTGTCACCATATTGTACACCACAAAGAAAGATGCCTGTAGAAGAAAAGCGAGTGCTAAGGAACGGCTAAGTGTAAAGAAATGCCTAGGAAACAGCACTTGGCTTAAAATCCATGCCACCCACACACAAGTGAGTACCTCTGCTTTAGAACCAGGGTGGAAGCATGGCTCACGGTGGCCCTGGGACAGGAAGTATGAGAGGCTTTATCAATACAGAGCCTCAATGTTGACAGATTTCCCGCTGCTTCTGTTCTGCTAGAATTACCGAGCTGGACAGTACATATGTATAAAAAGATTTTCAACCTTCAATTCTAAGTGTGCAAATTCAATATTTTTCCTTCCAAATGTTTATTCCTTACTTGCTCCCCAACCCATCCTGAGATTAAAAAAAAAAAAAAAAAAAACTTTTTTTTAAATGCCAGATTTAATTTTCTTTCCTGCTGAGAAAGTGATTTGCAGCCCGGGGCTGCCTGTTGGCAAATGATTTTCTCTTGTATGTGTACAGTTGAAAGTTCGATTTAGGGGTATTTATTTTTCCCTCTTAATATTTCTAACATGCAGAGAGACACCTTAAGTACATTGTGTGCTAAAACTGCTCAGGCAAGTTGTATCCACGCAGGGTACTACTGCTGAACAAATGAAAAATCTGAGAGGCATTTTCCATTTCTTTCTTCATAAATGTTTTTTCAGCCCAGAGCATTTGTAAAATACATTTGAGATTTGGAGCAATTAAGATCAAAGGGGGAACCTGAAAAGCATTCAGATGCCATAGGTGGCAGAGTTACCACTTTTTCTGAATGGGCCCTGGGGTGACAGCCCTCTTCCTTTAAACCTCCAATGCTCTGCTCCACCTAACAGGAAGCCCCAGGATCCCTAGTCTTTATCACAGTGAATGTAGCAGTGTAAATTATTCTGCAAGCTCTCAACAGGACTCTAGAAGTTTTCAGAATACTAGGATTAGTACTTCGCCCTCCTCTGATTGAATTTAAATCTCCATTACCAATTTCTGGGGCCTTTTGGCCCACCTGTTTTGTTTGTAATTAGTCCTTCCCAGAGCTCCTATTTCATAGCTTTTGCGGTCAGCTGAAAATTAAATTTGGCTTTAAATTAAAAAGGCTAGAGAGCAACCTGAGAATAATACCCATAATGTTACCAAGGCTCTGTGTTTAGATGCACTTTTTACACATTGACCTTATTGGAACCTATCAAATTAAACTGGGGGAGGAGTGAGGAGGCCAACTGGGGCAGAGAGATTAGGTTTAGAGTTACAAATTCACTGACTAAGGACAGAGCCTTAGTAGTATTTCTAGATACAACTTATTGTAGCTACCAGAAAAAAAAAGGTCACCTGTTAGCAAAGGACAAAAGGATAATCTCAAGTGCAGCGATCACAGACAACTTACTCTGTCTAAAAAAAAAAAGGTAATTGTAGCTCAAGCCTTAGCAAAAATTAACTCATGTCCTCTCTATGGTCCCAGACAGGGTTTAATTATATCATGGTTTTACTAAGATCTCTCATAATTATGTGAATATGAAATTACACAAACCTTTACCAGCCTTGCCTCCAAGGCAGACTGGGAAATTAAGAGAAAGGGACAGAATTTTAAAGGACTTTCTTTTTTGCATTTGAGTGTTCATTCTCATTGCCAGTGCCCATGCAGCCAGCTTGGTAAGCAGAGTCTTACAACATCAAGGCAGAATTATTCAAAAGTAGTCAAGCTTTGACCTTACAGCATCTGGCTTCCATCTCCAGGGTACTGAGAACGCTGCCCAGAAGAATGAGGATGACAGTCACACTGGTGCCTGACGACACATCAAGGGCTTGAGATTTACCTTCCACCGTCCAGATCAATGAAAGTGGCCAGAGGAAAATGAAGCTTATTTTAAGTTTGGACCCTAGGACACCAGCGATTTAGACTACATAAAATGTATACTCCTGACAGGTAGCCTAGTGGCACCAGAGAAACCTTCCCATCTCCAAGGAGACAGATGGTGTAGAGGGCAGGAGAAATCACCCATACCTGAGATGGATCTGTGACCCGCAGTGTCACCACATCCTCACTGGTGTACTTGATAAACAGATGGTTTTCGTCCAGAAGCTGCATTTTCCACATGCGCAGCTGCCGCAGCTGGTCAAAGTACTGGAAGAAACGCCTCTTGGCCATTGCACTGCCATCCTGTTCTGCCCGGCGCCACAGATAAACCAGCAGCCGGTGTTTCAGAGAGTTGATGAACGGATCCCTGAAGGGGTTGGCCATGCCTGTCTGACTGTCCCGCTGTACCTCAGGGAAGACAGCCGACACAGTGAGCAGGTCATCCTCATAGCAGAAGCGGCCAATGGTCCGCACATCAATGAAAGTGCCTTCAGGGGTCACCTGGAAGACATGGATGGTCTGCTGCTGCACAGACAAGATGGCCAAGATGTTTTTATACAAGTACAGCCCTTGGTTGTGCGACAGGACCACTTTATCACACTTAAATGTGCGTGTATCACACAAGCGGCCAGTGTGAAGGTCAATGATATGCAGGGAATAGTCCTCTAGTGGGGACCGTGGGTTTGGGGTCACTGACTCACTGTTCCGATACACTTCATAGAAAGGAGGGTGAGGCTCATCCGGGAGGTAGGCCGCAGAGCCCACAATGACACACCGGCAGTCATCAGTGAAGAGGCTACACTCCCGGTTCAGGTGCTCACCATTGGCCGCAACATTGGTAATGTGCAGCAAGACAAAAAAGCGTTCAAAGAGCCGGCCCCGGATGTTGACTGACCGCTGGTCATTGCCATTAGACAGGATCTCCCCCTCATATCCCTGTAGTAAGTCTTCCGCTGCCTGGCAGCCCTGGTACTCGTAGATTTCGAGGGAAGTCTGGTCAGAAGAGAAAGCAATAAAGTAGCGTCCATCAGGAGAGAATTTACGTAAGAAACAAGGAGGCTTTTCAACGTTGACAACTGTGAAGTTGGGAAAGACATTCTGGTGAAACACTCGAACCTGGTGCCAGTGGGTACCTGCCTTGCCTGAACTGATCCGCCGACGTTCCAAGCGGTGAATGACATTCTGGTTTTGGATTCTTCGAGGTTTGATGGTGGAAACATGATGATCCATTATCACATTTCTGCATGGAAAATACAGTAAAGAGAGTAAAAAAAAAAAATTACATATAGATATATATCTATCTATATATATATATCTACACATAGATATATATCTATCTCAGACTTCTCTTTTTATATCCTGACCCTAGGCATTCCCAACTTGACAGTAACCAGCATTTCTTCTTCTCAAATTACCAGGAAGTGGTGCTGACTTTTTTTCTTTTCTTTTTTTTTTTTTTTTTGGTCTTTCTGAGACAGGGTTCCACTATGCATTTCAGTCTGGCCTTGAACTCGCAGCAATCCTACTGCCTCAGCCTCCTGAGTGCTGGGATTACAGGCATGCACCACCATGCCCAGCAATGCTGACATTTCTAAGGCTGGAAACAGGTGTGAGGAAAGGATGTAGTTCACAAAGAATACTTTCCAAGCATGATGAGATAACAGGAATGGTCAACAGAACAAACTTACAAGTGCCTCACATTTGAACAGTATAACAATCACATTCCATGTGCATTCACACAAACAAAAATATTTACTGGGCTGTTGAGATGGCCAGATTACCTTAAGCAATCTGCAGATCCAAAGCAATTCCTATCAAAATCCCAATGTCACTTTTTGCAAAAATAGAAAAATTCATCCTAAAATTTATATGGAATCTTAAGAGACTCCAAATAATGTTGAAAAATAACAAAAGTGGAAGGCTCTATTGCCTGATTTCAAAATATATTACAAAGCCACAGTAATCTTAAAAGTTTGGTACTAGCATAAATAGGCATAGGCCAATGGAACAGATAGACAACTCAGGAAAAACCTTCACATATGTGATTAAATGGCTTTCACAATGGTACCACTCAGCAAAGGATAGTTTTAAGAAATTTGTATATTCATTTGCAAAAGAATAAAGTTGGGCCCTTATACCATTTACAAACATTAACTCAAGATAGATTAAATAACTAAACATCAGACCTGTAACTATAAAACTCCTAAAAGAAAACATAGCAGGAAGCTTTGTGACATTGGATTTAGTGATGATTTTTTTTTTTGATAGTTCATCAAAAAGCATAGGCAACAAAAAATAGACAAATGGGAATACATCAAACTTAAAAACTTCTGTGCATAAAAAGACATAGTGTTCTCAACAGATTGAAAAAGCAACCTACAGAATGACAGGAAGAATCCGCCAATTACATATCTGATAAAGAGTTAATATATAGACACTGACCATGGTGGTGCATGCCTGTAATCCCAGCATTCAGAAGACTGAGGGAGCAGGACTGCTGCAAGTTCAAGGTCAGCCTGGGCTACATAGTGAGTTCAAGGCCAACCTGAACTACATAGCAACACCCTGTCTCAAAAAAACAAAACAACAAAAGAGTTAATATCTAGACTATATAAAGAGCTCCTAGACTTTAACTAAAACTCATTAAAATCCAATTTAAAATTGGCAAAGTACTTGAACACACATTTCTCCAAAGACACACAAATGGCCAAAAATGCAAATGACAGAATGCATTATCATTTATCATCAGAGAAATGTAAATCAAAACCACAATGGGGGGAAAGGCCCAGTGGTCAATCCCTTGTAAACTACTACCTTCCTGCCAAATCTAGCCCACTTCCCTGTTTGTTTATTCGAGATGGGTCTCACTATGTTACCCAGGCTGGCCTCAAATTTGTGATTCTATGTGTGTGCCACCAAGCCCAGCTCTGCCTCCTTGTTTTTGTAAATAAAATTTCATATGAACACAATCATACCCATTCATTTACATGCTGCCTACACCTGCTTTTGCCCTATAAGGGAGAAATGAGTAGGTGAGACCAAGACCACAAGGCCCATTGCCTAAAATATTTCCCATCCAGCCTTTATAGAAGTTCTTCTCCTGGCTTTGCTAACCCCTATTTCACCTATCAGTTTAATCATCACTACATCAGGGGAATCTTCCTTCACTTCTCCATTACATAAAATCCCAGTATAGTAGCCACACCTCTCCTTCAACTGTTGTTCTATGTGCAACTCTGCCTGTGTATTTTACTTGTGCCCATGGCCTTCATGAGTCAGTGAAGAGCTCTAGGGGTCCAGTACACAAACATTATATCCCATATGCTCAGCAGGGCTTTGACACATAGCAAGCCTCCGTTCTTAAACACTGGGCCTGAATCAGGGATCCACAAATGTATTCCCCCTAGCCCATGTCATAACTTCTCAAAGTGCAACTGAAGTGTCATTTCCTTCAGGAAGTCTTCCATACCCCCTATCTAAATCCAAACTTGCGATTGTTTGTCTCCTCCACAGTAAAGGTCACAATTTGTGTTAAAGTTATACTTTCACTTGCATGGTTGTGTTCAATGTTTGATTCCCCTGCTAAACTGTACTCTCCGTACAGGAAATAACTATGGCTACTTTGTTCACCTCAATATTCTCAGATCTCAACACTGGGGCTGCCACATACAGGAGTATCAGTCCCCTATGGAATGGAAGAAAGAAAGCCTGGATGAATCGGGCCATTAACTCATTGTATCATACTAAGTTATTTCCCCATCTATCCCTCAATTCCTTGCGACGGCTTGTAGAAAGAGTAAAGCATGCCAAGGGGCGGACATACACGCCCGAGGGGGCGCCCCCGGAAAGAAAAGCCTGGGGCGGGGCCTCGATGGGAAGAGACTAGTGAGGGATGGCGGGGGGTCGCGGGGCCTCGATGTCATGCGGGGAGGAGCCTCACAGGGAGCGTCTAACCGGCTTGGAGGCTGGGCCAAAAAGGATAGGTCCTCACCTGTCAGGTCCTGGCTCAAGGAGCCGGGGCGAGGGACACCCCAGCTTATTCCATGCGCACCTCCCCCGACCCCGCCCCCGCCATGCCGTGGGACCCCGGCGCCCACGGCTCCCGGCCCCTGCTTCCGCTAGACACCGGAAGTGTTGAGCAACGAGAAGGGAAGTAGGGAAGAGCGCGGCACCACCCAGCTGAGGAACGTTGCAGCGCACCCTAGCGCCCGGAAGAAGCATGAACCCGTAGAGGCCTCAAAGGAAAAATTAACCCGGCGTCTAACCTGGGCGTCTCTAATCTCCTATGGCAAAATCGCTGCACCTGCAGGGCATATTTGCAAAACCACGAATAAGAATTAATTTTTCAATTTGTGATTGGATGCTCCATTTTTAGCAACTAAAAAACCATCTCTTTGTCGTCTTCTAGGTAGTGAGCGCCTTGTGCATGTAAATTGCATTTATCATATTATTGAATGCTCAGTACCCAGCACAGTTGCTGGCACGTGTTAGTCGTACAGTGAAAGTTCCTCTCACTAACTTAATCCCATAGCCTTTACTTGACTCTCGTTTATGTTATCCCATTCAGTCTCTTACACGTTGTTGGTTCCCTCCAGCCTTTCCTTTGTCCGCTCTGCACAGCCTGCCCCCAGATTTTCCTGCATCAGCCTCCTTTTAATGATTCAGGTCTCCACGCAAATGTCATCTCTTTTTTTGTATTTGTTGTTTTTTGCCTGCTTTTGGTGCATTGGCTAGGAACAAACGCAAAATATCGTCTCTTAAGAAGGTTCCCATGACCCCCCCACCGTGATATTTCTTTATAGATCACGATCTGAAATTACCTCGTTTGTTGTTTTTGTTGTTTGTTTTTGTGTTCCGCCCCCACCCCTAGAATATAACCTGTGAGAGCAGGGGTTGTGTCTTGTTTTCTGTTTTAATATTCTCACCTAGAACAGGGTTTGGCATCTTGTAGGTGCTCAATAAAGCTATTGGCAATGAAGAAACGGTTCTGCCCACAGCAGTGCCATAAGGAAAGAATGTTTGTTGATTTTTACAGTGAGGAAACGGATGCCGAAGGAGGGTAAGTGGCTTGGAGATGTAGAGAAGCTGAAAGGAAAGAGCACAGGTTTCTGGCCCACACTTCACATTTCCAAGCCGAGTTATGAGCTCCAGTCTCCATTTCCTCTCCTGGGATCTGAAGATTGGACCTGCCTGAGTCATTGAAAGGGTTAGAGGTGTTAAAGTACATGGCGCAGAGCATTAATAAGTTAGTACTTGCGATATATGTGTACCCATGTTTATAGCAGCACAATTTGTAATAGCCAGATCTTGGAAACAACCCAAATGCTCATCAACTGAGGAATGGATAAGAAAGATGTGGTATTTTTATACAATGGAGTACTATTCAGCCATAAAGAAGGATAAACTGGAGACTTTTATAGGTAAATGGATGCAACTCGAGAAAATACTCATAAGTGAAATAAACCAGATGCACATGTGTAAGCATCATATTGTCTCTCTAGTATGAGAAACTGAAAGAGTAAATAAGATCCAAAATGTACAATAGACATGATGAGTCAAAAAGAAACTGGTCAAAAGGAAAGAGAGACTGGAATAGGGAAAAGAAAGAAGGGAAAGGGAAAAAAAATTGTATATATATATAAGATGGTTAAGATAGATACACTACCAATTTTACTTAGTTCATTGAAGAGTAAGGTTTGTGCCAATAATGTTTGGACAATTGAATGCTAATGTCTGGTATCCTGAATAACTAACTTAAAGATAGTAATACGTAATGTATTAACCATTGTTACCCTCCTATTATGTTGTTTTGAAAATTTGTTCTTCTTTTGATTTGTTTTGTTTTTTCTCCTCTTTAAAATAAAAAAAAATAAGTTAGTACTACTGAAAGTTTCCAAGGACAACTCCCTTAACTGCAGAAGATGAGAGTGAGACCCCAAGAGGGACATAGCTTGTAAATTCACACAAGTATAAGGGTGCAGAACTGTGACTATAGCCTAGGACTTCCTTCTCTCTTTTTCCGAAGTTATCTCTTCCAGGTTCAAATTTTGACTCCACCATGTGAGTTCTGCAGAATTTCAAGCACTCACTTGCCTTTTCCAAGGGAATTTATTCACATCTAAAGTTGGACAAAAGATCAGTGTTATGGTTTATATTTAAATGTCCTCATAAAGCCTCATGTGCTCGTGGTGAGGCTTTAGGAAGATGATTGGATCATGGGGATGTGATACTCATCAGTGGAGTAGTATCCACTGACCTGAAAGGGTACATCTCCCTCTCTCTTTCATTGATCTCTCTCGACTTCCCACTGGCAAGCCATAAACTGTTTCTCTCCACCACGGCCCTCAGCCATGTCACCCTGCCATGAACTGAACTAGGGACTGAAGCCTCTACAAACTGTGAGCCAAAAGAAACCTTTCCTCCTTAGAGTTGTGGGTGTCAGGTATTGTGTCTCAAAGATGAGAAAGTAACGAAGACAATCAGGGAATGAAGTTTGAGCTATCAAATGCTGCCCACATGGAAACGTTTCAAGCCTGCTACCTCAGTTCTGGGCCAGAGATTGAAACTGGGAGTTACACCAATGCCAGGTGTTGAAGAATAGCAGCATAATGTCATTCTCATGTAGTTGTGGCACTGGAGAGGCGAGAGAGAAATAGATGCCCAAAAGAAGCTCTACACTATCTCATATCAATTCAAATCATATAAAAATCAATTCAAAATGGATCAGACATAAATGTAAGAGCTAAAACTATAAAACTCTTAGAAGAAAGCATAGCATGATTCTTTGTAACCTTGGGTTAGGTGATGGTTTCTTAGGTATAACAACAAAAGCACAAGAAACCAAAGGAAAAAACAGATAAACTGAACTTTATCAAAATAAAACAACTGTTGTGCTTCAAATGGCACGTACAAGAAAGTGGAAAGACAACCCACAGAATAGGAGACAATATTTGCAAGTCATATATCTGATAAGGATCAAAAATATAAAGAATCGGGCCGGTGAGATGGCTCAGTGGCGTAAGCGCCTGCCTTGCAAGCGCGAGGGCCCGAGTTCGACTCCCGGATCCCACATACGGAAAAAGGGGCCGGTGATATCGCTCAGCGGCACGGGCGCCTGTTGGCGCGCGAGGTCCTGAGGTCGTCCCCCCGGTACCCACAAAAAAAAAAAAAAAAATATAAAGAATCATACAACTCAACAGGGAAAATACAACCCAATTGAAAAATAGACAAAGGATCTGAATACATTTTCTTCAAATCCAATAAACACATGAAAAGATACCTACCATCATTAGTTATGAGGGAAATGCAAATCAAAAGTACAATGAGTTATCACTTCACATCTGCTAGGATGGCTACCATTTCTTTTAAAAAGGAAAATATTAGCCAGGTGTGGTGGCACGCACCTGTAATCCCAGCACTCAGGAGGCTGAGGCAGGAATATTACCATGAGTTTGAGGCCAGCCTGGGCTACATAGCGAGTTCAAGTCCAGCCTGAACTACATAGGGAGACCCTGTCTCAACAAACCAATAATAATAATAGTAATAATAATAACAATAATAGGAAAATATAAAGTGATGAGGGTGTGGAAATTTGGAATCCTCGTATATCACCGATGGGAATGTTGAGGTCATTGTGGAAAACTGTTTAGCAATTCCTCAAAAAGTTAGACATGGACTGAGGATGTAGCTCAGTGGTAAAGCTTGTGGTTAGTATATACAAGACTCTGTGTTTGATCCCCAACATCAGAAAGGGGGAAAAAGCTTAAAATATGACCCAGAAATGTCAGTTCTAGGTATATAACCAAGAGAAATGAAAGCATGTGCACAGAGAAACTTGCATTCACATACAAGTATCATTCAGAATGGCCAAAAAGTGGGAACAACCTAAATGTCCATCAACAGACGAATGGATCAACAGAAAGCAGGGCAGACATTATTCAGCCATCACAAAAAATGAAAGACTGATACATGCTGCAACACTGATGAACTTGAAAACATGATGCTAAGTGAGAGAAGCCACACGTCCAATCACTCTGTTTACAAGAAATATCAAGAACAGACAAACCCCTAGGAGCAGAAAGTAGATGAGTGGTTGCCAGGGGTAAGAGAAGAGCAGAATAGAGAAAGTGATTGCTAATGGATATGGGGCTCCCTTGAGGTGATGAAAATGTACTAGAATTAAATAATGGTGATAGTTGCACACCTCTGTGAATACCACAGACCTCAGTTGTACAATTTACAGCATGTAGGTATCTCAATTCGAAAATAAAAGATGCAACTCTAAATTTCAGATTACCCCCAATTCTAAGACTGTGATGATCCATGTGGCCAGCCCTCAAGAAGTGTTAACTCTTGTTAATTCAGTTCTTACCAGGCCAGACCAGTTTGTCCTGGAATCTTGAGGTCTGCCTCATGGAGGAAGTCATGAGCTTCTTGAGAATGATGACCGTATGGTCCTCCCATCTTCCTGCCCGGTCTGGCGGTTTTAACTTTTCTGCTAACGTCAATTCCATCCCTACATCCTTGACTTGTGTGGCTTTGGCAAGTCATTTTTCTCAGCCTGCTTTCCCACCTGTGACATGAGTATAGCAGGGGGTGGGGAGTAAAGTATGGGGAAGCCATTGCCTTTGTAAAAGACCTCATTGTTATATAAGTTTGTAAATTAAATTATACATGACATAGTTATGCATCATTTTTAGTTACACAAATGACACTGGAGAGGCCCCACAAAATAAAAACTAGAAATTCCATTTGACCCTGCTATTCCCCTTCTAGGTATCTTTTCAAAAGAGTTAAAGACATCCTACACAGTGATATATACATACCCGTGTTTATACCAGCACAATACATAATAGCTAAATCTTGGAAGGTGCCTATATGTCCATCAACAGATGAACAGATAAAGAAAATGCGTTATTTATACACAGTGCAGTACTACTCTGCCATAAAGAAGGATAAACTTGAGTCGTTTCTAGTAAAATGAATGCACCTTGAAACACAATGTTAAGTGAAGTAAATCAGACACACAAGCTTAAGTATCGCATGGTTTGTCCTATATGAGAAACTCAATATATAAACAAAGTGCGAAATAAAAGACAGACAATAAAAAAAAGAGAAAGGAAAAAATTATTGATATCCAGCATGGACAATGTATCTGAAAGTGTACCTTGATTTAGTATAATTGTCTTATGTGTTTCATGTTTTTTAGCCTGTTAGTCTGGCTGTCAATCTGTATGTATAAATAACTTTATAAAGAATTATAAGATTAAAAGAAAAAAAGATTCTGATGCTGGCCAAAAAAAAGGATGGAAAGGGAGGGAAACAAAAAGAATAGAGATGTGTTATGTATGTGTACCAATTCCCCACAATGGATGTAATCATTACGTACAGCAAATAGGTACTAATAAAAATTAAAAATAAACAAATAATATGTAAACACATTACTCATGTAAAACTTCAAGTAGCATAGAAATACAGTAAGACGTCTAACTCCTCCTTCACATTCCCAGCCCCATCTCTCCACTGCAGGAATTATAAAGCTACCCTCCATGCCTTTCTGCATTATCAACATAAATCTGTAAACAAAGACATCTGTAAATAGTCTTGTTTCACCCGTGTCTTTAAACATGAGTGGATCCTGCCTTACATATTGTCTTGCAATTCACTTTTTTTCATTTAGGGATGTGTCTGGAGATTGTTTTAGGTCAGCACGTAGAGATCTAACTCATGACATAGTTCCACAGAATGAATGCCCATGATTTAATCATACTTCTACTTGTAAGCATTTAAGTTCCTTCCATTTTTTCTCTCTTAAAAGCTGCTTCAGGGCCGGTGAGATGGCTCAGCGGCACAGGCGCCTGCTGGCATGTGAGGTCCTGAGGTCGACCCCCGGTACCCACAAAAAAAAAAAAAAAAAAGCTGCTTCTATAAATAATCTTCTGTACACATCTTTGAGTACAAACATGTGACATATATTAAAAATTAAATCACTAGGTCAAACGTTATGCCTCTTAAAAGTTTTAATAGAGAATGCTGATTACTTTAATAGAAAATGTAATTACAAAAATTTTGTAGTCTCATTTCTGTACATTCTTGCTCGCACTTCATATTATATAGGTGTTGTTGAAGCAAGAACCCACACTTTATATTGTAAATCTTTCTTACTTTTGCCAGTTGCATTAGCAAAAGATGATATCATATTGCTTTAATTTGCATTTTTCTGATTCCTAATGAGGTTGATTCTTTTTTTCCCCCAGGTATTTATTGGCCAATTATGTTTCTACTATGAGTTGCCTTTACATTATTTTTCTACTGGGATATATTTTTCTTTTTGATTCATAGGACATATATATATATATTCTGGATATTTGTCCTTGGTTAGTACACAAACACTTTTTTTCTATGTTAGTCTTGTCTTTGCTTTTAAACTCCATTTATAGTGGTGCCTTTAGAATTGTCTGACCTCTCATGACTGTTCTTGCTATTTGGCAATTTACCGTGGAGTCTGGGTTGGGACACCATCATTCTGCACTTCCTGGAAAATCTTCTAGCAGGAAATGAGACCCAAGGTTCTTTTCCTCCCTACCTTTCCCAGGAATGGATTTCATTTCATTCTTCCAGCTTTTATTGCTATCAGAGTATGATGTGGCTAAAAAGGCAGCAGAGGCAAGGCCATGATGCCTTGCGGGCCACTTTGAAGACAGTGCTTTCAATTCTGAGAGAGAAAAGAAGCCATGGAGGGCTTTAAGCAGAGGAGTAGCATAAGCAGACATGTTTTAAAATCTTCACTCTGGCTGCCATAAAAAAGGGGACTGATAAGAGACTAGGATGGAGGCAGGAGACCAACCAGGAGGCTACTGCAATAGAACAGGACTGGCTAGGGGTGGTAGAAACGGAGGTGCTGAGAATCAGTCAAATTTGGGATATATACTCAAGATAGAGCCTACAGGACTTGCCAATGGATTAAATAAGCAGTGCGAGAGAAAGAAAAGTGTGGTGATCCCTTTTTCAGTTCCTGGACAAAACACCTGACACCCACAGTTTAAAGGAGGAGACGTTTATTTTGACTCATGGTTTCAGTCCATGGACAGCTGGTTCCAAAGCAGAAACAGCATGGTGGAAAGGTCTGTTCCAGATGTTCAACCCACGGCAGGCAGGAAGGAGAGGGAGCAGGAGAGCGAGAGAGAGCGAGAGAGAGAGAGAGGACAAGAATACATCCTTCCAGGTCCTGCCCCCAGTGACACACTTCCAACTAGGCCCCTAACAGCACATTCAGCTGTAAACTCATCAACAGATGAATAGAACATAGCATTCCCACGATCCAATTACCTTCCAAATAAATGAGACTTTTGAACGTTTTAGATCTAAACCATAACAAAAGGGGACAAGAATGTCCCAGAGTTCTCGGCCTAAGTAACTGTGGGTGCTTCTGCTGAGAAAAGAATAAAATTGGCCAGGAATGGTGTAATGGCCTCCTGTAATACCAGCACTTGGGAGGCTGAGGATTGCTGCAAGGATTGCTGCGAGTTTGAGGTCAGCCTGGTCTATGTAGTGAATTCACAGCCAGCCTGAACTACAAAGTAAGACCCTATCCCCAAAAAACTAAACCAAACCAAACAAACAAACAAGGAAATAAGGAAAGAAAGGAATAAAATATTTGCATTGGGCTAAATTTGAAGTCAGCTCTACAAAAACAGGGCCCATTTCTGTTTAGAGACTAAAAATCCCCAAGGCCAAACACAGTGTCAGGCACATAGGCACTCAGGAAATATATGCTGAACACTGAGTCAGTCTTTTGCACAATCAGTAGCACTTCAGTCACTGGATGATGCTTTCGATTCCCACAGCTCTCCAGCTCTCCAGCTCTCCCAGAGGTTCCCCCTCCTATGTCCTACCTTTCCTCTCCCCGAGGCAGGAGCACTAAATCTGGAGCCGCACTCCACCCTCACACTCCTGCCCCCTCTGTGCCTGCAGTGTGAGGAGGATGGTGGAGGGACAAGCCAGGGGACCTAAAGGACTTGCGAGCTTCCCTCCACCCACTGCCGTCCTTGGCTGGCTCTTCAGCCAGGGCTTTTAGCAGCTCTGCTCGCTCCCTGCGTTAGCCTACAAGGAGCAGATGGGCACAGCGGTGGCAGGATGAGAGGCGCTTGTGCTTTCTGTCCTTCTAGAAGAGGCTGGCAGAGCACTTCTTACCTCTACATTCAGTGGCAGGTGTTCTTTACCCTAAGTAAGGAACAACCATCACCAATCCATCGATCAAAATAATTGCAATCACCACTTAATAGACATTTATTATATGCCACATGCTCTGCCACTTGTCTAACCTGCAGTATCTCATTGAACCCTTTTATGACTCTGAGGCAGGTATCATTATCCCCACTTTGCAGATGTAGAAATTGAGACTCAGCTTCACTTGACCCTGTTTTGAATCACCCATGCTGTTCCTACTTTGCGGAGAGAATGACTTCTGGATAAAGGTCAAGAGGAATATGGTAGCAGCTGTGTGGGACATTAACTGTTTAACCCATTTCTTGCCCAAAATCACTCGTTCATATGCAGAGCTTCCTCTTGGGCACATTGCTTTTGTTCACATGGCAGAGAAGAAAAGTGTAGGTTTTAGTGTCACCTTGAGTCATGCCTGAGCTGGGAGCCCTGGACCAAAGAGCAGGAGTCCAGGCTGAAATCTAGTCCTTGCTGACTCACCCCAGCCCTGACCTGGGCTGAGGGCTGCATGAACTGGGGAAGGAATGCTTTGGCAACTGGTCCAACTGGAGGATTTGTTCATCCACTCAGAGTGGAGCCTATTCCTAACTCACCCAAAGGTGCCTTCATGTTAGTGGCAACCATGGTGAGAAGCTACACCCATGCTGGCAGTCTGACTGTAAACAAGTGACAGCACCTCTCTGTGCTATTCCACCATGACTTTTAGAACTCAGGCTCTGTGCCAGGCACTGTGCTGGTGTGGCAGGAACCAGGGGAAGTTGTGGTTCTGCCTCAGGGTAGCCTGTGCTCCAGTTGGAAAGGCAGTGGCCAGCAGTCCCATCCACAGATGCAGTAGGCACTCAGGCAGAGATCTGTGCAAACCAGAGGAATGGATGCTTAACCCAGTACTTCAAACACGATGCTGAAGAAGATGCTAAAGGAAACATGGGGTTGAGGATCCAGGCAGAAGGGACTGGAGGTTCAAAGGTTCTGAGGGGTAAGAACAACATGGTATCTCTAGACAACAAGGCATGGATTAGCATCCCTGAATCACAGAAGGAGCAGTGAGCAGTGGAGAGTGGTGAAGGCTCTGAGACTCACTCTCCTCATCTCTAAGCAGGGATAACAGCATTACCACAGCCAGTGCAGGACCTCTTCATGCTAAGCACTTTATTGCTATTTGCAGAAATACCCAGACTTCCAAGTTTTTTGTTTTGTTTTGTTTTGTTTTGTTTTGTTTTGTTTTGTTTTTTAAATAGGGTCTCACTATGTAGCCCAGACTAGCCTCAAACTCATGGCCATCCTCCTCCCTCAGCCCCCAGAGTGCTGAGATTATAGTTATGGACTACCACACCCAGCAAATCAAATCCAACTTCTTATAAACTGTTTGAAGACACACTTTCCCTCCAATCCACCATTACTCCCATGCTCTGGTGGATTTAGAACTTCTCCAAGGTGGGTGACCTGTTTCAAAGTCATGTCTATGGCTTTACCCTACCTAGGCACTGTGCTGAGAAAAGTCTGTTAAATACTTGGTTTCGACTGCCGTATATTAGAGTCCTAACGAGTATTTGTTGAATAGATGAGTTAGGTCAGACCTAAAGCCTGGGGCACACCTCCTAGGTTGGCCTGAGATGTGGGGCTGGATGGAGGAAGGAGAAGAACCTGGGCATTTTTTTTTTCCAGTAGGATTAGCTGCTTCCACCATGTAGCAGAGCCTGGGCAAAATTTTCCTTACACCGGGGTCCCCAAGGTGCCTCTGGAAGTCACCCTCCCCTCCTCTCTCAGGGGCAGGACAAGGGACAATGGCAGAGGTGTGAGTGGCCAGGGGTGGGAGTGCACACAGAGCTCCAGTCCTGGAAATGATTGCTTATATTGCTTGCTGGGAATCAAAGGAAGAGTTGGGGGTGAAGGAGGCAAAGCCCACGGAATGTGAGAAATCCTAGCTTCAAGGAGAAGCCTTTTTCTTCTAAAAGAAGGTAATGAAATTAGAGGTAATTGTGAGGCACAGAGATTCGATAGCACCTCAGGAAGCTGTTAGGTGCAGCCAGAAGGGCTGGCTGGGGAGAGGAACAGCTGTTCTTCCCGCTGGTACCAACAATCACCCCTCAGTTGTGAGAGTTCAACAAACTACTCTCCTGGACCCAAACTGGTGCTGCCAGTAATGGGGACATCTGGGACAGAAGAGCAGAGAGGGTGGCCTGGTCATCCACAAGGCATGAAGGTCCTCCAACCACCACCCTTTTCATGCACTCCCCCAGAGCTTGGACCCGCTCTGGGAGCAGGAGGCTAAAGGGCAGGGTGGGGGTGCAGATGTGCTAGGACTGACTTCCTGTCTGCCTAAAGGCCACAGGAAGAGGCAGGAGCACAGGACCTCCCCTCCTTCCCTTTCCCCGTTTTATCTGGCCTTTCTCCTCCTGAGGATGCAGCAATAAGTAACTCAAGCCATAACAGAGACTGAAATGCACAAAGCGCTGGTTAGGAAGGACAGGGCCGGGAGGCTGCACACACAGCATGTGACCAGCTGGCCTAAGTGTTCTATAGTTGCAGAAAGTCTTCAGGAAGGAAGGTGTCTGATGCTGATCTGTGTGGGGAGACAGGAGAGGGGCCAGCAGCTAGGGAGCTACAAGTCTAGAGACTCCAAGAAAAGGTACTATACTCTAAGAGATGGATTTTGCTAGAGACAGAAAAGAACTTGGGGTATTGGGGTGTGGGATGCCCACACCCTAACTAGAAATTCCAGTTCCAATGCTTAAGGGGACCGGAACCATCAGCACTAAAACATTAACATTCCAATCAAAATATCCTACAGTGGGAAATAGCTGAGAAACTCCATGCGGGCCCAAAAGGGACAGTAAGGAGCTGTCAGAGCCAATGATAGTGGAAACCAAGTCATAGTATTTCATAAGTTTATGATAAAGTAAGTGCCAAAGTAGAATCCAAATTGCATAGACACCAAAGGGATGTGTATACCCCATTTTGTCTTTTGCTTTAACAAAACCATATGGAACTAAGCATGGTAGTGCATGCCTGTAATCCTACCACTCTGGAATCTGAAGCAAGAGGATCTTAAGTTCAAGCCCAGCCAGGGAAAGTTAACAACTTAAAAAGATCCTGTCTCAAAAATAAAGAATAATTAAATAAATAAAAAGAGGGCTGGGGATATAGGTCAGTGAGAAAGTCCTGGGTTCAATCCCCAGTACTAAAAACAACAAGAGCAAAACATATGGGAACACTCCTAGAAGGAAATACTACAAAATAGTTTTGCCTGGGCAAGAGATCAGCTCTAATGTTTCTTTTGTCTGCATTTCCCCCCATGAATTGCTTTTATGACTTACAATTTCAACATTATTTTCACAAACTGAAAGGGTTAGAACTAGATAGAATATCAGGCAGGATTTAAAAGATGTGAAACGAGTCTGTGTGTGGGCTGGCAGTTTATGCTAAGCGAGGAGGGCAGGTTGTAGAGTGTGAAGGGAAAAAGTTTACATTCTGTCTCTGTTCAAGCTTCTATAACAAGATACAGTACCATAGTGTAAGTGGCTTACACAACAGAAGTTTATTTCTTGTAGTTCAGGAGGCCAGGAAGACCCCAAGATTCAGTTCCTAGTGAGAGTCCTCTTTCCGGTTATAACTTCACATGGCTGGGGCTGGAGGACGTGGAGCAGGTTCTTCAATCTCTTTTTACAGAGCCACTGATCTCATCCCAAGGGCTCAGCCTTCACAACCTGACCACCTCCCCAAAGCCCCATCTCTGGATACTTCTACACTGGAGATTAGGGTTTCAAAAGGAAGTTAGGGAGGGGACAGAGACCTTCAGTCCACAGCACCTGGGTAATAAAAAGTCTGCACATTCCTACATGGATCTATCAACAGTGGCTATTACCAGGAGGGGAAAGAGAGAGGGATTCACTTTCTCCTCACACACATCTGCATTGTGAAAGAATTCATAACGAACATGTTTTATTTCAATACTCAGATAAAATCCATACAGATATGCTTAAAATTTTAAAATAACAGCAAAAGATGGCAAGTTTGGGAGGACATTTGGTTATTAAGCTGCTTATGATTGCCCTTTGCTTTCAGTATGATGCCATTTAACAGCATCTCAGCAAGGACAGATGTTTCCTTCACTCTACAGTCCAGAGGTATGGTGTTGTGCTAAAATCAATTCGGCTCAGCAAGCCCCTTATGTGAGCATCTTCCATGCATAAGTAGCTTGGCTGGGTACTGGAGTTGAAGGGTGTAGGATGTGGGAGAAGATCCAAGATGATGCCGATACCATCTTCAATTTGACTAGAGTATAGGGTGGAGGAGTGTCTTAGGTACTTTTCTCGTTGGTGAGACAAAATACCCAACACTGAAAGTTAAAGGAGTAAAGGTTTATTTAGTTCACAGTTTGTTAAGGTTTCAGTCCATCATCAGCTGGCTCCAAGGAAGGGTGACATCACAGAGGAGAAGCAGTTCATGCCCGGCAGAAGGTAACAAAACAAGGGACAACCACAGCTCTTTCTATCCCTTACATTACATCCAGGCTACTTAGGGTGGGCAGCACTCACCCTTAATCTTAGTGCCCTTGATCGTAGCATTGCACCATGAATCAACCCCAGCATCACACATTCTAGATCCAGCCACCTCTGAACAAGCCCCACCTATGACTGCATGAGGCTTTGGGTGGGGGGGTGCATCTAGACACAAGCCACAACAAGGAGGGAATTAGGTTACAAAGAAAAGTGTGAGAAGCTTTGGGAAAGTCCCCACTGCTCAGACTTGGTCTGCAGGAGGGAAAGGGGTGTGTGTGTGTGTGTGTGTGTGTGTGTGTGTGTGTGTGTGTGTATGAGAGAGAGAGAGAGAGAGAGAGAGAGAGAGAGAGAGAGAATTAGGGGATTAGGGTTGCTATCAGGAAGATCCTTCCAGTAGCAGTGGGAGGGTAGGCAGGGAGGGTGGAGACAGAGAGATGAGGAGGCCAGAGGCTGGGTCTGCTTGGAAGTGAACAGGCTCAGCCAAGGAGGAATGGCAGGGAGTGTAGGAGCCCTCTCCTTGCGAGCAGCAGGCTTCTCTGAGGGCAGAAGGCAAGGAACAGGCTGATTCACGCTGCCGATGCCTGGAAGAAGACTGTACAGTACGCTGGTGGTTTCCAACTTGGCTGCCCAACAGACTCAGCTGGGGAGCTCTAAAAATACTGAGTCCCGCTGAGCATGGTGCTGCATACCTGTAACCCAGCACTCTGGAAGTCTGAGGCCAGAAGATGGTAAGCTCAAGTCCAGCTAGAACAACTTAGTGACTTAGCCAGACCCTGCCTCAAATGAAAAACTAAAAAAGGGCTGGGAGTGTAGGCCAGTGTGAAGGTCCTGGGTTCAATCCTCAGTACATACTGCCAAAAAAAAAAAAAGAAAAAAAGTCATTACTGTCTGCTGGAGGCTGGGCCCCACTGTGCATCTGATAAGGTTGTTATGTCACCTGGAACACCTGCCTGGCCATCTGGCACTTTTATCCTCCAGACTAGGCCACCAGGGCCTCCTTGCCCACCTCCCCAGGGACAGTGGGTGGCAGGGGCCCCAGACACCTGCTGGGAAAAGTGACCCCTCCCCCCAAGCCCCAAGGGCTTTTAGGCAGCGTTCTGGGTGCCCAGGTGGCACTTGGAGAATATTTTGCCTTGTTCAGAGCAATGAAGCTGTGGAGGTGGGGGCCTCCCTAGGGCTCCTGGTAGTTTAAACACCGTTGATTCTGACCTTGTGGAGATAAGAGAGCCATGTAGTGGTGGGGCTGGAGCAGGGAGAGTCTGAACAAGGTTCTCCTCTCTCCATATCAGACTGAATCTGAGCAGCAGCTCGGGGCTCATTAATCAACCCAAATGCTGGCCTTCAGAAACTTATCTGCTGTACAATCACCTGGTACCCTCCTCTCTGGGCCCTGGAAACCGTAGCAGTCAGGGAGAAAACACGGCACCTGTGTTAGCAAATCATGTTAGGCTCTATCTAGCAGCACATGACCCATTAATGCATATATTCTGCCGTTCCGATAGCATTCTGATTTGTGTTAAGGAAAATCCAACTGGGGCGGCTGGAAATGTCCTGTGTCCTGGCCTGGATGATGGTTCCAAAGGTGTCTGCATTTGGAAAGCATCATTGACCTGTATTCTTTAGTACCCTCTATGCACTACTGTCTCTATTATCCCTCTGTTTATAAATTGGAGAGAAAAATAAACCTGGCAAGGAACAAAAGAAACATATAGCTGAGTGATGCTAAACTCTCAGGTGTGATGGCCCCACCCTGTAACCCAGGCCCAGGCAGTGGGCACATTCGTGGCCTCAGTGGCTGGATGTGTGCTAGTGGGACAAGGCAGCAGTAAGAGGGGAAAAAAGTAGAATTTGAATGAGGGGACATCTCTGAATTTGAATCTTGATGCTGCCACTATCTGAGCTAGGTCACTCTGCGTGACCCGTGCCTCAGTTTCTTCTGTAACGTGGGGAAGGTGTTGCCAGTGTTACTGGCGGTGATCATTAAAGACAAATGGAAGCACCTGGCCCATCACAGACACTTGCTAAGTGGCAGTGCTTGTTCCTGTGTAACAGGTGGGCCTTCTTCCACATCATCTGTCTGGACACACCCAACATCTGCAGTGAACTCCAGCAGCACTCGGCACCCAGCTCCCTGCCCCTCCTCTCTCCTATTCTGTGATTTTCTGGTCCCAATTCTGACGGCAGGACTCCTGCATAGGTCCATTGGCCTGGCACATGCACCAGGATCGATCCTTTCCACCATTCGCCCTTTGAGTCCACTCCACCCCTTGCTCTGAGCTCAGTGTCCCCAGAAGCTGTCCCAGCCAGGCCAGTCATGGCCCGAATGCCACCTGTGGGCTTGGGAGACACTGGGCTGGGATTCCCATAAAGCATGAAGAGGACACCAAAACTACCCAACCCTCCAACCCTGCCAACAGAGACCAGAGGGCTGTGTCCCTAAGGGCCCAGGCATGGATGGGTGCTGTCGATGGAATATTCTTGTCCCCACAAAGTGTCTATGTTGCAATCCAGTCACCAATGAGATGCTATGAAGAGGTGAGGCCCTTGGAAGGTAACTGGGCCACAGGTTGAAGCCCTCTTGAAGGAATTTAATGTCCTTCTACCAGAGGTCTGAGGAACTCTCTTGAGGCTCCTGCCATGTGTGACACAGTGAAGTGGGAGCCACCCAAGAATCAGGAAGTGGATTTCTTTTGTTTTGATTTGTTCGTTTGTTTGTTTGTTGAGACAGGATCTTGCTCTGTAATTCAGGCTGGCCTTGAACTCACTATGTAGCCCAGGCTGGCCTGGAACTCAAGGTGATCCTCCTGTCTCAGCCTCCAGAGTGCTGGGATTATAGGCGTGCACCAAGGAAGCAAATCTTAACCATACATCTTCCAAGCTCCAGAACTATGAGAAATAAATTCTAGTATGAACTAGCTAGTTTATGGTATTTTAAAACAGCATAAGATGGTGGGGTAGACCCCATGCCTACACACTGAGATACTGGGGCCCATGAGGTGAGGTGCCCCAGAGCCTGTCCCCGTGGGACACATCCAGAGCATCAGCCTCACCAGCGCCTACCCTTCCTTCCCTGCATGGGCTCTCTTCCTAGCATGCACACCCCCCAGGACAGACCCCTCACCCTAGGAACTACTTATATCCCAAACCACTCCCTGCTCCTGAGCCCTCATCTGCTCACCTCTCATGCCAACCAGAACCTTCAAATCCTTCTGCTGTGCTAGTCCCCAGTGCTGGGCCATGCTCCATGCTCTGCCATAGTAAGAGCTGGAATTGGAATTTCATCTGAGCCTGGGTAGATCCAGATGTAAGTCTTGCTAGAATACTTGCCTAGCATACAGGAGTCCTTGGGATCAACCCCCAGCACTGCAAAAGAAAAAGAGTTCAGGCTGCAGATGTAGCTCAATGGTAGAGCACTTAACCAGCATATATAAGACCCTGGGTTCCATCTCCACTACCACCAAAAAAAAAAAAAAAGTAGTTTTGTCTGTGGGCAAGTTTTAGACATAGACCCTTAAGAACACATGGCCATTATCACGTCGGCTCCAAGGGCCCATCTCAGGTTCTTCTCTGTGCTTTTCACACCTTTTCCCCATCCTGTACCACCCCAATTCCCCTTCAGGATTGATTCCTGCTTCACACTAATTAGGCCCTGCTTGGACCTTAACAGGAAGGAGAGCTTTGCCATTTTCTTTAAGAAAACCATGTGAGAGCCTGACCTGCTGGTGGTTGCCAGGCAACCTTGATGATCCTACAGGAAAGACAAACTCCAGAGTGTGACAGGGCAAGAGAGCCTAGTTAGCAGCTATTGAACATGAGCCTGCTCCACAGAGAGGTGTGAGAAAGTTCTAGCTGGCATTGGTTTCAATGGCTCTACTATCCCTGCACTTTCTCCAGTACTGGGGATTGAACCCAGGGCATTCACATTGAGCTACATCCCCAGCCCTTTTTAAATTCTTTTAAAATTTGAGACAAGGTCTCACGAAGTTGCTAAGTTGCCTAGGCTGTACTTGGACTTGCAGTCCTCCAGTCCCAGACTCCCAGAGTGCTGGAGTTACAGGCATAGGCTGTCACACCCAGCTTTACGTTTTTTTTTTTTAATGTAGTGTGTGTGTGTGTGTGTGTGTGTGTGTGTGTGTGTGTGTGTGTTGGGGATGCATACTCAAAGGGAGCTGGGAAGGAGTAAAGCAGTGTTAGAAATGTAGAGTAATCATATGAGACACTATGGTGGCAGGATTATATATTGAAATATTATGCTTTATCTGTTTACCTCTAGGTTTCCTTCCTGCCCCTGTCTTCTAGTAGCTGGGTAGAACTTGCCATCCCTTATCCCAGAGCAGGACAGAAAGAAGCAGTGTAAGCAAAGTGACGCTCAGAACAAGAGATTCCATGCAAAGTCATAGAAGGGCAATCTGTGTAATACTGGAGAGAAGGGATTTCCTAAGGTCAGGGAAGGAGAGAGAGGTCTGTGAGCCTCTACTACTCAAGCACCTGGACACTGTCCCCAGCTGTATACTTATTTGCACATATTTCTGCATGTGTGTTATATGTCAATAAAATTTACTTAAAATACAATGTTGAGATATTCATTTTTCACCTGTCATGTTGGCAAAGAGTCAATCATCTATGATGCGTTAGGTTCATAAGGGAAAGGGGGGAAACCGTTCCCTGATATGTTGCTGATCAGAGTACCAATTGATAAAGCCTCAATAAGGAGATGAGTCATCAGTATCTGTAGAAATTGAAATGCATATGCCTGTGACCCAGCATTTCCATATCTGGGAACTTACCCTAAAATAATACTTGCATCTATACAAAGGTGCAGATATTCCCTGAAGTAGGATGGTTCAATTTATAATTTGTTTACTTTATGATGGTGCAAAAGTGATATACATTTGGTAGGAACCACACTTCAAACTTTAAATTTTGAGCAGGTGGTGGTGATGCCCCACTATAATCCCAACAGTATGGGAAGCTGAGGCAGGAGGATCACAAGCTTGAGCCCAGCCTGGGCAACTTTAGTGACTTAGCAAGATCCTGTCTCGAAATAAAAAATCAAAAACAGACTGGGGCTGTAGCTCAGAGCAAAAGCCCTGGGTTCAATCCTCAGTACTACAAAAAATATATATTTTTAATATAAAATAATAACTATGATATATACTTTTTTTTTCCCAGACTAGCAGTAGGTGGGATGTACTTCTCTTATGCTTCTGGGTAGCGCTAGTGCCCTGGTGAGCCATGTGGTAATGAGGGTACACAGCAGCACTCCATGATATGGTGTTGCTAAGCAATGATGCTTGATAGGTTAGGCATATGAAGCAACTTTTGACATATAATATTTTCAATTTATGACAGGTTTACCAGAATGCATCCTCATCATAAGCCAAGGAGCATCTGTATAACACATTTTCATATCATTGCAAGACCAAAAGATTGAAAGTTAACCATACATCCACTAGCAGGGGACTAGCAGTCCTTACAGAAGAATCTTTACAATAAAATGTTCTGCTGTCATTAGATCTAATGAAGAGACCCTTTATGTATTCGTATGGAATGATTGCAAATAATTTGGTTTGGTTTGGTTTTTGGAACAAAGTCTCGCTATGTAATCCAGGCTGACCTTAAACTTGCCATGTAGCCCAAGCTGGCCTTGAACTCATGATCCTCCTGCCTCCGCCTACAGAGTGCTAGGATTACAGGCATGTGCCACATCACATGGGTCCAAGCTTTATTTTAAATAAAAATTAACATTAAGGTATAGAACCATACATAAGGCATACTACCAATGATATAAAAAAGGGGGAGAAGGATGTAAATATAAATAGTAGTCATGTATATCTCCCTGTATGGATAGTCAAAAAGCTGATAACATTCTTTTCTTCCAGATGGAAGGAGTGGGGTCTAAGGAACAGGAACAGGGTGGAGATTTTCCTTGTTATACATAGAAATAGAACTGGAAGAACACCGTTCTGAAGATTTTATCTCTGGGCAGGAAGTGGTGCTGAGTGGCAAGAGTGAGAGAAATTTAAAACTCTAAACTGAACATGAAGCTATATTCATGTGTGGCCTGGATACTTAAGACATTTTTTAAGAAGCCATGTGTCTGTAGTAATGCTTATTGCAGACAAGATAATGCTTAAAATCAGGGGACAAAAGCTAGGGCAGACACAGGATATTAGCAACATCTTAAGGTATCTCTATAAAATATTTATCAACTGCAAAGGTAAAAATTACTTTATAGTGAGTAAATCTGGCTGATACCACTTCAACCAAGTGATCGAGGTTAACAGCATCCCTGGTAATGAGATGTCATCATCATGTACCCTCTGAAACAATGTACTGAAAAAGACACAATACTCTTCCATAGCATTCTTCCCAGTCACACGTGGTGTTAATGTAATCAACAAGAAAACAGTGCACAAACTCAGGTTGAGAGATGTTCTACCACATAACTTATCTTCATTTTGAATTCTTTAAAAGTGCCAAGGTCATGAAGAGAAGGATAGAATGAAGACTTGCTATAGATTTGAGACTAAGATTCAACAACCAAATATAATGTGAGATCCTATGACAAAAAAGGTGGAGGAGAGATATTAAGAGGACAAATCGTGAAACTGAGATCAGGTCTTAGTTTCATTAATACTATTGTCAAGATGCTCATTTTCTGGCCTTGTTAATTGACCAATGGTTTGTGAGTATTTGACATTTGAAGAAACTAACAGATACACATGGATCCTCTCTACTGTTCTTCCAACTTTTCTTTAAGTCTAAAATTACTTAAAAGTAAAAAGAGCAAACAAAAGAAAAATGGGACCAAAAGAAAGGAGGTTGGTGAAACATTAAAAACAATTTCAGGAAAGCAAACTTTGACAGCGCCTTAGGTGACTATGCCTGGTGAACAATGTCCTAACTTCAGGAAATGACTCAGCTTCCTCGGACTTTCATCTTATTACAGACATAGATGCACAGGCTGCATAATGTTGACTTAAGCAAAGCTCCAGGTCTTGCTTAAAGCCTGCCCACCAACCATACGGGCCCATCCACCGAAAGATCTCCATGCCCAGTCTCCTTGGGAGATTCCTCATCAGTACATTCTCAACAGCCTCTAGGAGCTCAGTTGATTATGTGACCGTATCTAAAGGCTGGGATAGTTCTGAGCCTGCAATCGTGAACATAACGATGGTGTTGCTGGGGAAGACTTTGCAGAGTCCACAGCCCACTCGCCCAGCTCCCAAAAAGGATTTATCAGCAATGTGCTTCATGCCCTGTGCTGTTACATGCTGGGAACACAGCATTAAACAAAATGGACAAAATCCCTGACTTCATGCTGGCTTCAGTCCAGCTGGGGGCATGGACTAATAAACAGGAAAATTAATTACCCCTATGACCAACGTTGAGAAAAATCTCACAGTGCCATGGAAATATAGGGCAGGAAAATCTAACTTCAACCTGTGGGTGAGGGAAGACAAAATCAACTTCAGAGACAGAAACAAGAGGACCAGTCCTTTTTGAGAGGTAAGGTCAAAGTGCTTCTTTCTGGAGGGCTACATCTAAGAACATTCCTGCTCAGGGCAGACTGTCTTGAGGCAGACCCAGCAGAGACCATAAGGGTGGGTGCAGGGCTTTGAGAGTAGAAAGTATGTGATTCCCTCCCACCAAGAAGGAATTGAGAGGGAGGATGTATAACATTGCAGGTCCTTGTGGCTTCCAGATTGATTATTATTTTCCTCCTGCATACCTCCACGCTGTAGCTTCTGCTATTTACCTGCTTTGGTCTATCTCTACACACACAGGCCACCTCCATTTTAAACCCAAAGATGTGGGTGTGGAACCAGCTCTTGACTAATTTTCACAGGCGGAAGTAGCCCTGGGATTTTGGAGCCACAATCTTCAGCATGGTGTACTGGCCTGGATATGGGTTTAAAACTCAGAAAATTCTGGTCTGAATTCTTTCTCTGCCAATACCTAGCCTTGTGCTTTGGGTACATTTCCTTACTTTTCCAAGCCTCAGGTGTTACATCAGTAAAACAGGGGAAAATGGAATGTAACTCACAGTGTGATTGTGAGAATTTAGGGAGATTTATTCAATGAGGACTTATTGAACACCTGTTAGGAGAGTACAAGAGCAGCAAGTGGACAATAAGTTCTAGTTCCTTCCTAGGATCAAAAGGCTTCCTGTACCTTTTAGGCTACTCCCCTGGGCCCTGTAGTCAGAGTTCATTCCATGAACATGTGACTTGTACAGTCACACAGAACTCCATGCTTACAAAGGCCTGACGTCCTTATAAAGGCTCTGTTATCATCATCTTGAAATTATTAATAATTTTTAAATAAAGAGCCCTAGTTTAATTTTTCCATGCACCCCAAAAATTAGGTAGCCATTTCTTCCCATTGCTACTCTAATAATGGGGTCATTAGTAATTTTAAGAGGCTACTACTATTTAAAAATCTGATAACAATGATATTAGTCAAGATGATGTAAAAATAGATTTATAGCCTAGATGGGGTCATTAGTAAATTTTACCAATCATTTAAGGAAGAAATTATACCAATTATCTACAGTCTCTTTCAGAAGATACAATCACAGGGAACACAGTATAACTCATTTTATAGGCCCAGCATTACTCCAATCCCAAAACCAGATGACATTATAAGAAAAGGTATCTATAGGCCAATATCCTTCCTGAACATAGAGGCAAAAATCCTCAAGATCAGCAAATCAAACCCAACAATATATAAAAAGAACTAACCACCAAGATCAAGTAGGATTTATGTCAGTTATGCAAGGCTGTTTCAACATTCAAAATCAATTAATGTAACTCATCACATCAATAGACTAAAGAAGAAAAAAAATCACAGGATCATATCAATAGATGCAGAAAACACATTTGACAAAATCCAACATCTTTTATGATAAAAGCTCTCAGCACACTAGGAGTAAAGGAAGGACTTCCCCAACTGGATAAAGAACATCTACAGGAACCCTATAGTTAGTATCATAAGAAATAATGAGGGCCGGTGAGGTAGCTCAGCAGCATAAGCGCCTGCCCGGCAAGCGCAAAGTCCTGAGTTCTACTCCCAGTACCCACATAAAGGAAAAAAAGGGCCGGTGATATTGCTCAGCGGCACAAGCACCTGCTGGTAAGCGCAAGGTCCTGAGTTCGACTCCTGGTACCCACATAAAAAAAATAAAATAATCTCATTATTTTAAAATTTTAAAAAGTTTTCCGGCTAAGATTAGAAATAAGGCAAGGATGTTCTCTCTTACCAGGGCCCAGCAAGGAAAACATGCACACACACACACATGCACACACATGTACACACACGTGCACACACGCACACTAAAAAACCAGTAGAATATACCACAAGAGAAAATCTTGATGGCTTTTGATGTGATGGTGACATTTTAGACACCAAAGGCACAATCCATGGAAGAAATCATTGATAAGATGGACCTAATTATAATTGGACATTTTTGCTTGATCTAAAACAGTCAAGAGAATGAGAAGACAGGCCACAAGACACAGACTGGGAGACAAAATCTGCAAAAGACATATTTGATGAAGGACTATTATTCAGAATATTACAAAAAGAGGATCTTGGGGGTGCAGATCAGTGGCAATGGTGTAGCTTTGTTTAGCATGCACAGGATCCTGGGTCCAGCACAAAACAGAAATAACAAGAACAAAAGGATGCAATACAGCAACAAAATAAACAAAGAATTCTTAAAACTCAACGATAAGAAACCAGCCTAGGGCCGAGGATATAGCTCAGTGGCACAACGCCTGCCTCTCAAGCACAAGGTCCTGAGTTCGATTCCTGGTACCAAAAAAAAAAAAAAGAGAGAGAAATCAGCCTAATTTAAAAATGGCCCAAAGACCTGAACAGGTGCCTCAAAAGTAGATATAGATATAGGTGGCCAATAAGCATGTGAAAAGATGCTTCCCGTTGTGTGTCACCAGGGAAATGCCAATCCTGTTAAAATGACCAAAATCCAGAATACTGATGACACCACATACTGGAAAGGATGTGGAGCAAAATGGACTCTCGTTCACACTGGAGGAAAGGCCAAATGGAACAGACAGAGGCTTTGGACGGCAGTTTGGTAGTGTCTTATAAAACTAAACATAGTCTTATCATAAGGCCCAGCAGCCATGCTTCTTGATATTTATTCAAATAAGTTGAAACTATATCCACACAAGAACCCTATACTTAAGATTATAAGAAATAATGAAAAAATAGTTTTCCAGCTAAGATTAGAAATAAGCAAGGATGTTCCCTTTTACCGGGGCCTAGCAAGGGGCACACACACACACACACACACACGCACAAAAAAACTCCTAGAGTATAGCGTAAGAGAAAATCTCGATGACTTTTGATGTGATGATGACATTTTAGATATTAAACACGCAATCCATTGAAGAAATCATTGATAAGCTTGACCTAATTATAATTAGACATTTCTGCTTTATCTGAAACAGCTGTTTATAGTAGCTTTATTTATAATTGCCAAAATTTGGAGGCAACCAAGATGAATGGATAAACAAATTGTTGTACATACAGACAATGGAACGTTACTTTTCACAGAATAATAAAACTCTAAAAAGAAGTGAGCAGCTGGATGTGGTTGTACACCCCTGTAATCACTATACTCTGGGAGGCTGAGGCAGGAGGATCACAAATTTGAACCCAGACTGAGAGACTTAGCAAGAACTTGTCTCAAAATAAAGAATTAAAAAGAAGTGAGGATGTAGATCGGTGTGCAGGCCTTGGGTTCAGTGCTCAGTACTGAAATAAAAAAAGAATGAAAAAATGAGCTATGCAGCTATGGAAAGATATGCAATAAACCTAAATGCTTACTACTAAATGAAAGAAGCCAATTTAGAAAGGCTGCATAGCATACGATTCTAACTGAATAAGTATGTGGAATAGGCAGAAACATGGAGGTGGTTAGCAGATAAGTACTTGCCAGGGTCTTAGTGGGGAGGGATGGATGATCAGACAAAGTAAAATAATAAGCACACATATCCACCAGCATATCAGAGTATATTAGTTTAGGGCAGTGAAACTATTGTTTGATATAACAGTGAATAAGTCCTTATTCAATTGTCTAAACCTGTACATCAAGAGTGAACTCTAAATTATGCATTTGGGCGATAAGTGTTTGTAGATTCATTAACATACTAAAGCACCACTGTGGGGTGGGAGGTTGAGAGCCAGGGGCATAGGGACGTGAGGGGCAGGGAACATACGGGAACTCTGCACTTGCTGCTCAAATTCGCTGTGAACCTAAAACTGCTCTAAAAGAATAAAGTCTATTTAAAAGGGAGGAAAGATTTATGACTACTCCTAATTCTGATTTGTTGAACGGGGACACTGTCTTGATTGTCAGCGCGAGAGCCAACCCCTTATCTACTTCGAGATTATATGTAATGAAGGAAAAAAGAGGAAGCAAAGGGTGCAGATCAAATTGTGTCTCTGTGTGTGTATTCGGCACAGATTGCAAACCTCCAGTTCACCCCTGTTTTTCCTGCAGTTAAAAACTCTTGAAGGTCACTGAGCCCCAGAGCCTGGAGCAACAAGACATTTTTTACAGAGAGAAAATGTTATTTTAGAATGAAACCTAGCCAAGGCCACCAGGGACTGTGGAACACAAACCCATAAAACGAAGGGTTTTTGGAGCACTTAACAAGATTTCCACCTGATAATAGGAAAACAATGATTTTATTGAGATTTCCCCAGGAAACGGGTTCCTCCCAATCCAGCTGACCGTCTGAGATCAGTGACAGTAGTGAGGTTTAAAAGCAGCCAGGGGACAGCCACGTCCCCTTCTGCATATTAATTAACTCATCGATGACCTTCTCAAGGGCAGGAGAAGCCGAGCTGCTCAGAGGTTTCTGGCAGGTCTTCCCATCCCAAGAATGTCACAAACTCACCTTTATCCTTTCTCAAATGATTTACTTCAGTGACGAACTAGCTGATGACTCCTCCAAGCTGCTTTGGGATGCTGCGTCTGGTATTTTCCTCTAAAAGCTACTCCGATGAGTAGCAGGATGGACTGCACAGGAGTGATTTACGCTCACCTCTCCCTGGGCAAGTGGCCTTTATCTGCACTGCTGGAACACCCTGGGGGGACACGGAGGGACACTGGAGTACCTTCTCTTTATCTGTAACCTAATTTTAAATTAGTAGCAGCTGCAGTTATAAATCTCAGGCTGAGTCATTCTTAGCTCATTATGTTTTGGCCATTTCATTTTATGTGATAACAATAGTACCATGCATTAAGCAAAATTTATAGTTTTGAAGGTGCTCTCTTGTGTACAGGCATATTTGATTGTCACCCAAACCCTATCAGGCAGAAAATGAAGGATTACCATCCCCTTTCGAGGACATGTGAAACCAGGGTTAAGGGGCTCCCACTTTCTAGCATCGAGCAACTTTGGACAGAGACCGTGACTACTTTGTAAAATAAATTATTAAATATTTCAAGGACATTTAAAATATAGAAAATATAAAAGCCATTTGTCTACCTCCTAGTTTTAACAGCTGTTAATAAAGACACACCCCCAAAAATTACATCCCACGTATCTTTTTTTTTTTTTTTATTTTAAAGAAGAAAAAAGATACACAACAATGAAACCAAGTTTCAAAACAGGTTAGTAGGACAGTTACAATAGTCGATACATTGCGTGTTGTTGTCTTCCTAGTAGTTATTCAGAGTATAAGACATAGGCATGATATCTTGTCCAAACAATAGTAGCACTAAACTTTCTTTTCAAGGAACTAAGAGAAGCTAGCAGTATAAATATCTTAACTAACTTGTGTACACATATATTTTTCCCCTTTCTTCCTTTCCCCTTTCCCCATTCACAGTTTGTCTTTTCTTTTGAACAGTTTCTTCCCAATTCACATTATCTTTTGTACATTTCAGATCCTACTTACTTGTTCAATTTCTCACACTAGTGAGACAATACGATGTTTACACATATGGGTCTGATTTATTTCACTTTTGAGTATGGTCTCGAGTTGCATCCATTTACCTATAAAAGTCTCCAGTTTATCCTTCTTTATGGCTGAGTAGTACTCCATTGTATAAAAATACCACATCTTTTTTATCCATTCCTCGGTTGATGGGCATCTGCGTTGTTTCCAAGATTTAACTATTACAACTTGTGCTACTATAAACATGGATGCAAATATATCACCGTGGTACGATGTTTTTAATTATTCTGGGAAGATACCCAGAAGGGGAATAGCTGGGTCAAATGGGACCTCCAATCCTAGTTTTTCAAGGAATCTCCACACAGATTTCCATAGTGGTTGCACCAGTGTACACTCCCACCAAGAGTGGAGAAGGGTGCCTTTTTCTCCACAGCCCCTCCAGCTTTTGTTATGGGTTGATTTTTTGATGATAGTCATTCTTTCTGGGGTGAGATGGAATCTCAGTGTTGTTTTAATTTGCATCTCTCAATTGACCAGTGATGTTGAATATTTTTTCATATATTTATTTGCCATTTGTATTTCTTCATCTGAGAAGTATATATTCATCTCAGATGACTGTTTTTGGATTGGGCCTTTGAATTTGGGGTTTCTGATTTTTTTCAATTCTTTATACATTCTACATATAAGTCTAGGTATAATTTGTCTGAGAGACAACTGGCTATAATTTTTTCCCACTCTGTAAGTTATCTTTTCACTTTGTTGGTGATTTCTTTTTTTATCTTTTTTTTTTTTTTTTTTTTTTTTTTTGTGGGTACCAGGGGTCGACCTCAGGACCTCGCGCATCAGCAGATTCCCGTGCCGCTGAGCAATATCACTGGCCCTTTCTTCGTATGTGGGTTCCAGGAGTCGAACTCAGGACCTCGTGCTTACCAGGCAGGTGCTTATGCTGCTGAGCTATCTCACTGGCCCTGTTGGTGATTTCTTTTGTTGTGCAAAAGCTTTTTAATAAGGTGAGATCCCATTTGTTGATTCTTTGTACTATTTCCCTTGCAGTCTAGGTTTTGTTCTTGAAGCCTCTGCCTACACCTATGTCTTTGAGATTTCTGCCTATTTTCTATTCCAGTAAATTTAGTGTTTCTATTTTAATATCCATTTTGACTTTAGTGCATGGTGATAGACATGGGTCTAGTTTTAAACTTCGGCATGTGGAGAGCCAGTTTTTCCAGCACCATTTATTAAATAAACTATCTTTCTTCCAGTGAACATTTGGCTCCTTTGTCAAAGATAAGGTGGCAGAAAAAGCATTTGACAAAGTCCAACACCCATTCATGATAAAAGCCCTACAGAAAATTGGAATAGAAGGTCTTTATGTCAATCTTATAAAAGCCATCTATGACAAACCAATAGCTAATATCATATTAAATGGTCAAAAACTGAAAGCTTCCACTCTAAAATCAGGAACAAGACAAGGATGTCCATTATCACCACTCCTACTCAACATAGTTGTGGAAACATTAGCCAGAGCAATTAGACAAGAGAAAGAAATAAAAGGAATAAAGATAGGAAAGGAAGAAGTTAAATTATCATTATTTGCAGATGACATGATACTCTACATAGAAGACCCCAAAAACTCCACCAAAAATCTTGTAGATTTAATATCCAAATTTAGTAGTGTAGTGGGATACAAAGTCCACAGTCAAAAGTCATTAGCACTCCTGTACATAAGCAACAAACTCACAGAGAGAGAAATTAGGGAAAGCACACCCTTCACGATAACATCTAAAAAAAATGAAATACTTAGGAGTTAATCTAACAAAGGATGTAAAAGATCTGTACAGTGAAAATTACAAGTACCCTAAAAAAGGAGATTGAAGAGGATGTCAGAAAATGGAAAGATATCCCTTGCTCTTGGATAGGAAGAACCAACATAGTGAAAATGGCCATACTCCCAAAACTGCTACACAGATTCAATGCAATCCCAATCAAAATACCATTAACAAACCTCACAGATCTAGAGAAAACATTCTTAAAATTCATCTGGAACCAGAAAAGACCTAGAATAGCAAAAGCGATTCTGTGTAATGAAGTCAAGTCAGGGGGCATCACAATCCCAGACCCAAAATTACACTACAAAGCTACTGTGATAAAATCAGCATGCTATTGACAAAAAAAAAAAAAACAGACCTGAGGATCAGTGGAACAGAATAGAAGATGCGGATGCAACTCCAGACACACTCAGCCACCTTATCTTTGACAAAGCACCCCAGATATCTTTTAAGAAGAAATGAAATGATGCAATACAGTTATCATCACCCTATCTCCTCCCTTCCTTGCCAGAGGTGACTACTGTCCTGAAGTCCGCACCTATTCTCCTGTCCCCACGTTATTAGACGCTTACCACAGCTGCATTTACCCATGACAATGTGTATTAGTAGCATTATATATATTTTACTTCTTAAGTCCCCATTACTGCTTGAGTCTTTTTGTAACTTGTGTTTTACTGTTTCCATAGTGAATGTTCCCATACTGAGTCATTTTCAATTGACAGCAGTGAGGAAACATTTAGAAAGACCAATGATTTATTAGTGAAGCAATGACTAAAAATGGCAGGAAAGAAAAAAATTTTATTATTTTAAATTTTTACTCTGGCAGAAAACAAACGTTCCTGACAAAAATTGTCTGCAAAAATAAATTCTTTTTACAAAATGAATTAAAATGTATGTACAAGTTATTTATCATAGTATTGTTTACATTAGCAAAAGGTTGGGAACAAACCTGTAGGTCGAGGCTAGTTAAATAAATAGTGACAAATCTACCTAAAAAAGCCCCATGTGACTGAAAAAGCACGGCGCTTTAGAGGTACTTGTAAGAAAAGATCTCTGGGGTATATGGGCTAAGAGGCCTCATCTAGTGTAATATATACTTTTACTTGTTTGTATTTTCATACAGAAACAATGGAAGAATACACAAGAAACTAACACAAGTGGCTGGTTAACTAGTAAGATAGGCAGACAAAGGAATAAAATGAGATGGGTGGGGTGAGGTGAAGGCTGTCTTCACTGGCTGTGCTTTTACATTGCTTTGAATTTACATGCCATGAATATATCGCTTATTTAGTACAGTAAGTTAAACTGAACACATTGCTAAGTGTAAATGGCCTCTCTCTATTCCATAGATTGGGCTGGAAAAGCAGAAATGGAACAATATCAAGTTGATGCTATTTGCAGTTGCACTGAGTGATTTCACGTCGTGTTTTCCTAGGGTAGAGAAAAAACAAGACATAAAAATAACATGATCAGTTTGTTTTTTCTACTATTAATCACATACTATTTGCCAGAAATTTTAAGGTGCTTTAGAAAATACTTTTTAAATCTATGTAATATGTGTGTGTAGTTTTAGCACATCAGATTATATCAAAAGTTTAAAGCCAAGTATAGCAATTCTCCACCCTATGCCTTCACACTAACCCCTCCCCAGATCCAATCCTTTTTTGATTCTGTTTTTTTAGCTGTTTCAGTAGGACTTATACATGTCCATGTTTCTATAGCATCTGTAAATATTACTTTCTTTGAATCACCAATTTTAGACAGTTTCTACAGAATTCTTATGATAACAACTAGGAATTTATCTCACATCCTCTCTGCTTCCCTTTCCCCAGGCCCTCAATGTAGTGATTTTAACATTTAAAAAAATTTCCCCTTTTTTAAAAAGTGTATGTTCACATCATTACTCCAGCTTTATGATAAGCCTTGATATTTAGTAAGGAGTTCTCTCCCTCCTTACTTCTCTTAATTATCTTGGCTATTCTTTGCTCTTTAATTTCATATAAAGTTTTAAGTCAACTTGCATGTGTGTGTGTGTGTGTGTGTGTGTGTGTGTGTGTGTGTTTCTTTTGTGGCAGTGCAGATTGAACCTGAACTGAAGGCTGCTCTACCACTGAGCTATATCTCTAGCCCTGTTTTAGAAAAATTTTTTCTTTTTAATTTCAAGACAAGGTCTCACTAATTTGTCCAGGGCGGCCTTAAACTTGCAGTCCTCCTGCCTCAGCCTCTAGAGTAGCTGGGAATACAGGTATTTGCCACAACAACTGGCTTAGTTGTGGTTTTGAGTAGATGCCTTTTACTAGGTTCAGGAAGTTTCCTATTCTTCATTTAAGGGTTTCAGAAAGGTATTGGATTTTTTCAAAAAGTTTTTCTTCTCTGTAGAGTTAGCTGGATTTTGTCCTTTATTCTATTAATATGGGCTGTTATATTGATGGTGGGCAAAGTTGGTTTTAATTCTTCAAATATTAGGTAGAATTCAGCAATGAAGACTCCTAGCTCTATACTTGTCTTTGTGAGAAGTTTTTTGACTACTGATTCAATCTCTTTACTTGTTATGATCTGTTTAGATTTTCTATTTCTTCTCGAGTTAGTTTTACCAATATGTGTGTTTTCAGGAACTTGCCAGTTTTATCTAGGTTATCGAATTTGTTCGTGTATGATTGTTCATCGTACTCTGTTATAATTTTTATTTTTATTTTTTTTTAATGTGGGTGCTGGGAGTCGACCTCAAGACCTCGCACTTGCCAGCAGGCGCTTGTACTACTGAGCGATATCACCGGCCTCTTTTTTTGCTTTATGTGGGTACCGGGAGTCCAATCAGGACCTCGCTCTTGCCAGGCAGGCACTTGTGCTGCTGAGCCATATCACCGGCCCATAATTTTTATTTTTGTTAGGTTTGTAGTAATATTTCCCCTTTTATTCTTGATTAAAGCAATTTGAATCTGTTTTTTCCTAATCTATCTAAAGAATTATTAATTTAGGTGATCTTTCCAAAGAGCCAACTTTCAATTTCACTGATTTTTTTCAATTGTGCTATTGATTTTTAAACATTGATACTATACAAAAAATTAACTCATAATATTTGTAGATTCTCTTACATGTTCTATAACATGATTCCATTATCTGAAATAAGGACTCTTTGATGTCTTCAAGGTCTAATGTATTATATTGCTACAAGCAGTCGCATTCCTGACTTCAGAGAGAATGCTTCTCATATTTTAGTGTTAAGTGTGGTGCTGGCTGTGAACAGACACCCTTTATTAAGGAAAGGCAATTTCCTCTCATTCCAGCTTGGCTAAGGGTTTTATCTTAAATCAATATTAAATCTTATCCAATGCTGACTACATTCGCTCAGTATTCATAAGATTGCTTTCCCTTTTAAGTATTAAATTTGAATTAATTTACATAAATTAAGATTACCAAAAGTTAAAAATTCTTACATACCTAGAAGAAGCTTTATTTACATATTTTGTGAATTTGGCTTAGTAAAAATTTATTTAGGATTCTTTACATCTACCTTTTTTTTTTTTTTTTTTTCGCTCTTTTTGAGACAGGTTTTCCCTATGCAGTTCAGGGTGGCCTTGAACTTGCTTTGTAGCCCAGGCTGGCGTCGAACTCACAGTGATCCTCCTGCCTCAGACTCCCGAGTCCTGGGATTACAGGTATGCACCACCATGCCCAGCTATGTCTGTTTTTAGTTGATTGGCTTATGTATTTATTTCCCGTATTTCGGGGGGGGTGTTTTTTCTTTTTTCTTTCCTTTCTTTCTTTCACTTCATAATTTTTTGGCAATACTGGGTATTGAACCCAAGACCTTTACCCTGAGTTATGTCCCTAGTCCTTTTTTATATTTTTATTTTTTATGTTTTGGGTTTTTTTTTTTTTTTTGTACCAGGAATTGAACTCAGTACCTTGCACTTGCCATTTTTGTTTGTTTTGTTTTGTTTTGTTGGGGTTTTGTTTTTGTTTTTGTTTCTGTTTTTTGCCTAGTCCTTTTTTATTTTTGATATCGAGATAGGAAGTTGCTAAGCTTAAATTGCCCAGGCTGGGCTTGAACTTGTCATCCTCCTCCTCAGCCCCCCAGACTACTGGGATCACAGGTGTGCATCTTAACATCTGCATTTAAGACTGCACTGTCTCTCAAAGTTTAACTTCCCATGGAGAAACTTCTAACGTAGTTCACATGCAGGGCTCAAGTTATTAGCAGTCTTCCTTGCTACTTCTCTGTGTACATGGGTGGAATTTTGCTTGCTTCTCACTCCCGAAGGAAGCAGCCTTTCCCAGCCATTTCTCAGCTCAGTGCTGGCACCTTAGTTCCTGCTTCTTGGCTTCTTTGAGCCCTTGACCACCTACCCTGTCCCTAAGCTAAAACCTAAGCCTCTGGCTCGCAGGGCCTTAACTCCAGGTCCATCAAACTCCAGGACATCGACTCCTGAGCTCACATTTCCACCAAGGCTCCATTATTCCTGACACCGAAGGATTTCCTATACCGCTGTGAGCTTGAGTAGATATTTTTACTTGTTGTTACATTTTATCCACTATTATTGTGTTTATTGCAGGAAAAAGAGGTCTGGACCAGCTCACTTTTCAACGATGCCTGAAGTCAGTCCCCAACTTGTCTCATTTGTCTTTGTGTTTAAGGTTCCAGTGCAGTGTCTGGCATATACCATCCCCTCAACAAATCCTGTGGAAAAAAGTGCTGCGTAAAATGAAGCAATGATTAGCTTTTGACCTGAGTTTTCATCATATTAGTTTCCGAACAGGACAACTCAAGGTTTGCTGGACATTATCATTGTAATCACCTCTCTTTTATTGTTTTATTGTGACAAAATACATGTAACATAAAATTTACCATTTTAAATGGCACGGAGTACATTCACATCATTGTGACTATCACTCACAATCCAGCCAAGAATTCTTCTCATCTTGCAAAACTGAAGCTCTGTACCCATTGAATAATAACCCCCTAAGCTCCTGGCACCACTATTCCACTTTCTGTTCCTGCATATTTATTTACTCGAAGTACCTCACATGAGTGGAATCATACAGTACTTGTCTTTTTGTGACCAGCATATTTCACCCAGCGCAGCAGCGTCCTCTGGATTCATCCATGTTGCAGCATGTCTGAATTTTCTTCCGTTGTAAGGTTGTACAGCTCTCCATTATACGTATATGCCACCATCTGTTTATGTATGTGTTCACTGATGGATACTTCAGTTGCTTCCATATTTTAGCTATTTATTTTTATTGGTATTTGCTTGCAATATTTAATACTTACATTTATCTTGGGCAGTTGGTACCTATACATATCACATCTGCATCATTTTTGTTTTATTTTAAAGAGAAGAAAAAACAAAACAAAACAAATCAAAAAAGAACAAATTTCCAAAACAACATAATAGGAGGGTAACAATGGTTAATGCATTATGTACTGTTATCTTTAAGTTAGTTATTCAGGATACCAGATATTAGCATTCAATTGTCCAAACATTATTGGCACAAACCTTACTCTTCAATGAACTAAGTAAAATTAGTAGTGTATCTATCTTAACCATCTTATATATAAATACAGTTTTTTTTCCCTTTCCCTTCTTTCTTTTCCCTATTCCCCCATCCCAGTCTCTCTTTCCTTTTGACCAGTTTCTTTTTGATTCACCATGTCTATTGTACATTTTGGATCTTATTTACTCTTTCAGTTTCTCATACTAGAGAGATAATACGATGCTTACACATGTGCATCTGGTTTATTTCACTTATGAGTATTTTCTCGAGTTGCATCCATTTACCTATGAAAGTCTCCAGTTTATCCTTCTTTATGGCTGAATAGTACTCCATTGTATAAAAATACCACATCTTTCTTATCCATTCCTCAGTTGATGGGCATTTGGGTCGTTTCCAAGATCTGGCTACTACAAATTGTGCTGCTATAAACATGGGTGCACATATATCGCTGTGGTACGATGTTTTTAATTCTTCTGGGAAGATACCCAGAAGGGGAATAGCTGGGTCAAATGGAACCTCCAGCCCTTGTTTTCTGAGGAATCTCCACACTGATTTCCACAGTGGCTGTACCAGTCGACACTCCCACCAACAGGGAAGAAAGGTTCCTTTTTCCCCACAGCCCCTCCAGCATTTGTTATTAGTTGATTTCTTGATAATAGCCATTCTTTCTGGGGTGAGATGGTATCTCAGTGTTGTTTTAATTTGCATCTCTCAAATGACTAGTGATGTTGCACATTTTTTTGTATATTTATTTGCCATTTGTATTTCTCCATCTGAGAAATGTGTATTCATCTCAGATGCCCATTTTTGGACTGGGTCTTTAAATTTGGGAGGTCTGATTTTTTCGAGTTCTTTATATGTTCTCGATAGTAATCCTTTGTCTGAGGAACAGCTGGCAAACATTTTTTCCCACATTGTGGGTTGTCTCTTCACTCTGTTGGTGGTTTCTCTTGCTGTGCAAAGGCTTTTTAATAAGATGAGATCCCAGTTGTTGATTCCTTGTGATAGTTCCTGTGCGGTTGAGGTTTTATTCATAAAGTCTTTGCCTACACCAATGTCTTCAAGGGTTTTACCTATCCTACCTTCCAGCAGATTTAATGTTTCTGTTTTAATATTTAGATCTCTGATCCATTTTGAATTTAGGTTAGTGCATGGTGAAAGATATGGGTCTAGTTTTAATCTTCGGCATGTGTAGAGCCAGTTTTTCCAGCACCATTTATTAAAGAGGCTATCTTTCTTCCAGTGAATGTGTTTGGCACCTTTGTCAAAGATAAGGTGGCTTAGTATGTCTGGGGTTGTTTCAGCATCTTCTAACCTGTTCCATTGATCTTCAGGTCTGTTCTTTTGCCAGTACCACACTATTTTTATCACAGTAGCTTTATAGTATAATTTCAAGTCAGGGATTGTGATGCCCCCTGCCTTGCCTTTGTTGCCCAGAATTGCCTTTGCTATTCTAGGTCTCTTCTGATTTCAAATGAATTTTAGGATTGTTTTCTCTAATTCTGTGAGATATGCTGTTGGAATTTTGATTGGAATTGCATTAAATCTGTATAACAATTTTGGAAGTATGGCCATTTTCACTATATTGGTTCTTCCTATCCAGGAGCAAGGGATATCTTTCCATTTTCTGATATCCTCTTCAATCTCCTTTTTCAGAGTACTGTAGTTTTCAGTATATAGGTCTTTTACATCCTTTGTGAGGTTGATTCCTAGGTATTTCATTTTTTTGGATGTTATTGTGAAAGGTATTGTTTCCCTAGTTTCTCTTTCAGTAAGTTTGTTATTTGTGTACAGAAAGGCTATTGATTTTTGAGTATTGACTTTGTACATCTGTACCATTTTTATTTCTCCTTCCTCTCTCCTCTCCTTCCTTTCCCAGGTACCCTTCCCATCTCCAAAACTCTATCTCCCTGTTTCTTACCATCTTTTTTATTTAAATTATCTATATTTTAAGTTTTTCATATAAGAGAAACCATGTGATATTTAGCCTTCTGTGTCTAATTTATTTACTTAGCAGTAGCCTCAAGATCAGTCTATTTTCCTATGAATCACTCAAATTTATCCTTCTTTGTGGCAGAGTAATACTCAATTGTGTATATATACCATATTTTCTTATCCATTCATCTGTTGATGGACATATAGGCTGCTTCCATGATATAGCTATTATGAGTTGCACTGCTATAAATGTGGGTATGCATACATCAGTGAAATATCATGTCTTTAACTCTTTGGGGAAGATTCCTAGAAAGCGTATATCTGGGTCAAATGGAATTTCTATTTTTAGAGTGCTTTGTTTGTCTGTTTGTTTGTTTGTTTGTTTTTTGTGGGTAGCGGGGGTCGACCTCAGGACCTCGCATGCCAGCAGGCGCCCATGCCGCTGAGCGATATCACCAGCCCTTTTTTCATATGTGGGTTCTGGGAGTCGAACTCAGGACCTCGTGCTTGCCAGGCAGGTGCTTATGCCGCTGAGCCATCTCACCGACCCTGTTTGTTTGGTTTTTGAGGCAGGGTCTCACTACGTAGTGCAGGCTGGCCTTGAACTTGCCTAGGTAGCCCAGGCTGGCCTCGAACTCGCAGTGATACTCCTGCCTCAGCCTCTTGAGTGCTGGGATTACAGGCCTGCACCACCATGCCCGGCTATTTTTAATTTTTTGAGGAATCTTCCTACTTATTTCTATAGCGGTTGCACTGGTTTACATTCCCATCAACAACGTAGAAGGATTCCTTTTCCTCCAATATCTCGCTAGCATTTGTTGTTTTCTGAGTCCTTGAGTCTTTCCTGAAGTAAGATGAAATCTCAGTGTTGCTTTGATTTACATTTCTCCAATGGCCAGAGCACTGAACACTTTTAATGCACTTATTGACTATTTGTACTTCTTCTTTTTAAGAAGTATTGATTCATTTTAATTGCCCATTTTTTGACTGTCTTTTACTTGGGGAAGGTCTAAATTTTTTGGAGTTCTTATATATTCTAGATACTAGTCCTCTATCCAAGGAGTAGATGGCAAGAATTTTTTCCCATTCTGTAGGCTGTCTCTTCACTCTGTTGGTTGTTTCTTTGCTGTGCAGAAGTTTTTAAATTCAGCATAATCTTATTTATTGATTCTTGATATTATTTCTTATGCAGTGGGGTTCTGATTAAAAGTACTTGCCTATACTCATATCTTCAAGGGTTTTACCTATGTTATCTTTCTGCAGACTCAGTGTTTCTGTTTTTAAATCTAGGTCTTTGATCCATTTTGATTTTATTTTTGTACAGGGCAAGAGATATGTGTCTAGATGCGTTCTAAATGGTTTTCCCATCACCATTTGTTAAAGAGACTGTCCTTTCTCCCACATGTTTTTGGCACCTTTGTCAAAAATCAGATGGATGAAGGTGCTTGGGTCCATATTTTGGTTACAGTAAGCAGTGGTGCCGTGAACACAAGTGTACAAACATAAAGGCCTAAATAAAAGCGATGATAAATTTTTAACTTTTGATTGTACAAGTTACATGATTTTCCACACTTGGAGCAAATGATGACTTTCCCATTTCTTAAAATGATTATATTACCCAACAACAACCTGTGTCACTTTTAGAATTGCCTAGGTAGCTAGACAATCAAAAGTACCCCAGAAACCAAGAACTATCTATATCTATATCTATATCTATATCTATATCTATATCTATATCTATATATAGAGAGATATATTTGTAATTCTCCACTATTGTATTTTAAATCTTCCAGAGACAAGTTTAGTCTAAATTCTAAAATAGCTTCTTTCTGAACTGGTGTAACTATTACCAATATTACATTTTCTTTTAAAAGAACATTTTGGGCCGGTGAGATAGCTCAGCGGCATAAGCGCCAGCCTGGTAAGCGCGAGGTCTTGAGTTCGACTCCCGGTACCCACATACAAAAAAAGGGCTGGTGATATTGCTCAGCGGCACGGGCACCTGCTGGCACACGAGGTCCTGAGTTCAATCCCCAGTACCCACAAAAAAAAGAAAAAAGAACATTTTATCTGGTCTTCTGCTCTAATGCCATCCACCACAGGCTAGGTTAGCTCTTGAAATTAAAAATTAAAACTCTCTTGGTAATCAGGCAAGGGTTGAGAAATATTTGCTGCTCAAGTAAGAAGAAAGAAGAGAGACCCTCTGTCTCCTGGAATGCCCAGCATACGTGGTAAATATGTGCGATGACTGTGTTCCCTGCATTGTTCTGGTTCCACAGTTGGGATGTGAGGTTGTTGGTATGAGACCAACAACTCTTTAGCCACCTGTAGCAAGCAAGTCTCTCAACAGCTGTTTCACTTTTCAGAAAAGATGCATTTGGAAATGTTAACCCATCTAGAAGCTCAGGAACACATGCGGAATATCTGATCCTCACAGAATGTTTTTAAAAATGTTTTTTTCAATGTTGAGGATGGTACCAAGGGCATTATGCATGCTACCACTGAGCCACATCCCTATCATCTGGTCCAGGTTTGTAAATTCCAAGGAATTAATGAATGAGAATACTGGGGAAACTGGTAGTGCCCAGGATTATAATTATTTGGCTGGTGGTGGTAGTGGTAAAGTCAGCTGATCTGCCAATCTGGTCTCTGCTATAGTTTGGATCTGGAATGTTCCCCAAAGGCTCATGTGTAAAAGGTTTGGTCCCCAACTTGGCACCATTGGAAGGTGGTGGGAAACTTTAAGGGGTGGGGCTAAGTGAGAGGTCTTGGGTCATTGGGGGTGTGCCTCCTTGAAGGGGATGTTGATACTCCAGCTACTCCTCTTCCTCTACCTTTATTTCCCAGTCACAGCTTTGAACAGCATTCCTCCATCATACACTCCTACAATGATGTACTGCCTCACCATGGCCCAAAAGTAAGGGTCCAACCAACCATGGACTGGACCCTCTGAAACTGTGAGCCAAAATAAACTTTTTTCTTTTTTAAGTCAAGTAGCTCAGGTATTTGTTATAGTACCACAAAGCCAACTAACACAGCCTCCAATTTAAATTCTAATCCAAAGAAGAATGATTACCCATAGTTAAACTGCCACTTTCCTATGAAGAGGGAATGTCTAGAAGTCAAATTATAGAAGGATCCACCACTTATCAGCTATGGGTTTCTGGCAGTTACTTAACCAAAGGTGAAGCAAAACTGGAGAAAGTAATACCTGCCCTCACAAGGTTGTTGTGATAATTAAATGATGAAACACTTAAGTTGGATTTTTTTTTATTGATGTACAGGTATAGAAAACATTGTAGGGAGGTAGATCTTTTACAAATGGGAAAGGGACCAAGACATGGAGGGAGGGGGAGGAAGAGGAGGGAAGAGGGTGAAAAAAGAATCAAGATGTGTTACGTACATGTGCCAAATTCCCACAAAGAATGCGATCATTATGTACTACAAACGTACCAATAAAAAAATATAAATTGGAAAAAAACTGGAGAGCATCAAAAATGTGAAGTATTACTATTAAAAATATAAGGGAAATATTATTATTAAGATTATCATTATTATTACTTCAGGTTTGGAAGAAAATGTGGTCAGGAGGTAGACACCAGCAACAGAGCAAGCTCATTGAAGAGGAGGACAAGGCCAGCTGCGCTGATGATGTATCTGAGCTGACCAGCAACCAAATGTCTTTTATCTGCTTTTTACTGATAAAGTCAAACCATCTCATGGTCACCAAATACCTCAGGCAAGATCTGAAACAGCCTGTACAGATCTGAGACCCGGTCTTCACACAGGTCTTAATTATGCCCATCTGAACAGTGCTAGATAAGTAATAGATGCCTAACAAATACCATACACTCTCATATTTCTATCATATTCTAATTACAAAAACTATATAATCACATTTCAGAAAATTTGGGTCACATGATAAAAAAATTAAAGTTCACCTATAAAACTTCATCACACTTTGATATACGTCCCCTCTATTTTTATATAGCATGCTCCCCCTTCCTATTTTTTTCAGTGCTGGGATGGAATCCAGGGCCTTCCTTATGTTAAGCACATGTTCTACCACTGAGCTGTATCCCTAGCCCTATGCATGCTTTTAAGCCATTACTTTAATCATAACTGTAGAGGCAATTTTACACTCTACTTATTTCCTTCCTTGATAGTATATCACAAGTATTTTCTCTGCTCATGTTTCAGCATATATACAGTCTTTAGAGTTGATAGAATATTCCATCTGTTCAGCAGGTTGATGTGCCAGTCCCCTATAGATGAATATTTACATTGCTTTCACTTTAAAAAATTTTAACCAATACTACAGTGTACACCTTCTCGTTTGTACCACTTCCTGTATTTAAGATTATTTTATTAGAATATTCAGAAAGAAGAATTAGCCCAAAGGGCATGAACATGTTTATGATTCTTCATACACCTTACAAAATTGCATTCCAATAAATTTAACAAACTTTCAACTACCACAAGGTATTTCACCACACCCTCTCCAGAATTGGGAAATGGATTTAAAAAAAAATAAGTGTGTGAAAGTGGTACCCTACATTGTATAATTCACATTTCTATTTTAAATAAAGCACAAAACATTTCCAAATATGTATCAGTTGTTTTTCAATATCTGTAAATTGTATGTTTAACTTTCTTAACTATTGAATTAATAATTTTGATAACTCATGCAAGGAAGATAATTAGGTCTTTTTAGCATAAAGAGCCCTGGTAACTCAAGTGAATTAAACAGTGAGAATTCTGCTGCTTCTTCTATTGAACAGGCAGTTTCTGCTATCAAAACAGCTATACCATGTGAAAGGCTTGGTGAAATATCAGGTGTCTTATAAGGATAATGAATGGATGATTACTATTTTTCTCTCATTTTATCTACAGCCCAGAGCTCTTAGACTTACAAATAAAATGGCTCCAAGAGAAATATAATGTGTTAAGGATCAAATCAGGAAGATGAATCAGAGAACTCCACCCAGAAACCTAACAGCAGAGATGGCGAACATTTTAGAGACCCAAGTGCCCAAACTGCATCCCCAAACCCACTCATTTATCACAAAGTGCCAACACTGCAATTAAACCTGAATATTGAGGTTTTAGTTTGGAAAAAGCAAGTGTTGTCCAATGCTCTACTGCTGGGGCGACTTGGCTTCCTGCCTACAGAGAGGGCTCTGCGTGCCATGGATTCACCACCACTAACTGACAGTTTCCCTGAAAGAACATGATGTGATAGAATTTTTTCCCTGTGCTAATTTTCCTGAACAGGGCAGAAACAGTCCACACTGGACAAGATTTAGAATGGATCCAAATTGACTGAACTGCTACTGAGCTACAAAGTTGCCTTTTCATGCAAGCAAAATTCCCAGACACTAGAGTAGGAGAACAAGTAAATAAAAGCCTATTTCTGCTTGCAGGGGGTTGGGAGCTCTTCAGCTAAGGGGGAGAAAAGATAATCTTCCCCCCATATTGTTGCATATATCCAAATTACCCATTTAATGACTGTCCTTGTAAATGTGATAGAGTGAGAAAGAATGTGTGAGATCCAGCAATGTGTGCCTGGTGTTGGAGGTGGATTTTATTTGTTTGTTGTCTCATTGTGTTCACGAGTATATTTTTCACCCCTGTATTTAATCCGCTAATCAGAAAATATAAACCACTGCTAGGTTTACATGACAAAAGGTGAGTCTGTGAGTAGTTCATATTTCTTTCTTCTTCCCAGTTCTCCATTTATTTTAGCGAGTTCGTGTGTGTGTGTGTGTGTGTGTGTGTGTGAGAGTGTGTGTGTGTGCTGGATTTGAAACCAGGGCCTCATGCATGCTAGGCAAGCACCCTACCATTGAGCTAGAGCCCTAGCTTTCCATATATTTATGAATGAGATATTATTCCTTAAATTTAAAGAGGTTCTGGGTTCCATCTCCAGCACTGAAAATGAAAAAAGTTCTATGTGGTCAAATATCTAGGTGGTAAATGAAAAACCTGGTTCTTATATGTTTCCAAATACTTGCATATTTTGAAACACAAAAATAGAAACAAAACAAATCAAAATCCTGCCTTATAGCAGGAAATGTCCTGCTGCCTCTGTTGTCAGGACGTGGGCAACAAGAAAGTCTGTGCGTCAGACCAGGCTGGACCTGTGCAACGCCAGCCAGTAGTGTATTAAGAATCGCACCTGAGCAAAACCATGGCAGCTCCTGCTGATCAGTGTGAGGAGACTCGGGGTGCAAGAGCTGGGGTGCTTACAGGTGAGTAATGAAATAACCAGGTGAGATAAAGACAAAAATTCACTTTCTTCTTTACTGTAGAAAGAATAAAAGGAAAAAAGAAAAAGGATAATGGCAAATAGCCTGGTGACATTGGTACAAAGGAAAGGCAGGCCTGGGCCCCAGCCCTTTCCGCAGGTTTCAGGGCTTCTCTAAGGCAGGCAGGACACCTACCCCCTGTTCCAGGGGCACAGAAAACTCAGGTTTCCATGTAAAATCTCCATCTTGTCAACAAGTACTTCAAAATTTTAAAATACTCCTGTCTCATTTGTTTCGCTGGCCACCAGTCGGTGATCCCCGAAACGCGTGCACCATCCGTAGTGGGTTTGTTATTTTCTGGCCGGGTTGTGTGTTTTCTGAAGCTCCAGGGAAGCTTTGGAGCCTCAGTCTGTCCCCTCAGACAGGTGAGGATCTGGCCAGGTGGCTCTTAGGGTGAGAGTTCAGGCGCCCGTGGCGGTGCAGGGGCGGGGGGGGGTGAGCTCTCGGAATCCTTCTCCAGTTCCGGGAGAACAAGGCTGTGAGTGGTCAGGGGAGCCACATCTGGTCGTCAAGGTGGCATGGTGGAAGAACAGGAAAGGTCCCTGTGGAAATCAAGGATTCCGCACGGTCGCCCTGTGGAAGTCTAAAGTCTCTCCTTGGGACCTGGCAGCCCCTCTCCGGCTCTCACCAACCAGCCTGGCTTGTGGAACAAGCAGGGGGACCTAGAGCTGGCCCTAGGGGTGGCTATGGTACTTCCTCTGGCGCGGACGCAGCTCAGTTCAGCGTGACTGTCGGACCCCAGACCAGCAGAGCGCAGGATGACGCGGAGAGAGAAGCAGGCGGCAGGCTGCTGGAGCGCGAACCCCCTCCAGAGTTGTTGCCATGGTCACAGGGGACTTTTGATGTGAAGCGCGGTGACCCCCCACACACACACTCTCTTCCTTGCTGGCCTTCAGGATGACGTCACGGACGTCCGTGTCTCTGACAGGCCACCTGTGGGTTGCTCCCGGCTTTAAAGCAGCTGTTGTCCCCAGGCCCTCGCAGCCGCGTCCACCGTCCACCGTGTCGACACCTGGGCAGACCGTGCCTGAACTCCAGACCTACCTCCCACTCTGGTGGCTGCGGACAGGACAGACAGCCAGAGAGAGGTAAATATTCCTAAACCGCTTCCTCTATCCTCCTATTCCTCCCCGCACCCTCGCTCTGCAGCTTGAGCGGCAGGAGGGAGTTTTCTTCCAGAAAGAAGTGGACAGCAAGCAATCTGTTTTCCTCTCCGGCCATGGCGTCCAATGCCAGGTAAAATCCCAGCCAAAGTCCCTGGGTCGCGGTCAGTCAAGGGGGCGCCCGGGCTTGGTATTGCCCAATGCGCCTCTTGCGGCCACAAAGCTGAAATGGGGTGGCGTGGGGGAGGTGCTGTCCGGAGCCTGGCAGCGGAGCACTCCTACCTGCTGTTCGCCAGCCCGAGCTGTGGGGGCGTCTAATTTGCACCCAACCGCGGGCACCTCGCTATGTAGGGCAGACAGGCACCTGCTCCCCAACCTCGGGAGTGCAACTCTAAAAAACCAGTCTCCCCTATCCCCTCCACCCCCTCCACGTCACCTCGGCTGCTCGCCCCTCAGATTCCAGGTTCAGCAGACCTGTTGCACCCAGGAAAGCGCCCCAACCCGGTCTGCGCTCCAGGAGCCCCGGGACTCTGTTTGCCAACACCCCTAGAGCCCGGCACCGATGGGGAAATGTAGGAAGCTCCCAGAAGCAACTGAGCAATCATCTCAGTGTCCGGGGCCCTTCTTCCTACCCATTGTGATGGCAGCAAATAATCCACTAACCCGGGGAAGGCAATGGAGAGGCGGTAGGTCCGTCTACTGAAAAGGAGCATCTAGCGCAGGTGCGTGCTAGTCTCGCCTTTCCATCCGCTGGTCCTTGTTTAGGAGTCACAATCCCGCTGTCGAAGGTCCCTGGAGCCCCTCTCCGGCAAATCCGAGTTTCCAGTTTCAGCACCAGAATCTGGACAGCGCCCTGAAGCCGAGTGCCAGGACGATCCCTGGGACCCCGCTCGGAGGAGCCCCGTAGGTGAGGCGGCTTTGCAGAGGATGGAGGGGCGGACTCTCCTTCCTCGTTTTCTAGAGGTTTCTTGGAGGGCATTCCATCTCCCCTTCCTACATCCAGTGGGAAAACTTAGCGCTAAGTGCCGGCCAGGCGCCAGGACGAGACGAGCGCCCACAAGCGGGGAGCACAGGGGCCAGGGACGCACAGGATCTATTGTGACCCCTGGCATTGGAGTTCTTTGGAAAAATCGCCACATCCTCTCTCTCACGCGCTCCTTCCCGCCCCACAATCTCCGTAACCCTACTGAAAGTGAATGAAGGAGAAAGCGTTGGGTTAGAAAGAAAAGATATTGAGGCCGAGGGGAGAAAAACATTTTTCTTGGTGTCAGTCTTTGGGCCTAGGAAAAAAATCTGTCCAAAATGAACACCAAGTTACGCATTTTTTTAATTCAAAGACACCCAATATGCCCTTTGTACGAGCAGCAGAGGGGATTGCTTTGCCAGGAAGGGGGGCAAAAAAGCCGCGGAGGGGGAGAATCTACCACAAAAGGGCTAACAGAGGTGGGGGAGGAAAGAGCAGCGGACAGGACACAGCACCGCGTGGTTACTAGGCAACCGGCCGCTGCCCCAGCCTCCTGTTGCCTTGGTTACAGTGAATGGAGGGGCTTTAGCCACTGATTACCCGTGAGCACCTTGATTCTTTAAAAGGTACCTTGGGAGCCCCAGGCTGGGTGAAAGTCACCACCTCCCACTTCATCCTCCCCCACTACCTGGGGAAATCCTGGGAGAGGAATTTTTCCTTTCAAATCTAGACACAGAGCAATTTCCCTGCAATCCCTCCCACTCCACCCCCAGCGAACCCTTGCTTTAGAAGTAATAGTAACCAACCCTGCCATTTCTTCAGGATTTGCAGTGCGCCCCCCCCAACACACACACTTATCCCTCTATACTGGAGGCGCTGATCTCTCCCCATTTTCTCTCTTCCCTTTCCCCCTTCTTTAAATGAGAAGAATACGTTTTGCTCTTCGTAGGGGAACAAGAGGGAGGCAGGGGTCTTCTCCAAGGATATCTACTGTAAAGAGAATCTAAGCAATCACAGCCCCCCCCCCGAACCCTCACATGGGGGAGGGGTGAATTCTAGATCCAAGCACCCCACAGAGCTCAAGGTAGGGAGAAACACAACTCCCTCAACAAGCAGCCACTGGCTCAAGATTTTCTTCTCTCTCCTCCTCCTCCTCGGGTCAGCACCTGTGCAACTAGCAAACCGCACAGCCAGCATCTGGTTCTCTGATCTTTTCTCTTTCCCTTGATTGACAAATATTAACTCCAGTTTCCACCTGTCAGCCTCACTCCCGTGTGTTCATTTGTAACATTTGGCTGGAGAAGCATTTTACCCGAAATTTTTCAAAGGCAACTGTGCCATTCTCAGAGTGATTTAAGGGGAAACCACTAGCAAGTTACTAGAACAACCTGTGTCCTATGCATTAGTTCATCCAGAATACTTCTCATTAAGAGCCAAGAATTGTCTATTTCCAAGCAAAATCTTATTTTAAACTGAGCTACCTCTTGATAGCACAGGAAGGGAGAAAATCTCCATATTTTAGGCAGTAACCATATCTCACTTGCAGTGCCTGCACTAACAAACACAAACATCTTTCCTTTTATTATTTTTCTTCATTTGTTGATAAAATAATTTTTAAAGATCGCTAGAATGTTAATGTATGCTTATGGCCAAAGATGATCTTGGTGGACCAGCTAGATATAGTTGGGGAGCATTTACATTAAAATGACTTTCACATGTTACTACAGAAACTTCCTGATAGACCAGACCACACAGCTGGTCTGCTTTTTGTAATTTTTTTTCCTCAAAGTACTTTCTTTTATTCTCTTGAGCAGCAATCATTGATCACACCAATAATGTCCCATAGCAACAGTAGTTATTTTGTTACCAAAAAAAATTTCTGCTCATTTCTTTACAGACAAAGGATTTACTTTCCTTTCAAGAATATAAGCAAGATCTTATTGGCTAGGAAAGAAGAAACATTCTCTCATTGGTTGGTGTATTTTGCTTGTCAACCAATAAGAAGATGCCATTTATCCTTTTCTGACTAGCTGAGTGAGCAGGATGCCCAGGATGATTAAATCTGCCTTAGGTCTACCCAGTAGCAAAGGGTAGAACTCAGAGTTCTGTGACCCAGGATCTGGGACTTACTTTGGCTAATCCAGATTGCATTTGACTGTCAAGGATGAACTTTTCTACCCAGCTACTTGTAGTTTACTTGAACAAAGTTGCATAATACATTGTTGTATGGATTTTTTTTTTCATTTTATGTTATATCATGATCATTCCAAGTCAGTGTAGATTATTGGTATCAGCATATTGAAGACACAGGGATTTTTATGATTTTACCTAGAAGTACAGAATTGGTCCTCACTGTTAGGGATCTGGTGAAACTTTTGGGGATGAGACTGGAAAGCTAGAAGGGAAGAACAGTTATCTCTGATTTTGGATTCACTCTGTTAGCTTTGCTATCCCACAGTCATTTTATTTGTTTTCCCACTTTCATTCTTCCCAGCTGTCCTTCTGGCCTGAATTTTCAGTGAGAAGTAAAGAAGCTGAATGGATGGATATGGTGACCCTCTAAATCAGACCTATCCCTACCAAAGAAGGCCTGTGGCAGGTAGGTGATGGTGCTCCCTGGAGTTGGAGGTTATCTCAGCCTCTTGTAGCATTGGAGTTGGGCAGGTCTGGGTTTTTTTTCTTTTTCCTCTTCCCTGCCTGCAATAAACGGTACAATTTAGGGATGATGGCATTGGTTTCCACGTTTCTAAGAGAGGAGTCAAAGACTCTCCCTCCTTATAGGACAGACTCTCCAGTAACAGCCTGGCAGCCTGCAGGATGTCTTCACACAAGTGCGGACTCCCTTGCTCAATCTTCTCTCGGTGGTTGCTGGAGGGGATGCTGGGGATGGACAGATACCTGACTACGATGTTGCTACCAGGAGCACTTCCTTCATGGACCACATCTGATGTCAGTGGGACAGTGAGCTTCAGTGCTAGACGGTAAAACCTTCAATATTAGGGGCTATGTCATGTCACTTTCGATTCCCTAGGGCTTAGTCATGTTTAAAGTAGAGGCTGACCACCGGTCCAAACTAAATGCTACCGGCAAGCATTAGGACAAGTCCCTTAACTTCCTTTTCAGGAGAATGGCAGCTCTAGCCCTGGACCGGTTCCTACCTCTACCTCCACTCTAATTCAAAAGCTTCATATTCCCTAGCTCTCTTCACAAAAGATAAACAAAGGCTCAATTAATTGTTACCATGGTTACATGGAGTAGACACACTGAGGTTCTCTATAACCATTACTGTCATGAAGTAAGAGAAGAGGGGTTGGGGACTCATCATCATGGAGGAAACCATGGAAACAAGCATTGCTAAGGAGACAGCTGTAAATTCAGAGGAAAGAAATTAGAAGTAGGGAGTGAGTGAGACTTAGTAGGCTCGAGGGCAGGTCACTTTTTCAAGGTACATTTCTCTGGGACCATAGTAGCCTTTGGGGGGCTATTACATCTTCCCCAATAGAACCCAGGGTCAAAGAATTTTGGAAATGTTAGAAAACCATGGTCATCATCAGCTCAAGTCTATCATCGTTGTATCTGTCCTCACAAAAAGGCAGGGTCCAGAAAGGAGGATTATGTGGTGTGAACTGGTTCACCCACTTTCACTGCCTCTTTGCCAAGCATTTTGTATAATCCAAGCCAGGCTGTGTGTAAGACACTGGGGTGGAAGAATGAGCACCACCTAGAGCAGGACAGTGACTTGGTTGGTGGCTTTAGAACGCGGGCTGCTCATGTGGACAGGCCTGCAATGTGGTGTCCAGAGAGCTGCTGCAATTCTCTCCAAACTCCGCCTGTGATATTTGTAGCTTTTCATTCCCACCCAAAGTTCATCTGCAAGGTCCCCTAGAAAGACCTGCTTTCCCTGGGAACACCTAGGGTCCTAAGCTGTCCTGTGAACCCCTCACACCCTAGTGAACCACATTCTCTGGTATTACACTGGGGTCTTTGTCTCTGAAGCAATCGCTAGGGCTGGCAGTGCCCTAGCCCGCTCTCAGCAGTGACGGACACATGGGGTTGTTTTTTGTTTTAAAAGAAATCAAGGATAATGAACTCCCCTCTGTTTCTTAATGGGTTAAATGGAGGGAGCGGGGATCTCAGCTCACCACAGCTTGGAGTTCAAAGCCGGCCTCCAGCATGAGGGTTAGATTAAAGAGGGTCACAGCCTCCTAGGGAGGAAGGAACCCTCTCCTTTCCATCCTGCGCAGGGTAACTTGGCTTTTTCTCAGGCCCACGCAGGACTGTGCCCTAGCTCTGGCTGACCGCTGGAAGTGGCCAAGCCTCAGAGCTGGCTGCTGCCAGCCTTCTCCACATCATCCCTCTTAGCCCCTGAGTCTCTCTGTCACTCTGCATGGGGAGAATCAGCCAGAGGATGGAGGGTCAGCTAAAAGGGAAGAGCTAGCAATTACAAAGCAAAAGAATTAAAAGCACCTATAGGGAAGGGTAATTATCCTTCAGCTGCTGCCCAAATACAATTAGGGCTGCGCTCTCAAGCCACCAGGATATTGTGGCTTTTGCTAATTAAGGAGCGGATGTGCCCTGCTAGTGCAATTAGAGACTGGCCCAGGCAGTGGGGGGCCTCGCCTTCCCCCCTTTCAGTGCCACCTGCAGGGGACATTAACCAAGGAGCCCAGCCTCATGCCCACCTACCAGGAGGGGAGGCCTGAGCCACTGCTCCATCCTCTGGCTGCCCTGCCATGTCCCCTCTTCCTGTCCTTTCTGTTCTGCTGGCCCAGCCCCACCAGTGACTTCCCTGAACTGTGGTGCAGTTGGCCTCTGAGGACTGTCACTGTGGGCCTGGGAGGGGAGGGCCACCACTACCAGCATTTTTTTTTTTTTTTCAGAACTGGAGATCAAATGCAGGGCCTTTGCACTGTGCTACATCCCCAGCCCTTTTATTTTTTATTTTGAGACAAGGTCTCCCTAAGTCACTAAGCTGCACAGGCTCCGCCTCTGAGCGTGCTGAGATTACAGGCGCGCACCACCCCTACACGGCTGCATTCCGCTCTTCCTATTTTCCACCCTCCTTCAATGTACAGCGCTTTGTGATTCATGAAGAAAAGGTAGAGAAATGAGCTTCCTGCTCTTTGCCCTGCAAAAATGAGCTTTCCCCATTATTTTTCATTATAGAAAATAGAATGCTTTGGAAAAAAGAAGAAAAGTAAGAAAGTCGTTGCTCCCCATCTTGAGCAGAGGTGGGGGTTCTGAGATGGCGGTGGTGCGGCTTGGGGTGGGAGAGCCCCCCCCCCCGGCGGGACCTGCGGGTGGGCGGCAGGTGTGACGGAGGCTGTGCGGCCGGCCCCGCCTGGAAGACTAGTGATTTTGTTGTTGTCTCACTGTGCCCAACAACAAGTCCCGGTCTACCGCACGGTGCTGGCCTCCCGCAGCGGGGCAGGAGTGGCAGAGCCTCTCTGGCCGTCCCACAGGGCTTTTCCCCCGGAACCGAGGATGAGGACAAGGACCAGGGCACACTCCAGGGTGACAGGAAGAGGAGGGCTTCTGTTCCCGAGAGCCCTGGGCTGCTGCTGCACCCCAACTCAGGGCAGGAGAGAGTCCCCGAGGTGATTCACTTATTCCCCAACACCATGTCGGGCCCCCACATTGGGAGGCTGCAGGCGGCCCCACACCAGGGGGCCCCCTACCAAATGGATGGTGGCCCTAGAGAGACACAGTGTGGGTGACACCAAGGGACATGTTCTCAGGACACAGTGTCCCCATGGTAAAGTGGACAGTAGCCTCCTAGTGCCTTCCTGATCCTCCCCTGAGCCAGAGGGGAGTGGGCGAGTGGGAGAGAAACTTCTTGGCCCCAAAGCCTGCCTCACCCAGAGAGAAAGCAGGGTGGGCAAGTCCTGTCCCCTGACTGGCCTCAGGTGCCACCCCCTATGGTAGCAGAAGAGACCAAGACACCGTTTGGTGATGCCTTTCCTTGGTGATGCCTCTGCCTTTATCCTACGGTAAAGTCCCAATCTTGAGACCCTCAGTGGAGAGCAATTTGTCAAGAAGCAGAGTCCAATGCCCTCATGATTCCTTTCCAAGCCTATCCCCAACCCTTCCCTCTGCCCACGCAGCTGAGAACACTACAGCATCTCACAAGCTTAAATTGGGTTGGGAGTTTATGCTTTTAGGGAATGCTAAAAACACAACCATTAGCTGAGCTCACTCAGCCTCTACGGCTTGCCAGCTGTGTGACCTTTAGAAAGGCACTTAACCTCTCTGAACCTAAGAAGTCCTTCATTCCACCCAAAGGCTCCTGCTGTTGCTGCCTCCGCCTTTCTCTCCCCTCCTCTGAATAGGTCCTCTCTATCCCCATTTCGGGTCTCCTACATTTCCCTTTCCTCCTAACCATGGCAAAACCAGTGGGCAACCAGTCCTATTAGAAATCTCATTCACACTTGAGGAGTCTGCAAATTGGTGTCGCTCAGCAGGCCTCTGCCCTTCACGGGCCGGATGTCAAGATGGGCAGAGCAGTTGGACAGTGGACTCTGAGTCGATCTTTCCCAGGCAGCAGCCTATGGGGCGGAGCAGGGGAGACAGGGAGAAATCCTACTTCTGGAACCAAGCATCTTGGAAGTGGGGTCCACTCCTGATGTGAGAGGTGGATATAGGAGCCCCTGTTGGTGCACAGAGCTGGGAGTCCTGGCTCTGAAGTCAAACACACATGTTTCCATCCTGGCTGCACCCTTGAGAGCTCTGTGACTTTAAGCCAGTCACTTGACGTCTCTGAGCCTTGGATTCCTCAGTTGTATGATGGAATTAATCACCTCCACCTTGGCAAGTAGGCAAGTGCGGTGTTAGGCTGCAAAACAGCATAGGCATAGACTCCCTCCTCCCCCACTGCCCCTTTCCCTGACGTCAGGACGCTCGGGAGCCTCCACTTTCCAATGCTCTCACCAGGGTGGAGTTTTACACCAGTCTGAACGGTGAAACTTCCCTTCCGCAGGTCACTGCGCTGCACATTTCATGGAAGCGTGAACGCAGCCCAAACCCTCCCTGTGTAAAACCACAGAAATCAAGGACTAGAAGCTGTGACTTGCCTCTAAGTCACTCAGCAAGATTCACAACGTAGTACTTCGTGAGGTGACTTTCTAGGTAGTTCAAGGGCGAGGCCCTTGGGTCCCTCACCAGCACCCATCACCTGGCTCCCGCAGCAGCCTGGTCCCGCCCTCGCAGCGCAACTACAGGTTTCCCTGGATGTGCGGGGACGCAGCGCCCTCTGCTGGGCTCTTGAGGCAACTGCTCGTTAGGCGCACTTCTTAGTCCAGATCACTTGAATGGGAACCTTGGATGTGAACAGTCATTTTTAAAGCTCTGCACGTTGAGTGGAGACTGGGGATCCCTGGTTTAAGTATTCATTCTATATGTGAAGAAACTGGAGTCTAGAAAGAAGCGAGCAAGGGTGGAGAGTAAAATTTCCCCGGATCGAATCCCTCGGGTCTTCCATTTAAAAATTGTGTGAAATTAACATGGATCTAAGAATCCTGAAATTCTTAGGAGTTTTGGGGAGTATACAGGTGCCACAATCGTCTTGGTGACAGGCCATGTCCTGGTAGGTGCAAGGTCTCGCCACTGTGGGGTCAAGAGTGCCAATAGAGCCAGCTGTGATGGCACATGCCTGTAATCCCAGCATTCTGGGAAGCTGAGGCAGGAGGGTTCCAAGTTTGAGCCCAGCCTGGGCAATTTAGCGATTTAGTGAGACCCTGTCTCAACATTAAAAAAAATTTTTTTAAGTACCTCAGTTTAAAGGACTTGGGTTCAATCCCCAGTACCACACACACACACACACACACACACACACACACACACCAGAGGGGAAGGTACTTGAATAAAAGGAGTAAATGATTTCCAGTTGGCCACCAGAGTTTTGTCAGCTTCATTCCTTCTGACTCAAGGGGTCTTCAACTCAAACTTGCACCAGGACCAGCTGCTAATCAGTCATCTTGTTAAAATACAGATCGCTGGGCCCCCACCCTGGCTTTCTGACTCAGTAGGTCCAACAAATTCCCAGGCAAGGCCTAGGCTGCTGCTCTGAGACCACACATAAGAGAACCAGTGCTCTAAAAATTGACCGGATCAATACACCCTTCAGGTCTGAGACTGGTTTGGCACCATGGGGATCACCCACCCCTAAATTCTCAAAGGGGTACCCACTGTGGGCACAGTGGTGCTTCGATATCCCATAAGGGTTTGCGCTTGCAAAACAGATCATGTCTCTGGTCTCCTGTGTTTCTGGACTGAAAATGTGGAGGGGGAAAGAGTGGGGTCCCTGTGGGAAGGGTTTGACCATGAGCTTTCCTCACCAGGCTCCACCCCAAAGGCTTTCTGGTCTTTGAAAGAGGAGCTATTTTCACTCTAAGAGTTGGTAAGTATCTGGGCATGAGGGTGCACACCATAGTCTCCGAAATCTGGGAGGCTGAGGCAGGAAAATTGAAAGTTCTATTCCACCCTGGGCAACTTAGTGAATTAGGGAGATTTTGTCTCAAAATTTTAAAAATGGGCTGGGGATGTCGCTCCATGCAAAGGCCCTGGGCGCATTCCCCACTAACACAAAAAAGAAGCAGCAGAAGTAAAAAGAGTTGGTAGGTGAGCTAAGTGGCTTCCTAAAGAAGCGGGACTGGGGGTGCTGCTGCCCCCTAGTGAGGCCATTAGTACTGAGGCCATCATCACTGAATACCTAGAGTCCCAAAACATTTTTGCTTAATAATGTTCTTACCAAGAATCTAAGTAGTTACAAAGTCTGCATTGACATCTTTATAAACTATGCCAAATAACTACAATGAAATCTGAATCGCAGAGTGATTTGATATTAATCATATCCATTTTTAAGGTCCATGGAAAAAAACTCTCCTTATTGACAGTGTTGAGTTTACCCTACCGCTGTGTTCTGACAAAACAGCAATGGTTTGGAAACCCTTCCCTCTGAGGCTTTTGTGTTCTAGAAAAGAACAAGAAACACCCTCCCCCATCTAGCTGAGATAAAACTCATGGATTCCCCTCTGGGGCTCCCCATGTGACAGCCACTCAAGGCTAGACTCAGATGCTTCCTGTTTCCATTCTTTGCTCTATCGGGTACACTGAACTGCTTGGCCCACTGATCAAGTAGAACAAAATGCTCTCTTGTGATCCACTACCCCATCTCCTCTGTTCCTCCCACTTCCCACACCCACTTCTTACCAGACTTATTTACTCATCCCTAAAAAAACTAAAACCCTGCGGGGGGCAGGGGCACACATCTGTAATCCCAGCACTGAGAGGCTGAGGCAGGAGGATCCCACAAGTTTGAGGTCAGCCTGAGGTAGGATAGAAGAAATTAAAGGGAAAAAGGAGATGAGGAAATCACATTGTAGTTTTAAGAAGACTGCAACTTCTAGGACCCAGCCAATATTACCCAAGGTGATCCAAACCAGCATTTCTTTGGTTAAATTCAGGTTCCTTTGGCCTAGTGTGGTGGCACATGCCTGTAATTCCAGCACTCAGGAGGCTGAGGCAAGAGGATGACTGTGAGTTCGAGGCCAGCCTGGGCTACATAGCTAGCTCCTGTCTCAAAAAAAAAAAAAAGGAAAAGAAAAGAAAAAAATTTAGGCTCCTTTTCTGGCAGACCTATCATACCCCAAATTCCTCAGGAATATTGAAAGTCCATAAATTGGATTAATTGAGAAAATAAAGAGCAGGAACTGGACCCTAAGATTAAGGAGCAGAATCCAAAAATGTTTAAATTTTCTATTAAAAAAAAAAACAACACTGCACATACCTGTAGAGCTAGTATCTTTTTTTTGGGGGGCAGCTTTTCCTGGGGTTTTCACCCCTTCAAGAGAAACATAAATGTTCCCTGTTCCAGGAAATAATGCGTCTCATTTCTTGAACACCTGCACTCCATTCTTGTGTGTCCTAAAATCTCTGCCTAATAAACTCTTCCTGCCTCTTACTGACCAGTGCTGAAAATTCTTTTTCCCTGATGGGAGTCATCGAACCTGGACTTGTTCTACAAAAGATTGGTTCAAGTTCCTTATTTCAGTTTCGGGTTCTCCGACCCTGCCCAGTGACAAGCCTGGGCAATTTAGTGACTTAGTGAGACCATGTCTCAAAATCAAAAAAAAAGGGCTGAGAATGTCGCTCAGTGCAGAGGCCCTGGGTTCAAACCTGCTTTCCTGCCCTCCAAATCAACTCTTTTTGTCTAATCCTTGAGAGACTATAGATTTTATGGATCGTTCTTCCTATTGCATGGTCTTAGCGTCCCTCATCCCACCCTCAAAATAACCCTTTCAAATAAAGTGTTTCTTTACTAAATCTGAATTTTTAAAAAATTTGACATTCTATGCAACATTCTTTATATCCAGCTTCTGTTACAGCATTTTACACAAGCTTAATGTATTATACAGAACACCCTCTTGTGCTTTTCTATCCCAAGAATATGTAGATAAATTTGAACTTGCTAATTCTGAAAAATTTTTCAATGGCCATAAGGTCATAAGTGTTCCTTTGTTTTCCTTCCAGACTGAGATAGTGTTGCAGTATCAGTACTACACTTAATAAAAATCAATACACAGCATTTCATTATATAAGAATCTTTCAGATTTCTGCAGCAACCTCCAATTCTGTATCACAAGAATACCTCTGAAAAGCTGTCCACTTGTAAAAGAAATTTACCTCTATCTACATGAATAAATAGCATTTCTATCTGAAATCCCCCCTTTCTGCCCAGAGAATCCTTCTACAGGAAGAGATTTGGACATCTGAAAATTTCAGGGACAGACGACCACAGGTGGCTGTGGACCTGAAGACTTTATCTGCGTAACAAGACAATCCTGGCTCGTGGTGCCTCCCCCACCAACTTTTCACAGCCCGTGCGCCTGCCGGACCCCCAAACCCAAGCCCCTACCCCTTAGAGCTCTGAGTAGAGTTCAGCCATCTGGCCCATCTTGGAGTCTCGGATTCCCGTCCCTTAAACAGGTGCGGCAACGTGTATGTTTTTGTTCCTGTTACCTATTGCCGTTTTATTACACAGAATAAAATTATCAAGACTTCAGAGGGAAAACAGCAAATCCAAACTTCCCTACACTAATAAGAATTTTTAAAAAGTATAGCAGAAACTGTTTTTTGTTTTTGTTTGGTTTGGTTTGTTTTTGTTTGGTTGGTTTTTGTACTGGGGATTGAACTCCGGGCCTTCGCCTTGAGCCACATCCCCAGAATCCCCTCCCCTTTCTAAAGCCAGTCTCACTAAATTGCTAAATTGCCCAGGATGGGCTCGAATTTAGAATACTCCTGCTTCGGCCCTCTACAGGGCTGGGATTACAGGTGTGCACCACCTCGCTCGGCTCGAACGTGAGATTTTAAAGAATAGTGCCCGCTATGTACTGTATTACTTCACTGAATCCCCAGAACATTGGAGGAGGTAGTGGCCACTGTTCCATCCCGCAGATGTGGGTGTACTCTGGTCATTCGACCTTTGGTTGTACCAAAGGAGCCCGCAAGTCGACTCAGGCAGCCGCATGGAAACGAACCAGTGGCCTGGAGCAGAGCCCGCTCGGGTCGGTCTCTTTAAAATTTCCCTCCTGCACATCTCTCTGGGCCATAGGCCACGCCCCTCCAAGAGTCCTTCCCCTTTTGCTCCGACACGCCCACCTGCAGCTCTGACGCTAGACCAATCAGAAGTGGTTTTAGGCTGGCCCTGCAGTCCCACGAGCCAATAGTCTGGCAGCCGGAGCCGGGCTTACCGGGGCCTGTGGGAGCTGCGGGCGGCCGGCGACACGTGCGGGCCGGAAGAGACGCCGCGGCTTCAGGTGAGCCTGGGACGCAGCCCCGGGCCGCGGTTCGCACGAGCTGGTGCGGCGTGTCCCGGCCCTTGGAGGGGGCGATGCGAGCCGGCCCGGGGGACGGATCTCCGCCTTGCTCAGGGGCCCGGGCCTGGGGGGTGGTGCCAGGCGGGGGCCTCGGCCTGGACGCCGCGACCGGTTGGTGACACCGCCCGAGGCCTTCTGGGGACGCCGGCCGGCAGGGAGGTCGGCCGCGCTCTCCGCGCGCTGGTTTTGCTTTTTTCTCCCTTGAGCATTTTAGTAACGCAGGAGATCTTATTGAGCCAGTTTCTCCCAAATCTGGGCAATTTTGAGAATCTTGGCTTGTGAGTGGGGTCGCCCGTAGCCACCGTGATTCTCAGAAGCTGGGTGATGCACGCCTGTATTTCCCCCACTCTGGGAGGCTGACGCAGGAGTATCACAAATTCGAGCCCAGCCTGGGCAACTCAGCGATTTGGAGAGAGCCTGGCTCAAAATTAAAAAAAAAAAAAAAAATGTTTTTTTGAGGGTTGGGGATGTGTATAGCTCTGCGAAGGCCCTGGGTTTAATCCCCAGTATGGCGCGCGGGGCGGTGGGGAATTCCAAGATCCTCTCCCCAAGGAAGTTCAGACAGTGCGGGGGATGGGCCGGCGAATCTGCCTTTTAATAGACGTAGTGTTTCTGGGAATTACCTGCTTTGTACCCTAAATCTAATCGAAGCCACGCCTGTGTAATCGCACACCACTGGTGATTCTGACTCTGGTTCCTCCACATCTTTGCTTCGTGGACTTGGCCCCTGGGACCTTTTCCTTGGACCAGGGACCCCTGCCTCAAGGCCTGCTGCTTGGACCCTCAGAGCACAGAGTGGCCTGGAAAGAGATTTGTATCTGTGCGCTGTGGGCTGTGCGCTAAGAGTCTGCTCCATCTGGGCTGGAGCGTGCGTCTCCCGCTGGTCACTGTTGGTTCTGACAAATCAGTGAGGCCAGGGCAGGTGGAAGAGGCCTGCTTTCCTATCTTCAAACACAAGTCCACTGAGACCTTTTCTCGGGGAACCTAATTTTGGCTTCTTTAGAACCTTGTGTTGGGCAGGAAAGCCACCCACCCTGAGACCCTCAGTCCCTCTCAGAGGAAAACCCACACCCCAAGCCAGATACTAGCAGGGCCAGCTTGGGTTTCTCCCATTGCTGGGCTAAAACAAATCGAGGTTCTGAACTGGTGACTTCTGACAATTGCAGTTAATTATGACAACTGCAGTTAAGTGTCTTCTTTAAAGGGAGGAGGCTTTGGGGAGGGAATGAGCAGGCCCAGGGTGGATGAGTCAGGATGGGTCACTGAGCCTCACCCTGGCCCTCTGTACCAGGAGGCCTCATGCATGAGCTGGCATCAGCAAACCCAAACTCCACCTCACTTCCCGCCTCTTTCCATCTCTGCTGCTACTGCCTGGGTTCTTATCCAATCCACACTTGTTCCTGGCAGGCAGTGGTGATCAGTTCACCTTCCCCCTAAAATCCTTTGCTGGCTCCCCATTCATCTCTGAGGAAGCCCAGGAGCAGTTCTCACGCCTCCACTTGTCTCCTCACTCCTTGCCTCTGTGCCCTTCAAACTCTGCTGCCTGCAGTGTGTGTTTTGACTCCTGGGCTTTGGGCCTGTGACTTCTCTTTGTCAGAACCTTTCCTTCCTGGACTGCCTGGTGGGCTGACCTAGCTGGACCCTTGCAGAGTGTCCCCTCCACCTCTAGGCCTCCCTCAGCTGGTGTCTCTGCGTGTCCTGTGCCCCTCCCCTTAGTCCCTTGCTGTCATCCTGACCATACCTCGGCACCTTTACCACCCTCTCCTCCCCACCCAGCCAGAGTTCCTGAGGCCACAGGGAACTCCAGCCCTGTGGTCCTCACAGTCTGGCTAGTAGCTCCCTCCACACTTTTCCAGAGGGCCTGCCATGAGCTAGGCCAAGGCCAACTGATGGGGCGGGGCAGAGATACACAGGACTCCATCGCTGCCTTCCCAGGCAGAGGTAGACTGTCTAACTATGGACTTTGAACGGTGTAGTGATTCTCTGATTGTGCTGTCAGGGGACATAATATTCTGGTCAGAGATGCTAATCAACATTTCAGTGGTCTCCTTAGGGGCTCCCACTCAGCTACATTCCCAGCCCTTTTTAAATTTTATTTTGAGACAGGGTCTCACTAAATTGCTCTGCTGATTTGCCCAGGCTTAGCTCAAACTTGCAATCCCTCTACCTCAGCCTCCCAGGTGAGTGGCACCACGCCCGGCAGATTCTGGTCCTTATCAGTCTTTTTCTCTCACTAATTGGGCAGAGTCCTTAATCTCTGTGCCTCGGTTTTTTTCCTGGGACGTGGGGTAATTGGGGAGCCGGGATGATGGTGTGCTTCCGTGGAGTTACGACAGTCCTCCGTGGAGTTACGACAGTCCTCCGCAGGTGGTGGTAGCAGTGCGTGCTGTTGCCGGTGAGGCAGGTCTCCAACTCAGTCGGGTGCTATGAGCTCCAGTACTGAGGGGTGGGCTGGCCCCCTCCTCATGCATCCCTTCTCCCCCGTGTTTTCTCTGTAGGGTGCTGTCCTGAGGAGAGACGGGCTCCCTGGCATCCCTTGCCCCAAGCTGTGAACTGACTGGCATGGTGCAGGGGGAAGGCCCTGGGTCTATTCAGTGCCTGTCCAGCACCAGCCTGAATGCCAAGGATGTGCTACGGAGAAGGCACAAGAGAAGGAGCCGACAGCATCAGCGCTTCATGGCCCGGAAGGCCTTGCTGCAGGAGCAGGGGCTGCTGAGCATGCCTCCGGAGTCAGGGTCCGCCCCATTGGAGGCACCGCCAGGCTCTGAAGCTGCCAGCGGCAGGAGGCAGCATCCCGGGGCTGGATCTGGTGGCAGTGGCCTAGGCAGCAGACGGTCAGCCCCCAGGGAAGCCTTGGGGCCCTTGCCCAGCAAGTGTGTGGCTATTGACTGTGAGATGGTGGGCACGGGACCTCGAGGGTGTGTGAGCGAGCTGGCCCGCTGCTCTGTGGTGAGTTACCATGGTGATGTCCTCTATGACAAGTACATCCGGCCTGAGATGCCCATCGTTGACTACCGCACGCGCTGGAGTGGCATCACAAGACAACACATGCGCAAGGCCATCCCCTTCCAGGTGGCCCAGAAAGAGGTGAGGGCAGGTTCGGGGGCTCATCCAGGTCTGTGTGATGGTCTGGGTAGTGAGTACAAGTACAACTCACTACTCACGTGTGAGTACAACTCAGATCCCACTGAGCATAAGAGACCTTCAGAAAGTCCCTTACCTCCTGCAAACAATAGGTTCCTTCTCCATACATGGTGTGTGATCAAAGAATATGATGGCTGTTATTTTTACTTTTTTAAACTTACTGCAGTAAAACACAGATTGCTATTAATCCTCCTCAAAATTCTCCCGTTCTCTTTGAACACACTTATCCCATCATTCTTGCCACTTTCCAAAAACAGTTCTGGAAGTCCTCTTTTGTGTCTTTTGGTACCTGCCTCAATGTCCTGAATCGATTCAAAATGTTTACAGTAATTTCTGTCATATAAAAATATTACAGTGTGTTCTCATCCGCCTTATTCCCTGGATCTAACACTGTGACTTGTGGCTCTTCCCCAAAGTCGAAATGACCATGGAAGGTAAATGTTTTGAATCCACTTGGGTGATTAAGGCAGCCACAACAGCACTACTAAAGACACTCCCAAAAGAGGACTTCCAGAACTGCTTCAGAAAGTGGCGAGGATGATGGGATGAGTTGTGTTCAAGGCAAGGGAGAGGGTTTTGAGGGGGATGAATGGCAATGTGTCTTTTACTGTGATAAGTTGTTTTTTAGATTTAAACATTTGCCATATTTTGTGATCACACCTCGTAGAGTAGGGCGAGTAAAAATCCTGGCCCTTCCTCCATGAAGGGTTGGTGGGGCAACACACAGGGTAATGTCTATAGAAGTCCGTGCCATTAATGAGATTAAACAGCTTACCTGTTGGGGTTTGTTTTGTGCTATAAAGTGTCACTCAGCCCAGCCAGTGAACTGAGACCCACAGCCCAGGAAGGGCTGGAAGCAGAGCTTGTGCCAGCAGCGAAGGGCTACATGTACCTGGTGACGAGAAGCCTGGATATCTGTGACCTTCCCCTCACAGCTGCCTGTGGAATGCAGTGGGCAGGGTGCCCTTCCACGGGTCCAGAGTGTTCAAATTACAACCTCCCAGTTACAGTTGGGAGAGAGGCCTGGATTCAGCCAGGCGAGGTGATTCACACCTGTGATCCAGCTACTCGGGCAAAGGCAGGAGAGTCGCAAGTCCAAGGCCCGCCTGGGCAACTTAGACCCTGTCTCAGAATTACAAAGTGGTCTGCAGATGTAGCTCAGTGGTAGAGCCCTTGCCTAGCATGTGTGAGGCCCTAGGTTCAATCCCCAGCACCAAAGGAAAAAAATAACAAAAAAAAGGGCCTGGATTTAAACGCGGGGCAGCAGGTTTGATTATGGAGCCCAGGATCCACCTCTGCTGCTCCCCAGGGGTCCGGGCACTGCTGGGAAAGGGCTCGTATGTCTCGCCTGACTGGGCTTTTTCTCCCTGTTCCTCTCCACCCACAGATCCTTAAGCTCCTGAAGGGCAAGGTTGTGGTGGGGCACGCACTGCACAATGACTTCCAGGCCCTCAAGTATGTCCACCCCCGGAGCCAGACCCGTGACACCACATGCGTCCCGAGCCTGCTTGGCCAGTCTGGCCTCCACACCCGAGCCCGAGCCTCCTTGAAGGACCTGGCCCTGCAGCTGCTGCACAAGAGGATCCAGGTGAGTGGTGCAGGAGTGAGGTCGTGTGGCCCCCAGCCGCTGAGTGAGGCTAGGGCTGTGGGCTGTCCCTTCCCCATCAAGGTCACCTTGTATAGCAAGTGGCTCTCCCACTTGTACACGCCCCTTCCTCTATGCACTTCCTCTATGCACTGAGATCACCTGGGCTGATCTCTCCTGGGCGTGTCCCCAACGTGACCGCTCTGTCCTGAACCCCTGGAGTTTGCTTTCGTGTCTCCTAGAAGCAGACATGAGGCCGTCGGTCAGGGCTAGGGACCCTGATCCTGCCCTGCTTCGTGTTCACTGCATCAGATCTTCAGCCTCTGAAGCAGGAAGATTTTGTCATATCTTACAGTTAAGAGAAGTAGGGACTGAAGCCAGATGGCCTGTGGCCTGTCCCACCAGGCAGTGACATTGGCTCTCGTCTGCAGGTGGGCCAACACGGACACTCATCAGTGGAAGATGCCGCCACAGCCATGGAGCTCTACCGGCTGGTGGAGGACAGGTGGGAGCAGGAGGTGGCCAGCAGCCTGTGGTCGTGCCCCGAGGACAGGGAGCCCGACAGCAGCACTGACGTGGAACAGTACATGGAGGACCAGTACTGGCCCGAAGACCTGGCCCCTGGTGCCAGGGCAGGAACAGGGGAGGTGCAGGAAGGAAGCAAGTGAGAGGGAGGAGGGTTGAGAAGGAAGCCCGGGCCAGGGGACACTGGGCAGTACATCCGGGCAGGACAGGGCAGGCAGGATGTCTGGTGCCCAGGGTCAGAGCTGCTAGCGCCATCTGTGCGCTGTGCCTGCAGCACAGCCCTCTGAGGGTTGGCAGTTTATTCTTCTGACTCCTGTGGTTTTACTAATGGCACCTTATAGACTCTGGAAATGGCAGGTGGCAGGAGTCGGGGAAGTACCAACAGGCTGTCCACAGGGCATCATGCTGTGCTGTCTATAGGGCGACACCCCCTCATCCCCAGGGGTCAGTGTGCTGGAGCTCCCTTACCTCCCTTACCTGTCACCAGTGTGACAGGGTGGAGTTCAGTTCTTGTCACCTAAGTCTTCCTCCAGGGTCATGTGTGGGTTCAGAATAACTGTCCTAAAGTGGAGGAGGTAAGTCCTCATTTCTCCCCTTTCTCTGCCGCAACTCTGGCCACAGCTATTGTAGGAACCTGGAGCCCTGCAGGGCCTGTCCCCTCCCTGCTAGGATGGAGGACTAGCAGAGCTCATGCCTCCCAGGGGAGCTGGCCCCTTCCCAAGCTTGGTGTCAGAAGTCCTTGGGTACAGCGCAGGGAGCAGGCCAGGCAGAGCAGCTGTGAGTGGGAACTGACATTTATTGTGACCCAAATCAGGGATTCCCATGCCCACGCGGCATGAGGCTCCCCTGTGCCGAAGGAAACTGCACAATGGTTTGAGTTAAGTTGTGGCGCTGGCAGAGTTGTACCCACCTTCTTAGGAGCAGGACCACCAGTCTCGGGAACCAGTGTCTGCTGCCGCAGGTGTGGCAGCTCCTGTCCCTGCATCTCAGGTGGTGCTGCCTTACTCTGGTTGATGGTTACTGTGACTGTGTGTTTTAGATTAATTTCTGAAAATGCTCAGTTTCCTAAGGAGAAGTTTTGGCGTGCCAAGATGGCCAAGGGCTCCGGTCACATAAGCCTCTGAGTCCCATCTTTTCTGCCACTTGGCATTGAGACTTGGGGCCGGCCTGTGACTTCCCCCAGTCTGTTTCCCCATGTGTAAATGGCAAGAGTGGCACAGCCTCCTGCATAGGGTGGGGAAGAGGCTAAAGGCCAAGCTCCTGAACAGTGCCCAGCCCAGCCTTTGTGAATGGGCTGCTGACCTTGTGGTGGGCAACAGCACAGGGGTGCCTGGGCCAGTGCAGGGACGCAGCATGGAAGTGCAGGGGTACCTGCAGGTGTGGTCTGTGGCTCTGCAGTGCCACTCCTCATCAGTGTGCTGCCACTGTGCAGGAAGTGATGGCATCATGACAGCATGGCAGTGGGGAGGACATTGTTACACCCACACTACCCACTGTCAGCTGAGGCTCCCACCCAGGTCGGAGGCTGTGGGGCAGCGGCTCCTCCTGGTCAGCAGAGCAGGAGGCTGGCCGAGTCATGACCACAGCTGGCCTGGCTCAGGACTTCGATGTGGCCAATGCCAGACGCAGGGCCGAGCAGTAGCTTGGTTTGTGGATGGAAGGAAGATGACGCTATTACTGTTACCAGTGGGAAAAGTGCTGTTGAAAATCGCTTTGTTATAAAACCGTTTGTTCTGGAATAATGCTCCACTGGCAGAGTGGGTGAACTGGCCCTTTCCATGACTCATCTGTCTGGCTTGTTGGGGCACCTGGCTTTGCTGGGTGATTTGGCCTTAGAGGGGGCATCTTTTAAGGTGGTGGGGGTATGGCAAAAAAGTAACAGCTACAGAATTATATAATTTTTAAAATTTTAAATTTTAAAATTGTCCTATTATAAAGCACAAATTTATTTAATTTCTCCCCAAAACTATGTACTCACTTTAAGTTTTTAAAATTGTGATAAACTATACATAATATAAAATTTACCGGCTCAACCATTTTTAAGTGTAAAATTTTGTGTTAAGTACTTTCACTTTGTTGTATAACAGATTTCCAGAGCTCTTGTCATTTTGCAAAACCCAGACATGGTCCCACTGGCTTGGCTCGCTGTGGTATCCGCATGACTCATACAGTTAGGACAGTGGAGCTGAGGGAGTCGTTCCTTTCCCTCCATTTAACTCTAAACAGCGCCGTGTGGTTATTCCCATGTCCACTGTCCTAAGAGGGGTAGAAAATAAAATCACAAAACCCAGAAGATCTCTGATGCTCTAGGTGCGAGCATATGTACATTGGATCTCCTAGGCTGACCTGGTCAACCTCACCCTACTTCCACCTCATTACGGGTTCATAAATATGCACTATAGGTCATGAATATAATTAAGATCAGAGTGAATTCTGGGGCAGCATGCATGCTCAGAGCCCCTCAGATGACTCAGCGCCCTGTCAGTCAGGACCTGCACGTTCGGGGGAGGCACCTGGGCTGAGGTACAGACCCTTTACACTGCAAAAGCCTGATTTGTCGGTGCTTTTGGTTGCTGTAGCTGCTTTTGTGCACTTTGGCCTGTGTGCAGTGCTTCTCTGTCACCCTGGCACCTTTTTCTGTCTGTGGTGGCACAGACTTGCAGAACTTCCCGTGACCTCCCGATAAACGTAGCTGCGCACTGCTTACTGCTGGCTGTACACTTGCGATCTTCCCTCAGCGCACACAAGAGTCTGGGCCATCCCTGGCCCGTCCTGCTGCAACATGACTGTCGTCTGGTGGTTTGTACCATGTGCAGTACAAACAGACCTAATCACTTTTTATCAGTCTTTTTACTCATAAAATTAATTAAAAATCTAAATGGGCCAGATCTAGTTAGTTGCTTGAATTTGAATAATTACTGCCTAAATATAAATAGTAATAATGCCCCCTAATTTATACCAATTAAAAATTATTACATTAATCAGCAAGTTTATTTCATTAAAAGGAATTTATATTTGTGAATAGTTTATCAATAATTTTAACATGGAAATCTTATAAGTACCCCATTGCTATTGTATATAATGTGCATTTACAACTGCTGTACCACAAATTAGCTATATTACAATTTTTTTTTACCATTTTAATGTTTTCCTTAGGGAACTATAATAGGATGACATCCGGTCTGCTAAATCAGTGCCTTTCTTTGCATTATTTTAATCAAAGACCCCCTGTACAGGCCACCCAAAGGGACAGTCATGCTTGTATCACCTGTGGTTCTGTCATGGGCTGGGTCCAAGAGTCCCTGAGGCTGAAATAGGGAACTTAACCCACCCCTTTAACATAAGTATGCAGGTTCACTGACTCCCATCCTGGAAAAAGAATTTTCAGGACGCACCCGTAAAACAAAGACATGAGAAAGATTTATTAGAAGTAAATATAGGATGTACTCAAGAGCAGAGTGCAGGTGCTCAAGAAAAGGAGGCACAAGTTCTAATCCCGATGTGTATTGTTGGTGTCTGCCAGGTCACAGTGCAAGCCATCCACGAGTGGAGGTACACATTGGGTCACACCTGGGGCATCTCCACTCCTCTCTGGGGTGGAGGAAGCTGAAGGAAAAGGCCATTTGCAGCTGAAAGGGACTTGCCCAGGTCTGCTGTTTTGGGAGTGAATAAACTGGGCATGTGTTCTTTTTTTTTTTTTTTGAGACAAGGTCTCACTGTGTAGTCCAGGCTGACCTCAAAGTCACAGTGATCCTCCTGCCTCAGCCTCCTAAGTGCTGGGATTACAGACGTGCAGTACCACGCCCGGCCCTGGGCTTGTGTTCAGAAGATGCTGTTTTTCTTTAAAAGTACAATTTTAAATTCTCGATTTCCTGATCTCCTTTCTACCTAATTTTAATTCTTCGATCCCATCTCAGTTCAAGCTGACAGGAATGATCAAATTCAAATCAGCTGCCCAGCAGCAAGACGTGAATTAAGCCCCTTCGTGAGTGTGTTAAGCAGTAACTCCCATTTCCCCATCCACCACCATTTTATTTTTTGTGTTTCTATGCATTTGAGTAGATATACTTCTTTTCCTTTTTTTTTTTTGATAGGATCTAAATTGCCCTGCCTGGGCTTGAACTTGTAATCTTCCTGCCTCAGTCTCCCAAGTGCTGAGATCACAGGCATGTACTACCATGCCTGGCATTGACTAGATACTTCATATAAGTGGACTCAAACAGTATTCTTGTGACTGGCTTATTTCACTTAGCATAGTGTCCCCAAGGCCCATCCATGTTGTAGCTCGGGTCACTTTCCTCTCTCAGGTTGCGTAGTCCCTGGTGTATGTGTGATGTGTGGGTTTATCTGCTTGTCTGTTACTGGGCAGTACAGGGTCGCTTTCCCATCTTGGACATTGTGAATAATGCAACTATGAACATAGTGCATGCAGATCTCCTTTCAAGATCCTGCTTCCCACTCTGTAGTATGTAATTAGCAGGACAGGTACACATTTCAGGGGGACAGGTCCAGCCACGGTTGGGGACAGCTGAGCTGGGAGGGGCAGGTTGCCTCCAGGGAAGGGGGCCTCTGACCCTTCATTATGCGCTGTCTTGCTCCATTTTGTGTTACTATGACAAAATGCCCAAGGCTGGGTGCTTTAGAAAGGCGAGGGGCTTATTTAGCTCACAGGTGTGGAGATTCAAGACTATGGCATTGGCCTCTGTTGGCTCTGTGGGGGGCCCCATGACAGATGGCGTCACAATAGTGGGAGCGTGTGGAAGAAGAGATCCCCTGGTGGACAGGAAGCAAGAGAGTGAGCTAGAAAGCCGGATTTGTTTTGTAACAACCCATTCCTGCATTACCATCGAGTCCCGAAAGACCCAAAGTCTCAGGAGGCGGCATTAGCCTGTTCATGAGGGCGGTGACCCCTCACTCATTACCTCCCGTTAGGCCACCTTAACACCACCACACTGGGGACCAGGCTGCCAGCAAGTGGCCCTTTGGGGACACACTCAAACCATGTCCCCCCCGCAGCATGAGTTGTCTGCTTGGCAGGTACCAGGGGATCCTCGCGGTGGGGATTGCGGAGGGCCACACGGGGCGCGCTTCCTGCTGCAGTCAGGACAGGTGGCTCCAGCTTCGCACGCTTAAAACTGCTAGTGGAAAGCAGACAGCCCGCATATACAAGAATTGAGTTAAACACGAACTGTGTACCAATAAGCATATAAACGATGCTTGACAACACTGATCATTAGGGAGATGCAAGTCAGACTGTGTATGGGGTGCAGCTGGTAAAGCCACTCACCCTGAGGGCCTCACTCTCCAGCCTGAGCCAAGGTTTGTGGGCGTGGCCTAGAGATGGGCTCACTCCCCTTCCGGTGAAGCTGAGAACATCAGGAAACCCCCTGGCTGAGATCCCGCTTCCTCCTTCGGTGCTGTTGGTCACCAGCACCTGGGACCAACGTTGGAGCACATTTGAACAAAAGCAAGCCTGGCCCAGGCAGGGTTCAGCTACTGGGGTCCCAGCAGTGAACCTGAACGGGGCAGGGAGGGGGTGAACCAGTGGGCTGTCCAATATTTCCCACACCACCCACTGCCATAGAAAAAGCCTGGGAAGAAGATAAGAGGTTCACTTTTACACGGAGAGGCCCGTGGGACAGAGAGAGTAAGGCAAGGAGAGGGCCTGGAGAGGAGCATTCCAGAACCTGTTCAGCAGATGCCCAGACCTGCTACAGGATGTGCCTCCTGAGGACTGTTGACCTTCCCTGGAGCTGGCCTGACCTCACTGGTCCCTCTGGCCATTGGGCCCAATGTGGAGCAATGATGGGCACCTGAAGGAGGCAGGCAGGACCTGCTGATGGCGTCGGAGGGGTCACTGGGTGCACAACCTGAGGCCCTTCATGCAGGTTTAAACCTAAAAGAGGGCCATAAATAGAAGCATTTTTTGTCTTTTTTGCGGGGGAGATCTTTTTGAGACTGGGTTTCACTTTGCAGTTCAGGCTGGCCTAGAACTCACTTTGTAGCCCAGGCTGGCCTTGAACTCAACAATAATTCTCCTGCCTCAGCCTCCAAGTGCTGCGATTACAGGCATGCGCCACCACACCTGGCACATAAATAGAAACATGGACAGACAGAGGAGCCAGAAACTGCCCAGGAGTTGAGAGGTGAACCATGGAACAGGCTGATATAATCCAGGCTCTTGTATGATGAGCAAAGAATCACAGGTATACAATCCAAGGGGCGAGTGAAAAGAGTTACAGTGACTGAAGATCATGGGAAGTGGTGTTCAGGACAAGTCTGTGCCAACAGAAGATATAGCACAGACAGAACAAGGTTTCGGGGTAACAGAAGGCACAGCACATGGCAGTGGCACATAGGTCTAACCAGGGTTTCAGAATTCAAAGGACAGGAACCTCTGCTTAGGTGCCTCCCCCTGAATCTCTAGGTGTGATTGACAGGAATAATTGACAGGGTGCTGTGTTATCTCAAGGGCTCTCAACACACATGCTTATCCCAGAATTCACTCTGATCTTAATTATTCTATCCCATGTAGTGCATACTTATGAACCCTTAATGAGGCTGGAATAGGGTGAAGATGACTGAAGGTCAGGCTAGGTCCTGACAGTGATGGCGAACCTTTTAGAGACGAGTGCCCAAACTGCAACCCTAAACCCACTTACTTATGGCAAGGTACCAAGACTGCAATTAAACCTGAATACTGAGGTTTTAGTTTAGAAAAAACAATTCATACATTAACATCTTTAGTCTTAAAAGAAAAACAAATAACATTCCGTGCCATAGATTCGCCACCACTGGTAGGAGATCTAATGCTCATGTGCGCTTGCCTGGAGCATTGATGATCTCCTGAGCTTTTGTTATTTTATTTTCTACCTCTTAGGACAACGGAAGACAGAATGACCCTAGAGTGCTTGTTACGCTTGTTCTCGATGTGCCCCCAAAGCTCCATGTGGTCTTGGTGGGCAGTTTCGAAGCTGTCTGAGTTAGAGTGTGTGGATGTGGATTAAGTGTGTGGCACTGGGGTTAAAGGTGTGTAAATGGGAACCCCACCCTGGGTGTGGGTGGCACCAATCAATAGGCTTGTTATAGCCTGGACGTAGCCTGGATATAAAGGGATAGAAAGAAGGCAGGCCTGCAGCTGCTCACTGCTTTGGCTGCTTGTTGCCTTTCTGCCTGCCACACCATAGAATGTCTCTCGTCTGTGATGCCCCTCTGCTGTGCCGCCCTGCTTTGGAACCAACTGACTATGGACTGAAATCTCTACAAACCAAGCTGAAATCAACCTTTCCTCCTTTAACATTGGATAATTGGTATTGTGGTAGATTAACTACTGGTCAGCTTGTAATACCCAGCTGAACTGAATCAGCATGATTCTGGGTATGAAAGGCCCATCTGGATGGATTTGGCTGAGGATTGTTGCGAACAGCATGAAAGGAGAACCGGAGGGGAAGATGGTGTGCTGTTGATTCTCCTGGAGAAGCTTGTCACGCTGGCTTTCCTGATATGACCTCAGCTGTTCTCATCATCGGAGGGGCTCAGGTACTCGCTGTCGCTGAGGATGGCTACGTTTCTTTTCGGGGAAGCTCTGGTCCTTACTTTGTTGTTTCCTGACTCCAGTGCGGATCCCTCAGTCGCTGGCACAGATCCTTCATCCCGCTGGTGCAGACTTTCTAGCTTCCTCCACTGGCCTTTGGACCTCCCCAGTGCAAATCCTTGATACAGACTTGCATGGGACATTGTTGTGGGCTCTGGGCCTCCAGCTGGACTCAGCCAGGACATTGCTGTGGGATCGAGGCCCTCAGCTGGATTCTTTGGTCTCTAGTGTGTGGACAGATCTCCTGTACTCTTCTGCACTTGACTTTTTGGGTGAATATTATAAAATAATCCTATAAATTACATGTCCTATATTAAATCCGTTCCCTTGTAAACCCTGACTACAACAGCTATTTTGTCTCAGTAACCACTAAAGTAAGACTGCTGTTTTAGATTGAAATGGGTGGAAGGAAGTGACTTCCTCAGCTCCATTGTTTCTAACTACTAATTTTGAATTCTTTCTCTTTTTCTTTCTTTCTCTCTCTCCTCCTCCTTTCTGTCTCTGTCTGTCTGTCTCTCCCCCACCCCCCAGGAAATCACTAAGTTCTTAAGCTGAGGAGAGTCATGACAAACACTACAGGAGGCTAAATCTGGTAGAATTTAGACAATTTAAATCAAGTCTTGAAGACAAAGGCAGGGAAACCCACACGTGGGTGCATGGAGCAGGTGAAGAGGGACCAGAGAAGGAGAAAAGGCCGGACACAGAAGGAGGACTTCAAGATGGGGGGCGACCACAAGGGCCAGACACAGGCTGCGGGACAAAGAACTCCGCTGTTTCTGGGAGGCCCAGGATTGCCACCAAGTGCTTGGGTCCTGTGGGAAATGCAGACACAAACCTCCAATCCGATCTTTAGGGGGTTACTTTTTAAATGCACTTAAAAGTAACATTTTATCGCCTGTTTATGCTACTGCTTCTCCCCCTAAATCATTGTATTACACTTGATCTTAGCCAAAAGGCAGAGAGAAGCGATCCCCATAAATCATTTTTGTTAGGAAAAAGGAAAAGAAGCAGAGGTCCAAGCTCAACAGGACAGGCTGGTTGCAGAACAAACCTGAGAAGGACGCTCTGGCACAAGAGACAGGACCAGCCGCGCTCATACAGGCTGCAGGGTCTTTTTAGGGTCACGGGGAGGGGGAGCTCAGTAAAAGGGGACTGTGGCTCCCTGCCAAGAACAAGGCTTGAGAGACCAGAAATGGTAACAGTTGCCCAAGAACGAGGCTTGGGAAAGCGCAGGGGGCGGTGGCTACTATCCACTGCAGGGCTAGCACTGTGAGTCCCCAAGTGCAGCTGCGCCGGGAGGGGGCGGTGTAGAGGGGTCTGACCAGGGTGCTAGCGGTCAGATTCCTTGATTGTAGCCACTGTTATGCATTTGAAAAGCTGAAAGTCCCCAGTCCGATGCAGGCAAAAGTCGCTCATTCAGGATGGGGAGCAAAAATTCTCTTTCATACCCCAGATGTGAACCAGCCACACAGCAGAGAGGAAAGAAGCCTTATACCAAGACATAGTCCAATATCTGGTTTTATTTTGGGGGTCTGTTAAAGTCAGACATCTCGCTTGGTGAAAACATCGCACATCTGAGGAAGTTCCGTTCCCAGCCACAAATTTTGGTGACTACAGGGAGCAACCAGTGCACAGTTCTGGCCCAGACAGGGTCACCCATCTTGGCAGGACTGTTGGGGGGTCCCCAAGGCCTGCCTCCATCTCCATGTCAGAGCCCACTGAGGGCAGACGGAGGTCTGTTTCAAGGTGCCCCTGAGCCATGGAGGGCCTGAGGAACGGGGTGGCCTCCTTGCCTGCCCTGGATTGGGGTGGGGGCCTCCCAACCCCATCCTCCTTCCCTTCCTAATTAATAGCCTCAGTGTCCCAAGAGCAGCTCGCCCTGCCCAGTAAAAGACCTCGCAGTATCAGACTGGTAGCCCCAGGAGCAGGGGACATTCCCCAGGCTCCAATCCTGGGGGTGTTTGTTTTCTGGGCGGAGGGTAAGAAAGCAAAGATGTCGCAATCCACTCCAACCACAAATGACGCTCATCTGAGAGGGGAGGGCGGGGGCAGAGGAGGGACACCTGGACTTGGCTGCCTTGACTCAGCCTACCAGCTCCCTACCTGCTGCAGGCTGGGGAGATGGAGTAGCCCAGCCCACTGCCGGCCTCCCAGCCCCTGATGTACCTTGAAACGAATTGGAAACCGAAACAGGGTCGGGATGCTCAACTCCTGGTGAGAGATGAGTCACAGCTCAGAGCAGCGCCTGGAGTGGCTGAGAAGTGGGAGCAGAGAGGCAGACTCGAGCTGAGGGTGCAGAGGCAGGCAGGTGAGAGTGGAGGCAAGGGAGGGGACCTCCTGGTATTCAGGCTGCCGGGCAGGACCTGCAGCCCTGGGACCCATAGCTGGGAAACCTAGTTGGGTGGCAAGAGGCCAGCTTCCCCTGTTGCCAGGTGACATTGGCGACAAAGGGCAGGGTGGGGAGGGTGCAGGCCAGCTGGGTGGTGGCCCAGGACACCCAGAGGCTGGTGTGACACTCCCCTAGCACTTCTGAGGGTCCCCACGGAACATGGCGGGCAGCCTGGAGGCAGTGGCCATGGACTGCGAGATGGTGGGGCTGGGGCCACTCCAGGAGAGCGGCCTGGCCCGCTGCAGCCTCGTGAGTCCCTCCGGCTCCGTGCTGTACGACAAGTTCATCTGGCCCGAGGGGGTGATCACCGATTACAGGACCCGGGTCAGCGGGGTCACACGTCTGCACATGGAGACAGCCACACCCTTCGCCGAGGCCAGACGAGAGGTGAGTCAGGGGCCAGGGGGCAGCAAGCCAAGAGGGGCAGCAGACACCCCCCTCCCTCGTCCCCAGCTCCTCCTCTGGAATCTGCGGCCCCACCGGGGAAAAGCCCACGCCCTGCTTCAGGGAGAGCCCTGAGGTTTCCAAGAGAAACCAGAACATCTGGTTTCTGGTCTCATGGGGAAACTGAGTCCCACCTGACAGTCCCCTATACAATGATAGAGGCTACCTTCCCCCCTCTTCCCTTACACTGGGCCTCCACGGGGGGCGCCTGTGGTAAGCAGCTCACAGGAGCAAGTTCTGGAGGCTGGAGCTCCCCAGATTGAGGGACTGAGGGTGTCGCCCCTGACCCAGGGCACCCCACCCCCTACTCAGTATGAAGCCCAAGTTTGCGGCTCCAGGATTCCCCACCCCCTTGCTTTTTAGCTTTGGTGATAGCAGCTTTAGGTATAACTTTCTGTTTCTCTGAAACAGAAAGGGGAAAGCAAAGCTCAAGCCCCCTAGAGGTTTCCCCCTGGTTAGTCACCTCTGGGAAGGTTCAGCCAGGCAAGGGAGCTCATTGGTCTCTGTGGGGCTGGGGAAGTCCAAGAACACAGGAACTGAGGTTTCCCTCACCGGCACACGCCCACCACACGCCAGAGAGAAAACAATCACAATAGCTCCAGGGACTGACAGTATTGGAAAGAAAATTGCATCTGTCCGTACTAAACATGTACAGACACTTTTTTTCTTGTTATTCCCTAAACAATAGTATAACAGCTATTCATGTACATTTACATTTTACCATCAGATGCGAGAAGTTATTAGAGATGATTTAAAGTGTGCACCAGGATGTGCACATATTCTATGCTATCTTATGTAAGGGACTTGGGGACTTGGGGACCCTGGAATCCATGTCTGTTGACACTGAGTAGTGATAGGTATCTGTCACGCCCCTATTTCCAAATGAGCCATATTCGGAGGAAACAGGGTTAGAATTTCAACAGACACACTAGGGAGGAGGAGATAAGTCAGCCCGCTGCACTGCAGAACTTGCCCAAGGATCAGGATGCAAACCCCAAAACCCAGCTCCGGTCCTGCTCATCCAAGCTGAGACGTGCTGTAAAATCCACGCTAGATTCCCACACTGGTATTAAAAAAGAAACTACACAATACCTTAATACTTTTTTTATATTGATTATATATTGAAATGATCATATTTTTGATACGTTGGTTAAAGCAAACACTAACATTAATTTCACCTGTCCCTTTTTACCTTCTACCTTTTAATAATGTATTAATCTAGGCTTTTGCTCTGTAGCCCAGGTTGGCCTTGCACTCGTAATCCCCCTGCCTCAGCCTCCCAAGTACTAAGTACTGATGTGTGTACCATGTTCAGCTTCTTTTTACCTTTTTAAATATAGCTATTAAGTGATTTAAAATTACATCTGTGGCACATTCTATTTCTATTGGATGAGACTGCTGTAGAAATATCAAAAGGATAACAGCAGAGCCCAGGGGAGGAGCATGGCGTATCAGTGTGGTTCTGGAAAGACACATGTGGCCAGTGGCATTTGAAAAGAGTGGAGAAAGAGGATGTGTATGTAATTTGGTGAGCCATAGGGAGCCACTGAAGATTCTTGAGCAAAGGCATGGCCGGATAAAAACTAGTTTTGAGAAAACTAGTTATAGGGGATACACAGGAGTGAGGGAATAGTTGGAGGAGCCCAGAGGAGAGGTACCAGGAAGGGCAGGGTAACATAGAGAAGAGGAGGGGTCTGTTCAGGGACACTGCATGGTGTCCCCTAGCCTAAGGTCCCCATTGAGCAGCCCAGGTGGTTGATGTGTCCTCATCATTCCTCCTCGTCCCCAGCTTCTCTCCCATCAAAGTGACACATGGTGCAGAAGAGCCCAGAGAAAATAGAGAAAGGCTTTCACATTCCCTGGCCTGGACATTGAGGGCTGGAAACCCCAAATCCCTGACATCCTGAGTGCTGGCCTGGGGGCCAGGGCACCTTGCTCCATCTTATTCCCCAATTAGGAACTGTGCTGAGCCTCAGGCCACAGGTGCCTGACACAAAGCCCTGCCTAGAATGGGTGCTCATAGCCACCAGCAGCTCTCCAGAACCACATCTGGCCTTCCCAAGGCCTGCTCCATGTCACTGCCTGGTTTGTGGGATCTGAAGCAAGTTATGGAACTTCTGCCTCCTGCGTGGCCTCAGGCAGGCGGATGAGGGATTCAGCTGGGACCCAGAGCACAGGCCCTTGAGAGGGAACCTTCTACTCTTGAGAGTGCCATCCACTGCTCCCCTGTCTCCTGCTCGCTGCCCTGTGCTGCTTGCTGCCAGCCTCCCACTCTGCTGCCTGAGCAACGTCCCCAGGCCAGCTCAGACCCCAGCTACTGTCAGTCACATGTGATGATCAACAAATATGGTGAGTGTTCAATTAAAACAAAAAATTATTACAGTAAAAACCATATTGCCATGAACCCCCCTCAGAATATTCCCCCTTACTTTCAACACACATAGCCCATCCTTCTTGCCTCTGTCTGAAGCAGTTCCGGAAGTCCTCTTTCATGAGTGTCTTTAGTTGTGCTCTTGTGGCTGCCTTGATATCCTGAATCAATTCAAAACATTTACCTTCATGACCATTTTGACTTTGGGGAAGAGACAGAAGTCACACAGTGCCAGGTCCAGTGAATAAGGTGGATGAGGACACAGCATCGTGGTTTTACGAGGCTGCCTTTCTGTTGGATGGCACTTGGGAGCAGCATGCACTATATTTTAATCACACCTCATAAAGACACTCAGGAAAGAGGACATCCAGAGCTGCTTCAGGAAGTGGCAAGAATGATGGAGTAAGTGTGCTTGCAGTGAGGGGGAATATTTTGAGGGGGACTCATGGTGATGGGTGCTTTACTATAATAAATATTTTGGTTTTGGTTTTTCGTTTTCTTTTGGTTTGGTTTGGTTTGGTTTTTTGAGGCAGGGTCTTGCTATGTAGTTCACGCTGGCTTTGAACTCTCTGTGTAGCCCAGGCTGGCCTTAAACTCACAGCAATCGTCCTGCCTCAGCCTCCTGAGTGCTGGAATTACAGGCATGCGTCACCACACCCGGCTTATACTACATTTTTTAATTTAAATATTCACCATATACTTGATCACCCCTTGGACCTCCCACTGTTCCCTGCTGCCTCAGCCACCCAGGCCCAGGGCTCTGTCCCCCACACACCTGCCTTTCCTGAGCTCCGCACCGCTCATCCCTGCCTCTAGCCTCAGCCCTGCACTGCCCACCCTCCAGTCCTGCTCCTATCACTCCCATGTGAAAGGAGCCTGGTGGGTGCTGTCCCCTCCCTGTCCCTGTCCTTGTTCCTGTCCCTCCTGCCCACCACAGGGGGACCTCTCACCCCTTCCTTCTGCCCACGCACTTTGCAGCTTACCTGTCTCCACACACATCTGTCTCCTTCCGCATCGCCCACAACTTCCTGTTTCTGCACTAAGCCAGGCACTGAGAGTGGCACTCGGAAAGGGGGGGCAGTGTTTGTGTGGTGGAAGTCGAGCTGGTTCCCGTAAGTACAGAAGGGTTCTGGCAGCTGAGTGCAGCAAAACCACCTCTGCCCTCCTGCTGGCTCTTTCTGGTCCCATTTGTCCAGCTGCTACCACACACACGCAGCCTCAGGGCATGGAGTGAGCACACTGACTGGACCTGGGTCCCATTCCAGCTCTGCCACCCGATTGCTCTGAGTCCTCTGGCCCATTCCCGCCCCTCTCTGTGCCCCCTCAGCAGAGCCCTCTACAACATGAGGACAACACAGTATTGCAGGTGTTTTTATTCTGCCATGCCCTTGCTCAAGAACCTCCATGACTTCCAGAGAGGGGCAGTGACTTCCCTAAGGACACCCAGGAAGCTGTGATACAGGTCAGGGCTCGGATTCAGGATTCCCGCCTGGTGGTAATGTTCGATAGCTTGTAACCCACTTTTGCGAGTTAAAACTCCTTATGTCAACCCGGTGCCCACCCCACAAAGCCTGTGGTTTCAGAGAAGTATGAGCAGAGAGGCCATGGGAGCTCGTGACTGGGGAGTGGCTTTTGCATGGGTCAGAGTGTCCCGATGGGGCTCCGCCACCTGTCAGGTCTCTCTGGAACTCAGCCAGATGCAGGAGGAATTCGCCATCTAGATAACCCCAGGGCAGATGGCACAAGCTGGGAGCAGGGGCAGCCAAAGTGCGTGGCAGGGGACAAAAGGAAAGATATTATGGGTGCCATTCCTGAAGATGACGGTAGGGGGTGGAATCTTCGGCACCCCTTCGCCAGTTGGTCAGATAATAAGATGAGCCCATCTTCTTTGTGCGTCATCACTGCCCCAGAAGTGTCCCCTGTCCTCAAGTGCTCAGAGACAGTGCTAATAACAATTTCATTCTGATGGGGTTAGATGGATCCCGGGCACTCGCCAGCTGTGTGACCTGGGCGAGCCCCTGACCTCTCTGATCTTGCTCCTCCTTTAAAATGGGACTAAAAATAGTCTTGAGGAGGAGCCTCATGCTGAAGCAAGCCAAGCACCTGGCCCAATGCCCAGCTGATAAGGGAGGAGTGGTGAATGCCCACTGCGGTTCTTTCCAGGAATTCGAGAGTCTCCACTCCCTGTGTTTGGCGAAGTCTGGCATGCCTAGCTCGTGACAGGTCCCGAGGCCAGCAGGTCACACAGCCCCGAGGCCCCACCTGCTGCTGGCACCTTCCCAGCTCTGCATCTGATGAGCCACTTAGATCCCACCAGTGCAAGCCTGCACCTTACAAATGTGAACATGGAGGCCCAGAGAGGGTCCTTGACACCAAAAGACCACCCAGCAAGTCCGGTGGTCTTTCCTGTCCAGACCTGCTAAGTCATTAGCATCTCTCTGCTGCAGAGGCTCTCTCCTTTCCTTTCTTCTTCCTTCTTCTGGCTCTTGTTCTGTCTCATCATGAGTCCCATGATGCACAATGCAGCCCCCCCACACACACACCAAGTCTGGAGTTCAGGAAGTGATGAATTTCCCAGGAATCCACAGCTCGATGACTTGGCCCTCTTGTGTCTGGGACCAGCAGTGGCTGTCTCTGGGATGGCCAGTGAGTTCTTCAGTACTTTGTGTGAACTGGGCCCGAGCCAAGCTCCTAGATGGGAAAAACAGGTCACATTGTTCAGAAACATAAAGGATGTTAGCAAGAACAGGCACATGACCATGGCCTCCACCTCCACAGTGTTCCCTCTGTGGCCCTCCTTCCCCCACACGGGGTCCTCCTGAGCAACTGTACAGAAGTCGTGTCCCTCCAGACCAGCAGCATCACATTGCCTGTTAGGAACACAGAATCCTGAGCCAGGCCTGGTGGCCCATGCCTATAATTCCAGCACTCTAGGAGGCTGAGGCAGGAGGATCGAAAGTTCAAGACCACCCCAGGCAACATGGCAAGACCCTGTCTCAAAATAAAAAATAAGAGGGGCTGAGGATACTGAGGATACAGCTTAGTGACAGAGTGCTTGCCTAGCATATGCTGGCTCCTGGATTCAATCTCCAGTACCAAGAAAGAGAAGGAGGAGAAGAAAGAGGAGAGCTACCCGAAGTATCCCTGAAGAGCCACGATCGGCCTTGCACCCCAGGCTTGGTACTACCACCCCGTTCTGTACCCCCCATCATCCTCTCCAATGGCAGCCAAGTTAAACAACACCAATTGGGGTGCGCAGGAGGCAGCCCACAAGGGTGAGGCAGCCAGAGGGGAGCTGGGGCACATGTGCAGGATGCTGATGGGGGTGTGCTCTACGCTTGTCCCCCACACCTGGGCCAGTGTGACAGTAACAAGCAGGTGTTTGGAGACCTGGCTCTGCCACCAGCTGGCCACATGACTGTCGTAGCTCTGTAACATTACTTAGCAAATCACCGAAAGTTAGTGGTTCCACAGTGTCAATATTGATTTGCACGTGCAGGTACAGGGCTGGGCGGTGGGGACAGAGCGTCAGCTGAGACTTCCTGAAGGCGGGGGCCAGAGAAGAAAGTTCCTTCTACCACCCATCTGGTGGCGGGTCCTGGGGTTCCTTGGACTTGTCTCTATCCCTGGGTGGCCTCTCCCCACGGTCTGTACCACCTGGTGGCTTTGGGGCAACCAAGCTTCTTCCATGTCAGTTCAAGACTCCTAGAATTCCAACCCTTGAGAGAAGTCAGGAGTCACACAAGCCGCCCCAGATGCCAGAGGAGGGGATTAGATTCCACTTTTGTTGCATATGGAGGAGTTTGCAAACTTACTTTAAAAACCATCAGAGGAACTTTAGGCAAATCACCACACATGCTCCATTATTCTTCTGTAAAGTTCCTGCTCAATACAGCACCCCTCCTCACTGAATTAGTTTGCTATGGCTGCTAAACAAAGCCATTGTTAGTGGTTTAAAATGGCACATATTTATGATGTTACAGTTTTGTAGGTCCAAAGTCCAACATGGTCTCTTGCTGGGCCTGGAAGGCACCCATAGGTCTGGTTCCTCCGGAGGCCTAGAGGAAAAGCCTTCTCCTCGAACTTCAGCTTCCAGAAGCTTCCTGGGCACCTTGACCTGGGCCTCTTCCTCCAACTTCCAAGCCAGCCACAGCTCACGAGTTCTTTTCACAGAGACTCGCTCTGACCTTTGATTATGCGAGACTATCCAGATAGTCCAGGACATTTCCCTATGTACAGCCACCTTTGCCATGGAGCAGGGTCGCAGGTTCTGGGGTCAGGGTGTGCAAGGCTTCGGGAGGTCATTATCCTGCTGCTGCCACAACATTGTGCAGAGGCCTGAGGGACACCGTCGGCAGCATGTTCCCATGTGGGCTGGCACAGGAAGTGGTCAGTAGGCCACCAGGGTCGGGGGGCTCCAGGAACTGACGTGAACTCTTGCACCTGAAGAGGGACCTGGTCAATCTCCTCTTGTCAGAGATGACACATTTGAAGGCCAGAGAGGATGATGATTTGCCTGGGTCTCTGGTTGCCCCTCCAGCTGAGGAAGGGCCTCTCTCTGCCAACCCTGACCCACCCGGAGGCCACTGTGGGATGCTGTGCGGACATGTGCGAAGTGCATGTCTTCCCGGCAGATCTTGCAGCTCCTGAAAGGCAAGCTGGTGGTAGGCCATGACCTGAAGCACGACTTCAAGGCACTGAAGGAGGACATGAGTGGCTACACCATCTATGACACGTCCACTGACTGGGTGCTGAGGCGTGAGGCCAACCTGCAGCACTGCAAGCGCGTGTCTCTGCGGGTGCTGTGCGAGCGGCTCCTGCACAAGCGCATCCAGGTGAGGGCTGCTTCCTCCAGCCCTCTTTTCCCTCCCCCTCCATCTCTGCCTCCCCCTCCCCCTCCTCTCCTTCCCTCCCCAAGGCAGGCACCAGGAAAGTCAGCCGGCCTGCCTGAGGCCACTCCTGGGTCCTGCTTCAACCTGCCTCTCCTTCCAGGACTCTGAATTTGTCCCATGTCTCAGAGACAAAGCCTCTGCTCCTTTCACCCCTAAGAGCTCATTTGCCTGTGAGGAACGGGGCTGTCTTAGTTTGGGCTTCCCAGAGAGAAGCTCAAAGTCAGAGCTCACCTTTTTGAGGTGACTCCAGGACCTGCTGGTTGAGTGAGGATGGTGGGGGGCAGGGCAGCACCCAGTACAGGTTTGCTTGCGGTGGTTAAATCAAGCCAGTCACCCTGTGGATAATGAAGCTGTTGCTACTGCAGAACCACAGGATGTGTAATCCTAGCATTCTGGGAGGCTTAGGTAGGAGAATCGCAAGTTCTAGCTCAGCCTGGGTAATTTAGCGACTTAATGAGACCCAGTCTCAAAAGAAAAAATAAAAAAGGGCTGAGGATGCAGCTTAGTGCAAAGGCCCTGGGTTCAGTCCCCAGTACTGTAAAGGGGCGATGAACCCTGGGAGGTGTTGCTGATGTGCCCCACAGGAGGGGCCAGGGAGCTGGATACGTAGACCCCAACTCTGCTCACTGGTAGACACTTGACTCCTCTGCACACTGGGCCAGATATGGTGTGTGGTCACCCTGGTCAGCAGCCCTTTAGTGAGCGCCAGCTTCATGCTGGGTGCTGGGCACACGGGCGAGAAAGACCTGGCCGGCCCAGAGAAAGAGAGGTGGCGGGGAGCAGATGATCACACAGGCTGGCAGGAGGCCCTGGTGTAAGGGTGACCGCAGGGGACACAGGCCACTCTGTGCAGTAGTAATCCCAGCTCCACAGTTCTCACCTTGCACATGAGCCTCAGTTTCACTATCCATGAAATGGGGGAACCTCCAATCCAGCCAAAGCTGAAGAGATCACATGGGCCTGGTGCTGGCACAGAGAGAGGTGGCTAATGGCAGCCACCTCTCCTGCCAACGGATCGAGTGGCCTCTGACTTCCATCAGCACCTCCACCCCATAAAGTGCAAGCTCCTCCTTGCAGCATTCAAGGGTTTTGCTGAGGGGCCCCAGATCACCTCCCCACCACTGTCTGCTCAGAGCTCTAATTTTAGCAGCACCCCCTCTGCACGTCTCCCCAGTGCTTGCATGGGAGGCCAGGTACTTGGGGAATCTCCCATCCTCCGCAGCAGGTAGCATCAGGCCTCGTCTCCGCTTCCTTTCTGAGCAGCCCTTCCCATGCCTCTGGCTGGAGACCCTTGCTCCATCCTGGTGGCCTGAGCTCCACCCTAGAGCAGCTGATGTGTGCCTGGCTGTGTGCCTGGCTGCACCCCCAGTCCCCCACCAGAGGACCTATGTTGGGGGCCCAGCCTCATTCTCAGGATGCTGGATTTTGTGCCTGCTCACACCTGGGCCAGGTGCCCTTGACCCCGGACACCACCTGGCCACACCCTTCCAAACCCATGGAGTCAGAGGCCTGGGGAGACTCCAGCCCCCAACCCACCTTGCAAACTGGGAAATTGGGGGTGAACAGACCCTGGGCCTCTGGATTCAGCCAGCTCCCAGCCCCACCCTGTACCTGTCTGTCTGTCTGTCCGTCTGCAGAACAACCTGTTTGGTCACAGCTCTGTGGAAGATGCGAAGGCGACCATGGAGCTCTACCTGCTCTCACAGCAAATCCGAGCCCGCCAGGGGCTGCCTTGCCTGGCAGGGTCGGACTGAACGATCCAGCCCTGCCCCAGGGACCACAGGCTTCCTCTGCAACAGCAGCATCTCTCTTAAGAGCTTTTGGAAGATGTATGTTTCATAGTAAAATGGTTCTCTATTTTGTCTACTCCAGTGGACCCTATCTGTCTTCCTTTCTTCCCTCCAAGCCGGGTTCACCATGCACAGGACCTAGTTTACATGCCATGCATCGGGAGTGGGTGGAGGCCCATACCCTCCTGGTGGGCAAGGCCTACTTCCTAAACACTTTGACTCCAGGAGCTCACAAAGCTACCTGGGAATCCAAGTGACAAGTGGGTCCATGGCTCCCCCTGCCCCGCTTTTCCTATAGCATTTATGTCCAGAGGACAGACCTTATTTCCTGGAATTGCACCCTGCTCTGGGGTCCACCTATCTCATCACGAGGTCAGTGCCTTTGAAGCAAATGTACCACACTCAAAGTGTGATGGGGGCTGCCCTTCTCCTTGTAAAATGAGGAAGCAAAGGTAGTGAACTCTGGAGTCAGGGAAGACTGGGTCAGAATCCTAGCTTTGCTGTTTGGTAGCTGTGTGACCTAGCCCAAGTTGCTTAACCTATCTGTGTCTTAACCTTAACCGTGCCTCAATTTCTCTATTTGTAAATCAGGAAATAGCAATTCACTGGGTACTTAAAAGGTGTTGCAGGCAAAACCTCCAACACCAGTCCTGCCCTAGCTAAAGCATTCACGAAATGCCAGTAATTATTGCTGCTCCCCGGACTACCTGCAGATCTGGGGGCCTTGTGGGGCAGCAGCTGCACTCTGCCCCGAGGGCCCAGCTGGAAGACAAGGTGTGGCCTCATTAGAATTAACAGCAGGGTTTTGGGGGGAGGGTGGTGGTGGTGCTACTGGGGATTGAACCCAGGGCGTTCACACTGAACTACATCCCCAGCTCTTTTCTATTTCTAAATTTGAGCCAGGTCTTGCTAAGTCACTAGGTTGCTCTGGTTCCACTTGAACTTGCCATCTTCCTGCCTCAGCCTCCCACAGCTGCTGGGATCACAGGTGTGTGCCTCCACGCCTGGCGGGGACTGTTGTCATTTTAATCTGTGCTGGAGCCCCTTCGGAGCTGCTATGCCAGGCTCCCTGGGGTGTGGCCTGGGTGTCTTAGCTTTTTCACCTCTTCAGTGATCCTGACCCCAGGCCATTTGAACCTGAGGTGCTTGCTAAGCCATCCTGGGACCTGATCACAGTTCCCATGGGTGAGCGTGGTCAGCATCCCCTGAGGATATTGGCCCTACCCCCAGAGCTGCTCACCCCGAGAATGTACCTTTCCAACATACTCCCCACTGATGGTGATGCTGGCTTTGAGAAGCTTACTCTACAACATGCAGCCACGGCTGGCAGCAGCCTGGTCACCTGTCCAGCCTCTGCCCTTGGCTGACTGCTCCTGCAGAGGGAGGCTCGCCACCCTGCAAGAGGGCCCTAGCACACCTCCTGCACCGAGGGGCTCAACGTGAGGTTTCTGAGACGCTTTGCAATGGCAGGGCCTCCCCTCAGGCTCAGGCGACCTGGCGGCTCCCTCCCACCACTGGGGGTCCGCAGCTTGCTGTCTCAGGACGCTGTCCTGCCCTATGCCCCCAGTCCCAGGGGCAGGACCAGAGCTCTGCTATTCTCTGTGGGTGGGGGGGGGTTAATGAACCTCCAAACCTGCGGGGTGCGTTGGCTTGTCTGACTGTAACTGGCCACCAGGTGGCAGCCTCGCGCCGTCCGCCCGCCAGGCGGCCTCGCCATCTCTCCGGGAGGTGTGAGCTGCCCTATCTTTAAAAAGGTCCCTGAGGAAGCTGAAAGTGGTGTGGCAGGCATGTTATTTCAACTCTCTGGGAAGCTGAGGCAGGAAGATCGAAAGTTCGAGCCTAGCCCGGGCAACTTAGTGATTTAGCAAGACCCTGTCTCAAAATAAAAATATAAAAGAGGCAGGAGGTGTAGCTTGTAGCTCAGTGCAGGATTCAATCACCAGAATAAGGAAGAGAGGATTGAGGGACCTGCTAGTCTGTCCTCCCTCACCCACAGCCTCCCTCTGAGGTTCAGAGAGGGGCTGAGCCATGCCCCAGGTCCTGCAGTGATGGGGGGTGACCCGGGAGGTGACCCCATGGCCTGTTTCCTGAGTCCCAGAGTTCCCAAAATGCCCATCGTTCCCAAAAGAAGCTGCCAGTTCCTTCCACTTCCTGCTGCTTGTACATCCCAGGGGAAGGGGAGAGAAAATCTGAGGACCCCTCTACCTCCCAGGCTGTCACCCCAACAGAGCCAGGACCCTGGCGGGCACAGTGGCAGCTGCTCAGGGCCCATTCCTGGGTCACCTCCTGTGCAGGCAGTTTTACATCGAGGGCTGCAGGAAGAGCACAAGTTTGTTGGGCCTGCTGGGCTGAGGGCCAGCTCAAGTGACCTCTGTGAGTCTCACACTGGACCGAGAAGGGGACTGAGATCTTGTGCTGGATGCCCGGCCCCCAGCAGCAGGCAGCGGGGACCTTTAAGCAGCATTCATCCCTGTGGACCTGAGGGTGAGGAAGAGCAGCCTTGAGGCCTGGGCTGCACGCTGGGTCCCCATACCATGGATGCAAATGGAGGCTTTGTTCCCTCGTGGTGTTGGGATGGGGCCACATACACCAGCGCCAGGCTAAGCAATGTCCCATCCTACTCATGAGGAAGCCCAGCACCTAAGCAAGCTCTATCACCCAGCAGACCGGCCCACTGTGGCCTGGAGCAGCACCTCACAAGCAGGCCAGGGGAGCCACCAGAAGCTGCTGTCACCAAGTGGCCAGGCTCCTCCCTAGGTGACTCTTGCCTCCACAGCTTCATTGTCTCAACACGGGACAGGAGCCTTAGTCTTGACTCCCAGAGCTGTCATGGGAACAAATGGGACCAGGAAGTAGAACCACTTGGGAAGCTGCCCTAGCCTGTACTCCATTGGGTGGAATCTCACTCCTTCCTGGCTCTGCCCAAGGTCCACTGAAGCACGAAGTGCTACCCTGCCTCGGCTTCTCTCTCCCCAGCCCCTCAGGTTCATTCCCACTCCCCTCTTGCAGCCCACCCCTGTCCCTTGGTGGCTGGCATCCTGCCTGGGGTCCAGCCCCTCTGTCCCTTCCCTTGTGCCCCAGTGTCCCCGCTCTGGGCCCTACCCCAAGGCTCTAGACCCTTGTGGGCCATCTCTGCTGGAAAGATGACTCTGCTGTCCTTGGTGGTGAGAGCTGTCCCTGGGGGCCACGACACACCAGCATGGTGGCAGAAGGGGCAGGGTTCCTAGCTTGAAAGCTCTGGGACCAAAGTCAGGGCCAGACATCTGATGCATCTGGTCTCAGGTGAGCCCTTGGGAAGGGCATGTCCTCCCTCCTGCTGTCCTGGGACTGTTATAGGGTGGTTTCTTCAGAAATGGCTCGCCAATCGAAAGTATTCCAGGTCCTTCTTGCCTCAAAGAATTGGACAAGCCAATAATAGTGCCGAAGTTTGTTTGAAAAATACAGGGTAAACGGATATGGGAGAAACCAGCTCCGCAGAGCAAACTTGGGCCAAACAAAGAGAAAAAGAGGGTAAAGCAAAAATGAAAGTACACACCACTGCGCGGGTTACCATGCACACTCATGCACACTATTGGCTTTCCGTGATGGCCGGTCCTTTTTATGCCATCCACATCTCGCGGAAGCTCGAGAGAAGTTCTACATATGGGGTCCTCGTGTTGCCCTGGGACGTTGTGATTAACAGGTCCTGAGCATTTTCCCAGCCAGTTTTGCCTGACCCTATCTCCTATATCAGGAGGGCCGAGTAACCAGGAGGGAGAAGAGGGTACACGGTCAGCGCCTCTGCTGTGAGGGCGCAGGAGTAATCAGGCCAGCAGTGCCAGGGCGATCCAGGTACCCGCCGGGCTGGAGAGGGGATAGGCAGTTGTCACTCAGTCCCAGTGAACAGTGGCAAAGCAGAAAGGCGGGTCGTGGGCACATCTTCCAGGCTGTGTCTGGCCCACAGGCCACCGCCCAGCTGACATCTGACTCTGCCTGGGGCCATCCACACACCCCCAGCTGTGTCCAGTGACAGAAAATGACCTCTAAAAGTGTGTATGGAGGGCAAGGACCTGATTTATCCACGGGTGCCCTAGACCTTCTTCCCAGGACAAATTCTCCCCACTTTGACCTGGTGACCTGTCGCATACCTTTCAGGTGGCTTTCCGTCCCATCCCTCTGGGTTCAGTGTCCCACAGTTTTTCAGTGCTTTCTCTCCAGTGGGAGCCTCCCAGCCTCCCTTCTGCCTGGCCCCCTGTCCCATCCCGTCCCGCTTCCCCCAACCCCACTCTCAATGGGGCCTCGACAGATGGGGACAAGATTGGGGAGGTTCGGACCCAGTTGACAGAAGAAAAGAGCAGCATCCTTCAAGAAAGGAGCAGCTTGGTGGAAAGATCTGACACTGCAGCATGCACTAAGACAACAGGAACAACAGTTACCACCGCTGCCACCTAACCGCGAAGCATCAAGGGGAATCTGGGGGCAGGGAATGACCCCGCCTGGCCCAGCACCTGAGTCACTTCTGACTCAGATCTGGACTCCAGAGGTGGAGTAAGGGGACTAGAAAGTCTATGCATCTGCTCCCGTCAAGCCCCTTGTCCTTCCCTCCTTCCTTCAGCCCCCCCAACCCCGTGGTTCCCTTGCTTTGCCTGCCCTGAGCTGCTCAATGACTGCACATCCAGCCCCAGCCCCATCTGAAGGCCCCACTGTCTCCCAGGGTGTTGCCAGCCCAGCCAGTTCCCCGAGCCTCAAGGAGCACTGTGTGCTGGCCCCAAGAGGTCTACTCGCTCGAGGATCAGCCCCCCTGTATGGAAAGAATGTACGCTTTTCCTGCGGCAGGCAAGGGCTTCAGGAGGAGGGGGCTGGCACTGGCCTGGCCCCAGCACCTGAGCTTCAAGCCGAGTGTGTTTTGTGCTCCAGGCAGAAGGGAGGAGCGAGGAACTCGGGTCAGGACCCTGAGCCTCCCATGGTGCAGGGATTAGATGTCACCGTGTGCCTGGAGTAGACTAATATTTTTAAAACATGCATGACATGTGTGTGGGGGGGAGTCCTGCGGTGTGTACATTAAGTTTCTCTCTGAGGTCCCCAGTGTCACTGAGCTGGAGTGGCCATCAGGGGTGACTGGTCTATGGCTCGCTTGTCAGTGGCTTCCTTTACATCCCCCCTTCCAGCACCTCCAGCCCCCTCTAAGTCCATGGGTTAGAAACAGACAATGCTAAGGCCCCAGCGTTGGGAGGGGGGGACTTGAGCAGCTGACCAGTACTGAGGGCTCTGGCTGCGTGAGTGATCTTGTGTTAGAAGGACCACTCGGCACCCCACACGGCAAGACACCTGCTTGGGCCTTCCGGCCCCCAAAGCTATGAAGAAATTCCTTCCTTCTTTCCTTCCTTCCTTCTCTTCCTTCCATGTTTCTTCTCTTTCTTTCTTTCCTTCCTCCCTCCCTCCTTCCCTCCTCTCCTGTTTCTTTTCTTTTTGTGGTACCAGTGATTGGACCCAGGACCTTCACACTGGGCTACATCCCCAGCCCTTTCCTTAATTTATTTTATTTTGAAATGAGTTCTTGCTAAGTCGCTCAGGCTGAGCTCCAACTTTCAATTCTCCTGCCTCAGCCTCCCAGAGTGCTGGAATAACAAATGAAATCCATTTCTCTTCTTTGGAAATGACTGAGTCTGTGGCTTTCTGTTATACCAGCACAAAAGGGACTATGATGGTTCCTCCACCCCTTCCAGGTGTTGTTTCCCCGGATCACTTTTCAAATAAGCCAATTCCGCTCAAACCATTGTCCCATGGAATGCAAAGTAGGACTTTTGAAGGCTTCTCTTTGGTCAGTTAGGATACACTGAAAACTCTGACACTTGGTCCGCAAGGCCCGGGGAGCCCAGACCCTTTTCTGCCTCTCTAACCTCTTCTGCTTCCCTCTTCAGCCACCGAGGCCTCCTTCCCATTCCTGAGTCCTCTCAGGGCCTTTGAACACATGGCTCCCCCTGCTGGGGATGTCTCCCCTCAACTCCTCGCTTGCCTAGGTGAATCCTGAGGTAACTTGCTCAGACAGGCCTTCCCTGACCACAAGTTGGACTTATGCCTTTGTTTGTGAGTGACAATAAGGACTAAAACTCTTTTCTTCACTTTTTCTTTTTTGAGACAGGATCTCACTATGTAGCTTGATCTGGACTCAAATTCACAATGCTCCTGCCTCCATCTCCCGAGTGTGTTCTTTACCTCTTTATCCTCCAGTACTTCTACCTAGCTGGCACCAGGTTCAGTGAAGACATTGTTTTCAAAAGAATGAAAAAAGTGAATGGGCCCGTGTATGACCCTTCGTGGTGACAGGAGCCACTGGCCCTGGAAACAGAGAGCCATGTCCTGAAATGCTACCACTCTGGAAATTTGTTTTATTAGTTTTTCATGTTCCTCCATCTTTAACCTTTCCCTTTCCACCTCCTTGGTTTATAAATATGGTCAAATCTTTTGTCTTAGTCACTTCCCTCTTGCCTGGGTAAAATACCTAACACCCATAACTTAAAGGCAAAGAGGTTGGTTTTGGCTCATGTTTCAGGGTCCAAAGAAGAAAGAGTGTGGCAGAGGGGCAAGATGGACAGGAAGAAAAGAGAGAAGGGAGGACCCAGGGAGAGAGATAAACCCTTCCACACCGCACAGCGAGGGACTTGTCTTCTTCAACCAGACCCCACCTCCTAACAAACAGCAAGTCAGCCATAAGCCCACATAATCAAGTCACCTTCCAAAAGCCCTGCCCATGAGTGCATGAGGCTACATCTAGATATACACCATAACATCTTGTCAGTTTCTCAAAACAAAACAAATGAACCTACCTTCTCCCCTGCATAAGCTGCTCAAGGGATGGAGACAGATTCAGTAACATGGAGGGGCTTTAAGATGGCGGCTATCATGGCCTGCCAAGGTTTGCCTCAGACTCCAACCCCCGGTGCTGACTCAGTAGAGACAGGAAGATTGATAGATCTCACAGGGGCACCCAACAGCTAGGCCCAAACAGGGACAGCCCTGGTGAGACCAAAGGAGGGAGGGAACCAATGTGTGGGGATCTGAGGCTGGCCAGCATGCACTGAGAGAAGACTTTCTGGTTGTCCTCGTTTCCCCCACAGCCTGAGTGGATCACTGCTCGCCTCCTCATTGTTAGACAGCAGGAAAAAGAACAAGCCAGAAGTGACATCGGAACTCTAGCTAGGGAGGGATGCACTACAGAAGAGGACATCATGGTTCACCAGGCAAAAGAGTGTGTGGGGCTTGAGAATTGCTGGAGGAAACTATGGATCTGAGGGGACAGGGAGTAATTGAACCCAGCACCCTAGAGACTCCAATCGAGGTGTGCCCTCCCAGCTTACCCAGAGCACCATGTGCTGGGGACCAGGCTTGTACCCTGTCCCCAGGAAGACGTATCTGGCTAAGGTGGCCAAAGCTTCCCAGGAGCATAATTGATGCACTCGCAGGGAGAAACACAGAGATGAGCCGCTGAGGAACATGAGCAATGTGCCAAAAAGCCGTAGAGGGGGGAACAGAGCAAATGAGAAGTTTGAACAGGAGGTCTAATCATAAAGCTTATCCTTAGAGACAAGAAGGTTATAAGAAATATGGGTGAGGAAGAACTAATTAGAAATAAACAACTGGAGATACTGAGGATTAAAAAAAATATTTTTGGGCCGGTGAGATGGCTCAGCGGCATAAGCACCTGCCTGGCAAGCGTGAGGTCCTGAGTTCGACTCCCAGAAACCACATACAAAAAAAGGCCCGGTGATATCACTCAGTGGCATGGGCACCTGCTGGCATGCGAGGTCCTGAGTTCGACCCCCAGTACCCACAAAAAAAAAAAAAATTTGGCAGTACTGGCACCAAACCCAGGCCTTTCACACTGAGCTACATCCTCAGCCCTCTATAATTTTTTTCATTTCAAGATAGATTCTCACTAAGTTGCTAAGTTGCCCAAGCTGGGCTAGGCCTTGTGATCTTGTCTGTGATAGTTAGTTGTGATATCAAACTTGAATGGATTATGAAACTCCTAGTGTATTAGTGGAGCGCAGTTTTGTGTATGTCTGGACAAATGACGTGTAAGCCACAAACTGAGGAGGGAAGACCCACCCAGGATGTGGGTAGCACCATTGTGGAATAAAAAGGGGAAGAAAGAGGAAGTCTGCCTTTTTGCTTTTTGGAGGCACTCTGGTCTCCTTTGCCTTTGGACATTCATCTCCAGTCCCTTCACTTACCACACAGACTCTTCAGGCTTCCAATGTAGACTCTTTGGATTTCCAGTATGGACTTGTCCAGGACTCTGCAGTGAGCTCTAGGCCTTTGACCTTTGACTGGATCCTCTGACTCTCCAGTATGCCATCAGCCACCTGACTTCACAGGCAGCCATTGTAAGCCTACTTTTTAAGTCCTTTATATATTACATAAAGCAAAACATTAGAGATAGAAAATAGCTCAGAACAGATAAGAAAATTAGAGGCTCCATGTAGGAATTTAATATCCAACAACAGGAATTCTAGAAAGAGAGAAGAGAAAACAGGAGAAGTTCTCAGGACTGAAGCATATGATCATCTAAGACAAAGACTTGTGAGATTTTCAGCAAGATGCTTAAAGGAGGTCCTGCACCAAGCACGCCACTGTGGAAACCGAGTCTCCAGGGGTAAAGAGGAGACCCTAGAAACCTCCAGAGAGAGGTAACAGGGCACACACTAAGGGCCAGGAGTCAAAGGACTCTGACTCCTTAAGTCACTTTGAAGACTAGTTTGAGGACAGTGGTGCAATGACTCACAATCCTGAGGGGCAGGGATTTCCAACCTATGATTCTGTATGTAACCAAACTGCAGATCACACATGAAGACAAAGTAGAGGTGCTTATTTTGAGAAATCTATATTTTCAAATATTTAACTTCCACATTCCTTTTTAAAGAAGCTGTTGGAGATTGCACTTCACCAAAATAGAGGAAAAAGAGAGAGAGAGAGATTGCAAGGCTGGGGTGTAGTTCAGTGTGAAGTGCTTGTCTAGCATTTGTGAGGCTTTGGGTTTATTCCCAGCATCACACGACAAATAAAAAAGCTAATGTGAGGAAACAAGAAGTACAAGATTAGTAAGCATATTACTCTTTTGTCAGTGTCTACATAGAAAAGCAGTGTAAACAATGAATATTGATTTAACTCCCTAAACAGGGATGTAAATATTTTGAGAGGAATTGGAGAACGTGTATGTACACATGACCACTTATCATTATATTTCATAAGGAGGAGTCGATAAGTACTGTTCCCAACAGGAAAGCAAAGAGATGTCTCATATACGGATGCTATGTAGAAACTAGAGGGCCGGGTGTGGTGGTGCACACCTGAAATTCCCGCGCTTGGGAGGATCTCAGTGAGTTCCAGGCCCGCCTCAACTACACAGTGAGTTCAAGCTCAGCCTGAATTACATAGTGAGACCCTGTCTCAAAAAGCAAAACAAAATAAACAAAAATCACTCATTTTTTTTAGCAGTGACCCTCCCACAGACCAGCACTCATCATGGCCTACACCGTTGGCGCTTTCCTAGTTCCTGTTCTTTTCTAAGTCCAACTCCCGAGCCCCTTTGCCTCCAATTCTGTTACCGGTTATTCTTTTTTATTTTTTTTTAATATCTTTTCTGATGAAATTAACCAAAAGTTGATTTCTGTTGCTTACAACTTGGAAGCCTGGTCCAAAATACAGCCCCACTGGTGAGACTGGTGAGGTCCCCAGGAAGTGGCCTCCACCTGCTCCTCCTCAGCAGAGCCGAGTCGTGGTCTCCCAGCGCTGTTCGCTCCAGCCTCCAGAGGGACATGCCACAGCCCAGCCTAGAGTCCTCCTGCCCCTCCTCCCTCAACACTCAGCCTGTGTTCTTCCCTCTGTGTAGCCTCCCTTGCCACCCAAGGGACAGGATGCCACCTCCCATTGCCCTAGCACAGCTGTCACTCATGCTGAAACTGCCTCTACATCCTCCCTACTCAGCCTGGCACACAGCGGGTGCCCCATAAATACCACTCTAAGCTTCAGCTTTCTCCTGCAGAACATGGAGCCATAGCGCCTACTTTCGACATCACAGTTCTTACTAGAAACATCTCTGTCAACAGAAGCGAGAAACAAACATTCCAGGAGGCTGCTGGGCCACGCGGAGAGCAAGTGGTCCATCTGGAGGCTGCAGGGAGCAGGTTCAGAGCCCAGCCAGGAAAGGGGTGCAGGGCAGCCAGGCCCAGACCCAAGAAGGCAATTGGCAGTGCACGCTGGGTGCCCTGTGGGCCTGGAAAGAATGATTTCTGATCTGAGTGTGTGTCTGTTGCTTGGTCCTGTGCTGTGTCCAGGTCCCACCCACAGGGGGCGCTCAGACATTTATTTAATCTTTTAAGCTTCTACAGTGACAGCGTGGTCCAGTCTACTGCCAAGGCTCCCGTGGTGGGGACCTCCCCAAATATAAGGTGGGAGGAGTGGTTTAGGTGTTCGTTGTTCTCCCATCACACAGTGTCATCGGGCTGTTGGGAGGAGGAGATGACATGTGGCCTGGCGATCCTGCACATTTCTCCCAGGGCAGAGAATGGTACCTCAGCCCTTGCCAGGGGCTCCAGCCTGAGCCTCAGGCTACAAGTGTCTCTTATATTCACTCAGCAAATTAAGGTCCCTCTATGTGGCAGACCCTCTTCCCAGCACTGGGGCTACATCAGCAGGCAAAACAGACAACATTTCTGCCCTGGTGGACGCACATTCTAGGGTTTCTCTTTCAGGCTCGTGTTTGTCTTGAATTCAAGTGCACTGCACAACGGGTGGTGATAACACAGCCAGAGATCGTCAGTGCAAAAGGGCCAGCTTCCCACCAAAGGAGGTGAGATGCAATGGGCTGCTGGCTGCTCGGTCCTATTTTTCTGAAGAGATGGAAAGCCATTTGTTTGTACTCATATTTGAGCACAGTTTGGTTGAGACCAAGAACAAAGCTTATGCAAAGTTTATGGATGGAAGAAACAGAAAGCCCATGGAAGGGGGACAGAGGACAAGGGGTGAGGAGGGTCCACCCAACTGCCACAGAGGCTGGCAGGTCCACAGTCCCTCCTGCCTGAGAAAGAACCAGAAAGAACCACACCCTCTTTCTTTAAGGAATTCCTATAAAGAACTCCCGAAGTCTAGCACTGTGTGGTTTATACCTGTAATCCCAGCCTCTGGGAGGCTGAGGCAGGAAATTGATGGCAAGTTCAAGCCCAGTCTGGGCTACTTAAGGACTTAGGAAGACCCTGTCTGAAAATGAAAAATAAAAAGGGCTGGGGATGTAGTTCAGAATGAAGATCCTGGGTTCAATCCCCAGTGTGGGGGGGAAAAAAAGCATCCTGGACAGGCCGTGCGAGTGCTATAGGGTGTCAGCGGTCTTGGGCTGGTGGGCCACCACCATGGTCACTGGGCAGCCTGGGGGACGATGTGTGGGCAGCAGCAGTGGCCACCAGGAATTGGAGGGACAGACAGCTGCAGCCAGGACTGAGGGAGCAACCCTTTGGCAGAAGTGCTCAGAAGGGGCGTGGCCCCCAGGATTGCAGGGCCAGCTGTGGGGTGGGAAGGAGGCCAGGAGGTCCACCCACCTCATGACGGGTGGTTTTGGAGGACTTCTGTGCCCAAGGAAGCCCTTGCTCCTTCCCAGGCCTCCAGCTGAAGGGAATTACATGCTGAGGGAGGGCTGGGCGGGCTCCCCTGGCCCCTCTGGACCATCCAGCCCAGCTGGAGTCAGACTGCCCTCAGATTACAGCTCACATGCTTTGTCAGCTAAAAAGGGCCCAAGGCAGTTGTAAGAGGTGACCTATGGGGCGCTCACTGCGTGCCAGCCTCCGCTTTCCATTTCTTCGCTCCTCCCAGAAGCCCTATGAGCTATGCACCCATTGTCCCCGTCTTCACAGTCACAGAGAGGTGAAGTGACTTGGCCAAGATCACACACTAGTGAGTGACGGGGCTGTGACTTGAATCCAGGCAGTTGAGTTCAGTATCTCAAACCCTGCTTGGCCTTGATCTTGAACCTCATACTCCAGAGGGAGAGGGTCGGCAATGCTTTTTAGCACCCACAGTCTGACTAGGCAATTTATGATCCTTATGCCATTTAATTTTCAGGGATATTATTATTACCATCCCCACCTTACAGATGAGGAAACTGAGGCTGAGAGATGGAACTTGCTCAAGGTCTGGGGCAGAGCCTGGATGTGAGTGCAAGCCGGCCTCATGGCAAAGTCTGACACCTCAGTGCTCAGCAAGCCCTGACCCTGGGCCCTGCAGCTGTTGCTCCCCATCCCAGCCAGGCTGTTTCCTGTCCTGCCAGAAAAATCCAGAGCATGGAGACCTTCAGACAGGGGCTGCCTGGAGCCTCTGCCGCCCTCTCCCAGCCCACCCGTCTTCCTGCGGGGACCTTCGGCCAGGAGCCAGCAGGACAGACAAGGGCCGCATGGATCTTCGGCCGAGGCCAGGCCGGAGGGCGGGCGGCCAGGTGCCCGTGGCCGCAGGAGAGAAGGGCCACTCTTCTCTCCACTCAAAGGTGGATTGAGGAGGGCTGGCTGCGTGATTTTGCCAAGAAGCTCTTCGGGAGCCAGAGAACGGGAACATCTGTGCCCTGGGCCCTGTCCTGGACACAGCTCAGGCCACAGTCTGGGGCTGGCGTCGTTGGCTGGAGACAGCCCTGCAGGGGGAGGGGGTGCGGGAGCCAGGCAGGGGTGGGGGGGCAGGAGGAGGCTGCGGCTGCAGCTCCAGCAGGCATGGGCCACCCCTGGCTAGCTGGTGACAGGGGCAGCCCCTGGCCTCTGCCCCTGGGAGGGAGCCAGGCCAGGTCAGGCAGGGAGGGAGCACAGGGTTTGGGGCCTTCTCTGTGTACCATGCTGGTGGGTGGGGCAGGGGGTCTGAAGAGGCAGCAGGTAGGCCTGGGGCCACCTCCTCCTCCCAGACCCCAGCCCAAGGCCTCACCCCTGTTCCCTGTCTCTGGGGACAGGATTTGTGGCCTCTCTTTGCCTCCCACAGCCTGCCTATCTAGGCTGTAAGGGGCCTTACAGATTGGCCAACTAGCTCTCTCCTGACCTTCTTTGCCTTTGGTAGATTTTAAAAATTTAAATGTTATTTTTTTGAAAAGGTAATATATTTACATGGTTCAGAAATTTAAATGCTATAAAATGGTATGCACAGATAAATCTCACTTCCAGCTGGAGTTCCTCTACCCTACCCTGCATTAGGCTCAAGTGAAACTTTCAGGGGTTCTTTATGCAAACCAAGCAATACAGATGTCTATTTTCTCCCCCTTCTTATATAAGAAATAGCACACTATATATTGTTCTGTATTTTTGCCTTTTTTTACTTAATATATCCTGACAGGTTTTCTGAGCCTTTTTTTTTTTTCAATGTTGGGGATTGAACCTAGGACCTTGCTCATGCTAGACAAGTGCTCTACCACTGAACTATATCCCCAGCCCTGGATATTTTCTTACTAGTGTTTTGAGCATCTTCTTTTTTTTTCTAGCTGTATAATATTCCATCTGTGGCTACACCACCATCTGTCAGCTGGATTCTAAAGATGAATGCATGGATGACTCCCAGGCTTTTTTCAAATGAAGTCTTGAGTGGAGACATAGTTTATGCCCTGCTGTCCAGATTAGAGAAGACAGTGGGTGAGGCCAACACCCACCTTGGGACCTCCACCATCCATGCCAGGCTGTGTGGAAAACTTCACTGGGCCCCACAGGGTCCACGAAACATGCAACACCACAATGTTAGCCTCTTCTGTTTAATTCATAAATGGGAAACTGAGGCTCAGACAGGGATGAGATTGATTTGGGGTCACAAGGATAGCTTATGATAGAACTAGAACTACAAAAAAGACCTCCTGGGCTTGGCTCTCTCTCTATCCAGACTTCATCCTCAAGGCTCCCAGACCAGGAGCATTGAGTTAGGATCAGAGGCGATGTCACTGTGATCTCAGTCCGAGAACTGCTGTGGATGGACCACTGGGCCAGACCTGGATTCAGACATGAATAAGCCCTAGGCCAGCCCTGAACCCAACGCTGGACAGGGCCCCACATCCATACTGGACCCGGCTCTGTGCCCAACCACAGACCTGTATCTGCCTGTCTCTTCCTCCTCCACTCCCCACAGAAGGCTTTGGTTCACTAGAGGACAGGCGAGCCCCCCAAACAGGATGAGAGAGTTCAGGCTGCTGAGCCGGACCTGTAAGAAATGCTGAGTTGGAACATGTATGAAGAAGGCAACGCAGACACCCTCAGCCTCTGCAGCCACATGTGAGCAGTTTGTATGCTTAAGAAGAATTGCTGGAGAGTTGTTAGAACTGGGAAGTGACTGAGGAAACACATTTTATGAAGGAGAAATATGTTTACCACCAAGCAAAAGTTGGGCAGAGGAAGGGTCCATCTAATCAGGAAGGATTAGCTCTAATAAACAAGGTCCAGGTGGGCCCCAGGCAAACAGGCAGAGAAGGGACAGAAGGGGTGGGAAGCCAGTTTAATTCTGTGAGGCGGAGTCTCCAAGACTGGCACAGTCCAGGGGTACAGGCAAGAGGCCAGGGCTGTGGAAACCAGGCTCCCCTCCACCCACCCCATGTTGGAGAGGAAGAATCAGACTTGCTCAGTAGTGAAGTGGCCTCCTTGGGATAATGTGGCCAGTTTGTGGCAGGGCTGGGGTGGATGCAGCCCCACTCCAGCCCTGAAGCTTCTGCTTCCTTGCCTGTAAAGGAGGGTGTGGAAACACAACTGGCCTGGAATCCAGGAAACCCAGATTTTGTCCTTGGTTTTGCCATGCGCACAGCAAAACTGTGCCACCTCCTGGGATCTGGCTTCACCTTCTCTATGACAGGAGGGTGGGACTAAGTGGGGCTTTTAAACTTTCTTTGGAGCTCCACAATGAGGGGACTGGACTGGGGTCTTGCAGGTGTGACAAATGACTTTTGATGGCCATCAGGCAGGGAGGGATGGAGCAGCTGTCCCCATGAACCACATGGGCCTGAATAGTGAACATCTCAGCAGGGCTGTGTTGAGCCCACTCCTCCTCGTGCTTCTGTGATGGGATTTCTCATCATCCCGGGAAGAGGCCCTAGGGTTTGTGCAGTTTGATTTAGGAAAGCATACGACATGAGATTCCTCCACCTGGTCCCTGCAGGGATCTGATCCTTCCCCGCCCCTCTGCCTGCCCAGCCTTACTAGCACTTGGTGACAAAGGACACTGTGCTGTGAGGCATTGTGGCTGGGAATAAGACAGGAAAATGGCTTGTGCCTTCCTGGCCTCCAGTGCCCATACACGGCCTCGGCTTTACGCATGCACACACATGTACACACCTGCACGTGTATGCATGGGACACACACATGTGCCTTTAAAGGGAGGTGTCCAGAGGCTGGCAGGACCCTTCCCAAACCAGGGTGTTGGGCCTCCTGGGTGGGACCTAACCACGTGGCCCCTGGCTGGGCCAAGCCCCTAAGCTATGGCTGAGGTGGAGGACAGTGGCAAGGAGGGGGCACCAGTGTCCAGGTGGCTGAGCCAGCAGTAGGGGGTCAGGATGGGTGTCCCCAGGCCTAGGCCAAAGATCTGCTCAGCAGCTCTAAGTTCTCAGTGAGTGTGGGCAATTAGGACCTATTGGTTTGGGTCAATGGCTCACACAATCGGTAATGGCACAGCCAATAACGGTCACTTTCCCTGCCACCACCTCAGCCTGTCACAAGGCTGGTCTTGACCCAAGACCTACTGTTGGGTTTTGGACTGGGCTCAGAGCAATGGGCATTTCTGGTCTCTTTCATTGTGCCGTTTTCATGGAGACATGGTGAAGTACGGTCCTCTTCTACATCTCCAAACCTCCAAGACTCTGAAAACTGAAAAGAAAATAAAATTAATTCATTAGTGTTATTGCTTGTATGTAGATGTCCCCCTCAAAGCCTCATGCAGTCATAAGTAGGGCTTTTTGAAGGTGGCTGGATCTAGGGTGTGTGAATGTGGACTAAGGGTGTAATACTGAGATTAAGGTTGTGTGGTACTGGATTAGTCCACTACTAGGTTTATCATCGTTCTGGGTGTGGGTAATGGGAAGCCCCATCCTCGGTGTGGGTGGCACCACCCAAAAGGCTTATAGCCTGGGTGGGATAAAACAGAAAGGAAGGCTTGCTGCTGCTGCTCCCTGCTTGCTGCCTCCTGCCTGCCCTGCCATGGACTGTTTCTCCTCTGTCATGCCACCCAGCCAACTATGGGCTAAAACCTCTACAAACTGTGAGCCAAAGTAAACCTTTCCTCCTTTAACTTGTGGGTGTTGGGTATTTTGTCTCAGCAAAGTAACTAAGACAATTAGGTAACAAAATTTGACCTGAATTATCATGGAGCCATTTATGGCCTTTATTTATTTCACTTACGGTAAATGTTCAAAAGTGCAGATGCAGAAATCATGATGTCTTTGACTACACAGTGATTTTGGCTGAGGGCGTGTGAGGCACAAACACTTTATGTACTGTGTCACCTGTCAACATTCTAGACCTTGTCTAACCCTTGGCTTCTAGAAAAGGGACGATGAGTTGTACTGCTACTCATACTTTACAGATGGGAAAACTAAGGCTCAGTTGGAGATTTGATGTGCCTTCTCTGAGGTCGCATGGCTAGGAAGCAGTAACACCAGACACAAATGCCACAGCTGTAGCTTTTTAAATGCTTTTCTGTACAGCCCAGTGTTTCAGCAGGGCCTGTGGGTGGGGACCCCAGAAGCTCAGCAAGAGGTCCTTCAACTCAGGCTTTGGCTCCATCACTGAGGCCATGGGCTTCTTCCACAGTAACCTGGTCTTGGCTGCAGGTGTCCAGGCTGCAATTGTCACCAGGAGCTGTCATCAGAAGTGCCACAGCCCCATCTAGCAGAGAGCAGAGACCTAGGAAACCAAAGGTGCAGAGGGGAACAGGGATATGCCTCAGAGTAAGAGGAAAACAGTGGTGACAGGTGATGGGTGAGGTGTTAACTGCTTTGAATTTTCTCCCACCGTGTGTCTGGACATACCCAGCTTTCTTCCAAGGAGAGGGTGTGAAGGAGCCACAGAACAAAATCAGGTGTTGGCTTTTAAGGTCCCAACACTAGTGTCCTGGTACAAGTCCAGAAAGATGGAGTGGCGCTACCTGGGGGAGGACTTTCCAGGCCAAAAAGACGGTGCACAGCTTCCCAGCTGGGGACAAAGAGGCTGGAGATGAAGATCAGAGGAGCATTTGGATGAGGAGGTGGAGGCCTTTCACTGCATCTCGGGTGGGGTGAGGATTTAAGGGACGAGCCCCCGTTAACTGGCGGGGTGTGAAAGAGGAGGCAGCTGTGGTGGGACCTCTGGGAGGGTGGGCCAAGGTTGCAGAATGAGGGTGGCTAGGTGGGACCCTGCTCCGGGTGGCCTTAGGTGTGTCCTGCAGTACAGGAGAGATGTGGGAAGGCACCCATCATCCCCACATGTGAGGAAGGCTAGGGACTGAACCAAGGTCAGAAGAACCTAAGGGCTTTCAATGTCATGACATGGGACACTATGGCAAGAGAGGCAGGGACTGTCCTTTCAGAGTCCATGGAAGGGCTCATGTCACTCACCCAAGGCAGTTCCAGCAGCAAAGTGTGCATTACACTCATGCAGCTTCTGCCAGAAGGTGGGGGACAAAAGCACCTCACCAGCCGAGGTTCTACCTCCCAACCACAGGGTGTAAGTAATGGCCAGCATCCTGAGCCAGGGCCAGCCTCCAGTGACGGGGGCTTTGTCAACTTTTCTAATAACAACCCTGGGGAAAGCGTGGCTGGAAAGAAAAACAGACCGAGCCCCAGGGGCGGAGACTCACAAACTCCTCCAGCCCCCATTGCTGGCAGAACCCTCTCTCCTCAAAGCAGTGTCCACCCTCCACCCAGGCCATGTCCACCCCTTCCACCCTGGGCACAGCCTGTGACTGTCTCGTGTGCTCCCAAGCACACGCAGGAACCTACGTGCACACGTTTGTGGGAGGTGTCCGCAGAGCCCCCCATTTTATACATATGAGATTGTGCTTTGGCGCGTCTCTGTGTTTGCACTCCGCCGCTCGTCCACTGCGGCGGGCAGCGGCCCCTCCTGGCCCCTCCTGTGTTTCCACTCACTGCCTGGCTCAGTGGGCATGGGGACCGATTGTCCTTCTCTAGCTCTGTGGTCACACTCCGTGTGTCTCAGACTGCAGGGGACCACAGGATTATGACAAAGGGTCCTTGGGTCTGTGTGACCACCATGTTTTAGAGCAGGGGCCAGCAGACTGTTCTGTAAACTATTTAAAAATATGATGTCCCAGCACCCTGGGAGGCTGAGGCAAGAGGAGGACGGCAAGTTTGAGCCCAGCCTGGGCAACTTAAAACTTTAATAAGACTGTGTATCAAAATTTAAAAAATTAAAAGGTCTGAGAATGTGGCTCAGTGTAAAGGCCCCCTGGGTTAAATCTCCAGTGCCGCCAAAAATTAATTAATAAATTCGATAAAGATTGTATTCTTTTACTTCAAGAAATTCATCTTGGTTTCCTAGGGCTGCTGCAACAAATTTCCACAAACTTGATGATGTAACACAACAGAAATGTACCCTCTCAAGTGACCTCAAAGTGTGAGCAGGGACAGGAGCTCTCTGGGGCCCTGAGGAGGACCCCTCCTTGCCTCCTTTAGTTCCAGCAGCTCTTGGGCTCGCGGCTGCCTCCATGCAGCTCTTGCCCCATCTTCGCGTGGCTTCCTTCTCTCTGTCCGCAGAGACCCTAATCCACATAAGGTCACAGTGGAGGGTCCCCATGCACGTGACTTTAGTGGGAGAGGACACTGTTCAACCCACTACAGTTGTCTTTCAAGTCTTCCTGTTGTTTTTTCCCCTGGCATTTTATTTCAATGTGTTCAGTACGAGTGCGTGCGCCACTTGCAGATTGGTGCGCTGATACCCGGGGTTCTGGTGCTCCTCGTCCTGAGCCCCCACCCTGCACATTACATCACTGTCCTCCTTCTTTACATCACTGTCAGCTCAGTTTCCCAGGACTCCTCTTCCTGTGAGCAGCCCTTCTGCCCGGGCTCTGAGCATCTATTCAGAACAAGTTTGCACGGTTCCCTCGCAGGGATCTTGACGCAGGACCTGGATTTGGGGCACTGATTTTGTCAGTTTCTCAGGTTGGGTTGCAAGACCTCAGAGGCCATGTACATGATCTCCCAACCCTATGTGAAGAGCAGCCCTGGGTTTGGATTTCTCCTGGTGGGTTGTTTGATATCCAAAACTTATGCGGAGACAGATACTGTATGAGACCGAGAACTTCCTCCTGCTGGTGGACGTGGGTTTTGCTTGTCTAGCTTTGCTCTGAGGCTGTGACCCACAGGTCCTGGCTCTACTGGAGTGTCTTGGTTCCAGTTGTTCACCTTGTGCCCTCCCAAGCCTGCTTTCCTCACCCAAGAGGGTACAAAGAGCTAGCTATGCAACGCCCTGCTCAATTCTCCATCCCCTCCCCTGCCGCACTAAACCTAACTTTTCTTCTCAGACTTAGTTCGACTATCACCTCTTCTAGGAACCCTTCTCAGATTCCACAAGTTCTGTCTCTCATTGTTCTCAGATTCATGCTTCTGAGACTTGGCCTGCTATGTCATGGAAAGGATGTCACAAGTCCATGGTCTTCCCCAGTGCACTGCATCATATGGGCCATGCTGCAGGAGCAGCAGACAGGACTCAGATAGAAGGCCAGAATTCTGGGAAGGAAGACAGTCCAGCTGGAAGGGTGATGCTTCATCGAAGGTATTTAAGAAGAGGTTGGTGCTGGGTGTAGTGGCACATGCCTATAATTCCAGCACTGTGGGAGGCTGAGGCAGGAGGATCACAAGTTCCAGCCTGGGCAATTTAGCAACGTGGCAAAACCCGTCTCAACAAAAGGGAATGGGGACTGGGGGAGGTAGCTTAGTGTAAAGGCTTGGGGTCACTTTGGAACTAGCCCTCCTGCTGTTGGGAGGAGAGTGGAGGCTGGTTTCATGGAGGGGTGTGAGGATGGGCCTTGAGCAGCTCAGGGCAGGGGTTGGGGAGATTTATGAAATATTTGGGGAACAAAGCATTGATGGTGTGGAGGGGTCAAGTACACCATGTATGTGAAGCTCCCAAGAGCAGACACAGTCTTGAGTCTCTCCTGATCCCTTACCCATCTTTGAAGCCCCTCTGCACTGTCTCCCCACCTCTCCTCTGCTCCAGGAAGCAGAGCACTCAGCCCTTTGGGGAGGAAGTCTGAGAAAGGGGTACATAAGTCCGAGGTCAGAGCAGGCTCCTAGAGGAACCTCCCGAAATAAATGCATCCAGCCCTTCCCTGCCTGTGTCTTGGCGCTTGGGCTGTGTGCTTCAAGATGGTTTGAAGTTTAAAAAAAAAAAAAAAAAAAAAAACTAAAGTTTTCTGCCAGGCGAGCCAATCTCAGTGAATGACCACACAGTTGAAGGTGACAAGGGCCTCTTTCACAGGCCCCAGCTGTGCTGAGCCAGCCGGGCGCTGCAGGGAGTGATTTGTGAATCAGCCTGTGTTAGGCAGTCAGTTGCTCGCAGCCTTTTCTCTGCCCCTGGGTCTGATCACTCAGTGGTAGCAGCCTTGGTGACCGTACGTGGCAAGGGTGTTTGTGTCATCTTGGGTGACAAGACCCTCACTTACCATCCCATGATTACAGACTTAAGGTGTTCTTTAAGCCGAAATGTACCAGGTGCAGTCTCAAGGCCTGTTCTAACCCAGAGGTGCATGGTGAGGGCAGAGTTAGGTGTCAAAGGCATTCACAAAATAACTAAGCAGCAATGAGCACAACAAAGAAAACAAAACCAGGTCATGGGTGGAGCGTGATGGGGGATTTACTTTTGGAAAGGCCCTCTGCAGAGGTCACGTTTCAGCTGAGAACTGAGGGACAGAAAAGAGGTGGCCACATGCCAGGCAGAGAGAACAGCCCATGCAAAGGCCCTGAGGTAGGTTCAGGGTGCCTAGCAAGAGATTGCATGTGAGAGGTGTGGGATGTGGCAGGTGAAGAGCACCCAGGGAACCAGTGAGTGCTCAAGATGGATGTCACAGAAAATTCAGGTGCCAGTGCGAGTGGCTCTGTGGCTCACTGGCAAGGAGCAACGAGGACAGTGAGACGTATAGAGGTGGAGGCAAAATTGAAGTACAAACCAAGAAGGTTTTACTCACCCGTGTACTCATCAAGGGCTTGATGTCTGCCAGGCACCAGAGATACAGCCTGCAAAACCCAGCTCTTGCTCTGAGGAGCACCTGGCCTAATGCTGGCACATGCGGCTGGAGGGTGTGAGCAGGGAGCCCGAGGACACTGGAGAGCTTTCTGGGGGACCCTCCAGCACACCAGGGATTGGGTTCGTTCTGTGGCACTCCAGAGAGCAGGGGCACAGTGGAGGCCGGCACTGTTGACCCCTTGTGGGGTTCTTGTGGCTTGGTGGTTCCCAAAGCAAGTTCTGTGGAACTCCAGTCCCTCAGATGCTTCAAGAAGAAAGGGTTTCCATAGCCTCATCCAAGCCCAGTCCCCTCCCAAAGTTCCCATCTCCAAATACCATTGTTGCATTCAACTTCTGCCCTCTGAATACCTCATGATGGGGATTCAGTTTCCACTTGAGTATTGATGGGTGTTCAGAGCCCAACAGGTGGGAATGGAGTCGGACTGACTCCCTGACCTGGGTGTGGACAGCAGTAGACTAGAATCTGTGAGCAGCCGGAGAGGGAGAAGCCCTAGGGAAGAGGAGGGATGAACTTCTTGCTATAATAGTGGGTCAGGCAGTGTAGAGAGCTCTTTTCCTTTGCTGGGAAAGAATGAGAGGAACAACCACATTTGTGTCTCCATTTTTGAAGTGGTTTATTCACCGTGATCCCCCCGTATCACAAGAAGCTTGGTAATTCTCTTTGAATTTGAGCAAAGGGAAACTTTGGAAAGATCCCGGAAAGGTCGGTGATGGCTCCCAGCCTCTTCTGCAACCCAGCTAGTTTTGCACATTCGCTGTGGTAGTGGGAACAGCACAGCGTGGGGCCAGTGCTCACCCACCGTGCAGCAGCTGCACTGCCTGAGCACCCACTGTATGCTGGGCACTGTTCTAAGCACATCAGTGTACATTATCTCAGTTAATCCTCACAATAGCCCCATAAAGCCAGGAGTGTTGGTGCATGCCTTAATTCTAGCAAGAGGCTGAGGCAGGAGAATTGGCATGTGTTCAAGGTCAGCCCGGGCTACACAGTGAGTTCAGAGGTAGCCTAAACTATATAGTGAGGCCATTTCAAAAACAACAGCAAAAGCAAACAATAGCCCTGTGAGAGAGGGACTCTATTCTCCCCATTTTACAGATGAGGAAATGGATTCCCAGAGAAGCTGAGTAATTTTCCCAAAGTCACACAGCTGGTAAGTGGAATACTGATCTCCAAACAGGAATAGTAAATCAGAGAGTCACAGACCCAGGACCCCAGGGTGCCAGTCTCAATGCCCCCTCTAAGAAGGGTGTTGACCTGTCCACCTTTTCCAGAGAAAGTGAAGAGACCAGAGATCCTCATTTGTCCTTGCGGGACCACTGGGAAACTGGAGAAAAGGACATTCTGAGTGGGCATGGTGCAATATGCAGGTGTGTGAAGATGAAGAAAGAGTGAAGATATTCTGTACCTCTCAAAAGGGTATCAGGGGCTGGGGATGTATACAGCCCAGTGGCACAGCACCTGCCTGGCAAGCACAAGGTCCTGAGTTAGATTCCCAGTACCAAAAGCAAAAAAAGGGTAACAGTAGGGTGGAGGATCTTGGGTGTGTATCAGCTATCTACTGCTGAGTAACAAATGAGTCTAAGTTAGTGGTTAAAACCATCATTTGTTATCTCATCATTTCTTTGGATCAGAAGTCAGGATGTGGCTTAGCTGATGGTTCTGCTTACCAGTGTCTCCTATAAAGAGAAGCTTTCAAGGTGTTGGCTGGGCTGCAGTCACCTGAAGGCATGTGGTTCCCAAGCTCCTTCTCAGGGCTGTTGGCTCTGTGGACTATCTCCAGGCCAGCCCACCAAATGGCCACTGGCTTCCTGAAGGGGTGAGAGAGACAGCCAGAGAGAACACAACAGAGGTCAGAAAGGTCAGTCCTCTGACTCCCCTCAGATGTGACACTGCAGCATTGTGGTCACATTCTGCTTGCCAGAAGCCATTGGTAGATCCAGCCCATATCCAGGGTGACGCAAGAGTAGTCACCCTACCAGGGGGAGGCAGGAAGGACTTCTTCAGGGACAAGAGCAGTCCTATAAGAGAGGCCCAGTGACAAGCAGAGCTTCCAAGCGTGGACCCTCAGGTCATGTGTGCTCAGGTGTAAATTGGAAAGCCTGCTGGGAGGGTGAATGAGAATCTTGCACTTGAGTAACTTAGGATAGTGGCTGCTGCAAAAGAGAAGTTTAACCGCGGGTAGCCATCATCATCATTGTCATCCTGTTAGTAAGCTCCCCTGTCACTTCAGGTACCTAAACCAAGAAAGGATTCTACATTGAGTAAGAATTCCAAGAAGCTACAAATGTCCTTACATTTCACTGGGTGAGCTGGATGCCACTTGCCTGAGGGATCCCCAAGTCTTTATGATCCCAAGTTCATTTTATAGTGGCTCACTTATGGGTCACAAACTACTGTTTGAGGACATGAGCTGAGTCCTGCTCTCATCTTTTTCAGTGAGAAGAGGTGATTTGCACCGAACACAAAGCCACTTAATGGCAAAGCCAGGACCAGACCAGGCCTCCAGGATCCAGTTCCTCCTACCTCCGCACTTTGGGAGCCCTGGGAAGGCCCTTCCCTCCTTGTAAGGTGCCAGCATCCTGGTTTAGGTTGGAAAGAGGTGCCTGCCCAAATTGCTGCTGGAAGGGCAGTCACCAGCCAACCCTGTAGGCACAGACAGAGCCCCGGGCAGCCAAACACATATTCAGAAAGCCTTTAGCAACCAGCATCTTTTTCAGCCCAGAGAAATGTCACTCCAGGTAAGAGTGTCCCCAAATAATGACCGAAAGCCTCCTTCTATGTGCTGAGATCTGATTGGGTGGTAAACAAGTCAGGCATTTGCATGGTGGAGAATCCACCCTCAGAACCGAGGTCTGAAACACTAAGAGCTTGTGGGCGCTGGGACACAGTCCTCCACAGTGAATCCCCTTCACCACCTCTGCCCCACCTTTCCATCTCTTTGCCTGCCCGAGGGGCGAGTGTCTCCCAGTACCACACACCCTTGGGACATGTCTTGCAGACATGGCAGAGGCAGCCCGGCCTCTGCAGAGACAAAGCGTGGTATAAAGGACTCACGCCAGAGCTATTACTCAAATAAACCGCCAATCTGAGGGCCGGAATCACAGCAATTATTTAAGTATTCTTGGAAACCCTGAAATTTTCTTTCTCCTACTTAGTCTGTACTAACTTTTTCCTCTGGGCTTCTGAACAGACTTGCAATTGTCAGCAGGACTTCCTTCATTTCCCCTCCCTTCCCCCAGGGCACACCACAGGCACATGGAAAAGAAACCATGCCAGTGGGGGCTTCTGTGCATTTGTGAGGAACTTGAGCCCCAGGGAACTGAGCCCTTCCTCAGTGACATCCATCCTGCATGGTAGATGCTACTTCTGCTGCAAGATGGAGCAGGGAGAGGAGCCAGTGTAAGTGAGCATGGGGGTGTTGGGGACGAAAAAAGGCTCCTCTTCAAACAGCTCACACCCCTGCAAAGTTGCCAAGCAAATATGGCTAGCTATAGACATTCCATGTGGGGTGGCTCCAAACAGGGGGTGCGCTTGATCCCAATGGCCAGCAGGCAGCGCCCTGGTGTCTGGGCCCACTGTGCTATGCAGAGCGGTGCCTCTCCTGCAGTGGCCCTAGTGACAGAAGGCTCAGCAGCCAGCCCCACCTCCTCCCTCCTCCTCCGCTTTCTCCTCCTCCTCCTCCTCCTCTTTCTCCTCCTCTTCCTCTTCTTCTTCTTTTTTTTAAGTTTCCTTTTTTAAACAGCATGGCTTTGGCAAAAAAAACAAAATAAATCAAAAACAAAAAACAAAAAACAAAAACAGACTTGCGGGTCAATGGAACAAAATAGAGGAAGCAGAAATAACTCCGGGCACACTCAGCTACCTGATCTTTGACAAGGGGGCCAAATACTTTCACTGGAGGAAAGGCAGCCGCTTTACCAAACGGTGCTGGGGAACTGGCTATGCACACGCAGAAGATTGAACCCGTATCTCTCATAATGCACTAAACTAAATCAAAACAGACCTAAATGTTAAACTAAAATCAAAAGATCTAAATGTTAAAACGGAAACACTTGACCTGCTGGAAGACAAACTAAATAAAACTCTTGAAGACATAGGTGTAGGCGAGGACCTTTTAAAGAGAACCCCAATTATACAAGAAATAATATCAAGAATCAACAAATGGGGTCACATCAAAGTCAAAAGCTTCCACACAGCAAAGGAAACCACCAAGAGTGAAGAGGCAACCTACAGAATGGGACAACATTTTTGCCAGCTAGTCCTCAGCCAGAGGACTAATACATAGAATACATAAAGAACTCAAAATATTAGATCCCCAAAATTAAAGATCCAATCAAATAAATGGGCAACTGAAATGAACAGACACTTCTCAGAAGAAGAAGTACAGATGGCCAACACGTACAGCCCCAATTCTCCCTCCAAGGCTGCCGGCTGAGCTGGGAGGCTCTGCTGGCCACTGTCATCCTGTCCCACAGCTTTTACTTGGGGTCCCGAGTGATGTCACTCCTTCTTCGTCACTCTCCCCTTTCAGAGTCATGGAGCCCGAGCAGCAGACTAATTGAAACAAGCTGTGGACTTTCATGTTAAAGTCGCCTTCAGCTGGGAGGTGGAGGCTGCTTCTGGAAAATGTTAACACTTTCCTATTGGATGCCAAACCTCCTGGAACCAAGCTTCAAAGGAAACCTCATCTGTAAAATGAGGGGGTTGGCAGATCCCAGAGAGCCCTGTGCTCTGACAGCTCATGCCACTAAGAAAAGAAAACCCCATGGAGCTCCGAGTTGGGGAGCCCATGGCTACTTCTGTTTGCCGTGGTGCTGTCTCAAATAAAGTGTCTATGAATCACTTTTTATTTTAAGCCTTGCAGCTGATAGATTAATTTCTATTTTATGGGCCATGTTCCCTGCATAATTCCAAGAAAATCACTCCATCAGAGGCTCCACTGATGTCACCAGCCACCAGATAGGAGGCCCCAGGCTGCAAACCTCAGGCCTAGCGGCTGTTGGAAGACTTGGTCCCAGGTAGAAAGGAGGGTATTATGCTTGGGGCCTCCAGTTGCCATGGAGACCGTGTTTCTCCATCACCTTCGGGGAAGTTTGAGTTTCAGAAGGTCCCACCTACCTGTTCCCAGATTTGAATTTCATGGGTCCAATCTTGGGTCAGGCAAATGCTTCAATCCTGAAGAGGTTGTGAAGGTGGACAGAGTTGTATTTTGTGGACAATTTGACTAACTGAATTTTGAGCCAAACTGAATGTAGCCTTTGCTGCCATATAATTTTGGTTTGAAGATTTATTGTTTGTTTGTTTTTTACAGAATTTCTTCATTTGGGTACAGTTTCCTGAGACCTTCTAAGTTCTTAATTAGGAAAAGTTAAAAAAAAAAAAAACTGTCCTTTTTTTAAGCTAGAGAGGGGAGAAGTTTGTAGTTCATCTGCATTAGGAGGCCAAAACCAAGGGCTAGAAAAATGTGTTTAGAGGCAATGAGCCAGGAATGAGATGTACCACAGCGAAGAGCAGGAGACAGTTTGTAAACTGACAAAGCAAGGCGCTTTCTCTTTCTCCCAGTGTGCTAACTCATTTAGCATCCTGGATTCTCCACTTGGAGGAGACCTGAGAAGCCACCTCACCCAGCCTCCCAGCCTGTGTGGACTCCTTCCCTTAGGCCCTGGCAGTGTGACTGGACAGTCAATTCTATGTTCTCATAACTTAGGTGAGAACCAGGCTTAAGTTCTTTAGACGGGGCTGAAATTGGCTTCCCTGTAACTTACAGCTGATGGTCTATTCCAGGAGGCCCATGCAGGGAAAAAAAACAGAGTCTGGTCCAAGTCCACTTGGACAGCACCCTTTGTTACAGCGCTGTATGTATATGCAGGCAGCCACCGTGTCTCCCTCTTCTAGTGAATAATACCCTTGATCCTTGTACCCACTCCTCCTTTATGACATTTCCAGACCCTTCTCAATCTTGGCCTCATGCCACCAGACACTTTCCAAATTGTCAGCTTCTTTCTTACACAGGGGCCACCCCAGACTCAATACTTCCTAGTGCTGTGTTGACAGGCTGACAGATGTAAGGACAAACCCAAACCCACAGCTGCCAAGCCAGTGTGACATCTGTCACACCAGTAAGTGGCCACAGGGACGCATCCTGTCTGGTCATCAAGGATAATCTTCAAGCAGCTGGCTGCCACTGTGGCATGTTGTCTACCATGAGAACCACATGCTACAGTGTCCTGAAATGCATCTCTGGAGAACCAGAGTATAACTGGGAATGTTTTTCATTCAAGGAGTGCTTAGCAGCAATCTTCTAAGATCCTATCACTGATCATACAGGAAAAGGCTGTGGAAATGTGACCAGAAATAGGTTGTTGGAGGTGGAAGGAAACTGGAGAAAGTTTTACTTCCTATTCCCTGGTTTATGGATGGGCAGCCAGCTCCAGAATTTGTCATTTACCTAGTTGGTCATCTATCCATCTCCCAAACCAGCATGCTTATTGAGCAGCTACTGTATACCAGGTCATTATAATTCATTTTCTCATTACTGGGACAAAACATCCAACACCTGCAGCTTAATGGAGGAGGGGCTGATTTTGGCTCAGACTTTCAGCCCATAGTCGGCTAGCTCCAAGGCCAAAACAGCATGGTGGAAGGGCCTGGTGGAGGACAGCTGCTCACCTCATGGCAGCCGGGAAGCAGAGACAGGAAGGAGGAGCTGGGGACAAGAATACATCCTTCCCAGTCACATCCCTGTGCCGCACCTCTTCCAAGCAGACCCCACCTCCTAGCAACACATTCAGCTTCTGAACTCATCCATGGGTGAACCCGCTGGATGGACCCACACATTGGAACCCATGACCCAAGCCCCTTCCACACACAGGAGACTCTAAGGGGACATTTTAGATCTAAACCATAACAGTAACATTTAGGGGGAGTCCAATATGAACAGCAATAGCAGATAAGGAAAGGTTAGGAACTTGCTGGTGTGTGGGTAAGACCCCCAGTTAAATTATCCGATTAAGATAACCCAGTTGGTTAGCACTAGACCCAGACCCAGAGACCAGATCTGTGCATAGCTTGGGGCTCTTTCCAAGGCACCAGGCTACTGCTAGTAAATGACAGAGCATATGTCCCCCTTCAGAGGCCCCTGTCCTGACAGAATCCTACTCAGATACTGCAGGTGACATGATTGTAACCGATGAATGCGCCTGCTGTAGAAAATCAGTGTTTCACCACTGAACAGCACCGTGTAGAAGCCAGAGGCAAAACATCATTCCTGTCTGTCTCCCAGAAGCAATCTACCCCTAGACCCTGCAACCACGGCTTTCCCCACCAGCAGTCTCCCAGAAGGCTCTCTTGAGATTCCTCATGGAGCAGATGCGACTTGCTTTCCTGTCCTTTAAGTTCTACAACAGGGGTCCCAACCCTGGAGCCACAGGCCCTGTCAGGAGCCTGGCCACACAGTGGAGGTGAGCGGTGGGCAAGTGAGCAAAGTTTCATCTGTAATTACAGCCGCTCCGCACTGCTCACGCCACTGCCTGTGCCCCGGCTCCTGTCAGATCAGAGAATCAGAGAATCAGGTTCTCAGAGGAGCGCGGACCCTACTGTGAACAGTGCACTGGGAGGATCCAGCCTGCCTGCACCTTTGAATTATCCCGAAACCATCACCACCCATACGTACCCAGTCCATAGCAAAACTGTCTTCCATGAAACTGATCCCTGGTGCCATAAATGTTGGAGATCGCTGTTCTGTGAGGTTTCCTTGCATTCACTTCAAGAAATGTCCTCCTCCAGAACACTAGGTGAAGTAAAATAAACCAGGCACAGGTTCTCACTCCAGGGGAAGTAGATTTCTTAGAAGTACAGGATATATTAGTTGTCACTAGAGGCTAGAAACGGGGGGGAGATGGAGGGAAGTCAGACAATGGAGATGGAAATATAGTCAGATAGGAGGATTAAGTTCTGGTGCTCTCAGTTTGTAATAGCTAAATCTTGGAAACAACCCAAATGCCCATCAACTGACGAATGGATAAAAAAGATGTGTGGTTTTTTTTTTTTAATATAATGGAGTACTACTTAGCTGTAAAGAAGGATAAACTTGAGACATTTATAGCTAAATGGATGGACCTTGAGACCATACTTTTAAGTGAAATAAATGGGACATATACATGTAAATATTACATTGTCCCTCTGGTGTGAGAAACTGAAGGTGTAAATAAGAACCAAAATGTATACTAGATATTGTGAAATAGGAAGTTATTGTCCAAAAGGAAAGGGGAATGGGGGGAGAATGAGAAAAAAAGGTTAAAATGAAAACAAAGCTTTGTAATAAAGAGGGGAAGAAGGGTTGAAGAGGGGCGAGGGGAATGGGGAAAAAAAGGAGGAACTAAGATATATCATGTTCAGGTACAAATTTCCTATGATAAATGTGATCATTATATATATTTAAATTGTACCAATAAACTTAATTAAAAACAAAAGTTCTGGTGCTCTACAGCACAGGAGAGAACTGTGGCTCACAGCAGTTAATTGAGTATTTTGTGAAGAGTTGGAAGAGAAGAGTTGGAAGGTTCTCAACACAAAGAAATGATAAATGTTTAAGGAGATGAAAATACTAATTGCCTTGATTTAATCATCACAAATTGTATACGTGTATGGAATTACCGCATGTACTCCTCCATCAGTGTGTGCAATTATCGCGTGTCAATGAAAAGCAGAAATAAAAGAAGAGATGTCCCTTTCCACAGTGCTTGCTAATGTCCCTCATCAGTACCTTGACCATGAACATCCTCAAGGGCCAGCCCTTGTCCCTCTTCTCTCACTGCAGTGCTCTCCTTTGGGGACTGACCCCTCCCAGTGCCTCCACAATCACCTCTAAAGATGAAATTTCCCTGTTTACACCCCCACCTGGACAAGGGCCCTCTCCCAAGCTCCAGCTGCAAGCCAGATGTCTCAACTTGGCTCTCCTGACATTGTTTCAAGCCCAACAGGCCTCAAGCAAGCTGTCCTTGCCTGGCCTCCTCTGTGCGAGGCCTTCATCCCTTCCTGCAGCTCCAGCCCCATCTTGTACAGTCCCTCTCATTTCTGCCACCAAGCAAGAAACTCTGAAATAAGATTGGTTTCCCTCTCTTGTTCATACAAGTCATATAGAAAGTCACTGGGGATTCCTCTGTCAGGTCAGTTTAATTTTATCCATCCTTCTATCCCTCCATTCCATCCTTTTGTGAATCCATCCTTCCAGGAACACTCTCACTTACTCAGGGACTAGAACACTGTGGTCCAGGGAAGCCCAGGGCAATGTCACACTTCAGCTAAGCCTGCAGGCACTCGAAAGTCACACCCAGACTGAGGTTCCAGCCCAACCCTCCCCATCTCCCTCTCCCCCATGTGTATAGATTCATGACCAAGAGCAAAGGCCAGGTCACTGTGGCACACAGAGACGCCCCCACCAGGTGGCCGTGCTGGGGAGCCCACAATGCTTCTGTTCCTTTGGGAGTGGGGCCTCTCTCAAGCGTGTCACACTGAGCCACAGCCTGAAGTTAGACCCTATTTTAGGACAGATGGTCAGAGCTCACCCCAGAGCTGGGCCCATTTCCACACCAGGAAGCCCACTCCCAACTCCTCCCTCCAGGTCCCCATGTCCCCAACACCTCTCTCTGCTCCAAGGGCCAGCATTGAGTCCCCTCCTGTGGTTCTTTTCAAAGAACAGAATGAATGAGGGGGCTGCAGATTAGCAGTGACCTTTAACCTCCCCAGGAGCATGGACATCAATGCCCAGGAGAGAGCCCTGGTGGGCAGCAATGGGCCACAAGCAACGGTCAGCACCCCAACATGGCCACATGCCCACGTGAAGTTCCCTGGTCTGTCCTGTTACTTCTATCTGTACCCTCACTCCTGGAGTCACAGAAGCTCTGAAAGAAGAAGGACCTCAAGGAGCAGCCAGTGCCATCCCCATTGAACAGATAGGAAAACCAAGGCTCAATGATGTCCCAAGGCCACTCAGTGAGGGAGAGCAGTGCTGGAATCAGAAGGTGGAGGGATTGCAGGAGAGCCACGGCGAGCTGCCTCTCACTGAGACAGAGACTCCACAGCAGTGGGTCCAGGAGGGCTTCTGTCCCTGAGCTTGGGAACAGACAGGCTCTGCCAGTGGGACCAGGCAGACTGTGAGCTCTGAGGATCAGAGAGCTGGGGGTGGACACCAGGGCAGCAAGAGGCAGCCCATGCTTGGCCCAGGAGCCAGGAACCCAGGAGATGCGGGGCACAGCCAAGCAAGTATTTGAGCTTTGTGTTCCCTAGCCGATTTCTAGGAAGGACCTTCCCCACCCCTTGGCCTCCCTGGGGATGCCTGGCCAGGATGCAGCCCCTTCATTGACCCCAGGGCTGCTAGAGGCTCAGGCTCCTTGCCTGCACACCTCATCCCAGATATGCTCAGGATGAGAAGCCCTTGGGTGAAGCCCTCAGAGGCCCAGAAAACCCCAGGGTCTTGAGAATAAAGAAATTCCAAAGTGGGGGTACAAAAATTGGACCATGCTTAAGACATTTCCTATGGATGAATGAATACACACATGAGCTCTCGCACCAAACATAATGAAACATAATCATGTTGTTCACAAATCACAGGGACTCTATAAATGTTAACTCAGGGCCCCAGGCGACAAACCCAGCAGTGAACCCGAGTTTCAAGTCACCAGCTAAAGGTCAACCTCACCTCATCTATGTGGCTGGATTCGAAACCAGCTCACGAGTAGCATCAGGAGCCAGGTGTGGTTACACACACCTGTGATCCCAGCACTCTGGGAGGCTGAGGCATGAGGCAGGAAGATTGCAAGTTCAAGCCCAGCCTGGGCAACTTAGTGACTTAGCAAGATCCTTTCTCAAAATTAAAAATTAAAAAAGGAGTAGGAGATCTAGCTCAGTGTGAAGGCCTTGGTTCAGTCCCCAGTACAAGGAAGAAAAGAAGAAAGAAAGAAAGAAAGAAAGAAAGAAAGAAAGAAAGAAAGAAAGAAAGAAAGAAAGGAAAAAAGAAAGAGAGAGAGAAAGAAAGAGAGAGAAAGGGCAAAAAAAGAAAGAAGGAAAGAAAGGGAACAAAGTAGCATCAGGCATGTCCATGTTGGGCCCTTCAAGAATGCAGAACCTTGGGCCGGTGAGATAGCTCAGCAGCTTAAGCACCTGCCCTGCAAGCGCGAGGGCCCGAGTTCGACTCCTGGAACCCACATACGAAAAAGGGGCCGGTGATATCGCTCAGCAGCACGGGCACCTGCTGGTGCGCGAGGTCCTGAGGTCGACCCCCCCGGTACCCACAAAAAAAAAAAAAAAAAAAAAAGAAGAATGCAGAACCTGGAGGAAATGGCTCCCTTGGGCCCTACCTCCTCCACATAGGTGAGCAGCCCCAAGACCTGAAGCCCAGCAGGGTCCCCTAGCCTCCCCGCCCAGTCCCTGCACCTCAGGGAGAGCCTGGGAAGCCAGGCAGTCCCCAGGGACAGCGCAGGAGCCGGAGCTCCTGTGGGCAGTGCAGGCCCGGCTGGCTGAATGGGTCCTTTCTGTTTTCCACCAACTGGGAGGGACGCGTAATCCCTCCCTGGCCACAGAGAGCCCTCTCCACCCAGGCGCCACAATGCGCTGTTCACAGAGCTCAGGAAATAAAATAAATATGTTCCCCCCCAAAGACCCTACAATGGGGCTTTTTCATAGCCAGGCACCCGGGGCAGCTCCTCCCTCCACCTGGCTGAGGGCCTGTGTGGTGCCCATCCTGGGACCCAGGGTCCACCTGGCCCAGCCTAACCCCATGTGTGACAGTGGCTCTGTGGGTGGGTGCTGGGCAGAGCCGGTAAGTGTACTGGGGAAAGAAAGGGGCAAGAGAGGATCCTTCTGTTTTCTGCTTATGTGTCAGACAGGCAGAGACCCGGGCAGGACCTTCCTTCCGGATGGGTTAAAGCTATCTGCACAGCTGAGCATGGGCCACCTACTCAAGGTTAATCTTTGTATTATTATTTTTAATCCAGGGCCTTCACACTGAGTTGCATCCCCAGCCCTTCTCCATTTTTTATTTTGAGACAAGGTCTTGCTACATTGTCCAGGCTGGGCTTGAACTTGGTGATCCTCCTGCCTCAGCCTCCTTAGGTGTGCTGGGATTATAGGTGTGCACCACCACATCAGGGTTAATGTTGAGACTCCAGGTCAGCCATGCAAAGCTGAGACTGTCCTAGTGTCGCTCGCAGATTGGGTACAGAGGGCCACGATGCCGGGGGGGTGGTAGTTGCCAATGATCTTCCTGTCCCAGGGTCTTTCCAGAGATGACCCTTAGGGTTAGGTGAATATGGCCACCTCCGCCCCCACCAAGTCACCAAGTGCAGGTGACTTCTCTCACATGGGCGCCCTGAACCCAGGCAAGGTCTGAGTCTCAGAGCGCCTCCAGGAGCCACGTCTCAGCTGTGAAGCCCGGCAAGCCCTCTCACCACCCAGGCCCATCTTCTGCTTTAGTTGCTCTTCTGTCATCGGTGGTGGTGGTGGTGGTTATTAATTTCAGGTGCGGAGAGTGAATTACAGCCTTTAGTTGGAAAGGTTCATTATGGCCTGTAGTTCAAGGTCTGTTATCACCATCAGTTAATGCAAAGCCCTCCTCTTATTCTATTTATGTTTTTATGGCAGTATTTGGCAGACAATAAACCGCCCATATTTAAAGTGCATAGTTGGAAGAGTTTGGGCACGTGTCCACACCTGGGGACCCATTCCATCTCAAGATAATGAACACATCCATCACCTTAAAAGCTTCCCACTGCCCCCATAACCCTTCCTTCCCCCTTCCTGCTCCACAGGGAACTTCTCATCTACTTTTTGTTATAGATTCATTGGCATTTTCTAGAGTTCGGCTTCTTTCAGGCAGCAGAATCATTCTGAGAGTTACCTACGTTGTTCCATGTATCAATGGTTCTTTCTTTTTATTGCTGAATGGAATTTTATTGCATTGTTACACTGTGACTTGTTCACCCATTGAGAGATTTTCAGGTTGTTTCCAGCTTTTCATCATTAAAAATAAAACTTCAATGAGCATCCACATACACATCTTGGTATAAATACATAGTTTTTCACGCCTCCCTTGAAGTAGAAGGGCTGGGTCATATTTTGTTTTATTTTTCTCATTCTCCTGTCCCGTCTTAAGCCCCTACCTACCTGGCAGTTTAACGTGTGCCGTGGGTGAGGACACACAGCCTCCTCATAAAATGGGCAGAGCTGTTGCTTGGTGTACGCGCCCCTCACACATGGAGCTGGGCTGTAAATCTGCTTGTGCTTCTTACTTGTTCCTTGTAATTACATTTTCAGATCTATCTATGCACATGCTGCAATTAGACGCGTGTAGCTTCTAAATGCCACACTGCATTTCATAGTATGTCCCCACGATATTTTACTTACCCCTCCAGGACCACTGAAGTTGCCCTCAGCTCAGTGTTCCCATCGGTATACCCCACAGCGAACACGGCATCATCCCTGTCCCGATGCCAACCTCCATGAGTGCTGGAAATTGGCGCTGCAGGTCTCAAGATGTACTCTTACTTTATATCTGGGGCTGCAGCTGGGCTGGCTCCTTCCCAAGTGCCGGGGGCCCCACACCGTATGTCACCCCCAGCTCCCCGCACCCAGGCCAACATACGGCACCATGCGCGCCGCTCATCTGACGTGTACACTGGTGTCGCGTTGCAGCGTGTATTCCTCTGATTACTAATGAGATTGCGCATCCTTTCAAATGCGGTCGAGAGCTGCCTTTCTAAGGGCTGCCAGTGTATGTCTTGTGCTCACAAAACATCTGTATTTCCTTCCTTCCCCTTGAGGACTGCCAGAGCTCTCTGCTTTGCTTAGTGTGAGTTGAGATAAAATCCATGGACAGTGCACACATCTTCGATGTGGAGCTTGATTCATTTCGACCATGCACACAGCCATGTAACCTCCTCTCAGGTCAGGATTTAGACAGCTGTGTCCCCTTGGGTCAGGAACCTCTCAAAGTAACTTCTATGTTGACTTCTATCACCTTAGATCATCCCTTTTCTAAGTCTTCATACAAAAGGAATCATATAGTAAGTAATCATATAGTTTTCTTTTGTATCTGGCTTCTTTCATCCCAAATTATGTCTGTGAGATTTGCTTATGCTGCTGGGCATGGTGCTAGGTTATTCTTTTCTACTGCTATATACTATTCCACTGTATGACTATACCAGAATTTAATTTCCTCTTCTTCTTGAGGGGTATTTGAGCTGCCTCCAGTTTGAGGTTATTATGAAAACGGAGTGGCTGTGGACATTCTTGACTGTGTGGCTCTCCGCACGCCTCAGCAATCAGTACATCGTGAGATACCTGCATTCAGCTTTGGTGGGCACTGCCAAACATTTCTCTAAAGTGTTCCTGCTGATTTATCCTGAGCAGTTTATGACAATACCTGTTGCTCCCCATCCCTTCTAATGCTTGCTGTTTCCAGTCTTAAACGGTGGCTCTTCAGGTAAGTTTTGTAGAAGAGCTTTGTATATTCTAAAATATTGAGATATTGGCCTCTTGGTTTCTTTTTTTTTAATATTGTAAATATAAATTTCATCCATCTGTTATCTTATCCTGCTGTGTACGGTCTTTATCTCCTCGTCTATCAAATGGAGATAATGCTGTCCTGTGGCTTTAGCATACGGTTAGAATGTGTTTCAAAGACCTGGCAAGCAGTAGATGCTGATTATCTGCTGCTGTAGATCTGTTTCTGCCTTTAGACTGGGTGTTCTTCCAGGACAGGACTGGCTCTTCATTTGTGTACTCCCCAGGGCCCGGTGCAAAGCTAGCAAGGAGTACCTACCCATAGGTTTTTAATGATGTTTGTTGATCGACTAAACGATAAAAACTCCCAGATATGCAGTTGGGGTTCTGCAAATTCAAGGAGGCCCGCAAAGAGTGAGGGGCGGTGGGAATGAAGAGAGGGAAGGCATTTTTCCTACAAAGGGAGAAAAGGTGTCCTGGGGTGGGGGAGAGGCCCCTCTTCTGGGTGTGGGACCCTGGATCCCGAGCAGGAGATCGGGGAGGCGGAGGGGGTGTGGAAGATTTCCTCTGCTGGCCGGGGAGCCGGCCGGTCGCCGCCTCTGTCCCTGGCCCGTCCCCTTTTTCCAGCCACTCTGCCCGGACAGGCTGAGGAGGGCGCCAGTCCTGTCTGCCGCGCGGCTGCCAGGTCTCCCTTGCGCTTGCGTTTCCCGTTTCCCCGGCGGGCGCGGCTGCCAACCTGGAGGAAGCGCCAGCCACCTGGCTGCGGCGGCTGGAGGGGACCGCGCGGGTCCCACGTCGCCCTCCTCCTCCGCGGGGCGACACTGGGGCGCCCAGCGCGGGCATCACTTCCGGGCACACAGCGCTCCAGCGGAGTCTGGCAGATCGCGCAAGCTCTGCGGATCCAACCCAAAACCTTTGCCCTGAAGCTACAGCCCAAGCCCTTTTGCTTGTTTTAATACAGAGTCTCCCTAATTGCCCAGCCTGGGCTGAAATTTGCCATCTTCCTGCCTCAGCCTCCTAGAGTGCTGGGGTTATAAGCATGATCCATCACGCCTGGCCAGCCCTCCCTTTTACCCACTAGAGCCCAAGGGAAGCTGCCAGTCCAAGGACACGTGGTGACTTAGAAGGTCAGCTCTAGGCCCCCACCTTGGCTCTGCCTGGGGCCTCCTCTACTTAGGCAACTCACTTATTGCCACCCCAAGGTCCTTCCGGACTCCCAGCTTCCTCTTCCCATTCTGTTCCTTCCTATTTGTCACCTGGAGGCCTGCAACAGCAGGGCGTGGGGTCCCCTTCCCTCATAACCCCTAACTTTCTGTTCTCCACTGAGCAACCAAAGGGACCTTTTAGAACTTCAATCTGCTCACTCTGCTTCCCTGTTTAATGGCCCCAGCACTCCGGGGACACAGAGTAAAAGGGTCCCCATGTCCCCTATTAGCGTGATTCAGCATCTGCTCCCACTCCCCTCCCCACATTCCACTCCCACCAGCCAAGTTTGTTTCTGCCTCAGGGCCTTTGCACTTGCTGCTCCCTATCCCTCAAACACTCCTCCCCCAGGGCCTTCAATATAGTTGTATCCTATGTAGCCTTAGGGGCATTATTTTAATACTTTTTTTTTGTGGGTACCGGGGGGTCGACCTCAGGACCTCACGTGCCAGTAGGCGCCCGTGCCGCTGAGCGATATCACCGGCCCTTTTTTCATATGTGGGTTCCAGGAGTCGAACTCGGGTCCTCGAGCTTGCCAGGCAGGCGCTTACGCCACTGAGCCATCTCACCGGCCCCTATTTTAATACATTAAAAGCATCATTCTGGGACAGGTCCACAGGTGTCACCAAACTGGCCCCAAACCTGTGGCACAGAAGAGTTAAGGGACCCCAAGACCTTTGCCTGACTGGCACACTCAGGTTCCAGCTAGACATTGCCTCCTCAGGGAGGCCTTCCGAGGCTGCAACCTCCTCATCTGGTCATTGCCCAGCACCTAGTGGCTCTCAAAGTGTGTCCCCTGGGCCAGCAGCAGCATCCAGGAGTGCTGGCAAAATTTGAGACCTCAGGACCCAGCCCAGACCTATAGAGTCCAAAACTCTAAGGGTGGAGCCCAGCCATCTCCTTTTTGTTTGTTTCATTTTTATTTTTGCAGTACTGGGGATTGAAACCAGAGCTTCGCACATGCTGGGTAAGTGCTCTACCGCTGAGCTACACACTCAGCCCTTTTATACAATTTTATTTTCAGACAGGTTCTCACTAAGTTGTCCAGGCTGGCCAACTTGCAACTTGCAACCTCCTGCTTCAGCCTCGCCAGTAGCTGGGCTTACACTGTGCCCAGCAGCAAGCTACTTGAACCAGGTGAATCTCGTGTTCGATTCTCAAGTTGCAAAACTGCCAGCCCGGCATATGTTCCCTGTGTTATCACAGCTGCCACCTCCCGGAGTGAAATGTGGGGACCGGACAAAAGCAAGGCGGCAGAGGCAGAAGTGAAGGTGAGCTGGCTGAGCAGCGAGGTGGGCTTCGTTAGATCTAAAGCCCTTGAGGCCCAGGATCTCTTGGGGATGCTGTGCAGTGTGGCTGCAGCCAGGGTAGGGCTTGTGGCTCAGAGCCTGGTGTTCCATCTGCTGGTGGTTAGCCCGGGGCAACATCCAGCCAGAGAGGAGGAGGCCCGCATTCCTGCCTTTGCATGTGCACCCCTCTGTTCTGGCTGAGCATTAGCCTGTGTCCCTAAGGTCTCATCTGGACCCAGCCACAGATGGCCCACACTCATACCATCCCAGTCTCCTGGTCTCTGCCCTCTGCTCACAGGAAGTTCCAGGGGCCCTAGGGCACTCCAGGCCAGGCTGTTTCCTATGCCTTCTCTGGGAGGACCAGCTATTCCTGCCATCAGTCTGAGGCTGTTCTTCAGGCTGAAGAGCTGGCTCCAGTCCCAGAACGCTGCCTGCAGACTGGCAAGGGGCAGGCGGCAGCCACTGGCTTTGGCAGAGTTGTGGAGGGGGAGCCATGGCCCTGATACTGTTGGCCACGGTCTCTGGCCTCTGTGCAATTCCCAGGCCCTGGGTGGAAACCAGATACTTAATTGACTTCCCTGATCTGATGATAGAGTATTGGGTACCAATAGACCACAGGCGAGCTATTTTAGCTGCCACCACGGTCCTGCAGTGCCACCTCAGGAGATGAGCTCACCCTGTCTGTGAGCCCAGCAGCATGGGCTGTGGTCAGGCTGCCTGGCTGCAGACCTCCCAGGGCAAGTTCCAGGAAGCAGGGAAGTGAGCCATTGTGCCCGTGCACCGGACCGAGAGCCACCGGACACTGGCCGGGCATCAGGGTTCTGGGCGTTGTCCTCACTCAGTCTCTTCCCAGCTGGGGAAAGGTGGCAGATAATTATACAATCTCTGCCTCAGTTTCCTCCCCTGTTATGAGGAGGGTGAAGTAGATGACAACATAGGCGCTGGAATTCTACGAGGGCTGAATGTTTTTCTCTCTGTCTTGTTTTAAACCCCGAGCCTTACTAACTGTAGGTGCCTTTGCCAGGGTAAGAATCACCAGCTTGCTAACGCTTAGGGATCCTGGTCTGGTTCCAGCTTCCCAGCTTGTATGTAACTCCATGACTTTGCCCAACACACCTGGGTACAGGTCAGGAGTAATCTCCCAAGTGCCTAAGGCACCTGCCTCATAGGAACAGGCCCACACTCCGGATCCAAAGGGAATGGGCATCTATTGCAAAGGTGGATGTGTCCTGGATGCTGTGGGACTTTCGTGTCCTCATGGCCCCTGCTGGACCACTGCCCTTGACCTCTGCACTCAGCACTGGTAAGCTGCTCCCCTCTCTGTGGGTCAAGGTCAGGAAGGATATCCCATCCTTTGTGGGTCTTGAAGACCTCATGGGTGCTCATGGAACACATGAATGAGAAAGAATGAATGAACAGATGGATGAATGGATGGGTGGATGAATGAAAGGGAAGGAGCCCCACGTGGGACAGTCTGGCTTGCCACCCTGCATGTCTGGGTGTTGTTGCTAGGCGGGGGAAAGGACAGGATTAGTCACATAACCTGATGAGTTTGCCTGAAAGCCTCGCCTTCTTTGTCATAGCCTAGCAGCTCCAGATCTGGGAGAAAACCAGCATCATGGGATGCTGGCTCCAGGCAGAAGCCACATCACCGAAGCCCTGCCCCTTAGATGGGGAAGCAAAGCCCAGTCAGGTCTACATGAGTTCATCATGGAAACTGCTGCTTTTCCATGAATAGGACCCAGGGCAGGGGGAGGGAGCACAGGGAAGAGTCCACGTTAAATAGATCAACGTGAAGCACCAGGCAGCCTGTGGCTGCCCCGGGCAGTGAAGGGCACAGAGTGAGGGAGCTCGCTCAGTCCCTCAGGGTGGGTGTTCACCTGGGCTGGGCCATGGGCGTTATGTAATCAGAGGAGTTTCCAGCTATTTCCTATAGACAGAGGTTTTGCTGAGCACAGGGCTTTCTGCATTTTCCATCCACTTGCTATTAAAGAAAAGCCAGGGGCAAAATATAAAATCCTTCTTTGACATTGCCAGACATCTTCCAGTTTTAGAGCAGGAGGAGCTGAAGTTCCATGCCCTGGGTCCCTAAAGGCTGGGGGCTTCTGAGGCAGCAGAAAGTGTCCTGGGTGAGATCTGCTCCTAAAGCACCCTGCTTCCCTGGGGCCAGTCCGGGGTGGGGTGCCCAGCCCTTGAGACGCCAGCTGTTTTATCAGGCTGAGCCACCACATCTCCAGGAGGAAGGGGCAAGAAGATTGGGCCAGCGAAGAAACATCACAAACCCTGCAGGACACAGTGCTATTGAGAGGGTCTGAGTCTGCTAGGTGATACACGACCCTGGTAGAATTTCATTTCTGCTGAAAAATTCATTTTGAAATGGTCTTCTCCATCTTAATGCAACATGTCTGGAAGGGAAGAAGGATGCATTCCAGGGGTACAAGTGCCTTGGGAAGACGGGGGATCTTTGGCCTTTGGAAAGGGTAGAGGACAGGTCTGGCAATCCAGACCCAGGCCAGGGCCTCCTGGGGAGGACCAGCCTGGGAGATCGGCCCTCAGGTCCCGAGAGAGGAGGGTGGCCATGCAAGGGGTCTGCCTGGACCCTGACCAGGGTAGGAGCAGAAGGCTTCTTGGGGAGAGCACACATTGAGGAAGTAGCCATGTGGCTGGGGTGTCCTCACACATGCCCCTCTCAAGTCCCATCCACAGCCTCATGGGCTTATGGGGGAAGCAGGGCCCCAACTGATCCAGAGTCAGCTGCCTGCCACCAAGGACCAGCTCTGGCCCTTATGATCTGTGTAACCCAGGTCATTGCTAAGGTCTCTGCCTCTGTCGCTTCATCTGTAGAGTGGCAATAATGCCAGCACCTTCGTGCACGGGGAGATGAAGCAGCAAAGAGTTTAGCACACACAGGGCATCCGGCCCAGCATCAGGCACATTAGCTACTAGGCAGCCAACCAGTCCCTTGGGGCTGGATAAGGGCACGCACTGTCCACCCAGCTGGACATCTTTGGAGCACAACAGGGCATAAGGCGAGTACTACAAGGATAGTAATAAAAAGCCTGACCCAAGTGACCACAGTCCAGTATGGCTGGAGTGCAGACTGAGCCTAAGGGAGGGACAGGTGTGTTAGGGTGGAATTCAGGAAAGGCTGCCTGGAGGTGGCGCTCTTTTCCCAGGTGGGACTCTGCTCTGGGGCTACAAGGAGCTGGTCCTACAGGATCCCCATGGGAAGTAAGTAGCCTAGTGCTTTATCATCCACACTTGTACCCTGGACCCAGCTCTCCTTGGTGGCCAACCTTCACTCCTCACAACGCTGCCAAGACCAGGTGGTTAAATGGACAGAACTCAAGGATCCTGGCTGAAATGTCCCCTCCCTCTTCTGAAAAGACTTCTTGGAAGCTTCCTGTGACCCCCTGAAACTGTTTCCTAAGTACTTTGTCCTTCAGTCCTCCGCACCACAACCTGGAGCCCTGAGTCCCATGTCCCAGCTGCTGGGTTTCCTGGGGATGGGGACCATGTGCTCCCATGCCTAGCTCAGCCTCAGGCACACAGCCTGCCCAGGTACGCGCAGCCAGGCTTACTTCTTGCACATGGCCCCTATGGCCCAGTGGGGAGTGGAGCCATAGCTTCGCGCCCTGCACACAAAGAATTTTTTAAAAACATTTGGAATTCTGTTATTTCTAAGAAAATTGTCAAAATCCTCATCATTGGAAAGAGCAGAATTTTGTTGGACTCCTTTATATGTTCACTGGCTTAGCGTGGCTTTCGCGTCGATTTCCATATGGGGCATATTTTGCGGGGTCTGTAGCAACTTCGAAGGGTTCCATTTTTGGTTCCTCAAAATGACACTTAGAAAGTTCAGTTTCAGTGGAACAGTGTCCCAACACAGACCTCACTCTCTGTGTTCTGTGTGTATGTCTGTAGATACATACAGAGAAACACAGACGTAGATGCCAAAATCCTCAGATGCTCAAGTTCCTTATATACAAGGGTGCAGTATTTGCACAAAACCAAGCACGTGCTCCAGAGTACCTTAAATCATCTCCCAATGACTTTTACTACCTGACACAAAGCCAGTGCTGTGTCAGTCGTTGTTATGCTATATTGTTTAGGGAGTGGTGACAAGAAAATAAGGCTGAGTGTGTTTAGTACAGATGCATTTAAAAGTATATTTTTAATCCACAGTTGGTTGAACCTAAGGACGTGGAACCCAAGGATGTGGAGAACTGACTGTGCATGCACACCCATGTGCACACACACACACGCACACACGCACATATTAGCACAATTAGCTAAACCGATTAATCCTTAAAAGAAAATCTATGATTAAGAAGAGCATTTGGGGGCTGGTGAGATGGCTCAGCGGTGTAAGCACCTGCCCGGCAAGCGCGAGGGCCCGAGTTCGACTCCCGGAACCCACATACGAAAAAAGGGCCGGTGATATCGCTCAGCAGCACGGGTGCCTGCTGGTGCGCGAGGTCCTGAGGTCGACCCCCAGTACCCACAGAAAAAAAAAAAAAAAAAGAAGAAGAGCATTTGGAGTCAAATCTGGGTTTGGGGTTGAATCCTGGCTCAGCATTCAACCAGATGGGTGGGGGGAACAAATGATTTAACATGCTTATTACAACTTGGTACGAGGGGTGCTTTGCCTCTTCATCTAGTGATTAATTCATTCATTTGGTGTTTGAGTGCCCACCATGTATGGGATATATCTGTCCACAAAATGATGTCCTTGTGGTGCTTACAGACAATAAGTGATAGACGTAATCAGCAAGCAAAGTCTGTGGTCAGTTAGAGTGTGACATGCACCACAGAAGAAAGAAAAAGTAGTCAAGGTTGAAGGGAATGGGGTGACAAGAAACAAGCTTCAGGATTAACGGTCTTTGCCCATAAAAACTGACACAATTGCTAGGAGCATGGATTTTGGAGTCAGCTGTGTTGAAATCCCAGCATGAAGTAGCTGTGTAATTTGGGGGAAGTTACTTAATCGCTCTGTGCCTCAGCTTCCTCATCTGTAAAATGAGGAAGATTAGAAAGTAGCCACTTCCCCAGGAAGTATTATAAGAATTAAACGAGTAGACACATGTGTAGTAATTGGTATAGTGCCAGCAATACAGAAATCCACGTAAGTATTAAACAGAGCAGTGCAAAGTGCTGACTGAACATCAGCTATTACAGTCACCTCATCCATCTAAGGGGGCTCCCAGAATTCTAAGACCCACATTTTTTATCTGGGGCCCCCCCAGTTCAACAGGCGGCTGGAAGCACCTTCCTTAGCTCGACTCAGCACCGCTCTGGATCGTGCTATGCAGACCCAAATCCCATTTCCGCTGGCCACTTGCTTTTGACCTTGAGCAAGTCCCATGACCTCTGCAAAACTTGGTTCTTCATCTCTGATGTAGACGAACTGATGATTTTCCAGGCCTGGGGCCTGTTGTAGGTGTTTTGTAAGCATCACCTCATCTAACCCTCACTGTGTGACTTGATTCTTTTTGTTATCCTCTTTTAAAGGTGGAGAAACTAAAGCACCAGTGGGGAAAGAGGCTCTCCATTCCCCCATCTGCCTAGATAGTACCTCCCAGGATTCATGCCAAGTCCAGAGCCTGGCACCTGCCACAGCTGGATCCTTCCCCATGGGTGGCTGGACGGCACGGGCTGATCTGGCCCAGGGCCAGTGTGCTCTCTTGTGCCCTGTCGAAGGCTCTTTCCTCCCTGGCAGAGCCAGCAATGACATGGCCTGGCCTGTATTTCACCTGGTACTCCCTCCTCTCCAAAATTCCTGGTCTCTTTACTATGGGGCTACACCAAAACAATTTAGTTCTAAGCATGCACATTTGGCCCAAGCTCAGCCTGCTAAGAGGGACTTGGCTGAACCATGTTTCAGAAAGGGGGAAAAATAAGACTAATAGATTAGGTTGTTTGTTTGTTTTAACAAGAAAAATATCAAACTCAAAAAGACAAAAATGGCAGGGGGAGGTTATTTTGGGTCAACAGGGAAGTGGAGCCATTCATCAGAGAATCCCAGTAGACTACGTAGACACTCAGGAATAAATGCACGCAGGCTTATTCCAGTGTGCAGGTCTTTAAATAGCACGTCAGTGCTGGGCTGTGAATATGGGACAAGGTGTCCCCTCCGTGGCTGTTTACAGGCTCCGCGCTGCTGACCCTCAATGGATCGCTTTGTTACGCATTTGATGACAGCGCCAGCCACTGTCCTTAAACCCAGCCCAAGAGCTGTGGTCAAGCCTTGCACAAGAGTGGGTGGGCCCAGGCTACGGCACCAGCAAGGGGGACTGGTGACAGTGCTCCTGCCCTCCGCTGAGTTCTGGAGGGACCTGTGGACAAAGCCCATCCCTTAGGTCCTCTCAGGCCCCTGCACAGGGGCTCACCTTGCTCCTGGACTGCTATGCATACTTTGCATGTGGGGAGACGGAGTCCTCGGAGCCACAGAGGCCGGGATGAGTCCTGGTGGCAGCCAGGGGACAGGCAAGCATCTACTCCTTCAGTCTACTCTTCCTTCCTTTGGGCCCTGAATTCGCAGCTTCCATGAGAGACAGGCACTGCTTCCGTCGTCGTAATCTTGATGGCTCAATCTTCTCGTCAGTGGCTTATCCCTGACCCTGTGCTCAGCACACCATGTGGGTGGGTCCTTCCTTCCATCCTTCCTTCCCGCTCCCTCCATCCCTTCCTTCCTTTTCTCATTTTTTTCTTAAACATTTTTTTTTCATCTTTGAGACAGGGTCTCACTAAGTCACTAAGTTGCCCAGGCTGGGCTCAAACTTGCCATTCCCCTGCCTCAGCCTCCCAGAGTGCTGGAATTATAGGCATGAGGCACCACACCTGACCGCATTATTTCTTTCCTAGTTATGACTCTGAATGTTTTGAGCCCCGCTTTATGATCCTCCTTATACTAAGAGGAAACTGAGAAGCTCTAGGAGGCAGAGTCCCTGCGGTCATTTTGGAGCACATCGAGGACTCTAACCGGGTGTGCTGGGTTCCATGGTGTGCGCCTGTCATTGCTAAGCTGCTCCATCCTGATGATGCATTGAAGCCCACCCCCAGCCTCAAGGAGCTCACCTGGTGGGAAAGACGAGCAAGGAAAGAGGCCCCTGGTTCAGCCCAAACAGAGGGAGGAGGCGATGAAGATCTTAGTGGAGATGATCGACAAGCTCAGTTTTCAAAAAGAAAAAGTGAAAGTTAGCTGAATAAGGCAGCTCTGCTCCCTGATGAAGTGGAAAGACTCGGAGGAGGAGGAGGAGGAAGAGGAGGAGGAGGAGGAGTGTGTGTGTGTGTCTGTGTGTGTGTCCACGGAGTCTGACTGCTGGTGTAGGGAACAGAGAGGTGTGGCATGCCAGGAGACCCTGCAGTGGTCTTGCCTTTGTCATCTTCAGCTACTGATCTCAATCATTTACCGGTCACGCGTACGTCCTCAGAGCCCATGCTGGCGGTGCCTTACGTCAAGACAGTCTCGAAGGTCCTCACTGCACTGTGACCTGGATGGGGTAGACGGCATCTTTACTTCTCCAGATGCGCAAGCCGAGGCTCAGTAAGATCGAGACCCTTGATGTCTCACATGTTACACCATTTCTAGACTTAGGGACCTAGGACAGGGCTGGACCTGAAAGGGAGTCTTTCATAGCCGTCATTTAATCTGTGACTCCCCTCCTAAGTGGGTGCTATGCCTTTTGTTCAGATGCACTCAGTAACAGATAACTCCTTAACTTCTAAGACACATTTGTCTTCAGGGAAATGTCACACTTGCTTTCCCTTGTTTTGAGTCTCACTTTGTCTCTGGGTTCTGGGTTTCTTTGTCCCAGCACCCTCCTAGGGCCACACATAGCATCGTCCCTCCCTCCTAGAGGCCAGCCCTCCTACAATTTGGAAAAGACACTGGGGCATGGTCAGGACACCTCCCAGCAAGGTGGCTGCAGAGGCTCCTGATACCCAGCCTGCTCCTGTGTCTGCCCTGGCACCAGGCCAGCTCGCATCTGGTTCTAGCATTCCAGGGAGTCACCATTTGTAGGACCCAGACAGCCCAGCCAGGTTTGAGCATGGCTCCAGCCCTGTGGGGTCCTCACTCCTGTGCCCGCTTTGTCTGCCAAAAGAACTGTTCTCTCCCTGTCTCCAGGCTGGTGAGCAGTGAGGTGTCACCAAAATGTCCTCACTGTTCACCCCTGCAACTCTCCCAGGATGAGTGCCTGACTCACCAGGCCACCTTGGGTAAATGTCCCGTGCTGGGCACCCTGGGCTGTCCCTTCTAAGGGTACATTTCCATGAGGCCCAGGTCCGATTCCCAGAACAGCAATAAAGACAGGAAGGCCATATTCCCGCAGCCCCCCTGGCCGAGCCCATGTTGACAGAGGGCAGCGTGGTAGAAGTGAGCTAGGTGGGGGCCTGGAAGGGGCCCAGAGCAGGAGGGCAGGGTCCCTGCCCTGGGACAAAGCCGGCCTTGTCCACTCACCGCTTTCCCTGCTGCCCATGTGTGGGACTCGGGCTTGGTTTGGACCCAGTCCCTCCCCACCCCCAAGGAACAGCCCATCCCCAGGGAAGCGGGTCTTTAGCTCAGGAGGCTGCAGGTAGAAAGGACCCTGCCCTGGGCACTTTCCTTCCCTCGTCTCCTGCCCAGCCCCTTGGTCCTCCGTGGCAGTGGCAGGCGGCCCCACATCTGGAATCTTCCAGTCTCCTGTTTCCTTGGCTGGTGTGTTTGTCTTGGCCACCTTCGCCCGGGCTTTTTAAAACAGATTTTCTTTCCTTCACTTTCCCCCAGCTGTTGGCCTCAGCGGTGGCCCAGCACACAGAGCAAGGCTTGTTTGTGACGGGTGACAGAGCCTCACTCTGTGCTGCAGCCCACCCGGGTCTGAGCCCTGGGACGCCAGCTCATTCTTGGGCCCATGGAGAATAGCCACGGCAGAGAGAGGACGAGAGTCAGGGCCCAGAGCCGGGACCTGGGGCAGCTCAGGGAGACCACAGGAGCCAGGAATGAAGGCAGGACAAGCTCATGGCTGGCAGAGGGCACCTGAGATCCTGAGATGCAAGGGGAGAGGAGTGGGGGAGTAGAGGGCCCATCTAGAAGAGGGACGAGGACCCGTACCCAGGCCCCCACCTGCCTGTCCACAGCCATGTGCCAATCTGCCTCGGTCCCGGGCCCTGGTCCTTATCTGCAACATGGAGATCATAATATTTTATTTGCTTCAAGCTAAGGACTGGACTTCTTCAGGTACTTTGCAATTTGAACACCTATGACTTAACTGTCTTTTTAAAACACCAATAAAAGATTATTTGTAGGAAAACATCACATTGACCTAACGAAGTTGTACCAGGGTTGGGGAGCAGTTTTGTCCTGCGATTTTCAGATCCACAGTAAGGATTAATCCACTTCTAAACCACAACCTATCTTCGTGAGGGTGGGCCCAAGGCTCCCCTTCCAAAGCACCCCAGGAACATGAGGGAAAGGGCAAATGTTCCTCATGAGACCAGTCTTGCGCTCTGCTCGGCCACCCCAGCTCTGACCTTGCCTGTGGCCAGTTGGCCCAGGAGCCAGACTTGGTGCCCAACACCATGTCCTGCACTCTGAGGGCAGTTCAGGGAATGCGCTGGTGGCTGTGCCTTCCTGAGGCCTGTGCCCAGGGTTCGGGAGGCCTCGTGTAGGCAGGGAGGTGCTGCCCACTCAGCCACACCTTGGCGGGCAAGGACAGGCCCTCCTCCTCCAGGTTCCTCTCCTTGGGTGCTCTCCCAGTCACAGAACTGCCCTCACAGTCTGGTCCTCCTTCCCCTACCCCACCTCCCATCTAGGTCACTATTCCCCATCTCCTATGGGATGTGGGGGGACCCAGATCCTTCTCTGTGCTGGTCCCTGCTCCTTGCTTTGGCCTCTGGCGTAAGCACCGGCACCAAGCCATGGTCCCCACAGGCCCGTGGATGCTGCCCTGACTCAGCTGGAGAAACCCCAGGCCCTTGCCACATTCCCCACCATCCCTCACACTCATCATCCCTGCTGCCCCTCTGCTTTTGGTTGGTTGAAGCGGACTGTCAGTTCCACACCCCTTATTCGATCTGTAGTCCATTTTCATTGACTCTGTCATACAACTCCGCCGTTGTAGCTCAGGTGCAGCCCTGGACAATACATATACAAGTGTGCTGTCCCCGACAAATTGGAGGGTGGCAGGGTGTGCTGCATGAGCCCTGGGCTGGAAGAGTCCCACCTTTGTCCCCCTGTTCAGCTCTCTCATCACTCTCCACTCCGCAAGCGTCAACCCCATTAGCAGTCTTCCCCTGAAACTGCCTAGGACCCAAGGGCAGGGACCATGACCATCTGTGTGCTGTGATGTTCGTGTCTAGCACAGCAGGGGTCCTGCTGCTTTGCTGGATGGCCAAATAGTCCTCCGTATATGTACAACTGCACAGGACACAACTTTTAGCCCACATACTTTAAAGACATTTCAGGACAATTCTGTGATTATGCTTAAAAACAGATCCCTTCAGGTCCCTTAAGTCACAGCCTCTTCTTTAGGAATGGGGTGTCTCCTGGTCCCTCACTCTGACGTTTTCATCTAGGAATGATCCAGAGGCCTCATGGTCGTACAGCTTAGATGGTGAGAGGAGCTTCCTCCACCCCCTTTTCCTCTATTCTGTCATTCACCTTCCTTTCTCTTCAGAGAAAGTAGAGTAGCAAGGAGATAGCTGAGGGTCACTTCTGGTCTAGGGTTTCTGGGAACCGAGTGGCAAAGGTCTCCAATTTCTGGGCCGTCAGTCCCCATTCTCTCTTGCCATGGCAGATGTTCTGGGGACACAACTCTGAACTGTCTGAGATGCAGCCTCCCCCAAGGTTCTAGCTTTTGGTCTCAGCACAGCTTCGGGCAGCTGGATTCAGATCCAGGGGAGGGCAAGGAACCCCAAGATCCTATCACCAACATAAAAAAACAAGTCCCAGGGAAGGGGAAGCTAGATAGTGGGCCAAGTGAGTAAGAAAGAAAACAGAATTCCCAGCCTTGCTTAAATCCTGCCTCACACAATTGCTTCTACAGTTCAAGGCAGCCCCAATCCAGAACCTGTGGCTCTGACCCTGTGAGTGTACGTGTGCATACACACACAGACACACACATGCAAACGTGGCCTCATGGTCTGCAGAATGGGAAAGGAATCTCAAGATGGTTTGGGGTTTCTTCTCAATGTGTCACTCCTATCTGTAAAGTCTCCAGCCAATAAGGAAAAAATTGAGAAAATCTGGGCCTCCGGTGTTGAGGAAGAACAGTAGGTTGGTGTGAAGATGAATCAGCTTTCACACTTGCTCATGAGTCTTCTGCAGCTCCATACAAAATGCAATGTCACACCGTTCCTCAAGGCTGGGTACAAGGGCGAGCTCCAGGGGACTGGCCCAAGACCATACAGTGGACGGGAAACCAGGAAGAGAAAGATGGGAGGTGAACTCGGTGAAACAAGCTGTGAGTGAGGGCCCCTCACACCTGCAGCTCTCAAGGCAGCAGAGCTTCCTAGGGCTTAGGGCTAGGGCAGAGGGGGACAAACCATGAGGACACCAGGTGTCTACAGAGGGACTTCAGACCCCATAAGACCATAGGGCAGAGACCACTCAAAGAGCTTGTGAGTACTGAAGTCTACAATAGCCAAGCGTTTGAGAAATGGAAGCACAGGAGAGGCCAGGGTGCAGGCATGAGGACCCAGAGAGCCTGAGACAGGCAGCTATGTGGTGGGACCTGGGCCTCTCCAAGTTCCAAACTTTTCATCTGCCCATGGGCTATGATCCCAGCAGCCCCTCACAGGCTCATTGGGGGGGATTAACTAGACAAAGCTTAGCACAGTGCCTGCACGTTACAAGCCATAGTAAATCTTCCAAACCTTAGCAGTCACAATGAGTAAGAGGATGATGATAGAATGCTGTTAGCTCTTGCAAACAAAGGTAGATGTGAAATCAAGTCTTCATTTTTGCAGCGCCCTTTCTTGGCAGCTGCAGAGGTCTCATCTGTAAAATAAGAAGGCTCAGCCAAATGAAGCCTCAGAGGGCATGTAGAGCTGATGATTTAGGATTCTAGAAGTTTACATATTCTGGAATTTCACAGAAAATAACCAGTGCCCTGATATGGCCTTGAAAAGCCCAACTTCCCTGAGGCTGCTCAGAGCAGAAATGGAAATAAGCCAGCTAAAATGTAAACAAGTACCATTACTCTCAATTTCTCTCCCCTGGTCCTCAGGGATTGAACCAGGACCTCAGGCAAACTAGGCAAGTGCTCTACTACTGAGCTACTTCCCCAGGCCCCACTTCTTGATCTTTACAGCCAGGTGATTGTTCTCAGCAAAAAACAATGCCTTGCAAACCACTCTGCCTGGACAAATCCCCCCTCCCATTTCTCCCATTGATGATCATGATCTTGGGAAGAGCAAGAAATTTTTTAAAACAGAAAACAAAAAAGAAAAGAAAAAAAATGAACTTCATTAAAGTCTTTCATCAAAAGACATCAAGAAAATGACCAGATTAGCCAAAGACTGGGCAATATTTGTAATACACACATCTGACAAAATAGGCATCCTCCATATTTATTGGAACAATTCCACAAATAAATAAGAGAAATAACAATTAAAAAATGCAAAAGGCTTTAACAAAAACTTAATAAAAGATATCTAAATGACTACTAAGCCTGTAAAAAAATACCCAGAATCAGTAATCATGATTAAAATTGAAATCACAACAAGACATTATTAATATCCAACAGAAAGACAGAAATTTTTCTTAAAAAGACTGACAATACAAAGTGTTGAGAAGGATGTGGAGTAACTGGAACTCTCATTTCCAGTAAGTGGAAGGGTAAATTGGTTCAGCCACTTTGGGAAAATGTCCCGTAGAATCTACTAAAGATTAACAGTACTCTATGGCCCAGCACTTCCACTTTTAGGCTTTTATCAAAAGAAGGGAAGATGAATATTCACTAAAACGACATATACACCAATGACTATAGCAGCTTTATTTCTAATTCCCGGCATATCTTAGTCCAGATACAATTAAAATGCTATCTTTAAGAAGACTTCCTCTTAAAGATGTGAGAGGAAACAAAGCACCCAAAAGAGCCACACAGGGGGCTGCATGCCCAAGTTCAAGAGAGAATGACAACATGTGGAATGAAAGCAGGCTACCCCAAGACAAGCAATAACAAGTCTATGGGTGGAGATGGAGGTCCTGCTCTGAGTTAGCTACAGGAGTCACATCAAGCTCTAGTTTGAGTGTGAAAGCAACAGCCCGCTGTCTGCTGGAATTACCTCCTGCAGGCACAAACAGAGTGTGTGTGCCTACAGGGGAGAGGAAGGGATTTACATGGAGTAGCCAGGGACAGCAAAGTATGTGAGGGCAATGTTTCCCCTTTTCTGGTCCTGAGTGGGCATCCACTACCCAGTGAGACTCTTGAACACTGTGGCTCCAGTTCACTGGGCCCAAACAACAGTGGAGCTGGTTCCGCTTCTAGAGAGCTTGACCTTCAGCTGCCCTCTTGCCTGTCCATGCTGCTCAACATTTCTCCTCCCATGGACATTGCCTGGGAGGGACTGTGCCCATAGGGTTCTGGAAATCCTGGACAGGGAGCACATGTCCACCTACGTAAGTTGTGCACATTACACTGCATGCCCACCATGATGTCTTTTCTGAAGGCAGGAATAACCCCATCCAAACAAGAGGGAAGGGATGTTTGACAAGAAGGTCAACAATCTTGGCCCATGACAGGGACCTTGGTTTTACAACTCAAAGAAAGGCCACCTGTGGGGCTTTGTCCCAAGGAGTGTTCTGGGTCTTACCTGGAGATTTTTGGGTAAACCTCCTATCTCAACACGCACAACTTGATTAAACTTGACCTCCTAGTGATTTCTTTGGAGGACCGAAGAAATCTGCCATTTTTAGTAAGAAGAACTATAGAAACTATTGGTAGGAAAAATAGTAATAAATAGAATTTGTTCCTGTTTTACAAGTAAACAGCCCAGAGGAAGCCACAGAACTATTTTAAAATTCCATATTGAAAGTCCAGGAAAGACATGAACTATGACTCCAAAGAAGTAGCTCCTAAAAATGAACCTGTTTGACTTAGTTGTTGAAATTACAAATCATTATGGAAAAACAGTGTCTTTTCAAAAGTAGGAAGTACATCCAGGCAAGGATAGGAACCCAGAAGCCCCTGCAGATAAACAGCTGGTGTATCCCAGCCTGGCCAAGGACCGGAGCCTGGCCTTGTTGCAAGCATGGCTGGGTGGAGGCACCCCCAGGCCACCTGCACCAACCTGCACCACTGGCCGACCCATCACAGGCCCTCTCCTTTCCTTCCATATGCCCCTGAAATGCAAGTTCCTCTCATAGAAATCCTGAATCTTCTCACCCATATGCCTTTGTATTATGGTCTCTCGTGTAACTGATGACACAGCTGTTCCAAGGCAGCAGTGAAGCCAAGGCCCATCTCCTTGTGCAGATCTAAGTCTGGAGGGAGATGATGCAGGGGTGCCTGAGTGTATTAAGTGTCAGATTGAGGGAGTACAGGGGTCTTTGGGAAGATCAGAGAAAGACCCCAAGGATCCAGTCCCCCAGAGGGGTCTTGGTCCAGAAGAAGGGGTAGGACTATGGCTTAAAATGTGTCTGGTTATCAAGTAAACCAGGGGGTGGGGCAATTTAAGTGTGACCGCCCAGCTAAACCGAGTCAGTGTGGTTCTGGGTGTGGAAGGCCCACCTGAGGATTGTTGCCAACGGCACAAAAGGAGAATGGGAGGGGAAGATTGTATGCTACTAATTTCCCAGGAGAAGCTTTGTTGTGGCTGGTTTTCCTGAAAGGAACTCAGCTGTTCTCATCAGAGGAGGAGCTTGGGTCCTAACTGTCGCCGGGGATGACTGCTGTTCTCTTTGGGGGAGCTCTGGTCTTCGCCTTGAGCATCGCTTCCTGGCTCCAGTGCAGACCCCTCAGCCTGCTGGCACAGATCCTTCACCCCACCAGTGCAGACTTTCTAGCTTCCACCACTGGCCTTTGAGTCTTCTTGGTGCAGACCCTTAATACAGACTTGCATGAGACGTTGCCCTGGGCTCTAGGACTCTGGCTGGACTCATGGGGGACATTGCTGTAGGATCCAGGCCCTTGGCTAGATTCTTCAGGTCTCTAGCATGCAGACGGATCTCTTGCACTCTCCTGCATTTGACTTTTTGGCTAAATATTATAAGATACTCCTATAAACTTATGTGTCCTGTATCAAATCTGTTCCTTTGCAAACCACTGACTACAACACAGAGGGAAGGAGCCACACATACAAAGGCAGAGAGAGGCGAGAGCTAAGCAGATGGCCAGGGCAGGCAGGAGGGGAACAGGTTGGTGAGAGGGAAAGCCAGAGCAGAAGAAGGTGCCAGGCTACTCTCCTGCAGGCACATGCATAGGTACTGGGTGAATAACAAAGCTCTTAGGTTTTATCTCCCACTCACCAGTGATAGAAGAATTTCTGCACAGTGGGAGGGCCGGCAAAAAGTAATTGCACCTTTCAGAGCATGGAAAGGCTGCCACTGATATAGATTTAAATGTTTGCCCTGTTCATCGTCAGAGGTGCAGAAGAAGAATGTGCTCACAGCATGATGTCATGAAGAATATGGAGAAAGTTCAGCCCTTCAAAATAGTGGAATTGGAGAGTAACCTCAAAAAAAGGACTCTGGGAGAAATAATGGGAAGCAGTACTTTGCCCAAGAAGCTGCAAACATCTGGAATTAATCTGCCCTAGAGATGGTAAGGAGGCAAACAAAAATAGGCTCAAGGAGGGTTTTGATAATTTCAGGGTTGGGAGAGTCATCGTGATTATTAGGGGAAGCCGGGATGTTTGGGTTTTATGCCTAACCATTTGAGGTTGGAGTCTTGCAGGGCAGCGTGCTTTCCCACCGAGCCTCACAGATGAGGCAGACCAAGGCTTAGGCTGGACTGACCACTCACCCAGCCCAGCCTGGCACCGCTTGAGCTTCCTGCATCACTGGCCTCAAGCTTGGATGATCCTGGATCTGATGATGGCGGAGCAGGACTCAGAGCAGGGAGCTATGGAGCCTATGGATGGGACCATATCTTCTCCTCTCCCACCACACTCACATGTGCCAGCCACTCTGCTGCCCAACAAAGGCGGCAAATGCCCTTGCCCATGGGCTTTGAGCAATCTCTGAGGTTACTTTCTCTGTACAGATCTTCTTGTCTCGTTTTTACATGGATATCGCTTAAGGGAAATTCCCAGATAGGGGGTTTTTCTATGCTCAATGTCAGGGACAACAGTTAGTAAAAATCTGATGATGATGATAATCAGGAGGAGGAGTCTAAGGATAGGTGACAAAGAAATGGCGACAGGAATATTGGTACAAGTGGTGCTGGTCATGATGGTAGAATTGATGGCTGTGATTAAGCTATGCAAGCAAAGGTGGTAAAGATAAGAGGCAGGGATGACAGCAAATATGTCAAGGGAGACAGCAGAGGTGAGGAAGAAGATGAAGTCAGTGAAGATAGAATGAAGATGACGATGATGAGGATGGAAGAGGAAGTGACGGGGAAGGCAATGAGCACTGGAGATGGAGGTGGTAGTGGAAGTGGTGGACCAATGATGGTAGAGGTGAGGCAGGAGACAAAACAAGGTAGGTAGAGCTGGAGGGGATAATGGGGGAGGTGAGAATGATGGTGGCAATGAAGGTAAAGAAAGTGACAGTGGAAGTAAAGGAGATGAAGGCTTTGGGTATTTTGTCTCAGCAACAAGAGAAAAGCAACCAACACATATGGGAAATGGATTGGAAGAATCCAATGAGGAGTATGCCTCACATTTGCTCTGGTCCAATCCTTTGCTGAGCTGGATTGCAGTGGTGTGCATGATCCACAGCTGTGTATTAACCACTTGCTCATCCCTGAGACAAAATATCTGACACCTGCAACTTAAAGGAGGAGAGTTTTATTTTGGCTCATGGTTTCAGTCCGTGGTCAGCTCACTCCAAGGCAGAAACACCACAGCAGAAGGGTATGGTGGAGGACAGCTGCTCACCTCATGGAGGTCAGGAAGCAGAGAGAGAGAAGGGAGAAGCCAGGGACAAGAACACATCCTTCCAGGTCATGTCACCAGTGACCCACCTCCAACCAGGCCCCACTTCCTAACAGCACATCCAGCTATGAACTCATCAATGGATCAGTCCACTGCTGAATATAGCACCCCATGATCCAGTCAACTCCCAAACACTTAAGACTTTGGGGAGATAGTTTAGATACAAACCATAACAAGCTGTTCAAAGGCAAAATGTCCTCCAAGCCTCAACTTGAGAGCCATTAATTGTTAGTTTGAAAATCAGCCATGATGGAATTACTTACAACATAGTGACATGTTTTTTAAAATTCCATCATTCTTTTTAGATGGGTAAGTTGACTTTCTGCAGTTAAAAAAAAAGAGATTTCCCTCTCTACTTTTCTCTCTCTTTGTTCTTCCTCCCTCCTTCCCTCTTTCCTTCCCTCCCTCCCTCTCTCTCAGCTTTCCTGTCACTGGGACAAAATACTTGATACCTAAAATTTAAAGGACTAAGGAGGAAAGGTTTTTGACTCACAGTTTTAGGGAGTTCAGTTCACGGTTAGCTGGTGCCAAGGCAGAAATGGCAGTGTGGATGAGCATGGTGGAGGATAGCTGCTCACCTCACTGTACCCAGGAAACAGAAAGGAGAAGCTGGAGAGGGAGAGGTACCTCCGATGGCACATCCCCAGTGACCCACCTCTTCCAGCCAGGCCCATCTCCTAACATCACACTGAGACACAAACTCATCCATGGATGAATCCCCTGCTGAGTATAGCACACCATGAGCCAATCACCTCCTAAAAGCCCCACCTCTGAGCACATGAGAATTTTGGGAGACATTCTAGATCTAAACCATAACACACACACTCTGTGTGTCTTTGTTTCTCTCTCTGTTTTGGAGGGGGACATCTCTGGGTGCTGAGTCATAGCATCACAATTAATTTCCATCATTGTTGTTTGTGACTTGACTCATATCGGGCTGCATTTCTTCAGAGGAAGTCCCTGTGTTCTTTTGATATAACTCCAAAGAACCCCCCTGTTTTGACATGAGCGGTGTCCCAGGACCATCTTGTACATACTCTTCCAGTTCTGGATCTGCTATCAGCCACGGCTCCAAAGCACTTGCGTCTTTAGAAGCCAAGATCTGAGCCCTAGATATGCTCACTGCCACCACCAGGTCCCTGATTCTGTACTTTTCAGAGAACAGAGAAGGAAAATAGATGTTTTAAAACTCTGCATTTATATAAAAATTTTAGCTGGATATGGTGGTACACTCCTGTAATCTTAGCACTCAGGAGGCTGAGGCAGGAGGATTCCCACAAGTTCAAGGCCAGCTTGCACTCCATAGTGAGTTCATACTCAGCCTGGGCTGCATAGAAGACCCTGTCTTAAAATTTGTTTTTAAATTCAAATATAATAGTGCCAGTTTTATTTTCAAAAGTTCTTTTATATTTGAATCTCTTTTAATATTGAAAATCTTAATTCCTAATATAAATGTACATTTACTTATTTGTTTTATTCTACAATAAAAGTTTTAAAATTACAATACTAATAGTACCACTAAAAATAAACCTATTAAATGAGATTTAAAATCTCTTTGGCGTTGTTTCTCTCCTTAGAACATATTCCCCTCCAGTCAAAATGCTATGTTGAAAGTTGTTTGAAATCCTTATTATTCTCCATGAAGTAATATTGCCAATTTAAAATAGAGATAAGTTCACTTTTTTTGTTTGTGTTCAGTTTTAGGGTTTGCTTTTTACCTATTAATTTTATATTCAAGTATGTAAAGCATTTACACAGTCCAAAAGTTAAAATTACACATGAAGTATACTATTTTTTATTTTCAAGTATGTAAAATATTTACATAGTTCAAAAGTTAAAATTACACAAGAAGTGTACTCAGAAAAGGTTTCCTATATCTTTATCTTTTCTACTCTGTTCACCAATACCCCTCACCAACTACTATGTGATTTTCTGTAGTTTTTGTTTTGCAAATAAAAATATGTAAATACAATTATTTGCATTTATTTCTGACACAAAAGGTAACACTATGTACCTTGTTCAGCATCTTGCTCCCCCCCCAACCCCCCGGGGCCTTCACACTGAGCTACATCTCCAGCCCATTTATTATGTCTTTATTTTGAGACAGGGTCTCACTAAGTTGCCCAGGTTGGGCTCAAATTTGTGATCCCCCTGCCTCAGCCTCCCAGAGTGCTGGGATTACCAGCATGTACCACTACACCCAGTTTGCTTTTTGAACTTAAGATATCACAGAGATCACTCTACATGTGTTCATAAACACTTTCCTCAGTTTTTGCTCTTTTTCTTCTTGATTTCCAAAAGGTCTTTATGTGTTAACGCTTATTTGTGATGCAACCTGCAAAAATATTCCCCCGAATGTGTCCCTTTTTTTTTCATATTATGGGCAGTTCTTTCTGTGACAGCTTGAGGAAAGAGGAAAGCAGGGGTAAAAGCCACCATGCTTTCTCAGCTGTGACCTCAGGCCCTTGGGCCACCTCTCTCCTAATCAGACATGTCAGCCTCCAGGAGCTCATGAGACAGAGCCGTGGGGACAGTGAAGGTTGCCATGCCTCCCCTCCCCAGACTTGGAGCTCAGCAGAGGAGGGCCCAGCCACCCCAGAGAGAGGCTTGGATCAGGGTTTCTACTGAATCTGTGAAATTCCTCCTGAGCTCAGCAGGATGTGGCGTTTGGGTGAGTGGAGCGCCCCTCCACCCTGATAAGGGAAGGGATGGCCAGGGAGGGCGGTGCTGCGTCATCTCTTCCAGAGGGGCTGCGCTGACTCACGTGGCCAGGGAGGAAGTCACCAGAGACCCCAGTTCTAGCACTGGGGGCGGTTAGGGCTCCCAGACGCCTTGGTGAACTGTGTGTACAGCACAGGAAAACTAACATCAAAACCAGTAATGACAGTAAGTGCTGCCATATACTGGCATCTACAAGTTCACAGCTTGAACTACACAGAACTGCCTTTTCTGTGGGACAAAATTTGCTGAGTATCATCAGCCAGTGCCTAAGGCTCCACCCAAAATATAGTCAGAATGTGCTAAGTGCTTTGTATGTAGCATCTCATTCAGTGCTCACAGCAGCTCCACAAGGGAGTGAGTGACCCGTAGGCAAAAATGAGGCTCAAAGAAGTAGCCTTGCCATTGGCGCCTGCTTCTCTCTTCTTGTCTAGATTCTTCCCAGACCAGAGCTTGCTCAGCACCAGAAATTAACAAGAGCCAGGAAATGAGCACCTCCAAGTAACAATTTCTTCCTCTTCTTCTCCCCTTCTCCCTCTCCTCCTCTTCCCCACTCCTTCTCCTCCTCTGCAGTACTGAGGTGTGAACCCAGGGCCTTCGCACAGAGCTACACTCCCCACCCTTTTAAAATTTTGAAACAGGGTCTCTCCAAGTTGCCCAGGCTGGGCTTAAACTTGCCATCCTCCTGCATCAGCCTCCCAGAGTGCTGGGATTATAGGCATGTACCACCATAGTCAGTTTGAATAACTTCTTTAGGAAGAGAAAAGCAAATGGATATTTGCTGAGTGGCTATTCTGCTTAATGATTTACATGAATTATCCTTTTTAATCCTTGTTATTGACAATATTTGTGCACCCCCAAATTCACGTTGAAATCTTAACCCCTAGTGTGACAGTATGAAGAGGTGGGGTCCCTGGATGTAATTAGGTCACAAGGGTGAGAATCTCAGGAATGAAATTAGTGCCCTTCTAAGAAGAGATGGGAGAGAGATAATTTCTCTCTCGGCCACAGGAAGACACAAGAGAAGATGCTGTCTGCTAACAGAAAGGAAGCCTTCACCAGGCCCTCGGTGTGTGGTGCCCTGATCTTAGACTTCACAGCCTCCAGAATCAGAAATAAAGGATTGCTATTCCAGCTACCTGGCCCGTAGTGGTCTTTACAGCAGCCCGAACTGACTAAGAGGCCTCATAACACTGCCAAAGGAGTGTCACAGAGATGAGGAAAGAGATGCCCAGGGCTTGGGGAATCTGCAAGGAGGGGAGAGCCAGGGTACAGACCCATCTGTCTGCCTCCGACAGGTTCTTCTGCCAAGAGTTCACCAGGCTCCACAACAGGAGACTGAGCACTCCATTCACTGACACTGCCATGCCTCACAAATCCTCTCCGGAAACTGGCTGCAGAGCCAGGCAAACTAGTTTCATCAATCCTTGGTTGTATCTTATTGGTCAGCCATCTGCCTTGCCCGCTTCTTCCTGAAAGCAACAGTGTGGAGACTAAACACACAGACTCGGGTGTCAGATCAACTGGGTTTGAATGCATTTCCCGGCTGTGTGATCTTGGGAGAATTATTTAAGCTCTCCCTGTCTCTGTTTCCTCCCATGTAAACTGTGAGCAAGGGGGTTCTGCTGTATCCCCCTTGAAGGGCCGTGGTACTAAAGCAAGATAATTAATCCACATAAAGCATTTAACAACATGCCTAGTCCACGGGGTGCTTAGTACATACCGCCACTTGCTCCCTTGACCAGGAAAGCTGGTTGACCTGATTCTCCATCCCCTCCATGTGGGGTCAGGGCCCCTCCTGTTTGCGCCCCAGCATCCTAAGGATGTCTGCCGTACACTTATTTCTGGGCCTTGTCTATGCTGGCCTGCAGCGTCACACCAGGCCGAGCCACAATCCTGTGCCCTCCAGGGCTGGGCACCCCCCCAGCAGTGAGCTGGGGTCTCTTGAAAGGAGTCACTGCTGGCCCCACTGGTCATCAGCCCGACAAGCCTGGGATCACCCAGCAGACCAGGAGCACATCCAGGATACTCTCACCCCCTCGAAGTAAGAACAACACCTGACTCACAGCAGGCAAGGAATGAGTGGGCCCCCCATAACTATTAGCTATTTTTAATTTTAAAACCTCAGCCATCTCCACTGTGAAAATCCAAGATAGTCTGGAGTTGGGGGTGGAGCCTCAAATGTGGCAGCCTCACTGATTCTGAGCATACTCAGCCTCCCTGGGGAGCAAGCTCATTTTCATGGATAAATTCTGATCTGTGGTTTTGCAAATCAGTGCTTCTTTGTGTCCACCACAGTGCTGCGCACACAGTAGGAGCTCAATAAATAGGTGTTTATTTATTGAAGTCCTCCAGAGCCCCTGATTTCACAAACAGAAGCCAGAACCTGAGCCTCCTCCCTTGTAGGATCGGCCTTGGTTCATCTGGGCAGACAGATATCCATTCACTGCCCTGTCCCTCTGGGAATCCTGTCCTGGCTCCGAGCAGGGCTGCTGAAAGGGGGTCATTCTCTCATCTGAGCAAGCCTCAGACACTTCACAGCGAGGATTTTCTTCTCAACTGCCTCACTTGACCTTGGGGCCTACCAGGCAGTGGGCACAGCCCTGGAAGCCTGCAGTGACAGCCCACAACCTCCTCTGCCCTCTGTGATTTCCTAGGTCCTTGGAAAAGCCCAGAACACCATGTCCTTCCCTTCCTTCCAGTTGGATGGGGACCAATGATCATGAGAAGATGGGGGGCTCCTTCCTGTGGTCACAGTGTCTGGGCCATCACTCTTCTCCCTCTTTCTATCCATCATGGCAGGGGTTCATGGATAGTCAGTGACCCTAAACTGGAGCCAAAGTCGACTGATCAGTGGGAGGGATACTGAGAGCCCAGGGAAGTACAGCACTCATTCCTCCTGGACAGGAAAGGGCTTCTGTCACTGACCCAAAACCTCATGGTCCATCGAGTCATGGGGGGTAGCTAGTGGTGAAGAGTAGGCATGACAGACTGGGGTCAGGAGCACAGGGGAGGGGAGGCTCTAACAGGAGATACTGGGGTCTCCTGAGACTTCCAGACCAACTGGTCTAACTCTTGCTCTCGTGGTATCTCACGGCTAACTTCTAGCATTTTCCTAGTCATTTAAATGTGAAACCACACAGGACACAGGGCCACAATCCCCCAAAGGTATAGAAAGTGTCAAGAGTTTATGTTCTGGGGACAAAGAGGCCTAGGTGCACATCTCCACTTACCAGGTGACCCTGATCCAGTCAGGAATGACTCTGGGTGCCAGTTTCCTCACTATGAAAAGGCAGGTAATGGTATTTCCTACCCCGTAGGATCAGGATGGACCCAGCCCACAGTGAGCACCGGGCAAGTGTTGGCTACTGTGATTGTCAAGTGCTAAGACAGAGGAGGCACAGGCAGCAACGAGTGGCCCTACTTGGTTGGAGCTACAGGTGCGGTGCATTATGTGAGACAGGACTACAAAGATAGATTGGAGGCCGAGCCGTGGAGGGCTGTGGGAAGTTCGCACCAAGCGCAGTGGCCATGGGGAGCCAGCAAAGGCTTGTGAGCAGAAGAGAAACATGGACAGAGTCCGTATCGGAGCACACAATGAGAATGGAGTTTATGCATAGAGCGTTCAGCCCTGGGGTCTTGTGTTCAGATCATCCTAATCCCTCCGCCCCCCAACCTGCCACCCACCCCTGGCACCCCCACCCTACTCTGCAAATAGCACCTGCCTTGCTGCTGAAAATCACAGCTTTTCCCCCCTGCTTTCTGGATGTGACTGCAAAATATTGCTCAAACTTGCTGAGCAAAAATAACAGGACTCAGCGAGAAATAGCAGGTCTGGCCTGGTTTCTAACCAGGCCCTGCTTTGAGTCAAGGCTGGTCTACAGTGGTACCTACTTTCCACATGCTTCTTCCCTTTACCCTGGGGTTCCAATTTTTTTCCCTTGCAGTTCTTTTTTGCCAAACTTCAGTAAGGAGTTGCTTATTGGTAGCAGCCCAGATGTGGTGGTCTGGGCTGTTACATTTCACCTGCAGTTCGGGAAGGCTGAGGCCTAAAGAGAGGGAGTTGCCGAAGACACCACTAACAGAAGTGAAGGGCCTGGCTTTGGAGGCGGCCACGGACCATGAGGGTACAGACCAAGTCTGCCTTGTTCTCCCAGAGCCTCCTAGCACTTGGAGCAGTGCCTGGCACACAGCAGGCACTCGATAAATGCACACTCAGAGAAGAAACGAGAGGAGGGGTGAATCCACTGCTTATAATAAGCACATGGAAGTATAAGGGATGTCATGCGGAGTGAGGGTCCTCCAGCCCTAGGGTGCCTCGCTGCCCAGCTCAGGAACAAGGCCAGGGTCCCCTCCCTGGGTGGAGCAGGAAATAATGGAGGGGGAAGTGCTATGTCAAGGGATGGGGGAAGGGGCAAGGCGCCTGTGTCCACCTACCTCTGTCCTGCCCCAGCACCCTGGCACCTGCATCCATACCCTCTGCAGAGGGGACAATGACAAGGGCACCTTTACACACCTCTGTAGACGACAGATGTCTGTGACCCACACACAGCCTGAGATGCCCACGAATGTCTGTGATCCACAGCCTGAGATGCCCATGGCTGGTACCCGCAAACAGAGCCTGGTCCGGCCTGGCGCGCCAGAGCCGTGGGCACGGTGGGGGGCTCCGCGCTCAGGCGGGGGGCTCCGTGCTCAGGACGGTCCCGGCGGCCTGGGTGCAGGGCGCGCGTCTGAGGTGGCGGGACAAGGGCGGGCTTTGTGGCTCGGGCGGCGGCAAGAGGGCGGGTTCCCCGCCCCTCCTGGCTGGTCTGGCCCTACCCGTGGATTCCTGCGGCCGAGTCCTGGCCCTCGCGCTCCCTCCCTTCTTCTCCGGGAGGAAAGCAGGAGAGGGACGCAAATCTTCCCCAAGACAGCAGGTCGCCAGGATTGGGCACAAGCGGGCTTTCTGCAAGAGCAAGAATAGGCGCCCATCTGATGCCCGCATCCAACACTGGAGGGGCGGGATGTGCCTCTAATTCGGGCCACAGAGGGTAGTTCTCCCCATGGCCCAGTGTCTGAAACTCGGGCAGGCAGAGCTGTCCCAGGCAGAGCTGAGTGCAGGGACAGTGGGTGGGAACCTAGGGAGGGGCTCTGAGGTTTTTACCTCAAGACCCCAGACTCAAGCCACATCACCGCAGAACCCCTGGGGCCCGTAGGGCAACCTGTTGTCCTGCCTCTGCCTTGAGGCTGTGCTGGGGTCGGCCAGATGGGGTGCTGGGGTGCTGTGGTGCTGGAATGATCTCAGCTACTCCGCTGGAGAATGATCATATAAAGGAGCAAGGGCCACGTGGAAACACCTGGCAAGCTCCTTGAAATGGTTCTTCCTTCTGACCAGTCATTTCAAGTAATTCATGCCCAAAAAGTGAATTATTCAAGTGCACAAAGATGTCTACTACAGCATTACTTGTAACAAAACAATTGGACACAAATTCACAGATGACAATAAACGGTTTTTGTTTATTGTATGGGGATTGAACCCAGGGCCTTTGTACTGAGCTACATCCCCAGCCCTTTTAATTTTTTTATTTTGAGACAAGGTCTTGCTAAGTTGTTAAGTTGCCTAGGATGGGCTCGAACTTGTGAGCCTCCTGCCTCAGCCTCCCAGAGTGCTGAAATTACAGGCATGTGCCACCACATCCAGCTTATAGACTACTTCATAGATTTTACAAATAGTGACACAGGAAAATTGTCATGATATATCATGAAATGAGAAAAGCATGCAGTACAGAACTGTGTGTTTCCAGTTTAAGAGCTCTGGTAGATTCTGAGGAAGCCAGTGTTCTGTGTAAGCTGATAATAGGAGCTAAACTAAAGGGAAACTAGGATTTCTGAACCTATGCACACACCCAATAACCAATGCCCCAGGTTTTTCTTGGTAATCAAATGAAATAATACTAGCTGGCATTTACTGGGAAATCTCTAAAAACTAGAATAAGACAATAGGCAGAAAAAAGAGTAACATGCATAGGAAAAGCAAGATGAAATAAAGTGTATACAATAAGATGCTAAAATAACCGTATCGGCAATTATCTCCTGATAAAAAGGTTAAAAGTCTAGGCTTAACATTTAAAAAGAAGTCTCCCCGATTTGACTTTAAAAAGAGGTATTGAAAACAAAAAGTGGCAGAATTACAAATAATCTAGAAATCCATAGCCATAATGTGGGACATTTACAAGAGAAAAAGTAAAACTATGAAAGAGAAAAGGTTGAAAATGAAAGACTGAAAAAGATATACTAGAAATACTAACCCAATAAATGTTGCCGTACTTATATTAAAGTTGAAGATAAAAAGCATTACTGAGAATATGAAGAACCAGCCAGGCATGGTGGCGCACACCTGTAATCCCAGCACTCGGGAGGCTGAGGATTGGTACAAGTTCAAGGCCAGTCTGGGCTACATAGCAAAGATCCTGTCTCAAAAAACAAACAAACAAACAAAAAACAACAACAAAAAAGAACCACATAATTATAAAAAGAGCAATTCACCAGGACACAATAAGAATTGTGAACCTTTATGTGCATAAGTTTACTATCCAAATTTATAAAGCAAAAAGCAATAATGGAAGATTTTTGTTATACTTCTCTCAGTAATTGAGATATCAACTAGATAAAAGTTTAGTAAGGACATTGAGGATTTGAATAATACGATTAAGCTGAATTTATGGACATATACAAAACTATATACCCAACAATTAGAAAAATACAGTCCAAGAATACATAAAAGTATTTATGCAAAAATATTTTGCAAAAACATATTATCTACCAGCCACAAAGAAATCCATACTAAATGATAGAATTACTATCATATAAACCATGTGTCTGCATGCAATGTTGGTAAGATAGAAATCAAAAATTAAAGGTATCTAAGAATTGGGCCAGTGATATGGCTCAGCGGCATAAGCGCCTGCCTGGCAAATGTGAGGTCCTGAGTTCGACTCCCAGTACCCACATAAAAAAGGTATCCAAGAATAATGCCATACACTTTGAAATTTTTAAAACAAACTTTTAGGTAACTCGTTTTAAAGAAAAAATCACAATTAAAAATTAGAAAATACTTAGACCCACATGACAGTGAAAATCCTATGTACCCAAACTTACAAGGCATCATTCACCTTCTCTTCCCACACCTTCCTACTTTTTCAATCCTTAGTCAGTAGGCAGACAGAGCAAAGTAAGTGGTAAGTGCCCACTCAGGGGTGGCCTGGAGCCAGGCAGCGGGGTGGCCTATGGGATCAGAGGCTGAACCAGGCAAGGAGGCATCTCTGCAAGGAAGATGTCTGAAGTCACCCACAAACCTCACCCCATCACCTTCCATTCCAATCCAACACCAGTCGTGTTGACATCTCCCTCTGCATTTGTGTCCGTCCCCTCAGCACACTGATGCATTTGATCCATTTACTTTTTAAACATCATCTACCCACTGGTGCTGCCTCTCCTCTCCCCACCAAAAGACAGGTACTTTTCTTACTCTGGCTGGTCTCTGATATTCTCTGCCAAGTGTTTTGTACTTTACTTGAAACTTTTCTCTACATTGCAGAACGTATTTAAAATTCATATAAAAACAAAATGTACAGGACGTAGCTGAAGCAGTAAAGGGACACTTATGGCGTTATGTGCTCGTGTTAGAAAAGGAGGTTGAAAATTAGTCAACAAAATACACAAGGCATTTGAGAAAGAAAAACAGTAAACCTAAAGAAAGTAGAAGGAAGGAAAGAATAAAGATACGTGCTGGCAACAACACAAGATCATGGAAATGCCTTACAGGAATAACTTCTGCAGAGGATTAACTTGATACAACCAATTTGGAAAACAGTTTCCACTACCTAGTAAAGTTTACGACCTAACAATTCTTTCCCCAGAAACTTCTGCATGTGCCCCAAGAGCCAGAAGAGTGCCCCCCAAGTAAGAATAAATGAAATGCCTGTTGACAGAATGAGTAAATAATGAGTGTGATAAATAAATCATGATCTACTCATATAACAAAATACTGTGGATCCTTGAAAATGAACACAGGTCATCACAGATCAATCCAACATCATAATAATGAGCAACAGTAGTGACAGAATTCATATTTCTGAAAGAAAATTTAGAATAAAGTATTTATGATGTTGGGGCCTGGAAGAATCCCCATGGTGGATTATCTTCCAAATTCTCTAATATTCATTCCCTGTGCACTGCCCCCCATCCCTGTCTGTCTGCACCCCAAGTGTGGATACAACTTGAGAGCATTCCCAAGACACTATCCAGCCCCCATAAACATCAACAGATGCCACATGTAACTGACCTATGGTTCTCTTTTTTTCTGAGATAGGTAAAAATTGCTAATTTTTCATTAGGTAGAAAGTGAAAACAAAGAACTTTGGAATAATCAGGGTCTGATGACATCACAATCATGCCATACTGCTGAGATAGCTGGCACTTTATCTGGGCTGTGATACATCTCTAGCATGTCTGCCACGACTCCATTATGTGTCTGGGAAGAAATTCAAGGGAAAGAACAAAATTAGTCAAGAAGAACATTCTTTTTTCTCATCTGGCTGAAAACAAAGCCATGCCAGGGGACTGGCGAAAGCCACCATGTCACAGAAACACAGGAGCTCTGCAGCCCTGCGCTCTGCCCCATGGCTCTACAGTGTCACAGACCTGGTGACAATGAATTCCACTGAAATCCCTCCAGGAGAAGGGGAGGTAAAGTGTGACAATATTAAGCATAGACACCCCATCGTGGCTGTCCCCAGCCTACTGTGGGACACGGGCAACCACTGTTCTCCAACCATGCCTGCTGAGTAAGTCAGTGAATTTTTCAGTTGCTGAAATACATTTTAAAGTGTTATTTGAGTGTGGTCTTTGACCTGTGGGCTTTTATTTTATGACTTGGTATGATGTTTCTATATTTTTATAGGAAGGTCACAGTTAGAATGTAGCCACCTTCAGAAAATAGCTTTTTGTGAATCTAAAAACTCTCACGCTTCTCGTTTCAGTGACTGGAAATGACATTTCTCTAAAGAGTTCCTTTAAAAGCAGGCATAAATCAGCACCACTCACTGGCTATGAAAACATTGATGCGACTAACAGATTAAAAGTTATTTGCAGATTGCAGCATTCTAAATTTATCCTGAAAATCCACTCATGTCACCAAATATGGGTTTCTCTATAGTCCTAAAAAATAAAGTTATTTTTAAATATAACGTAGCCCAAATGTCAATGGTCTCCTTATTCTTCCTCATTCTTTCCTTTTTTTTTTCCCTATGTCCTCTCTAGCAGTGGTCAGAAGATAAAATTTCCCCATGTGGTTGCATTAATATTACATAAAATTTGGAAAACAAAGCAAAAATTTTACCAAAAAAAGTAAGCATTTTTGTGGCTTTCTTTTCTTTGTTTTGGTTACTGTTCGTTTGCAAATCTATCTGTTCGCTGTGTGTTTGTTGGTTTATATACATTTTTGTGCCTCTTTCTTTTGTAGCAAATGCTCTCCTCCTCATTCCTCAGTGTCAAGCCCAGGACCATTCTTCTTGTCTCTCTGTGGTCCTCCCATGGCAGGGAGACTGTCTTCGACTCTCTGAGTTTCCAGAGAGCGCAGGAGCTGGCCCGGTGCTGTGTGCTCTCAATACCATCACTGAAGTTCTCAGTAACATGCACTGAAATCACCACAGAGGAAAGGCTCCGCAAGTTTTCAGAACTGTGGCTTCCCAGGCTGTGCTAGATTTGACAGCATCATTATGAGATGTACTCTGCTATTTTTCCCACTTTATAAGTGAGAAGACTCAGGTTTGGAAATCTTAACAGACTGCCTCAGGTCATATAGCTGACAAGCGGCACGGCTACAATTCAGTCAGTTCCACTGAATCCAAACCCTGTGCTCCTACTCCCAGGACCACCAACCTGTATGCTGAATGTCCCTGCAAATGATAGCTAGCAACCATGCTCCCACAACCAAAGGTCAAGCAATCCCCAAACATCTTCACTCCTGAAATTCTCTCAAACCTTAACTTCATGATTCCCCCAGACTCTTTGCTTTGTTCAGAAAAACTCCCTCCAAAGAAGAAAAGACTGTTCAAAACAAAATTTTCCTTTACAAGCAATAAATTTTGCTTTAAATTTTCAGTACTGCCTCCCTCCTTTGACATACCTAATAATTCCATTCTGGGAGTTTTAGAAAATAGCCAGGAAGATATACAGAATTTTAGCATTAGGCATGACATTATTTATTATGCAGCAGCAACATGTGTCCAACAATAGGGTATTAGGTGTACATTTTTATATCTCCATCAAATAGGATAAATGAAAAATCGTGTTGTAGCAGATTATTTTATTGGTGGGTATAGGAAAATGCCCAAGATATGTTATGTGGGGAAAAAAAGCAGGTTACTATGTAATAATAATTTAATTCCAATTTTGTAAAATATTTTACTGTTTTTATACAATACGTCTATAGAGACAAAAGACTAGCTTATACATGAACGTGTCGATTGTTATGGGACTACTATCATAGACAATTTTCTTTTTTTCCAGTTTCAGCATTGTCCTCATTTTCTGCAACTAACACATGCTATTTCAGTAATTTAGGAAAAAAGACGAATGTGTGTGTAAGATAATTATGTATAACAGAGCACAATGCCTCGCTGATGATACGGGCACCGGATGTGATCTCATACCGTATGCAGCTGTGCAACGCTGTAGGCATATATTGAGTTCAAGGTTAATTACATCGTCCTTGTCTTTTCCTCACAAATATGCCATGTCATGACCTCCAGCGCAGCTTGTTAAACTGAACTTATTTTCCTCTGCTTCTCCCTACCCCTACCTTGCCCTCTGCTGCATCGCCCCCCTCCGTGGCATACATACACTCCTTTTCACCTTGCAAATTCTCCTCTGCTACACAATCCCGAGTCCTGCTGGGCTCAGGCCCTTCCTCCTCATACTTCCTGTCCATTACCAAGTCCTCCAGATGTTCTTTCGGAGCATCATGTGCTCTTGCACCTTCTGCCAATGCTCTACTTCAGCTTTTCCTACCCATAAGGTGTCTCAGACTGGCAATTGAAAACCAAACCTTACCCACACACAACGGTTCTCTCTACCTCCAGACTGGTGGATTATAGAAACAACACTTAGGAAGTGAGAAACTTCAGATGAAGATACAGACTTCCAGCTTCTCATTTTTAAACCAAGTGCTATGCTGAATCTGAGAAGTGCCTTCCCTTTTAGATACAGCTGATCTTTCCAGTTTTCTATAGTCTCCACCGCTCCTTATTCTATTTCTACCACCACCAGTTCCAGAGTCATTCTGCGTTAAGCTTACTCTGCTGTTTTCCTTGCTCCATCCATGCACACTGAATGTGTGGCTCGAACCTCTATTCAGAGAATGCTAGTCAGAAGCAGCCTCCAAAATCCTTTTAGAGTAGGAATATCTACTACATATTGCTTTAAAAGACTATTTTTTCTTTGCTATAATCAATTCCAAAATGAGGAATTGCCTAAGAATTGATAAGGGAGCAAAATGCCTCTCAACTTGCTGTTTTTGTAGTGTATTTATTTTTATTGGTGGTGCTTAGGATTACGTTCAGGGCCTCCCATGCACTAGGAAAGCTCTCTACCACTGAGCTCCTCCGCAGACCTTCAAATTACTCTTCTAATCTCTGAAGAGTCAAGCATGGTGGTGCGTGTCTGTAATTGGAGCAATCTGGGTGACTGAGTCAGGAGGATCACACGTTTGAACCCAGCCAGGGCAATTTATTGACTTAGTGAGACCCTGTTTTAAAATGAAAAAGGGCTAGAGAAGTAGCTCAGTTCAAGGGCCTTGGGTTAAATCCCCAGTATCCACCCCCAATCTCTGAATGAACAGGTGAAAGAAAACTGAATTGACTACATAGCACAATATTTTGTTTCTTAAATTATCCTAACTGCTAACTGAAATGTTCTAACTTTTAGTTATTATTTTTTAAATTTTATGTACATATGTATTTTTGCTGTGCTGGCTATCAAACCTATGGTCTTGTGCATGCTAGGCACTCTACCACTCAGCCCCTGTTATTTTCAAAAAACATACATTTCGGGCCAGTGAGATGGCTCAGCGGCATAAGCGCCTGCCTGGTAAGCACAAGGTCCTGAGTTCGACTCCCGGAACCCACATACGAAAAAAGGGCCGGTGATATTGCTCAGCGGCGTGGGCGCCTGCTGGCAAGCACGAGGTCCTGAGGTCGACTCCCAGTACCCGTATTAAAAAAAAAAAAAAAATATATATATATATATATATATAGTCTAATGGGGAGTCCATATTCAACCTTTTCCAATTGTCCAAAAAAATGCCTATATGAGTTTTTTAATATATAAAGAAATCCAGTATCCAATTAAAAACCAAATATTGCATTTAGCTGTCAAATCTTTTCAGTCTCTTTCTAGTCTAGAGCAGTCCCAAGTCCTCTTTTTTATTGAAGTGTTCAGGCTCATTTTGCCAAAAGTTCCATAATTCAGGTGTCTGATGCAAAAATACTACCTAAACAATGCTCTGTTCTTTCCTCATGTCATATCAAGAAGCCTGAGATGTTCAATTATTCCATTATTGGTGATGATATGTCAGATCTCTTGCATAAGGTGACTCTTCACAGACTTCTCCAACGCAGAGTTACTTTTAACTCTTTGCAATAAATAAGCAGGCTGGTGACACTTTGAAACAGTGTGAGCCTTTCTCCACCAACTTTGCACCCAGTGCATAATGATGGTTGCAAAATCCTTCATAACAAAATTAAATTATACCCTAGAAAGAGGCAATGGAGCTAATAATGCCAAATGGTCTAACAGAATGAATGCAACAGGCAATGTAAGCAAGTAAGTAGAAGAGAAAGAAATAGAACCAGCAGCAGGAAAATAATACAATGATAGGAATAAATCAACACCTATCAGTTAAAACCATCAAAGTGAATGGTCTCAATTTGCCAATCAAAAGACACAGATTTGCAGAATGGATCAAGAAACAAGATCCAACAGTACGCTGTATACAAGAAACACATTTAACTCAGAAAGAAATTCATAGACTAAAAATCCAAGGATGGAAAACAATATGAGATGCTGTAAACAAACAATAGTAGCTCTCTTGTTTTCAGACAAATTGGACTTTAAGCCAAAACTGATAAGAACAGGTAAAGAAAGTTACTACTTTTTAAGAGAATTATTCAACAGGGAGAGATAACACTTATAAACGTATATGTACCAAAAAATGGTGCATACAACTTCATAAAACAGATACTGGACATAAAAGACCAGGTAAATATCAATACAATTATAGTGGGGTACCTAAATATCCCACTATCACAAATAGATCAACTAAAAAAAAATCAACAAAGAAATATCAGAGTTGAAGCAAACCTTTAAACAAATGGACTTAATAGATATATACAGAGTGTTCCACCCAACAACAAAATACACATTCTTCTCAGCAGCACATGGAACTTTCTTCAAAATAGACCACAAGTCAGCAACATAGCATGCTTAAGTAAATACAAAAGAATCAAAATTTTACCTTGCATATAATCAAATCATAGTGCAATGAAACTAGAAATCAATGGTAAAAGAAACCACAGAAATTATGAAAATGCATGGAAATTAAACAACACACTCTTAAAAAAAAATCAATGGGTCACAGAAGAAATTACGGAAGAAATAAGAGAGTTCCTAGAATTAGGTGATAATGCCAATACAACATACCAGAACTTACGGGACACAATGAAAGCAGTCCTAAGAGGAAAATTTATAGCATGCATGCCCACATAAGTAAAACAGAAGAAGCCTAAATAAAAAACCTAATGATAAATAATCACATGATCATTTCAATAGACACAGAAAAGACCTTTGACAAAATCCAACATTCATTCATGATTAAAACACTGAAGAAAATAGGTATAGAAGACCTTATCTCAATCTGATAAAAGTCAATTATAACAAACCTACTGCCAACATCATATTAGATGGGAAAAAAACAAAAGTTTTCAAGGTCCTAGAAAAATAAGAACATTTCAAATCCAGACCTAGTAGAAGGAAGAAAATTATAAACACAAGAGCAGAAATCAAAGAAATGGAGACTAAAAAGACAACACAAAGAATCAATTAATCGAAGAGCTGGTTCTTTGAGTAAACAAAATAGACAACCCCTTAGCCAATCCTAACAAAAAAAAAAAAAAAGGAAAGAAAAGACTCAAATCAATGCAATCACAACAGACACAGCTGAAATCCAGAAGATTATTATCAACTAGTTCACAAATCTGTACAGCAATAAACTGGAGAACTCAGAAGAAATGGAGAGATTCCTAGGTACATATGAATTATCAAAACTGAACCAAGAAGACTAAAAATCTGGAATAATCTGGTAACAGGCAATGAAATTGAAGTGGTAATAAAAAAAACCTATGAACTAAGAAAAGCCCAGGTGCTTTTGGATCCACTGCCAAACTCTACAAGAACTTCAGGGAAGATCTAAAGCCAATACTCTTGAAACTCTTCAATGAAATAGAAATGGAAGGCATACTCCCAGAGTCATTCCTGAAAGTTAACATTACCCTGATTCCAAAACCTGACAAGGATCTAATAAAAAAGAGAACCAAAAGCCAATCTCTCTAATGAACATAGATGTAAAAATTTTCAACAAGATACTGGCAACAGGATGGCAACAAATCATTAGAAAGACCATACACCATGACCAAGCTGTCTTCATCCCAGGGATGCAAGGATGGTTCAACATATGCAAATCAATGTAATCCATCACATAAACAAAAACAAGGACAAAAATCACATGATCATCTCAATAGACATAGAAAAACCTTTGACAAAATCCAACATTCATTCATAATTAAAACCCTGAAGAAAATAGTTATAGAAGGACCTTGTCTCAATCTGATAAAAGCCAATTATAACAAACCTCTGCCAAAATCATATTAGTTGGGGAAAACTGAAAGCTTTCCTTCTAAAATCAGGAACACGACAAAGTTGTCCACTATCACCACTCCTGTTCAATATAGTCCTCAAAACATTAACCAGAGTAATCAGGCAAGAGAAAGAAATAAAAGGGATACATATAGCAAAGGAAAAAGTTAAAGTATCATTATTTGCAGATGACATGATTAGCTACAAGACCCAAAACATTCTACTAAAAGACTCCTATAATTAATAATCAAATTCAGCAATGTGATAGGACACAAAATCAACACATAAAAATCAGTACCATTCCTATATACTAATAATGAATTCACTGAAAAAGAAATAAGGAAAACAATACTATCCAAAGTAACATCAAGAAAAAGTAAATACTATACTTGGGGATTAACCTAACCAAGGAAGTGAAAGACTTCCACAGTGAAAATTATATCACTCTGAAAGAGGAGATTGAAGAGGATGTCAGAAAATGGAAAGCTGCCCCATGTTCCTGGACTATATTGAACAAATTTCCTTGACTATATTCAACAAATATAGTCAAGATAATTACAGTTCCAAAACTGGTATATAGATTTAACACAATCCCAATCAAAATACCAACAGCATTCCTCAAAGATCTAGAGAAAACAATCCAAAAATTTATATGAAACCAGAAGAGACCCAGAATAGCAATTCTGGGTAACAATAGCAAAGCGGGAGGCATCACAATCCCAGATTTGAAGCTATGTTACAAAGAAACAGAGATAAAAACAGCACAGTATTGGTACAAAAGCATACGTGTGGAGTGATGGAACAGATTAGAGGAAGCAGAAGAAACCCCACATTCAGCTATTTAGTTTTTGACAAAGGGGCCAAAAACATACACTGGAAAAAAGATAGCCTCTTTAATAAATAGAGCTGGGAAAATTGAATATCCATATGCAGAAGGTTGAGCCTAGACCCATATCTCTTACCATGTACTAAACTAAAATCAAAATGCATCAGAGATCTTCTGTTAAAAACAGAAACACTGCCGGGCATGGTGACACACGTCTGTAATCCCAGCATTTGGGAGGTTGAGGCAGGAGGATTGCTGCAACTTCAAGGCCAGCTTGGGCTACACAGTAAGTTCAAGGACAGATTGAAGTATATAGAGTGACCCTGTCTCAAAACAACAACAACAGCAACACAGAAACAATCTGCTAGAGGATAAAATAGGTAACATTCTTGAGGACATAAGTGTAGGAGAGCTTTCTGAACAGTTAATTCTAATACCGAGAATCAACAAATAGGATTATATCAAATTAAAATGCTTCTGCACAGCAAAGTAAACAACCAACAGAGTGAAGAAACAACCTACAGAATCGGAAAAAAAATTTTGTCATGTATTCCTCAGACAGAGGACTGATAGCTAGAATATAAAAAGAACTCAAAAAATTAGACCCCCAAAATAAAAGAATCAAAAAACGGACAATGGATGATAATGAAGACAAAAGCCAGATATTTTATTTAAGAGTTGGTTTACTAGGACAACACCACTAATCCATTATGAAGGCAGAGTCCCCATGACCTAATCACTCCCCAAAGGCCCCACCTTTCAACTGCTGATTGAGGATCAAGTTTCCAACACACGCAGTCTGGGGGAAGCATTCAAACCATGGCAATTACCGCCATCAATCACTCTTCCTACAGGGGCAGAGAGGGGGGGTTCAGGGATCTGGGTGTCCCAGATACACATCCTTAAGGTTTCTATAAAAAGCCAACGCTGTCCTGATGTATAATGACTGCCAAAGTCTCAAATGCATAGGAGTCAAAATACCCAGGGAGGGGCCCAACTGTCCTGCTTCATATTTATGTCAATTAAGCTCTAAGCTCCTTGCTATACAACGTCACGTGCTGACATCTTGAAGACAGCAGATCAGCTTGTTTTCCATATTTCCAAAAGGTGATAATGTAGTGCTTAGAGAAGTGACTTGAGTCGCCCCAGGTGCACAGTCACTGGGTTGTGCTGAGCCTGGCCCTGGGCTCTGAAGGAGAAGGGAGGTCAATGGACCTTGGGGTTTCTTCGCACCCAGTTTGTTAGGAAAGAGAAGTCAAAAGGATGTCAAAGTCAAAGGAGGTGGCCTGTCGGGCTGTGCAGTGTGGCTCTGCAGATGCATCCTGGGGAACCAGGTGGCTGGGACAAGGCAGAGCCAGACGGGGAAGAGATCACTTGCTTCTAGGTCCAGCTCCACTATGGGCCAGGGTGAGGCCGGGCAAGTCCCTCCCCTCCCCAGTCCAGGCCTCCAACTCCCATGTGGGAAGAAAAGAGTGGTTGAGCCACAGGTGCAGTGCAGCCAGGACATGGATTCTCTCGTTCACCTGCATTCCATTTGCCTTTCTGTGGTTTATGCTATCAGGTGGCAAATCAATTTGACTCCTTATTCTAAGTGCTTCATCTTTGTTTGTCTAAATGCTGGTGAGTATGAAGTTATATGTCCCCAGAGGGACTTTGCTTCCTCGCCAAACTACTGTGCCTGTAACATGACCAAAAAAAAAAAAAAAAAAAAGTGGCAGCTTTAATTTCCTGATGACAGCAATTAGAGACCAATGCAAAGTGAGCATGCCGAGGCCTTAAACCAAGTAGTGTCAGGGTGACACCCCGAACCTCCTTTGCATCAGCCTTCCTGGTGTGTTTCCAAGGTCCTCAGTGAGCCTAGGATCCCACTGACACCCCATAGTGTTTATTGAGCGCTTCCTATGTTCTCTGTACTTTCCACACACTGTTAATTAACCTTCGTTAAGCAAAAAGGGCGAGGAACTTGTGCAAGCCCCACAGGTGAGGATGTGGTGGAGCCAGGATTCAAACTCAAGTGCTCTGCCTGAAGGCTGGTTCTTCACATGTGTTGGCACAAAATTTATAAGCAATAGGATCAGGACAATCTTGGACATGTGTTATAGAACAAGCATATCATCACTGTGCCAAGGGGATGCTTTGAAATGTTAACTGTGGGTATTTTTCTCCTTCAAGTCATAAGTTTGTTTGTTTGTTTGTTTGTTCTGTACTCCATGGTCCTGTTCCATGTGGCATTTCAGAAAAAGGATAAGGAACAAGGTCTTCTTCTAGCTTCTAATAGAGGGCCCAGAGGACATTGTAAGGATTTAGCAAAGACACTACCCAGCCTGTGAATGTATCCTGCAGAAACTGACACCTAACCGAATGGAAGACTCTCTGCACCAAGGAGTTGGAAGGCAACTTTTTATTAACGCCGGCAGGCTGGTGGGAACCAGGTCCAAGTCACCAGCCCTGCCTTAGAGTAAAACAGCAACTTACATACATTTTGTAAGCAGGAAGTACAAAGCTGATAGCAGGTTATTTTATAATTGGTTACATATGTTTTGGTCACATGCTGTTAGGCAGATTCGTCCTGGGCAGGTTTCATTAGGGGGAGTTGTTTATCATAAGGCGGGAATGTCTAGGGAGGGAGCTGGGGCTGAGCAGGTGAGTAAAATCAAGCGTCCTTGGCTGGGCTAGTCTGTCCCGAGCAGAATGTCCTTGAAACAAGATACATTCACAGGCTGGGTACTGCAGCTGGGCTAAATTATCTATGAGTTGCAGCTAGCATGCAGGGTCAAGGCTAGCTGAGTCTAATGGTCTAACAGTGAGACAGGCTAGGCTAGCATAGCCTGTCTTAGCATGGGGTCAGGCTGTTAGTTTTTAAAAAATTTCTATTACACTTTAAGAGCCATCTAATTCCACTTCTCCCATGCAACCTTTCTCAGTTGTCCTCTTTGCTTCCCCTGGAAGTAGCTGTTGCCTCATTTGTGACCTTGTTCATACCTTTTTGTTATGGTTTAGATCTACAATGTACCCCCAAAGTCTCATGTGTTTGGAAAGTGGTTGGGTCATGGGTGGCTATACTCACCAGTAGATTCATCTCCTTCCCTGGCTTCTCTCTTCTATTCTCTCTCTGCTTCCTGGCCACCATGATGTGAGCAGCTTTTCTCCATCAGACTCATCCACCGTGCCCTTCCTGCCTTGGAACCACCTAATCATGGAGTGAAAACGTGACCCAAAGTAAACCTCTCTTCCTTTAAATTGTGCGTATTGGGTATTGTGTCTCAGCAATGAGGAAAGGGACTAAGACACCTTGTCCCTGAGCTCTTTGCCACAGCTCCATCTTGCATCCCTCACAAAGCAGTATCCCTGAGGGCAGGCTCTGTGTCTGACCACATGGTGCCTTACAAAACGTGGACCTGGTCCTCCCTTTCAGAGGGTGCTCACAAAGAAATAGACAATGTGTAAAGTACTCACCTGCTTTTAAGCCATAAAGGTTAAGGGCAGGTTAATGGTGCCTGTTCCACCAGTGACCAAAGAGATGAACAGAGAAAGTGAAATTCCTTCACTGTCCTCTCCCAGGCCCACCACTGTCATTGTCTTGTGTGTCCTTCCAAAAATGAGCTTGTCATTTTGTGCAAGGCCCTCAGACCCAGTGAATGAAGACAGCCAATGAGAAGAATTCATGTGAATAAGGACAGGAGAGGGGCTGCAGGCCAGGGACCTGGACAGATCTTTAGGGGAGGAGTCAGGAATTGTGCTGAGGAAGTTGAGACAGGGATGCCAAGGCTTTGGGGCAGCCCAGAAGTTTATCAGTTAATACATGACCAGAGGCCAGGAAAGGCCCTGAAGCAGAGAACTTTCTCCAGGAGAAGTCTGTTTAGGTAGAAACAAGAGCTCAAGAGCCCAAGATAAAGAGAACAGCAGGTGGCAGCGAAACTTGTCCCTCCTCAAAGTGTGGCCTCCACAGCTCTTCCCCAGGCAAGGTCAGCAATGACAGAGACCTGAACACAGGCTACATGAACTCCTCAGGCAGCGTTACTAAAACATTTTGCCCTTGCTTTTGAAAGCAGAAGATATGAGAGTGTGGGGCATCCTGAATGGTGTGGAGAAAGGAGGCATTCAGCGCCCTTGGGGGAAAGAAGAGAGAGCAAGCAAAGTTAGGACAGGGGCCAGACAGTGAAACCCCCAAGATAAATGCAAGGACAAGCCTAAGATGGCACATGTGGGAAGGAACATGGACCCCAGCAGGGCAGCCCAGGATCGGTGCAGTCAGAAAGTAGGCAACACACACAGGATGCTCTGGGAAAGACACAGTCCAGGGACACAGTGGGCCTGGGATTCACCTGTCACTGCATCCCTGAATCAAATTCAAATGGAGTCCAGATAGTTGCATGAGGGAGAGGACAGGGTTCCAGAAGGAAGCTCGGGGCAGGACTGGGGGTGCCCGCAGTGGCTGCCCTCGCAGCTAAGCCGGCCTGTCCTCATTTTGCAGGACCAGCACAATGATAGGACCTCCTGTCCATGGTCTATGAGAATTGGGAGGCTCTAGGCCATTTTTCAGGCAGGGGCCCCCCAGAATGGTCAACCACACTGTTGGTTCTGCTCTAATGTGGTGTCACCAAGCCTCGAGCTGCTCTCCTGTCCTGCTACAAGACCTTATTTAAACACAGCTCTGCCTGGACTTGGACCCGGGGTGGGGGTGTATTGCCCTTACCAGATCCCTGCAGTCCCAGGTCCAGAACACATGCCAGCCTTGCCATTGGATGTTGGAGTGTGGCCTCTGCCAGTCATCCCAGCACTGGATGAGATGTCCACCTGCAACTGCATGCAAAACATCCACCTGTTAAACCCTTCATGACACCCTTTCTTGGTGCCTGCTCCAGGCAGGTGCACATGTCTAATCTCTGGATCCCGACTCTCTCCCTCACTTACTCATTCCACAGATATCTACTGAGTGCCGACTGTATACCAAGCACTGGATGCAAACACACTGTGACCCTTTTGTGAGTGGAATAAATTACTTAACCCTTCTAGGATTTTACATTCTCTTCTATAAAGTGGGAAAAATGTATACTTCTCAAGGGGTTATACTGGATGTCTGTGTCTCCAAAATTCATATGTTGAAATCCCAATCCTCAGAGTAATGGTATTAAGATTTGGTCCCCTGGGAGGTGACTGAGTCATGAGGGTGGACCCCTCACAAATGGGATCAGTGCCCTTATAAAAGAGGCACCAGAGAGATCTCCCATCCTCTTCCCACCAGGGTAGAACACAGTGAGAAGATAGCCAGCTATGAGCCAGGAAGTAGCTCCTATCAAGACACTGAATCTTCTGGTGCCTAGATCGTGGACTTCTCAGCTTCCAGAACTGTGAAAAATAATTCTTACTATTTATAAGCCACCTGGTCCACAGTGTTGTTATTGATTTTTCTGTTCCTTTTCTGAGAATTAAATAAGATAGTAAGTAAAGTTCTTGTTACAAAGTAGGACTTCAAGAAATAGTACTTGCGAGTTCTGAGTAATAATCGATGGTGCTAATAAGAAATATATTTCCTTGGGCCAGTGATATAGCTCAGCGGCATAAGTGCCTGCCTGGCAAGCACGAGGTCCTGAGTTTGACTCCCCGTACCTGCATTAAAAAAAAAAAAAAAGAAATATATTTCCTTAAGTTCATCATTTATGAAGAAGACCAGGACCCAGAGTAGCTTTCACTAAAAGACATCTATCCTGCCTCCTTCATTCCTCCTAACACCTCAGATTTTTAACCACTTGATAGGATTGCAGAAGAGAGCAATGTGGTTCAATATCTGTTTCAGGAAGATGGTTTTTGGTGTAATGTAATAGCCCCATGGGAAATATCACAGATAGGAGAGAGATCTGTTGGAAGAATAATGCATTGATATTAGAGCCAGCTGGTAAAGGCTAACAACAATAGAGATAAAAGTACTGGCTTTGTTGTAAAATCAATGAAAAGAGTGCAATAAACAGAACCTGGAGACTTATCACATGACTAGGGACCAAGGAGAAGAGCATCAGAGCACCCTATTTTACTGGGTATGTGGAAGAAGGAAAAAGGAGGACTAGGTCTGGGAGAGAAGGTAGTTCATTTTGGATGTGTTGTGTGAAATGGATAAACAAGATTTCTGGCTATGTCAGTCAGCTACTGCCACCATCATGGGTATAACAAACCACTCCAAAACTCAGCCACTTACATCAACAGTCCCTCATTCTCATTCATATGCTCATGGGTGCAACAGGAATTGGCTGATCCAGGCTGACTCATTCTATGTGTTTATAACATCCTTAGATCAATGGGCCATCCAGGCTATAACCTTCTCAAGGCAATGACCAAGCAAGGAAGGCAAGCCCAATATACAGATGCCCTGGCTAACTTCCATCAGCCAAAGAAAGTTACAAGGCAAAGGCCAAAGTTAATAGAAAGGAGGAAAGGACAAAAGATCAATAATTGCCAAACAATAATCAAATCCAGGGGTCACCAAACTACTGTATATCTGTAATCCAAATCCAAGTTGTCACCTGTATTTGTAAAAGAAACTTTATTGGATTACAGCTGTGCCCATTTGCTTATATTACCTATGGCTTCTTCCATGTGAAAGCATCAAACTGAATGGTTGGCAAAGACTTCAGGGCCCCTAAAGCTGGAAATATTTAGAATCTGGTCCTTTACAGAAAAAATTTGCCAACCCTGATCTAATCTCCTGCACTGGCCAGAAAAACCCCTGAGTCTCAATGGGGCTTCCAGAAACACTGGATGTCATTCAGTTTTTCTGAGATTTCAATTATATCTCACAAAGGAAACAGTAGGGTCTGAACAGAAATAAAGGGTGCTGTGCTCAGCATGGTATGTGGACCCTGCCTTTGTTCCACAGGAAGCCCTAATTCACCCCAGAGCAGGACATATGACAAGTTTATAAGGATGCATTTCCTGCCGGGGCCATCAATCACTACTCGGAAACTTACATCTCACACATGAAATCAACAGCCTGGGTGCAGAGCTGTGGCTGACCTCTACAATCCGTGCAAAGGATATGTTCCACAGGAGACAGAGCCCCCTGAAAGAAAGGGCTGTGACAAGAAGCACAGGGCCCCCCAAAGCTCCCCCAACCCAACGTCAGCCAGGAAGGGCCTTGGGTGCCCTAGGACACAGCTATAATTCAAACGGCTTTTACAAGCAGTCATGAGTTCAAAGTGGAAATTTACTCTGAGTATGGAGCATCAATCACCAAGAAAGAGACTTCCCACTGTATTTTCTCCCAAGGCCTTTCACGAGGGTCACTGAGGCCAAACACACACTGCAGATCACATTGTTCCCGGAAGCTGCTCCTGCATGCAGGGCTTGGCTAGGCCAGCCTGGCCCAGGTGCTGAAAGAGGTTCTATGCCTATCAGTGAATATTTATTGAGGCCAAATATTAATCTAGGTACTAGGCGCAAAACAGTGAATAAAATGTACAAATACTCCTGCCCTCGTGGAGCTTATATTCTGGTGTGTGCAGACAGAGAAGGAGGAGGGAGACCAACAGTCTATAAAAGGAGTAAGTAAAATATGGAGCACGCCCAGTGTCCATTAGTGCAGAGGAGAGAAATTCGGGAAGGGGAAGGAAATGCATATGGTGAATGGGCTGCAGTCCGAAGCGAGGTGGTCAGGGAAGACCCACCCAGAAGGCAGCAGGACAGCAAGGACATCCAGGGAAAACGCTCAAGGGAGTGAGGCGTGTATGACCTCCCTGTGTAGTTGGAGGAAAGGTCAGGCAGGAAGAGGGAGCCGCAGTTGTAGTGAGGTTCAGAAGTGGAGGAGGTTGATACTCAGATTCTCAGGATCTGGTTCCAGACAGGTAGGTCTCACACTAGGCTTAAGAGAAGAGGTCACTTTAATTTTATTTAAATATTTTTCTCCAGTAAGTTGTCTTTATTGTATTTCCCCAAAGCATTCCATTTAGTTTTCAGAAATAACAACTGTAACTGTTTTCTTATTCACATTTAAATTTATCATATAATATTTGTTTCAATTATTTCATTACAATAGTAAGTATGACTTGTGTAAATAAATGTAGGAAATAAAAATACCTGCTTTTCTTTGTGCGTGGGGGGGGGTACTGGGGTTGAACCCAGGGCCTTTGCACTGAGCTACAACCCCAGCCCTTTTGTATAGATTTTGTTTTGAGACAGAGTCTTGCTAAGTCACTAAGTTGTCCAGGGTGAGCTCAGACTTGCAATCCTCCTGCCTCAGCCTCCCGGAGTGCTGGGATTACAGATGTGTGCCACCATAGTCAGTTATACACCTGATTCTTGGTTAGCAACAACAGAACCAGAGAAGAGCTGAAGTACACAGACGTACTAGAGTGCTGAGGGCCTCAGTCAGTACATTCTGCAGAGGGACTGAATGCAGCTGGCGGATGAGAGGGGTTTCCCATAATTGACCCCAAAAGCAGGCTGTCAGTGGTGATCCTCAGACATATGATACTTCTTCTGTTTTTGTCCTTACTATTGCCACACCTGGAGCTCTTTGGGTCATCCAGTGCACCCTATTATGAATTTAATTAAAGCATATCTGTGACATATAAATGCATCACTCTGATGCTTAACTCCAGTGATGCAAAACTTTTAAGAATGGGTAGCACAGTGGCATTAGAAGTTCTATTCCTCCCTATTAAATAATTCAAGTTTGCTAGCCCTTCCTGCTGGCCTTAACTTTCCATCTTTTTTCAAGCTTCTAAAAGCAAGCTATGACTTCAGTTAATAGAGCACAGGAATAAAGACAAGAAATTGTCTTAATGGAGAGCTGCCTCCATCCTCAGTCTGATGGATGAGTCCTTTCCCTGGCCGGGCTGGTGATGAGTGCAGTGGAGAAAGGTCCCTCCTGTCCCACCCACTCCAGCCCAACCTCCTCAGTCTCCCCTTTCATGCCTGTCCTACAGAGGTTAGTGGTGGCAACTGCTCTCAGGGGCTCCTGGCTTTGGCCTCGACTCACCCCAAAGATGCTGATTTGTGTGGTGCACACACCAGAGCCCTAGCCTGTCCCAGGTGCCAGCAAGTCCCCACAGCGGAGGATTCCAATTTCCCCAGTCATCTGGCCGCCCTGCCCTGCAAACTCGGTTTAAAACCAGCCTTCGCAGCCACAGGCAATGCCACCCAGGGTCACTGCAGAGGAGACCTGGGTCTGCAGCCAGCTTCCAGATTCCCCCATCCTCTTTCTCATCCTCAGGACCTGCTCTCATGGCGCACCCTCCATGGACCCTCCTGCTGGTTCCAGGCACTGCGCACTTCTTTGGACTGACATTGACATCGCAATTGCTCTCCCTCTAAAAGCAGAAGCCACAGTTTATATTCCTGTTGGTTGAGTCTCTTTCTCTGCTAAACAGAAAGCTCTTTAAGGCAAGAAATGGACCTACCCCTCAATGCCCTGCACCCAGAACAGGCTCCTGTGGGGGTTGTAGGTCAATAAAAGCTGTGTGCTGAGTTGAAGATGTTCCTGGTAAGAAGCTGCTTAAGCCCAAGGCCTCGGTATCCAGCCTCCCCCTCTCCCCGGGGGCCAAGGCCTGTAGGTGGTCTGGGTGCTGCAGCCCCACTTCTTCTTGGGCAACCTACAGAGACCTGCAGCTCAAGACCCAGGCACTGAGGGTCAGGAGGCAAGGCCACGGCTTTCAAAATTAAACACTTGTGTTTTTTCTCAGAACACAAGCCCTTGGTCATCTTCAGCATCAAAGCCAACCTGAGCTCTTCTCTGGCATTGACTGGGCTCTGCTCAGGAGGGGAGGCATGTTTCACAAGTGTTTACAGAAAGAAAGGAGAAGCCAAAAGGAGCAAAAGAGAGATCTATAGTTGGGACCAGAGGGACTGAGGTGCCCAGCGGGGGAAAGGTTAGCGTCTCTGGCCAGCTCTAACCAACAGGGTCACGGAGGGGAAACTGTTCTGCAAGTAAACAATATTGGGCGTTTGCGGTGGAAGAGGCACTTTGTGACCCAGTCTATTCGGATGCTCACCTGCCATCAGGAGGTGGCTGGAAAGTGGGTGCAGGGCAGAAGGACTGTTTGGCTTAGACTTTACATCCACAAACTGCCTCAAACTTGGACTCTTGAAATTCTCCCCAGTGAGGCCCTTCATACTGTCACAGATACCTGCTTCCAGCATGGATGGAAAAGAATAGTTGTCACTCAGCGTCAGTGTCTCAGGACAGAACCACAGGGCACTATGAAATAATCTGGTTTTATAAATTTCATCATTCGCTTGCAAAGAGTATGATCCCACTATTGTATTGTTATAACAACATTAGTATACGTTAATATTTTCAATACACCACAACTGCAGGAAGCAAAGATACCCCAGTGGCAATAGATAAAATTGGAATATGAACAGAAGATTTGATAAAAGTACTGTATCAATGTTAAATTTATTGAAGTTGATTACCACACTATGGTTAAATACTAGAGTATTCCTATTTTTAGGAAACAGATATGAAAATATTTAAAGGTAAAAGACCTTGATGTATGTAACTTATCACCAAATGGCTCCGAAAAGAAATTATATAGACAGAGAGACAGAAAATAGATAGATAGATAGATAGATAGATAGATAGATATAGATGATTGATAGATAGATAGATAGATAGATAGATAGATAGATAGATAGATAGATAGAGGGAGGAGAAAGAACAACAGAGCAGATGCATAAAAGATTAATAGTAAATGAATCTACATATGTGATTACAGATGTATTTGTACTGGCTTTATTTATTTATTTATTTTTGCATGTTGTCTATAAGATTGAAACTATTTCCAAATCAGAAGTTTTTTCAATTCACCACAATTTCTATACTATGTTTTGGGACTTAATCATTTTTATTATAGCATAATTCTGCAAACACAGAAGAGATGCAGACCTCTCTTGATCCCTCATCTCCAAAGAGCTCTCACCTTGAGCCTCATCTTTTCTCTCCGTGAAGGGTAGGAACAGAGACCCTCCACAGAGCTTGGTCCCCATTCAGAAGCCTGATGAATGGACAGAGAGGTTCAGCTGGCTCCATCCAGATTTGTAAAGTTGGCTACACCCACAATTTTATTAAAGTTCCCAAGCAAAGACCATGTTAACTTAGGAATCTCACACTTCACTAGGCGTCTCCTCGATGTCCCGTCCCTCTCTCCTCTCTCTGTGCCCTCTCCTTGGGAAGGGTTTCTATGTCTTTCATTGAGCACTTTCAGAGTGCTGACTCCCATAGCTAAGTCACTAACTCTTACACCTAACCACCTCCTCGACAACTGTGTCTCGAGGTAGCTTGAAGTCACCATTCCCAGAACTCATCTCTTCCTCTTTTCACCTCAACCAGTCTTCTCTAGGATTCCCTCTGACAGAAAGAACACCACACAGTCCCTGAAGCCAGACCCGTCTCCAAATATCTGAACATACTATCCTCTTCTTCCCATGTTATCAACACTAAAATACCTCCCCAGCTGCCCACACTCACCCTCCCATCCCTTCTTTTTAAAATGAAAATCATCATTGTGTCCCATCCATGGTTAATCTTGACTGTTAACTGTGATTGGATTGAGAGATGCCTGGGAAATTAGTGAAAGCATGTCTGTGAAGGTGTTTCCAGAGATGATCGGCATGTGGGACAGCAAACTGAGCGGGGAGACCTACCCTGAATGTGGCCAGCACCATCCAGTAGGCTGGGGGCTCCCAATGGAATAAAAGCAGAAGGAAGAAGCTCACTAGCAAAGTTCTCTCCTTCTCCCACTCTCCCTCTGCTTCCTGTCATCAAATGAGCAGCTTTCCTCTCCCATGACCTTTCCACCATGAGGATTTTTGCCTCATCACAGGCCTAAAAGCAATGGAGCCAGCTTACCATAAACTGAGTCCTCTGAAACCATAAACCAAAATAAATCTTTCCTCTTTACTCAGTTTTTGCCAGATATTTTGTCACATTGATGAGAAGCTGACAATCCATCTCTAGAACCCTCCTCCTGGTTACTTCCAGAACAAAATCCAAAAGATCAACAATATCTACAAGCCCTCACACAGCCTTCACCTAGCTAACTTCCACTCACCTTCAACCCTAAGCTGACCTCTCTTCCTGGATGCTTGGCACTCTCTCCTTGACTAATCCAGCAGCATAAATTATGCCAGTTTTTAGAGCTGTGTCTAGTTTGGTTGAAGAAAAGGAAAGGAAAGTTCTGTAGAAAAAGACATGGATTTAGAAGTGGAGAAAATTGCACAAGGAATACGGATGGTATGAACCATTTTTACCCACAATACTGCTGACACCAAATGGTCTTTCCTCTGCCCAACCACTTCTCCAACACTGCAAATATTCAGGGGGTGTCCCACAATTCCATTAAACTCTGACGCTAGCTACCCAGTCTTAGCACAGGCTCCACAAGTTAAGTGCTCAGTCCGTCCCACCCTCCCTTCCCCCACACACACACTTTTTTTTTCTATGCATACATTTCTAACACTAATCATAAGTCCTGAGCCTCCTGAACTTCTGTTGACCAGCTAAAATTCAGGGCTTCCCACCATCCCCTCCTTAGGCCTGATAATTTGCTAGAGTGGTTCACAGAACTCAGAAAAGCCCTGTACTTACAATTACTGACTGATTACAAAGGTGATTACAAGGCTACAAGCAAACTGCCTGATGAAAAAAATAAAGGATGAGGTCTAAAAAAGTCCTGAGCATAGGGGCTTCTGAACACACACACACACACACACACACACACACACACACACACACAGATGTGTTGAAACAGTTGCTCTCCAAACTGTATAGAGATTTTTTTGTTTTCTTTTGGGCTTAGGGTTTTTTGTTTTGTTTTGTTTTTTGATGGTGCTGGAGACGAAACCCAGGGCCTCCAGCACAATAGGCATGGTTCTGCCACTGAACCACTCTCCCCACCAGCCCAGAAATTTTTATGGGGGTTCTATATTTATGGAGGTTCTATATATATAGGGACTATTGACCAAATCATTGGCAATTGGTGATTGAACTCAATTTTGACCGCTGCCTTTCCAAAGAAGAGGCATAGAGTGGTGGAGCTGAAAGTTCTAACCCTCTAATCATGCCTGGGCCTTTCTGGGGCTTCCAGCCCCAATCCTGAAGCCATCTTCAGCCCCTCAGCCAAAAGTCATCCCATTAGCATACCAAAGTCTCCCATTAGTTGGAGAATTACAAGGGTTTGGCAGCTCTGTGCCAGAACCATGACCAAATACAGTATATACTTCTCATTATCACAAGCGGACAAGGAGAAATGGCCTCCCAAAGCAGGCATGAGATGAACTTTCCAGTAGTTGGTCAATCCTCTTTCCCCCAAAGCTTCCATCCAAGAATGAAATGAGAAACTAACACCAAAGGACTTTAGAATGGGGATGACAAGTAAACTGTGGGTCCTACTGGCCTTTCTATGGCCTATGATGCTCTACAGGGCCATGTGGCACCACATGGCCAGGGAGAAGCCAGGTATAGGGCAGGATTTTGGGAGGGGTGTCTGGAAGATGCACTCTGGGCACAAATGAGAGAGGGAATAGGGGTCAGAAGATGGAATCCTGGTGGAATCAGATTTCCAAAGGTCCTTAGAAGTCCATAAGCTTGAGCTCACCATTTCTCAGTGTGTCAGACTCTTTTTCTAAAGATGGTGGCAACAATCTCTTACATCCTACATGCTCCATTTTTTTTCAATGAAGATTGAACCCAGGGCCTCACACATCCTAATGAAACATTCTAGCCCTTTTACACATCTTGAGACAAGGTCTAATTTTCCCAGGTTGGCCTCTAACTTGCGATCTCCAGCCTCCCAAGCAGCTGGAATACAGATGTGTGCCGCTATGCATGCCTTCCTCGCGCTTTGTAAAGAGTCTTCCACACCCCAAGCTAACCCACAGAAGGTAATGAGAATTTATGCCCGGGTCCCTTAGAACACTCGCCTTGGAGCTTTAACCCACCAAGTTGTAAGTGCAACCGTGTAGGTACCCCAGCTCAGAGCCTCCATTGAGGTTCCAGCCACAGCCAGGTCAACTGCCAGGCCCATCAGTGACTATGGCTCCAGCTGCAGAGTCACCTCCAGGCTCTAAACCGCAAGGAGTAATGATAAACATCTCAACTGAGTCCTGAGTTTCTGATCCACAGTATTCATGAGCATAGTGAAATGGTTGTTTTATGCCACTAAGTTTGGAGTGGTTTATTATACAGAAGTAGTAACTAGAACTCCCAAGCTGTTAACAGACGCTACGCAAAAAAAAAAAAAAAAAAAAAAAAGAGTGGGGGCGCTGTACTAGAAGGTTTTGGCAAGCGCTTAGCAACACGAATTCCAAGTGAGGAGGGCTGTGCGTTCCCAAGGGACCTCTCACAGCCTTTAGCACACCGTGCACACTGTCGAGCTCTGAGATGGAGACCATGGTATTTGGTGCTCTCTGAACAACGTTCTTCAAGGGCTGTGGGTCGGCACACGGCTGACGCTCCGGGCAGTCTTAGGGAAAAGTCATTTCAGGTCCAGAAAGATTCAGAGACCCGCTGGGCACACCCAGGCTCAGGGCCAGAACTCAAAGCTCCTGAACCCGTGCAGAGGCGGGCGGAGGTGTCCCCGGCGCCCTCCTCCTGCTCCTTTTCCCATCCACAGCCTCTCCGGGGCCTAGGTCACACCTTGCCTCCTCTCCACTCCACCTGCTCCCTTCTCTCTGCAGTTGGACAGCTGTGGAAAGGAAAGAAAGAGGTAGGAGCGGCTCGCAGCCACCACGCCTTGTCACCCCCGCACTCTCTCGGCACGCCCCAGGCACGCCCCACGTACCCCACAGGAGCGCCCACGCGTACGTGCGCAGACGCACCACACCGCGCACCTACACCCGCCCTTCGGCCGCTCGCCGCTCGGCGCTGCCTGTTCGCCCTGCCCAGTCCCTGCCTGCTGTCGCTTCCTCCTAGTTGGTCGCTCCTCCTCGCAGCCTCGGCTGCCGGAGGAACACAACTCTCCCTTGTCCCACCTCCGATATTTCCAGTAAAAGCACCTCGAACACAATCTCGCAGCCACAGCCCTAATTATGTGTGAAAAAAAATTTTTTTAGAGCACGGAACCAAAGCAAACAAGCGCGCACAGAGGAGACCATTCTCCGCGGCCGGGTGACCTCAGGCTGCTCGGGGCCGGTGCGCTCCGCCCGCCGCCTGAGCGGGGAAGCCGGCCAGGCCGGAGGGAGGCGTGGATCTGGGCGCCCCAAGCCCCGGGGCAGACTCGAGATGCGCACACGTGCCCGGTGCCCTGCAGGAGCACGTCCCCGTGGAAGAAGTTGGGGTGTCAGGGGAAATCGGGCAGGGATCTTTTGCCTGGGGATAAAGACCCTTTCCCGGATGGAGTCAGATCGTTTTTTTCACCTTTGGGCTTCTTTTTAAATGTTTTATTATATCGTTTTGTTTTATTTTACTTCATTATTTCGGGGTTCAGGTACCCAAAAGTAGGAAAGGCCATCTACACTATGGTTCATATTCAACCACACTCCTTCTCTTCCTACACCTTCATTCCGTCCCTCTCCACATTTACTAGGCTGGCCTTCCTTCCTTCTTTCCTTCTCTTCTTCCTTTTTTCCTTCTTTCCTCCTTCCTTCCTCCTCCCTTCTTTCCTTCCTCCCTCCTTCCTCCTTTCTCTTCTTTCCTTCCTCCCTCCTTCCTCCCTTCCCTTCCTGTCTCTTCCTCCCTCCTTTGTTTTTCTCCTCTTGTACTGGGGATTGGACTCGGGGCCTTACTGAGCTACATCCCCAGCCGTTTTTTATTTTTTATTTTGAGACAGGGCCTTGCAAATTTGCTACATTGCCAGGCTAGGTGCAAATTTACAATCCTCTTGCCTCATCCTCCCAGGGTGCTGGGATTACAGGTGTGAACCACCATGCCCAGATTAATAAGCTTTCTTTACATTTAAGTGCCTTTGATAAGACAGTGTCATGGTGGGTACATGTGATTTTAATCTAGGCCAGTGGCACTGCTAGAGAGTCACTCTATTTCCAACCCTGTAATAGTGGCACTGTGTTTGGGAGATGGAGTCACTATAGAGGACCCCTGCATACTGCGTAACAGTGCAGCACATGCCACCAGTTCCTTTATCCATTTGCCCAGTGATGGGTACCCAGGTTGTCTGCAACTCCTTGCTGCTGCAGATAGCACAGTAACAAGACTCTAAGTATGTGTCCCTTTATGGATCTTTGCGTGAAAGTCTTGGCCTTGTATATGTGCCCAGGGTTTGGTTTGCAGACTGGTGAGGTACATATTCCACATGGTCTCCCTGAACGCCTGTAACTTTCACCAACCTGCATGAGGGTCTGTTTCCTCATCTTACCAGCACTTGATATTATCCAGCTTGCTAAGGGTTACCAATCTTTTAAATATAAAATGGTTAAACAGGTGTGGTGTGTACCTGTCATCCCAGCACTTAGGAGGCTGAAGCAGAAAGATGGAAATTCCTTGACTACATGGCAAGAACCTCTCTCTTGGCTGGTGAGATGGCTCAGTGGTGTAAGCGCCTGCCTGGCAGGCTTGAGGTCCTGAGTTCGACTCCCAGTACCCAGATTAAAAAAAAAAAAAAGAACCTCTCTCTCTCTCTATATATATATATGATGTAAATCTATATAACTATAATGTATAGAGAAAATGATGGGTTTAGTTTATTTTTCTTACAGATATTGGGATAAAGTATCTCTTCTAAAAGTTCTTAGCCATTCAGGTTTTACCTTCTGTAAATTGCCCACTTATAGTTGGTTTTTGCTATTTTTCCGAGTTTACACACACACACAGTGCTGGAATTTGATGGGAATTGCTTTAGATGTAGATTAAAGGACAGTTTATATCGTTACAGTAGGTCATCCCATCCAGAATCATGGTCTCCCACTGAAATATACTGCAAGCCACATACCTAATTTTTACAAATTGCTTAACTGCCACCCATGTGTAGTTGCTATAGATAGCACAGGTCTGTCTCTTCACTTATTCCTGTATTCATTGAGGACCTTAGTTTTACTGTTTCAATGTATTTATAAACAACATCTCAAAAATTTTTTTTCATTAAAATTTTTGTTACCATTACAAATTTATCTGATTTCTTGGTTGGTTTTCCTGGAGTAAATGTTACTGATTTGTTTTCAAGTTGATCTTGACTCTGGTAAGTTTGCTAAACTCTCTTATTAGTGCCAGAGGTTTGTAGACTTTATTAGGTTTTTACCTAGTTGATCATCTTACTTATAAATAATGATAGTTTTGACTCTTCCCTTCTAATTTGTCTGCCTAGTGTTTATCTTGTGTTATTGCACGGGCCACACCCTATGTGCTATGTTGAATAACAAGCATCTTTGTCTTATTTCTAACTCTAAAAGCAGTGCTTCTAAAGTTTTCTTTATGAGGTCTTTGGTAGATGACATTTATCAAGGCAGTTCCCATCTATTCTTTTTTGTTTTGTTTTGTTTTGTTTTGTTTTGTTTTGTGTTTTTGTTTTTTTGAGACAGGGTCTCGCTGTATAGTTCAGGCTGCCCCTAAACTCACTATGTAGACCAGGCTGGCCTTGAACTTGTGGCTATCCTCCTGCCTCAGCCTCCTGAGTGCTGGGATTATAGGCGTGTGCCACCATGCCCAGCCCATCTATTCTTAATCTTCTAGGAATTAAAAAAATTATAAACAAGCTTGTACTTTATCAAAACCCACTTCAGTATCTATCGAAAAGAATCGTCTCTGTATTTGGTGTGTTTTTCCTCCTTTTGTCTATTAATATGGTGAGTTACATTGACTTTATTTCTTTTTCTGAGGTTGAATTTTCCTTGCATTCCTTGGATAAAGCCTTTTTTTTTTTTTTTTTTGTGGGTACTGGGGGTCGAACTCAGGACCTCGCCGGCCAGCAGGAGCCCGTGCCGCTGAGCGATATCACCAGCCCTTTTTTCGTATGTGGGTACTGGGAGTTGAACTCAGGACCTCGCGCTTGCCAGGCAAGCGCTTATGCTGCTGAGCCATCTCACCGGCCCAGATAAACCCATTTTGATCTTGATGTTTTATTTATTTTTTTAAATACATACATGGGTTAGTCCTTTAGGACTTTCACATTTATGCTTTTTTTTTTTTTTTTTGCGGGTACCGGGGGTCGACCTCAGGACCTCGCGCGCCGGTAGGCGCCCATGCCGCTGAGCAATATCACTGGCCCTTTTCTCGTATGTGGGTTCCAGGAGTCGAACTCGGGCCCTCGTGCTTGCCAGGCAGGCGCTTATGCTGCTGAGCCATCTCACCGGCCCCACATTTATGCTTATAAATGAAAAAGATCTATAATTTTTCTGTGGTTCCTCTATCAGTTTTAGAATCAAGATTAGGCTAGCCTTGTGAAATCATTTTATTTCTTAGAATACTTGTATAAGATAGTATTTATCTGTATCTTTAAAGGGTGATATAATCATCTAGTTCTAGGGCTTTTGAGGGGGCAAATCTAATTATTATTTAATGTTTTATGTTTATTGGTCTATGCAATTTTCTATTTCTTTTTGGATCACCAAGGTGATTCAGTAGACTTCTACTTGTGTCTCAGCAGCCAGAACTGGGTCTTATTGTCACCCCAGTTGTAATGGAGATTAAGAAAATAACACATATAATCCCAGCATTTAAGGAGCCTGAGGCAGGAGGATCCCAAATTCAAGTCCCACCTGGGCAACTTGGTGAGACCCTGTCTCTAAATAAATAAATAAATGGGCTGGGATGCAGCTCCGTGGTAGCTCCCCCTGGAGCTCCAGTATCACCACCACCACCACCAAAAAGCAAGAAAGGAACAGTGTAATGTTTCAACCTCTAAAGAGAAAAGCCACAAACAAGAAAGGGCTGAGAATAATACAAGCATCTGTCACAGTCTCTAGATGACGAGTTACTTGGTTTTGTTTTGATTATAATCCAAACAATGAATTTAACTCATTACAATTATTTTAATTGCTAGAATTTTAGGTCTTATTTTAGCCATGTTATTTTGTGTCTCCTGTATTTATTGTTATACATTTTCTCTCTTTCTTCTGCGTTCCACTGCATGAATCATCTACTTTCTTCTACTAGATTGAAAGTTGTATATTCTATTTCTATTCTTCTGGTTGTCTCTTGTAGCTTTTTAAGAACCAGACTTACCTTTTTCGTTATTAACTTCTTTTTTTGGCACTCATTTCTTGCTGGCTGTCTACATCCACATTCTATTGTTCCCTCCCTGCTGTACAGGTGTCACCTAGAATTGACTCCTGATGGTGATAAGCCATTTTCTTCCCTTGTTTAAAATTTCTCCTTCAGAGAATGACAAATCTAAGTTATTTACAGTCCTAATTTCTCATGCCTCATTACTTTCTCCCATTGAGCAAACTGATATCAGCATAGTCCTTGTATTTGTTCATATGATTTTGCTTTTTATAAACTTTCAGAATTTACTCCTGTTTAGTGTTCTGAGAACTCCCTGTCGTGCATCTAGCTTATGTATTTGTTTGCTTTGAGTCAGTCTGTCCCATCTTTTACTCCATGAACTTTAAAAATACAAGCTCTTTACTCTTTCTTTAATTCTGTGAAATTCTTATTAACCGTTTGCCATTCTCCATTTACTTTTTTTATGTCTGGCATTCTTATTTAATGAGCTCTATCATAGTGCCAAGCACTTTTTCAGGTGATGGAATTCCAACACTGGGCAAAACAAGTTCTGCGTGGAACTTGCTTGAGGCTGGGGAGATAGGCAATAAACAATAACTGTACAGTATGCCAAAGATGGAAATGCCCTGGAGAAAAATAAAGCAGGATAAAGGGAAAAAGAGCCCCAGGTGAGGCTGAGGGTGGCGGGAAGGTAAATGAACCAAGGAATAAGCCATGAAGATATCTGGAGGAAAGTGTTGCTGACAAGGGGACATCAAATTCCAGGGCCAGGAGCCCAGCGCATGCCTGGCTTGTCTTGTGGGGAGGAGACCAGGGACAGGGGACAAGTAAGGAAGGGGAGGACAGCAGGTAGAACCAGCTGGAGCCAGGTCAGGGGATCCTGGTGGCCATGGTAAGGACTTGGACCATGGCAGGGGGAAAGTCATCAAAAGCTTTTGAACCCAAGAGTAACATGAGCTGGATTTCTTCTTAAAAGACTCAGCCTGGCTGCCCTGGGGATATATAGGGGGTAAGTGGAACAGCAAATGTAGTTAGAAAAATACTGTAATAACCCAAGCAAGAAACGAAGATGGCCTGGACTAGGCAGATGGAAGTGGTCAGATGCTGAATATATTTTAATAGTGTCACTAATAGGATTTGCTAATCATTGGATTTGGGCTGTGAAAGGAAAACAGATGGACACTCATGGCAATTCAAGGTCATGAGGTGGCCACGACAGTTATGAGCATTATATCCAGGCCAGCAATGTCCAACGGGAGAAGAGATTATCTCTTATATTTCCCTCTCAAGGGCTAGGAACCCTTCCCAGCAACCACCCCAGAATTCTCCTCCTGTCTCACTGGCCACAGTGGTGTCACATGTCGATGCCTCACCCATCACTGGCAAGGGACTAACACGATCTTAGACCAGTGGTTCTCACAGCATGACCCAGGGACCCCTTTCAGTAGGTCTGTGAGATCAAAGTTCATAATTATATCAGAAAAGTAATTGTGTTGCTTGCTTCTTTTATGCTCATTTTCTCATGAGGGGACAGTGGGGTTTTCCAGAGGTTGCCTGATCTGTGACAATGTCCTGGCTGTGACAATGCAATAGATACTTGTGTACTATTGTGTTGCCTATAATTTTGTAAGAAAAGTTAGCTTAGGGCACAAATATATACATTTTCAAAGATGAATTCTGATTGTCTTCAGTACTTCTAATGTGCTCTTATTAGCTTAAGTTCTATTTGCAATAATCTCTAACCTCATGGTCATCCAAGAATGTAATACCTTGAAACCTGAGTTTTCCTTGCACTTACAGGGGACAGAAGAAGCATAATTTGTGGTTTCACTTTGAAATAGAGTTTGTTAAAGGGTCAAAAGATTTTCTGAATTTTTACATTTTACCTACACTTATTATTTTAGAATTTGATATTTTCTTCTGAAGTACAAGAAATTAATTTATAGAATGTATTATCTCATACTTAAGGACAAATCACTAGCTTTTAAAATGATACTTAGAAACCAGGCATGATAGTGCATGCCTGTAATTTCAGCGCTCTGGGAGACTGAGGCAGTTTGAGCCCGATCTGGACAACTTAGTGACTGAATGAGACCTGGTCTCAAAACAAAAAACTTAAAAAGGACTGAGAATGTAGCTCAGTGCTAGAGTGCTTGAGTGAGGTCCTCAGTTCAATCCCCAGCACCACACACACAAACACACACACGCACACACACAGGCATGTAGGGCACGAAATTGAGAGACATCACTTTCAGCTGTAGCCAAGTGGCAGGCAGCAGAATGAGAGTTTTCTGTCTCTTTAAATCTTGTACCCTAGGGCCGGTGATATCGCTCAGTGGCACAAGTGCCTGCTGGCAAGCACGAGGTCCTGAGGTCGACTCCCAGTACCCACATAATAAATAAATAAATAAATAAATAAATAAATAAATCTTGCACCCTAAGCACCGCACTTGCTGCACCCTGGCCCCGGCCCTAATGGGGCCACATTCACTGGGGTATCAGTTTAAGACCAGAGTCTAATGAAAAAGGTACTATATATTTTAAACATTGAAGCTCTCAAGCTCTTAAAATGCCAAAAATAATTTGTTAGAGTTTTCCAAGCTAGAAATAAAAATGTCACAGAAGCGTTTTACAGAATAAGTAATCCAACTTGCACTGACTGAGAAGAGACGAATAAAATCTCATACAGCTGACACTGCCATATGCCTGCGGATTCAAAACCCTGTAAAAGAAGTAACAGCTCTATCCTTTCCCAGTATTAAAGCAATTTGTCAAATTAAAGATTGACCAGCAAACATGAAGCCTGAACAAATGTCTCCCTGGCAGAATTGTGCTTTTGCCTTACAAATGGATGGATGTACAGATGGGGCTGGATAGGCCATTCTGCTGGTATTTGTCTCTGTACTGGTCAGCTTTCCATTACTGTAACAAAATACCTGAGTATTTTGTTATACCTTTTCTAAAGATTAAAAGTTTATTTGGGCTCACAGTTCTGGAGCTTCCAATCTAAGATTAAACAGACCCATTTCCTTTAAGTCTCTGGTGAGGAGGGGGAGGCAGCACATCATGACAGCCACACTGGGGGGAGCAAAGCAAATACAAAAAGAGAGAGGGAAGAAAAGTAACTGCCTAGGCCCTTCCAGGGCCTGCCCTTCGGAGACCTGGAGACCTGCCCACTGAGTCTTCAAGCTTCCATCAGCCCCCATGCAGGTACAGACTGTGCTCAGGGTCATTCTGTGTGACACTGCCACACACTCAAACAAATAAATGTGTCCTGCATCAGGAAAGGAAGAGTATACAGAAAACAACAAGCATCTTGGCTGCTTCAAAGTTCAACGATTACCTAAGGACAAAGCACATACAGTTGTCCAAGTTGCAAACTAAACTAGCTGCTTTTCTCAGAGAACATCATTTTTTTATTTTATGAAAAAATAAAGCAAAATTTCGTAGCAAAATAAGAGAATAACTATTGTTAATAGTTAATACACTGTGTATCATCTTCAAAGTAATTACTCAAAGTACAAGATATAGACCAAAAAGATTTGTACAAAGAAGAAACATAATAACACAAAACTTTCTTTTCAACAAACTAAAATAAACTAGTTGTATAAATGAAAAAAATTAACATGTACTAAAATACTTTTGAAACAACAGAATAGGTAATTTGGGGAAGTATTTGAACTTCTTGGGGGAGTCTGATACATATTGTTCATATATATTTAGGATTTCTCATACAAAAAGAACCACGTGATATTTAAGCTTGTGTGTCTGACTTACTTCATTTGACATTATGTTCTCAAGTTGCATCCATTTACCTACAAATGCCTCAAGTTTATCTTTCTTTCTGACAGTGTAGTACTCCACTGTGTACAAATTCCATATTTTCCTCATCCATTTTTCTGTTGATGAACTTATATGCTGTTTCCAAGATCTAGCTATTATAAATTGTGCTGCTATAAACATGGGTATGCATATATCCCTGTAATATGATGATTTTAACTGTTTTGGGAAGATACCTAGAAGGGTAATAGCTAAGTCAAATGGAATTTCTATTTTTAGTTTTTTGAGAAATCTCCACACTGATTTCCATAGTGGTTATACTAGTTTATATCCCCACCAATCATATAGTAGAGTGCCTTTTCCCCCCACATCCTCACCAATGTTTGTTATTATTAGATTTTTTGATGATAACCATTCTTTCTAGGGTAAGATGGTATCTCAGTGTAGTTTTAGTTTGCATTTCTCTCATGGCCAGCAGTGGTGAGATTTTTTTATGTATTTATTGGGCATTTGTACTCCTGAGAAATATCTATTCATTTCGGTTGCCTATTTTTTATTGGGTCTTTTATTTGGGGGAGTCTAATTTTTTTTTAGTTCTTTATATGAGAACATCATTTTTATATGAAAACAATAACCAAATATAGTTATTGAAATTTGGTACTCAGCAGAATTTTTTTTAAATGAACAAAATGGGCAGGCATTTCAAGCGAAACCACTGATGGTATTTGTGGCCAATAGTACTAAAGCTTTCAAACAAAACTTGGAATTTTGGAAAACTTGTCTCTGACATTACAAGCTTGATAGCTTCCCAGTACAGATTTTTGGTGGTGACACTGGCAAACATGATTTTTTTGATGTTGCATAGTAAAGCGTGTCAACACTGGGAAGGGGCACATGAATCAGGACTTTGCCAATGATAACAACGAGCAGAAGATCCACTCAATGTGCAAGATACACCGGCACATTTTAACATAGCCACCGTGAAAAAATTCACTGATCTCATTAGAGCCACTACAACTAAACCAACTACCTCAACCAACTACCTCTTGTCGACTTTTGCTTTAGTATCAGAAAAATCCACATTTATCTAAAAAGGCTATTTTCCCCCTTTTTTTTATTAATATATGTTTGTGATACATGCTAAATATATCCATCACCAGAGAATTGGTACATATACATATTTCATCTTGGTCCTTTTTACTTTCTTTTCACTTCTCCTCCCTCTTATTTCCCCCATTCCTACATCCCCTTCCCATTCTTCCAAATAACTAACCCTCTGATTCATTGATCTTTTGTAACATTTTTTAGTCTTAATTTCATGAATTTCCACTCTGATCTTCATGTTTTTTCTCCTGTTAGTTTCAGATTTGTATTGTTCTTGTTTTTCTAGGACTTTGAAGATGCATCATTAGGTTTTTTACTTCTGGATCACACTATTCTTTTTATGTGTGCATTTACATTTATAAACTTCCCTCTTAGAACTGGCTTCATTGAGTCCCATAGGTTTTGGTATATTGTGTTTCCATTGTCATTTGATCCTGTGAACTTTTTTATTTCTTCCCTGATTTCTTCTGTGATCCATTAATTATTCAATAATGTATCATTTAATCCTCATGTATTTGCATTTCGTTAGTTTTTTTTTTTTTTTTTCTGGGCTGTTGATTTCCTTAATTCCTCTATAATCTGATAGTGAATTATTTCAATTCTTTTGTATTTATTTAAGCATCCTTTATGGCCCATGATATGATCTATTTTGGGAAATGTTTCCTCTGCTGCTGAGAAAAATTGGTTTTCCATTATTATAGATATCCGTTAGGTCTATTTGCTCAGTGATGCAGTTCAGCTTTAATGTTTCTTTGTTGATGTTTTTGTCTGGTTGACAGGTCTAGTTGTGAGAGTAGGACATTGAAGTCAGCCGCTACGATTGCATTGGTGTTTATCTGTTCTTTTAAGTCCAATAGTTTTTGTTTCACAAGGTTGGACATTCTGACATTTAGTGCATAGATATTTACAATTGTCTCTTCCTGTTTAATTGTTCTCCTCAACCCATGTTGTGGCCATCTTTGTGTCTTTTGATCACCTTGGGCTTGCAGTCCGCTATCTCTGAAAATAAGATAGCTACTCCTGCTTGTTTGGGGCTCTAGTTAAACATAGTATCATTTTCCATACTTGACTTTCAATTTATGTGCTTCCTTTTGGATTAGGTGTGTCTCCTGTAGGCAATATATGGCTGCATCTTGTCTTTTGATACAATCTGCCAGGCTGGGTCTTTTGATTGGGGAGTTGAGACCATTGACATTGAGAGTTATTATTATGAGATATTATTGACTTTTGTCATGACCTTATTTGTCCAGTACTGCTTCCTTTTTCTTTTTTTTTTTTTTTTTTTTTTTGTTCAACTACTCTTCCAGTAAGATGTATACTTTCCTTTGAGTTCATTGCTGCTGGTAGCCTACCTGAATCTGCCTAGCCCTCAGATTTTTCTGCAGTACTGGCTCAGTGGTCATGTACTTCTTTAGGATTTCTTTGTTGAAAGTCTTTACTTTGCCATCAATTTTGAAGGCTTAATTTGCAGGATGTAGAAGTCTGAGTTGACAATTTTTTTTTTAGGACTTGAAAAACTTCACTCCAAGCTCTCCTGGCTTTTAAGGTTTGTGTTGAGAAATTCATAGTTATTCTGATATGCTTGCTTTTATAGGTTACTTGCTGTTTTTCTCTAAGAGCTTTTAGTATTTTTTCCTTTTGTTGAATTTCTGGAATTTTGATTATGATGTGTTGTAGAGAGGTTTTTTTGTTTTGTTTTGTTTTGTTTTGTTTGATTGTGGCTATTTGGGGTTCTATATGCATCTTGTACTTGAATATTGAATTCTTTCCCCGGATTTGGAAGTTTTTCTTCTATGATTTCAGTGAATAAATTTTTTAGATCTTTTGAGTCATCTAATTTTTCCTTTATTGTATAATTCTCAGGGATTTTTTTTTTAATCATCTAGCAGCAGTTGGATCCAGCTTGCCTGGTGTCTTGTCATTTTTAGGATATTATTGAGTTTGTAATCTACTACATCCACTTTGTCTTCTATTTTTGATGCTTTCTCTTCACACTGGTCCAGTGTACTACCCATGCTTTTCATTGAATTTTTCATCTCATGTACTTCTGTTGATTTTCTTTTCATACTTTCTAATTCTTTGCCAAAGTGGTCATTTGTATCTTGTATTGTCTTATTTAATTCGATTAGCTTATTGTTTCTCTTTTTAAACTCATCAAACATTTTATTGGTAAAATCCTTTATCAGTTTAATTAAATTCTCTTCGATCTCATTAAACATCTTACACATTTGCTTATATGTTTCTTCTCTTATCTCTTTAAAACATTTCAATTACTTGGTTTTCGAGATCCTTGCCTATAGCATCCTCTACTTCAGTGTCCATAAGACCAGCTTTTGGGAAGTTAGGAGTTTTTGGAGGCATTTTGTTGCCTTGCTTTCTCATGTTTCTATTGTCTTTGTGCTGTGCGTTAAAGATCAGTTAGGGTAGAAAATCGATCTGCTGTGGATATCTCTTTAGTTAGATTCTGTCCCCCTGTGATGTGTCCTTGGGTCTGGCTATGTTTTGGTTTTTATAACTTTCTTCAACTTATTCTGCACAATATTTGAGGATCTTCTTAGTGTCCAACCTCCTTCTGGGAGCTTGATCTCTGGCACCACAGAGGGAGGAGAAAATGAACTACAACGATGTTGACTACACAAATATAAGCCAGATATTGGCATCCAGTCATAACCAATTAAAAGCAATGACTATTCCATCATTAACAATTGAAATCAGTGGTAATAATAGAGCCAAAGACGAACCAAATATTGACATATCATAAGAACCAATAGTAGCTACATCTATACCATCCTTAGCAACAGAAAAGAGATCTGCAATAATAATGTAGCCTCAAAGACAAACCAAATATTGGCACACAATATCTGTTAAAAGTAAAACTATGCCATCATTAACAACAGAAAAGAATCCAGCAACAATAGCATAGTCCTCTAAATAGCTAAATATTAATAAAGCTTAACAACAATGATAAAAATGGAGGAGGAGGGGGAAGGAACAAATGAAAAAAGTAAAATTTAGAAAAAAGAAAAGGAAGACAAGGAGAGAATAAGTGAGAGGAAAAAGCCCAATTGAAGAATAAAAGAAAGTTAATAGAATTAGGTAAAAGTAACAAAAAAAAAATACAAGAAAAAGAAAACTAAGAAAAAAAAAGTAAAAATCAAAAATATAGAAAAAATAAAAACAAATCAAAAAGAGAAATGAGTCCAAAAAAATCCCTCTACGTGTTTGGGTGGCTGGTTTCTTTTTAGGGCCTGTGGTTTTGGATATGGGTGAAAGACAATGAATCACCACTAGGGCCTATTTTGTTTCCATGCCCACTTCTTTCTGTGTGAAAGCTAAGTCCTGTCCTGTCTCTCCTGCAGGACATAGTCAGTCAATGGTGTAGTGTCTGCCTTAGAACTGTATTCACTTCAGCAGCTTTTAGTGTTTGTGTCCTTTTGTGTGCACCAAGTCACTGCTATTTCCAACTAGCTTTACAGCCTTTGGGAAAATGTGGGGCCTTCTTTGCTCAGAGGCCACTCTGTCCATATACCCCAGGGTGCGGCAACTGTCCAAATCAAGGCGCAACCCTGATCTCATGGACAGATGGGAAAAGCAAACAGACCACTGGGCTCTTTGCTGGAAGTACATGGGGATGTGGACACTCCACTGGACTTAATATAAGCACTTTTAGACCAAGTCCCCTCAGAAATACCGTACATGACTGGTCTGGCTTCTCTCCAGAGGATGACACCATTGTGTCCTCCACAATCTGAGCTCACTGTTCCTTAAACTTCTCAGGGTGTCTCCAACTAGCCAACTCCTTTGTGATTCTCTCTTGTGAGTGTCCCCCACCCAGTCACTATGGTAAGGAAACCTCAAAGACCTTGAAGTGTAGTTGTTCTGTGACTTCTGATTCCTGGAGCAGCTCAGTCCTAAATGATAAACCCCTTCCCAAAATGGCTTCTGATTATATCACTCCCAAGTATGGCAGATGCTGCCATGAATTTCTTCCCTAATTCTAGTCTGCCAGATGACAGGAATCACTTTTAGAGCAAAACCCCATACTGTATTTGCACTTATAAAAACCATGGATTTTTCTTGGGGCTAGCACTGCTGGTCATTGTTTCTTCCTGGGGCTGCCCATTCTCTCTGGGCTTACCCCATGTTTGCAGAGATAGGACCTCCTCCCTGGGAGCTGGAATTCCTGACAGCTTTCTTCTTTTCTCTGCATCATCTTTAGTTTCTCCAGTTTCTTGTAGTTTTAGTTTTCCTGTCAGATCTTTCTTGATTCCCAGAGCTCTACTTCTTCTCTTCACTGAGTTGTTTTGCAGGTGTCTGGTTCCAGGTCTCAGAGAAGCTGTATTTTGCCTCCAGCCTCTATGCCACCATTTTTAATCTCCCTCTGAAAAGGCCATAAAAGGAGTTTTTTTCTCTTTTACAACTAGGTATTCTCACAAAATTTTTTGTGCTAAAACATATAGTAATTTCTTTTTTTTTTTTTTTTTTTTTTTAAAGAGAAGAAAAAAAAACAAAACAAATCAAAAGAAGAACAAATTTTCAAACCAACATAATAGGAGGGTAACAATGGTTAATACATTACGTATTACTATCTTTAAGTTAGTTATTCAGGATACCAGACATTAGCATTCAATTGTCCAAACATTATTGGCACAAACCTTACTCTTCAATGAACTAAGTAAAAATGGTAGTGTATCTATCTTAACCATCTTATATATATATATATATACAATTTTTTTCCCTTTCCCTTCTTTCTTTTCCCTATTCCAGTCAGTAATTTCTTGTAAAAATATATTGCTTATGTTAACATGTCACTCAGTGGGTCTAGTGTTCTTTTTTAATAGGCTAATAAAACTTTTATTCTGATTTAATTTCTGATACAGTAATATTGATTGCTATGACACTCATAAATAGAAGGACTTCATTCTTTGTTTTCACATCTGATGGGCTATATGCCCACGTCCTAACAAGGTTTGAGAAAGTCACATCTCACACAGTGGTATGAAAACCCAATCACCAGGCTTATGAGCCACAAAAGAATCAAGGACACTCCTTTGTTTGTTTTTCTTTTTCTGTTTTTTTTATAGTGCTGGAGAAAAGAACCAGGGCCTTGCTCATGTGAAGCAAGCACTCCACCAGAGATAAACCCCTAGCCTGAGACTTCAAATTTTAAGAGTGCCCTGACACCAGAAGCTTTGCGAACCACTGGCTAAAACCCAGTCAGGCCTCATCTTCTGGGCCAGAGGTGGGTCCAGCCTCCTTGAAGCACAGGGCTGCCTCACAAGAAAGGGGCCTGCAAAGTCTCAGGTTCTGTGGGGCAGGAGAATGTGCACGGGTAGGTACCAAATGGACAGCTACAGTGGTGGCAGAGTGAATTCTGACCTGGATGGAAACTTCTGGGACAGCTCTGGCCAGCAACTGCTGCATTAAGCCCAGTACATGTTGCAGTAGATGACCAGAGTGGGGGACAGGGGAACTTTCTCTTGAGAACAAGGAAGCATTGTGAGCCGAGGGCATCTGCTCTGCAGTGCTGTGTGGCCTCCTGTCCACACGAGTGACCCCCTGGCCACACAGGCCCTTTTCAATGAAGTAGATCATTTTGACTCCTTAATCCACATCCCCATCTCAATTTTTCACCATATTTACAAAGTAAAAAGTCACAGCCAACAATTTAGTTCTTCTGCCTAAACATACATAGCACTTGCCTATTCAAAACTCTGAAAAATCCAGTGTGTGCATAATGAAGCCCAGAGTTTTAGCATGCACTTAAATAGTTCCACACCGCGGCCCCAGCTTGCGTTCCAAGCCTTCCAGAATAAATTTAACCTAGTGGCAAAGAGCATGCCCTCTGGAGCAGGGATGCCTGGGTTCAAGACCCGGTTTTACCAACCAATGAGTGACTTGACCAATGAGTGACTCGAACAGTGTCAACAGCTCTCAGGATGAGCTTGATGTCCTTATTCATAGCATTTTCCAATTTACACAGTAAAAATACTTCCACTGTGGTCAATTTTAAATTTCTAAAATGATATCACTAAAATCAGAGTTGGGAGGAGGCTGTCACAACTGATCCTCAAAAGACAGTGCAAGCTGAATCCAGAACTCCACTGGGCTTTGAGTAGGATACCTACTCATCCACAGACAGCTTCCTCCTCCCTAATGTGGGATAATGAGGGTTAGTTGTGACCCTATTGAGAGGGTCTAATTATATAGTGCAGCGGTTCTCAAACAAGCATCATCAGGATCATCTGGAGATATTGCCTCTTTTGTTTCCTGTTTCCTAGCCCAAGGGAATGTATTTTGCACCCAAAGGTGATGCCTGACCCAATGCTAGAATAATCAGTCAGAGGTGGAATGCAAATTTAAAGAAAGAAGAAAGAGCACTGATATACCTATAATTTTAATCAGAGAAGGAAAGGATGGGGGAGAGGAAGGATGGGGTGCAGGAAGGCAAATTAATAAAACTAATGTCAATACCCTCTGCTCTGCCTCATCCTATTGTATTGGTGGTGGTCTCTTTAGAGCAGTTGCTCTCAAACTTAGTAGGGTACGGAAATTACCTGGAGAACTTTAATAAAAATACTGCAGCCTGAATCCCTTATCTAGAGATGCTGGCTGAATTGGTCTAAGATACAACCTGGGCCTCAGGAGCTCTAGAAGCTCTCCAGGTGATACTCGTGTGCAGCCAGGGCTGAACACCACTAGTCCCGAGCAGTCAGAGCTGGAGCAGCTGCCTCCCCCTACATTCAAGTTACATTCTCTTCCAAGGGCAAAGCGCTTACAGGTGTCTCTTGGCCATCCTGGAGGAGAACAATCACTGGGGCTCCTTCCAGCACTGCAAGGCTGGGGCCAGGCCAGGAAGAAAACTATAGAAAGCTGAGCTTGGTTGACACCTCCTGAGTCAGGGAGCTTTGGCTCTTTAGCTCGGTTGGCATATTTTGAGCAATCAGGCTGGCCTATATCTCCAGAGGTGCTGATCAAGTTGGAGAGGGCAGGTAGGAAAGGTCAAATGGTTTAAGGTGTGGTGTGAAACTGGGCAAGAGGGACAGTCAGTCCTACAAGGAGAACCAACCCAGACGGCAAACAAACAAGGCAAAGTGGACTAAGACCAAGTCATGCGGAGGACTCAGCAGTCACAGAACTCCAACAGAGCCAACAAGGGTTTCTCACTCCACCTCCAGAGATCAAAACTTTCCACTAGGGAGAGAACATTTAGAGACAGTGTGACATGGCCATCCCAAGACAAAGCAAGAATGTCTACAAATACCGTCCAGTGGTGTCAAAAATACGATCCACTGACAGATGAGTGGATAAACTGTGGCAAAATATACAATGGAATACTATTCAGCCTTTAAAAGGAAGGAAATTCTGACACATGCATAAATAAGGACAAACATAGAGGACATTACGCCAAATGAAATAAGGCAGTCACAAAAGGACAAATATTATGTGATTCTACTTGCATGAGACAGAGCAGCCAGATTCACAAAGACAAAATGGTGGTTGCCAGGGGCTGAAGGAAAGAAAGTTGCAGTTTACTGGGCAAAGAGTTTCAGTTTTGCAAGATGAAAAAGATTCTAGAGATGGATGGAGGTGACAGTTGCACCGTGTGAATGTACTGACTGCCATTGAGCTACACACTTAAAAATGGTAAAAAAAAAAAATCTTATGTATATTTTATCACAACTTAAAATTAAATATTTCAGAAATATATTTATCAAAAAAGAGATAAGACCTATTGTTCTAACCACTTCCTATTCACCCCGTTGGTGAAGAAAGTATTCCCACCTCCACACTCCTGAAAAAGTGTGAGATGGTTGAACATACAAATCCCCACACTGGACAGATGAGACAACAGCAATTTCTTTGTCACATTGTCTCACTGCCCAGGGAGAGGACATGATGTAGGGCCCCATGGGTACTGAACTTGGGACCAGAGAGGACCAGTAGAGCTGTGGGTGGCAGGCTTTGTAGTAATAAGAGGTGAGGTGCCCCTTGCTTCCCATAGGAGATGTGATTGGTTTGCTTGAATAATTCCATAGTGTGGCAGAAAACTGCAGCCACTGGGGACCTGATTGAGTGCAGGTGGTCTGGTTGATGAGGTGTGGGCAGGTGGGGAGATGTTCCTACTGGGTGGGAGGCATATCTGCTAAGAGCAGGACACCTTAGGGTAAGAACTATGGGCCCTCGTAAGTCTCAGAGATCTCAGGGTAAAATCTGAAATTTTAGGTCTTGAAATATACCTGTACTCTGTAAATTGCAATACATATTAAGAAAAATTAAGCCAGGCATGATGGTTCACACCTGTAATTCCAGCACTTGGGAGGCTGAGGCAGGAGGATCGCCATGAGTTTGAGGCCAGCCCGGGCTACATAGCAAGATCCTGTCTCAAAAAATAAAAAAATAGGGCTGGTGAGATAGCTCAGTGGCATAAGCACCTGCCTGGCAAGTGCGAGGTCCTGAGTTCAACTCCCGGAACCCACATAAAGGAAAAAAAGGGCCGGTGATATCGCTCAGCGGCACAAGCACTTGCTGGCAAGCACGAGGTCCTGAGGTCAACTCCCGGTACCCACATAAAAATAAATAAATAGAGCCGGTGAGATGGCTCAGTGGCATAAGCACCTGCCTGGCAAGAGCAAGGTCCTGAGTTTGACTCCCGGAACCCACATACGAAAAAAGGGCCAGTGATATCGCTCAGTGGCATGGGTGCCTGCTGGCACACGAGGTCTTGAGGTCGATCCCCCGTACCCACACACAAAAAAAATAATTAATTAATTAAAAATTAAAAATAAAAAAATAAAAAATAATTAAAGAAAACCTAAATAGGGCTGGGGATATAGCTCAGTGGCACAGCGCCTGCCTGGCAAATGCAAGGTCCTGAGTTCGATTCCCAGTAACCCCCTCCAAAAAAAGAAAAGAAAACCTAAATAAACAGAGAGATAGATATACAGTCTTCATGGAGAATACTTAATATTGTTACAATGTCAATTCATCCCAGATATAATCAATTCAATCCCCATTAAAATCCCAGAAGTCACTGTTAAGCCGATTTTCAAATTTACACGGAAAGTAAATGACCTTAAGTCAAACAATCTTTGAATGTATTTCAAGTCAAAGTATAAAACAACAATAACAAGATAGTGTGGTCTTGGTGTGAGAGCAGATAATAGAAAAGAATGGACAGTACAGAAATACACCTATATGTTGATTTTTAACAAAGGTGCCAAGGCAAGTCAAAGGGGGAAAGAAAGACTTTTCAACAAAAGTGCTGGAGAATTGAACATACATAAGAAAAATCACACAAAATGAAACCCTTAACTCTTACATTGCACGTGAAAGTTTAAAACTATAAAATTTCTCAGAGAAAATAGAAGAAAATCTTTGTGACTTAGATTTCACACACAAAAAAAAAAAAATCGTTTTTGTAGATTTCCTAGGAAAATAGCCGGCCTAGGAAATTTAGCTGGCCTCACCTTCCCAGATAGAATAAAAAAGGAAAGACTTTGAAAATCCAAATGTGATTAAAGTTAAGGACTTCTGCTCTTTATAATTAGCTGTATTGGAGGTAATAATGAAACCCCGTTGACGGGAAGAAAATATTTACAATACTTACATTCAACAAAAGGCTTGTATCCAGAATATATGAAGAACGCTAAAAGATAAATAAGAAGTTAAATACTAGCCACACACACACATGATGAATAAAAAACACACACAATGAGCAAAAGATGTGAACAGACATTTCAGAAAGAAGACATACAAATGGTCAATAAGCACACTAAAATTTTTTCAACATCATTAGTTATTAGCAAAATAGAAATTAAAATCACAATGAGGTACCTCTATACATTCATTTAAATAACTAAAAGTTAAGACTAGCAAAAATCAAATATTGGCAAAAATATCAAGGAACTGAAATTCCATTGTTTATGGGAACCATTTTGAAAACTATTCCATAGTTTCTTATTAGGTTAAAAATATGTGGTGGATTGACAACTGGTGGTCAACTTGTAACACCCAGCTGAACTGAATCAGCGTGGTGCTGGGTGTGGAGGGCCCACCTGAGGACTGTTGCCAACAACATAAAAAGGAGAACTGGTGAGGAAGAGTTGGTGCTGTTGGTTCTCCTCGAGGAGCTTGTCACGCTGGCTTTCCTGATAGGAACTTGGCTGTTCTCATCGTCGGAGGAGCTCGGGACCTCGTTGTCGCTGAGGATGGCTGTGGTGACTTTCAGGGGAGCTCCGGTTCTTACTCTGAGCGTCGTTTCCTGGCTCCGGGGTAGATCCCTCAGCCTGCTGGCACAGATCCTTCATCCCGCTGGTGCAGACTTTCTAGCTTCCACCACTGACCTTTGGGCCTTCCCGGTGCAGATCCGTGAAATATACTTGCATGAGACATTGTTGTGGGCCCTAGGCCTTCAGCTGGACTAATGAGGGCATGGTCATGGGCTCTAGGTCTTCAGCTGGACTCATACAGGACACTGCTGTAGGATCCAGGCCCTCAGCTGGGTTCTTTGGATCTTTAGTGTGTGGACAGATTTCCTGCACTCTTTTGTATATGACTCTTCGGGTGACTATTACAAAATAACTCTATAAGTTATGTGTCCTGTATTGTATTGTTTCCCTTGCAAACCCTGACTACAACAAAATATAATTATCATATAACACAATGATCTTATTCCCAAGATACTTATCCAACACAAATAAAAATATATGTACACACAAGTGCATGGACAAACGTGTTCATAACAGCTTTATTCAGAATATTCTGAATCTGGACATAATTCAAACATCTGTCATTAGGTGAAATGAATAAACAAATTGTGATTTGTTCCTGTAACAAAAGGTAGGCATGGTAAAATCAAGCTGAGCAGAAGTTAAACAGGTAAAAATGCACACCATACAAATTAATTTCTTAGGGCTATGGTAATACATTATCACAACCTTCTTGGCTTAGAACAATAGAAACTTATTCTTTCACAATTCTGGAAGCCAGAAATCCAAAATTATGGTGTCAGCAGGGCCACACTCCATCTGGAAGCTCTGGGAGAGAATCCCTTCCTTGCCTCTCCTGGCTTCTGGTGGCTGATGGCATGCCTTGGCACACACTGGCTTTTAGTTGCCTCATTCCAGTCTCTACTTCTATCTTCACATAGCCTTCCTTGTGCATGCGTGTGGGTGTGTGTACGGGTGTAGCACGTGGCAATGACTCTCTCTTTACCATTCTCTAATAAGGAACACTTGTGATAGCACCCAAGGTCCACTTGGATAATTCAGAATCATCTCATGTTAAAATCCTTAACTTAATCCCACATGCAAAAAGACTTTTTCCAAATAAAGTAACATTTACAGATTCCAAGTCTTAGGGGCATGAAATCTTTAGAGGCAACATTCAACCCACTGCATTACATGGTTCCATTTCTATGAGATTCTGGAAGTAAAACTAATCTACAGTGTCAACAAGCAATGGTGGCGTGGGGCCAAGGAGGAGGAGGTGACCGACTGTAGAGGGGAATGTGGAGCCTTCTGGTGGGCAGGAAATGCTCTAGATCATGGTGGTGGTGATGGTCACGTGAGTGTATGAACTCACCAAACTGTGCCTTTACAATGGACACATTTTATTACAAATAACTAAAGTTCATCTTAAAAGAAAGTGTAGATTTGGGGAAATAATCTTGGAAAGTCTGATTCAGGAAGTCGGGGTTATATTTTAAACAAAATGTCTGGATGCTTAGTCCTGGAGCCCCTCTGGAGGGAGAGAGCACTCTGGAAGCTGGGAAAGGACTCACCACTTGACACTGCCTTCTGTTTGGTTCCCCAGACATCTAAGTAGCAGGCGCAGAGCTGGAAGGAAAGGTGTAGGGAAGTCCTGCCTACAGGGAGGTCAGGCTGCTGGGGAACACACCCACACTTCACTGCTGCACCAGGAAGCCATGATGAGAACTGAGTCTAAGATGAAGCTAAATTTTGACTGCAGAGGTTGATAAAAGCTCTCAGGATGGGATAGCATTTGAGCTGGGCCTTGACGATGGAGCAGAATTTGACATGTGGAGGGTCAAGACCAGCCACCTCCTGCTTGTGTCTGTTAGTACCCTCTGGGTCCTCTGTGTCCCCTCTCCACCCACCTCAGGGTGTCACACCCCTTCAGGATGACCTCTCCAGGCACTCTCTCTTGCCTCTTGTCTTCCTGTCATTTGCCCAGGCAGGCCACGAGCCAGTCATACCAAACCTTTCCTTGGATTCTTCAGCAAATCCACAAGTATGAGTCAGCTTTCCTGTGGCTGGACAAAGTACCCAGCACCCACAGCTTACAGGAGAAATTTATTTGGCTCACTGCTTCAGAGGACCCAGTCCTGCAAAGCAGGAACATCATGGTAGAAGGGAATGGCAAAACAGCAGAGCAGCATAGTTCATAGTGGCCAAAAAGCAGAGCAGATAAATAGTGCCAGAGAAGAAGAAGGTGTGAGGGATCAAATACAGTACCCAAGGTCATGCCTCCATGACCCACTCAGACATCCCCAGAAGTGTGCTTCACTAATCCTCTAGGCAAGCCTGTCAACTTAACACGATTAACCTTAACCACAACATTCTACCTCTCGTTAACTTGACACAAAACACATCTCAAAACATACTTAATCTCCACATAAATGCAAGGTCATATTTCTGCCTAACACATTACAACTATCCTAGGTATGACTGAAAATGCAATAATTCCTTCCCCAAAATCTCGACAGTTCCAGCACTTTCCAAAAATTAAAATCAAAGTTCTGTGACTCAAGGCAAACTCTTAGCTGTAAACCTCTGTTAAAAAAAAAAAAAAATTACATGATCCCAAGGTACAATGGCACAGGGTAAACATTCCCATTCTGAAAGCAAGACAAGGGGAATAGAAAAGAATTACGCCAAAGCAGGACTAAAACTCAGTGGGGCAAACATTAAGTGCTGTAGCTCCATATCCAGCATCTGGGTCTCATCGGGGTGAGATACAAGGTCTAGAGGGAGTGGGCAGTCCTTGCTGTTTGCAGCCCACATGGCCCTTCTCTCTGGGCTGGCTCCATTCATACCTTACAGCTGTTCTCAGCAGACATTCCATGTTCCTGGCATCTCCAACTTCTGAGGTTGCCACTGCACCTTTGGCCTCTTTTCCGTAACTTCATGCACCCACCTCTCAGAGACGCAGTGCTTGGCCTCCCAGGCCTTCTTTTGAAACCTGGACGGAAGTCTCAGTGATCTCACAGTCTTGCATTCTGCATACCTGAACAGCCAGTATCACCTGGACAACAACAAAGTCAACCACCAGCTCATGCAGTAGCCAGGCACCCTTGAACCATGGTTGCTACGGCCTCTGAGTGCATGCATAGCTTGAGTAGGGGATTCCAGGTCCTTTTCAAATGAAAGGTTTACACTTTGCACCTTTGGGTCTGCTGTGGGTAGTCTTGCTGATTGCTAACATGCCTTTAAAGCATTTTTCTCTTGTCCCAGTTCAAAGTTTTTTTTGTTTGTTTGTTTTTGTTTTTGTTTTTGTTTTTTAATGGTGCTAATCTCTTTAGTACCCATGCCTACTTTGGCCTGACCTTTACACATGATTCCTTCTGGGCCAAAATTTAAGGTTTCAATTTTTTCTGTTCTGCTTTTTGCCCTCAATTCTTACTATAAGTCTGGCTAAAAGCAGCCAGCAGAACCAATCCCACAGTCTGAAGTTTGGGTTGCCTTGGAATTTCCTCTGTCAGGTCAATTAGTCCATAATCCTTAAATTCAACCTCTCACAGAGTCTCAGGACATGGGCAAAGTGTAGACAAATTTTTTGCCAGATCATAACATACATGGCCTCTAGTTCAACTACCAAAAGAATCCTCATTCCCATTTTAAACCTCCTGAGCTTGGCCTCTGTAGGATCCTGGTATGGCTCCTGGCTTCTTTGCTTTCACTGCACAAGATCCTCCATCCTTGCCAGCATTACAGAGCTCCCCACTCATCAGTATTTCTATGAGCATTCTGATCTTCTAAGCTCTGACCAAAATTACCCATTAAACTCTGCTTATGACATGCTAGGGCTTCTCCAACGCACATCTCTAAACCCTTCAACTCCTCCAGCAAACAAGTTTTAAAGGCATCTGAACCACATGTCCTAGGTCTCTGTTACTCAGCTCCTGGATTTGCAGGCCTCAGGAGCCTCTCTGGAACACGAATGAAGCAACATGAAGTTTCTCAGGCCCTGGCCCTAGCACAACCACCTGGAGTTGGTCCTAGATGCTTTAATTAAGGGAGCCCTCTTGGAATTGCTTGATCTCCCAAACTCAGCTAGTCAGCTTCACTCCATCCTCTTTGCTGACTTCACTCCTCACCCCTTCCTCAAGAGTAGTTTTCTGGAGCCAGGCACCAGCCATGACCAGGAAAGCTCAACCCTGTGGGATCCATGTATGGCTCCTGGCTTCTTTGCTTTCACTGCACAAGATCCTCCATCCTTGCCAGCATTGCAGAGCTCCCCACTCATCAGCTGATTGGTTAAGCCTTCCAGGGGCCCCAGGTGTGAAGTCTGCAGCAGCCTGCAGAGCCACAACCAATTCCTAGTGACGCTTCCACCTTCTGGTGAGCTCAGCAGCCTCCAATATCTGGTTCCAGGAGATAAGAAATAAAGCCACAGAAAGTAATGGGCCTCCAGGGGAGCTAACAATCCTAGGGCTTGGAGATCTCATCCTTGCCAGAACTCTGCACCTGCCACATTGTGTCAGAGTCTGGCACCCAGAGTCTGGGACCCAGTCTGGGACACAGGTCACAAAGACCCATGGCTGGGAAGGAGCAGCCACAGCAGGGAGGATGCCTTCTTCTCTTTCCAGAAGAGGAAGCCTAGACCATGGGCAGATAGGGCACCCAATGGGCCTCTGCCAAATGCCCAGAAGCCTTATTGAGGTGTGATGAGCTATTCTGGCAACAGGGACCCAGTGATGGGCTCACCAGTTCCCCCTAGGGCACCCAAGTGACACTCACCTGCTCCGGGTGATTCCAGAGGGGGTTCAGAGAACAGGCTGGACTGCTATAGGTGGCAAAACCCAGGCTGGCAACCAAGTTCCCAGAGTAGAGCTGTGACCTACAAACCAATGTCTGACATCAGACTCCAGAGCTCTGGCTCTTCTTGCCTGATTCGACTCTGGATTTTACCTCTTCTGGGGTTTCTTTTTGGCTGAGGGAGCTCTCACCTGTGGGTCTTGGCCTGAAGCTCCCCTAGGGCACCATCGTAAGCATCACGGCTCCAAGAGTTCCAGTGTGACTCAGTTCCACCATCAGGCCTCCAAACTGCTATCTTGTGGGGGAAGGAGTAGAGCTTCTAGACTCTTCCTTGGCTCCCAATCCTGGTCAGCCCCAGCTTCTGGCCTTGGCCTTTGCTGTCAAACCACCCTCCTCTCCCCACCCCTGAAACAGCTCCTACTACCCCACCCCATCCTCTGGAAGGGGAGGCCTCCTGGCAGACAGAGGCTGGCTAATTGCTACTGAGGCCTCATCTGTCTACCCTTAGAGTTCCCAGGAGTTCCCTGCCTTGTATCGTTCCTCACCATACACTTTACCGCATCATCGTTTTTTGTTCTAGGGATTGAACCCAGGGCCTTCACACTGAGCTACTTTCCCAACCCCTTTAAGACAGGGTCTCACTAAATTGCTAAATTCCCTAGGCTGGGCTCAAACTTGCCATTCTCCTGCCTCAATCTCCCAAAGTGCTGGGAATTACAGGCTCGCACCTCCACACACCTGGCTATTTTACCACATTTTATAAAGACCAAATTTGATCCTTTTGGTCAAGTGTGTAGGGAGGGGAGAGTGAATAATCGAATGTGTAAGAACACTTGCAGTGAGCTAATCGCTCTCTTTCATTCCCTGCTTCCTCCAGCAGGATGGTGAGGGTTGAAGGCACAGGCTCTGGATCCAAATTATCTGGTACCCACACTCAGCTCTGCCACTCATTAGCTGTGTGATCTTGGGCAAAGTGTTTTGCCTCTCTGGACCTCTGTTTTTCTTTTTTGTAAAACACACGTAATTTCTGATGGATTTTTACAAACCAGGTCGCCATGGTTACTGAGTGAGTTATAAACATAAAGTGCTTAGAACAACTCCTAGTACACAGTGCCTAGTGCAGGTAATTATGATTCATTTACAGGGCGTCGAAATGTGCCAGACCCAACAGGTACAGAATGGGCCTATTCATTCACTTGACAAGTATCTTTTGAGGGACCTCATGTGTCACACACTGTGATGGGAACTAGGGACAGGTGCCCCTGCCCTCAGGAAGCTCACAGTCTGGTGAGAAGGAGGCAGAGCCTAAGCAGATACAAGGCAGTTGGAAAAGGCCTCTCTGAGGATATGGTGGCTCTGTCACGGAACAGCAAGCACATGTGGAGACGGAGGAGATGCAGCGAGGGAGGCAGGCAAGGCATGGCCACTCGGGCCCCAGGGGCCACGGTGTCACGGGAGCAGCCCCTGCCTCTGGGTGGTAGTAAGCAGAGAACTGACAGGATCTCGTCTTACACCTTTCAGTGGGGATTCTGCAATGCCACTTGTACTGAAGGGGAAACTGAGGCCCCAGGTTACCTTGCTGATACCAGAACAGCTCTCTTCAGCCTAAGATCGGCACACTTGCAGTCCCCACCCCCATCCTGGTTATCTCCAAAAGCCCTGCATCATGGGCTGGTGAGATGGCTCAGCGGCGTAAGTGCCTGCCTGGCAAGCGCGAGGGCCCGAGTTCGACTCCCCGAACCCACATACGAAAAAAGGGCCGGTGATATCACTCAGCGGCACGGGCGCCTGCTGGCGCACGAGGTCCTGAGGTCGACCCCTGGTACCCACAAAAAAAAAAAAAAAAAAAGCCCTGCATCTGCGCATGAAGTCAAGGCTCCTGCCTTGCCTCAGACTCACCCCACACCCAGCACCCAGGACTCTGACCCATACAAGTCCTCATCCCTACAAAGGTTTTCATGCCAACGGCTTAAGGAACAGCTCCCCACTCCTTCCCCACCGCCGTTTCTATCCCCTACAAACACTGGGGTGGACACCTTGCCAGCAACCACAGGTAAACGTGTCTGTCCTTGGGACGTGGCGTTAAACAAACAATGACAGAGATGTGTCTTGGGTCCAGAATGGAAGGTGTCAGGGATTACAAATCCCCCAGGAATCCACCCTGAAGCTCCTCCCCAGAGACACCCCTCCCCAAAATAGGCAGAGAGGGTCAGGAACACCCATGCAAACAGCTGACCCACAAAACCCGCTCTGTGCCCCAGCTCCCCGACCTTGGCCCCGTCTATTTTTACCGGGAGGGTGAGAGGGGGGCTGCCAGGCGGGGCCACGCCACTGTTTATGTCTGAAATGTGAAAAGATGCACAGTGTGCTTGGGAGAAGGCGTTGCAGTTAAAGGAATTTTGGAGGAGAATTGCAAACCTGGCAGGTGAATAGGGCCCTGTGTTCTGGCTTTCGACTCTGGAAAAGCTGCGTCTCCAGCTAAGGCACGAAGAGGGCCAGGGGTGGGGAGAAAATGTCCCCGCGTGAGATGTGGACAGGGAGTGAGACTCCGCTCACCTGGGCTTGGGCAGCAGAGATTTTCAAACCAGGGCGCTTTGGGAGGAAGCTGTTTTGCCCTCCAGGGTCATTTGTTATTATTTCCCAGACTTCGCTTGTTCTCTCTGTCAAGTCTCTGTTCGCTCGTGACACCACTCAGTCGTAACCATTCTCCACTCCATATCTGTCCTCTCGCTCCTCTTGATCACTGTGTGTTACTTAGTATTGTCTCCTACCTATATATTTGCTTGCTAAGGCTTTAAGTCTCTCTAATCTGTCGACTTTCTGCCTCTGACTATATGGTACGGGTAAGTGTCCCTGTGATGGCCGTACTGCTTCGTGTCTACTATTTCCTTAACGCACACGGAGCTTCAGAGCTGGCTGAAGGCTTCACTCAGAGCGACTTCAACAGAGCCCTACAGGATCTCGCTACATTCGGAGCAAGGGGTGCTCTTTTTTCAATTCTGAACAATGAAAGGCAAAAAAGAGCCGCGATCCCCTGCCAGCTGAATGAATACTGTATCTCTCCTCTCTTCCTCCATCCTTCACAGGTTACACTGCCCTCACACAGCTCCACTGATTCTAGCCTTGAATCATGTAGCCCTTGTTAAGCAGGGGTTCTTGGGAAGACTGGGGTGACTTCCAGGGCACAGATTTCAGCCTCGATGTGAAATTTAAGGAACACTTGGTCCCTAAGATCACAGTTCTGTAAGGCTCCTTTCCTTGGGCCTGAGGGTCAATGCCAAAAACTCCAGCCTCATCAATGACTACAGCTGCAAAGAGCTTGAACTCCACCTCAGCCACCAAGTCCTACCAGCACCAACAGCAGCTGTCACACAACTCAGCTCTAGCTCTGTGTCGGATGGAAGTTCAGCACTTGACAACGCCCCCTTTCCTCTTCTCTACAGCCCTTCCTGGGCAGCATTTTCCCCAGGGTGTGTGAGGGTGAGAGTCTTTGCATTCCTTCCCTGTATCTCTCTCCACTCCCTTAGCATCCTTGCATTTCTGTGCAACAGTTTCTCTACATTTTTTGCCTCTTCTATGTTCTTCCTTAATTACAGTATGCAGTTGAAACATAGCTTTTGCTCAGTTGAATTTAATGTTTCTTGTTCTTATATTGGGCCAATCATTTCCCTGAGGTCCAGACCCACATCTCTGTTGACTGTGCCCCTCCCCAACATACCCCGTGCCCCCTGCCCCTAACAACTCAACTTGTCTACAGCAGAACTCACTGTCTTTTCTCCCCGGGCAGCCACCTCCTGCTGTCCTGGTGCTGTCCCAGAGACCCCACATCTCCCAGCCTTTCAGGTCGGAGGTCTGAGGCTGGACTTGACTCTTTCTATTAGCTTTTACTGCCCTTGCCGTAGTATGACCCCAACACCACCACCACAGATGCGTCTCGCCCGTCATCAATGTGTCGACGTGCTCCATATTTAACATTTTTTTGATTAGTCACCATCTGATTTTACACAAAAGTACCCATATTTGGCTTCTCAAGGAAAACAGCCACAGTAACTACTGCTCTTACAGAAACAAGGGATCAGGCAGCAGTGGCCCTGAGCTCCTCATGGTGACATTCTGAGAGCTGGGCAGGGGCTGCTCCTTTGGCGGGGATGTCACTCTTCAGTTTACATCCAGTGTGAGTGAGAGGAGATGCAAAAGGGTGCACAGGGAAGACCAATCTCCACCAAGTGCTAAGGCTGACAATGCTGATTTATCAGTCAGGTCAGAATGGTGCTCTCCTGCGGTGGGGGTACTGATTAGAAGGGACCTAAGAGAACCCTCTAAGAAACAGGGAATTTTCTATACCTAGATCTGAGTTGCAACTACAATCATGTTTCTATATGTAAAAGAAATGATTGACTTGTACACTTTAGTATTAGGCTTTATTTGCAGAAAGAATCACAATGTTCTCTACATACATTACATGTCGTACTATTATAGCATTAATAAAAGAAAGGAAGGGACAGAAGGAGAAATGTTGGAATGGCGCTTACCTTAGTACGTAGCACATAGTACGTGTTCAAAAAATGGCTACTATTGGGCATGATGGTGCACACCTGTAATCCTAGCACTCAGGAGAGTGAGGTAGGAGAGACGTCATGAGTTCGAGGCTAGCCTGGGCTATATAGTGAGTTCAGCTGAGCTACGAAGTAAGACCCTGTCTCAAAAAAAAAAAAAAAAAGAATAAAAGATAACCCAATTAATTATTGCTTTTTTCCTTTATATATTCTGCCTTTTCTTCCCTTAAAGGGATACACACACACACACACACACACACACACAGCGATAGCAACAAGTAAAATGCCAAGAAAACTATTCCCTGAAGGTGTAAAATCAAATAAGTGCCAATTTTTGTGGGGGAAAGCTGCCCTGTTTCTTAACAAATCACTTTTAAGCTATGGAGGTGCTGCCTGTATCTCTTCTATTTTATGTCTAGCCAATGTTTGTGGGATACCATTTTTGCTTGCTTTATACATGTATATTCTGCATTTATATTATGGCATGTGAAAACCTAGGGCAATTATTTTCAGAAAAATCCAATATTTGGCTGAGTGAAAATAAGAATGTCAACCCCAATGTGGCAAGGGCTGGGTGTGGTCAGTCCCAAAAGATTCCAATGGCTGGGACAAAGGAAAGAACAGATCAGAGCCAGCTCAGGTCTGGGTGTGGGTGGCAGCCCCTTTGGATTCGAGGGGGGGCAGGTGAGCAGGAGCCAAGGGAAGCACACACTTTGGGCAGCCCAAACCTCCATCCTCCTGCCCCTGACCTGCTTGGGAAATGGCGGTGGTGGTAACAACAGCGATGATAATGTTATAAACCCACACAGGAGCACCCTCGTCAGCATCACTCTCTATACGTGTAAGCAAAGCATAAAAAGTTTGTCATCACTTCCTCTTTGATAAATGGCAGGACTTTACTGAAAATAGGAATCTGCTAGGAATTCAAGGGGAAAAAAATCAAACTGAAGCTTCAAGCAATGAGTTTCCTTAAACGTGCCCTTCAATTTCTACGTCCCAAGTGACATCGCACTTTCCTGCCACCGTTTAAGTCACTATTCCACCCAGACATGGGGGAGCTTATAAGTGTTTCATTAACTTACCCCGTGTTCTTTATTATTAGAACATTTCCCTCTTTGTTTATCACTTGGACAGTGTTAAAGGAATAAAATGGCACTTTTCAAATGTTCCACTAGTTCTCAGCAGGCTCTACTCCCCGGCCCAGTTCTACCACAAGGAAGCTTTTCTAGATCATATTTCTAGGGCCCCACTGCTCCCAGAAAGGATCCCAATATTCTCTGTGAACACTGCATATCATATTTATCATTGCCACACTCCTACAATGTGTGTATTTTTAGCTTCTTTTACAAACCCAGAAGATACTGCACTCACTGCAACACCAAATTTCATGGCAGTTGGGGAGGGAAGAAAATAGACCCTCTCTGCACCCGAGTCAGACCATTTGCCAGGTGCTGACACTGCGGAGCTTACTGGAATTCTCATGACATTCTCTGTGCGGTAGCTCCACTGAACAGTTGTGAAAACCAGCTCCAGAGAGGTTCAGGAGCCTGCCCGAGGTTCCTGTGCCAAAGCTGGGATTTGCACCCAAGCTACTGAACATGTAGAGAATCTCCCCTCTCCTTCCCTCTGGTCTGTGGCTCGAGATAGACTGGAATCCCTTCCATGGTGGCCAGCATGAAAACAGGATGATGGTTTTACTTGTCCACTAGTTTCAGTGTCAACCAAGACATGACAAAGCTCTGAAAAGCACCCATCTCTGGCTATATGAGTAGGAGCCCGATGTCCAGATGGTGAGAGGAAGAGCGTCCTGTTTCCCCCAACCAGTCCACTGCTGGGCTTTGCATCCAGCGCTAGGAACAGTACCTCCAGGAGGCATCCATGAACAAGCCTTTCCAGAGGAAGCAACCTTCCTTGGGAAATAGTGGAAGGACCTGGAGGCCATGGAGGAGAGACATGGAAGGGTGACATGAGAACTCTGTTGGACTGGAGGCTGGTTGTCCTGGAGATGTAGGGATAGATTGCATTGTTCCAGAGAGCAGAATGGACCACTTGCTCATACAGCGGTATTAGATGGGTGCTTCAGAGGAATTCTGTAAATACCTTACATCCAGACTTAGCAAGACGCTTATGTGGTGTCCTCATGTACAAGACAGAAACAAGCACTCCATGGTGATAGTTAGATGGACTTAGAGATTGCTCATCATCTAAGAGTCAGTTCAGTGGCAGATAGAAGACAGTCATTGAGACGCCCCCAGCGATCCTCATCTCCCACTATTTATAGCTTTGTATATCCTCTCTCACACTAATTCATGGATGGCCCGGTGCGACCAACACAATTCAGTGGAAGTGACAGTGTGTGACTTCCAAAGCTAGCACACAGAAGCACTGCAGCTTCTAGTTTCCTCCATCATTCCCTGTGGTGGAAACTGGCCACCATGTCATGGGGACACTTAAGTAGCTACTGTGGGAGGTCCCAACTACCAGAACCAACCTGCCCATCATGTGAGTGGGCCGCCTCAGATATGGGTTCTCAGGCCCCAGATACGTCTTCAGCAGCATTCATGAGATGGGCCACGCCAGGACTGCCCAGCTGAGCTTCTCCCAAGCCCTGACCCAGAGAAACCATGAAAGATATTAAACAACTATCATAGTTTGAAGCCACTAAATTTGGGGGTGACTTGTTGCACGGGCACAATAACTGGAATACAGAACCTTGCCATCCTAGGAGGGCTGCTTATGTACCCTGCTCTAGAATTCAGCCCGAGCCTCAGTCCTGGGCAAACCTGAACACAGAGGCACTGCTTAGCTTTGTAGAAGATCTGCAACTGAGAGCCACAGCAAGCAAACAGAATGATAGAGGCAGAACCCAAGATGACCTGGGGTGCTGAGCGGAAATTACTAGGGTAATTTTCAATTGAAGCAAAAATGCTTAGATTAGGAAACTCACTCATTGTATCAAGACAAGTGAAGGGAGACACCGAGGCACAGCAACACGGGTGGCTGCAGGCTCAGAATGGGTTAGAATGGAGTGCTCAGCGAAGTTCATGGAAGCACAGGACCTGGATAAAGGAGGCGAGCACCCCACCAGGGCTGAGTCTCCCAACAGGAGGACTGCGTGCTCCGGATTACGCTTTACTCGGGACACAGGCAGCCCACTCCTGCAAAGGAGATTGATGGGAATGGGTAGAGGGCTGACGAGGGAGACGGATGAGGGAAAAAGGAGTAAGGGCGCCCAGTCCCAAAGGAGAAGGTGGTGAAGGCTCAAAAGCAACAGAATCACTGGTTTTAAATACAGAAAGATTTGTCACGTAGCAGGAGGCCCTGGGGGCAGGGACAGGGTGGAGCAGGAAGGGACCCATTCTGTTCATCAGTGAACCCAGTGTGGGGCAGGAGTAGGAGCTTCTATAAAAGCTGAGAGCTGCCAAAATGTGAGAACCACGTGACAATGGAGAAGGCTCAGAAGGTCAAGCCCACAGCTCGGCCAAGTGAAGTGTGGCTGTGGCTCCACCTGAGGGCAGGGTGGGAAGAGAGCTGCCCTTCCCTGCTCCAAGCACCCCTCTTGCTGTGACTCTAATTGTGTGAGTGGAACCTGCTGGATGAAGTCACCACAGTGTTTCTCCCACCCCAGCAGGTGTTTCAAGCCCCAGGGGGATCTAGTTAAAGTGCAGATTCTGAGTGAGCAGGGCTGGGGTGACCCTGAGATCCCACGTTTCTATCACGATCCCAGCAGACCCTCTGGCCTGTAGGCTACACTTTGCGGAGAAAACTCAGGAGTGACAGCAAATGGGACCAGGCCACCTAGCAAAAGCAAAGGGCAACTGCAAAGTCTTCTAGCAGAGGATGGAAGACATGCAGGAGACATGTGCACAAGGAACAGGACTCTGTAGTGTGACAGGAGAAGCTCTATGTGCCACCAAGGGCTTGCTGACACTGATGTCCTTTGATTTGAAGAACAGTCTTTAGAGTGTGCAGTCACTTTCTCATCAGCCTGGGTTTTATGTATCCTTTCAAGGCGGGCACGGTGGAGTCCTGTCAGTCTGTACTGAGATCCCCACACTACTTGGTGGCCCCAGTCTTTGCTTCTTAGCGTGTAAATGGGAGTCATGTCTGCTTGTGAGGCTGCTATGCACCTCAAGCACCATCCTGCACATAATAAATGCCTGATATATGTTTCTTACCCTTGGAACAACACCAAGTGATCAATAAACATTTGTTCCCTTCGCTACAAAGATGAACTGCCTAATGAATATTGGTCTCTAACTTGAGTTGCCCTTCATCTACCCTAGAAGTGCTAGGCTGTGTGTGAGACATGATCCCATTTTACAGAGGATAGTGGGTTTTCACCTGGCTAATCAGGCAAATTCTGGCCTGGGAATCCAGGACCCCTCCTGCTGGACTCTCAGGAACTGGTTTATCTGGAAGGGTCATTTCACCTGGCCCAGGCATCAGATGAGTAACTAATAAGATTTCATCCCATTTCTTTGAGAAGGAAGATGCTGTTACCCCTTGCCAGCTATGCCTTGAGAACAAAGCCAGATCAGCCACCAGATTCAGGTAGAAAAGAAGGGACAGCCAGCCAGTGGACACCTCAGCCACAGCTCCCAAGGACAGGTGGGTGGAGTGGACACTCTCCCCACCCGACTACAGCATTGCCCTGAGCAGGAGAGAGATGGGGGTGCTGAGAAGGCCAGCCCCTAAGCAGAGATGACCAGTAAGATGCCCACATGATCCCAGTGTGGTCACCCTGGGGAAACTGAGGCACTTTGCTTCCTTTGAGCCAAGAAAATGCTTGGTCTATTGTTTCTGTAATGTGTGGCCCACAAAGAATCCACTTTTCTCTTCTTCCTTCAGTCCATGACCAGTGAGAAGGCCAAGTAGCTCCTATCGCACTGAAATCTTAGTGTGAGCACACTGACTTCCTTCACAGAGACCCTGAAAGCCACTGGCCAGCCTGGATCCCCCAAACTTCTGTGGCTTACCCAGCAGCTTATGTACAGACAGAGCCTGACCTTGGGCTCAAACTCAGACCTCCCTAGAGTAGGCCAGCCCACTACTTTCTGGGCATCAATTTTCACACCTGGGGGGCATGTAGAGAGTTGTAATATTTACCTTACTGGGCTCTTTAGGGAAATTCAATGAAATATTACTGTATATTGAAATGGGCTGGTAGAAGGTATTCAAAGACTCTTAGATTTTTACTGTTTTTTCCCGGAAAGAAATTACTAAGGAGTGCTATAGAGATCCTGGAGCTATCGCGGTAGGGCGATTTCCTCCCTGGTTTGAGATGTCCTTGGTCTCTCCTGGATTTTGAAGACCTCGGCCTTTGGCCCTGAGGATCCCAGCTCCTGTCCCACCTCCCTGCGGCCGCCTTACCTACCCTATTCTTCCCCTGCCATCCCGCGTACCCAACCCCCAAAACTTTCAGCTGGCTCCTCGGTGAGGGGTCTCCCAAATCTCGGCCCGGGAGGAGGGGGCCGTGAACGCCGCGATCGCCTCTTGCGGGATCCCAGCCGCTGACCTCTGATGGGGGCCGGGAACCCCAGCCGGCCCCGCTGGCCGCGGAACCCGGGCGCTCAGAATTGCTCTGCGGTGCAGCCCTCCGGGGCCCCTCCGACTGCGGAGCTGCCGACCGCAATGCAGACGCCGGCCCTCCAGCCCTGCCCTCGCCGCGCTCCTCCGGGCCGGAGCCGCCGGGTCCGCGCGCGCCCAGCACCGGGGCCGGCTTCCCCAGCGCGCGCCTCTCCTAGCCGCGTCTCGCGCGCTCCGGACGCCTCGGCCTTCCCCTCCCCCGCCGGCTGCCCCTCGGCCCCCCGGGGGTGGGGTTTCCCTCCGCGATCGCCCCTCCCGCCTGCCCCTCACCACCGGTGTTCCCTCCCCTCCCCCGTCCGCCCCTATGTATGTGTCACCGCGCGCCATGCCCGCCCACCTACCTCCCCGCGCTTCCAGAGGGGGCTCGCAGAGCTGAGGACGCGCCTGCCCTGCTCAAGGTCTCTCCCTCGCTCCCTCCGTACCGGCACCTGACGCGGGTGCCAACGGGCTCCGGGCACCTTTCTGTGTCCCTTCCCTCGATCAGCCGCGACTCCGCAACCCAGCCGCTGCCGCTGCGGCCACCGCCCGAGGGGACCTACGGACAGGACGCCGGCAGGAGGAGGGGTGCGCAGCGTACGCGCAGAGTGTCCCCTCCAGTGCACAGCGAGACCCAGGCCTCCGGGCCGGGGAGTCCCTGGCCGCCTCACCAGGTGCACGAGACTGAAGTTCTTGGAGGAGGGAGTCCAACTCTTCAAGGTAACTGTCACCTTCCCTTCAGGGAAAGGCTCTCCCCGGGCGTCCGGGAGAGGTGCTGAGGTGCGCGCCTCGGAGCAGGGGACTGCGCCCCCTCGGTATCCCCGCCTGGGCTCCGCACATCCCCAGCGGCATCCGCAGAAGAGTTGAGCAAACTTTCCGGCTCCTACGGACTCAGAGTGAATGAGGCTGAGGAACGCGGGAGGAAGGGCTTTGTGTCCTCGCGCCCAGAATGAAGGAACAAGGAGCTCTGAGCCACGCTCCAGTGTGCGTTCAAGTCCTGGGGTGGGAGGATATAGGGATGCGCAGTACATCCCTATAGCCAAGGAAAAGTGAGTTCAAATCCCCGCGGTGCCTCTTTGGGTCTGGTGGAGACTTCAGTTTACTGAGTCTGTCACCTGGGAATGGGAACTCCTCCTTGATGGCAGGGGGAACCCACGAAATGATGTGGACAGCAAGCCAGGTACGAAGCAGGTGCCTGAGCAGTGGTCCCGCGTCCTTGACCCCTTGGCTTAGTGCAGGGGTCACTGGGCACCTGAAGAGGTGGGGAAGAGGTGGGGAAGAGCTGGGAGGAGACTGGCCAAACCTGGGACAGGGCACCTCAGGACCAGGGCAGGGCTCCAAACATGCCCATGTCCACCAAGAAGGGACATTTCCCAAGCCAAAAGAGCAAGGGAGATGGGGATGCAGACCAGGGCCACTTTTTCCCATTCTGGGTTCCTCTAAAATGAAGCCGAGGATGGTGGAGCAGGAGCCCTTGCCAACTCTGGGGGCAGGTAGGAAGCTGTCACTGTGTCAACCCAACCCACATTCTAGGCCACAGCAAGCTCCAGGGGGGCGGCGGGCTGTCTCCAGGTGGGAGACAGGCTCCAACCCAAACTTTTCCACTGTTATCCTCCTTGCCATCCTGAAGGAGGGGGTTCCAGTAGGGTTTCCTCCTGAAGCAGCTCAGCACCCTGCATGCTGATTGATGTGCGAATCCTGATTCTGTGGGGGCAGCTGTCAGGAGGCACAGGAGGGGGGTGCGAAGCTGAATTGGGTGAATGGGGTGCTTCAGGCCCTGGTGTAGCAGTGGGTATAGTTTAGGGAACGTTGGACCTTGGAAGCACAACTGTCTCTTCTCATCCCATGACGAGGGCGATGACTTTCTAAACATGTGACTTAGCGGCAGACACAGGACTATGGTCTGGGTTCCTGAGCCCTTAGCCAGAGCCTCATCCTGACTGAAGAGTCTAGAAGTTTTCTGGGCTCTGTCTTTATCTCTCTTCCTGGCCTTCTGGGTTTCTGTGGACAAGCCCCAGTGCAGTTACCCGTGTGCCCTTGGCAGCGTGGTTTCCGAGACGCTGTGCAGAAAGATGTGGGGTGTTGGCCTGTGGACCACCGAGCCCAGGAACTCGGGGGCAACAGGAAGAAACCTTCACCCCGCTTGACAAGGGTGAAAGTGGTGGTTGGGGGGTGTTTCTAATCTGAAAGACAAAATACAGAAAAAGTTTAATGAAGGAACTATCAGAAAGAACAAAATGCTAGACATTCCGAGATGCTTGAATTTTTCGAGTTGTGTTTAATTTTGATACATTTATGTATTGTTCCTAGCACCAGGGCCTAATGAAATATTCATTCATTCTTCAATACCTCTTGAGTGCCACCCAGGTGTCAGGCTCTCTGCTCATCGTGGGTACTTGGTACACAGTGGATGAGGCAACCCAAGCAAAACACTTAGCTCAGTGCCCACAACCAGGCAAGGACTCAGTACCTGTTTGATACTGTTATTAATATTAAGTAGTTTTCCTTTTCCTAAAATTTTCCATGAAAATCATTCTTACATAATCATACTTACATTGGAATTCTCTCTTTAAAGTTTGAAAGCCCTCACTACACCCTGCCCCGCTTGCTGCCAGCTCAGGCACGCACCCCCATCCCAGGAGCCCCCACCCTGCATGCCAGCGGCACACTCTGTCCCTACCTGCCCACTCCCGGCTGCAGAAGGAGCTCCAGGAGAACATGGTGCACAAGGCAGCCCCAGGTTCAAATCCTAGCACAGCCACTCAGTGACTACGTGGCTTTGATGAGATTACTGAGTCTCCTTGAAGCCGAGTTTCTCTTTCTCTAAAAAAGGGAGCAATCTCTCCAGGAATGGATTTTTGCAAGGATTAAAAGACATAAGCTGGACACAGTGGGCACGCCTATAACCTCGGCACTCTGAGGCTGGGCAGGAGGATCTCAAGTTCAAGGGTTACACAAGGAGACTGTCTCAAAAACACAAGACATAATGTGGGTGCTTTGTCCTGCCTTCAGCAGGCCCCACAAACCTGGATTCCTCAGCTGGGACAGCTCCTAGGCCCCCTTGGGGTCACGAGCTGTGAATTCAGGATAGTACAAGTTTGGAATGTTCTCTTAGAGACTGTGTCCCAACTTTTAGTGTGGGGAAGCCCACAGGCCTCTGCGTGGAGTCTCACTTTTAATCTATCTCTGTCTGCAGGAACATCTAGGATATGATCTGTCCCGCTATAGCCTGTGACATGGATTTAGTGGGGCTTTTAATAAAATAAGAAAAGTAAATAAGCTTGTAGTGCCTCCCATGTAGCTAAGGGTAAAATTTCTGGAAATTTTTATTCCCTGTTGTGTATTTTACAGCTATTTTTGAGGGTATGGGTGTTCATGGTATATGTATATACGTAAATGCATACAAATTTAATATTTGCATAATGTGTTTCTTGCTGTAAGTTGTGGTCGGAGAAAGTTTGAAAGACACCAGTTACATGATGCTATTTCTGTCTCTGGGAAGTTCCTGCCTTGTGGCTCCAGGCGGCAGGCACCAGGGTGTCCTTGCCGCAGCTGTACCAACACCAGGCCTGACCTGGGAGTGAAGGCAGCTCAAGGTGGAAGCCTAGGGTAGGGATGAAACACAAGTTCAAGGAAGAGGACTCAGAGTCCGAGGGGAAACAAGGAGGGGGTGGGAGGCTCTCCTTACAAGTGGCACTGGGGAGGGGTCAGCTGAGTGCTGTCCTGGAAAGGGGTCTGAGGGTAGAAGCACATCTTGTCACTGTCCCTGCATCTGTCCCCTCCCCATGAAAGGGTCGGGGCATGGTGTAGGGCTGGAGAGGGAGCAGGAGTGCAGTAAGAGGACCAGAGAGAGGGAGAATTTGTAGGAAAACCAGTAAAACGGTTCCTTTTTTCAAAAGTTGAATCCAGGGCAAGAACGGAAATGCTTGAGTTTACTTTTAAAAACTCAGAGCCTCCCTGTAAGCAGCGGAGTGTGTGTGTGTGTGTGTGTGTGTGTGTGTGTGTGTGTGTGTGTGTGCACTGGAGGGCGGGCCCTGCGGGCTGGCTGGGGTATGTAAGAGGCAACTTTGCTCGTTCTCAATGGCCTTACAGTGCATCCTAAAGAAGCTTTTTGTTAAACTCATGAATAGGTGGATTTGGGGTGTGTGATGTTGGGCATCACGATTTGGCTATTTGGTTACCTTTGAGGTTACATGTTTTTCCTTTTAAGACGTCTGCCGGGAAAAGGAGCCACATCTCTGATTTTGCCGAGAGGAGCTGCCTGTCTTAGTAACTGATTTGATTTGAGGGGTGAGAATAAGAAAGAAAAAGGTCAGGGCAGATTGGCACTGCCTGGCCTGGGGACAGCCTCTTGGCCTCTGGCTGTACCCCATCAGATGGCCAGGGTCTCAGGGCCTGTGATGACCCTCATTTAAGAGACCACAGGGGATCCTGAGACCCAGAGAAGGGGAGGACCATGCCCCAGGCCAGCCCAGAGCAGATTGGTGGGGATCTGTATGAGAATCTAGATGTTCAGACCCTCATCCTAGACCACCCCACATCCACGGGGATCATTCATTCATTCATTCATTCATTCATTCATTCATCTTTTGGCAGTACTTGCTACTCACCAGGCATTGTGCTTGGTGTGGTCTACAGAGCAGGAATAAACCAGTTCGTTCATCCTGCCTTCTGCCTCTGTTTCCTCACCATCTAATTTGAGGAGGGGCTGCAATCAACTTGACCCTGACCCCTCTTTTCTACAAAGCAGTCGTTCTCAGTTGGGGGTTCCTTTGCCTCACGGGGAACTTAGGGCTCTGTCTGAAGGCATTTTTTTGTTGGTTTTTGGTTTTTGGTTTTTTTTTTCATTTTTCCTCATCACCATGTTGGGGATAGAGCCCACTAGCATGTGGTGGAGAGAAGCCGGGAGACTGCCAAAGATCTCAAGCTGGACAGGACACCCCGCACACTGCCACAGACAGAGCAGAGAATCATGCAGCCCCTAATGCCAGTCATGCCAAGGCTAAGAATAGCCCCACCTTCCTTCTGCCAGGGGCCTGGCCTCACCTGCGTGTGTCAGCAGCAGGAGGATGGGGGCGGGAGTGAGGGTCTGGTAGACAGTGAAGAGCAGACTCCAGCTGCAAAGGGGGAAAGGGCAGGGCCCCGGGGTCCATGGGAGAGAACTTGGGCTTTGGCAGCCCAGATCTAGGTTGGAATCCCAGGTGTGTGTTCTTAGGCGCCTCGCCCTCTCCTCTCTGCCTGTTTCTGCATCTGCAAAATGGACTTATGGGGCAATGGTGAGGGTTCAAGATACAGCCAATAAAGAACCTGGCATGAAGTAGACCTATAATGAAAAAGCAGATGTTATTATCTTTGAGGCCTTTCAAGGTCCCACTATGGAAAATTACAGCATCAGCAGGTGTGGACATGTGATCTTGAAGCCAAAGAAGGTTGCTGTTTGGGGCAGGGTTGCCATAGTGATGCCTTATGCTGGGGGGTGGGGAGGTGGGTGATGGCAGCACCTCCCCCACACACAGCCCAGCAGGAGTGAGAACAGCCAGGAGGGCTTGCTTCTCCAGCAAGCCAGGGCCTCCAGGGTGTGCAGAGAGAGGGAGAACCCCTGGACATGGCATGGCAGGATCTGGGCATTGACTCTAGATGAAGGGGAGAAACCAAGTCTGCTGCCACAGGTTGGGATCCACTGAGACCCTACAGTCTATGAAGGTCCCTTGTGGCAGTGCCCTGAAGCCAAGGCAGGGAATTTTGTTTTTGGTGTGTGCTGTACCTAGCCCAGTGCCGGGCACAGGCAGAGGGTAGTTGAATGAATGAACTGCCACTGCACTCCAAACTCCTTTCAGTCCTTGCCAAGGAGAGGACCTGTAATATCCAGGTGGGAAGTGCTTCGCTTGGCCCCGCCTCCAACCCTTTTGGGGTGGGGTGTGTAGGTAAAGAAGCAGGGAGGGACCACTGCTTCCCAGTAAGCACTGGGTCCGGCTACAACTCTGGGCAGCGGCGCCCTCTGGAGGGTACTGAAAGTACAGCAGTAGTGCTGTGCTGTCCCACAGGTAGAAAAGAGCGCTCGACCAGGATAGGGAGCCAGAGGCTTACTACTGTATCTCCCTGCAGACACATCATGGGATACTTCCATTTTCCTGTCTGTGAAATGAAGTTACAACAAGCCAAGTCCTGTGGGTTTGGGTAGGTCAGCAAGCGCCCCTGAGCATCCATCTTATAGGGTCATAAGACAGCAGAGAGGGACTTAGGGGTTGCCACGCTGCCATCGTTATGTAGGCAGGGAGACTTGGACTTGAGGGGGTGGCCCATGGGCTGCTCTTGGCAGAGCCTTCAGCCCTGGCTCTGAGGGCCTCCCTTCACACCGAAGGCTGCGTGCAAATCAGCTCAAGCAAGTGGCAGGTCACAGAAACCGTGTGCCATCTGACCAGAGCACAACCATGGAGAGATTTAGTCCTGGGGCCACCCTTGTGAACCCCAGAGCCACCTTCTGGCTCTGCCATCCAAGTCCTGGCTGTCCCCAAGCCACTTCTGAGGAGAAAGCCCTTCACAAGAGACATGTCCAAGCAAGGAGACCCAGCCTCCCTTTGAGAGCCTGGTTTCCATGTCCCAGCTGCCACTCCGGGCGTGGCTAGGGAGTTTTCCCCAGCAAAGCCTGGCCCCTTGGCCTGACCTCCCTCCTCCTCTGCACACTTCTGCCTGTGTGTCCAGGATGCTCTGGGGAACATCTAGATTTTAAGATGACTCAGGGATGTGGTGGATGCTTTTCAGCTTTCTAAGCCACTGGCAAGGAAGCCTGGGGACCGTCCTAAGAGGTGGCCTTTGGTCCTGGAATCAGAAGCATCTGAGAAGCTTTTTAAAAATGCACGTGCCTGAGAGAGTCTGCTTCATGAGCAGGGAGCAAGGCAGGAATCTGCTGCTGGAATTACCCGGGGTGACTCCAGTGCAGCACAGTGTATGAGCCTGATTTAAACCACAAACAGCTCATCTGGGTGGACTCAGTTCTAAGCTCTTCCTCCAACGTGCATCTTGGGGTCACTTGCCCTCCCCAAAGGCAGGGCTCCCACCTCTGCCCGTTTACCTTGGGGGCAATGAGAGGGTTCAGGCCTTCTCTCCCTGTCTCCTTGCTCCTGCTGAGATGGCTCTGGTTCCATAACACAGCTCTTCCTGACCTTGGATTAAAGTACATTGGTCCCTCAGAGCTAGGCTAGGCTTCCCCAAAATGGCCTCTCTAAACAATGCCTTGCAAGAGCAGCTGTGGGTGTGCACATACAAAGGGTCCCACCCTCCCGCAGGAAATTCAGAGTTCAGCAAAATTAAATGGGCCCTTTTCCTACTGAGAGACTGGAAACCACCACAGAGCTTCAGTGACAAATGTGACCAGGGAACTCTTTTTTCCTAGCACACATTGAGGGACTCCATTAAGAGAAGATGTGGACCTAGGTGATCAGCCAGGTCTGACCCTACAGCAAGAATAGGTGCCCATGCTGGGACCCAAGGGGCAGCCCCAGGGGACCGGGAAACCCATCAGTTGGGACTTAAATCCCCAACCTCAGAGGCAGCCCTAAACCTCTTCTTTTCACACCTGCAACCTCCTATTTAAAGGCTGGCCCTGGTGGATGCTCATTTTAGTTCTTTTTTTTTTTTTCTCCCTTCTGGAATTCCCCCCCCCCCCAGGACTGGGAATTGAATCCCAGGCCTCCTCACTGACCTACATCTCATCTCTTTTTTTATTTTTTATACTTATTTATTTATTTATCTTGAAATGGAGTCTTGCTGAGTTCCTAAATTGCCTGTGCTGAGTTGGAACTTGCAGTCCTCCTGCCTCAGCCTTCCAGAGTGCTGGAACCACAGGTTTACACTATCATGCACAGCTCCTTCTGGATTTAGAGAGGTGGGACATTAGTGGGGTTTACTGGGGTGTGTGGGCTTATGGGGTGAACCCTACACCCAGGCACGCCCTGCAGCTGGGCACTGCTCTACTCCCTGTGTCTGGCTACCCCTCACCCTGCACGTAAGCCAAGGGCTAACCCAATGCATTTGGCTTGCTTGCTGGGTGACACCAGGGGGCGCTGGTCTCCTGGGAGTCTTTGGCAGCCCCCCTTGGGTGAGCGAAGGCCCTGGAGCCAGGCAGGGAGATTCCTGGTAGAGGGCTGGTCTCTGTCTCCCATCCTCACCATGGGCACGATGCCCACCCCGTGGCCCTCAAGGCCCAGCCACAGGGTGCCTTCAGCCCTTCTCCAGACATCAGTCCCCCCAGAGCATCATCATTCTGAGATCTCCACTGGTTTCCTAAACCCAAACCATGCTGGCTTCCACTGTGGCTTGTTTCATTAATGTTTTTGCAGAGAGACTCCCAGGTCACAGAGGGTCTAATTGCTTAGGTGGCCTTCATACCCATTCCCAAGGGACAGGAGTGGGGTGGGAATGAGGTGGCTGAGAAAGGGCCTGGCACTGGAGGGGAGCTCAGCTTCCTAGACCCCCCAACCTCTCCCCACGTGCCCTCCCCTTGTGACACCCCACCTGCCACACCAGTGACCCAGGGCTCCCAGCTCACCAACAGCAGAGTCAGGAGGACCCCTGCACGCAACACACAAGGCTCTGACTGGGTGTAGTGTCTGGGAAATGGTGACTAATGCTGCCCCTCCTTCATCACTGCAAGTCCTGGGGGAGTGGCTCGCCCTTAGATCCCCGCAATGCTCGATGGATCGATGGATGGCTGGATGGCTGGGGTTATTTGCATATTCCTTCTCCATTTGCGCACACTGTGGAGGTTCTCTGAAGACTGGAGAGATGGTCCTGTCCCGCTGCCAGTCAACTCACTCCCCTTTGTGGCCCGCAGGCCCTGAGGAGTTGACCTACCCACGGCCCACCCCATCCCCTCCTCAGACTCAGTCTCCCAGCCCAACCCCAGGCTTGGCCCACTCTGTCCCAAGCCCGGATGCTCTTCCCAGCTGTGGGCATTTACCCCTTTGTCTGGTCACTCACCTTCAAATGCCACCTCCTCTCAGAAGCCTTCTTTGCCCACCCTTTGTCAAATTTTCGGTCACTGGTCACTGTCTGGAAGTCCCTAGCAGGTTGGCTTCCTTGGTGGCCACCTGCCCCACCCTGATGCAGCCATCTGTTGACCTGACAAATATCTTCATTGGCTGCTTTGCAAGCCACGCTCTGGGGAGTCAGGGGTGGGGCAGAGGTGGGTGGAGAGATCAGAGCCAGGGATTTTGGGGTCCCCTGCCAAGTTCTGTCAGGACAGCCCCAGTTTTCCATCTTTTGAAGCCACTGATATGGCATGCTGTTTTCTATTTCCATTACAGATGAGAAAATGGGACCCAGATTGTCCTCACCCTGGCTCAGGGGCTCAGGGACTGTGCACAGCTCATGTTCTGTCACCAGTGAGTGGCACCAGTGATGCCAAGAGGGGAGGGCTGCCCCCTTTGTACACCTGCCCCTTGCTCTCCAGCTCCCTGGCCATTCACCACTGCTAGGACAGCAGCTGCTTCAGGGGATCTGTCCCTATGTTTAGGTCTCGAGCACTTTGAGCCCCCAAGCTTTGCCCTGGGCCACCCTGCTTGCCGTGGGTGGTCTCCCACCTTCACAGCTGTAGGGTCCCAGCTCTGTGACATGGCAAGAGGCCATGTCATTTCCCTGGCCACAGGCAGCTCATGGTCTTCCTGAGGTTGTCACCTCCAAGGACAGCTCCTGTCACCCAGGACACTGTGACAGCTCACTCTGGTCTCACCCGGGTGCTTATCTCAGAAACTCCAGCTCCATCTTATCTTTCTTCAGCTGTGACTGAGACTCTAGCACATTGTCCCCTTTATTTACAGCCCCGGAACTTGAGTTCATGGGAGCATCCAGGAGGCCAGTGTCTTCCAGGAGTAGATGAGGTGGAGGGGCGCCCAGCCCAGTGTGCTTTTCAGTAGCAGTGTGACTTTGACAGGAGTGATTGGCCTTTTTTTTTTTTTTTTTTTTTTTTTTGATACCGGGAATCATCCTCAGGACCTCACGCTTGCCAAGCAGGCGCTGTGCCACTGAGCTATATCCCCAGTGGGTGATTGGTCTTGCTGGGCCTCAGTTTCTGTATCTGTGAATTGGGTGTGAGGGCTCTCAGCCCATAGGTTTGTGGGCAGGTGAGTGTGATGGTGCAACCCCACCCCATGAAGAATGGAGCTCAAAGCAGCAGCTCCCTTTAGGCATGACTGGTCCAGGCCCCATTCCTGATGTCTCAGAGCCCAGCCTGTGTTCGGCGACCATGTCTGTGCTGTGACTGCCTCTTCCGGCCTGAACCCATGCTCCTGGCCGCTTTCCTCCCCACTCTGAGAACAGGCAGGTACTTCAGGACTGCAATTAGAGCCCCATGTCCTCTGCCATCTTCAAGCTAACCAGGGAAAAGGCAGATGAGGAAAGTCAGTGACACCTAGGAAGCCTGGTAAATGCCTTGTTGTACCCAGAGCGCCTACATTACATAACCCTAGGGCGCACCATTCCATTGTGGTCCATGTGCATAGTGGCCCTTGAAATTGTGGAGTGCACATTCTTTACAACTTTACCAGGCGGCCTTCGCTGTACCTCACTCTTTCAACCGTTCTCTTCGGGCTGCACTACAGATGTTGCGCTGCAAAGGATGGACTGGCAAGAATTTCTCTTTAAGTACTCTCAGGGCTGGCCAGCGTGGCTGTGCCACCAGGAGCCCTATGGGGAGAGGTGCTGGGGCAGGACTGGGAGCTGCCCCGCATTCCCCTCCTGGGGCTGGAGAGTGGAGAATTCTAAACATTACAGGAGAACATTTAATGATTCTGAGCAAGTTTAGGCAGCTGGACAGACTCAGTTCTGCCTTCAGCTGAAACACTGTCCAGCGTGAATTCCAGAAGAAAAGAGGCTGAGTTGGGGGAGGACAGAACCTGTTTCTGCCTTCCTCTGTTTCCCTAGAAATGTGAGAGCCCAGGGAACTGCAGGGGCGCAGAGAAGCCCGTGACAGCCTGAGGGTTGGGGAGCCAGGCCACAAGCTCACAGACTGGACTCTGGTTGGAAGGCAGAGGAGAAAAAACCAGAAAGACCACCAAGAATAATCCCAAGATGTGAAAGTTCTGTCTCGCCGGAGGCAAGCAAGACAGAGGAGATACTTAGACTAGACAGAGCAATAACTTCCCAAGCAGTCTAAGTGATGCTGTGGTCGGCCACCAAGTGAGATTGGCCATCTCCTCGTTAAAGATTTGAATTAATGGCAGTCCTGTGATGAAAGTTACTCTATGTAATCATTCTCTTTGCTGTGACAAAGTACCTCAACGAGGTGGCTTAAAACAGCAGAAATGTACTGTGTCACAGTTCTGAGGGCTGGGAGTCCAAACTCCAGGAGTCAGCGGGGCCTGCTCCCTCTGTCACCTGCAGGGAGACTCCCTCCTCAGACCTTCCTAGGCTGTGGGTGTGACCATTGAGCCCTGGCTTCTGGCTGCCTCCCTGTGATTTCCAGCTCTGATATCCCTGTTCCTCCTGTGTCCCTGTGTCTTCTCTGGCCATCTCCCCTTCCTATAAGGACATCAGGCACACTGGACTAGGATCCATCCTAGTGACCTCATATTAACCCAATTATATCCACAAACACCCTCCTTCCACCAAAGGTCACAATCATGGTCACCGAGGGGTAGGACCTCAAGATATCTTCTGTGAGGAGGACATGATTCAACTTATAACGCTCTTTATTGACTTGCTCCTGTGCTTTTGACTTGTGCCTCATCCTAGAGATTTAAAGGAAGTTCTATGCGGGGAGAAAGGTTAAACAGCTCAATGCTTTCGTGCTAACTGGAGGCTGAGTGGGGAGAATATAAAGGCCCTTGAGCCATCTGAGCTGAGCTTGCTGCATGCACATTCTCCTCACTGAAGCAGGAAAGGCTCGATAGAGCAGGTCTAATTGTCCCCATTTTATAGATGATGAAACTGAGGCATAGCTGGTAAACAGTAGAAACAGAATGTGAACTCATGACTGCCTGATTCCAAAGTCCTTGGTTTCCAGGCTATTCTGTGCACTGTGCTCAAAGAGAAGGTGAATTTTTCAGTCTTGACTCTGGCTCTAGAATAAGAAGCAGCGAAGTCTGTCGTCCATTCTGGGGCCCATCAGCCAGGGTGTGTGTGTAAAAGCTCTGTTTCTTCCTGCCACTGGGGCCAAGAATTTCATGCGGGTCCCTTTGGTTCAGGGTCAAGGTCGCCTTTGCAAGCTAGAGCTGTGAGTGAGCTGCAGAGACCTTGGGCCCACAATCTTTTGAACATAGTGACAAGAAAATTCTGTTTCTCAGCAAATTCCCAAGAGTTGCAATCCTTAAAGAGCTTGGCCCCTTCCCCCACCCCCCACCTAACTGCCGCCTTGGTCACTGGTGGGAGCTCAATGGCTTTGACAATCAGACTCCAGTTCTCCCAAGGCCTTTAGAACTGGAATATGTTTCACCTGTGACAGTCTTGGGTATAGACTTTTAATAAGGATATAAAATTTCATTTTATTCTTAGAAACATATTTCCTTTAAAAAAGGATAAAGGACAGAGTAGAAAGCCTAGGAAATATAGATACTCAAGTGGAAAAAATTAAAATTTACTATAAACTTACCATCCAAAGATAATCACAGTTCAACTTCTATCTTTCTCACAAATAGATATACACAAAAATAAAGTGAAATTGTTTTCTATATAGTATTTTACAACTTCCTTTCTGTGCTTAATGACACAGCATCAACATGTTTCCAAGCCAGTAAAGAGTTTTTCCAACTTGAACACTCCCTGTGCCGGCCCCTGTGCTGGGCACACCAGGGGATACCAAAGGAGGAATGGGAAGCTTTCCCTGCCCTCAAGGATGGAGTGAGTCATCTGTAGTGACAACTCGGCATCCGTGTGATGCAGGGAGCCCTATCTCTGCCCCAGTCCTGCTCATTGCTGACGCAGCATTGAGGGAATTTTCCTGTTAGGAAAAATCAGCACAGCTGCTACCATCAAGTTCAGCTGGCTTTGAGGCTCAGCTAACAGGGGCACCATGGCATCACTGAGAGAACACTTTGGTGAGAAATCCTGCAGGTGCTCTTCCTGCTGGCTGTGTGAACTCAGTAAGCCAGAGACAAAAGCCTCAGTTTGCTACTCTCAGAGTTGGCCCCAGCTCCTTCATTCCCCCCATGGTAGGAGCACCTTGAGGTACGTAGCGTGTGTCTGGTGTTTGAGAACATGAATTTCCATACAACGGAACAAACCAGCTCTTTTCCGCTGCTGCTCAAAGCAATAGTCCAGTGCAGCAACGGGTGAAAGATGATTGTGTTGGACTCATTGGAGATGGCATGGGGCTTTCCAACATGGCGCCTTTCTAAGAGGTTTTCGGGGGACGGGGGTTGATTATTCTTGGTGTCACCCTTTGTGGGGCCTTAGAGCCCAACCCCATGAAGATGCAGCTCCTCTGTGGAGTATGTGACAGTGTACCCTGCTGTGGGGGATGCTGACTGCAGGGTGGCACCTGGGAGGACACTGGGCATGTGAGGGCTTTCTTGGACATATAAAGCACTCCAGGAAAAAGACCTGGAAGCTGTCCAGTGGGAACTGCACGTAAACACATCTAGATAAAGTGCCGAGGAAAACTACTGATTTCCTTCCTCAGAAAGAAAGGTGGTAATCAAGTCACAGAGGCAGAAGGTGAAAGGGTGGTTGCCAGGAGCTGGGGGATGAGGGCTGTTGTTGAATGGATAGAGATTCTCCGGTTTGCAAGATGAAGAGTTCAGGGGATGGATAGCGGTGATGGTGGCATACCAGTGTGGATGCTAAATGCCACTGAACCATACACTTGAAAGTTATTATGATGGTTAATTTTGTGTAATGGGTAATTTAAGACAAGTTTAGGCAGAAAAGAACCAGTCTTTTGAAGAATAAAAAAAGTAGCTGTCTTGTGAGGCTGATGTCGATAAAGGAGCACAGGCTAGGAGGAAGTGGGAGGAACAGGGCGTCTCCAGCTGCAAGGGTGTCCTTCAGGGAGGCTCTTGGGTACCATGACTCTGCCAGCCTCGCAGGGGACAGTCACAGGCAGAAAAGGCTTGTTGAGACCTGGGGTTATGCTGGAGACAGCCGGAAAGGAAGGAAGCAGAGAGAGTGGGAAGTTTGCCAGTGTTGGCAGTTCTTGGCTGACCTCTGAGACACTTGGGATTTGGGAGGAGTCCTCTGAGGGGTTCTCTGTCTCTCTTGGAGTTTGGGGCTTTCTTCTACAGCCTGAGTTGTCCTGGTCTTTTCCATCAAACCTTGACACTGAGCCCAATCCAAGAACTCTTGTGCAGCAGGCGATCAGCAAATGACTAGCTAATCCCTGATGTTATTGTTATTGTTGTTTGGATTGTGTTTTGCCTTTTGCGGTGCTGGGGATGGAACCCAGGGCCTTGCGCATGCTAGGCAAGCTCTCTCCCACTGAGCCACACCGCCAGCCCCTTAATTGTGATTTAAATAAAGCTGAGGTTTTGCCGTGACAGTGATGAACCTCCAGGGGGCGCCACCTCCAGTTCCTGGCCTCTGCTCTCGGCCCCTACCTGGGAAGCAGGAAACGGGGTAATAGTTTAGTGGCACAGCTTCTGGAATCAGAACCATCTGGGTTTGCTTCTGGGTCTGCCATTCACTGGCTGTGGGATTTGAGCTAAGCAATCAGTGTCTCTAAGCCTCTGTTGCCTCGGATCTAAAATAGGACGAGTGACAGTGTGCTTCACCCAGGAATATTGTGAGCAGTGAATGAGACAGTGCCAGGCTTAGGCTCATGTCTTCAAGGGGGGGTGGCAGGATAGGCATCATGGAGGGGGACGACCAAGGTTGGGGGAGACTCAGGCCCCCATGGGTGCATCCTCCTCGCAGAGGCAGACAGATGCTCCTACTGTGATGAAAGACAATTTTGAGCTTGGCCATAGTGGGACATCTTGGAGGACTTCATGGAGGAGAAGCCAACCAAACAAAGATGGTGTAGGCTGTGGTTTCCTCCTGAAAACACATTCCCTGAAATGTCCAGAGCCTTCCCATTACCTAGAGAAGAAAGCTCATTCATGAAGGCTCTTCCAGGCCTGGTCCAGCTTTATCTCTAACTCCATTTGATTTACACCACTTGGACCCACTCTTTTCTCCGTGTTTCTGTGTATGCAGCTCTTTCCTTGTAGAATGCACTTGTCCTGCCTTGATGCATCCACAGTACCTGTGTATCAGGCTCACCTCAAATGGCACCTTCTTCAAATCCCCCCAGCATGGGGAGGCAGCTCTGGTCCTCTCTGCCAGAGGCTCCCCTACTCTCAGCTCAGCACCCCCGCCCACCCAGGGAGCCCTGGGCTATGCACACAGACCTTTCCTCTGCAGAGCCCCCTCAGCATCTATGCCAGAGGCATCCACATGGGGGCATTCAAGAGCAGAGAGGAGGCAGGGAGAAAAACCAAGCAGTGCTTGGAGCTTTTCCTGGTGAAAGGTGTGTTTCTGCAACAGGAGGGCCGGATAGGGTGCTCTGCCAGCAGGGGAAAGTAGTGTCAATGAAGGGCGGCCAGGGTGCAGAGGTCTTGTCCTTTTGCCAATATTGATCCACCCTGGGCAGAACACACGAACTGACAGAGCCTGAAGGTGCCCTTTGGGGAGGTCCCCAAGACCTCACTCTGGTTTGCTGATTTGCTGGACGGACTCCCAGAATTCAGCACAGCCACTGTGCTGACAGCTATGGTGGAACCCAGAGCAAGGTAGAGATTGCTCTCAGCAGAGGGAAGAGCACATGGGGCAGAGTCCAGGAGAGACCAGCCATAGCTCCCGGCTGTCCTCCACCGACAGTGTCATGGGGATGATGCTTACTTCTCCAGCAACAACGTTTGTGACACAGAGAGCCTTGCTGACCCAGGGAGCTTCCCTGACACTTGGATCCAGGGTTTTTATTGGGGGTGGTCACACAGACATGGAGGGTCACCCACATGGCTGGCCTTAGTCTCCAGCCCCTCATGGCCCAAGAGTTCCAACATAAATCCCATTGTTAGTCTGTCCGGCATGGCCCAAGACCCCAGGTAAATAGACTCTCCTCAGGCAGAGCCTCCTGGGAGCTGGGAGCAAGGGCCAAGCTTCCTTTGGATGAGGTTAATCCTTTACTGCATAGAAGGGCCTCTCTGTGGATCCCCTAAAGTGGTACACAAAATCCGGCGTGCGTGGGCAGCATTTCCTGACCACTGTGTCCACGGCTCCTGGAGGCACTCAAACACAAATGTGACTGCAAAGAAATTAAACAACTGTTTTCTGTGAGGTCCTCCCCAGCCCTGGGAATCAAGGGCAAATTAGGGTCAAAAGAATGAACTTTGACTCCAAATAACCCACCACCTCTCTAACCTTTGAATGGCTCCCAGGGCTAAACTCCAAGAATCTGAGCATCTGTCCCCAAAGTTCGAGGACTCAGGCTGATCACCCCTCATTTTCTTTCTTTCTTTCTTCTTTCTTTCTTTCTTCTTTCTTTCTCTTCTGTGCTGGAGAGTGAACCTGGGGTGTTTGGTTTTTCTTTTGTTTGTTTGTTTGCTGACAGGGTCTAAGTTGCTAAGTTGACAAGGTTAGAACTTGCGATCCGCCTGCTTCAGCCTCCCACAGTGCTGGAATTACAAGTGTGGGCCACTACACTCAGCTCATCCCTTGTTTTCTTTCAGCTGAATCCCAGGTGCCTGGGTTTCTACTTTCCTAGGAATTCAGCCGTAACTCCACATCCCCGATGGCCATTTCTCCCAAGCAGGTGCTCCCACCAGGACCCTCAGCTTCCAAAAGTTTTACGAAGAACCATTTTAGCAACCTGGGCTCAATTCCCAACCAGGGAGGCCACCAGGAAGTCATGCTGGTCCTCTAGCCCCACCCCTGCCAGCCTGGCAGTCAATGAAGCGAACTCAGCTCCACTGGCCCAGGATCCAGGCCCCAGGACAGGGGTTGTGCCTAGTGGAAAGTTTGGGCTGAGGGACGCTCCTTTCCAAACCCCAGCTCTGATATTTACACAAAGTCTGAAATTAATGCAGAGCAAACGTCCAAGTTCCCCAGGCTGGAGCCGCAGGCTGAGAACAGGAGGGGGCAAGTCCCGCGTACCAGGGTTTTTCCACCGAGAGAACAGCACCCAGTGGATGTCCTCGGTGGGGGGGGTGACCCTGAGCCATGGATCCTTGCTGTGCTTCCCACTTCCAACTAGGGCTCCTGAGAATTCGCAACTGGGGAGGAGAGAGGTGACAGGGAGAGGCCAATGGTGTTGAGCCAAGCTCATCCCGGTGCCCACCCTTCTCCATGCATTTGCTCTGAGCCAGCAGTGGCTACAGTCACCGCTGCCACACCCCCATCCTTGAGAAGCGCCACCCCAGGGTGGGGGTCACCACTTCCATACCTGGACTCCCGGCCCTTGGAACAGCAGCCTCCCTCGGGCTCATGGCCCAGTGCCGAGTCCTCTTTTGTCCCTGGGTACTGTCTCTGTTCCTCCAGCCGGGGTGGTCTCCAGGCTCCCCTGACAGCACCCACTCAGTTGGTTCCTTCCTAGGGCTCTCTCGCAGCGCTGAGGCCAGAAGGCCTTGTCACCTGTGAGGTGACCCTACCGTTAGGGTCTTTCTCAGGCTTAGCACGCCTTCCGTCCCCAGACTGACTGAGAAGGGACATTGCCTCTTCCTTCTGCTCCTTTCATTCATTCAGCAAATACTTTGTGCCAGCAGCAAGCAGAGCAGACAGAGCCCTCATGGAGAGAGTCTTCTGCTAGCAAAGAGACAACAGGCAAACACGCAGAACAGGACCAGACTTTCAAAGCAGAATAATGTGGGGAAGGGCACGAGGGAGGAGAACAGAGTGGCCAGGGAAGGGATATTGGACTTGTGACTGGAGTGATGAGAGGAGGCCAGCCGGGAGAGATCTGGAAGTGTGTGCTGTGTGCCAGGGGGAGGAGGAATGGGTATAAGAGCCTTGAGGGGAAGCAGCTAGAAAGTGGTGGGGGCCCAGGGCATGGGGACAGAGGGGTGACGTGACCAAGCAGGGGCAGGGCAGGTCACGTGGCCTTGGAAGGCGCTAGACTATACTCTAGGAACACTCACCCTCTCTGGTGAGGTTCACAGGCCAAGTGCCCTGTGCTCTGGCTGCCCCCTTCCATCTAAACTCAGCACCCTGGTCATTCAAGATCCCTGTGTGAAGCCAGGCAGGGTGACAGGTACCTGTAATGCTACTCTGGGAGGCTGAGGCAGGAGTATCCCAAGTTCAAGCCCAGCCTGGGCAACTGAGTGGCTCAGTAAGACCCTGTCTTAAAATTATTTAAAAATTTGAAAAGGGCTGCGGGGTGTAGCTCAATGCGAAGGCCTTGAGTTCAATCTCAAGTACTTCAGGGAAAAAAAATCCTCATATTATACCAGCTGCCTTCCTCCCAGCCCCTCCTGCAGCCCTCCCAACAGGATCAGAGTTCCCAGGAGCCATGGAAACCCCGGGGGTGGCTTGGAGAGAACTAAAGGAAGTTTAGAGCAAGATGCCACAGGAACTCATTGTACCCTCCCTCCCATTCTAACTGGAAATCATCAATCTCCAGAGTTCTCACCCACGCAAATTCTAGCCAGAGAGGACAAGAAATTTTCCCAAGGTCACCCAGATAGCAAGTTTTAAGTCAGTGGTTTAAAATCAGGTTGTGTTCTTAAATGCCCATCTTCTATCATCCCAAGTCATCCCCCTGGGAAACTCGAGAAGAGGCCATTGCAGGAAATTACAGAGAGCCTGGGTCCCAAGTGGACCCCAGAGAGCAGATGAAGAACAGCAAATGTGTTGTCACAGCAGATCCAAGTCAAAGATGTCACTAGTAGGGACACACATCCATAGGGAAAGGACCAAGCAGGGAGGGTGGAGAGGGAAGAAATCAGTGTCACCTGCAGTGTTTTCTATGCTGTCCGCCCAGAGGTAGGTCTGCCCAGTCCACATCCACACTGTGTCCACCACTCACCCCACAAGCAAAGCCTGCATCACCGGGCCCAAACCACAGCCAGTTCTGGCTTTGCTGCTGGACACGCAATCTCCCGGCCCTGGTCAGGGAGGCTGAGACAGCTCCTCGGGGGCTTTTCCGAAGTTCAGAAAGGGCCTCATCCCCTGGGCTTCTTGCCCTGCCTTCTAGGATCTGCAGCACAGGAAGTGGCAGAGTCCAAGGTGAGGCCCTCGAGTGGCCGTGTGGGACACTAGGAAGGCCAGAAGCGCAGGGAGGATCCCTGCGCACACACCTGGGCACAGGGGTTGGTCTCGGCAGGCTCAGCAGAGGTGCAGCCGCTGGGTCAGGATCAGCTGATTCCCTTTTCAGACCTTACCCTGCAGAGCCCTGGAAGGAAATCAGCAGCTGCTGCACATCACTGGTGTGTGTAGTGGTCATCTTCTTGGAGCTCGTGGCCAGTCTGCCTTATGGACATCAGAAAAGAGCCACCATACCCTCTGTAGGAGCCCGAGCTCCAGGGAGGACAGGGCTCAGAATCCCAGCAGCATCCTTTGCTGCTGACAGAAGACCCAAGAGTGAGTTAGGCCCAGCTAGGGCTGGACCCCACATCCATCAGCAGGGACATCTCCCCACCTGCCAGAATTCCAGGCATTCTGCAGCCCTGGGCAGAACTGGAGCTGGTATTGGGTTTCCTTATTGTAAACAGGTTAGGGACATATTTACCCTCTAGTAGCCCCCCAAGTCCCTCTGAACCTGAGATCCAAGAGAACACCCCCCATCCCCTCCTTCAGTGAAATATGTTTGTTGACTGAATCATGGAATGAATGAGTAAATCTAATGACTGTAGAGGGACTGGGAATGTTGAGGAAAGCCATGGAATTTGCAGCTGTGAGATCCGGACTCCAGAGCAAACACAGCCATTTACTACCCGCGTGACTTCGGACGAGTCACTTGGCCTCTCTGAGCAGTTGTCTCACTATCTATTAAGAGAGGATGGCGATTTCTTTCTTTCTTTTTGCAATTCTGGGGATTGAACCCATGGCCTTTGCATTGAGCTAAATCCCAACCCTTTTTTATTTTTTATTTTGATACAGGGTCTTACTAAGTCTCCAAATTGACCAGACTGAGCTAGAATTTGGGATCCTCCTACGTCAGCCTCCCAGAGTGCTGGGATTACAGGCGTGCACCACATGCATGGCCAGCAACACCTATCTTTACAAGGTTGTTTTAAGGAGGCGATGTAGTCTACATGTAGCTCTGAGAACAATTCCTAGTCCATAGCAGGCTCTTCTTACAGGTCGTCCTGCATGTGAAGCTACTGAATAGATTCTGAGGGTAAAGAGGAATGGCTGTCCTCAGTGATCACAGAGAAGCTCTGTGATGAGCCTGTGTCACCAGGACAGCAGTGGCAGCATTAGGCTCTCACTCGATAGCCCACGGCTTTACCTGAACCCACATCTTACACCCAGTCTCAGGTGAATGCAGGACCCATGCCCTGCCCAGCCGAGGTGGCGGGGCATTCTCCTTGCTGACTGTCGTGGAAGATCAAATGGCATAGCCTGCATATGGGTGTCATTCCTGCTGAGCTCACACGTGCTGGCTGAGCCCAGTGCCCATGGGGCCGTCAGGCCAGGTGGAGGGGTGGCCATGCATGACACAGGTGTGCTCTGTCCTCAACAAGGGGCTCCAGCTGCGAAGTTTCAGGAAGGAGACAGCATTTACATGAGGCCACGCAGTGTCTCAGTTCATTCCCACAGCAGGCCATCCATCCCGTCAGCACTTCAGATGTATGGAAAATGAGCCCCCCAGAGGCTGAATAACTGGGCCAAGGTTATATGCACACATGTAGTTGTCATAACTGTGATTGAACAAGATCTGTCTGACTCCAAAATCAGTCTCTTCCCATCACACAGGACTGCTCTCCCTGGCCATCCCCAATCCCATAAGTGGTTGGCCTCTGGGAAGCTGAGGCAGGAGGATTGCAAATTCAAACCCAGCCCAGGTAACTCAGTGTCTTAGCAAAAGCATGTTGTAACTTTTTTTTTTTTTTTTTTTTTTTTTTTTTTTTTTTTTGAGGGATTGGGAATCCAATCCCATTGTGAAGCCTTGAGTTCAATTCCCAGTACAGGAAAAAAGAGAGAGAGACAGAGAGAGACAAAGAGAAAGACCATGAGGCAGGATATGTTTGTTAATAAAGTGGTTCTAACAACAAGAAATGACAAGGGACAAGGGCAGAAAGGAGAGTTTCAGGCCAGGGTTTCGGGGAAAGTTTCCAGAGGGTAGCATTTGTGCTGAGCCTCAGAGGAAGTCAGGTGCTGGGCATGCTCTGGGAGGATCAAACTGCGTGAGTGAAAGGAGGGGAGAGGGCAGGGCCAGACCCCAGCCTGGGGCCCAAACAGCTCACAGCTAGGAGATGAGGCCAAGCCTAGGTTAGCAGAGGGGACTGAGCAGCCAGGGTCAAAGCATGACCTGCAGGTAGGACACCGTACCCCACCCCCGTATCTTACTTCCCTTCTCCCAGTTCTACCACCTGGGACTGGCTCCTCCCCCAGGGCCTCCCCATTCTCTCAACTGCCCCCATTTCAGAGATAAATAATCATGCAGCCAGTTTAGCAGGTCACGGTGAGGACCCCAAGCCTACCGGCTCCTGGGTGCTGCCTCTGGGTGCAGCCTCATCTCCTCTTACCCCTGCCTAGGCCATGAGTGACTGAGGGAACCCTTCCTCCCCTTTGTGGGCTCCTCTGCCTTAGCACAGAGCTGCAGGAGGCAAATCCTAGACAAAACTTGAAGGATTTCTCTTCAGAGTCCCTACTTACTGCCGATGCCTTCCTCAGAGGACCCGCTGAATTACCTTGGTCCTTTCCAATCCCACCTCCATAACTTAAATCAGCGACAGAGCCCCTTGTTACTGGTGAATTGTAGTGGTCCTGCCAGTCTACCAAATCCCACCATCCACTCACCCATCCAACAAGAATGTGTCACATACCATTTTCTGTTGTTCCCAAGACTGAGTTAACTCAGAATAATTTTTTTAAAAAATTTAAGTCTCGATTTTCAACTCCAAAGAAGTCATAATCTGCATGGTAAGGCAAAGCTAGCAAGTGGAAAATGAGAAGAGAAAGTTAAATGCTAAAGTGGGTGTGGAGGTGGCAGAGTTTGGGAGGCAGAATGAGGGGGCAGGGCTAATGGAGAAGGCTTCATGGAGGAGACACTGTTCCCAGAGTTCGGGAAGAGGAGGGCAGGTAGATAATCAGGTAGGCCAGCAAGTGCTCAGCAAGGTCACGTCAATGTGGCCGGCTCAGACTGGGCATGGGACATGACATGAAGATGAAGGTGACCCAGCTCTGACTTAAGGCTGATAGATTGGCTTTGGTTTCAGAGCCATCTTCAGTGGAACCAGAGACACAAGCAGGACAGAATAATGGATGGAGAATGAGTCTTCATTAGGTGGAAAAAGAGAAAAGCCTGCTATCCTCCAGCCTTTTCTGTAGTTACTGTGAGTTACTTCTCATTGTAAGCTCAAAAAGGAAAGAAAAAAACAAAATTCTCCCCTCATGTATAGCATTTGCAAATTGCCATGGTGTAAACATTCCCATTGCAAGTTATCCGTGTGACATCACTGAACACAGACTTGGGAGAGAGATGCTTAAAATAGGCTCTAGGAAGAACATAGTTTCTCCTGTGAGCCCTGGGGAGGGACAATCCCGGTTCTCTGCTGGGCTACATGTGGACTGTAAGCTTATTCCCAAAGTCACATGCCATCTGACTTGCCATCACCAGTCAACACAGCCATGCAACCCACCAGCAGGCAGCTGAAATTCACCAGTGGTCAGTGGGGTTGGCCTCACAGGCGTGGGCGCCATATGGGTGCTGAAGCAACATGGGCCTCTGGTCTCCTACATCTCCTCCCTCCAGGGCCCAGGACTGATGACTCTGAGATGCTTAGGCCTCCATGAGTTCACTCATCAGCAGCCACTTCCTGACACCTTCTGTCCATGCCAGGTGCCACACTGGGTGCCAGGGAGACTGGAGAATGAGCTGCACAAAGTCATCACCCCTCAAAGCTCATGGATGCTGGGGTTATGAGAGCCAGGCCCTAGAACCCAGCTCCAGTTCTAGCTTCACCTCCAGTGTTCTGTGTGGCCTTGAGTGGAGCACGCAACCTCCTTGGGCCTCAGTTTCTTCATCTGTAAAATGAAGGAGTTGAACTTGATGTTCACTGAGATCTGTCCTGGTTCTGGCCATCTGTGGCTCTGGGAAGGAAAAGGAGGCCTGAAAGTCACATAAGGAAGGCTGGTTGAAGGGACCAGGAATGTCCCCATGAAAGAACCACAGGCACGGTGGCAGACTGGGGTCCTGAAGATCTGTCATGGGTCTGGTGAAAGAAGTATGGGTGCACTTTGTGTCCCCTGATGGTGGAAGCCATGGGTGGAGATTAGAAGAGGGGGCCCTTTTGGCTCCATCTTGGAAGATCTTGAACACTGTTAGAGCATCCCAGTGAGGGAATGGGCCTCCTTGTGAGGGGATGGGCACATGCTGAAGACCCCCTGCCTGGGCCGCCTGGGCTGGATCCTTGGCAGAGCGGCCCTGAGGGAATGAGCCATTGTCATCTGTTTTGAAGGATCAAAAACAGTCACTGGGTCCACTGTGTTCTGTGGAAAAACATAAATAGGAGGCAAAAAGGTGACAGTTACAGAAACTAGTAGTCAAGTAGATGCCCAAGAAAAAAGACTAGAAGAAAAGCTACCAAAGCATGATTGATGATTGGGTTAGAAGACCATGGTTACCAAATGCTTAGGAGGGTGGTGACATTGTTTTTGGGATGAAAGCAGTTTTATTCTTTATGGAAAATCATCTAGCCCAGCCCTCAACCCAGGACAGGAAGCCTCTAAATTCTCTTCCAAGCCTACTCAGTCCTGCTGGGCAGGAGGCGAGAGGAATCGGTGAGAATGTGCCAGCCCCGGGTGGGTACACATCCAAGACCCAGAGCCCGCCCTGGAGCCCACAGGACTGACTGGCGCCATGTCTCACTCCATCTGTGAAGAGGCTGTGGGCGGGTCCTGTGTGACTGAGCAGTAGGTGCCCAAAGGGGACCAGGACCTGGGCCCCAAGGTGTCTGCTGCACATGTTGCCCAAAGAGGAGTTCAGGGCAAGTGGTGAACTGCCCACTCAACCACATGGTTGGCCGAGGCCAAGGCTGTGATCACGTAGACAACCATGGCATGAGGTTTAGCTGATGTGGAGGTGAAGGGTGTCCCTGTCCCCAGCTATGAGGCTCACACACACACACACGCACACGCACACGCACACGCACACACACACACACACACACACAGAGCTTGATCAGCTGGAAAGCCTGTGCATGCCTGCTTTCCCCTCCTATGCCTCCTGATAATGGTCTCTGGAGGAAGCCATTTCCTTGGTGACCACTTGGTCCCCGACATGGGGCTGTGGCCCAGCCTACGTCAGCTTCCGCTCCCCACTCCCCTCACTCTCCACACCAGCCCCACCCCAGGCCTCACTCCCTCAGCCCTCGGCTTCCCGGTTTCCTGGGGAGAAAGGCCTCCCTGTCTGGCCTGCCTGCCCCAGCCGCTTCCCCCTCACATAAAAGCCTCAGTGAGTCTCCGAGACGCTGGAACCCAGACAGAATGGAATTTCTGCCTATTTTCTTTACAGCTGAGAAAACACACACACACACACAAGAACATATTTATTGCAATATTTCTATCCCAAAGTTTTCTTTAAAAAGAAGAAATAAAATTAATTTCTTTGCCCACTCTACCACCACCCCCACTCCTCCCAAAACCCTTTGCATTCCTCCCCCATTTCCTGGTCCAGGCCAGGGAGAAAAACTGCAGCAGCCCAAGTCCACAGGCAGCACCGCCTCCCCAGACAATGTGGGCCTGTTCGAGCGGGAAGAGGACACACAGAGCTCCCAGTACCCAGGACTTAGGGGGAGAAGAGGCGGGCCAGTGTCTGCATGTGGGTCCCTGAGCTCTAGGAAGAAAGGGTCTCGGCCAGGCCACACCCCACCCCAGGAGGACACTTTACTCTCTGGCCCCCGCCTTCCAGGGACCCTGTTCCCAGCCGTGACTGGTCACACTGGGCTCTCACCAGAGCCTCTGGCTCAGTGGACCCTCGGGGGCCAGACCCGGAGCCCCAGTGATTTTTTTTTTTTTTTTGTGGGTACCGGGGATCAACCTCAGGACCTCGTGCGCCAGCAGGCGCCCGTGCCGCTGAGCGACATCACTGGCCCTTTTTTCGTATGTGGGTTCCGGGAGTCGAACTCGGGCCCTTGCGCTTGCCAGGCAGGTGCTTATGCCGCTGAGCCATCTCACCAGCCCCAGATATTTTTTAAAGGCAGCATCTAAGCAGAAAATTCCTGGAGGAGAAGCGAGGGGCCACTTCTCAGAACCGGGAGACTTTCCAGACTGCCTGTGGCATGAGGGTGACCTGCATCTGCACAGACGACACTTTCATTTCTCTGGTGACCAACGTCTGCTGCCCAGGGGGAGGGTGGGTGGTAGGAAGATGTCAGAGTCACTGGGCAGGAGTGGTCACCAGAACCTGGGCCCGGTGTTCCTGGCTGGGACTAGTATTGGCCCTCAGCTCCCCTGCCCTTGGGGTGCTCCCTCATCCCCAAATCCATCCAGCTCCTGCTGAAGGTGACTGGCCCAAGAGCGACCCCTGCTGGGCCACCAGACTCAGAGGCAGCCAAGGCTGGGACCTCAGCTGCCCTGTAAGCCCCAGCTCCCCATCCACGGCCTCCATCCATGGCCCCCAGGCCTCCTTCCTCTGGGCCACAAACTCTCCTTCATCCAGAAGCAAATGCTCCCGCTGGAGAGGAGGGCAGGGCAGGGTGGGCACCAGGGCAGGTGTGCCTGAGAGAGCAACCCGGGACCTCACTGGGCACAAGCTGTGGAGTGCAGGTCATGGGTGTATGCTATGTGACTGCCACCCTCCAGGCCAGTGGTCCAGGCCAAAGCCTTGGTCATTTCCACAGACAGCCAGTGTGACACCACTGGCCTGGTTGATGGCTCATAAATTCAACTGGGTCTTCTGGGGGTTTGCCTGTGCCAGCCAGCTGGAGCCATAGTCCCAGTGGTACAGGGGATACCCTCTCCATAGGTATCGTCCCCAATCTGTATACAAAGCATGACATCGTTCAGCAGCTGGCCGTAAGGAGGGTTTGTCTTTCTCACTCACATGAAGTCCTGTCTGGGCCACCAGGTGGGCCACAGAGATCCCACTTCACTTCTAAATTATTGATCTCTTCATCTCAAAGCTTATCAAGAGTCTCCCCGGCTTGAGCCGGGGCCCAGAATCTCACCTGAAACTGTGGCATGGAGACAGTTCCTGGATTTGAAGTTGGTGGCAGGCCCAGATGTCATCAGGGAGGCTGGGCCACTCGTCACTTCTCTGGGCCTGGGGAACATAGAGTCATGTTTCTCTGAGGACCCCTAATCATATATATATTCAAAACATATAAATGAATATTTAATTGAAAGAAACTTATTACAGTAAAAATGCATTGCCAAGAATGACAGGGCAAGTGTGTTTGAAGCAAGGGGGGTATGTCGAGCATTGGGAGGGGGGTTAATGGCAATGTGTCTTACTATAATAATTTTTTATTTAAACATTTATGCCTTAATCACTATATATATTATACATATTTTAACACATCTCTTAACAATGGGTATATGTTCAGAGAACTGCATCATTAGGCAATTTTGCCATTGTGTGAGCATCACAGAGTGCACTGATAGGGAGGGACCTTAGCTGGCACAGGCCAGTCACTCTACGTGGCCTCTCAATGTGACCAAGAGTCACAGTAAAGACAAGGTGGAGCCACATGTGGTGGCACATGCCTGTAATCCCAGCACTCGGGAGGCTGAGGCAGGAGAATCACAAGTTCAAGGCCAGCCTGGGCTACATAAGTGAGTTCAAGACCAGCCTGAACTACGCAGAGAGTAGTATTAAAAAAAAAAAAAAGACAAGGTGGATGAGGCTGCTGCTACGTATCACAGCGGACTGTTTTATAGTAAACTTGTTTGGTAAGTTGAAGAAGAACATGCTAGAATAATGACAAAAAGTATAGTATAGGAAATACCTAAACCAGTGAGCTAGTCATTTATAATCATTACCATATATATTTGCCTGTGCTATATACTTTTACACAGCTGGCAACACAGTAGATTTATTTACACCAGGAACTACCATCAGGTATGGGGCCTATCACTGACAGAAACATTGTTATACAGCACATGACTCCATGTGTGTGCATGTGTGTGAGAAAGAAACAGAGAGAGATTATAAGGAATTCATTCACACAATGATGGAGACTGGCAGGTCCCAAATTCTGAAGGTGACTTGGAAAGCTGGAGACCCAGGAAAGCTGTTTCAGTTCAAGTCTTAAGGGAAGAAAAAAACAATATCTTAGCTTGAAGACCATCATAGAGGAAGAATTCTGTCTTCTTCGAGGGAAGGTTCATGTTTTGTGCTATTCAAGCCTTCACCCAATGAGACGAGGCCCACCCACAAGGGAAAGGGGAACATACGTTACTCAGTCTACTAATTCACATGTTGATCTCATTCAGAAGCCTCCCAGACACACCAGAACAGTGTTTGACCAAATGTTCAGGGTCCCTATGGCCCGGGCAAGTCGACAGCTAACACCAACCATCACGGATTCATTGAGAAAAGTGCTTGCTGGCGGGAAGATGGGAGGTTGGGTTCATCAGTGCAATGCCTGGAATTAAATGAAGAAATCAGTGAAGGTTCTGTGAGGAAAGAGATATTTTCTCTAAGAACAGTCTGGATGTGATTGCAGGTCCTAGGCACATCGTAATTCACGTGACCTTCTTCCATGTCACCATGCCTCAACGTTCCCAATGATGCCTCTGCCTCCCTCTTTCAGGTGAACTATGACCACTTTGCTCTTCGTTTTTGTGACTCTGAGGGTCATCACAGCTGCCATCTCAGAAGAAGCTTCGGGTGAGGACATTCCCAAATGTAGCCCATTTATCCAGTAGGTGCTGAGCACTAGGTTCTGAGTCCCAGGTACCGAACCTGTTGCTGCTAGTCTCAGGGACACAATTTCCCCTTCGCTCACCTTTTCCTAGCCTTGCTGCATTGGGAGAACCTTGCTCAGACCATTGGCTCCTGGCCACCTGCCCTGTAGCAAGGATACAGGGGACAGCTCCTGGCTGGACCTCTGCCCAACACCTTTCTCCCGAGGTCGCACCTTGCACTGTGCACACAGTTCAGGGCGGGACACAGACAGACCAACAGAGATGAGGCTTCCGGGGCAGAGCTGGGAGCATCAGAGAAGACTGAGGTGATGCGATGGTCTTGGCTTTGATGGTCTTGGCTTTTTCAGCAGTCTCAGCTGGTCTCACGCACAGGGCAGGCACCTGCTTCATTCCTGATAACCAAGCCCTAACCCAAATGAACAAGGCAACCTCCACTGACCCCAAAGTGAGAATGAATCTCCCTTAGACCAGACACAGGAGATCCCTGTGCAGGACCCTGTGATGTAGGACCCTCCCCTGCCCCAGCCCTTGCCCAAAAAGCACAAGTCTGCAGGCCAATGGGACACGTCCACCACACTGAGGGTGCTGGATGCCTGAATTCCCTGTCCACATGGCCCCTAGAAACTTCTAGGACCACCATGGAACCCCCCTTCCCTGGGGGATTCCAAACCTGAAGTAAATGTCCCGCCCCCCAAAGCCCCAGGGAGGGACTGAGGAGTAGCTGTTTGTGTGGGGTGTGGATGGAGCTGGCAGGGAGGGTGGAGAGCACCCCAGTATGCACACAAGACCCCCATCCAGTGCAAAGTCAGTGGGCCAATGAGATGGGCCCGGTCTCCTCCTGTCCCACCAAGCCACTACATCCCAATACAAAGTTCTAAGTAATCTAAAGAATGCTAAATTTGAATGTGACTGCGTAGGTCATTTTGAAAAGTACCATTGCCAAATAGGAAGATACAACATCTTTTATCTCACAGTCAGCTGACATGATTCACCGCTTATGGTCTATGGCCCTCCATTTGTACAGTTGCTCGGGGTCCCTCAGATAACCAGCCCCTGCTGGGTATAGTGGTGCACGTCTGGGAAACTGAGGCAGGAGGATCACAAGTTTGAACCCAGCCTGAGCAATTTAGAGACTTAGTAGGACCCTGTCTCAAACAAAAAATAAAAAGTGCTGGAGATTTAACTCAGCACAAAGGCCCTGGATTCAATTCCCAGCACCACAAAAAAACAAAAAACAAAAACAAAACCCTTCCCATCCCCTGGAGGTGAAGTGCCCACACCAGCGAACCACTAGGGTTGGTTGAGAGCTTTAACAGCTGCCCAGCTGGGCTCTGCAGTGACCTTGAGCTGTCCCATGTGACCCACCACTGCAAAACCGAGCTGTGGCCAACAGTGCCAGGGCTGGGTGTTCAGACGGAGGTGTTTGTGGCAGGGGCTGGTGGAAACTGTCCAGTCATCAAAGACCACAGCCGGACTCCACACATTCCCACTGCTCCCTCCTCACCTGCTCCCACAAACACCTGAAGTGTTTTGAATTCTTCCCAGAGGCGCTCCTGAAAGAAAGGGTTCCGTAAATTTAGAACCCACCATGAAAGGTGCTACTTTTGGGAAAGCTGTTTCTCTCCCATGCCAGGCACACCTTTTCCTTCAAACAGGACTTGGTAAACACACTGCCTCTTCCCTACCAATGCACCCCGTGATTCTTGTGGAGTTGATCCTACTGCACGCTGTGACCCCCTTTGGACTGAAATGTCTGATCTCTCTGATGCTTCTCCACCCTGTTCCCCCACCCAACACCCCAAGCAGATGTCCCCAAAAGGTACACATCTGTGAAGTTTTGTGCCTCAGCTTTAAAAGTTGGATAGAATATTTTCATACCCCACAAAACTTTTTTAGACCTCAATATAATTCTTTTCCAAAATTCTGGAATCAAGCCATCACTCCAAGAAGATGGGTCCTGTTTATCCTATGGTTTGGCGACCACTGGGAAACCAATCTGAGAAACAGAGGCAGTCCTGATTGTGGCATCTCCCCAACCCTCCTCTGGAATGCTCTTCTGGCTGTTCAGTTTGTGTCCTGAGGTCTTGCAGAGGGCATAGCAAGGTTTCCTGGGGATTCCCAGCCCCGGACATAGACACAGCACACACATGGCATTTTGCCTTTCCAGGGAGACTAGGGGAACCCAGGAGGTCCTCTCGGGGTACTAACAGGTCTGTCATCCACCCTACCTTCTCCAGCGGACCATGACAATGCGTTGAGTGTGAGCATCCCCCAGCCATCCCCGCTGAAGGTCCTCCTGGGGACCTCTGTCACCATTCCCTGCTACTTCATCGACCCCATGCACCCTGTGACCACCGCCCCCTCCACCGCCCCCCTCTCCCCGAGGATCAAGTGGAGCCGCATTTCCAAGGAGAAGGAAGTGGTCCTGCTGGTGGCCACTGAGGGGCACGTGCGGGTCAACAGCGCCTACCAGGACAGGATCTCGCTGCCCAGCTACCCAGCCATCCCCAGCGATGCCACCTTGGAAATCCAGAACCTGCGCTCCAACGACTCCGGGGTCTATCGCTGCAAAGTGATACACGGCCTGGAGGACAGCGAGGCCACCCTGGAGGTTGTGGTGAAAGGTGAGGGCCCCCATGGGGACACCACTTCCTCTGCTGGAAGAGCCAGGTGGGGTCATCACCGTGAGAACCAGGCAGACTGGCACCTCAGTCAAGAGGCTCAGCCTCAGTCGCCCTCTCTGTGACATGGGGCTGGCAATACCATTCTCTCTGAACTTTGTGGGGAACTAAATACTCTCTGGTCACAGTCACAGGAGACAGCAGATTGTGCTTCATGACAAATCAGTGGTTAGGCGGGCTTTGGTGATTGTGTTCATTTTGCCAATAAGTGAACCTAGGTTAAATGATTTGCCTAAAGTCACCCTGGAAATGGGTCAGGTGTCATTTACCTCCTCCTCCTCCTCCTCCTCCAACCCCTCATTCTCAATTCCAGAAGCCAGAGAATGCGCTGAAGACCCCCTGGGCTCCTTTCTCTAGCAGGATGACCCTGGGCTGAAGGTGCTGGGGACCCTGACTGTCTCTTTCATGAAAAACAATCTGGGATCCTGGAATGACAAGAAACTAATAAGAGGGTAGATTTTAGTTTAGCTCAAAGAACTTCCTGATTATCAGAATTTTTAGAAGTATTCAAAAAGAAAGGCCTTGTGAGGTAGCGAGTTCCCTGTTACTGGGAGTATTCCAGCAAGGTGACAGGGACCACATGCAAAGGTGGAGAGGGGTCCAGGCTCCTAAGGGTCCCCTGACCATTGCTGTGATTCTGAGAGGCCTCGTGGCCAGACTGCCCCTGACCAGCTCTCTCACCGGGTGCCTCTGGCAGGAATCGTGTTCCACTACAGAGCCATCTCCACGCGCTACACCCTCGACTTCGACAGGGCCCAGCGGGCCTGCCTGCAGAACAGTGCCATCATCGCCACGCCTGAGCAGCTACAGGCCGCTTACGAGGACGGCTTCCACCAATGCGACGCTGGCTGGCTGGCTGACCAGACTGTGCGGTGAGTGACCACCCACCAGGCCAGCAGAGGGCCTCGGGGCTGGGCCAGCTCAGAGGCCGCCGCACAGAGGGGCTGGCGATGGAGCGTTGACCAGTGTGACATTCAGTCAGCCGAGGTTAGGGGCTAGGTCATACCAGGGTCAACACAGGGCCCCATCCCAGACCCTGGTCATTCTCTCGAGATGGAGGAGTGGCTGCCATTCATTACTTTCCTGCCCATTGTTCCTTTTGCCAAGGCTTCCTCACTTACTGCTCTGCTCTGGTTTGGTTTGGTTTGGTTTGGTTTGATTCTGTTTTGTTTGGGCCCTGGGATCGAATCCAGAGGCTTCACACTGAGCTACATCTACAGCCTTTTAAAATTTTTTTATTTTGACACAACGTCTCACTAGGTCACTGTTGCCCAAGCGGGGCTCAAACTTGTGATCTTCCTGCTTCGGCCTCCACCTGAGTCAGGCGTGCATCACCACACTCAGTTTGTTATGTTTTGTTGACTTTGGTGTTTCATATATTTTTGTAAATCACCTTATGTTCTTCTTGTTTCTAATACAAGACATACATACACTAAGTTTATTTTGCATCTTTTAACTGCAGGCAGCAGCCAGAATAGATAGCAAAGCAGCACTGAGAGAGCCCTGCCCCGGAGGGTCTCAGCACAGTGCCGCCACCTGGGAGGACATCTGTACTATTCATTCCAGGGAGATCGTCACTCTCACCCTACAAGCCAGAACCTCTAAACCTCAGGAGAACAATGCAAAATGGCTTTGTGATCTTGTATAGCAAAGAAAGCTCAGGACACAAAAAACACTAAACGTAAGAATGAACACATGAGCAAAGTGAGACAAAAGGCCAGGGTGGTGTAAGAGCCCACAAATCGGCCTTAGAAGGAGCTGGACTCAAACCTCAGTGCCGGCACTGGAAGCTGTGAGTTTACATCTCAGGGCCCCCATTTCTTCTAGTATTGCATCCTTAAACTGATGTGAGAGTCAAGCGATACAGAGCAGGATCCAACAAACCACAGCCTACGGGCCAAACCCAACCCCTTGTTTCTGAAATAAGGTTTTATTGGAACACGGGTGCCCCCCATGGGGTTACATATTGTCTGTGGCTGGTTTGTGCTACCATGGTAGCTGTGTTATCAGATGAAGCGTCTCAGGGGAGTTGTTTCCAGGCTCTTGGTAACCTGAATAAGGACAGGACAGAGTAATAAAAGTAAGGTTTACTAAAAGGAAAGAAATGAAAGTACAATCCTCAGGGTGGCAGTGGGCCAGTGAGAAGAGCTCCCCCCGCCCAGGGGCAGCACTGGGTCTCTTAAGGTCCTGGGGTTGTGGGTGGACCCACAGCTGGGGATGGACAGGAGTCATGGCCCAACGGGACACGTGACTCGGCCACCCATCTGGAAGGAGAGATTTTGACCACACAAGGATTTAGAGGAAGTGTCATGGCACCCAAAGCCCACAGGGAAGGAGGGTCAAAACCGCAAGTCAAGGGCCAGGGCTGGATGCTTGTGGTTTTGTGCGTGCCTAAGGGTCTTGGGGGGACAGGATAACCTTTACCAGCTGGCTTCCCAATGTTTTGACATAGCCGTCCTTGCTCCATCTGGTTTCTCAATTTTTGCCCAACACCTTTGGGTTGTTTACCTACCCTCGCTCTGCCTCCTAGCTCAGTTGAGTGGTCATCCCAGAGACCCTGTGGCCTGCAAAACCCAAAACACTTACCCTGGGAGACTGAGGCAGGAGGGTCGAAAGTTTGAGCCCAGCCTGGGCAACTTTGGGACCTAGCAAGTCCCTGTCTCAAAATGAAAAAGGGGCTGGAGATGTAAATCATTGCAAAGGCCCTGGGTTCAATCCCCGGCACAAAAAAAAAAAATTTTTTTTAAGCCTTACTATCTGGCATTTTACAGAAAAAGTTTGTATGCCTCTGATAGAGTATGTTTGGCACCAGTAAATATTCAGTAAAGGGCTGCCCGCTTTCACTCCTTAATACCGTACCTGTGGAAGCAGAGAGGGAATCCAGTGCAGTCGACGCTCCGGTGACCTTCCTCCTGTAAGGGACAAGGCTACAGGGCACAGACCATGGACGTCCCTCTGTCTCAGGGTCACAGTCCACTTCGGATCCCTGACAGGTACCCCATCCACACTCCCCGGGAAGGCTGCTACGGAGACAAGGATGAGTTTCCTGGGGTGAGAACCTACGGCATCCGGGACACCAACGAGACCTATGACGTGTACTGCTTCGCCGAGGAGATGGAGGGTGAGGCTGCCCCGCCCAAATTCTCCTCTGCCATAAGAGGCTTGGGGGTGCTACAGTCTGGATCCCTCTCTCTCCATCAGGGGGAGGGCCTCAGTGACCCCAAACATCTGCAAACTGTCTAGTGTCACTACTGGGCCCAAAAGTCCCTGTGAAGGGAAGACTTTCACCTGGCATTGCCCCTCCCAGCCAGGACCCTGGTCTCTCTGACCGTCTGGTACACTATACCTTCAAAGCCCTGTTTTCCCATTGGAATTAGAACTTTACAGATTTGCTTTGAACCGGCAACGCCTTCACATATAGGAAGGCGTCCCTAGTATTGGAAAGCTGCACAGCAAGCAGCTGGGCAAAATTGCTTTTAGCCAGATTTTCCTCCAGAATTTCATATTTGTTCCACGCATTGCCATTTTGGCTGCTTTTCTTTGTCCCCTTGTTTTAGGACATTAGTGCCATCCTGCCCCAAAAGCCCAGAAACAGATGGAAAATGGGAGATTAAGGGCAAGATCTGAGATACAGACTTGTGGGTTCAAACCTGGAGAAAAATGTGGGTCGCTGGGGGACTCAGGCCAGGGAAGGTGGGAGGGAGACCTCACCAGGCCACCCATGTCCTGCCCAGGTGAGGTCTTCTATGCGACGTCCCCGGAGAAGTTCACCTTCCAGGAGGCTGCCAGTGAGTGCCGACGGCTGGGCGCACGCCTGGCCACCACAGGCCAGCTCTATCTGGCCTGGCAGGGTGGCATGGACATGTGCAGCGCTGGCTGGCTGGCTGACCGCAGCGTGCGCTACCCCATCTCCAAGGCCCGGCCCAACTGTGGGGGCAACCTCCTGGGTGTGAGGACCGTCTACCTGCATGCCAACCAGACCGGGTACCCCGACCCCTCATCCCGCTACGACGCCATCTGCTACACAGGTAGGGCTGGAGCTGGGGCAGGAAAGTGCTCACCCCCCTGACATCAGGTCCCAGAGGAAGAGAATGTCTTGGAAAGGGAAGGCTGTGATTAGTTTGCCCCTTCAAGAAGCCTATGGGTACCTGAAGCCTATGTTGTATCAAACCTGCCCCCCATTTTTGCTTGTTCCTAAGGCAGAGGCACGGGAAGCCACAGCATATCCAGCCCTGTCTCATCAGAGCCACACAGAACAAGGTGAAAAGCACATGCTTTGGAGTCTGTGTTTTCTCAGGCTTGAGTCACAGCTCTACCACCTCTGACCATGCAACCCTGGGAAAGTCGAGGCTGTGAGACTTACTGTCCCCGTCTGTACACTAGAGAGAGGGTTAGCCCTTGAAGATGGTGAGGCCCTGTTATGAGACCAGGAGCCCATAGAAAGGCACTGTTATCTGCCCTTTTAAATTGAATTAAGCCAACCATTGTGGTATATGCTTGTAATCTCAGCACTCTGGGAGGCTGAGGCAGGAGGATCGAAAGTTCCAGCCCAACCTCAGCAATTTAGCAACTTAGCAAGACCCTGTCTCAAAACTTTAAAAGGGCTGAAATTGTAGCTCAGTGTGAAGACGTAGGGTTCAGTCACCTGTACTGCAAGTAAATAAAAAATATTGAAAATAAATACATTGAGTTAAAAAGAGGGCCTAAGTGTTATTGAAAGAACAGAGAAAGTTAGGGGCTTTATTATGAAAAAGTAGAATAAATTTTTAAAAATAATTTTTCTCATATTTAACATACATTAGATAGTAAGTGCTTATTTTTGGGAAAAATGAATAACTTAGATGATGGGTTTCATAACTTTTTCAACAGAATTGGTGATAATGACAGATCATGTTTCAGTTGCATAGTTTGATCTTACACAAAGAGGGTTAGTTTTGCAAAAATAACTAGAACTCTTCCCCTCCACAGCCTCTCTTAAACTTTTGATAGTCTAACCCCTCTTTGGAAGGGTCACCTCATGCATTTCCTCTTTATTAATTAACTGGCTTATTTCCACCAGCCCCTCATTTGTCCAGGACCACAAGGCTGGTGGTTCCCCAATGTCACCTTCATCCATTTCTTAAACTATAGCGTCTGTGAGATCTGACAGTTTGGCTTTATAACTGATTTACACTGTTCCAGTGGGTGGCCAGTGGCGGGGGTGGGGGGCTCCTCACATGGATGACGTGGGCAGCAGGTTGGGGACCGATTTTGTAAACAATAAGCTGGTTGGCTGATATTTTGCAAGTATCTGCCAGTACAGCCAATCCCAGTTTGAAAATATTTGTGGGGGGGGACTGCATCTGTACTGAAGCTGTATGGACTTTTTTTCTTGATGTTATTCCTTAAAAAACACAACAGCCACTGACATAGCATTTATATTGTATTAAGTATTGTAAGTAATCTAGAGATGATTTAAAGAACATGGGAAGGTGTGTAGTAGATTCTGTGCAAATAGTACACTTTTTATATAAGGGACTTGAGCATCTCTGAAGATTTTGGTGACCACTTGGGGCTCTGGAATCTGTCTCCGTAGATACCAGAGGATGACTGTGGTCAGACAGCTGAGGACATGTGTGGGCTGGGCAAAGTGCCCAGTGGTCCAGGAGGGAAGGAGGTGTGGTGGAAAGGTTAAAGCCTGCCTTTGTGCCCTGCCCCAGGTGAAGACTTTATGGACATCCCAGAAAATTTCTTCAGTGTGAGTGGTGAGGAGGACATCACCATTCAGACGGTGACCTGGCCCGACATGGAGCTGCCTCTGCCCCAAAACATCACAGAGGGGGAAGCCCGTGGCAACGTGATCCTCACGGTGAAGCCTGTCTTTGAGGTCTCCCCCACTGACCTGGAGCTCGGGAAGCCCTTCACGTTTGCCCCTGACATGGAGGTCACGGCCTTCCCTGAGGCCGAGAATGGGACTGAAGAGGTCACCAGGCCCTGGGGTTTTCCCGAGGAATCCCGCCCTACGGCCTTCACCAGCAAGGACCTGGTCATGCCAGTGACCATTGCCCCTGGGGCAGCTGAGGTTCCTGGGCAGCCCCATCTGCCTGGTGGTAAGTACCCATTCCTGGCAGGACACCTTGAGCAGGCCTAGAGGTCAGGAGCCATCTGGCTATGCTTGCAGCTTCACCTGGGCTCTGGGACCAGCTTATCCTCTCTCCAGCTTTTCTCTCCTGTCTGTAAAACAAGGAGGTGTGTCTTTGGCATGTACCCACCTGGAGCTGGCCCTCAACCATCTGTGCCGCCACTCTCTCCACCTGCCAGGCCTGAGCATGCCTCTTAGAACCTGGAGGTGGAAGAGTTTCATAGTGGAGGACAGGCCACACCAGTCATGTCCACTCTTTTGCCACAAACCATTAATCTCCAATGAAGTCCTATGTGGAAACCAGGACATGTGGGATGTGACTGAAATATACTGTGAATGTTCAAATGTTTTAAAATTTTATTACAGTAAAAGACACATTGCCATTAATCCCCCTCAAATACTCCCCCTTGATTCAGACACACTCGTCCCATCACTCTTGCCACTTTCTGAAGCAGGTCTGGAAGTCTTCTTTCCTGAGTGTCTTTAGTTGTACAGTCATGGCTGCCTCAGTGTCCTGATTTGATTCCAGATGTTTGCCTTTCATAGTCATTTTGACTTTGGGGAAGAAACAGAAGTTGAACAGTACCCAATCCAGTGAATTAGGTGGATCAGGACATATCATCATGTTTTCAGGAGCCTGCCTTTCTGCTGGACGGCACTTGGCAGCATCATTTACCATGTTTTTTGTCACACCTCATAAAGACACTCAGGAAAGGGGACTTCCAGGCTGCTCCAGAAAGTGGCAAGATGATGGGATAAGTGTGTTTGAAGTGAGGGGGAGTATTTGGAGGGGGATTAATGGCAATGTGTCCTTTACTGTAATACATTTTTTTCCATTTAACCATTCACCGTATATTTTGATCACCCCTTACAAGTCAAGCAAATAAAAGCATCACAGATCTAAGTAGAGGGGAGAACTGGGGCTCCTCCTATCTGGGCCCCCTCCCTGCCCCATCAGGCACTGCCCCAAAGTGGACCCACTTAAAAACCTGGGTGACCCCTGAGGCCTCTCCCTGCCCATCCTCCCTGCCAGGGCAAAGGCCAGCAGACTATTGTCAATGGGCCAAACCCAGCTGTTCCAATATGGCCATGAACTAAGAAAGGATTTTATGCTCCTAAATAGCTGGGGGAGGAGGGTCAGAAGAATACATGTGACACATGAAAATTAACTGCAATTCAAATTTCAGTATCCACAAATAAAATTTGATTTTAACGAGCCATACCCACTTGTGAATGGGTTGTCTGTGGCTGACTTAGGACAATCGCACTGGAGTGGAATGGTTATAACAGAGGCTGTATGGCCCCCAAAGCCTGAAACAGTTACTGTGTGGCCCTGTCCTGGGGGGACACCCTGGTCCTTGTGCCCAGTAAATGTCCAGAGAGCTGGAATGTCACATGGCTGTTCCCCAACCTCAAGTCCACGAACAGGAGGGACATTCTGGTGTGGCCTCCTTAGGGTCTTGGTGGCATGCCAGGGGAGGAGCAGACGGGTGTTGCCATCTGCCCTCCCACCCTCAGTGCCACCGAGAGAGATTTCAGCCCAAATTGCCCAGATAAATCCAATACATCGGGAGGGAGGAGCTGGGCTCAGAACAGTGCATGGGCAGCTGGGAGTGACCTTGGCTCCTCTCCTCTCTGTGCCCCCCAGGGGTCGTGTTCCACTACCGGCCCGGCTCCACCCGCTACTCACTGACTTTCGAGCAGGCACAGCAGGCCTGCCTGAGTGCAGGCGCTGTCATGGCCTCCCCAGAGCAGCTCCAGGCTGCCTACGAGGCAGGCTATGAGCAGTGTGACGCTGGCTGGCTGCAGGACCAGACTGTCAGGTAAAGGGCCACCCGCCCCCCTCCAGCCCCCCACCTCCAGGGGCCAGGCCGAAAGAGCCCTGGTGGGGTACAACACCCAGTACCTCGTGGACTAATTGACTCATGAGTGACTCTGTAGCCTCTCCCTAAATGTCCCTGTAGAACAGAAGCCTAGTCTGAAAGGTCAGTGAGGGACACTGGGTTAAATTTTAGGTCATTTTGCCCCAAGAGACACACAGAGGAGACCCCTGCTCTAGAAAACCCCTCCTGTAACCCCTTGGTCCCTTCCAGCTTGACCCAGTGCCCTTCTGGGTAGTAGGCTCTTCTAAAGCAAAGACACCCCCCCCCGGGAACTTGCTGTGTCAGGTTTGAACCCCATCAGACACCCCATGACACACCCTGCCCACTTCCCTGCACCCTGAAATCCCCAGGATGGGTGTTCAACCTCCCTCCCACCCTCCTTTGCAGATACCCTATTGTGAGCCCACGGACGCAGTGTGTGGGTGACAAGGACAGCAGCCCCGGGGTGAGGACCTACGGCGTGCGTCCATCCTCAGAAACCTATGATGTCTACTGCTATGTGGACAAGCTTGAGGGTAAGGCCCCAGTCTCACTTCCGCTCCAGATGGGCAGGGGTGAGGGGGACCAAGAGGAAGGGAATTAGCACCCCCAGCCCCATTATCTCACAGCCTTCCAGGAGCAAGTGTGCTGTTTAAAGAAGAAGGGCCACCAGCCCTGCACCTCCAGCCCCTGTCTCTTCCCCCAGGGCTCCGGTGGCTCCCCAGCATTGCAGGGCCCCAGCTCCTTGCAAAGCCGTGAGTCCTGTGGGTACATAAATTAATCCATTACCAATGAATGTCACATATGCTGTCTGCTCTTAGAGAGCAAATAAAAGGCTCTGAGAAGTCCTGCAATAAGAAATCTCTTTACCTCAGTCTGACCCAAGCTCTTTCAACCCAGGCCTTTATTTTCACATCTTTTAATTTCAATGAAAATCACCTGGCAGAGCATGGTGGCGCACACCTGTAATACCAGCACTTGGGAGGCCAAGGCAGGAGTTCAAGGCCAGCCTGGACTACATAATGAGTTCAAGGCCAGCCTGAACTACATAGTGAGAACCTGTCTTCAAAAAAAACCCCAAAAAACAAACAAACAAAAGAAAATCATCAAATCACTATCCCACTGAATACAGATTGAGGAATGCTGGGGTTGTGGAAAAATCTCAGCACTGCCACCCATTATTTCAGGACTCTGGGCAGGTCACCTAACCTCTCCAGGCTCAGTTTACTCATCTATAAAATGTACCACATTAGAGGCATTTTTTAGTATTAAGTGGGATGCGTGTGAAAAGTGCCTGGCACGAGCAGCTGTTACATAGTTGTGAGGCCCCCTCCCACGGGCACCTGGGTGCTGTGCTGGTGCTGGGACCCGACCCTGCTCTTGCTGAGCTCACAGGGTGGGAGGGCTAGTCTACAGCACTCGTGAGGCTCCGCGGTAAGTGCAGGGCTCAGGTTGCTGGGATGGGAGGGCCCTTAGCCACGGGGAGGGGGCCCACGTGTAATGGAGAATCCAGAAGGAAAGGAAGGAGCAGAAGCGGTGTCCTGCAGTGTGCCCAGCTCAGCCAGCTCTGCTGGGTCATTGCCTTTTATAGCACCGGAAGCCCTGAGACCAGAAAAACCGGAGGCACCTAAGGCCTCGGCCTACAGGATGTGACCGCCTGGGCTGGTGGCAGGTGTCAGCCACTGCCAGTAGGTTGGGGGCGCTAGGGATCTCTGCCCCTGGGGAGCAGGGCTGGACGGTCACACCGCCACCTGCCTCTGTCCCCAGGGGAGGTGTTCTTCGCCACGCGCCCGGAGCAGTTCACCTTCCACGAGGCGCTGGCATTCTGTGAATCCCAAAACGCCTCGCTGGCCTCCACCGGCCAGCTCTACGCGGCCTGGGTGCGCGGCCTGGACAAGTGCTACGCCGGCTGGCTGGCAGACGGCAGCCTCCGCTACCCCATCGTCACCCCGCGGCCAACCTGCGGCGGGGACAAGCCGGGCGTGAGGACCGTCTACCTCTATCCCAACCAGACCGGCCTCCCGGACCCGCTGTCCCGCCACCACGCCTTCTGCTTCCGAGGTACGCACGCGTTGTCTCTCCTCCAACACCCCTTCCCCCTGGGGCTGCCTTCCCCGGGCGCCCCCTCCTGGCCCCTGACTGCCCTCACCTGGCAGCAGAGCAACGAGGATGAGCGGGGCGACTCAAGCTAGCTTGAGTTCAGGTTTTGATCCTAAGGCAAGGTCATCTTTCTAAAGTTCCCAGAGACATAAAGGAGCGAGTGAAGAACCTCGCTCTAAAATCAGGCCGACCTGAGTTTGAATTATGCTTCTACTACTTAATAGCTAAGTGCCCCTGGGCAAGTGACTTAACCTTTCTGTTCCTCTGCTTCATCTGTAAATGGTGATAAAAATAGTTCCTGCTTCAAAAAGAGTTGCAGACAGATATGAACTGGGATAATGCATATGAAGCATTCGCAATATATCTATCTATCTATCTATCTATCTATCTATCTATATATATATATATAGTGTTTTAATTTGTTCACCCACGTCAAATTCTCTCATGTTATGGCAACTCTGATGTATCAACCATCATTACCCCTTAGACATCTGAGAGTGACGTCATCAAGCAACACCGTGGGGTGGGGCGGGGCCGGGGCGGGGCTAAAGCGTTGCTGGGCTCTAATTGGATGAGTTCTCACAACCTCAATTTAAGGCCTGGGTGCATGCGCCAGAAAGTAGATGTAGAATAAATGTGGGCCATATTTTCCGTATTGTACAGCAAAGCTGAGTGTCGTTGCAACTTCTTGTGAGTCTATGATCGTTTCCAAATAATGTTAAGGGAAATAAAAACCCTGACGGCTCCCAAGTTTCCCAAACTTCCAGGGTCACCTTTTAAATTCAGAGTTCCACCCTAATCATCCAGCCTGAAGAAGCCTCCCAATCCCCTCCCAGGGGATTTAATGAGATCCTACTTGTGCCCTGGGCAACAGAACCCAGTTAATCAGCCTCCCAGTAAATTTGTTGCCATGAACCTCGCACCCCACCCTAACACTCAGTGGGCTCGGCTTCCGGAAATTATCCTGCAGAGAAGTTCCCTTTCCTTCCTGACCTCCCCCAGTCTTCTGCCCCCCCGCCCCACACACCCCAAGACAGAACAATTACCCCCGCCAATGAATCCTGCCTTCGCCCCTCCAAACACTAGGATGGCATGTGGAATTTAAATACCACCCTCCTGCCTTTGTTGTGACACACTCTGAACATAATCCCTGTCCCCAAGATAGACCACATTCTACAATAGCTGAGAATGGGGATGTCGCACCAGATGCTTGAATGCAAAGATCAGCTCTGCCACTTCTAAGTCACTGGCCCTGTGCCAGGATGTAGCACAGCGGTGCAGTGCCTGCCTGGCAAGCTGAGGGACCTGAGTTTGATTCCTGGAATCAGAAAAGAAAAAAGTTCCCCAAAAAGCCCCTGACTCACTGGCCCTGGGCAATAAACAAGGCACAGTGCCTCAGTTTCCCCATTTGTAAAATGGGAATAATAACATTGGGTATTTGATGCAAGTAGGTCTCATTAACAGAGAGGACAAAGAGCCATGTCACGGAACTACAGGTGGCTGGAGTGGCCAGAAGGTTCTTACACCGCCTGGCCCACCCCAGGGGCCCCGGCTCCTTTCCAGATCTCACCATCACATCCTCTTTAGGTGTTCCAGTGGTGCCCTCTCCAGGAGAAGAGGAAGGTGGCACACCCACACCCCTTGCAGGCCTGGAGGACTGGATCGTCACCCAAGCGGTGCCTGGTGTGGTGGCTGTTATTCCCCTGGGGGAGGAGACAACTGCAGTCCTAGACTTCACCACTGAGCCAGAAAACCAGACAGAATGGGAACCAGCCTACACCGCAGTGGGCACCTCCCCTCTGCCAGGTCAGTGTGGCGGGCTCCAGGGCGCGCCCTGAAGCCACACACCCCTGTCTGCCTGCGGCATGCACAGTGGGATGGTTTCTCTCCCTGGGACCCAAGCTGTGTCCCCAGCCCTGATACTGGCCTGATGTGCTGTTGGGACAAATTTGACCACTTCAGCTGCCCTCTAGGACCTGCTCGAGAGTGATAGGGACAGCCTTGTTCATGAAATACACACACACACACACACATTCTCTCTGTTCCCTTTCTTTTATTTCTCCTGCACGCACACCCCAGCCCTGAGCCAAGCCGAGGCCCTCAATCACAGTGTCCTCCTATACAGACATCCTCCCCTGTGGGAGGATCTCCAAAGAGGAGCAAGAGCCAGGGACAGGGTAGTTGTTGGAAGTCTGAACCTTTCTCTTTGCCTTTCTCTCTTTCCATGCCCCTCCTCTGGCCCAGGCCTACCCAGAACTTCCTAAACCCTGAATGTCGTGATTAAATCAGAAAGAACTTCATGAGATGAAAGCCACAGGCCCCAAACCTTGTGAGAAGTGTTTTGTGCTCACTGAGGTTTGGGAAATGCTGGTTTGCCAAAAGATCTACAGACTTCCTCACCATGGATGTTCTCAGAGCCTTGGATAGGTTAATGTGCCAAATAAGTATGCAGTAGGTCCCAAAAGAACCTGACCACAGAGCCTTTAGAAGTCTCTCCCCCATGGTGTATTGTTAATATCTAGTGGCTCCCAGCTTGGGTGACACTGAATTAAAGTAATGTACAGTAGTGTGTGTGCCTAGTAGCATCAGCAGCTGGGGACAGGAAGGAAAGAGTCTCAGCGCTTCCCACCAATCCATCCAGCCATTCATTCCACTCATGGCTCCCAAGCCGTTTGGCAGTGCCAGCCACTGCTCCAGGTCCTAGGGCTGCAAAGCCTCCCTCTTTCCATGCCAAAGGAGAGGAGGTGGGATTCCAGCCCCGAGACTTCGCCTGGCAGCCACACTTGCCCATGGCCCTATCCTTCACCAGGGCAACAGCAACTGAGTCCTGTCGGCCTGGCACCGGACACTGGTCACCTCTTGGGGGCTGCCCAGCGGCACAGTGCTCCAGCACACATCTTTAACTTCAGTTCCCACCACCTTGCTGGTTTCAGCCACATTGGGGGCCATCTGTGCTATTGTTCATGCTGTGACTTTTTATTTCAATTACTTTTCTCTTTAAAAAATCATTTAAGTGTATTTAACAGAGAACGGTCAGGTCATGACTGTAAATGGTCATGGCAGCCTCTTTCTCATACATATTTTAAAATGTATAGCCATGCTGTTCTGGGTACCACTAAACTCATGTAGCTATATGGCTACACTTCCCTCCCCATGCCCTCCAACAGTATTAGAGGGGGACTGGGAGCCCACCAACCCCTCCAGCACTCCCGTGTACCTGGGAAACAAGCCCCAAAGTACATGCAAGGTTCAAAACCCAACTAGTTGTTTTCTAAATGATAAAGAAAACCAAACCAAAAGAAAAGAACATAACCATGATTATTTAGCATGGTGAGGTTTCAAGTCCTCTATTATAAGGCTCTCAGAATTGAAAAAAATAAATGCGTGTTTACAGACAGCACCACCAGAAGCTGGGAGTGGGGTGTAAGCCTGTAGTCCCAGCGTCTGGCAGGCTGAGTCAGGAGGATTTCAAGTTGAGCCTGGGGAAACTTTGTAACTTAGCAAAACTCTGCCTCAAAATAAGAAAGGAAGGGGGGGGGCTCAGTGCAAAAGCCCTTGGTTCAGTTCCCTGTACTGAAAATAAGAAGAAAGTAAAGAAATTACAAAACAAACAGCACCAGCTGAAATGGGCGAGTCCCACCCTCCAGCAAGTATAAAGGAGCTGAGCTTCTGGGTCAGCAAGGTTGGGGCAGGGGCTGGGGACTTTCATCTCCATCGGCCCCCCCAGGGGATGCCGGTCCAGGGCCCAGGATTTGAAAACCACAGATTTAGGTGCAGGAGATGATAATGTACTTGAAGGTGGGCTGCTGTTGTCATCAATGGCAGCCCCATATCCAGTGTGCTGTGTAGATGTAGTTCTCTAGTATCTCACAAAGCACAACCTGGAGAGCCTGTGGCCCTGAGGGGACTGGTGGGAGCTTCCTGGTCCCCTCCCTTCTCTTTCATTCCTTCCTCCCTTCCTTCCTTGTTTTCTTCCTAGCTGGGTATGTTGGCACACGCCAGTGATCCCAGCACTTGGGAGGCTGAGGCAGGAGGATCACTGCAAGTTCAAGGCCAGCTTGGGCTACACAGTGAGTTCACAGCCAGCCTGAACTGTATAGTGAGACCCTATCTTTAAAAACAAACAAAAAAAAAAAAACTCCTTTTCTTCCTTCCTTCCTCCCTTCTTCCCCAAGACATGTAAGCAATTCCATTGTAAAGCATCTGAACACAGCTGTACTCTTGGGGAAAGGTTTCCCAGGAGAGGACAGAGTTCAGTGTCCATGCGTGGGCTTACACTGGAGCAGAGTCACTCCACCCACACCTCACGTGGCTTCCTTCCTTCCTGCAGGGGTCCCATCCACATGGCCTCCCACCGGTACAGCAGCAGAGGAAAGCACAGAAGGCCCTAGGGCAACTGCAGTTCCCTCTGCCTGGGAAGCGCCTTCCACCCCAGAGGAGCCATATACACCTTCTTCCACGGTGCCCAGTGCCACCGAGCTGCCAGGCTCCTGGGAGGCATCTGAGGCCCCTGATGTCAGTGGTGACTTCACAGGCAGTGGAGAAGCTCCAGGAGCCACTGCAAGTGGACTGCCCTCAGGAGACCTTGACTCCAGTGGTCTCACCTCCACAGTGGGCTCAGGCCTGCCCTCAGGACATGGAGACAGAATTGAGTGGCCCAGCATTCCTACAGTTGCTGGGCTGCCCTCTGGAGCTGAGGACTTAGAGGGCTCTATCTCTGGGGTATGGGACCTCAGCAGGCTTCCTTCTGGAGAAGAAGTTCTAGAGACTCCTGCCTCTGGAGTAGGAGAAGTCAGTGAACTTCCCTCTGGAGAAGGTCTAGAGACTTCTGCCTCTGGAGTAGGGGAAGTCAGTGGGCTTCCTTCTGGAGAAGTTCTAGAGACTTCTACCTCTGGAATAGGGGAAGTCAGTGGACTTCCTTCTAGAGGAGAAGGTCTAGAGACTTCTACCTCTGGAGTAGGGGAAGTCAGTGGACTTCCTTCTGGAGAAGAAGGTCTAGAGACTTCTGCCTCTGGAGTGGAGGAAGTTAGTGGACTTCCTTCTAGAGGAGAAGGTCTAGAGACTTCTACCTCTGGAGTAGGGGAAGTCAGTGAACTTCCCTCTGGAGAAGGTCTAGAGACTTCTGCCTCTGGAGTAGGGGAAGTCAGTGGACTTCCTTCTGGAGAAGAAGGTCTAGAGACTTCTACCTCTGGAGTAGGGGAAGTCAGTGGACTTCCTTCTGGGGAAGAAGGTCTAGAGACTTCTGCCTCTGGAGTAGGGGAAGTCAGTGGACTTCCTTCTGGGGAAGAAGGTCTAGAGACTTCTGCCTCTGGAGTAGGGGAAGTCAGTGGACTTCCTTCTGGGGAAGAAGGTCTAGAGACTTCTACCTCTGGAGTAGGGGAAGTCAGTGGACTTCCTTCTGGGGAAGAAGGTCTAGAGACTTCTGCCTCTGGAATAGGGGAAGTCAGTGGACTTCCTTCTGGGGAAGAAGGTCTAGAGACTTCTGCCTCTGGAGTAGGGGAAGTCAGTGGACTTCCTTCTGGGGAAGAAGGTCTAGAGACTTCTGCCTCTGGAGTAGGGGAAGTCAGTGGACTTCCTTCTGGAGAAGAAGGTCTAGAGACTTCTGCCTCTGGAGTAGGGGAAGTCAGTGGACTTCCTTCTGGAGAAGGTCTAGAGACTTCTGCCTCTGGAGTAGGGGAAGTCAGTGGACTTCCTTCTGGAGAAGAAGGTCTAGAGATTTCTGCCTCTGGAACAGAGGAAGTCAGTGGACTTCCTTCTAGAGGAGAAGGCCTAGAAACTTCTGCCTCTGGAGTAGAAGTCAGTGGACTTCCTTCTGGAGGAGGTCTAGAGACTTCTACCTCTGGAGTAGAAGTCAGTGGACTTCCTTCAGGAGAAGATCTAGAGACTTCAACTTCTGGAGTAGAGGATATTAGTGTGCTTCCTACTGGAAGACAAGGTCTAGAGACCTCTGCCTCTGGAGTGGAGGATGTCAGTGGATTGCCCTCTGGAGGAGAGGGTCTAGAGACTTCTGCCTCTGGAATAGAGGATAACAGCAGGCTTCCTTCTGGAGAAGGTCTAGAGACCTCTGTTTCTGGAGGAGGGGATGACCTCAGTGGACTTTCCTCTGGAAAAGAGAGTTTAGAGACCTCAGCTTTTGAAGCAGAGGACCTCAGTGGATTGCCTTCTGGAAAAGAAGACTTGGTAGGATCTGCTTCTGGAGACTTGGCCTTTGGCCAACTGCCTTCTGAAATTGTAGGAAGTGGACAAGCTCCAGAGGCAAGTGGTCTTCCTTCTGGATTTAGTGGTGAGTATTCTGGAGTGGACTTTGGAAGTGCCCCATCCTCTGGCCTGCCTGACTTTAGTGGACTTCCATCTGGGTTCCCAACAGTCTCCCTAATCGATACTACATTGGTGGAAGTGATCACAGCCACCAGTGCAAGTGAACTGGAAGGGAGGGGAACCATTGGCATCAGTGGCACAGGAGAAATATCTGGGCTGCCCTTTGATGAGTTGGACATTAGTAGGGGAACAAGTGGACTCCCTTCAGGAACTGAAGTCAGTGGCCAAGCATCTGGATCACTTGACATCAGTGGGGAAACATCTGGATTCTTTGGTGTTAGTGGACAGCCATCTGGGTTTCCTGACATCAGTGGAGGAACATCTGGGATTTCTGAGGTCAGTGGGCAGCCTTCAGGTTTTCCTTACCCCAGTGGGGAGACATCTGGAGTGACTGAGCTCAGTGAACTGCCCTCTGGACAACCAGATGTCAGTGGAGAAGCATCTGGAGTTCTTTTTAGCAGTGGCCAACCATTTGGCATAACAGACCTGAGTGGAGAAACATCCACAGGGCCTGATCTCAGTGGACAGCCATCAGGACTGCCAGAGGTCAGCAGGACAACACCTAGAATCCCCGACCTGGTTTCTGGTACCATGAGTGGCAGTGGGGAATCTTCTGGAATTACATTTGTGGACACCAGTTTGATGGAAGTGACCCCTACTACATTTAAAGAAGAAGAAGGCTTAGGGTCCGTGGAATTCAGTGGCTTCCCTTCCAAGGAGACAGATCTATCAGGCACATCTGGGGGAGTGGACATCAGTGAACAATCTTCTGGAACAATCGATTCCAGTGGGTTTACATCCCCAGCTCCAGAACTCAGTGGCCTACCGAGTGGGGTAGCTGAGGTCAGTGGAGAATTCTCTGGAGCTGAGGTTGGGAGCAGTCTGCCCTTGGGAGCATACAATGGCAGTGGACTTCCATCCGGGTTCCCCACTGTCTCTCTTGTAGACAGAACCTTGGTGGAATCTGTAACCCAGCATCCAACAGCCCAAGAAGCTGGAGAGGGGCCTTCGGGCATTTTGAAACTTAGTGGTGCTCCTTCTGGAGCACCAGAAGTATCTGGAGACCATTCTGGATTTTTGGACCAAAGTGGGCTGCAATCTGGGCTGGTAGAACCCAGCGGAGAGCCACTGAGTACTCCCTATTTTAGTGGGGACTTTTCCAGCACGGCTGATGTAAGTGGAGAATCCTCTGCAGCCACCAGCAGCAGCGGGGAGACCTCGGGACTTCCAGAAGTCACATTAATCACTTCCAAGTTAGTGGAGAGTGTAACAGAAGCAACTGTTTCCCAGGAACTCGGCCAAAAACCCCCTGTGACGTACACACCCCAGCTTTTCGAGGCCAGTGGGGAAGCCTCTGGCTCTGGGGACGTTGCCAGAATGACAGCAACATTCCCCGGCTCTGAAGTAGAGGCGCCGTCAGTCCCAGAAGGCAGCAGTGAGTCGTCTGTCTATCCTGAGGCTGGCGTGAGGGCATCTGCTGTCCCCGAGGCCAGTGGAGAGGCGTCTGGGCCCCCTGCTTCAAGAGAAACCACCTCTGCCCTCCATGAAGCAGAGCTTGATCAAGCCTCGGGCCTGGGCGTGAGCAGCAGCCCCTGGACCTTTCTGGGAGGCCCCCAGGAGGGGTCAGCTGCCCCGGAAGTGAGTGGAAAGTCAATCACCACCTTCCAGGTGGGCATAGAGGCCTCGAGCACACCTTTGGCCACTCCCGTGGCTTCCGGAGACAGGACTGAAACCAGCGGAGAACTATCTGGTCACAGTTCAGGGCTGGATGTCACCATCAGCACCAGCGCCCCAGAGTCCCATTGGACCCCGCAGCCCAAGCACCCTGCAGAGCTGCATCTAGAAGTCGAGTCCTCAAGCCCTTTGTACTCAGGAGAAGAGACCCACACGGCCGAAACAGCCACCTTCCCGACAGACGCCGCCATTCCCACTTCTTCAGAGGGGTCCGGAGAAGCAGAAACCTCCATTGCAGGTATGGTCGGGATTCTTCCCTATAGCGCATTGGGCCAGTCAGACCACAGGCAGCTGTAGCATAGCAGGAGGCGCACGGACGTAGCTTTAAGGTCCCAAGCACAGATCCACCACAGATTAGCTGTGCAGCCTCAGGCAAGTCTCTGAGCCTCATCTGTAAAATAAAAAAAAGTCTCAGGGAAGGCTAAACAGAATATACATACACCAAAAGCAAGCATTCAGCATTGCACAGACTACACACTTACAAAGGTTAGTGCCTGTTACCATTGCTGTGGAAACGCCCACCGTGACCGTTTCCGACGCAGTCTCTGTACTCGGCACTGGGCAGGGAAGGATGACTAGATAATGCTGAAAATTCTGCTCAGGCCCCATGCCCCAGAGTGAGCTCGAGATGAGAGTGAATCTGCTGGTGACATTTAGGTCCAAATATTTATTTTGTGTCGGGCTAAAACCTGCACAATCTGAGCAATTACAGTCATTTGGCTATGGCCTGACTTTAGACCCAGGAAGGGAATCCACACTGTGACTGTCTCACTCCCCGTGATCCCAGGCACGAGGAACCTGGCCCCAGTAGCTGCTCTTTCTGCGTGGGGACCCTTCATGCCTCCCACTGTGCTGAGAGCTTTGCAGCCCTGGGCAGTTGTATGCTTGAGCCTCAACCTCTCCCCTGCGAGCTGCGGCCCCTGCCAGGTCCTGTGCAGAGAAGCCCTGTAGCACTGGGACCTGCCGGGAGACAGAGGGACGTGCCCTATGTCTCCGCCCTGACACTGGCGAGCACTGTGACATAGGCAAGACCCACATCAGCCATTAGGCCACTTCCTCCCCAGAAGTGGCCACGGGCACTAGGAGGTGAGCGAGGCCAGCCGAGGTTCAAGCTTCGAGCTTCTCAGACCGGGAAGGAAAGGTGCACAGTGACAGAGACATCAGGGACAGAAGGCACAGCACAAATGGCACATCTTTCCAGGGCATCTAGTTGACAAGGGGTTTAGGAGAAAAACGTTAAATAAGCAGACTGATGAGTAATTTTCTAGCAAGCCAATGACTATTGAATGAGCAGAGTGCAAAGTGCACTTGAATTTTTAAGTGCACTAAAACTTGAGACTTCAAAGAAAGTTTGAGGTCGGGGTGAGTATGGGTACAGTGGACACACCCCTTTGTCCCTGGGGGGGCCTCTCTGAGGGGCACTGTCTTGTACTGTGCAGGAGGAACCCCACCAGAAAATCCCATGTGGCCTCTCCATGCTTAGGTCTAAGTGGGTCCCCTTTTGCCCTCCAGAAAACCCCAGAGGACTTGTCACCCAGCACTGGCATCTGTGGCGGCGGGGTGGCAGAACCAGGGCAGGTTTCCCAGGGCATCCACCACTCTGGAGGCTGTCAGGTCTTTGCTGTGGGTCAGGCAGCTTGTGGGATGGGTGAGGAACCTGGGGACCCTCCGCCTGGAGCCACCCCAAAAATGAGATGGTTAGCATGTACCTGTCACTCTGCAGACCATCCAAGGCTTGTAGCCACAGTGACAACTTTTCTCTTCAACATCAGATGTTACCCAGTTGCCTCCAAGCTCACGTTCTCTGGTTCGCTGTCTCCACTGCCCCAACACCCTGATCGCCAGTGTCTCTCTGAAGCCTTTCATAAAAAGGCTTCATTCCTGGGACACATGCAAAAATGAAGAAATGAATCCTAGGGAAAAGAAAGCCATGGCCCAGCTTCCCAGGTAAACCCTGCCTGGCAAAGAGCCTCCAATAGCCCTTACGTGGCACACAAGGGAAGGTTTGGGGTTTACATAAATTACTTAGTATAACGCAAATTAACACAACACACATACCCTCGCATGATGTAAATACACTATATACTTCATACATATATAGTATGTATATAGAAACAGTCACTAGGCTGGGTAGCCATCCACTTGTCCCCTCATTGAGGTCAGCCTCTGCCCACACCTAGGGCCAAACCCCGAGGACACTGTGGGCCTCCAAAAACAGAGGATGGGCGATCCTTACTGCCAGGAGAAAGTATGAGGTCCGATCACAAAATACAGTGAATTTAAAATTTTTTTAAATACAGTAAATTTTAAAAATTATTACAGTAAAAGACACAAACTGTATCTCCCTCAAAATACTCCCCCTCACTTCCAACACACTTATCCCATCATTCTTACCACTTTCTGAAGCAGTTCTGGAAGTCCTTTTTGGTGAGTGTCTTTAGTTATACTGTTGGTGGCTGCCTCAGTGTCCTGAATTGATTCAAACCATTTACCTTTTGTGGTCATTTTGACTTTGGGAAGAGCCAGAAGTTGCACGGTACCAGATCCTATGAACAAGGTAGATAAGGACACACCATAATGTTTTTGTTTGACAGAAATTACTGCAAATGTTTTGAACCGATTCAGGACATCAAGGCAGCCACAAAAAGACACTTAGGAAAGAGGAGGTCCAGGAGTGCTTCAGAAAGTGGCAAAAGTGACGGAATAAGTGTGTTGCTCCAAGGTAGTGGAGAATTTTTGCAGGGGGTTAATGGCAATGTATCTTTTACTGTAATTTTTTTTATTTTTATTTGAATAGTCACCATATTTTTTATCACACTTTGTATTTCCACTGGGCTATAGTGGCCCCGAGGACCATGGCCTGGACCTCTCCATGCCAATCGGTAACTCCGTTCTGAGCAACTCCTTCCCAACCTGATAATTGAGGCCAAAATGTGATACTGGTATCAGAAATCCCAACAAGGCTCAGATCTCCGGCAGCCTGAAGTTAGTAAAAGCAGGTGACGTAAGACTTACTTCTTCCATTGTAAGAACACTTTCTCTGATCGTGTATTTCCCCAGGGCTTTTCTTCCCCAGGTTTTCCCCTCAACAGCTTGGTAGGCTGGTTGATAATCACCCCCATTCGAAACTGGAACACAGAGAGGTTAATTCATTCACCGACCTCCACTGAATGAGGTAAACCACTAGTCAGGATCTCAGTACACTCCTTTAACACACTTGGCTAAATAAGAATCACTCTCTTGAACATAATAACAAGTTGCTGGTCTCAAAAAGCTGACACGAGATTTCCAGGGAGTCAGGAGGGAAGGGGACTGTAGAATCAGAATTAGTTCGATTCAAACTCTCAGGCAAGCCCTCGCTCTACTTATTTATCAGTAGACATCCCTGGTAGTGGTTCTCAGTTTTAAAAACATTGCAACGCCTAGTACGCATTGTAACGCCATGGAGTATTACTGAAACAGTTCTGTGGACTTTGGCATTCGGGATTTTTAAAATCCCAGGTGAAGTTAGGCATGGTGGTGCATGCCTGTAATTTCAGCACTCTGGGCGCTGAGGCAGGAGGATCACAAGTTCAAGCCTCGCCTGGGCAACTTAGTGTCTCAAAATAAAATATAAGAAGGGTTGGGGATATAGCTCAATGTGAAGACCCTGGACTCAATCACCAGTACAGTACCAGAAAAAAAAAAAAAAAGACCCTGGGCCTTTATCCTCCAAGGGCCACAAATAGCAAAAAGTATTATTATTATTATTATTAATTATTATTATTATTTTATTATTTGAATATTCAGGGAAAATCTCCACCCAATAAAGGAGTTAACAGCTGTATTTAATCCTAGAAGAAAACATTTGACAATTACTGTCATCTTGTTCCTCCAGTATTCCATAAACTAGTTCTTGGTAAATTATTAATCAGTATTTTTTACTTCAAAATAAATATCTGCTTAATGAATAGACAGATTCCTTAGTAATGAGAAGCAGGACTATTCTTTTCTGACCCACTTAAAAAGCAGCAACAGCTTCCCCACATCCTCTGCTGGCAGCACGCACGGGGCTTAGACTCGGGTTTCTTTTTTTTTTTTTTTTTTTTTTTTTTTTTTTTGTGGGCACCGGGGGGGCGACCTCAGGACCTCGCGCGCCAACAGGCACCCATGCCGCTGAGCGATATCACCGGCCCCTTTTTCGTATGTGGGTTCCGGGAGTTGAACTCGGGCCCTCGCGCTTGCAAGGCAGGCGCTTACACCGCTGAGCCATCTCACCGGCCCCTAAACTTACTTTTTTTTTTTTTTTTGTGGGTACCGGGGGGTCGACCTCAGGACCTCGCGCGCCAGCAGGCGCCCGTGCCGCTGAGCGATATCACCGGCCCCTTTTTCGTATGTGGGTTCCGGGAGTCAAACTCGGGCCCTCATGCTTGCAAGGCAGGCGCATACGCCGCTGAGCCATCTCACCGGCCCTAGACTCGGGTTTCAATCCTAGCCACTGCTGAAAATTACCTGGGGGCTGGGGTGCTTTTAAAAAGCATCATGTGCTGGGCGTGGTGGTGCACGCCTGTGATCCCAGAACTCTGGAGGCTGGGCAGGGCGATTACCATGAGTTCGAGGCCAGCCTGGGCTACAAAAGCAGGTTCAAGGCCAGCCTGAACTGCAGAGTGCGACCCTGTCTCAAAAAACGACAACAACAAAAGCATCATGCCTGGCCCCCACCCTGAGATATACTGAGTCAGTTGGTCTGGTGAGGAACCCTAGTGTTGACATTTTTTTAAAACAAAATCTTTAAATTTAAAAACATTTTTTAACTATTCCAATAATGACAATGTGTAGCCAAGGTTAAAAAATACTCTTCTAACCACACGTCATATCCAACTTTGAGTCATCGATTCTGTTGGGTTTCTCTTAACTCCTGGGTTATAGGAAGTAAACTTTTAAAACTTAGTCAGCCCCTTTCTATTTCACTGCCACTTTTCCTTCTTAGGTTTGGAGATCTGATTTATGATCTGACACTGTCTCTCCCTCTAGGGGAGACGTTTGAATTTCAGTGAAATCTTTACTTCTTTAAAGCAACTTTAAAACAAAAAAACAGAGAGAAAAGAAAATATATGTGGGGGGAGAAAGACTGCCAAAAAAATGTACATACACTTCAGCAGTTCATGGTACTAATAAATGTCTGGAAGCAGATGGCCACCACTTTGAGCACCTCTTGTAATTGTAGAGGCCAAAGGTAACTTGTATAAATCTCATCATGTCTCAGTAAATTTAGTATGAAAATATTTATGCAAGTTTTTCTTTTCCTGATCTATACATTTTTTGGTGCTCCCTCCCTCTCTCTCTCTCTCTCTCTCTCTCTCTCTCTCTCTCTCTCTCTCTCTCTCTCTATATATATATATATATATATATATATATATATACACATATATATTTCTGTCTGTAATAAGTATTAGCCCCAGCCCATTTTTTTATTTTTGAGACAGGATCTCCCTAAGTCACTAAGTTGCCCTGGGTTCAAACTTGTGATCCTCCTGCCTCAGCATCCCAGAGTGTTGAGATTACAGGCATGCATCACCACACTCTTGACTTAATCAAAAAAATCTATCAGCAGATTTTAATGGACACCTAATTGAATTTAAGATCCAAGCTATTAAAGATCAACCTCTAAAATGTAGAAGAATTGAAATAGCATAGATAATAGCATACTCTCTAATTTAATGATATTTATTTTAACAGCAAATTGGGACTGACACATATACTCTTAGCATAAATATACCCTTAGCATAAATATACTCTTCTCTCAATTGTGTAAGAGGCCCAACCAGGAAGTCAGTATATCTACTCCACTCTCTCCATCATGACTGATTCTAGGTTTTGCAGGATGTAGAATATCTATTTAATTAAAACATTTTATCTATGCTTCTTGAGGAGATTTACCCCATCCTTGTCCTAGGAAGTTATGTTGTAGGTCATCATAAACAGCTGTACAGGTTGTGCACTGAAAAACTTGAATAATCCATTCATATGGTATTCTTTGTGGGTGGCAAACCATTCAGTTTTGAATCGCTTGAGTAAAACCACCTGCTGTCACTCTCCATTCACATTTCCTAGGAGCTGAATAAACCCCTTCTCACTTGAAGGTCCTAGACTCTGATCTAGGCAAAAACTGGACATGACTATTCAAGGTGGAGGTCTGAGGTCTCTAAGTCAAACACCGAAGTGATTATTTGCAAGTGTCTCCTCTCCTCCTCTAGCCTTTACCAAGGGGCGCTCTTGGTTATTTTCTCTCCTATATTAGAGATACGGCTGGAGGGTCTGGTTCAGAAACAAACCATCCCTTTTGGTTATCTACTGGGAGGAGGAGCCTGAGCACTCTCACCCTCCCCTGAGTCCCTGCTCAGTGATGACAGGTGAGCCCTTGGTGGCTGTAGCAGAAATATTAACGAGGTGCTGAGCATCCAGGGCGCCTGGATCTCTCTCGCCCGGTGTGGGACAAAGGCCGGATGTTCCATATCATTTCCTGACTCTTCCATCTCTTCTGACCTTCACTTAGTATGACGATGTCTGGACCACTGAGCCCTTGAGAGTCAGCAGCATCTGCTCAGATCCTGGTCCCTGCCCTTTCTTCCCTTCCTGCACAAAGTCTGCCTGTGCCCAAAGGCCTTCCCTCTTCCCCCTGCTGTCCCCTTGTCTGAAACCCCCCAGTCTGAGCTCACCATTGGACCTAGCTCAACTCCTCTCTTGGTCCTGGAAGCTGAGGGATGTTCCCACTGCCCTTCACAGAAGGAGGTGGGCAACCAGGTCCAGAGTGGCTCTTGCAGCCAGAGGAAGAGGAGATGAGGTGCCACTGGCCTGAGCAGCTAACGAGAAAGACCGCAGGATACCGGCCCCCTCTGCACTGCTGAAGACTCGGACTCAGCCCCTCTAAAGTGCCCCAGTGGTACCCACAGGCTCTCTGGTCTTCAGAATGCTGGCCCTTCCTTCCCTCCTCACCTGTGAATCCAGGGCCCTGTGAAAAAACAGCTTCTGAGGCCAGGAGTTGGTTCCTTCAGTCCTTGCAGCCTTCTCAGATTTGTGCCCTGGCCAGACACAGAAGGACACAACAGTGCCCCTCCCCCTCCCCAAGACCTTGTGCCACCTGGGGTTGGGTGAGGCATAAACTCCAAGCCTCTGGAACACCTGGAAGCCACCTGGCCAGATCTCCTGTTGGCCTCGAACCTTCCCACCCTTTCTCCCATGGGTCAGCCAGGAGCCCCAGGGTTGATGTCTGACTCTTCTTCCCAGAGACCACCCCTGTCCCCTGCTCTGTACAACTGCTTGAGTGCCTACATTTGCTTAATTCCCCTTGCCCAGTGCTTCCCATATCCTATAATGACACTAATGGACAAAAGAGGAGATAGCTTTCCTGAAGCAGGAGAGCTGCCCCAGCTTCACCCTGCCAAATGACCTGACCTATTGCTGCTACTGCTGCTGCTGGGAATCCTGGTGCATGCTGGGACTCCAAGTGCATGCTGGGATTTCAGCCAGTTCCTCCATGCATTTTGGGTTTGCTTGAAATGGTTCCAAACTTGGAACTGTTGGTTTCTAATCCATGGTGTGCACCCCATGAAATGAAGCTAAGGACTTAAAGGGAAGAGAGAGAACTGGAGATCAGGATCTTCATGGGACAAGATGCCTGAGAACCAGGGATTTTGGGGGTCACCTACTGCACAACCCCAAGATGTCTGCTACACACAAGTGTGAAGATCTAGAGGAAAAGGTGTTTGCCATCCTACCAGAGGCTTGACTTTAAGGTTTGGTGTGCTCTATGGGAGGTGAGAACTAATTCTGGAACATATTTAGGACTCAGAGGCTGTATTTCCAAAACGGACTCACTGGAGACCACCCATAGACATCCCCTAGGATCCTGAAGCTTGTGTGAGCTCAGCAGCACACACCAAGGCTTAGCATCTTCCAGCTTCATATCTTGATGCCCCAAGGAGCTGCATAATACACTTTATCATGTTTCCAGGGGAGGAGACCCAGGGGGAAAAAAAACAGCAAGAGCTTTGGAGTACAAGAGCTTTGGACCACAAATACAAAGAGAGCAGAATACATCCTGAGGCATTCTGGATTCTGAAAAAGATGCAGAAAGACTAAACTAGAGATACAGTTCTTGGCTACTTGAGGCAAAGGCTAATGACTTACCAGTTCAACTCCTGCAGAGAAATTTGACTAGAAAGAACATCTTGGGTCCCGAAGAAGAGAAGGAACAAAGGGCAAGAGGAAGAGGCTGGTGGGAAGCCTGTATCCCAGCCCACTGCTGGTGGGCGGCCACCTACTAAGCACCTGGCCAGCTTCAAATGCTTGTCATCCATTGGCCAGGATACAGCCAATCTGGACATTGTCATTTAAAAGTCTAATGGATCTCATGCAAATATCCCACATGGCCATTGTCTCATGGATCTGTACTCTGCAGACCCCTTCCAGGTTGCTTATTGTTTCCCTGGTTCACATCTACAGAGGAAATGAGGGGAAGGAAGACCTTCAGTCAAGCTTCGAGAATTTGCCTTCCAGTGTCCTTCCCTACCACCATGATCATAGCCAGTTTACACTCAGGCTTCTTAAAATATTTACAAGAGAAAGTATCTGGGAGGAATGCTGCACTCTCTCAAAGGCATCTGACTTCACGAGTACCAAATTTCTTCTACTCACTGGGAAGCCTGGCTCCGAGGCTCTAAGTTTGCCAAGCAGGATTCACACACATCCAAAACAGCCCCCCTCTCTGGATCCTGGTTCAGCATATTCCAAGATGGTGGCAGCAGCAGTAGCAACAGTTCTCAGGAAAACCAGCCAGTCCCCTTCCGGGGCTCTGGAGCGCAGCAGGGCTGGCCACTCGTAAGGAAGCCACGGTGCTGTGAGGCTGGAACTGCTGGCAGGAGTCCTAATGGTGGCCCTTGGTTTCTTGCAGACATTGATGAGTGCCTCTCAAGCCCTTGTCTGAATGGAGCCACCTGCGTGGACACCATCGACTCTTTCACATGCTTATGCCTTCCCAGCTACGGAGGGGACCTGTGTGAGATCGGTACGGCCGGCTCGGCTTCAGCTAATGTTACTAACTGCTGCACCCTCCTCCTCCCTTACCCCTTTTTTTTTTCCTAACAGCAGGATCTAGGCCCCAGCTGGGCACCCAGGTCCAACTGGATAGCCATTCCAGGGGCCGCAGCTGAGACATGTCTGCCCCACTGACTCCCTCTCTTTTTCCTACTCTGCTCCTTGAAAACCCTCCTGCAGGCATTGGCTGATCTGACCACAGGAGACGCCCAGGCTGGGCTTTGGGAACCTTTAAAATACTAACCTCCGCCAGGGCTTGCAGACTTTCTGAGGCCACCACCAAGCCTGGTGCATGTGTCAGACTAGAGGACCCGGCTGATTCACTACTTCTGTCTAGATAGAAGCTATGGGTGGGAGCAATCAGTTCTCATTCCAGTGACAGCCACGGATCTTCCCAGCATGGTCACAGGCAGTGCCTGCCTGCTGTATTGCTTATGGGATTTGTGTGGGCCCTCCATGGCCCTGGGCGCCATCCTGCCACACTAGCCAAGTTGCCTTCCTGGTTAGTCTACTGAGAGCACTCGTGTCACCAGCATGCTCAAGTCATGCATGAACAGGGACTATTGCATGTCACCTTCTCTTCACATCATGACAGTTGCCCTGTCAACACCATGCCTGCCCTCCTTCCTTTCTTCCTTCCTTGTGCAGGGCAAAGGTCTGGTGAGAAAGAACAGAGTGTCATTGCAAGGGGCAGGGGCTCAGGTGCCCATCTTGGGCCTACCCAGCCCCTCCACTCTGCACTTGTGTGCCAGGAACCTCTCAGCACCAGGCCTAGCATCCTGGGTCTTCCTAGTATCCCCCCAGCCTCCTGGATCCTAGGGACTTCCCGACTCAGGAAAGGGGAGATGGGGCTTTGGGGTGCTGGGAGCCATGGCCCACACAGAACAGGAAATGTGCAGAGGCTCAAAGCCTTTTTCAATGAACTCTCAAGTTGGAACCCCAGAAACTTGCAGAAAGCAGCTGAGACTCCTGGGAAGTCTCCCTCTGTGGTCAAGCAGTGTGAGAATATAGTGCAAATGGCACATTCCCGGAGGCACTGCCAAGGTGATGGCTGGTGGAGGAGCTTAAGGCTTCTGGAAGAAAAGGCCTGGGCACCCCTCTGGCTCTGCAGCCTTCCACCCTCTGTGTTCACCCCAAGACCTTAAGAAATTAGTGCATGGGGTCTCAGCTGGGCTGGGAGAAGAGAGCTTCTCCCCAGGATGCCAAAACATCTGCCAAAGGGGAGGAGAGTCTGCAACGTCCACACAGACAACAGCTCTGGGGCTCCTGCCTGGGAGAGGGGGGCTCTGCACCCTGATGGAGCAGAGAGACAGTACTGGAGCCCTGAGCCGGCCCTGGGCCTGGATGCCCCATGAAGCAAGGCTGCATCCCTTCTCCCACCCTGCGGTGCCCATGCCTTGGCTCCAGCCCCGCTCATCCTTCCAGCCTCCCCAGGATTCTGTCTCTGTTGCCAGAGCTCCCTCCTGCACGGCCCTGTCCAGCTACCCACAGCAGCCCCACCCACTGGCTCTGCCTGCCCAGCTCACCCCTCTGCCACTGAGGTGGCCTAGGAACCAACCCCCTCATCCCCCACCCCACCCCCCCGCAACCCTAGCAGAGCAGTGTCTCTGTCCTCCTCATGGTGCTAAGCTACCTCAGAAGCCTCCCTGCCTCTTCCCAGCCCTTGCAATGCCCTAGGGAAAGGCACTGGTGGTGAGAGGACCCCAGGGCTCTCCCAAGCCCTCCTGCCATTCCACTGCTTTCTCCTCAGCTTCCTGGCCTCTGCTGTCCTCTCTTCTCTAATCCTAGCTGTCTCTGCCAAGCTGGCCAAGCATCCATTGCATGGCCTAAGGCTCCTGTCTCTCAGGCACTGGGCCTTCCTCCCTGAGACACCCAAACACTGGTGGTCCCCAGTGGGAGGGGACCACACATCCTAAGACATCCAGGGCCCTACACATCAAGGTTCCAGGGGAAGAAGGGAGAGAGGGAGTTGGTGTTCCCTCTGTTTTGTGCTGCCCTGGCAGATGTTTAACATTTGCCTTTCACAGAAGAAAAGGGCCCTGATTGGTAGCATCTGCCAATCTCTGTGGGCCAATTAAATACTCCCATCAGGGCCAATTTAAAACTATCAATGTGATGTCACCAGATCCTAGGCTGCTCTGGGCCCTCCAAATCAGCCCCTTTTCTAGAAAGGAGAACCCACTACAAAGTTAGAAACTCCTCCCTTCTCCCCATCTGCCACCAAAATATGAAATAAGAGCCAAGGTCCTGGATCTAGAATGACTCCTAGTCAGCTGTGTCGCCCTCTGAGAAGCAGGCGCAATGTGCCCAGCCAGAGCCAGCTCTGATCAGCGCCTTAGCTCTCTGAGTCCTCTTTGAACCCTCTGTCCTCACCTGTGGTAAGGAGGCTGCCGGCTCTAGTTTATGCCAGCCCTGCCCCTGCTGCCTCCCCCCGCGCACGCAGCTCCTGTCTCTGGAGCCCTTCAGAGGCTGTGCACCGTGTGCCTTAAGTCTCATAACCGCCCACCTTCCCACCTCTCCTGAGCTGGTCTGCTGACTCTGCCACCCTCCAGAGTAGGCATCTGCAGGAGGAGAGCTTGAGATGTGGGGGGCAAGGGGAGGAAGGGGTGGCATCATCTCAGGGAGAGAAATGGTCCCCAGCACTCCCCAGAGGTGGGGCATGCTCAGAGGGTCCTAGGGGCCAGGCCTCATGGCTGCCAACATGAACCTGGTTCCAGTGGGGCCTGTCCCTTCCTCGAAGGCACAGCATTTAAGGTGGGGTGAATATAGGAATTCAGGCCACAAGACTGGCAGCAACCAGATGCCCAGCTGGCCTCAGAGCCCCCTTCAAGGCCCTCACCTGTGTTGCAGACCAGGAGGTGTGCGAGGAGGGCTGGACCAAATTCCAGGGCCACTGCTACCGCCACTTTCCTGACCGCGAGACCTGGGTGGATGCCGAGAGGCGGTGTCGGGAGCACCAGTCACACCTCAGCAGCATCATCACCCCTGAGGAGCAGGAGTTTGTCAACAGTGAGTGGGGGGGGGACCTCCGGGGACTGAGGATCTCGATTGTCAGATGTTAGCAGACTGGGGACTGGCTGTGTAGCTCAGTGGTAGAGTGCTTGCCCAGCATGCACAAGGCCCTGGGTTCCTCCCCAGTACTGCTAAAACAATGAAAGAAAGAACTTGGCAGACTGGGTCCAGGGAGGCTGCAGGGGTGGAGGCTGGGAGGGAGGGTCCCTCCCGCAGCCTGAGTTCCCTGAAAGAACACAGAGGTCTTTGGGGCCATTGGCTCTGCCCATACCCAGGACAGCCCTCTGGCAGTTAAGGGCAGTCCCAGGAAAAACCCTGTGGCTGTCACCAGTCCATGCCAGCCTGGGGCAAGGGGGTCCAAAGTGCACACCAACACACGTGTGCTGAGACCCTTGTAAGGCCTTAGACGATCCTCTTCCTCCTCCATCCTCTCCTTCTCCATGAGTTGCAGTTCTCAGACATCCCCAGGTGTCCAACCCCAGGTTGCAACCCAACTTTCCTCTCCAGGAAATGCTCAGGACTACCAGTGGGTCGGCCTGAATGACAGGACCATTGAAGGGGACTTCCGCTGGTCAGATGGACACTCCTTGGTGAGTTCCACCAGGTGCACCGTTCACAGAGCAGAGGGAAGTGGGATAAAAACCTCAGAGAGAGGGAGAGAGAGATGCCTCCAAATTCCATGCACATGCTCCCTGAGCAGCCACTGGACAGAGCCCCAGAGGGTTGGGCTGTGTCTCCTACCCCTCTACCCTTGGGAACCAGCACTGGGCTGGGCAGTTGAGCAGAGGCATGAGGCCAGGGAGGGAACCAGGAGGGAGACGAATGAACAAATGCCAGCAAGCCACATGAAGGGTCCACAGACACGTGAGAGGTTCCTTGCCCATGAAGGACTCATGTCTACACAAGGAGACAGACAGACAGCGCAGATGCCCAGTGGGCAGCATGAGCATTTATGCTGCCCAGCAGTGAAGGGCCAAATCCTGTCAGGGACCAAATCCTGTCAGGGGATCTGGGCTCCTGCAAAGGACCAGAGCCAACCACATAAGCGGCCCCTAGAGGGCCCATAGCTTCCGTGGCACTAGCACAACCCTGGCCACAAACCTCCCAACAGCCTTTACCACCGCCAGATGAGCTGGAAGACGGGCTGAAAGAGAAAGACAGGAGAGGCTGGCCGGGGAAGAGCATGGGGGACAGGCCAGCCTCATTGTTCCTGCCCACCCCTCACTCCTTCCCACTCCTGCCCACAGCAATTTGAGAAGTGGCGTCCCAACCAGCCTGACAACTTCTTCGCCACGGGAGAGGACTGCGTGGTGATGATCTGGCATGAGAAGGGCGAGTGGAACGATGTCCCCTGCAATTACCACCTGCCTTTCACGTGTAAAAAGGGCACAGGTAAGGAGGATGGAGGTCTGAGTAGGGAACCAAGACTTCTGCTCCAAGGGAGCCTCTTACTATGTGACCAGGGGCAAGTCCTCTTGCCTTCCAGCTGCTGGGGTCTGTGGGGACACCCCCTCTCCCAGTACTGGGGATTGAACACAGGGCCTGAGACACTGAGCTATATCCCCACCTCTTGTTTTATCTTTTATTTTGAGACAGGGTCTGGCTAAGTAGATGAGTTGCTCAGGTTGGGGTCAAACTTACCCTCTTCCTGCCTCAGCCTCCCAGAGGGCTGGGATTACAGGCATGCCTTGCTTATGGGGCCATCTTTACAAAGCAGATGGGATGGAAAGTGACCTGGTGGCCTCTCCCAGAACAAGCAACCCAGGGCCAATGGCAAGGACCAGCTCACTCCTAGGGGCCATTCACAGGGACAACAAGCAGTGAACCTCCCAGACTAGAGGACAGGACCTACACACACACACGCACATGCACACTGCAGACCCTCGGATATCAGCAGCAAAAACCCACCCTTGATGGCGGCTGGGTTAGGAGACGCCTTTCTTTGGGGTTCCCAAGTCCATCAGTCACAGAATCGGAGTTGTCAGGCTTTAGATCTGCAGACAGCGATAACTGGTAGGACACGCCCACCTCCTCCTGCTCATGTTGTCCCCAGACCCTCCTTCGGGCCCCCTTTCCCCAGCCCTGGGTGTTTTCATACGGAAGCCACAGATGGTCTGCCTGGCTCTCTCCTCTCTCCCCACCTTTCTCCCTTCCTTTTATCTGGTATCCCCTACCTGCCAGGGCACATCTGAGAGGAACCCAGACTTTAGACCCCAGGGCCCCGGATTCTTGCAGGGAATCAGGGCTCGCCGCTGGGGGGCGCTCAGTGCCCTTCCCACGGCACCTGGGGCACAGGCCACAGGGTCATCGCAGAAGCCCCGAGGGGCCCCTTTTAAAAGGGTGTTTGCTCCTTAGTGGCCTGCGAAGACCCCCCCACGGTGGAGCACGCCAGGACCCTGGGGCAGAAGAAGAACAGATATGAGATCAACTCCCTGGTGCGGTACCAGTGCACGGAGGGCTTTGTCCAGCGCCACGTCCCCACCATCCGGTGCCAGCCCAGCGGGCACTGGGAGGAGCCTCGGATCACTTGCACAGACCGTAAGCATGGTCCCTCCCTGTCCCCAGAGCACAGCCCTGGCTTGCTCCCCCATGAGGGTCCTGTGCCATCCCTGGGATTGAGCCAGGGCGGCGAGGTCACAGATCACTGGCCCCTGCCCCAGGAGGGAGGATGAAGGAGCACATGGTGGCCTGCTTCCCTTTCCAACCTAGGCCTGCACTCCGAACCCAAGGAGGTTCAAGGAAAAATCAAACCCGGGCTCCGGTGAAGCTCCAGGCTGCCTCCCTGGCCCGGGGCATCCACAGGGAGGGGCGCCAGTGGAGGGGGGCAGACCTGCGAGCCAGGGCTCGGCCCCACTTCCCCAGCTCATCGTCCTTTCCCGTGTCCCTGTGCTCCAGCCGCCACCTACAAGCGTCGACTACAGAAGCGGAGCTCCCGGCAGAGCCGCCCAAGCTCGGGCCACTGAGAGGAGCTTGGCGGACCACCCAGGACGCTGAGCCCAGGAGCCCACCAGGCTGACCAGACCGCGCATCCCCCGCCTGATGGCGTCCTCTTCTTGTTGCTTTTTGTCATATAAGGAATCCCGTTAAAGAAGGAAAAAATAAACCCCACATTGTGTGTGCACACACCCACCCCCAAATCTCCAAAACCACGTCTAATTTGTCCCCCGAATGCCAAAGCAAAGCGAGCTCATCGAAACCGTGGACTGAGTCTAGAGACGTTTCTTCAGTCTCCCATCGTGCCTTTCCAGGGACCAGCGCAGGGACGGGGGGAGAAGGGAAGGGGTTAAGTTAAATAAAGAAGATTATTTTTTGTTTCCTGACTTTATCCAAGAGCAGTGCAATGGTTGGTTATTTCACCTCCAGGGAGAGCTAAGGCGGAGGGAGGGGGTGGCAAGGAGCTGGAAGGGGCAGAGGCCTGAGGCCAGGACTCAGACCCTATGACCGCAGCTGAATGTAGGGGACACAAGGAGCCAGGAGGATCACATCATCTGTGACAAGAGAAGCCTGGGGGGCCAGTGACAGGAGAGAGCTGTATCGGAAGGATCTCCTGCCAACGTTGGAGTCACCTTCCCTCCAAGGGTCCCCCTTCCAGTGTTCTCTCACCCGCTTAGCCACCCTAGCAGGTGTCATCTCTCGGCAGGGCTGGGTGGGGGCACACCCTTCCCAGGGGAGCTCCCCGCCCCTTCTCCTCCCCCACCCTCGGGACGGTGCAGGCACCAAGGTTCCGTGCACCTATTTATATTTTTGAAAACTAAAGATTATGATAATTATAATAATAAAGACATTGGAAGAGATTTCTTTTCTTTTCCCTTTTTTCAATTTAAGGAGCGGGCAAACCACAATCTGGGGCTTACAAAAGGGGCTCTCAGGAAAGGTGGCCATGAGGACACATTTTGATCAAATGACCCACGTGGGTGTGACTCCTGTCTGTTCAGAGCCCAAGACAGCTTCATCTGTTTATTTTTACCAGAGTGACGATGTGTTGGATGGATTCTCTTGAGCATGTATAAGAATAAGGTGTGTGTGTGTGTGTGTGTGTGTGTGTGTGTGTGTGTGTGTGTGGACACTCATGACGCATTTGTATGTGAGTGTGCCAGGTGTGCCTGTCACATGCGTGATACAGGTCTGTCCTTGGCTGTGTGTATGATTGGGTGTTGGCTGGTGTGACCAGTTACTTGCGGCTCTGGAAGGAACAGAGTGGGCAAAAGAAGGTAGACCCCCGGCCAAATAGAAGGGGCTCAGTAATTCTGTGATTCATGGATAAGTTAAACTGACTTCTAATGCTTCTTTAAAATATCACAAATCAAAAACACGTTTAGTGAGATGGCTCAGTGGTGTAAGCGCCTGCCTGGCAAGTGCAAGGGCCCGAGTTCGACTCCCGGAACCCACATACGAAAAAAAGGCCGGTGATATCGCTCAGCGGCACGGGTGCCTGCTGGCGCACGAGGTCCTGAGGTCGACCCCTGGTACCCACAAAAAAAGAAAAAAAAAACCACGTTTAGAGCCAACCATGGTGTTCCATGCCTGTAATCCCAACACTCTGGGTGGCTGAGGCAGGAAGAATGCAAATTCAAGCCCAGCCTGAGTAATTTAGCAATTTAATGACACTCTGTCTCAAAATTTTTTAAAGATTTAAGATTAAAAAGACGGCTGGTGGTGTAGCTCAGTGCAAAGACCTGGGTTCAACCCCTAGTACCACACACAAACACACATTTGGGGTTTGGAGTGTAGCTGAGTGTTAGAATGACTCCCTAGGTTTGATCTCTAGCACTACGAAGGGAGGGATGGGGAGAGAGGAAAAGAAAAAGAAAATGCATTTTTGTTTGGTTTTGGGATTTTTGCAGTACTGGGGATTGAACCTAGAGGTGCTCTACACTGAGATACATCCCCAACCCTTCTAATTTTTTTTATTTTAAGACAGAGTCTCCCTAAATTGCCAAGGCTGGCCTCAAATTCACTGTCCTCCTGCCTCAGCCTCCCAAGTGCTGGGATTACAGGCATGCATCATGTCCTGGGAGGAAAAGGCATTTAATACGCCTACCCCACCAAGCACCAGAGCTTACAACACAGCATGCTGGAGACACCCACTGTTTCTCCTGTGAGCTGGTGGATGGCTGAGAGATGTGGCTGGTTACCAAGTCCAGCACTGCAGGAGGATTGGACTAGCCCAGAGAAAGGATCAAAATTAAAAATTAGAAGTAGGATTTCTGCTGAAGGCTCAGCACATTCATGCCATCTGCTACAGTTTGAATCTTGAATGTTGCCCGAAACTCCCTGTGTTGAAAGCTTAGCCTCCATGGTAGTGCTATTCAGAGGTGTTATGAACCTGTGGGAGAGGAGGTAGGGCCTTTGGGGAGGTCCTCAGGTGACAGGAGGGTGGCCTTTAAGAGACAGTGGGACCCCAGCTTCTTGGTCTTTTCTGCTCTGCCACATCCGCCAGTCCTGACACGCTGCCTCTTCAGAGGTCCAAAGCAACACGGCCACTCGATCTTGGACTGGAGCTGCCCAAACAAACCATTCCTCTTTACAGGTTAATTATGTCAGCCAGGTGCGGTGATGCACACCTGCAACCCAGCTACTCAGGAGGCTGAGGCAGGAGAATCACAAATTTAAGGCCAGCCTGGACAATTTAGCAAGATCCTCTCTCAAAATAAAAAATTAAAAAGGTGGTGCTGGGGTATAGCTCAACACTCCCTGAGTTCAATCCCCAGTAATGAAAAAACAAGTTAATTATTTTAGGTATTTTGTTATAGCAACAGGAAGTTGACTAAAAAAAAAAAAAACTTAAGTCACACCATTATAAGGCAGGGATTGTCCGCAGCTAGGGAGGCAGCTGTCTATGCTATGGCTTTTAAACTTGAACGTGCATCAGCATTCCCTGGGTGGTTTGTGGTAACAGAGTTTGGGGCCCATCCCCAAGTTTCTGACTCTGCAGGTCTGGGGCGAGGCCCAGGAATTTGCATTTGTAACAAATTACGAGTGCTGCAGCTGGTCACTCTTTGAGGAGCACTGGGACAAGGAAAAATAGACTGAATAACTGACAGTAAGTGGCCAGACATTCGTGTGCAGGCAGGGGGGCTGCTTTCCTAGGCAGAGGTGGGGTAAGGCACGGAGAGGGTCAGCCCCGAGGCCCCTGGCCTCCTATCTCCTGAGAGACACCTCTCACTCTTCTGCTGGGACCCTCAGAGATACGGCAGAGGGACACAAACTAGGGCCCTGGTACTACGCAAGCACCCCAGGCAAGGTGTGCCTTGTACAGAACCAAGTCAGCCCAAAGGGACAGCCAGAGTTCTCTGCCCACCCACCTGTAAAGCCCATAACAGAACTGAGCCCATTACCTTGAGAATGCTGAGCTCTAAGACTGACCGAGACCCAGGGAGGCCTGGGATAGAGGAAGGGCCACAGCACCGTTTATTATCCAGAGAAGACACAACACCGGAGGGCTTCTCCCCGAACAGGGAAACTTGAGAACGACATGCGAGGGGAGAGGAGAGGGAATTTCACCCAGAAGCCTAGGGAGCCACTCCGGAAATGAAAAAGACCCTCCATCCAACCCCAGACGCTTTGCCTCCCCAGGCTGAGGCAGAGGGGCAGCTGCAGCCACCAGGGCCTGTGCCCTTGTCGGCCCAGGGTGGGCCACTGCCCGTCCTGGGAGCCAGCCCCTGCAGTGCACAGAGACAGCCTGCACTCTATGATGGCAGAGACCCCTCTGAAAGCCCACAGACCCCAAATGTCCCCAAGCAAGAGAGCCTGGGGAGTCCAAGGAGTTGGAAGTTGCTATTACCAAAAATTAATAATTCTAAAATTTAAGTTGGGAAGTATAAAAAAATATAAAAACTCCCCCAAGCCACAAGGGAAAAGGAACCAGTCCATAAATACAGAGCCGTGAGGGAGGGAGGTGGCTGCAGAGTTGGCACGGGCCTAGAGGTGGCGGTAGCAGTAGACGCCATACGAACGACTCTGTGGGTCTGGGAAGCCAAAACTCCGCACCCCAGGCTCTGGGGGCCCACAGTTGGGGCGGGGGTGAGCCACAGGGTAGCGGGCACTGCCATCTGCCAGCCAGCCAGCGTCGCAGCGGTCCAGGCCACGGAACTTCCAAGCAGCAAAGAGCTGGCCCACCTTGGCGATGTGGGCGCCATCTTCCTGGCAGGCCTCACGGGCCTCTGTCAGTGTCAGCTTCTCGGGGTGCTCCAGGTAGTACACCCGTCCTGGGGGAGAACGAGCATGAGTGCTGGGCAGCCAGCAGGGGGGCGACCACTGAGGATAGGGCTGCAGCAACTGTCTGAACCCAGGCAGCCACATGCTGTGGGTGTCTACAGTGGCACTTTGGGAGGCACCTTCCCAGGCCTCGTCCCACCTTCCCACCACCCCATCTGCCATGGGACTAGAGTCTCTCCCCTGCTACCCTTCCCTGAATGCACCCAACCTAGATAGGGCCCGTGAGCGTCTCTCAGGCATTCGGTCATTTATTGAGCACCCAGTGTGTGCCAGATACTTTTCCAAGGTCCTGGGACGTGGCACACAGCCAATTTTTGGTCCCATGCATTTAATCTTCCAATGAAATGGGCTGTTTTATGGGTACAGATGTGTTTCATTTGCCTACAACACCCCAGAGCCTAGGCTAGGCCCCACTATAGAACAGATGCTCAGAAAGTGTTTGATAAGTGAATAAACCAAAGGTGAACAGGAAGCAGCAGCCGCAAAGAACTCTAAACTCCATGCTCGTTGTTTTCGGGCCCACTGATGCTCCAGACCTCCAGGCAAGGATCCAGTGGGCAGGCAGAAGGATCCAGAAGCCCCCCAGGTGCCGCCCTCCCACAGGTCCCAGATGGCCACCACACCCACAGGCCTGGGCTCAGCCACCCCACTCACCCTTGAGGGCAGCAGTGAAGCAGAACACATCATAGCGGTGCAGGCGGCGGTGGCGGGGGCCATAGCTGCGCACACCAGGTGCCAGACCCAGGCCCCCGCAGGGCTCCCGTGGCAGGGCGATGGGGTACTGCACAGAGCCATCTTGCAGCCAGCCAGCATTACACCAGTCCAGGCCTTCCTCCCAGGCACGGAAGAGCTGCTCAAAGGAGGCCACCACTGCGTCCTGCTCCTCACAGGCCTGCTGTGCCTCGGGGAAGTTGAGCTGGTAGCGACCCTGAGGGGGCTGGTAGGGAAAGACCACACCTGGGGACAGGAAGAGAGGGGCTTAGAGGGTAGACGGGGTAGCAATGGGCAAGAGAAGCTTCATGTGCATTTACTTACAGCCGCTCCCCACCGCTTGAGTTACCACTGAGTTACTCCTCCCCATCAGATCAGCAGCAAAGTTAGATTCTCATAAGAGCAAGAACCCTACTGGAAACTGCACATTTGAGGGATCTAGGTTAACTGCTCCTTATGAGACTCTAATGCTTGATGACCTGAGGTGGAGCTGAAGCAGTGATGCTAGCGCTGGGGAGCAGCTGCAAATACAGATTTACGTTAGCGGAGACACCTGTATTTCAATGGAACAATAATAGAAATAAAGTGCACAATAAATGTAATGCACTCAAATCATCTCAAGGCCATCCCCTCCCCCAACTGTGAAGAAACCATCTTCCACAAAATCAGTCCTTGGTATCAAAAAGGTTGGGGACCATTGCTTTAAGCCATTGGATTACTTATAATACCTAATACACTGTCTATACATCATTCTCCAGGATTCAGCAGAGTGCTTGGCATCCACCAAATTCTAGTTTTCCTTTCTGGAACATTTTGTAATTTTTCTTAATATTTTTTATCTGTGAGTTGGTTGAATTTACAGATATGGAACCCACAGATACAGAGGACCAACTGTATATGTCATTATTAATGTGAAAATTTCTCAGGCAAGTTCAGGGAAAGGGGAAGCCACAGAAGCTGTGAGAATAGGAGTGGTGAAGGGCCCTTAAATAAAGGGGACCAGGGAGGTCCTGGGGCAGGGCCCTCTCTCCTGGTCACCAGGGTCAGACAGGGGCAACAGGCTCCCCTCAAAAGTTAGCATGCATGTTAGAAATTTTATTACAATAAAAAGCTTTTTAGGGGCCGGTGAGATGGCTCAGCGGCATAAGCGCCTGCCCGGCAAGCGCGAGGGCCCGAGTTCGACTCCCGGATCCCACATACGAAAAAAGGGGCCGGTGATATTGCTCAGTGGCACGGGCGCCTGCTGGCGCGCGAGGTCCTGAGGTCGACCCCCCGGTACCCACCAAAAAAAAAAAAAAAAAAAAAAAAAAGCTTTTTAAACATAAGTCTTTACCAAGTCAGATGAAACTTTAAGGAGTGGAGATAACCCTAGGGGTTCAGGAGGAGACCCTTGATTAGCGTGCACTGTTTAGAAGTAGGGCTGAGAGTCCTTGGAGCTCCTCCCTGTGGCCAGGAACCTGAGAACATCCTGAACACCAGACCTCCAGTCTCGCTAGGGCAGGAAGCCAGGCACCTGGACAAAGTCAGGCAGAGGGGCAGAGAAGCCCACAGCCCCAACAATCAGCTCAGAAACTATCTGTGTTTGCAGGGGGATCTGGTCCCACCCCAAATTCCTTTACAGCGCCCGAATAGGGTGGGGGCTCCCTGTGTCTCTAGTTTGCCCCTGCAGACCCAGATGAATGACTCCTGAATTTATTCGTTTCTCCCTGTTCTCCACCATTCCTAACTCAACCAGAGCAGTGTGGTCCCTCTGAGCCACCATCTGAGCCTGAAGAGACAGAGATGCCACAAAAACTGAGCATTCTCTCCTCCTGGCCACTGAGGCAGGTAAGGGAGGAGCTACTGCTATTCCCCTTTCACACAGGGGAGAACCAGAGCTCCAGGAGGAGGCTTTCCTGAGTGAAAGGCTGGTTGCCCTCACGACTTCTTCCTCCACAAAGCTGCCTCCCCAGCAGGGAGGAGAGACAACAGCAGCACACACGACCGGCCCGTGCCAGAGAGAGAGGAGTCACAGAAACTTAGATCTCAACCTGGGCCCACACATAAGACCTCCATGGCGGAGTCTGGTACTTTGCTCAGCAATGGGGCTATTCTAAAAAGAGACTTTTATATAAATACCCAGCTCTTCTGCATAAAAAGATAAGGGTTTTTGTCAAATTAGAAATTCTGGCAGCCCTGGGCTTGCACTCTGCCCCATCAGCTGGGCCTGAGGATAGCAGCTCCCTTGGGATGGCCCAGGGCTCAGCATGTGCCCCAGACCCCAGCACTCCCTGGCCTGTTTTGTTGGTTTATGTTTCTGCAAGCCCTGCCTGCATCTCAGCCCTGGCTCTAATGAGCTGTGGGACCAGCTCCCATGTCCTTCTCTCTGCATGGAATGTGAGCCTGACGGAATAAAGGCATGGGTTCTGGAGGCTGCTACGTCAGTTCAAATGCCAGCTCTGCCATTTACCAGCCATGTTACTTGACTTCCTTGTGCTTCCTCATCTGTAAAATGGGAGTGGTAAGAACAGTAGCTTCATTCTGGGCTGCTCTGAGGATGGGATGTGCTCTCGTGTGTGTAAAGCACAAAGGTCTGGATCCTTCCCAGAGCCCTCTCCTCCCCTCCCCTCTTGGGTCCTACAGCACCCAGCCATAGTCAGGGCCTCACCCCGTAGCTCCAGCTCCACCACGCCACTCTCATCCTCCAGCCCATCGATGATCTCGCAGCGATAGCGCCCGGAATCCTCGGGCCGCAGGTCCTGCAGCTCCAGCGAGGCCTCACGCTCCTGGTCCTGCCGCAGGTGCACGCGGCCTTCATAGTCCCCAAAGGAGCGGTGCCTCTGCCCGATGGCCACCAGCACATCCTGCTCCGGGGTTCCATTCTCCGATAGCTTCCACCATTTGATGCGCACAGGCCTCGGGGACTCCAGTGCCGGCTCATAGTGGTAGTGGCAGGGCAAGGTCACACTGGCACCACGGTGGGTGAACAGGGTCTCCTCGGGTGTCTCCACCACCAGCTTTACTCCATTGAAGCGGTCTGGAGGTGAAGTGGCACATAAGGGCCCTGCCGTAGCCCACCTGGGCTGGGCACAGCTACCCCACACCCTCACCAGCCCCACTACGATCAAGCATGCGCCTGCACCCTCCCAAACGCTGAGCTATGGACTCTTGCCTTAAGAAAATGTCTGTTGTCTCAACCCACTACATTTAGGTGTGGTTTGTTGTGCATCAAAAGCTAACTGATGAGTCCCAAGCCAACTACTTGGGAGGCTGAACCTGGAGTATTTCAAGTTCAAGCCAGCCTGGGCTGCTTGGAGAGACTTTGTCTCAATTAAAAACCCAGAGCAACTAAGCCACCTCTTAGTCTCATCCTAGAAGGGAGGCTGGCCCGCCCTCAGAGCCCGGAGGCTGCTACACTGTGCCCTGTCCTCACCCCAGGAGTCAGGGGACAGGCCTGGGGACACGCACCTTCTCTGTGGCCATTGCCCAGGTTCCTACCACTAGGGCTGTAGTAGAAGCCATTGTAGAAGGGCAGTCCAGGGACGCAGGGCAGCGGGAGCAGCAGGACCAAGAGCAGCAGTTCCATAAAGGCACACATGGTGGCAGCACCAGGGCAACCTGGGCAAGGCTGGGGCCCTGAGGTAAACTAGCACAAGGAAGAAAATAAACCAGTTAGAGAAGCACACGTTGGGGAGCCCCAAATCCTTGTGTTCAGCACCCACTCATTCACTCATTCGGCAGTTCATTACTGTCTACCTCTTCCATAGGCGAGGCGCTGCTCCCAGAGATAAGCAGACAGCAGTGACAAGGTAGACAAGGCTCCTCCCCTCAGGAATGCCTGTAATCCCAGCCTTCTGGGAGGCTGAGGCAGGAGGACCTCAAGTTCAAGCCCAGTTGGGCAACTTAGTGAAACCCTCTCTCAAATTAAATAAGAAGGGGCTGAGGATGTAGCTCGGTGTGAAGACCTTGGTTGACTTCCCAGTACTGAGACAGAGAGAGAGGGAGAAGGAGGAGGATGAGGAGGAGGAAAAGGAAGAGGAAGAAAATAAGGAAGGGAGAGAGGGAGAGAGGGAGGGGGGGAGGGAAAAAGGAAAGAAGGAAGGAAGGAAGAAAAGGGAGAAAGAAAAGAAAGTTTAAACACCACACTAGAATACTTCTAGGGGGCCGTTCCCATTGGGTGGAAAGTCAAATAAAACAGGTACTGGCCCATGGGCTGTAGTTTATTGATTTGACTATTTAAAATACCACATTAAAATATCATGTGTTGAGCACTAGGACTTTTGGAAAACCCACTCCCCTCCCCGCTTACACTTTGCACCCAGGCCAGTGCCCTGCTGACCCCATCCCTGCCCCTCCTCGCCCCTTCCAGCACAGGGTCACCCCTGGAAGGAGCTTGGCCCTGGGCAGGGCAGAAAGGCACAAGCAAGCAGGCCCCATGCCAGGGGTGAGGACAAGGATGGAGGCACTGGAAAGGAGTATAGAAACTAGATCGACGACAGGGGGATGGAAAAGGATAGGCTGGTGTCCTAGCAGGGACAGCCTTTGCAAAGGGGCCTGGGCCAGGGTCAGCACGTGCGGACAGGGCTGTGCTGGATGTCCTCCATGGGTGCCCCTGCAATCCCAGGCCCACTTCCTGACCTGTCCACACAACCATCAGTCCCAGGGGTCTCTCGTCCTGGGCCCAGGGCTCTCAGCCAATGGGACGCACTCACAGGAGAAGGGTGTGGTGGCGGAGGTGGTGACCATCAGTGTTTCTTCCCTGCTCCCTCTCACTCCTGTGCCGCCCCCACAGTGCTTCTGTTCCCCGACTCTGTACCCCGGCTGCCTTGGATGACTGCACCCTACTGTCCAGAAGTCAGTGCTCCGTGAGGGTCTCTTTACAGGAACCATTTGGAGTGAATTCTTTGTCTTGCCAAGACCTGACTGTTCAGGGTAGAGGAGGGGAGAGGTGTGTGGATGTCCTTGGTGTCAGGCCTGGATGCCTGTCCTTTGTCCGAGAGGTGTCAAGCATGGCTTTAAGCAGAGTAGCTGCAGGTTCAGACTTGCACCCTGGAAACATCCCCTTGAGGCAAGTGGAAGGTGGGCAAGGGGCAGCAGGACCAGAGTGACAGCAGCACTCACTATACAGCTGTGATTATCTCGTAGCAACACAGAGAATGCTGCAGGGGCCTTTGAACACAGGCAGAGCAGAACCTGCAGCTGCCACTGCGCTAGGACTGCAAGCAGATGTGCCGTGAACGCCTGTGCTCAGAAGTCACAAGAAAGGGGACACTGCAAAGACCAAGGAGGGAGAAGAGCAAGCACTGGCCGGGAGGGTGGGCAGGCTGTGAAGGAAAGAGGTCTTTCCGGATGTGGAGAGGTCTCGTAAGAGGGGCGGAAGCTGAGGCAGAGTCTGCTGTTCTCTCCAACAATTTCGCAGAAACCCTGAAGCCCACACTTGGCCTCGGCACTGTGCGTTGTGGAAGGGACAGTGCCCCCCTGAGGCCTTGGTTCCTGTCCAAGAGAATTCACAGGGGGCACCCATGAAGCTCTTGGTGACAGGGAACAGGGCAGCCCGGGGCAGGGCTGGGGAACTGGAAGATCCAGGCTCACATCCCATCTCCACTCCAAGTGTCCCTTGGTATTTGTAGGGATTCATTCCAGGACCTCTGAGGATACCAAAATCCAAGGATGCTCAGGTCCCTCATATAACCTATGCACATCTGCCTGTATAGCTTAAATCATCTCTAGATTGCTCATAATACCTAATACAATGGAAACACTCAGCCAGCTGTGGTGGCACACACCTGTAATCCCAACACTCTGTCTGGGAGGCTGAGGCAGGAGGATACCAACCTGAGCCTGGGCATCTTAACAATTTAGTGAGCCCTGTCTCAGAAAAGAACATAATGGCCAGGGACATAGCTCAGCGGCACAAGCACCTGCCTGGCAAGCACAAGGTCTTGAGTTCGATTCCTGGTGCCAAAAAAAAGAATGCAAATGCTCTGTAACTATTATACTGTATTATATAGGGAATAATAACAAAAAAGTTTATGCAGATAATTTTCTTTTCCAAATACTTTCCATCCACAGTTAGTCTAGTGTGCTTTCCGCAGCTGCACCCTGAAGATGAAGAGAGCCGGCAGCACTCATTCGCTTCGTGAGGCTGAGCAGGCTTCCTCAGTTGTGAGCTGGGGACCATTGCATAAGACTCACTCTGGTGTAATTCTCAATGCTCTGTTCTCATTTCCTCCCACCATGACAGAGGTCTAGACAGGGGCATGGTCTCCTAGCAGCCAGGAGGACCAGGTCTATCTGGTCAATAGAAGGGATCAGACACCACCTATGTCACGTCCAGGTCCTGCGCTGAACCTACTGGGGCCGCCTTTCCCTGGTAGGCTTTTCCCAGCCTGCTGGCAGCTGCCATCGTGACACATGGACTCAGAGGGAACAGCAACGCTGCCACCAACCTGGCCTTCCCCCAACCACACTGTCCCATGAGCAAGTACCCTGTCTATGCCATCACGTTTGGAGTGTCCTTATCAACACATCTTAGCCTCACTTGGTCTAACAAATCACACTCACTTTACAGGGCAGGTAGGATCCGCAAAAAGAAAAACATGAACAGCTGAGTTAATGAGGACTTACTATCTTACTGAATCCCCACCACAACCCCTAGAGCTGCGACCTATTAGAATCCCCATTTTACAGATGGGAAAACCAAAGCATAGAAAGAATCCATAACCTGCCCAAGGTTACCTGACTAGAAAGTGGCAGAGCCCAAATCTGAACCTACCATGCCAGACTCAGGGAGATGACTATGCAAGGCGTGCAGCCCAGTGCCTGGCACAGAGCTGGCCCTCCTGAGAGCCCATTTCCTTTCCTCTCCTTGAGGCTGAACTTTGGGAACCAAGAGGGAAGCAGAGGGAGGAGTGAGGCTTGTGGGTGCTGAAGCAGATGCCCCAGGTCCACTCATCCCTCTGCCACCTCTTCCTCAGCATCTGCAGCCTCTCAGGGCAGCTCATCAGCCCAACGCTCCCCAAGGACAAAGGGCTTCCTGAGGATGAGTGAATGCAGATGTTTTCATCACAAAGTGACATTTTTGTAAAATCATGCATTAAAAAATAACAAGGTTAGGGGAAAACCAAACTCAGAGCAGACCCCTCAAAATGTATGCAACTTTGGCATCCGAGCACTAACAGAAACGAGAGCAATCCTAATTAAAAACACCAGTGCCATTAATTCTCCACCATCATGTGTGCCAACACCCATCACCAGCCCTTGGCAGCCCTCAACCAGGCCCAAGGGCTTCCCCCTTGGAGACAGAGGTCCCTGGGAGCATATGATGCCAACAGAAACCACAGTGACCAAAAGTGAAAGTCTGACCCAGGGCTGGAGGTGTAGCTCAGTGGTAGAGCACTTGCCTTATCTATGCCAAGCCCTGGGCTCCAACCCCAACACAGCAAAAATGTTAATAAAACCAAAGTCTGACCCAATGCAAAGTCATCTTCAATCATTTTTTTAAACTCAGGGATGTCTCTACAATTTTTTCATTTATTTCTAATTTAACCAGAAAACTTATGGTAAGTTCTCTTAAGCAGTTAAACCAATCAATCACACAGGTATTTCTCCCTTGGTTTTTTGGGGTTTTTTGTTTGTTTGTTTGTTTGTTTGTTTTAATGTGCTGGAGATGGAACCCTGGGCTTCAAGATAGGCATGAGCTCTACCACTTAGCTACACACCAGCCCTACAGTGACCTTAAATTGGGAAGATGAGAATTTGGCTATTGAGGGTATGGGAAATTCTTGGTCCCTGATGTTTGCCCAACTCTTTGGGCAAGAGTTGGGATGGCGAGGGACAGGTACATGCATGCAGTATAATAAAAAATTATGGTGAATGTTAAAATTTTTAAAACTAGGGCCGGTGAGATGGCTCAGCGGCTTAAGCGCCTGCCCGGCAAGCGCGAGGGCCCGAGTTCGACTCCCGTGAACCCACATACGAAAAAGGGGCCGGTGATATCACTCAGCGGCACGGGTGCCTCCTGGCACGCGAGGTCCTGAGGTCGACCCCCTGGTACCCACAAAAAAAAAAATTTTTTTTGAACTACTACACGTTGCCATGACTCCCCCTCAAAATATTCCCCCTTGCTTCCAACACACTTATCCCATCATTCTGGCCACTTTCTGAAGCAGCTCTGGAAATCCTCTTTCATGAGTGTCTTCAGTTGTGCTGTTACGGCTGCCTCAATGTCCTGAATTGATTCAGAACGTTTACTTTTCATGCTCCTTTTGACTTTGGGGAAGAGACAAAAGTCACACAGTGTCAGATTTGGTGAATAAGGTGGACAAGGACACACTGTCATGTTTTTATAAGCCTGCCTTTACGTTTTTTGGCACTAGGCAGCAGCATTCACTGTATTTTTGATCATGCCTCATAAAGACACAAAAGAGGACTTCCAGAGCTGCATCAGAAAGTGGCAGGAACAATGGGATGAGTGTGCTCAAAGCGAGGGGTGTATCTGAGGAGGACCCCTGTCAACCAGTCTTTTACTGTAATAGATTTTTTTCATTTAAGCATTCGCTGTATATTTTGATCACCCCTGTAACTATAGAAAGGTGCTTTCTGCAGGACTGTCAGTATTTGTTGTAAGGAATCATGCAATGAATTGCTCTCTAATGATCAGAAGTCTCCAGCATTCGCATGCTGTGAAAAATCACTACTGAACTTGTGAGATCTTGCCTCATACCCATACTGTCCCCCTCCTTCTTACAGGTGCAGAGCAGAAGCAGGCACAGAGGCAAATGCCAGGGGCTCTTTAGCAAGCCTACTCCCCAGGGGCCCCTTCTCAGCAAGCCTCAGCAACACCTGCACATACAGCCTCCTGCCTGGGCCCCACACTTTCTTCCTGGTTTTTAAAGGCTTCTACATCTAGCAGCTTCCGGGATCCTTCCAAGAGCCCCCACCTCGTGCCTGGAAAGGAAAATTTTATTCTTCCATTTCATCCACAAGTTGAATATGCATTCAGAAGCACAAAGACATGCCGGGCATGGTGGCACACACCTGTAATCCCAGCACTTGGGAGGCTGAGGCAGGAGGATTGCCTTGAGTTCAAGGCCAGCCTAAATTACTTACCAGACCCTGTCTAAAAAAAAAAAAAAAAAAAAAAAAAAAAAGAGGCAGATTTCCGGGAAGATGGCAGAGTGGTAAACAGCAGAGAAAGAGCTTCTCCAAGATATGGTGTCCAGACACTGGAATATAGAACATGAGGAAGAGAAGAAAGAAGGAAGTGGGTCCCCTGGATCCAACAAGGATCTGAAGAGAGAACTGAAGATCACGAGGAGAATGCAAAGAGAAACTTCAGTAAAGGAGGAGGCAGGTGGTGCCTTCTACCTGAGTTGGGACTCACTGCATGGGAGGGGCAGCTCAAACCTGCAGATGCACGGTGACTGCTGGCAACCCCAGAGGCCTCCACGGAAAGACACACCAGTTAAAGGGAGCAGTGGACACAGACGACTGCAGTGGCTGGTGAGTGATGTGGGGCTTCAGACGTCCCAAGGGAGACGGCGATTGGCCAGGGGCCATCTTGGGGAGGGGCCAGCTGAGCTTGGAATGCAGAACAACTGCTGGCTCCATCTAGCAGCTCCTAGCCAAGTTAAAGCCTATAGAAGGCACACCCACTGCTGCAGGCTGAATTCATCTGGTCCCAGTCTCATGGCCAGAAACCAGCCCAACTGAAGGGGAAATAAAGGTGCAAGCTCGCTGGGATTATCCACTACCCCGCAGTAAAGTTATCAACACGGATATGGACTCTGCCCACGTTGTCCACCAGTGACAGCAGAGACATACCTTGAAGAGGACCTTCTCTCTCTCTCTCTCTCTCTCTCTCTCTCTGTTATTTGTTTTTTGTTTGTTTTTGTTTTGTTTTTTCTTTATTGTTCATTCTTGTATTTATGAGTGTGAACATGATTTCTAGTTTTTTTGTGGTTGTTGCTTTGTCCTGTTCTTCTTTTTATTTCTTCCTTCTCTCTTTCCCTGCTGTCCTCTGCACCATTTTCCCAAAGTTTGTGTGATCTTCCTTTGTCCTCCACAGACTTGCTTCTAATCTTTTCCTCTTCTTCTATTTCTCTATTTTTCCCCCAACCCCTTTTAAATTTTCTCCCTTGAGGGTACATTGTCATATTGAGGACTTATTTACTACATACAGTTTTCTGGTTTGTTTTACATTTTGTTATATAACCACAAATCTAGCTCATACGGTTAAAGGTGACAAATTAATAGTTACCTAAGTCTATCATTTTCTAGGCTGTGTTTCATGCTATTGTTATTGCTGATTGTACCACTTTAGCCAAAGTGACATAATTATTCTAACCAGCTGTTCTTTCTGGTATACCAAGACTGAGATTGCCTAAGGGTCATAGAAAATACTGTGGGCCAGTGCCAAGAACCAGGGGCTGGGCTAAGTAGGCAGCAACTTCTCATCCCAAAAAAATTGAAGAGGTAGGATCTTACAACAGACTCAAAACCCGAAAGCCAGCTATACCTGGAAGACACCTGGAAATAGTCATTTCCTAAGGGTTCTAAACACTAGCAATAAAAGCTACTTACCATAGGCAATTTACAAGCATCAAGCCAGGAATTAAACCAAAAAAAAAAAAAAAATAGAAAATGAGAAGACACTTAAACAACATGCAGCTCCAAATGTCCAGCCCACCAAGGGCAAACAGCGGGGGCAATGAGGTGGGACAATCCAAATGCCACCCACCTAGACTCTCTGAAGTGGTAACAGCAGAAGTAACAAAGCAAATGAATGATGCTCTAGGAAAAAAATCAAATCAGAAATAATTTCTCAGATAATTACAGAGATGGTGACCACAATGAAAGATATGCTTAGGAAAATGATGGAAACCATGGATGCCCAACATAGGAAAGAAATGGAATCCATAAAACAGATTCAAACTGATATCCAGGAGATTAAAAATTCCATTGAAAGTATACACAACAGGATAAGCCAACGTGAGGACAGAATCTCTCAGATTTAGAAGACAGGATTGCAGTTAGCGATCATGAAAAGAAAGATTTCTTTAAAATAGCAAGGGACTACAAGAAATCAATCCAGCAGCTGCTAGATGATGCAAAAAAAAAGAATAACAGAAGACTGATCAGAGTCAATGAAAAAGCAGGAGATAGCACAAATGACATAGAAAACCTGTTCACAGACGTCATGGCAGAAAACTTCCCTGGCAGGGAAAAAGAATTTGGGGGCCGGTGAGATGGCTCAGCGGTTTAAGCGCCTGCCCGGCAAGCGCGAGGGCCCGAGTTCAACTCCCGGAACCCACATACAAAAAAGGGGCCGGTGATATCGCTCAGTGGCACTGGCACCTGCTGGCGCATGAGGTCCTGAGGTCGACCCCCCGGTACCCAAAAAAAAAAAAAAAAAAAAAAGAATTTGACATACAGATAAGTGAGGCATATAGAATTCCAATTAGCCATGATCAAAAAAGAATCTGCAGCAAGGCATGTAATAGTCAAGATTCCAAAAATTCAAAAGAACAGAATATTAAAAGCTGTTAAAAGAAGCAAATCACCTATAAAGGAAAATCCATCAGAATCACAGCTGACTTCTCAACACAAGCCCTCAAGTCAAGGAGAGCTTGGTGTGAAGTATTTCAAGCCCTAAAAGAAAAAAACCTCCAGCCCAGACTGATGAACCCTCCAAACTATCTTTCAAAATTGATGGAGAAATAAGATACTTCCATGACAAAGAACACCTGAGGAAATTCATGAACTCCAAACCAGCACTCCAAAATGTTCTGAAGGACATTCTAGAAAGAAATAACAAGAACTACAACTCCATGAACCCCAAAAGAATGAATCTACCAGGCAAACAAGCAAAGAGAGCAGAAAAAAGGGAGCTGACAACTGGAAAATAACATGACAAGCATAAATCAATACATATCAGTTGTAACCATCAATGTTAATGGTCTCAATTCGCCAATCAAAAGAAATAGACTGGCAGAATGGATCAAGAAGCAAGATCCAGGGCCGGTGAGACGGCTCAGCGGCTTAAGCGCCTGCCTTGCAAGCGCGAAGGCCCGAGTTCGACTCCCGGATCCCACATACGAAAAAGGGGCCGGTGATATCGCTCAGCGGCACGGGTGCCTGTTGGCGCGCGAGGTCCTGAGGTCGTCCCCCCGGTACCCACAAAAAAAAAAAAAAAAAAAAAAAAAAAAGAAGCAAGATCCAACAATATGCTGCACACAAGAAACACATTTGACTGCTTACTACCCTCCACCCACTGTGCTGCAGTCTTTTCTTACTCTTTCAACACCCCCACACTCTTTTATTTGACCCCATCAAGATTTTCAGACGATTGATCCTGCCACTTTTTAAACTCATCTTCATGCTGGGCATGGTGGTACACTCCTGTATCCCAGCACTCAGGAGGTTGAGGCAGGAAGATCGCTGTGAGTTCAAGACCAGCCTGGTCTACAAAGTGAGTGCAAAGACAGCCTGAACTGCATAGTAAAACCCTGTCTCAAAAAGACCAAACAAACAAACAAACAAACTAATCTTCTCTCCTCTGTCTTTACTTTCCTTCTTACCTATGGAGCATAAATTCCATGGTCAACCATTATAATAATTTCCTTGAACACACCCTCAACTTGCCTCTCTCACTACACCAAACCTTACCTCCAGTTAAATATGCAAAGCTCTGCCTTTTCTACACATATGGATGAGAAAATACACCCAGCCACACTAATATTACTTAAAAAAAAAAAAAAAAACTTAATTAAAAAAAAAGCACATGGGCCGGTGAGATAGCTCAGCAGCATAAGCACCTGCCTGGCAAGTGCCAGGGCCTGAGTTCGACTCCTGGAACCCACATACGAGAAAAGGGCCAGTGATATTGCTCAGCGGCATGGGTGCCTGCTGGCGCACGAGGTTCTGAGGTCGACCCCCGGTACCCACAAAAAAAAAAAAAAAAAGCACAGAGACATGAAGCAACTATCCAAAGGTCACACAGCCAGGAAATGATAGAGGCAGAACTTGTCTGAAACCTTTTCAGTCAATTCTCTTTGTGATTGCTCATCTTAAAGGCTGACCTCTACACATCAGCGCACTTTCATGGACCTGGTTACCTGCAAGTTTCACCGTGTCAGAATCATTACCCCCACTGGACAGACAAGGAAGCTGAGGTTCAGAATGCTAAGATGCTTGCTTAAGTTTCTCCATGCAGACAAGGGAGCTGAGACTTGGCCTCACTGACTGCACAAGTATGTACCACACGTCCACCATGTCCAGCATGGTCCTAGGCACTGGGATACAAGAGAGAAGCCCTTGTGGAGTTCGCATCCTAGTGAGAGAGACTGACCACAGCCACAATGGGTGATGTGGCTGATGTAAAAGTGACATGTGTGACAGGGAGACAGGCAGGAAGGAGCTGCTGACAGTGGACTACCAAAGGCCCCCAAAAAAGCAGAAGCACTCCAGGAAGTGGCAACAGGTAGTGCAAAGGCCTTTGCCGGCAGACCCCAGAGGCCACTGAGGGAGCAACAGAGAAGGAGGCAGGGAATGATGTCCAAGTGGCCAAGGCCCAGGAGGTAGCCCCTTGGACGATAAGAGAAGACACGGCAAAGAAATGGATCGTGCCATGTGTCTTGGGACCTCCAGTCCAACACACATCCTCATCCCCGCTCCTCCTTCCCAAGATGAGAAGAACCCACGTTCTTGCCGGCACCCCAATCCCTCCTCATTTACAGGCACCTCTGCAAGCAGAGGGTGTGAGCCAGTTGGGCCCTCTCTGCTTGGATCTAACCCAGCGGTCACTGGGGGAGGAGCGCCAAGAAAAACAGGAATTAGGAAGAAAAGGAGAGTCCTGTGCCCAAGAGCCACTACCCAGGTGGGAGCCGGCCCTCCTTTCCCAGGTCTCTTCAAAGGGAAGCCATCTGCAGAGCACAAGGTTTGGAGCTAGACTTGCAGGGTTGGGATCTGGGCTCTGCCACCTGCTAGCTGGGTGAGCCTGGGCAAGTCGTTTGACCTCTCTGAACAGCAGATTCCCTCACCTGATGGGGAACAGAGGGGCTGTGGGCAAGGACAGCCCTGAATGCCAAGGTTAACACACAGCACGGAGTCCTGGCAGGAGTCAGAGTGACTGCCTCCCCATCCCTGACCATCGCGGCCCCCTCTCGCTAATCCTGGCTACCCCGGCCACCACCACCCCCGGTCACCCAGAAGGCCCAAGACCAGGTCGACCCAGTCCCCTTGGTAGTGGGGGCTCAGTGTGACAGCTGGACACACCTGCATCCTGCTGGGTGGCTTTGAGCAAGTTACCCAACCCCTCTGTCCCTCCATTTCCTCATCTGTTAAAAAAAAAAAAAAAAAAAAAAGGGAAAAGGATGCTAAGCCTGGCACAATGGCACACACCCAGGCCTATGGGAAGCTGAGGCAGGAGGATAGCAAGTCCAAGGCCAGCTTAGGCAATTTAGCAACTTAGCAAGACCCTGATTGAAAAACAAAAAAGGTGAGGGGATATAGATCCATGCAAAGGCCCTAGATTCAGTCTCCAGTAGCAGAAGAAACAAAGGGGTTCTAACAGCACCTCCCTGCAGGTCTGTAGTGAGGGTTTTTTTGGTTTTTTTTTTTTTTTTTTTTTTTTTTTTGAGACAGGGTCTCACTCTGTAGTCCAGGCTGGCCTCGGACTTGCAGTGATCTTCCTGCCTCAGCTTCCTGAGTCCTGGGATTACAAGCATGCACCACAACGCCTGGCTGTGGTGGGGGTTCTAAAAGATGAATTATATCCAGTTCCTGACACACAGCAGGTGCTCCGGAAAGAATAGCTAATGTGGATTAGCATATCTGGGGCTCTGGGATCCGACTGGCTACCTGAATCCGGTGCTGGTTCCACCCACTTCCTGTGTGTCCTTGGGCAAGTCACTGAACCTCTCTGAACCTCGCTTTCTTCATCTGCAAAGTGAGAGTCACAATGAACCAGGCAGAAAACATCTGTGAGATCAAGGGACACCGTGTTTTGCAGAGCACAGGACACTGCAGGATCTGGAGCCAGCTCTCAGCGTTCACTGTTATAACTGCTGTTAGCCTTTTACAAAGCGAAGCCTCTTATTACCCCACTGCGTCTTTTCTTCCTCATTCCCTTCCCTCCACAGCTGGGGAAGCTGAGGCTAGGGCCATGGAGGGGGCTGAACCACCCACCCAAGTCTTTATCTTTGGCTATCTCGGGCTAAGAGAAGGTTCAGGTCTCCTGCCGTCCCGGGGACCACCAGCCTGAGGCCCCTCCCCAGTAGAACAATGAGCTGGGCCCCTCCTGGGAGGGTAGGAGGTGCCACCTGTCACCAGGCCCGCAGTCACACAGCCGAGGACGAGTCCCCGGACCCCAGCAGAGGGCAGCTGTGCGTTCCGATCGCAGCAACGGCATCTGACCCGGAGCCTGGGTCAGGACAGGGCTTCGCGTCCCGGGAAAGTGCGACCCCGGGTGTTAGCCGCGCTCGCCCCGCCGCGACCCTATCGCCGCCCCTCGCTGCGGAGGCGGAGGCTGAGGCTCCGCCGAGGCTGCGCGTGGCCACCCCTCGAGCCCGCGGCAGGGCCGGCCCTAAGAGCCCCTCGTGTCTCCTCCCTGGGCGACGCAGTCTCCCACCCTGGACTCTGCCCTCCGGCGTCGCGGTCTCTAGCGCAGGAGCCCCAGTGGCCCAAGGCCCGGAACCCACCCGAATCCCTGCGTCCGCCCGCACAGGTTGTCCCCTGTCAGCCCCTCCCGGGTCCCCGCGGCCCGCACCTCCCACAGATGAGGGGGACATAGTTTGGCGCGCCGCGCGTGGAGGCGGTGGGGCCCGGACAGGATGACACGGAAGGAGCCAGGCCGCCCGGGGGGAGGGTCCAGCCCGGCGGCGCTCGCCCTCCACTTGCGCCCGGGGCGGTCTGGCAGGAGATCGCAGCACAGCTCAGCCCGGACACCGCAGGACCCAGTCCCCCGACGCTGTCCCCTGCTCCCCGACCCCAGCCCTGCCCGGGAGACCCAGCAAGGAAAGGAAGAGCCTGCGCGCCCCAGAAGCCGAGACCCCCGAGCCACGTACTCGACGGCTGTCCTGGTCAGAGGCTGTCGGACCCAAGCACACGGAGGACTTGGGGATCTTGGATGTCCTGGAAGGAAAAGCCGGGCAAACCCCGCGCTCCCGCCTAGCCGGCCCCTTAAAGAAACACACGCCCCTTTCCCTCCCATGGCTGGGCCCTAGGGAAGGCGGTGGTGCGACCTGAGCAGCCTCTGGGCGGGCTAGGGACCACCCCAAAGCCGCTCAGGGAGCGTCCTGGAGGGGAGGCCAGACGCAGGTGGGAGGGGAGCATTTGTAGAAGTGGTGAGGTCCCCATGAGACCACCCTAGTTTACCAAAAACAAAAAGAGTCGACTGAGTGGAAGCCGCTCGCCAGCCCTCTGTGGGTGGGCTATGACTGCCCCCACCCCACCCCACCCCCTTTAGAAGAAGGTTGGAAGAGTTCCGAGCGCCTGCACGCCATGGAGAGCAAGGGGATGCGGACATCCTCCTGGGGAAATAGTCCGGAGAGGCTGTCTCTCCTAAGCCAGCTTGAAGGTGAGGCCCGGGTGGGGGCAGGGAGGGGAAGACGGAGCACCCCCAGCGGCCCAAGGGGCAATCAGACTTCTGCTAAGGACAGTCAGAGATGGTGCTTCCCTTAGGATTTTGGCATCTGTCAGCGTGGCCATCAGGCGCCACCTCTCAGGATGCCTCTGTTTGGACAGGGTGTTTTTTTCCCGGTCCAGACCCACAGCCACCCGCCCCCCATGGATGGTGTTTCCTCAACAGAGAAGCCTAAGGGGGTCACCCAGCCATGGTGCGGGAGGACCTCAGGGTCCCAGAGCCCAGAGCCTCTTCCTAACACAACTCAAGACAGTGCGTGCGTGTGTGTGTGTGTGTGTGTGTGCCCACCTGCGTGTGCAAGTCAGAGTGCAGAGGACTACAGCAGTGAACTAGACAGTAAATTGCTCCCAAAGCTGAGCACCAGGTATATGGGTGAAAGGGAGCCCATGAAGGTTCCCCTGCAGGGAAGAGACAAGTCTGGCCCTAAGCAGGATGGAGGAGAAGGGAAAGAAAGAACCGGGGCATAAGCACCAATCAGGTAACTCTGAGGACAATGGCCAGAGTCCCGGCGGCCTCCAGTGGGCCAGACTCATTCATGCTTCTGTCTCTTCTCCCCTTTAGCCCTGGCAAGGCCAAGGAGTCAGTCTTTTTACTTCCATTTTTCAGATGAACTGAGAACCAGAGAGGTTGAGTGCATTGCCCAATGGATTCAGGTGACTCAACCATGATTTGAACCCAGGTTGTCTGACTTGAGAATTTCAGTCCAGAGCATTTAAACCAGGAACAAAAACTAGCCTGGGTTCCCAAGAGAGGCAGGGGGACAGGTTCCAGTGGGGACAGCCACAGGGTTGGGGGCAGCAGGAGGTGGTGGCTTTGTCACTGTAAGTCCCCTGGGCCGGGGGTGGGTAGAATAAACGCTGGTTCCAGGCTCAGCCTGAGAGAAGCGAATCTGCAGAGGCAATGGGAAGTATCGCCCTGGAAATGGAGGAGACTGCTCAGCGGGGAGCTAAAGTGAGGGGACCCCGGTGCAGGCCCCGGAGGGGGACAGTCAGAAGCCTATAGAGGTGAGAGGAAAAAGGAATGAAAGTTCACCTCTGTCTCCCGAGCCAGGCAAGAGCCTTGTGACTGCCGTCCACCATGCTGCCCAGCCAACCAAAAAGACAGCCTGCAAAAATACCCGATGCGGTGAAGGTGGACTAGCTATGAGATGGGAGTGAGGCTGTTTCCCCTTCTGCAAAGAAGTCTCCTGGGTCCGGCAAAGCTCGAGCTACAGTGGGTCACTGGGAAGCAAAAGCATCACGAGCGGTCATCCAGAAGGACACTGCTCCCACTGTCTGCTGCTCCCCAGGGGAGGCTGGAGCAGGGCTGGGGTAGGACAGGCTCGAGGGACAAGTCCAGAGGCCAGCAACCCCAGAAAGACTCCCAACCCAATCCATACAGCTCGCCAGGGTGAGGTGTCCAGCACCCCAGTTCATATGGCAACCACCGCCCAGGCCTTTCCTTCTGTCCCTGCCAGCGAGAAACCCTGGCAATAGGCAGCTCTCTGGAAGGAGCCACTTCCAGACCCGTTCCCCTGATGTGGCTCCAGCGCAGCCCCGCCCGCCCTGTGGCGGCCACGTGGCTGAGCTCCTGCTGCCTAGAGGCAGCCTGTGCTGCCTCAGCCTGGCTCCCAGAGCTTGGTCAAGACAATGCATCTTGCCAACTCAGGTGGGCTGGGCCGGGCTGGGCTAGGGGTGGGCTTCTGCCACAAAGCACTTGCTTGGCACGTGGAGACCCAGAGCTCTGGCCCCAGCACCTCCAACACAAGGAAGCCAGCTTGGTGGCACACACTTGTGATCTCAGGAGGATACATTTGAGCTTAGCCTGGGTGATTTAGAAAGAACCCGTCTCAAAATAAAAAGGGGCTCAGTGTGAAGGTTCTTTCCTCAGTATAGAAAAGTGGAAAGGACGGGAAGGAGAAGGGGTGGTTTCACTGGCCCCTTTCCCAGCTAGTCAGCACCTTTGTCCTCCTGTCCTCCACCCGCTTCCTGGCTCACCAGGTCCCCTGCACTGATGAGGCAAAGGACCCCTTTCTTGCCAGCCCTGGAGCACCGAGGGCAGCTGCCTCCAGGGAACCTGTGTGCTGGGCCAGGAGGCCCCGTGCCCACCAAGCAGTGCCCCATGCCCTCTCCCCTCCCCATGCTGCCCTCGCCAGGCCTGCCAGGCCTGGAAGCAGCCCAGGCTCTGCAGGCTCCTAACAATTTCTGCAGCCCAGTGCTCCAGTTGCAGAGAAAGGGGAAATTGCTGGAAGGGAAGCCAGCAGTGGCCACTGGTCTTCCTGGCGTGGGAAGGAGGCAGAGGCATTCCAGGAGGCAGCCTCAGTGCCAGACACTCCCTGGCCCCGAACCAAGCAGCAGCTGTGGCAGAGCAGGATGGGGATGAAGAAGGGAAAGGAGGGAAAAGGTGAGTCAGCACCCCCAGTCCCAGTGTCCCTCCTCCTGCTGTCTTTGTGCGGAGAATCCAGGGGTGGAGGTGGGGGGCCTACACGAGGTAAATCCCCCCGGGAGGAGCGATGACACGCAATGAGGAAGCACAGACGAGTTCCAGTGGCGAGTACAGATATATTTTGGAAGCTGTCTGTGGCCTGGGTGAGGAGCTGGCACAGAGACCCTTGCCCACCCAGCCAGCCACCTCCTCAGTGCCAGGCTGGCTCCAGTCTCCTGTCTCTCCACAGCCCCAGTGCCCCTTCTGTCTTCTTCCACGGGACAAGGTCAAGAGGGGTCTCCAGTAGATAAGGAAGGTGTCAGGGAGGTGCAGAATGGACTGGCAGAGTGTGCTCCGAGGTGTAATCGGGCTGTAATCACTGGCCTGGTGGTGGGGGCTCCATCTGGAGTCAACCCCTCTAGAGTCAACCCAGCACTGGGGTCCCCGGATCTGGGGAGGTGCCGAAAAGCCACACACCTGATTTGGCGTGCGTCCCAGTGAATCCCAGACCAACCCCCTCGGAGAGCCTGACAAACGAGGTCAGACAGAGAGGCCTTGGAGCTGGAAGGAAAGGGGAGGGAGGATGACAGTGTCGGGGGCCTCCTCTAAGGCCTGTCCCCCTCCCTGTCCCCAGCCCTAATGCCACTGGAGGGGAACGAGAGGGCAGCAGGCCACAGCAGGCAGGGGACAGGGCGTGGGGGGCAGCCCCGTGGTCACTTGGGTCCCTCAGGCCTGACCTGCGGGGCAAGCGCTAACAGCCCAGCAGCTCCAGGCGCAGGGTGATGCGGTTATGCCAGGACACGGGCAGCACACGCACATAGCGAGCCGAAAAGGGCGTCTCGAACATGTTCTTCTTGTGGGAATTGTTGTCCAAGTTGCCACGGAAGATCTGGAGGCAGGGAAGGTGCGGGGGGGACCCCAGAGTCAGCCCCCTCCCCTCAAGTACCCAGGTCCAGACCCCCCCAATAGCAAGTAGAAGGTGACAGACACCCACCTTGCTGTCCACAGCCCCTGGCTCCTTGTACTCAGTCCAGTTGATGCCATTGTTGCTGTAGGCCACCTTGTAGGAAGCCACGTACTGGATGTGGCCAAAGTCACGAGCACCCTGGGTGATGATCCCTGTCACCTGCTTCTGGGACCCCAGGTCAACCTACAGGAGACACTACCATGTGTCCTGTGCTGGGACCACCAGGAGGGTGGGAGGAGGTGGATGCCCTACGGCACGCCCTATGGGCCCCTACTTCCTTGGCTGGGCCTCGGCTGCCTCATCTATAAAATGGGCACAGAGAATACCACACCCTTGGCCACAGGCAGCAGCGGGCACTTCCCTGTAGTGAAGCTCCCAGTTCAGTCTGGGCCTCGTTAACTCCACACCCAGCCCTGCCTCAGCTGTGCACCAGGGGACAACAGGCACAGGGACAGAAGAGGCCACAGCCTGCAGTGGGACAGACTGCTTTGAGGTCCCTTGCGCCACTCCACCTGAGTACCTCAGGCCCCCACCCCAACCATCCTGGGACAGACAGTCCCAAAGTCCAGCCTGCAAGCCCAACTCACTGCCAACCAGGGACTCAGTTTCCCCATCTAGAACACAAGCTCTGGTTCTATCATTCTTGTGTTTTCCAGTTACACCAAGACAGAGGGCAGCAGCTGAGTGCTCAAGTTGGGGGACGAGGGGTCCTGTGACACCTGGGTTCGGTGCCCACTCCGTCCTTGTCAACCCTGTGGCAGCCACTGCGGGAGGCTCTTCCACTGCACACAGACACACACACACACACACACACACACACACACACCCTTTTTCCCACATGCAAACAGACAAAGAGAAAGGTGGGCCCAAGGGAGGAAGAGGGAAGAAAGCCAGAGAAAAACAAGGTGTTGTAGTCTCCAGGGAACAGAAGCCCAACCAGACACCCACCTGCAACCACTCGGAGGCATTGGGTGAGTTGCTCTGAGCTGTCCAGGCGTTGATCTTGCCCTGATTGTCCAGCCGCCCGAAGAAGGGGGACCAGCTGAAGAGTCGCAGCCCCCACGTCTTGTAGCTGCTGGAGGCTGTGATCTGCCTGTCAGGGATGGTGCCGTCCTTCAGGCCCAGGGGTTCAGAGCATCCTGCCAGCAAGGGGAGCCGTCACCCCATCTGAGATCTGCAACTCCCGGGATGGGGGCACAAATCCGTGAAGGGGAAAGAGTGGGAGGAGTGTGGATGCTGATCTGCCCGTTTTTGGTTTTTTGTTTTTTTTGAGACAGGGCCTTGTTAGGTTTCCCAGACTGGCTTTGAACTCCTGGCTCAAGCAATTCTCCTGCCTCAGCCTCCCAAGTAGCTGGGACTACAGGTGCTGCCACCACACCCAGGCTGTCATCCTCCCGGACAAGAGAAAGAAGCTCCATCCAAATGCCCCACCTGCTACTGCCTGTCCCGCCCTCTCCTCATGCAGCCTGCCCGCCTCAGCCCCCTCACCCTGACCAGCGCCTTGCAGACCACACAAGACCCCCAGGCCACCACTCCTCTGAGGCTCCAGGGTACCACCTCCCACCTTCCTTCAGGACCCAGCCTTTGAGACTCGACGGTGCCCTCCCTCGCGCCTGCGCAGCACCCCCAGCCACACCTCAGGGCTTTGGGATTCTCTTCACAGACACTAAGACAACCATCTCGTCTGCCCCATGCTGACCTCAGTCACCACTTCAGCCACTGGACAACCTGAGCGGTGCAGCTGTGAGCCACCCGTCCTACAGATGAGAACTCGGAGGCTGAGGCAGGAAGCACCGGACTATGCACACCTGCTGGGAAAGGCTCAGCCACATGCTTGATGACAACCCTGCCACCAGCAGCCAGGAGTTAGAGAAGTCAGGGGCACCCCTGCATCTTACTCTAGCCACGCCCCCTTAGCACCTACCCTGGAGTATGCATGCACCGACATCCTGTGCACTACTGCACGCACAGACGCCCTATGCTCACACACACCCAACCCTCTGCTACCCCTGGGAGGCAAGGCCACCCCGCCGCCCGCAGGGGAGGCTTGTGGCCTTGTGTGGAGCCGGCAATGATCACACAGGAAACTTCAAGGACAAAGGGGTCAGGCCAAAAAAGTGAGGGGCAGAGCCCCAAAGAGAGGCCATGGACCTGACTCTGCCTCTCAGCTGGTACCTAAATTTCCTTTCACTCCCTGCTTAAGACAACATGGCTTGAAAGGCAGTGGGCCCTGGAGAGAACGAGTCAACCCAGATTGAAACAGAGATGGGGACCAAGTGTAGCAGTGCACTCCTGTAATTCCAGCACTCTGGGAGGCTGAGACAGGAGGATCACAAGTTTAACTCCAGCCTAGGCAACTTAGCAATTTAGTGAGACCCTGAAAAAAAAAATTAGAAAGCTGAAAATGAAGCTCCGTGCAAAGGCTCTGGGTTCAATTCCCAATATTGCAAAAAAAAAAAAAAAAAAAGAGAGAGAGCAACAGGCACAGGAGGGCTAGAGGTGTAGCTCAGTGGTAAAGTGCTTGCCCAGCATACATGAAGCCCTGAGTTCATCTCCAGTAACACACACACAAGATGAAAGCCAGCAAAAGCCAGATCCATGTGGTACTGGGTGGTATGTGAAACAAGATAACAGGGAGAGGTGCCACAGAGGGTAAGGGGGAGTGGCACAGGACAAGCCAGGCAGTGACCAGCCACCTCTCCTCTGCCTGGCTGCCCAACATATGCAGTCCCACCAGTGGCCAGCAGGTGGCACTGCGACTCAAAAAACCTGAAATACCCAGACCCAAAGATGCACTCCAACCTCTCCAATGGTGTTGCCTGGCTCAGCAGAAACCTGCTCCCTTCTGGTTCCTCCCAACTCTCCATTTAGGACTCTCTCTGGATAGGGCAGTAGAAAGCACCAGCTCCAACCCTGCAGTCCAAGAAGCCCTGGGTTCCCAGGCTCCCCACCAAGTGTCACACTGCAGCTGTGTACACCTGGTCCACAAAGTACCTAGGTGTCACTTCCCTCTTGCCTTCATCTAGCCACTCATCAAGATTTCCCCAGCACCTATGTGTTCTAGAGGCACCAGGGCCCAACCAGGCTGGGTGCGAATACTTTGGAAACTGGAGTTTTCTCTTGACTAACCAGAGTCCAGAGCTCTGGGTGGCAGACGGCACCCACCCAGGCATGTGACCTTCTGGTGTAGGTTTCCGGTGTGACCCAGGTCCCTGGGGCTTGCCACCAGCCATGGCCAGCTCAAAAAAGAGGGAGCAGGGAAGGCCATCACCCCAGCTGGCCACAGCCCCCACACTCACCATTCAGCTCACAGCCCAGGAGCTCGAAGCGCAGGGTGCAGCCCCTGTAGCAGGCCACGGGGTACAGCCTCACATACTGTACCTCCAGCGGGGCGCTGAACAGGTTGAGCTTCAGGCCGCTGTTGTTCATGTTACCCTCGAACACCTAGCAGGGAGGGCCGGGACGGGTCAGCATGGGCAGCCACAGGCTGGACAGTCAGCACAGCCAGCAGGGCCTCCAGCAGCAGCCCCTCCCTGGGCGCCCCACCCCCAATGCAGATTCTCCTTCTGTACCTTCCTTGGTCATCGTGAGGACCGGACATAAACCCCCACATTTCAAGCAAGGCTACACATAACCTAGAAGTGCCTCTAGTTAGGAAAAAGCACTCCTTCCACATGACACTTTATTGGACAATTTTCCAACAGCTAGAACCACAGATGTACCACACCTGTACTGTGAGTAGTGTCCACTTCGCAATGACATTCCTGAGCTGTGTACAATCTGTACAACTGTACGCAGCAACCCCAAAGGTTCAGAATGAACCCCAGCTCCACCGACACTACTCCCCACAGCAGGTCATGGCACCACTTTGGGGTTCTCTGTTCTCATCTACACAGTGGGGCTATGACTTATAACCACAGAACATGGATACAGTGGTTTGATCAATTTCTGTACATTAAAATGTACCTCATAGCCAATGACCTGGGGAGCCCTTGCTTCCATCTACCCTAAAACTCTATCGGGGGTGCTGAGCCTACGAGCCCCACCTTGTCCCCAGAGCCCTCTTCATCCTGGATGAAGTGGAATTTGCGGCCGTCGAGGCTGTAGGCCACCTTGAAGGTCTTCACATACTTGGCACTGCCTGCGTGGCTGGCGCCCTGCGTCACCACACCTGTCACCCGCATCTTCCGAAGGAGGTTCACCTGTCCCAGGGCAAGGAGGACAGCACCTTATCTCCAAGATCCAGGCCTGCTGGCCTCCTAAATCCCACAACCTGGGGGAGGACCACCAAGGCCTTGTCTTTGGCAGACAGCCCCTCCTCTGCATGACCACCACCCCCACCCCAGCTGCCTCCCCCAGGTAGCCAGATCTTCACCCACAGCCACCCATCACCTCGCTGGGCCTGGGTACGACACCCCCAAATGCAGGCACCTTCTCACAGTCATCCCTCCCACCACCCCAGCCCTGCATGAGCATCCCCTCCGCAACCTGGATCCAGGGCTTCCTGTCATAGTTGCTGGCCATCCAGGCGTTGACAATGCCCGAGCGGCGCAGCCGGGCCAGCTCTGGAGCCCACCGCTGCAAGCCAAGGAAGCCCATGTACAGGGACGACGCAGAGATCTGCGAGTCAGCGATGGCTCCCCCCTCCATGCCCAGGCCTGTGATGCAGTCTGCAGGGAAGGACAGGCCAGTCAGGGGCCACCCCGGGAAGTCCCAGGGCTCAGCAGGGACCAGAGGACAAGAAAACAAGGACACAGAGGGTGCAGCCCCACAGGGCACCTCAGACCCTCACTCAGAGCAGTGCCAAGAAGGAGAGCAGGCTTGGGACCCAGAGCTGCCAGAGAACCCAGGTGTGACAGGCGTGTCTGGTGGGGAGTCCCCCAGGCTGTGGCCTACGGTCTACACTGGGTAGCAGCAGCTCTGGTGTGGGTTGGACTGTGCGGAAGAACACCAGTGTGACATTCTTCCTTGGTGTCCCCAGGAGGGTGGCTTTGGGAAAAGGGGGACCTTAGACCCTTGAGAAAGAACAAAGCAATACATGAACCTGCCTGGGTATTCCAGAACCAGCCCCCCCACCCCCACAAGAGTTTCCAGGTGAGGCATGAACACCTTTCTATTTTTCCTTGTGCCCTCTGTACCACCCAAGATCCTCACCCACCAGCCAGCTGTGAGTGTGCCCCTCCCAGGGTGGGTCCCATCACCACTTTCATCACCTAGCAACATGGTACCAAGGACTCAGGACAGCCACCATGCCTGCCAGCAGGCCGGGCTTCTCCTGCTCCAGGGATCTCCATGGCACATACCATGGTGAGGACACAGGAACAGGCATACCCTGACAGCTGGTGCTGAGCTCAGTGCCAGCACTCTCTCTTGCTCCAACAGTGGCCAGGCACCCAAGATCAGGGATAGCCAGGGACCCAGCTCTGCCTCCAGAACAATCCTCATAGACCCCAGGGCCACCCCAAGGGACCCGGTGTGCAACCTCAGCGTTGGCTCCAGGGAAACATCACAGGACAATCAAGGCAAGGCCCCCAAGGTCCCTCTGGGACTCCCCCAGCCTGTGGGGTCACCTTCCACCTTGTGTCCCAGGAGTGACCATATCCAGCCAGGAAGACCCCAGGCCGAGAAGTTCAAAGAAGGCCAGATTAATCAGGTGTGGTGATGCATGCCTGTAAATCCCTGGACCTGGGAGGCTGAGGCAGGAGGATTAAAAGTTGGAGCCCTGCCTTAGAATTTAGCAACTAGGGCCAGTGAGATGGCTCAGGGGTGTAAGCGCCTGCCTGGCAAGCGCAAGGGCCCGAGTTCAACTCCCGGAACCCACATACAAAAAAAGGGCCAGTGATATCGCTCAGCGGCACGAGCACCTGCTGGCACGTGAGGTCCTGAGGTCGACCCCCAGTACCCACCAAAAAAAAAAAGAAATTTAGCAACTTACTGAGACCTTGTCTAAACAAAACAAAACAAAACAAAATATATGAAGGCTGGAGATGTAGCTCAGTGCAAAGGTCCTGAGTTCCATCCTCAGCAACCAAAAAAGAGGCAGCCAGGTGGGTAATTCCACACAGGCACACCCATAGTTACCTCAGCACCGGCATGGTAATTACCGGTCCCTGGCTCCACCCAGGCTCTGTCTGCCTTAGCGACCTCTCCCCCATCCTCCACCCCGGCTCAAACACCTCTGGCTTCAGTCCAGGCCTCCTCTGAGGCAGAGGGCATCCTGGGCACCCTGCCTGCTCTCCCAGCTGCAGCTCCCACCCTGGGCAGCAAACCTCAGAGCCCAGCCCACATCTGCCTGGTGGAGAACAAAGGCCTCCTGCCCCCAGCACCAGACACCCAGCACTCAACCTGCTGGTCAAGGGGAACCTGGACCCCTCACCCACCCATCCTGGGCACAACATGCCCCCCAGGGGGAAGGAAGAGTCCTGAGGCAGTGGGGCACAGGGTGGGGGGCTCTGGCCGGGCTCCCTCCCAGACCATTCTGTGGCTCAGTAGATAATCGAGCAGGTCAAGGGGGGCAACAGCCCCTCCGCATACCCTAGGCCTCTGGCTACCTGACCAGAGGGGACTGCTCCTCCTCCTCCCCATGACCTCTGTGACAAGGTCATAGGTCAAATTTGGGCCAAGCTTGATTTATTGAACTCCTGGATCCCAAAAGATTAAGAATGTGTTTATTTGCCTTGATTGGCATGAAGATCCCCAGAATTAACCCTAACAGTGTGTGTAGCTCATGGTGACTCAGGAAAGAGCACTCCCACGACCTCCAGGGTCACGACAATTCCTCACTCCCAGACAGTGACATCAGGCCTGACCTGCAGTCCCAGGAGAAAGGGCCCGGCCAAAAGAAAGGTCAACATGACCCCTTCTCCCTTCACTGAGGCTCTGTTCCCTGCCTCAGCATCTCCCCAGGGAACAGGGCCAGCCCACAGTCCCGGCTACCAGGACAGGACCCCAGTTTGTCCCGAGCAGCACCCAGGTACTCACTCGTCTCGCAGTGGATGCCCGCGTAGCCGGGAGGGCAGTCACAGATGTACGGGGTGAACACATCCCCTCGGTGGGAGCTGTCGATGACCTGGCACCCAGCATTGTGGTAGCAGGGATTTGGGGAACAGGGACCTGGGGACAAGAGGCAGGGAAGACGGGCAGGTGATCAGAGTGGCAGATGGGGCTAACATAGAACAACACTCTGCCCACACTCAGTCTCCTCCTCCAATCACCTGGTGCAGCCTGAGCCAACGGGAACCCAGCAGGCTCATGGGTAGGTGAATCTGCCCAAATATAGGGCCTGCCCAGATTTCCAAGTGGCCTGGGAGTTTCCAGGGGGATGCTGGCTGCCACAGGGAGAAGTGGGGACCACCGCCCACCGGGGGAAAGGGCCCTTTACCTTTCTCGGTCTGGTTGCAAAGAAGGCCTGTGAAGCCCTCAGGGCAGAGGCAGTAGGAGGAGACATTATCCTGGCCCAACAAGCAGGTCCCACCGTTCAGGCATATGCTGGAGTCACAGAAGTCACCTGCAACAGCAACCCTGCCTCAAGCACTCAATAAACATGTGGGAGGCCAACTGCCACATGTATGCTGGGCTCCAAGAGGGAAGTCAGGTGCAAGCAGTCCTCCAGGGACCAGTGGGGAAGAGGAGGCCAGGAACTGATGGCGTGGTGGCCTGTGAGCGAGCTGGACCTCTGGTGCGGGGCTCTGCCAGGGAGTGGAAAGTTCACCAGCGAGAGGACATTTGAGCTGGGTCTAAAAGATGGACTGGGCGGGGACAGACTGGGGCTTGGGGAAGAGCACGCTAGAGAAAAGCAGAAGCACTGAGGGTATGAGATGCTGGAGAATGAGAAGCAGTGGAAAAGCAGCGTGGGAGGGACCTTAAAAATGACAAGTTTCTCTCAGACATGGTGGCGTACACCTGTGACGCCAGTACGTGGGGAACTGAAGCAGAAGAATCACAAGTTTGAGGCCAGACTGGGCAACTTGGTGAGACCCTGCCTCAAAACAAAAACAAAAAAAAATTTTTAATGGGCTGGGAAGGCAGCTCAGTACAAAAGCCTTGGGTTTGGTCCTCAGTACCAAAAAAAAGCGAAGTTTGGAGTCTGTATCCAGCAGATCAGTAGCTTTTAACCTTCCGCCAACCTCTCGGGCACAGTCCAACAGGAAAACACACAGAGTCTCCATGTGAGGGGGCAATGGGAAGCCTGATCCATCCTGCAAAGGAGGAGGCCAGGCAGTCCCCAGGGAATGCAGACTCTGATGGGCTCCCCGGAGCGAGGAGGGTCTGGGGGCTGCAGGCCTAGCCCCCTGAATGAAAGCTAAATGGGGAGTCAGGGCAGAGGGGTGAGGAGCAGGCTACATTTGAGAGACTGGGGTGAGGACTGAGGGGGTGGCAGCAGGGCTGGGGAGGCCACCATGGCTCCCAGATGGGGCCCTAGGTGACAGATGTGTACACTTGAGTCCGCTGGAGAACACAGGAGCAAGCCCGGCTGGATCTAAAGGACCGCACGTGTCCCCCACCCAAACCTGTCATTTGGGGTGAGCGGGAGAAAAGTCGCTTCTTCCCGAGTCACCCGCCCAAGCCAGCGGCCCTCCTGCAGCCCCAAAGCCCTGGAGCCCCGGCGGGCCCAGCTCCCAGGAGGGAGGCCCTCAGCGTGAACAACCAGGCCTCCTCCGCGGGGCCCAGGGAGCTCAGGCAGCTCCCGAAGAGCTATTAGTCACTGGCTTTAAATAGCAGGTTAATCCCGCCTCTGACCCGGCTGGGGGAGGAGAGCACTGCTAGGCCCAGGAGCCTGGCCTCCTCTAACCTCCCCTTCGAGCCACACCCTCCCGGGCTGCTCCAGAGTGGGAAAAAACGGTCCAGAGGGGAAAGGGCGGGGTCACCTGCCTAAGGTGGCCGAGGTGTCTCCTCCTGGGAAGAGCCAGATGGCCCTCTATAAACTCGCCCAGGCCTGGCCCTTAGGGTCCTGCTCTTGCGGAGCCGCCCACTGGGGCAGCGGGCGAGGGCGCAGGTTGGGCGGGGCTGAGAGGAGGGGCGGAAACGGGCGGCGAAGACTTGGACATCTTTCCGGTTGGCCAGGGGGTACTGAAGGCTTCAGCTCCAGCCCGGGTGGCAGTATTTCCCAGGACAGCGGAGCTGGAACCCGTCTGGGACCTCCTTGCCTCTTTGGACCCCATTTCTACGAGATGAAGGGGGACTGCATGAGGGGCCCTTGCCGGCACAACCACAGCGAAGGGAGTGGGCCCTCCTGCGGAGCAGCCTGCAGGAGGCCCCACGGTGCCTGGGGCCTCGGCGGGGGAGGAGGACCAGGAAAGATACCGAAGGCGGCCAAGGCCACTGGAGGAAGGGAGGCGGTCTCCCAGCCACCCTGTCTGTCCCACCGCCTCCTCTGCCTTTCCTTTATCTGATCCGACACTGACGAGTAGGGGCGCAAAAGTCCAAAACACTGCCGGGCAGCGGTAGCGCATGCCTGTAATCTCTGCATGCAGAGAAGCTGATGCAGGAGGATCCCAAATTCGAGCCCAGCCTGAGCAATTTAGCAAGAATTTGTCCCAAAAAAAAAAAAAAAAAATTAAAGGGGGCTGGGAATGTAGCTCAGCAAGAAGGCCTTGGGTTCAATCCCCAGTATCGCCAAAAAGAAAAAAAAAAAAAAATTGAAGTCCAGAACGAGGTGCGGCGTGCGGCTCGGGAGGGAGCTGCGGGGAAAGCGGCCGGAGGAGAGGCAGCCCTGCACGAGTCCCGGATCCTCCTAGGGGACAGAGCGTCGGACGCAGATCCATGGCCTCATTTTACAGACGGCAAAAGAGAGGCCGACGCAGCGGATTCCTTTGTTCTGTGTAAGCCACATCCTCGGGGCGGCAGGGCTGTCACCCAGTGCCCGCGTCCTGCCCGGCGCGCCGGCCGCTGTCCCCGCCCAGGGCCCGGCTCGGGGACCGAAGCCGCTGGGCGCGCATCCTCCGGGCGCAGCCGGGAAGCGCCCTACGCGGGTCCCCGGGCGCGGCGTCCGAGTTCCTCCGCACGGGGGCGAGGGAGCCCGGGGCGGCAGGGAGGGCGGCGGCGGCGACGGCGACAGCGACTCACCCGAGGCGGCCTGGAGGCCGGAGGCGCAGAGCAGCGCACCGCAGAGCGCGGCCAGCACGCGGAACTTCTGCATGCTGCCGCCGGCGCGAGTCCTCGCCGCCTGGGAGCCCGGCCCTGAATAAATCGGGCGGTTCAGCGCCTCCCACCGGCCACCGGCTCCGCCCCGTGGGCGGGAAGGGGCAGGGCGGGGCTCCAGGCGGCCTCCCGGGACGCGGAGGGAGCGCGGGGTCCCCGGACCCACCTCCCCATCGGCCACGCCCCGCAGCTCGCGTCCCTCAGGCGGCCAATGCCCCGCCTATGATTGGACCAGGCAGAGAAAAACTTAGGAAGAACTTTTTTTTTAATTTTTAGACTTCAAGCCGGACAAGGTGACTCACGCCTGTAATCTTAGCAGTGCAGTCTTGAGAGGCTGAGGCAGGAGGATTGCAAGTTCGAGTCCTGACTGACCAATTTAGAGACTCAGCGAGACCGTGTCTTAAAATTTAAAAATAAAAGACAGGGCCTGTAACTGAGTGGTAGAGCACTTGTCCAGCATACACGAGACCCTAGGTTCAATCCCCCCAAAAATAAAGGGGGGAGGAGACTCAGTGCGAAGACCCTGGATTCAGTCTCCAGGACCGGGAGAAAGGTTTCAGACTTTTGAAAAGACACAGCAGCTCATTTCTCATCCGAGAAGGAAGACTCCAGTGAGTACCGCGTTTCACTGATCAGATGGGCAAGGAGCGCGTCCTCTGCCAGGCCCAGGCGTGTTTGTGTGGACGCAGTGTGAATGGGCGGGGCTTCTCTGGTGACCCCTATCAAAATGACAGATGCTGGCATCGACACACAGCATTTCTCTGATAGGCACTCACCCAATAGAAATCCCTCGTGCAAAATGGCATCTACACTAACGTATCATAGCAGCAGCATCTGCAATAGTAAAAAGACCGAAAGAGGAATCGTACACTTGATCTGTAAAGGTTCCAAAGTTAAATATCCTAGGAGTTAGGGGCCATAAGAGCTTCGCCGCCTCTCTTCACCTCTGTCGCCGTGGCAGGAAAGCAGCCCTAAACAATAGCAAGGAAATAAGCGTGGCGTGGCTGCTGAGGGACAAGGGACGGAAGCTGGAACGTGAGGGCCGCTTGCTGGTCACTGCACACTTTTCACTAACTGATGCAGAGATCATTTTACTTCCTCCTCTCCGATTGATGTGTATTTTCTGGTTCTGACCTCATTGTCCTGGCCGAACCTCTTGGACAGTAATGAATAGAAGCGACGAGAGCAGAAGTCCTTCTCTTGTTCTTGATTTTCAGGAAACACTGAGTCTTTCACTGTCAGCTGTGGTGTGAGCTGTGGGCTTTTCATAGATATTTTCTTATCTGATCAAGGAAGTTGCCTTTTACTCCTAAGGTCTTGAATGTTTTGTCAGGAAGAATTGTTGGGTATTATCAGATGCTTTTTCTGTGAGCTTCGAGTTGATCACATGTGGTCTTTCCAAAATAATTTATTTGTAGTCCTGAGGATTGAACCCAGGGCCTTTGCACTGAGCTACATCCCCAGCCCTTTTTTGTTTTTTATTTTGAGACAGTGTCTTGCTAAATTCCTAAATTGCCCAAGCTGGGTTGGAACATACAATCCTCCTGCCTCAGCCTCTCAGAATGTTGGGATGACAGGTGTGCAGCACCACAGCTGGAGAGGAACAGTTTTAAAAAGGACCTCCAGCTAGTGTGTGGCTTCTCTTTTGTCCTTTCATTTTGCTAGTCTGACAGAACACTAGTACTCAAGTCATTTTTGTTTGTTTGTTTGTTTGAGACAGGGTTTGCTATGTAGTGCAGGCTGACCTTGAATAGCCCAGGCTGGCCTCGAACTCAGGGTAATCCTCCTGCCTCAGCCTCCACTACACATCAACTGGAGAAGAGGAAGTAAAACTATCTCTGCCTCTATTCACAGGTGACACGATCTTGGGTATAGAAAACCCCGAGGAAGCCACCACACAAAGCAACTATTAAAGCTATTAAATGGCCAGTCATGGTTGCATATACATACCTGTAATCGCACCTGTGGGGGCTGAGGTAGGAGGAATCACAAGTCTAGCTTGGGCAATTAAGGGAGATTCCATCTCAGAATAAAAGAAAACTTTAAAGGAGTAGAAGTCAGGCTGGTGGTGCATGCCTATAATCCCAGCACTCTGGGAGGCTGAGGCAGGAGGATCACAAATTCAAGCCCAGCTTGGGCAACTTATTGACTTAGTGAGACCCTGTTTCAAAATAAAAACTAAAAAAAATTGTTTAAAGTTTGGAAATGTGGCTCAGTGTGAACACCCTGGGTCTATCCCCAGTACAAAAAAAAAAAAAAAAAAAAGACAGAAACTGAATATCCGTAATGCAGCGAAATAAAAAGGCTGTTTCTCCATGTCTTGTCTTTGATAAGGTCTGTGTTACATCAAAGTATGAGGCTCATTTTGGTGAAAAATGCTTTAATATAGGAAAGTTTTGAATTTTTTCCACCTCTTCCCCAAAAAGATTTGGGTCCTGACCTAAACAAGGAAATTCTTTTAAATGGCGCTAATTTCACATGAGCCCCAAGACTGTAACTAACTGTACTTCTCATCTGATTCATTTTTTACAAGTTTAACATCCATTGATCTATACCAAATCAGTAGACTGGATTTTCTCCCCTAGGAAGTTTTCAACTAGATTGGAGTCAAATTAATCTCACTGTTTTGTTTTTGGATTTGGGGGTGTTGTGTTGTTTTTTGAGGCAGGATCTCCTCTGTAGTCCAGGTCACTATGTAGCCTGGGCTGGCCTAGAACTCACAAATATACTCCTGCCTCAGTCTCCCCCAAGTGCTGGGATTACAGGTGTGTGCCACCATGCCTGGCTTCTCTTACTTTCTTTTTCTTTGCAGTGCTGAGTACAACACTCAGGTCCTCAGGCATGATGTAATCTCACTTTAAAGTGCAAGAAAGGAAATGCAAGACCAGGTTTGCTCTGGGACGCATAAAAGAGATGCATACCTCCTCTGCACCAGGCCAAAAAATAGCCTGGGAAGAATAGGCCACAGGACATGGTGACCCAAGCAGGCCACCAAGAAGCAAGGAGATTCCAGATTCAGCCTAGAAAGTGGGTCCCTGCCCAACCTGGCTTTAACTGTACCCAGATCTCAAATTGGTCTTCAGTTCCCTATGGATGAGGCTAGAGCACAGGCCCAGCACAGCCACGCCAAAATCCTCCAGTCAGTGGGCACCTCTCAGCCATGGCTAGTCAGTGTTCACGTGGATAGTGGTAAAAGAATTGATTGAAAAGCCTAGGAAGGCTGGGAATGGTGGTGCAGACATATAAACCCAGCACTCAGGAGGCTGAGGCAGGAGGATCAGTGTGAGTCAAAGCCAACCTGGGCTGCATAGTGAGTTCAAGGCCAGCCTAGAATACATAGCAAGATTTTGTCTCAAAACACACATGCACACACATAAAAGAATCTTAGGAGGAACCTGGCATGGTAACACACCTGTAATTCCAGCACTTGGGAGGCTGAGGCAAGAGTATTTCAAATTTAAAACCAGCCCTGATTACACAGTGAGATTTTTTTTTTTTTGTCTTTTTTTTTTTTTTTTTGTGGGTACCAGGGGGTCGACCTCAGGACCTCGCGCGCCAACAGGAACCCATGCCGCTGAGCGATATCACTGGCCCCTTTTTTGTATGTGGGATCCGGGAGTCGAACTCGGGCCCTCGTACTTGCAAGGCAGGCACTTACGCCGCTGAGCCATCTCACCGGCCCTTTTTTTTTGTCTTTTTGAGACAGGATTTCACTATGTAGTTCAGGCTGGCCTTGAACTTGCTTTGTAGCGCAGGCTGGCCTCGAACTCAGCAATCCTCCTGCCTCAGCCTCCCAAGTCATAGTGAGATCTTGTCTTCAAAAAAAAAAAAAAAAAAAGTTGGGCCGGTGATATCGCTCAGCAGCATGGGTGCCTGCTGGCACGTGAGGTCCTGAGTTCGACGCCTGGTACCCACAAAAAAAAAAAAAAAAAGTTGAGGAGTTGGAACAGCACAAACATTTCTTACCTAGTAAGCACTAATTGAAGTTCTTGTCTAGGACAAATCATGCAAAAGTAAGTAATGAGGTTCCCCCAAACATCAGCGCTGAGATTATTTAGCCTAACTTGAAAGCAATACAAAATGCTTTCCTCCACACATCAAGGACAAGCTTTACACTAATATTTCTCAAAAATCAATTATCAGAGCACATGCTTAGTATCCATGATGCCCTGACTTAAATCCTAGGCTTACACACAAAAAATGTTTAAATCAATTATGTCTCCAGCTCCAACCTCAGAGTAAGAGACTTTTAAAACACACTGTTCCTGGGCTGCGGGTGTAGCTCAGCAGAGCGCTGCCTCGAGTGTGCAAGGCCCTGGTTCAACTGCCGGTGTCCCTGGGCCAGGTCCAAGAGAATCCAGAAGCTGAAATAGGAATTTAATCTACGTTTTTGCAGCAGGTTCGCTGACTCCTGTCACTCAGAAAGAATTTTCAGGACTCATCAGAAAGAGACAGGTTTATCAGACGGAGACTTAGCAATGAAGTGCGGGAGCTCAGAAAAATGAGAGGAGATACAGAATGGAACTGGGAACATTTATATTTTTCTTACGGGGGTGGAAATACTGGGGAAAAGGGGCTCCCTCCCCAGAAAAGGGGGGTTCCTAGCCCATTCCACAGGCATGGGCAGTTCTTTTGTTTTGTTTTATGCATAGGTAATTTAAACATTCTCTGGTTTCTCTCCACCATCTCCATCTTAGGATCAGGCTTCTGTCCCTCACTTTCTTAATTGAACCACGATATGGCTTTTGGTGATGGGTCTGGTCAGGAAACAGTTAATATCTAACCTGAGGAATGTTGTCCTGGGGCTTGCTTGGGAACTTCAGCTGAGTCCTGGAAGTTGCAGTCTTATTAAAAGTACAGTTTTTAGTTATGCTTTCCTCGTCTCCTTTCTACCTATCTTTTATTTCTTCTATCCTACTTCACCAGCAATGCAAAAAAAAAAAAAAAAAAAACTTTTATTTTTATTTAAAAAGACAAATACCATACCATTCCTATGTCAGCACCAAGGAGAGGAGCAGAGGCACAAGAACCCCTGCCCCAGGGCCCCGGGGAGCGAGGTCCCGAAGCAGGGAGTACGGACACCCAAGGCACAGGGGTTGAGATTATGAGGCCCTTGTCCTTCCCTCCTGGTGCTGGGACGACCCTTCTGGGTGGTGTGAAGGATCCATGGTGGCAGGATGGGGCCCAGTAAGGCAGTGGAAGATCCAGAGGTGAAGCAGCCCAGGGTCTCTGTGTAGTGGGAAAATGGGGTGCTGCTTGGGGCACCCTGGTGCCCTGGGCTGCTCTCTCCCTTTGCTGTCCCCCGCTGTACTAGTCGGTCTTCTCCATGCTGAGACCTCTTCAGACTGTGTAGCCCACGTCTCTCAGCCCTGTCTGTCGCTCCCAACACCAAATGGCTTCCTAGGTCTTTGCTGTGAGTAGAGGATGCACAATGCCATGGGTTGCTTCAGCCTTCCTCACTGGGAGCTTGTTGGTGCTGTCATGGCCATTGAGGGCAGGAGATTAGGGCATGGCAGGCTGGCTGGGCAAGTGGAAGTGGCCTGCCAATCACAGAGTTCTGGGACACATGCATAGAACAGTGCCCAAAGTCCTGCACATAAGACCAATCAGAGAATACTATCTTCATTTCTTCTCGGGAGAACTCAAGCAGGTTTTTGGTAGGACGGCCTAGACTGACCTCAGCCTGAGGAATGGGAGACATAAAAGATGGCTGCCACTGAGCTCTTGGCCACTGCACTCTCTCTTTCACAGTGATCCGCTCTCACTCCATAGAGTGTACTTCTTTTCCTACTTTTAGTTGTCCCACACTCACTCTGCACAGCGTGTTTCTTTTCCTACCTTTAATAAATGTAAACCCTCACTACCTTTTGCACTTGTTTTGTTCAGTTCTTTGTCCAGGACAAGAAGAACCTAGAAAGAGCCTCTAGAAGGAGTCCCCAGAACCCCAGAACCTGGAAACAGGAAGATACTCTGGCCCCTCTGTGCTCCACCTCGGTGAGGTGCTGATACCTCTGCTCTGGAATTGCTGGCTTCCCAACAATGCTGCCTGTGTTCAATGGAGGAACAGTTGTGGGCATAGGGTCCTCAAGGACCCATCACAGCTGTGTGCCCACCCTGATGGGCAGGGACATCTTGCCTAGGCATCCACTAGGCACAGGAGTGGCTACTCCTGATTGACCTGAAGCCATTGAAAGACGGAGATCCAGGTACTTTTCCTGTGTCCCTGCCACCACAGCAAAAGGATGGGACAGCTGCTGACAGACGGATGTTAACATGAATGTTGTCCAGCTGCTGAAACTCTCAAACTTCCCAGGAAGAGCCCTCCACAGGCTCTGTTCTCCTCCGCTGTGGGCTTCCTGTGGCCCAGAGTCTGGCACAAAAGTGACTCAGAGAACCCAGATCTCCCAAGAGGATGTGGCACCAACCAGACGCGAGTCATGGTGACAGTGGTGACAACACAGAAGGTCTCATGCCATCCAGGGAGCACTCATGGATAGTAGAAATAATCCATGGTGCTGAAAAGCTTTTGAATAAAACACTTTGCTAAATGAGGAAAAAATTTCCACTTACAATAGGATTAAAAAATAGGGCCAGTGAGATGGCTCACCGGCGTAAGCGCCTTCCTGGCAAGCGCGGGGTCCTGAGTTCAACTCCCAGAACCCACATACGAAAAAAGGGCCAGTGATATCGCTCAGTGGCACAGGCGCCTGCTGGCGCACGAGGTCCTGAGGTCAACCCCTGGTACCCACAAAAAAAAAAAAAAAAAAAAACTTAGGAATAATTTTTTTTTTTTTTTAAGCCAGGGGTGGTGGTACACACCTATAATCCCAGCACTCCAAGAAGCTGAGGCAGGAGGATCGAGAATTCAAGTAGAGGCTGGGTAATTTAGTGAGATTCCGTCTCAAGATAAAAATTTTAAAAGGGCTGGGGATGTAGCTAGGTGCAAAGGCTCTGGGTTCAATCCCCAGTACTGCAAAAAATTTAACAAAAGTATGAGACTTGCTCACTAAAACCATCACTGAAAGAAATTAAAGACCTAAATAATAAAAAGTTATCCTTTACTATTAGGTTGAAAGACTTGTAAGATGACAATATTCTCCAAATTGATGTACAGATTCAATATAATTGCTATTGAAATTTCAGCTTTGTCTTTTTTGCAGGAAGGAACAAATTGATCCTAAAATTCATATGGAAATGTAAAGGACCCAGAATAACCAACACAATCTTTTTAATAGGTTTGGATAACCAACATTTCTTTATTTCAAAACACACTACAAAGCTATAGCAATCAAGATTCTTTCATACAGACATTAAGAGAGTCATATAAGATCAGTAGGAGAGGACTGAGTCCAGAAATTAATCCATATTTCTACAGTCACTGATTTTTACCAGGACACCAAGATAATTCAAAGGGGAAAGGACAGTCTTTTCAGCAAATTGTGTGAGAACTGGATAGCCACTTGCAGAAGAATGAAGTTGGATCCCTACCTCACAGTTTATAGATGAATTAACTCAAAACAGATCAAAGATCTAAATGTAGTAACTAAAACCATAAAACTTTTTTTTTTCTTTTTAGGGTACTGAAGGTAGTACCCAGGGCCTTCACACTGAGCTGTCTCCCCAACCATTTTTTATTTTTATTTTGAGACAGATCTTGCCAAGTTGCCCAGGCTGGGCTCAAACTTGTGATCTTCCTGCCTCAGCCTCCCAGAGTGCAGGGATTACAGGGGTGTGCCACCTGGCCTGGCTCCATATAGAAGAAAACAGACATTAATCTTGACCTTAGATTGGGTAATTGTTTCTTAGATACGACAATCCAAACACAAGCAACCAAAGGGGGAAAAAAATGGAAATACAAAACATTTTTTGTTGTTTTTTGTTTTATGGTACTATGAATTGAACCCAGAGCCTCACACATGCTAGGCAGACACACTAGCATAGAGTTACTTCTTCACCACTTATTTTATTTTATTTTGAAACAAAGTCTCACTAATTTGCCATACTAGCCTTGCAAATCCTCCTGCCTCAGCCTTCTGAGTAGGTGGAACCACAGGCATGTACCACCACACCCAGCTGAAAAGAGGAAGTTTTTAGAAGATGTAATTCTCCGTGCGACACTGGAGTGGTGGGTGGATGATGCCGTGTGACCACCAAAACCCACAGTTTGACAGACAGCATGAAGAGTGAACTTTAATGTGTGCAAGTTTGCGAAAAACCAACCAAGATGTTGGGGGACCCCAGACTGTGACAGAAGAATGTAGCTGTATTCCAAATGGCTAACATAAGTTCCCTGAAAGTACCTGGGGAGAAAAGAATCGACTTCGTAAGTTTGGGGGAGCAGCGCCGTGACTGGAAACCACAGGGCTAAGACGGAAGGAACTGTGCGGTCTCCCTGTACGCGTCGGCAAAGGCGGCGCCCATGGAGAAGTGAGAGTACAATTGCAAAGCTGGGCACAGGGAGAAGCAAACAGGTAAACAAAGGGCTGAAGGGGAGCCAGGTTCCCCACTGTTGGAGAGGGAAAGGATGCATTAGAAAGGAGAGGCTGGAACAAACCAGGCGGCACGGGACGAGTCCAGAGAATCCAACTTCGATGCGGAAACCCTGATGGCAGTGTGGTAGACATGGTGAGAAGCACATGCATATTTCCTACCTGTATCTTCACACTGTCAGCTGGGATCGAGCCTTGAGTAAGAGGCCATGACTTCCCAGGGCATAGAAGATTACACATCAGAGCTGAAGCACAGACCCTAAAACATTAGATACTTCCTTGAATTGTGTTATGCAGATTACTCCTTCTGCATATCCTTCCCTCTGCATATTGCAAAGGTGATTTCAGGCCACCTACCTAGCCCAGCTCACGATATTCATGTACTTCCTGCCATTCTCACAGTCACTCATCCCTGAGCCACTCCGCTCCTCAAGAATTAATAAAACCTGGGTTCGGCCCTTGGCTGTGGCCTTTGTTCCAGTAACCACCATCTTGGCTAGACTTAGGACCCTCTTAGCTCTCCACAACTATAAATATGCCTTAGTGTCTTTATTCTCGCTGTGGGTTGCACTGGAAGTGGTAGATTGGAATTAAGTCGCTAGAATTCTAATAACTTTTCCATGGGATTACAAATATAAACTTCCCGGACCACGTCAATGACCAGGAAGGGCTCGCTATAGTAGATATGTAGCTCAGTGAGAAGGGTCTGGGCTTAATCTCCAGTACAAAAAAAAAAAAAAAGATATAAGCAACAAAATAAATAATGTAATATTGGATTATAACCCAAAGAATAAAAGAAATAGCTATGGGTCCATATCAGTTTAAATAAGTAATTGAATTAAGGAAAAGACATAGGGAAAGAGACAAGTTTCCTTACAGAAGCACTGCAGATCCTGGCGCAGATCCTGCACATGGGCCTTGCTTGGTAATTTGCTTCCAGAGAGCAGAGTGTGGAGAAGCCAGGAGGGACCCCTTGATCAAAGGCCAACACAGACGTCAGTGACATGTTGACAGCAGGGACCCCAATGTCGTATGAAGAGAATGGCACTTCCTCTGAGGTCTTCCTCCTGAGAGCCCAGAGCCCCAGTCTAGGAAAAACACCACAGAGACCCAGATCGAGGGCCGTCCACAAATACCATACTGGGGCTCCCCAAAACTGTCAAGGTCATCAAAAATAGAGCAAGTGGAGAAGTTGTCATAGACCAGAGCAGACACAATAACTACATGTCACATGGGATTCTATTGGGATCTGGGTACAAAAGAAGTATTAGTGCAAAAGCTGGGGAAATCCAAATAAAATACAAAGTTTAGTCAGTAAGAATGTGCAGACTCCGGTTTCTGAGTCGTGACAAACATCCTAGGTAACACCAGATATTCACAATGGGGCAGACTGGCTGGGTGTAGACAGGGACTCTAGACTCCCTTGGCAAGTTTTTTCTAGATTTGATGATGTTTTCGGGGTGCTGGGGATGGAACCGAGGGTGTTGCCCATGCTAGCCTAGTGTTCTGCCACTGAGTTACACCCTCAGCCCCTTTGCAAGTTTTCTATACATTTGACATGATACATTTGTTTTGTGTTTTGTTTTGTTTTGCTTTTTTGAGACTGGGTCTCGCTATAGTACAGGCTGGCCTTGAACTCCCAGCTATCTTCCTGCCTCAGCCTCCCAAATGCTGGGATTACAGGTGTGCGCCACCCACCCAACTACATTTGACACAAATCTAAAATTTCAGACTTTCTTGGGGGCTGCTGTGGATGGAACCCTGAGCCTCACGCAGGCTAGAGGTGCTCTTTACCACTGAGGTACACCCCAGTCCATAAAATTTATTTTTTTAAAAATGGTCTTGAGAAGGACACACCCCAGCTAAGTAACAAAGAAGACGAAAGCCAACATAGCTGAACCCACAAGAGGCCTCGGAGTCCAGCAGGGGCCCGACCTGGCAGTGCTTTGGTTTGTGGCTTGGTTCTGCCTACACCAAGCAAGTGCTTGCACAAGTTCTCCTACTTTTGTCTGAGCCTCAGTTTCCTCATCTGCAAAATGGGATATTAACTATGCCTTCCTGCTGGTTTCTAGTGTGGTTCTAATATTAACATTTTTGTACCTGTCTTTTGGTGAACGTATATCTACTACCTGCTGGAATTTACCTGGCAGTGCTGAACCGTAAAGGCCTACGCCTGCTCGGCTATAGAAATACTGCCAGTGTTCTAACATGGTTTACTTCTCCAGTTGGGTATATGGGTTTGTTTTTCTGCATATAGACTAAAAATCTACACTTTTTTTTTTCTTACAGTACCAGGGATTGAACCCTGGGCTTTTGCTATGAGCTGTGTCCCCAACCCTTTCTTTTTATTTTTAATTTTGAGACAGAGCCTCTCTAAATTGCCCAGGCTGAACCCAAACTTTAGATCTTCAGCCTCCTGAGTAGCTAGAATTACAGGCCTACACCACTGTAACTGAAAAAATCTACACTCTTTACCATTCATTCTGTAAACAGAAGGTTGAGCAAAAGAAACCAGGCACAAAGGTGTGTGTGTCCTCTAATTCTGTGTATACAAAGGGCAAAGTCAAGCTGGGTGTAGTGGCTCACACCTGTATGTGATCCTAGTACTCTGGGAGGCTGACACAAGAGGACCAAAAGTGAGAGCCCAGCTTGAGCAATTTAGAAACATAACAAGACCCTACCTCAAAAAATAAAAAAGGATGGCAGGCATGGTGGTGCATGCCTATAATCCTAGCACTCAGGAGGCTGAGGCAGGAGGATCACTGCAAGTATGAGGCCAGCCTGGGCTACAAAGTGAGTTCAAGGCCAGCCTGAACTGCATAGTGAAAACCTGTCTCAAAAAGACAAAAAAATAAATTTAATTTAATTTAATTTAATTTAAAAGGGGCTAAGGATATAGTTCAGTGCAAAAGCCCTGGGTTCAATCTCCAGTCCCCACAAATCCAAGTCAGGCAAGAAAATCAGTGGCCTAGAAGCTGATGTAGTGGTTGCTCATGAAGGAGGGCTGGTGGCCCCAGGGTCTGGAGGGCTGGAAACATTTTATTTGCTGGTCTGGCGCTAGCTAGCTACACAGCTGTGCACTTCATGAAAAGTCACCAAGCTGTGCACTTAGGATTTGTGTCGTGTTTTTGTTGCTATTTGCTGTTTTCTTGTTTTTGTGGGGCTGGCGATGGAACCCAGGGCCTCACCCATGCACCTCAGGTAAACACTCCGCCAAGGAACTGCTGCATCCCAGGTGCTCATGTAATGTTTTGCATCCATGCTGCACTTTGTGGAAAGTCTACATTTTAGGAAATTCCACTCAAGGGCTTTAAGGAGAAGACAGGCAGGAGGATCACAAGTTTGCAGCCTGGGCAATGTAGCAAGACCTTGTCTCAAAATAAAAAAAGGGGGCTGGGAATGAAGCTCATTGTGAAGGCCCTGGGTACAACCCACAGTACTGCAAAAAAAACTAAGAAAGATGGCTCTGGCTGCAGTGTGTGGGACATGGGGCACGGTGGGGCAGGGGCCAGGTAGGAGCTTGGCACAATGGCCAGGGAGAGAGACCAGGGCTACTCAGCCTGGAGGGAAAGGAGTGGGACTGGGAAAAACAGGATGAATTCCACACATACTGTGGAAGTTAAATCAACCAGCACCTGGTGTGGGGTAGGCAACAGGGGAATCAAAGCCAGGCATGGTGGCGCATGCCTGAGAACCCAGCACTCGGAGGCTGAGGCAGGAGGATTGCTGCAAGTTCGAGGCCAGCCTAGGCTACACAGTGAGTTCAAGACCAGCTCGAACTACAGAGTGAGACCCTATCTCAAAAAAAAAAAAAAAAAAAAATGAGGGGAGAGGCCAGTGAGATGGCTCAGCTGTGTAAGCACCTGCCTGGCAAGCTCGAGGGCCCGAGTTCAACTCCCGGAACCCACATACGAAAAAGGGGCCGGTGATATCGCTCAGCGGCACAGGTGCCTGCTGGCACATGAGATCCTGAGGTCAACCCCTGGTACCCACAAAAAAAAAAAAAAAGAGGGGAATCGACTGCCACCAATGGCCGGAGCAACTAAGTGGGTGGAATATGTTGAAATCAGTTGCCTATTATCTGTCTTTCTTACCTAAACCAGGTCATTTCCTTGTCTTCAGGACTGGACATGGTGCCCAGCACAAAGGAAGCTCCGGTCAAATAGTCACTGAAGGAATGAAATGATTGTCTCCTCTCAGAACCAGAGCAGGGGGACGGACATGAAAGAACAGCAGATGGAGGGCTGGGGTGTAGCTCAGGGTTAGGGTCCTGGCCTAACAGGGGTGAGGTCCTGGATGTGATCCCCTGGAGAGGGAGGGAGAGAGAGGGAGGGAGGAAAGAAAGAGAGAGAGAAACAGAAAGAAAGAGAGGGAAAAGAGAGAGAGAGAGAGAAAAGCAGATGCTTCCAGGGTAAGGATGCTCTCTCCAAGGGACAAAGCTCTGCATGCACTGGAGTGGGTGGGGCAGGGCTGTGGTTCTGGGGGGAGGCTCCCTGGACGGGGGATTTAAACATAGAGTTGTGTCTGGAGGACCAGCTGTGAAAGGGATGGTAAGGACACACGACCTCAGAAGCCTACCCATCTCCAGGATGCCTGTCCCGGGGTGGGGAGGGTGGGCAGGGCCCCAGCAGCCCCCAACGTGGCTCCCTCACACCTCATTCCCACACACGCCACTCCCCCAAGCCAGGCTCTGGGCATACAGTAGCCGCCGCACAAACATCCCAGCCCAGGACCAAACAACCCCCCTTTGTTCGCCAGCCAGAGGCCAAGGGCCAGAGGCCAGGCCGGGAATAAACACGCCTTAGTCTAAAAATGCAAACGTGTTTTCTCTCAGGTCAGAATCTGAGCTTCTTTTATGGGACTTTCCATACCTCCGGGGAGGGTTCCGTTGACCACTGTGCTGCACTGGCAAGCTCAGGCTCCTCCTTCAGCCTTGACTCAGTTTCCCTTCTCTGAACACCTACAGCCCTGACACTTGGAACCCGTGCCCGGTGTCCCGCTCACAGCTAAGAAGTGTCCAGTGCGCTTCTCACCCCGTATGTCTGCTACTCTGAGATTTAGCTCTGGATTTGTATCCCAACTCCGTGCATTAACTGCCCAGTGACTTTTGCCAGGCGGCTACTCGTACACATTTATTTTATGTCTTTAAAAGCGGTCTCCTGAACCCAGTGCAGTGGTGCAAGGCTGTAATCCCAGCACTCTGAGAGACTGAGGCAGGAGGATCTCAGCTTTGAGCCCAGCCTGGGAAAGAGTGACGTAGGAAGACCCAGTGTCAAAAATAATAATAAGAAGGAGGAGGATGAGAAGGAGGAGGAGGGGAAGGGGAAGAGGAAGGAGAAGGAAAAGAAGGAGAAGGAGAAGAAGAAGAAGAAGAAGAAGAAGGAGAAGAAGAAGAAGAGCTGGGGACTTAGCTTAGTGGAAAGGCCCTGGGTTCAATCCTCAGTACTACAAAAAAGAGGAAAGAGAGAGAGAGTGAGAGAGAGAGAAGAAAGTCATCTCTCTTCCTTCCCAGACAACAGCCAAAGCCACCCACTGGCCCAGAGCAGTCCTGGGGCCGCATCTGCTGCAGAAGAGAAACTAGAGAAACTCGCCCAGAGGATCTGGGCGGGAGAAGGGCTCTGGAAGGGCTGTTTTTATGGGGAGCTGTGAGGAGCTTCTCCCTGGGCCAACTGGACATCTGGACAGTGCATCTCACGCCTGAGTCCACAGGAAGAACATCGCGTCCTGGCTCCGAAATCAATACCCGGGAGAGGGTGGGCAGTGAGAGCCCAGGCCGTGCAGGGTGGGGGGCAGCATGGGGCGGCCGCCGTGGCTCACCCCACCCAGCACCAGCCTCCTGCCCTCCTCCTTCGCCACCGCCAAGGGCCTTGCTCTAGGGCCTCCGCTCGCTGTGCTCTTTCCCTACCCACTGCCTTTTCTCAAGCCAGAAAGCAGCCCTAGGAGAACGTGTCAAACACTTATTTCCCCCCTTTTTGTCCAAGAAAAAGTCAACCCCTGCCCATGAATTGAATAGGAGACTTAAAATTTCTCACTTGTAATCCCAGCACTCTACGAGGCTGAGACAGGAGGACTGCAAGTTCAAACCCAGCCTGGGCAACTTAGCAACGTAGCAAGATCCTGTCTTAAAATAAAAATAAAGGTGGGGGGGAGCTGGGAACGTAGCTCAGTGTGAAGACCCTGGGTTCAATTTCTGATACTGGAAGTAAAAACAATTCTGACTTCTTTCTCCAAACCTATTGCTCTGTAGCTCTGCCTCAAAGGCTCCTTGGAATCAACTCCTGAGTCCTAGCAGATGTCAGGAAAGCAGAGGTGCCAGGTGCAGAGTGGGTGGGCCCAGCCTCTGCCAGTTCCCAAACACACCACTGAGTCCAGGGAGCCCGGCTGGGCTGTACCGGGAGACCTCGCCAGGGAGTGGAATTTGGACTCCGTCCACTGCCCAAATGCCTGCGCCGCAAGCTTGGCCATAAAGCAGTAGCTCCAGGATGGGGACACGGCTCAGGGGCAGAGCGCTTGCCTGACATGCACGAAGCTGTGAGTTGGATCCTAAGGACAAACACATACACACACATGGCTTCACAGGAAGGCATGGTCATGTACACTTGCAATCCCAGCACTCTGGAAGGCAGAGGCAGGAAGATCAAAATTTTGTGCCCAGACTGGTCAGCTTAGTAACTTAGTGAGACCCTATCAAAATAAAAAATAAAAAGGGCTGGGGCTATAGCTTGGTGTGAAGGCCCTAGGTTCTATCCCTAGTACCACCAAGACAGAGAGAGAGAGAGGGAGGGAGGGAGAGAGAGGGAGAGGGAGAGAGAGGGAGAGGGAGAGAGAGAGAGAGAGGGAGAGAGAGAGAGAGAAGGAGAGAGAGGGAGAGAGAGAGGGAGAGAGAGGGAGAGAGAGAGGGAGAGAGAGAGGGAGAGAGAAATAAAGAAAGGAAAAGAAAAGAACAAAAACAAAATAACTTCCCCGCCAGCCCTGCTGTGTTTACTCCCGCATTCAGTCAGTAACGTCTATTGAGCACCCGCCATGCAGTGTGGGCCCCGCTCGGACCCCAGTTTGTGAAGTCATTATTTTAAGCTGAGGCTGTGTAAGACTCAGCAGCTATAGAAACTTCCCTTACCTGAGTAAGAGCAGAAACTGCGGCACGCAGGATTCCCACGCACTCTGCATTGGGGAGAGGATTTACTCCCAGGAAATAGACCAAGGGCAAACCTACCATCCGGGCGCGGTGGCGCACACCTGTCATCCCAGCACCCAGGAGGCTGAGGCAGGAGGACGGCCACGAGTTGGAGGTCAGCCTGGGCTACATAGTAAGTTCAAGGCCAGCCTGAACTACAGTGAGACCCTGTCTCAACAAATAAAAAAGAGTAAATCTACCCTGACTCCCCTCCTGCGGGAGTTTTCTGCCCCAAGACAGAAAGACCACTCATGCCTCTGAGAAAAGCGGTATGCAAACATTCTTATCCCCTTTGCTCTCCTAGAAACCCTATTTGTCCTTCCTAAAGACTTCTATTTGTCCTTTACACAGGAGCCTCTGTCTCCCATCCCTTTCCTACCAAGTTAGGTGTACTATATGTCTTAGTCTGTTTTGTGCTGCTGTAACAGAATGCCTAAAACTGAGGGGGGAATGAAGGTGCGTGCCTGTAATCCCAGCTACTTGGGAGGCTGAGGCAGGAGAATCCCTAGCTCAAGGCAGAAGAGCAGACAGCACATGAGAGAGAGAGAGAGAGAGAGATCGATTACATGCAGGAGAGAGGAAGCAGAGTTCAAACTCACAACCCCAACGCCTTCTATGATTCTCATTAATCCACTGATGGGGGTGGAATCCTCATGATCAAATACCTCCAGTTCGACCCCACCTCTAACACTGTGGCATTAGGGTTAAGCTCCTACACTCACTGTGTAGCCCAGGTGGGCCTCAGATTTGCAGCAATCCTTCTGCCTCAGCCTTCCAAGCGCTAGGATTATAGCCACCACCCCCATGCCCTGGCTTGGTCTTTCTGAATTCCTGTTCTCACTCCCAGCTGACCTTGGCCTTTGAATCTCCCACACTGTGAGTGCTAACCTTTTATCTTTATAAAGTCAGCTGCCTCCTGTATTTGGCTATAGTTATAAAAAGCTGACTAATACACCTTTGAGTTACTCCTCACTGAGCACTCCTGAGTGTTGGTGTTGCACACATGCGTAAACTCTTTTCTCTTGCTAATCTGCTTTTCATCAATTTAATTTGTAAGTCCTCAAGTACAGATTGTAGGAGAGCAGGGGAAAAACTATATTCTTACCAAGATTGGTCTGCACTAGCTCTCGTTTCCCCCGCTAGTTCTCAACAACACCTGGGTCCCCAATCCCTCGCGGCCCCTGACCACTTATCGAATCTAAGACGTTAAGCCCTTCTTACAGGGATGGTGGGAGTCGTCCCTGTTCCCAGCCCTTCCTGCCTGCATCTCTAGGTGTCTCCCAACCTTGGAAGAGGAACTGCCTGGGACAAGGCCTTGAGCCAGAGGTCCCTCCTCCTCAGCCCATCCTCAAGACTAAGTTATTTAGCTTCCTGGAATCTAGAAGCTAAACTAATGCCTAGGGCACTGCTTGCCAGACAGGGCGGTGGCCTTCAGCCAGGGGAAACTGGTGTATCTGGCCCAGGCCCCTTCAAAGTCACACAATCAGTTGGGCATGGTGGCTCACACCTGCAATCACAGCACTCAGGAGGCTGAGGCAGGAGGATTACCACAAGTTTGAGGCCAGCCTGGGCTACTAGCAAGTTCAAGGCCAGCCTGAACTACATAGGGAGACCCTATCTCAAAAACAAAAAAGTAAATAAATAAATAAAACAAAGTCTCACAAACAAAGTAAATTGCGAAAACCCTTTTCATTTTCCAAACCTATAGCTCATACTTGTTGAGTCAGGTACTCCCATCTCCCCCGCCCCAAGTCCTAGGGGAGGAGAGGGTCCCATTACTTATGAGGCCACCTCCCCCATACCGAGCTGCTCCTTGTGACTCCCTTTGGCCTGCCAGGAACAGGAAGGGTCCCAAGCTGAGGTGGCTGTGGGGAAGGGGCTTCTGCTTCCTGCATCTTAGTGTTCGGTGTGTAACTTGAGGTGTAGGAAGCAACCTGGCTGTTGGAACGGCACCCCCAGGAGCCAGTTGACCCATTCAGACAAACATGCAAATCATCAGCCTTAAGGGGGCAGCTCTGGCAGGGAAAATGTGGGTGCTCCTGTGCAAAGATGCAAAGACGACCTCCCCAACCTCTGCCCCAGCCCCCCCCCAAACACTTCAAGGACTCAAAGGGGCAGAAGGAAACCAAGAGTCTTTGAGTATCATTTGTCATCAAGGATATGAGGCAACCAGGCTGAGCACAGAACAAAACAAGGTGCAAGGCTCAGGACAAGCAGTGATGTGTGCTTGTAATCCCAGCATGTTGGGAGGCTGAGGCAGGAGGACCGAAAGTTGGAGCCTAGCCTGGATGATTCAGCAACTTAGAGAGACCCTGTCTCAAAATAAAGAAAAATAAAAAGGGCTGGAGAGGTAGCTCAGTGCAAACACCCTGGTTCAATCTCCAGTACTGTGACCTGGGTTCTGGGACTCTAGGGACTCCTTCTAGAGGTCCTTTCTAGGTTCCTCTTGTCCTGAACAAAGAATTGGACAAAACAAGCACAAAAGGTAGCAAGAGTTTATATTTATTAAAGATAGCAAAAGAAACATGTTCTGTAGAGTGAGTGTGGGCCAATTAAAAGTAGAGAAGAAGTATGCTCTGCAGGGTGAGATCGGACCACTGTGAAACAGAAATAAATGGCTGCTCAATGGCAGCCATCTTTTGTATCTCCCACTTCTCAAATTGAGGTCAGGTCCAGGCTGTCCTATCAGAAAACTGCTTCTCAAGGAATAATTGAAGATAGTATTTTCTGATTGGTCCCAGGTACAAGGCTTTGGGAACTGTTCTGTGATTGATAGGTTCTGCCCACTTGCCAAGCCAGTTTGCCACACCCTAATCTCCTGCCTTAGTAGTACACACACACACACACACACACACACGCACGCACGCACGCAATTTCAGGACACTAGCAAAGTGTTAAATGAGGTGGCAGGCATCTGTGTGAGCACATAGGTCTCAGCCCATGAAGCCACCATGGGGCAAGCTCAGGGCAAAGTCCCCTCTCCCCTCTGACTCACACACTTCTCAAAGGGTTGATGCAAAAGTAAGTAGTTGTTACCCGTGCAATCCCGGGTACACAGAAAGAGCTAAAATTGGTTTTGTTCCCTTATCCTTTCTTGTTCCACAAGACCATTGATTCCTTGAAGGAAATGAGTCTCCTTGGGAACACGATGCCTGGCATACAGTGGGTGCTTAATAATTTTTCTTATGTTCATTGTGTTCTTCAGCTCTTGCTGAACCTAGAACCAGCCTCAAAGGGGACAGTTCTATCACTCTATGTCCTGCTTTTTGCTCAAGTCACCGTGCCCTTTGCCCTTGACCCCAAATTCCCATCTCTACCCCAGGGATCAAACCATTTGCCGCTCTAGTTTCCTCCCACCAGTAGATACAATCTTAGCCATATGCCCAGCCACTTAGTCCCCAGCTGCAATACTCAGAAGGTTTTACATCCTCCTTCCACCATCTCCCCGCCTTCCTGGCCACTGGCAAGGACCAATTTACTACCAGCTCCTATGAGAGCAATTGTCAGCTTCCACATATGCATGAAAAGTGGCAGGACCTGTCTTTCTGAGCCTTACTTATTTCACTTAACACAACGTGCTCCAGGCTCATCTATGTTGCCAGAAATAACAGGATCTCATTCTTTTTATGGCTGAATAAGTATTCCATTGTGTATATATTCCACATTTTCTTTACCCATTCATCCATCAGTGTTCAGATACAGGGATGCAATTGAATGAGGGGATAACTCCTAATGTTTTGTAATACAGCAAGATAGCTATGTTTGATCACAATTAATTGTGTATTTCAAAATAGCAGGCCAAGCATGCTCACACACTTATAATTCCAGCACTCTGGGAAATTGAGGCAGCAAGGTGGCAAGTTCAAGCCCAAATATATAATATTTATATATATATAAATGCCTGGGAATGTAGCTTAGTGACAAGATCTTGGGTTCAATCCCCAGTACCAATAATAATAATAATAGTAATAATAATAATAAAAAATAATAAAAATAATAAGGAAACCTTCTTTAATAGTCAATAACGAATTTCCCAGAACATGAGAAATCTTATTTTTCCATAAGGGCAGAAATGGACAGAGACCCTGGCTTTCCTTTTTCTCTCTACTCCCCCTCCCCCACTTTGTCCTCAATTCCTCCCTGTAAGCCAGGACCTGACAGCTGCCAGGTGTGGCCCAGCGACCTGAATCTTCTTCCTGGCTCCCTCCCAGGTGGGAGGCTGCAGGCTCACAGGCTGGGCTCAGGTCTCCTAGATTCGCCAATCTGATCTTTCCCATCCCCTCTGCTAACTCAACTTGGCCTAATTATTATGCTAAAAGCCCCCTTTCCACCACAAAGGTGGGGAGTGATCCAGAAAACCAGCGGGACCCCTGTAATTAGAAGCCACAGTGCAACCACAGTAGTTATCCCCACCTGCAAAATGGCCCTAGAAAATTACAGACATTAAATTCTCACTCTCCTGAAGATGCAGCGTCTGCCAGGCCCCTGGTTGGTGGGACACCAATTGCACCTCACAGTGCTCACGAAACAGGCCCTACATCCGGAACACCTGTGGCCCCCACCCTGCCATCTCCCAGAGGATGGGCTCATTGGCAATGCCACCAGGGCCATGTTTCCCCAGGGTGGGGTTTGGGGCCCACTTCCCAGCGGGTGACTGTGAGCTGCGACCAACACAGAGCCCTCGAAAGGCCCCCTCTTCTGCCCTCTTCCACCTTGAGCCACCACACAGCTGGCAGGAGGAAATAGAGACACCTCCCATGGGCTGTGCACTCAGGGACAGAGCTGTCCCACGCCTTGCCTGGGAGCAGGCACCGGCTCCCCGGGGAGAAAGCCCTCCAAGGTTACCCGTTCCCTCTCCTTCCTTCTGCCAAGCAGTCTGCGTTGGGAGCGTGGGGAGCAGGCACTCAGGTCAGCCGGGCACCGGAAGCTGCCTGCAGCCGCCCTGCAGACTTTCGGATGGAGCCATTTCTGAGTACAGCAGAGCTGGGGGAAGGCAGCCAGCGGGTGACAGGGAGGATCTTTGTAGGGGAAGCATAAGTACACACTTAGCTCCCAATGACAAGGCCCCCTCCAGGCCCCAGCCTGGGCCTATCCTCATCAGGCCGGCTGGCGCAGACCAGGGCACGGAGCAGGGCAAGGAGCATTCCTGCCCAGGCAGCCCCAGCTCCAGATGGGGAAGATGCTCTATTCCCAGGGAGGCCGCATCCCAAGGCCTTGGCAGGGACCCCACAGCTGCCATCTCTTGAGAAGGTATCAAAAGGAGGCGCAGCGTGGGAGCCAGGCCCTCAGGGGCCCACCACAGGGCCTGCCAGGAGGCCATCGGGTTTTGGCAGGAGGAGAAAATGTTTTTGCTCTCAAAGAGGGTAGAGAGAAAGCCAGGCAGCCAACCCCTGCCAGTCTTCAAGGGCCAGAGAACAAAACCTTTTTCTCTCCACGTCCTCGAACCCTCTGCCAGGCCCAGCCATTGGTCAGTCCTTTCCCAGCTCCCTTGGCACCAGGAGGTGTGGCAGTGGGAGCTGCTCAGGCTCATTGAGAAAAGGCCCTGAATGGGCCAGGCTGGGGCTTTGCATCCAGAGAGACCTGGGCCTGCCACCTGCTCATAGCCTGCAAGCGTGGGTCCCTTTAAAAGAACCCAGGGCGGATGGTGCATTAGTTACAAAAGACCAGGTGCAGAATGGTGTGGGATGCGACCCTCACAGCAGGAGGAGGGGCGCTGTTTATACACATTGGCTTTTATGTGCATAAAGGGCATCTGGACAGACAAACAAAACTTGTGCTGGTGGGATCCCTTCCAATGAGGGAAAGTGGCTGCTCAGGGAACAGGGGAGGGGACAAAGCTTTTCTAAGTACAGTCTTAGTTCAACGGAGCACCAGTTTCCTCATCCCTAATACAGGGACAGTGAGGTAAACTCTCGTCAGAACAGTTAACTCATTTATTTATTTATTTTGCATTACTGGGGATTGGAACCCAGGGCCTTGTTTGGGTTGGGCAAGCACTGTACCATTGAGCTATGTCCTCGGCCTTTTATTTTACTTTTATTTTCAGACAGGCTCTTGACAAGTTACCTACACTAGCCTCAAACTTAAGATCCTCCTGCTTCAGCCTCCTGACTAACTGGGATTACAGGCACGCACCACCATGTCCAGCAATAGCTGATATCTTTTGAGACAGCTATCCTCCAGTATTTGTGGGGGATCCCTAAACTCCTTCCAGATGCCAAAATCTGAGAATTCTCAAGTCTTTTATAAAAAGTGGTGGGCCGGTGAGATGGCTCAGCGGCACGGGTGCCTGCTGGCGCGCGAGGTCCTGAGGTCGACCCCCCGGTACCCACAAAAAAAAAAAAAAAGTGGCATAGCACTGGGCTGGGGATACAACTCAGGGGCAAAGCTCTTGACCAGCATGTTCGGGCCCTGGGATTAATCCCTAATACAGCCCCTCTTTTAAAAAACAGATATAGTGTTTGCACATAACCTACACACTTCCTCTCTTACACTTAAAATTTTCTCTGAAAACTTAAAAAATCTAATACAAGTTCTATATGAATAGTTGCTATATTGCATTTTTAAGGAAATAATGACAAGAAAAAAAGATGTATATGTGTTCTGTATTTTTTTCATAACCGTCTCCTTCAGAGGCTTCAGAGGGCCACTGTGTGCCTTTTGCAGCATTAAGTTTTTTGAATTATTTCAACTACTGTATATTAAAAATCAGTTTGAATGATTAAGACAAGAGTGGCCAGGGTACCAGGGAGGCCCAGTGGATTGCTGTGGGCACAAAGGGAGTTAACACAGATGAGGAGGCAGCTGGGCACTGGCGACAGCATGGCACAACTGGTGGGGCCTCAGGAAGTGCCTGAAGCCTAGGGGACAGCACCTGTGTCTGCTCAGAGGGTCCCTGAGGCGCCTGGGGCCCCCGAGTTCCATAAGAGTCACCCAGCCGGAAGCAAGAATGGTAGATCTTGGACTAAAGTCCGAGTCCCAGGGGCCTAGGAACATTTATAGAAACTAGAAAAACAAGCAAGATTCCTAGAGATGCAAATGCCAACAGAAAATCAGAATAATGTGACTTCTGCAGGTGCCTTTAGAAGGCTCAGGCCAAGTCTTCGCTGGTCATGGCAGGGCATGTAGGCCAGGCCCTGGGCAGGGAGTTTCTGCCCAAAGCCAGCAACCTGAGGGCCCCATGTGCAGAGCAAACACTCACTTCTGTCCCAAGCTCGGCACCCACATGAGATGAATCCCTTTTCAAAATGCCCCAGCCCTTCCCCTGCCCAGCAGCCTCCTCTTCTGCTAACCCACTCTGTGCTAGCATTGGCCAGGTTGGGGGCCACCAGGAGGTCTAAGGCAACTCTCACGCTGCTAGATAGATTTATGTATTTATTAATTCATTCATTCATTTATTTTTTGTTTTTTTGAGACAAGGTCTTGCTATGTAGTTCAGGCTGGCCTTGAACTCCCTATGTAGCCCAGGCTGGCCTCAAACTCACAGCGATCCTCTTGCTTCAACCTCCCTAATGCTGGGATTACAGGCATGTGCCACCACACCCAGGCTCAGTGCTGCTACTTCAATCAGAATGTAAATTAGGAGCTAGGTGTGGCAGTGCATGCATGTAATCCCAGCACTTGGGAGACTGAGACAGGAAGATTGTGAGTTCAGGGCCAGGATGGGCTACATAGCTAGACTCCAGAGGTGGAAAAGGGGAAGGAGGAGGAGGAGGAGGAGGAAGAGCAGGAGAAGGAACAAGAGAAGGAGGAACAAAAGAAGAAGGGAGAAGAAGAGGAGGAGGGGGGAGGGGGGGAGGAAGAGAAGGAGGAAATGCTAGGCATCAGACAGGCTAAGAGCAGATTGTTATCTTTTCTTGGAGTCCTGGCTCTGCCACATCTAGCTGTGTGAACTAACAGTCTGTAGCCTTTGTTTCCTCTTCTGTGAAATGGACGCACACGATGAGAACAGCCACCAAGCTGTCATCTCAGCACTCTGGGAAACAGAGGCAGGAGGATCACAAGTTCAAGTCCAGCCCAGGCAAATTAGCAACTTAGAGAGACCCTGTCTCAAAAGAAAAACTAAAAAGGGTTAGGGATATTACTCAGTGTTAAGGCCCTGGTTTCAATCCCCAGTACCTGGAGAAAAATAGCAACCACCTTGATTATTTGAGAACTAAATGGGACAATCCATAGATGATGTCTAAATAGTCCATTGCAAACGCCTGGCTAGTAGCTCTGTTATCTACCATTGTCAGGCAGGAGGGAAGGGAAAAGGGCACTGCAAGACAGGAAACACGCGAGTAGGATGAGTGAGGACTGCGCTTACCCAGCATGCCACAGGATAGGGTTTCATCCCTAGCACCGCAAAAATGAAAAGTGAAGAGACTCCCAGCAACAACACAGAATAGTCTAGAATGACTTCCAGCCAGGTGGAATTTAAAACTGAGCCTCAAAGCTGAGAACAGAGGAGAGGCACTTGCAAGGAGAGGATCCGTGGTGGCAGAGGTAGGAGGTGGATGGATGGTTCATTTCTGCCTTTGCAAACCAGGCCAGGAAGCTGAGGGAGCTCAAGCTTCAGGACCCCTTACTGGCTGAGGCTCTGTACCTAATTTTGTATTTATAATTGTACAATTGCAATTAAATTTTCTTAGGAAGGAACACCTTCCCTGGTTTTATAAGCTTCATGGTGTCATAAAATCTGAATCCATCCTTTCTAGGAGGAATAAAATAGTAACAGTACTTATCACAGGAGTAGCTATAAAGATTGAATGAGATAATATATTTAATGGTTTAAATTAGTGTCTAGCACATAGAAAGCCCTGAGTAATATATAGTGGCTACTTCTTTGGAACATATGAGAGTAGAGAATATTTTCCTCATTGTCTTCTTTTAAATGTACAGCCACTTAAGGAAATTCAATTTACAAGCCCAGCGTGGTGGCGCACACCTGTTATCCCAGCACTCTGGAGGCTGAGGCAGGAGGATCATTGAGAATTTGAGGCCATCCTGGGCTACATAGTGAGTTCTAGTCCAGCCTGAACTACATAGTGAGAACTTGTCCATTAAAAAAAGGAACTCATTTTACAAAAACCCAAAGTTTGGAAGACAGGGTAAACCAACAGGTGATATCCCAAGTTGCAGAATGTCTCAGCGACCAGTGTCAGAATCTTCACAGCTTTAGCTGAAATCTGAAAAGCAATGACCTGTCCACCACGCAGATGTAATGATTGAGATCTTGAAAGTACTTCGAGATCCTGAGAAGATGGTCCCGGCAGAGGGCAGAGGAGGAAACATAACTTTAGCACCTTCTGCTGCTCCTTCAAAGCACCGGAGGCAAAAAGACCCTGTTCACACCACTTCCCGGCTGGACCCCAGTTCTGAGTCTCCTATTCCTTTCTCTTCAGCCTCTATCGAGCCCACCTGGTCCTCTTGGAAATTCCTAGGATTTCAGCCTGATCCTCGCCCAAGAGCAAATCCCATGATCCAAATGATCATCGCTGGAGGAAACAGTAATTGCCTCCTTTGGCCTTCAGGGCTTTCAAGGAGATGAGCTCACACTAGACAAGGGTGAGGACCACTGGGCATTCCCTCCAGGGAACAGGGTACCCTGGGCCAGAAGGCACATTGTATCTCTGGGCCTGTGAGGTAGAAACCCCCACTGGTCCTTGAAGGCCCCTGAGACCACAGCCTTTTCCCAGCCCCTGCTAGAACAGCTCCCAGGGGACTCCCTGTAACCGGATGTTCCACCATGCTGGAGGACCTGGCCTGAATCCAGAGGTCTCCTAGAATACTGGGTTGACTTCCTGTTCTCCGGGGAGGGAGTGTGTGCTGGGATGGAAGCCCGGGCAGCCACGTCCTTTTAAAGGCTGCAGGGCCCAGAGTTGTCCCTGGTCCCAGCGCAAGGCCCAGCACACTCTGGACTGCAGCTCAGCCCACCCAGAGAGCAAGACCATGGCTGACCGTGGCAGTTGCAGACTCTCACGGAGCACGGGCTTAGGAAGAGTCCTCCTTTCGGTGCTATGTTACCTTCTTGGCTGCTGTCATACATGGCTACAACCTGAAGGCAACCTGAAGACAACAGAAATTTATTTTCTCTGAAAGCCAGAACCAAACATCAAGGTATTTCTTTGAGCCAAGCTCCCTGCAAAGGCTCAAGGGGACCCTTCCTTGCCCTTTGTAGTCCTGGGTGGGTTCCTATGTTCCTGGGCCCATGGCCACATCACTCCTAGCTGTCCCTGTCCTCCTCCTCCTCCTCCTCCTCCCCTTCCTCCTCCTGTGCCAGTTAATCTTGTCAGCTGCACTGAAGTAAGAGGCTCCTGGAGAGGTGATGGGAGGGTTGACCCATGGATGAGTTCACGCTGGATGGGCTGTTGAGAGGTGGGGCTGAGCTACAGGAAGTGGACATGGAGCATGACCTCGGGGACTGTATCTAGTCCCCGGCCCCTTTTTCTCAGACTCTTCCTCTTCCCATAAAGAAGCCGCTCTCCTTTGTCCAGCCCTTCTGCCATGATGTTCCTGCCTCGGAGCCAGCGGAGGATGGACTGAAATCTCTGAAACCACAAGTCCAAATAAACCTCTCCTCTTTTATGTTGCAGGTGGCAGGTATTTTGTCCCAGCCATGGGAAGGGTGAATAATACGCCTCTTCCACTGGGAGGACTGTGTCTGCCCTTCTGCCTCTGTCATTGGTATTGGTTTTAGACCTGACTGGGTAATCCAGGAGGATCTCATTCCAAGAGCTGTAATTTAATTACATCTCAAAGACTCTCTCCAATAAGGACACCCTGGCAGGTTCTGCAGGCTACATGGACATCTGTGCTACACATACTGATTGTCACCCCCAACCATAGCCTTACGGAGCAATGCTGATTCTCAGATGAAGACCTCGGGCATAGACAGCTAAGGGAGCTGGCCCAAGTCACACAGCCAGGAGGGGGTGCAGCCGTGCTCATGGGTTCTAGGCCCCCAGACATATGTGTCCTCCTTCAGTGATTGAGGGGTTCTGAGACATTGTAGACTGGACTTGTTAAATAATCATTCACAGTTGGGTATGGTGGCACACACCTATAAACCCAGCACTCTGGGAGGCTGAGGCAGAAGGATCCCAAGTTTGAGCCCAGCCTGGGCAACTCAGTGACTTAGTAAGACCCTTTCTAAAAAGTAAAAAGTTGGGCCGGTGATATAGCTCAGCAGTATAAGCCCCTGCCTGGCAAGTGTGAGGTCCTGAGTTTGACTCCCGGTACCCACATATTAAAAAAAAAAAAAAAAAGTAAAAATGAGGCTGAGGATGTAGCTCAATGTGAAGGCCCTGGGTTCAATCCCCAATACTGAAGGAAGAAAATAAGGTAGGGGCTTGATGTCACTTTACATGTTTTGATGGGGAAACTGAGGCACCATGACATTAAAATTAGGGTCCAAGTTGTGAATTAAAAATCAATCACATGCCTGTAATCCCAGCACTTGAGAGGGTAAGGCAGGAAGCTGCCAAGTTCAAGTCTTGCCTAGGCAATTTAGCGAAATCCTATCTCAAAATTAAAAATAAAATAAGGGCTGGGACATAGCTCAGTGGGGAAGGCCCTAGGTTCAATGCTCAGTAGTGCAAAAAAAAAAAAAAAAAAAAAAAGTTAAAGATGCATGCCTATCATTGTGGCACTCAGGAGGCTGAAGCAAGAGGTGGATCACAAGTTTGAGGCCAGCCTGGGCAATTTAGCAAGTCAAAGCCTGTCCTGAACTCTGTCTCCAAAAACACAGAGAGAGCCAACCCACCCTGTAGGAGCAGGGCCTGGCCCCAGAGAGCCACAGCGTGGAGCAGCAGAGGCGGAGACTAAGCAGCTGACCTCATCCTAAACAAAGACAACACCTGGGGACAGAGGGGAGCAGCCAGGTCCCACAGCAGAGGACAGTAAATCCCAATCAGCCAATGGAGCAAGGACACCCCTTGGCTTGGACAGTGACACAGTCATGAGGAAACAAAGAAAGGGGCCTCCAGCACGAGGAGGGCGCCTCAAAAACCCACAGGCCCTTAAGCGAGGCAGAGAAAATCACGACTGTCTGGATCCCAAGGCTGCAGATCCTGGGAAGAAAACACTCACTCAATAACACAGGAATTTTTTTCTTTGATTCAATTTTTTTGAATTTTCTATTTTGTATTTTTTATCTTGCTTTTATTGGGATTTGGGGGGGGTTGCAGTTTTTCTCCCTTTTTTTTCTTTTTTCTTTCTTCTGTTGGTTTCTTTTCTTTTTCCCTTCCAACTTATTTCTCTTCCTTCTTATCTTTCATTTATCTCCTGTTGTTGCACTGTTTATCTTTCTTCTTTTTCTTGCTTGTTCTTTCCAGCAACTGTTCTCTGTTATTACTCATTGCCTTTTCCTCCTCAATATGACCCCTATCTTCCTTCCTCTCCACCTCATATCCCATAGATTAATTTTTCAAATATTGCTTTCTTTCATCCTCTGGTTCCCCACTCCTCCACTTTTACAACCATAACCACTAAGCTTTGTGAATTTCCAGACATAGTTTAGGCTATTGCTGTTGAATACTATGTTACTGACATTAGAGGCAAAGTTGTTCCATTTAGTAGATATTTACTGTAGGTCAACACTTGGTTTGTCTTAGTGTTTATGTCAGAATTATGGATCTCTTTTCTAGGCACAAGGGAAATACTTTATTGGTCATTAAGGTTTGTAAATATTCAGTTTGTATTTGATGCTGTAATTGATGTTGATTTTATTACTATAGCCAAGGTGACGTAGCTCTTGCTATTAATTGGTTTTCTTGAGATGTCATTAACTGGATAGGCTTGGGGTTATTAACAGTACTGAGGTCCATTCCTGGAAAACTGGTTACTGAGCTAAATATACTGCCACCTCCCATCTCAAGTAAATGGAAATGGCTGCATGCTGGGACAGAGGCAAAGTCCACTAGTTAGCCACACCCAGAAGTACAACAGAAAAGTAAACATTAACTAAAGAGATCTTCATACTAGAAACAAAGCTTTCCACTACAATCAACCCAGGAGCCTCAACAAAAACAAACAAACAAAGAAACATGGAAGACAAGCTAACAAAATGCCTCCAAAAACTCCCAACTCCCCCAAAGTTGATCCATGGGGTATAGAAGGGAAAGAAACCAAAAACCACACACCTGAATGATTTGAAATGGGAGATAACAAAACATATTAATAAGGCACTTGACAAGCGCACAGGAAATGTAAGTAATAAGATATTGAGCCAAGTAAACAAAATCATCAGCAAGTCTAGAGAAGACACTAACAAAACTATAGAAGAGCTAAGCAAAAGGATGCAAAACATGCATGACCAGCATAAGAAAGACTCCATAAAAGGGTTCCAAATAGAAATTCAAGAGATTAAAAATTCTGTCAAAAGTATGGGCAGCAGAAATTGACCACTGTGAGGACAGAGTCTCAGAACTAGAAGACAGGGCTATTATTAGTAACCAATTAGTGAGAGATACCTTAAAAACAGCAAGAGAGGGGCCGGTGAGATAGCTCAGCAGCATAGGCGCCTGCCTGGCAAGCACGAGGTCCTGAGATCGATTCCGGGTACCCGCATATAAAAAAAAAAAAAAAAAAAAACAAGAGAACATGAAAAAAGGATCCAGAAGCTCCTAGATTACTCAAAGAAGACTAATTTAAGATTAATTGGAATTAGTGAAAAATCAGAAGATAGCACAAATGGCATAAAAAACTGTTTACTGAAATAGTAGCAGAACACTTTACAATAAGATGAAAGATCGTTTTGCCTTTTTTTTTTTTAACGTGGGTACCAGGAGTCGAACTCAGGACCTCACACTTGCCAGCAGGCGCTTGTGCCACTGAGCCATCTCACTGGCCTGTTTTGTTTTGTATTGTTTTGTTTTGTTTTGAAACAAGGTCACACTTTGTAGCGCAGGCTGGCCTTAAACCCACTCTGTAGCCCAGGCTGGCCTCAAACTTGCAGTGATCTTCCTGCCTCAGCTTCCCAAGTGCTGGGATTATAGGCATGACCCACCATGCCCAGCTAAGGCAAAAGAATTTAACATACAGATAAAGTGATTCAAATAGAACCCCAAATAGCCATGATCAGAAAATAACCTCTCTGCAACACATCATAATCAAAATCCTGGAAGTCTAATACAAGAACAGAATCTTAAAACACTATTAGAGGGCCGGTGAGATGGCTCAGCGGCATAAGCGCTAACAATGATGAAAGTCTAATAGAATGAATACATCCAGTAGGGTAAGCAGTTAGGTAGAAGGGAAAAAGAGGGAATCAGCAACAAGAAAAAAATGCAATGGCAGGAATAAGTCAATACCTTCCAGTAATAACTCTCAATGTGAATGGTCTCAATTCCCCAATCAAAAACACAGACTGGCAGAATGCAAGAAACAAAATACAGCAGTATGCTGTATACAAGAAACACATTTAACCAAAAAACAAATTCACAGACTAAAAATCAAAAGTTGGAAAACAATATTCCACACAACAGCCACCCCCAAAAAGCAGATGTAACTTCAGGGAAGATGGCAGAATGGTGAACAGCAGAGAAACAACCTGTCTGAGATTTGGTGTCCAGATGCTGGAATATAGCAATGTGAGGAAGAAAGGAAGGAGGGAAGTGGGTCCTTGGATCCCAGCAAGGGTCTGAAGCAAGAACTGAAGCCCATAAGGGGGGCAAAGGAGAGACCTCAATGCAAGAGGGAGGTGGCAAGCAGTGCTTTCACCCCGCACCCCAGTTCAAGGGGTGGGAGGGGCAGCTGGCACGTGCAGAGGAACGGTGAATACTGGTGACCCCAGAGGCCTCCACAGAGACATGCACCAGTGGAATGGAGCAGACTGCAGAGGCTGGTGGGTTATTCAGGTTCAGATGTCCCCCACAAGAGGGCGATTGGCGAGTTACTATCTTGGACAGGTGCCAACTGAGCTCGGAACTCAGAGGAGCTGTGGGCTGGCTCCACCTTGAGCAGCTCCCAGCGTCAGGGTGAGTGCAACTGAGTGCAACTGTAAAGGAGTGGAGTTCAAGCCAGCAAAGAGCTGAGTTCAAATTGGCAGGAGGCACATGGACGGTTACAAGCTGAACAAATCAGCCTCCAGCCTCACAGCCAGATACCAGACTGAATTTCAGGGGAACTAAAGGTGCAGGCTTGCAGGGATTATCCACTACCCCACTGCAAACCTATAGCTGGCTCGCTGGGATTGATCAACACGGATCTGCCCTCCCACTCTGTCTACCAGTGACACCAGAGACACGCCCTGAAGTGGACATTTTTTTTTCCTTCTTTTCTACTTTTTTGTTTTGTTTTGTTTTGTTTTCTTCTTTCTTGATTGTTCTTGTTTTTATATGAATGTGAACATTGTTTCAAGTTTTGTTGCTGGTGGTGTTCTGCTTTGTTCTTGTTTTTATTTCTTTCTTCTGTCTTTCCCTCCTCTCTTCTTCACCAGTTTCTCAAAGTTTGAATAATCTTCCTATGACCTCCAGCCTTACTTCTAATCTCCTCCTCTTCTTCTATTTCTTTATTTTTCCCCTGACCTCTTTTAAATTTTCTCTCCTGAAGGTAAAATTGCCACATTGAGGGCATATTTACTGTATACAATTTTCTGATTTGTTTTAGATTTTGTTATATAACCACAAATCTAGTTCGTATGCTTAAAAGTGACAAATTAATAGTTACCACAATTTTTCGTTTTCTAGGCTGTGTTTGATGCTGTTGTTATTGCTGATTGTACTACTTTAGCCAAGGTGACATAATTGTTCTAATCAGTTGTTCTTCCTGGTATGCCAAGACTGAGATTGCCTAAAGGTCATAAACAATACCATAGGTCAGTGTTGAAGAATCAGGGGCTAGGCCAAGTAGGCAGCAACTTCTCCTCCCCAGTAAACGGAAGAGGTAAGACCTTGCAACAGATTCAAAACCCAAAAACCAGCTGCATCTGGAAGAAATCTCTGAGAAGTAGTCATTCCCTAATGGCTCTAAATGCTAGCAATAAAGCTACCTGCCATAAGCAATTTACAATCATCAACCCAGGAATTAAACTAAAAAAAAAAAAAAATAGAAATTGAGAATACACTTAAGCAAGATGCAACCTCAGACTTCCAGCTCACCAAAGGCAAACCTAAAGGGCAATGAGGTGGAACAATCTGAAGGTCACCCACCTGGACTCTCTGAAGTGATAACAGCAGAATCAACAAAGTGGATGAATGAGGCTCCAGAAAAAATCAAATCAGAAATAATTTCTCAGATAACTACAGAGATGGTGCCCATAATGAAAGACATGGTTGGTGACTCTAGAGTAGATACAGATAAAAAAAAAAATTGAGGAGCTTAGGAAAATGATGGAAACTTGAATGACCAACATAGGCAATAAATAGAATCCATGAAACAGATCTCTAGGAGATTAAAAATGCCACTGAAAGTATACACAGAAGAATGAGCCAATGTGAGAATAGATTATCAGATATAGGAGACAGGATTGCAGTTAGTGATCATAAAAAGAAAGATTTCTTAAAAATAGCAAGGGACCATGAAAAATTAATCCGACAGCTGCTAGATGAGGTGAAAAAGAATAACATAAAAGTAATCAGAGTCAATGAAAAAGCAGGAGATAGCACAAATGAGATTAAAAACCTGTTCACAGAAGTAATGGCAGAAAACGTCCCAAACAGGGAAAAAGAACTTGACATACAGATAAGTGAGGCATATAGAACTCCAATTAGCCATGATCAAAAAAAAAAAAAAAAAAATCTACACCAAGGCATATAATAGTCAAGATTCCAGAAATTCAACACAGGAACAGAATATTTAAAGCTATTATAGAAAAGAAACAAATCACTTATAAAAGAAAGTCATCAGGGGCTGGGGATATAGCTCAGTGGCACAGTGCCTGCTTGGCAAACATGAGGTCCTGAGTTCAGTTCCTGGTACAAAAGAAAAAAAAAGAAGAAAGCCATCAGAATTACAGCAGACTTCTCAACACAAATCCTCAAGTCAAGGAAAGCTTGGAGTGAATTATTTTAAGCCCTTAAAGAAACCAACCTCCAACCCAGACTGATATACCCCACAAAACTATCTTTCAAAGTTGATGGAGAAATAAGATACTTGCATAACAAAGAACACCTGAGGAAATTCATGAACACCAAACCAGCACTCCAAAATGTTCTGGGGGACAGGTGAGACAGCTCAGAGGCATAAGCACCTGCCTGGCAAGTGCGAGGTCCTGAGTTCGACTCCCGGAACCCACATAAAGGAAAAAAAGTGCCGGTGATAATGCTCAGTGGCACAAGTGCTTGCTGGCAAGCGCGAGGTCCTGAGGTTGGCTCCCAGTACCCACATTAAAAAAAAAAAAAAGTAGAAGAGGGCAGTTCCAGACTACATATTTCTGTGCTCTCCACTGCCCCAGCCTTCCAGATTTGGCCCAGAATCCCCCAGTCCCATATTAAAAAAAAAAAAATTGTTCTGAAGGACATTCTAGAAAGAGATAACAAGAACTACAACTCCATGAACCCCAACAGAATGACTCCACCAGGCAAAGCAAGTAATAAAATGGGGGTGGGGGGAAGCACACCAATAACAGGAAAAATAACATAACAAGGATAAATCAATACATATCACTTATAACCATCAATATAAATGGTCTCAATTCACCAAAGGAAACAGACTGGTAGAATGGATCAAGAAGCAAGATCCAACAATATGCTGCATACAAGAAACACATTTGATTCAAAAAAAATTCATAGACTGAAAGTCAAAGGATAGAAAACAATACTCCATGCAACAGAAACCCAGAAAAAAAGCAGGAGTAGCTATTCTATTTGCAGACAAAGTGGATTCCAAGCCAAGACTAATTAACAGAGACAAAGAAGATCACCATATCCTTGTAAAGGGAATAATCCAAGAGGAAGAGATAACTATCATAAACATATATGCACCAAACATCAGTGCACCCAACCATATAAAACAAATATTATTGGACATGATAAATCAAATAAGCACTAATACAATTTTAATGGGGGACCTCAATACTCCACTGTCACAAATAGATAGATCAACTAGACAAAAAATCAAGAATGTACTATCAGAACTGAACCAAATTTTTGAACAAATGGACTTAATAAATGTCTATAGAGTATTCCACCCTACGAAATCAGAATACACATTCTCAGCAGCACACAGGACATTTTCCAAATAGACCACATATGCTTATAGAACATGCTTAAGTAAATGCAAAGGAATCGAAATTATCCTACGCATATTATCAGACCATAGTGCAATGAAATTGGAAATCAATAGCAAGAGAAACCCCAAAAACTTCATAAACACATGGAAATCAAATAACACCCTCCTGAACAACCAATTGGAAACAGACAAAATTAAAGAAGAAATTAGACAGTTTCTACCATTAAATGATAATGTCAGTGCAATATACTGGAACTTATGAGATGCAATGAAAGCAGTCACATCAGGGAAATTTATAGTGGTAAATTCCCACATCAGAAAAACACAGTGAGTTCAAATAAACAACCTAATGTTGAACTTCAATCTTCTAGAAAAAAGAGAGCAGGTCAAGCCCAAAGCTCATACAAGGGAGGAAATTATAAAGATCAGAGTAGAAATTAATGCAATGGAGACTAAGAAAACAATACAAAGAATCAGTGAATCAAAGAGTTGGTTCTTTGAAAGATTAAATAAATTGACAAACCCTTAGCCAACCTTATTAAAAAAAGGAAAGAAAAGACTCAAATCCATGCAATTAGGAATGAAAAGGGTGAAATAACAACAGATCCTGCAGAAATCCAGATCATCAATACCTAGTTCAACAACATGTATTCTAATAAGATGGAAAACACAGAAGAAATTGACAGATTCCTAGATACATATGAATTACCAAAGCTGAATCAAGAAGATATGTCTTCTAAATAAGCCAATAGCAGTCAATGAAATTGAAGATGTAATTAAAAACCTATCAACAAAGAAAAATTCAGGCCTTGATGGATTCACTGCTGAATTCTATATAGAAGACCCCAAAAATGCCACCAAAAGACTTCTATATTTAATAACCAAATTCAGTAGCATAGCTGAATACAAAGACAACACTCAAAAATCAATTGCTTTCCTGTACACAAATAACAAACTTACTGAGAGAGAAATTAGGGAAACAATACCTTTCATAATAGCATCTTAAAAATGAAATACCTAGGGACTGAGCTAACGAAGGAAGTAAAAGACCTTTACAGGGCCGGTGAGATAGCTCAGTGGCATAAGTGCCTGCCCAGCAAGCACGAGGTCCTGAGTTCGACTCCTGGAACCCACATGAAGGAAAAAAAGGGCCAATGATATCATTCAGCTGCACAAATGCTTGCTGGCTAGTGCAAGGTCCTGAGGTCGACTCCTGATACCCACATTAAAAAAAAAAGAAAAGAAAAAGATCTTTACACTGAAAACTACAGTACCATTAAAAAGGGGATTGAGGAGGATATCAGAAAATGAAAAGATATCCCTTATTCTTGGGTAGGAAGAACCAATACAGTGAAAATGTCCATACTTTCAAAATTGTTATACAGATTTAATTCAATCCAAAATTCCAACAGCATAACTCACAGAACTAGAGAAAACAATCCTAAAATTCATTTGAACCAGAAGAGACCTAGAATAGCAAAAGCAAAGGCAAGGCAGTGGACATCACAATCCCTGACTTGAAATCATACTACAAAGCTACTGTGATGAAAACAGCATGGTACTCGCAATAAAACGGGCCTGAGGACCAGTGGAACAGATTAGAAGATGCAGAAACATCTCCAAACACAATCAGCCACCTTATCTTCAACAAAGAAGCCACACACCTTCACTGGAAGAAAGATAGCCTCTTTAATAAATGGAGCTGAAAAAACTGGCTTTCCACATGCCAGTTAAGACTAGACCCATATCTTTCACCATGCACTAAACTAAAATTGAAATGGATTAAGGATCTAAATATGAAAACAGAAACACTAAATCTGCTGGAAGATAGAATAGGTAGAATTCTGAAGGCATTGTTGTAGGCAAGACTGTATATGAACAACTCCCAATCACACAGAAACTATCACAAAGAATCAACAATTGGGACTTGATCTTACGAAAAAGCTTTTGCACAGTAAAAGAAATCACCAGAAAAGTGAAGAGACAACCCACAAAGTGGGAAAAAAAGTTTTGTCAGCTGTTCCTCAGACAAAGGACTAATATTTAGAATATATCAAGAACTCAAAAAAATCAGACTCCCAAATTTAAAGACTCAATCCAAAATGGTTATCTGAAATGAATATATACTTCTCAGATGAAGAAGTAGAAATAACAAATATAAGAAAAAATGTTCAACATCACTGGTTATTTGAGAAATGCAAATTAAATCAACACTGAGATTCCATCTCACTCCAGAAAGAATGGCTATTATCAAGAAATCAACCAATAACAAATGCTGGTGAGGCTGTGGGGAAAAAGGAACACTTCTCCCCTGTTGGTGGGAGTGTAGACGGTGCAACCACCGGAAACCAGTGCAACCACTGGAAATCAGTGTAGAGATTCTTCAAAAAACTAAAACTAGAGGTACCATTTGTCCCAGCTATTCCCCTTCTTTGTATCTTCTGAAAGAATTAAAAGAATTAGGGGGCCGGTGAAATGGCTCAGCAGCGTAAGCGCCTGCCTTGCAAGCGCGAGGGCCCGAGTTCAACTCCCAGAACCCACATACGAAAAAGGGGCCAGTGATATCGCTCAGCGGCACGGGCGCCTGCTGGCGCGCGAGGTCCTGAGGTAGAGCCCCCAGTACCCACAAAAAAAAAAAAAAAAAAGAATTAAAAGAATTAAAACTATCATACAGCTATAGGTGCACACCCATGTTTATAGCGGCACAATTTGTAATAGCTAAATTGTGGAAACAACCCAAATGCTTACCAACTGATGAATGGATAAAGAATATGTGGTCTTTTTATGCAGTGGAGTACTACTCTGCGATAAAGAAGGATAAGCGTGAGATATTTCTAGCTAAATGGATGCATTTTGAGACCATACTCTTAAGTAAAATAAATCAGACACACATGTTTAAATACTGCATTGTTTCTCTGGTGTGAGAAACCCAAAGTGTAAATAAGGACCAAAATGTATAATAGATATTGTGAAATGGGAAGAAAATGTTCAAATGAGAAGGGGAACAAGAGAGGGGGCAGGGGGAAAGGAAGGAAGGGACAAGAAAATAAAAGGAAAAAAATGGAAATAAAGCTTTTCTAAATAAGGAGGGGAAGAGGAGTTTAAGGGAGGGGAGGGGAATGGGAAATAAAAAAGAAGCAAGATATATCATGTACAGGTACAAATTTCCTATGATAAATGTGTATATTCATTTTGTGTATCTCAAAGGTACCAATAAAAAAAGCAGGATACAGGAATATCCTATACTCAGACAAAATGGAGTTCAAGCCAAAACTGATCAAAAGATAGAAGGACACTACTTACTGGTTAAGAGAACAATCCAACATGAAGAGGTAACAATCATTTACATATATGCACTGAACAACAGTGCACTAACTTCATAAAACAAATACTGGGCCGGTGAGATGGCTCAGCGGCATAAGCACCTGTCTGGCAAGTGCGAAGTCCTGAGTTCGACTCCCGGTACCCACATACGTAAAAAGGGCCAGTGATATCGCTAGCGGTACAGGTGCCTGCTGGCACGTGAGGTCCTGAGGTCAACCCCCGGTACCCACAAAAAATAAATAAATAAAATAAAATAAAATAAATACTACTGGACATAAAGATTACATAAACATAAACATAATTAGTGTGGGGGACCTTAATACCCACTGTCACAAATAGATCATCTATGCCCAAAATCGACAAAGAAATATCAGAGTTGAATGAGACCTTTGAACAAATGGAATTAATAGATATCTACAGAATGTTCCACCCAGCAAAAACAGAATACACATTCTGTTCCATACGCTTTCTCCAAAATAGACCACATGCTAGTTAATAAAACAAAACTGGGCTGGGGATATAGTTCAGTGGCACAGCGCCTGCCTGGCAAGCACAAAATCCTGAGTTTGATTCCTGGTACCCCAAAACAACAACAACAACAACAACAACAACAACAAAGACTAAGTAAATGTAAAGGAATTGAAATTATACCATGCATATTATCATATTATCAGATCATAGCATAATCAAGTTAGAAATCAATGACAAAAGAAAACACAGAAATTATGCAAATGCATGGAAACTAAACAATATACTCTTAAGTAAACAATGGGTTACAGAAAAACTCAATGAAGAAATAAGACATTTTCTAGAACTAAATGATAATGCCAGTACAACATACCAGAACTTATGGGACACAATGAAAGCAGTCCTAAGAGGGATGCTTATAACCATGAAGGCCCACATCACAAAAACAGAGCATGCCCAAACAAATAACCTAACGTTGTACCACAAGGTCCCAGACAAACAAGAAGAATTCAAACCCAAAGCTAGTACAAGGAAAGAAATTATAATGATTAGAGCAGAAATCAATGAAATTGAGACCAAAAAAAAAGAGAATCAATCAAAGAATTGGTTCTTTGAAAGAATAAACAAAATAGACAAACTCTTAGCCAATCTAACAAAATAAAGGAGAAAAAAGTCCAAAAGTCAATGCAATTAGAAATGAAAAAGGTGAAATCACAATGGACACTGCCAAAATAAAAAACATTATTTACAAGTTCCTCACAAAAATGTATGCCAACCAGGCATGGTGATGCATGCCTATAATGGGAGGCTGAGGCAGGAGGATCACCATGAGTTAGAGGCCAGCCTGGGCTGTGTAGTGAGTTCAAGGCCACCCTGAACTACACAGTGAGACTCTGTCTCAAAAAAATCAAACAAAAAACTGTATGCCAATAAATTAGAGAATTCAGAAAAAATGGATAGATTCCTAGATACTTATGAATTACCAAAACTGAACCAAGATTTTTTTTTTTGGTAACAGGAATCGAACTCAGGGCCTCACGCTTGCCAGGCAGGCGCTGTGCTACTGAGCTACATCCCCGGCCCTGAACCAAGATTTTAAAACCCTGAATAATCCAATAACAGGCAATGAAATTGACACAGTAATAAATAATTTACCAACTAAGAAAAGTCCAGATCCGGATGGTTTCACTGCTTAATTCCATAAAAATTTCAGGAAAGTTCTAATACTAATACTCCTTAAGCTTTTCAATGAAATTAAAAGGAAAGGAGTATTCCCAAAGTCATTCCTGGAAGCTACCATTTCCCTCATTCCAAAACCAGACAAGAACCCAAGCAAGTAATCAAAAAAGAACTGTAAAACAATCTTTCTAATGAATATGTATGCAAAAACCTCAACAAGATATTAACAAACAGAATGTAACAAATCATCAAAAAGATCTTATATCATGACCAAGTGGGCTTTACCCCAGGGATGCAAAGATGGTTCAACACATGCAAATCAATAAACGTAATACATCACATAAACAGAAGCAAGCCCAAAAACCACATAATCATCTCAGTAGATGCAGAAAAAGCCTTTGACAAAATCCAGCATCCTTTCATGATAAAAACACTGAAGAAAATAGGTATAGAAGAAACTTATCTCAATCTGATAAAAGCATTTAGGACAAACCTACTGCCAACATCATATAAAATGGAGGAAAACCTGAGAGCTTTCCTCTTAAAATCAGTAACAACACAAACATTATCACATTCCTGTTCAACATAGTACTTTAAACATTAGCAAGAGCAATTAGGCAAGGAAAAGAAATAAAAGGGATGTGAATAGAAAAGGAATAAGTCAAATTATCATTATTTGCAAGTGACATGATCCTCTACATAGAAGCTCCCCCCAAAAATCAAGACTCTTAGAATGTATAACCAAATTCGGTAATGTAGTAGGATACGAAATCAACACACAAAAATCAATAACATTCCTATACACTAATAATGAACCCACTGAGAAAGAAATTGGGGGAAAAATACCATTCACAATAGCACCAAGAAAAATTAAATATTTAGGAATTTACCTATCTAAGGAAGTGAAATATCTCTACAATGTTCTGAAACCCCTGATGAGAGTATCAGTCTAAAAGTTTACACTTAACCAAAACCCCTGCTGAGGGTATCAGTCTAACCCACCCAGCAATAGGGCACAGGGATGCAAAAGAAAGACAAAGAGAGAAAGTTCTGCAGTTGAGGAGCTCTGGGATGACCCAGTGCCCTCTGTGGAACAAAAGGTCCCCTCTACCAAAAGCTCATGGCTTTTATTGGTATCAGTCAGGGAGGTGGGTGGGGGTCGGGGCACAGTACATAGGGAAAAGAAACTTTGTATCCGTACCAGGCACGGAGGCCTCCAATTAGCAATGCACAGATAGTTTTGATGTATGCAAGGCTGGCACCTTTATTGCCAGGAAGGTATAATTCTTTCCGAGCCCCCTGGCCTCAGCCAAGATGTTATGTTGTTATGTCTTAGCCCTGGAATCTCACAGGCTCCTGCTCGAGCCTCTGTTTCAGCCATCAACACGGAGGCTGTTCTCGCCTGCATATTGCCACTTTGCTGTTAATGAGACCACTGGTGCCTAGGCTGGACTCGATAACACTCTTTTAGCCAATTAGGAGAACACCTGTTTCAATAGAGCCAGCTCTACGTATCTCAGTGAATAAAGTTGAAAGAGAGGTCAAGGACAGACAGCAGCAAGGGCTTTGTTTCTCAGGAGAGAGCAGCACAGAGGACTCCCACACAATGAAAACTATAGCACTCCGAGAAAGTAAATAGAAGAGGACATCAGATAAAGGAAAGATAGCCCCTGTTCCTGGAGAGGCAGAACCAATACAGTCCAAATGGCCATATTTCCAAAATTGATATGTAGATTTAATGCAACCCCAATCAAAATTCCAACAGCGTTCTTCACAGAACTGGAGAAAACAATCTTAAAATCCATATAGAGCTAGAAAAGACCCAGAATAGCAAAATTAATCCCAGGTAAAAAGACAAAAGTGGGAGGCATCACAATCTTAGATCTGAAGTTACATTACAAAGCTACTGTGACAAAAACACCATGGTACTGGCACAAAAACAGACAATGAGGATCAATGGAACAGAATGGAGCATGCAGAAACAACCCTAAGTACATTCAACTACTTTATCTTTGACAAAGGGGCCAAAAACATACACCGAAGGAAAGATAGCCTCTTCAATAAATGGCGTTGGGAAAACTGGCTATCCACATGCAGAAGATGGAACCCAGACCCATATCTCTCACCATGTACTAAACTAGAATCAAAATGGATCAAACAACTAAATGTTAAAACAGAAATCCCTAACCTGCTGGAAGACAAGATGGGTAAAACTCTTGAATTATAGGTATAGGCAATGACTTTCTGAACAGAACCACGGTTACACAGGAAATAGTCCTGAAAATCAACAGATGGAATCATTTTAAGTTAAAAAGCTTCCACACAACAAAAGAAACAACCAACACAGTGGAGTGAAATGACACCCTATACAATGGAAAAAAATTTTTGCCAGCACTTGCTCATGCAAAGGACTCATATCTAAAAATATATAAAGAACTAAAAAAATTAGATCTCTTCAAAATAAAAGATCCAATCAAAAATGGGCAAGTGAAATGAAGAGACACTTCATAGAAGACATAAAAATAGCTAATAAATACATGGAGAAATGCTCAGCATCATTGGACATTAGAGAAATCCAAATTAAAATAACACTGAGATTCCCTTTTGCCCCAGAAAGAATGGCATCATCAAGAAATCAAATAATAACAAGTGCTGGAGAGGTTGCAGGGATAAGGGAACATTTCTACACTGTTGGTGGGAATATAAACTAGTACAACCATTATGGAAATCAGTGTGGAGATTCCTCAAAAATCTGAAACTAGAAATTCCATTTAACACTATTCCCCTTCTAGACATCTTCCTGAAAGAGGTAAAGACATCATATTACAGTGGTACATGCATACCCATTTTATAGCATCTCAATTCAAAATAGCTAAATATTGGAAGCAGTCTATGTGTCCATTAACAGATAAACAGATAAAGAAAATGTAGTATTTACACACAATGGAGTACTACTCTGTCATAAAGAAAGATAAACATGAGTTATTTGTAGGAAAAAGGATGTACCTCAAGACCATAAAGTATGTGAAGTAAATCAGACATACAAGACAAGTTTAAATATTACATGGCTTCTCTTATATGAGAAACCCAGAATATAAATAAAGAGCAAAATAAAAGATAGATAAGTGGAAGTAGGGAGATAGATCTTTTTCAGAGGGGAAGATGATCAAGAGAGGGAGAGAGGGGAGAGATGGGATGAAAAAAAGAATTAAAATGTATCATGTACGTGTACCAAATACGCACAAGGAATATAAACATTATGTACTACACATATGCACTAATAAAAATGTAAATCTAAAAAATAGGAATATATTAAAAGTAATAGCACATGAAAAAATAAAATACAAACAAATAAAATCAAACCAGGGGCCTGGGGATATAGCTCAGTGTAGAGTGCTGGCTTACCATGCTCCAGGCCCTGGGTTCAATCTGCAGCCCACACACACACACACACACACACACACACACACACACAATCAATCAGTCAAACCAAGATTCCTCAATGAGTTACATAGACTTACCAACATGACTCAACAATTCCACTCTCAGGTATATTCCTAAAAGAACAGAAAATGGGTGAACAAATAAAAATATGTACACAAATGCTCATAGCAGCACTATGCACAATGACCAAGAAGTGGAAATGACCAAAATCTTCATCAACTGAATGACTCAACTCTGGTAAAACTATATAGTGGAAGATTATTCAGCCATAAAAAGGCATGAATTACTACAACATGTGTGAACCTAAAAAACATTACACTAAAGGAAAGAATACAGACACAAAGGTCACATATGATATCATTCCCTTTGTCTGAATCACCCAATGTTATGCTTGGGATCCCAAATGTCCCCTAAAATGCTCGTTGTGTTGAAGTCTTGGTCACAGGTTAATGGGCTTTTAGGAAGTGAGGGTTCTAACTTCATCAGTTGACTCATTCATATATGTCACTTTTCTGTTGCTAGGACAAAATTCCCAACACTCAGAACTTAAAGGAGGAGAGATTTATTTTACTTCACAGTCTCAGAGGTTTCAGTCCATGGTCAGGCAGATCCAAGGCAGAAACAGCATGGTGGAAGGTCAGCTGCTCATGTCACGGAGGCCAGGAAGCAGAGTGAGAAGGGCAGAGCAGGAGAGGAAGATACACCCCTCCGGGTCACGTTTCCAGTGACCTGCCCCTTCCAACCATGCCCCACCTCCTAATAGCACATTCAGCTCTGAACTCATCAATGGACCAGTGTGCTGATGAGTACAGCATGCTAGGACCCAATCATTTCCAAAAGCCCTACCTCTGAACCCATGAGACTTTGGGGGAACATTCTAGATGCAAACCATAACAATCCATTGATGAGTTCATTAGCTGGATGGGCTTATTAGGAAGTAAGGCCTAATTGGATGAACCAGGTCACTGGGAGTGAGGGTTTGAGGGTATATTTTGTCCCTGACACTTTCCTCTCTGAATCTTTCTTGCTCTCTCATTCTCTGCTTCTTGGCTGCCAGCAACAGAGCAGCTGTCCTCCGTCACCCCTTTCCACTATGTTTCTGCTTCACCACAGGCCTAAAACAATGGAACCAGCATGGACTGCAACCTCTGAAACCATGAGCCAAACTAAATCTTGCTTCCTTTAGGTTGGTTTTCTCTGGCATTTTATCATAGTGAGGAACAGCTGACTAACACACTCAGACTAAACAAATCCATAAAGACAGAAAATCAACTGAGGATTCGGAATGTAGCTATGAGCTATACTGGCCCTGGGTAGAGTGTGAAAAAGAAAAGAAAAGAGATTGGTGGTTGCCAGAGGCCAGGGGATAGAGGGTATAGGGAGCATCTGTTTAAGAAGTAGGAGGGTTACCATTTGGAGTGCTGGAATGTTCTGGAACAAGATAATGGTGATAACTGCACAAAACTGTGACTGTAATAAATGTTACTTAAGATGACTAAAACAACACATTTTCTTTTTTTTCCTTTTCTTTTCTTTTCTTTTTTGTTTGCAGTGCTGGTGATCAAACCCAGGACTCTGCCCATGCTTGGCAAGTGCTCTACCACTGTACTGTATCCCAGCCCCTGTGAATCTCATGCTATGTATATTTTACCACAATAAACAACAAGAAAAAAATCAACCAGAATCATAATTCTGTCCCTCCTATCACCAGATAGTCTGAGGAAGTTTCCCCAAAGAGGAGATGGGGACTTCAACTTGTCCCCACCTATGACATAGGTTCTTGGCTTGACACAGAAAAGCATTTCAGGTCACATCTGAGAGAGACTAGGTAGGTTCTGTAAGCGAAATAGGCTGTGTTATAGGACTAGGTAGATTTATCTGTTTTTGAAGGTGGAAATCTGTAGAATTTGTATCCATAGAAACATAGGCTCAATTAATAGATGAAAAACCCAATTTACAGCAGGTAAGTATAAGCCAATCTTATTTTTTTTAAGACAGAGGAAGTTAGGGTAAGGGACCTTGAAAAAACAAAAACAACAACCACAAAAAAACAAAACAAAACAAACTGTAACCTTGGGTAACTTGGATTGTGTCCCAAAGCTGTAGCTTTCTTAAAAGTACCATTTTAGGATTGTCCTGATCCACCTTGTACTTTTTGAATATTTCCTATCTTAACCTCTCTCCCACTCCTGAGTGTTATTGGGACCACCTTTTCCAAACCCGGAAGATCACAGCCCACTTGGTTTCTGTTTGGAAAACAACCAAATCACTTTTTAAAAACTGTGTGTGGGGGCCAGTGAGACAGCTCAGCGGCACAAGTGCCTGCCTGGCAAGAGCGAGGTCCTGAGTTCGACTCTCGGTACCCACATACGAGAAAAGGGCCAGTGATATCGCTCAGCGGCATGGGCACCTGCTGGTGCTCAAGGTCCTGAGTTCGACCCCCGCTACCCACAAAAAAAAAGCAACAACTGTGTGGAACAAAGAAACAAACAAGGTAGGTAGCACTCATGATAAATCCCTGGTGATAACAGAGGTGTGGAATCCGGAAACGATGCATAAAGCCAGGGGTCAACCAACTTTGAAAGGACCAGCTGCTGAGGGTGTGTGGGAGGGGGACACACAGGAAAGGAGCACAATGACACCCAGTACAGGTAGGGTGCAGTGCAGGCACACGCTAGGCTCTGGCCCGGTCAGGGTTCCCAGGCCCAAAGGCCTTCCTGGACCCATTCTGCCCCTCTCTGACTCAGCCTCCCCCTGCCTGCTGGAACAAGATCAGGGCTCCCTGGGGGCTCCGGAATCCTGTTCTTTGTATCCTAAATCTGAGGCTTAAAGAACCCCTTCCTACCCAGGAAACTTTCCTGCCTGGCTTTGTCTGCCTCCCCTCCTCCACGTGTGCCAGGCTGCATCCGCATTTTTATTTAGCTTTGTTTTGCTTTTTGTTTTTTAAGACAGGGTTTCCTATGTAGTTTAGGATGGCCATGAACTCTTCGTGTAGCTCAGACTGACCTAGAACTCATGATCGTCCTGCCTCAGCTTCTGAGTGCTGGGATTACAGGTGTGCGCCATCACACCCAGCTTGAGCCACATTTTCTAGACCAAACATCCCTCAAAGGCAAAGATTCCAGCCCATCTTGCCTCATGCTGGGAGGCAGCGTGGAAAGGGCACTGGCCAAGCCCTCCCTGTTCGACCTTGTTGAATCTTGTAGGTTGTCCTGGGCCCTGTGCAGTGAGGAGACCGACATTTCATTGCCGTCCGCCTTGAGCGCTGCGCAGTAAGCTGCTGCATGGGAAAGTGTTGGGTAAACGGAAAGGTATGTAACAAAGAGAAGTTCTCGCCGTTAGTGTGGGGAATTTCAAGTCCCAGCCTGCCTTGGCTCCTGCCCACTGTCTTCTGCTGTGACCTGGAAACGCTGCATCCCGTTCCCTTCCCCCAGGGGAGTTCAGAGCACTTTTCTCAGGGCCTGGCTGTATGCTGCCTGCAGCCCTGTGACCAGCTTGCTGTACCCTCTCCCCCAGCCCCAGTGCCCCCTTCCAGCTCTCCTGTCTACCTGCTGTCACCCAACCACCCCCCAAGAGCCACCAGAAGGTAGAGCTCTGATGGAATAAACTAGCAGAATGAACGAGAGATTTGCTCTCCAAAGAAAGGTCTCAGCTGGGCTTGGTGTCAGGTACCTGTAATCCTATCACCCACAGGCTGAGGCAGGAGAATCCCAGTTCAATTCCAGCCTAGACTACACAGTGAGACCAAGTCTTAAAAAGCTAAACAAAAGCAAAGAAAGGTCTCAGAGTTCCTATTTCACAAAATGTTTCAAAGAAAACAAGTGGGGCTCTATGGTCAAAAAAGTTGGGGAAATTCTGCTGACCGAAGTTTAACCTCCCCTCCCCTTCCCCACTCCCCTTCAAGCTGGGTCCCACAGGGACCCAGAGGATTGCTTTGGTTTGGTTTTGTTTTGTGGCAGTTTTCAAATGCACACAAGCATAAAAGATCAAAATAAATCCTTTGGACACATTATTTCCTTTCAACAAAGGTTGACATTTAAGAATATGGGAGAGAGGGCCGGTGAGATGGCTCAGCGGCTTAAGCGCCTGCCCGGCAAGCATGAAGGCCCGAGTTTGACTCCCGGAACCCACATACGAAAAAGGGGCCGGTGATATCGCTCAGCGGCACGGGTGCCTGCTGGCGCGCGAGGTCCTGAGGTCGACCCCCCGGTACCCACAAAAAAAAAAAAAAAAGAATATGGGAGAGAGGCCAGGGAGATAGCTCAGCTGCACAGCACCTGCCTGGTAAGCACAAGGTCCTGAGTTTGATTCTCGGTACCAAAAAAAAAAAAAAAAAAAAAAAATGGAATATGGGAGAGGAGGGGTTTGAGGGGACTCACTCAAACCCAGGGCATTTGCACTGAGCACATCCCCAGTCCTTTTTTCTTATTTCGAGACAAGATCTTGCTAAGTTGCCCAGGCTGGGCTGTAACTTGCGATCCTCCTGCTTCAGCCTCCTCAGCGTGCTGCACAACACCTGGCTGGGAAAGAAGACTATCTCATACCTGGAAGAGTAAAGGAAACAAGGCAGCTCTGAGGCACTAGCCCAGTGTTCCACCCAAGCCAAGTGCTCAGTTGATACCTTAGTAATGATCCTGGCTAGAGGCAGTGTGCTGTGAGCTAAGAGTGAGGGTTGCCTGGTTCGAATCCCAGGCCTTGCTGCTTTCTAGCTGCATGATCTGGAAGTTACTGAGCTCCTAGTGCTCCAGCGTTTTCTTTTTACCCTTGGGGAGGGGGCAGGTGTGCTGGGAATGGAACTCAGGGCCTTGCAAGTGCTAAGCACACGCTATACCACTGAGCTCCAGCCTCCTGTATTTTCACATTGATATCTCCCTGAATAGGAGTTTTGTTAGGATTTCAAAAGTGAGCATATTAGAGCATTAGGAACAGCACTTAGCAGGTACGAGAGGGCTCCATAAAGGTTGGCTTTGTTACTGGTATAACACAACCCATCGAATTTTATTTAATTTGACATTCCATAAATTCCACTCACACCCAGAAACACCCTCCTGACTGCCATCTGAGTCTGAAGTGTCACTCAAATGAGTGACAGCAGTCAGTTCGGGCAAGGTCTGCATTTAGGAAAGAAGGAGCCCCGCTCCCACCAGCAGTGTCTGATGTGTGGGCCCGGGGGGTTCACGCCCTGATTCGCCCACTTAGTGTGTGGTCATGGGACATTCAAAAATGGTTTTAGGCAGAATCTTAACAGAACCTGGAAATCAGGAGACACAAAGCAGGAGGACTTCAAGGTACCCCTCTCCGACCTGACCTGGCGCTGGAATCCCAAAGAGAAGACCTTTAAACTGCGGCCTGACCTCCCCACCTGAGCACTGCGACCTGGAAACCCTGGGCTGGAACAGAAGAAAGAGTTCAAGATTACTAGAGGAATCCTGTCCATTGCTACCACCCGCTGGGGACAGACAGCCCTCGGCAGCTTTCCTTGGTGGCCTTGGCCTGGTCACTTAGCACTTGTGGGATTTCAGTGGGCTGTGGCCAGATGACTTCTACAGCGCCTTCTAAATCTTCCTTTGGTGATTATTTCATTCTTTTTACTTCATTTTATTTTAGGAACTGGGGGTAGAACCCAGGGCCTCATGCAGGCTAGGAAAGCACTCTACCACTACAGCTCAGTACCATTCTATTTTTGATCTAAAGTTCTACTAGTTTAGCAATTTGATTCTTTTGCCAGAACAACAGAGAAAGAAATCAAACTGTCATCTGGCTGCACAGCTGCCCACACTGCCTCCTGCACCCAGATGTTTATAGTAGCTGGAAACCACAGCACTTCCACAGCCAGCATCTAATCCCGGCTTTGTTTATTAGGAGAAACATACACACACACACACACACACACACACACACATGCTACCATAAGGTCCCAGACTGGTCGAACCCATAACCCCATGAGGGCGGTGACCTGGCTGCCTCCTGGGCATGTGCCCAGAGGAATCTCTGCAGCTCTGACCAGGGCTTGGCCCTCTTCTGACCTTGGAGGAGTGCCATGACCTTGAAAAAGAGCCCTCCATCCCAGTGCTGACTTTTCTACCACAGTGCCTGGTTTGTTGCTGTTCTCCACAGACTCTGTGGTATGAAATGATTCTCTCTACTGCCAGCCACATTTATGAAATACTACTAAAAGCTGTATAACAAGAAAGCTGACTAGAGCAGGGCTTGGTGGTGCATACCTATAATCCCAGCACTCTGAGAAGCTGAGATGGGATGATCAAAAGTTTGAGCCCCACCTGGGCAATTTTACAAGACCTTGTCTCAAAATAAAAAAAAATTAAAAAGGACTGAGGATAGAGTTCAGTAGTAGAGCATTTGCCTAGCATGCACAAGGCCCTTGGTTTAATCCCCAGCATTGCAAAAAAGAAAAGAAAAGTGAGGTACATTAAGGCCCTCCTATTTCTCACCCTACATGATTCTCTGCTGCTTCAAAATAGAAACTGTGCAGAATTCAGACCCAATTCAACACTAGGCTTTTCTGGAACTTACCTTACCCTCTGTGATGGTTAGTTTGATGTGTCAACTTGGCACAGTCCTGGGAGTCATAGTGTAGTATTATGGTGTCAGATAACCTAGCTATTTAATCAAACACTAATTTAGGTGCTGCTGTGAAACTGTGTCATAGACGCAGTTAACATCTTCAATCAGTTGAGAGGCTTTAAGGCCAAAGGCTCAGGTTTCCTGGGGAAGAAGGAATTCTGCCTAAGACCTGTAGGGCAACCTCCTGCCTGAATGTCCAGCCTGCTGACCTGTACTACAGATTTCAGACCTGCCAGCCATCACTTATAACAAAGGTCCCCTTGCCCTGGGGCACAGAGCTGTACCAGTCCATGCCTATTAGGAACTGGGCTGCACAGCAGAGGTGAGTAGCTGGTGAGTGAAGGAAGCTTCTTCTGTATCTCCAGCCCCTCCCCATTGCTCCAGGTACTGCCTGAGCTCCACCTACTGTGTCAGATCATCTTCAGCATTAGTTTCTCAGAGGAGCAAAAACCCTACCGTGAACTGCATATGCAAGGGATCTAGGCTGTGTGCTCCTTATGAGAATCTTATGCCCTGTGATCTGAGGTGGAGCTGAGGTGGTGATGCTAGCACTGGAAAGTGGCTGCAAACTTACATTAGCAGAAAGATTTGACTGCGCAGAGACCATAATAAATCAATTGCTTGTAGACTTCTACCAAAACCCTAAGAGTGAGTGGCAAGTAATGATTAAGCTGCCTTGGGTGTTAGGCTTTAGAATGGCAAATGAAGTGATGTACTTCAATTGTACAGCTGCATCTTGTGGCAGGCTGTAAGTCAGAATCTGACACTTATTTTACTCAGCTTGTGACCTGGCCATTATTTTATTTACCACTTCCATCTACACCAGTTTCCTGCACTGTGCTCTTGTCTCAGTCACAGTTTTGGTAAATCTGTGAGCTCAGTGAATAAAGTACAAATATCACTGGAGCAGTTGTCTGAAAAGAGGAAAGACCTGATGATAAGCCAGCAGAAGATCTAAGGCTGCCAATAAAAAGAAAGCTGCATTTAAAAGGAAATACCAAGAATCCCACTTAAATTACAGGTTTATTGCAACAAATGATTCACATTCTCCAAGCCCGCTCTGTATAATATGTGACAACAGACCATTCAGTGAGGCCAGGAGAGCTTTAAAACTGCTTTGCCACATGGAGACGCAGCACCCTGCATTAAAGGACAAGCCTTTAGGGTTTTTCAAAAGAAAAAACATGAACATGAAGAACAGACACAGTTATTGAAGGCCACCACTTCATCAAACGTGTGTGCACTGACAGCATCATTCTTAGCAGCTTGTCCCATTGCTAAAGCCTTTTACTATATTAAAAATAGCCTTTTACTATATTAAAGCCCTTTACTATTGGGGAAGAGTTGATCCTCCTGGCTGCTAAGGTCACTCGTCCTGAACTTTTGAACTGTAGTTCGAAGTGGCACATGTTCTTCTTTTGGCTAGCACCGTATCTAGACAAATTGATGAAATGGCAGCGGATCTAGAGGCACAATTGTTAGAGAGGATTAATGAGTCACCTTGGTACACAATCCCAGTTAACAAATTTACCAAGGTTAGCAACAAGGCAACAATGTTTGTTTCTGTACATATATCTTTCAGGAGGATGTGTTATGTGCAATTTTGTTGCCAGCCAACACCACAGCTGCCGAACTATTTGAGTCCTTGAATGATTATATGTCAGGAAAACAGAATTGGTCATTTTGTAGTGATATATGCATGGACAGAGTGGCTGCCACACAGCTAGACAGCTTTCTGGTTTCATTGCTCAGGTCAAAGAGGTCATTTCTGAATGTGAGTGTACGCAGTGTCATCCACAGAGAAATGCTGGCTAACCAAAAAATGTCACCTGAACTTAACAGTATTCTCCACAATGTAATTAAATTATCAACCGCATTGAAGTACATGCCCTTGACTCATATGTGTTCATGCAGCTCTGTGTGGAGATGGATGCAGAACATACTCACCTCTTCTCTTACGCTGAGAATTGAGATGGCTTTCTAAAGGCAGATCATTGGCCAGGGTTTGTGAGCTATGAGAACCACTCCAGAAATTTCTGTCAGAAAAACACTCACCACTGGCAACACATTTCAGTGACACAAACTGGGTTGCAAAACTTGCTTTCTCATGTGACATATTCAGCTTGCTCAGTGAACTCAGTCTGTCACCTCAGAGGAGAAAGACAACTGTGTTCGAGTCAGTGGATAAAGAAAGCGGCTGCCTTCAAAGCCACACTAGAATTATAGTGTGACAAGCAAACATTGGGTTTTTGATAAGTCTCAAACAGTAGCAGAGACTTGGAAGGAGACTGATCCAAGCCTTTCTTTCTCCCAGCTGGTGCATGATCACCCATCTCCACTTTCAAAAGAGTTTGAACATTGCTTCCCAACTACAGCTTTCCAGACCCCCGAACTGGGAAGGAATGAATCCAAGACTCACTCATTTGTGAATAAACCAGGAGAATCAACTTTTTCCGTGCTAGAAGAGGATGAACTGCCTGAAATCGCAAATGAATGTGGCCTTAAAAATATGTTTAAAACAACTGCAAATCTCCATACTTTCTGGATTAAAGTCAAAATGGAGTATCCTGAGATTTCCACAAAAGCACTGAAAAGCCTGCTTCCATTTCCAACATCCTATCTTTGTGAAGCAGGGTTTTCTGTGGTGACAGCAACCAAATGAGATTATAGAGTAGATGGCATAAGCAACACACTTCAGGTGCCACTGTCTCCCATCACCCCCACATGAGACCATCTAGCTGCAGAAAAACAAGCTCAGGGCTCTCACTGATTGTGCATTATGGTGAGTTGTATAGTTATTTTTATGCATTATTATGTAATAATAATAGAAATAAAATTCACAATAAATGTAATGTGCTAAGAATCATCCAGAATCCATCCCTCCCACTGCCAGTCCATGAAAAAAATTGTCTTCCATAAAACCAATCCCTGGGCAAAAAATGTTGGGGGATGTTGCCTTAGTAGCTTTCTCTCTCCCTCCTCCATCGTCCCACTGTCCAGAGCCAGGCTGGATTTTCTGCTTTCCCAGACCTGAACTGTCCTCCCTTCCCTGGGATTGCTTGGGCTGAGGCGCCATCTCGGCATGTGCTGCTCAGTTGTGGAGGGACCTGCACTCCAGAGGAGGGGCACCCCCTGCACCCCAGTGAGCTGGGAATCCTGGCCCCTCCTGGCCCCCTCCCCCAGACCGCCACCTCTTCCTTCCATACACACCCCTCCCTTCTCTCCCGTTTCAGCCTACCCTGAGTGTAGGCTCAGGACAAAACTCTCAGGACAAAAACAAGTTTATTGCCAGCCTTTCCCCTCTAGGAGCCACCTGACCAAGTCTTCATTTCTTCCTCCTCCTTCCCTCCCTCTCAGCCCTTCCTCCCTCTCCCTCTCCATTCCCTCCTTCCTTCCCTTCCTAGCTCCTTCTTCCCCACCTTTTCTCTTATTTCCACAGACCTGAGGACAGTGAAGACAGAGCCAAGGACTACTCAGAGAAGCGACCATCATAAATAGGGCCAGAAGCTGCCAAACCCTTTGACAGGGAAAGGCTGGAGCAGAGGCAGGCTCAGGAGCCCCTTCAGTGGCGGGGTGGGCAGCCACACAGGAGGCAGAGCAGGGGTTGGCAGCCTGGGGAGGCTGGCTAGGTGGCGCAACAATTTGCTGGCACAGGGAGTTGGAAACAGGGAAGAAAGTGATGAGGGTTCACGATGCTGAGAGTGGCCTGGGACTCTGCGAGACACAGTGTGGACAGGCTAGGGAGGCCAGAGGCAGTGGAGTGCGGAGACCTTGGTGGTTGTGGAGAAAGGCCTGTGGCTCGGGCGGAGCAGAAGCGTGGGTGGGATCACCTGGCCATCCAGAGAGGAAGTGGTGAGCAACAAGAGCTGTCCCGGCAGGATGCGGGGGGAGTTCTCACACTCACAGGAGCCATGTAAAAAGGTGCCAAACAGAGACCAAACAAAGGAAGGGACAGGCCATCCATCCAGAAGTTCCAGAGAAAAAGAAAGGGGGGAGGGCAGAAAGAAAAAGAGAGAGGAAGGAGGGAAGGAAACCGAAAGCAGACGGTGGAAGTCACAGAAGAAAATGTCCCTAAGTAGAAGAACGACAGGCATCTTCTGATTGCCAGAGCTCAAATGTCAACAAAGCCAAAACAAAACTCCTAGACATAGCCTGATGAGGCTGTGTCACTCTGCAAACAACAAAAATTTCCTTAAAGTGGGGCAGGCGGGCGAGTCTAAAAAAACACTTCTGAAAGTTTCTGGAGAGAAAAACAGGTCATCTGCAAACGAAGAAATATTCAACTAGCCTCAAATTTATCAGCTATATTGGATTCCAAAAGATACAGAAACAACACCTTCAGGATTCTCAGAGTTTTAATTCTATAATTATATGTCCATGTGTATTTTTCTGGAAAAAAACAGTTCAAAAGTACATGCTAGCAAAATCAAAAAGGAATTTAGACACAAAGCAAGACTCTATCTCAAAAGCCAAAATAAAATAAAATAAAATAAAATAAAATGGAATTTAGAAAAAACAGAATGAAATCAACCAAGGAGCACAATGAAGGGAAAAAATCCCAGAAAGATAGTTGTTCATTGATCTGCAAAGTTACAGGTTTAATTAGAGTAGGAGGTCAGGGAGTTACGTGAGGAAAAAAAACTGGGCTGAAGAGTGTTGAGACGTGGTCTTCCTATGTAGCCCAGGCAGGCCTTGAACTTGCTGTGTAGCCCAGGCTGGCCTCGAACTCATGATCCTCATGCCTTGATCTACTCCTGAGTGCCGGGATTACAGGTGTGTGCCACCATGCCCAGCAAAATACATTTCCAAGCCACACGGGATGATGCACACCTGTACATAAATTCAGCACTCTGGGAGGCTGAGGCAGAAGGATCATAAATTTGAGCCCAGCCTGGGCAACTTAGTGACTTAGTGAGACCCTGTCTCAATTTTTTTTTTAAAGGACAGGAGATATAGCTCAGTGGATCAATCCTCAGTACTGCCCCCCTCCCCAATGCATTTACTTCTTTTTGGACTCAAGAACATTTTTGTCCTAATATTATGAATGGTATTTATCAGTGTACTGCTGTGAAAAATTACCAGAACGTGGTGGCTTGGGGCTGAGGGCGTAGCTCAGTGGTAGGTCATGTGCTTAGCATGCACGAGGCCTGAGTGTTGCAGTCTCCAGCGCTAAAAAGAAATGATGAAAACTTAGTGACTCAAAGCTACTCTCTCACACTTGTGGAGGCCAGAAGTCTGAAATCACAACTAACAAGGTGCTGTCCCAGGGAAGGCTCCTTGCCTCCTCCCCTGTGGAAGACACCCTTTCGCTGTGGTCGTATTGCTGGGTCTCTGTCTTCAGGGTCACATCTGTCGCCTTCCCCCTTCTCTGCACCTCTCTTCTGTGCGTCTTAAGGACGCTTGTCATGGGGTCTGGGGCTGAGTGGTGGAGCTGCTTGCCCAGCCTGCACAAGGCCCTGGGTTCTCTCCCCAACACTGCAGCAACAAAACAAAGCAAAACGAAACAAAGATCCTTAATTACATTTGCAAAGACTTTTTTCCAAAGAAGTTCATGTGTATAGTACCAACACCTCACGATGAACATATTTATTACGTATTGCAAACATATACCAATAAAAAAGGGAAGAAGCATATTAAAATGAGAAAATTAAAAAAATAATAATGAGGTCATAGTAATAGGTCCCAGAGACTAGGAAAAGGACATACCTTTTGGGTGGCTACGCTTAAAGCCAACCTCTAGACAAGTATTACCAGTAGAAATATAACATGAGCCACATATGTTATTTTAAATGGTCCAGTAGCCACGCTGCAAAAGGAAAAAGAAATGGGTAAAATCAATTTTAATGCTATTTTTATTTAATTAAACATATCCAAAACATTATCATTTCAACATTTAACTGAAATAAATATTATTAGTGAGATATTTTACATTTTTGTTTTGTTTTGTTGCTTTTTGAAACAGGGTCTCACTGTGTAGTCCAGGCCAGCCTTCAATTTTCCTTTTTTTGTGTGGGTACCAGGGGTCGACCTCAGGACCTCACACGCCAGCAGGCGCCCGTGCCGCTGAGCGATATCACCGGCCCTTTTTTCGTATGTGGGTTCCGGGAGTCGAACTCGGGCCCTTGTGCTTGCCAGGCAGGCGCTTACACCGCTGAGCCATCTCACCGGCCCAAAAGAAATAGCACTTTTTTTTTTATGTGGGTTCCAGAAGTTGAACTCAGGACCTTGTGCTTGGCAGGCAGGTGCTTATGCCACTGAGCTATCTCACCAGCCCCAGCCTTCAATTTTCTATGCAGTCCAGGCTGGCCTTGAACTCAAAATCCTCCAGCCTCAAGAGTGCTGGGATTAAAGGTGTGCACCACCATACCCGATATAAATTTCTTTTTTGGCACTAAGTTTGGTGTTCTGGTATTTTACATTTATAGCACATTACCAGTTTGGAGTAGCCATGTTCAAGGCTATCATAATAGACACAGCTAGTCTAAATAATCACAAAATAATTTATTATGCAGTGTGTGTTCACATGTGTGGAATAGTTTATCATAGAGCATGGAATGTACACATTGTAAACATTGGCAAAGTAAAAGTAATGATATAGGCACAGAAATGGGTAAATGTGGGGAGATAGCAACACAAACAAATGTTTCATTTTGTATAATAAGAAGTGAATCAATAACTAGAAGTTTAAATATAGAATTTAGAATTATAAAGTAGCCCTTCTTGTCAGTTACCTACTAATGAGAAAACTACTACAACATTTAGCAGTTTGAAACAACACCATTTTATTTTGCTTGGGATTCTGTGAGCCAGGAATTGAAGCAAAGCTTGGTCAGGAGGCTCTGTTTCTCATGGTATCCTCTGAGAGCCTAGGACAGCAGGAGACTTTGGAACAGTCAGCTGCTGGCTGAGGCTCAGTGGGGATGCTGGCTGGCAGGGCCTCTGCCCTCCTCCTGCAGGCCTCCCTGCTGGTTGCATGGGCTTCCTACAAGATGCTGGCTGGGGTCTAAGAAGGAATATTCCAAGAGATGAAGGCAGATTCTGCAGATTGTTTAAGGTCAAATTATCACTTTTCTTGCACTTTACTGACTGAAATAGAGCCAGCCAAAACTCAAAGGCAGAAAAATAGACTTCACCTCTTACTGGAGGACAAGTAAATTAACATTGCTAAAGAGTTTATGGAGCAAAAGGTCTAGTTGAGCCAACCTTAAAAACATAATCTATTGAACCACTAGAAGAAAATCAATAGATAATTGCCATTAGGAGAGAAGAAAAGTGGAAAGGGAGTTGAGAGATCGTGAGCTTGACAATTATTCTAGATACAGCCAAGTGTTGATAAATCAAAAAATATGAGCCATAACTCTATGAGGCTGAGGCAGGAAAATTGCAAGTTCAACTAAGTGTGGGCAATCTGGTGACTTAATGAGACACTGTCTCAAAATAAAAATGTAAAAAGGCCTAGGGATATAGCTTGGTATGAAGGCTCTGGGTTCAATCCACAGTACGGCAAAAAATTTTAAAAAGGAAAAATGAATAAGAAAGAAATATGAGACATAAACATTATCTAGTGTTATCACAGTAAGTACCAGAAGAGCTGAAAAGCAGAGATGGTAAGAGGGGTCTTGAGGAAGATGAAGCAGGAGTCTGATGTTTCACATTACACCTTTTTATACAAAAGGAATTACTATGTCTTTATGTGGGTTATTTTTATAACATAAGTAGGTATTTTATGAAGCTAGGTTAAAAACTAATCTAATCTATGAAGTAATGAGGTATGTGCTATAAGAAAGAAAGAAAGAAAGAAAGAAAGAAAGAAAGAAAGAAAGAAAGAAAGAGTGAATGGAAACTAGCAACATAGAAGAATTAATACATTATGACCAAGTGGGATTTAGCCTAGGGATGCAAAGTTGGTTTAACATTGAAAATCCATCAATATAATACATCATAATAACAGAACAAAGAACAAGGAATACTTGGTGGTCTCAACAGATGCAGAAAAAAGTATTTGACAGCTCCAACACTCTTCCATGATTGAAAAAAAAAAAAAAACTCAACAAGTAGAAAAGAGAACTTCTTTGGACTAAGGGTATGGCTCAGTAGTAAGAGCAGTTGCCTAGCAAGTGAGAGTCCCTGGGGATCTCTACAAAAGAAAAGGAAGGGGGGGGGAAGAGGAGAGAAGTTCCTCAACCAGATACAGAGCACCTGTGAAAACTCCACAGCTAACACCATACTACCGGTGAAGGACTGAATGCTTTCTTACTCAGATCAGGAATAAGACAAGGATGTCTTCTCTTACCACTTCTAGTCAACATTGTACTGAAGGGTCTGGCCAGAGCAACTTGGAAACAAAAATAAATAAAAAGCATCCATACTGAAAAGGAAGAAGTGGCCTGGGGCTCTCTCTCAGTGGTAAAATGCTTGCCTAGCATCCACCAGGCTCTGGTTTCAACCCCCCACACCACATACACACACAAAAAGGAGGAGGAGGGGGAGGAGTAGGAGGAGGGGAAGGAGGAGGAGAAAAACTACCTCTATTCACAGACGACACAAGAGACAACTATGAGAGCTAACAAACAGGCTCAAGAAATTTGCAGGATTCAAGATCAATATCGCCGGGTGTGGTGGCTCACTCCTGTAATCCCAGCACTTGGGAGGCTGAAGCAGGAGGATCACTGTGAGTTTGAGGCCAGCTTGAGCTACAAAGTGAGTTCTAGGCCAGCCTGAACTGCATAGTGAAACCCTGTCTCAAAAAGACAAAGGAAAAAAAAAGATCAATATAGTTTATTATTTTTCTTTTATGTGGTAATGGGGATTGAACTCAGAGCCTTTGCACTGAGCTACATCCCCAGTCTTATTTATTTATTTATTTATTTATTTATTTATTTATTTTTGAAACATGGTCTTACAAATTTGCCCAGATCAAGCTTGACAGGAAATCTTCCTGCCTCAGCTTCCAAGAGTTTTGGGATTGCAGGCCTGCATCATTCTACCACCCTCAACCATATTTCTATACACTAGAAATAAACAGTCCAAAAAATAAAGTTTAGAAACTTATCCTACTTACAATAGCATAAAAATACTTAGGAATTACATTCAACAAAAGAGGTGCAAGATTTGCACACTAAATTCTACAAACATCATCAAAGAAATTAATGAGCTAAATTAATAAAAAGGCATCCCCTATCCACAGACTGGAAGACTTGTATTGTTAAGATGGCAATAGTACACAAACTAAGGTACAGGCTCAATATAATCCATCCCAGTCTGTTTTGCGTTGCTATAACAAAATACTTGAGGCTGGGCATTTATAAGTAGAGAAGCCTATTTTGCTCATGACTCTGGTGGCTGGAAGATCTGAACAGCATGGTGCTGACATCCTGGTGAGAGTCCTGAGTCACGAGATGGCAGAAGAGCAGAAAAGGAACCGGCCACATGTGGAAGAGACCAAGCATGTAGGGCGGCTTCATTTTCTAACAACCTGCTCTCAGGAGAACAGATCCACCCCTACAAAACCCAACCTACTCCACTGGAGCAGAGTTAGCCCTTCATGAAGGTGAAGCCACTGTGACCTAGTTACTGTCCACTGGGCCCAACCTCTCTAGGTTTCACCGTCTGACCACTACCACACTGGAGAACGAGCTTCCAGCACAGGAACATGTTGGGGACACAGTCCCAAACCATACCTGCACTGTTACACTTTAGATTTGAAATGTCCCCAAAGGCTCCTGTGTTGAAGGTTTGGTCCCCAATGCAACAGTATCAGAGGTGGGACTTTTAGAAGGTGACTGGATCATGAGAGCTCTGACTTCAGTGGATTAATCCATTTATGAATTCATAATTCCATGGCATTATTGGGTCTATCTCTGATGCCTGGCTGCCATGAGGTGAACAGCTTTCCTCTACCACACCTTTCCACCTCACCACAGGCCTAAAAGCAATGGAGCCAGGTGACCACAGACTGAATCCTCTATAATCATGAGCCAAAGTAAATCTTTTCTCCTTTAAGTGGTTACTCTCAGGTATTTTGTCACAGGGAAAGACAGTTAACTAACACACAAACCACAGCAAGTCTCTATTAAAATTTCAGCTGCCTGTTTTACAGATATTAAAATTCACACAAAGGTGCAACAGACCTGGAATAGGCCAAAATAATCTTGAAAAAGAACAAAGTTGGAGGATGTACATTTTCTGATTTCAAAACTTATTACAAATCTATAGTAAACAAGATTATACAGAACTGGAATAAAGACACCTATAAATCAAGGGACTAGAACTGAGAGTCTAGAAGCAAACACTCATATTTCTGGGAAATTGATTGGTGACAAAGAGGCCAAGCCCATTCATTGGAGGAAAGAAACATCTTTTCAGTGAATGTTGCTGGGAAAATTGGACATACACAGGCAGCAAAAAAAATGAAGCCCCTGCCTTGCAACATATATAAAAATTAACTCAAAAAGGATCAAAAGCTAAATGGAAGAGATGTAAGAGCTGAACTTATAAAACTCTCAGAAGATAAGTGAGGAATAATCTTAGTGATTTTGATAGCAGCAATGGTTTCTTAGATAAGACCCTTAAAGCACAAGCAACAAAATAAAAAGTAGATAAAATAGAATTTATTAAACCTGAACATTTTTGTACTTCATAGGACACTAAACATGCGAAAGACAACCCACCAAAAGGGAAAAATATTTTCAAATCATATGTCTGATAAGGGCCTAATAACCAGATTATACACAGAACTGACAATTCAACAGCAAAGGCAACTCAATTTTGAAAAGCACAAAGGATTTGAATAGCTATTTCTCCAAAAAAACATATGCAAATGGCCAGTAGGTACACAAAGAGATGTTCGACACCAATCACTAGGGAAATACAACTCAAAATCGCAGAGCTACTGCTTCTCACCCACTAGATTGGTTGTAAGCAAAAAGACAGATAAGAAAAAGTGTTAGTGAAGCTAGGTGAGGTAACTGAGGCAGGAGGGTTGCAAGTTTGAGCCCAGTCTGGGCAACTTAGTGAGATCCTGTCTCAAAACTTCTTTAGAAAAATGTTTTTAGGGCCAGTGAGATGGCTCAGCGGCATAAGCGCCTGCCTGGCAAGCATGAGGTCCTGAGTTCGACTCCCAGTACCCACATACGAAAAAAGGGCCAGTGATATCGCTCAGCAGCACAGGCGCCTGCTGGCTCACGAGGTCCTGAGTTCGACCCCCAGGACCCACAAAAAAAAAAAAGTTTTTAAAGAGTGGGAATGTAGCTCAGTGTGAAGGACCTGGGTTCAATCCCTAGTACAGCCAAAAAACAAAGTCAGTAAGGATGTGGAGAGTTGGGGACCCTCACACACTGCTGATGGAAATATAAAATGGTGCAGCCACATTCAAAACCAGCGTGGCAATTTGTCAAAAGATTAAGCATAGAGTTACCATATGACTCAGCAACTCCAGGTACATAGTATACCCAGAGACATGAAGGCATACGTCTACATAAAAACTGTATACCAATGTTACACAACAGCATTACCCACAATAGCCAGAAGAACAAGCAATCCAAATAGTATCAACTGCTGAACTGGTAAAGGATGTGGTATATCCATACAATAGAATACTACTCAGCAAAGAAGAAGGAATAAAGCCCTAATGTATGTTACAGCTTGAAGGACCCTTTAAAACATCATACTAAGAGGTAGAAAACAGTCACAAAGTGCCACATATCATATCATTGCCATTTATATGAATGCTGAAAATGAGAAATCTGTGGAGACAGAAACTAGATTAGTGGCTTTGGAGCAGGGGGAATAAAGAGTGCGGTGTGTCTCTCAGGGTAATAAGAGTGTGCTAGTTAGGTACCGGAGAATGTTGCACGATTCTGTGACTATATGAAAAGCTACTGAACTGAACACGTTAAAGATGAATTTTATGGTGTGTGAAAAAGAAGAAAAGAGAAAGAATATGTAAAATTTTGAGGGAGAAAGGAAAGAACTGAAAGACTAAATTGGACCCTTTATTTTCTCAGTGAAACAAGTGTTCACTGCACAGAGCTAGTCCACAGCGTCTGCAGCACTTAATAAACGCATCCTGACCAGGCTGAGGGTCAGCAGCTGCTCATTTCAAAGAAGGCAAAGGGCTCTGCTGATGTAGAAGGGCTGGGGTGGAGGATTCAAAGGGGAAACTTTCCATTGAGCCTTTTCGTTTTTCTGAAACAAAAAGGGATATTGAACCCAGGGCCTTCGCACTGTGCTACATCCCCAGCCCTTTTTACATTTTAATCTTTATTTTCAAACAGGATCGTTGTAAGTCACTAAATTACCCAGGCTGGGCTGGAACATGGAATCCTCCTGCCTCAGCCTCCCAGAGTGCTGGGATTACAGGTCTGCACTTCTGGTCCCAGCTTCCACTGAGCCTTCTAAGGGGTGGGGGCAGCACCCTTAGTGTGTCCCCCATCCTGGGTCATGGTCTGTTGCCGCTTTCCTCAGCTGGTCAGTTGGTCCCCTTGCCAGTGACAACAGGCAGGCAGCCCTGGAAAAAGCCTGTTTTCAGTTTCTGGGTAAAACGCCTCTTGCCTTAGCAAGCACCTTCTTTTGCCATTTTCCCAGTGAGTGACTCAGTCTCCTAGAGGCGACTCTGTGGTCACTTCCTGGACACTCAATCACCTGGAAAATCTGAGGCTGCTCCTGTCCAAAAGGCGGGTCCCGCGGAGGCAACGGGTACAAAATTCCAGTTAGGTCAAATTGAGGAGTTGGACTGTAGGCCATGGGGACTATCTTTAGCAACTCCAAAATGGCTGAGTGGCTTTTTAGGGTCCCCAGGACAAATAAATGCAAGGCCATGATGTCTTACTTCGCTTGACTTAGCCATTCTACAACACACACAGGCATCTCAGAACATCATGTGTCTGCACCATCAATACACACAGACTTTGTCAACTAAAACAGTATCTTTTTAGAAGAAAGGAAGAAATGTCTGCCTTCCTCTCCTTCTCAGCCCTCCCCAAGTCCCCTCGCGGCCTGGGGTCCCTCCCCAGTGCCCAGGGCGCCAGAGAACCCAGCCAGGGCAGTCGCCGACTTGGAGCCCGTCACCCGGCCTGGCGCGCGCCGCGGGACTTCCCCGGACTCTCCTGGAAGCGGAGGGCACCGAGCGCCCACGGCACAGCCGCAGCTGGCCGTGGGCCGGCTCTACCTGTGCCAGAGGGCGTCCCTACCTTGCGCTTGTTGCTCCATGGCGCCCTCTCGCGGTCATCTGGACCCGCGGCCCGCTTGCCTCTCTAAACTGTGGACCTCATCTCTGCCTGGTCCGGAGCTGCGCAACGTGCTGATGCCGCTCCCCACCCCGTTCTGATTGTTGTTTTTTGGAGGTACTGGTGATGGATCCCAGGCCCTTCACACTGAGCTACATCTCCAGCCCTTTTTTATTTTTTTGTTTTAAGACAGGGTCTCACTAAGTTGCTCCAGGCTGGGACCTGCTGACTCAACCTTTGCCGCTCTTCCAAGGGTCCCCGGCTTGGCTGATGGCATTTGTCACAGCAAAGCCCACCATGATCCACTCTGTTTTCTTCCAGTGCTGGGGTCGAACTCCCTGCAAGGCAAGCGTGCAAACACCAAGCCACAGCCCAGCCCCGAAGGGCGCTTTTGAAAGGTACACCACTTCCCTGACCCCATCCCAACTTCACCCTCCCGCCCCGCTCTTGAGAGTCTCACAGTAGTCCGTGCTTTTAGTACCCTTTTTTTTTTGTGGGTACCGGGGGTCGACCTCGCGCGCCAGCAGGCGCCCGTGCCGCTGAGCGATATCACCGGCCCTTTCTCCTTATGTGGGTTCCGGGAGTCGAACTCGGGCCCTCGCACTTGCCGGACAGGTGCTTACGCCGCTGAGCCATCTCACCTGAGCAGTACCCATTTCTTGAGAAAGCATTTTTGAGAAATTGCAGTTACAGCAATGGCTACTGCACGTCACGGGTGCGACACCAATGGCATCCCTGGTGTGTGCATGGGTGTGGTGTGCGTGGCTGTGAGTAGGCACCTGGCCCCTTGCTACCATTCAGGAGCTTCCAGGGCCTCAGGTCTGAGACGAACTAGCCAGGCGGGGACATCCTGCTGCTTCAGCCCCACCTGGGAGGCTGTCACTGGCCAGGGCCTGACTCAGCAGCTGACTGTGATTCCCAGGGCCTGTGGGGATCCTCTGTGTGACCCCAGGACTCCTGGCAGAGGGATCCCTGCTACGGTGTGACCTCTCAGTCATTGGATTCAGCCCCTCAGTGGTTCCCACAGTCACAGCTCATTTAAGGACATTACAGTGTTGAGGTTGGCGGGCTCCGCTCGTGGAATGGTCATTACCATCATCACCTGGTATTTCTCAGTTATGTGCACTGTGCTTTTCAGGAACTTTCAAACACTACTAAACAGTACCCCTGCCCTCCCAAAATGTATAGTCCCATGGGGAAGGGGGTGTTAACACCAGAATGTACAAGAAAATAAATTTATCCTGATTTTATTAAAGCTAATTGAGTGTCAGGCATGATGCCACATGCCTGTAATCCCAGCATTTGTAAGCCTGAGACAGGAGAATCTTGAGTTCCAGGCCAGCCTGGGCTACATAGCAAGATCCTATCTTTAAAAAAAAAAAAAAAAAAAAAAAAAAAAATTCATTTGTGTACTTGCATAAGTCAAATAAGACTTTTTCTTTTCTTTTCTTTTCTTTTCAATACTGGAAATTGAACCCAGGGCCTTCCCACTGAGCTCTATCCCCAGCCCTTTAGATTTTTTATTTTGAGACAGGGTCTCTCTAAGTCACTAAGTTGCCCAGGCTGGGCTCGAACCTGTGGTCCTCCTGGATCCTTCCATCCACCCAGGGATAGACAAGGAAACGTTTGAGCTGTAGTAGCTTCAGGGACAGCTGGATCCAGGGCTACAATGCCAGGAGGAAGTTCTCTCTCCTTTCCCCTCACCCCTACCATACCCCCACTTTCTGAAATTTGCCTGCGGTCTTCCTTCTCACACAGAAGGGCTGCACAGCAGGAAATCAGCCCCGAGCTCTGGCCTCATTTCTTTGGCCCCATGCCAAAGAGGAAGAGAAATCTTCTGGTTCCATCTAAACAAAGCAGAAGTTGACAAGAGTGGAAGAGCCCCTCTTCTAGGCAGGAGGGCAGGGAGTTTCTATTGATAGTCATCTAGAGCCATGTAGCTGGGGTTGGGGGGAAGTGCTCCCCAAAATAAGGGTGGGCTTAGCAAACAAAACTAGGTAAGCCAGGAAAGCTGTGCGGTCATCTTCTCTGGAACGAGTGCCCACAGTTTCTAAGCAACTATCAAAGGGGTCCCCAAGCCAGATGTTCAGTTCTCATCCTCGAAGGAACCGTGGGGGCCATGGAGTTCAATAGCTTCGTTTTCCATCACAGAGCACTGAGCCACGGACAGTGTAGGCGGCCAGCCTGAGACGACAGAGCTGTGTGGGGGTCCACGAGCACTCAGAGGCAGAGACCAAGGGATGTGTAGCAAGCAGGAGTCCAGATCTGTTCTAAAGTTGAGGGTCAAGACAACCATTTAAAACCTGATAGAGTACAAGGAGTAATAACAAGAGGGGGACAGGATGGAGTATCGTAAGAAGATGTGCAGCCAGGTGTGGTGGTCTACATCTGTAATCCCAGCACTCTGGGAGGCTGAGGCAGGAGAATCACAAGTTTGATCCCAGCCTAGACAATTTAGTGACTTAGTAAGACCCTGTCTCAAAAAATAAGTAAATAAGTAAAAAAAAGGGCTGAGGATGTAGCTCAGTGCAAAGGCCTTGGGTTAAATCCCCAGTACTAAGAAGGAGAAAAAAGAAGAGAGTGTAGGGACACAAAAACACAGAAGGGAATGAGGCTGGATTTTAAAAAAAGAAAAGAAAAAAGCCAAAGTCAACAAAGGCTGGCTTGTTGCTCCAGGGCCCACAGAGGTCTGTACCCTGGGAGGAATTTTGGAGAATAGGCGAGGCCCCATCTAACTGGAAATGGGCGAAGGTTGTTCTGATTTCCAAAAGAGGAAGAGCAGATTCCAAGAACCTCGGGCTAGGACTGGACATAGGCCCAGTGCAGGCTGGGTATGGACATGGCGTGCCAAGCACACTGCTTCCACCTTAGAGAAAGATCCTGGCTAGCAAGTTCCTCAGGGGAACACTCTGGACTGCAGAGCTTCTGGCTTGGTGTGTCTGAAAAGAACATTTAGGGATTAAAAACCAGGATGACAGGGGCTGGGGTGCAGCTCAGTAGCAGAGAGTGTGTTGGGCATGAGTGAGGCCCCCAGTTCCATCCCTGCCACCAAAGCAAACAGAAACCAAAAGAAGAAATGGCAGGTGGCACCCAGCTGAATTCACCTCCCAGACAGTCCAAGTCAGTGAGGAAACTCCCCATCGAATCTCCCTGTCTGGCCTCGAGATGACCCTTGCCTTCTTTCCTGCCTGGTGACGGTGTCCCTACCCCCAGTGACAAGCACACACATGCTGATCCTGTAGCAAGGCCATGTGAAACCAAGCTCTGAACGCTCGCCACAAGCCGATACATTGATAGGCTCGATAATATGAAAGTAAGGATTCCGATTCAGTGAGAGATGTTGTAAAGCAAGTTAACAGACCTATCAGAGACTGGCAAAATACAAACGCAAAGTAAAAGATCAAAAAAGGTTAGCTTCAAAGATATAAAAATTGCCTCTAATCAGGAAAAGAAAAAAAAAAAAAACTATAGGGCCTTGAAAAATGGGCAGAAGTTGTGAACAGGTCATTCTCAGGAATTAAAACCTAGAAAGCTAGCAAACATTCAAAGAGATTCTCAAACTTATTAGTAGTTGAAGAAGTACAAAGGAAAATAATAGACATTATGTGCACGCCCATCAGAAAGACCGAAATTAGAAATCTGGGCGATGTCTAGGGCTGGCGGAGATATGGAGGGGGAAGGACCCTGATTTACAGGACCCTGATTCACTCTGGGAGTGTAGGCCGCTGCGGGGGACCAGGCTTCGACTCTTTAGTTCAATAATATCTGTACTCTCTTGTCCAGCACTTCTCCTAAGTTAATTTCTCCAAGAAATTCTTTTATAATTTCATATAAGTGTATATAAAAAGATGTTCAGGGTAGCATTGTAATTACAAAGAGAAGCAACCTAGGTGCTCACCGTGGGGGGATACGTAAGTAAACCGCGGGACAGGCAATGGCTAGAAGTAATAGAGTAGATGCATATCTAGCAGCATGGGTGGCTATTTTAAAACAGAGTATTGAGTAAACACAAAAGAAGTCTAATAAGCTCCATCATACGATACATCCATGGAAATCAAGAGCACATGCCCATAAAATAGCACGACACATCCTGCAAGAATGCATGCAAATGAAAGCGAACACATCAAACACATTAGAATGGCTATTTTGGGGGAAGAGGAGATGAAAGTGGACGCCACGGAGTCCTCTAGGGCTCACCCGTTGCTTCGTCCTTTCCTCCCAAGCTCAGGGAAGGGCTGTGCTTCTCTGGCACCCTCTGTCCTGTACCTGGACAGCGGCATGGAGTTAGTTCTGTCTCAAGACTTGTGGGTGGAAGACAGGCGTGCTAAGCGGAGACTAAAGCCTTGTTCATGGCAGGAGACCATGGGTCCTCTGGTCCCTACTGCAGGCGGTCACAGCTACAGGAGCAGGGAGGAGACGTCCATCCACCCGCATCCCTGAGTGAGTGCAAGGAACCTCCCCAGCCTCCTCCTGCCGCCCTGCACTGGACTGGAAGTGCTGGGAGAAGGAAAGTCTTATTTTAATCCCCACGGACTGGGGGTGTTTGTAACAGCAGCATAATCAGAACTGATTCTGATTAACGCAGAGAAAAATCAGTTAGATAAAACCAGAGATGGAAGCGTGGTTAATTCTACCCTGTGAAACTTAGCTGCCTCCTGCCCCAACCTGAATTAGATAAAGGAATTAAAGCAATGACTTCAGGTCACACAGCCTTCCAGGAGGGCAGGACAACAGCCCTCGAAAGGGTGAGCGGGATAAATTCTGTGCCCGCCTGGGCTTCAGCAAGGGCTCCTCCAGGATCTGGCTCCCAGGAACCCAGTGGAGACCCGGGTGCCGAGGGGATCAAGTCAGCCCCAAGCGGCCTGCTGCACCGCTGGGTCCTTAGTCTCCCCCTTCAACCTTCTGTCAGTTATTTAGGTGAAGATATAGATGGGGGGAGGGCGAACATCTGAGGACAGCATCCTGTGGAGACACCTGCGAAATAAAATGTAAATTCTTTTTTTTTTTTTTCTTTTCTGAGCTGGGGATTGAACCTAGGGCCTCACATATATTAGGTGAGTGCTCTACCACTGAGCTACATCTCAAGCTGTTTGTTCGTTTTGCAGTGCTGGAGATTGAACCAGGGCCTTCACACTGAGCTATGTCACCAGCCCTTTTTTAAAAATTTTGAGACAAGCCCTCACTAAGTTGCCCAGACTGTACTTCAACTAGCTACCCTCTTGCCTCAGCCTCTCAGAGTCCCAGGACAACAGGAATGTGCAACCATACCCAGCTCTCCCCCCTTTTACAAAATTTTTATTTTGAGTCAGGTGGGCTAACTTGCCCATGGTGGGCTCCAACTTGCCATCCTCCTGCCTTGGCCTCCCAAGTAGCTGAGGTTACAGGCTTGCTCTACTGTGCCCGGCTTAGGAATGCAAATTCTTAGGCCTCACCTCACTTACTGAATCAGAAACTCCCAGGGAGGAACGCTGAAATCTACGTCAGCCCTCTAGGCAGCTCTGGTGCACACTAGGATTTGAGAACTAACATTTTAGACCAATGGGCCAATACCAACAGCACCCCGATTCCTCAGTAATGTTAATCTCCTTGTCCTCCCCAGCCTTTCTCACCCAATAATGGGGGAAACCCCAGCAAGGAACATAAGTTATTGAACAACATTGTCAGAAAAGCTCAGAACTTTTATTTTTTTACTTTTTTTATGATTTTAAAGAGAAAAAACAATAAAAACAATGATACAAAATTTCAAAACAAGATAGTAGGGAAGTAACAATGTTTAATACATTGCTTATTGTTATCCTCAAAGTAGTTGCTCAAATCACAAGATACAGGCATGAAAAATTGATCAAACAATATAAGCACAAACCTTTCTTATCAATGGACTTACAGAAATTAGTAGTTAGCTATCTTAACTATCCTATTTATGTATATATATATAGATATAGAGAGATATATATATTTACTTTTCCTTTATATATTTACTTTTCCTTTTCCCTTCCTTCTTTTCTCCTTTTCCCCATCCCAGTTTCTCTTTCCTTTTAAACAGTTTCTTCCCAATTCACAATATCTGTTGTACATTTTGGATCTTATTTACTCTTTCAGTCTCACACTAGGGAGACAATATGATGTTTACACGTGAGACTGATTTATTTCACTTATGAGTATGGTCTCAAGTTGTGTCCATTTACCTATAAAAATCTCAAGTTTATCCTTCTTTATAGCTGAGTAATATTCCATTGTATAAAAATACCACATCTTTTTTATCCATTGCTCAGTGGATGGGCATTTGGGTTGTTTCCAAAATTTAGCTATTACAAATTGTGCTGCTATAAATATGGGTGCACATATATCACTGTGATATGATGTTTTTAATTCTTCTGGGAAAATATTCAGAAGGGGAGTAGCTGGGTCGAATGGGACCTCTAAACCTAGTTTTTTGAGGAATCTCCACACTGATTTCCACAGTGGCTGTACCAGTCGACACTCCCACCAACAGTGGAGAAGGGTTCCTTTTCCCCCACAGCCCCTCCAACATTTGTTATCGGTTGATTTCTTGATAATAGCCATTCTTTCTGGGGTGAGATGGAATCTCAGTGTTGTTTTAATTTGCATCTCTCGAATGATCAATGATGTTGAACATTTTTTCATATATTTATTTGCTATCTGTATTTCTTCATCTGAGAAGTGCCTATTCATCTCAGATGCCCATTTTTGGAGTGGGTCTTTGAATTTGGTCTGTTTTTTTCAGTTCTTATGTTCTAGATAGAAGTCCTTTGTCCGAGGGACAGTTGGCTAAAATTTTTTCCCACTCTGTGGGTTGTCTCTTCACTCTGTTGGTGATTTCTTTTGCTGTGCAAAAGCTTTTTAATAAGATGAGATCCCAGTTGTTGATTTTTTGGAGTATTTCCTGTGCAGTTTGGGTTTTGTTCATGAAGTCTCTGCCTACACCTATGTCTTCAAGATTTCTACCTACTTTCTCTTCCAGTAGATTCAGTGTTTCTGTTTTAATATTTAGATCTTTGATCCTTTCTTTTTTTTTTTTTTTTTTGGCACCAGGAATAGAACTCACGACCTCACGCTTGCCAGGCAGGTTCTGTGCCGCTGAGCTATATCCCTGGCCCCTTTGATCCATTTTGACTTTAGTTTAGTGCATGGTGAAAGATATGGGTCTAGTTTTAATCTTCGGCATGTGTAGAGCCAGTTTTTCCAGCACCATTTATTAAAGAGACTATCTTTCTTCCAGTGAACATGTTTGGCCCCTTTGTCAAAGATAAGGTGGCTGAGTGTGTTTGTAGTTGTGTCTGCATCTTCTAATCTGTTCCACTGATTCTCAGGTCTATTTTTTTTTTTTTTGCCAGTACCATACTATTTTATCACAGTAGCTTTGTAGTGTAATTTCAAGTCAGGGATTTTGATGCCTCCTGCCTTGCCTTTGTTGCCCAGAACTGCTTTTGCTATTCCAGGTCTCTTCTGGTTCCAAATGAATTTTAGGAATGTTTTCTTTAGTTCTGTGCGGTATGCTAATGATACTTTGATTGGGATTGCATTAAATCTGTATAACAGTTTTGGGAGTGTGGCCATTTTCACTATGTTGGTTCTTCCTATCCATGAGCAAGGAGTATCTTTCCATTTTCTGATATTCTCTTTAATCTCCTTTTTCAGAGTACTGTAATTTTCAATGTATAGATCTTTTACTTCTTTTGTTCGGTCGCTTCCTAAGTATTTCATTTTTTTGGATAATATTGTGAAGGGTGTGGTTTCCCTAATTTCTCTCTCAGTGAGTTTGTTGTTTGTGTACAGGAATGCTATTGATTTTTCAGTGTTGTCTTTGTATCCAGCTACACTGCTGAATTTACTTATTATAGAAGAAGCCTTTTGGTGGATTTTTTAGGGTCTTCTATGTAGACAATCATCTCAACTGTGAATAATGATAATTTAACTTCTTCCTTTCCTATCCTTAGTCCTTTTATTTCTCTCTCTTGTCTAATTGCTCTGGCTAATATTTCCAGAACTATATTGAATAGGAGTGGTGATAGTGGACATCCTTGAGTTGTTCCTGATTTTAGAGTGAAAGCTTTCAGTTTTTGTCCATTTAGTGTGATGTTAGCTGTTGGTTTGTCATACATGGCTTTTATCAGATTGAGGTAAAAACCATCTATTCCAATTTTCTGTAGGGTTTTTATCATGAATGAGTGTTGGATTTTGTCAAAAGCTTTTTTTGCATCTATTGAGATGATCATGTGATTTTGTCTTTGGCTCTGTTGATATGGTGTGTTACATTTATTGATTTGTGTATGTTGAACCATCCCTGCATTCCTGGGATGAGTCCCACTTGGTCATGGTGTATAATCTTCTTGATAATTTGTTGCTAGTATCTTACTGAGGATTTTTGCATCTGTGTTCATTAGGGAGATTGGCCTGTAGTTCTCTTTTTTGGTAAGGTCTTTCTCTGGTTTTGGTATCAGGGTAATACTTGCCTCCAGGCATGAGTTAGGGAGTATTGCTTCCCTTTCAATTTCATTAAAGAGTTTGAGTAATATTGGCATTAAATCTTCTCTAAATTTCTTGTAGAATTCAGCAGTGAATCCATTAGGACCTGAGCTTTTCTTTGTTGGTAAGCTTTATTTATTTATTATTTATTTATTTGTGGGTACCGGGGGTCGACCTCAGGACCTCACGTGCCAGCAGGTGCCCAGGCTGCTGAGCGATATCACCATCCCTTTTTCATATGTGGGTACCGGGAGTTGAACTCAGGACCTCGCGCTTGCCAGGAAGGCGCTTATGTTGCTGAGCTATCTCACCGGCCCTGTTGGTAAGTTTTTAATTATGTTTTCAATTTCATTAACTGATACTGGGTAATTCAGAATTTTTATATCTTCTTGATTCAGCTTTTTCTAGAAATCTGTCCATTTCTTCTGTGTTTTCCATCCTATGAAAGTAAAGATTTTTGAAGTATATATTGATGATCTTCTGAATTTCCATAAGATCTGTAGTGATTTCACCCTTTTCATTCCTCAGTGCATGAATGTGAGTCTTTTCTTTCCTTTTTTTGATAAGGTTGGCTAAGGGTTTATCAATTTTATTTATTCTTTCAAAGAACCAACTCTTTGATTCATTAATTCTTTGTATCGTTTTCTTAGTCTCCATTGTGTTAAGTTCTGCTCTGATCTTTATAATTTCTTCCCTTGTATGGGCTTTGGGCTTGTCTTGCTCTTCTTTTTCTAGAAGCTTGAGGTGCAGCATTAGGTTGTTTATTTGTGCTCATTCTATTTTCCTGATGTGAGAATTCACCACTACAAATTTCCCTCTTAGGACTGCTTCCATTTTGTCCCATAAGTTCCAATACATTGTATCTGCTTTCTTGTTTAGTTCTAGATTTTTTTTTTTTTGTGGGTACCGGGGGGTCGACCTCAGGCGCCCGTGCTGCTGAGCAATATCACCGGCCCCTTTTTCGTATGTGGGATCTGGGAGTCGAACTCGGGCCCTCGTGCTTGCCGGGCAGGCGCTTAAGCCGCTGAGCCATCTCACCGGCCCTTAGTTCTAGATATTGTTTAATTTCTTCTTTAATTTCGTCTGTGACCCATTGATTGTTTAGGAAGGTGTTATTTAATTTCCATGTGTTTATGTAGTTTTTGCAGTTTCTTTTGCCATTAATTTCTAATTTCATTGCCCTATGGTCAGATAATATGTATGGGATAATTTCAATTCCTTTGCATTTACTTAAGCATGTTCTGTGGGCTAGTATATGGTCTATTCTAGAGAACGTCCCATGTGCAGCTGAGAAGAATGTGTATTCTGATGATGTTGGGTGGAACACTCTGAAAACATCTACTAAGTCCATTTGTTCACAGGTTTGGTTCAGTTCTGATATTTCTTTGCTGATTTTTTGTTTAGTTGATCTCTCTCTTTGTGACAATGGGGTATTAAGGTCTCCTGTTACAATTGTGTTATTGCTTATTTGGTTTTTTTCATGTCTATTAATAATTGTCTTATATAGTTGGGTGCGCCCATATTTTGTCCATATGTATTTGTGATTGTTATCTCTTCTTCTTGAATTTTTCCCCTAACAAGTACATAGTGGCCGTCTTTATCTCTTTTGATCATTCTTGGTTTGAAGTTCCGCAAACAGGATAGCTACCCCTTCTTTATTCTGGGTTCCTGTTGCATGGAAGATTGTTTTCCATCCTTTGACTTTCAGTCTGTTAATTTGTTCTTGAGTTAAATGTGTTCCTTGTATACAGCATATTGTTGGATCTTGTTTCTTGATCCATTCTGCCGGTCTGTTTCTTTTGATTGCTGAATTGAGGCCATTGACGTTGATGGTTATAACTGATATCTATTGGCTTATCTTTGTGAAGATATTTTCCTGCTGTTGGTTCCCTGCTTTTCCCCTGTTTAACTGCTTGCCCTGCCTGGTGGTTTCTTTCTGTTGTTGTTCTTGGAATTGTGGTCATTTTTATCTCGGTCTACAATATCTTGCAGTACTCTTTGTAGGGTTGGTTTGGTGGTCCTGAATTTCTTCAGTTGTTCTTTGTCATGGAAGTATCTTATTTCTCCATTAATTTTGAGAGATAGTTTTGTAGGGTACACCAATCCGGGTTGGAAGTTGTTTTCTTTCAGGACTTGAAATACTTCACTCCAAGCTCTTCTTGACTTGAGGGTTTGTGTTGAGAAGTCTGCGGTGATTCTAATGGGCTTTCCTTTATAGGTGATCTGTTTCCTTTCTCTGACAGCTCTTAATATTCTGTTCTGGTGCTGAATTTCTGGAATCTTGATTATTATATGTCTTGGTGTAGTTTTATTTTGGTCATGGCTGTTTGGAGTTCTATATGCTTCATTTATTTGTATGTCAAATTCTTTATCCACACTTGGGAAGTTTTCTGCCATTATTTCTATGAAGAGCTTTTTTATGGCATTTGTCTGTCTCCGGCTTTCTCAATGACCCCAATCAATCTTATGTTATTCTTCTATGCATCATCTTGTAGCTGTTGGATTGATTTTTAATGGTCTATTGCTATTTTTTTTTTTTTTTTTTTTTTGTGGGTACCGGGGGGACGACCTCAGGACCTCGCGCGCCAACAGGCACCCGTGCCACTGAGCGATATCACCGGCCCCTTTTTCGTATGTGGGATCCGGGAGTCGAACTCGGGCCTTCGCGCTTGCAAGGCAGGTGCTTAAGCCGCTGAGCTGTCTCACCGGCCCTCTATTGCTATTTTTAAGATATCTTTCTTTTTATGATCACTTGCTGCAATTCTGTCTTCAAGATCTGATATTCGGGCCGGTGAGATAGCTCAGTGGCATAAGCGCCTGCCTGGCAAGCACGAGGTCCTGAGTTCGACTCCTGGTACCCACACACGAAAAAAGGGATGGTGATATCGCTCAGCGGCATGGGTGCCTGCTGGCACGCAAGGTCCTGAAGTTGATCCCCGGTACCCACAAAAAAAAAAAAAAAGATCTGATATTCTATCCTCTCCTTCATTCAATCTATTGCATATACTTTCAATGGAGGTTTTAATCTCTTGGATTTCGGTTTGGATCTGTTTCATAGATTCTATTTTTTTCCTATGTTGGACATTTTTTGTTTCCATCATTTTTCTAAGCTCATCTATTCTTTTATCTGTCTTCTCTAGTATCTTTGATTTTAAGCATCATTCCTTTTTGTGTCTGAGAGATTATTTTCTCTATAGCCTTTTCCACTTTTTCACTTCTTTTTTTTTTTTTTTTAATGTGGGTACCAGGAGTCAAACTCAGTACCTCGCGCATGCCAGGCAAGTGCTTATGTCACTGAGCCATATCCCCAACCCCACTTTTTCACTTCTGTTGCTATCATTTCAGACAGTTCCAGTGTTTGACTTCCAATTTCATCTATCTCATTGTGTTCCAGGCTTGCCCTAGGTGGGCTGGGGGTCTGGGGTTGCATTTTGCTTCTGTGTCTTGTTATTTTCTTTTTTCTCTTCTATTTTATTTTCTTTTTATTTTCTTTTATTTTATTTTTATTTTTTTATTTTTCTTTTCTATTTTATTTTGTTTTCTATGTTTATGCTTGTTGATTTCTTATGATAGATACCTTTACCACTAGTATTGAGACTTCCTTAGATGTCTTTTATTTGGGGATGTCCTCTAGATGTAGGTGGTTCTTTATAGCTATCCGAAGAACCTACCTTCCCAATTTGTCAAGGATGCAAAGTTACTATTTGGCTCAGCACCCAATCCTTTGGTACTGGGCTGTGGTGGTGATTATGATCCCATAATATCACGGTGTTATCATACAGGGGAGAAAAATTGATTATAACATGTATGACATCCTGGCTAAAGTAGAATTAGTAATAACAATAGTTTCAAGTACAGCTTAACTACTGACAAACTATGGTAACCATTAACCTGCTACCTCCAACCACAGGAGCAAACTCCAAAGTTATATAACAAAATCAAGCATATACCACGTACTTGTATGCAGTGATTTTCCCCTTAGTGGAGTGGTTCTGCTCTTTTGCATGGGGCAGGGGACAGGATAAAGTGATAAATGAGGTCAAATATAGTAGAATCAAGGCTGGAAGTCAAAGGATGATCACCCAAATTTTGGGAAACTGGAGGAAACAGGAGGGAAAGAATGAAATAGAATGCATGGAGTAATCAGAAAGAGAAGAGACAGTGTTTACTCACTTGAAAGTTTAAGTTCAAAAAGTTGAGGAAGGAGAGAAAGAGGATCCATAGAAAAAACAAAAAAGAAAGGTAAAAAACCTAAACAGTGAAAAAAAGAAGGAAGAAAGAAAAGAACAGAAAAGAAAAGAAGAAAAGAAAGGAAAAAAGTAGACTAGAGAAAAAGGAGAGGAAAAAAAGAAAAACAAACAAACAAAAACAAAAACAAAAAACCCAAAACAAAAATAACCACAAAATACAAGAGAAAACAAAATGAATTCCAGACAGGAAAGAGGTAGCCAATCAGACAAACAAAGGAGAATATAAGTAGTAAAATACCTCTGATGTTCACAGTTCTGTGACAGTGTCCATGTCAGATCCCAGAAATGTGCTGTGTACTCCAGCCACATTTGCCATGGGAATTGTGCTGGGTATGGAGCTGGTCTTGGCCTCTGGATGTGGGGGCTGGGACTGGTCTTCTGTTGGTGGAGTTCTCCAGGGCCCAGCTGCTGGCTCCTCACCGCTGCTTCGGACACTTCCACATTGCTGGTCTCGCTGATTACTCCATGTGCCCAGGGTCAGCTGTCCTGGGTCTCAGGGTTCTGGTTTTTGTCCACCCGCCAAAGGCATGTGCCAGAACTTTTAGACATTTCTGTTTTCTTTCATTTTTTTACTGTAGCGTCAAAGTGAACTGTGGAGGACCACTGAGACGGTTCCCCCTGAAAGAAGACCTTTTGCCTCCATTTTGGCTCACCCTTGCCCTACTTCCATGTACTGATACATACAGAGCTGGCTAGGAAAATACTCTACTCCCTCAATTGGCTTCAAGCAATGCAAATGGGTCTAGCCAAGGCACTGATGTGTAGCCTTTGAAGCAATGTGACAGGTCAGTGATGCCCACCCATAGCTCCCTACTACTAAGCGTGAGCTAGGCCGAGAGACCCCACACTGTCAACTGTTGGCTGGGATTGAGCCTCAAGAAAGAAGCCATGACATCCCAGGGCAGAAAGGCCAGACATCAAAGCTGAAGCAGCCGACCCAAAACACAAAATACTTCCTCAAACTGTGTTACGCAGATTCCTCCAAACTTAGTTCCTCCAAACTTAGAGGCTACCTTTTCCCGGAATCCAGTACTCTTTCTGCAAACCTCTCTCTGCGTATTGCAGAGGTGCTACTATGCCTCCTACCTAGCCCAGCTCACAGCACTCACGTACTTCCCACCATTCTCACAGTCACTCATCCCCGAGCCACTCCCCTCTTCACAAATTAATAAAACCCAGGTTCAGCCCCGGGTTGGGGCCTTTGTTCCGGTTAGCCATTGTTCCAACTGAACTTAGGACCCCCTTGGTTCCCCACAACTGCAGATATGTCTTTGTCTCTTTATTCTGCACTGGAAGTGGTGGATTGGAATTTACTTACTAGAATTCTGATAACTTTTTCCTAGGATTATAAATATAAACTCCTCCCGACTGCAATGAGGTCCAGATCGGGCTCCCTATAGTGAACGATTGGTATGTGACTGAACTTTTCCAAAAAGCCAACTCAATCATCCTTCCTGCCTTCCTTTCTTCCTTCCTTTTCTTCTTTCTTTCTTTTTCTTTTTTTTTTTTTTTTCTGTTCCGGCGATTGAACCCAGGGCCTTTGTACTGAGCTACATCTCCAACCCTTTTTTATTTTTTATTTTTGAGACAGAGTCTTGCTAAATTGCTAAATTTCCCAGGCTGGGGTAGAATTTACAATCCCCCTGCCTCATCCTCCCAGAGTGCTGGGATTATAGGCATGTGCCACCATGCCTGGCTCAACCCATATTTTGTGCCAGTTCTGTTAGATGCCAGAGTGGAGGGATGAGGCAGCTTGGTGCCTGCCCTGTGCAAGTGTGTGATTTGGTAGCTTGGTGGTGCCACGCTGTGGGCCAAGCTGAGGTCGGCAGTGCCCAGTGCCTCACCTGCCCCTGCCCCCCTTAGCTGCTGCCCAGTCTACGCAGCCTGGCTCAAGGGGTTTTTTTGTTTGTTTGTTTTGTTTTTTTTTTGTGGGTACTGGGGGGGTCGACCTCAGGACCTCGCACGCCAGCAGGCGCCCGTGCTGCTGAGCGATATCACTGGCCCTTCTTTCATATGTGGGTACCGGGAGTTGAACTCAGGACCTCGCGCTTGCCAGGCAGGCGCTTATGCTGCTGAACTATCTCACCGGCCCTCAAGTTTATTTTTAACATCTATATCATGAAATAAATTTTAAGAGGCTTTAAAAGGAACTGAGCAGGGTTGGAAATGGTGGTGCACACCTATGATCCCAGCACTCTTCAAGGGTGAGGCAGGAGGACTGCAAGTCCAAATCCTGCCTGGGCTGCACAGTGAGTTCAAGGTCAGTCTTGACTACATAGTAGACCCTGTCCCAAAATAACAAAAAGAACTGAGAGTGTGAAAGGGGATGCCTGCCCCCTGGTGGGTGCCCAGGGAGATTTATGCCTGTCAACAATGGTCACTTGGGGGCCGGTGAGATGGCTCAGCGGCGTACGCGCCTGCCTGGCAAGCGCGAGGGCCTGAGTTTGACTCCCGGAACCCACCTACAATAAAAGGGCCGGTGATATCGCTCAGTAGCACGGGCGCCTGCTGGAGCGCAAGGCCCTGAGGGTGACCCCCAGTACCCACAAAAAAAAAAAAGAATGGTCACTTGTTGAAGGACATGCAGCTGCTAAGTGCGCAGCCAGGAGGTGACTCCGGCAGCCCAGCTCCTGAGCCTGCTCGGAACCATGTGATCTGATCAAGGATTTCACCATCTTCTGCATAGGCCCCTGGTTCTACTCTTACATCTTTCCACCGAGTCAACTCTTCAGCTTAAAGATGTGCTGTGTAGCTCAGTGATAGAGCGCCTAGCACGCACGAGGCCCTGGTTCCCATCCCAACCCTGCAAATGGAAAGAAAAGCCCCTGCTTTTGGAGCATAAGCTCCAGCACACTGCCTCTGCCCCCCAACCGGCTGCTCCCACTTCCCCTGCTCCCTATGCCATCTAAGCCCTATACCCAATGCCACCTCCTCCAGGAAGACTCCTGTCCACTCCCTCCTGCAAAAGTAGCCCTTCTTTCTTAGCCTTCCCGGAGCCACTGGTTTGCTCCCGCTCTTAGCCTGCGCTCATGGTGGTCTGCTTCGATGCCCACGCTGATCACTGGGATGAGCCTGCACCCTCTGGTGAATGCTCTCCGAGCCCCATGGGGGTAGCCAGGAAGGGTGAGCAATATGCCAGTGGAGAGGACAGACAGCAGTAGGACACAGAGTCCCTCAGAGGGTGGCTGCCACCCTGCCCCAGCTCTTCCTGGCAACCGAGACATGGTGAGCTTGCTACAGAGCTGGGGCTGAAGGCCATCTGGGGGATGTCTGGGTGGGATATGTAGTTTGACATAATCGTCTATGAGTTTCTCCCCTGCTCCTGTGTTTTTCCTCCAACTTCACATGTAGAGGTAGCTCTGTGCTCACTGTCACTGAGAGGGACTATGACAGAGCAAAAAATAAAACTGCCCAGTAAATTTCCTAAACTGTCTCCATAGTTCTGGCCCATGGCTCCAAGGTGGAGAGGGTAAATGGAGGAGACAAAATGGCTTGGAGGGGAGCAAAGGAACCTAGCACCTTCCCTGGGGTGGGGACCACAGCAGACCAGGCCTGTCTCCCGGGTGGACCCCAGCAGTCACACCCAGGACCCCAGGGAAAGGTGGCAGCACTGTCTATAGGGGGTGCTTAGATGGAACTTGCAGGGTTTCTGGGCTTGCAGGTGAGGGAAAGGGTTTACAGGTGTCTCAGGAGCAGCCGGGCGGACAACTGTCCGGTGATAAAATGCCTTGGCGCTGCCAGGATTCGAGAGCCAGAGCACAACCATGGGCTGGAGGACAGGGAGGAGTAGGGAACACGTCTCCAAGAACTGCAGTGACTTTCCCCCAGCTTAGCAGACTCGTGGACTTCAGGAGAGCGAAGTTAAACCTCACATGCCCCCGAAACTGTGCACTGAGGTTTCTGCGTGCTGCGCATGTTCTCCCAGTGTGAGACACGGTATCCAATCTGTCCTGTTCTCGACGGAGCAAGGGAGCCAGCAGGCACACCAGGCGCCATCTGCTAGAGGGGCGGTGCAGAGGAGGGGCTGGCTTTCTCTCCCACAACAGATGACTGTTCCCTAGGTTGCTAATCGTGTCACCTGACCATTCCCTGAGCCCGGAGGGAGGGCACCCATGAGTCAGGGAGTGGGCGCAGGTGGCCAGGAGATGGAGGGAAGGAGGCAGGCTGCAGGAAGGTTGGCAAGGAAGGGGATCTGCCATCAATTTAAGGGCACTGACTATACCAGGTTCTGGACTAGGTGCTAGGAAAAATATGCAAGAGAGCACTGTCGCAGAGCGTGGACACAGCAGGTGCTTCATAAATGCCAGATACTCCCCACTCTTCCTGGAAGGATACAAAGATAGGGACGACACAGTTTTGCCCTCAAGGATCCTACAGTCCCATAAGAGGGTCAAGGCCTTCATGCACAGCTCTCTGCAGCCCAGGTAGAACAAGGTAAGCACTGAGTCCTGTCCAAAGACCCCAGGGACTCCAGGAAGGGAGAGGGGAGATCTGGCTGAGGCACCAGAAAAGGTGCCACGTGAAGGCTGAGTGGGATTGTAGGGGAGGTGGGGACTGAAGAGGGAAGCAAGGGACAGGACTCCCGAGACGCTATCCGAAGCCCGAGCTATAAGAGAACACTTTCCGGCCATCACCAGCACCCATGTTCCAGTGGTTTGGAATTCGGAATGCATCTTCCCTGGGAACAGCACCTTACATGGAGCCAGGCTTCCTAGTCCTGAGGATGGAAACAGATTTAGACTACAGTGTTAGCCAACTAGATTACTCATGGTCATTGCTGTTTAGGAAGGCAGGGCCATGCAGCACAACTCCTTCCCGTGGGGCTGGGACTGCGGTCAGCCAAGGTCTTTCTGAGCAGGCTGAGGTCTGATTAAAGAGGTAATTAACTCTGAGAAATCACGAGGCTGGATTCAATTGTACTTAAAACAAAGCTCTCAAGTGACATACATGTATAATTACATGTTAGAGTATTCAGTTTGTAGGTGGTAATGATGAAATAAATTTTAAATTACTACCAAATCAGCAGGTAGGTGAGTCTTAGAATTTCATGTGGCCGAAGCAGTATTGTTTCATGTAAATGCCTCCTAATCCCCTAACAGAGTATGGCTGGGGCAGGAGGTACTGGACACAGTGTCAGACATACCCAGGCCATGTGACGAAGAGGGCAGAGATCTGATGATGTCTCTATAATCCCAGGAACTCCAAAGATTGCCCGCAAACCTCCCGAGGGGAGCGGCATGGGCTAGATTCTCTCCCATAGATATTGGAAGGAAGCAACCCCCCTGACACCTTGACCTCAGACTCTCAGGCTCCAGAATTATAAAACAATAGATTTTTGTTGTTGAAGCCACTCTGGTCCTTTGCAACAGCAGCCTTAGCAAACAAATAAAGGCCTCACAGTAGAGCAATAGGTCACTGACAACCACTGTGCTCCCAGCACCCCAACTGCAGGTGGCTGGGCTCAGGGTTTGAGCAGAAATGCAGGCAGTCACCTGCAGGCTCCTGGTGCCCTCTGACGTGGCCTGGTGCCAGGGCTGTGCCCCACAGCTGCTCCTGAGAGTGGCCACCCAACCAGATCGAGGGAGTTGAAGAGAGTGCAAGGCCCTCAGAGAAGAGGGATATAATAGCTGATCAAAGTATATGGTGAATGTTTAAATTTTAAATTTTCATCATGGTAAAAGACACATTGTATTAATGCCCCTCAAACCCTCACTTTGAACTCACTTATCCCATCATTCTTTCCACTTTCTGAAGCAGTTCTGGAAGTTCTCTTTCCAGAGTATCTTTACCAGGTGTGATCAAAACTATGGTAAATGCTGCTGCCAAGTACCATCCAATGAAAAGGCAGGCTGGTTAAAAACATGATGCTGGGGCCGGGGAGATAGCTCCGTGGCACAGCACCTGCCTCACAAGCTCAAGGTCCTGAGTTCGATTTCACGTACCAAAACAAAAAACCAAAACCAAAAACTAAAAACATGATGCTGTGTCCTCATGTGTTCTCATCTACCTAATTCACCTGATCTGCCACCATGCGACTTCTGACTCTTTCTCAAAGTCAAAATGACCATGAAAGGTAAATGTTTTGAATCAATTCAGGACATCAAGGCAGCCATGACAGTGCAACTAAAGACACTCATGAAGAAGGGCTTCCAGAGCTGCTTCAAAAAGTGGCAAGAATAATGGGATAAGTGTGTCCAAAGCAAGGAGGAGGAGTTTGACAGGGATTCACGGAAAAGTGTCTTTTATTGTAATGATTTTGTTTTGTTTTGTTTTTGAGACAGGGTCTCACTATGTAGCCCAGGCTGGTCTCAAATTCTCAGCCATCCTCTTGCCTCAGCCTCCTGAGTGCAGGGATTAACAGTGTGTACCACCATGCCCGGCTATAATTTTTCTAAAAATTTTAAACATTCACCAAAGTTTTCAGTCATACAAGTTGTAGAGGAAATTGAAACAAGAGAAGGAGGCCTGCCAGAGCTGGCCATGCAGAGGAGAGGGGGGAACTGTAATAAAATGGGCCAAGACACGCATGGGCTCCCCATGCTTGGAGCCAGAGTGCCCCTGCTCTTCTAGAGAGTGAGGAAGGGCTCACCTATGGCTCCTAGGGGGCTGGTGAGTGCCAGAGCTACCTTTATCCTGAATAATGTGCACCTTCCCAGAGGCCTGGTGTCCTCACCTCCCCTCCGAGCCTGAAAATACCTTCACCCATGCCAGGCCAGACACCTGTGCTGTACCTGCAACCCAAGAGAGCCTAACATCTCCCTCCACACATGCAGTGCATGATCCCTCTGGAAAACTTAGGAAATACAGACAGGCCAACATGAGAAAATAAAAGTCACCTGCAGCCCCACCATCCGGAAATACTCATTGCTAATATCTCAGTGTTTCTTCTCTCTCGAAGTGTTTTGTCCTATGCAGACAGTTTACCAAAAAGGCAATACTATTTCTGCTGTTTTATAACGTGGCTTTTCTCCAGACAGCTTCCAATAAATATTTTTCTAAGTGAATTTAAAAACAATTTTAAAACTATAGTGGGTGTTCATTGTGTGGGATGTGCTTAGTCATTCTCCTTTTGTTGGAAACTGGTATCCAGTTTTAACAAGTCTATCCCTCCATCTAACAATCCTACGTTTAAGAATATATCTCAGCAAAGTAATGCACTGGTTTCTAAGAATTTGTTATACAGATGTTTATCACAGTACTACTGGTAATAGTAAAAAATCACTAGAAAGAACCTAGGTGTCCACAAACAGGGGAGAGATGGGCTAATTTGTGGTAATTTGAGCCATGAGATTTTAGACTGCTACTAGCTGTGAGATGGATAAATATTATTTGTCAAAATTATCATGAGATATTAAGTGAAGAAGTGGATCACAGACTGATTGTGTAATGTAGTTTTTGCTTTTTTTTTTTTGGCACCGGGAATCGAACTCATGACCTTGTGCTTGCCAGGCAGGCACTGTGCCACTGAGCTATATCCCCGACACTGGTTTTCCTTTTTATTAAAATTTTATAAAATGGGGGAATCCTTCTATGGGTTTTTACAAATTTGCATCTATTTATATCTCCATGGAGTAAAAAATGGAAAAAAACTCACAAAACTAATATTGTCAGGAGATGGTGTAGGAGACATCTGACCAGTACAATATATTGATTTTACAACTCGAATATTGTAATAAAAACCATCTTAAGAAGAGCTCCATGTAGTGACACAGGCCTGTAATCTCAGCACTGGGAAGGCTGAGGCAGGAGGATCCCTGGGAGTTCAAGGCCAGCTTGGGCTACATGGTGAGTTCAAAGACAGGCTGGCCTACATAGCAAGACTCTGTGTCAAAAAACCAACCAAATAAACAGCCAAAAAGAAGTAAGGGTGTGGGGGGAGCTTGTGGCAGAAATTTAAATATTTAATCCCTTTAGAGAAAAAGATAAAGTAGTGCAATGAAAATAATCAGGTAGACCCATAAGTGCTCCTCGGTGACCCTGAACAGATCATTAGCCTCTGTGGGCCTCAGTTTCCCTATCTGTAAAATAGGGCAATAGTAATCTCTACCTGTCAGGGCTGAAATGCCAGCAATGGCAGGAGATAGAATAAATAGGCATTAGCTTTGTTCCACATTATTAACCGAGTTTGATCTGTAAGTAGTATGACTGAAAATATCCGTAAGTGAAAGGGGGAGATTACGTATTTAACCTTATTCTGTGCGCATGCGATGTCTCAGGAGAGGCCGTGCCCAAGTCAGCTCGTCCACCCTGCTCGTTGCTAATTCCCCTCCTCCGACGCTGAGTTTCTTGGATGTTTGTCATGGTGATGAGGATTTCAGAGGATGAAGAGGCGGGATGGGGGTTACACAGAAGCTGCTGAAAGTTGGGGACTGGACTCTTCCAGAGCTGCGAGGATTGGTGTGCGCCACACACTCCCCCCAGCAAGAACCCTGCACTTCAGGCTTCCAGAGCCCCGGGGCCCTTGGAGTTGCTGCCCGATTGCTGCTGCCATTCCCTCCCTGGCCTCGGGGTGGCGCTGCTCCCTCTTCAACGACATTCATTTATTGCAGCCGTCTTGCTTAGCCATGGAGATAGCTGGAACTTTCCTACTAGATTGTCCTAAAAGCTGAAGAATAACAAAAAGGAAATAGACTCAAAGGTTACAGTGATTTAAAGCTTTAGTTCCCTAGGACTAACTCATTCTCTGCAGCTCACAAGCCCTTACCGGTTGGCCAGGAATCCCAGGCCTTTCAAATCCCACTTTCAAATTTTAGGAAGCCCTGGGCAGAAGTACAGTGGAGGCTCGTGTGTCCTGTGTCTAAATGTTTTTGAGCTATTAAGTCAAACTAATCAACTGTTAAATGGAGTATGTTCCAGTCTTCCACCCTGACATCCTTCAACCACCTTAACAAGTCAGGTTGCGTGGTGGCGCACACCTGCAATCCCAGCACTCTGCAGGCTGAGACAGGAGAATGGAGGGTTCAAGGCCAGCCTGGGCTGCGTAGAGAGTTCAAAGCCAGCCAGATGACACGGTGAGACATTTCTCATATACCTTCATGTGTGTGTGTAAGTACTTATTTTTTTATTTGTATATAGGACCACATAGACATTTATGATTTCCAGACTCTTTGGAGACCCATGCACCTGAGCCTCCACTTCCAGCCCTAGGCCTCCCCCATCCTCTCAGATTGTAAAGAGCCCCAGCCTGACGTACACGTGTGGCTACTCAGGTTCATACATCCAAGCTTCATCCACACCCAGGGCTCCTGCAGCCCTGAAAATGGCCGCCCCTTGGCCACTCCTGGGACTGAGGGCAAGAACACTGGTAATGTGGTCCCCTTTGGGGAGAAAGACCCAGGAAGATGCCCTCACTGACCCTGGAGGAGGACTTGCTTCCATACAGGCAGGATTCGGGGTCCTGGTCATGAGTGGGAAGAGGAGGTAGAGAGCGGGTGGTTCTCTTCCTCTGAGCTCAGGGAATGGGGACAGGGAGAGATGGTATCCTTAACCCTCTCTGTTACCAGAATTGTCCCTTGGACATCTGGACTTCTAGACTCTAGATTGTGAGCAGCCAAGTCCCTTCGTAGTTTCTCTTTTCTGCTGTAGCTCCCCTTCGTGTCCCATGACTGGCACCAGGAAGACCTCACCCACCTGGCAAGACCCCAGTCGCTGCCCTGGAAGTCCATCTCTCTCAGCCCTCAAGAAAATCTCAATACAAACAGCAGCCCAGTGTTCAGTAGAGTGATGTGCGGCAGAGAAAGGGGTGTCCTTTCAAGAGCACAGAGTGCCAGTTCTCCTTCCAAGGACAGATAGTTCTGGCTTTAATGCAGTCTTTCATCTTGCCAATCTCCAGCTGATGGGAAAGCAGCCTCCTGGAGCAGCCCCAGCAAGAGATAAGGGCGCTTGGCCTGAAATGAAAAATTCATGAAGCCAGACTTGTGATGGGGCGCTCGGAGGGCCACCAAGCTGCTGTGCTCTGTGGACATGGCGAGAAGCTCTGATAGCCAAGTAAAAATTTTCTTTCCTTTCTAGCACATCCCATCCTACTCCCCTTTCATGTGCCCCCCTTCCCTGATCTACCTGGCTACATTCTTCTGTCTCGTCAATGCCCATAATCCCTGGTCATTCAGAAAGAGGGGTCCCCTGCCCACCCAGACCAGCCACATGGCACCCACGCAGCACCCTCCACGAAATGTGCCCTGTGGCTAGACAAGCTGGCAAGAGTCTGACCACCTGCCACCCCAGGCCCGGACAAAACCCAGACTGGCTATTATTTGTCCCTTGGGCGGACACCTACAGAACACTTCCTGTTCCAATTCCCTGACCCGCAAATCTGATCAAAGTGAACACTTTGGTTAGATGGTCATGACCCACAAATTGGGAAAGAGGCCCTGGATTTCTTGTCACCATGCTGAATTACAGGGGTTGGCATGGATGCAAAGGGAACAGAAGAGCTGGAGAGCGAGGGGGTGTATGTAGTTCAGTGGAGGGGCACTTGTGAGCATGTGTTAGGCCCTGGGTTCCATGCACAGCAAAAAAAAAAGAGTTTGGAGAATTTAACTCTCTCATATGGATGGGCTTGAAGAGTGTGACTGGCCAGCAGATGAGAGGCGGCATGATCGAAAACTACAGTAAATGTTGAAAAAACTTTTTAAAGATGTATCACAGTAAAAGACATATTGCTATGAATCCCACTCAAAATCTTCCCCCTTGATTCTAACACACTTATCTCATTGTTCTTGTCACTTTCTGAAGCACTTCCAGAAGCCCTCTTTTGCGTGTGTCTTTAGTTGTGATGTTATGGCTACCTTATTGTCAAAAGTTGATTCAAAATTCAAATCATTTACCTTTCATGGTCATTTTCACTTTGGGGAAGAGTCAGAAGTCACACAAGGCAGATCTGGTGAATAAAATGGATAAGAACACACCAGAATATTTTTATAAGCCTGCCTTTGTTGGATGGCCCTCGGCAGCAGCACTCACCATAATTTTGGTCACACCTCATAAAGCCTCTCAGGAAAGAGGATTTCCAGAGCTGCTTCAGAAAGCAGTTAAGGATGCTATTAGGATCCATGTGTTCAAAGCAAAGGGGAGTATTTTGAGAAGATTCATGGCAACGTATCTTACTATAATAAAAATTTTTTTAAAAAATAATTTAAACAGGGGGCCGGTGAGATGGCTCAGCGGCTTAAGCGCCTGCCCGGCAAGCGCGAGGGCCCGAGTTCGACTCCCGGAACCCACATACGAAAAAGGGGCCGGTGATATCGCTCAGCGGCACGGGCGCCTGCTGGCACGCGAGGACCTGAGGTCCTGAGGTCGACCCCCCGGTACCCACAAAAAAAAAAATAATAATAATAATAATAATTTAAACAGTCACTGTATATTTTGATCGTACCTTGTTTATGAAATGGCGTTCTAGTCGCAGCCGCCATCGCAGAGGACCTCACCAGGAAGTAGTCCCCTGACTCTGGTCTCAGGGGACAGGGACGCTTGAGGCTCCTGTTGCAGAGCCGCAGTTCTTCCTCCCAGCCTCGTGGCCTTGGCCTCTAACTCTCCCCTCAGAGCCTCACTGCCTTGATGTTAGGACCTCAGTTCTCTCAGGCAGTCACACAGCCTCTTCTACCCAGAGAAGGACCTGGATTCAGAGAAGCCTGTCCCTTGGCTCAAGCCAGAACCACCCCAAAGCCCCACTTAACAAGCCCCATACCAAGGAGTGCTTAGCCGTTTGCCCCACGGGACAGCAGCACAGGAAGCATGGGGCTGTCACACCTGAGGCAGGTCTGCCCTGTGCCCCCCCCAGGGACAGGAGCCTGTCACACTTGTGCCACCGAGACAGACTCAATGGGCCCCTTGTCTAAACAGAAGCCCAGCAGTCAAGTTGGGTGCCAAGTGAAAGTACATTTTAATGGTTTCTTCCCTTATGTGTGCGAGGTCTTTTGAAACTTTTTCTTTTAGATTATAAAAGTGATTGGTACTCACCATGGAACATTTGAAATGTACAAGTATAAAGACAAAGTAGAGGAGGTATCCATGATCTCATGACCCAGAGAAATTAATATTTTGGCATATTTCTTTTTCTTTCCTATTTTTGTTCTATGCTTTTTTTTTTTTTTTTTTTCTTTTCTTTTTTTTGTGGTGGTGGTACTGCAGACTAAACTCAGGGCCTTCACACTGAGTTACACCCCCACTCCTTTTATAAGTTTTTATTTTTTTATTGTGAGACAGGGCCTTGCTAAGTTACTAATTTGTCCAGGTTAGGCCTGAATTTGGAAACCTCCTACTTCAGCCTCCCCAGTGCTGGGATTATAGATGTGTACCACCACACCCATCTTGGAGTACATACATATATATATATATATATATATATATATATATATATATATACTTTTTTTTAAAGACAATTAGGAAGGGACTCAGGGTGATGGGCACAGGCAGGGGAGAGAATCAGGTCGTTGCCGCAGATGTTCTATTGTGACATGGGCTTCAGTATGTCAAAGAAGAGCCGCTAACACTGGCCTGTCTCGTCTGATTGATTTCTGCTGCTTACTGAATGCTTTGCTTTCACTGGAGAACAGTTTCCTTTTAATTTTCTTTTATCTTGCTCATTTGACTCTGCCAAATCTCTTTAATCCGTGCCCATTGCTGCCTTTCAGTAGAACAGAGGATTCCTTCCTTTTTAAGTTAGTTTTTTTAAAATAGAAAAGCATGAAAGAGAAAATAAAAATTATCTGTACCCTGATTGCCAAAAGATAACCACTGTTGACATATGGATATAAATCCGGCCAGATGGTTTCTTATTCTTATGGATGTACTCTCAGCCTCTCTGTCTTTCCCTCTCTCTCTCTCTCACACACACACACATACACACACTCACAGAAACATTCATACAGAAAAATAATCATACATGCACAGTTTCCTTTCCTTTCCTTTCCTTTCCCTTCCTTTCCTTCCCTTCCCCTCCCTTCCCTTCCCCTCCCTTCCCTTCCCTTCCCTTCCCTTCCCTTCCCTTCCCTTCTCTTCTCTTTTCTTTTTTGCAGTGCTGGGCAGGAACCCCAAGCCTCACACATGCTGGGTAGGTGTGCTATCTTGTAACATAGAACTTAATTTGTAACCATTTTCAAGTGAGCAGCTCAGGGGCATTAAGCATATTCACAGTGTTGAATGACCATCAGTACCATCCACCTCCAGAGCCTTCCATCATCCCCAGCTGAAACTCCATATCTGCTCAACACTGACTCCTCGCTTCCCCCACCAGCTGCTGTTCTGAGGAGTTTGGCTGCTCTAAGTGCCTCACTGAGCGAGGTCATACCGTATTTGTCCTCTTGAAGTTGGTTTTTTGTGTGTGTGTGTGGGTACCAGGGATCGACCTCAGGACCTCGCGTGCCAGCAGGCGCCCGTGCCACTGAGCGATATCACCAGCCCTTTCTTCATATGTGGGTATCGGGAGTCGAACTCAGGACCTCGCGCTTGCCGGGCAGGCGCTTATGCTGCTGAGCTATCTCACTGGCCCCCATTGAAGTTGGTTTATTTCACTTGGCCAAATGGCTTCCAGTTTCATCCATTTCATTTCCAGTTGTAGCATCTGCCAGAATTTCATTCCTTTTTAAGACCAAATAATATTCCATCATATGGATGTGCCACCTTTTATATATTCTTTAATCCATTGATAGACACTTGGTACAAGTAGTTTTTAAGCTGCCTTTTTATTTTTTAATTTTTTTGGCATTGGGAATTGAACCCAGGGCTTTCACACTGCGCTACATTCCTCCTCTTCCCTTCTTTGTTTTCTTTTAATTTTAAGACAGAGTCTCTCTGAGTCACTAAATTGTGCAGGCTGGGCTCCTGCCTCAGCCTCATAGAGTGCTGGGATTACAAGCATGTTCCACCATGCCCAGCTTTTAAGCTGTCTTTTCATAAATTATAAGCATCATTTCATATCAGTAAAGTAAGATTACATTATAATTTTAATGGGCCATTTAGTATTCTGTTAAGATCGTGATGTTAATTAATCAGATTGCTAATAATTGTATAATAATAACACTGGATTATTTACAAATTTGTAGTTAATAAACTTTTCAGTGAACAACAATGTTTACAATACATTGCACATGAGAGGATGCGACGTATATGTAAAGCGTAAAGGATAATAATAAGACGTTCTCCCACCCCACCTCCCTGCTGAAGAGACGGCAGGATCAGTGCCACAGAGCCCCCTGCAGACCCTGCCCAGCTCATCTTCACAGGGGCACCATTGTCCTGCGCTCTGTTTTCATCATTCCACTCTTTTGCCTATATTTTTAGCATGTGAGTATGTGTCCTCTTCCCAAGAAACTGAATTCTACATATGAGTCCATAGGATCAAAGAAAGTACAAGGGTGCTTGGGGCATCCCAGTTCCTGCTTCCTTTGCAGCTCAAGAAATCTAGTTCTTTCCTTTGGGACACTTTGCATCTGCTGACTTTCCTCCTCCTTTAGCAAAACTTTTTGCCTGCAAGTTCACTGTCACTCTAGAACCCCTCCACCCTCTGCCTCCATCCCCATTCAACTGTCAGGGTGGTCCTGTTTGGAACAATAATTGTCCACAGTTCCAGAAATCTGAAGGAGGGATCTAGAATCATGCCATTTTGGGAGCTCAGCAGAATTAGCCAGGCTGGAGCTCAGTATCTCCAGGTTCACCCCTTCAGAGCCCTCTTTTCTGGGGTATGGTATGTCTCCCTCTTCCACCGTGTGTCTTTCCCTGACATCCTGTAGGATAAAGTGCACAGGGGCCCAGGGTGTAGCTCGGTGGTAGAGTATTGCTGAGTAGACACAGGGCCCTGGGTTTGGTCCCCAGCACTGCAAAAATAAATACATGAACTCGCCTCTCCTACACGATGGTCTCAGCCACTGTATTGTTAAATGTACATTAAGGAGGCATTTAGAGTGAAGGTGGAAAAGTGGCACTATCCTATGATCTGAAAACTTCAATGAAGTCAGCCTGAAAGAAAAGACGATGGCAGATCTGTAAGAAGCAGGCAGTGAACCTCTCCAAAAGTCACCGTCCAGACACAGGAATATAGTGACTGGAGGAGGACAAGAAAGAGGAAAGTGGCTCCCCTGGACCCAGGAAAGATCTGAAGTGCAGTTCGGGGTCCACGGAGAAAGTGAAGAGAGAAACTCCAACAAAGAAGAAGGAGGTGGCCACCGGCGCCTTTTCCCTGTGTCGGGAATCCCAACGCAACAGAAGTGGTTCAAATCTGCGGACACACGGTGACTGCCGGCGCCCACAGGGGCCTCCGCGGAGGAATGCGAGAAGCAGCGGTGCAGAGAAGCAGTGGCCGTGAAGGACACACTGACTGGCAGGGAGTGCTGACATCCAGCCCTCCCGCGTGCGAGAGAGCAACTAGCTGGGTGCCATTGTGCGGGGAGCAGCAGCTGAACTTGAAACTCAGGGCAGCTGCCACTGCATCCACGGCTCCAGCTGGGACCTCCGCAGAGGAATGCGAGATGCCGCGGTACAGAGAAGCACCAGCCATGAAGGACACACTGACTGGCGCTTCTTTTCCTAGTATTCCAAGACTGAGATTGTCTAAGGATCACAGAAAATCCTGTGGCACAGTACCAAAGAACCAAGGACTGGGCCAAACAGGCAGCAACTTCTTATCTCCAACAAATTGAAGAGGTAGGATCTTGCAGCAGGCTCAAAACCCAAAAATAAGCTATACCTGGAAGATACCTCAGAGAAGTAGTCATCTTCTAAGAGTTTGAAATACTAGCAATAAAGCAACCTACCATAAGCAATTTACAAACATCACCCCAGGAATTAAACTAAAGAAAGAAAAGAAAATGAGACGACACTTAAACAAGATGCAACCCCACACATCCAGTTCACCAAAGGCAAACCCAGGGGGCAATGAGGTGCAACAAACTGAAAGCCACCCACCTGACAGCTCTGAAGTGGTAACAACAAAGCAGTTGAATGAGGCTCTGGAAAAATTTAAATCAGAAATAATTTCTCAGATAACTGCAGAGATAATGTCCACAATGAAGACCATGCTTAAGGACACTAGAGCAGACACAGACAAAAGAATAGATGAGCTTAAGAAAATGATGGAAGCCATGAATGCTCAGCATGGGAAAGAAATGGACTCCATAAAGCAGATTCAAGCAGATATCCAGGAGAACAAAAATTCTATTGAAAGTATTTGTAGCAGATTAAGCCAATGTGAGAACAGGATCTCAGATATAGAAGACAGGCTTGCAATTAGTGATCATGAAAAGAAAGAATTCTTATAAATAGCAAGGGACAATGAAAAATCAATCTGGCAGCTGCTAGATGATGCAAAGAAGAATAACTTAAGATTCATTGGAGTCAATGAAAAAGCAGGAGATAGCATAAATGACATCAGAACACTGTTCACAGACATTGTAACAGAAAATTTCCCTGGTAGAGAAAAAGAATTTGATGTTCAGATAAGTGAGGCTTATAGAACTCCAATTAGCCACGATCAAAAAAAATCTTCAGCCAGGCATATCATAGTCAAGATTCCAGAAATTCAACATAAGAGTAGAACCTTAAAAGCTGTTAGAGAAAAGAAACAAATCACCTATAAAGGAAAGCCCATCAGAATCACAGTGGACTTTTCAGCACAAACCCTCAAGTCAAGAAGACCTTGGAATGATGTATTTCAAGTTCTAAAGGAAAATAACCTTCAACCCAGAATGATGTACCCCACAAAACTATCTTTCAAAACTGACAGAGAAATAAAATACTTCCATGACAAAGAACATCTGAGAAAATTTATAACCACCAAACCAGCACTCCAAAATGTTTTGAAGGATATTCTAGAAAGGGATAATAAGGACTACAACTCCAGGAACCCGAACAGACGGAATCCACCAAGCAGGGAAAACAATTAAAGAGAGGGAGGGAAAAATAAAAAATAAAAAGAGGGGGAGCCAACAACAGGAAAATAACATGACAAGGATAAGTCAACACATATCAGTTTTAACCATCAATGTTAATAGTCTCAATTTACCAATCAAAAGACACAGACTGGCAAATTGGATCAAGAAGCAAGATCCAACAATATGCTGTATACAAGAAACACATTTAATTCAAAAAGAAATTCATAGACTGAAAGTCAAAGGGTGGAAAACAATACTCCATGTGACAGGAACCCAGAAAAATGCAGGGGTAGCTATTCTTTTTGCAGACAAAGTGAATTTCAAGCCAAGAATGATTCAGAGAGATAAAGAAGGTCACTACATCCTTGTAAAGGGAACAATCCAAGAGGAAGAGATAACAATCATAAATTTATATGCAACAAATACCAGTACACCCAACTATATAAAACAAATATTAATGGACATGAAAAATCAAATAAGCACTAATACAATTGTATTGGGGAATCTCAATACTCCACTGACACAAAAAGACAGATCAACTAGACAAAAAATCAACAATGAAATATCAGAACTGAACCAAACTTTGGAACAAATGGGTTTAGTAGATGTCTACAGAGTGTTCCACCCTACAACATCAGAATACACATTCTTCTCGGCTGCGTATGGCACATTGTCCAAAATAGACCACATACTAGCTCATAGAACTTGCTTAAGTAAATGCAAAGGAATTGAAATTGTCCCATGTACATTAGACCAAAGTGCAATGAAATTGGAAATAAATGGCAAAAGAAACCACAAGAACTTCCTAAACACATGGAAATTAAATAGCACCCTCCTGAACAACCAAGGGGTCACAGATGAAATTAAAGAAGAAATTAGACAGTTTCTGCAACTGAATGATAACAACAGTACAACATACAGGAACTTATGGGATACAATGAAAGCAGTCTTAAGAGGGAAATTTATAGCATTAAATTCCTATATCAGGAAAACAGAGCAAGCACAAATAAACAACCTAATGGTGAACTTCAAACTTCCAGAAAAAGAAGAGCAGGCTAAGCCAAAAGTTTGTACAAGGGAGGAAATTATAAATATCAGAGCAGAAATTAACGTATTGAAGACTAAAAAAAAATACAAAAAATCAATGAATCAAAGAGTTGGTTCTTTGAAAGATTAAATAAAATTGACAAACCCTTATCCAAACTTATTTAAAAAAGGAAAGAAAATACTCAAATCCACACAATTAAGAATGAAAAGGGTGATATCACAACGGACCCTGCAGAAATCCAGAAGATCATCTGGCACCTACTTGGAAAACTTGTATTCTAATAAGATGGAAAATGCAGAAGAAATGGACAGATTCCTACATGCATGAATTACCAAAGCTCAACCAAGAAGATATAAAAATCCTAAATAAACCAATAATAATCAATGAAAACAAAGACATAATTAAAAAACTCCCAAAAAAGAAAAGCCCACGCCCTGATGGATTCACTGCCGAATTCTACAAGAAATTTAGAGAAGACCTAACACCACTACTTCTCAAACTCTTTAATGAAATTAAAAGGGAAGCAATACTCCCAAATTCATTCCTGGAAGCAAGCATTACCCTGATACCAAAACCAGAGAAGGACCCAACTAAGAAAGAGAACTACAGACCAATCTCCCTAATAAATATAGATGCAAAAACCCTCAATAAGATACTGGCAAACAGAATGCAGCAAATCATCAAGAAGATTATACACCATGACCAAGTTGGATTCATCCCAGGGATGCAGGGATGGTTCAACATACGTAAATCAATAAATGTAATACACCATATTAACAGAACCAAGGACAAAAATCGTATGATCATCTCAATAGATGCAGAAAAAGCTTTTGACAAAGTCCAGCACCCATTCACGATAAAAACCCTACAGAAAATTGGACTAGATGGTCTTTATCTCAATCTGATAAAAGCTATCTATGACAAACCAACAGCCAATATCATACTAAATGGACAAAAACTGAAAGCCTTCTCTCTAAAATCAGGAACAACACAAGGATGTCCACTGTCCCCACTCTTATTCAACATAGCCCTGCAAACTTTAGCCAGAGCAATTAGACAAGAGCAAGAAATAAATGGAATAATGATTGGAAAGGAAGAAGTTAAATTATCATTATTTGCAGATGACATGATACTCTATGTAGAAGACGCCAAAAACTCCACTAAAAAATTGCCAGATTTAATAAGCAAATTCAGTAGTGTAGCTGGATACAAAGTCAACACTTAAAAATCAGTAGCCTTCCTGTACACCAATAACAAACTCATTGAAAGAGAAATTAGGGAAACAACACCTTTCACAATAACATTCAAAAAAATGAAATACCTAGGAATCAATCCGATAAAGGAGGTAAAAGACCTCTACACAGAAAACTACAGTACTCTGAAAAAGGAGATTGAAGAAGATATCAGAAAATGGAAAGATATCCCTTGCTCTTGGGTCAGAAGAACCAGTGAAAATGGCCATACTTCGAAAATTGTTATACAGATTTAAAGCAATTCTGATCAAAATTCCAACAATGTATCTCACAGAATTAGAGAAAACAATCCTAAAATTCATCTGGAACCAGAAGAGACCTATAATAGCAAAGGCAATTCTGGGCAACAAAAGCAAAGCAGGGGACATCACAATCCCTGATTTGAAATTATACTATAAAGCTACTGTGATAAAAACAGTGTGGTATTGGCAAAAAAAAAAAAAAAACAGACCCAAAGATCAATGGAACAGATTAGAAGATGCTGAAACAACTCCAGACTCCAACTCTAAGCCACCTTATCTTTGACAAAGGTGCCAAACACATTCACTGGAAGAAAGATAGCCTCTTTAATAAATGGTGCTGGAAAAATTGGCTCTACACATGCTGAAGATTAAAATTAGACACATATCTTTCACCGTGCACTAAACTAAATTCAAAATGGATCAAAGATCTAAATATTAAAACAGAAACATTAAATCTCTTGGAAAATAGAATAGGTAAAACTCTTGAAGACATTGGTGTAGGCAAAGACTTTATGAATAAAACCCCAATGGCACAGGAAGTATCACAAAGAATCAACAACTGGGATCTCATCTTATTGAAAAGCTTTTGCACAGCAAGAGAAACCACCAACAGAATGAAGGGACAACCCACAACATGGGAAAAAATGTTTGCCAGCTGTTCCTCAGACAAAGGATTACTATCAAGAACATACAAAGAACTCAAAAAAATCAGACCTCCCAAATTTAAAGACCCAATCCAAAAATGGGCATCTGAGATGAATAAACACTTCTCAGATGAGAAATACAAATGGCAAATAAATATATGAAAAAATGTTCAACATCACTAATCATTCGAGAGATGCAAATTAAAACAACACTGAGATTCCATCTCACCCCAGAAAGAATGGCTATTATCAAGAAATCAACCGATAACAAATGCTGGAGGGGCTGTGGGGAAAAAGGAACCCTTCTCCACTGTTGGTGGGAGTGTCAACTGGTGCAGCCACTGTGGAAATCAGTGTGGAGATTCCTCAAAAAACTAGGATTGGAGGTCCCATTTGACCCAGCTATTCCCCTTCTGGGTATCTTCCCAGAAGAATTAAAAACATCGTACCACAGCGATATATGTGCACCCATGTTTATAGCAACACAATTTGTAATAGCTAGATCCTGGAAATAACCCAAATGCCCATTAACCGAGGAATGGATAAAAAAAGATGTGGTATTTTTATACAATGGAGCACTACTCAGCCATAAAGAAAGATAAACTGGAAACTTTTATAGGTAACTGGATGCAACTCAAGAAAATACTCACAAGCGAAATAAAGCGGACACACATTTGTAAACATCGTATTGTCTCCCTAGTATGAAAATGCAATTTCACTGTGACTATTCCATTCCTTAGTCTTCTGTTTTTACCTAGCTTTTACATGGCTTAATCTTATACTGAGTAATGTTTTTCTCCAAAAGGTATTTGTACATTCTCTAATTCTCGAGTTTGTTAATACATGAGAATGTTTACTTGTTGTCTTTAAAATAATTAATTAATTAATTTTAAAAAAGAGGCATTTAATTAAATGTAGCATAATTGGTTAAGATTTCTTCTACTTCATGTAAATACAGTGTAGGGTTTTTTTCATGATTATATGGAGAAATTTATCTCTCCCCTTTGTCTCAGTGCCCTTCCATACAGACTATAGCTCTGGTTACCCTCAAGCACCTGCTAACCCTTCCTTCCAGCAGCCCCTCCCCCACAACAAAGAAATAACTGCATGTTTTGGATCCCATGAAAAAAGAAAGCTTCCTTTTCATTACAGAGCACAGACTCTGAAACTAATATATTCTTTTAGTTACCATTTCCGTAATGCTTGCACGTTCGTGCCACTTTACAGATATTATCTCGAGTGAGTTTTATTACTTGTGCATATACGGAAACTCAGCTCCAATCATGCATCCAAAGATCAAGTTACTGACTGATGACGTGTATGTCTCGCTAAAGCATGTGCATGTGACAACAAAACACCTTTGCTTTGGTGAGACTTACAACTGCAACATTTGGAATTTTTTTCCTGGGGACATTAATTTCCTGGTGTTGCCATAAGAAACACAAAAGCTTGTGGTGTAGAACAACAGAAGTATATTTTTTCATACTTCTAGAGACTAAAGTTCAAAAATCAAGGTTTTGGCAGAATTGATTCCTTCCAAGTGCTGTGAGGGAGAATTCTTCCATGCTGCTATAGTGTGGATAGTTAAAGGTTTTCCAAAGACTTGTGTCTTAAAGGCTTATTCTCCAAGGTAGCACTTTTAGGAGATGGTGGACCCTTTAAGAGGCAGGGCCTAGTGGGGGGTCTTTAGGTCATTGGGGGTGTGTCCTTAAAGGAGACTGTGGAACCCTACCTCCCTCTTCACTTTCTTTTGCCTCCTACCATGGTGGGCTGCCTCACTACAGGCCCAAAGCAACAGGGCCAGTTATTTATGGACTGGAACCTCCAAACTGTGAGCCACAGTAAACCTCTTCTGGATATAAACTGATTATCTCAGATATTTTGTTACAGTGATGAAAACTGACTAACACACATGCCTCTGTCCTGCCTTCCAGCGGTTGCTGGCAATCTTTGGCATTCCTTGGTTTCTAGATGCATCACTGTAGTCTGTGCTTTGGTAATTGCATGACCTTCTTCCTATGTCTCTGTGTCACTGTATCCAAATCTCCCTCCTTTTTTTTAATAAAGACACCAGTCATTGGGTTTAGGGCCCATTCTAACCCAGTGTGACTTCATCTTAACTTGATTACAATCACAAAGACTGTATTTCCAAATAAGGTCATATTCACAGATACCAAGAGTGAGCACTGACTCATATCTTTTTGTGGCACAGCTTGACTCACCAGCCTGTACTTTCTTATCACCATGCCATTGCCTGCCCTATCTTCTTCAAAGGGCAGGCAAGAGCACTGCTCCCTGCTCAGATAAGCAAAGGGGAGGTGCTGGAGGTCCTTCCCCAGGCCAAGCCATAGCAACAGAGCTGCGCACAAATGTGTGCTGAGCAAAATACTTTTCAGTGAAAGGAGCCCTGTGGTGGCAGGGTCAAGAGGGCCATAGGTTGGCAGAGTGACTGAGCCAGCCCATGGCGAAGCAGTTCCCTTTGGTGTCCTCAGCAGAGCCCCTGGGCTCCATGGTACAGCCCAGGTATGTTAGTTCTCCTTCCTGGAGTGGCTTGCCATTTGGAACATTTGGCTGGATTCTTGTGAGGTCCATATAAACAGAGGCAAGAGGTTTTGAGATTCACTACTCTTTCTCCTCCAGATTCCTTAGGGTCAAGAATGGAGGTTTGAGTCGACTGAGGGGCTCTACAGCACCTTGAACCTAACGCCTATTCTAACGCCACTCAAAATGAATTTCCTTCACTTCTGACCCATCTTCCCCCTCTGGGCTCTGAGGGACCCGACCTCCAGGTAGGGATCATGATTGGTCTGTACACTGAGAGCCAGGCTCTTTTTTTTTTTTTTTTTTTTTTTTGTGGGTACCGGGGGGTCGACCTCAGGACCTCGCGTGCCAGCAGGCGCCCGTGCCTCTGAGCGATATCACCGGCCCCTTTTTCGTATGTGGGTTCCGGGAGTCGAACTCGGGCCGTCGCGCTTGCCGGGCAGGCGCTTAAGCCGCTGAGCCATCTCACCGGCCCGAGCCAGGCTCTTTGTAGGTGATCATCAACTGTTTGATGAATGAATGAGTTCTTGAATGAATGAATGAATGAATGAAACAATCCAGTGGTATCCTCTACCCACAAACACAGTTTAACTGTCTCCTTCCTTTACCATGGAAGAGGAAGGGTTCTTTCTCAGACACCACAGTCCTAGACTTCATGGTCTTTTTTTGTTTTGGTTTTTTTTTTCATGGAAGGACCTCTCTTTTCAGGGCCCTCCTCAGGGCGTTCTATGGGCAACCTACCATTTAGTGTGTACAAACTCATTTTTAAAGGTCCCAGCTGTGATCTGTATGTGTGGGGAGACAGTCCCTGAATTAAGATGATTCAACTTATGATTGTCTGACTTTGTGATGGGTTTAGCAGGGTATTAAATCCATTTTTTTTTTCAGCACTGAAGGCTGAAACCAAGACCTTACACAGGCCAGCATTCTACCACTGAGCTATAATCCTCCCCTCTCCCAGCCCTTAAGTGTATTTTTGACTTACGATATTTTTGGCTTACAATGGGTTTATCAGAACGAGAAGAGCATTTGTGTGTTTGTGTGCAATGTAAGTTATCGGCGTAAGAAACTACCGCAGAACTTAGCAGCATGAACAACTATCTCATTATGCTGGTGGGGTCTGGGCTCAGGAAACCAGACAAGAACTAGCAGCGGTGGCTGGTCTGTACCCCTGGTGGCTGGGACCCCCACTGGAGACACATGGAAGCCAAAGTGACTCAGCAGGGGGGCTGCAGCCACCTTGAGGAGTCTTCACCCACATGTCTAGTGGTTTGGCTGGAGCTGCATCCGGGCTTTCAGCACGAACACCCACATGGTTTCTGCCTGTGCTCTCTCTACAGGGCCTGATCTGCGCTCCCTCAGGGTAGCTGGGAGCTGGGATCCAGGAGGCAAAGTGCAAGTGCACAGCATCTCTATGATGGGTTCCTGAAAGTCACAGAGTATCATACAGCACAGTGCTGCATGGCTCAAAAAAGTTACACAATGTGCCGGAGTTCAAGGCACGGGTAGTGAGCAAGTTTCCTGAAGACTATATGGACAGGAGACGCGGCTGTGACCCTCTGTGGAAAATACAATCTGCCATGCTTTTTCTGTCTTTTTCTTTACATTGTATCACTCATACATAAAGGAGTAAACATAGTTTATGAATAATTTCAGACTCTCCAATTGTGCCTCCCTGACCCACAACAAAAATAATCACTCTCCTCGATTGTTATTCAGATTCTTTCTTTCTTTATAATATATTGTTTAGCTTTTTCTGCTTGCAAAGTTTATATGGATGGAATCATCCAGAAGTATTCTTTGGTGGCCTTATTCATTTACTCTTGTATTGGGTAGGATAGGCTCGATTACGTCATAGTAACAAACATTACCAAAATCCTAGTGGCTTAGCACTATAAACAATTGTTTCTTCCTCATACTCTGTGTTGTGATTGTCTGTAACTCTGCTCTGGATTCCAGGCTGAAGGAGCAGCCACTATTAGGATCCACACAGAAGGAAGAGATAAGAGAGGCTCACGTGCTCACTCTTCAAAATCCCACTGAGAAACCACATGTGCCAGTTCTCCTCACATTCTGTTGGCCAAAGCACGTCACATCAGCTAAGCCAAATAATCTGTGGAGTTGCAGATGTAATCCTCATGCAAATAGGAATTCCCCTTAAAGGGAATAGCCCTAGAGAGGCAACAGGTGTTTTGAATAATAACACAAGCATCCATAGAATTCTCCATTGGTCACAATTATTTGCTTTCCTAATCCAGCTTACCCCAACATTCCCCGTTGCCCAAATATCTGTTCCCCACTTTTCTGAAAAATAATTCACTCCCTCTCGTGGATACAACCCAAATTCCCATCTAACTGTGGCATCAGACTCCAAGCCTAGGTTCTCGTGATAGTTCCTACATCAGGTCCAGGTGTGGGTGCTCTGGATCTGGAGATCTGTAACTAAAAAGATAAGTGATTATCCATCCATGCCCAGGGGACAAGGAAAGAGCAGGGTTGGGTAAACCAACGAACACTCTGCTTAGAATGGAAAGAATAGGAGGCAAGCCCGTCACTGGTCAGTGGTCACCAGTATCTTCAAATTCCCTTGGGCTGACATTGCAAGGGGCCCCTTATCCTGGGATGGGGACTGTTTCTTCCTAGGTGGGAGTCCTACTTCTGGGGGAAAGGCTGATCCTCAGGTCATTGTGCTTCATGGCTCACGGCTCTGCCATCTGGGAGGTACTTCTCTTTCTATTTTCTCCCTAAAGAGGGCATGTGCCCTCCAAGGCACATTTTTTATATTAGAAGAGATCCAGGTCTTCCTGATGCTGCTCCTCCAGGGACCCTACTGTGAGAAACACAATGTTAAAAGAAAAAGTGTGAACTGGGCTTGGTGGCACATTACTGTGATCCAGCATGCTGGGAGACTGATGCAGGAGGATCACAAGGTCAAGCCCAGCCTAAGCAATTAAGTGAGTTAGAGAGACTGTGTTTCAAAATTTAAAAAGTTTTAAAAGGGCTGGGGATGGAGCTCAGGATAAAAGCCTTGGGTTCAACCTCCTGTACTGAGAGACGGGAGCTGTGGGGAGGAAGGAAAAAGTATGGGCTTTGGCATTGGCAGATCTGAGTTAAATTTTGCCCTAGGAAGCCAGCTACCTCAGACAAATTCCTTGCATTGCGTTCTCCACTCTGACTATGTTACAATCACCCGAAGAACTTAACCCAGGTGTCCATGTTCTTGCCCAGATCTAATTGAATTAGAAAATCTGCTAGTGAGAGCAGGTCCAATATTTCAACAGATTCCTGGCTATTTCTGTTGTGTAGCCAGGTGGAAAACTGCTGAAATACTCTGAGCCACGTTTATCTGAAAATCACTGTCTGAGGATTAAAATACACATTTAAAGGATCTGGATCTGGCACAAGACAGACACTCAAACTGGCTGCTATGACCACTCCACTGTGTGTGTTTGTTTGTTTTCATGGCACTAGGAATTGAACCCAGGGCCTTCAAACTGAGCTACATGCCTGAGGTCTTAGAATTTTATCTTAAATTTTGAGACAGGGTCTCTCTAAGTCATTGAATTGCCCGAGCTGGGTTTGAACTCACAGTCTTCCTGCCTCAGCCTCCTAGAGTCCGCTGTCTTTTTATTGACACACAACATTTGTACCTATTTATGGAGTACAGGATTATAATTTGATACATGTAAACAATGTGTAACGATCTAACCAGGCTCTTTAGCATTTCCATATCCTCAAATATTATCACTTCTATGTGTTGAAAACCTTCAGACTCTTCTCTAGTTATTTGGAAATGCATGATTAATAGCTTTAGATTATAATGACCTACTGTGCTATTGAGCATTAGAATTATTGCCACCAACAACTGTATTTTGGAACTCACTGTCCATTCTCCCTCTCTCCCTCTCCCCTCCCCTTACTATCCTCTAGTGACCGCTGCTCTACTTTCTACTTCTATGTGATCAACTTTTTTTTAGCTTCCACGAATAAGTGAGAATGTGTGGTATTTGTCTTTCTGTGCATACCTTATTTCACTTAATATAGTGTCTTCCAGTTCTATAACATAATGTCTTGATTCCATTCACATTGCCACACATGACAGGGATAGATGGATAGATAGACAGATCGCTGTTGTTATCCATTCATCTATCAGTGAACATTTCAGTTCAGCCTGTATCTTGGCTATTGTGAACGTGCTGAACGTGTCTGTCTCTCTTTGACGTAATGAGTTCATTTCCTTTGTGTAGATACCCGGTAGTAGGCTGCTGGATCACGTGGCTGTTCTGTTTTCAGGTGTTTGTTTGCTTGTTGGTTGAGACAGCTGGCCTTGAATGCATGGTGACCCTTTGCTTCGGTCTCTCTAGTGCTGTGATTACACCACATCTGGCCCTGTTTGCCATTTTTGGAGGAACCACTGCACTGTTTCCCCCAGTGACTGTACTAATTTACCTTCCCACCAATGGTGTCAGAGAGCTCCCCTTTCTCCACATCTTGGCCAGCATTTGTTATTTTTTTGTCTGCTAACAGCCATTCTAACAGGGGTAAACACTACTGCACTTTGAACCCTTCCCTCCCATCTTAGAGGAAGAGTTGTCCCCAGGCTGTACAAGGCCTGCTGGCTCCATTCTCCAAAGAAAAAGATTGTCCTTCTTTGTCATTTTTGTTCTGGACCCCTACTTCTCCTCGCCAGCACTTTAAGTCCACTTTCCACTGGCTTCTCTCTTTGTCTTTAAAATACTCTGAACTCCCCTATCACTCCACCTTGCTGCTCCCATTTCCTGTCTCTGCTCACTGATAACATTTCTTAAACAAGTGGCCTAGAATGGTGCCAGTTCCTGGGTTCTTCTTAACCCCCAGGATAAAAGCCTTGTTCCCTACATCCCTGACCCTAACCCTTACAGTGCTGACACCTAAAGATTATCAAGATTGTTTGCGTGGTCAAATCCAAAGCCTTTTCTCAGCAGTCTCCTTCAATTCAACTGAACAAACATACTTTAGTGCCCATCATCACTGGAGTACAAAGTGTCAAAGTCGCCAACCCTGACCTCCCAGGGTAGGGCTGGGGAGCAGACGCCATGTAATCAGGTCATGCTGTTGCTGAGATGGCAGCTGTGACATGCTGTGTGAATTGTGTGCATGTGCAAGTGTCCTTGGCACTCAGCCTGAGCACAGGGTTCACCTATAAAGAATTATTGAATGAATAAGTGAAGTCCGAGGGAAGGCGAGGCAAAACGATTTCAGATGGAGCGATTGTCACAGCGTCCTGTTCCAGGTGGGGAGGTGTGTGGGTGGGTGTTCTAGACCAAGTCAAAGGTCCAGAGAGGAAAGAGCACATTCCAGAAACACCAACAGTGTAACTGGGTGACGTGGAGGGCAAAGGAGGGCAGGAGAGGGGAGGAAAGAGAAAAAAGGTAGAAAGGAGGTAGATGAGCAGAGATGCTACGGATTCTCCAGTGTTTGCTGGATGTTATCCTTTGGGCAATGGGAAGCTACTGTGCTCTTGGCTTTTAACAAGGGAATCAATTGATCAGAATTGCATCATCACCATCATCATCATCATCGTTATTATTATTATCATCATTATTGCATTTTGAGAGAGGGTCTTACTGTGTAGTTTAGGCCGGCCTTGAACTCACTATGTGGCCTAGAGCTCAAGGTGATCCTACTGCCTCAGCCTCCTGAATGCTGAGGCTACAGGCATGCACTACCACACCCAACTCAGAATTGCATTTTTCCATAACCCTGATAGCCAGATCATCCTGGCAGCAACTGGCCACTAAGAGAGGACAAATCCACTTGGAAAGAGGGTATGGGGGAGAAGAACAGGGGGCTGAGGATATAACCCAGGGCTGAAGAAGAAGTGCAGAAAGAGGAGCCCATAAAGCAGACAGCAAAGGGAGGCAGGGAAATGCAGGGCTACCTTGCAGGATGGGGGCCTGGCCATCTGAGCCCTAGGCTGCCATGAGGTCCAGCAAGGGGGGGCTGAAAACCAACTGCTGGATACGGCAGTGGGGTAGGGGCATGGTGGAACATTGGGGCAGAGATGAAAGGACGTCCCTTGCCCTGGTCCTCACATGTCCTCCTTCCTGGAGTTCTGGAGTCCTGGAGTCATGTAATTGGTCTCCTCTCAGTATCTCTAGAAGGGAATACAAGTGTAAACATATGAGGGTATGGAGCCTGGAGAGTCATTCCAGCACTCGGCATGTTTTAGAGATTCTTCCTGATGTATTTGTGGATGAAGTGAGATGATGCCTGGGATTTGCTTCCAAACCGTGAGGGTGTGATGTAGAGGTGAAACACAGTGGGCCATGGCTTGACCGTGGTTAGACATGTATGATGGTTACCTGCATTTCCTTGCACTTCTACTTGCACATGTGTTTGAACATCTTGCTAAGTAAGAAGAATTTGAAGACGAGGAAGAGGAAGAAAGAGGAGGAGAAGAAAGAGGAAGGGAAGGGAGGGAGAGGGGGAGGGGAGGGATAGAAAGAAGGGGAAAGAAAGGGAGGGGAGAATGAGGAGGAAAGGGAAGGGGAAGGAAGAAAAAAGAGGAGGAAGGGCGATAAGAAGAGGGAGAAGAAGAAGAGAAGAGGAAGAAGAGAAAGAAGGATGAGGGGGAAAAGGGAGGAAGAGGAAGAGGGGAGGAGCAGGGGAAAGGGGAGAAGGTGGGGGAGAAAGAAGAAGAAGAAAACTTAGGTTTACTGCATAAGCAAAGAAGCTGATCTCCATGGCTTAGAGGGAGCAGGGTTTTGCTATAGCTTGGCCCAAGCTGGCCTCAAAATTAAGGTGATCCTCCTATTCCAGCCTCCTAAGTGCTAGCATGCACCATCATGCCTGGCTTTTAAATTTAAGCTTAGGATCCCCCTCCACATTTTTCCTTCATTGAAGAGAAGAGAGGACACTTGCTGTCCTGATAGCTTAGTGGTTAAGAGCATGGGTCCTCCAGTTTGACAGATTTGGTCTATCTCATTTGCTTTTTTGAATTTTAGTAAACTTCTTATTGGAGTGTTCTCCATGCAAAGAAAAGTACATGAATTGTAAGTGTCAGCTTGGTGAATTTTCATAATGAGCACAGCTGTGTAACCACCAGACAGTTCTGGAACTTTATATAAATAGAATGGTTGCTTTTGTGACTGGCTTCTTTTGTTCAACATTTTGTCCATGTTGCACTTATAGCAATGGTTTGAGGATGCTCAATGCTGGATAGTATTCCACTGAACATGAATTTACAACAATTCGTTTATCCATTCTAATACTGACGAATACTCGGGCTGTCTGCAGTCTCAGGCTTTTACAGCTAGCGCTTCTGTGACACTGCTCGGGGTATACTTGGGAATTCAAGTGATGCATGCTGGCATGGTCTGAGGTTTAATCTTGACTTTGCTTCATAGCACTTATGTGACCCTGAGCACATTATTTCACCTACCTGGCCCCAGTTTCTTGAAATATAAGATGAAGACTGTAATACCCTGTGGAGTTCTTCTGAGGATTATATATACTCTCAGAACACCATTGGGCACTTCGAAAGGGTTTGATAAATATTAGCTACGACTATGCTAACTTCTCAATCTCCTTTGCTGTTTCCTCCTCCCTCCTGAAAGTTCTGTTCTCCCACGTTCAAGCTAACCTGGTTTGCTTTTCTCTCTCTCAACACTTACCTACTCCCAGTGGTTTCCAATGTCTTGTATGTGGACAACTTTGCAATAAACTTTGCTGCATAAAAATGTATAAGGCCAGCTCTTTTTGTCTACAACACTTGGCCTCTCCCCTATTCACCAATCCTCCCTTTCTAGTCAGGATGGAATATTTGCTCTTTTCCTTGAATATGTGTGCTACCATAATCTCGAAGATCTAAATCGGACTTGCCACCCACCCCTGGAATTACTTTGGAACCATCTCCAATCCTTCCTTCTCCCTTGCACCCTATATTTAATCTGCAGGGAAGTCCTGATGAGTCTGTCTGCACTTGCGTCTTTCTTTCCTTTTGCAGTGTTGAGTGGCAGGCCTTCCCCCAGACTGCCCCCCAGCCTAGCCAGCTGAGTTCCCAGAATGGCCAATTCCCAGCTGCCTGAGCCTGGGAACAATGCCTACACTGCTAGGACACAGCACACCTGCCCCACCAGCTAGATCACAGTGCCTGTTGAGATAGCCACATACTCAGCCGTTCTTGCTCCCCCAGTCTCATCCCGCACCCCTTCACATTAACCCACCCACTAACTCCTCTACCATATCCACATACAAGACCCAGTACAATAAACTAAAGTCAGACTCTCCTTTGAATATTTTTCTTTCTTACTTACTTTCTTTCTTTCTCTTTTTCTTTTTTCCATTTCTTTTCTTTTCCTTTTTCTTTTATTCTTTTTTTTTTTTTTTTTTTTTTTTTTTTTTTTTTTGAGACAGTGTCTCACTGTGTAGTTCAGGGTGGCTTTGAACTAATGGCGATCCTCCAGCCTCAGCCTCCCAAGTGCTGGGATTATAGGTATACCTGCTACGCCCAACTTCAGATTCTCCTTTGGAGTTACTCCAGGAGGTCCCACCTGGAACCTCCAAATTCAGACTGGCAGTGTTCTTTACCAGATCATCACCATTTACCTAACATCTAGTGCTGAAAGCCTGGGAGGTGGTGGTATAGAGCCCCCTGCTCTGGCTTGCAGCTCCACTACCTCAACCCTTCCAAGAGATAAGAACCAGTGGCTTCATTGCCTCCAGCCCACCAGAGCCCTCTCCCCAGCAGTTCCTCTGCCTAAATCCCTCTGCTCAACAGTATGAGTAAGTCCACCGGGGGAGCAGTGGAGGGTGTCCGTCATTCTAGTCAGCTTACCATGTCCTAGTTAGGCCTGACCTCTGGCTTCAGTCTGGACACAACAGACCTAACCTGAACACAGGTTGCTATGTTTGTCCTTCATGCTGGCTTTTGGTGTTCATGTTGGGGGTGCTCCTTTGGATCCCAATCGCCCTTCTTCCCATGGGACACTCTTAGCCCTGGCCCGCCATGGGAGGAACTGCCTCGCCTCTCTAAGACACTCCCCTGGGGTGCCTCCTCAGCAACCTGTCTCAACTTGGTTTCCAATCCTAGCTCAAGCCCGAATGCCTCATTTTTCTGTAATGTGGCCAGGACACATTATAAGCTAGATGATGGCTCTCTTTGGCCAGAACATGGTTCGTGCAATTTTCAGATCCTCTCTGACCTTGACCGCTTTCTCCAGAGTTTAGACAAATGGGAAGAGGTCCCCTATCATCAGGCCTTTTTTGCCCTCCACTCTCGTCCCTGCTTCTATTCATTCTGCTCGACCTCACAGCAGATAATGGCTTGTGTCCCCACCCCCATGCCAGCCTTTTGCCCCAGACTCTTCCTCTCACAAACACTTTGATCACCTAAATGAATCTCCCCCAATCTCATGCCCCCACTTCACATCACCCCACCTAAGCCTCTTCCTCTAGCCCCCCTACCCTAGCCATAAAAGACTCAGCTCAGTAAACGACTTGGACTCTCCTTTGGAATTTGTCTTAACTATTTTTCTTGTTGCTGAGACAAAATACCCAATGCCCACAAATTAGAAGAGAAAAGCTTTATTTTGGCTCACAGTTTATAAAGGTTTCAGTCTGTAGTTAGCTGGCTTCAAGTAAGGGTAGCATGGCAGAGAGGCATCACAGGGGAGAAACAGTCCCTGGCAGAGCAGGCAGGAGGCAGCAAAGCAGTAGCATGGAGCCACCCTTTCTCTCTCTCTCTCTCTTTTTTTTTTTTTTTTTTTTTTTTGGCGGGGGGACAGGATCTCACTGTGTAGTTCACACTGGCCTGGACTCACTATGTAGCCCAGGCTGGCCTCGAACTTGCGGCAATCCTCCTACCTCAGCCTCCCAAGTACTGGGATTACAGGCATGTGCCACCACACCTGGCTCCTTTCCCTTTTATCCCATCCAAGCTACAAGACTTTTGGGTAGTGCCATCCACACCGAGGGTGGGTCTTTCCATTATCCACACCGAGAACTATGCAAACTCAATTAGTGGCCTAATTTAGTTATCACACCCTTAATCCACACTCACACACCCCAGATCAATGACGATGAACCTTTCAGAGTTTTCAATGATACAAACAGCCCACTGCAGCACGTGTATCATAGGTTTACCACCACTGCCTTAGATCCAGCCACCTCCAAAAAGCCCCACCTATGAGCACATGAGGCTTTGGGATGATATCTAGATATAAGCTATAACAGAATTATTCCAAGAGGTCCCACTCAGAACCCCAAATTTAGCCTGGCTGTATCTTTACTGGGTCATTGCTGTTTACCTAACATTGAGAGTAACTAACCCAGGAACTTGTATAGGTAGGCAAGTGCTCTACCACTGAGCTACATCCTTGCCCCACCTCTTTTTTTTTTTTTTTTTTTTTTTTTGTGGGTACCTGGGGTCGACCTCAGGACCTTGCGCACCAGCAGGCGCCCATGCCACTGAGCGATATCACCGGCCCTTTTTTTGTATGTGGGTTCCGGAAGTCGAACTCAGGCCCTCGTGCTTGCCAGGCAGGCGCTTATGCCACTGAGCCATCTCACCGGCCCCCCCACCTCTTTTCTTTCTGTTGCCTTTTTCTCATGGTCTAGTTCAGGCCCTCATCACTTTATGCCTAAACCAGTGTAATAGCCTGCTATCTCCCCTAGCTGACTCCAGCCTCTCCTCCTCTAATTTACGCTGAGCACTGCCTCCAGACTAACTGACCAAACTACAGTCCACACTACATGATCATGGTAGGGCAGATGACTTCCAGAATGGCAGCATAAGGGACTCCATGAACTCTCCCCATTGAAGCAACCATAAGGTGAAAGCCACTTAGAAATCAAAACCAGTTGAAAGCCTCTGGAAATTGTCCTAAGGGCATAAAGCAAATTAATAAATTTTCATTCAAGAAAATCTACTAAATTTCAGGAAGAACAGCAAGAATCAATGGCACTCAGGCACAAACCACTCCCTCCTTTTCATTCCATTCCCAGCAGGTGAGGCCAAGAACTGAGCTCCAAGTAAGACTGGTCTGAGGCCCACACCATAGGTAGATGCCAATTAACACAGATGTGTATACAGCACACATAAAGAACTCTTTCAAGTCAGTAGTGAAAGGGAATGAAGTAACGACGCATGCTACAGTGTGGATGAACCTTGAAAACATCAAGCAAAAGACAGTCACAAAGGTCACACGGTGTATTATTCCATTTATATGATATGTCCAGAGTAGACAAATCTATAGAGAGAGAAAGTAGACGTGTGATTCCCTAGACCTGGGATCAGAGAGTGAATGTTCCAGGATAATGGGGAGTTACTGCTAATGGGTAAGGTGATTCTTTTTCATTTTATTTATTTATTTTTGTCAAATGATAAATGAACCCAGGGCCTCATGAATACTATGAAAGCACTCTACCACTGAGCTACATCCCTTTTAAAAATGTTTTATTTTGAGACACAGACTCACTAAGTTGCCCAGGCTGGCCTTGAACTCACAATCCTACTGCCTCGGCCTCCAGATTGCTGGGATTACAGGAGTATGCTACCATATCTGGCTAATTGCTTCTTCTAATTGCTATCTCTTAATTACTAATTAGAAGATAAACCTAATTCCTTTCAATTTTATTCAATAAACATTATTGACTACCTACTACAAGGTAGGCCTTGGGTTTCCCACAGTAGATGAGGCTGTATTACAAGTGATCTTGGGAAATAATTCTCTTAAGAAAAACATGTAACCTTTTTTTCTGTACTGTGGTTAAAATATATGGGATATAAAAATTACCCCTTAACCATCTGTAAATGCACGATTCACGGTGTCAAGTACATTTACATTGTTGCACGAACATCATCACCAGCCTCTCTGGGACTTTTCATCCTCCCAAACTGAAAGTCTGTACCCATTGAATGGGAGGCCCCCATTACCTGCTCCCCGTAGTCCTGTTCTACTTTCCGTCTCTCGATGTGACTATTCCAGGTACCTTAAATAAATAGAATCAACCCGTATTTGTCTTTTCGGCTTATTTCAAGGATCATCCATGGTGCAGCATATGTCAAATTTGTATACCTTTTCAAGGCTAATATTCCATGGTGTGTATATGTCGCAGTGGTATATACGACATCTTATTTGTCCATTTCCCCATCAGTACACATGTGGGTTGTTTCCTTCCTTTGGCACTTGTGAATAATGCAGCCGTAAATATTGATATACAAATATCTATTTGAATCAAATTTAACTTTTTAGGTGCTGTGTCTACATGTAGATGTTAGTTGATTTTAGAGAGTCATGGGAAGAACATTTTAAAATTTAATAGTTATGACCTGAATTTAATGTAATTAGAATGATTATAATCGGCACATTCAAGTTGCAGTATCACAGATAATACTGCTTCAGTCCTCAGGTTTCCTCAGCCTTGGCACTTCTGACATTTGGGGCCCCACTTGAGAACCATTGGTTTAGGAACATATTCAATTTATTTTTTAAATTAAGTTATTGGTATAATTTAGATATACATAATGATCACATTCATCATAAGGAATTTGTACCTGTATATGATATATCTTGATTCCTCTTTTTTTCCCATTCCCCTCCCCTCCCTTCAACCCCTCTTCCCCTCCTTATTTACAAAAGCTTTGTTTTCATTTTATCCTTCTTTTCTCATTTTTTTTCTTTTCTCTTCCTTTCTTTCCTCCTCCTTCCTCCCTAGTTCCCCTTTCCTTTTGAACGATTTCTTCCTATTTCACAATATTATTATATGTTTTGGTCTTTATTTACGCTTTCAGTTTCTCACACCAGAGAGACAATGTGGACATGTGTGTCCAACTTATTTCACTTAAGAGTAAGGTCTCAAGGTGCATCCATTTACCTAGAAATGTCTCATTTATCCTTCTTTATGGCTGAGTAGTACTCCGTTGTATTTAAAAAAAAACACATCTTTTTTTATGCATTCCTCAGTTGATGGGCTTTTGGGTTGTTTCCAAGATTTAGCTATTACAAACTGTGCTGCTATAAACATGGGTGCGCATGTAACTGTGGTATGATGCTTTTAACGATATTCAATTTAAAAAGCGAGTCAGATTAATGAAATTGTTAATAATGGAGCAAGGAGTACAGAGACAGAGCCAAAATTATGGCGATGGTATGCAGATGCTGGGGCTTGGGGTGCCTGCTCTGTACTGGGCGTACGCAAGTGCCAGGTGGTGGAGATAAGGCCTCAAACTGAGATGAAGGCACCGGCTGCCTTCTGCATTGGCTCCACCCACCCGCTCCTCCCCTCTACTGATTGTCCACTTGGACTCTGCTCTGGACAAACTCTCTTGCATTCCTTCACTCTGAGGTCTCTGCTGGTGTTGTCCTAACCCTGAAATGCCACCCACCCCCACCCAAGTTCAGCCCCATGGATCTTCAAGGAGCAACTCAAACCTCCACAAATCCAAATCAGAAGACACTGTTCCCTCTTCTGCATAAAATTTATGACATTGATTGCACGCTATTGCTTACTGCTTGGTTCTTTGAGCTCTCTCATCAACCTGCTCCTCTTTGTCCTGTATTCATGCCTGTGAAGGGATGAGACTTTGCTTTATGGTTCTGTCTCTCAAGTACTATATGTCTTGCTCGGTAAAAATATTTATGGTCTTGTTAACTTAAATATGTGGTAAAACAATCTAAAGGTCTCTAAAAGGATGTAAGCAGCTTGAAAATAGATCAATGCCATAGATTTATACAGGAAAGGGTGTACAGTGCACTTATTTAATGAACAAGTTTTATTGACTCCTTGGAATTAATAGCATGAAGAATTCAATTTTTATTGCTGTAATTAAGGATGACATCAAAAAGAGGGATGCACGGTGACTAAGAAGTCACCTTTAGCCAACCACCTGACACTCTGTATGTATCTGATTAAAAGATTGGAGAACTCTTTTTTTTTTGAGATGGGGTCTTGCTAAGTAGTTCAGGCTGGCCTTGAACTCACTATGTAGCCCAGGCTGGCCTTGAACTTGTGATACTCCTGCCTCAGCCTCCTGAGCACTGTCATTATAGGCATACATGCCCAGCTGTAACACCTTTTCACCAGCTTTTACGTGTATGTTTGTGTGTTTCATGAGCATTTTCAGGGTTGGGCCCTATGTATATAAATATAAAGATTATCATGACATTTACTTTCCAAATTGAGACCATTTGAAAATCACTCCAACATATTATTAAATTTTGCCAGGACTGTCCATTTCATAATTTTATTATAGACAACCCCACATATAGGTTTAAGAAACCAGCCCAAACCATAGACGAAGTTATTTTTCATCATCATTTTGACTGCCCAGCAAGCAGTTTTTCCAGTAACAAAAGAAGCCAAACCCTTGAATTTCATCACAGTTTTTCTTCAAGCAATATTGCATGCTGGAACTTAGAACTGCTAAACAGGCTTAATGTTCATGATGAGTGGGAAGCTAGCCAGGACTCCTGGGCACAGGGCATTCTGAACCCACTTCGTGGACTGCCCACAAGCAGCATTGGGTGTGATGATAAAGTGACAATATTGGATTTCTCAGTCTGAATTATGTCAGGCCATTAGAGTAATCCAGGCTGAGCATCCAGGCTGCAGCTTTTTGTGTCCTTCTCTGAGGCTTATCCTTTCCCATCTCCCTCTCAGTGATTATGTGGATGAGCTCTAATCTCACAAAACCGCAACTCAATCCTCTGAACCCTGTTTGGGTAAGGATAATCCAAAGGAAAATTCTCCCACCAGGTGGTGGATTATTGCTAGTAAAAAAAAAAATCCTGCATATGTTGGGGCAGATTGTATACAAGAATTCTTTCTACTTTCTGCTCCAGTTTATTATAAATCTAAAACTGCTCTAAAAATTAGGTATATATATATATATATATATATGTATAAAATCATGATCATGATCATTTCTTCCAAGGGACAAAACTTAGAAAATGAGTTAGCATCTTAGAAGAATGTTCTTAAGTGGGCTTTCATCATAATGGCAAACATTCATTAAAAGCTAAATGCGTGCTAGGCACTGTTGAGGTACTTTACAGGTATTAACCCATTTACTACTCCCAGGACTCCAGGAGGAAAGCACTTTCCTGTCATCTGCATTTCACAGAAGGAAGCGCTGCACAGAGAGGTACTGTCCTTGCCCAAGGCTGCAAGGATAAAGAGGGCAGAACCAGGATTCCAGCCTCAGCAATAGAGGGTCTAGAGCTGGTTGCTCTCACTCATTTCCTGAGGATACAGATTAACGGACAAAGCAGTAGCATTGCTGGATTTGCCCAAAGAGAATAACCAGGGTTCATCCTGTGCCAGACCACTGCTCCCCACTGTCCCCCAGGGTAATCGAGGGCTATCTCATGTTAGGAAGTCCTGCAGATGGGCCCCACTGAATCACAGTCAGTTCTGTTTTAATGAAGTCCTGGAGCTTTAGCCAACCCAGAGTGTGCGTAGGCGCACCTTCTCCCCTGTTCTCTTTGTAACAAGCTCTTGCTTTCAGAAATGTACTTCACAGCCACAGCCCACACCTGGTTGTCCCAGACCAAGGCTCCCCAAATCCTCAGTCCTAACAGGCTACTAAACTCAAAGGCAAAAAAGACAACATTCTGTGTCCTAAATGGCCTCCCACAGAAATGCTTTACAGAATGAAATATATATATATATATGATTAAACAGAATATGTCAAGAGCCACAGCAGAGAGAACGGAAACCAGAGACAAATACAAGACATTTCCGTGCACTGAAAAATGAAAGTGGATCACTCAGCCACTAGAGCTGCACACGTGTCCTTTCACTCTTCCTCCCCTGCCTGGATTTAGTTTGCACCTCTTTTCGAGCCTCGATGACACAATTGTATTTGAGAATTCCGAACTGGACAGATATCCTTTTCTAGAGCTCTTGGCTGAACCTGTGCTCCTGAGATGGGTAGAAAAGTCCACTTGCACAATGGAGAGCCCATCTGCAGTTCACTCCAAGCAGCTGCTTTGCATGGCTCTGGATCAAGCTGGAGAACCCATCCCAGATCTCAGGAGCCATTTCATGTTTTCCATTAGCAAACTCAAGCAGAAGCAAAGCTTACTGGTCTCAGATGGTTTCCCTCACATGCATGCAGCCATGTGTATGGCCACCAAGCAGCTCTGTAAAGAACCAGAACATTGTGGATCAGAACTAAGTGTGCGCCCACATGCACACACATACGCCCCACACCACTAACTGGCAACAAATCTATTTTTAAATTATTATTTTTAAACATATTTTTAATCGACAAAAATTGTATGTATTTATAGTATATAGCATGATGTTTTGATACATGTATACATAGTGGAATGGCTACATCAAGAAGCTAGGTAACATACGGATTGCCTTACATGCTCATCTGGTGGCAAATCTAAAACTTTTCTGGAAGTCAAAACTGTTTTAACACAGTGAGGAGTATGGGGGTTCCCTCACTAAGATATTTTGTAACCAAAGCCCAGCTATTTCTTTCCTAAGGCAGAAGAGAAATATAGAGGAATCAATGCTGAGATGAAACTAGAGCTAGGTATGTTTTGGTATAGACTAGAAACTGGATAAGAAGTACAGCAATAGCAAAGGATTATTTCTCTTCCTTCATTCTAATGGGCCATGAATGTGAGTTCTTTCAGAGGTGAACACAAAAGAGCTGGGGCTCAATTCAGCTCTGAGAGACAATTTCTGTCCACACTTTTGAGATGTCCACACCTTCAGAGTGAGGAATGGGTTTCAGGCGGGTCTGACAGATGTGCTTCACGCAGTGATTTCTGATCCAGCGCTGACCAGCCTGAAAGGATGTTATTTGGTCACGCTGTGAAACTTGAGATAGCCCTTTTTTTTTTTTTTTTTTTTTCCCTTGTCACAGTCCTGAAGTGTGGGTTGGGGGAAAAATTAACATTGCTTCAAATATCACTTCCCCTGTCCAGCTGCACGGCTCTCCCATTTTGCCTCCTGCCCCCTCTTTTACAGCCCCACTGTGCCTTGGTAGTGTTTCCCTGTGTGCAGTCCAGGAATTGTATTTCAAGTCACTCAAGTGTTCTTTTCTTAGTTAAGCCCATGCCATTGGAAAAGCAGTTTCAAGCTTATAGAGTTTTAGAACCGAGTGGGCGATGAATCAATCTTGACGAATGTCTATTGAATGCTGGTAGCGTTAATTTCATCAGCTCCTACTATTACCCCCGGTTGCCAAATGAAATCAAGGTGTATGCAGAGAGGTTAAGTGATTCAAACTTTCGATCCTCCTGCCTCAGCCTCCTAGAGTGCTGGCTAACCCTACTTTCTTCCAGGCGGCCTCCAACTGGCAAGGATGAACAAAGACTGAAAGGACAGTGAACCAGTAGCTGAGGTCTAGACGGCCGCATATCCGCAGCCCCTTCCCGAGCTGGAAGGACCCTGCTGCCACAGCCTTTTATCTCCTTCTGGCCTGGAGACTCACTACCTCCCTTCTCTCTTTCCCTTTTTGACCCCAAGAATCTCCACCCTGTGTCCCGGGCTAGAGATGAGTCAGTCGTTCGGTCTGGATCCACCAGAACCCCGCAGCTGAGCTACCAGCCAACCTTCCTCCTCCCATTGCCAGAGGACACCTGATCTCACCCAATCCCCCAAACCAGCTTGCGGTCACAATCGCCTCTCTTTACCAGTCCAGCATCAACACAAAACAAGACCCATCCTCTAGCCCTGCTCCCTTTATCCCCGCCCCCTCCGGGTGGGCCTTACCCAATAGCATCTTGGCCCAGGAACCAAAGACGTCAAAAGCAACCAATTGTCGAAGAACTCTTCTTTATAGACTCCCGCCTCCATTCTGAGGAGCAGCTCTGCTGACCAATAGACTGCCAACCAGGTGCAAAGAAAGCGCAAGGCAAGTAGAGTAGCGGTTGAGCTACCCAATGGAACAGGCGGGTTCCTGTGGTTAGGGGCGTGGCAGAGTAGGTCGCCAGGGGCGTGGCAGCAGTTGCTTGGGCGGGGCCGGTAGCGGCGGGAGACGCTGAGGCCAAGGGTTCCGGCTGCATTTCCATGAGCGCAGCCGGCAGCTGCGGAGCTGCGGGGACCGGGCTGGGGGCGAGCTGGGTAGCTGTAGCCGTCCACGTTCAGGTAAAGCCACAGTCGAGCGAGCTTCATGGGCCGGAGATCGCGCCCTGGAGCTGTCGGGCCCAAAACCCGAGCCCTCTGTTCCCAGCGTGGCTCGGCCTGTCATCCCGCAGCCTGCGCGGCCGGGGTCCTTGGGGGCTCTCGAGGGGCTGTCACTCGGCGCCGCTGGGGTCCCGAGGGCAGGCTAGCCCGGTGACTGGGGGAACCCGGACGGCGGAGGATACGCCTTCCGGAAGGTCCTTTGTCCCCTTGTGCTCGGGAGCTGAGGTGGGGACAACCCCGACCGCGGCCTCCCGGCGGCCATCCCTGCCCCGTCGTGCGCACTCCCGGGGCCTCTGGGGTCGGACTCGGGGGTCTACGGGCCCGGGCTCGGTGAATGTCAGGGGTCCACAGCTGGAAGGAAAGGACCGCGGGGCCTGATCACGGCCCCGGAAATTCCAGGAGTCTCTGCGTTTGGGGGTTCCAGGGGCGCACCCGGGACCATCGGGTTCAAGTTGTAGGGAGGCAGCTTTTGACCCACTCGGAGGCGCCTTAGTGAGCACGACCCATGCCGGGCACTATTCTAGGCGCTTCGTGGGCTTCACACGGTGAGAGCTGTCCAGCAGCGCTGGAGGCGGTCTGTCTGCCAGGCCATCAGCCAGCGCCGCGACCTTGGAAGTGTCCAGGCAGAGGCCGGATGACAGCCACCTGTCAGGGATGCTTAGGAAGGACTCCCAAGGGAGGAATGCATGATCCATCTGTAAGGCTCTTCTCCACCCACAGATGCACTCTGGGTGCCATCTAATGCCTAGGTTGAGGCGGATACTTCTAAGGGGTCCATTAAGTTCGAAGTGGGTGTTAAATTCACCCATAATAAATTCTGAAGTTTCAGCTCTCAAGCGTGGGTGTGAGCAAAGAGAATGGGTGATACCAAAAGATTTACCAGAAGATAAATAAGCCAAACGGTTTGTTTCACCACCATAAAAGGCCTTAATTTAAACTACTGTGGATTTGGTCTTCCTAATTCCTCTATTTTGGTGGCACCTGTTTGTCAGTTTCACCTGCATTTCACTAACCAAACCCAGAGGCAGCTTCCTCTGGTGGGGAGAGGGACCGCCAGAATCTGCAGGTTTGGCAGAGTCAACATGATTTTAGTGCCCAGCACTTTTCAAGGGCCATTTGGTTGCAGTCATATTAAGCAGAGCCTAAAAGAGAGACAGTCTATTTTCCCCTCTTCATTACCTTCTGTCATTTGCCTGCACAGAGAGGACATGATCTTTTGAAGGTCAGGAGGCAGAGAAAGAATCTTAACATCACTTGTTGCCTGTTTAAGGATGAATTAACCTTTAAATAACCAGTCAGAAAGCAGGCCAGTCCACATACTGCTGATTGTCAGCGTGTATTTGTGACATTTTTAGAGCCAAAGATCTTAGATAGAACTCACCCATTTCAGTCTTCTCAATGCATAGGCAAGGAAACTGAGGCCAGGGGTCACAAGTCTGGCTGGTCTGCACGGAGCCATGACTAAGGATTGATTTTTTTTGATCATATGTCTAGCTAGCAGTCTCTCTTATTCTCAGTGTTTAAGTTCTGGGGGAGCCCAGATTTTGGTGTCTGAGTACCTGGGTCTGAGTCTTACACCAGCTTTTACTAGCTGTGTGACTTGGGGTGTTTCTTAACCTCTCTGTGAAACAAGAATGATAATGGTACTTTGGTTAGAAAAGTTTTTGTGAAGTGCATGAATTATTATATTGGAAGCATTTAGAACATTACCTACTGCATAGTAACCACTATAGATTTTCTAATGAGAATGTTGTTGCCTTTTTACACAGCTTTTTTTTTTTCCATATCTAACAACCAATATTTTCCATCAGGAGGTAGTTCCTCCTCCACCCCCAGATCATTAAACATATCCTAGATTTCCTTTTAGCATAGACATCTGTGGGGGTCCCCAAGTCACAATGCATTTTATTTCCTCTGCCACTGAACTACATCCCCAGCCCTTTTTAGTTTTTCTTTGAGACAGGTCTGAGTTACTCATGCTGGCTTTGAACTTTTGATCCTCCTGCTTCAGCCTCCTAGGTAGCTGGGATTACACATATAAGTCACTGCACTTGGCTGCATTTTATTTCTTATCTAGTTTTCTTCTCTTTTTTTAAAATTGATTTTGATATACATAATGGTCACATTCATCATAGGGAATTTGTACTGTACATAATTTATCTTTTATTCAGTCAGATAATTCAGTTTCTCTGTTAGTTGTCCCCTTGCGATTACTCTTCTTAGATGGCAATTTTTAAAAATTATCTTTAAAGGGGATGGGAAGGAATCTTTCCAAGGGATAAATAAAGTCTGTGATGATATCCATCTCCACAATAGCCTTCCAAATATGTCCGGCTTTCCTCCCAGTTGTCAGTGTGAGGCAGCTTGATTATAAATGGATGAACATTTTTAGATTAAGATTTCACGAGCCACTGTATTAAGTGCTTTTCGGAAGTTCAGGGATCGTATGTCAAATGCATTTAAGCAAGTTCCTTAGTCATTTGAGTAGGGGGAGCAGCGGCATCACCTGCCTGGCCTGGTAGAAAGAAGCATGTGACGAGTTCTGGCTGGTAAACTAGCTTGTCAGTGGCTTATCTGCATTTTGCCTGTTCTTTTCCAGAGCTTGAAATAAACCAAACGGCAAGTGCAGGGAGAGTTCTTTTCCCTCCCCTTCTAGCTGGAGAAGTTCCCATTCTTCCTTTTCTACTTTCACTTTCCTTCCCTGACTCTCTGGTTTTGATACATAGGCCCCTCAGCTGGTCAGCCAGTTCCCTTTCACTGGAGAGATGCCTGTCACCTTTTATTTTTGTGCAGAAATCCAGTCCCCTTTGGTTTTGCATTCCGTTTTTTGTTTTAACCTGTGTACTTCATGGAACGAAAGATGATTGCTTTTCATTGATCACACCTTCTATCCCTTATTTTTCTTACGAGTTGGTTCTGAGTTTCAGCTTTTTGTTTAGGCTGCTGCTTGTGTGTTAATGCGGACTCTTTCTCACAGCGCTTTAGTAGAAGGGCTTCTTATTCCCTGATATTCCTTGCTTCATCCTTTTCCACCTTTCCACTGGTAATCCTGGGCAGGGCCTGCATGCAGTAGGTACACTGGTTCCCAATCCCCTTGCTAAGAGCTCCTGCCCAGAGAACAACCATTTTCTGGACCTTTGAATGTGAGGGGAAGAGTCTGTCTTATTTTTGCCTAAAATCTGGCACTGTGAAAAGCCCAGGCAGAAAGACATTTCCAACATAATGAGAGTTCCGTGTGGTGGCGTTTCTGCCCTTACCTACTCCTTACAATATTCTGATTCTTGTTGGGGGGTGGGTTTTGAGCCCTATTCGACCAGCCAAAGAGCGCAGACGATGTAGGGCATGAGGTGCTTTAGTGTTTCTGTCTCATCTTGGGCTAAGCTGTCCCTATGAACAAAACAGTGGAAATGTGGTGTCTCCGAAGTGGTCTGGCATTTTGGGCCAGTGAGTGATTAAGGCCATTCTTAACCCCTCTGCTTCCAGTCCTGTATAGATACCACAGGTGCTGACATTATTTCCCTTAAGGATCCTTTTTATTTGTGCAGATTTATTTTTGTTGTCTTGGTTCCAGGACATCATGTTTGGGGATTAAAGCTGTTTAATAAACGGCTGGTCTCCATGAAGTGTGTGCACAGCTTGTAACCCAGGGACCGTTCTCTCTTTCATAGTAGTTAAGTAGCAGACAGGTAAAGACTTGATTAAAGAATTGGAACATTGATGCCCTTAGCTTTGCCTGATTTCTGATTTTCTTTGGTTGTCTTTAGGTGGAGGTTCGTTAAGTTCAACAGAGCGAGCATTTGGTGTGTGCCAAGAACACAGTTAACGAGCTTAATAATAAGTGTTTTGTTGTATAAAAAGTATTTTGTTTTACAATTGTTTATACATATTTTAAATTCATGTTTTTAATCAAATTTTGTTTTCCCAAGATAGCTGATAACATTTATATGATGAAAGAAAATATCTCAAAGGCACAAAAGTTTAGATAGTAAATGTATCTCTGTGCACCCTTGCTCCCTGCCACCTGTTTTACCCCTCAGAGGCAACCAGTGTCACTGATCTCTTCATCCTCCAGAAGTGGTGGGTGCACTTCAAATATATTTTATACATCCAGAACAAATTTGTTATGAATATTCTGCCTACCCATCCTTTTCACACAAACAGCAGTGCATTATATGCATACTATTTGGAACCTTGGCTTTTTTTTTTTTTTTTTACTAAATATTTCTTGGCAGTATGCAAAGGGCTTGCACATCACTTTTTATGAAGGGTGTCTATTTTAGATATTTGCTTTCTGTTTCTGAGGATGCTGAGAAGCAGCCTTATTCAGGCAGCAGCTTCAAAATGGAGATCATAAGGCATTTTGTGGCTGTTGGGGGACAAATGTTTTTCTTCTCTGCATTCTGCAGCGGAGGCCTGAGAAGAGGTGAAGGCTGCTCCTCAAGGTCAGGGTGTGAGGGGAGAGCTGGGGCATTGGACAGTGAGCAGCGCAGGAGATCTCGGGCCGTCTGCCAGTATGTCCTGGAAGAGGGTGGGGCAGAGGAGTTCGCTGTGTTCTCCCTGGTCTCCGAGGGAAGTCTCCTGGCTTCCCTAGTGCGCATTTCCAGCATCCCTGTTGCGTCTGGCCCTGTATCTGCACCACAGTACCCACTGTGTTGTCCTCACCTTCAGGCATCAGAGAGGAGCCCTGCTCTTTATCACAGGACTTCCTGTTTGGAGAGTATTATTAAGTGCCAAACCCCATCTTTTCTCTCACCCCAGGAAAAACCAGCTCTTGCACCTGCCCCTCTCTCTGTAAAGCATCTTCCCCAAACCATGTATAATTTGTTTGCTCTCTTTGGAAGAGGTATTTCCCAAGATCTCCAATCACTTCACCACTTCCAAGGTCTGCCCAGTGCCAGCCTTGCTAACAAAGGCTTTCACCAGTGCTGACTCTGAAACTAGAGTTTTCTGGTTCTGCACGTTTGAATTCTCTATGGCTACGCTTGTATTTTAAATAACCACACTGAGTTAAACATGGTCTCATAGTCTTTTGTGGCTCCCAGATATTACCTGCGGGTTTTTTGTTTTTCCTTTTCTTTGAAAGTGGCTTAACCTTTATCTTGATTTTATTTACCTTGAGTCTGATTTAGAGCCACCTTGGAATTGAATGTTCAGGGTGTTAGTCAGCCAGTCTAATCTAGAGAACTTACTTCCTGGGCTTGCTTCGTGCTGGGCAGCCATAATGTCCTTCAGCTGCACCACAGATGCTATGCTCAGAGGACAGAGAGGTGGTGCCACTGTTTGTATTCTTTCTGGTCTCTCCTAGATAAAAGATTAGGGGCAAAAAAAAAAAAAAACCCTATTGCCCCATTTTTTGCCCAATTGTTGTAGGCATGTATTTGTGTATCATTTACTTAGTCATACCAGTGAGAGCAGTAAAAAACAAAAATCAGGAAGTCCAACATCGGATTGCTACAATTTTAATTTTCAAATAAGGAAATAGAGAAGCCCTGGCATCTCTCATCACCCCCATTTCATTTAAGAAGAAATGTTTTGGCATCCAAAATGTTTGAAGGTCAGGACCTCAGAATAAAATACATCTTCTAAACAGGACATACGGAGCTTGAGTAAAAAGGCTGAGTTAATGACCACTGAATTGTGGCATGTGGGAGGGCCTACAATGGAGAATCCTATTCAGGGAGGGGTTCTACATTTTCAGTTTCTTTAGGTAGTGCTGGCTATTCTTTCGCTGGGAAGATGGGCCATTCATTTAGTCTGGTGAACCTGCCAGTGGCACCATCTGTTGGGGACTTGTTTCCATTGTGCAGTGTGGACTACACAGTGATATGTAATTATAGTGTGTTATAGTGAGAGGGACTGATATTAAAAATTGTTCTTTGGCTCCTTGAGGTCCAGATTTGTTTGTGTGTGAAATGCCATGTTGTGGCTCTTAACAACTGAGGAGTCACAGGACGCTAAGCCTGGACCTCAACAACCAGCTGGAATTAATAAGGCCCTTTGGCAGTTCTTTCAAAGCATGTGCTTAAACTTATTAAATTCATGATGTAGCATGTCAGGGAATGATTCAGATTGTTTTTGAGATACAGTGTGACTTCTCATCCATGACCCCAGCACGGTTTAATCTCTTTCTACAGCCCTACCGCATTCTCCTTGTGCTAAGGAATTCCCTGTCCAGGGTCCACAATATGTTCTTGAGATCCTTGAGGTTCTCATTAGATAAGGAATGCTCAGACTTTTTGGTTTCATGTTAATGAGAAGTGGAAGCATTTTAAAGGACTGTCCTGGAATATCGGGATACCTAATGTTATCAGGGTCTGCCCACATGACCTCAGTGCCCAGCCCGCCCTTTGTGAAGTTCTGATGAGTTCGAGCCAGGCAAACTCCAGAGATGGGCTTAGCACTGAAGCGACACACTGGCATCAAGTGAAACTGGATGACAGCTCAGAGCGCGGTGCAGGTGAAAGCTGCAGCAGTTGCCCCAGCAGAGAAAAGTGGCAGGAGAATGGAGTCGTACCTGTGCCCGTGGCATAGGCTCTCAGGACTCAAGGGCCCCTGGGAACTTGAGGCCACACTGACATTGGCAGCAGACATGTCAGGCCTGAAAAGTCTTATTCTCATTACATCAGTGCAGTTCATCAGAATTTCACTGTCTGAGAAATTTTATTCATGCTTATTTGTAAATTTGCTTTGGTCTCCATAACTGTAAAAGTGCTGAAGGAAGTTTATGTCAAGTTTTAGGTTTGTACGTTTTAAGAAATATTATGATAAATAATAATTACACAGGGCCAGGGATGTAGCTCAGTGGCACAGAGTCTGCCTGGCAAGTGCGAGGCCCTGAGTTTGATTTCCAGTACCAAAAATAATTATAATAATAATAATTAGATAAACGTAATTCAATTTAAATTTAAGAACTGAATACAAAGTAATTTAATCAAGGGGATCTGGCAGGGCTAGTTTTTCCCCTCAGCAAGGGCCATTTGGTTTCTAAATTTGAAAGACACCAGTGCAGGAATCCTTGAGGCCACAATGTCTTATCCGTGTCAAGCATGGCTCCTTTTCACATGCCAAACTCTAGAAATATTAATTGAGTGCAAATGAAGGGTTAATTGACTTCGTTGGGTTTTTGCCTTAGGGAGATCCTGTTTGTTTAGACCTAGGAAGTGTTAACATGATTCAGAGAACTTGAGAAACACTCCCAAGGACAGCAACAAAAATCATGGCTAGGTTTGGGAAAGATGCTTTATGGAGGCAGTGTGCATGCAGAGCCGACACTTAACTGTTCACACTAATGGTATAGAGCCCTCCCAAAGTAATTTGTTTATTTTTGGATTGAGCAATAAATTTTACTTACTGATATTTGTATGATCTGAACACTTGCCAGAATGGCCCAACTGACAGCTACTGGAAGCTTATTTGTTATGAGACAACTTCACTGCAGCTGAAAGTTGGGGGTGAACTTGGACCTCAGTGGCTACCAATAATATTTGTCCCTTGGGGCCAGTGATATAGCTCAGCGGCATGAGCACCTACCTGGCAAGCGCGAGGTCCTGAGTTCGGTTCCCAGTACCCACATAAAGAAAAAAAAAATTTGTCCTTTGATAAGTAATCACTTATTCATTTATTATCTTTTTTATGACTATTATAAAGATATAAGAAGTACACAGTCAGTAAGGCCCTGTCACCATCACCAGCTTTACTGATAATCATGACAACTGGAGGTTCCTATTCCCCAAGCCATTTCCCCCAGCATGCATTTATTTTGAAGTAAATCCTATACTTCATACAGTTGCATATATAAATATTTCTTTTAAAGATATAGGCTACTTTATTAAACATCCATTATTACATTTTTAAAAATTAATAATTATGTTAATATCATCAAATATCCAGTCATTGTTCAAATTTCCAATTGTTTAAAAATGTCAGGGGTCGGCAATGTAGCTCAGTGGCATAAACACCTGCCTGGCAAGCGCAAGGTCCTGAGTTCGACTTCTGGTACCCGCATATAAAAAAAAATGTGAAGTTATTTAAGTTTAATTTTTTTGAATCAGGATTCAAATAAGAATCACACACTGTGATTTTTGTTCTACCATTTATGTCTTTTAAATTCTGGGTCCCCATTTCTTTTCTTCCCTTCTTAATGAAGAAACTGAGTATGTCATAGAGATTTCCTTTTGGACAGGTACTACATTCACATGATATAACATTCAAAAGGTGCACATGGTAAAGAGTGAAAATCCTTCTTCCCCAGAAGCAATGACTGGAGAAGACTGTAACTAGTATCTTGTATAGTTTTTCCCAATTTAGAAAACAGTCCCTTTCCCTCGGACAGTCGTTAACATCACCTATCCATGATCATTATTGACTCTACATGCAAAGCTGGATGTTGTACTGAAATTGCAAAGTGAAAGCTTGACTTTGTCACCATAGAGCTTCTAAGGAGCATCCAAATGCTCCTCTGGGCCAAGTGTGGGCTGAACTATTTTACACATAGCACAGCAAATATGTGTTTACATGTATATCCTTTTCTTTTTTATATAACTGGTAGCATATTGTGCATATTATTCTGCTCCTTGCTTTAGTCACTTAATAGAATGATGCATTTTAACCAATTGCCACATGTATTGCTTGGCATCCTACTGACATTTCTCATGTATCCAATGTATCCGAATTATTGCACCCTAAAAATTGGGGGAAATACAATATTTCTAGGACTATGCGAGTCCTAGAATCTTCAGAACTGGGAAGGTTTTTTCTTTCTTTTCATTTGTTTAGCAGGCATTAATGGAGTTCTTTGCTCTTCTGGATGCTCTGCTGGGCCTGTCCCCTCAGGATTATTCCTGGGGCCTGGACTCGCTGTGCCCTCTTCGGCCCACGCTTGGCCCAGGGAAGGCTGTCCATGAATGCGCACTAAACTTCCAGCCCCTCACACCTCCCTGTGTGGCCTGCACTGTATTCACACTGTAGACTTCAGCCTTTCATGTTCCAAATACCCTGGCTGCAGTTCCACTTATTTTACCATTATGTAAAATAAGTGCTCACTCATTCTTGTCAAAGACAGTGAAAAATGTACCCTTCACAATAGTGAGATGATGGAAAGTGCCAACTAGATGATAGCCAGGGATATTTTCCTCCGTTTAGAAAACAGTCCCTTTCCCTCACTCTGTCATTAATACCACCATCTGTGATTATTACTGACTTTACACATAAAGCCGGATGTTGAAATTGCAAAGTGAAATCTTGATTTTGTCACCATAGAGCTCCAAAGAGGAATGTGAATTCCTTTATGTCTCTCTTTGATTGAAAGAGGCCTTATAGGGCTTTTGTTGAGGGAGTTAGAGTGGTGGGATCCATTCAGCTCTGCAAAGGGTTTCTAACATGGGGAAGTACCTTCCTTCTCTGTATTCCTAGATCCTCACACAGGGAGGGCCCCCAGGCCTCAGTTTCCTTGCTTACGTTCATAACTCACTTAGCTGTTGTTGTGAGTACTGAATGAGGTAATGTCTGAGAATGTGCTTTGTGAATAGTAAATTATGTGCTTGGTCTCCATTGTCAATGCCAGTGCATTCTGTGACTTGAGGAGTTAATGAGGTAATGTGTTAAAATCACAACACTTGATAAACTGTAGAGCCGCCCAATAGGAAATTTTATTATCATCCACTTCTGTCACTGGTGTGAAGATATATGAGTTAAAGATAATGATACCAAGCCAAAGAGTACTACTGTATCCCACCACTAGCCTCTGATCCCTAAACTGCGGGCAGCTGATACAGAAACTGATGGTCTGGAAGTTGGTGTGATTAATCACAAGCAAGTCAGAGACTGGACTAACCAGGCTGGAGGTCCCAGCTGGACTGGGGTCCTCTAGTCTTGGTGGATGAGGAGCCCCTTGTTTGCCTTTTCTGGTGAGCACACCACTGCATGTTCACACTGTGGGTGTTTTTAATTTTTATTGCACTAGCAGGACGCTCTGGTGTGGGTGCCTGACCTGCTCTGCCTCATACACGCCTCAGCAACTCTGCACAGAAGGCCTTATTATCCCCATTTAATAGTAAGGACACTAAGGTGCCACAGGTTAAGAAACTTGCCCCAAGTCACACAACTAGTGTGTAGTAGAGTGGTGACCGCACCAGATCTGCCTGTCCCCAGAGCCCATGAGTTGCCATCACTGCACACCAGAGAAAGCCTCTCCACAAAGTGCAAATCTTTGCAACATCAGTTGTTCTGACCTCTTTCCGCAAATTTGTTTTCAGAACACCACACAGACATTGGATGGAGGGTTTTTCAATTTTCCTCAGATGTTGAAGAGGGAACCCAGGCCGGTGAGATGGCTCAGCAGCATAAGCGCCTGACTGGCAAGTGCGAGGTCCTGAGTTCGATTCCCAGTACCCACATATGAAAAAAGGGCCAGTGATATCACTCAGCGGCATGGGCACCTGCTGGCGCATGAGGTCCTGAGTTCAACCCCTGTTACCCACAGAAAAAAAAACAAAAGAAAAGGGAACCCTATTTTATAATTCTACCAGCACTGTAGTCTGGGTTAACCTAGGGTTAATGCTATTCAGATTTATACTTTCTGGACCAAATAAGGTCATATCACATAGGTAGGAAATCCCATAAACAATTTTGTTGCGTTGGGTGCTTGGACTGAGTGGCGGGAGTCATAGGCCTTCTATGCTATTCCAGTGTTTATCTGAACTCCAGCAGCCAATGGGAAGGTTTCCACCACCTCTCCCTGTTGGGGCCTTTTCTTCCTCCTGCTAGTAGAACAGCCTGGTTTTGCTTTGAATTATCTTTCCTCATTTGTAAGACAGCAGTTCTGAAGTAGATTTATACCTTTTTTAGCCTGGTAGGATGTTCTTTAGACAAACAGTGAAAAGAGAAAGAAATATGGCCTTCAACAAGAGCTCCTCTGAGTGTTGCAATGCAGAAAACTCTTGTTTGGGCTGGGTAATTATTTGCCTGAACTTCAAGATGTTCTTTAAAATGTCCAAAAGCTGCTGACGTCCCAGGTCACACTGAGCTTTCTCTCAATATACAGTGGCATGGTGGGTACCCTTAGAGGCCCAACGGAATCGTCTCCTGTAACAAAATCTTGTTCAAGGGATCACACTGGGGATACTTTGGGCCAATGCCTTTCCCACAGACTCAGTCAGCCAGTAAATATTTACAGTTGCCCACTACGTGCTCAACGCCCTTTCGATCTACACAGAATTTAAATGGGAAGATTGAATTTGAAGGGCATCGACCAGAATCCCCAATAGTGATGAAACAGATAGGAATCATCACTTTTGTGTACAGATGCATGTTTTCTAATTGTGAAGAGGGTATTTACAGAATCTGAAGGGGGCAACTGTGATCTTAGGGCCTGGAGGGGCGGGGCCCCAGTGAGGTTTCTGTCTAGTTCAGCAGATATAAAAGCTGGTTGGATGCTGTTGAGGACTGCTGGTAGTGTCACTCCAGTGGTAGATGACAGCATTTGTTCAACACAGCCATGGAGCTGGGAACATAGAGCCAAGGAAAGGCCTGTCATACCTGCAGCCTCACGTCAGTCCCTCACAGGCACAGACAGCATCACATGCAGGCCCCAGGCACGTGGCCACACAGCCTACCTGAGGTACCATCTTCCTTGCTGGTACCTGGAATCCCCTTGTAAGAAACACACTGTGGCTTCACTCCACGATGACTCACTGTCCTTGCTCCCACGCCATCCCTCTCACCCCGTCATCCATCTCCTGACAGCCCTGCTTTTTGGGGCCTTGGCTCAGCCATGAGCCCTGCCCAATGTCTACGCCCACGCCTCTGTCTCTCCTGTGCTTCCGCCACTGTAAGTCCACCTCCTTCTTTCTGCCTCCTTCAAGTTTATAGTTGGTATTTCAGGATTTAATACTTAATTACATAGGGATTTGCCACTGTTCCCTACGTTATGGATGCCACATATGACACTACTTTGTAGCCCCACGCAGAGGTTGGAAGGAAGCCGATGCCTTTGGTACCTGGGGGGAGCAGGGGGCACTGTCAGAAGAGGGTGCTGTTTGCTAAACACACCTCACCAGTGGTACTGACACTTTTCCAGTGGTCTGTGCCCTCTTCACTTGCCAACCACTGCCTTATCCAGGAAGGTGCTGCCTACTTATGCAGGTGAGTTAATTTTTGGTAGATGGGGTCGTTTTCTTTCCCAGTTGTGAAGCACTTGTGCTATTTCTGCTGAAATTGTCTTCCTCGAAGGCTGTTTCCTCACTCCCAGGAACCTGACAAGGCAGCTCCATGGGCTGGGAAAGCTCAACAGAGGGAGAGCTCCTGGGCAGAGCAGTGTGGCCATGGTCCTATGTCCCTGCTTCAAGTGGGCACCTGCTTCATGGGGTGGCCTGTTGCATAAAGGCAGACCAGAGGTGGACACAGAGCAGACCACTGCCTATTACAATGACAAAATCAAACAACAAAAGTTGAACAAAACCAACAGAGACCCGGGCATTGTGGCACACAGCTATAATCCCAGCCTTCAGGAGGCTGAGGCAGGAGGATTGCTTTGAGTTTGAGGCCAGCCTGAACTACATAAGGAGACCCTGTCTCAAAAAGAAACAAAACACACAAACAAAATCAACAGAGGTGGCCAGTGAGATAGCTCAGCGGCATAAGCGCCCGCCTGGCAAGCGCGACGTCCTGAGTTCGACTCCCGGTACCCACATACGAAAAAAGGGCCGGTGATATCACTCAGCGGCATGGGCACCTGCTGGCGTGCGAGGTCCTGAGTTTGACCCCTGGTACCCACAAAAAAAAAAAAAAAAATCAACAGAGGAAGGCTGCTGGCAGGTCAGGGTGGCAGTGAGAACTTGCCCTCAGGCTGAAAAGAAGGCAGAGAAAATGCTTTGGGGGGGGGTGAGGCCAGAGGAGCCCCGGCCAAGACAACAGTGGGGCATGGGCTGCAATATGTGGAGATGCAGGTATCTGAGGGTGTGAACTTCTGTCTCTTTACCTGGAAAAGGAACCTATTTAGCTCAAACCCCCAAAATATACCAACCCAAAGTGCTTCCTTCTGCACCTCTTTTTCTAGGTTGCTTAGTGTCCTCAGTGTAGGAGGCCATGCTTGGGACTGCCTAGAGGCTAATTTCCATGCTCCTTGTGTGTTAAAATTCCTGAGCAGTTGCTTTAAAACTATTTTTCTAATCTTGAAGTTTTTAATAAGGCAGTTTTCCTCTAAAGAACACAAAACATTTTACAACCCTTTTTTTTTTTTTTTTGTGGGTACCGGGGGTCGAACTCAGGACCTCATGTGCCAGCAGGCGCCCGTGCTGCTGAGCAATATCACCGGCCCTTTTTTCGTATGTGGGTACCGGAAGTCGAACTCAGGACCTTGCGCTTGCCAGGCAGGTGCTTATGCCGCTGAGCTATCTCACCGGCCCTACAACCCTTATTTTGAGTATATCTGTGGATATTTATAATTATAAAATATTTTTTAGCCCACATAATTTCATCAACTTCTTTTCCTCAATAAGCCATAATGGAATTTCCCTTCTCCTGTTTTTAGAAGAAAACACAAACTTTTGGAGTTTAGATGACTCACCCAGGATTACTTGGCAGAACCCAGGCTCAAACCCAGGTCCTCTGATTCTAAAACCTGTGTCACTCAGTTATACCGCATGGGCTCTTTGGCTAAGCCTCAAAATCCCAAGACAGGCCAAGTGCCCTGCCCAGAGCTGCACAGCATGTTGGGTAGGGGGAGATAATTGTAGATGCCACTGGAAGCAAGCAGTGTGGAGACTCACAGGGGATTCCCTCCCTCCTCTGACATACAGAATCCAGCACCTCCAGATCCTTCCACTTGGGTCATGTCCTAGAAGGTGGGGTGAGGCCCTTTAAGCTCTCAGCAGAGGCTGGGCAGGGCTCCCTCGAGGCCGTGTGTTGGGCTGGCTTGTTCAGCACCCATGGGTGGCCATCTCACAGCACTCTTTCACTGTTAGTCCAAGGCCCTGAGCACAAATCTGCCCTCCATATTTACCTGCACTTGCTGGTAGCATCTGTCTTCTAAGAGTCGGTCACTGTGCAATCCATGTGATCTCCAAGCCTGCTGCTCTAAACTGGCAGGAGATCCTGTTCAACTCTCGGCATCTGAGGTATTTATAAAGCAGAAGTAAGGAAAGCATGCTTCAGATGCACGTGAGGTGTCTGCTTCTGCCACCAGAACCTTCCGTTAGTGTCGGAAGGACACAGAGCCTCGAGCTGCTCCTGCTGTCTGGCCTTACGCTGCAGGGCCTGGTGGCTGAGGCCTGAGAATTCATCCTCTGAGGGCAGCTGAGCTGGGAGAGGCAGGAAGGCAAGCAGCCAGAACCTGTCTCTCCTCCAGGGAGGACCAAGGCCTTATCTGTAGTCACATCCCCATTCGAGGCCTAAGAGCATAAGTGTTAGCCTAGTTCCGTGGTCTGGCTCCAAGGTCGTGGGAAAGCAGAACACTCAGGAACTGGGACTCCCTTGTATTTTTACTTTCTATTAATGGGGTGGGGGGTAGACGTAAGTCCTTTGCTGTTGCAGCTGTGGGTGAGACTTTCTCTGGCTGCCTCACTGAGTTCCTTCAGGTGAAGGATCCTTCCCACCCCTGTCCCCGTTTCTTCCTTCTAAATTTGCAAACATGGAGGGGGGGTCCGAGCTCTGTGCTGTTCCTGGGAGGCACCCCAGGGGCTTGTTTTGTGCCATGAATCTGGAGCTATGCTTCTCCTCAGCTGTACCCTTGAAAATGCAGTAAACTATAGCCACTTGAGTTTATTGGGTTCTGGTAGACTAAGATTTTTCTTTTGATATTACAGAATTTAATTACAATATAGGAGTTTTTTTGTTTTGTTTTTAAGCACAACGTCTAGAGCTATGGAATCTCTCTGTGAAAGCGCCTGTCCTCTTCGAAAGTTCTAGACTCTCCAGAGGAAGCACCTGGCTTATGTTCTGTCTGCTCTCTGGCATGGATTGGTTTCTCAGACACAGCAGAATTCTGCTTGTGATTTTCCTAAGTGCTTTCGGTTCCTTCTCTAGGAGAAAGTCCAGCTCTGTCGGGAGGGTTCTGCGAAGGGGCAGGCTGGCTAGCTTCCCTTAGGCATCTTAGCAAGGGCATGGGAAAAGTGCTCAAGCGAATGTGCTGTTGACTGGTGACTCAGTCTTCAGGTATTTTTAGTTTGGGGAGTTTCTGTTGTGAAAGCCTGGGTTAGTAGCCATTCCTGACATTTCAATGTAAAGTTCACATGTTTGGCTTTGGGTAACTCTCCTTCTAGTACTAGGAACTTGTAGGCCATTTTCTAAGAGCAGGTTGAATATGCGTGACCTTATGACTTTACAGAGGAATATGGTTAAATAAACTCTTATCACCTGAGTGAGCCTGCACAAAAAGGTTTTAATTTTGAACACACAGCAATATTAACATAAGTGTATTTAATTATCTGTCAGTTCCTCCACTTTTCTTTCACTAAACTATGTCTGGCCTTGTAGGATCTGCTTTGTAAGAAATGCTGGACTAGATCAGCAATGAGCCTTCTCCTTCCTGTCGCTTTCTCCCCCCTTCCTAGTCACTCCCAGTGCCAACACCTGCTCTGAGCCCCAGGGCAGCCCTGGGAGTTGGGGCGGCAGCTGCGGAAGGAAAGCAGCTAGGTCCTCAGTGCTGGATGTTCCACACTAAGCGTCTCCTGGCGTCTCTTGGAAACAGGATTGGAGTGGGCATGACAGGGATGCCTAGCATCCCAGCACCCTGGGAGGCCAAGGCAGGAGGATTGCAAGTTTGAGTCTAGTTTGTGCAATTTTGTGATTTAGTAAGACCTTGTCTCAAAATTTAAAAAGGGGGGTGCTGGGGATGCAACTTAGTGAGAAGGCCTGGGTTCAGTCCCTACTACCACACACACACACACACACACACACACACACACAAATAAAAAAAAAATAAAAAGGCTGGGTGAAGCAGTATACGCCTGTATCCCAGTGCTCTGGGAAGCTGAGGCAGGAGGAACACATGTTCAAGTCCAGTCTGACAAGTTAGTGACTTATGGAGACCCTGTCTCAAAATGAGCAATGAAAAAGGACTGGAGGTGTGCTCAGTGCAGAGGCCCTGGATTCAATCCCCAGTCCCACAAAACAAACAAAAAACAGGATTGGCCCTGTTGTTGCTAAGGTTTGCCCATCATTTGGGGCTGTAGGCAGTGGTAGTGGGAGGAGGGTCTTTCAGAACCTGGAGTGCCTGAGCACCCCAAATACTTCATCCCACAGAAGAGAAGGACACGCAGTCCTGGACCAATATGGATGGGCCAAAGGTGGTTCTGTGAGCTGCTGGCCAAGGCGCTCACCCACCCAAGGACATCAGTCCTGGCAGAGAGAGAGAGGGCACAGGACCCAGGTTGTTAGGGACACACTGTTCTGGGTGGAAGAGGCCCTGTCTGGAAAACCCCTGTGGTCCTTCTGAGGGTCCCAGCCCATGTACTGAAGGCCTCTGCAGGTGGAAAGACACATCTAGGAGGAGATGCTGAGCCTTCTAGCATATTTTCTGGGTGTGTCAGAGAAAGCCAGCTCCAGCAGCATGTTTTTTTGTTTTTTTCTACCATAACAGCTCTGATTTCCTTAGTTAATAGCAGCTAAGGGGAGAAGCCACCCCTTTTCCTGCCTGTTTTCTCCTCAGACACGTTGTGGTGCCTACATTAGGGTTGGCTTCTTTATGGCCACCAAAAAGGCTGAAAGATCAGGCTGACATAGGGTGGAGACAGACCGCGTTGTCAGGGACACATGTATGGCAGAGTGCTGTAGCCTTCTAGTGTCCTCTTGACACCCCACAGGGTAAACTGGAGGATGAAGCCTGCCAGAGGCCCCTGTGCTGGCCTGAGAGTGGCTGAGCGGGTTTCCCTGCAGGGAGGTGTGTGGCTGAGGGGCAGCTGGCCAGAGCCAGGGGAGAAGGTGTATGTTAGGGGACCCCTTTTAGCATAGAAACAAACAACAGATTTTGGAACTACTTAAGAGACTTGGTGATCATCATCTCTCACCCAGGAACTTAGGAAATCCAACATGGCTCCACTGTAGAAGAATCAGGAAGAGTATCTCCCAGGATTAATTTTAGACTCGCGTGAGGAAGTCCATTCAGTCAGTCAGCCAGGTGTTGCAATGGGCCAAGGCCTTTGTGTTGGTTAGGAAAGTGTGTCTTTTGTGCTGATTTCTGTCAGATTAGGTCATTTACAGAGGCAAAATGGATAATGTAGTATGGAGAATATAGAATCTGGTGATGGTAATAACTAATACTTTGGGACACTTACTGAATTAATGTGATGGAATTATTGACATAAATGGTGCTCCTAAAATGTATAAATGTTGAATTTATTTGATGAAGTGACAAAGGCCCTGAGCACTGCTCATCCTGATGAATTTTGCTGTATATGGTCTAAGAAGCAGGGTGGAACGCAGGGGCTCTGTTCTGTGACAAAGTAAAGATATTTTTTCTCCTATGCTTTTTAGCCAAGGACTGCAATTCTATCCCTAGAATCTCAGACACTTTGAGCTGAAAGAAACCTTGGTTGGCATCAGCTAGTTCTAATCCATTCTGCTTATTTTACACATGAAGTGTTTAGGGCGCCAAAAGTTAAGTGACTTTTTCAAGGTCACCAGGCAGGAAGGCACAGAGCAGGCTAAACTAGCCTGTAAGTCCCAGAACCCCAGACTGGAGCCATCACTCCTGCTCTGTACCTTCATCTTAAACTGATGCTCTTGGCCGTGGCAAGCAGTGGGAAGTGACAGAGGCACAGCCTGGGCCTTCGCTATTGGTGGAAATACTGTTGAGCATGCCTTAGAGACCAAGAGAGACATTAAAGCTCTTTTAATGATCAGCTTTTGGGCATGTCAGTGCCTTGGGTTCCTTTGTTAATGTAGAGGCTACAAATGTATTCTATCAGTTGCAGTGCCTAAATCCCATTTATACAATAGAGGCAAGGGTACGAGGATGATACAGGTGCACAGAAAGCCCAGAGTATCACGATGTATCCTGAGGTGGTGACAGAGACGGTGATAGAGATGGGGTGGGTTGGGCAGACCTTGACTTTCCAGCTTCACGTACCCCGTCTACCAGCTTTTCTGACTTTGTTTTCCAATCTAGACTGCCCTGTGCTCATTTTGACTGGATTTTACCTGCCTAGAAAGGGAGAAGGGCACACCAAATAGTGCAATGCAATCTGAGTTTGTTATGTCTCGGACAAGTTCAGAATATGAATATTTAGTGGCAGGTTGGAGTAGGAAATAAAGAGTACCATAGAATAAAGTGTAAGATAAGTTGAAATGAATGTTAAGAGTTTTGTTCTAAAATTACTGCTAATTCCTGAATTAATATCTAAATGGATGGATGGATGGATGGATAGATAGATAGATAGATAGATAGATAGATAGATAGATAGGCAGATAGATAGGCAGGCATGCAGTACACAGTTACACAGACACACACATACTTCTAAATCCTACACTTCATTCACTGAGGCCCAGTTCTAGCTGCTCCATAAATCCTTCCCTGTTTAATTTTTTCCAGAACTATTCTTATCTCCAAGTTTCTAAAGTACACATATCCGTAGCATAAACTTTTCTCCTCAGTTAAAATGCGAACTCCACTTAATTGCCATCCTGCACAATAGTCAGCACACAGTAGGTAGTCAGGTACTTAAGCCAGCGACATTCAAGGAAGGTGCCACAGGGACATGTGGATCCAGTTCAGGCCCTGGATCCCAGCTGGACAGGTGGGCCACAGTGACCCTAAATCTCTCCTAGGATTGCCCTCCCTGAATTTAACTGAATTTTAAAACCTTGGCATTTTTCAAGGGTTGCAACAATTACCTGCTGCATTTGTTATTTAGAAAAAAAGTTGTACGAGGACACTATCACAGCACTCAAGGTCCCCTTATATAAAGTCAGACATATTTTTAAAATAATTCTGCGCTCCCAAAGCACTGTTCCATTGAGTATGGTATGTGTCTGGGCCAAGAGCACTGCCTGCTGCTGCTGTCTTTCCACTGGGAGACCACTGGTCTGGCTGAATTTCCTCTTTACCCTGACAGTCACAAGGCTTGGAGACATTCGAAGCTGGATCACACACATAATTGTTATATATGTTGATATATGTATTTTCCTTGTACAGGGTTTCAACTTTTTTCTTACATCTTATTAGTTGCTATTTTAAAACTTTTTTCTTTTTTCTTTTTGGGCAGTGCCAGGGATTGAACCCAAGACTTCATGCATGATAGGCATATGTTCCACCACTGAGCTAACCCCAGCCCTTGAAGTTTTTTTTCTAAGAACAATAGTATTTAAAATCGTGATGAATTTTGGAAAATAGAAAAAAAAGAGAAATTGCCAGTACTTTATAACCAGCAATTCAATTTAGGTATATAATATGTCCCTGTGTATCACTGGAAATTGTAGAATAAAAAGGTCTAGAAATAACAGTGATGTAAATGATTCTCTCATGTGAAAGAAATCCTGAGGCAGGTGATCTAGGTCTGATATGGTGGCTCCACTAAATTGTCAGGAACAAAAATTACTGTCTTTCTATTCTGCTGTCATCTTTATGGGGCTTCTAGAGTGATCTCAAGGTTTTCTCATGTTCCAAGGTAGCTGTCAGAGTTGCACCCATATTGTCTGCATTCCAGGGAGGAAGGAAGGGAAAAGGGAAGACAAAGGATCAACTCTCTGCCTTCTGAGGAGCCTTCCTAGATATCAGACTGTTATGGTTTAGATCTAAAATGTTCCCCAAAAGTCTCATGTTCAGAAGTGGAGCTTTTGGAAGGCGATTGGTTCATAAGAGCGCCAATCACATCAAAGGGTCAATCCATTGATGAGTTCATAGCTGAGTGGGCTGTTGGGAGGTGGGGCCCTACTGGAGAAAGTACATCACTGGGGGTGTGCCTTTGAAGGATGTATCTTTTCTTTGGCTCTCTTCCTGCTTACTCCATGTCCCAGCTGTCATAAACAGCTTTCCTCCACCAGACCCTTCTGCCATGATCTTTGTACCTTGGAGCCAGCCAACCAGGAACTAAAACCTCTGACACTGTGAGCCAAAATAAATCCTTCTTCCTCTAAGTTAATTTTTTTCAGGTATTTTGGACACAGAGACAAAAGGCTGACTAATAGACCAACCCTTCCAAAACTGGCCAGAATTTAATCCCATGGACTCACCTAGCTGCTAGGGAAGCTGGATTATGATGGTTTTCTCATTTTCCAAATTTTGTTTTTGCACATTCCCAGGTTCTGTTACTAAGGATGAAAAGGTGACTTACTCTTGGAATCAGCAGTCAGCTACATTTCCAAGTCTTTCTCTCCCCCCACCCCTCTCTCTATATATATATTTAGTATTTATTGAAGCCATCTCAAATAGTTAATGGAAAGAGCTAAAAGTATAAGTAGACTTCAATCAATAGTTAAATATCAGTCAACAAAAGGTACTACATTTTGTTACCCTGTAAGCTTTACCACTCTGTCCTTCCCCCTTTTTCTATGAATTTTCAATTGCACTTAAACTAATAACATTTTTTTTTCTTTGGGGGTACCGGGGGTCGAACTCAGGACCTCGCACGCCAGCAGGCGCCCATGCCACTGAGCGATATCACCGGCCCTTTTTTTCCTTTATGTGGGTACCGGTAGTCAAACTCAGGACCTTGCGCTTGCCAGGCAGGCGCTTATGCCGCTGAGCCACCTCACCGGCCCTTTATACTTTTTAAATATTTGATCTGTATAAGCTTCTTCAGAGCTAGAAGGGACCTTAATTTTCTCTAAGAGTTGCATATTCCAATGCTTACAGGGCCCATTCAGGTAATAGAAGCAATTAGAGTGGGCCAGGAGCCAGGGTTGAAGATAATGAGGGAGTGGCGGGGGCAGTGCTGAGGACTAGAGAGAGCCTCTGCCTTATCCGAAGGGGCGGTGCTGCTCAGGCCTGTTCTTTGTTGCCATATGGGAATGCTGGCTCCATCTTGCCAAATCTTAGAATTTTTTTTTAAGTGAAACCAAAACTCTAGATTTTTATCTGAACTCTCCCAATGTTTATAACTTGACAAGTTGATAATTTGGTATACCCTACGAGCCCATGGGCTGCCAGTTTGGGATCTCGGGTCTGCCCCAGGCCTGTTTCTCTGCCAGCAACCGAGCCTGGTGGGATCCGGGGGCCCTGTCATGTGGCTGGAGACCCTGCTCGGCAGCCCCCGCCTCACCACAGTCCTCTGCGGCTAATTTGTCTTGTGAGGAGAGCATAAGATTGCAAAGCTGAGCAGGACTACTGGGAAGGTTAACTGAGTCTCTCCTTTGACTGACGTTTTCTTCTTTAATCATTCTGCTGTGGTGAGATCAGTAAAAAAAGCAGGACTTGAATCCCAGCTCTGCTTTTACAGTGACTCTGGCCAAGCCATTCTGTTTTTTTTTACTTGCTTCTCTGTTTTTCTTGCTTTCAAGTAGCATAGCATGGTGGTTAAGAGCATAGTCTCGAGCCAGGGATGAATCCTGGCTTTTCTACCTACCACCTCTATGACCTTGAGCAAATACTTAGACTTCTTAGGCCTCAGTTTCCTCATCAGTAAAATAGGGTAATAATCCCATTTACCTCACTGGCATGGGAAGTATTAAGAGTTAGTATGCATGAATTATGAAGAACAGCTTAGTGTATATGAGCTCGAAGATAGCACTACGTAAACATTGGCGGTCTCCCCATGTTCTTGTTTTGGCTTCCTCTGCTGCTTTGGAATCTATACATTTTTTAGCACATTTTCAAGGGGGCCCAGGGCTCTGGTTCTTCATCTCACAGTGAGCACTTGTTGCTTCCAGCACCCCTCAGCAGCCAGCCTCTGGGACCCCTGTCCAGGTGCAAACCTGGAGGTGCTGCAGCCCCGTACCTATTGCTTTCAGCTCCGTCTTGAGCTCTGTTCTAGTACCTTGTTTTTGAGCCCATCTCTCCCTTTTGCTTTCCTTGGCTCACATTTTTCCTCCCATGGCCACATGTTTGGGAGAGAAGAAATGCATCAATTGGCTGCACTGTCTTGACCTAGGGCCTCACTCAGTTATTACACTGGCCACATAGATATGATGCCTGTCCTACTAGGCATTGCTGAAGGGCACATTAGGAGGTGACACATAAAAGCAGCATGGATTGGCTTTAGCCAGGACAGGGAGTGCTGCAGATAACTTGTCCTAGAAGCCTTGGAGAATTTGCCACACAGGGCTTCCCCCAGCAGGCGTGAAAGTAGCCAAATGACCACAAGGATGGTGTGTGTGTTAAAGGAATTGCCAGACACAGTAGTGCAAAGTCGTGATCCCAGTACTCAGGAGGCTGAGGCAGGAGGATTGTGAGCCAGCCTGAGCTATACAGCAAGTTCAAGGCAAGCCTGGACTACATAGTGAGAACTGTCTCAAAAACAACAAAACAAAGTTGTCTTTTTCCCTCATGACATTAAGTGCAGAGAAGTTTAGACTGTTTTCATTTCAATTAAACAGTTATTTTTTCATTCTTTAAAATATCACCCTCCAATCTTTTTTTCATCTTTTAGGTTAATTTGAATAAGAGATCTGACCTGACCAGCCCAACTGTACAAGTACAACTCTTCAAGGAAAATTAATATTTGCCCTGAGAGGAACAAGTGACATAGGTATGTATTGCTAAAACTCTAAAACTCTCACTTTTCCTTCTTCTCTCCACCTCCCAGATGTTAGCAAGCACAGAGTAGAAGTAGGAAGGGAAGGAATTTTTAATTTCATAAAAGTTACTACTCTAGATGAATGTGCACTGGTAATCCAACCCCCTGCATTACTGGGCAATATTTCTTCAGTGCTAGAGATGGAACCCAGGGCCCACAGGCCAGGCAAAGGCCCTACTGCTGAGCCACACCCCTGCACCCTGCATTACTCTGTTCCCTTTCCAACAAAGGAGACAAGGAAGAACTTCTCTTCCAGATCCATATTCCCAGCGCACAGTCAGAGAAATTTTGGAATTTCTGATAGGTTTTTATTGTAGGCCTTCCACTTCCTAGATTTAAAAGCCATAATTAACCAGCTGCTGCCTCACCTTGGGTGTTGTTGAGCATTAGTCTGACTAGTTTAGGTAACAGGGCTCCACCAGGATGAGGGACAGGGTCTGCAGGGTGATCCCTCAAGCATCTTTAAGTGCAGTGCCATGTAGGTATTTAAGCCACGGGCCCTTTGAAATCTGATTAATGCCGTGAAGTCTCTCCCATGAAACTACACATATGCACAAGCTTTCACATATGATTTCAGGGAGTTCCAGGACCCTAAAGTCCCACAGGGGATCCACCGACCCCCAAGTTAAGAATCCTTGGAGGTTTATAGACAGCCTTCGGGGGACCTGACTGCCCCCAGAAGTGAGATGATGTGTCACCAGAAACGAAGATTTAAGAAAACTGCTCAGCAGGTCAAATGTTGATGCAGTTGAGAGGGCATCCCGAGATCTAGCCTTGATGCAAAATTTTGTCAGGAAGCTTTTAAAAAATAGCTTTCACTGGCCGGTGAGATGGCTCAGCAGCATAAGCGCCTGCCCGGCAAGCGAAAGGTCCTGAGTTTGACTCCCGGTACCCACATAAAGGACAAAAAGGGCTGGTGATATCGCTCAGTGGCACAAGCACTTGCTGGCAAGCGTGAGGTCCTGAGGGCGATTCCGGTACCTACATTAAAAAAAAAAAAAATAGGGCTGGTGAGATGGCGCAGCAGCATAAGCACCTGCCTGGCAAGTGCAAGGTCCTGAGTTCGACTCCCAGAACCCACATAAAGGAAAAAAAAGGGCCGGTGATATCACTTAGCGGCACAAGCGCTTGCTGGTAAGCGCGAGGTCCTGAGGGCGACTCCTGGTACCCACATAAAAAAAAAAAAAAAAACTTTCACTAGTCGTCGTGGCACACACCTGTGATTCCAGAGTTGCAAGTTCAAGTCTTATCTGGGCAACTTAGCGAGACTCTCTCAAATTTTTAAAAAGGGCTGAGGGTGTAGCTCAGTATGAAGGCACTGGGTTTAATCCCCAGTACCACTAAAAAAAAATCTTTTCCTGCCCTGATGGTGGAAGTGTACTTAAACAGCTCTGATCATTAATTTCCTTTCCTCACTGAGGTGAACCCTTGCCAGAGGTCATCTGCAGTGTTTTTGAGTCCTGTATTTGCCAAAGTTGCCTTGATTTTTTTTTTTTTTTTTTTTTTTTTTTTTTGTGGGTACCGGGGGTCGACCTCAGGACCTCGCGCACCAGCAGGCGCCCGGGCCACTGAGCGATATCACCGGCCCTTTTTTCGTATGTGGGTTCCGGGAGTCGAACTCGGGCCCTCGCGCTTGCCAGGCAGGTGCGTACACCACTGAGCCATCTCACCGGCCCCTGCCTTGATTTTAGAAAAGGGTTCCTGAGGCCTCCTGGACCTGCCTTAGGTCTCAGGGACATTGAGTCAGCTGCGCCCCACTCACTTTTTGGAGATTGTTTACCCTGCCTGTTTTGTCTGCATCCTTGGCTACCGCAGTTCTCATAATGACTGATTTTCTCAGAGGCTACTTGAAATCATTCCAGGAGAAACAGTTGCCATAGATACCTGGGCTGTGGGAGTTACCATTTTCTTCTTCTTCCTCCTCCTCCTCCTCCTGCTCCTGCTCTTCTTCTCCTTTTTCTTCCCCTTCTTCTTCTCCTTCCTCTTCCTTTTCCTCTCCTTCTCTTTCACCCTCTCTCATCCCTCCCCTTTCCCCTCATTCTCCTCCTTCATTAGCTTGTGTTTTCCCTAATTCTTAACGTAACATCTGATGCTCTGTTATTCAGCTAAGCAGCAAGGAAAAGGCTGAAATTTTGTTACAATTACATTTGTTTAGTTCGGGATGTTATGTGTGTGTGTGTGTGTGTGTGTGTGTGTTTTATATGTAAAGTAGAGCTACTTTAAAACACAAAATATTAGGGGTGCTTGGAGAATATCATATGCATATATAGTTTCTATGCTGTAATTTTAATTTTTGGTTTAGTGGTCGAATTTGGTCCACCTTTAGCCTAATTTTGTACTAGTGACTATAGCCAGGCCCCTTCTGCAGGAAAAAAAATGCCATACTCGGGCCGGTGAGATGGCTCAGCGGCTTAAGCGCCTGCCCGGCAAGCGCGAGGGCCCGAGTTCGATTCCTGGACCCACATATGAAAAAGGGGCCGGTGATATCGCTCAGCGGCACGGGCGCCTGCTGGTGCGCGAGGTCCTGAGGTCGACCCCCCGGTACCCACAAAAAAAAAAATGCCATACTCATTGCCTCACTGCCTGAAACCCCCAGAGTCACGGCCACTGTGACTTGGGCTGTGTCAGAACTAGACTCCAGCACCAGGGCCTCCAAAGAGCAGATGGCTGGGTCAGGCTGAGATCGTTTCTGCTCAGCCTGCTCTGAAAACAGAGGTGGGGCAAGCAGGCAGGACAGTGCACCTGGCACCTGCAGTCCCATCTGAGTTTCCACCCAGGGCTGTAAACACAACATTTAACTCACACCTGCTGCTCCAGGTGCAGATTAAGTATGCGGAGAGCTTTGAGGTGGCCTGTTCACAGAAATCAGTATACTGTCCCCAATCCTATGCCTGCCTTTCTCACTAGTCTTATTTTTCCTACTCTCAAAAAGATAAAACTGTCAGCATTGGGCCGGTGAGATGGCTTAGCGGCGTAAGCGCCTGCCTTGCAAGCGCGAGGGCCCGAGTTCGACTCCCGGAACCCACATACAAAAAAGGGGCCGGTGATATCGCTCAGCGGCACGGGTGCCTGTTGGCGCGCGAGGTCCTGAGGTCGACCCCCGGTACCCACAAAAAAAAAAAAAAAAAAAAAAAAAAACCTGTCAGCATTTTCCAATCTGCTTATCTTGGAAATGCTCATGAAATTAGAGAAAGAAAACCATGCTGGCTCCAGTCTATGAGCACCCAGGACTGTGTGGCTGTAATCGGGTGGCTGCCAGTGCATCGGTGTTTGTAAGGCACTGATGGTGGCTCCCTGGGTGTGCTCTGTGGACACACATGTGTCCTGCTCACAGCAGGATGTGCCTCTGTTGTGTGGTGTGCTCCACCCCACCTCAGACCTGTCCCTCTGCTCCCCAGATCAAGATGAATGCCATGATGGAGACCTCCGAGCTCCCGGCCGTGTTTGATGGGGTGAAACTGGCTGCAGTGGCTGCTGTGCTATACGTGATTGTCCGGTGTTTGAACCTGAAGAGCCCCACAGCCCCGCCTGACCTCTATTTCCAGGATTCAGGGCTGTCGCGCTTCCTGCTCAAGTCCTGTCCCCTTCTGACCAAAGAGTGAGTAGACCGTGTGCCCTCCGTATGCCAACCTGCTGACCTGTTTGCCTCTGGGTGGTGTTCAGAGAAGACCCTTCTCGGGCTTGGTGGGGAGCCCAGTGGTGGCGTGTGTACTTAACATGCACTGTGTCCTGGGTTCGATCCCCAGCACCCCCCACACCCCCAAAAAGAACCTTCTCATATTATATCATTAAAGCACTGATGGAAGATGGCCTCATTGGTGTTAGAACAGCCAGTCCTCATGGCAGCCCGGTGTTTAAATCTGGAGGGTATGAGAGAGAATCAAATCTTTGTTGCCTGGAAGCATCTTGTCTTCCACAGTATAGTGTTATGATCCATGACAAGGACCTTGCGGAAAGCAGTAGTTATTTGTAGGTAGACATGGAAGACTTGACAATATTCTAGCCCTTGAGCTAATGCCCTGTTGCCAATCCTAGGACAGTGGAACCATCATTATCCAGAATAAGTGATAAACAAAAAGGCACAGACCTGTTAGTTGGATTACCTCCTAGCCATACTGGAAACTGCACCAAGCAGTAGCTGAGAGCTGTCTCCTGAGGAGAGTGGCTTCACTCCAGTGGGCCAGGTCTTCCTGCAAAGGCCATGTCTGAGTTTTGGAGGTGGCAGGAGGGGCACTGCTTCTGACAGAGGAAGCCATAGGGAGTCCGTATTCTGGGTCACACATACTTTTTCATGCAATGCAGTGTGAAATACCCCCTCCCCTCCTGTCCTGTGGATGTCTTCTGATTATTTGTGTCCAAGCCTCATTCACTCCCCATCAGGCTGAAGTCCCCCTCTTTGCCATTGCTGCTTCGCTCTGTGCCTTTGCCAGCTCATTCCTCTCTCCTGCTGTGCCTCAGAGGGGCAGCTGGCTGCTCAGAGAGCTGTCTTTCTCTGTGTCCCCTCAACATGAGACTAGCAGACTTTCTGATACCTTGTGGGTAGTAACATAGTTGAAGCTTGTCTCTTCACCCTCTGTTGGGGGTTGGTACACTGGGTGAGTGATTCTTCCCTCCTAGCAGACCAGTGGGCAGCAGAAACATCTCAGCATTTGGGTTTTGCTTTGCCTAGCTGACCATCACAGGCCCTTAGACAAGGGTGAAGACCTTCCACTGTGGGCTTTGGCATTGGGTGTTCGTGTGTAGTTTCCTTATCGTTGTAAGAGTGATGCCATGAAATTTCCTCATAGTTGTTAAGAGTGGCACCATGACCCCATGTCAAGAGAGATGGTGCCTAATTCTGGTGGAGCGTGGTGCACCACATAATGTCATCATATTGAGTCTGAAACTGCCCCTGCTGAGGGACTGTATGTTGTGTGGCCTCCACAGCTTGGCACCAAAATAAAGATATAGTGTTTTTATTATGCAGTGTTTTCAGTTAAAAATCTGCTCTGTGCCAGTCACGGTGACACATACCTGTAATCCCAGCTATTCAGGAGGCTAAGACAGGAGGATCACAAGTTTGAGTCCAGCATGGGCAACTTAGTGAGATTTGCCTCAAAATAAAAAGTAAATTAAAAAGACTGGGGATGTAGTTCAGTGATAAGAGTACTCTTGAGTTCAATACCCAGAACTACCAAAAAAAAAAAAAAAAGAAGAAGAAGAAGAAAGAAAGAATGAAAAGAGTATGCACAGTAACTGTATTTGAAAATTGTCCAGAATTTTTCTTACTTGGATTCTGAATGTTTCTTCAATACTTGTTTAGATAAATCACTAATTCGGACTGCCTGGTGACCTTTTACCTACTTTCAGATTAAGTGAGACTCTTATTTTTTGTGAGCTTTTAAAAACCAAGGTATTTAGCCATGTGCAGTTGTGCATGTTTGTCATTCCAGCACTGAGGGGAGGCTAAGGCAAGAGGATCACAAGTTCAAGCCCAACCTTGGCAACTTAGCAAGACCTTATCCCAAAATAAACTTAAAAAATGGGCTGAGGATATAGCTTAGTGTGAAGGCCTTGGATTCAATGCCCAATACCACAAAAAAAAAACAAAAACAACCCACCAAGGTATCCAAAACCCTGCAAGTTTACATGCAGATGAGAATTAAATTTGCACCCAGCTTTGGCTCCTGAGTAATTTGACAGAGAAAGGCACAGGAAAGCAGCTTTTGCCCAGGCTGTGGAGAATCACTGTGTAAGGTTTGATTGTGCACTAATTGTTGAACTGTAAATAAAAGCTGATTATGGCAGTTTTTACCTCTTTTTCTTTCCTTTTAAAAATAACCAGAGACATTGAATCCCACGGTCTCCCTTTGCTTCTTCCCCTTCCAGCTCCCATTCTCGATAAGCCTGAGGTACTGACCTGGTGCTGCGTGACTTCTGTTGAGATGACTCAACCTCCCCCTGGGATAGGAGAGGGGCCCTGTCTGTCCCCATCTCCTTGGAGACGGAGGCTGTGTGTGGAAAGGGAGCATCTACTTGTGTGCTGGTGGCGTCAGCACAGAGCCTCTGGTCACTGGCCATCGCCACTCGCCCCCCTGGTGAAGCCCAGAGGAGGAGAGTGCTGGTGGCCTGGGTGCAAGGAGAGCTGATGTTGCTTAGGAACTAGCTGTGGTTTCAGGTGGGCGTGAAAAGACAAGTTCCCCCCAACTATTTACTTCCAGGGCATATCCCTTTGATTTACAGGACCAACCCTCTTAGAGCATGTCGGAGCATTATGTAAGCAGCCAACTCCCTCTGGCTTGAAATGACAGATGACTAGAGAGCAAAGGGATTCTTTTTGTTCCACTTTTAACTAACATCTTATTTCTTTTTTCTTTTTTTTTTCTTTTTTTTTTTTGGTGGATACCAGGGGTCAAACTCAGGACCTCGCACTCCAGCAGGCACCTGTGCCGCTGAGCGATATCACCGGCCCTTTTTTCGTATGTGGGTTCCGGGAGTCGAACTTGGGCCCTTGCGCTTGCCAGGCAGGCAGTTATGCCGCTGAGCTATCTCACCGGCCCTAACATCTTATTTCTGATATAGATTCTAATTTTAGGACTAGCTGTATCCTGTGTTCATGTAGCACATTGGCAACATGTTTTCGTGTTGCTTTCTCTTGTCCGTGTCACTGCATTTGAAATGATATTCTGCCATTTAATCCTCTTAAAAATTTAAAGGTTGGATTCATTTTTCCTGTCATTTTAAGGATGAGGAAACTGGGAGTAGCAGAGGGAAGCTGAATGCAAACTGGGGCCAGTTTCCCTTCTCATCCATGCGGAAGAGGGACAGGGTGCTTTTCTGGGATGGGTGCGGGAGCTGAGGCTGGAGCAGGAAGAGGCCAGCCCACAGGAGCAGCGGGAGCAGGGCTGGCCTCCCAGTGGCCTTTGATCCCCACGTGACCTCTTTCTATTTCCATCACTCTGGTGGAAGCTACTCTCCTCTGATGTTCTGTCCCTTGCCACATATCCACAATGGCCTCTCATGTGTTTGAAGCTGAGAGCAGGAAATGTTTGTTCTGGGTAAAAGTGCTTCTCTTGGAACTTTGAAGTTGTTTTCCTGGGAGGAAGCCAGTCTACAGCCTCACAAGTGCTCACCCAGGCTGGAAGTTTCAGCTAAGTGATTTACAGTGAGCTGCTGCTCTCAGTCAGTAGTCGTGACTGCAAGCAGCCGATTATTTCAATGTAGGTACACCCTCTGATTTGCACCCTCTTGCTGCTCTGCAGCAGGAAACTGGTTGATGAAAGATAAAGATTGAAAGCTTTCTGTGAGAGTAAGGATTCTTCCTTTCTGCCCCTCTTAGCACTAAAGTCAGTTTTAAATCTGTTTTAAGAGGATCGTCCTAAAGATGTATCATAAAGTAAAGATGCATCATAAATGTATCTTTTACTGTCAGGAGGAAAACTTGGCCTTGGTGGGAGGATGTGCCCCTTGTTCACTTAGATCAATATTTGCTTAGCGATGTGTTTTTTTGTTCTCAATAAGTGTTTGCTTTTAGTGGAACAAACAGACCAAAGCTCAGTCATAAACTGAGAAAAATCTAGATGGTGATACAAATTTCCATAAAAAATTTAATAACATTTTTATTTTTAAAAAATAGAAAATAAAGCACACAAAAATTGTCTATAATTCTACCCAAAGATAACATACCATTGCTATTTTGGTGATCATCTCTGTGGTCTTTATCTTCTGTATATACAGTGTGTGCCCCGTACAGAATCAGTATATAGTTTGCTTTGTATTTGTGTTATTTCGTTTTGTCTTGCTTTGTTTTCCTGATGTTAGGGATCAAACCTGGGGCACTGAGCACACTAGGCAAGCGCTCGGCCACTGTGTCCTGCACATCCCCAGGCAGGATGCTGTGTACCTATTACTTGGTAATCTGGTTTCACACTTGGTAGGCCATGGGCATTCACCCATGCTGCAACCTCTCTTCTGACATTTGATTCTTAACAGCTTCAGAATTCTGTCGTTCACTCAAATCCCCTCATGGCTTTTGGCCACAGTGGCATAGAGAAATTTGGAGTAGGATGTAAACCTAGATCTTTTTCCTTGCAACTAGCCAGGGGACAAAGCACAGCCCCTCTGACCCTCAGTTTCCTTCTTTGTAAAATCAAACAGGCAAATCATGAACAGTACCCTTCAATGCCAGCACTATATGCTTCTGGATCCCTTGGTTGGTCACAGCATCATTGAGTCCCCCTAGAGGGAACACCCTGGGAGGGGGCCCTGACTACAGGCCAAGGGAAGAAGCTAAAGGGAAAGATTTTCTTGTGTATCTGTCTTCTCCTAACTATTTTGTCCTGCATGCTCTGGGACAAGATTGCACAGTCTCCCTTGGGTTTTTTAAAGTTCTTTTCTGAGCTATCATTTATATACAGTAAAATGAACAAATTAACTATACAGCTCAGGACTTCTTAACCTATGTTTCAGCTGTGTAATCTACCACACCCTTGGCCTTTTACAGGAGTGCCCCAGTCACCTCCCTGCCTGTGACCCACCCATCTGTCGTAATACCTCTTGAGTTGGCTTCCTCATGCAGGCCAGCACTGTGACCTGAGCCTACCTGCCCAGCCTATCACTTGTGATATTCTCATAGTGCCAGGAAGGGTTGTTATCCTCTGGCTCCTCCAAATCCCCTTACCTCTCTACTAAAATACCTCTTATCCTACCAGAAAAAGCTAACAGCATCAGTCCCTAGAGGCTTTCCCTGACTCGACCCCATCCCCTTCAGCCATGTACCCACTGTGTGTTCCCTCTGTATGTGCCTCTGTGTCCCCTTAGCACATTTTACCTGGCTTTGTGAGAATCCATGTCTATCTCTTCCCCATCGCTGGGGTACATGTGCCCCAGATCAAGAGCCACACACTTGGTGGGACAGAGCAGGATCCTTGGCAATTCCCAATCTCAAGTACAATGTCATTCTTTCTTTTGTTTGCCATAAAGAGGCATAGGTGAGTGATGTTCTCATTTTGGCTAATCCTGTGTGTTCTGGGCAAAAAAACTTCCCTGTCTCCAGCTTGTTCAGTGACACCCTGGGGAATCAGTCTACCTTTAGCTCTCTCTGAGAGCTTTGCATTTCTGAGAAGGATCTACCCTGTCTCTGGAAGCAGATGGACTTTATTTATTTATTTATTTGTATTAATTTAGGCAGGGCAGCCTGCAGAATGGTGGCCTGCAGCCTCCGTCCTTCCCTGTGGGCCTTGCTGAAGTTTCTATCGCCAGATCCGGGTTGGAAAGTGATGATGGGCAGCAGGTGTCTGTCACTGGAACCTGCTATTAAAATTTCTCTCTCCCTCTGTGGGAAGCCAGGCAGCTGATTTTTCCCTTATTAGCAGGCTCGTCAGTGTGGGTCAAAGTGTGGCCAAAGATGAAGGGGTTTAGGAAAGGTGAGATGGAGCCTTGCTTATAGACAAACATAAAACCGGGCTGAGGTGTCTTCATGGGATGCAGGAGACACCCGGGGCCCCTGTGGGGTCCAGGGAGTGCTAGCAATCTGATCAAAACCATAGCCACACGTTTGTGGTTCATTTCTTCCCCAGAGATCAAAACCTAATCACTTTCTTCTGCAATCACCTGCCTCCTGCTCTCCTCAGAGCTGTCCTTACTGTTCTCCATGGGTTGAGATACCTGAAACTTGACTGTGAGGATCACACCCCTTCTAACACTGAGCCTCAGTTGCCTCTCCCATGCCATGGTGCCCTCCTGGAATTATTATTCTTGGAAACTGCTTTGCCTGGTTGCAGAGAATGGCAGAAAGCCCAGAGCCCTTCTGCAGACGGTAATGGAGTCCTCTTCTGTGGTTTCCCGCCTTGCTCCCCTTACTCACCAGAACACAAGCCCTAAGCAGGAGTCCTACTTTAATGGTGTTCTCCTCCCAGTTAGCCCATGTCTTCAGTTTCTTGCCACAGTCATCCATTATCTTAGTTCATGAACATTTGAGGATCAACTTCTCTGAGATGTAGCCATTGGGGGGGATGTTTTTTAAAGATCATTAAAAAAGAAAAAAAACTTGTTCATTATGGCAATGTTCAAGAGGCCTTTTTTATTGGTTCCTCACAGATGTGTTCCATACATACTCATTTCCTAACAGTAAATATCCATTTTTCTTTGATCTGCCCCCAATAAAAGCCCAGTTCTTTTTTTTTTTCATATGAGTATCGGGAGTCGACCTCAGGACCTTGCCCTTGCCAGGCAGGCGCTTGTGCCACTGAGCTATCTCACCGGCCCCAAAAGCCCAGTTCTGTATATGCACATGCTATATTTGTCATAAGTGTGCAAGATACACTATTCTTCTCTTCGAGTACCAAGGAAGTATTAAGTAATTAGAAATACCCTATAAAAGCACTGATTTAGGTCTCTCTGATAGTGCAATGCACAGAGTTCTTTTCCAGATCTAAAGAGCAAAGGACTTTTTATAAATTCCCACTCTCCTGTCATTCTCGTCTCTGCCTCCTTTTTTTTTTTTTCTTTTTTTTTTTTTTCTTTTTGAGGCTGAGTCTCGCTATGTAGTCCAGGCTGGGCTCAAACTCACAGCAATCCTCCTGCCTCAGCCTCCCAAGTGCCAGGATTACAGGCATGCGCCACCACACCTGGCTCTGCCTTGTTTTAATAAGGCTGATTATTTGCAGTGACATTACCAAAGCTGAGGCTGGGGTAAAGGCCCTTGATATGGACAATTGATGTTTTCTCAGTCTCAAATACAACCTCGGGCAAATACAGTTTCTCATATTCACTTCCAGTGAGACTGCCACCGTAAGGCCCCTTGTATGTAAACATTGTGGAGTGAGCACAACTTAATTTATAGTGAGTTAAAGCCAAAAAGAATTTCATTATCTTGGGTTTAAATTCCTATTGCTCACAAACATTCCAGATCAGATTTAGCTTTTTTCCTCCCTGGCTGAACACTAAAGCTTTATCCTTTTCACAGGATAAACTCCTAATTGCCAGGAGCCTTAATTCCATTGATCTGATTTTTTACATTTTAAGAGCTACACAAATATTTCCTTAGATAATTGTGGTAAACTGTGAACAACTGACAAGTGGATCTGCAATGCTTATCCACTTACTGTGTAGCCCTCGGACTCAGGTTATCTGGAAACTTACATTATAAGAGAGTTCTTGAAAGATGAAAGATGAGATCATCTTTATTGGGGCTGAATATTGATGGATAACCTCAACTGAGGTCATATTTTCTGGTGACTTCATCTTAATAGTCCTTATGCAACTTTAAGTAATTGTAATCACAATTACACTGTCAAGTTTAAAAGCTGAATTACTGACCCTTCTCCTCTGTGACCAGGCTGACTAAACATCCCAGTTTTCCTAGGTCTGACAGGTTTCTTAGGACATGGGACTTTCTCTGCTAATACTGAGGAATTCCAGACAGACAAGGATAAGTTGGTCACACTAGTCCTCACCATTTTCTGCCTCCAAATGGTGAGATTGTTTGGTGAGTGGATGATGTGCCCTTGGAGGTGATGTTTATTTTGCCAGTGGCCAGGTGTAATTTAACTCTTGGATGTTGGTTTTCCTGCACTGTCTCTGCCCCAGCAGGTCACTTATTCAAGAGGCTAGCCACAATAGGAAGGAAAGTGCCTCCATCTTTGAGGTATCTTGTATTGAACCAAGGTAACCAACCTGAATCTGCTACAACACTCATCCACTCTCTCTAACCCAGATCCAGATTGTAGCTTCTTTTAAAGACTCAGTGCCTTCTTTCAGAAACTTTTGAAGCCTGAAGTATCTAAAAGGGCTCAGAATCCAAAATATTTAAGACTTGGGCCGGTGAGATGGCTCAGCGGTGTAAGCGCCTGCCTTGCAAGCGCGAGGGCCCGAGTTCGACTCCCGGATCCCACATACGAAAAAGGGGCCGGTGATATCGCTCAGCGGCACGGGTGCCTGTTGGTGCGCGAGGTCCTGAGGTCGACCCCCCGGTACCCACAAAAAAAAAAAAAATATTTAAGCCTCACTCGATTTAGTTCAGATAGGAAAACACTCATCTCTCATACGCCATGCAATCTAAAGGAATCAAATTTTAGTTTTCCAAAATGTATTCCCTTCATCCTGCCTGCCCTATTCATCAAGTCTGAGTTTATTTTGGGGACCTGTACTCATCTTCAAAAATGCAAAAGAAACATGTGCTGCAAAGGTTCCATCACACATCAAAACCAGTACATATAGAAGGGCAACGGGGTCTCAGTGCCTACCATGGGTCTTTTTGCTGAGTCACCCCTCTGTTCCAGTCTTTCCCAGGCAAGGGGCCAGGGTCAATCTTGGTCCACCAGCCATCCTTAACTGCTACTCCATTTAAACTACTTTCCTTAAACCTAACTTACTTTATAGCTCTTGCCTGGGATCCATGTCTGTGGTCCCTTCTCAATATGCAGTTGCCTGAAAATTGTTGCAATATTCAGCATCACAAAATGGACCTTGCTTTCTAGAGAGTCTAAAAGTTCTAAGTATAGCCAGCTTTTATCAGTTTCTCATGTTTTATTGATTCCATGAATTCAGTGGTTACCAATTTTGATCTTAAGCTGCTCGCTGCGGTCTGCACCTCGTCTTTGCCAGAACAGCAGTGGGGGAAGTGACTGGCTGTGGAACCTGCTCGTCTTCAGTGACACCAAGAATTCCTGTCCTGCCAATGGAGTCTGTTGGAGGAACTGGCTCTGGGGTCTGAGTCCACTAGGGGTATAATAGTTACTCAAGGAAAGCATTGTCGTGGGTTTATAAGGAGATCTACACCTCCCTGAAACTCCAAGAAGCCGCTTCTCACTTGGAAGCTGTGATCCTTGTGTACGTGTGGCTGGGTGGAGCATCATTGCTGTCTATGTGACCGACTGTTACCAGACCGAACTCTCCATCTGCCCAAGATGGCTGCCTGCAGTGTCACAGTGAGCCAGGGCAGCGAGTCAGCCATTGTGACAGTTGTGACTCACCCTAAATCTCCACCCTGGATCAGTTTCTAGGCACAGAGTGAAGACTCTGGGTTAAGGTGGGCATATGACCTCAAGCCAGGCAACTTGACCTGTGAGGTAGCCATTAAAAAGTCTGTCATGTGGACCATTTGGGAAACCTCAATACCAGTGGCTAATCCAGAACAACCTGTGGCCTCCCAAAAAGGGAGAGGTTATGTATTTTTCCATCTTGCCATGGGGTACTAATGCCATTGCTACAAGCAACCTGACTTTCCCGTGACGGGTAGCACAAGTCCTCCTCCTGATGATCCTGAACTTGTGTGTGCAGCCAGATCACACGGTTTTAAACAATGACTCTATATTAATATGAAATGAGGAACCCCAGAAAAATGTATTGTTATTATTATTTTTTAAAAGTTGAAGCCTACCAAGCCATTACAGGCTCATATGTAGGTGTGAGCTCAAGACCAGTCATGCTGAGTAGGGGAGTTGGGAAGAGGGTTGATGGGACTGAGAGAGACACTAAGGACTGATGGCCAAGGCAGGCCACGGTCAAGGGGAAGCACAAACAAAGTAGACAGATATGGACTTTTTCTTCCTTGGCATTTGAATAAAGGAAGACTCTTCTCTATGAATAACTACAAATAAGTATTTTTATAATCTGCCAATTAATATATTTAGTAGTAATATTTAGGAATCTGCTTTCTAGTCTGTCCACTCTCGGTGCCCACATCACCTTCTCCTGTAACAGTCACCGTGCTTTTTCTCTTATTTCCGCCTTCTCTACCCATCAAGTCCTCTTCCTCCATCCCTCCAGGCTTTCTCAATTCCTAGCTCCTCTCCACCCTGTAATTTTGCCCATCTGCTGTCTCTTTGGCTCTTCCCTAATGACAGGGAGGTAAACAGCTTCCCATGTGTGCATCTGCTTCAACACCCACTGTATTCTGGGAGGTTTGAGGTCAGAGACTCTTAAAACTGTGCATGCTGCGCCTTTGCCCGGGATCCATCCACACTGGTGTTTGTAGCATGTTGGGGTAGAACATGTGATCGGGTGTCACAGTGAGTAATTCAGTCAGGGGTAAAGGAGTTTAGAGGAGGAGGTGGATAGTGCTGTGACGTTTGGATGCGGAGGTCCTCAGCTGGCTTTGGGTAGGTGAGACAGTGTGAGAGAAGGCAGAGGTCTGTGTGAGCACGAGCCAGTGCCGATCACTTAAGCAAGGGCCCTGGCAGAGCACTGGCTTCACTTCTATGCCAGCACTCTTATCCTCTTTTGCCCCTTTGTCCCATGGACTGCTAACCAGCTGCCAAGGTGACAGAGGCCACCTGTCTTGCCACATTTCCTCCTTGTTACTGCTTTTCCCTGACTCACAGCCCTTCATGCTCCTGTCCGCAGGTCTGTGCCTCCATCTTACTGGACTTTGACCATCTCTCTTGTAATTCCCAAAGATGAACTTAGTGCTGTTTGCCTGGCATTTGGACCTGCCACCCAGTCTGCCCTTGGTTCATGGTGCCCTTTGGGTTTGTTTGCTGATGAGCTCCTGGCCCTCTCACTGGTCTGGGCTCCACAGTTGCTTCCTGGTCAGCTCCTAGCTATGCTCTGGTCACAAGAGCTCTCTCATTGTACCTGAGAATCCCAAATCTGTGGGGGAGGAGAAGAGGCCAGCTCACATGGAGTCTCACATTCCTAGAAAGGAGGAGTTTGGGTGTGCTTCAAGTGGTGGTGACAGAGAGGAGGATGGGACAAACTCCAGAGCCCTCCCAAGTGGGACCTGTGGTGTTGGTGGATGGTGGAATGGCCTTGGGCACTGGGACAAACAGCCACATCACAGGCAGTGCCCAGGTTACAGGCAGCTCAGGAAGCATACAGTCATTGACAGAAATAGAGAAGTCACATAGGGAAGCTGCCTTCTTGGGGAGAGTTGTTTACTTTGGGGCTTGTCTGTGGAAGTACAAATCTGGCAGTCAAACTTAGTTATGAGCTCAAGACCAGACATGAGGATTCCAGATCTTTCTAGGCCGGGGAGTTTGGAAGAGGGTGGCGGGGCTGAGAAACTCGCAGAGGGAGGACTGATGGCCAAGGCAGGCCATGGTGAGGGTGGGAAGAAGAGCCAGCATAGGAGCCTGGGACAGACCGCAGGAAAGTGAGGGGAGAGCCGAAAACCTTAGCATTATGGAAGCCAGAGAAGGAAAACCATGAAGTGAAGGTGTCAGACCACAAGTCAGAAAGGATGAAGTCTGACGAAGGCCCATGACCTTGGCCAAAAAGAACTAGGGGTGTTTGAGGACATGTTTTCCATAGTAAGCTGAGAAAAGAAACCAAAGCAGCTACTGAGGACACAAAAGCTGGGGAAGGAAGGGGGACAAGAGAGGCTCAATGGAATGAGGATGTCCCCCAAGATTGGGAAGGTGGGTGCAGAGGAGCCAGTGGAGAAGGAGAAGTTAGCAAAGCCAGTGGATGGGGAGCTGTTGGGCTGGGACCTAGGGCCCAGGCTCTGCCCAGAGACACCCCCCCCCGAGCTGGGCACAGATGCCAGGTCTGCTCTCTGCTGGCCAGGTGACCTCCCCCTGCTAAGTCTCTGTTTCCTTGTTTGAGAAACAGATTAATTGCACTTATTTTGTAGGTTCAATATGAGGAGGAAAAAAGACAGCATGTAAAGTGATTTGTATCCCTGGGACGTATATGAGTTTAGCTGCTATTACTATAGCTATTTATATATTAATATTGTTAACTAGATTGGTTATACAAATGACAAAGGACATAATGAACACAGAGTTTATACAAATATATTTGGGTGTCAAAATCTCAGTGTATAAGTGGGTAAAGGATATGCATACATAATTTCTACAAGAGGAAATACAGTACAAGTAGTAAGTACCAAATAATGTTTAGTCTTAGTAACAATGAAACTTTAAAAACTAAAGTATTTTTTCATACTCTGGGCAAAATCTGCAAGTATTATTAGTCTGATTTTCCTTCCTTCCTTCCTACCTACCTGCCTACCTACCTTCCTTCCTTCCTGTTTGGTTGATTGGTTGGTTGTTTGGTTGGTTGTTTTTTTTGAGACAGGGTCTCACTATGTAGTCCAGGCTCGCCTCAAACTTCCTAGGTAGCCCATTCTGTCCTTGAACCTGCAGTCCTCCTGCTAAGCCTACAGAGTGCTGGAATTACAGGTGTGTACCACCATGCCTAGCTTACCACATTATCTTTATAAGGCACAAATCTGATCCCATCCCTGCCCCACTTTAGACTGCAGCGGCTCCTCATTGCCTGGAGTGTAAGGTCTGGCCTAAGCCCTGCCTCCTCCTCTCCCACCTGCCTGTATTGTGGACACATCAGTCCTCCATGTTTCCTGACACGGCATGTTCCCTCCTGCCTGTGTCTTACACTCATGTTTCTTCTACCTGGAGTCCCCTCATCCTTCAGCCAGAGACCACAGATACCCTCTCTGTGAAGAGGCCCTCAGTGAAATCCTCCTCCACACCCAGACTGGATGGTTCTCTTCTTCACTGACAGAAGCCTCTAGTACTAGAAGAAGCCTCCAGCACTGCCATTAGAGAGTTTACACTCATTTGTCTTAAAATTATTTAGAAATCTGTATGCTGTGATAAGTTGTGGAATAACTTACTATTAACAACAACAAAAATGACAAATATTTTTTGTTTCATGGATACCTACTATCCATTGCCCACTGAATTCAATGATTCCTGTATATTATCTTTTTTTTTTTTTTTTTGCATCCTGGTGAGACTGACACTCATAGGCTGTCTTGGGCCGGGGATATAGCTCAGCAGCATAGTGCCTGCCTGGCCAGTGCAAGGTCTTGAGTTTGATTCCCAGTACCAAAAAAAAAAAAAAAAAAAAAAAAAAAAACGGATGTGCTCATAGGCTTCTTGGTGTCAACCAAAGGATAGTAACCAGGTGGTAGTGGACGAGAGGTCTCACAAGGCAGACCCACAAGTTGAGATTCCTCTCTTAAGGATCATGTCCCATTATGTGTATTTGTAATGTAATTTATTTAATCATAAATTTACCCCATATATTTTCTTTAATCTTCAAAACAACCTTATAAAACAGGTGTTATTATTCCTTCCCCCACCTCTGCCCTCTTAACACAGGAATAAATCCAACTCAATAAGGTTAGTTAGCCAAAGTCACAGAGCTCTCAGAACTGAGATTTAACCCTGATGTCTTTTGACCGCAGTCCTGTTTTCCTTTACCAACTACGCTCACTGCCTAGCATAGTGCCCAGTACTTAACGGGCGCTCAATAAATGTTTGTCAGGTGGATGCACAGGTTGTGAATAAAGCAGTAAAAACTCTGATTCCACTACCATGATTTTAACCCAAAGAAATAATTTAAACAAAAATAAATTTGTTTATTTGTTTAATTTAAACAAAAATAACTGTTTATTCCTGGTCCATGGCCTTTTTCCTGATCCTTTGAAGGAGCTCTTTCTATAGCAGGGAAATGAGCCCTTTGTGATATGAATGGCAAATATTAGTTCCTGGCCTGTCATTTGTCTTTTGACTTTGCCCATGGTAGCATTTGCCATGCAGAATTTTTGCTTAAACCTTTGATAGAAAATGACAGATAGAACACATTTATCTTCACTCCTTCCTGAATCTCCACTAAAATGATAATAAAGGAAAAGGAACAAATTCTTAAGCACAGAGTGGCTTAGCAGACCCAAGAAAGTTGGAGCCCAAGCCTGCAGAGGGAATCCTACAAGGACCAGGAGGCACCGGCTGCTGCCTTTGGGCTGGGGAATGTGTCAGAGGACGTGAGGACTGGCAGGAAGTTGCAGTTGCCCCTCTTCTTCCCTCTCATACAGGTGACTGCCCTGCTCTGCCTGGCGGGAGGCTGCCCCAAGAAAAACGTCTCAGAAACACTCTCATTTAGGGATCCACTAACGGAATAGTGGGGAGCCCAGGTAGAGAGGCCTGCCTAGACAGACAGGTGACATGGATGGTTCTGTGGCAGCATCTAGCAGGAAGAGCAGATGGACTTTTGAGGGAAAATGGACATCTGAGGAAAGCCTGGATGTGACAAGCAGAAGAAAGGAAGTGGACAGAACAGGCTGAGGTGCACGGAAGTAAATCTGTGGGGCTGGTACTCAGGGACAAGAGAAGAGGCGCGTGCACGTGGCAGGAAGAGGAGACACATCCAGAGGATAGGAGAGGACTTCTAGAGCAGACTTCAAGATTAATAGGGGGATTTGAAAGTGAAATTAAAGATCTCCCCCAGAAAGTAAGATAAAGACAGAGATAGAGTGGGGAATAGAAGAGAAAATTAGAGGATCAGTCCCGGCGATCTAACACCCAAGTAAGATCAGTTCCAGAAAGAAGCCAGAGAAAATGCAGGTGGGACAGGGGGATATCCAAGCAATTTCCCATAGCCATCCTGGACTGTGGGACTTGACGCTCCAGATTAAGTATTAAACAGTGATACCTGCCCTGAACTTTGCATTTGTGTCCTATGTGCAAAGAGTGATTGTGCTTTCACAGAATTTTCTGGAACATGCTTATCTGCTTGATTTTGTGGTACTCTGTAGACAAGAATGAAGGTCTAGGGCCGGTGATATAGCTCAGCGGCACAGCGCCTGCCTGGCAAGCACCAGGTCATGAGTTTGATTCCTGGTACCAAAAAAAAAAAAAAAAGAATGAAGGTCTGACGCCTCAGTTCCCTGGCTCCCTAGAAGGGTAGAGTTGTTGCCCATTTGAGGAGATGCTGACCCGTGCTACCATGCCATGGGAGAGGCCTGCCACTTCCGCAGGGCACATCCACAGCCATCACCATGGCTTCTCTCAGCTCTGGGGACTGTGTTCCTCTGCAGAAAGCTCCAAGGCAGCTGCATCATTTCTTTCTGCATTTCTGCTTAAGCCTCACCCTGCTCAGGAAGCAGTGGCCGTGTGTCCCAGTAGGACCTGTGACCTTGTTCTGGCCTTCAGCATTGCCCTTGCTCTCTGGAAGCTTTTATCTTTGTCCTTTCATCTTCACATCCTATTACATAGAGATTCTTCCAAGTGAGAAGAGGAAGAGCTATTTATAATCTCTCCCTCCCCACCTTCCCCCCGGCTACTGGGGATTGACTTTTCCACTGAGCTATATTTCCAGTCATTTTTTATTTTTATTTTGAGACAAACTCTCACTAAGTTGCCCAGGCTGGGCTTGAACTTGAGACCCTCCTGCCTCAGCTTCCCAGAGTGCACCACCTTCATTTATTTGTGATCTTTTGCTTTGACAATGCTTCAGTGAATCATTTTGTATTTACATCATGATGGACATGTGCCAGTGTCAGATAAACATCTAGAAGTGGAATTGGTGGGTCACAGAGGGTGTGCATGGGAAACATCACTAGCTGTTGCCCTAAAGTGTATCCAACCAGCACTGTATAATAGCACTTGTCTCCCCCACACTCCATCCACCAAATCAAGGTAATCCTACTTTTTGATATTTGCCAAGCTGGTAGATGACAAATATTTCCTCACTGTGGTCTTAGTTTGTACTTCTTTGATGAAAGAACCTGCACATTTTTTGTACACTTAAAAGCTATATTTATTTCCTTTTCTAGTAACTGCCTGTTGGTAGCCTCTGACCATTTTTCTCCTGGTCAGTGGCCTTCTTCCTGACCCTTTGGGAGAGCTCTTTCTGCAGCAGGGAAATGAACCCTTTGTGATATGAATTGCAAATATTTGTTCCTGGCTTGTCATTTGTCTTTTGACTTTGCCCATGGTACCTTTTGCCATGTAGAATATTTTAAAATGTGTGCATAGTCAAATCTTTCAGTCATTTCTTTTTTGGCTCCTGGGATTTCCAGTTTCCTTAGAAAGATCTTCTTCACTACAGGATTTTTTTTTAATTCTATGGGAAAAAAGGTAAAACAAAATTTTGTAACAAAATAATAGGAGAATATCAATAGTTAATACATTGCATATTATTATCTTTAAAGTAGTTGCTCAGAGTACAGGATATGGGCATAAAAAATTCTCCAGTCGATATTAGCACAAACATTCCTTTTCAATGAACTAAGAGACACTAATAGTATAACTGACTTGCAGGATTATTTTTAAAAAATTTTTTCTGAAATTTCTTCTATCACACATATGATTTCATTTTTATTTTGAAATGTTTGATCCTTCCAGAATTTATTCTGATGTGAGATGTGGCTCCAACTTACCTTTTGTCTAGAAGGTTACCTTTTGCGTCACACCATTTATTGAACCATCCATCTGTATGCCATTTATTCAAATGCCACCTTTTTCTCCAGCTGAATTTCCTGGGTGTATTTAGGCATATTTCAGCCTTTTACGTGGTTGATCCTCTGTGTATTCCATTGGCAGGCTCTGGTTGAATGGTATGTTTTACTGGAAGTAGTGGGGAGGTGCAGGTACCCTTTTTTCTCCTCTTTTGTAATGTCCTTAGTTATTTAAAGCTGCCTTATTTTCCCACATGAACTTTTGAATGATTGTTTAATTCCAAATATAATCTTCTTGTTATTAGTGTATATCTGTTTAGTTATAAGTCACCCAAAGAGAACTGATGCATTTGTGATGCTGTTTTCAGCACAAGTCCGTGCGTTCAAGTCCCTTGAGCCTAAAGAGCGTTATGAAGTTTCCTTCTTACTCTTCATCTCATAATTGTGAACTCCCTGGGATCAAGAATAGAGTCAGGTTTTAAGTGTGCTTCTTAGTAATGATCTATATAATTACTGACAAAAGAAGCATAATTTTTATTAAACATTTTAAGAACCCATCTCCTTTTCTAATGTCATAGCATGCCATCTTGTGGGTTATTTTCTGCACACAGAAGGAAGGCAAGATAGAGTACTGAGTGCTGATGTAGAATGTCAACATCTAATTCCTACAGTCATCTCTTAATTAAAGAGTCCTCTAAAAAGCATTCCATGCAAGTAATCCAGGAGCTTTACATTTAGATGCTCCAGTTTTCCCCTACTAGGAATAGTGGGAGATATGATGGGATTTTCCAGTGTTATCTTGACTTTCTCCCAAGCCTGGTACAGATTTTGAGGTGGCCTTGAGCTGGGAAGTAGCCAAAGGCAACTCTGGGTTGGACAGAGAGCAGGTGACTAGCCTTTCTGTGTCTCCTCCAGACAGGAGAGAGGTGACTGGGGGCAACAGGCATAAAACAAAGGTGTCCTGTGTTCTGTGTGTCAACATGAGGCCTGTTTGCTCAGCCTGGGCAGTTTTTTCAAATCCATAATTTCACAGTAGGAAAGGTGAGGGAGAGAGTGGTGTTTTCTGGGTAAAATCTGGCGAACAGTGCATTTGAGAGCTCTGTGCTCAGCACTGTGGCAGCCTGGTTCCAGGAGCGGCAGCACATCCTCCCGAGCAGAGGTAACTAATCTTTGGCTAGCTCTTTGCAGGACTCGCTCTTTAATGGGTGATGTTAGGCAGGTAGAACCCCGGAGCCTCTCACTGAATTGCAGCCCGTCTTAAAGCATAGAGCAGCTGGGCATGGCGGCAAACGCCTGTAATCCCAGCACTCGGGCAGTTGAGGCAGGAAGATAGCTGCAAGTTCGAGGCCAGCCTGGGCTACAGAGTGAGTTCAAGGCCAGCCTGAACTGCATAACAAAATGCTATCTCAAAAAGACCAAAGAGGGCTGGTGAGATGGCTCAGTGGCGTAAGCGCCTGCCTGGCAAGCCCGAGGTCCTGAGTTCGACTCCCGGAACCCACATACGAAAAAAGGGCCGGTGATATCGCTCAGCGGCACGACGCCTGCTGGCGCACGAGGTCCTGAGGTCGACCCCCAGTACCCACAAAAAAAAAAAAAAAAAAAAAAAGACCAAAGAAAAAGCATAGAGGAAAAACCAGGGAGAGATACAGTATACATGAGGATTGTGCAAGCATCTGGGTACGGAGGGGCATGGCCTAAATGCTGTTTGTGCAATAGGAAGATAATGGGGTCAGATACATTTAACATGTGAATACAGTTCTAAAGGCTTTTAACTGGTTTTCTTTGAACTTTAAAAGTTAAGTTTTTTTTTTCCTTAGAGCAAAAAAACATGGTTTCATTTTCAGTGGTTTTGCTGGAACTCACTGTTCTGTTCTAACATTCATGTTTAGTAGCTTGTCCTGTAGGCTCCATCTCAGCCCAGCGTCTGTCCTTCCTGTAGTCAGGAGCCAGCCACAGGCTCAGAGGATGGTTTCTATCTCATTTCCTCGGGCCACTCTTGGTCACTTCATGCAGAAGGGGAACAGTTTCTGCATTGGAATTTTCTTGTGCAGAATCCTGCAAATCAGGAATAGAACATTTAGAAACAACAGTGCAAATGTAATGTGCAGCAGCTGGGTGCAGCATTTGGCTCCCTTGGGGGAAAAGGCTGCGTTCAAAGCATATTTCTGACGTGTCTATGAATGGGTGTTTGGGAAGCTGCACATGAGACAAAGGCTTAGGATGTTTGTCCCCGAAGCTGGTGAGGAAGCCGCCCAGCCTCCCACCGGCCTTCCCAGCAGGACACTGTGGGCTCACACAGGGGCTGCTCACAGCTGCCTCCCAGAAAGAAGGGGCTTCTAGGGGTTTGTGGCCTAGTGGGTGGGGGAGGCCCCCTGGGGTGGGCTCTCTGTGGACTCACTGTTGCCCCCTGGCTTCAGGTCAGAACAGCCAGACAGGGAGCCGCAAAGGCAATCTGGCAAGGGCAGCAGAAGTCCTGGATTCCAGACCTGTGGAGACGAGGCTTGGGCAGCTCCGGAGCCAGGATAAGTACTTACAAAAATCCCCTAAATACTAAAGGTTCTGCCCCTTCCTGACTTTCTCACCTCCCCTGAGCATATGTGCACACTAGTACACACACACACACACACACACGCACACACACACAGAGGAAGGTTGGTTTTATGACCTCTGGGGTTGCTCCTGGTGTCCTCCTGCACTGGTTTCCAACCTGATGAGTTTATTTTCACCCGTTAAAGTGGGATAAAAGTGTCCCTCCAAACAAGACACCAGTCATCTTTCCAGAAGTGCCTCTGTCCTCTCCCACTCTATCACCACTCTCCAGGGTCTCATCTCAGAATGATTTTATTAACATTCTGGCCTCGTATTAGAAATAACTGAATGTGGGTGTTCAGATAATGACCCTCTGGATGGATCTCTGCAGAAAAAGAAAAAGAAAGAAAAAAAAAAACCTCCACTAACATCAGAAGGCAGTTGTGGTATGAAAAACGCATAAAGCCAAAGAAATGGCTTTCTGTTGAATTCATGTGAAAAACACCATAGAGACGTTTCAACAAATTCAGTTATGAATTTGAGCCAAGTGAGATGGTGCATGCCTATAATGCTAATACTGTGGGAGGCTGAGGCAGGAGGATCGCAAGCTGGAGTCCAGCCTGGACATCTTAGTGACTTGATGTGGTAAATTAACTAATGGTCAATTTGTAACACCCAACTGAACTGAATCAGTGTGGTTCTGGGTGTGGAAGGCCCACCTGAGGATTGTTGCCAACAGCATAAAAGGAGAACTGGAGGGGAAGATGGTGTGCTGTTGATTCTCCTGGAGATGCTTGTCACGCTGGCTTTCCTGATTTGAACTCGGCTGTTCTCATCATCAGAGGAGCTTGGGTCCTCGATGTCCTCGAGGATGGCTGTGGTTCTCTTCCGGGGAGCTCTGGTCCTTACTTTGAGTGTTGCTTCCTGGCTCCAGTGCAGATCCCTTAGCCTGCTGGCACAGGTCCTTCATCCTGCTGGCGCAGACTTTCTAGCTTCCTCCACTGGCCTTTGGGCCTTCCCAGTGCAGATCCTTGATACAGACTTGCATGAGACATTGTCGTGGGCTCTAGACCTCCAGCTGGACTCGTGGAGGACATCGCCATGGGCTCTAGGCCTTCAGCTGGACTTGGCCAGGACATTGCTGTGGGATCCAGGCCCTTGGCTGGATGCTTTGGGTCTCTAGTGCATGGACAGATCTCTTGCACTCCTCTGCATTTGACTTTTTGGGTGAATATTATAAAATAATTCTATAAATTATGTGTCCTGTATTAAATCTGTTCCCTTGCAAACCCTGACTATAACACTTGGCAATACCCTGTCTTAAAATTAAAAAGAAGACAGAAAACTAGGGTTGGAGGTCCCATTTGACCCAGCTATTCCCCTTCTGGGCATCTTCCCAGAAGAATTAAAGACATCGTACCACAGCGATATATGTGCACCCATGTTTATAGCAGCACAATTTGTAATAGCCAGATCTTGGAAACAACCCAAATGCCCATCAACTGAGGAATGGATAAGAAAGATGTGGTATTTTTATACAATGGAGTACTATTCAGCCATAAAGAAGGATAAACTGGAGACTTTTATAGGTAAATGGATGCAACTCGAGAAAATACTCATAAGTGAAATAAACCAGAAGCACATGTGTAAGCATCGTATTATCTCTCTAGTATGAGAAACTGAAAGATTAAATAAGATCCAAAATGTACAATAGATATGGTGAATCAAAAAGAAACTGGTCAAAAGGAAAGAGAGACTGGAATAGGGAAAAGAAAGAAGGGAAAGGGAAAAAAACAATTGTGTATATATATATATATATAAGATGGTTAAGATAGATACACTACCATTTTTACTTAGTTCATTGAAGAGTAAGGTTTGTGCCAATAATGTTTGGACAATTGAATGCTAATGTCTGGTGTCCTGAATAACTAACTTAAAGATAGTAATACGTAATGTATTAACCATTGTTACCCTCCTATTATGTTGGTTTGAAAATTTGTTCTTCTTTTGATTTGTTTTGTTTTTTTTTCTTCTCTTTAAAAAAAAAAAATTAAAAAGAAGAAAGGAAGGAAGGAGGGTGGTGAAAGGAATATGACCACCACCATTTTGACCAGAGACGCTTCTAAACTTCCCCTAGCACAGCTTCACCTGGTGACTCCTGTCTTTATCAGCCCTGCCTTTGATGTCAGCCCTCATCATTATTCAATCCTGCTACTCCCTGCACATTCCCAAGCCTCGTCCTTGACTCTTCTCAAGGCTTGTCCTTAGGCAAGCATCTTTGGCAGGGAGCCACAATCCCCTTTCTCTGAATCCCCCCCCACCGTGACCCTACAGAAGACCCCGTCGCCTGCACAAGAGCAGTTGGTCTGGTCTCTAGTGCCAGAGCATCCCCCTCAGGTTTGTTCTGTAATCAGCCTGTACTGTGGAGCTCGACCCTCTGCTTTTTTTCCTCCTTCCTTCCTAACAGGAGAAGTCAGGAGGAAAAAGGGTAGGGATGTAGCTCAGGGGGCAAAGGATCTAGGTTCAAGCCCCAGTACCACAAAAACAAAACAAAAAAGCAAATTCAGTTATTTGGAGAAACATGATTTAATTATGTATTTTGACAGTTGGTCAGACAGGAAAACAGGCACAAAGATGTTAAATTGTTATTTTATCTTCTAGTTGGGGGTTGGGGAGCCTGTGTGTGGCCTGGGTCAGAGACCTGCCCAGGGTTCAGTCTGTTGTTCTCATCTGTAAAATAGGGGCAATGCTATTGCTCAGAGTTATGGAGATTCAACAAGAAGTGTGACAGCCCAGCAACTGACCAGACATTCAGAAACCTCCTTCCCTGCCAGGCATGGTGGTGCACGCCTGGGAAGCTGAGGTCAGAGGATTGTAACGCATGCAGAGCCAGCCTGGGCAACTTAGTAAGACCCTGCAGAAAAAAAAGAACAGAGAACCAGTGCTGGCATGGCGATGCATACCTGTAAACCCAGCACTCAGGAGGCTGAGGCAGGAGGATTGCCATGAGTTTGAGGCCAGCCTGGGCTACATAAGCAAGTTCAAGGCCTTGAGTGAGACCCTGTCTCAAAAAAAGAAAAGAAAAGAGAACCGCAGAAAAAAAAATGTTCCTACTTTGAGAAGCCTGAACTCCCTCTCCGGGAGTGAGCTGAACGGATACTCCTCAGCCCTGCAGTTGTGCCCATCCCATGTCTGTGTACGCAGCTATGACAGCAGCTGCTCAAGTGTCTGTCGTGTCCCCAACTCCAGAGTACAAGCCCTGAAAGGGCAGGCGCCATGTCTCACTCCACTCTCCATGTGCCTTGCATATCTATTGAATTTTGTTGAGTCAATCTACAAGAGCCAACAGAAAAGCCAGGCAGCAGGCTCAGCCCGATGCTGCCACAGGTAGCACTGGGTACTGATGGTACTCTCCTAGGTAGGCATTCTCACTGCATGTGCCACTGTCAAAACACATCCCTGGGTCAGAGCAAAGGTCACCTTCTCGGGCCGGTGAGATGGCTCAGCGGCGTAAGCGCCTGCCTTGCAAGCGCGAGGGCCCGAGTTCGACTCCCGGAACCCACATACGAAAAAGGGGCCGGTGATATCGCTCAGTGGCACGGGTGCCTGTTGGCGCACGAGGTCCTGAGGTCGTCCCCCTGGTACCCACAAAAAAAAAAAAAAAAAGGTCACCTTCTCGGTGGACAAGTATTGTCCTGGAGATGGAGAGTTTGGTTTTGCATCCTCGTGTGTGTTCTGCATAGCGTGGAAGCCTATTGAGGGGCGGCATCTCCGGAAACTGAACACACAGGGTGGTCAACAACTACAGTGAGCTTTACATTTGAAGAAAGTATTACAGCAAAATATACATTGCCGTGAATCCCCCCAGAATATTCTCCCTGGCTTCAAATACACTTATCCCATTGTTCTTGGCAATGTGCAATAAACTTACTGCAACATTTTTCAAAATTTAAATACTCGCTGTGTTTTTGGTATCTTTTGATAACCCCCTGTATGTCCCGGCGTGAGCCTGCTAAGTGTCCTGGCACGAAGCCAGCAAGGACGTCAGCAGCTTGGGGTGGGGGTTGGGGGCTCAGGGAGCTTGATAGCCCTGACAGAGAGCGAACTTTCCTTTGGGAGGGCAGCCTGGGACAGCGCACTCCTCTGATTCTCCCCTGTCACCATATTGTCCCTTTGGGACTGGGTTCTGCAGGCCAGAGTGTGCAGTGGCAGAGCCACGTTTGTAGAGTTGAGCAGCCTGTTAGGAACCAGGTCAGGCCTTCCAGGTGGTACCGGGCCTTCCAGGTGGTACCGGGCCTTCCAGGTGGTACCGGGGTCACAGATGCTTCTCCTTGGGCCCTGCAGAAAAAGCTGCGGTGCTGACATTTCATAGTCACAAACTCCCAAAAGATGGTCACACACCTTGCCAGGTGGCTTTTTAAGTAAATCTCAAGAATGAGTTCAGGCAAACATTAGAGGTGGCTGTGGATGCCCCAGGAATCCTGCAGACAGACAAAGCCCCCTGTGCTGTGTGTTCCTTCTCCCCCATGCCTTTGAATTTTGGCGGGCAGGGGGGTTGGTAAAATGCATTCCTTACTTCTTTGGAACTTTCTCCAGTATTTAACATTACCTTTACATGCCTTCTAGCATACAGTGGGGTTTCATTTTATGCACATTTAATTTATGCCGATTCATATCAAGAAAGAGGAGGGACACACAAACGGCTCTGCACAGACATAGATAGCTTCATTCGTGCTGGCCTTTCTGCAGCGGCTCCACTTAGGAGCAGAAGCCTCTGCCATGCGCGGGTCAGACCTCACCTCCTGTTGGTAGCACCAGGGCCTGTGGGCCTCTCCTCCAAGAGGGAAAATATATTTGTTTTGGTACTGGGGATTGAACTTAGGGCCTCGACACTGAACTACATCCTCTGCCCTTTTTTTAAAACTTTTTATATGGGGACAGTGTTGCACTAAGTCACTAAGTTGCAAGGCTGGACTTGAACCTGCAGTCCTCCTTAGCCTTCCAAAGTGCTGGGATTACAGGCATGTGTCACCATGCCTGGCTAACAGAGACCATCTTGCTACATCCTTGCATTTAAACATGTTTTTGTCTTTTCCCTTTTTGTGTTTGTTTCACCACATGGCCCCAGCCTCAAGCCACCAAAGCCATCTGAGCCTAGCAGCAGCCCTAGCCACCTGCTGGGCACTGGAGGGGAACTCCCAGGCTGCACTTGAAAGATACTGTGTCCCTTCCTGAGGGATGTTCGAGGTGTTACTTGATTATAGTTAATAGTGCCGTCTTTTAACTTGAGAAGCAAGCTGCAGGTGAGATGCGACCCCACCATAAAAACAGAATGGCCTGCAGAAGAGAGCAGAAGTTACAGTGGGAGAAAGGACTCCCTGAGGAATGATTCTCCTTTGCTGTGACTCTTGTCACGTACTTGTTGAAGGCAAGACTGCAGGCCATTTGTCTTTTCTTCTGTTCATTGCCAGCTTTGGGTTGGACGTCATTGTTCATGGTGAGCAGATGTCTTTCAGGAACAACTACCAGGGCTCTTGGTATTGCTGAAAAGGAGATAAACTTTGGAAACAGCCTTTAAAATGGCCAACACCAGAATATGCACATGCTAATTTGATCCATTTTTAAAACTAGAGACTGGCTTTTGACTATGTAAGCTATGACAAGCCCATGTACACTGGCTCTAGTAGAGCCAATTTTTTTTTTTAGGATCACTAGTAGAGTCTCTGGAATGAGAGCATCTGTCCTTTTCATGTCTATTTGATCACAAAGTAAGCCCTGGACACAGTGGTTAAGGCCTCAGTGTGAGTCTTACTTCTGCTGTTGATTAGCAGTATGACTGAGACCAAGCCATTAACCCCCATGGTAAAAGAAGGTTAACATCAGCCCATTTCACAAAATCAACATCAAAAGCTAATGAAATGTCTACACACACACACAAAAAAAAAAACCTTGAAAAACTGTACAGTGCTGTGGATGAATAAAAAAGCAATTTTATTAATTGTGTTCTCTGTCCAAAGAAAACAGTAAATAAATTCCTGATAAAGCCATGATTAGTACCTCAAACATCCCTGACTTCCTTTGTTAAAAGGCTTCCTGTGTTGGGGAATAACCTTAATGTGCCTTAAGTCACTAAGGGAGGGGCCCAGGTTTCGGTCCAAGTGATGTCATTTCTGGGCTATCGTAAGAGTCTGGTGGCTTTTGTCTTGCTGTGTGTCTCATTCTTGTAGGTAATCAAAGCACAGTAACTATTTCCTCCCATTCCTTGTTTCTCTGTGAAATATGAGCCTTATTCATCCCCGGTCATGCAGGAGGAGCAAAGGCCTGCCCAGCCTCCTCCGCCCCCTGCAGCCCCTGCACATAGGGCCTTCCCCTCTGTGACCCTCCCTTTTCAGCTCACTCATCTCCTGTTGGTCTCTGGTCTCAGGCTGGTCTGGGAAGGAGGAGCACTGGGGAGTGGAGAACGAGCTGGAATCTAACCACTTGTGCTACCATTGAGATTGGAAACCCTTGAGATTTGAATGGAAATATTTTCATCACGTTATGCTGACATCAAAGAGTCTATTTATTTCATTTTATTTTGAGAAATGGAGTCTCACTGTGTTGCCCAGGCTGGCCTCTAACTCCTGGGCTTAACTGGTCCTCTCGCTTTAGCCTCCCAAGAAGCTGGGATACAGGTGCACATCACCACGCCTGGATGAAGGTTTTCCATGAGAAAACATTTTCTGGAACAAAATCTACAAAGCCAATTTAATTCCATGATGAGTTATTTTTTATAGGGTATAGTACAATTTTATCTTCATCAGGGTTGTTTCCCACTTAAATTCTACTCCAAAGCTTGGAGTCAGAGACCACTGGGTTTTGCCTACTACAAGTATTATGATCATAGCATCAGCCAATTGTAAGTTCTGCTGTGGCTATTAGTTCCACAAAGTTCAGTTCTTTAGGGTAAATTGTGCAGGTCTAAATGTTTTTATGAAAACTAGATTATTCTGCCAACTTTTAGTCAATACTAAACTATACAACATGAAGTTTTAACTGTTGCCAATTTTATTGAGTTGATTTTTTTCTACCATTGTGATGTCAACAGGATACTTGCAGTACTTATTTATATATTGACTAATTCACTTTTTAAAAATTGTGATTAATATTAGAAATAGAGATGAAAACAGATATAGAGGGCCGGTGAGATAGCTCAGCGGCATAAGCACCTGCCTGGCAAGCGCGAGGTCCTGAGTTCGACTCCCAGTACCCACATACGAAAAAAGGGCCAGTGATATCACTCAGCGGCACGGGCGCCTGCTGGCGCACGAGGTCCTGAGTTCGACCCCCGGTACCCACAAAAAAAAAAAAGAAAAAAAAAGAAAAGGTAACAGAGATAGAGTGGAAGAAAGAAGATAGGAATGCTGAACATCCTGAGTCATAAAGGAAATGTTAAAGCCTGCCGTGGTGACACACACCTGTAATCCCAGCACCTGGGAGACTGAGGTAGGAGGATCGCTGTAAGTTCGAGGCCAGCCTGGGCTACATAGTGAGTTCTTGCTGTACTACATAGCGAGACCCTGTCTCAAAAAAAAAAAAAAAAAATCATGTTAAAGGAAATGTAAATCAAAACCATAATGAGCTGCCACTTCACACCCACTAGGATGACTATGATTTTTTTTTAATAGGAAACAACAAGTTGTTGCTAGTGGGAATATAAAATGTAGAAAGTTAAACGTAAGATTACCATGTGACCCAGGAATTCCACTTCTAGGTACATACCCCAAAGAACTGAAAACAGTTACTTAAACAACTGTTCGCAGTAGCATATATAATGAACAAAAAAGGTAGAAACTACCCAATGTTTATCAAGTAATGAATGGACAAACAAAATATTGTATATACCCATACAGTGAAATGTATAGTCGTAAAAGAGAATAAATTAGCAATGACATGTTATAGCATGAATGAACCTGAAAACATACTAAGTGAAAAATCCTAAGATTAAAAAGGCACATATTGTGTGATTCCATTTATGTGAAGTTTGCAGAATATGTCAGTCTGTTGAGAGAGAAAGCACATCAGTGTTTGCCAGTGGCTGAAGGGGGACTAAAGAGTGATTGCTTAATATAGGGGGTCCTTTCTGAAGTGAAGATATATTTTGGAACTAGGCAGATATGATCATTGTCTGATATTGTGGGTGTACTAAATGTCACCAAAGTAGCCAAGTATGGTGGTGCACACCTATAATACCAGCACTCAGGAGGCTGAGGCAGGAGGAGCACCACAAGTTGGAGGCCAGCCTGGGCTACATAGTGAGTTCAAGGTCAACATGAACTACATAGTGAGACCCTGTCTCTAAATTAATAATGCTGAATTATGTATTTTAAAGTGGTTCCTTCTGCATCATATGAATTTTACCTTAAAAAGTGGTGGGGTCAAAATAGTGGGTTCAAAATGTGCTAAGATAAATAAAGATTATTGACCAGGAGTCTTAAAAGCTCTAATTTCCCACAGCAGTAACTGTGGGCAGATTTGCTTTTAGGAAGATAAGTGCTAACTTAAGTGGTGTTAAAAAAAAAAACAAAAACACTTGAGCATTGCCTATTTCTGATTAGGCTGCATCATTAGGGAAGCTGGTGGTTATATGGCAAGTAAACACCTTTGGGGAGAAGTATGTGAAATGCTACGTGTTGGGAGCAGGGTTGGGGACTGGTACAGCAGGAAGGAGGAGACTCTGAAAGAATTAGGTGGGAACATGATGCTTTGATGTGGGCTGTGGGGTACCAGGGGCACTGAAGAAGCCTCTAGAACCAAAGACAGATCCATCCCAAAACTTTGTAGGGAGCATTTGTCTCCTCTGGCTGCCGAGCATCCAGTGTTCCTTTTGCGGGCATACAAATTTCCTTTAGGGAAAATTCTCCTCTCCCACTACTCGCAGATGATAAATCAAGGTGCCCTGCCCACTCCTTCTGAAACTGAAGGCATCCCCTCTTCCAGACACCTCACTTCTGTGACATTGATTCTTGAATGCGGTGAGGGGGCCTCCTGTATAAAGAACACATCCCTGAAGCAGCCTCCTGATTTTTTCCCTCTTCTCACACCTCAGTCTCCAGCCTCTTGTCCATTTGAGGGAGCACTCCAGCCTCAACTTCTATTCTCTTCTTAATTTAAAGTCAGATTTTGTTGCTTTAATAAAAGCATCCTATCTTATAGAAACTTACAGTGACGGGAAATAGCTGCTGGTGGGTATTTGGTTACCAGAAGTGATTTACTGGGATATGAGGAGTCAATCTCAGATACTGTATCCTAAACACCTACTGTGTGCCAAATCCTGTGGCAGTTTGTTAGGGAGGTATGAGAGAGAACCAAAGGGGAAAGCAACTAACTCTCACTTTACCAGCTAGCTATAAAATAGTTTGATCTCCAACCAAGGGACCCAGGTGCCATGAGGAAGAATTGGTTACCCGCTGACTTAGGGCAAAGATGAGCATTAATGAACTTCATTTTTCCAACTCTTTGAAAGAGCCCGGCAACCATCTGTCCTTTTCCATCTGCCCACAGGCTCTGTATGTGTGTGTGTGTGGATGTGAGTGGAGGGAGGTCCAGATTTTCCCTTGCAGTCTTTCCCGTTGGACAGTTCTGTTAGGAAAGCCAGATGTTGCTTTATAAATAGGTTCAGATGATAAAGACAAGCTGCCCTCTATATTTTTTGTGATCTAACTTGTTTCTTAGGAACAAGCATTTATTAAGCACAGGCCACAGCCCAATATTGGGCAAAATAGCATATGGATTAGTGAAGAAATAGAAGATATTGTTCCTCCTTTCATGGAGTTAGAAGCAAAGTATGCCCAGCTGCTTCAGCTGTTCAGAATAGCTTTAAAAACTACGTATAGAAATATATGCAAATAAGTGTAGTCAAATTGAGTACTCTGGAAAACATGAAAAAAGCTATACAGTTTTACTATAGAACCTATAAGAGAGATACACCATGTTATTAGATGGGATAAGTCAATATTGTAAAGATGTCAATTATCCCAAAGGTAGTACATGTTTTGTATGTTTCCCATCAAAAATCCAAAAAGTTTTATGGCACTAAACAATCTAATCTTCTAATTCATCTGGAATATAAAATGACTGGCCAAGAATTTTTTGAAAAAGAATAGTGAAAGCACCCTGCAGTACCAACTCTCCGAATATCCTGTAAAACTGCATTAATTGAAGCAGTGATGTTGGCACATGGATAGACAAATACATAGATGAACCAGGATAGAAAGTATACAAGCAAGTCTAAATAATTAATTGGGAACTTGGTATATATTTAAAAATGATAGTTGGAATCAATAGGGAGTGGATGACCATTTATTGAATAAGGACAATTAGTTCTTCCACTAGGAAAAAATGAATTAAATATTTCCTTTACACAAATAAGTAGATTTAAGGATAATACTTTATTTTTTCGGTACCCAGGTTTTCTCATAGAGTTGCATTACCACCCTTTTTTTTTTGAGACAGGGTCTAAGTTGCCCAGGCTGGGCTTGGATTTGGCGATTCTCCTGCCTCAGCCTCCCAGAGTGCTGAGATTACAGGCATGTGCCACCACACCCACCTACAAACTATAAGAGTAAGAAAAGGACTCGTTGGGGGATATATTTGTAATTGGTATCAGAGTAGCTCTTTTTAAAGCAACATGCAAAACTCAAAAATTTGACTTAAAAAACTATCACATTTAACTACAAAGTATAAAAATTATATAAGGTAAAAGATAAAGTTAAGATATACAGTGGACTTAGAGAAAAACCTTTGAGACATATAATAGACAATGGCCTAATGGGGCAATAAAACTAATTATAAATTAACAGGAAAAACATTAAAATATAATAGAAAAATAAATAATTCACAGAAAAGAAATACAAATAACCAGTAAATATATGAATCAAAGAAATGCAAATTCAAACAAGGAAGTTTTTTTTTTAACTATAGATTGGATAGATCAAACTTAAGAAACAGGAGATGCCCATTTTTACCCATTAAAGTGGCTAGAATGTAAAAGGTTAATAATGCCAATTATTGATGAGAGTGAGGAAGACAGGTGCCTTCATGCATTATTGGTGGGAATGTAAACCAACCCATATTTTTGGGGAAAGCAATTTGGCAGTATCTATAAAATTTAAAATGCACACAGCATTCAGCTCCTGTCCTTCTCCAAGTTGCATCTGGATAGCCCCTCACACTGGGTAGTCAGGCTTCCCAGAAGTAAAAAGCAAAAGCTGCCATGTCTCTTAAGGGCCAGGCCCAGATCTGCCCAGCAGTCCTTCCCGACATTCTATCTGCCCAACAGCCCCAGGCCGGCCTAGATTCACAGGCAGAGTCCAGCTCCTGACAGGATGGAGAATGGTATGCAGAGACAGGAACCTACGTGGACTCATAGGCAGCTACCTTTTCAGACAGACGAACATGTAGGTAATTATAGAAACCATATTCTCCCATGTACCATTTTAGCAGCATCTGTTTGGTGTTTGTATGTTTATGTAAAATTCAAAGTATTTTATCACTTTGGTCCATATTTCCTCTTGACCTAGGTGATGTGATGAGGCAACTAACTATTCTGGTTTTTGGTTTTTTATTTTTTTCTTGTGGTCTGTGGATAAGTTTTATACACACAGAAACATATAGTAAAACCCCACCATAGTAAATACATTGCCAAAACTCACTTTAGTAAATCCCGCTGTTGTATTATTGTGAAGTTAATTAAAAACAATGTTTTATCAGTAGGTGGTATTGTCATAAAATTGAACATTATAGGATTTCTGCTGTGCACAATTGACCTTATATTGAACAGAGAAAGTCCCAAGGGATTTCGAGACATCTGCTTACACACACACACATGTACCCTTTGAAGATTTTATTCCACCCTAAGAAGGGGGTTAAGTGGGGTGTAAAGATGACAGTAGCCAAATGCCAATCATGTGATAGTCAAATTCACATTATCGTGTTACATATTATTTTCTAAATGTATTTTTAAAACATATTTCTTTCTTTAGATTTACTGTTGTTTATTTCAGCAAGTTCTCTCTCAGTCCACAACATGCATCAAGTGCCCTGGGGACAGACTCAAAGGTGAAGGAGTGGGGGGCGGGTGCTTAGAAAGAGCTTTCAGATGAACCAATCCACCTGTCTGCTGGGACAGAGCTGTGCAGAGAACCCGATCAGAAGTGAGTCCTGAGAGACCGGTACTTTATGGCCAGGAGGACACCTGGGTATGGCAGAGCATCCCAGACAGAGGAAATATGAACAGTGGCACCTCAGCGGGAAGCATGCCCATTTGGAGTGGAATTGGGCCAGTGGGTTAGGTTTATTACAGCTGATACAGAAGTTAAGTGAGCAGTGAGGTATGGTTAGCCTCCCACACCAACTGAGGATTCAAGCAGGAGAGGGCCGAGACCAGCTTTGTGTGTTGAAATTATCCCTCCGTTGGCAGGTGGATGAGGGAGCAGGTGGCTAGAAGGCCACTGGGAGTGTTGTTGCCAGGATCAGAAGAGGTGACATGACCTTGAACCAGGAGTATGGCATCAGGATGAACACATATGTCATCATTATATGCAAAGTATTTTCTAGGATTATAGTATATTCTAAATAAGATCAGAAGATAGGCATAGGAAATTTACCCATTCTTCTGACATTTTTAACCTCAGCATAATTCTAATTTTAATTTATATTATGTGTCTTAGTCACTTTCCTCATTGCTACAACACCCACAACTTCAAGGAAGAGTTTATTTGGCTTGTGTTTCAGTCCGTAGTCTAAAGGCTCCAAGGTGGGATGGCATGGCAGAAAAGAGCTGCTCACAGGGCAGACAGGGAGCAGGGAGAGTAAAGGGAAGAGCCAGGTAGGGAGCACAATGACCCACTGCTTCTGACCAGGCCCTACCTCTGAAAAGCAAATCAGCTGTAAGCCCTCATAATCCAATCACCTCCCATAGTTCCCACCTCTGAACACATGAGGCTTTGGAGAACATCTAGTTCTAAGCCATAGCATTCTACCCCTGGCCCCCAAGGGCTCATGCTGATCTCTTTATGTGAAATACATTTAGTCCATCTCTAAGAGTGGCCAGAGTCTTAACGGTTTCAACATTCCTGAAGAGTTCAAATTCAAAGTCTCCTCTCAGACATAAGGCACACTCTTAGCTGTGAGCCCCTGTGAAGATCAAAAAGAATGTTAAACACTGCTGACATACAGAGGCACAGGGAAGGAATAAGGGGATAGAAACCAATAGGAGCAAAGCAAGTCCAAAACCTGGCAGGGAAAACATTAAATCCTATAGCTGTAAGTCCAGCACCCAGGGTAAGCTGCAATAAGATGTAAACTCCAAAGGGCTTGGGTGGCCCTGTCCCTATGGCATTGGTGGTGGTTGCAGCTCTTATGGCTTCTCTCATGGGCTGGCTTTGCTCACTTCTTATAGCTTTCCCTAAGCATCCCATGTTCCAAGCTTCTCCAATCCCTGGAGTCTCCACTGCACGTTTGGCTTCACTCTCACAGCTTCACATGCTGTCCTCTCATGGTTACACTGCCTGGCCTCCCAGGCCTTTTTCTGAAGTCTGGGAGGAAGCCTGTCTGACCCCATAACTCTTGCATTATGCATGCCTGTAAAACCAGGACCATATGGATGACACCAAAGTCTGTCACCAGCTCAGGTAGTAGCCAGGCTGCCTTGAATTGCAGCTGCAGAGGCCTCTGAGTGCCTGGATTGGTAAGCTATGAATCCCAGGGAACTAATTCTCTAGGTGGCCCCAGAGTGCCCTGGTGCTATTTTCTCGAAGCAAAGCCTTACAGCCTTGCACCCTTGAACCTACAAAAGGAGAAAGTCTTGCTGATTCCTGACATGTTTCCTGTTGTCTTGATCCAAAGTACTCGGCTTCTTTTTAATGCGAATCTTTTCAGCAACCAAGCTCTACTCTGCTCCATCTTTGTGAATGCTCTCTTTCTGGCAAAACTGAAAACTTTTGAAATGGGGTTTTTGCTCCTTTTTCTCACAGTGGGTCTCACTAAAAGCAGTAAGTACTAACTGTTCTATGAGGTGCCTTGAAATTTCCTCTGCCAGATTAGTTAGTCTACTGCCCTAAATCTCAGTCTCCTACAAAGTTTCAGGACATGAGCAAAACGTAGACAAATTTTCTGCCACATCATGGCACACGTGGCCTGGAGTCCAAATGCCAATGGAGTCCTTGTTCCCATCTGAAAGCTCCTGAGGTTGGCCTTTTCCATCTGCATTTTTATCAGCATTCTGGTCTTCTGAGCACTGCCCAGAATCTCCCATTAAGCTTGGTTTATAGCATTCTAGGACTTGGTTAGCTAGCATCTCCAAACCTTCCCATAAGCCAGTTCCAAAGGCTTAGCATCTCAGCAATGACCCTATTTCTCTGGTACCAAAATCTGCCTTAGTCACTTCCCTCATTTCTGGGGCAAAATACCCAACATCTACAACTTAAAGGAGGAGGGGTTTATTTTGGCTCAGATTTCAATCCATAGGTAGCCAGCTCAAGGCAGGACAGCATGGCAGAAGGGCATGGTGGAGGAGAGCTGCTCACAGCATGGTGGTAAGAAGCAGAGAGAGTAAAGAGAAGAGCTAGGAAGGGAGATATAACCTTCTTGGTCATGCCCACAGTGACCCACCACTTCTGACCAAATCTCACTTCTTAAAAGCGAGTGATGCCCCCAAAATTCAATCACCGTCCAAAGGTCCCACCTCTGAGCACATGAAGATTTGAGAGACATCTGGATCTAAACCATAACAATAAGCAAAAAAAAAAAAATTTTTTATTTTTCTTTAAGCATAATCAGGAGTTTGGTTCCTTGGGTCATTCCTCTCCCCATATGCACAGTTTAGGTCCAACTTGGAAGTCCGGGACCCTTTATAGATTACATAGCTAAATCTTATATAGTATTCAATTACCCCATTGACATAATTTTCATAAGGATGCTTTTTGTTACTTTCATAATCCACTCAACTCTTATAAATGCCTTGATCTGCTTTCCAAATGCCATAGATTCTGCACTGATATTTGTACCTGTAGCGTTACTTGTCCTTTCTATTTTAGAATACTCTTCCCTCTCCTCCCCACCCCCAGGAGGAAGCTTGTCTGGGAACTGACATAGGTGATAGCTTCACTTCTCTTAACTCTGTGGATTTCATTAATTACATCCGCAAAAAGTAAATCAAAGAAGGGCCTCTGGGATCATCTGGCTTTGAGAGAAATGATAAGTATGGGTTGGCAAATAGGTTAAGGTAAATTATTAATAAAACACCACTGTGACACAGTGCAGAGATGAAAGATTGATGTCATCACTGTGCTATATTACATTACTCTACTTTATGTAGGGCACACATCCTGGCCAGCCATCAAGCCTGGGCGAAAAGCCATGGGCGAGAAACCAGTAACAGTTTCAGTGAATGGGATCACCTTGTACTGTGGTGGTGAACCATGGTCACTTAATCGTAGCCTGGAACACCTTCTTTTCCCAGTAATTAACTACTTTGTGTTTTTTGCATTTCCTACCCAAGCCTGGCGTCACTGGTATTTTCACAAAGGATGGTTGTAGGGGAGGCATTGTCCTTACCTAGGCAAACAAGCCTTTATCCTTTATGAACACAACAAATATTTCCGCTGCTATGTCCTTCTAGCACATCCTGTGGAGGACACGTTGGTGCTCCCATGCACAAACCAAAATTACAGGCTCTTAGATGAGTTTGAAGCCATTCCCAGTGTCACCGAGAGCATCAGGTTCCTGTAATTGAGCAACAGCAACAGTTGTGGCCCATCTTGTCAAGGGTAGGGAAGGAAGTAAGCACTGAGTTTGATAATAAGGAAGCTAACTTTGTTAGATTAAAATGTGTTCAAAATGTATTACTTGCATTCTTTGTATTCTTATGGAAATAATCCATATTGAATTACTAACACCTTAAATTTAAAATCTCTAACTAAGTATGTCCTGGTTGATCTCTGAAGCCAATCTGATTCAGGCAGCATGTGTTAATAAATGGGAAAGGGGGGTGAATCATGGCATGAATGGAAGGTAATAAAAAAAAACTCATGGGCCGGTGAGATAGCTCTGTGGCATAAGTGCCTGCCTGGCAAGCACGAGGTTCTGAGTTCGACTCCCGGTACCCACATACGAAAAAAGGGCCGGTGATATCGCTCAGTGGCACGGGTGCCTGCTGGCGCGTGAGGTCCTGAGGTCGACCCCCGGTACCCACAAAAAAAAAAAAAAAAAAAAACCTCATGTTCATACTTAGTGTATAGAATGTGTCAGGAAAAGTAGGTTAAAAGCTTTGTCCAAGGAACATAGAGAAAACTGACCTCTCCTGTCCTTCTTTCTCAGATACATTCCACCATTGATCTGGGGGAAAAGCGGACACATCCAGACGGCCTTGTACGGAAAGATGGGAAGGGTGAGGTCACCACACCCTTACGGGCATCGGAAGTTCATCACCATGTCCGATGGAGCCACGTCTACATTCGACCTCTTCGAGCCCTTGGCTGAGCACTGTGTCGGAGGTGAGCGAGTTTAGGTCACAGGAATCCTTCTCACAGAGAAGGAGCACTAGCCAGTGAGGAGCCCGGTACAAGTGTTTATGCTACCTTCCGTCCCATCGGCCAGCAGTCTGCTGAGACTCATCACTTAGGAGCAACCTGCAAGGATTGGCTCCAACATGTGCTCACCAGTCCTGAGGAAAGCTCTCCAGAAAGCATTGCAGAATAGTTTTCAAATCCTCTTGTGAAATACTGGAGTAGTGTAATGGACGGAGGTGAGCTTGGAGCCCAGGCCCCCAAGACCAGGCCTCTGAGTCAATTTCAGCACCAGAGGCCAGACCGTTCCAAGTACTTCATACCTGCCATTATCCCCTCAGAAGCCTGTGAGGTCAGTGCTCTACCATTCCCACATTACTGATGAAGAAACTAAGGCTTGGAGAAGCAGTATAGCCTGGCTTTGTTGAATAAAAGTATATAAAGGCTCTCAGATGCCCTATGCATAGGTTTCCTTGGACAGGGAGACACATTAAGGTCATCTTTATCGTAGATGAGAAACAACTCCAATTTCTGTTGCTGTTGGGATTGGCATTGTTCTAGCAAATCTATACAGTAAATATTCCTTACAAAATGCTACGTAATAGCTGGGTGTGGTGGCGCACACCTGTAATCCCCGCAGTCAGGAGGCTGAGGAGGGAGGATCAGCACAAGTTTGAGGCCAGCCTGAGGTACATAGTGAGTTCAAGGCCAACCTGAACTCCATAGCGAGACCCTGTCTCAAAAAAACCAAAATGCTTCGTAATGAGGATTTTTGAGGAAGAGGAGTAAGGTGCCAGCATCCTTTTGTGTGCTGTTCCTACCAGAAGAGAGCATATTCAGAGGAAGTTTTTTGTTTTTTTTTTTTATTACAAGAGTGTGGTAATTGGGCCGGTGAGATGGCTCAGCGGCTTAAGCGCCTGCGCTGCAAGCGGAAGGGCCCGAGTTCGACTCCCGGAACCCACATACGAAAAAGGGGCCGGTGATATCGCTCAGCGGCACGGGCGCCTTCTAGCGCGCGAGGTCCTGAGGTTGACCCCCCGGTACCCACAAAAAAAAAAAAAAAGAGTGTGGTAATTATTGGTGGGTAAATTCCAGTAAATGTATTATAACGTTCAGTTATTTAAAGTAGCTGGAGCTGCTGAGTAGCTGCTGACAAAAGTCTGTGTCCCCTCTGCCTGCAAGGCTCATCTCCAACCTTCACCTGGCTGCCTACTCCTTGTCATTCAGCTCAGATGTCACCTCCTCAGAGAGTCCTGACTCCCCTACCAGGCGTTGCCTTCCCAACAGACCCATCATACCCCTGCTGCAGTTCCTCCCGGTCCCTGTGTGCAGTCGTGTGTGATCTCCCCGGTGGGATGTGGGGTCCGGGACGGTGGGCTCCCAGCGCACACCTGTGGGCAGCATGAGGACAGGAATAGGACAGGAGCTCACATTCTGTTTAGAAATCTCATAGCTGCTCTTCAAACATTTATTTCTCCACCACACCCACTTCAGTGTTTCTTTTCTCTCTCAGTTAAGATGCTTTTCCTTCTTCTGCCATGGGAGTAGAAAATTTAGCCTCATCAGTCTGCTTTTCTTATACCAGGACCAAAGAGGGAGTCAAAAGGGCAAAACATTGGTTCTTAGTTGTATTCATCTGTGTCTTTCAGTCCAAAGAAAGGACTGATGAAAGTGATTCTGGGGAAGGCAATCTCTATCCCCCTAAAATACTCCAAGCAAAACAGCCCTTTTTTCCTTTTTAAGACTTTTTTGACTCCTCATTCTAGAAAATTTAGATGATACAAAAACATTTTAAAAAGGAAGTAATCACCTGTAATCCCATAATCCCACCACCCAGTGTACCATTATTAACATCTTGTTCCTTTTCCTTTCAGTTCTATGCACTATTTTCCCAAAATTTGAATTACTATATATTATATTATAAATATTTTCGCAGGTCATTAAAAGCCCAAATATCTTCAAAAACATAATTTTAATGACTGCTTAACAGCGTGCAATGTGGTGTTAACATAATTTAAATTTCTTCTATAGTTGGGCATTTAGTTTATTTTTAATATTTTGTCACTATAAGTAATTCTATGCTGAGCTCCCTTAAACATAAAATTTTAGGCAAGATTCTAAGACTCCGAATTACTAGGTCAGTTTTTATAAAATGTTTAAGGCTCTTTATACATCTTGTAGAATTGTTTATTAAGCTACATTTCCCTACTAACATTAAGAATTTTTCAATTGTTTTTATCTTAAAGGAAAATTATGATCAGATTTAATAAAATAGTTTTAAAGAACATATGTGTTCATATCTTCAGATAGATAATTTATGCTCATGATAGAAAACTCAAAAGGTACTAAAGACCTGCAGTGAAAAGGTTAAGTCTCTCTTCATCTCTCCTCCTCTCATAGCTCTCCATAGTGGTACCCACTGCTAAGGTTCTTGTGTATGAGTCTAGAGCTAGTGGATTCTAGAGCATTAATAAGCACACACGTCTTTTTTCTCTCTACATAAATGGCAGTGTATTATAACTTTTTCTGCACCTAGCATTTTTCACTTAATACATATTGTAGAGCTTGCCATATGGGATTATGTAGAGATCTCATTATTTTTAAAGGCCTCATCATATTTTGTCACTTGGATATGCAGTGATTTATCCAACCTCACGCCTGTTTCTGGACATCTAGACTATGTTCAACCTTCTGCCATTACAAACCTAACATATAGATGATAATAATAATAATAATATATATTAGGTTTATATATATAATGTATGTATATATGTATAGTTTTGCATATATACAGATAAATCTATAGAACAAATACCTGAAAATAAAACTACTGAGTCAAGGTGGTCTGAGCGGGCACTACTTTTTAGTTTTCCACTCATTCATTTGTTCATTCAGAACTTCATACAGGAGTGATATTTGGACACTTGTGTAGCAATTTTATATCTGTTGAGTCTAATTGTAAAAATTTAGGCTTATGTATTTTATTTCATTTTTCTAGTAATTAATGTCTAATGTATTTTTTGAAATGTCTAAAGTGTAAGTCCATGATGGATTGGAAGTTTTAAAAATAAACCCTTCCCCATAAATACTTAGGGAAGCACTAAAATAGACAGTTCCCCCTAAAAGCGAAAGACATCTTTTCCAGCAAATTGAATGAAAAGATGTACATTAAATTTCCTTCTCCTAGCCAGGTGTGGTGGCACGCCTGTAATCCCATACACAGGGCTGAGGCAGGAGGATCACCATGAGTTCGAGGCCACCTGGGCTACATAGTGAGTTCAAGACCAGCCTGAACTACATAGTGAGACCCTGTCTCAAGAAAAAAACCTCAAAAATAAATAAATAAATTCCCTTCTCCTGGTGTCTAAGCCAATGAGGTATAATTCTGCTTATTTATCATATCATAGTAGTCGGCTACATGAGGATCTCTTTCTCTACCCCGTAGATGATATCACCATGGTCATCTGCCCTGGCATTGCCAACCACAGTGAGAAGCAATACATCCGCACCTTCGTTGACTATGCACAGAAAAATGGCTATCGGTGTGCTGTGCTGAACCACCTGGGTGCCCTGCCCAACATTGAGCTGACCTCACCACGCATGTTCACCTACGGTAAACATGGGCCACAGCCACATAGCGGCCCCGCTTTTTCTCTCTTCACTTTAATGTGTTGCTACTTCTGTTTCTGCCTTGTTTGGTTTTTGTGGGTTTTTTTTAATTTAGAATTTATGCCTCTCTGCAAGAAATGGTGGGGCACAGTACTGGGCATCTCTGATGCCCTGCCTCATAGCAACTCTGGGACGGCCAGCACAACCACCCTGCTGAGAGAGGCAGCTGCAGCAGCTCACAGAGAAAGGGCTTGCCCAAGGGCGCCTGGCTGGCAGGTGCCAGAGCAGGCTGGGAGCCAGGTGAATTGGGTAGCAGAATTACGCCCTCCCCGCTACGCCATGCGGCACGTGTTTCTTAGGACTCTCTGACTGGCAGGCAAGGGTGTGAGGTGGCACGTGAGTGTCAGTGGAACATCACCTCCTTGGACTTTGAGGTTCCTGGAGGACAGGAGCTGGCTCTCGGGGTTAGGCAAATGCTTCTTAACTTCAGTGGAAATCCTGTTAGCGCAGACTTCTGGACCGTTCATCCTTGATTCTTACTTAGCTCTCCCTTCACATTATATATGCACATATAAAGAATAACCACAGAGAATTATGCATCTATGCACAAACATTTGGGATGTTTATGATTAAATAAATTATGTTTGAATGGGAAACAACCAAACCATAACTATAGTGTTCTCTTTCTTTATCTTCCTGTTCTGTCTTTATCTATGCGTGTGTAGTTTTTCTTTAGTTGCAATCATACTATCTATCTATCTATATGATGACTTATTTGAATAACTTTATAGTCACCGATATAAAGATACATAGTCATTGTATTTCATCATCTTGAGAGCCACATTGCTATTATTACTCTGTTATCATTGATTTAACCATTCCTCTTTGTAAGGCATGTAGGTTATTTAAAGTTTTCCAGCATTTTAAATAATGACTCCTCATCATATACATAAGAATGTTTTCTTCTCTTTAATGACTTCTTTGGAGTGAAGGTGACTTTTATTTTCATATGTTGGTACACATTGTCAGCTTGTCTCCTGGAAGGTCATTCCTGTTGACACTGTCACTAGTAACACTCAAGGGCGCCATGTCCTGCAGGGCGGGCGCGGGAAGGTCGTGGGTAGGGAACTGTGAACACACATGGCCTCTTCGTGCCAGGCACAGGGTTGGGTACTCTGAGGCCATTCTCTCCTCGGCACTCACTCCCACACCTGCAGACACCCATTTACACTGGCTCTGTTCAGTTTGGTCAGCGGTTCAAAGATAGAGATGAATATCCAGCTTGCAGATAAGGATATGGGAGAAAGAACTGGATCCAAAGGGCAGAAATAGGCAAAGCCTAACACAAATGAAAACACTGGGACCTAAGCATAAGGTCTTGTAGGTGGAGATAAACTCCATCCGTACAAGCAGGACAGGAGGGTGTGGCCTGGCCACAGGGCCAGGCAGAGGCTTGGGAGCGCTATCTAGCAGCAAGAATGCCAACAGCACAAGATAAATGCCAGCAAGGGCACTGATGTGTGCCAGCCACAGTGCCAAGGTCTCCATAGACATAACCCCTTTAACCTCACAGCGGCCAGGAGACAGTCACTTCTGCTGCAAAGCTCAGGCAGAGACTGCCCTGCGTTTGGGCAGGGGCATCACACCAGTTAAGTAGGAGAGCTCGGATAGGGGCCCTCATCCAGCTGCCCTGGCCTCCAGAGCCCTCTTGGAGCTGGTAGCAGAGCTGTACCTGAAGGTCCAGGCCCCAAGGCCCCCAGGGTGCTGTGGGTGGTAGTGCAGGAGTCCAGAAGGAAGGCATGACCAAGTGTGGAGGTCTGGAAGCAGGAGCAAGGAGTGTGGGCTCTGTGTGGGGTGCATTTTTGGAGAGGGTGCCAGGCAAGAGACCAGCTCTGCCCGTGACTGGCCACGTGGCCTGGAGCAGTTCACTCAAATTCCCCGTTCCTCAGCTACAGTAATTAAGTGTGTGTTACTAAGGTCTTGGTGGGCAGTGGAGGCATAGTATTTCGTTTGTTCTTAACAGTTGGAGGCTGTTAATGTTGGTGAGGGGTTAGCAATACTCCAGGTGACCCAGATAAGTGAGTTCTGCAGGTGGAGACAGGCCTATCAGCAAACAATTCCAGTGCAGTGTGACGGGTGCAGAAAGAGGGCCAGGTGAGGAGTCATGCTAGGATCCCACTGGTGAGCTGGCTAACAGATGGGCTCACAAAGAGTGGGCGCTCCTGGCCAGGGCAGCAGGCTCCAGGGAGGACAAGCCGAGCAGAAAAGCAGCATGCTCCATTCCCATCAAGAGCATGTTTGGGGTAAGCCAGGCATGGCAGTGCCTGCCTGTAATCCCAGTACTCTGGGAGGCTGAGGCAGGAGGATGGCAAGTTCAAGCCCAGCCCAGGCATCTTAGTGATTAGCAAGACACTGTCTCCAAAATAAAAATTTAAAAGGGCTGGACATATAGCTCAGTGCAAAGGTCCCAGGTTCAGTGGGGCCACCAGAATAAATAACAACAACAACAGTAGTAGTAGCATGGGGCATTTGGACCAATGTGTTAAATCTGAGCACGAAAAATCTATGGGGAGGAGATAGGTCCATCTAGGAAGAGCTTCAGCCCCCAATTTGAAAAAGTAATTTCTCTATCTCCTTTGTTTTTGTTGTTACATTTTTGTTTCCTTGGAATTTTAGAAGTAGATTCCTATAGTTGGTTTTAGTGTAGTAATTTTCCAGAAAGACAGCTGACCTAGAAGAGATGAGTGATTTTTCTAGCCATGCTATTTAGCTTTTTATATACCGGTGCATCTTTTAACTGTTGAAGTGCATCTTTTAACCTTTAGGGGATAAGATCAGCCAGCTGTGACCCTGAAGAAGTAGAAAATTCAGAATTCAGACACTTTAATGAGATCTAAAATATAAAACATGTGGGGTAGCTCAGAAGACACTAAAGAGAGAAAGCACTAGTGTTTCCTCAGGTGCTATTGTTGTGTGTTATATTGGCTTAAAATGGGCTGTTTTAATAAATGGTTCCCTGGACGGGTGAATAAAGAGGGAGACTCCCTTGACCCAGGTGGCCAGGTTTGTGGCTTTTGACTGGTAAACTGAGGCAACTCAATAGGTGACATCCTAGAATGGAGAAACTTTCATCACAGTTAATCAGATATTAAATTCGTAAGTGTGTTAGCTGTGTATTATGGATTTTTTTATATTTCAACACTAGTGTACATAGTTGGGAAGTTTTATTTGTATACTCAATACCATTAATTGCTTTTTTTTTTTTTTTTTTTTTTACCTTGAGACAGGGTTTGGTAAATCACTAAATTGCCTAGACTAGGCTTGAACTTGGCCTCCTCCTCCCTTGGCCTCCCAGAGTGCTGGGATTACAGACATGCACCACCACATCTCCCTCGTTGTTAATTTTTAATTATTGTTGCTTTGTGGTAAGGTCTAATTGCTTCTTCAGAGTGTGCTCTTATTTCCCTGCCTTTTTCTTTCAGTTGAATTGTAGGAGGATTCAGTCAAGGTCTGCACTGAATTTCCATATCAGACTGGATGGAGTAGATTATGTTATAGAAACAACTCCTAAAACCCAGTGGTTTAAAAACAGATTGTTTTCTGCCTCCCTCTCCACATCCAATATGGCATAGCTGGGAGTTCTGGGTCCCCATCACTACCTCCTCACACGAGGGCCCAGGCTCCAGGGGCAGCCACCAGCTGGGGCATTGCCAGCTCTCAGAGCATGGAAAGAGACTGGCTTTTGAAGCTTCTGCCCAGAAATGATAGCAGTCACTCCTGGTCACAGTTTGTACCTTCAGCGGGGTGGAGATCCCAGGAAATGAAAGTAGGTATTAGCCAGCTCTAGGACTAATCACAATTTTTTTTTTTTTTGTGGGTACCGGGGGTCGACCTCAGGACCTCGCGCACCAGCGGGTGCCCGTGCCGCTGAGTGATATCACCAACCCTTTTTTTCATATGTGGGTTCCGGGAGTTGAACTCGGTCCCTCGCACTTGCCAGGCAGGCGCTTACGCTGCTGAGCCATCTCACCGGCCCCCACAATTTTTAAGTAAAGATTTTAATTCATAAATTAACTTGGAAGAGTTTATTTGTGTAGTACTTTCCTCTTCTGGGGATGTGGCATTTTCCCTCAAGTCTCCATAAAGAACTTCACGTTCTCCTCGTGAGGTCCGTGGGTCCTCACACACATCCAACAGCACTCTGAGCTCTGCTCTTGGGGAACCTGTAGTATAACCAAGGATTTCAAAGCCACAGACATAGGTCTTATCCTGTGTGTCCTCGTTAGTTTTGTTTTGGTTTTTTGTTTTTACTCTTTATTATAGAAATTTTCAAAATATGTAGAAAGTAGGGAGAATAGTAGAATGAACCAGAATAAATCCCAATGTGCCATCATCCTATTTCAGTAATTATTCAACTTATGGCCCATCTTGTTTCTTCTGTAAACCACCCCTTTCCTTGTCTCCTCTCAAAGATTATTCTGAAGTAAGTCACAATTGGCCTATCATCTCATCTTAGACTATTTCAGTGTGTATCACTGTGATACACAGACTCTTTGTAAACTGTTTTAATTTGTTTGGGACAAAGCAAAATGCCACAATCTGGGTGGCTTATACAATAGAAATTTTATTTTCTCACATTTTTGGAGTTAGGACTCTGAGGTCAAGATGTTGGCCAGTTTGGTTTCTTCTCGGACCTCTCCCCTTGGCTTGTAGACAGCCACCGTGTTACAATTTGTTCAGAGTGTGGCCCTGTCCCTTTGTGTCTCTGTCTGCCACTTAACTGCTCCTTAAAGGAAACCAACTACACTGGATTGGAGCCCACCCTGACCACCCCATTTTAACTTAATTACATCTTTAAAAGCCCTACTCCAAGTACAGACTGAGGTACTAGGGGTTCAGACTTCAACATATGAATCTCGGTGGACACCGTTTAGCCCATAACCTAAACATAAGCACAATGGTATCATCACAGTTAAAATAGTACATCTCAGTAGCAGTTCAGTTCCCACGTCTTATTTCTTTTTTAATTATGGTTCATTCAATCCCAGATCCAAGTCAGGTCCAAATACCGCAGTTGGCAGATAGGTTCCTTAGGCCTCTTTTAAGTCTTCTTCCCTCGCTTTTATCAGGCCCCCCACGAAGTCAGCCTCCTCCATGTAGGGTGACCAGATGTGCCTTGTTGGAACTCTCCAGATCCCCAGGACATGCCAGAGCCCACGAATCAGGCTGCCTGATCCCACCCTGAGCACCAGCCCTGGCAAGCACCAAACTCCAGAGAGACTTCAGGGCTGCTGGTCTCAGCTCTGCCCAAGTTCTGTTTCATTGGCCCTCTGTAGCCTTCACTTAGCTTCTCCCTGTCATTTGAGTCTCAGCCAAGATGTTACTTTCTCAGAGGGCACTTCTCTCACTCCCTTTCCCATGGAATGTGGCCTTATGGCACCCCCAAGTCACTCCCCACCTAATCCTCCCTTGACATTCTTCAAGGCACTTAAGATTTGATGGTACGCATTTGTTTTCATAATATTTATTTACGTCTACTGCCTGTCTCTCCATCCCGGGTCACTCCATGAGAGCAGGTGGTCTTCCTGCTCCCTCCTGTGGCTCCCCAGTGCCCAGAATCTAGCTCAGGCCATAGAAAGCCTCTCCATCAGCGACCACCGACTGCTGCCCAAAGGAGCCCCCAGGTGACAGATGCAAAAGGGCAGCGTGCGCATGTAAGGTGACACTTTCCACCCCCCTCCAATCTCTCCTTCTGAGAAAATTATGAAAGCTCATTTCCTACTTATCAAACTGACTCTGTTCCAAACCACATAAGCACTAATCCTTTGTTTCTGATCACCTTGGCTAATATGATTAGAAGTGGTTGAGATGAGATCTCCTCGCACAGAAGAATCCCCTAAGTGGATAATGATGTATTCTTAGAACTCTTGGTGCTGCCTTGAAAAGATAAATTCATTAAGGAAGGTCCTTCAGGACACTCATGAGTGTCAGGCATGGGCTGAGCTTTGTGTGTGTCGCTTTACTTGACCCTTACTGCCTGAGAATTGGTATTAGTGTCCCCACTTCCCAGGCTTAGGAATGTGAAGTACCTTGCTTTGAGTCGTGACTATTAAGCAGCAGATAGCCAGCATTCAAAGTGTGTGTTTCTTACCCCAACTCAGAACTGCCTTTATTATAGTGTTTGTTTCCTATTCAGGATACTGTTCATTAGAATATAGAGGAGCAGAAGGATATGTGAGCGTGTAGAAAGATTTTTTTCCCTACTTTGGTGGTAGTAGGCATTACTGTTTTTATTGATAGCTGTCACTTCCATGGCATTTGCTGGGTGTCGGGCACGCTCCTCCTGAGTATTTTAGATGACATATTAAATCAGTCACCCCCTTTTTACAGTTGAAGAAACTGAGGCACAACAAGGTTGAGTAACTTGTTCCACATCAAAGATCATAAAGTGGATGAGTGAGTGATGCAGGTGTCAAATGCCAGGCAATCTCATCATTTATGCAAGAGTCCCTGCTCCTCTTCTAAGGAAACAGGAAGTAGCTCCGAGACAAGTACTTTGTTTGTTTTTGTTTTTGTTTTTTGAGACAGGGTCTCACTATGCAGTTTAGGCTGGCCTTGAACTCACTGTGTCATCCAGGCTGGCCTCAAACTTGCAAGAATTCTCCTGTCTCAGCCTCCCCAGTGTATGCCATCATGTCCAGCTTAAGTACATTTCAGATTGAAGGCAAGAGCATCCAAGAACCTCTCCAAGGCACAGAAATGGGCCTGGTGGGTTTGATCTCTGACCTTTTATTGCTCTTGCATCCTCCAGATACTCATGGGGCCAGCACCTGTAATGAAAAGACAGGTTCAAGTCCCAGCCTTAGGAGGAAGAACAGCTCAGCCCAGTATTGGTGTTCAGAGCAAACTGTAGCTGGATTGGATCCATCAGCCAAGGAATGAGCTGAAAGCCAGAATTTCCAGGTATCCACCATCTAGTTTGGGCAGGGAGGGGTGCATAGCCACGATCAGTCTAAGCTTATTCACTGGGTTTATCCAAAAGAGTATTTACTGGGAGGCTGAGGCAGATGAACTGTGGCAAGTTTGAGGCCAGCCTGGGCTGCATAGTGAATTGTCTCAAAAAAAAAGAACAAAAGTTATTTACCAATGGGGGCAGGGACCAGATCTCAGTCTCTAAGGATTGTATTACTGCTTGTTAACCTCCTGCCTTTGGTACATCACTTAGATCTGCTCAGAAAAGCCCTGTGCAGCACAAAACAGGAGCCTGTGCTTTGGGGGCAGTGGATGGGGGCTGAGTACCTGGGAGAGAGAGATGAGGAGGGCTGCTGAGAAAATTGACAGGAAGATAAAAGCAGATGGCGTGGAGCCCAGCAAGTACCAGAAAATGACAATGATTAGCGTCTTTATTGGTCCTTTACTCTAACGTTGTGTTTTCTGTGAGCCAACTTAGAGGAGAAAAGGCAGCAGTTTACTTGAACAGTTAAATGACCTTGCCTCCACATCGCTTCACAGTTGACCTCATGGGAACTGTTGAACTCTGCAGGGACCAATTGGAGACACTGTTTTTGTTGAGCAGAAAATTCTTTGGGTTTTGTTTTTGTTTTTGTTTTTTGAGCTTGGCCTGGGTTATGTCTCGTTGATGGCCCTGTAGTTATTCTGAATGACACAATGCTTGTTTTCCAGCTGCGTGACCTTTGGGCTGAGCCTCTCAGCCAGATCTGTCGGGCCACACACTTCCAGCTCAAAGCCACTGGCGTCATATTCAGAGTCAGCTCTCTCCTTTTGTCTCGTCTTGTTTTGTTTTTGTTTCTCGGTGCTAGGGACTGAACCCAGGGCCGCATTCATGCTAGGCAAATGCTGTACCACTGAGCTACATTCCTAGCCCTTGTGTTAACTCTTTAAGCACTGGCAAGGTTCTGGCCAAAGTGAAAATGTCTGTTAGGATTACTAGTAGCAACCAAGAGGGTGGAATTTACCAAACTGTCTTTTAAATTTCTTATCGAGAGAGGGTAGTATGCTGGATCAAGCGAGGTATTCATCCCTACCCTGTGAATGAGATCAATCAGTAACACTTGGAAAAGAAGGAAGATGGAGAAGTCCTAAAGATGTTTTTGAAGTGTATTTACTATAAAGAGCCTAATCTTTAGTTGGAAGGCTGCCGCAGTAGACATGTTGGCTTACTCTTTATGACTTAATTGATTTTCTAACTCAGGCAGTGTTGGGAATGTGAGTGCTTTTGTCAGCAGTACTGTAGGGGGCCAGTAAATTCAGGAAGCGTTCTGCTCCTTCTGTGTGTCTTTGGCTAAGTGCCTTGTACCTGGCAGCTCAGTATAGATGTTCACAGAAATTGTAGCTGGATTTCATCCAGCAGTCATAGGACGAGCTGAAAGCCGGGATTTCCCAGCTGGTAATTATTCTGGCCTCTGCATCACATCTTTATATCTCAAAGTCTTATGACCAAGACATTAAAAGACAGGTGATAAAGGGTCTTACGAGTTTAATCTTGATTCAAAGGGAGAAAGGAATCTAGGATTTATTACAAGTCTCTTCCATACCAGGTGAAAGGCATAAAAATAACGTGGCTTTGGCTGAGTCCCTTAGGATCACAAGCCGCCGAAGAACTTAGCATCCTTCTCTGACAAAGCACCAATCTGAGGGATTTGGGCATTGCAAATGGGTTCAAACAATTTAAACTGATTTTTCTTATAGTTTTGAATAGTGTGAAATAGGCTCTTATCTCTAAACTCTTGACTTTCTGGCTTTAGACATGCTGAGAGGAAGTACTTGAAATCACAGCATCATATTTTGATGCTCAGAGGAGCTCTTTAATGTCCAATCCAGTTTAACGCTGGAGGTTTTTGTCTTTAAAATGCCTTTTGGAATCTCAAGGTAGGGACCACAAAACATTGCCTTGTTTAGAGATCAGTGCTTTAATCTTGCAAAGGGGAGAGGACCTGTCCCTGGGGTGACTGTGTGATTTAGCATCCCACCCGGGACACTTTGAGAGTAGAAGGGGACAGTACAGCACAGCAGAACAGCAGACAAACTCCAGGACCATCTCAGATTAACACAGATGTGTGGTCACCCACTCTGCACACGCTGTAGAGACCAGCCGGGATCCAAGACACCTCTCCATTAGGAGCTGCAGACTTGTTTCCAGATTGACAGTTGCGAATTGTGTTGCCTCTGCATTAAACAATCAGTCCTTATAATGGCAGAAGACACAGTGGGAAGGGAGAAAGAAGAGAAGGGTAAAGGAAGAGAGAATTTGAAAGTGAAGGTGGTGAATTTGCAAGAGATCGGGCATCTTAGTAAGACACCTGGCAAGACTCTGCTGAGAAAGTGGCGGGGAGTCTTATCCAGAGCAGGACTGTGGAGGAGCAGAGGGTCTGAGCTTTCAGGATGAGATCCAAATGCTTGCCTTCAGCTATCAGAGGGCATTTTATACCCAGGGAAAGAAGGCTAAAAGTGCTCATTTTGTTTCAGATATAAGGACAGGAGGAACTGATGTGCTGGGCAGAGAGGCACTCTTCCTTGATTTCTACAGCTATTTTCTTCCTGAGTGACTCAGCTTAGCAGTAGCTTCCCCTTGGCTTTAAGAAATGACTCACGTATTTTTACTATGAAGTGACAGGGGCTGCTGGACACACATACCACCACCAGCCCGCCGCCCACTTGTCCTCAAGCCATGGTATTAGCCTGACCATATTGTCTCTTGGTTAAACATAGTGTGTACTTATTTCCTGCCCTCTGCACAGTCACACTGGCCAGTACTGTGTGCTTTCATTCCTCATGATTCAGACTGCCTTCTTACCCACCTTAACATTTTGAGGCACACCCACAAAGTGCCAGGCCCTGGCCCGCGTGGAGAATCCAGAGATGACTCAAAAGTTTCCACGAACAAGGAACACCAAGTCTCTGGGCCCTGTATTTTAGTATACTTAGTCATGCTAATGTCATTTGGAAAAGTGGCTTCTGAAATAGTAGCTTTCTACAGGTTTTTGCTTTGTCTTTCTTTGGGGGCAAGGGCTTGAAGAAAAAGGCAGGGGGTTGTTCCTGATCTCAGCAGATTGACTTCCCAAGACAGCCCTGTCCTCATCTCACCAAGGTCAGGCTAGTGTCTCAGATTTCATCTTGTCTTTGAAAAGCTGCAGCAAGATTAGATATCTAATCTTGTTATTGGTGCTAATCCCAGAAAGGTTAAATACATAGAACCTCATTAAAATCCCTAGTATTAAAAAACAGATTATTGTAGTATTTAGTTGAACAAGTGAGGGGGGTCAAAATCACAGAGGGTGTTGGTCACTGACCTCAGGTGGTGATCCAGGAGACCCAGCGCCGTCCTGGAGCTAGACAGACACACCTGTCTTTACCCTACCCTTACCTGGGGACAGGTGGCAACTCTTCACAGAAAACCCAACAGTTTGTCCAGTGGCAGGCAGGGCTGGCCTTTTGTCCACATCAGATGTTTTTAGATTTAATTAAGTGGAGGCTCCCAAAGTGCCTCCACACAATTAGCTGTAATTGCTCCTCAGTGGTGTAGCAAATCCAAGTTTTGTAACTGCCCCAGTGACATCTGAACATCTGCTCCAGGTCTCAAGTAATTAGTCTGTAACTAGAGTACAAATAGATGGATGTGTCTAGCAGGAATCAGATGGGGAGAAAGTGAGACTTAATAGTTAAACAGTAAACCCCCAAAGTACTGTTACTTATGTACATTTGTGATATAAGGCAAAGGACTTGGGTTTCCAGGTTAGACATGAATCCAAAGTCCAGCACTCTTACTGGCTCATTTGAAAGGAAGGCAAGTGGCTTCCTGTCTTTCAGTCTGCTTCTTTGTCTGCATCAAAGTTCCTAGCAGAGATCCTGGAGCACAGCGCATCCATTCATTCAGGTGACAGGGCTGAGTGTCCACCGAGCAGCTGGCCTTACAAGTCCACCGGGGAGCAAGACCAATAGCGTCTTTACCTCGTGGAGTTTGTAATCTAATAGAGGCTCACTTGATGTTAGAGCAAAATGTAAAGATGATTAGTACTCAGCCAAGGGATGGCGACATTAGGCAGAAACCCAAGGAAATGGTGGCAGACTGAAGATTTAATTTTTTTGTTGTTGTTACTCTTTTGGGAGGAGTGCTAGATTTTTAAACTGGCTGGATTTTTACTGAAGATTTTTTTTTTAATTGAAAATTTTGATTTCTATGAAAATCGAAGATTTTTATTTGAAAAACATTCAAACTGCCCCAAGGTACAATGAATGAAACAAAGTCTCTTTCCCCACTAGACCTATCCTCAGAAAGTCAACATCTGCCACAGTTTTTTGGCAAATCCTCAATCAGGTATGTGCACACATTTAATCTCTTTCAAACCCAAGCTCACACATGAGATGGTGCCATCCTGCAGCCCCATCCCTTGGCTTTGCTGCTCAGTGAGATGGGTCGGTTGTGTCACGTCAGTGGATAGGACTGCAGCGCCTCCTCATTTAACGAGTCCCGGTTAAATAGAAACGTGGGTGCTTTCCTAACTGCACTGTAGGAAACATTCTTGTGCATACATCTTTGTACACATGTACAAACATATCGCAGTATATAGTCACCCAAAATGGAATTGCTGGACCAAAGGATTTTTTTTTAAATCAGTATATGTTATTATATTGCCTTCCAAGGCCTATACCAGTGTGCATACTCAGCAATGAACAGACATGAGGGCCAACCTGTCCTATCCTGGATATTGGCCAAGTTGTTGGTCCTTTCTAATGGGGACAGTGAAAATTGATTTCTAATTGTCATTTTAATTTTATTTATTTATTTTCTTTCTTTCCTCCCTCTCTTCCTTCCCTTTTTCCTTTCCTTTTTTTTTTTTTTTTTTTTTTTTTGCCATGCTGGGAATTGAACCCAGGGTCTTATGCAGGCTAAACAGCACTCTAGCACTTAGCTACATCCCCAGGTATTTATTTGTATCTTTTCAAGACAGGGTCTTACCACTCTGGCTTCCAACTTGGCAGTCCTCCTGCCTCAGCCTCCCAAGTAACAGGGATTACAGGCATGTGCTACAGCACCTATCTGAATTTTCTTATCTATGAATACCATGAGGATTTTTTTAAATTTCCCTTTAAAAAAAACAAAAGAAGCAGAAAATTGAGAATTTCACTCATCTTTCTTATCAACTAGGACAGTGATTCCCAAAGCATGATCCTTGGACCAACAGTATTGACATCACCTGAGGACATGTTAGAAATACGAATTCTGAGCCCACCCAGACCCACTGAATCAAAGGCTCTGGGGCCCTGCAAGCCCTTTGTGTGGTCCCACCTCCAGAGCACCTGACAGGGTGATTCTGCAGTGAGTCCGAGGATGCGCATTTTGAACAGTTGTCAGGAAAACTTGACGCTGGTGAGAACTGTTTCAGGGACCACTGTAGAGGACCACTGTGCCAGAGCATCATTCTTACAGTGAGATTTCACTCCATGTGGCTTTTCTGATTCACTCTTTTCAAGAAATACTACTAGAAAGCAGTTGTAGAGTTTAAAGTTCATTTTGTTTGGTGTTTGATGGATCTGGAGGAGGTGCCTGGTTATGTGGCACAGGGACTAGGCCCCTTGCAGAACCTTTGCTCTAAGGAAAAGTTCAGAAAGGTGCCACCAGGCTACGAGCTCTGCTTCTGATGCTTCCGGAAGGCTGAGCAGCGCCCCCATCTGTGGGAGCTACTTACTGCAAATAGAAAGGCAGGGAGTCTAGAGATGGTCCTGAGACGAAGAGACAGGGCCTCAGAAAATGCTTTCTTCCGAATGCTAAATAATACTGAGTTTAAGTTTTGTGTTGCAAAAACAAATGGAATAAACTTGAGTAGTGCTACAAAAACAAAAACAAAAAAAAAAGAAAATGCTTTCTCATGCTGGTCTGAGCTGGTAAGGCCTTGTTCTTTAGATCAGAGGTTCTCAGCCTGGCTTCACACTGGAATCACCTGGGAATCCCCTAGAAGAACCCACGCCCAGGTCCCATTCTGATTTCTGTAATCTGGGGAAGGCCAGGCATGAGTGGTTATTGCTGTACAAGATCCCCAGGTTGAAGAACATCTCTGTGGAGAAAAATCTAGAAATTTAGATTGGCATTTTCAAGTATTAAGCTACAAGTCCCTATTTAAGTGATGTTTTAAATCATAGTAAAATACATGTAAAATTTTCCATCTTACCATTTACGAGTGTACAGTTCAGTAGTATTAAGCACACTGACATTGCTGTGTAGCCAATCTCCAGAACTCTTCATCTTACAAAACCGAAACCCTGTACCCACTACACAACAACTAACTTCCCTCTTCCCTCAGCCCCTGGCAACCACCATTTTACACTCAATTTCTGAATTTGACATAGACAGGTAGAATTATACAGTCTTCATCTTTTTATAACTGGTATATTTTACTTATCATAATGTCCTCAAGGTAGAATGTGTCAGAATTTCCCTCCTTCCTGAAGCTAAATACCGTTCCTTTGTGTGATTCTGCTGTCTTTTGTTTATCCACTCACCTGTTGAGAGACGCGTGGGTTGCTTACACGTTTTGGCTTTTGTGAATAATCCTGTTGTGAATACAAGTTTACATAAATTATATTTTTAAAGGAAAAAAGAAATGCTTCCTATGTTCTGCACTCTGATCTAAGCCATTTATGCATTCACCTCACTCAGTTCTCCGAACAACTCTGAGATGTTCACTGTTATTACCTCCATTTGACAGATGAAGAAACAGATCCAGAGAATTTGGTAATTTGCCCAAGGTAACAGTATTTTCCAAAGTTCTCTCAGGATAAAAAGTCATCTGGGGTATTTGTTGAAAGCACACATTCCCGGACCCCATCCTGTTTCTGTGTAGATCATTCTCACACCCAGGGGTTACTTGTCATCAGAGGGAGGTTGGGAGGATGGGGACCACCTGAATCCTGGCATTGCCTGGAGCCACACATTCCTCCCATTGCTACCTTTTTAGAAAAAGGAACTGGGATGAATCTGAGCTAAGTAGGGATGAAAGTCTGGCCTTTCAATTCCAAGGTTAAGAGGTCAGGGTTCCCTTTGGACCAACTTTTTGTTCCTTCAGCAGCCTGGCCCCAAGACCCTTGGGAGGTCAGAATCCACTCATTTCCTCATCTTTATTGAAGGCCTCCACACTGCCCAGCCTCTGCTAGGCTCAGGAGGAGGGGGTGGGAGAGCTGGTCCCCTAGGATCTCCCAGCACAGAAAGCATGCTTCCGTCTCAGGTGGTGCCTGGCTCTTACCGCGTTGGGAGGGAGCACCTTTTGGCCCCTGATTTTCTTAGTCTTATGCATCCTTTGCCACCTTCCAAGTCCCAGGAGCTCTCAGGGCTTTCGGATTGTGATCAGAAATCTAAGTAGAGGGGTTATTGTCTGGGAAGAAGCATGAGGGGCCTCCAGAGGTGTTAAGAATATTCTGCATCTTCATCTGGACAGTGGTAACCTGTTGTAAATATGTAAAAATTCACTGATAGCACATTTTTCTGTGTGTATGTTATGTATGCTTCCTTAAAAATAAAAATAGGGGCCAGTGAGATGGCTCAGTGGCGTGAGCGCCTGCCTGGCAAGCGCAAGGGCCCAAGTTCGACTCCCGTGAACCCACATACAAAAAAAGGGCCAGTGATATCGCTCAGTGGCACGGGCACTTGCTGGCGCGTGAGGTCCTGAGGTCGACCCCCGGTACCCACAAAAATAAAAAATAAAAATAAAAAAACAAAAAAATAAAAAATAGCTGGGTATGGTGGCACACACTTGTATTCTCAGTACTCAGGAGGCCGAGGCAGGAGGATCACCAAGAGTTCCAGGCCAACCTGGACTACATAGTGAGTTCAAGTCCAGCCTGAAATACATAGTGAGACCCTATTTCAAAAACATACATACATACATACAATAAGGCAATTTTATGTGTATTGATACATAATGGTTTCCAAGACATATTTTAGAGTTGGTGAGGCAAGATACTAAACAATGTATAGCCTATCTCTGGCATTAAAAAAAAAAAAAAAAAAAAAAAAGTATAGAAAACTTTTTACCACATCTTTTATGTCATTTGAATTTTGTACCATATACATGGGTTACCTACTCAAAAACATGTTCAGTGCAGATTCCTGGGCCTGGCCCGCAGCTCATGGTATCAGCTTCTCTGGGGGTGAGGCCAGCAGTGCCCATCTCTCACACCCTGTCCTGCTGGTCCATGCAGTCATCCCGGCCTCGCTTGGGCTGTGTCCCACTACAAAAGGAACACACGTGTCTGGAACTTGGCTGCAAAGATAGTGTCCCCGAGGGCTTGCTGGCTAGGGAAACAGCTGTTCCAATCTGTTAGGGATGTCAGGACCACTGAGCTGGTGTCCAGGTCCCAACTCACGTTTCCACGGAAAGTCCATGCTCTTCCTGTGCTGGTCTGCTTTGTATGTGCCTCTCGCTAACATCCCTAACTTTTCCCATTAGATTTTACTCTAAGTTGTCTCCCTGTGCTCTGGTGTTAGACCTGGAAGGATGCAATGAATGCCCTCACCTGTATGTGGCCGTCGGCCTCCTCCTCTTAGCAAAGCTGCTGAGACAGCACAGTTCACCAGCTGAGATCCTCCCTCCTGGGCTAACAGGCCCAGACACCCTCCGTTCAGAGAGCTCCGAGTAGTTCTGAACGGATCTGCTCGCTGGGCACCCTGATCCTATGTCACCAGGAACATTGTACCCTAAGCCTACAGGGCATCCTGGCCATCCCTCTGGACTGAAGTTTGTCTTCCCTTCCATCCTCAACACTGACAAGAGGATCCTGTAAATCTATCCACTTTTAGTACTTTTCTTGGTGCCGTGACTCATTGCACACATGAGTATAGCATCCCAATTTGCAGCCCGAGATGCTAATCCCAAAGGGGTTTGCTCTTGCTTTTATTTATATCTGTGAATATATGTGCTCATGCACACCCTGAATATATGGTTTGATGCCCATGAGTATCTAAGCAGGTTTTTCCTGACCCACCTTTAAAGGAGCATTGTACTCTTATTTGATATTTGGTATCTCCACTCATGGGCACTGCTGATGCCTGGTTTCCTCTAATACTGGAGGCATCTGGGAACTTCTCCCTAGGCAGAGAGCAGTGTCTGTCTCTATCTCTCTGCCTCTCTCTCAACACAGACACGCACATACTCATATACATTTCTCTCTCCTTTAGTATATCACCACCCATTTACTAACTCTTTAGCATACATTTTCTCCAGTATTTGTTGCCCCTGAAATGACTGAGTGATGTCACCCTTTTGCCCACAGGCTGCACATGGGAATTCGGAGCCATGGTGAACTACATCAAGAAGACGTACCCACTCACACAGCTGGTCGTCGTGGGCTTCAGCCTGGGGGGTAACATCGTGTGCAAGTACTTGGGGGAGACCCAGGCGAACCAGGAGAAGGTCCTGTGCTGCGTCAGTGTGTGCCAGGGGTATAGCGCACTAAGGTGAGTCATCTGTACCACGCGCACGTGCTGCTTTCTTCCATTGGGTCCTCCAGTTAGCATGCGTTTTATCGGGATGTCCCAACACACCAGACACGGGCCCAGGGGACACCACGGCAGACAGAGCACAAGTTTCTGAGTCTTGGACTCACCTGGTGTTGCTTTCGCATCGTACATTGAAGTTGTTGTGTCAGCCCGGGCTTTGCAGCTGCAATAGGACCAGGTCTGTAATCGGATCTGCCAAAGCCGCCTTAATAGCTGCTGCTTCCCTAGGGAATCTGTGAGGTGGCTTCATCTGTCTAAGCGTCAGGAGTTTGGCAGGACCATGGGCTGATGAGAAAACTCGGGACTGGCAAGCCAGGGTCTAAGCACGGGCCTTACGATCCAGTGGCCCTCGAGTCTCAGAGGTCTCTGAAGGCATCTGTGGAAGTCGTTTAACCAGCAACATCACCTTCAAGGATTCGTCTCTCGTAGGCATCCCAGACACCTTCACAGAGGAGCTGACCTCCTGGGGAAAGTTTTCTCCTCCCCTTGGTCTCCAGCCCACAGACCCCTGCAGGACAAGTCCCAGTGGCATCTGCTGTGGCTCCCCGTCACTGCTGCCCGGATCTCTTGAGTCACAACACCACACACACTCACACACACACCTCTCCAGACTCTTCAGATGCATCCAGTTTTTCCTGTGTGCACTCTTCACAGTAATGCCTTCTGTATACAAATGGGTATGACCGGTTCTTACAGCTCTTGTGAAGAAATCCGATGTTTCACAAGGAAGTAAAACAAACAAACCTCCTTTATTGATCCAGTCTAAGGCCAAACAGACTATATAATTAAAAAGACCTGTATCTTTCATGCCTTGGTTCAAGCCTATTGTTATTTTCTGATGGATAGAGGCCATCTATAGTATTTCTTTTTTTTTTTTTTTTTTTTTTGGTGGGTACCGGGGGGTCGACCTCAGGACCTCGCGCGCCAGCAGGCGCCCGTGCCGCTGAGCGATATCACCGGCCCCTTTTTCGTATGTGGGTTCCGGGAGTCGAACTCGGGCCCTCGCGCTTGCCAGGCGGGCGCTTAAGCCACTGAGCCATCTCACTGGCCCAGTATTTCTAAAGATATATAGTACTGGCATTTGAAGCCAACACAACCAAAAGGCAAATGTGGGTCCAGAAATCAACCTCTGCCTACAAGGCTTAAAACTGGCCAAAAAGGAAGATCTAGATATACCCAAAGTACACATGAGAAATAGCCTTGATGAAACCTTTCCTTACTCTAAGGCCAAGGATTGTGTTTCAGTTTTCCTCATCTGCAATATAGAACAATAATAAAAGTCCCTACTGCTAGCACTATTTATTTGGGCCTAGTGAGTTAATTTATGTGAAGTACAGAACAGTGCCTGACACCTAGAATGTAACTGTTAATTATTATCTTTGTCATTATTATTTACTGTGACATGCAGGACATGGGTTAGATCAGTGCATTACAACAACCAGTCTGGTGAACTGATGACTGTCTCCTTTTGTTAAGAATCATTTGGGGAATCTTGTTAGAAATAAGTTCAGTTTTGGAGGCCCTACCTCTGGAGAGTCTGGTTCATGTGGCCTGAGACCTGAGGATCTGCCTTTTGCACACCCTTCACAGTTGGTTTCTGACATTCAGCCATCTTTCACAGTCACTGGCTTCAGTGACCTCCGCGGTCTCTCCTGCCACAGTGTTCCAGGACTAGGTTAGCCCTGGTTCTCCTGTTGGGAACCTTCCCATGGTCACTATGGGGAGCCAGCTGAAAGGACATGGGCCCCTCTCTTGGCTTGACTAGAAATACTCAACTTCCGATTCATGGCCATATGGAATCAGAGATAACCAAAGCCGTGTCCTGTCCTGCCCAGTCACTGGGGTAAGAAAGAGGAGAGCAAGGGGCCAGGCTCCCAAAGGCCTGGAGAACAGGTCCTGGAGGAGCCGCGAGCTCTCTCTTGCCTGACAGCTTGTCCAAATTTCAGCAATCTGTCACCTATTAAATGGGAATCACCGGATTCCCTTCCTAAATCAACCGCTGTGAGCTCGCTGTGAACGCTGACTCTGTGTTTAGTGAGCCCTGGATTTGATAAATAGGAGGATATAGGACAAGTTTGTTTTCCTTCTTTTTTCCTTTTTTTCCCCGATGCACAGAATCTTAAAATGACAACCGCTTCATTTCATTTTGCTCCAATAGCGCCACCTGCTGTTGGCAAGGGCGCACGATCTGCATGGTTAGCAAATTAAGGTGTCGCAAGGCAGAGAAGGCTCAAGAAGTTAGGAAACTGGAACCTGAGGTGCTGTGTATCTTGCAGACATAGTTCACATAGCCACTGCCTGAGGCCTCAAAGAGCTTCATATATGTAACTACCTCTTGTCCATCATCCCTGTCCAATAAGGACGGAGAATTAATCTTTGGGCTAAGATCACATGGATGCTTGTGGCAGCTGAGAGACACCATATGTCATGTGCACTGATGCTTCCCCAGGCTCAGGTCCTGTCAGCCTGTTAACCAGATCTGCTGAATGAATTTAAACTAGTAGTATCACCTTTTTCTTCCGGCCCACACCTGAGGGCGATGAGCCATTTCAGCAATGGGGTGATGGCGGCCCAGTTGTGTCTGTGAGGTGTGGGAACTCATACCGCTGAGTCCAGAGAGCCCCTGCCCAGAGACCTTGCCCTCTGGCTTCTCACCCCTTAGCTCGTCTTCCCTCAAGAGCCTGCTGAAGGCTCCCGGGAAACTGTCACCTGCTTACTGTAGTTAGCAAAGTCTGGCTCCTGCCACACCAGCTCACACTGCACCATGTGGGAAGGGTGGAAAGTGGAGGACGCAAGTACCCTGGGATGATGCAGTGTCTGCAGACTAACGTGTTCCCCCAGCAGGAACAGCTGCTGCCAGCCCAGAGAAATGAGTGTGGCCAGACACAGCCCAACTCTCTGGTTTAATTGATTAGTTGAAACTTCATTATGAAGACCCCTGCTTAATTATAAATTCATCCACTGACTAGTGATCAGACACGGGTGGAGAGGGAGATGCAGTGGGGCCAGGCTGACAGGAGATGAACTCAGTCCCTGATTCGTGCCACTAGAGGTCCTCCTAGGTACCAGGCACAGCCCGGAGCAGGGCACAGGAGCTCCCTGTCCACACACAGCTTGCAGAGAGGGAAGAGAAGCGTTGCTAGTGTGGTTTCAGATAAAATCAACACATCTTTTCCAAGGAGGCCTCAAAAATCTTACAATGCAGAATTGGGAATATAGTAATTATATGATTAAAAGCATTTTGTTGATAAATAAGGGTAGATGGTACCTGAGGACCTCACAGCACTTAATGACAAGAGAATGATTTCATAAAGCCTTAAACCAGCAGATACCAGTTAGCAATAGATGGCACAGTAGGCAGGTGGGTACCAAGGAAATCAAGAAATGCCCCTGGCTGGGTAGATCTGCATCACCTCCATGTCCCAGTGTCTCCATCAGGGCATCCCACCACAGCCAAGAGCCAGGGGCCGCTTCTCCGCCACACGTTGAGCATATTCCCTCTTCCGCTTTTACTGGGCAGACGCCGCACTGTGGAAGAGTGTGTGACAAGAGCACTGTTATCACTCAGAAAGTCCCTCGGTATATGGTGCCTTCCTCAAGTCTGCGTTTACAGCTGAAGAGCTGTAAAATCACTTGGAATCGTCAGTAATTTGGTGGCAGAGCCAAAAGTGGAAAAATGGCTGAGTTTAAGTAAAACTCTGCGGGCAGAACTCCAACTGAAAAAACAGCTTAGCTTTTCCACCACCTTAGTGCTATGAAAGTTTTGTTGATCTTTTTAATCAGAAAAATCAGAGGCTGTGTACATACCCTTTGATTCTAATCCATCCCTGTAAAAGACATTCTAAGGGAAAATATTCTAAGGAAGAAAGGAAGTTGGTGGGTGGCCATCCCTACCCTATGAACCCCATCTCCCACCCCATCCTGCCATTCCGATGGAGCTAACAAGGCCCAGCTGGGTTTGGCCCGCTCCTTAGCAGAGTGGTTCCCTCCTGCTTACACTCTCAAGCTGAACCAGCGGGTCACAGTGGTTTCTTTGCAGTGGCCTCTGTCCCAAAAGGCAAACTGTGGCCAGCCCAGAGCCTGGGTCTCTTGGGTTCAGAGACTCCACCGTCCCTCCTCAGAGCCACCAGCCCTGTCCCACGACAGTGGCCTGCCTAGGACTGCCCACATGTCTGTCTGTGCACCCCCATCCCTGGGGCCTGGGCTGGTCCTGGTTTTGCCAGCACCAAGTTAGAAATAATCTATGCATCCAGCATGCGGGAGACGGAGGAAGTTCTGATGCACCAAGTCGGGGGAAGTCAAGGCAGCTTTGTTTGTTTCTTTGTTTGGTAGGCTCAAATCCAGAGCTCCACGAATGCTAGACAAGCACTCCACTACTGAGCTATGTCCCCAGCCCTTTTTATTTTTTTAAGACAGGGTCTCAATTGCCCAGGTAGCCTTGAACTTTCTGTCCTTCCTCAGCCTCCTGAGTAGCTGGGATACAGACATGAACCACCATACCCAGCTAGACAGCTCTCATTTGAAAACATCAAGAAAAATGCAGAACATGACAGGTTTTATATATTAAAATTAAAAGGGAAAGCACTGTTTAAAAATATGATTTAACCAGGCATGGTGGCACACCCCTGTAATACCAATGCTTGGGAGGCTGAGGCAGGAGGATTACCAATCTGGGCTACATAGTGAGTTCAAGGTGAGCCTGAATTACACAGTGAGACCTTGTCTTAAAAAACAGACAAACAAAAGATTGTAGGGAGGAAGAAGTGAGGCGTTATTATTTAATGGTTGAAGAGAGAGTTTCAGGTCTGCAAGTTAAGAAATATTTTGGAGACCTGTTGCACAACAATGTGAATGATCTGGTTAAGATGGTAAGTTTTATATTAAGTGTTTTTACCACCATTTTTTAAAATCCAGTTGTACATGAGCAAAGCCCTTCTCACCCAAGTGAAATTACTTCTTACATTGGTGATGTAACATTCTGGGAAAATACTTAATGGACTTTAATTTCAAAGCTTCATTAGCATATTATTTTCAGGGTATCTTTTAATATCACCTAGATCCACATCCCCTACATTCATCACCGATCTTAATTCACAGTGTCCTTGCTGCCTGTCCACTGTCAGGACGTTAGAGCCACGCTGGTCCATCCCACGCATACAGAGCTGTTCTGTACTCATCCTGCGCGTGTTCTCAGAGAGCACAGGAGGGCAGCTGGCTGGCTCGCTCTGTGGCAGCACTTGAGATGTAATTTATGGGGGCCAGGAGATTTTAATTCATCTGGGCATCAGATGTGCTTTTTCCCACTTCTTTCTCTTCTGACTTTAACCCCTCATTAGTGCATATCTACTCATTTTGCAAAGTTGAGGAGCTGGAAGATGGAGCTTTCTCTTGTAACACAAGATCCCCCCCCCTTAGCCAGTATATTTCAGTTTCTTAGTGGCCCAGGTAATAGTTCCTGTTCCAGTTCCGGTTGCTCCTGTCTCCTAGAAACGGCTGGTCACTGTGATGCACAGCTGGTCACTATGACGCACGTTGTATAAACCAATCCCCAACTGACAAGCCATTCTGCCTCTGTACTTCCTGCTTGTTTATCCTATATGAGCCCTAGACCACCAGACATCAGGGCCTGATATTCTGGGAATGATCCCGATCAGTGCCCATTGACGTAAATAAATCTGCCTCCAAATCCTGGATGTTGTTTCAGTTTTTCTGCTTGCCATTGCACTCCGAGCAGCACCCAGCACAGCAGGAGTCAGCTCAGCTCTTCTTTGCCCAGTTGCTCTGGACATAATTATAAATGCCTATTTGTTTGGACTGTTTTCTTAGTGATTTTTTTAAAAGTTTTTTTCACTAGTGAGGATTGAACCCAGGGCCTTTGCACTGAACTACATCCCCTAACCCTTTTTTTATTTTTTATTTTGAAACAAGATCTCACTAAATAGCTAAATTGTACATGCTAGGCTTGAATTTGGGATCCTCCTGTCTCAGCCTCCCAGAGTTCTGGGATTATAGGCGTGTGCCACCACACCTATCTAAAATTATTTTTAGCAGTTCAAAACAAATGGCTGGGAAACCATTATGGATAATATTTTGTTACTACTTACTATAAGTGAAGTGGAGTGGTGAAGACACCATAAGAGAACTTTATTTTGGTAATGGATGGGTAGATATGTGGATGGATAAAGCTCTTCACAAATCCATATTATTATTCTCAAATAAGACTTCCAGTGAAAGCATACTGGCTTTAGGGGTGCTCTCCTCTTCTCCTTGGTGACCTTGGTAGCAGCATTACGTTTTGAGAGCTTCCCACCTCTCCGGAGGTATCTTTCCTGTTGGAGCCATAGCGATCCTTTCTGTCATTTTTGAAACCTGCCTACCTACCAACAAGGGTTCCCTCTGGGTTACCCAAAGCCATCCCTCCCTGTAACAGTGCCCTAGCTGCTTCCTCCCTGGGCTCCACACCTCCTTCCTGAGTCCTTAGCTCATTTCTGCTGGCAGACACATCTGGTGGCCTGGGGAGCAGCTCCTGCTATCCCTTCTCTCTCATGAAGAGCACAGAAGCAAGTTAAGCACTTGGTTTCTGTGCCCATCTTGTGATTTGCATCTCAAATGTAAAATTTATTTCTCCCACCTGACCTGTCACTCTCACCCAGTTGTTCTTTGCTTGCTTTCCCCTGCATGTCTGGGCATGCCTGGGTCTCTGCTTTCTTACCATGTAGCTCTGTTGTGGTTCTCCTGAAAGGTGACCTTATTTTGAGTAGCCACGCGGTCTCCGTCACAGGGTCCTTTACGTCTCAGGCAGTCTCCCCGACACCTCAGATCTTTTGCACTCTCCTTGTGTGCTACCTGTTGGCATTTAGCCACCTGTGACTCCAATGTCTTTTGTCCCCTTCCCTCTCCAGAGTCCCTCGCTGACTCACCACTGTTCTCCTGAGCCTGTCACACTTGAAGTCTATCTGTCATAATACCTTGTGTCATCACTGCTTCTTCTGAGTGCTCTCCCTGGCCACCATCCTCTAACCCTTCTTGATCAGGCCCCCTAGGTCCGACAGACGCCGCCATCCCCTGAGGTGCAGGGTGTGCCAAGCCCAGGGTTGTCTGCCTTCTGGTGTCTTCCACCAAAGCCAGACTTGAGGCCACGCTCACCACAGCCTGCTAGCAAGCTCTTCCATCGCCACGCCTTCCCTGCCAGCAGAATCCTAGCTAGGTTAGCTATTGGGTAAATGGTGACAACCCAGTAAAGAACACAGCACCAGCCTGAATTTGGGGGTTTCAGGTGGGACCTACTGGAGTAACTCCAAAGGACAGTCTGAGTCCAGTTTATTGAGCTGAGTCTTTTATGGATAGGATAGGGCACTTAGTGGGACCTGCTTAGATGGGGTGAGGAAGCGGGTACATGAGACTGGGGGAGCAAGAATGGCTGAGTATGTGGCTATCATGATGGACACAGACATCTGTAGACAAGGCTGGCTGTGGTATGGTGGCGGCAGAGCTCGGGTGTGGAATATAGCGATGCTCTTACCTCTTCATGCCACCGCAGGGCGGTCTGAGGCTGACCCTCACAGCAGGTAGGCTATCGTGTCCCCACCAGGCACAGCCCAATGGCAGAAAGACACCCCCACCACCCCTCCAGATGCTGCTCCTGTGTCCCTGTCCCTTCAGCGTCCTCAAGCAAATGAAAGGATGATTTGAAGAAGGTTGAATTCTGTGCTTTTCCTTTGCCTCTCAATCAGCAACCGAAGTTCTTTTTAGGTTTCCCTGTGCCAGCAGCCACATGGAGGAAGTGTTCAAGTGACAGCTGCTGCAGCCTCTGGCAGGTTCCGTGACTGAGAGAGGCTGGGCAGAAAGACGGGGTGAGGAGTGCTGTGAGGATGTGGTTTCTCCTTCACAGAGGCTTGCACGCTGTGCACCAAAGCCCCTGTCCCAGTGGCATCAGGGTGGGGCCAGTGACCAGCGAGCCATGCTGTCCCCATAGGCCCTCGGGGAACCTGTGTCCCCATGTCCACCCTCCATGCCAACCCTCTCCCCTCACTCTGGTTCTTCCAGGGCCCAGGAGACCTTCATGCAGTGGGACCAGTGCCGGCGCATCTACAACTTCCTCATGGCTGACAACATGAAGAAGATCATCCTCTCACACAGGTATGGCCCTCCTGTCCCTCTCAGGAGACACAGGCTCACAGTCACCGAGGGCCAGAACTACCGCTCTCCAGGAGAAAAAGATGGGCGGCTCAGGCACTCTGCTGACTGCACTGGTGACTTGGTCAGGAGCAAATTTGCCCTAAGCTCCCGGGTTGCCCCGTCACCCTCCGCATTGGTAATTCCCGGTCAGTCCAGGCCAGGAGGCCTCCTCTACCCCTTTCCTTCCCCTGTAAGAGACTAAGGTGGCCTGTCCTTGTCGAGGTGACCCTTCCCCTCAGGGTACTTCTGTGCAGGGCATGAGGGTGGCCTTGGCTGGCCCTTGGGGTTCTGACAGGAGCCCCAGAGTGGAGAATCAGCACCCACCTGCCAGAGCCTAGAGCCACTGCTCATTCACCAACTTGTCCTGTGTGTCCCATGCCTCCTGCCCTCCACCCTCTGCAGACCGACCTGTCAGAGCTCAGAGCAGGCCCGCGACTATCAGCGGTGGTTTTTATCACTGTGTCATTGCTACCACTGTCCTCTCTGCTCCTCCCCACGCCTCCCTGCCCCTCCCACCGGCCTGGGTCATGGGGCAGCTCCTGCACCCTCCAGCCTCTGCTACAGCACTTTGTGCCCATCCCTGCAGCTCTGCCTCCCACCCCAGCCCTTTCTTATTTGTCATGCACGCGTGCGTGCATGTGTGCGTGGACCGAAGGATTGAACCCAGGGCCTTCACATTGAGCTATATCTCCAGGCCCTTTTTAGTTTGTATTTTGAGATGGGGCCTTGCTAAATCACAGAGTTGCCTAGGCTGGGCTCAAACTGCCTCAGTTACCTGAGTGCTGGAATTATAGGAGTAAGCCACCATGCCCTACTCTCAGTCCATTCTTTTTTTTCTTTTTCCTTCAATTTTTATTTTTTATTAGCACGTTCTTACAGTACATAATGATTATATTCCTCATGGGCATTGGTATATGTATATAACACATTTAACTCCTTTTTCATCCCCACTCTTCCTTTCCCCCTCCCTCCATCTGTTGGTCCTCTTCCCTTTTCCAAAAGATCTATCTCCCTGTTTCGTATTAGCTATTTTTTATTTTGCTCTTTATTTATATTTTGGGTTTCTTAAATAAGAGAAACCATGTGATATTTAAGCTTATATGTCTGATTTATTTCATTTAACATTATGCTCTTAAAGTGGATCCATTTTCCTACAAATGACTCAAGTTTATCCTTGTTTATGGTAGACTAATACTCCATTGTGTATAAACATAACATTTTCTTTATCCATTCATCTGTTGATAGACATATAGGCCCCTTCCAAGATGTAGCTATTATGAATTGTGCTGCTATAGAGACAACCTACAGAATGAGAAAAAAAAAAATTGCCAGCTATTCCTCAGACAGAGGACTAATATGTAGAATATATAAAGAACTGAAAAAAATTAGATCCCCCCAAAAATAAAAGACCCAATCAGAACTGGACAACTGAAATGAGCAGCCCGTTGTTTAAGGCCCCTCTCGGATCTCCTCTGCCACCACCAGGCTGCTTTTCTGCAGCTCTCTCTGTGTGACTCCCGCATCTTGGGAATCCTTGCAGGGTTTGGGCATGTTTTGGTTTCTCCCAGAGTCTGGCACATAGCAGTCACAGAATACACTCCCTTAGGAAAAGAAATCTGTGATTGATTCGCTGTTTGCTTCTGTGTCTTGTGCTAGGCAAGCTCTCTTTGGAGACCACGTTAAGAAACCTCAGAGCCTGGAGGACACAGACTTGAGCAGACTCTACACTGCAACGTCCCTGACACAGATTGACGACAATGTGATGAGGTGGGTCCCCACGGATAGGCCAGCTCTGCCCTGCACCAGTGCTCTGCTCAGCCCACATTAGGGATAGAGCTTTTTCTTTTCCCTTTGAATAAGTGTCCACCTGGACATAGTGGTACATACTGGCTGGGTGTGTTGTTGTACATCTGTAATCCCAGCACTCAGGAGGCTGAGGCAGGAGGATCACTGTGAGTTTGAGGCCTGCCTGAGCTACGTAGTGAGTTTGAGGCCAGGCTGGGCTACATAGTGGGTTCAAGGCCAGCCCAAACTAAAAAGCAGGACCCTGTCTCAAAAAAAAGCAAAAAAGTGTCCAGCATCTAAACACAAAAGTTTTTACAGAAAAATCCTAACATTTTGGAAATAGGCAGAGGAACTGACCACACATCTAGCCTCGCACTGCTGGCTTGAACTGAGGAGACAGATATACAAACCTTCCTCATGCTCCTGTGTCCTAACTCCCTAACCCATTCAGGCACCTGTGATCTTGACCCTGACAGTGACCGCTTTCCTGGTACCAGTAGTTTCTAACTAAGGTCAGCTTCAAAAGGTAGAGTTGATCTCTGACCTCACCATTCTCTTTAAAAAGGCCATCCTGCTCATCAAACAAACATTTGATATCTCTTTTTTTCCCCATGCTAGGGATTGAATCCAGAGCCTTTGCACTGAGCTACATGCCTAGCCCTTTTTTAAATTTTTGAGACAGGGTCTCACTCATTAAGTTGCCCAAGCTGGGCAGTCCTCCTACCTCAGCCTCCAGAGCGCTGAGATTACAGATGTACAACAACACACCCAGACATTCAATACCGTTAGATGGCGTCCAAAGTGAGCAAGTACAGTGGTACCTTGGTTCATGAACTCAGTTGTTCGCCAACTCTGCATCAGGTGACAAACATGACCACGGCCATCTTTTTTGCATGAACATGAATGTGGCTATTTTCCCCACAGTCTTGGAATGAATTAAGTTCATGAACTGAGGTGCCACTGTATCCATTCAGGATATAGGCAGATAGCGATCTGAGGTCATGGGGTTGCTGCTTTTCTTCTTTATGAGATTTTAGTAGCCTTCTTGCACCCAATAACCTTGAAATGTGCCTGTTAACGGTTTCTCAGGGGAAATAGAAACTAGGAAATTGCTGGTATTGAGAAGATAAGAGTGAATCATGGGCCAGTGAGATGGCTCAGCAGCATAAGCGCCTGCCTGGCAAGCACGAGGTCCTGAGCTCGAGTCCTGGTACCCACATACGAAAAAAGGGCCGGTGATATCGCTCAGCAGCATGGGCACTTGCTGGCATGTGAGGTCCTGAGTTCGACCCCTGGTACCCACAAAAAAAAAGAGTGAATCATACCCACCACCCGCACTTAGATGGCTTGTATGAATTATTAGCAGAAAAATCAAATAAGCACTAATACAATTGTAATGGGGGACCTCAATACCCCACTGTCACAAATAGATGAACTAGACAAAAAAAAACCAACAGTGAAATATTAGAACTGAATCAAAATTTGAACAAATGGACTTAATGGATGTCTGCAGTATGTCTAATTAAAAAAAAGTTACTTAAATTTCCCAATTCATCTTCTGAGTTTTTTAAGCCCCAAGTAGAATGCTCTCAGCTTTCCGTAGAGTTCCTCCTCTTTAATCGAGTTCAGTTGTAGTAGTTTTTAGGCTATAACCTGTTCTGGCAGCCCCCTCACCCTGGAGAATGGGAACACTTTCCCAAGATTGCAAGGGGACCCAACTGCACAAGGACAGAGGTCCTGCAGAGGATTTCTGCACGCATCCTGCTCCGTATCAAAAGGCCCCTCAGGATCTGGCCTCAGCTTTGTGGGTCATTCCCTGGCAAGCTATGTACGGAGACCAGAGGTGGAAGAAATGCACCCCTTCAGGGGAGGTGGCATCAAAACAGGACCTGGCATCAAAGCAGAAAAGATCCACCATTCTGGGCCGAGCCCCTCCCCTGTGCCAGGAAGAAAGGAGGCTTTCAGAGATGCGCCACCTGGGTTGCTTCAGGCCACCTGGCATTGGAGCTCCAGGTTGAGCCTCACCAGCATCAGAGCACAGCACAGAGCAAGGCTGCGGGACTCTCAGGCAGGTCTGTGGGCTGTGGGTGAGTGCCGTGTATCCCTAGTTACCACTCCATGGGTGCACAGAGCAGCAACTGTGAGCCCGTCTCATCTCTGTGTCCCAATACATATTTCATTCCAGTTCACGGTGGCCCAGTGAGTGACTCCAACAGGAAGAACTTTTGTTCAAAAGGAAGTTCTAGCACGTCTTTGAATTTCAGTTTCTGTATGGTAGTAGGTAGTGTTATACTGCCTCCAATGATGTGACATCACAAGTCATTATAAAGAGCACACACAGAGTGATCGTCTGGGCCAGTCACTGTGCTAATAAGCACCTCGGGGACATAACTCTCAGAGCACCTCCCAAGACAGTCCTGTCTCTAGACCCAATGTACCTCTAGGGGAGCAGCTGAGGTAAGGACAAGTTGAGCCACTTACCTAAGGTCACACAGCCAGTAAGTGGCAGAGCTAGGATTTGAATCCAGATGCCAAAGCCAGTGCTCTTGACCCCAGATGCTCCTACCTCCATAGAGCCTATGTCAATACAGAACCTGGGGCAGCAGTACAATCAGCTCGGCATTCAGACCCAACTTGGCTGCTGGCGTGCTTTCACCCAGTGCAGCGAGTTCAATTCTGATCTTACAACTCAGGTTGGTTTGTCCTTTTTCTCCCCCACCCCATGTGTTCCAGGAAGTTCCACGGCTATACCTCCCTGCAGGAGTACTATGAGGAAGAGAGCTGCATGAGGTACCTGCACAGGGTGAGTGGCCAGTACCGGCTCAGAACGCATGTCACTCCCCACAGCTGTGCCCACGTCCTGCAGATACCTAGCCCTCCTGAGCTCCACCAGAGTGGGAGGCTCCACCACAGTCTATCTGGGTTTGACTTTTTAATGAACCAAAGTCTGTGACCACCATACACTCCCCACCGAGCTGCCCAGTAGGCCAGGCTGCTCCCTGGGCTATATAAAAGCTCTTAACATTGCTGCAGCACTCAGTTTTTTTGAGGCTTCCTTTGACAGTGTAATCCCTCCCGGTTTCTGCCATGGTTCATGGAAGAGCCATCTTGGTCTCCCACCATCCTGGACTGTGTGTATTTCATAGCACAGTGCCTAGAACTGAACTCCAGATTCCGGCCAAGATCTGGCGAGCATGGAGTAAACGAGGTGCTCTGTGTCACAGTAATGAGGAGCATGTCTGTGGACTCGTTTGCATCCATGCAATTTTTAGCAGCTACAGTAATAAACTGTGTATATTGTTTGTGGTGAACCAAAACTCTCTCTGTATATTTTTTTACCTGAACCATCACCACGCTGGTCTCTGATCCTGTCTCTGTACAACTCCTCCTTTTATGCACACACAGACTTTCCCATTTACCCCGGTCATTGTCCACCTGTTGGTTTGGCCCACCATTCCCCAGCTTGAGCAGATCATTGTGCCTGTAGCTCTGCATCTGTCTTAGCAGCCAGCTCTCCTCATTCAGCAGCATCATCCAGGCTTTGGGCATTTTAGCCACTGGGGAGCGCTGAGCTGCATAGGGTTAATATCAGAGCCCCAAGACAGCAGAGCCATCCCCTGCCCCCATATGGCTGTTCAGCACCATCTGAGTCCCCCATCAGCACTGCCTCCACACAAGTGCAAAAGGAGACCATTGGCTGTGTTGCTAAAACAGCCACGGATGCCACCCTACCCAGAGTCCACCAGCATCCAGCACCCTACTCTTGGATTCAGCCTTCAGGTTCTTCTAGGAAGTCTCTGTCTGGAGTGGGGTACACTTCATTTTTCCTCCCCCTACTATTCACTGAACGGATATGTAAAGTCTTTCACCTGAAGAGCGTGGCTAATCCGGAAGGCTGTGAAAAGGGTCAAAAATATTTTGACAGTGAATGCCTTTGAATACTTCCCTCTCCATCAGAGCACGAGGGTCCCCTGCGGCTCCTGTACACACCTACTGCTCAGCAGTGATCACAGAGGCATTTACAACTGTCCCACTGCCTGTGAAGACCCAGCGCCTGTCACCCACCTATTTAGCACACTGAGCTGTGCTTTGCTTCCCTTTGCTTCAAAGGAATGTCTGGTAGTGAATTTGAGCCCTGAGTCAGTGGGGCTGGAAAAGGGAGTCCATCATTGACATCTGCTTTATTTTCTCATTGCAGATTTATGTACCCCTCATGTTGGTGAACGCAGCTGATGACCCCTTGGTGCATGAAAGTCTTCTAACTATTCCAAAATCTCTTTCAGGTAAGTGTTTTCTCATCCTGCTCCCTAATCACTCAACAAATTGCCCCAGTAAATTTTGTCACCTGGGCCGGTGAGATGGCTCAGCAGCATAAGCACCTGCCTGGCAAGCGTGAAGGCCTGAGTTCGACTCCCGGAACCCACATACGAGAAAAGGGCCAGTGATATCGCTCAGTAGCACAGGCGGCTGCTGGCACGCAAGGTCCTGAGTTCGACCCCCGGTAACCACAAAAAAAAAAAATTTTTTTGTCACCTTCCCTGAGCTGCCAACCACTGGAGAGCAGGCTCTTTGGGGAGAAACAACTTGTGGCAGTGTTCTTACTCCACCTCGTCTGATGTCCTGGGACTGTGAAGGCCCTGGGCAGAGCCTTCTGGGGTCCTATCCTCGTACAGGAGACAGGACCATCCTTATGGTGTTCTATGAAATTATGGAATCAGGATTATGGTTCCATTAAGTGGGAGGGTTTGACTTAAAGAGATATTTAGACTAAAAATTTGACCTGAAAAGCAAAACAAAAAAAAAACAGTTCTGTTACCTCTGATGACAGCTTTTTCATCTGCTTTGAGGATAAAAATAAAAGCAGCAGCTCCTTCTGTACTGGGTAAGGAGCTAAGAGGAAAAGGGGGGGTGGGTTGCAGGAGGAAATGTTGGGGTATCCAGTTACTTTGCACTGTCATTTCACACCCCCAGGACTCCATGTCCCAGCACCCTCCACAGTCCTTCTCTGTGATTGCCTTTCCTCTTGTAAACACCATAGCATCCCCAGGAGGAAGTGTGCCTCTGGTTCTCTTGTGACCCCGAGCTAGGCAGAGGTGGTGTAGCCAGCAGAGGGCCCACAGCCTGCCAGGACTATTAACCTGCTCAGGACTAAGGCTGTGTGTGGGGGAGGCGTGTCACATGGTTAGAGCTATCTCCATCCCCTCTCCAGCCACAGGCTCAGTGCCACCCAGCCACGTGTGCAGCAGGGAAAGAAAGTAAGCACCAACACTCATCTCCTTCCAGACCCCTAAGTGACAGTATTAGCACGGCACTAATACTGTCGCACGAGTTACTAAAACAGCAACCAAAAAGGGGGTGAGACAAGAAAAAGCCCCAAAGAGCCAGCAAGGGGCCCCTGTCAGCTATTCCCAGGGAAGACAGATGCTTCCTGTCAAACCTGGCCGCCCCCTGTACACACATCTTCAGTGGTGGCTTGTCTTAGCCCATGTGGGGCCAAGCTAACCAAGGATTCATAAGGCAAGCTCCAGGTTAACTCTCAGGACGGCCAGTTAGCAGGCGGTGTTGAGAGACTGGGTGTCCTTTAACACAACTTCCAGCTCTAAGTTAACCCTTAGTCTTAAATGCCTGGAATGAAAAACCATTGATGCCACTGATTTCTCATTGTTCTCTAGTAAATAACACTCTGCATGCTATCAACCCTGCTCTGAGCCTGCCCACCCTCAAGTTACTTGATCAGAATTGCATTTTAACAAGGTACCCCAGGGGATCCAGATGCACGAAGTTGGGGAGCATAACAGGTCACCTGGGAGCTGTAGCAGTCCCAGTGCCTGGGCTCCCCTCCTTAGCTCTTCCCCTCCTCCCCTGAGAAGGGGAGCAGGAGGAGGGTCTCAAGTAGGCGGCTGTCCCTTGGGAGCTCCCAGTCTGGGTGCAGCCTGGACTTAAGAGTTGCAAGGATTCTTGAGCAGGTGCCCATTCCACACCAAAGCCAAGCTGGGTCCCTCCAAAGGCCTATTCCCGTGTCGGTGAACAAAGTAGAGGGAGCAGAGGATGGGTGACTTGCCCCTGTGAGTACAGCGCCCCAGCCAGCTCCCCCTTACCTGTCTCACCTGGTCCTCAGTAAGGAGTAGTAACCCACTGCCTTTGCCCTGCAGAGAAACGGGAGAACGTCATGTTTGTGCTGCCCCTGCACGGGGGCCACCTGGGCTTCTTTGAAGGCTCCGTGCTGTTCCCCGAGCCCCTGACATGGATGGATAAGCTGGTAGTGGAGTACGCCAATGCCATCTGCCACTGGGAACGAAACAAGTCACAGTGCTCTGACACGGAGCAGGTGGAGGCCGAGCTGGAGTGAGGCCTTGGGACTCCGGCGCGCTCCAGCAGCCCTCCCCTGGACCCCATGTCCCCTCACTTGCTGCTTCAGGTCTCCCATCTCCCTCAGTGACCTGGATCTGACCTCACACCATCAGTGGGACGACCCATCATGCACACCTGTCTCAAGTAGGCGGCTCTCCCATGGGAGCTCCAGGCTATTTTTGTGCTTAGTTACTGGTTTCCTCCATTGCATTGTTAGCCATGCTGACAAGCAAAAGGGTTCTCACCCCCATCTGGTTTCAGGATCTGATTGCTTTTAAGTCAAGTACATCTAGTTTCCCTCTTTAAAATGTGTCTGAACAGCAGTTTTGCTTTGCCAATCAAAAGGCTTTTCCCTGAGAATCACGAAGGACATGTGTTACTTCATGGTGGTTGTATGTGCCCTTCCGCAGGGCTACCTGTCCTAGCCCAGTGCTGAAGACACAGCTGAGCTTGGGAATCCTAGGGCCTGGGCTTCCCAGGCCGGAACATGGCCTCTTAAATGGCAAAGGAATTCCCCTGAGTCACAAGCCAAGTTTTCTCCCTCCCCACCTTCCAAGCAGTTTCCTCACACCTGGCTGCTGCTGAGATTCACATTGGGCACTTGTTAAAAATTCAGCCCACAGGCCCCTCCCCTTCAGACAGTCTGGGAAGGGGTCTGGGGATATTATTTTTTGGCAAGTGCCCCAGGAGATTCTCATCACCAGGCAAACTTGGGAAACACCCTTCTAGGCGCCTTTCCATCAGAACATCTTGGTGGCTCGTTTTATTGCAACTCGTAGTCATTGGTGTCACTTCACTCCCAGGGGCCTCCAGAACAGCAGGGCATATTGTGTAACTGCCCCATGTGATCACAGTGTGATGTCCCCACAAAGGCCCTGGGTAGGAGTGGGAATTTGGGCTGAGCCCTGGCTCTGCTTCTCACCAGCTATATGACCCTGCAGGAGTCCCTTTGGACTTAAGTCTCTTCACCTATGACACGGGGGGCTTGGACCAGGTCAATTGCTGACATGACCTCCGATTCTGAAGTTCAATGACAAACTCAGTTTACTGAGATTTGAGAGAACATCCCTCCTGGGACCATGTGAATGTCATCATTTGCCTTTTTTTACCCCTGTCCCTCATTTCATATAAAGAGGTCTTGGGGGTCTTTTTAAGCACTTCATTGTAATTTTAGTTTTTAACCTTGGTCCCTCTAACGCTGGTTTTTTCTTTTTTTTTTTTTTTTTTTTTTTTTTTTGGGTACCGGGGGGACGACCTCAGGACCTCGCGCGCCAGCAGGCGCCCGTGCCGCTGAGCGATATCACCGGCCCCTTTTTCGTATGTGGGTTCCGGGAGTCGAACTCGGGCCTTCGCGCTTGCAAGGCAGGCGCTTATAACGCTGGTTTTTGATACCACGTAATTCAAAAGTTGGATCTGAGTTTGAAGAAAGATATTTCCAACCGAAGGTGTTACTTGAAACTAGATTTTGAAGGGAATAGTCTCTAATTTGTTATCTGTTGAATGGATCTTTCTGAAATGTCTTCTCAAGTGAAAATGTCACTGTAGGTTTCAAGTACTTTTCTCCAATCCTGTGGTACTTGAATATCTAAGAACTCTGCACTTTGAAAAATCAGCCATTGCTCTCTAGAAGCAAACAGAGCTATGAGTGAAATCACCTGGATACTTTACAAAGCTATTTTCTCTCCTTCATCTCCTTTAGCCGCAGGACAGACAAGAAAATAATTGGTGGGTCTGTGGGCAGGGGGCCGTCTGAGCGCCTAAATGCCAGCCCAAAGGGCCACACTGGACGGAGTTTGGGCACTGGCCCATGTGACTGTGACAGTAATGTCTGTAACCTGAAGAAGTTATTTCCTGACAATCACCAGATCACTCTAATAACATCAGAAAGAGCCATTCTCTCAAAAGACTGAGATTTCTGTGGTCTCACCTTTGCTTTGGTATAATTTCTCACAACGTCAAATTTTAGAACTCTGGCTTTCCCCCCAAACTGTTGTTTCTTCAATGCATTTTCTTTTCGTGTTCTTTTTGCACAAATTGGCACTTTATCCTCTACCCTTCAATTTGGAAGCTAGTCTTTCTCCTCTATTACTTCTCCCACCACCCAATCACAACTATAATCTGGAAGATTCCTACCCATGGTTCCTGCTACGACCTTCATCCCTTGAAGGAATTTTCACTTTTTGTGAAAATAGGTAAACCAAGCAATAATTTGAAAGGACTGAATCACCCTCCCCAGAAGTGAGGGGCTCCTTTTGTTTGCTTGAGGCCACTTCTCTTGACTCATAGAGAAGAGTGGTGCCCAGGTACCAATCCCTTCAGGAGAAAAGACTGCCCTGTGGTCTCACACACAGGGAGGCTGGGGGTGTCCTCAGAGCTTGGAGCACAGATTTGCTACCAGAATCCCCCAGGCCCGGAGGGAAGGGGGACAGCTGAAATCTCTTCAGTGTGTGATCTGAATGGCACTTGCATTCCATTTTGGTTGACATGGCATCAACTGAAGCCCTTTATTCAGGCTTTAGGCTCTCAGGCACAGAAATAAGCATGGGACCGCGGCTGTCTCACAGGAGAATTCTTGTTTGTGCCTGAATGAAAGCACAGAGGGCCTGAACGTGGAGATGCAAAGTCGCCCTATCAACAAGGGACTGGCACTTTCCATGTAGGTCATCTTTTCCCTTCCTCTGGGCTTCTGCACTCTTCTTCCCAAAGTCATTCACTGCTGATGAGAATGCAATTGCTGTCCTTGCTGGTAAGGTCTTATTTAGGCTAAAACAAGGCTGAATCTTTGAAGAGTTCAAATATTCTATTTTAAAATCATATCAAGGCTATAAATCATGTAGATGTGGACAGTTCTTTGGCAGCAATAACGTCAAAAACTAAGGGACAGGGCTGGTGAGACGGCTCAGCGGCTTAAGCGCCTGCCTTGCAAGCGCGAAGGCCCGAGTTCGACTCCCGGAACCCACATACGAAAAAGGGGCCGGTGATATCGCTCAGTGGCACGGGCGCCTGCTGGCGCGCGAGGTCCTGAGGTCGTCCCCCCGGTACCCACAAAAAAAAAAAAAAAAAAAAACTAAGGGACAGGGCCGGTGAGATGGCTCAGCGGCGTAAGCGCCTGCCTTGCAAGCGCGAGGGCCCGAGTTCGACTCCCGGAACCCACATACGAAAAAGGGGCCGGTGATATCGCTCAGTGGCACGGGTGCCTGTTGGCGCGCGAGGTCCTGAGGTCGTCCCCCTGGTACCCACAAAAAAAAAAAAAAAGCTAAGGGACATTCTTTTTTTGATTTGTTTTGTTTTTTCTTCTCTTTAAAATAAAAAAAAAGAACTAAGGGGCAGAAGCACCCACTTTTCTCCCTGTCCCCCCAAACAATTGGAAGACACTGATCCTAGTCAGATTAGGATTCTCTGACTTGAAGAATAGTATCAAGCCTCTCTGATGTATTTATATGAGAAGGGAGTTTAGCAGAGTAGAAGAAAACCTCTTATCTCTCCTGCAGCAAGTTTGTACCAGTGATTCCAGAGGGGAGTGAGGAGAGAAAGTTGTGTGTTGTTGTCATATTCCTTAAGCTCTCTGCAGTGTTTTCCACCTGCAGGGATCTTAGGATCCACCAGGAGGTGGAAATTACCTTTCAGGGGGAGCATTCCTGACATGGTGTTATGGAACCAGGGCCCGGGAGACCCAGCTTCTTAACCCACTGTCCCAAACACATCGGACAAGTGGGCAAGTCACTTCACCTCTCAGCCTGTCACCTCATCTTAGGCCATCTCTAAGTCCATGTCACCTGCCAGGTCATTATCAAACATTTGCCTGAACTTGGCCTCTGCAGCACTCGCAGGTGGCGGGGGCTGGTCACTGCCCACAGCTCATCACAAGGGGCCTGGGAGAGAGCAATTTGTTCATTCAGCTTTTCCCTGTTAGGACAGTGGATGTTGTCCAAAGCCCTGTGTCTTTGACTGGCATTTCTTCCAGATCTCCACTGTCACCGTAGTCTCCTTGTGATTCAGAGGGTGGTCTCATGGCTTGCAGGTGCTGGCCCCTGGGGTGAGGACAGTGTCTCCATCCTTCAGTGGAACAAGGCAGAGCCTGGAGAATTCCCAGAGCAGAAATCCTTCCTTCTGAGGCTTTCATTCTAAAGCACAGTCTTCACTGAGCTGAACTGTCTGGGTTGCTGAGCTTGTATGACCGGCATCTGAATGAGAGTATTCTTCGTAACTGGGTGACTTGAGAGGTGTTTCGCCAGCTCCAAGGAAAGAATGCATGTGTTCTTGTTTGTGTTTGCCAGGCAAGCAAATGCCTGAGATGTAAGAGGCTTTTTTTTTTTTTTTTTTTTCAGTACTGGGGACTGAACCCACAGCCTTCCTTCACACTGAGCTATATCTCCAGCCCCCTTTTTTATTTCTTATTTTGAGACAAGGTCTTGCTGAGTTGCCCAGAGAAGTCTTAAACTCATGATCCTCCTGCCTCAGCCTCTCAAGTGCTGAGATTACAGGCAGGCACTTCTTTTTTTGTGGCCCTTGACCCTAACTGAGAGCTAAAGCAAAGATCACTGAAACAGCCCATTGAGTTGAAGGAACTCATGGGTCTTTGTCCTTTAGGCAGACCGGAGTTGTTCGGGAGCATTTCCCTGCAGCACTCCATCACCGTATCATCTGGAACTGTCTTCTTTGCCCACAAAGCCTTAACTTGCCTCTAGTTAGCTTAACCTTCCTTGGTATCACAACAACACTGTGGCGCAGGAATTCAAATTCTTCTGCGGTGGGGGTGTGAAGCAAAGGCACAGCCAAACCACAGTACTTCCTGCAGGGGCCTGAAGGCTCCTCATGAAGTTACACCCTCACCTCCCAGCCCTCCACAGTGCGAGTACCCAGCATGGGCCAGGAGGCCTCACCTCTGGCACCCCTCTGTCTTTTTGGACTTGTCTTGTTCAGAGTCACCTGAATTACCTGGATGCCTGCCTGTGGCATCTTGAGGCCAAGCAGTGGAGGGCAAGGCTTCCTTCCACCTCTGTGACCTCAGCAGAAACAAGTACCCCTCCTCATAAATTAGGTTGTTTTTGCCAGATTGTGTTGGGAGCTGAGGAAAGGGGAACAGGCCCCGCTGGCAGAGGGAACTGGAAGACCAGCCAAAGCAAAGGCCACCTGCTCTCCTTGTGTCACTGCTGCCACCGCCTCTGGGTGCCACGACCCACATGCTTCCGGAGCGGCTCTTGGCAGCAGGCCACAGAGGACAGCTTGCCAGCCATTCTCAGACTCCTAGGGAACAGACAGCTGCGCCTTTTGGAAGAGCCAGTCCATCATGTTTTCCGAACTCTTTCCCTAGCATATATGTAGGCAGAGCTTTTATGTACAGCATCTCTAATAAATAAGCCCAAGGTAGTTTCAGACTGGTGGATTAAGTCTCACATTCTGCGTTTCATGAAGTTCTCAGCTTTTAACTAGGCTCCTGTCAAATCCATAACCTATCTTTTCCCCCTCTGGTCCCAATTAGCCAAGAAATCCACTATTGCCATAAGTCGGGAACAGTCCACCTATAGCACTTGCAGAAATACCTACCCTTAGTCGCAATGAGCGTTCTCCTCCCAGACCAACAGTCACCTAGAATAATCGCTGCCCGCTTTGGTCCCAGGGCCAACCACTTCTCTCCCAGACTGTTCTCATGAGTGGCCAAAGCTCTTGGGTGCAGGAGTTAGGTTCTTTTTGGTTTGTATTTGGGCCTCTTTGGTTTTCCTAAAGCACAAGTCCATGTAGAAGGCTGTCACCTCTCCACACCAGTTCCAGGTGATCTGGGTCTCTCCCACCGCCTCAGGAAGACCTTCACTGTACCTGAGCTTTTGACCTCTGCCACTGCAGCCGCCTTGGTGATGCCAGGGCCGGGGCGCCGGTTTGACCTCTCCTTTTCCCTGTGAGACCCCTTTCGGCCACGTTCTTTTGGCAGATCTGCTTCCAGATTGATTTTTGAGAACCATCACTTTTACATTCCTGATTCTGGTTCGTTTGTTTTGTTCTTTTTGAATTTTCCAGAACTTCAAATGCTGCCCTGAAAATACTGTTTTTTTGAGTTTTTGTTCATAGCACCTCTGCACTGCTGGATCTTTGGGGGGAAATGCAGGATCCTTCAGTGCTGAAGTGTTTAAGATTTGCAACTAGCAATGCAATTTTTTCTAAATATGAGGATATTTACCTTTATCAAGAAATTATGCTAAACAATGATGACCTTGATCATTTTCTGTTCTCATATTACTTTTGATTCTACTTTGATTCTGTGTGGTGGTGAACAAAGATCATTACAAACAAAAACTGTAATTTTGTTATCTTTGATTCAATGGAATTTCTTTACTTAAAAAAATAAAGACTAAAAATGTTCTGTTGGGTATGTTTGCTTTGTCTAGTGGGAATTTTCTACTGAAAAGGGATTCCTCCTGTATCTTCACCAAAGCATGGATATAATGGAAATCCACAAAACACCAATTTCCCCTCACAACTGACATGAATGCTGCCTTGCAAACCAATACCAAAGGCGTGGCCAGCCCACGGTGTCCTCACGAGCCTGCCTTCTGCAGGCAAGCAAGCCCAGAGCCAAAATAGGCAAGGTGTCAATGTTTAGTCACTTTCTACAACAAACTACATGGACAAATTCAAGGCACATGGAAACAGTGCTTGCCGGAAATGACTATGCTTTTCCAAGAATGTTCTTTAAAGACTAGGTGAAGATTGGGTTGGGTTGGGTTGGATTGGATTGGGTGGTGTTTTCTTCTCCTTTGGATCTCTCTGAACCTGATAGAAGGGTTTCCCAGGCCAGGCACTGGCTCAGCCAAGAGAGCTGTGCCCCCTACCCCATCCTCACACTCAGAACCGCCTCCTTCTTGGGCCATGCAAAACCTTTGACAAGTGGGGCAGGGTAGAAGTGTTGCTTTGAAAGGTGTGCCATTCACAAGACTTAAGAATGCCCAATATCAGATTTCAAACTTAATTCCTCTGTGGTAAGCCAGCTCACACAAACATGCACGCACACACACACACACACACACACATACACACACTTCCTGTGCCCACAAGTGAGCCAGACTGTTTTGATCCAAGAAAACCAACTTGCAATGAATGCTGCCTACAAAAAGAGCTACCTGGAGAAGATTTCAGGTCCAGGTTGTTAGGCAGGTTGGTGCCAGCAGTGTCCCGGAGTGCCATCCGCTACACCTCTGCTGGGCAGTCCTCTCACATTTGTCTTTGGTGACACTTCCTGGCTGCCCCAGTAGCGCCAACACACTTGTTGATGTGCCTTTTCATTAGCTGACTGCTTTCCCATGGCGAGGTCCAAACACCTCACTGGATGGCCCTCTGTGTGACAGCCTCCCCTCCTATCTCTGTTGAGTGTACTTAGAGGCAGTTACGGGAAGGTGTGATCCCTTTTTCTGAGTGGTTGAAAGACATTTACAGGCAATTTGGCCCAGAATTGCTGAACCTCCTCCCAAAGGGAACAAAATAACACCCCACCCCCACTGTGGCTACAAGACAGGGAGCAAACAGGACTTAAAAGTGGGTTAAGTCACTTGCTCAGGGCCCAACAGTGAACGAACTACAGAGAACGTAGAGAGGGATCTGAACACAGGCAATCTGCCTCCGAGTCCAGAGTCCAGGTGTGTACAGTAACTGAGGCAGCGAACTAATAGGACACTGAAGTAGCTGCCTGCTAGGAAACAAGCAGGCAAACTCCCTGTCCAGAGGCCCCTGCCCCCCTTTTCAAAAATGAATAGTTAGTGCTCACTTCGGCAGCACGTATACTAAAAAAAAAAAAAAGAAAATGACATTCCTTTGAGAGTCCATGAAAATAAACTCTCCTTTGTGCAGGGTGCTCTGTCTGTGCAGTGGCTGCCTCCGCTGTCCCTAATTAGGCCCTCTGTCTATGTGTCGCTGACTTTGCCATCCTTTCCCAGGATGTTCTCTGTGGAGCAGCCAGCTGTGTCTTTCCTACAACTTGTATTTTTTTTTTAATGTGGGTACCAGGAGTCGAACTCAGGACCTTGCGCTTGCCAGCAGGCACTTATGCCACTGAGCGATACCGCCGGCCCTTTATTTTCCTTTATGTGGGTACCGGGAGTCGAACTCAGGACCTCGCACTTGCCAGGCAGGCGCTTGCGCCGCTGAGCCATCTCACTGGCCCTACAACTTGTATTTTACTTTAGCCTTGGAATGTGCCCACATATGACTTCCATCTTATGCGCAGCTCAGAATTCATGCTAGCCCTTTTGATGCTACAGTCAGACTTACCCCAGCATCTCTCCTGAACACTGGTTGGTTTCCTCTCAAAGTTATTTCCTCCTTTATCTGAGGATGGCTGGGGAAACTGACCTGGCATAAATTCAAGTTCTCATTTCATTGCTTCTCTTCTCCTCTCCCACTTATACTCCTACCCCCAGAAATAAACATTTGAGATAAAACATGAGCAGTAACAGCAGAAAGGACTCAGACCAAGAGTTGCAGGGTTAGGGGCCAGAGATATAGCTCAGTGGCTCAGTGGCACAGCGCTTCCTGACAAGCACAAGGTCCTGAGTTCGACTCCTGGTTCCAAAAAAAAATACATGGTAAAAAAAAAAAAAGTTGCAGGGTTGGTGTCCTAACTACTTCCTAGTCCTTTGACCCTACGCAGGTTTCAGTGTTAGATTTGGGAGGTTTTTTGTTGTTTGTTTTTTGTTTTTTGTTTTTTTGTGGGTACCAGAGGTCAAACTCAGGACCTCGCGCCTGCCAGGCAGGCGCTTATGCTGCTGAGCTATCTCACCGGCCCAAAACATCATTCCTTTTTTTTTTATGTGGGTACTGGGAGTCGAACTCAGGACCTCGCACTTGCCAGGCAGGCACTTACGCTGCTGAGCCATCTCACCGGCCCCTGGGAGTTTTTACTTGGGATAAAGGTGGGAATCATTATTAAGATTGCCTGCTTCAAGATATTGAGAGCTCAAATAACATTTTCAGTGTTATTTCACTTTGTGGCTTTCACCTTGAGTCCCACTCATAGATCACTTGCTGGAATGGGGTGAAATGTAGAAGACAAATGTCCCTGTGGCGTAGCTTCATACCAGAGCACCTAACTGATGGGCCCGTGGGGAAAGCAGAGATATGCCTGGATATACCGTTTCCAAAAGCATTCCTGGGCTGGGAATACTGACAAGCTGTGTGTGTACCGCCAAACCTTCCTTCCCAACACGTTCAGGCTGAGAGATCAAGGTGTACTCATTACACCCATAGGGCTACTTCTGGACACAGCCCGAGAGGAACTTGCTCTTAGTCTGAGACATTTAGCCTCTGGCTGCTGCCTTCCCACAGGGCTTTCATAGCCCAAGCTGGAGAACCCAGGCTCTGGCAGCCCTTCTTCTCTGTCCTGTATGCTCAGGACAGGAATATTGCATATTGCATATGCATATTGCATGTCAATATGCAGTGCACATTTGAGCCATAGGGGGCGCCTGGCCAGGCTGTCTGTCAGACCCAGTGCAACAGAACTTCTGTGGCCAGAGCCCAGGCCAAAGTCATTTTAAAGCTCTTAGAGGATTCCAGTGGCAGGGAAGCTGCAAACCATTGTATCGGGAACTTTGATGGGCTCTCTAATGGGCAGTCTCCTGGGACTCTTCTTAAAAATACAGATTCTGAGGGCTGTGGATATAGCTCAGCAGTATAGCGCCTGCCTGGCAAGCACAAGGTCCTGAGTTCAATTTCCGGTACTAAAAAAAAAAAAAAAAAAAAACAGGTTCTGATTCAGCAGGGCTGAGGCAGGGCCTAACATTCCGCATTGCTCCCAAGCTCCAGAGCAGGGCTGATGTTGTCCTCCTCGAGCACCCTTCAAATCATGAGACTCTGGAGATCCTGCAAGCTTCTAGACCCAACCCTGCTCACTGTCCTCAACAGGAGTGGCATCCCCCCATTGGAGTGGTACCAGAAATGGTCCCTTAGCTGATGCCCCAACCTCCTTCCCTAGCTGACTAAGACAAGGGCATAGCTCTTCCAGGAGCCTTCCCAGGCCTCCAGGCAGCACAAGGCTCCTCCAGTGTCGCTGGTGAACTTGAGACTCACACAATGGCCAATCCCAATGAGAGGCTACTGAGGCTGGGGGCTGTTCCTCTGCACAGACCCCCGCCCACAGCTGGTGAACAGCCTCCAGAATCTGCTGTCTCCCTTGTCCCAAGGGCCACATGAGGACAGCAGAAACAGCCCTGTGACCTCCCGGCTCTCACTCTGCCCCAGTCACTGCTTGCAGCAGAGTCCCTGCCTCATCCCAGATGTCTCCAGAAGGAATGATCATCGTAAAGTTCATGCTTTGCTCCCCTTCCTCTGGCTGTGGCTTTCAAGCACATTTCATTGCGCCCATTCTTCTATCTCATTAGTACAGGGTGGAAGGGAGGGGCATATGGACTCACACACATAAGCAGCTGGGATTTTGCAAGCCTGTGTCGGGTTTTTTGGTTTTGTTTTGTGTTTGTGGTACGGGGATTGAGCCCAAGGCCTTTGCACTGAGCTATACCCCCAGCCCTTTTTTATATTAAATTTTGAGACAGGGTTTTGCTAAGTCACTAAGTTTTCCAGGTTGGGCTCAAACTTTCTATTCTCCCGCCTCAGCCTCCTGAGGGGTGGGATTACAGGCATGGGCCACCATGCCCAACTGTATGTCAACTTTTACCATTCAAGATCTCAGGCTGGGGATGTGGCTCAGTGGAGCTCTTGCTTTAAATGCACGAGGCCCTGGGTTCAATCCCCAGCACCACACACATACAAAAAAAAAAAAAAAAAGACGATAAAAGAAAAAAATCATTCAAGATCTCCACACGTGCTCTCCCGGGCCAGTCTGGCAGAGGGTCCCCTCTCCTTCCTGCCCTGCTTGCCCAGGGGGGCAGTGCCAAACAAGGCCAGCAGGGGGAAGTATGCTCCCACAGTCACAGCAGGTTCACCAGGTCCCAACCTACGGCTCCTTCCTCAAAGCTACTGGATTTTATTGTCAGAAAAGGATATCTGAGCTAAGGCCCTGGCACTGCTGACTTTAAGGGGGGACCCCAGCCTCCCCTTGGGACTTGAGTAGGCGCCAAGGCTGCCCGAGAACCCTTCTGGGCCAATATCTGCCTGCACTTTTCTCCCCATCCTGATCTCACTGACAAACTGAGAGCCTCCGCAAGTCAGAAGGCTGTATCCCAGAGGGCTCCTGGCAAGTAGGGGCTCGGGGAGAGATGACAGGATCGACCACTGCATTCCCCAGATTTGGGGTGTAACTCTTGAAAAACAATTAGAAGTACATCTTGAAAACATAAAAAAAATACTCATTCCTTTAAATTCTTTAGCTCAGGCCCATCCCCACCCCCACTCTACCAGCAACACCTCTACAGGGGTCACCAGCACCCTCCTCCTCATCAGATGCAGTCTCTGCTGGACCCCACTGCCCCACAGGATGTAGCTGCCCATGTGCTCATACTTGAAATACCATCATAGCTCCAGAAATTCCTCCGGGAGCCCTCCGCGATCTTCACCCAGAGCAGCCTCGTTCTTTTTAGGTTTTCACATCAAGGGCCCATGTAAGCTTTGATTTGATAAAGGGCAGCCTTGACTTTTTAAAAGTAGTGGAAAGGGATTTAGGGAGAAATCCTCACTGGTCAGTCTCCCACCTTTCTACCCACAGCAATGATAGTTTGCTATGATTTTCCTCCAGCTCGGAAGTCCTGTGTGAATACCATGGATGTCCATGAGTTATTGACTGCAAATGTTACAAAGAAGGGAGTTTCTTGGGTAACAGCACAGAGTGCAAACCTTAGGGATAAAAGAAAGGGTGGAAGAAATCAATGCATACAAAACAAGAAAGAGAACTGTTGTGGATAAGAGTCTCAAAGGGTGAAAGCAGATGGAATCGGATTGACCCTACAGTCCAGAAAACATCTGGAAGCTTCTGCCACAAAAGATGGGTATGGCGCCAAGGAAGGAGGCGACCCTGCAGGCAAAAGCAGATGTCTTGGGTTGGTTCTGGGATACCTCAGTGGTTGCAACCTGGCCAGGTAACCTCACCTGCCACCACTAGCCAGACAACAGGAAGGAGTGTCTGCTTCCAGCTGGCAGTAAGAATGGCAGCCTGGGAGAAGTATCTGCCAATGCCTGGGAGCCCCCAGCCCAGAAAGCCAGCACTTCCCCCGAGAGCCTCAAGCTCAGCAAACAGAGGCTTCTGCTGGGGGTTGGCACCTACAAAAATGAGTGCACCCTCCAAAGTCACCAAGCACTTGAAGAAAGCCAGCTCCACAGGAGGAAAGCATTTGTAATTATCGAAGCATGCAGAATGGCACCCCACTACCCCACAGGATGTAGCAGCCCATGCGCTCATACTTGAGCTCCTCACTGTAAGGTGCTGAAGACAAGTGCTTCCCCTGTGTAACTTGAGGGCTGAGAGAGTCCAGAGAAGATGCCACCTGTACATTTTTAGAGTCACACCCAGGCCAGGGCTCTGGAGGAGAGAGCTTTTGGTGTAGAGGACCCATCGCCCCAGACAGACATTGGGGGACATGACTGCCACCCGATGGAGGTCCAAGCTCCTAACCTTTGCTGCACACATCAGATGGCACCTGACTGAGGGGCCACCCTAAAAGGAAGCTGCTCCACGGCTTCTTCCTCCTGGGAATCCTGTGCGGAAAACCCTTGCCTGCTACAGGCCACCAATATCACTGTGTCTGCCAAATCATCTGAGCCTAAGTCCCCCCACTTTGATCCTCTATTTATTGTTGGGAGCAGTAACTCCACTTCCTTGCCTGTTTTTACAGACCCTAAGCAGCGAAGCTCTGTGACAAAAGAAATTATTGAGAGGCCTAATTGGAGTCTTTGAAATTCAACTTCACACCAAGTCACTGTCCTACAGCTTTTGAGGCAGATGGGGATATGACTGCCCCCAATCCTTCAGTTCATGGGACTCCCCCTACTTTACTGCCCCTCCCCCATCTTGGGAGAAGGTGGCCTCCGAGCACACCTAAGCTTAAGGAGGGTAGGGAAACTACAGTCACCTCAGGCAGCCCTTTGCCAGTCTGGTCCTGGGACAGCCGAGGAGCGGCCAGGGATGCTAACTACAGGGATGCTACTCAGATGGAGGAGGTGCCTCACAAGGCTGTGTTTTCAGCTTGGGCCCCGGACCCAAAGAGCTGCTCAGCAGCCACCCTGCCATCATACGGGGGCAGGCTGCCCCCAAAATCAGCAGGCAGGATATTCTTGTCAATCTCCTGGAAGAAGCCAGAGAGGTCGTCTCCATGGACAAACACCTGCAGGGAAGCAAGGGAGACAGCTGAGCAAGAGGACCCCTGAGGAGGAGGGTGGAGGGGAGGGCAAGGCCTTTCTCCACAGTCCTCCAGGTCTGTGCCGCCGGGGACCCACCAGCTCAGAGCCAGGGCACGGAGTCTGGCGTGGACGCTCTGGGTCCCTGCCCCACCGCACCCCGCCCTTCTTATCCCCAGAGCTCTTTCCTGTTAAGGCCCACACTCCCTGCAGACTCACTCTCTGGAGCAGCTTGCTCTTCAAGAAGGGCTTGACCATGTTGTAGGTGGTGGTGAAGTACCATGGCTGGTGGATGAAGTGGACGGCTTTGAACCGGGCCGGGAAGGAATCCTGCAGTGACAGAGAGGCCCCACCACACAGCCCCAGTGGCCTCAAAGGCTCTCCTCACCCCTACGCTTCTCCCACGGCATGGGGACTGACATGTCCAGCACTGTGTGTTGCCTCCGAGGCCAGCCTGTGGACAGCTCCATCCTTGGGCCAGCCACTAGGGCCCCTAGCTTCAGGGGAAGAAGCCAGAAGCATGGAACCCAGCCCTCTGCCACAGGTGCAGAATACCCTAGAGCTGCATGAGGAAATGAAATAGTAGCTTTGCTTGGGTTTTTGATGCCTGAGTTTTTTCAAACCCAATTGCCTGTAGTGTGGGCTACAAGTTCTTTTTTTTTTCCCCCCAATACTGGGGATTGAACCCAGGGCCTTTGCACTGAGCTACATCCCCAGCCCTTTTTTATTTTTATTTCTAGAGACAGGATCTCGCTAAGTCATTAAGTTCCCCAGGCTGGGCTCGAGCTTGTGATCCTCCTGCCTCAGCCTCCTCCGGTGATGGGATTACAGGTGTGTGCTACCATACCCAGTTTAAGTAGGCTGCACACTCTTATAGACCACAGGGCCACAACCGTCATGCCTCGTTTTCCTTCAGCAACCCCCACACACAACCTCCCAACTCTCACCTGTCCTTTCCCCATACACACCCAGTGGATCTAAGGCAGCTCTAAGTAAGGGCTGTTGATGCATCTGCGTGCACACGTGTGAGTCCTTGGCAGGGTGGTGACAACCCTTCCTCAGGGTAAATTCACATGCAAAGAGAGGCAGCATGATTCACAGGGACAGAGAGCCTGCAATTCCAGGTCAGAAGATGTAGATTCCAGTCCAGCCTCTGCCATTTTATCACTGGGCGACCTTGAGAATCACTTCCACTGCTGAGCCTCAGCTTCCAGGTTTGTAAAATGAAGCAGGGGAGCAGGGAGAGGATGCTCTTGCAGAGTCAGTGAAATAATGATTCAGGACTTGGCAAACTTTTGATCACCATACAAGTGTTCATGGTTTGGACTGCGGTTGTCACTGTTTTTTGTGGCACTGGGAGTTGAACCCAGGGCCTTCACGCTGAGCTACATCACCAGCCCTTTTTATTTTTTATTTGGAGACAAGGTCTCACTAATTCACCCAGACTGGGCTTGAACCTGTGATCCTCCTGCCTCAGCCTCCCAAGGTGCTGGAATTATAGGCCTGCACCAATGCACTCAGCTGTCATTGCTCTTTATGGCACTAGGTTGTCAACTCCTTAGGATGTCGCCAGCACTGTGACACTGGCAAACAATGCCCAGCCTCGCCACATGTGGGTGGCTCAGGGCACTAAGCCCTCACCTGCAGCATGTCCACCATCTTCCGGAGATCCGCGGCCCGGAGGCTGGCAGCCTGCTGCATGGTAAAGCCCTTAAAGTTCTCAATGATGCAGAAGCCGTTAATCTGAGTTTCCTCATTCTCCAGGAGCTTCTCCAGGATGAAGCAATATGCCTGCAAGATCTGGGCCACACAGCAAACAGGGCGTGAGATCCACCCCACAAAGATAATTAAGACTAGCCCCTGAAGGGACAGCTGAGTGGTACATTCCTTAGGAGGAACTTGTTGCAGGCTTCCATCTAGGACATCTTCCCTCTGTGTGTATCTACCCAGAAATAACCTTGAATGTCACAACCACAGTTGGGTGCCAGAGTGTTTATCCTGGGACTCAGAATAGTGGAACTACTGGAAACATTCTAAATGTCCAACAATAAGGGACAGGTGCAATGATGGTGTGTTTAGGACACAGAATTTAGGTACTAATAAAGTACCTAACATGTACTAATAAAGTAAAAATATCTGAGGAGCATAATTGTGGATGATTTTAAATTGGAGATTTTTGTATATCCTAAAATGCGCAGATATTATTTGTAAGAGAAAAATATTTTTAAAACATCTCCCTTAATGAAACTTCAGTCCTGAAGCTAGTATCTTGTTTCATGGGAAAACACCAGAGGCATCCCTAATAAGATCAGGAAGGACATAAAGTGTTCACAGTTTCCACCACCACTGAACTCTATGTTGGAAGTACTAGGCTATGTAATTGATTTGAGGGGAGCAGTTGAGACAGGGTCTCGCTATGTAGTGCAGACTGGCTTTGAACTTGATAACGTAGCCCAGGCTGGCCTCGAACTCATGGCAATCCTCCTGTCTCAGCCTCTCGAGTCCCAGGATTACAGGCATGCACCATGCCCAGTAGTAATTGATTTTTTTTTTCATCAGGGGCATAAGAAGTAGAAAAGAGGGGGCCGGTGAGATGGCTCAGCGGCTTAAGCGCCTGCCCGGCAAGCGCGAGGGCCTGAGTTCGACTCCCGGAACCCACATACAAAAAAGGGGCCGGTGATATCGCTCAGCGGCACGGGCGCCTGCTGGCGCGCGAGGTCCTGAGGTCGACCCCCCGGTACCCACAAAAAAAAAAAAAGAAGTAGAAAAGAAGAAAAAGTATCACCTTTATTTACAAGTAATATTAAGTATACTTAGAAAACTCAATAGAATCCATTTTAAAACACATTAAAAATAGTTCAGTAAAACAGAATACAAATTAACATACAAAAACAACAATCTTCTTATATACAAAAAACTACCAATTAGAAGAGAAAGCCCCATTTATAGAAGCAAAAACAAAATAAATATTGAAGACAAACTTAAGGAGAAATGTGCTCAATATTTAGGAGGAAAACTTGAAAACTCCTGAAAATTCAAAAGTAGAGTTTTATTCAAAATTTGAGGGCCGGTGAGATGGCTCAGCGGCATAAGCGCCTGCCTTGCAAGCGCGAAGGCCCGAGTTCGACTCCCGGATCCCACATACGAAAAAGGGGCCGGTGATATCGCTCAGCGGCACGGGTGCCTGTTGGCGCGCGAGGTCCTGAGGTCGTCCCCCCGGTACCCACAAAAAAAAAAAAAAAAAAAAAAAAAAAAAAAAAATTTGAATAAAATGGATGGCACCTGTTTGTGGATAGGTCAACTAGCCAGGAATGTGGCATTTATAAAGATGCCAATTCTCCACAAGTTTGTCACTTACATGTAATATTATCCTAGTAAAAATGTACCTAATGTTTCTCTTGGAACTGGACAAATTAATTTTAAAGTTCACAGAGGAAAACAAATATTCAAAAATAGCTAAGAAGGCCAGGTGTGGTGGCACACACCTGTAATCCCAGCACTCAGGGGGGTGAGGCAAGAGGATCACTGAAAGTTTGAGGCCAGCCTGGGCTATGTAGTAAGATCCTATCTCAAAAACAAAGAAGAGCTAGGAAAGCCTAGAAAAAGCAGAGTATTAAGAATAAAGTGCTGGGGGCCGGTGAGATAGCTCAGCGGCATAAGCACCTGCCTGGCAAGCGCGAGGTCCTGAGTTCAACTCCCAGTACCCACATACGAAAAAAGAGCCGGTGATATCGCTCAGCAGCACAGGCACCTGCTGGCGCGCGAGGTCCTGAGTTCAATCCCTGGGACCCACAAAAAAAAAAAAAAAAAAAAAAAAAGAATAAAGTGCTGCAGTATATCTTAGTGGTAGGACACTTGCCAAGCATGCACCAGGCCCTGGGTTCCATCCCTAGTACCACACCAAAAAAAAAAAAAAAGAAAAAGAAAAAGAAGAAAGGATGGAATTAGCCCAAAAGATATTACACACATGTCATAAAATCTCTATAATTAAAACTGTGGTATTGGAGCATGAATAGAATGAATAGACAAAGACAGCAATGGAATAGAATTTAAAAATCCAGAAATACATCCTAGTACATGTGGAAATATAGACTATGATAAAGATAACACGTCAAGTCTCTGAGAAAAGGTGGGCTTTTTAGTAAGTGGTATGGGGCAACCAGATAGCATTTTTTAAAATGCGTTTATACTGTTTCCTCTAAGAACCCTTTGGAAGTCTCAATGGCATGTGCCAAAGTTCTTTTTCTTTTTCTCTCACCCACTCCACTGACCTCATCGAAGGTGATTTCCTCAGACTGCCAGTTCTCAATTTTGAAGAGCATGACCACTCGGCCGTACTTGTCCCGGCTGGAGAGCACACCCGGGTAGCCGGCCTCAATGGTGCAGCGGACGGCCTCCAGGGACACGCGGTCGAAGAGCTCTGGATACTGCAGCCGGAAGTGCACGTAGCCTGGAGGAGGCGGAGCCAAGAAGCCTTAGTGAGCCCGCCAGCGCTGGCCGGCGCACACCTTGGGGAGCACCTGGTGGGGCCAGAACCCGGGCTCATCCACACCCACCCTATGTGTGATGGAGCAGGACACTCAGCTTTGTCTGAGCCCCATGCTTCCTTTCCAAAAAAGAAAAGATGGGGTTATGAGATGGGTGTGGTGGCACACTCCTGTAATCCTAGCAGTTTGAGCCCAGCCTGGGCAATTTGCAATTTAGCAAGACCTTATCTTAAAATAAAAAAACAGGGCCGGTGATATCGCTCAGCCGCATGGGGCGCCTGCTGGCGCGCGAGGTCCTGAGGTCGAACCCCGGTACCCACAAAAAATATATATATAAATAAATAAACAAAAAATAAAACAAAAAAACAAAAAGAGCTAGGGATATAGCTCAGTCTAAAGGCCCTGGGTTCAATTCCCAGTACTAAGAAAAAATATAAATAGAATGTTTTTCCTTTGCACTGGGCCTTCCCTGGCCACTTTACCTAAAACTTTAACCTCTCTCTCCCCTTTTTTTTTTTTTTAAGACAAGATCTCACTATGTAGCTCAGGCCGGCCTGGAACTCACAGTGATCCTTCTGCCTCAGCCTCCCGAGTGCTGGGATCACAGGCATGTGCCACCATGCCTGGCTCATTTTCTTTGTCCCTTACCACTAACATTCTACATTCCCTTATTTTATATTTATCTGGCTTATTATCTCCACCATTAGATTGTAAATCCAGGAAGGCAGGGAGAGGATTCTGGTCCGTGTGGCTCTCCATTGCAACCCTAAAGCAGCAGCTGGCACAGCGTGACAGGAATAAACATTTGGGGAAGGAAGGCAGAGAGGCTTCTGCCCACCTCCCTACAGGTTCCAGAGCAAAGGGTGAGTTTGAGAATGGGGGAGCTGGTACCCCCGTTCTACTTATTGAGCCCCAAGACTGCCAGAGGAGATTCCTCTGGGAATCGGGTGCTGACAGACTCATTCATTCATTCATTCTTTCATTCGCTGTCAGAGCTGAACAGGAGCTTAAAGGCAATCTGGTCCCCCACACACGCACACTCACTTTGTGGGGAAGGATAGGGAGGCTCAGAGTGACTTGCCCATGGCAGGAAGGGGGTCTTCTTAGAGCCAGGCCCAGGATGGACCCCTTCTCTGTCTTCCTCCCGCCTTCCAGCACAGGCCTCACCTTTGAGCAGCTCATAGGCACGGCCCACATCAAACTTGCGAGCCCGGATGAAGCGCAGGAAGAAGGCACTGTCTCTTCCCTGCACCCTCTCGGCCACCGCCAGGGCCAGCTCCTCCCCAGAGGCCGCCTGTGTCTGCACCAGCTCCTGCAGCTCCTGCACCACCTCCTCCCGAGTCTCCTCCCTCTCGTTCAGCTCGTCCTTGGCCTGGAACAAGGTGGCATGGGCATGGAGTTGCAGGTGGGTGCCAGTGAGGAGCAGGATGTAGAAGATATGATCAGACAATATGGTATATGTTTCAACTTAAATAAAAAGGTATTATGGTAAAAGACAATCATTACGCATCTTCCCTCAAAATATTCCTCCTTGCTTCAAACACACTTATCCTATCATTCTTGCCACTTTCTGAAGCAGTTCTGCAAAGTCCTCTTTCCTGAGTGTCTTTAGTTGCACATGGCTGCCTTGACATCCTGAATCAGTTCAAAACATTTACCTTTCATGGTCATTTTGACTTTGGGGGAAAGCCAGAAGTCACATGGTGGCAGCTCCAGTGAATAAGGTAGATGGGGACACACCATAATGTTTTGCCAAGCCTGCCTGTCCTTTGGATGGCTCTTGGCAGCAGCATTAACCATAGTTTTCATCTCCCCTTAGAGGTGATGGGCTCCTACCAGAGTTGGCTCACTGAGAGGGCACAGGTGCTGCAGCTGGGCCTCTTGTTCTCCAGCTCACAGGGGTGGCATCTGTGCTGGCTGCACCCAGATTGTCGTGTTGGAGAAAGTGAGGTGAAACTGTGCCCTGCGTCTGTCTGCAGGGGACCTATTGCCAACAGCCCGTTTCTAACTATAACTGTCCACGCCCCCTGCATCCTTAAAGCACCCTGCTGAATCTTTCAATGCATTTCCCACAACCTATCGCGGTTGGCATTCTCATCCCCGTGTCTCGGAGGAGCAGACTGAGGCTCCTAGAGGCGAAATATTCCTGCCGAAGGTCACCGGGACAGAAAAGGGTGGGGCTAGGACTCTACTCAGGCTCCTTCCTGTCCTTTAGCTGCCTCCCAGGCTCGATTCTGAGCTTTTCGAAAACGAACGTCCCCAGCAGAGAGTAGCCTCCTCCCACAGAGCCTCAGCCCCCTTCCTTGGATGGGTCCAGAGCTCCACAGGCCCTGGCAGGGCACTTCTTGGGGGCAGGAGGGGGAAGGGAAAAGAGGGGCACCAAGGTGGGGCCCCTAATAGCACTTCCCTTGAGACGCCCAGAGATGTGAGCCAGTAGCCCAGGCTCAGCTCAGCCACTTCACGGCCTCCCCAGCAGCCCTAAGACAGCACTGCCAGCCTTCCCAGGGCACAGTCTGATCACCTCTGAACTAGGCCACCAACTGGCTTTCATAGGTACAGAAGGCAAGACCCAGACAGGGAAACCCATTTGCTCAAGCCACATAGCAAGCTGGAAGCAAGTCTGGTTCTAGAACTCGGGCCTCTTGTCTGTCCAGTGGGGGCAGAGTTGTGTCATTGTCCACCCGGGCTACTTCCAAATGAGTGCTTCTCATAGCTGAAGCTAAGATGATCCCTAGTCCAGAGGCTTCAGGCTGTAGTCCTGGGTTAGGCAGGACTGGGTGCTGCTCAGCCCAGCTGCTGCCATAAGCCCAACCTCCAGGATGAACCTAGAATAGGCCAGTCCAGCCGTCCAGAACGTGCTGGAGAGTGGGGCTGGATTCTTCTATGAGAGAAGAGGTGCTTCTGACATGGCCTTACCCACCCTCCTCCATCCCTGTGTTGCCTCCCTAGAGTGCCCCTCACTGCACCCCGGCCACCTCACCTTCTGCAACGTGTGGCGTGGCAGCTGGCTGCATGGGCCAAACACAGGCCCATGGTCCTTGGTTGTGAGCTTCTCCAGCTGGGCCCGAAGCTCCTGCTCCTCTTCAGGGACCATGCGGAATGTGCCCACCTGGGCAGAGAGGAGTCAGGAAGAAGCAAGAGCAGCCCCCAATCCCATCAGCCTGAGCGACCCAGGCCCATGGGGCTGCTGAGACCCTAAACAAACAGGGGAGGGGAGCCAGGGTACTCACCCCCTCTGACATATTGCCTCTGAAGACACAGCCGTTGGAGAAGAAAGGACCTGCTTCCTTTGTTCTGGACTCCAGCTGGTCTGGCCCTAAGAGAGGGAGCAAGAGGTGTGGTGGTATTAGAGAAACCCTCCATGATTGTCACAGAAGAGTGGGTCTCAAATATTCCCTGTGCCCGAATCCCCTGTGTGCATTTGTTAGAAATGCAGGTGCACGGGCCCCACCTCCCGGACTCTGAAGGTCCCAGCCATCCCTAAGAATCTGCAAGTCACAACACCCTGGGTGGCTCTGGAGGAGATGATCTTGGGCCACACTGTTTTGAGAAGGGGCACTGTACAAAGATCTCAGACCTTGCTGTGTAGACAAGTTGGTTCAGTCAGGAAAACACTAGAACTGGGCTCCATTCTCAGTGAGGGGATCACTGCAGGATAAGGGGATCGGTCCTCCGTTCTGTGGCCCACCTGCCACAGCCCGAGGCTTCTCCCCAGTGCATTCCTTCTCTCTGATCCTCATCCTGGGTGTGTGTCCAGTGCTTTTGAAACCCTAAGTATATTCCAACTCATTATCTCAGAGCTAGACCTGGCATTATTGTTCCCATTTTACATAGGAGGAAACAGGCCCAGAAAATAAGAGATTTGTACACGGTAACACAATCCAAAATAGCAAAGAGTGAGGACTCAAACCTAAACTGCTACTTCCTGTCCACTCTAAGAGGCAGCCAACCAAGGGCAGAACAGAAGCGGGACCTGGGTTCCAATTCTGTTTCTTCGGGTTGCAGGCAGTATGATTTCACCTGCGTCTTGGTTGTCCTCTGATGAGATGGAAAGGTTATGAAATGTAATGAAACCATGTCCACACACGCAGTACTCAGCCAGCAGAACAAATACCACCTGTGGCCCACAGCCAGCCTTCTATTTAAGTGGGTGCTTTTGGAGGCAGCTCTTTTGTCACCTGCCTATATGTCCTTAGCATCTTCCTTCAAGGGCCCTTCACCACCCTGCTTCTACCTCTGGCCAGGTTCCAGCAGCAAAGCTTGGACTAGAATCTTTCCTCTGTGTGGCACTAAGTCTGTTTTGACACCAAGACATCGCCAGGTAAATTCCTTAGGAGAGCTGAGGTGACACAGAAACCTTGCCGGTCAGGAAGACCTGGGTCTGAATCAGGTTTTGTCATACGCGTGACCTGAGACAAGCTATTTAACCTTTCTGGGCCTCAGTCTCCTCATTTGCAAACTGAGGATAATAACAGTACTACCAGGAGGAACCGTCATGAAGGCAGATCGTTTCTGGAATGTGCCTTGCACAGAGTCATGCTCTAGAACAGGGTCCTCCTCCCCATCTTAGCATCACACTGAGTGTCAGCCTAATTTGCCCAGAGAGATCTTCAGGATCTTGGGGAATATCTGAGGGCCCCCCACCTCCAACTCCTCCCACTCGGCAGTCCCAGCAAGGGCAGGAAAGTCCTGGGTGCTGGAATCGCACAGGAACCAGATGGAAGCCATTGAAACATGCAGACATAGAGACAGATAGGCTGAAAAGCTGCTGGCTATCACTTAGGTTTTTCTGGAAATGAAAATGGAGAGGTTGATGGAACCATCCCAAGGAACTCAGGTAGGAGGAATTATTGGCATTAAAAAAATACTTATTTATGAACTGTATACAATGAAAACAATGCCTGCCCCACTCTCTGTGTTCCTGTTCCCTGCCATCTAGGGTTGTCAGATAAAACATAATTTATTATCAATATTTGGGACATACTTAGACTAAAAAAGGATTCATTGTTCAACTGAAATTTACATTTTTTTTCAGTACTGAGGATTGAACCCAGGACCTTTGCACTGAGCTATATATCCCCAGCCTTTTTAAGAAATGTATTTTGAGACAGGATGTCCCTAAGTGACCCAGGCTGGGCTCAGACTTGTGACCTGCCTGCCTCATGCAATTTGCATTTTACCAGGAATTCTGTCTCGATATTTGCTACAGCCGCCATCAGGTGGATCCACACCCTGGAGAATGGCACACAGGGGTTCAGTTGTACAGCAGCCTAGGATGTGGGCTCCCCCCTGCTCCCCAGCTCCCCACTCTTGTCTGGGACCCCCTTACCTGCCAGGTCAGCAGTTCCTCCTTGGGGCTACCTGGTACCCGCACCGACCTGGAGCTCTGGTGGTGCCCTCGGCTGGGGGCATGTCCAGTCAGCAGGTCAGGATTAGTGTGTCACAAGGAACTTCTCATTGCCCAGTTTCCCATTAAGTTGGGCTCCTGGGAGGCCCAGAATGGGTGAGTGCAGTGCCAGGGGGGAGAAGGGAGAGGCCAGCCTGGCAGGAGACGCTGTCAAAGCCCTCCTTTGTGCGCTCCTGCTCAGCCATGTGGAAGCTGGAATCTAGGCCAGCTCCATCCCTCTTCCCTGCTCTCTTGCTCCTCAAGCTCCCAAGGGCTCCCACTCAGGGCGAGAGTTGCCGAGAGGCAAAGGGAAATTGTATGTGTCATCTCAGGTGCAACAACAGCTCTGGCGAATCCAAGGCTATGCCCTGTCCTCTCTCACATTATGTGGGGCCAGTTGGGGAATGCAGCCTGTGCAGGGTAGGATCAAGCTCAGGAAGCAGACTGCACACCCTTTGTGTGTGTGTGTGTGTGTGTGTGTTACTGGAGATCCAATGCAGGACCTCACACATGCTCAGCAAGTGCTCTACCACTGAGCTGCACTCCCAGCTCCTGCCCCACTTTCAGTCCTAGCTCCAGCCCCTTCTGACTGGGAGAAGTTGCTGCACCCCTCGATGACTCCGCTTCTTCATCTGAGAAGCGGGGATTGTTAGAGGACCACGCTCAAGATGTTAGGGAGCATGAGATGGCAGCAAAGTGCTTAGTGGAAGCTCTTAGCTGCCTGGCACGTTGGCAGTTATTAGAAATGCAGAATCAGGAGGCACCTCAGTGGAGGGAACATTAGAATCCAGCCCTCTGAACAGTAAGAAGCCCCTCTGCAGCCCCTCAGCAGGTGGCTCCTCAGCCTCTGCTTTGGTAATGGAGGAGGGAATGGACAGTTCTCCCGGAATGTCACTCTTGGTCCAGGTTCGCCTTCCAGAGGTGCCCAGGGCAGGGTCAAGCTCCTGTGCCTGGGGCATTCTCCAGAAATGCCTTCTGATTTTCCCCAGAGGGTTTTTGTTTGGTGATGCTGGGGATGGAACCCAGAGCTTCAGGCATCCGAGGCAAGTGCTCTACCAGTGAGCTACACCCTCAGCCACAATATCCCCAGACATGGTTCTTGCTTTTCTGCCTGTTCCCACCTTGACAGGTGTGGGATCTCTATAGACATCCTGGGGCTATCAGACTGTCCTGAAGGAGCCACGAGGAACCAACCCTCCCCTCGCCTGCCTCCCTCAGCCCCTTACTCTAGAGCAGGCTGCAAAGCCTGGTGCTTAGATCTTGGGGCGCACCTGAGTCACCCCGAGCTCTTTGCTTCCAACACTTTCTTCCCTGGGCTCCTGATTTGGCTGCTGTCTGGCTCTTGGTTTGATACCTTTCCAGGTTCTCTCTGGAGCTGGGGATCCCTCATTTCTATCATCCTGATTCCTAGTAGTCTACTCCTGTGCTATAACCTATACAATACTAGCCATTACCCACACATAGCTTTCAGCACTGGAAATGGGCTAATGTGACCCAAGAACTGAAATGTTTGATTGAGTGACTCAATTACTGAGGATTGGACCTGGAGCCTTTACACTGAGCTACATCCCTAGCCCTGTTTTATTTTGAGACAAGACCTTGCTAAGTCATTAAATTACCAAGGCTGGGCTCAAACTTGTGATCTTCCTGCCTCAGCCTCCTAGAATGCTGGAATTATGGGTGTAGGCCACCATGCCCAGCTGAAGAGCTAAAATTTTACTTAATTTTTTTAAATTGAGAGGTTTAATTTATTTATTTTGTTTTTTTGAGACAGAACCTTGCTATATAGTTCAGGCTGGCCTTGAACTTACTATGTAGCCCACACTGGCCTTGAATTTGCAGCGATTGTCCTCCCTCAGCCTCCTGAGTGCTGGGATTACAGGCGTGCAATTTAAATTTAAATTTAAAAACTTACAGGAGGCCCAGTTTTTTGAAAACTTTTTAAGTAGATTTGGAACAATTTACACACTTAATTTTGTTTTTCAAGTATAAATTTTGTGATGAATTAATTCTCATAAAAATTTAGAGTCCAACATGAGATGTGCCGTAATATAAAATACCTACTGGAGTTTTGTTTTGTTTTGAGACAGGATCTCACTATGTAGTTCAGGCCAGCCTTGAACTTACCATGTAGCACAAGCTGGCCTCAAACTCCCAGCAATCCTCTTGCCTCCGCCTCCTGAACTATACGACTTCCTGGATTACAAATGTGTGCCACCAGGTCTGGCTGGATTTTCAAGATTTAGTACAAAGGAAAGAGTGTAAAACATCTCATTAACATTTTTTTTTTCGTATTGCTGGGGACAGAACCCTGGCCTTGACATGCTTGCTAGGCACATGCTCTACCACCAAGAAGACCCCTAGTCTCTCTTTAACAGTTTTTTATGGTGTAAATTTCTCAAGTCATCACAATTTGGACTATCAGGTTAAAAAGATATTAGAATTACTTTCAGTTGTCAAAGTTTTTAAAAACTTTAATTATATATGTCCCTCAAATTATAATGCTCATGGTACTGGTCTGAACCTGGTTACTACCGAAAATGTGGCCTGGTGACCAGCAGGCACCACATCAGGGGGAAGCTTGTTAAAAACATAGCCCCCGCCCCAGTCAGGCCACGTCAGGATCTGGACCAGATTAGGACCTGTCCTAGCGATCTCATTTTTTAAAAATTTAATTATTTAAAACGGTTTAATTGAGCCAGTCGTGGTGGCCCATGCCTGTAATCCCAGCACTCAGGAGGCCAAGGCAGAATAGCTGGGAGTTCCAGGCCAGCCTGGGCTACAAAGTGAGTCAAGGCCAGCCTGAATTGTATAGGGAAACCCTGTCTCAAAAAGATGAAAAAAATAAAAATAAACAAACAAAAAAAGGTTTAATTTTAACGAGGTGATCACTATTAAGATGCAATTCGCAAAAGTGAATTGTATGGGCGCCAGATGATGGACTCCATCTGGAACATTCCTGTGCCCTAGGCAGACCGTCAAGTCAACAGCCTGCCTGTCCCAGACAGAACTGGGCTGGGCCAAGAGCTTTCTAGGGCCCTCATCTCCACTCACAGCCCTTCTCCTGCCTCCTCCCATTCCAAGAGTCCCGGAACAACAGGGGGAAGGGAAGGGGACTCGCCTTGGCGCGCCACGTTCTGCATGATGGCTGTCGCCTCGCCAGCATTATCTCACCCCAGCCTTCCAGTTGTGAGCAGAGGGGAATTGCTCATGGCACAGCAAACTGGAAGCGTCGGGAGGGACCTGCCCAAAGCCACACGCTGGTTAGGAATGGAGCATGGGTCATCCTGAAACGGGCTCAGCGTTGGGCACCCTCTGCAGTACCACCAGGGGAGTTCCATCTGCCCCTTGGCCCCTGGGGAAGGCGACATCTCCCGGCTCTTCGGAGAAGCAGCGTCACATGGCAAGAGTCTGGTCACCGCAGACTCCGTTCTTGGAGGAGCAGAAACAGTAGTCAGCGTCCTGGGCTCCGGAGGGCCTTAGGGAATCCCGGGGCGCAGCCACTGCTTTGAGCAGGAGAAGAAACAAGAGACGCTCTGCCCTGGCCTTAGAACTACACAGTGATGAGTGCGTGCCCCAGCGGTAAGGGAATCTGGCCCGGCCAGCCAGCAGCCATCCTCCACAAGGCAGCTTCAGTCCAGCGAGAAGGGTCAGCCCAGCAGGGTGTGCTGGGGCACTCTGGTTAAGCTGAGGCAGGAGGATGGCAAGTTCGAGGCCAGCCTGGGCAATTTAGTGACTTAGTGAGACCCTGTCTCAAAATAAAAAATAAAAAAGTGCTGGGGATGTAGTTCAGTGAGAGCTACCCCCAGTACCTTGTGGCCATGGGGGATTGAGCAGGGCCAGGGAATGAAAGCAGGAGTTAAAGGACAAAATCTGTATATAAGCTTGTTCAGAGAGGATTTTCAAATTAAATTGGTTTAACATTCTCGGGAAAAACGAGCTTGGAACACACAAATAAAAAGGTATTAAAAACAATTCAATAAAATGGACCTATAGCCAGGTGTGGTAGCACATGCCTGTAAGCCCAGCACTCTGGGAGGCTGAGGCAGGAGGATCGCTAGTGCGAGGCCTGCCTGGGCAATTTAGTGGGATCCCGTTTCAATATAAATTTTTTAAAACTCAAAAAGGGCTGGGGACGTAGCATAATGTGAGGGCTCTGGATTCAAAACCCATGCCATAAAAAAGGGGGGGTGGGAGGAAGAGAGAGAAAAGGCCAAGCCTCCCCAGACTGCGAGTGGGAGAGCCGAAGAACTCCGGAAGGCTTCACCCCCTCACGCTTAATGGTACGCCCCACCACGGCGGAAATGGGCCGCGGAGGCGGGACCTGTTGCCCTGGGTGACGGAAGTGCGGCTGCGTCGCGTTTAGCGGGCTTTTCGGAAAGCGGCGGCGGCGCGGCTGAGGCGGCGCAGCTGGCTGTGTAGAGGGTCTTCGCGCGTTGCAAGGGCGGTGACAGGGCCCCGGACAGGGAGCGGTCTCTGAGGACAAGAAGCTCCCCTTCCGAGGAGGCGTTCTGGTATGTTCTGTGCCCCGGGAGGTCGGCGTCCCCTGGCCGCGTGCCTTGAGTTTTGCAGTTTTCTCCTCCCTGGCCGAGCTACTCTCTGACCCTCCCCCTTTTTTATTTTGGTCCTGGGGATTGAGCTACATCCCCAGCCCTTTTTTGTATTTTAATTTTGAGACGGGCCTGCTAAGTTGCCCAGGCTGGGCTCGAACTTGCGATCTTCCTGCCTTGGTCCCCCCAGAGTGCTAGGCATGTGCCACTGCGCCCTGCCCTGACTCCCCTCTTGGTAAATTCCTCCCCGACTGTCAAGGTTCAGCTCCTACTTCTGGGAAATCTCTGTGGACCCCATTTCGTGTTTGAAGCTCAGGGCGGGTAGGCAGACACCCGCGGAGTTTACTAGCGAATCTGGAATGCGCCGCGGGAGCTCGGCGCTAACGCCCTCGTTGGCATCACAAGCTGCTTTGTTTTATATAAGTTCGTATTTGTCTTGCTTTCAGAGAATGGAACCTCACTGTCCTCAGGTCTTAATTTTATGTCTCTCACGCTTTCGGGGCTTCTTGGCAAGTAATCTGTGCTCACGGGGACTTCACAGCCAGCTGCTTGTTACTCAGCTCTGGTTTTAGCCCGATCTTAGCAAATGGACCTGCTCCCCTTTTTGCAATCTCTCTGTGCCCAGATTCCACCCTGGGCATAGTTCAAAACAAAACAAACAAACAAACAAAAAACCATGTGATCTTGGAGTTTGGAGCTGGACAGAATTGAATTTCAGTTCTCTGCCATTTACTAGCTCTTTAACCTAGAGGAAATTGGGAAATTTCTGACTCTGAACCTCAGAGTTCGTCTAAATGGGACCATGGCAGAGGTGTAGCTCAGTGGTGGAGCAGGTGCTCAGCACGAATGAAGTCCTGGATTCTACCCCAAACTAAACAAGTGAAGAATGGGGCTGGTAATACCGCATAGGGTTGTAGGGAGCATCTTACATTAATGAGTATAAAGTGCTGGGCCCAGTATCTTGGCTATTGTAGGAGTGTTCAACAAGTATTTGTTAGGTACCTAGTAGGAGCTAGATACTGTGCTAAGCGCTGAAGATACAGTGATACACAAAACCAGGTATGGTCCCTGCACTTGTGGGGTTTATAGTTTGGTGGGAGCTATAGCTGTTAGTCTAATAATTACAAATAATATTAAAAGTTGGTGACATTGTGTAGGAGAGTTTGCTGGTGCCTGTAGAGGACGTAATGGGGAGCATTAAGGAAGTATGGTTTGAGCTGAGTTCTGAAGGATTTGTAGGCATTAGCAATAAAGGTGGGGGAGGACACTAGCTAATTTAAATGGAGCCATTCTGGTGAAGAGTGAGCTGCATGAGTTAATTGATGGGAAAGTTCTTAGCACTGGTACATCCTAGGTTTATCGTATTTCTTAACTGTTTAATAACAGATGTGAACCAAGAGAAAAGAAATGAGAAAAGGTGTTGGAAAGGAGGAAGAAAAAAGGAAATGAAAGGATTTGGACTTGGAATTTGTGTTAATACAGTATAATAAGGCCTAAAGATGACTGGAATAGTGTATTATGGGGAAAATCTGATGAAAAACCAGGGTTTTTTTAATGTTAAAATTTAAACCTTCAAAAGCATTATTTTTATGATTTTCTGAACAGCACGAAAGGTTTAGATTCACTTTTCTGAGTAAGGATTCCAAAAGCTACCATGCTTTTTGAGTGCCCACACTTGCCATTGTGCTGTATGCATTATTTCATCCCTCTGAGGTAGGTGCTATTGTCTGCATTTTATAGATGAGGAAAGGCTCAGAGATTCAGAATCTTGCCTAATTTCATGCAGCTGTAATAGAGCTGTGATTTGGTTGGGTCTGATTCTGAAGTCCATGCTTTCTAGGAGGCTCTTTTGCTGCCTCATTAAACAACTTTTTTTTTTTTTTTTTTTTTGGTAGAATTGCAGCTCTTTAAAGGAGTCTGTCTATGAAGATTTATATTGAGCCTATAAAATAGCTATGTTAGGAATTTTTTGTGTCCTTCCCCCAAATAAACATCCTTACTACTCTTTCCTCTTGATAAAGCAATTGTTTTATCATTTGGACTTAAATAAGACACATAACCCCAGTGTAGTGTATGCTATTAGTGGGTTGTGGCATTTTCATTTTTAAAAGGATAATTTTTTTTTAAACTGAAGGACTAGATTTGAACCCCAGTTTTTTGTGCTGTTCAGTCACCTGGATCCTTAAACTTATATGGTATATAATATACACTCTTAAAACTAATAAACAGGCATTTTCTTACGGTCGTATTAGGATTTAAAATGAAAAATGCTCTTGTTTTTCCTGCTGTATCCCTGCTGTCAACTGAAGTTTTAAATACTTATCAGTAGTTCAAATTGTTAGGGATAAGCACACTAACAGATGTTTTTTAGCCCTGAATTTTATGACATCAGTTAAGAGCAAAATTTTGGGCTAAGGAGAGTGATGGTTGAGGCCATTATGAAATGGGAGAATCAGCATTTTTTTTTTTTTTTTGTGGGTACTGGGGGTTGAACTCAGGACCTCGCGCGCCAGCAGGCACCCATACCGCTGAGCGATATCACTGGCCCTTTTTTCGTATGTGGGTACTGGGAGTTGAACTCAGGACCTCGTGCTTGCCAGGCAGGCGCTTATGCCGCTGAGCTATCTCACCAGCCCGAGAATCAGCATTTTAAACACTGCAATCATAAAAGAACATTTTTTTTCTGCCTGTTGTTTGTAAAATCTCTCTGGGAGGATCTTTTACAAAGACCAATTTTTTAAAATGTAATTTACCTATCTAATATAAGTGTCCTAAGACTTGTATGTAAACTTCCAAAACAGTTTTGTCTGTGTATTTAGAAAATACACGAGAATCTTTATCAAACCTAAAAATATAAATTTATAAGCACTAAACTGCTTCTGGCTTGTGAATTTTATTGACTGACATTTAATTCAGATTTGTTTGCTAGTGTAGTAGTTTAGACTAATTGGTTGGGGGAACACCTTTGTAAAATTTGATCTATGTATAATAGAGATATCTTTGTACTTAACAAGTTTGAATTGCAACTATTGTCTTGTTTATTTGTATGTTTTTTATACGAAAGTGCATAAGTGACTCATACTAAAAAAAAAAGGAATTAGTAATAAAGGTTTTGGGGGCACTGATAGAGGAAGAAGTATTTAAGTTCCAAATGGAAAATCATGTGTAAGGGCCTGTGATAGGAGAGACTTGGGGATTTGAAGGACTGAAAGCAGTTCAGTGTACTGGAATATAGAGTGATGAAGGGGAGGTGGACATGGGTCAGACCTTCAGGACTTTTTCCATCCAGATTTCAGAATTTGGGACTGATATGAAAACAATGGAAAGTCACTAGAGAGTTTTAAGATGAGGATGGGTTGGAGGGAGGATAAGTTTGTGTTGGAAAAACATCACTTTAGTTGATGTGTAGAGGGACAAGTTAGGCAACTCATTGTGATAGCTCAGCAAGAGATGATTAATGGTAACTTTGGAGTCATGAGCAGTAGTGGAGAAAGGGAGAGGTAGACAGATTGGAGAGAAGTCACATTGGATTTCTCACTCACATTGGAGGAGGTCACATTAACAGGACTTGCTAGTGGATGTGGAGGATGAAGGGAAAGTTAAGAATGTTGCTGGGTGAGGTAGCGCATGCCTGTAATCCCAGCACTCGGGAGGCAGAGGCAGGAGGGTTGCTGTGAGTTCAAGTCCAGCCTGAATTACATAGCGAGACCCTGTCTCAAAAAAACAAAAACAAAAACGAAGAATGTTGCCTGGGTTTCTGGTCAGAGCAGCTGAGTGGATGATGGTACCATTTATGGAGATGGGAACATAGGAGGAGGAGCAGAACAGGTTTTCTTTCCACCAGTCTGAATTTCCCTCTTACTTTCATATCTACTCACTAAGTATTACCTGGCTAATGTGCTTCCTTTCCTCCTTTCCTTTCCAGTCCCCAAAATCACTACCACCCTAATGCAGGCCTTTGTCTTGACCACTAAAATAGCCTCCAGGTGGTCTCCTGGCCTCTGCTTTTATTCCTTACTTGCTCCCAGTTTAATTGCACAATGATGTACGATTCAGTTTCTTCCAACACTATTTCAACCTCATCAGATTCTCTTCTGTTTAAGTTTTTGGTATTTCTCAGTTATTTACAGAATGAAATCTAAATTCCTTAACTTGGCATTTGAGATCTTGCAGTTTATTCCCACCCTATCTTCCTAGCCTTCTTACTTTCACATTTCTCCTACTTGAACTTGATCTCAACCAGTCTACTCATTTTCCCAAATAAGTTTTTCGGTTCTCATATGAAAGCCTTTGTTTATGATGTACTCCTTCTCATTAATGTACACCACCTAGTTGTCTTGACTAGCTAAATTTTTTTTTTTTTGGTGGGTACTGGGGGTTGAACTCAGGACCTCACACACCAGCAGGCGACCAGGCCACTGAGCGATATCACTGGCCCTTTTTTTTGTATGTGGGTACCAGGAGTCGAACTCAGGACCTCACGCTTGCCAGGCAGGTGCTTATGCCGCTGAGCTATCTCACCAGCCCTTGACTAGCTAAATTTAATCTTAAGTTCTGGCTCATGCTTTCCTCTGCTGGGAAGCTTTTTTTTTTTGAGACAGGGTCTTGCTCTGTAGTTGAGGCTTGAACTTGCTGTGTAGCCCAGGCTGCCCTTGAACTTGTGGCTATCCTCCTGAGTTCCAGGATTACAGGCCTGCACCACCGTGCCTGGCTGTTGGGATGCCTTCTTGACATTTGAAGACACAATTATATTTTTAGCCTCATTAACTTTTTTTATACAATACTTTTTTTAATTGACACTTAGCATTTACGGTTTTTTTCATTATTTAGCAAATATTCATTATGTGCTTTTATGTTCTTGTATAAATATTTATAATGTATTAATTTGATATACTATTAAATGACAGCTTGGTTTTAGAGGCAGTATGCTGAATAGATGACAAAAATTTTGAAACCACTTGATTAGAATATAGATTTCTAATAAGGAAATTCTGGGAAATTCTCAAGATAACCGTGGTTAGGGGAAGAATCACCTACTCAAAGATACTAGTTTGTAGTTCTTAACCTATTGACCACCCAGTATATGTGTTGTCTGTCATAGGGGTGAAATACTCAAGCAGGGAAGGAAAAATAAGTTTGTTAAGTTCTGGAAGCTTCATCCAGCTTTTAACATTTTTTCCTTACAGTTTCCTGATACAAGCAACAATGGACCAGAAAATTTTGTCACTAGCAACAGATAAAACAGTAGACAGACTGAAGAAATTTCTTCAAACGCTGAAAGAGGATGATGTGAGTATTGAGAAGCCTGTTCTGTGAAAAGCAAATGTCAAGCGTGATGACAAATTCAAAGGACAGTTGAGAGAGAGAGAAAGAACTTACTGTGTTACTTTAACTCCTCACCATTCTCCTTAGAGATAGGATTTGTTTAATAGTATTCATAGATGTAAAGGAATTGAGAGGTGAGATAAATAGGCAATTTTGAGGGTATTTATGACCAAATTTGAACGTGAAACAGCCTTAGAATGCTTTTTACAAATATATATACAAATGCATATTAATATACTTTTATGGTCCTTAGAATAATCCTAGTTGAAGGTAATATCCAGACTGGTTACTGATGTGAGGCATTAATTTTGTTTGTTGATACCCTTTCATTCATTATTTTCCTTAAAGCAAGTCATGAGCAGCAAAATATTTTTTTTAAAGTATTAGTAAAAGGGAGAACCAAGTTTACCTTCTCAGTTCTTAGCACAGTGCTGCTGCGCTGTGCAGCACACGTTCTCAGGCTGCCGCCTTGTCATGCACAGCTGGGTAGGATGTGCACCTACCCACAACCACCTGCAGCCTATCTGTCCCCGGCCCGTGCCTCTGCTAGGCTGCAGCCATAGGACCCGCACGCCCAGTGTGACCTGCATGGGTTGCATTGGTGGAGCAGCGGGGCATGCTCAGGGCCCTGGACACAGCGGAAAATTAACCACAGCTTCCTGTGGGACTACAGCTGTGTGACCGAAGACAATATCATCTGTTCAGTCATACCATGGAGAGCTGCTGGCCACAGGCCACAAGGGCGACCAACTTGTCATCTTCCAGGGGGAACCAGAGAGCAAAAATGTGCCTCACAGCCAGTGCGAGTACCACTCCTACAGTACTTTCCAGAGCCATGCGCCCCAGTTGGATTATCTCAAGAACCTGGAGATAGAGGACAAGATCAGTAAGATCAAATGGCTCCCACAGCCCACTTGTTGTTATCTACTGATAAAGCCCCTGCAAGTTATAGAAGATCACTGAGTGGGATAAAAGGCCCGAGGGCCACAACCTAAAGGACAAGTAGGGGAAGTTGAAGGACCTGTTCCCAGTGACGTCACTGCACGTACCTGTGCTGAAGCCCATGGACCTGCTGGTGGAGATGAGCCCAGGGAGGATCTTTGCCAATGGCCACACCCCACATCAGCTCCATCTGTCAACAGTGACTGCAGGCCTACATGTCAGCCAACTACCTGGCATCTGGCAGTCAGCAGCAGGAGCTTCAACATGGTGGACATCAAGCCAGCCAACATGGACGAGCTTAGGAGATGGTCACTGCATCCAAGTTCCACCCCCTACCACAGAAACCTATGCATTTACAGCAGCAGCAAGGACTCCCTAAGGCTGTGTGACATGTGGGCGGCCACCCTGTAGAACAAATACTCCAAGCTCTTGGAGGAACCCAAGGACCAGCAACCACTCCTCCTCTGAGATCATCTCAGTGTTGGATATGAAATTCAGCCACAGCTGAACATGTACTAGGGCCCCTGCAGCCCAGACTCAACTGTTGTCCCCAGCATGATCTGGGCATGCAGGTCACTTGGGCCTCATCCCGACTCAGCCAGCTTCCCCAGGCCAAAGTTGCTGTGGATGTCTGTGATCTATTTAAAAAAGGAAGAAGGGTCCATTGCTAAGCATTTCCCCCAGGGACCCTGGTTTCTGCCTGTGACTGTTGCATGAGTGTCTGTTCATTTTAACTGTCCCTGAGTGTCAGACCTTGCACTGATACAGGGATAGATGGTGAGGAGTTTTTGTGCCCTTTGTACATAAGAGAAAACCAAGGCTTTGGGCAGAGATGCAGCTACCAAAGATAGGGACAGTGGAGTGCCATGGTCAAGGATGTCGACCCTACAGGCACCATCTCCCTTTGTGTGAGAGGAAACTTGAGTTTGAAGCTAGGAATTCCCATCATGTCATAGGTTTAACTTTAACCATCTTCAAAGTACAGGTCTTGCACAGTCTTCAAAAGGGGGTCTTAATACAGCATCTACTTCCTGACTTCTATTTTAAACTTTGGGTACCAAACCAAAAAGGGGATGGAGAGGAAAAGAAAGACGGAAAAAGATCTTCTCAGAAGAAAGGTGTCTTTCGATTCCTGGAAGATAATCATGTCCAAAGCCAGCTGTGACTAATAAACTGTAGGATGAGAAAAAGATGTGCTTGGGGAGGGGCAAAACTAGAAACCTGGGAGGACCTATAGGAGAAGAAGGAACCCCTTAGAGTTGGAAAAGGAACAGGGACACTTCCTTTTTTTTTTTTTTTTGTGGGTACCGGGGGTCGACCTCAGGAACTCACGCGCCAGCAGGCACCTGTGCCGCTGAGCGATATCACCGGCCCTTTTTTCATATGTGGGTACCAGGAGTCGAACTCAGGACCTCACGCTTGCCAGGCAGGCGCTTATGCTGCTGAGCTATCTCACCGGCCCAGAGACACTTTAAAGCTTGAGAGAAAAACAACCTCTGCAGTGTTCCAAGAATGTAAATAACAGGCAGTATGGGGTTTTGTTATGACTGTTGTCTACCTTAACTGTTGCATTTCATACCCAAGTTCCTCTGTCAATGTAGCAAGTAAACCAACCAACCAATTGAGTGGGGCAACCCCACCACCTCAACCCTATAAAAACAGCTGTTACTCAGCTCTGGGGCCCCCATTCTTGGAGTGGCTTTGTATCCTTTGTTCTGTCAGTAAAGACTTCACTGTTGCTTTGCAGTATGTTCTTTCTGTGTGGGAAAAGAGAGGAGCCCAGGAAAACCTGAGGGGCTGGTGACGCCAGACCTACCTGGGAATGTGACACCCTATGGGAGTCACAGTTTTCGCATCCTTCCCTGCTTATGTTGTCTGGTCTTCTTGGATGTATGGGCATTTGCATCATCATTATGCTATGGTGGGGGTTTCTGGTTTTTTCTTCCCATTTGGCTGTCCTCTGAGGGCAGAGTCCAGGGGTTAAAGGTACCCTGGTAAAATAGGCCTGAGGGTTTTGGATTCTGTAACTCATAGGTGCATTCTTTTTTCTTGGGTGTCTCACAGATTACCCAACTATTGAATAAAGCCATAAAAATCTTAATACTAGCTTTTTTCCAATAAAATAACAAAGGTTACATCTAAAAAAAAAAAAAAAAAGAAAACATACCTGAATCCTCATTTATAAGTACATGAATATAAAATGGGACACTAATTACCTTACATTTTTAGGCTGTTTATTCTTAATCTTTCTTCTCATTTAATATATTGTTCCTTTTTCTTAATAAGTGATTTCAGCCTATCCAGACCTCTGCCTGGAAAGATGAGCCTTAAACATATATTGACATACATTGTTTTTATATACACAACAGACACAACACGACATTGTTTTTGAGGGAGTTACATGCTAGTGTTGTAGTCATTGAAAGTAGGTGCATCTTAGTTCCTGTTATCTGATGTAATTGGGAATTTATGTAGGGTTAGGGCTGATTTTTTTCTTAAAATTATCCAAGATTGGGCCGGTGAGATGGCTCAGCGGCTTAAGCACCTGCCTGGCAAGCGCGAGAGCCCGAGTTCAACTCCTGGAACCCACATACGAAAAAGGGGCCGGTGATATCGCTCAGCGGCACGGGCACCTGCTGGCGCGCGAGGTCCTGAGGTCGACCCCCCCGGTACCCACACAAAAAAAAAAAAAAAAAAATTATCCAAGATTGCTTTCGTAGCAGTTTTTTGAGACAGCCCATTGCATAAGTTGCATCTTGAATCGTTCTATAGACAAGATTTAATTCAAAGTAGTATTTATTTAGTTAGAATTTGAGGAAGGCTTAACATTATATAACCTATAAAATAAGCAGAAATAAAAACTAGGACAAAATCTGTGGTATAGATACTGTGAATTACTTTTTTGCTTCTTACATGCCACAAATAAATTCGTATCAGTTTTTTGTGAGGATAAAGTGAGATAATGTATGTAAGGCAAATGATATCTAACAGATACTAAATAAGTATCTAATAGACACTGAGTAAATCTTTTAAAAGTTCCTCCAGTTCTTCCTGGTTTTAAAGAACTTTTACCAACAGGATTACTATCTTCTGAACATATCTGTTTTGCCAACATTTTCATTAAAAGTTTTATACTTCAAATTGAACATAGGGCCCCAGATGTGTTCTGTCAATAGAACGTTACTAATGTTTCCCTCATTCTTTTATCAATGCAAAATCAACATTTTGCTAGTAATATTCTGTGGTCTTATTACTCTTAAAAGTTTTTGTGTATGTTAATGTTATCCAAAATATCCTTTATCTCAGAAATTCTATGGTTTTTAGAACCCATATAAAAAACTATCTTGGGGGCCAGTGATATAGCTCAGCGGCATAAGCGCCTGCCTGGCCAAGCGCAAGGTCCTGAGTTCAACTCCCGATACCTGCATAAAAAAAAAAAAAAAAAAAAAACCTGTCTTGGAGTGATCATCTTTTTAAGATTCATGTCATTTCACACCATCATGATCTTTGTGTTTTAATTGTGTTTACCACTATATTAATCGCCTTTTTGTTCTTGACAAATTTGTAAAGCATTTTAGTTCATTTAATAAAATGTCTCACAAATGAGCTCAAAGTAAAAAACTATAAAACATTAGCTGGGCATAGTGGCACACATCTGTGATTCCAGTGCTCTGGGGGACTGAAGATCAAAAGCTTGAGCCCTGCTTAGGCAACTTAGTGAGATCCTGTCTCAACAACAACAACAACAAATAATAATAATAAGGGTTGAGGATGTAGCTCAATGCAAAGGCCCTGGGTTCAATACACAGTACTACAAATACACACACACAAATATGTGTTGTAAAGAAGCCCCATGACAAGAAGCACCTTAAGATCTGGCAGTGGGAAAATTCACATTCAAGGATTTAGAGAGAAGAGAGCAATTTGAAAATAACTTTAAATATTTAACAGATATTTAACATAGTATTAACATATTCAAATATGTAAATGAAGGGATAGAATTCATAAAACAAAGAATGAGCTAGGAAAAACAACCAGAGGGAAAAATTTTTTTTTTTTTTTTTTTTTGTGGGTACTGGCATCGACCTCAGGACCTCGTGCACCAGCAGGTGCTTATGCCACTGAGCTATATCACTGGCCCAAAATTTTTTGAAATGAAAATGAAACCTCAAAATATTTTTTGGAAAACTCAAAAAAAAAATTAAATGAAAACATACTGTTGAAGAAAACCTTAGTGAAGTGGAATACCGAGCTGAGGATATCTGAATCATACACTGAGAGGGAAATATGAAGAGTATTTAAAATAGGTGGAGAGTACTTTGACAAAATAAACTGTATTTTCTTAAGAACATAAAAATTAGGAGATGGATCCGGGCTGCACTGGGGCCTGGCGCATCCTCCCACCTGTCCCTTCGGCCTGTCACTGGGGCAGCGCCTAGCCTGGCTGGACGGCTGGCTAGAGGAGCCACAGAAGGTGGCCCACTTCTGCCACAGCCCCTAGAGACACAGGCTGCCGGGGCGCTCCCCGCCAGGTCACCACCCTCCACCCCCGCTCAGACTGGAGCACTAGGCACAAGCCCAGGGATGGTGGCAGCACCCACAGCGGCGTGTGCCATGGGCGGGTGGCTGAGGCCAGCACACCCCGCGCAGAAACTCGCTGACCAGGGAGGAGGGCGAGCTGGCACGTGAGCAACTGGCCACTCTGTTCTGCCTGGGCACCTAGCTGTGCAACGAGCTCTTCTATATCCTCTTACCCGTCTGGATGTGGAATGTGGACCCCTAGTGAGCCACAGGCTGGAGACCGTCTGGGTGATGGTCATGTGCCTGGGCCAGTGCACCAAGGATGTAATCGGATGGCTGTGGCCTGCCTCGCTGCCCGTGGTCAAGCTGGAGGTGCTGTACCACTCCGAGTATGGCCTGCCCTCCACCCACACTATGTCCCGCACCACCAACCCCATTGCGCTGGTCCTGCTCACCTACGGCCGCTGGCAGTACCCTCTAATGTGTGGCCTGATTCTTTTTCCTTGCTGGAGCTCACTGGTGTGCCTGAGCAGGATGTATACGGGCATGCACTGCCTCTGGACATTACTGCTGGATTCCTATACACCATTTTAATCTTGGCTGTCTTCTGTCCATTCATGGACCTGATAACTTGAACCAAACTCACAGATACGCACCACTGATCATCGCTGGGCTCCATTTGGCTTTGGGGATCTTTTCTTTCACTCTTGACACCCGGAGCACATCCCGAGGAGACAGGGAGATTCTTGGAAGTGATGCTGGAATTGCACGTGGATCTCATGCTACTCACAGCATGGTATAATATTAGATCCTTCTGCAGACATTTTACCTTTGCTGAAGCCTCCCGTTACTCTGGCTATCTTTGCAAAAGCCATACTGCGGGTCCTCATAGGAATGAAAGTTGTACCAGTAGTCAGAAATATAATGGAAAAGATCACCATTCCTTTTGCCCATAAAATCTTTAAAATACCATGTGATGATATTAAAAAAGCAAGACAGCACATGGAAGTTGAACTTCCTTATTGGTATATTATCTATGGAATGGTTGCTTTCTCCATCACATTTTTTGTTTCCTACATATTTTTGTTTATTGGTATCTCTTGAGGGGGAAATATTATTTATAATAAAAAAGGAGAGTACTGACATCTAAAAATATACTGTAAGTAAAAGGTCAAAGTTAGGCTTTGGCAAAAATTTATCTTAAATAATTATTTAAGTAAATTCTTAAGAGTCAGTGCATTTTATCATTGCATATCCAGATGCTGTTTTAGGTGAGCTGATGTATTTAACACTGAGAAAACGCTAAGTTTCCATTTAGAATGTTTATATGTTTAGGGAGTTTTGTGTTTTATGGATTCAAGTTATATATAGAGAGAGAAAGAGACAGATAGGGAGAGAGAGATACAATATATGCAATCGTATATCTAATATATATAAAATAATATACCTAAGTTTTTAAACAGTGGGGTGCTTGTTATAAAATCAAGAATAATATGGAAACAATTGTGCCTATGTATTTGGAATTACTACAGGTATGCTGTTACTAACAAATAATGTTTAACATTTATTTGCTATGGGAGCCATTTCCTAACTGAATTGCATAATTACTAGACCAGATTTCATATGCTACAACATATTGATATACTGCCACTTTTTACACGGCCACCATCTTTCATGTTACCCATGATGTTGAACACGGGAGCATTTTTAATGGACCAAACTTTCAGAAAAATTTGTTTTTGGATCCCTTATTTTTTTAAGTTCTGTACACTGTGTTGAATGTACTTTTTTCGCAACTGTTTTGGGCATGAGTTTAATAAATCAGGTACTGAATTTTATTGCTTACTGATTGTGCCTTTCTGTTGCTGATTTAAGAAATGCCATGTTAGGGCCGGTGAGACGGCTCAGCGGCTTAAGCGCCTGCCTTGCAAGCGCGAAGGCCCGAGTTCGACTCCCGGATCCCACATACGAAAAAGGGGCCGGTGATATCGCTCAGCGGCACGGGTGCCTGTTGGCGCGCGAGGTCCTGAGGTCGTCCCCCCGGTACCCACAAAAAAAAAAAAAGAAATGCCATGTTAAAAAAAAAAGCCATGTATACTGTGATACAAAAGTAAGACTCTGAGTTGCATATAATTAGGCATATGTTTTAAAAATAAATGTCAAACCAACAGGGATTGAAGTAAACCACCAATGCATAACTCTTTCTTTAGAAAGAAATTGAAATGGGCTAAAATTATCACTGATTTATTGGAAGCTAAATAGATAAATATTTCCATTTATCCATAGGTATTTTTCTGTGTATTTTAAGTTGTAGAAATAAGACATATTTTTTGTACACTGTCTTGATTGGTTATACCACAGGTAGATCTTTCCAGTGCATGGAAATGTAGTTGAAGTTTATAGGAGGGACAGTGCACATGCTTCGTATATAAACAAACCATTTTTCTAAATTATTTGAAAAGGATTGGATTTCCCACAATGAACTTTTAATACCTGCTTATTAGCTATAAATGATAAACTATAAAAAAAAACTAAAAGTAATAAGCATTAGTAGTTTAGATCCTATTTTTTCCAACTTTAATATTTTCACAGTGGAAAATTTGAGTATAGTGTGTATAGTATTAAAATATTCTTTTTTCTGTGTGTGCCTTTATTTTGAAGTGTGATTGTAATAGTTTAACATTAACTTTATTTGTAGTAAAATTTTCATAAAGAAGAAAATTGCGAGATGTGGTGGCACACATCTGTAATCCCAGCACTTAAAAGTCTGAGGCAGGAAGATCACTATGAGTTCAAGGCCAGCCTGGTCTATGTAGTTAATTGAAGGCCAGCCTGAATTGCTGAATTACATAGTGAGAACCTGGATAACAATACGCAATGTATTAACTATTGTTAGTCTCCTATTGTTATGAAATTTTGTTTTACTTTTTTTCCATTAAATAAAAAAAAAATAAAATTAACTTTCCATATAAATGAATGTCAGATATCAGATTATTGATTTTAGTGCAATAATGATATAGTTATCCAGATGTATCAGTTAAGATGTTTCTGTTTTGGACAGCAAAACTATTTGAGCTTTTATTTTTATAATCCTGATTGAGAATTTAAGGGCATGGTAATTTTTTACCAAAACTGAATCTGATAATTTTAAGTAAAGCAACTGAATTTGCTGGTTACCTATTAGCTGAAAAGAAATCAGGGTGCCTATAAACCTATCAGTACATTGGAAAACATGAGAAGAGCTTTTCATTCAAAATGTGTACTTAATGAATTGAATTTTAAGAATTGTTTCCCAAAATTTGGGCCTGTGTTAGCCTATTGATTTTTATGTGTAGCTTTAAAAGTATTTGAAAATACTATTTTTTTGTGTTTTATTTCCTGTCCTGTGACAGTTCTATGCTAGATGTATTTTAAAATAAAAGCCAGGGGGCCGGTGAGATGGCTCAGCGGCTTAAGCGCCTGCCTGGCAAGCGCGACAGCTCGAGTTCGACTCCCGGAACCCACATACGAAAAAAGGGCCGGTGATATCGCTCAGCGGCATGGGCGCCTGCTGGCGCACGAGGTCCTGAGGTCGACCCCCCGGTACCCACAAAAAAAATAAAATAAAATAAAAGCCAGGGCCAGTGAGATAGCTGAGCGGCATAAGCGCCTGCCTGGCAAGCATGAGGTCCTGAGTTTGACTCCCGGAACGCACATAAAGGAAAAAAAGGGCCGGTGATATCACTCAGTGGTACAAGCGCCTGCTGGCAAGTGCGAGGTCCTGAGTTTGACTCCCGGTACCCACATAAAAAATAATAATAATAAAAATGAAATAAAAGCCAAATTCAAGATTAAAAAAACATAAAAATTAATCATAGATCGTATACTAGATCACATATATTTCATGGAAGACACACAGGAACAGTTAGGAAACATCAAAAAGTAAGAGTTTTGAGGGAGAATTAACCCTACCAAATATCAAACACTATGATAACCATTATAATTTTTAAAAATTGTTTTTTTTTTTTAGTACAGGTTTGTAGTACATAATGATTACATTCATCATGGGGAGTTGGTGCATATATAAAACACATCAATTCTTTTTACTTCCCCTTCTGAAAAGCTTTATAGTTAAGAGTGGTATAGTATAGTAATAGTACATCAATAGATGAGTAGACAATGGAATAGAATAGAAAGGACAGAATAAAATAGAATGGATAGACTATAAATAGAGGGATAAAATAGAAAATCTAAATAGTCCAGCTACATGTAAACTCTAGAATATGATAAAACACTACTTCAAAATACTGAGGTAAAGATGGACTTAGATAAATGTTGGGACAACTAGATAAGCATTTGGGAAGAAAACAAGTAAAAAATTAGATTTCACAATATTCAGGAGTAAGCTGTAAATCAGTTCTCTACATGTAGAAAACATGATTGAATTCCTCTTTAATATCAGAGCAGGAAAAACTTTCTAAGTACAACTTGAAATCTAGGTGCAATAAAATATTGATAAATTACCTACATATAAATTTGAAAGAAAGAAAAAAATGTGAAAGTTTGCATGGCCAAAATATAAGCAGAGTCAAAGGCAAATGACTTGGAGAAAATATTTGCAACATATCACAGGTAAAAGGTTGATATCCTTAATAAATAGCATAACTGAAGAGGGAAAAGATTAAAAGTTCTGTAGAAAAAAAGCAAAAAGCCTGGAGAGAACAATCATATAAACATAAAAATTGCCTTAAGCATAAGAAAATATGCTCAACTTTACTTGCAGTAAGAGAAATATAAAGCATACTATTTCCCATCAGATTAGAAAAATTGAAACTACTTGACAACACACCCTTGGTGAGGTTATGAGGGAACAGGCACTCAAACTTGCTGGTAGAAATGCTGTTGGAGGCTAGACATGAGCAGTTGTATACTTTTATTACTTATTTAAGAAGGGAGAGATGGACTCTGATGAGAAAGATGAGGCTCGTTGTAGTAGAGATCCATGATTTTATTATTCCCTGTGTACATGACTGTGTCCAGATTTCCCCTTTTATGAGGACATCAATCATATATTGGGTTAGGACCCAGCCTGATGACATCAGCTAATTATATCTGCAGCTCTCTCATTACAAATAAAGTCACAATATGAGGTACAGGGTTTAGAATATCAGTGCATGAAGTTTGAGACCCAATTCAACTGTGATACCTCCTCTGCTGCCACTTTGCTCTTGGCCACCATCATCTCATTGGAACACAGTAGCAATCTCCTAACAGGTATCCCTATTTCATTTTTTAAGTCCTCCATAATCAGTTCTTTATACAACGACCAGGATTGCTTTCTAATAGCTGTCATATCCTTTCTTTTTTCTCCAATAACTTGTCTTGCACTTAGACAAAATCTAAACTTCCTACCATATCCTACCAAGGTCTTTCCCCATCTTGCCAAACTCATCTACCACTTGTTTTCCTTACTACTGTGCAACCATATTGGTATTTTTCTCAGATCCTCAGACATGCCAGGCTCTTTGCTCCTTCAGGGCCTTTGCACCTGAGGGTACCTCTGTGATACCCCTTTCCATAACTAGCTTTTTCTCATCCCCTAAGCCTCTGCTTAAATGTCACCTACCTCATAAGCTTTGACCACGTTAGCCGAAGCTGCCTCCTTTTTTAAAATTCTTGTCTAGCTCAGCCTCTTGTTTCCTTTACAGAATTTTTTCTGTTTTGTTTTTGTTTTTTTTTTTTTTTTTGGTCACCCTTTCTCCTCCTCCTGTTATGATGTCCACCTTGTTCACCCTTGTATTTACCACGAGTATTCGTTGATGAAGGTAGGCCCCCCAGACATGGCACAGTACAGTATGTAGTACTGATTAGATACTCAATTGTAGGATGTCTGAATAGATTTTAGTATTGACAGCCCAGGATCCTATTAAGACCTATCATGCTCTATCTAAACAAATTTTTTTTTTTTTTTTTTTTTTTTTTTTGGTACCAGGGATTCAACTCAGGACCTTGTGCTTGCCAGGCAGGCACTTGTGCCGCTGAGCTATATCCCCGGACCTATCTAAACAATTTAGGTATTTGTAATATGTGGAGTCTCTGAATGTTCTGAACCTAACCCGTGTGTGCCTTTGCATTCAGAGTGTTCAGGTCATTGAGGTAAAAGAGCTGTTGCCTGAGACTTGTAGCTTTTTCTTTGATTGCAGTTGACTTGTCTCCTTCAGAAGCAAGCAATGAAAGGAAAAGCCACTGGAGCACTCCTGAGAGCCATTTTCAAAGGTAATAATTTTCATTCTGTCTCACTGGATTTGTAAATAAATTTGTAAATAAATTTGTTTACATTTGGCACTGTTTTCTTACTGTTTGAGCCCCACTAGAATACTTTCTGTTTGGGGGATTCCACAGAATCAACTAAAGCAGCAGTATCCTGTCTAGGATACTTAAATGTTTTACTAACAGGAGTTGGAGTGGCTATCTGAACTTATGTTGCTGATCTTGGAGCCTATAAAGAATGTACTTTTCATAAAATCTGTTTTGGTTCACTTATGCTTATAAAATTGTGATGAAGAGACCACAGTGCTTAGTACTTAATCTGTGCTTGACAAGGGGGAGCAGCTCTGGGGTTGAATGAAATGGAATCTTGGGTCCCTTATACAGAGATTCTTAATTCCCAGCAAGGCATTTTTATTTCCTTATCTTGAACAAGGGCCGGTTCTTTGTTATTCACATTGTGACTCACAGTGGTTTTATAAATTGAGACAATATGAAATTCTACAAGGTAAAAATGAAAAGTGCCTTTTGACTCATAACAAGCATGTTAACTTGGTATTTTTTTCTCCTAAGAAAATTAAGTACAAAAACGATAGTCTTCCTAGCTGGATCTGGTGGCGCACACCTGTAATCACAGCATTTGGGAGGCTGAGGCAAGAGGATCACTGCAAGTTTGAGGCCAGCCTGAACTACATAGTGAGACCCTGTCTCAAGAAAAAAAAGGCAAAGATAGGCTTCCTATTCATAAAAGAACTTCCAAAATAGGTTGATTCAACTGTTACAGGAACTCGCTGAATATTTTGTAGGATTACCAGTGGCAGCTGCCTATATACTAAGTAGAAGAGATAAGAATAGTTTATTTCTTGGTCAGACAAATTATTACAAATTATGATGGCTCCCATTTTTGTTACTAACTGTATTTAGAAACATAGATTTGGAAAGCCTAGCTTAAAAGCATCATGAATTATCAAGTACAGTATTTATGGAGACTGCTATACCTTCTAATCATCTCAGTCTTGTTAAATTGATTGTGTATGTGACCAATAGTTAATGTTGCCATTGTAAAAATTGACATATCCACATACCAAAAAATTCATCCTCTTTAAAATATACAATTGTGGTTTTTTTGTTTTGTTTTGTTTTGTTTTATGGTACTAGGGATTGAATCCAGGGCCTCACACATGGTAGCTAAGCGCTCTGCCGTTGAGCTATGTCCCAGCCTTTTTTATTTTTATTTATTTTATTTTGAGACAGGTTCTCACTATGTTGCTCAGGCTGACCTCAAACTTGTGATCACCCTACTTCACCCTTCTGAGTAGCTGGGATTATAGATAAGTGCCACCATGCCTGGCACAGTTTTTAAAAATTGAGATAATTAACATATAGTTTATTCACTTAAATTATACAGTTCATTGGCTGTTAGTACAAGCACAAGAGTTTTAACATTTTCGTTTCTCCTGAAAGTAGCACTAGCTTTGTGCCACTAGCTATCTGCTCTCTAACCCCCAGTCACTCCCTGCAGTAAGAAACCACTGCTGTCCTTCCTGTCTCTATAAATTTGCCTATTCTGAACATTTCACGTAAATAGAATCATTCTATATGTAGTTCTTTGTGACTGACTTAATTTACATTAAGTTACCAAGGGACATCCACATTCATAGTATGTATCTTTTCACTGCCATTGTATGGCTATACCATATTTTTCCATTGATGAATTGAAGCACATTTAGGTTGTTTCTGCTTTCTGCCACTATAAATATTACTATGAACATTTGTGTACAAGTTTTGGTGTGAACATGTGTTTATTTCTCTTGAGTATATATCTAGGAAAAGAATTGCTGGATCATATGCTGTTTAACTACCCAACTGTTGTCCAGAGTGGCCGTTTGGATTTCTCTATATGCTTTTCAACTCTTGTTACTTGTTTTTCTTTTTGTTAATTCAATTCTCCAAGAGTGAGCGTGAGGTGGTATCTCTTGGTTTTGTTTTGCATTTCTGTGATGGCTGATGACATACTTTTTTCCATGTGCTGACTGGCTGTTTGTTTACTTTGAAGAAATGTCAAATCAGATCCTTGGCTCTTAAAAATCAGGTTGCCTTTATTTTTTTTATTTTGAAACGGGGTCTTGCTAAGCCACTGAGTTGCCCAAGCTGGACTCTAATTTGCAGTCCTCCTGCACCAGCCTCCCAGAGTGCTGGAATTACAGATGAGCACCACCTGGCCAGTTGTTGTTGTTGTTGTTTTTTCTTGTTCTTTGGATGTCATATCTAGTAGACCATTATTTAATCTAAGATCATGAAGATTTACAGCTTTAATTCTTTCATTTGAGTTAATTTTTGTATCTGTTATGAGGTAGAGGTTGAACTTCCTCCCTTTGTGCATGTGGCACCTTTGTAAAAATCAATTGGCTGTAATCATAAGGGTTTATTTCTGGGCTGTCGGTTCTGTTCCCTTGACAGTATGTCTCTCCTTGTGAGTACCACTCAGCCGTTTAAGGATTGTTTTAGGTATTATGACTCCTTTTCCATAGAAAATTTTAAGATAAGCCTGTTGATTTCTTTAAAAAAAAAAAAAAAAAAGCTGAGATTTTTGTAATGTGATGAATCTACACATGAGTTTGAAAAGCACTGCTATCTTAATGTAAATCTTACATGAACTTGTAATATCTTACCATTTATAGCACTCCTGGGCTAGAGGTGAGATGACAGCAGGTTAAAATGCTACAAAGCTTGCCTTTCTTACTGTGATTCAGCTATTATTCTTGAATTGATATTCCTTTGATTGTTGAAAGCCTTTGGTTAATTTCCACAGTTTTTTGTTTGTTTGTTTGTTTTTGGTTTTTTCAAGACAAGAGTCTTGCTATGTAGTTCAGAATGGCCTTGAGGTTACTATTTGACCCCAGCTGACTTGTATGGAGATCCTCCTGCCTCAGATTCCCAAGTCCTGGGATTATAGGCTCATGGCACATGCCTGGTTAATTTCCACAGTTTTGAACAAGTTGATTTTGGCTGTTTTTGTCAGTGTTCTCATATCTTTTATGGAAAAGAGGAATTTCCACAATCCTTACTACTCTGCCATTCCTGTTGACATCACTTAGTATGTTCACCATGGGGCTGTAATTTGTATGTCTTGCTGCCTGGCCACTCTGATTTGAACGTGTTACATTCCCTCTGGTGTGCATGCATGACCATCCCATCCCTTGGTTCAAGCCACCTGATGGGACAGTCATATATATACCACCAGTGGTTCAAGCTGGCAGGAGATAAAGTATGTTGCCAGGGAGATGTGGCTCAGTGGTAGAGCATTTGCCTAGAGGAACAAGGCCCTAGGTTCCTTCCATCTGTAGTGCTGGAGAAAAAGAGAAAGGAAGTATGTTAAAGTCACTAAATTTGGGTTATTGAACATCCCCCTCCAAACTCTAAAATATACTAGTTTCCTCCTGCACTATATAATTATTAAAATAGTAAATGGAAGAAGAAAGGACATTTTAGTCTCTTCACTCTGGGTAAATTAAGCACTTTGTTCAGAGCCCCTACATATCACTGTTCTAAATACCATATTAATCAGAAGTTTAATAATTCTGTTTCTTTTTTTTTTTTTTGTGGGTACCGGGGGGTCGACCTCAGGACCTCGCGCACCAGGAGGCGCCCGTGCCGCTGAGCGATATCACCGGCCCCTTTTTCGTATGTGGGTTCCGGGAGTCGAACTCGGGCCCTCACACTTGCTGGGCAGGCGCTTAAGCCGCTGAGCCATCTCACCCGCCCCATAATTCTGTTTCTTAATTATACTACAAACCTGTTTGTTTCTCCTGTTTACCCTTCAGTCTTGTAAAACTTCTTCCTTTTTCTTTGTTCTGTACCACTTGTTTAAAACAATAAGGTTCCCCTTGCTCTGAAGAAGATGGAGCCTTTAGGAGACATAAGATATATACTTGTTGTATCCGGTTGGTTGAATCAGGAGACTTACAGAAAGAAGTAGCATCTGAGATTTTAGGATTACTAATGTTGGAGGTAAGATGGAAGATAAAAACTTAACTTGTTTGGGGGTAGATTTTTGGATGGTTTTAATTCGTTGAGGGAAAACTTAAATGCCAAATTTATGAATAAGAGCTATTATTAAAAAACAAAAAAGTGAATAGAGTGTAAACCCCTTATATGTATACATCACCTTTAAGGTACCATGGTTATAAATCTCCTTTAAGTGTGGGCATGTTTGCAAATGTTACAGAACTGATGGAAGAGTCTAGCCTTTGAAGTCCTTACACTAGTAATATGTAACAGAGCGGCATGATTCCACGATTCCATTAGGGCTGTTCTGCATCTTAATATCAATTCAGTTATTTCACCACGACCTATTTCTTGGGAAGAGATATGAAACTTTGGATTTCTGCTAAAGATTTTCTATGTCCCTTGAACTCTTAGGCTCACCATTTTCCAGGACCATTATTGGTTCAATTAGCCAATGAGTGTGTTGATGTTATCAGAGATGGAAGCCTAGTGAATGGAAAATCTTTGGAGTTATTGCCCATCATTCTTACTGCCTTGAGTACCAAAAAGGAAAATATGGCTTCTGGAAAAGGTAATTTTCTTCCAATTTTAGTGGCTTTTTCTCTATTCACATAATCAAATTTAATTCTCAGTGTGTTTTGCATTTCTAGATAAATTCAGTGGGGAAGAATATAAGAAGCAGTTGATTGACACCCTCTGTTCTGCAAGGTGAGTCTTTCTCATTAATGTACGAATTTTCTCAAGACTACAAATAGCCCAAAAAGAAACTACTATTTATTTCAAGAAATTTTTATTTGTGAAGTTTTTAGTCCTTTTTGTTTGTTTGTTATAATATACTACCATAAAACCCTATAGTCTGTGACAAAGTTTTGAGAAGGAGATTATTTGCTAGATATGTTCTCTGCTCTAAAACTATAGTTTCAGTTTACCTGGCTGTCCATCTTCACTTAGCAGTGTACTCCTCTAAACATGACTTGGAATCCCAAGGTCCTTAAGTTTAGGGCAGTTGCCGTGCTGCTATGTCATATATATATTTTTTTCCTTTTCTTTTTTGAGGGAGTGGAATATATAAGTGATGTTATTATCTTTTAACCCAGTGATTGTATTTCTGAGAGTCCAGGTAGACCAGACTGCAATACAGGAGAAAATGTTCAGCAAGCCATAGCGGCACATGCCTGTAGTAATTCCAGCATGCAGGGAGGTAAGGCAGGAGGATCACAAGTTCGAGCACAGCCTTGGCTGCATAATGACTTAACGAGACCCTGTCTCAAAAGAAAAAAAAAGGACCCGGGGATGTACCTCAGTGGGAAGGCTCTGGGTTCAACCCCTAGTGTGACACACACACACAAATGTTCATACATGAATATGTTCGACACAGATTTATGATCAGTATAAGCATACAGTAATAAAGACATGTAATAAATTATAGTATATAAGTTAAGGGAGAGCCACTCTATGAAATTTATACCCATTAAAGATGAAATGTATAAGCTGGGCATGTCGTTCATGCCTGTAATCCCAGCACTGTGGGAGGGTAAGACAGTAGGATTGCTTGTTCGAGTCCAGCCTGGGCAACTTAGTGAGACCCTGTCTCAAATAAATAAATAAATAAATAAATTTTTTTTTTTTTTTTTTTTTTTTGAGACAGGGTCTCACTCTGTAGTTCAGGCTGGTCTTGAACTTACTATGTAGCCCAGGCTGGCCTCAAACTCATGACAATCCTCCTGCCTCAGCCTCCCTAGTGCTGGGATTACAGGCATGTGCCACCATGCCCAGCTTTAAATACATACATATATACATATGTACATACATAAATATATAAATAAATAAATAGGCTGGGGATACAGCTCAGTGCAAAGTTCAAACCCCAATACCCATTCCCCCAAAAAGAAGTGGATAAAGACATACATCAAAGATGAAAATTTGCAAGTGCAAGGTCCTGAGTTTGATTCCCAGTACCAAAAAAAAAAAAAAAAAGATGAAAATTCTTACTATATAGTAAGCAAAATAAATACTCAGTTATATAATACTATGATATACTTAGGTATGTTAAAAGAGAACAAAAAGGAAATACCCAAATGATCTAAACCAGAGGTAACTGCTTTTGTGCTTCTTTAAAAAAGATCCCTGGCCAGGCATGATGGCACATGCCTGTAATCCCAGCATTTGGGAGGCTGAGGCAGGAGTATCACTGTGAGTTCAAAGCCAGCCTGTGCTACTTAGTGAGTTCAAGGCCAGCCTGAACTACATAGAGAGACCCTGTCTCAAAAGACCAAAAAAATTTTTAAAAATCCCTTAGTTATTTTAGGTGTGTAATGGGATGTATATATTTATCCATCTATTCTTTTGTTTTTAGTTAGTTTATTCAGTACATGATAATAGACTACATTTTTCATTCAACACATTTGTTCACCTCAGCAATTTTGCATCCTTTTTAGTGGCTCTATAGTTTTGTTTTGTTTTGTTTTTTTTTTAGCTAATCTCCTGTTGTTGGATTGTTTCTAATTTTTTGCTCTTACAAAAAGTATTACAGTGAACATTTATATATTTAGATGACCTTTTAGAATTTGTATGTGGGTTATATTTGAAATAGTAAATTGGATGGGTCTGTGGTTATATGCATTTTTAAAGTTGCTATGTATGTATGTATGCGAACGTGTGTGTTTTCCCTAATCTCATCAACATTGGGTATCATCAGGCTTTTTGTTTGTTTTGTTTTTTTGTTGTTTTGTTTTATTTTGTTTTTCTTCTTTAAAAGTTTTTTATTTTGTGCCTGTTTTGTTTTTTGTTACTAGGGATTTAGTTTCATTGAACTTTTTCATTTTGCCAGTTGAATATGTTAGAGACTGATACTTTATTCTTTTAAAGGGTATCTTAAAAATCTTGTTTCTTAGTATTACAAATGAAACTGGAAATGGTCCTTTTCCTCTGTACTAGTTTTACAAAGTTATATGTAAATAAGTTAAAATGAAATAAACTCATATTCTTCCTCATTTTCTTTAACTAGATGGGATCAACAATATGTAGTCCTACTCACCTCCATGTTCAAGTAAGCATCCTTAGTCCCTTTTCCCTTTATATCCTGCTTTGTGAACTTGCCTGCCAGAAATTGAAACAGCAATCTCAGCCGCCACTCTCCCCTGAGTAACAGCATTGGTACCTCTGTTTTCTGTTAGGGAATTCCCTCTCATCTCCTTTTTGGCTTTATTTCATGTGTAACAGTGATTTTCTTTCCAAGAGGACTTTGCTTTCCTAAGGTTATAATTCCCTAAAAGATTCTTCATGACAGAAAATCAAAGGGAGCAGTTGTGATATTTTAATATTTCCTTTATTTGCTGCTTTCAAATTTTATTTCCTTTTTTTTTTTTTTTTTGTGGGTACCGGGGGTTGACCTCAGGACCTCGCGCGCCAGCAGGTGCCCATGCCGCTGAGTGATATCACCGGCCCTTACGCCGCTGAGCCATCTCACCGGCCCTCAAATTTTATTTTTTTTTATTTATTTTTTTTTTTTTGTGGGTACCAGGGGGACGACCTCAGGACCTCACGCGCCAACAGGCGCCCGTGCCACTGAGCGATATCACTGGCCCCTTTTTCGTATGTGGGTTCCGGGAGTCGAACTCGGGCCCTCGCGCTTGCAAGGCAGGCGCTTACGCCGCTGAGCCATCTCACCGGCCCTCAAATTTTATTTCTAAAGAAATGTTTAAAGAAATTTAAAACATTGTAAAGCCCTGAATTAAATTTCTAAAAACAAGATAAGTGGGTTCTGGCTAGAGCCTCGAGAATCTCTGTCCACAGGGATGTCCCTCTGACTGCAGAAGAGGTGGAGTGTGTGGTGGAAAAAGTGTTGAAGATGTTCTCAAAATTGAATCTTCAGGAAATACCACCTTTGGTCCATCAGCTTCTAGTTCTCTCCACAAAGGTATAGATAAAAAATTACTGCTCTTTAATTCTTGTGGTAGGACTGGTTACATATGGCAACTCTGCTTTTTTTGTACTATTGGTTTACATAGTAGAACACAGATGGTTTCATTTCACATGTGATTTGATCGAGTAAAATCATGCCCCTCAGCCAAGGGAAACATGCCGTATCTCTTCTGCTGTAGTTCTGTGTACAGTCTCAGAAAGAGTAGGCTGTAGGCTCTTTAAAATCTGATATTAATGGGTATTTCAAACCTTGTTTCTTTCTTGTTTTGTTTTGTTTTGTTTTTTGTGGTGCTGGGGATTGAACCCAGGGCCTTCTGCATGCAAAGCAAGAGCTCTAGCACTGAGCTACATCCCCAGCCCATCAAACCCTGTTTCAACTTCAAGGCATTCTATATGTTCTTACTGGGATTTTAGGTAGTAGCTTGTTTATTTAAAGCCACACTTTACAATCTGTTAAATTAAAAAGTGTTTGATTATCTTTCCTTTTAATTGGAAGAACTTACCTATTTTATATTTTCCAGGGAAACAGAAAGAGTGCTTTAAATGGAGTCATCGCCTTCTTCAATGAGCTAGATAAGCAGCACAGTGAAGAACTAAGTGGTGACGAGTGAGCAATATAATTTAGAAACAGCATTTTTACAAATTCATCTTCTCATTTTGTCTCTGAGTTACTTCATTGTTGTCTTCTCTTTCACCCCTGCCTTCCCCTCAGCACAGGACTTCTGTGATCCCCTCCCAGCTGCTTAGTTACAAAGTGAAGAGAATAATGCAGCCTCTTGAGTGCTTTCATTTGCACCTTTCCAGAAAAATAGCAATAATTGTCCTGTAAAATGCACATTTGAAACTTTTATGTGGCCTACTCTATGCCAGTAAGTCTTTGGCCTTGGGCCTCCAGGGATGAACAAGTTGAGAAAGTCCCTGCTCTGTGAGGAGAATATTAGATTTCACTGAGAAGAGAATATTAGACAGGAAAGTGCTGTGAAGGTAATTAAAAGGGGTGGTGTGTCCACTGCTTTAGACTGGGTCAAGGAAGGTCTCTGTTAGGAGGTGCTATTTTAACTCAAGCCTGATTAATGAGAACCACAATATTTAAATAAGAACATTTTAAGGTGGAGGAACAGTACAGTGGGGCATATCTGAGAGGATTTTTTTAAAGCAAAAATTGGTAGAGTGCTTATTCTCTGCAAGGTGCTATTCTTAAGCACTGTAAACCACATAGCCCTGTTTTGTCTGTTTTATGCATGTTTTATGCAAGAAACAGAGAAATTAAGGGATTTCCCAAGGTTTTACAGCCAGGAAGTGGTGAAGCTGTGATTCAGAACTAGGCCGTTTGGCTGGAAAGTTTATGCTGTTACCTCTGGTCCATTCCAGTACATTTTTTTGAGACAGGTCTCGCTATGCAGTTCAGTCTGGCCTCAAACTCACTATGTATCCCAGGCTGGCCTTGAACTCCAGGCAGTCCTCCTGCCTCAGCCTCCCGAGTACTGGAATTACAGGCATGGGCTACCACACCCGGCTAATTCTAGTACTTCTGATCTATAATAACTTTTAGTTATTTGGCTTGAAAAATTAACAAAAAGATGGTCTCATATATTGAATTAGGAAAAGGTGATAAAAGCAGGTTTTGGAGCAAATGAGCTTAGTTTTGACCACATTAGTTTTGAGATGTATTTTAGCATCTTAAATGGAGGTGTTTAGCTGGTAATCATAATTTGTAGGCAGACGTCTGATCTGGAAATAAAGAATGGAAGGGACTAAAGCCATAGGACCAGATAGAATTATGTAAGGAAAACACAATGAGAAGAAAACCCAAGACTGAGCTCCATGGGAAAGGATGAGGTAGCTATTGAGAGGCCTGTGATGGTGCCATGGAAACTAAGAGAAGACAGCTTTTCAGGGAGGAAGTGATTAAATGTAAATCTGCTGAATGTTAATTAAGATAGAACTTTATTGGTTTTGACAATGTGGAGGTCATTTATGTATGACTCTTGTAAGAATAGTCAGAAGGAAGAAAGTGGAAATAAAGCTTTTGTAAATAAGAAGGGGAAGGAGGGTTGAAGGGAGGGGAGGGAGGGGGTGGAGACAAAAGAAACAAGATATATCATGTACAGGTATAAATTCCCTATAATGAATTAGATCATTATGTATATCTAAAATGTACCAATAAAATTAATTTTTTTTTTTGAGAGGAATGGTCAGATGGCCTTAGAGACGAGGATAAGGAGAGGACAAGGTCTGATTGAATTGGGTTGGACTGGGAAGACAGTATCTGATAAAGTGGAAGTGTAATGATTATAGATAGCTCCTTCAGAAAGTTTTGTAAAAGGAACAGAGAATGGAGCAGAAGTGTACTTACATTCTGCTCCTGGTCATTGTATGAGCTCAGCTTAAGTTGGTCTACTCGTTGATCGAAACACCTGCACTTGGCTCACTAAATCATAGCTCTTATTTTCCTATGGTATCTTTTAGGCTGTTGGATCTTGTTACTGTGCCATCAGGTGAACTCTGTCATGTGGAAGGCACCGTGATTCTGCATATTGTGTTTGCCATCAAACTGGACTGTGAACTAGGCAAAGAACTTCTAAAACACTTTAAGGTAGCACTGAGCTGACCTTGAACTCACCATGTAGCCCAAGTTGACCTCGAACTCACGGCAGTCCTCCTGCCTCAGCCTCCTGAGTGCTGGGATTACAGAGTGCACCACCGCACTTGGCATTAAGTCTTTTTTTAATAAATGCTATAGAATGACTTGGATCTAGAAGATCTCTTTTTTTATTTTTATTTTAATTTGGAAGTGGAAAATATGTGATGTCACTGTACCCTTAAGGAAGCCAAAAAGTCCATTTAATAAACCTTTCTTTAAATGTCCCAGTACAAATAAGACCAAAAACATAAAAACTGAAGACTGCTCAGCAGAAAACTAAAAGTCTAATTTTAACTGTCTTATGTGACTTTCAACCTTGGCTTCTTTTCTTTTCTTTTTTTTTTTTTTTTTTTTTTTTTTTTGAGACAGCATCTCACTGTGTAGTTCAGACTGGCCTTGAACTCATTGTGAACCCCAGGCTGGCATGGAACTTGCAGCAATTCAGCAATCCTCCTGCCTCAGCCTCCCAAGTGCTGGGATGAAGGCATGGTGGTGCACACTTGGCTCAACCTTGGCTTCTGCTTCTCCATTTATGAATTAGGATCTTGCTTATTTCTAGTAGTGTATCATGGAGTTTTGTGATGCTAAGTAATTAATCACTAAGTATGAAATAGAAAAATAAAAATCAAAAATGTTTTGAACTCTTTAAGAAAATGGTATACAGAGATGTGTTTTTATTTTTACCTCTTATTTTGAGACAGGGTCTTGCTAAGTTGCCCAAGTTGGGCTCAAACTTGTGATCCTCCTGCCTCAGCCTCTCAGAGTGCTGGGATTATGGGCATGGGCCACCATGTCTGGCTCCAGAATGTTTATGGCTGGTTTTTCTCCTGTAGGATCTAATCAGGCTTCATCCATTGCCTTTGTTTATTATGTCTAGCTAGTTATCTTTTGATTGATTGCTTTGAAAGTCCTGCCCAGTTGTCTTGTGTAATGTTCCACATTGTTGGATTTATCTCATTATTTCGTCAGGATTAGGTTCAAGTTTTTAGCAAGGTCAAGAAACTTTCTGTAAAGGGCCATATACTAAATATTTTAGGCTTTGCAGGCCAAGTAGTCTCTGTCACAACTACTCAGCTTTATCACTGTAATAAGAACACAGGCACGGGCAATGCATTCACAAATGAGTGTCCCAGTAAAACTTAAAACTATATATATATATTTTTTGGCTTCTCAAAACAGGGTATCACTATGTAGTTCAGGCTGTGCCTGAACTCACTATATAGCCCAGGCTGACCTCAAACTTGCAGCCATCCTCCTGCCTCAGCCTCTTGAGTACTGGGATTATAGGCATGCACCACCATGCCTGGCTAATAAAACTATATTTATGGACACTGAAACTTGAATTTTATTTAATTTTCATGTTATGAAATACTCTTCCTTTGATTTCCCCCACCCCAATCATTTAAAAATGCTTTAGAAACCATTTAGAAACCGTTCTGCTCACTAGCTCTACAAAAACAGGTTGTTGGGCTTCATTTGGACAATGGGCTATAGTTTATGAACCTTTGCTGTATGCATTCTTTCAAGGGACACATAGTATTAAGGTCATCCTCCTGACTCAGCCTCATGGAGTGCTGGCATTACAGATGTGCACCACCACTCCTGGCTCTTGAACCACAAATATTTTGCATTTTGATGAAATCTAGTTTATTAATGCTCTTGTGTAACTTAGGCTCAGTATTATACCTGAGAAATCCTTGCCTAGTCTTAAAGATTTCCTGTATATTTTCCTCTAGAAGTTTTATAGTTTTAGCTCTTACACAGTATTTAGGTTTATGATCCATCCAAGGATCTAGTTTTACATAGCTCTGTTATGCTTTTAAATGCAAATAATGACTGTTTTTGGTTTATCCTAGGCAGGACAACAAGGAGATTCCAGTAACAACTTATGTCCCTTCAGTATTGCTCTCCTTCTCTCTGTAACAAGAATACAAAGATTTAAGGAGCAGGTATCTTTTTTTTTTTTTTTTTTTTTTTGGTACTGGGAATCGAACTCAGGACCTTGTGCTTACCAGGCAGGCACTTGTGCCACTGAGCTATATCCCCGGCCCAAAGAACAGGTATCTTTAAATGACACTTTGGTTCCTTCTGTAGTTGGTAAGAAAGAGTATAAGAATCTGTTTGTGTTTTCTTTCCTAAACAATTCCACCCCCATCCTGTCAGCAGCAAAATTGCTTTGAGACATGTAGCAGCTTTTAATTTTTCATGTTTTTGGAGCTGCCAGAAGACCACTGAGATTCTTTGTTTATACCTCCACTTTCTGTTGTGCAGTAAGAGGTGGCGAGGCAGGAATGAGGATGGAGCCCTGTCACACAGCCCATGTAGCAGGTGGGGACAGAGCTCGGTGTCCATCAGCAGTTTTAATATGATGGGGTTTTCCAAGAAATTGTCCCTGATTGCCTTGAAATTAATGAGAATAGGTTCACTGCAAGAACAAATATATAAAGTCCTTTACCCATTTTTTTTCTCATATGTGTTCTCAGATTTGGGATAATATTTATATTGATTTTTAGCCCTTTTTCCTGTTAAGGAAAGCTTGTTTTGTTTTTGTTTTTATGATACTAAACATAGAATGCAGGGCCTTGCACATGCTAGGCAAGTGCTGTATCACTGAGCTACACCCCTTGTGCTGTTTTAAAATTTTATTTATTTATTTTTGGGGGAGTACCGGGAATCGAACTCAGGACCTTGTGCTTGTCAGGCAGGCGCTGCACTGCTGAGCTATATCCCCGGTCCCTAAAATTTTATTTTGGAACAGAGTCTTGCTAAGTTGTTCAGGCTGGCCTTGAACTTGAAATCCTCCTGCCTCAGCCTTCTGAATAGCTAGGATTACAAACACATGTGATCATTCCTAACTCGCTTAAATTCCCACTGAAAGTCATAATTTTTATATCTTCTTCATCAGTTAAATGGTTGTCATAGGGATACATGTTGTGGCAGATTGTAGGAACAGTTGTAGGTTTAAGATTCATAGCAGGAGCTGTAACTTTAGCTTCATTTCCTATAACTTTTCTTTCATTTTCCTGTTTATTTTGTTATATTAGGTATTTGACCTTTTAAAGACTTTGGTTGTGAAAAGCTTTAAAGATCTTCAGCTCCTCCAAGGTTCAAAATTTCTTCAGAATCTAGTCCCTCACAGAACTTGTGTTTCAACCATGATCCTGGAAGTGGTGAAGAATAGGTGAGTTAGTGAAGCATATTCCAAAAAACATGTGAAGGATTTAGTGTTGGAAAATGTGGTGTGATACCATGCTTATGGCCCATCAGAGAAAACTGATGACTACACGTGTTGGCTTCATAGATCAAGGATTAATCTCTTAAGATGAGATGAGCAAACTTTCTCCTAGGGAAAGATCTTTTAGTCTCAGGGCCTGATTTCTTAGCCACCTTGACAGCAAGAGTATGAAAGTGAAGGAGGTGCTTTTGTTCCTTCTGTGATATTGCAACTCTTCATTGGCCCGAGTCCTTATTGACTTCTTTACAAGTGAGTAAAAAATACTAAATTTGAGGTTGACACTTATATGTGTGCTGTACCATTTATATCACATCTATACACACACAAATACACATTCTATACATGTTTATATCTTTTCTGTCACTTGCAGGTATTGGGATGGGAAGAATGGAGCAAGTGCTTGGTTTATCTTGATTCCCAACTCTCCAGAGTTTAAATATTATTAAATCTGTTGAAATGTTATGAGAATCTACTCACAACTATTTCCTTTGTTTCATAGTGCTGCATTATTTGTCACTGTTTAATAGGTGGAAACAGTGATATAAAGATTATGGGCTTATCACTTCCACTGTAGGGGATAACATTAAGTGGTATAGTCACTGAGGAGTCTACTGTTTTCCAAAGGCTATTGGTAGTTTTAGCTCATGCTATTGAAATCAGATTATTCATGCTATATATTGAGTGTCTTCTGTGCTAGGCTTTGTGGGCAAAAAATGTGGCTATACTTGACCTTGACCCTAGAGGGTATCAGTCGGGAGGATACAGATTTGTAAGCTTCTTTGTAAGTGTGAGAAATAAAAGAAATAATTAGCTTCTGCTCATAAAATCTTGAATGGACATCTGTAATGGTTGTTACATTAAAATACTCTATATAGTCTATATACTGTATTTTTAAAAATATTCTATAGATTCTGCATATTCTATTCGGTAGTGTTCTGTCTGTTCTTGGAGGCCACTTGCCTACCATTCCCACTACTGTACATCCAGGAATTCAAAATTCCCCCAGATAAGGTTCATATATGAAGTGTGTTAGTCACTCAGGTCAGGTTACAAATGTGTAACATGGCAGCAAGTATAAAGGCAGGTGTCGTACTAAGTTTTTCCTTTTAACTAAGCTTTATTTTCTTGCAGTGTTCATAGTTGGGATCATGTAACTCAGGGCCTGGTAGAACTTGGTTTCATTTTAATGGATTCATATGGGCCAAAGAAGATTCTTGATGGAAAAAGTATTGAAACCAACTCTGGTCTTTCTAAAATGCCAAGCCAGCATGCATGTAAGCTGGGAGCTGACATCCTGCTGGAAACTTTCAAGGTGAGACTAATTTGGCAGCCATTGCTTTTTTGCTCTTGTTGTTGTTGTTCGTTTGTCTTTTGTTTTATGAGGCAGGGTCGTGCTAGGCAGTTCAGCTGTCCTTGAACTCCCTATGTAGTCCAGGCTGGCCTGGAACTCAAGGTGATCCTCCTGGCTCGGCCTGCCTGCCGAGTGCTGGGATTACAGGTGTGTGCCACCATGCCCAGCCCCATTCCCTATTTTTGTTTAAATGGTACAAATAGAAGACATTTGCTTGGGGCTTTGGTGGATAAGGAAATTTGAGTCTGTAGTAGGCTGACAGTATATATGACAGAGCTTGGGATGGTATCGGAACATTACAGATCCAGTTTGATGGAATACTTTTGGGGGGTGGATCTGGGTGTCAGATCCAGGGTCTTGTGCTTGCTGGGGAAGCACTGTACCACTGAGCATATCCCCAGCCCTCTCCTCCTTCCTGTAGTTTCCATTCATTGTATTTTGTTTATTTCTGACTGTCCTTAAAAGTTTGAACACAAAATAGTTTTTGCATGGTTTTCTCTTCTTCCTCCAGCAGAAAATTACTTCTTGCTTCTGTTTCATTTTGTTTTAGTGCTCTTCATTTATACAAAAAATAATTTTTTAAGTCTCTGTAGAACATCAAACTTGAAGAATTAAGCTTATTGCTTCATTGTTTTTGAAGGAATTTGTTTTTTATATTATCAAATTACATTGTCATCTCTATTAATTTCTCAGTTTTCAAAAATGTGTTGCCTTTTAAATTAAAAAAAAAAGCAAGGTCATCTCTGATGCTAAGCATCTATGTTAGTGATTCTTCCAGGATGTCTTTTTGACATTCAGTTGTTTAATGCAACCATATACCAAAAGTGTCTACCGAGAATGTTATTTGGAGGCTAATATAAATGTAAATTTAATGTTTTATCCATAACAGCATAGAATAGTCCTTGAGTTAAAAGTGTATTTGATGATATATATGAGCCTTTTTAACAGTAACATAACTAAAAATTTCTTAGAATATGCTTTTGTTTTAAATTCCTATTTGTCAAAACTAGAGGTTCCATTTGATTTCACAGGTGTTGGCTTTATCAAAACATCTGTGGAGGGGCCGGTGAGATGGCTCAGCGGCGTAAGCGCCTGCCCGGCAAGCACGAGGGCCCGAGTTCGACTCCCGGAACCCACATATGAAAAAGGGGCCAGTGATATCGCTCAGCGGCACGGGCGCCTGCTGGCGTGCGAGGTCCTGAGGTCGACTCCCCGGTACCCACAAAAAAAAAAACAAAAAAAACAAAAAAAAAACCATCTGTGGAACATATTGCTGAGTTACTAGCAATCTGAAATCTGAAAGAAATTAACCTATACCTCAAAGTAATCAAGTTAAGAATTTTAACTAAAATTCAAATGAAAATTCAGAATGGGTCTTTTTATTTTTCTCTTTTTTTTTCCTTTTTGTAACTGGGGATTTGAATGCAGGACCTTGCACTTAGGCAAGTATTCTACTACTGAACTCCATCTGCAGCCCTTTTTTGTTTGAGACAGTCTCAGTAAGTTGGCTGTACTGGCCTCAAGTTTTGGATTCTTCTGTCTCAGCCTCCCAAGTAGATGAGACTATAGGTAGTGTGCCACATGCCCAGCTCAAAATGGGTCTTTTATAGCCAACTATTCTATTTCTTAAAACTGAGAAGCAGTAAGTGAAATTTTTTTCTTTTTCTCCCTTCCCTCTCTCCCTTCCTTCTTTTATACTGAGAATTGACCCCAGGGCCTTTGACCAACTACATCCCCAAGCTTTTTTTTTTTTTTTTGAGACAGGGTCTCAGCAATTTGCCCAGGCTGGGCTCGAACTTGGGGTCCTCCTGCCTCAGCCTTCCACAGTGCTGCAGTTACAGGTGTGTACCACCATGCCTGCCTTGATTTTTTTTTAATGTTTCTAAAGATTTTCATGGGCCTTGAATTTTAATTTTTAGAATAAAAGTTATGGGTGCTATCAGAAATAAGGATGTTGGCCTATATTGGATACTAAAGTAAAATTACTTCTCTTTGATACTTGATCTTAAATTTCACATTTGTATCATGTGATCTGTACTTTCAGGCTGATGAACATGATATTTACCTTGTTAATGAATCATATGAACACAGAATGAGGGGACAGTTGTGATTCTGTTTTTCCAGATGATTCAGATTAATGTTGTGATATGTCTGTGAAATGAACAGTTCAATTTTACCCCTATCCAAAGTATTGTTATCCTACCTAACATGCATTGATGCACTTATTAAGCTGAAGGTCTTCCAGGAATATTTTACTGGTTCTGTATTTTTTTTTGTTGTTTTTTTTTTTTAGATCCATGAGATGATCCGACAAGAAATTCTGGAGCAAGTTCTCAACAGGGTTGTTACCAGAGCTTCTGCTCCCATCAATCATTTCTTAGGTACCGAACTTTTAAAGGATGAATACAGCTCTTAGGAATATTATCTTTTAAATATCATAAAGATTTGGTCCTAGAAAAGAATAGTGCAGTGCCTTGTAATGCAGTATCTTTGGTTATGATAACAATGAGATGTCAGTCCCTTTACACGGTCTTTGGTGGGCAGTACAGAATGGAGCACTTAACTGCGTGAACCTCCGTTTTGCACCAACATTCTCTCCATCTCTTGGCACTTCTCAGATGAGTGCTGTCCTTCCGCCGCTATAACCTAGACATTTGGAAGCCAGTACTTTTCTTCCTGGTAACTTCTGAATGTGCTGTTTATAGCACATATCTCCTAATGTCTAAATCCACTGCCTTTTTCTTAGTCACCTATTTTCGTAGTTTTCTATATCATTCATCGCTGTGCACAACTTCCCTAAAACTTTTTAGATCGGTTCTCTTGTAATTATAATAGCTTCTTATCCTGCCTATGACCACTCTTTCCTTTCTCCTTCAGTGGTGACTTTTATGTCTTGTACTCTTCAATGTCAGGATTTGGTGAAGTTCAGCACTTAAAGTAGCACATTATTCTACTCCCCCACCCTTTACAGCTTTACTAAGTTATGATGAAATATAATCTTCATATTTAAAGTATAACAATTTAATTTCTTTTTTTTGGTGGGTACCAGGGGTCGACCTCAGGACCTCGCGCGCCACCTGGCGCCCGTGCCACTGAGCGATATCACCGGCCCTTTTCTCGTATGTGGGTTCTGGGAGTCGAACTCGGGCCCTCGCGCTTGCCAGGCAGGTGCTTACGCCGCTGAGCCATTTCACCAGCCCTACTATTTAATTTCTTTTGACATATGTATACACCTGTGAAGCCATTACCACAGTCAAGATGAATATATGTGTCACACACAGTTGCCTTCTAGAGTCTTGATATTCTGTTCTCATCCCTCCCTTCTTCCCCCCAACCATCTCATTTGATCTGCTTTCTGTCATTATAAATCCATACATGGAGGGCTGCTGGGGATTGAATCCAGGACTTTGTGCATGCTAAGCACACACTCTACCGTGGAGCTACACCTCCAGCCCTTAAATGCCATTTAAAAAATTTTATGTAGATGGAATAATACAGTGTATACTCTTTTTATGTCTGGTTTCTTTCACATAGTGTAATTCTTTTGAGATTTATCTGTGATTGTTATGTGTATTAATATAGTAGTTGATTCCTTTTTATTGTATTCTAATACATAGCTACAATTTGTTTATCCATTCACCTGGGGATAGTTAAGTTATTTCTGACTTTTGGCTATCACGAATAAAGGTGCTGTGCTGGGCGTGGTGGCACACACCTGTACGTAGCATGTGAAGGCTGAGGCAGGAGGATTGCTGTGAGCTCAAGGCCTGCCTGGACTGCATAGCAAGACCCTGTCTCAAAACAACAACAAGAAAAAAATGAACATTCATATATAAGTCTTCTCTCTCCTGGGAAAATACCTAGTAGTAGATTGGATACATCATGTAGTAGTTACATGGTCAGTAGTTCAAGAAACTGCTAAACTCTCCCCAAGTGATGGTACCATTTTACACTCTCCCAGCAGTGTTTCTAATTGCCCCATGTTGCCACCAGTACTCAGTATGATTGTTCTTTTCATTTTTATGTTTTGGGTTTTTTTTTTTTTTTTTTGAGATAGGCGCTCACTATATAGTTCAGGCTAGCCTCAAACTCACAGTGATCCTCCTGTCTCAGCCTCCTGAGTGCTGGGATTACCACACCTGGCCCTAATTGTTCTTTTTAATATTAGGCATTCTGACCAAACAATTTGAGTTTTGATGGGTGTTAACTTGAATCTGTAGATCAGTTTGGGATCTTAACAATACTGAATCTTCTTACTCGCGGGCACAGGATAACTCTCCATTGGGTTAGCCCTGTAAATTTTTTTTTTTTTTTTTTTTTTTTTTTTTTTTTTTTTGTGGGTACTGGGGGGTCGACCTCAGGACCTCGCGTGCCAGTAGGCGCCCGTGCCACTGAGCGATATCACCGGCCCCTTTTTCGTATGTGGGATCCAGGAGTCGAACTCGGGCCCTCGCGCTTGCCGGGCAGGCGCTTAAGCCGCTGAGCCATCTCACCGGCCCAGCCCTGTAAATTTTTGCAACATAATTTTGTAGTTTTCATTGTGTGGGTGTTGCATATGTTTTTGTCAGATTTATCTCTAATATTTTGTAATTTTTTGAGGCTGATGTGAGTGATACACTATTTTCTTATTTCAATTTTTTATTAATTGTGCAAGAAGATATACAGTTGCTTTTTTATGTTGACCTAGTGTCCTGTAGCCTGCTTAATCCACTTGTTCTAATAGCTTTCTTGTGATTAAAAAAAAAGCTGTATAATGTTCCACATAGAAGTCACACCATCTATGAATCAAGACATTCCTGGTACCAGTAATTGTGTCTTTTTTCTTTTTTCTTTGTCAGCCTGGCTAGAGGCTGTAAGTTTTAAAATAATCTTTCAGAGAATGAACTTTGGTTTAAATTTTCTCTGTTGCTTTTTTACGTTCAGTTTCATTGATTTCTACTCTTTATTACTTCTTCCTTTTGCTTTCTTTGTGTTTGTTTTGCTATTTTTAGTGAGTGAAAAAAAATGAAGAATAGCATTTCATGACCTGCAAAATTTAGATTTCCGAGGCCATATATATAATGCTGGAATTCAGCCATTTGCGCTCCTCCATCTGTGTGAACTCTCTTGCTTCCCATTGTACCAGCAGAGTTGGGTGTTGGGTAGTTAGGACATACATGAGCACAGCCTGTAAAGCCTGAAATATTTACCTTCTGGCCCTTTATAGATAAAGTTTTCTGACTGTGGTTTGTCATATGTACCCGGATGTTCACCCTTTATTTCTTCTTCTTAATGTTCCAAGTCTCCTTTTGCTTGTAGGGAGGATTTTTAATTACAAGTTCTGTTTCTTTAATAAAAATAGTGCTATTCAGATTATCTGTATCTTCTGAGTAAACTTTGGCAGTTTCTATCTGTGAAGGAGTTTGACCGTTTCATCTAAGTTATTAACTTTATTGCCATAAAGTTGTTCAGAATGTTCCTTTTATTTTTTTTATTTTTATTTTTTTGTGGGTACCAGGGGTCGACCTCAGGACCTTGCGCACCAGCAGGCGCCCGTGCCGCTGAGCGATATCACCGGCCCCTTTTTCGTATGTGGGTTCCGGGAGTCGAACTCGGGCCCTCACGCTTGCCAGGCAGGCGCTTACGCCGCTGAGCCATCTCACTGGCCCCAGAATGTTCCTTTTAATGTGTCTAGAATCTGTGTGTCATTTCCTGATCTGGCAAATTTATTGACTTTACTGAAGTTTGCAACCATCCCTTGGCTCTGTTGAATTTTTCTGTTGATACCTGCTTTGTTTGCTTCCTTTCTTCTGCTCACTTTGAGTTTAGTGTGCTCTTCCTTTGATTGGAAGCTTAGGTCATTAATTTGAGACCTTTCTCTTTTTTGGGGGGGCGGGTATCAAGAATCAAACTCAGGACCTCACACTTGCCAGGCAGGCGCTGCACCACTGAGCTAAATCCCTGGCCCTTCTCTCTCTTTTTTTTTTTTTTTTTTTTTTTTGAGACGGTTTCGCTATGTAGTTCAGGCTGGCCTTGAACTCACTGCGTAGCCCAGGCTGGCCTCGAACTCACAGCAATCCTCCTGCCTCAGCCTCCCAAGTGCTGGGATTACAGGTGTGTACCACTATACCCAGCCCTTTCTCTTTTTTTAATACAAGCATTAAACTATAATTTTTCCACTAAATACTGCTTTAGCTTCATCTCATAAATTTTATTTTCATTTAGTTTCAAATACTTGTAAATTTCTGTTGTTTGTTCTTTAACTGAGAAATGTGTTGTTTAGTGTCCAAATATTTAAAAAAAAATTTTTTTTTCTTAAGATAATCTTTCTGTTACTGATTTCTAATTTGTGGTCAGAGAACTTACTTTATGCCACTGATTCTCTTAAATTTATTGAGATACAGCTTTCTGACTGGTTTTCCAGCCTTCTTTTCTACCTGCAGCAGTTCAACCTGCCTATTGGCACCAGATTATTTAGTACTCCTGAAATACCATTCTGTGACTGTGAATTCATCAGTGTGTACATTTATAAGCTATCAGCTCTTTATCCTAGAACTTCAAGTCTGTGACAGTTTGATTCCAGCCTGCTTATCCCATTTATCCTCAAGTATGTGCTTTTCTGAATCCTTCACCCCAATTCCACTGATCTACCCATCATTCTCTAAATATGTGTCATTCTTATTCTTACCTTCCTTGTATTTTTATATATAGCGGATCTTTCCAGTTCCTTGTGCATTTATTTTTTTTTGTTTTTTGTTTTTTTTTATGTGGGTACCGGGAGTTGACCTCAGGACCTCACACTTGCCAGCAAACGCTTGTGCCGCTGAGCGATATCACCAGCCCTTTTTTTTTTTCCTTTATGTGGGTTCCAGGAGTTGAACTCAGGACCTCGCGCTTGCCAGGCAGGCACTTATACCGCTGAGCTATCTTACCGGCCCTTCTTTGTGCATTTAAATGGTACTCATCTTTCAGAAGCTAGTTTAAATTCCTTCCCATTGCTTTCCTAAAATACACCAACTCATAATGATCTCTATTGCTTTGTTTGTTTGTTTGTTTGTTTGTTTGTTTGTTTGTTTTGTTTTGTTTTTGAGACAGGGTCTCACTTTGTAGTTCAGGCTGGCCTTAAACTCACTATGTAGCCCAGTTTGGCCTTGAACTTGCAGTGATCCTCCTGCCTCAGCCTCCAGAGTGCTGGGATTACAGGCATGCACCATCACGCCCAGCAATCTCTCTTGCTTTGAGAACCTATTTAAACTCTCTTTAGCTGGACATGGTGGCACACATCTGTAATCCCAGCCGTTGGGAGACTGAGGCAGGAGGATCACTGCAAGTTCGAGGCCAAAGTGGGCTACACAGTGAGTTTAACGCCAGCCTGGGCTACACAGTGAGACCCTGTCTCAAAAACAAACAAACAAAACAAAACGCTTTACCATTTGGTAGGCAATAAATGTTTGGATGATATTTGGCATCATTCTGTAACTTTTAATTCTTTTAGTTTTTTGTTTTGGTTTGGTTTTTTGGGGTTTTTTTGCTTTTAACTAAACTATTAGAATTTTTGAAAGAAGAGACCCATGTGTAATGCTTTATATATTCCTAACAGGATCAGATTATGTTTACACATAATAAAAATTTTCAAATATTTGATTTATTTTAGCTTGGATATAGGAAGAGATCTGTTATTTGGGCCATGTAATAGGTTTCTTCCTTTCTTTACACAGGTTTTTGTTTTGGGGGGTGTTTTGGGGTTTTTGTTTGTTTTTTAGTTTTTTGTTTCTTTTGTTTTGTTCTGTTTCCAGTCCTTTTTAGTATTTTTATTTTGAGAAAGTGTCTCGCTAAGTTGCCCAGACTGGGCTTGAACTTGCAATCTTCTTGCCTTAGCCTCCTGAGTAACTGGGCTTACAGGCCAGTGTGCCTGGCTCTTTTAGACAATTTAGTTTTCGAAGTCATGTGCTATTACAAAAAATGCTAAAAGTATCCTGGTTACATTGGCTGAAGAGAATGTAGGTATAATTAGAAATTTCTATTGCACGGTATTTGACTTAAGGAAACAAAACTTTTTACCATTTGTTTCCCCATATTTTAAGTATCTTTAGTTACTTGAGGCAGTTGAGTATAAATTCTGTCTTACAGACTTGCTTTCGAGTATCATCATGTATGCACCCTTAGTTCTTCAGAGTTGTTCTTCTAAAGTCACAGAAACGTTTGACTATTTGTCCCTCCTGCCCCTTCAGACTGTGCACGGGCTGCTTAAGGCAGTGCAGGTAAGTCTTCTGACACCCGAGTCAACTTGCCAAAACTGGTTTAATTGTCTAATGGAAAACTGCTACATTTCTTTTTTTTTATTAGATGCATTTCTTTATAAATATATGTGTCCAAGAAATCCTTTTGAGTCTGAAATATAAAACCTTATATTAAAAGGGGAAGAGCACTAGCTAGACTGTTTACCAAGATGACCCCTCTTCACGGCACAATTCTCTGTCCTTTAGCTCATTTCAAGTTAGTGAAGTAATTGAAAGCCCCTTTGAAAATTATTGAATACAGGGGGTTTACAAGACGTTTGCAGCATTTTCAGTTTGTTCTTAAGTGTAATCAACATTGAAACATGTCTGTAAAACAGAACAAAAGTTCTTGATAGAAGCCAAATGCTAGCAGTATTGAGTAGAAATGAGTTAAAGCTAATAAGCAAACATACCTGTTTTTACCCACTGAATTTTCCTCCTTCAGCCACTTCTTAAAGTCAGCATGTCTGTGAGAGACTCCTTGATACTCGTCCTTCGGAAAGCCATGTTTGCCAGGTATGGCGCATTCTTTGAGATTACAGGAAGTTAGGTCTTCTAATGTTGGGACTAGAAGATATCTCTGCTGTCCTCCAGTACTACCTGTTTACAGTGGCCATGCAAATTTCTAACCCAGCAGAACACACCAGTCAAGTGAGGCATTATGCTAAGTGCCTTATGTGCTCTTTTCATTTAGCCCCCAGAGCAGTCCTGCAAAGGGAAAAAACTACAATTCCTGATTTCCAGATAGAGAAATTGAGACTTAGAGAAGATTAGTGACTTTTCAGAGGTCAAACAGTAGTCGAGGGCCGGTGAGATAGCTCAGCGGCATAAGCACCTGCCTGGTAAGCGCGAGGTCCTGAGTTTGACTCCCAGAACCCACAAACGAGAAAAGGGCCGGTGATATCGCTCAGCGGCACGGGTACCTGCTGGTAGGCGTGTGTGGTCCTGAGTTCCTGGTACCCACAAAAAAAAAAAAAAAAAAAAACAGTAATCGATTGTGAAAGTAATCTAATGTCAGAGCTTGTGATCTCAGTACTCTGCTGTACCACCCCTAGAGTAAGCTTCAGGGAGAAGTTCCATTGCCAGATTCTCTGACACTTGAGCTGGCAACAGCACCAAAGGGAAAAGCACTTTAGCTAAGAAGAATATACTTGAGAATCTCATTTTAGTGAACACGGACTAGTGGCTAGTTAGACCCAGTGAATTGTTGAGGGGCTAAGTTCTGTTTGGAGCTTATCCAGTGCCTCCTGACCTCTCTTTATTTCATGGTATAAAAGGTAGGGGTGATAATACTGTCTCCTAACAATAAAATGAGACAGTAACATGTGGAAACCATTGGTTATTTTAAGGATAAAATAGCCCTGTTAAGGTCACGTTGACCATATCATAATGTATTTGTGAATATCCAGAGAAACAACTAGTAAGTAGCCATGTCGCTATCTCTGTTCTAGAAGTGACAGTTTTATGTTATCTCACACCCAGAGGCATAGCTGATAGGCCAAGATTGTGTATTGTAGCATCTGTAACATGATCAGTAGTTGAGCCTCAGCCAGCAGATGAATGTGACATTTTTCTGGATAGAGGGTTTACATGGCACAGAGTACTGCAGTCCTGTGTGAAGAAAGGGAGCTCATGGAGAGGAGCGCTCCTTCAGGCACAGCAGTCTTTCCTGATTTCCTTTGCTCTTCAGCACTCTTACTCAACCCCACAAAGACTTCAAAGCAGGATAAAGCACAGTACAGGTAGAGTCATGAGATGAGGTAGATATTAAGCAAATTAACTGAATCCCTGTACTGCTAATTGATCTGAACTGTTGATGCTCATTTCAAACATACAAATTCAATTTTGTTTTATGTTTCATTGTCTATACATACACCTTCTTTGTGTGGAACTAACTGCATTTTTCTGCATATTCTTGTGGAATTAGTGATGTTCAATAATTTTTCTGTGTATTTCTGAGCTAGCCAGCTTGATGCCCGAAAATCTGCAGTTGCTGGGTTTTTGCTACTCCTGAAGAACTTCAGAGTTTTAGGCAGCCTGTCATCCTCTCAGTGCAGTCAGTCTATTGGCGTCAGTCAGGTAAGGATTGTTCACACTGGCATTGATACAAGAGGCAAATACCAAGTCATTTTCTTATATTCCTGTTATGGCTGTGAGAATGATCCTGAAACTGAGAACTTCATAAAGATGATAATATCAACCAAGACTTGGTGTATGCTGAATTGTACTATCCAGTGCAGTGGCCGCTAGGCTCAATGTGGCTGTGAAACTAAGCACTTGATTAAAATGGGGCTAGTCCAGATTGAGTTGTGCTGTGTATATAAAAATCACATTTTGAAGATTTACTGTGAAATGAAAGAATGTAAAATATCACAGTAATTATTTTGGTTATATTTGGGTTAAACAAAATATTAAAATTTATTTTGCCTGTTGTAGTTGTTAAGTTGTATTTTACTTTCCTAATATGACTACCAGTAATTTTAAAATTATATATGTGGCTGGCATTTATGGTTCATAATTGCTACCTTTTTGTTAAATAACACTGCACTATCCAACACTAAGTGCTTTATATTTCTTATCTCATTTAATCTTCACAGTAATTCTCTGAGGATACATATGATTATTATACCCATTTTAAAAATTAATCAGTGCTCTGGGTGTGGTGATACACGCCTGTAACCCCAGCATTTGGGAGGCAAGGCAGGAGGAGCACTGTTGAGTTCAAGGCCAGTGTGAGTTCAAGAATGGCCTGAACTACATAGCGAGACTCTGTCTCAAAAAACCAAAAGAACCCCCAAAAGTCAGTTTATTTACTTTACATATGCATGTCTATTAACCCTTGTAATCTAGGAAGTCAAAACTTTTTACAGTAATTTGATGGTTTAGGATTTGGAGAAATAAAACTGTCTTCATGATGTAAATGGCATATGTTACTATGTAATTTATAAATGGATTTATCCTACAGTTTCATTAGGAATCCTTTATTGCCCTAGTGTAACTGTATACAACTTTTATCTATAACATATAGCACAGATTAAATATTAAGAACACTGTATCATTTGTTAGTTAATCCCATTTCAAGGATTAAAAAAAAAGCTAAGAGATTAAATAACTTGCCCAAGGTCATACATTCAATAAAGTGTAGAACTTGGATTTGATCTCAGTATGAATATCTTACTATTATGCCTGGTGTAAAGATCAGAAAGGATTTGGAAATTCTTGGTGGTGTTCTGTGTTTGTTTTTTTACAGTACTGGGGATTGAACCCAAGCCTCTTGTGTGCTAGGCAAATGCTCTACCACTGAGCTACATCCCAGCCACCCTTTCCCTTTTAATTTTATTTTATTTTGAGACAGGGCCTTACTAAGTTGCCTAGGCTGGCCTCAAACTTATGGTCTTCTGTCTCAGCCTCTGGAGTAACTGGGATTGTAGGCACATGCTGCTGTACCCAGTGCCAGTTTTATTTTAAATCAATCAAAGGATGTTAGTTCTTTGTTGTGTCCATTTCTTTTTTTCTTTTTTTTTTTTTTTTTTTATGTGGGTACCGGGGTCGACCTCAGGACCTCACACTTGCCAGCAAGCGCTTGTGCCGCTGAGCGATATCACCGGCCCTTTTTTTCCTTTTTATGTGGGTACCGGGAGTCAAACTCAGGACCTCGTGCTTGCCAGGCAGGCGCTTCTGCCGCTGAGCCATCTCACCGGTCCTGTGTCCATTTCTGAACAAAAGAATGTCTATCTTTAAGCCTCTGGAATTTGTGGTCGTAAAGAGATGGATTCTATTAGGAATTGAAAGTATCTAAGAAAGTATCTAATGAAGTGATCAGTGCTTCCTAAGAAGCTGGCATTGTCAAGGAAACCTTAAAGAACAAGGAAGAGTTGATTTTGTTCAAATGCTTGAAAATTTTTATTCTAAACCAGAAAGGTGTGTATCACTGCATAGTAATGATAGTGTCTGCCTCAGTCCTGGGTTTCAGCACAGGAAGGCTAAGTCTAATAAGTTTCTTTGACCAAGAACATAGGCTCATTTTCTTCCTTAATGGAAATTACTTTGGTAAACTAGGCATGAACTGGCTTCTTTCTTTCAGGTTCATGTGGATGTTCACAGCCGTTATAATTCTGTTGCCAATGAAACTTTTTGCCTTGAGATTATGGATAGTTTGAGGAGATGCTTAGGGCAACAGGCTGATGTTCGAGTCATGCTTTATGAGGTAAGTCAGTAAAGTGGAAGGAATGTGCCCCCCATTAACATTCTTTTTTATGTTAACTTTTTTTTCTGACTATTAAAGTATAGTAGTTGTGCCCTTATACAGTTAGGACGAGTAGGTTGTGATAGTGAGTCAAAAAGATATTATAATTGTAAATAATATTTGATACTTTTCATATTTTAATTTGAAATATTTAAATATACTACTAATTTGCCAGACTTTTGATTTAAGATCAAGTTTGCTATACGTAACTTCCTATCTCTTGTATAGGCCATCCCCTAATATTATTGCTTCTGGTTATATTTTTTTCTAAAGTTGTATAAAGACTTTCAAGATACTTTAGATGCAGACTTGGTACAGAATCCTTTTAGATGGGTTCAGGCCCCCCTTTTTTAATTAATTTTCTTTCTTTTTTTTTTTTTTTTTTTTTTTGTGGGTACCGGGGGTCAACCTCAGGACCTCGCACGCCAGCAGGCGCCCGTGCCGCTGAGCAATATCACCGGCCCTTTTTTCATATGTGGGTTCCGGGAGTCGAACTCGGGCCCTCGCACTTGCCAGGCAGGCACATACGCCGCTGAGCCGTCTCACCGGCCCCTTAATTAATTTTCTTACCCTAAATTCATCAGAAATTATTTTTAGAGTCTTCAATTCTTTCCAAAATATTCAGCTTATTTTTTATAAAAACAACTTTTCTTTTTTGCACTTTGTTTTCAGATCTTTATAGAATGTCCACATGAATCACATAATGACCATTCAGTTAGGAAAAATGGGGGACAGATACAACTACCACTTCTGATTAGCTTGTAACTCACATTGTGGGATCTGAGTATATAATCTTGGAGGACATGCTGCTATTTCTAGCGTTTACTATGTCATGTATTTCAGCAATTGTATTTCACAGGAGGAAGGAGAACATTAGATAATCTAATTAGTAGATTAAACGGAAACTATTTCAGGGAACACCATTGTAATGGAGAACATATTAAAAAATTTTAATAGTATTGCTAATTTTACCACTCATATATGCATATTTGTGCAAAATTGGAATAAGATTTATATTTTATCTCCTAACATGTAATTATTTTCCTATTTCATTAAATTTTCTTGACAATGTAATTTTTAATGTCAAATGATGAATAATACTTTAAAAGTTTATTGTGGAGCGTTTTTGTTGTTCCTGGTTTTCCACTGTGACTGATGTTTGAATGACCACAGTGCTGGGTCAAAGACTAAAACATTAGAAAGCCTCTTGGTGCCCTTTTGAAAGCACTGAAATAGGGGTGAGGGGTCAGTACTGGGGATCAAATAAACTCAAGGCTTTGCACATGCTACACAAGTGCTGTACCAGTGAGCCAATGAATTTTTTTTAATCACTTAAAAAAACTTTTCTTGACACTCCGTTATGATAAAATCTCTCAGAAACTCTGACCAATAGGATTAGGAAGCAAGTTTCTCATTCTGATAAAGGGTATCTATGAAACCTATGTCTAATATAAATTGTGAAAGAAAAAATGCTTTCCCCTATGCTCAGGAACAAAGGTATTTGTTCTCAGCTCTTCTCTTCAGCATTTTAGTGTCGACCTACCTGATGCAACAAGACAAAAATATATACAAGCGTACAGATTTAAAAGGAAGAAGTAATATCAAAAAAATCTAACAAAATGAGTTTAGTTGGTAAGGTTATGGGATATAAGATCAGTAACCATGCAAAAATCAATTATAGTTTTATGTACTAGCATTGAATAGTTAGAAATTGAAATAAAATATTTAAATAAAAAGTAAAATAGTTACGCAAAATCTGACTGTTAAGGGGCAAAGTATAGCGATAAATGGCTCCAAGCTCAAACTTTATACTACTTGAACAGCAAAATTCAGAAAAAATCTACTTAGTGTTCATAACTTTGCTGTATAAGTGAACCAAAAATCCGACTTGAGAAAACCTGTAGGGTTGAAGGGTGAGTCACGCTTCTCATCTGGCTGTGGACGCAAAGGGCGACACTTCAGTCTAAGTGCCGCTCTCGCCCAGGCAACATACAGTGCATGCGTTAAAACATTTGTCATTGTGCTTTTTTGTTTGTTTTTTGCACTTTATTTGCGTAAAATATCATAACAATGGCTCCAAAGAAAGTTAGTGTAACAGCAGTGAAGCTAAGAGGAAAACTGTGAAACATGATAGAGTTAAAGAAATCATTGCAAAATTTGTTAAAGTCCTGGAGAAATGAATGTATAACTGTAATTTTTGGACCTCAGAACCAATTATTTGGTTTTCCATTTTATCTTGTGGGAAAAATATGTTCAGTTCTTGAACTTTTCTGTGTTCAAACACAAATTTGGAATGAACTGAGTTCAACAACCAAGGTATCCCTGTACTCCAAAGCCAGAGTGATCATGAAGAGATCTAATTTTAATTTAGATAAGTAATCTAAACTTTCTGCATTGTTTCTCCCTGTAGCAAAGTGGTTTCCATTTTTATCAAAGAACTGAGAATAAGATAAAGAAATAGCTTATTTGTTGATTTGATTTCTCCTAGGGGTTCTATGATGTTCTTCGAAGGAACTCTCAGCTGGCTAATTCAATTATTCAGACTCTGCTCTTGCAGGTAAAATATATTTTTATAGATAGCACAGGGAAATCAGATAATGAGGTATTGAGAGGTGATTGATGTTTTCCAGACTTTTCAAGATATAAAATTATTCCCAGCCAGTACACTGGTACGTTGTGAATGTGCTTGATAATGCCATGCTATTCTGGTTGTTGTATTTCAGTCATCTCTGACTGCCTGCCATATTGTCATCGTCTAACTACTACCCCTGTGAGTTAGCTAGCAGTCAGCATCTTATGTAGAAGGATGTTTTGAAGAACCATTTATGTAGAGGCTATCAGCAGCTGTATCTGCTGTATTTCTGGAAAAAAAAAAAAAAAAAAAAAAGATCTAGAGCAAGTGTAGTAAGATACTGAAATGTGTTCTTTCTAAGCAACAGATAGATGCATTGGTGTCTGTTAGGTCATTTTCTATACTTCTCAGTTTTTTTAAAAAAGTGTTTTATTGTTTTTTGTGGGTACCGGGGGTCGACCTCAGGACCCCGTGCACCAGCAGGCGCCCGTGCCGCTGAGCGATATCACCGGCCCTTTTTTCGTATGTGGGTTCCGGGAGTCAAACTTGGGCCCTTGCGCTTGCCAGGCAGGTGCATACGCCTCTGAGCCATCTCACCGGCCCAAAAAAAGTGTTTTTACGTTATGAAATACTTCAAAGGACAATCAAGATGAGAATTCAGATGGAGAATATATAATGTAAATAAAACTTTTCACTGTCTACATTTATTCAGTAAGTATTGTATTTTTAAGCAGTTTTATTGAGATACAGTCTACATGCCATATAATTTTTATTGTTATCTACCAGAAGGGGTTGTCTAGACCCTTAATCCATTTTGTTAGAAATAGAAGCGAGCTCACTGTCTCACTCACCCGCTCTCTTGTGCTTTTTGCCATTGTTTCATGATAATTCTGAAGAAAGCTGCATTTGAAATTAAAGTCTCAGATATGTGGAAGTTATTGGAAGATCTTTTGCTATCCAGGAAGCTTTTCATTGGGACTTGGGATTGATCTTGTGTAAAATTATCTATATTCCCATGTTGAACAAGAATAAAAATCATACTTGATGATACAGAGCAGTGTTTCTCAGCTTAGGTTAACATATAGACCAGTACAGTTCTGCAGACTTCAAAAGAAAAGAGGAGAAAAATAAATAATAGTTACTATTTGTCAGCCCTATTGTATGCCAAGATGTGTTTGAAACACTTTACATGTATTGTCCTGTTTAATCCTTACACAGCATTCACATTAACAATATAATCATTTTTCTTTTTTTTTTTTTTCTTTTTTTTTTTTTTTTCTTTTTTTTGTGGGTACCGGGGGTTCGACCTCAGGACCTCGCGCGCCAACAGGCACCCGTGCCACTGAGCGATATCACCGGCCCCTTTTTCGTATGTGGGTTCCGGGAGTCGAACTCGGGCCCTCGCGCTTGCAAGGCAGGCGCTTACGCCGCTGAGCCATCTCACCGGCCCAATATAATCATTTTTCAAATGAGAAGTAAGGTATGGACAACTGTCAAAATCAGTATAAAAGGTGGTACTGGTATTTTGATCTCAAGACAGTCTGACTCTGGAGCCTCTGTCACCCCCAGGCTTTACTGAAAATGCTACTTGCCTGTGCAGGTTCAGGAATTGGTGGAGGAGTATGGTAAAAGTGAAATAAAGATAATATTTATCATTACTTTGCCTACAGCAAGGGCAGAAAGACATAGATGAGCCAAAGTAATGTAAATTTTTGCTATACTGTTCTTTGGACAACTGGGGAATATATCTTAGAAGATATTAGATACTGAAGGTACCATTAGCTTGGCCAGTTTAAAAAGATGACAAGTGTTGATGAGCCGTAATGCTTTTTCCCCTTTCTGTATGTAGTTAAAGCACTTCTATGAGCCAAAACCTGATCTGCTGCCGCCTCTGAAATTAGGAGCCTGTGTTCTGGCCCAAGGCGATCAGATCTGTCTACAAGAACCACTGGTAAACCTCTTATTCCTCCTGCACTGTAACCATGTTGTTTTCTGTTAACGATAAGGTCAATCTGCAGAAAGATACCTTTCCCTGTGAAACTCTTTCTGGTTCTTCCAAGATTTTACTCTTAAATCTTCCCTACTTACCATTTCAGACCCATTCGTGCCTTTATTTATTGGTAAGATATCTTCATATTAGCAATTTATAAATCATGACATTCACCACTTCCCCTATGGGGCACCTTACCTTTCATTAATGGATTTCCAGTTATATACACAAAATGAATGTCTTCAGAATGGCAGTGTCACCAAAGAGCAGATGAACCCAGAGACCTGCTTCCTTAACCTAAAGGGAAATACATGATTTAGGCTGAGCTAGAATTGGCACTGTTGCACCTTCAGAGTATTTTGGACAGGTTTTTTTCTGTTCTTGTTATTTAGCTTCAGAAATACAAGAAAAAGGACAAAAACTGAAACTCCCCACCCTGAGTGACTTAGAACTCATGGCAGGTGAGGTGGGAGGGAGGAGTGTTTGAGTTGTCCTAGCCTGTCTTCATTGTGTACCTTCCGTGCTAGGATATATCCCCAGCTTAGATGTAAGATGCTGTGTTGGTCTCCCAAAGGTTCCTTCACCATATACCTGTATCTTTAGAATGGCCCCTGCGACTCAGGAGCTAATGCACAAGGTGTGAATTTTACACCTTGTGTCAAACAAAAGACAGCACACTTGATGTCACATTCTGAACTGTCAGCTGCTACCTGTGAGGCTAGTTCCTTTGGGAGAGGTTTAGAAAGCAACACCATTGTTAGTTAAGTTGCTAATTCAGATGGACTTAATTTATAATGTTAATGAATAACTTAAGCCTCATCCATAAGAATTTTTTGATGATTATTAGCAGCTTCATAGGTTTTCCCTTAACATTCAAGAATATTATTCACTTATTTAATGTATTATTTTCTCCTACAGGATTACCTGCTGTGTTGCATTCAGCATTGTTTGGCCTGGTACAAGAGTAGAGTGATGCCCCTCCAACAGGGAGATGAGGAGGAGGAAGATGAGGGATTCTACCAAGAACTAGATGATATGTTGGAGTCCATTACTAATAGAATGATTAAGAGTGAGCTAGAAGACTTTGAACTGGTAATAGCCAAGTCCTCAAGTATATTGAATAAGGGAGTTTTTTAGTAGCTTATTAATTTTTTTTCTTGTGTCTTTTAGGATAAATCAGCAGATTTTTCTCAGAGCACTGGTACTGGCACCAAAAACATTATCTGTGCATCTCTTGTGATGGGAGTCTGTGAGGTTTTAATAGAATATAATTTCTCCATAAGTAATTTCAGGTAAAGTGTTGTTATGACTGCACTTACAGTTTGATGAATACTCCACTATCTATATATGTAGAGAGAGACTTTTTATTCTAGCAATATGCTAGGTACTCCATAGGCCACAGATGATAATGTCCCTTAAATGGATATCTAGCCTAAGACCAAACTATGTTCTTTCCACCAGAGGAACACCAAAGCATATGCCAATCAGGCCTGCAAATGTTATCCCTCTAGCAGTATTCCATTTATTCAAAATTCCCCAGATCCTGACTCAAGTACTCCTGATTTTAATAGGAGAATTTTTTATTAGTGTTAATATTGGACTTTCATGCTGTGCCTTGACTGGTATAAATAAGGAAAGACAAAAGAAAGATCTAGATAGATTGCTGTGATCTGGGAATGCTGTTAATGCACTTATAATGTTATATGTAAAATACAACTTTAAAAATATTGTGCCAGACATGGTGGCACACACCTGTAATTCTATCACTCTGAGAGGCTGAGGTAAGAGGATCAAGTTCGAGCCCATCCCGGGCAATTTAGCAATTTAGCGATTTAGTGAGAGCCTTTTTCAGAATAAAAAGTAAAAAAGGGGCTGGAGATATAGTCCAGTGTGAAGGTCCTGGGTTCAACGCCCAGTACTAGAAAAAAAAAAAAAAATGTGATTTCCTTATTACTGTCTGTAAAAGTAAACCATGATAGTCTGATGATTGACCTTGATGACCTCGTTTTCTTTTACACAGTAAGAATAAATTTGAGGATGTTCTGAGCTTGTTTATGTGTTACAAGAAACTCTCTGATATCCTTAATGAAAAAGCTGGTAAAGGCAAAGCTAAAATGACCAACAAGACACGTGATAGTTTTTGGTCCATGAAATTTGTGTCTGATCTTCTCGCTGCTCTTTTCAGGTAAGGTTCTACTTGTGTGTGTAAAGGTAAAGGTAGCAGCTTGGCAAAGAATATACTGCCTACCCAGTTTCACTTGGACCAGCCAAGTTTAGAGTCACAGTTCTTATCGGGTACAGTAAGAAATGTTAGGAGGTGGTTTGGTTTTTGCTTTTTTTGTTTTGTTTGTTTCTGTTTTTGTTTTTGTTTTTATGTGGATACCAGGAGTCAAACTCAGGACCTCGCACTTGCCAGGCAGGCACTTATGCTGCTGAGCTATCTCACCGGCCCTGTTTTTGTTTTTTTGAGACAGGGTCTCGCTATGTAGTCCAGGCTGGCCTTGAACTTGCTGTGTAGCCAAGGGTGGCCTCAAACTCATGGCACTCCTCCTGCCTCAGCCACCCGAGTGCTGGGATCACAGGAGTACAGCACCATGCCTGGCTGTTAGGAGGTTTTAATGTTCTTGGAATGAAAGTAGGACAGTCGTGGGTCAGCAACTTAAAGAGGTACCTCAGATTATTAAGGATAAACAGAAACTGGAGTAATGAATGAAAAGAGAGGGATCAATTCCAGTGAAGTGTTATAAGAAAACCTACCTCTAAAAAGTTTGAACACAACAACAGATTAAAAAGAAAGGAAACAGGGGCCGGTGAGATGGCTCAGCGGTGTACGCGCCTGCCTGGCAAGCGCGAGGACCCGAGTTCGACTCCCGGATCCCACATATGAAAAAGGGACCGGTGATATCGCTCAGCGACACGGGCGCCTGCTGGTGCGCGAGGTCCTGAGGTCGACCCCCGGTACCCACAAAAAAAAAAAAAGGAAACAAATGAATTTTTAAAAGTGGGTGAGGCAATCAAGAAAACTAAAAGACCAAGACTGACATTGAAATTTTATCAACGCGTAGAGGATTAGGGGAGGGCAGAGCAAACAAGGTAATGCTAAGAATGACTGTGAAAGACCATGGACTGCCTAGAAAGCCTGCTGTTCGTTTTGCTGGCTGTTGCTGTTCTGAGCAGTCCCAGAAAGCCTAATTCCAGATCCAAATACAGTACCATAGGAGAATGTTCCTTGTTTTGTTTTGTTTTGTTTTGTTTTGTCCTCTCTCTCTAGGGATAATATCCAAAGCCATGAAGAGAGCCTGTCTGTTCTCAGGTCCAGCAGTGAGTTCATGCGCTACGCAGTGAACGTGGCCCTGCAGAAGGTGCAGCAGCTAAAAGAAACAGGGCATGTGCGTGGCCCTGATGGCCAAAACCCAGACAAGATCTTTCAGAACCTCTGTGACATAACTCGGTGAGCCACTCCCACACTCAGAAACCTCTTGGTTTGCTTGCTTGCTTGCTTGCTGTCCCCAAGAAAAGAAATTGGGGATGGGAATAAAGGTGATTTACTGAAAATGAGACAAGCATTGTGTCACACACCTGTAAACCTGGCACTCTGGGAGGCTGAGGTAGGAGAATCACAAATTTGAGCCCAGCAAGGACAACTTAGTGACTTAGTGAGACCCTGTCTCAAAATTAAAAATGAAGGAGTGGGGATATAGCTCAGTGTGAGAGCCCTGGGTTCAATCCCCAGGACTGGGGTAGGGGGATAGGGGCAGTGAAATTGCAATCACTGGTATTAAGTCTTTTTTCTGGTTCTGCTTTGGTGTGGATATCACTTAAACACTTACCAGAATGTCTAAAATTAGAAGATTGACTATACCAAAGTGTTGCCATAATTGTGGTGTGGAAGAATTTGAGCTTCTACACTGTCAGTGAAACTGTAAACTGATAACAGCCACTCTGGAAAAAAATGTAACAGTTTTCTTTTATTAGTAAATGTTTGCGATATACAATATAGATACATCATAGGGTATTGGCCTCAGTTTCTTAAAAAGTTATACAACCACTGTATAATCTGCCCTTAGCCAGGCAGGATGGCACACACCTGTAATGCCAGCATTCGGGAGGCTGAGGCAGGAGGATTCCTGTGAGTTCGAGGCCAGCCTGGGCTACAAAGTGAGTTCAAGGCCAGCCTGAACCCTACATAGTGAGACACTGTCTCAAAAAGACAAAAAAAAAAAAAAATCTGCCCATACTCCTTTTTGGTATTTACCCAAAAAGAAATGAAAGCAGCTATCCATATACAGCCTTGTATACAGAGGTTCATAGTGGCTTTACTTGTAATAGCAAAATCCAGAAAGAACAAAAATTGCCCATCAACAGATACATGAATAAACTGGCAAATGGACAGGCTATGGTACAGTCAGCCATAAAACAGAACAGACTGTAACCCATGCAACAAGGAGTGACTCTCACAAGCATGTGCTAGATAAAAGCTAGGGTCAAAAGGTTATGTAAGGAATGATACCACTTGCTTTTTCTTCCTACTACTGGGGATTAAAGTCAAGGCCTTCACATTGAGCTGTCTCCAGCCCTTTTTTTATTTTTTATTATTTATTTATTTATTTATTTTTTGTGGGTACCAGGGGTCGACCTCAGGACCTCGTGCGCCAGCAGGTGCCCGTGCCACTGAGCAATATCACCGGCCCTTTCTTCATATGTGGGTTCCAGGAGTCGAACTCGGGCCCTCGTGCTTGCCAGGCAGGTGCGTACGCCGCTGAGCCATCTCACTGGCCCCCTTTTCTCATTTTTTATTTTCAGATAGGCACCAAGTCACTTAGTTGTCCAGGCTACACTCAAATTTGCCATCTTCCTGCCTCAGCCTCCCAGAGTCCTGGGGTAATGGGTACACCACCACACTTGGCTAATGATACCACTTTTAAATGATATTTTGTAAAAAGTGTCACTATAGGGACAGAAATTAGGTTCTTAGTTGTTTGGAAATGGGAAGAAAGACTTGACTACCAAAGAACACAAAGAAACTTCTGGAGTGATGGAAATATCTTGAGAGGAGATTTCACACCTGTATGTCTTTAAAAATTCATAGCATGGGCTGGTGAGATGGCTCAGCGGCGTAAGCGCCTGCCTTGCAAGCGCGAGGGCCCGAGTTCGACTCCCGGAACCCACATACGAAAAAGGGGCCGGTGATATCGCTCAGCGGTACGGGCGCCTGTTGGCGCGCGAGGTCCTGAGGTCATTCGCCCGGTACCCACAAAAAAAATAAAAAATAAAAAAATAAAAATTCATAGCACTGTTCACTTGTAGGATACAAAGTTTACTTTCTGTAAATTTACCTTAAGGAGCCTGCCTTTAGAAATAAATTTCTTCCCCCATTTCAGGGTCTTCCTGTGGAGATATACTTCAATTCCTACTTCCGTGGAAGAGTCAGGAAAGAAGGAGAAGGGAAAGAGCATCTCGCTGCTGTGCTTAGAGGGTCTGCAGAAGATACTCACTGCTGTGCAGCAGTTCTATCAGCCCAGGACTCAGGAGTTTCTCAGGTCTCTGGGTAGGCATCGATTTGAAGCCTTCTGCTTCCTATCCAACCCCCTTGATTCTCTTTGCTCACCTACTGGAGGACACCTGAGAGCTAAGGAGTGACAGACAGTGGACTCAGGAGTAAACTCAGGCATCTACTGGGTTGCATTTAACCACAAATAGTGACTGGAAAATGGAACATAGTATTAAGAAATTGCAGAATTTGAGCTGGGCATTTTGGCACTCTGGGAGGCTAAAGCAGGAAAATTGCAAGTTTGAGCCCAGACTGTATCTTAGCAATTTAGTGAGACCCTGTCCCAAAATAGAATAAAAGGGGAGAGGCTGAGGGTATATCTCAGGGTTTAATCCACTGTACTCCCACACACAGGAAAAGGGAGGGGTAAAGTGAGAGAGGAAGGAAGGAAGAAGAAAAGAAAAAAAACTGTGGCATTTTAGAAATACACTGAAATCTGCCTTCATACATTTTGGCTTTCTAAAATTTTAGCTATTAAAAGTCCGAAAAGGAATGAGTCAATTTCAAAGATGACAGAGTTCTTTTCTATTTCTAGAGGTCACGGGTAAGGAAGGAGAAGAAGATGCAGAAGTCAGTGTTACTCAGAGAGCAGCATTCCAGATCCGACAGTTTCAGGTGAGAAGCCTGGGCAAGCCGCTGCGCTGACCTGGAGGACACTTGCAAAGGGCAGGCTGTGAGCAACTTTGCACAGGAAATCATTTTCCTGAGTCATGCCAGCAAGAGCACCTAGCTTTTAGAGTTAGGGATAATACATTTAGAAGGGTCCTAATGAGGCTGTGGATTTGGCCACCCCAACCTGCAGAACTCACTGCCTTCAAGAGTCCATGTTTGAGGTGACATAAAGAGATAGCCTGGAGCCTTTCAAAGTACCAGGAATGGCTGCTGGGGTATATATGTAGCAGGGAATGAAAAGGAAAACATCTGCCCTTCTAAGCTTACATTATAGTAGGGAGAGACTGAGAAATAATAGAATACATAGCATCTCAGTTATTAGGGAATGTGCGTAGGGAATGCTGGGCTTGGGGCATGGTCTACACTGACGGCCAAGGGATAGGATCAAGGGAGATGAAAACTGCCAGAAATTGTGTACCACTTTATTCCTGATGTAAATTTGACAGGGCCTTAGAGAAGAAAGATTTCATAGTTTCAAGAAAATCTGCAGTTTATACTTGAAAACAGAAAACTATTCAATCCAGGTTTATGTTCAGATTTTATCTTTTTGGGAATTTGGTAACTCTGAATTCTTTCTGTTCCAGTCTTAGGAATCTCTGGCTAAATGCTTCTTCTCCCTGATAAGAACATGTCTGCTCATGTTTTTGTGCATACTTTCCTTTTTCAGAGGTCCTTGTTGAATTTACTTAGCAATGAAGAGGAAGATTTTAATAGCAAAGAAGCACTCCTCCTGGTCACTGTTCTGTCCACCTTGGCCAAGCTCCTGGAGCCCTCGTCTCCTCAGGTACCATGCTGCTCATTCAGTGCCTTTTAGCAATCCTCAGAAGGCAAGTATTACTGCTTTGCAAAAGTATAAGTCAACATATCCTCCTGAAATCTAGCATATTTAAAATATTATTTCATTATGCACCCAAGTTAATTAAAAAAAAAAAACTTGGGTGTATAATGAAAAAGATAAGATGTCTTTTCTATATAATATTTCTACCATAACATATAGCCGTGTAAGGGCCAGAACATGCTTTTGTTTGGCTGCTGTGAGCGGTAAACTGTAAACACTAGAAAAAACCTCATGTTTATGGTTGGTGCTTTCAGTATTCTTTTTTTTTAACCCCTGGTGCTAGGAATTGAACCCAGGGCCTTCACAGTGAGCTGATCCCTGGCCATTTTTATTTTTTATTTTGACATAGGATCTTATTAAGTTGCCCGGGCTGGGTAACGTTGCCATCCTCCTGCCTCAGCTCTCAGAGTTCTGGGATTACATACATGAGCCATCACACACAGCTTGCCTTTGTAACCCAGTCTTGATGTTTCTTGATGTTTACTCCTTCTTTCCTAAGATGAAAGCATGTTAATTATGAAGATAGTAATTCATATTCAGCAATTGGATTTCTCAATGAAGTTGTGTGGTACTGGTTTGGGGAGAATTCAACAAAGGATGATGATTAAGTCAGAAAGTGTGACCATAGTCCCAAAGCAGGAACAAGTGCAGAGAGAGGTTGTCTGTATGTACGTGTGGGTAGGCACACGTACACTTAGAATTGTGCCACCCGCACAAGGATCTACACACAGAAGAATAAGAGTAGGGCCACATTTGGTGGGTTTATTCCACTCGTCAATATTTCCCGGCTGGATGGTAAAGAAACATCCCAGCAGCAAGGACTTGGTGCTCCAAGCCCAGCCATGTTCTGATCTGAGAGGAAGACCACTCGAAGGCCTCCTCCTGTGAACCTTTGCTCAGGAACTGCTGCTCTGGGGAAGCCTGTGGATGTGATGTGTGAGCACTAGAAAGCAGACCTGCCTGACTTTCCTGATGTCCTAGTTGCAGGTTACCCTGAGGAAAGTTCCTTTTCTGCCGTCTTTGTCCCAGCTCCAAGCAGCTCACTCCTACTGGACTTTCAGCTTTTTGTTTTCATATGGCAACTTTGAAGCAGAAAGGAAAGGACTGGGAAAGAAACACAGAGACAGAAATTTGAGCTGTAGGGGAGTTTGGGCTAAAACATGTTTGGAAAGGCTAATAGTTGTGGGAAAAAGTTTAATTTGCTCTTCCCCACTGTCCCATCTCATTAATTTTAGGCAGTGTCTTTAAATTTTTTAAATTGAGTTTTGAATGGGTAATGAAATCCTCTGATTTGAAAACCAGAAATTATAAAAATATTTAGAGCAAGTGTCCCTCACAGTCAGGTTCTCCGCCTGTTTGCTCCTCTGTATCCCAAATAAGTAAACACTGTCTCCTAAGTGTCTTTCAGGAGTTTCTCTGCCTATACAAGCCAATGTGAAGTTAGATTCCTATTCCCATCCATGCTCCTCTTGCCACAAAAGCTGCTTCTACTTTCTGCTTACTTCATTTAACACTGTATTCTGGAGATCTTTTAATGCCAATTCATAGAGAACCTTCAGTTAGTCTCTTACTTTACCTTTTTCCCCTCAACAAATAAAAACTGAATTATTAGTCATTTGCACTTAAGGTTCACTTCATCTCAGTGCCTTCGTAGCTGAAAGCCAATTCCAAAGAACTGCTGTAGCAGAAAGTGTCTGGTAATTCAGACATCTGCTGTCCCAAAACTTAAGTCTCCTTTACCTAAGAAATTTTGTCTGTTTTTTTTTGTTTGTTTTGTTTTGTTTTTTGTCTTTTTTATTCCCTTTTTCCACCCTCTCTCTTTTAAACTCCTTTGGCCTCTTGGCTCCTAGATGCTAATTCTACTTTCCTTATAGCCAGGATTTTCATCTCCCACACCTCTGTTAGTCTTACATCCTTAAAGCTGTCTAAAGTGTGGGTGGAGACTTGGCTATAAGCCACCATGGTAAGGGCAGAGGAAGGTCAGACAGGATCCAGACCCAGGACTTTGGGCCCTTAATGTGGACATAGACATCGAGAATTAAGTCATATGCTGTATTAGAATAGTATTAATAATTCTCCTAAGTTTGGTATGTTCTCTAACATTACCACTTTAGGCACATATTTTGGAAGGTCATTTGCCCAGGCTTGGAAAGGCGTAGGACTCTTCTGTTCTGACAGCAGTTACCTTTAGCATGTTTTGTTTTTTTTGTTGTTGTTGTTGTTGTTGTTTTTTGGACCGGGAATTGAACTCAGGACCTTGCGCTAGCCAGGCAGGCTCTTGTGCTGCTGAGCTATATCCCCGGCCCCTAGCATGTTTCTTTAATATCTAAATGACTGTCATTTAGTTTATACAGATGTTATCCTGGACATCTAAGATTTGCAAGGAAAACAGCCAAGGTAAGTATCCTGCTACATTTTCTGAAAGCTTCATGTATAATCATCACCAACTAGTTTTTAGAAAAGATAAGATACTCCCATTACACATTCACCAGTGTGGCCAGCATGAGGAAGGCACATAATGATTACCAAGTGTGGGCAAGAATGTAGAGCCGCTGAGTGTCTCATTCACTGTCGGTGGCAGTGTAAATTGGTGTAACTATTCTGGTAAACTGTTTGGCAATATCTACCTGCTAAAATTAAACATACCCATGACCCAGCAGTTCTACTCCCAAGGCAAATATGTGGAAGAATTCTTTAGCAGCATTCTTTCAGTATGTAACAATGAACCCTAAGTGAAGTGTACATCAGCAGAATGGACGAAGGAATTATGATGCTATAAAGTGGAAAACCACACAGCACCACAAACAGACTGACTACACCTGCACACACCAACATGGAGAGGATTTCGCAGACAATGCAGAACAAAAGCCACGCACAAGAAAGTACACACTGTATGATTCTGTTTAGATAGACTTCAAAATCAAAATCAGACAAAACTCATCTATGGCGTTAGACATCAGGATAGCAGTTGCATTGGTGGGGTGGGGAGCTAGGAGGCCGGTAATGCGCTAGATGTTAGTGCTTGTGACCCAGTGATGGTGACTAGTGGTGACTTCTTTCTTGGGCGCATGGATAAAGGGGCACGATTGCAGTAGAGCTGTCTGGCTGAAGTATGTGACATCGGAGCACAATGAACTGAGTGTTCTGGCTAGACACACACATGGACTCTTGCAAGACCTGATGAGGTTATAACTTACCTTGAATTTTTTCTTTCATACCCCTAGAAGATGCGTCATTTTGCAAGAGCTTGATGAGCTTGCTCTTCTGCCTGCATGCTTCAGTTAAGAGTCCTGTCACCCTGCTGCGTGATGTGTCCCAGGATATCCATGGGCAGCTGGGAGACATAGACCGGGTACTGCAGCTCAGGTCATCCTCTGTGGGAGTGGAGGTCGAGGGGCTAGCTTTATTAGCTTTGGGTCTTACCTCTCTTTCCCGCCCCAGGATGTAGAGGTAGAAAAAACAAACCACTTCGCAATGGTGACTTTGAAAACAGCTGCCCCCACTGTCTGTGTAAGTGCTGATCCCAGTCCATGGGAAATACCTTGTCTTCCGTTCTGCTTTGAGTAGTGAAGGCTCAGTTACAGTAGCTTTTGTCTTAAGGCCTGAACCCCACCTGTAGAAGCCATGGCTATGATATTGCGACAACAGCTGCGTGTAGTGACTCATGCCAGGTATTCTTTTCTCTCACAGTTACTTGTTCTGAATCAGGCTGAGAAGGTCCTAGAAGAAGTGGACTGGCTAATCACCAGGCTTAAAGGACAAGTGAGCCAAGAAACCCTGTCAGGTAAAATGTCTTCAGGTGGAGCTCCAGAAATTGTGATGAGGGCAGAATCTAAATTGGACTGCATAAAGGTAGAGCCCTTGAGCTAAATTCCTTCTTGTTTTTGAGCTAGATTCTGATGTGACGGAAGAAGTAGAAGGTAGTGTGCCTTGTGACAGCATGATTATTGATTCACTTTGCATAACGAATGCTCTTTTCTGTACCAGATTTCTAGTTAATAGTATGTAGTTGATGCCTAATTTTCTTTACTATTAACTAGAAAATAAAACTGGTTGAAATATACCAATATTGTTTCTCTTCAGAAGAGGCCTCTTCTCAAGTAACCCTACTAAACCATCCCACTGAGAAAGCCATCATCATGCAACTGGGAACACTCCTGACATTTTTCCATGAGCTGGTGCAGACGGCCCTGCCTTCGGGCAGCTGTGTGGACACCTTATTGAAGGACCTGTGCAAAATGTACACCATCCTTACAGCACTTGTCAGATATGTGAGTGTCTGAGAAACAGGGTTCCCCCCACATACACTACCACCCCAGCTCTACCCCAGCTAGCCAGGAGGGGAGGCTGGGACAGCAGCATGCTGCTGAGAATGCCTGCGAATGTGGCTCTTGTCCTTATCTTTGCAAGTCATGGTTTCATTTCACTTTGGTCAGTAGGGCAGTCATCTGCACAGGCCAGGAGAAAATAGTTGATAGGATTATTCTAAATCTGCTTTCAGAGCCTCGTATTTCCTTGGCATGTAAGTAATACCGGATTGAGAAAGAACCCTTTTTCAAAGAACTCTTTCCTTGAGAATCTTGGCCAAGTCTGACACTTAGTTGACCCATTCTCACTGATTCTTTAAAGATCAAAACAGCCCTGCAGTACTTTCATTGCAGGGACTAAGTAAGTGAAACACTTGTAACATTCTGGTCCTCAGCAGATTCAGAAGGTGATAGGAAGTAGGTAGTTTAATTCTATCAGTGATCTATATTGAATACTTAGAAAGGCATAGACCAACCCACAGTGTATGAGACAGCACTGCCACCATCTCTGGAATGTGCAGTTCTAGCTACATGTGTGGCTGTGGCTACTAAGGTGCTGTAATGTTAATACTAAGAGCCTCTTCCCTTTATTTGCATTCTTAGGGAACAGCCAAGTTGTTGGTTTGCTAAGATGCAAAGATTCTCAACCTGAAGGATTTTAAAGCAATAAGCTGAGCAGATCAGAACAGAAACCTTTCATTTCCTGCTATCTGGGAAGCTTAGGAGCTTTGGAGGAAGGGAAAAGGAAGCCTGTTCTTGGCTTCTGTATGGATTTTTCTTTTCCCTCTCTAGTCAGAGTGATGAGTCACACTCCATAGCTTCTCTACAGAGTCACCTGTGCTTCATAGGATGGTCTGCTAAATCTGGGAATCTTTTTGTTATTAGTATCTCCAGGTGTGTCGGAGCTCAGGAGGAATTCCAAAAAATATGGAAAAGCTGGTAAGTTGAGAATGGCTTTCCTAAGAATGGAAGAGCATTTTATTTCTGCAGTTACATTGATTTCCTCCTCTGCTGCAGGTGAAGCTGTCTGGTTCTCATCTGACCCCCCTGTGTTATTCCTACATTTCTTATGTACAGGTAAGTGGGTTCAGAGGCAGTACCAAAGTTAGTCTTCAAGAAAGGGCCTATGTTGCCAGGGCACTGCTTGGTCACCTGACTTGAGTTTATGTAAAGTTTCTTCCCTACTTAACATAAGTCAGAAGTACCCATCTGAGACAAAGCCAAGACTTGAAGACTTTGTAGCAATGAGGTTTTTATGCATACCAAGAAAATCATTTTGATTTAGAGAAAGAAAGCATCTGATATGTTTGCATTTGGAGCAGGGAAGGAATAAGCTTGCTTTGCCTCTGTCAGGTGGTTCATTTCTAGGTGACTGAAAGTCCCTGCCATCAGGCACCCTTTCAGAATGTGAGTACCTGTGACAGCAGCCACCTAAAGAAGGCTGAGATCAGATGGCTAAGAGAGCAGCAGCATCCTCTGGGGATGCAGAGGGTTATGGGCTCCTTCTATCATTTGCCTTGATCCCCTCTAAATTAATAAAGTAAAAGTTTTTCAGAGTTTGGAGAAATTTTAAGTGTCATATGGTCATAAATACTATCAGGTTCTTATAGTATTTTAACTTTCTGTACTGTTTGCTTAAACCAGAGTTTTAACCTTACCATTGTTGACATGTTAGGCCAGATAATTTTTTGCCGTGGGGCCTGTTCTGTGCATTTTAGGATGTTTAGCAGTATCCTGGACCTCTCTACCTACTAGATGCTAGTAGGAGATGCCCCAGTTGGTGACGACCAAAACTGGCCAGAAATTACTCAATGACCTTATGGGGCAAAATCATCCTTGGCTGAGAAGCACTCCCTTAAACACGTGAAGGGATAGGAGTCATATTGTCTCCTAAAGTCACTTACTTTGCCTCTGCAATAAACGTACTCAGGGCTTTCAGTGATCTTTAGAGACTGGATCACTAAGTGTCAGTTTTGGCCAAGATCTTGGAACCGTTTGTTAAAGCAATGGACTGTAACCATTTTGATAATGATGCTTCACTTGATTACTCCCCATCATTACAGGCCTGACATCCTCCTATGAGTGGCTTGCTCGCCTCTCCTTGAGAATCAGTGGCCCAGCAGCCTTTCATCTGGCTTCAGCTGAAGGAGTTCTGGTAGCATGCAGATATTAAGGCACTCTGTAACCACCTTTATGCCAGTTTTGTGATCTGTGTCAGGAATGCATCATCTAATTTCTGGCCAGTTTATAACTTACTCCCATTAAGTTTGCTTTTTTTTTTTTTTTGAGACAAGGTCTTGCTATGTAGTTCAGGCTAGCCTTGAACTCGCTTATGTACCCCAGGCTAGCCTCAAACGCGTGGCGATCCTCCTGCCTCAGCCTCCTGAGTGCTGGGATTATAGGCGTGCACCACCAGGCCGGCTTCCATTAAGCTTTTACTTCCAGTGCTTTCCTTCTATCTCGCCCAAATGCTGGTGGGCATGCTTTTGTCAAGCTTCATAGCTGTAAATTTTCATGCGGTTGCCATTCTGTCAGATCTACTGTCTGTACAGAATATAACCTGCTATTTCTAAATTGGGGTTTTAAGCTCCTAGTCTCCAAATTCTTACTGCTGCTTGTAAGGCTGCATTTCACAAAGTATCCTGTAGAGACTGATGCAGTTCTTAGAAACTCGGATTCATATCATATTCCTTGTCTTAGAGACTCATGATGCTCATTAGATTAAAGGTCCCAGAAGGTCCAACAGTACATTCAATGGTAGTTTCCAAGCCTATACAAGAACTTTAAAAAAAAATAACATTACTGTTTGGCAGAATAGTGTTCCACAATTCAGTTTGGTAAACACTGATATTGGACCATATTTAGCAGCCTCATTACAATCCAGAAGTCACTGTATCCCTTCATGTATTAGAACAACTAATAGAGACCCCTTGCCTTGTCCCTATGTGGTTCAGTTCTCATGCATGGCCTCATTCGTCCTTCTATGCTTTGTGATCAGGACTTACCCTGTATTAGAGCAGTTAATTGAAATCTCCAAGAACAGACAGCTAGTAAGAGGCCCAGCTGAGACTTGACCCCAGCTAGTTTGGCTGTACACCAGAGTTCAGAAGGCTTTCTGTAAAGGGCCAGATAGTACATGTTTCAGGTTTTGTGGGTCATAGACTGTCACATGTATTCAACTCTGCTGTTAAAATATAAAAACAGCCACAGACAAGTATGCAAGTAGTGAATGTGGCTGTGTTGCAGTGAAAATTTATTCTCAGAAACAGACAATGAGGGCTGGGTGTACCTCAGTGGTAGAACACTTGCCTAGCATGAAAAAAAGTAATGGGCTGGATTTGTCCTTTGGGCTGTAGTTTGCCAACACCCGCGCCACTGTAGAATCATTTGCTATTTGTAGACATGTAATATGTTGGAGGGTTGCGATTTTTGTGTTTCTGACCCCATTCTCAAGCATTTTTTTCTGTGAAGCATGAGATACCTCAGAGGTTCTGTTCTCCTAAATTACACAAAAATCAGCTTCCTGTATCCCCTGGGCATCTTCTCCCTTCCCTGTCTATATTTGCCTTAATGCCTACTGACAATGCAGGCAAACATTTTTCTCTTTGTGTGATCCTAGTGAGTGAGTGACCCTGAGCAAGAGCCCGTAGTTCCATTAACTCAAACTCTAATGTGGAAATGGGGATGACGCTTGCCACATCTTCCAGAGCTGTGCTTCTCTTGTTGCCTCCCCCCCACACACACACTGCCTTAGTGTTTGGGGAAGAAAACACTGAAAACCACTGCACCAAAGCCTGTAGCATCCTAGCAGAGCTGCAGACCTTCAGTGATGCTCTTTTCTGGCTCTAATACCTTTTCCTGGACTTTGTTTCCCTATTTTTTCCCATGGTTCTCATTTTTAGTACTTCCTGTGTCAGCAGGGATGGGCAGTAGACAGGGTTATGTTCGGCAAGTCTCAGCAGGGTACCATCCTGGATGACAGCTCTGGAAAGATGGCTCCACTTCCCTATGGTCAGGTGAAGTCTGTCTGTGGCTGGTTTCCTTCCCCGCCCTGCCCTCTGTACTCTGCCTTCCATGGCCAAAAGTAGCCTTGTTCCTGCCAGCCCCTTCTGAGTCTCTGCTGTCCCTTCCCTTCCAGAACAGAGCATGTGGCTGCCTCTCCTGCCTCCAGTGGTATAGCTTCTCTGCACTTTCAGGTCATTGTTTTGGGTGGTCTTTTTGGTCTTTATTTTTGGCATTGCTAGGTATGGCTTCTTGCTTGCTGGGCAAGCGCTCTACCACTGAGCTGCATCCCCAACCCAAGGTCTTTTTTTTCTTACTTCTGAGGAATGTGGCATGTTCCTTTCCTAGAAGGTATGAAATACTCTTTGAGGTAAAAGCTTCCTGTGTTCTCATATACCTTGAACTTTGGTGTTTTTCCCTCAAGTCTCTCCTTCCTCAGGTGGTGATTCTCTGTTAGCTTGTCAATACCCTGTCCTTGGTTGCTTTATCAGGTTTTCGTCCTCTCCAGGAGCTCGTTATTCCCCAGTAGTCTCCAGTGTAGGAAGTGTTTCTGTGGCCCTTTCCACCCTTGAGTATGATAACCACACTGCACCTAAAGTACATCTGTGATGGCCTCTAATTGGAAAATCTGTGGCCTCTGAAACAGCTTCCTCTCGTTTATGCAGGCCTTTTAGCTGACAGCCCAGCAGGAAGATGCCTGCCCCTGCTACCACCTTGACAGCTGCATTTTTACCGTGCCTCGGCTGGCCCAGGACAGTAATGGCTGTCCTGCCCTCTATTCCTGTGTGTTACCTCCAACCATGAAACACAGAGGAACATCTGACTATTACAAAGCATCACAAAATTTTCCTCATCTTCCAGCATCTGCTGCACAGAAAATCCTACTCACCCAGATGTGGTCCCCATTGTCCATTGTAATTACCACTAGCCTGCTAACTATAGAAGAACCTTCAGGAATAAGACAGTGTGTTTCTTCTTCTTTAGAATAAGAAATCCACAGGAGAGAAGAAAAAGGAGAAAACTGCTGTTGCCATGGTTATGGTAAGCTACTGACACTGTTAAAACACAGTTGCAGGTCATTAGTTCTTCATTAAAACTGTTTTGGGGGGGGCGGTGAGATGACTCAGCGGCATACGCGCCTACCTGGCAAGCGCGAGGGCCCGAGTTCGACTCCTAGAACCCACATACGAAAAAAGGGCCGGTGATATCACTCAGCAGCACGGGCGCCTGCTGGTGCGCGAGGTCCTGAGGTCGACTCCCGGTACCCACAAAAGAAAAAACAAAACTGTTTTTAGGAAACGCTGGTGAGTCCAAAAGACACTCCCTACAGGACAGGATCTGTAAGAATTGGTGAGGGTACAGGAAAGTGGGTACTTTGCTGGCAAAGGGAAAAATAAGTGCAACCTCTGAAGGGGACAAATTTGGGAGTAACTACTGATGTAATAATTCCACTTTTAGGATATAGAAACTACAAAGGCCTATGTATAGGAGATTGTCACCCAAGATGGCATCTGTTGAAATTCCCAGAACATTAATGTATCCACATTTGGCTATAGAATTATCTCCAAGATAATTTTTTTAAAAGATGAGAGTGTGTGTGTGTGTGTGTGTGTTTTCTTTTAAGACAGGGTCTCACTGTGTAGCCCAGGCTGGCCTCAAACTCGTGATCCTCCTGCCTCAGCCTCCTGAGTGCTGGGGTTACAGGTGTGCACCACCACACCTGGCTATTTTCCTCATTTATGGGCTTGGAAAAAAATATATATCATTTAAATGGAAGGCAAAGACATGTAATCCCAGCAGTGAAAATTCACGTGCAGACTACAAAAGGAAAGAGGACGTGCCAGTCAGAGAGGCAGCTAAATTTCTGCAGATGACCCTGCCCATAGTCCATCTTTAAACAACAAATGCTTAGGAATTACACATGGAATGAGTCAGTGCAACCTCTGCTGGCATTTAGGTAGAGATTAGGCTGCCAAGACTCTATTGGTATATGAGGAAAATTACATTTAGTTGTGAAATAGTCCAGTTTTCCCCCAAAGCCATGTGCAGTTCTGCTCTACAGGAAAGTTTCCAAATCCATGAAACCAGAAATGTAAATCTTATGTTCTTTCCTTTAGGCCAGAGTTCTTCGGGAAACCAAGCCAATCCCTAACCTCATCTTTGCCATAGAACAGTACGAAAAATTTCTCATCAACCTTTCTAAAAAGTCCAAGGTAAATGCACTCTCTTATTTGTTCCCATTTCCCTTACTCGGGGATCTGGCAAACCAAACCAGCGTGACTGCCTTGGGAGAAAAATCAGACTACAATCCATTCCTATTTCTTTGCTATTTCTGATCAGATAGCCTGAGCCCCAGCGTCATGGTGCGAAGCTGATGGGAAAGGGAAGCAGGCCAAGGGGTGGGAAGAGGCTTGGGAGGGCTGCACTGGACATGGTGTCAGCTGTCCCAGAAGCCCTATGAGGCACAAGGTGTTCCTTGCAATCCGTCCAGGTGAACCTGATGCAACACATGAAGCTCAGCACCTCACGAGACTTCAAGATCAGAGGCAACGTCCTGGACATGGTTCTCCGAGAGGATGAGGAGCAGGGAAGCGAACAGGTCCTGCCTGAACACAGCAAGCCCCACCTACACCTCCTGGCTGCTTGGGAGCAGCCACAGGTGGGAGGGCAGCAAGCAACAGCCAGGGAAAGGGCAGAAAAGTGATCAATGAGGAAAGCAAAGGATGCTCAAGGGAAAGATTTTAAACTTTGAACAAAATCCGACGACAATGTCTTGATTGTAGACGTTTTCAGGAAGAAAGCAGTAACCAGTGTCTTCTCCCGGGCCTGTCCTTGTTTGCATCCTCCACCGCTCTAGCTCAGGAACCAGTTTACATCCTTCCCCATGCTCTCAGAGCGAGCTTCTCTGAAGTAATGTGAATGAGGCTCCCACCACTTCATCCCTGTGCTGGTTTCTTTCAGTTGGACCAGTTCCAGCCCCACACCCTCATCACTGCAGTAGAGCCCAGTGTCTCCTTACCTCCAACACCTAACATTTTCATCTCAGGTTTAAGGTAGAAGTAACAAACCCGTGGTCTCCTCCCATTTCAGAGTTGGAAGTTTACATAAAACACCATGAAGTTCTGGCTTCTCAAGAGTTCTGAACCTGTATTCTTCAGATTATCACACACAAGCCAGGCCCAGGCCCTTTACCTCCTTGGCATTTGAGTTCAGCAGGGTCCTGTCCTAAGGGAAGGAGTTGATGCTCACTACTCTACTCTGGAACTCTCCTATCCCTTCAACATAATTAGCACCCATGAGTGGGAAGGGGGACAGATGAAACGGTAAAAGGGTTTTGTTGTTTGGTTTTATTTCCACTGTCCTAGAGCAGCCTTGTCACTCTCCCCTTCTAGAGCACTGCATTGGAGCACAGGGAACAGAACAAAGGACCAGCCAGGAAGAAAAGAAAACAATGAAACGCCTGAGTTAACATGAACTTTGGGGCTTCTGCTTCCTTTGTACCACTGAGCAGCGGTGTCCCTTATCCTGCAGCCCTCACAGATGTTGGCACCTTGGTTCTGAACCCACTTCACGCAACTGCACCTTCAGTCAGGAGTCGTCTTAGCAGGCCCTCTGCTGAACCATGGCATTCCGCAAGCCCTTCTCAAAGCACAGCAGAGCCTGAATTCTGGAGCCTGTGCTGCCCAGATGAAGCTCCACGGGAGCAAATACAGGGCTTCCAGGCGGAGCTACAGGCCAGGCTGGCTTCACTTTTCCAAGGAGCCTTTGGTGAGTTCGATTATCTGGTAAATATCCAGCGCTTCTCCTGAAAGATAGTGCACACTGGTCAGGCGGCTTCCTAGAGAATTGTATTTGAGAGCTCAGAAGTTGGAGAAGGACCATAAACTAAAATTTAAGAAAAAGAGTGTGTGGAAAGGTTGAGAACCATTTGCAGGAATAGTAACGTTACATGGGTCTGTTTTCTATTTTGCACAAACTAAGTTCATCTTAGCTTATTTTCTTCTAAAATCTGTTATTCTGGTTTTACTTGTTTGGCACTTGCAATATTAGCAATGCACTTTGACTTGCACAATAAATCCTCTTTAAACATTTCTGGTGTGGCTGAAGAGGGCACGGGTGCAGATGGAATATTTTAAGCTCTGGAACCCCCTGCGTTTACTTGAACCGCCTTCTGGAAACAAGACCTCCCTTTGTGATTCAAACATCACATTTACAGAGGCCCAAGGGTGCCTGACAAACTGAAACAGCCTAGATAAAGCATGAGGTGAGATTTCTCTGGGGCCTGGCCCCAGGCTTCCTGCTGCCTAAAACCACCTTCCGGTCTCCCACCCTCCCCTCTGTGAGTGTGAGAACGGATGTGTTGTGCTCACCCTGTGGAATCCCGTATCTCCTCTCCATGCCAGTCGGGTTGGAGGGGGTTTTACAATCCATGGTCACTTCCTTCCTGAGGCACCGGTCAATGTCGACCGCACTGAAAAAGGCCACTGACTGGGGCAAATCGTGCAGACCCAGCTTGTGGGCAAACATGCACCTGAAAGAGACCAGTCTCCTGTCACAGCTGTGCCCTGCTGTGAACACAGATCCTCACTCAGTAAGAGCGACCCAGCACGCCTAGAGCAGGGCCAGGAAAGCTGCAGGGCCAGCAGTGCCTCCCCACAGCCCAGCACTCCTGCTGACGCCGAGGTGCATGCAGGGACCTAACGCACTTCCGGTGTGCAGGCTTCACTGGTAGAAAAGGCTACTTTCAGTGACTGTATTGGGCTAGCATTTGAGAAATGGGCACTTTGTTAAGTGTAACCCAAGGATGACTAAAAAAGGGCAATTTGGAAAGATACTGGCTATTTACCCATGGTTCCCAAGCTGGTTCTGAGTGGCAGATAAACATGGGACAGTAATATCACTTAATTCATCCAATGAACTATAAATTTTACTAAAGAAAATACAACACAATATAAAATGTCTTCTAAGTCACACTTGTGTTTTCCCATTAACAGTGTTTTCTGTTAACAGAGTAACTTTTCACACTTAAAACATTTATGGGTAAAAGAAAAACATCTCACTTTTCTATGAATTGAGAAAAGTCTTCTGTCATTTGATTTTCAGAACACAAAGGTGAATTCCTAGGAGAGCAGTCTGAGAGCTACTCATTGGAACAACTGCCTTAACCTTGGTCCACCTCAGTCACCTCATACAGGTTTACAACCCTTTCAAACCTAAAGTTGATGCCAGTTTTCTTAGGACTTCCATAAACTTTTAATTAGAAAACTGAAACATTTCTAGACTGATGGAAACTCAGGACTGCTTGGCTAGTCTACAGGGGCCCCACACAAGACCATGGCCCCTGAGTACCTGGTCAGGAGGTTGGTGATCTGCAGGGCCAGGGCAGCTCGGTAGCGGTCCTCCTCCCGCACCAGGTAGCGAACCTCGTCATGGATGCTGATGCAGAAGCGGCCGTCAATGGCAAACTCCTCAAACAGCCACTTCGTGGCCACCAGCATGAGGTGCAAGTAGTCCACAGCAGAGCTCTGCACCACCCAGTTCACTCGGCTTGTCATAAACTGGGGAGGCCAGGTGGGCAGGTGAGACAGGCTCTCCCACATGGCAGTCAGCGCTTGGGTTGGGTGAGGCCCACCTCCACCTGCCCCTGGGGTAGAGATACCTGCTCCCGGACAGCTGAGGGCTCCAGGGCACGGCTGATGCGGCAGCCAAGCACCGGGGTCCGTGGTGTATCTGACATGGCAATGCTCTCCAGCTTGTTGAACATTTCTGACTCTGTGCCCCCTTTCCACGCTCGCTCAGCAGCCACCTCCCACTTCTTCCTGCGTGACCTGGGGGACCACAAAAAGGCAGGCTTTGTCTTCAGCATCTTGGAGCTAAAACCCAAAGCATCCCAGTTCTTGGGGGACTGCTCACACCCCCCTTCACCCCAAACACACAGAAGGTTCTCACTTCTTTATGGCCTCTTTCTGGATCTTGCGCAGATCCTGCAGGGAAACCCAGCCGTCCTCAGTCCTGTCCACGGGGAGGGCCAACTGCTGCACCAGCCACTCGCCCTCATCCGTCAGCCGATACCTGGGGGCAGTGTCAACACAATCATTCCCATGGTAGCATGCCCGGGGGGTGGACTTCAAGGGAGGAAACAAAGGCTCACAGGCTAAGTGACGTGCTTGGGATCATGAGCTAGGAAGAGAGGTACAGCCCAGACACGAACTCTGGCTTCTGTGGCCCTAAGCCTGGGCTATACCATGGGAGCCCAAGGGACAGACTCCCACACGAGAGCTATCACTGTTCTTACTGTCCTTGGGCTGGAGACATGGAGGTGTCCAGGGGCCCATGGCCAGCACTGCGGACAGTGGGTACCCCTGGGCAGGAGAAGGCATCTGGAGAGCCAGACCTAGCTCACCCATCTTCACTGCACTGTCCCGGACTCCTTCCCTTCAGCCCTAAGTAAGGCTCAAGAGCCACATGTCACTTGCTTAAGGAGCACCAGGGCTTGCCCATCATCTGGGCTGTGGCCCGGGATTCTGATGCCTTCCGAGGCCTCCACAACTAAGGCCCAGCCTCCTTTCTCATCACTGCCCTTGCCTCCATGGGCACAGCCCACCAGGGCAGCCTCGGCCAGCAGCCCATCCACCCACCAGCCAGCACCTATGTGCTCTGCACCGTGCTCACTCCCCTTCCTGTGCTGACCAGTCACCACCCTGCTCGTGGTTTCCTTCTTGTTCAGTCTTTCATGACCAGGTGTTTCCATAGCGAGCTAACCAGAGGTGAACACATACACTGTCCCCTAAAGAGGCCAGACGAGAGCCGGTGAGATAGCTCAGCGGCATAAGCGCCTGCCTGGCAAGCGCGAGGTCCTGAGTTCGACTCCCAGAACCCACATAAAGGAAAAAAGGGCCGGAGATATCTCCCAGTGGCACAAGCACTTGCTGGCAAGTGCGAGGTCCTGAGTCAACTCCTGGTACCCACATAAAAAAAAAGGCCAGACAAACCTCCGCCTCTCCACATCTTGCAGGCCCTGAGGTGCAATATTAAGTACTGTCAAAGGAAAGAAACCCGAGAGCTGGCCAGTGAACTAAAACCCGGCTCAGGCTTCCTCTGTCCACCATTCAGTCCACTCTCCAGTATCCCCTTCTGCTCTCCTGCCAACATCTCACACCTGCTTGCTATTACTCCCATGGGCACCTGAGTCTGAGACCCCCCCCCCCCATGTAACCGTGTATGCTGCATAACCAGAGCTGTGGATGTGCCACCGAAGTAGCTTTACCCTGTCACGCTCCACAGTCAAGCCACCCGCTGCGAGATCACAGAGGCTTGGCAAGCCTGCTCAGGTGGCAGGCAAGAGAGGAGGGCAGCACAGAGGCCCAAGGTCCCAGGAGCTCCACAGGCAGGGAGGGCCCTCACCAGCGCAGGCCCTTGGTGACGGCGTACATCTGCTGGGCCTTCTCGGCCGCCTCCTGCCTTGTGAGCCGGTGGTTGAACTGCATTAGCAGGCGTTCGGCAAAGGGCTGTCCGGCCCCATAGATGCGGCCATAGTTGAAGACCTTGGCGTGCTCTCGGCTGATGCCCACAGTGGAGGCTGTCTTACTGTGCAGATCAGTGCCGCTGCTCTTCTTGCCCTGCAGTGTCATCCACCCAAATGCCGTGCAGCCTGCATGACAAGGCAGGAGGGAGGAGGCGGCTAAGATGATCTGCCTAGCACTAGGCCTGCGGGGCTGGGCTGCCTCCCTCAGCCCCACCTGGCTCCTGCTCACCATGCATGCCAGCGAAGTGGGCGTCTCCCAGCACTGCTGCGATCCACAGCTCCTGGGAGTCCACGTCAGCACCCACAAGGACATAGCCGGGTGGGGCCTGCACCATGGCTTTCAACTCACTGCCTACTCGGTCAAGCTGTGGGAAGGGAAAGGTCAGACCTAGCCAGATACCCAAGTGAGATGACGCCTCTCCTGGCTCCTGGGGCCAGACCTGACCAAGTACTAGGGCCTCGAGGGAGGGAGTTCCTTTAGAGACAGCCAGACAGCACCACCCCATGTTCCAGTTCCAGGCCTGGTGTCCTCAGCAACAGGGTGGTAGGTGAGGAGCCCCACTGTGCCTGGCCACCTTCCCTGCATGGCCTCGTCTGAACCCACAACAGCTGTGGCTATCATGTTTGGCACTGCTGGCCAGGAGCAGGCACCAGACACATCTGCTGAGGGAATACACAGGGTCCTGCCTGACCCAGACCTCAGGTTCCTTCACATGCTCCTTGCTAAATCCCCAGAGGTCCTCTGAGATCCGTTTCCCAACCTAGGAGAGGAAGAACAGGAGCCAATGCAGAGGACACGTACCCGGGCATTGCTAGCTGTGAGCCACGTGGGCTCCACAGCCCGGCGGGTGATGGTACCGGCAGTCACCACCTGGGGCAGGATGGCCCCATAGCGGCCTTCCTCATCATAGTTGGGGTGCCTGGGATGGGGCGAGAGGGGCAGAGATCAGCAGCTCGCACTGGCCCTAGGATCCTCACCACTCGGCTCTGTTTCAACGACTACCCAGAGGCCCATACCTGGTCACAGCACGGGGCAGAGCTGACCTGGGCAGCCACACCACCATCTGGGAGCTGTAGGGACAGAGAGACTGCAGCTCAGGCACAGCTATGGGGAGCAGAACCCACCCATGCTCCACAGCCCGCACCAGCTCAGCTTCAGGGCCGCAGGGATTCCTCACTGCCTGGCTCAGCCAAAGCGAAGGACGCTAAAAGACACCAACCAGACATGTGGGCCATCTAGGGACAGGCCACGCCTCCCAGGTGCTTCTGCCCCTTACCAGGGAATCCACGAAGCCCTCCTGACCCCTCTCCCCACCCCCAGGCCAGACTGCACCAGCCATCAGGGCCCCGCTGTTTTTAGGAGTGAGCTGTGACTTCCAAGACGGATCCATCTGGCATTCCCACCCCACAGGGCGCCACTCCCAGGCCTCAGAGCTGACAGGCTGTCAGCCCTCCGGGGTCCTCTGCTGTACCCCATGGCTCTGGCTGTTAAATCAAGGGGTTTGGCAGGAGCTGGGAGCACCCATCAAGGTCCTCCAACACTCTTCTTTCCATACACAGGGAAACTGAAGCCAGACAGGGCAAGCAACTGGCTCAAAGTCCGGGCACCAGGATAAGCAGCCAGGCCCCCACCACAGCGCAGCCGTCCCTCCGTGGCAGTCTCGGCTGCGTAGGGGTGGGAAGCGTGGGAGAAGTCCCAAGGCTGCAGAAACCTGAGTCTGCACTGTTATGGTGGCCCACCTGATACGTTTATGGGCATTCCTCCAGAAAGAAATCATTTTATTGATTTCCAGGGCATGGGGCCCGCTGGCACCTCCTGGGCCAGCCTGCAGGGTGCCGTCCTCCATCTTGGGCAAGAAGTCCTTGGCAAAGGGGCTGCCCACGTTAAAGCTGTTACCATCCTGGAGGAGGCAAAGGAAGCTGTGGCTGGAAGCAGGTGGTAGACTCCTGGGTGGGGGGACCCTGGGATCTTCCCCACACCGCCCCCCCCACACGTGTGCACATTAAGCCACAGACACAAGCAAACCCTGCTCCTATCATAATAACACGAGTCAGCAGAACTTATCCTGCACCTGATGTGATGCCAGACGCTTGCCACCCCCCAGGTCACTTAATTCTACCTCCGTGCCCCTTGACATCAATGTTCAGAGGAAGAAAAACCAAAGTTCAGAGCGATGACAACACTCTGTCCGCTACCACTGTCATTCCCATGAAAAGGACGGTCTCCTAGCCTGAGTCAGCTGGGGTCCTGCTGTGGTCCTGGCACACGCTGAGGACACCAGGGGACAGGTGTGAACCCGCACGAACACCTTGTGAGGCAGCTTGAAAAACCAGCAGCCAGGAATATCCACGTCATTGTAGGGTCCATTGCCATGGTGATATGTGGGCTGGCTGGCTTTGGGGCCACCAGCAGCAGTCTGTGGGGCCACACATCTAGATCATGCCCTGTTCCAGCACCTGCATTCAGCAAGGGCCAGGGGGTGGGGTGGGAAAAGAGCCTGAAACTGGGAGCGGGTAAGCTGGAAGTGACAGCAAGACACGAGGGCTCAGGCTCCCTCCTCAGCTTCCCAAGGTGGGTGGAACCCCAAGAGTTGGTATGGGGAGCAGGACAGCATCTCCACCCCTCCCCAGGGGGCTCTGGTGGGGAAGAGCTACATGGGCACGAGGGAGCCCGCTGTCCAGGACCCACCCAGACACCTTGTGCTCACCAGTGCTGGGGGCAAAGCTGGCGCCGCAGTGGGCAGGTTCTCTACTTTGGCCTCAGCCTCTGGGTCTAAACAGCCCAGCTCTTCCACCTGGAAGGGCCAGGGACCACAGGAGTAAGGAGGGGGCTCCACAGCCCCATGCCCACCAGCCCTTCCCTGCACAGCATTTGTCCGGCCCAGGCCAGGCTGCGGCCCAAAGGCCCCCAGAGCTCAGGGCACATCCTGCACTCACTGTCTGCCACATGGCACTGCTGTCAGTGAGCAGGAACTCCTCAGCCAGGCCTGCCTCCTGAGGCTGCAGCTGCTGCTTCCCCTGTTCCAGGCAATGCTTCTGGTACAGGGACTCGATGGCTCTGGGCAGAGAACAGTGGCAACAACCTAATTATTGGAGGCCACTCTGTAGGCCTCTGACAATCCCCTTTGCCCAGTCCCCAGGATCTGCTCCGAGCCACAAGCAACAAGGCTTTCTCTACTCTTTAGACAGGGAGTGACAAACTGAAAATGGCACAGCACACTGCACATGGGGTCCCTGGGCACAGAGCATTGGAAGTCAGGACTCAAGGCCCCACTGCAAGCTGGCTCTTACACATTTATCCACGTGGGGTTCCAAGTAGCAAGGCCTGGCTCAGCAAAGGTGCAAAGGTCCCTGAGCCAGGACCCTTAATTCTGGGCCACTTCAAGTACCATGACTGCCCTGCACTTGCCTGTCAAAAGCTCAGGGTTGTAGTGAAGGCAAACCTTTTAGGGACAAGTGAGCAAAATGCAACCCAAAACCCACTTATCACAAAGTGCCAACACTGCAATTGAACCTGAATACTGAGGTTTTAATTGAGAAAAAACAACTCATACACTAATCTCTTTTGTCTTAAAAAACAAATTAACATGCATGTCATAGGTTCACCACCACTGGTTTATGGTCTCAAGCACAACTTAACTTCCTCAGGCCTGTTGGGGTACCAGGTGTACCTCAGTGGTAGAATGCTTGCCTAGCATGCCCAAAGCAGGAAATCCTGGGTTTGGTCCCCAGCACAAGAAAACTCATGAAATGGAGGTAACCATCCTATCTCATGGGGCTGCTTGGGGAACAAAGGAAGCCCTGCAAAGGGCTCATTAACACAGTGCTTGGCACATAATCAGCACTCAAATTATACCCAGAAAAAAAAAGTCCTTCTTCCCTGCTGCTTCCAACAGCCTCCCTCTGTGAGCCTGCTTTCCTGTGACGATGGCTGTGCTGCTCGGCCCAGGAGCAGACCCTGCATCCCCACTGACACCCTAGGGCCCCCACATCCGGACACAGAGACCATGGGGTCAGGGAACTCATAGAAAAAAGAACTAGAACCCAGTCTCCTAGACTCTAGACTAGCTCTTCCCATCAGCCTGAGCTGACCCTGGTTTCTCCAGCAAAGGTCCAGGGTCCTTAACCTCCAGCCCGAATCCCCAGAGCCCGGCCTGAGCCGCACCTGTAGGGGCAGGCCACCAACTCCAGGGTGCTGCCCTCGGGCACCTTAGCCAGGTTGTCCCGCCGCCCGGGCACCAGGTAGCCCCAGCCATGACGTTCTGAGTAGTGCAGGGGGAAGCCGTCCCACGTCAGTGCCATGAGTTTAGGTGTGACCCGCATCTGCAGGCTGAGGAGGCTGGGGCCCGGGGTCCACACAGGGTCCTCTAGCCGGGGACAGAGCTTCCGGTACCACCTAACCCCACCAGGAGGAAAAATGTGTCATGGGGGAGGGGGGTGTCTTCATGATGCAGCCACCTGCCGTCCAAGGCCCCAGGGCTTTCTGGTGACCCAAGCCTACAAGTCACCATCCCCTCCTTTGGGATACTTCGATTGGACCCCTGTGGAATCTCCTAGAATTGTTCTGGCTCCAAAGGAAAGACTGTCAGCCCAGTGGCACTTGAGGGAACTGAGGATCCCCAAGTGCACCCCAAGTCTCCCATATCTTCCACACAGAGGGAACACATCTACCTCCCTGCTACCCTGAGAGCTACCAGGTCCTCCCAGGCTGTCCCCAGGAGAGGCTAGCAGGTGCCAGGCGGTCACTCTCAGGGCTGTGCAATACCAAGTTGGCACCCTGCTCTTCACTCTGGCTCTGCCCCTCTCTGAGGCTCAGATGAAGATCCCCTCCTCCAGGAATCTCCCTGCCCAGCGCTCAGCACCGCTCGCTCCGTCTCACTAACGGGCACCTGCCGCTGTGCTGTCTGCTGCCCATGTCTCCCAGGAAGAGAGAACTACTGGAAGGGATGCCTCGCGCTCCGCTGTGCCCCAGCAGCTGCTGCAGATGGCACAGAAGGTGCTCAGGGCTCTGTACCTGATGAGCCCAGGAAGCTGGTGGTGCTGGTAGGAGCAGGAGCAGGAGCAAATGAATGGCAGCAAACACATGTGCCGCTTCCATACAGGAGCCCCAAAAGGGGTCTCATGGGGACAGCACAAGGGCAGCCTCTAGACATGGGAGACAGGGCTCACCCTGGGTGTCCAGGAAGGTGCTGGGGCCGCTTGGGGAGGAGTTCCGTGGTACCCTTCAACTGCTGCAAGCAGGCGCGGGCTGTGACATTTTGCCGAAACTCCTCCTCCTCGCTGGGGGGACCGGGGTCTGTGCAGGGTCGGGTAGTGTCAGGACCAGGAGGAAGGACTCTCAGGAAGACCTACCCAGCCTGCTCCTCTCCAGGAGGCTGGAGTGACCCATTCCAAGGGCCCCCTGGGTCCTAGGACCGTCCCGGGGACCACCCCGCCCCATCTCCCACCCATGCTCCCCACCTTCCTGATCCGTGGGATCCCCAGGGGCCCCAGCCCCCTCGATGGGCAACTTGCTGGCTGTGGCCGGCTCCTCCTTCTTCACCTTCTTTGCCTTCTTCTGCTTAAACTCTTGCAGGTCCCACTCCAGGTCCCAGAGCCAGGGGTCTTCCTTATACCTGCACAGCCAGGGTTGGGCCAAGGCTGAGCCAAAGGCCAGGCCTCCTACCTGTCCCCTGCCCACCGATGCCCAGGTACCTCTCTCCTGAGAGCAGCTGGCAGGCGTCATTGGCCAGGTCCATCAGCGACTTCTTCATCTCCCGCTGCAGCTCCTCATAGGTACTCTGTGCCTCCTCCAGGTAACGGTCCCAGTTCTGGTTGACCGGCAGGTAGGAGACACCCATCTCCAGCATGCCGGCCAGAGTCACCGGGTGGGGGCACCTTGGGGACAAACAGCACTGCCTTATGTGACCATGGGGGCTGAGGCTTTGGTCAAATCTCTGAGCCAGTTCAGCAAGCTCACCCCAACCAGCCCCATGGCATGGGTCTGAAGTCAGACGGGTGTAAATCCCAGCTCTGCTGATACCTAGCCCTGAAACAGGTCCCTCATCTGTCACAGAGAAGCTCCTATCCTCAGCCTGAAGTGGGAGTGACAGATCACAGAAGTGAGAATGGCCACCCCCTGCTGCGTAACCACACATACCCCAAGATCACAGCTGGGGAGTTAAGCATGTCTGTGTGTCTCCACAACAGGGACACTGAGGTCTAGAGAAACCAAGCAACCTGGCCAAGGTCAAGTGAGCAGGATAAGACAGTCAGGCTTGAGCCAGGTCTGGCTGGTGCTTGTGACTCACTAATAAACCTCAGCCCTCGGCTCAGGGTCTGGGCACAGAGATGCTTAACAAACCAGGACCAGGCACACAGACACAAGCACAACCCAGCATCCAAGGCTCCACGGACACTGCCAGACAGAGGAGCTCTGTTCTTTCTATGTAGGAAGGCTAAGTCCCCAGCCTGAGCAAGAACCAGGCTGATTCCAGCTACCGGGACCCATTGACCCCCAGGAATCAAACACAGCCTCCCCCTCACCTCTCTAAGAAGAGCGGCAGCTGCTGCTGGAAAACCTCGTAGGTGGCCCACACGTCCTGGGCACAGTACCGCATCAGGTCCTGGCACAAAGTGACAGGAAGGCGCTGGGCGGGCAGGCACCCACTACCACTGCCAGGTCTTGGGGTTACACCTCCCCACGCTCAGATGCAGGTCTGCCTGCCGCAGCACACAGCCCTGGAGCTCCCTGCCAACACCATACCTGGAAGTTCTCCCGGATGTCTTTCATGCTGCCCTTAACGAACAGCTCTCGGGCCTCCTTCTCCAAGGGAGGCCCTCCCACATAGAGGCTGTGCACATCTGCCAAGTTGTTGGCACTGCTGATGTCCACCCAGTCCCAGCAGGAGATCTAGAGACCACAGCAAAGGAATGGCAGGTCAGCCTGGCCACAGACCAGCCATGTGGGCTGGTGAAGGCTCCTGCTGGTCCTCTGTGGGCTCTCACCTCTGGGCCACTGGCTTTGCCTGGGGACTTCTGGCCTCGCTGTGTGGGCTGCCGTGCCTTGCGTTTACCCTGCTTGGCTGCCATCCACAGACTGCGCTGGAAGCTGCTCAGCCCCGAGATGGCCATGTGCATGCTCATGGTGTCCAGGAAGCGCATGCGAGAGCCCTGGAGTGGAGGGCAGGCTATGGGCAAAGGGCCAGCCAGCCGCTGCTGCAGTGATGCCGAACCCAGCCCCACCTTGGTTCCTCCCGCAGCCTCCCCTCCTGGCACGCAGCCACTGCCACTGCGACACAAAATCTTCATGCTTGCTTGTGTCTGCCCTTAGCCTTCGAGGGGCCTGCCCTAGGGCCCACACCTATCACCCTTTGAGGTGCAGACCTGGCCAAGTCCCAGGTTCCAGCAGCTGCTCCAAGCAACCCAGGCACATGGTGGCCAAACACAACCTTCAGAGCTACCAGTGTGGTCCCCAGGACCGGCCATTCACGAGCACCCAAGCTAAAGGTTGTTTTCCCTGCCCTGCCTCTCTCCTAGGGCTGCTGTGAAGACACAGCAAAAAAGAGCTTTACAGAAAGAGGAGGGAAAGGTAAGAGGACATAAAAAGAATTAAGATATTATGTACATGTAGCTATTCCCAACAAAGGATGTAATCATCAGGTACTGCCAACACGTGCTAATAAAAAAAAAAAAAAAGAAAAAAAGAGCTGTTATTACTACATGCCATGCATGGTTCTGAGTGTCTGACATGTATGCGTGTACAAATCCTCCCAAAAATCCTCCGAAGGAGTTTCTATCGGCTCTCTTTCTACCAAAAGGAAAAAGAGGCTTAGAGACATTAAGGAGCTCACCATGCCCATCCATGGCTGAGGCAGGGTGTGCAGCAAGGCTGTGACTCAGAGCCCCCCAAAGATCTATGCTAAGATCTAAAGTGCCACGATTACTCTGTGACAACTCCAGTGATGTCCCAGGCTTGCCCTGGGGACAGAATGCTGGGTACAGAGACCATGCAGAGCAGGTCCACAGGAGTCCCTGCAGCTGCTGCACCGGATGGAGACAGTGGCCATGGAAGCAATGGCTTCCCCAGCCCCACTGGAGCTCCTGCCCACCACGTGCAGAACTGCAGCACCCAGCCTTACCTGAATCCGGTACTGCTCTCTGATATGGGCTCGGTCAAAGCAAACGTTGTGCCCCACCACTAACTGCCAATCCTGCTGGGCGGAGCTGCTGGCACCAGCAGGGACCTCCAGCGGGATGAGGTCAGCCGGCGACAGCTGGCTGGTCCAAGAGTAACGCTCTTCCACCAGCCGCCGGCTGCACCAGGAATACCTGAGGGAGGGCAGAGCAGGCAGGCTGAGCGTGGAGGCACCGCATGCCCGCTCTCCATCACCCACTGCACAACTACCGCATGCCAGCTCCTGCACTAGGGGACACGTGTGAGACCCGGGGTGCTGCTCACCCTCACAGAGGTTACGGGGCAGGGAGAAGGTGCATCATGGGGAGGGATCCCCAGGCTGCTTCGCTTTCAAACTCCCACAGATAGCAATGGCACCCAGTACCACAGCACTGGGTGCCAGGCGCAGGCATTTGGGCCTGGGCCATCCAAGTATTTCTAAGGCCCGTGCTGAGTCTGCACCAGGCTGAGGTGTTCTACAAACACAGCCAACCCCTCATGTCTAAGCACAAAATAGCCAGGGTTCAAAGTGCTAGTAAAGGAGACAGACGATAATAACAGAACCCAAAGTGAAGATTTCTTTTTTAATTGAAAGTGGCAACAACAACAACAAAATGACAAATGCGGCACACACGTACAGGATGAATCATCTGATGGCTGCAAAGATTCTGAAGGACAAAGAGCAAGTCATGCACCTCACAGAAGCAACCCCCTCAGTGAGCGCAGGAGACGCTGTGATGGGAGATGTATGCACATGTTCCAGTGGGGGCGGAGGGGAGATGAGCACTGCCTACGGGACCTGACACCAACCGGGAAAGGCCGCCATCTGCCTGAGACCCGAGGGGGTGGCCACCAACTGTGGAGGGTCAAAGCCCACTCCACATCAGCGAATGGCCAGACCACATATGTGGACACCACAGCTGCAGAAGACCTCCCTGCACCTTGATGAAAAGGGGGACGGGAGATTTGCCCCAGTGACACAAAATTGGTGTGTTTGAAAGAGAGGTTCCTAGTTTCAAACCCACCAAAATCTAACTCACACACCGAATGGGGGACTCAAGTTCAGCCCCCTCCCTTGCTAAGCCAGCATGTCAGAGCCCTTAAAAACAATGAAGAAAAGGCTAAAGAATGCCAAATATTTGAGGCTATAGTAACAAGAGGGACTTTAGGGACAGTAAAAAGCCACACTGGTGCCAAGACACAGGCCTGCAGCTGTGCACGAAATCATCTTATAAACTTATTTGTGATTTTAAAGAAGAAAAGTCAAAATGCACACACCTTGGGTAAGATTAAGATGAGCTGGAATCCACACCGTTAACACTACAGGTTTCCTGTGACTCACCAGTAATGCGGGGGTGCCCCAGTGATGCCCCTTTAGCCTCACAGGCAGCCTTTGAAGTTGCCCTGCAGGAGGCTCCGACCAGCTCAAGCTCCCCGCAGCCCCAGGAACCTTGGGCCAGTCAGCTACCTAATGTCATACAGTCATGGGTCAGGGGTGTGCTGGGGGGCTACAAGTGGACAGCTGCGGGGCGCCATCTGGCACCCACCTGCCACTGGGGGAAGATTCCAGCATGAACCCTGTCCTCGACAATGACTTCCGGCATCGGGCAAGCTAAGCAGTGCCCCCAGTGCCGCTGGCAAGGATGGAATGAGAATGAGGGCAGAATGGGAGGAACAGGAAGAGAAAGGAGAAGAAAGAAGTTAAAGAGAGAAAAGAGGAGGAAAAGGGAACTTTCAGTAAACTGGCCAAAAAGGACAAACACATCAAAAAAGCAATCTTTCTTGTCACTGGTTTCTTAATTTTCTTTCAGCCACCAAAGCCTACTTTATCTTTTCAAATGATGGCCACTATTCCCCTTTATTTGACCATCAAGTTACATAATAAGCACTGTGATTCTTATTATAACTGGAACGAAATCAATGCAAAATCATCGTTTTGCTCTTTCCAGCCATTAATGCCTACCTTATCTATTTAGCCATGTTTTCACCATTTTCAACTGCATATATAACATTTCGCAGCTTTCTTTACAAAGATGTAGCTTCCAATAGGAATAAAGAAACTGCCAACTTTTTTTGCTGGCCATGCCTGAAAGCATTAAGGTTGTAAATAGTATTTTAATCCTGGAATGAAGAATAAAAAAGGGGAGAAACAGTACTGCCATCATTGTTGGAAAAAGAAACTTGGATAGCACTTAGAAAGTTACTTAAAAAGCAGAGAAAAAGACTGGATTTACAACTGTTTGGGATCAAAGTGCCCACTTGGGAAACTGGGGGAAGTGATGTGTCTCGGCTGGGGGTGGTCAAGGCCATGCCACCTCCAGGGGGCATCTGCAAGTGTTGGATGGGATTTGGTTTAGCATTTATGGGGGAGGCTAGGGGTGCTGAACATCTTATACTGCCTGGACAACCCCACAAAAGGGAGATTCCTCCTGCCCACAATAACCAACAGCATGCCCAAACAGAAACACTATGCCAATGTCTTCTCAGACTAACCTCTCATGAAGTTATTAGGGGAGGGAGTGGAGGAGCCAAATCTTGGTCATCTCAAGTGGCCTCCCAGTAGCTCTCAAGTACAAAATGCTGTATGATTCTCTGCATGGTCCTATCTCCGCCTGACATTTGCTTGAGTGTTTGTTCAATGCCTGTATCTTCCCACCAGAGAGTGAGCTCCAAAGAAGCCGGGAGAAGCCTGCTTACTTCACCAGAAGTCCCCAGATGAGCACCCAGCACATAGCGGGAGCTCAGGAAATTCCATGAACCAAACTTTTAAGCTGGGCCCCTTACTCGCGATAACGTCCCTTGTCCCTGCCCCTTACTTACCAGGCCGAGGGGGATATGGCCACCGCCAATGTGGGGCAAGTTCCCTCTGCCAAGCAGACCTCCACGTCGAACACCAGGGCCCGCTCCTCGGGGATGGCCACGGGTACGGCCTCCCCCTCGGGGCCGTACCGCGTCCAGCCCTCCGCCCAGGACCAGCTCCGGGGCTGGGGGGGCAGCTGGGCCTGCAGCAGCGAGTTGGCCGCCTCCAGGTAAGGCAGGCTCTGCTTCTGGGCCAGGAGGCGGAAGTGCTGGTCCAAGCTGCCCCCGTAGAGCGGGGGCAGGCGCAGCTCGACGTCTGGCAAGGGCGCGGACGTCTGGCCCCAGAGCCCGTGCCGCTGCAAGTGCTCGATGCTGCGGCGCACCGCGGCCTCGTCGGGCTTCGGCCCTCCGCACCCGAAGATTTGCTCGTGCAGCCCTCTCGAGAGCATCTGGATGTGCAAGGGGTTGTGCCGCAGCTGCCCGCCCTCTGAGGATGGCCCTTGCGACTGCTGCGACTGCAGCTGCCCGTCGCTGGGGACGGGGACGTGGACGGAGCTGGAGGCCCAGCGACCCGTTACTGGAACTGGCCCTGGCCCGACGACGACGCCAGCCACCTTCTTCCAGAGCAGGCGGCTCATTGTTAGTGCAGGGAGCTCCCCGCTGGGAGTCAGAGCACCTGGCCTTGGGCTCCAGCTTGGCTGCGTTCACAGGCTGAGAGACTCGGGGAGAGACACGTCCTGTCTCTGTTTTCCAGGCAGTAAAATAGGGCTGACCATGCCTGCCTTCCTCCCACAAACCCTACAGGAGATAGATGACACAAGGCGTTATCATATGCGTGTGTTTAATTAACAGCCGTCGCTCCTTAGCCATTTACTGCATCCCGGGGCCCGGGGCCAAGCCCTTTGGGCACATGCTAAATCTTAAAAAACCTTGGGAAATAGCGAAGTCCCTCCCGGGGAAACTGAGGTCTACAGGGTCTCCTCAGAGACTTAGGGAGCTGCAGCGGGGGCTTGGGAGAAGCACGACGCGGGCTCGGCCCCCGGAGCTGACTCTAACAAGCTGCGTGACCTTGGGCAAGCTCCTTAGGCCCCCACTGCCTACTCTGCAAAATGGGGTTACGGGGTCTCCCTGTCACCGGAGCCTGCTGTCTCCCTGCTGTCAGGGCGCACACGTCTCGCGGCCCTGCCCTCCCCCGGCAAGCGCTCGGCAGATGGCAGCTGCCATTGCCGCCGCCGCCGCGGCCCCAGGGCCTACCGCGGAGAGATGCCGACTCCCGGACTCGAACCCGCCGGCGGCCGCCGCGGCCCGAACCCCCATCCGCATCCGGGGGTCCGCACCCCGCCCTGGCACCGGCCGCCGCCCCGCTCCCCGCCTAGAGAGGAAGGGACCGTGCAGCTGCTCAGGGACCGACCGCACCCCTCCGAGCCCCTAGGAAACCTCGCTCGGTCCGATGCTCCTCAACCCGCGGCGCCACTGAGCCCCAGCGGAAGATGCGGAGGCCCCCTCCACGCGGCCTACGCAGCCTCGGGCTGGCGTGCGGGACAGAGCCGAGCAGTCAGCTTCGCTGGCAGCCGCGACTTCCGTCAGCACCCGTTAGGTCCCGCGGCTGCCCAGGAGGCGGGCTGAGGCTCCCCGCACGACCAATAAGAGGAGCAAGAATGGAGCGGCCTGCACGCGGGGGGGACCGGGGGACTTCCGGGCGGACGCTCCCTGCAGAACGCCGGACGCCGGGATTCAACCCCCCTCCTCAGGAAGCGGATGAATTAGTCCCGGGCGAGCTGGGAGCTGTAAGTAACATTATAAACGACACATAGTGACCCAGCTATCAGGTGGCCGCGTGGCCTAATGGATAAGGCGTCTGACTTCGGATCAGAAGATTGCAGGTTCGAGTCCTGCCGCGGTCGTAAAAGGTTTTACCCTTAACTTTTTACCTTACAACCTTTGCTGTAGGAATCACGTGCAGTATAGTAAGAGCTCTTCGGATATTCACCGCACTTTCAAATTGGAAATTACATAAACAGCTCTCTCACCACGCCCACTCACCACGCCCACTCACTACGTCCGGGTGAAGGGGCCCTCCCTGGTGTCCTTGTCCGGTGCGCACCTCCAAAGCTTAACGCAGCAGACCCACACAGGTGGAGCAGGCGCTTCCCAGGCGGAAGTGCTGATTTATAATCAACTGATCGGTGGCAGCGTAGTGGGGACTTCGAGCTGAGGCGACGCGCTCTCCCCACCCAGCCCCCCCCCCCGGGCCCGGCGATCTCCCTGGAGGAACCTCGCGCGTGTCCCCTCCTGTCTGCGCATCCGCCGCCTGCGGCTCCTAGGAGCTTCGGCTGCCCGCGCCCCGCGGGATTAAAGCGCCACGTGGCTGAGCCCTGTGTCAACCACCAGAGCCGGGTCGGGAGGGAGGCTCAGGGGAGTTTGCGACCGACTGAAGTCACATAGCTGATCGGGAACAAAATGCAAGGCACCCCGCCTTCCAGCTCGTGTCTATGTCCAGACGCTGGGAACTGACTTTAGAAATTGACTTGGGCATCTTTGAGGAGTGGGATTCGGGGAAACACTCTCTTTGGCAAGCACCGCTGGCTGGGGCGCACCCTACCTGCTCCTGCCACCTGGAGAGGAAGAGAGGAGCTGCTGGCCAAGTGGCACTGAGCCCGGTCCTTCCATCCATATCCCTTGTCTTTCAAGCATGAAAGACTCTTGGGGGAGAGGCAGAGGCTCGCTATAGAGATCCTCCTGCCTCAGCTTCCCGAGCGATGAGATTACAGGCATGCGCCACCACGCCCGGGTAAAAGACACTTTTCTAAGTGTACTTAATATACACAGTGGTATTTGGGGGAAAGAATCAACTGTAAATGCACGATTTATAATGTGGGAATTTTTGCTGTTATCACATAACGTTTACACCTCTGGCTTTTTTTTTTTTTTTTTTTTGAGACAAGTTTTCACTATGCAGTTCAGGCTGGCTTTGAACTCACTATGCAGTCCAGGCTGGCCTCCAACTCACAGAGATCCTCCTACCTCAGCCTCCTGGGTCAGTGCTGGGATTACAGGTGTGTGCCTCCACACCCAGCTTCTTTTGACTTTTTTAAGGAAGGCCAGATGAGAGGCTCTCAGCTCAAATCAGAGAGTCCCTGAATGAGGAGGACATGTTTATTTTTATTTCTTCTAATCTCCTACTGAAATTTAGCATTTCCTTCCATTATGAGCTTAGGCAAATGGCCACAGTGGCATTAGAAATATCTGTGATTTTGTCCCCAGGGGCAATCACAGATATTTTCGGAGCACATTACAGTTGCTGCAGATTTTTCAGAATATTGTTTACACGCATGGCAGTGGTTAGGAAGTGACATCAGCGACCCTGTGATTTAGTGAGTTAACAAAAAACCACACGTATTATGATGTTTCCTACTTACTCCTAATATTCCAGTGTCTGCTTTCTTATGAGATCCCTGTGTGTTTTATGCATTCAGAAGCACTGGGCCTGACTGACCTGTCAAGCAGGATGCTGTTGAGCCTGCCTGGTGTCCAGGGGACCTGGGGAACTCCCCTGGGATCACTCTCAGGAGACAGGTGTCTGTCAGAGGCCTGCCCCTCTCCTAGGGCTGCTCAGGCCAGCCCGGCTCCCTTCCCTGGAATCAGAATCTTCAGCAAGCACGAACAGGGCTGATCCTGCTTCCTGCTGACAGTGTGGGCCCTTCCTGCCACCCTATACCTGTTTTGTTTTGGGGTGCTGGGGATCAAACCTAGGGTCTACTGACTGCTAGGCAAGTGCTGTACCACTGAGCTGCACCCCCAGCCCAGGCCTTTCTGACCCCAGCACCTCACCTTTCCCTCCCTCCTTTTCTAGGAGTTTCCTTGCATCCTCCTGGAAAAGTCTGTTCCTAATGGTAATACCTGAGAATCCAGGTACATTTTCTTAAAATCCCAGGACTTTCTCCCCTGACACAGGAAGAGACAACATTCATTTGGACTCCCTGGCCCAGTCAAAACACTGAATTTCTTTCTAAAGCACATAATGTGTTGTAAGTAAATGCTGATTCATTTTTTCTAGTACTGGGGATTGAACCCTGAAACTTTCTACTAAGCTACATCCCCAGCCCTTTTTATTTTTTATTTTGAGACAGGGTCTCACCCCTGCTCCACACCATGGGAAGGCAATGTGGGTGGTGCAGGTGGGGGTGGCCCTGTAACCCGCTGCTGGCCCAGGGACTGGGGGCTTCCCTCCACAGCCTTCTCCTCCAGGATCTCCCCTGTGTGCTTGCTGCCTGGTGACTGTTCCCTCTCTTATGTGCCAAAAGCTTCAGCCTGGCCAGGGTGGTGGGGTATCACTGCTCTTATTTGTCAAGAGCCACCACTTCCAAACAAGCCACTGAGCTCCTGAGTCCAACTCACCTAATCCTCTCCGTGGCCTAGGGAGGTTGGTGCTGCTACTGCAGCCCTCACGGAGTGGACGAGGAGGAGGAGGTTGACGCTCTCATCCAGAAAGTACACAGTGAGCCCTGGGCCTGGATTTGGGCCCCAGCACTGGCATCGTGTGATTCCAATGCCAGGAGGCCTTGTGCAAGCCCCCAGGCAGGGAGGAGGTTTGGGAAAACACTGGGGTTTGCCCCTCCGGTCGTGGTCAGAAAGCCACATGGGGACTTCTCACAGTTGTGTATGTTAAGCTTGTATGTATGGTAAGTGACAAGATCTTTCAACTTTTGGTAGAAACCTATCGAATTTCTTTTCAAAATTCTCACCTTATCACAGATACCTTTAGTATCCTAGATTATTGGGCAGCCGAGGTCAAACTACCAGGATTCACACACTGCTGGCTACAAAGCACTTTGTAAATGCTTGGTGGCTCAGGCCTGTAATCGCAACACTCTGGGAAGCTGAAGGAGGAGGATCCCAAGTTCAGGGCCAGCCTGGGCAGTTAAGCAACTTAGCAAGACCCTGTCTCAAAAATAAATGTATCTTATATATTTTACTACTATGTAATATATAATTTATACATTAAATATACAAGATATGTGCTGGGGATACAGCTCAGCTGCACAGCGCCTGCCTGGTAAGCACAAGGTCATGAGTTCAATTCCCGGTACCAAAAAAAAAATAATAATAATAATAATAATAATAAATATATATATATATATATGATACATCTACTATATAATTTAATTTAACATGTAAGATAAAAACTAACAAGCACTGGTAAAAAAAATCCAACCAGTTTACAAAAATCCACACCTAAAAATAAGTTCTTCTATCAGAAGAATGAAACTTTTTGAACTGTACGTAAGAAGTGTTCAGTTAAGTTCTCTTCGTGTAAGGCAAAGACAAGGCTCTGAGTCAATAAGACAATTTGGTTTGGGCTTTTTGTTTTGTATTTTCAGTACTGAGGATTGAACCCAGGGCCTTTGCACTGAGCTATGTCCCCAGCCCTTCTCCCTCCTCTCTCTCTCCCTCCTTTCCTTACTTTCTATTTTGAAGCAGGAGCTCCCTAAATTGCTAAATTGCCCAGGCTGGGCTAGAACTTACGATCCTCCTACCTCAGCCTCCCAGAGCGCTGAGATTACAGGCATGTGCTACCATGCCCAGCTAAGTCAATTTAGTTTTTAAATTTTGGATGACCAGGCTGGGGGTGTAGATGTAGCTCAATAGTAGAGCACTTGCCTGGCATAACTGAGTTACCTGAGGCCCTGGGTTTGATCCCCAGCACTGAAAAAAAATAGCTCTAAGCTTCCCAATCTAGGTGTATGTTAAGAAAAGGGAAAAAAAATATCAGATTGCCATCTCTGGTACACTTTTAGATATTTCCACATACTTTTTTTTTTTTTCAGTCCTGGGGATCAAACTCAGGGGTGCTTTAATCCAATCCCCAGCCCCTTTTTCATTTTAAAACAGAGTCTTCACTAAATTGCCCAGGCTGGTCTCAAACTGCTCAGCCCTGTCCCACCCCACCCAGAATATGTTGACTCTTCCAAATTACATTTCAATCAATTACTAAAAAAAAAAAAAAAAAGTCTCCATAAAGGCAGACACTGGAATGCAAGGTCCCGTCCTGGGTGTCACATCATCGGGCAGCATGTCCTTCTGTCCTTCCAGACAAAAGGGCAGAACCCTCTGTTCCCGGAGGATCAAAATGCCTGTGAGCTTTGAATGCTGGCCAGGGCCCTGTGGCCTGTTTTGCCAGCTGCAAAACTGTTCACTCCAAGTGCTGACCTATCAAAGCCCTCGGGCCAGTCTCAGGCTAAGAATGGCTTTGACCTTCAGCCTCGACCCACAGCCGCTGCCTGGCCTCCAGCAGTGATCCACGTGCCCGGGGTGGTAAAAGAGTTTCTTGCAATTTGTTTGTCACAGATCTCCAGCTTAAAACATGGGTGGTACTGAGTGCAAATGGGGTGAAGAGAAATGCGTATTTCTCTCTCTCAGAGACATTTCCTGGAGGCGAAGATTGGGCTAAACTTCCAAGGTCACGAATGTTCATGTAAATGGTCTTGCTCTTCAGTAAAAGGGGCCATGCCCTACCTGCTCAAAGGAACAAAAAGACCTGAAGCCATAACCCTGGAACAGGAGAGGGAAATGAAAAGTGTTTCTGGGTGTGGGAATATCTTCTCCCATATCCCACGGCTGGAAGTGAATGGTTGTGTTGCTTTTGGATTTGATTGTCAGAATTTTTTTTTTTTCACATGGGTACCGGGAGTTGACCTCAGGACCTCGCGCTTGCCAGCAAGCGTTTGTACCACTGAGTGATATCACCAGCCCTTTTTCTCCTTTATGTGGGTTCCGGAAGTCGAACTCAGGACCTTGCGCTTACCGGGCAGGCGCTTATGCTGCTGAGCTATCTCACTGGCCCTGATTATCAGAATTTTAAGAGAAGATTCTGTCTTCAGTCCTTCAGGGAAGACGATGGGCCTGTTCGGTCATAGAGTGCTGTTCCATGCTTTTGATGGCACTGGTTAGATGTGACCACATTAGTGTCACTGTCCCAGCATAAAAGCAGGGTTTGAGCTTGGCATATGATGAGTTCAGCAGCCCCAGGTCCTTCCTTCACCACCTCTCAGGCCCAGCTCTCAGGACGCTGGCCATGCTCCCTGGCCACAGCAGGCTGGAGCCCAGCAGCCTGAGCCAAGGTAGCCGTGAGTCGGCCAGCTTTGAAAGGGACCAAAGGTCAATGAAGGGAGGCTCGGCCAGTGGGGGTGATCTTAGCTGGACAGTGGCAAAGCATCCCAACTGCATCTTCTTTCAGGAAGCAGGAGAGGGGACCGGAGCCCATGTCCTCTGAAGGGACAAGTCCAGGGTCACCAGAGCTGCAGTGTGTTCGTAGTGAAGTGGCCAGCATGCCCTCCCAGCCTTGGAAGCCTGGGATTCTCCCTACAACACAAGGCACAATCCAGCTATTCCAACCGCTTATAAGCACCAAATTTCCTATGCTAAGTCTCTTCCTAATTAAATATCTGGACAGGTCTCTGTTTCCATCAGATGAACCCTCACCCATCCCAGTGCCCTCCTCTGGGCCCCCACTTTCCTCACGCATGGAACACATGGCTGTAACTTTAACTCTCTCCCCACCAAAGCCAGAGCTCCCCAAGGCAGGAGCTGAGTCTGGAGTCTCTTGTACCGCTGGTACCTAGCACTTGGCCTGCACAAAGCAGGTATTCAATCAATATTTGTCAAATGAACCTGGATTAGTTAGGGTTCTCTGGAGGGACAGGATCAATATAAAATATATGTGTTATTATGCAAGGGGCTGTATTAGGTAGGTTTGCAGGGTCAGAGACAGGAGAGTCTACAGCAGCGGTCTACGGAATCAGAGGTGGGACAATCCACTAGGAAGCTGGATGATCCGGTAGCTGCTCAGCCCAAGATGAAAGCCACACAACAAGAGGAAGGGATCAAAGATGAAGCACAAGTCCAAGGCTGAAGGTCTGGAAGCTCTCTGTAGAGTCACTGGTGCAAATCCATATTGGAAGATGGAAGAAAATGGGACCCAATGTCCAAAGGTAATGGTGGAGAAGAGGTCTTCCAAACAGGGACACGTCATTCTTTCTCTTTTTATCCTGTCCAGGCTACATGCCTATTGGTTGATGCCACCCACATCTGGGGTGGGTCTTCTTCCCTCAGTTTGCTTGTCTGTATGTCAGTCATCCACAGACACACCCAAAATTGTGCTCCACTAGTCTGCTAAGCGTTTATTAATCCATTCTGGTTGACATATCATAGTTAATGGTTACAGAACCAATGAATCTCCCCAGTGAGATACATTTCTATTTTACCTCTGTGCCCACTGTATCATTTGGAGTTCAGAGTAGGAACAAGGAAACATTTTTGTTGCTTCAAGCAAAAAAGAAACAACACAGGAATTTACCTATGTGAATAAAGGTGGTTGGAAGAGATGGAGGGGTGGCCCTTAGATGGTGACTAGCTTCAAGGTCACAGTGTCACAGCTATGATCTGCATCCAAATTCAGGAAAGAAGAGCACTGTAGCTCCACCTGCCACTGTTGCTGCCACTGAAACATGAAGCAGGTGACCAGGCAGTGACATGTGTGCTTGAGTCCCACAAAGTCTTGTTATCAGGAGCTCACTGACCCGTGCCAAGGCCCGGTGAGGGCTCTTCATGGGCAGAATGTAAGTAGCACCCAGAACCTAGCTGCAAAGGCTTCTGGGGGATGTAGTTCTTAACCTTCACCCCCCTGTAATTCCTGGGGGAACAGAAAAGAGGCTGGGAATGGAGCCAACTTCCAATAGACAGTACACAGCAGACACAGCCGTTCAATTGTATTCGCGTCTCTGCTATGACATGTGTCATCTTCCACGTGGGGTGGACGTGGGAGGAAACACCCTGGCTCCTGGCACTGACGGCAGGAGCCGTTTCATCATCACCAGGGACCTTCCTGTGCCAGCACAGCATCCATCAGAGAACAAGTGCCCCATCCACATCTCTGGCCAGGTTGCTCATGTTTTCCAGGGGACCCAGGGACAGAAATCCAGAGAGCTGCTGCCTGGCTATGATTAGAACAGCCAAAAATTACCCCAACCCTGGCCCTACCCATGTGTTCAGATGACAGGGGCTGGGACCTGGAACCAGCAGCTTGGGAACCAGCAGCACCTCGGAAAGCAGAGGACATGGCTGTCAAGGGATCCTGGGCCAGGCACCCAGGGGACGCTGCTGCTGAAGCTGGGGATGCCCAGGGTGGGGACCCTGGCAAGGCCTGTAGCACCAGGAATTCACAGGAAAAGAAGACAGGAATCAGCCACTCCTCTCTCTTTGCAGAGAGACTCAGATATCCCAAAAGTCAGCAAAGGCCAAGGAAGCGTGGCCAGGGTCTGACAGACAGGGACTTGGGAGTGTGTGTGGGGATCCCCACCCCTGATCTGGCTGGCATCTGGCTGTCCTGGTTTGTCCTCATTCAGGCCATCCCTGGCACAAGACAGTCTCCAAGGACCCGTCAAGGTGCCCTGACTTCGTGCCAGTCCTGGGCTAACAGGCCACAGAGAGACCTGGACACCAGGGAGGAACCTGAGGGAGCGGCCGACAGTGGCTCTTGGTCATCTCCAGACCTCACGTCGACCAGGAAACTCCTGAGGGGCTCAAGACCCTACCCCTCCCCCAAAACCAGGACAGAGCGATGTCTCCAGGTGAGGAAGGTGGTTGGGGGAGGAGCCCCTTCACTGCATTCCTGCTGTAGCTTGCCTCTGTGTGTGTGTGTGTGGTACTAGGGATTGAAACAAGTGTTCTACAAATGAGCTACATCCCCATCTCTTTTTATTTTTAATTTGGAGACAGGGTCTCACTAAGTTGTTCAAGCTGGAGTCCAACTTGTGATCCTCCTGCCTCATCCTGCCATGTGGCTGGAATTACAGGCATGCATTCCCCTACCTGGGTCCCCAATTTTGAATTTTGAACCTTCTACTTGTTCTAAAAACTACTCAGAAGCCGGGGTGAAGCTCAGTGGTAAAATGCTCACCTAGATGAAAGGAAGGAGGGGCAGAAAGAAGGAAGGGAAAAGACAGTCATTCTCTCTCCAGATAGCCACAGAATACTTGACACACAGTTGACAGTGGGCAGGGGCGGTGGTACTCAAGTCACTCTGATTCTTGTGGCAACCACATCTGTGTCATTGTCCCTTCCTCCAGACTCACACACTGCTCTCCCACATGTGGTCTGAAAAGAACTGCAGGCTCCAGCAAGGCCACCTGGACCCACGTGGGCGGCAGGTGACCTCGACCTGGCCAGCCGAGCCTTGGGCTGGGATTGTTGTCATTGGCGGAAGACCAGGTCAAATGGGGGCAGCTGCAAGGTTAGTGCCACACTGCCGCAGCAGACCTGGGATGTGGAGCGAGGTGGCTCGACCCACAGAGAGAAGAGAGGAGGGCAGACAGCGCCCCGATGACATCAGGGTCCTGCTGTCCCTTCCCCTCTTGCAGCTTAGCTGTGTGTACTCATCAACTCCCCTTCTGCCTGCCAAAGTTGGAATGAATGAGGTTTCTGGTGCTTGTGGCCAAGAATCCTAAGTGACTGGCCTTCCTGAGGTAGCTCTGGCATCAGCATGCCAGTGCGCTTGCTGCTGGCCCTGGGACAGGCAGGCGTCTGGCCTGAGTGTGGTTGTCACGGCTCAGGGGTGGAGAGTCCTCCACGTGGACTGTCCCCGCTCGGTGTCAGGCAGGCTGGCTCAGTCATGGGACGCTGTCTTCTGGAGGTGGGTCAAATGAAGAAGAGCCATTTTGTCAGCTTCTCCCAGCCTGCTAAAGAGGCCACACCTCCAAACCTCCCCTGAGGAGGGATCTGCGGGTGTCACCACCCCCGCTGCAGGGCTCCCTGCAGGCCGCTGTTTTCCCACTCCAGAGATGAGGACGCCCAGAACCCAGGGAGCCAGGTCTTAGGCTCGGAGCACAGAGGTGGACAGGTGGAGACAGGATTCAAACCTTTGCTTCGGGGACCTCCATGTGGCCGTGCTCAAAGCTCTGCTGTCCCTGCAGGGTCCCTGGAAGGGAAAGAGCATCCACCAGGGCCCCGGTGCTGCTGGCTCAGTGGATGCGGGTGTGCAGGCCGGGGCCACACCCATCGCAGCACTGGGGGCTTCTGAGAACCCCCTTTTCCTCCTCTGCCTGCCCTCAGCTGGGCAAGGCCAAGGACCACGCAGCTCCTTGCCCGCCTCCAAGTTCAGGGCACCTTTGGGAGGAGCGAGTCCTCCTCCACCCCCAGCCATGGCCCATTCTGAGGGCCACTTCCCAGGACCAGAGAATGACCACCTGAGTTCCACCTAAGGGACCAGGGACCAGGTGGAGACACCAGGAGGTGAAAGCTTCATCAGTGCCCCAACTCCCACTATTTTTTTTTTCCTGCAATCAATAGTTTTTGGCTGTTTACCAAACAAACAAACAAACAAAAAGAAAATACCTTTCATGTAAAAGATCGACTGTAAAAATGTTAGAAAAAACACTTCACGGGGCTGGTGAGATGGCTCAGCGGCATAAGTGCCTGCCTTGCAAGGGCGAGGGCCCAAGTTCGACTCCCGGAACCTACATACGAAAAAAGGGCCGGTGATATCGCTCAGCGGCACGGGCGCCTGCTGGCCTGCGAGGTCCTGAGGTCGACCCCCGGTACCCACACACACACAAAAAAAGAAAATACACTTCACACAGTCAACGTTTATTAGTCATGGGTTCTGTAGTGTGAATTCGTCTACCCTCCTATTTGTAAACCCAGAGTTAGCACTCCTTTGAGGACATTCGTAGACTAGCTTTTTTTTCCTTTTTGTTTTGCGGTGCTGGAGCTGGGACCCAGGGTCTCACCCACTCCAGGCAAGCACTGGGCCCCCACCCCACCCTTGACCCTAGAGCTGAAAACATTGAGAGGTTGGGTGAGGCGATGCCCGGCCTTCTTGCTTCAGTTCTTAAGCTGGAAATAAATGTCCTTCGTGCAGCCTGTTCTGGATCCTGTTCCTATATATGTAGTGTGTGTGTGTGTGTGTGTGTGTGTGTGTGTGTGTGCTTTTTGTTGTCGCGTTTGCTGTTTAAGATGTGCCCCCAAATATAGTACTCAAGTACTGAAGCAAGTCCTAAGTGCCCTGGTTGGGGGAAGTAGAGTCAGGAACAAAGAACCCTGCTTTTTTTTTTTTTTTTGGCAGGACTGGGGATTGAACTCAGGGCTTTCACACCAAGCTACACCTCTAGCCCTTTTTTATTTTTTAATTTGAGACAGGGTCTCACTAGGTAGTTGTTGCCTAGGCTGGGCTTGAACTTGCAGTCCTCCTGCCTCAGTCTCCCACCAAAGTGCAGGGATTACGGGCCTGCACCACCATGACAGATTTGGGGGCCCTGCTTTGTCCTAGGCTTTTGTCCCAGTAGCACCGCCCTGTGGACACAGCTGGAATTAGTTTGATGCCAGTGGACCTCCCTCCTGGGCTCTGACCAGGGACCCTAGCCCTCACCCCAAACTATTCCTCAGAGCCCCTGGGAACAGCTTACATGGATTCAGGAACTAGTCGACCCACGGAGTCCTTTCTGGATGCCAGTGGGTCCCTGAGCTCCTGGCGCCTCCATCTGAGAGATGGAGGACAGTTCTTCCCGAGACTCAGGGGAATTGTGAACAGTAGATACAGTGGGTGGTTAGAACTGGGCCTGAATCCTGGCTCCAGCACTCCTTAGCACTGTGTGACCTTTGACCAGTTGCTTAACCTCCTCAGCCTCAGTTTCTTCATCTGTAAGGTGAGGACAGCAGTGATACTGAGGCATTGAAATCAGTGCACAGCACACGGGCTTTAACACGGTTCCTGAAGCCCCAGAAGAGCAGCAGCCCGAGGTCACCCCTGCCTGGTTCGCCCACACTCTTGGCTCTGCTTACACACCTCCAGCCACAGGGAGCTCCGTACCCAGCAGGAGCTGTTGCTGGGCCATGCAGTTGAAACTACTGACAGTCTCTGCCCCGTGCAATCCTAGTTTCTCAGGCTACACCAAAGAGGAAGTAGGTTGTGGGTGTAGGAAAACCCAGTGGCTGACAGGGACTGTCCCCAGCACTCTGTAACAATTACCTCACTTCTTTCTTTCTTTCCTTCTTTCTTTTTTTGTTTTTGGTGGTATTGAGAATTGAACCCAGGGGCGTAGCACTGAGCTACATCCTCAGCCCCTTTTTAATTGTTATTTATTTTTATTTTAGTTTTGGTTCTTTGAGACAGGGTCTCACTATGCAGTCTGGGCTGGCCTTGAATTCACTATGTAGCCCAGGCTGGCCTTGAACTAACTACAATCCTCCTGCCTCAGCCTTCTTAGTCCCTTTTCTATTTTGAGATAAATTCGTGCTAAGTCTCTAAGTTGCCTGGGACTCAAATTTGAAACCCGCTTGCCTCAGGCTCTGGAGTGTTTGGATTACAGCTGTGAGCCACAACCTCAGCTCCATTCTTTCAGTAGCCCCTCAAGAGGGGACTGCCACCAGCCCCATTTTTACAGATGTGATAACTCAGATACGAACACATTATCAGTCACCCAATGGCCCACAGTAGATAAACAGCAAGTGGGGCAAGAGTGGGGAACAGGAGGATATTGATATCAGACTTGGGGTCCCCAGAAGAGCTGCTGAGCACATGCTTGTAATCCCAGCACTCAGGAGGCTGAGGCAGGAGGATCACCATAAGAGGCCAGTCTGGACTACACAGCCCTTATCTCAAAAAACCAAAAAAAAAAAAAAAAAAAAAAAATCAAGAAAAGAAAAGAAAAAGAAGAGCTGCTGAGTGACCCCTGCGGCACCAGGGAGGCCACCCCTCTTCTCCCTGGTGGTACCGCAAAGGCTGTGCAGGGGCTACCATGCTCCACTGTCCCATGGTGTCTGCTGGGCTGGGGCTCGGGTGTCAGCCTGTCCCCCAGGGAACCTCAGGCTGGGTCCCTGCCTGTGTGTCCCCAGGTGCCACCCCCTCCCTCCTGGCCCTGTGTTGGGCCCACGCTGCTGGGCCCACAGCCCAGCCACACTGCTGCTGACCCGGCTCCTGGCCCAGCTTAGGTGGCAGTCAAGGCTGCCCAGAGGAATAGGACCAATGGGCTAGGTGCACGTGTGAATGGGTGTGTGCATGTGTGTGTCCCTTGCGCTGTTGTCCCGTAGTGACTGGGACATGTTCTGAGAACCACATCATTAGCCAATTTCTTTGTGCAAGCATCACAGACTACAGGTCACAAACCGAGGACGCAGCACACCAGATGTGACTGATGAGCCCTGTAGGCACTGGACCTTCCTGGTGCTGTGCTGCACACCTGTAATGCCAGCTTCTCTGGAGGCTGAGGCAGGAGGACTGCAATTCAAAGGCAGCTGGGCAACTTATCAAGACCTTGTCCACAAAACAAAAAATTCATGGAATAGAGATGTTGCTTAGTGGTAGAGCACATGCCTGGCATGCAAGAGACCCTGGGTTCCATCCCAGTGGTGCCAAAAAACAAACAAAAAACAAAAATGCTAATATTTTTACTGTATATGTGTGCTGGAGATTGAACCCAGAGCCTTTGCACTGAGCTGCATCCCCAGACCTTTTTATTTTTATTTTTTTTCAGACAGGCTCTTGCTAAGCTGCCCAGGCATGACTTGAATTTGTGATCCTCCTGCCTCAGCTTCCCAAACACTGGGATTATAGGGATGTGCCATCATCCCCAGTTTAGGCAATGGAATTTTTTAAAGCTCCATTACAACCTTACTGGATCACTGTCATATATGCAGTCTTATCATTGACTGAAATGTTATATGGGGCACAACCATGTATGTGTGAGTGTGTGTGTGTGTAGACAAAGAAAGATGGCGCATGTCTGTAATCCCAGCACTTGGGAGGCTGAGGTGGGAGGATCATGGAAAGTCTGAGGTCAGCCTGAGCTATAATGAGTTCAAGGCCAGCCTGAACCACAGAGTGAGACCCTGTCTCAAAAAACCAAACCAAACCAAAGAAAGAAAGACAGAGAGAGATTTACATGAAGGAATTGGCAATTCCCTTGACAACTGTGGAGGCTGGCAGATCCCAAATCTATAGGCAGGCAGGACAAGAGTGGATTTACAGTCTGGAAGTTAGCCAGAGGGCGACTGTCCCCCTCTGGGGAGGTCTCAGCCTTCTCTCTTAAGATCTCCACCTGATTGGCTGACGCCCACCGGAATTATGGAGAATAATCTGCTCTATTCAGAGGCTACTGATTTAGATGTTAATCATATCTAAAAACACTTTCACAGCAGCGTCTACCCAGGTGTTTGACCAAACAGCTGTGCACCACAGCCCAGCCAAGGTGACACATGAAATGAACCACCACGAGGCAGTTCTGGTTTCCGGGGGACCCCAGGCTGTCTGGCCTGCTCTGTCTCTGGCCAGCCCTTCAAGGGTCCCCTGGGTCTCTTGGGCTGAGCCCCTCCCACGGGCCTCGTGTCCATACACAGCCTGATGACCAAAGTCCTCCCTGGCCTGGTCCCTCACTGTGTGCCCCATTTAAGTCAGCTCCCCCTGGGTGCACCCCAAGAGGAGGAGCCACATGCTATGATGACTTAAGGAAGCCTCCTAAGAGAATTGGGAAGGGAGTGGGGGTTTCCAGCAAAGCCCCATTTCCACCTAACCCATAGGGGCCCCAGATTGTGTCCCATGGCCCTTGAGGGAGCTGAGCTTCCTCCAGCACCAGGTCCAAACGAGGCTCCAGGCTGCTGGGGGCCTGGAGCCAGGACGTGAACTCCCAGGCACCCCCACCCCTGGTCTCCTGTAGCTTACAAAACTCATGGTCCCAAAGAGGCTGAGGTGCTGGGGGTGGACAGACAGATCCAGGAAGGAGTGGGAGGTGGGTTCCACGACAGTGATGTGACCACACAGGATGTTTCTACACCACTGTCCCGGCACGCGTACCCCCTGCGCTGCCTCCCGGACACTCATGAAATGTCTGGGAAATCAACAGAGGAAGTAACAAATGTGATATCAATCAGAGAGCTGCACAGGAAACAGAAACCATGCAGTTTTATTTTTTACTTTTTATTGGTACATCTCAGATATACGTAATACTAACATTCATCATAGGGAGTTTGTACCTGTACATGACATATGTTGCTTCTTCTTTTTTCTCCATTCCCCTCCCCTCCTTCAACCCCCTTCCCCTCTTTATTTACAAAAGCTTTTTTTTCCATTTTTCCTTCTATTTTCTTTTTTCTTGTCCCTTCCTTCCTTCCCCCCCCTTGTTTCCCTTCTCATTTGAACATTTTCTTCCCATTTCTCATTATCTAGTATACATTTTGGTCCTTATTTACACTTTCATTTTCTCACATCAGAGAAACCATGCGATATTTGAACATGTGTGTCCAATTTATTTCACTTAAGAGTTTGATGTCAAGGTGCATCCATTTAACTAGGAATGTCTCAAACTTATCCTTCTTTAAGGCTGAGAAGTACTCCATTGTATAAGAAAGCCACATCTTCTTTATCCATTCATCGGTTGATGGGCATTTGGGCTGTTTCCAAGATTTGGCTATTACAAACTGTCCGTACCGATGTTTTAAACAGAACAGAATTAGATGTAAATTAACACAAGGAATTGGGTAGTGTTGGTAGGGCTGGGGAAGAAGTTCTGGCTGCATAAGCAGGGCAGACCCCCAGAACATCCCAGAACTGGTGTCCCAGAGGCCAGTGCTCCTTCTGCCTCTGCCTGGGAGGTAGGAAATCAAGGGTCAGCTCATTGAACTGTTGACTTCACGAACACATGGCCAGCCAGGCATGCTGGTGCATGCCTGTAATGCCAGCACATTGGGAGGCTGAGGCAGGAGAATGGCAAGTTTGAGCCCAGCCTGGGGCTTAGGGAGAGCCTGTCCCAAAATAAACACTGAAAGCCCAGAGTAATGGCCTCAGGTTCAAGCCTCAGTACTGAAAAAAAGAAAAAAGAGCACACTGTTCTGTAGTCTGAGAATCAGAAAGTCACCACTGCCAATTCTTAGCACTAAGGAAACAGAAGACCGCACACTGGACCATTTTACTCAGAGGCAGCTGGAAGGTGGCCCCTGCCTCTAATTAGTGTTTCTAATTTATATCCAGAATCCAAGCTTTCAGAGAGTCCAGATAAAAAATTTTTTTTCAGTTTTCCAGTTTGTATAGTGAAGCCTGGCATTTTACTAGCATGTTTAGTGTCCTTGCTACCAAATCACTGCTTTGTGATAAACTGGTGGTCACAGGAACCCTAGATTTACATTTCCTCCAAAACTTACCCCAGGGTACACTGTGTAGGGTGGTTGTGCGTGGAATAGTCAAAGCTTTTTGTTGGAGTCTCTGGAAGAGAGAGACTGGCCCTTGCTGAGGGAGTAATGAAAGTATGCAGAAATAGGCCGGGTACTTCCACAGCTTCTCGGGGCTTCAGTGTTGACTGCATCTTCCCTGCCAGGAGCCGGGAATGTGGAGGTGGATGAGACAGGATTCCTACTCTCATGGAGGAAGGGGAAGAGTTGAGAAAGGCTTACAGTAGAGTCTGATAAGTGCTGGCTGGGTGGTTTTTATGGCTATCTGGATTATTTAAACTGGAAAAGGAACAACATAAAACTATCATTAAGAGGCGGCATAGCCTAGTGGTTAAAAATGTGGACTCTGGGGCTCTATCGTGGGTCAGCTACTTTCTTAGCTGTGATTGTGGCAAATCACTTATACTCACTGTGCCTGGGTTTCCCCCTCGGTTGAATGAGGACAACAGCAGCACCTACGGCTGAGGCTTAGGTGGCAGATTAACAATGAAGCACCGAACACCGAGTGTGGCACAGCACATCCACCTACCCAGCAAGCGTTAACTGTGAGCACATCCCCAGGTGGTCCTCAACTCCTTCAATGCCAGTCCACAAGTCTGTCCTTGGGAGCTGGTGCCCAAGTGGACTGTCAACTGTCACAATTGCCACATGGTGGCGTGCCTGCCACAGCCTCACTGGAAACCCCTGGGCTGTGCCGCTTTGGAACAAAGCTGGGTCTTCGATCCAGGACTCTCTCTGTCCCTGCAGCCCTTGGCCTTCTCTCTGCTCCAATCCACACACACCTGCTCTGGCCCCTCTGGCCTCCTGCTCCCTGGGCTGAGCATGCCAGCGATGCCAAGAGCCTGGACTCCCCTGGACTTGCTGCCCTCTTCAGACCTTCCCAGCCTGGGTCTCCTTTCAGAGCTCAGAAGAGGGCCTGGCGGACTCGGACTGGTCAGGGACTGTGCTGGGTGTCAGCAAGAGGAGGAAGCTCGGATGGGTATGTCTGGGTCCAGGGCTTTCACAGAGTGACGGCCACCCAGAATTGTAAAGGTCCCCAGGAGAGGGGCATCGAAGGCAGAGGAAATGTGGGTACACACGAAGGCGGGGCTGGGCCAAACCCTGGCCTTGGGGAAATGATGGGAATGTGGGAGACCTGGCATGGGGACAGATCACAGGTCATAGGGTGTGCTTACGGGGGACTTGGGACTTGAACAGGGCCCACGGAAGGATTTCAAGCTAGAAAGACTCATGATCAGCCATGCGTTTTAAATAGGCCTCTTCTGAGGACTTTGCATTCTAGAAGACGACTGTGCTCATCCGGAGGGAAAGGAGATGAAGATGGAGTAGAACATGCCTGCGGCGATTTCTGCCTGTATCAACTTCTAGTTGGCTGACCTTGATCCAGGAATGACCCCATCGAGCTTTGTCCCAGCGTGGAGAGGGTATACCGGAGGCGACTGATGCTTAGGTTGGAGAGGCTACAGAAATGGGGGGACAAGGTCTTGAAGTCCCAGGTCCTGGTGACCCTCCAATGCCACTGACTGTTTCTTGACCGATGGAGTTTGAGAGGCAAAGAGGAGTGGAAAGAGGTGTCCGGCTCTTCTTGGGCTCCCGCCTGCCGGCAGCGTCCTGAGTCTTCCAGAGTCTTCCCCGCCGCCGCGCCAGCCTGAGCCGCTCGCACCTGCATCTCCCGAGAAGGCCGCCAGAGGGCGCTGCTGGACAGCGCGCAGCCCGCGCCACAGCCGCCGGGTCAGGACAGCGACTGGAGGCCACTGGACCGGCGGGGAGGACGCAAGGGAGGAGGCGCTGGGTTGGAGGGTGGGGACCATCTGCAAGAGCCTCGTGGAGTCTGGTCGGGTCTCCGCTGCGCGAGTGTCGGGCCTGGAACCCGGTGGAGTGGGGCGGCTCGGGCGCGCCCCGCCAACCAGGCCGCAGCCGATTCCACGAAGTCTCTGCACCCCGCTCCCCCGCGGCCTTGGCTCGGGGGTTAGAGTCGTGCGGCCCCGGAGCGAAGGAAACCTTCGCGCTTGGGAAAAGATACATTAACAGTAGCCAGCCCTCTCCTGGGCGTCGGCTCTGGGCGCACCGTCCTCCTGAACCCTCTCCTTCTACCGTGGGTTGAAGGCCAACACTCAAGACCGTGGGCTCAAGGTCTTCCTCAAGAGGCTCTTGTCCTCACAGGGCTGCAGGGACTGCAGCTCGCTGGGCGCCGGCAGGGCGCTGGGCCTCGGAGTCTGTTCCCAGGCGCCCACTGTGAAGCCCACTTCCCCGGAGGCCTCACACCCTCTGCCTCCCCGGAATCTGAGAGAGGGCAGGATGAGGTTATGGGGTGCTCTGGGTCGCCTCTCTCAGCCTCACTCTGGTACCTCAGGAGCCTGGACAGCATGAGTGAGACCCAGCTGACCCCAGTGCGGACCTGCCTCCTCCCGCGACTCCACCTCTGCGGCCACGGGAGGGCAGCTGGGAGCGGGAGCGGAGGGCCTGGAGGGAGGGGCCGCCGCGCCCCCTGCGGCGGGTGCGTCAATGGCCGCAGGGGCCCGGGCCGCGGCCTAATGGATTCAGGCCTGCCCGGCACAGGCGCACCCGCCGGCCGTCCCGCGCTCTCAGTAGCGGACAATGGAGTCCCGGGGTGACCTGAACAAAGAATTTGGAAGTAGTTAAACTGCAGAACACGTTCTAGGCCTGGGTGCCTCCTTTCAAAAGGAGCGCTGAGAGAAAAAAAAAAGAAAGCACTGGGGGGTGAAGGGGGTAAGAAAATGCCCAGGGGAAAAGTTGGTAGATCGCCCTAGTTGCCGCCAGCTACCAGACGCCAAGAATTCAATAGGAAGTGGGGGAGGGGGGAGCCGCCAGGTCTGCAGACCGCAGGGAGGGGAGGGAGAGAGTTCTGGGGAGGTGGCTGGGGTTCCATAAGAGGCAGGGCAGGGACACTCCCGTACACACAGGCTCCCAGCCAGGTCACCACGCTGGTCTGGCCAGGGCTCCCCCTGACCTCCCTGGGCTTTGGAGGCTCAAATAGGGACCAGTGAGTGAAGGGTGGGAGGAAGTTTCCGGCCTTGCCCTGGTCCCCACCACGGATTCTAACTACAGTCTCTCTTTGGGTCCCTGTGTCCAGCCGCCATCGCAACGAGTCTCTCTGCGACCCCTCTAGAAGGATTCTGGAACAGGTCACACATTCTGAATCCTTAATGTTTTTCTCAGAGCTTGTTTTTGTTTTTCCTTCTCCATTCTAGCAGAGAAAGTGGATCTCTCTCTCTCTTTCTCTCTCTCTGTCTCTCGTTCCTTCTTCCACTCCACACAACAAGCAATCTAGAGTCTCCTAATGAGAATATTCATTTTTTAATTTTAAGGTCAGGCCTCTAGGTGTAGAAATTAAGGCCAATTATTATTTTATAATATTTTTCTTAACTTTCTAATTTTTCCACAATAAGCACAGTATAAAATGAGGGAGAAAAGAAGACGTTTAGAAACAGTTATCCTGGTATCAAGTTAACTTAGAAGAGGAGGAAATGAAGAGAGTACAGACCAAAAGAAGTAAATAAAACGACAGAATAGATGGTTGGGAGAGAAAGAGGGAAGAAGGAAGGAGCTGCTGCAGCCGCCGCTTCTGGGAAGCGGTGCCTCTGGAACCGGAGAGAGCGCACCGAGATCCTCCTTTGAGGCGGTCTGTTTGCGCTGCTCATGAACTTGGCCTGTCTGGCTCGTGATAGATGGTGAGACCCGCTGACAAGTTCAGCTGGAGGGACCTCCCCTGCCGTGACTGTGGGAGAAACACTCAGAGACGGAGGGAACTGGGGCGAGCCACCCGGGCGCGTGGGCAAGACGGTGGTTCAGGGTGGCCGCCGCTCCGCTGTGTCCGCCCTCTAGGCTCCCACCTCCCTTTGAGCTCCCTCCCTCCCCCCTTCCTAGAGCTTCCCGACGTCATCTTGGCGCACTAAAGTTTGCAGGGGATCCGCGCCATAGGTCCCGGGACCCCTCGCCGGCCCCTGCGACGGCGCCGAGCGGTGGGTGGCCGGGCGTCGGGAGTGCGTCCCGGGGAAGGCCGGGTTCAGCATTTGGACAGCGGCGCAGGGCGGTCCGCAGCCCGGAGAGTTGCAGGCGCGCCCCTGGCGTGGGGATGGGACGAGGCGCTGGGTCTCAGGGTAGCGAGACCCAACCCGGAAGGCACCCCAGCCCCGAACGAGACACGTTTCTAAGAGATCCCTTCCGAGCTTACATGGAGAACCCAGAACCGCTCAAACAGCCGTGGACACTCTCACCCTCGGGGGTGAGGGAGGCGCCCCTTTGCACCCAGAGCGCAGTCGCTTCCCACCCTCCCGGCCTCTGCATCCTCCATTCTTCCCAAAGCAGCCAGGATCCCTGAGCCTGCTCGCCGCCACCTCCGGGTCCTTGGTGGCTCCAGGAGAGCCCGGCGGCGCGGGGCGTGGGATGAGGGCTGATGGCGCCGCGACTCCCCGGGAAAGGCTGGGAGGCCGGCGGGCGGGGACAGAGAGGCCCGGGGCGCAGGGCCGGGCGCCCCCGGCAGCAGCCTCCGCCCCCTCCATTCCGCACTGGTCGGGGTGAAGGGAGGGGGCGGGGGGAGCCGCGCTGACGTCACTGCGGGCCGTGCCCGCCCTAGCAGGCGGCGCTGGGAGCCGCTCAGAGCCCCGAGAAGCGGCGCGCGGCCGGGAGCCCCCGCTCCCCCGCTGCCGCGCCCGCCTCCCGCACTCTCGGCCATGCGCCCGCGCGGGCTGGGGCTCCTGGAGGGCTGCCGGAGCTGGGCCTGAGCCCGGGGACTCGCCTGATCCGGGACCGCGGAGCCACCGTCACCGCAGCCGCCCCACCCCCGCCGTCGCCTCGTGGGGCCCCGGCCCCCTTCCCGGTCCGTAAGTGCCACTGCCCGCTGCTGCGTCTAAGCGAGACCGGGGAGCTGGGGCTAGGGTGTCAGGGCGGGGGCCTGGACTATAGCAGCGGCAGGGAGCTGGGCTGGACTGGGCGAGGGGGCTGCCTGCGCGCCCCCATGGGCAGGTCCTGAGGCTCCAGGCTTCCCTTGGCTGCCGTGCGGGATGAGGGGTGCGCTCTGACTGCGGGTGGGAGCCAGGGCTCAGTTATCCCCGGCAAACCCTGCAAGACCAAGGTCAGGGGTCGTGGGACCGTGGAAAGCGGTGGGAGGTGAGGACTTGGAGTGTGCGGGCAGGGCAAGGGCGTTGGGTGGATGGAAGTTGTGGCCTGCAGACAGGTTTCGGAGAAAAGAGAATCTTTCTTAAGTGAGGTTCCTGGGGAGTCCCTATCCTTCCCTGGCCCCTACCCCTGGCTCTCTCTCCTTTCTCTTTTCTTCCCCCTACCCTCTCCCCAGACAAAATAACCTAGAAAGTGGCTTCCTGGAGAAAAAAAAAAAAAACATCAGGGGCGAATACAACACACAGAACCCACTCTAGACAAGATTTATGATGTATTTTCCCCCCTGAGATGAGAAGTTGTTGAGAAATCCTTTCTGTTCTCCCCACTCTTCTGCTCCAGAACAGCCCTTTCAGATCGCTCTGTTGGTGTCCGCAGCCTCCTCCGGCCTGGCCTCCTTTGAGCTGGGGGAGAGTGAGGGTAGCTAAGAGGTTGCGATTGGGAGAGGGTCTCCGAGAGAAGGCTGGGAAGTGGTCTGGACTGGCCCCAGCTGACAGGGAGGGAGCAGAATGGGGAGAGGCTGGGTTACATCGCAGGAGCCCTATATGATCCAGAAATACAGTCTCTGAGCCATTGTGGCTGGGGAGAAATCAAGGCGCTGGGCCTGAAGGGGAAACCCTTTCTGAGCCCCATATTCTAGAGGAGGTGGAGAATTAAGAGTATGGAGTTTGAGGATCTGGCTTTCAATCAAGGGACAGAGACCAGATGGGGTGTGTCCTACTGGGTTCACCTCCAGAGCCCCCTGTGAGCCACACTGACTGCTGGAGACACCAGGGGAGGGGTCCTGCTTTGCCCAGGCCTTCTCAGGAGAGGTATTTCTAGGTTCCTGCTCAGCCTAGGCCTCCCTGGAGCCCACACCTTAGCTGCCTACACATCAGCTGCTGAGGAGAGAGAGGCTGGATGTGGACCTCAGAGAGGGCCCTACTGCCCAACCAGACACACGCAGGGGAAGGTGGGTGTGGAGGCCTCTCTCGGGGCCCCTGGGTGCAGGGAGCAGGTTCCCTCAAACCAGCCCAACACTAGGTTGCTCAGCTGTGGATCCTCCCAGCCTCCAGACAATAGGAAGATCAGCTTAATCAAAGCTTGGGCCTGATGGAGCAAGGTAGGGAAGGAGAAAGAGGACACCCTGCACAGCCTGGTTGTGGCTGGATCTAGCCCCCTCATTAAAACCCAGAGGGTTTGGGAAAGGAGCACTAGTTCAAGGCCGAATGGCAGAGCAGGGAGCTGCTTCTCCGCTGAGCTCAGGCTCCCAGTGTCTGGAGCAGGGCAATCCTGATCACAGGGTCTGGACTGCCCTCTCTCCTGCCACTTAATCCCTTAACTTGCTGGGTCCTGAAAGAGGAGGCCCACTCCTGTGAGTTGTCAGGACTTCTGCAATGAGCTGCGTAAACTACTGCTAAGAAACAGGAAATAGGGCCAAGGTCAGCTGGGTGTTCAAGTGGCCACCATAGCCAGTGGGCACAGGAGCACTTGGCACTTGTGTGCACAAGTACACACACAGGCAAGGTAGCAGTTACCGGCCTGTGCTGGCTGCTGCATGGTACATGGGCCCAGTGTGCAAGGGAGTGTTATGCAGGTTTCCAGCATCAAAGGCCTACAGGGCACACAGGAGGTTGTCAAAGAAATGGGCATTTCTGCATATCCTGACACAGGAGAGGGTGTTCCCAGCCAAAGAGCTCTCTGTTCCTCAGTGGAGGTTTGAATATGAAAAATGGGAAAATGGAGTCCTTTGGTAGAGAAGCCTAGTCACCAGGGCTGCCTGCTGGCTTCTCCTGGTGGCTGCAGCTGCCCTTGGAGCTCAGGTGGGGACCTCAGCAAGGAAACAGAGGAAGCTAGGGACAAGTGGAAACTCACACCGAGGACTGGTGGGCGGCTCTCAGCACCATGGCCAGGGCCTAGCCACAGCCACCTGGGCTCTGGCCTGGTCACCCAGTGGCCAAGGAGACCTAATAATACCTGCTCTCCTGGGACTTAGAAACTTGGCTGGGGACGTCGGCCAAGACCAAGGGCTTGGTCTGGGAAGCACACAGAACTCAGACCCAGTATGAGGTGCAGATGAGGGGCGGCCAGAGCCAAGACTGGTCAGCTTCTCCCCACTTGGGCTTTGCCTGCCCAGCAGCCTGACACTCAGCTGGAATCCCAGCCCCACACAATGTGTCTGTGCTTGGTGTCAGACTGGATGGCATCCCAGGCCCCTGTGTATGGGTACTGGTCGCTAGTTGTGGGCCCATGGCCATCCAGCTTCCCTGACCCACCAGAACGGAATGGCTCCTCCCAACAGCAGCCTCTGGCCCTGAGACCCAATGTCAATGCAGCCTTCTTCCTGAGAGTGGGGGTTCCCGGGTGCACGTGGTGCCAGGAGACGGAATTGGAGGGTTCAGTGAGCCAGGCCAGGTCCCCCCTAGCAGGCTGTGGGAGCCTCTCCCCAGCTGCTCTGCTCCCCACCAAGGGACTTGGTTTCCCAAAAAAGCAGCAGAGAGGTGAATCTGGCGACAGTGGCCTCCCGCATCTGAACTGAATCCAAATGGAATTTTTAATCTTTCTCTCAGAGCCCCAGCCAGCCCTGGGCTCACAGGCCGGGTCTCCCGTGCTGTTACCGTGCGCCTCACTGAGGAGCCATTTTGTGCGGCATCGAGCTTAAATCACACTCCGAGGGGGCTTGTTCCCTTCTCTCTTTCCCCTGCTCCCCCTCTCCCTGCCTTCCCTCTCAGGTGAGCCGTGCAGCACCCCTCTCCCATCCCTACAGCCCTGCCCTCCCCACCCCAGGGTGGCCCAGAAGGACTGGGGCTCAGGAGGCCGCCCACACACAGACACCACATCTAGGAGGGAAGAGGGTGTGGATTCCTGGAGCTACAGGAGGAGGGAAAGCGAGGGGCGCCTCCCAATTACAGAAATCTTTCTGAATTAACTGTCTCAGGCCCAAATTCGGGCAGTTCCTTCCTGAGCCCTGTGGCTGGTGGGCCTCTTGGTTTCTCTGCTGTTTTAGCCTGGTCTGGCCCTTGCTCACCTCCTGGAGAAAGGGATGTGTCTTTGAAATGGGATTTGGAGGGGAGGCACGAAAATGCTAGAGCAGTTTAACCACACCGCTGGCTGGGGGTGGGAGCGGAATAGGGTGCAGCCTGCCTTAGATTTAGGGTCAGGATGAAGAGAGAACAGATTAGAGGTAAGTGGTGGGGAAAGAGGTGCTTGACAAGATTTAGATGTCATTTTTAGAGAATACAGGAGAGTGTAGTGTGTGGAAAAATCATGAGGTCCTTTTCAAACTCCCCGCTTTGAGCCTCTCCTTTGGAACCCATTCTGCAGGGGTTCATCTGGCTGAGGGGCCCAGCACCCCCCAGCCACACTAAAATGGATCTGCATGAGTGCAACTGCCCAAGCCTTCGTCGCTCCTGGGAATGCTGCAGAAACGGCAACTCTGGGACTCCTCTCTCTGCTGACTGCGGGAATCTGGGAACCCACCAGTCTGTTCCACTTGGGGTGGTCTCCCTAGCTCTTGGATGTAAGGTTTTTCTGGGAGCAAGGATGGTGCTGTTTTCATATCTAACCCTTTGCTCCCAGGAACTGCTGGAAGGTGGAGGTTAGGTGAATCAAAGGCCCCAGGCAGGAGAGCTGGCTCGGCAGCAAGGAAGAAGGGTGTGGTGGCAAGGTGAGCCAGAAGGGGCACCCATAGCCCACTCCCATTTGGAAGGCTGCCCTGAGGCCACCAGTGCTGCTGCCAGGCTCCGTTCTAGCATGGCTCTAGGAGATCCGGTCCTATTGCCTTGTTGCTGCCCCTTGGAGTGTGTGGGCCAGGTGTGCGCTGAGGGTGGAGAGAGAGGGAGATACGTGCTTTGTGTTTTCTTTTCCGTGGAATAGGAATTTAACCAGGAGCCGAGTTCTGGCCTAGGACACCTATAAGGCTCCAGACAAAATCGGTTGCATACCCTTAGATGCGCCTGGGAACCATGGAAGAAGAGGGACCCAGCGGCCTGGGCCAGGACCAGGGCTTGGCCAGAGTGGAGCGTGGCTCAGGCATCTTTGCGAGCGAGGCGCTGTTTGTGGGACACTGACCCCCAGACACCAGGATGCGGATTTCTTCCCCCAATCCCGGCCTCTGCCGCTTGGCCTGAATCTACTGCAAAGTGCTAGGCAGGGGGAGAGGAAGAGAGAAGTTAGAGGTAAAATGGTTCCAGCTTTCCACCTCCCAACCTAGCACTTGGCTGCTCTGGAGCGACCACGCCTCACGCCGCGCGCCCCCAAACCTCTTCACCTGAGCACACCTGACTCCCTAACTGATGATCCTCGGTGGCTACCCCTCTCCCCAGGCCTTGGGGAAAGACAGAAGAGTTCGGGAGAAAGGCCAGGCAGTGCTCACCCAGGTACGAAGTCCTAACGCTTCGGAGAGCAGAGGGGGCGCTCCTCTGCCCTCGGGGCGGGGAAGCCGTGAATGCCGAGGCCATTGTAAGGCAGGGTGGTGCCGAGCGCGGGAAGGGGGCTGGGATTTGAATGGGAACCTGTGATTGGCCGACCCCTGGCCTGACGTCACTTCCCCGCGGGGCGATTAGCCTGCGAGAGAAGGGCTGGCGGTCCAGTACGCGGGGGGCGGCCAGGGCGCCCGGGGCTGCAGATGCGCGCGGCGCGGTGCCCTCCGTGCGCCCCGGGACGCCGTCGGCGCGAGCCGCGGGCGGACCGTTCGAGGAACCCGGGAGGAACATGCTGGGAGGGCGAGGGAGGAAGGGACTGGGCGCGGGTTGCCGGCCTCGCTCGTGGAAGTCAGCGTGTCAGTGTGTCCGTCCGTCCCCTCTGGCTCTCTGCGTGCGTCCCGAGCTCCGGGAGCTGCGCCCGCTTAGGGCCCCGCGCCCAGCCGGCAGCGGTACGTGGGGCCCACAGCGCGGCAGCGGCGGCGACGAAGGGAGGCCCGTTTCTCTCTTTGGTTATCTAGCTGTATGAGTGCCACAGAGCCGTCATAAAGCTAGATAACCGAAAGTAGAAATGACTCTCACAACTTCTGCGTGCGATCGACCGCCCAGAGAAGCCAAGAGGAGCCCGCGCCGGGCCAGCGGACCTCCAGCCCGACGGAGCGGCCGCGCCCGGACCAGGTATCCGACCTCGGCTCTCCCGGGACACTTTCGTACCCGAGAGGAGCTCGCCGGCTTCGCCCCTATTCCTTCTCTTTCCCCGCCCTCACCCCATTCCCCAGCGCCGGAGCTGGAACCCCAAAGTGGAGCGGGCTGGGGACCGGGAGGGGGCTGGGGTTGCAGAAGGGTCGCTAGCGGGGAAGGCGCCAGTCTTCGCCTTCACCCCATAAATCAGGCTGGAACAATCCGCGCCCGGAGCTGCGGACGGGGATTTTGGGATGCAAATGCGACTAGAGAGAGACAGCGGCCGGTAGGGGGTGGAGTGGGGGAGTGAAGGAGTGGGCAGGGGGCTGCCCTGCCGCTAACAATGCGGCCTTTATCGAATTTTTCGACGAGTCAGCCCCTGAGCGCCATTAGCATACGGATGGGGGCTTGCCAGAGCTTCGCCCCTCGGTGAGGTCAAGTTCTTGATAATTTGATCACTTTTCACCGGCTCTGGCAGCTGCCTTTGTGTGCAGTTGGGGGGTCTGTGTGCAGCGTGAAGCGGAGCAGAACTGGCAGGGAGTGTGCTCAATGGCAAGGGGCCGAGGCGGGGGCCTCCCTCCCCGGCGGACCGGCCTTGCCTTGCATACAAACCAAGCGCCGGCGGGTCGGCGGGAGGGCCCGAGCCCAGTCCCTCCATACCTCTTGGCCCGCCTTGGCAGGGCCACTCCCTCAGACACCTCCCCAACTTCCCCAAGTGACCAAGGTGCAGGCAAGCTCTCCGCAGCTCCCCATCCCCGCCCCAAGTGGTGGCAACATAAGATGTATTACAATGTCTAGCAAATAAAAAAGCAATTGGGGGAAATCTGAATTCCGTTCCCATGGCAACCAAATGCTGCACACCGGCCAGTCAGGCTCCCAACCCCTCTTAGCTGGGCGCAGGGAGTGGGGCGTGCCGCTGCTCATGGCATGGGGGTCTCGGCTTCACACAGTGCTAGGGTCCCTTTTGAGGTTATCTGCCTTCGGGTCATTCTCCTCCCTGACACTCTACTCCCTCCCCTCCCTGGCTGGTCCTGAAGCTTGGGGCTCCCACACCTTGGGAAGCCTCCCGGGCTCTCCCCTTAGTGGCTAGAGATCCACGAAGTTGGCTGCAGGGAATGGACTCTGTTGGCTTGGGGGACTTTCTGGGTAGAGGAGTGTGTAAGTGCTATGATAGACTGGAAAGCATTTGAGCCACCAGACCTGACCTCCTTCCCTGTCCCTTGCACACAAGAGGACACAGGCCATCAGGTAGGAGGTGACCCCTCCAGGGTCACACAGCTGGGAAGTGCAGAACTGGACCCTAGCTCATCTTCCCTGCACCTTGGCTCACTCAGTTTTTAAGGCTGGTCTTCCCACCTCTCCCCAGAACCTGCCCAGTTGCCTTGTAATCACTGAAATCCTTTTTCCATCTTCACTCCATCAAGCCCCCCCTTTTTTTTGTCTGCTTAACAAAATTATTTTGAAAAAAAAGGTTATGTGTATAAAAGGTGAAAATTCAAGTGTACAAAAGGGAAACCCATCAGCTGTGGGGAGGGAATGATGTGGCTGAGGCAGAGGGTGGAGAGAGACTTTTCATTGCATTTCCAGATTTTGAAACACGCGAAAATGCTAGTGATTGGCAATAAAATTAAAATAAAAACAAAACAAACAAAAGATCAGGCCGGGGAAGTCTCTCCTTTTGCTACCTTCGTTGCCAGCTCTCATCCTCAGAGATTACAACAGGGTAGATTTTCGTGAATCCTGTTGTATCCCTTCCCCCACATTGAAAGGTCAGCCTCTCTTTTTCCTGGCTAGAGGCTGGTGAAGGATGCCCGGTGTGTTTTGGGACCCATGAGGCCCAGGCCCACTTCCCCTGGGCCTGCCTTCCTTTCCCAGCTACCTGGGAGCCTGTGCTCCAATGGTGACCTCATTTCGGAGAAAACCAGAGCAGCACTTCCCGCCTGTGGGCCCAGTGCTCCCTGCCTCCATCTCTCATGGCCAGGCTGAGCCTTGGGCAGGCCCTGGACCCCGGGACTTAGATCTTTTCCTCCCCACCCTCACTCCTTTGCCATTTTGCAAGAATCAGTCCTTCAGGAGCTGAGTGGCTCTGCAGCTTCTCAGCTGTGTCTACCCAGTTCACATGAGTGTTGTTTTTAAACACCAGGTTCTCACACCGCCGTGTGGGCAGGCCCGAACCCTGGTTGTGGGAGGGGTCTGAGGGAAGAGGAGTCTGAGCCAGGAAGAATTCGGCAGTTTTACCGCTTTCTACGAAAATCTGCTGATGCAACCCTCCCTCTATAAAGAAAAGACGGGTAACGGGGGGGGGGAGGGGGAAGAGCATACAAATCCTGATCTTCCACCACTCACCCATTTTAGATACACAGTATGAATGCTCTCCCCTAATAGAGACATGTTTAAATCCCTTGGTACTTGAAGCCCAAGGCACAGGCTCAAAAATTGGTGCCTCGTTCATCAACCCCTCTGGTTCTCCTGGGCCTGGAGGGGCTAGTAGGGCCTGGGATCTCCTCAGCCTTTCCTGCCTCCATTCTGTTGTCTGCTCCAAACCTCCTCTAGCCACTGCTCCCCAAGTTTGAACTCCATTTGTACCTTCAGTTTGTGCTACTTTCTCCATCCAAAAAGGCTTTGGGGATCCAGAGGATGCGGCAGAAACTACAGTTTGCAAGATGGAATTGCTTGGGATCTCAGAGATGCTCCTCATCCAACCCCTTTCAGGTTACTCCTAAAAATACTGTGTGCAAAAAGACCCAGTGGCTTGTCAAGGTTGATCAGCAGGCCTCTGGCAAAACAGAAGTCAGGGCAGCCACTGCAGTGGGCGAGGCATCTTTCTCCCTGGCCCACGAAATCCCAGCCCCAAATGCCTTAAGACAGATGGGCGCCTGCCCGCGGAGAAGGAGGCTGTGGTGTGACCTGAGGCCTGATCCCTCCTGGCCCAAGAGTTCTCTTGGGCTGCAGTCGGACCTCTGGAAATGGGAGGAGAGTGCGGAGGGAGCCAGGCTGAGAGGCCTCCCGGGACCCAACCGCGATGCTGAAAAGCATGAAGGGTCGGAATTAGGCGCTCATTTAGCGGCGTCACTAATCCGAAGTTACAGCACTAATTCCCTGATCCGGCCGCTCCCACACGCAGCGGGATTAGAGGCGCGGCCACCCCGCCCATGCTCGACCCCAAACGCAACGCCCTCGGGCCTGTGCCCCAGGGCTCTTCCATGCTTCCCTGCTCACCCTGGTGCCCTGAGTGCCCAGGGCCGGGACAGGCCAGGAGCCATGGGGCAGCCCGGGCGGGGTTTTGCACCCTCCAAGCCCTGGCGAGGTGGCCAAGAAAACCGCAGGGATTTGTCCAACCCGAGTGTGCGGGTGTGTACCTTGAGCCACGGCCCTGTGAAGGCCGCGGCGCCATTTTAATAGCCTTCCTCTGCCCCGTTGGCTTCTCCCGTGCACCTGTATGGCGGGGTGTCTCCGGAGGGTACCTCCTTTCCCTATCCCACCCTGACTTGAACTGCCACCGCCCCCCCAGCCCAGATAAGTGACCAATCAGCTCTGGCCTAGGGTAGGATGCACATCACCATGGCGACGGCCGGGGCACCCTGGCAGTGCTACCCATCACAGAGGGTGAGATTCTTCACTCCACCTGGAATGGTGTGAAGGGAAGATGGGGACAGGTTAGAGTTTGGGGGCCTGAAGGCAGGCTGTGGCATCTCGTTTCCAGACCCACCCCATTCTGCCTAGGGTGGCTCCCCTGGGTCCCGTGTGTGAGAGTAGCTGGTGTGGACAGAGCCTCGGTAGGGAGCTGGGCTCATCCTGGAGCTGCTTTCCCATGAGTTTTCCATCCCCGGAGGATGAGCTTGCCTTGGTCTTTTTCATCTTGGTCCTAAGGTCCATCTCAGTCTATTTCTCACCTTTTTCTCTCTCTGTTCCTAAGAGAGTGGTGTTCAGGAGCCCCAGGGTCTTCCCCCAAACTGCCTTACTGCTAAGTCTTGTGATTTGGGACTAGTCACTTCTCCCAGTCTTAGTTTTTCAACCAGAGAATGGGCAGCTATGCAGAGCCATCTATGGCAAGTACTGAGCATACAGTGGGTGGTCTATCGTTGTTAGCACTCTTTCTCCTTTCTCCTCCTTTAGGGGGAGAGCAAGACCTTTGGGGGCAGTATTCAAAACCTGGGGATGCCCTTTCTATCCAGAGCAGCCAAGTTTGGGTGTCTCCCAGCTTCCTAGAGCCTGCTTTTCGTTTCTCTAGGCAGCTGGGAATCTGAGAGGAGGGGAGAGCCGTTCAAAATAGAGCCAGGGTGGGGGCTGTGGCTGAAACAAAACCTTGGTCAGTGGTGCTGAGAATGGGCCGCTGCAGCTCCTAGAGAGCTGGCTCCTTCCTTCTAGCTTGGTCCGGCTTAAGCACCACTTTAAGTGGTCCCTGCATTCACTGGCCAGCCCCTCACCGCAATTGAGCCGCAGGGGTTTAAAAAGAGGGCCAGGGCCTCAATGACAGGACCTTGGGCCAGGCTAATTGGTTTTGGTTCAAGGGGATACTGGATTTGTGAAAAGCTCCAAGCTGCCTTTCCCACGCCAGAGCCAGGCCACGGCTTTAAGGAGCAGGGATGGAAGAGCACGGGCCAGGCGCGAAAGAAAGCTTAGGGGCCCGGTGCCTTGGACCCATGACCAAGACACCCCTCCACTCAGAGGGGAGAGAGTTGTGACATACCTCAGGGGCACCCAGGTTTAGGGATGGGCAAGTTCTGGAGCCTCGTTAGTAACCTCGCACACAGGGCTCTGCCAAGAAAGGAGCCCCTCCTCTTAGCATTTGGAGTCCCTTAGTTGAGGAGAGGAACTGGCTTCCCCACTGGGATCATCAGTAGAATAAACTAGAAGGGCAAAGTTCACAGTTCTAGCCCCAGGAGCTGGACCAAACCCAGGCCTTTCATTTCTGAGAGACTCCTCACCTGCCCCTGAGGCAGGGAGTGCCTCACCTCCATCTCCCTAAAATATCCTTAAACTGTCCTGGGTGTGGGTGGACACTGCACAGATGACAAACAGGAAATCCTTGGTACCTTTTTTTTTTTTTAATAGAGGGTGGAATGTTTCTTATAGTCTCAAAAGTCAAGCATTAATTTTGTTATGACTTAAATAGTTTTTACTTTAGATCATTTTAATGTAAATGCTTTACAGCTTGGATCTTGAGGTATTCCAGATACCTATCTGTTTGTTGGACCCACTGATTGTACAGATGTAGAGGAAACACTCATTCTGTGTGTGTGTAGCCTACATACAGAATCATACACTTACGTTAGCTATCAGCATGGAGGTTATAAAAATCAGCCCTACTTATTTATTTTTGTGGTGTTGAGGATCAAACCCAGGGCCTATTGCAGGGATGCTAGGCCAGTGCTCAAGGCTCGCTGTACCACTGAGCTACACCCCAGTCCCAGCCCTATTTAAAATGACCTGGCGTGGACCGAGACCTGTATTTCATGGCTCATTGTGTGTTGAGGGGAGCATTCCTGTGTAATCACCAGCTGGAGGGGCGTCCTACCTTTTTATTATCTTCCAGATTTTTCCCTGTGTTTGCTTACTTGAGGCGTGTGATAAGTAGGAGAAAGGTAGTTTGAAGAGATACAGGACTCTGTGTATCTCATTTTCTATTTTTATTTCAATTTTTAATTGCCCAGAGCCTAATTTCCTTGGGCCTCTGCTGATTTGCACATTTGAGATTCATGTGTAAATATACATGTGGCGTGTGTGCACGTCTGGGCCTCCTTACCGCTAAGTATGCTCTCTCGGTGTTTAAATACACCCAGTCCACATCGACACACGATTATGGGCTTACGTATTTGCCTCTTCTCTAGAATCTGGTTAATTTTCCCTCCGCTAATCCTCAGACACATTAAGTTCTCCCCTCCCTGCCCCCACAAAAAATTGCAAACTCTGCCACAGGCCAGTGGTCTCACCCCACCTCTCCAGCAGGTAGCTCCCTAGGCTGGGTGCTGAAGGTTCCTATTAGGCAGACTTCATTACCCCGGCACATTTACTCATCTACTATGAGGTATTATCATAAATAATTAAAATTAAACTGCACTTGTCAAAATAAATGAACAAAGTAGAGTTAGTGATGTCTTTGCTTCGATTTGCTTGGTATGTGTTTGCTTATTCACTAATTTGAAGAAAAGAAGAAAGGGAGAAGAGGAGGAAAGAAAGAACAAGCTGTCGAGGGTACATGGAGAGAAAGGAGAGAGAGAGAGGAAAACCCCTCCGTCCTTTGCCCTAGGGTTCCCAGTCATTAGGGCACTCTGGGAGGCTGGAATGCGCCTCAAATGTCAGCTCATAATGAATATTGAGGTGTGGATGTGGAAGGAGGGATTTCTTTGTTTACTGAGGAATGGCCATGGGAATGGGGGAGAGGATTGCCTTTGGGGATTAAGGAGTGGGCTTTGTTTTTATGAAGGGCCTTACTTCTTTTCTGAAGTTTTTTGCAGCTAATTGATTCAATTCAGACATTCCTCCTCCCCGCTAGGGCCAGCCAAGGCCCTGTGTTTTGAGATGTGCACAGCTCAGTCTCCCCATCTGCTCTGGCCCTTTTCCACTGTGACACTTGAAAAGGGTGTGAACCTTCACATCAAGGAGATCACAGACTATAGAGAGATCAGTCAGCAGCCGAGACCTTTGTATGTGTGTATGTGATCTACAGACACACGTACATAAACCTATATGTATATGCAGTATTCCTAGGGGTGTAATTTCCATCTAGTAATAGGCCAAAGGAATACAGCTCCATGGATTCCGACAAATACATTTACACCCATGTAACCAACCCCCATGATAGCATTTCCCTGCCCCTTGAAACCTCTCTCCTGCCTCTTCCCAGCCAATCTCTACCTGCTTCTCACTTCTGATGTCTCTTGTCCATAGTTTACTTTTTCCTATATAGAGTTTCATAGAAATGGAATGTGTGCCAGCCCTTTTTAAAAAAGAATTCAAGTCTGGAGGGAACACTCTCCTCCAAGACCTGGTTGAGTGTGTGTCCAGAAACATTGGACTTGGCTTAAATACTCTCCCCCTAGATGTGCCCAGGAGTCAAAGCTGTAATTAGATTTGAGGGAGGGTCTCCGGTTGGGGCTGGCCTTCCTGCAGGAGAGCCCTGTTCTCACCCAGGTCTGTTAATGAGCCCGGGACAGGTGAGCCTCACACCTTCCAACTTGGCTGCCTTCTGTGGTATCCAGAAGCAGTGGAGAGCTATTAATGGAAGGTGCTGGCTTGTGCTAATTAGAACTTCCTCTCAGCCTCCATCTGTGTGGCAACAGAGCCCCTCACTGGTCAGCCTCTCCACCCACCTCCAGCCAGCAGCCTAGTTTTTGTGCTTCACATGAGTTAGGGGTGCTGTGAGCCTAACTGCTCTCCTGTATCTCTGGTCAAACCTCAGTTCTTTGTGTGACATGGAAATGCACAGGGAGGCATTTCTTGGATCTTCTCTCTTGTTGGGGGGAGTTAGCAAGTTGGACAGAAGTTTGGGGACTGGGGACCTGGGACTGTTTTTGTAAAAGAACTGTCTCTGCTTTCTAGCCTTGGTCCCTGCTCTAACTGCCCGTCCTGCCCCGAAGCTGTTATGTTTGCTGTCCCAGGCAGGTGGGGGTGGCGCCTGTGTCCCTGGCCCTCTTTCTTAAAAGCCTATATATTTTTTGCACTTTTTAAAAAATTTATTTCACCTCAGGTCTAATAACATATTTTTTTATATTTTTTTTTAAATTGGAGGGGGCTGGTGAGATGGTTCAGCGGTGTAAGCGCCTGCCTGGCAAGCGCGAGGGCCCGAGTTCAACTCCCGGAACCCACATACGAAAAAAGGGCCGGTGATATCGCTCAGTGGCACGGGCACCTGCTGGCACGCGAGGTCCTGAGGTCGACCCCTGTACCCCAGAAAAATAAATAAATAAATAAATAAATAAATAAATAAATAAAATGGAGGTTGTCTTTTACAGAGATTTCATTGAAGAAAAGGTACATTAATGTCATTTAACTACAGAAAAAGCACCTCAGAATAGAGCTTGGGAGAGCTAGGCTTCTCTCTAATACACAGGGAGGTAGGGAGAGGGGCCTTTCTTTGAATGCTCTTTTTAGCTCCTAAACCTCTTTGGTTCTCCCTCCCTCCAGACTGTGTGTAAAAATATCAAGCTTTCCTGCAGATGCGTCTTATTCCCTCCTGCTTGGATTATCCTGCCTATAATACAGGTCACCCATTTCTTTGACTGCATAGGCTGGGATTTAAAAAATCAGTGGTGGACTATTGCTAGTCTCTGGGTTCCCTCCTGGTGCTGGACCTACAGAGGGGTGGCACCGGGAAAGGCTACAGAAATTCCCTGGTCCTGGGGGATTCAGCAGGAAGGGCTCACTGGTCTTTCCTACCCATAGAAGTGGCAGTTCCTGATTTGCAGCACTAGGGTAGAAGACCCAGGGGCATCCAGGACTGGGTTAATAAAGTCGCATTCCAAATTCCACAAGGACTGCGGGGTGGGGGGAGGAGTTGGGGAGAGATGCCCGCACCTATGATCCTGTGAAGCGGGGCTCTTCAACATGCTTTGTCCTTCACAAGTCACATTCACCTCTCTGGGTGAAATGGGGACAAAAGTCACATTCGTCTTCTGAGTTAGATGAGGACAATGGCAGGAGTCTGTCTAGGGGTCATGAGAGAATGAAGGGAAATATACAAATGAAGTGCCTGGCATACAGTGGGCAGGTCAGATGGCTCAGATGGCAGGGAGTGCACACACTGAATGGATAACCCACTGGAGACAGAGTCAAAGCCCCAAGAGCCGCCTAAAGTGTCACAAAGCACCCAGCCGCTGCCCACCTCCCCAGGCCATACCCACTGGGTCCCAAACTGAGAAAAGATTCAGGACCTCAGGGAGCACCCAGTAGGAGGAAACAGATGTAATGTTCCATGCTGGCTGGCAAGGGGGGCGTGCAAGTATCTCAGTAGATTTGGAGGAAGCAGGATCTGGTTGGACTTGCCTAGCACAGAAGCTGGAGGCTGGGAGCCAAGAGGGCTGCCTGGAGACCCCTGTTAGTGCTTGGTGTACACGTTGCAATTTCTAACAGTTGGCCCTTCCAGAAAATGGCCAGGGGTTCTCTCTCTGGCAGGTCCCAAGTGTCTGGACTCAATAGTGTCACTGTAGAGGAGAAGCCATGGTTGTTCTATGTGTGGTTGAGGGCAACTCTCCAAGAAGCGCTGGCACCTCCAGTTCTGAAGGGGCAGAGGGTCCCGTCTGCTGGTGTCCCTCCCCCAGCAGCCCTCTGCAGGCTCTGGCCTAGAAGGAACCCCTGTCCCCCCCCCATTCTTTTCCTGCATCCTGGGCATTCATGGCTGAGGTGCGCAGATCCCCAGCAACCTCTCCAGGCTGGGTCTTGCGCTGGAGGATGGGACCACAGAGTACCTTCGAATGGACTAGGTGGGCGAGGGGGCACCTGATGTCTCAGCTCTGTTTCACAGCTCCTGCCTACAAGTCCCTCCTGCCCCATGAGGTTCCGCCTGCACGGCTCCCTCTTCCCCAGGCCAGACTTCAGCTCCTACCAGAGAGATGAGTGGCCGGAGCCGGCAGTATGAATTGGCTGCCTGTACTCCCACTCTGCTTTGCAACGTCACACATCACAAAGAGCTGACCTGGGAGTTGAGACCTCGGAGATTCCAGGATCGTGTTTTTAGACTGGCTGTGTTTTTACCTGGATCACCAAAAGGCGACAGCCCCCCCACAAACACACCCCAGCCTCACACCCAATGTCATCCCCTACCCCGTGCACTTGTGAAATAGCTTTAATAATACACTTCATAAGCCAGTCGTGGTGACACACACCTGTAACCCCAGCACTCTGAGAGGCTGAGGCAGGAGGATCACAAGCTGGAGCCCCCAGTCTGTGCAACTTAGCAACTGCCTAAGACTATCTCAAGAAAAAAAAAAAAAAAAAAAAAAAAAAGAGGCTGGAGGTGTACTTCAGTGAGAAGCCCTGGGTTCAATCCCAGTACCACCAAATAATACACCTGGCTGGCTTGTGCTTTGTGATATAATTAGGCAAAGCACAGCGTGTTAGCACACTACACGTCAAGTGAAGTGCGTTCTGATGCTCCGGAGAGACTTCTGAATGGACACTTGGGCTCTCTGGACTCCCAGCAGCCGGCCTCGCGGGATCTCCAGAGCCTCCTCTAGGAATGGCGCATCCAGAGTCGGGCTGGCCCGAGTGGCTCAGGGTCTGCGCGCCTCCCGCTCAGGGGCTATGGTGAAGGGAGTGTCGGGCACAGAAGCCACCGTGTGGCTTGCGCTTCAGCACAGGAACCTTCCGAAGCATTCACTCCTGTCTACACCCGGGCGCTCCCTGGACCCGTGAGCAGCCTTCAGAACCAGAGGTGCACGCAGCGCCGGACCGCAGCAGGGCCCGGAAGGCAGCAGGATCCCAGAGTGCGGGCCACAGGACTGAGGGACACACCCGGAGGACGGCTCACGCAGGACACGCCACGGCCGGGAGGCCAGGTCGGAGCTCGAGGAGCGGCTGGGAGGTGGCGTGTGGGGGCGAAGTAGCTGTCGGCGCAGGGCGCAGGACAACCCCGTCTCCCGCTTGGCGGCGTCCCTGTCTGCGCTCGCCCCGGGGGAACCCCCTAGGGCTTCCTCTTTCCCTCCCTGACCCTTTATCTTCGCAGCCCTATCCCCGGGTCCCTGCCCCCACAGTGTGCCTCGAGGATGCCAGCACTGGGCTCGGGCGAACAGCGCCGTTTGCGGTGGGGCCCCAGGCTTCGGAGTGCGTCTGCTCCATACTGCTAGTTTGGAGTCAGGAACCTGGATCGGTTAGAACACTGCCTGGAGCGTTTGTGCCCAAGGAATGTTAGGCGTGTCCTCAAGGCTGAGATGGCAGGCTGACTGAAGCTTCCTGGGTACTATCCCCAGGCAAAGGTAGCGGGCGGGCTGCTAGGGCCTGTGAGGGGTGGTTGGGGCCAAGGACCCGCTTGGAAGCCTACTTTCGGAAGAAACTGTCAGGGCCCACACCAAGGAGCAGCATCTTCGCATCCTCTAGACCTCAGCCTGGAGGTCAGAGCCCAAGGGTCAGAGCTTCGGCTCTCTGCTCCTGGGTGCCCATTGCATGGGTGGATAATTTAATCGCAGTCACTGTTGGACTAGACGCCACACTTAACCCAGGGGTGCCCTAAACCAAGTCTCCCGCCTACCCAAGAAACTTCAGTGTTAAGTTTTGAGTCCTGTTTTGTGCCAGGCCTGGTGCTAAGGGCTTCACAGGACCATCACTTGCCACAGCAAGGAAGTAGACTTGAGGCTGTCCACTGAGCTTGGTTCTTAACCTCAGCCTCTGTACATGAATCCAATCCGCAAACAAGCTGATCACCCGTGTGGTTGTTTTTCAAAAAAGAATCATGCCTCTCCTGAATCCAATCCCCCATTCCCACACATCCCTGCCTCACAGATGAGAACCCTCCTGGTCACTCCCAACCCCGTAGCCTGAAGCCCTGGCCTAAAGTAGATTTTATGATTGAATCTTGTGGTTCTTCTGAGCCTCCTGGTGGCCAAGTCGATGAAAACATGATAGTTTATAACAGTGCTCCAAAAAGGAAGCTCATCAGGGTTCGATAGAGGTGTACATTTTTTCCTGCAAAATATTTATATAAAATATAAAGCTCAGTGATTAGGTAGGTCACTTGCACATGTCACAGATGGGGAACAAGGCCCAGAGACACCGAGTGATTCCCCCCACACCACAGGCGTTAAGTTAGCTAGCAGAGCAAGGGCATAGAGCAGGGGTCCTGACTTCCAGTCCAGGCTCCATCTCCATGACCAGGCTTTTCAATCTGGGGTTTAGTGGGCTTTTCAACAGGGAGATCATTTCGTCATAACCTAGTGAGCCCTCCAGCCATACCTGAAATTCCTTAGACCCAATCCTGGATCCTGTCTTGTGTGCTGCCGCCGCCTTCCCCTCCCCCAGTGCTTACCATTGTGGGCATCTGTAAAATATTCAATGCATGAAGGGGTCAAAACTCCTGGTACTGAATGACAGTAGGGTTGCGGGTGGAGGCACTGACTTCAGTTTTCTGGCGGGACTTTTTTTGAATGGTGTGTTCCTGAGCAGATTCCCTAAACCTCTCTGTTTGGAAAATAGCGTAAGCTGGGTAGTGTATTTTCCCTTTTGGCTGTTGTCTGACTCCTAAGTGCCCTGCCACATTACTGGACCTCCCAGGAAAGGGTCACCTGTTTCAGGAATGAGTTGTCAGTGAGAACTTTACGTGAACCAAGGAAGATTCCCCCTTGCACCAGCAGAGTTGCTGTGAGACCTAGCAGGCCCCTTCTTTTGTCCTTCTTGGACTGAGAGCCAGCCTCCCTTTGTACTTACTCAGGTTTGATTCCCATGGCTTAAGTACAAATCATAGAATGTGGCTGAGATCAGTAAATTTCCATGGACCCCAGAATCACACCTTTGAACTCCTGGCATGATGACCAGAGGTGCTAAATAAATTTAGGTACACTGGCCACAGACCCAATTCTATGGAAATCTGTAGCAGGAAGGTGTCACCCCTGGATGTGGGGAGGGGTGTGCTTCTTGGTGGGGAGCCCTTATGGCCACAAGGGCTCCAGCGGATCCTGGCCAAATCCTGGCTTGTATTTGACGGGGTCTGGTCTGCACAGGCAAAGCAGGTGGAGAACCAGGGCCAGTTTGCAGCTAAAGCCCCAGCTGTGGAAGAAAACCAGGGTTCAGCTCCCCAGATTAGTTACTGTCTACAAGGATTAAAGGCCCCAAATAATGGCTGGCTTCTCCCCTCCTCCGTGCCAAGGGAAGACATGTAAATACAGCCGCACGCCAGCTTAGGCAGTGGATGTGTATAAATCGAATTTAGCAAATCAGATCATGGTTTAAATGCACTATTTAAAGCAGTCCTGCAGTGAAGCCTTTTACAAAGGGAATAATCATTTTGTGATGCTAATCATCAGCCTCCAATTTATCTCCTTTGTAAGTTCAGATGTTGGTGCACTGGGTGTTCTGAAATTGGGGCACTCTTGTGTTAGGGCTGTGGTGATGGCTGTCTGCCTTCTTCTTCTGACCTCTCATTTCAAATGGGTGCATGTCCTATTTCTCACTGGGAGCCTCAGGATGCTTGTCACTTAGCCTGATAGTTCTCATCCATCCCACTCATCTTTTCATAATCTGATAAAGCCCACCATTCAGCTGCTCCTGGCTCCTTTTCTGAGATTTTTGTTCTTCCTGGGGGGACATACAAACCTCGCTGTTCCCGGGGAGTAAGAACCAACTCCCTCTCTGGCCTGAACCTTCTTTTGTTTCCCTGAGTTTCTGGTACCTCTAGTGCGGCTCATAAAGATGGTCTTGGCGATGACTAGATGATGCTTCTCAGCCTCTGAATGCAGAAGGCAAATTAAATGCAGGCACCCACTCGCTGAATAGGCAAGGTCCAAAATACTCTCCCCATTCATGCAAAAAAAAAAAAAAAACAGAAAAACTGAGTTAAAGTGACTTTTCCTGCAAGTTAAAATCAGGATTGAAAGGGGGACCTGTCTCCTAATTGCTATCAAAGTGTTTGATGTGCTGAGCTGTAGTTCCTTTCTCTGCAGAGAAAATATAATCAGAGACCATCTGAGTGGGAGAAAAAGAATGGAGGGAAAGAGATGGATCAGAGTGGAATAAAGGATGTGGGCAGGAAGCTGAGGGGCTGCGAGGAGCCTGACCTTGCTTAGCTCACAGGCCCTGATATAATGTCTTTGTCAATGCTGCCACTATTGACGCGTTCCTTGGTAATTATGACTGTGTGTTGGCATGGCGACTCAGAGCAAGAAGACTAGAGGCACTGGGTAAATGCACGATTTGTTCTTGCTTCTAAAGCAGAGAGGAGCTTTTGTGGGTAGTTCCTCCAGGGAGATGTGGTAGAAAATTCACCAGACCCCATGTTGGAGCATGGGTATTTACACATGCCATGTGTGCCAGGTGGCCCTAAGCAGGAATGGCACAAACTGAGGTCCTCAACAAGACTTGGGTTCAATGCCAGAGGTCTCCCAGAGCCTCCCTTCTGTTCCTTTCTGTTGTCTTTGTTCCTCAGCCTTGGAATGCCAAGTATATCCATTTCCTAGTCCTTTCTGGGTTGTCTCTTTCAAATAGGTCTATGTTGCAGTGTCTCTGAATCTGATTGATCATAAAAATCCCCTTTCCTGTGGGCCAAGGCTATCAGAGGCTGATGATCCTAGCTGTAAGGATGGAGTGTGGGGTTTCTCTTTCTGCCCTGGTGCCCTGTACATGGATACATGCGCTGTGTATCTTATCTGAAAATAGGAAGAGCTATGCTATCCAGTACATGCCCATCAGGCATGTGTGCCATTGATCTCATGAAAGGTGGTTGCTACAGCATGTTGAAACAATAATATTGAGTTAAATGAAATAGCCAGGTGTGGTGTACACACCTGTAATCCTAGCACTCTGGAAAGCTGAGGATCACAAGTTTAAGCCCAGCCTAAGATAGGGCAACTTAGATCCTATCTCAAAAGTTTTTTAAGAAACAAATTTTTTTAAAGGGCTGGAGATGTAGTTCAGTGTGAAGGCCCTGGGTTCAATCCCCAATATCACAATAAAATAAAATAACTTTTAAAATGAGGTTTCTAGAACATTTAAAATTATACACAAAGCCCGCCTTATTGGACATCACTGATCTAGATTAGAGAAGATCAAGACCTTTTTCAGCCCTGATGCTGAGTAACTAACCTGTTCTCCCCCCATGAGGCCTCTGAGGTCCAGGGAAAGCCAGGGTGGCAGGAGAAGAGCCTCAGGCTTGAGGGGTTTTTAGGGAAACCTAGGACAGCCCTTTATTTATTTATTTTTTATTGGTACATTTTAGATATACATATTGCTAACATTTATCATAGGGAATTTGTACCTGTACACGATATATCTTGATTCTCTTTTTCCCATTCCCCTCCCCTCCCTTCAACCCCTCTTCCCCTCCTTATTTACAAAAGCTTTGTTTCCATTTTTTTCCTTCTATTCTTCTTTTCCCTCCTTTCCTTTCCTCTTCCTCTCTTCCTTGTTCCCCTTCTCATTTCCCAATTTCCCAAAATTTTCTTCCCATTTCCGAATATCTATTATACATTTTGGTAGGACAGCCTTTACATGGGGATCACCCCTCAGTCCTTGGAGGCAGAAGTTGTGGCCTAAATCTGCAGGCACATTTATGTTTTGCTTTATTTTGTTTTGATTAGCAATGGTTTTTTTTTTCTTCTTCTTCTTCTTCTTGAAACGGGGTCTCACTGTGTTGCCCAGGCTGCCCTCCTGAGTAGCTGGGGTTACAGATGCACACCACTGTGCCTGTAGCAAGCATTGTGTTGTCAGCATTAGTGTGAGGCCAGGAGAGCCAATGAGTGACCTAGGCAGCACCTCTGGAGGAAGGTTTGGCGGTACCCTGATGGGGTTTGTATGGGCACAGCTGTAGAAAGCAGGACAGTGATTTCATAGTCTCCCAGATGTGCGGAAACCACAGGGTACAGAAGGTGGCTGTGCACCCAGGTCGTGCCAACCCCTTTGGGCAGGTTCCTCCAGCCGAGAGCTCCTGGCAACCCTTTTTCCCCTCAGCCTGGCCCTCGCAGTGTTGTGTGAGCAGGAGCCTCAGGTGGTGCCTTGGCGCTGAGCCAGCATCTTCTTGGAGAGGCCTCCTGCCCTGGCTCCCTGCCAGGCCTTGGGTCTTCCAAGAGGTTTTCTGGGGAGGTGCTGGGCTCATTCTGCTGTTGCAGGGCAGAGGGACCTGCTTAGCCTTCTCACCTCCAAGGACCCCCGCAGTGAAGCTCCTCTTCACTCCAGCCCCCTGCCCCTCTCAGAAACTCTGGTTACCTGCCTGGGAAGCCCTAGGCTGGGTTCGGGGCCTTCCAGCCCCAGTAAGCCATGAGTCTATGAAAAGCAGGCTCCTCATCTGAATCTGGGAGTCAAGGAACAGGCAGCCAGGAAGTCATCATGACTCCTGATGATGGCCACAGGACCGTTTCCTGAACAACCTGTGCTGGGCCAGGTTCTGTGCTGACACTGTTATGGGGTCTCCTTTGAGGCCTGGCTCTTGGGGAGAAGAAAGAGTAATGTACCTCTGCCCTCCTTTCCTAAGCCAGGTGCCATCTGGGTGGTTGATTGCAAAGGTTATGTCGCCAAGCTGCAGGCTTAGGAGGGCGTCTCAGCGCCCAGCGGGCCCTGGTCTCCTGAGGAATCAGCCTGGGCTTTGGGAAGCAGCATGAGCTTGTTGGGTGACTAAAGGGTAGAGATGCCCTGGCAGTGGCTTCTGCTGTGGACTCGCAGAATCTGGATGGGAGAGCCCAGTGCTGCGCCCTGGGAGTCTCAGTGGTATGGGAGGGGCAGGAAGTGTCCCACTCGGTCCTGACTCATCTCCTCATTGGTGTGAGCCATGGCCTTGCTGGGCCTGTGTCTATAAATCAGGTGGCCCATGTCTGCCAGCCTGCGCACAGTGCCAAGGGATGGCAGCTGCTCAGGGTGAGGCTGGACCATTGCTGCAGTGTTAGCAGTGTTAGCCCTGGCAGTGCCCACAGTTCTCTGCCCCATCTTGCCTTCCTTAAGCAGAGGATGTCAGGACTCCTTGTCTGCTCAGATGGCAGCATGGTGCCTCTGAGAGTGTGTCATTTCCTTGGCAAGTGCTGGGGAGAGGGAAAGTTTGCGTCCCCCATCTTGCTGGTGTCACGTTTGCCATGAGTGAAGGCCCTGAAGGAGATGGGAAGAGACGGCACTCAGCTCTCTGTCAGTCACTGCAGTCAGTCATGGTGTGCAGTGACCTTTAGGAAGCTCTGTGGTGCCAGGAGTGATCTCTCCCCGACCTCTAGGAGCAGAGAAACTAGCTGCTGACCTCATGAAATATGGGTAGTGAGACCCTAACAGTTGCCTGAGGAGGTGCGCATTCAGGAGTACATTGTTTGACTCAGGCCCTAGGAGTTAGATGAAGCGTTCGCTTGGGATGGGAGCATCACAGAAAGCTCCTCAAACCCAAACAGGCCTTGTAGGCTATCAAGAGGGCAGGATGGGGCATCCCTGCCAGGGAGGGAAACTCCTTAACCAGAACTTCAGAGCTGGGGATGCAAGGGCAGGGAGGAGCCCCTGCTGGATTGGGCTCCAAATTTGGGTACAGAAGGTCAAGTCAGATGGCAGAGGCTGGGAATGACAGGGAGGGGAGCTGGCTAAGGGAACCAACCAGTCTGCTTGCCATGTGTAAGATGGGTAGGCATGGGGGCTGCCATGCCCTGTGCCACCCAAGACAGCTGGAGCGGACTGGGCCTATCACCCTGTGCCTGTCACCTCGTGGTGCTTGGCCTGGATGCCGCAGCTCTGGGCTGAGCCAAAGAGCCATTTCCCGGCTTGCATGATGGCCAGAGAGCTCAGGAGTTGGAAGTTTTCCCGTGCCACATTGTATTTTTCTACCACACTCTTTATTCATTCAACGTTTATTGACCGCACATTATGTGTCAGGCAGGGCCTTGGGGACACTGAGGAGGAAACCTCAGTCCCTGGCTGGAGTGTTTGCTGTGCGATATGGAATTTGATCTCTCCGTCCAGAGCAGGGAGGCCAGGCCAAGGGGAGGGAAGGCTGGGCTCTGGGATCTGGGGCTGTGACAGTTAGTGTCAGTCTGTGGCTTCTTGCCTTTTCTGCCCCTCTCCGTGGCCCAAGAGCCTGGGAGAACAAGGTCAGAGGCAGTTTCATGCTTTACCCATGGTGACCTTAAGCTGTCATTTAGCTGCAGCTAGAGCTATAATTCTCTAGATCCCTCTGGTCCTATATAGTTTCACTTTTTTCATTTAAAAACAACTTTGATCTGAAGAATCAGAATACCAGTAAATAATCTATTGAGATTTATGTGTGAGGCTGGTAGGAAACATCTTAAGTGCAATCAAATAATAGATTATATCTAGAGGATTTCTCATACAGAAGGTCTCTCCATCTTTGAAGAAATCAGGTACTGTTCTGAGTTCCAAGGTTAGTATTCTACTCTGTTTCTAGTTAGGCCAGAGCCAGTTCTTCCTGTAAACTGGCATCCAGCCACCTTCCTTCCACATAGCTGGAGTTTCTTTGGTATTTTTTGTTTGTTTCTCCTTCCTTCCTCCTTCCCTCCTTCCCTCTCCCTTTCTTCCTTCCCTCCCCCCCCATCCCTCCGTTCCTTCTTCTTTCTTTCTTGTGCTGGGGATCAAATCCAGGGCCTCCTGCATGCTGGGCAAATGCTCTATCACTGCGCTTCATCTCCAGCCCCCAGTTGGAGTACTGGATGTAGCAGGATGGGGGCCCAGCCCTGCAAACCCACTAGTCCTAAAGCCTTGACTGTGACCTCTGTCTTTTCCTCACTTGCCTTTCAGGAGCAGGAAGAGCAAATAGGTTTCATGTTATTATTACCATGGTGGGTTTGGTGTTGAGGTCAATATATGTGTTGGTAAAATAAAACTCAGAGGCATCACATAGCATTTGTCTAGGATGTAGGAGAGACTGCATCATGCCCGGCTGCGTGGAAGATGGTTCCCGTCCTTTGAATGGACCTCCCAGTCCTTCGCTACCAGAAGACTGAGTGAGGGGAAATAGCTCCTCTCAGCTTCATCATGGACTGGCCAGCTGTGCCAGTGGCCAAGATCAGCATCCACGGGACAGGCTTTCTACTATGGACCAGTGAGGGGTAAGGAGAGAAGCCCAGCAGCTCTGGACTCTGTTTCTGAAATTTTTGGCCTTTCCATCTTCAGGAAACTCCAGGAAAGCTGATGAGGGTGATTCCCTAGGAGAACGCCATATGCTGTGAGTTCTATGACAGTGAGCAGTGGGACACATGGTCGCAAGTGGGCCTTCCCTGGGCTGGTGGCCTTGGCTCCCTCCTGTCTTCCCTTGCTTGGACCTTGTGCAAGTGACTTACTGAGAGAGTGTCACATACACAGAGACTGGCCTGGCCCTTAAACATGGCAACCAGCTGGCAGCTCAAGCTGCAGTCAGAAGGTTCTGGGAGACGCTGCCTCTGGGGCAGTGGTCCCAGACCCTGGGCTGCGTGAGTGCGGCGCACAGGGGTCCTGCTTCTGGTTCTCTTCTCCCTCTCTAGTGCCTTCCCGCCCTTCCAGGACTTCTTCCAGTTGTCAGAGGACAGGAAAGAGAGGCAGGAGCCTTGGGACAAGAGTCCAAAGATGGGCCCCACCTTGACATGGCTGCAGGTCACAGGTGTGTGCCCACGGGTCTTTCCAGGGGTGGTTTCCACCTCTGTGCAGTGTCGATGTGGCTCTCAACCAGTGGCCCATGGCAGAGTTGGGTCTTGGATTAATGTTGTTTTCTTCTTTGGGAGGAAAATTACCCAGCCTAGGGAGGACATCTGAAAAGGGAAGCTGAGCATGGTGGTATATTCCTCTACTCCCAGCTACAGAGAGGCTGAGGCAGGAGGGTGACCTAAGCCCAGCCTGGGCAACATAGCGAGACCCTGTCTTAAACAAATAAATAAATTTTTAAAATAAAAACTAGTTCCCTTTCTTGGGACCAGTTGCCTATTAGGCTGACCCTAATGAAATTGCATTTTTGTTAATCAAAAATAGTTAAATATTTATATGGTTCAACCTAACACATTTCCATTACTCTGGGACAGAAGCACATGTATGTATGTACATGTATGTATGTATGTATTTGAGACAGGGCCTCACCATGTAGTTCAGGCTGGTCTTGAACTCACTACGTAGCCCAGGCTGGCATCAAACTTGTGGTGATCCTCCTGCCTCCGCCTCCTGAGTGCTGGGATTATAGGCATGCTTCACCATGCTCAGCCTGAAGCACATTTTTTTTTTTCCAGAAGCACGTTTTAATGGGTCTCTGAGATCTTAACCACTTGTGTTCCTCCTCATCCTATGGTTCCCTTCTTAAAATTATTTTAACAGTGGAAGAAATGGCTGCTACCTGTGGACTGTACTTCAATGGGAAACTACCCCAGCAAGACTCCAGTTGGCCGCAGTGTTGGCCAACAATTAAGATGACTATTAAAGCTGGGCATGGTGGGGCATACCTGTAATCCTAGCTCCCTGGGAGGCTGAGGCAGGAGGATCACAGGTTCAAGACCAGCCTGAGGAACTTAGTAAGACCCTGTCTCAAAAAGAAAAAGCACTGGGACCAGGCGTAGTGGTGCACTCCTCTAATCTCAGCACTTGGGAGGCTGAGGCAAGAAGACTACCTTAAGTTCGAGGCCAGCCTGGTCTACATAGTAAGTTCCAGGCCAGTCTGAGCTACATAATGAGACCCTGTCTCAAAAAACAAACAAACAAACAAACAAAACCTACTGGGGATGTAGCTCAGTGCAAAGGCCAAAAAAAAAAAAAAAACAAGAGATGACTACTGAGCATCCTTTCTTTCATTATTTAAAATCAAAACAACAACAACAAATGGGTGCAGTGGTACCTGCCTGTAGTTCTAGCTACTCGGGAAGCTGAGGCAGGAGGATTATTTGAGCCTAGGAGATCGAGACCAGCCTAGGCAACCTAGTGAGACCCTGTCTCAAAAAAAAAAAAAAAGAAATTAGTCCTTGGATAGCTCAGCCAACCCTAGATTCTGAGAGCAATTCCAAACTTTCCTATCTTGGTAGGCTTTTGCTTTCATATGGAAGCCTGAGGTGGGATTTCTCTCCCCATCCTGGGAGCTGTGTGGGGAGGTGGTTGCTCCCTAACCTTCCAGCCACCCCAACTTGGGGCGGTGCCGCGCGGCTGCGGTGTGCCATGTGCGCTTTTGACTGAATGCACTTGCCGTGCGCATTCATCGCACTATTGTCAGTGTGTGCGTCTGGGGCTGCCTCTGGGAGTGTGTGTTTCTGTGTCTGCGTGTCAGTGTCAGGCTGTGTGTGTCTATTTATGTCGGCCTGTCTGGGCGTGCTCCATGCGACAAGGAGCCGGGGGCGGTGTTGGTAAGGGGGAAGGCATTTCAGAGCCCCTGCTTCCCTCAGGGCAGGAGGACATAGGTGGTTGTCTGTGCCCTATGGACGGGCACAGGAGTTCCCGTGCTGCTCATGATGGGGTTGCATTCATCATACGTCTGCCCGGGTGTGGCAGGAGCAGCAGCCCAGCCGGCCAGGAGCGCACAGATTCGCCCTTCCACCTGCCGTCACCATGGTCCATGGGGAACCAGTCCCTTCGCAGCGCACGGTCTTCTCTCTAATTTATTAGCTGGGAAGGAGGAGAAAATGAAATGTTGCCTGAAGACAATGGCCGAGACAGCAGGTCTCCCCCAGCCCAGTATCGCCTCTGCAGTTGGGTCTGCACATTACTCTGCTGAGCCAGAAGTAAGCAAAAGACGACCCCCAAGCCATTCTGTAAAAATATGCCCGCCCTCAGACATGCAGAAGTGGCTTCGTACTGCCAAGGGCAGGGCAGACCAAGAAGACGAAGGTTCCAGCCCAGTTCAGATCTGCTGGGCCAGTGGATACAAGCCCCTCGGCCCCCACCCTGTGCCCCTACCTCTGAATCCCAGGACTTCTCCCAGCTCCCAGCCAGCATGGGAGGGGAAAGGGGCCCAAAGCAGCTGCAGGGGCTGTGTTAGTAAACACTTGCCTGGGTTCCCATTTTCTTCACACCCCCCACCCTTTCCACTCCCCTATGGCCCTTACACACTCCCACCCCCAGCATCCCCCTTTCTGTGGCCTGCACAATGAACTCATTGTCCCGGGTGTGATTTAAATAAGGGATGGGCGGGCCTGTTCCCAGCATTGTCCAAGGGGCTGGGAAAAACCCCAGCGCAGGCAGGAGGACCAGACCAGACAGAGACAGATGCCTAAATTAGCAACAAAGCTTTGTGCAGGTCCCCCGGACAAGGGCTCGCCTTGTTTTCATGGACTCGAGGGTGTGGAGCTGGCCGGCTGCTTGCATGTCTCCCCATGTTAATTAGTTTTGCATGCATGTCTGAGAAGGTGCCAAGGGAGATGTGTTTGCCTTTCCCCGGGAGGGGGCCCTGTTTGTGGTTGGCCAGCGGGCTGAGGGCCATGCAGCTGAGAAGGGCTGGGCCTACCTGGGGAGCCAGGCTCTGAGCCTGGGTAGGGGTCTCCCCAATCTCCACCCTTGGAGGGGCCTGGCTTTGCTCCCTGTGTCCCTCCACACCTACTCTGCTCATCTGAGAGTTGGTCAGCTCTGGTGACAGGGAGCTCACTGGCTTCCACCCGGACCCAGGCCAATGCCTGTCCATCTGGCAGTCTGCCTCTCGCAACACAGGTCCCCTTGGGACCGGGCAGCAGAAGCAGCCAGTCTGGGCTCTCCTCCGTCCCTGAGCCAGATGGCCAGTCTGCTGATCGCATTATGGCCTCCCCTGTCCCCAGACCCCTGCTGCCTGTGGTGGGCCAGGATCTTATTTGGGATATGATGGAGAAGCCCCCACTTAGGCCTTTGTTGAGTCCTGACCTAAAAGGAATGGGATCTGGTAGACAGGGCACAAGTCCTGGCCTGGCCACTGCTTTGCCGTGTGACGGGGCAGGTCAGGCTCCCCAAGTCTGGAGTCCTCGTTTTCTCAGTGGGAAGATGGGGGAGGTGAACTTCAGGAGTCTCCTGTTTCCCTTTCAGCCTGAAGAGTCTGTGGCAGTGGCAGCAGTGCTGATCGCTTCAACCTGTGCTCAGGTAGCACAGCAATGAGACTGGGAGCATGGATTCTGGCCGGGTGTGGAGAAGGTATCTCAGGAAGGATTTCATCTCCACCAACACTCAGGTGTGGACTCGTGTTTTCAAGGCTGGCAGAGGAGCAGGAGCAGGCAGAGCTGTCTCCGAGGTCCTTGCAGTCCCCCTCCATAGCCTGCGCCTTGTCCTTGGCCCTCATACAGCAGTGGTGGGAAACAGACCATGGCCAGCGGGGGAGCCTGGTCATGGCCACACAGGAGAAGCTGGAGGGAGAGCAGCTGTTGGCTGCGATCCTGGGTGTGTCCCAGTCGCCCCCTGCAGGCCCTGAAACAGGGGACAGGGCGAGAAGGGGCTGGGTGCCTGCCAAGCAGAGCAGAGCTGGGTTGGACCTGCATGTTGACCCCTTCCCAGCCCCGATCAGTAGCGGGTAACCAGTGAGCAGCACCATTCCTCTTGCTCGGGTGCCAGGGTCTCTCTCAGGACTCAGTTCCGGGGGATTGGACACCGAAGCTCTTTGCTGGGCTGCTCAGCCCAGCAGCCTGGCCCCTCTATGTTAACTGTAAATCCAAGCCCAGGACTTCTCCCACTGCAAGAAGTCACATGCCCAAACTCCCAGTTCCATCTCCTTTTCTGCACTCCTGGTAACTTCTACAGATGGGCAGAGGGAACTTTGTCTCTTGTGCATGTTTTAAATTAGTTGGGGTATCCCTGATTCCAGAAATGTTGGGGTCCCAAGAAAAGCTTGTCATGCCCAGGTTCTCTCTTTTGTCCCCTTTCTTACCTTCCCCACCCATCTCTGGCATTCCGTCCCCATCTCTGCTCAGGTGTGGCAGGGTGCACTTTTGCCCTGAGCAAGCAGCTGGCCAGAGGGACCCACAGGGAGCCCTCGCTTGACCCCAGGCCTTCCCTCTAGCAGGCACCTCCCTCCCCTTGATGTCCCTCCCCTCGATGTCCTGCCCCAATCAGTCCCCACCCTTGGGAGCTGCCCACTGCCTTCCCTGCCCCTCCCAAAGCTACCCTCCAGGTCTCAGCCAACTCAGCTGTAGCTCTGAGCCCCTTAATCTGGTGATCAGTGTGGTGCTGGGGGGGCAGGCTGGCAGGGGCTTTAGGAGGTGACAGGGGATCTTAGGAGTTGCACTCTGCTAACAGAGCGTCACTGAGCATCACGCAAAGCCGGGGAATCACATTCCAGGCGCGGCTCCCCCTTCAGAGGCTGCATCCCTGGCTGGGCTGGCCCCAGCATGGGTGGTGGCCAGTGGAGGGCTGGGGCACAGGCCCACATGCAGTCAGCTGTCACCTGGCTTTGTTCCTCAGGAGGAGAGTTCCCAGGATTAAGGTTTCCAGCCCTTTCTGCGTGACTAGGGTTTTATTGTTCAGTAGCTGCCCCCAAACCTACCCCAGCCCTCAAACCCTCTGGCTGCCAGTCCCAGTTAGAAGATGCCATCCGCATGTTTGCAGGTATTTGTCCCCTCAGCCAACCAGAAGAATGCAGGATGGTGTTGGGTACAGATTTACTGTAGAGCTAAGCAAGTCTGCTAGACAGCAGGCCTCCCATGTTGACTGAAAGCCTTGCGAAAACCCAAGGAGTTAGGAGATCTGCTGTGGTGACAAATGTAAGCCTGGGTGGTTATGAGGCTGTAGCCCAGCAGGATGGGCACAGCTTAGGTTCAGACCTCGGCCGGAGAGGGGGGAGATGCATGGATGCTATGGGCAGAGGCCCAGCTCAGGATCTCTGCAGTAGATCCCTGAACGTTTTGGAGCCTCTACACCCTCATCTATAAAATGGGAATAATAACTTCTACCTCTAGAGGTGCTAAAGGAGAATCAGGCACATAGAAAATACTAGACAGGATTAGTTTTCCTTCTCTCCCTTAGGTATGGGACAGATATAAAGGAGCTGAACTTTTCAAGGTCATTTAATATAGCTGTGACTTTGGGGAAGGTGACAGTAGTGATATTGAAGACATTCGACCACTGGTACAGCCTGGGTACTGACCAGTCAGGATGGCAGCTGCCCCAAACCATCAGCCCAGGGAGGAGGGCCCAGCCAGGCTGGGATCCATTCATTGGTCTTTGTGTCCTTCTGCTACACCATGCATCTGTTTATTACCAGGCACACGGACATCTCTCAAGGGCAGCTCCCACCAAGGTCATGGGATGTGGCATCCTGGGACCTCCTTTGCATTCGGAGCAGGTCAGATCTGCAGTCCTCAGCTCCAGGCTCCCTGCCGGCTGCAGCCCTGCTCCCTGTCTCAGTGGGGATGAGCTTGCCCTGGAGCTCTTGCCCTCTTCCTGTCCCTTCTCAGAAGTCTTGTGGGCCTGGGCTGCACTCCGGTCCATCTCCTTGGGCCTCTGCTTCTTCATCAGCCAGGGGAGGCGGGTGGTTCCTGCGGTGTGCCTGCAGAGGATGAGAGTGATGTTAGGGTGCTGTGGGGCACAGTCTATCCTTGAACGGCACTTCTGACCTCTAAGCAGCATCTGACCCAGCTCCAGGCTTTCAGAGGCTATGCCTGGATGTGTGTACTTTGTGAGCGGTAGCTTCTTTCTCCTGACCGTTCTCTTTGCCTGATGGGGCAAAATCTTCACTTTGAGGGCCCCTGGTAGTCTGCTAAAGGGCATCAGAAGACAGCTACACTTAGCTGGAACTCAGAGACTCGACTCCAGGCCTACCTTCCTTACTCCGTGGTCTTGGGCAAGCCATCTCCCTTTCTGGACCTGGAAAAGGAACTCTGGATAAGGTGATGTATTCTTAGCCCTTGCATTTTTACAATGTGAGAGTTCTCCCTGCCTTTTTCACTTTGTTACCTGTCAGTATCCCACCCCCAGCTCCCTGGTTTTTAGGAAACTCAGCCAGCTTCGTCTCCTTCAAACTGCCTTGGGATATAGGGAGGCACTTTCACCCAGAGGCTGCAAAAAGGGAAAAACCTAGTTCTGCTGGCAAGTGGCATGTGACTGAGAAGTGATCTTCCCTGGAGCAAGACTTGAGCCAGGGAGCCTCGGTCTCAGTGAGTCTGTTCCCAGCCTCAAGTCCCAATGCCTTTGCCTTCTCTTCCAGTTTCATGTGCTCTGATCTGTGATTGCCCAGGTGGCCTCAGGATGAGTTTGCAGAGTCCTTGGAACTTTCCCTGGGCCAAGCCCTTAGACTCAAAAGCTGCAAACCCTGAGAAATCATCTATGCGGGCAACGCTGTGTGGGTACCCAGCCCCTCTCCCCCACACCTGCAGCCATTGGTACTGCTGAGACGGGTATGGCCATGACGTCAGGTGCACATGGCCAAAGAGATCATTGTATGACTGGAATGACTTTGCGCCAGCCACCTGACCTCTCTGAGCCTCTGTTTCCATAGTTCTAACTTTCTCATAAAGTTGGAGACACAGACATACTGCAGGGAAAGGACCTTGAGGTGATAACATTCTTTCACTCTCATTTCTTAATCCCAGCCAAACCCAGAAGCCCCAAAGGCCACAGACAGACGCCCCTGACTTTCAACCTCCTGTCTTCCAGTTTCAGGACTGCCCTGCAGGTAGGTCCTGAGACAACCTTGACAGAGCTTCTTCCCGGGGGATCAGAAATACCTAGTTTCAGCCCTAATAATACCTGAATGAGATTTATAGGACACCTTCCTCCCCAGAGTGCAAAACTGCTCACTATTATTTCTCTTATCTTTAGATTGTCCTGTGAAGGGAAGTGATGGGACAGCCTCTTTTTCAGCTTTTATGGAAACAGAGACAGAAGAATGGCAACTCTTGCTAAGGTCACAGGATTGGAAGATGGAGCCAGGCTGCCCCGGACATGGGAGATCATCAGAATGGGAAGTGAAGAGCAGAGCAGGGGAAAAGAAGACTCGGCAGCCACTGTCCTGTGGCACAGTAGTGGGGTGCCAGGATGGGGGCACCCTGGGAAATCCTACCTGTTTGGGACTTGGCAGGAAGCTTGGGGAAGTGCACCCTAAACCTTGTTGTGGGGCCTTTGCCTTTGACCTGTTGGTGTCTCCTCCACCACCCCCTTCCTTGTCACACCCCACCCGGACTGTTCTGGGCCTGGCGTATCTGGCAAAGGGAAGCTCTCTCACCATCCACATTTCCACCCCTACGCACGGGGGCAGCATGCTGGGAAGTTGCTGGAGCACGAGCACAGGCTCCAGCCTGCTAGGAGTTAACAGTTCCCTCTCCCCAGCTGTCCTCCCCTTGGTGCTCCTCTTCCTCCCTCCTCCTGTCGCAGCAGGCAGGGCCTGGGCTTGGGAGCCAGGCTGCTGCGCTGTTGCCAGGGGAGCCGGGAGCCAGATCCGAGCTATGCAGTGAAAAGGCCCAGCCTGTCAAAGGGTCTGAGATGAACCGCCACCGCCCCCATGCAGCTGGGCTTAGACATGTCTCAGCTCTTGTTCTGTGCCTGAGAATGGTGAAGCCCAGCAAGAGGTTCAAGGGCAAACTCGCTATCCATTAGTCAGGGGTTCTTGACATCCAGTCTCTCTGAGGGATGGGTTCCCCCTCTTCGTCTTCCTTTCCCTCCTGTGACACATTCCTGGGTGCCTTTGGTGAGTACTGTACACCCTCCTCACAGGCCTCTGAATAAACTCCCCTTGAGGAAAACAGGCAGGACAGCGACAATGGCTTCAGGAAGGGATCCCAGCCACGTGGACCTACCCTCTACTCCCAGGGCTCCTATAGGTCCCTCTCTCCTGTGACTCAGGGCACCCTTGAGCCACCAGCCTGCATAGGCCTGGAGGGGAGGAAGCCACTGTGCATTGCCCTTAAGCACACCAGGTCAGCACAGTGCCATTCTGGATGGGCTCCTTCAGTGCTTTGGTCTCACTGGCTGGCATTTTTGTGCCTTCTGTACTATCCTGTGTATATTTTAAGACACTCTGTAGTACTGTTGGTTGGGAAGTGTAAACTGTACAATAGTTTCTGAAATGTGGCAATATTAGAGTATAAGGGGCACAAATACTTTATCACAAATTGTACTCTTCTGTGCATCTATTTGTAAAAGTTCACAAAGTATGTGGAAGGTTGTTCATGGGATCATTTCTTTTTAAGAGTGTAAGGAAATGGAAATGAGCCAGTGGGCCCTTTCATATGGGAATACTACTGTATGCAGCTGTAAAAGTCAATTATGGTGGGTCTCTATATCCAGGTTGGTATGGAAGGTTGGTCAGTGTGTATTATTGGGTGAGTAGAATAAATTGCAGAACAGGCAATAAGAGAATGATCTTATTTGTTTAAAAGTCAGACAGGAGCTGGAGGTATATAGCTCAGTGGTAGAGCATGTGCTTAGCATATGAGGCCCTAGGTTCAATCCCCAGCACCCAACAGACCCAGCTGGCCCAAAGCTATGCCTGGTGTCACACTCCTGTAATCCCAGCATTCTGGGAGGCTGAGGCAGAAGGACTGTAAATTTAAGCCCAGCCTGAATGTCTTAATGAGAACTTGTCTCAAAAAGGGGGGTGGGACAGAGTGCTGGGAAGGCAGATCACTTTGAAAATTCCAAGTTCAATCCCCAAGCCCCGCACCAAAAAAGTCACAAGCATGCTTATATATAGATATTTCTAAAAATATGTATTGGACAGCTACCTCTGGGAAGTGGGAATGGTGGGGATGTACTCTTCTGTACTATATTTTCTTTCCAGGTTAGTGATTATTTATTTGTGTGTGTGTGTGTGTGTGTGTGTGTGTGTGTGTGTGTGTGGTACTGTGGATTGAACTCAGGGCCTTTATACTGAGCTACATCCCTACATTGCCAGCCCTTTTTTATTTGAGGCTCTCACTAAGTTGCTAGGTTGCCTGAGCTGGCCTCAAACTTGCTATCCTTCTGCCTCAGCCTCCCAGCATGCTGGAACTACAGGTGTGCACCACCATGCCTGACTCCATGTTTGTGAACTATTTCTGGAAACATGGAGCTATTTAATATACTAGGCTTAACTTCTGTCAACCGACTTGGGGTAGGTGCTCCACGGCATTGATGGTGACTGGGAAAAAGCATCCCAGAATCACTGGCCTTTCCAATCATCACCTATCATCATCATGGCTGCTACTGTTAATCAAAAGCCTACTAAGTGCCAGACTTCATTTCTCTGGGTTTTCCTTAGGTAGGTGTCCTTGGTTTGCTCCAGCAGGTAAGGGGCAGAGTCAGCCTGGCCCAGGCTGGGGGAAGGCAGGTGTGCGCTCTTTTTCCCTCCAGTGGACCTGGCCTCTGATGCCTCCAGAGCTGCCTGTCTGAGGGAGGAGGAAGCCCCAGGGTCATGCCATGCTGTGGACCAAAAATAGCAGGGAGATGTCTCCATCCACTGCAGCCCAACAGAGGTGTCATCGAACTGGGGGTGGGGGAGCTGATGGGCAGGTGGCCTGGCTATGAAAGGCCCTATTTGCATAAGCAGCCTGTGTTTAGAGAGAAAGAAAGACATTGTGCTAGGCTTCTAGGCCTCTCAGCACCAGTTGCTGCCCCTGCTTCACCCCAGAAAGTGTCTGGGGGCACCACAGCAGCCAGCAGGGGAGATGGGGCAGGGAAAGGGACAGAAAACCTACAGGTTGGGGAGCAGTAGGGTCAACCCCAAATCTGCCAGCCATCCAGGGAGAAAGAAGCATTAAGAGCCTCCACTGTAGGTAGACGACCAGATGCCAGGACATCTTTGCTTCGATACAGAGAATCCTCAATTTTACCTGGTGTGGGTGCCATTGATACACTTATTGTATCAACGAGGACATCAAGATCAGAAAAGTTAAGTTAGAGGCCCCAAGTCACTCAGCTAAAAAGTGCCAGAACTGAGATTCAAAACCAATTCTCGCAGGGCGTGGTGGTGCACACCTGTAATCCCAGCACTCAGGAGGCTGAGGCAGGAGGATCGCTGTGAGTTTGAGGCCAGCCTGAACTGCATAATGAAACCCTGTCTCAAAACAAAACAAAACCCAATTCTTATTGACTCTAAGGTCTGTACTCCTAACCCCAAAGAGATCCTGTTTGGGTCACTCAGGAGGTCCCAGAGTGGCAGTCCCTTCTGGCCAGCCCCATAAGCACAGACACTAATTTCCCTGCAAGGTCACTTCCAATAGTCCTGTGCTTGGGGTCCCAATGCCATTTCTGTCCCGGGGTGTGCCCAGCCTGGGGTGACAGGAGTATTACAGAGCTGCGTTAAGACCTAGAGCCTTTGGGGAGTATTGCTGTTAAGTGCTGCTGCCGCCCAGCCTCCAAGCTGCTGGCCACCTGTACTACTATAGACCCCACTTCTTCCTTGGGGGCCTTGACCTGAAGGAACCTGTCAGGAAAGGGCCTTGGCCAATGCTTCTGAGAGCTGGCTTGATGGGGAAGACTGAGCCTGGAGAAGCAGAGGTGGGAGTGAGTCACTGGGATTCCTCCAAGGCCACTGGGTCCCTCTGGATGGTCCTGAGACCACCCCAGTCCTGAGAAGGAGACGTCTATCTTGTGAACCCTCTGCCTTTCTTGCCTCAGCCCTTATCCCTCAGTGAATAAAATTTTTTTGCAAAGCCTTCCATGTCTCTGGTCGGTTTTTCTGGGTGGGCGTGAGTGAGGAGAGTGAGACTCAGCCACTAGCAAGGACAACTCATGGTGTCTTGAGGTGTGGTGGGGACCAGGAAAGATGGGAAAGATGGGGTAAGAAGTCTCACAAGCCCTTGGGAACTCTTTCTCCTTGACCTGGGCTAGGGTCACCTGGGTAAGGATGCAGGGCAGGGCCCGTCCAAGGCATTGCTGGGGGGGTGCTAATTATAGGTGCTCTGCCCTCAGAAGAGGGGTCCTGGAGGTTCTGAATCCCCCAAGCTCCACTTAAACCCCCATTAGTGTCTTCTCGTTTAATTTTGCTCAGATCCCATGAGACAATCCCATTTTACAGAGTAGGAAACAGGCTCGGAGAGGCTAAGAAGCACACCAAGCCACACTGCTGGGAAGCAGCGAAGTTGCACTCCAGATGTCGTCCCTATGACCAGAAGCTGGTGCAGGGGCCACAAATCTCCTGAAAGCCCTTGGCAAGTTTTTTCATGTATGTGCAAAAACGCAGCCATGTGTCTGTCTCAGGCTTCTCACAAAATCTTGGAACCCACACAATAATGAATACTTCCTTGGGCGTTGTAAGTGCTTGTTTGCGTTTTAAATCATGGTTTCATCCGCAGACATAATGGCACTATCCCTACTCCTGTCGAAAGGGGAAGGTGAGGCTCCATCAGGCTTCCACCTGGAGGGTGGCCAGCGGGGCTGTAGATGCAGCTGGGATGCCTACACAGGGGTCCTCTGTCCGGATGCCTCCATCAGCCCGGCCCGGCCCGGCCCCCAGTGAAACGTCCCTCCCTCGCCCCCTGCAGCCGGGCTGGCCAGGGACCACTGGCAGGCGGCGCTGCCCGCGGTGCCCGGCTCCCCCCGCGGTGCAGCAAGCTGGAGCCCCGGGGCACAGGGAGGAGCCAGGACCCCAGTCAGGAGGGAGAGGACTGGGGGGGGCGCGCGGCACAAAGAGCTTTTTATTCAAATTTGTTTAGAGTTTCTCGAATTTGCATGAAAAATGTGTGAGAAAAGCCAGCTCCGGTGACCTCATCCGCACCTGCCATTAACGTTCAATTAGCGGCTGAATGGAGGCTGCCGACGCGACGTGCAGAGAATCTGGCCTGCCCGGTGCAGCGCGGCTCCGCGGGGCCCCGCCCGGGGTGGGGGTGGAGGCGGGGAGGGGGCGGGGAGGGGCGCGGACCCCCGGCTGCTCCTCGACGCCCGGACCCTGAACCGCATGCACACCCTGACGCTTCGCTCCAAGCAGAAGCGGGGACCTGGGACCCGCCGCGCCAAAGGCAGCTGGGTAGGGGGGGCGCCCGGCACCATCCCCGAAGCGCAAGGGGGGACCCGCGCGCCTCTTCCCAGCTCCGCCGGGCTTCTTCGCCACCTTCCGGACGAAGTGTCAAGTACAAGTTCAAGTTCAGGGCCAGGCCCCCGGGGCGCCGAGCCTGCCTGGCCGCCTTTGTTCTCCTGTATAATCGCTCCCACGTCCCCTCCCGGGCGGGGCCCGCAGACACCCCCGCCCCGCCCCCGCGCCCCGCGGGAGCCGCCTCCTCCCGCCCGCGCGGCGCATGTCCCCTTGTCCCGACGACCTCGCTCAGGGCCACCGAAGGGTCTGGGGGCTCGGGGCTGGGGGAGGCGCGAGCCGAGCCCGTGGGAGCCTCCCCAACCCCGCAGTCCCAGCCGCAAACTGCGCTCTGTCGGACGGACGCCCGCGCTGAGGTAAGAACCCTTGGCGGGTTCGCCCGCACCCCCTTGTCTCCCGCCCTCCGCCCGGGACCAGACGATTTAGAGGAGCAGCGCGAGGGCTGTGAGCGGCACAGCGGCCGGGAGTTTAGGCCGCCCCGCTGGGCCTCCGGAGGGCGCGCTGCGGCCCCAGGGCTCCGAGGCCTTGAGGGATTGGGTACCTGGGGTAGGGGCACCCGCGAAGGCCTTTCCCAAGGGCGTCAGGAATGCCCATCTTTCCTCCGTTAGGCTCCTGATCTCACTTTGTATCTCTCCTAACTCTGGCGCTCCCTGGCCTCTTCTACCATTTGGGCTGGAGGGTACTCCAGCTAGAAGCTTCTTGAGGAAAGGAGGAGAGGTGTGTGTGGAGGGAATCAGCTGTGCCCACTCCACCCCCACCTCCCTCATCCCCTGCACCTAAAGTAAGGTCCTGGGTCAAATGGTAAAGGCTGAGGTGGGGCAGAGTGGGCTGTGACCTACGGGCAGGGCAGGTCCTTTATTCCACTGCTCCTGCGTGCCAGGTTCCCAGATTCCATGTGAGGATAGGTGTTGGTTTGGACCCCGCCCCCCCCCCCGACGGGACACTTCCAAGCTGACAGAGGACTGCTTCGGAGTGGCCCAAACTTGTCCCCTTTCCTGCCTGTCACTTTCGGGTGTAACACTGAGGGTGCTTGGTTCCTAAATCCATAACAAATTGGAAGTATCAAATTACAAGCAGGAGAAGGCCTTTCCCCAGCAGCTGTTCACTTCTGCACTCCTCCCCCCGCCCCCCCCCCCCGTCTGCCTCTTCCCCATGTCCCACTTCTGAGTTTCACTCATATGGAAGTTCCTGCTTACAGGAGCAAAGTCCTCCTCCTCCAGGAGACCTACTCAGATTTCCCCACATCTCTCCTTCTCGACACTTACAGCAGAGGAGCAGCAGCACTAAGTATGTAGTAGACGCTCAAGAAATGAAATGGGGCTGGTGAGATGGCTCAGCGGCATAAGCGCCTGCCTGGCAAGCGGGAGGTCCTGAGGTCGACTCCCGGAACCCACCAAAAAAAAAAAAATTGAAATGACTTCTGGATGAATCAATAAAAAGGCAGGCACGGGCTGCAGCGTAGCTCAAGAGTAGAACGTTTGCCTTGCATGAGGGGTGGCCTGGGTTTGATCCCTAGCACTGCGGGAGGGGGGAGGGCAGGATGAAGGGAGAGACTTGTTAGGGGGAAAAAAAAAAGCAGCTGCAACATGAATTTTTAAAGGATCGAGTTTGTTTTGCTCATAATATTGACTTAACAGAAGAGCCCAGCTCCCAGGGGCATCTTCCCTCTGGCCCATCACATATGAGGTCTGCTTCAGAAGCAAAAAATGTTGGTTCCTTGAGTTCTGTTTAAAAGAAAGGAGGGGGCCGGTAAGATGGCTCAGTGGTGTAAGCGCCTGCCTTGCAAGCGCGAGGGCCCGAGTTCAACTCCCGGATCCCACATACGAAAAAGGGGCCGGTGATATCGCTCAGCGGCACGGGCGCCTGCTGGCGCGCGAGGTCCTGAGGTCGACCCCCCGGTACCCACAAAAAAAAAAAAAATAAAAAATAAAAAAATAAAAGAAAGGAGGAACATTCTATGTAAATTGCTTCAAAACTTTTACAAAAGAAATGATAGAAAGGAGACCCTACAGCTCTGCTCATCTAACTGGGTGCCCAGCACCTGGAGGAGCTGAGGTACTGGGAGCTGGATGGGACCTAGGACCCCCTGCGAGGCCTCAGTGCGGTCCCCAGGAAGCTGACTGAGAACAGAGACTGTGACCTACCCCGTGCACATCTTCAGCCTCCCGATCATGCGTCACTGACATAGTCAGGCAGGGGAGCCTGGAAGATGTTTATTTGTTTTTAAAAAGGGAACCTGAATGTTTTTCCAGTAAAAACCATCTGTAGAAGCTGCTCTAGACTCTTCCTTTTCCTCCTGGAAACTTCACTCTTGAGCTCTCACCTCTTGCTCTTTGGCTGGCTGGGACATCTTGGACAAGCCAGTTCTTGTCCAAAGTCCTGTGAGTTATGGATGAATAAAATGAGGGCTTTTAGGGCAGCCATGGTTTGCAAAGGGTAGTATTAAGCCTACTGTGCAGTCGACTGGGAGAACAATAAATTATTATTGATAAGTCCCAAAGTTCTCCCAGTTGAAGATGGATCTTGTTATTAGCCACTTTTGAAAAAAAGGCACTGCGATGTGAAGGGGTTATATAAAGTGCCTTGAACCTCACAACCAGAATGAGGTCCAGGTTCACTTTGAACTGAGGCAGGCTGGTGTAGATGTGCCGGCTACACTGCCAACATTCTGGTTTTGTTCTAAACTAGTCCTGAATGTCCCCTCCCCCAAATCACAGTTCACTCTAGCTCTCTCCCTCACAAACATGCCACTTTTGCCAAATCCCCATTGCCTTATCTGTGGAATGGGCTTACAAATCAATCTCATAAATTTGTTGTGAGGATGACAGAGATGCTGCATTTGGCCAGATACCTGAGACATCATAAATGTATCCATTAATGGCAGCAATTATTATTAATAGAGATCATTTTGACGTTGTTGTAGTTACCAGAGACTGAACCCGGAGAGTGCTAGGCTTATTCCCGGCCTCTTTTAAAATTTCATTTTGAGACAGGTCTCACTAAATTGCCCAGGCTGGTCTTGAACTTTCCATATTCCTGCCTCAGCTTCAGAGTGGCTGGGATTACAGGCATTGGACACCCCACCAGGTGGCAATTGCTATTAAAGACAATGTCACTGTCACTTTGCATTTTCAAAAACAGTGCCCTCACTTCTCAGAAAAAAAGAAAAACCTCTCCCCAGCAGGTCTCTAAGTGCTTTAAGCAAGTAGTAAGAGGGAGAGGGGATAAGAAGGTGGAGCCAGGGCAACGGTAGCTCCTTCTGCAGGCACATAACACGAGCCCCAGGAGGTCACATGGGTCCCCAAGGTCTTAAACACGGACCTTGGGAATCTTGTCCCTCCTACGTTCTAAGCCTTTTGGGAAGGGTGGAAAGTGGGGTTGAAAGAGGAGCCCTGTGTATAATTGAGAGAATTAAGAGCAATATTCTTAAGGTAAGAAATCTGAAGCATCTTCTTTTTTCTTTTCTTGCTATATCAAGGATTAAACCCAGAGCCTTCTGCTCTACCACTGAGCTATACTTCCAGCCCTTTTTGTTTTTTGAGACTGAATCTTGCTAAATTGCCCAATCTGGGCTTGACTTGGAGATCCTCCTGTCTCAGCCTCCCATAGTACTGCAATTACAGATATGTACCACCACACCTGGCTTTTTCATTTTTGAGACAAGGTCTCCCTAAGTGGCCCAGGCTGGCCTCAAACTTTCAATCCTCTTGCCTGCACATCCTGAGTATCTGGGATTACACTGTGTGCCACCATGCCTGGCAGCACATTCCTATTTTCTTTCTTAGCCATAAACCCTGCCAGTCACCTCTTGATGGAAAATAAAGACTAGACCCCGCTACTGAGGCAGATCGGGTCAGTGGGATGTGTATGCTTCCTTTCATTGAGTTAATATTTATTCAGTGCTTGTTCTGTGCCAGGCATTGTTTTAGGCATTGGGCATGTAGCAGAGAACAAAACAGAACCCCTGCCCTCGAGAAGCAGGCATGCACAAGTGCGCATGTGTGGCAGGAACAGGGTGGGGAGCAGGATAATTGACAACCATTCTGCACTGTGTAGACCTACTTGCCTCTGGCAGGCACCCTCATGGGATGGGTCAACTGGCCTCCTCCTCTCTCTCTTACCCCTCAGCCTGAAATGCACAGCTGACTCTGCCTGCAGCTGTTTTTAAGGAGAAAGAGACTGACTCAGTTTCTTCCTATATCGGAAGATAAGTAACCCGGACAGGGCTCTAGTTCAGTGGCAGAGCGCTTGCCTAACATGTGAGAGTCCCTGGATTTATTCCCAGCACTGTAAAAAAAGAAAAAAAAGAAAAAGAAAATAAGTAATGGAGGCAAAGATTCTTCCAGTGAAGCACCAGCCCAGCAGGTAGTATTCAGGCATTCGGCTCTTGCCTGTCAGTTTCCAGGTGGGATGCAGAGGACCGGAAGGGGTGAGGCCCTATCCAGGGTCCAGGCAAATTATATTGGCAAGCTACCCTGTTCCAGGCATGCCTTTAAGTGCTTTACATGTATCAGCTTGGGTAACGGTCTCCTGTGAGAGGCACCATTGTTAATTTTTGTTTTAGAGATGAGGAAATTGAGGCAGAGACAAGATGGTCCAAGATCACATAGCGAATAAGTGGCAACTCTGGGTTAGAGCTGAACCCAGGCAGCCTGGTTCCAGGGTCTGTGCACCTAATTCATCAATCTAGCTGCTTATCCCGGGACAAGTTTCAGAAACAACTGTGTTCCTCCCTCAGGATGAAACCTATGCCCTAGAATTCTTCAGGAGTTTCTCCCCCACACTTCTTGGACTCTAGCCTGGCAGTGTCAGGAGGCTTTTTTTTAAATAATTCACCATCACTTGGCAGATGAAGAAACTGAAGAGGGCTAAGGGCTTGGCTGAGGTCATAGTCAAAGCGGGCACCAGAAACAAACTCGGGTCTGTCCGCACAGCTCACTCACCGCCAGCCAGGCTGCCTGGTGTCAGGTCTGGGGTAAAGAGCTGCTTGCCTGACTGGAGACTTCCGGGGCCCAGCTGCCCACACCGCTGAACACTCTGAGCCAGGTGAGCAAGATACCCACACTTGCCTCCTGTGCAAAGTCCCAGGAGGTCTCTAAAGGCCTTGAGGACCACGGGTGCCCAAGTGCCCAATTAGAGAGCCTGAGTGCCTTGTTTTACCCACTGAGAATTGGCCCTGCCCTTCTGGAGCCCTGCCTATTCTCTGGCTGTGCCCTCCATGGAAAATGCTTTCCTGCCAGCTTTTCAGAGCTTTTCTCCATTTGGGCACTGTTAACATCCCCAAGTTAGAGGCCGTGGAAGTCACCTTTGTTACACGCCACACACACATACATACATACACACTCACACATGCTCCTGCTACATGCCTTGTACAGAAGTGGGAATCAGCGGCAGTGGCATTCAGTTGAATGTCTTCACCTCTGGGTACCAAGACAGGTCTCTATATTTACCCACAAATCCCCCTGAAAGATGCCCCTCATCCCTTTGGGGATCTGGGGTGTAGGGGGATGTCAAGGACCACCCTGGATTTGGAACAGAATGCCCCCCATGTGGGATGGGGATCATCAGGCAATCTTGTTTATTCTCTGAGCTTCAGTTTTCCATGGGGTACAAAAGCTGACTGTTTCCCCAGAAGCCTGGCTGGTGGGGTGGGTACAGGAGGTGCTGTATTGTGAAGGTGCTTTGCAAAGGGTGAAGTTGGGGAGGACCATGCTGACCCTGTCCCAGCCCTATTTGATCCTGGGTTAGAGACACACAGTCCTTTCATCAGAAACCCAGATGGAGGATGGGGGTGGGTGGCAGACAGGGGTGGGCTTCCTCTGCTTCCCACACATGGGCTCCAGCTTGAGGGCTGCCTCAGTGCTCCCCTGGGAAGCACTTGCTGCACTGAGGAGGGAGCTAGGTGGGTCAGCACACCTCAAGCCCAGCAGGTCAAGAAGTCTGTCTTCTAATCTGGTGGCTTCAGCTAGAATTTGACAGCCATAGCACTTCTTCCAACAGTTGCTGTGCTGGCAACGGAGAATGCCAGCTTAATGAAAGCTTTCCAGCTTTTCCTGATGGAGATAAAGGGTCTAGGACCAACCAGCTGAATGTGGCATTGGTGATGTAATAGCTGGAGTCATAAAAGTGCTTTGGGATTCCTGTCCAGCCCACTTTGAAACCCGATCAGATTCTTCATGGGTGAAAGGATTCTCCCCTGGCGAGCCTGGGGCAGGCATCAGGGCTTTAGGTCAGATCTGCAGAGCCACCCCTGGCCAGGGCTCCAGCCTGGCAGGTCTCATGGCCTAACTAGACAGCCTGAGAGAGACCCTCGGTCAAGAGGGATTCACCAGAGTGAGAGACATAAATCAGAAGCTGGGGATGCCCACGGGAGCCCCAAGTTAACTTGCCAAAATGGCTTTCTAAAGCACAAAATAAAACAGAGTAGGGACCCAGGGAGCCGACAGGGAAGGGCGAAGACTATATCCAGGCACATCTGTTTCTCTAGGAGTCACCTTCATTTATTCTAAATCTGTAATGCAAAGAAAATCAGCGATGGGCATTGGTATTGATGGCCCTCCTCATGATCACCACTGAAAAATATAAAAACTGCTTTTCCACGCGACTCTACCCCCCTCCCCGAAACTGTTCCAATCTATCTTCCACTTCCTGCCTAAATTTGGGACCCGCAGGGCAGTCGTTTTGCAGCCGGGACCAGGGTGACCGCACTCTGTGCGCCCCAGCCTGAGATGCGGTTCGCTTGCTGGGCCGAGCGGTCCAGGCTTAATCGCCTTTTGGGTGTAGGAACCTGAGCTGCCCTGCCCCATCCTCAACCGCGTAGCATTTACCCGAGGCCATCGTGCGAGGAGGCTGTCTCCACCCATTTGGGAACGCGGCGGCGGCGGCGCGCTGGGAGCCCACCGCGTCTCCACCAGCAGCGGCTTGCCAGGCAATGCCGTAACCCCCAGCTCCCCCGTCCCCCACCTCCACCCCCCCGCGTCTTTGGCACAGGGCCTACAGGCTGTAACCAGATAGAACGCTTCACCCCACGAAATCTAACTCAGGTCCTGGCAGGAGATGTGAGGGGAAGTCTTGCTTTTCTTGAGACCCTGCTTTCTTAACGGTGGCCGCCAGCTGTCTCACCCGACCCGCCCGGCACAAGGCTGGCTCCTGGCGGTGCAGCCTGGCCCTGGGCGCAGGCGCCCTCCGCCCTCCTCCGCGGCGAGCCTCTGGGTTACCTCTTCCAGTTTCACTCGCGTCCAGGATGTCGGATTTCCCCGGAAATCTGAATGATCATATCTCTATAATTTATTCTAACCCCACGGTTCCAATAATACCTATAATGAAAACAGTCCCTGCAATTTCCTGGTCAATCTGCACGGAAGGGAGAGCCATCGTGTCCTTCCTGGTGGGTAACATCAGCTCCCTGCCCCTTGTTTTCCAGCATTTTCTCCCGAAAGGAAACTCATCTTGTTTGAAACCCAGATCTCCTCTCTGATTTTGTGGGTTGGAGATAAATCATCTTGGTCTGCTTTTCGAAACGATTAAAAACAAAACATTGTTTTTAAAAGGCGATTGGGAGGCCCCAACCGTGTGCGCGCCCGCGTGCTTCAGACCTCTGGAGGTTACCTACAGGGAAGCCTCTGAGCTCTGTGGGGTGTGTTGGACTCAGATCGCCGCACACCTCGGGGCTCCCCACGGCTGCTCCGCCTCCCAAAGCGCAGAGGACGCTGTTGTCTGTGCCCCCGGGCCTGGCGCTCGCTACGCGCTCTCCGCGTGCGCCGAATCAGGCAGATCTTAGGGATTCCGGAGCCGCTCCGAGAGCGAGATCGCGTTTGTCCCACGACCTCGGCGCCAGGAAACTGTAGCGTGAGACGGACCCCAATTTTCTCCCCTTGGAGTTGAAACAAAACCTGAAAGCCCGAGGTTGTCCGCACCGCCAGAGGTGGCGCCTGGGCGGCGGGGGCGACCGGAGCCGCGTGCTCGCACGTTTCCCAGGCCTGGGCTCAGATCCTTTCCTAGTTGTTGAGTTAGTTACTTGGCTGGTTAGCGACCAGCCGGCTCACAAGCAACATTTCTGTAAACGCGGAGCCCGGTCTCAAGAGCCTCTGCGTCGGCCAGACTCAAAGCTCTGCTGCTGGGATCCCGGAAGGAGAATGAAGGGAAATTCCTGGTAATTAGAGGGGAGGTTTTCCCGGGGCGCCCCTTGTTGAAGTGGCCTTGGCCTCAGCCGGGGAACAAAGGGCTAAGGTGCCTGCGCGCTGCGCGCCCTCAGGCCGGCGCGCCCTGCTTCGCGCCTCCTCCCCTCGTCTAGAGGCTTCGGGCTTTGTGGTTGAGGACGCGCTGCACCTGCCCAGTTTAAGTACCTTGGCTGGGCGGCGCGGGCGGCTGTTCTAATCGCCATCTCCAAAGTACCTGCTCATGAATAAACACCAGCCCCATTTATCAGGTACTTAGCGCTCATTGTGAAGGGGAAATTGGCCCTCTTCTGAAAGTGTGTATCCTCAACCCATCTGCAGGGTCCTGGAAGCAGAATTATCCCCACCGTTCACACGCGCGCGCGCGCGCGCGTACACACGCACACACACACACACACGTGAGGCTCCTCCAGGCTAAGATAAACTTGCTTTTCTTTCTATAAGTGCGTGATTGAGCTTCCATAATAGGCAGAGAGGAGGAGGCCCCTGGGTCAATAGCCTGCATCTCTCCCATTGATAGGAAAAGTCAGCTCAGGGAATGCAGAGCCGTTGGAAAGCTTTGTCCTGCTTTTTGGCAACAGAAGCCTTAGGAGACAGTGTGCCTGTGGGTCCCCTAAATATGGGGCAAAATACTGGAAACAGTGGTTTGGGGTTTCCGTGGCTCCTGTCAATGTTGGCACCCCAACTGCGCCTTTGTCTCCTCACTTCCTCCAGTTGGGCCCCAAATCTGTGTCTGGCTCTTTAGTCTTGGGCACTTGGGATGGAGAATACAAGCATTCAGACAACTCAGTTTGCAAACCCCTAGGCCAGTCCACGGAAAAGTGGCTCTTCTAGGTGCCCGGCTGGGCCGAATAGCATCTTTGAATGCAGAGTCAGGAAGGGGTGGCCTGCCTGCCTGCACACCTGCGTCAGCCCCACCGAGGATATAAAAGCGAGATAAAGGGATGTACATTTGGAGATCCCCACAAGGCCCAACAGTCCGCCTATAAACGCAGAAATGCGACGTTTGTGTCCCGAGACTCCGCTTCTTTTCCACATCACGGGATCCGGCCAAAATCTCTGCTTTCTGTGCACACAGGCACCTGTCCCCAGGACTCTGTTCCCGGGTGTAATTCGTCCTAACAGAGGATTTTCTGGACCTTGATATAACCACAGACATCTCTGAAAATGAAAGTGTTTGGTAAGTGTGGCGATTTTGCTAATCGAACGTTTAAAAATGGCTTCCTCTTCATTCAGCTCTCCTGATTTCAGTCTGTGTTGTACAAACAGAAGCCTTGAGCTGCTGCCAAAAGCCTGGCTCTGTCACCCAGCCCTTGTGTGGCTCCTGGTGGTGGCCACATGGGGTTGAGGGAGCCAGGATGATCGGAAAATTGACCACATATTGGGGTTTCCTAGTGTGTTGCCTTTACCCAAAAATCAGGGGACATCTGCACCTCCAGCCTCCAGACTCTTGTCAACCACTGGGAAGGACCTTGGGGACCTGTGGTTGTGTGGATGGGTGTGCACAGCCCACTTCAGAGGAGACCTGCGTGAGGACCTTTGTGAGAACTAGAAGAGAGTGTGAGAACCCCAGACTGCTGTGGGGTCAGCTTCGGGGACCCCAGGCTGCAGTTCCTCACCTGAAACTGGGCGTCTCTGAGTCCCTGGCCCCTCCCAGCCCCCACCACGTGGCTGGCACTACCATGCCCAAGAAAAAGAGGTCAGCCCCGCTGAAATTCATCTCAAACACAGCAGTTTTATTTGAGACTATTCTAGAGGAAAAAAAAGCCCTCAAGATTTTGTTCCTCTCTATGTAGAACGGGAGGCATTTGATAGGGTAGGCCATTTGCATGTGGCGAGACTCCGAGAACGGTGAATGTGACTTCTGGAAAAGTGGGTATGGTTCCAAATTCTGGGTGTCCTGCCTCTCCTGATATGAATCAGACCTTGCAACTCCTGGGTTTGAGGAGCCCAGTCATTTCTGTCCAGAGGCTCCTGGTCCTCCCAACCCATACAGGCTCATTTTGGTGCTTCAGATTTTGGCTTGGAACAAGGACACTGGAACCCACCTCCAGGCACCTCCAAGAGGGCCATTCTAGGGGTTCCTCCCAGCCCCACAGAGCACCCCACAATTCCTTCTCAACCTACACTACATCCCCACCTTGGGGTCCGAAGGTTGAGCTTCCCCACTTGATGCTGTACTGATCTTATCTGGAGAAGATCTGGAACTCGAATCTCTGCGTGGAGTGTTTTGATGGTGTGGGTGCATGCACTGCCTCATGAATCCATGGATTGGGGGCAGCTGACTATTTCAGGGAAAGGCTTGGGGAACCTGGACGAAAGGGCACCTACCTGGCCTCCCCAGGCATCAGGCCTGGCCACCAAAGCTGGTTTAGAGCCCAATAGGAGCGATGCCTACATCCCGCCTCACTCTTCCCTCAGCGCCCCTGTTTCACACCTCTTCCTCCTTTGGACTCCAACCCAACTCCCCAAAAGGCTAAAGAGGAGTCTCATGGGCTTTGAAGTGGGTTCCTCCATCCACTCAGTGCAGCCAGCAGCCTTTGGGGAAAGGCTGGGATGGGGGAGGCCCTCAGGGGTGGACAGCAGCCCAACTGCACCACAACTTGAGCTCAAACTGTTGCCCTACCCAAGCGTCTCTCCCCATCTTGAGGACAAGTGGCCTTGGAGTTTATGTGTCCCTAGGTATCACCTGGCATGGAGCTGGGAAGCCAGAAGAGGGCCTACAGGGGTCCAGGCTCCAGCTCAGATCAACCCTGGAAAAGAACTGGGGTGAGACAGGAGCTGGCCGGAGACTAGGGAGGGAGCCACGTGTGCAGAGCCAAGAATGCTGTGCTGAGAGCAGCCAAAGTCAGAGACCCAAGCTCTCCCATTCGTCTTCCCTCTTGGCCCTCAGATGTGTCCCAGCTGGGGAGGGATCTGTGGTCCCCATCTCATCTCACCACCTGAAACGACCTGGCTGTACACGTGCCTTCATCGCAGAGCTGCTGGCCTTTGGTCCCCCATGATGCCCAGTCACCACCTAGCACAGCTGGGTGCCCAGATGGAGAGGGTCTCCGTTACACCCCCTTGTCCTGCAGAGCAGGATCGCCTGACTCTGCAAACTGCTTAGCTCAGCCTGCAGCTGCCCTCCAGGAGAGAAGGGTGGAATGGCTCCCGCTGACCCCGGTGCTCCTGAGGACAGTCTTCTGGGGCCTCCTGGGTCCTCACTGGGTAGGCCTGAGTTGGAAGGGCGGGAAGTTCTTGCGTTTTCTGGGGCTTTTCCCTGGTTAATTTTGACTGCTTAATGGATGGAAATGCGGAGGACATCATGTAGGGTTTGCTGCAGCCTGCCGCCCGACCCTGGGGGTGTCCGCCTCCTCCCGTGCTCTCTGTACACCCGAGCAGGTTGGCTCTCTGTGGAGGGGGGAGCTGGAGGAGGAGGGCGCTCCTAGAAGCCCCGAGATGAAATGACCAGTGGGGCCTGGCCTTGCAGTTCCACGCTCCCCCTGCCAGCTGATTCTCACAGTCTCTGTTCCAGTCTGGTGCAAGGTTCCCAGGCTTCTCCAGGCTCAGAACCAAGATCTTGCGCAGGACACGCGGTTTCACGGCGCGGATATTCGAGGTCAGGTCCAAGGGTCACGTGCTCGGCCACCTCCCAGCGCGCAGGTCCCAGATCCGCCGGCAGAGGGCGGCCCAGGGCCAGAGAACTCCTCTCCGGGGTCCCTGGCGCCGCACTGTGGGGCCAGATGGTTCGCAGCTCACCTGATGCCGCTGTGTCTCAAACCTGCGCATTCGTATTGACAAAGCCACAGAAGCGCGGCTGAAGTTGGGCAGAGGGGACGGCGTCGCCCCCTACGGAAGTACCTGGGAGAATGTGGGCTCTCCGGAGCTCTCCCGCGGACCTTCTCGTCTATAAGGACGTGAATGAACATGGGGGGGAGGGGAGTCATTGTTACCACTGTGGAGGCGCGCGCGTGCCCGCCGTGCGCGTGAGTGTGTGAGTGTGCAAGGGCGAGAAGGTCAGAAGGCGTAGTCCCTTTGACTTGGCTCGTCCTCACTTCTGAGCTTAAATGGCAGGGAATTGAGGCCCAGAGAGGGGGACGACTTTTCCAAGGTCCTGCATTTAGAAATGGGGTAGACTCCACTAAGGCTGGGAAAGGGCCATCCCTTCGCTGGCTGCTGAGCCTCAGTTTCCTCTGCTGTACACCACTGATATTGGGCCAGACCCCTGCTTCTGGGTCACTCCTGAAGGGTCACGTGAATGAGTGCTGATGTCCGTGTGTTGATGTCAGCTACCCTCAGGGGAAGGGTTTGGCTCTGTGCCTGGTCCCTGTAAATGACTCATGGAAGTGTGCGTGGCTGCTGTGTGTGTTCGCCTGGAAATGCATGTGTGTGCCTGCAAATTGTGTGCGAATGCATTCGTGCCCACAAAAGGGTGTGGGAAGGTGTGTGTGAGGTGTGTATGGAAGAGTGAAGGGATATTTGTGTCTGTGAATGGTGTGCTATGTGTGACGGGGTAGCCATGAACTGTGTGGGTGCACACCCATGCCCACACACACTGGCACCACCTGCTTTCCTTGCTTCTTTGCTTGAGCCCTGGAGTCCCTCTCACTCTGGGCCCCACCGAAGGGAGGAACAAGAGGGCAGCAAGGGCCAGGGTGCCTGCTCCCGGGTGTGGCTGGCCCCCCAGCCCAGCGGGCTCTAAGGGCTGCAATTAGGCAAAGCCTCTGGGCTGCAGCGGGAGAGAGGAGGAGGATTATGGCAAATTCATTTCTATTTTCCAGCCCACTAAGCCTGCAGTGTGTCCCCGTGTTAGCATGAGAATGGGCTGGGGCTCTGTGAACCCCCCCATCTAGTGACCCCTCTCCCCCCCCATGAATAGCGGGACTCCCAGCCTCTCCAACCAGTGCCTGCAAAGCCACGACTCCTAATCAGGGTAATTTAATATATTTTAAGCCCCCGGCGGCTTTATTTTCCCTCCTTTTGGAGTTTGTTTTAGGCATTCACAGTTCTCACCCCGTCATTAGACGGCCTTATTTGACGGATGGAAGGGGCTGCTATGAGACCACAGCCCTTTGTGTCCCCCACATAAGCTGGGCTTCCCGTAATTAGAATGGCATTCCCAGCCATTGAGGCCTTTCACGAGGCGGAACAAAAACTCCCCGAGATGAATATCCCCCAACTCTCAACCCCCTGACCGGAAAAGGGCTGAGTTAAAGGGACTCCTTCGGGAAGGCAGTCTGTGACCAAGGACAGCTGAGGTCCTGCCAGGGCCAGGAATTTAGAGGTCACTGGGAGTGGGCACCAGATAAAGACTGGTTGTGGCTGCTGATAAACACCGGTCACCTACACACACCTCCCCAGGCACTTAGCCAGCCTCATGGCCTGCAGGGCTCCACCTTTGTGGCTGCCGGGAGGGGGACTGCCTGTGCCTGTAGAGCTGGGGGACATGGAGGCAGGGTCCTCAAGAAGATTTTGCAGCTAAGCACAGAAAGTGTTTAGTTGCTTACACAAAAACAGGCTTGGGATTACATTGTAACCTATGTACACCCATGTACACATGGACACATGCATGCTCAGTGGTAAGATAAGTGTTCCAGGACCAGCCACACAGTGCCACCCAGACAAGGAACCCCAGTGCAGTTTGTGGTTGTGTCCATGCACACACATGCACATACGCATGCACATGGGCCACCCAGACTTGTCTGCTTGTGAGCACACATACTCCCGCATACATGTACATGCGTACACTCTTAGAGTCGTGCTGTCTCCAGTTCTTCTGTGTGGACTGCAGTGATGTCGCGCTCCTACCCGCAGGACACAGACTTCCTCTGGCCTCCATCCTGGATCCGTGCTGAGCCTATGTTCAAATACAGAGATGGATGTGCATACATGCATGGATGTGTGCACATCCTCTGGCTCATATGGACACAGGAAAACTCAGGAAAATACTATGGAGCCAATGTGCCATTACATTTCCAGGGCAGACACTCATGACAGACACGTGGAAGGGCTCCAGAAAGGTGTCCCCAGCCAGGGTGCGGTGAACTCGCATCCACCCCCCGGTGGATTGGACTGTCCTCTGGACCTCAGGTGGGTCTCCCATGCCCTTTGGGAAGAGAAAATCTCCTTTTTCAAGATTTCTCAATTGGACTGGGCCCCAGGAACAGAATGTAGGCATGTATCTGGCTGCCCTAGTACAGCTGGGAGCTTTTCCCAGGACTCAGGATAGGCTCAGAGGTGCTGCTTGGTCTGCAGGTCTGCAGAAGGAAGACTGTAACTGACGTTCTCCTCGTAACTGACATGGGGGAAGCAGCCCCATCGGGAAGCAGTGAGTGCCCCATCTCTGCGAAGATTTAAATAGGGCAGGTGAGCCGGATATGGTGGCACATGCATATAATCCCAGCACTCTGGGAGGTTGAGGTAGGAGGATTGCAAGTTTGAGCCCAGCTGGGACAACATAGCAAGACCCCGTCTCAAAATTTAAAGTAAGTAGAAAGGCTGGGAATGTAGCTGAGTGTTCAGGCCCTGAGTTCAATCCCCAGTACCACAGAAAAAAAGAAAAAGTGCAGGTGATCACCAGTCAGTGGTGCTCTGTGAGTGTGTGTGTGTGTGTGTAAATTTATTCAATTCAGCTCATTCTGCGTCAGACCCTGGGCTTGGGGCTTGGACTACAGTGGTGAGTGATATACAACAGCGCTATTGGAGGAACTTAGTCTTAAAAGAGAAGACCAGACACACACAATCAATATACAGGCCTGGCACAGGGTATAGGGGTGAGGCTGGGGGGAGTGGAAAGTCACGAGAGGACAGTTTCACATCCTGTGCCCCAGGCACAGCTGCGGTAACTTAGAAGCCCTCATGTTAAATACAGGATGGATTAGTTGGTATCCAAGCCTCTCTCTATTCTAAGATTCTTGGATGCCTGGTCTGTGCCCATGGCTTTCTCACTGTGAGACCCTCCCAAGCAGGGGAGTTGCCCCCAGCTTACTGCACAGTGCAGCTTTATCACAACATGTGTGGTCCACACCAAAGCTGCACCCAAGAGCCCATGGTGAGGACAGTGGGTGGGGCTGTTCCCATCCCCAGGAACAAAGGAGAGATTCCTCCAGTGAGGAATCCACTTTGGGAGAAGGTGGTTGGACTCTCTTAGGGTTCTTGGCTTCCTCTCTTACCCACCCCCTTTGGTGGTGCTGAGGATTGAATCAGGTCTTCTCTGCACAAGTGCTCCACCACTGAGGTACACCCCAGCCAGGAAGTACAGTTTTGCAAGAATGGAGGGAGGATCTCAAACTATGTAGTCGTAATTTGCATGCTTTTTTTTTTTTAAACCTACCTCCCCTTGGAAATGTGGAGAAACCATTTTATTCCTATAACTGCTGGTGCCACAGCAAACACAGACACAGAAAATGACCAGAAAGCCCCAACATCTCTAGGTACGACATTTATCTGTGCCTCTCTCTAGAAAAAAAATTTATACAGTGTTAATTAGAGAATGAGGATACTTTGAAACCTATTTGGTTTTTCATTTTTTTCCCCACAGCATTCCTTGCTCTGATATGGAGGTTGCAAGCCTGGGCTTGGGAGATGACCTAGGTTCAAGCCTTTCACCCTTTTTGTGTCACCTTGGACACATCTCTTTGGCCTGGGTGTCTCTGGCTGTAAAGCGGGGTTACTAAGGGTACTACCTGCGAGGTTTGTTGAGAGTTGACTGAGCTCATACCTGCAAAGGACCCACCAGTGCCTTGATGGCAGTAAGTGCTCAGTGAGTGTTAGCCATGGTGATTAGTAGTAGAACAGTCAGTATTTATTGGGTAAGTGAGAGCATTTTTATGTTGTTTGCATTCAGGATAAAATTGTTGGAAAATAACATCTTCTTGGCTGCTTCTCAGAAGTAACTGGGGCAAGATGTGCAGATGGAATTGGGCAGTACAGGATAGGCAGAGTACCCTGAAATTTTAAAAAACTTAAGCTTTCTGGTCTAGGGATGCAGCTCAGGGGTAGAGCAAGAAAGGTCATGGGTATGATCCTCAGCGCTGGAGAAAATTATATGTGTGTGTGTGTGTGTGTGTGTGTATTTGTATACTATATATGCTTTTGAGGATGTAGCTCAAAGGTACAGCGCTTGCCTAGCGTGCACGAGACCCTGGGTTCCATCCCCCACCACTGCAAAAGAGAGAGAGAGAGAGAGACGGAAGGAGGGAGGGAAGGAGGGAGAAGGAAGGGGGAGGAGAGGGAGGTAGTGACAGAGGGAGGGAGGGGAAGCAAGAAAGCAAGCTTTCTGAGCTGGTGGGGGCTCAGGTCGTTACTGCGGACGCCAGCAGGGGGAGCCCAAGTCACTCTAGGGAACCGGATCCAGACGGGAGACGAGGGAACACACCCGACAGCGCATCTACTGTGCGCAACGCGCACGGCGCGGAAGTTGGTAGCGCAGGTGGCGCAGTGAGGATACCTGGAACGAACGCAGACGACGAGGCCAGACTTCGCGAGCGCGAGCCTCCTCGGCCGCAGCGCCTGGGTTTGGGTGCTGGAGGGAACTGGTCTGGAGTTGGCAGTATCCTGCGCTGGAGAGCTCTGTCCTCCCCTGTGCCCAGAACCGGACTCATTGAATATAGTAGGAAGAGCTGCCCCGCTGGAACTCCGGCTGGAGGACGGGCACGCGGCCCCTCTTACTGCAGTCTGGAGGTGAGAAACCTTCCCCTGCGGCCCTTAGCCCACCTTGGCCGTGGGCAGGCGTGCTACGTGCGGTCCCGCCTGGACAGTGACATTCCTGCTGCCACCACCGGCCACGCAGGGTTTTCCTGTCCGCTCCTCGCGCGGTGGCGGTGGGCAGCTGAGGCGAGAGCTAATTAAGGCGGCCTGGTGTGTGTCCGTGTGCATACGCATGCGGCTATGCATGAATGGAACAGTTGTTCTCATAGATTTTTAAAATATCAGAGCTCCTGACAGTCCATCATTGCAGCTAATTAAAAATCAGTTGCATCTTGGCTTTTAAAAATGCCAGAATCAGTAGGCAGTGGAGGAGCAGAGGGTGGAGGAGTTCCCCTGCAGCCGCAGAGCAGGCGGGCTGCCCGGAGGGTGAGGGTGCTGTGGGGCAGTGGGTGGGGTCTGGAGAGGGTAGGTGGGACCGGCCCTGCCCCCCAGGAGCCCAAGGAATAAGGTCAGGGCCAAAGGCTCCGTGGGGAGGGTGCAGACATCCTGGCTTTTGGTTTTTGGCCCACAGTCTCAGGAACCTGGCTCCTGCTCTCCCAGATGCTCATGATGGTTGGAGTGCAGACCTACACATTTCCAGCTGTGTGACCTTGGCCATGTCATTTAACCTCGTGGACCCATCAGAGCCAAAGTACCAGTCCTTGGGGGGGGTGCTCCATGGAGGAGACGGTGAGGGCTCAGGGATGGACTGGTCGCTGGAGTTTGGTCTCATTTAATCCTCTTGCTCATCTGAGGAGTCTTACTCTCCTGGATTTACACAGGAGGAAGCCAGAGTCTCTGTGAAGGGGAGTTGGGCGCTCTGGTTTCTGGGGCAGCTGTCTGGAAGCCTCCTGTTGTTCCCTAGATGTCTTTCAAAGTTCTGGAAATGGGCTGGGTATGGTGGTGCATTCTTGTAATCCGAGTACTTGGGAGGCTGAGGCAGGAGGGTTGCTGAGAGTTCAAGGCCAGCCCAGGCTACATAGCGAGACCCTGTCTCAAAAAAAAAAAAAAAAAAAAAAGAAAGAAAGAAAAGAAGAAAAGTTCTGGAAATGGAGTACTGGGTCCCTGTGAGGAAGGAAACACACCTTAAGTGACTGAAGTGGGACCCTATCTGTAAAGTGTGAAGACAGAGGCTGAGAGTGGCAATGTGGGGGTGACTCCCCCAAGGTCATCCAGCATGGTGACCAGAAGGAAGGAACAAGATTAAGAGCTGGGAGCTGATATCTAGTCCTGATCAACTCCCCCCCTTCTGTGTCCACCTTATCGTCCCTGAAGGTTGGCTGGTTCTGAAGTTGGGACTTATTCAGGGACATTTGGGGGACACAGTGAGCCTAAGGACCAGGACGAAGCCCAGTTTAGGGAGGTTCCTGGATAGCGGAAGGAGAGGGGCAAGGCTGGCAGGGGTGAGGACTCTGAGGCAGCCAAGAAGGCAACAGTCAGGTCCTGCAGACTTGAGCACTGTGGGCAGGTGGGGACTCACATGGTCTTACTGTGGGCTCAGGGATCCCTAAAGCTGAAGTCCCACTCTCTGTTCCCTTTTCCTTCTCCACAGGAAAGCCAAGAGGAAGCTCTTCTTTGGGGAATGGGAGCTGGGAGGTCATTTCTGAAGAGAAAGCGGCAGCTCCTCCCATCTCCCCGTCCCTGCTGACTGCACCTCCGGGACCTGAAGTCTCTTCGGTCCACAGATCGCCCGTGGAGTCCTCAACTCCTGGAAAAGGGATCCTGCTGAGCACCGGGAGGATGCCAAGCTGTGCAAACGATTGGGTTAGCGTGAGCTCTCCCAGCCACCTCACAGAAAGCCTTGTGGCAGACTTCGGTTCTGGGTCCAGACTGCTACCTCTCAGAGAAGCCTCGGAGTTCTCGGAGCTCTGTCGGCAGAGCCACAGCCTGGCAACACAGGAGGCCAGGACACCCGGCGACATTGCGAACATCCCGGCTTCTCCCAAGCCGCCGCAGACCTGGCTTTCTTTTTCGTTCTCCAAAGTCGGGAAAATCAAGGAGAGTCTAGAGCAAAGGAAACTATTTTCAGAGGCCTTGCTCTTGGGCGGCCCCTCGCGCTGGTGTCCCCAAAGTCTCTAGGTGTCAGGTGTTGCTCACAGTGACTTTTGAGGCTGCGCAGCATTGATCTCTACTTCGGAGGGTGGCACACAGGCATTTCAAAGGAAGCATGCCCGAGGAAGGAGTCCGAGGCTCCGTCGCAAGCCGCCGCCTCTGCGGGGTGGCGGGCTCCACAGAACCGAGACGGCGAAACCGGCCCTGCGCAGAGGCGGCCGCTGTCCGCCCAGAGGTGCTGAAACGCACGCCGCCTGGCGGGGCCGCCAACAGGAGATCCGCGGGCTCCGCGCACCAGCGAGAATGGCTTCTTCCTGGAAGGAAAGCAGTTCCGGCCATCGTCATCTCCCCCAAACTGCAATAGCTGCCTAACTGGTCTCACTGCTTCGTCTTGCTCCTCAATCCATTCTCCATCCAGTACTACTTACTCAGAGTGGGTTTGCCTTTTTTCTTTCTTCTTACTCTCTTCTCTCTTCCTTCTCCCCCCTCCCTCCCTCCTTTCCTTCCTCTCTTCTATGCTGAGGATCCAATCATGGCCTCTCACATGCCAGGCTGGTGCCCTACTACTGAGCTACACTCAGCCCCAGAGTGATCTCTTCAAGAGACAATTCTAAGCCGGGCGTGGTGGCACATGCCTGTAATCCCAGCACTTGGGAGGCCGAGGCAGGAGGATCACTGTGAGTACGGGGCCAGCCTGGGCTACATAGTGAGACTCTGTCTCAAAGAGAGAGAAAGAGAGAGAGAGAGAGTAACAGAGAGAAAGAGAATTCTGATCATGTTTAAAGTTCTATAGTCTCTGATATCATTCAGAATAAAACTCAAAGTTCTTGCCACAGCCAAGAGGCCCTCGTCTTCCTCAATGGTCTGTGCCTGTCCACTTCCCCCACCTAAATGCCTGTTGGGACAGAGTAGTGGGGGAGCACCAGACATCTACATAGGCTTTGAAGAGAGAGCTGCTAAGGTTTGTGGAGGGGTCAGAGGAGGGCATGAGAGGAACAGTGGAGTCCAAGATGGCTGTAGGTGGGAATTTTGGTTTGAGCTCCTGGAAGGATGGGGGATCACACTACCTCTAGACTTCCCTGACATCTCACTCTGAAACCACACCGGTGTGTGGACAGTAGAAGGTTCTGGTGGAGCCAAGAACCATTACTGAACAGAACTGATGAGGCTGCTCAGGTCCCTCACCTGCCCCCAGCCTACTTGAATGACCCACTACTCCATTCCAGATGGGAGAAAAAGGCTCAGTGTCTTCGTTACTTTCTCATTGCTGGGACAAAATACCCAACACCCACAAAGGAGGAGAAGTTTATTGTAGCTCACAGTCTGTAGAGGTTTCAGTCCATATTTGGCTGGCTCCAAGGCAGGGCAGCATGGCAGAGGGGCATTGCAAGGAGTAAGAGCTCATGGCATGGCAGGCAGGGAGCAGAGAGCCATCAAGGGGCCACACCCACAGTGACCCACCTCTTCCCAACAGGCTTCACTTCCCAACATCACACCCAGCTATAAACCCATCAGTGGACTAATCCAGTATCACATGCCCATGATCCAGTCACTTCCAAAAGCCCCACCTACGAGCACTTGAGGCTTTGGGGGGACAGCTAAATACAAGCCATAAACTCAGAGATGTGAAGGAAGTGGCCCAAGGTCACACACTGGAAACCAGCAGATATGGGAAACAATGCTAGGTCTTCATTATGCTCAAAAGAAACAAGAGACCCAGTGCACTTCATTTCCAGTAGTTGTGCAGTGCTGACGCTGGCCAGCACACGCCTGTGATCCCAGCACTGTGGGACACTGAGGCGTGAGGACCAAAATTTGGAGCCCGGGCCGGTGAGATGGCTCAGTGGTGTAAGCGCCTGCCTGGCAAGCGCGAGGGCCCAAATTCGACTCCCGGAGCCCACATATGAAAAAAGGGCCAGTGATATCGCTCAGCGGCAAGGGCGTCTGTTGGCGCGGGAGGTCCTGAGGTTGACTCCCAGTACCCACACACACACAAAAAAATTTGGAGCCCAACTTGGGTGACTTAGCAAGACCCTTTCTCAAAATAAAAAATAAAGGAAAGGGTGTGGGGGCCCTGGGTTCAATCCCCATTACCATACACAAAAAAGTAATGCTGATTCTGGATCCACATGAGCTGGGTTTAAATCCCAGCTCTGACACTGATTTAGCCTTTCTGTGCCTCAGTTTCCTCATCTGAAAATATTGAAGATTAGAGATAATGCATATAAAATCCTTAGCATCCTAGCTACTATTATAATCACCACAGGTCCAAGCCCCTCCCCTGGCTCCACCAGGCAAATCCAGCAGGCAGAGAGGAAAGCCAGGGCCGAGAATTTCCTGCCCCATCAGCTGTGCTTGAGGAGAGAGGGCAGAGGACAGAGGAGGGGCCGTGTGACTGCCTGGGCTGGTGAGCAATTTACTGGAGGAGCTCATTTGGCAACTCTGATTCCAAGTTAATTAAAGATGGCCACCAGGGGTCATTGCCATGGTGACAATTAGGCCGGAAAGGAGCCTCATTAAGGTGCGGTTTTTACAAGGCCAGTCGTTTTTAACCTAAGACCTTCATGCAGGAGAGATTTTTCTGGTTGCTTCGCTTTCTCCCTTTACTGTATTTCAGATCCTTCTCTAGACAGCTCCTCTTGAGGGAGGAGATGGAGGAGGATTCCTGGATTCAGCCCTAGGGTGTGGAGGCAGAGCAACAGGTCACTCTGTGGGGCTCCCCCAGCTTCTGAAAGGAGGTCAGGTGGGCAGAGCCTCAGAGGAGGGAGGTGGAGGCCATGAGGTCAGAGCTGGAGATGAGGAGAGGGGTTTTGTTCAAAATGGAGCTGGACGAACTTTCCAGAATTTAGAAATGATGTCTCTGTCACCCAATGTGTTCCCCAAAGTGCGTGGGGTAAGAGGGTCTCTCTTAATTCAGAGCACTTTTGAAAGTATGTATTTTTTTCTTATCCCCATAGTAATATATGCTTACTGAGAAAAATTAGAAATTTCAGAGAAGCACACAAAGAAAATATCCTCTGAAACACCCCCCCCACAAGACATCACGATTGTAAACATTGTCTGTCTGTTTGTTTGTTTGTTTTTTGAGAAAGGGTCTCACTATGTATTTCAGGCTGGCCTTGAACTCACTATGTAGCCCAGGCTGGCCTTGAACTTGCTGTGATCTTCCTGCCTCAGCCTCCCAAGTGCTGAGATTATAGACTAGCACCACCACACCCAATTTAATTGTTAACATTTTCTATGTGGGCATTGAGCACAGTCTACAGGGAGCTGGATGGAAGGAAAGGAGAAGGGACATACTCTTTGTCATTTATACCCTTTTCTGCTGTTAGCATTTTTATCAGAAGAATGCCAAATAAAGCCTAGTCAAAATGGCACCGAGTGCAACATTTTTCTTTCTATCAAGATACAGCATACATTTTTCCCTACAAAAATAGGGATCATGTTTTACCTTGGATTTTTTTTTTTGTGGGTACCAGGGGTCGAACTCAGGACCTCACGTGCCAGCAGGCACTGAGCGATATCACCGGCCCTTTTTTCATATGTGGGTACCTGGAGTCAAACTCAGGACCTCGTGCTTGCCAGGCAGGTGCTTATGCCACTGAGCCATCTCACTGGCCCTTACCTTGGATTTTGAAGCCTAAATTTATCACTTCCATATAACAAGTTACCTTGAGTACTTTTCTAAGATGTTACGAGTTCCTCCTGATTTTTTTTTTTAATTTAAAAAAAGCACATTGCAAAATACTCAAACTATACGAAGGATGGACTGGAAACACAAGTTTCCTACCTGAGTCTCCTTCGCTCGCTTGGCTCCCCACTGCAGAGGCAGCCAGTAAAATCAGTCTCTTTTGTGTCTCTCTGGAGACATGTGTGGGCTCAAGCACAAATGTTTTCTATATCTCCACTTTGTACAACAGAGTTAGTGCACAATTTGCCCTATTCTGTATCTTGCTTTTTAAATATCACAGTCTCCCTTGGAGTTGGTCCCACAGCAGCAGGCCCAGAGCTGTCTCATTCTTTGTTTAATTCCTGGTGGGCTGGGGTCTTTGGGTATGAACAGAGGTGGTACATACTTCGGTGCCCAGCACCAGCATGGTGGTTGGCACAGAAAAGCCCCCAGGAAATATTATGGGCAGGAAGCACCTTGAATGACTCAGGTTTGGCCCTCCTGTGCTCAGGGATATAGCTAAAGACACCACACTGACTGACATTCGAGGAACCTGGCCCAGGCAGCTCCCCACCCCTCTCCAGCTGTGCCTGTGGCATTTCTGTGTCAGCAGCCCACTCAGGCTTACCCATGGGCACAAAGCCTCAGGCTCTGACTGAGACCCAGACCCTCTCAGCCCCCACCCCACCCCTTGGAACCCCACACACATTGCCCAGAGCGGGGGAGGGACCTACACAGGAAGCCTGCAGTTGCTGCAGCCCCTGTGAGATCTGGCTTCTGGTCACCTTCAAAGGATCAGAAACAAGAGCAGCCATGGACATCAACAGCAAGAGGCAGATGTGTCCTTGTTCATCAGGGTGCCCTTTCTAAAGGGGCAACTGAGGCTGTAGTCTTCAAATCCATAGCACTCAGGCCATTATATCTAGCAGTTGGTTGCCAGTGCTGCCCCACAGGGATGGAGATCCAGCAACAGAGCAGCCTCAATGCTATGGCATCAAGACTCAGGGAGGTCACTAAAGATCCAGGTCCTCCATCTCCATCCATGTTGGCTTTATCTTCCAGAACATTCCCCCTCGTGGTCACAAAGTGGCTGCCAGTAGTCATTAGGGCCATGCAGTTGCCTCCTTGTTCATGCCAAAGAGTGAAGATGACAGAAAAGATAATCATAGACCATGGCCCTATAATCATCACCAGCACAGTGCCATCTGCTAACTGGCTCAGACCAGCCATTCTTTTTTTGTTTGTTTTGAGACAGGGTCTTGCTATGTACTTCAGGTTGGCCTTGAACTATGTAGCCTAGGCTGGCCTTGAACTCAAGATCTTCCTGCCTCAGCCTTCCAAGTGCCGGGATTACAGGCGTGCACCACCATGCCTGGCTCAGACTAGCCATTCTTAACCCCAAAGTGGCAAGGCCCCTTTCCATAACTATGGAAACTATGGAAATATGCTACCCTAAAGGAGTAGACAATAGAACCCACTCACACATATCATTGCAAAAATGTCAATACAATGCCCTAACTACAAAGGAATAACAAAGCCAGGGGATGATAGTGTGCACCTATGGTCTCAGTTATTCAGGAAGCTGAGGCAGGAGGATTGCTTGAGCCCAAGGGTTTGAGGCCAGCCTAGACAGCAGAGCAAGACCTGGTTTCCAAAATAAAAATAAAAATAAAATAAAATAAAAGGAAATGTACACTATAATAAAATAATATCCATTTCAAGATATGTACTCAAGCCCAAGTATTGTAGAAGGCATCATGAAACAGCTAGCTGCTCTCATCTGCAACCAGAGTTTCCAGGAATGTGGCAGCAACTGCCACAGACAGATATAAGTGGATTGTTGGGCGATGAAATGTCATCACTGTGGCGACGTGGTCACCTTGAAACGGCAGCTTTTGTGAAGACACCGGACGGGAGAAACCAGAAGCACAGAGGCTGCGCTGTAGTGGACATTGCATGTGTGTCCCAGCCCTGCAGAACCTGTCTGTTAAGATGTGAAGTGGGGCTGCACTCCAGGGTCAGATTTTCCCCTAGCATTTCTGTCCAGTGGGACATTCGAAGGTCTTGTGTGTGTGTGCCTGATTGGCACAGACAGTGTTCCTGTCCCTTTCCTAAAAGAAAGAGGAGGCAGAAGCCAGGCATGGTGGCACACAGCTGCCTGTGATGCCAGCACTTGGGGAGGTGGAGGCAGAGTTGCAAGTTTGAGACCAGCCTGGGTAATTTGGAGACTTAGCCAGATCTGGTCTCAAAATAAAAAATATAAAAATTAGAAAAGACTGGGGATGTAGCTCTGTGTGAAGGCCCTGGATTTAATCCTCAATACCACAGAAAGAAAGAAAAGAAAAGAAAAAGAGAAGAGAAGAGGAGAAGAGAAGAGAAAACAAAAGAGAAGAGAAAAAAGGAAAAAAGAAAAAGAAAAGAAAAGGAAAGAAAAGAAGAGAGGAGAGGAGAGGAGAGGAGGAGGGAAGCTGGTCTTGTTCCCCTGGGAGAGAACAAAGTCCCCTCTAACTCTTCCAGGACACCAACCCTCAGGCCTGTCCAGCTCTTTCAGCCCCAGAAAACCTCCTTCCTGCTACTCTGCCTCATTGGTTGCCACCTCCTGCTGGGCTACTCACCTTTTTGTTATTAATGTGTAGGATGTCTTTATATGTTATAGATAGCCCTCTCTTATTTATGTTGTAGACATTTTCTTCCACTTATCATGTGTCTTTTAACTTTCTATAAGGCATTTTTGGCTCTGTGCAAGCTTTTTCTTTCTTTCTTTTCTTCTTTTATTTATTTATGTATTTATTTTTGGTACTGGGGGTTGAACCCAGGGTCTTCTCATTAATGTCCGTCCCCAGCTTTATTTATTTATTTATTTATTTATTTATTTATTTATTTATTTTTGAGACAGAATCTCACTAAGTCACTAAGTTGCCCAGGCTGGCCTTGATTTTGCAATCCTCCTGCCTCAGCCTCCCAGAGAGCTGAGCTTAAAGTGTTCGTGTCACCAGTCTGGAAATCTGCATTTCTTTGTGTACAGCAGGACAGTGGCCTGGTGGCACCAGTGCAGAGGGAGCTGAGAGGTTCCAAGACCACACTTCTTTCCATTCAGTCCCCAGGAGTCCCAGCCAGATGCAGGGCCAGGGACTGGAGAGCCCATGTCCCCCTCGTGACCCTTATGGAGACATGGGTGTGAGACACACTGGTCCGGGGAAGTCTGAGGGGTCCTGGCAGTCCTCTCTGGGCTCAAGAGTGGGTATGCAGGTCATCAACATGGCTAAGGGGAGGCCATGGAGGTCTGACAGGCAGGGGAGGCGGGGTGCATGGTGGCCTTGCAGCTCCCTGGCTGTGTGACCTCAGGGCAGCCCTGTGGCTCTCCACAGTCCCCTTCCTCCTATGCGGAGTAAGAGGCTGTCCAGTGTGGGGTTAACTCCCACCACTGACTCTCCACACCCCGTTCCCTCTCCTGCGGCTTGTGCCCCACCTTCCCCCATCACCTCACGCCTCATGCTGCTACCATGCACTTGCAGTCAAAGTGGCTTATGAGTCAGGCAGCCGCTGGCCAGGGGGCACAGGCTCCACTCTGCAGTCCTTCGATTAGATGTTTGCTGTGCTCGTTTGCATCCTGTCATTTTCTCTCAGAATCTGGAATCCATCCTTTTGGGTTTTCAGGCCCTTTATATTTTGGAGCCCCAGAAAAGCTCAAGAACTGAGCCCAGCCTGGTCCCATTGCTGGAGACCCCAGAGCCCCTCCATCTGATCCCCAGGCCCAAAGGCCCAGGGGGAAGTCTCAGCTTCTGCTTCCCCAACTCATTCAACAGGACGCAGGCAAGTGATCTTCATTTTAGTTATACAGATTTTACCATTTTGAATTTAATGATTTTTGTCCAGAAAGGTGATTCATTCGTTGCCATGGCTCAAAATTCAAAATGAACAAAATGCGCCCAGGGGGAAGTTTCCCCCCACCCCCAGCAGCTGGTACCTAGCTGTGAGGCGTCCTAATGTCTTTTTTTTCTTTTCTCCATACTACAGGTTGAATGCATGAGCCACATCTCTGTCCTTTTTTATTTTACTTTTTATTTTTTTGAGAAAGGGTAAGTTCCTAAGGGTAACTTGGGGTAAGTTTGGGGTGGAACTTTTGATCCTCCTGCCCCAGCTTCCCAGAGTGCTGGGACTACAGCAGTGTGCCACCATACCTGACTCTAATGTTCCTCGTTTTTGTGTCTTCCAGATACATTCTTTGAATATTCAGGAGTGTACGTACACATAATCTCTATTTGGGGGCCTCCTCTTCTTCCCTCTTTCTCTATGACAGTAAACAATACTGTTTTGCACCCACATCCGGCCAGACTTTGGTGTGGCTTCTGGTGCCCTGCACAGGAAAGCTCAGTCTGTGGGTGGGAACCCCAGGGCCCTGCGACACGTCCCCTTCTGATCTCTCCCAGTCCCGCCCTCCTCCAGGCTGTGACACTCATGCCTCGCGGTGCCCCGGACAGAAGCGGCACTGATTGGGCCCGAACTGTCGGGCCGGACACCGAGCCTGGCACAGAGACGGCGCTGGGCGGCCAGCGTCGCCAAGCGACTTCGGAAGGGCCCGGAGCAGGGACTGCTTTGCCACAACGACACCTCGTGGTAGACTGCGGGAGTGCAGCAGGGGTGGGACCTTGGGGTGGGGGGTGGGGGGTGACTCTTAAAGAGTCCGAGTACGCAGTCCGCGCGTCCGCCACTCCCTCCGGCCCATCCACTGCACACCCCACCTTGCCGGCCAGCGTCCCAATCCGTGCCAAGCCGTGGCCACCTTTCCAGATGCGCCCATCCTTGATGGGGGCTTCGGGGCTCCGCCGAGGGGGTGTGGATCTGGTCTACACCCTGAGCGGATTTTTAACACCACTTTTCTATAAGACAAAATTATAGACGTAATAATCATGAAATGAATAATAATTAATACATGCCAAGCAGCCAAAAGTTTCCTTCACTGAATTTTGTATATGAGCTCATGCCATTTGAAAAATTAAAAGAATAAGAAATAATTATAATACAAGAGGAAAAAACCGGACGAATACTTCTAAATCACATATTTAAAAAGGGAGGGAGCATGTACTTACATACTGGTCTGTCCCGGTATTGAATAACATTGTATTAGAATTTAATAAAAATAAAAGACTGACAGTTTGAAAAGAAAAAATTTCAATTTTAAACACATTGTTCAAATTCAGTAAACTATTTCCTGTTTGATCTAAAATTGGGATTTTCCAAACAAAACTGTCAGCGTCACAGGAACTCTCCTTTTCACATGCAGCCTACCACTGACTTACACCTCTATCCGCTGTTGTTTGGTGCTGTGCGCTGTTGTTTGGTGCTGTGCTGGGGATTGAACCGAGGGCCTTTGTGCTCAGCTCTTCCCCATCCCTTTTTTATTTTTTTATTATTGAAACAAGGTCTTGCTAAGTCACCAAGTTGCCCAGGGTGGTGATCCTCTTGCTTTGGCCTCCCAGAGTGCTGGAATTACAAGCATGGGCCACCACAACCAGCTATCCCTCTGTTTTAATTTTTTTAAGTGTGTTGCTGAGGATTGAACCCAGGGCCTCAAGCTAAGCACGCATTCTACCACTGTTTTAAATTTAATACAAGCAAAGCAATTCAAGTTATATTTCTACAACTTTCCTGTCAGTGAGCTATGGCCTGGAGACACAAACTGTACCTGAATTGACTTGGTAAATTCCAACCCTGGAACCTATACAGGGGCCAATGATGGAGACAGGAGTTCTTGGAATTAACCCCTGAGTAAAATAGGGTTAATTAAAGGATAAATAATAGGACATGCATAATTGAAGCTATATATTTATTATTAAAAATCAACAGGTTAGTATACAAAGGCACATATACTACACTTCAAAGAGATACCAGAAGAGGACAAGTCACAGAGACAGAGGAGAGAGGGCTGGGATGTTGCTTTCCTGGCATGTAGATGAGGCCCTGCGTTCAATTCCCAGCACAATTTAGAGAAAACAAACAAACAAACGAGAAACAGAAGAAAGAGTAGAATACAGGTTACCAGGGTCTAGGGGAGGGAGAACAGAGTTATTATTTGATAGGTTCAGTGTTGTCTGGGATGATAAAAGTTCTGTTCATCAGTAGTGGTGACAATTATACCACATTGTGAGTGCATGTGATACCACTAAATTATACAATTAAAGTGGTTAAAATAGGGGCTGGGCATGTAGCTCAGTGGTAAATTGCATATTTAGCATTCAGGAGCATACACACCAAGTTAAAATATTGCAATAGCAAAATGGTTAAAATGGTAACATTTATGTTATGTGTACTTTACCACAACAAAGCACTCTGAACGGCCATCGGTTAGGTCAGAAATAAAAAAAGTAATTTGGGGAGAAGGGAGGAATACCTTTTCACTGACAGAATTGCCAGGGCAAGGTGATAATAAAAGCGAACCGGAAGTGGGTTTTATTATTGTTTTAAATTCTCTACAGGAAGAGGGAGAAGAGGGGAAGATAAGAAAAAAAGAATTCAGATGTGTTATATAAATGTACCAACTTCCCACAATGAATGTAATCCTTATGGACTACAAGCACGTACCAATAAAAAATTTAAAAATATTTTTTTTAATTCTCTACAGAACATACACTTGCTTTTCCCTGGGCCAGGTATGTCCTACCTCCTGGCCTTTGGGACAATCTTGTTGTGCATATTTTTGTGGGTGTGGAGTTGATATGTCCCCTTCTCGATGTGTGTCTGAGTCTGTGAGGGGTTTGTCCCAGGGTTTCCAATTCCTGCTTCTCAGCTTCTCTCCATTTGCATCCTTTGTGTGCACATTTGTGTGTCTGTCCGCAGCATGTTGTATGGGGATCAATGGGTAGAAGTTGTCAGCCACCCATCCCAGTGCCCGTGACAAGGGTCTAGCAGGCATGACCCAGTGCACATTTGTGTGGTGTGTGGCAGGCACGTGGTAACAGTCCGCAGCTCTGCTCCCTCTCTCTGGCTTGTGGGTGAGCGGATGGGGCAGTTTCAGGGCTGGGGTCCTCCCAGGGCTGCCCTGATAGGGGAGGGCACTCAACAGCCACACCAGAAGTTTTGAGGCCATGTTCCTGGTGACTCCCAGTCCTTCCGAAAGTCCCGGCTGGCCCTGCACCTGCTCGTCCACAGACCCCAAACTGGACAGTTAGAAATGGATGGCAAATAATCGAGCAGTGTCCGTGGCCTTTTGAGGACATCTTGTTGCACACCCTTACACAGAGCTAAGAGCGTGAACCTTTAGAGGAAATGGCCTAGGAGCCACGTGGGACAAATGTGAACTGGCATCTGGAGAGCCAACCCACGTCCTTTCCCCCTAGCTGGAAGCCCCGGCACATCTGTCAGCTCTCTGGGTCTTGATTCCATTACCTTCAAGGTGAGCATGGTGACTCCTATCGTACTCCCATCACCTATCTGCCTCCCACTGATGTGCCCCAAACAGGCTTCAGTGCAGCCCCTTTCAGGACCCTCGAGGAGAGCCTGGTGGGAGGTCTTCCCTCCTTGTGGGAGGTCTTCCCCTTCTGGAATGAGCAGCTGGGGATGAATAGGTGGCGGAGGTCATCCAGGCCAGGCTCAGGTCTCACCCAAGCCCTTAGTCACTTCCTTCCGGCTCTGGGGTTCCCAAGTGGAGATGGGGTAGATGGCCAGGAAACCATTTTCTGAACAAAGGTTGGCCCAAAGATCGTGTTGCTGATGCTCTTTTGGGAGCCGTGGCTTTGGCCAGCAGGGAAGAAAGGCTCCTTCTCTCTGGGGGCGGCTGCTGGCACTGGCTGCCTAAACACAGAGGGCATTCAGATGCCCAGGGCCCACATGCTCTGCCAGCTGCCTGGAGAAGGGACCATTGTGTTGTCCCCACCCAGGCCAGTGAGCTCTGCCTCTGTGATCTTGGGGGCCTGGCTGACTCTTTGCTCCCATGATGTAAGGGGACCTGGAAGCGCTCAAGCAGCCAACGGAACCAGCTCTGTGGGAGGAAGGCAGGTGCGGGCTTGGGGGCTAGGCCCCGCTCCTGCTCATTCCAGTGTTTGGGGCTGGGGGTGGGGGAGACTTGTGGATTCAGGACCACTCTGAGCTGCAGGAAAACTTGACGTGGGCCCTGTGTGCACCTGTGCATGTGGTGTGTGACAAGTAGCAGGGACCCAGGCCCCTCAGATGCTTTGGGGATCCCAGTTCCCACCTGTGTGTCCTGCAGACTTCCAAGCTAGCAGGAAGCCACAGAGATCCTTCCTTAGCCAGAGCTCTGGCGGGGGAACCCCAGTGTGCACTGATGAGCTGGGAAGCCCCCCCCCCCCTGACGGGGGAGACTATGGAGAGAAGAGACTGAAAGTTGCGGGGGTCCTGGTCCCGCTTAAGAAATGAGCTTTGTCTTATGAGGTCAGCAAAGTCCCCAGAGAGTGACCCATCCTTTCATCCTTTAAAACCCAGGGGCCAAATACAACGGGTGCTGGGACCTGGTCCCAGAATGAAAGCTAGGAAACACAGGCGACTCGCTTCAGGGAAGTCTGGATTTTATTTGGTTCATAGTGTCGCAGCACTGACCATTTCTTCCTTGTGACAAACCTCTGGTCATTATGGAAGATGTTGATGTTGGACGAACCTGGGGATGGGGGTATGTGGGAACTGTGCACTATCAGCAACTTCTCTGTAAATCTGAAGTTATTCGCACATGAAAAGGCATAGCTCCAACCTACGCTGTTTGTTACTAAGATTGCGGAAGCCACAGCCTGAGACTACTTTTGGACACAGTTAATTTAGAATTCATGGTCTTTCCACGTGCAGACAGGGCCTACAAATTGTAGTTGCTATTTAGAGAGCAGATTGCATATATCAGGGACTTGACCCTCATTATTCCATGATTTGATGTCATGTACACTCATCCTCCAATTTTTTGAGACAGTGTCTCACTGTGTAGTGCAGGCTGGCCTTGAAATTGCTTATGTAGCCCAAACTGGCCTTGAACTCATGGTGATTTGCCTGCCTCAGCCTCCCAAGTGCTGGGCTTACAGGCATGCACCACCACACCATGCTTTTTTTTTCAGACAGGATCTTGCTGTATCACCCTGACTGGTCTTGAACTCCTGGGCTCAAGCAATCCTCCCACCTCAGCTTCCCAAGTAGGTGGGACTCTAGGTGGGCACCACTGTCACTTGCTCTACAAACTCATTTTAGAGATAAAGAAACCTTGGTTCTAGGGGGCTTGGAGCTGGCTGAGGCCACAGAGCTAGAGATGTGGAGACCAGGTGCACTGACTCCTGCGCTGGGTGGTTTGGAGGCGCTTCCCGTGTTACCAGGCCCCTACAGTGAGACGCCTGTTTGGCCAGCAAGCCAGCTGAGGAAAGAGTCCGTGGCTGCATTGGGCATGGGGGTCGTCACGAGGGGGTCTCTCAGCCTGCAGGAGCTGTCGACTCTTCCACTCTTTGCAAACCAGCGGCCCCTGGTGGGAAGGGGGCTGAGTAGAGCCATCCTTTGCCCAGGACTGAAGTCTTTCTTAAGCCCACCCTGTCAGTCACCAGTCCCCATAGCCCCCGCCACCGGGCTGGCCGGGCTCTTCTGGTGCATAGAGGGTGTTCCCTTGGCTTTCACAGCTCCTGGCCCAGCTGGCAGGCTGTGGGTGGCTGGGGCCAGCTGCTCCCCAGGATGGGACAGCAGGGATGTTGGGAGGATGCCTGGGTGGGTGGCCAGTGAGAGCTGGCTTCCTGGGGCCTCCCCGGTGCTGAGCAGCGTGGCCACTTCCGAAGGCCCCTTTGTTCACCCCTTTATCCAGAAGAGCGGCTGCAATTGTGCAGGGTACAAAGCCCCCTCGAGCCCTGACTTCCCACCCTTGCCTGTGGCCTGGTAGGGAGAGCCTTTCCCAGGCTCCTGAGACGCCAGTCTCCTGCCCCCTCTGAGGCAGCTGGGGACCCAGACCCTCTAGTGAGAAGCCCAAGATCTATTCATCCGCCCCCACCCCGTCCCGGGCTCGACCATTCACACGGCCACAGGCTCGCTGCTCTGCAGCTCCTACATCACTGTTCCTGCACGCACGCTGCAAGCTGCCCCAGCGCAGGGCACTGAGGCCCTGGGAAGAGGCTGCCACACAGTTTGGGAGGAGGCAGCTGCCCAGTGCCGGAGAAGGTGCAGGGTAAAGGAGGGGAGAGGGAGAAGGAGAGCACCTTGACTTCCTCCTTCTCTTCCTCCTGGACCCTAAGAGCGCAGCATGTTGAGTCCCCCTGTGGCTCTCTCCTCCTGGACAAGCGGGGCTGAAAGAAGCCAAGTGACTTCCTCAGGGTAGCCCAGCTCCTAAGAGGAACTCAAGGCAATGGGCCTTTGAGCCCTGAGCTCCTAACCATGAGAACCATGTGGCCATGCTGCAGATGGGGCTCTGGGGCTGGTGGCCTTGCCCCCCGCTCCCCCGACTGGGTACCCAGGTAGAGCACCTGAGGGGGCCCAGCCTCAATGATACTCTGGGAAAGGCCGCCTTGGCTTGGGGGGAGGCTCAGGTCTGCTCAGGGGAGGATCAGGAAAGCCCTTCGCCATGCTCAGATCTTGTGCCCCTGCCCACCTCGCACTCCACAGAGGGGCTGTGGAGGGGGTCTGGGGGGAGTAGCAGCCTCACCCAACCCAAGTTCCTCTGGGTCAGGAGTTAGTGGGTCATGGCCTAGGGCCTTTCCTGGAATCCAGAAGGACAGCCAGCCCCAGGGGTCACACTTGGGACATTAGCCCTCCACGGAGAGCCAGCCCTGCTGTACCTCCAAGCCAAGAGTCCTTCTGGTATCCTCAGGAGCAGGCCCAGTTTCCAGATTCCTCTACTGAGACTGAACCAGCCCAGCTGCCACTCCTTTGCCATTCCTCTACTTGAAGCTCCTTCTTTTACACATGGGCCCAGAGAAGGTACACGACTTACCCAACGTCACACAGCTCAGAGCTCTAAAGTGATCATTTACCCACAAGAATGCAAATCACCAGTTACCATTTATTCAGGGCTTAGGCTCTGTAACCAGGGACTTTATTCCATGATATCAACATTTCCAAATGAGGATTACTATGGCCTATTATTTGGCATCAGGAAACTGAAATGCAGAGAAGTCCAGTGATTTATTCAAGGTCACACAGCCAGGAAGTAGAAGAGCAGGGATTCAGCACAGGTCTGCTCCACCCCTCCATTCAGGGGCCCTGAGGCCTGCTCACTCCAGCTCCCTGTTGCTCAGGACACACTGGGCCCTGGCTCTCCAACGGCTGCTCGAAGTCTTTAGGGGCTGCTGTCACCCAGGCTGTCCTCTGCTGGGAGGAGCTGAGATGCTCCTCTGGTGGAGCCAGGGACCTCACCCTGCTGCTCAGGCCCTGCAAAGGAGGGCAGAGGGAAACCCAAGAGAATGGGGGGCTGGCACATCCTCCCCATCTGCCCACCCCTCAGGAGCCTTCCTTGTGAGACGTCGCATGAAGTCCGCATGGACAAAAGCCTGAGGCCAGGTGGATACAGACACAGCTGCGGCAGGAAGGAGGAACAGAGATGCCCAACTCGTGCTGCCCCTGGTGCCGAAGGGGACTGTCACATGTGGAGGATGAGGGACACCCCACTTGGGGAGCCCCAAGTTGACAGTCTGGAGAGGGCCTGGGCCAGCTGAGCCACACCCAGCAAAGCAGAAGGCTGGGGGCTGCGGGGTCCAGCAACTGGGCTCTCACCCTTCACATGGTGTCCCCTACCCAGCAGGCCACAGGCAGGAAGGGGAAGGAAGGGATCCAGGTGGCAGGAAGCCCCTGTCCCTGGCCAGCTGAGACCTAGACTCAATTCTAGCAAATACAAGACCAGCAGAGGAGGAAGGACATGGGTCCATTTGTCTGATGAGGAAACTGAGGCCCAGATTGGGGAAAGGAAGTCTGTGAGTGCTTACAGCAGGTGACAGGCAGTGAGCCACCTAGGAACCCCACAGCAGGGCCTGGGGGAGGGTGTGGGGCTGCACAGGAGGGAGTAGGCCAGTGTGGCAAGGTAACTGTCATCTATGTATTCAACAAATCTTTAATGAGCCTCAACCTTAACCCAGGCTCTGTGGCACACAGCTTTGAACACAACACACACAAGTCCCTCCCCTCGTGGAACTGACATTCTGATGGAGGAGAGAGCTGACCAACAAGACAAAGAAGTACAGCGCCCAGCTAGGGACTGAGTTGCACACCCTCACTGCAATCCCAGCTACTCAGGAGGCTGAAGCAGGAGGACCACAAATTTGAGGCCAGCCTGGGCAACTTAGTGATTTTGCAAGACCCTGTCTTAAAAATTAAAGTAAAAAGAGCTGGGGATGTAGCTCAGTGTAAAGGCTTGAGTTCATTACCGCCAACACAAACAAAAAGCAGGACAGAGATTATTGGAAAGCAGGAATGAATCCATAAAGGTAAAGAGACAGGCTGGGGGCTGACATTTACGTGTGCGTGTGTGTGTGTGTGTGTGTGTGTGTGTGTGTGTGTGGTACTGGGGATTGAACCCAGGGCCTTCACACTGAGCATCATCCCTAACACTTTTTTATTTTTTATTTTGGTTTATTTTATTTTTTTATTTTTTTTTATTTTTTATTTTTTGTGGGTATCGAGGGTCGACCTCAGGACCTCACGCACCAGGCGCCCGTGCCGCTGAGCGATATCACCGGCCCTTTTTTCGTATGTGGGTTCCAGGAGTCAAACTCGGGCCCTCGCGCTTGCCAGGCAGGCGCTTACGCCGCTGAGCCATCTCACCGGCCCCCTATTTTTTATTTTGAAACAAGGTCTCACTAGATCACTAAATACCCACACCAGGCTTAAACTTTTGATCTTCCTGCCTCAGCCTCCCAGAATGTGGGAATTAGACTTTGGGGGCTCCCATGTGAAATAGGAAGGTCTCGTTAAGAGAGTGATATAGTAGCAAAGATATAAGGCAGCTCACGCATTCATCCTTTTTAGTCAAGCAGGAACCAGGCTCCAAGAGGACAGGGACATGGCTGTTTGTCAAGGGTGTGGCCCTGAGTATGGCCTGGCACCCAGTTCAATAGATATTTGTGGCCCATTTGAACAAGGCAAACACTTGGAATCTTCCAGTTGCCAGGTCCGGAGCTAGGGTTCTGCCGGTGAAGAGGATCCAGCCCTCCCCTTCCTGGGCTAAAGCCTGGGCACCATCACCCCATGGAGTGAGGACAGGGGACTCCATGTCCTGATGGCTCCCTGGGCCAGCAGTGGGTGGGGGCTGGGCTGCCGGAGTCACGACTCTTTGTGGCTGGGTCTGGATGCCTCCCCAAGTCTCTGCGGGGGCTTTGGTGTGTCCCCAGGAAACGCAGTCACTAGGTTCTAGGCCCCATTCAGCTGTGCACCCAGAATAGGCGGCATCAGTTTCCCCACACGTAAATCACCTGTTTTAGGGGTCTTCCAGAGCATCAAGGAGAAGGGGAGAACTTCAAAGGGCAGCTGGGGTGGTGGTTAAAATCCCACCGGTGCCCAAACTCAAGGGTTACCCCTCCCACCCTGCGGGCAGCATGTGCCACAAGGGGTCGCCCTGGCGCTGGGACCGTCCAGAGCTCCCTGCGGGTGAGGCCTGGTCTCTGCAGTGGCATTTGCAGTTCTCCAAGCCGATGTAAAGGAATGGGTCTGTGTCCTGTGCGTGTGACCTGCTGCTGCAGGCCCTGTGGTCAGAGTGCCTCCCGCAGAGGGGGTCCCCGAGGGAGGGCTTTCCGATGCCCACCCCTCCTCTCCATTCTCCCATCTAAGTTTCTGGCTGCAGGACACCTCTCCGGCTCACACAGATAATAAAGTTATTTCCATCACATTTGCCATTTTCTGGTCCAAGCAAATATTGTCAACAGAGTGACAAGCTAAAAGCTGATGATTACTATGGCTTCAAGGCAATGACCAGTGAAAAGAGCCAACATAAAAATAATGTGGTCCGGCCTGTTTGGGGTTCCTAACCCTGCAATTAATCAGCATCAAGCTGTGAGAGGAGGGGAAGGTGGGGGAGGCCTTCAAGGCTCCCGCTCCAGGAGGTGGGAACCTGGCAATTAAAGGGACAAGGGAGGGCCACTCTCCCACACAGGGGGTGGTGGGTGGCTCTGAAGATGGCAGAGGCACAGGCCAGGGCATAGTCACCAAGAGATCAGTGTGGTTATTCTGAATTCAAACTCGCGTTGTTGATCTATGGGTGGGGTCTCTTCTTCCCCTGATGCCCCCAAGCCCCTCGGATTATCATTCAATCCAATCTAGCAGCCTGCCCTCTGGGGCCCAAGTGTTAGAATAGATGAGGCTGCCAGAAACTCGCAGGCGCACACACAAACAACAGAGGCATTTAATCAGTGTGGCAGGAGCGGCTGTTTATAGATAGAATTCCATTTAATTTACTACCAATATCAAGCAGACTTGGCGAGGAATAAACCTTTCCTCTGGGTAGGCTGGTAAATATTGCGATGTGTTTGCAAGCTTGTTTTAAACCTACAGTATCAGAGGAATAAGGATAATTTGAAGCCTGGGTGCAATTCACATTTTCAACTGTTTTTGTTGTTGTTGTTTTCAGTGCCAAGGGTACAATCCAGGGCCTCACAAGTGTGCTGCAACTAAGCTACATCCCTCAGCCTGATTTATTTTATTTTAGTCAGTGTCTCACTAAGTTGTCCAGGCTGACCTTATACTTGGGATCCTCCTGCCTCGGCCTCCAGAGTAACCGGTTTTACAGGCCTGCACCACCACGCCTGGTTCTCTTTCCACTTTAACTCACTCAAGTCATTAGTGGCGCTAGCAGCATCAGTGGCCTTCCGATCTGGACTGGAGGTCCTATCCTGGTGGGGCCCAGGAGGCAGCACCGGGTGTGGAGCCAGACCCCTAGGCTGGGCCTCTGTGCCTCCTCAGAGGTGGAAGTGTGCCCAGGCCTTCCCATGACAAGGCTGAGGAAGCGTGGTCACATCCCTTGCCACAGAAGCCTCCGAGGTCACAGGAGACCTTGATCCTCTGATCTTTTACCTCCCTGAGGATCAGTAAATTAATCCACTACGGCAGCTTAGTTGTCTTTATCTGACTCCCAACGCTGCGCCCCCACCAGTCTCCTTTGTAAACCCTGGCTGCCTCGAGAGACCCGACAAGACTAAAACCCACAGAGGGGTCAGAGGGGAGGGCCTGGCAATTAACCCGGCGTCCTGCGTAGGGCGGAGTCAGAGGTCAGGCCGGGGGCGGGGCCTGCGGAGGGGCGGGGCCCCACAGGTGGGATTCCAGCGGGGCTCTGGGGCGGGCCGAAGGCTTCCCCCGCCCCAGGCCTCTGGGCGGCCTCTGGCTCCCTCCCTCGGGGGCAGGGCCTTCTCCTGGCCTGGCCTCTGCCCCCACCCACCCCAGCCGAATCAGCAGCTGATTCCCTCCCCTGCTGTCCCGCAACGCTCCACTTTCGGAGGAGAAAAACCTGTGATAATTTTTTTCTTCTTCTTTCTGGCAACTAATGGACTCTTTAAATAGCAAAAATTGCGGCCTGTAATTAAGATCTTGCTTTTTAAATGATTAATCATTGTAACCCCTTTGAGCAGCATCCCACTTTCCACGTCTCACATTGAAATGCAGATCATTTGGCAAGGGAGGGAGGTGCTCCCTAGCCACGGAGGAGCAATTAAACCTTCCCAGCTGTCACTCGCCGCCTTGTCCGCCTCCCGGCCTGTCCAGACAACAGGGAGAGCGCTTGCACCCCTGCTCTGCGGCGCCGGCGCCAGGCCCGCCAGCAGCCTGGCCGAGGGCACCGGGCCGGTCTGCGCCACGTCTGACCCTTGCCCTCGCCTGGCAGCCCAGAGGCTGGCTCTTGGAAACTCCTGCCAAGCACTTCCTGTGTCCAGCGCTAAGCCTGTTTCTACAAAGGGGCACACAGAGGCGCCAATCCGCAGCACCGGAAAATGGTCACACTGGGACTTTGGGCCAGATCAGATGGGCTGATCTAAAACCTGGGCTTGTTTGACTCTTTCCTGCAGTCTGGCAGGACAGCAAGGGCATACCGGCTGATTCTCTCTCTCTCTCCCCCCCCAACCCCCAAGCTTGCCAGGCGCTCTCTGGGGATCTCTTGGAAGCAACCCTTGCAAAACAAGCACATCATTTATCAGCCACACCTTCTCCCTTTGATTTGGGGGTGGTAAGCTCTCAACTAGAGCTAGAAGGGAACTTGGGAACCCATGAGTCTCTTCCCCTCCCTTTGCGCCAGGGGATACTGGGGCCCGAGGGTGAAGAGGCTGACTAAGCGGACACATGGTCTATCTGCCTCAGCAGGGGGCCTGGGCTTAGCAGGTGGTCATGGACTTTCCCAGGGTGTAACCTGAGGAGGACACACTTCTTCAGGCTCTGCTGTTGCATTTTGCAGAAACAGGCTGTGTGTCTGTATGTGGTGGCAAGGATCGGGGCTGGGGGCTCTATCCTTGGTCACCACACAGAGGACAAGGTGGGAGAGAAAGGGAGAACAGACCCATGGGGACAGGGTTGCTGTGGGTGTTTGTGCAAACCCCCGCCCCAGTGCCCTGGGCCAGGAGGGCTCCAAGGACCTTGTGCTGCAGGTCCAGCCAGGATGCGATCAGGGGTCAGCATGGGTGCTGGGCCCAGCCGAGGGAGGAGCCAGCAGGCTGCAGATGAGAGTTCCCTCTTGATCCTTGGTGGAGAGTTGATTCCAGTGGAAACTCACGCCACATACTGACCTAAGCAGTCAGTGGCCCACACCTGTCAGAATGCTGTATGCCATAGGCTGTGGTCGGGAGGTGGCACCTGCCTGGTGGAGGACAATTTGTCAAGACAGTAAAATTACAAATGCTTTAAAGCTTTGGCCCAGGCAGCCTCCTTCTGGGAATTTACCCTACACTGACTTATGTGCAGGGCGATTTGTTGCAGCAACATTTGTGAAAGCAAAAGACTGCAAACAACCCAGTGAGCCTCCAATTGCTCTAGTTGAGAAAGATCCCAAAAAGCCCCATGCCACTAGGTCTTGCAGAACAAAATAAGGCAAGGTGAAGTACGGTATGGCATCTTTGGTGTGAAAATAAGAGGCACTTGGGGCTGGTGATATGGCTCAGTGGCATAAGCACCTGCCTGGCAAGCGTGAGGTCCTGAGTTCGACTCCCAGTACCCACATAAAGGAAAAAAAAGGGGGGGGCGGTGATATCGCTCAGCGGCACAAGCGCCTGCTGGCAAGCGCGAGGTCCTGAGTTCGACTCCTGGTACCCACATAAAAAAGAAAATAAGGGGCACAGAAGAGTCATGTTTGCATTGGATTGTTTAAGTGCAAAGAAGCTCTGGGTGGTTATATAAGCAATTCATAAGAGCAAATATCTCCTATAGGTGTCAGGAAGGGATTTGAGACAGGGTCTCACTATGCACCCCAGGCTGACCTCGAACTAGTGATCCTCTTGCCTCAGCCTTCCAAGTGCTGGGATTGCAGGTATGTAGCACTCTGCCAGGCAACAGTGATTATCTTTTAAGGAGTGGTAAGAACTGGGCAGAAGAGCCATGAAGGTCACAAGAGAGACTTCTCTCTGTAAAACTTTTAATTTTTGTACTAGGTGAAATTATTAGCTATTCAAAAACGTAAATGTGGAAGATCTGATAGTCCTCATTGATCTGGGACACACTTACAATTCCCTGTACTCCCAGCTTACACACACCCACCCCAGGGGGCATGCGCTGCCATGGAAAGTGTACAGTTTGAGATAGTGCCACATGCCAACTGGCTGCACGGGGCTCCAGGTCTGGATGTGACATGGAGGCCACAGCTCCCTTATCTCCCTCAGGGATGGTCCATCTTGCTTGGCCTCTAACTTCCTGGTCACTTGCTAGGGTTGGGTTTGGGCCCTTTCCCCTTTGTCTTGTGCCTTCAGTGCCAGGCAAGTTCAAGGTCTCTGCTCCAGCCCTTCATGATTGTGATACACACACATACAACTCTATACACACACACACATGCTTGCACATAAGATGAGTTTGCGTGCACACAGACGCGTGCACACACATGCACACAGGCCTTCCCCGAGTGTCACAGATGTTTCAGTCACACTCGGGAAAAGGGACTGATGCATGGTAAATGCAGCCATTCCCTCTCAGAAGCCACCCAGGATGGGAACCCCAGCCCTGCTTGGTTCTTTTCACTGGCACAGAGAAATCAGTTGACTTTCTAAAGCCCATGGTGGCAAGGGCACAGCGAGGCCCACACCCAGGCAGGCTGCCTCCCCTGCCCAGGGAGGGCCGTATCCTGCTCCACCCTGCAGGTTGCTGCTATGTCTCTGGATGGTAGGGCTCCCGTTCAGCTTTTGGGGTTCTTTTGAGGAGTTTGTGCAGAGACACAACTCATCCAGGACACCAAAAAAGTGATCAGGAAGCACAAGGGTCATCACCCCCACCAGCCCCTTAAGAGGCATCACATTGGGTTTAGCGTAGGGTGGCCAGAGAGTCAGTGGCCTGGTCTTGCTGGTCAGATTTCAGGATGAGTCGCTAGGAAGCTTAGAGGACCTCAGGAAATGATTTTATCCCCAAGACACCTGGAGGATAGGAATCCACTGATGATCCAGTCACCTTCCAAAAGCCCCACCTCCAGACACCTGGAGGATAAGGGCCCTCCAGGGCCATGGCTTAGCAAGGGCAGCCTTACTCACTGCACCCAGAATCAGCGCCTACTGTGGCCGTGTTACCTCCTCTCAAGTTGGCTCTAAGACAGAGGCACAGCCCTCTGTGACTCTGAGAGTGCAAGGCCAGGAATGTGGGATCCGGGTGGTCCCACTAAGTCAGGTGGGATCATTTCTGACTGTGGGTGGTCCATGCACGGAGGTCTATGCAAACATAGCTGTATTCATTTTACATGGCAGGAGGTGGAGCATCTGGGGTTAGACCATGGCTCAGTGATGGGAGGGAACCATTCAGCTTCTGTAATAGTCTCTTTCCCGTTGCTGGGACACCATACCCAGTACCCAAAACTTAACGGAGGAAAGGTTTTTTTGGCTCACAGTTTCAAATTTCAGCCCATGGTCAGCTGTCTCCAAGGCAGGAACATCATGGCCAAAGGGTGTCGCAGAGAAAAGCAGCTCACCTCATGGTGGCCAGGAAACAGAGAGTGAGAAGGGAGGAGCCCTTCTGGGTCAAGAATAGCCCTTCTGGGTCACTCCCCTAGTATTCCACCTTGGACCAGGCCCTCCCTCCTGACAACATATTCAGCCATGAACATGTCAGTGGGTAAATCCACTGATGAGTATGGTGTCCCATGATCCAGTCACCTTCCAAAAGCCCCACCTCCAGACACAAGACTTTGGGGGACATTCCAGATTTAAAACATAACAGCTTTGCCAGTGGCTCTAACCTGTGAACCTCAGGCATTTCACAGTGCCTGTAACTCCATCTGGAGGGACACAAAGCACCCCCTGCACGGCCCAGGCTGCCTCTTTCTGTTGCCCCCTTCCACCTGGCAGTCAAAAGTATAGGAGCCTGCGCAGGCTGTCCTGCTGGGTCCCAAAGCTGGGACAAAGAGGTACAGTGCACAGAAGCCCTCTGCCTGTGGCCCTCTGACTGCGGGCTTCTTTCAGCCGTCAGCCCCAACTGAGCTGTCCCTCTCCAGTGACTACAGTCCTCCTCCCTCCCAAGCCCCTAGCCCTGCTGTTTTCCCTGCTGGAAGCAGAAGTGACAGGTTGGTGGCAGTCTGTACTGCAGGGTGCCCTGACCTTCCCTCTGGGCTTGGCAGCACCTGCCAGAGAGGGCCATAGGGAGGGAGAGAAGAGACAGAGAGACAGAAAAAGAGACAAAGACAAGCCTGGTTCAGTAGCACATGCCAGTAATCCCAGCTCTCTGGGAAGCTGAGGCAGGAAGATCTCAACTTCAAGTTCATCCTGTGCAGATTAGCTACTTAGTGAGAGCCTGTCCTGAAACAAGCAAATAAATAACAAGGGCTGGAGCTAGAGCTCAGTGCAAAGGCCCTGGGTTCAATCCCTAGTATGGCAAAAGAAAGAGAGGAAGAAGAAAAGAGAAGAAAAGAGACAGCCACAGAGAAAGAACCTGAGAGATGGGAGACAGAGAGAGAAAGAGAAGCAAGGGAGAAGAGGGAGAGGGAGGAGAGATGGGCTGGGGGTGCCGCGCACTGGTACAGTGCTTGCCTAGCATGCGTGAAAAAGAAAAGGGGTGGAGTGGAGGATGGAGACAACGAAGGAGAAGGAGCGGGGAGAAGCTCCTTGCACAGGCTGGGAGAGGTGGGGCGTCCCTCAGGCCCAGCCTCCCTTGGGGGCTGGGAATCAGTGCCCCTATAGACATTCGCCCTGGTGCCCTCTGAAGCCCAGGTGGGGAGGGACCTGGGTGTCTGAAGTCTCACACAGGTGCCCGTGGCTGGCGTAGGCACCACAGGCCCGGCCATCTCCTGCAGCCCAGCTGAGTACTGTACCTCGACCGTCAGCTGAGGTTGCTGATTCTGCTCACCACGTCTGGTCTGCGCTGGGCGGCTCTGAGACACAGCCTTTCTGTGACTGAGTCCAATCAGGACCCATTTCCACGAGGGCCCCTCCAGTGCCTGGTGAGCTGGCACTGACTGGGGGCTGCTCCTTCAGCCCAGGCGTGTGGCGCAGGGGATTCCTGGCTCACACCTCCTCAGACCTGGGCAGCTGGGCTCCAGGAGGCTGTCCCAGGAGACAAGAAGCAGAAGTTGACAGTTTGTCCAGGCCTGGGCCTGAGATGGGCAAAACGTCACCCTTCTCATCAGTCAGACCGCCACCACATTCAGAGTCAGGGGAGGGTGTAGATCCTGCTTCTCACAGGAAAGAATGCCAAAGAATTTGGGGGCTGTGTTTCAAAGCTCCCGTAGCCAATGAAACATAGGGAGAAGCCTGTCGAGGCAGTTTCTGGAAAGTTTCTTTGCTCCCAGAAAGAGATATATGCTTCACCGAATCACAGCTGAGAGGCCAATGGAAGACACAAGACAATCCCATAAGAAATGAAACAGTCATACACTTGACCTTTGTGATTATGCCCCCAATTTCATGGAATCTGGGGAAATAAAACAGTTATGATACTTTCTACAATTGTTAGATTTGGGATCAGAACAAAACATGCTTAAATGGCATACAGTTATGTGACTTGGGCTTGGAACCTTGTAGGATTTCAATATTTGATGGGAAATCTCTGTATCGTCAAGATGTCTGAGGGCCAGGGCTGTAGCTCAGTGACAGAGCGCTTGCCTAGCGTGCACAGGGCCCTGGGTTCCATCTTCAGCACCACAAACTAATAACAAATAAATAAATAATTTATGAGAATTATTATGAGAGAAAGATAATCAATAGGAAAAAAAACTTTTGAGAGAGAAGGTATGTTCTCACAGCTCACAAAAACACAGAGAAAGTGATTTATAGCATGAGAAACTGGAAACCACTTGAATGTCCATCGATAGCAGGCATGTTAAATCAATGAAAGCAAAGGGCCTCCAGCAGGACTCCCCACAGGCCTGTGAACCCCAAATCCTCAGGCCCCATTTGCAGAGGTTCTGTCTGCAGGACATGGAAACAGCACAAAAATTTCATCCATCTTCCCAGACATAGTGATGCAGATGGTCTGGACTACATTTTTTGTTTTTCTGTTTTTGTTTTTGTTTTTTTCTGGTTTGTTTATTTATTTATTTATTTATTTATTTATTTATTTTTGAGACAGGGTCTTGGTATGCAGTTCAGGCCTAACTTGAACTCACTATATAGCCGAGGCTGGCCTCAAACTCCAGGTGGTCCTCCTGCCTCAGCCTCCCAAATGCTGGGATTAAAGGAGTGTGCCACCACGCCTGGCTGGACCACATTTTGAGGACCACCAAATTAGAAGATATCTCTACTAGAATGTTCTGATCAAAGAACAAGGTATATGAGCTGCAAAATATGAAGAATAACATCTTTTTTTTAAAAAAAGAAACCTTGGAGACGGAAAAAAAGATGGCGGATGAGTAAGAAGCATGCAGCGAAACTCTCTAAAAGTTGCCATTGGACCACAGGAATATAGTGACCGGGAGAGCGCAGGAGGGGGGGAGATGCCTCCCCGGGACCCGGAGGGGTTCTGAAGTGCAGCTTGGGACCCCCGGCACCGGTGAAGGGTACTTTTCAGCGGAGAGGGAGCGGACCCCGCGCGCGCACCTTCTGCCACCCCAGGAGTCGCCGCGCGACAGAGGCTCGGAGCTGCGGACGCACGGTGGCAGCTAGCGGCCAGGGAGCCCCCACGGAGGGTCACGGGTCGGTGGCAGGGCAGGGGAGCGGCAGAGAACTGCGCTGGCCGGCGGTGTCCCGCGCCAGAGAGCGACTGGCCGGGCGCCATTGTGGGGGGTGCGGTGAAAATCAGAGCAGCCCGAAAACACAGAGCTGGGAACTTGCGCTCCAGACAGGGCGGTGCCGGCTCTCAGACCCACGAAAGTGCGCTGAGGGCGGCGGGTGAACGAGACTGGTCTCACGGCCACACCTATCCCGCGCCGGAGAGCGACTGGCCCGCGCCATTGTGAGGGGTGTGGCGAAAACCAGAGCGGCGGGAAAACAGCTCTGGGAACTCATGCTCAGGCCCGGGCGCAGCTGCACCTCTCAGGCCCGCGGAAGGTGCGCTGACAGCGGCAGGCAGAGGAGACCGGTCTCCGCCTGAACGTCCACGCTTCTGCTCACCACTCCGCCAAAGGGCCGCTCTTGGCTCGCTGGGATGGACCTGCACGGAACAGGACTCTGTCATCACATGGTGCCTGCCTACAGCAGAGTCAACACCTGGAACTGATTCTCTTTTTTTTTTTATTTTTATTTTTTTCTCATTTGTTTTTTGTTCTGGTGAAGGGGTTTTTTTTTGTTTTTTGTTTTGTGGGGTTTTATTTTTGTTTTGTCTGTTTGTTTTGTTGTTTTTGTCTTCGTTTTTGTTTCTGTTTGTCTATTTGCTCTTTCCTTCATTATTCTCTCTGGTTTTTATATGAGTGTAAACAGCGCCTCTTATCTTTTTGTGATTGTGGTTGTGATCTGTTCTTCCTTTTATCCCTTCCTTCTCTTTTTCCCACCAGTCCTCTGCACCAGTGTCCCAATGTTAGTGGGATCCCTCTTGGTCCTCTAACCTTACATCTAATTCCTTCCTCTTCTCCCAATACTCTATTTCCTCCTTAACTCATTTTAAATTTAAACTCCTGAGGGAAAAAATTGACATACTAAGGACTTGTATACTGCATATAATTTTTCTGGTGTGTTTTAGATTTTGTTATATAACCGCAACTCTACTTTATACAGCTAAAAGTGGTAAATAACTGGTTAGCTTAGTTTGTCATTTTCTAGGCTGTGTTTGATGCTTTAGTTACCATTATAGCCAAATGTGAAATAATTGTTCTAAGCAGCTTTCCTTCCTAATATTTCATAATTAATATTGACTAAGGGACACAGAAAATACAGTGGCACAGTACCAAAGAATCAAGGACTGGGCCAAACAGGTAGCAACTTCTCACATCCAACGAATTGAAGAGGTAGGATCTGGCAGAAAGCTCAAAACCCAAAAGCAAGCTCCACTTGGAAGTTACTGCAGAGAAGTAGTCACCTTCTAAAGATCTTGAACACTAGCAATAAAGTAACCTGCCATAGGTAGTTTACAAACATCACCCCAGGAATTAAAGAAAGAAAAAATGAGACGACACTTAAACAAGATGCAACCCCACACATCCAATTCACAAAAGGCAAACCTAGGGGGCAACGAGGTGGGACAATCCGAAAGCCACCCACCTGGCCTATCTGAAATGGTAACAACAAAGCAACTGAATGAGGCTCTGGAAAAAATTAAAACAGAAATAATTTCACAGATAACTGCAGAGATAATGTCCACAGTGAAGACCATGCTTAAGGACACTATAGCTGATACAGACAAAAAAATAGACAAGCTTAAGAAAACTATAGAAACCATGAATGCTCAGCATAGGAAAGAAATGGAATCCATAAGGCAGATACAAGCAGATATCCAAGAGAACAAAAATTCCATTGAAAGTATTTGTAGCAGATTAAGTCAATGTGAAGACAGGATCTCAGATATAGAAGACAGGCTTGTAATTAGTGATCATGAAAAGAAAGAAATCTTAAAAACAGCAAGGGACCATGAAAAATCAATTCAGCAGCTGCTAGATGACTCAAAGATAAACAACTTAAGAATAATTGGAATAAATGAAAAAGCAGGAGATAGCATCAATGACATTAAAACCTTGTTCAGAGACATTATCACGGAGAACTTCCCTGGAAGAGAAAAAGAATTTGACCCCAATATAAGTGAAGCTTTTAGAATGCCAACTAGACATGATCAAAAAAAAACTTCAGCCAGACATATCATAGTCAAGGTCCCAGAAATTCAACAGAAGGGCAGAATCTTAAAAGCTGTTAGGGAGAAGAGACAAATCACCTATAAAGGAAAACCCATCAGAATCACAGCTGACTTTTCAGCACAAACCCTCAAGTCAAGAAGAGCTTGGAATGATGTATTTCAAGCTCTAAAGGAAAATAATTTTCAACCCAGATTGATGTACCCCACAAAACTATCTTTCAAAATTGATGGAGAAATAAAATACTTTCATGACAAAGAACATCTGAGAAAATTTATGACCACCAAACCAGCACTCCAAAATGTTCTGAAGGACATTCTAGAAAGAGATAGGAACCCCAACAGAAGGAATCCACCAGGCAGGGCAGATAATTAAATAGCGGGAAAGGGGAAAAACAAAGAGTGGGAACCAACAACAGGAAAATATCATGACAAGTATAAGTCAATATATATCAGTTTTAACCATCAATGTTAACAGTCTCAATTCACCAATCAAAAGGCACAGACTGGCAAAATGGATCAAGAAGCAAGATCCAACAATATGCTGTATACAAGAAACACATTTAATTCAGAAAGAAATTCATAGACTGAAAGTCAAAGGATGGAAAACGATACTCCATGCAACAGGAACCCAGAAAAAGGCAGGGGTAGCTATTCTTTTTGCAGACAAAGTGAATTTCAAGCCAAGAATGATTCAGAGAGATAAAGACGGTCATTACATCCTTGTAAAGGGAACAATCCAAGAGGAAGAGATAACGATCATAAATATATATGCGTCAAATACCAGTGCACCCAGCTATATAAAACAAGTACTAAAGGACATGAAAAATCAAATAAGCAGTAATACAATTATATTGGGAGATCTCAATACTCCACTGTCACAAAAAGACAGATCAACTAGACAGAAAATCAATAATGAAATAATAGAACTGAACCAAACTTTTGAACAAATGGACTTAGTAGATGTCTACAGAGTGTTCCACCCCACAACATCAGAATACACATTCTTCTCAGCTGCACATGGGACATTCTCCAAAATAGACCACATACTAGCTCATAAAGCCTGCTTAAGTAAATGCAAAGGAATTGAAATTATTCCATGCATATTATCAGACCATAGTGCAATGAAATTGGAAATCAATGGCAAAAGAAATCACAAAAACTCCCTAAACACATGGAAATTAAACAGCACCCTCCTGAACAACCAATGGGTCACAGATGAAATTAAAGAAGAAATTAGACACTTTCTACAACTGAATGATAATGACAGTACAACATACCGGAACTTATGGGATACAATGAAAGCAGTCCTAAGAGGGAAATTTATAGCATTAAATACTTATATTAGGAAAATAGAGCAAGTGCAAATAAACAACTTAATGGCGAACCTCGAACTTCTAGAAAAAGAAGAGCAGGTTAAGCCAAAAGCCTGTACAAGGGAAGAAATTATAGAGATTAGAGCAGAAATTAATGTATTGGAGACTAAAAAAAACAATACAAAGAATCAATGAAGCAAAGAGTTGGTTCTTTGAAAGAATAAATAAGATTGACAAACCCTTATCCAACCTTATTAAAAAAAGAAAAGAAAAGACTCAAATCCATGCAATTGAAAATGAAAAGGGTGACATCATGACAGACCCTGCAGAAATCCAGAAGATCATCTATACCTATTTTAAAAATCTATATTCTACTAAGATGGAAAATGCAGAAGAAATGGACAGATTCCTGGATTTGTATGAATTACCAAAGCTGAATCCAGAAGATTTAAAAATCCTAAATAAGCCAATATCAACCAATGAAATTGAAGATGTAATTAAAAACCTCCCAACAAAGAAAAGCCCAGGCCCTGATGGATTCACTGCCGAATTCTACAAGAAATTTAGAGAAGACCTAATGCCACTACTTCTCAAACTTTTTAATGAAATAGGGTAGCAATACTCCCAAATTCATTCCTGGAAGCAAGCATTACCCTGATACCAAAACCAGAGAAGGACCCAACTAAGAAAGAGAACTACAGGCCAATCTCCCTAATGAATATAGATGCAAAAATCCTCAATAAGATACTGGCAAACAGAATCCAACAAATCATCAAGAAGATTATACACCATGACCAAGTTGGATTCATCCCAGGGATGCAGGGATGGTTCAACATACGTAAATCAATAAATGTAATACACCATATTAACAGAACCAAAGACAAAAATCACATGATCATCTCAATAGATGCAGAAAAAGCTTTTGACAAAGTTCAGCACCTTTTCATGATAAAAACCCTACAGAAAATTGGAATAGAGGGTCTTTATCTCAATCTGGTAAAAGCTATCTATGACAAACCAACAGCCAATATTATACTAAATGGCCAAAAACTGAAAGCCTTCCCTCTAAAATCAGGAACAAGACAAGGATGTCCACTGTCCCCACTCTTATTCAACATAGTCCTGGAAACTTTAGCCAGAGCGATTAGACAAGAGAAAGAAATAAAAGGAATAATGATTGGAAAGGAAGAAGTTAAATTATCATTATTTGCAGATGACATGATACTCTACACAGAAGACCCCAAAAACTCCACTAAAAAACTGCTAGATTTAATAAGCAAATTCAGTAGTGTAGCTGGATACAAAGTCAATACTCAAAAGTCAATAGCCTTCCTGTACACAAATAATAAACTTACTGAAAGAGAAATTAGGGAAACAATACCTTTCACAATAACATCCAAAAAAATGAAATACCTAGGAATCAACCTCACAAAGGATGTAAAAGACCTCTATACTGAAAACTACAGTACTCTGAAAAAGGAGATTGAAGAGGATATCAGAAAATGGAAAGATATCCCTTGCTCCTGGATAGGAAGAACCAATATAGTGAAAATGGCCATACTTCCAAAATTGTTATACAGATTTAATGCAATTCCAATCAAAATTCCAACAGCATATCTCACAGAATTAGAGAAAACAATCCTAAAATTCATTTGGAATCAAAAGAGACCTAGAATAGCAAAGGCAATTCTGGGCAACAAAGGCAAGGCAGGGGGCATCACAATCCCTGACTTGAAATTATACTATAAAGCTACTGTGATTAAAAACAGTGTGGTACTGGCAAAAAAACAGACCTGAAGATCAATGGAACAGATTAGAAGATGCTGAAACAACCCCAGACATACTAAGCCACCTTATCTTTGACAAAGGTGCCAAACACATTCGCTGGAAGAAAGATAGCCTCTTTAATAAATGGTGCTGGAAAAACTGGCTCTACACATGCCGAAGATTAAAACTAGACCCATATCTTTCACCATGCACTAAACTAAATTCAAAATGGATCAGAGATCTAAATATTAAAACAGAAACATTAAATCTGCTGGAAGGTAGGATAGGTAAAACCCTTGAAGACATTGGTGTAGGCAAAGACTTTATGAATAAAAACTCAACCGCATGGGAACTATCCCAAAGAATCAATAACTGGGATCTCATCTTATTAAAAAGCTTTTGCACAGCGAGAGAAACCACCAACAGAGTGAAAAGACAACCCACAACGTGGGAAAAAATGTTTGCCAGTTGTTCCTCAGACAAAGGATTACTATCGAGAACATATAAAGAACTCAAAAAAATCAGACCTCCCAAATTTAAAGACCCACTCCAAAAATGGGCATCTGAGATGAATACACATTTCTCAGATGAAGAAATACTAATGGCAAATAAATATACAAAAAAATGTGCAACATCACTAGTCATTCGAGAGATGCAAATTAAAACAACACTGAGATACCATCTCACCCCAGAAAGAATGGCTACTATAAAGAAATCAACTAATAACAAATGCTGGAGGGGCTGTGGGGAAAAAGGAACCCTTCTTCACTGTTGGTGGGAGTGTCGACTGGTACAGCCACTGTGGAAGTCAGTGTGGAGATTCCTCAAAAAACTAAGGTTGGAGGTCCCATTTGACCCAGCTATCCCCCTTCTGGGCATCTTCCCAGAAGAATTAAAAACATCGTACCACAGCGATATATGTGCACCCATGTTTATAGCAGCACAATTTGTAATAGCTAGATCTTGGAAACAACCCAAATGCCCATCGACTGAGGAATGGATAAGAAAGATGTGGTATTTTTATACAATGGAGTACTATTCAGCCGTAAAGAAGGATAAACTAGAGACTTTTATAGGTAAATGGATGCAACTCGAGAAAATACTCATAAGTATTAAGTAATAAACCAGATGCACATGTGTAAGCATCGTATTGTCTCTCTAGTATGAGAAACTGAAAGAGTAAATAAGATCCAAAATGTACAATAGACATGGTGAATCAAAAAGAAACTGGTCAAAAGGAAAGAGAGACCGGAATAGGGAAAAGAAAGAAGGGAGAGGGAAAAAAAAAGTTGTATATATATATATAAGATGGTTAAGATAGATACACTACCAATTTTACTTAGTTCATTGAAGAGTAAGGTTTGTGCCAATAATGTTTGGACAATTGAATGCTAATGTCTGGTATCCTGAATAACTAACTTAAAGATAATAATATGTAATGCATTAACCATTGTTACCCTCATATTATGTTTTGAAATTTTGTTTTTTTTTTATTTGTTTTGTTTTTTCTTCTCTTTAAAATAAAAAAAAAGAAACCTTAAAACAAAAATGAAAACAATTTATGTAAACATGTAATTTTACCTTTTAAAATGTCTGAGGGGATAAAAGACATAAAAGCAAAAAAAGGTGTCTCTTCAAGCCCTGGGCATTGCAGGGTCTGCATGTTATGTCCCCAATTCCCTGAGCACCTTTATTTTTTATTTATTTATTGTTATTATGTTGCAATTCTGGGAATTGTGGCCATGGCCTTGCACTGAGCTGTATCCCTAGCCTTTTCTATTTTTTATTTTGAGACAGGGTTTTTTTAAATTATCCAGGCTGGGCCTGGGATTTGCAATCCTCCTGCCTCAGCCCCCTGAATAACTGGGATTAAAGAGGTGTACCCCCACACCTGGCTGTGATCACCTTTACATTGACCTGAGGTTGAAGCCAGCAGCAAAAGGAGGCGGAGCAATGAGACTCAGGAGAGAGCAGAAGCTTACGGAACCATGGGGCCTGGAATATCCTTGGGATATTCTTATTGTGTGAATTATTAAGACCTCTTATGATTTAAGTGATTTTTGTTGGGGTTTTCTGTTCCTTCCATTCAAAACCACCTGGCTGATACAGTGATGATCATGCAGCGTTGTTTGTAGACATTGTAAGCTAAGGTTCTCTCAGCAACCCCTCCCCATTTCTACACATATTCTGGAAAAGCCTTCCGGGCCAGGCCATGAGGGGAGCACTGAGGAAGCCGGCAGATTCCATGACCTCCGGGAGCTCAGGGCCTGCAAAGGGAACCAAGAGAAGCAAAAAGAGGAATTTCATGGCTCATGCAATTGGGAAATAAATATAGGGATCGGGTGGCCTCAGTACAGCAGGGTCCCTGTTCCTCAAATAATGTCAACGAGCCTCTTTCTCAGTGTCTCAGGGCTCCTGTCTGTGAGGCAGCTGTCTTCTCTCCTGCTGGGGAGGGGTCTCCTCTGTGTAGTAGGATAACATGAGTTTGTCACCCATGAGGCTCACATCATGCCATCCGAGCAAGCCTGGAGGAAAGAGACGCCCCCTCTTTCCTGCTCCATACACACAGTCCCAGGGCTGGCGTCCTGATCTGCACCGATCGTTGTAGTCAAGGGGACAGAACACCATGCCCTGCCCCGTGTGTGCGGTAGAAGTGTGTGGATGTTCAAACATGCGACTCATGATGGGGAGGGAGGAAGACAGGCGGACGTAGACAGACAGATCTATGCCAGTGGATAGGCAGGTAGACAGATATAGATACGTACATAACAATACAGCACAGTCCCAGCAGCACAGGACACACACATTTATTATGTCACAGCTCCTGTGGGTTGAGGGTCCTGAAATGCCATAGCTGAGCCCTCTTCACACTGCACTGAAGGTGCCACCCAGGACTGGGTCCTCGTCTGGAAGCCCAGCTGGGGCCCCTCCAAGCTGATGCGGCTCTTGGCAGACTCTGGTTCCTTGGTCGGACAGGACTGTGGGTTCCTGTTCTTGCTGGTCATCAGCTGCCTCTGTTCTGGAGGCCACTCCACACTGGGCTCCAACATGACCACCTGCTTCTTCAAAACCACCAGGGAACTGGGGTGGTGGTACACACCATAGTCCCAGCACTCTGGGAGGCCAAGGTGGGAAGGACAAGAGCCTGCGCAATTTAGCAACTTAGTAAAACGCTGTCTCAAAAAAAAAAAAAAAAAAAAAACTATTAAAAGGGCTGCTGATGTAGCTCTGTGCAAAAGCCCTGGGCTCAAACCCTCGTACCACACACACACACACACAGCCAGCAAGGGCCTAACACACTCTAGCAAGGTAGATGTTACAATCTTCTGTGATTACACCACATAATCTTGCACACAGAATCACCTGCATCTCATCACCTTTATTGTACTCTATTGGTTAAAAGCAAGTCACAGGGGCTGGTGAGATAGCTCAGTGGCATAAGCGCCTGCCTGGCAAGCATGAGGTCCTGAGTTTGACCCCTGGTACCCACATACGAAGAAAGGGCTGGTGATATCGCTCAGCAGCATGGGCGCCTGCTGGCACGCGAGGTCCTGAGTTTGACCCCCGGTACCCACACACACAAAAAACGAGCAAGTCACAGGTCCATAAGAGAAGAAAGAAGACATGGGAGTATCCAAAAGCATGGATGGCAGGAAGTGGGGGTCACAGGGGCTACTTTCAACATTTGTCCATCATATACATATACGGATATATATATCATATGTATACACAGAGTGTATATAGGTGTTCCTTGACTTAGAGTCATGTCCTGATGAACCCACTGTAAGTTGAAAATATTGTTAAGTCAGGGATGCACTGAATGCATCTAACCTCCTGAGCCTCATAGCTTAGCAATGCTGTGGAGCTTGGGTGGTTTCCCCTCAAGATTGTGCAACTGACTGGGAGCTGCCTCTCGCTGCTACTACCCAGCATCATAAGAGAGTACCACATGGTATGTCGCTAGCCCAGGAACAATAAAAATTCAAAGCTCAGAGCATGGTTCCTACTTAATGTATTTTACTTCTATACCATCAAAAAGTCAAAAATTGCAAGACAACCTGTACACACATACAGATGTGTTCATAAACTAGTTTATATGAAATATATAATCTCAGTGTTCTGCTGGGTGTAGTGGCACACACCCGAAGTCAAAGCTACCTGAGAGGCCGAGGCAGGAGGATCACAAGTTTGAGTCCAGCCTGGGCAATTTAGAAAGACCCTGACTTGAAATAAAAAATAAAAATGTTTAGGGGCACAGGTCAGTGGCAGGGTACTTTCCTAGCATGAGTGAGACCCTGGCTCAATCCCCAGTACTGCAAAAAGGCAAAAAACAAAACAAAACAAAAACCCTCCATGTTCTACACAAATAGTGCACCACTAACGTGACGTTTCACAGTACCGTGAGCATTTGGGGCTCAGCTGCTTTATGCTATTTATGCCTTTAATGCTCATAGCTGATTTTGAGATAGATGTTATTTTCCACATTTTGCAATGAGGAAACTGAGGCTCAAGGAAAGGAAGTGGCCTGCCCAAGATCAAAGCTGTAGGGATTGGAAAAGACGGATTTCAACCTCAGTCTGACTGCAACACAGCTATTCTTTTTCTTCCATCTAGATGCTGCTGCACAAGCATGCACCGCTTCTTGGGTGTTATCTAGTGAAGCCAGTGGTCCCTGGGCTTAGACAGTGGCATCTCTCTTTGATGCCCTGCACCTGTCACTCTGGGTCCTTCCCCAGTGACACTTGCTATAAGCCCAAGTAAACAACTCCCTGTTCCTGTCCTTTCCTTGGCTGCCATTCAGAGGAAAAAACTGGACAACAGGGAGCTTCCCCACCTTCCTGCTTCTGCTTCCAGTGCCTAAAACCCTAGGATTTGGAAGTTTCAAGAGCAAAGGCGGAATGTCTTGGAGGAGCTCAAGAGGAAAGAGATTCTCCTTTCTCCAATCCCCTTGGCATAAAGAGAACTTATCTCAGGCTAGGAGAGAAGGGAGTGACAGGACTATTGTGTAGTGTTTTTCATGCACCTGAATGTACGGACCAAGATTCATAAATGCTCACAATTTTGGGATGTGTTTCCAACCACAATCCCCTTCTCTGAGCTCTTCCTGTGCCCCCCACCAGGGGTTCATATATTTGTCAGGATATCAGTTTGATTGTTGCATCAAAAGGACCCAAAGTATAGGGCTTAAACAATTAAAAATTTATTTCTCTTACACAAAAACATGAGTAAATGGCCCAGTGGGGAATGGTGGCCTCATTGCCCCATAATTATCAGGGACCTGGACTCTTTCTATCTTGCTGCTCTACCATTGTTAACATGCACTTTTTTTATTTTTATTTTTATTTTTTTGAGAGAGGGTCTCACTATGTAGTTTAGGCTGGCTTTGAACTCACTACGTAGCCCAGGTTGGCCTTGAATTTGCGGTGATCCTCCTGCCTCAGCCTCCCAAGTGCTGGGATCACAGGCATGTACCACCTCGCTCGGCTAACATACACTTTCAATTTCATTTTCAATTGCACCTGGTAGGCAGAAGAAAGGGGTTTCCTGTCTGAAGCCTGATTATGTGTGTGTGTGTGTTGTGTATACAGCTCCCACTCATTGTCCAGGACTTGGTCATGTGATCACAAGCTACCCGCAAGGGAGTCTAGGAAAAGTAGTTTTACAATAAGAGGCCACATGGCCTTTTGTTGGGACAATTAACAGTCTCTCTGCCTATTGGCCAGGGCAGCGATGTATTTCCTATGTGGTCCAGCCTTGTGGTCTTAGTTCTGTATCATTATTTAGGAGATTTTGAGGGTCTCTGCTACATCCAGGCCTAAAAGTGTTGCTTCAAAAGGAAGCAAAACTTCTATTGGCATCTTCAGAAAACAGGGAAGAAATACACGGGACCAAAAAATCCCTGCCCATGTGCATAAGCAAGTGAGGCAAGGAGGTCAGCACAGGAGGCCCCACCAGCTGTTCTGCACCCAAAGCAAGTCCTAAAGGTGACAGCCTTGTCCACCCTTACCTATGGTCTGTCACCTTGATTGGTGGTGCTGTACCCAGATCCTTCACTCTGGTTATTTCCTCCCCCAGCTTGAGGTACAACTTTCAATTCTTTCAAGATGGCAAGCGTTTCTAAGTGGAAGAAAGTGCTCTTCCAGGTTGCATCCGGAGCTTCTACTATTTTAGTCCATGCTCAAATCAAGGAGAAAGGCTGTGGGGGGGGGTGGGCTCAAGCCCCGTAAGTTCTGCCTCAGAAACGCCGAGCTACTCACTGTGTCCATGTCAGCATTCACCCATGTCGCTGACCCAGGTTGGTCCTGGCAGAGCCTCATATGTGTCCACAGCTGGTCTCTCTGCTTGCCATCCTTTACCTCATTCTCTCAGGGTAGCCAAAATTTACTCATTTACTCAAAAAGTAGTGATCAAGCTCTTCAGTATGCCAGGTAGACAGGATCCCTGTCCTCACGGAATTCATGTCTACTGGGGAGACTGGTAATTAGCTAATCGCACAAACACACCAGCATAGACTTGATAAATGGTATGAAGGAAAAGTACAGAGTACATCAAAGGCATGAACAGGAATGAACATCAGTGGGATAGGGCAGGGTATGTAGAACATGCTAGGCAAATGATATAGCATATGCAAAGGCCTGGAGGCAGAACTGAATGTGCCTAATTCCTAGAAGTGAAAAAATCCCCAAAGCTGGCATCCCCAACAGAACGGGAAGAGAAGAATGCTGTTCCTAATTATGTCACCCCTGCTGTTTAAAACTCTTTACCCCTGCTGTTCAAAACTCTTCAATGACTTGCTTCCATTGCCCTTACTATAAGATCCAGATTTGTCCTTGGGTAAATCCCCGTCTTCCCTCTGGCTTCATGCTTCACTGCTCATGAGCTAGATTTTGTGTCACCTCTCAGAAGCTGGTCCCCCCAACCCTAATCCTTCACCTGAATAATTCCTGCTAGTCCTCCAGGACCCGTTTTAGACATTATCATCTCTGGAAGATGAAGCTGGATGTTCTCCTGTTTGCCCCTTCAAATCTATGGGCTCTGTTATGGTTTAGATCAAGAATATCCCCCAAAGGTCTCATGTGCTCATAGGTGGGGGTTTTTGGAAGGTGACTGAATCATGTGGGTGATATAGCTGATTTGTTGTTGGGAGGTGGGCTCTGGTCAAAGTAATGAGTCATTAAGGGTGTGACCTGGAAGGCTGTGTCTCCCTCTTTGACTCCTCCCTTCTCTCTCTGCTTCCTGGCTGCCTTGACTTAAGCAGGTTTCCTCCATCCAGGCCCTTCCACTATGCTGTTCTGCCTGGGAGCCAGCTGACCATGGACTGTAACCCTGAGCTAAAATAAATCTTTTCTCTTTTAAGTTATGGGTGTCAGGTATTTGTCCCAGTGACAAAAATAAGACATATTTTGGTACTGGGGAAGTGGAGCTGTTGCTGTGCCTGGTGGCCAGAAAGGAAGCTCTTGTAAAGTTAGAATCTGTAAAGTTTTGGCCAAGGAGAGCTTGGTTGCTGAAATAATTAGCATTAAAAAGAAGCCAAGTACTTCGTATCAGAACAATAGGAAGGGTGCTTGGAGGGCATCCCAGCAATCAGCAAGACCTCACTATTCAAAGGTTCAAGGCTCCAAAGGAAAAGACTTTGCTTCCAGAAGAGGGTCCCAAAGAATCCAGTTGATTCAGAGTTCAGCCATCCAGGCACTCAGAGGGCTCTGCAGCAATGATCCAAGGGAGTCTGGCTACTGCTTGAGCTGGTGGCAGACCTTGGAATCTTCCATGTGATGCTGGTTTTACGGGCATACAAAATTCAAGTTGTGGGGTCAGGGAAGCTTCCAGCCAGATTTGTGAGAAGATGTGAGATGTGAGGCCAGGAGTCTGCTGTTCAGCTTTGTGGCCTTGGGCAAGTGACTCAATCTCTCAGTGTGTCCCTGAAAGTATAGTGTGTGAAGCTGTGACAGTGAAACTGAAACTGCAGTGGAGACCCCAGGAAGTTGGAGAAGACAAGAATGTGGAACTCCTGAGGGAGGCCAAAGACAGTGAGCAAAGCCACTCCAAGAGAGAGGCTATAAGGACTGCAACTGGCAATGTTGTAGGGGTGGAGTCACCTAAGCCCTTTGCAGTTCACATCTCATCTGTTGCCACAGCTTGCCCTGGGTGCTACACACAGAACTAAGGATTTAATGTTTGTCCTGCTGGACTTTGATCTTGCTTTGGTCTCATTCCTCTCTATCCCCCTCTTCTTTCCTTTTGGAATAGGAATGTTCACCCTGTAACATTGTACATCAGCAGTGTTTAACTTTCTTCTAGAGTTTTACAGGGGCTCACACCTAAGAATTTGCCTTGAGTCTCGGAAGAGATTTTGGATTTGGATTTTTTCAGACATTTTGGAACTGTTAAGACTAAAGAGATGCACATGAGTGTTTTAGAGTCCAGGGGCAGAATGTTATGCTTAGGTTGAGAATGCCCCCTAAAGGACTTGAGGATTTTGACAGGAAAGAAGGATGTGGGGTCAGGAGTCTGCTATTCAGCTTTGTGGCCTTGGGCAAGTGACTCAGTCTCTCCGTTCTACAGTTTCTTCATGAGGTAAAATGACGATAGTAACTGCACCCACCTCACCCCACATGGTTTTGTGATTATTACAATGATGTATGGAAGGTGCCTAGAACTGTGTCTGGAACATGCTGGCTTTTTGTGTTTGCTGTGATTAGTCATTAGTCCTCTCCTGTCCTGACTGGTTTCTGGGTCTTTGGTTTTAGACTTACTCCTCCCCCATGGGGCTGGAGCGCCTGATGGTCAGAGCACCTGGCTCAAGAGAGGCCCTATGGCAACTGCCTCATGAATTAGATCTATTCTAAGAAGGCTTACTTTCTGGCCACCATCCCATTCAGTAGTAGACATGGACTCTGGCCTTTTCCCCTAGGGGGGAGGGCTAGGAGTGCTAGACTGTGGCTGCCAACCCTCCCAAGATCCCTGTCCCCACCCAGATTCCCATCCTTCACCCCAGCCTCCCACCAGAGATAAGGGGCTGGCCAGGGAGGAAAGGGCCCATACCTGAGAAACTGAGGCCTGGGGATGCCATATCTGGGGCCTAGGGAAGTGAAGAGACATCCTGGATAGCCTGGCAGGGGAAGCAGCTGGGCAGGTTCTGTCTCTGCACTAATGACAACCACTTGTCCCCGAGTGCCAAGTCCAGTGACCATTCTGTGGGTCCACAGCCCTTTGTGAGAGTGACCATAGCCCTTACCCATGCTTGCCCGGGGTCAGCTTGGTCCTCAAATCCTCCATGCCTCCACAAAGCCAGGGAGACAGGAGTCACTTGCTGGTTGGCAGAAGAAACAACCCAAGTGTGGGAGGAGAAGGGGCAAAGGGGTCAGACAGAGCAGGGTTCAAATCTCTCCTGCTGCCCTCCAAGCTACATGGCCTTGGATAAGGCACTTAGCTTCTTTGAGCCTCTATCTTCTTGATTGTGAAATGGGATACCCAGAGCCTGCCTTCTTGGGCTAATGTTGGGTGCAGAGAGCCACTGCATACTAAAGGTGACATGGTGGCACTTGCCCAAAGCCTCAGGAACCTGGGAAGAACTTTCTCCAAGTCTCTGCACAGACTCCATCTTTCTGGCACCTTCCGAACCACTCAAGTCTCAGCTTGTCCCACTGGGGGCCAGGACTAAGCAGAGCACCCCCAGCCTCACCTCAGGGGTCCAGCCCCCCAACCTCCCAGGGGTCCTTGCCTCCCTCCCTCATCTCTTCCTTCCTTTCCACCCAACCGCTATCCCAGAGCACAGCCTAGCCAGAAGATTCTGGAACACGTAGAATATGGGCCACTACTAGTAAGGGGGGCCCTGATCCTGGCACCCCACACCTGCAGGACTGCCTGCTGGGGAGAAGTGTCCCAGTACCTCCTGTTTCCCAGCCCCAGCCTGAGCCTGCTGCTGGTCCCCGCATTACCACATGAATGTGCACAAGCCCATCCACTCAAGCCAACCATTTGGCCAGCAAATTGACATAATTACAAGAGAGCAGAGAGAGAAGAAAGCACCCCCAACCCCACACCCCCCACAGCAGGCAGCTCCCGCAGAGTCCCTCCCAGGTTCCAGGTTTTGCGGGCCTGTGCTCAGGGCTGATTAAAACCTTAGGCCCTTTCAAGAGCCCTAAGTGATTGGTCCCCTTAATCTGATTATGATGTGCAGAGGCCCCTCTAGCCACCTCTGAAGGACAGCCTCAAGTACCCCGCCTGCTGGAGTACACACACTCACACACATATGCACACACGCACATACACAGCACCCACTTGGGTTTGACCCTGGGAGCAGGGAGAGGATGTCTGCCACCTCTCCCTTGGTCAGGGACCTCATCCAGTCATCTGGTCATCTGGTGGCTGCTCAAAGCCCTACCCTCAGGCCCCAACCTCAGACACAAGTGAGGGCTGCCTCTGCCCTGACTCTGGGCATCTTCCGAAGACCCAGCACCCAAGCCAGGGGCGTCTGTCCCTGGACACACTCTTGTGGGCACAACTCCTCATCACTCAGCCTTCTCAGGTGGTCACCAGGGTGCCCAGAACCAGGCTCCCCGACTCCATCTTGGGTAGCCCTCTCTCCACAGCAGCTGTGCTTCTGAGGCTCCTGGGGGATTAGGCCCAGCTGGCAGCAGCCTGAACACAGGCTCCTGGGCCCCCTTGGGGACCTGCTCAACCTTCACATCCAATTTGGACCTCTTAATCCCCCACCACTCAGCCACAATGGCTCCTCCCCCATCCTTGCTCCTGGCTCTCAGCACCCCAGCCTGGACCCCACCTCAAATGGAGCGCCCCCTGGGCAGCAGCTCAGGGTAGGGGGAGCAGCTGGAGACAGGCAGGAGGGGACAGAGAGGGGGCCCTGTCCTTGTAGCTCAGCATCCCCTCCCCAGAGCATGGGTAAGGGAATGCGGGACTTGTGTGGGGCCCTCCAGAGTGATCTCCAGCTTGCTGTGCCCCACTCCTGTAGGGTACCCAGGCCATGAGAAGGAAAACCCCACCCTTGTCCCAGGCCACCCTAGAGACCTCCCTCACCAGCCTAAGGCTAGAGCCAGGGGCTAGAGCCAGGGGCCAGAGAGCAGGGAGCAGAGAGCCAGGTCCAGTGGCCTGGGTCTAGTTCTTACCCTCGGGCCACCTTCCGTGGCAGCTGTGACCTTGTATAGGAGGTTAGCTTCTCTGGGCCTCAGTTTCCCCACCTATAAGGCCAAGATGCTACAGCCTCTTTCTGTCTTTCAGGGTTGCTGAGAGGTTCAATGACAGGGGTCAAGCAAGGCCCCCAACACACAGTCAGGGCTGAGGGCCCAGCTGTCACCAGTCCTGCATCAGGACAGGAAGGACTGGCACAGAGTCACAGAGGGGTCAGGCTCTGGGACCACTGCCCATCCCTACAGCCCTGGCGGGGAGAGACCCACCCAGTATACCTGTTCCCAGTGAGGGGGTCCAGGACAAGCCCCCATAACCAGCTGTGAGGCCTCCTGCCTGCTGTGACTGGCACTGGGGGGACACAGGCCTCTTCTCAGGACCCTTATCCTCAGTGTCCTCCAGAGCACCCCCCACTGCCCCAGAAGGGCCACCCCCCAGTGCCCTCAGAACCTGTCCTTGGCAGGGTCCTCATGCCCTCCCTGGTCTCAGGAGGTGCCAGGGGCAGCACCCACATCAGCTTGCATCAAAGCACTACACCCTCCTCACCACGCCGCCCCCCGCCGCCTCCTTTGTCACAATGTTTTCACTCCCGTGAAGCCAACTGTCCAATTAGAGTTGGGGCCTCTGGCTTCCACCTTCCCAATGTTTAATTATCATGCTCCCCTTAGCAACTGCTGACAAGTCCCAGAAACAGGGTGGAAAGGGGTTTTGTCTCTCCCCAGCATGGAAAATGAGGGGTGGGACAGTGCAGGGACATGAATAGGTTGCATTTCAGCCCCTCCTCCTGCCTCCCCTCCACCGGCTCTGGGGAGACAAGGAGCCTCGAATGCGTGTGTGTGTGTGTGTGTGTGTGTGTGTGTGTGTGTGTGTGTGAACTGCAAGGGGGCGGGGAGGGTGGAGATGCAGGCAGGAGAGGAGAGACCTCCCCTCCCTCTCCCTCATCCCTGCTTCCCAGGAGCCTTTGCTCTAAAGATCTGGATTCTGCTGCTTTTTCTCCAGCCACATGTGTCAGAGTTCAGGGCGGAAACTGTGTATTGGGTCTCTCCCTCTCTAGATGTGAGCCCCTTGAGGGCAGGAACTGAGTGTTCCTCTGCCCAGGCTGCTGGCGGGCCTGGGAATTCCAGACTCCTGAAAGCGGCCCCTGCTCTGCAGCCACGGCAGGGCTGGCTTGGCGGAGGGGAAGCAGCAAAAGGGGCCCTCTCTCCCTCCAGCCCAACCCCAGGAGTGCCCGGAGCAGGCCTGCTGGACGGGGTGGCGGATGGCAGCCTGCTTGAGGGCATTTTTGGAATAGCTGCTGTGCCAAAGGAGGGGCCTTGAGGGAAGACCCCAGCCCGGAGCTGAACCCTGCCAGACCCTTCAGTGTGGGCCAGATCCGTGTGTCAGCCCCCGGGGTGAGGGCCAGGAGGCCAGGTCTCTTGGGTCCATTTCTCCCTCAAACTGGCCCCATGGAAGCATCTACATACATTCTACAAAGAACAAAAATATTTATTTTTGGAGGCCACCTACTTGGTGGCATAGAGAAGTCTGGGGGACTCAGGAGCTTGGGAGGGGGTGGTTGGGTTAGGCAGGGGGCAGCGGTGCCCAGTGGTGGCTGGCAGCTCGGTGGCCTCCTGGAAGGGTCAGGCCCAGATTCCCCAGCCTGCTTGGCACAGATGTAGCCACCAAGACCTCAGGTGGGGGCAGACCTTCTGTGGTGGAACCCCACTTTGTCATGACTCCCCCTCCTCCGCCCTCCGATCCTCAGGCCATCCCTTGGGGGGGAGGGGGAAGGGGTCGGTGGAGGTGCTTGGGGCTGGGCCAGTAGGTTGGTGCTGCTGGTTTGCTCGTCTGCAGGTCCTTCCAGAGCCCTGACAGTGTGTGGAGCCTGCAGGGAGAGAGCCAAGAACGGGGGTCACTGCGAAGTCCTTGTTTTGTGGACAGGACAGACACTAGAAGCAGTGGGTTACAGCCTCTTTTCTCACTACAGTTTTGGGATTTTTGTTTGTTTGTTTTTTGCTTTTGTTTCTAAGGCAGGGTCTGGCTATGCTGCCCAGGCTGGTCTCAAACTCATGGGCTCAAGAGACCCTCCTGCCTCAGCCTCCCCAGTGCTGAAACTACAAGCATGTGCTTCAGTAACTGGCTGCAAGCTTTTCTTGTTCCTAGATCTCCAACATCCTCCCCTGCCATGTTATTTAGCTGTTGGCCCCAACCCAGCTGTCTCCAAGCTCTGTTCTTCAAGGAGCAAAGACTGTCACAAAGTCTAGTGCACCCAGGGCTCCTTTGGCACAATCTCCCCGGCCAGCCTGCCCCCTCCAGGGGCAGGGGGTGGAAATGCACATCTTTTATTTCTTCCTGCTTGCTTTCTGCCCCTTTGTGTCTGATTCTGAGGGCAGAGGCCCCACTGGGAGAACCAGCTATCGTCCTGACAGAGAAGCCAGACCCAGGCTGACCTCACCTGCCTGGGCGCTTAGGATACCAAGACCGGAGAGAAGGCAGGGGTTCCTGAGGATACCAACAGGGCTGGGGGCTTGAGGGTGGGGTCCTCGGGGGCATCGCCAGCGCTGTTCTCTTCAGGCACCTGTGGAAAGAGGGGGCAATTCTGAGGGCCTGGTCCTGGGTTGTATTCCAGGCCCCTCAGTGTCACTGGCAGAGCCAGAACATCAGGCCAAGCAAGGAGCTGCAAATGATGGGCAGCGAGCGCCACTTTGTGGCCTGCATGCAGATCGCAGCCACAGGCAGTGCTACTTTGCCTCCTGCCCCTACTTCTCCATGGGCAGTGTCCTGGGCGCTGGGCACAGCAAGGAACAGACAGTGTCCTTGCCCAACAAGGACAGTGGCGAGACCTTCCAGTGAAGCAGAGTTGTGATTGCACATGTCTTATGAGCAAGCCTGGAGGATTCTGGGAGATTGTGCTGAACCCATTTTTGACAGATAAGGAGCAGGGCAGGTGAGGGGCAGTTGCCAGGAGCCTGACAGCTACAGACAGGTCCTAAAGTAGGGTGAGGGCAAGGCCCGAGGTGGGGGTGCAGAGGTGCCTGGAGGTGGACTGGGAGGTGGAGTGAGGTGCCGCAGAGCTGCCCTGCCGTGGCCTTCTCACAAACCGCCTCTTTCCGGCCCTGGCGAGCACCCGTCTCACCCCGTCCTCTGGGAAACCAGCGCAGCTCTCAGGTAGGACAGCTCAGGGACTGTCCGACGGCTTTCACTGCTATCCATGTGGAATTTCTTTACCCCTGGTGGAGCACTGCTGAAGGTATGTAGCTGAGAGGAGGTGTGAACTTGGAACAAATGACTGAGATCAAAACAGAACCAAGAGGAAACTTCCATGTATAGACACTGGTAACATCTCTGGTTTATTTCATGAGCATCAAACCCATGTGGTTTCTAATTGTGGTGTCTCAAACAGTTTACTGTCTGACTCTGAAGACAGGATGAAAATAATTTGTTCTGAGAAAAAAGCAGGTTTATTAAGAATGTAATAACATAGAACAATTCTTATCCTAGAGAGGTAAAGAAAGAGCAGGATTCTAAATAGGGCAGATAATACAATCTCAGTGGTGTAAGAAAAATTTGTGCAAAGAAAAAAAAAGAAAAATAGGAAATACACGAAAAAAAAGATGAACAGCGCCTAAATTAGGGTGATGGATTTTTTCAGTGCTTGGGATTGAACGCAGGACCTCGCACCTTGTACTATACCACTGCGCCCCCAGGGCCTCATGATAGGATTTCTTGATATTTTTCTCTATATCCAGATTTTCTTTAATAAGCTTCTTGTCATTTTTAATTAAAAAAACATAAATTTAGGGGGTGTAGCTTAGTAGTAGGGTGCTTGCCTAGCATTCATGAGGCCCAGGGTTCCATTCAAGCATTGCAAAAATAAAACAAAACAAAACAAAAACAGAGCGATAACAAAAAACCCAAAACAAAAACGCAAAAAACAAATTTGTTGTTAATTTAAGACTTAGCATATACATGAAGTTATATGAATTAGAAAAGCTACATTTAAGTTAGATATGGATTATAGTGAATATTAGTTTGAAGGACCCTGAAAACTTCTGATATAGTTTTAAAAATATGGAGGCAGGGCCAGGTGTGGTGGTGCATGCATATAATCCCAGCACTTGGGAAGCTGAGGCAGGAAGATTTCCATGAGTTCAAATCCAGCCTGGCCCACACAGTGAGCTCAAGATCAGCCTGGATTACACAGTGGACCCTGTCTCAAAAAACTAAAAAACAGGGCCGGTGAGATGGCTCAGCGGCTTAAGCGCCTGCCCGGCAAGCGCAAGGGCCCGAGTTCGACTCCCGGAACCCACATACGAAAAAGGGACCGGTGATATCGCTCAGCGGCACGGGCGCCTGCTGGCGCGCGAGGTCCTGAGGTCGACCCCCCGGTACCCACAAAAAAAAAAAAAAAAAAAAAAAAAAAAAAAAACTAAAAAACAGCAAGCACAAGGTCCTGAGTTCAATCCCTGGTACAAAAAAAAAAAAAAAAAAAACACCCTAAAAAACAAAACAAGACAAAAATAAAAACAGAAGTAAATGCAGTGATGTTCCTCCTTCAGGGGGCCACAGACACAGGCTGGTCCTTGTCCCCATCCTGAGAGGCCAGGGAGGAGGCAGGGGGCTCGACCATGCCCTGCCCCACCTCCAGTCCAGCCCAGGCAGGCACCTGCAGGAGTAGTTCCTGGGAAGAGATGCCTGCCTGAGGCCACAAACAGCTCCAAGGGTAGTGTGCTTTTAAAGAAACAAACAAATAAAAAACCTTGGGTAGGGTGGCCCACACCTGTAATCCTGGCACACAGGAGGCTGAGGCAGGAGGATCACTGCAAGTTTGAGGACAGTCTGGGCTACAAAGTGAGTTCAAGGTCAGCCTGAACTGAATATCGAAACCCTGTCTCAAAAAGACAAAAAAATTTTAAAAAAGAAACTGAGTCCACAACAATCCACCATTTTCAGCTTCTAGGTGCTGAAAGCAGTGGAATATTGAGGCATTCAGTTTCTTACCCAAATTGCCACGGAGTACATTCACACGCAGAGGCCCAGGCCCTGCTGAGTTACATAGATCTCCGGGGCTGGTGCCTGGGAGATGGCATTTCTGCAGGGTCTCCAAGGGTCCTTAGGGAGACTGAGGGTGAGCACTGAACTGTGTACAACCTGGAGATCAGCATCACCTGGCAAGTTTTAAAAAAATTCCCAGCATCTGGGCCCGAACCCAGACCAGTTCAATCCAATTCTCACTGAGGCTTTGGAAGCTGCCAGGCGGGTGTGATGTGCATGTGAGGGCTGAGACCCCAGATGTGGCTCTTCCTGGGGTTCCCACCCATCACCTGCTCTGGGCTGGGATGTGAGAATTTGCATTTCTAATAAGTTCCAGGTGCTTAGGTTGGAGGGCATGGCTGCTAGAGTACAGCCGAGGAGGATACTACAGCCACAGGCCTGACCATAGGCTGCTTCTGGGACCCTTGAAGGTGTGTAGAAAGAGAGGTATTGGGGCCGGTAAGATGTCTCAGCGGCATAAGCGCCTGCCTGGCAAGCGCGAGGGCCCAAGTTCACCTCCCGGAACCCACATACAAAAAAAAGGGCCCGGTGATATCGCTCAGCGACATGGGCACCTGCTGGCGCGCGAAGTCCTGAGGTCGACCCCTGGTACCCACAAAAAAAAAGAGAGGTATTGCCGGGTGTGGTGGTGTACCCCGTAATCCCAGCACTTAGGGAGGCTGAGGCAGGAGGATCACCAAGTTCAAGCCCAGCCTGGGCAACTTGGTGATTTAGGAAAACCCAGTCTCAAAAGAAAATTTTTCAAAAAAGAAGAAAAAGAAATAAAAAAGAAGCACATGCACCCCCCTCCAATCATGAGGTGGGGGGGCCGGTGAGATGGCTCAGTGGCTTAAGCGCCTGCCTGGCAAGCGCGAGGGCCCGAGTTCGACTCCCGGAACCCACATACGAAAAAGGGGCCGGTGATATCGCTCAGTGGCACGGGCACCTGCTGGTGTGCGAGGTCCTGAGGTTGACCCCCCGGTACCCACAGAAAAAAAAAAATCATGAGGTGGGAAGGGAGAGAGGAGAAGGGAGTCTTCAACCTTCAGGAGACACTGCCCCCCTCCGAGGAACAGAATGATGGGTGGGTTCGGGTGGGGGGTGCAGCTGCCCTTGTGGGGGTCTGTAGAACTCACCTCCCAGTAGACCTCATCCTCAAAGCAGTTCTCATCAGCTGCTTGTCCCCAGAATGGTAGTCTCAAGATGAGCCCTGAAGAGAGTTGGAAGCCCCAGGAGGTCAGGAGACACCTTCTCCACCCACTCCTGCCCTTCCCTTTGGCTGGGACCCACCAGGCTCCCTCTGGACAGCTCAGGGCACCCCCTCACTCACCCACCATGATGCCGCCCACCAGGGCCATGGCCAAGCTCAGGAGGAGGCCGAACACCTGGAACTTGCCCTGAATTCTCGAGGTCCGGACTTCCTTTGGAAATCTGGGGTGGAGACAGGACAGGGCCCCACAAAGAGGACAAGTCACCCTTAATTGCCACCTCACAAATGTTCATGGGCACATCAGCCTGGGGAACCCCAAGCCCCAGCCTTCTTGGCTATGGAACAGGGGTGCTGGACAGATGGGTGGTGTCTATGACTTGCAGAGGGAATGAGGTTGGGAGAGAGAGAGGCAGGGGAGAGAGACAGTGCGGGACCCCAGCAGTCTGGCAAGAAGGAGGCGTGGAGGAGGAAGGAGGGCCCCCACCTCCCTGCACCTCTAACACATTTACCCTGGCTGTCCATATATATCAGGGCTGGCGAAGGCCGCTGTCACAGCACCCACGATGCCGCCCAGGACACCAGGAATGCCGTGTAGGTTGTGAATGCCACACGTGTCCTGGATACGCAGCCGGGACTCCAGGAATGGCTGAGGGGAGGGGCTGCTCAGGCTGGGGCTGCAGCGGGGACCCAGGACCACCCATCCCTCAGATCTCCCTGGGTCTCCACACTCCTTCCAGTCCCTCTTCAGCCCCAGCCCATTGCCTGGGCCCCTCACCGTCAGGAACACGAAGCCCAGGGTGGAGATGGAGCCGCAGAAGAAGCCAACGATGAGGGCACCATAGGGTGTGAGCATCATTTCAGCTGCAGTGCCCACACCCACCCCTCCGGCCAGCGTGGCATTCTGGATGTGCACCTGGGCATGGGCAGAGTGGGCACACTTGGTCCTCCCCTGAAAGCCTGAGCCCACACATGGTGCAAGGGTGGCCCAGCCCTGCCTGGGACCCAGGGGTGGCTCGGAGTCTGTGCACCGAGCTCGGGGGGTGCTGTCAGTGCATCTGCATGTCCCCTTTCTGTGTGCCATGGGTACCTGTGTGCCCCGACTGGCACACATGGACACACAGAGGACATGTCCCACATGTCCCACATTCTGCTCTGCGTGTGGCTATGGCTGCACAGCCTGTTCCCTCTGGTGCCCAAGTGCCATCTCTGTCCAGTGGTAGAAACAGCTGTCCCAAGAGTGTGACTCCAGACACTACGCAACGTGAGGCCCCCGATATCACCAGTGGAGACAGCAAAGCACAGTGTGCAGATGGGTGACCAGCCAGAGGGTTACTGTCTGGAGGGCCAGGGGCATGGCAGAGGGGACATGGCCCCGGCAACCCTGTGGGGCAGTGGGGAAGAGGAGGAGGAAGAGCACAAGAAACAGGAGGAGGGGGCAGAGCAGCCAGTCCATCCTGAGGATCTGGTCTGGGTTCTGCCAGAATCCAGCTATGTGTTCTGCACAGGTCATTGCTCCCTGGGCCTCAGCTTCATCATCTGCAAGATGGGTGCACTGCCCAGATGCTGCTGCCTCACAGAGGCTCTGGCAGGCTGTGGCGATCAGGGCCCACCTGGCACAGGTGGCAGAGGGGCATCTCCCCCTGGGCCCCACTCACCATGTCCAGCTTGCCCTTCTTGTGCAGGGCACTGGACAGTGCCACCGAGGTCAGCACGCTGGCAGCCAAGGAACAGTAGGTGTTAATGGCAGCTCGGTGCTGGGCGTCCCCATGGAAGGACACAGCTGAATTGAAGCTGGGCCAGTACATCCACAGGAAGAGGGTGCCTGGGTCAGACATACAGGCCAGCTGTCAGAAAGGAAGCGAAAGACGGTCCCTCCTGGGGTCCTCCCGAAAGGCACCTCTGCTTCCCAGCTCTAGGAAGTCTGTCTGACCCCATAATGGGCTAAACACCCCTACTCTACCCCTACAGCACCATGCTGAGAACCCCTTCCCTGCTACAGGGAGTGATGAGGGTGCAGCCTCCTCCCTTGCTGTTCCAGGAGGAAACAGCAGTGGGGATGTGGGCAGCAGTGTCTCAGCAGTGAACGGACCTGGGAAGTGGGAGTGCACCCCAGTCCCAGTCAGGGTGCAGGCCAGGGCTTGGTTACCACTGTGTCTGCCTTGGAGAATTCTAGGGAGAACACAGGAGGAGACCAGCTTCCTTCATCCCCAAGGGACAGAGATAGACATCTGGGATTCTAGAAGTGTCTACAGACAATCTGCCTCTGCCCTGCCCAACAAGGAACCAGCAGCTGCCCACGAACTGTGTGGGGATAAGACATGGGGATCATGGCAACCCTCACCCATCGCATTGGTCCCCACCCATCATAGCAGTCCCCATTCACCATGGTGGCCTAGCCATCATGGTGACCCTTACCTATCATGGTGGCCCTCACACATCATAGCGACCCTACCCATGACAGCCCTTATCCATCATGGTGGCCTCCACCCATTATGGCAGTCCCCACCCACTATGGCATCCCCAACCATCATGGCGCTCCTCAATCATCATAGTGGTCCTCCCCACATCATGGCAGCCTTCAGTCACCATGGTGGCCCTCACCAATCATGGCGAAGAGGTCCGAGCGGTACACAGAACTCTGCCTCTTCTTGCTCTGCTCTAGGTTGCGTCGGTAGAGGATCCAGGTTACTGTGAGCCCAAAGTAGGCGCCAAATGTGTGGATGGTCATGGAGCCCCCTGCATCCTTCACCTGCAGGGCAAGGAGCCTGTCGGGGTCTGGCACCTTCTCTTCCTCCCCCCTCTCCCACACAGCACACAGACCCTTCAGGCTGCAGGGTGGAGCTCAGCCAACTGGGAAGGGCAAGGTGGGGGACCCTGAAGCCAGGCTGTGAGCTGTTGGCAAAATGAGGCCTGGGTACCTCACCTAGCAATTGGGATGTTCCCAGATGAGGAAGCCAGGCTTGGAGGGGACCAGCTCAGTCACAGGCTAGCAGAGTTAGAACCCAGGGCAGCCCCATCTCATGTCACCCATCACTTCCTTAATTCCCGAGACCCCTCCTCTTCCTTTCACACAACTACACCAAGGCCACCCTGCCCAGACTGCCACTGTCCACCCAGCCCCATCTCATTCCTACCTCCAGTCTTCGAGGTAACCTCCTGTGCCCCATCCCTACCCACACCTGCCCCCTAGGTCTTATCCTAAGTGAAATTAAAAGCTGCTGCTGGGTTTTAATCGGGGGAATGGTCCACTGTGGCTGCTGATGGAGACTGGCCTGATGGGTGAGAGGACAGAGCCAGGGGACAAGTCAGGGAGAAGAGATATGGTGGCTGGGACTCATCTGGTGGCTGAAAAGGTGACAAAAATGAGTGACTAAATTTAGGGTGGCCTAGCTCCCCCCTTAGGGGGCACTGTTCCCGGCAGAGCCCCAATATAGAAGAGGAGAGGGAGTCTCTCAATGGCACGTTACCCCCTCTCCTCTCTAAGGCACCTCTTATCTAGGCCACAGAATTGGCCAGCCCCAGAGGGCAGCATTTCTGCCACAGTCCTTGTGAATGGCATCTCTGGGGTTGTGCACTACACGACTCCCCTGGGATCCTTCTTTTCAGATTTGCCCCATTGGTGCATTGGGTCCTTTGCTTGGCAGAGCAATCTTGGGATATGGTGTGCATGCAAGAGTATGTGAGAGGGGCCAGTGAGATCGCTCAGCAGCATAAGCACCTGCCTGGCAAGCACAAGGTCCTGAGTTCGACTCCCGGAACCCACATAAAGGAAATAAAAGGGCCGGTGATATCGCTCAGCAGCACAAGTACTTGCTGGCAAGCATGAGGTCCTGAGGTCGACTCTCAGTACCAACATAAAAAAAAAACCCTACCCTGGAGAGTATGTGTGGGGGCAGGGAATATAGCTCAGCGGCACAAGCACCTGCCTGGCAAGAGCAAGGTCATGAGTTTAATTCCCGGTACCAAAAAAAAAAAAAAAATATGTGCAGGAACAGTGCCCTACTTCCATGGGATGTGTGGGAAAGAGAAAGGAGAGAGAAAACCAGCATTCTAGTATTGGCTCCTGTGCGCAGGCCCAGGGCTCATGTGCTATAGCAGCTGCCTAGAAGATGTCGTGACTCCTACTGGAAAGATGAGGGAGCTGAGGCTCAGGAGGATAAGCGATATGCCAGGCTGACATGTGTCCCCCACCCCGTGTCTGCTCTGCTGCCTGCATCCCGAGCCCTGCTCACCTCTAGTATGTTGAGGAGAATGTACTCATTCACCGTGAACAGGGTCACTTGGAACAAGGTCATGATGAGCAGCTGGATGGGGCTGACTTTGCCCAGCACTGCCCCAAAGGCCACGCAGACAGAGGCCACGCAGAAGTCAGCATTGATGAGGCTATGGAGGGAGAGACAGGCTGGGGAAGGGGCTAGGACAACAGCAGCAAGTGACATGCCAACCCAGTAGCAAGTGACATCCCAACCAAGTGACATGCCAACCCTGGGCTTGAGTCTGACTTTGGACATCTGTAGGTTTGGGCTTGTGGCTTACCCTCTTGGAGCCTCAGTTTCACCTTCTGGGATAATGGACCCACAGCAATAAGTGCCACATGGGTGAAGTGCCAGGCACGTGAAGCCACCTCGCCTCTCATAGACAGCTTGAGCTCGGCCATGGGGATTGGCTGCTGTACTGCGTGCCTGTCACCAGGCCCCATCCTTCTAACAGCTCCACTCAGTGCCTCCTCTTCCAGGAAATCTTCCCCCGTTCCTCCAGCCAGATGTGGTCTCTGCTCCAGGCCCTCAGCACTGGCCCCACGCATACCTCCCATACCTCCCATACCTCCCAGGGCCTTGCTGGAGTTCAAGCCATGGGGACTGTCCCTTGCCCGTACCTGTGACAGAGGATCAGTGCCTAGGGAAGAGGGAGAGAGATACTTTCCTGCAGAAAGCAGGGATCTGGGATGGCACAGGTGGAAGGAAGGAAGAGGCACACAGGTCTCCCTCAATCCAGACCCCGAAAACCCAGCCAGCCCAGCAGAGAGCCGGTGGAGAGGCAGACGGCCAGACAGATGGAAGGATGAGCAGCCAGGTGGACTTTTGGTGGTCAGAGTAAAACTTGGTTCCATCCATGTGTCCACTTTCCCTGGCCCAGGCTCCCTTGTCCCCTGCCAGAGGCAAAGCTGTCCTTCTTGATTCCAAAAACCAGATCCTAAGTGGCACCATAAGTGTTGCTCATGGGCTGGGTGTCAGTACAGAAGGGACCGCTTTGGAGAGGCTGTTGCATCTGAGGACACCCCCACCTTGTGCTGGGGTGAGAGAGAGAGGGACAATTGAGGTGAGGGGAGAGCTAACTGCAGAGCCAGTATGTGGAAGGGGGAAGAGATGCTCCCGAGCCAGGGGACACTCACTGGGACATCTACTCCACCACCTGCCTGTGTCCCCAGGGCCTGGCTGAATGATCACGCACATGGGGCACATTAGCCACAGTGCATAGATGGAAAATGGAGGCTTAGAGAGGCCAACTCACTGGCCTCAAGTCCCATAAATTCATCCAGGAGAGCCATCTGATGGAAGTGACCATAGGAAGGAGCAAGAGATGAGAAAAAACCAAGCCTGATACCCTCTGCAGCTGCGAGGCGGAGATGGGGACCCACACCTCAGGGAGCCCTAGAGTGACACTGGGACCTGGACCATGCAGCCGGGACAGGCCAGCAGCTGGGAAGGAGGCCCCCATCTCCAGGTCCACAGGTCAGGTGTGGGGATAGCTTGCTTGTGCCAGCCACAGGCACCAGAGACAGGCTCCAGGTCAGTGGGAAAATCAAGTCCTTGAAAGACAATTTGCCAAAACTAAATTTTTCAAATGACCTGCTTGCTGAATAACTGGTTCTCCAAAAACCTGTTAACTCAAAGTTTGTAGTAATTCCCTTTGAAGGTGTTTTTTTAATTGTATCTCTTCCCCACATTCTCCCTAATATGTGCAATCTGAAAAAGATGGCATGAAAACTGAAGGGAGACAATATTAGCCAAGGGGAAGGGAATGAGGGGAGGGGTGTGAGGGAGGGGAATGGGGGATACTTATGATCAAAATATATACATCAAAGCCCAATATTCTGTAGGATTAATAGATGCTAGTACAAATATATTTTAAAAAATTGTATACTTTCTTCTTGTGACCACAGTTATGTTGCAGTGCTGGCCAGTTAAATATATTACAGGCCTTTTCACACTTTGGGTCAATGGCATTGGGCATGAGAATTCCTGGTGTAGTTTGAACTTCAGAGCGATATGCATGCCAAGGACTTTATATATACAAAAGGACTGATCTGTTGGTTCCAACACCTGTTCTAGATTATCAACTACTGTATCTTTCCTGTTTCTCTCTATATTTTTTTATGTGGGTACTGGGAGTCGAACTCAGGACCTCGCGCTTGCCAGCAGGTGCTTGTGCCACTGAACGATATCACCGGCCCTTTTTTTTTTTTTTTTTTTTTTTGAGACAAGGTCTCACTATGTAGTTCAGGCTGGCCTTGAACTCATTTATATAGCCCAGGTTGGCCTCAAACTCACAGCAATCTTCCTGGCTCAGCCTCCTAAGTGCTGGGATTACAGGCATGTGCCACCACATCCAGCTCCTGTTTCTTTTAATTCATGAATTAATTAACTGGCTTGGGTGAATTGATCACTTACAAATGTTTAGCAGGTGTTTTAAATTTCAGATGCCTAGCCTATGGTACCTTTTGGTGCCCTGTATGTGAGAGCAGGAAATTTGCCTTTACATGGGGTTTCATACAGCTTGCCTCTAAGACTTTCTGTGGATTTAGTTTGGAGAAGGCTAATGAATATTGATATTTCCAAGCCAACGATGACTTTCTCAAGTTAGAACCTTTTCAGGGGGGTACCAGAGATTGAATTCAAGGTCTTGGTGCATACGGGGCAAGTGCTCTATCACCAACCCACATCCTCCATGCTTTTTATTTTGAGAAAGAGTCTCTAAGTTGCTCAGGCTGGTCTCAAACTTGCGATCCTCCTTCCTCAGCCTCCAGAGTAGCTAGGATTACAGGTGGGCGTCACTGCACCTGGCATGAATATTTTTTTCTTTACCCAAACTTGTAATATCTCTGCATAAAAAGGCCAGCTAAGCAGAACTCAAAAAAGATCCTCCAATAAACTAAACTGTGTCTAAAACTGGGAAAATCTCCCAAAGGCTCTTGACTAGGTCCCATGCAACATAAACTGCTGTAGGTTTTGTAGGGTGCCATGGCACAGAGAGTTTGATAAACGACTCCTGTGAGAGGACTGCTTTGCCCGCTGGGTCCTGGCAAGTTGGCTCTGGTGAATTTATTTCTAACCTTTGGTGATGGGGGGTCGGGACAGACTTGGAGGGGGGTCATCGCAGAACAGAGGAAGGGACTGAGTTACTTGGGGGCAGGGACTGGTGGTGCTCATCCGACAGAAGAGCTGTCACAGAGAAAGGTCACTCGGAAGGACAGAGGTGTGAAGAGATGAAGATAGGGAGCCCTAAGCTCTTGGAGGCTGAGGCAGGGGGCTTCAGTTCTCACCTTGCACACCCACTCCTGAGTACAGCTCTTTCCAATGCCTGCTCACTTTCGGGAAGGGGCAGTGCAGGGAGAAGCACCTCGGTTTGGCTGGATTCCCCCTGAAGAGGTCCCCCCACCACCAAGGAGCCTTCGGTGGCGCGCATGCTCCTGCCCTCTCAGGACAGAGGACCTAGGCCCTTCTTCCCTGGAGAAGTCTGGCCTCGAGTCCTTGCAGACCTGGATGCCATCAGAACTGCGGTCCTTGAAGTGCTGATGAGAAAGTTGTGTGTGTGTGTGTGTGTGTGTGTGTGTGTGTGTGTGGTGTGCTGGTGTCTGTCGCAGGACTCCCGGGTGAGGCGAAACCAGAAACTTTAGGTTCCACGCCCAGTGCCCCGCCCCTAGCCCACCCAGCCGCACATTTCCTCCCGCCCGGGCTCCGCCCCCATCGGGCCCCACCCCTGCTCACTTCTCAATGCCCAAGAGGATGTAGCGGCCCTGGGAATCCAGGTGGTGGAACCATCCCTGCATGAGCAGCGCCCACTGGATGCCGAAGGCCGCCAGCAGGAAGTTGAAGCCCACGGCCCCGAATCCATAGCGCTGCAGGAAAGTCATGAGGAAGCCAAAGCCCACGAAGACCATGACGTGCACGTCCTGGAAGCCTGCAGGGAGAGCGTGGCGAGGTTTCAGCGAGCGGCCAGGTCCTGTGTCACTGTCTTCTGTCGCCCGATCGCTGGCCTGGCCGCACGGACCCCCAAGCCCATCTCCCTTTTCCCTCGTCCCGCATCTGGGCTTGGGGCTTGGCCTGATGACTAGCGGGTCTCCTGCTGGTGGAACCGCCCCCATCCCTCCAGTCTAAGGAGGGCCGGACTGGGGGACCCCCCTTGGACCCGGGCTAGGCCCCCAGCGCAGACCCCTGGGTTACAACTTGGGCCAGCAGATGCCTAAGAGCCCTCTTGGGAGATGAAGTCTTTCACCTCCCACCCTGCAACCCGATGGCTCTGCTGGCCCAGGGTGGGGTGGGCAGCTGGGCATCTGAATTTAGGGACTAGAGTGCAGACCACTGGGACAGACACCCTACCCGTCTCCACCATATCTCTCACCTTTCTGGTGGAGAATCAGTCTTCATCTGGCCAGTTGGTCACGCCCGGCCCGCCACCACCACCTCCAGCACCTACCCTTCCTCATCACCAAGACTGGAATTTGGACCAAGCTCCTTCGTCTCCCTGGGGAAGACTTTGGGGATGTTCCCAAACACACCTGAGTCTCAGCCCAATCTGTTTTGCTGAGCTCATGGGTATTTTAGAGATTCAATGCAGGTATATGTGCAAGGCGCCTCACACAGTGCCTACCTGTAACAGAGGATCAGAACAGGCAGATAACATTTTTTATTGTCGCTCAGGCGGGTCTAGCACTGTCCAAGTTTCGATCCAACTCTTCTGCCAACACATGATGTGGCCTTGGCCAGCTACTTCCCCTCGAAGCTGCAGTTTCTCAACAATAAAACTAAAGAGCTGGCTTAGAACGGCCTTAACTGTCCTCCCAGTGCTATATTGTATTAAAACCATTTAAAATAGGAATTCATGAGTCCATACTGATAATAAGTAGGTAAATGAATAGCAGGAGGACTCTTGCTAACAGTAGAGTAATGAAATGGAGGAGCTGGGGTGGTGGCACACACCTATAATCCAGGAGGCTGGGGCAGGAGGGTCACTGCAAGTTCAAGGACAGCCTGGGCTAGTGCCCCTGCAGCTGGGCCGGGGGGCAATGCTCCTGCTGCAACTGCCTTGACCGTGCCTGTCCCCATCTGTCTTCATTCATCTCCCATGCAGGCCATGACTACAGGCCTCTTGGCCGGCAGCCACCTGTAGGAGGCATGGGCACACTGAAGGGTAGGAGGGCAGGCTAACGCCAAAAAGCTGGGGGCCCACAGGATGGTGGCCCGAGCTTCCCTCAGAGTTCATGCAAGCAGGTTTCTCTGTGTGCATCTGAGTTCACGGATAATCGTGTTTCATGGTTTATCACGTCTCCAACTGTTGTGAGCGAATATATGTGAAGCACCATAAAAGGTATTACGGTTATTCTGGGAAGAATTGAGGGGTGACAGACGGAAAGAGGGCTGTGAAGGAGGGGGAGGTGACATATTCAGATGACAACTTCAGAAGCAGGGAGAAGAGCTGAATGGCAGGGTGGCGGGGCTGTTGACAGACACAGGGCAGTGGAAGAGGAGGTGGTGGGGTAGGAGGGGGGGCCAATCTGGCCAAGGTGAGCCAGAGATGACCCTGGATGGGTTTAGGGAGCTCGGGGAAGGGGAGTATTGGTGCTGGAGACCTGGCAAGCCTGCAGTACGGCTGTGTGTTGGCAGCTTGGGAGGCAGAGGGTGGGCCCAGGCCAGGCACTGGCTGTTTCTTGAAGCCAGCAGCCAGGCAAGGTGCCGGCAGGGGGAACCTCTGGGAAAAGCTAGCCTCATGGAAGGCAGGGACCTTTCAAAGAGAGGGCTGCCAGCTGTCTGGCAGCACAGAGGAGCCACGCAGGTGGGGGCTGAGCTGAAGGTCACCAGGGGTCACCAGGGTTGCCTTCGGTCTCTCTGTGGCTAGAAGGAGCTCAGGGGGGCCTTACTTTCCTGTCATTTCTCCCTCTCCCTGCTCCCCAGGGTGCCTTTTTCTCTCCCCTCCCTGGTGTAGACACCAACTTCCCACTCCTCAGCCACCTCTCCTCTTTTTCCCCCAACCTGGTCCTGATTTAGTGCTAAAACACAGCAGCTCGTTAATTTTTCTCTCATAAGGTTTGGTGCTACCTAATCCCAGCACTCCAGGAGGCTAAGGCAGAAGGACTGAAAGTTCAAGCCTAGCCTGGACCACTTAGGAAGACCCTGTCCCAAAATTGAAGAGGGTGGTGGTGTGTGGGGATGTAGCTCAGGTCAGGGTGAAGGCCTTTGGTTCAACCCAGTACCAGAAAAACATTTTTTTTTAAATGATTTAAACAGCAATGATGTGAAGGTCCAAAGTGTATGACGTCAGCCAAGGACACAACCTCTCTGGTCCGGTTTCTTTATTGGTAAATGGGGTAGGAACAGTGCCCAAAAGTACATGGCCCAGAGGTTTTGTGGCACACATTTAATGAGAACATCCTATCAGAGCCCAGGCACAGGCCTGGCTCTTTATCAGTTGCTCAATCATATGAGCTATTACTTCTCTTTTTCTCTTTCAAGACTGATCAGGTGCAGGGTGCATGCCTGTAATCCCAGCACTCAGGAGGCTGAGGCAGGAGGATTTTGAGTTCAAGGCCAGCCTGGGCTATATAGCAAGACCTTGCCTCAAAAACAAAAACAAGGGGCCGGTGAGATGGCTCAGCGGCGTAAGCGCCTGCCTTGCAAGCGCGAGGGCCCGAGTTCGACTCCCGGATCCCACATATGAAAAAGGGGCCGGTGATATCGCTCAGCGGCACGGGTGCCTGTTGGCACGCGAGGTCCTGAGGTCGACCCCCTGGTACCCACAAAAAAAAAAAAAAAAACAATGAAACAAAAACTAATCAAATGGGCCGGTGAGATGGCTCAGCGGCATACACGCCTGCCTGGCAAGCGCGAGGGCCCGAGTTCGACTCCCGGATCCCACATACGAAAAAAGGGGCCGGTGATATCGCTCAGCGGCACGGGCGCCTGCTGGCACACGAGGTCCTGAGGTCGACCCCCCGGTACCCACAAAAAAAAAAAAGACTGACCAGATGCATTGCACTGGGCTGGTGACATGCTGTAGGTGATGGGCTACTCAAGCAGCCCTACCACAACCCCTTCCTCAACCCAGTCCCTGATTTGGTGATGGTGGAGCGAGGAGGACAGGCAGTGGCACTGGCTTCCAGAGCTGAGAGCTGCCACCAGGGGGCACCCATACACAGTTGTTGTGGTGCTCCCTCTACTCCCAGCCACTCCTACTCACCTCCCCATCATATGCCCTTTTCCCTCCCTGCCTGAGTCCCCCAGGAGTTTGGCTGATTCTCCCAAGTGAGAGGACAAAGTTTCCCACATGGATAGGCCACTGCAATGCCCTCTCCTCTGCTGCCCTGCCCAGCCCCTGGGGCCAGACCAGCCTCACCTGTTTGCTGAGAGACCTCCTGGCCAGTCCCCCTGTCCCACCCCCGGCCCCCCAGATCCACAGCCCTCCTGTCCCACACCAGCCCTGTAGAACCTCCAGGAAGCAGGAGATGGTGAGGGGGCAGCAAAGCCACAGAAGATTCTGGAAAGCAGCTGGCCATAGGTAAGGGGCTTGGCTTAGTCCTTGCCTGGGCCACTGACGCACTGAGGATGCTGGGTCCCTCCTAATCTCTGCTTCCTCCACCACAGCATGGAAAGAGTAAATGCCTGGCCAAGTGAGCAAATGGCACTTTGCAAAGGAATTTAAATGCTTTCATAGTCAAACTAGTATTCCAGGAGACGTTCCCAGCCTCATGTCTAGAGGGTGCTGAGCCTCCATTTAAGCCTTTCCGTGCATGGAGCACACTCAAGCAAGTATTTACTGTGTGCTTGCTTTGGGCCACAGATGAGCGCCCAAATCTGTACTTCACATCGTACCTCTGGTCTACTAAGACCCAGTGTGGTGGGGTCACCGCTCACTCCATCAAGGGGTGGATTTCAAAGTCAACCACCAGGTCACACTGCTCTCTGCTCTGGGAAACCTGTGCTTAATCAGCTGGAACTGAGTCTGAGGTAAGGGACCCAGAGCCCCAGGTGACCCTGGCTTTCTGGCCCCCTGAAACAGACCTTCCTTCAGGTGTCTGAGACCAGGGAGCCTCTGCCCATGTTTCTCCTGAAACATGCCCTGCTGCTCCCTTTGTTTTCCCAGAAAACCTCTGGAGCCAGGCTCAGGTGGTTGTTCTTGGGCCAACCTCCCTGCAGCTGCTGCCCTGGGCTACTCCTCAGCTTCCTCCTCCAGGCCATTGCCAGGATCCCCAGCTAGCCCTGTGCCTGCTGCCCGGGAGTTGTCCTCAGCTGGAGCTGGACTCCCCTGGGACCCACAGATGCCCAGCAGACTCCTGTGTGAGGAACGAGGGACATGCAGGTGTGACAGCCCAGAGCCACAACCAGGGAAGGTGCCAGCAGGGCCTTCCTTCCACCTGGGCACCTGGGAACTACCTAGCTGCTCAGGAACCCAGGCTTGGGGACCCAGCCAGGCTAGAAAGCCTCATGCCCTCTGTCACATAACCACAGCCATAGGAGCTGAAAGAGTGAGGCTGGGGAGAGGGAAGGCTGAGACTAGAGGCAGGACAGTGGCCCAGAAGTGGGCTCAGACCAGGGGCAGTGACCCTGGCTCCTGGCTTCTTTTCTGAGTGACCTTTGCAAGACTCATCTTCTCTCTAGCTTTAGTTTCCTCACCTGTAAAGTGGGGGTCCTAATAGTGCCTCCTTTGTGGAGGGAGCTCATGCCAGTTGGAAGGGCTGCTATTGCAATATCTCCTGCTTCATCCAAGGAATCATGAGGCTGGAGTTCCCTCCCAATTCTTCTCTCCTCGGTCACTTCCTGCTCCAGTGGCCCATACTCATGGGGAGGTGGCAGGGGAACTCAGGACCTCTTTGATGGGTGAGGCTTTCTCCATCTTTTTTTTTTTTTTTACTGCAGTATTGAGGATTGTACCCAGGGCCTTCACACTGCTATATCCCTAGCCTTTTATTTATTTATTTATTTATTTATTTATTTACTTACTTACTTACTTACTTAATTTCTATTTTGAGACAAGGTCTTGCTAAATTGCTAAGTTACCCAGGCTGGTCTTGATCCTCCTGCATCATCCTCCTACAGTGCTGGGATTTCAGGCATGCACCACTGCACCCAACCCTTTCACAAATCTACTCTAGGGCACACTGAGTAGTCACGCTCCCCACCTCCCAGAATCCCCTTTGGTGGGCCCCTCCACTGCCCTGTGTCTCTGCGCCTCACTGTCCACTGTTTCCTATGAGACTGTCACAGGTCTGGTTTGCCCAGAGCACTTGACCCCACTGGGGTCCGGGGTGTTCTCTGCTCCCAAGTCTGGGAGTTCATGGGAACTCACAGTCCAGGATGTTCAAGTGTCTGTCCTGAGTGACCAAAGCCCTAGTTTGTTGGGATAATCATGGTGTCTGCCTGGGGGTCACACCACTCCTGGGAAAATCAAAGCTGTGGGGACAAGGAGCCACAGGCAGAGGCTGACCTTCAGCTGGTCCCTCCCCATCTCCCCACTTGGTCCCTCACCAGTAAACAAGAGGCTGGCAACATGAGAGACAACCTGGAGCCTGAACCCCAAGGCCACGGCTATCCAGACATCTGAAAAATGCTGCCCTAAGTGGGCTGGATCAAGGCTATGGTCTCACCAGCGGGGTGCACACCCTTCTTCCCTGGCCTCCCTTCTCCGCGCCATGTATCTGTTAATACAGTCTGTGACAGCCCTGACTTTTTGGTAGCCCCTTACTATGGCTGGTTCCTACTCAGCCCTCATCCCCCTACCCCCAAATTCAGTCTTTGCTCATGCAGGCTGCCAATGTGAATATGGGCAGTTGTTTTGGAACCTAAGTAAAATGTCATTCCTGGAGGTAGAGGATACCCTGCTGCTGAGTGTACAGCCCTCTAGGGGACACTGGTTGGTATAGGTGACTACTGGAGATGAGTTTCGGGGTCCCTTCCAAAGCTAACAGTCAATGCCAACAGTCCAGAGAATTATCATTGGCTGCTGGTAGATGGAGGGGAAATCAGAGAGCACAGGGAGTGGAAAGGGTCCCCAGCTGGAAGTCCCAAGTTCAGGCCACCCAAGGGACCTGGAGCCAGCTCTGGCAGCTCCTAGCAGCCTAGGGTCCTGCTGTGGCCGTGGCTGCTCCATCAGAAGTGACGATCACATGCCCAGCACTGTGTGCGAGCTCACGCCCCATCTCACACCAGGCGTATCCCACCCTGTTATGGTCCCTGTCTGGCTCACCAAGAAACAGGCTCAGCAAGGTTGACACATGCCCAAGGCCACCTACCTGGGTAGCTGCAGAGCCATGGTAGAAAGAAGGTCTCTGAATCCAGGGCTGGCTGTGCTCTTAACCATGTGCCAAGGGTATGGAAAATTCAGGGAGAGCCCTTGTCCCCTGCCAAACTCAAAGAGCAAGGGCACCATGGTCTCCTGGACCAGCACCTGAGCTGGTCCCACACAGCTGTCACCGCATCAGGACTGGCAGGCTGTAGGTTCATCCCTGTGGCCCTTGCCACAGGACCTCCCTTCTTATCCGGAGTGTATGGGTGCAGCTGGACAGGGGAGCCAAGTCACCGCTAGCTGATGATGCGGGTGGACTGGGGGTTTTGAGGATACCCAGTAAGGCTTTCTGGCAGGGTCTTGGGAGGGCTCTGAGGGCGGCCAAATAAAAACCCCTCACCCAGGAGCTCACTCCCTCCTTGCAGCTCCCAAGGAAGAGGCTGTGTGCAGAGGCCGGCCAGTGCCCTGGAGGGGACAGCACGGCCTCAGCGGCCACCCCTGTTCTACTGCCAGCCAGGTGGGGCAGCGCAGCAATGGCCCAGGTGAGCACGGACTTACTCGGGTAGCGGTAGTAGAACTCGTTCTCCAGGTCGCTGGAGACGTTCCTGCGTTTCTTCTCCTCCCGCCAGCTGGCGTCGGCGTCGGTGTCATAGCGCACGAACACGCCGAAGAGGACCACCATGGCCACCTGCAGCAGCAGGCAGGCAAGCGGCAGCCGCCAGCGAAGGTTGGTGTTCCAGGCCATGCTGCGGGGACATCAGCCGCGGTGGCGGGGCGGCGAGGCTTATAGGAGCCGGGGCGGGGCGGCCGCTGGGGGCCGCGGGACAGTTGACCTGGCGCCGCCCACGCGCACAACCTGCCACTGGGCGCGCCGAGCCGAGGGCCCGCAGCTCCCGCAGGACTGGGGCAGCATGGGGCAGCACGCGAGCCCAACTCCTGGGGGTCTCGGGCATACCTGCCCCTTTCCCTTGGGTTCTGGGGAACAGAGAAAGAAAGGGTTTAGGGGGCGTCTGAGGGCATCTGTGAGCTCCCACCAAGAACTGAATGAAAGAAATTCCTAGGCATGAATCATCATGATCAACGTCTTTCTTTTTCAGAGTATCCAATTCATACAGGACACAGGGATATAAGTCGGGAGTTTAGTTCACAGTGACAACCCATGTCCGTTTCTCAGTTGAGACAAATGTACACTGGTTGGGTAAGATGCCAATAACAGGGCAAAGTGGGTAAAGGGGGTATTGGAACTCTGTGCCATCTTTGCAACTTTTCTGTAAGTCTAAAACTATTCCAAAGTAAAAAGGATGTTAAAGGAAAAAAATCTATAAAGGATTGTAAGGACAATTTCAGAATTTATCACATGTTCATTAACTATCATTGGAAATTATCTTTAGGTTAATATGTAAATAAACCACAAATTTAAGGTAAATCTGTGCCTACTCTATACTTTGTCAAAATAAATTTGATTTTCTAACTTTTCTTACATTGTAGAGATTTTGGAAAATACAGAAATGCACAAAGAAGAAAAAAAGCCAACTGTAATCCCACCACCCAGAAGGAGCACTGATATTTTGGAGTCCGTCTAGTCTTTCTGGCTTGGTGGTGGTAGGAAAAACTGGGGGCGGGGGCGAGAGCTTTGATCTATAATACTGATTCATAGCCTGCTTCACTCAATATTTTGTAAACATCTCCCTGTATTACTTTTCTTTCTTTTTTGGGTGGGGGGTACCAGGGGTCAAACTCAGGACCTCATGCACCAACAGGCGCCCGTGCAGCTGAGCGATATCACTGGCCCTTTTCTCGTATGTGGGTACTGGGAGTCGAACTCAGGACCTTGCGCTTGCCAGGCAGGCGCTTATGCCCCTGAGCCATCTCACCGGCCCTGTGTTACTTTTCTACAAAAACATTTTAAACAGCAGGATAATACCATGCTTTATCTAGCCAAGCCCCTAGTGTTAAACAATGAGATTTTTAAAAATTTGTTTGGTATTATAAATAATGCCATAACATACAGGTACAAAAGTCAAAGCATACAGATACAAAAGTCTTTTCTTGTGTTTCCATGAATTCCTAGAGGCAGGATTGTTTTGGAGTACAGGGGGCTACAGCTAGAGGAGGCAGGACTGATGAGATGGCCCTGGGTCCTTTATCCACTTTCTTCTACTCCCATATGGAAGGATTCCCCCCAGAAAGGTTTTACCCAACAAAGCACACATCCATGATCAGGGATAAGGGGCCTCTCTCAGGAACCCTCACCAATTCTGGGCTTAAAATCTTTGCCAATTGAATTTTAGATTTGTAAAAGCCACTAATGCCATGTATAACACCTGAGGCTGAGCACCGAGTCAGGGTGGCTCCACTGTGCTGGTTTGGGGCACCAGGGTGTCCCACCCCCTTGTGAGAGAAACATCCTGCTTTAAGACAGGGCCAGCTGGGCCGATGAGATGGCTCAGTGGCATAAGCACCTGCCTGGCAAGTGCGAGGGCCCGAGTTTGACTCCCGGAAACCACATACGAAAAAAGGGCCGGTGATATCGCTCAGCGGCACGGGCTCCTGCTGGTGCGTGAGGTCCTGAGGTCAACCCCCGGTGCCCACAAAAAAAAAAAAAAAAAAAGGGCCAGCTAGCTGTCGTGGTGCACACCTGTCATTCCAGCACTCGGGAGGCTGAGGCAGGAGGATCACCATGAGCTCAAGGCCACTCAGGGCTGCACAGTGAGTTCAAGGACAGCCTGGACTAGGAAAGGAGACACTGTCTTGGAAAAAAAAAAAAAAAAAAAAGCCCAAGACAGGGCCAGATACCACAGCAGCATTACCAGCAATAGGGGCCATTCGTTAGGTGCCTGCTGTGGACAGACCCTTTCAATGATTCTTTGTTTCTCAACTAAGCACGAGATGGAGATTGTAGCTACATGCTGCAGATGAAAAAACAGAGTCCTCAGCTGATCCCAGGAACTTGCTAGAGATTCAAACCCTGGGCTGTCTGATTTCAAAGGCTGTCATCTTTCCACCATACAATGCCTGTCCTGTTCAACCAGAACTAGAAGGAGGTTTGAATTCAAATATGTGCCTTCTCTACTGGGGACAGACATCTAAGCGTATGGCAGTGGGAGTCTGTGGAGGGCAGGGACACAAGGGCTGAGCAGGGAAGGCTGCTGAATGTAGATCCATGGGCCTCTGGGTCCCGTAGAGTCACAGGACAGTTATGGAGGGAGGGAGGCTCCCCTGAGACCTGGTCTGTGAGGGGAGGTGGCCACCTTAAGGACAGGAAACAGGGAAGTCAAGTTCCTTGGAAGAGCATCAGGCCAGCCCAGCAAGCCACCCACCTCAGGCGAGACCCAAGTGTGTCTTGATGGGGTGCAGGGGGCTGCTGTGGGGGAGGCAGGGCTGAGGGGATGGCCCTGGGCCCGTCTCCACTTTCTCCTTCCCCAATCTCCACATCCCTCATCCCTCTTCCTTCCCAGCACTATTACCCTGTCCTTGCCTTCCCTGTTTACCTGTCCAGGATCTTCTCCTTACACCAGAATGTCTTGCACCCCAAGTGCAAGAGCACCTAGAAGAGAACCTAGCTTAAGATAGTTGCTCATTGGTTATTTTTCCGAATGAAGAGGTGAAAGCTTTCTATTTATTTATCCTGCTAATTCAAGCACACACAGCTCAGTATTAGCAGTAAATAGCTGTACAAAGGTGCCCTGCCCCTGCACAGTAGATTCTTCAGAAGAGGAAGCCAAGGTAGCTAAGCAGAACAAACCTTTCCTGTGGAGTTGAGGAAAGCTTGTTGAGCCCTGGGGTGATCAGGGTGGGCTTCAGGGAAGAAGTAAATTTTCATCTAGGATTTGGAGGGTGGATAAGAGGTCAGCCTTTTGCCTCTCTGCCCTTGGCTTTTCTTGTCCCATGCAGGTGATTCTAGGCCTCCTCCCACATTCCCACCCTGGCTTAGTACTAGACAAGTGGAAATTCTGGGTTGACCTTTGAGACCCAGGTTTAAGAAATCCACTGCTTGAGCCCATCAGACCCAGCCAGGTTTACCTTAGGAATCAGAAACTTCCTCTTAAAATTCAGATGCCTTGATGAGCAGGAATGACAAGACAGGATGGGTCTTGCTACAGCCAGGGAGAGGCCGGGCGTAGCAGCCGCGGTGGCTGCCAGAGAGAGGACTTGATCAGGGTACACGGGTCCGAGTCTCTCTGTGGCAGGTATGGCAGTGTGTGTGTGTGTGTGTGTGTGTGTGATACAGCATGGGTCACTACTGTCACTCTCCCCTGCCCTTCCCCTGGGCAGATCAGCAGCAACATTCTTGACGCCTTCCGCCTTCTTTGTGGTCACATCAGAGCTTGAGCGTGTGGCAAGAGCAATTGGCCAGGAATCAGGAGCTCTTGGTGCTGGTCACAGTTCCACAGTTGATTGGAACACACAGCCTTTCTGGATCTTAATTCCTCTTCCTGCAGCTGGGACCCTCCATGACAGCCCTGCACAGCTTCCTGGTTTGCTGTGGCCTGCAAAGGAGGCCATATTGCATGGTGATGATCACCTTGATCCAGAGGTTAAGGGGGCCCTGACGGAAGTCCCAGCCCTGTTACTTCCTGCTGGGCAACCTCAGGCAAGCTGCTGAGCCTCTCTGGATGTCTCTTTCCCCCTCTATACAATGAGGGTGGTAGTACTCTGTGATAACTCCGGTGTATGCTTGCTTTCTTTTGTTTTATCTTGTCCCCCTCCCCCATACTAGAAATTGAACCCTTTTCCCTGAGCTATATCATCAGCCCTTAATTTTTTTTTTTTGTGGGTACCGGGGGGTCGACCTCAGGACCTCGCATGCCAGCAGGCGCCCGTGCTGCTGAGCGATATCACCGGCCCCTTTTTCGTATGTGGGTTCCGGGAATCGAACTCGGGCCCTCGCGCTTGCCGGGCAGGCGCTTACGCCGCTGAGCCATCTCACCGGCCCCTAGCCCTTATTTTTTTTGTTTTGAGACAAGGTTTGGCTAAGTCACTAACTTTCCCAGGCTGGGCTCAAACTTGGTGATACTCCTGCCTCAGCCTTCCAGAGTTGTAGGATTATGGGAGGACATCACTATGACCAGCTGCATCAGCTGCTTTTTTTTTGAGACAAGTTCTCTCTATGTAGCCCAGGCTGGTCTTGAACTCACAGCGATCCTCCTGCCTCAGCCTCCCAAGTGCTGGGATTACAGGTGTGTACCACCATGCCCAGCAGGATGCTTTTAACAGAGCCTGGCATTAAGTACTCCATGAAGCAGCCACGCTTACTTATGTGTGACTAGGGGGCAGCAGGACTGGGAAGACTTTGGCCATCTCTTATCACTTGGAATCCCTCAAAGCCAAGTGTGCCACCTGCCCACACCCATGGGAGTCTCCAGCATGGGCAGCCTGGGTATTGAGCGGAGAGGGTTCGGCCTCTGCGAAGCTCTCTCCTCCAGGACACCTGGTGGGATCAGAGATCCCAGCAGCAGGAAATTGTACTCGATGTGAACAGAAAGACAGCACTCCTCCTGTGCTCTTCCTGCCACCCTCTGGATGGAACCATGCAGAAGGGGACTCGGAAGACCAACTCCAGTTAAAGAACTAGCTCCAAAACAACAGGTCTGGATTCCTAGGGAAACGGAGGCGTACAGGAGGACAAATGTCCTAGGTTAAAGAGACATGGCAAGTACATGAAATGCTTTGCTTGATCCTTGATGTGCTCCTAGATCAAAACAAGATGCTGTAAAAAGGGTTGTCAGAGCAACTGGGGAAAATGAAATTAGAATATGTGTTGAACTTTATTAATGTACAGGTTTTGTAAGCATTATGTATTCACAGTAGCCAAAGGGTGGAAGCCACCCAAATGGCCACTGGGTGAACAAAATGAATGGGTAACAAAAATGGGGTACATACATAGAATGGAATATGATTCCTTAAAAATGAAGGGAATCCTGAAATATGACACAAGAAGGGTGAACTTCAAAGACATTGTACTCAATGAAGTAAGGTGGCCACAAAAGGACAAATGGTGTCTGACAATTCCATAGTCTGAGGCAGCCAGAGAAATCATATTCATGGAGACAGAAAGTAGCCAGGGGCTAGGGAGGAGGAAGTGGGGAGTCATGCTGGATGTGTAGTCTCAGTGTTGCAAGGTAAGAAAGTCCAGGAGATGAGTGGTGCTGACGGTTGCAAAACTACGTGTGTTCATTTAATGCCACTTCATTTAACATGATTAAAATAGTAAACTTTATGTCATGTATTCTTTTACTATTATTTTTTAAAATGAAGTAATAAAACTCATTACAATTAAAAATAAAAACTCAAAGGAAAAAAATCTGTGGGAACATACCCAAAGAGTTATTAAGATTAGCATCAAGGTGGGTGTTGTGGCACATGCCTGTAATCCCAGCTACTCAGCAGGCTGAGGCAGAAGGGTGGCAAGTTTAAGGTCAGCATGGGCAGTTTAGGGAGAACTTGACTTAAAATAAAAAATAAAAAGGGGCCTGGAGTGTAGCTCAGTGGTGGAATACTTCTGTAGTGTGCAGGAGGCCCTGAGTTCAATTCTTAGTTTTGGGGGAAAAAATAGCATCAAGTGCAGTGAGGAGTAGGGGGCTAGGGAACAGAAGTAGGAGGGGGATTTCACTGTGTTCCTTTTAATATTTTTTCAATGACTGTATTGCCTAGTCAAATATGAAAAAATATAATAAACATCTTAAAAATAGCTCTTCCTGGTATTGAACCAAACATCCATCCTAGAACCACGTCAAGCACGTCAATCTTCCAGGAAGTGCCATAAGACAATCTCCTGCTCCTCTGAGCTTCCTCCTCAGCTTTACTCCTTCCTCTCAGCACTGGGGACACTGACTGTCACACATGGGATGTCTGTGGCTCGCGACTGTCTACCTCTCCGACCTCCAAAGCAGACACCCTGACCCCCGCACTGGGCCGTCTGCAGGACACATGAGCTACCCACTAGGGAAGCAAGAGGTCTCCATGGCTCCACCCCCTGTTCACAATGGCCCAATCAGGAGGCGGCATGTGGCTCAACCAATCGACTCCCTCTTCCTTCCCCTTGCTATCTAGGCAGTACTGTAAGGGAGTTCGTGCTTGGGGACCGTATTTAACCTAGCAGTGGTGGCCCAGACTCTTTGAGCTGGACAGTTTCTCCTTCATGGGAGTACTTGCTGCCCAGCCTTTCTTGGTTCTAGTCCATTTTCCAGTTCTGGCCTTCCAGCCTCCATCAGTTCCGTGCACTGAAGGCTTTCCAAGCCAAGCGTGGTGATGACTGCCTGTAATGGCAGCACTTTGGGAAGCTGAAACAAGAGAATCACAAGTTCAAGTCCAGGCTAGGTAACTTAGCAACTTTGTGAGACCCTGTCTGAGAATAAAAATTAGTGTTTTTTTTAAAGGGCTGGGGACGTAGCTCAGTGCAAAGGCCCTGGCTTCCATCCCCACCCGGAATGCAGGGGTGGGTGGGGGTGGAGGGAATCTTCCAGTAAGTTGACTTTGCTTACAGTAAGCCTGAACCAGTTTCCGTAGCTCATGAGCAAGAATCCTGACTGCTAAAAGCCCAAGTTTACCGAAAAAGAACTGGGAGATGTGGCAGATTGTATTCCACAGTGGTTTCTCCATTCCATATGCTGGTCAACAATAGCAATTCCTTCCAAGGATAGGTGGGGTCTGTGTCCCCTCTTCCTGAATCTGGGCTGTGTCCCAAATAAAGCATGGCTGGGATGATGGCCTGTGATCTCTGAGGACATATCAAGCTGTACAGCTTTTGCCAGATGCCCATGAGATGCTTGCTGAGGAAGAAGGTCTGGTTGACAATCCCTGATAAGCTCCAGCTATGTAAGTCACCTCATACAACAGCCTAGCCCGGCCTTCTTGTGGCGACGGCCCCATCAGACATCTGGTTGTAGCTGCATGGAGCATCCTGCGAAACCGCTCAGCAGCCTCTATACAGTTGCTTTAAGCCACTGGGTTTGGGGATCATTTGTTATGCAGCAGTAAAAACTAGAAAATAACTTTCTGTCTGCTCCTCACTGCCATGAGGTGAGCAACTTTCCTCTGCCTCACCCTCCCAACAGATGTCTCTGCCTCGCCTCAGCCAAAAAGCTATGGAGCCTCTGAGCAGGGATGAGAGCCGCTGAAATCACTGCAGACCCCACCAGCTGCCATGACCAGAAGCAGCAAGGCAGGAAAGGAGGGAAAGGAGCCAGCACAGGAGTTCTCAGAAGATCTCTGCCTATTCCTGGAAAGGACATGAATATTCCTCCCTCTTATTAGCCTATCTTCCTCCCTCATTATTCCTATCTTCTGCCAGCCCTCTATAGTGCAGTAGATTTGTGAGTAAAAACCCCTTTTCTCCATTCTTTGGCCAATGAATAAGGCAGAAAGAAAGAAGGGAAAAAGAAAACTAGAAAATATAAAACTCGTTTGCTTGCTTTCTTGTCTTGCTTCACAGAAAATTATATTCTTAGCATTTGGAAAGATAACAGGATGAAAGGCAAGGAACCAACATTTACTGAGTCCCATCATGGGACAGATCTTTTTCATGTGACACCTTGTAGATTCTGTGAGCTGGGGACAATTTTTCCTCTGTCAAAACAAAGCATTGGGGTTTGGAGGAGACAAGGCTGCTGGTAGTCAAGTTTTAGATCACAGAGTTGATGTTCTCCCTACTGGAGCAAAGCAACCAAAAATAAAACTAAAGGGTCAAAAGTTAGGGAAGGCTGGGCGTGGTAGCACTTTGGGAGGCTGAGGCAAGAGGATTGCAAGTTCAAGCCCAGTCTAAGCAACTTAGAGACTTAGTGAGATCCTGTCTCAAAATAAAAATAAAAAGGGCTGGGGATGTAGCTCAGTACAAAGACCCTGGGTTCAATCCCCAGTCACACCACACACACACACACACACACACACACACACACACACACACAAGTTAGAGAAGAGAGTTAAATGTAACAACATAGTCTTGCTAGGAGAAAGACGCCAAGGTTCTGTGATCACTTTAAAGGAATTAAAATGTCCATATTGCTTAATCCCACACATTAGTCAAATGACAGGTGAGACATGTCATCCATAAGCCGGAATTGAGCGGTGAGAGTGCTCCTAGAAACTTCCAGCATGCGGTGTTACAAAGGAGACTTCTGGAGCCCTCATGCGTGCATGTCACCGCCACTAGTGCTCAAAGGGCAGTGAGGGGCTGGGGATATAGCTCAGCGGCACAGCACCTGCCTGGCAAATGCAAGGTCCTGAGTTAATTCCTGATCCCCCCCCCAAAAAAAGGGCAGTGACATCTTGCTGAGTTCCTGCAGGAGCCTCATGTACAGCACCCCTAATCCTGTGAGACTGGCATCATTATCCCTTATGACAGCTGGGAAAACAGTCACAGGTGATTAACATATTTGGGCCAAATGTCACACTAGGAAGTGCAGGCTAAAGAAAGGTCCCCACGAAGCAAGGTGACAGGGGCAGAGGAGGGTTGTCAGCCATGCATCTCCACTGGTGGAGACCCCCAAACTGAGACTCAGACACAGGTGGGCTGTGGCACAGAGAGATGTGGGTGGGAGGGGAACTGGCAGAATGTGGTGGCCCCTAGGGAACATTGTGTGAAAGATACCAGAGAAGGAGCAGTGTCCTCATCACCCTAGGCTGGGACAGAACCTGCATCGATGACATCTCACCTTTACATGCCAGCTAGGAGAGGCCATCTGATCAACTCCTTGATTCAGTCAGGAGGCAACTGCTACCACAGAGAAAAAGGGACACATCCAAGGCCCCCAGCATGGCAGCAGCAGGACAAGACCAGATCTCCTGTTCCTGACTGGGTGGTGCTCAGTGTCACCTTCCCGTGCTCTGGGAACACACATGGTCTTTACCCAGGGTGACCCCTCACACGTGCAATCCAGGGAGGAATGGGAAGGGGCATTATTAATAATTACCCCAGGAGAGCAGGTGCAAACAGGACCGCCCTGGACTAGTAGGACATACAGTCACCCTAGCATGACAGCTGGATGCCACCCACCTGCCACCAGCAAAGCATCTTTGCTGGCTTATGAGCAAAGTAACCTGGAAATTTGTCATCACCCTGCAAACTCAATAGGAGCCACTGAGCAGCCCCAAGGGTCTCATCTTTCCAGGGTCTTCAGGGTACCCATAACTAGCTACACCATAACTGCCCTCTGTCCCCCCCCAGAACTATGCATGCATAACAGCCCCATTTGTACTATCCCCATCTATCCCAGGGCAAGGTCCCTGCTAAGCCCTGGCAGAACTCCAGTTTCAGGTGCCTCTCGCTGGTGACACCCACTGAACCAAAACCATCTTCATTGCAGGGCTGTGAACAGGGCCCTCCTATGCACCATAGGACAGGGAGGGACAGTCTCTCCTGGAAGCCAGGTCATGGTGGAAACATCCAGGATGTGAGAAATTTACTGAGTGGCCTGGACTGGCTGTGCTACTCCCCCTGCACCCCTGCAGTGAGTCCAGGAGCCATGGGACCACTTGCTTTCCTACTAGGAAGCTGGGACCTCCTTTTGTACCCTATGAGTTTCTCCAAAGGAGAGGTAGAGTGTCTTGGGGACAGACAGGGCAAGGTAGATGCTGGATGGATCCCATATGTCTCTGACTAATCATGCCTTCCATATCCTCACCCTTGTGACAACTTTTGCCATCATGACTCTGAGCCTGGTCATGTAATTTTCTTGGGCTAATGGCACATCAGCAAGATGGCATAATCACAAGCTTGAAAATCACATGTGCTTTGGGCTTACCGTCTGAGGGACCACTGTGGGCAGGTGAAGAAGCCCAGGCTAGCCTGTGGAGGCCTAGCCCAGCCCACAGCCAATTCCAACTGCCAGAAAGATGGCCCTGTAGAGATCCAGCCCTAACGGTACCACATGTAGACTGTAGCCACGTGAATGTGTCCAGAGGAATCACCCAGTCCAAACTGCCAAGGGACACCATGATGGACACACAAAACAGTCATTATTTTAAGTCATTAAGTTTTAGGTGGTTTGTTACACAGCAGTAGCTAACTGATACATTGGTTTAATGTCTCTGTTCCAGCTGGGACTAAGTCTGCATTATTTGGTGACTTATATCCAGTACTTTGAATTCACAAATGAGTCAGATAACCTGGTTCTTAGTCCTAAAGAGTCTGAAAGTCCAAGAGTTTCTGCTGCACCAGCCTAACGAGCTACCCATCCTGGGTCAGTGGGGTCAGGGCTGGGACATGTCATCCAGCCTAGGCCAGCCAGTGCTTCCAGGCCACGGTGATGGGTTAAGGAGAGGGTGGGACCTGAGATACTCCAGTCTGATACCTAGGACTTTTGCTGAGAATGATAGGCAAAAAAACAAGTTGTTGTCCCCTGGGCCTTGGAAGGAGCCCAGCACTGCCCAACCCTCAACATCAGCCCAGCCGCTGACTCATTTGAACATCAATTCTCCAGAAGCCACATTAAGAGAACAGACTTGGGCTGTTTCAGCCATAAAGTCTGTGGTGATTTAAAGCAGCCCTGGGAGACCAACACAGGCCCTGTCCTGGGCCTGTGAGCGGGAAACTCTGCAGGTGGGGCCAGCACCCTGCCTTCTGGGGACACTGGAAGGGTGAGAACCTCAGCCCTCAGTGCACATCAGACTCAGGTGGGGAGCTTCCAAAACCCCAACACCCAGCTCCACTCCTGGAAATTCTGACAACTGCCCTGGAGTGGAGCTGAGACCCAGTTTTCAAAGCTCCTTCTAGGATTGTAGTGCACCAGTCAGAAAACCTGGGGTTCCTTCCTGCACTCCTACTCTCCTCCTTTTTCCCCTAGAAACTGGGTCCTTCGTCTTCTTTTTCCTTCTTGTCTGAGCCAGCAGTGGGCCTGTTCCTGAGATGGCAGAGAAGGGTTTGCCAATATTTCTAATTAAAGCAAAAATTATATATGTTATCTATTTAAACACGCTTGTACATAAATCTTATTAAATATGAAATTTTCTAATGAAAGAAAATTTATGTTTACTATAGAAAAGGAAAAATTATATTTAACATAGAACATTTTCTATGTATATCTGTCTCAAACTTCAGTGCAGGAAGAGATTTAGTCACATATTCCCAAAAGAGAAGGAGCTCAGCGACCATCTGGTTCTGCCACACCCTATCCAGTTGGGGAAACTGAGGTTGCAAAAGAGACAGTGATAGTCCAAAGTGATAGGAGTGAAGCCCTAAGCATTGGACAAAATCCTGGTTTTTTGCTCTAAAATCTGCTGCCCTTCCACCTGCCGGTTTGGCAGGCTCTGCTCCCTGTGGTGGAAAGGGGGGGGCGTGTTCCAGCAAGGACCTGACCCTCTTTCCCCCACCCACACCCCATCCTGATTTTCAGGCTGGTCGAAGGGGGCCTGTGCAATAAGCAAGGCTGGAACTCGCTGGAGGTGACCTTGAACTGGGGCCCCAAAGGCAGGAGCAATTCTGATGGCTCAAGATAAGGGTAGACCTGCGGGAGGAGAGGCAGCCAGCCGCGACTATCGCATCTGCAGAGCAGCCCGCGGGCTGGCGCCTGCCCTGCGCTGGAGGGGTCGAGTGAGGGGACAGGAAGGGAAGGGGGAGGAGAGAGCAGGGGAATTGGCCGGACTGTAACGAAGACCTGCACACACAGCACCCTCCCACGGAAGGGCCAACAGAGGCGGGGACCCGCGCCCCTCCCCCCTGCAAGCCCCCTACTGGGGTGGGGGAGCAGAGAACTCAGCCGGGCTGCAAAGGGACCAATTTGGGGGCAGACACTAATATGGGATCCTGAAAAGCACAGGCAGTGTTTGGTCTCACAGGATCTGCCACTTTCATCTGTGTGACCTGGAGGAAGCCCCTGAGACTGCTGGGCTAGTTTCCTCTGTGGTAAAACAGGAATAGTAACAACAGGTGGGTCCTGCGGGGGTTTGAGGAAGAGCTGGGAACCGGAACTGGTACCATGTGTGCAAGTGGGGCTCAAGAGAGGGGAGACAGCACCCCAGCGCCTGCTACCTGCCACCCGCTCTTCTTCCCTCTCCCTCCGGTACACAGGTAGCTGTTGCACCCATGGGGCAGCAGAGTGAGCAGGTGTCAGGTACTCAGGACAGGAGCCTGGCCCAAACTGTCACCTTTACTTTGGCTGCTGATGTCCTTGCTGCTCTAATGTGCACTTGCACAGGGTTTCTGTTGTCCCCCTGGGGGATTCTAGACCCAGTGTGAGGTTTTCCTATCCACAGAAGCACTTATAAAACCTGAGGGGAAAAATTACTGGCCTCAAAGGATGAAATGAAAAGTGCTGTTTTGTTAAACGTCCATAAAATACACTATTATTTCAACTTTATTACCCATATTCAGAAACATTTAATATTTTATATGTTAGATTTTTCTCATTCTTCAAGAATTTAAACTGGGCGAAGTGGCACATGCCTGCGATCCTTGCTACCTCAGAGGGTGAATCAGGAAGATCACAAGTCGGAGCTTAGCCGGAGGAACTTAGTGAGACCCTGCCTCAAGATGAAAACTAGAAATGGCTGGGGATGTATCTCAGTGGTAGAGCACTCCTAGGTTCCATCCCCAGTACTAAAACAGGCGGTGTTGGTGCTGGAAAAACTGGCTCTGCACATGCCAAAGATTAAAATTAGACCCCTATCTTTTACCATGCACTAAACTAAATTCAAAATGGATCAGAGATCTAAATATTAAAACAGAAACATTAAATCTGCTGAAAGATAGAATAGGTAAAACTCTTGAAGCCATTGGTGTCGGCAAAGACTTTATGAATAAAACCCCAGTTGCACAGGAACTATCACAAAGAATCAACAACTGGGATCTCATCTTGTTAAAAAGCTTTTGCACAGCAAGAGAAACCACCAACAGAGTGAAGAGACAACCCACAATGTGGGAAAAAATGTTTGCCAGCTGTTCCTCAGACAAAGGATTACTATCGAGAACATACAAAGAACTCAAAAAAATCAGACCTCCCAAATTTAAAGACCCAATCTAAAAATGGGCATCTGAGATGAATACACACTTCTCAGATGAAGAAATAAAAATGGCAAATAAATATATGAAAAAATGTTCAACATCACTGGTCATTCGAGAGATGCCAATTAAAACAACACTGAGATTCCATCTCACCCCAGAAAGAATGGCTATTATCAAGAAATCAACCAATAACAAATGCTGGAGGGGCTGTGGGGAAAAAGGAACCCTCTTCCACTGTTGGTGGGAGTGTCGACTGGTACAACCACTGTGGCAATCAGTGTGGAGATTCCTCAAAAAACTGGGATTGGAGGTTCCATTTGACCCAGCCATTCCCCTTCTGGGTATCTTCCCAGAAGAATTAAAAACATCGTACCACAGCGATATATGTGCCCCCATGTTTATAGCAGCACAATTTGCAATACCCAGATCTTGGAAACAACCCAAATGCCTATCAACTGAGGAATGGATAAGAAAGATGTGGTATTTTTATAAAATGGAGTACTATTCAGCCATAAAGAAAGATAAACTGAGAATTTTATAGGTAAATGGATGCAACTCGAGACCATAGTCATAAGTGAAATAAACTGGACGCACATGTGTAAACATCGTATTGTCTCCCTAGTGTGAGAAACTGAAAGAGTAAATAAGATCCAAAACATACAATAGATATGGTAAAACAGGAAGAAACTGTTCAAAAGGGAAGAGAAACTGGGATGGGGGAATGGAGAAAAGAAGGAAGGGAAAAGAAAAAAATTTATATATAAGATAGTTAGATACACTACTAATTTCTCTTAGTTCATTGAAAAGAAAGGTTCGTGCTAATATTGTTTGGACAATTGAATGCTGATATCCTGTACCCTGAGTAACTAATTTAAAAATAACAATACACAATGTATTAACCATTTTTGCCCTCCTATTATGTTGTTTTGTAATTTTGTTCTATTATTTCCTCTTTAAAATAAAAAAAATACGAGGCAAGATGGCGGCAACCAAGAGGAAACGGCATGGGAACTTGCCGGTTCAGGCGAAGAAGCCAAAAAGAAACAAAAAAATGCCAGGCCTCCAGCTAAGTCATTGGCTGTGGCAGAAGAGATGGAGGGAGCAGAGAGAGACATATCCCAGGCCCTGTTTGCAAGGGCAAATGGAAAAATAAGGAACGGATTCTCATCTTTTCTTCCAGAGGAATAAACTTCAGGACAAGACATTTAATGCAGGACTTGAGAACCTTGATGCCTCATTCTAAAGCAGATACTAAAATGGATCGTAAAGATAAATTATTTGTGATTAATGAGGTCTGTGAAATGAAAAACTGCAATAAATGCATCTATTTTGAAGCTAAGAAAAAACAAGATCTTTATATGTGGCTTTCAAATTCACCTCATGGGCCCTCTGCCAAGTTCCTTGTTCAAAATATTCATACCTTAGCTGAACTAAAGATGACTGGAAACCGTTTGAAAGGTTCTCGGCTGCTTTTCTCTTTTGACCCTGCTTTTGATGAATTGTCACATTATGCTTTGTTAAAGGAACTCTTAATTCAGATTTTTAGTACACCATATTATCATCCCAAATGCCAGCCATTTGTGGACCATGTATTTACTTTCACCATTTTGGATAATAGGATATGGTTTCAGAACTTCCAGATCATAGATGAAGATGCTCAACTTGTAGAAATAGGACCTCGTTTTGTCTTAAATCTGATGAAGATTTTTCAGGGAAATTTTGGAAGACCAACTTTATATGAAAATCCTCACTACCAGTCACCAAACATGCATCGGCGGATCATAAGATCCATCACAGCTGCAAAATACAAAGAGAAACAGCAAGTAAAAGATGTGCAGAAACTGAGAAAGAAAGAGCCCAAGACTGTTCTTCCACATGATCCTACTGAAGATGTTTTTGTTATACCAGCTGAGGAAAAACCAGTAGAAATACAATGGGTAAAACCAGAGCCAAAAGTTGATTTGAAAGCAAGGAAAAAAAGGATTTACAAAAGGCAAAGAAAATTGAAACAGAAGATGAACAGTGGAAGTGCAAAATGAATAAATGGATAACTAAGTTGTTTTCCAATTAATGTATATTTATTTCCTATTCATTGTGTAAATACATCTATTATCCTGGACTGCCTTATAGCTAACTAGTGTGCCATTTAAAAGAAAAAATATCTTAGAATCAGTGGTGTTTATCTTTTTCTAAATGAAGCACTGTATCACCAGAACTCATCCATTAATTTTGGGCTTCTTTTCAGAGTTTGCTGTTACTAAAAATTTTTTTTTACTTTTTCTTTCTTTTTTTAAAAATTTCTTTCTTTTCACTGAAAATTTAGCACACTTAATTTAGGCTTGCTTTCTTGGTTACAATTCTGGGTATGAGGAATTAAAGTCTATATCCTAAAGGCATAACTGCATACCCATGTTTTTTGTGGCATAATTCACAGTAACCAAGACACAACCAACGTAGGTGCTCATCAACCGAAGAATAGAAAAAGGAAATGTGGCATATAAGAAGAGGATTAGGTCATTTGCAGGAAAATGAATGGAACTGGAGACAATCATGTTAAGTGAAATAAGCCACTCAAAAGTACCAAATGTTTTTCCTAATATGGAGACTACAAAAGATGGCATGAAAGTAGAAGGGAGACTTGCTATAAAAGGGAAAGGGAATAAGAGGTATGTAAGGAGGGTAATGGGGTGGATATTGTGTGCTCAAAATTATAAAAATAGCACATCGAACCCAAATACTTTGTAAAAATAGGTACTAACAAAAATACATACGTTACAACATTTTTGGTTTATCAAGCTGAAATTAAAACATTTATTTTAGGTCTATTATAAAGGGATTAGGCATTTTGAGAACATAGTTTGTGGATGACAAGGTAGGGTTGGACTGGTAGAAAATTATCTTACTGAGGCTTGACCCCCAGAATCACCAGTTAATGAAGGCTTGAAAAACCTCTTCCTCAGATCAAAAGAGTACATTGAAACTCTTAGCTTTTGAGAATCGAATTAACTGTGGAAAGCATTTTGTAAATTTACAAATTTATTTTACAAGCAATGCATATGAGTTATTTATTTAAACTCAGGAAAAAAAGGACAATTGTGGGGGGTACCAGAATATTTGAACTTCTCTCACCAATATTGCTTATTGAAAGCACAGGGGACACTGGGCTTAAGACCCTAGAGGTAGATAAGTGACCAAATATTTCTCCAGTGACTAGAAGGTAGGTAGCTGCTGAGATGGACAGATGTAAATATACATATTTTATATGCATCTAACAAAATTGAATCATGCATATGCTGTTGTGTCAACTTTTTATCTAGTCTTTTTCCTATGTCTTCCTGTACAACCTGTCTACTATACAGTATTCCACTTTGTAACGTAGCTGAATAATCTGACCAATATCAATTCCTTGTTGGATATTTCAGTTTTGTTTGTTTTGCTGGCATAAGTGCTTATCATAACCATTCCTGTATATAAATTTGTGGTGTCTTAGAATTGGAACTCAGGATAAAGTTTTAATCATTAAGGTTTTTTTTCTTGCTTGTACAAAATTGTAACTTACCAGAGGTTAACATGTTCATTTCATTGTACTGTACTGATGCCAGTGGTGAGATAATGTCAATTGGAAAAGGGTATTTTTTTCTCTGGGTTTGGAATTATTTTTTGTGACTCGACTAGTCTTGTTTTTTGTATTAGAGTTATCATTTACTGATTTCTAAAACCTCTGTTTATGGCAATTTCAGGTATTTTGCCTGATTTGTTTACAGTTTAATTTTATGGCTATTATTTAAAATCTTTATGTCAGTGGAAAAAAAATACGCAGTGTTGATGATTAAGTAATCACAATTATAATCTAAGTAAGCCGTGACCAAATAATGCAAAATTATAAGCATTATTCTAGTAGATCATCATGAGAGCTGAAAAATGCAAACATTTTAGATCTGTTTGAGGGCTACATATAAGTTGAAGGGATGAGCAGGAACAATGTCCTCCATACTTGGGATGGTAGTTACATCTGCAGTGTCGGGAGGGGATGTCAGAGAAGGTCCCCAGGATGTTTATAAAACCATCAAGTGACATTTTATTTCCTAAGCTGAGAGGTGTTCCCACAAGTTTTTATTATTCTTTGTCCCTTTTCCTACATATGAAAAAAAGTTGTAACAAAATTTAAATGTATGTTTTTGTAGTAAGAAGAAGAGAAAAAAATGTCCTCCAAATAATTTCAAGTTATCTAACTCATGGCAAATTAATTTTTAATGTGAAATGGGGGTATTTTAATATGTTCTATGCAATATAAAGTAAAGCTTCCAGAGAACAAGTCCTCAATCCCTTGACTTTACTCTTCTCCTGGTGTCTTTGTTCAAACAGAAATGGAGCAAGAGCGTGAGGGTGGGAGCTGAGGGCCGGGAGATGGGGTCTGTCAGCTAAATCAGAGTCTGCAACAGATTGAATTTTGTGGGTTCTAAATTCATGTGTTGAAGTTCTAATCCCCAGTGGGCTATACTTGGAGTAAGGACATCATGAAGGTTAAATGAGGTCATAAGGACACAGTTCTGATCTGATAGGATTAGTGTCCCTCTAAGAGACACCAGAGGACTTTCTGTCTAGGGAGTGATCAAAATTATGATGAATGTTGCTGCTAAGTGCCATCCAACAAAAAGATGGATTTGTACAAACATGACAATCTATTCTCATCCACCCTGTTAACTGGATCTGGCACTGTGCAGCTTCTGGCTGTTCTACAAAGTCAAGATGATTGTGAAAAGTAAATGTTTTGAATCAATTCAGGACACGGAGGCAGCCACAGCAGCACAACTGAAGACACTCACGGAAGAGGACTCCCAGGACTGCTTCAGAAATTGGTAAGGTGATGGGATAAGTGTGTTGGAAATGAGGAGTGCTTTGAGGGAGATTAATAACAATGTGTCTTTTATTTTAATAATTTTTAAAATTTAAACACACCTCATATTTTTTTTCAATCACATGTTGTATGTGAGGCCACAGAGAAATGGCAGCTATGTGCAAGCTAGGAGGACAGCCTCCATCAAGGAACTGAACTGCCTGCCACCTTGATCTTGGATCCCAGCCCCAGACCTACAAGAAATAAATTTCTGCTGTTTAATCCATCCAGTTCATGGTATTTTATTATGGCACCTGAGCAAACTCGGACAAGGACTCAGCTGCTTCCCGGTCAGCCAAGGATGCTGATTAAAATGCATGGCTCCTTTTTTGTGGAATGTTGTTCTGACCAAAATTGATCAGGATTAGAGGACACCCACAATAATAAGTTATTATTATTGTTATTCACAATCAAGCCAAAGCCACTTGTAATATTTACAAAAAGAAAATATAACAAAGTAAGTTAAGAATGATACGAACTCCCAGAACCTCAGCCCTCAACCCAACCTGTCTCAGGAAGAGACAGGAGGCAGTGGGACAATGGGGCATTGTCCACTGACCTGCTACGTGTGGCAGGGCTGAGTCTGCATGCTTGTGGAGTGAACAGATTAATCATCATTAATAAATCAACTAAGGAGGAAGAGGAAACAAAACAATAAAGACATGTTGGAACCTCATGCATGGGGCAATAATGTAAGCTATTTCCTAGCTGAGTCAGATGGTAATTTTCAAGCACTGGAAGAATATTTCCTTGATTTTCTTCATGCTATTCATAATGTCAGACTATAAGCACAAGCACAATTTTAAATTTAACTTGAATTATTAATGTCCCCCTTCTTCTTTTCTTTCTTTTTTTTTTTTTTTTATTACTGGGGATTCACACTGAGCTATATCCCCAGCCCTATTTTATTTTTTATTTTGAGATAGTGTCTTCCTGAGTTAATTTTCCCAGGCTGGGCTCAAATTTGCAATCTTCCTGCCTCGGCTTCACAAAGTTCTGGGATTACTGGTGTGCATCACCACACCCAGTTTCCATTACTCTTTTAAGTCTAGGTAATCAATAAAACAATAAACCAATCCTTGATCTGTAGCATTTGCTGGTTCTCATGTTGCAAATACTCCTGCCATGACTAATTCCAAGCTCCCAACATGATGTCACTGAACACAGAGCTGAGAAAAGACATACATAGCCATTATTTAGACCACAGACCACTACACAGATCACAGATTTGAAAAAGAGCCAAATCCATTTTCACACATAGAAGCTAATTGAAAAAAAAGTTCAGTGGATGGCCACAAGGATCCTTCAGCCCCAGATAAGCTGGTGCCATATGGAGCAGATAGATACAGACCATCCTTACCAAGCTGGGCCCAAATGGAAGATGTGTGAGCAAGATAAATGCTTGGTGTTCTTGAAGCTACTGAATGTTTGGGCAGTTCGTTGTGAAGTAATTAGACAGCTGGAACATGTTCTGAAAAGCTTACTTTTTGAATGCAAGAGAGAGAGGGTTGGACTCCAGTTAATTTGCTGGGAATGGCAGAGAACTTCCTGCTAGATGATCCAGGCAGCAATTGGTGGTGATTAGGAGCTCTTAATGCAGGAGTTATGGATTAATGAGAATGTGCTAGTTCTTTTTTGAAACTTACACAGAAAAGAGGTCTATTGGCTCACTGTTTTGAGTTTGAGAGGCTGAATTTTCAAACAGCATGGTGATGGTTCCAGCAAGAGCCTCATGATCGTAGCATCATGGTAGATGCACAGGCAAGAGGAATCAAATGGTGAGACAGGAAGTCAGAAGAAAATGTACTACTTCTTAAGGATATGTTATGTGTTGGGAAGGACTACCGCTGAGCTACATCCCCAGCTCTTTTTTATTCTTTATTGTGAGATGGGGTCTCTCTAAGTTGTCCTGCTATGTCTGTCCCTTTGGATGGCATATGAAAAATGCTGGTAGGAGGTTTGGTTTGAAAACAATAAACAATATTACAGTATAACATTATACTTATAGTGGGGGCCATGACTAATTGCCTACCCAGTATCTACTCTCCTTATTACAGAAGCCCAGTTGTTTTCTTTAAGGTAACAATGCAACTAGCTAAAATGCCTTCCCAGACTCCCTTGCAGCTAGGTGCAGCCATATGACACTTCCGCCATAAAAAGTATATAGTAATAAGTCCCTTACGAACATTTGAGTTGCGAACTTTCACAGACACTAACAGATCTCGCCTTTGGTTTTTTAATGCTTTACATCATATATCTGTGTCAAAGGTGTATAAGACTCACTTTGTTGGATTTAGGCATAAATCCAACTTATGAATGGAACTTAAGTCAGACTTACTGTACCTACTATGATTCCATTTTTATATAAAACAGCTACATATAAACATAGACATCAAATGTTAATAGTAGTAGATTAATGGATGATATTTATTTTATTTGTAAGTACATTGTCTGAATTTTTTTAAAAATACTATTTTTTATTTATTATTTATGATTTAAAATTACTTTCATTTTGAAAACAAGTAGACATTAAAATAATTATTTTTTCTGTCACAAAACTTCACACAAGCAACAAGAATTAGCATACAGAACTCAGTTAAACAATATTAGGAACAATCTGGATTTTTGTATTCAAATAAAAATGCTGGGCATGGTGTCGCACACCTGTAATCCCAGCTACACGGGAGCCTGAGGCAGAAGGATTGAAAGTTCAAGCACAGCCTGGACAACTTAGCAAGACCCTATCTCACAATAAAGAATAAAAAAGAGCTGGGGATGTGGCTCAGTGGTAGAACATTGGCCTATGAAGCTCTGGGTGCAATTTCCAGAAGCAAAAAAAGAAAACAAACAACAAGCAAACACCAAGATTCAAATGTTGGGATATTCTCATTTTGATGCCATTTCTGGTTACAGAGGCCTCTAACAAAATGATTATTATGATAGCTTTGTTTTTGTGTGAAATTTACTTTTTCTATTTTTATGTACACAGACAGCCCTTCTTAAAGGATTCTGTCCACATGGGGCTTAAGTGTACAAGCTGGAGATGGAGAGAGGGCTTGGAGACACAGCCAGGGCCTTACAGGGGAATAATCAGTCCCCCAAACCCAGGAGTCTGTGTCCAGACTCTCTAGCAGCACCTTCCTTGGCCAGGCTTCAGGAGATCCCCTGCCCCCTGCCCCCAGCATCAGCAGTCTCTATTTTAGCCTGTTTCTCTCACCTTGGTCCTGGACATCCTGGGTGCTTCTTCTTTCCAGATATTTGTTTTGCAAATATTTTCTCCCATTCTGCAGCTTTCTTATTTATTTTTTTTTTTTTTTTTTTTGCTTATTTATTTTCTTAACAGTGTTTTGGATGAACAATTTTTAAAATGTTGATGAAGTCTAATTGATCTATTTTTACTTATGGTTATGGGTTCTTAAGAAAACCTTTCCTATCTGGAGCCACAAAGCCATCCCCATTTGTTCTCGTTTTGCTGTGTTAGTGTCTGTGTTTATGTCTGTGATCTGTCTTGAATGACATTTTGTGTGATGTGAGGTAGGAGTTGAGGTTCATTCTTTTCCTATATGGATATATAGTTAACCCAGCCTCATTTACTGAAAAGGTTTTGGAGGCTGAGGGTGTGGTTCAGTGGTAGAGCTTTTGCCTAGCCACAGAGGTCTAGCTCCTAGGCATGGTTTTGCCCAGGGAACACTGCTGCAATGGAAGAATAGCACCCCAGACCCCCAGCAAGGGGTGTACCCCACTCCACACTCCTCAGCACCTCTGGACCAAAGTCCTGCCCCTTCCCCCAAAGCAGAAGCACCATTCAATTCATTGCATGATATTCAGCAAACTCCCTAGACTTTCAGAGCTATAAAAATGGGGATTTTAGAATACTAGAATACTTAGTATTTAAGAATTTAAGAATTCTTAGATTTAAGAATACTTAGAAGAAATTTTGGAGGATTAAATATGAATGCCCCAAAGCGCAATGCCAGACACTCAGAAAGTGTTCAATAAGCATTATTTCCCTTTTTATGTTCTTCTCTGTAACACCTTGAGGCCAGGCAAACTGCAAGTTCCCAGAAGGAACTACTATTGTTTTTTCATGCCCAGAAATACTGCCCCAGTGAGGGGCCTCCCCCAGAGAACCCTGGGTAATACTGCAGTACCAAGATCCTCAGCAGAATGGATGCTTGGGCAAGTGGCTGCTGTAGAGGAAAAACAATGTCCTCAGAAGATCTGCCCCTTCTTGGGACCTGCCAAAGATACATATTCTTTGTGTCTTTGCCAATTAAACTTTGCAGATCTGAGGCTTCAAGACTCCCTGTCCAGCTGGAGCTGAAGTGTTTGCATATTTCAAATGTTTTCAAGGGCCGGTGAGATAGCTCAGCGGCATAAGCGCCTTGGCAAATGCGAGGTCCTGAGTTCGACTCCCAGTACCCACATACAAAGGAAAAAAGGGCTGGTGATATCGCTCAGCGGCACAAGCGCCTGCTCACAAGCGCAAGGTCCTGAGTTCGACCCCGTACCCACAAACACAAAAAAAATGTTTTCAAAAGAAGAGGTGCTACATAGTGATGCATACCTGTAATCCCAGCACTCAGGAGGCTGATGCAGGAGGATCATGACTTTGAGATCAGTCTGGGCTGCATGGAGAGTTCTAGGCTAGCCTGGACTACAGGGTGAGACCCTGTTTGGAAAAAAAAAAAAATGGGGAAGGAGGAGGAAGAGGGGGAGGAGGACATTTTCATCCTTGTCACCCTCATGTAGAAACCAGTCTCAGCATGAGGGGAGTATATTTACATAGCCAGATTCCAGCCCAACCCGGTTCAGAATCTTTGGGGTGGGGCCAGCTGTGGGTATTTATTTTTAAGGCCCCAGGAGCTTCTAATGCATAATCAGGGTTAAGAACTACTGGTCTAATCCAACCTCCTCATTGTGGAGATAAAAACACACATGCAGACCACATGCTCAGAGGGGCCTGTGCTTGGCTGAATGTTCAGATGTGGCCACCGTGAAATTTTTAATTCTTAAACAAGGGACCCTGCAGTTTTACTTTGCACAAGGCCCTGCAGGTTTCACAGCCCATTCTGGCCATCACACTGCTCTCAAAGGCAGAGTGAATTCTCACCCCATTAAAGAAAGGCGGGGAACACACTCAGGGCTCAGAAATGTGCTGGGAGTGAGGAGGGAGGGTGAGGTACAGCTTGCCAAGCCCATGTCCTCTGCCTGGCCTTCCACGGCCCATGGAGCAGAGATGTCCATTCCGTGGGGTCAGGGAGGGAGGCTGTCCTCTCATCTCTTGGGGGAAGCCGTGGGGATGATGCAGAGACAGTCAGCCAGGCCTCTTCCTACCTGCGAGAGGTCCTCCAAGCCTCAGTTTTCTCATCTGTAAAAGGGAGGAAATGATGCTGGCCTTGCAGAATTACTTTGAGGAGTACCAAGCATCAAGACTATCCCACTAGGTGCTGGAAACATGTGACTTCTCTTCCTTTTATTTGGCAGAGGGGGAAGTGACTTTCTTCAGACTAATGGATCCAGCCCGTCAGTCACCCAACGTCCTTTATCTCCCTGGGAGGTGGGGGGAGCTCAACTTCTGCAAGTTCCCAGGCTTCCTCTTTTCTCATGAAAACTAAGGACAGGTGGTTGTGGGGATGGCTTCAGCTCCGGAGCAGATAGCAGCCCGCGGTGAGGACTTGCTGCTGCTGCACTCTTGTGGTAATCTGTGGTATCTGCATAAATTGCTAACTTGAGGCCGGTGAGATGGCTCAGCAGCGTAAGCACCTGCCTGGCAAGCGCGAGGGCCCGAGTTCGACTCCGGAACCCACATATGAAAAAAGGGCTGGTGATATCACTCAGCAGCACGGGTGCCTGCTGGCGCACGAGGTCCTGAGGTTGACCCCCGGTACCCACAAAAAAAAAATTGCTAACTAAATGAGCCTGTACTCCTGATATATTTATTAATTGGCAAATTACATGCAGACAATTTTCTATTAATACTTCTAGGTATTATAAAATTAAAAACAACTAAAACCAGAAATTTATAAAAATGATATAGAAAGGAAATGAGCAATTTTAAAATGTCTTGCTAATTGTTATATCTTCATACTTTTTTTTTTTTTTTTGAGACAAGGTCTGGCTATGTAGTTCAGGCAGGACTTGAACTCACTTTGTAGCCCAGGCTGGCTTTGCAATCATGGCAATCCTTCTGCCTCAGCTTCCTGAGTGGTGGCATTACAGGTGTGTGCCACCATGGCCAGCCTGATGCTATCATTTTAACTACTACTTTAAGGCCCAATATACACTTTGAATAGGGTTTGTGTTTAATGATAACAAAAACATTCATATTTCATTGGCTCTTTGTTTTTGTTTTACAGTCCTGGGGACTGAATCCAGGGCTTTATGCATGCTACATAAGTGCTGTACTACTGAGCTACACCCCCAGTCCCAGATCCATATTTCAAATAGCCTTTTTGCTAATTCCAAATTTTATTTGGGCAATTTGGTGTGAGATTTGAACAAACTGTCTTTAAAAAAAGAAAACTCAAAATGTGGCTGACAAAAGGAAAAGAATGTCAGGCCCATCATGCTCATGTGGTTTGCTTGTGATTGTATTATTGATATCAATAATATAATTTCACTATGTAGTTTCTCAATAGGAATCCTTTTTTAAGAGAAAAAATACAACAAAATTTCAAAACAAGATAATAGGAGAGTAACAATGGTTAATACATTACATATTGTTACCTTTAAATTAGTTACTCAGAATACAAGATAATAGGCATTTAAATGTCCAAACAATATTAGCACAAACCTTTCTTTTCAATGTACTAAGAGAAATTAGTAGTATAACTATCTTGTGTGTGTATATATATATATATATATATATTCTTTTTTGTTTGTTTGTTTTTCTCGTCCTTCTTTTCTCCTTTCCCCCATCCCAGTTTCTCTTTCCTTTTGAACAGCTTCTTCCCATTTTACAATATCTATTGTGCATTTTGGATCTTATTTACTCTTTCAGCTTCTCACACTAGGGAGACAATACAATGTTTACACATGTGTATCTGGTTTATTTCACTTATGAGTATGGTCTCAAGTTGCATCCATTTACCTATAAAAGTCTCAGTTTATCCTTCTTTATGGCCGAGTAGTACTCCACTGTACAAAAATACCACATCTCTTTTATCCACTCCTCAGTTGATGGGAATTTGGGTTGTTTCCAAGATCTGGCTATTACAAATTGTGCTGCTATAAACATGGGGGCACATATATCGCTGTGGTACAATGTTTTTAATTCTTCTGGGAAGATACCCAGAAGGGGAATGGCTGGGTTAAATGGGACCTCCAATCCTAGTTTTTTGAGGAATCTCCACACTGATTTCCACAGTGGTTGCACCAGCCTACACTCCTACCAACTGTGGAAAAGGGTTCCTTTTTCCCCACAGCCACGTCAGCATTGTTATTGGTTGATTTCTTGATGACAGCCATTCTTTCCAGGGTGAGATGGAATCTCAGTGTTGTTTTAATTGGCATCTCTTGAATGACTAGTGATGTTGAACATTTTTTCGTATATTTATTTGCCATTTGTATTTCTTTATTTGAGAAGTGTGTATTCATCTCAGATGCTCATTTTTGGATTGGGTCTTTAAATTTGGGAGGTCTGATTTTTTTTCAGTTTTTTATTTGTTCTCAATTGTAATCCTTTGTCTGAGGAACAGCTGGCAATCATTTTTTCCCACGTTGTGGGTTGTCTCTTCACTCTGTTGGTGGTTTCTCTTGCTGTGCGAAAGCTTTTTAATAAGATGAGATTCCAGTTGTTGATTCTTTGTGATAGTTCCTGTGCGATCCGGGTTTTATTCAAAAAGTCTTTGCCTACACCAATGTCTTCAAGAGTTTTACCTATCCTATCTTCCAGTGGATTTAATGTTTCTGTTTTAATATTTAGATCTTTGATCCATTTTGAATTTAGTTTAGTGCATGATGAAAGATATGGGTCCAATTTTAATCTTCAGCATGTGCAGAACCAGTTTTTCCAGCACTATTTATTAAACAAGCTATCTTTCTTCCAGTGAATGTGTTTGGTACCTTTCTCAAAGATAAGGTGGCTGAGTATGCTCGCTAGGAATCTTATAAAGCTACTGGTCCATTTTTTGTGAGTTATTTTAGTTAAAACCCAATCAGATAATCCCCAAATCCACTTAATTAGGTATATGAAAAATGCAATATGTCACAAATAGTGTTATCCAATGAATGAGTCATTAGATTAAAAAATAGGAGAAAAGAAAATCCTAATATTTTCTTCCCGTACCCCTTGAATTGCTTTAGACACTCCCTGATGTGTTAGCCCCTGACTTTGGAAAACAGACTCTTGGATGCTCTGCAGGGTCTCACTGCTTCCATTTTTGCCTCATATGTTCAATTTTCCACTTAGTAGGAGGGTGCTCTTCTCACAATACAAATCATATCAAATTCCTCCATTCCTCAAAACCTCCATTGGCTTCCTATCCTTATTAATAAACTATCCAAACCACTCATTCAAGAGTCTTCCAGGGGGCCGGTGAGATGGCTCAGTGGCGTAAGCGCCTGCCTTGCAAGCGCGAGGGCCCGAGTTCGACTCCCGGATCCCACATACGAAAAAGGGGCCGGTGATATCGCTCAGCGGCACGGGTGCCTGTTGGCGCGCGAGGTCCTGAGGTCGACCCCCCGGTACCCACAAAAAAAAAAAAAGAGTCTTCCAGGGCCCCTCATGTGCCCCTGCTCCTCTGACCTTTTCTCCCTCCCCAGCCTTGCTCACCACCATCCAGCTCCATAGCGCCACCCCCACTCCAGCTTCCTTCTCTTGCTCATACCTTCTGTGTTCTTTCCCATCTGGGTCTTTCAAAGGTGCCCCAAACATTTTTCTTAACATGCCTTTCCCTGCCACCCTTCCCCACTGTTAAATTTCTATGTACCCCTAAAATCTCAGTTTAAATGTCCCTGTCTTATAATGGTTGTTCCTTATCCCTTAATGTTAAAACAAAGACCTTAACCAGCTTAGCATGTTTAACTTCTCATCAAATGCTTCACTTTTTCCTCAAAATACTTTTCAAAGATTATTATATGATATTACATTAATCTGCATCATGATTTGTTTAATATCTAGGCCCCTGCCATACTGTAAATTCCATGAGAGTAGGAATAGTGCCTGGTGTGTAGAGAGTATTGTTGGAAGAGTAGTGAATGGCTAACTGGCACAAGGTATGATGGTGTCTTAGTTACTTTTCTCACTGCTGGGACAAAATACCCAACACCCACAAGTTAACAAGGAAAAGTTTATTTTAGTTCACAGTTTGTACAGGTTTCAGTCTATAGTCAGCTGGCTCCAAGGCAGAGCAGCATGGGAATGAGGCCTGGCAGAGAAGAAACAGTCCATGGCAGGGTAGGCAGAAAGCAGCAAGCACCAAGCCTCCCTTTCCCTTCTATGCCATTTAAGCTGCAAGCCAATTGGCTGGTGCTACTCACATCTGGGTGAGGCTTCCCTCTTCAATAATTGTATCATCCACAACTATGCCAAACCAATCAGTGGACTAATTTAGTTATTACACATTCACACAACTTAGATCCACCCAGCTCTGCAAAGCCCCATCTATGAACACATGAGGCTTTGGGCAGACACACATATTCAAGCCATAACAAATGGATTCAATTCTGTCCCCCTCCACATACACGCAAAATGGATATGTTAAAGTCCTATTCCCAAATACCTCTAAATGTGATCTTACTTGGAAATAGAGTGTTACAGAAATAGTCAAGTTAAAATGAGGTTATTAAAGCTGGTGTGGTGCACACTTGTAATCCCAGCACTTGGGAGGCTGAGGCAGGAGGATCACTGAAAGTTCGACGCCAGCCTGGACTCCATAGTGAGTTCAAAGCCAGCCTGAACTACATAGTGAGACCCTTTCTCAAAAAAAAAAAAAAAAAAAAAAAAAAAAAAAAAAAAAGAGGTTATTAAAATAGGCCCTAATCCAATGACTGGTGTCCTTATAAAAAAAGAAAAGGGAAATTTTGACAGAGACAGACACAGAGGGAGGACAATGTGAGACACAGGAGGACCACCAAGATGACCATCAGACATCAGAAGCTAAAAGAGGCAAGAAAGGAGGGAGGGAAAAAGAATGCTAATACCTTGTTTTAGACTTCTAGGCTTCAGAACTGTGAGCACAAATTTCTATTTCTAGTCATTTGTTATGTCAGGAAGCTCTAGAAAAACCCAGACAAAAGGGGAAATCACTGAATGGGGGCAGTAATTGTTGAGGACTTTGACTGGAAGCGCAGTATAATGGAGATTGTAGAGAGCAGGAAGGAGTCAAATTGCTCAATAGGCATCACTCAATTATGTTGAAGATTGGCTCAATCTCCCAAAACACAGCTCCGTTAACCGAGCCTCCTTCTTGCCTCCCATCTTCTTTCCAAATGCCATATTCCATTCATCCTAGATTTCATGGATCCAGAAGCACATCGTCACATCTCTGAAATCAGCCTGAGTCAGATCCAGGGAGAGGAAGGAAGTGGGTGACTGGCTGGTGTTTCCAATTTTTCTCGAATTAAATACACCTTTAATTTGTACGTGCGTACAAATGTGCATACATCTTAAGAAGGAGGTGCACACATCTTTTATCTGGCTCTCCGGTTACCTTTTTCAGATGAACTCCAAGTTACTGGGGCGAAAGGAGTAACATTTTAATTTTTAATAATTCTTTAAAATTTACAGAAAATTAAAGCCTTTGCCATTGGAGTCCACTCCAAAGAAGCCCTAGGCTGTTCCTTATAACTGGTTTGATTCAAACTATCTCAATATTCTCTCCTAGCACTAAGTTTTCAAAGCCTTAGTAAAAATATCTCGGCTCCTCTGCCCATGCGCACCTGCGCCTGCCCACAAGTGCTCAAACGCCGGCCTCCAGCTTGCAGTGAAACTTTTGACACGCCCCCAAGCACCACCTCTTTAAATTTTAAAACGAAGGCACGGACCAATGAATGTTCTGTTTTTCCCCGGAACCCAGCGTCCCGCCCATATCACGCCCTCGACCAATCAAGCTGCGGTTTTCTCCTCCGCCCTACTAATCAGCTTCAACAATGAAAGCGCTACGTAATTTACGTAGAGCAAGTAGCCAATGAGAGCTGACATTGGGAACTAGCTCCGCCAATAGCAGCAACTTTGGTAGAGCGCGGGAGACTTTCGACCTGAGAAGCAGTCAATGGCGCTGGTTTCCTGAAGCAAGGGTCTCTGGAGGAGGGGCGCGCGCCAAGGCTGCGGCCACGAGCGGCGGCGGCGCGGCCGACATGGCTTGCTGTCACAAAGTAATGCTGCTTCTCGACACGGCGGGTGGCGCCGTTCTCCAGAGCCCAGTCCGGAGGGCCGCCCTGCGCCTCCTCACCTACCTGGGCTGCCGGTTCGGCCTGGCTAGGGTCCACTGGGCCTTCAAGTTCTTTGACTCCCAGGGCGCGCGAGGCCGGTCGTCCCGCGCGTCCGACTTCCGCGAGCTGGGGACGCGCTCTTGGGAGGACTTCGAGGAGGAGCTGGAGGCCCGGCTCGGGGGTCGCGCGCACGGCGCCCACCTGCCCGGCCCTGCACCCCGGGCCAGCCACACGCACAGCGCCCTGATGGAGACGCTGCTAGACTACCAGTGGGACCGGCCCGAGATCACGTCGCCCACGAAGCCGATCCTGCGGAGCAGCGGCCGGAGACTGCTGGATGCCGAGAGCGAGGCCAAGGAGGCCGAGGCCGCGCTCGGGGGCCTGGTGAACGCCGTCTTCCTCCTGGCGCCCTGTCCACACTCGCAGAGGGAGCTGGTGCAGTTCGTGTCGGGCTGCGAGGCCCAGGCCCAGCGCCTGCCGCCCACACCTAAGCAGGTGATGGAGAAGTTGTTGCCCAGGAGAGTCCAGGAAGTCATGATCGCCCGAAAAATCACCTTCTACTGGGTAGACACCAGCGAATGGTCCAAGGTAAGGCGACAGCGGTCTCGGGTGTAGTGCTTGGGGCTCTTTTCGCTACCCAGGACTCGGCAGGTCTGCAGAGCAGCCAGGCCCAGAATGTGAGGAACGTGGATGGCCACTGGTCCCTTAGGAGGAAAGTCTTGCGATCGCAAACAAATTCGGACAGTTTCCAAAGCACGTAGGTAGGGCCTAGGTCCCCACTAAGTGAAGCATAAGGTCCTCTACAGTTGGGCCCCTTTTTGCCTTCCCAGACTTTTATCTTCCTCCCTAGGACATAGATTCTAGCATGTGGATCCTAGTCTAGCTGGTCTCCAGGTCTTGACTGCTTGTTTTGTCTTAACTTGTGCTGTTTAGTCTGCCTGGACCACAGTGCTCACCCTTCTAAGCCAGTCCAAGCCTCACTCAACATTTAAGGCCTCTGAATTTCCAGGCTTTTTTTTTCCCCCTTTCACTTAACGGTTCTTTTTTATGTTCCAACTGCGCACATCTGTCACTTTCCATCTAATCTAAAAATACTTGAAGAGCACGTTTGGGTCCCTTAACAGATGTGTATTGAACATTGTGGATGTTCCACAAATATTTGCTGACCAAATGAATTAAATGCTTACAAACTTAAGTCTTAAATAGCTAATAGGGTTTTTGCTGAGGCAGTGAGGTCCCCTGCTTCTGTTAAGCACTGCAAGTGTATTTTTATTTTCATCATTTTCCTCATGTCATGTTATTTTAATTAACACATACTCAGTAATAAGCCACTACTTTGAGTAGGATACATTCTACCCTGTTTTGACTGCTAGGAAGATAGTGGTGGCAATGGAGCTTAGCTTCTAGTGTGGAAGATGTATTAAAACAGGTAAGGCTGGGCCGGTGAGATGGCTCAGTGGCATAAGCGCCTGCCTGGCAAGCGCGAGGTCCTGAGGTCGACTCCCCGTACCCACATTAAAAAAAAAAAAAAGAAAAACAGGTAAGGCTAACAAGAAACAAATGAGCAGGTAAGTGATGCGATTTCGGATCCTGCTGTGAAGAAAATAAAGCTGGGTGAGGGCATGGGAGTCAGGTGTGGAAGTAGAGGCAGGTGGCTATTGTACTCATATAGGGGTGGTAGTCGGAGAACGCCTTTTTAAGCAGAAAATTGGTGAAGGAAGAGGAATATGAAGATTTGGAAAGGGCCGGTGAGATGACTCAGCGGCATAAGCATCTGTCCGGCAAGCGCGAGGTCCTGAGTTCGACTCCCGGTACCCACATAAAGGAAAAAAAAAAAGGGCCGGTGATACCGCTCAGCGGCACTAGCGCTTGATGGCAAGTGCAAGGTCCTGAGGTCGACTCCCGGTACCCACATAAAAAAAAAAAAAGATTTGGAAAGAACATTCTTATGGAGAAGAGCAGGTGTGAGGATGTGAGCTAGAAATGAGCTTAATTTGTTTAAGAAACAAAAAGGCTGGGAGTGCTGAGCCCTAGTAAGTGATGGCAGGAGCAGCGGAAATTAGAAAGCACAGGAGGCCAATTTGTCAGGCCAGGGTTGTAAGTGTGGCTTGTGTTCCAGACGACGAGAAGGCTTTGGCAGGTTGTTCAACCAGGCAAAAGATGTAATTCCACCCATTGGAAATACATTGTCACTAAACCAGGAGTGGGTTAATTTGCAGGATTACAGCTGGGAGATCAACAGGTACTTTTAAAACAAATAAAGATAGTGTGTTAAGATTTTCAGTGTACATTCACATTCCAAGCCTCAAAAGACTTGGCAAGGGCTGGGGATATAGCTCAGTGGCACAGCACCTGCCTGGCAAGCATGAGGTCGGTGAGTTCGATTCCTGGTACCAAAACAAAACAAAACAAAAAAATACCTCAAGACTAAAAAGGCTTGGCAAATGCAAAATAAGGCAGTGGTGTTTTGTCAAAGAAGAAAAGGACAAAAATGTTTAGGGAGATGGTGAACAACTGATGAGAAAAATGGAAAATTTAAAATGTGTTGAAACATATCAAGTGTTAGATACAGTATGCAACACATTACTGCTTGATTTGGCGTAGTTGATATCAAACCACGTTTAAAACTTCATTCTAGATTTGTATTATATCAAACAGTGGCTAGAAATAAGACTTCGCAGATGGCATGCTGGGAGCTGGCTTACCATTAGGGAGCCAAACAGCTGTGCTTCCTTGGAGCTTATAGTCAAGTGGACATTTGCAAATCCTTAAATTTGACAGGTCCTTCACCCTATTATGTGTGTACAAATGAAAAGTGTAACCATACTCTATGCTGTTTTAAAATCATGGACATATATTGCTTTTTAATCAAAAGTTAATGTCCTTGTGAACTCTTACTAAAGATTTATCTTTCATTTGATAAGCAGATTTTTTTTTCCTGGCTGGTCCTCTGGCTGATTCAAGTTCAACACTTTTTTTTTTTTTGGTATCCATTTTGCAGGAAAAAGACCAACCAGGATCTGTGGCCTCTGAACTAATTTATCTTTTATCTTTCTCCTCCATCCTCTGTACAAGGGAACCACGTCTGTGGTAATGGCAAACACTAGTTAATTGATTAATGTTAGGACAGCATTTCTCAGATTGTTGTGCATAATTGAAACAAAAGCTCAAAAGTGTCTCATTACACTCAATACCACTCTGTGTAGTATTTACTGTTGTGCTCTAATATTTTCTTTTCTGCTTTTTGTGTGTGTGTATGTGTGTGTGTTGTGTTTTGTGTTGTTTTGTTTTGAGACAGGGTCTCACTATGTAGTTCAGGCTGGCCTTGAACTCACTATGGAGCCCAGATTAGCCTTGAACTTGCAGTGATCCTCCTGCCTCAGCATCCCGAGTTTCTGTTTATTTTTTAATGCTGATCATAAATTAATTAATCCATCAAATGATCTATCAAGATCCCATCGAAGGATCAATTTTACTAGCACTGTTAAGACAGTCTTGGATTCTTGGACTGGCCTGTCATTACCTTGCTGAATCTGTGGGCAATCCCCTGCTCCTCTTTGAACTTGATTTTTTTTTTTTTTTTTTTGTGGGTACCGGGGGGTCGACCTCAGGACCTCGCGCGCCAGCAGGCGCCCGTGCCGCTGAGCGATATCACCGGCCCCTTTTTCATATGTGGGATCCGGGAGTCGAACTCGGGCCCTCGCACTTGCCGGGCAGGCGCTTAAGCCGCTGAGCCATCTCACCGGCCCCTCTTTGAACTTGAATGTCATGGAAATTTGGAGGACTGCCTAGATGACCTTGACTATATCACATTCCTCCCATTCATGGCAGTTATAGTAGTCTGGGGTGGGTGTTCCTCCTGTTCCCGTAGTATTGTCCTGTTATATCAGGATGCTGGGTGGAGGTAATAGAAGATAATGTGTTGTGAAAGACTTCGTAGATATGCTAAAGAGTTACTTTATCCTGCAAGCATGGGAAGTCTTTGAAAGTTTTCAGAGAAGTAGTATGCTCAGATGTATGACTTGGAACAATACTAGAGGAAAGGCTGGAGGTAGGGCACAGCTGTTTTATAGGCTACGTACGAATTCAGGAAGAGATGACTGAGAGTTTCGGTTAAAGCAGAAGAGGACCTGTTAGGTCCCTCAGACCTATGGGTGGACAAAGCAGAGTGACAGTCATACTCTAGCCGATATGCCCCTGCTGCCTCTTTCCATGACACCTATTCACCCTTATGTTGTGTAAGACAGAATTATTTTTATTAATGTGTAAAATTTGTACCCCTTCTGACTCTAATATTTTATACTTCATGATTTATACCCAGTTCTATTCCTTGACAGAAAATACAAATGAAGTCTTATTTTCTCAAAGGAATGCTTTCTTGAAGACATGTTATATAGTAGTCATGTTCTTGGGCTGTACAGTAGTGGATGCTGGCCATGTTTGTGTTTGGTCTGACAAATATATTAATTATGTAATTTGGGGCCGGTGAGATAGCTCAGCGGCATAAGCGCCTGCTGGCACATGAGGTCCTGAGTTCAACCCAGGGTACCCACAAAAAAAAAAAATATTATGTTATTTGATCTTTTAACATTGGTATCAACTTTACTTCCTTTAGCTTTATTCTTGAATGCCTAATTTACACTAACCTGATCCTTTGTCGTTTTTATTTTAGTTGTGGGAGTCCCCAGACCATGTTGGGTACTGGACAATTTGTGAGCTGCTCCACCACGGAGGAGGCACTGTCTTGCCACCTGAAACTTTCAGCCGGGGTTTTACTAAAGCTGGGGAGACAATGCTTGGGGGTGAAGGAAAGATGTCAAGTGAACCTCATCTCTCTCCGTGGATTTCAGCTCTGCCAACTGATGCCACTTTAAACTGTTTGCTCTATAATTCTGCTGTGTATGAAGCCTCATTTCCACGGACGGAAGGAACATTATTTCTCCCTGTTAAAGGTAAGCAAATAATATTTTAGAGGTTTTAAAATCCTAGGTACATTTACTTCTTCAAGGCAGGTCCATGCTTTTAACTTCTTTAGCATTTTTTACGCCTAGACACTCAATTAATGCTTGTAATTGAACAAATCTAAAAAATGTGTAAGCAAAATCAGAGATACCCCAGGAAAGGATTGAGCTCTAGTACAGTACAGTTGCCAGGTCATGTGTAAAAAAAGAACATGTGGATGATTTTTTAAGAGTTTTCTGGGTGTTCCCAAAGAAGCATAATATTGTCAGATACCCAAGCATATCAGTGTTTAGATTTTATTGCCATTTGGAAGAGAATGATAAATTAAAAACTGTAAGAGGCATTGATTAACCATGAGAAGAAATAAATTAGTCTACAAAATCCCAAAATCACATTGGAATCTTCATAGATTTCTTTCACCACATGATTTTCTATATGGTGAGTCTTATTTCTAAATACATTATATATTCACACAGAAATAATACTGCATAGAGATACATACATCAAACTGTTATATGCTGTGTGGAATTTAGAGGAGTTTTTGAGTAGTTTTGTTTAAGAAGTTCATTCAGGGCCGGTGAGATAGCTCAGTGGCATAAGCGTCTGTCCGGCAAGCGTAAGGTCCTGAGTTTGACTCCCGGAATCCACATAAAGGAAAAAAAAGGGCTGGTGATATTGCTCAGCGGCACAAGCGCCTGCTGGCAAGTGTGGGGTCCTGAGGTCGACTCCTGGTACCCACATTAAAAAAAAAAAAGAAAAGTTCATTCAGTCTTTAGAATTTGACCTCCTCCCAAGACATGATGCACTGTGTTTTATGGGCTTAAGAAGTGGTGTCTAGAGGATTTGCCTAGAGTGCACAAACCTCTGGATTCAATCATTTCTAAGTTATATTATGGAGAAGTTCTGACATCACATCTTGCCCTTGTAGTTCCATTTGGATATAGCTTTTCCTGTGGAGTCTGTCCCTTGCTGCGGTAGCTTGCTGACAGTAGAAGTAAGCACTGAAATGGTAACTAAGTGGCAGTACTAGTACCTAAACTAGAAATCTGATGTTTTTATTATTAAATCTCTTTTTAGTAATGTCTCTTATTTTAGAATTTTTAATATTCTTTTTTTCTCACAGGCAAAGAGGTTCAAGAAACATGGACAGTCTCCCTAGAGCCCCTGGCCATGCATCAGAGACATTTTCAGAACCCAGTCAGAATTTTTCCAAAAGGCTTAGTGGCCCAGTGGTCTCTCCTGATGAGTGGCACTTTTGGCACCGACAGCTGGATGTTACAAAGTCCAGAAGAGAACAGATTGACTCAAGGGCTATTATTTCAGCAGCTGGCAAGCAGTCTGATGGCTGAAGAGTCGCATCTGGTAGGTGTCCTCCACGTGCTGTATGATTCTTGTCTTGGAACATCTGGGTAACTTGAGATGAGTATGTTTATAAAATCCCAAGGATTGTCCCGCATAACAGCCCTGGGAAATGGATGATGTTTTGGGGACTAATGCTGTCTCCATTTTAGTATCATGGTAAGGGTGTCATTAGTGAAGAAACCATTTATAAAATTGCAGCTACCTTGAATCAAAGTAAGCTCCTGGATTCACATAGAGAAAGTGGTCAGCCAAATGATTGTATTAGAATGTGAAGTGTTGGGTGATTTCTTTTTTTTCTTTTTAATTTTTAAATGTTCTGTTATGTATTGATTACTTTTTTTATGAGTATTTTTAAGAAAAAGCTGCTACACTGTGGAATTAGTTATACTAGCATCACAATAGTTAAGACATAGAAATGTCTTCTAAAAAGGACATACATGTAACCAGATTTGACTTAAAAGTGATGGTTATTTATAAACTACTCTTCTCTTCTTTGCTTTGCCTCCATCATCTCAGGCAGTGCCTGTATTCTGGGTCCTGTTGTGGAACAGCCCAGAGAAAAATGGGGTGGTCACTGCTGGTGCAGTTCTAAGAGCTGAATGCTCTGGTGAGGAGAGCACTGGTGGAGGAGTCAGGCAGTCTGGATTAGGTATCAGCCCTGCTGCCCACTGGGTGTTCTGGAGAAACCCTGAAGCAATAGTGTTGCCTTGTGCTTAAGCACGTGGACTTTGAAGTCAGTTGTGCCTAGCATCTCCCCATACCACAGGTGCTCTTGCACAGGTTATATCTTCCTCAGCCTCTTCAGTCCTTTACCAAATGAGGACAATCTTTTAACCTCAGAGTGGCTGTGAGGATTCAGTCAGCACATCAATGGTTAGTAAATATTCCTGGCAATGTTAGGTTTTTTAATTTGTAAATCAAAACTTTATATGATTAGTAAATTCTCTTCTACCTCTAATAGCCAGTTATTATTCTTTTACTAAGCTATGTTCTTTAGGCGTATTGACAATATTCCCAGTTAATTAGAACTTCTTTGTAGGTTGCCAGTGTGGACCCGGGTGAAGGGTGGCCCCCTGTCACTGGAATCCTTTCCCCACTCTCTGCCAGTGCTATGATTCTCACTGTGTTCCACGCCAAGGAGGCTGAATTCCAAAGACATTTTCTCCAAATAGTCGCGGCCGAAGGCCCCCAAGATACGGCATCCCTTTTCTCAGATGTTACAGATGGTGTACTGAATCAGATTCATCATTTATTTGAAGATGCTGCTACTTCTGGTAAGCTTCTGAGCCAGTAACTGTCTGGAGTGGTTTGCAATCTTTTTCAGTATCAAAACTTTCATACTATGCAGTCAGAACCCCAGTATATAAGATTGAAAAAGCAAGCTCAGTACTTCAGGCAGTTTAAAGCATTATGTATAGAAATTGTGAAGCACTTCTGAGAAGGCTGAAGGGTCTATGAAACCAGTTTGAAATCAAAATCATAAGGTGAATCCTGGCTTTTAATATATTTAATGAAGACTATATGGAAAATTATGGTGATTGTGTCTATTTTGAAATTCACTAAATTATTATTAATATGATACCTTAATTATTCTAGGTAAATTTAAATATAATCAACTTGATATTTCTTCCATTCACTCATTTACTGAACAGATTTACCGAGTGCCTGCTATCTGTCCATCAGGCATTCTTCTAAGTACTGGGAATACATCAGAGAACAAAATGGACAAAGGCCTCTGTTCTCTCTTTAGCCAGGGGAGACAAGACAATAAGCTAAATAAGGAAAATCCTATCATTTATTTGAAAGACAAGTGCTGTAATAAAACAGCAGGCAGGAAGGAATCAGGGGTGTTGGGGTGGTCAGAGAAGACCTGTACTACAGAGGCTGGAGGGCGTGATGGGAGGAGTTGCTGATGGGGCAACAGCAGGTGCCAAGGCTCAGACAGGGGCTTGTGTCTGGTGTTGGCCGGATGGCAAGGAAGCCTGTGGCTGAGGTGGGAGGAGCCAAGAGTAGGGTTGTAGGAAGCTAGGGCAGAGAGCCAGCAGAAGGCCACATTATGTAGGGTACAGAACAATGAAAAGACTCCGGCTTTACTAGGAGTAAGAGAGGAAGCCTTTGGGGGCTTCCCACAGAGACACAGTCTCTGACTTACATCTTACTAGCATTATTGTGGGTGCTGTGTTGAGAACTGGCCAGAGAGAGGCAAGGATAGCAACAGACAATCAGAGATATTTAATAATCCAGGCAAGAGAAGGTGGTAACAATGCAGATAACAGAAGTAGTTGGAGTTTTTGTATATATTTTGAAGGAAGAGCAAACAGAATCTGCTCTTGGATCACATGGGTGGTGTGAAATATAGGAATACTGAAAATGACTAGAGTTTGGGCCTAACCAGTGGAGGAAAGCAGTTACCTTTCCTGACAGGGAAGGCTGTGGGAAAGACAGGTAACTGGGCTGGTGAGGATTTGGGATTTGTTTGGGGCATAAATCTGAGCTGGGTATCTGAATATAGTCTGCGCTAAGAATCAGATAGGCATGTGTGGGATTTGGCGGGTCTGTCTGGACTGGAGATGAGTCAGCTGTGATATTTGAAGTCATGAAATGGGTTAATATAACCAAAGGGGTAAGTGTAGTTGAAGAGAAGGAGACCAGGTTCTAAACTCTGGCATTCTATGACGAAGCAGTCTGGAGATGAGGAGACACAAGAGGGGCAGGCACGGGTAGAGGGAAGCCCAGAGTGTGATGTTCTGGAAGCCAGGTGAAGACAGGGCCTGCCGGGTTGGGTTATTTGCTTTCTCGATGGGTCGAGGAGGATGAGGGCTGGGAGTTGACATTTGACTGAACAATTTGGAGGTTGCTAATGATCTTGATGAGGGTTCTGGTGAAACGAGGAAGGTGGAAGCTTAAGTAGCAAGCAGCTTCAAGAGAGCATGTGAGACAGGCCATGAAAACAGCCAGCACGGACAATGTTTGGGAGTTGCTTTGATGTGAAGGAGACCAGAGCTATGGACAGCAGCCAAAGAGAAGTTCAGTCAAGGTTTTTGTTTTTGATTTTTAGCAATAGTAGCGTGCTTGCATGCTGATGTACTAAGGCAAAAACTGTTTCAGGAGAGGGAGAGAATTGTTGGTAAGACATCTTGGAGAAGGTACAACTGGAGAAGTTGATCCTAGGAACATACACTTATGATAACTAGTGGGAAGGCAGAACTATTTGGGGAGCTGCTGGGAGGCAAGTGGATGTGATGTGAGTTTGTGGGATTCTTAGTTCTGTGAGTGAGCTAGGAAGCAGTCATTGGCTGACAATGAAGGTTTAATGGAATGTTGGCATTTGAGGGGGGAGGAGTAGGATATGTGAATGAGAATGAAGACAGAAAATGAGCAAGGTTGCCTCTATGGTCACAAATGTAAAGGGAGGCCCCTCATGAGCAACTTTATTTGCCTTCAGCACTGTTACCTGCTGGGGACAGTTACAGAGAAGGCTGAGTGCTGGAGTAGCCAGGGTTGGGGCTTTGCCAAGTGAGGACAGTGCAGCTAGAGAGGGGAATGTGTTCCAAAGTGGGAACGGAACGGGATTACAGTGGTGGTCCACGCAGTCAGTCAGGGTAGGAGGGAAGTGAGGACAACAGAAGACTGAGAGAAAAGGTTGTGGATCCATGGGTGTCGGGTTGAAGGATTGTGGGAGCAATGTACTAACTGGGATATTTATTTCTTCTGTGTTTATTCCCACAGATATTACTGCCATTGTCTGAATGTTTTAATGTGACATAGCAAATAGAATTATAGGAATTTATGCTATAATGTGATGTAAGGTTTCTTTACTTAAAAAAAAAATCTACAAAGTCTTATTCTAAAAATAATAGCTTTGTGGGGGCCGGTGAGATAGCTCAGCGGCATAAGCACCTGCCTGGCAAGCTCAAGGTCCTGAATTCGACTCCCAGTACCCACATAAAGGAAAAAAAAGGGCTGGTGATATCGCTTAGTGGCACAAGCGCCTGCTGGCAAGCATGAGGTCCTGAGTTTGACCCCCGGTACCCACAAAAAATAATAATAATAATAATAGCTTTGAGAAAACGGGTTGGGACAGACTTCTCAAAATCTTTTGTAGTAACAAAAACATAGCAATCCTAATGAATAGTCTAGTTCCATTAAAAAGCCACATTAAATTCATAATAAATAAACTATAATATTTATGCTTTGTCCTTTGAAAAGATAATGTGATGGGAGGAAGCCAGAGAAAGGGTTGAGATTGTTGTAGTTTGGGGACAGGAGACAGTGCAGAGATTGAGAACTACATAGTAACCATGTTCCAGAAAGATCGAATAGCCAAACAGGCAGGAAGAGTGTGGGTAGAAGGGTATGGTAGCCTGTTCCTCTGGCTTTTTGTATGTAGTTGTTAGTCCACTTCAGCTGCTGTTACTAGGTGTTACTAAGTGTTAGCCCCTTAGGAATAATCACACCTCAACCGAAACAAAGTAATACTTGGTACAGATGATGTTACTTTGTTTACCAGTCATGCCTTAGCTCTTTGTATTACAGAAAATTTGTACTTCAGTAGAACAGACTATACCTTAATTATTTATAGTCTTAGAAGCAGGTCTGAAAACTGTATTTGAGAATGTGGTAAAAGAAGAATCAGTATTTTCCCCAATACTCGGTGCCGTGGCCTGGCCAACAGTTGGAGGGTGTAGATCAGTGTGCTGATTTATTGTCTGCTTTCCCCAGCAACTGTCCAGGTGGGCCCTACGCATGCATCAGACTGAGCTCATGTACCATTTTCTCCTTGTGCCCTCCCTTGCCTACTAGCCTGAGCTAGCATGTGCTAACATTTGTACCTATCTGTGACAAGGCCATTGGCCCATGTACCCTTCTGACACTGGGAACTCCTTTCAGAGTGCCATTTATCTCTGTAATCTCTCACTGAAATAGTGCCTAGAACTTGAAAGTCTCGATATGAATTTGAGTACATTTTAAGTATTTAGTTTTTTTTTCCTCTGAGAGTTCCTGAATATATAGAATTTCATTCGTCTGAGGTCCCATAAGGAGCTCTCAGAATTATGGAGTTTACTAGAGTTTATGTGAGTGTTGCCCAACCACAGCCTCCATCGGGCTTGTTTTAAGAAAACCTACTCTTGAGGCCAGGGATATAGCTCAGCGGCACAGCGTCTGCCTGGCAAGCGTGAGGCCCTGAGTTCGATTCCCAGTGCCAACAAAAAAAAGAAAACCTACTCTTACTTTCCACAACATAGTGCCACATCATACTATTTCAGATTTACCCTCTTAATGTACCCCAGTTGTCATGTTCTGTAGTGTTTTTGTTTTTTGTTTTTTCCCCACATTCTGTAGTTTTATGCTGCTGTTATATTACTGTATTTATTCTTGTGCTAAAGCCACTTTTAAAAAGAGGTACTTTTTTTTTTTTGTGGGTACTGGGGGGGTCGACCTCAGGACCTCGCGCGCCAACAGGCACCCGAGCCGCTGAGCGATATCACCGGCCCCTTTTCTGTATGTGGGATCCGGGAGTTAAACTCGGGCCCTCGCGCTTGCAAGGGAGGCGCTTATGCCGCTGAGCCATCTCACCGGCCCAAGGTACATTTTTAAGAATAGAAAAATAGCATGTTTTTAAACCCCGTTTTTAGAGGAACATCTTAGAAATAAGATGAAGGGATTTGTTGCCAGTAATAAGAACAAAAAAATTTTAAATTGTGCTTGTGCTTTTTTCATAGTGTCAGCCTGTAGTAGTAGGTGGTGGGATAAATAAATGTTAAGCCACTTTTTAAGCCTCTTGGGAGGCAGTTGGTCGAGAGAAGGAGCAGGTCCCTGGAGCGTTGCAGTGGTTCTAATGTCTCCTCTCCTGTCCTGCCCCTGCCCTGTGTTCATGCAGCTCCCCCTGCTCCTGAGTGGGCTCAGCAGGAGCTCGGCCGTACAGCTCCCTGGAGCCCAGCCGTCCTGGAGAAGTGGTTTCCTTTCTCTAACATCAGTGGTGCCAGTTCAAATTTGATGGAGTCATTTTGGTAAAATTTTTTTTTTTATTTCTCTGGGTATTATTAGAGTCAACTCTCAGTTTTCTGCATGTGGGCTTAGACTTGTTAAATTAAATATAAATAAAACACTACTGTGTATTATGGGTGTCAGAAACCATTCAGAATTAAATATCAATGAAATAGGGCCGGTGAGATGGCTCAGCGGCATAAGTGCCTGCCTGGCAAGCGTGAGGGCCCGAGTTCGACTCCCAGAACCCACATACGAAAAAAGGGCCAGTGATACCGCTCAGCGGCACGGGCACCTGCTGGCGCGCGAGGTCCTGAGGTCAACCCCGGGTACCCACAAAAAATATATATATCAATGAAATAGAAAGCAGCAAAGTTGTATAGTACATCTGAATTTTATAAAGAAAAAAAGTGAAAAATCAGTTACTAAGAATCCAACACAGGAAGTAAAGAAGAGAGTTGAACTACATCCCTTCCCCAAATGAAGGAAGGCATAAAATGATCAAAACAGAAGTAAAACAAAGAAACAACAGAAACTAAAGATGGCTCTTTGAAAAGTCAAACAAAATACATGATAGTAAGATTGAACAATTAGAAAAAAGAACACAGTATAGAAATGTAGAAGATAACACTGGGCATGCTGGTGTGCACCTGTAATCCCAGAAGTCCAGAGGCTGAAGCAGGAGGATCGCCACAAGATCGATGCCAGCCTGAGCTACATAGTGAGTTCAAGGCCAACCTAAACTATGTAGCAAGACTTTGTCTCCAAAGAAAAGAAGAAAAAAAATTCAGACTGTTATTGCTGAGCATGCTGGCATAGTCCCAGCTCTCCAGAGCCTGAGGCAGGAGGATTTCCATGAGATTGAGACCAGCCTGAATTACACAGTGATACCATGTCTCAAAAAACCAAACCAAAACAAGCAAACAAACAAAAATCTTTATTGAGAGGCAAGGTTAAGGAATTTTTTTTCTTCAAAAATATCTAGTTCCAATTTTTTTTCCTTTTTGTTGTACTGGGAATTAAACCAGGATATTCACACTGAGCTGCATCCGCAGCCCTTGTTTAATTGTGAGACAGGGTCTTACTAAGTTGCCCAGGCTGGGCTAGAACTTGCAATTCTGCCTCAGCCTCCCAGAGTACTGATAGTACAGGCATGCGCCATCATACCTGCCTGTTTGTTAAAAGACAGTCCTTTCCTCATTGAATTACTTGGCACCTCTGTCAAAAATCAGTTTATTACTATTGTGAAGGCCTATTTCTAGAGAGAATAGAGCAGCGGTGATGAACCTGTGGCACGCATGCCACAGAGGGCACGCAGAGCCCTCTCTGTTGGCACGTGAGCCAAGTCACCCCAAAAGCTGAGCATCAGATAATAGTTGTTTTTTCTAAGCTAAAACGTTAGTATTTAGGTTTAATCGCAGTGTTGGCACTTTGTGATAAATAAGTGGGTTTTGGGTTGCAGTTTGGCACTCGGTCTCTAAAAGGTTGGCATCACTGGAATGTTAATACCAGTTAGAAACCATGTTAACACCACATTGTTTTATATCAATATAAATATTATATTGCATTATACCAATAGCACATACTATAACTTTGTAGTAAGTCTTTAAATCAGGTAGGGTAAGTACTCTGTACTTTACTTTTTTTTTCTTTTGCCTTTCAAATTTCAAATTCTTTGGGTAAAAAAAAAGTGTTTTGGGTATTCTAGATCTCTCGTATTTTTATATGAAATGTAGAATCAGCTTGATCGTGATGTATTAAATCAGCTAGAATTGGGAAGAACTGTCCTCTTATCAGTGTTGAGTCTTGTGACCCACGAACAGGATACATCTCTCCATTTTTTTTAGGTCCTTTGTTAATTTCTCTCAATGTTTTGTAGTTTTCAGTGTACAAATCTGCCATATATTATTTTTTTAAATTATCTGTAGGTATTTTCATGAGGTATAAATAGTAATATATTTGAAAACAGTATGGTTATCTTCATAGAATATCCAAATGATTCTACAGGTAAATGATTAAAGTGATAAGAGAAATCAGTAGTATTGCTGTATGTAGAAATCAATGTGTAAAGTTAATAGTATGTCCATGACAAACAGTTTAATTATAAAGGATATAATTTATGTCAACAAATTAAGAGGGTTGGGGGTGTGGCTTAGTGGTAGAGCACTTGCTTAGCATGTACAAGACTGTAGGTCTGATCCCTAGCACCACCAAAAAATAAATAAATAATATACTTAGAAATAAACTTAACAGAAGGGGCCGGTGAGATGGCTCAGGGGCGTACATGCCTGCCTGGCAAGCGCGAGGGCCCAAGTTCGACTCCCAGAACCCACATACGAGAAAAGGGCTGGTGATATCACTCAGCAGCACGGGCACCTGCTGGTGCGCGAGGTCCTGAGGTCGACCCCCGGTACCCACAAAAAAATAAAATAAAATAAATAAACTTAACAGAAGATGGATAAGAATAAAGGTTGATGATAAAACAAGGCACTTTCCCCCATGAGATAGGTGGATTTGCTGTAAAGCTCTGTGTAATAAGGCAGTACGCCACTGGTGCACCAAAAGATCAGTGAACAAAACTGTGGAGTCCAGAATGTGACCTGTGCATATATGGGAACTTAGAGTGACAAAGGTGGCATTATAAGCTGCAGAGAAAGAATAGGTCCAGTTCACTAAATGGTGATATGACAATTGGCTATCCATAAGAAAAAGATAGAAATTGGATTTCTATCTCACACAATGTGCAATAAGTTCCTAATAAGCAGTAAAATGTGAAAACAAAACTTTAAAATTGTTAGAAGAAAGTAAAAACCCTGAGATTAAGGATGGATATTTTTTTTTTTTTTTTTTTTTTGAGACAGGGTCTCGCTATGTAGTCCAGGCTGGGCTTGAACTCACTATGTAGCTCAGGCTGGCCTCGAACTCCCAGTGGTTCTCCTGCCTCAGCCTCCCGAGTGCTGGGATTACAGGCATGTGCCACCATGCCTGGCAAGGATGGATTTCTTAAAGACAAAAATTCAAACCGGCAGAGAAAAGATTGATAGATTTGACTATAATAAATTTTAGACGTCGAGTATTGAAGTATAAAGACAAGTCATAGATGTAGGTAGCTGCAGTCTATATAGGCAGTAAAGGCTTAGTATACAAATTAGTGCAAAAGTCCTAAAAATCCTCGAGAGAAGCAATCCAACTAAAAATTGCTGAGTGCCAGCGAGCAAATTACACAAGAGGAAATCCGACAGCCAGTCATCTGAAGGCACTCCACCCTGGCAGACAGAAATTAAAACCATAATTTAAAGAAGTCCTATTTTGTACCTAATAGATTATGAGAAATTAATAAATCTGATAGTACCACCTAAGAAAATAGGAACTTTAGGTGGTAGAAGTATAAATGCTTACAACCATTTTCAAGGACAATTTGGAAATTGCTGGTAAGCAGAAATCACATACTCTTGATAACCAGAAATTCACTTCTAGACCTCTACATTAAATTATTCTTATACAAGGAAGCCTATTCATCATCAGCCACTAATGGTGAAAATGTAGTAAGAACCAGTTGACCCTCAGAAGGGAAATGGATAATATGACAATATAGTCATATAGTAGAATATTATATATAGATTAGTAAAAATGAATAAACCAGAGCTATTTGTATACACGTGAAAAACTGAAAAATGTGTTGACTGCAAATGATTGCAAAAGGTGTGATATTTATGTAGAATTTACAACGTAAAGCAGCAGTTTATGCTAGTTTTGTTACATACACATGTCTAAGATACAAATCTAGGAATTCATGTGGGGAAAGAGGTGGGAAGAGATGGGGCGAGGCGTTAGCTGTGCCTATAATGCATACCTGGCTTCTTTGAAAAAGGACCTGAAGCCACTATGAGAAACTGTTAACAAGTATTTAATCTTGGTGAGAGGTATATACTTCTCTATATTGTATTCTATGCTTTTTTAGTTGAAGGGTTTGTGTTTTGAAAAATTAACAGCAAAATGAAAAACCAGCAAATGCTCCCACTGTTAAAGGACCCACTGTACCCTGAGAATTGATTTGTTGCAGACTAGCCACATGCGTGGAGCTGGTAGCCTTGCACATATTCTGATTTGTGATTGCTGGTCAGCCAACAGCACTATAACTTTCTCCCACTTTTAATCAGGTGATCTCAGATAATAGAAGGTATTGAAATGCAAATAATACACTTTTGAATGTTGTACCTTTTCATAACTTCCCTGGTGACTGATCTTTAGCTCTAGGTGGAAAAACATTCCATAACTAAACATTCCACCTATTCAGCTTCCTTCTTTTCTCATCAATCCCATGTTAGCTTTTTTTTTTTAATCAAAAGAATTATTCAGCAGCAATTACAATACTCCTTATAGTGGATTACATCATTTTGTACTTCAAGGTATGGAAACTGAGTTTAAAAAAACTATGGAAGCCCAGGTGTGAAATGGTTGTCATAATTACATGTGTACCCTAGTTTGTAAAGAATCCCATTAATAAAGGTCAATATTAGATATACAGATAGTTTTGTGAGCAAGGCAACTTTGACCCTTGAGTTTAGTCAAATCAAAAGTGAGAGAAGGAATGGCTGCTATAATGTGTGCATAGTTTCCATCTGTGTCTGGTAGCAGTGTCTGTCTGTGTTTTGCATTCAGATCTTGCTATCCACACAAACATGCAGCCAGAGAGTAACTTGGGATCATAGTACTGGTCTAGTGTTGTCCTTTTGGACGTATCTACCACTGGCCAGCCTCCAAATTCCTGCACACAGGATTCTGGAAAGAGATTAGCTTGGAGGAGATTATTGGAAGATATCTAAAGTTGCTAACTGTATTATTAAAAAAAGAAAAAAAATGAGAGAAGGGATATTTTCCTTCCTAAAAAAAACTATTTTTGAAGGTACCCTGTAGGGATAGCTGTTGATCAGCTTTTAAGAGGATAATAGATTTTTTTTTCCTGTTTTGTTCATTTTCAAAGCATTTTGGAAAATTAGAATTTTGTTTTATTCTAGACATCTTGACTTTACAGGTTACTACATGCTGCCTCAGCTAATAAGGAGCAGTCTTCCAAAACCGAAAGTGAATTAACACGTTGCCTATCCAAGCTCTACCAGAGAAAATCTCGGGAAGAATCTACTGTAGGTAACCAAGAAGACACCAAAAGGAAACGTAAGCACATAGAATGGCTGTTTCTTAAGGCATTCTTTGGAGACTACATTTTAAAAGATTGACATTCCCTGAAATGAGGTTAAAATGGTAACTAAATAAACAAGGGCAAATTCTTATATTTGAGATTTTAAAATAATCAGAAGCCCATGATGATAAAAATATCACAGTCCTTCCTCCTAAACTACCTTCATTTTTAATAATAGCAGAAATTTAAATGCAACCTCATATTCTCCTTATAAATATTTGTTCATCTCCTCCTTTGCCTTTTACTCTACCTCTTTGTTTAACAAAATTTACAAATTCTCATGTCAAGCATTTAGATTGTTTTCAGTTCTCATAAATAATACTACATCGTGCATGTAATTTGTCCTTTGAGTTCTTTCCTTAGCAGAAGTTTCTAGGAACAGTTTACTGTGTTAAAGAATATGAAAACTGGTTCTTGACACAGATCGCTAAATTGTCTTTTATAGTTTCATCATAACCCTGTGGCCTTCATCTCATCACATGTAGTTGTTTAGTTTCTAAATATCAGTTACAAGGACTTTCTAGGGGGCCGGTGAGATGGCTCAGCGGTGTAAGCGCCTGCCTGGCAAGCGCAAGGGCCGGAGTTCGACTCCCAGAACCCACATACGAAAAAAGGGCCGGTGTTATCGCTCAGAGCCACAGGCGCCTGCTGGCGCGCGAGGTCCTGAGGTCGACCCCCGGTACCCACAAAAAAAAAAAAAAAAAAAAAAAGGACTTTCTACCCTGTGATTTGGGTAGAAAAAGATTTAAGAACTACCTAATCCCAATCATTCTGAAGGGGTACACTTCATTGTTCTTTCATGGCATCTGAATTCAAGTAGTTCTTGATTCCACAGAAGAGGAAGTTAGTTGACATTTCTTCCCTGCTGTCATTTTGGCAGGAGGCATCCCTCGCACTCCAGTGAGGCAGAAGATGAATACCATGTGTCGTTCCTTAAAGATGTTGAATGTTGCAAGGCTGAATGTAAAGGCTCAGAAGTTACACCCAGATGGCAGCCCAGACGCAGCTGGGGAGAAAGCGATCCAAAAGACAGTCGGCGGAAGAATAGCAGATAAACTGGAAGACAGAGGAAGATCATTAAGAAGTTCTAAACCAAAAGGTATTCCTCCATTTTGTAGCATTTTGGTTTGTTTGTTTGTTTGTTTATTTAAAGCTCTTTATTAGTACCTATTTGCAGTACATAATGAATACATTCATTGTGGATAGTTGGTACATGTACATGGACACATTTTAATTCTTTTTACATCTCCTCACCCTTGTCCCCTTCCCCCTCCCAACATTCGTTCCCTTTCTCATTTGTGAAAATCTATCTCCCTATTTCCTATTATCTTTTATATTATTTATTTTTTGTGTGTGTGTGGGTACCAGGGGTCGACCTCAGGACCTCACGCACCAGCAGGTGCCCGTGCCACTGAGCGATATCACCGGCCCTTTTCTCGTATGTGGGTTCCAGGAGTCCAACTCGGCCCTCGTGCTTGCCAGGCAGGCGCTTATGCCGCTGAGCCATCTCACCGGCCCTATCGTCTTTTATTTTGCTCTTTTATTTACCTAAAATACCTTGGGTTTCTCCTATAAGAAACAATACGATATTTAGGCTTGTGTGTCTGATTTATTTTACTTGACATTATAGAGTTAAAGTGCATTCATTTTCCTACAAAGGACTCAAATTTATCCTTCTTTAAAGCAGAGTAGTTCTCCACTCTGTATAAATGCCACATTTTCTTTACCCATTCATCTGTTGATGGATTTATAGGCTGCTTCCAAGATTTAGTCATTATGAATTGTGCTTCTGTAAACATGAGTATGCATGTATCACTATAATATGATAACTTTTATTCATTCAGGAAGATAATAGAAGGGGAATAGCTGGGTTGAATGGAATTTCTGTTTTAAGTTTTTGGAGGAATCTTCATAGTGATTTCTGTAGTGATCGTACTAGTTTACATTCCCACAAACAATGTAGAAGGGTTCCCCCCCACCCCATAGCCTCATCAGCATTTGTTATTTCATTTCTTGATGACAACCATAGAATTTCAGTGTTGTTTTAATTTGCTTTTTTTTTTTTTTGTGGGTACCAGGGGTCAACCTCAGGACCTCGCACGCCAGCAGGCGCCCGTGCCGCTGAGCGATATCACCGGACCTTTTCTCGTATGTGGGTTCCGGGAGTCAAACTTGGGCCCTCGCGCTTGCCAGGCAGGCGCTTACGACGCTGAGCCATCTCACCCGCCTAATTTGCATTTTTCTAATGACCAGCAATGTTGAACATTTTTTCATGTATCTATTGGCCATTTGCACTTCTGAGAAGTTTCTTTTTATTTCAGTTGTCCATGTTTTGCCATTCTCTGCATTGTCTTTTCACTCTGTTGGTGGTTTCCTTTGCTGTGCAGAAGCCTTTTAATTTGATATGTTCCCATTTGTTGATTCTCGATGTTATTTTTTTGTGTAATTGGGGTTCTGTTCAGAAAATACTTGCTTATGTCTTATCTCCTAGCAGGTAAAATGTTTCTATTTTAATATTTAAATCTTTGAGCCATTTTTATTTTAATTTAGTACATGGTGAGAGTTAGTGGGTCTAGCTTCAATCTTCTACATGTGGTTAGCCAGTTTTCCCAGCACCATTTGTTAAAGAGGCTATCTTTCCTCCAGGGTATGTTTTTGGCCCCTATTTCAAAGATCAGGTGGCTGAATGTGTGTGGGGTTGTTTCTGAGTCCTCTATTCTGTTCCATTGGTCCACATGTTTGTTAGTGAACCCACCAAGAAAGAAATTAGAAAACAATACCATTCACAATAATATCAACAAAAATTAAATACTTAGGAATTAACCAAGGAAGTGAAAGCGTCTACAGTGAAAACTACTGTACTCTGAAAAAGGAGATCAGAGAGGAAAAATGGAAAGGCATCCCTTGTTCCTGGATAGGCAGGACCAACACTGACAAAATGGCCATATTCCCAAAACTGAGAGATAGGTTTAATGCAATACCAGTCAAAATGCCAACAACATTCCTTACAGAGATTTCTTTAAACTTTGGTCACTTCTGAAAACATAGAGTGGGGATAGGGAAAAAAAAAGAAAACGTAAATATTCAATAAAACAGAGCAACTCTTAGCCAGAGAAGCTGCTTAAGCAAACTATAGACTGATCTCTATGTTCACATTTACTAAAAATATTTTTTTCTGTAATCCCTGCCCTCTGGGAGGCTGAAGTAGGAGGATCACAAGTTCCAGCCCAGCCTGAGCAACTTAGTAAGATCCTCTCACAAGATAAAAATTAATTAATTAATTAATGGGGCTGGATCAGGGTTGGTAGCGCATGCTTCTAATTACAGCACTTGGGAGGCTGAGGCAGGAGGATTGGCACAATTTCAAGGCCAGCCTGGGCTATGTAGTGAGTTCAAGGCCAGCCTGAATATGTAGCAAAACCTTGTCTTAAAAAAAAAATATGTGTGTGTGTGTGTGTATAAATATTTATATAACTTACCAATAATCATAACAATTGTAAGCTTATTTAGAAGAAATTATCAGATTGGACTTTTTTTAAAGCAGGTATATCTATATTAATATGAACAACATAAACTTTAAGGTACACAGTCATTAGGAATAAATAAATGTATTGCTCATTGACAAAAGACATAATCACCAGAAGATAAGCAATTCTGAATTCGTATGAACCTAATAAAAAAGGCTCAAAATATACGATGCAACAATTGGCAAAACCACAAGGGAATTTTGACAAATCTAAATGATAGGTTAATGCAATCATCTCGGTTATAGATATGTACATTGAAGCAGAAAAACTTACTAAGAATGTTGAATAGTCAAACCTATAGAAATGGGACACGTATAGAAATCATAAATCATTTGTGATCCAATTAGTCACCTTCCTTTCTCCCTAATCCCTGGCAACCACTTTCTGTTGTCTCCGTCGTTTTTCCTTTCCCTCAGTATGATATAGTTGGAATCCTAGAGAGCAGTAATCTGCTGCAACAATACCCAGTCAGATGTCCCCTAGGAGGCAAGATCTTCCCCCAGCTGACAACTGTTGGCTTAAATAACATAAGAACTTGAATGTAATCATTAATTTTAGGGTTTTTTTTTTTCACACAGATTTTAAAACTGAGGAGGAGCTGCTATCCTACATACATGAAAATTACCAAAAGACTGTGGCTACAGGGGAAATCACGTTATATTCATGTGCTTGGAACATGATCTCAACTATTAAAGTGTTCCTAAAATCAAAAGGCACCAAGGAAGTAGAAGTAGGTCCAGGTGTTAATAGACGCAGTGCTTGGTTGGTTGGTGGTGGGCTTGTTCATATGCCTTGGGAAATGTCTGTCGTGCTGTCTGTGAGCCAAACGTGGTAAGATGAGCAAGAGAGGAGGAAAATTCTAGATATCAGAAGGTGGGCATGGTGACCTGGTAAGGTGGAAACAAAGAAATGGATGTGCGGGGGTAACTACATGTGTCTCACCTAGTGAAAGTTCTGCCCTCATTTGAACTGCATGGTAGCTGCACAAATCAAGCCATTGGTTTCTAACCCTGATTGACTCTCACAATCACCTAGAGCTTTTTTTTTAAACAGCTTGGGTTCTGAACTGGTCATCTGTAATTTTTAAAACTCCTTGGATGCGGTGTCTGGCACTGCTGTAAACATGGTCATATGTTTACATTATTTTTGTTCACGTTTATTGGCAAAAGCAGGGCTCCTTCTAAAGTGAACGGGAGTAGTTTATAAAACTTACACTTCTCTATCAGCATTTCATGGAACCTTCCTTTTAAGACAATTCAGGGCCGGTGAGATGGCTCAGCAGCATAAGCACCTGCCTGGCAAGCAAGAGGGCCCGAGTTCGACTCCTGGAACCCACATACGAAAAAAGGGCCGGTGATATCGCTCAGCGGCACGGGCGCCTGCTGGCGCACGAGGTCCTGAGGTCGACCCCCAGTACCCACCAAAAAATAAAAAATAAAAAAAGGACAGTTCAGCTTGCAGGTTACCCTGTCTGTGTCCACTTGCTCACAAATTCTTTTTCACCATGTTCTTTTTAGCGATATTAAAGAATAATATTCATTTCACTATTTTTCATTCAAATGAAGGAAGAGGGAAAATTTGTAAGGAAATATATTTCCCTTCTTGGGGCATTAGGCAGCTATGAAAGAAATTAGAAATAACAATAAGTAACTTGGGTATCCTGCTATGTAATAATTTGTATTTTTAGGTGAACTGCCTGAATCACATAAAAAGTGACCTATTAAAAACTAGCAAAAGTCTCCGACAGAATCTAGGAAAAAAACTGGATAAGGAAGATGAAGTCAGAGAGTAAGTAACTTTTCTTCCACTTACTTAATTTTAAAATTTTACTCTAGAATTTCCAACATTTGTTGGAATCTAAGATTGCCAATTACTTGGAGATGCTTCTTAGCTGATTCTTTATGATGTTCTGACATGTCACTTATTTACCTAACAAGCACATCAGTATTTAGAGAAAGCAATGACTCTTCTTACTGGTCATTCTTTCTTATATAAATAGATCTGTGCCAAAAGGAGTTTTATGTTAATGGGCAGTCAACGTAGACATGACTAGGTGTTTTTCTCTCAAGGTGCCAGCTTCAGGTGTTTCTTCGTCTGGAGATGTGTCTGCAGTGCCCTTCCATACTAGAAAACCCAGGTGAGATGGAGCAAGTAGTGGAAGAGGTAAGTATATATCTTAGTGCTGCTGTGAATGGACCCCAAGGCTTTCAGTGGCCCTGCAGAGGGTACATGGTAATTTTCTAAAATCTCCTTCAGGTGACAGCTTTGCTGCGCATAGTGTGTCTAACTGAGGATTCAGCATACTTAGCAAATTTTCTGGAAGAGATTTTGAAATTGTAAGTTTGATGGCTACTCACTTTAAAGTTATCTTACCAAGAACCACACATGTTATCGTCTGGAGTTATGGGACTGTGCGGACCATTTCTCATGCCGGGTGGAGAGGAACAGAGGTGTGAGGTGGTAATGGTTCCATACCTAACCAGTCTTCTCCACAGGTACATTGACTCCATCCCAGAGACACTGGGGAAGCTTTACAACAGCCTTGGGTTCGAGATTCCTCAGAAGCTGGCTGGAGTCCTTCCTACAGATTTTTTCAGTGATGACTCCATGACACAAGAGAGTAAATCCCCACTTCTTTCCGTGCCTCTTTCATCGAGTGCTCACAGATCAGTGTCAGGCAGCACCGAAGCTGACCAGCTGGAGGAGCTCCGGACCAGATCAGCCAAGAAGAGGAGGTGAGCGCTCAGGGCATGAAGGCATCACTTGCACTGTTAGTCATACAGTTCAGACAAAGGGTGCATTTAAACATAGGCTATTATTTTTGTCTATGTAACTGAATTAATAGTCTCCCTTAAGTCTGAATCACAGAAGCCAACTATCCAAGTTCCTGCTGAGCAGCACCTGACACTCTATTACTTAGGAAATATGCAGTCCTTATTTTGTAGTTCAGAGAGCCCTTCTTTACAGTCCACACAGGGTCTCTAGGAACTAGAAGGCGTTTATGAAATAAGCTTAGGGTTTCAGTTCACTTTTCCAATTTTCCTTGATGCTTTTCATTGCTATTAACTAGTTGAATCTCTAGTAGTTATTTTTGGAAACTCCAGCGTTGACTTGTTTTGTTGATATAAATCCAGGCCAATACCAAGACAACTGACTTCTATTTAAATAAGGTTTCATTTTAGACGCTGGTTCCATTCAAATTTAACTACATGTAACTTCTATCTGGTGTGTCTTGACTAGTTTCTTTCTATTTTTAAAAGGAAAAATGCATTAATAAGACATAAAAGCCTTGCGGAGGTTTCACAGAATCTTCGACAAATTGAAATTCCCAAAGTGTCCAAGAGAACTACAAAAAAAGTAAGTATTCTCCAATAAATATGAAATAGCACCAACCCAAGTTGGTCCTTCCAGTTTGAGTTGACGTCATTAACAAGAATGAAAAGCAAGCTGGGTGTGGTGGCACATGCCTGTAATCCCAGCACTCAGGAGACTGAGGCAGGAGTATCACCATGAGTTCTAGGCCAGCCTGGGCTACAAAGCAAGTTTAAGGCCAGCCTGCACTACATAGTGAGACCCTGTCTCAAAAAAAAACAAACAAAAAACCAAAAAAAAAAGAAATGTAATCTCTCACTTTTAAGAAATGGCCATTGAAATGGATATAGAAACAGTACAGATTGAGTATCCCTCATCTGAAATGTCTGAGACCAAAAGTATTTCAGATTTCTGTTTTTGTTTTTGTTTTTGTTTTTTTGGATTCTGGACTATTTGTATATAGTGTTGAAAATTTTAAAAATTTGGATTTTAGCCAGTTTAGATTGTGGATTAGAAATGTTCAGCTGATGTTAAATATTTTTATGAATGTATATAAATTTATTAAGAGATTAACCATTTTACCTAAGAGTCTGACACAGGTAAAAGTAAGTTAGAAGTGAATAAATTAGTTAAAAATCTTTAAAACAGACAAAAATTAATATAGTTACCACCTACTATCACAATAGGACTTTGGTTGCCTCCTAGAAAAGTACTTTTCAGTATGTATGTTGTTTTACTTCAACAGCAAGTTTAAAAAGAAAAACTGGAGGACAGTGGTTAGGAAACCAAATGGTAACTGGCTTCGCCATGGCACTAGACATAAGGACTTGAAGTTCTGTGCTGGGAATGTAGCTCAGTGGTGCAGAGCTTGCCTCATGTGAATGCGACATAGTGTTGAATCCCCAGCACTGGGAGCAGAGGGAAGGGAAGGGAGGAGAACTTGAAGTCTTTAAGACCAGATATACCAAGATCAGGATTTGGTTTTGGTTAATAAAGAATGTTTTTTTCTGGTTATGGTGGCTCACTCCAGTAATCCAGCACCAAGGAGGCTAAGGCCAGAAGGACTGAGAGTTCAAGGCCAGGCTGGGCTACATAGAGAATTTGAAGCTAGACTGAGCTACAAGAGCCAAGACCCTGTCTCAAAAAAAAAAAAAAAAAAAAAAAAAGTTTTTTTTTTTTTTTTTTTTTTTTGTGGGTACCGGGGGTCGACCTCAGTACCTCGTGTGCCAGCAGGCGCCCGTGCTGCTGAGCGATATCACCAGCCATTTCTTTGTATGTGGGTTCCGGGAGTCGAACTTGGGCCCTCGCGCTTGCCAGGCAGGCGCTTACGCCGCTGAGCCATCTCACCGACCCAAGAAGATTTTTCATGTCAAAGTCAGTACCATAAATAAGGACATTAAAAGAACCAGTTAAATTTCTATCAAAAAATCAGTCTTTTGGGCGGTGATATAGCTCAGTGGCATAAGCGCCTACATGGCAAGCGCGAGGTCCTGAGTTCGACTCCTGGTACCCACATTAAAAAAAAAATCAGTCTTTTGAAAGATCAATGTAGCTATATCAGGAAGCAGTGAACCTGTAGCATAAGTGTAGATATATAATATTAATTTGTCTACTTTAATTATATTAATATATACTAATTCCTTTGCATGTATTGATTCCCAAAGAGCACAATGATTTTAACAATGTTTGATCCCATCCCCTTACCTCCTGGACATACTTTCCTTAGCTGTCCTTTCAGTTAAGGACCAATAGTACCATAAATATTTTAAGCATTTTCAGGCCACCCAGTCTCTGTCACAGTGACTCAGTCCTCAGTTGTAGTAGGAAAGCAGCCATAGACATCATGTAAAGAAATGGTGGGGGGAGGCGCTGGGGAGTTAGCTCAGTGGTAGAACACTTGTCTAGCAAGTGCGAGGCCCTGCATTCAGTCCTGAGCACCAAAACATTAAAAAAACAAAAAAGAAACAAACAAAAAGAAATGGGCATGGCTGTGTTTCAGTAAGCATTATTTTCAAAATGAGAGGTGAGCCAGCTTTAGTCTGTATACCATAATTTGAAGTTTCTGCTTATGTATGTTTCTTCATATTTTTGAATTATAACAGTGCAATTGAACAAACAAAAAATTTTGAAAAAACCATCCGCTTGTGCAGAGCACCTGGAGTTTAGACTTTTAAATCCTCTATTAGAATAGCAAGTGAGTAGCAATTTGATACAGAGATGCTCCTAAAAGTATAGCCACCCTCTAATTCATTTATATGGCTTTTCTCTTATTTTTAGGTATAAAAGGTATACATGACTTAAAAGTTGAAATCATAAAGTTAATAGAACATCCCTTCTCTGTCCATTCTTCAGAAGTAACCACCAGTTATTGGTTGTATATAGCCCCAGGCCCTGTTCTGTATGTACCAAAAACAATCATCAAAGGTTTATATTTCTCAGTAATGTACCCATATACATATAAAGAGTAAAAATGATTTAACCTCCCATACTTACTATCTGCTTTTTTTAACTGCCCCTCCATCTCCTTCTATATTAGTATACATAAGTCTTCTTTCTTTATCCTTTTAATGTCTGCATTGGATGAATATATAATTAACTGTCTCTTTATGGGCATTTATGGTGTTTCCTATTTTGTATCGTTACAGTGCAGCAGGAGTGCCTTTAGAACATTTACCTATGGGCCGGTGAGAAGGCTCAGTGGTGTAAGCGCCTGCCTGGCAAGCGCGAGGTCCTGAGTTCGACTCCCAGAACCCACATACGAAAAAAGGGCCGGTGATATTGCTCAGTGGCATGGGTGCCTGCTGGCACGCGAGGTCCTGAGGTCAACCCCCCGGTACCCACAAAAAAAAAAAAAAAAAAATCTACCTATGTACATTTTACTTTTCCTACTATGGATCTCTAAGTGAACTGCAAGGACCAAAGGGTTTCGTGTGGAATTTTTTTCTTTTATTTTCAATGAATTCTTATACAAATTTTCTTACAATATTTTCTTATTTTCTAGGAGAGCTCTCACCCTGCCCCTCAGCAGCCCGCACTCCCAGCGAAAGGCACAGCACAAGGTATGCTTTGTTTTCCCAGGGTTTGCACTGATTCACTGGAAGGACAAATTTATTTTGAGTTCATGCATTTAAGCAGCTGCATTCAATTATAAATTATGGCTTTATATCATTATTGGTTAATAAAATATGTCCAAATGCCATGCCTCAGTGGAATTAGATATTCACCTGGTCTCAAAAATACTGCATTCTGGGCCGGTGAGATGGCTCAGTGGCTTAAGCGCCTGCCCGGCAAGCGCGAGGGCCCGAGTTCGACTCCCGGATCCCACATACGAAAAAGGGGCCGGTGATATCGCTCAGTGACACGGGCGCCTGCTGGCGTGCGAGGTCCTGAGGTCGTCCCCCCGGTACCCACAAAAAAAAAAAAAAAAAAAAAAAAAAAAAAAATACTGCATTCTATGAAATTGCTGGCGAGAAATCTTTAAAAATACCATTTTCATGAAAGCCAAAGAGAGAAAAAGAAAAGAAGAGAAGCAGTGGAGCTGCTTTGGATGAAAGGAGTTGAAGCAAGACCCTAAATGCACTCCATGATCCCTGCTTGGATCTTAAATTTAGAAAGGAAAAACACTATATTATTGAGACAGAAATCAGAGGAAGGATTGCATGTTGGAAACATATTGAGAGTGTAATAACGACATCATGGTTGTGTAGGAGAATGTCCTTATTCTTAAGAGATCATGCCGACAAGTAGGCAAAGACTTGTAAAGGCCTCCACTTACTCCCCAGGGTCCAGGGAAAACTACATTAGAGAGAACTGGAGGCAAGAAACAAATGTCGACAGTAAATTTTAGTGACACATAGGATTATTGTATTCTTACAAATTTTCCATAGATAGTAAATTTTTAAAACAGGAAAATAGAAAATAACATCAGATTAGGCTTTCAAGCTTTCATAAATTAGTTTCACGGACAGCACAGGTCAGGTAACAGGGACTCAGTGGGATAGAGAAACATCTTTTCAAACTTTGGTTTATGTAATTGGTGTCCTCAACATTAATGTTTATGTTATTTTTGATGGCTAGACACAAAGCATGTTCCATTTTTGGAATCCTCGATTATTTGGCTTTATTTAAATTCATCCCTGGTGAATTTTACTTTTTTTTTTTTTTTTTTTTTTTTTTTTTTGTGGGTACCGGGGGGTCGACCTCAGGACCTCGCGCGCCAGCAGGCGCCCGTGCCGCTGAGCGATATCACCGGCCCCTTTTTTGTATGTGGGTTCCGGGAGTCGAACTCGGGCCCTCGCGCTTGCAAGGCAGGTGCTTAAACCGCTGAGCCATCTCACCGGCCCCCCTGGTGAATTTTAAAGTCACATCCACCAGGATATTTTGCTTTCAGCTAAGGTGCCATCTTGCTACCTGTGTTAAGAATTGATCCACTTTGCAGTGGTTTTTTTCTCACTTTGAATCTACTTGGTCAAAATTTATACTCTGGAATCAGGAAGAGAATTTAAAATTACCCAGATTAGTAAAGCAGTTGGAAGAAGAATGAAATCTGTGGAATTGAAAAGAACAGTTTCTCACCTAGGAATGGTGGCACACACCTATAATCCTAGCATTCTGGGTGAGAAACTGTTCTTTTCAATTCCACAGATTTCAAATTCAAGCCCAGTATGGGAAACTTAACATAGCAACCGAGATCCTGTCTCAAAATAAAGCAGGAGGATTGCAAATTCAGGCCCAGTATGAGAAACTTAACATAGCAACTGAGATCCTGTCTCAAAATAAAGCATAAGGAAAGGGATACGGATGTAGCTCAGTGCAAAGGCCCCAGGTTCAATCCCCAGTACCTCAAAAAGAAGAGAACAGTTTTTTAAAGCTGAGGTGAATATAATACAGTAAAAAATGAGAAAAATAATAATATTGGAATATATTAATAGGACCATGACTATATTAGCCATCCACTTACTTAAGAATTATGTTCCAGGGCCGGTGAGATGGCTCAGCAGCATAAGCGCTTGCCTAGCAAGCGTGAGGTCCTGAGTTTGACTCCCGGTACCCATGTACGAAAAAAGGGCCGGTGATATCGCTCAGCGGCACGGGCGCCTGCTGGCGCGCGAGGTCCTGAGGTCAACCCCTGGTACCCACAAAAAAAAAAAAGAAAGAAAGAATTATGTTCCATTTTACGAGTAAAGCTTCTAGTTTAACAAAAGATGCAGGCCTGCCTTGTGCTCCTGAATATTGGATTGAAAATGAATTTGTAATAGAATAAATAATTATGAACAAGTATACATCAATAAATTAGCTAAGCTAGATTAAGTGGACAAATTCCTAGAAGGACACAAACTACTGAAAACAGACTTCAGAAGAAATAGAATGGCTCTATAACAAGTACAAGGATTGAATTAGTTGTCAAAAATTTTCTCACGAATTGCCCAGGACTAGATGGCTTCACTGCCAAGTTCTACCTAACATTTAAAAAAGAATGAACACTCTCGCATTTATTATGGTCAAGTGATTATTCAAGCAGGGTACCGACACAGTTTATTAGGGAATGAGTACTTGGTGAAGTAATGCTGCAACGGCTGGCTATCCACATGCAAAAGAATGCATTGGACCCCTACCTTGTGCACAGTCATATTCAAAGACTTGCAAAAGTTGTAAGAGTAAATAGTTTTAAGGCACCGTGGCAGTATACTATCTAAGGATTTTTTTTTTTTTTTTTTTTTTTTTTTGAGATATTGGAGGTTGAGCCCAAGGCCTTCACAATGAGCTACATTCTGAGCCCTTTTTATTAATTAATTAATTAATTTTATTTTGTGACAGGGTCTCACTAAGTTGCCCAGGCTGGAACTTGTGATCATCCTACTTTAGCCTCTCAGCATATAGGGTTTGGAGGAAATCTTTTTAGTAAATGTGAATACACTGTATAGCAATCAGCTGTAGTTTGTTTAAGCAGCTTCTCTGGCTGGATAGAGTTACTCTGTTTTATTGAATATGATATTTGACCTTTTCTTTTTCCCCTGCCCCCCACTCCATGTTTTCAGAAGTGACCAAAGTTCGAAGAAATCTCTTCAACCAGGAAATGATTTCTCCTTCAAAGAGATCACTAAAGCGGGGCCTGCCTAGAAGTCACTCTGTGTCTGCCTTGGAAGGTCTGGACCATAAATGTGTCAACTTCAAGAAGACCAAAAGTACTACATTTCAGGGTAACCAAGAAGAGAGCAGTTTTGTCAGTACCAGCTTTCCTGGTGGTGGTGTCCCCTCTTTGATTCCTGATTTAGTCGTCCTTTTTTTTATTGGTCAGTCTAGCTAAGGAAAAGTTTTGTCATTTTTATTGATCTTTTTAAGGAATTTGAGCTTTACTGTTTTTCTAATCTCACTTTCATTTATTTCCTTCCCTCTATTGTTTTGGTGAAGGTGACAGGTTATTGATGTGAAAGCTCTTTTGTTTAATGGAAGTGTTTACAGCTGTAAGTTCCCCTCTGTGCACTGCTGTAGCCGTAGCCTGTAAGTTTGGGGATGCTATTTTTTTTTTTTTTTTTTTTTGTGGGTACCGGGGGGTCGACCTCAGGACCTCGCACGCCAGCAGGCGCCCGTGCCGCTGAGCGATATCATCGGCCCCTTTTTCGTATGTGGGTTCCGGGAGTCGAACTCGGGCCCTCGCGCTTGCCAGGCAGGCGCTTAAGCCGCTGAGCCATCTCACCGGCCCAAGGGATGCTATGTTTTCATGGTCATCTTCTCAAAATATTTTCTAATCCCTTGTGATTTCTTCTTTGACCCATTGATTATAAGTCTGTCAATGTCTATATGTGAGTTTCCCAAATTCCTTCTATTGATTTCTAGTTTCATTCCACTGGTATTGAAGAATATAGTATGACTTCAGTCTTTTTAAATTGAGATTTAGGCTAGGGGTGCAGCTTATCAGGAGAGCACTTGCCTAGCATGCACCAGACCCTGAGTTTGTTCCTCCTGTGGCACTATAGGGAAAGAAATGTGTTGAGATTTATTTTATGGCCTAATACTTGGCCTGTCCTAGAGCGTGTTCCATGTGTGCTGGAGAATGTATGTTCTGGTCTTGTCGGGTGAAGTGTTGTGTACACGTCTAGTTGCCTTACAGTGTTGTTCAAGTCATCTATTTACTTGTTGATCTTCTGTTTAATTGCTGGAAGTGTAATATTAAAGTCTCCAACTATTATGGTTAAATTATCTATTTATCTGTTCAGTTCTGCCAGTTTTTCCTTTACAAAGTTTGGAATTCCATTGTTAGGTGAGTGTATATGTTTATAATTGTTATATCCTGATAAATTGAATTTTTTATTAATATGTGACCTTTTTGTCTTTTATAATCCTTTTTTTTTTTTTTTTTTTTTTTTTTTGTGGGTACTGGGGGTCGACCTCAGGACCTCGCGTGCCAGCAGGCACCCGTGCCACTGAGCGATATCACCGGCCCTTTTTCCGTATGTGGGTTCTGGGAGTCGAACTCGGGCCCTTGCGCGTGCCAGGCAGGCGCTTACGCCTCTGAGCCATCTCACCGGACCCTATAATCCTTTTTTTTTTTTTTTTTTTGTGGGTACCGGGGGGTCGACCTCAGGACCTCGCGCACCAACAGGTGCCCGTGCCGCTGAGCGATATCACCGGCCCCTTTTTCGTATGTGGGATCCGGGAGTTGAACTCGGGCCCTCGCGCTTGCAAGGCAGGTGCTTACGCCGCTGAGCCATCTCACCGGCCCAATCCTTTTTTGACTTAGTCTGATTTGTCTGACAGTAATGTAACCATCCAGTTCTTTTTTTTTTTTTTTTTTTTTTAATATGCGGGTACCGGTAGTCGAACTCAGGACCTCGCGCTTGCCCGGCAGGCGCTTATGCCGCTGAGCTATATCATCAGCCCAACCATCCAGTTCTTGCATAGAATATCTTTTGCTATCTTTTTACTTTTAACCTCTGTGTTTTTGTATCTAAATTGAGTCTCCAGTGGATAGCATATACTTGGATCATGTTTTCTTAATTCTTTCTCCAGTTTTTGCTTTCTCATTGCAGTATTTAAGCCATTTATAATTTTTTTTTATTTTACAGAGAAAAATAATTATGATACAGAATTTCAAAAGAAGATAGTAGGAAATTAACAGTGGTTAATATATTATGTATTGTTATCTTCAAAGTAGTTGCTCAGATTACAAGATATAGGCATGCAAAATTGATCAAACAATATAAGCACAAACTGTTCTTTTCAATGAACTAAAAGAAGTTAGTAGTGTAATTATTTTAGCTATCTTGTGTATACATATATATACACAAGCTGGGTTGAATGGGACCTCTAATCCTAGTTTTTTGAGGAGTCTCCATACTGATATCCACAATAAACCATTTATAATTTAATGTAGTTTTAGTAAGGAATCACTTCTACCATTTTTATATTTGCTTTCTATATATTTTATGGATTTTTGTTCCTTAGTTCCTCCACTACTACCCTTTATGTTGTTGTTGCCTAATTTTTTGTAGGGTACCATTTTGATTCCCTTATTTGTATATTTTGTAGTAACTGTCTTAGTGGTTGGAGGTCACAATTAACATCTTAAACTTAAAACAATCTAGTTTGGACAAAACCAAATGAGTTTCAACAGTACCCAAACATTTTGTTACTATATATTCCTTCCCCTCTCCTTTCTACATTGTTATGTCATAGATTACACCCTTATACACTTTGTGGCCATAATATAGATTTATAATTATTGCCTTATGCCTTTACCTTTTAAATCATAAAGGAAAAAAGAATTGCAATCAAAAGTGCCATAGGGCCGGTGATATGGCTCAGCGGCATAAGCGCCTGCTGGCAAGCACAAGGTCCTGAGTTCAACTCCCAGTACCCATATTAAAAAAAAAAAAAAACCAACAACAAAAAAACGTGCCATAATACTACTGGCTTCTATATTACCCTATGAGTTACTTTACGGGTCCTTTACTTCTCATGGCTGTCTCACGTCCTTTCATTAGAGCCTGAAGCACTCCCCCAGCTTTCCTCCGAGTGCAGGTCTGCTGCTAGTGAACGCCTTCAGCTTTCCTTGATATGGGAATGTCTTAATTTCTATTTTATTCTTTTTTTTTTTTTTTTTTTTTTTTTTGGGTACTCGGGGTCGACCTCAGGACCTCGCACGCCAGCAGGCGCCCGTGCCACTGAACGATATCACTGGCCCTTTTTTCGTATGTGGGTTCCGGGAGTCGAACTCGGGCCCTTGCACTTGCCAGGCAGGCGCTTACACCACTGAGCCATCTCACCGGCCCCTTTTTTTTTTTTTGAGACGGGTTTCACTATGCAGTTCAGGCTGGCTTTGAGCTTACTTTGTAGCCAAGGCTGGCCTTGAACTTGTGGCAATCCTCCTGCCTCAGCCTCCCAAGTGCTGGGGCTTCTATTTTATTCTTGTTTGTTTTGTGTTTTTTTGAGACAGTGTCTCGCTCTGCAGTTCAGGCTGGCCTTGAACTCACTTTGTATCCCAGGCTGGTCTCGAACTTGCAGCAGTCCTCCTGCCTCAGCCTCCCAAGTGCTGGGATTATAAGCATGTACCACCACGCCTGGCTTCTATTTTATTCTTGAAGCATATATAATTCTTATTGACTACCTTTTTCCTTTTAGGACTTTAAAGATGTCATCCACTGCCTTCTGTTGCTTTCAAGAGTCTCTCATCTTTGAGTTTTGATAATTTGACTATAATGGTCCTCCGTGGACCTCTTTAAATTATACTGCTTAGAACTCATTTAACTTCTTTGATGTGTAGAGTAATGTCTTTCATCAGATTTAGGAGGTTTCCAGCCATTTCTTCAAAAAGTTTTTCCGTCACTTCGTGTCTCCTTCTGGGACTCCCGAGCTGTGTACAGCCTATGCTTGATGAGGTCCACACATCCCTCGGGGTTTGTTCCTTTTTCTCTGTTCTTTTCTCCTTCTGATCAGATTGCATAATTACTGATTGCCTTATTTTCGAGTTCACTGATTCTTCTGTCTGTTCAAATTTGAGACTGAACTCCTCCAGTGAATTTTCGATTCAGTTATTGTACAGTACTTTGGGGCTCAGGTTGTAGCTTAGTGGTAGAATGTGTACTTAGCATGTGGAAAGCATGTGGACCTGGGTTTGATCCTCAGCCCTGGAAAACAAAACAGTCATTGTACTTTTTAGCTCCAGAATTTCTGTTTGGTTCCTTTTATAATTCTTTTTTGAGACAGGGTCTTGCTATGTAGTTCAGGCTGGCCTCGAACTCACAGTGATCCTCCTGCCTCAGCCTCCAAGTGCTGAGAATACAGGCATGTGTCACCATGCCCAGCCCTTTTATAATTCTAATGTATTACTAATACGCTCATTTTGTTCATACATTATTTTCCCGATTTTTAAAAATTCTTTTTCCATGGTTTCATAAGTTCTTGGGACATATTTAGAAAAGCCAATTTAATATTTTTGACTAGCAATTCTAATATCTGGGGTTTCTTTTAAATCTGAGGGCAATAAAAGAGTTGCAAACAAAAAATACTTTCATACAATTTTTTATACTTACTTAGGTAGTTGTTTTACCAGTGTTCTTTAATTCTCCATGTGGCTCGAGCTACTCTGACACCCTTTCCTGTCAGCCTGAAGGGCTCCCTTAGTTTCTTCTTACAGGGCAGGTCTGCTAATGACAAATTCTGTTCTGTTTTGTTATAAGATGGGAATATGCTACTTCCTTCTTCATTCGTGAATAGGTATAAAACTTCTTTCCTGTATGTCATCACTTCAGGCAGCTTTGATGTTTACGATCTTAGTAAATGCTCCCTGGGAAAAGGTGGTTTGCACTGGATGTGTTCTGAGTCGGGTCAAGTAGAGCTGAGCCTTGGGAGCAGAATTTCCCAGGGAACTGCCAGGCAGGTCAAGTGATGCCAGTTACCTGGAGCGGGACCTTGGAGGAGCTCTGGGCCATTCTGTCACATCCTGAGGCTGCTGGTTTTCAAAGTAACCACTGGTCTGGGGAGGCTTACAGTTCTGCAGAGCTCCGTGTACTTACTAAGATGCAGCTACTTTTCTTGAACAGATACTTACTAGATTGTTGGAAATCTATAGCTAATCTCCAGAGTCCTGAAAAGCTGATTTTCCATGTTTGCTTGGAGTTTTTGTTCCCTTTATGGAGGTCATTCCTTTTCTCTGAGGTTCTCATTCCACCATCCCTGCTGACGTCACTGCTCTTTCTGGTCACTTAGCTCACTCTGAAGCATCCTCCCATGAATAGCTCAGCTACCCAATTGGAAGTACTGTGCCAGGCAGATTTATCTTAATAACACTTGCATGGCTTGTCATCATTTTTATATATATTTTATTTCATTCAATCTTCAGTACCAGAACCAACTAACAAATAAGTAGTTTTCATTTCTTCAGGATGCTTATTAGAGAAATAAATTTGTAACACTTCCCATTGGCCTATGTCATCATTGAATCTCTATCGTGCTGATAAACTCTTCTGTCTTCTGTGAGCATGGTGCTTAGCTCAATGATTAAGAGACCTCCAGCTAGGTAATAATGCCACTACTTGAGAAGGTTAAACGAAATGTATAGTTGAAGCTGTTTTCATAAAATTTTAGGTTATCACAAGCTGCTGACTAAGAGTGTGGCTGAGACTCCAGTCCATAAGCAAATCTCGCGGAGGCTCCTTCACAGACAAATCAAGGGCAGGTGAGTGACATTCTCGTCCTGGGCCCAGCACCTTCATGATCTTGCAGGCCACTGTTTGCCTTCTGTTGACCTTCATGACTTAAATCTTAACCATGGTGCTTATTACCAGAGAACATTCCCTAAACTCTGAAGGCAGGAGAACCATGCAGAATGTGTTCTTATCCAGCCTCTTGCGCTTGGCATAATTATTTTGAGATTTATACGTGTTGCTTGTATCAGTAGTTTGACCTTTTTTATTGCTGAGCATTATTCCACTGAATGGGTTTCCCACAGTTTTTAAACTCATGCACCTATTGACATGGGGAAAGGTGTGTCCTTCAGACCTGCCAGGCAAGGCTAGAGTCTAACACCCCAGCTTGGCCTTTGCTCTCAGAGGTGTGAGAGGGGCTATGTTTTTTTTCTCCCTGGATGCTGGTTGGAGCAGGGATTTACTGTTGCAAGTCTTTAGTTGTAAATGGCTGCCCTGGGTTCTTTGGCCTTGGAGAGCTGGCTTTCCTGGGATGTTTTTAGTCTGTACCTGTGGCACATTTATGTTGTCAATTCCGCCAGTATAAAGTCGGGGATGCTTGCAGCGGAAAGAAAACGCAGGGAAGCCCACTGCCCTTGTCTCCTCAGGTCACAAGGTCTGAGCCAGGCTGCCTCCTCTCTGCCTTTCAGATTCATCTTCTGCTTGTTTTTCACAGAGCACGCAGGGGTTTTTAGCTGCCTTTTCAAGGGGATAAGGAGAGGTGTGTCAACTTCAACTTGTCACAACTCCCTCTGGGCATCATCTATATATAAATTTTACACACTTATAAAAATTTATAGGATAAATTGTGAGAAGTGAAGTTGGTAGGTCAGAAGTCCTTGCCAAAAATTAAAGCTCTTAAAAACTGGAGTGTTTAATTTTTAATACATTATGGAATTAAAAGGATTAATGTAAAGTTAATTTTGAAGTTGTAAACCTGTTTTCTGGCAGAAGCATTCTAGGGCCGGTGAGATGGCTCAGCGGCGTAAGCGCCTGCCTTGCAAGCACGAGGGCCCGAGTTCGACTCCCGGATCCCACATACGAAAAAGGGGCCGGTGATATCGCTCAGCGGCACGGGCGCCTGCTGGCGCGCGAGGTCCTGAGGTCGACCCCCGGTACCCACCAAAAAAAAAAAAAAAAAAAAAGAAGAAGCATTCTAACCATCTCACCCTTAACAGTAATCATATATGAGGCTGCACAAGGCCCTGGGTTCAATCCTCAGCACCAAAATATAAACAATAATAAGCTGGGCAGGTGCTGCATGCCTGTAACCCTAGCACTTGGGAAGCTGAGGCAAGAGGATTGTAGCCTGGGCTACATAGTGAGTTCAAGGCCAGTCTGAACTGTGTAGTGAAACTCTACCTCAAAAATAAATAAATACATAATTAATAATGTATGAAAAGCTTACCAATGCTAATATTATCAGACTCTGTTGTTGCCTTGTTAGATGAGAAGCTGTTTCTGGCTTTAATGGGTGTTGGTTTTGAGTGATATTGAATCCATTTGCTGGTTGTTCCTCAAGGTCCTCTGATCCTGGTCCTGACATCGATGTTGTTGAAGAGTCCCCTGAAAAAGGAGAAGATGGTGAGTTTTAGCTACTGTGTTGTTTTGTCTTGTGCCTGGCTTCTACGAGAGCCATTCTGCACTCGTACTGTCACTCTGCGTGTGCTCAGATAGTTTACAGAAGTTCTAATGACTCCGGGTCCATGGTGAAGCTGTCACTATATGCAAATGTTCTTTTATATAGAATTTATGAAGAGAATTATTGAAGAAATATTTTTACATAATAAAAATGCTCAGTGTGAAGGTTAAACTACCATGTTATAGAAAATACTGTGGCTTATTTTAAAAATACATAACAGAGCCAGGTATGGTGTCATGTGCCTGTTTTCCCAGCACTTGGGAGACCAAGGCAGGAAGATTACAAGTTCAAGGCCAGCCTGGGCTATATAGTACGTTTGAGGCCAGGAAGACCCCTGTCTCAAAAAACAAAAATTTTTTCTATGAGTACATGACAAGAGGAAGGGTTTTCAAAAACTTAACTTCTTTATTTAATCGCTCAAATAATTCATGTTTGTTGAAGAAAAATCACAAAATATACAGAGAAGACAAAATTTTTTTAATTACCTGGTAATTCCACTACTCAGAAATACTCTGTTAACACATTAGCATATATCTTACCAGTATCTTACCAGTACTGCTTCTATACAAATCCACGTATTATGCGCATAGGAAACCTGGGCAGACTGTGACCGCCAGGAGTCTCACAGCCTGGCACTGTTATGCATGACATAGGATATATCTTTTTTCACCCTATGTCATGCATAAAGGTGCCAGACTGTGACATTCCTGAAGGTCACAGTCTCTTGGCTTAGTGGGTTTTTTAATACCCTGTTGGGACCATTTGTCCAACCCCTTAGCTTTGCTTTTTTTTTTTTTTTTCTTCCTTCCTCGGCACTAGGGTTTGAACCCAGGTCTCATCCGTGGTTTGCACTTAGCTACGTCCCCAGCCTTTTTCTTATTTTGAGACAGGATCTCACTAAGTTGCCCAGGGTGGACTTAAACTTGGGATCCTTCTGCCTCAATTCTCAGAGCGATGTGCCACCATGCCCAGCTCCCTCTTAGCTTTTTAAGAGACACTTCAGAAATGTCAAAGCTGTTGTCGGATTTCCATCTTACATGGAGTATTACATAAATTTTGCCTGTTTTTGACAACATGAGATGTCAGGATTATAATCCTCCCTGGTTACTAACTGGTCCTCATTTTGCAGAAATAAGTTTGAGACGAAGTCCTCGAATCAAGCAATTATCATTTAGCAGAAAAAATTCTGGTTCCTTCTATTCTGTGTCTCAGCCAAAGTCTAGAAGTGTGCAGAGAGTCCATTCGTTCCAGCAAAACAAGTCAGGTAACGGAGGCCCATCTCTCTTCACAAGTCCACACTGACTTGGTGGGAAGTGTTTCTGCAGTCTGACATTTCCCTTCTTGACTTTGGAGAGGGAGAATGTGTGTGCACAGTGGAGGTCAAGGCGATGACCAGATGAACAGTCCTTGGGCTCTGTAATCAGTCATCCCTTTGATTCCTACAACTGGCTGTCCACACTATTATTATAAGTAGTTCATTCTTTCAATAGGAAATTATCCACAATTCCCACCGTATAGCCAGACCCTTGGCACAAATATCCCAGGGTAAAAGGTCACACCTGTTTGTATGTTGTTCTTCTTTTACCCATGCTTAGCTTGGCTAACAGGTGTTTTTTATGTTTATGCTTACAAATTACTTCAGCTGCCTACATTTCCTAACATAGGACCTGGGGTTAATTTGTAGTTTTATTTAAAATTTAAGGGCCGGTGAGATGGCTCAGCGGCGTAAGCGCCTGCCTGGCAAGCGCGAGGGCCCGAGTTCAACTCCCGGAACCCACATATGAAAAAAGGGGCCGGTGATATCGCTCAGCAGCACGGGTGCCTGCTGGTACCCACAAAAAAAAATAAAAAAATAAAATTTAAGAAGGCAGCAACCATTGCTGTGTCTGACATAATAAGGAATATTCCCCCACCTAATAATTTTCCCTCTAAAAACAGTCTTTTTTATTCAGACAGGCTATTTTTCATGGGTGTTGAGAGGACTGGGGTTCAGAAATAATTAAATGTGGTTGCTATCTTTGACTTGCAGAACAAAGAGAAAATTCTCCAATCCAAAGTATTCAGTCCCCCAGGAGACTTCTTTTTGGGGCAGTTTCCGAGATGGTCAGCCCCTCCTCAGAGAAGGGTTCGGCCCGAAGTAAAAGACTGTCAGGAAGCAAGCTGAGCTCTGAGACACCTACAGCTTACCAGGTAACAGTTTCTAAAACGATTAGAAGGTATAGTCTCGGGGAACAGAAGAGGCCAAGAAACCCAGAGAGAAAGCAGGTGACTAGATAATAGAGATCTGGGGCGGTTGAGTTTAGCCACATAAGCGATTATTGAGCATATGGGAACTTAAGCAAGTTTGACTGTGGCCACGGTGGCGGGGCAGAGACGGGGATTCTCTTTTGACTTCAACACTGTTATGCGCTACGTGCATGTCTCTCTGCAGTGTGCACCAGTCAGTCATCCTCCATTTCCAATTGATTGCCCCTCTACCTGGCACCTGTGTTAGAAACCTAGGGGTCACCTTTGACTTCCCGCTCTCCTGGAGCATGGCTGTTCACTCCAGTCCTGCTTGCGTATGACAAACTAGTTCTGGTACTCACCCCTCTCTTCCATCCCCGCAACTCCTCCCTTCATTTAGTTCCACCGGGAACATTTCAACAGCCTTTTCCCTCCCAAATCCACCTGCCACCCAGAGGAGAGAATAATCTTTCTGAAATATTCATCGATTTTGCTTTGTTTAAGGCTCTGTAAACTCCTTATTGTGAAAGCCAAGTCTCTAAAGTTTCATAAAATGAACTTGTTACTTCTCTTCCAGAATAAAGTACTGAAGTTGAAAAAAAAATAAAATAAAATAAAGTTTCATAAAATGGAACCCTTGTGTTCAAAAAGTCATTTTGTTTGGAAACCCATTTAAACTGTCCTGGTTAGGAGAGCACACAGAGCTCTGGGGAAAGGTTTGGAGCCCACAGATTACATGACCAGGATCAGTCTCGTGCCCTGGGCTGGCAGGGCCCTCCATGATTTGGTCCCTGCCCGCCTGGCTGGCTTCAGCCCTCCCTGCCTGGCACTCCTGCCCAGTAACAGCCGGCCACGTACCATCCCGCACATAGGTGCTGCTTTCCACATCCGTGCCTCTGCTGATGCTGCATTCTGTGCCCAGTGTCCCCTCTGCTCCACTCTCCCAGCCTCTGCTGATACCCATTCTTGAACACCTGACTCACTAGCACTTCTTCCCCAGCACCCAGCGAATTACACGGCTCAGTCCTTGCCTGCCCTGTCACTGCACTGGCCACACTGGTCTCACCTATCTGTGCCCCACCGAACACGAGATGCCAGCCAGACTGTGATTCCCTTGGGATAACCCAGTAAAGCTGTAGAAAAGATAGGTGTTTGACCTCACCTGTGGGAAATTCTCCTGTCATTTGTGAGAAGGAAGGGTATTTTGGTGGGCAGTGTTGTGGCTGTGGCCACCCCACAGTACCTACACATAGTAGGTGTGCAGCACACACAGACTGAATGCAGCTGAGAGCAGCTAGGTGGCTCTGGGGGCTGCTTTCGGTGAAGGTGAGCGTAGCTGTTTTGTTTGAGGAGAGGGGAGAACTGGTGGGTAGCTGTGAGTGCTGGAGTGTTACAGTTAGAGGCAAGGCATGGTTAGCTGTAGTGTGCTAATTATCAAAATTGTTCTTCAAACAAAGATTGAGAGTTCTGGAGAGGATGACAGGCCACTATACAAAATTTCCAACTTAAGATCCTGCTGCTGATTTTAAATGTCCTGTGTGCTTTTCTAGTCCTCTTAGAGCCGTGAAGACACTTTTTAGAAAATATGGGTGATAATGTTTCAAGCACTAAAATAATCACTTTTCTTTACAGACTCCTAAGAAGAATTACCAGAAATCTCCGAACTTTCCTAAGACAACACCAAGAAGGTTCCCGAGAACACCACAGATTCCACCATGCACTCCAGAAAGGCCACTGCGCCCCGCTGCAGAGGTGACCCCTGCAGAGCCCACTGTGGCTGAGAAGGCCCTACAGGAGCCCTCCTCACCCAGCTGCTGCTCACCATCGGCGTCAAGTGCCGCAGCACAGGAAGGACCTTCCCCAACAGAAGGGGCCTCTCCTCTCACCACAGGGACCCTGAGAACGCCCACCAGGCCGGGTGCTCAGCCACCTGACTTCTCGCTGAACTGTGCATGGCCACATCTGGTGAATTCCAGTCCAGAAAGCCCCTACCATCTGGCATCCTCAACTCCCTCAGCTGCCCAGCCCTGGAGTGAGTCTGTGACCCCCACCAGGCACTGCCTCAGGACACCGCTGAGGGCAGCAGCCCTCCTGGGCCCACCTCAGGGTCAAAAGTGCCAGCAGCTCCTTTTCCCCGGAGTCTCTCAGGCAGAAGAACCAGCACAGACATTAAAGGATAAAGCTGTCCAAACCCCCAAGAGACCTGGGGACATAACTGTGACTTCTTCCCCACTGGGTGCTCCAGAGAAGTGGGACATTTCCAAGAGCCCGCTTAGGCCTTTGACAGTGTCCCCTGGCCTTGGAGATCTGGATCAGAAAGAGCACCAGGCGTCACCTAGCACATCTCCCTCCTGTGCTGGTCCCTCAACTCCCCCCACAGTCCCACAGAGTGTTGTGTCTGTCACTGTCCCCCCTCCGCCACTATCTAAACTTGGGAGAGAGTATAGAAAGAACTCAGACCCCAAACGAGGCTCTCTGGAGTCCCCACCTGGGCCCCCTGCTGCACTTGGGGATGCCACAGCCACCAGCCCAGCTGCCACCACCAGTTCTAGAAAGGACCAGAAGGAAGGGAGCCCCTCTTCACTGTCCTCACCTGAAGGACAGAGGCATCTAGGTGCTGGTGTCAGCAGTGACTGGCCCGGATCCTCCCCTCCGTTTGTTGCAAGTGATTCAGAGTATCTCACTCTTCTCGAGGAAGCTGAACCCCGGGGTGGTGGGAGCCATGCAGTGAGAGCGGGTGAAGGTGTGGGACTAAGGACAGCAAATGGTGCCTGGGAGCCACCCTCTGTGCCTGATGCCAGGACTTCCCCACCTGCTCCTTGCCCTGCGCCTGGCTCTCCTGAGATGGTGCCCTACACCCTGCACTGCCCTCCAGATGGATGGCAGCACCAGGGTGTGGCACGGCTAGAGAGCCCAAGAGCTCCAGTGAGGCCTCCGAAGGCCCCTGCCAGCCCGCAGACCTACAAGGTAGAGCTGGAGATGCAGGCCTCTGGCCTGCCCAAGCTTCGGATTAAGAAGGTAGACTCCAGTGCACTAGCTGAAGCTGAGGCCCCAGGAAGGGAGGGGAGCCCTGTGGGAGAGGAGGCCTCCCTCCCTAGTCTCAGCATGCCCAGGGCCAGCAGGGCTGCCAGCAAGCCCGAGGCTACCTACATGTCACCCCCTTGCCTCCGCTCCTTGCACAGCACACCTGGCAAGGGGCAGACTTACATCTGCTGGTCCTGCACCCCAACCCACTGCCCACCCAGCACCCCCTCTCCATTTCAGACAGACATTGGGGTTCCGTGGACACCATCCCCCAAGCACAGTGGGAAGACCACTCCCGACTCCATTAAAGACTGGCCCCGGAGGAAGAGGGCAGTGGACTGCAGCAACGGGCTCTCTTCGGGGCGAGGCGAAGTAGGCGCAGACCCTCTCGGGGCCTTGTCGCTGCCTGAGCCCCAGACCAGGGAGCAGGCCCTTGAACTCGGCCTCTACAAGACTCCCATCTCGGAGGACTTTGAGCTTGAGGGGGTATGTCAGCTCCCAGACCAGTCGCCTCCTGGGGATGGTGTCCCCAAGGCCGAGGAAGCCTTCTCATGGGGACAGTTTGGGTTGGGTTCCAGGAAGAGACATTGGTCTCCCAAGGAAGAAGCTGAGTGTGGAGGCAAAAGAGTCTGTGAAGCCCCAAGGGAAGATGCAGACATGAGGAAGCATGAAAAAGGGGGTCCAAGGTGGACCATGCTGCAGCTCCCCTCCACTGGGGATGACGAGGTGTTCGCTTCTGGTGAGTTTGTTTGAAACCCGCGTGCCATGTGGTTTCTGTTGGGCAGCCTCAGCGAGGCATTTAGAGCTTGAGGGGCCGGGGCTCAACCTGCTGGGGGCCCATGGGCTACACTGACGACTGGCCTCTCCCTAGGCTGCACCCCGCCTCGTGGCTGTGCTGTGCGGAGCTGCCTCTCAGCCAGCGGGCTGCAGGCTCTCACCCAGTCTCCGCTGCTGCTCCCTGGGAAGGCAGCATCCTCGCAGGGCTCGAACCCCACAGGTAAGCGCCAGAGAGGTCCGCAGAGGTCTCCAGAGCCGGGAACCTAGGCTTTGGGGGAGCTGTGGGGATGCCGAGGATGGGGTAGACAATTTGTGCCTAGTGTCACTCCCTTCCCGGGGAAGCTCCACAGTAGAACCTGTGTGCACCCAAAGAACACCCCCAAAATCCTGCCGCAGCGCTGGAATCTTCTTGAAGATGGCAACAGGTGTTGTCCCATTGGGACACACTGCTCATCTGTAGTCTTAGAATCTGAACAGAAAAGCGCTGGTGGCCCAACAGGTGTGCTTAGAGCCTGCCATGCCTGCCAGCAGATTTATGCCCGTGCTTCCTATATACTCAGTGTGCTAAAGCACTGATGGTCAGAATCACCATCTACCGGAGGAGGCCCCTTTCTCAGGGTCGTTTTGAGACAGGGATTAAGTCATGTAAAATAGCAGAAAGCCCTCAGATGCAGAACTGCAGGTACTTGCATTTCCACGTGGCTTCTTGCTGTCGGCCCTGTGCATAACCACGGAAGGGGGCCTTGTAACAAGTGGAGTTTGTTTCTGCAGGATGGAAAAGTCCTCCTTGGAGTGTGATTGTCCTAAGCCCATCTCTGTGTGAGCTCCTGCAGCTCAAGCCAGTTCCTTCTGTTCAATCTTCAGTCACTTCTCTGCATTTTTCTAGATGAGAATACGGATGTCTTTCCCTCCACTGCAGACGCATCCACTTTCAGCCCAGCCTTCTCCCGGAGGCGCCCCTTCAGCAGGACTTACACACGGAAGAAGCTCATTAGCTAGTTAGGCCGGGACCCGCTGGAGGACTGACAGCAACCAGCACTGCGGTGCTGTGAGGGTGGCAGCTGTTCCGCACTTGTACCACCCAGGCTTCCCAGCAGGGGGCCCAGGACCCTTCAGAAAGTGAAGCTGAAGTCAACCTTGCCACCATGGGCTTAAAGGAATTGGAGACCTGATCCCAAGCCTCTTTCACCATGGTCAGCTTTCAGGTTCCCACTAGAATGTCTCTCAGTCTTCCGGTTCCTCTCAGGGACTCACCCACCGCCCAGTGGCACCTCGCTCTAACCCGCCCCAGGCCCTGCCCCTGCCTGGCTGGGGAGGTGAGGTGGGTAGCAGAGTAGCTGCTGCTGTGACTCAGGTGGCTCAGCAGTTGGGAGACGAGGCAAGGATCCAGGTAAGAGTGGAATCCCATTCCAGCAACACCCCAAACACAACAAGTCAGGAGGCCACTGCCTCGCTTGTGAAAATGGAGACAGGAACCCCTCAAGGGGTCCCTTGAGAAGCTGCTGTAAGGCTGGGATGCTGTGACACAAGTACTTTGTAAACTGTGAAGCCCTGTGCACAAAACTGCTGTGGCAGGCAATGGAATAAATATGTGCATTCCCTGTGTGATAGTGAAGTCATTTTTGGCTGCTTGGCCTTCAGTGCTTTTCTGTTTAATGTTCCCTCCTAAGGTTACCTGTGACTGGTCCAGCACTAGCGGTTTCCAGAGCAGCCACATTCCGAGGTCTGCCCTAAGACCCAGCCAGCTTATGCCACAGGCTGCCCTATTCCTGGGGAGACTGTCGCCTGGCACCACCAGGTGGCTTCCCCCTGGAGCGCCCCATGGAGGAGCCAGACCTTATGGTCTCTCAAAGGGCTCAAGCCTGTTGTGGTCCCAGATCAGATTCTTCCTACTGGCTTACAATCTGATTCCAAATGAAAACTCCCAACTCCCTGCAGAGGTGTGTGAGCTCCCCACTGCCATGACAGATACCTGGGTCACTTGTAAGGACAGAAGTCTTGATTTGTGCTCACAGTTTCAGAGGCTGCAGACCATGGTCAGTGGCTGCATTGTTTTGAGGCCTGTGCTGAGGCTCCCCCATGGTGAGGATCCACTGGTAGAGTAAAACAGTACCTCATGGCACCCAGGAAGGTGGGGGGAACAGGGTCCCAGTGTCCCTTAAAGGGCCCATCCCCAGTGACCTAATGTTTCTATAGGCCACACCATCTTCCCACAGAACCATGACCTGGGGACCAAGCCTCAACACATGAGCATCTGAGCAGCCATTCAAGATCCCCCTTGGCTCCCAAGGCTCATGTCCATCTCTAACACAAGATCATTCAGTCCATCTGTAACAATGCTCAAGAGTCCAACTCCAAGTCTTCAAGACTTCAGGCAAACTCAGCTATCCTGCAGGCCCCTGTAAGAATTAATAGGCTGGGCGTGGTGGCACATGCCTATAATCCCAGCGCTTGGGAGGCTGAGGCAGGAGGATCACTGCAAGTTCAGGAAAAAAAACAAAAACCAGTGCTGATATCACAGGCCACCTGCCTATTTGGCATGGGGGGTGCTTTTTAATAGCACTAATTTCTAGCAACCATGTACTCATCTGCAACTTGAACTATGCTCCTTTTCTGACCAAACTGTAAGTTTTTCAGATCTTTCCACTCTGCTTTTTACTCCTACACTTGATCTTAGCCAAAAGGCTGAGAAGCGATGCTTTTTACTCCTGATTCTCATCCTCAATCTGGCTAAAAGCAGTCAGCAATATACTGCCTGAAGCTGCACTGCCCTGAAATCTCCACTAGGCCCATCACCTTTCAGCTCAGCCTCCCAAAAAGAGTCTCAGGACCTGGACAGAACGTAGACAAGTTCTTAGGGGGAGAGTTACATCATGGCCTCCAGTCTGGTTCTCAACAGTGTCCTCGTTTTGAGAAGCCTCACCAGCACAGCCTTCCCCGCCCACACTCCCTGCACTGGTCTGAGTGCCCACCGGAATTGCCCATTAACTTCTGTTCACACTGTTCGAGGCTTTCTCTAGCCTGGCTTTCCAAACTTTTCTAAACTGCAAGCCAGTTCCAAAGGCTGCTGAATCACGCTGTCAGGTACAGTCACAGCAACTGTCACCAGACAGAACCCCAGAATTCCTGATAGCAACTGCTAACCCCATGCTCCCATCAGCCATCCACAAGTTGCACATCCTCACCACAGGGGGCGCTCCAGGCTCACACTCCAGCCCACTTTGGGCTCAAACACCCACCAGCACCTGGACAGACCCAACCATGCCCTAATAAGGAAAGAGAAGAGTGGCACCCTGGTTCCTAAAGTCTCCCCTTGCTGTGAAAAGCTCTGATGACAACACACATATCACATCCCACCTATAACCCCTAGTAAAGTCGAGACCCCAGACCTGCCTGGGGAGAAGGTGCCCTTAGAGTGGGAACTCCTCCTCCACTCATTTCCCATTCAATTAAATGTCCTGCCTGCTCCTATGACTATTTGCAGTTATCAAGTAAGAAAAGAACCTGCAGATTTGATGACTACACTCCTAGTACCGGTTTTCTATGGTAGATTTCTGTTGCTGTGACAAATACCTGAAATGGAAAAGGTCTATCTCAGCTCAGTTTCAGTCCATGGAGAGTCGTCTGTTTTGGGGCTTGGAAGCAAAGGGACAAAGAAGGGGCTGGGATCCCAGTCTCCCTTTCAGGCACAACCCCAACGGCCACCTCCTACAGGTCCCCAACAGCGCCACCAGCAGAGGACCAAGGCTTCAACACATGAGTGACATTTAAGAGCCAAACTAGGAGACTTTTCCTGTTTATTATGAAATGACTTAAATTCTAAAAACGTGCTAATAAATTCCCTAACTCCCCATCTACAGGAGACCATTTAAACCACAGTCCCATTGCTGCTGACCATCTTAAGGGAACTTCAAACACATGGCTAAGGCTTGAAATCAGAATTGTCCTGATACTTGAGCAAGCTGAAAGCCAGCAGACCCTGCAGCCTAAAGGAAGTGGGTGGTAGGAACCTGCATATTTTTAAAAAATGGCTGGGGCGTAGCTCGGGTAGAGCATATGCTTAGCACACACAAGGGTCTGGTTTTACTCCCCAGCATTGCAGAAAAAAATAAGTCCTCTTTGGGGCTATGACCCAAATTAGCTGATGCCAGTGGGTGTAGAGATGACCTGGCTTTGGGTGTGAGGCAAGGACTCCTTCACAGAATGAAACCAGGCACCTTTCAGCAGGACAAGAATCGCCCTCCGAGGTGGGACCTGCCCCACCGGCCTACAGGGGGTTTTTCCGTACATCAATCATTCCCGGGCTGGCCCTTCGTGGCTCCCACCGCGGCTTGGCCAGGAGTCCAAAGTTCCAGGACAGGCCAGCCTCACCCACGGGCAGTACCCGCCCCACCAGGGACTCAGCTGACTCCCGCAGCCTCGGCTCCTCGGGGGAGCACTGCTCCTCGCCGCACAGGCTTGAGCGCTTCCATGTCAGCGGTAACGGGGCGTGGACCAAGTCGCGCATCTCCTCCCGGGCGCGGGGGGCGCCGTCAGGGAGCAGGGGCTGCCAGAGAAGCTCCGGCACTGCAGGCTGCAGCCCCTCATCATGTCCAGGGCCCTGTCTGTTCTCCAGGCCAAGGCTCCTCCTTTCCCCACCTGTCACCAAGAATAGCATGTCCTTGTCAGAAATAGAGGTGGCAGCACTGTTCCAAAGTCTAGCTTCCCAATGCCAATAAGCAACTCGTGAAATGAACAAGACAGGGTGGTTCCTAAGTGCCCCCCAAACCCTGGCGTCCCCCAACCCGGCAGCAGGGCAGGCCCAGGTGGCGAGGGCAATGTTACCCCTGCTTTGGCCTGTGGCACTCCCCATGCTCAGCCTCTGCTTCAGTTCCTGGTTCAGCCACATGTGGCGGCCCAGTTCCTTCTCCAGAGCCTGGATCCGGGCCTCATATTGCCTCCTGCTGTCTGCGAACCCCTCGCCCAGGTGGTCTGGCATGGAGAGGCAGGAGAGTGATGAGTGGCTGTAGGCAAGTGGGTGGCAGCCGCTGGGCCCAGCCAGCCCGGCACTTACCCCTGCCCTGCTGGAGGAGCAGCTGCACGCTCTGCTCATGCTCCTTCTGCTGCCGCGTAAGTTGGCGGTCCATCTCTAGGCGCTGCCGTTCGAGGGCCACCTCCAGCCAGTACACCAGCCTCTGCTGCTCCTCCAGCTGCATCTCCAGCTCCGAGAAGGCGATCTGCTGCTGGTGCTGCTCCTCCCGGAGTGTCACCACCTGTGCCGAGGCCAGCAGGCTCAGCCTGCCACCCAAAACTGCTCCAAGAAACCCTCAGCCGGGGAAGCAAGCATGGGCCAAGCTGGCATCACAAGAAATCACTGGGGCCTCTCCTGCCTCAGACACCTTCTCTTCAGTGCTCTAGGCAGTGGGTTCCAAATGACCAGAGCTGGCCCTCAAGATGGGACCTTTGTCATCCCTGCTGCACACCTGGCCCAGACAAACACTACTGCACTCGGGCAGAGCCTCAGGCTGGGGCACTGGACCTCGGCCAGGAGTTCTCAACCTTGGCAGGATCGGCATTTGGGGCCAGGTGATTCTTGGTTATGGTGCCTATGCTGTGCGCTGAACGATGTTTAATGGAACCCCTGGCCTCTACCCCTACCACGGTGACAACGAGAAGCAGCTCTCCACATGCCTCTGGGGGCAAAACCACCCCCGAGACCCACTGCTGTGGGCAAGGGCCACCCTGAAGATGGCAATCAGGCTGGAACAGGAGGAGACTGGGTCTTATGTAGCATCTGCTTCAGAGGTGAGCCAGGCAGGACAGACTAAGGTGGCTCTGAAAAACCCTCCTGGGAGGAAAATACTCCTGCCTCTGCAGAGCCTCAGAAGGCAGAGGCAGGGGCATGTCCCAACCCACCTTGTCGAAATACTTGCAGAGCAGGGCTCTGGTCTCTGAGGACGAGAGGTAGCTGAGCTTGGCCATGAGGTTCATCTCGCATTGGGACAGCAGGGAGGCTGAGGCTCGAAGCACCCGCTGGCGGCACGTGATGGCCTCATTCTTGTATTCGATGGCAGCGTCCAGGGCCTCAATGGCCTCATCCAACTGGAACAGCGTCCGCTCCTCCTGCAGGGACAGGGGCACATGTGGAGGAGCAGTATGGGCTTCCTGATACACAAAGTCCTGGGCAGACATGTGACAGTCAACAGGCAGCCACAGCAGCCTTCAGTGGCCCCTCATCAACAGGAGCATTAAAAGAAAATGACCCTGCTCACTGTGGCAGCAAAAGGAACGCTTTGGTCACAGCCCAGGTAAGTTTATGCCGCCAGGGCTGGCTTTCTGCTCAGGGGAAGTGTGCATGTGTGGCCAGAAGGGATGCTAAGCATGCTCCCGACACAGCCCCACGCACAGAGTTGAGACACACGAGCATGTGGTCTAACGCAGCACAGGATACAGCAGGAGTCCAGGTTCTAGCCGGAAGGGAGCCTAGAGTTCAGAAAAGCCAGGGTGTGTCCCAGTTGAGGTGGTGGAGGCAGGGGCAGAAGGGGCAGGCCAGCCCCACCACAGGGCCTCCTGCAGAGGAAACCTGTGTCCAAAAGCAGCAAGGCCAGCACCCCAGGAGCCATTGTGGGGGCTGAGAGAGCAGATGGATGGACTGATGACAGGAACAGAGGAGCAACCTGAGCATACCTCTGGAGACAGAAGGCTGCCCTGCCTCAGCTTGCTGTCAATCTCCAGGCGCTGCTTCAGCAGCGAATCCTTCTCCTGGCGCAGGGTGTCGATCTCCCCTCGGATCTGCTGCTGATTCTGGGCGCTGCCCTGCCGCAGCTGCCCACTCTTCTCTGACAGCTCCTTCTCCAGGTGCTCCAGCCGGCTGGACACTCGCACGATGTCCTCACTCAGGGCCTGGGGCAGCACCATCAGGGGTTAGGGAAGGAGGAGGCACCGTCCCCAAAGGGGGGACAGAAAGGGCCCAGGCTCCTCACTGTATGCTGAAGGGGACGGGAGTCCCTCTCTGGAGAAGCCCACAATCCACTGCTCACTCTGCAGGAGGCCTGGCTCAGCTCACAGCTCAGGGACCAGAGGACACAGGGACCAGAGCATCTGGAATAGGCCCTCAGAGAAGGCCCAGAGGAAGATACAGACAAGCAGAAGGAAGAGGCCCCGATGGCAAGGGACAACATGGGCAAGGGCAGAGCTGAGGGACAGGTGTGTCACTGAGATGACTCAACTAGACGGTGTGTGATGGGACCACCAGAAATCCATGGCCAAACCCCAAAAGCCCTGCCAGGAGCTGGCACGGGAGGGAGAGGTGCTAATGGGCAAGGGAAGTTATGGAAGCCCAGCAGCGCCCCGCTCCTCTTTGACTTCAGAGCACTCTCAGGCCAGGCGTCCTGGTCTCTGTGCACTTGCAACCCTGCAGGCACCTGGACTGGACCAGGCTTGGGTCTGGGTTTAACATATTCCTTCTAGTCCTCATAGCAACATCCTGATCCCAGAGACACAGAGAAGACAGGGTCAGAGGCTGAGCCCCCTATTCAAGAGGAAGTAAGGCAGGCCCACCTGCCCAGTCCTGCCCGCCCACCTCCAAAGCTGGCAAAGTCTCTTGCTAGCGGCCCGTACCACTTCCTGAACCTGTTCCTCCTCGTGCTGCCTGCTCAGGCCCTGTGTAGATGGCTTACAGTGTAAAATAAATTGTGGAATGTCCCGTACCTCACTACCTCTTCGTTAACCACCCAAAGCCCTAGAATTTTTTTTTTTTTTTTTTTTTTTTTTTGGTCTTTTTGAGATAGGATTTCGCTATGCAGTTCAGGCTGGCCTTGAACTCACAATGGTCCTCCTGCCTTAGCCTCCTCAGTGCTGGGATTACAGGTGTGTGCCACCACGCCCAGCTTAGAATTCTTGAAGATCCATGGGATATGGTCTGGCAGCACAGATTTTCACCTGTCCAGAACTCACCTGGCAAGGACATCACCTAGAGCAGTGATGGCAAACCTTTTAGAGCTTTCAATGATACAAATAGCCTGCTGCAGCATGTGTGCCACAGGTTTGCCACCACAACCTACAAGTTCCTCATCTGTCTAGACCTCACCTGACAGGGACATCACCTAGAAGAACCTCACCTGTGTGTGATACATCTCCTGGGAGAAGCTCAGCTGGCAGGATTATCACCTGAAGGGACCTCACCTGCAGGGACCTCGCCCGGCAGGGCCTCACCTGGCTGGACCGCAGGCGCTTGCTCTCCAGCCCCGTCTTCTCCTGCATCAGGGCCTCCTTCTTGGCCAGGATGACCTCCCGCTTGTGCAGCTCCTCCCCCAGCTCCTCCAGCGCCCGCCGCTGCTGCAGCACCTTCTCCATCTCCTGGTCCAGCCACTTCTTCTGCTCCTCAATCTTCTGAGGGGCAGCGGGGAGCCAAGGAGGGGCCTCAGTTCCTCCTCTGATTTGAGGGCTGCCACTGAGGTCCCATAGGGAGACCCTGGGGTCCCTGGCCACCAGCCAGGCCTTCAGAGGGATGCATGCTTGGCCCACCCACCTGCTGCTGCTCCAGACTGACCACGGCACCATTGCTGCCGCTGCGTCGCTTCCTCTGGAAAGCCGCAATCTCCTCTGTCTTGATCTTCAGGATCTTTTGCTGCCGCTCGTGCTTCAGCTCCAGCTCCTGGTAGGGGAAGGCGAGGTGCGGACGAGGCCCAGTGACAGGGCTGTTCAGGGCGCCACATCCTTTCACAGCCCACTTGGGGCGATGCTGCAACTGTCCTGTGAGTGTCCCTGGCTCTCCAGGACCAGCAAACACTGTCTGGATGCCATTATGTGGTTGTCCATGTACCCATCTCACTGAGTCTCCCCAACCCTGAGCTGCCAGTCTACTCCCTATTTCACAGGGAAAAGTACTCAGCTACACAAGTTGCTTCCTAAGGTCCCTGGCTGTGCACGGCAGGAGCAGGGCAGCACCCACCTGGGTCCCTGGCCACCTGGGCTCAGCCTCATGGACAGGATAGAAGTGACTCCAGCTGGAGCCTAACCTTGACACTTGACCTTGACCCAGAGCCTGACCTTGACCCGGTGCTGCCGTTTGTGCATCTCCATCTCTAGCCGCCGTTTCTGCTCTGTCTCCTCACGCAGCCGCCTCTGCAGCTGGCCCTGCTGCTGCCGCATGAGCTGCACATTCCTCTCCAGCTCCTGCAGCCGTTTCTCGCTCTGGGCCGACAGTGAGGCCAGCCGCTCTGTGGCCTGCTTCTTCTCCTTCAATACCTGGGGCCCACACAGTCTTTGCTAGGCCATGCATGGTGCTGCTGCAAGCCCGAAACAGTGCCTGGCATTCCCGAGGGGTGAGACCAACAATGGATGGATGGAGAGAGAGACATGTGCAAGGGGGACAGGACGAGTAGATGATAGGCTAATACTAATAAGCTGGGTGTGGTGGCACGCACCTGTAATTCCAGCACTCAAGAGGTTGAGGCAGGAGGATTGCCCTGAGTTCAAGGCCAGTGAGTTACATAGTAAGTTCAAGACCAGCCTGAACTACATAGCAAGACTCTGTCTCAAAAAACAACAAAAAAGGGCCGGTGAGATGGCTCAGCGGCTTAAGCGCCTGCCCGGCAAGCGCGAGGGCCCGAGTTCGACTCCCGGAACCCACATACAAAAAAGGGGCCGGTGATATTGCTCAGTGGCACGGGTGCCTGCTGGCGCGCAAGGTCCTGAGGTCGACCCCCCGGTACCCACAAAAAAAAAAACAAAAAAACCCCCCAAAAATAGCAATACAACAAAATCCTAATACTATGTCATCTCCAGTGCCCCGTATTAAAGCATCCTCACAAGAGTGTGAAAAAGTGTCATTATCCTAGTTTGCAGATTAAGAAACTGAGGCACTGAGTGGTTAAGGAACTTGACCAAGTTGGGAGGTCAGGAGGGAGTTGGCACCTCTGCCAGAGGCTGAGGCACAATGGCTGAGCATATGCAGGCTCCACAGTGGGCTTGGGGACCAAGACTGGGAGGCCACAGCCACCCACCCCTGCCCCTGAGGCCCCTACACGGACCTGCACCTGGCTCTGGGCTGCAGCCACCCTCTTGCGGAACTCCTGGAGCCGGGACCGCTCACCAGCGTCCTGGGGCTCCCTGCTCTCGAGCTCCCGCAGCTGCCTCTGGCCCTCACTTAGCTCAGCCCGCACCTGCTCCGCCTCCTGTTCCAGCTCCCGGATGCGCTGGCTGTGCTGGCGGTTCAGGGCCTGGGCCGCCTTCCCTGGAAGACACAGGGGCCACATGGGCACAGGCAGCCCCTCTCCCCAGGGGGCCCCCACGGCCTTCCCCCGTGAGGTCCCCCCAAGGGCCTGTTGGCCATGAACACCTGGGTTTCACCAACCTCCCCACCAAAAGCACCGTAACCAGTTAACCTGATACACGCCAAATAAACATATAATCGAACCTGTATATAATTAAGCATCTAGAACTAACTTTTGCTTGCAAGGAATAATGCAGAACAGAAGAATGAGTTACATGACAGCCTGAGAAAGCAAAGAGGCAAACGTAAGACGTGGGGTCTGGCACAGCTTGCAGGGTGACTGTTGAGGTAAGAGGAGGGGACTGCAGAGCCCTGAGGAGAAATACACATGGTACGCCATGCAAACTGGCTGCAAGACAGCGTCGAGGAGCCCAGGGTCTGAGCTTGCGCTCTGGGCAGGAAGGTGATCCGAGTATTCAGTGGGAAGCATCAGCCTGGCATGTGGGAGGCCCTGGGTCCCACATCCCCAGCACAGCAGAAAAAGGAAAAAGTTCTGTTAGGTGTGCTGAGGGCAGCATCCACAGTGTCAGAGAGGTAGAGATGAAAGGCCTTGATATCTGGGATTTGCTTCAAAATATATTAGCAAAGAACAAAGGCAGGAAGGGAATAAGCGTGAGAAGTCCCAGTCACTGCGAAGCCTGAACAGGGGCCCATCGTGAGAGTCCCACTTCTTAGCCGTTTGTATGATATGTATAAAAAGAGAGAATTTGCAAATTGAATTTTATAACAAATAAATTCACAACTACTAAATAAAGAGGCTCAAAAGGTCTCCACCTAAAATTGTCCCCAGGTCTTTCGTTCATATTACCAGTAGAGGAGGTGGCATGATTTGGGGACACTGGGTCCTTAGTCACACGAACTGTGTGCTCCTCAGGACCAGTTCTGGGACCAGCATGATGCCAAAAGCACAGCGGGCACTGGACAAATAGCATGTTCTGCTTCCTGAGAACTATTCTGCATTAACGTGTTTCACCCTCACAATGCAGTAGGTGCACTACTATCGCTGTTTTAGAGAAGAGAACACTGCAGCACAGAGGGATTGTGTTATGTGCTCAAGGTCACACAGCTGGAAGAGGCTGACCTGGCTCTCCAACCCAGGCCATCTGCCCCTGCTCCACAGCAAGTGTGGTGGAGATGTGGTGGGCAGGATAGCACCCTCACCTGTGCGGACCAGCTCACCGATGAGCTCCTCCTTCATGCGGATGTTGATGGCCAGCTCCCGGATTTTCTGCTGGGCCTGGGCCAGCCGCCACTCAGAGGCTGTGGCAGTGGGGGCCTGGCGGATCTGAGTCAGGGCCCTGTTTCCACCAACTGCTGCAATGGGCACACTGTCAAGGTCACCCCCCAACACACGACCAAGAGTACAGGGCAGGGCTGGGGGCCACCAGCCCAGGACTATAGAGGGGCGAATGGAGGGTCTCCCTCTGCACTCTGCCCAGCTTACCTCTGGGCCCTGTGAGGGCAGCATCTAGCTCTTCCAGGTGGAGTTCTGGGCCCTTCCTCTCTGGGGGGCTCCCTGGCCTCACCCCTGCCTTCAGGGTGCAGTCGCTGATCCCGTTTCTACAGGGCAGAAGCAAGAATGTACTGCTCCCTACCCCACCCCAGCCTGGCCACCTCTCAGGCCCCCAGGGACACTGTGACCCCAGGATGTAAGTCTGGCAGAAGAGAGGCCAGGGCTAGCAGGGGGCGGGGGGGGCACCACACCCTGAATTTGAAGGCCACACAGCCCCTGTCCTGTTCTCCCTCAAGGCTGGTGAGGGCCACATAAGTGAGGGTACCTGATACCTGAGGCCTCCCCCACCGCTGTCCCCATCCTGCCCAGCTCGGGTCAGTCCTGGTCAGCTCAAGCAGGGCCCCCTCACCTTCGCAGGTGCAAGGTCTGCCTGGGCGGCTCCCCCTCCTCTTCCTCTTCCTCCCCAGATGCAGCTGAGGAGCCACTTCCTAGCCTGTCCGCCTCAGCCAGCACCTCAGCTCCAGCCTCCCTGCCATCTGTTACCTGCTAGGGGAGCATCAGGGTTTCAGGACAGAACTGCCCACAGGCACCTCCACAAGCCACTTCCCACCCTAAGTCTGTCCTGCGGTGGTTCCTGCCCTACACGCCCTCCTCACGTCTACCTCCCCTTGGAGATCCAGCTCTAGTGGCCACTAGGAAGCCACCTCAACCTCCAGCTGGGGCACCAGCTGTCCCCTCCACTGTGCCCCCTCCCCTACTCCAGCTTCCTGGCACTTGGGGCTCCTCAGGTGACAACTTGCCTTTTCTAGCTTGTGGACAGGTCAGCCCCACTCAAGTCCTATCTCATCAGCAATGTCCTGCCAGCATGGTGGGAGCTGGACAGGCAGCCCGAGTCCCCTCAGACCTTAGAGCTATGATGGCCTAGAACTATGAGATGGGACAGGAACAGACTTTGTCTAAAAGGTCCCAAGTGTCAGAACTACAAGCAAGAGACCAAGACAGAAGGGCTGGCCTCGTGGGCGATCAGCACTCCATCTCCAAGGGAGTGCAAGCTGCCCATCTGGTGCTGGAAGCCAGAACCTCCCCTGTCACCTCCTCACTCAGAAATCTCCAGCTACCCCACGGAGGCCCAGCAGCACTGCGTTCTTCTGAGAAACCCCACAGTCACCTACATCTTGGTCCTTCCTAAAGACACCTGAAACAGGCATCTTCTATCTCACAGCTGGTGCCACAGAGACACAGGTGAGGGACCCCTGCTCGAGCCTGACCAGTCCAACAGGGCCCAGCAGCCACCCAGCCTCAGCCCTACTCACCTCATCCTGCTGCTTGGGGCCAACTTCATCTCCAGAGAGGCAGGCAGGGGGCACCATGCCTAGCACATGGGCACGAGCACCACCCAGGGGTGCAGTGTGAGGCCTTGGCACAAAAGGCAGGCCCTCCAGGAGCCCCGGGGCCCCCCAGCCAGGCCGCACCATCTCCAGCCGCAGCCGCAACTCCACCATCTCCTCCTGCTGCTCCCTCAGCCGGTCGCTCTGCAAGACACAGCCAGGTGCCGATGGGACGGGCCGCCAGGGATGCTGGCCAGCCAGGGGAGTGCAGGAAACCAAGCCTGAGTCTGGGAGCACCTGGCCTCCAGGATGAAACCTGAGGAAGGCCCAGCACCGGGGCCGCTTGATCCGTCCCAGGCCCCACACACTACACTAGTTCGGGCTCAACAGAAATTAACGTATTGGAGACTAAAAAAACAATACAAAGAATCAATGAAGCAAAAAGTTGGTTCTTTGAAAGAATAAATAAGATTGACAAACCCTTATCCAACCTTATTAAAAAAAGAAAAGAAAAGACTCAAATCTATGCAATTGAAAATGAAAAGGGTGATATCACGACGGACCCTCCAGAAATCCAGAAGATCATCTATACCTATTTTGAAAATTTATATTCTACTAAGATGAAAAATGCAGAAGAAATGGACAGATTCCTAGATTCGTATGAATTACCAAAGCTGAATCAAGAAGATTTAAAAATCCTAAATAAACCAATATCAACCAATGAAATTGAAGATGTAATTAAAAACCTCCCAACAAAGAAAAGCCCAGGCCCTGATGGATTCACTGCCGAATTCTACAAGAAATTTAGAGAAGACCTAACGTCCCTACTTCTCAAACTTTTCAATGAAATTGAAAGGGAAGCAATACTCCCAAATTCATTCCTGGAAGCAAGCATTACCCTGATACCAAAACCAGAGAAGGACCCAATTAAGAAAGAGAACTACAGGCCAATCTCCCTAATGAACATAGATGCAAAAATCCTTAATAAGATACTGGCAAACAGAATCCAACAAATCATCAAGAAGATTATACACCATGACCAAGTTGGATTCATCCCAGGGATGCAGGGATGGTTCAACATATGTAAATCAATAAATGTAATACACCATATTAACAGAACCAAAGACAAAAATCACATGATCATCTCAATAGATGCAGAAAAAGCTTTTGACAAAGTCCAGCACCTTTTCATGATAAAAACCCTACAGAAAATTGGAATAGAGGGTCTTTATCTCAATCTGGTAAAAGCTATCTATGACAAACCAACAGCCAATATTATACTAAATGGCCAAAAACTGAAAGCCTTCCCTCTAAAATCAGGAACAAGACAAGGATGTCCACTGTCCCCACTCTTATTCAACATAGTTCTGGAAACTTTAGCCAGAGCGATTAGACAAGAGAAAGAAATAAAAGGAATAATGATTGGAAAGGAAGAAGTTAAATTATCATTATTTGCAGATGACATGATACTCTACACAGAAGACCCCAAAAACTCCACTAAAAAACTGCTAGATTTAATAACCAAATTCAGTAGTGTAGCTGGATACAAAGTCAATACTCAAAAGTCAATAGCCTTCCTGTACACAAATAACAAACTTACTGAAAGAGAAATTAGGGAAACAATACCTTTCACAATAACATCCAAAAAAATGAAATACCTAGGAATCAACCTCACAAAGGATGTAAAAGACCTCTATACTGAAAACTACAGTACTCTGAAAAAGGAAATTGAAGAGGATATCAGAAAATGGAAAGATATCCCTTGCTCCTGGATAGGAAGAACCAATATAGTGAAAATGGCCATACTTCCAAAATTGTTATACAGATTTAATGCAATTCCAATCAAAATTCCAACAGCATATCTCACAGAATTAGAGAAAACAATCCTAAAATTCATTTGGAATCAGAAGAGACCTAGAATAGCAAAGGCAATTCTGGGCAACAAAGGCAAGGCAGGAGGCATCACAATCCCCGACTTGAAATTATACTATAAAGCTACTGTGATAAAAACAGTGTGGTACTGGCAAAAAAACAGACCTGAAGATCCATGGAACAGATTAGAAGATGCTGAAACAACCCCAGACATACTAAGCCACCTTATCTTTGACAAAGGTGCCAAACACATTCGCTGGAAGAAAGATAGCCTCTTTAATAAATGGTGCTGGAAAAACTGGCTCTACACATGCCAAAGATTAAAACTAGACCCATATCTTTCACCATGCACTAAACTAAATTCAAAATGGATCAGAGATCTAAATATTAAAACAGAAACATTAAATCTGCTGGAAGGTAGGATAGGTAAAACCCTTGGAGACATTGGTGTAGGCAAAGACTTTATGAATAAAAACTCAACCGCATGGGAACTATCCCAAAGAATCAATAACTGGGATCTCATCTTATTAAAAAGCTTTTGCACAGCAAGAGAAACCACCAACAGAGTGAAGAGACAACCCACAATGTGGGAAAAAATGTTTGCCAGATGTTCCTCAGACAAAGGATTACTATCGAGAACATATAAAGAACTCAAAAAAATCAGACCTCCCAAATTTAAAGACCCACTCCAAAAATGGGCATCTGAGATGAATACACATTTCTCAGATGAAGAAATACTAATGGCAAATAAATATACAAAAAAATGTGCAACATCACTAGTCATTCAAGAGATGCAAATTAAAACAACACTGAGATACCATCTCACCCCAGAAAGAATGGCTACTATAAAGAAATCAACTAATAACAAATGCTGGAGGGGCTGTGGGGAAAAAGGAACCCTTCTTCACTGTTGGTGGGAGTGTCGACTGGTACAGCCACTGTGGAAGTCAGTGTGGAGATTCCTCAAAAAACTAGGGTTGGAGGTCCCATTTGACCCAGCTACTCCCCTTCTGGGCATCTTCCCAGAAGAATTGAAAACATCGTACCACAGCGATATATGTGCACCCATGTTTATAGCAGCACAATTTGTAATAGCCAAATCTTGGAAACAACCCAAATGCCCGTCAACTGAGGAATGGATAAGAAAGATGTGGTATTTTTATACAATGGAGTACTACTCAGCCATAAAGAAGGATAAACTGGAGACTTTTATAGGTAAATGGATGCAACTCGAGAAAATACTCATAAGTGAAATAAACCAGAAGCACATGTGTAAGCATCGTATTGTCTCTCTAGTATGAGAAACTGAAAGAGTAAATAAGATCCAAAATGTACAATAGACATGATGAATCAAAAAGAAACTGGTCAAAAGGAAAGAGAGACTGGAATAGGGAAAAGAAAGAAGGGAAAGGGGAAAAAATTGTATATATATATAAGATGGTTAAGATAGATACACTACCAATTTTACTTAGTTTATTGAAGAGTAAGGTTTGTGCCAATAATGTTTGGACAATTGAATGCTAATGTCTGGTATCCTGAATAACTAACTTAAAGATAGTAATACGTAATGTATTAACCATTGTTACCCTCCTATTATGTTGCTTTGAAAATTTGTTCTTCTTTTCATTTGTTTTGTTTTTTCTTCTCTTTAAAATAAAAAAAATAAAAAAAAAAAATAGTTCGGGCTCAGCTCTGCCCCGCCAGAACATCCTCATCACCCTCCCACAGCGCCAGGCACACGCTGAGCAGAGTCGCTAGGCTAAAAGGTGGCATCCCACCAGCTGCTCAGGTCGCATCTCCCATCCAGCAAGGATACGGGCACAGCCACCCAAACCGCCTGTTCCTTGCTCCTGGGGTGCACCCCGTCTCCCTACTGCCCTCCACACGCCACCAAGTCCCCACTCTAGAGACCCTGATCTCATCCTGGGACAGCTACCAGACCTGCCCTCTGCTCTCCTGCACTGCGGCAGCCCGGCCCCACCTGCAGCTTGTACTGCTCCATGGCGTCCTCCAGCGCTGCCAGGAAGTCTCGGTTTTCCTCCTCCAGCCGGGCCACCTGGCTCTGCAGGACCAGCAGCTGCGGTGCACCACCATCTTCCTGGGGAGCATCGAGACAGGCGTTGGGCGGGGGAGGAGAGCTGCAAGGCTCCGGGACGCCCAGGTCCTGTCTCTGCCTTGTTTCTCACTCTGTTCCATGCACTCCTGCAGTGCGGGTTCCAGACCCACCCGACCCCACTGGCCTGAGGTTCTCTCTGCAAGCCACGTGGGCCACTCCTGTCACTCTTAACATCTTTTCATTAATATTACTATCATGCTAGGCATTTGTTACCCCTCCAGCCCTGACAACACCAAGACGCAGTACTAAGCTTATCCCTATTTTACAGACCAGACCCAGAGGCTCCACGAAGCTTAGAAAGTGACCACGGCCATCAGAAGTGACCGAATCCCTAGTGTGCTCTGCTAAGGAACAGGAGGCAGAGGCACTGCTGGCTGGCCGAAGACCCTCTCCCCTGGCCCACCCACACCCGGCCCTCGGACACCTTTTGCCTGCCAGGCCCCTGCGCCCCCTGGTCCTCGGTCGAGGCGCTCTCGATGCCGCTGTCTGGTCCCGAGGCGGAGCTCAGGGCGCTGCGCTCGCCCTCCACTGCACACAGCCAGTCGTGTACCTTGCGCGCGGCAGCGTCGGGCAGCCCAGGCTCGGCCTGCAGCTCGCGTAGGAGGTTGTAGGCGGCGCTGGTGCGCGCCCGGTAGCGCGCGCACTCGGCACCCAGGCGTGCGCCCAAGCAGGGGGCGGTGGGGCACGGAGCGCGCCGAGCGCGGTGAATGATTCGTGTCTCCGAGCGGTGCCGCGGCGGCCCTCTAGCCCCGGCTGTGGCCTCCTCGGGCGCGCGTTCGGCCTCGGGCCGCCAGTTGACAGTGGCGCGGTTGCGGATGTTCTGCGCGCGGCTGGCGTAGTTGAGGGTGTTAAGGGTCTCGTCGAAGTCGGTGGAGGAGGGGCTGACGCAGGCGATCATCACCGTCTTGGCGTTCCCACCCAGAGAGTCCTTGAGGATCCTGAGGGCCAGAAGGCGAGTCGTTAGGGCCCCAGCACCAGGCCTGGCCCAAGGGCTAGACCTAAAGGGGTCCTGGCTGGATGTGGTGGCCCATGCCAATAATCCCAGCACTCTCGGAGGCTGAGGCAGGAAGATCACTGCGAGTTCGACGCCAGCCTGGGCTACATAGTGAGTTCAAGGCCAGCGAGAACTACACAGCGAGACCCTGTCTCAAAAATAAATAAAAAATAATAAATGGCTGAGGATGTAGATCGGTGCGAAGGGCCTGGGTTCAATGCCCAGTATGGTAGTGGGGCTGGGGGTGGGGAAGATCCTGGATATGGCTTCCTGTGCGCACAGACCTGGGACAGCATAGGCCAGTGCACCCCAGAAGTCAGAAAAAACCCACCCCTACTGGCAGGCTCAACAGCCACCACCCCTAGGCAAGACAGTTGGACCAGCCACCTGGTGATCTTGGAGTCGCGGTAGGGGATGTGGCTGCCTCGGCGCTGGGGATCCCCCAGGGCGCTGATGACGTTGCTGAGCGCCAGCAGACTGCTGTTGATCTGGATGCTCTCCTTGAGCCGCTCACCAGTGCTGCCTGTCTTGAGGACCCTCTCGGAGCCCGCCAGGTCCACGAAGTGGAACTTAGAGACAAGCAGTTGGCCCACAGCTGGTTGAGGCAGGCGGCTGGGGGCCCGGCCCCGCTGCTCCAGGGTCACCGTGAAGACCGTGTGGGAGCGGCTAGAGAGGCGGTTGAGATGTGTGGCGCCTGTGTGCCGCGCTGCATTGCCCATCTCCAAAAGGCTCAGCACCTCGTCCAGGCCCTCCACGTCCACCTCCTTCACCCCACAGAGCACTGTGGGCACAGAGGGCAGGGGCAGCCTGGCATGACCAGCCAGGGAGGCTGGCCGAGCAGGATTGGCCCTGCCTGCTTTTCTGGACCCAGGGGCCCTTCCCCATGCTCAGGGGGTCCTGCCCATCCTGCTTTGGGCTTGGGGGCTCTAGTTTCCCCCATGCCCACTTTAATGCCTCTCCCTCCGCACACAGAAGCACACGCTGAGCACGCTGGAGGTAGGGGAAACAAGCAGACCATCCGGGGCTTGGTTTCCCTGGGGAGGTGCTGCTCCCACACAGCAGAGCCACCCTCTGCGAGCACATGCGGCCTCAAGCCAAGTACCCCACCTACTCCCAGGTACTGCGGACCCCCAGGTTCCTCACCAACATTCCCGCGATCATCCTCCCGCAGCTGGATGTCCCGGCTGGCAGTGCCCACCTCAAGCAGGTCCCGAAACTCTTCCTTGTACACTTCCAGGTAGGACACGTGCACCAGGCAGTCTAACAGGTCATTCTCATCGATGAGCTTGAAGGCCTCAGCCATGGCCCTCGGGATGATGCCCTGCTCATCCTCGTGTAGGGAGGCTGAGGAGACACCACAGGCCTCCTGCCACCATGCCTTCAGCTGGACATGGCCCAAGGCCCCTAGCAGCTGGCAGTGGGGCTCCCACATGGAGAAAACAGTGGCAGAGGCCAGGGTGGGAGGGACGGCCTGAGCTGGGCGTCCTCCAAGACAAGCAGGCAGAATTATAGAATGCAAGAGTTGGAAGCAACCTCTCCTACTTAATCACCTCCCTTCATGATGTGAGCATTGCCACCACTCCATCCCTGAGACCCGAGAGATTAGTACCCTTGGCTTGAGTTCACCCCAGGAAGGGAATTTCCTGTCCAGGAAATCTTCGCTCCTCACCTTCAGCAGGGAGAGCAGGGCCAGAAATCTAGGAAAACACTGAGGCCCCTCAAAGTGGGCATGGGGCACACTCCAGGCGACTCACCCACACTGGCCTCCCCTATGGTGTACGTCTTCCCAGAGCCTGTCTGACCATAGGCAAAGACAGTGGCGTTGTAGCCCTCAAAGAAAGCCTCCAGGAGGGGCTGCACACAGGCCTGGTACACAGCCTCCTGCCCCGTGTCCTCCGCCAGCACCATGTGGAAGCTAAAGTGGCGGTCCCGCCCCAGGGTGACTCGACCCCACTTGGGGTCCACCTGCAGGCAGCTCTGATGGCCACGCAGCAGCTCCTTGGGCAGCAGCGGGCGAACACGCAAGGCCACCCTCACAGGGGCCTCCTCAGCCCCTGGCGGCTTCTGGGCCTCCAGCCCCATGCTGAGGGTGGACGTCTCCAAGACCTGCAGAGAAAAGGAAGGCTCTGCCATAGGCACCTGTCCCACAGGGGCTAACTCACCCTGCAGGTGACCTGGAGCCAGAGCACACAGCTCCTGGCCTTGGAGGGGTGGGGTGGGGTAGTCAATGCCCAGAACACCCTCTATGCCCAACCTGTTGCCTGAAGGCTGTGAGAACCATGATGGGGTCTTACACCACAACAGCTCATGGCTCCCATCACTGCAAAATAAGACTCTGACTGCTCTGCTTGGAAATCAGGGGCTTCTGTGTTCCTGCCTCACCTTCCCCTGCAACCTCATCTCCTAGGCCAACAACACACACAACACCACAACATATCAAGAAAACTCCTTTCCCTACCACCCACTGAGTTTCTCGGTCTGTCTTGTCTCTGGCCCATCACCAAGACCTGGCTCCACCCCACCTTCTGAAAGGCAAACGGATCCTTCAAGACCAAACAGCCGGCCAGTGAGACGGCTCAGCGGCATAAGCGCCTGCCTGGCAAGCGCGAGGGCCTGAGTTCGACTCCCGGAACCCACATACAAAAAAACGGGCCGGTGACATCGCTCAGCGGTACAGGCGCCTGCTGGCGCGCAAGGTCCTGAGGTCGACCCCCGCTACCCACAAAAAAAAGAAAAAAAAAGACCAAACACCACCAAATCCTGCCCATTCCATCTCCTAAATTTCTCCCAAGTGCACCTGCTGCTCTTCATCCTGTCGCCCAAGCTCTGATCTTGCTACTGACATCTTGATGGGAAGACTTGGGCCACTGCCCTTGGGATTCAAAACCTTGAGACAAAAACGTGGGGTAGGGGGAGAGCCAGCCTTAAAACAGGCACTGCCACCTCCTTTGCACCTCTTAGACCTCTGGTCTTTCCTGCCCTCTCTGCCCCCTAACGCTGGGTGTTACCCAATGTCCTCATCCCTCAGCTCTTAGGCTGGGGAAATTCATCAGCTCTGCTCCCACCACTACCACCACCAGGACACATGGTCCCTTGGGCTGCCCCATCAGCAACTGACCACACCGACGCAATTGCCAGGTTACCCATTGACCCCTCCACCTTCTATGCTAGGAGCTGAAAGGCACTCTTTGTTGTCTCTCACCAGCACAAGGTCCAACAGCGTCAAATAAATAGCGATGAATAATCTTCATTCAAGGAACTATAACCACCCGCTCTCCTCTTACAGCATTTCCAGCCCTCAGTCCCGCACACAGCACTTTTCCCCCTCTGATATGGGGATTGCCAGGGCGTTTGCACTGAGTAACATTCCTACCCCACTGCCCCTTTTTTTGAGACAGGGTCTCACTAAATCGCGAGGTTGCGCAGGCTGGGCTCGAACTTGCCATCCTCCTGCCTCAGCCTCCCAGAGGGCTGAGATTCCAGGCATGCGCCACCACGGCCGGCAAGCACCGTATTATTTACAATCGAGCCTGTTGGCACGTGTGTGTTCACTCTTTCAGTCACCAGGTCCCTGTTGGGTGCAGGCCCCGGGCTCACAGCGGTAACTCTGCCTCGCACCTCTAGGGTCCTCCGCCCATCGAGGGCGCCGACGACGCCGCCGCGCTATCGTGCGCTCGGGGCGGGAGTCCCGGGGCGGAGGCGGCGGACGCGGGATAGGAGCACCGCGCCACTCGGAGAAGCGGTCACAGGGGCCCCGCCGCCTGTTCCTGGCCAGGCCCGCGAGACCGGGCGCAGCGCGCACATCCAGGGAAGGGGGCGCCGCTTTCGGGAGCGGGAGTAGGGCTAAGGTGACCTCGCGCCGGCCAGGATTTGGGCCCCGGAGCCACGCGCCCAGACCCGGCCGGGGAGCGAGCGCCCCCCCGGGCCGTGCCATCGCCCCCTACCCGCCGGGGTCCACACCCACCTGCCCCGGGCGGGCGCGGGCCGGGCCGAGCAGTCAGGCTCCGCGCCCTAGCGCGGCGCGCTCCGATGCCGTCACCGGGACCCCCGCCCCCCCCCAAACACTCCTCCCGCCGCCTGCAACTCTCCCCGCCCGGGCACTGGGGGCGGAGGGAGGGAGAGGGAGCCCGGAGGCGCCGGGAGCCTACGCGGGCGGGGCGGGGCCCGGGCGGGGGGCGGGGCGGGGCCTTGCCGGGGCGGGGCTGGAGGAGCCAGTGGCCCCGCGACCGCGTCTCTTGGTTTCCTAGAAGTTAAGTCGCCAACCCCGACGCCCGCTCAGAGTCCCTTCTTCATCCAGCTCTGCTTTCTGTCCCGCGTGCCAAGCCCTCCTCCGTGGCGAAGAAAAACAAGCCAGCAGAAACGCCCATCTCCCCACATTAGAAAATACTTCCTCACTTCAAGACTAATTTCCTCACAATCTAGCATTTCTGAAAGTAAACTGTATCTTACAGTCATCGTCAAGGGTAACGTCACCAAGAGACGCGGGAAAGTGTTACAGAGGTGTCCATGTGCAGCCCTGGAGATGGTGGCCTCTTCTCGGTGACAGTGGCGGGAATGTGTGAGGGGAGCACCCCGTGTGGTTGGCTTTTAGTTAAATCTGAAAACAGGGCCGGAGCTGCAGCTCAGAGGTGAACACTTGCCTAGCACGCCAAAAGCCCTGCGTTCATCCCCAGCACTGAAAAAAGAAAGAAAGAGAGAAAGAAAGAAAGAGAGAAAGAAAGAAAGAAAGAAAGAAAGAAAGAAAGAAAGAAAGAAAGAAAGAAAGAAAGGAAGGAAGGAAGGAAGGAAGGAAGGAAGGAAGGAAGGAAGGAAGAAAGGAAGGAAGGAAGGAAGGAAGAGAGAGAGAAAGAAAAGGGCAAAGCGAAGCACTCTGGAAACGTATTCGTCCCTTCAATATCACTAGAGAAACTGAGCTCTAACGCAGTAGTGCAATTTAGCATGCACATACAGTAGTAGAAGATCGCAGGTCACAAACAGGAAGCACGATTAAAAGCTACAGAAACTGCAGGCTGTCTTCACATAGATCTATAGTAAGAAACCCTCAGCACCAAGCAGCAGAAAGCACAATATGAAAAGAGCTGGGAGGAGGAGGCCAAGAATGCCCCACCCCAGGGTGGGTGGAGTCAGGCGCCTCATTACCAAGGACCTGGGTATCCCAGCGCTCCTTCCTGCCCTCATCTTCAGACACAAAACATTCAGAGGAGGGATCTGAGGATCAAGGGATCTTTTCCTACACACTGCTTTCCTTCACATCTCACATACCACACGGTTTAAGCCTGTTCGGCCCTAGCTAATCACCAGCAACAGGTTGGCATCTCTGGGATTGGTTTGCTGTCCCCAAGCAAGACAACATGGAGAATGGGATGCCATCCACAATCACATCTAAGAATCCCGTCCTAGACAAGGCAGTCCAACTGATTCGGGGATCATGAAGACTGTCATTCAGGTACCCAACATCTGTGTTAGAAGCTGCAGTAGCGGTGGCGCTTCCTACAATGAATAAGAGTTCACTTAAGGGGAAATAAGAGTGCCAGTATGCTGGACCCGGTGGCGCAAGCCTGTAATCCCAGCACTCAGAAGGCTGAGGCAGAAGGATCACTGCGTGTTCGAGGCTAGCCTGTGCTACATAGTGAGTTTAAGACCAGCCTGAACCTCATAGTGAAACCCTGTGTCAAGAAGACAAAAAAAAAAAAAAAAAGAAAGTGCAAGTACTTGGGAAGTATAGTTGCAACCCTATTGCTCTCTGACATGCTGGAGCACAAAGCCACCTGCCACCAGGAGAACCAAATGGATTCATTCCTTCAGACTCCCAGTGAAATGAAACCGAATGCTAAACTTGGATTGATTGATTGATTGATTGATTGATTGATTTTTGGAGACAGGATATTCCTATGTAGTTCAGGCTGGCCTTGAACTCACTATGTAGCCCAGGCTGACTCAAACTCATGGCGATCCTCCTACTTCAGCTTCCTGAGTGTTGGAATTACAGGCGTGCACCACCACACCTGGCAAAACACGGATCTTTATGTGCATAAATGTAACAAAACATGATAGTGATAAACAAAACACCACATTTCAGAGGAGTTACGATTAAAAGTATAACTATGTTTGTCGCTAAGGAAAAATCTTAAACAACTCCTCTAGCTTCATTTGCTCTTTTTTCTCTGCAATAATGGGAATTCAACCCAGGGCATCCTCCACACTAGGTAAACACTGTGACTGAGCTACATCATTGGCCCTTTTTGTTACTTTATTTTGAGGCAGGGCCAAGCTTACAATCCTCCTGCCTCAGCCTGCTGAGTAGCTAGGATTACAGGTGTGTGCCACCATGCCCAGGTTTTACTTGTTCCTGATTGACTTAAAAATCACTAATTTTGCCTAAGCATGGTGGCATGTGCCACCACACTGTAATCCCAACACTTGGGAGGCTGAGGCAGGAGGATCACCATGAGTTTGAGGCCAGCCTGGGTTACCTGGTGAGTTCAAGACCAGTCTGAACTACACAGGGAGACCCTGTCTCAAACAAAACAAAACTAAACTGAACTAAATTTAAAAAGCAAACAACTGAACAGGAACACCAGACATAAAAGGAGGAAAAACAGGTAGCACCAGAGTTTCTGGAAGATCTCAGCCTATTCCAAGAAAAGGCATGAATATTCCTCCCCTTTATTAGCCCGGCTCTCTCCCTCATTATTCCCACCCTATAGTGGTAACCCCTGTACTCCCTCGAATCTAGAAGCTGCCTTGTGAGCAAACTTCCCTCCTCTCCGTTCTTCTGCCAAGAAGTACAGCCTGTCTTCCACCCCAACACTTACCTTCAGACATGGTTTTTCCTGTGGGCTCAGCCTCCAGACCTGGGTTCAGTGACACAATTATAGCAATTAAACTGTAGGGAAAATCAAAGCTTTTATGTTACAGTAAACTTTCAAAGAATTTTGTGGAGTTCAAGTCCATTGGAACTATCACTATGAATTCATGACTCTAGAAGTACCCTTTCCTAGCTCTTGCCGTGGATATGTAATACGTTCATGTCTGTCACCAACACCCATATGGGACAATCCGGCACGCACACCCCAGCGTCCAAATTCTGGTCTTTATCTCTATTCCCCATCAAAGTAGTTTGTTCCACATATTGGGTGAAGAACTGGATTTTATTTGCTGGGGGGATCAAAAAATTTAGATGCTTTTTTCCCCCGGTACTAGAGATTGAGCCCAGGGCCTTTGCGCTGAGCTATATTCTCAGCTCCTTTTTATTTATTTATTTTTTTCTCCTTTTTATTTTGAAACAGGATCTCACTAAGTCGCTGTTGCACGGTCTAGGCTTGAATTTGCAGTGCTCCTGTCTCAGCCTCCCAAGTAACTGAGATTATAAGAGTGCGCCCTGTGCCCAGTGAGATGCTTTTAAAAAGCATTTTATGGGCATGGAAAGACAAAGATCTCAACCAGCCAACTTGTGAACATTAAAAGAGCAAAGAATAATCATAAATATTTGAAATAAGTTGAGTCTGTAGAAATCCCTTCTATGGAATTTGGCAAGTTGATTTTCTTACCTGTATGGAAAAGCAGAGCCCCAGAAGTAGCAAAGACCTCTGGGGTGGGGACTGCCCAAACAGATAGGAAAACATATTTGAAACAGGAACAGACAGGATCCATGCCCAGAAGCTAGATTTATGACAGAGCGGAGGGGCAGATTAGTGTCAGACAATAAGACTGTCCAATATGTCAGGCAGAACCTGGTGTGTTAACGCCAGCTAGATGCAGAGAAACATTACCCAGGCATCAGACAGCAAAAGTCAGAAGCTCCCAGTGGACTTCCAAGAGAATTCCTAACACTTTCTGCATATTCAGTTAGAGAGAAATTAAAAATTCAAGCAGTTATAAAGTATATAGGACAGTCAGTTTCCCACAGGGGTAAAAAAAAAAATTGTATTCCCTACTTAAATCATTCCCAAAAAAAATTAAACATAGAAAACAAAACTATAAAAATATTAGAAAAAAATACAAGGGAGTATCATAATAACTTCATGATTAGGTAAAGTTTTTAAAACATAACTCAAAATGACAAAGCATGAATGAAAAAGGAAATGATAATTCAACTAAATTAAAAGTAAGGGCCTATAATCCCAGCACTTGGGAAGCTGAGGCAGGAGGATCACCATGAGTTCGACGCCAGGCTGGGCTACATAGTGAGTTCAAGTCCAGCCTGCACTACACAGCGAGACCCTGTCTAAAAAAAAAAAAACAAGGGCCGGTGATATTGCTCAGCAGCACAAGCGCTTGCTGGCAAGCACAAGGTCCTAAGGTCGACTCCCGGAACCCACATAAAAAAAACAAAAACAAAACAAAACAAAAAAAACCCAAAAACCTAAGAACTTCTGTTTATTGAAAGAAATTGTGAAAGAAAAGAGAAACTACAAGCTAGGACAATATTATGTGACATGAATAGCATATAGAAAATTATCCTTTATCAAATAGAAGGAAAATATAAAGAACTTTTCTCACTAAGTCACTAAGTCATCCAGGCTGGGCTTGAACTTGCTTCAGCTTCCTAGTGCTGGCATTACAGCCGTGCACCACCACGCCCAGCACATATAACCATAAAAATATGGAAATGACTCAAATGTACATTGACAGAAGATTGGTGTGGCGTAAGTCGCAAGTTGCCCCTTCCTCTAGGGTCTATTTCCCCTCCATTTAGGACTCCTGATTTTTAACTGGTGGCATAGCCATTGCAAATAAAAACTATATCTCCCAAACCTCTTTTTAGGTAGGTGGGGCCATGGGACTAACTTCTTCCCAATAAGTTATAAGCAGAAGTGTGATTGAATTGGAGATGCGTTTTGTAAGCTGGAATCGAGGGTTTATATCCAGATGTCCCCCAGAGCCTCATGTGATCTTGGGGGTGCTATAATCATCGGTGGATTAAGAGACATGGACGGCTCTGATTGTGGCTTCTGGAGCCCCAGGAGAAAGCAGCCTGAGTGGGGAAGGCCAAGACAAGTAGGTGCTTCCCTCCATATATGCAGGCCTGACGGTATTGTCCCAGCAGTGGCCATGGAGCCTGGCCAGGGCTGAGCTGGGCTGGGTGCTGTCTTTACAGCCCTGTCTCATCAGATTCTGAGGAACCCCCTTGCCAGACCCTACCCTCAGAGAACTGCTGGGCATGGTAAGTATGGTGGGTGGTGTTCATGTCCTCATGTATGTGTCCAGCAGCCACCCACGTGGCTGTTCCTGGCATTCTCAGACTCTAAAACCATGCATTAAGGTCTGGAATTCATTACATCCAGGATCTGCCAAGGCCCCAGCATCAGTTTCAGGGAACTGGGATTTCAGGTGTGCAACGGAGGGGTGGCCAAGAGGGTACTCGTGGGTCTAAGGGGGATCTAGGAGGCACAGGTGTGTATGTGGATGTGTAAAAGGGATGACAGATGTGTCATAACTATCTGTGCAGATGAAAACAACTAGAAAAATAGGGTTTAGTTAGAAAGGTTACTTGGGGCCAGTGATATAGCTCAGTGGCATAAGCACCTGCCTGGCAAGCGTGAGGTCCTGAGTTCAGTTCCCAGTACCCACATAAAGAAAAAAAAAAAAAAAAAGAAAGGTTACTTGGTATTCTCAGTCAGTATTTAAGATGCACACAGTCTCACCCAGCATGTCATGATGCCATGGTTACAAATTACAGTTTACCCATCGATATAGCCACTCATGTACACGAGACTTTTTACTTTGTGGTGTTGAGGATGGAACCCAGGTTTTGCACATGGTAAGCACACTCACTATCATTGAGCTACACCTCCAGCCCTACATGAGATATTTTTAATACAGACACTTATTATAGCACTGTAGCAAAATGATTGGGAACAAACTAAAAGTCCCTCATTAGACAGCTGGTTAAATCAAATATGGTACAACCATATCGCGAACTTACCATTAAAAAGAGTGAGTGATGGGCCAGTGAGATGGCTCAGCGGCATAAGCGCCTGCCTGGCAAGCGCGAGGGCCCAAGTTCAACTCCCGGAACCCACATATGAAAAAAGAGCCAGTGATATCGCTCAGCGGCACAGGCGCTTGCTGGCGCACGAGGTCCTGAGGTCGACCCCCGGTACCCACACACACACACACACACACACACACACACACACAAAGAGTGAGTGAGGTTTACGATCCTGGTACAAAGAGACCTGTGTGTCTCTGTGTGTGTGTGTGTGTGTGTGTGGCAGTACTGAGAATTGAACCTAGGACCTTCACACTGAGCTACATCCTCAGCCCTTTTTACTTTTTTGAGACAGAGTCTCACTAAATCACCCAGGCAGGGCTTGAACTTCTGATATTTCTGCCTCAGCCTCCCAGAGTGCTGGGATTACGGGCATGTACCACTATGCCTGGCCTTAAGATGTACTGTTACGTGAGAAAGGCAGTTGAGCACACCATCCCACAGCCTGTATACACAAAGGTGACCACATGTGCAAGCGCTTGCACACACGCAGCCTGTAACCAGAAGTACACACAAGAGACTGACCACACCATGGTTGTTCTTACAAAGGCAAACTGGAGAAGTCAGAGAGGAAAACACATTTCCGCAATGTTTGAATTTTTAAATTATATTTATGCATCTCCTAGATTTACCAAGTATTAACATTTCCAAAAAGAGGACTTGGAATGAATAGCAGCTATGGAGGCTGTGTATGTGGTCTAGAGAATATAGACTATTGGATGAAGGTTACCATTGTCGCCTCTCAGCATGTGGGGGGCACCAGCATTAAGAGTGACCATGCAAGTGGAAATGTGGCTGCCAACCAGAAGGTGGCGCCACAGAGCACAAGCCTGGGGCTCAGCCTGCACAGGGCAGCTGCTACTCCGAAAGTGACACTAACACTACATAAATGCACAAGCGCTTTTGCACCTGGTGATCCCTTCAAAGCGGTCTGCTGAGAGCCTAGGTCGGCAGAGATCTCTGCGCTCAAGGTTAAAACTGTCATTTGGCCACAATTTGGTTAAAGAAGTGAGAGATCAAGTTAAGCAACAACAACTACGTGGGGGGAGAGCCATAACATCAGAGCAAGCAGCTGAGCAAGGCAGGACCCCAAAGAGATGCTTTAGAAATGACGTATGCCTGGGCGGCATGGTGGCCGTGAGGCTCGGACTCCCAAGGGACCCTCTAGAGTAGTCGGCTTGGAAGCGTGGGTTCTCGCTTAGGTAGCCTGGCCCTGGCCCGGGGTAGCGTGTGGCTCAGCTCTTCTTGCGCAGCTGGTTGTACTGTGCTCGGCCCAGGATGGGCTCCATGACGCTGGGCCGGAAGAAGCTGTCGCTGACCCTGCGCGTCGGCTTCTCGCGGGGCGTGGCCAGGAAGCCGGGGCGCTGCGCGGCGGGCGTCTCCCTGGAGTCCCCCTGGTCGGGGCTGCGCGCACCACGCAGGCTTCCACGGTGCTGCGCGGGGTGCGGCGCGGGCTCGGGGCTGGCGGGCTGCGGCCCCGACCCCTTGCGCTCTGCCTCCCGGCGCTGGGCTTCGGCCGGTGGGTTATCGATGTCCCGGAATTCGCTCTCGGGCTCCATCAACGACAGCCTGGGGAGCTGGGGGCCCGGCAGGCGCGTTAGAGTCCTTGCTTGGTCCTCGTCATCACGCATGGGACCCAGGCCCCCTTCTGGGACCCTCGCCTCCATTCCTCAAGAGCGGCCACGCGAGAGCACAGGCCAGATTGTGGGACAGCAGGGTGGACAGCCAGGGAGAGCTCTGAGGTGTGATAACTGATAGCCTGTAGGGTGACCCCTCGGGCAAGGCAAGACCTTTCCCCCGGGCATCGGTGACTTTCCTAACCCTTCCTTGGACTACAGCTGTGGGCTGAGGGAGGCTACCCATGGACTCAGCCAAGGTCAGGTACTCCTCCCTGGGCATGGTTTGGGCCCACGCTGGCTGCCAAGGCCCCTGGGGGGCGCTTGGTGGAAGTGACTAGCCCACCCCTGGCCAGCTCTGGGGTGCACAATACTCTGACCCACCCTCTTGAGCCTGGTCAACCTGAAACTTGCTCTGGGAAGGGGCCTAGGAACCTTAACGGGGTGGCACTGGTGTCCCTTGGCTTTCTCCTGTTGGTGACAAGTGATAGAACTGGGACTCAGCCACCTGTTTTCTTGGAACCCTCCCCACAACGCCTGCCCAGGCAAGGGCACAAACACCTGCCAGGTCCTTCAGAAGGGGGTGAGGGGTGAGGGCTGAGCCATTGGGGTTTCCAGAGTCCCCCGCCCACCAGGGGGTCCCCTGCCTCTGTGCTCTTGGGACTGGGGAGACCCCAGTATGTCCAAGTGTTTCTGGGACACTGAGGTTGGAAGAGGGTCTCCAGGGACTGGGGGGACGTGGGGAGCTGCAGCCCCTCAGTCTGCTTTAGGGCTCCAGGGGAGAGGGAGGATCCCGAGTGGGACTCACCGGCACGTAATGCACCACCGTGTCTACCACGTTGTCGGTGACCCCCTTCAGAGCATCCGACAGGGACATGGCCCGCCCCTTGACTGGGGAGACAGCTGGAGCCGCTGTGAGGTGTAGCACCCTCCCTGCCGTTGCCAGCACAGCCTTGGGTGCCCACATCACAGCCGAAACAGTGCCCTGGAGCATCTCCTGCATGGTGTGTACCACAGTGCCCAGGAGGCCTTGTGGGCCAGGAAGGGCCGCCACCTGAGGGCCAGAACAAGGTCAGCACCCTGTGGCGACTCTCCTGACCCTATCTTCTTCCCCCCAGCCCCACAGCTACAGGGGAGGGCACATGGACACCAAACCAGCAGAACCTGGCTCTGCCACTAGCTGTGTGGCCTTGGGCAAATCATGTTCCCTCTCTAAGCAGTTTTTTGGTCTGCAAAATGGGACAATCATCTCTACCCTGCTTATTTTATGGAGTCTTGTGAGGGTCAGCTGAGGGTGACACGGAAATACTTTGGGCTGGGGACAGAGACCTTCATTTGCCTCTGCTTGTCACCCACCATGGGCTAAGGGCCTTGAGCTCCCATGCTCTCCCTTACCTCACTGAGCGTGTTCTCCTTGGTCTCTAATTCCTCTTCCTCCTCCGACTCCTCACCCTCTGTGTCCATCTGGTCACTGTGGTCCTCGCCCTGGGCAGCAGCAAGGTTGTGCAGCCAGGGCACGCACACCTCGCTCTGTCGCCGGGACACTACCTGCATGGCAGCTGATGCACCCCACTGGGCCAGGCTGCTCTGAGGGAGGGACAGAGCAGCCACCACTTAGCAGTCCCTGCCAAAGGCAGGAACCTCAGTAGCTGGAGCCCCTCATCCCCGGAACTGGGGCAGGGCTGGCCCCAGCAGACTTTTCTTAAAACTCTGTTGAGTGATATCTTAGGATGTGGGAGGGTGAACAGTTCTGTGAATATTTTTTTTTTTATATATGTGGGTACTGGGAGTCAAACTCAGGACCTCATGCTTGCCAGGCAGGCACTTATGCCGCTGAGCTATCTCACCGGCCCAGTTCTGTGAATTTTTACAAGCACATCACTGTGTAACAGGTCAAGAACACACCAGAGGAGCCCTGGGCCCCCACTCAGTCCCAGCTACCCCAAGAGTGACCACAATTCAGACCTCTATGACCACACATTTTTTTGTTTTGTTTTGGGGGTTTTATTTATTTATTTATTTATTTTTTGGTGCTGGGAAGGAACCCTCTGCTTTGCCATGACCAAGCTGAACACTCTGTCCCTGAGCTCACTCCAGCCCCAGGCTATTTTGGAGCTTCTTTATAAATGGGTCACCCGGGGCCGGTGAGATGGCTCAGCGGCGTAAGCGCCTGCCTGGCAAGCATGAGGGCCCGAGTTCGACTCCTGGAACCCACATATGAAAAAAAGGGCCGGTAATATCGCTCAGCGGCATGGGTGCCTGCTGGTGCGCGAGGTCCTGAGGTCGACCCCTGGTACCCACAAAAAAAATAAAAATAAATAAATGGGTCACCCATGTATTTGCTCGTGAATGGTTTCTTTCATTCAGCAGTATGTGTGTACAGGCTCCCTTGTGGTTGCACACAGAAGTCCTCCTGCCTTTCACCCACATGACACTCCTGTGTACATCCACTACCTGCTGCGCCTTCTACAGAGCATGCTGTCCTCTGCGCTGTCCCCAGTTCTTGGCTAAGGATAAAGTGGACATGAACATTTTTCACATGTTTTTTGGGAGACACAGAGGTCATAGGGAGGGAGGGAGGGAAGGAAGGATGGAAAGAAGGAAGAAAGGAAGGAAGGAAGGAAGGAAAGGAAAGGAAGGAAGGAAGGAAGGAAGGAAGGAAGGAAGGAAGGAAGGAAGGAAGGAAGGAAGGAAAGGGGAAAAAGAAAAAGAAAAAGAAAAAAGAAAAAAAAAGTTGGGGTTGGCCAGGTCTGGTGGTGCATGCCTGTAGTCCCAGCTCTCAAGAGGCCAAGGCAGGAGGATTGTGAATTCAAGGCCAATTTGGGCTACATAGACCTTATTTCCAAACAACAGTATCCGATAAAACAAAACCTGGGGGCAGTGAGGGACAAGGGCTGCCTGGGCTTTCTCCCAGCAGAGGGCTTTGTGCTTTGCTTGTTTAAGGATGACACTTCCTGGGGCCTGGATAGCAGGTATCCTCACCGCTGGGAGAGCTCACAGCAAGAGGTTCACTTGCAGGGATGAGGTGTCAGGGAGCAGGTTAGGGGAAGAATAAGGAGACAAAAGTGGGCAGTGGGGCAGGACCACCCCAGCACCCCAGAGGACTAGCCCTCCACTCCCCTTAAGGCCCCTTGTCCTTAGAGCTAAAGTCCCAGCCCAGGTTAGAATGTTCTGGGGTGGGACGGACCAGGGCACAGGTGGGCTCAGAGAGAGCCCAGATTCTCACCAGGGGCGCCATGCCCGGGATCCACATGGCCAGGGAATGGCCTTGCTTCAGTGCCCAGGCTGTGGTCTGCATGGCGTGTTGGGAGAGGGTGTTGGCCAGGGTCCCCACCCTGCGTGTGAGGCTGGGCTTGGCCTTGGGAGGTTTCTGAATCTGCTGGTGTCCAGGAGCAGGGGCTGGATGGGGGTTGAGAGGAAAGAAGGAAAAGCAGATGAGAGTGGGGCTGGGTGAACCATGAGGCACAGTGACAGGTGCCACTCACTTTCCCTCTTAGGAGATGGGGAAGGGACTAGGTGATGATGAGTTCCTCTGGAAATCCCACTGAGCTGTCCCTACTCTGGAGGCTGGAGGAGCCCTTGCCCAGCATGGGGCAGGTGTGTGGGGGCCCGCTGGGTCCACACGGTAGGTGTACCGGCCTTGGTGCAGGTACCTGACTTCTCCTTGGCTGGAGGGAGGAGGAGCTCCACCACCTTCTCAATGCCGCTCAGGGCCAGGTCGGCTCCTCCAGAGGCCAGCCGGCCAGCTCGGGTGTTGGAGGCATACTCCGCAGTCTCCCTGGCCACTCCCCAGGCCAGCTCGCAGCCAGCCAGTGTAGCCCCCAGGACCTTGTCCGAAGTGCTTGCAATGGGCACACTGATGCTGTTACGGGCACTGCGAAGGCGACTGGAGATGGTGCCCTTCAGCTCTGAGGCTATCTGGGGGTGGTGGGGGTTAGGAGTCAGCTGCAGGGGTCTCCTTGCAGGCCCTGGGAGGCCCAAGGCCTCACTGAAAAGGCCCAGGGGACTGGCAGTGGTATGTGGGCACCTGGATTAAACCAGGCTTCAGAGGGAAAGGACTCTGCCAATCTCCATGCCAACCACCTGGATCTCCTGGCTTCTTTGCACCACACTGCCTGTCAAGACACTGCCCCTGTAGCAAGGACAGCCCCAAAGTCGCCCCAGGGCACACTGGTCCTGTCCCCCTGGTGCCACCTCCCCAGATTCCTGTCCTGTGTCCTGTATCCTCTCAGAACAAGGGTCAGGCTCCATCTGCATTTATCCTGATGTACAGGTGTCCTTCCGCTTCCTACCATGTCTGCACCGAAATAATCAGCCTTCCTCCTCGATAGCTGGGAGTTCCTTTGTGAGAAAGATGTTGCCTTTTGTCCAGAAAACCAGGCATCTTCTGGCTTTGAAGCCAAAACTCTCTTTGAGCCCACAGTGACCTGGTGCCCCGGGGTCTCCACCTCAGGCTGTATGGCTGCTGGAAGTCACCAGCTTTCTCCTATGTACAGTGGAGCAAGGAGCCCTCTCATAGGGGGTTGAAAGAAGATTAAGTGAGAGGGCTCTAGAGAGCACATGTCTTGGCCCCCAGCAAGGGCGGGGCTCAGGGAAGGCTCCCAGAATGGGCAGGCAGGCAGTCAATGAAATGGATAATGCCAGAGACTCAAGACTGAAGTTTATTCCCCCAAAGCACCTAATTTGGGCTTGTACCTTAGCCAATACCCAATAAAGATGCGGCCAGCAGAAGTGACTTGTTTGATCTCCTGGCCCATAGGCACTAGATCTTGACGACATGGGGTATAATCCTGGGACCCCAGTGAATGTGCCCCATGATCTTAGGCACCTTAGATCCAGTGCAGACCCACAAAGCGCCAAGTCCCAGGGACCGGTATCAGGTGGCTGTGGGACCCACCCCAGGCTCCCGATGGGTCTACCCTGGGCTTGTGCCTGCTCTCCTGGAAACCCTGCCTCCCTTAGGGGCCGGCAGCCTCCCCAAGCTGGGACAGTGTTTACGTGCAGTGCCAGCACTGACACCAGCAGCTTCTGCCCTCTTCTGGGGAGGTGGTGATCACACAGCACAGGGGCATCAGAGAAGGGGAAGGGGCTCACCTTTTCCGGAGGGTACTGGAGGGCTGGGATCTTTTCCTCCAGGTGGTCCAGGCCTCGGCAGGCCAGCTCATTGGCAGCTGTGACTGGAGAGAAGGGTCATACTGGGGTGAGCCCTATCCCCACTGCAAGGACCCAGCAGTGGCCTCTGTGCCCAGGAAAGCACCTTGAAGCCCTCAGATGCCCAGCCCTGCTGCCTCCCAGGCATCCTGAGCCCAAGGCCCTTTGCCATCTTTAGCCCGGGTCCACTCGTGACTCCCTGAATCCAGGGTCATTCCTGCACCGCCCAGCTGTGGCTTCAGGCAGGTCACAGCCTAGCTGAGGAGGAAGCAATGGGACCATGTGAATCACCAACGACACTGTCCCCTCCTCCTCCTCCCTCCCCACCATGTAGGGCTCCGAGTGAGCACTGGGAAGAGGGAGGTGGGTGGCAGCAGGGCCCTGGGGCTGGCCAAAGTGGGGCCAGGCCTAGTCCTGCTTAGTCCTGGGGTAACAAACTTCTAGCTACAAGCTGTGCGGGCTTCAGATTGTCCGTGGCTCTTGCTCTCCCCCCCACCCACACTAGGATTGAACCCAGAGCCTTCACACTGAGTTATATCCCCAGCTCCTTTAATTTAATTTAATTTAATTTTATTTTATTTTATTTTATTTTTTTGAGATAGGGTCTCACTAAGTCACTAAGTTGACCAGACTGGGCTGGAACTCACATCCTCCTGCCTCAGCCTCCCAGAGTGCTAGGATTACAGTTGTGTGCCACCATGTGCAGAGACCTTTGCTTTTAACCACTCAGTGTTGAGATAAGGTTGACAGTACCAAGGGGGTCATGGGAAAGAGAAAAAGAGTTGTCCCTTGCCCACCCCCCAGAGCATGCAAATGCTTCGGGGGACACTGCTGAGAGCTGCAGAGCACAGAAGGTCTCCATCCCGTCTTCAGGTGGGGCAGGTAGCAACCAGGGGAAGGTAAGAAGTGGGAGGCTCGCCCAGGGCCTGGGTCTTCTGCCTGTCTGTTCTCCCCCATCTACTGCTTTGTGGAGTCCTTGGGTACCATGGTTCTCTCCTTAGGGGATGTGTATGGAGGTGCAGGACTTCTCAGCACTCCATGGCTCACAACTGTCAAGAGCCAGGCCTTAGGACCATATTTCCAGATGGGACAGAACAATTTGCACGGGCCACGTCTGGTGAGACAAGGCCATCGGTCTCCCACCCCCAGGCTCCTGACTGGTGGCTCTCTGATGCCCTCACCTGTCACAAGCTAGTACCATTGGCAGTTGGGCCAGCTCAGCAGCTCTTTCTGCCCTCCAGCACTTGGGCCAGCTCTAGTGCCTGCTGCACCTGCTTCTGGTCAGCCACAGGCCCCGCCCACTCCCATCACTACCCACATAGCCCCGCCCATCCCTCCTCCTGCAACTTCCTCCGCCTGTCATTGTCATCCTAGGAAACCACCCCTGGGTTCTAGCTGAGGTGTGCACAGGTTCAGAGATGTGTATCTAACAGTGATGGATAAGATGCCCAGGTGATGGAATGCAGGCAGCCAGGTGGACCGGCAAGCAAGTGACCGGGTAATCGGATAGACAGACAGAGCAGGCAGAGCCCGGCAGGTGGGCACGAGCAGGACTCACACTGGGTGGACAGCCTGCGGACCACCGGCTCCATGCCCCAGGCGGCCAGGCTGCTGGCACCCTGCATGCCCTTCTCGTAAGCGTTGCACACGGAGGCCACCAGGGGGTGGGCTTCTTTGGTGCTGGCATAGGTCTTCTGGAAGCACTCGCAGGTGCCGCTCACCACAGGCAGCTGCATGACGCGCTGCAGCACGTTCTCTTGCTCCTGGCCGGGAAGAAGCACATTGCAGTCAACCCCTCCCCAACCTCCAGGGAAGGAAGCCCAGCCTAGCCTCAAAGGCCAGCCTGAGCCCAAGGGGTCTGGGAGGAACCTGGGCCAAAAATGTCTCCCAATCTTTGAGTCATGGGAGTGGCCCACCAGGCCCCACGGAGCACAACCAGGCTCTGCTGCTGGGGTCTCTGTTACCCGGGGACTAGGCCAGACCCCAGCCTCCTCCTAGCCCCCACTCCAGACTTACTGGGAGACAGCAAACATCATGAATGCACCTGTGTGGGGTTTTAATGGTGGCTTCATCTAAACATTCTCCTGCCCTTTCTAAACCACAGCCTCGTGCCTGAGGATTCCGGTCCACAGCCACGCACACACACTTCCCTCCAGCTCCCCCATCGCTTCCTCTGAGGAGCTTCCTGACTCTCCTCCCTCACATCAGAGCTGCCAGGTCCTTCCCTGGGTCATCTCTAATCTGTCTGTTGTCTCTGTACTCCCAGGACCTTGCCAGGCCCAGGAAAGTTAGTTGGAGAAATAAATGATAGTCAGGGCTGCCTTGGAGAATGTGGAAGTTTAGATCTGCCCCCATGCACAGAATCACAGCATTATGGCCTGCAGGGGGCTCTGTGGCAAGACTCCTTTCCAGAACTTCCTTTGTAGACTCAAGTTTGGATGCATCATTTCTCCTGAGCCAGAGCTGGCCTCTCCCAGAGTGGCCTGTGCCCCTGTTGGACAGCTTTGTGGAACTGAAGTCTGCCTCCACCCCTTGCCCTACCCTCTCTGCACCAGAACAGCTGTGGGCAAATTTATTTCATCACTCATGGGTTGGCCCTTCATATATTTGAAGTTAAATATGTCTCCCTTTGGAGGACCCTTCTCCATAGCGAATAGCTCTAGGTCCTAATTTAGTTTATGAATAGTCCACACCATGGTCTGGTGGCCCCTTTCTCTGGATACCCTGCAGTTTGACATTGTCTTTCTTTAAAATACAGCACTCAGGTTTGGAGACAGTGTTCCAGGTATGGTCTGAGCATCCAGGGTGTGGTGGGACCACTGTTTCTCCTTTTTAGGGTGCTGTGCTCTTATTAGAGCATCCAACTGTGGCAGCAGTCACATAATTAAACCTCAGATCTCTTAGGATCCTTAGTGGGAAAAGACTGGTCTTTGAAAGAACAGATTCTGGGCATGCAGAAGGTACCATTATGGATGCCTTGATAACCTGCCTTCATTTAATTCCAACAGTGAGCCTGAGTCAGCATCACCACCACCACCCTGCTGATGTGGAGACAGAGATTCAGAGACATGAAGTGACTTGTCCAGGGTCACACAGCTAGTAATTGGCAGGGTTCCAAGTCAGGTTTGAAATGGAATATCTGGGATTGGCTTCAAAATAACACCGGCGGGTGATTCATGGGGTGATGGAGGCCTGGAGTCATGTGGCTGGCATGGGGGAAGGGTGCATGGGACCTGAATAGTTCTCCACCTAAAAAGTAAACTGAGAAAACACCCACTCTGACCCAGACGCTCGAGCTCTGGGTAGCTTTGGATGCGCCACTGTGGCAGGATTTTGTTCCAGAGGTGAGGACCTATCCTGTTCTGTGTAGGGGTCTGCGCAAGACAGCCATTGAGGAGACCCACAAGGACACTAACAGAGCAGGCTATGAGATCTTAGCTTTTCATCCTGCAGGTGAAGTGGAAATTGGAGCTAGAGAAAGAGAAGAAAACCTTTTTTTTTTTTTTTTTTTTTTTTTTTGTGGTACTGGGGATTGAACCCAAAGCCTTCACAGTGAACTACATCCCCCCTTTTTAAATTTTGAACCAGGGTCTTGCCAAATCACTACGTTGCCGATGCAGGGCTCAAACTTGTGATCCTCCTGCACCACCACAGCTGGCTAAAAACCCCTTTCTTTAACATTTTGGACAGAGCTTTCAGGGTTGTTCTGGACAAACTTGAAGGGGGAAAGAAATGTGGGAAAGGAAGAACCCATCATCCATTAAAAAGGCTTAACTGCACACGACCATTCTATGCCTGTTTGTATTCTATGATTCAATATAAAACTTAGCCTGTCGATCTAGTGCAAAGGTTAAAGCCTTATTTGGAATAAAATGGGAACTGTATGGATTCATAACTTTCAGGTTTCACTATCTGAACTTTACCCAAATCAGAGAGGCCTTGACAAGAAGCATCAAGCACATCTAAAAGTATCAAAATAACTCCAATGTGCAGTGAAGACCAGGTCAAAGATAAACACTAGACGCACTAAATGTCTACCTCACTCCCATGCACAGTGGCAAAGGCTGAGCCCCGGGAGGTGCCATTCGTGGCTTCAATGATCCCAGGGTCACAGGTTGTTCCAGAACCCAGCACTGCCCTGAACCTATGTCCAGCTGGGTGGTAGACAGAGGATGGACTCTTGAATTAGGGTTCAGGACATAGTATTCCCCTTCTTTCTGGTTCCCTCCTGTCCCCTAGCCAGTATTTCTGTCCTTTTTCTCCAAAGTGGTTCATTTTTAATAGGCTTCTTATCTTTTCTCCAGATCCTCCCACAGCCATCTGCAAAAGGTGGTGAAGCCAGAAATAACTGAGATAAGGTCCGTGAACCGGGACTATAATTTGGACACATCTTGCTCAAAGTCCTTGAATCCCCCTCCCTGCCCCGCCTCCTCCGCCACAGCCCACCGAGTCTCAGGGCCCGTACTCACGGGAAGGTCTCCATCCAGCAGCATCGGGCCCTTGTTCACTGCCATCCTAGCTTCTTCCGCTGCAGAGCAGAGAGTGCCAGGCTGTGAGGAGTCTGCAGGCTGCAGTCCACAGGGTCAGGACCCCACTGCTCCTGGCCACCCACCGGGCCCAGGCTACCAGTGAGTTTAGTAGCCCTAGGAGAAGAAGTTAGGTTAGAGAATGGATGTCACACAGGAGGCCACTCCTTAGGGTCCCAAGCCATGAGTTACTCCAGAGCCTACTGGTCAAGACAGATTTTTTTTTTTTCTTTTTTGAGACAGGGTCTCATTCTATAGTCCAGGCTGGCCTTGAACTCATGGTGATCTTCTTGCCTCAGCCTCCCAAGTGCCGGGATTATAGATGTGAGCCACCATGCCTGGCAAGACAGATGTTTCTTATAAGGGCCCATGATAAGAAACAAAAACTGGGCTGGTGAGATGGCTCAGCGGCGTAAGCGCCTGCCTGGCAAGCGCGAGGGCCCGAGTTCGACTCCCGGATCCCACATACGAAAAAAGGGGCTGGTGATATCGCTCAGCGGCACGGGCGCCTGCTGGCGCGCGAGGTCCTGAGGTCAACCCCCCGGTACCCAAAAAAAAAAAAAAAAAAAAAAAAAAAACTGCAGGCAGCGATAAGGGATAGAAGGTTTTAGATGAAACCACAGGGCTCTTAAATGAGTGTCCAAAAGAAACTAGAAGAGTGAGTTGCAGGCTTAATTGTTTTTTGTTTTTTGAAAAAGCTCTGAGTTAATTCCTCTATTTCTAAGCAAGTACCGCATCCCTCTATGTTCAGCCAGGTGAGTACACAGTCACTTGTAAAACTCACTATTTCAGCTGTATTCTGGAAAAGCCAGCAGCCCCCAAACAGTGCTCTGTCCTCCTGGTCTTTCACCTTGAAGCTTCCCCTTGGTGGTTTCCCTGCAGATCTCTCCAATCCCCAGAAAAATTCCCAAGAGCCCTTTCCCCTCAACTCCCTCCGTTTAGCACCCATAAACAAGCCAGGTCCAGCTGTGCCCGGGCCCCCACTCACAGCCGTGGACTGCCTCACGGTCAGTTGCAGAGCCGGGCAGCAGAACGTCTCTGAGCAGAACTCTTCCAGCCACTCCAGGGAGTCTTGGGCAATGCTCCTCAGGCCTCCAGCTAGAGGAGGACCAAGAGGAAGAGCAAGCTGGGCCAGCTAGTTGCCTTGGTTATCTGACCCACAGTCCCCTGGGCTCACCCTAACTGCTACAAGGACATTTAGCCAATGGGGAGGTGGACTGCAGAGCTGATGGTGGTCCAGGCTCAGAGGTTTGATTATTCCAGCACCCTGAAGCATCAGTTTGTAATATTTCTGTCCCTCGACTGGTAACAATTTCTTTCCATAAAGAAGATATGGGTGGGAAAAAATGTTTGCCAGCTGTTCCTCAGACAAAGGATTACTATCGAGAACATACAAAGAACTCAAAAAAATCAGACCTCCCAAATTTAAAGACCCAATCCAAAAATGGGCATCTGAGATGAATACACATTTCTCAGATGAAGAAATGCAAATGGCAAATAAATATACAAAAAAATGTGCAACATCACTAGTCATTCGAGAGATGCAAATTAAAACAACACTGAGATACCATCTCACCCCAGAAAGAATGGCTATTATCAAGAAGTCAACTAATAACAAATGCTGGAGGGGCTGTGGGGAAAAAGGAACCCTTCTCCACTATTGGTGGGAGTGTCAACTGGTGCAGCCACTGTGGAAATCAGTGTGGAGATTCCTCAAAAAACTAGGATTGGAGGTCCCATTTGACCCAGCTATTCTCCTTCTGGGTATCTTCCCAGAAGAATTAAAAACATCATACCACAGCGATATATGTGCATCCATGTTTATAGCAGCACAATTTGTAATAGCCAGATCTTGGAAACAACCCAAATGCCCATTAACCGAGGAATGGATAAAAAAGATGTGGTATTTTTATAGAAGGGAGTACTATTCAGCCATAAAGAAGGATAAACTGGAGACTTTTATAGGTAAATGGATGCAACTCAAGAAAATACTCATAAGTGAAATTAACCAGACACACATGTATAAACATCCTATTGTCTCCCTAGTGTGAGAAACTGAAAGAGTAAATAAGATCCAAAATGTACAATAGATATGATGAATCAGAAAGAAACTGGTCAAAAAGAGAGACTGGGATGGGGGAATGGGGAAAAGAAAGAAGGGAAAAGAAAAAAATTATATTTATATATAAGATGGTTAAGATAGATACACTGATTTTGCTTAGTTCATTGAAGAGAAAGATTTATGCCAGTAATGTTTGGACAATTGAATGCTGATATCTTGTACCCTGAGTAACTAATTTAAAGATAACAATACGTAATGTATTAACTATTGTTACCCTCCTATTATGTTGTTTTGAAATTTTGGGTTTTTTTTTTTCTTTAAAATAAAAAAAAGAAGATATGGGGATATATATTATTAAACTCATAAGTTCTGAAGTTCCATCTAATTCTGTAATGTGGTCCCTTTCCCCAAAGGCTCCTGGAGGACAATTTTCCACCTCTTTCTCCCATCCTTTCCTATTTACTAGCAAGGGGATGACTGAAATCCACATGGGGACAGGATCCATCTGAATGTACTAGTCTTTGACTATGGAGATAAATTGACTTTCAAGATAAAAGGATGGAGCTGGGAGTGCAGTCAAGCCATTGGAGCAATGTCAACCTCTGTAAATTCCCAGAGTTGAAGAAAATGTACTGAACTTTGCCTGGCCTAAAATGCCACTGAAGGAAAGTGGGACAGCCAACCGGGTTTTGTTCTCATAAATCTGGAGGAGGGAGAGGATTGACAAGATTCTATAATGGACGAAAAGTAGCCAGATGACACCTGTCATCTCATCCTCAGCAAGGACTCAAGCCAGGCCCAAGTTCTAGTTCCTGGCTTCAAAGATGATGGAGGACCCATGATGAAGCTGCCGTGTTCAGATTGCTAGGGTCTCTTTGTTAGAATGGGGAACAGAAGCACACTTGTTTCCCTTCCCACTGGCAGAAGTACATGTACTGTATTGGTGGGTCTCTGCCAAGTTGTAAGGCATGGGCAACAGGAGAAAGAGGCCTGGCGTAGGGAGCAGGAATGAAGATGACCCTTGGTTATAAAGTCTGCATCTGTGATATAGTAAGGTGGGGCATGGGGGAGAGTCAAGCAGGGAGCTTCCAAAAGGAATACTACACGTGACACATCGGTACCTAGCCATCCAACCTGGGCTTTTCAGATAGCAGCATTAGGAACGGAGGGGACAGGCAGCGTCTAATGAGGTGACCTCTGCCCTCACTTCAAGGTCCAGCAGAGTTCTCCGGGTAGTTGTTATCTGGACTGCATCCTGGGCCAAAGGGCAGTTTGCAGCCTTGGGAGCAGGAGCTGTGGGCCAGGGGGAGCAGAGGGCTCTGTGCCTGAGAGCTCTGCTGACAAAGTAGATCCTTTGGCCGTTTCAGCTGGGTTCTGGAATATGGGTGAGAGGTGAGAGGCGGTAAAGGGCCCAGGGAGATCCCGAGGGAAGTGGGAGGTGCCCCTTTGCCAGCAGCTATTGCAGGGCATGGGGTTCTATCTTCCTTTTCCATTAACCCTGCTTCCCCAGCCTCACCACATGAGAGCAGGGGCCTCCGTCATGGGTCCACAGGCAGATTCCCAAGCTGGCGCGGCACTCAAATATTGGTTGTAGAATATGTTCTCAGGCAACAGTGTTGGGTGCAAGTGTGTGGCCTGTACTTCTAGCAGGGACTTGTTCGGTTTGGGGACTCCTTGTGAATGTGGAGGCTCAGGGGTGGGCAGGGTTAGCTGGGGAGGAGAAAGGTGCACAGGGACAGGCATCAGGGCACCATGAAGGTGTGCACTCAAGATGTGGCACTTCCCAAACTCTGCCCCCACCCTACTCGCAGAGGACAAAGTAAGACGACTTCTCCAGGCAGAAGACAGCCAGCCACTGCCAGGCCTGCTGTGGGCAGCTCTTCACAGAGACTGTACAGAGCCTCAGAGGGGGGACCCCTCGACCCAGAGCCCCCAGATCTAAACCGCTTGCATGTCACAGCCAGAGCTCCCTCTACCAAGGACAGACCACATAGGGACTGTCGGTGGGACGGCCTTCCTGTGGTAACTCTGCTCCAAACCCAGAACACACTCACAGATGCACAAGTTGGTTTTGTCTAAAAATTTATTGAACATAATTAATCTCTTACACAGAGGAGCTGAACAAGGAAAATAAGAGTTATTTAAGCATTATGTGCCCTGCTCTAGCAGCTTTCATTTCTCTTTAAAATTCCCACAATGTTCTTTTTCAATTTGCATATCATTATTACTTCAAAAACAGAGCACAGGGCCGGGGATATAGCTCAGCAGCACAAGTGCCTGCCTGGCAAGCACAAGGTCCTGAGTTTGATTCCTTGTACCAAAAAAAAAAAAAAAAAACCAAAAAACACCAAAGCACCAAGGACCTGAGTCTACTTTTCAAGAATCTCAGTCACATTTATGGGAAACTTAATCAGTGCATATTTCTTTCCTCATTTCCGTTAGGATAAATATGATTATGGCTTTCTTGGTGGTGCTGACATCAGCCTCTGTTGCTGGCACCCCATGTCCCACCTCACATCCTTCAAGCAAAAGAAAGTGAAATCAGAAAGAACCACCCAACACCCCAGACAGGAAGTGGGAGCATGGGCAAATGTCACTGACTCAGTACCCCCCATGTCCCTCTCACTGGTCCTCGACTGCCCTTTCCCACCTCCCCCAGTTACCCTAGGGATCAGAAGTCTGATTTATCACAGAAAATTAACCTTCCTCCATTCACAGAACACTCATGAAGTTTTTTGGGTTTTTTTTTTTGTTTTGTTTGTTTTTTGTGGGTACCGGGGGTCGACCTCAGGACCTCGTGCACCAGCAGGCGCCCGTGCCACTGAGCGATATCACCGGCCCTTTTTTCGTATGTGGGTTCCGGGAGTCGAACTCGGGCCCTCGCGCTTGCAAGGCAGGTGCTTACGCCACTGAGCCATCTCACCGGCCCACATGAAATTTTTAACTGCATAAATTTTCTTCAAAATTAATGTGGAATCACCCAAACTGTTACATGGCTTTAAATAAAAACAAGCTGCATAAATCTAGATGGTTTAAATTTTTGTGCAATGGAATATAAACCCCTAACAAGAGTTCCAAACTTGGGGAGCTAAGAGGCAAAAGGTCAGGATTCTGAAGTCTCAGCATCTGCTCCATTGCAAAGGCCGGGAGATGTCAGAAAGGTGCCCTGTTGAGGCAGTCAGGAAAGGAGGTGCTGACCTCAGTTTTGTCTGTTTTCCAGGGTCAATTTCCTTATCCGTCACAGGTTACACAAGAGGCACTGTCGTGACCTTCCACCTACTTTCACCTCAAATCCCTTTCACCTACTTCTGATCCGCGCTTGCTGCATCACCGAGACTTCTGCCCACAGACGCCTCTAAACCATGAAGGTGCCTGACTAGGTTCAGATTCTACTTCTGGACACAGCAATGACAGCGTGCAGAGATGGTCAGGGCCAGCAGGAAGAGGGGTTCCAGCCCAGCTCACCTCCACCCTCCAACATCTATGGGGGGGTAATAACTGAGGGGGGAGGAAAAGGGCCACTACCAGTCAGATTCCAGGGCTGGGTGCAAGAGAAACCAACAATCCATATAACCCAACCCATACTATACATTAGTGTTGACTTGATTAGCTTGATTAGGTCTTTTTCAATTATTTTTCAAGTTTTATTCATTCCTTAGACACTAAGCTCCTACTACGCAAGAGAGATGCTCAGGAAATGTTAGATGAAGGGAAAATACTCAGAGGTAGCACTTTATAAACATTTTGTGTTTGTGCTCTATTCTTGGCCTCACCTTTGTTCACATTATAGGTTGCTAAACGCTCATGTGGACAAAAACTTTATCGCAGTATGACATGGTTTGTGACTAATGCCAATGCCCGTTCCACTGAGACACTGCCTTCAAAACAGGCCCTGGAGCTCAGCCTGCAGCTGCCCTAGCGGATCTTTAGCTTCATGTGAGGATACACCACAGTGATGATGCCTGCGACCGAGGACACGAGACCCCCGAGCCCAATGATGCCAGCATTGGACTTGTAGATCCCCAGCTGGTCCAAAGGGATCAGGATGTCACAGAAGTTCTTCACTGTGTCCAGGAGCAAAGGAGGATGTCGCTTCAGGGATCGGAATAAGAGAAGAAGAAAGGACTGGAGCCATTCTGTCTCCTCATCAGCCACACTGTGACCAAGAGGATCCCCGGATGCTGATTTCCCTCCCTTTGCCCTTTCGTGCGTCACCTGGGTCATCTGCAGGGAGATTTCATACAGGTCCCTCACCAGGCTCAGCAGGAGGAAGTAGTAGTAGTGGCGGGCAGCCCACATCTGCCACTTCTCTTTGTTGATGCCAGAGGCGAGACCAACGTTCTTCACCCAGAGGGCAGTGTCACAGATGAAATAAACCACACGGTTCAAGTTGGCTAATGTCAGACATAAGCGGGGCACCAGGTCAGTGGCGTGGGTGCTTTGCTCAGTTGCCTGGACAGCATGGACCACATTGCCTAGCCGGAACCCTGCAGGAAGATCGTGTGCTGTTAACGCTGTCTCGTTAACACCCGGCGGGAGGGGAGGCAGGGTGAGGGCCAGCACTGGCATCTTAACAACTGGCAGGCATCTGAGGCTGAGGCGTGACTCGGGGAAGGAGAAGGCCTTTACAGTATGGTAAGGACACCTAAAATGATCCTGCAAGGCTTATGAGACACTGACTTTTGAAAGGTACCTCCTCCATTCCAGAGAGCACCTTAACACCGATTTACAGCGCACCCTGGGCAAGGTTAATCACAAGCATGGGTTGTGACATTTGAGTGTCACCGGCTACACTTTTCAGAAGGAAGAACTATCACAACGTGAACTCTAGGGGCAACGTTCTCTTGGTGTCTGATGCCTTCCACTTTATTTTCTAGACGAAAGACTGCCTTAAGAAAATTATCAGGGCCGGTGAGATAGCTCAGCAGCATAAGCACCTGCTCGGCAAGCGTAAGGTCCTGAGTTCAACTCCCAGTACCCACATAAAAGAGAAAAAGGGCCGGTGATATTGCTCAGCGGCACAAGCGCTTGCTGGCGCGCGAGGTCCTGAGGTCGACACCCAGTAGTGACATTAAAAAAAAGAAAAAGGGCCGGTGAGATGGCTCAGTGGCGTAAGTGCCTGCTTTGCAAGCGCGAGGGCCCGAGTTCGACTCCCGGATCCCACATACGGAAAAGGGGCCGGTGATATCGCTCAGTGGCACGGGCGCCTCTTGGCGCGCGAGGTCCTGAGGTCGACCCCCCGGTACCCACAAAAAAAAAAAAAAAAAAAAAAAAAAAAGAAAAAAAGAAAGACAGAAAATTATCGCTTTGCTATTTCTCTGGTCCAAATCCCACCCGGCTACATACTGTTAAGAATACAGAACGGAGATGGCAGAATTCAGTGGATAGGACAAGCAATACTGTTGTATGGGTTCCTAGTGGAATTAATCACCACTGCAGCAGCACAGCTTCGTGGAAGGGTGTAATTCAGTTAGTCAGGGACACATACTTACTGAGTGCCTGGAGAATGAGCTCTAGCCCGAAACATCGCGGAAGGTACAGAAGGATATCTCTTTAGAGGGCTACACTGTAGATTCAGAAAGGGCTTAGAAGTGGCTACTCTCAGAACACTTACTCAGAAGAGTACTTGATATTATTTTACCAAAAACGACACACAAGAGTTTATACAATGACTGTTCCAGTACAGTAAATGGACTCCAGGTGCCGGTTCCGGCTCTTGTACTAACTGGCTGGAGGAGCCTGGGTAAGCCACCTCCAGATTTAGAGTCCAGTGACCTCCGCAGGACTTTGAGCTCCACCATTCTAAAGAATATAAGGCAGAAGTTCCATCTTGGCCTTCAAAGCCATGCAGTAAAGTTTACTCCCCCTACCTATGCATCTACTTGACAACTTAACTCTTCTCTTTCTGCCAAACTAGTTTCTTAAGTTTTACACCAATCCTTCAATCACAGGATTTGCTCATAACAGTTCTGAATCCACCCTTCACAAGTGCTCTTTCCTCAAGGCATGGTGGCACAGCCTACAATCCCAGCAGTCTGGAGACCGAGGCAGGAGGATCATGAGTTCGAGGCCAGTCTGGGCTATGGAGCTAGCTTAAAGCCAGTCTGCACTGACCTTGTCTCAACTCCTTGCACCTCCAAAGAATGCTCGTTCCATCTCTCCAGCCACATCTCAAGCTCCACCTTCTCCAAATCTATCCATCATCCATCCATCCATCTTTTTTTCTCTCTCCTTTCAGGACTGAGAGTTGAACCTAGGGGGTCTGCACTGAGCTGCATCCCCAGGCTTTTATTTTTTTATTTTTTTGAGACAGGGTCTCACTAAGTTGCTAAGTTGCAGTCCTCCTGCCTCAGCCTGCCAGAGTGCTGGGATTACAGGTGCGTGCCACCATGTCCAGCTCAAAATATCTTTCTTTTCCTCTACCCCAGCTACCACATTTGGCACTAAATCTTGTATCATTATTTATAACACATGGTCTTACATCTCCCATAAAGCTAAAGACTTTATGAAGCAGATGATCAACAACAACTGATCAATATGTGATGCTCTCCATCCTATTTTAATGTCTCTACTGGCCTACTATAGCCGCATCTGACCCTCATCAAACAATGAGTCAGGCATGCAATCGCTCTGAGACGCTTGAGATTTCCTAGGAAGAGGTGTTATGAAAGTGAAGTAAATGAGTGCAAAACACTGCCTTTGTCTTTTGCCTTTAACACAAAACTACCTGGTAAATAATCTAAGGAAAGGTATCCATCCAGCAATCCTCAAGAGAAGGGAAAAGGGAAGACCGTCTAGGGCAGAGGTATCCTGTGCTTCCTTAGAACAGCAAGCTCACAAGACACAGAAGCTCATGTCAGGGATGGCCAAGACACTGTGTGATCCTCACAACAAAGGTGAAGCCACAAAGTGACACAACCGACAGGTCAGGAGGAAACAGAGGATCGGGTGTAGCACCAACTGTGAACACACAGGGGTTTGTGAACAGTCTGCAGCAACAGTCAACCTCAGGGGCCTGTAATTCCACCAGGCAGCCTCACTGGTTAATTTCATCAATACACTCGGTTCAAGAGAAATTACGACCTTGAAAGCCTGTTGTGAATTATAGGGTCTGAGGCTTCTAAACCAAGAGCCACTGTCCCTCGAGAGACAGGGTACTTACATTTACGGCCAGTGCTCACACTGGTCTCCAGTTTCTTGAGCTTCATTAGCACATCTTTGCCAGCTTTGGGCTCTAAAAAATATCTAAGCAACATGCATGTGTACTGAGTGGCTCTGTAATGGAAAAAAAAAATGAGGAAAATGATTTACAAACCAAATAAAACTTGATTCTTGAAGCAAGGCAAAGGGAAACATATCTTGCTGAATGCAAAGATTCCAAGACAATTTCTCAAGTGGCAGCTCTTACAAGAGCAACATTCTGCAATATTCATTCCACGAGAGGGCCAAAGGGTTGAATGTGCAATGGAAACACAACACAAAGGTTATGAAAGGGAATTCTGCAATAAAGTGGTATACAGCCTGCCAAAAGTACAGGAAAATGGATGCGGTCAAAGAGGGAAAGCGCACAGAAATCTTCCTTGTGTCAAGTCTGCGAAGATCCACGTTTGTTACTTTCTCAGTACAGAATGAGTTTTGGATTTCTAAAATGAACTTTTCTACCACATAGCCTACTACTTATGTGACAGGACACAATCTCAAACCAGAACCAAATGAAAAGTCTACAGTCTGAATATTAATTTTGTAAAACTAAGAGACCAGGCACATACTAGTATACAAACTAGTATAGATATATTTTATATGTCTTTTGAAATTAATTATTTCATATAAAACACAGCATCTTGTTTAATATAGTATTATTCAATGAAGGGATTATTATCATACCTATGAATAGCAGTGACTTACTGATGAATATGAGAAACCTGACATCACACAAACATCCAAATGGATCTGGCAGTCTAATAATAGCAGGTTCAGCTCCTCGTATCCTGCATCATATGAAAATTAGCCTCAAAAAAGTGTGGCACATTTTCCAAAATGGGTGAACTTGTTTTTGGGAATGAAATAAAAAGAGAACATAGGGCTGGGGATCTCCCTCAGGGGTTGCCTAGCATGTCCAGGCCCTAGGTTGGATCTCCAGCACGGAGGGGGGGGGAGGTACATAATTTATCTGGCTCTCTTCCTTTTTAGTGGTACTGGGGGTTGAGCCTTGGGCCTTCAAACTGAGCTGCATCCCCCGCTCGAGATGTACAATTTTTTTAAATTTTGAGATAGGGTCTTGCTAAGTCACTGAGTTACCCAGGGTGCTGGGATTACAGGTGGGTGCCACTGTACTTTGCTCTCAGTCTCATTTGAAAGTGTGATTTCTAGTTAGAGAGGGCTTGAGCAGCTCAAGTCAATGTACCTCTCTTTCTCAAATTTGGTCTAACAATAGGAGTAGTGCCTCAAACCAAGTGTTTTGTTTTTGTTTAGAAATGCCAGTTTGGGGCCGGTGAGATGGCTCAGCGGCGTAAGTGCCTGCCTTGCAAGCACGAGGGCCTGAGTTCGACTCCCGGATCCCACATACGAAAAAAGGGGCCGGTGATATCGCTCAGCGGCACGGGTGCCTGTTGGCACGCGAGGTCCTGAGGTCGACCCCCCGGTACCCACAAAAAAAAAAAAAAAAAAGAAATGCCAGTTTGTTCATGGAAGTTACAGAGATCATTAAGAGGGTTGGGAAATAATGATAGAGATCTTGGATCTTACTGAATAAGTATAGTCTAAGCAATTATTAACTAATCTCCTCAATAAACTTTGCAGGCTACAATCTGGGTACACTGAAATTACAGAGTTTTAGTTGTTTTTGTTTTTTCAGTGCTAGAGATTGAACCCAGGGCCTTTCCACTGAGCAATATCCTCAATCCTTTTAAAAAAAAATTTTTTTTTTTTAAATTTTGAGACAGGGTAAGTCTCTAAATTCCCGGGCTGCCATCTTCCTGCCTCAGCCTCCTGAAGAGCTAAGATTATAGGTTTCTGCTATCAGACCTAAATTTCTATTTTAATGAAGCTTGTAACCATTTTGAAAATCTAAAGGATCTTTAGAAAAGTAGTATGGCTTTAGTTAGGAAATTGCCACTAGAATGAAATGTATGGACTTCTATCTCTCAGCTCTTGGGCACTTCCTATTAGCCTCCTTCTGTTTCAGATTTCCCATCAGTGATATGGGGATTTTTAACACTGTCTATATCCTAGGGCTGTGATAAGGGCTAAATTAATAGCTGCAAAATAGAACAAAACTGATACAAGGCTGGCTTCCCAAAGTCTCCTTACTGAGGCTATTCTTCCTGAGCCTCCTTACTGAGGCTGTCTGTGTTAGCACCTGAACACCCAGAGGAGAAGGAAGAGCTGTTAAATAGAACAGCAACAGGAACTTTTTTTTTTTTTTTTAAGATTATTGAGCAAAAATCATCCAAATGGCTGATAGAAACACTTTGGGCAAGGATTAGTACTAAAGACACAATCTCTGAGAGTCTTAAGAGCACGGCACTTGTTCAGGGCAGTTCTCTTTTCCACTGTATTTTTACATTTTACAACTTTCACCCGCAATACCTCCAAGACTCAGACTGGGTAAGAATAATGGAAAATAAAGAAAATAAAACTTCGTTTCTTCATAAGCATTTCAAGGGGGTAGGTGAGGTCATGACTAGTGTTTGCTTCAGGAGCCACAAATGCCAACCCCCATTTCTTCTTTAAAAGAAATCCCCTGGAAGAACGTTGTGGGGCGAGAACTCAATTTCCCGGGAAAAGCTGGGACAGGGGCGGGTTCGCGGCCCCGCTGCACTGGGACTCCGGGACTCGGGACCAGGTCCCTCGCAGGGCTGGCAGCGCCCTCCGCGCGTCGCTGCCCCGGGGCTCGGACCCCGCTACTTGTCCGGGCGCGGAAGGACGGGACCCGCCCCCGACCCAGGCGAGATAAAAGGGGTGCAGGCGCCGGCACCGGACTCACCTGAAGAGTCGGTCCCGGCCCTGCGTCTGGTTGGCGAAGCGGATGAAGGTGTCCATGGCCCACACCCAAGGCCACGCGTGGCAGGCTTGGTCGCTGGTCCTCTGGGACGCCACGGGTCCCCGGGCAGCGTCAGAGGCACTAGAGCGGCGGGTGGGCGGGGCCAAGCTTCCGCCCACGTGGGGGCGGACACGCCTTCTGAAGCGCGGCTTCGCGGGCTTCCGCTCAGAGCCGGAAGTGGTGGTTACTAAGGCGACGCAGGACGCCCAGCCGGGTGAGCAATACTTGGGCTTTCTAAAGTCTGGGGCCGCGGCTCCCCTGGTGTCCGAGGATTCCGATTGCCAGTTGGGTGTCCGAGTGGAGGTTGAGCGGGCGCGTCTACCCCTCCATAGGTGTCCCGGAGCCTCCGCGGAGACCCCGGATGAGAACTCAAGGTGGAATCTTGAACCAACGCAGCCCAAGACCTCCCCTGAGCCTTTGCTTGGGGATTTGGGGCCTCATCATGTCCCAGAGCGGTGCCTCTACCCTTGGAGCTGCACCAGCTCCAGGTATGGTGAGGAAAATGCTCAGAGCTGGGGTAAGCCAATTCCTGGAATGTATTCCTAGCTCGAGAGCTGTGTAAAGTGAGAATATTCTATTAGGATTATTGGACGATTACTACCTGAGGAAACCCTAAAAGGGTCAACTTTAACAAAATAGTCAAAGATTTCAGTGAAATTGCACCACCGAACATTCGTTCTGTGAGGCTTCAAGATACAGCTCCACTCATTCCATAACTAATTTTATGAGATGTACTCCTTATTGTCATAAATAAAGTCACCTTCTTCATTTGTTTTTGTGGTACTGGGGTTTGAACCCAGGGCCTTCACAGAAATACATCCCAAAAAGCTTTTAATTTTTTTTTTTCAGGGATTTGTTGAGTTGCTAAATTGTCCAGGCTGGGCTCAAACTTGCAACCCTCTGCCTCAGCCTCCCAGAGGGCTAGGATTATAGGCCTGCACTACCATATTCTTTTTTTTTTTTTTTTTTTTTTTTTTTAAAGAGAAGAAAAAACAAAACAAATCAAAAGAAGAACAAATTTTCAAACCAACATAATAGGAGGGTAACAATGGTTAATACATTACGTATTACTATCTTTAAGTTAGTTATTCAGGACACCAGACATTAGCATTCAATTGTCCAAACATTATTGGCACAAACCTTACTCTTCAATGAACTAAGTAAAAATGGTAGTGTATCTATCTTAACCATCTTATATATATATATATACAATTTTTTTTCCCTTTCCCTTCTTTCTTTTCCCTATTCCAGTCTCTCTTTCCTTTTGACCAGTTTCTTTTTGATTCACCATGTCTATTGTACATTTTGGATCTTATTTACTCTTTCAGTTTCTCATACTAGAGAGATAATAAGATGCTTACACATGTGCTTCTGGTTTATTTCACTTATGAGTATTTTCTCGAGTTGCATCCATTTACCTATAAAAGTCTCCAGTTTATCCTTCTTTATGGCTGAATAGTACTCCATTGTATAAAAATACCACATCTTTCTTATCCATTCCTCAGTTGATGGGCATTTGGGTTGTTTCCAAGATCTGGCTATTACAAATTGTGCTGCTATAAACATGGGTGCACATATATCGCTGTGGTACGATGTTTTTAATTCTTCTGGGAAGATGCCCAGAAGGGGAGTAGCTGGGTCAAATGGGACCTCCAACCCTAGTTTTCTGAGGAATCTCCACACTGACTTCCACAGTGGCTGTACCAGTCGACACTCCCACCAACAGTGAAGAAGGGTTCCTTTTTCCCCACAGCCCCTCCAGCATTTGTTATTAGTTGATTTCTTAATAGTAGCCATTCTTTCTGGGGTGAGATGGTATCTCAGTGTTGTTTTAATTTGCATCTCTCGAATGACTAGTGATGTTGCACATTTTTTTGTATATTTATTTGCCATTAGTATTTCTTCATCTGAGAAATGTGTATTCATCTCAGATGCCCATTTTTGGAGTGGGTCTTTAAATTTGGGAGGTCTGATTTTTTTGAGTTCTTTATATGTTCTCGATAGTAATCCTTTGTCTGAGGAACATCTGGCAAACATTTTTTCCCACATTGTGGGTTGTCTCTTCACTCTGTTGGTGGTTTCTCTTGCTGTGCAAAAGCTTTTTAATAAGATGAGATCCCAGTTATTGATTCTTTGGGATAGTTCCCATGCGGTTGAGTTTTTATTCATAAAGTCTTTGCCTACACCAATGTCTCCAAGGGTTTTACCTATCCTACCTTCCAGCAGATTTAATGTTTCTGTTTTAATATTTAGATCTCTGATCCATTTTGAATTTAGTTTAGTTGCACTACCATATTCTGCCAGTTTACCTGCTTTTGTAATCTTCATTTCCCCAGTCTTTTCACACTCCCCCTTCTCCTCTGGTTTCTGGCTCCTCCTATCTGGCTAAAAGGAACCCTGCAAGCAGTGCGTGGCTACTCCACGCACAGCCAAGTGCTGCCTATATTCCAGCAAACAACCTTGCCTTGGGCACATTTCGGGTCCAGAAGTGTTTGCCTTAGCTGCCAAGTCGGCCTGTGGTAGAAAGCTGAGAAAAGCTCATGCAGGACCTGGCATCGTTTGGGCAGTTATTTCCAGGGATATAGGTATGCACAACGTCGTCTGGGTCAGTGATGGCGAACCTTCTAGAGCTTTTAGGGATAGCAAAACAGCCAGCTGCCGCGCCACCACTGGTCCAGACTCTACTAGAAGGAAACTAGGCGGTGGGCAAGTATATCTTCTTGGCTGTGTGAATTACTCACCCTTGGCAGAGGGAAGCACCCTTCAGAGAGCCAGAAGTATTCTCTAAATACAAGGCCTAGGGCAGGGCAGTACTGTGAACAATAAGAATTTTGTAGGTTTGGCCATGTACCAATTACTGTGGTAATCTCTAGGCCTAGGGTAATAGATTAGTAAGGGACACAGTAAATTGAGCAGTACAGTGTGCTGATGTTAGATGATAGAGACAAACTGCTAAGCATGGATTTATATCGTCTGTTTTCTAAGCCTAATTCTGCCTTATCCACAATATTGTATAAATTGAATCATTTCCTATCTGACATTTCATTTAGCATAATGCAATTGAGCTTCATTTATGTTGTACGTATTAGTAGTTTGTGATTTTTATTACTGAGAAATTTCTTAATGTGGATGAATCATAGTTCATTTTCTATTCACCCACTGAAGTGTATTTGTATGGTCTTCTGTTTGGGACAATTACAAATAAAGCTATTATAAATATTTAAGTACAGATTTTTCTATGAAACATAAGTTTTTATTTTTCTCTCATAAACACATAAGAGTTTGATTACTGAATCATATATGTTTAATCTTGTAAGAAACTGCCAGACTGTTTCCCAAAGTGGTTGTAATATTTTGTATTACCACTGACAACATATGAAAGTTTATCTGTTTGCTGATTGGTAAACATTTGGCTTTTCTACCTTACTGCTACTTCAAACAATGGACGTATGTTTTCAGTTCCCTGCCAGCACTCCTGGGAATGCAGCGATGGGACATTATAATAGGCACGTGTTTAACTTTTTAAGAAACTGCCAGGCTCTTTTCCAAAGGGGTTATTCCAGTGTACTTTTCCAACAGCATTGTATGAGCATCCTAGCTCTTCCATACCTTTGTCAGCACTTGGTACAGTCTTTCTTTGTAACTTTGAGGCATTTCAAGTGTATCCCATGATTTTAATTTGTATCGTATAATACAGAACATCTTTATATGTACCTATTTGCCATGTATACGTATTCTTTGGTTAAGTGTTTGTACAAGTCTTTTGCCCATTTAAAATGTTATATTATTTCTTTTTTATTACTGGCTTTTGAGAGTTTTTTAAATGGTCTGGCCAGATGTAGTGGCACATGGCTGTAATCCCAGCACTGTGCGAGACTGAGGCAGGAGAATCAAAAGTTTGAGCTGAGTTAATGAAACTCCCTCACGCTGTCCTTGTTGAATCACACTTACCTATAACTCCTGGCAGCCACTGATCTGTTCCCCATTACTTATTTCATATTTCAGGAATGTGTATTTCAGAAATGGAATCACACTTCATGTAAATATTGAGGTTGGTTTTTTCCACTCAGTGTAATGTCTTTGGAATTAATCTATGTCGTATGTGTCAATACTTTTCCTCCATTACTGAATTGTGTTTATTCTGTGTATACACCAGTTTGTTTAGCCATTCACCTATTGAAAGCCTTTAGATTGTTTTCCATCTTTGGCGATTATAAATGGAGCTGCTATAAGCATTTATGTACAGGGTTTTGTGTGAGCATAAGTGTTCATAATCCTGAGGTAGATACTAAGATGTGGGATTGTTGTGTCATATGGTAGGTGTAACTTTCTAAGACCTTGCCAGATCATTTCCTGGGTGACTGTACTATTTTGCATTCTCAACAGCAGATCCTGAAAATCCTGTTGCTCTCAGTTTTCGCCATGCTTAGTATTGTCAGCTTTAAAAAAAACAATTTAGGGCCGGTGAGATGGCTCAGCGGCATAAGTGCCTGCCTGGCAAGCGCTAGGGCCCGAGTTCGACTCCCGGAACCCACATACGAAAAAAGGGCCGGTGATATCGCTCAGCGGCACGGGCGCCTGCTGGCGCGCGAGGTCCTGAGGTCGACCCCCGGTACCCACCAAAAAAAAAAAAAAAATTTAGCCATTCTAATATGTAGTTGTGATACATCAGTTATTTAGAAGTATGTTCATTTCCTAATACTTTAAGGTTTCGTATATATACTTTTTTTTTTTTTTGTCTTTTTGAGACAGGGTTTCACTATGCAGTTCAGGCTAACCTTGAACTCACGTTGTAGCCCAGGCTGGCCTTGAACTCACAGCGATCCTCCTGCCTCAGCCTCCCAAGTGCTGGGATTGCAGGCATGCACCACCACACCTGGCCTTTTTCTAAACATCTTTCTTTTATTGATTTCTAAAATAATTCTTTTGTGCTCAAAGAACAAACATTTACTTATTTATTTATTTATTTAGACAGAGTCTTGCTATGTAGCTCAGACTGGCCTTAAACTCACTATGCAGCCCAGGCTGACCTCAAACTTGTGGCATTTCTCCTGCCTCAGCTTCCCAAGTGCTGGGATTACAGGTGTGCGCCACCACACCTGGCTCAATTTGTTAAGAATTGGTTTGTGATCCCGTATATAGTTTGTCTTCATAAATATTTCATATATACTTAAAAAGAATTTGTAATCTGCTGTCATTGAGGGGTTGTGTTCTATAACTGTCAATCATCAGATCAAATTAGTTAATAATATTGTTCAAGTTTTCTGTATCCTTATTAATTTTTGTCTGAATGTTTTATAAATTGAGAGTAGATTATTGAAATCTCTGACTATAATTAAAGATTTGCCTATTCAATAAAATTCTCTGTTTTTGCTTCAGGTATTTTTAAACTCTTGTTATTAGGTGCATAAATGTTTAGGACTGTTACTTCCTTTTGATGAATGAATCACTTTACCAGTGAACTTTCTTATCCCAGCTAATATTCTTTGCTCTCAGTGTCCTATGTCTAATATTAATGGAGCCACTCCAGCTTTCTTTTAAGTTAGCATGATATATCTATTTCCAACCTTTTAGTTTTAATCTATAGGAGCCTTTATATTTAAGTGAGTTCTTTCATATGTAACATGTACAGAGTCTTGCTCTCTAATCTAATCGGACATTTCCATTTTTTGATTGGCATGTCTACATTTGATATAATTATTGATATAGTTATTGCTGTTTATTTTATTTATACCATCTGTTTTTTTGTTCTCTTTTTCCTCTTTGCCTTTAAAAATTATCTTTATGAGTCCAGTTTCATTCCTTTGTTGGCCTATTAGTTATAATTTTGTTTTATTACATTAGTGGTTGATACAAGGTTTGTACTTGTAATCTGCCTTCAAATGATTAGTATACTTGCATTTCCAGCCAGGCTTTGTACTGCATGGTACATTTTTCCTACTTACATTAGTAACCCCATGCTACATGCTTTGTTTAAACACTCTAACTAAAGAGATATAAATAATAAAAAAGTTTTTATATTTACTTACATATGTCCACTGTTTTCATTCTTTTGTGTAGATTCATATTTTCATCCCATACAATGTTCCACATGAAGGCCTTTTTTTTTTTAACATTGTGTATTGTATTTCTGGTATGCTGATGATGAATTCTTTCAGTTTGGATGTTTAAAAAGTTTTATTTCACTTTCTGGATATAGAGTTCTAAAGTATACGTGTGTTTTTTCAGTACTTTCAAGATAATTGTTCTGATGTCTTCTTGCTTGCATAGCTTCCCTCAAAAAACTACTACTATCCTTTACTTTGTTCCTCTGTATGTAATACATCCTTTTTCCTTTGGTTGGTTTTCAGATTTTTGTCTTTATTACTGTTTATCATTTTGGTTCTGTTGTTGTGTTTTGAAGTTCACTGTGGTGATTAATGTGGATTGTCAACTTGATAGGCTTGAGAGACACCTAGCAGATTAGTAAAGCACACTTCTGGGTGCTTCATGGGAGTGTGACCTTTGGTACTGTGTCTGGTCCCTGACCCCGTCCTCTCTGGCAGTTTCCCTGTGTCTCTACTTCCTGGCTTCCATGAGGTAGGCAGCTTTCCTTCACTATTCCCTTCCACCATGTTTCTGCCTTGGAGCCAGACAACCATGGACTGAAACCTCTGAAACCATGAACTAAAAACAGAGCGAAAGATTTGAAAAACTTGCAGTTTGACCAGAAAAGAAGTGTGCATAAAGTTATTGTTGAAGAGATTGGCACCATTAAAAAGAAGTCAAGTAGTTTGCACCTGAGCAGAGATAAACCTTTTCTCCTTTAATTGTAGATGTCATTTCTTTTATCCTACCAAAGGGGGAAGCTGACTAATACAAAAAAATGATACTAGTAGTTGGGTCATTGCTGTGATTATACCTGACCATGTGGTTCAGAAGCCTTTAGAACTGGTTTGTAGGAAGCGTCTGGAAAAGTTTGAAGAGGAGAAGCCCTAGAATGTTGCAAGCAGAGATTGAAGGGCAGTTTTGGTGGGAGCCAGAAGACCAGAATGCTGATAGGAACATGGACAGTAATGACTGTTTATGAGATTTCAGAGGGGAACAAGGGGGGCTAGGGGTGTGGCTCAGTGGTAGAGTTCCTGCGTTGCATGCACAAGGCCCTGGGTTCGATACCCAGTACCACAAAAAAAAAAAAAAAGGCAACAGGGATGCTGCCAGGAATTGGACTACAGGCCAGTCATGTTACCTTCTGGTAAAGAACTCATCTACATTTTGTCTATGTCTTCAGACTTTTCAGGAGTCTCAGTTTGTTTATTTATTTATTTTTTTACATTTTTTAAAATTTATTTATTTATTTATTTTTAAGGACAATAAGTAAACATTCTCATGTCTTAACAAACTCAAGAATTAGAGAATGTACAAATACCTTTTGGCGAAAAACATTACTCAGTATAAAACTAAGCCATGTAAAAGCTAGGTAAGAATAGAAGACTAAGGAATGGAATAGTCACAGTGAAATTGCATTTTCTTTCTTTCTTTTTTTTTTTTTTTTTTGTGGGTACCAGGGGTTGACCTCAGGACCTTGCATGCCAGCAGGCACCCATGCCGCTGAGCGATATCACCAGCCCATTTTTAGTATGTGGGTTTCGGGAGTCGAACTCGGGCCCTCGCGCTTGCCAGGAAGGCACGTAGGCCACTGAGCCGTCTCACTGGCCCCCATGCATTTTCATACTAGGAGGAATCTCAGTTTAAAAGTGGTAAATTGGACCGGTGAGATAGCTCTGCGGCATAAGCGCCTGCCCGGCAAGCATGAGGTCCTGAGTTCGACTCCTGGAACCCACATAAAGGAAAAAAAGGGACGGTGATATCACTCAGTGGCACAAACGCTTGCTGGCAAGCGCGAGGTCCTGAGGTCAACTCCCGGTACCCATGTAAAATAAAATAAAATAAAATAAAAGTGATAAATTAATCTGGTGGAGGAAATTTCAAGGTGGCAAGCAATGAGAATTGTGAGCTAAAAACAGAGCAGAAAGATTTGAAAAATTTGTAGTTTGGCCAGAAAACAAGTGTGTGTAAAGTTAGGGGCAAAGAAGATGTGATTATTAAAGAGATTAGCATCATTAAAAAGAAGCCAGGTACTTTTCACTTGGACAATAAGAAAGATACCTCCAAGACATCTCAGGAATTGACCAGATCCCATAACCACAGGCTCAAGGATAGAAAAGTATGAAGTTGTTTGAAAGATTTTGCTTTGAGAAGAGAGCCCCAGGGTGCCCTGCTCACTCCAGGCCACCTCAGGAAGTACTTCCCCATGTTCAGCCATGCAGGCACCCAAAGGTCACTGCAGCTGTGGTCCAAGGGGGCCTGGCTACTGCTCACACCTGCAGCAGACTTTGGCATAGTCTGTGTGATGCTGGTTTCTCAGGCATGCAGAATGAAAGAGTTGTGCAGTCATGGAGGCTTCCACCCAGATTTCAAAGGAAGGCCTAAGAAGCCAGGCACTAAGTGATAGGGTCAAAGGCTCTACCAGGTGCTCTTGAGTGGGTGGTGTGTGAAGCTGTGAGAGTGAAAGCTGGAGATGCCAGGAACATCTGCTGAGGAAAGCTGCAGGCAGTGATCAGAGTAGCTGGAAAGAAAGGCCATGTAGGCTGCAACTGGCAAGGCTGTGCAAGCCCTTTGAAGCTCACATCTCTCTACTACATGCTCTGAATGCTGGTAAGGGAGCTATGGGATTTAATGTTTTCTCTGCTGAATCTTGCTTTGGTCCTATTCCTTTTTAATTCACCTATTCTCTTTTAGAATGGACATGTTTACCTTGTGCCATTGTATCTTGGGATTATTTAATTTTTAAAAAATTTTACAGGGGTGCATAGCTAAGATTTGCCTTGATTTGCAGAACAGACTTTGGACTTGACTTTCGAGCAATGTTGTGTGGGAACTGCTGAGACTTTGGGGGAGGAATTAGTGTGTTTTCAGTTGTATGCAGCATGGTTACATCTTTTAGATGGAAGTATAACCTTGTTATCGTGTTAATTTGGAGATTAAATATGGTTGTCATATTTAAGATGTGATTAGGTGTCAGGTTGACAAGGGATGTACTTGTGGTGGTTAATCTTGATTGTCAACTTGATTGTCATGTGAGATGCCTAGGAGATTAGTAGAGCACACTTCTGGGTGTATCTATGTGCCTCCTGGTGGGTGAGTCATGACCTTGGGGACCGTATCTGGTCCCTGGCCCCTTCCTCTCTAGCATTTTCCCTGTCTCTACTTCCTGGCTACCATAAGGTGGGCAGCTTTCCTTCACCACACCCTCCCATCATGACGTTTCTGCCTTGGACCCAGTTGACTATGGACTGAAGCTTCTGAAACCATGAGGTAGAATAAACCTTTGCTCCTTTAAGTTGTGCATGTCAGGTATTTTGTCCCAGCAATGGAAAATCTAACCAGTACATTCACTAATTTTTTATCTTCTGCCCATCTAATTTGTTTTGCTCTGAAATCTTGTTGTTAATCTATTCTGGTATATTTTTCATCTCAGAAATCATAGTTTTCATCCCTAAAAGTTATATTTTGGTCTTTTTTTACATTTTCCAGGTCACTAATTAACATGTTCAACATTTCCGCCTGGTTTGTAAATACGTGGAATACAGTTATGACTTTTTAATCTACTAATTCTTAAAATCTGTATTGATTCTGGGTTGGCTTCAATTGATTGATTTTATTCTTCATTATGACTTATTTTTTTCTTGCCTCTCTCTAGGTCAGGTAATTTTTTATTTTATCCCAGACATTGTGAACTTTCCTTCATCAGATGTTAGATACTTTTATATTTCTGTAAATATTCTAGGATGCAGTTCAATTTCTTAGAAATGGTTTGATCTTCTCAATTCTAAGATTTGATGAGTAATTCCAGTGAAGCATTTGTTCTAGGGCTAATTTTTCCCACTACTGAGATAAGAATCTTCTGAGGACTCTACCCAAAGTTGTGAATTATGAGACTTTTCTGTATGGCTGGTTAAAACAGACATTATTCCTGGCCCTGTGTTAGCTCAGGCTACCATTCCATTAATCACTTCAGGTGGTTCAATGAGTCTTCTCACTCAGGCACTGGAGATGTCACAAATGTGTCCCAGTATGTGAGAAAAGATAATGATGGCAGCAGGGCCTTTATCAGATTCCCATGGGCCTCAGACATTCGCTCAATGTGAGACCCTACTCCACTGCCCTATCCACTCACTACTCCATGCTTCCCAAGTTCCACATTCAATGCTTTTTAAAGTATAACACTTGACATCATTTTCATTCACAATTTTGAGTTTTCTGAGGTACAGATTACTTGTACTCTTCTTGTAAACTTAAACTTTTATTAGTGGAGCTAATAAGCTAACAGTGTTTTTCTAAGTTTTTAATTATTTTGATTTTGTAAGGTTTTTTAGTCAGTAATTTTTTTTCATGCCTCGGACATTTGTGTGGACTCTTGAAGAACTGCCTAAGCCCAAGATACGCCACCTGCAGAGCTCATGGGTGGCAGGAGTGGGAGTGGAAGAAGGACACAGATTGGACAGCAAGTATTGGGAGTGCTTGAGCTGCTCTTGATTGCGGGTGAGAGAAAAGAAAGCAGGAGAGTCATAGCCCATTGCCCAGCTACCTTGAGCACAGCCATTTGCAGAGATGGACAACCAGGAGAAGGCTTTCATTGTAGGAGAGATGGTGAAATCCATTTGGGACAAGAAACCACCACTGTCCTATCAGAAGCTGGCCAAATTCCTCTCTTTCCATTGCAGCACACATTATCTTGGTTTGGCCAGAAGTCAGCTGTCTCTCCTGATAGCATTCCTGTTACAAAGACCATATCCTAGGAACGTGGTGACAATCCTGTGATAAATAAGGGAAGCATCAGTCTGTGGAATAGTCCCCAGAGGATATTGTACCAGAGAAGGATGGTGTGCTGGGTTCTTACTGCTTCCCTTTCTTCTCAAAGTTCCTGTACTTCCCTTCTCAGCTTTTCACACAGGTTGCCAGTGCCACCTTTAGTGATGTCATCCTCCAAAGAACGCTGGACTCAGAAGAAGAGGCTGCCTATTTCTACCCAACAGGGACCATTGAAGGTGCTGTGTCCCATAGAGAAGGACAGGCCTAAGGATGATAAGAAGGAGGAGGAGAACTGTGTCCTCCGGGATCCAGATCAGGGCCTGGATTCCCTGCCTCAGCCTTATCGAATGATCAACAAGCTGGTGAACCTTCTGTTTGACCGGTCGTGGGAACTTATTGAAGAGAGGATTGCTCTGAGGGAGGCCGCCAGCACCCGGATCCAGCGTACCGTCTATGCGCCACACACAGAAATCCAGGTACGGAGCAGGCATTCCGGCTTCTCAGTGCAGTGTTAATAAATGAAAACACCTGCATGTGCCAGAGGACGAATCCTCCCAGAAACCTTCATTGGACAAGACAGGTGCATTTTGGGGAGATTATAAGCACACTGATTCTCATCAAAATAGATCTGGTAACCGCTTGGGGCAATAGGGCATTCTGGTTGACTAAAGATCATACAGAGGCCTTTTATATTCAGCTGCTGGTACTGGAGAATCTTCCTTAAGGTATTAATCTGCTCTCTTGCTTGACGGTTGAGTGTCCACTCATGCCTCCGCTCCTGTTCTTCCCGCTGTGCGCTGGGTGACTAACGCACAGGGCTTGTGGCCATGCTTAGTGTTGTGAATGTACGTCTGTCCTCAGCCTCTTTGTTTTCTTTGACCTCTTTTCCCTAAACATGAAATGCTGTGAACATCTTAATGCTTGGGCAAGAGCTGTAGGTGAGGATCCCTGGGGGTGATATATCCAGGAAGAGCCCTCGACCCTCTTTGAAAAGTTACCTCATGTTACTCGAAGACAGTGACAGCTGAGATTAGTTTCTTTTCTCTTTGCTTTTGTTTTCACAGCTCAACCAAAGACCCAGTTGTATGGCTATGTCACAGGACTATGTATTTATTGGAGGAGCCAAAGGATTCTCGATCTATAACCTGTACAATGCTGAACGAATATATGCTTGGGAGAAACTTAAGGTTGATGTCACTTCCATCTGGGTCACAGATTTAGGGAGTGAAATACTTATTGCTGCTGCAGATGAAATGGGTATTTGTTCTTCATCTTACTTTTTAGCCTAATTTATAGCTACCCCTAGACCATTCACTTTAATCTCTTCTGCAGGTCTGAGTGGGGCCAGGCATGGAGCATTCTCCCTGGTCATGTAACAGATACCTATAGAAAGCCTATGGTGTGCCAGGCACTGCTTAATTCTTATAGCATTTAATCCATACAGCAGTCCTAGGAGAGAAGTGCAATGTACTATCCCTGTTCAGAAGAGGAATCCAAGGTCTGGAGGTTATGTAATGCACTTGCGATAACCTGGAAAGTGCGTGCCACAAGCAAGCTTCAAACCAGGCAGGAGGGCCGGTGAGATGGCTCAGCGGCTTAAGCGCCTGCTCGGCAAGTGCGAGGGCCCGAGTTCGACTCCAGGAACCCACATACAAAAAAGGGGCCGGTGATATCGCTCAGCGGCACGGGCGCCTCCTGGCGCGCGACGTCCTGAGGTCGACCCCCCGGTACCCACAAAAAAAAAAAAAAAAAACAGGCAGGAGGCCCCGGCATCCACACCTGTCCAGCACCCAGCAGTCCTGCCGCTCATATAAACCAGACCTTGCTTTTCTCCCTTAGCCTTCCTGGGGAGTATGGCATAGAAACCATGGTCTGTGGCCTGGATAGGTGAGCTGTTCCTGCTGTTTGCCCCCAAAAGGCTGGGCTCCCTCTAGCCTGCCCTTAGGTGTGGGCACCCCACGCTGCTGCCCTGGCTTTGGGGGCTTACCTACTCTAGAGGGATGAGAAGACAGTGTCAGTGCTGGCCTGGGAGGGAGGTGACCGTGTGATACTGGGCAGGAGGGCAGAAAACTGTCGCTGAGCTGAGTCATGTGTGAAAGCAAGCCTGTCCCCAAACAGCAGCCAGCACAGGCCGGTACCCCGAAGCACCCCCAGGCAGGAGTCTGAAGTAGTCAAAGCCAGAGGCAGACAGATCGGGAAGGACTGCTGCCTTTACTTAGGAGAGATTATCAAGGTCTGGGCCAAGGCAGGGGCCGCTAAAGTGAAAAGTAAAAAATGCACAGTGGTTATGTCAGATGTTCCATTGGTGGATGTGTGATCAAGGGTACAAGGGAACTTTTGGTACTATTTTATTGCAACTTTTCTATAAGCATAAAATTAGCACAAAATAAAAAGTTTAAAAAATGAAAAGGAGAATATGATGGAAAAACTTAGCAAGTGATGAAATATGTGTATGGGGCGGGGAGGTGAAGAGGCATCTCAGTAGTGAGGAAAAACAGTCCTCCTCCCTGCCTTAGGTCGCTGGACAGATGACGATGCCATTCCTTGATAGCAGCAACAGGAGACAGGAGTTGAGGAGCTGTGAACGCCACCAGAGCATGCACAGCCTCGAGGCTCCTGTGGAACCCCTATGGGGGACGCCGCTGCTCAGGAGTGTGGACTCTAGAGAGGATCGTAGTAATCACAATGCATTATACTTGCGGTTTCATGTCTGTGCAACCCTCAGTCTGATGGACTTGAAGGCCGACAGCCTTGTGTCCCTGGTACACTCACTTGCATAGAAGAGGTGCCCGTGCATCTCCATTAGGCTGAGTCAGGCTGTCACCCCCTATGGCCAGATGCCTCAAGGAGGCCTCTATCATGGGTAGCAAGGCAGGTTCTGGGTGTCTGGGAGGCAACTAGAGAAAGAGGAAAGAAGTCATGGTGGCCGATGATCGTATGCTGGAGCCCTTAATTAAATGGGCACCAGAGCGATGGAATCAGTTATTCATTCAGCTTAATGGACTGTGTGAGGAGCAGTTGGAGTTGAGGCACTTGGGCTGGTGAAGTGATCCTTGCTGTCAAAGACTATGAGCTCGTGAAAGGATTACAGTGGATAACAGTGTGAAGCAGAAGGGATGACATACCACACAGGTGGCTGGGACTCGAGGGATGGGTTTGTGGCCTGTGTGCTTACAGAGACCTTGGGGAAAGGCAGGCTGGCTGGGTGGGTGAGGGGCCAGGAGGGAGCACGGGGAAGCCATCCACGGGAGCCTGGGCAGCACAGGCACAGGGGGTGAGGAGGGGGCTCCCAATGGTCCGATACCAAACCCCATGCTTCTGTGGGTCCTGTGTCTTCCATCCTCACTGGTTCTTCTGTTTCAGGTATCATCAGACTGTTCTACTTGTATAAGGATTGTCTGTTCCTAATCAAAGCCATCAATGAAGTGGTGAGTTCCTGCGCGCTCACCTTTAGCTGGGAAGCAAATCAAGTTCACTTAATCAGAAGGCAGCGCTGACTCTCCTAGGTCAGAAAGAAGTAGACACCTCGCTGGTCCGAGCCTCTTCCAAAATACCCAGTTGAAAGAGGCTGTCCATCAGGTGTGCATGCCGAATGCTGGTTGTCAAGGGAAGAAAGTTGCTAAGGAACTTCAGTCCAGATTTTTCTCTTGAGAATCAGACTAGCACCTGCGCAAAATACTGAAAAGTCCCTACATTGTCCAGATGGTTTTGCGGTCCTCTTCCCAAGCCCATGCTGTTCTCTTGCTTGGAATGCTTTCCTGTCTCCCTGCCTATACCGCGTGTGCTGCTTTTATCTCTCTCATTCTTCAAGACCAGCACAAACCTCTCCTTTTCTTTTTTTTTTTTTTTTTTTTTTTTTTTTTTGTGGGTACCGGGGGGACGACCTCAGGACCTCGCGCGCCAACAGGCACCCGTGCCGCTGAGCGATATCACCGGCCCCTTTTTCGTATGTGGGTTCCGGGAGTCGAACTTGGGCCTTCGCGCTTGCAAGGCAGGTGCTTACGCCGCTGAGCCATCTCACCGGCCCTCCTTTTCTGAGAACTTCTCCTCATACGGCTGAGAAGAGCTGTTCTCTCCTTCCTTTGTGTTGCCTCCAGGCAGAGCACAAATTCTCTTACCTGGGTCCACCTTTTTATTTTTTTATTTTTTTATTTTTGCAGTACTGGGGATGAATCTAGAGCCTTTGCACTAGGCTACATCCCCAGCCCTTTTTAAATTTTGAGTCAGGGTCTCATAAGTCACCCAGGCTGGACTCCAACTTGCAGTCCTCCTGCCTCAGCCTCCTAGAGTGCTGGGACTAAGGCATGTTCTCATAATAATACATTTAAAAAAAAAAACACCTTTCTTGTCATCTTTGGATATTGCTAGATTAGAGCACAAACTTAGTATTCTGAAAGCTAACAAGGGAAAGAATCAAACATTTATCCTCACTTCCTCAAATGGGCTGTGTTTCAAGGTAACCCACTAGTGGATAATGGGAAGATCTTCACAGAAGATTTCTGACAAATGCAGAAGGGATGACGGACTTGAGCTATCCCCATTCTGTACCTGTTTGCACCGCGACAGTCTAGCTCTGCAGTAATCACCAGTGGCTGCTGGAGACCTTGCCGGTTAATGAGTCAGAGGCACAACACTGGTTCTCAGTTACCAGCCTTTTAACATCACTGGACCAGAGATGGGCTCAGAAAATGATGCAATAGGACGGACACAGCCCCAGCCCTGGGGACACTGCAAAAAAATGAATTTAAATTTAATTAGCCTCAGATCCAGTCATCACCTTACAGGAAATACAAGGGCTCCCAGGAAGTTGTTAAGCAACACCAAAGGCGTGCATTTAGTCCAACCCAGAATGTGGGGGAAAGGTCCTATTTTCTTCAGCAAATAAATGGCAAACAGGAAAACAAGTAGGGAAATTATTATAAATTAAAAGACTTCTGAGACACACGACATACACGGGCTTCGTTTGGATCCTGAGTTGAACAAACTAATTATGAAAGGAAAGTGAAGCACAGACTGGATATTAGATGGTATTTAGGAATTATTGCTAATATTTTAGGATTCTCTAAAGGCAAAATAGTAATTCATTGAGTTTGGAGGGGTGGTAAGTAAAACCAGATTTGTCATATTGAGAAATGGATATTTTTTTCTCTGTGTTTAAAAATTTCATAACATCAAGTTGATGCTAAAATATATAATTTTAACTAGTTCTTCTTAAATAAATTAGAGCTTATCAGCCTGACTAGTCTAGCCATGCATTTTGCTACTAGTCTTTAAGCTCCTCCCAGCATAACCATGCACACTGGGACTGTCTCAGTGTGCCTGAAACTTGGGTGTGTTCATAGTAGGGTCACCTCTAGGCTCTGCTGTAACCTAGATGGAGCCCTGTATGTGCAACCACCGGTTTTCAGTGTCACACAGAACTGCCTGATTCAGTTGAACCATCGCCAGCATAGACTTTACGTTTGCAGACCTGACCACTAGCAGGCCACGAAGCACCGGAAATGAGTCTAAAAAGCTTTTGACAGAAAAGCAAGTCCCACAGATGGGGAGTATGAAGCAGTAGGGGACAGCTTTTCCTGTCCCAGGCTTGCAGAGGATCAGTGCTCTGGTGTGAAAGCCCTGAAACATGTTCTTCTCGGTCACCAGGTGGTGCCTACTCTGTCGTATCTCTTTTCTTTTCAGGACGACACCAGCAAGCAGCCCACCTGTGTGAAGATGGAGATCTCCCAAGGCGGGGACTTTGCAGCCTTCCTGCTGCAAGGCAAGGTCACCCCGAGGCAGTGGAGAGGGTTCACAAGTGCCCCCTCCAGACGATTGCTCTAGAAGTCATGCTAGAGTCACAGAAGATCTGCAGAGACAGGACAGAAGTCCCCAGCACCTTCACCAAGCATTGGTGCTGACACCAACATTTATACCAGACTAAGTCAACAACCTTGATACAGTACTATTAATCGATGCATTATTTTTTAAATTGTTTATTTTTTATTTTAGTTTATTAATATATAATGTTTACGCTCCTTGTGGGGAGTTGGTACATGTACATAATATATCTTAATGCTTCTTTTCATCCCCTGTCCCTCCTTTCCCTCCCACTAATACTATTATTAACTATGAACTGTTAACCACAGATTTTGTTTAATTTCATCGGTTTTTTCACTAACACAATTTTTTGCTCCAGGCTCAATCCAGGATACCATGTTGCACGCAGTTGCCTGTCACCTTACTCTGTTCTATCTGTGAGCTTTCTTGGTCATTCCTGGTTTTTCGTGTCCAGGACACTTTGGAAGGACACCCGTCAGATGTTTTGTGGAACCTCCCGCAACTTCAGTGTTTCTGAAGTTTTTCTTATGACTCAGCTTGGGCCAAGGATGGGGGGGGAGGTGGCAGTCTTCTCACTATGTCACATCAAGGGCCACTGGTTAGCAGCATGACTCACTTCTTATATTAAACCTCCATCACTCAGGTTAAATGGCACCTCAGGTTCCTCTACTGCACAGCTACTATTTTCCCTTTTCTTTCTTTTCGTTTCTTTTTTCTTTTTCTTTTTCTTTTTTTTTTTTTTTTTTTTTGGTTGCTATTTTACTGTGAAGCGTAGGATCTTGTAGTATTGACCTCAAGCTCCTGGGCTCAAGCAATCCTCCTGCCTCAGACTCCTGAGTAGTTGACAAAATAGGCACTTTTCCCTTTCTATACTCTGTAAGGAGCAGGTTACTAAATCCAGACCACACTCAAGGGGAAATGATTTAGGCACCTGCTGGAAGCAGAAGAATCAAAGAATCATGGGACACATGTTAAAGCCACTACAGTAATTAATAAATATTTTGGGGGAAATAGTTTGAAGAAAAAAGAAAAGAAAAAAGTCAGACCGCTGGTAGGAAACATCCCTGGGTTCCTGACATGGTTCTCCCTGCCCTGGGTCACCAACACCCCAAATCCTCCAGAATTCCAAGACAAATGAGGCTTCCAGAGGTGCTGAGAGAAAAGCAGGATGGTGTATTCGTGTTTTTGTTGTTGTTTTGCTTTGCTTTGTTTTGTTTTGTTTTGAGACAGGGTCTTGCTATGTAGCCCAGGCTGGCCTCGAATTTGTAGTGATCCTCCTGCCTCATCCCCTGTAATCTCAAGTGCTGAGATTATAGACATGTACCACCATGCTTGGAGAAACAATGTAAATATCCATTCCTCATCAAATTCTGCCCACCAATCTAAGCATTGATATCCAATCTTGCCTGTGTTAACAGAACATATTTTATTCAAATGTTTGTTGTCTTCATTTTCAACTTCTAAATATTTAGACTAAGTGGGACTCTATTTATACTCTTTCTCAAAACAATAGACATTTATTCTCTCATGGTTCAGGGGGCCGGGAGTCTGAAAGTAAGCTGACCTGATGATTATGCTCTAAGGGGATGCTTAGGCAGGTCTTACACCTCGAACAGTAACCTTTCCCACCTCGGCAGGTAATTGCTCCAGAAGCAGAGCCCGTTTCTATAACAAAATAAGTCCCACATCTGCCCTGTAGTTTGTCTTCTCCTCAAACATCAGGCAGCAGAATTCTTTGGGGCATCTTTCCCAATTCTGACCCTGCCCCTGTCCTGGTGCTCTCTTACTGCTTGTACATGTGCCACCTCCCCCACAAGACAGGCGGGGAAATGTCCCTAGGATTTACTGTTCGCAGCAGAGCCCTGCGGTGGACAGAGCAGTTTGGCCCACAACTGTGTGAGAGGCCTGTGTCCCTTACACGGCAGTGGCAGGAAACAACACCTCTCCAAATTTACTTGGCAGACAAGACTTGCAATTACCCTGGCAAAACGACGTGCACTTCTATCTGTCCAAGTCACCTTCCCGCGTGCCACTGCTGAGGGCCCGCAGTCCAAGCCAGCAGTTCTGAGCAGGCAGGCTGGCCCTGGCCGAGACTTGTCGCCTGCTTGCTGTTGCTCAGGGATTCTTCGATTTCCCAGTGCAGGAGCCGGTGATACGTGGCTGGACGTGTATAAATTGCCCAGGGAGGCTTGGCTGAAGGAGGCGGAGCACCTGCCACTTACTCTGAACCAGAAGAAAAAAGTCAGACCGCTGGTAGGAAACGTCCCTGGGTTCCTGACACGGTTCTCCCTGCCCTGGGTCACCAACACCCCAAATCCTCCAGAATTCCAAGACAAATGAGGCTTCCAGAGGTGCTGAGAGAAAAGCAGGAGCCGTGGTTATGTCCCCAAAATTGATATGATTTGGATAAAGTTTTAAAAAGTAGAGACAAGTCTAGTATTGGGAAGCCCGGGTTCTCCATCTGTGAGACCCCATCTGACATTTCTCTGGAAGAAGCCTCTTCTCTGATCCTTGCCCCATAGGTAATATTTCCCCTCCTAGGCTGAAATAATCCTTTAATGCCTTGAATTCCACTAAATTTCGCAGACTATGCTATAAAGGGAGTTTTTTTTTTTTTGAGATATACATGTAATAAAATTGCCAACATCATGACCATATTTTGCCAATCATAAATATTCACTTCCCAAACATTACAGTATATCCAAGTACAGACACATCACATGGGACCCTAGAAATACATCCAATTTTTGTGTCAAAACCAAGAAAAGAGGGGCCGGTGAGATGGCTCAGCGGCTTAAGCGCCTGCCCGGCAAGCGCGAGGGCCCGAGTTTGACTCCCGGAACCCACATACGAAAAAGGGGCTGGTGATATCGCTCAGTGGCACGGGCGCCTCCTGGTGCGCGAGGTCCTGAGGTCGACCCCCCGGTACCCACAAAAAAAAAAAAAAAAAAAAAACCAAGAAAAGAAACACTTTAAAAACTAACAAAATAAATACATAATTTTTTAAAATTAAAGAAAAAAAACACTTTTTGTGTGTGTGTGTGTGGGTACCGGGGGTTGACCTCAGGACCTCGCGCGCCAGCAGGCGCCCGTGCCGCTGAGCGATATCACCGGCCCCTTTTTCGTATGTGGGTTCCGGGAGTCGAACTCAGGCCCTCGCGCTTGCCAGGTAGGCGCTTACGCCGCTGAGCCATCTCGCCGGCCCAAAAAAAACCTTTAGAGCCAGGCACGGTGGTGCATTCCTGTAATCCCAGCACTTGGGAGGCTGAGGCAAGAGGATTGCCATGAGTTCAAGACCAGCCTGGGCTACATAGTGAGTTCAAGGCCAGCCTGCATTACAGAGCGAGACCCTGTCTCAAAAAAAAGAAACAAAAAAAAGAAACACTTCAACTTTTACTTTTGTACTAGTGCTCACCTCCATTCATTCCTATTTCCTCTTATATCATTAAGTATTTGTTTCCCCAACTACAGTTTAGGATCCCAGACAACAGGGCTCGTGTGTTAAAATCCTGTACACTAGAGGACCACCTCTACATTGGCCCTGCAGGTCTACCGCAGGGATTCGTTTCCGAGAAGAACCGGGAGGAGAAGGCATCGGGAATTATCGCAGGGCAAGGAGACACACAGCAAACCTATCATGGACTAATTTCTCGTTTTTCTCCCCAGAACAGTCTGGATCCCATTACTCCAGACAGTGCAGACATGGTAAGAAACTTTAAAGAAAATCTTCATAGAAGGCCAGATGTGGTGGTGCATAGTCCAGGTATGGAGTGCTGTAGTCTCAGCACTCCAGAGGCTGAGGCAGGAGGATCACCATGAGTTTGAGGCCAGCCTGGGCTACATAGTGAGACCCTGTCTCACAAAATAAATAAATGAATACAATAAAATTAAAATTAAATTAAATTAATCTTCATAGAGACTTCTGTTACATTTAAAGATTCTTATTTCTAACTATCAAATATAGGGGTAAAATGTCCCACCCAAACACTGTTTTCAGATTCTCTGTGACTTAATCCCGTGTCTCACATCACTGAAGTTGGCCTCCTACCCTGGAGGATAAGTGACCCTTGTCATGCCCAGGGCTGGGTCTGCTGACATCAAGGGAACTTACATTTTAGGGGTCCTCACTTCTGGGGCCCCTTTGAAGGTCCTGGGAGGAGTTCTAGCAATGGATTCATTTGGTTTTGTATTTTTGTACATCTGGCAAAAATAGCATATTTAAACCAGGCATAGTGGTGCACACTTTAATCCCAGCATTTGGGAGGCTGAGGTGGGAGGATTGCCAGGAGTTCAAGGCCTGGGCTACATAGTGAGTTCAAAGCTAGCCTGAACTACATAGCGAGACTCTGTCTCAAAAATACCAAAAAAAATTTTTTAAAGCATATTGAAACCACAATCGGGGGCCGGTGAGATGGCTCAGAGGCGTAAGCGCCTGCCTGGCAAGCGTGAGGGCCCGAGTTCGACTCCCGGAACCCACATATGAAAAAAGGGCCGGTGATATCGCTCAGTGGCACGGGCGCCTGCTGGCGTGCGAGGTCCTGAGTTCACCCCTGGTACCCACAAAAAAAAAAAAAAGAAACCACAATCACTTAAAACCTCTGCCTCTTTTCATTCTAACTCCCTCTGCCACAATGTCCCCACACTGGGTGGTATTAAAGTGGCCATGGGCATTTTGGCTCATAATTTTATAAGCTGTCTTGGGAATGGAAGATGATCTGAACATTTTGTATGTAAACTTTAACTTTGTTCTTTCACCTGTATAGAGCTGGTGGTGGGAGTCTAAGAGTTTAAATGCTTGGGCTTTGCAAAGAGACTTTTCAACCACTGCTGCTCTTGCTGGTCCCACCAGCACAGTAACTTCCAGAGATACCCAGAGCTGCCCCTTGTTGCTTTGTAGGGGTTTGCAGTATAAAGTAGGTGGCTGCCAAGCTGAGTTAGCATCTGCTAGGTAAAGGGTGGAGACCCAATAAAAAAAAAACACAGCCAGTTTGAATTTAGGTTTCTGAGCAAGACATCCCTGGAATAACTCCAAAGAATAGTCAAATTTACTGAGTTTGGCCAGGTGTGGTGGCACATGCCTGTAATCCCAGCATTCAGAGGCTAAGGCAGGAGGATCACCGTGAGTTCCAGGCCAGCCTGGGCTACATAGCAAGACCCTGTCTCAAAAAAACAGAAACAGGGCCGGTGAGATGGCTCAGCGGCATAAGCACCTGCCTTGCAAGCGCGAGGGCCCGAGTTCGACTCCTGGAACCCACATACGAAAAAGGGGCCAGTGATATCGCTCAGTGGCACGGGTGCCTGTTGGCGCACGAGGTCCTGAGGTCGACCCCCCAGTACCCACAAAAAAAAAAAGCAGAAACAAAAACAAAACAAACAAACAATATTTATTGAGCTGGTTTTGTATGGATAGGATTACAGGGGTGGGAGAGTATGGGATCGGTGAAGCAAGACTAGCTGAGTAGCAACAGCTACATGGCAAAGGCTGACACAGCAATGGCTAATGTTTTGTTGTGCCAGGGGCACTGTGACCTAGCAGTGCAGGCAGAGTGCAACAGGATGTGGGGGTATTGTTTTGGGGCTCAAATGGCTGAGAGCAGCCACTCTGGGAACTTGGGTGGCTGAGGTCAAACAGTCAGAACTATCACTTGCTTTCCTTGTACATTTGTTTTCGTTTGAGATGGGGGTCTCACTATCTTACCCAGGTCCTTCTTGAAACCATGGGCTCCAGCAATTCTCCTGCCTCAGCTCCCCAAGTAGCTGGGACTATAGGTGTGCTATTTTGGGGGGCTCACTACATCATTTAGCCCTCTTTTTTCCATCTTTAAATTTCTGTTGCTTCTGTGCCTACTTCAGCAGCACACACGGGAAAGTTGGAACAACACAGAGGTTAGCATGCCCAGTATGACACACAAATTCATGAAGTGTGCCAAAGTTGTTTTTTTTTTAAGTGTTGTTTTTGTCTCCATTTTTATTATCTCAATCCTTATGATTTTATACATTTTAAAAAACTATCTTTCTGTCATTTTAATGAGCTTCCAGGAGGGAGTGGAGTTAAAGGCATGTGTTTGTTCTATCACCTATGTTTTCCAACTAATTATTGCTGGCCTGCTATTCAAAATTTGAATCTTGACTGTCCTCTTAAGTCCCACTGTTGAAGGTTTTGTCCCCACTTAGTGCTATCGGAAGAGGGTGGAGACCTTAAGAGGGGGATCCAGTGGGCAGTCTTCTGGTCATTGGGGACACCCCTGTGAAAGAGACATTGGGTCCTGGCCCCTTCCTCTCCTGTATTTTTTTATACCTTACCATGAGATGGGCAGCTTTGCTCTACCTGATGCTCCTGCCTTGATGTGCAGTCACAGGTCCAAAGCCACAGCGCCAGCCAGTCAGGACTAGAAGCCAAGGCAAACCTTTTCTCTTTGTAAGCTGTTTACCTCAGGTATTTGTTACAGTAACAGAAAGCTGACACACACGCTGCCCGTGGTTGGATCGGTATTCATTAGGTCCTAAGCTACAGCAAAGAAACTGGAAGAATGTTAAGTTTTCAAAAATTAGCAGCAGACAAGAGAGGTAGGCAGTGAAAATGCTGTAGCCAGGACACCAAAACCACACCACTGAGTGTCACCCCCCCTCAGGAGACGCAGGCACCACAGCTGATGCCCAACTTCCCATGATGATCCTGCACCAAGCTCCGGACATGGCCATCACCACTGGGAATGGCTTCTGGTTCTGCATCACAGTGGATCTCTGGGTCCCTCCCTCAAGATTCAAAACCATAGGCAGGAGTATGCAACTCGCTGAGTCGACATCATGCACCAGCCCTTGTCTGCAAGGGACAGGAAGAAGTATCTGGCCCTTCAGTTCCTTAGAAAGAAACAGCTTCTTCAAGACTTCTACAATACGAGAGTCTCCCCAAAATAGAGAGGCATTTAGGGCTGGGTAGCCAAAAAGATGAAAATGTCCACCACACTGATCTGTAGGAAAGTTGTTGATTTTTGTATGTTGGTCTTATATCTGGCCTCCAGGGCCAAGACAGTCCTAGGGTCACACAACTGCTGAGTTGGCACCCAAGGATGATTTTCTCCTTCAGTTATGCCTTCTTCATTCTCTCACCCTACTTCTGGCACTACTGATCCTGTTTTCCCCCGTACTGGGGATTGGATACAGGGCCCTCACACTGAGCTGCACCCCCAGGCCTTTTTATTAATTTTTCGTTTTCAGACAGGGTCTTGCTAGGTCAACAAGTTGCCCAGGCTGGACTTGAACTTATGATCCTCCTGCCTCAGCCTCCCCTCCAGCTGGGATTGCAGCTATCAGTGGGATGTGCTATCAGTCGCCTCTTTACTGAACTTTGTTATTAGTTCTAATGGCTTTCCAGTTGATAATCTTGGACTTTCTAGAGAAATAATTATAACTATAAATACTGATAACTTTTTCCCTTTCAAGTATTTATCCCTTCTACCTGTTCTTGCCTTCTTTCATTTTCTAGAATCTCTAATAAAATGTTGAATAGTAGCAGTGTAATGGGACATCTATGACCTGTTCATAACAATGACAGTGCTTCAGGTGTTTCACTTGTGTGTGAAGCTTGTGATAGGTTTCAAGTGTTAAGTGTGAAGCTCGTGATGGGTTTTTGGTAAAGCTCCTTTATCAAGTTAAGTATGGGTCACTCTGGACTTGAGTCCAGACTTGACTCTTCACTAAGAGTCTTGTTTTGTTTTGTTTAAATCAAGAGTGGATATTGACTTCTATTAAATTCTTTTCCCTAATCTTTTTAAAAAATAAATTTTGGATATATGATGTTATAGAGAGTAAAAAGGGTAGGTAGACACCGAAGCAGGGTATGGCCAGGGATAAAGAAAGACAAAGAGAAATTTGCAAGTTCGGGGGACCGGGAGGTCAGTGCCTCAGATTGGGCAAAGACAAAGACCTCTGCGGCTTGCCCACTTTTACTGGCCAGTGAGAAGTGCAGGGGGAGGGGTAGTGTCCTTTTCCTGGAGCAGCTGCAGTAAGAACAGAACAGGAGGTAGTAGAATGAGGAACAAATTTGGCATCACAAAGGAAACAAGTTAAGCTCCTTCCCCACACCTGGGTACTTGCTTTCTTTATATTGTCCTGGCAGATGTTATCTTGCCTCAGGAGCCCTGAGGTTATGGAATCGAAGCCTGCAGCCTTCTGCAAAGACTCCCTATTCCTGAAACGAGTCAACACTGCCTCGTGACTTCGGGGCCTGTAGTTTGGCCCCCATGGATCTATCTATCGCATAGCCTGGTCCCCAGCAAGTAGAGTAAACTAAATGAACATATCCACCATCTCACAGTTACCCTTGTTTGGTTTTGTACCAAGAGCAGTAAAATCTCCTTTAGCATGACTTCCGTATGCAGTGGTTTCATTACCTAAATCCTCACATGCATTAGGTCTCTAGATTTGTTCCTCCTGCAAATCTGCTGCAAATCTTACTGTGTCGCTCCTCTCCCTCCCTACTTCGTGCCCCAGTACTATGGTAATCACTGTTTTTACTCCATTTCTGAATGTTTTGTTTTTTTTTAAATCCCACACGTAAGTAAGGTCATTTTCTGGTTTGTTTTGAGTGCCCCCTCTAATGAAATGCGAGGTACGAGACCAAAGGACAGGCTTTTGTGAAAGCAACTAGACGTATGTTTTTCTTTCTCTGCTGAGGGTAGAACCCAGGGCCTCATGCACGCCAGGCAAGGATTCTATCCTAGCCCTTTATCGTCCTTTTAATATCTGTAAAACCATTGTGATAGTATCTCTCTCATTCCAGATACTGATAATTTGTATCTTCTCTTTTCCTTAATCAGCTTGGCTAGAGGTTTGTCAATTTTGGGGTTTGTTTGTTAATATTTTGTTGTTTTGTTGTTTGTTTGTTTGTTTGTTTTGAGACAGGGTCTTGGTATGTAGTTCAGGTTGGTCCCGAACTCACTATCTACTATGTAGTCCAGGCAGGCCTCGAACTCACAGTGATCCTCCTGCCTCAGCCTCCCAAATGCTGAAATTACAGGCATGTGCCACCACACCCAGCTTTTTGTTGTTGTTGTTGTTGTTGTATGTTTTTTTGTTTTTTGAGACAGGGTCTCGCAATATAGTTCAGGCTGGCCTTGAACTCACTAGGTAGCCCAGGCTGGCCTCAAAACTCAAAGCGCTGGGATTACAGGCATGCACCACCACACCCAACTATCAATTTTATTAGTCTTCTCAAAGAGCAGACTTTTGGTTTCTTACATTTTTGTCTATTGTTTTTTCTTTGCTATCTAACAGATTTCCAATTTGATTTTTATTATTTCCTTTATTTATTTTGAATTTAGTGTTTTCTTCGTCTCCTAAGTTCTTAGGGTAGAAGCTCAGGTCACTGATTTGAGGTATTCTTTTCTGATATAAGCATTTAGTTTATGAACTTATATCTAAGTATGGCCCACCTTTGTATCTGCGGGTTACACACCTGCAAATTGAACCAAACTCAGGTCAAAATCTGAAGAAAATTGCATCTCTACTGAGTATGTAGAGACTTTTTCCTGCTATTTGCATTGTATTAGGTATGATAAGTAATCTAGACATAATTTACAGTACAGGGGAGGATCTGTGTAGGTTATATGTAAATACTATGCCTTTTTATATAAGGGACTTGAGCACCCACTGGTTTTGATATCCAAGGGGGCCCTGGAACTGACATCCCACAGATACTGAGGGGCAACTGCACTGCTTTAGCTATGTCCTTTAAATCTGGATATCTTCTCATTTTCATTCAGCTTCTTAATTTGCTTTTTTATTTCTCCTTTGACCAAGTGATTATTATTATTTTTTTGTGTGTGTGGGTACCGGGGGGTCGACCTCAGGACCTCGCGCGCCAGCAGGCGCCCGTGCCGCTGAGCGATATCACCGGCCCCTTTTTCGTATGTGGGTTCCAGGAGTCAAACTCGGGCCCTTGCGCTTGCTGGGCAGGTGCTTAAGCCACTGAGCCATCTCACCGGCCCTGACCAAGTGATTATTTAGTGTACATTTATTTGAGATGTTAAAGATGTATTTTTTATTGGCCTCTCCCTCAGAGAACATACTCATGTTATTTTAAACTTTAAGTTTATTGAAACTTGTTTTATGCCAGGAATATAGTTTATCTTGATAAGCACATTTGAAAACAATAGGTATTCTGCTGTTACTGAACAAGTTATTCAAATGTCTATATCCTTACTATATTCTCACTGACTTTCTACTTATCCTATCAATTTTTGAAAGAGGACGCTCCAAGATTGTAAATTTATCTATTTCCTTTTTCATTTGTATGAGTTTTGCTTCATGTATTTTGAAGGTGTTATTTGATACATAGTAATTTGGAATGTTATATTTTCTGATGACCATTTTATCATTACTCGGTTTTATCCCTGGTAATATTATTTGTTCAGGTTGAAATTGCTTCCTTTTGATTAGTTTTAGTGACATGTATTTTTTTGTATTTTTACATTTAACATATTTGTGTCTTTTTTTGGAAACTGAGTTTCTTACTGACAGCATATAGTTGAGCTTTGTCTTTCTATACAGTCTGATGATCTCTACCTTTTAATTGTGGGGTTCGAGGCATATACAGTTAGTGTGACTATTGATATGTCTGAATTTTAATCAACTTTCTTACTATTAACATTTTTTGTGTGTGTGGGTACCGGGGGTTGACCTCAGGACTTCGCGTGCCAGCAGGTACCTGTGCCGCTGAGCAATATCACCGGCCCTTTTCTCATATGTGGGTTCCGGGAGTCGAACTTGGGCCCTCGCGCTTGCCAGGCAGGCACTTACACCGCTGAGCTATCTCACTGGCCCCAATTTTTTTTTTTTTATTTTAAAGAGAAGAAAAAAACAAATCAAAAAAAGAACAAAATTTCAAAACATCATAATATGAGGGTAACAATGGTTAATGCATTACGTATTATTATTTTTAAGTTAGTTATTCAGGATACCAGACATTAGCATTCAATTGTCCTAACATTATTGGCACAAACCTTACTCTTCAATGAACTAAGTAAAATTGGTAGTGTATCTATCTTAACCATCATATATATATATATATATATATATACAATTTTTTTTTCCCTCTCCCTTCTTTCTTTTCCCTATTCCAGTCTCTCTTTCCTTTTGACCAGTTTCTTTTTGATTCACCGTGTCTATTGTACATTTTGGATCTTATTTACTCTTTCAGTTTCTCATACTAGAGAGACAATACGATGCTTACACATGTGCGTCCGGTTTATTTCACTTATGAGTATTTTCTCGAGTTGCATCCATTTACCTATAAAAGTCTCCAGTTTATCCTTCTTTATGGCTGAATAGTACTCCATTGTATAAAAATACCACATCTTTCTTATCCATTCCTCAGTCGATGGGCATTTGGGTTGTTTCCAAGATCTGGCTATTACAAATTGTGCTGCTATAAACATGGGTGCACATATATCGCTGTGGTACGATGTTTTTAATTCTTCTGAGAATATGCCCAGAAGAGGAATAGCTGGGTCAAATGGGACCTCCAACCCTAGTTTTTTGAGGAATCTCCACACTGACTTCCACAGTGGCTGTACCAGTCGACACTCCCACCAACAGTGAAGAAGGGTTCCTTTTTCCCCACAGCCCCTCCAGCATTTGTTATTAGTTGATTTCTTTATAGTAGCCATTCTTTCTGGGGTGAGATGGTATCTCAGTGTTGTTTTAATTTGCATCTCTCGAATGACTAGTGATGTTGCACATTTTTTGTATATTTATTTGCCATTAGTATTTCTTCATCTGAGAAATGTGTATTCATCTCAGATGCCCATTTTTGGAGTGGGTCTTTAAATTTGGGAGGTCTGATTTTTTTGAGTTCTTTATATGTTCTCGATAGTAATCCTTTGTCTGAGGAACAGCTGGCAAACACTTTTTCCCACGTTGTGGGTTGTCTTTTCACTCTGTTGGTGGTTTCTCTTTTTTTTTTTTTGAGACATGGTCTCACTAGCTATGTAGTCCAGGCTGGCCTCCAACTCACAGGGATCCTCCTGCCTCAGCTTCCTGAGTGCTGGGATTACAGGCGTGTACCCCACACCCAGCTGTTTACTTTCTATTTGTCCTATCTGCCTTTCTTTCTTTTTTTTTTTTTTTTTTTGTCTTCTTTTAGAAGGAGTGTTTTGGATGATTCTGTGTTGTCTCCTTTGTTGGCTTATTGGCTGTACCTTTTTCTTATTTTAGGATGTGAATTTGTCTTTTAAAAGTGACGTTAAATTCAGCCCTTCAGTTCACATAATGAAGATCAAACCACCTAAACCAATCACCGGTAAGTATGATTCAGCTAATATTCTCTTTCCCTTTGCCATTGATTTCTCCATTTTTTTCCTTCATAACCTTTCTCTACAATTTCCTATTTTTCTATTTATCAGCAGCAATATCTAGTTAAATGCATAGTTTTGAAGAGGACATTTTTTTAAGACTCATAAACTCTGGGCTGGTGAGATGGCTCAGCGGCATAAGCGCCTGCCTGGCAAGTGCGAGGTCCTGAGTTCGACTGCCGGTACCCACATAAGAAAAAAGGGCCAGTGACATTGTTCAGCGGCACGGGTGCCTGCTGGTGCGTGAGGTCCTGAGTTTGACCCCCAGTACCCACAAAAAAAAAAAAAAAAGACTCATAAACTCTGGGATCTAAAAACAAATAAAAAAGCAAATATTACAGAGATGCAGTTAACAGAATTAGAAGGTCAGGAAAGGGAGACATCACTTCTGATAGCTGGGTGGAATCCATTCCTACATTCCAAAGTAATCCACTCATCAGTGTTTGCCCAGTGCCCATTGCACAGCAAGTGAGACCCATCTCCTCAAAACTGACGGTGTCCATGGGAGAATGGAAGGAGGCCACCACAGGGGGCGCAATGCTTAAGTACAGTAACCAGGAATATCTAGGACCAAGAAACAGAGTGGAGAGAGTGGCCAACTGCCTGGGGACAGGCAGAGGCTTTGCACAAGGAAGGGACATCTGGGCAGCGTTTTGAAGGGTAAGTGGGGGCTGGTTAAGAGGAACAGAGGCCAAGAGTCTTTACAGGCAGGGAAAACAGAGGACATCCTCTCAACACTCATAAGGGGCCTCAAGACACCTACAGGGATGCTCACTGTGACATCATTTACAGAGGAAACAGACTGTAAGATGAAATCTGCTACACTTACACAGAAAAATACTCTGCAACCATTAAAATACAATGAGGGAAGCCAGGCATGGTAGCACATGCCTGTAATCCCAGTTACTTCAGTGGCTGAGGCAGGAGGACTGCAAGTTTGAGCCCAGCCTGTGCAACTTAGTGAGACCCTGTTTCAAAACAAAAATATAGACCAGTGGTACAGCAAGCTAACAAACAAATGAAAAAGATGGGGAATACAATGGATCAAGAATAGCCAGTTCATTTTTATAAAAGAACATGGTGATGATTGATCTATCAAGATTTATTCTAAAGCTACAGGGACTAAGAAAAGATGAATAAAAATATATAGGTTTAAAATAGAAATATAGATAGGTAGAAATAGAGAGAAAAATAGATGCATGAAGCAGGATGGAAAGGTCAGAACATAAATAAACAGACCCCAGCATAAATGGACACTTGCAATGTAACCGAGGTGGCACTACAGAGAAGGGGAGAAAAGATGGTCACTGCGATCAGCGGTGCTGGTTCCCCATATCCTCACCAACAGTGGGTGTGGTCAGGCTCTTAAATTGTAGCCATCCTGGGGGGTGTGTGGTGGTATCTCATTATGAGTTTAATTTACATTTCCCTTGATGACTAATGATATTGAGCACCTTTCCATGTGTTTATTGGCCATTTGAAGTATCTCTCCTTGTGAACAGCCTGTAAAATGCTCTTGCCTGTTTTGTACTGGATTACTTAGGAAATAAAAAGTTCTTAATAATTTACAGGAATTCTTTATATATTCTGAATATGGATCATTAGTAAGTTTTATGTATTTTGCAAACATCTTTTCCCACTATGGTGGCTTGGTCTTTCATGCTTTTAGTGATGAATCTGGTGATTAGAAGTTCTTAATTTTAATGTAGTCATATTATCTGATTTTTCTTTTATTGGAAGTTATTTTTGTGTCTTGCAAAAAAGTCTTTCCCTACCTAGAGGTCATAAAGATATTGCTTATACTATTCTTAAGAGTGTTATTGTTTTACCTTTCATATTTGCCTCTACAATTCATCTGGAACTTAGTCTTGTGTGTGGTGTGAGGTAGGGATAATGTTGGTTGGGTTGGAGGCAAGGGAGGAGGGAAGACAGCTGCTCTCTCCAAGGCTCTGTGATCCAGAGGCCCAGGGACTGGACACCTGGGATCCCAAACTGGCCACAGAATAAGAATGGAAGATGAGGCTTCTGCAGGGATGTGAGAAGCATGGAGGGAAGCGGGAGAAATCAAGAAGGGGGGGCGCAGGGCCGGTGAGATGGCTCAGCAGCTTAAGCGCCTGCCCGGCAAGCGCGAGGGCCCGAGTTCCATTCCTGGAGCCCACATACAAAAAAGGGGCCGGTGATATCAATCAGCGGCACAGGCGCCTGCTGGCGTGCGAGGTCCTGAGGTCGACCCCCTGGTACCCACAAAAAAAAAAAGAAGGGGGGGCGCATGTGCTCTGATTAATTCTGGAATATTCTTAATCAAGGCACCACATTTAAAAGCCCCCTGGAAGTCTTTGCAAAGGTAGAAGACTGCTCCGGGCTGGGCTCCGGGCAGAACCACTTCATCAGGGACAGCCAGTGGAAGCAGCACACAGAGCTCTTCCATGCCTCCTACAAGAAACACCTGGACAGAGAATCTGTGACGGAGCTCAGGTGAGTGGGAGGGCCAGCCCAGCCCTGCTCCTGGGAGCCCAGGCACACACGCAGGGATCAACCCAAAGACCTGGGTTAGGCCCGGGTCTAGAAGCTCTTTCTGGGTTAGGCCCGGGTCTGGAAGCTCTTTCTGGGTTGTGGGAACTTTTAGAGAACTTCAGCAGAGGTTTTTGACATGTTGTGTGAAGATTGTTTAAGTACAAAAGCTGAAAACATGGATTAAAAAGAAGGAATAGTTAGGGGTGCAGCTCAGGGATACAGCACTTGCCTGGCATGCATGAGGTCCTGGGTTTGATACCAACCACTGGAAAAAGAAAAAAGAATATATAACTATGGAAATGAGAAATAGAGTTTATTTTACAGTTTTATGTAGCATCTCTTTAAAATTTTTCCCTGATTTTCTAAAAAACAGAAGATCCTAAAAGTGGAAATAAAAGTCACCACTATTAACATTTTTCTCCATTTCCTTCCTGCCTTTCTAACTGTAATAGAATATACATGTATAATTATTATAATACATTACTATTTTTTTTTCAGTATTGGGATCAAACACAGGGCCTCGTGCATGCTAGGCAAGTGCTGTATCATAGAGCCACATTCCTGCCCCTTTTTATTTTATTCTGAGACAAGAGTCATGCTAAGGTGCCCAGGCTGGCCTCAAACTTGAAATCCTCTTATCCCAGCCTCTCAGCTGGGATTACAGACATAACTTCTAATGTATTATAACAAATACATCAGTCAACAGTTAGGCCTCAGTAACCCACGCTGTGATGGTGAAAACCACACTCAGTCTTGGAAGTATCTGTGGTGGAAGTAGTTTTCTGAATAAGCTCTCCTCACAGTGCTGTGGGTCTCGGGGATGTTCTCACCTTCACACAGGAAGTAAAACCTCTCATCTTGCTGTCAGGTGGACCTTGAATTTCCTCACTTTGAGACACAGAGTCTGAGGACCAATTCCTAACAACAACTCCCTGTTACTGAGCTGGACCCCTACCCAGGCTCAATGATGTGCTGCAGCTGCCCTGACAGGCCAGCAAGATATGGTACTTAGGGATTTTTGGAAGCCAGTCATTACACTGCTGTTAATAGACTCTCTTTTTTTTTTTTTTTTTTTTTTTTTTTGGTGCTGGGAATCAAACTCACGACTTCTTGCTTGCCAGGCAGGCACTGTACTGCTGAGCTATATTCCAGACCCTGTTAATAGTCTCTTGGGCAGTATTTGTACCATGAAAATCTGTAAACCCTACAAAGCAAGTCCTTTTACTTTAAGACCCAACACATTGGACTAGTTTTCGTCACTGTGCCAAAATGGTAGCGAATAGCAATTTAAAGAAAGAAAGATGCCGGGTGTGTTAATACATACCTCTAATCCCAGCACTCAGGAGGCTGAGGCAGGCAGGTTGCCATGAGCTGGAGGCCATCCTGGGCTACACAGTGAGACCCTGTCTCAAAAACAAGCAAAACACACAAAAATGTTTGGCTCATGGTTTCAGAGGGTTCAGTCCATGGTACACTGGTTCCATTGCTATGGCCTGAGATAAAGAAGGACAGCATGGTGGAAAAGCATGGCACAGAGGCTTCTAAGCTCATGACAGCCAAGAAGCAGAGAGGGAAAAAGCCAGAGAGAGGGAAGGGGCTTCAGACAAGATACACCCTTCAAGGGCACCCTCCCAGTGACCTGCTTCCAACTGTGCCCCATCTCCTGGTAGTCCATCCCGCTATGATCTTATCAGCGGGTGAATCTGTTGATGCAGTCAGGACCCTCATAATCCAGTCACTCTGTTGGCCCCACCCCTGAACATTCCTACATGAGTCTTTGGGGAACACTTTCTATTTCAACCATGATACCCAGCTTCTCAGCACACCACTGGGTGAATGACCCCTAGGATAGGGAGCATTTAGGCAGATCACCCAAATCCACTCATTCATTCAGGGCTCTTCCCCAAGATAGAGGGGCCTCTCCCATGGCAACCTGGCTCCAGCAGAACCTCTGCCCTGTGCCATACTGGCCTGGGAGTGACTCCACCATGCCACCCTCACCAACACCCCAGCATCTTCGTGTCCCACCAGGGCCAGCACCTGAAAAGCTATTACCTCATAGCCCCAGGCCCCAGGGAAGATCCTCTCTAGCTGTCTGTTTCTGGTCCAAAACCAAGACCCCGCCAGACCTCAGCCAAGATCCCTCCTGGCCAAGGAGCCCGACTGAATCTCTTTCCTTCCCAGCACTGCCACATTCCACTTCCTCCTTCCCAGCTGCATCACCACAACGCCAGTGGAAGCCAGGAGCCCCTCAGGTAAACACACATGCCCAGGTGGTTGTCCAGGGCAAGGAGTCACCTCAGGGAGAGCCCCCAAACTGCCCTCCTGAGAGATGACCCCGGCCAGCCCTGCTTGTGAGAAGGGGTAGGCATGGACATCAGGTCACCAGCAGTGGCTTAACAGTTGCTGTTTGGATCTGCGCCTAAATCCAGAGTCCCTGATAATAAAACCTGGCACCCATCTTCCGGGAGCAGCCCTGGGAGCAGCCCCAGGGGTGCCTGCCCCTACCCAGAAGCTCACTGGCTCAATAAGCCGCTTTCAAAAAACAAAAGCAGCTTTCAACCTCCAGCCACTTCCTCTTGAGCCTACTCCTTCCATGTGACTGAAGGCCACCCAGACATGTCACATCACACCACTCTTCTCCTCTCCCCAGGGCTGGCCTGCATCCTGGGCATACACTGGACCGGAAGCCACAACTTCTTCCTCTATTCACTGAACCGAACACTGAAGGACAAAGCTGGTACTTTGCCCTGAGATGGGAGGACAGGGCTGAGGACAGGGCCTCTTGTGCTGCACTGAGTGTGCGACGGAGACGTAGCAGTGTCACTTCCAGGAGCCAGAGCTGGGCAGGCAGAAATGGGGGCTCTACGGCTGGGGTGTGGCCTTGGGGGTCTGTCCTGAACTAACATGACAGGACAAGAGGGACAAAGCCCAGAGTCAGGTCCTCAGGGCCCACGCAACAGCTAAGGTGACGGGAGTGTGCGCAGCCCCGCCCAGCAGGCCAGCGCCAGGCCCTGCCCATCTGGCTGTGAAGCGTGTGGCCACGGCTGGGCACCTTACACCCCAGCCTGGCTTCTTGCCCAGAGCGCAGAGCTAAGTAGTTAGGCCACACTCTCTGCTGTGAAGCAAAGATAGCAGAGTTTCCCCGTGTGAAGGCCTTTTGGCACGGATGAGCACCGAGAAAACGTGGGTGCTTTGCTTTCCCCTTGTTCATTCATTCAACAAACAGACACACGCTCACTGTGTCAAGGCCTGGCGCTGTGCATTTGTTATGCTTTAGTGTTGTAACCTAAAAGTCATGGTACAAATTCGCAAAGAAGGAATTTCCTTTCTTCTGCCCTCTCCAGGCAGCCTGGCTCCTAGTTTCCACTGCTCCACTGACTGGCCATGTGGCCTTGGGCAAGTGACTTCCTGTCCTGCCTCAGTCTCCCCATCTGCAAAATGGGGCAAGGCGTACTAACTTCATAGAACCCTTTCAGGAACTAAAACTAAATGGGACCTGCAGAGTACCTGGCACTGTGTCTTGAACCTGGAAAGTGGTTTACCCCGCCCTGAGGAAGGCAGGCAGCACTGGGGGAGGGGAGCGAAGTGGCGAGCATGTGCAGACAGGGCTCCTGGTGCCCAGGACCCAAGCGGGGAGTGTGGGGGGGTGTTGCTGGGTTGCAGGTCATGGGGGGCAGGCAGTGGGCAGGGCAGGGCCTGGGGTGGCCGGTAAGCAGCATCCTCCCCACAGAACCTGAGGGCGTGTGGCCTTGTGCTGCACCCATCGCTGCCTCGCAGCTCAGCTGCTCCTCTTCCTACCTGGTTCTGGCCTGCGAGGACGGGGTGCTCACGCTGTGGGATGTGGCCAAAGGTGAGCCTCCTCCCTCTCCAGCTCCTGCTGGGTCTCTGGCTGTGGCACTGGAGCAGGAATTCCCAAGACTCTGGGAATTCTTCATGATCCGATTGCCTCCCAAAGCCCCACCTATGAGTACATGAGGCTTTGGGGGTCATCCAGATATAAACCACAACAAACACTTACTGCATGTAACAATACGTGCTGGTGCTCACCACTGCCAAGAACTAGTGAGTGTGTGCCATGTGCACTGTGCTGTGCCAATTGCTGGAGTGCCACCATTGCCCTTCTGATGATGCCCGCCTGCCCAAGTGTCTTCTAGCACAGGAGAGCCTGCAGCCTCTGCCCTCCTCCTCCAGCCCTGGGCTCTCAACATAAGTGAGTTTTCTTCCTCCATCTCCCCTTTTCACTTGGTCAGTCAGTGGGCAGGAGCTCCCTGGCCAGGAGCGGAGCAGCCAACAACAGCTGGAGTGAGCAGCACCCCGCTGGGGTCTGGCCCAGGGTCACTTTGCAGGTGCTGGAGTCAGTAGTATCTGTTTCCCTGAAATGGATCAGCCCGGGGCGGGTCCCGCCCACCAGACCTACAAAGGGTCTGGTGAAGCCATGCTTTGCCACCTCCCAAGCCCTTCACACAGCTTCCTTTCATCTTTCCGGGAGCCAGTGAATCTTGTTTGCCCACACACATGTGCACTTCCTCTTCTGAAAGCACTTGGCGGCTGCACACCTTTGCAGCCCCAGCTGGCTCAGCCTGCCTCTGTCACCTGCTGGCTCTGTGCCCTCTGCAGGCCTGGTTCACCCCCTCCCCAGCTCCTCCTCAGAGCTTGCTGGGCACCGGGATCCTGTTTTCTCTGCCAGAGGCCCCTATTGCTTGGCTCTGCCCCCCTCCCGGCCCCTCACCACTCCTTGGCCACAGAGCCAGTGCCCATGGCTGCCATCCCCAAGCCGCCCCTACCTGACCAGCCCATGTGATTTCTTTCTGCAGGGTTCCTCCTAGGGGTCATTGCCCTTCCTGAGGGATGTTTCTGCCAAAGCATTCGCTTCCTAAAGTGCTTCTTGGTCCACAAGGGATGGAACCTGTATCCAGAGGGCCCAGTAAAATCCGAAGTGAAATGTGTCGTGCTGTGCACCAATACTTCTCTCCACCTGGTGACAGCCAGCGGCACGCAGGGACCCACCAGCCGGGTGCTTGTGACCAGGTGGGTGGCTGGAGGGCCGATGGGGCCCACAACCCGCTAGATAGAGGATGCTATTCCACAGGAAAGACAGGCAGTCCCGGTGGTCACCACTGTCCTGCTGAACTTCTCCCATCACCACATCATGTGTAGATGACATCTTCCATGTGCCACAGGACCAAGGAGAGACTCATGTCTGCTGACATAACCTTTCATCAGTTCCCCCAAGATCTCTCCCTTTTTAATGTTTAAAAAGACTTTATGCATACAAATCAATCTATACTGTGTATGTGTGTGTGTGTGTGTGTATGTGTAAAAAATAATCAGTTGAACTCCCCTTGCCAACTGGAAACCGATCCTCTCCGATCCTCGGTGAGGGGCCGGGAGGGGGGCAGAGCCAAGCAATAGGGGTCTCTGGCAGAGAAAACAGGATCCCGGTGCCCAGCAAAAGTCACTGACAAATACAGCCAAAGATTTTTAAATCTATCACATCGTTTTCCTAAATTCATCATCCTTTTGATTTCCTTTAAGAATTAATCATATATGTGCCCTTGTATCTCTAAACAGCATATTGTTTAGCCCTGCATGTTTAGGCAACTTGTAAATGAAAGCTTGCTCTTTCTGTATATCTTCCAACTTGTCAGCGATATTTATTGTAACTTGCTGCATCCTTATGAGAGTTATAGGTGTTGCTGCTTGTAGCTTGGGTCTTTCATTTTCTCTGTATCATATGCCACAACCACTAGCAGGAAGATGCTGAAGTGGTTACTAGTTTTTGCTACATATCTTCTGGCATGCGTGCTCTGAGTTTCCCCGGGATGGGCCCCAGGAGAGAAGGGTAAAATTTTGAGACTCTCAGGAGAGAGAAGGTGTGTTTTGTTTCCTGCAGACCTGTGAAGCATCTGGATGAAGCCATCTGTGCAGTGGCCCCAGTCCCCACCTTGCCTGACATGGTAGGTGCCACACACCTCACATTCCTCTTCTGTGAATGTGTTCCAATTTTTCCTTCAAAAAATACTCATGTGCTGGACTGGGAATGTAGCTCAGTGGTAAAGCACTTTTCTAGCACACACAAGGCATGGGTTTGATCCCTGGCACTGCAAAGAAAAAAAACGATCTGTTGACAGCCTGCTGTGTGCTGGGTTCAGGAGAGGCTATGGGTAGCAGATAGAAAGGAGAAAGCCGGACTGGGGGGGGGGGCGTGCAGCTCAGTGGAGGAGCCTGTGTTCAATCCCCAGCACCAAAAACAAACAAATTGAAAGATGAAGTCCCTGCATGCATGGAGTTCACAGTTCGTTCAGAGAGACAGACCTGTCAGCGGGCAGCTGCCCTAGGACACAGGAAAGGCTGTGATCAGATTCTGAGATGGAGGTGTGGGCCAGAGAGGGTCCCCCATTCAACCTGCAGATGTTGGCATAGGAGGAGAATGTGACAGGAAGTGACAGCTGAGCTTCACCAGGGAGCCTAGGAGCTCCACAGAGGGGAGGGGGTGTGGAGGGACTTTCAGGCTGCTCAGCGTCAGATCTCTGGGGCATGGAGCGTGAGGGGCGGTGCAGGGATGCAGGGGGTGCAGAGGGACCAGCTTTGAAGTGTATGTGCACCTGCCCATGGGACGGGGCTGGTGAGTGGGGCGATGGAGGAGGGGCAGAGGAGGGAGGCGTGGTGCTGATCCCTCGATGACCGTGATGCAGCAGCTGTGATCCCTGTGTGGCCCTGCAGAGTGCCGAGGCCTGGAGGGTGGCTCCAAGGGAGCCCAGGGTAAGCATGGCTATTCAGAGCTCACCAGCCAGTTAGCGAGTGGAGTGTGGTTGAAGCGGGTGCCAGGAGGTCTCCTAGTCATGAGGTGAGCAGAATGGGCAGAGGATCTCTGCTATCACTTATGGGACAGAAACATGGGCTCACAGAGTGACTGAGGGAGACCCCAAGGAGAGCCCTGAGTAAGTCCTGCAAGCTGGGTGAGGATGTGAGCAGGGTCCCATGTAGAAGAGAACCACACACCTTCTTGTGGCATCAACTGTCCCAGGAAGGGACAGGTGACAGGAAATGGGAGTGGAGAGGGTGACAAGGCCCACTGTATAAGGGACAGGAAGTGCTGTGGCAGCAGGAGGGTCATGGAGAGGACAGAGCCCGGGCAGGAGAGACCACTCAGATCCTAGGCAGGGGACACGGGATGAGGGATATCAGGAGCACAGGAGCTGGGCACAGGAGGCTGGTGAGACCTGGGGGAGAAGCCAGCCCTGGATCAGGCAGAAGGGCCAGCATGCACACGTGTCTCCCAGCGTCTCGGAGGGACCCCAGGGCTGGCCACACGAAAGCCCGAACATTCCCTGTGCCTGTGTTGTGTGTCCAGCTCCTTCTGTCACTCCAGCTGGGGCAGCCTCTGTGCTCTGCTGTCCGTGGGGGACCTAGACCAGTAGGGTCCCACTCGCCACCGCTCTGCGTCCCAGGTGCTGATCTTTGCCAGGAACGGCTCTGTGAGCCTCATGGATGTGGCTAAGTCTGAAGTTGTCTGTGCCTTCGCTCCGCCCAGAGCCCCCCAGCTGGCCATGCCCTGGAAGCCCCTGTTTGTTGTGTCTTTACACCACCCTTGCTTCCTGCTCTACGGTGAGGAAGGGGAGTGGGACCCGTCCAATGGAGAGCCCTCTGCAAAGCAAGTGACCTGGCCCGGTCGCCTCCCCTCCACTTCCTGTCCCCCACAGACTGGAGGATGCCCAGCCCAGTCCTCACAGGGGCTCTGAGCAAGGGCTGACAAGGTCTCCCTGGAGTCCGCCCCACCTGGCCAAGCGGCCCCGCCCAGCTCAACCTATGGCCCAGCCCTCCTCACCCCCCCAGCCCACAGCTCTTGGGCCGGTAGTTGCTCAGAGCATGGGGCTCCTGTTCCTCGCAGGTGACTGTCCAGGTAAAGAGGAGCTCACTAGTGACGCCGAGGACACCCGGAATTCTGTTTTCTGTTTTAATTTTGAGGCCTACCCACTCCTGGAAAACATCTCCAAAAATCGTACCATTCCCCAAGAGGACTCAGCAGAGAACCTGGTGTTGCCATTGGAGAGAAGATGCGAGCTTGTGCTCCAGAAGAGGTAAGGGTTTCGGTGTCTCACTCCTCCCAGGGCTCGGGCTTGCGTCTGAGGTGGGAGACAAAGGAGTTTGCTTTGCTGTAAGGTCCCTTGGGCATTTCACTGTCCCCCCCCCCAGGTGCCACACTCCATTTCCCTACGGAGGGGCGGGAAAGGCGTAAGTAATTCAGGCTCACAGGAAAGGAAGGCTTCGGCTGAATGTCTTCCCCTTGTGAGCATCTTTTCTTTTTCATTTTCTCTATTTGTTTTTTCAAAAGCACATTTGGATTATTAGGCAGGGGTTAGGACAGGGCAAACTATGATGGTATTTGACCCACTACCCAGTTATTTTGGTTTGGTTACAGTGCTGCGGATTGAAACCACGACCTCGCACATGCTAGGCCACTGAGCCAGACTCCAGCTCCTTGTAAATAAAGTTTTATTCAAACACAGTCCTGCCCCCTTGGTCACTGTCATCTACGGCCACTGTGTGCTACAACAGCAGAGCTGAATAGTGACAACAAAGACCACATGACTCATACAGCTGGCTTATTCATTCTCTGGCCCTTTACTAGAGAAGTTTGCCAACTGCTGGTCTGAGACCCTTTCCTTTACCGATCCTTTACTCGACCAGTGGTGGCGAACCTATGGCACGCGTGCCACAGCAGGCTGTTTCTAGCATGGAAAGCTCTAAAAGGTTCACCATCACTGACCTAGACAAAGGTCATGCATAGACATCTCCTTTCCCAGCTCTCCCACAGCCCCAAAGCTTGCTTGCTTTCCCCCCTGTGCCACCAGCACAATGATCCATCCTCAGTCATGCTAGAGCAGCAGGAGTCTCTCCTAATCCATCAGTGAGCTGCTGGGGGTTTGCATGATAACACATGTAAAGTGGCAGGTACAGGGCAGTTCCTTAATAAATGGTAGATAGGACAAGGATCATATGTCCCCTCCCTGTTAATCCAAAATGCCTGGGGGAGCCAGATGTGGCACTGCACACCCGTAACCCCAGCACTCAGGAGGCTGAGGCAGGAGAATTGCTGTGAGTTCAAGGCTAGCCTGGGCTACATGGTGAGTTTAAGACCACCCTGAATTACAGAGCAAGACCCTGTCTAAAAAAGCAAAAAAACCACTCGGGAGGCTGAGGCAGGATTGCCATGAGTTTGAGGCCAGCTTGGGCTACATAAGCGAGTTCAAGGCCAGCCTGTACTACACAGGGAGATCCTGTCTCAAAACACCCCCCCAAAAAAAGACAAAACAAAACAAAACAAGCCTGGGGGAATTCTGGACATTACCAGGCACCACAGCTCATCCTTGCTTTGCAGCTCTGGCGTTAATCTGTCTCCTCTCCTCTCCCTTTGATCGTCCTCTCCCCTGTCCTCCTTTCCTTTCCTTTGGAGGGGAAGGGGTACTGGGGATGGAACCCAGGCCTTGAGCATGCTAAGCAAGCGCTCATCCACTAAGCTGCACCCCCCAACCCCCTAGCTGCTGCAGCTATGCCCTTCCTACGTGGTGCCGCACCTACATGGTGCGGGCAGAAGCCGGCCCATTCGTCAGGAGAGAAGTGTGTCTCATGAGTCCTGGGGGTGGCAGAGGGACGGGGGAGAAGGAGCCCCTTGACATTGCCCCCATTAAAGATTTAAGGGCAAGGCTGGGCTATTCTTCACATGGGGACTTCCTATTCCAGCCCTCGATGACTTGCTCTTCGGAGACACAGCTGAAGAATTTAGGGGCAAATGTCACAATGTCTACAACTTCCTTTCAAGTGGCCTGAGAAAATATTTATAGACAGACACAGTTAAAATGTTAGAAGATGTGAAATCTAGGAAAACGTTTTTGGAGAGAGAAAGACAGGGAGATAAAACATTAACGACTGGTGAATCTAGGTGAAGGTTCATTTCCATAGGTTTGAAAATTTTCAAAATAATGCCAGGTGTGGTGGAGCACACCTGTAATCCCAGCACTCGGAAGGCTGAGGCAGGAGAATTACTGTAAATTCAAGACCAGCCTGGGCTACATAGTGAGTTCAAGGCCAGCCTGTACCACATAGCAAGAGCCTGTCTCAAAAAACCTAAATAAATAAATAAATAAAAATAAAAAGATGAGGAAAGTTTATAAAATATTATTTACAATACAATTCCGATTTTGAGTAAAAGAGAAGATGGGAAATGTATACAACAATACAAACACCGGTTAGATTTGGGTGATGGAAGTATGTGTGGTGGTTTCTCATTGTGTTTTCTCTCTATGCAACTTTTCTATGAAAAATATGCATTGTTCTGGTGAACAGATTAAAAATAATGGTGAAAATTAGGTCAAGGGCCTGAGGTCAGCCATGCTGCGGGAGGAGCTCTCCTCCCAGGGCCGTGGCCTGGAGCTTGCTGGTGCCCTTCCAGGGGCCTGAGGACTGCTGGGCGGGTGAGCTGGTTCCTGTTTCTTCTATTCTCATCCAAGCCCCTCCTTTCCCTGCCTAGACTGACCTGTGTCCCCTGTGCCCAGACACCTGCTGAGCTAACTCTTGCGCAGGGAAATAGCCTCCAGGGAAGAGCTACCACCGTAAGGGAAGAGTAAAGTACAGTCTGCATTCTTTCTGTTATCCGAGATAAACACTTGCAGAAATTTGGGAAACAGGAAGATGCCAAAAATGAAACTTAAATAACCCATAATCCTACCATTAGAAACAACCAGCAAGGGCCAGGGATGTAGTTCAGTGGCTCAGCGCCTGCAAGGCAAGTTCCTCAGTTCAAGTCCTGGTACCACACACACACACAAAAAGAAAGAAACGACCAGCAATCTGACTTTATGTCACTCCAGAATATAATTTAATGATTTTTTTTTTAATTTTGAGAAAATCATTTTTGTCATTAGTCAGCTTCCTGCCCCTCTGAGGAAATACCTGAGATAATAAATGTATAAACTGAAAGGTTAGCTGGAGATTTCCATGGGGTGGACAGGGCCAGTGTGGGCCTGGGGCTTATGGCACACAGGAAAGCTGAGGGCTGGTGGGGACCTACCCGTGGCTGGGGACAGGCCCGGCTTCCTGCTAACCACAGAGATCGCATTTCCTTGGTCCCGAGCACAGTGTTTGAATCACACTTTCTAGTTTGGGTCCTAGAAATAAATCAGGAAACAATGGATTCTAAGAAAGCTCCTCCTATCCCGCTTGCTCTGAGGCCTGGTGTCTGGGGCCTTCCCAGATATTCCCAACACGTCATCACAGAGAGGTCCCACCAGGCAGCAGCTCCGAGAACCGCCGCAGCGCACAGACCCACAGCGTTAACATTTGACCCCCCCCCCATACTAGGCCAAAGGCTCCTGGCTCTTTATTTATTTTTTCTTGTTTACGCCTTGTGTCTGAAATACTTTCCACTGGCCCTGAAACTAGGTGAAACTGTAAGGTTCATGTGGCAACAGAGTTAAAGTTTCAAGCTTCCAATCGTCTGTCCACACCGTCTTCACAAATGTACAGTGGAACTTCGTTGAACAGCCCATGGGAAACAGAGCCTGCTTCCAGGCTTTGAAAGGAGGCACCGAGCGCCTGTTGTCACCCCACATTCCTCCCAGCCCCAACTCCATGGGCCTGGACTCCTTGGTCAGCTGGGTCAAAAATTTTTTTCTGTATTGGGGATTGAACCCAGGGCCCTTGCACTGAGCTACATCCCCCTTTTGTAAATTTTGAGACAGGGTCTTGTTAAGTCACTAAATTTCCCAGGCTGGGCTAATGCTTCACATCCCCCTGCCTCAGCTTCCCACACAGATTACAAGTGTGCACCATGGTGCCCAGCTTAGGTCAAACTTCTGACACAACGAGACAGAATAGAGAGGAGACCAGGGAGCAGGCAGAAGCAAAGCATCTCCTCGTATTCCACGTGGAATACAAGCCCTAGCAAGATGCAGGTTCTCCCACCTCACTTCCTGCCAGAAGGGGGATCCAGGGTGACCCAACCATCCCCATCCACACAGCACACAGCTCCCTTGTCGAGGGCAGCAAGCCCAGTGTGACACCAGGTGACATCTTCATCAAGGTGGGAGAGGAGGGGAAGCAGCAGCGTTGAGACCCACTCCTGACCAACCCGTGGGGCTGAACTCAGGGTCTGTCCTGACTTTCCTTTGCTGCTCTTGAGACACAAGGGACGACCCTCTCCCAAAGTGGCTGCAACTGGCAGACCTCTTGGGCTCTGTGGGGGACTGCAGATGCGTCCCTTTCCTCCAACCGGTCCTGGGCCGCTGTGTTTGGAATACACGTGCGCACTTTGCACCACTGTCCCAGTACAAGAGAAAGCACTCGAAGGGTGCTGGCCGCCTGGGGCCTAAAGACCTTGGTGGCCAATGGTGGGGAGAAAGTGTTGCTCCCATAACTCCCTTGCCAGCCTCCTGCCACCCAGGGCCTCCCACAGCCAGTATGTACCCCTTCCTACACTGGCTGTGGAAGCAGGCATGAAAATCCATAGCTCTGTGTTAGTTTAACTTGGAGATTAAGGATTAAAATTAACCTTTCGGTTACACATCCGGTGTGGTAAATCTCTCTCCTCTTCTGTGACTGGCCCTGGGTTTTCTTCTGCGATGTCCTCCTCTTCTAAGAGTTTTTTCAATGCTGTGGCTAGTAATTTTCTCCTTGGGCTTTGGATTGAAGTCATTTTGATTGCTTGTTTAGCCAGACAGAAGCGCTAAGTGTCTCCTAGCTGGACCTGAGCAGCAGCTTGGCTGAGCGCATTAGAACCCCGACGCAGTGAGCTCTGCAAACTGCTGCGGGCAGGCGGGCTGGCGGAGAGAGCCTGACTCTGGCGCCCTCTAGCGGGTGCGTGGGGCGAAGCCCGCTGACCTTTGAAAACTGGACGTTGCGGGGCACCCTGTAAGGGTCAGCGACACTTTATTGCTAGAGCCACAGAGAAAGCCCTCCTGCCCGCCAGCATCATGCTTCAGAAATCATCCGTGTCTTCCGTGAGCTGTTCACGGTTGTGTTTTTAGTCTAGTTCTATTCAGCTGCCTCCTGCAGGGCAGTTCATCGAGGCGATGTTGTGCTGACGCCACGGCCCAGCAGTTTCACTTCCGTTTATTTATCAGCACCAGCATGGTACTATTATAATTAGTTAAGCTTACTGTGCACTTACTATGTGCCGGGAGCTATGCTAAGTGCTTTGCAGGATGATGATGATGACTGAACAGGATCTAGCTTCACCTTGAACTCACTATGTAGCACAGGCTGGCTTCAAGCTCATGATCCTCCTGTCCCAGCCTCCCAAATGCTGAGATTATAGGTGTGCACCACGTTTATCATTGTCAGCAGCAGCAGCAGCAGAAAGCTGAGGCTTGTAGGATCACCCATGCCAGGACACCAGCTCGTGTGGGAAGGAGCAGGGTTTGAGCTACAGCCTGCCCATCGCCTGCACACGTGATCAAGATCCTTGCTTGCTGGGGTGTGCACTGCGGCCCGGAGGCCCAGCACAGGCCTGGGCCCCTGCGTGTCAAATAGCGCTGCCCACGGGGGAGCGGTAGATTTTACGTGAGAAAAGCAGGGTGCACAGCAGTGCATTGCACACTTCCGTATACATTTTTAGATTGAGTGAGTGTGCTTGAGTGGAAAAATGTTAAAGGATACAAAAGAAGCTGTTGGTTATGGTTGCTTTGGGAACAGAAAATAAGGATGTGAGGTAAGAAGTATTTTTTCTCGGTGTATGCCTACTTATCTGTGTTTTTTAAGAAGCGGTGTAGGGCTGGGGATTTAGCTCAGTGGTGTATCACCTGCCTGTGCAAGTGTGAGGTCCTGAGTTCGAATCCCAGTACCTCCCCAAAAAAGCAATGTATACATTATTATTTTTTTTGCAGCATTAGGGATTGAACGACTTCACACAGAGCTATATCTCCAGACTTCCCTCCTTCCTTCCTTCCTTCTTTCATTCTTTCTTTCTTTCTTTCTCTGTTTATTTTGAGATAGGGTCTCAGTAAGTCACTCACTTGCCCAGCTGAGCAGGAACTTGCGATCCTCCTGTCTCAGCTTCCTAGAGTGCAGGGATCACAGGTATGTACCACTACGTCCAGTTTGTTGATGACTTTTTGTTTTGTTTTGTTTTGGTTTTGGTTTCGGTTTTTTGAGACAAAATGTTACTAGGTAGTCCAGGCTGGCCTTGAACACACAGTGATCTTCCTGCCTCAGCCTCTCAAGTGCTGAGATCACAGGTGTGCACCACCATACCCTGCATAGATTACTTTCTAAATTAGAATTTCCTTGTGTCCATGTAGATGTCGCACATGCAGTCTCAAAAAAAAAATCCAAAGCTACAATCTTTGCCTTCTCCTCAAAGCGTCCCTCTTGCTGTTTGGCCTGATCTTACTCTGTCGCGCAGGGTAAAAGCCTGGGCAGTAGTGTGCCCCAGCCGTACCCCCCACCCCCTGGGACCCTCAGGCCCCACTGACAGTGCCCATCTGCATGTACAGTGAGACGCAGTCTCAGCTTGGTCTGTGTCAAACATGCTTTTATTTTATATCTTTAAGCTCTGATTTATAAGAGACTGAACCTAAACATTTCAGATAAGTGGCCTGTGGTCCTTGTCCCTTGTGACTCGCTTCGTAAGGTCCTTAGGGCCCATCCTGTGCTAGCATGGGTCAGAATCTCCTTTTCAAAGGCTGAGTAATATTCCATCATGTATGCACACCCACTTTTGTTTGCAAATGGGCCTTTCTTCCTCAGTCCTGACCCACTTATTCACTCGCACCTCCTGGTCTCCAGCCCTGGCCTGTCCTGGTCTCCAGCTCTGGCCTGTTGTTCTCAGCAAAGGGTGCTGGGTGCCCCTATGCCCAGCCAGCCCTGAGGACCCTGAGATGAACTAGTTGTCATCTTCAGTTTCTCCCTCAGCACAGGGCAGCCTGGGTCTGCCCCAGGCCGGGGAGCAGGAGGTGAGGAGACGCCTCTCACCTCTGGCTTTGTGACCCTCAGCTTCCAAAAGCTGAAGAGACCTCAGGTGACAAAAGACTATGAGTGGACCCGGCTTCGCAAATACTCCCTGCTGCTCCAGAGAGAGAACTTCCAGAAGTGACAGCCACACAGCCGCCTGGGGACTCTGAAGAGGCTTCTGCCTGGGCAGCCACTCCCAGAATGGGGGACACAGTGACAAACAGCCCCAGCCCAAGGGCCCTGGACTTTCGGTCCATGGAGCCAGCAAAGGGAACAGTACCTTGGGGACCATCAAACACTAAGTGCCGGGGGGCAATGTGTCACCCCAATAAATAGCAGTTTGTTTCCAGACTCCAAGTTGCCGCACCGGGTCCCATTATTCCCACCCAGCCCGAACCCAGCAGGGCCCGGCTATAGCTCTCCCAGCCCGGGGAGGACCGCTGGCCTTGGAGGCTGGTGACAGCCACTTTCCTCAACCAACCAGGCCCCTTCCTCTCCTCTGCCTTCTCCCTCACCCTGCCAGCTCCTGCCCTTTATCAGCCACTGCCAAGGGCTGGGGTGTGGCTCCTGGCTGAGCCTGCACAAGGTCCGGGTTCCATCCCCAGCACCACAAAGGAAGAAAAGAAAAGAGAATTGCTTTGAAGCGAGGAGTCACTGGTGGGATGACAGCCTTGGGCCACCTGAGTGCTGTGGCTCGTAGGACTTGGACCTCTGCTGACATTGCCCACTGGCCCAGGAATCTAGAGGAGACTGGGGGTCCTGGAGACCCTTGCTTTCTAGAAACTGCCCCTCCCAGGGAAGCCTGGCATGGTGGTGCACGCCTGTCATCCCAGCACTTAGGAGGCTGAGGCAGGAGGATTGCTGCAAGTTGGAGGCCAGCCTGTGCTACACAGCAAGTTTAAGGCCAGCCTGGACTTACATAGCAAGACCCTGTCTCAAAAGAGACAGGGAGAGAGAGGGAGAAGGAGAAGAGGAAGAGGAAGGAGGGGGAGGAGGAAGAAGGGAAGGAAAGGGGGGAGGGGAGGGGGAGGATGGGGGGAGCTGGGCCGAGGGCCCCCAGCAGCTGAAGGACAGGCCTGCCTCTCTGAGGACACTTCGTGGTTCCCTTGAGAACTGCAGGCGGTTGCGGCTCAGGTCCTTTGTGCCTGTTCTCCTCCCCTGCTGGTCGCACACCATGACACCTCCCTTCAGGCAATGATGCTGTCTGGCTGACTGTCCCCAGATGAAAAGGTCCTCACCTGGGACCCTTTCCCCTTGGTGCTGCAGGATATGAAAACACAGGGCCAAGGCAGCTCTTTCCTCCATGTGGCAGGTGCCTGGCAGCCCCTTTTGCAAGATGAGGCAGGTAACCTTAGGAAGGTGGCCTTGGCCTCACACTATGCTGGAAGGCCACGGGGACCAACATTCAGTGGTGCAGTAACCTTATGTAGTGGAGATGTTATTATCCCTGTTTTACAGAGAGGGAAACAAAGACTCGGGTTACACAGCTTGGAACAGGCTGAAACCAATCCTGATGGGCCAGTTCAACAGCAGGGCCAGAATCCCACCTCCACTGTCTTTAGCAAGACAGGCTGCATTCCTGAGAGAACACAGCGCCCTCCCAGGAGAGACTCCGGCTGTGGCTGGGAGAGCACATAGCCCCCCTCAGTGGCCCGGCAGTCGAGATCCTGAGCCCTTGAGGTGCAGGCGGTGCAGGCCTGTGGCTCATCCATCCCTGGACAGGGAAGGGGAGGTCGTGTCCGCAAACTAAGACCGACAGGGCTGTCCGAGGAAAGGGCAATGCAGGCTGTCAGGGAAGAAGGCCCAAGACCCCTGAGCTGCACCACAGTGGAGGTCTCTGCTGAGACTGCACTAGGCTGAGGATGCAGCCCAGCCTGTTGAGGGTCTCTTGCTCCACACCAAGCCTCATCCTCATTCCCCGAGTGGGGGACCCGGAAAGGGACACGGCATTCCCAAGGAGGCTTGCATGCCAGATCCAGATAGGGAGGAAAGAAGGACACAGGGCCTGGCAAAATTGCTGTAGGCTGGGGATCCCCAGGTGGGAGGCAGTGGCTAGGGCTGTACCATCCTTGGGGCTAGTGTACCCCTGGGTGACAGGAGCCCATGCCCCCTGGGTGCCCCTCAGGAACATCAGGAACCTTATGCCCCACCCCAGGCCCGGCCTGCTCTGAGGATGTTTGCCATCTGCCTATGTGGACAGCTGTTGGCCACCACCCCTCTGGATTTGCCCCTGTGTTCAGATGGGGACCTTGCTATGTCCTTGAAGAATCTGCTTGAACATAAAACAGCCCTAAAAAAAAAAAAAAAAAAACAAAACAGAACAGCCAACCTAGTTGCCCCTCCTTAACATCCACAGTACATGGCTTCCCTACTGCTGGCCAGGGCCTGAGGGACCCAAACGCACACTCCCCCGTGCACACGTGCACACATGCACACACCTGCCTGGCAAGCCATTCCGAAGACGGGATTTGTTGATCACCTGCCTAGTGGCCTACGCCCCAATGGCAACAAACTACCTCTGCGAAACAGCCGACCACCTCTCCATGCTTCCAGCCTCTGACCTGCAGACATACGGGGACACTGCGGCTGCGCGCTTGACAGCAGGAGGCTGGTTCAGCGGAGCAGCACACAGCCAGGCCCGGGCTCCTCCACCGTGCGGGGTCTCTGTGGACCGGCTCAGACTGGGGGAGCGGGCAGCTGCTGGCCCTCAGTGACAGAGAGCCGGCTCATCTTGGCCGGGTACGCCTCCCTGTGCCCACACGATCACTGTCTACCCTCCTTCCGGCGGGCCTAACCCAGATGGCTCCACAGGGGGCACCCGCCCCATGAGGCCCACCACCCTCTGCTCTTGACTGTAGCCCGCATTCAGCTGAGGCAGTGCACCTGGAGTGAAGCACGCAGCTCTGGGGTTGCTTAGTTCCAATCAGTGTTGCCACTCGGGGATTGAACCCGGCGCCTTCGTACTGAGCTACATCCCCACCACACCCCACCTCCTTTTTAAAAAAATTTTTGAGACAAGGTCTCAGTAAGTTGCCCGGGCTGGGCTCAAACTTGTGGTCCTCTTGCCTCAGCCTCCCAGAGTTCTGGGATTACAGGTGTGCACCACCACTTGCCCACATCCTAAACATGACCCCAAAACTTGGGTACCTCACAAGTTGTCTGAGAACGTGGTACAGGTGCTGTCGTTGTCACTGTGGATGGCACCCAGGGTCTCCTCCAGGGGCAGATGGGGGGCCGGAAGGGGGACAGGGACTGGAGCAGCAGGAGGGAGGCAAACCCTTCCTATCTCAGTCCAGGTCTCCAAGCTATTAGCAGGGATGTGTTAATGAAACTTCACACCCAGGCGCTAATACGCTCGGCGCTTGGCGCTGTGCAGGAGGAGAGGCCCTCACAGGGAAGGGGCTGCCGATGAGCCCCACTTATCTGTGAAAAGACTTGCTAATAACTTTAATTCCCCATCCTGGGCCTCTGGGCCTTTGCTATGCAAATAGACTTTGTAAACAAGGTCGACTTCAGGAGGGTGGAAGACTTCAGGCTCCACCCCAGTTAGGGTTCTAGGAGGGGAGCGCCAGGTGGGGGCAGAGGTGTGGAAAAGGGGAGGTGAGAGTCCCCCCAATCCCTGCAGGGCTTGGGTTTGGGTCCCACTCTGGGGCCAAAAGCCATCGGGGTGTGCTCTGCTCAGGCCTGGACCCCCGCCCCTCTCTGCATCACTGCCCCTCCTGGCTGGCCTGAACCCTGGAAAAGTCTCTGAAGCGTTTTAAAAACAAAAACAAAGGCGCATGTCTGTAATCCCAGCACTTGGCTGAGGCAGGAGGATCAGGATCGCCGTGAGTTCGAGCTCAGGCTGGGCTACATAGTGAGTTCAAGGCCAGCCTAGACTATATAACAAGATTCTGTCTCAAAAAAATAATAAAAACAAGCAAAACCCCAAACCTACCAGTATGCCCAGATGGTCCAGATAAACCTGTGGTGGGGAAGTGTACAACCGATGTCATCATACAACAAAAAGGAATGGCGGATGATATACATGAGACACGGGTGAGTCTTACCACGCTCAGAAAGAAGCCAGATGCAAAAGGCCACTTTGTGTGATTCCTTTGTGTGGTTCTGAACATGAAATGTCGGGAACAGGCAAACCAAGAGACAGAAAATGGAGGAGTGGGTGCTGGGGTGGAGGTGGGATGGGAGTAACGGGGACTATGGGTGGGGTTTCTTTTCGGAGGTGATGAAAATGTTCTGAAATTGGTGGTGATAATTGCACAACTCTATGAATATACCAAAACCATTATACTTTGCACTTGAAAATTAAGGGTGAATAGGGTTGTGGTGGTGCCACCTGTAATCACAGCACTTGGGAAGCTGAGGCAGGAAGATCGCCACAAATTTGAGCCCTGCTTGGGCTACACAGTGAGTTCAAGGCCAGTCTGCACTACATAGTGAGACCCTGTCTCAAAAACGATTAAAGGTGAATTTGGTAGTATGTAATTTATTATCTCAAGTATTTAACAAACACTAAGGCCCACACTAAGGTCGACTTGACGGGAAAGAGGGGAGAACTGGGTGTCCATAGAGGCGGAGCACTTGGCAGAGGCAGCTGAAGGGCCTCAAACCCCGCCTGATTGCTCTTGAACCATCCCCCACCCCACACCACCCCACCCTACCCTACCCTGCGGGCTGAGCCAGGCTCTTCTGCGTTCCAGCCTCCCTCTGCCCAGTGCTTCCTGATCTAATGCTGCCAGTGGGGCAGGGGTTCAGCAACCCCAGTGAGACTGCGGGTGATCCACATAAGTGCAGCCCGGCCCGCTGATGTCCTTTGTGGCCCTAAATCACAGAAGAGGGCAGACGGGAAATGCCCAAGTCCAAGGTCAGGACGCTCAGCCCAAAGGGAATCAGAACTCCGGGCACGATGACCCCTTGGGCCCCATAATGAACGGAGCTGGCTAAATCCTACCAGGGCGGAGAGCTCCAATTCCCAACCCCAGCTGGGTCCTGATTCTGTAAAACGCATATCCAGTTCCCTACCAGGTTCAAAGAAAAGAGGAACAGACCACTTGCTGCCACTTTCTTGTAGGAACCCTACGCCACCCCTTCCAGGCTGCCCCATACAGAAAGGAGCTGGCAAGGAGGAAGAGGGCTGGGCCGTGAGCTTGGGGGCTGGCGATGATGACCCCTCCCAACGCCCCTATGTTGTCCTTGGGTGCTTGTGTCCACGTTGAGAAAGAACTGCCCACGGGCACCAGTACAAGCAGTTTATTCACAAATAAATCAATACACACGGCGCAAAACTTCCTACAGCTTCAGAACGTCCACCCCACAGCGCCTCCTTCCAAGGAGGAGTTGGGAAAGGCCGACCCGGGTGAGGCCGGCGCCCGCCCCCGGGAACGCCCGCGCCAGGGGCGCTGGCGCCTTCTTCCAGCAAAGGATCGGCTTCCACGGTGCTGAGGCCAGAAGAGCCTCGGTGCTCAGACGGGGCGTCAGCCGTCCGTTGTCACCTGGACTCCTCAGGCCGGCGACCACTCCAGGGGCGAGGGGGACATCCAGGTCTTGAGCAGAGCCAACAGGTCGCCGGGAAAGAGCTGCGCGGGGCAGGAAGGAGCGCAGCGATCAGCGAGGACCGGGGCCGCATCCTTGTTCCCTGCGCGGGCAGGAGGGGGCGCCACCCCGACGGCTGACGGGTTCTGCGCGGGAAGGAGCCACTAACCACTAACCGGGGACCCCAAGGACGCCCTGCCGCGGTCGGGGCACAGCCCCGCGGGAACGCCGCGTCCGCTCGTCGTCGCCAAGGCCCAGCACGGCCAACAGGTGGCCGATATAGCGGATGGCCAGGCGCAGCGTCTCGATCTTCGTGAGGCTCTGGCCGGCGGGCGCCACGGACGGAGGCAGGAAGCGGCGCAGCTCGAGTAGGGCGCTGTCCGCACCCCAGGGTGCGGGGGTCGGGGGACAGGGGCGCCCCCAGGCGGGGGGGCGGCCATAGACTCGGTTGGAGCGCGGCGGCGGCCAAGCTGCGCCCCAGTCCCAGGGCGGTGTCCAGGCCCCGCAGCGCGACGGGCGGTGGCGACCTTATCCCGGGTACAGGTGTGAAGTGGCCCCTTCCCAGCCGCTCAGCACATCAAAGCGAGCGGGGCTGGAGGGGCGGGGCCTGACCCTCTGAACCTGGGGGGATGCGAAGGTGGGGGGCCCTTGGTTGCACACCTCTTCCTCCGTGTGTGCCTCTTGCCTGTGCCCAGAGCCTGGCGGTGCCCGCAGGTTAAAGAGAACTGGGAGTCTGGATCCTAGGTTTGGGGCCCACCTTCACCTGTTGGGGACCTGGTGCAAATTCTTAATAGTCTTGCCCCTTCCTTTCCACTGCGCATAACGGGAGTTCCAGGCTTGCACCAGCAACTGTGCAATAGGGTAGGGACCAGGAGTGGGACCTGCTTCCCTCTAAAAGTGGGGAGACCGGTAATCCCAGAGCTGGGTATGATAAAGAAGCTGTCCAGAAGAATCAGGCAAGCTGGCCGCATCTGGAGAGCAGAGGGAGGGGTGAGCCTGTTGCCCCCCCCCACCTCTATCATGGCAGGACCCAAAGCTTGGCCTCTGGCCACAGCTGCTACCACTGTCCTGTCGCTGGCATGCTGCCACTCTGGGGCAGATGCAACAGGTTTGTCAAATGCAATGTGAATCGAAATGATGCAGGGAAAACACTTGACAGAACGACGCTATTTTGTAATGAAATCTTTTAGCAAACTAGGAACAGAGAACTTCCTCAGCCTGATAAAAGAGCCTACAGGTGAACATCACACTACATAATAAAACACTGAAACCTTCCCCTAACATAAGGAACACGGGAAGGACAGTTGCTCTTTTTTTTTTTTTAAAGCAATCAGGTAGTTTTATAGTTATGCCATATAAAAACCCAAATGTGGGCCGGTGAGATGGCTCAGCGGCATAAGCGCCTGCCTTGCAAGCGCGAGGGCCCGAGTTCGACTCCCGGATCCCACATACGAAAAAGGGGCCGGTGATATCGCTCAGAGGCACGGGCGCCTGCTGGTGCGCGAGGTCCTGAGGTCGACCCCCCGGTACCCACAAAAAAAAAAAAAAAAAAAAAAAACCCAAATGTGTGACATACTAATACCTACGGTTGTTTCTAACACATTTAGTAACCAAATCTAGCAGGTGGTATAGTAATAGTAGATCTCTCCAAGGAGCAAAGAGGGTAACAATATTCCGAGGTACAGGCAACGACGACCATGCAGTGCAAAATTGTGTGGGGTTCCTGTGGACGAGGAGGTCTCGGCAGGCAGATACTCACTGAAGAAAATGCTTGATGAGAGGGTTGTGCAAATCAGGTGTAGTTTGTAGGACCCCCTTCAGCCCCTGTCCCCAGGTAAGACACCTGGTCTAGTGGAGAGAGCACGTGTGCCCACAGTACTTAGATGAGCTGAGTAGGTGGAAAGGCGTGTCCAGGTCTGAAGGGGCCAGGTCCTAAGCTGCCTGCTAAGTGACAAGGACCAGTTATACCTGGCTCTGTAGTAGGACTATGTGGGTTCTCATCCCACTGCCCCCATTTGCAGGCCTCAGTTTGCTCACTGACTCACTGGCAGGACAGTCCCTCCTATGTGGAAGTGACAGGGATACATGAGGTGCCCGGCATGCGTGGTCTAACCCAGCCCAGCCGCCTCACCTACCCTGAGCTCCTGAGAGCTGGGTACAGCTTGTACTGGGTCCTTCTCCTTGCTGATGTGCAAGAGGAAAGCTGAGCTCCTGGGGCTCCTTCAGGCAGAGCCCGTCTGAAGTGAGGCTAATGCAGAAGGAGGCAGTGGGTGGAGATGGGGAGAGGCATCCTGGCGACACTGTCAGAGCCAGTGGATCCAGCTGTGGCAGCAGCCCTGGACTTGTAGTCACAGGAGCTGCTAATTCTACTTTGTTTAGGCCAGTTCCCATTGACTTTTCTCTTGTTTGCAATAAAAAAAATTTCAGATCTCTTAATATTCTATAAACAGTAGCAATGGTGGTGATGACGATGAGGAGGCAAGTATGAAAGAGGCGCTGGAACAGGACCGAACGGCTCAGAGTAACAGCCGAGTGGGGAATTTGAATCCCCCTCCTAGCGCTAGGAATTAAATCCAGAGCTTCATGGATTCTGGGCAAGTGCTCTAGAATAGCTGCTCCTCTCCCTAAGTCCGTTTTACAGTCTTTTAAAATTTATTTTTATTAGTATACATTTGCAGTACATAAGTCCTTGGGTGGAGTTGGTACCTGCACATAGCACATCTTAACTCCCCCTCCCTCCATCTCTGGGTCCCCTTCCCATTTGAGAAAGATCTAGCCCCCTACTTCCTATCATCTGTCTGTTACTTTGCTCTTTATTTATATCTTGGGTTTCTCATATGAGAAGCCATGTGCTATTTAAGCTTGGGTAGGACGGTTGCTCTTATCACACCTATTCAACACTGTATTGGTTGGAAGGTCTGGGGTGTGGAACAAACAAGAAATACAGGCTGAAGAGGGAGAAATAAACTCCATGCTTACATGCAACGCTCAGCATATCGCATTCTCAGGCATGTGAGCTCGCAGAGTCCCCAGTGGGCACTTCACACACGGCCACCTACTCACCCACTAGACTGTAGCATCAGGCATCACACCTTTGCCTACTTCTTCTACCAAAGCAATGGTTTCTAGGATTTCTTTCAGTGCCAGGCCCATGAAACTGACGGGTGAGCTGGATTGTAGCAGTGAAGGCCAAGTGGCTTGGTACCTGTTCCCAGGGCATCGACCCACCACCATCCCCCCACCTTGTCTCTTTATCACTTACTGCTTTCTCCTCCTGACATCTCTTCTGCACCCCCTCTTCCACAGGCTGTCCCAGCAACTGCACAATGCCCATGCCACGGTCCCATCCAGGAGAGGCAGGGCCACCTCCCCTCCACCTGCAGTAGGGTGCACCCTTTCTGGGTGATGCCTTCCTGGGACCCCCAATCCCAGCTGAGGACCTGACCAGGGAGCCCAGTGATTGGGCCTCTTCAGTGGTGCAGTTGCACATTGGTCATTGTCCAGGGATCACACCCTGTTGTCCAGGGACTGCCAATCTGTCCAAAAAAGCCCTTGATTGTGATTGGACATTGTAGCCAGTAGTGGAAGAAGTTCAGAGTGACCAAATACTGGTGTGCTATCATCGTGTCTTTGTTAATTTGAAAACATAAGCATACATACTTAAAAAGTCAAAAAGATCCTCAGATACAGAGAATTTAACATATCTCTCTCCTAGGCCACCTCTGAGGCTCCCAGCTGCCTGCTCCAGAGGAAACTATCACTCCTGGCTTCTCATCAACAGTGCTTTGAAATTGATTTGTATTTTATTAGCTATAAAGTCAACTAGATATACTTGGGCTAGGGGCCACACATGCGGGTGGCACTTTGTATGTTGAAAACATGCCTAAGAATTCCCATCTGAAACCTAATAGCATTAATCGAGCAAGTGGGCCCCATGGAGAGATTTGCAGCAGGAGAGGGAGCATGATAAGAACATCTCCAGTGTCGGGGCAGAGTGGGGATTAAAAAGGCGTATGTGGCCCGATGTGGTGGTGCACGCTTGTAATCCCAGAACACTGGGAGGTGGAGGCAGCGGGTCATAGATTTGAGTCCAGCCTGGACAACTTAACAATTTAGTGAGACCCTGTCTGAAAAAAATTTAAAAGGCAGGGATGTAGCTCAGTGCAAAGGCCCTGGGTTCAATCCTCAGTGCTGTAGAGGGAAGAGGAGGCAAACAAGTGCGGAGGCAAAGAGCTCAGCGAGACGGCACAAGAGAGGCGGGCAGTGGTGTGGGAGGGGGGCAGATGGGCGAGTTCCACTCCAGCACCATGCCTGGGTCTTCTGTCCTCAAGGCTGACACGTGGTGCCCTCCCTCCTATTGCCCCAGGGGTCTCTGGGAACATCTTGGAGCCCAGCTGGGCCAGGCCCTCTCCCTGTCCTCCCCTTTGATCTCCTTATCGCGGCCAGCCTCTCCCCTCTCTGCTGGGAGCTGAGTTAACGAGTTCTCCAGGCGCAGGGCCCACTTGCCCTCCCACTGGGCAGAGGCCTTCACAGTTGTGGGGCCTGTGTTTTGACAAGTGCCGGAGCCAGTGGCTGCTGCCCCCTGCCCGAGCCTGCCCTGGCCTGCTGACGATGTGTAAGGCTGGGAAAGGAGGCCTGGGTGCAGCCCCACTGGAGCAGAGGCAGGAGTCAGAGCCAGGGCAGGGTGGGGACAGGCAGGACTGCAGCACCTCAGGCCCCAACCCCAGCTTTCCAGCTAGGCCAGTCTGCTTCCTCAGGCCAGGCCTGGTTCTGGCATTGCGCCCCCGTGCTGGCCCGGCTGTGGTGGCCTCATTTCCCAGCCAGCCCTCCACACCGGAGTGCTAATCAGAGGTGCTAGGTAAATACCTCCCTTGTGGCCCTAATCCCAAACCCTCCAGAGCCAGTGGCCCCAGGAGAAGGAAGCGGCACTGTCGCTAGCCTTCTTAGCATCAGGGAAGCCCCTAATATTGGTGTCCCAAATAGCTAGGGACCTTCCGGCACCTCTGCAGCAGCCCTGAAAGAGGAGAGGGGGTCAGCAAAAAGCCCCCACCTGCAGGCGGCCCCCACGCCCCCTGGAGTCAGACCTGCAGTTAGAGCCCATGTCCTTTCATGCTCCCCCTGGGCAGTCCCCTCTGTGTCTCAGGGCCTCAGCTTCTGCTTATGTGCCGTGGGGACTGTCCTCAGGGGTGGCTGAGCTCTGCTCATGTGCAGCACACTGATGTGGGCACGTGTGCCACCTCTGCAGAGGAGGAAACAGAGGCTCTGAGAGGGTGTCCCATGTCACACAGCTGGCAGAACAGACCTGGGGACCAAAGCCTGTGTTCTGCCCTCTCTCCCTCTCCCTGTCTCCTCCGGAGGGCAGGAGGGCTTCCTTTCATCCCAGGGATGCCCTGGGAGTGAGGGGTACCCAGAACCCTCAAGTCTGCAATAGGCCTTGCTTCATATCCCAGAGGCCCCTGGCGATATAAAAAGAGAGTTTTCCAGGCCCTACTGGAACTGAGGGACCAGAATCGTACAGCATGGAGCCTGACAATCTGAGTATAAAGAATAAAATCTCAGTGAGGCATGGTGGTGCACGCTTGTCATCCCAGCGCTGCAGGAGACTGAGACAGGAGGATCCAAAGTATGAGCCCAGCCTGGGGAACTTAGCAACTTAGCAAACCCTGTCTCAAACTAAGAAAAGGGCTGGGGGGCCGGTGAGACGGCTCAGTGGCTTAAGCGCCTGCCTTGCAAGCGCGAAGGCCCGAGTTCGACTCCCGGAACCCACATACGAAAAAGGGGCCGGTGATATCGCTCAGCGGCACGGGTGCCTGTTGGTGCGCGAGGTCCTGAGGTCGTCCCCCCGGTACCCAAAAAAAAAAAAAAAAAAAAAAAAAAAAAAAAAGAAAAGGGCTGGGGATGTAGCTCAGTGTGAAGGCCTTGCATTCAACCAAAAAATCAAAATAATAAAATTTCCCCAGAATTATGAAGCAATGCTATCCGTAAACCCAGAGAATTAAAAAGCCACTGGGAGGAAGACACCACCTCCCTCCCCTTGGGTCAGGAGTAGATGAAGCAGGACCCAGAGCAGTCAGAGGCCCAGCAACCCAGTCCCCAACTCCTTCACTGTCAGCCCCTGAGGCTCCGAGGGGAGCCCCCTTGGGCACGACCACCCCCGACACACCTCCAGACAGGGAGCCCAGCCGGCCAGCCATCTGGAATAGATTACTCCGGACCCGTAATCTGATTATCTAGCTGTGGAACCGCTGGGTGCTCAGCCAGCCGCATCACAGGCAGCCTAGGGTGGCGAGGAGGAAGGGGTGGGAAGAGAAGAGAGAGATTTGGCTTCCGGGAAAGGCTCAGGAGGAGGTGCCGGAGCCATGATGGGTTGGGCTGCTGATAATGCCCAGTAAGTAGGTAGCACCTCTCTTCTTCAGGGCATCACACTTAGCTCCTTCACTTGGTCTGGATAAGTGGGGGTGGGCCTGAGCCTTAGAGTGAAAAGGGAAGAAACTGAGGCATAAAGGGATTAAGCCACTGACCCAGCCCAAAGCAAAGGTGCAGGCTGTGAGTGTGGGGAAACTTGACACCTGTGCCTCAGTTTCTCCAACTGTGCAATGGAGGAAGGGCTCCCAGAACTGCCTGCCTTGGAGGAAGTCACCCTTCTCCAGCCAGAGGGTTGGCCCCAGGTTTTCTGGTGTCCACGCAGACTCTGATGCTGCCAGCAGAGGGCACCACCCAGCCACCTGGGAGCTTTGCAACTGAGCCAGGCCGACCTTCCTCCAACTTCAAGAGAACTTTATAAAAAAACTTTTTATTATTTCATTTTACAGTACTGAGGATTGAACCCAGGGTCTCTGCACTGAGCTACATTCCCAGCCCTTTTTAGCTGTTTTATTTTGAGATTAGGTCTTGCTAAGTCATTAAGTTCTCCAGACTGGGTTTGAACTTGCAGTCTTCCTAGCTCAGCCTCCCAGAATGCACCACCGTGCTTGGGGAGGGAGAACTTTTTTCTGGGGCTGGGGCCATGAAGCCAGGCTTGGGAGCAGGGGTGCTGGGTGGATGTGTCAGGGATGCTGGGCTGGTTTAAGAAGTGGGTGACGCCTGGCTCAGCAACCATGTGATGGGCTGTGTGACCCCGGACAGGCTGCTTGCCTTCTCTGAACCCCACTCCGGCCCCATCCAGGCCCACTCCAGCCATGCTGCTGCCCTCGCTGCAGCCCACTGCGTTTGTGAGGAGCCAGAAGAAAGGTGGGCCGGGTGGGAGGAGCAGGGCCTCGTCCCAGGACCAGGATTACACAGCCAGTTGCCAGAGTGGCTCCAAGCTGGAGAAAACCCACTCAGTGTGACACTGTGGATCTGATGAGCAAAGCGAAAAGAAACCCAGAACCTGAAACACAACACAGAGCCACTGAATGATGCAGTGTGATTGACAGGGCCTGATATATATGGTTTGTTTGTATTTTGTGGTGATGAGGACTGAACCCAGGGCCTTCACGTTCAGCTACATCCCCAGCCCTTTTTATTTATTTTTATTTTGAAACAGTGCACTTGAAACAGGTTCTTGCCAAGTCACTAAATTGCTTAGGCTGGGTTGGAACTTGTGATCCTCCTGCCTCAGCCTCCCTAACTGCTGGGATTACAGGCCTACACACCCAATTGCTTGTTTTGTGTATGCATTTTATACATAAACATATATGTATAAAAATCTCTGCACAGACAGAGCCCTCAGGAGGCTTGCCAAGCAGTCACATGTCTCTAAATGAACCATTAAGGATTTTGTCCCTTTGTGACCATAACAGAATGAACCGATGCAAACCAAGATGGCCTCAGCTTGGCCAGGTGGTGCATCTCGGGGGACCACAGTTGGTCCATTGTTGCCCGCACGTTGTTGCGTGGCATGTGACTGTGTGGAATAGTGTCCTATGTGGCGCTGGGACAGGTCTGGGCTCCGGGTGGTGGTCAGAGACACTGTAATCTTATATGCAATGTGTCTGTGTCTCACACGCAGACTGAATTCATGTGTTAAATGTGCAATTTAAACATGATTTTTCAAGACACAGGATAAAGCTGTGCCTATGTGGAAAACCTTAAGGAACCTTAGCGTACACAATTAATTAAACTGCTAGGACCAAGCCATGGAGTACCAAGAATGCCTCAAAAGTTTCATTCAAAAAAAAACCCACAGGGGCCGGTGAGATGGCTCAGCAGTGTAAGCGCCTGCCTGGCAAGCGCGAGGGCCCGAGTTCGACTCCCGGAACCCACATACGAAAAAAGGGCTGGTGATATCGCTCAGTGGCATGGGCGTCTGCTGGCACGCGAGGTCCTGAGGTCGACGCCCCGGTACCCACACACACAAAAAAAAAACACAAAGAAAACAAAACAAAACTCTCCAAAGCCTGGGTGGTGGTGCAGTCCTACAATTCCAGCTAGTCAGGAGGCTGAGGCAGGGGTATCACAAGTTCAAGGCCAGCCTGGGCAGCATAGCTAGACCCTGTCTCAAAATAAATTTTTTAAAAAGGACCAGGGACAAAGCTCAGTGGCAGGGCACTTGCCTAGCATGTGTTCCGTCTCCGGCATGGCGATGTGGACAAGCCTCTAAGAATTACTAAGTGAGATGGGCCAAACATCAAGGCCAAAGGCTGCATGATTCACGTAAAGGAGATCCCTAGAACAGGCAGATCATAAGACAGAAAGCAGATTAGATTATCAAGCAATGGGGTAGGGGGTGAGGGGGCAGGAGGGAATCATTGCTCAATATCTAGAGAGTTTCTCCTGCGTGATGAAACTGTTTTGGAAACAGGTGTGGTGATAGGCGCAGTGAGAGTTGCACTGTGAGTGTAATTAACACCACGGAACCGCCCATTGAAAACAGTGAAGCTGGGCTTCGTGGTGCACACCTGGAACCCCAGCTACTCGGGAAACTGAGGCAAGAGGCTGAAAAATTCAAGGCTGGCCTGGATACCTTAGCAAGACCCCATCTAAAAGTAAAACTGGAAGGGCTGGACATGTAAACCAAGGGTGGCTACAGCAAGTGGAGAGCCTTGGATTCAATCCCAGAACGCAAAAAAAAAAGAAAGGTAAATATTTATTACAGTATTTTAAAATTAAAAATGTAATACACAAAACTTTTGAGTTGTGAATTCCATCTCAATAAAGCTGTTTGTTTGTTTGCTTGTTTGTTTATTTAAGACAGGGTCTTCCTGTGTAGTCCAGGTTGGGCTCGAACTTGCAATGCTCCCGCCTCAGCCTCCCCAGTAGCTGGGATTACAAGTATGTGCCACCACTCTGCCTGGTATTTTTAAAAAGACAAGTGCAGGCTGGGGGTGTAGCTCAGTAGTAGACCATATGCCTGGCCTGCAAGAGGGCCCTGGGCTCCAGCCCCAACTTCACATGCACACACACACACACACAAAAAAAAAAACCAGAAACTTGAAAACACCCTGAGGAAGTGCCACACTGTGCCTCAGTGCCTAGCCCAGGTGTGGGCAGAGCTGCCAGGGAAAGGAGCACCTGGTGAAGGGGTGCAGTGTTAGGGCAGCTTCTCTCTGGGTAGACAGAACCAGAGTGCTTTACATTTCCTTCGTCTTGTCCATATTTTCTTATTTTCTGTAAGGAGCACAAGCACACATTTCCTTGGTGAAAGAAAGATAAGGAAGGAGGGAGAGAGGGCAAAAACACTCTGCAGCACCTTCCTCAGCTAGTTTGCACCTCAAGAGTAGAGTCCAAGCCCCAAAGGCAACACCTACTGTCCTCTTTGTCCTTCTGAGGAGCTGCAGGACCTCAGAAGGCCACTCCTGCCCTGCAGGGCACAGACACAGGCGCCCCCTCCACTCCTCAGACACCCATTTCAGAGATGTGGAGACTGAGCTCCAGGTCAGGAGTGGAGCCCCTGCTGGCCTGAGCCTGAGCTGCTGCACCAGCTCTGTGGTTCAGCCTTCTCGTTGGAGGAAGGGCAGAGGGTGGCTTCCAGACCCGGCTCCTGCCCCAGCCCGAAGTGGCCACCCCCATTTTGTGCTTCCTGACTAGCTCCCCTCCCCCAGCTCTTCCCTCCTGCCCTCTCCTTCCTCAGACTGCCTCCCTTGGACTCCAACTCCCCACTCATTAGGTAGGGCCCAAGCACACGTGCTGGTCCGTGACATCCCCCACCTTCCCCTGGGGCTCCAGCCTCAGCGCTGCCCCACTACCCATGGCCTTCCAGTTGTACCGAAATTCCACGATGGGAAAGAAACCCCCAATTCCAGGACCCTGTCCTCCCTGGGACTCTCCTGACCACCCAGCCGGGGTCCGAATCTCTGGGGTGCATGGTGCCTGCAGGAGCCAGCCACTTGCTCCCCACGGGGTGCAATGAACCAGCCCTGCACGGTGAGCACAGCCTCGGCCCATGACTCTACACCAGCGACTTGTGGTTGGAGTCCTGGCTCTGAGGACCTGAGGTCAGGGATGGGGCTTCTCCGGGCCCAGTGTCCTCCTCTGATCTGGGGCTGTACGGTTTGATTGGTGCAGGCACATTCAGGCCTGGGGACAGGCTGGCTGCTCTGTGACCTTGCCGTGGTGGCTCCTAGTCGCAGTGACACTGGTAGTGCTCTAGCAGGCAGGACCGTGTCACTGGACTTCCCTGGCTGTGCCCTCGTTGTGGCTGTTCAGGGATGCTGAAGCAAGGGACCCTTCCAGACCACCCCACGACACACACACACACACACACACACACACACACACACACACACACACAGAGTCTTTGCCCTGGCCCTCCACCCCCACCCCAGGACAACGCTCTGGGCTGTTTTGGCGGCCTCCACACACTCGCTTTCCCAAGTTGACACCTTCTGTGTCAGCGGGCAGCCAGGAGGTGTGAAGGTGGCCGCGGGCTTGCTGGTAATGAGAACACCACCCGACGCTCGCCCTGCCCACCTTCCTGCCCGTGCTCCCACAGCCTGACACCCCAGGTCCTGAGGGGCCTTGGGAAGGACAGGAAAGGAGACCAGTGCTCAGAGATCCACCTCCAGGTAGCTTCATCCCTGGCCCTGCTCCCAGCCCTGTGCCACCTGCTCAGGAAGAAAGTGGGGGCTGATTCCCTGGAGTGGGCTGTGGCAGCAGGGAGCTATTGGTGTGGGGAGAGCCTGCGATCAGCCACCAGTGTAGGCTGGACAGGGACAGTGCCTGCTCTCACCCTCTGCAGGCTCAGGGCTGGGTGAGCTTGAGGGGCAGCTCGGGCCCCAGCTCCCACCTGACTGCGGGGACACTGGCAGCACCAGGCTGGCCCAGCTGCAGTGGCACTGCTCTGCCGGCCCAGCTGAGCCACAGGCTCTGGCACGGAGGAGAAAAGGGTGGGGTGGCTGAGCCTGAAGATGCTAGGCAACCTTGCTCTGGGCTCCCTTGCCCTGGGACGGCCAGAGTCCTGAGGCCATGCCTCCTGTCCCCTCCCTGATTCAGGGCCGCAGCTCTGAAAGGACTTCTGTGGTCACCAGGATCAGCATCGTGTCGGGCAGCACTTAGCTGGAGCTGTTAATGCGCACCCACTCCTGCTCCCAGAAGTGCTTGGCACGTCATTTTCCAGCCTCCTCTTGTTGCACCCAGGAGCAGCTGCTCTCTCCCCCACAGGACAGAGCCTCTGATCCTAGAAAGCCCTTCAGATTCTCTCAAAGCCCTGCTAGCTCTGGGCCTTTGGAGGCAACTATTACATCATCTCATTTTTTTCTTCTTGGGCCAAACGCCCGGAGCCCTTCAGCTATTTTGCTGGTGACCTAGCTTCAAGACCCTCACCTAACTCTCCCCTGAGCTAGGGATTGTCCCCAAGCCTCATCACCCATGGCCCCCAGTTTCACCATGTACTGTAGGTGTGGGCCACACTGCCTGGGGAATGGAAGCCCTCACCTCCTTGGCTGAAGACATCCTCCTCCTTGCAAATTCACATTTGCCCCTAACATGTGAGAGGCAGTGACCCCGGCCCTCCCCACACACGCTGCCATTCACCCCACAACTCCAGACCCCAAACTTGAAGGAAGGAGACACGGGGCTCTGTGGAGTGCCTCTTACTACATCTGAGGGCTACTCAAGCTGTCAGGATCTCTTTAGATCCTGGCTGTTAAGCAGTTCGCTTCTGGGCTCAGGTCTGACTCCAAGGGAGATCAGTCCACAGCTTCGCGCAAGACCATGATGATGCAGGGACGAGGCTGGGAGCAGATGACGAGCACCCTTCTTCCGGGTAGACATCCGCCCTGTCCTCTTTTACAGGGCTCAGTCAGCTGTAAATTCACTTAACAGTCACTGAGCCCACTGGCCCCCTCAGTGACAGGAAGCCTAGGAACTGTCTCATGATGCAGACAAGGATGATGACTGGCTGCTCATACCATGCACTCAAAGTTCTTCCTTAAACACTTTAAAGAAATCCAGGGCTGGACAGCCCAGACCTGGTATGGTTCTTCCATTTATCCCATGAATAAGTAAATAAATTGTTGTCGATGCCTCAGGACTTCTTACCTCACCCTCTTTAGTGCACGGCTTCTCTGCCCGAGACTGCTTCAGGCTCATAGGAAGGCAGCTGAAGTTCCAACCATCCCATGTTTCCCAGATGGCAAGAAAACATGAGGGAGGAGAGCCACAGGACCGTCACTCTTAGTGCTAAAGCGTTCTCCCAAGACAGGCCCGATGGTACACACCTGGGACCCCGGCTACTTGGGAGGCAGAAGCAGGAGAATCACAAGCTCAGGGCCAACCTGGTCAATTTAGGGAGACTCCATCTCAAAAAAGGCCGAGGGTATGCTCTGTGGTAGAGTGTTGCCCAGCCCGCGTGAGGCCTTAGGTTCAATTCCCAGGATGGGGCAGGGAGGGGGCACAAATGAATTCAGAGGGTTTGTTTAGGTTCATCCTCTGTAACAATTAAGCTGGAGGCCAGCCTGGGCAACACAGGGTGACTGCTACCTCAACAAAAGTAAGTAAGTAAATAAAGAGCTCTCCCAGAAACCAGTGACACTGGCCATTCCCTCAGCATGTTACCGGCCACAACACAGGTCCTTCTGTTATTAAGGAAAAAAGGTGAACAGAGGTGTAACAGATGTTGTGTGACAACTTACAGTGTCAGCCACACGCATGAAGTCCACACACTCAGGACCACATGGCCCTGCCCAGCGCCCCCCATCTCAGTTAGGGTGAACCTGCGGGTGCCGGCACGCGGAGGCCCGGACAGCACCGGGCTGGAGCCCTCCTTCGGAACGGGTTGGTCAGACGCCAGAGAAGCGGGGAAAAGGCCCTGTGGGCTGGGACCCATGCTGGGCTTGTCCGCTCTGAACCCAGCGCAGGTTCCAGCACACAGAAAACCCAGGCTCCACACCCACTCCCAAGAGGGGGCCCTGTGTGAGGGTCCAGGCTGTGGCAGGTGGGTCTGGCATCTGGGCCCCAGCCCTATCACATGAGCAGCTGCTTCTGAGGCTGCACTGTAGCCTTGCCTAGCTCATCTGTCAGCAGCAGCACCAGGCTTCTCTTCTTCTGCCCTCCAGCTGTGGTGAGGAGCCAGTGTCCTGCTGAGGATGGCCCTAGTCTGGGTCCTGGAGGAGAGAGGCTGGTGATGGGGGGGATGGGCACCCAAGGCCTGGGGCAGGACGGTCCCAGAGAAGGAGCCAATCACTTTCCTTCCACCAGGGCCAGCACTGAAGAAAGAGCCCCCGTGCAATCAGTCTATTCCTTTACCCACCTCTGCTGCCCTGAGCTTGCTATAAGCCTAACACCAGCTAAATACTATGCCAGGCACTATCTTATTTTACCCCAATTACCCTGGTATCATAATCCCCACTTTACAGATGAGAAAACTGAGGGTGAGTTTCCCAAGCGGTGGAGCTAGGTCCTTAAACGAGGCCCCTGAGACTTGGCAGCCAGCTCTAACCTCAGGGGACCCTGCCTCCCAGGAGCAGTGGGGAACTGTTTTGGTCTCCTTCCTGGTGATGAGGGTGCCTTATGCTTCAAGAACCTGGCTGAGGGGCCAGGGAAAAGCCAGGGCCGCAGCAAGCCCACGTGCCATCTTCCAGAACTTAGACTGTGACATCCCACAGTTAGCCTAGCCCAGGCTCTGGGCCAGGCCAAGCCAAGGCTGAAGCAGGCCTGACTAGTCCAGACAGGGAAGGGTAGTGGGCACCACGTGCAGGGCCCTGTGTTTGGGCGCCTGCTCATTATTCATTGTCACGCATGGGGCTTCCCTGTAGACTGGCTCTATAGGTGTGCAGGGGCAGGGAGGTGGTGGTGGTGGGATGTTCTGGATCTTTGGAGGTCACCACCTTAGCAGAGACCACAAAGCCATTCCACCATTGCATATGCAGCTGCTCAGCCCTTCAGAAAACTAAAAACACACTAGAGAGGCATCAGTAAGGGACAGACTATAGTAGGTAATTTGCAATGGAGTATCTGAGGTTTTTTTGGCAATGAAATATTATACAGTCGTTAAAATGTGTGAGTCAGGGCCAGGGATATAGCTCAGCAGCGCAGCACCTGCCTGGCAAGCGTGAGGTCCTGAGTTTGAGTCCCCATACCCCCCAAAAAATATGTGTGAGTCAGAAACATCAATAAAAAAAAAAAAAAAAAAAAAAAAGAAACATCAATAAAAATACACTGAAATTCCAGAGCGCAGTCCAAGCTTCCTGTGTACGGGGTGCAGATGGGTAGGGGAAATGACTTCCAATGTACTGTACCACAGTAGGGTTGCTATAGTTGATGACAACTGTATAATTTCAAATGACTAATTGAGGGCATTTCAAATGTTCCTGGCACAAAGAAATGATAAATGTTTGGGGTGATGGATAGGCCAGTTACCCCGACGTGATCACTACACATTGTATTCATGCACTGAAATGTCAGCTGCACCCAAGCAATATGCACAATTATTTGTCAGTTACAGCAATGCCTCCGTTCACGAACTTAATTTGTTCTAAGATTTTGGAAAAGATGACCATCTTTGTGTTCATGCAGGAAAGATAGCCATGGTTGTATTTGTCACCTGATGCAGAGTTTGCAAACAAAACCAAATTTGCCAAATGCTTCTGTTTGTGAACCAAACTGTTCGCAAACAGAAGTGTTCGTGAACTGAGGTACCACTGTAGATTGTTTTGAAAGCGATGAATGTGGCTTGTAACTGTCAGGTACATGTGAGTTCATTCCTTGACAGGTAATATGTCAAGAAATTTATAGTGCTGTGTGGTCTTGGATGAATAAATGATGTACTTATACTCCATCTGGCATTATTTTAACTTAAAAGGTCTAGGATTGAATGTCCCCTCTTCTGTTAGGAGCCACTGTTTTTGAAATCTTGTTTTAAACCCTCTTACATCATTGGATTAGTATGTGTTCCATTGCTATAACAAAATGTCAGAAGCTGGGTAATTTGTAAAGAAAAAAGGTTTGATGAGCTCATAGTGCTGAGGGCCCCAGAACATGGTGCCAGCTTCTTCACACACTGGTAGGGCCCTGATGGTCAGTGACATCACTAAGTTGGGAAGATGTGTGGACAAGAGATCATGTAGCAAGACAGGGACCTGGGGAGGAGCCAGTCTTGGTCTTGTTTTTGAGACAGGGTCTCACTATGTAGTCTAGGCTGGCCTTGAACTCACGGTGATCCTCCTACCTCAGCCTTCCGAGTGCTGGGATTATAGGCATGCACCACCACACCCAGCCTTAGTCCTGCTCTCTGTAAGAACTCTGACAACAACTAACCAGAGCCCATGAGAAGGGCATTAATCCTCCAAGGGCACACCCCTAATAATCTACCCAAGTCCCACTGCCCCTTTTGTCCCCTGTGGTACTTGGGATGGAAGCCAGGGCCTTTGCATAGAGCTACATCCCCAGCTCCACCTTTTAAAATTTTTATCGGTACATGATTCCAGTACATAATGATTACACTCCTGGTGGGGAGCTGGTGCATGCACATAACATCTTAATTCTTTTCTTCATTCCCCTCCCTTCCCCCCTCCCTCCATCTCTCCTTTTTGCAAAAGACCTATCTCCCTATTTCCTATTAATTTTTTTTTGTGCTTTATTTATAGTTTAGTTTTCTCATTAAAGAGAAATGTGTGATATTTAAGCTTGTGTGTCTGATTTATTTCACTTAACATTGTGGTCTCGAGGTGCATCCATTTTCCTATAAATGACTCAACCTAGCCCCTTTTTAAAATTTGAGATAGGGTCTAAGTCACTACATTGCCAGACTTAATTAGAACTTGCAATCCTCCTGCTTCAGCCTCCCAGAGAGCAGAGATTATATGTGTGCACCATCGTGCCCAGCAATATGACCCACTACTAGAAAAAAGAAATGAGTCCTGACACAGAATGGTCTTTAATCATACGTTGTTTTGCCAGGCGTGGTGGCGCATGCCTATAATCCTGGCACTTGGGAAGCTGAGGCAGGAGGATCACTGCAAGTTGGAGGCCAGCCTGGGCTCCAAAGTAAGTTCAAAGCCAGCCTGAACTGCATAGTGAAACCCTGTCTCAAAAAGACCAAAAAAAAAAAAAAAAAAAAAAAAATCATATGCTGTTTAATGAAAGCAAAAAAATCCAGCACGTTACAGGGTGAGAAGTACAATGCAGAGTGTGCATAACAGACCTGCATGAGTAGTGTCTTGGCGCACATTCCGTTGCTGATTGAATACTACAGGCCAAGTAATTTGCAAGGAAATGTGTTTCTGACGGTCTGGAGGCTGGGAGGTCCAAGAGCTTGGTGCTGGCATCTGGTAAGGGCAGGGGACACTGCACACCAAGAAAAAGCGAGCATGTTAGAACGTGCTTCCTTTTGCAGCAAAGCCTCTTCTGGAGAGCACATCAATCCTGAAGTGAACAGGCCACTCGAGCACAGAGGGCTCAGGACCCAGTCACCCCCAAAGGTGCACCTCTCAACCTGCTGCACTGGGGACCAAGCATTCAGCACAGGAAATCAGGTTGGGGGGGACAGACCCAAAGGACACTAAGCACTGTGTGCCTTTTGAGGATACAGAGTTCATACAAATGCACGACCTAGTAACTGCTGTCACCTCTGGGGAGACACAGGGGTGGTTAAAGGGACTCCAGCCTCAACTATCACATTTCCATTTCTCACAGAGAAATGGACTGATTATGTAACTTAGATAATTAAAAGCTGATTTTTAAAAACAGCCATGAAAAATTTACAAGGCCCTCTGCTACCTCAGGCTGCTGTGGGCTGATCTATTTTTGAATGCTGTTGTCATGTGGACCTTTAGTTGATGGCTAATTTTTAAAATTATGTCACCCTTCTTCTCAAAAATCCCTATGGTGGGGCCGGTGAGATGGTTCAGCAGCGTAAGCACCTGCCCGGCAAGTGCGAGGGCCCAAGTTCGACTCCCGGAACCCACATACGAAAAAAAGGGCTGGTGATATCGCTCAGCGGCACAGGCGCCTGCTGGTATGCGAGGTCCTGAGGTCGACCCCCGGTACCCACAAAAAAAATAAAATCCCTATGGCTCCCTATGGTTTTGGGAACGACACCCAACTCTTTAGCCCAAACCCAGCCCCCTAGTGCCCTGGGGGTCCACTGCCAGGCCTCTGCATATGCAGGTCTTTCTGGAATGTTCTCCTCACTCCCCTCTCCTTGCTCAAATCCTACTCATGGCTCACGGCCCAGCTGCAACCTCTCCATCTCAGTGCCCAGAGTCCAACTGTCTCTGGCCCTCTCAGCCTTCAGGCTCAGCCCTTTCCCTGACATCACAAGGACCCTGATGCCTCCCTCAAGGTGTAACTGTTACTGATAAGTTTACTTTGTCAATTTTACCGTCAATCATTTCTCACATCAGTTCTGTAATACTATAATTATTACTCCTGTTTGACTGAGCTCTGGTTAAGTTCAGGTTAAAGGCCCTGCCCAAGGGCACCTAACTAGTTAGTGGCACAGCTACTAGTTATATAATGGGCTGTTCATGTGTCTTTCAAGACTGAAATCTCAGGACAGCAGAGGCAGTGACTAGCTTGGTCATCCTGATGTGGCTGGCATTTACCAGCTGCTAAATAAATATAAATTCAATAAATAATGTCCTTAAAGTGCCTTGAATATTAGTACCTTCTTTTTAAAATGATACCAGCAGGGCCGGTGAGATGGCTCAGCGGCTTAAGCGCCTGCCCGGCAAGCGCGAGGGCCCGAGTTCGACTCCCGGATCCCACATACGAAAAAGGGGCTGGTGATATCGCTCAGAGGCATGGGTGCCTGCTGGCGCGCGAGGTCCTGAGGTCGACCCCCCGGTACCCACAAAAAAAAATAAATAAATAAATAAAATGATACCAGCAAAAGGCCCATGATTCCAAGCGCTCTACAGGGATCATCCCAGGCAGCAGGCATCTTCCCTTACTATCAGAAGGATGAAGCTACCTGGGCCCACGGATGGTCAGTGATCTGCCCAAGGCCACACAACAAACAGAGGCCGACCTGGGGCCCCATCACTCATTTCCATGGCCCACTGTGCCTTGTCCGTCCGCCTTCTCCAGAATGTTGGGTTCCAAATTCCAGATGTAGAAAGAAACATGGGCGGTGAGATGATTTTCTCAGCGACACTCAGCCAATAGGCAAAGGGGGTTCTGGGGACCCAAGAGGTCCCCCCAAGGCACGCCCCCTCCCCGTGGCCTTAGCAGGGCCTTAGCAGGGCCCTGGGGTGAGTTCCTGGGCACAACTCCCTCAGGCTGAGGATGGCACAGGCGATCGCTCTTAAAGAAGGTCCGTGAGACCTGCAGGCCCTGGCACCACCTCCAGGGGGGCTCCCGGGCACCCACCCTGCAGCGGACGGGAAAACGTGGAGTGCGGGTGGGAGTAGGCGCGAAGCTCGGCAGCTCCATCCAGATGTGAATTGTCCCTCCCACACTTCCCGGGCAGTGGGGGCCTCCATTAGAACCCCCAAGGAGTCAGAATCCACACCTCCGCAAATGGGCCGGCTTTCCCAGGGCCCCCCTGCCCAGACCTTGCCTGGGCTCTGTGGGTTTTGACACCTCTCTGCAACCTGGCGGGGGGCCACCTCGCACCTTTGGTCGGGATAAAAGCTCTGGCCTGAAGGTGGCCCCAGCCTCCCGAGCCCGCAGCTCCGGCCATGGCCCGCTCCCCGCCGCCTCCGCACGGCCTCCTTGGCCTCGACCCCTGGGTCTTCTCCCAGGGCTGGGGCTGGGCCGGCCACGCGGACTCCACGTCGCCCGCCTCCTCCTCGTCGGACTCGTCGGGCTCGTGCCCCTGCGACGGCACCCGCGGCTCCTCGCAACCGCTGCCCGCGAGCCGCGGTGCCCGCGCCTCGGAAGCCACCGCGACGACGCCCGGACGCGCGCGTCCCGGACCCGCGGGGGGACCGCGGCGCAGCGCCAGCGAGCGCGAGAAGCTGCGCATGCGCACGCTCGCCCGCGCCCTGCTCGAGCTGCGCCGCTTCCTGCCGCCGTCCGTGGCGCCCGCCGGCCAGAGCCTCACGAAGATCGAGACGCTGCGCCTGGCCATCCGCTACATCGGCCACCTGTCGGCCGTGCTGGGCCTCGGCGACGACAGCCTGCGGCGGCGGCGGCGGCGGCGAGTGGACGCGGCGTCCCCGCGGGGCTGCCCGCTGTGCCCTGACAGCGGCGGGGTGTCCTGGGGGTCCCCTAGCGCCTGCCCCGGTCCCAGCGCTGTGCCCGAGAGCTTGGGGAGCAGGGTCTCCGACGCGGATCCCTGGGGGACACCCCCTTACTGCCCCAAGATACAGTCGCCCCCGCACCAGCCCCTGGGGAGAGCCCCCGACGCCGCTCTTTGGATGCCGCTCCAGGCCTGCGCGGGGACACAGCCGTCCCCAGAGCCCGCGAGCGCCGCTGTGCCCTGGACGCAGCCGCCTGCGCCCCCGGAGCTGGCGGCCGTGTACCAGGTACGCACTGCAGCCCTGGCCTCCGTTCCTGGGGTGGTCGCGGGCTCAGTGGTAAATGAGTGGTTTGGTAGTCTCTGCGAAGGTGTCCGACTTTCCGGATCCCTTAATGGTGGGGGGATGGAAGGGACCCTAACCTTCTTGGGGGAAGAGGTAAGGGATGGCCCTTGTCTTGCTCAGAGGCCAGGGTGGAAGGCTGGGGCAGGGGCTGCACTGTCAGGAAATTCTAAGCGTTCCTTTAAGGCCTCAGTGAGGGGAAGTAGGGCCAGGGGTTAAGGACAGCATTTCCCAAAGAGACGGGCCTGGAGTTGGAACCTTCACGATTTCTTAAGGTTTCATTCATTCATTTCTTTGTGAACGACTTGCAGTCTATAAAGGATCTATTAATAGCCACATTTTGCTGGATATGGGGGCACACCACAGCTGTCTGGGAGGCTGAGGCAGAAGGATTACAAGTTTAAACTCAACCTAGGCAATTTAGGGATTGAAACCCTGTTTTAAAATTAAAAAAAGAAAAAGAGGGGATTGGGGATTTAGCTCACTGCAAAAGCCCTGAGTTTCATCCTTAGTAGCATAAAAAAACAACCAAAACCAAATAACCAACCTTTATTAAACACTTGTCTGCCCCCCACAGTTCTGGGCACTTTGTATGTCTTCATTCAGCCCTTCTAACAACTCAGCAAAGTGGTCATTGGCAGCCCCACTGTACACATGAGAAAGCTGAGACAAAAAGAGGTTGCCTGAGTTTGCACAGCAATGAGGAGCAGTGCGGGGTTCGAGGGTTGGCAGTTTGCTTCAGAGCCTGCTGGTGACCACTTTGTTCCCTGCATCTGTGGCACCTGTGCTGTTCAGACTCCACCAGCCACAGTCCGGTGGCACCCGGATAACAAGCTGTTCTCTCCCGCAGGGAATCTCTGCGCAGGAACACTGTCTGTCACCGGGGAGCCCACCCCTCCTGGCCCGCCCTTCATGCCAGAGACTCCAGCCTCGCACCCAGTGGGGGTGCTGGGGCCACAGTGCCGAGGTGCTCCCCACCTCAGAGCCCCAGGGACCCGGGCCTGCCTTCCAGCCCGGTGATGTGAGCCCTGCCCAGCGCTCAGGCCCGCCACTCAGCGGCTGCCCTGAACTTTGCCGAGAAGATTTGGAGGGGACCCACCTGGGCATCTTCTACTAACTGCCCTGTGGCCGCTCTTTTCAGCCTGAAGTCAGGCCCACCGTGTGGACTGTCATGGGCTTCTTCAGGGCCTTTTCAAGCTTCCTTTTGCCAAGGAGCCCCTTTTCTATGCAGTGCTTACCATTGAAGCAGTGTGGGAAAACACAGATAGTGGGTGTCCTCCCTGGCCACAGCAGGGGCCGTGGCAGTGTCCTCCACTGCTGTGCACTGCCCTACAGAGCCCTGTGCACCACAGAGCACAGTCCAGGCTACTCAGACCAGGGTGCTGCTTGACCCCAAATGAGGCAGGGCTGGGACTGGTGGGGAAAGGGGTGGGAGCCAGGCCTGCGCCCTGCCTCTGGGTAACAGCTGGCCAGGATCCTGCGTGCTTAGATATGCTGTAATTCTTTAAAAAAGCAAAAATACACCTAGTAAAAATTTGGTTTGGTCTGTTTTCGTTCTATCCTTGTAGGTTTTTCTAGGTTTTCTGGAAAAGGGGGACAGAGTGGGGACCTTTGGGAAACAAGTCCGGCTGTGCTTCCCCTCTTTGAATCCAAAGCTGCTGTGGTTGACATGGCCCCTGCCTGTCAGCATTTGTGTTTCCTGTGCCTGGGCTCAGGTGGGAGCTGCAGCTGGCCTGTCGTGTGTGCGGGGTGGCACAGGTAGCTGAGGGTTGTCACCCACACACCACCTCTGCTTGCTTGCATCCTCCTGAGTGCTTGCCTGCTGACCCATGGGGGTGCTGCATGCAGTTATGGACAAACAAGACCTCAGACTGGGGACATCTGTGCTTTCAGGTGCCTTCATAGCTGTGTAACGTTCTTTCAAAAGGACGCTGTGACTGTCTCCCATGTATTTGTATGTGGGCTGCCACGGCAAAATACCACCCAGCAGGTGTCGTAGGCAACAAGTCCGTTTTCTCACTTCTGGAGCCAAGATGAAGGTGTGGGCAGGGCTGTTCCTGAGGCCTCCTTGTCTTATAGATAGTCTCCTCACTGTGCTGTTTGTGTCCTAGCTCTTCTTAGAAGGATACCAGTCATACTGGGTTAGGGCCCACCCTAAGGACCTCATTTAATCTTAGTTACCTCTTTGAATAAACCCTCCAAATTCAGCTCCATTCTGAAGTACTAGAGGTTAGGCCTTGTATTAGTCAGTTTTTTGTCTCTGTAACAGAATACCCAAGGCAAGTTGTAAAGAGAAAAGGTTTGTTCTGGCTCATGGGTTTGGTAATCCCAGGCTGACTGGCCCCATTGTCGTGGACGCCGAGGGCAGAGAATCATAGCAGGAATGCCTGGACGAACAAGGGCAAAGAGCAAAAGGAAGGGCCAATGCAGTCTCCTATGGTGGCTGCCACCACTGACTTCAGGATCTCCCATGGGGCCCCACCTGCCAAAAGTTCCACTACCTCCCAATAGCACCACCCATGGACTTTTGGAGACAACCAACATTGAAGCTAGAGCAGGGCTTAAACAGGAATTTTAGGGGGACGTGGTTCAACTTGTAACATCTGATGTTAAGTACTCTGTGTAACTGGGCAAGCTTTGAAGTCTCCCTGCCTCAGCCTCCTGAGGGCTGGGATTACAGGCATGCACCACCACACCCAGCTAGCTTTTCTTTAGTATCAGGATTCTTACGCCTGGCACATAGTAAATGCTTGATAAAAGGCATAGCTGAGTAGAGACTTTGCTTAAGAGATGACCTAGTCAAGTGGTGCCTAAACCTGGCTGTGAGCTTTGCGCAGTGGAAGTAGCACAGCCAATGAGGTTTATCCGAGGCATGATTATTGCTAATTGAAACTAAACCTGGCTGTGTGTTGAGTCATCTGGGGCCAGGGTCACACTCTGAGCGACTGATTTAGTGTGCCATTTCCTAAGATCCTCTCTAAGGAATGCTGAGGCCCAACCAGGTTAGGGAGCAATGGATCTTCTTTACCTCTTCATTTTATACCTGGGGAAACAGGCTCAAGCAGGGAAGCAACTTCCCATAGCCCCCCAGGTGGGTATGGACATCAGGCCCCTGACTCCTAGTCCAGTGCTCTCTCCTTCCCAAGGAGACCCAGGGTCTTGGTCCATAGGCTCGGCATTTGCACCACAGGCAGAGGTCGACAACCGCTCACTTCCTTTCTGCAGTGCATACCCACTGTGTTTCCCCAGGTCTGGGCCCTGCACATGCTTGGGTGGGGTCCAGGACCAGATGGGCCACCAGCTGTAGCCGGATAAGAGCGTCTGGTGCTTGTAGGCTGTGGCAGCCTCGCTCCCCAGCTCCTTCCACATGTCCCTGGGGTGGGGAAGGCGAGAAGCTCCAGCACTGGGGCAGGAGCCACATGCAGATGGCCAGCCGTAGAGGCCTGGGAGACACCCTGAATGCTGCTGTGGGGAGGGGAGACCTACCATGCAACCTCTGGGAGGGACAGCCCCCACTGTGCCCTTTCATAACAGTGTCCCCTCCCCACCCCATCCCTTGTCTGTGGCTCTTACCCGGGATACAGGACCCAGGCAGTGCCCTGCGCTGCACCTCTCTGCTAAGTCCCAGCAGGAGAGAAAGAGAGGCTGATGCAGGCACCCTCCCTGAGATGAGTGGTCGACCCACATCTTCCTAGGAACCCCAGGCACCATCTATAATGTACTGGACACCTGCTGAGTGGTTTGCCCAGTCTCCCAATGACCAAGAAATGTAGAAGACAATGCTGGGCCCACCAATATAGAATATGCACTGATTTTGCACATGGCCCCCAAGGCTGCAAGAAGCATTGCCTGGCTTGGTGCTGCAAGGTCACCTCTGGCCGGCCCATGCCCTCTGCTTTCTGTAGCTCCTGCTGTCCTAGGGTGCAGATGGTCCCCCTACTGGCTGGCAGGGCCCTGGATGGGGAGTCAGCAGCCCGAGTTCTGTTAGTTTCTGCGCAGTATTTGACCAAGGCTCTGCAGGCGGTGGGTCTTCGGGGACTGGTTTCCTCCAGCCTCGTGGGGCATTATGGATGCCAGCATTGTAAGCTGACGTCAGAAGCATGCAGGTATGATGTCACAGACCCTCGCCCAGCTCCAAATGAACCCGGGCTTCCACTGCATGCAGCACCGGCCAGAGCCTCTCCTTGTGCACCAGCATCCTTGACTGTAAGAGAGTGCTGAATGTGCAGCTCAGAGAAAGAGCGTCTGCTCACATGTGAGGCCCTGGCTTCCATTACCAGCACCAAAAGCATACTCATAAAAAATAAACCAAATAATCATTTTTTAAGCTGGGTGTGGTGGTGCATGCCCAGCACTCGGGAAGCTGAGGCAGGAGAATCACTGTGAGTTCAAGGCCAGCCTGGGCTACATAGCAAGACTCTGTCACAAAACAACCAGAAAAACAAAACAAACAAAACAAAAATCATTTTTTAAAAAGCCAAGATAAAGATGGTCTTCCCTTAGGGTGAGATAATGTACATCAACAGCTTGGCCCATGCTGGCTACAGAGAGTAATAGGATCTGGCAGCTCTTCTCTCTAGCAGGCTGACTGTCCCTAGTAATGTCCCAGGAGCACTGAGCCTACCAGGGACCCAAGTGCTGAGTCTGTCCCTCCCCCATCTGGGCCCCAGAAGGTCAAGTGCCAGCCGTGGCCCCTGGGTACTGGCGACAGGAAGGGCTGGCCAGAGCGGAGGGATGGGGGCGGATTTAATCTGGAGGGATGAGGGAGATTTAATCTGGGGCGACCCAGGGAGCTTCCCCAGATGGGGCCCCAACACCGGTCCCCCCCCCCGCCCTTTGATGTGCAAATGGCAGCAGGGGAGTCCGGAGCCTTCCAGGCCCCTGGCTGCTGCTTCTCACACTGGCGGAGGTGGGGTGGGGTGGGGTGGGGTGGGGTGGGGTGGTGGGTGGCTGATGAGTTTCCAGCTGGGATCCTGGGATAGGGACACAACAGTCAGCTCTCCTGGGAGGGCCCATGTGCTCAGAGGTCACACCCTGACCTCACTGCCCTCATGCCCATGAGGGAACAGAGGCTTGGGGTTCAGATCCCTGACTCCAGAGAGAGAGTGGGCCCCCAAGATCCAGCTGAGGACCCTGTTGTGGGTGGCAACTGGAGGCAACCCAAGTTCCTGCAGCTGCCCACGACCCCCTTCGGTCCCTACCCCCAACCTTGATGCTCAACTGGGCCTCATGGGGCTGGGGCCAAGGCCAGGGGTAGGGGGAGCTCCCTGGAGCCCAGCTCCAGTCTCGCGCCAAGAAACACCCGGGGACCACCAAGGAGCCACGCGCCTATTCCCCAGCCCTGGCCACCAGGTCACCCGCAGAGTGCGGCCTGCTGTGCTGGGAGAGACACAGCCTAACCTCGTGAATTGCCTGTCTGAGCCCTCAGCCTGGCCTCTGCATAGTTGCTCTAGAAGACACCCATGCCCTTCACCAATTGCTATCAGGCTGCCTCGGAGCCTCGGCAGTGAGACAGGCCCTCAGCCAGGAGTGGTAACTGTAGGCTTCGGGGCCCCCCCCAGCCCCCAATGCCATCACTGCACTGTGGGTTAGCATGGGTTCTTGCTTTTGGTAATAATAGAAATTAAAACTACAGCACTATCCCAGAACTTGGAGGTTGAGGCAGGAGGATTGCTGCAAGTTCAAGGCCAGCCTGGGCTACATAGTGAATTCAAGGCCAGCCTGTCAAAACAAACAAACAAATAAACAGAACAAAAACAAAAAACTAAAGCACAAATTAACAGGAAAAAGCTTTAATTGGAAAGTAAGAAAAATGGTAAGGGACTTTAGGTTGAGGAGCTAAGATCAGGTCAACCGAAAAGGCAGGAGGCCAGCTTGAAGGATCAGCTGGGCTGGGGTCCCCTGATCATTCACCATAAAAACTGAAGGCCAAGATTAGTTATTTATTGGGCATTTGTAGGCCCAAGTGAAGAGTCACAGTTTTTAATAAAAACCACTTTTTAAGTCCCTTGGAGAAAACCCAAATCAAGCTCTTCAGGGGTAACAGGTGAAGGGCCCAGGATTCTCCATCCTTATGGTGGTCTCTGACTGTGTCACCTCTACTGTCCCAAGTGTCCCTGGGGCGCCTGGGACTCAGGAAGAGGGGCCCCTAGCAGCACCCTACTCCTTCGCCTTGCATTGGGGTGGTGCTTTCAGGAAAAGTGCCCCATCCATCCTTCATCTGTTGGGACCAACTGTGCCTGGTAGGGTGACAGCTGTGGACTCACTGTCAGGCAGGTAGTTAGACATTAACAGGCCTAAGAGACAAAGGAGGGGCAGAGTCCATAATAGCTTTGCTGGTTATAGTTAAGAAAGAGCATGGTATGTGGTACATTTATAATTATGTTAGGTCTCAGACACAGAGCAATCCCAAAGAGCATAATGACATGTTAAGATTACACATTGTGCACATTCCTTCTGATACCCGGGAATCTATTTCCAGAACAAGGCACACAGCATTCCTGGGTGCCATGGCTGGTGCCTGGTGGTATTGGACAGGGGGAGCATTCTTTAAAGACACTCCTTCCTGGGGCTGAGAACTAATTCACAGCAGAACTTATCTTTCAGAAATTTCTTAATGGCTAAGGCCTCTGGGGGAACCAGCCATCTGAAAATAAGATATTTTTGAGATATGGACATTTCAAAGCAACCTCTAAGAAAAACATTGCTAAACATAATTACCATTGTTCCCTGAACTCCAGAGTAACTGTTTGCATGAAAAGGTCTCCCTTCTCGTCTGAAGGCACCGCTCTGGCTCTATTTGCTTTACAGTAAACTCTGCCTAAGCTTCTGCACGGCTGCCTATGTGTCTGGACTGAAATCTTTCATCAGAGACACAAAATTCGAGGACAAAGGACCTACTTCCCAGTGACATTACCACGCCTGTTGGGGCCTGGCTCCTCACTCCTACTCCAGCTTAGGAAAGAGTCTTGAAGCTCATCTAGAAACCTTTTATTTACAATTTCTCTTAGAAAAAAAATATACAGATCTGGTGCCCTGTTGATTGCTCAGGTTCGAATCTTTGCAGGAGGTGAGAGGGCGTCAGGGCGGCCCCTCTAGGCCATCCACTGTCCATCGAGGGCTTCTGCCCAGCTGGCCGTGGAGCTGGGCTTCCCTGAGATCAGCCCTAGGGTGGTGTTGGCATGCGGGGCAGGGGCTGGTGGCCCCAAACACCCGAAACTTTGTCTTTGAGGGTTGGATATTGCCCTCGGAGAATGGAGGTCCTGCCAGGCCACAGAGCCCTGGGCCTCCCACAGGGCCAGGCGATCCCAAGGACCAGAAACTACTGGCTGTTGGTGGTGAACCACTGCAGCACGGCCTCCTTGTTCTCCTTCACCCAATTTATGTTGGCTCGCGTCTTCTCCAGGGCCTGCTCCAGAGCCCGGGTGCCCGAGCCAAAGCCTACATCCTTGTTGTTCTCCTTGAATTCCTCCAGCTGCCAGGGAAACAAATATGTCAGCCCCACGGGGGTCTCCACCACAACCTCGAGGAGGGGAGGGGGCTCCCAGGGATGGAGGCTGTACCCAGTCCCCTGGGACCACGTCCTCCTCTACCCAGAACTTGCCAAATGACAGCCCCAGGTGAGATATAGCTCAGGAAAGCACCTGGCCCCCCTGAGCAATAGTTCATAGACTCTGAGCATTTAATTGAAGTACCATCTCAATCCAATCAAGAGGGGCGAGAGGGACGGATCTGACATCTGTGGAAATAACAGCCAAATTGAAAAATCTTGGAAATTACTAAACCACAAATGATCCAGGTGCTCCAATAAATAACTGGCTTTTATAAAGGGTGGAGGAGGCTGGGGAGGACTGTAGCTCATGGTAGAGTGCTTGCTTGCCCTAGGTTTGATCCCCAGCACCGCAACAAACAAACAAACCCCCCAAATCCTGTTACAGATTAGAAGATGTATCAGCACTGGAGGTTCTGGCCAATTAGGCAAGAAAATGGGATAAAAAGCATCTAGAAGGAAGAAGTAAAACTCTCTCTATTGGCAGATAACATGATTTTGTTTATATAATTTTTTTTTTTTTTTTGTGGGTACTGGGGGTCGACCTCAGGACCTCGCGCGCCAGCAGGCGCCCGTGCCGCTGAGCGATATCACCGGCCCTTTTTCATATGTGGGTTCCGGGAGTCGAACTTGGGCCCTCGCGCTTGCCAGGCAGGTGCTTATGCCACTGAGCCATCTCACCGGCACGTTTATATAAAATCTTAAGAATTAGGGCTGGGGCTGTAGCTCAGTGGCTGAGCACTTGCCTGGCATTCACAAGACCCTGGGTTTGATCCCCAGCACCACACACACACACACACACACACACACACACAACAGAAAAAGAAAAAGAAGCTCCTAGAACTAATGAATTCAGCAATTCAGTTGTAGAACACAAGATTAATATTAAAAAAAAAAACCAACTGCCCTCTTATACACTGAATGAAAATCCCCCACAGTGATAGCATCAAATAGAATAAAAGACAGGAATAAATTTGACAAAGGAAGTACAAAATTGCTATGCTGAAAACTACAAAACACTGTTGAAGAGAATTAAATAACACTGAAATAAAAGGGGGAAAGGTCAAATAAATCTGTGTCCATCGATTAGGAGATCTGATGTTGTTAAATTTTCTTTTTTTTTTTTTTTTTTTTTTTTTTGTGGGTACCGGGGGACGACCTCAGGACCTCACGCGCCAACAGGCACCCATGCCGCTGAGCGATATCACCGGCCCCTTTTTCGTATGTGGGTTCCGGGAGTCGAACTCGGGCCTTCGCGCTTGCAAGGCAGGCGCTTAAGCCGCTGAGCCGTCTCACCGGCTTAAATTTTCTTTTTTCTTTGTGGGTACCGGGGGTCGACCTCAGGACCTCGTGCACCAGCAGGCACCCGTGCCACTGAGCGGTATCACTGGCCCTTTCTTCGTATGTGGGTACCAGGAGTCGAACTCAGGACCTCATGCTTGCCAGGCAGGCACTTATGCCACTGAGCCATCTCACTGGCCCCCAATGTTATTAATATTATTAAGTCTCTAAGTTGCTCTGAAGATCCAGTGCAGGCCTTATCAAAATTCTTTTTTTTAGTTTATATTTTGCAGATAATGACAAGCTGATTCGAAACTTCATAAGGTAACGAAAGGGACCCAAAATAACCAAAACAGTCTTGGGGGGAAAAAAGTGAAGGAACTCACACTTGTCAATTTCAAAACTGACTGTAAAGCCACAACAATCAAGAGCGCAGAATGGGCAGGGTGCAAGGAGAGAAATACTTGCCACAGAGTGGAATCAAAAGTCCAGAAATTAAAAAAAAAAAAAAAAGTCTAGAAATAAACCCTTTCATTTATAGTCAACTGATTTTCAGCAAGATCACTAAAAGCACTCAGCAGGGAAGAAGTGTTTTCAACCAATGGTACTGGGATGACTAGAGAGCCACATGTAAAAATTTATAAAAAATGAAATCAAAATTATTGAATTCCAGGCCCGTGAGATAGCTCAGCGGCATAAGTGCCTGCCTGGCAAGCGCGAGGTCCTGAGTTCGACTCCCAGTACCCACATACGAAAAAAGGGCCGGTGATATCGCTCAGCACCACAGGCACCTGCTGGCAAGTGCGAGGTCCTGAGTTCGACGCCCGGTACTCACAAAAAAAAAAAAAAAAAAAAAAAATCGAATTCCTAGATATAAGAGCAAAAGCAATAACACTCAGAAAAAAAATACAGGCATGATTCTTTGTGACCTCGGTTACAGCAATGGTTCTTAGATATTACACCTAAAAGCACAAACAATGAAATTTCGTTAAAATTAAAAGTTTGTGTATCAAAAGACAATCCAGGGCTGGTGAGATGGCTCAGCGGCGTAAGCGCCTGCCTGGCAAGCGTGAGGTCCTGAGTTAGACTCCCGGAACCCACATACGAAAAAAGGGCCGGTGATATCACTCAGCGGCACGGGCGCCTGCTGGTGCGCGAGGTCCTGAGGTCGACCCCCAGTACCCACCAAAAAAAAAACAAAAGACAATCCAACAAATGGGAGAAAATTTTTGCAAATCATGTATCTGATAAGCATCTAGTAATGAAAAGAACATATATATATCTTTTAAAAATTTGCAACTCAATAATAAAAAGGCAACCCAATTTTAAAACAGGTAAAGAGCCAGGCATGGTGGTACATGTCTATAATCCCAGCACTCAGTGGGGTTGAGGCAGGAGGATTGTGAGTTTGAGCCTAGCCTGGGCAACTTAGCAAATTAGCAAGACCCTGACTCAAAGTAAAAACAAAAATATAAAAAGGGTTGGGCATGGGAGGTATGTAGCTCAGTGCCAAGGCCCTTGGTTCAATTCCTAGTCAATGCAGAAAGAAAAAAATCTAAGATACATCTTTTTTAAGGGAATTGCCTACATTTGCAAAGCCCAGCCACTCAGCCTGGTGACACTTGGTGAGGGCTGAGTAACAGCTGCCACCTTAGACTGGGAAGGGTGCCCCTCACCTGCTGCAGCTCGTGCTCGGAGGAGAACCGCTGCGTCACTCCCTGGATGAGGTTGGAGAAGGAGAAGGAGCCACCACCAAAACTGCAGGGCAGGGAAAGAGACACATGAGGGGCCCGGGAACTGATGCATATTGGTCAGCAGTCACACCGACCCTCACGCCCGCTCTTTGAGGGTGCACAGGCACAGGGGAGAGAGATGACACACCCAGCAGACACCATCAGGCCACGGCGGAGTCAGGACTAGAACACAGGACCATTTCTCAGGCTCACCTCTCCCCAGAGGGCACCCCCACCTTCTCCAAGCAGGACCAGGACACCCATGCCTCCCCTCGCCTTCCCATGCTGCCCCCCGGGGCCATAAGCTCGGTGAGTGACTGTCCTGTCCCCTTCAGGGCCCCTCACACACAGGCCGCCCTGATGCCAGCTCCACACTCACTCCTCAAACAACTTCTTCCAGTTGCTGCGCACGAAGTCCCAGACCAGCGGCTGGCCCACCACGTTGTTGGCAACGCTGATGATGGTGGAGGTGGCGTCCTGCCTCCGGATGAGCGTGGAGTTCAGGGTGTAGCTCAGGTACCTGTGAGACAGGAAGCTGGGTTGCTCAGCACCAAGGGCTGTGGTCAGGGGCACAGGGGAGGACGCCGGAGCTAAAGGGACAGACCCTGCACCTCCTCCAGTGTCCAGGCAGGCCAACGGCTGAGGGACCCCTTGCTCCTACCTCCCTCTGCGGATGGGAAACTGAGTCACCTAAGCAGGCTCCCTAGGGTCTCTACTAGGCCAAGCATGGCTGTGACATGCAAATGTCCCAAGCCCTGGCACCAGCTAGGGTGGCTGCTCTGTCTTTGAATTTACATTGAGGATGGGTCCTTATTCTTCCTTTTTTTTTTTTTTAAATTGCAGTACTGGGGATTGAACCTAGTGCCTTTGCATACATCTCAAGCCCTTTTTTTAATTCTTTGAGACAAGGTCTTGCTAGGTCTCTTAAATTGTCCAGCCTAGGTTTGAACTTAGGATCCTCCTGTCTCAGCCTCCCAGAGCGCTGAGATGAGAGAGGTGCATCATCATGCCTAGCTATCTTTGATGGCTTTCCCTTTTTTAATGTGTGTGGTCCTGGGAATTGAACCCAGGCCTTTGCACATGCTAGGCAAGCGCTCTACCACTGAGTTACACCCCCATCCAAAGGGGCTCTTCTTTACTGGCATCCAGGTTATGACACACAAGGCACAGAGGGAGAGTAAGGAGCCCTCACCCAAGGGCTCGGGGGCACCAGCTGTACGTCCAGGACTGAGGACCTGCTACACCTCAGCCCTTGACGGAGAGGGAAGTGAGCTGTCAGGCATTGGCTAAGGGGCCACAACAGTTAAAGCCATAGGGCGTGAGCTAGGTGTGGTGGTGCATGCCTGTAATCCAGCACTCTAGGAGGCTGAGGCAGGAGGACTGCACATTTGAATCCAGCCTGAGCACAGCCGGAGCCCAGCCTGGACAACTTAGTGAGACCCTATCTGAAAATAAAAAAGAGCTGGGGATGTAGTTCAGTACAAAAGCCCTGGGTTTAATCCTTGGTACCACAAGATAAATAAATAAAAAAGCACAGGATGTGGGCCTACACCTGGGTTCAAATCTTGGCTGCAGCCTTAGGGCGAATCCTTGGCTTCTCGGGGCCTCCATATCCTCCTCTGAGGGGAAAATAGTCCCCGCAGCAGCTTCGCTGTGAGCCTGTGATGCCCACGAGGTTCTCAGAACGGTCCTCACCTGTTCAGGATCCACACCTGGTTGCTGCAGGCCAGGGCCGACCGCAGCTTGTCAGCCTCGTTGACCAGGGTGGCATTGAGGAACTGTTCCCAGGCGAAGTCCCACTCGACCTCGCTGCCCTCGGCAATGGCATTGCAGTAGACGGTGGAGCGCAGGTTGGGATGGATCCTGGCATGGAGAGGGGGTATCAGGGCATGTGAGACTGGGGGCTACTGAGGGGCCTCCCAATCCCAGCTGAGGGACGGCAGAGGACTGGCAGAAAGGCACAGGGGGGCCACTCACGGGTTGTATTGGGGGTTCTCCATCCACTGGCGGAAAAGATTTGTGACCAGCTCCTTACACTCCTCGAGCCCGTTGGAGCAGGCGGTGCTGATGGCATTCACCTCGTTGTACCTGCCCCGGCGACACGCAGTTAGCACCTCTGGCTCGACTCCTGCCAGGTGCTCTGGGCCAGCACCATGCAAGGCCTTGTGGCCCCCGGATCTTCTGAGGCTCCCCCACTTGCTTCATGTTTTGGCCCCCAAAGCAGCCTGGGGACCCAGAGGGGCTTGCGAAGGCTCCTCAGGAAGCCCCCTGACCTTGAGCTGGTGGGGGACCTGGAGATGGTCCCCAGACTGGGCGGGGAGCTGGTGCGGAGGGCTCTAGAGGGAAACCGCCAGGGGAGCTCCGCTAACCAAGTCACCTGTCACCTCCCAACCCGCAGCCACTCACTGCTCCATTAGCGTCGGGGGCCGCACAGCCCAGTTGCTGGTGAGGTTTCTGAAGTAAGAGAAGAGGGGCTGGACCTGCTTCCTCAGGTAGCTCTGGGGAAAGAACACAGTGCAGCAGGCTCTGGCCAGAGGGCAGAGGCTGGATGTTCCCAGGGGGCCACACAACTCTGGTTTCAGGTGACTGACATGGGTCGCCCTCCTCCCCAGTCCTCAGTCAGTTCTAACCCTGCATTACCGGTTCTTTTTTTTTTTTTTGTGGGTACCGGGGGGTCGACCTCAGGACCTCGCGCGCCAGCAGGCGCCTGTGCCGCTGAGTGATATCACCGGCCCCTTTTTTGTTCGTATGTGGGATCCGGGAGTCGAACTCGGGCCCTCGCGCTTGCCAGGCAGGCGCTTAAGCCGCTGAGCCATCTCACCGGCCCCCTACCGGTTCTTAAAACAAAGCTTGACTTCCCTTCCCGCAATCCTAAAGACTCTGTGCTTACTATGGGGAAAGTGGAAAATGCAGAAAATAAAAGCAGCCAGGAGCTGACCAAAATTATGATTTCCAATTATGATTTCCTTTTTCGTTTTTCTTTTTTTTTTTTCCTGTACTGGGGCTTGAACCCAGGGCCTTTACACTAAGCTACATCCCCAGCCCTTTTTATTTATTTCTTTTATTTTACTTTTTTTTTTGAGACGAGATCTTGCTGTGTAGTTTAGACTGGACTTAAACTCAACTATATAGCACAGGATAGCTTTGAACTTGCAGCAATCCTCCTCCCTCAGCCTCCCCGAGATTACAAGCATGCTCCACCACACCCGGCTTTATTTTTTATTTTGAAACAGGATCTCACTATGTTGCTAAATTGGCCAGGCTAGGCTCAAATTTATAGTCTTCCTGCCTAAGCCTCCCAGAGTGCTAGGATCACAGGCGTGCACCACCACGCCTAGCTATCCCTGCTTATTTCTGTATTTTCCTCTTTTTGACTTAACATACCTACAGTTCTACACACTGATCTCTTTGCCTTGCTGGGTAATGTCAGCCTCACACTGCGTTATTAAAAATCTCGAGGACTCTGGTTCGGTGCTGCAGGCTGACTTCCGCGCCCAGCAGAATCCACACCCAGAGGCTTTTGCTCCCACGGAACCCAAAGGAGAGGCTGGGGTGAAGGCGAACTGGGAAGCATGCAGGGCATACACCAGGCATGGCAGAGCAGGAGAGTCTGCAGCTGGGGTATGCCCAAGGGGAACTTGGGGTGATGAGGCTCGGGATTGGGGGGAAGGGGCAGGGGCAGGGCTGAGGCAGGGAATAAACAGACAGAGTGAAAGTCTGCAGAAGAGGCAATTCAACCTCAAGCCCCACCTCACTCCTCACAGCAGGTGACAGCACTTTGTCCCCTGGGGGAGACACTGGACCAAGGGGCTCAGGATGTGGAGTGACCGGGCACTGCAGGAGGGGTGGCAACAAGGGTCAGCAGTGGATGTTTCCAGACTGAATGCTGGGTCCCCAGTTTCCGTCCCCTCTCCAGCCTCGCCAGTCTCATTGCATAAAGACCCACTATTCAGTCTGGAGAAACTGAAATGCTTGGTTTTCGGTAGTATTGGGGATTGGACCCAAGGCCTTTGCACTGAACTATCTCCTGGCTATTTCCTGTTTATCTTTTATTTTGAGTGAAGATGTCTCTAAGTCACTAAGTTGCCCAGGCTGAGTTCCAACTTGCAAGCCTCCTGTCTCAGTCTTCCGCAACACCAGGATGACAGGTGTGTGCCACCACACCAGCCCTTTTCAGTTTCTAGAAATGTGGACTACTTCCCTATTTTGCATACCGTCCATGCACAGCGGCCACACTAACCCTCCCCCTGGCATTCCAATCTTAGTATGTGTGCTGCCAAAGCAAGCACTGTAATCCAGAAGGGCAGCTCAGCCTTCAGGTTGGAAAGAGACCAAGACAAACAGAAAACGAAGAGGAAACAAGTTCAACGGAAGAAAAGGAAAACTTCAAAAAGCCTGGAACAAACATCCAAGGCCGGGTGTGGTGGTGCATGCCTATGATCCCAGCACTTGGGAGGCTGAGGCAGAAGGATTGTTGTGAGCTCGAGGCCAGCCTGCGCTACATAAGCGAGTTCAAGGCCAGCCTGAACTGCATAGCAAGACCCTGTCTCAAAAAAAAAAAAAAATCCTCCAAGACAAAGGGAAAGGACAACATGGGATGCTGGAACCAGAAAGCGCACTTGGAAATTTCAAGACGCAATGAAGACACACAGTCTACAGGCAAGGGAGCCTCCCACAGGGCAGGGCAAAAAGTCCACCAAGTGGAAACTGGAGCGATATGAAAGGAGGAGGCAAGGGAATAAGCAGGATTAACTGGCATTCCAGGAAGAGAGAACTAGAAAACAAGGGAGAGAAGAAAGTTGAAAGAACCAAGGCAAAAATGTTCTACTGGGCCGGTGAGATGGCTCAGCAGCGTAAGCACCTGCCTGGCAAGCGCGAGGGCCCGAGTTCGACTCCCGGAACCCACATACGAAAAAGGAGCCGGTGATATCGCTCAGCGGCACGGGTGCCTGCTGGCGCGCGAGGTCCTGAGGTCGATCCCCGGTACCCACAAAAAAAAAAAAAAAAGTTCTACTACTGAAGGACATGAATGTCCATGCTGAAGAAGGTAAAGGGTGAGAAAGACACAAACCAAGGCCCATCAGGATTGCGAGAAGAGTCCAGAAGCTTCCAGAAGGAGAGAAAACAGGGCATATCCCAAGAACTGGAAACGAGAAAGGGTCTGGGCTTTTCACCATCAGCTTGGGAAGCCTGATATCAACAGAACAAGAGTGTACACATTCTGAGGAACGGATTTCCAATCTTGAAGCTCTTAAAGCCCGCTGAATCCAGCGTGAGAGCTGAAGACAGACATCTCAGACACCTGGCCTCCAAAAGCCCAGGGTCATGAGCTCTCTCAGGACTCCTGGAAAATGTGCTCCCCTACGAGACAAGACAGTCTTCCGCCTCCTAGCATGACAGCCACCTCTGTGCCCTCCAAGTAGGACAGGGGTGCAGTGGTGCCTTGGTTCACGAACTTAATTTGTTCCACAATTCTGGAAAAGATGACTGCATTTGTATTTGTGAGCGAAGATGGCCAGGGTCGTGTTCAACACCCAATGCAGAGTTCACAAACAAAAACAAAATTTGCCAATGGCTACCATTTGTGAACCACATTGTTTCAAACAAAAGTGTTCATGAGTGAAGGCACCACTGTAGTTTCCATATTTCCCATCAGCTAGAAGTCCCTGTGCCTCTACATCCCTCATATTTCTCACCGTTGCCAGGTCTGCTCTCGGGTGAGACAGTCTTTCTATTCATTTCCTAATGGTGCGTTTTCAAACACTGGAGTGAACTGGTTCTTTTTGGTTTGGTTTGGTTTTTCTAGGACTGGGGATGGAACCCAAGAGCTTGCATATGTGAGGCGAGTGCTCTAACACCGAGCTAAATCTCCGACCCTTTCTAATTTATTGTTTTTTTTTGTGGGGGTACTAGGGGTTGAATCCAAGGCCTTTGCAGTGAGCTATATCTCTAGCCCCCTCTTTTTTTTCTTTTTAATCGTAAGACAGAGCCTTGCTAAATCACTAAGTTGCCCAGGATAGGCTGGAACTTGCAATCCTCCTGCCTTAGCCTCCCAAGTAGCTGGGATGACAGACCGGTGCCACCTTGTCCAGTATGGACGGCTTCTTGACCACAATCCTGCACCCATACCTTCATGGGGCCATAGACTTCAGAGCGGTCAAACATGAGCTTGAAGTAGCTGAGGCTGCTCAGAGCTGCCTCCCAGGGCATGTACTCTGTCTCTCGGATCAGGAATCGGGTGCTGTCCAGAGCCAGCGTGACAGAGACCTTTTGGGCACTGGGGACAGACAAAAGGGCCCAAGTCAGCCCCCCAACCATGCCCAGCCACACCCGGGAAGCCTCAGCCCAACCCCCAGGGGCACAGCTCAACCCTGGCTGCTGCCCCTCCCTGAGCCCGAGGCCTCCGAGCCCCAAGTGGGCTAGCTCAAGATCTGCCATGAGGGACGGAGGGACACAGATGCCAGGGGTGCCACAAACCAAACCTTACACTAACTTCTGTTAGTCACAGTCCCTTGCTTATTATACCCACTTTGCAGACAAAGAAACTGAGGCTCAGAGAAGTAAATTGACTTGCCCGTGGCCACACAGCTCACAGGAGACAGAGCTGAGGTTCAGAAGGAAAACAGACACCATGCTTTTCACTTGGCCCACCTCTTCTGCCCAGCAGGGGCCTCACAGCTTCCCAACCCCTCATCCTTAGACCAGCATGCACATCTCGCCTACAGCTGTCTACATCTAGGGCTGATTCGTTCATGTCAAGGAGCTTAGCCCCTTGCCGTGACCAGAGGAAATGCTCAGTAACTATCTGTCCAGCCAAGCATTCTCCCTCTTTCCCTGTCCAGTCCAGGCTTTTTGGGCACCAGCGTGGTGGCCTGGCACGGAAGTTTCTGGAGTAGGGCATGGGCAGTTGGGAGAGCAGGCCTGCATCTGCCGGTCACATGCTACCATGTGACCTCAAGCATGGCACCCCAACTCTGAGCCAGACTCCTCATAGGGAGACAGGTGTGTGGTGAGGCTCGCTGCTGGGCACTCACCTGGCCAGGTCAAAAGCATCGTGGATGACCTGCGCCCGATTGATGACAGGGATCACCTGGAAGAGAACAGCGTGTGACCTCAGGCTGATGCGAGCACTGGGCCTTGTGGTCTGGTGGCCCATCCTGGACCAGGGACAGGCAGTGGCCGACACCCACCAAGGGGTCCAACTCCAGCTGAGCCTGGATCTTCTTCCAATTGTCCTCATCATAGTTCACCTGGTAGTAGCCCGTCACATTAATGTTCAGTAGGATCCACTCATTGGCCTCTGTCGCCCTGAACAGCTGGTTCTGGACTGCAAGGAAGGATGGGGTGGGCAGGGGTTGCTCAGGGGGACACGGGGGGACTCCACTCTTCCTCTTCCTCAGCTTACCTCCTCCAGGCAGCTGCTTTCCCTTACTCCCAGCTCCCGCCCGGGGAGGGGTGGGGGGACTAACACACTCTGTGTAGTACTCAGCACAGCATTAGAATACTTTTCTTTCCCCGTCCCAGTACTAGGGATTGAACTCAGGGCTGTGCACTGAGCTACATCCCCAGTCCTTCTATAAATTTTTTAAAATTTTGACACAGGGTCTTACTAAGTTGCTAAATTGCCCAGGATGGGCTCAAACTTGCCATCCTCCTGCCTCAGCCTCCCACAGTGCCGGGATTACAGGTGTGTACTGGCTGGAATGCTTTGAGTTGCTTGTCTTCCTTCCCTTTACCTATAGCCTCAGCCAAGGCCAAGAATGCCTGGACTTTTATTTCCTCGGCACCTGGCCAGTGAGGGCTGCTGAGACCATTGTTCTAAGGATTTTAGGTGACTTCTCTCCTTTAATCCTCACACAACCCCATGGAGTGGACACTGCTCTTAGCTGCACTTCATGATGAGGAAAAAGAGACCAGAGAAGGATGGTAACTTGCCCAAGGTTACACAGATGGGCAGCAGCAAAGTGGACACAGAATGGAAGTTGGCTCTGTTTGTTGAATAACATAATGAACGAAACCCTTACTAAGGCCCACTGCAACCCCAGAACGTGGGACAGGAGCTAGGGGTATGGGCTGCATTACTTTTCTGGGTGCCGTTCAGCCAGTAGTCGCTCTGCTGTGTGCCATTTCTGATGGACGAGATGGGCACAATCCACAGGTAGCTGCAACCAGAGGCCCGGAGGTCGGGGTAAGGGACAGCAGCCCTCAGCTATTGTCGGTGAGAAGCAGCCCTACCCAGGTTACCACCACACACCCCCAGCTCCTGGCGCTGGAGCGGGAGCTGTCTGCACCACCGGGACAGTCCCACCACGGTCAGGGGCCCCAGTGTGACCGCCCTCTACGTGGCCCAACTCCTCCTTCCCTGGAACCTGTGCCTCAGTGACCCCATCTGCTCACTTGAAGTCTGAGGGGCGGGTGACATTGGCCTTGGGGTCAAGGAGGAAGTGCTCCTGGGAGAGGTCCCCTGTCCTGGTGTCCACGGTGATGAGTGGAAAACCCATCTGCAGGATCCAGCGGTCCATGATAGTGCTCACTGAGGCAGGGAGCTCAACTGCCGACTGCTCTGCCACAGCCTGCGGAGGGGAGAGAGAGGGCATCCATGGCTAGAGCCAGGCGAGCTGGAGGAGCAACCAGCCATCACTCACCCACACACCTACGCCTATCTGTAGGGGACAAGGGCCCTGGATCCCCCCTAACACACACGCTTTGCAGTAGTGGGAACTGAACCCAGGGCCTTCGCACTGAGCTATCCCCAGCCCTTTTAAAATTATTTTCTATCTTGAGACAGGTCTTGTTAAATTACACAGACTGGGCTCGAGCTTTTAGTCCTCCTGCCTCAGCCTCCTAGAGTGCTGGGATTACAGGCAGGCACCAGCACACCCGGCTGCCTATCTCTTCTAAACAATGCAGGGAGGCTGAGAAGGAAGAGCACGAAGAGATGAAAGCAGCTCCCGAAGTCACAGGCAATGCCAGGCATAGTGGCACATGCTGTCATCCCAGCACTCGGGAGGCTGGGGCAGGAGGATCACCGCAAGTTCGAGGCCAGCCTGGGCTAGATAGTGAGTTCAAGGCCATCCTGAACTGCATAGTGAGACCCTGTCTCAAAAAAAAAAAAAAAAGTCACAGGCTGGAGGGACAGGGTGATGGGGTATGAGGAAATGCAGCCAGCCTGGAGGGTATGGGCAGGGCACTGCGCCTAGGGTCTGCCCATCCTTCTCCATGTGCGCCATGCCTTGCTTTTACAGTCACAGCACAAGACCGAAAGCATCCGTGGGGAAGGAAGGAAGGGGTGGAGGGAGGACTCAACCCTGCCTTGGTGGCACCATCTTGTCCCCAGAGACGGGCGGGGGAGGCAGACTGGCTGGGGTTGGGGCCCATTTCTGGTGGGTTGCCATGGTGACAGAAGGGCTGTGATGTGCCCTCAGGAGTGGCACAGTGGTTGGGGGCAGGTGACGGGAAAACGGGGGTCCTGGGTTCTGGATGGAGTGATGATGCAGCCAGAGGTCAAGTGCTGGGGCTGTTTGGGGGGCTGGGGCAGGTGAGGGTTTCAGGGAAGGGGCGGGTAGGGCAGGAAGAGGAGCTGGCGTGTGACTTGGAGCATTTGGACTCCAGACCCAGGAGAGATAGGGTGTGGCAGAGGCCTCAGCAGGCTTTGCCCCTGACAGGGACTGCCAGGTGTGGAATGCAGGTGGGGCAGGAGCAGAGGGTCAGAGTTTGTGCCCAGGGTGCTGGGGTGTACAGATCTGCAACCGGGAGGGGCCGCAGGCCCTGGGCACAGAGCAGCCAGGGTTGTGGATTCGGTTGAAAGGCAGCTCCAAAGTCCCTGAAGGAGGGAGGCTCAGGGCTCTGTCCTCCCCACCATGGAGCCCTCGGTAGCCCTGGTGCAGACTGCCAGACAGGGTGTGACCCCCTTATTCTCTCCTGCCTTCCCCCAAGGGGCTGTCAGTGACCCACTTCACAGATGAGCATGGGGGCTCAGGGCAAGCTGCCAGATACCCTCTCTCTCCCACGCGCGCCACCCACCTCCTGCAGGTGATCCCACAGGTCCTGGTAGATGGTGTTCTGGTACTCAAAGGCGTGGAGGTAGGACTGTGGAGACAGGCAGAGGGGTAAGCCCATGCCCCAGGGCTGGGGCATGGGGCCAGGCGGGGCAAGGGGCACCCATCCCAGGCTTCCTTGAGGGTGCCACACTCACCGCCAGGCCCTTCTTGAACAGGTCCTCCGTCAGGAAGCTGGAGAGCATCCTGAGGACCGAGGCTCCCTGGGGTGGGGTGACAGGGGGCTCAGCAGGCTGAGCTGGCCAGCATGAGGCCCTAGGGGGTGGGCGAGCTCTGCGTTAGGGGCACGGAGGTGGGGGTGTGCGTGTGACACCTTGCTGTAGGAGATGGTGTCGAAGACTTCGCTGATCTGGGCCGGCGTGTTGATCTCCCCGGCGGGGCTGGACAGCGGGTGGGAGGAGGCTAGCGCGTCCACAGCCATCACATGGTACATGTCATTTATCACGATGAGGTCCTTCTGCAGACCCGCAGCACCAGCTATCAGGAGACAGCCTGGGAGCACAGCCCAGCTGACCCGTGCCCTGCCTGGCCCCTGGGCACCTGCTCACCAGATTCCAGGTGGGCTCTGCGTAGTCGGCACCCAGATATTCCACATAGGAGGCGAAGCCCTCATTCAGCCACAGGTCGTTCCACCAGTTCACTGTGACCAGGTTCCCGAACCACTGCAGAGATAGGAGGTCAGCCCAGCAGGCCTGCTGGCCCTTCTGTCACTGACCAATGCCAGGGACTTTACCAGGGACCCTGCCAGGTGGCTTCCTCCCTCCTCTGTGACTCAGGCCAGACCCCTGATTCCTTCCTGCACCCCAGGACGGGGCTACCTGGTGGGCCAGCTCATGAGCGACCACAGTGACCACCCGCTCCTTGTTGCCAATGGAGGAAGACTGCGGGTCGAAAAGCAGCGAGTTCTCCCGGTAGGTCACCAGCCCCCAGTTTTCCATGGCGCCAGCGTTGAAGTCAGGCAGGCCGATCTGGTCTGGGGAGGCCAGACCATTGGCGAGTGGGTCTCAGTTGGGACCCCACCTGCCTGCCACTGCCCACCCAAGGCCCCCCACTCACCAGATTTCTCCAGTGGGTAGGGCGTGTCATAATGCTTGCCAAAGAAGCTTAGGATGGGGCCTGTTATACTGAGGGCGTAATCACCATGGCCCTGGGCGATGGCACTGGGCCTGGCCCAGATCCGGATCTGTAAAGTAGGTGGCCGCACGTTGAGGGTCAGGGCCCTATTGGATCCTAGGGCAGTTGAGCTGAGTCCTGGGGCCCAGGGGGCTGCAAGGTCCTTGGTGGACCATGGCTGGGGGACCAACCCTGTTCAGCTGAGAGCCCTGGTTGGCGGAGGAGGCAGCTGGGGGACTCAGAGTCTAGGAGCAGCCCCAGGGTCTAGGAGCAGCCATTGGGGGATAATATAGCCATGGCCATCATCTGTCTGCCACTTCTGGGTCAGAAACTTCCTTTATGAAGAGCAACCAGTATTCCCATTTTTAAGATACAGAGACTGAGGCTCAGAGAACTTGACACTTGTCTGGGAGCACTCAGAGCAGGGACTCAGTGGCCTCAATTCAGGAGTTGGCTTAGGGATGAGGGTACAGGACTGCCCTACCAGCCAGGGCCAGGGCAGGACAAGGACATGTGTGCCCAGCCTCATACCATGACATTATCGGGCGACTGTGATTCCAGATTGTCGAACTCACTGATGATATAGGCCAGCAGGTAGGTGGACATCTTGGGTGTGGTGTTGAACTCAGTGACCATCCAGGTGGGGTCTTCCGGAAGTGGGACGCTGGGGCCTAGGCAAGGCGTAGACAGTATAAGTGTATGGGGATGCACCCTCTGTCCTGCCCCACACCCCGGGTCCACGTCGCTGCCTCCCAGGCCGTGTGACCTCAGGCCAGAGCCACTCACCTTTGGGAAGCATGTTAGACAGGGCTTTGCGGTTATTTGGGTAGATGAGGGTGATGTTGAATGTGGCCTTCATGGCTGGCTCGTCAAAGCAGGGGAAGGACTTTCGGGCATCCGTGGCCTGCATCTGTGTTGTGGCCACCACTCTGCCCAAACCAGTGTGTCAGAGAGTGTGCTGGGGGCAGGGCTGGGGCCTCTAGGTTGCCCTTGGGTGTGCAGAGGAAGGGATGCACAGAAATCTGTCCAGCCCAGCCCCTGCCCCGGGAGCCAAGGACTCCTGTCACGGGAGTCAGCAGGCTCCACCCCTGTACCAGCTGGGAGGCCTGGGCCTCCAAGGCTTGGTTCTGTCTGTCTGAGGGACCCCTCTGCCCCCATCCCCAACACCCCCTATGATGGCGAGGAGCCAGCCTTCCTTGTCTGTCATAAGGGTGGCCGTCCTAGAGCAGCTGTATACCAACAATGGGCTAGTGAGGCTCCAGAGAGTTCAAAGGCCTCAACCTCAAACCCCCCATGGCCCTGGTCCAGTGGTAGCCCGGGTCGGCAGACTCACTTCAGCACGCCATTCTCCCTGTACTCGCTGCGGTAGAAGCCCGCCAGGTCATCGGCCAGCTCCCCCTGGAACTCACTGTCCATCTCGTACTGGCTGCCAACCGACAGGTAGTCCTGCAGGTGCACCACCAGGTACTCGGTGCGCTCCACCAGCTCGGTCCTGTCGATGGCCGGGGGCTGGGAGCTACCCACGCCCCGCAGGACCACCCGGTGCCCGGTGGGTTGCTGGGTTGTATAATTGAGCTTTTTGCTGTGGATGATGATGACGTTGGTGGCCTCCTGGCAGGTGAAGCGGACAGTGCTGCTGCCCTGGAAGATGTACAGGCCATGCTCATTGGGGGAGAAGTAGGGCCTCAGCGTCACCTGGTACGAGTCAGGTACCAGAGACTTGGGTAGGCGGTACTGGTTCCACGGCTTGGTTTGGTCCACGGTGGTGGCTGGGGAGGTGGTGGAGGCTGGGGGGTCTGTGGCAGAGTTCTCGGCATTCCGGTTCTTCTCCTGGGCATACACCACAGACAGGACGATGATGGTGAAGAGGGCTGCCACACCCAGGAGGATGCCCAGGATGCCTAGGGTCTTGGAAATGTAGAAGCCCTTGGCCATGGTACGGGTGGGCAGGGAGCTGGGGTGGCTCGGCTCCGCAGAGGACGAAGCAGCCGAGGACCAGGCTTATATCCTGGAAGGGGGTGGAACCCCACAGCTGCTGTGCTGGGCAAAAATTAACCAGGGATCAGACAGGCGAAGGTCACTGGGCTGGGCAGGGGTGCGCTCTGCCCCCAGCTCCGAGAGGCAATCCAGGGACAGCTTGTGGGGCTCCCAGAACCGCTCCGCTCAGGGTTGCCTGCTGGGAACAAACGAAGCCCAGTTACTGACTGCCAAATGAGAGGGTGCCAGGTGGCACCAACCTGCCCCTGCCCAAGAGCAGAGGGGTTGGGAAGATCAGTAGCAGGACCGAGGTTGACATCAGGAAAGGACTTCTCAGGAGCCTGAGGCAGGACATACAGAGTGTGGACACCCCTGGCTCGCTCGGTCGCCCTTTGGTTGGACCCCCAGAAGGGTGGCAGGGGCTCCTCCCACAAGGAGGTACCAGCCTCCCCTGCACCCCTAGAGCAGGAGCCCCCTTGGCCAGCCAGGCTGCCCACCCTTCCCCCGAGCCAGGCACCACCCCCCAGGGAGCTCCCCAGCGGAGGGCCAGGAGCTGGTGTGCTCAGTTTTTTAAAGGCAAGCAAGCTGGTACAGACTTCATTTCTTTCCAGCTGTGACCTTGAACAGGTAATTTTAGCTTTCTGGACCTCTCCTCCCATAAATAAATAACATATTCAGCTCTCAGGCTTGTTCAACAGATTTAAGAAGACCCCACAGTAGAACCTAATGACCCTTCTTTTGCCTTTTTTTTTGGTGATGGTACTGGGGATTGAAACCAGAGCCCTCACACTGAGCTACATCTCCAACCATTTTTATTTTGAGACAGGGTCTTGTTAAGTCACTAAATTGCCCAGGCTGGGCACAAAGTTCTGATCTTCCTGCCTCAGCCTCCCAGAGGGCTGAGATTATTGGTTTGCTACACCATGTCCCACTATTCTCTTCCTTCTTATCCCAAGCTTGAAACTGCCTCTTTTGCTATCCTGGATGGAAATAAAGATATCACTTATCATACTCAATAAAATCCACCCTTACAGGGAAAAGATGCTTTACTGTCCTTCCCATCCATCAGCTCCATCTCCCACACACCTCCTGGTCCTTCACCTCCATCCACACCCCACTCCCACCATGACCTTTTTGTGGACCCTGCTGCACCCTCCTGGACTCCTGCTTCTGCCAGGCTCCTCTAGCTGTCCAGCACATACCCTGCATTGCTTTATGCCACTACTTCAAACTTTCCTTTTGCTCTGTGGAATCTGAGCAGACCTCCCTGAGAGACCCCGAAGGCCAGGAGCAGTCATTTGTCCTGTCCACTTCCCAGCCTCATCCCCACCAGCTTCCTCTGTCACAGTTCTCCAGCCACTCTGGCCTTCACCCAGCCCCTCTACCACAGGGCCTTTGCACATGCCATTCCTGCTGCCTGGATCGATTTTGCTTCCCTCTTGCTCTGGTTAATTCCTATTTATCCATCAAGTCCTCCTTAGAGAGGCCACTCTGACATCCTTGGCCTTAGAGCAGGCCAAGCTCTATTAGCTCCTTCAGCACCATAAGCTCTTCTGAAAGGCTATAACTACACAGGTTTCCGTTGGACCAGTGTCAGGATAACTTGAGTCACGGACTTCAGGCCCTGTAAGGGTGGGACCTCAGTTGTTTCTGCTACAAGCACTTAGTAGGAAGCCTGGCACATAGCTGGAACTCAGTGTGTATCCATCGAGTAAGTACGCGAATGCACACATGGGGGAATGACTGAGTCAGCTGATGAGAAACTCCCTGGCCCAAGACTTTGCAGCCTCTCCTGCACCCATCCCTGCCTGGCACGAGTCCCAAGAGAACTGGCTGCCCCTTCTCAGAGCCTCCCTCCTGCCACAGCAGACACACGGGGCTCCTGTTAGGCCTGAGCACCTCAGGGCTCAGTGCCATCCGCACCTGGAGGGCCTCGCACACCTGCCACCTCCTGCCACCACGGCCTGCAGGAAGTTGTGTCAAATGCGTGATTCATGCAGGCACATATGCAAGAGGGAGACACTGCCACCTCATGCCTGATCTGCAGAGGCAAGCATCTCTTTGAGGGGAGTCCCAGCGTCCACTTCACAGATCAAGGGTGCTCAAAAAAAAAAAAAAAAAAGGGTGCTCTATGTGCAGTGCCCCAGCATCAAAGGCCAGCCTGGGCCTTGGTGGCAGCCAACCTGAACTTCCCCAGGGAGTGACTGGCAGCCACCTCATCAGGCCTTGCCAGTGACCAAGGGCACCAGCAACAGAGGAATGGTGACCCCCAAGGGTGACATCAAGTATACTCCCAGTCCCCCTCTGCATGGGAGAATTTGCCAAGGGTAGGCATCATCACAGAGCCCTGCACTGGCACACGCTGGCCAGGCACCCCTGTACCTTGGTCCCCTCTGTCCCTGCTGTGCCTGCAGCCCCCTCCCACCTTTGCAGTAGAAAATTTCGCAGTCCACATGGCCTAAGTCCTTCTCCAAACAAAGGGAGGCCCTTCCGGGCGCGGCCCAGCCCACCGTGGTCTCTTCCTGTTTGCTCTGGCGGAAGGCCATGGCCCAGCTGGCTGTGATCTGTGCAGTTGGGAAAGGGCTCTGGGCTTCCATGTTGGCCCAAGGCAGGCTTTCCAAGCCAGCCCTCTCACCAGAGGTCCCACTCTGGGCAGCCAGGGCTGGGGCACAGGACGGGCTCTGTGGCCCCCCTCAGGAACACGATAAGGGCATCCCAGGCCCCACCCTGGCCACCTCCATGCCCCAACAGGCAGAGGTGGCCATGCTCATGTCCTTCCTGTCACCCAACCCGGCTAGCACTTGCATCAGAGAGGACTTCCTCCAGGTGTGGGTGTGACTCCCACTCAAACTAAGTCCCCAGCTCCTCCCAGCCTTTGGAATGAGACCTCAACTCTGGCTTAGGCCTCAAGACCTTCTATGAACTTGGTCCTCTGACCTCTCCTCTTTCCACTTTGAGCTGTGGCTCTAGCTGCCAGCATTTCCCAAGATCCTCTGGCATTTTTCTGTGTCTCTGCTTCTCTTTTTCCCTCTGCCAGGAATGCCTTTCCTCTCTCTCCTGTCAAACTCCTACTCATCCTTCAAAACCCAGCTCAAGGGCCGGTGAGATGGCTCAGCGGCATAAGCGCCTGCCTTGCAAGCGCGAGGGCCCGAGTTCGACTCCCGGATCCCACATACGAAAAAGGGGCCGGTGATATCGCTCAGCGGCACGGGTGCCTGTTGGCGCGCGAGGTCCTGAGGTCGACCCCCCGGTACCCACAAAAAAATAAAAATTTAAATTAAAAAAAAAAAAAAAAAAAAAAAAAACCCAGCTCAAACATCACTGGCCTGTCACTTGCAGGAGCCCCTCTCCCTCTTTCTTTGTGTTCAAAAGCCTGCCACCAGATGGAGGCACTTGGAGGGAGGGCTCTGTGGCTCTATACTCCCCCGCATGCCTAGCATAGGGCAGGAGCTCAGTAACTGTTGGTGAAATGAACGACTATATCTGTAATCCTTCCCACAGCCTCCAGGTCTGATGTGATCCGCCCACAGCTCTCTCCCCATCATCCCTTATACTTTACCCCACTGGCCTCTCTCAGTTGTGCTACCTGGGCAGCCCGCCCAGTGCCCCCAAGTTAGCTCCTGGGTTGTCACCCTCCAAACCAGCCCAGCACCTCAAAACCTCAGGGGGCAGCCCGTGTGTGGGGCGTTGGGGGCATCAGCAGGAAAAGATGGTGGTCGCAGGTGGATCCATGGCAGACAGGCATGCCCCCATGGAGCCCCTCCTTGGTCCACAGCCTGCCACAGAGCACCACGCAACCCCGTGTGTCATTCCCTTAGCATTTTTCTTTAAAATGGTTTGCTTTGCTACTTAGCCTCCATTTCAACTATTGGTTTAAAAGCTGTTCATTTAGGTGGCCCTTACAATCATCTTGGACAGCTGTACCCCCTTTGGGAGCCATAGCTCTATGCAGTGATTTGAGGGCAACACCTCTGCAGGTGAGTGAAATGCCTGCCTTCCTCTCCCTGCTCATCTGCTGCTGGATGGAAGCTGGGACCCCAGCCTGAGCCACCAGAATCACCTATCCTCAGGCTTGTGGATTTCTGCTCTACCTGTTTCACTCCAGAAAATAAAAGTTCCTGTAAATAACAACAACAAAATTAAGGTTGACAACAATTGTGCTACGGAGCACACCCAAGCACGGCCACATGTGTAGATGTCACCCAGAAGTGTCAGGCATGGGGTAAAAATGCCTCCATCCAAGCAAGAAGACACCAGGGAGCTGGGAAGGGTCGTGGCTCATTCGGGGTCCCCTCATGTGGCCAGGCTCTGCGGACAACCTGCAGTGAGTGGGGCAGGGATGAGGCTGGCCTTGCACAGGCCACCCTCAGGCCCTGGTTTCTCCTGGGCTTCTGAGGCCTCGGCTGCAGCTGTTCGGGCTGGGCCTGGGCCTGGGCCTGGCTCCAGGGTGCTTCCTCTGGGAGCCCCGGATACTGTCCCTTTGTGAGAACCACACTGGCCCCATGGGAAGCCAGCCTCTGCAGCCCAACTCAGGGCCCTCAGAAAGGGGGAGCAGAGGGGCGCTTGTGGGCTGTGGGAGGTACACAGTCCACGGAGTGGCCACACTGGCTGCAGATCCTGCTGGAAATGACCATGGGTGTGACTAAGCATCCACTGTGTGCCCTACCAGGATGATCAGTCTCATCAGGCAGATGAGGAAGCAGAGGCACAGAGAGATTAAATGATTGTCCAAGGTCACACGGTGAGTTGGCAGCAGGTTCTATAGACTGAACCACACATGCCTAAGAGCACTCTCTGGCACAGCCCCCATGTTTTCTACAATGGCAGTGCCCAAGCGCTACAGAGTGCAGCTGGAGACAGACTGTGACCAGGAGCTGGGGGCAGTTCTGGGAAGTGGACTTCTTCTCCACAGGCATCACCGGGGCTACTCCCAGACCCTGGCCTGTGGAGCTCAACTGTGACCTCGGTAGGGTGCCTGGTGATAGACACCAGCCCTGGGCTCCACTGGCAGCAGCTGCCCGCCAGCCCTGTGGGTGAGGACAGCATCAATCTGCCCATCTGCATGGGGTCTCAGATCCCCACCAGAGCCAAGAGCCGGGCTGCCCAGTTCCTATGGGGCCCACCGCCTCCCCCACTACACAGAGCCTGGGGAGAAAACTCCTGGAGCAGAAGTGCTGGAGGCCTGGGTGGATGGGTGCGGGATGGTACCGAGGCCTGGGCTTGCAGATTCCAGGTGGGGAGGGGCGGCGCCCACCCCAGAAGCCTCTGGGGGTTCCTGGGGCAGGGGCAGGGGCAGGGCTGCTGCAAGCCTACTGCCCACGCCTATGAAACCGCACACCCTGTGAGTGGCTCACACTCAAGTCCAGCCTTGCACTCGGGGCTCTGTCGGGAGGTTGCCCACTAGGATGGGGCCCAGACTGGGCCAGGACCCCTGGAAGAGAGTGAGCCACTCTCCCCTCCGTCCCAGCTCCCTCACCCCGATAGTGGGCTCCCGGGCCCCCTCTTCCTGCACACAGCCTCTCTCCTCCAACCCCAGGGTCTGAGGGGCCGCCTGGCGCGACTTCCCCTTTCGAAAAGGAGACTCAGGGAGGTCCAGGCCAGTAGGAGCTGGGTACCATGCAACCATCAGCCCTTAAGTCTGACTGTCACCACATCGGAGCCTTGACCACCCAGCCGCATGGCCTTGTCTGTGTCGTCGGGAGCTGGGAGTGGACATTCAAACCCCCAGGACACAGCCCACCGGGCGCTCCCTACTAGCTGCACAGCCTGGGCTTCAGAGGTGTCCCGGCTTAGCGGGACCCTGAGCTGCGTCGTTGCTTCCAGGGAGGTCACTCAAGCCGGCGCCACCGTCCCTAAACCTCAGTTCCGTCCACCAACGTGCACCGCGTGGGAGCCAGCGACCCCGGCCTGCAGACCCGGCGCCCCGAGCCGGGCTCCCTTTCTTTACGCGGGGCCTGCACCCCGGGCGCTGCCGCCCGTCGGGGCCCGGGCGGGGACCCCAGCGCCGCGGGTTCGGGGCTCCGGCCGCTCCCCGCCACGCGGTCCCTCAGTTCCCGCCTTGTAGGCCACCCCCCCCGCAGTGGGGGCTCCTCCGAACCGTCGAGAGGCTGCGGGGACCCCTCAGCCACGCGATCGCAGGGGAGCTTGGCCAAAAGAATGCTTCGCTCCCTGCCCTCAGTTTACCCATCCGAGTCCAGGTTGGCCGCAGGTGCCCGGCTGAGAGCGAGCGGGGTCGCGGTCCCCGCTCCCTGGGCTGCGCCCCAACCGCCCGCACCGGCCCGGGGACCCCACTGACCTGCGCTCGAGCCCCGTCCCGGGCCGCGCTCCGGGCCAGCAGCGCGGGCTCCGCCTCCTGCGCCCTTTTAAAGGGAAGTAACCCGACCCCACCGCCGCTCGCAGCGCCCGCCAGCCGCCTCCGGGCGGGGCCGGCGCGGGTCCCCGACGTTTCGGGCCTGGGCCTTGCTCGCTCGCCGGGGTCCCGACCTTCTGCTTGGCCGGGACTGGGGGGCCCAGGTGGGAGCAAACCCAGCGCCCCGCCCCTCACATCTGGACGGCAGTTGCCGCTGGGGGAGGGGCGCAGTGCCTCGCTCCCCCAGAAACAGAAAGCGCGCGCCCCGGAGGTGGCTTCCAGATAGCTGAATCTCACTAGGTCGGCGTTTACCTTTCTCGGCACGTGGGAGCCCCAGGTTAAGAAGTGAGGGTAGCAGCAGGATCTAGCCAAAAGGGACCAGAGTTGGGAGGATGCTGCTTCGCACCCTGATTCTGCTCTCAGGGCCTCGCCCTCCCTGGGCATCTTTTTATTGGGCAGTACCAGGTGACATTTGTATTTCTTATGACTGCTGTAACAAATGAACACAAATGCAAAACGGCGCAACTCTATAATCTTGCAGTTTTATAAGTTAGAGATCCAAACGGGTCTCTCCAGACTAAAATCAAAGGTGTTGGCGGGGTGCCTTCCTACCGGGGCTCTAGGGGAGCGAGGTGGCTCTGCCCATCCAGCTTCTAAGGCTCCCGCATTCCTTGGCTGGCGTCCCCTTCTGCCTTCCAAGCCAGGAGTGGCCTGTCCGGTCTCCCTCCCATTCTGTCACTGCTGTCCGGCACACATGTGACTCTGTGGGACAATCTTCCTATTTTAAATCCACTGATTAGCAATTGCACTTGCATCTATTTCCCCTCTGACGTGGAGCACGACATATTCACAAATTATTCTGGGGATGAAGACAAGAACATCTTCAGGGAGACTTGCACCTGCCACAATATTCAAGATGACTTCTGGATTCTCGGAGTTAGAAGCAAGTACAGGGACTGTCCAACCTAATCAGGTCCTCCTCATCTATTCCTGGGCCGGGTGGGAAGGTTTAGGCCCTGCCAGACACGGTCCAGGTTGGTTGCATCTTCTCTTCTTTTTTTTTTTTTTCCTACGCAGGGTCTCCCTATGTAGTTGAGGATGGCCTTGAAGTCACTATCCCAGGCTAGCCTCCAACTCATGGTGATCCTCCTGCCTCAGCCTCCCAGGTGCTGGGATTTTGGTTGCTTTTTGCCTGGCTGTTATCACACTGGCACTCGCTCCTCCTTTGCACACTGCATAGTGGGTCAGCGTACTTGTACAGCACCACCCTGCTTCCCTCCTTACTTTGCTGCTGTGATTTTAAAAACCAGGTCAAGGGCTGGTGAGATGGCTCAGCGGCATAAGCGCCTGCCTGGCAAGCGCAAGGTCCTGAGTTCGACTCCCGGAACCCACATAAAGGAAAAAAAGGCCCAGTGATATCACTCAGCAGCACAAGCGCCTGCTGGCAAGCACGAGGTCCTGAGTTAGACTCCCGATACCCACATAAAAAAAAAAGAAAAACCAGGTCAAATATATTGTATAGAACTGTGTGGTAAGTAAGAGTAAGCAGGCACTGAGCGAGACCTGAGAGGTTCTTTTGGGTTTTCCCTCTCCCTCCTGCCCTGTCTTGTGCCCTGCTGTGCCCTCCCTCAGATCTGACCTCCCCCCTCTTCTGCTGCTCAGGATGGAAGGAGAGGCTAAATCCGACCAGGAGAGGATTTTCTACCCTCTGTCCACGCTTCTCCCTCCTCAGCACTGGGAGGGTTCCGAGAGGAGAAAGCACAGCCCCACGTTCCTGAGGAGTTTGGAGAAGCTCACTCTCAGGAACTTAGCCTGAGAAAATCAAATGTTTATGTACAGGGCTTTTCACTACAATATTAGTTATAATACTGGAAAGTGAAAAATAGACTAAGTGGCCAGGCATGGTGGCTCATGCCAAAATCCCAGCACTTGGGAGGCTGAGGCAGGAGGATCACTGTGAGTTCAAGGCCAGCCTAGGCTACAAAGCGAGTTCAAAGCCAACCTGCACAGCATAGTGAAACCCTGTCCCAAAAAAAAGAAAAAAAAAAGTAGACTAAGTGTTTGGCATTAGGGAATTTGTTAAATAAATTATAGCTGTCCCATATGATGATTTTTTGTGTGTGTGCTGGGGATCAAATTCAGGACCTTGTGTTTGCCAGGCAGGCACTGTGCCACTGAGCTATATCCCTGGCCCCTATATGATGAAATAATATACCACCAATACAAATATTTCATGTTTTGCCAGCCATGGTGGTGCACACCTATAATACCAGCACTCAGGAGGCTGAGGCAGGAGGATCAAAGCAAGTTCGAGGCCAGCCTGGGCTACACACCGACACTCTGTCTCAAAAAGCCAGAAAAAAAAAGTTCATGTTTTGGCTGGGGAGCAGCTCAGTGATGGAACATGTGCTTAACATGTGCTAGGCCCTGGAGATATATATATATATATATATATATATATATATATATATATATATATAGCTACTCAACAAAACAATAAAACTAGAAGAGAATTAAAAAAAAACTCAGGCCCAAGTATTATAGAAAATCTGAAGCCTTAAAAGAAAAGATTAATAAACTCAACTACATAAAAAATTAAAATTTCTAGCTGGGCATGGTGGCACATGCCCGTAATCCCAACTGCTCTGGAGGCTGAAGTGGGTGACTCATAAACTCAAGGCCAGTCTGGACAACTTAGTACAACCCTCTCTCAAAAACAAAAATTAAAAATAAATAAATAAATAAATAAACTGTAAAAATCACCACAACCAAAGTCAAAAGAAACAGATGTCTAAGCTGGGGCAAAAGTACAACTTCTAATGGAAGCAAAGTGCTGATCTCTCTAATATATAAAGAGTTTCTACAGATCATTAACAAATGAGCCAACAATGACCTGAATTGGGGGCAAAAAGGGCAAAAGATACGAAGACACAGTTAATGGAGAAACAATAACTCTTAATATAGTAGAGGAAAATTACAGCTACAAAAGATACTACTCTTCACTTATCAGATCACAAAGATGGAAAACAGTTTGGTCACCCACTACTTACTTAGAGGAAAACACAGCCCTCCTGCCTTGGTGGCTAGTGTGTCAACCACTCAACCTCAACCGTACAGTTGGGCAACATTTCTCCCAAACATAAACACATCTCCCCTTTGACTCAGCAGTTCCAGAAACTCAGCCCAGCGCTTGCGCATAAGTGCATCCAGGAACACAGAAGGTAGAAATAACCTAACCATCCATCCACAACAATAAGATAAATGAGCAATTATTGTTTCCCCAGCCAATGGAATATATCTAGTGACCGAAAAGGATGAGGATGCTCTTTATGGAACAATTTCCAGGATATGTTAAGTTATAACAGCTGGCTGGCCGCACAATGAGTTTATCAATTGTATTTGAAGAGGGCAGGGGCACAATATTTGCTTTTATACTTATGATGACTCTAATGATTCACAAGAAACTGATAGCAGGAGTTATTTCTCTGGGGAAAAGGCAAAACAGGATAAGGGAGAGATTTTTGTTCTTTTGCATATTGGACCATGTGAATGTGCCAATTTAAAATGTAGATAAAATAAAATGTGAAAGTAAATAAAAAGACCAGATGATTAATACATAGTTTTTTTTTGTTTTGTTTTGTTTGCAACGAGGTCTTGCTATGTAGTGCAGGCTGGCTTTGAACTCATGGTGATCCTCCTGCCTCAGCCTCCGGAGTGCTGGGATTACAGATGTGCACCACCACGCCGGGATGATTAGTATATTTTATAATATAAAAATTCAAGGCTTTTATACTTATGGATGTAATGATTTGGTGTCTGGGGTTTGCTTTGGCATAGTCCAGCTGGGGTGGAGAAGTCAGAGAGGCTCAATATGGCATGATTTAAAATAGGAGACATAGTCCAGCGTGGTGGTGCACACCTGTAATCCCAGCACTCAGGAGGCTGAGGCAGGAGGATCACTGAGTGTTTGAGGTCAGCCTGGGCTACATGGTGAGTTCAAGCCAACCTGGACCCTGACTCAAATATATATATATAAATAGGGGACAACCTGGTGGGCAGTAATGGGGATTGAATTAAATAAATTGTGGTTCTCAGTATGAAGAATCATTATGCCTGCATTTAAAAATAACAGACCATGTTTTAGAAGTCCTGGAAAAATATTTTTTGCTTTGTTTTGCTACTAATCGTGGAGTGGGAAGAACTTTTTAAGTATTATACAAAATCCAGAAGCTGCAAAATAAAAGCCTGATAAATAAAAAGACCAAATCTCTTCACTATAAAAACTACCACAATCTGGGCATGGTGGCGCACACCTAGAATCCCAGCACTCGGGAGGCTGAGGCAGGAGGATCACCGCAAGTTCGAGGCCAACCTGAGTTACCTGGCTGGTAACTTGAGTCCAGGCCAGCCTGAACTACATAGCAAGACCCTGTCTCAATAAATTAAATAAATAAATAAATAAATAAACCACCACAAGCAAAGTCACAAAAAACACTTTATATTCTCATTTTTTTTTTTACTTTTCCCTTTTTCCCTTTCCCCCTCCCCTCTGCTTTGTTCCCCTCCCCATTTGAACATTTTCTTCCTATTTCACAATACCCATTATATATTTTCAGCCCGGACAATTTAATAAGACCCTGTCTCAAAATAAAAATAAAATAGCACTTGGGGATGTAGCTCAGTAGTAGAGTATTTGCCCTTCCTTCATGTGTGAGGTCTTGGGGTTTTTTTGTTTTTGTTTTTGTTTTTTTTGTGGGTACCGGGGGGGTCGACCTCAGGACCTCGCACACCAGCAGGCGCCCATGCCGCTGAGCGATATCACCGGCCCCTTTTTCGTATGTGGGTTCCGGGAGTCGAACTCGGGCCCTCGCGCTTGCCGGGCAGGCGCTTAAGCTGCTGAGCCATCTCACCGGCCCCGGGGGTTTTTTTGAGACAGGTCCTTACCACATAGTTCAGGCTGATCTTGAACTCACTATACATGTAGCCCAGTCTGGCCTTGAAGTTGTGGCAGTCCTCCTGCCTCTGCCTTCTGAGTGTTGGGATTACAGGCGTGCGCCACCACAACCCGTGCAGGCCTGGGTTTGATCCCCAGCACACACACACACACACACAGAGACACAGAGAGAGAGAGAGAGAAAGTGCTGGGGAAGGGAGGTGAGGAGAGGCAGGCAGGGCTGGAAATGACACCTGTGAGGTACCACTTGGATCCTGGACACATGGCTCTAAGCCAAGCTGGGCAGAGCCCAGATCAGGGGCACCAGATATCAGGCTGTGTTGGGGAAGAGCTGGGATAGGCACACAGCTGGGGAGCTGTCCCCATCCTCCCCTGGGCAGAGTCCCTTGGACAGGGCCACAGGAGTTCAGAGGACCTCAGGCATCAGTTTCCCGCCCCATCTGCCCTGTCCTATGTTCCCTTCCTTTCCCACCTGTGCTCTGTCCTGGAAATGAGCACCTGCCTGGTGCTGCTGGTTCATCTTGGGGCCAGTGCTGCACTGGCCCAGGCCCAGGAGTCAGTGAGGACGGAGAGGGTTCCCAGAAGCCGCTTGGCGGTGGTAGTGCGGCTACTCACTCACTCTCATGGTCAGTCAGTCAGTCGAGGGGCATTGAAGAATGACACAGCCTGCAGGCACAGCACCCAGGTCTGGGGATGCAGCTGTCCTCAGGGACTCCAGGGCCACCTGGGTGACAACAGCAGGGATAATACACCCCAGGGCGCGGGGACCGCCTGTGCTGTGTCACAGGTTTTAACATCTCCCAACTGTCACCAGTGGAAACAGTGCCTCACTACCAGGGCTGGAGTCAGGTGGTCGACAGACGGGGGCCTATTTGGGTTGCATCTTGAGTGAATTGGATTGGCCAGTGGATGGGGGTAAGGGTATCTGTAGGCATCTGGTTGACCTGCCCACAGCCATCTTGGTTGGAGCCACCATCTTGCCCACCCGGTGACCCTGGAAGCTCCCATCCGAAATCCTACAGGAGAAACAAAGTGGTTAAGTTGGTCACTGAACCTTTTGTGCCAGACACTGACACAGTGACTGTTTCTTACCCGATGTCAATGTTTTGTGTGTGTGTGTGTGTGTTTTTATGTGGGTACTGGGAGTCGAACTTAGGACCTCACACTTGCCAGGCAGGTGCTTATGCCGCAGAGCTATATCACCAGCCCTTTTGTGCTTTTTTTGGTACCGGGAACTCAGGACCTCCCACTTGCCAGGCAGGCGCTGTGCTGCTGAGCTATATTCCCTGGCCCGAGCCCGCCATTTTCTAGCTTAGCGTAGAAACCTTCCTCCTGCCTTGGGGTATGGGCATCCGTTTGGCCACTGCCCAAGATGCACTTCTGTGTGGGATCCCCGATTGCATTCTGTGCAATGCTGATATCTGCTGCTTTCTTCAGTCCCACACCTTTGCCTTCGGTGGCCACTTCTCACACACAACCATTTCCCCAAACAGCATCCCATGAGGAGAAACAAAGCCAGACATACAACGGCCTGGGGTCACTCATAGTGGGAGGCAAGGCTGGGTGGTCCGGGCTGAGATGTTGGTGTCCTGAGTACCAGGCAAGGAAATTAGGCTCTACCTCTGGGGGAGGCTGAATCCCAGAAGAATTTTGAGAAAAAGACCCTGACGAGTCAGATTTGCCTTTTAGAGAGTGCCCCTGGGGATGGTTGGGGACCAGCTAGGAAGGCAGCCAGATAAGGGGTGGGCAGAGTAGCTGGGAGAGCAGGGGCTGTGCAGAGGGGAAGGGTCTCAGCAGTCAGGCAGGGACAAGTGGGCTCAGGAGGGGACGGTCTGGGGATATTTAGGAGGAGTTGCAAGAGTCCCAGCGAACAGAACCCAGAACCAGCTGGGCTAGGAGGGAACAGGATGAGGAACCCAGGCCCACTGCAAGGCTGGGAGGTCCCAGAGTCAGCGCTTTGCTTCCCAAGCTGACTTTGAAAAAATAATTTCTCTTTGCTGTTGTTTTCAAAAACTCAATTTGGGCTTAATTATAAAATTGATTAAAAACATATTTTCTGAAAAAAAATTAAAATAGACAAAGAACAGCTTTTAGAACCAACTTTCTCAGAGAGACAGGAAGTGGGAAAAGGGCCTGTTGCTGCCCAGGGCTGTGGAGGGACAGATGGATCTGGGGCCAGCAGGAGGGACAGAGTTCCCAAGGCTGGCGGGGGCAAGGAGGAGGGACAGGATGCCAGCGCTGAGCCCTGTATCCCTTGGTGGCTCCTTCGTGCACCCCCCTTGCAGCCCACCTTGCACTGCCTTTGGGCTCCCACTCTGCATGGCCCCCGGGACCCGAGGGCAACCACAGAGCCCTCAGGGAGCTCAGTAGCCTGCAGACGGGTGTGACTCCTCATCAGCCTGACAGTGACAAGCCTTGGGCTTGGGTTATGTTCCCCACCCCACCCAGCCTTCAACTGTGAGAATTAAATGCCGGAAATCATGTCCTCGGTGAAGACAGCTCAGCAGATCTGGTCTCAAGTGCAGGGTTTGCCTTTGATTGGCCTGGGTGCCCCGTACCCCACACGGGCCCCACTGCTTGGCAGTGGCCTCCAGATGCACCCGTTGTGGCCACCGTTGGAAGAGTCTGTGGCCCATGTTCCCCTCCACCTTGTGCCTCCCATGCAGATGCCAAACTGAGGCTCATGGGGCTGTCATGCTCCACGATCATCATCCATCAGATGGGGACTGAGCTCAGATGGATCAGGTGACTCATCTGAGGTCACTGGGCCGGCCAGGACACTGCCTCACAGCCAGCCACATTCCTGGACCTGGCTTTCGTGGGACTCCTCAGCTGCAACGCCTGGGAGGGAGGGAAGCTGGCCCCAACTGGCCACTCGCCCTTGCCTCTGGGGGAGGCCCCGAGTGTGACAGTGCTGTGCTGTGGCCACGTGAAATTCCTCATCATGTTGAACCCGATCCTGTTTTCCCTGAGCAACAAGCCCTGTCCAGGTCAGGTGCTGCGATGAGGTCACCGCTTCCTCAGGTGTCTCAGGCCCCCAGAGCCACACCAAGGGCCAGCAACAGAAGGAGGTCACGTCTCCCAGAGGGGAACACCACAGTTGTGCAGCTCTGGGGATAACTCAGGCTCTGGGGGGCTTATTGTATGGAGGTTGTTGGAGCAGAGGTCTCCTGGCTCCAGGATGTGGGAGTTAGAAGGGGGTCCACCACCCCACTTTCAGATGAAAAACAGGCCCAGAGAGGGTAAGGATGTGCCCCAAGTGGCCCGGCCTCTGTGGAAACATCACATTGCCCACCCCTCTGGGACAAGGGATGTCCCAGGAAGGGCTGGTGTTGGCCTAGGACCCTCCAAACATTTTTCTCCTTGGGGGACAGCTCTGGGAGTTCCAGGCCACAGTCCCTCCCAGGAACGCGCTATGTCCTGAAACTGCCTGAGGCCGAGGCCAGACCCATCCCATCCCCGTGCAACCTCCTTCTGCCCCCAGCCCAGCTCCCTGCTCTCCCTGCTCCTGCCCCAGGGGTGGAGGAGCTGGTAAGACGACACTCTCAGCCCCTGTGCTAGTTCCCTGAGTCTTCAGCAACCATCTCCCCAGACTTGGTCAAAACAACAGGAGTTTATCCTCCTGCTGTTGCCAGGCCGGAAGTCCCAAATCCCAGTGTCAACAGGGCCAGGCTCCTTCGGGCTCTGGGGAGGATCCTTCCTCAGGAAGGTGATTCCAGCATTCTGTGGCTTTTCACTGCCTCTGTCTTCACAGGGCTCTCTGCAAGGACACATCATTGAATTTAGGGCTCACCCAGATATTCCAAGAAGACTTTATCTGCAGACAATTAACTTAATTACACAAAATTAAGTTTGGATACTTTTCTAAATAAAATGAAGATAGGCAATCACCAAGATGATAACGACGACGATGATGATGGGCATGGTTGTACACACCTACAATCTCAGTGAGGCTGAGGCAGGAGGATCTTGAGTTTGAAGCTAGCCTGGACTACACAGTGAGACCTTGTCTCAGAGGAAGTGAACATATCTTTTGGGCCACCGCTCAACCCGCCATCCCCAGCAGGGTCCTAGATTCTTCTTCAGCCCCTCAGCCAGCCTGTGCCCACATCCATGGGACTCAGGTTCACAGGAAGCACAGCCTGGCCCCACCCCGCCTCGGCCTCCCCTGCCTCCAGCACTGGAGAGAAAATCACCAGTATCATTCCTGGGGGCCCCACCCCGCTGGGACCTGCTTCGACAGGTCTCCCATCCCCTGCTTCCTCCTCTACTCCCCCTCCGTGGGTGCCCCATGTCCTCCCATGGGTTCCCCAGCTCCTGGGCACCACCCCCATCTCCGCCCACGGCCTGGCACATCCTGCCTGCCTCATGCCTAGCAGACATGGATGGGCACCTGGGGGCCCTGCAAGCGCCCAAACCACCCTGGCCCTCTTGCCCTGGAGCCACGGCACCAAGCCTCATTCTCAGCCAGTGGCTCCTCCACCGGCCAGGCCCTTGACCTCTCTGAGCCCTGAACCCTGCCTTGGGGGAGGCCTTGCAGCAGTCACTGTTCCCTCCACCACCCAGGTAGCCCCCATGATCTCATCACCTCCTCTGCCTCACTGCTAGCTGCTGAGTAGGCCATTTATTTATTTAGTTAGTTAGTTTTGGTTTGTTTTTTGAGACAGGGTCTCACTATGCTAGTAGCCTAGTCTGGCCTCAAATTTCTGGTGAGGTTTAGGGCATGGTGGTGCACACCTGTAATCCCAGCACTCGGGAGGCTGAGGCAGGAGGATCGCTGTGAGTTAGAGGCCAGCCTGGACTACAAAGTGAGTTCAAGGCCAGCCTGAACTACCTAGTGAAACCCTGTCTCAAAAAGACAAAAAAAAGAAAGAAAGAAAGAAAGAAAGAAAGAAAGAAAGAAAGAAAGAAAGAAAGAAAGGAAAGAAAAGAAAGAAAGAAAGAAAGAAAGAAAGAAAGAAAGAAAGAAAGAAAGAAAGAAAGAAAGAAAGAAAGAAAGAAAAGGGAAACAACCATAATGTTGCAGAATCTAAGAAATCAGAGAGACCAATGGGGGAAAAGGAGGATTTACTTCCAGGATTTTAGATGCACATTGACTTAGCCAAACTCATGTCCAAAGCGCTGGGCATTAGAATAAAGGAAAGGTTATAGTTTTTACATTTGGTTGAGGGGCTGGTCTTTAGAAACTGGGGGGGTGGTTGCGGCAAGTGAGGGCACAGAAGCAAGACAAAGCAATTAGTAACTTAACCTTGAAAGAAGACAGAGCCTTATGAATCCTGTGAGAACAAGATGACAAACTCTGTTTATAGGACATAGTTGTTAATCTTATCTGCACCAGAACAAGAAGTTATAGCTACAGGGGAGGGGGAACTCAGGGGGATTGCTCTTCAAGTCCCGCTTCAATACACTAACATCTCTTGGCTTAAAAGAAAAACATGTGTGCCATAGGTTTGCCCCCACTGGTGTAAACCATTCGTCCTGCCCAATTCGAAGCTGCCTCAGAACCCTGAAATGTGTAGTCTGTGTCTGGCTGCAAAGCAAGTCACATGCGATGCCTGGTGACCGAGGTGTAGGGAGTGTAATCCTCCCCCCGAGAGGGGCACAACAGCTCTGGACAGAAATAAGGTTGCCCGCAGCCATCATGATTATCACTGTTGTATGCAGGTTGAAGACAGTGAGAGGGGCTCACAAACGCTGTCCCATCCTGCTGTCCCTGGTGCCATCACCCAGCCAGGCCCGTTCCCCAGGCTGGAGTCAGGGATCAGCTAAACACACTAGGCTTAGGCGAGGATCTCTGCCGCCCTTCCCTGGGGCGCACACTTCCTGACAGCCACACCTCTTACCCTTCCTTTCTGCCGGGCCTGGTGACCCCAGCCCACAGCCCTTGAACGCATTCTCCTAATGTGAGCCTCTCCGAGCCCCAGCCTCTCCCTCAGCCCATTTTTTGTTTGTTTTGTTTTGTTTTGAGACAGGCTCGCTACGTAGCTCAGGCTGGTCTTCAACTCACTGTGTAGTCCAAGCTGCAACCCTCCTGCCTGTCTCCTGAGCGCTGGGAGCACAGGCGTGGGCCACCACACCCGGCTCATCGCACTGAGCTGTCCCAGTCCTTCCTAAATCTTGACACAGGGTCTCACTAAGTCACTAAATTGTGAAGGCAGGGCTGGAATGTGAGATCCTGTTGCCTCAGCCTCCTAGAGTGCTGGGATTACAGGCATGCGCCACCATGCCTGGCTGAGTTCTGGCTTCCTTGGTCCCTCCAGTATGTGCACCTGCCCTCCTACCTCCCCCACACAACACCGATGCAGCCACTCTGACTCTTCCCATTCTGCTCCCCAAACTCAGGGTGAACCCCCATCCTACTCCTCCCAATATTATAGATAGCTAAGTTATTTAGAAATATTGTAGGCAGCCAGACAGGGCTGAGCCCTTGAAAGGTCAGTGCAGAAGACAACTGTGGCTGGAGGTGCATTCACTGACCGCCAGGTTTCAGGAAAAGAGGAGTGACCACACCCATACACCTCCCGGAGGCAGGAACAGTAGTGATTGTTATTCTAAATAGACATCAGGGGCCGGTGAGATGGCTCAGTGGCTTAAGCGCCTGCCCGGCAAGCGCGAGGGCCCGAGTTCGACTCCCGGAACCCACATACGAAAAAGGGGCCGGTGATATCGCTCAGCGGCACGGGTGCCTCCTGGTGCGCAAGGTCCTGAGGTCGACCCCCCGGTACCCACAAAAAAAAAAAATAATAATAAATAAATAAATAAATAAATAAATAGACATCAATCACCTTGGGGTGGGGGACCAAACCTCCTTCACCCACCCCTTCCAGGAAAGTCCTTGTCCATCCCATGTGTGTGTTTGCTGCGCAATTTGATCCCCATTTAATCAATATTATCTAAGCAACTATACTTGTTGTAAACTTATTGGTTCACCATAGTTTTCTCCCATCTCACATCCACCTTATGACTTCCCATTGGATCAGTATTACCTAAGTGACTGTACTTGTAATCTTACTAGTTGACTGTAGTTTTGTCCCACCTTGAACCCTCCTGACCTCGTGGCTTTGCTCAATAAACACCCTTGAGAAGTGGGGTCAGTGGGCAACCCACTTTCTGGGTCCCCTTCTGTCCCTCTTGGAAGATTTCTTTCTCTCAAATAATTCCTACTCTTAACTTCCCTTGTTCCTAGAATTCATTCTTTGATTTTAGAGAACATGAACTCAGCATTTTGGACGTCTAGCAGGTGGGGAGTTTCTTTCTCCTGTATCACCATGGCCCTTGGCTCAGAGCAGGGCTCTGCTACCCAGGAGGCCACCTCTGTCTCTCCTGCCTGTCCTCTCTGTGCCATGCTCCATGCCCAGTGACAACCCTGCAGTCCTGCCAACCCTGACCCTAGAATGTCCTCCATACCTACCTCTCACCATCTGCAGTCCCACCCTGTTCCGGTCTGGGCCACCAAGGGGCTCCACACTGGGTTCTTGCTGGGCCAGCAGCAGGTGTTGGGGGGCAAGGACCAAGAGGCAGGTCCCTGGGCTTCATTCTGAGGCTTTGGAAGGCTTTAACTGCCGCAGGGTGGTGAGATGTTAGGACCCAGGCTTGGGCTTATGATGGAATGAGAAGATAGGAACAGAGACACCTGGGCACTGATCAGGGATCAAGCTGATCAGGGCCACCTGTGAGGACACACAAGCCTGGGGAACTCTGTGACCTGAAGACAGTGCCTGGCCTGGAGCCTGTGGCTTCTCTGGGGTGATGTAACAAGGACAGGTGGTAGCCTGGGGCTCTGTGGCTTGGGGCAGGGCTAGCAGGAATGTCCCGCTGCAGGTGTCCCCTGTGCCAGACTCCGGCTGGGATGCCAGGCAGTGTCACTGGAACTCTTGTCCGTCTAGCAGAGTTGGGAGCCTTGGGATTCCCTCGCCACCCTGTAATGTCACTGTGTACCTTAAACACCCGCTGGGCTGGGTGGCAGCTCCCAGGGCCCAGCTGTGGGAAGGGACAGGAGCACCTAGGAGGCCCAGGAGAGGATCTTGGCAGGAAACTCTTGCCCTCCAAGGGTAAGCCCAGGACAGGGTGGGAGCCGCTTCATGTGGGTGACAGGTGCAGGCAGTGGTGGCCCGGGAGAGTGTCCAGCCATACTGCCCAGCCCTTTGGAGCAAGTTCTAGAAAAGCTGGTTTTGCCTGGCAGTGCAAATCCTAGCTAACTCTGGTGCAGAGTACTTCTCTAACAGGAATATGGCCCTTCCCAGGCCCTCATGCTGCTGCCCGCAGTGGGGAGCCACTCTGTGCTGGGAAGGATGCCAGGTGCCTGGAGCCCTGCACCTGAGAGGCAGGAGGGCACCTTTACCTCCGGGCTGATGAGGGGCAGTGGAAGGGTGCTAGGCTTTTGGCTGTGTCTTGGCCCCAGTTTGCCGCCAGCCTCGAAGGGCTGGGGAAGGTGTGGGAAGGCCCCTGTCCCTCTCACACAGTGCCTGAGGAGGAGATGGCACACTGAGCCCTGAGCCCCAAGCCTGGTCCCTCCGCCCTGACTGGTCAGTGCCTGATTGGTGCGGGTTGGGAAATAGCCTGGGCTTGTGATCTTTTTATTTTACCATGGTGCACAGGAAGGGCAGTCAGTAGGAACTGTACTCCAATTGTGGTTCCCTGAGCTGGTGACATGAGCAGGATCCTTTCATGCTGTCAGGCTGTGGCGGCGAGCAGCTTGGGTCAATCACCGGAGGAAAGAGCGCGGGAGAAACAGCGTGCCTCTGCTGGGCACCGAGATGTTCTGCATTTCTGCATATTTTCAACTTAGGATGGCTTTATCGGGACATAACCTCACCCTAACTCAGGGAGCATCCATCCTGTGAGCTTCAGCTTGGTTTGGGGACTGCTGGTCATATCTCTGAAAACAGCACCTGGATTCCCTCCCATCACTTAGTTGTACCGCTAGCTCACAGGCTTGCAGAGGGCAACTGCCTGCTTCCCCCGCAGGCCCTCTATGGCCTAGGCCTAGGTAGCTGGGGGCTGGGGAGACAGCCCTGAGTCAGAACTGGAAGGTTTGCTTCAGACAAGGGCATGGACTTATTTCCCAAGGGAAGTGTGGAGTCCCTACAGGATCCCCTCGTCCAGGTCTGCTTGGTCACAGCTTATCACATGGGTCCTTCCACTACAGGGGAGAGAAGTTCCAAGGTCCCCCCGCCCTGTCCCCCACATTTCTGGTTTTACCAGTCATAGCCTTGCTCTTCTGACTCGGAACCCTCTTCCTTGGGCAGGAAGCTTTGCTTCCGTAGGCCTTTGCCACCTCCCCTGGAGCTCTGCACAGTGCCTCTGGCCACTGAGGGGACCAGGCCAGGGCCCGATGTCCCCACTCTTCCTTGGTTGCCCTCACCTCTCTTGAGCAACAGATGCTGCCTTCTCATCACTTCCTGGGACCGCAGTTGACTTAGTCATCTACTTCCTCAGTTCCCATTCCCTCTGCAGAGGTCCCAGGACTGCAGCAGCTGGGGTCTGACGGGCTCATCCCCGGCAGGTTCTAGCTGTGTGCACAGCTGGCTGGTGGTCCTCCACACTCCTGCCTGGTGTCTCCATGGCAGACCCTGCCACCACTGGACCTCGCTGCTCACCTAGGGGTTTGGCGGAGCGGCTGCAAGCCTGATGACGGTCATCTCTTCCTGCCCCTGCCGCGCACATGACTTGAACCACTGTGGTGACTACATGTTTCTCTCTCCCCTGCCCATGGGCATGGCCCTAGGCGCTCTTGTCCCCTGGCCATAGCACTCACCACCACAGTGTCTGGAATAGACACGCATTTCCTCTGGCTCTCACCCAGATGCTGACCCATATCTGCCCCCAGATACTCAGGCGACTGAGGCTACCACGTCCACATCCAAACTCTGAGCCATGCCTCCACTTGGGAGCACCTTCCCAGCCACTTGTCACCTTTGACACTGGTTAGCTCTGCCTTCCTCCCATCCTGTTCTCCACAGCCACCACTGGGCGTCCCCACCTCCTGCTCCCCAGGCCAGTACGCTTGGTTCCCAAAGCATGAGCACAGGACCCAGAGAGCATAGGCTACAAGAGACTAAGAACGCGCCAACTCTGCCTCCCCCTTCACAGACACACACTGAGTGGTATGGACAGGCACCGTTCATGGGAGCGGGGACCCAGCACTGGATAAGTCCCAAGCCGGGCTTATGTCCTGGAAGCGGGAATCAGATCACAACTCAAAAACCCAAACATACAGGCAGGCCAGGCAGTGCCAACGCTGGGGTGCTGGGTGAGGCCCCTGCTTCCTGGAGAGGATGGCATGGCTCCTGGGCTGAGGCCAGCTGCCACAGTTGGCCAGAAGGTGACTCGCTTTCAGGATGCTGTGCCCTCAGTTCTGGTAACGAAGACCCAGGGGCTTGGATTCTGAGTCTTGACATTGGAAACCCTGTGGCTACCAGGCTGGGAATCTCACTGAACAATCTTGTGTTTCTTAAAATGTGAACCTCCTGAGTGCATTTCTTTTTTTTTTTAAAGGAAAAACTGAAATAGGAAAAAATTTTAAGTCTTTCGGAAAGGAATCATCATTTGCCTGGAACTACCTCCTAGAGGGCCGGTGTCACCAGTCACTTGTGCCACTAGGCCCACCCATCGCACATGCAGAGCCCTTCAGGACTCCCAAGAGGTCAGAAGCCTTAACCTTGAGACAGCCATGTGCTCACCAGTGGCCTGGGGGCTGGGGATTCAGGACGTTTGCAAGGAGCCAACAGAGCCCTCTGATCTTCTCACACTCATGGCTCTCCGTCCTGGCTCGCTAGGACAGTATTTTCACGTATGACCGGTGGCACATCTTAGTTGGAAAGCTAGGCCCAGATGGATTTACTAAGGCTGCCCTCTACTAAAGTCCGGGCCACAGGACCAGTTTAGATAGCAACCTGGGTCTCATTGTGTCCCCCTGGCTCCTCCTCTGGTGAAGCTGGGGTCAAATAGAGCATCACTAAGCTGGGTCCGTGGTGGTGAAGGCGGAGGCCAGGGAGGGTTGGCTCTGCATGTGGCAGAGGGGGGACATAAGAGGGACTTGCAGGGACTTGAGAGACCCTCAATGCAGTACGCACAGCACCATGGCCAGGCTGTAGGAAGGTGTGTGGTGGGGTCACACAGGGTGGGAAGTGGGTTACTGTCCTTTAAATACTCCACACATCACAGTCACTCACGCACTGGCTGCTGGTCAGGCACCCCCATGCCAACACACAGAGCATCTCAGATGCTCAAGACAATGTGAGGAAGCAGAGCCCTTTGACCTTGGCCTTACCAGGCACTTGGAAACTGCATGACAGAGGACAGAGGAGGTCAGATGCTGGTTAGACGCAGTGGGTACTGAACATCCAGTGTTCTACACCACCTGGGAAACCCTGTGTAAACTACCCAGGGCTGAGGGCAACGGAAGGAAATCCAAACCCAGCCCCTACTTTCACTACTGACACTGCTCAGCAGCGAACGCTGTACTCTTCTCCGAAAAAGGCCATGAGGATTTCCTCTTTACCCACTGAAAGAGAAAAAGAAGGAAGGATGTTGATGGTGACAGCAGCCAAGAAGGCTGGCTGGATTGGGGCAGCGTGAGGGGCAGTGCCTGGATGTTCACTTTGGACGTTGACAGGGCCAATCAATGGTTTTGGAGAGAACTGGTTTCCAGAGGCACATCAAGACTCTCTCAGGAAATCCAGTCACAACTGTCCCGCAGCACATGTGCAGCCACATGACAACACTAGCAGTGACTTGGTTCTCACTTTGTGACCCTCAACTAAAATGTAGCACTCTGGGCTTCAGCAGTTAGGTAGAGGGACTTGGGGGACCCTTCACCTCTTAATCTAGGATGTGGTCACTGGCTACCTTAGAAAACCAGGCCTGTTTTTATCAGTTTTTGAGAAGCTACTAGGTCTCTTTGAGCCTCAGTTTCCTTATCTATAAAAAAGATAAAACTGAAAGAAAATATCTTAAGCATGAGGGAAAATCTTGGCTTTGTGAGTGGTAAGAGTAGGTTACACTGCTTCTGAACTACCCTTCCGAGTTTATTACCTTCATCTGCAAAATGGGCTAAGAATGTCTGCCTTAAGGCATCAAAGGATCTCACTCATGCTGCCTTACAGAAGATGCAGAGTAAACACTGGTTTCTTTTTTTATTACTACTTCACATTCAGCAAATGTGAATGTGCTGGGGCTGGTGAGATGGCTCAGCAGCATAAGCGCCTGCCTGGCAAGCGTGAGGTCCTGAGTTTGACTCTCGGAACCCATATAAAGGAAAAAAAAGGGCCGGTAATATTGCTCAGCGGCACAAGTGCTTGCTGGCAAGCACGAGGTCCTGAGGTCAACTCCTGGTACACCCCCCCCCCAAAAAAAAGTGAATGTGCTGAAATGTCTACCAAAAAAAAAAAAAAAAAAAAACCAACCCCAGCCAGGCATGGTGGTGCACACCTGTAATCTCAGTACTCAGGAGGCTGAGGCAAAAGGATTGCTGTGAGTTCAAGGCCAGCCTGTACTACATAGCAAGATCCTGTCCCAAAAAACCAAAAAAATCAACCCCTTCAAACAAGGGGATCTGGTGTCAAGGGCTATTTACCTTCCCCTTCTTCCCACATGAGGCTGCCTATTGTCACCTGCCCCAAAACTGGTCACTGCTGAGGTCCTAGAAGAGCAAGACGAGAGGCTGCAGGGAGCAATGGACACAAACCACGGGAAGCACTGCTCAAAACTGCCCACTCCGTGGCCCCTGCACACAGTCTTGCTGGGCAGTGTCCTAGACCTGCTCTGCCACATATCAGGAGGCCTGAGGAGCCAGTGCGCGAGGCAGAGTGAGCCTGTCCTGAGACCTGGCCTACAAGACAGTGTGTGGCAAGAGGCCTGGGGGTGAGTGGCAGCCCGAGCTCCACACCAGCCACAGAAAGAAGGCGTTTCATCCCATGAGAACATTTCCAGGTCTCCAGGTGGGTCCCTGAAGGAACTGTATGTGCCCATAGCCCAGCCCAGGGAGGGCACAGCTGGTGCGCTGCAGGTCTAGGAGCTACATGGTAGCCCCTGCTCAGGCTCTCATGCTCCAAACCCGGGCCCAGTGGCAGTGGGTTCCCAACTGGTGCGGGGACTCCTCATTCACAACACAGCAACTGAGCCTCTGCTCCCAGGAATGGAATGTATTTTTCAACCCTACAGACACAGGGTCCCTCTGTCCCCTGGGGGACCTCTCCGGCATGGCAAGAAGTGTGGTGGTGTGCACCAGGCTTATGCTGTGGATTCTTCCTGCACACAAACACTTGGGAGAACAGAACTAGGACTACGGGGAAGGGGAAAATGTCCTCTACAGAAAGTGGCAACCAAAGAGCTTGGGTATACAAAAGGATTCTGGGTAAAAGGGCCCCAGCACAGCCAGCAGGTGACTGCGGGCCTCACAAATCCCACTCTTGCCCTATTACACCCACAGAAGGGCTGGCTCCTTCCCCTGGCCCTCAGGAGCTCTGACGCTGAGGAGGAGGAATCAGAGAACAAATGAGCTGAGTCCTGGAGGGAGGCCAAGAGAGAGCTAAGTGCAGGTGGCATGGCGCAGACTCCCCGCTGTCAGAGGGCTGGGGGTGTGTGGAACCCTGGTCCACTCCTCCCACACACAGAGGTACCGGGGCCGACTCTCGACTCTTCTAAGGCGCCAACAGGTTCTGCTTCCAGCTTGCCTGGCTTTGTTTGTCCTAAAGGATTCCAGTTTAGTCCAAGCCTCGCCCTCAGACAAACTGGGACAGGTTGGGGACTTTGATGTTCAGGTCGCCGATGTTGATGTTCCTCGGGATCTCAGGCAGGTTGATGCTTTTCACTGCAGACACAGCCCGCGCAGGGGCTGCAGAAAGGCCGCCCTGAGGAGAAACAAGAGGTGAGTAGGAGACACGCTCTCGGTGTCTTCTGCTGATGCTTTACAAACAAAACACGCAACAGGTGAAGGAGACTGAGAAAAATTCCAACGGACACACACAACTTTTAATTTTTCCTCCTTGCTCCCCAAAGGTAGTGGGGTAGTGGGGTTCGGCATGTGGTCCACAGCCCGCGCTCCTGTCAGACTACAAACTCCTCAAAGGCGGGCTTGGGTCATGTGTCATGTAGCTTCAGAGTCCCAGCGACCAACGGTGTGTGGCCCACGGAAGGTGCCCCGTACGTTCTTGCTGAAATAACCTGAGATGGTTTATCCAGGTCAGAAGAGGTATCAAGGGTATTTTTTCTGGTTATGAAACCAAACAAAACCAAACCCTTTCCTCAAGAGACTATCTTGTAGACAAGTGCAACGTCACAGGGAAATTCTGAAAAGGAAAAGGAACATCACAGCTTTAGGGTAACTGCTTTCCAACTAATGCAGGATGGAAAAGGCTAGCTTTGGAAATGTCATGTGGCAGGACACAGAGGTCCGTGTCCAGCCTCCATGTTCACTCCCAGAGTGGACAAAGGGCAGGAGTGGACAGACTCTCTTGAAATCATTTTTCCTGACTGACTGCTTTCGGGACACTGACTGCACCCCACCCTCACCCAGCAGGTCTGTTTCCTCCAGTTTCAAACCCCCAGGCTCTGACTCACTCCTAATCCCCAGAAGCTCCCCAGCCCGCCTCTCTGAAGGAACTCGAGCTGCCCCGAGAGCTGCGGTCTGGAAAAGCTTCCTCAGCGGCCTGCCAGTCCTCACAGAAAGAAGAGTCCCACAATCTGGTTCTGTTACCCAGAGCAAAGAAACTCTTAAGACACTCACACAGTTAAGAGGTAATTTGTTCTGCTCCTTCTGCACTTGTGAGGGCGTGCGTCTGTCACCACTGCTCTCTGGTACAGCTGAGGGACTGAAAGACCTTAGGACACCAACTTTCCCAAGAGCTTCTGTATCAGCTCAGCACCACATGAGGGTGGGTTGGGTTCAGTCTTTGTAAGCCCGGCCCAATGCAACTAGCTTTTTACAAGCCTAACCAGAAGTAAGGAAACTGGCAACCGAGGGCTGAAAGACAACACAAGAAATGGCTGCCTGGGACATCAGACTCACATAGCACACAAACTTGAAAACCACTGGGGAATGGGAAAGGGGACTCTAGGTCCCTCCAGGGAGTGTGCCACCTTCAGAGGAGGAATTAGAAACCACAAACATCGGCCACAGTCCCCCAAGCCACAGCTGTCTGCCCTCTGCTTAACCATCACAGATGACCTGCAAATCATCCAGCTTTGATGGACTCCAGGAAGAAAGAAGGTGAGCAGATACCACCTCCAAAGGTGCCCACACTCCCCTCCTGCCCCGGCCATTTGCCCAGCAGAGCAAGTGCATGGCCCCAGACTCACCTCTGACTTCTCTAGCCGGCTCTGAGCTTCCATCTGGGCCAGAATCTCATTCATGTTGGTTTCAAGCACCATCCCACCCATCACCACCTCCTGGAGGATGTAGTGAACCTGGAGGGAAGCAGACAGAGAGAGGGCAGAACAGCTGCAAGGGTCAGGGTCAAGCCTGAACAGTCCCCTGTTCCTGCAGCAGCAGAGTGGTCAGATGTGATACTGGGCTCTGATTTACAACTCAGGCCCCAAAGGCCCTGGAACAGCCACCTCTCTGGTGAAGGGATGAGGGGTCCCTCTTGGTCCCTGAGTATCACAGCCAGAATGTCTTCTGCCAGCACTAGCAAAGGTACCTGGTTACACTCAAGGCAGCAAGGTGATGGCCCAGGATTTGGAGCTCTGCCATTTGTCAGCTGGGCACTGTGGGGAAATGCTCCTTTTGCTGTTTCTGCCTCCTCCAGGACTGCGGTGAAGGCTGGCTGGGAGAACTATAGTGTGGAAAGCACCTTGGCTGACCCTGCCGCAAGCTGGGTCCTGTGTAGGTCGTGATGGTTTTCACCACTAATTCTACCATCATCAGTACTGACTGGCGTTATGTGGGCCCAGCTATGATGAAACAATCTCTATCCAAGCAGCGGAAGTGGCAATGTCCGCCCCGTGCTGTGAGACGCAGCCTCCAGCGTGTGCTCCCTTGGAGGGAAGTGATCAGACCAAATGGCCGCTCCTGTCTGCCAACCCCGCCCTGTGTTACTGCTCAGGCAAGAAGACAGGGTCTGCAAAAATGCTCCTCTAAACCTGTGGCCTACACTGGGCTCAGGGTCCACTCAACTGGTGGTTTCCTAAAAGCAGCTGAACCCCAGGGTGCTCAACTGCTGTGAGAGAACAGAGGTGACTCTTACCACTGCACCCAGGGTGGCAGGAAAGCCTGGGTGGGTTAGGTCTGAGGTGCCCACAGGTGCGCTTCATATTTCAAATCAAATACTATTTTTTTTTTTTTTTTTTTTGTGGGTACTGGGGGTCGACCTCAGGACCTCGTGCACCAGCAGGCGCCTGTGCCGCTGAGCGATATCACCGGCCCTTTTCTCGTATGTGGGTTCCGGGAGTCGAACTCGGGCCATCGTGCTTGCCAGGCAGGCGCTTATGCCGCTGAGCCATCTCACCGGCCCAAATCAAATACTATTAACATGGACTCTATGGTACTTTAGTCAAGCTGGAAAGACAGCAAGTCCTGCCTTCCATGGCCAACTAAGTGCCAGATTATTGGGCTTGTCCCCTGGAGGTCAGAGGATGGCTGGAGAAGGCAGGGCACCTCACAGGACCATGTGACAACTGCAGCTGGGCTCCAACCTTGAAGAAGTGGGGAGAAGGATTTGGGCAGAAGGGTTCCCACTGATGCAGGCAGGATGGGGCTCCTGGTCTGGCTGGGACATCAGCTAAGGACAGGCTGCAGGGCTCCCCAGCAGGGCAGTGGCAACATGTCGGGCTGGATTACTCTGTCAAGCTGTCCTGTGCACTGTGGCATGTTTCTGGTCTCCATGCATGAGATGCCAGCAGCACCCCTCACTGACAACAAACCATAATGTCCAGACACTGCCAAACATCTCCCAGGGGGCAAACACACTGCAGCTGAGAACCACTGGTCTAGACAGAGCCCAGCACTCATCTCCTCTGTCATCAGTGAGGAGTCAAGAGGAAACACGTTTCTAACCCTATGCATGTGTGCATTTGACCCATGAGGTTTTTTGGCACTTGGGTGGTTTCTTTTGTTTTTTTTTAAACAGGGTCTCACTATGTAGTCCAGGCTGCAAACTCACGGCAATCCTCCTGCCTCAGCCTCCCAAGTTCTGGGATTACAGGCATGCCCCACCACACCCAGCCATGGTTGCTCCCTATTTTGTCCATGGTAAGTGGAGGGAAGGAGCTGGCAGCCATGACCAGGATGTTTCTTCTGATCTTGGGGAGAGTGTTAAGGCAGGAGTACCCCCTCACACATGCCCGTGCTGAGCCTTAGTAACCACTTTCTGTTTACCCTTATGAGGGGTTCTACATTTTATACAATCTCCATTACTCATTATCTATGTGCAAATAGAAATTTAATATCGAAAGCTTCATATTACGTAATTTAAAATTTCACACAAAACTGGTTTTAAAACTACTCCCTGGGGACTTCACTGCTTCTACTTCCCCATCAAGATGCAGTTCTTTAGGTGTATGAACTGTGTGCAGCTCCTCAGGAAATTACAAAGGGAATCATCATAGGGCTCAGCAAGTCCACTTCTGAGGACACGTCAACAGAAGTGACAGCTTGGTGCTGGAGAGCTATCGGCACACCGGGCTCACAACAGCGCGGCCCACAAGAGCGAAAACATGGGAGGGACCCAGGGCCCACTGCTGGGTGAGTGGATAAAACCAAGTGGTATATCCACACATGGAACGGTACTCAGACTGAAAAACAAGGGAATTCTAGCACCTGCTAGGACACAGATGAACCCTGAGGACACTAGGCTGTGAGTCAGACACGCAGTGACAATTATGGTAGGATCCATCTTATATGATGCACACAGCGGGCAAACCGATAGAGACGGAAAGCAGAATGCTGGCAGCCAGGGGCTGGGGAGAGGGACATGAGCAGGTTCGGTTTTCTAAAATGAAGCTCTGTGGCGATGCATGGTGGTGCTGGCTGCACAGCAATGGGAATGTACTCAATGCTACTGCACTATTAAGGTAGGAACAGTGGAGACAGCACACTATGCTAAGAATATTTTACTAGGATTTAAAAGAGAAAGAAACAGACCTATTAGTGTTTATTCCTTTGGCATAACTAACCTCTTGGGTGGAAAGTAATATTTGTTGAGTATCTACCATGTGCTGAGAACTTCGTGTACTTAATTCTGTAACATTAGCCCGAGGCAGGTGAAATAACCTTCATTTTATATATGAGGAAAAGCCAGTAAGATTCTCCCAATGTCAGGGATCTCAGTAGCAGGACCGAGTGCTGGATCTAGGTTTCAGCCCAGAGCTCACACTCTGCCCTTTCTGCCATACTCCCTCAGAATCCCAAACTGCATCTTCCTCTGCATTCATCCCTGACCCTCGGATATATGGAATCATTTTAAGACCTGCTGCCAGGTCTTAAAGCTGGGCGTGGCGGCACACGCCTGTAATCCCAGCACTGTGAGAGGCTGAGGCAGGAGAGTCACAAATTTAAGCCCAGCCTGGGCAATTTAGTGAGACCCTGTCTCAAAACAAAAAACAAAAACTAAACAAAAAAACCTGGGCTGTAGCTCAGTGCAAACTGGGCTCAATCCCAAGTATCACAAGAAGAAAAGACAAAACCAAACAAGAAGATACTTGCCTTTGGGATGTCAAACATCTGGCAGGAACTTTTTCATGCTGCACCCCTGAGGCCTAGAACATGGCCCAGCACAGAGCATGCTTGGTGAATGAATGAAGCTTGCCAAATCCCTGAGTAGCAGATTCTCTGGACTTCAGGGTCTTAGATGATTGAGGCTTTATGGAGAAGGTATAGTAAGAAGCCTAGTATATGATGTTGTGGGACCAGTCAGGGGTTAATAGGAAAAAAAATCAGTTAAGACTTGTTTTGTTTGAGGCAGGGTTTCACTCTGTAGTTCAGGCTGTCCTTGAACTCACTATGTAGCCCAGGATGGCCTTGAACTCTCAGTGATCCTCCTGCCTCAGCCTCCCAAGTGCTGGGACTACAGGTGTGCGCCACCATGCCCGGCTAAGACTTCTAATTTGAACACTTCATTATGAAATCAGTGTTTACATTGTGGCCAGGCTGGGTTTACACTTGCGATCTTCCTGCCTCAGCCTCCCAAGTAGCTGGTTTTACAGGCGTGCGCCACCAAGGTGTCTCAATCATTCCCTCCTGTTATTTCCACTCCCTCCCTTCTTGGAGCTGCCTCAGTTTTTGATGGTCTTTTCTTTTTGCTACCCCTCTCCCAAATCTCCCAATTTTGTTTCTCCCCTTTTCCTTTCCCTAGTATCCCATCCAGCTCCTCCTGCAGTTAGGTCCTATCGAACCTGCCTCTCCCCACTCCTGGCCTGCCCACTGCCCACTGCCCACTGAGGACTTTTTCACATTTTTCTTTGGCCCCATCCCTCAGGTCCAGAGACTAGGGGCTAGATTGGGCCTCAGATTCTCTCTCAGCGCCCTGGCCCAAGGGCTTTATCCCAGGGACCCTGTGAGAGCTGGTTCAGAGGTAGTGGGGGGCTTGATGACTACCCCATCTCCACCACTGCCACCAAGGTGCAGGGGGACGGGTAGCTCACATCCACCACCCCATTTTCTTTCCTGTGCTCTTATTTGTTCCCCTCTTCAGATCTCAGGGCTTCACAGATTTGTGTCCTTTGGAAAAGGGGATTGCAGCTGCTCAGAGGCCTTTACTGTCCTTCTCACTTTCCCAAAAAAAAACAAAAAACAAAAAACAAACAAAAAAACCAGTGTTTTCAAAAGCCATCCGAATGTATTCTAAATATAAACTCCATTTTCAACAAAACTAGAACACAACACAAATTCCAGACCCTAGAACGGTGGGAAAGCTGTCAAAAGCAGGGAGCTGAGGAAGGCCTCCTTTGTCTTACAGAAGGAGCAAAGAGAGGATGTGGGAGCCAGGGACCTCAGAAAGGCCTGCAAAAACACTTCCACTGGGCATGGTGGTATGCGCCTGTAATCCCAGCACTCGGGAGGCTGAGGCAGGAGGATTGCCATGAGTTAAGAGGCCAGCCTGGGCTCCATAATGAGTTTAAGGCCAGCCTGCACTACATAGTGAGACTCTGTCTCAAAACAAACAAATAAACAAACCCCAAACAAAACAAAAACAACTCACTTCCGGGAGGTAAAACATACTCCCTCTGATACCAAACCAATTCCTAGTTTGTGGAGGGCAGGAACTTCCTTGGACCTGGAGTTCGAGCTCTATGAAAAAAATCACGTAAACAAGTTTATTTGCCTCAGAGTTGGTACCGGTGGCAGGAGACAGCCTTTGTATTGTGGAAATGTTCACAGAGGCAGTTTTATTGGCTAGATAAAATAAATAAACAACGCCCCCCCCCCCCCGGCTCCTAAATCACGGGACTGATTGCTGTAGCCTGGAATACAGTCTTGGTACCTCCCCCAAAGAAGAATTCTGAAAATAGCTGGTCCTTGAAAAACTAAGCTATTTAAAGATGATTATAAAAGAGAAATTTTCGAGGGGGAGCACCAAGATGGTGGAGTGGTGAGCAGCAGAGAAAACCTCTCTGAGAGTCGCCATCCAGATGCTGGAATATAGCAACTCAAGGAAGACAAGAAGGAAGGAAGAGGGTCCCCTAGACCCAGGAAGGATCTGAAATGTGAACCCAAGCCCATAGAGTGAGTGAAGAGAGGAACTTCAATGAAGAAGGAGGTAGCCAGAGGCACCTTCTCCAAGTCGGGACTCGCTGTGCAACAGGAGCGGTTCGAACCTGTGGACACATGGTGACTTCTGGAGACCCGAGGCCTCCATGGAGAGACGCGGTAGCAGCATATATGAGGGGCTGCATTGGCTGGCGGTGAGTGCTGAGGGCTCAGTCACCCCGTGGGAGAGAGCGATTGGACGGGAGCCATCTTGGAGAGGGGCGGCTGAGCTCAGAACTCAGAGTTGCTGCCAGCTCCATCTACGGCTCCCAGCTGCGCTCAGGCCCACGGAAGGTTCGCTGACAGCTGCGGGCCGAATGAGTCTGGTCTTGGCCAGAAGGTGCAGGTGCACTGAGATTATCCACTACCCTACTAAAAAGAAGCTACTGCTGGCTTGCTGGGATACATCAGCACGAATTGGGACTGTCTCCACACATTGTCTACCAGCGACAATAGAGACAAACCTGGAAGTGGACTTTTTTTTTTTCTCTCTCCTGTTTTTTGTTGTTGTGGTGGTGATTTTGTTTTTGTTTATTGTTTTTTTCTCCTTCATTGTTTGATGTTGTTTTTATATGAATGTGAACATTGTTTCTAGCCCCTTTGTGGTTTCTGGTTGTGGTTTTGTTCTGTTCTTCTTTTTATCTCTTCCTTCTTTCTTTCCCTCCAGTCTTCTGCACCAGTTTCCCAAAGTTAGCATGATCCCTCTCTGTCCTCCAGCCTTACTTCTAACCTCTTCCTCTTCCACTTCTCTATTTTCTCCCTAACCCATTTCAAATTTTAACCCCTGAGGGCAAAATTGACAAATGAAGGACTTGTATACTACATATAATTTTCTGGTTTGTTTTAGATTTTCTTATATAACCACAAATCTAGTTCATATAGTTAAAGGTGGCAAATTAATGGCTAGCTCAGTTTGTCATTTTCTAGGCTGTGTTTGATGTTTTTGTCATTGCTGATGGTACCACTATAGCCAAAAGTGACATAACTGTTCTAAACAGCTGTTCTTCCTGGTATTCCAAGGCTGATTGACTAATGGTCACAGAAAATACTGTGGCACAGTAACAAAGAACCAGGGGCTGTGCCAAACAGGCAGCAACTTTTCACCCACAACAAGTGCCAAACAGGCAGCAACTTTTCACCCACAACAAATTGAAGAGGTAGGATCTTGCAACAGACTCAAAATCCAAAAATCAGCTACACCTGGAGGCTACATCAGAGAAATAGTAATTTCCTAAAGGTTCTAAATACTAGCAATAAAGCTATTCACCACAGGCAATTTATAAGCATCAACCCAGGAATTAAATTAAAAAAAGAAAAGAAAATGAGAAGACACTTGAACAAGATGCAACCCCACACATCCAGTTCACCAAAGGCAAACCCAGGGGACAATAAGGTGGGACAATGCAAAAGCCACCCACCTGGCCTCTCTGAAGTGGTAACAACAAAGCAATTGAATGAGGCTCTAGAAAAAAATCAAATCAGAAATAATTTCTCAGATAACTGCAGAGATGGTGTCCAGAATGAAAACCACGCTTAGGGACTATAGAGCACATACAGACAGAAAAAGAGATGAGCTTAAGAAAATAATGGAAGCCATGAATGCTCAGCATAGGAAAGAAATGGACTCCATAAGGCAGATTCAAGCAGATATCCTGGAGAATAAAAATCACATTGAAAGTATCCATAGCAGATTCAGCCAATGTGAGGACAGGATCTCAGATACAGAAGACAGGCTTGCAGTTAGCGATCATGAAAAGAAAGATTTCTTAAAAATAGCAAGGGGGAAAATAATAGCAAGGGACCATGAGATATCAATCCAGCAGCTGTTAGATGAGGCAAAGAATAAGTTAAGATAGATTGGAGTGAATGAAAAAGCAGGAGTTACCACAAATGCTGTAAAAAAAAAAAAACTGTTCACAGATGTCATGGCAGAAAGTTTCCCTGGTAGAGAAAAAGAATTTGACATACAGATATATGAGGCATATAGAATTCTAATTAGCCATGATCAAAAAAAAAAAAAAAAAAAAAAGAAAAGAAAAGAAAAGAAAAAACTACAGCCAGGCATATCATAGTCAAGATTCCAGAAATTCAACACAAGAATAGAATCTTAGGGCCGGTGAGATAGCTCAGCAGCGTAAGCGCCTGCCTGGCAAGCACGAGGGCCCGAGTTTGACTCTCAGATCCCACATACGAAAAAAGGGCCGGTGATATCGCTCAGCGGCACAGGCGCCTGCTGGCATGCGAGGTCCTGAGGTCGACCCCCAGTACCTACCAAAAAAAAAAAAAAAAAAAAAGAATCTTAAAAGCTGTTAGGGAAAAGAAACAAATCACCTATAAAGAAAAGCCCATCAGAATCACAGCTGACTTCTTAGCACAAACCCCCAAATCAAGGAAAGCTTGGAGTGAAGTTTTTTTTTTTTTTTTTTTTGGTGGGTACCGGGGTCGAACTCAGAACCTCATGCACCAGCAGGCGCCCGTGCCACTGAGCTATATCACCGGCCCTTTTTTCGTATGTGGGTTCCGGGAGTCGAACTCGGGCCCTCACACTTGCCAGGCAGGCGCTTACGCCGCTGAGCCATCTCACCAGCCCCAGAGTGAAGTATTTCAAGTTCTAAAGGAAAACAACCTTCAACCCAGATTGATGTACCCAGCAAAACTATCTTTCAAAACTGATAGAGAAATAAGATACTTCCATGACAAAGAACATCAGAGGAAATTTATGACCACCAAACCAGCACTCCAAAATGTTTTGAAAGACATTCTAGAAAGAGATAACAAGGACTTCAACTCCATGAACCCCAACAGAAGGAATCCACCAGGCAAGGCAAACAATTAAACAGAGGGAGGGGGAAAAAAAAGAGGGGGAGCCAACAACAGGAAAATAACATGACAAGGACAAGTCAATACATATCAGTTATAACCATCAATGTTAGTGGTCTCAATTCACCAATCAAAAGACACAGACTGGCAGAATACATCAAGAAGCAAGACCCAACAATATGCTGCATACAAGAAACACATTTAATTCAAAAAGAAATTCATAGACTGAAAGTCAAAGGATGGAAAACAATACTCCCTGCAACAGGAACCCAGAAAAAAGCAGGGGTAACTATTCTATTTGCAGACAAAGTGAATTTCAAGCCAAGACTGATTAAGAGAGATAAAGAAGGTCACCACATCCTTGTAAAGGGAACAATCCAAGAGGAAGAGATAACAATCATAAATATATATGCAACAAATACCAGTGCACCCAACTATATCAAACAAATATTAGTGGAAATGCAAAATCAAATAAGCACTAATACAAATTGTATTGAGGGATCTCAATACCCCACTGCCACAAAAAGACAGATCAACTAGACAAAAAATGAACAATGAAATATTAAAACTGAACCAAACTTTGGAACAAATGGACTTAGCAGATGTCTACAGAGTGTTCCACCCTACAACATCAGAATACACATTCTTCTCAGCTGCACATGGGATGTAAACAGACCACATCCTAGCTCATAGAACATGCTTAAGTAAATGCAAAGGAATTGAAATTATCCCATGTATATTATCAGACCATAGTGCAATAAAATTGGAATCAATGGCAAAAGAAACCTCAAGAACTTCGTAAACACATGGAAATTAAATAGCACCCTCCTGAACAACCAATGGGCCACAGATGAAATTAAGAAATTAGACAGTTTCTACAATTAAATGATAATGACAATACAACATACTGGAACTTATGGGACACAATGAAAGCAGTCCTAAGAGGGAAATTTATAGCAGTAAATACCCATATCAGGAAAACAGAGCAAGTGCAAATAAACAACTTAATGGTGAACCTCAAACTTCTAGAAAAAGAAGAGCAGGCTAAGCTTAAAGTGCATATGAGAAAGGAAATTATGAAGGTCAGAGCAGAAATTAACGCATTGGAGACAAAAAAAAAAATACAAAGAATCAATGAATCGAAGAGTTGATTCTTCAAAGTCTTATCCAACCTTATCAAAAAAAAGGAAAGAAAAGACTCAAATCCACACAATTAGGAATGAAAAGGGTGAAATCACAACAGACCTTGCAGAAATCCAGAAGATCATTTATACCTATTTTGAAAGCTTGTATTCTAATAAGATGGAAAATGCAGAAGAAATGGACAGATTCCTAGATACATATGAATTACCAAAGCTGAATCAAGAAGATATAAAAATCCTAAATAAACCAATATCAATCAATGAAATCAAAGACCTAATTAAAAACCTCCCCACAAAGAAAAGCCCAGGCCCTGACAGATTCACTGATGAATTCTACAAAAAATTTAGAGAAGACCTAACACCACTACTTCTCAAACTCTTTAATGAAATTGAAAGGGAAGCAGTACTCCCAAATTCGTGCCTGGAAGTAAGCATTATCCTGATACCAAAACCAGAGAAGGAACCAACTAAGAAAGAGAATTACAGGACAATCTCCCTAACGAACACAGATGCAAAAATCCTCAATGAGATACTGGCAAGCAGAATACAGCAAATCATCAGAAGATTATACACCATGACCAAGTGGGATTCATCCCAGGGATGCAGGGATGGTTCAATATATGTAAATCAATAAATGTAATACACCATATTAACAGAGCCAAGGACAAAAATCACATGATCATCTCAATAGATGCAGACAAAGCTTTTGACAAAGTCCAGCACCCACTCATGATAAAAACCCTACAGAAAATTGGAATAAATGATCTTTATCTCAACCTGTAAAAGCCATCTATGACAAACCAACAGCCAACATCATACTAAATGGACAAAACCTGAAAGTTTTCTCTCTAAAATCAGGAACAAGACAAGGATGTCTACTGTCTCCACTCTTATTCAATACAGTCCTGGAAACTTTAGCTAGAGCAATTAGACAAGAGAAAGAAATAAAAGGAATAAGGACAGGAAAGGAAGAAGTGAAATTATCATTATTTGCAGATGACATAATACTCTACATAGAAGACCCCAAAAACTCCACTAAAAAACTACTAGATTTAATAAGCAAACTCAGTAGCGTAGCTGGACACAAAGTCAATACTCAAAAATCAATAGCCTTCCTGTGCACAAATAACAAACTCATTGAGAGAAATTAGGGAAACAACATCTTTTACAATAGCATCCAAAAAAATGAAGTACCTAGGAATCAATCTAACAAAGGATGTAAAAGACCTCTACACTGAAAACTACAGTACTCTGAAAAAGGAGATTGAAGAGGATATCAGAAAATGGAAAGATATCCCTTGCTCTTGGGTAGCAAGAACCAATATAATGCAAATGGCCATACTTCCAAAATTGTTATACAGATGTAATGCAATTCCAACAGCATATCTCACAGAACTAGAGAAAACAATCCTAAAATTCATTTGGAACCAGAAGAGACCTAGAATAGCAAAGGCAATTCTGGGTAACAAAGGCAAGGTAGGGGGCATCACAATCCCTGACTTGAAATTATACTATAAAGCTACTGTGATAAAAACAGCATGGTCGGGCTGGTGAGATGGCTCAGTGGCGTAAGCGCCTGCCTGGGAAGCGCGAGGGCCCGAGTTCAACTCCCGGAACCCACATAAGAAAAAAAGGGCCAGTGATATCACTCGGCGGCATGGGTGCCTGCTGCCGTGTGAGGTCCTGAGGTCGACCCCCAGAATCCACAAAAAACAAAAAACAAACAAACAAAAAAAAACACAGCATGGTACTGGAAAAAAAAAAAAAAAAAAACAGACCCAAAGATCAATGGAACAGATTAGAAGATGCAGAAACAACTCCAGACATACTCAGCCACCTTATCTTTGACAAAGATGCCAAACACATTCACTGGAAGAAAGATAGCCTCTTTAATAAATGGTGCTGGAAAAACTGGCTCTGTACATGCCAGAAATTAAAATTGGACCCATATCTTTCACTGTGCACTAAACTAAATTCAAAATGGATCAAAGATCTAAATATTAAAACAGAAACAGCCCTCCTCTCTCCCTTTCTCCTTCCCCTCCTTCTCTCCTTCTCCTCCTCCTCTTTCCTTCCTTAAAAAACAAATAAATAAAACAGAAACATTAAATCTGCTGGAAGATAGAATAGGTAAAACTCTTGAAGACACTGGTGTAGGCAAAGACTTTATGAAAACCTCAATCACACAGGAACTATCACAAAGAATCAACAACTGGGATCTCATCTTATTAAAAAGCTTTTGCACAGCAAGAGAAACCACCAACAGAGTTAAGAAACAGCCCACAGTGCGGGAAAAAATGTTTGCTAGCTGTTCCTCAGACAAAGGATTACTATCAAGAACATATAAAGAACTCAAAAAAGTCAGACCTGCCAAATTTAAAGACCCAATCCAAAAATGGGAATCTGAGATGAATATACACTTCTCAGATGAAGAAATACAAACAGCAAATAAATATATGAAAAACTGTTCAACATCACTGGTCATTCAAGAGATACAAATTAAAACAACACTGAGATTCCATCTCACACCGGAAAGAATGGCTGTGATCAAGAAATCAACCACCAACAAATGCTGGAAGGGCTGTGGGGAAAAAGGAACCCTTCTCCACTGTTGGTGGGAGTGTAGACTGGTGCAACCACTGTGGAAATCAGTGTGGAGATTCCTCAAAAAACTAGGATTGGAGGTCCCATTTGACCCAGCTATTCCCCTTCTGTGTACCTTCCCAGAAGAACTGAAAACATCGTACCTCAGCGATATATGTGCACCCATGTTTATAGCGGCACAATTTGTAATAGCTAGATTTGGAAACAACCCAAATGCCCATCAGCTGAGGAATGGGTAAAAAAGGTGTGGTCTTTTTATACAATGGAGTACTACTCAGCCATAAAAAAGGATAAACTGGAGACTTTTATAGGTAAATGGATTCAACTCAAGACCATACTCATAAGTGAAATAAACCAGACACAAATGTGTAAACATCATATTGTCTTCCTAGTGTGAGAAGCTGAAAGAGTAAGTAAGATCCAAAATGTACAATAGATATTGTAAAATGTGAAGAAACTTCAAAAGGAAAGAGAAACTAGGATGGGGGAATGGAGAAAGGAGGAAGGGAAAAGCAAAAAAAAAAAAAAAAAAAAAAAAAAAAAAAATATATATATATATATATATATATATATATATATATATATAAAAGACAGTTGAGATAGTTATACTACTAAATTCTCTTAGTTCATTGAAAAGAAAGGTTTGTGCTAATATTGCTTGGACAATTAGATGCCGATATCTTGTACTCTGAGTAAAGATAACAATATGCAATGTATTAACCATTGTTACCCTCGTAGTATCTCTTTTTGAAATTTTGTTTTATTATTTTCTCTTTAAAATTAAAAAAGAAAAAGAGAAATTTTCTTTTTTTTTTGTGGGTACCAGGGGGTCGACCTCAGGACCTTGCGCGCCAGCAGGCGCCCGTGCCGCTGAGCGCTATCACCGGCCCCTTTTTCATATGTGGGTTCCGGGAGTCGAACTCGGGCCCTTGCGCTTGCCGGGCAGGCGCTTAAGCCACTGAGCCATCTCACCGGCCCGAGAAATTTTCATAGGGTCTAAAGATACAACAAAAGAAAAATTAGGAAAGAAACAGGAAACTCAGTGGTAGATTAAGAGCAAACACTTGAGCTGGATGTGATGGTGCATGTCTGTAATCCCAGCACTCAGGAGGCTGAGGCAGGAGGATCCCTGTGAGTTCAAGGCCAGCCTGAATTACACAGCAAGACCCTGTCTCAAAAAAAAAAAAAAAAAAAAAAAAAAAGAGCATACACTTGAAAGTGCTGCTATAGAGCAGTAAACAGTAACAAAAGATAAAACCTTATGAACAGAACAGCTGTCTCTGTGAAGTCAAAGCTCAAAGCAGAAATGCAAGTGCTTATGTCAGGGACAGGAAGACAAATGCAGGAGAAAAGAAATAGTTCAGGGACAGGAGGAAGACTTACAGAAGTCAAGGTGAACTTGGAAGGAGTAAAAGCAGGAAGACACTGCAAAACCCACAGTAAGGAATGACAGCAATGGAAAAGGGACTGAGACAGAGTTAAAGGGAGAGTCAGCCGATGAAGGATGGAAGACAGCAGAGAGGCTGCAGCCTATGTGTGACAGCAACGAACAGGAACAGACATGTAAATATCTGTTATAAAGATCACACAAAAGCTGGGCACAGTGGCTCATGCCTGTAACACCAGCTACTTGGGAGGCTCAGGCAGCAGGATGGCAAATTTGAGGCCGGCCCAGGCGATCCCCAGGTACAAACAGCCACCGCCTCCACCACGGAAAGATAGAGGGCAAGGTGTTTCTAAATCCCAAGAGGCCTGGGACCCACACACTGAAAGGCATGCTGTATGCCTAGGGGCAGTCAGGGCCAAGACTCGCCTTCCAGGTAACTATGTAAAAAGATCAGCAAATTGCTTTAAAGAGGGACAAGAGTGTGAAATTTTTCACATTAGGTTTTAATGGTAGCAGAAAAGGAGCAATAACCTACAAAATTCTCAGGGAGACAAAATGTGACCAAATATTTTATATCCAGTTGATTGTCAAGCAAGAGTAAAAGTCTGGAGGACGTTGTTGCCCAAGTCCTTTGCTCATGGAATCTACAAAGGGACAAGCCAGGGGTGACTGGAAGGATGGCAGGAAAAAAGACTGGCAGTGAGGCTCAAGACACTTAGCAGGAGGGAGAAAGTGAGGGCTCCTTGCTTGATCTCATCCATGCAGAAAATCACTACTGCAGGAAAAGAGGGGGACAAGAGCACTGGTGTCATCGCCGTCAGTAACAGAACCCATGGACAGCATCTACAACTGACAACTCAAGTAATAAACATATGTGTATTGTGACTTACTGTGACTCCTCTACCACCGAAGTCCAGCCCTACCATCATTTGGCATGCATAATAATAGTAATATTACTATTATTATTATTTTGGTTTTTTGAGACAGGCTCTCACTATGTAGCCCAGGCTGGCCTTGAGCTCATGGCGAGCCTCCTGCTTCAGGCCTCCGGAGTGTGGGGATCACTGGTGTGCATCATCACCACACCTGGCTGTTTTCTTTAAATAAATGAAATTTGGAAAGCCACCAAGTAGGCCAAGAAGATCTCTTCTGCTGGTTAGAGTTCGACACCATTATTGCACAAAACACCCAGGGTGCAACATCCACAATTGCCAGTGTCCCTAAAAGGAGAATCCCGCGGGGTGTGGTGGCACACGCCTGTAACCCCGCACTCAGGAGGCTGAGGCAGGAGGATCGTCATGAGTTCGAGGCCAGCCTGGGCTACATAGTGAGTTCAAGGCCGGCCTGATTTACACAGTGAGACCCTGTCTGGAAAAAAAAAAAAAAAAAAAAAAAAAACGTTGGCTATGAAGCAGGAAGTGGGGGATCCCTCCAGACGGTCAGGACCCCTCCACTCCTAGCCTGTTGTCTTGCCTAAGCAGAGGTCAATTTCCTGTCCTTTTAAGCATTCGCCTTCGTTTTCTTTTTTCTTTTCTGTTCTTTTTTTTTTTTTTTTTTGGTGTTAACAGCTTTTTAAAAAAAAAATTTTTTTTAATGTGGGTTCTGGGAGTCAAACTCAGGACCTCGCGCTTGCCAGCAGGAGCTTGTGCCGCTGAGCGATATCACCAGCCCTAAAAAAAATTTTTTTTTTTTAATTTTAAAGAGAGAAAAATAGAACAAAATTTCAAAACAAGTTAATAGGAGGGTAACAATGGTTAATACATTGTGTACTGTTATCTTTAAATTAGTTATTCAGAGTACAAGATATCAGCATTCAATTGTCCAAACAATATTAGCACAAACCTTTCTTTTCAATGTCACCTTCATTTTCACAGAACCATCCTCTCCTCTCACTTCTGGCTTACCTGAATGTTAGTTAATAAATGATGCAATCACAACACCAGTACAGGGGCACTAACAGATCTGCAAATGCCACACCTGCCCTTCGGTATACACAGTGACGCCACTGGCGTAAGTAGTGAAGGATGCGCAAACAGCTGTCTGTGCGATCCTCTTCCACTGGCTGTGAAGTGGTCCTCAGAGGCGGCAATGTTTCTTTGAGTGGAGGAGAGAGGACCTGAGAAAGCTGGCAGTGGCTACACACGGGTGTGGGGGCCTGCAGTCAAGGACACCGAACTCAGGAAGCCAGTGACCTAAACATGGCTGGAGGACAGGCAGGCACTGATGGGCTGATCTTGAGGACGCAGGGGCAACCTAGGTAAACACCCGGAAGAACAATGAGAGGGGACGCACCAGGCCAGCAGAGCAAGGCTGGGGAAAAAGGAAATGAATCATGTGGATGGCACTCAAAATTTACAAGAATAAAAGAAAGCAAAGAGACAAGGGTCTTCCAGAGAAACCCAGCCTATCAGAACATGCACTAAACAAGTATGAATTATCAAGTACTAATTCAGTTTTCTGCTAACTCAGCAACCATCTAAAATGACACTAGCAGAATCTTTTTTCTTTTTTGTAAAGTTGGTACATCTTAGATATACATAATGCTAACATTCATCACAGGGAATTTGTATCTATACATGATATATCTTGAGTCTTCTTTTATTCCCATTCCCCTCCCCTCCCTTCAACCCCTCTTCTCATTTATAAAAGCTTTGTTTCCATTTTTTCCTTCTGTTTTCTTTTTTTCTTGTCCCTTCCTTCCTTTCCCCCTTCCCCTTCCCTTGTTTCCCTTCTCATTTGAACATTTTCTTCCCATTTCCCAATATCTATTATGCATTTTGGTCCTTATTTATACTTTTGGTTTCTCACACCAGAGAAATGGTACTTAAACATGTGTGTCCGATTTATTTCACTTAAGAGTATGGTCTCAAGGTGCATCTATTTACCTGGAAATGTCTCAAGGTTATCCTTCTTTATGGCCGAGTAGTACTCCACCATATAATAAAAACCACATCTTTATTCATTCATTGGTTGATGGGCATTTGTGCTGTTTCCAAGATTTTGCTATTACAAACTGTGCTGCTATAAACATGGGTGTGCATACATCACTGTGGTATGATGCTTTTAATTCTTTCGGGAAGATACTAAGAAGAGGAATAGCTGGGTCAAATGGAACCTTTAGTTTTAGTTTTTTGAGGAATCTCCACTCTGGACACTAGCAGAATTTATTCAGATATGTTTGTTAACAGAATTTAAACAAAAGTGCTATTGATTTCTTAGTTCTTGGCAAATCCAATGGTGATATGATCTAGAAATAATCACAACCAGGAAGTTTCATCTGAACATAAAGATTAAGATAATCCAAAAGAGATTAACAGGGCAACCTGATATAAGGAGAAAGCAATGAAAGAAATACTTTGGGTGGTGCATCTGAATTTTTTTTTTTTTTTTCGTAGCCCTGAGGAATTGAAACAGGGCCTCAGGATGCTAGGCAAGTGCTCTACCACTTAGCTACACCCCCAGCCCTGCACATGAAATCATAAGAGGTAAAACATGAGGTGGAAACTGATGTTTTCTAATATTGAGATGCATAAGTTTATGACATTTTAAGGAGCTAAAATTAGTGCTATTAGTTCTGTCTTATCTAAAATTTTATCTTTCAAAGCAGACAAGGACAGGAATGATCTCAGTCAGAATGGTGATTCCTCTAACGACAATCTAACCTGTTGTTGAGACTCTGCTCTTCTCCCTATACACCTGGACATCTGTGTCCTTTCAGTTTTTCTTTTCTAGGAAGCTGTCACATTGTCCTCCCTCCCCTGAAGGTCCTCGATTATCTGTAACTAAATGCACTAGGCATCCACTTTGGCTCCGCTGTTACTTTTTGTCAGCACAGAGTAACTGTTGGGAGACCTTCCCTTTCTCATTCCCTAGGGGCAGTGTGCATGTCCCAATCAAGACAGGAACACAGAAGTTGGTACTCACACCTTCTATGACCCAGTTTAATAACAGATAAAATAGGAAGAACATACAAGGTGTGACTGACAAATACAGTGAATTTTTAAATGTGTTGCAAGCCGGGCATGGTGGCGCACACCTGTAATCCCAGCACTCGGGAGGCTGAGGCAGGAGGATTGTTGCAAGTTTGAGACCAGCCTGGGCTACAAAGTGAGCTCAAGGCCAGCCTGAACTGCATAGTAAGACCCTGTCTCAAATACATACATACATATATACATACATACATACATACATAAATGGGCCAGGGATATAGCTCAGTGGCACAGTGCCTGCCTGGCAAGTGCGAGGTTGTGAGTTCAGTTCTTGGTGCCAAAAAAAAAGACAAAAAAATGTATTGCAGTCAGGCATGGTGGCACACATCTGTAATCCCAGCACTTGGGAGGCTGAGGCAGGAGGACTGCCATGAGTTTGAAGCCAGCCTGGGCTATATAAGCGAGTTCAAGGCCAGCCTGTACTACACAGCAAGACCCTGTCTCAAAAAACAAAACAAAAATAAAGTACTGCAGTAAGACAATTGCCATGAATCTCCCTTAAAATACTTCCTTGGCTTTAAACACACTTATCCCATTGTTCTTGTCACTTTCTAAAGCAGTTCTGGAAGTCCTCTTTCATGAGTATCTTTAGTTGTGCTATCGTGGCTGCCTCAATATCTTTTTTTTTTGTGGATACTGGGGGTTGACCTCAGGACCTCACGCGCCAGCAGGTGCCCATGCTGCTGAGTGATATCACCGGCCCTTTTTTCGTATGTGGGTACCAGGAGTCGAACTCAGGACCTCGCGTTTGCTAGGCAGGCACTTATGCCGCTGAGCCATCTCACCGGCCCCCTCAATATCTTGAATTGATTCAAAATAATGACCTTCCATGGTCTTTTTGACTTTAGGGGAGGGCCAGAGGTCTTCAGGTGCCAGATCCAGTGAGTAAGGTGGATGAGAATATACCATAATGTATTTAAGAGCCTGCCTTACCACTGGATGGTACTCAGCAGCAGCATTCACCATACTTTTGATCACAGCTTGTAAAGACACTCATGAAGGAGGACTTCCAGAACTGCTTCAGGAAGTGTCAAGAATGATATGATAAGTGTGTTTGAAGTGAGGGAGAATATTTTGAGGGGGATTAATGGCAATAGATTTTTAAAATTTAAACATTCACTGCCAGGCATGGTGGTATATACCTGTTATCCTAGCACTCTGGGAGGCTAAGGCAGGAGGAGTGCAAGTTCAAGCTAGCCTCAGCAACTTAGCATGACCCTGTCTCAAATAAAAAAGGAGCTGGGACATAGCTCAGGGTGGAAGCCCTGAGTTCAATCCCCAGTATCACAAAAACAAACAACAACAACAACAACAATGCCAACAAAATTTACCATATATTTTGATCAGCCCTTGTACCTGGTATATGCTGATTTAAAAGGGCTTAGGGACAACTTTGGGACTCCTGGAGGGTTGGACTCTCCTGAAGAGCCTGATCAACAACTCCACTGTAAAAATGCACTGAAACTAGAAAATAAGACCAGAAAGCATCAGAGAGAGGGGGATAAATAGGCTGTCTGGGGTGTAGCTCAGTGATGGAGTATGTGCTTAGCATCCCAAACAGTAAACCAAAAGAAAAGGAAACAAAACTGTCTGAGTTGCTGGGACTTCCTGGTGGAGAAAGCACCTCTCCAAATCAGAGCAAAGGCTTGCAGCACTGCCGACTCTGGCTCTTTGCTGTCCCAACCTGACCTTCTCATGTTCCTCATGCCATCCTGTTCAACAGTTCTGTAAAAATCAGACACAGTGTTCCAAGTCTGAGGCACTAAAACCCAATAGTTGGACCAACCAAACTCAAAAAAGGCTAAGGAGGTCCTCTCTAAGCTGCGTTAGCACCCTCTGCTTGGGGACACTACAGGGACACAACTCGATGTGTTGTCACACTGCTTTCACTATCAGCCTCTTCTTGACAGCACTGACTGGAGGACAGGTCACCTGTCGCATTTTTCCCCCGTGCCCAGTGTTGTGCCCTGTGCTTGACAAGTGGATGAGACAGGTGCTGGTGGAATGGACGAAAGAGTGGGCTCGAAGGTCCAGGTTCCAAAGCAGAGCCTCCCGGCCTGGCACTAGAAAACACGCTGTACTGTTTGGGACCCAGCATTAACCTCTACAGATAAAGGAGATTAACGGGAGCCTGCTAGCTTCATAACAGACTGACAGAGTCTCAGAGGAAAAAGAAAGTGTCAGTCAGAGACACAGGTACACCGTGGGAACCTGGCTCTGAAACGCTGGGGGCCTCTAGAGACAAGTCTGTGTTCAGGTCGGAGGGAGCCAGGATCTTCGAGAGTTCCATCCTGAGCTACGTATCTCAGAGAAGTCACGGGAAGTTCTGAATCTAATCCCGTATCAATGGAAACTATCGCTATCAACAATCTGCCTTCTGGAGCCTGAAGGTAACATTAACAAACACAAGCAAAACACTGAAATTAGTCTTCCTCTGGTAAAAACAGTCTCCAAACCTTGAATTAGTCATGTTCCAGAAGCTTAAAGTATTAAACTTATAATGCATTTTCCCATAAATATAACATCAAGTTCTCAAGTTAGCAGTTTACAAGAGACAATTTAAATCCCTAATGTTACTGAGGTGTGGCAGCACAGAGAAGCCCTGCAGCTACACCTAAGCATAACTTATGCTATTTCTACAACAAAGTGCAGTTCTCTAACAGGATGACAGGACCCCATCTAGCAGAACTTCCTCGGCAGAGAGGGGAAATAAAATCCTCTGAGACAGTAGCAGGACATCAATCACACCACACCCCAACCTTCATCACATCCAGGCTTTGGCACTGGAAGACAAGATCTGCTGGGCCACAAAACACCGGGGCTCACACCCCACTGCCGATCACACCCTCCCATCTGTCTTCACATGACTGCGCCACTGCCCAGAAAACAACAAAACACTAGCAACGAAGAAAAACGTAGCCACAGTGCTTGTATTAGATAATTAGGAGGTGCACTGCATTACACTCCTCTTAAAAAAGGATTCTTAATCACTGAAGTGATCAAGTTTTTTTGTATAAAAAAACGAATACTGGTAACTTTGTTACCCTTTCTTGGCTTGGCTGGTTTCATTAATTCCTACAAAAGGTCTTCAGAGAATAAGGAGGGAAGAGATTCTTGGGAGATGGGCACTTTCTTATCTATGCTAGAGGGTGTGCTGATTGTTAAGCAGCCAAAGAACAGAGGTGGACTCTGCAATAATGGGGAGAAAGTCACTTGAGAGTCATCTTGGTCCCAAGTCAGGCTCTAGGATCCACACTTTCATATTAGAAAGAAATGAAACTGAGAGTGGTGGCACATGCCTGTAATCCCAGGACTCTGAGAGGCTGAAGTAGGAGGACTGCAAGTTCCAGCCCAGCCTGGGTAATTTAATGACTTAGTGAGACCCTGTCTCAAAAAAAGAGAAAAGAAAAATCTTTCTCAAAGAGGAAGGGGATCAAGGGGGATGGGAGGAAGGGAAGGAATAGAGGATGAGAAAAGGAATTAAGATGTGTTGAGTACATGTACCAACTCCACACAAGGAATGTAAACATTACGTACTATACACATGTACTAATTAAACAATAAAAATTAAATGCAAAGGTCTGGGGATGCGGCTTAGTGCAAAGGCCTTGGGGTTCAATCCCCAGTGTCCACAAAAAAAAAAAAAAAAAAAAAAAAAAAAAAAAAAAAAAAAGCAGGTGGCGGCAGAAAAACATCTCCTAGAGACTAAGTATATGTGCCCTGCCCTGCCCCTACTCTGCCTCCAAAGGCCAAGGTTCCAGCAGTTTTAAGACACGGGAAGCACTGGCTGTTCACATGCCTGTGGCTGTCTGTGCATCTCCCGCCTAACAATGCATGTCTGGTCACCAGACTCCACACCTGTTGGCTGAGTGGCTGTGCATGGACCACAGGGAGGACTCACAGCAGTAACAGGCACACTAAGCCTCACTGAGAAAATGGCTTTCTAGCCAAGGAGACAAAATAATGTGTGAAAGAGTTAAACATTGAATCACCTTTTTTGTGTGTGTGTGGGTACCAGGGATCGACCTCAGGACCTCGCACGGCAGCAGGCGCCCTTGCTGCTGAGCAATATCACCGGCCTTTTTTTCGTATGTGGGTTCTGGGAGTAGAACTCGGGCCCTCGCGCTTGCCAGGCAGGCGCTTACGCCGCTGAGCCATCTCACCAGCCCCACCTTTTTTTTTGAGACAGGGTCTCAGTATATAGCCCAGGCTGACCTTGAACTTGTAGTGATCCTCCTGCCTCAGCCTCCAGAGACTGGGATTATAGGTATGTGCCACCACACCCGGCTCCTCCATGAATTTTTTTTTCTTCTTCTTTTTTTTTTTTTTAAGTTTTTTGAGACAGTGTCTCACTGTGTAGTCCATGCTGGCCTTGAACTCACTATGTAGCCCAGGCTGGCCTCGAACTCACACAATCCTCCTGCCTCAGCCTCCCAAATTCTGGGATTTACAGGTGTGTGCCACTATGCCCAGCTCCATGGAATTATTTTAATGGAAACCTCTGAAAGTGTATTATATACTCCCATGTCATCTAAAACAGCATATTCTGTTTAGCTTTGAATTTTTTTGGCACTCGTTGTTAGCATCAATTGGTGATGTTGAGATGTGTCCAGGGACTCTTAGGCAGAGCTGTCTAGTCCTAAGGAGCTATGCTAAAACAAAAGGGCAGGCCAAGGAAGCAACCTGCCTTGGAGTTCTTTCTCCTTTGCCTGCTAATCTAACATCTCCTGAACCACTTTTATGTTCTTCCTTGGCCTTCATATTGAACATTTTAACTTTTCTCCACATATTGCCTTCTTGTCATGAAATTCCACAAGACAAAATCCCTAGCCCTCTATTTGTTTCTTGATCTCTCTCTTTCTCACTCACATGTTCATGCATTTCCAAGGAACAATGACTCAATCAAGTGGGATCTCATTTCACAGAGGTGTAAGCCCTAAATTCACAAAGTAAGATGGAAACTACACAACTCCACATCTCTTAAATAACATACACAGTCCAACACAGCTACTTCTTCCTCTAGCAACAGAAGTGTGAACTGCTTTAGTTTTTCAGGTTGGTTGGTTGGTTTTTTGAGACAAGGTCTTATTATGTACTCCAGGCTGGCCTCGAATTTGTGGCGATCCTCCTGCCTCAGCCTCCCAAGTGCTGGGACAAGCCAGGCTAGTTTTTCTTTTTTTCTTTCAGTTGAGTACCAGATGAAGCAGCTGGTTTGTTTAGGACCCGCATAGACTGAAGGTTGTTTTTATTTATTTATTTATTTATTATTTTTTTTGTGTGTGTGTGGGTACCAGGGGTCAACCTCAGGACCTCACACGCCAGCAGGCGCCCGTGCCGCCGAGCGATATCACCGGCCCTTTCTTCGTATGTGGGTTCTGGGAGTCGAACTTGGGCCCTCGCGCTTGCCGGGCAGGCGCTTACGCTACTGAGCCATCTCACCGGCCCTGAAGGTTGTTTTTAAGCATCAGAACTCTTCTCAGTATTCTAAGATGCTCATGAGAGGCACAGGGCAGCAGAAACAAAGAAGAGCAGATCCAAACCTCCCATCTCACCTGCTCCAGATGGACACTGAGTAGACCTGAGAGTGGAATCATCCTGCATTCAGAACTTCTCTTTCTTGCTTTTGCAGATGTCAAAACTGAATGAGTTAAGTGTGTATAAGTGACCTCACTGACCTACTGCACCAAGGTAATAGGTTCCAGGCACTCACTCATGTTCACTTAAAGAATATATAATCTGCAACAACATCTATTTTCTTTTTTTCTTTTGGTACCAGGAATCGAACTCAGGACCTTGCGCTTGCCAGGCAGGTGCTGCACCACTGAGCTAAATCCCCGGCCAACATCTATTTTCAAATATGTTTAAAATCACAGAATGTGAAGAGGTGGGAGGAGGAAGTGAGGATGAAATGTGAACCCTGTCCTTGGAGTGCCTGGAATCAAGGAAGGAAGATAAAACATGTACAAAATTCACGATAATAAAAGGAAGGCTGTGATATGTACCATGACCCAAGTACAAAATGCTGCGTTAGCTCGGAGGAGGGGCAGGGCCCTGAAATTAACTCGTGGACAGAGGAGGTACCTAGGCAGAGGGAATGGCAGTCACCTAGCAACTTATGAATTATTCTTCATGTTCCAGCAAGTCTTGGTTTTTTTTGTTGTTTTTTGTTGTTTTTTTTTTTTTGAGACAGGGTCTTGCTATGCAGTCTAGGCTGGCCTTGGACTCACTGTGTAGCCCAGGCTGGGCTCAAACTCACGGCCATCCTCCTGCCTCAGCCTCCCATGTGCTAGGACTACAGGTGTGTGCAACCAAGCCCAGCCTACAAAGAATTCTTTAGTAAAAGGAGCACCACTTAGTTGTATGCCCTTTAAGTATAAAGAGTTGACTATAGCAAAGTAAGTTCACTGCACATTACTACTCCCTTTCCTTAAAAACAAAACAAAACAAAAAAATGAATTCCTATTAGGAATTAGGGTTCTCTGTGCATTTTGTTGGGGGGCAGTGCTGGGGATGAACCCAGGGCCTCAGGCATCCTGAGCAGTGTTCTACCACTGAGCCACACCCCTAATTTATTTGCTTAAGATGTTCTAGTAGGACTCTTCTTTCTAGTCTACTGTTTCATCTTCCCTCATCTCAAATGCCAAACAGTACTCTAGGTTACAGAAAACACTCTAGACCTTGTCTTCTTAAGTTTTATTAAATATTTATCTGCTAACAGAACAGGACCCACATACCTCTTTCTCCATGCTTAGCCTACTTAAAGCAGAAGGGATACTACAGATGCTGCTGCACAGTGTAGAGGAAACTGCAGGCCCAGAATCAGAGTCCAGCTCTGAATTCTGGCTCTGCCACTTATTAGTTGTGTGACCCTGGAGAAACTGAGGCTTCCTATCTCTAAATCTCATTTTGTTAATCTGTAAAATGGGGAAAACCACAGTGAGTAGCTGCCAGGCCTATCCTTCCCACCCCAGTACTGGGCATTGAATTCAGGGCCTTCACACTGAGCTACACCCCTGGCCCTTTTGTTTTTATTTTTTATTTTGAGACAGGGTCTTGCTAAGTTGCTAAGTTGCTCAGGCTGGGTTTGAACTTGTGATCCTCCTGCCTCAGCTTCCCACGGTGCTAGGATTACAGGTGTCTACCACCACATTCAACTACCAGGCTATTCTAAAGAATAAAAAAAGGTGCAGGAAACAAATGACACTGTGGTTACTACATGCCTAATATTTAATAAGTACTTGACTTGTAGTTAATTTAGCAGTTATAATCAAACTATCTTATCCAACCTCTTTCTTTGGCTCTTGAGGCAGTACAGATCCTTTGGCTGGTTGACAGATCCTTCGACCTCGCTGAAGAAAGCTCACTGCTGGTCTGAGCTGTCTGGTCCCCTGGTGAGCAGCAGTGACTGTCAGAGAGCCCAAATGTGCATCAAACTATCCTATCCAATGGCCCTACTGTCTCCTCTGGAGAACAAAGAAAAAGTCCCTGCTCTTTACCCTAGGAGTCTATCAAGTCCCCTAATCTGACCCAATGGCAGACAGGCATATAAGTGAAGTACAATTTATTTATCTGACCATTAAAAGAAATTCCAAATGTTATTCCTGGATCCACAGATCAATCAATCAGTTAATCAATCAATCTCTCCTCATGTGCATACGTGTGTCACTGAGGACTGAAGCCAAGGCTTCTCACTGAGCTACATCCCCAGCTCTTTATTTTTTGAGACAGGGTCTTGCTAAGTTGCTAAGTTGCTCAGGCTGGGCTTGAACTTGCAATCCTCCTGTATCAACCTCTCGAAGTGCTGGGGTTACATGCGTGAGCCAAGATACCCGCTATAAACCTGTGCCTTAAATGATCTCTATTATCGCAGTTCCTGTTCCTTTAGAATCACTGTCCATGGAACAGCCTGGGGCCTGCTGTACCCTGTCACCATTTAGATGCTCAGTCATAAACTTACAAAGACAACTTACCCAAGAAGTTCCATGTTCCTGGAGCACAGCAGGAAGCAGCAAGAGGTGAGCTTGACAGGCATGTTGGGAGGGCTCTGGAGGTCTTAGCATGTGACATCAAAGGGCTTCCTTCACCTTTCTGGCAGTGGTCCCCAACTTTTTTTCTACACTCATGACATCACTTGCATAAAACAATCCCCTCGATCACTCAGTGTCCCTTAACATTCAGAAGAGTTTCAAGGAAGTGGGCGGGGAGGAAGGAAGGAGCGAGGCTGCCTTCTTCCCCTGATGATCCCTGCAGCAGGGGACGGAGCCTCTGAATCACTCACGCAGGAGGCAGACAGTCAAGAAAGCACTTCTAAATGTATCATTGGGCCGTTGTGGAAAGGGTAAATTGAAGGGGTAATTCTGGAGGTGGAGAGACTGGTAGGTAAGAAGTAAAAATAAGGACAATTCTACCATTTATTAAGCTAAGCAATTACTAATTCCAACCCTCAAAATAACTGAAAATAGTACATGTCACTTTATTTCATCAAATCCAAGACTTCACAGATTGAAAAACACTATTTTATACTACTATAACAAGAGAAGTTACCAATTAAACTATGATAATGCCATTGGTTATAAGACAAATCTAGACTTGAGATGTTAAAATCATAAATGTTCCTCAAAAAGTGAGTGTAGGGGCCGGTGAGATGGCTCAGTGGCGTAAGCGCCTGCCTGGCAAGCACGAGGTCCTGAATTCGACTCCCTGAACCCACATACGAAAAAAGGGCCGGTGATATCCCTCAGCAGCACGGGCGCCTGCTGGCATGCGAGGTCCTGAGTTTGACCCCTAGTACTCACAAAAAAAAAAGTGAGTGTAAATATCAATGAAATATGACATCCCTGCTTTACAATGGAAGAAAATGGAGGCACAAGAAGCTGGTTAAGAGGGCTGCCTACATCACACTGTTGGAACCTGGTAAAGCTGGAACCCACAGAGCCACTTCACCCTGGGAACACAGGGCTCCTGCTGATCCACTCAGAGGGCATTGCCCAAGGGAGCAAAGGCAAAGGGAGCGGCCTGCCCCGAAACTAGTTGAGTACTCACAGGCCATGACCGCAGGAGTCAAGGTCTGAGTAGAATCCACTTTTTAAGAACAGGCCTCTAGCTATGCCGCACAAAGATTATACGTGAAAAGTGCTTTGAAAATAAAGCCATAGGGCCGGTGAGATGGCTCAGTGGCGTAAGTGCCTGCCTGGCAAGCGCGAGGGCCCGAGTTCGACTCCCGGAACCCACATATGAAAAAAGGGCCGGTGATATCCCTCAGCAGCACGGGCGCCTGCTGGCATGGAAGGTCCTGAGGTCGACCCCTGGTACCCACAAAAAAATAAAAAATAAAGCCATAGAATGAGGAAGTGCCTCTAATCTGTGGCAACCAGTCAACTATGGAAAGAGCACCGTTTGGCTGACTGACAAAGGGTTACTATTCCCAACAGTTTACAATCGACTGGGAACAACTAGGATTGAACACATCAGATGATGAGCAAGGAGACAAGTAGTCTGGAGAACGACAGCACAGAGAAGGTTGTCCAAGGTCAATCCGAGCTGGGTCTTGCTGGAAAGCTTAAAGGGGCAGAGCGGGCACCGCAGGGCAGCATGGGCAGAGGCGGCATGGGGAGGTGGCCTGGTATAGCGGGAAGGAGAGAAGAAAGTCAGGGCTGTGTCTCAGCGCGAAGCCTGAGGGCTGCTGCTGAGGATCCTGGCAGGGCAGGGGGAAGCATGTGGACTGCAGAGAAGATGGAGCTCTGCTTTCTATGGAAAGGTGAAGGAAGCTGGGGCAAAGGCTGGAAAGAGCTGCTATAGTGAGCGAGAGCTGCGGTGCTCAGCACCTGCATCGTTAATGGGAAGAAAAGGAAAGGCAGAGGCGGACTGAATTAAAAAAACAGAAAGAAGTGGCGCCATCTAGTGACTGCATGGAAGCAGAAGGCGTGGTAGGCATTTTGGGGAGATTTCACCCCTTGAAGAAAGATGGTACCGCAGGGAGCCAGGAGAGTTAAGAAGAGAAGACAGGGGAGTGGGGTGGGGGCAAGTGGCAGCTGGGAAAGGAGGTGGAGTGAGGAGGAGACAGATGGGTTTGGTCTGAGGTGGTGGCAGGTCCTCCACATGGAGAAGGGTGCACACTCCAGGAAGCACCCGCCTTCAGCGTGGGTCCCGGTGAAATGTGGCTTTGTGACCCATCTGTACCAAAGCCGACAAGTGCTCAAGGGTGGAGGTACTGAGAAGGGCTGGTAGGATGCCTGAGACAGAGCTGTGGGGAAGGCATCCATTCCCTGCTTGTCCCACAGGTAAGAGAAGGCCAAGGGGCCCTGGCCCACAAGCAGGAACATTCTCCTTCCCTGAGCCTTCTATAACCAACGCTAAACATGACACCAAAAGCATAAACTCAAGGATGTGGGTTCTGGACCTGAAAAGGGGCACAGTCATGCAGATTTTTCAAAACCCAGGTAACGTGTGGTTCTAGGCTCTACCAGGACCACAGCCCGTCAGTGCCACCAGCAGTTGAGGCGAGGGACAGCATGGGCATCCGTCAGCCCTGCCACCTTCTGAAACAGGCTCAACAGCTGCCTCTCTGCAGAAGTGGACCCCAAGTCTTGAAGTCATAAGGAGAGATGGTCACAAGCATTTGACAGAGACCAAGATGTAAATGTAGTGTTCTGCTTTCACCAGGCAGGTAGAGCCACCTGCTTCAGACTCAACAAAGTGTCAGAGGCGCACTGCGGCCATGACCTTTGCTGTGCACCCCACCAAGCTCAGGAGCAAATCGCAGCCCCGGGGGTTCCCACGCTCAGAGTGGACAATCTGTAGACAACCTATCTGTTTATCTGGCCTCCAGCTCAGACTTTGCCTTCCAGCAGCAGAGTACGATTTAACTGCTCACTGTGCTTGGCAATAAAGCCAAGAGGGAAGACGGCCTGTGCAGTCAGGGTCCCGGGCTAAATGACCAAGGAGAGACACAGGGAATGCGCACATGGCGCAACCTGTTTCAAGTCAGTCCCCGCACTTCTCCAGGGCTCTCTGCAGTGGCAGTGACCTTACCAATCTCCTCCCTGATCCTCCTGTCTCCCCACCTCCCCTTCTGTTCCCTCCCCACTGGCTCACTGTGATCCAGCTAGAATGGTGAACCTGCTCTCCCTCAAACACAGCAGCCAAGGTCTTTGTCCCTGCTGTCCCCTCTTCTCCAGGAGCCATATATCCCTCACTTCTTTTATTTCCTTCAGGTTTGTATTCAAATGCTGTTTTATCAGATGCCTTCCCCACCTACATTATAAAACATCCAGTCAGATCTACCCTTACCTAGCTTTGCTGTATTTTCTTCCCTGTACTTACTGCTGCCTAACAAATAGTTGATTTTTTTTTTTTTTTTTGTGGGTACCGGGGGGTCGACCTCAGGACCTCGCACGCCAACAGGCACCCGTGCCGCTGAGCGATATCACCGGCCCCTTTTTCGTATGTGAGATCCGGGAGTCGAACTCGGGCCCTCGCGCTTGCAAGGCAGGCGCTTACGCCGCTGAGCCATGTCACCGGCCCAACAAATAGTTGATTTTGTTTCCCTCTACTAGATGGAAGATTCATGAAGAAGGAATGTTCATTACCTGTTTCCCTAGTACCTAGAATAATGTGTGGGGGGGTGCTATATGAATTCAACAGTAACTGAATAACCAGTGTGCGTCACTGGAAACAGTGGGGAAGCAGACGGTCTGATGCCACCCTTGCAGCGCTATCTGGTGGGGACCAACAGAACAACAAAGTGCTGCATGCAGGCCCTATCTAAGCGCTTACGCACATTTAACCCTACAGCCGACCCTGACCCAGGAGCCATCACGCCTGAGTTCCCAAGTGGCAGAGCCAGAACCCATTGGGCTGTAGAGTTTGTACTCTTAACCATGCAAATAAAGGAAAATGCCACCTGTGTTAGATGCAGGGCAAAAGCGGTCCTGACAGGTGTATGTCCTTCAGTGTGGGGTGGGAGGGGAGAGCCGGGAGAGGCCCCAGGACTGCCTTCCTCGGAGCTGGGAGGAAGCGTCAGCATGAGCGGCAGGGGCGTGTGGGGCAGAGGTATGAGGGGCAGGGCAGGAGGCTCTGCTCTTTTTTTTTTTTTTTTTTTTTGGTCCTTGACAAACTCAGGACTTTGCACTTCCAGGCGGGTGCTGTGCCACTGAGCTATATCCCCGGCCCAGGAGGCTCTGCTTTGGACCCTGAGTGTGAAATGCAGTGGGCTCGGGGCAACTGAGCAGTCACCAGCAGGTAGGTAAGTAATGTCAGGAGACCGCAGATTTCCTGAGAACATCTAAAACAAAAAGAACAGGGTCTATTTAAGAGGTAAGAAACCCAAAAGGACAGAGAAAATGGCCAGAGAGGTAGGGAAAAAAAATACGAGATGAATGTGTGTTATGGAAACTAAGAACAAAATATATTAAGAATGAGGGAATGCTGAAACTGCTCCACTGAGCTGGGTGTAGTGGAATCCCAAGTACTCAGGAGGCCGAGGGCAGCCTGGGAAACTCAGCAAGAGCCATACAGACTGCTGGGACCAGCAGAACACCTGCACAGTGCCTTGCCTTCCAGCTGGACTGTGAGCACCCTGAGGGCAGAGAATTTGTGTAAAAGACAACTTTTATCTTTATCTTCACTGTCTTCATAGCTGTAGCTCTGCACTTAGCAGTGCCCTCACAGTGAATGGTTCATAAAGGTCCGCTGTTTGTTGGATAACCAAAGGGAAAAGGAGAAAACGCTCTCAGTTGGCACTGGCACATCACCAGGGCCAGTGAGCCAAGGTAAAGCAATGGCTTGGTTAAGGCCCTTGGGAGGAGGCAAGCCTGTGCCTCCCACATATGGGAGCAATTTATTCTGTTAGGGAAATGAAAACTCTTCAGTCACTTTAAATTCTTGTGGGAAGTATGTAAGATACAGACACCAAACACTCATTAGAGAAACTAAAAAGCTGCTGCACAAGATGTCTTTGCCTAAGACACAACCACATTTCTTTCTTATAAAACCATTCCTCAGCTAGGCATGGTGCCGTACACCTGTACACTCGGGAGGCTGAGGTAGGAGGATCGCTGTGAGTTCGAGGCAAGCCTGGGCTACACAGCGAGTGTAAGGCCGGCCTGAGCTATATGGCAAGACCCTGTCTCAAAATACTAAAAACAGAAACGGAATGTTCCTTTATTTTTCCAAAAGCAAAACCTCTAGATTCCCTCCTACAAAGCATTACTGAATCAAATGTCAGCTTTCTCTCTAAAAGAACAAATGAAAAACCCATCATTAGTAATGTTTAGAAGGATTCCAGGCTCTCCTCCCTCCTGCACACATGATAGGACACACTTTCCTAGCCCCTTGGGTGTGAGCCTGTGACTTACACTGAGCAGTGAAATGTGTGTGAGATGGCGGCATCCCTGTAGCAGCCCAAGCTGAGGGGCAGTCCAGACCCCAGTGGCACCGAGAGTAGAGACAACACGATGGACACACAGCTCAAGTGAGGAACAACTCTTGCTGTGAGCTCTTGGGATCTGGGAGCAATGATCGCTGGGCCTATACCTACTGATACAAATAGCCCGGTAAAGGGCTCTTAGTGAGGGATCAAGAAGTTCCCTTTCTAGTCGCAGCATAAGACAGGGATAAGGGCCACTGAGATAGCTCAGCGGCATAAGCACCTGCCTGGCAAGCGCGAGGTCCTGAGTTCAACTCCCAGTACCCACGTACGAAAAAAGGGCCAGTGATATCGCTCAGCGGCACGGGCGCCTGCTGGGGCACGAGGTCCTGAGGTCGACCCCTGATACCCATTAAAAAAAAAAAAAAAAAAAAAGACAGGGATAAGAGCAATTGAGCAAATCTCAATTCCAGCCTTTTAGGGAGCCTACAAAGGAGCAACCAACATGTTATACAATTTACTTCAACTTCAATTCGTGTAAGCAATACTGCTGGCGATAAGCTCTGCTCTCAAATACAGTCTCAACAAACACTGGGTTTTATTGAAAAGGCTGGATATCAAACAGATAGCGCTAAAGGTTAAATTCTGCTGTTTTGTGTACACTAGTCTCCTCTGCTGGTAAGCAGTAATAAGGATGACTAAACAAACTGAAGAGGCTCTCTGTGGCTTCACTCGGGCCTCCGATGAGAGTGTGCCTCGAAGCACACAAAGTTCAAGTCTGGAAAGTGAGCTAAGCGTGTGTATCAGAGAGAGTAAGTGTGGTCCGGAGCACTCTCAGACCACAGAGGTCTTGGAAATTTAAGAAATCATTCTTGCTCGTCTCTATCAGTTGTTCTGAGGGAATAGGAAATTGGCCTGGGAAACACAGTCCCCAGCCAACATGGAGTGGAGATAAGAGATGGATAGTGACTCACCCCGGGGTATGTGAGATAATAAATTTCCCTCACTGCCTAAGAAAAAAGCCCAACCCTGACACAAAAATCTATCAAGCACTAGCAAAGAAGGGCTGAGGATGCAACAGGACACCAGGCCATCCCTGGCTCCTCTTCTCTCTTAAGCACTTCCAGGGAGGAGAAGCAGATAGCCAGGAATGGCCCACAGGCCAATGAGCAGCATCTACAAGACCTAAAACTCAGCAAGTCTTCTTGGTCTAGGCCAGTGATTGTGAACCTACGGCACACAGCCAGCTATTTGTTATCACTGAAAGCTCTAAAAGATTTGCCATCACTGGGCTACGCTAAAAAAGCTCTTCCTTCTTCATCAAAATAACACAAAACACATGTCTTTCACTCTGCCCTCCACTTCTGGGGCCTGGCAATCAGGACATCTGCTTCCAAGTCACCAGGGTGTGGAGGGCATGAATGAGCTTTGTTATCACTAGATCTGTTCCCAGAAGGGACACTGGCAAACAGAACCCATCATTACTGTTTGTGACCCTTGTATCTTAGCACTCACAAGTTCAACTCTCAATGCTCAGCATTTTCCCCTTTCAGCAATACACTTAGATTTTAATTCCATACTCTGTGGTTTCCTTCAGCTCAGACTCACCCAGAAGGATACACTCCAACTCTCTTGAGATTGCAGGTTGAAATCTATAACGAGGATAATCCTATCTAGCTCTTTGACACAATCACTGAATTGTGGCTCTGATCGCTGAATCTTTTTTTTTTTTTTGAGATAGGGTCTCACTATGCAGTTCAGGCTGACCTTAAACTTACTATGTAGCCTGATTTGAAACTCTGCTTTATTTTATATCTATTTTTCTTCTTCTCTTTAAAAAAAACAAAAAAACACCTCACTATGTAGCCCAGGCTGGCCTTGAACTCCCAGCGATCCTCTTGCCTCAGCCTCTCAAGCACTGGGATTATAGGCCACATAGATCACTAAATCCTGAAGCCCCAGAGTTCCAAAGCCAGCTTTGCAGTTTACAGACACTCGAAAATCAGAATACTAGCTCAACCACCCACATAGTTTTCTTTAAACACAACTCAAATTACCATAATTAACACCAACACCCAACTCAGTCACGATGCTGAAATGTGTTTGGGGATTTCCACAAGCAGAGGCGAGCTGAGCTTGAAATGGCTGCCTCGGAGACCACGACATCGGACCTCACTCCAGCCTCCAACAGTTTAAATTGCAACCGAGCTTATGAGCTACAGTCCCAGGAACCTTTCAGTGACATTCCCCTGAAGAATGTCCCACTCGGTAAAAGACACCATGCTAGATTCAGTGAGGGATACAACAGTAAAAACAAAGATAAGGACTGTCCAATCAAGCAGGAAAACAGAAACAAAAAGCTAAGGTCCCACAAGGTTAGAAACAGTACTATACACGGTGGTCCAAAGACATCAGACCGGCTGGGTGATGGGGACCAGCTTTGTGAGCAGGATCTCAGCTAGGCGGGAATGACAGGCAGGATCCAGTATGGAAGAGACATGCAGTCAGAGTGCTCAGCCGGAGCACTGGCCAGAGCTACCAGGTGACCTGGAGTATCTGACCAGAAGTCATGGTACTGAAGGCCGGGAAAGGATAGGGATGAACAGGGACAGTCTTGAATCCCTGGCCAAGGGGTCAAGGCTCGTCCAGGGAGTGGCTTAGGAAAACCAACTCCAGTGTATAGAATCAACAAGGAAGAGAGAATGGTGTTAAAAAACCTAATAAACAATTGAAATCTAGAAACATAATAATTAAAGGCAACACCTGACCCATAACTGAAACTGGGATTTTATATCTATATCTATAATCAATAATGTGACATATATGTCACATTTTATTATATATGATATACACATATATATGTCACTATTGGCACATTTAAATATGAACTATATTGGAAAACAGTACTCATTAATGTTAATTGCTCAAGTACATTAATTTTTTATTGTACATATAGGATTTTTTGTTTTGTTTCATTTTGAGACAGGGTCTCACTATATAGTCAGGCTGTCCGGCAGCAGGAATGCGGTGACATCCGGTCTTTCCCTAGCCTGCTATTCAGGCCCATGCCCACAAGGTGAGGGGTGCAGGACTTGGAGAGCTGGGGGCTGGTGGGAATTTCTGATCCTGATGTGGAGAGAGTCTGCAAGAAAGATGCAGAACTCAGTGATGTTCTATGGCCTTGTGACAGGTCTTCTGCTTATATAAGTAAAAGAAAACATAAGCAAAACCCTATGTCTATTATCAATAGAAGATACACCTGCATTAGCATCTACTTTACATGAGGACAAAGATAAACCTACAACTGCACCCAGAGTAAGTCCCTTTGGGAAGCACCTTGAGACATTTTACAAGGGACTGGGGCAGGCAGGACTGGCTCCTCCACTGTCACTTCAAACCCCAGGTGATATGAACAGTCACTTCCCAATACCCCATGAACAACTAAAAATAAAGTTTTGTGGGGTTTTTTGTTTCTTGGTTTCTGTTTTTCTGTTTGTTTGAGACCAGGTCTCACTCTGTAGCCCAAGCCAACCTTGAACTTGCTATGTTGCCCAATTTGGCCTTGAACTCGAAATCCTCCAGCCTCAGCCTGAGTGTTGGGATTACAGGCGTCCACCACCACATCTGGCTAAAAATAGTTTTATAAACTGTAAACGAAATCCGTAGCAGCAGCAAAATACTTGATAGAACTTATGTGAAGATAAGACATATAAGGAAGAGCAACATTTTTATGGCCTCTTTTTTTAATGGCCTTTTATTTCTTCTTCTTTTTTTTTTTTTTTTTTTTTGTGGGTACCGGGGGTCGACCTCAGGACCTCACGCGCCAGCAGGCGCCCGTGCCGCTGAGCGATATCACCGGCCCTTTTTTCGTATGTGGGTCCGGGAGTCGAACTCGGGCCCTCGCGCTTGCCGGGCAGGCGCTTAAGCCGCTGAGCCATCTCACCGGCCCCTTTTATTTCTTCTTAAAGCCATGTCTGATAAAATAGCTGGGACTGGAATTACTTTACTGCCCCAGTAGACATCCTCATAGATGTTTAAAAAGCAGCATAAGAATGAGGCAAAAAAATCATGATTACCTCAGGAGATGAAGGAAAAGCTTTTGATAAATTTTAACATCTTTTCATGATTAAAAACCCTTAGCCTGGGGCCAGTGAGATGGCTCAGTGGCGTAAGTGCCTGCCTGGCAAACGCGAGGACCCGAGTTCGACTCCCAGAACCCACATACAAAAAAAGGGCCGGTGATATCGCTCAGCGGCACAGGCACCTGCTGGCGCGCAAGGTCCTGAGGTCAACCCCCAGTATCCACAAAAAAAAAAACTTAGCCTGCTAGGTGGGGTGGCACATGCCTGTTATCCCAGCACTCAGGAGGCTGAGGCAGGATGATGGCTGTGAGTTCGAGGCCAGCCTGAACTACATAGTGAGGTCAAAACCAGCCTGAACTACATAGTGAGACCGTCTCAAAAAATAGACAAAAAACAAAACCAAACCCTTAGCCACCAGGAAGTAAAGGAAAGAAGCTGCCTCACCCTGATAAGGCATATTTACAAAACAACCTCTAGCAAATACTGCACTGCACAGCAATGAATGGAAGTGCCCTGGGAAACCAGGAACAAGATCTGCTGCCTCGTCCCTGCTTGTGTTCCACCCACACTGGAGACCCCGGTCAGCAGAGAAGGCAAAACAGACACAAAGGCATGAGTATTGTTTGGGTTTTTTTGTTTTTTGTTTTGTTTTTGTTTTTTTGTCTTTTTGAGACAGGGTTTCCCTATGCAGTTCAGACTGGCCTTGAACCCAGGCTGGCCTCCAACTCAAATCGATCCTCCTGATCGTGCTGCCTCGGCCTCCCCGCACTGGGATTACAGGCGTGCACCACCACTCCCGGTTTAGGCATGAGGATCGGAACAAACTGAGTAAAACATCTACAGATCAAATATGAAAATCAGTCCCTTTAACACAACCAAGGGAGGCTGCATCCACCCTTTCACCACCGCAGAAGCAGGAAAAAAGGGAGATTTGTGCGCAGACTCTTACAGTGTTGCCTAGAAGTGACACCTGTCACAACTACTGACATTTCATTAGCTACATTCACACAGCTACACCTAAGGCACAGATGGTAATTCCATCCTGTGTCCTGGAAGAGAAAGAACTGGAAATCACCTGGTCAACAATACTGAGATTACCATACTGAGAACATCAAATTTTGGTCAGGATATGGAGCAGTGAGAACGCTCACCCCAACTGGTGTGAATATAAACTGACACAACCACTCTGGAAAAGGCCACTCACAACAAATGGATAGTTCTCGCAAACAATACCAAGCACAGAAGGTAACATACAAAACAATTTTCTGGGATTCTGCACATCTCCTTGGAAGCACACTCAGGGCTGAGCTACACCCTGAGCAGCCTGGACTGGGGGGAACCCCGTACTCCCCAGGGGAGCGGCACCCAAGCCCACCTTTGCAGCATACCCACAGCTGTCTCTCCAGGCACCCCATCACCAGGCACCCGCAGAGAAGCTCTACAGACAGCCAGCACTCAGATGAGGCCTGTGGGTGCCCAAGCACTCTGGGTGCCTCTTCACTGGTGAGCTACTGTCAGATAAAAAGGGACAGCACTGAGGGGAGGGGGCGAGCAGTCACCTCAGCAGACACCCGCCACGGGGACAAGGTGGGGATGAGGGATCTATGCCTTCTGTTCTCTTGTTTGGAAAATTCCCCTTGTCCCAGCAAAATCTATCCTTTAATCTTCACTCTGGGGTACTGCAAATTCATCCCTGGCCTGGTGAGCAATCGGTGGTATCCACCAAGGGAGCCACCAGGAGGCAGCCCCTTAAATAACACCTCGCACTTCACGATTTTAAAAATGTTTCAAAATAAGAACAATAAGGTCTATAGCCCTCGTTTCCCTAGTACACAAGGGAAGCCAATCTGAATGATGTCCGTCCTCGACAGAAATGACCGAGCACACACCAACTCTGGTGACTGTAAGGACGAGAGACCAGGAGACGGCCAGAGTTTCCGGGATGCATTCACATGAAAGGGCAAGCGCGTGGCACCTTAAGAGCTTCCGAGAGCCCTGGACTCCTCACAATGTGCCAGGGTCCCAAGCCCAGTATCTATGGAGGGGAGAGGAATCTGTTATTCTCCCGCACCGGGCTGCTGCTGCTGGAGCCCAGAGCCAAGCCCTTGCTGGGAGCAAAGGCCACTCCTTCCCCCCAGCTGAACAGGAACGCACTGCCTGACAGAGTCACTGCAACTGAAAACCCTGCTGCACAATGGCAGTAAAGTCCTCTAGATGGCAATGCCAGCTATGATGCACATGAGATACGGAACTGCGCTATCATGATAAAAACAAATGACTAATGATCACTGCCTGGCAATGAGCAGCAGCCTCCCAAAAATCCTATCTCCTTCCAAAGGCCATGGACTAGAGTGACAACAAGCAGTGAATGTCACTGAGACATCATGCGCCCACCTGGATAAAACACAAAAATGTTCCCATCCCCTCTCTCTGGCTACCTCGTGTTTAATTTTGTACACGAGGACACAGGCCCCAGCAAAACAAACCTTAGAATACTACTTGGGACCATTTCAATTCTGCCGCTGAGTGTGCTTCCCTTGTGTCACCTGACCTGAAAGTATTTACAGATGTATTAGTTACTATCTCACTCCTGAGGAAAGATACAATTTTTATCCATGCTATGTATTCCAAGGTTTCACTGTCACTGGCCTAGGGCTAGTAAACTCATTTAATAACACAAAACTGTGTCTCTCACCTTTGTCTGGGTAGCCAGTTATTCCACTGTCATCATTGCCCTATACCAAGCAGTCTGTCTGTGAACAGAGAATCCATAATACAGGCCCAGTAATAATCTTGTGCTACATGATAGAACTGTTAAGAGCCAGGCACAGTAGCACACACCTGTAAACCCAGCACTCAAGAAGCTGAGGCAGGAGAGTTTGAAGTATGAGGTCATGCAGCAAGTTCAAGGCTGGCATGAACTATACGGTGAGACCCTGTATAGTTAAACAAACAAAAAACTGTTAATAGAGCTTAGCAAAAGACCCTCCAGCTTATGAACTTATTAAATAAAACTGGTTCTAGTACTATGTTAGAGTGAAAAGCCAAGAGAAATACTATGAAAGTTTAAAGATGGCTTGTGATGCCCTACACTCTTAGCTTTCCAGCAACCCTCATGTGGGAGAGAACATACCTTATCCATATGGAAGATCAAATCCAATTCACAAACATTTTCAAAACACTTATCCAGAGTCTCCACAAAAACCTAGAAAAGGGTAAAGAGAAAAAAGAACAGGTTCATAAATGTTACACTTCAAAATAAAGGAGAAAGCATGATACATTTACTTATGCTAATTCTCAAAAACAAACAAACTCTCCCTTTTGTTTCCTGTAAAAGCTCTGTCCTGCTTATCCCAGTTCAAGGGGACCATCTAAGACAGGAAAACCTTGTTTCTGGTGTAGCAACATAGCCACCAAATTTTCATTAACATACTTTTGTCTGTTCATTTAACATTAACTTCAAAATACCTATGGCCGGGCATGAGGGGGGCACGCCTATAAGCCCAGCACTCGGGAGGCTGAGGCAGGGTGAGTTTAAGACCAGCAAGACCCTGTTTCAAAACAACAAACAAAAAAAAATGTATGAATCAGCTTAATATACATGTCTACAATTTAACTTTTTAGTATAACATATCAGAAAAGTGTACAAATGAATGAATGAATGGTGAAAATAATCATGTAACACTATCCAGATATCACCCTTTTTTCTGTGGTGCTGGGATGGAATCATGGCCTTGTGCATGCCAGGCAAACACTTATACTGAGCTACTCCCTCCAGCCCTTCCTGCACTTTCTTATCTCTCCCTCGGACAATGACCTCATTTCAACAGTGTCACTGTCAGCAATGTCATCAGTCGTTCAGCTCTGCAGGAGTATGGGTTTCACTTGAGGACTGCAAGTGACCCGAACCAGGCACACCCTTCCATTGTGGCACAAGATGGGTGCACACAGGCAAACCATCCCGTGGGGGCCCACAGAAGACCCACTGGCCATGAGGGACCAATGCACATGGTTAAAGCTAAGCTTGCTCTGTCTCTTCTGCATGTAAGTAACATGTTGCTCCACCCAGGGCCCCACTGTGGTGTTTTTCCCAGGGACTCTAGTAGCAAGATGCAAGAATTCCTGACAACCCGCCTGGAACTGGTAACCAGTACACAGTGCTCTGCTAGACACCGACCACTTTGGAAAATTATTTAACATTATACAAATGTCATTATACAAATTAATATACGTATTAATACTCTCAGACCCAGCAATTCTGTCCCTTAGATAATACCTAACAGAAACACATACATATGTACACCCTGAAACAGTCATTTCATAGCACCACTTCGTAAGTCTACATTTCTAACAGTGTCAGAATGTTCACCGTAAGACGACACAGCTAGGGCCAGTGAGATGGCTCAGCGGCATAAGCGCCTGCCTTGCAAGCGCGAGGGCCCGAGTTCGACTCCTGGATCCCACATACGAAAAAGGGGCCGGTGATATCGCTCAGCGGCACGGGTGCCTGTTGGCGCGCGAGGTCCTGAGGTCGACCCCCTGGTACCCACAAAAAAAAAAAAAAAAAAAAAAAAAAAGACGACACAGCTACACGCGGGCTACTGTGCTGTGTAACAGGGACTTGGTTACCCTTAGAAACCAGAAGTTCAGTCCCTCAGTACTGGGAAATTTCATCAAAATCTTTTGTTAAGAATTTCCTCACTTCACAGCCCTAATCCATGTCTCTGGAGCTGCTCACATTCAAGTGCTGGACTTTCTCCCTTTCAACTTTTCTCTCCTACTGGTCATCTCTGCTCATTCTGGAAAAGCTACCTAATCTTTCAAAACTTCAACTGAAGGGGGTTCTTTTTTTTTTTTTTTTTTTTTTGTGGGTACCGGGGGTTGACCTCAGGACCTCACGCGCCAGAAGGTGCCCGTGCCGCTAAGCGATATCACCGGCCCTTTTTTTGTATGTGGGTTCCGGGAGTTGAACTCAGGCCCTTGCCAGGCAGGCGCTTACGCTGCTTAGCCATCTCACCGGCCCTGAAGGGGGTTCTTGTTTGTTTCCATCTCCTCTGATTTTTATCTTTCTTTCTTTCTTTCTTTCTTTCTTTATTTATTTATTTATTTTTGAGACAGGGTCTCACTTTTTAGTTCAGGTTGGCCTTGAACTCACTATGTAGCCCAGGCTGGCCTCGAACTCGCAGCGATCCTCCTGCCTCAGCTTCCCAAGTGCTAGGATTACAGGTGTGTGTCACCATGCCCTGCTGCAGATTTTTAATTTCTAAGAGATAATTTTGTTCTGCATGTTTTTGTTTGTTAAGCACTCATTTTTGTTTGTCTTCTTTTATTTCTCTGTAGCTTTAAGGACAGGCTGTTTGGGTTTTTTTCAGTTTTCCTTTCTTTGCATGGTGTCCACTTCTTTCAAGTTGCTTTTTACTATTTGTTCATTTTGTCTTTCTTCCACATTACAGTTTTTCCTCAGATGCCTGATAATCCTTGGTTTTTTCATTCATAAAAATAAAAGGCTGATTAAAGGAGCTCTACAATCATGGCTATCAGTTGAGGATCACCCCAGGCCCTGTAAGTTTTCTTTTTCCTAGGTCAGTCAGGTTCTCCAGTGAAATCATGTGCTCTCCAGCCTGAAGAGTAAAGGACCAGAGGCACAGATATGGGACCGAGTGGGCAGCGGGCTGAAGAGAGTATCAGGACACTCACATTCACTTAGCCCCCTGCACTGCCCAGCATTATTCCTAGTGCCCCCGAGACCCCTCCTTCACCCTCTGTTGGGAATAAACCTTGAGTCTTGTGCTTTGGGAAAGGCAACTGCCCAGACAACTGGAACTGGAGAAGGGATGGAGGGACTAATGGGATCTGGGAGCTTTGTCCACTCCACACTGAGTAAGACCAATGTTTTTCTTATTTATTTTGAGACAAGGTCTGGGAACTCACTAAATTGCCCAGGTTGAGCTGGAACTTGAGATTCTCCTGCCTCAGCCTTTCAGAATGGTAGGATTATAGGCATGCACCTTATTTTTTTTTAAATTTGCTGGGTATTACGGCATATGCCTGTAATCCCAGCATTCAGGAGGCTGAGGCAGGAGGATCACAAGTTCAAGGCCACCCTGGGCAACAGGTGAGATCCTGTCTCAAAAACAAAAACAGGGCCAGTGAGATGGCTCAGCGGCGTAAGCGCCCGCCTGGCAAACGCGAGGGCCCAAGTTCAACTCCCGGAACCCACATACAAAAAAGGGCCGGTGATATCGCTCAGTGGCATGGGCGCCTGCTGGCGCGCAAGGTCCTGAGGTCGACCCCTGGTACCCACAAAAAAAAAAAAAATCACTTTCTATAGATTTAAGAAAGAAAATGAAGTATGGAAGTCCCCAATAGGATTTTTTTTTAAAACAAAACTTGACAAAGTCTAAAGTTGTTACAGAGAATAAAATATGAAAAATACTGCCAAGAAAACCTAAAAATACAGTAATAAAAAATGAGTTATTGCCGGTTGTGGTGGTGCACGCCTATGATCCCAGCACTCAGGAGGCTGAGGCAGGAGGATCACCAGCCTGGGCTACATAGTGAGTTCAAGTCCAGCCTGAACTACATAGTGAGACCCTGTCTCAAAAAAAAAAGAAAAAAGAGTTATCTTACTAAGTATCAAGAAAAAAAGTTTGGTTTTTTTTGAGTTAAGAGCCCAGCCTGGACCAAAAAAAAAAAAAAAAAAAGCCTGGGGATGTAGCTCAGTGCAAAGGCCCTGATTCAACTCCCTGTACCCCAAACAAAACAAAAATATAGATGAGTGAAACAAAATATAAATTACTGAAATATACACATTTATATTGTAACAGAAAATGGCCCCCCCAGCCACTATACTTCAGTTTGTTAGTTGCCCAGGTAATAGTTCAGGTTACAATTCTGGTTGCTCCTGTCTCTTAGAAACAGCTGGTCACTATGATGCATAGCTGGTCACTGTGATGCACATTGTATAAACCAATCCTCAACTGACAAGCCACTCTGCCTCTGTACTTCCTGCTTGCTTATCCCATACAAGCCATAGACCACCAGAGATCAGGGCCTGATATTCTGAGAATGATCCTGATCAGTACCCATTGATGTAAATAAATCTGCCTCCAAATCCTGGGTGTCATTTTGGTGTTTCTGTTTGCTGCTGCAATATGAAAATTAAATTATTGGTAAAGGTGGTATTAAGTTGGTGAGGAAAAGATGAACTAGTTGATAGTATTGGGACAGTTAACTTTTTTTTTTTTTTTTTTTGTCCTTTTGAGACAGGTTTTCACCATGCAATTTAGGCTGGCCTTGAACTTACTTTGTAGTCCAAGCTGGCCTCAAACTCACAGTGATTCTCCTGTCTCAGCCTCCCGAGTACTGGGATTACAGTCGTGTACCACCACGTATGGCAAAACAGTTAACTTTCAAGGGGAAAAAACAGTTATCTCAATGCAGACATAAAAATACCCTACTTCTTTATTTTTTTTATTTATTTTTTATGTGGGTACCGGAAGTCGAACTCAGGACCGTGCACTTGCCAGCAGGCGTTTGTGCCGCTAAGCGATATCACTGGCCCTTTTTTTTTCCTTTATGTGGGTACCGGGAGTCGAGCTCAGGACCTCGCACTTGCCAGGCAGGCGCTTGTGCTGCTGAGCCATATCACCGGCCCACCTTTCTTCTTTAGATATTATTGAGCTAAATGTAAAAAAACAAACTTTAGAAAGCATTGGCAGATCCCCCAGGTGCCACCGGGTCCCTCTTGGGAATGACTTGTCTGCAGAGGAGAGATTGGACTCTGAACTCTGGCATCTGGAGCACAGGTGTGTGGCGTGCGTGAGGGAGATCGTATTTTGCAGCAGCACTGTGCCAGGGGCTGTTTTCACTAAAGAGGGTTAATGAAATGAAGACTGGGTTCTCCAAGAGGCCGGTGCTACAGAACAAGATGGATTAGCCCCAGAAAGACAGGACCAGACAGAAGCAAGTGACAGAGCAGCAGATGTATCTGCATCCTGTATCTCTGAGAGCCTCAAAACATTGTTATTCAAGATTGCCATCAAGGTCAGGAGAAAGGAGGGAAGAAAACACAGAGCTGGGGCCGGTGAGATGGCTCAGCGGTGTACGTGCCTGCCTGGCAAGAGTGAGGGCCCGAGTTTGACTCCTGAACCCACAGACGAAAAAAGAGCCAATGGTATCGCTCAGTGGCACGGGCACCTGCTGGCGCGCGAGGTCCTGAGGTCGACCCCCGGTACCCACAAAAAAAAAAAAAAAGAAAACACAGAGCTGGCAGAGCCAAGGAAGATGCTAATGGGTGAAGAGCCTGCTGAGGACACTGTGGACTCAGACAGGAGAACAGTCAGTCTGCTTCATAAGGTGAGAAGGTAAGATTGAAAATAAATCCTCTTGCCAGGCGTGGTGGCACACGCCTATAATTCCAGCACTCCGGACACTGAGGCAGGAGGATTGCCACAAGTTCAAGGCCAGCCCAGGCTACAGTGAGTCCAGGCCAGCCTGAATTGCATAGTGAGACTCTTATGTCTCAAAAAAATAAAAATAAAAAATAAAATAAATAAAAATAAATCCTCTTGCTGGGCACCGTGGCACGTGTCTGAAATCCCAGCATTCTGGAAGCTGAAGAAGGATCACAAATTCAAGGCCAGCCTGGGCTACACTGTGAGTTCAAGGCCAATTCAGATTACATAGTGAGACCCTGTCTCAAAAGACAAAAAAAAAAATCTCTAAAAAACACCTGTCTGAGAAACACATGACAAAGAACATCCTTCTGATAAAAGAGAGAGGGATTAAATTCATGAGAATGATAAACAGACACAGGTGAATTGAAAAACCATCAAGAAGCAGAAGTCACCCAAATTACGGATCTGGGGAAAGACATCATCGATGGCAGGAGAAACAGGGAGTGGAATAAGCCCCAGTCCAGAAGCAGAGTGAGGAAGAATCATGAGGTAGCAACAGGGAAAGAAAACTGCAGATCAGATCCTGCTGCTGCTCAAGATAAACCCACAGGCCTAGGCACACAAGCAGGAGGTACAAGGAAGAGAAGTCAAGAGAGAAAGTGTTGCCTGGCGTGGTGGTGCACACCTGTAATCCCAGCACTCAGGAGGCTGAGGCAGTAGGATCGCCAAGAGTTCGAGGCCAGCCTGGGCTACATAGTGAGTTCAAAGCTAGCCTGAACTACACAGCAAGACCCTATCTCAAAAAAAAAAAAAAAAAAAAAAAAACCACCCAAGAAACAACAACAATAAAAAAAGAGAGACAGAGAAAGTGTTGGGAACCATGAATTACAAATTGAGTTTAGGGGACGTCCAAAGCTTGTTCTTGTCCTGTCCTTGAGCCAGATTGGAAAGTGGAAACTCCCTGCTCTTTTCTGGTCACAGCTGGAAGCCCTAGGGCTAATGACTGCTGTGGTGCTCACAGGGCAAGATAAGACCTGCTAGAGACGATAAGGCATCTGGGTAAACTGCAGTTTCCTCATTGCTCCCCTGTCTCATCCTTGTCCTTGTCCTTGTCCTTGCAAGAATGGTTTGTTCTTCTTACTAGCCCACCATAGTAGCTATTACTGTTCCCAGAAACACCCACTGCCCTTCACCCTTTGTCCTTGACTCAGATGTAATGAATAAACACCAAGGTTCTGGGTACCTCATGGCCTTTTGCTCCCCGAGAACAACTCTGCACCCCGCCTGCACTCTAGGCAGGAGATCAGGGACTAACTGCAGCAATCCCCGATAACTGATGTAGTAGAAAGGGTCTCCAATAAGAAAGCACTGAAAAATGAAGACTGAGCAGAAGTTTAAGCTGGATTTCTAGTCTGCCTCCCCTCAGAGTCAGAAACACAGAAATGCATGCACGAGAAGCTTTAGCTAAGAGGTTACAAAGAGTAAGCTAGTGTAAGAACAAGAAAAAGAAATGGCTGAACTCCAAAAACAACAGAGAAGGGCTATAGCCACGGAAGACTGCGTTCCCAACGCGGCCTCCCTGTTGGCATCAGGAACTGGGTAACCACTCAACAGCTGTGGCGGTTCCCATGGTGGCACCAGATCCGACGCTCTGGCAGGGACCAGGACAGCCATAACTGGCTATCGTGACCCAGCCCAGAAATCCAACAAAATCATTGAACAAGAGCAAAGGAGGAAAACCCTTTGAAAGGCAAGAAATACAGAGCAAATCCCAGCCGGCTAAAATACAAGAACTGGATTTTGAAAACAAGGACTAAAATGTCATGTGTAGGAAATGAATGTTACTAAGATGAGCCTGAAGCTGGATGGAGCTCAGCTGGTGAAGGAAGTCACAAGGCTTGGAAGGAAGCACTAAGAAGTACTGAGAAATCAAGACACTTGGTATGACATGGCAAGGTCACACACCCACACAGAAAGAGTGGGACCAGGTTTCCCATCTTCAGCGTGAGGAACAGATCAGTCTGAGACAGATCACACCGAGTTTGGGACCTTCTGACTTCCCGTTCTGGTATCAGGTCCATGCTCGCCAAACAGCCAGCCTCCCAGCTTTTTTATCTATCAGACTGGAAAATACTTGGACAGAATATAAAGATACTGAGGTGAAAATGCACTTGCCTTTGAAGACCAGCACGAGGGCTAGAGTGTTAATGAAGATGACAGTGTACAATGGGGTCAAACAGAGACCAAGTAGCCAGTCCATTCAGGCCTTGCTGGCTTCGATAGGGAGTTTGGATTTCACTTGAAAGTTAATTAATTACACATTAAGGTTTCTTCAACAAGGAGAGGTAAAAATAGATGATTTACATTTACTGTAATAGCTTAGAAAAAAAATAAGTTCTTTTCTCCTGTGCTAAGGATCGAACCCAGCGCCTCGGGCATGCTGAGCACACCCTAACACTGAGCACCCCTGGCCAAGCTAGTACTATATTCAAAATACACAAATAATTGCTTTTTCACTTACTATAAGGCAAACCACTATTTTATGTGCTAACAGAGAGGAAATGCTGTCCATTATAATCATAAAGTATCACATGTTATAATCACATCCTGATTTTAGAGTTATTAAAGTACGATAGGGCTGGTGAGATAGCTCAGCAGCATAAGCCCCTGCCTGGCAAGCGCGAGGTCCTGAGTTCGACTCCCAGTACCCACCAAAAATAAATAAATAAATACATAAAGTATGATAAAAGGTGCATCTTAATATAGATAAACTGCATGCACTCATAGACCTTGAACAATTTGTTGTTCTTTTGGTTTGCACTAGGATGCTAAAGGGAAAATCCCTGCGCTTTCTGTCTGTCTTTATGGCATATATCTATATATATATAGATATATATAGATAGATAAAATTTATGATAAAGCAGGACTGGATACATGTGTAACACATAGGTAACAAAAACCACCCTTTCCTTCTAGCGCTAAGTTTGTGCTTGACACTTAGTTTTTCCACACCAAGCAGAATATCACTTAGGGATGCCCATCACCTCAAAAAACCTTAGAGAGAAGCAAAGGAAGGACCAACCCCAGGCTGAGAGGGCGCAGCGAAGGAGGGGATGTGTGCGGAGGGCTGTGTGGGCAGTTTCTAAGGTGCTAGTGATGTTCTAGGTGATGGGTGACGGGTGTTCATTTTACTGCCGTTCTTTAAATGATACAGCGTGTTATATATATTTCCTATACATACATTTCACAAAAATAATTTTTTAAAAATAATAATTTTACTAGGATTCTGATTGGGTTTTCACTATCATGAAGCACAGACATTTTAATGTTTTCTCAACAGGAAAAGAATATGTTAATTTATTTTGCTCTATTTTGTATTTTTTGCTGGGTTTTAAATCTTCATATAGCTCTTACAGATTTTTTTTTAAGAGGCATGGGAAGGGTTTTATTTGGCAGGAATTTAATAATATATACTCATAGAAATAGAGTGAACGCCCTCAAGAGAGACATGCTACTACTATCTGAAGTTAAGAATATTTATGTGTTTCTGGCAGTAGAAGTCTGTGAATTTGTGAATCTAGAGGAAGTTCTGTCACAGGTCCTGGGAAAAGGGTGGTCCACCCACAGAAAGGTGATGGAAGGATGGCCCAACCACCGGAATATTATAGATTTTTTACATCTATTCTTGGATACCTTCTGGAATCTTTTGCTATTGGAAATGAGCTCCTTTCATTATACTTTTTTTTTTTTTTTTTTTTTTTTGTGTGTGTGTGTGCAGGTACCGGGGGGTCAACCTCGGGACCTCACGTGCCAGCAGGCGCCCGTGTCTGCTGAGTGATATCACCGGCCCTTTTTGCGTATGTGGGTTCCGGGAGTCGAACTTGGGCCCTTGCGCTTGCCAGGCAGGCGCGTACGCCGCTGAGCCATCTCACCGGCCCCATTATACATTTTCTAATTCATCATACCTGTATATCATCTAAAAGTGATGTTTTGTATCTCTAACTTTGATCTTCTTCAGAGATTAAGCCAATTATTTATTGATTTTTATTGCCTTTCCAAAGATCAAACCTCTTAGTTTCTATTATTTTTACATTTTACTTATGTGATCTTCCCAAATCCAATGCACACTAAATATTTAATAAATATCCACTAAGTTATAAAGTTCTCTCTCTCTCTCTCTCTGTGCCGGGGACTGAACCAGGGGCCTTGCACATGCTGTGCTCCAGCCCCACCCCGCATCTCAGTTTCTATGAAAGAAGAGCACACAATCTCTTAGCAACGTCTCATTGTCAAAAAAACTTTCAAAAATGATGTTTACAACCAACAGCCAATATTATACTAAATGGCCAAAAACTGAAAGCCTTCCCTCTAAAATCAGGAACAAGACAAGGATGTCTACTGTCCCCACTCTTATTCAACATAGTTCTGGAAACTTTAGCCAGAGCAATTAGACAAGAGAAAGAAATAAAGGGAATAATGATTGGAAAGGAAGAAGTTAAATTATCATTATTTGCAGATGACATGATACTCTACACAGAAGACCCCAAAAACTCCACTAAAATACTGCTAGATTTAATAAGCAAATTCAGTAGTGTAGCTGGATACAAAGTCAACACTCAAAAATCAATAACCTTCCTGTACACAAATAACAAACTTACTGAAAGAGAAATTAGGGAAACAATACCTTTCACAATAACATCCAAAAAAATGAAATACCTAGGAATCAACCTCACAAAGGATGTAAAAGACCTCTACACTGAAAACTACAGTACTCTGAAAAAGGAGATTGAAGAGGATATCAGAAAATGGAAAGATATCCCTTGCTCCTGGATAGGAAGAACCAATATAGTGAAAATGGCCATACTTCCAAAATTGTTATACAGATTTAATGCAATTCCAATCAAAATTCCAACAGCATATCTCACAGAATTAGAGAAAACAATCCTAAAATTCATTTGGAATCAGAAGAGACCTAGAATAGCAAAGGCAATTCTGGGCAACAAAGGCAAGGCAGGGGGCATCACAATCCCCGACTTGAAATTATACTATAAAGCTACTGTGATAAAAACAGTGTGGTACTGGCAAAAAAAACAGACCTGAAGATCAATGGAACAGATTAGAAGATGCTGAAACAACCCTAGACATACTAAGCCACCTTATCTTTGACAAAGGTGCCAAACACATTCGCTGGAAGAAAGATAGCCTCTTTAATAAATGGTGCTGGAAAAAACTGGCTCTACACATGCCGAAGATTAAAACTAGACCCATATCTTCACCATGCACTAAACTAAATTCAAAATGGATCAGAGATCTAAATATTAAAACAGAAACATTAATCTGCTGGAAGGTAGGATAGGTAAAACCCTTGGAGACAATGGTGTAGGCAAAGACTTTATGAATAAAAACTCAACCGCACGGGAACTATCCCAAAGAATCAATAACTGGGATCTCATCTTATTAAAAAGCTTTTGCACAGCAAGAGAAACCACCAACAGAGTGAAAAGACAACCCACAATGTGGGAAAAAATGTTTGCCAGCTGTTCCTCAGACAAAGGATTACTATCGAGAACATATAAAGAACTCAAAAAAATCAGACCTCCCAAATTTAAAGACCCACTCCAAAAATGGGCATCTGAGATGAATACACATTTCTCAGATGAAGAAATACTAATGGCAAATAAATATACAAAAAAAGTGCAACATCACTAGTCATTCGAGAGATGCAAATTAAAACAACACTGAGATACCATCTCACCCCAGAAAGAATGGCTACTATAAAGAAATCAACTAATAACAAATGCTGAAGGGGCTGTGGGGAAAAAGGAACCCTTCTTCACTGTTGGTGGGAGTGTCGACTGGTACAGCCACTGTGGAAGTCAGTGTGGAGATTCCTCAAAAAAACTAGGGTTGGAGGTCCCATTTGACCCAGCTATTCCCCTTCTGGGCATCTTCCCAGAAGAATTAAAAACATCATACCACAGCGATATATGTGCACCCATGTTTTATAGCAGCACAATTTGTAATAGCCAGATCTTGGAAACAACCCAAATGCCCATCAACTGAGGAATGGATAAGAAAGATGTGGTATTTTTATACAATGGAGTACTATTCAGTCATAAAGAAGGATAAACTGGAGACTTTTATAGGTAAATGGATGCAACTCGAGAAAATACTCATAAGTGAAATAAACCAGACGCACATGTGTAAGCATCGTATTGTCTCTCTAGTATGAGAAACTGAAAGAGTAAATAAGATCCAAAATGTACAATAGACACGGTGAATCAAAAAGAAACTGGTCAATAGGAAAGAGAGACTGGAATAGGTAAAAGAAAGAAGGGAAAGGGAAAAAAAATTGTATATATATATAAGATGGTTAAGATAGATACACTACCAATTTTACTTAGTTCATTGAAGAGTAAGGTTTGAGCCAATAATGTTTGGACAATTGAATGCTAATGTCTGGTACCCTGAATAACTAACTTGAAGATAATAATATGTAATGCACTGACCATTGTTACCCTCATATTATGTTGTTTTGAAAATTTGTTCTTTTTTTGATTTATTTTGTTTTTTCTTCTCTTTATTTTTTTTTATTATTTTTTTTTTTGTGGGTACCGGGGGGTCGACCTCAGGACCTCGCGTGCCAACAGGCACCCGTGCCGCTGAGCGATATCACCGGCCCCTTTTCTATATGTGGGATCCGGGAGTCGAACTCGGGCCCTCGCGCTTGCAAGGCAGGCGCTTACGCCGCTGAGCCATCTCACCGGCCCTTCTTCTCTTTTAAAAAAAAAAAAAAAAGATGTTTACTTATGTCCAGATTGCACAGACTAAAAGAATCAAGTTTCTTTGCTGTGAGCTACAATTATAAGTCCAACATATAAATGTTTAAATGTCATTTGGTTTAATGGCTGAAAGAAAATTCAAAAACATGAAAACTAAAGGCTGCCCAAGGGGTAGAAACCAATCCAAGCTCTGAGTCTCTGAAGGCTGCTCAAATGCTTCCCCAGAGCGCCATCTGGTGGACAGCTGGCAACTTTTACCAATCATCAGTAAGGAGACCAGTAAGAGGAACTGCCAGGTGCTTATACAAAAGCCCCAGGAAACCCTCTAGAGTTGCTGCCCTCCTTAGCTGTCCACACATACCTGGATGAGGTCCAAGATCCCAAGTTCACTCTCTGATGAATCCACACAAAATACAAAGTATAGGGTAGCATAGTGCCGATAAATCAGTTTGTAGTCAGAGCCACCAATCAAACTGGGGAAGACAGGAAACAATTAAATGCCTAACTCTTAAATCAATGAGAAACCCTGTCCCAACTCATGAGAAAGGGCCCAAAAGAAAAGGGAAACCCTACTGGGCATGGTGGCCCATGCCTGCAATCTTAACTACTCGGGAGGCTGAGGCAGGAGGATCACAAGTTTGAGGCCAGCATGGGCAACTCAGTGATGTCCTGTCTCAAAATAAAACTTAACAAGGACTGGGAATGTAGCTCAGCAGTAGAACACTTGCCTACCATGCTAGAGGTCTTGGGTTCAATCACCATAAAAGGGGACAGCTAAATGCTAGAAGCAGGCCATGTCTATCAGGTGATGGGCAACCAAGTTTCGCAGAGGTATCTGAATCCCTTTACCTCACCTTTTCACCTCCCTATCCTCCCAGGCACCAGACATCTAAGAGAGTGACAGCTGCAGCACAACAATGAGCTGCTTCCCAAAGAGGACAAGGTCTTTCCCTGCACAGCTCCCGCTAAGACCAGCTCAGGTTGCATCAGGACCCCAACACTTGAGTATGCCACAAGTAGCCATAACGACGAAGTCCACACACAAGTAGACAGTTGGGAGCAAGAAAATGAAGCAGGTTACCTTCCTCCCTCCAAGAAATTACAGATGTTGTCATCTCGCTTGAGGACTAGATGGAAAGTCTCTCGAACGATCTGCTGTTGGATTTCTTCTGGCTATGGAACAACAGAAAAGCGAGTTAGTGGGAAAATCTGGGAAACTATATCCCATTGATGAGGACAGACAGGGAAAGAAGTGTTTCCAAGCCCAGAGCAACCGGAATATTTAGTGCTAGTTTCCAGAAAGGCAGTGGTGATGAGTGGCAGGCCAGGTGCAGTGGCACAGAGAGGACTGGGGTGGGGGAGGAATCACTCGAGTCTGGGAGTTCAAGACCAGCACGGGCACCATAGCAAGACCTGGTCTCCAAAAACAAGAAGGGCCAGGGATGTAGCTCAGTGGTGCAGTCCCGGCCTGGCAAGTGCGAGGCCCTGAGTTTGATTCATGGTACCAAAAAACAAACGAAAAAAAAAAAAAAAAAAAAAAAACCCTCTCAAAAAGGCACCTTAAAAAAAACAAAACTTTAAACAAAACAAAACAAAATAAAACAGATGAGTGGAGCCGGGCATGGTGGCGCACGCCTGTAATCCCAGCACTTGGGAGGGTGAGGCAGGAGGATCACTGTGAGTTTGAGGGCAGTCTGGGTTACAAATTGAATTCAACACCAGCCTGAACTGGATAGTGGAACTCTGTCCCAAAAAAGATTTTAAAAAATAAATAAAGGGCCAGTGATATAGCTCAGCAGCATAAGTGCCTGCCTGGCAAGCGTGAGGTCCTGAGTTTGACTCCCAGTACCCGCATATAAAAAATTAAAAATAAATAAATAAATAAAGATGAGTAGATTAAAAAAAAAATACACGTAGAGTGATTCTATGGGAGAACAGACAAGGCTCTGCTATAGGAATTAAGGTAGGGTATATTTACCGAGCTATCTTGGTCACTAACCATTACTATGCTATAGCGAACTGATATTCACTCATTCATTTATTTATTTATTTTGCTTGTCTGAGTCAGGGTCTCGCTATGTAGTTCAGGCCAGTCTTGAACTATGTAGCCCAGGCTGGCCTTGAACTCATGGAGATCCTTCTGCCTCAGCCTCCCAAATGCTAGGATTACAGGCGTACACCACCATGCCCAGCAGGTGAACGGATGTTTAAACTGGGGTAAACTGATATTTAAACCAGGAGGGGAGAATTAATAAACTCCCACACAAAGTCTAAGAAGAACTAGATCACCCAATCCTGAAGTGTTTTGTCTCCCTCTGGAAAACATCTTTGCCTGGTAAATAATAAATCTCAGTGGTTCTAACACTTCATGAAGATCAATATGTAATCACATACATGTTTCAAAAAAGTAAATTCAAGGGAGGTGGTTCAGTGGTACAGTGCTTGCCTAGCATGTGCAAGGTCCTGGTTTCAATCCCTAGTAACAAACAAACAAACACAACACTAAATTTGCCAAATTTGTACTGATAATATAGCTACTACTTATAGGATGCTTGCAAGAATACACCAACAAAGTATTACTGAAAATAGAAAAAATTCTATTTACAGATTAGAATTTTGAACTCAACAGTTATAATTTTTTTCACCTACCATTCGATTCCTACAGACTTGAGAAAGCTCAACTATAAAGGGTTCACTTGCTAACTCCCATTTGATTTCCACTTATACATCTGAATTTCTAAGTACAGTAAAAAAGGATGATAGGGAGCCGGTGATATAGCTCAGCAGCACAGCGCCTGCCTGGCAAGCGCAAGGTCCTGAGTTCAATTCCCGATACCAAAAAAAAAAAAAAAAAAAAAAGGACAATAGGAAGGAAAAACAGTAAGACATAAAGTAAAAGCTCTAAAGCAGTCCTCTCCAATCTTAATGTACAAGGAAGAATCAACTGGGAGAGCTGGTTAAATGCAGATTATTTAATAGATCTGAGTGACATCCTGAGGCTGCAGTTCTAACAAGCTCAGGTGATATCAATGTTGCTTGTGTGGTTCACACTTTTGAGTTGCAAAGCTCAAGAAAACATTAAGATTGGACTTTCCCTAAGAGTCGTAACATACCTCCACATAATTTTAATCTCTTTCTACAGCACTGAATTTGGTTTTGAAATGGCTAGTTATTTAAAAGCTGTCAAGTATTCAAAACAAAACAAAAACATGAAACCGGGAGTGGTGGCGCATGCCTGTAATCCCAGCACCTGGGAGGCTGAGGAAGAAGGATCACCGCCGTTCAAGGCCAGCCTGGACTACATAGGGTCTTAGTTACTTTTCTCTCATTGCTGAGACAAAATACCCAACATCCACAAGTCAAGGGAGGAAGGGTTTATTTAGCTCATGGTTTGTAGAGGTATCAGTCCATAATTGGCTGGCCCCAAGGCAGGGTGGTTTTGTAGAGAACAGTTCCTGAAGGGCAGAAGGTAGTAAAAGCACCAAGGGAGGGACCTTAACAGCATCCTTCTGTCCCTTATATCTTATCCAGGCTATTTAGATGGGGTAACACTCCCACTCTTAATCCTAGTGTCCTTGAGTTTAGCACTGCACCATCAATCAATCCCAGTGTCCCACACTCTAGATCCAGCCACCCACAAGCGGTAACACATAACGAATTCAAGGCCAGCCTAAACTACAGAGCGAGACCCTGTCTCAAAAAAAAAAAAAAAAAAAAAAAAAAAGGAAAGTGCCACTGTGGGGAAATTACATTCACTCAACAGGGTATGGAATGGCTATTTACTGAAGGGATGAGTGCAAACTTGCTAATCTCTGGTCACTATAAATTTGAGTAAATTGGGCCGGTGAGATGGCTCAGCGGCATAAGCGCCTGCCTGGCAAGTGCAAGGGCCCGAGTTCGACTCCCAGAACCCACATACAAAAAAAGGGCCGGTGATATCGCTCAGCGGCACGGGCACCTGCTGGCGCGTGAGGTCCTGAGGTCGACCCCTGGTACCCACAAAAAAATAAATAAATAAATAAATAAATTTGAGTAAATCAATCAGTATTTTCCTGGTTTATAGATCTAAAGAACACACAAAAATCACAGCTGTCAGGATGCTGTAAAACATTAATTCTGTATGCTCAGACATACAAAACATGCTAAGCATCTGCACTTTTTTAAAATGTCAAAAACATTTTTTTGAACTAAAGTCTTTTTTCTGACTCTAGCAGGAAGTGGAAGCAACAGTGGGGAAGTGGTATGAAATGTAAGGCCAGCTGGGCTTGGTGGCCTGTAATCCCAGCATTAGGGAGGCTGAGGCAGGAGGACTGCCTCAAGTTTGAGGCCAGCCAGCTCTACATAGTGAGTTCAAGGCCAGCCTGAACTACATAGCAAGACCCTGTCTCAAAAAACCAAAATACATAAAAATAAAATTGTGATGGATGCCACTTAATTGTTCACTTCCAATAGGTGACATATGTGGTATATGAATTGTATCTCAATAATCCTGTTAGAAAAAACAGGGAAACTTTTATACAAATGAAGATTGAATCATTATACTGAATGCTCATTTTTTTAAACTTCAGTGTAATCTAAATAAAATATACCTAAGCTTTAAAAATCCTAAGAGGGCCGGTGAGATGGCTCAGCGGCGTAAGCGCCTGCCTGGCAAGCGCGAGGGCCCGAGTTCGACTACAGGAACCCATACACGAAAAATAGGGCCGGTGATATCGCTCAGCGGCAGGGGCACCTGCTGGTGCGCGAGATCCTGAGGTCGACCCCCCCCTGTACCCACAAAAAATAAAATAAAAATCCTAAGAGTACATTACTTTCACGTCTCTAGTTGACAAAAGAGGAATTAAACCTGAAAGAGATTTTCTTTCTTTCCTTTGAGACTGGGTCTTGCTAAATTGCTGAGGCTCGAGTGTACAATCGTCCTGCCTCAGGCTCCGGTAATGCTTTATTACAACAGACACAAGAGCAGGTACATAGGTAGAGCTGAAGCCTGAGGTTAAGTTTGCTGACTCTATCCATTCGTGGGTTTTATCCAATCCCCAATTAAATATTTCGAAACCCAGCCACGCAGAAATAAAATATTAGTAAGAGGCAAGTAATGATGTGTTTTTCCGGAACAATGTTTTTGGAAAATTCAATTTGATGTGAACATTAATAAGCCCTCACGTGGTAGCATTTATAATTTCTCATTACAGTATTTTTCCTACTTTTCAATTGACTGTCTTCAGACCTCCCGAATGCAGGGTATCCGTTCCCTGGGCAGTCCCGGTCAACCCTGAAGCAAAACAATTCCGAAAGAAAACTTTTTCAGACCCCCTGGGTTAAAAAAATACTTTAAGAAGCTGACTTTCTCTCTCTTCGGGAAACTGCGGTCAACCAAAACGATTAAAGAAACTGACTTCAGTCATTCAGGTTCTCTTGCACGCTCCCCACTGTCGCTTTCTCTGGCGGCCCGAGATGCAAGGGTAGTGTCACACAATAGTACAGAAACTCGGGGTTCGGAAAGCGGTCAGAGAAGGGCAGGGGTTGTGACAGAGAGGCCTGGAGCCGGCAAAGAGGCCAAGTAGTGTGAGGATCCTGACTGCAGGAGCCCGAGGTCGTCAGCGAGTTGTGCCCGCAGATGCCGAGGAGCCAAGGGACAAGGGGGAAGGAGGAGGAAGGACACAGGCGCCCTGGCGGGGCGTAGCGAAGCCGGGCCGCACTCACGAAACGCTGGTAGAAGCGGACCAGCCGCGGCTTCCCGTGGTTGTTGAAAACCAGAATCGCTTGAATCATTTTTGCCTGCCAAGCTCCTCTCTGTATCAGCCGCTCCCAGCAAGCACCTCCTTCCGCCACAACACGGGCACTTCCGCTTTGTGCCTTCCTAAGAGCGCTCCGGGAAACTTAGCCCCGGTGCAGGAAAGGTCCGGTCCCTGGGGCGGGGGGCGGGCTCTCCTGGCTACAGTGTGGACCCCGACAAGCGTCGCCGCCTCCGCCAGTCAGATCCTGCCCAGAACGAGATCCTCACCCAGACCGACCGCTGGCCCTAGAATCCAGGTGCATTTAGGGGATCTTTAATGCAAGCCCATGTCAAAGGTACGGGCGATCCAAAACTGGTAACGTTCTTGGTTCTGCTTCTCTCTGACCCAGTGCGGGCGAGCTGGAGCTGTGCAGAGCTACGCAGGTCGCTACTGCGCGATGCAGAAGAGCCCTAGACTGTGACCTGTGTAACGGCAGGCTCGGGGTTTACAGTGCTAGGGGTTGTAATAAAATGATTGTGGTGTGCGAAAAGGGTTAGACTCCAGAATGTACATCTCAGCAGTGTTATTACGGGGGGAAATGGGAAGCACATTAATTATTCCAAAATGAGAAAATGGTTAAATGCATTGTCTACATGCATATGAGAAATTCAAAAGTTATTCAAAATCATGCTGTGAACTATTTATTATGATACAGGGGACTCTTCATGAGCTATCTGTTAAGAGCATGAAGTATGTATGGAGACAATGCACTTTGTCCACATTGAAAATAAATGCACTAAAATGTGACAGCAGTGGCATCTGATAGAAGAGCAACCAGCAACGTTGGGGTGTTTGTTCAGCTCAGGCCCTGGAACCACACTGCCTTAATTCTGGCTCTGTTGATGGCCTGGGCTTCTGGGATAAGCAACCTCATCCGCAGAACAGCCATAATGTTAGTTTCCTTAACTGCAAATCTGGAAAAGGATCCTAGGCACCCCAGCAAGTTGCTATAATCCCAAAAGGCGTTAATACCTGTAAGCACGTGGTACAGTGCCAGGCACATAACTGAGTGCTACATATATGATTTTAAAACATCTTTGCGTGATGGAATTATAGATTTTTTTCTCCAATAAATAAGTACTGCTTTTGTAGCTAGAGTTAAAAAAAAATAAAAACCTAAGAGGTAATTGCACTGAAAATTGAGAAAAAATGTTCAAATGTGGAGGAATATCAAAGAAAATTCTAAGTGACAAGAAACTAGTTCTATCAGTAAAATCTACAATGGTTTGAGTTTTTTTTATTTTTTTCATTTTGATGGTTTGAATTGTAACTAAAGGAAGACTTGGGCCAGTGAGATAGCTCAGTGGCATAAGCGCCTGCCTGGCAAGCGCGAGGGCCTGAGTTCGCCTCCCGGAACCCACATAGGAAAAAAGGGGCCGGTGATATCGTTCAGTGGCGCTGGCGCAGGAGGTCCTGAGTTTGATCTCTGTACCCAAAATAAGTAAATAAATAAATAAAGGGAGACTTACCAAATATGATACTTTAGTCAAAATAATTTTAATATGTGATGTAAGAGACATCATAATTTGACAGTGGGAAGGAATTAGGTAAATACCGTTAAGATAACTGGTTAGCAGTTTGAAAATGAGAAGTTGTTTTCTCGCTCCATACCCTCCCATACTTTAAAGGGCTAGTGGAATAAAGAGTTAAGTATAAAACTGAATACTGGGCCGGTGAGACGGCTCAGCGGCGTAGGCGCCTGCCTTGCAAGCGCGAAGGCCCGAGTTCGACTCCCGGAACCCACATACGAAAAAGGGGCCGGTGATATCGCTCAGCGGCAAGGGTGCCTGTTGGCACGTGAGGTCCTGAGGTCGACCCCCCCGGTACCCACAAAAAAAAAAAAAAAAAAAAAAACTGAATACTAACAAAAGAAAATGAAATTGAATATCTGAAAAGATAATATGTATTATCTTGGAGGCAATAAAAAATCACGTAACAGCTGTATCTATATTAAGATTTAATTTTGTAAAAAAATATTTAATGGAGGGCCGGAGAGATGGCTCAGTGGCATAAGCGCCTGCCTGGCAAGCGCGAGGGCCCGAGTTCGACTCCCGGAACCCACATACGAAAAAAGGGCCGGTGATATCGCTCAGTAGCAAGGGCGCCTGCTGGCCAGCAAGGTCCTGAGGCCGACCCCCGGTACCCACGAAGAAAAAAAAAAAATTTAATGGAAAACATAGTTATTAAAATATGGCAAATGGTCATATTTAAAAGGTAAATAACTGATAAACCAAAAAAATAAGACCTGCAGTAGATAAACACGCAGAGGAATAACAAAAGAAGAAATAGAAGCAGGAAATTAAAAAAAAAAAAAAGCTTAAAGTCACTCTAAATTGGGGGGAAGCATATTAAAATATATTAAAGTATTACTTTTACCTTATCAAATGTAATTTTTTTTAATGTTCTGATATCTAATTCTAGCAATGAAAATGGTTCTCTCCTGCATTGCTCATGAAATTACAACTTAGAACAACCCTTTGGGGAAGCCATTTGGCAATACAAGAAGAATGTTTTTTAATTTTTAATTTTATTAGTACATGTTTGCAGTTCATGCAGTTTATAATCATCTTGGGGAGTGGTTACGTGTACATACTTGAACAAGAATTTTACAAAAGATTCCTAGATTCCAGTAGTCTGACACCTGAGAATCTGTTCCTAAATAATGGAAAAATACAATGTGTGGTTGGGGAGAAGAGGGTTGAAGGGACCATAGCATTCTCAGCATTTTTTGAAACAATTATATCAACTTAAATGCCCAAATATTGGACCACGATAGAACTATTCAACAGTAATCAGCCTCAAAATGATGGATAGATAACAGGAAGTAGGGAGGTAGATCTTTCTGAAAGGGGAAGGGGATCAAGAGAGGGAGGAAGGTGAGGATGAAAAAGGAATGAAGATGTGTTGTGCACATGCACGACTCCACACGAGGAATGTGAACAATATGCACTGCAAACAGGTACTAATAAAAAATGAAAAAAAATTGAAGTTCAAAAATCATAAGCAAATATCCTTTTTTTAAAAAATGATGGTTATGAGCCTATCCGTGGTGGTGGACACCTGTAAATCCCAGCTACCCAAGAGGCTGAAGTAGAAGGCTCCCAAGTTCTAGGCCATCCTGGGCAATTTAACAAGACCCTGAATCAAAATAAAAAATAAAGAGACTGGGGCTGTAGCTCGGGGTTAGAGCATTTGTCTCACCTGCACAAGGTCCTGGGTTCCATTCCCGATACCATACACACACACACACACACACACACAAAGATGGTTATGAAGATTATAGCAATATGAAGTGATTAACATTAATGGAAAAAGTAACACCCTATTTTATGTGTAGGCATATTAAAAAGCCAGAATATCAAAAATCATGAACATGACTGAATAAAATTATGGGCCTTTCATTCCTGTCCACAGTGCTGGGGTGAATCCTGAGCCCCTGCACAGCCTCTGAGCCACAGCAGCTTTCCATACTCTCCTGTCCTTGTCCAAGGGAAGAGGATCTTGCTTCAGTTTCCCTACCTGCTAGCACACCCTGCTCTTGTTCTCAGTCACTTGGGAGTTCCCTCCACTTCTGCCATAGACCAGGTTTCTGCAAAACGGGCTGGTCGCCCAGAACCTTCACACCATGGCCCCGTCCTTCACTGAGTCTGGACAGTTTCTTGACTGGTTCCCCTCTCCCCACTTCCTGTTCATTCTCCTATTTTCTTCTCCCCACCTCGTTGCCCATCCCTTAGACAACTGCAATGAATTCTTCGTGAGCTCACTGCCTCCCATTCTCTGGTGTCAAGTGAGCTCTGAAAGAGGCAAATCAGACCACCCTCCACCCTCCACCCAAGCCCACTAGCTTCCAGGTGGTCAGGCCAAAGTCCCCAAAGCTTTAACAGGCCTGAAGATGCCATGCCCGACTTCCGGCCTTCTCTCAAACACTCCCTACCCTCACGCTCCAGCTGAATGGCTGTTCCCTTCCTGAAGCCTCTCCAAGACCCCATGCCCTGTTCATTGTCTCAGGACGCCCCCCCCACGGACACACTAGGCTTCCCTGTTTGCAATGGTGGCCTACATCTGAATTTGCCATGCCCCTTAGCCCCAGTATTTGGGCAGCAGGACGCCCCCTCTCGGTGCCTCTATACCAAATCAAAGTCCCCAGGTCCCCATGTTCACCTGCCTCCCCGACCACCCCAAGGCTGAGGTCCCCGCATGAGCTGCCTGTGAGCCACCCCCATTCAGACACAGGACACCAGGACACCAGGCTACCACATCCTCTGGCTCCTATGTCCAAGACCCTTCAGTAGGCAAAGAAAGCAGTGGACAGTAGAAGGCGCGTAAGCTGTGCCTTTGACAGCTCTGGATTTGAGTCCTGGTTCTGCCACTAGGCAGGTTGCTTAACCCCTCAGAGCCCCTTTTTCTCCTCTGTTAATGTGCACATGGAAACAGAATACTCCAGTAGTAAAGAATGTGAGCTTTGAAATGTGTGTGGTCTTAAATTCCTCTCTCTGGACTATCCATGGAGCCTGGATCTTCATATTCCCATGGAAAAACAGATAATAATCACAGGAACCTCGTAGGATTGTTGTGACACTTAAGTAAGATAGTGAATGAAGTACTTAGCACGAGGACTGCACCAGGAAGAACTCAAGTCTCCAGTGGCTTTAGTAATCCTGGAAAGCACCTGGCACTGTGTTAGGCACATGAGGGCGACTGGATCATTACTAGTTCAGTGTCACCATCCCTTTTCCCCCAGGTCAGGTAGGATCCACAGGCCATGGATGTGCAGATTTCAACCTAGGACATGAAGACTCCAAGGAGCATCAAGGGTGTAGGCCCACCCCCAATGAGGCAGTGTTCACAGTCAAAGCCAAATGCTTCCCTCCTCTAAGCACAATTCCCAGCTGGAAGGAATGGTTAGCGCCTGACAAGCACCCTGTCTCTGTGGAGGAATTATTTCCTGAAGATGTGCTCATTCATAAAAAGTTCTCAAAGTATAAAACAAAAACAGAGGTGGGAAAACGTACCCCAGGGCTAGGGATGTAGCTCAGTGGTTAGAGCACTTGTCGAGTGTGCGCTTAGCCCTAGACTCCATCCCCAGCACCGCAAAAACAGAAGGACCAGCGTGCCAGGACAACAGCTGGGGAGGTCAGAGGACAGGACCCCCGGGGGATATGGCTCAGAGGAATGAAGAACTGGTACCTTGGGCATGAGGTGTGGAAGAAGAGGGGAGGCTGAGGCACGAAAGCAGAGGCTGCAGCACAGGGCTAGGAAGGGCCCAGGCGGGGAAGCAGGGAGGAGTAAGAACAATGAACCCTCTGCATTTAGACAAGGGGTACCCCCAAATCTGCACCAAGCCCACTTCCTCTCCCACTGTCCTGAAACAAGGCTGCTGCCAAGGAAAGATGTCCAGGGAGGCTTAGACTTGTACCCAAAGAGGATTCCCCTGCCCCATGAGCCTAGGGTCTCTTGGCCAACGTTGTGGTCTTGGATTTGATTTCGGCTGAGGTCATTTAATGGGTATTCAGAGATAGTCGCAGGAAGACGCGGGTAAGGCTTTCTGGCTGGCTCTGTCCAGCTCCAGGGCAGAAGTTGGTGGGGGAAATATGCAAGGGGGCTATAGAAGAGGCACCGGCCTGGAGGCATGCATGGCCCACAGTGTCAGTCATCCTAGAGAAACACAAAGGGGCAGAGTGTCAAGGGCAATACAGCACATTGCATAGAGGCCTCCCGTGTGATCAGAAAAAATAGGTCCAATCACACGGTACTCTTGGGGCCCTGGGTACCTGCTTTGGCCTCACACCATTACAACTGGCGTGGAGCCAACCTGGCAGTTCCCTGGTTTGTCAGAAGGGACAAACTCCTCACTTCCTGCCCCCACTTTCTATGGACAAAGTCATCATCTGTATCACCAAGATGAAGAGCCCATTTTTGTGACTTCTATGCTCTAAATGTTCCATTTGGGGCTTCTAGACATCAAATTTTTGGGTGAAATATTCTTCAGAAAAAAGGCCATGAATAGGTTTCAGATCAACTGGGGGGCCATCCCTCATTCTACTGCCAACCACAACCACATGTGCAAAATTCCTGCCATGAGGTACTACAGCGCCCCGGCCAGGCATACAGCAGTCCCCTTTCCGCACCCACTCCTCGTCCTCTGCCCCGTCTCCTTGCTCTCGGGTCTCCGCTGCAGCCCCCTGTGAAGACTTTTGGGCCATGATGTTGTCTGTCCAGGATGCTCCTGTCTTTCTGTCACCAGCAAAATTACACTTGGTCACTGTTCCGGCCTCCAGTTTGGCTAATGAATCTGAAAAAAAAGATAAGCCAAATGTCCCCTCTCCCCATGGCAGAGCAGTGGAGGCTGGGGCTGTTCTGGTGAGGTTGCCTAGGCCTAGGTATGGTCAGTGAGGCTCTAGGGGGACCCCCAAGACACTAGATTCCAGGGTCATCACAAGAACCTAGGAATGTGGGGCACCCCACAGTGTCCAGGCTAACGTCCCCAGGCCGCTCATCAGGGACTTAGGTATCGAGCTCAAGGGGCCACTCTGGATCCACAGGAATTAAGCACACAGGCACAGGGGACATCAGGCCAGTATGAGGCCACACTGCTCACCTAGGAAGGGGCCGTCACCCTGTGTTTTCAGCCGTACTCAGGCCCCCAGCTCAACCTCCATCGCCTCCATCTCTGCTTCAGGCATCCAGAAGGCCACCGTCTGGTCGGGCGTGAGGCTCTCAGTCAGCCGCAGCAGCTCGGGCTTATTCACCAGCCCCTTCAGCGCCTCAGGCGTGAGCAGGTCACTGTCCCCCTTGGCTTCCACCTCTGCAGACACAGCACAGGACCAAAACTGCTGAGACAGCAAGCACTTTCTGGGGCACTGTAAGAGCCGGGGAGGGCTGAGTGTCACATGCTCACGGCTACCAGTAGAGCAGGACTTGGCACCTGCTCCGCAGAGCTCTCAAGGAACTCCACCGCAGAGATTTCAATGAAATAAAGCATGAACGCACTCGGCACAGTCTCTGGCACACAGTACACCCTCCATGAGTACTGACATGCTTTTATTGTTCCCATTTTATAGATGAGAAAACCAAAGCCAAGAGGGGCTAAGTAATTGGCTCAAAGTTACACAGCAATGGAAAAGGTAAGATTCAAACAACCAACATATAATTCTGCCTTCCTGTGGAGACCCCAGGGCCAGGCAGGGTCTCTCAAGACTCTCAGCATCTCCCTGACTGGAGTGGGCTCTCCTGGAACCAGCAGCAAAGTTGTGGGCCCCATACTCACTGTTGGCCTGCCCATCCTGGGCAGAGTTCACCAGCCCAGGGAGGAAACCAAGTTCTTCACCTCCAGATGCCAGGGTGGGGGCAGGCCAAGGCCAAGGCCGAGAAGCAAAGCCCAGCCTCCCTGGGACCACACCACAGCCTACAGGAGGTGTGCATGGCCACTCCCAGCACGGCGACCCCAGAGCTTGCCCCGCAGCTGCTCTCTCCCCCCAGCCCCCAGTCAGCCGCGCCCTGCCGAGGAGGCCCCCATGGGCAGGGACACACTGGGGGATCCCCCAGGCACCTGTTCACACAGGACTTCCAAACTGCTCTAGCTCCTCCACCGTCTGCCCCGACCAATGCCCCACAAGCCACTACTGAGCAAAATAACAGAAGCCGCTGCCCGGATGCCATTCACCTGGCAGCTGACTTTGCCTTCACAAAACCTCCCCTCCTCTCCTGTCTCAAAGGACAAGATGTACCTCCTCCTCCTGCCTCAGACCTGTCCCTCCATCTGGGCTCAAGATCCTACACACATACATGTGTGTGTACACACACAGACAGATATAGACACAGACAGACAGACACACACACACACACGGTGCTACTTGGGAACCCATCTCTTGCTCCCCACTCCTTGAGCTTTCCTCAGCTCCTTCCTGCATTCTTGCTTTGGCGCCCACAGATCCTCACCCTGCCACCCCCACCAGTGTCCCCAGGCAGCTGGTCACCAGGCCCCTCTGATGTCCACACTCCTGAGCTTCCCGAGCCGTGGGCAGTGCCTGGTCCTCACCCCTGCTGCCCTGGGGCACCTTCCTCCTCCTTTGGACCTCTCCAGTGGCTCCCTCTTTGGCTCTTATGACACTCTGCAGCCTGTCCACCTTATGGTCCTTGCCTCCTCCAGACGACCCTGTCCACTTCCATATCTTCTCCCTCTGCTGCTAATGACCCCATGTGTCCTGCCAGCCCAGCCCTCTCCTGGAGTTCCAGAACTTTACCTCCACGTCCCCCAGTGGAAGGACCATGGGTAACTCTAGGTCAGCATGTCTCTAACAGAGCTCTTCCCCCCTCAACCTGCTCCCCGAGCCCTGCCAAGTGCCCCTGCCCTGCACAGCTTCCCGTCTCCGAGGCCAGGCTCTGCCCTCAGCATACTCCTCTCCAAAACACGCTTCCCAGCCCTGGAACCCAGCAGTCCCAGCTTCCAGTTCAGGAGTGAGTGCCACGCTTCCTGCTCCAGGATGCCCCTGGTCTATGTCTGCCTGGGTGCAGAGCCCAGCAGGCTATAGTCCCAGGCCTGTCCCCTCCTCTACCAGCTGGAGGACATGTCCAGTGCAGGACCCTCGGCGTGGGCACAGGCCTGGCCTATGACCCAGGCTCTCTGAGGGTTCAGGGGATAAGGGAGCAGATAAAAGAATGACTGACTAAAACACAGCTTCTCACTCAGCCCCAACCCTTAACACCCAGGGCAGACAGCACAGAGACTGCTCTGCAGCCAAACCAGAAGAGGAATGAGGTAGTGCGGGGCCTGCTATGGTCTGCATGTGCTCCCTCCTCCCCCTCCACACCATTCATAGGCTGAAACTTAATCACCAACGTGACAGTGTGCCCAGACCCTGTACAAAGGAGTTAAAGCCCAAAGTCAGCCTGGCATGGTAGCACACACCTGTAATCCTAGCACTCAGAAGGCTGAGGCAGGAGGATTATGGCAAGCTTGGAGGCCAGCTTGGGCTACATACTGAATTCAAGGCCATGTTGAACTACACGGCTACACCTTGTCTCAAAAAAATAAAAAAGCCCACCAGGCGTGGTGGTGCACACCTATAATCCCAACACTTGGCAGGATGAGGCAGGAGGATCACTAGGAGTTTGAGGCCAGTCTGGGCCATAAAGTGAGTTCAAAGCCAGCCTGGACTACATAGCAAGACCCTCTCTCAAAAAAAAAAAAAAAAAAAAAAAGGCCTAAAGCCAAGTCTGGGGAAAATTCTGTTAAGCTGCAGCAAATCGCAGAAGTGGGGAAGATGAGTCCAGCCCTTGGGGCCAAGGTGGGACATGAAGTTCCCCTGGCAAGTGTGGGGCAGGAAGGAGCCCAGATACCAGCGTCAAGGCCAACCATGCAGAGAAGTCACTTTCTGGGGGCCTGGAAGGCCAGGAGGCAGCCCCACCGAGGGGGGGAGAGCCAAGGGTACCTACTATAGGATGATATGAGGAAGCCCGTGTTCACCTTCCTGGTGGCGCTGAAGTTGGGCTCGATTTCTTTCCTCTTGAGGTCGAACCTTCGGCGGTGGATGCGGCCGGGCCGTATATATAGCACATAGTAGCGCTCCTGGGTAGGCAGAGACAGGGTGAGGGGCTGCCTCACCTCCACCCAGCCCTGACACACACAAGAACGTGCACACACACACACACACACACACACTGGCTCTGGCTGCAGCCTTTGCAGCCTCACACCCTGCCCGGAATCCCACCTTGGCTCCAAAGGCAAGATGCCTTCGGGGGGCCAGATGCCGCATTCATACACATATTCATTCATGTGTTACTGGGAGCACCTGCCGCCTTTGCTGCGGCCACCATGCCAGGAGTCCAGGACTGGGGAGGGCCCAGGACTGGGCCATAAGGCTCCCACACAGCCAGAGACAGCGGGCACTGCCAAGGTGCTACAGCAAGGGTACAGATGGAGCTGGGAAAAATCATTCCCAGTCTCCTGAGCCTCAGTGTCCCCTGGCGCCCGGGAACAAGGTGACCCCCTTTTGGGAATGTTGTAGGTCCAGGGTCATGATGGGGGGCACACACTGTGTGAAACAGGAAGTATCTCTACATGCTGTTGCAGGCTGTTCTGCTCAAAGCAGGTGGAAGAGCTGCTCCCAGAGACTGAAGAAGCAGGGACTACTTCCTGGGGAACAAGGAAGGTGTGGTCCCAAAGGGCGGAGAGATCTACAGGTGTGGGAACAAGGTGTAGGAGGGCTCAGAAAAGCCTGGTACGGGTCCACAGGCCCGTGTGCATGTGGGAGCCACTTGGGGTGCTGGGAAGCTTCAGGGGATCCTGGGCTGGGAAGGCAGGTGCGATGCTGAGCTGGCACCCGGAGTTTGGGTTTATCTGGTGGGCAAGAAGGAATCCTGAAAGGCGTGGAGACGACAGTGAGACCCTCAGCAATGTCTTTCTGGAATCAAGCAAGCCCAGACCAGGGATGAGCTCCAGGGACAGCTGTAGCAGGGTTTTATCAGGACCTACCTGGCACTGCTCACCAGGGGCAGAAGGGCAGCAAGGCCTGCAGGCTGGTGGCTACCGCACTGTCGTCAGGAAGGAAGGGGTCTGAGGGGAGGGGCCTCACAGGGGCCCTTCCTGTGCAAGGGCAGCTGTGGCTGGCCAGCCCCTCCTTAGCATGGGGACACCACCAGGCTCTCCCAGGCAAGCCAGATAGGTGTGCCCACCTGGCGACAGGTGTGTAAGGAGGGTAGGGTGTGGCACACCATCTCAGGGCACAAAAATCTGGGAGCTGGGAGGAGAGGCTGTTTCCCCAGCACGCAGGACAGAAACCCAGGCTCCATGCAACACCAGACCTCTGTCCCCCCTCGAGAGGACATCTGCATGAGCTGAATTGCAGAGACCAGGGAGATAAGGTGGGGCTGCTGGAAAGAGGGGCAGAAGTTCAGGACCAGTGCTCAGAGACAGGCTGGCCAGTGCGGGATGGGGAGTGCCAGGCCTGCCTACGGGCACCTGCGATAAAGAGCGTGACCCCAAGACAAAACGGACATCGAAACGGGGACTGAAGGCCCAGGCAGGTCTGTCTTCTCAGCTGTGATCCAGGCCCTCCCCCATGTCTGCTGTCCCCTCCCCACTTGCTCATCCTGTTGGGTTGCTGATGTTGTGACCCAGTTCCCACCTGCCCTGGGAGCCTCTCAGGGAGAGGCTGGATCTGCGTCTGGGCACTGGCAGAGCCTGGCATGAGGCGATGCCTGGTGGGTGAGTCTGGGACACCTCAGTGGGTGAGGGTGGCCCTACAAGTGCCACTGCCAAGGCTGCAAACTGACCTTCCTGTCGTTGGCGTCCACGATGCTGTGCCGAGATACATCCACCAGCTCTCCCTCCACCAGGACGCCGTTTCCCCTGGGGACAAGAGGCAAAGAGGGACACTGGTTCCATCAGTCCACAGCAAAGAGCTACCACTGGAGGTCATGGCCCAGGTCAGAGCCTGCACTGGGACAAAGCATGTCTCGCCCAAGAGTCTCCTAGTCCCTTACCCCCCAGCAGGCCTGCTACTGAGCAGTGCCTCTCTCTGTGCCTCCTACACTGAGTCTCCGTCCCCCTAAGGGTCCCAAAGCCTGGACAGGGGAAGCTTGTTAAGCTGTCAGACCCAGCTGTGGCCCCTCCTTCAGGGACTCCAAATCACTGTGACCAAAGCCTCAGTCTTCTTAACCACAAAATGGGGAGAAAAACAGCCTCCTCGCTCCGCTTCTCTGATGATAGTATAGACTTCCATACGCAAAGGCGCTTTGTCAACTATTAAAGCACCTAAACTATTAAAGCTTACTAAATATAAGTGATTTTTTTTAATTTAAGCAAGTTGAGAGCAGGTACCTGAGCTGCTATGAATTATCTTCCCTTTTCAATTATTTTAAAATATTTTCATATTCCTGTTCCCATTCCTACCACCAGGTCATAACCCAAGGAAATGATTATTTTCACTTATAGATGGAGAACTCGAGACTCAGACGTTTGGTTGCAGCCTAAGACCACAGGATCCCACCCTGAGAGAAACTCGGCCTCCTCCCCACTTCCCAGTTTGTTTTCATAAAAGCAGACCTGAGCACTTCCTTTCTGGGAACCCCAGGAATGGGGCAGGGGTGGGGACAGAAGAAGGTGACAGTGGAGGAGGTAGGGAGCAGAAGTGAAAACTCACCTACTTTACTTGCCTCTATCCACATCCTCCCTGAATATTTTTTAAAATCATCTAACTGACAAAGATTGTATATATTCAAGGGGCACAACTTGCTAACTTGATCTCCATCCACACTGTGTGGAGATTGTCACGACTAAACTATTTAACACGTCCGCTGCCGCCCAGGCTGAACGTTAGAGCCCAGAACCTGTTCATGCTGCATCTCAAAGTCTGTCCTCTTTGGTCATCTTTCCCTCCCCAGCCCCCACTCCTGAGAACCACAGATCACTCTCTGCTTCTATGAGTTTGATGTTTTTTGATCCCACAAGTAAATGAGTTCCTATATTGTTTGTTTTTCTGAGTCTGGTTTATTTCTCTTATTATTTTGTTTCGTTTTGTTTTGTTTTTTGTTTGCCATACTGAGGTCTGAACCCAAATCTTTACACTGAGCTGCATCCCCAACCCTTTTTATTTACTTATTTATGTTAATCTGAAACAGAGTCTTGCTAAATCACTAAATTGCCCTGCCCGGGCTCAAATTTGCAATACTCCTGACTCAGCCTACAGAGTAGCTGGGATTACAGGCACAATTCTTTAGCGTCTGTGCCCTCCTCCTAACTCTGGGTAGGGCCTGTGGCTCTGGATCTTCCACACACACCTCCCACCTCCAGCGTCTGTGCGAAGGCCCCGGGGCACAGCAGCGTGAAGGCGAGAGCTGGTGGTGCCCAGAGCACCGCCTCGCAGCCGCAGCCGGGGGTCGGGTAGAGGCGCGGCCTGGGGCCCGGGGTCGCTTTGGCAGCCCCGATGCCCACCCCGACCCCCTCTGTCCCCACCTCGGGCCCAGCGCGGCTCGCCTACCCCTGGTGCGCAGCGGGGTCCCAGGCCCCCGACAGCTGCGCGCTGCGCACCGCCTTGTTCCTGAGCGCACTGTCGTGGTAGATGCGGCTCATGCTCCGGGTCGCGGGCTGAGGCCGGGCGGGGGACGCGGGGAGACCAGAACTTCCTGACCTGCGATCCCGATGCCGGAAGGGCGCGGCCGGTACTCCCGTGGGGGGGGGGAGGGTAGGCTTAAAGGGGCCGCGCCGCGTTCCTGCCCGCGAGCCGCGCCAGGTGTGGAGCACGGTGGGGGAGGAAAGGCAGAGCCCCGGGTGCAGGCGAGCGGGCCGTGCCCTTCTGTCCTTCTCTCTTTCCTGGTCAGCTAAAGGGAAACTCCTGCCCCAGTGCACACCCAAAGGGGAAATTGAGGCCCGAAGAGCCCGAGGATCTTTCCTAGGATCAGCTCCGGGAGGAGCCTTTCCGGGAGCAGGAATGGGACGTCGGAACAGCCCTTGGAGTGGATGGGGTGCGCGGTCAGCATCGCGCCCCTCCGAGGCCGGCTGTGTGAGGTCGGGAGGGTCCTCCACGTGCCGAGCCCCCACTTTGTCCCCTGGACACACACACACACACACACACACACACACACACACACACACACGTCCTTTGCCCAAGCAGGTCACAGTCTGCAGGTGCACTCTGCAAGCTTGGGGTTGGGGGGGAAGTCCTGGTTCTCTAGTTGGGCTCTTTGTGCCAGGACTTGGGACAGGTGGGCTCACACGGGGAGGCCACGTGTGCCGTCTGGGGGGGGGGCATGAACATCTGGGAGTCCTGATGAACAGTCAGGGTTGGAAGAAATACCCTTGCTCACACTGGCGCACACACACATTTACACACATACACACACTGCGACTTTCCTGTGTCCTTGGCACTTTTTAAGAGCTTGTTCCCCCATGAACAAATTTTGTGTGTGTGTGTGTTTTGTTTTGGGTTTTTTTGTGTGCGTGTGTTTTCATTTTGTTTTGTTTTTGAGACAGGGTCTTTCCATGTAGTTCAGGCTGGCCTTGAACTTGGAACAATGCTCCTGCCTCAGCCATCCAAGTGCTGGGATTACAGGTGTGTGCCACACGCCTGGCAACGATTTTTTAAATTTATATTTTACCACTGTGTTGGTGTAAAGATGAATGTATTAATATTGTATATTAAAACATTTTCTTCAGCCTAATTTTTTTCTTCTGATTGTAGAAGAAATTAAAACATTTTTATGGGTGGGGAATTTGTGCTGCCCTCTATGGTGGCCATTGGGCATAGGTGCCTATTTCAGTTTTAATTAATAAGGGCTGGGATTATGGCCCTGGGGATCACATGCTCAAAGGCCCTGGGGTTGACCCTCAGCATCGAAAAAGACTTTTTAATCAATTAAACCGAAATAAAATTAAAATTCAGTTGCTCAGTCTCACTAGCCACATGCCAAATGCTCTGGAGGCACCTGTGGTTGGAGGCCACTGTTTGGGACCACAGCGAAGGTACAGAACAATTTCATTCTTGCGGACAGTTCCATTGGCCAGGACCATTCCAAATCCTCCTGCTTTTTGGAAAAGATTATTTCCTGCTTTTTAGGCTCTGCAACTTCACACCCTCGGCACAACCTGCAGACCAGACACCAGCAAGACAGGGAACTGGAACAAGAAAAAATTTTATTTTTCTTTTTGAGACAGGGTTTCACTATGTAGCCCAGGCTGGCCTCAAACTCAAGGTGATCTTCCTGCCTCAGCCTCCTGAGTGCCAGGATTACAGGCATGCGCCACCACGCCTGGTTTAAGAAAAAAGTATTTTTAAGTATGATGTTTAATTCCTAATAGAGCCAGTCATTATAGGGGAAATTCAGAATATTGTTGGGCTTTCTTATACCTAGCTTGCATTTATTAATGTCTATTAAATTATAAAGCACAAGGTACACCAGAAGACAGTGCCAAGTTTTTTTGAGGGGTGGGTGGGTGGAGGAAGGTTTTGTTTTGTTTGTGGCACTGAGGTTCAAGCCCAGGACCTTGAGTTAGGCAAGTGTTCACTGAGCTACACCCCCAGCTCTGAAATCATCTTAGACTCATACCACTTACTATTTGAATTCTACAGACAACTCGCCATTCTTTTACAATTTTTTTTTTTTTTTCAGAACCGGGTACTGAACCCAGGGGCACTCTAGCATGGAACTACATCCCCAGCCCTTTCAATTTTTTATTTTGAGACAGCATCTTACTACGTAGCCCAGGCCAGCTTCAAACTTTCAATCCTCCCATTTCAGCCTCCTAAATAGCTGGAATTATGGGCATGTGCCACAAGGCCTGGCTACAGTTATTTTGTTTTGTTTTGTTTTTGTTTTTGTTTTTAATGTTGTCATTTACAGAAGCAGACTTAGAGCTATAGAAGCTTAAGCTTTGGGCTCCTCCATCCCATGGGCCACCATGGCATTGAATGATGGATCCCACAATGTATTAGCATGAGCGCATGTTTTTGTCAGATTTTTATAGATAAGGCAATTTTGCTTCAATCGGTTAAAGTCCCTATCTCATTTTTGTCCACAGTGCTCCTCTGCCTATGTCAGGTATGAGGAGGGGGGATAGGAACGAGGAAGGCTGACGTGGGATATATTTAGCTTGGGTTAGTGGGATGGGTGTGCATGGTCCATTGTCCATTCTGCCTGGAATGAGTGAGATATTGCTGGCTATCTTGGCTTAGGAACACTTTACCTGGTGCCAGGCACAAGTGGGTGACATGAAGGACAGAGCAGAATATGGGAGCGGAAACATGCCTGCCACAGCCTGGCACTGAGACTTCGTGGATCACGGAGAAGGACCAAGGTGTAAAACATAAGGAGCCAGAGAATGTGCAGAAAATTCTTCTAGTCATGAAATAGGTAAAAATGTAAGTGAAGGATTTGTTTCTCATTGACCCAAGCTAAAATCAAAATTCTCCCTCAGGAATGTTCTCACTGAAGCAAGGCATATCTGTCTCTGTCTCTCTTCCTGTTTGTCTGTCCGTCTGTCTGTCTGCCTGTCTCTGTCTCTGTCTCTGTCTCTGTCTCTCTCAAAATAGATGTTATCAGGATTCCTGTTTAGGACACAAATAAAACAATAAAACAGCCAGGCATGGTGATGCACATTTATAATCCCAGTACTCAGAGGCTGAGGCAGGAGGATAGTCTCAAATTCAAAGCCAGCCTGGAGGGCCGATGAGATGGCTCAGCGGCGTAAGCACCTGCCCGGCAAGTGCGAGGGCCCGAGTTCGACTCCCGGATCCCACATACGAAAAAAGGGCCGGTGATATCGCTCAGAGGCACGGGCGCCTGCTGGCACGTGAGGTCCTGAGTTCAATCCCCGGTACCCACAAAAAAAAAAAAAAAACAAAAAAACAAAGTCAGCCTGGGCCACATGATGAGTTTAAGGCCAGGAAGAATTACATAGCAAGATCCTGTTTCTCAAAAACAAAACAAAAAAACCAGTAAAACAAACAAGGAGTGCGCTTGTGTGTGTGGAATCTTCAGTTTTACCCATCAGATCACATCTTAGCATATCTGACACATCTCGTCCTGACAAAGTCTGGTGGCTCCAGAAGAAACAGCGCACTAAATTGCCACCAATGCAGTGAAATAGCCTGAAGAAAGCACCATACACACCAGAGAGCAAAAGACACAAACAAAGGAAGCGCTTGAGAGAGAAAGAACGACATAAAATATGATGCCAGGAGAAGGAGCGCCCATCCATCATGTTACATCGATAAATGCAAATGGCGCCGGCCAGCTTCGGAAGGAAAATCTATGATCCGCCTTTGACCTGACGTCCCTTGACACCATGCCAGGGTCTCTTGACCTCAGCTTCCTCCCAGTCTCTCTGCTGAGGCACTGCTGACCACAGAACCAGCCCCGGCACCTCACTGCATGGCCACAGCACTGCAGGTCCCAAAGGGGAACAGGGAGAGAAAACACGCAGGCCAGGATTGTGAAATTAGGTAACTTCCTGTCCTCGTGGCACTGGGGACACCACTGTTAATGGTGAGTGACGGTGACAGTCCTTGGCATGGAGTGACAGGAAGATGACCAAGGTTTTCTCCTATGGTTAGTTGGGGGAAGGTGGAATCGGGCTGGGAAATGAAGCCAGCTTTTATTAACAGCAGTGAACCTTGCAAGAAAGATGACAATGAGCCAGGCATGTGGTGCACACCTGTAATCCCAGCACTCAGGAGGCTGAGGCAGGAGGATCACTGGGAGTTTAAGGCCAGCCTGAACTACATGTTGAGACCCTGTCTTAAAAAACAAAAAACAAAAAATGATGATGATGGGTTTGGGGTAGCTAAGGGCCAACACTAGATGTGTGAAAGCCATGGGAGGCTCTAAAATGGCAGATTTTTTTTTTTCTTTTTGTAGTACTGAGGATTGAAGCCAGTACCTTCACACTGAGCTATAGCCCCAGATCTTTTTTTTTTTTTTTTTTCTTTTTGAAACAGGGTCTTGCCAAGTTACTAGGTTGCCCAGGCTGGTTTTGAACTTGTGATCCTCCTACCTCAGCCTTCCAGAGTGCTGGGATTACAGGCCTGTGCTACCACACCTGGCTTAAAATGGTAGTTTTTAAGGGAAATGTCGTGACCTGAAGCTTCGGGGCCAACTGCTAGCCATCAGGCTCAGCACCTGGCTGGCAGTGTGACAGAGCTGCCAGAGAAGAGGGGCCGGGGGTTGAGCCCCTGTGGAGATGAACCTCAAAACCTGGCACCCTGAGAACCTTGAACATGAAGCCTTGAATGCGGCCCTTGCACGTGATGGTGGGGTGGAGATGCCAGAGCTTTCTTGACACTGCGTGAGGGGCGTACACAAGGCTAGAGGGGACAGAGATGGGACCCCAGATGCACCCGGCAAGGCCCGCCACCCCGCCTTCTGCAGCCACCGCGGCGCAAGCGCAGTAAGGGAAGCCAGACATCTCTGGGATGCACCGTGGTGTGGTGGAAGTGGACACTGCATGGACCTGGACTCCTAGGTAATAGCGGGTTGGGGATCTGGGACGGCACAGGCCTGGTGGAGGCCCCGCCTGATAGGCCAGGTAGATGCCATTCCCGGAAGAGGATGCAAGGACAGTGTAGGCAACCAGGGTGCCTTTGCAACCCTGTGGCCCTGCTCGGGTCAAGGCGAATGGACAGCCCATGAGCAGATGATTGAGGTTTTTTGTTTTTATTTTTTTGTTTTTTGAGACAGGGTCGCACTATGTAGTTCAGGCTGCCCTTGATCTCACTATGTAGCCCAGGCTGGCCTCAAACTCACAGTGATCCTCCTGCCTCAGCCTCCTGAGTGCTGGGATGACAGGTGTGCACCACAACACCCAGTGATATATATATATATATATATATATATATATATATATATATATATATATTTTAAATCTACAGCTGAAGGACAAAAAATTCATGCTCACTGAAGTGGAAAGTGATAGTCCTTGTCATTTTCAGACCTGAGTTTTCAGATGCAGGGTCCACTGACTACAGAGAGGTTGGCCCCTGAGAGACCCCGTCCCAAGTATATATGGAGAGGCTCCCTCAGTCCTCCCACAGCAGCTCAGCAGCCGCTCGGCTGGGTAACCCTAGTGCACAGGATGAAGAGACTTCCCAGGATCCAAAGGAGTTGTCCCATATGGTTCTTAGCTCACCTGCGACCAGAAGACTAGCAATATCATCGTGGTATTCTCTTGTCCCTTGGTTTATGAAAGTCAAGCAACTAGTGGACTTTTTTTTTTTTTTTTTTTGAGACAGGGTCTCACTGGCTGACTTGATCTCACTATGTAACCCCGGCTGGCCTCAAACTCACAGCGATCCTCCTGCCTCAGCTTCCCAAGTGCTGGGATTACAGGCATGCCCACCATACCCAGCCAGGAATAGCAATATTTGGATGTAAAATTATTTTTATATAGGAGCATTGTTTGAAATAGCAGACCATTAAAAGCAATCTAAATGTCCATTCACAGGGGAAGTGGCCAAATACTTTATGCGATAACAATTCGAAGAAATACTATGAGCCAGGTGTGGTGGCACATTCCTGTAATCCCAGCACTCTGTGAGTCTGAGGCAGGGCGATTGCAAGTTCAAGCCCAGCCTGGGCAACTTAGTGACTTAGCAAGACCCTGTCTCAAAATAAGAAATAAAAAAAGAACTGAGGATATACCTCAGTGCAAAGGCCCTGGGTTCAATCCCCAGTACTGCAAAATCAAAAAATCCCCATGGAGCCATATTTTAAAATGCAGCATAGATACAACATAGAGGAGAAGTATGTGTGTGTGCATGTGCGTGTGCACACTATGAAAGTATTTCACTTGCTCGGTGACAACAGCAAGAACAGTACAATGACTCACCAGTCACTCCTTCAAACACAGTCTTGAGGACTTCCGCTCTGCCAGGAACTGTCCTTGGTGCTGGCGACCCGGAGGCGAACCAAACAGTTCCGGTCCAGGCTACCATGACGCCAACATCCTTCAGGCACAATGAACAAAGGAGACCATGGCAGATAGTGGTGGACGTTATGAAGGAAGCTGGTGAGAGACTGGGTGCAGAGGCTGCCTTAGAGCCTGCAAGAACAAGAACACAGTCCCCAAGGCAGAAAGGAGCTTAGAGGACTGAGGGGTCCCATGGTGGCCATTCCTGTAGGGGAGGGCAGTGCAGGACAGGCCTGAGCAGTGAGCAGGCTTGGAATTCACACTTTATTCTAAAAACATGTTCTCAGTGTGTAACATGGGGCGTATAGCCAGGTGTGGCAGCACAAGCCCATAATTCCAGCACCCAGGAGGCTGAGGCAGGTGGATTTCCAGCCTGGGCTACATAGTGAGTTCAAGGCCAGCCTGGTCTACATAGTGAGTTCAAGGCCACCCTGGACTACATAAGATCCTGTCTCAAAAATAAGAACTTTTTTTTAAAAGGGGAGGGTCTGTCTTTGTACATAAATGCATCTCTCTCTCTCTCTCTCTCTCTCTCTCTCTCTCTCTCTCTCTCTCTCTTTTTTAAAACATGTGTGCTTGTTGAGATACATTGTATTTCTGGAAGGAGAAAGGAGACCCTGGCAGTGGAGACTCCCTCAGAGGACTGGGGCTCCAGGGCAGGAAGAATATGTTTTTCACACAGCACTGTTTTTTTTGTGCTGTTTGATATTTTTACCACGTACATGAATTACATTTTCAATTAAAAACTAGTTAATTTTTTAAACTGTGAAAGCATCTTAATATTCAGTCTTAGCTGTAATCAGAGAAATGCAAATGAAAACATTAGGGAAATAAAGTTTTTAAAGGAGGGATTTAAACACTCATAAAGCTTGTTGTTGATGAAGATATGGAAAAAGATGGAGCCATGTACTGTTCATATTTTTTATTTACGGGGCTGAGAGGTGGTAACCCTTGCCTGAGGATGATTTGACAGTTTTGATATCAAAGGCCGGAACTTTTGGGCAGATCTCTACTTCAGTCATCCCATGTCCATGAATTTCGCCCCAGAAAAGTCTTATACAGGTGCAAAGGTTAAGCTAGAAGGATATTCATTCCAATAGGATAATATCAGAGAAGACATGGGAACTACTTATTTTTGCAGTGCTGGAGACCGAACCCAGGGTCTCACACATGCTAGCCAACTCCTGAACTCTGTGCCCAGCCCTACAGAAGCAATTCAAATTCTAATGGGTCATTTATTTAAATAAACTAGGGTAAATCCCTACAATAAGATTTTATGGGGCCGGTGAGATAGCTCAGCGGCATAAGCGCCTGCCTGGCAAGTGCGAGGTCCTGAGTTCAACTCCCGGTACCCACATACGAAAAAAGGGCCGGTGATATTGCTCAGCGGCACAGGCGCCTGCTGGCACGTGAGGTCCTGAGGTCGATCCCCGGTACCCACAAAAAAAAAAAAAAAAAAAAAGATTTTATGTCTATATCTTAGTGGCTGTTAAGGAATATTTAATGTCATGAAAAAAAGTCTTGATTTATTGTTAGATGAAACACAGTTATGGAGGAAAATGTTCATATTCCCATTTTAGCAGGTGCACGTATATGAAGACTGCAAAAGTATTAACAATAGTTAATATATCACAGTTGACGTATAGTCTATTCGTTTATAGTGAATTTTAAAAATGACTTTTAGAACTGGGTGTGATGGCACACATCTGTAATCCCAGCACCTGGGAAGCTGTGACAGGAGGATGGTTGTGAGTTTGAGGCCATCCTAGGCTACATAGGGAGTTTAAGGCCAGCTTGGACTACACAGAGAGACCCCATCTCAAAAAATCAAAAAAGATTGGGAGGCTGAGGCAGGAGGATCGCCATGAGTTTGAGGCCAGCCTGGGCTACACAGTGAATTCAAGGCCAGCCTGAACTACATAGTGAGACACTGTCTCAAAAACAAAAAACAAAACAACTCCCCCCACAAAACTAACATCTCATTTCCCCCACCATCCCCTGCTTTGGCAACCACCATTGCACTTTCTGTTTCTATGAGTATGACTTGTCTAGGTGCCTTCCGTAAGTGGAATCATAAAATATTTACCCTTTAGGGATTGGCTCATTTCACATAACATAATGTCCTCAAGGGTCACTGTAGCTTGTGACAGAATTTCCTTCCTTTGGGGACTGCATAATATTCCATTGTATGTGGATACCACAATTCATTTATCCATTCATCCATCAGTGGGTACTTTGGTTGCTCCCACCATTTGGTATTGTGAATAGTGCAGCTATATATATAGGTGTACAAATACCTCTTCAAGACTCTGCTTTCAGAATGGCTATTATCAAGAAATCAACCAATAACAAATGCTGGAGGGGCTATGGGGAAAAAGGAACACTTCTCCACTGTTGGTGGGAGTGTAGACTGGTGCAACCACTATGGAAATCAGTGTGGAGATTCCTCAAAAAACTAGGATTGGCGGTCCCATTTGACCCAGCTATTCCCCTTCTTATTTTTATTTTATTTTAAAATAAAAATTAAAAAAAGACTCTGCTTTCAGGACCTTGTGCTTGCCAGCAGGTGCTTGTGCCGCTGAGTGATATCACCGGCCCTTTTTTCCTTTATGTGGGTACCGGGAGTCAAACTCAGGACCTCGTGCTTGCCAGTCAGGCACTTACACCGCTGAGCCATCTCACCGGCCCCCAGCTTTCAGTTTTTTTAAAGAGAAAAAATAAAATTTCAAAACAAGATAATAGGAGAATAACAATGGTTAATACATTGTGTATTGTTATCTTTAAATTAGTACTCAGAGTAATATTGTCCAAACAATATTAGCACAAACCTTTCTTTTCAATGAACTAAAAGAAATTAGCAGTATAACTATCTTAACTATCTTGTATATATATAGTTTTTCTTTTTTGCTTTTCTTTCCTTCTTTTCTCCTTTCCCCCATCCCAGTTTATCTTTTCTTTTGAACAGTTTCTTCCCATTTTACAATATCTATTGTACATTATGGATTTTATTTACTCTTTCAGCTTCTCACACTAGGGAGACAATACAACATTTACAAATGTGCATCTGGTTTATTTCACTTATGAGTATGGACTCAATTTGTATCCATTCACCTATAAAAGTCTCCAGTTTATCCTTCTTTATAGCTGAGTAGTACTCCATTGTATAAAAAGACCACATCTTTTTTATCCATTCCTCGGTTGATGGGCATTTGGATTGTTTCCAAGATATAGCTATTATAGATTGTGCTGCTATAAACATGGGTGCACATATGTTTTCAGTTCTTTTGGGGTTTTTTTGTTTTGTTTTTTATGTGGGTACCGGGAGTCGAACTCAGGACCTTGTGCTTGCCATCAGGCACTTGTGCCACTGAGCAATATCACCGGCCCTTTTTTTCCTCTATGTGGGTACCGGGAGTTGAGCTCAGGACCTCGCGCTTGCCAGGCAGGCACTTGTGCCGCTGAGCTATCTCACTGGCCCTTTCAGTTCTTTTGGATGTGTGCTCAGAGGTGGAACTGCTGGACCACAGAGTAATTCTATTGTTAATTATATAGAACTGGGATCTTCTAGTGAATCCATATCTATTTCCTGACTTCCACATATTGTATGATTAAAATGCAATTTTAAAATTAAAAATTAATTTATTTTAAAATTTATTTTAGGGCTGGTGAGATAGCTCAGCGGCATAAGCGCCTGCCTGGCAAGCACGAGGTCCTGAGTTCGACTCCCGGTACCCACATAAAAAAAATTATTTTACTTTAAATTTCTATTCTTTATTCTATTTTAAATTTGTTTTTTAGTTTAAAATAATTTTAAATGTTTAAATAAAAACAGAATAAAACATAATTTTAATAATGGTAGAGGGCTGGTGAGATAGCTCAGCAGCATAAGCGCCTGCCTGGCAAGCACAAGGTCCTGAGGTCGACTCCTGGTAACCACATAAAAAAAAAAAAAAAACAATAATAATGGTAGAAAATTATTTTCCTGCATGTGTTAAAACATTCTCCAATTGCAGTAAAACTATTTCCATGCTTTCTTTTTCTTTCTTTTTTTTTTTTTTACTTCTTTTTTTATCTTCTTTCTTTCTTTTTCTTTTTTTGTTTTTTGAGACAGGGTCTCGCTATGTAGTTCAGGCTGGGCTTGAACTCACTATGCAGCCCAGCCTGTGCTTGAACTCATGGTGATCCTCCTGCCTCAGCCTCCCAAGTGCTGGGATTACAGGCATGAGCCACCATGCCTGGCCCTTTCTTTCTTTTTCATTTTTGTGATGGCAGCAGGTTTTCAAAATGCAGCTCAACATATCTGGGATGTGAAGAAAGTTGACCTCTTATTTTTTCTGGTCTTCTGAAGTCCTGTTCCCGGCTAGTGCGGGGAGAAAGGTACCTGCAAACGTGGTCCTGGCCAATGCCTTTGCACAGGACTCTGTCTCAAGGAGAAAAGGGTAGTTTGTGTGTCAGCGGGTCCCAGCGCTATTAGGGAAGGCATGTGGCTCTTGAGGTCCTGGGCCTCGGGTCGCCCAGTTGCGGGTGTTCAGGGTGCGCTTGCATGGCTGCTTCTGAATGCTGGGTGCTCCCCTCTGGCAGCTCCACAGCCCTCCTAGCCCATCAGGCCTCTACGGGGCCTCACAGAGCCCCAAGAAGGTGAGCACAGGGTTCACTCTGATCCACCTGCCTGCGCCACGCCTTGCTCTGTGACCCGCAGAGTGGCAGGACTTTCTCTGAGGCCGCCTCCTCTGGGGACCCCAGCCTCCTCATTGGGGCTGTCATGGGCTTCTGACTCCCTGACCCTGTGCTGTCCTTGGGTCTTCCCACTGTTCAGGGTCTGAAATGGGCCTCATGTCCCTCCTCCGGGACTGGGAGCTGGGAGGGCTGCCCTCTCTACTTGGGGCACCAAGCCCCACGTGTTGTGGAAACACTGAAGTGTATGTTGCGGGGGGGGGGTCCAGGTAAGCACAAGACCAAAAAGAAAGCACTTAGGAGACGAGCAGCTGTTCTGCAAGGCCGGTGTCTTGATGTATAATTGTATTTTGAATGTCAGAAGCTGGATATTAATTCCTACTTTCCCCATTCTTCCAACCATTTCCAATTTCACCAACTCTGCTGTCGGCTGCTGTGAGCTGTGCTGTTATTTTTGATCTTCTAAGAGAAAACAAGAACAGGCTGCAATTGAAATTAAGAACAATGTGATCTTATTTAGAATTTTGATTTGAGCTTATGGCAAAACTTTCAGACTCATTTAAACATATAGTTGTATTATAGATAACTCTTGTGGGTGTGTAAAAAGGAGAATCGAAGGGAAACAAATCGGAAGGTATTGCTAAAACCTCTTTACAGAGGAAGCTGATGTGCAGACAGATTCTTCTGAATCGCTTTTCAACTCAGAGTCAGTAATGAGTGTGTCTGTCTACACAGCATTGCCTCCTGTGCATCAGCATTGTTGATGCAGAATTTCTTAACCCAGTGTCACACCTCTAGCTCTAAAGTTTTCTTCCAAAATGTCGATGCCCATTCTGCAAGTGTTTATACCTTGCCTTACCTCCTGGTTCTTTTTTAAATCATTTTTTTTTCTTTGAGACAGAGTCTCCTTATGTACTTCAGGCTGGCCTCAAACTCATGGAGATCCTTCTATCTCAGCCTCCCAAGTGCTGGGATTACAGATGTGTACCACCACGCCTGGCATTTTTTAAAAATCTCATAGTGTTAATAGAAGGTGTTCAGACCAGGTTTGCACGTGTGTGGACAATAACAGCCAGTCATGACTGCAGCCTAACCGACAGCTGGTGTCAGCAATACTGATTGCAGCAAAAATGCCCCAATTTCAAAGAAATGCGCACCTTCACAATGACAGATTCCAGTAAACTTTATTTATTTTTGAGACAGGGCCTCACTATATAGTTCAGGCTGGCCTTGGACTCACTGTGTAGCCCAGGCTGGCCTCAAACTCACAGCAATCCTCCTGCCTCGGCCTCCCAAGTGCTGGGATTATAGGTGTGCAGCACCACGCCTGACTTCCAGTAAATTTTAATATTTGTCTTTTTCCACAACAATGCTTCTGCCTCTGGGCAGGGCTTTAAGTGCACTGTCTCTTCAGGGTGGTCTTTATTTTTTTGTGGGTACCGGAGGTCAACCTCAGGACCTTGTGCGCCAGCGGGCGCCCGTGCCGCTGAGCGATATCACCGGCCCTTTTTTCGTGTGTGGGTTCCGGGAGTCGAACTCGGGCCCTCACACTTGCCAGGCAGGTGCTTACACCGCTGAGCCATCTCACCGGCCCCAGAGTGGTCTTTAAAATGTTTGTTTCATCAGGATGGGCCTTCCAACAATCGTCAAGATGAGCTCGCTTGATCCTGGAATAATGAATCCAGGGCTGGATCTCTGCCACTTTTACTGTAGTGGGAGTGGTCAAAGTAATTAAACAGGGGCCTTTCCAAATTGGGGACAGGGGCTCCTTTTTCCAATCTTTAACCCAAACCATATCACCTGGATTGTGTGTGTGTGTGCAGGTGTATCAGTGGGTATAGGTGATCTCTCTGCTATATTTTTATGTATCTGGGAGAAAGTTTTTCCTAACAGAATAAGTTGTTCTTATAAGGTGATATTTCCCAACTGGCATAGATCCCCTTGGAAGCCTTTAATTAATGGTGGGGGCCTCCCAAATAAGACTTTGAAAGGGCTGAATCCAGTGGGCCCTGGTGAAGTCCTGACTTTTAGAAGGGCCATAGGTAGTAAGTCTACTCATGGTGTCTGAGTTTCTTCATAGTACTTTGTCAGTATTTACTTTAGGGTTCTGTTCATTTGTTCTACTTTACCAGAGCTCTGGGGCCTATAGGCAGTGTGGAGATTCCATTTGACTTTTAGCTCCTTGGCTAGTTTTTGAGGCATTTCTGCTACAAATGACGGTCCACTGTCACTACCTATAGTCAGGGGTAGCCCAAATCTGGGAATAATTTCTCTTAATAATACTCTGTATACTTCAGAGGCCTTTTCAGTCTTAGTAGGGAATGCCTCTGGCCAGCCAGAATAAGTGCAAACAAGGACTGGCAAATACTTGTAGCCTCAGCACGGCTTAATTTCGGTAAAGTCTATTTGGAGATCTTCAAAAGGAGAGAGTCCTGTGTGTTGGATTCCAGGTGGTGGTCAAGGCCTGTTGAGGCCTCAGTCTTTGCACAGGTTTGAGACCTTTGGCTAATAGCAGCACAAATCGATGTAAATTTTGAGATATAATAATAGCGACCCAGAAGCTGGGCCATAGCAGTCTTTCCTCTGTGGGTGATGTCATGGTGACACTTAACCCAGGTGTAGGCTAACCCCTTTGGAATGATCATTTGATCATTTGGTAGGGCCCAGATGCCATTTGGGTCTACATCAGCCCCTTCTTGTTTTGCCCATTTTATTTTTTCTTCAGTATAATGGAGGGGACCTTGGTGTAAGCTAAGAACAGTTTTTGGTGGGATTTCATGTAGAGCTTCTAAATTTTGGACCAAATCATTTTCTTCCCAATGTCTTTTACTTTCTGATATCCTTTGCAATGGATAATGGCAACCTTTTTGGGTTTCCAAATTGCAGTCAGGTGTTGAGAGATTTCATCCTTGTTTTTGATTTGTTTTCTTTCCACTGTCAGGAGTCTATGCTCCTTACATAACATACCATGGACGTGGACTGTAGTGAAGGTTTATTGGGAATCTGTGTAAATATTTACTTTCTTATCATTAGCCCAGTTGAGGGTCTGTATTAGTGCCCAGAGCTTGGCTCATTGAGCTGACCAATTTTGGAGAAGAGGCCCTGCTAAGAGCACCTCTTCAGTGGTACCAACAGCTTAGCCAGCCCTACACTGTCCATTTTTAACAAAGCTACTTCCATCCATGAACAGGGTATACTCAGCGTCTGTTAAAGGCTCCATCTGGAGGTCCGGCCGACTTGCAAAGAGTCCCTCAGTTAGTGCAAGGCAATTATGGTTGGGCTGTCTGAACTCTGTGGGCAGATAGGTGGCTGGATTCGGAGCTTTAACTGGCTGGAAGGAGTGTCAGGGATTTCTGACAAGCAGTCCTTTGTACTGATTGATGCTGTTGTTCGAGAGCCAAAGATGTCCCCAACTGTGGAGGAGCTCTAGAACAGCATGTGGCACCTGGACAGTCAGGTTTTGTCCCAAGGACAACTTGTCTGCCTCTTTAATCAGGAGAGCAGTTACTGCAAGTGCCCACAAACAGGGAGGCCATCCTTTGGATACTGAGTCTAGTGTCTTAGACAAGTAGGCAACTGGTCTTTCCCAGGGTTAGGACTCCTGAGGCAAAATGCTGTCTCTCATCCACAAACAGGTTGAAGGGGCGAGTCACATCTGGGATTCCTAAAGCTGGAGCGGAGGCCAGAGCTCTTTTTTTTTTGTACTGGGGATCAAACTCATGACCTCACACTTGCCAGGCAGGCGCTGTGCTGCTGAGCTGTATCTCTGGCCCCTCAGAGCTCTTTTGCTTTGTTTGAACACCTCAGTTTCTTCCAAAGTCCAACTTACTACATCTCTTTTGGTCATGGGCTTTTTCAACATATCATAAAGCAGCCTGGCTTTTTCAGCACACCCAGGTATCCAGATTCGGCAGAAACCAGCTGCCCCTAAAAACTCTCTAAGTTCTCTTCTGCAGTCAGGCTGCAGGATGGAGCAAATGACTTCCTTTCTTTCTGGGCCTAGGTGTTGGAGCCCCTGTTCTAAGTAAAACCCTAAATATCTGACCTTTTGCTTACAAATTTGAGCCTTTTTCCAGGAGACTTTGTACCCAGTGTCACATAAGTGGTAGAGGAGGGCCTGAGTTTCCCTCCAACAGTCCTCTTTTGTGGGACTTCCAATGAGCGTATCATCAATGTACTGCAGAAGCATGCAGTTGAATCTTCCATGGGGGAACTTGGCCAGATCGGCAGCCAAGGCTTCCCCGAACAGTATGGGAGATTTCTTGAACCCTTGAGGGAGGCGAGTCCATGTGAGTTGCCCCTTTAGTCCTGTGTCAGGGTCCTCTCATTCAAAGGCAAAAAGAAACTGGCTGGCAGGAGCTATTCAGAGGCAGAAGAAAGCATCCTTTAAATCCAAGCAGGAGAACAAGGCAGCATTGGGAGGGAGCAGGCCCAGGAGGGTGTACGGGTTTGGGACTGTTGGATGTAAAGTTATAGTGGCTGCATTAATGGCATGGAGATCTTGTACCAGCCGACAGTCCCTGTTAGGCTTTTAACTGGCAGTAATGGAGTGTTCCAGGGTGACTGGCAGTCTACTAGAATCCTGGCTTGTTTCAGTCTGGAAATGTGAGGTTGAATCCCAAGGCAGGCCTCTCGGGTCATGGGATACTGCTCGATAGTGACAGGAGTGGCTTCTGGGTTAAGTCCAATCACTGGGGGGTATGGTTGATGGCTAGCTCCCGAGGTGAGTTTTCCATCCAGACCCCAGGGAATAGCATCTTTAGGAATTCTGGATTGTCAGTAGAAGGCTGTTCCAATTGGTGGAGACACCATTTGTCCTCAAGGGTAATCATCAGGGTCAGGATCAGGTCCGGAAGGGGGTTGAACGATAGAGAGGCTGGCTTGTTTGGAGCAAAGGAGATGGTGGCTCCTAACTTTGAAAGGAGGTCTCAGCCCAGCAAGGGGACAGGGCATTCAGGCATGTATAAAAATTCATGTTTGATGAGATGTCCTCCAAGCTCACAGGATCTGCTTTGGCAAAACCTCTTTTCAGTGGGAATGCCAGTAGCCTCCATTACTTGGATTTGTTGAAAAGTCAAGGGGGCAGAAGGTTGGGTGACAATGGAATATTCGGCTCCACAGTCTACCATAAAAGTCACTGGTTTTCCCCTGACATTCATTGTGACCATGGGCTCCCAGGGGCCCAATCTTGTAGAGCCAAGTCTGTCCTATTCATTGCCATCAAAGAGTGAGAGCAGGGATTCAGGCAGGGGCAGGTTTAATGCCTCAGAAGCCTTCTGGCCCTTCAGGCGGAGGGGGCATTTGCCTTTCCAGTGTCTGAATTGCTTGCATCAGGCACATTGGTTTGGGGCTAGAGTGTAGGGACAACTGCTGGTTTTGAATTGAGGTACCTGTGAGGCCTTGACTTGGTTCCAGTAACGTTGTTGACTTGTTCAGAGCCCCTCAAGGAGCAACTTTCCCAAGATTGCTGCCAAGAGGGCAGTCTGATGATGCTTATGGTCTTTTCTTTCTTTTCCCGGTTTATAAAAACTTTTTGAGCTATCTGGAGCAGTTGAAAGGTGTTCATGCCAGCAAATCCACTGATCTTTTGAATTTTCCTCCAAATGTCAGAAACACATTGTGACACAAAAACAGAATTCACCATCTGTTGATTTTCAGGGGCCTCAGGATCAAATGGGGAATTAGTTTGGTAGGCTTCACACAGTCTCTCATAAAATTTTGCAGGGCTTTCATTGGGTTCTTGAGTAATTTCAGCAATTTTGGCCATACATATGGGTTTATTTCCTCCTGCTTTTATCCCTGCCAGGAGGGCCTTACAATATTCTGTTAAAGCATTACAGCCTTCTGCAGTGTTAAAGTCCCAGTTTGGCCGGGTATTAGGGAAGACAGTGTTTACCCAGGCATCAGGTTCAGCAACATCATCAGGAATTCTAGTTTTTAGCCAAGCTCATCCTCCCTCAAATATACGGGCACACTCCTCAGTGCTGAAAAAGGTCAGGAGGATATGTTGACAGTCATCCCATGTTGGCTGATGTGTCTGAAAGATCATGGCTTGGGGCTTTTCTGAATATGAGGGAGTATGATGTTTCCAATTAAGGAGATCAGTGGAGCTAAAAGGCTGATAGTATAAAGCAGATGGTTGATTTGGTCCCTCTGTACCAGGATATCCCCTAAGGGGCATCTGGAGGTGTGATAAGTGGAGTTGGTGACCAATGGGACTTGGAGCAGGTGGCTCCTGGGGGCTAGGCAGTGATGGCACAGTTGGTGAGGATGGAGCAGTAGAGTCTGGCAGTACAGCTGGCATCTGATTAGGAGCTGCGGTTGCCTCCAAAGGCAGTGATGGAGGATCAGGCAGGTCTGGATGGCTGCCCAGATAGGGAGGAGGGAAGTCTTCATTGGGATCATCAGGCAGGATGGGGTAAATCTGATCACTAGGAGAGTTTCCTTTTCTTGACAAGCACAGGCATGGAGCCATGGCAGGGATTTCTGATACAGTCCTAGCCATGACGATGTAAGGGAATTGATCAGGGTGGCTATTCGATGAAGGGTCAGTCACTTTGTCCCAGACTTGGCAGACGATTTCCACATCTAGGATTCCCTCTGGTGGCCAAGCGGGACATAAGCACAGCCAGTCCATTTCCCAGAAAGTATGGAGCTGCTGAGGTTTCATTTTTCACTCTGTAGTCACCTGAGAAGCCTTTCCTGAAGTTTTCTATCATGCAGTCTGGGATAGTGGGCTTACTCTGGCTTGCACCCATACTGACTTCCTATGGTGTGTGTACTGTACCCTTGAATGGTGTTGCAACAGACAAAGGATGGGTGCCCCTCACGAATGAGAGACCACTCAGGTGCCTGCCTGGTCACTTGCCTCTTGTCGACGCTGGGACTATCCAGACTAAGGAGAAGCATCAGTAGGTTCTCCATTTTGTCCTCTCAAGCCTCTGGGGAAAACTTGCTGGGAGTGCCAGGATAGATGAGTCAGCAAAACCACAGGTTAAGAGGCCCAATCAGGCTCTGTAACTCTGAGCCCCTGCGGTGGGCTTTCATCATGGAGCACAGATGGACCAGTCTATTGCTTGCACTGTCCATTCACAATCAGTCCACGCATTCACACGCAGGCACACACAGGTTAAAACATTCGAACCCCCAATCCCAGGGGCAAAGTCTAACTGAAACCAAAACTGACTGCTCTGACTGAAACTGAAACAGATGAGACAGATGAGGAATGATCAGTTCCTCCTTTGTCCACACATTGGACGGCAACTGACAGGCTAACTGAGGGACTTCCTGGGGCAATCCTACCTTATCCAAGGGCCTGAACCAGTCACGTTCCATCTTCTCCTGTTAGTCCAGTGAGGTCTCTGCTGTCACACAGGGCTCCCACTCTTAGACTGCCGAGGAGACTCCAAGAAAAGAACCGGAGGGCACGCCTTCTCATCTGCAGGTCAGAGGGCAAGTCCTGCTGCGGCCAGGATAATGTATTATTATGTATAATATAATATAATATAATATATATTATATTATATTATATATAGTATATTTCTAAATATTTATATTAACATTTTCAGGGCAAATCCAAGCAGGAGGATCACAAGCACAAGTTCAAGCCCAGCCTGGGAAACTTAGCAATTATGGAGACCTTGTTTTTAAAGAAAACAAAAAAAAATTTTTTTTTCTTTTTTTTTTTTTTTGTGGGTACCGGGGGGTCGACCTCAGGACCTCGCGCGCCAGGAGGCGCCCGTGCCGCTGAGCGATATCACCGGCCCCTTTTTCGTATGTGGGATACGGGAGTCGAACTCGGGCCCTCGCGCTTGCCGGGCAGGTGCTTAAGCCGCTGAGCCATCTCACCGGCCCTTTTTTCATTTTTTGAGAAAGGGTCTCACTTTGGAGCTCAGGCTAGCCTTGAACTCACTGTGTAGCCAAGGCTATCCTCAAACTCAGCAATCCTCTTGCTTCAGCCTCCTGAATGCTGGGGTTACAGGGATGCACCACCACACCCAGCCTAAAAAACTTTTTAAAGGCCTGAGGATGTAGCTCAGTGGTAAGGCCCTGTGTTCAATCCCTAATACCGCAAACAAATTAATTCATTTAAGGGCAGGAAACTTCCTAAAAAAAATGAGATTATATCAAAGCATCACTTAGGAGGCATAAGCCACAAAGAAATGGAGAATTGCAGGGACAGCAGCAAGATAATAAATAGACTTGCAGGTAGCAAGAGATGCAGTGGCTCCAAGGAAGCCAAACCCTGGAGCAGAAACCCTGTGAAGGATAGCATAGAAATGAAACATTCAGGAAAACTTTTTAAAACTGAGTTTTTTGAAGTTTAAGAACATGACAGTAGGGCCGGTGAGATGGCTCAGCGGCGTAAGCGCCTGCCTGGCAAGCGCAAGGGCCCGAGTTCGACTCCCGGATCCCACGTATGAAAAAAGGGGCCGGTGATATCGCTCAGCGGCACGGGTGCCTGCTGGTGTGCGAGGTCCAGAGGTCGATCCCCCGGTACCCACAAAAAAAAAAAAAGAACATGACAGTAGTCAGGTGTGGTGTCGCATATCTGTAATCCCAGCATTTGGGAGGCTGAGGCAGGAGGATCACTGCAAGTTCAAGGCAAGGCTGGACTACATAGCAAGACTCTATATTGAAAACAAAACAAAACAAGGGCCGGGCATATAGCTTAGTGGCACAGCGCCTACCTGGCAAGCTCAAGGTCCTGAGTTCAATTCCCGGTATAAAAAAAAAATGACAGTAGAAATGAGGAGTTGGATGTGGGGGGACCTGGAGGTGAACCCAGGGCCTTGTGCATGTCAGGCAAGTGCTCTCCCATGGAGCTGCACCCCAGCCCCAAGCACTGGGAGCTAACACCAAGTAAGTCGCAAAAAATAGATCAAAGAGACAATAAGATGGAAAACAGAAGAGAAAATAGAAAACAGAATCAATGCAGGAGGTCCAATAGTCAAAATATAAGTAGTTCAGAAAGGAAAAACTGCAGAAATTGAGTTAATTATTTCCAAAACAATTTAATTTGATACAATTTTCCAGAATTTTTCCCACAATGCAGTCCTGCTGTGAATACTTTCATACAGTTAAGAATGGTTTTTCAGCTACCCATTATTTCCTTTGTTGGTTTACTTTGACTTACTTATGTATATATTTATATAATGAACTTGTAAATCCGCCATCCAAGGAACAAATAACATCTATGAGCTCTTAATCCACCCCACTTCCTCACCGTGGGCTGGGATGGCACACACCTGGAATCATGGCTACCTCAGAGGCTGAGGCAGGAGGACTGCAAATCTGAGGCCAGCCTGGGACAACTGAATGAAACCCTGTCTCAAAACAAAACAAAAAAGGCTGGGGATGCAGTTTGGTGGTAGAGTACTTGCCTTGCACGTACAAGAGCCTGGGTTCAACCTCAGTACAACCAGTCAATCAATGTAATTGCCCAACTCACTTTTACACTTATCACATCTTTGTTTTTTAAAATAGTTTTATCATATATACGGATGTCTCAACAATGTATTGTTTTCTTTTACTTGGTTTAGAATCTTATGAAAAGGGTACCACTGTGTGTGGTAGTCAGAAACATGCTTTTCTTTCACTCATTAGAATCCTCTCCAGATCTATACCTGTTGTCACCTGGTCCTTCAGTTCATTTGTTTTCAAAACTGTATAATTTTCCACTGTGCAAGCCAGTGCGGTGGTGCACACCTGTAATCCCAGCACTTGGGTGGCTGAGGCAGGAGGATCACTGAGAGTTTGAGACCAACCTGGGCTACACAGTGAGTTCAAGGCCAGCCTGAACTACATAGTGACACCCTGTCTCAAAAAAAAAAAAAAAATATATATATATATATACGTATATATATTCCACCGTGCAACACACCAGTTTATTCATTCATTATCCTACTTGCTTGAGAAAGTGTGTGCGTGCGTGCATGTGCGTGTGCGTGCGTGTGTGTGTGTGTGTGTTTACGTGTGTCAACAGTGGAAGAGTTGAACCTGCATCCTCCCCAGTGGAAAATAACACCTGATGACTAAAAGTGAAAAATCAAGAAGTAGCAATACATGCATATTATGCAGAGGTAAAGGAGTAAATATGCAAAGAGTCAGCAAGAGAGTGGTTTTTGTCAGAGACGGAAATGGCTGGGGGATGTGGGCACTGTTGTTTCTCACAGCAAGATTTACGCAAACATTTTTACTTTTTTTTTCCAGTACTGGGGATTGAACCCAGGGCCTTCACACTGAGCGACATCCCTAACATTTTTTATTTTTTATTTTGAGACAAGATCGTGCGAAGTTGCTAAACTGCTCAGGGTGGACTAGAACTTGCAATCCTCCTGCCTTAGGCTCCCAGCACACTGGCATTAGAAATGTGCATCCCCACGCCCAGCTTGATATTTACTGTTCTGCCAAATGTATAGGATAACATTAATTAAAGGTGAAAAATTACGGGTAACCACCAGAATAACAGAAATAGGATACATACCTTAGAAAACATTAATGAGAAAAAAACAGAACAAAGATAATGTGGTCAATTCAACAAATGATAGAAAAAGAAACAAGAAAAACAATTCTTCAAAGAAAAACAGTTAGAAGCTGGGTGTGGTTGCGCATGCCTGTCATCTCAGCCCTTGGGAGGCTGAGGCAAGAGGCCAGCCATGAGTTTGAGGCCAGCCTGGGCTACATAGTGAGTTCAAGCCCAGCCTGAACTACACGGTGAGACCCTGTCTCAAAAAAAAATTAAAGGGCCGGTGAGATGGCTCAGCAGTGTAAGCGCCTGCCTGGCAAGCGCGAGGTCCTGAGTTCGAGTCCCGGTACCCACATACAAAAAAAGGGTCGGTGATATCGCTCAGTGGCACGGGTGCCTACTGGCGCGTGAGGTCCTGAGGTCGACCCCCGGTACCCACAAAAAAAAAAATAGATATATTAATTTCTCAAATTTCTGAAAGTTGGGTAAAAAGTGGAGTGGGCAGGGCTGCCTTCTTCCTCAAGGGAGAGTCTGTTTTCTTGCCTTTTCCAACATCCTTGGGCTGGTGGACCTTGCCAAGAAGCAGGGTAAGGAAAACCCACACCTTGGAGAATTAATAAAGGAAAAGCTTTCAAACTGACAAGAGAAAGAACAGATTGTATCAAAAGAACAAAGTTCAGGCTGACACCAGGTCTTCCATAGCAGCATTGGTTACATAAACACAGGGGAGCCTTATGCTCCAACTATTGAAGGAAAAGAATTTAAAAACACTGGCAAGCTCAAGGTTCTGAGTTCGATTCCCAGTACCAAAAAAAAAAAAGAATTTAAAAACATAAAATTTTACATCCAGTAAAACTTTCACTCAAATCTGACACCATAAAAAATCTCATTAGGCATTGCAGACCTGAGAAGACTCACTTCAGAAAGACCCACACCAGGGACCGGTGAGATGGCTTAGTGGCGTAAGCTCCTGCCTTGTAAGCACGAGGGCCCGAGTTCGACTCCCGGAAGCCACATACGAAAAAGGGGCCGGTGATATCGCTCAGCGGCACGGGTGCCCGTTGGCACGCGAGGTCCTGAGGTCGCCCCCCCCCGGTACCCACAAAAAAAAAAAAAAAAAAAGAAAGACCCACACCAGAAATACTTTGAATAAAGAATTTAAATAGTAGGAGAGGCAGATCTCACAGGTGGTAATAAGATGTCTGAGTGTTAAAAGTGATCACACTTGGGGCCAGTGAGATGGCTCAGCGGCTTAAAGCGCCTGCCTGGCAAGCACGAGGGCCCGAGTTCGACTCCCGGAACCCACATACGAAAAAGGGGCCGGTGATATTGCTCAGCGGCACGGGCGCCTCCTGGCGCGCGAGGTCCTGAGGTCGACCCCCCGGTACCCACAGAAAAAAAAAAAAAAGTGATCACACTTGTCTTTATTTTTTTTTTTTCACACTTGTCTTTAAAACTCCATGGTGAAATTAAAAGGCAAACATATCTCTATCACTAGAGGGTCGTGCTGTGGCCTTGTAAAGGGAGATATTATTTTTAGAAAATAGAAAAAATTAAACTAAAAGTTGATAGAAACACACCCAGTTATATTAATAAGTAATTTTTTTCTCCACTGAGGATTGAGCCCATGGCCTTTGCACTGAGCTAAATCCCCAGCCCGTTTTAAATTTTTACTTTAAGACAGAGTCTCACTAAATTGGTTAGGCTGGACTGCAACTTGTGATCCTCCTGCCTCAGTCTCCGCAGTGCTGGAATGACAGTTGTGCACCACCATGCCCAGACATTCTTTTTTTTTTTTTTTTAATGTCTGAATGTATTGTTCTCCTTTATTAGCTTATATTAGCTATGCAGAATAGGGATTTCACCATGGCACATTCACACATGCATATAACATACTTTGATCACCTCCTCCTCCTCATTACCCCTTGCTTCCTCCTCCCGAGCAAATCTTTTCTGTTGTTGTTGTTGTTTTTGTGGGTACCGGGGGTCAACCTCAGGACTTCGCATGCCAGCAGGTGCCCATGCCGCTGAGTGATATCACCAGCCCTTTTTTGTGTGTGTGGGTACTGGGGGTCGACCTCAGGATCTTGCGTGCCAGCAGGTGCCTGTGCCGCTGAGCGATATCACCGGCCCTTTTGTCGTATGTGGGTTCCGGGAGTCGAACTCAGGCCCTTGTGCTTGCCAGGCAAGCGCTTACACCGCTGAGCCATCTCACCGGCCCTTGTTTTGTTTTGTTTGAGACAGGGTCTTGCTATGTAGCCCAGGCTGGCCTTGAACTCATGGTGATCCTCCTGCTTCAGCATCCCCAGTGCTGGGATTACAGGTGTGCACCTGCATGCCAAGCTTCTGAGCAAATCTTAATACATCATGAAAGCACGGGATTTCATCACCGCTCTCTTAAATAGGTCAAGCAGAAGAAAACCCCGGCAAGGGTATAACAGATCTGAACAACATAATGAACAAGTCTGGCTTCCTGAACACAGAGTTCCACGTCCAGCACGAGAGAACACAGTTTCTCTTTCTCCATCACATGTCAATGCGGACAGAAACTGATCTAAAAAGCCGTTTTCCCATGCACAGGTATTCTAGAGGTCACAACTGGTGAGCAAAACTGAAGTTATAATTACAAAAAAGTAAAAGTTATAATTACAAAAGTTATAATTACAGAAGTTATAATTACAAAAAAGCCTTCAGAACAGTGAGGAGGAGAGGTTGGGAAGGGGCAGAAGGGAGGAGGCTGAGGGAAGGGGATTTACAGGCTGCGCGGTGTGCACGTGCTGAGCTCAGTGTGTGCATGGAACCCCATTCCTGCATGCAATTCATACATATGAATCAAAAAATAAAATGAAGACCAAACTTTGTTAGTACTAGAGATTGCACCCAGGGCCTTCACACTGAGCTACAACCCCCATCTCCACCTTTTTAAATTTTTTACTTTGAGACAGGGTCTTGCTAAGTTGCCCCGGCTGTGATCCTTCTGCCTCAACCTCCCAGAGTGTTGAGATGCAAACGTGGGCCACCATGCTTGGCTATGAAATAATTTTTTACATATTGGAAGCTTTAAAAGAGACAGCAGAGGGCCGGTGAGATGGCTCAGTGGCTTAAGCGCCTGCCCGGCAAGCGCAAGGGCCCAAGTTCGACTCCCGGATCCCACATACGAAAAAGGGGCCGGTGATATCGCTCAGCGGCATGGGCGCCTGCTGGCGCGCGAGGTCCTGAGGTCGACCCTGGTACCCACAGGGAAAAAAAAAAAGAAACGGCAGAATAATTTATGAATTAAGAAGTCATCACGGATACATTGTTTTTCTGTCATTCTCTTCTAGTTATTGTAAATTTTCATGACTTGTTACTATTTCAAAGTATTTCTTTTTTTTTTTTTTTGTGGGTACCGGGGGTCGAACTCAGGACCTCGCGGGCCAGCAGGCACCCGTGCTGCTGAGCGATATCACCCGCCCTTTTTTTGTATGTGGGTACCAGGAGTCGAACTCAGGAGCTCGCACTTGCCAGGCAGGCGCTTATACCGCTGAGCTATCTCACCAGCCCCAAAGTATTTCTACTTGAATCATTATTTCTTTCTTTCTGCTAACTTTGGGTTTGGGTTTTCCATTTTTTCTATTTCCTCAAGGTGTGTCTATTTGAGATCTTTTTTGAGCTAGACACTCATTGCCATAACTTTCCTCTTAAACCTGTTTTTGCAGCATTTCATAAATTCTGGTATGTTGCATTTCCATTTTTGTTTGTCCCCGGATACTTTTAAACTTCCCTTTCAATTTCCATGTTCACTCATTGGTTGTCCAAGAACATGTTGTTTAATTTCCATGACTTCGTTTAAGTTGCTTAAATACTGGTTTTTGTTTTTGTTGTTGTTGTTCGTTTGCTTGTGTTTTGAGACAGGCGAACTCATGGCAATCCTCTTGCCTCAGCCTCCTGAGTGCTAGGATTATAGGCATGCACCACCATGCCCGGCCCAAATACTGGTATTAGGATAGAGAAAATCCTTTAACATACTGACCTAAGTAGTTATATTAAAAGTTAGCTGAGGGGCAGGTGGGGGAGTGGGGATGATTGTGTGTGTGTGTGTGTGTGTGTGTGAAAATGATCAAAGTATGTTATCTGCCAAAATGAAACCCATTAATCTGTATAATTAATATGCACTAATAAAAAAAGAAAGATGTAAAAATGAAATAAATTGCTTTGTTACACACACACACAATCTTCGTATCTTCTCTTCAGTTTCATTACTATGATTCTCAAAGTATATTTAATGCCAGCATTAAGTATAAAATACCTGTATAGCACCCAAATCTCCCACTTGTTCTGATACTGAGGCCTTGATAAAGTATACTTAGCAAAACGCCTAGAACAGTGGTGGCAAACCCAAAGCACACGTGTTATTGTGTTTTTCTTTTAAGACGAAAGATGTTGATGTATGAGTTGTTTTTCTCAATTGAAACCTCAGTATTCAGGTTAACTGCAGTGTTGGCAATTTGCGAGAAATAGGCTTTGGGCTGCAGTTTGGGCACTCATCTCTAAAGGTTCATCACCACTGGCCTATAAGGAATTAGGATGTGACTCAGGCTTTTCACATACCAAGGTCTGAGGGACGTGGGTAGGTGCAAATGTCAGACACATAAACTGTATGCATTTGAGACAAGTGCTGTTTTTACTGTATACCTTGCCAGACATGGTCAGGCATGCCCGCGATCCCAGCACTCGGGAGGCTGAGGCAGGAGGATCACTGTGAGTTGGAGGGCAGCCTGGGCTACATAGTGAGACCTTGTTGCAAAAAAAAAAAAAAAAAGGAAAGAAAGAAAGAAAGAAAGATTGACTGCTCTCTGCAGGTACTAGCATTATCATTTGCCTCTGTGTCACATGCATAGTGAACGTGTCCTCAATTTGTTCACAGCACTTCCCACCCTCTGTCCAAACCCAGTCTCCATCCCAGGCTCCCGAGCAGGAGGACGCCGCCCCATCGTGTAGGCAACACAACGACCACCCTTTACCTCCCCTCTTCTGGAAACTTTTGAATAAGGCTTGAAAATTGTAGCAGGCACAATGGACAGCCCAGATGTGGGAAGTGGCGGGGGGGGGAAATCCATGCCTTCAGGTACATAGCCCTGCACCAGGAGGCCAGCTGTCTGGAAGTTCTTATTCAGAACTCCCAGCCCAAAATAAATAAGGATTTGCACATCTCAATAGGAGGGAGCTAAATCCAAGTTCTGGATCACTCACTAAGTGTCCACTGAACATCTGCTGTGTCACGCGCTGTTCCAGGTACTCGGGATGCAATGGGAAAAGCAACCATTGTCCTGAAAGCTCTAGTGAATTCAAGAAAACAAGAATTTTTACCCAGCATTCAGGAGGCTGAGGCAGGAGGATCACTGAGATTAGAGGACAGCCCGGACTACACAGCGAGACCCTGTCTCAAAAAACCAAAACATACACACACACACACACACACACACACACACACAATTTGGAAAAGGGGAAAGTTACGACGTCCCCTGGTGGAGTGAATCGGAGTTGGAGCGGTCACGTGAGCTCGTAGTTTTCAATGTAGATGGTAAAATAAATATAAATCTCTATAAGGACTCACATTCACATTCCCCAGCTTTGTTCACTGATGGCCTGGGAGAGACAACGCTTCTGAAGCCAATGCACAGCTGGTGTCCACCAGTGCAAGCTGGGAGGAGCTGTCACACACAGTCCCCACTGCCCAGCCACTCTTCCAAAAGTGCTGAAAAACACGTGCTCCCAAAAGCAGGGCAGGAAGAAACAGGCAACTTGAACATCTCTGTTTCAAAGAAAAAAAACTGAATTCATAGTTTTAAAATCAAAACCCAAAGTCTTCACACACAGGCAGTATTCTGGGGAGAAATGTATAGATGTGCAAATATTTGTATTAGAAAAGAAGAAATTTATAAAATCAGATTTCCACCTTCAGCCACTAGAAAAAGAAGGGCAAATTAAACTCAAAGTAAAGAGAGAGAATAAGAAGAGAAATCAATAAAATAGGAAACAGGCAAGCATTAGAGCAAAATCGATGGGAACATGAGCTGGTTCTCGGAAAAGATCAATAAAATTGATAAACCTCTAGATTGATAGATCAAGAGAAAAGAGAGGAAGACAGAAATTGCCAATACGTGTTGTTTTAAGTTTCCTTTGCTCTTATGTCAAACATTCCCATTAATTCTAGAGTTAAATCTACAAAACAAGGTTTATCGAGAAAAATAGAGCTTCTGCTTGTGCCTTTCACCCTGTCTCCTTTATTCCTGTTTTCATTTTATTTATTATTTTTTATTTTGAGACAGGGTCTTGCTAAGTTTCCCAGGCTATGGTCAAACTTGTGGTCCTCCTGCCTTAGCCTCCCAGAGTGCTGGGATTACAGGTGTGCACTAGAATGCCCAGCTATCCTTTTTTTTTTTTTTGAACCGGGAATCAAACTCAGGACCTCGCACTTGCCAGGCAGGTGCCATGCCATTTGAACTATATCCCTGGCCCCCATCCTTCCATTTTTTACTATCAGAAAATGCATGTGTAGGGCCGGTGAGATGGCTCAGTGGTGCAAGCGCCTGCCTGGCAAGCACGAGGTCCTGAGTTTGACACCTGCAACACACATAAAGGAAAAAAAGGGCCAGTGATATCGCTCAGTGGCACAAGCGCCTGCTGGCAAGCGCAAGGTCCTGAGTTTGACTCCTGGTACCCACATAAAAAAAAAAAAATACATGTGTAGGGCTGGGCGTGGTGATGCACTCCTGTAATCCCAGTACTCAGGAAGCTGAGGCAGGAGGATTGCTACAATTTCGAGGCCAGCCTGGGCTACCCAGTGAGTTCAAGGCTGGTCTGAACAACATGGCAAGACCCTGTCTCAAGAAAAAGAAAGAAAGAAAGAGAGAGAAAGAGAGAGAGAGAGAGGGAGAGGGAGGGAGAGACAGGAAGGAAGGAAAGAAGAAAGAAGAAAGAAAGAAAGAAAGAAAGAAAGAAAGAAAGAAAGAAAGAAAGAAAGAAAGAAAGAAAGAAAGAAAGAAAAAGAAAACACATGTGTGGTGAATATATTTCCAGTGTTGTTGTAAGGAATATTTTGTCTGGGAGTTAGGGCTCTCGTGGGGCGGCTAGAGACCCTTGTGATATAGTCATATTTAAACAGAATTGATATATGCAAACAAAACCTCTGCATGTGTTCAGAAACACATTCAGGTGTATGCGCTATAGATCAATGAATACGGTTGCAGTGAATAAATATCTGCAGAGAATATCTATGGGGTTTACCCTGGCACCGCAGAAGGAGAGTTCCATCTTTTAGTTGACTGTACAGCTGCAAAGCTCCTGGCTATCCAAATTAGGTTTCTGAGCAAAATATGTCCAGCCTATTTTTCAAAATCCTATTTGGTATTCCAAAGGTCCTGCCGACGCAGGCTCCCTTTGTCATGTGGCCAGTATAGCTTGTGGCCCTGAGAACATCGAAGGACAGGTGCATCCTGACTGGGGGACAGGCTCTTCAAAAGTCTTTTACTAGCAGTGTGTGGTGGTGCACAACTGCAATCCCAAAACTCTGGGAGGCTGAAGCAAGAGGAGTGTAAATTTGAGCCCAGCCTGGGCAACTTAGTGACTTAGCAGTACCCTATCTCAAAATAAAAAAGAGCAGAGGATCTAGCTCAATGTCAAGGCCCTGTGTTCAACTCCCAGTACCACAGAAGAAAAATAAAAGTATTTTACTGATTGTCAAACTGTGAGACCTTTTTGCTTTTATAGGGTGAGGAGCCTTCGCTAAATAATCTTCACCACTCTGGTGGTGAGGTTAGGAAGGTAACTCAGGGTAGAGCATGTGCTTAGAATGCAGGAGGCCCCCGAGTTCAATCCCCAGCACCGAAAAATAAACAAACAACCAAATAAGTAAATGAAATAAAACAATAATTACTTACTTTTATCTTGAGATAAAGAATAATATCAACACTGTATCATGTCAGGAGTGACTCGTTTAACATTACAGCTGCCAGGAGCCGTGCCGTGGCTCTCTCTACCTGGTGACTACATTGTGGTAATTCTGCATTCTATGCTGTGGTTCTAGAAACATCTGCACAGCCAGTCTGACAGTTTCCATTTACTCTCAATCCAAAGGTGGTAGTGTTCTGACAACAATCTATACTTGGTAGAGGCTTTGGCCACTAGCTTGACTGGACGGACGTGTTTAGCTGAAATAAAAAGAAATCTCCTTTACCCACTTCCTTTATGACACAGGTGGGAAACAGGCCCTTCCTGCACAGGAGTCCCAGGAGCAGCTTTTCACTGGTGACACGTGCCAGCCGTACACAAAACAGCTCTTACAACCGGGCCTGGTGGCGCATGCCTGAGATTCCAGCCCTTGGGAGGCTGAGTCAGGAGGATCACTGCAAGTTCAAGGCCAGCCTAGGCTACATAGTGAGTTCAAGCCAGCCTGAACTACCCAGAAAGACTGTCTCAAAAACTGAAAAGCAAAACAGAACAAAAAGAAACAGCAGAGATGTCAGTCAAGCAGCTGGGCTCCCACAGTTCCGCAGAGCTGTCACCATGATGGCTCAGTCCTGGGTCCACACCACGACTGTGACAGGCTTCAGAAGTGGCCCTATCCCAGGTGACACCACCCCACCCTGCCACTGCTCCCGATGCCATTGCTCCTTCTGCCACTATTTCAAAAATCCCACAATAAGGCCATGAAATGCAGGGGCCCTGTCCCTCTCGGTATCAGCAGGGTCCCCTCCCAGCCAGCAAGTCGGTCTTGGAGGCGCCCTCAGGTGCGCTGAACCCCGCAACACTGGCCCTGCTGCTAAGTCTCGCACCAGCCAAGGAGCTCAGGCAGGCTGCCCTGAGAAGGCTGCGCAGGCCCAGCAGCCCGCACACAGCGGGCCTCCCAGGCTGCCTTGAGCTCTGGCTGGGAGGAGCTGATGGGGAGGCCGGGAGCCCCAGAGCTGCTGACTCTTACAGCTCAGAGCTGCAACAGGAAGGGTAGAGAACGCAGTACTCAAGCCCAGTGCCACTAATGTCACAGCACCTGCACTTTTGCAATTCATGATTTGTATCTGAACTGAGCAAAAGAATCCACCCAGCCAGGTGGCGACAGTAGAGCTCAGGCTTAGCATGTGTGGCTCTGGGTTCCATCCCCAGCACCTAAAACACAACAAAAACTGAAACTCTGTACCTATTAAATGCCAATGAGGGCCGGTGAGATGGCTCAGCGGCATAAGCGCCTGCCTTGCAAGCACGAGGGCCCGAGTTCGACTCCCGGATCCCACATACGAAAAAGGGGCCGGTGATATCGCTCAGCGGCACGGGTGCCTGTTGGCGCGCGAGGTCCTGAGGTCGACCCCCCAGTACCCACAAAAAAATAAATAAATAAATAAAATGCCAATGAAATGATCCCACTTTAAAGAATTTTTTTTTTTTTTTTTTTTGTGGGTACCGGGGGGTCGACCTCAGGACCTCGCGCGCCAGCAGGCACCTGTGCCACTGAGCGATATCACCGGCCCCTTTTTCGTATGTGGGTTCCGGGAGTCGAACTCGGGCCCTTGCACTTGCCGGGCAGGCGCTTAAGCCGCTGAGCCATCTCACCGGCCCAAGAATTTTTTTTTTTTTTAATGTGAGTACCGGGTGTCAAACTCAGGACCTCGCGCTTGCCAGGCAGGTGCTTATGCCGCTGAGCTATCTCACCAGCCCCACTTTAAAGAATTAATGTTCACAGCCAAAAATAATTGAGTTTAACAATGGGTAGTCTTTTCAATTTCAACAGGCAGTATGAAGCAACATTCCAAAGTTGCTAAATTTTTTTTTTTTTTTTTTTTTTTTGAAACAGAGTCTCACTAGGTAGCCCAGGCTGGCCTTGAACTCATGGCGATCCTCCTGCCTCAGCCTCCCTCCTGAGTGCTGGGATTATAGGTGTGCACCACCACACTGGGTGATTCCCAAATTTGGAATGATGTATCTTTTAGAAAATGCAGAAATTATACATAATACAGTTTTTCCTGAGTGGGAAAAAGAAAGAGCAGTGTCATTTCCCCTTTCCTCAGCTAGAAGCCTTGATTTCTGAGACCAAGATCCAGGCTCAGCGCCACACACTTGTAAGACCCGCTACTCAGGAGGCTGCTGCAGAGGGATTTCAAGTTCAAGGACAGCCTGGGCTACTTAGTGGGACGCTGTTTTAAAAATAAAAATGAGGGCCGGTGAGACGGCTCAGCGGCTTAAGCGCCTGCCTTGCAAGCGCGAAGGCCCGAGTTCGACTCCCGGAACCCACATACGAAAAAGGGGCCGGTGATATCGCTCAGCGGCACAGGTGCCTGTTGGCGCGTGAGGTCCTGAGGTCGTCCCCCCGGTACCCACAAAAAAAAAAAAATAAATAAAAAAAAAATAAAAAAAAAAAATAAAAATGAAAAAGGGCTGGGGATGTACCTCAGTGATAAGAGTGCTTTCTAGCCCTTTTTTAATTTTATTGTGAGACAGAGCCTTGCTAGGTTGTCCTGGCTGGCCTTGAACTTGCAATACTCCTGTCTGAGCCTCCCAAGTAGCTGGGATTACTTGGTGTGCACCAATATGACCAGCTATGCTGTAGTTTTCATTTGCATTTCCCTAAAGATTAGGGAAATCGTGTACATGTACTGGTCATTTGTGTGTCTTCTTTGGAGAAACATGTTACTGTATTATTATCGTAGCATCTCATTGTATCTTACTGTTTTTCAAAATGATCTTGGTTCTTAGCATAGAAGTTAATTCTTTGTCCATGTTTAAAATTTTTCATATTTTATTACAGTAATACAATCAAATCGTTCTTTTTTTTTTTTTTTTTTTTGAGATAGGGTCTTGCTCTGTAGTCCAGGCTGGCCTTGAGCTCACTACGTAGCCTAGGTTGGCCTGGAACTCATGGCAATCCTCCTGCCTCAGCCTCCCAAGTGCTGGGATTGCAGTAGTGTGCCACCATGTCCAGCTAAATAGTTCTTCCTAAAGGCAAATAGTACCACAGCGCTAACAATGGGGAACAGCACTGGTCTGTGTCACCTGACCCATCCCACCACTCAGTCTTACTGCTCAACACAACCATTTCCAACTTCGGTCGTTTCCCTTCCTATATTTCTTCCGTTTGAAAAAGCAGGCATAACCAACTCTTTCTTGGTTTTTCAGTTCAGGACACTATTGTATGACTTCCCGCTGCAGAGGGTTAGGATTAGTTCCCAACCTGTCCCCACAATCCAGCACCGAGCCCCTCCTCTCCCCACCCACCAGTACAGTTAGGCCACGGTTTGGGTTAGACCCTTATTCAATGCTTACATTGTTATAGCTTAAAAAACAATCATAGCTGATTCATGTAGTGTTCCATAATTTCATTTCCTCTCTGGAAATAACTTTTTCTTTTCTTAGAATTGGTAATTTTTTTATTTCTGTTTGGTTGGTTTTCTGTATGCCTGTCACTAACGGGGAAGAAATTCTCTACCAGAACTCCAAAACTTTTCTCAATACGACCAAACATATCAGATAATACATCTTGGAGCCCCTTTATCATTCATTCATTTCAAAAATATTTTCTGACTGCGTCCTACATGACAGGACTATTTTGCCAGCTAGGATGCAGCAGGGAATGGAAGAGGCAAATAGTTCCCTCTGAGCTCCCATCCAAGCCACAGAAGGGAAGGATAGAAAAGCACGCAGCCAGGAGGGAGGGTATAGGGGCGAGGGGTTCGTAGTGTTGGGCAGAGGCCTTTTACTACATGATCAGAAAAAAAGGCCTCTTCAAAGAGGTCATCTGGGCAGGAACCTGAAATAAGGAATTGGTGAGTCCTTTGACATCTGGTGGGAGAACAGTCAACAAGGACTTTGGGATGTTTGGTGAGCAATTGAAAGAAAGAATTCTGAGCTGGCTGTGGTGCTGCACGCCTGTCCTGCAATGGAGGCTGAGGCAGGAGGATCGCTGAAGAGTTCGAGCCCAGCATGGGTTGCATAGTGAGTTCAAGGCCAGACTGGACGACACAGCAAGACTCAGTCCAAACAAGCAAGCAAACAAACAAACCAGAAAGAGTGGAAAATCCAAGCCAAAGTGGGTTGGAGCTCTGCGTGAGACCTGAGGGAGCGGCGAGAGGTGGGAAAGCTGCAGCAGGGAAGCGGAACAGCGGGAGAGGGTGGCTGGGGCGGGCCGGAGCGCACGGGGACGCACCGAGCGCTGGGGTAGGGGGTGGAGGGGTGGGGGGGTGGGGGTGGGGGGTGGAGGGGAGGGGTGGAGGGGGCGGGGCCGAACGCTGGGGAGGGCGGGAGCGCCCGGCTGGGGAGCGGGAGGAGCGCGAGCGAGGCCCGAGCTGCGCGGGGTGGTGGGGGGCGACAGGGCGCGGGCCGGGGGGAGCCGCGGAGAAAGGGCGGCAGTGGGGCGGAGCACGAGCCGGGTGCACCACCGAGCCGAGAAGCCGGCACGCGGAGCTACGCGGGCAGCGGAGTCGCCTGGAGGCCGCGATAGGAGAGGTTGGCAGGACAGAGATGGCGGCGAGGGTCGACGGGGAAGGCGTGACCCGAGAAGGGCGCCCGGAGCCGTGCTCTCCGAGGGCGGGGTGCTTCCAGGGCGACAAGGCGAAGGTGGGAGCAGCAGAGACAAAGGGGAATCTGCGAGGGACTTTGCTGGGGAAGACCCTGAGTTTCAGAAAGCTTGAGAGACCGGGCGTGGTGGCGCACGCCTGTCATCCCAGCACTCGGGAGGCTGAGGCAGGAAGATCACCGCGAGTTTGAGGCCAGCCTGGGCCACATAGTGAATTCGAGGCCAGCCTGAACTACAGAGCGAGACCGTCTCAAAAAAAAAAAAAAAAAAAAAGGAGGAGGAGGGGAAGAAGAAGAAAATACAGATGCTCAACATTATTACCTGAGGGTGGGTAGTTTGTTGTTGTTGTTTGGTTTGTTTTTTTTGTTTCTTTGTTTGTTTTTTGAGACAGGGTCTCTCTATGGAGTTCAGGCTGGCCTTGAATTCACTATGGGGCCCAGGCTGGCCTTGAATTCACAGTGATCCTCCTGCCTCAGCCTCCTGAGTGCTGGGATGATAGGTGTGCGCCACCACACCCGCCGAAACCCAGTCTTTAAATGGGCGTGTTTTTCATAGATAATTCCCTCCTGACTAGTAAGCATACCCTCATTAGTAAGCAAACCCTCATGCTACTAATAAGAAAAATATAAACCCAAAACCAGATACCACTTTACTAAAATCAGGAAATCCCGTGTTTGCCGAGTTCCAGCAAATAAGGGACAGGGGAGCCAGCAGGCCAGAAGGTGCCGCTGTCCACACGGAGGGTAGTCTGCAGACTTGGGTGGAGGAAGGAGCCGCACTCCTCGGGCAAAGCAACCCCCACTTGAAGATGCGCCTCCCCTCACCCCACTTCCCAGAAATTGTCTAGCAGAGGCTCCCAGGCTTCGCGACAACCGTGCGTGGTACAAGAACCTGGACAGGGTTGAATGTGTTTCGGTGGAACGTGATCCTGTGAAGGAACCCGTTGAGGTCTCAGAAATGTACAAGTTGAGTGGGAAAAAAAAGTTAAAAAAAAAGGAAGGTGACAGCCTTAGTCCAGTTTGTGCTAGTATAAGAAAATGTCACAGAGGACCGGTGAGATGGCTCAGGGGCATAAGCGCCTGCCTGGCAAGCGTGAGATCCTGAGTTCGACTCCTGGAACCCACATAAAGGAAAAAAGGGCTGGTGATATTGATCAGCGGCACCAGTGCTTGCTGGCAAGCGTGAGGTCCTGAGTTCGACTCTGGATACCCACCGGGAGTTCGACTCCCGGTACCCATGTACGAAAAAGGGGCTGGTGATATCGCTCAGTGGCACGGGCGCCTGCTGGCACACGAGGTCCTGAGGTCGACCCCAGTACCCACAAAAAAAAAAAAAAAGAAAGAAAATGTCACAGACTGTGTAATTTCAGGACCATACAGTTCTGGAGGCTGGGAAGTCCTGATCAGGTGGTGAAAGGAGAGAGGGCTGGAGAGAACCCACTCCCAAAAGTCCCTTTTAAAGGCATTAAACACACCTGTGAGGGTGCAGCCCTCACACCCTTTTCTTCTCTTTTCTTTTCTTATTTAGTACTGGGGCTTGAACCCAGGGCCTCGCAAAGGCTAGACAAATACTCTGCCACTGAGCTACATCCCCAGACCTTCGACTTTTTTGTTTTGAGAGAGTCTCACTAAGTTGCCCAGCCTGGATTTTCAATCCTCCTGCCTCAGCCTCCCAAGTAGCTGTGATTACAGGCCACTACTCCCTCCCTCTAACCTCTTAAAGGCCCACCTCCCAATACCATTATATTTGTAGTTAAATTTCAACCTGAGTCTTGAGGGTTACAAACATTCAAACTATAGCAGTGATTTATAGTATAATACCAATTACATAATTTTAAAAGCATGTACCAAAACTAGGCCTTCATATATTTTCAAGAAGTGACATGTAAACACAGATGGTGGATTGGAAGGAAGGGACTTATATTAAATACATTGGAATGGGTTCCTCCAAAGATAGAGGAATAGAAGAATGAAACAGGTAGACACAGTAAAAGAGGGCTGGGGCATAGCTTTGTGGTAGAGCATGTGTTTACCATGCACACTGGCCAGGGCTCGATCTTCAGCACCAAAACAATAAATAAAAGAGACTGCACAGATTAACTGAGGAAGAGAGTCGCAATTTTGTGCACCTGAAACAAATAGAATAAGAGTGTTCAGCATGTACTAATATTGTTGCAGCTAGGTATTGCTGTATAACAAACTACCCTGAAACAGCAATTTATAAAAAGAACAACCTGGGCGGTGATATGGCTCAGCAGCATAAGCGCCTGCCTGGCAAGCTCAAGGTCCTGAGTTCAACTCCCGGTACCCACATTCAAAGGAAAAAAAGGGCCGTTGATATCACTCAGCGGCACAAGCGCCTGCTGGCAAGTGCGAGGTCCTGAGTTCGACTCCTGGTACCCACATTAAAAAAAAAAAACCTTTAGCTGGATATGATAGCTCACACCTGTAACCCCTGCATGCGGGAAGCTGAGGCAGGAGGATTGCTGAGGTCAAGGCCAGCATGGGCTCTGTACATAGCAAGACCATCTCACAAATCCAAAAGAGAAAAAAAGGGGGAACAACTTTTTATTACTATTGCATCATTTTGTGGGTCAGAAATTTGAGAAAGGCTAGTTCTTCTATTTCCATATGGCATTGGTAAGGGTCATCGGGTGGTATTCAACTTCCAGAATATATAAAGGGTGGTATTCTAGTTTCCAGAGTATATGGCTGGGCATGGTGGCACTTGGGATCCCAGCACTCAGGATCCCAGCACTCTGAACTACAAAGGGAGACTCTGTCTCAAATAAATAAATACATAAATAAATACTACATTTTTAGTATTTTATATAAATTTATATTTAATATAAATATTTTTATATTTTATATATATTTTTATATAAATATATAAAGCACTGTTACAATTTAATAATAGAAAGACAATTTAAGGTAAAAATGGGCAAAGGATCTGAATATGTTTTCCTCCCAAGAATATATACAATTAGGGCTGGGGGTGTAGCTCACTGGTAGAGAGCTTGCTTAACATGCATGAGACCCAGTACCACACACACATACACAAAAACATACAAATAGCCAGTATACTCGTGACAGTTGCTTAGCATCATTAGCTACTATAGAAGTGAAAATCAAAACCAAAATCAGATTCTACTTCTTATCCACCAAGATGACAATAATAAAAAAGACAGATAATGAAAAGTATCAGGAGAAATCTGAATCCTCATACACTGCTCGTGAAATTGTAAAATGTGTAGCCACTTGGAAAATCAGTCTAGTGGTTCTCAAAAGCATAAAACATTTAGTTGCTGTATTACTTAGAAATTCCACTCCTTGGTACATGCCCAAGGGAAATGAAAACATATGTCTATACAAAAGGCTGTACACAAATGTTTACAGGAAGACAGGTAATCCAACATAAAAATGGGCAGAGGATCTGGATAAATGTTTCTCCAAGGAAGACAAAAATAAGGCTGAAGATATAGCTTAGAGAGCTCGCCTAGCAGTCAGGAGGCCCTGAGTTCAAGCCCCAGGACTACACACATGCATACACACACATGCGCGTACAAACACGCACATACACAAATTCATAGCCCTTTTTTTTTTCCTTTACGTGGGTACCGGGAGTCAAACTCAGGACCTCGCACTTGCCAGGCAGGTGCTTATACCACTGAGCTATCTCACTGGCCCCCAAATAGCCTTAATAGTAGCCCAAAAGAAGTATCAACTGATGAATGGTGTTATGGTTTATGTCTAGATGTCCCCCAAAGCCTCATGCAGTCATGGGGGTGGGCTTTTGGAGTTTGTGACTGATTTGTTGTCTAGTGCTGGGATTATGGGTGTGAGTGCTACACCCGCCCTAGGGTGGGTAGCCCACATACAATATAAGAGACAGAAAGAGTCTTCTCTCATGCTCCTCCCTTTTTGCTGTTGCTGCTTTTGCTGTTTTCTGCCGCCATGAACTATTGCCCTCTGCCATGTGCCACCCTGCCTTGGAGCCAGCTGAGTATGGACTGAAACCTCCACAAACTGTGAGCTAAATAAACCTTTCCTCCTTTAACTTTGGGTGTCCGGTATTTTGTCCCAGCAATGAGAAAAAAGCATCCAAGACAAATGGATAAATAAAATGTTATATATACAGAAGATGGAATCGTACTTAGCAATAAAACAAGATGAAATAGTGAACCACAAATCAACCTTCCTAAATGAAAGAAGCCAATCACAGAGGACCACATATTATATGAAGTGTCCAGAATAGGCAGATCTGTAGAGACAGAAAGGAGACACGTGGTTGCCTAGAACTTGGGTAACAAGTTGGATTGTGTTTTTTGTTTTTGTTTTTGTTTTTATATGCGGGTACCGGGAGTCGAACTCAAGACCTCGCGCTTGCCAGGCAGACACTTATGCCACTGAGCTATATCACTGGCCCTGGAGTGTGTTTTACTCAGCTCTGTGTCTCTGTGACTACACACTTGGGAATAACAAAGGAGCAAAGGTGTATTGGGGTTCCTGGGCTTGGTCCGTGGTCAGCGGGCTCCGTTGTGGTCAGGCCTACACCAAGGTAGAGAACCCGGGGCAGGAGGGTGTGGCGGAGGGAAAGCGCTCAGCTCATGGCAGCCAGGTAGCCTGGAGAGGGGCCAGGGGCAAGGCACGGTCCTCAAGGTCATGCCCCACAACCCACTCTCTTCAGCCCAGGATGCAGTCGCCTTCTGAAAGCCCCACTCTGAACACATGACCCTTTGGGGGCACGTTATAGATCCAAGCCATAGCAGCAGTGACCCAGCTAAGGGGTGTGGGTTGGTTTGGGGGTGATAAGTGTTCTAAAGCTGACCATAGTGACGGTTGCCTAACTGTGAATATACTAAAAGCCATCGAATTGCACATTCTAAATGGGTGAGTTGTGTGACATGTGAGTTATATCTTCATATTATGTTAGCCAGACATGGTGCCACATGCCTATAATCCCAGAACTCGGGAAGGCTGAGTCAAGAAGGTTATAATTTCAAGCCCAGGCTGCACAACCTAGTGACTTACCTAGCAAGGCCCTGTCTCATAGTTAAAACTAAAAAGGGCTGGGGATGTAGCTCAGTGTGAAGGCCCTAGGTTCAATTCCCAGTATTAAAAAACAAAAAACAAAAAAAGAACAAGGGCTGGGTGCAGTGGCGCATGCTGGTAATCCCAGCACTCGGGAGACTGAGGCAGGAGGATGGCCATGAGTTCAAGGTCAGTCTGTACTACGTGGTGAGACCCTGTCTCAAAAAACAAAACAAAACAAAACTATTTTTTAAGAAAAGAGGCCAAGCTTGTAATCCCAGCATATAGGAGGCTGAGGCAGGAGGATTACTTCAAGTTCAAGGCCAGCCTGGCCTGCATAGCGATACCCTGTCTCAAAAAAAAAAAAGAAAAAGAAAAAGGCTCGGTGTATAGCTCAGTGGCACAAGCGCCTGCCTGGCAAGTGCAAGGTCCTGAGTTAGATTCCCGGTACCAAAAAAACAAAAAAACAGTTACACAGTCGTGAAGCAGCTAGAATTGTCATACACAGCTGATGGGATAGTACATTTTAGAAAACGATTTCATTATCTGTAAAAGCTGAATATATGCAAATTCCAGATACCCAACCAAGAAGTGCGTATCTACGTACACCAAAAGATGCATGTGAGAGAGTTTATAGCAGCATTATTCATAATCCTTCAAAACTCAAAACAGCTGGGCATAGTGGTGCACACCTATAATCCCAGCATTCTGGGAGGCTGAGGTAGGAGGATTGCAAGTTTGAGCCCAGCCTGGGCAATTTAGTGACTTGGGGAGAACTTGTCTCAAAACAAAACATAAAAAGGGCTGGGAATCTGGCTCAGTGCAAAGGCCCTGGGTTCAATTCCTAGTCCCTTCTCCAAATAATGTCAGTACAAAGTGTAAGTTATAAATAAATTGTAGCATAGTCCTATAGTGGAACGTGAAACAGACACAAAAGGAATGCGCTAGTTTGAGAACAACGTGGAGAACTACTGTAAATACGAGGTTGAGCAGAAGCAGTCAGTCCCATAGATTGAATTCCACTTAAACTACAACCAAAAATTAGGCACGACTAAACTATATTGTCCGGGGCTTAAAAGCTGAGATGACTGTTTGTTGGCAAGGAAGTATTTTCATGGAGTGAAGAAAGGTTACAAAACTGTTACGGGGCGCATGGTTCATCCTTCTTTATGGGTATCTATTTATATGCCTTTATACAGATAAGACAGTGCCGTGATACACGCCACAGTAAAATGGTAGTTAGCCCTGTATGCAGCCGCAGGGTTTGGGGTTTGTCTTTGTGTGAGTGTCTGTATATTTTCTAATTTTTCTGTAATAAGCCTTTATTGCTTTTCTAATAAGAAATAAAGTCATTTTGTAGCATCGACCAGGGAATAAACCAACAGATCGATAGAACAGAATAGAAAACTGAGAAAGAGATTCAATAGATAGGAGAACTTGATGTGGGATTTCGAATCAATAGGGAAAAGATGGGTGGCTGGATACGTTTCATCGGCTCACTGGGCTGACAATTTGGAAGATAAAGTTGAGCTCCGTTTCACACCAGATGCTAAATAAACCCCCACATTATTTAGAAAGAAGCAAAGGAAAACGTGTTACTTTTACATTTTTTAAAGTAAAAACATGAACGTTTTGAAGGAAAATATAAGCAGGTATTTAGATCTTGAAGTGGAGAAGGCCCTTCTAAGCCTAGTAACAAAACGGGCGAGGGACAAGGAAAAGCTCGGCAAATTTGACATTAGAAAAACATAAAACTATCTATCAACAAATTTTCAGTAATAACTGCTGTAAAATGCCTAGGAATAACTGGAATACCTGTGGGATGACGAAAATTAAAAAAACGCCCTTTCTGCTTATATTCCGCAGACAGAGAGCAGAGAGAAGAGCTACATTTTCGTCAGTAGGTGCGTCCTCCGGCTGCACACGCTCCTCCCCCGCCGGGAGGAGGAGGTGCTGAGCTTCACTGGGCTCAGTTGAGCGGGGCTGGGGTCCCGGTGTTGACCCCACCCTCCGTCTTCCCGCGCTGCTCTCCCTCGGCCCCGCCCCGGCTCTGGTCGCTGTGAGCCTCCTGGCAGGTGGCAGGCACCGGGTCACTGATCGGCCTCGGCCCGCCCCAGACCCTGCTCTGCGCTCCCAGAGTCCTGGGCGGTCCAGGCTGGGGCAGAAGTGGCCAGGCCTACTTGTTCCCACCCTGCTGGGCCTCCCACACCAGGCGATAAATGGTCAAGGGTGCAGTGTGACATAGGCTTCTCACCTTACAGCCTGGGGACACAGCGGTGTCACATCATGGGGTGGGGGAGTCCCGTGAACCCAGGTGCTCAGTCCGGATACAGGTCACCAAATGCCTTAGAAACTGGCTATGCACACGGGCTGGTAGAGACAGGGGTCCCCACCCCTCTGGGGCCACACAGCAGAGGTGAGTGGTGGCGGGCAAAGCTTCCTCTGTATTTGCAGCCCTTACCTGGCTCGAATTGCCGCCAGAGCGCCGCCTCCTGTCAGATCGGTGGGGCGTTAGATTCTCCTAGGAGCCTGAACCTTCCCGGGAACTTGGCTGTGAGGGGTCTGGCTTGCCGGCTCCTTTGAATCATCCACAAAACCAATCCCTGGTGCCAAAAAGGTTGGGGGCTGGTAGGTACACTGGTTCAGAACAGATGCGAGGCTGTTTGGCTTCAAAGTCAGGGTTCACCTTTGCTAGCTGTGTGACCTCAAACCTGTCCCGTTTCCTCTCTACGAGAGAAGAGTATGCAAACGCTGTCAGGACAGCGTCTGCCATCCGGGGCTCTGGGGCCGTGCACAGCATACTTAGAATCTTGCCTGGCACGGAGTAACCATGTATGTGTTAGTCTTTATCACCATCAGGAGGGACCAAGGAGACTCCAGAACCCCCTGCAGGCGGAGCTCCACCCTGGACAGCTGGCTGCCTGACCTTCAACTTGGGAGGCTGAAGCAGGAGGGGTGTGTATGTGAGGCCGGCCTGGGAAATTTAGTGACACTCTGTCTTGAAAACTAAATAAATAAAATAAAATTTTAAAATGAAATAAAGATTGTTTTCAACAAACATCAAATCACAGTAAAATATTTACAACATTTATGGCAGACAAAGCTCAATCATTATCTATGTGTTTAGGAATGGAAAATAGTTGCAGAGAAAAGAATAATATAGCAGAAGTGGTTATCCCTCAAGGACAGCTTAATGGGATATTTTAATGTTCTTTACCTTTTCCTATATTTTTCAAATATTTAGCAATTTAAAATGCACTCTATTTTCCTAGTTAGAAAAAATGAATTAGCCGGATGTGGTAGCTCACACCTGTAATCCCAGCACTTGGGAGACTGAGGCAGGAGGAGTGCCACAAGTTCGAGGCCAGCCTGGGCTACATAGTGAATTCAAGTCCAACCTGGGCTACACAGCGAGACCCTGTCTCAAAAAAAAAAAAAAAAAAAGGGCCGGGGATATAGTTCAGCAGCACAGCGCCTGCATGGGAAGTGCAAGGTCCTGAGTTAGATTCCCAGTACCAAAAAAGAAAGAAACCAGAAAACAGAAAAACTGAATTAAGGGGAAAATGTGAGAAGATAGAGGTTTAAAAGGTTTGAAAAGACAAGTGGGAAAAATAACCACATTTAGAAAAGGGAAATAATTGGGAATAATTATTAGAAGGATATAATATACTTCAAAATACAAACATGAGGGCCGGTGAGATGGCTCAGCAGTGTAAGTGCCTGCCTGGCAAGCGCGAGGGCCCGAGTTCGACTCCCAGAACCCACATACGAAAAAAGGGCCTGTGATATCGCTCAGCAGCACGGGCGCCTGCTGGTGCGCGAGGTTCTGAGGTCGACCCCCGGTACCCACAAAAAAAAAAAAAAATACAAACATGAGCTGGGCATAGTGGTGCACCCCTGTAATCCCAGCACTAGGGAGGCTGAGGCAGGAGGGATCACCTTAAATTCAAGGCCAGCCTGGGCTACAGTGATTCAAGCCCAGCCTGAACTACAAAGCAAGACCCTGTCTCAAAAAAACAAAACAAAACAAAGTCACTAGGCAGAAAAGTAGTATGTGTGTGTGTGTGTGTGTGTGTGTGTTTTCCAGTAGTGGGGGTTGAATCTAGGGCCTTTGCACTGACTACACCCCCAACCTTTTTTGTTTTTTACTTTGAGACAGGGTCTCAATAAATTGCCTAGGGTGGGCTTGAACTTGCAATCCTCCTGCCTCAGCCTTCCAGAATGCTGAGATTACAGGCATGCACCACCATGCAGGGTTGTCAGAGACCTGAAATAGTCATGTGCCATCTTCCTTGCACTCTTCCCTGCCCAGTATAACAAAAACTCTGAGAATGTTCTACAAATATATACTTTGTTTAAAGTACTCCAAAAAGACCCAAGAAACTAGTAATTTTTGATGTCTCCAAGGAAGAAAAATGGGGCCCAGGAATCAGAAATGGAAAGATCTTTTATACTTTTAAAATTCTGGGGTCAGGCTGAGGCAGAAGGATCACTGTGAGTTCAAGGCCAGCTTGAGCTACATAGTTCAAGGCCAACCCAAACTACATTGTGAGACCTTGTCTCAAAAACCAACAAACAAATATGAATCCTGAGCACTCTGGGAGGCTGAGGCAGGAGGATCATCACTTCCAGCCCAGGCTGGGCAACTTAGTGAGTTACTGAGACCTTGTCTTAAAATAAAAAATAAGAAAAGGGCTGGGTTCAGTGCAAAGGCCCTAGGTTCAATCCCCTGCACCAAAAAACAAACAAACAAACAACAACAACAACAACAACAAACTGAACCCGCTGGTCATGGTGGTGCATGCCTGTAATTCCAACACTTGGGAGGCTGAGACAGGAGGATTGTGGCAAGTTCAAGGACAGCCTGAGCTACATAGTGAGACCCCATCTCAAAACAAAACAAAACAAGGCTGGTGAGATAGCTCAGCGGAATAAGCGCCTGCCCGGCAAGCACAAAGTCCTGAGTTCAACTTCCTGTACCCATATAAAGGAAAAAAAAAACAGGCCGGTGATATCGCTCAGCGGCACAAGCGCCTGCTGGCAAGCGCGAGGTCCTGAGGTCGACTCCTGGTACACACATAAAAAAAAAAAAAAAAACAAAATGAAACCATGTGAATGTATTGCCTTCTAATATGCAGTATAAAAGTTTTAAAGGAAGGAAATAGAACAACTAGAAGATCAATAAGGCAATACCAGATCTGATCACATCTATAGACCAATTGGACTTCACTGATATACAGTATAGAGAAAACACCCCACGAGAACAAGTACACCTCCTTCCTCAGGCACACAAGACACTCTCGAGGCCTAGCAAACTTTAAGACTGCACTCAGAAAGCACCTCTTCCAGTAAGGATGGAGGGGGACTAGAAAAAAATAGCAGAAGGAAAACTGAAGAATCTACCAATTGGTGGAAATTAAACAACACACTCCTAAACAACAAAAGGTCAAAGAAGAAATCATCAGGAAGTTTAGAAAATATCTTGAGACAAAGAAAAACAAAACCTGCATAGCAAAACTGATGGGATGAAAGGAATTTATAGCTATAAATGACTACATTAAAAAGGAAAGATTGGAGGGCAGAGGATGTAGCTCAGGGTAAAGCACTTGACTAGCATGCAGCAGACCCTGGTTTTGACCTCCAACAGACGGAATAAAAAGAAAGGAAGGAAGACTGGAGCCAGGTGTGGTAGCCTACGTCTGTAGTCCCAGCTATTCAGAGGCTGAGGCAGGAGAGTCACAAGTTCAAGGCCACCCTGGATAACATAGTGAGACTCAAAAACAAACAACCCAAAAAATGTAAAGAAACAATCTAAACCCAAAAGCCAGGCATGGTGGCGCACGCCTGTAATCCCAGCACTCGGGAGGCTGAAGGAGGATCACTGCGAGTTCGAGGCCAGCCTGGGCTACATAGTGAGTTCAAGGCCAGCCTGAACTACAGAGTGAGACCCTTTCTCAAAAAACAAACAAACAAACAAACAAATCCCAAAACTACCAAAAGGAGGGAAGTAAAATATATTAAGCAAAGACACATGAAACTGAGACTAGAAAAACAACTTTAAAAAATCAAACTTGAGTTACTTTGTTGAAAAAAATCAACAAAATTGACAAAGCTATATTAAGAAAAAAGATTCAAATAACTAAAATCATAAATTAAAAAATAAAAATCATAAAATCATAAATGAAAGAAGAAAATAGATGTTACTGGGAAAACTGGATTTACACCTGCAAATGAATGAAATTGGTGTTTTATTTTATGCCACATACAAAAATTAATTCAAAATTGATTAAAGACTGAAACATAAGATTCAAAACTACAAAACTTTAGGGGAAACCCTTCATGACGTTGGGTGGAGCAAAGGTTTTTTGGCTATGACACTGAAAGCACAGGTAGCAAAAACAAAAGTATACAAATGGGAACACATCAAACCTAAAGACTTCTGTGTATGAATGGACACAGGCAACAGCATAAAAAGCAACTCACAGAATGAGAGAAAATATCTAGAACTTATATATTTAATAAGGGATTAGTATCCATAATATGTAAAGAACTCCTACAACACAGGAACAACAAAAATAACCCAATTTTTAAAATGGGGAAAAGACGCAAATAGATATTTCTTTGAAGAAGATAAATGAATGGCCAATGAGTACATGAAAATCTGCTCAGTATTACTAATCATTAGAGAAATAAAAATCACAAGATTCTATCTCACAACACTGAAAATGGAAACCATTTTAAAAAACAGAAAATAATCGGGCATGGTGGCTCATACCTGTAATCCCAGCACTCAGGAGGCTGAGGCAGGAGGATCACCTCGAGTTCAAGCCTGGCCTGTGCTACACAGTGAGTTGAAGGTCAGCCTAAACTACATAGTGAAACCCTGTCTCAAAACAAAACTAAACAAAACCAGAAAATATCTAATACTGTTTTGACAAGGATGTAGAGAAATTTGAACTCTTTTGCCTTATTGGAGAGATTGTAAAATGGTGCAACCACTATGGAAAACAGTATAGTGGATTCTCACAAAGTTAAGCATAGCACCGGGTCTGGTGGGACACATCTGTAATCTCAACATTCTGGGAGGCTGAGGCAGGAAGATCACAAGTTCAAGCCCAGCCTGGGCCAGTTAGTGAGACTGTCTCAAAAAAAAAAAAAAATTTTTTTTTAAAGAGCTAGGGGCCCAGTGAGATAGCTCAGCAGCATAAGCGCCTGCCTGGCAAGCGCGAGGTCCTGAGTTCGACCCCCGGTACCCACAAAAAAAAAAAAAAAAAAAAGAGCTAGGGGTGTAACTCAATGTGAAGGTCCTGGGTTCAATCCCTAGGACAGAAAAAAAAGAATTCAGCATAGCATTGCTGTGTGATCCAGCAATTCCATATCTGGGTAAATACCCAAGAAAACTGAAAGTAGGAACTCAGATATTTGCACATTCGTGTTCACAGCATCATTATCCACAACAGCCAAGCGGTGGAAACAACATGAATGTCCACAGATGGATGGATGAGTACAGAGTGTGCTAATGCACACCGCAGGGCACCACTCAGCTTTTCAGGGGAGGGAGTTGGGACCCCGCTGCAACAGGATGAACCTGGTGGATGCTGTGTTGAGTGCAACACGCCAGGACCATGCTGCATGACCCCCCGAGATCCTGGGCAGCCGGTTCATAAGACAGAATAGCATGGTGAGTGGCCAGGGGCTAGGTAGAGGTGGAAGAGGAAGAAGGGGATTTGTTTAATGGGTACCAAGTTTCAGATCTGCAAGATAGAAACTTCTGGAGACTGGTTGCATATCAGTGTAAACACACTTAACACTACTGAACTGTACACTTAAAAGTTGGCCATGCGTCTTGGCGCACATCTGTGATCCCAGCACTCAGGAGGCGGAGGCGGGAGAATCGCGGAAAGTTGGAGGCCAGCCTTGGCTACATAGTGAGTTCAAGGTCAGCCTGAACTACACAGTGAGACCGTCTCAAAAAAAAAAAAAAAAAAAAAAAAAGGTTATGATGGTAAATGTTATCTGTTTTTTACTGCAAAAACAAAACTTTTTTTTAACCATTTGGAGGGGGAAGAAAAAAATTTTAATTCCCTCACAGGTAATTCTGAAGTGCCCAAGAGATCCTGGATGGCTTCCAAGCGGAACAGCTCTGAGCTGGGCTGCAAAGGACAGAGCATTTTGGCCGGGGTAGGGGCCGGTACAGAAGAAGGAATCAGCAGCATCGTTAATTTCATTCAAAGTGCATGTTAGGAGCTGGACACAGTGGTGCACACCTGTAATCCCAGCTACTGGGGAGGCTGAGGCAGGAGGATCACAAGTTTGAGACCAGTCTGGGCTGTTTAGCAAGATCCTGTCTCAAAATGAAAAATACAGGGCCGGTGAGATGGCTCAGCGGCGTAAGCGCCTGCCTGGCAAGCGCGAGAGCCCGAGTTCGACTCCTGGAACCGATATACGAAAAAAGGGCAGGTGATATCGCTCAGCGGCACAGGCGCCTGCTGGTGCGCGAGGTCCTGAGGTCGACCCCTGGTACCCACAAAAAAAAAAAGAAAAAAAAAAAAAGAAAAATACAAACAGCTGGGGATGTAGCTCAGTGGCGTCTGGGTTCAGTGCCCAGTGCCTCCAAAGAAGTGCCTGCGTGCACCCCATTTGTGGTCACACGTGTTCCCTCACTGAATCCTCACAACAGCAGCCCTCGGAGGATTCCAGAGGGGGGAGACCCACCCAGAAGCACACGCTGTATCCAAAGGTGACACAGATAGGAATGAAGGGGATAGATCATGCAGGTTCTTACACTTCTCTGAGGCATCTCTGAGAAGCCAGGTGACACCAGGAACACGGGAGCCATCGCAGGTTCCAGAGCAGAAGCACAAGGTGACTCCAGTGAGTCGGCTGCAGAGTGCACACCCGTGTGCACTGCACGAGGAGGAAGGCCAATCAGTGCAAAGTGGGTGATAAATAGATGTGCATCGCAGGCTCAAGGAGGCTGCCTCCCAGAGGGGGAAATCCCCGCCTGTCCCCGCCCCAACAGTCCCAAGATCTCCTGGTGCTCCCTCACACGCTTGCTCGGCTCCTGCAGCTGGCGACTGGCTTGGGGCCCCTCCCGGCCCCTGCGCGCCCCCTGCTGGAATCTCCGGCCGGGCCAGGGTCTGCAGGCGCAGGCGCTGGGCCCAGCTCGCTCTCATTTTTCATTAGCGAGATGGGCCGGGCCTGGGCGATATTAATCACAGCCTGTTGTGTAACCGCCTAGGGCTGCACAGAGGACAGAGCGGCTTTCCCGAAGGCCTCTGGTCCCTGAGACCCCCCCAGAAGGGCTGAGTTCTCAAGGATTCAGGGCTCCCTCCTCCTGGCGCTCCGCGTGCGCCTTCAGCTCCCAGCCCACCCCTGAGGAAGGCCAACCTGGGGACCTAGGTCTCAGCAAGCGCTTGTGGTTATGTTGGAAGCTGTGCCTTAAGAATGGAGAATTTTAGCCAGGCCTGATGTTCCATGCTGTAATCCCAGCACTCTGGGAGGCTGAGGCAGGAGGATCACAAGTTTGAGCCCAGCTTGGGCAACTAAGCGACTTAATGAGACCCTGTCTTAAAAAAAAATAAAAAGGGTTGGGGATGTAGGTAAGTGCAAAGGCCCTGGATTCAGTCCCCAGCACCACTGGTGGGAAAAATTACTGGGCACATAGCTCAGTGGTAGAGTGCTTCTCAATCATGTGCAAGACCTTGGGCTCTATCCAAGCACTGAATTTTTTTTTTTTTTTTTTTTTTTTAATTTTAAAAGTTAGCCAAGCATGGTGTTGCACGCCTGTAATCCCAGCACTCTGGAGGCTGAGGCAGGAGAATTGCTGTGAGTTGGAGGCCAGCCTGGGCTACATAGTAATACCCTGTCTCAAAAAAAAAAAAAAAAAAAAAAAAAAAATTAAATGAAGGAAGATAAGTACATATATTCAAAAAGCAGAAAAATGTTCATTTCTTAATCAACCTAAGCTGGACTAGCTGGATTTGGAGGTTCTTGAGTTTCTGGTTCATTTCTCCCCCTTTGTTAATGGCATAAAACTCGTGGAGGCTGTGAACATGCCAGGGATCATGCTAAGTGCTTCAAAAATCCCTTTTCATTCTCACAGGAACATCTCATCCCACAAATAAAGGTGGGCGGAGAGCTCATGAGTGACTTGCCCAAGGCCCCCCAGCTGGAGGCCAGATTCTGGTTGGCAGCCTGACTGCCTCTGTGCCCCACTGACCTCCGCACCCCCTGCTCTCTGTCTCTAAATCAGCCCAGCCCTGCCCACCAGCCCCAACCCTGTCCATCCTCCAGGGCCTGAAACAGAAAACATGTATTGGCCATGTTAAATATACACGAGGAAATAGCAGGGCCCAGATCGTTAAATATTAAGGCCATCTGTAGTCATAAGAAGATTCTAGACAGTTTATGTGTGTGAGCGTGTGCGCCTTTGTGCATGGTTTTTTTGAGACAGGATCTTGCTGTGTACCCCAGGCTGGCCTCAAACTTGTGGTGATCCTCCTACCTCAGCCACAGGAGTGCAGGGATTACAGGCGTGTGCTGCCATGCCCTGTTAATTTTGGTTTTTTTTGTTGTTGTTGTTGTGGGCATTTGTTTTGTTTGCAGTACTGGGGATTGAACCCAGGGCCTTCCCACACAGCCGCATCCCCGGCCACTTTGTATTTTTCATGTTGAGACAGACAAGTGTTGAGGGCACATGAAAAGAAAGCTCAGGTTTGGTGTGATTTGTCCACCAAAGGTTCACATGACAAAAGCTTGACCCCAGTGTGGCAAAATTCAGGCAATGGGTCCTTTAAGAATTGGAACCAGGGCCAGGGATATAGCTCAGTGGCACAGCGCCTGCCTGGCAAGCACGAGGTCTTCAGTTCTATTTCTGGTACCAAAAATAAAAAAAAAATTGGGACCAGCCAGGCGTGCTTGCACACGCCTGTAATCCCAGCACTTGGGAGGCTGAGGCAGGAGGATTGCCATGAGTTCAAGGCCAGCCTGGGCAAAGTGGTCTCAAGACCAGTCTGAACTACATAGATAAGCAGGTGTCGTGGTGCACACCTGTGATCCAGCTACTCAGGAGGTTGATGCAAGACCAGCCTGGGCAACTTAATGAGACCCTGTCTCAAGAGAACAAGAAAAAGGCCTGAGGTTGTAGCTAAGTGATAGAGTGCTTGCTTAGCATGAGAGGGGCCCTGAGTTCAGTCCCCAATACTGAAAGGAAGAGATTAATCCTGGTCCCCAGGAGTGGGTTGTTATAGAAAAAGCCAGCCTTCCCCTCCCTGTGTGTAGCTTTCTGTCTCGCCACACCATCCATCCCTGTCACAGGCTCCCATCATGATGGCACCTGCCACACTGTGATACAGTCTCAAGGCCCTCGTCAGAGCCACACGGAGCTGGCACCTGCTCTCACATCTCCAAAACTGTGCCCCTAAAAACTTCTTGTCTCTTTCTTTTCCTTTCTTTCTTTCTTTCTTTCTTTCTTTCTTTCTTTCTTTCTTTCTTTCTTTCTTTCTTTCTTTCTTTCTTTCTTTCTTTCTTTCTTTTAACCTCCTGTCTTTATAAAAGCCCCAGCCCCAGGTGTTTTACTACAGCAAGATAAAAGAAGAGTAAGACAATGTCCCTGCCAGAACTAAAGGGACCTGAGTTTTTTGGGGCTCGGAAGTCTTGGCCAGACCCCACCTCTCCTGCGACCAGTGCCAGCACCCTGCGGTCCTACCCCAGGCTCCCAGAGAGCAGCGGGCCACACCTCGTCCTGGGACACAGTGTCTGTTGTCCACACCCCTTGTCCTCCACAGCATGCACTGAGTTCTCCTTAGCCTTCCTCTTCTCTCACCATGAACTACATTGTGTCTGAGGAGCATGCTGACTCTGCTTAAACAGAGATCATGGCAGCCTCCTCCTGTCCCCACTGTGTGATGAATGTCACCTGCTCAGTGACATGGGCTCACCGCTTCCAGCCCTTTCCCCAAGACCGACAGGCATATGTGTTGGCTCAGACCACCTGCACCACTGCCGCCCCACAGACAGGTGATCAGGGCTCAGAGGGGCATGTGTGGCTCGTTTAAGTCATGCAATATGCAAGTGACTGTGGCAGACTTGAACCCAGGGCTACCTGAAGCAAATGCCCACGTTTGTCACCCATGTCTCCTGTTGAGGGACAGCACTGCACAGCCAGCTCTCGGTGTCTCTGTGTCAGCACTTTCCAGGCAGCAGGGGCCTTGGCTCTCAGGTTGGGGGAGCGAGGATGGTGACAAGAGCGGCTGTTATTGTTCCCTATGTTTCGTGTTTAGCCCAGGCATTGAATTTTGCCCATTATGTCAGCCAGTCCTCCAAATATCCCCTTTCACAAATGAGAAAACATGCTCAAGAGGATTAGGAGCTTGCCACTGGCTCACAGCTTGGGAGTGACAGCAGATTTGGAGCTTGGCTTGGTGTTGCACGCCTGTGAGTCCAGCCCTTGGAGAGGCAGAGGCAGGAAGATCCCAAATTCAAGTGCAGCCTAGGGAACTTAGTGATTTAGCAAAACCCTGGCTCTAAAATAAAGAATAAAGGGCCAGGGATACAGCTCAGCAGCACAGCGCCTGCTTGGCAAGCACAAGGTCCTGAGATCGATTCCTGGTACCAAAAAAAAGAAAGAAAGAATAAGAAAAGGGCTGGGATGTAGCTAAGTGCGAAGGCCCTGGGTTCAATCCCCAGTGCTGTACGGAAAAAAAAAAAAAAAAAAAAAAAAGAGGATTTAGACCCAGATCTGGCCAGGCCTGAGCCACGACCAAACCTGTACTGAGCCCCGCCCAAACCTGCCTGCCAGGGTTATTTCCCTCCGACACCACGTGAATTCTGTCTGCCTTGGCGATGGGCCGGGGATGCGGGCCTGGTAAGCTAGGCCTCTGAGACTCAGAGTGCCTGGCCTCTTGTCCCTGTGGGTCCTCCTGTCCCCTCAGTGCTGCTGATGCTGCCCCCTTCCCTCAGGAGAGCTGTTCTGGGTGCCAAGATGGGAGCCAGGTGACAGCTGAGTGTCTGCTGGAACCCTGGGAACATGAGTAACTCATCTGTCTGGCCGGGCGGAGGGGCCAGAGCTCAGACTGCTTTACAACAGTTTCTTTTTTTTTTTTTTTTGTGGGTACTGGGGGGTCGACCTCAGGACCTCGTGCGCCAACAGGCACCCGTGCCGCTGAGCGATATCACCGGCCCCTTTTTCATATGTGGGATCCGGGAGTCGAACTCGGGCCCTCGTGCTTGCAAGGCAGGCGCTTATGCCGCTGAGCCATCTCACCGGCCCCAGATCTTTTTTTTTTTTGAGACAGAGTCTCCCTTTGTAGTTCAGGCTGCCCTAGAACTCATGATGATCCTCCTGCCTCAGCCTCCTGAGTGCTGGGATTACAGGTGTGCACCAATATGGTTGGCAACAGTTTCCCTCCTTTCAACGGGACTGAAAGCATTTATCCCCAAGAGGGGGGAAGAAGGGGTGGGAGATGGACAGTGGGGACTGTGAATGGGCCCTGAGATCCCCAGCGCAGGAGGAGGTGGACGGTAGATAGATGCAGGGAGGGCTTTTTTGGTGCCAAGTGACAGAAAAGCTAACCCCAACTGGTTAAAGCACAAAGTAGATCTATTGGCTCATAGAACAGAAAAGCCCAGGGGTAGAACAGGCTTTAGGGGTAGCTTGATCAAGGGACCAAAGGAGGGCTCCAAACCCCAGCCTCTCAGCCAGCCCTCCCAAGCTGCTTTTCCCGCCTGTGTATCACGCTGGCTGGAGCTCTCAACCTTCCACCACTCAGACCAAAGGAGAAGGTGAGCAGCGGATTGAGTTCTACCGGGTGTGGATGGCTCAGGAGTCACAGGGAATGTGATGCCTGATTGACTGGTCCTGCGCAGCCCCCACCTCTGGGTGGGTCAGCAATACCAGAGTCCAGGGCGGGGTGTGGTGCCTATAGCCCTTGTTAGGATGCAGTTTTAGGAGCAGGATGGGTGGGTGTTGGATGTGAGAGGAAGAGAGGGAGGGAGTGAGGGAGGAAGGAAGGAAGGAAAATCCACTTGGATTAATCAGAGATGTGGGAGATGGGCCGGCATGCTGGTGCACACCTGTAATCTCAGTACTCTGGAGGCTCAGGCAGGAGGATCGCCATGAGTTCAAGGCCAGCCTGGGCTACATAGCGAGACCTTATCTCAAAAATAAAATAAAGTTAGATAAGATGTGGCAAATGGCTTACAGATTATGCTCCATGAATTCATTTGTAAATCAGTTTAGAACTCAGAGCACATTTTTACCTAGTGGGAAGAGGAGAGGGGAATTTTTACGTTTCCCAGGCTAGCCTTTAAAAATGTCACTTAATCTGCAATACAGTAGAAATGCTAGATATTTGCGATGAAAAGCAGCAAAACTTCCAACCCTGGGCTAGAAATGAGAACATGCCTTGGGTGTGAGAGCTGCCCTGTTGGATCCGAGCCGCATGGTGGAGAGAAGCCATTGGCTGCCTGAGGCTGGGCCAGGCTCTGCAGAGACTAGGGGCTTTGGGCATCCTGACGGGGGAGGTGACCAGGCTCTGTCTGTGCTGCGTGTCCCTCCCCCCAGGATGCTTTTCCTTTCTTTTTGTACAGAGGAGTTCAGAACAGTCCTCACATCTTGATGACAAGTAAGGTGTGCAACTCTGGCATCCCTGCCACCCCTGGAGGTTTTTGACTCCCAGGAGGACCAGGAGAGTAGGAGTTGGTCTCATAGCAGCGGGATGGAAGGAGCCAAAAGAGGTGCAGGTGGGGGAGCTGCTTAAACCATGTGTAGTGGCATATACCTGTAATCCCAGCACCTTGGGAGCCTGAGGCAGGAGGATGGAAAGTCTGAGCCAGCCTGAGCAATTTTGTGACTTAGTGAGATCATGTCTCAAAATAAAATAAAAGGGGGCCGGTGAGATGGCTCAGCGGCATAAGCGCCTGCCTTGCAAGCGCGAGGGCCCGAGTTCGACTCCCGGATCCCACATACGAAAAAGGGGCCGGTGATATCGCTCAGCGGCACGGGCGCCTGTTGGTGCGCGAGGTCCTGAGGTCGACCCCCCGGTACCCACAAAAAAAAAAAAATAATAAAATAAAATAAAATAAAATAAAAGGGCTGGTGAGATAGCTCAGCAGCATAAGCACGTGCTCGCAAGCGCGAGGTCCTGAGTTCAACCCCCAGTACCCACAAAAAATAAATAAATAAAATAAAATAAAATAAAAAATTTTTTAAAAGGGCTGGGGATACAGTTCAGTGGGAGAGGCCTCAGTTAATCCCCAGCACTGCAGTAGGAACATACATACGACTATACATACAAGTTGAGCATCACTTATCCAAAAATCTAGCTGTGAGTGGTGGCACATGCCTGTAATCCCAGCACTTGGGAGGCTGAGGCAGGAGGATTGTCGTGGGTTCAAGGGAGACCCTGTCTCAAAACAAAACAAAACAAAAAAATCCAAAATTCAAAATGTGGGGGCTGGTGAGATAGCTCAGCGGCATAAGCGCCTGCCGGGCAAGTGCAAGGTCCTGAGTTCGATCCCCGGTACCCACAAAAAAAAATTCAAAATGTACCAAATCTGAAACTTTTCTTTTTTTCGTGGGTAGGGCACTAGGCATTGAATCCACAGGTGCTCTCCCACTGAGCTACATCCCCAGTCCTTTTTTTTTTTTTTTTTTTTTTTTTTGTGGGTACCGGGGGGTCGACCTCAGGACCTCGCGCGCCAACAGGCACCCATGCCGCTGAGCGATATCACCGGCCCCTTTTTCGTATGTGGGATCCGGGAGTCGAACTCGGGCCCTGGCGTCCTTTTGGTTTTTTGAGACAGTGTTGTTGATAAATTGCGAAGGCTGGGCTTGAATTTGTGATCCTCCTGCCTTAGCCTCCCAGAGTGGCTGCCCACCACCACACCTCATTCATAATCCAAAGCTTTTTTTTTTTTTTTTTTTTTTTGTGGGTACCGGGGCTCGACCTCAGGACCTCGCGTGCCAGCAGGCGCCCGTGCCGCTGAACGATATCACCGGCCCTTTTTTCGTATGTGGGTTCCGGGAGTTGAACTCGGGCCCTCGCGCTTGCCAGGCAGGCACTTATGCCGCTGAGCTAACTCACCAGCCCAATCCAAAGCTTTTTGAGCTCTGATATGATGCCACTGATAGAAAACTCCACACCATGAAATTTTATTTCATGCACAAAATTACTAAAAATACAGTATTGTACAAAATTTATCTTCAGGCTTAACTAGGTGTGGTGGTGCACACCTGTCATCTCACCATGTGGCTGAGGCAGGAGGATTGCTGCAAGTTTGAGGCCAGCCTGGGCTACATAGTGAGTTCAAGGTCCACCTGAACTGCACAGTGAGACCCTGCCTCAAAAAAAAAAAAAAAAAAGTAGTGGGCTACATAGAGGGTCCAGGGACTTCACCTGGGCCGGGGTTCAGGGAGGGCTTCCTGGAGGCAGTGAAGGCCCATGGAGCGGGACAGCCTTGGGGAGGTCAAAGCAGGGAGGAACGTGGTATACCTAGGAGCCGCAAGGCCTGTGCACAGAGCAGGCTGGTAAGGGCAGATTTGGAAGAGGCTCAGGGACTCAATTGGGATTGGAGCAAATCCTGCTATAGAAAAGGGTGGGCTTCTTTTTGCTTTTGCTTTCTTTTTTTTTCTCTTCCTCTTCCTCCTCCCCTTCTTCCTCTTCTCTCCTCCTCCTCTTCCTCTTTCTCCTCATCCTCTTCCTCTTTTTCTTCTTCCTCTTGTGGTGCTAGGGACTGAACCCAGGGCCTGCATACTGACCTACATTCCCACACCCTTTTTTATTTTCTATTTTAAGACAGGGTCTTGCTAAATCGATAAATTGTCCAGGTTGGGCTCCAACTTGTGATCCTCCTGCCTCAGCCTCCCAGAGTGCTGAGATTATAATGTGTTACCATGCCCAACTGCTGGGGCGAGTTTCTTAAACTCTGGTTCTTGCTGTTTCCCTATTTGCAAAACAGCATCTTCTCCAACTCTGTGCTAACCTCAGTAAGAACTTACCAAGGCCAGGCCTTTTCCAAAGTACTCTGCCTGATATAACTAATTGGCCACTCACCCTACTCCTGTGAAATAACCACTGCCCCCACCTCACAGCTGATGACCAGGCTGGGATGGAAAGGGTGGGATGAGATGAAAGTAGGCGAAACACTTAGCAAGGGCCTGGCCACCAGGGTTGCTCAACCATTTTTGCTATTGTTGTTTATTTATCCAAAGGGCAATGGGAAGCCATTGTAAGGTTCTCAGAAAGAAAGAAGACATTTTACACTTGACCTTAGCCGGAAGGCCAAGAACCAGTGTGAGAGAGTGCTTTAAAAACAATGCCTGTGGGCCGGTGAGATGGCTTCACAGCATAAGTGCCTGCCTGGCAAGCGCGAGGTCCTGAGTTCGACTCCCAGAACCCACATATGAAAAAAGGGCCGGTGATATCGCTCAGCGGCACGGGCGCCTGCTGGCGCACAAGGTCCTGAGGTCGACCCCCGCTACCCACAAAAAAAAAAAAATGGGTGTGGGCTGAGCGTGGTGGCACACACCTGTGATCCCAGCACTCAGGAGGCTGAGGCAGGAGGTTCACCACGAGTGAAGGCCAGCCTGGGCTGGGCTACATAGTGAGACCCTGTCTCAAAAAAAAAAAAAAAAAAAAGAAAAGAAAAGAAAAAGAGAAAGAATGTGTGTGAGGGTCCAGAGTAGAGGGAGCACAGGAGGCCACGCGGGGGTGGGGGAGCGCTTTGTAAAATCCCCAGTCTGCTCCAGGGGGAGTTGCAGGCTGCAGTGTGAGTAGGCAAGGGTGGAGGGGCAGGGGCCAGGGGCCAAGGGACACTTGCCATTGGCTGTAGCCCAGGGTAGGGCAGTGTGGTGCTGAGGGCCAGGTGTTGGGCCCTCTGTTTGGGACAGTGACTGTCAGCAGGACAGGGGGCAACAATCACAGGACGCCCACATTCAAGAGCCTGAGCTCCTGCAGCCCCAGCCGCTGTCCTGTTCCCTCACGCGGGAAAGCGAAGGCCGAATGCAGAGGTTCCAGGACCTCCCAGTACGGAGCTGCTGGACCTGGGGTTAATCCAGGCTGCCTGAATCCAGACCCAGGGACCCAGTGTCTGCAGTCTCTTTGCCCTGTGTGTGCAAATGCTAGGGCTCTCCCAGGTGAAAGACAAGGTGTCCATCCCCAAGGGTTTCCACTCTAACCTTAAAACCCATGCCAGGCATGGTGACATGCATCAGCTACTCAGGAGGCTGAGGCAGGAGGCTTGCTTGACACCAAGAGTTCAAGGCCAACCTGGACTACATAGCGAGACTGTCTCAAAAAAAAAAAAAAAAAAAAAAAGGGTAAACCAAATTTACTGGGGAATAGGAATAGCTCCTGAGATGAGAGGGGTCCTGAATGGATTGTCACTTCTGTGAGAAAGTTTTATAGAGCAAAATCACAAGGTGGGTATAACGTGGGTCTAAACTATAATCAACCAATATGATTCCAAGTATAGCCGCTTGGCTGATATCGACCTGGTAGGAGCAGAGGCATATGGATGACATCATTCACCTTGGTCGATAATTTATAGTCTTAGTCTTGTTTTTAGTCTTAGTATTAGAGACACCTAAATTAGGTAGAAATATAGCATGCAGTTAGACAGGGCTGGGCCCTCCAGGGAGTCAGTGCAGGAGATGAGAACCCATCAGGACTGTGGCTGGAGACATCTGAAGATTAATTCACAATGGCTGGTTTTACACACTTCCCTTAGGGATGAACGGAGGCTTGGGGTTATTGGTTTCACCCTTTTGAGATCTCCCACGATCTCACTGGGGGTGGGCCATCCTCTCCCACCCACTAAGACTAAGACTAAAGACAAGACTAAGACTACAGATGATCGACCAAGGTTAATGATGTCACCCATGTGCCCTTGCTACCATTAGATCAATATTACCTAAGCGATTATACTTGAAATCTTATTGGTTGATCAAATTTTGAACCACATTGTATCCACTTCATGATTTTGCTCTACAAAACTTCCTTTGAGAGGTGGGCTCGTTGACAGCCCACTCAGGACCACTCCAGTCTCTCAGGAGCTATTCCTATTCCCCATTCCCCCACCCCCACTCCCCATTCCTTTTCTCCAATAAATTTTCCTTTTTTTTTTTTTTAATGTGGGTACTGGGAGTCAAACTCAGAACATTGCGCTTGCCAGGCAGGCGCTTATGCCGCTGAGCTATATCACCGGCCCAATTTTCCTACTCTTTTTGTGTGTGTGTGTGTGTGTGTGGGTACCGGGGGTTGACCTCAGGACCTCGTGTGCCAGCAGGCGCCCATGCCGCTGAGCTATATCACCGGCCCTTTTTTCGTATGTGGGTTCTGGGAGCAAACTCGGGCCCTCGCGCTTGCCAGGCAGGTGCTTACGCCGCTGAGCCATCTCACTGGCCCAATTTTCCTACTCTTAACCTCTGTTGTTCCTTGGAATTCATTCTTCGACTTCAGGGGACACAACTCAGCATATTTTACATCTAGCATATCTCCTATATCATTAGTAGTTGGGAGATGGTGGCCCACCCAACCCCTAATGAGATAATGGTTTGTCTATACAAGAACTCTCAAAAGGGTGACACCAATAACCCCAAACCTCCATTCATCCCTTTGGGAATTATGTAAATCTGGCCACTGTAACTTTAATCTTCTTCAGATGCACCTCCAGCCGCAGTTGTGTTCTCATCTTTTGCACTGACTCCCTTGAGGACCCAGCCCTGTCTCACTGCCTAGATTATTTCTACATATTTAGCTGTCTGTAATAGTACCAGGGATTGAACCCAGGGCCTTTGCCCTGAGCTGCATTTCCAGCCTTTTTATTTTTTATTTTGAGACAGGGTCTTGCTAAACCTTTAAATTGCCCAGGTTGGGTTTGAATTTGTGATCCTCCTGCCTCAGCCTCCCAGGGTGTTGCAATTATAGTCATGTACCACCATGCCTGGCTTCCATTTATTTTTTTTTTTTTATTTTTTTTTTTTTGGTGGGTACCGTGGGGTCAACCTCAGGACCTTGCGCACCAGCAGGCGCCCGTGCCACTGAGCGATATCACTGGCCCCTTTTTCGTATGTGGGTTCCGGGAGTCGAACTCGGGCCCTCGCGCTTGCTGGGCAGGCGCTTAAGCCGCTGAGCCATCTCACCGGCCCCTCCATTTATATTTTTAACATCACTCTATTTCTGTGATTGAATCTACCCTTTTAGTTTAAATCGTGTTTGTTTCTGTTTTCTTCTTCGTTTTGTACATTGTAATATTTAGATCTTGTTTTTACAAAAGAACTAGCTCAAGGACATATGTGTTAATTCTATTGTTCTATTTTCTAATTTATTCTTTTCATTTCTTTCTTCTTCATCTTTGGAGATTTAAAAAAATATTTCTAGATTATGTTATGAATGATTTTTGTTTTTGATGTTGTTTTGAGACAGGGCCTCACAGTGTAGTTCAAACTGGCCTTGAATTTACTATGTAGCCTAAGCTGGCCTCGAATTGCTGCTGTCCTCCTCCCCAGTGCTGGGATTACAGGCATGTGCCACCACACCCAGTTTTCTAAATGAACACTGAAAGGGGGATTTGGGATTGAACTTGGAGGCTTTATACTGAGCTACATTCCCAAACTGGCCAGCCTTCTTTCCTTCCTTCTTTCCTCCCTCCCTACCTCCCTCCTTTCATTCTTTTTTTGAGACAGGTTCTCCCTAAGTCGCTAAATTCCCCAGGCTGGGCTGGAATTTACAATCCTCCTGCTTCAGCCTCCCAGAGACCTGGGCTTACAGGGCTGCGCTACTGCTCCTAGCCTAGATTAACACGTTATTCTTGTTTCCTCCTTTATTCAAAAGCTATTTGGAGAACTTTCAGTAGCTGATTCCTAATATTAATTTCTAGTTTCAGCATTTTGCAAACAGGGTCTATAGCTAGATGACATCTGCAATTTTGAAATTTATTGGGATTTTCTCCATGGTAGAAAATATGATCCATGTTTACAATTATCTCACAAATTCTGGAAAATCATCTGGGTAACTAAAGGGCCTAAGCCAACATCCAAGAGCATCCATCTAGAGGAACTGGCAAGAAGAGCAAAATGTGAACAGGAAGTGAGCTGCAAAGAGGAAATGATTTTGTCAGCAAAGGGACAGAGAACTGGCTTTTTTGGTACCTACCACAGGCCTGGCACTGTGCTGGGCACTTTGCATATCTTACCTCATTCAGTGGGAGGCACGATCCTTTAGAGCAGGAAACTGAGGCTCAAGGAGGTTAAGTAACTTATTTACCAAGCCGTTTCCTGTTCAGCGGTCTCTTCTTGCTTTACCAAGCAATTTCTCACCTTTCCTTCAATACTGGGTTGGGGCCGGGGATATAGCTCAGTGACAGTGCGCCTGCCTGGCAAGTGCAAGGCCCTGAGTTTGATTCCTGGTACCAAAAAAAAAAAAAAAAAAAAAAAAGACTGGGTTTAGCCAGGTGTGGTGGCACACGCCTGTACTCCTAGCACTCAGGAGGCTGAGGCAGGAGGATCCCCATGGATTCAAGGCCAGCCTGAACTACATAGGGAGACTGGAGGGTGGACCGGGTTTAAACATCACCTCTTAGGCAGGGGTAGAGTCCTTGCCTAGCCTGGCCAGGCATGGGTTTGATCTCCAACACCAAAAAAAAAAAAATCACTTTTTTTTTTGACAGGGTCTCTCTATGGCTTCAGGCTGAACTTGAACTCACTATGTAACCCAGGCTGGCCTCAAACTTGCTGCGATCCTCCTGCCTCAGCCTCCTGAGTCCTGAGATTACGGCCGTGTACCACCACAACTGGCAAGAATCACTGTTTTTTTTGTTTGTTTGTTTTGTTTTTTTAAATCTTTTTAAACCAAATAATTTATTTTGAATAATTGTTGAAATTCTCAAGATGAACTGGATGCTGCCATAGCTGCTCTCTTGGGCTTAGGTGTTGTTCTTTCATGGACTCCATGCCTGAATCTGCGAAAGTTTTTCGGTGCCTCGTTCACCCAGTTCCAGTGTTATCTGACCTTTTAGCCTTTGCACTCCAGTTATGCTTTTTCTTGCGCTTGGCAGGGCAGCCACATTTGTCACAGGTCGACTTCTGAAGGTGGTAGCCCTTAGAGCCACAGTGGCGGCACAAAGTGTGCATCTTCTTACAACACTTCTCAAATGATGATGAATGACGACATTCCCTTGTCATCTCGCTTGGCTGCCGAGACCAAAAAGAATCACTTATGGGAAGGCCTCCTGCAGAAAAGACCTGCAAAACCCTCTTCTGTGCTCTTGATCACGAGGTGTGATCAAAAACTACACTTTTTGTTTGTTTTCTTTTGTCTTTTTTGTTTTTCAGACAGGGTCTCACTGTGTACTTCTGGTGGCCTTGAACTCACTATGTAGCCCAGGCTGGCCTGGAACTCCTAGCAATCCTGAGTGTTGAGATTACAGGCCTGTATCACCCTGCCCAGCAAATTTTTAAAAACTTATTACAGTAAAAGACACATAGGCATTAACCCCTCAAAGTACTTCCCCTTTCATTGAACACACTCCTCCCATCCTTTTGTCCCTTTCTGAAGCAGTTCTGGAAGTCCTCTTTCATGACTATCTTTAGTTGGGCTGCCTCTGTGTCTTTTTTTTTTTTATCATTAATTAAATTTATTGGTACAGTTTAGTCACACATAATGATCACATTCATTATAGAGAACTTGTACCTGCACACGATATACCCTGATGCTGATTTTTTATTTTCCTCGTTCCCCTCCCCTCGCTTCTGCTCTTCTTCCTCTTCTTTACTAAAGTTTTGTTTCCCTCTTCTTCTTTTTTTTTTTGGTACCAGGACTCGAACTCAGGACCTTGCGCTTGCCAGACAAGTGCTGTGCCACTGAGCTATATCCCCAGCTCCATTTTATTCTTCTTTTCTCATTTTTTTTTCCTTGTCGCTACCTTCCTTTCCTCCTCTCCCTCCCTAGTTCCCCTTATCATTTGAACAGTTTCTTCCTATTTCACAATATCTATTATACATTTTGGTTCGTATTTATACTTTCGGCTGGGCATGGTGGCTGGTACACCTGTGATCCCAGCACTCGGGAGGCTGAGGCAGGAGGATCACTGTGAATTCGAGGTCAGCCTGGACTACAGAGCGAGACCCTGTCTCAAAAAACAAAAACAAAACAAAACAAAACAAAAAGTCTAACAAAGGAAGCAAAAGATCCTTACATTGAAAACTACAGAACTCTGAAAAAGGAGATTGAAAAAAAATAAAAAGGAGATTGAAGAGAATATCAAAAAGTGGAAAGATATTCCTTGCTCTTGGGTAGGAAGAACCAACATTGTAAAAATGGCCATACTCCCAAAATTGTTATACAGATTTAATGCAATCCCAATAAAAATACCAATAACATATCTCATAAAACTAGAGAAAACATTACAAAAATTCATTTGGAACCACAAGAGACCTAGAATAGCAAAAGCAATTCTGGGCAACAAAGGCAAGGCAGGCGGCATCAATCCCTGACTTGAAAGATTCTACAATGTGATAAAAACAGCATGGTACTGGCAAAAAAAAAAAAAAAAAAAAAAAAACAGACCTGAGGATCAGTGGGACAGATTACAAGATACAAAGAAGGGGCCGGTGAGATGGCTCAGCGGCGTAAGCACCTGCCTGGCAAGTGTGAGGGCCCAAGTTCGACTCCCGGAACCCACATACAAAAAAAAGGGCCGGTGATATCGCTCAGTGGCACGGGTGCCTGCTGGTGCTCGAGGTCCTGAGGTCGACCCCCGGTACCCACAAAAAAAAAAAAAAGATACAAAGAAAACTCCAAACACACTCAGCCGACTTATCTTCGACCAGGGGGCCAAACACTTCACTGGAAGAAAGATAGCCTCTTTAATAAATGGTGCTGGAAAAACTGGCTTTGCACATGCTGAAGACTAAAACTAGACCCATGTCTATCACCATGCACTAAACTATAATTGAAATGGGTCAAAGATCTAGATATTAAAACAGAAACACTAAATCTTCCTCTATGTCTTCAGTGATTCAAAACATTTACCTCTCATGGTCATTTTGACTTTGAGGAAGATCCAGAAGTTGCATGGAGGTAGATGGAGTGAATAAGGTGGATGAGGACTCACTGGGATATTTTCACGCATCTGCCTTTCCATTGGATGGTGCTTGGCAGCAGCATTCACCACACTTTTGATCACACTCAGGGAAGAGGACTTCCAGAACTACTTCAGAAAGTGGCAAGAATGATGGGATAGAGGGGCATGGTGGCACACACCTGTAATCCCAGCACTCGGGAGGCTGAGACAGGAGGATCACTGGGAGTTGGAGGCCAGCCTGGGCTACATACTGAGTTCAAGTTCAGCCTGAACTACATAGCGAGACACTGTCTCAAAAAACAAACAAATAAACAAACAAAAAACCAAGGGAATAAGTGTGTTTCAAGCAAAGGTGAAGGGGAGGATTTGGAGGGAACTTTAGGGCAAGGTACCTTTTACTGTAATAATGTTTGAATTTAAACATTAACCGTATTTTTCAATTACCCCTTGTAATTCAGCATATCTGTCACCCTAGGGTTCCCTGGAGACCCTTGGGGATGCCCAGCACATTGTGGGCACACAATAGGTGTTCGTTGATTGAAGAATAAAGACTAACCGGGACGAAAGAGAAGGTTCAGCACAGGCCACACCCCCTTTGGACCCTACCAGAAGCTGGTGCTGGGGGGCACAGAGAGGTGACTGGTCCTGAGCCCTACAGCAGCCGTCCTCCTAGTGCAGGCGCTCCTCGTCGCCCACGCAGCCGCAGCCTGCGCAATAAGCGCATCGGAGTGAAGGATTCAGGGACAGAAACGGGCCAAGGTCGCACAGCTGGGCAGCTGCCACAGCCAAGAGCGCTTGGGGCTCCAGCCGCTGCCACCTCGGAACTTGAACCCGGGTCCTTGTGGGCACCCCCCACTGCCACCTTGGTGGCGGAGACTGTAAATTCCCCTCCTGACGTGCTGTCCTGAGGCTTCACAATGGAGCCTTTCTTCGGCAGACTGTTTAATTAATGCCTTAGAGGAAACCCAGGAGGGAGATCTCTGATGTTCCACGTTAGCCAGCGTCTGTGCTCACGTACAATAAACCTTTCTAAGCGCCGTGAGAGGTCCCGGATGGCCCGGGACACTGGGACCCGCGCCGGGCTGGGGAGGACGTTGTGCAGGGACCTTCGGGTAGCCCTGCCCGGAGTCCCCCACGGTAGCTGCTTCCAGGGCTCTCGGGGATCCGCCCTCGGCCAGCTCCTCCCCGTCCTGTTCCCACCCTGCAACGTCTTTATCTCCCTTCACATAAAGCTCTATTCTCTTGTGCACAAGACACTTTCACAATAGACGTCTATTCAACCCCGAGCCCATATCAACCGCTACTGCTGGACCCGCTTTCCTCCTTGTTCTTCAAACATGTGCCAGGGAAGAGAAACCGTGGCATTCCTGCCAGTGTCTCCTACAGACTGGAAGCTTACTGAAGGCCGGGCCTGGTCCTTTCATCATTGACGGCAGAACAAATGAGAAGCCTCGATCTTGTTTTCTAAATATTGAAGTAATCGCTGAAAAATAATCAGCTGGGTGTTGTGGCGCACATCTGTGATCCCAACACTCTGGGAGGCTGAGGCAGGAGGACTGCAAGTTCAGGAGCTCAGCCCGAGCAATTTAGCAATTTAATGAGATGTTTGAAAAGAAAAATAAAAAGGAGTGAGGATGTAGCACAGTGCAAAGGCTCTGGGTTCAATCCACATTATCCCCCTTAAAAATACATATAAAATCTTACCACAGAAACAAAACCAAACAATACAAGAACATAAGGAAACTATTTATTTATTTATTTTTGGGTTTTGGAGACAGGGTCTCACTATGTAGTCCAGGCTGGCCTTGCACTCACTATGAAGCCCATGCTGCCCTCACAGTGAACCTCCTGCCTTAGCCTCCAGAGGCTGGGATCAAAAGCATGCACCACTATGCCCAGCTAAGGAAACTTTTGAAGGTGATGCTAACTACCTTGATTGTGGTGACTGTAACAAATGTGGTATATGCACATCCAAACTCACCAAAATGTATATATTAATTATGTATAATTTTAATATATCATTTATACCTTAATAACACTGGAGGGAGAAAAAAAAAAAAGGAAAAAAATCCAGCTTGCTCAAGGGAAAGAAAAATATGTACCATTATTTTAAAAAATTGACAAACATGCTAAAAAATACAAAAGAAGAAAATAAAATCACCTGTAATTCCAACAAACAGAAATAATTCTTTAACTTGTATTTCCTTCCAGGTACTTTGTATGTATTCTTCTGAATAAATATACATGTATCTCTAAAATTTTATAAACATAATGATGATACATTTCCTGTCATTAAATTTTTGTTTTTGTTTTTTGAGACAGGGTCTCAGTAAGTAGTCCAGGCTGGCCTCAAACCTACAGGCGATGCTCCTGCCTCAGCTTCCCCAGTGCTGGGATTACAGGTGTGTGCCACATCTCCAAATCTTCTTTAAAAATTTGAATTTGGGCCAGTGAGATAGCTCAGCGGCATGAGCACCTGCCTGGCAAGTATGAGGTCCTGAGTTCGACTCCCAGTACCCACATTAAAAAAAAAAATTGAATTTGGTGGCCCAGGCATTGTGGTGCACATCTGTAAACCAAGCACTTGGGAGGCTGAGGCCGGAGGATCCCTGGGAGTTTGAGGCCAGCCTGGGCTACAAAGTGAGTTCAAGTCCAGCTGAACTACATAGCGAGACCCTGTCTCAAAAAAAAAAAAAAAAAAAAAAAAGCTTGATTTTTAATAGCTTATATAGCATTACATCATCTGTGCATGCCATACCTTCTTTAAACACTTCCTCATTTTTGGATATTTAGGGTATTTCCTTCCTTTCTTCTTTTTTTTTTTTTTAGGTACGGGGAATTGAACTCACAACTTTGTGCTTGCCAGGCAGGCGCTGTGTCACTGGGCTATCCCTGGCCCATTTCCTTCCTTTCTTTTCCATTTTTCCTTTTAATTTTTGTCCATGTAAATAGCATTTTGATAAACACCCTTAAACACCTCTTTGTTCACTTTGCTGGTTACGTTTCTCAAGTTTCCAGAACTAGGGCCAGGGATATAGCTCAGTGGCACAGCACCTGCCTGGCAAGCACAAAGTTGGGAGTTTAATTCCCGGTACCTAAAAAAAAAAAAAAAGTTTCCAGAACTAAAGTCACTGCATCAAAGGGTAGAGATTTTCAACTCTGGTAATCTGCGCTACTGAATTATTTTGCAGGCCTTGTACCAATCTTCTCTCTCATGGTAATAAATATCACTAACTTGGCTTTTACTTATCTAAGTGTTTGGTGAAGCTGGCGGTTGCCTGTTTACGGTGGTCAGTCAAGGTTTCTATGGCAAACCTCTATTCTTCGTTTATCCAGGTAAGAACAGCTAAGTCACCATTCACCACAGTGGGGAAACCTGCACCCTAATTCTATGGAGGGGCTGGATGAGGTGGAGTACTTGAAGCACCTTGTCAACGCATCATCCTTAAAATAATTTGCAAATATCAGATGCTTGCCCCATCTATCCATGATTTTTGCTTTCTTTGGATTTCTCCCCAAAACCCAGAGGATTCCTAAATTGTTACTATATGTACTTCTGTTTGTTTGTTTGTGACAGGGTCTCCCTTTGTGCTATAGTTCAGGCTGGCCTTGAACTCACTATGTAGCCCAGATAGGTCTTGAACTCTCAGGATCCTCCTGCCTCAGCCTCCAGAGTGCTGAGATTATAGGCTTGTGCCACCACACCCGGCTTTGTTACTGTCCTGAGGACTCTGAGTTGCTGCCTTACACATCTCCCGTCATGAACTTAGTTCTCAGTGACTCCTCCAGCCACATCCCGACCCCTGTCGGTCCTCTCCAGAGTCTGACGCCAACTTTTGCCTTGCAGCTCACATCTGGGTCTGCCCTGGGGCCTCCTCTTTTCCTAGTCTGATTCCGGTAGGGAGGCTTGATATTAAAAATCAAATATTAGATATTGCAAAGCTGCTGATATCTTCTAAGAGGTTTGTTTGGTTCCTCCAGCGAAAGAAGCGGATTTTAGTAATCACCTGCTAATCTCCCAGCAGAGTTACTTGGTGGCAAGTCAGCAGAGCCATGAAGAGCTGCGTTTTACCCCATTCTCCGTTTACAAGATACTGAGGCTTTTCAGAGATGGAACATTTTGGAAGGTCTGCATCATGCATGCATCCTCCCTCGGGGAATAATGAGGATTAATAAATCTTACATAACAAACCTACATTCCATTCTCAGCTCTGGAGGGCAACACTTGGGCTCCTGACATGTTCTGGGGAGCCCCATTTACTGGTCTGTGTCCCTGAGGGTGAATCTGGAAGATTCCCTCGGGAGTTTAGGTAAGTCAGGGGGTTTGGCTAAATGGTGATATCTGTGAGTCTAAGCTCTGACCAGGGCTGCTTAACATTCAAATGGGCTTTACAACTTACAAAAGAGTGTCGCTCATCACCAGGCATGGTGGCACATGCCTCTAATCCAGGGACTTGGGAGGCTGAGGCAGGAAGATCAAAAATTCAAGCCCAGTCTGGGCAATTTAGTGACTTAGAGGGCTTTAAAATAAAAAATAGAAAAAAGCTGGGGATGTAGCTCAGTGTGAAAGCTCTGGGTGCAAGTCCTAGTACCGCAAAAAAAAAAAAAAAAAAATGAAAAGGGGAAAACAGATGCTGAGAGGGAACTACTAACTGGAAAGCCTGGCTGCAAATTCTGACTTCATCAAGCCATGATTGTGATCTTGGAACATTTTTTATCTTTTCTTTTCTTTCTTTTTTTTTTTTTTTTTTTTGCTGGGTTTCACTATGTAGTTCAGGTTGGCCTTAAACTCACTATGGAGCCCAGGCTGGCCTCAATCTCACAGGTATCCTCCTGCCTCAGCCTCCCAAGTGCTGGGATTACAGAGGTACACCACCATGCCTGGCAATTTTTCAGCTTTTCTGTGCCTAGGTTTCATTTATTAAAATGACACCAGCCTCCTAGAAAGTGCAGCCCTATGGTGGCACAAGGGCGACTGTACAAGAATGTTTATCATAGCAGATTCATAAAAGCAAAAATCTGCAAGCATCTCACAACCCCAACAATTTGTTTAAACAAAGTAAGATATGTGTCCACCATGGAATATCATTTTTTAAGAATGATAGTATGGATATTTATAGACAGAAAAGGCATTTGTGACATATTACTAGGTAAAAGTGGTTGCAATTCAATTGTATGATGCCAGTTTCAGTTTTGTAAAAAACACATTTACATGTATAGTCACGTATTTAACAATATTTATGTCACAGTTTTATTATGTGCATTTACACATAGGTATGGTGATATAAAATGTTCAAGGTTGGGCCGGTGAGATGGCTCAGCGGCGTAAGTGCCTGCCTTGCAAGCGCGAGGGCCCGAGTTCGACTCCCAGAACCCACATACAAAAAAGGGGCCGGTGATATCGCTCAGTGGCACGGGTGCCTGTTGGCGCGCGAGGTCCTGAGGTCGTCCCCCTGGTACCCACAAAAAAATAAAATAAAATAAATAAAATGTTCAAGGTTATATGCCCAAACCTAATGTCGCTATATGGGATTCTTTTTCAGTTTTGCTTAGTTGATTTTCAAATTCTTTCCCAATGAACTTGGGCTACATAGAAGTAATAAACGTGCAATATGTTTACAACACAGGAACTGGCACACTGGTGTCTACTACATTCCAGGAGGCACTTAGCTGGTGCCAAATTCACCTGCAGGCTTTTTAGAGAGCTGGCCATGGCAGCCCATGCCTGCAACCCCAGCACTCAGGAGGCTGAGGCAGGAGGATCCTATGAGTTCAAGGCCACCCTGGGCTATAAAGTGAGTTCAAGGCCACCCTGCAGTACATAGCAAGACTCCGTCTCAAAAAACTAAAAAAGAAAAGAAAAAAAAAAAAGGTCGTTTGGAGAACCAGGACCCACATAAAGAACCAGGGTGTTTTGAGAGATTTGAGGGCTCAGGAGAAGCCAAGAATCACCACAACCATGCGTGTAAGCTTCCTGTCTCTCTCCCTGAGCAAGCAAGGCCAGGTATCTGCTCCTAGGGCCTTTTTTGGTTTACCAGCCCATGTCTTCCAATTCCTATTCACTCCTCAAGCAGGCTACACTCCAGTCATCAGTCAACAGTTCTGCCCCGTTCGTTCCTGAGATGACACTCTGGACATTTTGTGTGAGTGTGTGTGGGGGGGTAAGCCCAGGGCCTTTAAACTGAGCTATGTCTCCAGTTTTTTTTTTTTTTTTGTGGGTACCGGGGGGTTGACCTCAGGACCTTGTACGCCAACAGGCACCCGTGCCACTGAGCGATATCACTGGCCCCTTTTTCGTATGTGGGATCCGGGAGTCGAACTCGGGCCCTCGTGCTTGCAAGGCAGGCGCTTACGCCGCTGAGCCATCTCACCGGCCCATTTTTTTTTTTTTTTTTTATCTTTTTGAGATGGGGTTTCACTATGTAGTTCAGGCTGGCCTCGAACTCACTTTGTAGCTCCCCAGGCTGGCCTTGAACTCACAGCGATCCTCCCGTGATCCCGAGTGCTGGGATTACAGGTGTGTGCCACCATGCCTGGCTTTTTTTTTTTTTTTTTTTGAGACAGGATCTAAATCGCCCTGGCTGGGCTCAAACTTCTGTTCCTCCTACCTCAGCCTCCCAGACTGCTGTGCCACCACGCTCCTCCCGGGTTCCGAAATCCAGCCTTCCTGAAGGAACATTTCTCCACAGCTGGCTCATCGTGCTTCTGGCCTGGTGAGTCACACTGGCTTCTACCCATTTCCCATTGCCAGGTGTCACTCCCTTATTATAGTAATAGTGAAGAAATACGACCAGGCGTTGGTGCTCATGCACCAAACACCATGCTAGGCATGGGCTCTTCGAAGCCCTGTGACAACTTTGAGAAGCAAGTATTGTCATCTGCATTTCGCAGGTGAGGAAATGTAGATTCGGAGAGGTCCACTTCCCCAGGGACAGTAGCAGCAAGTTGGCCTGGGCACTTAAACGGGTGTCTTTGCAGTCCCTGGGGTCTTCTGGCCCCATTTTACCCAAGTGAGGAGAGTGAGTCTAAGTTATTTGCTGAGACAAACTTACTCACCCACGTTCCGAAAGTCAGGAGGTAGGAGAGGCTAACATGTGAACCCTGCCCTGCCCTCACTGGGCCCGGACAACAGACTCCCTTGCCACTCAAGTACTTGTCCTCTTGACATTTCCAGGAAGCTGTGAGAATGTCCCTTGACCAGGGCCTTTGGACAGGCTGTTCCCTCCGGTCCTACTTCTGTAGATGTAGCCTCCTCCAGGAAGCCTTCCCTGAACACCCTAGTCCAAGTACATACTATGGCTGCCTGTCCTTTTGCTCCTGGCCCCTCCAGTCCTCACAGAGCAACGGTCAGGTCCTGGGCCTCAGGTCCTCAGCGAGGTAGTGGGCACAGAACAGTACTTAAAGAGCTTGCTGAATGAATGCTTGACTCTCAGAGGTATGGTTGGCTTTGTCCGGAAGGTATAGCTTGGGTGTGCCAGGGCCAGCAGGTAGTGACAGAAATGTGGCTTCTTACGTGCCCCATAAAGAGGGCATGCTGGGCCAAGGCTCTGGGCCACCAGGGCTTAGTGCACCGGTGACACAATCATGGTGTCCTTCTTGCTGAAGCAAACTCCCGCTTCTGTTTTCTCACTCGAGTCAGAAATTAATCATGTCTGAGTGACTGAAGTCATTGCTCACAGCACAGGGAGCCGGTGCAGGGTGGGGCGAGGGGCAGTGGCCTTGGGGCTGAAGTCTCCGAGGCCCAGGCCTCCCCGCTGGGGGAGGGGCGAGGCGTGGCAGGTCCCGTCCGGGGGACGCGGCAGTGGTGGGGGTAGAGACAATGGGGCTCCGCATCTGCTCCTCGCGGAGAGAAGGGACCCTCCAGCGAGGAGCCTGGGCGAGCAGGGAAGTGTGGGAGGAATTGATGAGGAGAGGGGCGGAGCCAAGGAGATGCCGCCGGGAGGAAGGAAGGGAAGGGGAAGGAAGAGAGGAGGGAGGGGAGAGGATCAGGCTTTCCTCCTCCTCCTCCTCCTCCTCCTCCTCCTCCTCCTCCTCGGTGACCTGATCTTGCGCCCGCCCTGGTTCGCATTGTTCCCAGCGGAAACTCTCGGGGAAGGGGGGGTCACCAGGACCTCGCGCACCCCCCCCCCGCCTGGGGGCTCCGGCCCAGGCATCCAGCAGGTGCTCAATCCTTACTTGGGAAAATGAGAAATGTGACCAACTTTGCTCTGGGAACTTTTCCCCTGGCTTCTCCCCACTCCTGCGGAGAAGCCGAGCAAGGAGCAGGTCTTGGGAGCACGCCCGGTCGCCCCAGGAATAACTGACCCTTCGTGGCGCCCCGGGAGCGGCCTCGCGTCCGAGTTCACAGGGCCGGGTGTCCGGCCCGTCCCGGAGCTGGGAGGCGGTCCTGCGGGGACCCGCGTGGGCCACTGCCACGGCTCGGCGACCCCCCTCACCCCCAGCAGTGGCCCGGGGCCGGCCTTGAGGACCCGCGGGGGGCCACCCCGAGCCCCTCCCCGCCCGCGCCGTCCGGGGCGCTGCCCACAGCTGTCCTCGGCTCTGCGGGGACTGTGGCTCCGAGCCCATCTGCCTACTTCAGAACAGAGAAGTGCGGCGCACACCCAGCCGCGACCTCTGGCAGGGGCGGGGGCGGCCTCGGACCCCCGCCCGCACCCCGCAGGAGTCGGGCACCCAGGGGCCCCACCCGCGCCCCAACCCCCAAACTTCCCTTTGGGGAGGACGCTTCCCGGGGGGCGGGGTCCCTGCGCCCCCTTTGTGCCGGGCAGGCCGGGGGTGCCCCCATTTCCACGCGAGGTCCTGACGCTCCCTTCTCCCCAGCTTGTTAATCTTTGTTCCCCTTTTCTGCTGAGAGGAGAGAAAAATAAATAAAAAGAAGTGGGGGGAAAAAAGAAGGAAAAAAGGCGTGACTCGATTTTCAAACGAAACTCCCACAGCAAACAAAACCTTTCTGAGGAATAAGAAAGGAGGAAGAAGGAAGAAAAGGAGAGAAGAGAGAGGCAGAGGAGCTAGAGAGAGAGGGAGAGAGAGAGCGAGGGAGGGAGAGGGAGGGAGAGAGAGAGAGAGAGAGAGAGAGAGAGAGAGGCTTCCAGGCTTTCAATTCGAGTAGGAGAGTTGAACCGAGAGCAAGAGAAAGAAAGGAAGAAAAAAATCCTCTCTGTGGTAGAAAGAGAAAAGAAACTTGGGCTGACAAGAGGGGGGTGTTGGGGGGTGGAAGGAAGTGAGAAAACAAAAGAGAGATAAAAGGGCTGCTTTTCTGCCTCTTCCTCCGCGAGCCGGTTAGGAGGAGCTGTTTTGCATCCCTTCACGTCAGCCCTGCCTCATTCCCTTCTTCCAGGGAGGGAGAGCGCGAGCGAGGAGCGAGCGGGGGGAGACGAGCGGGAGCGCGGGCGAGGAGCGCGGAGCGAGCGAGGAGAAAGCGGCCGAAGGGAGCGGAGAGGCGGCGCGTGGAGGCGGCGCGGCGCGGTGGGCGTCTCGGACCCCGGCCCGGCCCGCCGGGGCCCGCGCAGAGCCGCGCCCGGATCAGGGTGAGTGTCGCGCGGCCCGGCTCCCGGCGGCGGCGGCGGCGGGGACGCGGGCTGGGGGGGTCGCTGCGGCCCGGCCGACCCGCCCCCCGCTCTCCCTGGGGACGGCGGCGCGCAGGCCCGCGCAGCACTGCAAACATGTCGTCTTTCCCTTCGCCTTCCACATTCCCTCATGCCGGGGAGCCGGAGGGAGCGAGGCTGAGCGGGGAACGCGGGAGCGAGATGGCGTCTGGTGTGGGGGGGAGGGAGCGAGAGAGAGGAGGAAGAGGGGGAAGGGAAGGAGGGAGGGAGAGCGGGGCGAGCGCGCGAATGAGGGAGAGGGAGCGAGAGAGAGAGAGAGGAGCAAAAATGAAAGCGCCGCGGCGTTGGCGGTGGCGGAGCGGGAGGCCCGCGCGGCGGCGGCGGTGGTGGCGGCGGCGGCTGGTCCGCCCGCACGTGGGTGTCCCGGCGCGCGGCGCGCGGCGCGCTCCCCCCGCACCCGGCCCGGGACTCAAAGTTTCACCCCCTCGTCGCCCCGCCCCTGCGGCTGCCCACAAACTTTACTCTCCGCGCGGCTGGGGAAGCTGCGTGTCCCCGCGGGCCGGCGCGGGGTGGGGGTGGGGGCCGGGCGCGCCGATCGGGGTGTCCGGGAGCCACCCCCACCCCGGTTCCCCGGCAGTCGCCAGCAGGCGTCGCGCGACCCCCGGTGTCCCGGCGTCCGGGGCGGGGACCTGTTGAAAGCTCTCGCCGGCTTGGGGGGCAGGGTGGCAGGCGGGGTCCCCACAACGGGTCTTTGGCCTCCCCGGGCTCAGGCCCCCTCCTCATCGCCCGCTTTCCGTCTCCTCGCAGTCATTTTCTTAATTACATGGAGCTGTGGGGCGTAATCGTGAAGTCAGATCTGGGTCCCCCAGGGTGCCAGGTGGGTGCAGAGGCCTGGGGACCTCCCCAGCCTAGGCGCGCAGATCCCACAGACCCGGCCCCTCTCTCCGCCACCGCCCGCCCAGCCTCGGACTTGCTAACTAGTGCGTATCGGGGTATTTGTTTTTTCCGGCTTGCCTTTTAAGATGACTTTTATGGTTCCTACAACTGCTTCCCTCCAGTCTGAACTGTAGTTTGGGAAGATTTAAGAGGCCAGGGAGGTGCTTGTGTGGGTTTTAACGAACCCGAGACTGTCATTAATGTATCTTTGCGCTCGGCGAGATGGCCCAGGTGTGGCGTCGCAGTAGCTGGGTGCGTTTTCACGGGGACTCTGCGAGGTTCTTCCCAGGTCAGAGACGGGCCCGCCGGCGAGGGGACATCCTGGTGGCCCACCCTTGAGCTTCTGGTCGAGTGCCCTGCCTGCGAAGGGCACTCCGCGCACCTGTATTTTTGTTCACAATGCAAACTGCCTGCCGATGTCCACCTGGAGAGAACATCGCTAGTCCCCGTGGGTACCTAGGAAACTCACAGAACTCCCCGCAGGTGTGCGGAGGAGGACTTGGTACTCTGGGGGTCATCCAGCCAGTTTTGAAGCTGCTGTCAGCCCTGCTTTTGTATGCGTGTAAGTAAAAATGGTCAAAGTTCATTTCTGCCAGGTAGAGTTCCCAGGTATGGGGGGGTGGCTGCACCTCAAGTTGTGTCTTCACCGTGGGGGCTGGCGGATAGGGGCAGAAGCCGGTCCTTAACTGTCCTTAGATACTAGAAACTATTCCATCAGGGCTGATGGGCCTGCCTGGTTTTGAGTTTTGAGACCTAATATAGGCACTGCTTTCTTATTTGTTTTAAGGTGAATATTATTTTCTACCGCTTTCCTGATGGTTTTGTAGCTGCTCCTCCAGCCATCTGTCGCCCTTGCCAGGCACCTGCTAGGCTTGGAGCAGAATCTCCGCTAGGTCACCTGTGGCTGGAAATTCCAGTGCCCACACAGAGCTGGCTCTTGGGCAGGAGGGCACTGGGGTAGATAGAGCTGCTCCCCTTGGGGCGGGGAGATAGGGTTTGGGGTGGTGTTTTCTTCCTCTAGCCCGGCCTGGGAGGTACCCTGTGTGGGAGGTGAGTCTGGGGTCTCAGGCCCACTGCCTGTGGGACAGTCCTTCTGTGTTTACTTAGGTCACTTCCACCCCCAACTGGGCGTTTCCTACCAGGGAGGCTTATTTCCCTCTTCCTCTCCAGAGCCAGGAGACAGTCAAGGTCTGGAATGGCTCTCAGGTTGTCGGACAGCAGACTAATGGGACCACCAGAGATCTTGCACAACTTCTATTTTAAGTTTGCCCTGTGGCCTGGAGATATTCTGAGCAAGATTGCACTTGGAAAGAAGCACAACTTCTTTCTAGATGGGAGTCAGTAGATAAAGAAAGGGAAGAGGCCATCACATCTCAGGCTCATAGTCCCTGCCAATACTGATGCAGGGTGCAGGCTTCTCATCTGGCTCCATCACCTGGATGCTGCGTGTCTGGCTGGGGGCTGGCCTGGGCTGTGGCACAGTTTGTAGAATTAAAGAATCTAGATCTGGGCCGGGGATACAGCTCAGCAGCACAGTGCCTGCCTGGCAAGCACAAGGTCGTGAGTTCGATTCCCAGTACCAAAAAAAAAAAATCTAGATCTGCACTCAGGAGGCTGAGGCAGGAGGATTACTGTGAGTCTGAGGCCAGCCTGAGCTACACAGCGAGACCCTGCCTCAAACAACAAAAAAACCCTGAATCTGCAGGGTTTTGGCTAATGGTGGTTGATCTAGCCCTTTGACTTCAAAGCTGGAAGAGAACCATAGAGATTATTTAAAAGAAATGGAAGCAGGAAGAATGCTCCCTGCCCCTGATCACACAGTAAGTGACAGAGCCAGTACTCAAACTTGAGTTTCCAGAATCTCTTTCCACAATTTCACTGTCTCTGTGACTGCTGGAGCTCCCCGGTCAAGCTCCATTCAGAGAATGTGACTGTGAGAACATGAAACCCCGGTCTTGTGCTACCTGCAGGAGCCTGGGAGCCTGGTAAACGGAGCTATTTTCCAGGCGAGGCTCGCAGACTGACCTGGAGGATATGACAGGCCATTGTGACTTGGGGAAACTGGGTGCTTCTGGCTATTTTAATACTGACTTCTTCAAAGTCCAGCAGTTCAGCAGGGTGGAAGTTTAGTCATCAGGATGTTCCCGAATTACCATTTTTTGATCTGGAATACTTTATTCATACTTTGTACTTATGTGTGGGGCTCCCTTAGGATTGGCCAGAGGGGAAGAACAGGGACAGAAGGAAGGGCCAGAGACCCGGACAGATCTCCATCCGTGGATTCGTGCTGCTAGGACCTCCGTGGCTAGAGGTCTGGGGAGGTAGAATGGGTACCTGAGGGTTTCTTTCTACCATCCTACTTTGTGCTCTTTTTGCTTTGTCTGTTGTTGAGCCCCTGTGGAACTGGTCCCTAGTGAACCCTTCGTAAATGCTTGTTAATTGAATGTCCTGGACCTTAGGAAAAGGGTTTCCCTCCCAGAAGGAACCTGGGAATGACACAGGCAGAGACAGGGAGGTGATTGATGGGAGCTGCAGAGTTGTGCTATGATTCATTGTTTCAAACCAGCTCCAGACAGGTGAGGCAGGAGGGGGCAGGGAAGAGTAGATCCTGCCTGGGTGGAGCTGCTGGGTGGAGACCGTGCAAAACAATGGAGAGGTTTGGAAGGCTTTGAATTGGACTCACCTTTGAGAAGACTGGTAATCATGTGTCCATGGTTATGCTGCATGCTTTATAGGTAGCCTCTCCCTTAGTCCTTGCAGATGCTGCCACAGGGTTATTCTCACTTGGTAGCCCAGGAAACAGCACAGAGGAGTCAAGTCACCTGTCCAAGGCCACAGAGCTGGTGTCTGAATCCAGGGACCGGCTGCAGACTTTGCTTCCCCAGGATGCTGATACAGTCAGACAACTGTGCCCATGCCAGGGCGCTAGGCCTTCCGTGTGCTGGGTGTCCAATAAGATGGCAGAAGAAAAGCTAGAAGATCTGTCAGTGTGCAGCATGGGGAGCCAGGTCAGTGAGCAGGCATGTGGCTTCCTCTGCCAGGGCCCACACCATGCCCAAAGTTGGTTCACCCAGTGAGGACAGAAGGGAAGGCTTTTTTTTTTTTTTTTTTTGTACCAGGAATCAAACTCAGGACCTCGTGCTTGCCAGGCAGGCGCCATGCTGCTGAGCTATATCCCCAGCCCTGGAAGGGAAGGCTTATTTCCCAGGTTCCACTTGTTTTCTGGTAGAAAGAGTGGTGGTACAAATCAGGACTATTTTATGTGTGATAAAGCATTAGGGTACCTTTTTTTTTTTTTTTAATTGGAAAAGGTTGCTTTCCAACCTGAAGTTTCCATACATATGCAAAGCATGCTCTCTACCCCTGAGCCACACCCCAGCCCAGGTATTGTGTACTTGGAACTGGGGCTCTGTTAAAGCGCAATAGGCTGGGCATGGTGGTGCACTCCTGTAATCCCAGCACTCGGGAGGCTGAGGCAGGAGGATTGCCATGAATTTGAGGCCAGCCTCAACTACATAGTGAGTTCAAGGCCAGCCTGAACTACAGTGAGACCCCGTCTCAAAAAAAATTTTAAAAAAGCAGAGTAGTCTGCCCTGAGGTCTCCAAATGTTCCCCTGGTGCAGACCGCACCTTCTGGCTCCAGGACTGGCCCCGCCTACTGCAGACCACAGCAGCAGCCATCAGGTCCTGGACAGCCTGGATGTACTAGATACTGTGCAGGCCCGTCCTCAGTGCAGCTTGCAGTCTCCCTGGGAGGCAGACATTAAACTAATAATTACACAAATACTCTTTAATTACAGTTGTTGTAAATGCTTCAAAGGAAAAAGTTCAGAGGCACAGGAGCCGTAATCAGGGAGGAGGAGGGAAGGGATGCTCTCCTGAAGAAGGGCATTGAAACAGCCGTCTAGAAGGGGTGGGGTAGAGGCTATACCCCAGGAATACTGAGCACCAACCTGGTGCAAACCACGCACCAGGGACCAGCTTCGTCCGGCCTGCAGGAGCTTGGGCCCTCAGCAGACTTGCTGAACTTGCATCTCACAAGATTCCTGTGCAGGGTGATGTCTGATGGACTCAAGGACTGACTGGGAGGTTCTCAGCCCTGCAGTGGGAGTCAGATGTCCTCAGGCAGGTAATAGGAAAGTAGGGAATCTCACACTTCCTCACTGGTGATCTTTGTGCTGTGTCTGGGCTGCTGAGCACAAGGCCTGGGCTTCCCTAGTGTCCACCCCTGTGACACCGTGTGGCCTAGGTAGGGTGGGAGGTAGCAGGCATTGTCTACAGTCTGGTCTAACATCAGTGAGCGCTAGTGATGTGCTGGGCCAGGAGGGCTCAGGAGAAGGATCAGAATCCTTTGCGGAAGGTGTAAGGAGCTTTGTCACACACGCAGATGTTGTCTTCAGGGGACCTAGGGAGGATTTGGCCTGAAGCAAGAGAAGAACTGGCAAGGGTCAGAAGGGCTTTGGGGAAGAGAGGTGTAATGTTTCTGCCAAAAGCAGAACCTAAGCCCAGGGGAGAGGAACCTGCTCAGTAGTTCTGTGATAGTGTAAGAATTGCCCCCTAGGCCTGTCCCTGCAGCCCTTGTGTCACTGCAGATAGGGCCGAGACCAGGTGTCCTTGACCCATGCAGGGTGCATGTGGGCTTCTGGGCTGTGTGCCTGCAGGAAACCTATGTGTGCACTTTTCTGGGGACAGGACCTGGGGTTTTCACCAGCCCCAAAGGGGCCTGTGGCACCAAGAACTGGAATTTAGTCTTTCCCAACTCACCTCCCCCAGCTCTGCTGTTACCCAGTACTTACCATGTGCCAGGCACAGTGCTAGCACTTCACCTGCCAGTTGCTCGTTCACATTAGGTGCCTGACGTCACGTGCTGGGGGCCCCAGAGTCCCTGCTTGTGAAGCTTATAGGGACAGGGCAGCAAGACAAGAGGCGAGCTCTTCTTGGTAGCACAGAGTTTGAGATGACAAAACCACCCCCCCATACACATGCACAGACAACTAAGGCTCCCACAATTGTTCCTGCAAAAAACAGAAGGAATTTTCCCAAGGAAATGGGTGTCATAAAGCTCCAGGTTGCCACACAAGCCCGGGAAAGCCTGTGTCACCTTTGGGCCCAACTTATGCTTGTTTGCAAAGAAAATAACTAGAAGCCAAGATTACTGCAACATTAAAGAGTAAATTTTTTAAAATGTAGAATCAGAAGGAAGGCACTTAAAGAATTGTACCCTTAAATTAGGGGGGTGAGCCAGGTGTGGTGGCACATGCCTGTAATCCCAGCACTCAGGAGGCTGAGGTAGGAGGATTGCTGTGAGTTCGAGGCCAGCCTGGGTTACATAGCGAGATCCTGTCTCAAAAAGACCAAAAAAAAAGAAAAAATTAGGGGGTGTGAGATAGTGACAGGAAATTGGGGTAGACTCTGAGGGAGAAGGAGAGAGGGGAGGATGCTAGAGCCAAAGCAGGGCCAAATGGGTGCTGGATCAGCAGTGCCATATGGTAAAATAACTGGTTTTATTACCTACTAATTAATGTGTGGAGCTCCCTATCCTGACCCTTCCCCCATCCCGAGAGCTTACCCCAAGTACAGAGGCCTTTGTCTTCTCTTTTATTCATTTCTATGTTATTTGACTGTAGTTTCTTTATAATAACATACATGCATGTTTGTAAATGGCGTTAAAGGACTACTTGAAGTGGGTTGGCCTCTAAGGGGGTTTTCGTTCTGTCTTTCACAACCGCTACTGTGAAGGAGGCTCTGGTAACATATATTCTATTGTGTGTGTGTTTCTAGGAGTGTTCAGGGAGCTGTGGGAAACGGGAGGATTTTCAGCGCAGTGGGAAGGGACAAGGGACCACATCGTGTCCCAACTCTTCTCCTTTTCTTCTTTCCCTGCCCCTGGCCGGTGTGTAATACCTTCAGCATCAGCACCAGGTAAGGCTGACTCCCACCCACAGCCTCACCTGGGAAACTGTCCCTGTTTCGAGGGCTGGATGTTGGTGCATGGATGTCACCATCAGGACCCCATTCCATTCCCAACACAGCAGGCACAGGATGGGCTTCCAGCCAGGGAACACTGTCCTGCGTGTCTGGGGGAACGCAGAGGCCAAGCTTGAATGGCTGTATTCTGTGTCGCATCAGAATGTCCCTGCAAAGGACCTCATTCAGGCTGCCCTGAGAAGCACCAGGTGTCTTGGGAAGCTTGTTGGTTAATCCTACTTCGTGGTTCTCATGTTGGGACCCCGGGCTCACCAGCCCTCACCTCTCATTAGGGCGACTTCCTCCAGCTGCAGGACCATGTGTAGCCCTGCCCTGACTTGGAAAGGTCACCTCTGGAGCACTGAGCTCTCGTCCTCCCAGTGCACAGCTGTCCTTGAAGCAGCCCTGCTCACCCTACCCGAGCCGAGCCATTGCATGTGCATCCTGCCCTCGCTGCCTCCTTGGGACCCGGCATGTCTTCCTCCCTGGCCCCGAGGCCTAACCCCACAGCCTTGCCTGTCTCCCCTTCTGTGTCATTTCTTTCACCCCAGGGTTTTACAAGGAAGAGTGTGCCCCATCTGTCCCTTGTCCCCTGTCCCCTGGCTTGTCACTTGGGGCTCTCCCTCCTCTCCAGCCTACACATCCTGCCATTTCCTCCTCTCCTGCTCCACGCTGGTGCCTTGGCCATGGTGCTCTGCTCCTTGCCTCCTTTCCTATCCCTGTTCACAGCCTGTGTCCCTCCCTTGGGCTGCAAGCCTTCCGTTTGTGATCTGGGCTGACATCTGTGTAGTATCTGGTGAGTTCAGGCCATTTATATTTGTTACAGGTTTCGATATATGGATTTCTTTCTACTGTCTTATTTTGCACTTGTTTATTCTTTTTCTGATTCTTTTTTGTTTATTTCAATTTGATTCAGAGGGTTTTTCTCCCCCACTGTTTTGTTGGTTTGGTTTTGGTTGTTTTGAGACAGGGTCTCAAAACCTGGGCTGGCCTCAAATTCACGGTGATCCTCTTGCCTCAGCCTCCTGAGTGCTGGGATTATAGGTGAGTGCCACCACACCCAACATTTTTCCACTTTTTTATTTCCTTTACTGGAATTTCTCCCTTATCCCAGGTCTTCTGTGATCAGTACATTGTGTGGTGAAGGTTTTTTTAGTTATAATCTTTCAGTCTTTGAGTGAAATTTTATTTTATTGTTATATTTAAAAGACATTTTTGGGCCGGTGAGATGGCTCAGCGGTGTACGCGCCTGCCTGGCAAGCGCAAGGACCTGAGTTTGACTCCTGGAACCCACATACGAAAAAAGGGCCGGTGATATCGCTCAGCAGCATGGGCGCCTGCTGGCGTGCGAGGTCCTGAGGTCGACCCCCGGTACCCACATTAAAAAAAAAAAAGACATTATTGCCAGGTATAAAACTTTGACAGCTGTTTTCTCTTAGTTCTTATAGGCAGTATCACCCTGATTTCTGGATGTTATTGTTGATGTAGAAGCTGGTAATGGAATTATTGTTCTCCTGGGTATATTCTCTCTAGTTGTGTATATGTGTATGTGTGTGTGTGTGTATAAATGTACTGAGGAATGAATTTTATTTTGCTAAAGATTCACTGGGGTTCTGAAAACCAAGGATTGATGATTTTCATCAGTTCTAGAATACCTGCCACCATCGTCTCATTGAAAATTTTTTGTTTTGTTTTGTTTTGTTTTTTTGTGGGTCGGGGGGGTCGACCTCAGGACCTCGCGCGCCAGCAGGCACCCGTGCCACTGAGCAATATCACCGGCCCCTTTTTCATATGTGGGTTCCGGGAGTCGAACTCGGGCCCTTGCGCTTGCCGGGCAGGCGCTTAAGCCGCTGAGCCATCTCACTGGCCCCTTGTTTTGTTTTTTTTTTTTTTGAGACGGGGGTCTCAGGGTCTTGCTATGTAGTTCAGGCTGGCCTTGAACTCATTGTGTGTTTTAGGCTGGCCTCAAATTTGTAGCAATCCTTCTGCCTCAGCCTCCTGAGTGCAGGGATTACAGGGGTGCTCCACCGTGCCCGGTTCTGAAAATTGTTTATTATCTCTTTCTAGTTTCTGCTTTGGGGATTCCAACTAGATGTATATTAGATTTTTTTAGATGTACATTAAATATTGTGTCTTTTGTCCCTCAACTTCTTTTTCATTTTCAGTCTTTCTGTTACTTTGAGTCTTTTCTGGGTAACTTGTTATTTTTCTTCCACTTCACTAATTCTCTGTTTAGTTATCTCTTCTGTTTAGCCTTTCCTCAGAGCTATTTTTTTTTTTTTTTTTTTTTTTTGTGTGGGTACCGGGGGGACGACCTCAGGACCTCGCGCGCCAACAGGCACCCGTGCCGCTGAGCGATATCACCGGCCCCTTTTTCGTATGTGGGATCCGGGAGTCGAACTCGGGCCTTCGCGCTTGCAAGGCAGGCGCTTAAGCCGCTGAGCCGTCTCACCGGCCCCTCAGAGCTATTTTTATTTTTTATTATTTGGTACTAGGAATCGAACTCAGGACCTTGTGCTTGCCAGGCAGGGGCTCGTGCCGCTGAGCTATATCCCCAGCCCTTCAGAGCTATTTTTAGTATCAGTATTAACTCAGATTTAATATATTTGATGTGGTATTTTGTTTTTTCCTTTTTCGAGATACGGTCTTGTTGCATTGCCCAGGTCGGTCTCGAACTTATGACCCCCACCTTACCTTCCTGAGCACTAGGATTACAGGCATGTACCATAAGGCCCAGCTCTGAGTTTTTAATCTGGATTTTTTCTTTTTCTTTATGTGGGTACCGGGAACCGAACTCAGGACCTCACGCTTGCCAGGCAGGCGCTTATGCCACTGAGCTATATCACCAGCCCAATCTAGATGATTTTAAAAAATGTTTCTGTGTTTCTTTTCTTTTCTTTTCCTATCCTTTCCTTTCCTTCTCTCTTTTTTTTTTTTTTTTTTTTTTTTGCGGGGGTGGGGTGGGTCTCAGTATGTAGTTCAGGCTTGCCTTGAACTCATGGTGATCCTCCTGCCTCAGCCTCCCAAGTGCTGGGATTGCAAATGTGCACCATCTTTTTTCTTTTCTTTTTGTAGTACTGGGGATCAAACCTGGTACCTTGCACATACTACTGTAGTAGCAAGTGTACTATACCTCCACATCCTCAGCCGCTGAATCCAGGGCTTTCACATTGAGCTATATCCCCAGCCCTTTTTTATTTTTATTTTAAAACAAGTTACTAAGTCACTAAGTTGCCCAGGCAGGAACTTGTGATCCTCCTGCCTCAGCCTCCCAGAGAACTGGGATTACAGACATGTGCCATCATGCTAGACTCATATATTTCTATCTTATTTTTTTCAAATATGCTTGGTCTGTTTTTTCTTTCTTTTAAAAAAATTTCTTATTCTTTACTTGTGTCTTTTTTTTTTTTTGAGACAGGGTTTTGCTATGTAATCCCAGTGGGCCTTGAACTCACTATGTAGACCAGGCTGGCCTCAAACTCATGGCAGTCCTCCTGCCTCAGCCTCCCGACCACTGGGATTACAGGTGTGTGCCACCACGCCCAGCTTCCCACTTTCTTCCTTTAATCACATTGAGCATAGTTATTTTGTATCCTGTATCCAGTAATTCCATTTCTGCTGTTGGATGCTCCTACAGACTCCTGCACATGAGCACTTTTCTCTTGGGTGTTTAATGATTTCTGATTGTGAGCTAATGTTGCTTAGAAGTTTATCTGTGAGAACTCTTTGAGGACAGGAGTGTGTGTGTCTCTTGCTAGATCCCTGAAGGCCCTCCCTGCATATGTGGCCTTTTTTTTTTTTTTTTTTTTGTGGGTACCGGGGGTCGACTTCAGGACCTCGCGCAACAGCAGGTGCCCGTGCCGCTGAGCGATATCATCGGGCCCTCGCGCTTGCTAGGCAGGCGCTTACGCCGCTGAGCCATCTCACCGGCCCATGTGGCCATTTCTTTATATTCATCACTTGCAGTTTTGGGGACGAGAGTCCAGCCCACAGGAGGGCCTGCTGGTGGCCACAGACCCTCCAAGGAGCCACTCCCAGCTCACTCTGAGCCAGATGACTTCCTGACTGCCTACCTGAGCACCTGCTTTGTGCCATTGTTGCCTTATGGCCAAACACCTCCTCATTCTGGTCCAAGTCCGGTCATGTCAAACCCACTTAAAAGCTGGGTGTCTTTGGAGCCTGCTCCATCACTTGCAGAATTCACCGGTCCCTCCACGTTTCTCAGCCACCGTGGCCTTGCCTAGTAGTCTGTATCTGTGTTTAGAGCCCACACTGGACTCAGCTTTTTGAAAGCTCAGAGCTGTGACATTGATTTCTGGAGCCCCAGTGCCTGGCTCACTGTTGGACAGAGTAGTTATTTAATAGATACCTACTGATTGAACAGAATTTACGGTGAAATCAATATCTCTCTTCTTGAATAGTAATATAAAAATCATAAGACCAACCTGCCCTGTGATCTTGGACAAGTCCAGTTCCCCTCTTTGGATCTCAGTGCCCTCAGCTGAAATGAAAAGACAGCTCTGAGGGCTGCTTGCTCCAGGATGCAGCGTGACTAGGATTTTGGTCATAGGACTAGGGGCCACTCTTGGCTCAAAGATTGGGTGAAGGACGTGGGATGAAGGACAGACGGGGGCTGCGGAGAGAAAACGCACAGTTCTGAAACAGGCCATGAGTTGGACGAGAGGAAGGGGAAGGGACTTAAAAGCAAATTCATATAAATAAGGATGGCATTTTAAACTTAGTGACCTAAGATGACTATCTAAAATGAATGCATAATTGGGCTGGCTGGGGATGTAGCTGAGTGGCACAGTGCCTGCCTGTAAGCGCAAGGCCGAGAGTTTGATTACTGGTACTAAAAAAAAAAGAAAATGAACACTTAACAAAGCAAATTTCAGATGGATTAAGGATGGTAAATTTTTTTAAAAAATGAACTCAGGGGCCGGTGAGATGGCTCAGCGGCATAAGCGCCTGCCTTGCAAGCGCGAGGGCCCTAGTTCGACTCCCGGATCCCACATATGAAAAAGGGGCCGGTGATATCGCTCAGCGGCACGGGTGCCTGTTGGCGCGCGAGGCCCTGAGGTCGACCCTCCGGTACCCACCAAAAAAAAAAAAATAAAAAAAATAAAAAATGAACTCAGGAAAGTATTTGAAATATTAATTAAAACCCATAAAAGAAAAAAATGAATATGTTTGACCCTACACAAAGAGAGAATTTATTTTATTTATTTATTTTTATTTTTTATTTTTATTTTTTGGTACCAGGAATCAAACTCACAGACCTCACACTTGCCAGGCAGGCACTTGTGCCACTGAGCTATATCCCCGGCCCGAGAATTTATTTTCTGTAGCTTTTTTTTTTTTTTTTTTTCCCCTCAGATAGGATGTCATTATATACTCCAGGCTGGCCTTGAACTTGCAGTACTTCTGCTTCAGCCTTTCCAGTACTGAGATCATAGGCCTGTGCCATTTGAGATGAGGTCCCTGTTGTCTTGGCTGGCCTTGAACTCACGGATCCTCCCACTTCAGCCTCCCAAACTGGGATTATAGGAATGGACCAGCATGCCTGGTTTGAATAGAGTTGCTACATGGCAGAATTACCATAAATGAAGTCAAAAGAGCTTCCCAGTTCTCAAAACTGGGATAACAGTTTTGCAGCATACATCATAGAGCATATTTCTTTAATATCTAATGCACTCCTACAAATGAATAAGAAAGAGATTATCAACTCAGTGGGAGGGGAGGTCGCTGGGGATCAAACCCAGGGTCTTCCACATGCTAAGAACCTTGTCTACCACTGAGCTACACTCTCAGCCCCTCAAGCCAGCTTTTAAAGGAAATAAAAATTGTTCTTCACTGTATGAGAACCTTTTAGCAATAAGAGAAACAAATTCACTTTAGACATATGATAGTGGGCATGAGGTATTATTTTTATTATTATCATTATTATTATTATTGTTATTATTATTATTATGACAGGGTCTTGCTGTGTATTCCAGGCTGACCTTGAACTAACTCTGTAGCCCAGGCTGGCCTTGAATTTGCAGCAATCATCCCGCCTCAGCCTCCCAAGTGCTGGGATTACTGGTGTGTGACACCAAGCTTGGCTGAAGTTATGCATTTTTAATGATACTTCATTGCATCATTGCTTATAAAAGCAGGGAGGGAGGGGAGGGCAAGTCAAGTGTGGTGTTGCATATGCCTGTAATCCCAGCATTCTGGAAGGCTGAGGTGGGATTGTGAGTTCAAGCCCAGGCTGGGGACTTTAGTGACCTAGGAGGAGACTGTCTCAATAAAAAAATACAAAAACGTTGGGGGTGTGGCTCAGTTCAAAGGCCCTGGGTTCAATCCTCGTACAAAAGAAAAGGGGATAGGGAGGAAAGAAGCCCATCAGTAGAGAACTGGTAACTGCCTTTCCACCACACGGCGCGATTCTGTATGGTGCAATTTCATGCGGCTGGAAAGATCACCCCTGAGAGTGTGAAAGCACCCTGTGTGCCAGTGTACGCTCTGGATGAACTGAGAGACTTTCCTGAGGGAGAAAGTAAGGGGTAGAAGGCCAGGCTGTGCGGTCGCTCTGTAGGGATGCGGAGGAGCCGCATGGCAGGGGTTCCCACCACTGGGGCTGACTTCCCCACATTGTGAATTTTGTGCCTTGTGCATATATAGCTTAATAAAAAATATCTTAAAGAGGTTGGGGGAGAAAGAGGGAAGGTAGTAGGAGGGAATGGGCTCGACTTTGCTCTGCAGTGTTACATATGCTTTACTCCTTTCTGCAACCTATGCCTGGTCTGTCCTTCCTTCCTTCCTTCCTTCCTTCCTTTCTTTCTTTCTTTCTTTCTTTCTTTCTTTCTTTCTTTCTTTCTTTCTTTCTTTCTTTCTTTCTTTCTTTCTTTCTTTCTTTCTTTCTTTTCTTCCTTCCTTCCTTCCTTCCTTCCTTCCTCCTCCTTCCTCCCTCCCTCCCTCCCTCCCTTCCTTTTTTTTGTTACCGGGAATCGAACTCAGGGCCATGCACTTGCCAGGCAAGTGCTGTGCCACTGAGCTACATCCCTGGCGCCTTTCTTTCTTTCTTTTTGGAGGAGGGCTTTGAGACAGGGTCCTGCTATTGTAGTCCAGGCTGGCCTGGAACTTGCTGTATAGTCCAGGTTGGCCTAGAACTTGCAGCAAGCCTCCTGCTTCAGCTTCCCAGTGCTGGGATGATGGAGTGCTTGGATGACAGGTGTGGGGCACCACGCCCGAAGGCATCTCTTTAATTAAAGGGAGGGAGAGGTGCCTAGTTGTTTTTTTGTCTCCCAGAAACACCTGCCCTGTTTTTGAAAGTAGGGTATTGACTGCATCCTTGTTCCCCACACAGAGAGCAAAGCTGAGGCGTTGGCCGTATAGAATACAAGACTGTAATTTATAGGGTAGTGCTTCACCCGAGGGAAGAATTTGATGTCTTTAAGAGATACAAAATCATCCAGCACCAGCTGTCCTTGCAAGCGGTGTCATATTTATTTTCCGAGTTGGAGTCATGTTTTCTTGAGAGCACCAGGGTTTTCGAGCGCTGAGGAATCCGCCCTGGAGTAGGAAGTTTTGGGGCCTGGGCCTGGGCTGGAGTGTCCCACACGTGTCACTGTGCTGGGTGGCATCTTGACACGGCCCGCCCTGCCCACGTGGGTGAAGGCAGAAGCATCTCAAATGTCACAGTGCCGTCCGCGCACACATTCATGCCATCATTTGCTGGATGCGTGAGAGGACGGGAGGCGCCCCACAGACGTTCCCCAAGTGGATGCATCTGATGTCTGAGGTCCACGAAGGTTTCAGCTCCTGATAATGCAGAGGCCTGGAGATGCCTGTCGCCCTGTTGCTCCTCAGAGCTTCCTGTCACTTGCACAATTCAGTCCCTGCCCTGTGGAATTTTCCTTCCTTCAACTCCTGGAAGTGGGCGCTGTGAGCAGTCCTGACGCTGCCTGCCCTACCATCTTGCCGTGTCTGTCATTGTCCCAGAAACGCCTCTGCAACTCCAAGGAGTTCTTTTGCTTCGGTTACAGAGCTCTGGGAATGTTTCTTCCAACTCCTGTTTTGGAACTTTTCTACTTTGGTCATAAAAATTCATATTTCCTGCTGCTGCTGTCTGGGTTAACAAATCTCAACTCAGAAACTGCTTCTTGTTTTGTTTTGTTGGTACTAGGTGTTGAATCCAGGGCCTTCATGCTGAACTACCCAGCCCTTTTTAAAATTTTAGCCTTGCTGAGCTCAAACTTGTGATCCTCCTGTTTCAGCCTCCTGAGCAGTGAGTGGGACTACAGGTGGCCCGGCTAGAAACCAGCCTGTTTCCCCCTTTCCCTTTGAATTCCACATCTAAGAGATGGTCACTGTCTTTTCCCTACAGGAGAACAAAAGTGATTTTGTTTTGCCTTTTGCCACCCTGTCCCATCTGCCAGCTCCACACCACACCCAGGTGCTCAGAGACTGAGGATCTCATCTCAAGAGGATTTGCTTGGGGCTGGTGGCCCACCCTTCCTCTGCTCTCAAGGGCCCGCTGTGGGGGTCCTGATTCAGTTTCCCTGGGATCACCTTTTAGTCCTTGAAAATACCCTTAGGTGGTTTTTTGCTTTTTTGGTGTTGGTTTTTTGAGACAGGGTCTTTCTGTGTAGTTCAGGCTGGCCTTGAACTCACTTCATAGTCCAGGCTGGCCTCAAGCTTGCAGCAATCCTCCTGCCTTAGCCTCCCAAGTGCTGCAATCACAGGTATGCCCCACTACATCCAGCTCAGTATTTTATTTTAATCCGGTACCCTGAGATTTAGATGTTCAAGGAATGTTTAGTTTCTTGAGTCCTGGACCTGTCTTTTTTTCTCTCTCTCTTTTGTTTTTAACAAAATAGCTTTTATTGGGTTTTTTTCTTATTACAAAGAAGTTAATTATTAGTATTTTAAGATAGTATATATTCTTTCAGCATATTTTAAATTTGAAATGATGAGATCATACTGTTTGTACCATCTTGCTACCTTTTTCTTTTAATTAACAATGTCAATTAAATTAATTTTTTAATTAAAATTCCTATTGGCTTAAATATTTGCCTACCAATCATTTTAAAGGGGACTTGGTGGCTCACGCCTATAATGCCAGCACTCAGGAGACTGAGGCAGGAGTATCACCGTGAGTTTGAGGCCAGACTGTGCTACATAATGAGTTCAAGACCAGTCTGAACTACATAGTGAGATCCTGTCGAAAACCAAAAAAAAAAAGGGGGTGGAGTGCTGTATCATACATTTTTGAGCAAACAGACTGCAAGGTTTGAAGCAGTCTTCTATGTTTCAGTCATTTCCTCTCCCTTCTGTCTCATAAAGAGCACCGTTGCGAATGTCCTTAGGTAACTTTCCCACCATCTCCATGGTTTCCTCTGTGGGGCAGTAGGGGCAGAACTGCCACAGTGCCTGGCCCAGGGCAGCCTGGACGTTTCTGCCCCAACCTTGGGCCCCTTGAGCTGCCTGGTCATTGTCTTGGTGGGGGAACAGAGCAGGGCTTGAAGGGATTGCTGAGGAAGTAACCGTGGGGCAGGCTAAATTGGGTTTTCCTGCTTCCTCTCCTGAGGCATTCTTCCTCCTTTTCTGCCTCCTTCCTCCTCCACAACGGCACTTTTTTTTTTTTTTTTACAAAACTGGGGACTGAACCCAGGGCTTTCATGCTGAGCTCCGTCCCAAGTCCTTTTTATTTATTTATTTATTCATTTATTTATTTTTTGTGGGTACCGGGGATCGACCTTAGGACCTCACGCTCCAGCAGGCGCCCATGCCACTGAGCGATATCACCGGCCCTTTTTACGTATGTGGGTTCTGGTAGTCCAACTCGGGCCGTTGCACTTGCCAGGCAGGCACTTATGCATGCCGCTGAGCCATCTCACCGGCCCCCCTTTTTATTTTTTGAGACAGGGTCTCACTAAATTGCCCAGGCTGGGCTCAAACTTTTAATCCTCCTGCCTCAGCCTCCCAGAGTGCTGGGATTATGGTGTGGTACAGCACATTATTTAGAGTGGTTGGTGGGACTTCTGAGGGCCTTCTTTCTGCTTCTCTCTTTGCTTTTTGTCCTGCTGACCCCAGTCTTGGCGTCTGCCTTCAGACCGGCACATCCATGCATGGCAGACGCTTTCCCTCTGCCCCACCCCTCCCGCCTGACAGAGCTGCCCAGCTGAGGCCATGGGCTCTTGGAATCCCGAGCTGTCGCCCCTCGAGGGACACAGCGTGCCAGCTGCTGCCCATGTGGGTTACGGAAAACAAAAATACAAACCCCCCCAACCCAAGAGAAGGGGACAGTTGAGCTCCTAGGAACCTGACGACTCATTGCTGAGAACAGAAGCACAGGTTGGGAGAGGGAGGCCAAGGCGTCCCCAGGCATGGGCTTTGTTTAAATTTTAATATGCTCTTCCTTTCTGTCACAGCACAGCGACCTCCCTTCTCCTTTGTCACTTTATCTCGCTATCTGTCTGGTGGGGATCTCTGATCTGCCCAGCCCGCTGTCTTCCCTGAGTGGCCACTCCCCTCCCACGTGCATTGTCCCTCCCCATGGGTGATACAACATCCCAGAGCCCATTCTGCAACCTTAAATTCAGAGGAAACTTGTCACTTTGCTGCTTCCTTCATTTTTTTCCCGGTACTGGAGATGGAATCCAGGGCCTCTCCTGTGCTATAAGCCTGAGCTCTACCATTCAACTCCACCCCCAGCCCTTTTTTATTTTATGCAGGGTCTCATTGTGTCGCCCAGGCTGGCTTCCAACTGGCAGTCCTCCTGCTTCAGCTTCCCAAGTAGCTGGGATTATAGGTATGCAAAATGGGTCCACTTTTAATGGCATTGGACCTACCCAGGGAATACATTCCAGCCACCATGTATGTCTCTGGAGAGGATGTGGCACACCGCCTTTAGCACTATGAAGAACCATCTGAGGGTCTCAGCCCAGGTAGGTTAAGGTGCAGCAGGTGTTTGCTCCACTATTGTTCTGGCTTGGACCAGACTCCTCCTCACCTTGGGGAGCTGTCACCTGCATCCTTAGAAACTGGTGAAACACAAATGCTGGTCCCCTGCCCTAGGCAGGACCCAATCTAGCGGACCATGCAGGCCTGGGCTCAGAGGCAAGGGTCATTGTCCATGTCAGGTCACAGACTCGGATGGAACTCAGCATCCCCAGCTGTGCTGAGCCCATCTCCGAGCTGCCTTCTGCTGCAGTGTCTCTGTGTGATGCGCAGTTGCCATTGTTCCCTGCGGCCACAGAGCCAGGAGCCAATGTGCATGTTCTGCCCTCCATTACCTCTTCATATCTCATCGAATCCCAAACACATGCCAGAGACTTTGATAGAAAGGTCAGCATCACAGTCTCTCCTCAGCGAGTCCCCAAGCCAGAGGCAGTGCTGCATATTGGATATTTACACAAAAGCATGCGAATTAGTGTGTGTTTTTGTTCAAACCAGGCCCCTTTGCTAGGTCTTGCTGCATCCCCAGCCCAGAAATCAGGTCTTTGAATGCTGGGGACTGATGGTGGAGGAAGGACAGCCTGGTGGGGGTGGTGTCTTGGCTGAGTTTCAGCAGACAACATGCAAAGCAGGGAGCCTGGCAGGATGCTGCACAACCTGTAATCCCAGCTTTCTGGGAGGCTGAGGCAGGAAGATCATAAGTTCGAGCTCAGGCTGGGTAACTTAGTGACTTAGTGAGACGCTGTCTCAAAAATTTTTTCAGGGGCCTGTGAGATGGCTCAGCGGTGTAAGCGCCTGCCTGGCAAGCACGAGGGCCCGAGTTCAACTCCCGGAATCCACATACGAAAAAAGGGCCGGTGATATCACTCAGCGGCACAGGCGCCTGCTAGCACGCAAGGTCCTGAGGTCAACCCCCGGTACCAACAAAAAAAAAAAAAAATTTTTTTTTTTTTTTCAAAAGGGAGTGGAGGGTGGGGATGTAGCTCAGTGCAAAGGCCTTGGTTTCAACCCCTAGTACTGCCAAGAAAACAAAAACAAAAGAGCAGAAGAGGATGCATTGTGGGGCAGAGGTTAGGTGTAGTGGGCAGAAGGGCATGCGGGTGGGTGGCAGGAGAAGATAGAGGCTGGGCAGGGCTGGCTGAAAATGCCTCTAAAGCTTGGACTTCATCCAGATGTTCAGGGGAGCCCGGAAACAGCATGCAGCCCCTCTGGTCCACCTGGGCATCACTCATGGGGCAACACCCCCCCAAGGCTGAGCTGAGAGATGAGGTGGCCCTCAGTAGGACACGTGGTATTCAGCTTGAATCCCATCTCATTAAACCTGGACTCTGCTTTGTACCAGCTGTTTACAGATAATTTACAAATAATTTACAAAAGTACATTTTCTGTGCTTGATGGTGTTTCTGAAAACTCACTGAGAAACGACCCCAAGTCAGAGTTTTCCACTGGGGCATGTTCTCTTCATGTTAGAGACCAGGAAGCTGGGCATGGCATACGCCTGTAATCCCAGCACTTTGGAAGGCTATGGCAGGAAGTTCACAAGTTCTGATCCAGCCTGGGCATGACTTAATGAGACCCTGTTTCAAAATTTTTAAAAATTTGTTTAAAAGGGGTAGGGTTGTAGCTCAGTGAGAAGGCCCTGAGTTCAATCCCTGGTACTACAAAAAAAAAAAAAAAAAAAAAAAAAAGGAAACAGAGACTCATGAAGGCAAAAGGTACTACGGGGTTTTGAACTCAGATGTGACCGTGTCCAGAGCTCACACTCCATCCACTGGCACGCCAGGAAAATAACACAGGGTCACAGAGGTGGGTCCAATGAGCCCCTGGAGAGCCTGTTGGCTTCTGGATAAAAGTTAGAGCTGCAACCTGCACTCGCTGCCTGCCTTCTTCCCAGGTTCTGCTGATGGACACGTGGTGAGGTCCCTGTGCAGTCCCTGTGCTCGCTCTCTGGGAAGCATTCTTTTGGCCCTTGGCTGCATATTGGGGGGTTCAACCACTCCAGTCAGATGCCACATGGAGCAGAGGGCAAGCAGCTGGTGCCTGTGGGTGACTTAACCTGCTGGGAGGTCACTATCCAGAACACCCAGGGGTCTGGCAGAGCTCTGCCTGCATGTAGGAAGCAGTTGCACAGGGAGGGGGACAGGGCAGCACTGTGCACCCCCATTTACACTCTGTGCCTACACCATGCCCACCGGTGCACCTTTCCAGGAGTGCCACACTGGACTGGGCCGGACCTCATCTGACTTCCTGGCCCCTACCATACTTGCTTGGCCATCTGCGTCCTTCGCCTGCAGACGAGGACATCTCCGTGGCCAGGAGTCTTCCCCTTGACATTTCAGGAGCATCTCTCCCCCTTGGTCTCACCTCTGCACCTCCTCCCAACCCATCTAGTGCAGAGGACAGGCAGAGGCTGCAGGGTGGGAAAGGAGGAAGACCCCACTGCCTGCCGACCCCTGGTGACTGTTACGGTGTGTGTTCACGGGTCGTGTGTGTGCGAAATGATGGGTCTGGGCGCCACCTCTCTACCCTCATCATGTCCTGCTGTGTGCCCTCCTGCTTGTCTTTTGTCATGCCCACTGCCTCGCCCTTCACCTGTGTCCTCTTTCCTCTCTGGTGGCTGTCACAGTGGAGCAGGCTTTGAAATCTGAGTTCCTGGCTGCCTTCCAGAGCTGCTGTTTTGGGGTGACGGCAGGAGCCCTTAGGACATCCAAAGGGGCAGCAGGCTCCTCTCCTCACTACAGCTCTCGCCCAAGCTCCTCTGACTCAGCAGCTCCTTGTCAGTCAGCCTCGGCTTGGGGCTGCAGTGTTTCTAACAGGCCTTGGCGATCAAGCTGTGGAGGACAGGCAGTCGCAGCCTGCGTGGGTCGATGAGGGGAATTGGGCCTTGCTGGTTTCCTGTGTACCTGCTTTTCCCTGCAAGGGAAGGTGAATGAAGGTGAGGGACGTGAGGGACACGGGTGCCCCAAGAATAAATTTCCTTCTCCAGAAGCAATCTTCAGAGCCAGGGTGACTGTGGGTACCTTGCAGCACCATCCTCTTCAGCTATCGATGCTCTTTTGGGTCCAGATCTGATTATTTCTAAGCCCTTCTTGGTGGTTTCCTTAATCCCTGGCTATGTGAGCCTCTGTTTCAGCAACAGAGCAAACCTGTTACCAAACCTTAGGCAAATAAACATTTAAAGAAATCTTATTATTAAAGTAGTCAACCTTATGGCTCTATAGGGAGTTTGATAAATACAGGAAAGTGTTACAGTAAAAATTGCTCACTATCTTATAAACTAGAAAATTTTTTCATAAACTAGAAATTACCAACACCATGTAGCTTTGTAATCCCTTTGCATGTTCCTTGGTCTTTGTAGTGCATATATGTAAATATACTGTATTTTAACACGTTCAGGACAGGGCCATAATTCATATGTCTTGCTGCCGGGCAGCTCTAAACCACCGGTGGTCCATGCATGAGTGTCCCATCTGGCAGCACGGGACTGTCCCATCATGTGGGACAGTCATGCACATACACTGGTGGTTCAAGCTGGCGGGAAGGTAATAAACATTGCAAGCACATTGAACCTTATATCCTTTTCTCTTTCTTTTGGCGTCACATTATGGCAAGCAAAAACTTTTAAAAGCACTTGGGCTTTGTGAGTGAACATATGCTGCGCACACATTTCTGTCAGCTACCAGTAAGCAACTGCAAGAGCTCACATTCTACCCAAAACAGAAATTGTGCCATTCAGGGAATCTGCTGATCGCCATGCAGTAAACCCAGCCAAATATTGTAAATTTAAACAAACTACAACTCAGACCCAACCACAAAACGTAAAGTACTCTTCTAAATTGCTATTGGGGGGGGCTGGTGAGATGGCTCAGCAGCTTAAGCGCCTGCCGGGCAAGCGCGAGGGCCCAAGTTCGACTCCCGGAACCCACATATGAAAAAGGGGCCGGTGATATCGCTCAGCGGCACGGGCGCCTGCTAGCGCGCAAGGTCCTGAGGTCGACCCCCGGTACCCACAAAAAAAAAAAATAAATTAAAAAAAAATAATAAAAATAAATTGCTATTGGGTCAAGAAAGAAATAAAGAATCTAGTGACAAATATTTAGAAAAAACATTGAAATCAGAATGCCACATAACCAAACCTATGGGAGACAGCTGGCACTATTCTCATGGCCTTAAATGCTTTTATTATTAAAAAGGGAGAGAGAAAAAGAATAAGCCAAGCATTCAGTCTGAGATCTTAAAAAAAGAGAATAAAAACAGCCCCTAAGGGAGACGAGAGAGGAAAAAAACAGTAAAGATAAAGGCAGAAATAAATGAATTAGAAAACAGAAACACAGTGAAATTAGCAAATATATCCAAGAGCTGATTCTGTTTTTAAACAAACAATAAAGTAGACTAACCTCTGGCAAATCCATTTGAGAAAAAAGGGATAAAGAAAACAATAGGAATGAGAAAAGAGGACATTACCATAGGTTGAGAAGAGATTTTAAAACAAAATTTATATACAAGAAGCTTAAATTTGAAAATCTTAATAAAATGCACACTTTCCTGAAAATGTATATGTTGCTAATTGAGGGGAAAATGTGATCCTTAATGAACCACTGTCCTCTCTATCCAAAGAAGACACTAGTCCCAAGTGTTTTTGCTTGTTAAATTCAAATTTTATAATACTGGTAACGTTAAGCTCATCCATGGCTTAGCAAAAGATGGAGAATTCTCCGATTCATTCTACAAAGCAAAATAAGACTGGTATTAAACATGGCAAAGAGACCATATTAAAGAATGAAAATGCTAGGTAGGAAACAATTCAGTAATATATTAAACAGGTTATCCAGCATAACCCAGTGGGCCAAGAAGGGAAGAACAGTCAATATTAGGAAAGCTTAATATAGTAACTAAATCATGCTAATGAGTTGAAGAAGTAAAACCATATTAACTCCAATATATGTAGGGGGAGATTGATTAAATCGACTAACCTACCTGACCAGTATGCCAAAAAAAGGAACAGAAGGATGTACTCTTAGCATGATTAAGAATATCTATTTCAAGCCAATAGCCAACATTATAAATAACTAATAAATGTTAGAGGCATTCCTGTCGAAACCAGGAACACAATAAAGGGGCTGACCTGCTATCACTATTTAACATTGCTTTTGAATTTTAGTCAGCACAGTAATTTCTTTTTTTTTTTTTTTTTTTTTTTGGTGGGTACCAGGGTTCGAACTCAGGACCTCACGCGCCAGCAGGCGCCCGTGCTGCTGAGCGATATCACCAGCCCTTTTTTTTGTATGTGGGTACCGGGAGTCGAACTCAAGACCTCGTGCTTGCCAGGCAGGCACTTATGCCGCTGAGCTATCTCACCAGCCCATAATTTCTTTTTTTGAGACAGGATCTCACTAAGTCACTACCATGGCTCAGCTCAAACTTGCAATCCTCCTGCCTCAGCCTCCCAAAGTGCTGGAATTACAGACCTGCACCACCATGCCCAGCCAGCATAGTAATATTGAGACAGAAATATATATGTAAATATTATAAAGAAGGAGTAAGGTTAAATACAATTTAATCTATACCAAATGTTGGACTTAAGGTTGATTTCGAAGTTTAAAACCAATAGAAAAAGTCATCAAACCTTCAGTAGGCTGGGGGTGTAGAACAGTGGTTAAGCAACACAAGCTCTGGGTATAGTCCCATCACCCCCCACCCCAAGAAACAGATCTGACTATATGATAAAATTCTAACTTCTGTATGTGGTCTGTAAAACAATTGAGAGCTTGGAGGTGAGGAAGAAAAGATTTTGTCGTAAGACACATAAAAGATTGATATTTTCTACCAAGGTCCTATGTGTTTTGTTTTGTTTTTTTTAATCAAGAATTATACTTGAAGACAACATGAGCAGACGGTATGATTAGCACATAAATGTCTGACCCAAAGGAAATGCCAAATAGTAAGCTCAGTGAGGTCGGGGACCAGGTCAGTTCATTGCATGACAAGTACTGTCTTGAGTTAGTATTTGTTGACCGTGACAGCGGAAGGTGGAGTGTCACCTTGATTGGCTTTAGAAGCCGTCTGGGGGGGCCGGTGAGATGGCTCAGCGGCTTAAGCGCCTGCCCGGCAAGCGCGAGGGCCCGAGTTCAACTCCCGGAACCCACATACGAAAAAGGGGCCGGTGATATCGCTCAGTGGCACGGGCGCCTGCTGGCGCACGAGGTCCTGAGGTCGACCCCCCGGTACCCACCAAAAAAAAAAAAAAAAAAAAAAGCCGTCTGGGGGATTGGTGGACCATACTTTTGGGTGGGTTGTGGAGTCGTACCCTTGGTCTGTGTCTGGTGCCTTGCTCCTTCCTCTTGGGTGCTGCTCCCCTGCTCTGCCTCCCACCCATTGAACTAAGTGTGTCTTTACTTTGCCTTCCACCATGATATTCCTGCCTTGTAGCTAGCAGGCTATGGACTGAATCCTCTAAAACCATTAGCCAAATTAAACCTCTCCTTGGGCACCAGGTATTGTGCCTCAGCGATAGGAAAGCTGGCTTATACATTGAGTATGTTGAAGTGTTATTTGTTGAATAAGTATGGATACAATAGAACTCATCCAAATATGATACTGTTTATATATATATATATATATATATATATATATATATATTTTTTTTTTTTTTTTTTTTATTAGGTCTTGCTATGTGTTCTAGGTTGGCCTCAAACTCACAGCGAGCCTCCTGCCTCAGTTTCCTGAGTGCTAGGAAACACTAGCATGCACCACCACGCCTGACTTATTTTATCTTTTTTCTTTTATTAATTTATTTCCATGTTTATTTTTGTATTACTGGGGGGTTGAACCCAGGGAGCACTGAACTACAACCCCAGCCCCTTTTAATTTTATTTTGAGACAGGGTCTCGCTAAGTTGTGCATCCTGGGCTGCAGCTGTGATTCTTGTGCCACTGTGTCTGGTCCACTTTTATCTTTTAAATCTAAAAAGATTTTTTTCAAGGATTTATTATGAAACAATTTAAAACGTTTAGAGAAGTAGAGAAACACATTACCATAAATATCCATACTCTTACAGCCTAGTGGGCCCATTCCACCATAATGTAGGTATAACAGATGCTAACACTTCCCATATCTGCTTCATCTGGACATGTATATATCGTCTTCCTGAACCTTTTTTAAAATATAAACTTAATTTTCTTCTTTAATGAAAAAGAAATTCTCTAATGGTTGAGTTTGTTAATACATGAGAATGTTTACTTGTTGTCTTTAAAAAAATAAAATAAAAATAAATAAAAATAAAAAAATTATTAGAGAAAAAGCAAGACTCTTCTCATAGTATTTGAGAGTAAGCTACTTGGTTAATTAGTTTTTGTTTTTGTTTTTGTTTTTTTGGGAGTACCAGGAATTGAACCCAGGACCTCGTGCTTGCCAGGCAGGTGCTGTGCTGCTGAGCTACATCCCCGGCCCCTCATGAGCTAGTTTTAGAAAAATGAATCCTGAATCATTTTGAAGAAAGTTGCACAACACACATTCCTCTTTCCTAGTAGTTCAGCAAGTGGACCCTAAATCACCCAAGTTCGCAGTCTGTGCAGAGGGTGTGGAAAGCTGCTGGGTGTACCCTGGCCCAGGGGGACCTTTGAGAAACAAATTGCCCAGGTGCGTATTCAGCCCGGGTGTCTGACACCGTGGAATTCCACGATACTGGAGGGCACTGGTGGGGCAGCAGGGACAATTTGGGAGCATTCTAACTGTCCTCTGTCGAGGATGGGCAGGAGCATGGTGGTCTGTGACCATGACATGGGTGACTGATTATGGACATGTAACATGGGAAATTGCTGTGGCATCCAGGGAAGGAAAAATAGATGGCACACACAGTGATCTAAACCAGGTGAAGAACATGCATGAGGAGGACCCGGGAAAAAATAACACAAGGAGTGATGGGTTAGCGTAAGAAGGGTCTTCATTATTTTCCCTCTGTCTTCTTCAACCTCTTTGAATGGGTGACGTTAGTAATTTTATGAGAAAGAGCTGTTTCTACCCACTTCACCATGTTGTGAGGTCATGGTGAGGCAAGGCTCTGCTCTGTTTATTTCTGTTACTGTATTCCCCGTGCCAGCCCCATGCCTGGCACATCATGGACATAATAAATGGGAGTGTTGGACAGGTGCCCACTGGGAAACTTCTTGGAGGGGTTTGGCTCAGGAACACATTTGCAAAGAGCTTCCTGTGGCTGGGCTTGCAGAGGGAAGGCACAGGCCTGGCGTGTGTCGTGGGTAGAGCCTTTGCAGGGTGGTCAGCTCTCCTGCTACAACCAGGGTGGCCTCAGCAAGGGCTGGGGGCCAGATTGGCCATTCAGCATCACCAAGGGACAGGAGATGTGGCTCAGTGGCCAGTGCGTGCTTAGCCTGCCTGAAGCCCTGGGTTCAGTCCCCACCACATGCACGCATGCGTTTACACACATGCACCTAGCATCACTAGGGCAGATAGTACCATGGGGAATAAACAAACTCCAGCTCAGGTAGGAACAGGTTTTATGTCACTCTTGGACTTTCAAACCTGGTAATAGTGATCACATGCACAGTTATTATTAGCGAGTGCTTACTCAGCAGAGGCCAGGCTAGGCACATTTATGTCATTCCTCTTCATTTTCACAACAACTCGTATCATCTCCGTTTTATGGAGGAGGGAACTGAGGCATAGAACAAACAATGGGTTAAGTCTTGGTTTTGCCAAGCACTTGACTTTCTGCTGCGAGTGGCAGCTGGCATTTGCCTAGTGCTCACCACGGGCCAAGCCCTCCGTGGCTGCAGGCTCTGAATAGACCCTCCTAGGGTGGGCATGGAGGAGAGCAGGCCCCAGCCAGGTGGGGACTGTGAGGCCATCTTCCCAACGGGAAGGAAGATCCCACTACCCAGCAGGAAAGGGCACGTTCCTCTGAGCTCCACGTGCTGTAAAGAGGATCACCTCAGATTTGTAAAATTGCTGAATGGGTTGTTTGGTAACAAATGGATACTGACAACAGTGGAAGGCGTTTTGGGGGATTGGTTTTTTTTTTCCTCCTATTTTAAAATAAGTGTTTGAATTGGTGGCATAGGCTCCTATGATGAGGTCACAGATCTGACATTTGGTAGTGATGGTTTTGCTCATAAATTAGAATGGCGGTCATGGGTGAAATTGAATGAAAAAGAGCCCAAAATCCACATGAGTATAGGGACCGGTTATAGACTCTGGGGGTTGGAATGCACCCCAGGGATCAAGGATTCAGCTTAGATCACCTGAGAGCTTTAGAGATGCCACACCCCAGACCTGCTAAACCAGAACAAGATCCCTGGGTGATTCCTGCACAGATTGGAGAAGCAGTGCTCTCTTGTCCATCCATCCTGTCTCCGGGGAGGAAATCAGACCAGAGAGTTTAAGTGACTCATACCCAAGGATGCACAGGAAACTCTAGAAAGCAGAACTCTGTTCTCAACCCAGCTAGTTTTGTTTGGGTTTGTTTTCCCAGGACCAAGTCTTCTGAGCCACCAGCCATCCCATCCTGCTGGTCAGAAGCACCAGGTCATCTGCAGCGGCCACACCATTTATCATCCCTGTTGGGGAGCTTATTAAAATGCAGTTGACAGGGCCAGTTCCAGGTCCCCTGGGTCTGAGGGGACTCAAGTGTCTGCATCTTAAAATACCCTCTGGTGGTTCCTACACGCTGGGATTACTGTGGCCAGCCATGAACTGTTACAGGGGCGTTTTCTTCTGACATGAAACCTGCAGATGCTTGGATGAGTATGAACTACAGAGGAACCCAGCAGAGCGATGAACATGGTTAGATATTGCAAATTTTGTACTGTAGATCGAGCATTTGTGAATTTGTCATTGACAGAACATTCTCTTCAAACCTTGGCTCCATGGGGCTCAGCAGGCCACAGGGAGTTGGATGTAAATTTCAAGAACACTTAAGAAACTTAAATGTATTATTTTCTATTTTTAAGGAAAAGGAGAGGCAGGTGAGATGACCTTGGAAAATTAAACATCCCACAAAAGAATGACAAGTAAGGGCTGGGGATGCAGCTCAGTGGTAGAGCACTTGCCTAGTGTTTGTGGGCCCCTGAGTTTCATCTCTAGCACCACTTTTAAAAAATTTGTTTTTTTTTTAAAGACAGGGACTCACCATGTACCCCAGGCAGGCCTCAAACTCATGGCAATCCTTCTGCCTCAGCCTCCCAAGTGCTGGGATTACAGGTGTACACCACCATGCCCAGCTGAAAAATAGTGATGATTAAAGGGAGGGGGGTAGCAGCTGGCTACTCTTGGAGGCTGAGGCAGGAGGATCACAAATTGTAGCCCAGTGTGGGGGCCTGGGGATGTAGCTCAAAAATCCTGGGTTCATTCTTCAGTACTAGGAAACAAAAACAAACAAAAAATGGCAAGAATGCATGTTTTTCATTCCCAAAAATGCATGTCTAAAATATTAAGAAAGGGCAAATTTGAGGGTCTTTTACCTGTGATTAGAATTTTCATTTAAGAGGAAATGTCTGCATTTTAAATTCTTTAATTTATAAGTGCTCTTGTTTATTCGTAGCCCAGTGCTACACAGAAGTACAGGTCACAGACAGGTGTTCTTCTGCGCAGTGTGACCCAGCCAAGAAGGGCCAAATACAGATATTGCATGTGATGTTTAGAAATTTTACAGTTTGGTATTGTCACTATCATGTCATCCAAGTAGAGGATCTATGGCTGCTTTGTTTGTTTGCTCCCGGTCTCAAACTCTTGGCCATCCTCCTGCCACAGCCTCTGGGATTTTAGGCATGTGCCACTGCACCCAGCTTTATGGCTGCTTCCTGGACAGGGTATGGCCCAGGGTGGATCTCATTGACCTTGTGTGGCAGGGGTCAGGACCACCACACTTGTTAGGTCTGCGAGGGACTGGATACATATAACTGTCTTTGACTGCAGAGCATTGGAGAACACTGAGGATGTTAGAAGTAGTGAAAGTTCTTCCACCCCACTCCAAATCCCAAAGGGCCCCTTTGTACAGAAGGGGTTGGCTCCCAGCCAGCCACTAGATGTCAAGCCTTTCCACCTTGTCACATAGATGTCCTTTGAACCCTGGTCACAGAGGCCAGGACTCTGGAGCAAGGTGGCTTAATAGATGGATGAGTCCCACCAGGCCTGGGTCTGAAAACACAGGCACTACCAGCTGTGTGACCTTGAACCACTAGCTTTCCTTCCCTGTGCCTCAGACATTAGGACATGGGAGTGACAGTCCCGCCCAGAGCTCCCACGTGGGAGAGAACACAAGGAAGAGGCTCCCCACCCTGTCTGTGCTCAGGAAAGGGAGGATTCTTTGTGTTTTGTCTGTTATTTTAAAAAGTGGATTGCAGGAAATTGCCAGTGGCCCTCTCTGTTTGCAAATTCCTGTGAGTCTGTGTTCTATGCCCGTGTGGTGGTGGCAGCAGAGGTTGTCAGGAAGCAGCCGCCAGTTTCCTGCTGATTAACCCAGTTCCTGGAGGGCCCTCCTAACAGCGAGAGGCTTGGCCACTTGGCTGGGCTTCCTCTCAGGCCTCCACCTCCCAGCTTGCTGCCCTCCCCCTTCTGAGAGTCCCGCCTACTTCCTAGGGCCCAGGGCACCCTCTCCGACTTGGAGAGCTTTGTTGTGTTCCTGGGTGGGGCACCTGGGCTCCAGCTACTTCAGGTTTGCCTGCAGGTGCGCTTCCTTTGCACACCTGGTGCCTGTGGGGGCCTTAAACTGCCTGTCAGTTTGCCCCCAGGTTGGATCTAAGAGATTTGAACCATTTGGAGATTTGAAGCCTTTGGAGGCGATGTTGCCAGTGGGCTGGGCCTACTTGGAGAAGGAGGACACAAGTCTCTCTGCTGGTGGAAGAGGGGCTCTGGCCAGGGGGAGAGGCCCACGCAGCACTGGGATTTGGGGGTTTCTGACTGCTCCTTGGGTCTAGAGTGGAGAAACAGGCACAGAAGCAGCAGCACTGCTGGGGAGGACCTCCTTGAGAGGCAGGGCCAGGCCCGGCCACAGCTGTGGTGTCTGCCTAGATCTGCTTCGCCACTTCACATGGAGACTTGGTGGCCACACCGCAGCTCTGGTATGGAGACGAGAGATGGGCCATGGTCTTGGTTGCAAACACCACAGCCCTCAGGCTGCGAAGAGCCAGTGATGCCCTGCGGCTTCCTGCCTGGCTCACACACATCTCCCCTCAGAGAAGATGCGCCCCACAGCTCAGGATGTGGATAGGCTGATGGCACCAGGCACGTCTCCCGGGGCAAGCTGGGCCTTAGCAGCTGCTTTCAGCAAGCACAGCCGGGGCTTCTCAGACAGGTTGGGACCTGCTTATGTCTGGCGTCTGGAACACACAGCTCCGCCTCGCACAGCTCCGCTGCTTCAGGTCCGGCTCCTCAGCTGGGGGAAGCCTGCGTGTCCTGATACCTGGTGGCTGAATCAACAACACAGAGAATGCATATTTGGATAGCAAACAGCAAGCAGCAGCTGGGCCAGCCCACTGCCTTCCTTCCTCCTCCTGCCTCACCAGCCAAAATGTCCTCTGCTAAGGTCAGCCAGGACTGGCTACAGAGTATTCAGAGCAGGTGTAAGATGAAAATGTTTGGAAATGAGTAAGAATTGTAGGATGGTGGCTACAGAGCATGAAACCAAGCAGGGCCCTTCCAAGTGTCCCTGTGTAGGCCTTGTGACATGTTGGTGCTACTGAGATGGCACAGTTGGCTTTACTGGCAGACGAGAGGGATTCGACCTGCAAAGTAGCTGCTGGGTCTCAGGCCCCGTCCCAAAGGCCGGGGCAGCCTCCACTTCCAAGCAAAAGGAGCTTCGACTTCTTTTTGTTCTCTACCTTGTTTTCCCTCGGTCTTTGTAAACTCTGAGAGCTTTGAGGCACCCTGCCTCCCATTCTGCCTTCCTTCCCCTCTACCCTTGCCACTGTTCCCCCCACCCCCTGTTTCTCTCTTCCTCTTTCCATTGCTTTTATCTGGGGGAAAACCCTTTACCCCCCTTACCAGATTGACGTGTAACATTTCCCACCCATTCATCCAGAGCTACTCTATCTTAATGTGCCTTTGAATGGCACCAGGCTGGGGCTCCTTGGGTTTCTGAAAACTCTCTGAAGTGTCTTGAGCCAGTGTCTTCCCTGCTGGGGGACAAGGGATGTCCCTTCGGTGGCCTCTGGCTCTGTCCAGATGGTCTCTGCCCATTGGGAGCCTGGAATGGATTCTCATTGTTAGCATTCGTCACTCACCACCTCCTCCCCACATTCAGCTGTCAGCCTTACTGGTCTCAGGAAAGAAAGCCTGCTCCCTAGTGACACCCACAAGCTCTGGTGACAGCACAGAGCTGGCCCTCGTTCCCAGGGACAGCAGCCTCCATGCAGACCTCAAGCAGAGCAGGGCGTGTGAAAGGGTTAAGCAGATAAAGATAAGCCCCAGGCACTGTCCTGGCCTCTGCTTCCCCCAAGAAGCTTCAGAGCAGGCATGTGTGATACCAGCACTCTGGGAGGCTGAAGCAGGAAGATCTAAGTTACAGGCCAACCTGGGGAATTTAGTGAGACCCTGTCTCAAAAAGGGTTGAGGGCGTCGCTCAGTGGTAGAACGTACCTAGCATGCCCAAGCCCAAGGGTTCAGCCCTCAGTATTGGAGGGGAAAAAAAGCAAAAGCAGGTAACTTTGTTCCTTAAAACCCTCCTTTGGCCCTCCGTGTGGCCTTCAGGCCACTGCCTGCCTCAGTGACTCCATCTGTAGCCACTGTCCCCAGTTGCACAGATCAGGGAAGTCTGCCCTCTAGGGGCTTGGGTTGCTGAAGAGACTCGAGCCACACCCTGAAAAGTGCAGGCCTCCTAGAAGAATCGGGAGGACCTCGAGGGAGGGGTGCTTCCAGGGCAGGTGCCTCCGGGACTGGAGGTGAGGGCTCCATCCTCACACTCCTGCCTTCAAGCATTTGAAGGGGTTTTTCACTCTCTGGTGTCCGAGGTGGGCCCAGCCCAGGGCCGTGGGCACTGGACCACCATGCTTTGGGAAGGATGTCAGGGCCGCCTACCTCCACAGCCCGAATGCCATGACTTCCTTCTGTGGATGGAAGGCGGCCTTGCCCCATCAGTAGGTGATGCCTGAGCAGAGGGGAAGTAGGAGAGTGCTGACCAGAGATGGGTCCCTGGAGAGTCAGCTGGAAGGCCCCTTGTTCAGAAGGGGAAACCACAGCCTGGTCACCAGCCAGCACCACTACCACCACCTGGTGAGGACAGGATGAGGGCTGAGCTGGGTGTCACGGTGGAAGTGAGCTCCCGAGTGTGCTTTATAGTTCCTGTCCTCAGAGAAGAACTTTGGGTCTTGCTGGAGTGACAGCCGCACTCATGGAGGGTTTGCTATGGACACTGCTTCCAGGGCCTGCAGGGAAGAGCCCCAGAAAGCTGGATGCAGATGCGAAGGAGCTGCCAAGGGCCCAGGTCCACCCAGCAGGCCTGCCAGTCTGCACGCTACAGCTGCGTGCTGTGCCCAGTGGTGACTTCCCCTCTGTCCACAGCAGCTGGGCTGGGTGGGCCAGGACAGCTGGGGCCCTGGCTGGTATGAGCAGCCCTGCCTCTTCACCCAGTGTGCAGTCCTGGTGGCCTTCTCTGTGTTCATCCTGAAGGTTGGGAACACTGATGTCAGCTGGCTCTTCATCACATACATGACAAGCTGGCTTGTTTTCTTTCTCCCTTTCTCTTTCTTTCTTTCTTTCTCTTTCTTTTTCTGTGGCACTGGATATTGAACCCATGGCCTTTTCACTGAGCTACGTCCTCAGCCCTTTTTAAATTTTTTTATTTTGAGACAGGGTCTTGCTAATTCAATAAATTGCCCAAGCTGGGCTCCAAACTAAAATGCCCCTGCCTCGATCTCCCAGAGTGCTGGGTTACAGGCGTGGGTCACCACACCTGGCTACGAGCATGGCTTTCTGCACTGGGGACAGGTTGGGGAACAAACTAAAGCTTGGCCCCACAGACCCAAAGAACATGCTGCAATTCACCCACATGGCGTGTTTCCTCATAACTTTTTGAAATTGCCAAACTTGACCGAAAAGTGAAGAACCTTTGTCTGGTTCACCTTTTACTTCCATTTGGCCACATTTGCTTTTGCTCACCTCTGTTCCCTGTCACATGGTTCTGCTGTGTCATTTAAGAGCGAGTTGCAGGTGGCACAGTGCTTCTCCCCCCACACCCCAATACTTCAGCAGGTATCTTTCAGGAGCAAGGATGTCCCCCTTGTGTAACCACAATAACCATCATCACATCTAAAAAATTGCCATTGTTTGATATCACCTGATATATAGTCCTTGTCAGGGTTCTCCAGTTGACCTCCATAAATGTCTCTGTGGTTCTTTTTCTGATCCAGCAAGCTTCGTGCATTACATTTGGTTGTTTCTTTAGCTTCCTTTAATCCATGACAGTCCCCCTGCTTTGTGCGGACGTGTGGGCGTGACCCTGACCCTGAGGAGCCCTCGCACGCCAGCTGTGTTTGTCTGCCTGAATGTAAAGTTTCCATAGTTTTGAAACTTGCCTGAAAATTGCTTTATTGTGGCTAGGAAGGTCCTAAGGCAGAGGGTGCATGCATAGAATTGGGGGTTTGCCTTTGTTCTCTGCCCCCATGTGAGTCGCGGGATGTCCTGTCCAGCTTTGGTATTAACGTTATATTTATAATAATGTTCCACCTGACTGTAAAGATTACTTCCCAAGATCCACAGCAAACCTGATGGGTCGGGCAAGTGTTATCTTCATTTCACAGGATTCTGAGAGGGTAAAGCTGTGCCCAGGTCCACAGTGTTAGGCAGAATGGACCAGAGCCCAGCCCAGTCATACTCTGGGGGCACTTCCTGCAGTGGCAGCTGGGAATCTGGGCAGAGTTGCCCCAAGATGGGATAAGTTGTAGGGTGGGCTCACCCTACGCTATTTCTGAGCCCAGTGTACTTTCCTGAGTCTGAGAATTTTTTTCTGAGACAGGGTCTCACTATGTATGTAGTCCAGGCTCGAACTCGATAAGATTCTCCTGCCTTAGCCTGCAGAGTGCTGGGATGACAGGCATGCGCCACTGTGCCAGCTCCTGAGTCTGGGAATGTTGAATGCGATACTCAACTCCAGGTTGTGGTCCTGAGCTTCTGTTGCTGAAGTGATGGACGGTGGTGTTGGAGCTGCTTGCCTCGGCCTGAATAGCCCCACACTGCCATTCCATAATCTTGACCCTGTACCCTGTCCTGTGCCATGAGCCGTCACACCCCTCCCATCTCCCTGCTTCTCCTTTGGATTTGCCACTTGCATCTGCCTGGGTCCAGGAAGCCAGATAACCACGCTTGTTAGAACTAAGCACCCAGGCTCCGAGCCCAGGGTGGGACATCGAAGCCCATCTTTGGGGCACCCATACAAGATTTAGTCCTGGCGTCCTTAGCTTTTGGTGTGCTCTGCTGGGGGGGTTGCCAGAGAAGGGACATGGGACAAGTGGGATGTTACCGTTTAATGTGTTTCCAGTTTTAAAGGAAAGACTGTCGCATACAGCAGGAGTGGCTGGTGAGGAAAGCAGTTGGGGTGTGTGGGTGGGTAGGTGTGCACGCGCCAGTGTGAGTGCCAGAGCAGCAGGGCACTTTGGGCACAGTGACCATGATGCTGAGTGACTGTGCAAGCTCAGCCTGGGGCTTGTGAGGGGCTTGTGAGACCTCAGGCCTGTATGCCGTGACCGCCGACCTGCCTGCCACATTGGTTGTCACTCAGAAGTGAGCTGTGTCACTACTATGCACCCCCAGATTCTGCACGAGAGCTGTGGCAACAGCAGGGACTCCAGTCTCTGGGTCCCCCGTTGTCAGGGAGGTGTCCCTGGTGCTCCTGGCTTGTCAATAGAGCCACCTGCCCCTGCTCAGCAGGTTTCCCCAAGCTGTGTCCCTTCCTGTCTGGTCTACCTAACGCTGTCACCTTGGGCAGGAGCTCCCTGAATTCTGCCCAATCTAATCCTTCTCCAGTACTGGGGATTGAACCCAAGGCCTTCGCACTGAACTACATCCCCACCCCCTTTTTTGTATTTTGAGACAGGATCTTGCTAAGTTGCCCAAACTGGGCTCAATTTTTGATCCTCCTGCCTCAGCCTCCCAGAGTGCTGGGATTACAGGTGTGTGCCACCACCCGTGGCTCTACCTGCTCACTCTTGAGGAAATTTTTTACACCACCACAATACTGATGGGATGAGGGTGACAGCAGCAGGCCCCACCCTACTTGATTCCCCCACCCCAGCCTCTGACTGGTCACTATTTGTAGTGCTCTCAGTCCCTCCCTTCTACAGCTCACCTCCATATTTTGAAAGAATTATGTTTCTCCTGCTGCTTGATTTACCAACTTCAGCAGTATCTGTTGCCTCTATACTCCTCTGGGTAAAGATTTCTCTGTCCACCACCCCATCATTTCCCCTCTCTTACTAATATCATTAAATCACAATTTTGGGTTAAATCTGTGGCATAAATACTGTTCACTGCTGAGCCTAGCACTGACCTATGATTACTTCTTGTAGAAAAAAGAGTTATTGTCTCCGCAGTTCTCACCATATTATTTTTCTCTGTGCCTATCTCTAATTTCTCTCAATACATATAGTCAAGAAAAATCTATCAGTATCGTATCTATCAGTTAATTGAACAGCAATTTTTTTTTTTTTTTAGACACCAGTTATCTCATCAGTGATATTCTTTGAAGCTTTCTCAAATAGACATTTAGGTCACTTTTATATATTAAAATAACTCCATGGGGCCTCCTCTGAAAAAGCTTTCCTGACCCCCACTTCCCCAAAACTGCCCCCCCCACCCCATATGGGTTCCCTTTCTAACACAGCCTTTTGCACGCTAAATTATAGCTGCTCCTTGCCAGTTGTTTCTACTACCCCCAAAGTTCCTGAGGTTAGGGCTGGCTTGTGTTCACCCTGTTGCCTTAGGAATACACAAGAGCTGGCCAGCACAGAGTAGGTGCTCAATAAATTTTTTTTTTGGGGGGTGTCTTCTTTTGAGACTGGGTTTCAGTTCAGACTGGCCTTGAACTCACTTTGTAGCCCAGGCTGGCCTCGAACTTGCAGCAATTCTCCTGCCCCTCAGCCTTCCGAGTGCTGGAATTACAGGCATGCACCACCACACCCGGCTCAATAAATATTTGTTGGAATGTGCATATTTCAAATTGAACTGCAAGAGTGATGATGACTGCAGGTGGTGCTATTAACTTTCTGCCCCTGTTCTTCTACATATTTAAGTCCTGCCCCTTGTCTCCAGCTTCCTGGTTGGGTTTCGAGGCCCTTCTGGGTTTGTTCCAACTCGTTTTCATCTTTCCCGATGAAGACGGCAAAGCTAGGGGCCCCTGTCCTTGATCCATTGTGTCCCCCCCACCAGCTGGGCCTCAGGAATCTAAGCCCCCATTGGTCCACACCGATGAGCTCCGCACCAGCTGAGGGCTCAATAGCCAAGGAAGGCTGAGACACGCTCAGTCAATCAATCAATAAACCAATCAGTCTTCCTCCCGCAGCCTCTCTGCTCCTGGGCACTTCTCTTTATCTGGCTTGTGGAAGATCAGAAGGAAAAAGCAACCTCCATGGAAAGGTGACCCCATCTCAGGTCTTGTCATGACTCACTGGGTCCTGAACGACAGGAGGGGCTAGAGAAGGCAAGACAAAGAAAGGAGAGGTGAGGGCCATTTACCTACCATCTCAGAGGGACACTGGGGAGACATCTCGTCACAAGACGAAGGGCTGTGTCTCCAGGAGCTGAGCCCTAGCCAGGCTCTATCCCAGTGCCCGCCGTGACCCCTATGGGGAGGCAGGAACGAGGAAGCCTGCGCCTGGCTGGGGTGCCTGGCTGCTTGCAGTCTTTGGGTCTCGGCCAATTCAGGAAGGTGCTGCTCTTTGTTGTCAGAGCAAGCCTCAGTGTCCCTGAGGGCCCATCCCTCATCAGGGACACTGACCCCACAGTCATTAGCTGGCAGGAAGAGCTCCCCACCACCCTCACCCTCCTGGAACAAGGACTAAGACTGATGAGGCTCTTGGAAAATTTCCCCGGGGTCACCAGGCCCTAGGGCTGACTGAGATGTCATTCCTTCCACACCTCGGCCATGGACCTATCACCTCCCCTGTGTGCATAGAAGGTGGCCCAGGTGGACACGGCCCAAGCAGAGTGAGTCACTAAGCCATCCACTTCCAGAGCATCCTGGGCACCCCTCCCTGGGTCTCACATCCTTGTAGGGGGCAGAGTGGCCCACGAGACACCTTGCACCTGGCCCGCCAGGCCTAGAGCGCTGGTGCCCTGTACACCCAGGACCACTGGGGATGGGGCCGGGGCTGGGGCAGGGGTGACTGACCCTGAAATAAAGCTGATGGCTGCCAGCCCGAGGCGCCCCAGCGAGGGAGTGCTGCTCTTGGGGGTGTCGCGAGTTTTGCGGGGAAGCCTTGCCAGCAGTTCTTTGATGTTTCTGCAGTGGAGCCGAATTTATTTTTTGTACTTCTGAGAAATTAACTTGCAGTTCTCAGCCTCTTCCTCCCCAGAAAGGAGAGAAGGAGAAAAGAAGAAAGGGTTTGCATTGTCGCTGTGATTGGCACCTCCCGTGAATGAGGGGTCACCGCGTTGAGCTGCTCCTTTTCAAGCGCGCCTCTGCCCTGCGCGCTGTATTCAGCCAGAACATTCTTTCTTTCAAAGCTCTGTCTCTCTCTCCCCCGCCCTTTGTGTCTCCGCTCTCCTTCGCTTCACTTTTGCCTTTCATTCTGCACTCACGCCGCCTCCCCCGGGATCATTCTCTTTTTTCCTCCCTTTTCTTCTTCTTCTATTCAGTTTCTCTTTTTTTCTTTTTTTTCTTTTGCCTCTTTTTAAATTTCTTTCTTCTTTTTCCTTTTGAATAGTGCTTCTGTTTTCAGGGGAAGGGACGAGTAGAGAAGTGGGTTTGTTTGAGGAAGGGAGACTGAGTGTTTTCTCTGCTACTGCTCTCCGGGTGCTGGGCCTTCCTGTGCGGGACACTGCTGTCCCCCAGCCCCTTGGAGAGCGCAGGGTGTGGGCCCAGGGACTCCACCAGGCAGAGCACTCCTGAGTCACAGGAGAGGTGCCCTGTGTAGTGCAGCCAGCACAGCTGGCACAGCTGGCTCTGGATGTGTCCAAGTCTGCCTGCCTGAGCTGGGCTGACATCGATGTGAATGAAGGTCAGAGGTAAATCCGGGTCCCCCAAACCTCCCCCTTCTGGAGCATCCTGGTGTCAGGGTTCCCAGCCCAGGAGGTTTGGTAGAGGCCAGGAGAGCACTTGCAGGGGCTGAAGGGAAGAAGAGGCATTCCCATGTGCGTGACCATCATGGGTCTCAGGCCCCATACTTGGGCGCAGAGGCTGGGCCTGGAGCCCTGGAGCCGGGACTGCCATCCACCGACAGTGGGCATGTGGCTGAGCCCGACGGAGCTCATGGAGGAGAGGCCCTGCCTCTGGGTGGCAGACTGTGTTGACACATGCTTTGTGACTGGCACATAAATGTCCCACGCATTAGTCAGAGGGATCTTTAAATGTCACCTGTGAGCTACTGAGAGCATTCACTTAGGTTTTCCTAAATTATCAAAACATATCAATTTGGTTCTGTTTTGGCTTCTTTATTGTCCTTTAAGCTTGTAGACAGGAGCCTCTCCCGGGAGCTGACATGCTGGCCCATCAGGCGCACAAGGCCGGGAGCACACTTGTTCCATCTGCTGCACTGGGCTCCTCTCCTGTGTGCAGGCTCAGTGGACCCCGGGCAGGACCCACTTTTTTCAACCCCAGGGACCACATCTCACTGTGGTCTGAGGGGTGCATGGTGTGTTTCTACCCATCTAGGCTGCAGTTTAAGCCCCTGTGATCTTCCATACCTTTATAATCACTGCTTCCTCCCCCTGGAATACTCCTCTTTTTAGTCTACTTGCTGAACTCCTACACAACCTACAAAACCCTGCGTGGATGCCACCTCCCACTTTAACTCCCCATGTAGTTAATCATACATCCCTTTTATCCCTTCTGAGACTTTTATGTTGTAGTTACCAACCTGCTATGGTTAAGTAGTCCTTTATTGTGGCTCCTTGAGGGCAGTGACTGTGATATCTTGTCTCTCTGGATTACCAGGAGGAATGGTTACCATCCATATTCACCAGGGTGCTGAGAGTGAAGGGCCTCAAGGATGGGAGCAGTTTGGTCAGGACAGGGTGAAGAGGAGAGAAGCGTGACAGCCTCGAGGGCCTGGGTGGAGACTCCAGTGACAGCAGGCACAGATGTGTCCCCAAGAAGCCCACTCTAGATGAGAGAGCAGAGACCAGCTGGGGAAGGACCAGGTGTGGTGGCACACATCTGTAATCCTAGCACATGGAGGCTGGAGCAGCAGTATCACCGTGAGTCTGAGGCCAGCCTGGACTACATAGCGAGACTCTAAGGAGTGAGGGGAGGTTCAGACCTGAGTGTGGATGGCCGAGACCAGTGAGCTGTGGGCAGAGGTAGCAGACTGTGCGTGTGATGGGATGGAGGGGACCCCCAGCATCAGGACCCCACTGCCCATCCTGGCTCTACCGTGGGACGCCTGCTGGCGGAGCTTGAGCCTGCTGGGCAGGGCCTAGCTGGCCACCAGGTTTTTCTGGTTTGTGAGAGAACATTTCCGGACACCCAGGAAGGCTGCACCCAGAGGCAGTCAAGCCTGGAGACAGAAGGGGAGTGAGGCTGAGGGCCTTCAATGGTGAGCAGGTCTTACAGTCGCATTTCCCAGGTCCTGCTTTCCCAAGCGACAAGGAACCAGTCAGTTTCGCTTTAAGAACTGGCACCCAGGAGTTCAACTCCTCCAGGAACTGGCTGGGTGGCCCCAGGCAAGTCACCAGGCTAATAATAGTAGTGACACTCAGGCTGCCAGGTTCTGCCCCAGGCACTTTGCATGATTTAGCTGGGGGACAGGTGCTGAAGGCACAGCTCCTGGTGGGGGGGTGCTAGGGCTACTGGCTCTAGGCTGGCCTCCAAGCCAGCGCTACTGCCACCTGGCTTTCATTTTAATTTAATTTAATTTAATTTTTTTGGTGGGGCTGGGTTGGTCCTACCCCTGAGCTGCACCCCCAGCCCCATGTCTTTGAAATCACCATCGTCACAGTCCTTCCGAGGTATCCATGGATGAAGGGTTCCAGCCCTGCCCACCTTGGAGGCAAAACTCTCGGTTGCCCAAGTCCCTCATCTAAGATGCCGTGATCTTTGCAGGTAGCCTAGGCACATCCTCCCTTGTACCAGAAACCATCTCTAGAGGGCTTGCCCCAGATACAATGTAACCAGCTGTTATACTGTACTAGTTAGGGAATAAAGACAAAAAAAAAAAGAGCCAGGCCAGGTTCAGCTCAGACACAGCCACCGGCCCGTCCTCACCATACTATGCTCGTTGGTAACAATGGAACATTTTTTTCTCCCCCAGATATTTTCAGTCTGCAGTTGGTTGGTCAGACCCTTGGGTGTGGAGTCCATGGATGCAGAGGACCAAGTGTATTTTTTTCTTTCTTTTTTTCGGTACTGGAAATCAAACTCAGGACCTTGCACTTGCCAGGCGACCTCACAGCTGCTACTCCATCAGGTCCACATGGATGTGTGCAGCATGGTTGCACAGCTAAACAAGATTCTAAAGGAAAAGCCAGCGGTGGTGGCTGTGTCCCAGCTATTTGCAAGGCTGAGGCAAGGCAATCACTTGAGCTCATGGGTTCAAGACCAGCCTGGAAAATATGGCAAGGCCCAGTCTCAAAAAAAAAAAAAAAAGAGGAGAAAGAACTATTAAAGGCTGTTGTCATCTCTGGGGACTGTGCTTAAGGAGCAAAGCTCTGGAGTAGGTGTGTCCAGCCTTCGGGGGGCCTGGGCTGCCCTGAGTGAAAAGGAGCGGTCTTGGCTCACACACAAAAATATATTAAATAGGTGGTATAATAAGTAACAACTCTGTTTATGTCTATTATAAATTTTATTTTCACTTATTTGGTTGTTTTTGCAGTACTAGGGATGGAATGATGGAACCCAGGGCCCTGTGTTAAGGTATATCCCCGGCCCTTTTATATATATTTTGAAATTTTGATACAGGATCTTACAGAGTTGCCCACGTTGAGCTCAAACTTTCAATCCTCCTGTCTCAGCCTCCCAAGTGCTGGGATGACAGGTGTGCACCACCATGCCCAACTACCAGTTTTTTTTAAAGGGCAGCATAAACGTAGAACTAGTGGGACAGTTTGTTTCTGTGGCACTAGCACCTGAGCATCTGGTTTAGTGGAAGTGGTTGTGGCTCTGAGTCCGCAAGGCGGTGCCCAGAAGTTTTGCATCTAATTTTACTCTGCGTGTGCCTTGCAAATGAGCACACTGCTGAAAGTGATGATGTGAAGGCGTGATTGTGAAGAGGGATTTTTTTCCTTCAGGGAGACCAGTCTTACAAAAGTCTAGTAAAGAGACATGGTTGAATTTTTCTTTGAGTCGAATGTCTGATTGCAACTCTATACATTCCAAAAATTAACAAATAAGCAACCATGTATTTTTCTAATACTAGAAGTGCTGTATAAGTAATTTCAATAATATCATGAGCAAAACACTATTCGATATATTTTTGTAGTTCTATGCCCCAGCTTCTAAGAAACTATTCCAGTTTATTTTAACTTACTAAATTGTTTTATGAAATAACACAACAAGCCTAAGTTTAATAATCAAGTAAGAAAATCTACACTGCCAGGCATGGTGGCGCATGCCTGTAATCCCAGCACTTGGGAGGCTGAGGGAGGAGGATCCCTGGAAGTTCGAGGCCAGCCTGGGCTACAAAGCTAGACCCTGTCTCAAAAAAAACAAAAAAAAAAAAAAAAAAAAGAAAAAGAATACCTATGTCTGTGTCACAGCTATAAACGCCTGTCTTCCCAGGCACACCCATGTGTAGGTAGGTGAAATCCTGTTATATCCATAATCACTGTGTGTAATTTACCAAGTTGCACATGCGTGTGTGACGTCTGACACACTTTGGTTTCAGTTCACCTGATTGTGGTGGGGCAGGAGGCAGAACTGCACTGCACCCCCCCCACACAGTGTTTAATTGTCACCTACATTGTCGCTTGAGCCCCCATACTTGAGTCATGAAAAATCTTGCTAGAAGTCCCATAATAATGTGAAAAATTCAGTCTTCTCTGGCATTATTACTACCTGTCCAGGGCCACAGGCTGGACACACCTGAAGCCTTTCTTAACCTTTCTATGTCTCAGTTTCCCCGTTTGTAAAATAGTGATGTTACTACCAACCACACCCTGTAGCCGGGACTGATATGCTACACTTAGAGTTGGCCCAGCTGTTACAGTAATTCAGGGCAGCTGACCCGGCTGCTGTTGCTAGCAGGGGGAAGAGCAGCACGGGCAAGGGCTGCACGCGGCAGGAGGATCTAGTAACATGGGAAGGGCTGTGTAAACTAGTGGGCTGGGCCCAGGGAAGGGGACGTAGACGTTCCCCTGCCTGGCCTATCTTTCTGAGCCCAGAAGACCCTGTGCTTCCTCCCACCCTGTCGCACCCAGGGGTGGGGATGTGGGAGGAAGGAGTTGGCAGGACGCTACCCGTGCGGGAAGGAGGGTGGCCTTCACCTCCCAAAGCTTTCTGGGCTCTTCAGTTTGAGGCTTGGGGTCAGCACGAGGGTGGAGATCTTAATTTTGGACCTTGCTGCCTGCCTTCCTGGGACCCAACCAGGCTGTTTGGCAAGGGCTGGGTGATCCAAGCTGGCAGCTGGGGAGACTGAGCCAGTATCCAGTGATTCCCAGGAAAAGATGCCAGCAACCCAGGGTTTTGGGATTCACTGAGGAATGTGGTCTTCAGGGCACTGAGCCCAGATGAGTCGTGAAATTTCAGAAGAGAGACAGCGTCTGTGCCCTCCCATCTGACTGGAGGCACAAGGAAGGGGTCCTCATAGCCCCACAGGCACCCTGGCAACTCAGGACTTGCCCATGGGCCAAGAACTTAAGCCTGAAACTTCTGAGTGCTGGGGTTGGTGGCCAACATCTCTCTGTCCCTCCTTGGGCCTGATTTGATTATTCTTCCCACATTTCCATCCTCTTACCACTCCTTCATGGTATTTAGGTAATTTTAGTGATCAGAAGAATAGTCCAAATCCCGAAGTGATGCATATTGTGTGTACATATATTGTGATGGTTAAAGCTGGGAACAGCCAGGTATGGTGGCACATGCCTGTAATCCCAGCATCTGGGAGGCTAAGGCAGGAAGATCGCAAGTTCAAGTCCTGCCTAGGCAATTTAGCGAGACCCTGCCTTAAAATAAAAATAAAATGGGCTGGCCCCAGTATTGCAAAAAAAAAAACTAGGAATGACAATGTCTAATGCCAGGGTACCCTCTCTTGCGTCACATATTTAATCTTTTTCACCATCCTATGGGAGAAGCAGCTCCCATTTTATAATTGAGGAAACAGGCTCTGAGAGATGAAGCAACTTGGCCAGGCTGCACAGCAAGGAAGTGGCCAACCTGACTCTATTGGCCCAAGCCAAGGAGCCCCCCTGTACCCCATTGCCTGCCCTGGGTGCCCTCAGACCCCATAGCAGGGAGAGCCATGAGGAAACCCTGAAACTTATAGGGAAGGCCAGACAGCTGGTTGTTTGGCACTAGTCACCACCACTGAAATCATTGTGACACTTAGGCCCCACGCACACATTTGCGTTTCAGCGTGTTGGGATGCAGGGCCTAGAGCCCACCTCCCTGTGCCACCTCTCAAGCTCCTAAGTGTCAGCCATTGTGATCCAGATTGGAAAAGAAATCAGTTCTTCCCTGGCCACCTTGGGCACATCCCCTCCCAGGTCTCCGGCCTGTCCTCCTCAAGGGACCTGCCCTGAGACCCTGTCCTGGCTCCCGCCCCCTCTGACCCTCTGCCTCGTGAGGGCCAGACCCAGCCCTCTGGTGGCCTCTTCCTCCTGCCCCTGGCAACCCCTGGCCTCCCACATGCTGTCCCCTCTCCATCCGGGCTGCTGTCGAGTGCGGGTGCCTGGACTCCCACCCCTGCGTGGTCCTTGCAGCACGAAGCTCCATTCAGTGCGTAGCCCCGCCTGCCGTGGATGACAGCCTGCACGGAGGGCCTCGAGTGGCTGGCCTGTGCATGTGTATACTGCCAGCGCAGACGGTGCACCAGCCGTCCCTCCCCATAGACCATGGTGGCATTACGTGAATGAGCGACATCCTCCGCTCCTCTCCTGGCATCAATCTGGACCGAGCTGGGTGTGTGGGTGACTGCAAAATAAATGTTGATTACAGCACTGGCTCCGGGAAGCAGTGCTGCCAGGGGCCCTGCAGGGCTGGCAGCCCAGGATGAGTCACGCTGGCTGCAGGGAGGGTGAGAGCTCCCTGCCAGCCCTACTGCTCGTGTGGCCTCAAGCCTCAGCACCGCCCTGACTACTGCTCCTCTGCATTCCCTGCCTTCCCTTTTCCGTGTTGGGGAAGCACCCATTGTCACCGTGGGCCTTTGGGGAGGGGCTTTCTAGCCAGCAGGGCCCCTCCACCCAACCCAGGCACTGCACCCTGAAGATCTTTTTCATTAGCTCACAGTGTGTTCAACCTCCTCTAGGTAGGGGGAGCTCTTACCCCAGGCCACCGACAAGTAGACTGAGGCCCACGCCAGCCAGGTGCAAGAGACAAGGTCATGCTGCAGTCTATGCAGCCCTGGCTCTGAGTGTCCATCTCCTAGAGCTGGAAGGATGTTCCCGATCCCCTAAGTTAAAAAAAAAAACACAGTTCTTTCGTGCTTTCGTGGTACCCCACACATTTTGTGCTTATTCCCTGTCTGATATTCTGCACCCGTTTCGTGGCTCTTAATCTTGTCTCTAGCCAAACTGTGAGGCCCTTGAGACAAGTGATCTCTGTGCCCCACCAGCAGCCAGCACCTGCTTGGCCCCTGGAATGGGTGATGAGAGGAATAGTAACAGCAGCAAGTCCGCAGTGTGCCAGCCTTGCTCTCAGGTACATTATTTTCCATGTCTCTCTCATCTTCTGTGTGCATGTGCACACATGCATGTGGTACTGGTGGTTGAATCAGCCCAAGGCCTTAATACTGAGTTACATCTCCAGCCATTTTATATATAACTTTCAAAAATTGTTTTTATTTATTTGTTAATTTTTTTTGAGACAGGGTCTCACTAAGTTATCCATATTGGGCTAGAACTTGTGATCCTCCTGCTCATCCTCCCACAGTACTGAGATTACAGGTGAGTGCTACCACACCTGGCTTCTCTCCTTTATCCTAAAAGCCACGGAGGTTAGACTTGGCCTCCACTGATGCTCTGGTATATCTGGTGACCTTGAGCAAGTCCTCAACTCCTGGACCTCAGTTTTCTCCTCCGTGAAGTGGGTGTTGTTGCCAAAATGCTGTGATCTGTAACATGATCTCATTAGGGTCTGTGCCTGTCTCTATGCCCACTGTAGTCAGGGACACCAGATCCCATCACAGCTGTCAGTCACAGGCAGGCTGGGCAGCCTCTCCAGCCAGGCCCCAGAGCCCAGGTCTTGGGGCTCCGATGGACACCAGGCCCCCCACCCCACACACGTGCCCGTGTGCAGCAGGGTTCGCAGCTGCAGCCAGACGCCCACACAGCCTGTGGGCTTCTCCATACCCAGGTCCCTCTCCTCTCCGTGTGACTTATATTTCTAGGGGACTTGCTACCGTTTTCCACCAGCCGATCTATTCTCCCTGTCACATGGCGACATTGGGGCCACAGCCATAATCAGCTTGCTTTATTTTCTCTGGTAAATCTGTTCCTGGACCTTTGTTTCTCCTGTCATTTCTGATCACTCAAGATTAAACACAGCCATGAAGAAGCCGGGAGGAGGCTGGGTGAAGGGCAGATGGGACACGGGCATAGGTGCAGTGAGGAAGAACATGACTACAGTCGGCTCAGGTCTTGCCTGTGTTTCTTGGTGGCTTTATCAATTAGACAAAGAACAGCTTTTCCAAGCCTCAGTGTGCTCATCTGTAAAATGAGAATTAAAATGCCATACTAGGGCCTCAGTAAATAACCGCTAAAAAGAAACTGCAAAGAGCAGACAGCACTTAATTCTGCCTTTAGTAACACCGATGGAGAGCACAGGGGCTGTGCTTCCTCCTCTCGGGGCAGCTGAGGACCCTGGTAAAGAGGGCTTTGTGGGTGGGACTGGGGTGGGATCCAGGGCTCTGCAAATGCTAGGCAAGCACTCTGCCCAGAGCTGCACCCTCAGCCCTCAAGATTTTGCAGAACTGAAAATTCCCACCACGTTTGCATGGAGGATCTGCTTGCTGCGTGCCTCAGCCTGGGTCTAGGTCACAAGGCAAAGTGGGCTGGGAGAGGAGGGCATGGTTGGGTTTCCCTGGACCTTGGGGAATTCCTGCCTTGGGCAGCACTGTGGGGGATTTTGGGGGCAGGCTTAAGCCATGTCATAGGTCCTCCCTGACTCCACCCTGGGTTTTGGCTTCTCCCTTAACTTGACCTTTGGGGAGCTCAGCCCTTCTCTAGATAGTGAGCCTTCTCTGCCCACACCTGCCATCCTATGTGCAGCTACATCCCCAGCCCTTTTTAATTTTGCATTTTGTTTTGTTTTGTTTTGTTTTGTTTTGTTTGAGACAGGGTATCATTATGTAGTTCAGGCTGGCCTCGAACTTCAGGTGATCCTCCTACCTCAGCCTCCTAAGTGCTGGGTAATTTTGCATTTTGAGACAAGGTCTCGCTCATTCATTAAGTTGCCCAGGCTGGGTTCAAACTTGGAATCCTCTTGCCTCAGCCTCCCAAAGTACAGGGATTATAGGCATGTGCCACCAAGTCTCTCTATATGTTTTCTTCCTTCTGCTGCTGCTGAGTTCAATAGGAAAGTGCCATCGTGGTGGGCAAGGAGTGTGTTCTGGGATCCGTCTCCTTCTGCCCTGCACTGTGGGGACTTGGACCCTTAGGCCCCAAGAGAAAGGAGGCCTGGGCTGATGGGAGGAGTGGGAGCTGATGGAATGGGGTTTCTTTTCCTTTCCTTCCTTTTTTATTTTTAAGCAAGAAGTAAATAAATGTCACGCTAGGATGACAAAAGAACATTGAAGGAGATAAAAGGACAGTAAAAGGGAGCGAGAGGCCAGAAGCAAAGGACATGGGGCGATTTGGGCTCTGCCCTACGATACGTAGAGATGAAAGAGGAAAGAGATGCAATGGGATTGCAGTACCGAGTGGCAGAGCAGAGGATGGGGTTGCCACAGAAACAGAAGAGGGGAGGGATGGAGGGAGAGGAAGACAGGATAGAGCCAGCGTGGAGGGCTTGGGAGAGAGGGAGGGAGGGAGGGGCTCAAGATGAGCCTCATGGAGGAGGAAGGAAGCCACAAGAGTCTCTAGGGTCTGAGCTGAGGTTGGCAGGGTAGAAAGATGCCACCCAGAAAGCCCAGCCTTGCCAAGACCTGCCCGGGGACAGATGGGGCCTCTCCACCTGCCCGTAGGGACTGCCTCAGTTTCCACAGCTGTAAGTGCTACTCCCCACACCAAAGGGCTGTGCCAGGGTCTTGGAGCAGCACGTGCTAGTGACGGACCCAACTTTCTATCAACTGCTCACGCCTCCCCTCCACTTCTGATTCTTATCTTCGTCCCTTCAAACTCAGGGGCTGAGGTGTTGTTTGTTTCTCCCTGTCACATTAGGCTGGTGACTTTGGGGCCCAGCACAGTGTTCTTGTTTGAGGGACCAGGGTAATTTTCGCTTCTGGGATTGGAGGAGAGACAGGGCCTTCCAGAAACCTGAGGCTGGCCGTGCCTCCCCACTGAACCAGAACCGGTCCTGCAGCTCAAGGATGGGACCCAGGCCCAGGGTTTCCGCCGAAGCCAGGGGCCTCTCTGCTCTCTCCGCCCCACAGAAGGCTCTTCTCAAAAGGGCACTGATGCACTCTGTCACTCTGCTGGGGACACAGGGTGGGCAGACAGGCCAGGGCTCTGCCCTCAGGGAGTCTGTCATCTAACGTATGCCAGAGATTAAGCAAGTGATTGCACAAACAGATCATTAACAGATCCTTGAAGATTATAAAGTCCAAAAAGGAAACTTGAAGCTGCTCAGAACTTGGGGCATGGGCCTGGTTTAGGGGACTACAGAAGAGTGGAAATGGGGAAGCGCATTACAGGCCCCACAGGACGTAATCGCAGGTGGCCCACAGGGTGGATGTCACGGGGGGGGGCCTGGTGCTTGTTTTGGTTTGCCCTCCCTTGATGGACTGTTTGGGTGTTTGAGGGCAAGGGGCAGTCATGGGCGAGGACGCTCGAGCAGCATCCTACAGGAGGGCTGAATGGTGGAACCCCTTGCTCCCCACATCCCACAGCACCCACGCCCCAGCCCCCAAACAATGGACCGCACATAGCACTGCAGGGTATGTGGGGGGTCATGTTTAGCACAGATGGAGGAAACAAACTAGGAGTCAAGAGCTCCTCTTGGAGGGGGCAGGGGGCCTCAGTTTCCCCATCTGTAAAATGACGGCCTTGTACAGGAGGCCCCTGAACTTTCCCCAACCCCTCAGGGAAGACTGCAGGACTTGCCTTGGGGCCCACAGCCTGAGTGGCTCTGGCATGGAGTCTTCAGCAGGCCACCGTCGTGCCACGGGGAAGCCGGTGTCCCGCCTTGGCAGCAAAGAATATGATATGTCCACCCTGGGTGTGTGCCCGTCAGGCAGGAGGATCAGGGCCATGGCTTCTGGGGACCTGTGACTTCATGCTGAGCATCACGCCCTCCCTCTCAGTCTCACTTATTCATCCATTCTTGGTCCCACGGTGACGACCGTCAGCTGCCTTCCCTCCTCATGCCCACTGCTCCCTCTCATTTCCTCGACTCCCTCTCTTCCCTGAGCCCCCTGTCCGTGGTCTGCAGCAGGAGAAACAGGCCTCTTGAACAGATCTACTTAGGAATCAACGTGACTGTACAGTCGCAGTTCACCAGAAAAATGGAAGCAAGAGGAGATAGAAATGGAGAGAGAGAGGTACACAGATTATTTTAAGGAATTGGCTCATATGATTGTGGAGGCTGATAGGCCAAAATCTGCAGAGCAGGCCGGCAGGCTGGGAACTCGGGCAGGATTTGTAGCTTACACTTGGAGGCAGGCTTCCTTCTAGGGAAAGGGCAGCTTTGTTTGTAAGGCCTTCCACTGATCGGATGAGGCCCACCCACGCCGCAGGGGCTCCTGGCTTCACAGATTCAGGTTATGAATGTTAACTGCATCCACGGAGTACTTCTACACCGCCATCTAGATGAGTGTTTGACCAGACCACTGGGCACAGCCATGGGGACACAGAATGTGAACTGGCATGAGCTGTGCTGCAGCTCCTTGGCAGAGCCTTGCCCAGCATGCACGAGGCCCTTGTTCCATGTGCAGTGTCACAAAAAATAAAACAAAATAGAACTCAGCCATCCCAGCGATGTTCCCGGACGGGGGGGGGGGGGCTCTCGGACTGCCCCAGAACACTTCCTGGCAGGTGGCTGTAGATGCCACGGGGCAGGGAAAATGCCAGGGAATTTCAAGTGCCAAGGAAGGGCAATGCTGGCAGAGGGCCGATCAGCCCAGGGGTAGGAGAGGGGCCTGATAGGACAGCTTTGGGTCGAGGCTTGCACACAGTGTCTCTCAGGCACAAGGCTGAGGGAAGGTGGCCAGGCCAGAGGCCTGAGTTCTAGGCCTTTCACAGCACCATCTCACCGTGGGACCTTGAACTAGTCCCTTCCCTCCCTAGACCTCAGTTTCCCTTTTTTTTTTTTTTTTTAGGACAGGGTCTCACTATATAGTTTAGGCTGGCCTTGATCTCATACCAGTCCTCCTGCCTCAGCGTCCTGAGTGCTGGGATTACAGGCCTGTACCACCATGCCTGGCTAGTTTCCTTATATTTTAAAAAGAAGGAGGTAAGCCACAGTGGCAGATACCTGTATTCCCAGCTACTTAGGAAGCTGAGGAAGGAGGATCACTTTAGCCCGGAAATTCAAGGCCAGCCTGGGCCACATAGCAAGACCCCACTTAAAAATAAATAAATAAGGGGAGGGGGAGCATCAGACCCCTGTTTGGTTGGTGGCCCAGCCACTCTGGCTGCTGGAGTTGGGCTTCAGCAAATCTGTCCACAGAGAAAAGGGGAAGCTGAGGGAGAGATCGAATCCAGAGAGGAAGAGACTCACATACTTCCCCTAGGCCACCCCACCCCCCTGGCACCTCAGAGCCCAGGCCGTGCCCCTGAGCAGAAGTGAGACTGGCAAGGAGCTGTGGCTTGCACAAGCCTTGGGCACTCGCTTCACTTCCTCCTGGGTCCACCTCCCGTTCCACAGGGAGGACGGCAGGGGAAACAGGTGGCCTCGCTGCAGGTGGAGTCCAGAGTCTGGAACTCCCTGTCCCCTCCTTGGGGCAAAGAGCAGAGCACAGCTGGAGATGGGCCAGAAAGGGAAGCCAGGTCACATCCCAAGAGGCCTGAGTGTCACTCGGGCCTAGCAGGGCCATGCAGGGTGGTGTCTCCTGCCTCCCCAAGACCCTATCAGGTCCGCTGCAGGAGGGCAGGAGCTTTGCTTGGCTTCAGTGGCCTATACTTCCTGGTACCTGATAGGCATTCAGTCAGTGTGTGTTAAATCTATGGCTCAGTTGCAGGATTAGAGCCTGGTGATTCAAGGCCAGCATCGAGGGACCAAGGGCAGAAACTGGGCACATGCTTGTCATCTCAGCACTCTGGGAGGCTGAGGCAGGAGGATCACAAGTTGAAGCCCAGCCTGGGCTGCTTAACAACCAAGCAAGACCCTGTCTCTTTTTTTTTTTTTTTTTTTTTTTTTAGACACTGTCTCAAAAATGAAAAAGGGGGGCCGGTGAGATGGCTCAGTGGCATAAGCACCTGCCTGGCAAGTGTGAGGCCCTGAGTTCAACTCCCAGAACCCACATAAAGGAAAAAAGGGGCTGGTGATATCGCTCAGCGGCACAAGCCCCTGCTCGCAGGGGCGGGGTCCTGAGGTCAACTCCCGGTACCCACAAAAAAAAAAAAAAAGAAAAAGGGGGCCGGTGAGATAGCTCAGCGGCATAAGCGACTGCTTGGCAAGTGCGAGGTCCTGAGTTCGACTCCCAGTACCCACGTAAAGGAAAAAAAGGGCCAGTGATATCACTCATAGGCACAAGCGAGGTCCTGAGGTCAACCCCCGCTACCCACAAAAAAAAAATAAAAAATAAATAAATAAATAAATAAATAAATAAAATGAAAAGGGCTGGGGCTGTAGCTCAGTGGAAAGGCCCTGGGTTCAATAGCCGTACCAAAAAAAAAAGTGCAAACCTGTCCCCCCAGCATAAGCCCTGGCCACTACTGAATTGCACTAGGGAGCCGGACCTACCAGGCCTCAGGGGGTGGTCATCAAACTAAACCAGCCACAGCGTCCTGTGTCTGCAGCAGCTTTTGGACCGTCTCCCTGGTGCTGGGAGTTCATTAAAGCAGATCCCAGGGTCTCCAGGTCCTTTTGGTTCAGAATGGCTCTTGTCCTATCAACCCCAGGCCAGGCCTTAGGACTGCCCTACCCCAGAGCCAGGGGCTCCATGGGAGGAAAGTGAGGAATGAGAGCAGACACCCCACATCATGAGGAGGGGACCCTGAACTGCAGGCAGGCAGGCAAGGGTAACACACACTCCATGTTTCAGGTGGGCCTCGTGCCCATTTTACACATGAGAACACTAAGGCCTGAGGGGCCAGAGAATTTGCCCAGGGTCACAGGGCTGACATCAGTGGTTATGGGAACCATGGTACAATGGAGAAACAGGAGAAGCAATAAGTGAAATTGAAGTGAGAGACACAGGGCTGGGTCCACATCTGGGGTGAGAAGGTCTCCTGGTGGGTCCCTCCCCATGGGCTGGCCTGGCCCCAGGGTGACACTGAGACCTGGGAAGTAGGGCAGTCCTGGCTTGCGGTGTTCCCCCCCCCCCCGCTTTTGTTTCTTGGCCTCCACAGTGTGTGTGTGTGTGTGTGTCTTTCTCTCTCTTTCTCCCTCTCTCCCTCCAACTCAGGCTCCCCTGCCCCTCCCCCTGGCATTCTCCCTCCCTCTCTCCTTCTCTTTCCCTGTCTCCTTCCATCTCTCCCTCTATGGCTTCCCTTCCTCCAGCCCCACTCCCAGCACATCCATACCAGCCAGCTCCTGTGTCTTACTCTCCCTGTCTGTACCATTTACTTTATCTGTACCCTGGGGATGCAAGGGCACTGCTTGGAGTCCTAGCTGTGGGGAGCTGAGGGACACCTGCTGTCGCCAGCCCAGGCTATGGAGGGCCTTCAGGGCTCTGTCAGAATCTTTTGCTCTGAGCCTGCAGCCCAGGTGGTGAGGGCCTTGCCCTAAGAAGGGAGAGGCTACCGGGGCCCTAGGCAGGTGGCCGAGGGGCCTGGGGACACCTGGCAGGCTCCGTTCAGGCCCTGGGCAGCCTGCTGGGCATGAAGCAAGAGCAAAAGGGCCGCAGCTGTGAGAAGGAGCCATGGCATAGGGAGAGGGACCCAGGCCCTGGCCCAAGGGGGAGAGGATGGTTTCTACCATTGCTGCTGTGTAGTGCCCATGGACAGCAATGGGAAGGTGTAGGTCAGAGTCCCTGTCCTCTTCTCCTCCTGACTTGGTGGACACACACACGTATATGCGTGTGCACACATACCCTGCACCTGCATGGGACAGGATGATAGCATGGCTCAGGCAAGTGTCTGTCCCCTTGAAAGGAAGCAGCACCTTCTGGCCAGGTGGACCCAGAGACCCTCGGAGGTCCTGGTCCCCTTCAGCTGGCTTCCCATGCCAGGCCAGGTAGAGGGTAATGGCACAGTTGCCCAAGTCTGGCTTGGGTGCTCCTGTTGGGCCCTGGCAGGAGGGCAGCTCCCAGTTGCTGAGAAGGCTGAGCTCAGAGCCACACAGCCCACATGCACAGGGAGGCCTGGGTGTGAACCCCGCTCTACCCCATGGACAGGGCACACACTTCCTCGCCCGTGGGATTTCTTCAGGATTGAATGGCTCACTGGGACATGGAGGCAATGATAAGCTGGAGCCCTTGTTTGCTTTTCACTCTTGGTACCTCTCAATGCCCACCCCCGCCCCCACCTGAGCGCAAAGCCCTCAAAGGCCAGGTCTCCAGCTCTTGGCCCGTCCCTGGGGGAGGGCAGACCTGGCTGTCCAGGACGGGCTGGGTTTGCATGCGATGACCTGGTGTGACAATAAGGACTTCAAGGCTGAGGTGTGGACCCCTCCCAGTAGGCCCTGAACCAGACCTGTGCTCCGGCTCCCATGTGGCTTGGCCTTCTGCCCTCTAGGGTAATGTTTCCTTGCACCCTCCCCTGAGGTGACCTGGAGGGGGGTGTTGCTATCGGCCTTTGGAGGAAAGGATCTAAGGTCTACACCAACACCTCATCTCTCCTTGCTACCCCCAGTCGGCAACCCTTGCCTCCACAGAGATGAGGAGCAGAGGCTTGGAGCAGGTCTGCACTTGTCAGGGGTCACCCAGCTGATGAACTGCAGAGCCTGATTTGAGCTCAAAATCCAGTACCGAGCCCCAAACACAGGCCTCGCTGCTGTGCCCAGTTCCTCTTCTCTTCGCGGGTCCTGCCTTTGGGGAAGTCTAGAAAAAATGCTGAGCACATTGTTTGCTCAAAGCCACAGCAGACACATGCGGGCTGCTGCTGACTGCTGTGTCAGAAGCGGCTGTGGTGACAGGAGGTGGCGGTGACAGGAGGCAGCTGTGCTCCCCAGCTTGCTCAGGAAATGGGCAACGGTGGTGGGCACAGCAGATCCCCACTGGGGGCTGGCGGGCAGGGCCACCTCGTTCAGCTTGCCCTCTCCATGTGCAGGGCCTGCTCACGACAGGAGTTCAGCACTTATGGCCCCAGCGCTGAGCCTGGAGCTCTTGTGCCACAGTCGTCCTCAGTGTCGCCAAAGTTTTGCTCCAGGCTGTCTCGGGAACTCTTCACACTGGGTTAAGACTCCATGATGAGCTAAGTCCCTTCAGCCCCCATGTGAGCTCTGAAGCCCACACACCTTTGCCTGGGTGGTGTCTCATCCCTATTCTTTTTTTTTTTTTTTTTATGTGGGTACCGGGAGTCAACCTCAGGACCTCACGCTTGCCAGCAAGCGCTTGTGCTGCTGAGCAATATCACTGGCCCTTTTTTTCCTTTATGTGGGTACGGGGAGTTGAACTCAGGCCCTCGCACTTGCCAGGTAGACGCTTATGCTGCTGAGCTATCTCACCGGCCCTCATCCCCGTTCTTTAGATGAGGAAACTGAGGTGCAGAAGTGATGTTGAAGTGACTTTGCTTAGTCACTTGTGAGCGAGTGAGCTGGGACATAGAGCCACGCTGACTGCAGATTCCTAGTCTCATGCCCTTTCCAGCAGCTGGCATAGGGGTGGGGGATCCTGCTCCAGATAGACCCTGAGCCCCAAAAGTCCTCTCCCCCTACCCAAGAGCCCCACTGGAAGCTTGATGGTGTAATCTTCAGGGCCTGTTCCAAGGAGGCTAAATTCCTGTCTCGGGTATTTTTAGGCAGCCGCAGGAAGGGGAAGCTGGCGGGGAGGGGCATGTTGCCGCTGGCCTGGGCTAGTTTCCTCAGGAAGGGCTGCCGGGTGCCTTGTGCCGGCCCTACAGTCCAGGGGCACCCAGCAGCTTCACACCTTTGTCTGTGTGAGTCGGGCTCTGAGCCAGACAGGCCTGGGGACCTGGGCCCCAGAGGAGGCTCCACACATCCACAGGCACACGGCCAGTACATCATGGTCCTGGGGAGCCCAGGGTGGGCCGAGGCGGGCAGAGCCCTCTAGGAGGGCCAGGAGGCAGGGGACCGATGGAACCCAGGGCTTTCACACTGAGCTGCATCCTGAGCCCTTTTAATTTTTATTGTGACAAGGTCTTAACTGGGCCTGAACTTGGAATCCTCCTGCTGGGGTTGGCACCTGAGCAGGTGGGCACGGTTTACCAGCACCTGTGAGATCAGAGACCATGCACGGGAACACAAGGTCCTGAGCATGGTGGCCACCAGGGAGCCAGATGTGTAAGTCAGATAAAAGCTATATTTTCATCAGTGTAAATTTAGATATTGAAATATGTGACACTGAGCTAGTCCAGAATAATTACCTATGTGACAGGCAGACTTTTGGCATTGGGGCTGATAGGCGGTGGCCAATACTGGAGACCCTCCCTAACACCTAATTTATTGTTGTGTTATCCTGTTTTTGCTATATATATATATATATATATATATATATATATATATATATCCCCATTCACACAGCCCAGGTGTCACACATGGTGACACTTGTCTAATGCCTCCCTCATGGTACAGACCCTAGGTCTGTGCGAAGTTGATGGCCTTGGCAGTATGGCCAGGGGGGCTCCTGTGTGCCGTAATGAATATGGTGCATAGCACATTTGAGTAGGTGGCTTTTTAAACCAGTTTTTACAATCATGGAATGGTTGTTTTTTGCATTTTCAATCAGATTTCTGAGAACTTCTTCAGGGGGCCTATTCAAGAGGCACTGAAGAAACCCATTCTCCTTGTACAGTTGGCAAGACTGAGGCAGGCAGGGCAGGGCTCACCCAGGCACCCACAGGACAATGGAGGAGACAGACACACAGAGGCATCATTGCTCCCTGTAATTACAAGTGTGTCCCGTTTCCAAGAGCAGAGTAGAAAGGCATCAGGCCAGACACAGCCTCTGTTAGGCCAGCCCTTGTCCACCCTGTGCATGTGAGCCAGCAGCACTAACACTCCTGCTTCTCCTCCACAGCGATGCCCTCCTAGCCAGCCGCCACGGTATGGAGGGCTTCATGGACTCAGGGACACAGACGGACGCCGTGGTGGTGCTGTCCTTGGCCCAGGCCGCAGTGCTGGGCCTGGTCTCAGAAAATGAGCTCTTCGGAGCCACCATAAGCGCCGAAGCCTTCTACCCAGACCTAGGGCCTGAGCTGTCTGGGGCAGCCATTGGAGAGCCCCGGCCGCCAGGCCCCAGTGTCTACCAGCTGGCCTGCAATGGGCAGGCCCTGGAGGAGCCGGTGGAGGAGGAGGTGCTGGAGGTGGAGGCGGCCTTTGAGAAGCATACCCGGCGGAAGACACGGCCGCCCGTGCGGCTGGTGCCCAAGGTCAAGTTCGAGAAGGCGGAGGAGGAGGAAGAGCAGGAGGTATATGAGGTCTCCGTGACTGGGGACAACAAGGATGCAGGGCCGCCCGAAGTCCCTGCTGAGGTAGCCGGGAGTGGCTGTGAGGCCCTAGTGCAGAGCAGCGCCGTCAAGATGATCGACCTCAGCGCCTTCAGTCGCAAGCCCCGGACTCTCCGGCACCTGCCTCGAGCTCCAAGGCCGGAGCTGGACGTGGCCCCCTATGACCCTCACTTCCCCGACCCGGCCCGGGACAGCTTCCCCGAGCCCAGTGTGGCACTGCCTGGGCCAGAGGCCTTGCCTACGGAGTGCAGTTTTGAGTCACCCCACCTGGCCCCCCTTAGTGACCCCAAGGCCCCCACCATGGCCTCCCCAGAACCAGTGAAGCCAGAGCAGGGCTTTGTGTGGCAGGAGGCGGGTGAGTTTGAGGTGGATGCCGCAGGATCCAATGTGGAGCGCCACAAGAAGGCCCAGCTGGACCGGCTGGACATCAACGTGCAGATCGACGACTCCTACCTGGTGGAGGCGGGCGACCGGCAGAAGCGCTGGCAGTGCCGCATGTGCGAGAAGTCCTACACGTCCAAGTACAACCTGGTGACGCACATCCTCGGCCACAATGGCATCAAGCCCCACTCATGCCCGCACTGCAGCAAGCTCTTCAAGCAGCCCAGCCACCTGCAGACGCACCTGCTCACACACCAGGGCACGCGGCCCCACAAGTGCCAGGTGTGCCACAAGGCCTTCACGCAGACCAGCCACCTCAAGCGCCACATGCTGCTGCACTCTGAGGTCAAGCCCTACAGCTGCCACTTCTGTGGCCGTGGCTTTGCCTATCCCAGCGAGCTCAAGGCCCACGAGGTGAAGCACGAGAGCGGCCGCTGCCACGTCTGTGTCGAGTGTGGCCTGGACTTCTCCACCCTGACCCAGCTCAAGCGCCACCTGGCCTCCCACCAGGGTCCCACCCTCTACCAGTGCCTCGAGTGTGATAAGTCCTTCCACTACCGCAGCCAGCTGCAGAACCACATGCTCAAGCACCAGAATGTGCGGCCCTTCGTGTGCACCGAGTGCGGCATGGAGTTCAGCCAGATCCACCACCTCAAGCAGCACTCGCTCACCCACAAGGTAAGGGGCCTGAGGCGCCGCCCTCCTGCCCGCCTTCATCTTGGACCCAATGGGAGATTTTAGCTGGCACACATACCAGCAGATGTTGTTGGTAAAGCATTTACGTAGCCGGGCATGGCAGTGCAGACCTGGAATTTCAGCACTCCGGAAGGCTGAGACAGGCAGATCACAAGTTCAAGCCCACCCTTGGCAACTTAGTGGCTTAGCAAGACCCTGTCTCAATATAAAAAAGGGCTGGGGGTGTAAGTGTGGCTTAGTGCAAAATAATGGGTTGAATCCCCACTACTACAAAAAAGAGGAAAGAAGGAAAATTTTCCTTGTACAAATTTATCTTAATGAATATTAGAAATATAATTGGAGTTAGATTTTCTTTTTTGAAGTGCCAGGGATCAAACTCAGGGTTTCACACATGCTAGGCAAGTGCTCTGCCATTGACTCACACCCCCAGCCCCCCCTTTTATTTTTTGTGGGTACCGGGGGTCGACCTCAGGACCTCGCGCGCCAGCAGGCACCCGTGCCGCTGAGCTATCTCACCGGGCCCCCAGCCCCCTTTTAAGTTTTGTTTTGAGATAAGGTCTTGATGAGTTTCCCAAGATGACCTTAAACTTGCAATCCTGTTGCCTCAGCTTCCCAAGTAAGAGGGATTATAGGTGTGGTGCCCAGCTTGGATTTTTTTTTTTTTTTTAAATACAGTAGTAAAACTTCAGTCAGATGCAGTGGCACATACCTGTAATCCTAGCACTGAGGAGGCCAAGGCAGGAGGATCACAAGTTCAAGGCCAACCTGGGCTACATCACAGGACTCTGTCTCAATTAATAAATAGTAAAACGTATTAATTGAAATGAATTATTTTGGGGCTGGGCCTGGTGGTACACACCTATAATCCCAGCACTGAGGAGGCTGAGGCAAGAGGATCATTATGGGTTTGAGCCCAGGCTGGGCTAAATAGTGAGTTCAAGGCCAACCTGAACTACATAGCCAGACCCTGTCTCAAAAAAAAAAAAAAAAGTTTCTCTGTGAAATATTGGCAGAACCCCTGCAGGACCCAAGGAACACAGTTTGACAATCACTGAAGTAACCTAACCTCCCATTTTCCAACTGGGAGTCCTGACGCCTGAGAGAGGCCAGGACACCACAGGGGCATGGGCAACATGGCCAGAAACACATCCCTTGCCTCTCCTCTTCACAGAAGTACATCAAAACCCATGGCTTCCTTTGGAGTAGGCCAGATGCATTGGATTGTGAGAGGGGAAGAGAGGGAAGGAAAGCATTTGAGATAGGGCAGGTGGTTCTATAGAGTAGCTTAGGCAGTATGGTTTGTGAGGGTGGAAGACTGAGTGGCCCACTTCCATCCATGTCCCAGACCTAACTTGGACCCATCCCCCTGCCTTGCCCTCCTCTTCTCCCTCCGGCCACCTGTCCCCTTCCCTGACTAGCATCACCTCCTCACATCCAGGCAGGTGGAACAAGGCCTCTCAGAGCCCAGGGGCCCTGTCTGGCACGTGGCTGACCTTTTGGGGCTGAATGTTTGGGGTGCTTCCTGCCTGCGCATGGCAGCTGTGGTGCTGCCCCAGGTTGGACCTGGGACCTGGCTGTCCTTGCAAACATGATAGGGAGTGGGGGACCAGCAGCCTGCCAGCCCAGCCTTCTCCAACCCTGGGGGCTCTCTCTGCTGGGACTGGGACAATCTTGCAGGTGTCACTGCCAAGGCTCCTCCAATCAATGGGTGGCAGCTGCTTAAAGTGTAACACTGCATGGATTCGGGGGCTCTGATGTCAGTATCTGCAAGGCAGAGAGTAGAAGAGATGGTCCATATGCTGCTATATTTGCCATTTTCTCCTGTACTGGAAGACTTCAAAATCCCCTGCAAGTGAGCACAGTACTAAAAGATAAAAAATACTGTGAAGGAAAGCTGAGAGCAAAACTCAAAAGCTAATAAAACGGAAAACATCCCCAGCACCAGCCTAAATCTACGCCACGCACATCGAGTGCCCACAGACTCCTAGGTGGCAGGGCCCCCTGGTGGCCAGGCTTGCATATGACATCTCTCAAGGGTGCTAAGAGAGAGGGACCTGGGTCTGTAAAATGTGGAGTACTGAGCCGCGGCTCAGCCTCCAGCACCAGATACATAATTAAAAATGTACAGGACAAGCATTTGTGCAGCAGCTGTGCCTGGGGACACACGTCTGTCCCATCGGGTTCCTCTTACATTACCTGCTCACCAGAGAGGATGGCTCCCAGCTTTGACCGCAACTCTTCCACAGACCAAAGGTGGAGCCACAGTGCGTACCACCCGGGAAGTCTGTGGACCCCAAGCCTGAGGGTCTCCCAGCACCGAGGGTCCCAGAGCTGGGGGTGGTAGGAATCATATCGGGGATACCTGTTGAGAATGAAAGTTCCCAGGCCACCACAGGCCCCATGGCATTAGACTCCGGGGAAAGGCCTGAGAGGCCACGTGGGGACAAGAACTGCAGATGGCTTTTGTCACCAGGGAGGGTTAGAAGATACCCCTAGTGCAGTCACTGGATGGGCTGCAAGGTGTTGAGAACTATAGTCCATACAGAACTGGGTGTTTGTCATTTTTCCAGGGTGAGGGGCATAGCTTCTTTAATCCCAAGGGGCTGTGGACCAAAAAGACCACCAGGAGGCAGCACTGAGGAGGAAAAAAACCACACCCACATGTCCTTCATGGATGGAGTAGGCCAGGGCCATCAGGTGAAGACAGCAGGCCTCGGGTGCTGGCTTGTAGCAGGTGCGGTGGGGGGCACCTCAGTGTGCTGGTGCAGACCTGTGTGCACACCCACCCTGGTGAGCAGGTGCCGCCAAGACCCGGCGCCCCCCTCCACCTTTCCTGGGAGGCTTCCTGGAGTGAGCGGCCTGCCCATGCCCTCCTGGTGGTCTTGAGCAGGCGGTCCCCATTGGGAATATGCGCAGAGGAGACTGTCCCTGCTGTGCCAGTGGACCCCACGATCTTGAAGCTTTTCCCCCAGCTGGAGTCACTTCCCCAGGGCCACCCAGGTGACCCAGGCATGTCCCTGACCTTGCCCCTCCCCCCAGGGTGTGAAGGAATTCAAGTGTGAGGTGTGTGGCCGTGAGTTCACCCTGCAGGCCAACATGAAGCGGCACATGCTGATCCACACCAGCGTCCGGCCCTACCAGTGCCACATCTGCTTCAAGACCTTCGTGCAGAAGCAGACCCTCAAGACCCACATGATTGTACACTCGCCTGTGAAGCCATTCAAGTGCAAGGTAGGACGAGCCCCGCAGGGAGGCCAGGGGGAGCTGGGGTCCCGGGCAGCCGCTGCCACCGAGTCGCCTCTGGGTTGAAGCCCAGAGAGGGCCCAAGTCCGGGACTCCAAGTGGCAGAGGTCTGTGGCGTTTCTGATGGCTGCAGTGCAGAAAGGACAGCCTGTTTCTTACCTCTCGGGCCCCGGGATCACACAGGGAAGGACAGCTGAGGCACCATCCTTCTTGGTGGGCAGGGGCTGGCCCGTTCACGGGCTGACAGCACCTGGGCGTTGCAGGTGTGCGGCAAGTCCTTCAACCGCATGTACAACCTGCTGGGCCACATGCACCTGCACGCGGGCAGCAAGCCCTTCAAGTGCCCGTACTGCTCCAGCAAGTTCAACCTCAAGGGCAACCTGAGCCGGCACATGAAGGTCAAGCACGGCGTCATGGACATCGGCCTGGACAGCCAAGGTGGGTGGGTTGAGCACCAGGGACCATGCAGGGGTGACCCGAGCGCCATGCCCTCCGGAGCCCCTCATCCGGGGAGGGCCGTGGGGAGGGTGGCTGAGGCCAAGAGCTCCCTGGAGCGGGTTCAGGGCCGGAGTGGGGCGACCCTGGAGGGCTGGCCTGGCCATGATGGTGGGCATCTGTGTCTTCCTCCAAGGGCTCCCCTGGGCTCACAGAAACACTAAGAATAAAAGCAGTAACTTCATCTGTCGAGTGCTGTGTGACTCATGTGGTCCTCACAGTGAGGCTGGGTCTGTTATCACCCCAACCTACAGTTGCAGAAGCTGAACAACAGAGTTAGGTATCTCAAGCAATCTCACAATCCAGAGGAGGTGACAGAGAACCTTTCAGATAAGCACATGGGAAAGAAAGTAACAGCAGGGGGAAATGGCACCCGGAAAGATAAGGGAAAGCCCGGTGAGGTCGCCACAGAGGAGCTACAGTGGAGGGGGGGCGAGCTTCCCAGCAGCCAGGACAAAGAGGGTAACATAGCCGATCACTCCTCACAGTGCCTGCCAGAGTGAGTGTAACCCACATACGCAGGAGGGGGCAATTGTCCTGCCCCCGGGGCAGCTCCGAAGTTGTTTGTTAAGAAACATCCAGTGTCAGCAGAAGCCCTTTCCCCAGCACTGGTCCGCAAAACCAAGGTGCTTCTCCACCGGAGCTGACCCCGAGTCTCTCTGGGCTCACTGTGGGCAAGGCCACCTCGGGTGTGTGGGAAGGAGGGAGTCGAGGGTGCTTGGCGAAGGTTCCTTGTGTGGCTGGAGTTTCCATAGCAGCAGCCATTCAGCTGCCCTATCCCTGACCTTGGCTTGGGGGTAGCTGACCAGGAATGGCCTGGGGTCCCTGGCAGGAGCAGGTGACTTGTTGGTTTGGGTTTGTTTGTTTTTCAGTAGTTACTCAGAAGGCTTCTGCCGGGTGTGGTGGTGCACACCTGGAATTCTAATACTCAGGAGGCTGAAGAAGGAGGCCTCATGTTTATGGCCACCCTGAACTACACAGCGAGACCCCGAGACCCAGTCTCAAAAAAACAAAATAAAACAAAACATAATAACACTTAGAAGACTTCTGCGGGCAAGGAGGATCCCTGTCGGCAGCCTACAGTGCCCTTGGTAGCCCCTTGCTCCTTACAAAGAGCATCAGCACTGTGCCACTGCTAAAAATGTAGACTTGAGCCCTGCCCAGAGCTGCTAGGCAAAAAAACACCCCTGGATGATTTGATGAACACAGGTGTTTTGTTTTGTTTTGTTTTGTTGGCATTGGGGATTTAACCCAGGGCCTTTGCCCAGAACCTTTTTTTTTTTTTTTTTAAATTTAAGGTAGGGTCTGGGCCAGTGAGATGGCTCAGCGGCATAAGCACCTGTCTGGCAAGCACAAGGGCCCGAGTTCGACTCCCGGAACCCACATACGAAAAAAGGGCCAGTGATATCGCTCAGAGGCACGGGTGCCTGCTGGCACGCAAGGTCCTGAGGTCGACCCCCGGTACCCACCCAAAAAAAAAAAAAAAAAAGATAGGGTCTCCCATGCCTGTACTCCCAGCACGTGGGAGGCTGAGGCAGGAGGATTGCTGTGAGTTCAAGGCCAGCCTGGGCTACATAGTGAGACCCTGTCTCAAAAAACAAACAAACAAACAACAAATAAATAAGATAGTGTCTCATCAGATCACCAAGTTGCCCACCCTGGGCTTAAACCTGTGATCCTCTTGCCTCGGCCTCCCACACGGTAAACTCAGAGTGGCTGGAGGGCTCGTTAAGAGTTTTGGATTGAAGAGGTCTGCATTTCCCACAGTTCCCGGGTCTCACACATGCTGCCGTCAGGGGCTGCACTTTGAGTCCCTCTGACCTGGCCTAGACCCTACAGGTCTGGGTCTCCAATAGCTGCCCAGCATGATTCACCTGAGGAATTTTTAAATGCCAGTGCCTGGGTCCAGATCCAGAAAGTTTGGGGATGTGGCAGCCAAGGTATCAGCACTTGGGGTTCTGTGTGCTGAAATTTGAGAGCTCCTGCTCCAGTGGACCCACTGCATCATGAACCCCTGGAGGGATGTAGCAGACCTTGCTCATTTAGAAATAACAAGCCACCCAGACACTGTCCCCGCTTCCCTGTTCCCAGGTGGTCATGGAACAGGTCTCCCCGGGAGGCAGTAACTGGGGACGCCTGGGACTACAGCCTTCCTGTGGCCACCAGACCAGAGTGGAGCAAAGCGTAGCATAGCCTGGGCTGGCAGGGCTGGGGCCCCCCGCCTCCACCTCTCACAGATGGATGTTCACGTAGCAGGAAGGCCATGCACACCCTGTGGGGTCACTCTAACTTGAGGAGAGGGAGGCGTGGGCCAGCAACCTTCCCTGGAGCCAGCTGGATAGGACCGAGATGTAATAGTGGGGACAGGGATCCCGAGGTGACAGTTTTCCTACAGTACCTCATTTAGCTTGTTTTTAGAGCCATGGCTGCCTGCCCACAGCCATCCGGGTCGTGCGTTTCCTGGGTCACACCCAGTGGAAGACTGCTCTCCTCCGCTCTCCAGAACATATGGAATGATATGAGAGCTCGCTGGCCACAATCAGGCCACATGCTAATTGCTGAGCCACTCGGGAGAGGGTGGGATTACCCTTAGACTCAAGTCTCCCAGCTGAGGCAGGTGTGACTACAGGTGACATTTAGTTGTCACAATTTGTATGACAACTGCCATTTAGTGAATGGGGACTGGGTTGCTGCTAAACATCCTGCTGTCACAGGACAGTCCAGCACAAAGACTCATGGCCCAAGATACTCAGTGTCCAGGTTATGAACCATGCCATAGACATGTCAGGGCCACCCCATGGGCTGGGGTCTATTTCCCCAAAACGGCGGACAGGGCAGAAGACACTTAGGAAGGAGCCACAGGACCCCCAGGTCCCACCCTGGCCACTCTTGGAGTGGTTCTACCTGGGTTTGTTCCCACCGTGAGGAATCTACAGTCAGATTTCAACGTGATGAGATGACAGGAGGCCTCTCAGAGCCCCTGCCTCATGTTAGTCCACCTCGGTGGGGGCGGGGTGCTCACGTGTGCATGTGTGGTCTCTGCAGGACCAGGCCCCAGGACACCGCAGGGAGGGGCGGGTCTCAAGCACCCAGTGGTCAGAGGAGAAACTGCTCCCTCAGCTGCTGAGGTTCAAACCCTCTGCCAGCCAACAAACCTCTCACCTCTCCTAACTGCGGCCTTTGATCTGCTGTGAGCACTGGGAAGGGCCTGCTCAGTGAGTGGTATGGTGTTGCAGGACGCTCGCTTGCTCAGGGAAGCGCAGCAGGCTTTTCACACAGCAGGGCAAGGAGACGCTACAAAGGACTGAGGAGGGTGAAAGACTCAGAAGGGATGATGCAGTGAGACCCAAAGCCCTCAAGGCTAAGGCCACCAGTCTTCCGGGGGCCCTCACTGTCAGCACAACCACTGCACACACAGCTTAGGGCCTGCAGAACCCCAGGCCCCGGGGAACCTGGGGGTGCAGGGGCACCCCCTGGGGCAGCGTCCAGGCCTCACCTCACCCCTCTCTTGCAGACCCCATGATGGAGCTGGCAGGGCCTGACCCCTCTGAGCTCGATGGCCAGCAGGAGCTGGAAGACTTCGAAGACAACGCCTACTCCTACGGCGGCGTGGACGGTGGCACCGAAGCGGGCACGCTGGCAGGGCAGGCCATGAAGGAGATGGCCTACTACAACGTGCTATAGTGCAGTGGGTGGCGAGGCAGCAGGAGGCTGGTGCAGGGGTGAGACCCAAGCTTCCGGCCACACCTCTGCAGCCCTGACCGAGCTACTGGCCCGCGCCCCCCCAGTCCTTTGCACCACTAGGGACCTTTAGACCAAATGGAGACTGTACTACTGGCCTCGCCGGAGCCGGACATCCTGGCAAGGGGAGGGTCACCGAGAGGCCCAGTTTGGGTCTCCTTGACCTGCTGCTGGGGGCGGGGAGGGATGGATAAATGCTGGTGGACAGGGCACAGGGCCACCTCAGGCCTGTAGAGCTGCCCCTGGGTCCTGACACTGTAGGGAGAGGTCCCCGAGCCAGGCCTGTTTCTCTTCTGGACCAATCCAGGGATGTCTGAGCCGCCTGCTGGCCAGCACCACCTGCCCTACCCTACCTAGGCCTGGAGCCCCTTTGCCCACCCAGCCACCCCACCAAGTCACCAGACAGCCCAACAGGGCCCTCTGCCTTCTACCTCGGGGCCTCCCTCACGCCAAGCCCCGCCGACCCATAGGCACCGCACCTCCCACCACCCCGGGAGCCTGTCCTGCAGCCCTGTTTGGAATGAGCATCCCTGAAGCGGATTTTGACAAATGTCATCCAGTTCTGTCCTGGGCTAGGGTACCACACAAAGTTCCCCACCAACACCAGGATGGCCTTCGGTCAGGCACACACAAACTGAGACAGATGGAATAGGGCAGGGTGCAGTGTCCCTGGGGACAAGAGGGGCTGTGCTCAGGGAAGGCCAAGGCCCACCTGTGGGGGAAGAGGGGACCTTAGTCATTGAAATGGGGTTAGCCACAAGTTAGAGGCTCCTGGGAAAGAACAGCGTATTTAAAAAAGAAAATGAAGATCATAGAGGAAAACAAAAAAATTTTTGGACAAATAGGGGTATTATGAAGGTAATTTATTATTATTATTATTATTTTTTTTTTTTTTTGCAACTCTGTGTCACCTGTTACCCTTCTGGATGGAGATGCATTTCTTTTTCCACATGTAAGCTTTCTTGTGTGCTGTGCGTGCTTTGTGCCTCCTCAGCCAAGGGCAGCCTGGCCAGGTTCTGGGGACCCAGGCTCTGTGGCCTGGACATGCAGCCAGGAGTGGAGGCTGGAAGCTGGGGACAGCCGGGGACAGCTGTCTGCTCTATACCATGCCTGTGCCTGACAGCCCAGGCCACTCGCCCTCCCTCGTCCACACACTGCCATCCCCTCCCCAGGGCAGTGGAACAGCACATTCAGGAACTCCAGGGTGCCCAGCTCTGCCACTCGCCTCCCAGGCTCCATGGGGAGGGGCAGGGGAGGAACAGGCAGGGCTGTCCCCACAGGCACAGGTGACACCTGGAGGGACCAAGCCAGGCCTCAGGGTGAAGGATGGACAGGGCTGGGGGTAGACACAGTCCCCCAAGTGTGGCTCCCCAGACCCCCAAAACCCGCCCCCTCCGGCCTCCCAGGTGCCCACCATGATGACCCTCAGGTGGCAGTGACTCTGGTGTCACTGTACAAGACATTTTCTCCTGCTGAGCAGAAAGCATCACCCCTGCAAACTACCTCTTCCCACAATGTCTTTCTCCCCTGGTACCAAAAAGAACCCCATTCCTCCTCCCCTCTGCCAGCGCCTAGGTGCGTCCTGGAAGCCGGGCCCCCTCTCTCCCCTCTCCCCTGGCGCCCTGGCACTGCCCCCGCGAGGCTCCTACTTGAATGCCCCTGCCCCGTGCCTTGTACCTGGGCACCACGAAGGGAGCAGACAGCACACTCCAGTCTAGCGGGGAGGCCTCGGCCAAGCTCCGGCCCTTAGCCCTCCCGGCCTCTCGGGTGACTTGCAGACTCCTGGACGGATTCCATTCTAACTTATTTTCACGTGTATACGAACCGACCCTTTAGAGACCCCACTTGTGCAAAGCCCTACTGTGTTTTTATGTTCCTGTTTAAGAGAGAAGTTTACTTAGCAATAATTATAAATAAATGAATATTCTTTAGTGAGGTGACTGCAAGTGCTTCTTTCCACAGCTCTCAGGGACCCGCGCTGGAAGGAAGTTCCAGCAACGCTTCTGGGCCCACACACAGCAAAGCCGGTCACTCCAGGGCGACGGGCCCATCTCCAGCCCTGGCATGGGAATGGCCACCTACAGTGCCAAGTGCAGGCCAAGGCCGCAGAGTTCCCACCACTCGCAGAGAAAAACTGCTTCCTTCCCTCCCCAGGCCCTTAGCCCCAGACAGAAGCCAGCGGTGGTGCCAGGCTGAGCTTCAGAGGCCACCTTCTAATGACAGCCAAGCAGAGGCTGGAAGTCCTGAGCCTCCTCTAGGAGGGCCAGCACTCTAGCTTTTCCTCCTGAGGCCAGGAATCAGAGGGGACTACTCAGGAAGGAGGGGGCTGCCCGGGGGTGGGTGCTGGAGCCCATCCCAAAGCTACCAGGGCATTAGGAGCAATGGTTCCCAGCTGGGCAAGCTGGTGTGCACCTGTGATCGCAGCACTCTTGAAGGCTGTGGTAGGAAGATCGTTAAGTTCGAGCCTAGCATGGGTAACTTAACAGTTTACCAAGATGCTATCAAAAAATAAAAAAGAGCTGAGCATGGAAGTGCTCATCTGTAATCCCACCACTTGGTAGGCTGTGGCAGAAGGATCACTATGAGTTTGAGGCCAGCCTGGGCTACATAGTGAGTTAAAGGCCAGCCTGAACTGCATAGAATATTCTCAATAAAATAAAAAAGAGGCACGTAACTCAGAGCCTAGGCCATGGGTTCAATCCCCAGTACAAAAAAAAAAAGGATTCCCAACCACAGGGTTTCAGGAGCCATGAGAATCCCACCAACCTTCAGGTTACTAAGTAGAATCATCTCTTGATGTTGACAGTGAATCAACTCCAGGACCCCCAACCCACGGATACCAAAATCCAAAGGTGCTGAAGTCCCTTAAATGATGTAGAATCCACTCATACCCCTCGTATTGTAGCAGAAAATGCCCCCCCCCCAGTATACTTCAGTTGCCCAGACGATAGCTCCTGTTGCAGTTCCGGTTGTTCCTATCTCTTAGAAACAGCTGGTCACTGATGCACATTGTAAGAACCAAAGACAGCCAAGTACTCTACTCTGTACCGCCCCCCCTTTGCAACCCCAGAAAAATCTCCCTCCCTGGGCCTTCAAGGCCTGACATTTTGAGGAACAGTTGATTCCTGGTCAGCGCCCCTGGGAAGTGAAATAAATCTGCCTCCAAATTCTGGGTGTCGTTTCAATGTTTCCGTGTGCGTAGCAGTATCTTCCTCTATACTCTACACTGCCTCTAGCTCACTCAATGCCTGCGACAGTGTGAAGGCTTCCCAGTTGTTACACTGTATTGTTCAGCGCTAATGACAAGGTGGGGAAGAGTCTGTACATGTTCAGTACAGATGCAGTTTTTCTTCCCAAATAGTTTCAATCCAAGGTTGGTTGAATACACAGATGTGGAACCTTCGGATACAGAGGCTGACTGTATCTCTCTTTTTTTTTTTTTTTTTGTGGGTACCGGGGGTCGACCTCAGGACCTCACGCGCCAGCAGGCGCCCGTGCCGCTGAGCGATATCACCAGCCCTTTCTTCGTATGTGGGTTCTCGGGAGTCAAACTCAGGCCCTCGCGCTTGCCAGACAGGCACTTACGCCGCTGAGCCATCTCACCAGCCCTGTATCTTTCTCTTCAAGTAAAGACTATTCAACTCTTCCACAGACATTTCACACCGAAGAGTATAATATCATCTCAGTAGAAAAAAGTGCTTTAAATTGAACATTTGTAGCTCTGAAGCAACTTTTTTGTTTGTTTTGAGACAGGATCTCTATGCGGTCAGGCTGTCCTTGAACTCACTGTGTAGCCCAGGCTGGCCTCGAACTTGTGGCGATCCTCCTGCTTCAGCCTCCTGAGTGTGGGGCAAATTTTTATAACCTCTTCTAGTTTTGCCAAAATGTGCAAATGAACCCAAGCCTGGATGATGGGGCCCCTCTACCCAGACACAGGCCCTGGGAGGGCCCGTTTCATTACAGAGAAAAGAGCAGGTAGCGGCCTAGAGATGTTGAGGTTAAAACCAACAAGGAAAGAAACCCATGAAGACCCATTCTTTGAGAAGTGATACAATACCAAAGCAGAAAGCCAGATAGAATGGATCATGCTAAGAAACCAGGCACATGCAGGCCTGTGTCCCCGGAGTCCCAGAAACAGCTCAGGCCCAGAAGCACACTGCCTCGCCCCAGTCCCCACCCCACAGTGGCCCCTGACTGGCCTGCTGTGGCCTGAGGCAGCCTCACCCATCCCTAGCGAATCCACAGACTTCCAGGGCCGCTGCCTCTGGGCTCCACCTTCCTCCTTCCCCACAGGGACAAACACAGCAGACAGTTTTGTGAAGAGCTTTTTAGTAACTAAATATGGCACCATGTGTTCTAAGGGTGATATAAATTACAGTGTGCAGGACACGCTGGCTGCTGAGGTAAAGCACACTTCCTCCCCCACATTGCCATGAGGGGGAAAGGCACACATTCTCTTAAAAACATCTCCCTTATAAAAAAGTGTCCCCTAGAAAGGCCTTCAGAGAGGGCTGTGAGGCTCACCCACGCTGTATGGCCACGGGAGCCACTGTCACTCACCCTGGCCAGGGCACTCAAGGCTAGCAGCACCTCCCTACTGCTTGCCCAGTGCTCTGTCCAGGTTGCTCCTGATGGTGTCCAGGAAGTCCGTGGTGTTCAGGAAATGCTCGTTCAGCTTCACACTGAGGGAGAGACACACCGTTGGCAACGGGGCCGTTACAGGCTGCCAAGGCCACCTGGCACCCACTGCCGAAAGGCCACAATGAATCCCACAGGTACCCTTCGGGGTCTTTGTTTTTGTTTGTGTTTTTCTAGGAGACATGTAACTGGGCCCAGGGGCTCCAGGGAGAAGCTCAGAGATGGCTCTGGAGGGGACAAAGGTTCTGAGCAGCTGGGCCACCCAGACCAACCACCTCCCCCAGCCCGGTCTGCGCAGCCCTGGCCTGAGCTGCTCCCCAGGGCCACTGTGTCCTGCCCTGCACCTGGAGCTGCCCTGACTCCTAAGAATGGAAGCCAACCCCAGCCTGTCCCCGGGCCACGCACTTGCTCAGGCCATGGATGCAGCCCGCCAGGTCCTTGGTCATGGCCCCGCTCTCCACAGTTTCCACACACACTTTCTCCAGCGTCTGCGCAAACCTGAGGGGACAGCAGCATGAGCCCTGCCGTGCTGGCTGGGACCTCCAGCCACTCAAACCTGGCCCTGCTCCACGCTCACCTGATGAGGTCCTGGTTCCCATCTAGCTTCCCGCGGTGCTCCAGGCCACGCGTCCACGCAAAGATGCTGGCAATTGGGTTGGTGCTGGTGGGCCGGCCCTGAGGACAGGCTGCAGGAAATCAGTACGGAGTCCCCCATATGCGGCTGCCCGCCCCAAGACGTGGTCAGGCCTGTCCTCCCAGCCACCAGGGCCAGCAGCTTCGACCCCGGGGTGGATGGCACTGTGTGGCCACACACCCCACACATACCTTCTGGTACTCCCGGTAGTGGCGGGTGACAGTCCCATGAGCAGCCTCTGCCTCTATGGTCTTCCCATCTGGGCAGACCAGCACGGATGTCATCAAGCCAAGGGATCCGAACCCTGCAGAGTGGAGACCCATCTCTGGGTGCCTCAAAGAGCAGCAGGGATGAGCCACCCAGGGCCAACCTGCCACCTGCTGCTATCACTGCCTCGGCTCACATCCCTACCTTCCCCAATGGAACAGGGAGGATAAGAACTTCCTGGAGCTTCCCTCCCTTGTGCTGGGTCTCCAGGCCCATCAGAGGGCAGGGCGGCCCTCGAGGGTGGCTAACATCAGTCGCCAATGCCTCCTGTGTGTCACCTCCGGACACCCAGAGCCCGTGGTCCCGAGGGCCCAAGATCCCAAAGAATCCTGCAGCCTCCAGCAGAAAAAACAAAGCTGCTGCCAGCCACTTTCATGTTCACTTTTCCAGCTGTTTTTAAGCCACTTTCAAGCTCTGTGACTTATTTCCAAGTTTCCCCAAATCCAGATGCCAGCTCAAATGATCTTTTCTGTTTTTTGTTTTGTGGTCCTGGGCATGGAGTCCAAGGCCTCAAACATGCTAGGTAAGTGCTTTAGCACTGAGCTACATCCCAAACGGAGCCTCACTGAGTTGCCCAGATTGGCCTTGAAATGTGTGATCTTCCTGCCTCAGCCTATCAAGTAGCTTAAAGGTTCAAGCCACCACATCTAGCTCAAACGACCTTTTCTATTATCAAGGACTTCAGGGCTTCAAACCACAAATAAGGACTGTGAAAGGCCAAGGAAGAAAGAAAAAGAGCAACTTCTATGGTTCTCTGCCATGTGTGGGAGCCCCTTTTCCTGTCTCACCTGGACTTTTATGCTCACACATTCCTCACACACTTAGCATTGTTCATGCCTCTCATCTGGCTTCTATTTTAATGCTAAGACTGAACCCAGGGCCTTACCTCCTGCATGCTAAGCACAGATCCTACCACTGACAGCCGGAGTCCTGCCATGGCTTTCTGTCCTTCCATCCTACACTGGAATGTTCTGATGAGACAATCACTAATGCACTTAACAAGATAAAACCAAAGGGGCCAGAGATATAGCTCAGCGGCACAGCAAGTGTGAGGCAAGTGTGAGGTCGTGAGTTCGATTCCCGGTACCAAAAAAAAAAGATAAAGCCGAGGGTTTGCCATCTCCTCTGATACTCTCCTAACTCCCTGAGGGTTACCGAGCACAGGACACTCCTGTCACTTAAAAAGCATCCAGTCCTAGCCAGCTAGAGTGGTGCACGCCTATAATTTCAGCACTCTGGAAGGCCAAGGCAGGAGAACCACAAGTTCAAGCCCAGCCAGGGCAACTTAGTGACTTATCAAGACCCTGTCTCAAAATAATAAATTAAAAAGTGGACTGGGGATGGATGTAGCTCAGTGTGAAGACTTTGGGGTCAACACCTGGTACCAACAAAAAGAATCAAAAGCACCCAGTCCAGCTTGATGCCCATTCCAGGCAGGAGCAGCCTCCGGGCTGACGACCTGGCCCTTTGGGACTCAAGTTCCTGTGTCCTTTCCTCTACAAGGACAGCCTTAGGAATGCACCAGGCCAAACATCCTTTGTAGGCCTCGGACTTAGATGCCAGGGAGTCCCTGGCCCTGCTGGCCACAGGGGGGCCTGTGATGAGTCCTGCCACACCTTCAAGTTTTCTACCCCTGCATCTGAAAACCCCCAGCCAGAGAAGAGCTACAGGGCACCCCCAGGGGACCAGGTCCCCTGCGTACCCTGCGCCAGGATGTCCGACTGCACATCTCCATCGTAATTCTTGCAGGCCCACACAAAGCCGCCTGAGGACTTGAGGACCTGTGCCACCATGTCGTCGATAAGCCGGTGCTCGTACCAGATCTTATGCTTGTCGAAGTCTGTCTTATAGTGCCTGGGAGTGAGACACCTACTGTGGGGGGGGGCACGGGAGCCTGGCAGGTTGAGGACCCTCCCAAGCCTCAGCGCCGAGCCCAATGCACTGGGTAAGTGGCCTCCCCAGGAAGGACGGGGACAGCACAAGGAGGCAGGAGGTGTGGCGTCCTCGGGGAGCCACAAAGGAAGAGGCTGTTACTTGTCAAAGATCTCCTGGAAGATGTCCTTGAACCGCCCGTCGTAGGCCTTCAGAATGGTGTTCTTGGTGCTCATGTACAGTGGCCACTTCTTTTGGATGGCATACTGGAAGCAGCTGTGTGCGAAACCTGAGATGGACTGTGAGGGGAGAGAGGGCCTGGCATGATGCCTTGGCCTGGGGATTGCCAGCTCCCCAAAACAGCACCCCCGCCTCCACAAGACCATTCAACCCCAGCCACCACAAAGTGCACAACTGTTGTTTCTGCTGGTGCATTACCCACCCTTGGGATTTCCAACTTCCGGGAGCAAGCAGCGCACCCCCTTTACTTTGGACAGCTACCCCCTCTCCCCAGCGCTGAGACCATGTGGCTGGAGTAGGGAAAATGTCCCCAGTTCACAAGCCCACTGCAAATCTAGACAGTGTCCTGGTTTATCCAATCAGAGCCCCGCCTCCTGGTTTATCCAGTCAGAATCCTTCCTTCTGGTTTATCCAATCAGAGCCTTTCCTCCTGGTTTAGCCAGTCTTTCCTCCCCTGGGGCTATGATTGGCTGACCAGGTCACATAACCTGCTCCTGGTCCTCTTGCTGAAACTAAGAGCAGCAAGGAGACATTCTTTTCTTTCTTTCTTTCTGTCTTTTTTTTTTTTTTGGTACCAGTAATCAAACTCAAGACCTGGCGCTTGCCAGGCAGGCGCTGTGCCGCTGAGCTATATCCCCGGCCTGACATTCTTTTCCTTCCTTCTTTTTCTCTTTTTTTCATTTTTGGCGGAACTGAGGGTTGAACCCAGAGCCTTCACAATGAACTACATTCCCAGCCCTTTTTCCTTTTTTTTTTTTTTTTAATTCTTTTTTTATTTTGAGACAGAGTCTTGCTAAGTTGCCCAGGATGTGTTAGAATTTGTGATCCTCCTGCCTCAGCCTCCCAGAGTGCTGAGGGGCTTGGTGTGGGGGGGAGATCACTCTTTTCTACAGGACAGCCGAGCAGGCAGGGGATAAACCTGGAGTGACAGTGGCCACCCTGGAGGAAAGGGGTCAGGGAGGCGGCAGGGAGGGAGGGGCTGAGCCTACCTCGTCGGTGTTGTACATGCCCATGCCCACACCGCCTGCAGGGAAGTTGTACACCTCCCACTCCTTGGTGCCGCTGCTGTCCTTCGGGGTGAAGACTATCTTGAACGTGCCGGCACGGTCCACCACAAAGTCAGTGGCCTTGTACTGCAGAGGCAGAGGGTGGCTCGGTTAGGCCAGGGGCTCCTGCCCGCCCCCCCCATTCTAGCCATGTCCCTGATGCCCACCTGGTCACCGTGCGCGTGCCTCCCGATGGTGATGGGCTTGGTCCAGCCAGGGACAAGGCGTGGGATGTTTTTGCAGATGATGGGCTCTCGGAAGACTGTGCCCCCGAGGATGTTTCGGATGGTCCCATTGGGACTCTTCCACATCTTCTTCAGCTTAAACTCTAGGGACAGAGATGAAGCAGCCCCTGCAGCCCCAGCCTCCACCCAAGACTCGAACTCTGAGCAACAGGGACCAGATGGGTGATGGCACCAGGGGTGAGTCAGGCCTCCCGGTGTGGAGCCGCCAGTTCCATGGAGTAGTGGGGCCTGCACTATAAAGTGAAAGCATCACAGCGCCTGGGTCTGGGCTGCTGTGTGTAAAGGGCCCCTTGGTGCCTGGCCCACGCCACCTACTCTGCCATGTCATCTCCACAGCCCGCATGGAGATGGCTGGCTATGATCCCAACAGGGTATGCCCAGGCCACTAAAGTTGTGGCCCTCTACTTCCTTATCCATAAAATGAGGGCATAGAAATCCCAGAATTTAGCCAGCCATGGTGGTGTACGCCTATAATCCCAGCACTTAGGAGGCTGAAACAGGAGGATCACCATGAGCTTGAGGCCACCCTCAGCTACATAGCAAATTCAAGGCCAGCCTGGACTACATAGTGAGACTCTGTCTCAGGAAAAAAAAAAAAAAAAAAGAAATCCCAGGATTTGAGAGAAAGCAAAGAGCTCAGCCCTGACCCCAGTACTCTGTGACCAGGCTTGCCTGGGAGGACAGGAGGTAGCTGAAAGAGGTTGCAGATGTTTCCTAAATGCTTCCAGCCAACTCCCTCAAGCTGTAGGAATTAAGGAGAGGATTCAAAAAACTCATAAAACTCTGCGTGTGTGTGTGTGCGTGCGCGTGTGCGTGTGTGTGCGTGTGCGTGTGTGTGTCATGTGGAGGATGGAGCCCAGAGTCTTGTGGTTGCTAAGCAAGCGCTCTACCCCCAACCCTTTTAAAATTTTGAGACAGCGTCTTGTTAAATTGCCCAGGCTGCTCTCAAACTTGCCATCCTCCTGCCTCAGCCTCCTAAGTAGCTGGGATTATAGCTGTGCGCCACGATGCCCAGCCCTAACCCATCCCTTTCTTTTTTTTGTTGGGGGGGTGTTTGGTACCAGGAATTGAACTCAGGACCTCACACTTGCCAGGCAGGTGCCGTGCTGCTGAGCTATATCCCTGGCCCCCCTTTCTTGAATTATCCTCACATTGGTGCCATTTAACAAAACCCTCAAGAGCAGCCTCCAGAACCAGGTTCAGCAGGTGACCCAGGTCTGGTGTGGGCCACTCTCAGAGCTCTGTCCATGACCTCTGGGGCAAGGACACTCTGTGAGCCCAGAACAGAGGTAGACAACATTAGTCATGCTCCCCAGAGGCCTCTGAGGCTCCGGACACACAGCTGCCCTCCAAACAGCCACTCTATCCCCAGGTTCAGACAGAGAGGCTGGCCAGAGAAGCCACCATTTTGGTGACACCTTCAGCACTGCCTTCCCCAGCCTCCTCCTCCTCCTCCCCCTGTGACCAACAACCCTGCCACTGCTGGGTCCACATAGCACCCCACCCGCCTGCACCAGAGGATATGGAGTCCGGGCTCGGCTCCACTGCACCTCCCCATGGAGCCCGAGGCTACCCCTTAACCGTGCCTCTCCCAGCCAAGTCCACAGCGACCTCGGGGACCCTATGTCCAGCAGGTGCTCCCACAGAGCCTGGGGTCTTGTCCCTGTCCCTGCCCCAGCTCCAATGCCCCAGCCCCCCAAGACCCCTGTCCCTCCCCTACCCTCATACCTTCCACACGGGCCTCGTCAGGGGTGATGGTGGCACACTTGACAGCCACGCTGTACTTCTGTGTGGCCAGTGCAGAGTCAATGGTGATCTGGTCATTGGTTTGGTCACGATGTGGGAGCCCGAGGTCAAAATACTTGAGCTGGACATCCACGTGGGGCAGGATGAGCTGGAGAGGGGGCAGGGCAAGATGTCAGTCCCAGTGACTGTGACCCAGGATGGGACACCAGGGCTTGAGAAGTCTGGGACTGTGGCAGGGGACACCAGTCAGGATGAGGATGAGGGGAAGCCGTGGATGGGGCACAGCAGAGGGTACCATGCCCATGATTCTAGCTACTCAGGAGGCTGAGGCAGGAGGATCAATTGACTCCAAGAGTCCAAGGCCAGCCTGGGCAACACAGTGAGACACTTGTCTCCTAAATACATGGCTTAAAGTCATGCAGTCTAAGCACCAGCATGAGATACACGGCTTGGGGCAGACCCCTGCCTTGAGGACAAGACCCATGAGAGGTCCCCAGAAGAAGACGGGTGGCAGAGGTGAGAACAGGACTGCTGCTGTCTTCCAGGATGACAGACAAGGCCAGGGGACCTTGTGGCACTAGACACTATCCTGGCCAGCAGCCTGAACAGCCACCACTTCCAGGAGGGACACTACCTTCTCCTTAATGAACTGCCAAATGATGCGGGTCATCTCATCACCGTCCATCTCCACCACTGGCTTCGCCACCTTAATCCTCTTGTCAGCATCTGGAAGAAGCATGCACAGGACATCAAGCCCTGGCCACGCCCACCCTGCACTGAGTGGGGGAGGGGAGGCCCAGCACCGCATCCCCTCTGCAGATGCAGCCCTGACCACAGGTCCCCCATGGAGTATGACCAGGCGGACCAGCCAGAAAGCGACCCATGCCACCCAAGGCAAGGGGCTTGGCCAGGCTGGGCAGCAGATCTGGAATCTGAGGACCGAGGAGACTAATACAGAGAACGGCAGCTGGCTGGGGCTGGCCGGGGCTGGCCAGGGCTGGCCAGGGCTCGGCCACCCAGTTCCACAGGATGGTCCTCACACCACCTGTCCAACCCTCGGCTCTTTATAGTTCTCCTTGTAACCCTGTGAGCCATGCTGTGTCCTTCCCTTAAACCCTCTCAAAGGTGGCCTGCCACTAAGCTGTGGCTGACGCGCAGTACAGCCGCAAAATAGCCCAAGAGAGAAATGGTTCTCTCTACTTTAGGGGAAATTGGAGCTGCAGGTGTAGAGCACTTGCCTAGCAAACATGTGGCCCTGAGTTCAAGCCCCGGCACTAAAAAAAACTAGGGGGGGGACCTGAGGCTCAGAGAGGTCAGCAGCTTACTGCCCAAGGTTACAGAGCTGGAAACCAGCAGAGCCAGGAGGATGTGGACCTTGGCCATAGGGAAGGACAGGCACCTGGGTCTGGCCAGCTCAGGCTGAGTCTTTTTGAGGACTCGACACCAGCTGACGAGGGTCCTGGGAGGCAGCGCGGGGGAACAGGGACCAGAGGTCTCTTCAGGGAGCGTCGGCTTCACAAGAAGTGAATCCCACAGAGAACTTGAGGAAATGGCCCACGCCACTGATCAGCGCCACCAGCAGGGCTGAGGTGGGCCAGACCTCAGCCTGCAGCTGACTGGGCCACGGGCATAGTGCTCTGCCGGAGGCCTGGGGAGAAGCAGTAGCCAAACCTCAGTCATTGAGAAATGTCACCCATGACGGGGACCCAGCTGGCAAGAACTGTGCCTTTCCCGAAGGAGCACCCCGGCCTCCCTTGGACCCCAGCTCCACACAGTCCTCACAGATGTCCTTGAGTGTCTCAAAACACAGCAGATCAGGGGAGGGAGAAGGTGTCTACCTAGGAAATGAGCCAGGGGCTGGGGCTGCAAGGACCTGGGTTCCATCCCCAGCACTGCAAACCAAAAACATATGGTCACCTCAGCACATTTAAAACAAGTGATCCAGCCAGGTACACACCTGTAATCCCAGCACTCTGGGAGGCTGAGGCAGAATGATCATAGATTTAAACCCACTGAGAGACCTGGTCTCAAAATAAAAGAAATCAAAAGGGCTAGGGATATAGCGCAGTGTGAAGGCCCTGGGTTGAATCCCCAGTGAGGCAGAGAAAATAAATTTTTTAAAATAAAACAAGAGGGCCAGGGATATAGCTCAGCAGCACAGCACCTGCCTGATAAGTGCAAGGTCCTGAGTTCAATTCCCGGTACCTAAATAAATAAATAAATAAATAAATAAATAAATAAATAAAACAAGTGACTAAAACACAACAGATCTCAAACATCATTGTCCTACAAAACACGTATCAGTCATGAGCCATGACGACTCCCCTGTCTACTATGAAAAAGAAAAAACTTAAAATATGTTCTGTTCTTTTTCTTATTTTCGTTTTTTTTGTTTGTTTGTTTTTTTGTTTTTTGCGGGGCTGGGGGATGATGGGCATGGAACCCAGGGCCTCATACATACGTGCTAGGCAAGGGCTTACCACTAAGCTACATCCCTACTCTTAAAAATCCTTAAATCGTGTACAGTAAGACAACTCACTTTCCAAATAAGTGCAAACAAATTTTTTGTTAATCTACAAAGAATCTTAAAGATAATGTAGGGAGAAAAATGAGAGAGGCCCCAGGAGTACATTTGTGTCAGAGACAAGACAGAGTCCAGGGCTCTGGCTCAGGGGCCTCCCCAGAAGTCTGGGCTAAATACATAGAAGGCAGAGGCAAAGGCCGATGGGAAATAACTCGTTCCCTAGGAAACGAAAGGGCTGCTCCACTGCCCTCCCAGATGCCACGGGGATTTAGGACTCAGACTACTAAATTCCTTCACTTCGGTCTGGAGTCTGTGTGGGAAGGGCCTGGGACTTCCAGAAGGTGTGCTGGCTGTTGTCGGTTTGATTCTTCTGTTTTCATTTTTGGGCACTGAGGATTGAACCCAGGACCTTTCCACTGAGCTACAGCCCCAGCCCTTTTTTTTTTTTTTGTGGGTACCGGGGGTCGACCTCAGGACATCATGCGCCAGCAGGCGCCCATGCCGCTGAGTTATATCACCGGCCCTTTCTTCGTATGTGGGTTCCGGGAGTCGAACTCAGGACCTTGTGCTTGCCAGTCAGGCGCTTATGCCGCTGAGCCATCTCACCGGCCCAAAACAATTTTTTTTATTTTAAGACAGGGCCTCCTTAAATTGTTAAGTTGCCCAGGTTGGGCTTGAACTGACAGTCCTCCTGCCTCAGCCTCCCAGAATCCTGGGATTACAGGCAAGTTAGCTTAGTTTTTACAAGCATCTTCTGAGTTGAGAACAGCTAATCAAGTTTCTTTAAAAAATGGACCCTATATCATAAGCAGGACTCCTAAGGTAGACCCCATCTGGGCTCCAGTTCCAAAGATTTTAGTCTTCACCTGGCTCCAGGGATGGGGGCTATAGGTGGGAACAGCCCCGAATCTCTGGGTGCCCCACCTCCTCTAGGGGGACCCTGAAGTGCACAGAGGTGTTGAGCCCTCAGAGAACAAGGGGTTCTAAGCACCCTTCCCACTGGATATTGAAATGTCTAGGACACGGCAGTGCCACCCAACAGGGAGGACACCTATAGGTGACGGTCAGGAGCAAGCAGCACTGTTATTCAAGTCAGGAGGCTGAGGCCTCCCTGAAGTCAAACCCTGGAGCAGCAGGGACAGAGATGTGCACCGGAGCCTGCCCAGCAGGGACTCGTCCTGTCTGACCCTGGCAGTGTGTATGTAAGATATTCATTGGTGACCAAGGTTTAATGTTAAGGAGACTGAAAGCATCAATAAAGCAAGTAACAACTAACAGTTTTAATAAATGGGCAAAGACTTAAATAGACATTTCTGCAAAGAGGATATACTAGATGATGTCCTAGAGCCCACATACATGCAAAGATGGTTGAGATGAAACATGGTGATAGTTTGCCCAGCATGCACCACGGTGCAATCCTTGGCACCCCCCCAAAAAAGATGGCCAGTGTTACTGATCATTAGAGAAACACAAACTAAAACCACAATGAGACACAACCCTCACACATTAAAATGGCTACTATCAAAAAGAAAAAAAAGCAATCACAGTGGCAACCCATCTGTAAGTTTCAGCTGCTCCAGAGGCTAAGTGGGGATTAAAAAAAACAAAACAAGGTGTGGCAGCACACACCTGTAATCCCAGTATTTGGGAGGCCAAGGCAGGAAAATCACTGCAAGTTTGAGGCCAACCTAGACTACACGCAAGACCCTGTCTCAAAAAAAAGCAATAGCTGGGCATAGTAGCACACACCGGTAATCCCAGCACTTGGGAGGCTGAAGCTGGAGAATCACCCAGAGTTCAAGGCCACCCTGGACTGCACAGTGAGTTCAAGGCAAGACTGAACTAGATGGCGAGGCCCTGTCTCAAAACCAAAAAAGTAACATAAATAAGGCAGGCGTGGTGGCACATACCTGTAATCCCAGCACTCTTGAGGCTGAGACAGGAGGATTGCCATGAGTTCGAGGCCAGACTGGGAGTTACATAGTGAGACCCTGTCTCAAAAAAAGTGGGGGGTGCTGGGAATATAGCTTATGTGAAGGCCCTAGGTTCAATCCCCAGTACAAAATACAGTAGATGGGCCGGTGAGATGGCTCAGCAGCATAAGCGCCTGCCTTGCAAGCGCGAGGGCCCAAGTTCGACTCCCGGATCCCACATACGAAAAAGGGGCCGGTGATATCGCTCAGCGGCACGGGTGCCTGTTGGCGCATGAGGTCCTGAGGTCGACCCCCCGGTACCCACAAAAAAAAAAAAAAAATACAGTAGAAAATACCACATGCTGAGGAGAATGTGAAGCAATTGGAACACTTCTACCCTGCTGGTGGGAAGGTAAACTGGTACAGCTGCTGTGGAAAAACTGTCCTCAAATAATTAATTCACTAAAGGACCCATGCCCTAGGAATCCCCCTTCTGGGTACAGGCCCAAAAACTGGAAGAGATGCTCACACACACATGTCCTTAGCCACACAGTTTGTGTCAGCCAAAAGCTGGGAGCACCTGGCCAGTGAATGAGTGGACACAGTGCTGGGCACATGGTCAGCACGATGTGGCACAGACTGAAAAAAAGACAGAAACCCCGTCACATGCTACACCACGGGTGAACCTTGGGGTCACAAAGCACAAGCGTGGTACGACTCTACTTACAGAAGGTACCTAGAGCAGTCAAATCCACAGAAACAGAGAGCGGCAAGGGGCTGCAGGAAAGGGGGACAGGGAGGACGGGGGTTACTGTTTAACGAGATCAGAGATTCAGGTTGGCCAGATGCAGAAGTCCAGAGATGGCCGAGGCTGACTGGGGGTTGACGCTCCTGCCCTGAGCACTTGGAAACAGCTAAAATGGAAATATGCTGTGGGTTTTTACAAAAAGAAAAAATTCATACAAACAGAATTTAAGCCGGCCCCTCCCCCAAGATGCAGACAATTTTTACATGAATATCTAGATATACAGCCCGTCTTGAAGAAAGAGGTGCCTCCTCACATGGGGGACAGGGCAGGCTGAGTGGCCTAGGTCACCTTCCAGGGTGCCCCAGGTTTCACAGCTTGAGACCCCTGGGTGCTGTACAGCCCATATGATGAAGACGCTGCCATGCTGTCCCTCTCAGGGAGACGGGGTGACAGGTGATCTGAAATACAAGGAACAATGTGACCTCCCTGCAAACCTCCAAAGTGACAGCCGCCGGAATCTCCACCTGACTGTGCTCTTGGCCAGTGTGGGACAGAATTACACCTGTCACAACTGGCCGTGGGTGACTCTCCTCCCGCTTTCCCACACTGAGGAACGCTTTCAAGACCATCCTGCCAGGGCACCCCCCAAGCAGGACCACTTCCTCCACATTCTTACCATGCGGATCCACCGAGTACCAGACATGGGGGAGCCTTGACTCCCCGGAAAAGCCTGGAGTACTGTCCTGAGCAGCACCTCCTCTCACACCCACATCCAAGCCAACAGCAAATCCTAGTGGCTCGCTCTTCAAACACATCCCACGGCCAGCCACTTTCTCCCACCCCAACACTGACGCCCTCTCTTGTGGAGGCCGGGACTGTTACCTCCTACCAGGTCCCTGAGGCTAGGGGGGCTGCTGTGAAAGTAGAAGTCAGGCCATGACACTACTCTCAAAACCCCACAAAGCCTCCTTTTTCACTCCTAACAAAGGCCATAGTCCTGAGAATCGGCCTAGAAGCTGGAGGTGTGGTTCAGCAGTGCAGCACCTGCCAAGCATGTGCAAGGCCCTGAGCAGTTGGAGCCCTGGGGGGTCACCAAGGACCCTCATCTCCTGTCACTCACCAGTGTGGCTGAGCTGCCCCTGGCCCCTGCCCCTGGTCCCCACCAAGTCCTGGGCACCTATAGGTCCCTTTTTCCTGCCACAGGGCAGCCTGCTTCTTCCCTCCTCCTTTCCTGCATGGAGGTCTTTTCCGGCTGCCCTATCCACACTTTTATACACACACACACACACACACACACACACACACACACACACTCATGCCTTCCCTTTTTATTTCTTCCCCTTAGCTCCTGTGACCATACACCTTAGCTCCTGTGACCATGCACTATCTGCCCCCTCCCAGGAGTCCTTGTTGCCACTCGTATTCCAGCTCTGTCCCCAGCACTTTGCCCAGGGTCTGACACTCCACTCGGAGGAGCACTACACTTGTTGAAAGTATAAATGAAGGTCAAATTATAATTAGCTAGGGAGTGTCTGGGCTTCCCGTCCTCCCGCCCTCCAGGGGCGGTGCCACCGGCCGAGAGTTCCCGCCAGGATCACAGAGGCTCAGGCAAGGCCTGCCAGGCCATGGGCCTCCTTGCTTCGGACACTCACAGCTGAGTATGATCCTAGCTGCAGTCTGGGGCTGGACAGTTCTGGGCAGCAGAGCACGTGATCAGCATGTTCAATCCCAGCACCAAAAAAAAAAAAAAAAAAAAAAAAAAACAGTCTGCAGGCATTTTTAACCTGGGTCTACACAGTGGACACCAGGGCAGTCCCCAGACCCTGGCTTCTGCCAATGAAAGTGCAGTTTCCAGCACGGCACACACTCAACCTCACACAGAGGATTCGGGGCAGGCCACACATATCCCAGAGGCCTCCCCTCAACACCTACTGGGCCTGAACATGAGCCCCCAGCCCAGCTGGGGTAGAGAGGCCTGGGGGGTTGGAATAACTAGGGTCTTCTCTGATCCTGCTGAAAGGAGGCTCAGCAGAGAACTCTGCAGGCAAAACTCTAGTCACCAAATAATTTGCCCTAGAATCTAGAGTGCAGGCAAGCCACCAAGAAGACCGGAGGGTTGAGGGGCAAAGTGAGAAAATTAAGTCGTTCCTGGCTAGGAGCAGAATAAAGGAAGACAAGGGAAATACTCCTGCCTCAAGCTTATCAGATTCACCAGCAGCAGCCACTGGATGCTCAGTTACAGAGACACATGTGGGAATAACCAGAGAGCCAAGACACAGGACCTTTTTAGCCAAAAAATATTCTTTCCTTATCCTCAAGAGGAATGGCAAATATTGTGGTTCCAGCAGCCTTGCCAGGTAACAAGAGGAGAGTTCTAAACTGTAGAGTCTGAGGTCCAACTCCAAAGGCAGGCATTTGTTTTCCCACACATATCCACCCCACTTGGTGACTTCCGGAAGGACCTGCAATGGACTGCTTTTTTCATCTGTATTCAAATTCTTGTTAGTGTGGTTTTCTGTTGCTTTCGTTTTGCTTTGTTTCTCCTCTTTACCATCAATGCAGAAAAAGTGGGGAGAACTGGAAAACGTATCTCGCAGCTATCGTATGTTGCTGAAGGCGGGGCCCATATGAGAATCTTTGGAGTCTGGGGCCCTTGAAACCCTGGAGTTTCAAGGCTGACCCCTTAGAGACAGATCCCGGGGTAGGAAAGCAGAAATGCCTCTTTCTCCTTGGCGGGGTGTGGGGGCTGGGCCCCAGCTTCGGGTCAGCAGCTCCTACACTCTTTAAATTAAAGATTACCCACCGGGCAAGGACAAGCCGGGGCCCCACCCTCTCCTTCTCTCCCGGGTCTTCCCCAGGGGCTCGGCCAGATCAAGATAGGTTTCCGTGGCAACAGGCATCCAAAAAGGCCCAGAGACCTACATTGTTCCCGTCTCTTGCAGCGGGGCGTGGAGTAGCCAGGGCGAGGGGTGAACCGATGCCCACATACCAGGCTGGGCAGCTCTCTGTGGTCATGGAGACTCAGGCTAAGTGCCGCTTTTTGTGCCTTTTCTCTCCCAAGCAGGGAGGTGGCCCAGAGACGCGGCGGGAACGATCGGAGAAAGCCACATTTCGCGCGCCTGCGCTCGCGGCCAGATCTCCGAGGCTGAGTCAACCAGGCAAGATCCACCAACCGGTCGATCTGGGCGGGCGGCAATAAAAGGCCAGGTTGGGCCAAGCAGAGAGCCCGGGGACGGAGCCTCGGAACAGCTACTGGGGTGGAGGGGGAGGGGAGTGGCAGCCGAACAAAAGGGGAGAATTAAAAGGACGCTGCCCCAGCTGTCGAGTAAAGGCTCCAAAAATAGCTGACGTAGGCCTGAGGGCGAGTAGGCACCGGAGCAGAGGAAGGGGAAGTGGGTGCCTTACCCCTCCCCGCCTTTGTCCAAGCAGGGAACCCTCGCGCTCGGCGGGGATCCGGCTGGAGCTCCAGCGCCCCTGCGGTGCTCGTGTCCCTCCAGGGGCGCCGGACGCTCAAGGAAGACTGGGTCCCCGATCCCCCACCCGCAATGCCTTGGGGCGCAGAGCAGCCCCGAGCCCGGCCCGCGCAGACCAAGCCATCACCCCGCCACCAGTTGCCACCGTCCCTCGTGTCCCCACCCCTGAGCCTTGCGCGGCTCAGAAGCGCGAGGCGGAGACGCGCGGCGTGGCGCCCCGGGCCTTTGTGCGCCGGAGCCCGCCGTCCCCAGGGAGTCGCCACGTCCCGGCTGTACGGGGCGCGCACCCGCCCGGACCCTCTGCGCGACACTCACAGTGGCGCCGCGGCGGCTCCTGCAAGCCGGGGGTGGTCAGGGCGGCCGGCGCCCAGGCCGTCCCGGGGCCCGAGGCCTTGAGGAGCGAGCGTGCGACCCGCAGGTAGCCGGCCATCACGAGCGGCCGAGGCGACTTGGGCTCCGGCACCAGCCACCGGTGGCAGCCCGGGGACCCGGAGGCCGGGGTCGGGGCGGGGCGCTTAGGACGCCCCCCATTGGACTGCTCAGGGGGGGCGGGGCCCGTGCCGACCACGCCCCCACCCCGAGCCCGGGCTGGAGCTTCGGGGCCCTGGCGCAGAGCGCGCGTTTACTGGGCGCGGCGGGAAAAAGCTTGAGGCTACGAGAGGCTCGGGGACCTCCGCCCCCGCCCCACAACGTGCTGGCCGCTCCAGGAAGCCCCGCTTTGACCAGACACGTCACCTCAAACCCCTATGTCCTCCCCGTTTGCCTGGCGGAGCCCCGAGGTGCCTTAGCTAAGCTCGCGCAGGTTCTGCGGGGGGGGGGGGTGTTGATTTGGTTTGTCCGCGGTATTGGGGATTGATCTAGGGCCTTCACACTGAGCTCCCTCATCGGCCCTTTTTTTTTTTTTTTTTTTTTTGCCCCACAGTCTAGCTAAGCCGCTGAATTCCTTGGAATGGGCTCAAATTTGCGTTCCTCCTTCCTCAACTTCCCGAGTGCTGGGGTTACGGGTGTGCACCACCGCGGCCCCCCAAGGGTTCTGCATTCTTGGCCCAAGACCAGATTGCTTGTCCCTGAGTCCCTTAGCCTAGCCAGACTCTTTCCCCTCTGCCAAACGGGATGTAACGGGAACAGGGCCACCAGGAGAGCCGTTGGCACTGTCAAAGGCTTGGGGCTGGGTGCGTACCAGGTGAGCACTCTACCCCTGAGCAACACCCCAGCCTGAACAGTGCCACTTTCGCAGTTGGCACGCGAATGCCAGGGCTGATGGGTCCCGCTGCAGGACCGAAGTCTGTTCCCGTGTTTTCCTAAAATGAGGACAAAAGCTGAGGACAGGGTTTTATTTGGAAAAATCTACTGAAGCCCCCCCTCCCCGGTCACTCCAAATAGGAGAGACCTTCCTGCCCCGTGTTCCCAGCCCCCTCAGATTCCCCTCCACTTCACACTGCCAGTGGGGCCGGGCCCTCGGAGCTAAGCCAAGAAGGCGACCTTGAACTGCTGATTTCAAATCTTCCGTGTGGCAAGTTACCAGCCTGGAGGAGCTGCTGCTTTGGCCCTGGGCTGCAGTAGACTTGGCCCAACGGGAGGCAGTTCCTCCACCACCACCAAAGACTGAGGCCTCAGTCAAAGGCCTAGTGGAGCTGGGTGTGATGGCACACACATGTAATCCCAGCATTCTGGGAGGCTGAAGCAGGAGGATTGCAAATTCGAGGCTCAGCTGGGCAATTTAGTGACTTAGCAAGATTGTCTCAAAAGAAGAATTTTAAGGGGCTGAGGATGTAGCTCAGTGTGAAGGCTCTGGGTTCAAACCCCAGTGTCTTAATTACTTTTCTCATTACTGAGACAAAATACCTGATTCCCAAAGTTAAAGGAAGAAAGGTTTATTTAGCTCACAGTTCATAGAGGTTTCAGTCCATAATCCACTGGCTCCAAAACACGGTGGCAAATGGCAGAGGGGCAGCAGTTCATGGTGGCGGAAGACAGCAAAAGCAACAAGCAAGAGAAGATTCTTTCTGTTCCTTATATTGTATGTGTAGCACTCACATCCATAATCCTAGCATTGGACCATGAATCAGTCACAAACTCTAGATTCAGCTACCTCCAAAAAGCCTGCCACCCCCCAACCATATGATACTTTAGGGGGACGTCTACACACAAACCATAACACTCAGTACCAAGCTGCGCATGGTGGTGCAGGCCTGTAATCCCAGCACTCAAGAAGCTGAGGCAGGAGGATCAATGTGAGTTCGAGGCCAGCCTGAACTACATAGTGAGAGCCTGTCTTAAAAAGACAAAACAAACAAACAAACCCCAGTACTTCCAAAAAGTAAAATAAAATGGCCTGGTATTGGCCCAGAACAACTTGATGTCCCTTTCACTCCAGTCCTAATGCTCTTGCTCAGAGCACTAGTGGAGACCACGGAGCCTCTAGCCTTCAGCTGTCCTGCTAACCTGGTGTTACCAACACCTGAACCTGTGCCCACACCTGCGAAGTTGGAGAATGGACGCCTGAGGGTCTTTCTGATCCTAGGAGCCGAATTCTATTACCTGTGTCTACTGCCCACATTGCTATTGCTGCCCACAGGGCTGCCTGTTCTGGGCCTGGGGTCTCAAAGTCCTGTCTAGAGGCTTTTCCCTGAGTCTGGCCTTTGCCTGCTGCAGGACTGGGATGGGAACCTTGGGTCAGCACTACAGCAGCTGGGATGAGCTAGGACCAAAACGTGATTTGTGGTGCTGGGGATTGAACCAGGGCCTCCTGCATGGGAATCTAGGGTTTTGTCACTGAGCCAAATCCAGCCCCTGAGTCTGAGCCTTTCCCATCCAGTGGCCCTGAGAGGTTGGGATATTTGGCTCAAAGTCGCATAGCTGAGATACAGCAGAACTCCACTTCTAACCCACGTACCTGGCTCACACCCCATTACTCTTTTAAGGCAAAAAGTGAGAAACCACAACCTCTATTACTGTGCTAGTCTGGAATTCCCGGTGGTGATAACTGTTCGCCCTGAAAGCCACTACAGTGCAGAGAAAGTTCCAGCTTAAAGGAAAGGCCTGCAGCCTGCAGTCTGAGGTCAGTGGACTGGAAACTTTCACCTTTCCACATATGGCGGGGGGTGAGTTGAGACAGGGTCTTGCTGTGTAGTCCAAGCTGATCTTGAACTCACTAGCCTCAAAAGGGCGGTGATTCTCCTGCCTCAGCCTCTGGAGTGCTGGGATTATACCATGTCTGGCTTCCACATTTTTAAATTAAACTTTTTAGTCATAGTACCAGGGTCTTCACCCATCCCTACCCCTTTATTTATTTATTTTCAACTTTGGTATGAGTCTCGCTAAGTGGCCTGGGCTAAAATCAAACTTGTGACCCTCTCCCTCAGCCTCCCAGAGTGCTGGGATTACAGGCATGCACCCGGCTCCATTTCATTATTTTTTTCCCTAACCCATTTCATTATTAAGTCTAAGTCACATACATGTTCGCTGGGGAAACACAAAATGTCTGTCACTCAGTCCCCTCCCTCATAGAGACGGACGTGGATGCAGTCACGAAGCCAGGATAAGAAGAGTCAGTTTTGATGACATTTGAGGGGTCTGACAGAATCACCTCCGCACAGGGAGCAGCCATCAATCCACCCCCTCCAGGCTCCGAGATTGGAGGAGGCAGGTGTGGCGTCACAGTGACTCAGATGCCATCTGTGGGCTGGGAGCCTGGCAATGCCATTATTAGAAGTTGAAAAACAGGAGAGAGCTGTGGTGGAGGGCTGGATGGCAGAGCTATTTATGGTCATCGCTTGGTTTCCCTGCCAGCAGTCTGCCTTCTTCTCCATCCAGTCTGCCCCAGCGCAGCTTCTAGCACCTTCCTGGGGAGAAGGCTCGGCCCTGGGCAGCTGCTGCCCGCTGCTTGGCATGGCCGAGCCTAGGCACCTGCACTGTCCATAGCCCTGGTCTCTACCACCCTCCCCTCCTGCTGCCTCTGTCACCAGGTGCAGTAGCAACCAGCAGCATTTTCCAGGCTCTTATTGTCCCAGTCAATGAAGTGATCAGGAGAATTGGTGAATGTGAGAGATTACTGTTTATTTTAGGGCAGAAATAAGAAGAAAAGAAAAAGCACAAAAGACATGCTCAGGGAGGAAAGGTCATTTTGAAGGAAAAGATCTGTGCTGCAAGCAGAACTGACCCCTGCAGGAACGAGAGGGCAGCATTGCAGGGTCAGTTGCTGCTGTCTTTTTCTGTCTTCCTTTTTTTTTGGTACCAGGAATCAAACTCAAGACCTCGCACTTGCCAGGCAGGCGCTGTGCCGCTGAGCTATCTCTGGCCCTTCTGTCTTCTTTGATACTTGGTCCAGGTGGTCCCACTTGATCTCATGCTAGAAGATTGGCAGCAGGTGCCAGGCTAGGCATGTTCCTGTGTCAGATGCAGGGCTCAGCTCTGTCCCATGTCAGGCTGGGGAGCTGCTGCTCTGTATCCCTGGTTCCCCAGTCTCATGATCAGCAGGTCATGCTCAGCTGCTCCAGCCACACCTCCTACCTCACCTGCTCTCCTCAGGACCCTGCCCTAGCCGATCCCCCAGGGGCCCTCCCTCTGTATCTTGGCCCTGTCCCTTCCTCCAACCAAAGGACAAGGGACCCCACCCCTCAAGCTAGATGGACTACTCGGTGGCTGCTATGAACCTGGTGTTTTAGTCCCCCATGATTTAGATGTTGCACCCAGATCCTGGAGAGGTACCTGGGAGGCAGGCAGAGCCCTCGGGAATGGGCTTAGAGCCCATGTGAGAAGAGAGGAGAGAGAAGAGCCCTCGTCTGAGGTCCTCAGTGAGAGCCTAGCCAGCCAAAGCCTGCATCCCAGACTGTCTGGCTCCACACCTGGGTGCCTGCAGTGCCGAGCACAGCGCTGAGCTTCACCCCAGCTTACCTCCTCGGAGGTTAACTTTGTAACAAGGACAAGAATGAGGCTCAGAAACAAATTTGGAAGATTTTAAATTACTGTTTAATTTCATGACATTTTTCTCTTTATTGCTTAAATTAAGCCTAAAAACTCCTATAAAAACTAGAGAGAATCAAGCCAGGATGAGGGGCAATGACTGCAAGCCACCCAACCAGATGCAGAGGCCTCATCACCAGACTGTCACTTAGTCTTTCTGAGGCTCTGTTTCTTCATCTGCAAAATGGGGATAACACCAGCACTCAGGAGCCTGAGGCAGAAAGATTGCTATGAATTCAAGGACAGCATGAACTACATATTGAGACACTGTCTCAAAAAACAAACAACCCGGGCCGGTGAGATGGCTCAGCGGCGTAAGCGCCTGCCTTGCAAGCGCGAGGGCCCGAGTTCGACTCCCGGAACCCACATACGAAAAAGGAGCCGGTGATATCGCTCAGAGGCACGGGTGCCTGTTGGCGCACAAGGTCCTGAGGTCGACCCCCCGGTACCCACAAAAAAAAAAAAAAAACCCCCCCAAAATGGGGATAATAGCACCTGTTCCTAGGACAGCTCTGAGGATTAAATAAACTCAAGCAGCCAAAGTGCTCAGATGGGGCCAGGCACACGTGCCGGACCCGAGCTCCTGGTGTTGCTGCTAGCAGATCATCTGGTTTCCTGAGGCCCTGTGACATCTAGACCCGTCCCAAGGATGGACAGGAGGGCACATTCCCTTTCTGAGAGGATGAGGGTAGGCTATGTAAACAGGGATGTGGTGGCAGGGCATTGGGCCAAATAGTGTCTTTGTTTTCTGTTTTGTTTTGCTTTGTTTTGGAGACAGGGTCTCACTACATAGTGCAGGCTGGCCTTGACTCACTATGTAGCCCAGGCTGGCCCCAAACTCACACTGATCCTCCTGCCTCAGCCTCCCGAGTACTGGGATTACAGGCCTGCCGCACCACACGTGGCTTCCCAGTCTTTGAAGGGCAGGCTTGTGGCCTCTGTCCCACTGTGAAGGGCACATTCCCTTGGGCACAGCAACAGGGACTCATGCCCTAGAAATGCTCTGCATGAGCACAGGGACAGACATCCAAGGGCAGCCACTGTGGTGCTGCTTGTGACAGGAAGATTCAGAAGGACCTCAGTGTCCTCTGTCTGTGGTATTAGGTCTGTATTTACTGATATGGAAAATGTTCTGTGGGCTGGGGGTGCAGCTCAGTGGTACAGCACTTACCTAGCATGCTCAAGGCCCTGGGTTCAAGCCCTACTACAGAAAAAAAAAAGTTCTGTGATAATATTAAGTGAAAGAAAATTGCAGGGGCCAGGGCTGGGGGCTGAGGGCTGGGGGCTGGGAAGGTGGGCTCCCAGCGGTAGAATTCCAGTGTAGCATTTGCCAGGCCCTGGGCTCAATCCTTAATGCACATGCACAAAAGCAAACAACAAAAAAAATTACAGAGAAATACCCTCTTTCTCTCTCTGCACATATGTACATACGCATGTGTGCATACATACACATCTCATCCCACAGACAGGTACACACATGCACACACATATACTCACACATCTAAGTGAGAGACTCAAGGCACATAAACTAGAGAGAATATGAGGGGGGTAAGATTAAGTGGAACTCTGTTTTGACCTTACAAAATTATGTAGGGTTTGAATGTTATATAATAAGTGTCTATCACTTTTGTAACCAGAAAGAGAACAATGGAGGCATTTGTTTCAGCCAAGTTTAGTGGCCCACATTTGTAATCCCATCACTCTAGAAGGCTGAGGCAGGAAGATTGCAAGTTCAAGACCAAGTGGGGCAATTTAATGACTTAGTGAGACCCTGTCCCAAAAAATAAATGAAGAACTGGAGAGGTAGCTTAGTCCAAAAGCCAAGTTCAATCCCTAGTACCACCAAAAGAGCAAAGCAGCACTGAAAAGCGCATCTGTTCTTTTACCCAAAGTATAAATAAAGAACAAAATAAAAGATAATAGGAACCAAGGATACGGAACTTTTGCAAATGAGAAAGGGACTATGATGGGGGGGAGACAGGGGACCTAAAAATAATTAAGATGTATTATGTATTTGTACCAACTCCCCACGATAAATGTAATCATTATGTACTGCAAACATGTACTAATACAAATTAAAATTTAAAAAAAAAAAAAGTAATCCCAGCACTCCAGAGGCTGAGGCAGGAGGACTGTAGCGAGTTTAAAGCCAGCCTGGCAGACCCTGTCTCAAAAAACAAAACAAAACAAAACAAAACAGCCAGCAACCCAGCACCTGGTGCGCCCAGGCAGTGTCCCTTACAGCAGGGCTCTTCCTGGGCACCTGGCTGGTGGGGGAAGGGAAGCATTTAAGGGGGGAGGAAGAGGAAGTGGGCAAGGAAGGGAGGGGCAGGGGAGGACCCAACCACTGGCTGGTGTCACCAACGCCCATCAAACCTGCCACACTGGGCCGGTGAGATGGCTCAGTGGCATACGCGCCTGCCTGGCAAGCACGAGGGCCCGAGTTCGACTCCTGGATCCCACATACGAAAAAAGGGGCCAGTGATATCGCTCAGCGGCACGGGCGCCTGCTGGCGCGCGAGGTCCTGAGGTCGACCCCCGGTGCCCACAAAACAAAACAAAACAAAACAAAACAAAAAACCTGCCACACTGAGCTCCTGAGGAGACCAAAGCGCTGTTCTGGAGACACCGAGAAAGGAGACAGCAGAGGAGAACACAGGTGGAGATTAGGACGAGACAATAGGACCCCGAGCCACAGTTCCAAAGCATGGTCCTCGGACTGGGGACAGGCGGTCCAAATAGCTTTTGTGACGACGCTGAGGCCTGGCTGCCCTCTCTCGCCGACCGTTCTGCAAATGGTGCAGAAGCCACCGCGGGAGCTGGGCGCCTTAGCCCCAGGCCTGCTGCGAGCCAGGTGCCGGAAGCGGTTCTGTGCGGCAGCTTCAGGATGCCAGAGACTGGGAATCGCACTGAACCTTGGCTCCGGTCGCGCGGCTTTCCAGCCTCTTTGGGACGGGGGCGTGAAGGCGTTTCTGGCTGCAGACACCGTCGTAGCATCAAGTCCCAGAAACACACCAGGCCAAGCACACCGTCCAACCCTACCAGAGGAAGGCTCACTCAGACCTGGGATTTGGTAGATGCAGTCACCCCGGGGTGTCACGGGGATTGGTTCCAGGACCCCAGCCGCCCTGCCCTCCAGGATACCAAAACGCGAGGATGTTCGAATTTCTTAATGTAAAATATGGTAGTAGCCAGATGTGGTGGCACATGCCTGTAACCCCAGCACTCTGGGAGGCTGAGGCAGGAGGATGGCAGGTTCAAGTCCAGGCTGGGCAATTTAGCAATTTAGCAGGACCTTGTCTCCAAAAAAAAAAAAAAAAAAAGGCTGGGGATGTAGCGCATTGTGAAGGTTCAATCCCCAGTACCACAAAAAATAAATTTTTTAAATGGTATAGTATTTGCATATTGTAGTCTATTCTCATCCTTCTGTATACTTTAAATCTTCTTTACTAATTTATAATATCTAATACAGTGTAAATGGGATGCACATAACTATTCTATTTCTTTAAGGAATAATGACTAGAAAAAAGTTCCATACGTTGGTTAGGGATGCAATTTTTTCCCAAATATTTTGATCCATGGTTGGTTGAATCCTCACAGATAGGCCGGCAACTATATATTCTATAAAATGAATGACGTCAAGAGAGCCGGACCTGGTGGCACACACCTGTAATACCAGCAATTGGGAGGCTGAGGCAGGACTGCAGGAGTTTGAAACCAGTCTGGGCTCCATAGTGAGTTCAAGCCCAGACTTAACTACACACCCAGACTCTGTCTCAAAAAACAAACCAACGACAATAAAAGAGAATGAAATGAAGCAGGGTATGACAACACATGCCCTTAATCCCAGCACTGAGAAGGGTGAGGCAGGAGGACCAGGAGTTGGGAGAAGCCTGAGCTACACAGCAAGACCCCGTCTCAAGAAACAAACAAAAAGCAACAAAAACCCCAAAAACCAAAAACAAACAAACATCTGAGGAGGACAGAGAGAGTCAGAACTTTCAAAAGAAGAATTTTGGAAAACTTACTACCCTTCTGCACTTTCCCATGCCCAGCTGAAGGTTTGTAGCTTTGGCAAGCTCTACACAATTTAGCCAATATTTTCCACATGATCAATGTGTGATGTGAAAAGTCAGACCTGGGCACCTCCATGGATGTGAAGTCAGGCGTGGTGTCTTATGCCTGTAATCCTGGCTACCCCACAGGAGGATCAAAAGGAGCCCCTGCTTTGATCCCCAGCAACAGCAACAACAACAAAAAAGATTTGAATGTAACAGTGTATAGAAAGCTCATCTATACTGTTTCAGATTCTACATTGTAACTAGGAAAACTTTCCCTTGTCCATATTGTTATAGAACAATGTGCCTCAAGGCCTGTTAGCACAGGCTTGTAATCACAGCACTCCAGAGGCTGAAGCAGGAGGAGCCAAGCTTGGGCAATTTACCAATTTAGTGAGACCTTGTCTAAAAAAAAAAAAAAAAAAAAGTCAACAAAAATGGAGAAAAGGGCTGAGGATGTACCTCAGTACGAAGGGCCCTGGTCCTGGGTTTAACCCCCAGAATGGCAAATGAATAAATAAATAAATAAGAAACTTTTTTATTTTTATTTATTTATTTATTTATTTATTGGGTTTGTTTTTTTTTTTTTTTTTTTGAGAGAGGGTCTCGCTATGTAGTCCAGGCTGACCTTGACTCACTATGTAGCTCAGGCTGATCTCAAACTTGTGGCGATCCTCCTGCCTCAGCCTCCCAAGTACTGGAATTATAAGTGTGTGCCACCATGCCCAGAAAGAAATTTTTTTAATCAACTAATCTTTATTAACTGTTACTACAAAGGACTTCAGCAAGAGGGAGGATAGTTGGGTGATCTTTGAGTAAACCCTTTTCTGTAACACTCTTTGCCACCAGATACAGGGTGGGGTCAAGTTTATCAACACCACTGCTCTGTATTCAACTGGCACACACTGAATAGGATAAGAAAGTATATTTTCTTAAACTATTTCCCCAGGAAATGGTCACTTTTATGATATCCTAAATAATTTAGCAATTATATATTCTACATTAACTGAAACACAGGTATTCCTTACTGTACATTTCAAAGCTGGAAGGCCACTATCTTAAGAGGTGTTCTTGGTGATAACTGCGCAGGCGCAAGGGGTGGTCTTTTCTCAAGACCTGGCAAGAGGGAGGAAGTGGAGCGGAAGAAGAAACAAACCTTCCACAAGTCTACCTACTGCAGAGTGGACCTTGACCAGCTGCTGGACATGTCCTACGAGCAGCTGATGCAGCTCTACAGCGCTGCTGAACCGTGGCCTGCGGCAGAAGCAGCACTCGCTGCTGAAGCGCCTCCACAAGACCAAGAAGGAGGCACCATCCGTATAGAAGCCAGAGGCGGTGAAGACACACCTTCGGGACGTGATCATCCTGCCCGAGATGGTGGCCAGCACGGTGGGCATCTACATTGGCAAGACTTTCAACCAGATGGAGGTCAAGACTGAGATGATCGGGCCGGTGAGATGGCTCAGCGGCATAAGCGCCTGCCTTGCAAGCGCGAGGGCCCGAGTTCGACTCCCGGATCCCACATATGAAAAAGGGGCCGGTGATATCGCTCAGCGGCACGGGTGCCTGTTGGCGCACGAGGCCCTGAGGTCGACCCCCCGGTACCCACCAAAAAAAAAAAAAAAAAAAAAAAAAAAAAGACTGAGATGATCTGCCACTACCTGGGCGAGTTCTCCATCACCTACAAGCCCTGAAGCATGGCCGGCCTGGCCTCAAGGCCACCCACTCTTCACATTTCATCCCCCTCAAGTAGCCACCTGGCCAATAAAGGCACCACTCCCCCCCCCAAAAAAGAGGTGATCTTTAGAGGGCAAAGTGATACTTAGGATCGTTTGGCTCAAAGATGGACACAGCCTGAGGCAGCTTAGTACTAAAAAGACATGTTTTAAAACACTTTTGGATGTCAAAGCCCACAGCAACTTTACCATGAGGAATTACTGGAGACCCTTTCCATGGTGCCAGTTATCAGGGACCCCTGCAGTGGGCTCCAATCTTCTGCCAAGTGTTACTGGTGCAGTGAGAGAAAGATCAAGAGACAAAATAGTGGTAGAGCAGGGATCTGGGATGACCAGTTGTTCTCAGGGAACAAAAGGCCAAGAGGCAGCCAGAACTTTGGTGTTTATTCATTACATCTGAGTCAAGGTCAAAGGGTGAAGGGCAGTAGGTGTTTCCAGGAACAGTAATGGTGACTACTGTGGGCTAATAAGAACAACAAAGCATTTTTGCAAGGAGGAGAGAAGGCAATAAGGAAGCTGCAGTTTCCCCAGGTGCCTTATCATCTCCAGCAGTTCTTATCTTGTCCTGTGATCTGCCACAGCTGTCATTAGCCCTAGGGCTTCCATCTGTGACCAGAAAAAAATGGGGAGTTTCCGAGTTCTGATCTGGCTCAAAGGGCAGGACAAGGACGGCCTTGGACAGCCTCTTGACTCAATTTATAATTAGTGGTCCTCGACAAGGAATAGTGCATAGTCCACTTCCTCTCCAGCCGAATGTCTGTGGAGGACCACCTGGATGACTCCCCTTGAAAGAAGAGCAATTATCTCCATCTTGGCTAAACCTGGCCCTATTTCCATGTACTGATATATACACAGCTGGCTAGGACTTTTCCTTATCCCTTCCATTGGCTTTAAGCAATGCAAATCAGTCCAGCCGAGGTGCTGATGTGTGGTCTTTGAAGGAAGGCGATGACGACAAATCAGTGTTTCCTTGCTCCTGTAGCTCCCAAAAATCATGTGTGGGGGGAGGGGAGCCGTGCTCTGTCAGCTGGGACAGAGCCTCGAGAAAGAGGCTATGACTTCCCAGGGCACACACATCAGAGCTGAAGCACTGACCCCAAAACATTAGATACTATCTTGAATTGTGTTACGCAGATTACTCCTTCTGCATATCCTTCCCTCTGCATATTGCAAAGGTGATTTCAGGCCACCTACCTAGCCCAGCTCAGTACTCACATACTTCCCGCCATTCTGGCAGTCACTCATTCCCGAGCCACTCCCCTTGTTGAGAATTAATAAAATCCGGGTTTGGCCCTGGGTCATGGGCTTCATTCCAGTTAACCCTGGCTGAACTTAGGACCCTCTTGGCTCCCCACAACTATAGCTATGCCTTAGTGTCTTTATTCTCACCATGGGTTGCCCTGGAAGTGGTAGAGTGGAATTAACCCGCTAGGATGCCAATAACTTTCCTTTGGGATTACAAATATAAACTTCCTGGACCACGACAAGGGCCAGAAGGGCTCTCTATAAATGTCCAAGGTCAGTATTAGTTACAGGCTCTTTTTCTGAGCCTGTGACAGGTCCTGGCCAGTGCTGGGAAGCCAGGTGGGGGCTCAGCTCTGGGGCCTGAAGGCACTAAGTCTCCCACAGCAGCTGCTGGGGGGGCGTCCTGGGGCCCAAGGGCGTGTGGGTGGTAATTGTGGACCAGGAAGAAAGCACTCTCTTGGACCAAACCTGCAGGCCTAAGTGGTGTGTGTCCTGGACAACTCCCACGGGTGGCAAGGGGGGCTGGCCTTGCAGGTGGATGCCCAGGGCAGAACCCTGCAGGCCTAGTGGTGGACCGGATGTGGAAGGAGGTGCAGGAAGTGGCCAACCCCAAAAGGCCCGCAGAGCTGAGGCGGTAGTCCATGGCCAACACGGCAGGGCCCACAAGTGGTACCCTGGAAAGAGGAGGACCCTCTTGTAGCGATGTTCACCTTCCCTCATCCATCACCTTCACTGGGAAAGACCTTCTGGAGCTGCCATTCATCATAGGAGCTGGACAAGAGGTAGAGGGCTTCCCAGAGACCTTAGGTAACCATCAGGGCTGCAGTAAAGGCCCATCTGCTGGCCCAAGTTCACTTCTAGGCATATTTATCTGCTTGAAAATAGCGGCAAGAGGCTGCCTGGGAGGCCCCATGGTGAATGGAGGGGTGCCGTTCTGGCCCAACAGTCCTTTCCAGGGAGAGTTGTGTGTATTTGGTCTTCCCGGCATTGGTTTTACAATCACAGGTTCATTCTCCTGCATTGCCACCTTTCTGGCCATTTCCAATAAGTTTTTGTTTGTTAGTTTGTTTGTTCTGAGACAAATTCAGGCTGGCCTTGAACCTACTATGTAGCCCAGGCTGGGCTGTGGTGAGCCTCCTGCTTCAGCCTCCCAAATGCTGGGATTACAGGTGTGTGTCACCACACCCAGCTTTAGTTCTTCCTCCAATTCTTCAATTCTACACCTTTACTTCCTCTGCAGCCAGGACCACCTTGTCATCCACAGCTAACAGCAGCTGCTCCCTCTCCTGTCGCTCATAGTCTTTCTGACTCAGTTGCTTATGTAGTGCCATCTCCTGCTGGCAGAATTCATTCAGGATCTCCACTTTCTGCGCAGAGTTCTTGACTCTTCTTCCAGCCCAGCTTTGGCAGACTATAGAGTTGTGGGGTTTTTTTGTTTTTTGTTTTTTGTTTTATGTAGTCCAGGCTGTCCTTGAACTCACTGTGTAGCCCAGACTGGCCTCCAATCTGCAGCGATTCTCCTGCCTCAGCCTTCCCAGAGCTGGGATTACAGGCGTGCACCACCACACCCAGCTTCTGTAGATTTCTTTTTCCTTTTTTTTTTTTTTTTTTTAGATTTCTTGTTTTCCAGCATCAAATTGTGATTTTTGACATTCTGGTCTCTCAGATCCTAACATAACAAGACCTTTTTTATTTTTTATTTTTTTTTTATTATTTTTTTTTTTGTGGGTACCGGGGGTCAACCTCAGGACCTCGTGCGCCAGCAGGTGCCCGTGCCTCTGAGCGATATCACTGGCCCTTTTTTCGTATGTGGGTTCCGGGAGTCGAACTCGGGCCCTCGCGCTTGCCAGGCGGGCACTTACACTGCTGAGCCATCTCACCAGCCCAAGACCTTTTTTGAGTTTATTTTATTGGTACATTTTAGATATTCATAATGATAACATTCATCATAAGGAATGTGTACCTGTACATGATATATCTTGCTAACAAGAAGACTATTAGCTACGTCACCCAGAATTTCATTAGTTTCTTCAAGTATCTTGATTTAATCCTCATATTTCATTGCTTCATCAGAGAGGATATTTTGTTTCTTGCTCTCTTGAACATGTTTCTTTGATTCTTTGATCTTCCATTCATAATTTAACAATTTTTGTTCAGGTTCTTCATTTTCCTTCCTGATGTTCTTCACATTTTCAGAAAGTTGCTATTCAGTGACTCGATACACTCTATCCTTTACAGCAAGAACAGTTCTCCAAAAGGAAATGGCAAATGAAACAATCGCCGAGAAGCACAGGCTTCCACGGTCGTCAGTAAAAATCAGCCCTAGGCTGAACATCGTCAGGCAACGTAGCAACCAGCTCCAGGAGCTTGGCTACGGGGCCGTGTAGAAGACCGACAGGGGTCCCAGCAGCTCTGGGGACGCGGTGACAGCGGGCCCAGTGGCAGACACTGAGCGGCAGACATCGCCATTGTATAAGGCAGCTTCGCCGAGGCGACGCTTCCATGCGGGACGGCACAGGACCCCCAGTTCTCCGCCAATTCCTCCTTCAGAGGGAGATGGCGTGTGGGGAGGGTGCTGCACACCGGGAACAAACTTGGTCTTCCTGGCGGTTGGCGCCTTTCCCTCTTCGCCCTGAGGTACACAAGTCTGCAAAAGGTTTCCACAGCGACGGCGCCTTGCCTTGCGCCTGCGTGGGGCGGGGCCAGGCGGAACGAACCAACTGCGCCCGTGGGAGGGGGAGGAGAGAATAATGGGAGCGGGAGAGTCCAAGTGTAATAGGCACACTGCCAGCGATTGTTCAGCACTGAGTCTTGGATTTCCTCCTACGTCCTGAGTTTAGCTTTTTAAATGAACAAATCCTTCAACAAAACCCTGTAATTCAGTTTCTCCGTCTGATTATTTTACCGCACCGCTATGGTCTGAATGTTCCCCCAGATTCATGAGTTGAAACTTAATGTGATAGTATTAAAAAGTGGGGCCCTTAAGGGGTGATTAAATCGCGAGGGAAGCGGCAGCATGAACGGGATTAGTGCCTTTATAAAAGAAATCGAAGCCACATGTGATGGCACAGGCCTGTAATTCCAGCACTGTGGCGGCTGAGGCAGGAGAATCTACCCTATGCCTCTCCCCAGAGCAGGGGCTCTGGAATCCAACAAGCCTGTCTTCCCCTGTAACAAGCTAGGCAGGCACTTTTGGCAGGTAATTTAAACTCCTAGTAGCTTTCATGGGAGGTGGCCAGGTCTTGGACAGAGTTGGTTATATGGTTGGATCTCAATTCCTAATTAATAATTGATTTGAAAGTCTTATGTCACCTGATGAGATGGTACACACCTATAACCCCAGCTACTCAGGAGGCTGAGGCAGGAAGATCACAAGTTCAAAGTTGGCCTGGGCAATTTAGCAAGACTTTGTCTCAAAATAAAAAGTAAGGGCCAGGGTTATAGCTCAGAGGTAGAATGCCCCTGGGCTCAGTCTCCAGTACCACTAAAAGAAGAAAATAAAAAATTTAAATGGTTAAGGATGTAGCTCACCACTTCAGCACTCCTCGTTCAGTCCCTAGAACTGGAAAAAAATTGTAGAAGCACTCCATCAACTGAAGAGTGGGTCACTAACTCGGGGACAGTCTTTATGCACTCACATCTCCTCCAGCCCTGGGATGAGCCACCTGTGAGAGTCTACAGTTTTATTGTGTGTGACTAAGATCCATAAAACGGCAAACCCAATGGATGCCCTGAGGTGGTGGGAAGCTAAATTCAGAACTTGCTCGAGGTTCAGACATGCTGGCTGGCAGTTGATGGCAGTTGCTCATTTTCTCTGCAGCTCACTGTCCTCTGTTAAGTAAGTGGAGGAATAGTTCAGGACCAAGGGAGTATCGTGGGGTTAGTGAGAACCATGCTGAGGGAGGAACTGACGAGTGATAAGTGATCAGAAATGGCCACCCTGCTGGGCATGGTGGCACACACATGTGATCCCAGCACTGGGGAGGCTGAAGCAGGAGGATCGATGTGAGTTTGAGGCCAGCCTGTACTACATAGACCCTGTCTCAAAAAAAAAAAAAAAGAAAGAAAGAAAGAAAGAAAAAGAAAAAAAAAAGGCCACATTTTGCCAAGTGTCATGGCAGATATTGAAGGAGAGACCCCAGGGGCCTTCACCTCAAAGGTGGAGAATACTGAAGTCATGAGCAGTGGCTGAAGACACGCATCCTAGAATTGGCTCATCTGTGAGGGGTGGCAGGGTCAACCCCACTCCAGTGGGGCATGTAGCTCTGAGTGCCCTGAGCTGTGGCCCTGGCTGGCCTCTATGGTGTGGACACTTCCACCATGGCCAAGTTCACACAGCCACCAGGATGGCACTGAACACCTTACAGGTGCAAACAGACACAAATACCCTCAGGCACATGAGTCCTACAAAATGTAGTAAAATCATTAGGAAATGCTGGGTTCTGTGTCATTTATTTATTTCACGTTTGTCTGTTTGTTTTTGGTTTTTCATTTTGTTTCTGCAGTGCTAGGGATTGAACCTAGGCCCTCACACATGCTGGGCAAGTGTTTCACCTCTGTGCTATGTCCCCAGGCTAGTTTTGAGTCTTTTATTATAATTTAATTGTAAGTTTATAGAACTTAATTCTTAGTAATGGCTGTTGTTTTTAGTCTATTTTCTGTTGCTGTAACACAAATACCCAAGACCAGGTAATTTATAAAGAATAAAAGTTTATTCCACCCATGTCCTGGACGTTGGGCAGTCCGAGGTTGAGGGACAAGCTCTGGTGAGGGCCTTCTTTCTGGTGGGGCCCTCTGTAGAGTCCCGGGACAGTGCAGGCCCCTACATGGGGAAAGGGCTATTTGTAAGACACAAGGCCACCATGGCCTTCATAACAGACCCACTCCTGGATAGCCCCAGACAGAGCTATTGATTCATGAGCCGATTAACCCAATCACCTAATTTTCATTTTATTTATTCATTTATTTATTTTCATAGTACTGGGGATTGAACCCTGGCCCTTCACATTGAGCTACATTCCCAGCTCCCCCACACATGCCCTTTTTTTGAGACAGTGTCTCTCTAAATTGCTAACTTGCACAGGCTGGACTCAAACTTGCAATACTCCTGCCTCAGCCTCCCACTGCTGAGATTATAGGCCACTCCTGGCTCTAATTTTATTTTTTTGAGAAGGGCTGCCCATCACGGTAGCACACACCAGTGTGGTAATCCCAGCACTTGGGAGGCTGAGGCAGCAGGGTCGCCAAGAGTTTGAAGCCGGCCTGAGCTACAAAGTGAATTCTTTTTTTTTTTTTTTTGGGTACCGGGGGTCAACCTCAGGACCTCGCACGCCAGCAGGTGCCCATGCAGCTGAGCGATATCACCGGCCCTTTTTTCGTATGTGGGTTCCGGGAGTCGAACTCCGGCCCTTGCGCTTGACAGGCAGGCGCTTACGCCGCTGAGCCATCTTACCGGCCCTTTTTTTTTTTATTTTTAAAGAGAAGAAAAAACAAAACAAATCAAAAAAGAACAAATTTTCAAAACAACATAATAGGAGGGTAACAATGGTTAATGCATTACGTATTATTATCTTTAAGTTAGTTATTCAGGATACCAGATATTAGCATTCAATTGTCCAAACATTATTGGCACAAACCTTACTCTTCAATGAACTAAGTAAAATTGGTAGTGTATCTATCTTAACCATCTTATATATATATACAATTTTTTTTCCTTTCCCTTCTTTCTTTTCCCTATTCCCCTATTCCAGTCTCTCTTTCCTTTTGACCAGTTTCTTTTTGATTCACCATGTCTATTGTACATTTTGGATCTTATTTACTCTTTCAGTTTGTCATACTAGAGAGACAATACGATGCTTACACATGTGCATCCGGTTTATTTCACTTATGAGTATTTTCTCGAGTTGCATCCTTTTACCTATAAAAGTCTCCAGTTTATCCTTCTTTATGGCTGAATAGTACTCCATTGTATAAAAATACCACATCTTTCTTATCCATTCCTCAGCTGATGGGCATTTGGGTTGTTTCCAAGATCTGGCTATTACAAATTGTGCTGCTATAAACATGGGTGCACATAAATCGCTGTGGTACGATGTTTTTAATTCTTCTGGGAAGATGCCCAGAAGGGGAATACAAAGTGAATTCAAAGCCAGCCTGAACTGCACACTGAAACTCTGTCTCAAAAAAAAAAAAAAAAAAAAAAGAGAGACAGAGAGAGAGAAAGTGTCTTATGTTGCCTTGGGGGGCCTTGAACTCCTGGGCTCAAGTGATCCTCCTGCTTCAGCCTACAACACCTCAGCAGGTGTTACTGGTACATGCTACCACATCCGTCCCAGTCACCTCCTAAAGGTCTCGCCTGCTTCCCTCCCTTAATATCTTTCAGTGGGGATAAAATGTCAACACAAGTTTTGACGGGGACATTCAAACCACAGCAGCTGTGTTTAACAATTAGCTTTGACTTTTTTTTGGAACTGGGGATTGAACTCAGGACCTCATGCTTGCCAGACAGGTGCCGTGCTGCTGAGCCATACCCCTGGCCCTAACAATTGGCTTTGAGAATCCCTGAAAATTTAACAGTTCATCTCCAGCTTGTCCGGGTACAAGCTGGCTCCAGATGTGGCTCTGGCAGCTGCATGTCCTCTTGTGGAGACTGCAGTCACCACGTGTATGCGGGACCAGAGCTGTGGGCGCTCAGGGCAGGTTCCCAGCTTCCTGAGGACGGTGCCTGCTCCTCTGCGGACGTTCCCTCCCCAGGACCCAGCACCAAAGGTAACTTTTCTTCCCTGGCTCTGTGCTGTTTGACATTCTGATCCCCAGCACCGCTCCCCCGCCCCCAGGGCAGGAACGCCAGGGACCGGGAGAGGGACAGGGCTGCACACGAGGGCACCGGACCAGTCAGGTGCTCCCAAGGTCGTCCAGCCAGCCTGAAGGAGAGGCAGCCAGGGAACTGCCATTCTGCTCACGGCTTGTGACATCGGCATCCTGGGGTGAAGAAAGAGACCCCCGATCCTTGCCCTGTGGTGTCCCAAAGCCAGGAGAACTACCGTCCCTCAGTGTCAGCTTGCTCCCCTCCAAACAGGCAGCACCTGTTCCTGATGGAGCCCAGCTGTGAAACAGGGTCTGTCCTCCCCGTTCTGCTCTGCTGGGACAAGGACTCCCCTGCATTTAGTCCCAAGCCCATCTGGGGGACCCAAACACCCACATTGCTACTATTTTCCCTTCTCTCCTCTGTCTCCCATCCCCAGCCCCACAGGATCGCTCTGATTCTGTTGTGCGCTGCTTCCCATACACCTCGGCGCAGGGACAGCTGTGGGAGCCATGACCGGAAGATCGCTGGAAGAGTAGGTACAGTGTGAGGAGGGGTCACTGATGAGAACCCCCGGGATCCCCAGCCTGAGGTCCCCTGAGCAGAGGAGATGGAGAAGGAGCTGTCCTACAAGGTCCCAGGACAGAGGCTCCCAGGGGACAGCCCACAGCAGGGAGGCTCCAAAGTGGACATGTAAATGAGCACCGAAGACCTCCCATTGGGCTGACAACAAGAGGCTGCCTGTGACCTTGATGGGGTAAAGGTCAGAAGGTGAGGAGGCTGGAGCAGAGAAAGCAGGAGCCAAGCATGGCCAGTGGAGGAGGGGAGGCTGGGAGGTCACCCTTCAAGAAGGGGAAAGGATGAAGCAGATGCTAGAGGGACGGGGATTTGGGGGCTGGGATTTCGGTTTTTACTTGGTTCTGTTTTGAGCTGTCCAGAGCGTGTGTGTGCTGAAGGAAGCTGCTGGTGGAGGGAGGCTGAAGAGGCCAGTGGTAGAAACACGATGGCAAGAGGTGGCTGGCACCGCAGGTGTCCAGGTTTCCAGGCCCCAGACAGGACACACCCTTCCCTCCTGGCTTCCGGCCAGGTGGCCTCTGGCAGTGTGGAGGTGGGGAATGGCAGGCACCGTGGGAGATTTCCAGAGCAGCAGCTGAAGCAGGCAGGGCTCTAGGGATTGGGAACAGTCCCTGAGTGCGTCAGTGTCCAGCAGCCACTGACTTAGACTTCTTGGGGGGGCCTGGGGTGAGGCCTGGGGTGAGGGCTGTTGCCCTTAAACTCCTTTTCGGCTCCTTTCCCGGTGCTTTGGCCACCAGGTGGCGACATTCCCCTTCCAGGGGGATGCTCCTAGGGACAGCTCGGGAGCCCTCACCATAGAGGCCCAGGAAGGTGGCCCTGGGTTTCTTCCACCCTTCCTCCCTCGTGAATGGGGCTGTACCCTGCTTACTCATCTAGCAGCACTGAGCACCCGTCCTGTGACCCCACGTGCAGCATGAGGATGCAGCCAACACAGCAGGACTTCTAGTTCCCCATTGGCGATTTTCCATGTCACAAGGTGTACCACAAGATGTCTGGAGACCTCCCCATACTTGGCCACATAAAAAATACAGTATATCCTTCCAGGAAAACACAAAACAAAACAAAAGGCTTGTAATTCACCTCCCCCCTCTCCATATGTAGCATAGATGTGGGGGTTCATGGCCCTTTTCCTTTGACCTACATTTGCCTCTTCAATAATTTAGACTTAAAAATAATAATAATTAGACTTGAATTTCATTAGAAACAAAATAGGCTTTCTTTCTGGTGGTGATGGCTGGGTGCAAACCCAGAAGAGCTCTGTGCTCGGCTAGTCAGGTCTGCTGCAGACAGGCAGTGGGGGTTAAGGGGCTTGTGCTATATGGCTGGCCTGCTAAGAGGTGTGGAGGTGACAAGGACTGGCTTTGCAGATTGGAGATGAAAGAGACTCTACAAAAGTGTATTGGGCTTTTAGTCTCTTTGCTGAATAGTTTACAATATTGTGACTATGGGTTGAGAATATTTAGGTCAGTGGTCACTTGCATAGCTTAACATGCACAAGCCAGGTTCTGAGTGCCATCCCAAGGACCAGAGAGAGAGAGAATAATATTTAAGAGAAAATTTATGCCTGTTTGGTGAAATGGAGGCAGGTGGATCCAGAGGAGAGAAACACTAACATCAGCTCTTGGGGTTTAGACACCCCTCCCCCAGATTCAGAGCGCAGTGAGCAGGGTAGCTTCTCCTTTGTTACTGGCTAGTTTCTTCTAAAAGAGGCTGCCAATTAAATGTTACTGGGTTCTGGGTTGCTCGCCTCTCCCTCTGGAGTTAGATTCCAGGTTCTTCTCATCTTGAACAAAGAATTGAACTAAACAAGCAAAAAGCAGTGACAAAGTTTATTGGAGAGAGTAAAAGTGAAGAGTGAGGGAGAATCTGGCTCAGCAGAGCAAGCTTGGGCTGAGTAAAAGGAGAAAAAGCAAAAAAAGGACACCCTGGAGAAAGCAGGGGGGGTTACTATGAAGAAAGTCAGGAGAGTGCTTCTTGTAGCATTTGGATCCTTATATGTTGTCCAAGTTTTTGTGTGTGTGTGTGGGTACTGGGGGTCAACCTCAGGACCTTGCGGGTCAGCAGGCATCCGTGCCGCTGAGAGATATCACCGGCCCTTTTTTCTTATGTGGGTACTGGGAGTCGAACTCAGGACCTCACACTTGCCAGGCAGGCACTTATGCCACTGAGCTATCTCACTGGCCCTGTTGTCCAAGTCTTTTTTTTTTTTTTTGTGGGTACCAGGGGGTCGACCTCAGGACCTCGCGCGCCAGCAGGTGCCGTGCTGCTGAGCGATATCACCGGCCCCTTTTTCGTATGTGGGTTCCGGGAGTCGAACTCGGGCTCTCGCACTTGCTGGGCAGGCGCTTAAGCCGCTGAGCCATCTCACCGGCCCTGTCCAAGTCTTGAGGAAACCTTTGAGAACTTCTACATCCGGGTCCTGAGAGGCAGTGCTAGGATCCCACACCTCGGCTGAGGTCAGGTCCAGGCCATCCTATGGAAAACCTGCTTGAGGGGCCGGTGAGATGGCTCAGCGGCGTAAGCGCCTGCCTTGCAAGCGCGAGGGCCCGAGTTCGACTCCCGGATCCCACATACGAAAAAGGGGCCGGTGATATCGCTCAGTGGCACGGGTGCCTGTTGGCGTACGAGGTCCTGAGGTCAACCCCCCCCCCCCGGTACCCACAAAAAAAAAAAAACCTGCTTGAGTTCTCGAGAGAAGTCCACACTCAGGCCTTTGGGAACTGTTTTGCATGTGTGTGCTGGGATCTTGTTATCAGCAGGTTTTGCCTACTTCTCCAGGCAGCTTTGCCACTCCCTGATCTCCTATCTCAACCCCTTCTAAACAGAGGGCACATGGGAAGGGGAATGTGGTAGCAGGGCCTGGTCCTGGTTATTTATTCATTACCTTTTTGAGACAGGGTCTCACCGTGCAGTTCAAGCTAGCCTTGAGCTCACTTTGTAGCCCAGGCTGGCCTTGAACTCGCAGTGATCCTCCTGCCTCTGCCTCCAGAGTGCTGGGATTACTGGCATGCACCACTCACAAAGTGAGTTCAAGGCCAGCCTGAACTGCATATTGGAACCCTGTCTCAAAAAGACAAAAAAAGGACACAGATGCCATGAAGAGCTCTCTATCATGGCTTTCCTCGTGATAGCCCACCCTATGTCCTCCAGGGTATAATTTTATTTTGCTTTTTTGTCTTTTACTCTACCCAAGCTCGCTCTGCCAAGCCAGCTTCTCCCTCACTCTTCATTTTTATTTTTTCAAATAAGCTTTGCCACTACCTTTTGGTCTTTTTGTTCAATTCTTTGTTCGAGAGGAGAGGAGCCTGGACTCCCAACTCTAGAAGGAGAGGAGAGCAACCCAAAACTCAGTAACATTTGATTGGTGAGCTACTTTTAGAAGGAGCCGCCTGATAACATTTTGGTGTAGCCAACCAGGTCTCACTAAGTTGCTAGATGCCCAGGATGAGTTCAAACTTGCAGCCCTCCCGCCTCAGCCTTCTACGGTACTTGGATTACAGGTGTGTGCTACCATGCCTGGCTCAGACTATTTATTTATTTATTTATTTATTTTTTTTTTGTGTGTGGGTACCGGGGGGTCGACCTCAGGACCTCGCGCGCCAGTAGGCGCCCGTGCCGCTGAGCGATATCACCGGCCCCTTTTTCGTATGTGGGTTCCGGGAGTCGAACTCGGGCCCTCGCGCTTGTCAGGCAGGCGCTTAAGCCGCTGAGCTATCTCACCGGCCCCTATTTATTTATTTTTGAGACAAGTTCTTGGTATGTAGTTCAGGTTGGCCTTGAACTCATGTAGGCCAGGCTGGCCTTGAACTCTGGAGAAATCCTCCTGCCTCAGCTTTCTGAGTGCTGTAATTACAGATGTGCAGGACACCAGGCTCTACTTTTTAAAGCCAAACAAAAAATCCTCACAGGACCGAAAAGATCAGTGTTATGGTTTGCGTCTAGATGTTCCCCCAAAGCCTCATGCAGTCATGGGGGCAGCTGAATCTAGAGTTTGTGATTGATTCATTGTCTAGTGCTGGGATTGTGGGCGTGAGTGCTACACCCACCCCGGGGCAGGTAGCATACAATATGAGGGAAAGAGGCTTGCCCTCTGGCACGGCTCCTCCGTTTTGCTCTTGTTTTTGCTGTCTTCCGCAGCCATGAACAGTTGCCCCTGTGCCATGCCACCCTGCCTTGGAGCCAGCTGATTATGGAATGGAACCTCCACAAATTGTGAGCTAAATAAACCTTTCCTTCCTTAATTTTGGGCGTCGGGTATTTTGTCTCAGCAATGAGAGAAAAGTAACCAACACAGTCAGGAATGCAGAGTCTAGCACAGGCAGCCTGCACGGGCCCCAAGGCGGGCTGGAGGAGGGAAGGAAGCCTCATTCAGGCAGTTGTTTCCTGGTGAATAGAAAGCCTGTCTGGGGGTAGGAGGTGGCAGTCAGTTGATAAAAAGCCAGACAGTGGCAGTGTCTATGCAGGGAGGGGCAGTGGGTGGGGCCCCAGTTCGGCCAGAGTCCCCCAGATTAACCGCCCCCTCAGGCCTCCTGCCAAGGGGGTACCCAGGTTTCTTCCCCTCATGTTGGTCTGCCTGTGTGGTCCAGTCCAGCAGGGACAAAGTGCCAAGCATGACACAGGCCCAGGGCACAAACTTGCCATCTGCCTGCCTCAGTTTCTCAGAGTGCTGGGATTGCAGGGTGGTGCCACAACACTCAGTATACCTTTACCTTTTTCATGGTTCTTGGTCTCTTTTTGAGTAAATTTGTTAAAATGACAGAAATTTATTCTCATAGTTTGGGAAGCCAGAAATCTGAAGCGGTCTTAGGGGACCCCAGTCAAGATGCAGGAGACAAGGCTCCTCACCTCTCTCCACTGCAGGTGATGCCAGCTGCTTTAGCTGTGGCCATGCAGGGGGTTCAGGTCTCTGCTGCCGCTGCCTCCTGGGCCTGTCCCATCCTCCTCTCCCCCTCCCACCCTCCTCTCCCTCTCCTGTCCTCTTGCCGTTCCTTTGGGCCCCGCCTGACCCACCCAGATCACCCTCATCCCATCCGTAAACACAGCCGAGTCCCTGCCCTTAGAAGGCATTGTTCCAGGTCTGGACCCGAGGATCTGGGTCCCTCGGGGGCTGCTCTTCACCGTGGTCCCTGGCCCTCCTGTCACCGAGTGGAAAGGACTTCATCCACGAGCAGCTAAAGAAAGAGGACAGGACAGGGACCCCTCTGCCGTCCTAACAACTGCTCTCCACTTCCAGACTCTGCCTGATATGGAAAAATTGATTATTGAGTCAATCAAAAAGACTATTTATAAAGAAAAAAAAGATTAAGGAATAGTAATACAATTAATATTCACTTACCAATCACCCAGTTGATGAAATAGAAAATCACCTTTGATTTATACCACGTGCCATCCTCATCCTCTTGCATGGAGCTATCCAATTTTTCCAATGTCATTTGTTGAAGACTGCCCATTTGAATTTTAGGATGGATTTTTTTTTTTATTCCCATTCAAAACGCCAGTGGGATTTTGATGCCAAAGAATCACACTGTGCATCTTAAACACACACAAAAAAATTAATGTAAAATACTTAATTAAAATGGATTAATGGTGCTCACTTTGGCAGCACATATACTAAAATTGGAACGATACAGAAAATATTAGCATGGCCCCTGCGCAAGGATGACATGCAAATTCATGAAGCGTTCCATATTTAAAAAAATAAGATAATAAAATGGATTAATGGAATAGACACTTCCTCAAAGAGGGATATACAAAGGCCAATAAGCACATGAAAAGATATTTAACATCACTAATCATTAGAGAAATGCAAATCAAAAATCACAATAAGAGCCTGCCTCTCACGCATTAGCAGAGTGCAACCGTCAGCTTGGCTGGCCCAGTGGGTGCCCGATACTGGTCGGACACTATTCTGGGTATGTCCGTGCTTTGGTCTAAGGTTAACCTTGGCATCTGTAGACTGACTAAAGCGCACGGTGCTCCCTGGTGTGGCTGGGTCTCATCCGGTCAGCTGAAGCATAAAGAGAACCAAACTTCTGACCTCCAAGGGGAAAATCCTGCACATGCTAGGAAAGCGTTGCATCCCATGCCCTAAAAATCAGCCTTTCTTGGCTTTCCTGACTGCTGGCTTTGGGGCTGGACCTCATGTTGTGAGCTCTGCCTGGTCTCCAGCTGGCTACCTGGAGATGGGGGGACTTCTCAGCCTCCGAAATTCTGGGAGCTGACTCGTTCTAATAAATCGTCTCTGGTATAGATATATATGGGGAGTCTTTGTGTCTCCTACTGGGTCTCTTTCTTTGAGAACCCTGGCTAAACAAACAAAACCAAATAAAAAGAAAGAGAGGCCAGGCGTGGTAGCGAAGGCCTATAATCCCAGCACTCTGGAGGCTGAGGCAGGAAGATCACTGTGAATTTTTTTTTTTTTTTGTGGGTACTGGGGGTTGACCTCAGGACCTCGCACGCCAGCAGGCACCCATGCTGCTGAGTGACATCACCGGCCCTTTTTTCATATGTGGGTTCCGGGAGTCGAACTCGGGCCCTTGCGCTTGCCAGGCAGGCGCTTACACCATTGAACCATCTCACCGGCCCCGATCACTGTGAATTTGAGGCCAGCCTGGGCTACAAAATGAGTTCAAGGCCAGCCTGAACTGCATAGTGAGACCCAGTCTCAAAAAGACAAAAAAAAAAAAAAAAAGAAAAGAAAAAGAGGGCTGGGGATGTAGCTCAGCGGCATAAGCATCAGCCTGGCAAGGGCAAGGAGGTCCTGAGTTCGATTGCCAGTACCAAAAAAAAAAAAGAAAGAAAGAAGAGAGAGTAATGAGTTAGAGAGGATGTGGACAAATCAGAGCTCTGCACCACTGTGCTAGTGTGCAACAGTGAGGTCACTATGCACAGTACTGTACGTGGATCCCTCAGAACCTGACCATGAATCACCGCACGAGCTGGCGATAGTTCTGCTGCGTTTGTAGATGAAGGAACTACACACCAGGGCTCAGAAGTCCTGCACTTCCACTCAGAGCAGCGCCCTTCACAGCTGCCCCAAGGTGGAAACGGTCCCCACTGGCACTGGGAGGATCCAAGGACGTCCATGGAGCGCAGAGGGGACCCGGGACCCCCACCCACAGGGCAGTTTCAGCTTCACTGGCTTCCATCACAGAAAAATGACTTTCAGAACAACAGCAAGAGACCTATTAGGCAGAATCATGAAAGTATTATAGATAGCTAAGTTGTTTAGAAATACTGCCAGGCGTGGTGGCACAGGCCTATAAGGCCAGCACTTGGGAGGCTGAGGCAGGAGAATCTCTGTAAATTTGAGGGCAGCCTGCACTATGTGGTGAGACCCTGGCTCAAAAAAAATAACAAAAGAAGATACTGTAGGCAGTCAGATAGGAGTGGGCCCTGAGAGCTCAGAGCCAAAGACAACAGTAGCTGGAGGCACATTCCTGGAAGGTCAGGCCTCAGGACAGAGAGGACGGACTACACCCGCATACTTCCCCTAAAGACGAACAGCAGCGACTGATATTCTCAACCATGGGTGGGGGACCAAAACCTCCTAGTGCACCCCTTCCCGGAAACTCCTTGTCCCTCCCTTGTGTGCTTGCTATTTGACTTGCTTCCCCATTTGATCACCATTTATTTATTTATTTATTTATTTATTTATTACCTTTTTGAGACAGGGTCCCACTGTGCAGTTCAGATGGGCCTTGAGTTCACTTTGTAGCCCAGGCTGGCTTGAACTCACAGTGACCCTCCTGCCTCAGCCTCCTGAGTGCTGGGATTACAGGTGTGCTCCACCACGCCCAGCTTAATCCCCATTTAATCAATATTACCTAAGCAACTCTTCTCGTACTTATTGGTTCCCTATAGTTTTATCCCACCTCACACCCACCTTGTGATTTCCCACTGGATCACTGTTACCTAAGTGACTACACTTGTAATCTTATTATTTAACTAGAGTTTTGTCCTGCCTTATGCCCACTTCACCTCTCGGCTTTGTTCTACAAAATTCCCTTGAGAAACAGGGTCCCCAGGGCCATCCACTTGGGACCCCCTTCTGTCCCTCTTAGGCAGAAGCTTTCTTTCTCTCAAATTCTTCCTACTCTTGGGCTGGTGAGATGGCTCAGTGGCGTAAGCACCTGTCTGGCAAACGCGAGGGCCCGAGTTCAACTCCCGGAACCCACATATGAATAAAGGGCTGGTGATATCGCTAAAAAAAAAAATCTCCCTACTCTTAGCCTCCATTGTTCTAGAATTCATTCTTCGATTTTATTTATTTATTATTTTTTTTATTTTTTTGTGGGTACCGGGAGTCGACCTCAGGACCTTGCACGCCAGCAGGCGCCTGTGCCACTGAGCGATATCACCGGCCCCTTTTTCGTATGTGGGTTCTGGAAGTCAAACTCGGGCCCTTGCGCTTGCTGGACAGGCGCTTACGCCGCTGAGCCATCTCACCAGCCCTATTCTTCGATTTTAGAGAACACGAACTCAGCGTATCGGACTTCTAGCAGGTTGAGAGTTATATTTCCCTTTCTTATGTTATTTGGATTATGTGGAGGTCCTGTTTCATCCCTATATCATACACCCTATATCAAGGGCATTCAGTTGACAGGTGAATGGTAACAGCTTTTTCTGCAGGGAAGGGTGATGGCCCCTTCATAGGTGACAGTGGTCACAGGTGACAGAGCTGTAGCCATCTACAAGTATTAGAGACAGCTAAGTTAGGTAGAAATATAGCATGCAGTCAGACAGGGCTGGGCCCTCCAGGGAGTCAGTGCAGGAGATGAGAACCCATCAGGACTGTGGCTGGAGACATCTGAAGATTAAGTCACAATGGCTGGTTTTACACACTTCCCTTAGGGATAAACGGAGGCTTGGGGTTATTGGTTTCACCCTTTTGAGATTTCCCATGATCTCACTGGGGGTGGGCCATCCTCTCCCACCCACTAAGACTAAGAACAAAGACTAAGACTAAAGACAAGACTAAGACTACAGATGATCGACCAAGGTTAATGATGTCACCCATGTGCCCTTGCTACCATTAGATCAATATTACCTAAGCGACTATACTTGAAATCTTATTGGTTGATCATAATTTTGAACCACATTGTACCCACTTCATGATTTTGCTCTACAAAACTTCCTTTGAGAGGTGGGCTCGTTGACAGCCCACTCAGGACCACTCCAGTCTCTCAGGAGCTATTCCTATTCCCCATTCCCCCACCCCCACTCCCCATTCCTTTTCTCCAATAAATTTTCCTACTCTTAACCTCTGTTGTTTCTTAGAGTTCATTCTTAGACTTCAGGGGACATGAACTTGGCATATTTTACATCTAGTATTTCCCCTATATCACAGGGACAGGCCCATTTACACCAAGAGGGGAATGGCCCAGCTTTATATGTCTTCAAAGACCTTAGGAAGGGAGGAGATGTTTGTTTTTCTTATTTTTGTTTGTTTCAGAGTTTTTTTGAGACAGGGTCTCACTATGCAGTTCAGGCTGGCCTTGAACTTGACGCAATCCTCCTGCCTCAGCCTCCCAAGTGCTGGTGATATAGGGGAAATGCTGGATGTCTGATACACCAAGATTGTGTTCCCTGAAGTCGAAGAATGAACTCCAAGGAGCAACAGAGGTTAAGAGTAGGAAAATTTACTGGGGAAAAGGAATGGAGAATGGGATGGGGAATAGGAATAGCTCCTGAGAGACAGGAGAGGGCCCAAGTGGGTTGTCAATGAGCCCACCTCTCAAAGAAAGTTTTAAAGAGCAAAATCACGAGGCGGGTACAACATGGATCAAAACTGATCAACCAATAAGATTGCAAGTATAGTCACTTATATTGATCCAATGGTACTAAGGGCATACGGTGACATCATTAACTTTGGTCGATAATCTATAGTCTTAGTTTTAGTAGTCTTAGTCTTAGTCTTAGTCTTGGTGGGAGGGAATGACCTACCCCTAATGAGATAATGGCAAATCTCAAAAAGGTGACACCAATAACCCGGAGCCTCCATTGATCCCTTGTGCCAATCTGGCCACTGTGACTTTAATCTTCAGTTGTGCCTCCAGCCACAGTTGTGATACATCTTCAGCTTCTGCACTGACTCCCTCGAGGACCCAGCCCTGTCTCACTGCCTAGAATATTTCTACCTGACTCAGCTGTCTATAATACTGGGATTACAGGCATGCACCACCAGGCCCAGCTCTCACCATATTTTTTGATCACATCATTCCACTTTAGAAAGGAAGGAAATTCTGACTCAAGCTATGGCATGATGAACCTTGAGGACATTATGTGGGGCGAAGTTAGCCAGACACAAAAGATGCAGCCTGTCAGATTCCGCACCTGTGAGCAGGTGGAGGGGTGAGCATCACAGCCTGAGGGTGGATGGGGGTTTCCGTAGGCCAGGAGAGGGGGTGGGGAGCGGATTTGTTGTGTGTGGAGTTTCAGCTGGAAAACAAAGTGTCTCAGAGACGGGGTTGGGGATGTAGTGTGTACACAAAGTGAACGCTCCGGGTACCGCTGGACTCCACACTAAAAATAGTTCTGATGTTGTGTGTTTTACCAGTTTTTTGTTTGTTTGTTTGTTTGTTTGTTTTCTGAGACAGGGTCTTTCTTTGCAGCCCAGGCTGGGCTTGAATTCGAGGTGATCCTCCTGCCTCAGCCTCCCCAGGTGCTGGGATTACCAGAGTGTGCTACCACCGCCCAGCTTTTACCATAGCTTTTAAAGTCCTTCAGTGTCGTTGCCTCTGGGGATTTCTCCCAGGCCCTGTCCTTGCACAGCCACTTTGCTTGTCTGACCTCCTCCCCTGAAGTCTCATCCCATTTTGGGGTCCTCCACCCCTAAGTCTCAGTCATTGTTCTCTGTAAAACTACTGTGCTCCTCATACATTTGATGCCTCCTTTCAACCCTGGCCTGGCACCTCCTCTTCCTCAGCCAAGTGGCCATCAAGGTATTTTCTGAAATGTGCTGGCCCTGCCATCTCGGGGTCCATCTGTCTCCTCCATCTGTCTCCTACCACTGTGACTCGGCCAAGGCCACAGCTGAGACCAGGGCTCCTGGACACCTGCTGCCAGGCCAAGGGCAGAGCCAGGCCAGACCTGAGTGTCAAGGAGGCTGCAAGCTGGGGGACCACGTGGCAGGAGGGGCAGGGCTCATGGACACGGAGGTCCTGGTGCTAGGGCGCCCCAGAGGCCCTGGGAAGTCAAAAGGGAAACTGAGGTGGGTGTGGCAGGGAAGGGACCGGGCCTCCCGGGCCTCCCGGGCCCGGTGTGTGGGGCCTTCAGAATTAACCCTGCCTCGAGTGAGCACTGGGCAGAGCACTAGGAGGGGACCTGTTAGACTTGTGTCCATGAAGCTGCTGTCCCTGACACATAACCAGGCCCCAGGTGTCATTCTAAGTAGTCTAGGAGCTGGGGTGTTATAGTGGGGATTGAACCCAGGGAGGAGTAAGCTACACCCCAGCCTGCCTATCTATCATGTCTATCTGTCTATGAGGTGAATTCTCCATGTAGTCCAGGCTGGGTTCAAACTGGTTACAAGCACATGCCACCGATACAGGACCTCCAAATTGATATAGGAGAAATGCTAGATGTCAGATACACCAAGTTCAGGTCCCCTGAAGTCAAAGAATGAATTCTAAGGAACAACTGAGGTTAAAAGTATGAAAATTTGGGCCAGGCATGGTGGCGCACGCCTATGATCTCAGCACTCGAGAGGCTGAGGCATGAGGATTGCCAGGAGTTCAAGGCCAGCCTAGGCTACATAGTGATTTCAAGGCCAGCCTGGACTACGGAGAGAGAACCTGTCTCAAAAAAAAAAAAAAGGAGTAGGAAAATTTATTGGAGAAAAGGAATGGCAAATAGGAATAGCTCCTGAGAGGTAGGAGGGGGTCTAAGTGGGTCTCCAATGAGGCCACTTATCAAAGAAAGTTTTATAGAGCAAAATCACAAATTGGGTAAAAAATGGGCCAAAACTATGATCAACCAATAAGATTGCAAGTACAGTCGCTTAGGTAATGTTGATTCAGTGGGGAAGCAGGTGATGTAGCAAGTGTACATAGATGACATCATTAACCTTGGTCAATAATCTATAGTCTTAGCCTTATCTTTAGTCTTAGTCTTAGTCTTAGGATGGGAGAGGATGCCCCACTCCTAATGAGATAATGGCTTGTCTATACAGGAAATCTCAAAAATGTGAAACCAATAACCTAAGCCTCCATTCATCCCTTAGGGAAGTATGTAAATGGGGCACTGTGACTTTAATCTTCAGGTGCGGCTCCAGCCACAGCTGTGAGATGTTCTCAGCTTCTGCACTGACTCCCTTGAGGACCCAGCCCTGTCTCACTGCCCAGAATATTTCTACCTAATTTAGCTGTCTGTAATACCACCATGCCAAGCCCCCAGCCCTTTTTAAAATTTTACTTTGAGACAAGGTCTCACTAAGTTGCTCAGGGTACCCTGTAACTTGTGATCCTCACTTATCCAGCCTGAGGGTGGGCAAGATTAAGGGGGTGATTCAGGAATCCCTAGAGATGGGTATGAGGGTTCTTGGGGGCCACAGGGGGCTAATCAGCTGTGGATCCAGACCACAATTGGCCCACTGAGGCCCCTGGATGGACTTTTTGTTATGTTCCTTGTGTGTGTGTGTGTGTGTGTGTGTGTGTGTGTGTGTGTGCTGGGGAGTGAAGCCAGGACCTTTGCACTGAGCTACATCCCCACCCTTTTCTTTATTTTCTATTTTGACACAAGGTTCACTATGTCTTTACATATCCCCGGTTGGGCTTGCACTTGTGATCATCCTGGCTCAGCCTCTCAGAATGCTGAGGTTACAGGTAAGGGCCGTCCCAGCTGCCTCTTCCCTCCCTCCCTCCCTCCCTTCTTTCCTTTTCAGTGCTTCAGATGGAGCCCAGCCGTGAGCAGTCCAGGCAAGTGCTCTACCACTCCACACACCCACCACTCCCCCCCCTGCACCCCGTTTAGCCAGGAGTGGTGGTACACGCCTGTAGTCCCAGCACTCGGGAGGCTGAGGCAGGAAGATCACCAGGAGTTCAAGGCCAGCCTGGGCTACATAGTGAGACCCTGTCTCAAAAAAACAAAACAAAAAAAAAAGCCAAAGGTTTTCCCAGAAACCTTCCTCTACACTCATCTCCCAGGCAGGGCTTTGGCTGCCCCGACTGCAAGGCTGGCTGAGAAGGGTCTTGGAGCGCTTTGTGTCTCTAGAAGACATAGGAAAGGGACTGAACTCAGCCAGGTCAGCTGCAAACAGGAAGGGCACTCAGACCTTCTGGGCCTCCCGGTGTCTGGAACCGCACCTTGCTCCAGCCCGAGTAGGAAGCCAGCACTGCAAAGAGCAGAGAGGTGGGAAAATCTTTGTCCGAGACCAACAATTGGAATGGAAAGTGGGCAGAGAATGTGTAAACAGAGTTCACAGAGAAGGAAAAACACGCAGCCCTGACTCATGAAAAAATGCTCAACCACACTCACATAAGAGAAGTTAAAATAAATAATACTGTGATTCCATTTTTCACCTGTGAACTGGCAGAAATCCAGGAGTTTCAGAACGCATTCCATTGCTAAGGCTGGGCAGCAGGCATCCAGGACAAAATGCCTGCCAGGTGCAGTGGTGCACAACTGCAATCCCAGCACTCTGGGTGGCTGAGGCAGGAGGATCACAGGTTGGAGCCCAGTATGGACAACCTAGTGACTTAGCAAGACCTGTCTCAAAAATAAAACATTTTAGAAGGACAAAAGGGCAGAATCCTACCACTACCACCATGGAGGGGATAGACTACCATGAGCTGACCTATGGATCCTCACTAAAATGCCAAACCAACTGACCTGGAGCCCACCCTCCCAAGGGACTTCCTTGTAAATGACTCGATGAAGGTCCTCACTGATTCATCAGGTTCAAGTGAGATTTCTGTTCTCTAGAACCAAATACTTTATAGCCAAATGATGCCCCTGCCCCAACCTGAGCCAGAAGCAAAGTGGTTCTGTCTGGAAGCCAGAGGACGGGGTCCTGATGGGTCATCCAGGGTCCAGCCAAATGCAAACAGGTTCAAGTCCAAAGGTTGAGATCATCACTGGGAACAGACGTACTCCCGGAGGGCAGTTGAGCCACTCCAACGGTGGGTGCGTGGGCAGGCAGTGCCCAGGGGTGGGCAGCTCAGCCGTGGTCTCGGGAGGGGGCCGTGTCCTGAGTGGGTCCCATCCCCAGGAATGGTTTGTGGCGACACAGCTGCCTTGGGCCATCCTGACCTGATGTCTTTAGCTATTTGGTCCATCTGGGTGTCTTTAGTTGAGGTTTTGGGTTTTTGTTGTGCTGGAACCCAGGGCCGCTGGGATGCTGTGCATGTACTCTACCACCCGGCTACACCCCCACTCCCTTTAGGTGAGTTTCTTAATCACTGGACAGCTTTCTTTCTTTCTTTCTTTTTCATTTTTTGGTTTTTTTTTTTTTTTTTTTTTTTGAGACAGAATCTCATTATGTAGTCCAGGCTGCCCTCGAACTCACAGCAATCTTCCTGCTTCAGCCTCCCAAATGCTGGGATCACAGGTGTGCGCCACCATGCCCTGCGCTGGACAACTTTCTAATTCCTGAGTATTTCCAAATTGTGTGGCAATCCCATTGTATATGAGCACACACTCAGGCATTCTGTTTGTCTTTGAAAGATAGCTTGCAAGCCATGGTGGGGCCCCTGGAATCCCCGTCCACCGCAGGCTAAATTCCTAACCAGTGATCTCCCCACTTGGAGATGCAGCCCAAAAGCTGTTGGCTGCACCTCTCTAACCCTGCTTCTTCTGCCAGGGTGGCCCATCACCCAGCCTCACTGCTGAACCACCTGACCCCCAGGATGGACTTCCAGAGCTGCAGCCCAAACGAGTGGGGAACTGCACCAACACTGAGGGGGGCCCTGCAGAGAGCAGCACCCTGCTTCTGTGGCCAGGAGCCTTCATGCCTTTGGGGGTCCAAATGGCTGGTTTTGCAGCAGAACCTTGAAGTGCCAAGCTGCAGCAGACTCCCTCCATGCCCTGGTGCAGCCTGAAGCCTGTTGAGGACAGGAAGAGGTGTCCAGAAGCACCTGGCAGAGCGGCAGCACTGCAAATGCGTTCCTGCAGCTTCCTTCCTCCACACTTCCTGCCCGGGGTGGGGGTCTCCATCCCACTCCGCTGATGGCTCATATGCCACAGTGCAGCATGGCAGGCTCTGCAGCTGGGTTGTCTGTGTGTGTTGTGCCTGGCGTGGCTGTAGACCTCTGGGATCAGGATCCGGCTTCTGCTGGTTTGAACCCCTTCCCCTCCCCCTGCACCGCTCCCCTCAGCTATAACGAGCACCGCTACAGGCATTGCATAGCATAGACAAAAATGCTTGTAAATAAGCTGGCCCCAAAGACTGGAAGAGCTTTGCCCCCAGGCACAGAAACACCATGTAGGTGAAAAGCTGCAAATTCAAAGCTGAGGGATGCGTAGAAGAGCTCTACTCACAGTTAATTTAACAGATGAGGCATCTATCTATGATTGTCATAGTCGTCGTCATCGTTGTTGTTGTTGTTTTGGACAGGATCTCACTATGCAGTTCAGGCTGGCCTTGAACTCTAGGCAACCCTCCTGCCTCAGCCTCCCAAGTAGTGGGGATGCCGGGCATGGTGGTACATGCCTGTAATCCCAGCACTTGGGAGGCTGAGACAGGAGGATCACTTCGAGGTTGAGGCCAGCCTGAGCTACAGAGTTAGTGAAAGGCCAGCTTGAATTGTATAGTGAAACCCTGTCTCAAAAAAAAAAAAAAAAAAAAAAAAAAAATTGCTGAGTAGTGGGGTTACAGGAGTGAGCCACCACACCCAGTGGCATCTATGTATTTGTCTTGTTAGGGCTGCTAGACTCACAAAATAGGCGGAAGGCAACATCGTGGCTGTTTTTTATTTTAAAGAAAATGAAAGCTGGGCATTGTGGCACACACCACACTGGGAAGCTGAGGCAGGAGAAGGGCAAGTTTCAGCACAGCCAAGGCAATACAGTGAGACCCTGTCACAAAACAAAAATGGCCTGGGGATGTAGCTCAGTGTGAAGGCCCTGTGTTCAATCCCCAGTACCACATAAGCGGACCAAGCAACCAAATAATGTAAAATTAAAAACAAAGGTGCAAATTCTGCCTCCCTAAAAGCCAAGGTGCTTTCCTTGGCCACCAGGGGGCGGAGCCTGCCTAGTCCTGGGTTTAAGGAACCGGCTCTGGTGGCTCTGCTGGACTGAGCTGGGAGTGAAGCCCAGGCCAAGGTCTAACCTTTTCCCTGTCCCAGCCACTCTGGCCGGGGCATGTGTCTGGGTACAGAGGCCACGGCGGCTGGGCGGGGCCGAGGTCAGGGGAAATTGCAGCCTGGGAAGGAGTGCTGCGCTGGCAGCTTCACCCAGAGCCTATGAGGCGGGCAGCGTCTGGCTCTGACCTCAGGTTAGGGTGCCAGGCGGAGCCAGGCTGGTGAGGCTGAGGCCAGGAAAGCGTGGGTGTGACAACCACAACACAGATGGGGCATGGGGCCAGCCACTGCCCTGATCCTGCCAGCCCCCAGTGTCCTCCCTAGCACCGCCCTCTGCAGAAGCAGCTCATCTCCAGCTGGATCTTCCCAAAGGACTTACACTTTATGCCTTCATCCCTCCTCCCTCCGCTCATTCACACATGGCGAATGCTCCAGCACCCTGGAGACGGGTGAGGGTACTGTGCCTTCGTGGACTCTCAAGTCTTACCCTGCTATATCTTTTATTCCTCTTTTAGAGCTGGGGTCGAACCCAGGCCCTTCACGCTGAGCTACCTCCCCAGTTTTTTTTATGTTTTACTTTGAGACGGGGTCTTGCTAAGATGCCCAAGTTGGGCTCTAATTTGTGATCCTCCTGCCTCGGCCTTCCAGGGTGCTGGGATTACCCGTGTGTACCACCATGCCCAGCTACACCTCCATATCTTTATTCATGCTTTTCCCTTTGTGGAAAATTCTCTCATCCCTCTCCGCCCCTCTGATGTGAGCATCTTTCAGTGGCCTCCTTGGGCCTTGCCAATCTTGGGAAGTCCCTCCGCCCACTCCTCAGGCAGGAAAGGGACCTCATACTTGTCATTGTCCACTTGGTTATAGCCCACGTGGCTAACACATGGCCTGACCCAAGCAGGGGCTCAGTAAGTATTCAATGCGGGATGAATGAGGAGCTGTCGCCCATCTCTGCCCATGCATCTCTCCCACCAGCTGTCACATACCCCTCAGCCAAATGGCTGCCTTAGGCAGGGCTTTTGAGCTACCAGGACAGAAAAGAAAGTGTTGCTTCCTTCAGCCACATCGTGGGGAGCAGGAGGCAGGGCAGGGACCTGGGAGTGTGGCTTCAGGACCTTCTGTTCTTGCAGTGGCTTCTCTCTCTGCTGCCTAAATCCCCAGGCCCGCAAACAGATGTTCCAAACCAGGAAGTGACCACTGCCTGGTTGGTACCCACTGCCTCCACCCAGCAATCCCAGAACAGAGTCCCCCTCCGGCTCCAGTCTTAGACTCCAGCCGACAGCACTGGCCGACCTGCCTGTGTCTTGGTGGTGACGCAGGATGGTCATGGCGCCTACTTGAATGCACTCAGTAAGCAGCAGATGATGGGCAAGAAGTGACTGAGAAAGGGACAGGGCCTGGTGTGTGTCTATGCAACAGAGGTCGCTAGGTCCTCTCCTGGACTCGGGGATCACACGTGCTCATCCTGCCTGTCCTGCTAACGTGAACGTCATAAATATCTGCCGCTTGTTGTTTTTTTTTGTTTGTTTGTTTTGTTTTTTGTGGGTACCAGGAGTTGACCTCAGGACCTTGCGCACCAGCAGGCACCCGTGCCGCTGAGCAATATCACCGGCCCCTTTTTCGTATGTGGGTTCCGGGAGTCAAACTCAGGCCCTCGCGCTTGCAGGGCAGGCGCTTATGCCGCTGAGCCATCTCACCGGCCCCGCTTGTTGGTTTTGCTCGTAGCCTGACCTTCCCCAGACTCTACATGGCCCATGTCACCCGCCTGGTCCCCTGTCACTGCTGCTGCCGGGCAGTCATTTGTCCTGTCGTGGGGTGTGGGACTGGAGAGGACCATAGCACCTAGGACCCTAGTTGTGACTTGTTGCGTCTGGTTTTCCTCCTGAGAAAATCCCTGGACCCCAGCAGTATCACACTGCCTTTGTGTCCCAACTAGGAAACAGTGGAGACTCTTCTCTTTTGTGTTTCCTCTTGGTAGAAATCAAAGGGGGTCATGCTGTAAAACTGCATCTTCGGGCCGGTGAGATGGCTCAGTGGCGTAAGCGCCTGACTTGCAAGCGCGAGGGCCCGAGTTCGACTCCCGGATCCCACATACGAAAAAGGGGCCAGTGATATCGCTCAGCGGCATGGGTGCCTGTTGGCGCGCGAGGTCCTGAGGTCGACCCCCCGGTACCCACAAAAAAAAAAAAACTGCATCTTCTTGGATGGTCTCAGTGATTTAGGACCTCTCAATGATATAGGGGAAATAAATGTAACTCCCAACCTGCTGGATGTCAGATACCCCGAGTTCACGTTCCCTAAAATCGAAGAATGAATTCTGAGGAACCACGGAGGTTAAGAGTAGGAAAACTTTATTGGGAGAGAGATACAGCTCCTGAGAGACAGGAGGGGCCGAGTGAGTTGCCGATGAGCCCACTGCTCAAAGGAAGTTTTATAGAGCAAAATCACAATGGGGGTACAATGTGGGACAAAACTATGATCAACCAATAAGATTACAAGTATAGCCTCATAGGTAACGTTGATCCAATGGGGAAGCGGGTCATGTAGCAAGTGCTCATGGAAAGAACAAGGACCTTTTTTGGAAGAGATGAATCAGGAGGTCCTGGTCACCCACCTGGGTGACTGATGTCTAGCAGACTTTATTGGACCAGGTGACACCAATTATAGTATATTGCTTATCATTTGGGGAGGTGTGTAGGCCTGATCATTCGTCTTTATCTGGAGGCCTGGCCTTCAGTGGCGGCGTCTCCAGCCACAGCTGTGAGGCAGTGACTCCCTCCAGGGGCCAGCCCTGTCTGACTGCCTAGAATATTTCTACCTAACTTAGCCATCTATAATACTGGGATGATGGCACCTTGTGACAGTGCTGCTGCGATGAGGACAGTGCTGGCTACAGTGAGCTGAATCCCAGTGACCCTGACTGGGAGTGGAGCAGAACTGCGCCAGGCAAGGTGGTGCACACTGGTAATCCCAGCACTCTGGGAGGCTGAGGTAGGAAGATTGTGAGTTCCAGCCCAGTTTGGGCAATTTAGCAATTTAGTGAGACCCTGCGCAGCAGCTAGGATGACAGGGATGTGCCACTAACCCTGGGTCCCTTCATTATAGTTATTATTATTTTTGCTGTAATGGAGATTAGATCCAAGGCCTTCTAACTGAGCTGCATCCCCACCCCCTTTCAGATTTTGGACAGGGTCTTGCTAAATTGCCCAGATAGGACTTAAATTTGCCAACCTCCTGCCTACTCTCCCAAGTGGCTGTGCCACTGTTCCTAACCTATTCTTTTTTTTTTTTTTTTAGACTCAGTATAACCCAGCCTAGTTCCATTCATTCTTTTTAATGGCCGTGTAACAGTTTATTCTCTTGATGAACTACAGTGTACCCTAACAGACCACCATCGAGAGGCATGCAGGTGGCTTCTGGTTATTCATGAATCAGAAACAGAAACGTGGGTTCTACGGTCCAGCAGGACTGTTGCAACATTACGGGGAAGGAAGTACTAGTATTTTTCCCCCTTTTTTGCTCCTGTTTGGCAGTGAACAGCCCCACGTGGCACTCAGGAGGGCTGGGCCTCCCTCCCATGAATGGATGAACAAGGCCAGTGTGCCTGCGTTCTCCGAGGTGCACACCACAAGGGCGTGTGAGTGCGTGTGCCCGCAGGAAGCCGTCGGGCAGAGCAGCACAGGGCTGCACGTATGCACCGTCTGCCTGCCCACCCTGACTCACACTCGGGCAGATGGAGGCTAACGGCCTGGAACCTCCAGGCTGACTGAGCTGTGACTCAGGGTCACTGCCACAGACCAGTCAGCCCCTCCTCGGGCTGCTTCCGGAGTGCCGCGCTGTCTTTGGGAAGGGCTTGTGACATAACCATGCAGAGCCTGAGGAAAACAGAGTTGTTCAGAGAGACACCGGGAGGAGTTTGGTTTGGGGCCTCATTGGAAGACATCTACTTAGTCCTTAGAGACCCCGTTTTTTGATCTCCTCCACCCTGAGTGGGCCAACGGCTTCTACTTGCACATATCTCAGAGAGAATTTGTCGCTGCTGTCTAAGGACCTTTTCCAGCCCCTTTTCTTCTATTCAGTGGCTTTTTTCAATTCCTTTCCTTTTGTTTCTTTGTGTTGTTTTGTTTTTCACACAGGGTCTCAATATGTAGTCCAGGCAGGCCTCAAACTCGTGATCCTCCTGCATCCGCCTCCTAAGTGTTGGGATTACAAGTGTATACCACTACCCGGGCTTTCAACTCCTTTTTTTGTCCTTTTTTTGTTTTTGTTTTGTTTTCTGAGACAGGGTCTCGCCGGTAGTTCAGGCTGGGCTTGAACTCGCTGAAATCCTCCTGCCTCAGCCTCCGAAGTGCTGGGATTATGGGCATGTGCCACCATGACCAGCTGCAACTCTTTTTCAAAATGAAAATGGTAAAAAAAAAAAAAAAAAAAAAAAAGCCTTTTTTTTCTGATTGTAAAGGAAATGCTTTGTCCTTCTAAAATAAAATGTCACACAATATGACAAAGCATAAAGAAGAGAGTTCAGGCTGGAGATGAAGCTCAGTGCTAGAGCCTTTGCCCAGCATGCACAGGACCCTGGGCTCCATCCCTAGCACTGAAACAAGAGAAGTGAGTAAAAGTCACCCACAGGGGGTCCCTGGAGTCCCCAGTCCTGGCAGTTTGGCGTGGGGCCTGGCAGCCTCTTCAGGCATGTACACAACACAGCATATACTCACAAAGTGACCTGCATGCGGTCTCCACCCTGCACCCCTCCCCCTGTTACCCCTGGGAACCTCTGTTCTCCTTCCTCTCCCACTGCAAGATCTATTGGTCACAGAAGGCCATGGTGGGGGCTTAATAAGCCTTTAATGAGCTTAATAAAGGCATCTAAATGATGTTATGATTTTAACAATTTGGTCATGGAGAGCCGCATCGTCCATGCAGCAGGAATTTGCACACGGTCCCCACAGCCCTGCTTGATCAGACCAGTTCTGCTCTGGCCCTGGGTTTGCCATCATCCCAAGGACAGGTTCCTCACCTCTTCTGCCTCACCTGCACTTGAGAATGAGTGCAACGGGGTAGAGTCCTAAGTGCTATGTGCTAAGTACTATGCACCCAGCTACATGGATGCATCACTGGGATTCCATACCAGAAGAATAGGAGCTGGACGTGGTGGTGCACACCTGTAATCCCAGCACTTGGGAGGCTGAGACAGGAGGATCACCATGAGTTCGAGGCCAGCCTAGGCTACATAAGCAAGTTCAAGGCCAGCCTGAACTGCATAGCAAGACTCTGTCTCAAAAAAAAACAAACAAAAAACAACAACAACAAAAAAAAAAACCCGGAAGAATAGGAAAGAAATTGAGATTTCTCAGCCTACGAAGGGGGCAAGAATTTTGGAGTTTCCTGAATGAGACTTACACAGTTGAGTCTCCATAGCGACAGGCCCAACATTCACAGATTCCACCAACTACACATCCAAAAATGGTGAGGCCTGGATGGTTGTATCTGGACTGAACATGCAGAGACATTATTCCCTAAGTAATAAGGTAGAACGGCTATTCATGTAGCTTTACATGTACGGGGTACTCAAGTCGGGGATGATTTGCAATGTGCAGAAGCCGTGCATAGGTTATGTGAAAACACTGCCATTCCATACACGTGACCATCTGAAGATTTCACTGTTCATGGGCATCCTGGACCCATTTCCTCCTTGCAAACCAGAAGCTAGGCCAGGTGGTGTGTGCCAGTATCCCAGCATGCTGGGTGGCTGAGGCAGGAGGATCACGAATTTGAGGATAGCCTGGCCAACTTAGGGAGAACTTCTCTTAAAATAAAATAAAGGACTGAGGATGAGTGGTAAAGCATCCTTAGGTTCAATTCCCATTACTGTAAAGAGAAAAAATTAGAGCAAAAAGGCACCTCGGAGGTCAGACTAATAGCCCCTCATGCAGTAATTCTAAATACATCCAGGTCAATAACAGCACATAATGGGAGAATAGGTTTGATATGTGGATTGTCTCCAAAGGCACTACCATGTCCATCTTCGGGTCCTGGAATGTGCTCCCTAAAATCTGAGTTCCAAGCCAGGCTCGGTGGCGCATGCCTGTGATCCCAGCACTCAAGAGGCTGAAGCAGAATTGCCATGAATTGAAGACCAGCCTGGGCTACATAATGAGTTCAAGCCCAAGCTGAACTACATAGGGAGACTTTGTCTCAAAAAAAAAAAAAAAAAAAAATCAAAACAAACAAAACACACACACAAAATCAAACCAAGTTCTACTGGTTCCAATCAATTTCATGAGCCATATGACCTTGGGCAAGTGCCTTAATCCTCTGCAACCTGTTTTCTCTGTGAATTGAGGCTTAGGATCCTGCCCAACCTGTCCAACAGTTACCTTGAAGTGCAAACGAGGCACCACACGTGAAAGTGGTTTGGAAATGTACCCAGTTCACACCCAGCACCAGCAGGCCTCCAACCGCTGCCCAGGGCCGGGGAGAGGGCAGCTGACCAAAGTGGCCTCCCACGTGGGTGGGGCCAAGCCCAAACCCTGCTCCAGGTGCCAAAGATCAGAGGAGAAAAGACAGACGTGGGTCTGGGTGTGGTGGCTCACATCTGTCACCCCAGCACTTTGGGAGGCTGAGGCAGGAAGATTGCAAGTTCCAGCCTAACCCGGGCAACTTACCAACTTAGCCAGATTCTGTTTCAAAATTAAAAAGAATAAAAGGGCTGGGGATGTAGCTCAGTGCAAAGGATCTGGGTTCAGTACCCAATCCTACAAAAAGCAACAAAATGCAAAGGAATAAAAGAACAAAACACTGGGCTGGTGAGATGGCTCAGCAGCATAAGCGCCTGCCTGGCAAGCGCGAGGGCCCGAGTTCAACTCCCACATACGAAAAAAGGGCCGGTGATATCGCTCAGCGGCACGGGCGCCTGCTGGCGCGCGAGGTCCTGAGGTCGACGCCCGGTACCCACACACAAAAAAAAAAAAACACGAGAGAGCTGAGCTCTAAATATGATGAAACAGCAATCTCTGCACAGGAGGAGGCAGGGACTGGCTTAGGGGACAATCAGAGAGGGTTGCTCTCTAGAGGTGACACCTGAGAACCAGTGCTGAGGGACAAGGACAGCTACATAAGGCCTGGGGCACCAAGTGTCTGAGACAAGGGGACAGTCAGTGCAGAAGCCCCAGGAAGAAGCTGGTGGCCTGGAGCCGAGTGGGAAAGTGGGAGGGTGGGCAGGCGGGCAGGCGGGCAGGAAGGTGGGTGGGAAAGAGAGGCCAGCATGATGGATGGATCCGTGGATCAGGTCTGCTCCTCAAAACTCTGCTGGAAGCCATGCTGGAGCCCTGGGGAATTGCAAGGGCATTCACTGGGAGCAGCACAGCAGAGAAACTGAGGCGCAGAGAGCAAGCTGGCCTGCCTGGAGCACCCAGCTGCTCTGTTCTAGGCTGCCATTAGGCCCAGGTCTCCAGTGCAGCCTCTACTGCCAAGGCTGGAGCCCTCAGGGGAGCAGGAAGAGGCCCTGCACGGTTTTCCCAGAGCCCCAGGACTTCCTGCTGCAGCTCCTGAGACCCCACTGCCGAGTTCTAGCCCAGGGGTTCCTGGCCCTCTTCTGGCCAGGTCAGGGAAGTGGGGTCATCTCCGCGAGCCCAGGCCGCCTGGAGCAGCCCCAGGATCAGGAAGCTGGTCTGAAGCCAGCCAGAGGCTCAGTGCCTGCACCTGTAGCCTTTGTTTGCTCTTCCTCCTGTGAACTTTCCCAGCACCTGGCCGGGTGAGCACCTGGGCCAGCTAGAGGCTCCCACGGGATCTGGTTCTCCTGCTCCAGCAAGCAGCCAACTGTGACCCTGCGGGAGGACTCCCGACAGAGTCACCGCAGAAATAACAATCCCAGGCCACTCAGGAAATGCAGGCCATGCCATTTCATTTAACCCCCACAGGCAGTCCCAGTCTCATCACCCCCACTTTACAGAGGGGAAGTTGAGGCACAGATGTAAGGGGACCTGTCTATGATCACGCATGAAGATACTGTGGCTGTGGAATCAACAGGTCCCGGCTCCCAGCCTCTGTGATGTTGGGTAAGGCACTTTTTTGTTGTTGTTTAAATTTTTATTTTTATTAGTCCATGTTCGCAGTACATAATGATTATATCTATCATGGGAAGTTAATATAGGTACAAAACACATCTTGATTCTTTTTATGTCCCCTTCCCCCCACCCTCCCCCTTGGATGAGGCTTTTAAATTTCTTCTGATTCAGACTTTGGAAGACAGCCTCGAAGACTGCGTGATTTGGGCTGGAGCCATAGCTCAGTGGCAGAGGCGAGCTTAGGCTGTGAAAAGCCCTGGGTTCCATCCCCCACACAAGAGAAAACAAAAACACCTCCAAGGAGAAAAAAGAAGCCAGAGAATAAGCCAAGCCTAGTGAAGCACACCTATAATCCCAACGCTCTGGGAGGCTGAGGCAGAAAGATCACGAGTTCAAGCACAGCCCAGGCAATTTAGTAATTTAGATCTGTCTCAAAATAAATAAATCTGGGTGTGGTGTCCCATGCCTGTAATCCCAGCACTGGGGAGGCTGAGGCAGGAGGATCGCCATGAGTTCAAGGCTGGTCAGTACTGCATAGCAAGATCTTGTCTCCAAAAAAAAAAAAAAACAATGCTGGGCCTAGTGGCCCACACCTGTAATCCCAGCACTGGGGAGGCTGAGGCAGGAGGATCACCGTGAGTTCAAGGCCAGCCTGGGCTACAAAGTCAGTTCAAGGCCAGCCTGAACTATACAGTGAGACCCTGTCTCAAAAACACAAAACAATCTCAATCTGATAAAAGCTATCTATGACAAACCAACAGCCAATATCATACTAAATGGACAAAAACTGAAAGCCTTCTCTCTAAAATCAGGAACAACACAAGGATGTCCACTGTCCCCACTCTTATTCAACATAGTCCTGGAAACTTTAGCCAGAGCAATTAGACAAGACAAAGAAATAAAAGGAATTATGATTGGAAAGGAAGAAGTTAAATTATCATTATTTGCAGACGACATGATACTCTATGTAGAAGACCCCAAAAACTCCACTAAAAAATTGCTAGATTTAATAAGCAAATTCAGTAGTGTAGCTGGATACAAAGTCAACACTCAAAAATCAATAACCTTCCTGTACACCAATAACAAACTCACTGAGAGAGAAATTAGGGAAACAACACCTTTCACAATCACATCTAAAAAAATGAAATACCTAGGAATCAATCTCACAAAAGAAGTAAAAGACCTCTACACTGAAAACTACAGTACTCTGAAAAAGGAGATTGAAGAGGATATCAGAAAATGGAAAGATATCCCTTGCTCTTGGGTAGGAAGAACCAATATAGTGAAAATGGCCATACTTCCAAAACTGTTATACAGATTTAATGCAATTCCAATCAAAATTCCAACAACATATCTCACAGAATTAGAGAACACAATCCTAAAATTCATCTGGAACCAGAAGAGACCTAGAATAGCAAAGGCAATTCTGTGCAACAAAAACAAGGCAGGGGGCATCACAATCCCTGATTTGAAATTATATTATAAAGCTACTGTGATAAAAACAGCGTGGTATTGGCAAAAAAACAGACCTGAAGTTCAGTGGAATGGAATAGAAGATGCAGAAACAACTCCAGACATACTAAGCCACCTTATCTTTGACAAAGGTGTCAAACACATTCACTGGAAGAAAGATAGCCTCTTTAATAAATGGTGCTGGAAAAACTGGCTCTACACATGCTGAAGATTAAAATTAGACCCATATCTCTCACCGTGTACTAAACTAAATTCAAAATGGATCAAAGAACTAAGTATTATTTTTTATTTTAAAGAGAAGAAAAAACAAAACAAATCAAAAAAAGAACAAATTTTCAAAACAACATAATATGAGGGTAACAATGGTTAATGCATTACGTATTATTATCTTTAAGTTAGTTATTCAGGATACCAGACATTAGCATTCAATTGTCCAAACATTATTGGCTCAAACCTTACTCTTCAATGAACTAAGTAAAATTGGTAGTGTATCTATCTTAACCATTATATATATATATATATATACACAATTTTTTTTCCCTTTCCCTTCTTTCTTTTCCCTATTCCAGTCTCTCTTTCCTATTGACCAGTTTCTTTTTGATTCACCATGTCTATTGTACATTTTGGATCTTATTTACTCTTTCAGTTTCTCATACTAGAGAGACAATACGATGCTTACACATGTGCGTCCGGTTTATTTCACTTATGAGTATTTTCTCGAGTTGCATCCATTTACCTATAAAAGTCTCCAGTTTATCTTTCTTTATGGCTGAATAGTACTCCATTGTATAAAAATACCACATCTTTCTTATCCATTCCTTGGTTGATTGGCATTTGGATTGTTTCCAAGATCTGGCTATTACAAATTGTGCTGCTATAAACATGGGTGCACATATATCGCTGTGGTATGATGTTTTTAATTCTTCTGGGAAGATGCCCAGAAGGGGAATAGCTGGGTCAAATGGGACCTCCAATCCTAGTTTTTTGAGGAATCTCCACACAGACTTCCACAGTGGCTGTACCAGTCGACACTCCCACCAACAGTGAAGACGGGTTCCTTTTTCCCCACAGCCCCTCCAGCATTTGTTATTAGTTGATTTCTTTATAGTAGCCATTCTTTCTGGGGTGAGATGGTATCTCAGTGTTGTTTTAATTTGCATCTCTCGAATGACTAGTGATGTTGCACATTTTTTTGTATATTTATTTGCCATTAGTATTTCTTCATCTGAGAAATGTGTATTCATCTCAGATGCCCATTTTTGGAGTGGGTCTTTAAATTTGGGAGGTCTCATTTTTTTGAGGTTGTTTTTTTTTTTTGTGGGTACCGGGGGGTCGACCTCAGGACCTCGTGCACCAGCAGGCGCCCGTGCCACTGAGCGATATCACCGGCCCCTTTTTCATATGTGGGTTCTGGGAGTCGAACTCAGGCCCTCGCGCTTGCCGGGCAGGCGCTTAAGCCGCTGAGCCATCACCGGCCCTTTGAGTTCTTTATATAAAGAACTAAATATTAAAACAGAAACATTAAATCTCCTGGAAAATAGAATAGCTATAACTCTTGAAGACATTGGTGTAGGCAAAGACTTTGTGAATAAAATCCCCATCGCACAGGAAGTATCACAAAGAATCAACAACTGGGATCTCATCTTATTAAAAAGCTTTTGCACAGCAAGAGAAACCACCAACAGAGTGAAGAGACAACCCACAATGTGGTAAAAAATGTTTGCCAGCTGTTCCTCAGACAAAGGATTACTATCGAGAACATACAAAGAACTAAAAAAAATCAGACCTCCCAAATTTAAAGACCCAATCCAAAAATGGGCATCTGAGATGAATAAACACTTTTCAGATGAAGAAATACAAATGGCAAATAAATATATGAAAAAATGTTCAACATCACTAGTCATTCGAGAGATGCAAGTTAAAACAACACTGAGATTCCATCTCACCCCAGAAAGAATGGCTATTATCAAGAAGTCAACTAATAACAAATGCTGGAGGGGCTGTGGGGAAAAAGGAACCCTTCTCCACTGTTCGTGGGAGTGTCGACTGGTACAGCCACTGTGGAAGTCAGTGTGGAGATTCCTCAAAAAACTAGGATTGGAGGTCCCATTTGACCCAGCTATTCCCCTTCTGGGCATCTTTCCAGAAGAATTAAAAACATCGTACCACAGCGATATATATGCACCCATGTTCATAGCAACACAATTTGTAATAGCTAGATTGTGGAAAGAACCCAAATGCCCATTAACAGAGGAATGGATAAAAAAGATGTGGTATTTCTACACAATGGAGTACTACTCAGCCATAAAGAAAGATAAACTGGAAACTTTTATAGGTAAATGGATGCAACTCGAGAAAATACTCACAAGCGAAATACACCGGATGCACATTTGTAAACATCGTATTGTCTCCCTAGTATGAAAATGCAATTTTCACTGTGACTATTCCATTCCTTAGTCTTCTATTTTTACCTAGCTTTTACATGGCTTAATCTTATACTGAGTAATATTTTTCTCCAAAAGGTGTTTGTACATTCTCTAATGCTTGAGTTTGTTAATACATAAGAATGTTTACTTGTTGTCTTTAAAAAATAAATAAATAAATGAAAAGGGAATGGAAAAAAAAAAACACAAAACAGGGCCAGTGAGATGGCTCAGCGGTGTAAGCGCCTGCCTGGCAAGTGTGAGGGCCCAAGTTCAACTCCCGGAACCCACATATGGAAAAAGGGCCGGTGATATCGCTCTGTGGCACAGGTCGCCTGCTGGCGCACGAGGTCCTGAGGTCGACCCCCGGTACCCACAAAAAAAAAAAAAAAAAAGGAAAAGAAAAGAAAACAAAACAAAATTCTCTCTTGGTCTGAAAAGGTAGCTCAGTAGTAGAGCACTCGCCTGGCATGTGCGGGGCCCTGGGTTGGAGCCCCAGCACCTAGTGCCCAGTAAATTTCCATATTAAAGGAAAAAAACAGACAAACCAGGCTCTGTCCATCCACAGATCAGGGTTCTCTAGGTCAACACCTGGACCAGTTCCTCTGAATTCAAAGCCAGCCTAAACTACTGCTGTTTTTGTTTTTTGAGACAGGGTCTGGCCATGTAGTTCAGGCTGGCCTTGAACTATGTCACCCAGGCTGGCCTAGAAGTCACATTAATCCTCCTGCCTCAGCCTCCTGAGTGCCAGGAGTACAGCTGTGCACCAACATGCCTGGCCTTGTCTGTCTTTTTAAATTGGGAGAGCCGGGATTGACACATTCCCACCATCTTGAACCACTGGAGGTACATGCATGACTGTCCCATTGGGTGGCAAGGGACAAGCCCAGCAGGTGGTACTGAGACAGGAGATTGGGGCGTGGCAAAACTAGCTGGGGAAAGCTGGGGAAGTAGGCATGACCTGTTAATGACAGTAAATACCTGAGGTATGAACAAGGTCCATTCTGGGACAAAGTTTGTAATTTACTCATAATCTGACAAAGTGAGTCTTATACAGTACGCCGGTGACAATTTGCAACTTGAATCTTCATAAGTCGGGGACTTACTGTAGAAAATCTCAGGACACATGCGCAGAATAGTTCCCGAAGCACTGCAGGTAGAATTCTCCAGAGAACTCGAGAAGGTTTTCCATAGGACCGTCTAGGCAGGCCACACTGAGTTTCTCTTTCCTTTTTTTTTTTTTTTTTTTTTGTTTGTTTGTTTGTTTGTTTTGTAAGACAGGGTCTCACTATGCAGTTCTGGCTGACCTTGAACTCACTGTGTAGCCCAGGCTGGCCTCAGCCTCCCGAGTGCTGGGATTACAGGTGTGTGCCCCAAGCCCGGCCACATTGACTTTTTGCCACTGTGTTCTTTCTCGCATGGTAGCCTGCCCTCTTGCTGTAGGGTGTATTTCTTTTCCTATTTTTACCTGGGCAAAGCTTGCTCTGCAGAGCCTGTTTCTTTTCCCACCTTTAATAAAATGTTGCTACCATTTGCACTTGTCTTGAACAATTCTTTGCTCAGGACAGAGAGAATTAGAAACCACCTCCAGGAGACTCCAGCAGCCCAAACCTGGTGGCACTACAAGCTGCCTGATGGGACGGTCACACGTGTACAGCCCCATCATGAGTGTGTTAAGGGCCTGCAGGCCTGTGTGCCAGCAGGACCCACCTTCTGTAGACGCTCAATGCCCAGGCTCCAGAGGCTCATGGTGCCGGGTCTGGGCCTGCAGCCCCGCTCTCTTGATCTGGGTCCAGATGTTCTACACTCGCGAGCCAAGCTACCCAATTGGAGCCTCATCTCTAGCATGAGGGCATGACAGGCAGCTAAATCAGGTAGAAATATTCTAGGCAGACTGGGCTGGGCCCTCCAGGGAGTCAGTGCAAAAGATAAGAATGCAACACAGCTGTGACTGGAGGCGCATTTGTTGAAGGCCAGGCCTCAAAATAAAGATGGAATGACTACACCTACATGCCTTTCGAGGGATAAACAATAATGCTTTCTTTTTGTTTTTTTTGAGACAGGGTCTCATTATGCAGTTCAGGCTGGCCTAGACTCACTACGTAGCCCAGGCTGGCCTGGAACTCATGGTGATCTTCCTGCCTCAGCCTCCCAAGTGCTAGGATTACAGGCGTGCGCCACCATGCCCGGCAACAATAATGATCAATATTCTAAATAGGTATCAGTCACCGGGTGGGGGATCAGGACCTCCCAACCCATCCCTTCCTGAAAAGGTCTTTGTTCTTTCCATGCGCACTTGCTACATGACCGTTTCCCCTTTGGATCAATATTACCTAAGCAGCTATACTTGTAATCTTACTGGTTGTCATAGTTTTGATTCACGGTGTACCCTCCTCATAATTTTGTTCTATAAAATGTCCATCATGAAGTGGGCTCAAGGGCAACCCACTCAGCCCCCTCCTGTCGCTCAGGAGCTGTATCTCTCTCCCTCGATAAAATTTCCTACTCTTAACCTTTGCGGTTCCTCAGAATTCATTCTTGGATTTTGGGAAACACAGACTTGGTGCGTCGGACATCTAGCAGGTTGGGAGTTATTTTTATTTTCCCTATATCATTTGGAGGGCCTAGATCAACAGGGTCAGCATTCACTCCCTTTGGCATATGCTGTTTAGTGTCCACAGGAAGTCACTGTCTACCACTGAACAGTTGGTGTGCGTGCCCGGGGTCTGTTGGTGGCCCAGGGACTCCAGCTGGTGATTGGAGAGCCTCAGCCCTGGTCTTCATGAGGCTGAGGGGACCGCTCCTTGGCCAGGCATCTGGCCGGGCGCCTGCGGGAACCAGCGGAGAGCTGCCCATGAGGGCTGGCTGGGTGCCGAGAACTTGTTGTATCCATTTACATGGACACTGGCTATCTGTTGAGCTTCTGGGAACAGCTGACCCTTTGCAGGGCATCCCTAGAGCCACCAGGAAGACCAGAGGGAGGTGCTTGCTGCTTTCCATAAATGATTTAACCCTTTCCAGAAACAAAACCCTTACAAGAACAAGAAAGAGTGGAGAGAGAGAAGGAGGAAGAGAGGGAGAGATAGAGGAAGAGAGGGAGGAAGGGAGGGAGGGAGAGAACATGGAGAACAGGTTTTTTTTGTCGTAGTTTTTGTTTTTGCTTTTTTGAGACGAGGACTCACTATGCAATTCAGGCTGGTCTTGAACTCACTATGTAGCCCAGGTTGGCCTTGAACTCACAGCAATCCTGCCTCAGCCTCCTGAATGCTGTGATTATAGGCCTGTACCACCATGCCCAGCTTGGAGGACAGTTTCTAAGGCATATTTGCAATCCTAGCATTCTGGGAGGCTGAGGCAGGAGGATTGACTCAAAAAATTTGACAAAAAGAGCTGGGGGTGTATCTCAGCACACAGTCCCTGGTTTCAACTGAGAGAGAGAGAGAGAGAGAGAGAGAGAGAGAGAGAGAGAGAGAGAGAGAGAGAGAGAGAGAGAGAGTTTGGCCTGTTGTGTTGCTGGGGAGGTAGATGGAGCCAGGGAGGGAGAGACAGGAGGGAAGCAGCTGCAGCTGCTTCTCTCTCTCTCTCTCTCTCTCTCTCTCTCTCTCTCTCTCTCTCTCTCTCTCTCTCTCTCTTTCTCTCTCTCTCAATGGTCCCTGGGTCTTTCAACCCAGAGGCTCGGGAAGGGTGGGGTGGAAGGTGGCCTGGGGCTAGGAGGAAGGGCACCCTGGGGAAGGATTGGGACAGGGAGAGCTGGGGTGTCTGCTTCTCTGAGTGACTGAGCCCTCACAGAGCCTTTTCCTTGTCCTGAGATGTTTATAGGTGCTGGCGACACAGTGTCAGGGTAACCCAGACAGAAAGGGCCCATGCCTTGCACTCCGAGTGCTCCATGTCAAATGCAGGTGCTAGGGAGTGAAATGTGGCTTCCCTCCATCTCTGGATTCCTTGGCTGGACTATGCATTAAGTTGAAATAAAACAGATTAACAGGAGAACATCTGGGCCTGCAGGTGTAGCTCAGTGCCCCAAGTTCAATCCCCAGCACCACTGGGTGGGGGTAGGCACTGGGGCATCTGGGGCTGGTGGGGACACGAGTTATGGGACATGAGGGGAGGCAGTGCAGTGAATGAAGTTTGTCCTGAAATGCAGGTGATATACATGTCCAAGCACCCTCAGAAAACTGGGTGACAATCAGCCTGGGCCTGGTGTCCAGTGACACTTTCCTGATTGATTAGGCTCCTGGGGAGGGGTTCTGGACAATTAAATTCCTTTTGAGGGGACTTTGGACAGAGAAGGGGAGCTCAGAAAAAGCCCCTCCCTACATTTGCTGGTCCCCAAGCACCCTCCACTTAGGGTAACCCGCCCATCAGAGCGGTGCTTTTCGGGGCCTTTCCCAAACTCCTCCAGCAGCTATGTGCGGGAAGGAGAGCTCCTGCTAGGAAATCAGGTGCTTTCCTGAGATGCCCTTAAACAGGGTTTAAAGCTCTGCTGACTAGGAGGTAGGGCGTGGCAAAGCTAGCTGGGAAATAAGCAGGACCGCTGATTACAAGATCCCAGGACAGCGCCACATAATTCCCAGGACCCCATATGTGGAACTTTTTGAGAGCTTCCACAAGATGTGGACAACATGAGACCAGATGCCACGAGGAGCCGCTACTGTGACTCCTCACGGTAGCCCACTCTGCATGATGCAGAGTGTGCTTTTATTTTTGCTTTTTTTTTTTTTTTTTTGTGAGTACCGGGGGGTCGACCTCAGGACCTTGCGCGCCAACAGGCACCCGTGCCGCTGAGCAATATCACCAGCCCCTTTTTTGTATGTGGGTTCCAGGAGTCGAACTCAGGCCCTCGCGCTTGCAAGGCAGGCGCTTAAGCCGCTGAGCCATCTCATCGGCCCCTATTTTTGCTTTTTTTGTTTTGTTTTGTTTTTTGAGACATAGGCTCACTATGAGGCTGGCCTTGAACTCACAGTGATCCTCCTGCCTCAGGCTCCCAAGTGCTGGGACTACAGGCATGTGCCACCATGCCTGGCTATCCTGCACCTTTTTTAAAGTGGAGAAGCTGGTTCATGTTTGAAAGCTTTGGCAAGAAAGCAGCCAAGAGGGAAGGGGCTGGGGAGGAAGTCCAGGCCGTTCCTGGGAGCTGCTACTAAGCACAGCCTCGAGCAGGCTCGAATCACATAGGGGGCCCCACTGCTCTGCAGCCAGAGAGAAGGCCGAGAGAAGGGCTCTGCTTGGGACCACATGGGGCCTGTCAGAGTGCCGCAGGGCCCTTTTAGCAGGGTCTGACGGGCAGAAGGGGCTTCAGGTTTAGATTTGGGGTGTGTAGGGGTAAAGGGAAGTTTCCGAAGGTTGGAGAAACCAAACCTGTGAACTAACAGGCATCAGGGGATGGGTGTGTCAGTGGTAAAGCCCACGCTTAGCATGTGTCAGGCCTTGGGGTCAACCTCCAGTACCCTAAAAGCAAACAAAATAAAAAACCCACTAACATTAGACAGGACAGATGAAAAGATTTACAAATTAATTATGTGCATGGGAGCATCACAAGAAAAAAGGAGTACCCCAAAACCCAGTGGGAAAATTTATTTTCAGTATTGAGGATTGAACCCAGGGCCTTCATACTTAACTATCTTCTCAGCCTTTTTTTTTTTTTTTTTAATTTTAAAGAGGAAAAAAAAATAGAACAAAATTTCAAAACAACATAATAGGAGGGTAACAATGGTTAACACATTGCGTATTGTTATCTCTGAATTAGTTACTCAGGGTATAAGATATCAGCATTCAATTGTCCAAACAATATTAGCACAAACCTTTCTTTTCTACGAACTAATTGAAATTAGTAGTATGTCTATCTTAATTATCTTGTATATATATATTTTTTTCTTTTCCCTTCCTTCTTTTCTCCATTCCTCCATCCCAGTTTCTCTTTCCTTTTGAAAAGTTTCTTCCTGTTTTAACCATATCTATTGTACATTTTGGATCTTATTTACTCTTTCAGTTTCTCACACTAGGGAGACAATACGATGTTTACACATATGCGTCTGGTTTATTTCACTTATGAGTATGGTCTTGAGTTGCATCCATTTACCTATAAAAGTCTCCAGTTTATCCTTCTTTATGGCTGAATAGTACTCCATTGCATAAAAATACCACATCTTTTTTTATCCATTCCTTGGTTGATGGGCATTTGGGTTGTTTCCAAGATCTGGCTATTACAAATTGTGCTGCTATAAACATGGGTGCACATATATTGCTGTGGTACAATGTTTTTAATTCTTCTGGGAAGATACCCAGAAGGGGAATAGCTGGGTCAAATGGGACCTCCAATCCTAGTTTTTTGAAGAATCTCCACACTGATTTCCACAGTGGCTACACCAGTCAACACTCCCACCAACAGTGGAGAAGGGTTCCTTTTTCCCACAGCCCCTCCAGCATTTGTTATTGGTTGATTTCTTTCTTTCTTTTTTTTTTTTTTTGTGGGTACCGGGGGTCGACCTCAGGACCTCGCGTGCCAGCAGGCGCCCGTGCTGCTGAGCGATATCACCGGCCCTTTTTTCGTATGTGGGATCCGGGAGTCGAACTCAGGCCCTCGTGCTTGCCAGGCAGGCGCATACGCCTCTGAGCCATCTCACCAGCCCTTGTTCCTGATTTTAGAGAGAAAGCTTTTGGTTTTTGTCCATTTAGTATGATATTGTCTCAGCCCTTTTTTATTCATTATTTTGAGACAGGGTCCTCCTGAGTTGACCAGGTTGGGCTCCAACTAGGAATCCTCCTGCCTCAGCCTCCCAGAAAACTGGGATTATAGGCATTCACTGCTATGCCAGGCTGAACCAGTGAAATTTAAAGCTTATATGCTCTCTTTACAGAGGAGAGGGGAGATAGATGTAGGCCTCTTAGGGGATAGGAAATGATTTTTGGAGAACAGGTGCTATAACCTGAGGCAAAGTCCCTCTGGACATGGTATGCAGCTCTGGTCCTCTTTTCTGTGATATGTGTGAGTCACTCTCCCAGGTGACAAGATTCTGGGGGACAGAGTCCAAAACAACTGAATTATTCCTGGAGGACACAGTCTTAGGGCAGGTGAGGGAAACTCAGAGAAAGCCTTTCTCTGCACTTCAAGGGAAAAGGGAGTGGAGAGGCAGATTGAGGCAGAGGAAGGTCACAAGACTGTGGTTCTCCTAAGGCTCAGAGCCCTTGGCAGGCCAAAACGCCATGCTCTGGGGTTTTGTTTTCTGAGGTCAAACAGATGCTACTGTAAAAATGTCTTTGTAAGCCGGATGTGGTGGCACATGCCTGTAATCTGAGCGTTTGGGAGGCTCAGGCAGGAGAACTGCCATGAATTTAAGGCCAGGCTGGGCTACATAGTGAATTCCAAGCCAGCCTGAACTACATAGCAAGACCCATCTCAAAAAACCAAAATAAAATAAAATAAAATAAAATAAAAAGCACTGACGTGGGGCTGAGGAATAGCTTGGTGGTAGAGCACATGCTTAGATGCATAAGGCCCTAGGTCCGATCCCCAGCACACACACAAAGCCTGGATTCTAATTGTCCTGTGTAGACACCTAACTGCACTCTTCCTAACCTGCTCTCTCCCGGCCCATCTAAACCTGGACTACCAGCCTTGCCATGAAAGTAGCGCAGGCACCCTCCGTGCAAGCAGGAACAGAGGGAGTCCCCTCTGATGGTGCCCATTTGGCGCCAGCGGGAAGCACTGGCCATGGACAGGACAGCAGGGTGCTGGGGGTGGCCGAGGCGCTGACCCAGGTTGGCAGTGGCGCCTTCAGTCCTGAGTGCCGGCTCAGCCACTGTGGCTGCTGGGAGCAGTGGGGAGGAGGTGGTCGCAGAGCATCCCCAGCCGGCCCAGACCAGGAGCCGAGGGAGGGCATGGGAGACAGGGGCAAGAGGGACTGGCTAAGGGGTCTGGAGGAAGAGAGAGGCCCTTGAGCCGGAGACACCCTGGGGGTCACGGAAGGTCATGTGCAATGTGCTCCAGGGAAATCGAGGAGAAGAGACCAGGTGACAGCGAAGGCCTGAGTCTGGGATCTGGCGATGAAAGCCGCTGTGGGCGGTAATCTGAGGTTTGGTTGAGTTGATCTGGGGACTTGACGAGTGACAAGCCAGCTGCAGGAAAGTCAGTCCGGGCAGTGACAGGAGTGGGGGTGCTGCAGGGGATGAAGTCATGTGACTGTGTGTGGCCCAAGCCTCAGGAAAGCAGAGCTGGGAGCCAGGAAGTCTGGGGCCTGGAGGGGGCCAGAAGGTAGGAAGGAAGACCCCGGTTCAAGGCTCCTCAGAGCAGGGTGGATTCTCCCAGCCAGGGCTGCCCCACCTCATTACCGGGCATGTATTAGATATGCAGATAGTTAGTCCCAGGCCACTGAATCAGCTGCTCAGAGCCAAGCAACTTGCTGCTTTAACCAGCTTCCTGGTGATTCTGAGAAGTGCCCACATTTGAGAACAACTGCCACGTGTATTGGGAAAGCAGATCTCCCTCCACCCTCTCTCTGTCTCATTACAGGGATTGAACCCAGGGCCTTTCCACTGAGAGACATCCCCAGCCCTTTTTAAATTTTTTATTCCGAGACAGGATCTCACTAAATCACTGAGTTGTCCACGCTAGACTTCAACTTGCAACCATCCTGCCTCAGCCTCCCTGACCGTGTACCACCATTCCCAATTTAAAAGTGGTTCGCTTTATGGGAAAAAAAAGCAATGGGCTAGGGATATAGCTCAGTGGCACAGTGCCTGCCTGGCAAGTGCAAAGTCCTGAGTTTGATTCCTGGTACCAAAAAATAAATAAATGAATAAAACTGAATCCCTACCTTACCATCACATGGAAAAGTGAACTCCATAAAGACCTGTAACCAGAAGACTATGAAACACATGTAGAATACTATAAAATGTTGAAGACTATGTTAGTGATCACAGGGCTTTTTTGGGTGTGTGTGTGAGACAGGGTCTCACTATGTATCCCAGGCTGGCCTCGAACCTGCGAACCTGCTTCAATCCTCCTGCCTCAGCCTCCCAAGTGCTGGGATTACAGGTGTGTGTGCCACCAGATCCAGCAGGGATGGATTTTTTTTTTTTTTTTTTTTTTTTGTGGGTACCAGTAATTGAACTCAGGACCTTGCACTTGCCAGGCAGGTGCTATTTAGCTAAGCTATATCCCTGGCCCAGGGATAGATTTTTTTAAACAAAAATTTACAACCACAAACCATAAGACAAACAAAAAACAATCATTTTGATTCATTAGAATTAAAGATTTCAAGGGCCGGTGAGATGGCTCAGTGGTGTAAGCGCCTGCCTGGCAAGCGTGAGGGCCCGAGTTCGACTCCCGGAACCCACACACAAAAAAAGGGCCGGTGATATCACTCAGCGGCACGGGCGCCTGCTGGTGTGCGAGGTCCTGAGATCGACCCCCAGTACCCACAAAAAAAAAAAAAGAATTAAAGATTTCAAACTGGGCATGGTGGCACACGTTTATAATCCTAGCATTCAGGAAGACTGAGGCAGGAGGATGGTGAGTTCGAGCCCAGCCTGGACAATTTAGCAATTTGAGACTCTGTCTCAAAATAAAAAATAGAAAAAGGGCTGGGTTCAAAGGCACTGGGTTCAAAGTATACTAGCAATTCCTGCAAATCAGTAAGGTAAAGATAGGGCTCAGATGAGGAAAAACATAGATGAGGAATATAAATAGGGGATTTATAGAAGAGGAAGTTTAAAAGCTACCAAACAGGAGATATAGGCATGAGGGTACACATCTGTAATCCCAGCACTGGGTATCTTCTCACTGAGCCACCCCATCCCTAGCCTCTTCTTTATTTTTTGAGACAGGGTCTCACTAAGTGCTAGGTTGTTAAATTGCCCACACTGGGCTTGAATTTGCAATTCTGCCTCAGCCTCCCAGAGTGCTGGAATTACAGGTGTGTACCACCACGCCTTGGTCCTGTCTCAGAATTTAAAAAGGACTGGGAATGTAACTCAGCGGTAGAGTGCCCCTGGGTTCAATCTCTAGTAACACATGATAACAACAACAACAACAATATCATTTAAAAGTGAAAAATTGGGGCCGGTGAGATGGCTCAGCAGCATAAGCGCCTGCCTGGCAAGCACGAGGGCCTGAGTTCGACTCCCGGAACCCACATACGAAAAAAGGGCCAGTGATATCACTCAGCGGCATGGGCACCTGTTGGCACGAGAGGTCCTGAGGTCAACCCCTGGTACCCACAAAAAAATTAAAAAAATAAAAAATAAAAGTGAAAAATTATATCACTTAGGTTGGAAAATTTAGCTGGACAATGCCAGAGTTGGCAGGGCTCAGGGATCCATGGTGGGGGTTATGTGGGTGGCCTGAGCCCTCTCACATCATCTCCTGTGAATAATCTCAAAGACCTTCTCACCTGGCCCACAGGAAGAGGAGCGAGCAGACATTGTCACAGTCATTTACAGGTGGGGAGCAGCCTCTGTTCCTGGGGTGTCAGTGCATAAACATGGGGATGCCTCACATGGAGCTTTCTGCAACTGCTAAGAGCAGCAGATTGGATGTTCCCAGGGTGGCAAGCTAAGAAACAAAATAAGGCATATGTTAAAATGCCGCTTATGTAAATTTAAAAGGCAAAACAAATAACCCAATAGGAAATAAGCCAAAGACATAAAAAGACACCATGAGAAAGAAGAGCTGGGGTATAGCTCAGTGGCACAGCACCTGCCTGGCAAGAGTGAGGTCGTGAGTTTGATTCCCGGTACCCTAAAAAAAAAAAAGAAAGAAAAAGAAAAAGAAACAAGATATGGATGGCAAGTGCCTAGAAAGGTGTTCAACATCATTGGCTATCAGGGAAATACAAAGTAAAATCACAGTGACTCAGGCATGGTGGCGCACGCCTATAATCCTAGCACTCAGGAGGCTGATGCAGGAAGATCACCAAGAGTTCGAGGCCAGCCTGGACTACATAGTGAGATTAAGGCCGCTCTAACTACATAGCAAGACCTCATCTCAAAAAACCAAATAAATAAATAAATAAAATACTGTCAGACGTGGTGGTGCATGTCTGTTGTTCCACTTACTCAGGAAGCTGAGGCAGGAAGATCACTTAAAAAAAGAAAGAATTACTGGGTGTGGTGGTGCATGCCTATAATTCCAGCACTTGGGAGGATCGCTGTGAATTTGAGGCCAACCTGGGCTACGTAGTGAGTTCAAGGCCAGCCTGAACTACATAGTGAGATCCTGTCTCAAGAAAAAAAAAAAAAAGAATTCACAATAAAGAAACACATGTACCTCAAGGGCATTATGGTGGTGGGGGGAGAGCTAATCTTAAGAGATTACCCACGATGTGATTCACTTCACATAACTTTTTTGTGTGGGGGGGGTACTGGGGATTGAACCCAAGGCTTTTGCACTGAGCTACATCCCCAGCCCTTTCTTCATTTTTTTATTTTGAGACAGGTCTCACTAAATTGCTAAATTGCCCAAGCTGGGCTTGAATTTGGCATCCTCTTGCCTCAGCCTCTCAGAGCTGGGATTACAATTATAGACTACCGCACTTGGCTAGGTGACAAAAGATATTAGCCTTTGCCATGGGACTGGTACAGAAATAAGAGGACAGGAGTGTGAGACAAGGAGTTTCTTTGTGGCGTCCTCGTTATGGCGGTGGGTACATAAGCCTATTCCTGGGGTCAAACTGCACAGAAGTATGCATGTATGTGGAGTGAGTGCACACACACACACACACACACACACACACACACAGGTGGATATGAAAACTGAATAATAAGGTTCATAGTCAATTTAGTAGTTTTGTACTGGCGCATTTCCTTAATGGAGCTATTTTACTCCAGTTATATAATGTCACTATTGGGGGAAACTCCTGTAGGGTTCCCTGTTCTATTTTCTGTAGCTTCCTGGAAGTCTATAATTACTTCAAAATAAAAAGAGTAAAAACAACCGCAGCTACACTTCCAGCCTACACATTTCACGAAGGCCTAAGAACAAAAGCAAACACAGTCGGTCAACCCCTGGGGATGGTGGTCTGTGGGGGAGGGGCAGGAGGTGGGAACAACAGCAGCGACCTCAATCAAAGGCCGGGCAACCAGGCATGATGAAGAGCCGGGAGCGGAACTGATAGAACTCGCCCTGCCTGCACCTGCGCCCCCCCCCCAGAGGTGAGAGCGGGTCCCCAAGGGCGGGAGAGGGTGGGACAGATCCAAAAGGGGCAGGCTAGGATCTTCGTCCTAGACACTGAACCTGAACGTCTTTTCCTTTACTCAGCTGAAAAAAGCAAGGAGGGAGGAGGAGGGATGACGGGCAGCCAGGAGGCTGGGAGAGCAGCTTCTCTTTGGGGTGCTGGGCTGGGCCAGGCACCAAATGGCTCACAGCAGCCAGTGACCCCTGGGGCGCAGAGACCCCCGTGGAGGAGCTGGAGCTTGCAGGGGACCAGGTGCTCTGTGAGCTGGGAACCCGGAAGCGCTGACTTTCTGCACGACCTTTGGCAAGACCCTAATTTAGCTGTGCTTTCACTGGTCTTAGCATGCGGCGCTCCCTGCACACTCCCCACATTACTGGGAGGGGTCTTTTAAAGCATTTGCATACAGTCCACAGCCTTGGCCATAACCGTAGTGTTTTACTACTGACTGGGTGACTGAGGAGGAGAGAACTGAGTATGTAAAGGGTTATGGACAACCATGCTCTTCCGGACAGTTAATGAAAAATTGGAAACAATTGGAAACAACGTAACATTTAATAGTAGAGACGGTTTAAAATGTGTTGCATTTTGTATGACAGAATACATTTAAATGAAGGTATGCAATAATTTGTTGTTGTTTAATGAGACAGGGTTTCTCTATGTAGTGTTCAGGCTGGCCTGAACTCACAGCAATCGTCCTGCCTCTGCCTTCCGAGCACAGAGATGACAGGCATGTGCCACCACGCCTGGCGATAATTTTTAATGTTATGAAAAATGTGATATACTGCTGTTCAAGGGGAAAAGTCACAAAGAGGTAAATACTGAATAATCCTTTTTCAAAAAGATGTAAATGTGACTGCAGAAAAGAGGCAGGAGGATATTCACCAGAATAGTAACAGCAGTAGATATAATATTTGGGTAATTTATTTCATATAAATTACAATTCAGAGCTGGGCATGGTGGCTCATGACTGTAATCCCAGCACTTGGGAGGCTGAGGCAGGAGGATCGCCGTGAGTTTGAGGCCAGCCTGGGCTACATAAGGGAGTACAAGGCCAGCCTGCACTACATAGCGAGACCCTGTCTCAAAAAAAAAAAAAAAAAAAAAAACAACTCAATTTTAAAATTTTTCTTTTTTTTTTTCCTTGTGTTTGGGTTGAATCAACAGCCTCATGCATGCTAAGCACGTGTTCTACCACTGAGCTACACCCTGAGCCAAAAAGTTGAAAAATATTAACACTAGTGGTCCCTGGGTAAGGTGAAATTATGGGTGATACAGTTTTTCAACTTTTCTGTAGGAAACACTGTTCATTTCCGCGAACATGTAACAAAATAACCACTTCGTTCTTTTTCTGCCGGAGCCCAGCAGCTCCGCGGGACTCGAGGCCGTGCGACGGGGCGCTCTTGGGCCTCTGGCCTCGGTTTCCCTGGCGCCCCCGACCTGCCAGCTGCGGCCAGCTCCGCCGAGCACCCGCCCAGAGCTGTTGTGTGGGACGCCGCCCAGAAAGCTCCTGCTGCTTTCCTGGAAGACAGGACCAGGACGCTGGGGCTGGGGAGGGAGGGCAAGGTCGTGATAAAGGGAGGTATTTATAACCCTATCTTCCAGCTCTCCGCAGCTCTCCTCCTCTCGTTTTACCCGGTCCGCCCCGGGCAGGGTGAGGGGCGGCGGCGAGCAGCTCCTCTCAGCGGGCTCACACCACCGTCCCCGAGAGCTGCCCAGGTGCCGGGTGGGCGCCTCCACCCCGCATTTCTCCCCAGCCCAGCGAGGGCCCCGCGGTCTGGGCCCGCTTGGCACGGAAGAGCTCAGGCTCAGAAGTCGCGGCCCTCGTCCGGGCTCACACGGCCGGCCGCGCAGTGTGGACCTCGGACTCCAACCCGGCTGGACCCGGATCCCGCAGGGATCCCCACCCCCGGCCCGGCCCGGCCCGGCCCGGCTGGGTGCAGCTTGGCCGGGCCTCCCGAGGTCGGGGACACAGCGACAGGAACCCTACGACCCCCTTGGCCGTACGTCCACCCCGCGGGGCACGACCCGGAGGGGCCACTGAGGCCGGGGCTGCGGAGGGGCCGAGGGCGCCCGGGCGGTTCCCGGAATCACGGGCGGGCGGGCCGGGGCGGGGCCTGGCGGGCGCCCCGCAGTTCCGGGGACACCGCGAGGACCCAGGGCGCCCGCCGGACACTCCGCGACCAGTAGCCGGCGTCAGGCGGGCTGTCGCGGGAACGAGCCCGTGGGACGCAGCGCGGAGGAGCCCCGCGCAGGCGGTGACGCTCCAGGTAGGCGCGGGGCCCCCAGACCCACCCCGCCCCCACCTGCCCCTCCCCCAGAAGGCGCCACCTGAGCGCGAAGACGGGCACCCGCGCCCGCCACTCGGGAGCACGTTGCCATGGCAGCGAGGAGGCTGGCTCGCGTTCCCATGGCGCCGGGAGCCTGCGCGCCGAATCTTTACCGCTCGCTCCCTGCGCCACCCCCTGGTCCCACAGCGGGAACCGTGGCCCTGGAGCGCTGTCCTTGGAATTTGGGAAAGGCCTCGGTCCCTCTTCGGAATGCCCGTGCGTGTGACCTCTGAGTAAGGCCCCAGGTCATGGCTTCTTCCTGCTCTCTGAGCAACAAGGGGGATTTAGTGGCTAAGAGGGGAAGGAAACTGGGGTCCTGGCGGCCGTTGTGATCTCTCTGCAGCAGTCTGGCACGAAAAGGCCCCCAGAGTTCTGGGTCACCTGTGAAGGTCCAAAGCCTCTGGTCACATTTACGGGATGTGAGCCTGTTGAGTTAGGAATCACAGAACGACCACACACACACAGACACGTACACACAAGCTGCGGACTGAACCCAGGGCCCTTCACACTGAGCTGTATCCCAGACCTTTATTTATTTATTTTTAATTTTGAGACTGGGTCTCACTGAGTTGCTAAATTGCCCACACCGAGCTGGAATTTGCAACCCTTCTGCCTCAGCCTTCCAGACTGTTGGGATTACAAGTGTGTGGCACTACACCCCGCTTTTTTTTTTTTTTTAATCTGTAATCACAGGATATTTGTAAGGGTTGAGTGCTAAAAGAACTGGGAAACATAATTTAAAAAAAATTTTTTTTCATAGATGCTTTGGAACTATTAAGGAATTTAGAAGAGAATTTAGCAATCATTTTCTCCCATCTCATTTTCACTGAAGGGCCGGTGAGATGGCTCAGCGGCGTAAGCGCCTGCCTGGCAAGCGCGAGGGCCCGAGTTCGACTCCTGGATCCCACATACGAAAAAAGGGCCGGTGATATCGCTCAGTGGCACGGGCGCCTGCTGGCGCGTGAGGTCCTGAGGTCGACCCCCGGTACCCACAAAAAAAAAAAAAAAAAAATCATTTTCACTGAAAATGGTGGCACGTGCCTATCATCCCAGGTAGTCAAGAGGCTGAGGCAGGAGGATCAAAAGTTTGAGGCCAGTCTGGGCAACAAAAAATAAATTCAAAGGGCTGGGAATGTAGCTCAGTGATAAAGTGCTCCTGGGTTGGATCCCCAGTACCTGAATGTATATTCTTACAGGGGCAGGTGGGCCCAGAGATGAAATTACTTCCCCAGATAACACAGTGCATTAGTGGGACGGTCAGCATTTGAACTCGGTCTCCTGACTCCGGGGCTGTAACTGTTTCCTTTGGTGATTATTCCTCTGAACTTCAGAGAAATATAGGCTGTGTGTCCTTGCACTCAGGGCTCAAGCTCCTGGTGCCCCATGACTGAAAGCCGAGACTAGGGCTGGCAATGTAGTTTAGTGATGAGCACATGCTTAGCGTGCACGAGACCCAGGACTCATGCCAACCACCAAAAAATGAAATAGTGAAATAAAATATTAGGATGTAGTGCCACGAACCTGTAATCCCAGCACTCGGGAGGCTGAGGCAAAAGGATCACCATGAGTTTGAGGCCAGCCTGGGCTACATAGTGGGTTCAAGTTCAGCCTGAACTGCATAGCAAGACTCTATCTCAAAACAACAAACAAAAGAAATAAAAGAAATAAATAAATAATAGGTCAGGTGTGGTGGTGCACGCCTGTCGTGCCAGTACCCTGAGAGGCTGAGGCAAGTTCAAGACCAGCTTGGGAAGTGTCTCAAAATAAAAAATAAAAAGGGTTGGGAATTATAGCTCAGTGTGAAGGCCCTGGGTTCAATCCCCAGTACCACCAAAAGGTAAATATAAGATGACAGCCATATGTGGTGGCACACGCCTGTAATCCTAGCACTTGGGGGGCTGAGGCAAGAGGATCACCATGTGTTCAAGGCCAGCCTGAGCTACATAGTGAGACCCTGTCTCAAAAGTAATAATAATAATAATAATAATAAAAGATGGGGGCCATGGCAATCAGTAAACTAAAGATGGAAAATGCAGGCCTTGGTCTAGGGGGGAGCTGAGTCTCTCTGTGGTCCTGACACATTGCACCCTGGGACTCTCCCAGCACTCTCCAAAACGCCGTGTCTTCTACAACAGCAGAGCTTCAAGACTAGTGGCAGAAGAGCCCTAGAGCAGAGAAATGGGGCTCTTTCCTCCCTGCACTGTTGCGGTGCCTTTGCCTTTGAACAAGATAAAAGGAAGATAGGCCAAAAGATCCTGGAAGAGCACAGGAATGAATGTCTTGGAAATAACTTGAGACGGGAGCACAGCACTCGTGTGTTCATTTATGGTGCTGAAGCTAGCTCTGCCCTGCAGCTGGAGATTTAAAACCCTGAGCTAGGCAGGTCTGGCCCCTGCATTCAAGGAGCTTGGGGAAGAGCAGGAGGAGAGGGATGTGCTGTGTAAATGATGTTTTACTGCCGCATAATGAGGGCCTTAATGGAAACCCGAGCCGGGCACCGAGGGAATCCAGAGGGGCAGCTCCGGAAATCAGTTGAAACAGAGGGATTCTAGCCTGTGCGGGCTGGGAGCGCTGCTGGAGCTCTGCCAGGTTGGCCCTGGCCACTACCTTTGTTAGGAACAAAGGAATGAGTGAGTGAAAGTGCCTAAAGAAATGTGGGCCAGGAGGGGTGCTGTCTGGGAAGAGGAATTACAGGGGTCCGGATGTAAGCTCCGGAGCGAGGCCACGATGTCAACTTCAGCAGTGCTTAGAAGGCAGCAAGTGCACCAGGAACGTATGTTGCATGAAAGAAGGGAGGAAGGGAAGACAGGAAGCAGGAAGGGAGGGGGGAGGAAAGAAGAGGCTGGAGAAGGAAAGGAAAGAAGGAAGAACAGCAGCTTATCTTATGAGAAGAGGAGATGACTGTAACTTGAGACAGAACCTGGAATTCCATCCAGGTGGGTCCGAAGACAGCAGACCTGGGTTCTGGTCCTAGCTCTGATTTAGAGCTTGTGTGACCTTAGCAAATCCCCGAGCCTCTCTGTTCCTGTTTCTCCTGTGTAGTGGGAATGTAACAACTCCCGTGTCCCTCAGTTGTGAGGATTAAATAAATTATTCAATGTAAAAGGTCAGCCCAGTGCCGCACTTATAATAAGTGCTAAGAAATACATTACCCGTAAGAGCGTGCCAGAGCTTTCATGTCAGGGTTATATAACTTCCAAAATGAGTGTGACTTTATTTTTTCTTTGTAGTACTGGGGATCAAACAACTCAGGGCTTTCACACTGAGCCCTTTTTTATTTTTGATTTTGAGACGGTAAATCGCTAAATTGCTCAGGATGGGCTCAAACTTGCAATCTTCTTGGATTTGTACCTGGTCTAAGTGCGATTTCTTTTTAAATTTAATCTTGAAAGTTCACTAGAAATGACTCCTTGCTGGGTGTGGTGGTGCACGCCTCTAATCCCAGCTATTCTGTAATCCCTGCTACTTGGGAGGCTGAGGCAGGAAGATCGAAAATTCAAGGCTAACCCCCCCACACCTGGGCTAGCATCCCCACCTCCCACTATGGCTGCAGGGGTTTGATGCCAGGGAAGAGTTGCTGGACAGTCACTGTGCCCCTTCAGGGTGATGGGTGCCAAGTGCCAGCCCATCTCTGGTCCCCAGCAGACAACACCCCCTGCACTTGTGTTGAGGTGCAGGGGAGTGACAGTGGCAACTTCATGTCCTGCCCTGCCTGGGCAGGGACAGGTTGAGCCCTGCTGGTTGCACCACAACCCTGTGGGGCGGGGGATCCCCTCCTAGGGAGTGGTGCTCAGGCCCTAACAGGCCCGTGGGGGCGGTGCTGGTGCTGGGTGGCGGGCACACCCCGGCCGGGCAGGCTGGTTCTCCTCCCTGTGGGAGCTGCGGCCTCAGCACCCCGTTTGCTGGGCAGAGCCGGGAACAGGGTCCTCGGGGCAGCCTTTGGAATGGGGAGAGCACTGGCGGCCATGGGGTAGCTTTTAGATGGGGCGGAGGGGTAAGCACAAACACGACCAGACACGGACGCAGCTGGGACATTGCACGTTCACAAGGAGCCAGCACGGCACTCACAGCATGGGTCCTGTGTCCTCCTGTGTCCACGCCACCCCACAGGTGGTTAATGTTCGTACTTGTTAGTACTGATGGAGTACTGTTAGGATTCCCATGGCACATGGGGAAACTGAGTCAGAGCAACTGTGTGGGCTGGGTGAGATAGTGCTCCTACCCCTCACAGGAGCAAGACAAAGGAGCAGGGAGCAGCTTGGGGCTTGGGACCAACCTGGTGAAGCCATGTGTTTATATTTATAGCCAGAACTTGCTGGAAGCTGCCTGGGAGACCCAAAGGCCCTGTCAGTGCTGGCCCTGGGCAGGTGCCCTCTGCTGCAGCCCTAGGACCTGGGGGCCATTGGCTAATTTTAAACCATGCAAGGTGTGCCAGCTGCTATTGCTTCCCCAGCAGAACGTCTCGGTGCCACAGCTGTGGTGCTGCCTGGCCCCCTGCGGTGGAGATGGCAGCAGTGTGCCTGGCCAGGCCAGGGTGGGGAGCTGCAGCTGCAGGTCCGCATGGGAGGAGAGCTTGGGGCTACGAGGGGATGGTGGCAGGGGCCCAGGCCAAGGGAGCTGGGCTGCAGCCAGCTCATGTCTGCGAGGCCTTCCTGGGCAGCCTGCCAGCCAGCACCCGGGAACTGGAGGAGGCCTAGTCTACTCTGGGAGGGGTGGGTGGACTTCTGGGTTCAAGCTCCGCTGGGCTTGGCAGGAGGCCTCTCCCTGTGGGCACCAAACAAAGCAACAACTCCCAGAGCGGAATTGGGAGCTGAGAGCCGAGAGCCGGCTGTCTGGTGGGAAGGGAACAGGCAGGCCTGGCTGGGGGCTGCCGCCAGGGGCCTTCCATGTTAAGGACTTCCTGCCTGTGCCTAGGGATGGCAGAGGCTGGACCTAGGGATGCTTTGTGCATGCGTGCTTGTGTGCATGCGTGTGATACTAGGGATTGACTCCAGAATCTTCATACTGAGCTACATCCCTACCCCATTTTTAAAAATCCTGAGATATGGTCTTATTAAGTTGCCCAGGCTGAGCTGGAACACATGTTCTTCCTGCTTCAGCCTCCCTGAGTGCTGAGGTTACAGGTGGCATGTGCCACCACACCCAGCTGCTCAGGGTTATTGGTGGCTGGCAAGGCCGCTGGTGCCCTGGACAGAGGGCCCCACCATACTCCTGCCCTGGCCTGTTCCCTTGTGCTGAGCCAGGCAGGGAGGCAGCAGGCAACTGTGCTCTCTCACACACTATTTGCATTTGTGCTCCCTTTGTGCCCTTTCTCTGGTAGCCTTTCTTATATCTCTTCATTCTCTCCCTCTTCCATCATTTCTTCTCCCTTGCTTCCGTGGCATCACATATAAAGTATAAGTTTATGTACAGTAAAATGCACAGATATTACAGCTCAAACCATTTTAACATTTGCATGCATCTGGAAAACCAGCCCCAGATCAAGAAACAGACAATTTCCTTCATCCCTGATGGTCCCCCTCCCTGTAGGCATGGGAGTCTGACATCGCTCACCATAGAAAAGTTCTGTCTGGGCCTATACACAATGGATTGCAATGTGCTTTTTACTTATTTATTTATTTATTTTATTTATTTTATTTTTTTGTGGGTACCGGGGGGTCGACCTCAGGACCTCGTGCACCAACAGGCACCCATGCTGCTGAGCGATATCACCGGCCCCTTTTTCGTATGTGGGATCGGGAGTCGAACTCGGGCCCTTGCGCTTGCAAGGCAGGCGCTTACGCCGCTGAGCCATCTCACCGGCCCTACTTATTTATTTTTGAGACAGGATCTTGCTATGTAGTCAGGCTGGCTTTGAACTCACTATATACCCCAGGCTGGGCTTGAACTTGAGGCAATCCTCCTGCCTCAGCCTCCCGAGTGCTGGGATTACAGGCATGTGCCACCACACCAGCTTATTTTTTGTTGTTGTTGTCTTGCTTTTTTGAAACAGGGTCTCACTATGTAGTCTAGGCTGGCCTTGAACTCACCATACAGCCCAGACTGGCCTTGAACTCGCATTGATCCTCCTGCCTCAGCCTCCCAAGTGCTGGGATTATAGGTGTGCGCCACCATGCCCAGCTGCGATGCACATTTTATCTTTCCTTCTTCTGTCTTTGAACTTCTTGGGTGTGCATGGGAGAGAACCTCAGAGAGAGCAAGCAGGAGGGCTGGGCTGCGGGTACAGAGGAAGCGTTGCTTTCCTCTTTTCTTTTCTGCGCTCCTTTTCCAAGCTGCCCCCTGAGCTCTTTATAAACACTGACCTGGCTGAGAAAGACTTGCCTCCATCCAAGAGTGGCAGAGGGAATAGCAGACGTGTCGTTGGCTTGGGAACCACTCTGTCCATAGGAAGTCAACTGAAATGAGACTTTTCCCTGTAAGTGGCCCTCCTAGGTTTCTGGTCTGGGGAGAACACACCAGCCAGGCTGCCATGCAGAGGCGCAGACTGGATGGCTTCTCCACCCCAGACCAGCAGGGTCATCACATTGTCGTCAGTCCTGTGGTGTTCCTCCCAGGGCACCGTGGTAGGCAGCAGGGATTCCGAACACAGGGGACTTGTCACTACCCTCAAGTGGCTTGCTGCCCAGCTAACATAAAACACACTTTTGAAGCATGAGCAGCCCTGAGGAAGATATAATTAGCCACCAAGCAAGACTGCATCAGCCCCTGCCTCCTGTCCTGTGGGGCGAGGATGGCTGTCACACAGGCCCCGTGTTGCCAGGGCACTCAGGCAGTGTCACTGCAGTGTGCCTTAGGAGCTGCTTGGTGCTGGACTGGGCTCTCAACAGATGTTGGTGGGGCAGGCAGTAAGCAGAAGGCAGAAGAAGCCAATGCTGGGGCTGGCACCTTGATTTTGAGAAGATTTCTTACCATTTTTTTCCCTCATATTCTTATGGAAAATATGGAGACATGTGGGCTGAACCGTTCAGTGAGGACACAGAGCTCGCTGCTCCAACCACAAGGGCAGTGATCAGACCTGACGGAGGTCTCGTGGCATGCCATTTGCCTCTCTTATTTCCTAAATAAAGAACTAAAAGATTAGCACAAACTGGGCATGGTGGCACTCATTTGCAATCCCAGCACTCAGGAGGCTGAGGCGGGAGGATCACTGTGAGTTCGAGGCCAGCCTTGGGCTACTGGTGAATTTAAGCCCTAGACTATGTAGCCAGATCCTGTCTCAAAACACCCCCCCGAAAAGATTAGCACAAAAACTTTTCCACTATTGAGCAATCGTTAAAGTTACACCACAGTCATGTTCCTGCACTATTTAACATATACACAATACACACATAATTTGTTTTTGCCAAATCAGTCAAAAGTTGCAGATGTCATGACATTTCACTTCTAAAAGCTTCAGGCATCTCCAAAAAATAAAGGCTCTATCATATCTAAGAGATACTATTCTCATGCCTAAGAAAATAAACAATAAAGACAATAAATATCATCTAATACACAGTCCATTTTAAAAGTTTCCCAGTTGCACTGTGGCTTTTTTCATCCAAGATTCAATTAAGGTTCACGTATTGGGTCTGATTACTATGTCTTTTTTTTTTTTTTTTTTTTGGGTACCAGGGGGTCAACCTCAGGACCTCGTGCGCCAGCAGGTGCCCATGCCGCTGAGCGATATCACCGGCCCCTTTTTCGTATGTGCGTTCCGGGAGTCGAACTCGGGCCCTCGCGCTTGCCAGGCAGGTGCTTAAGCCGCTGAGCCATCTCACTGGCCCCTACTATGTCTTTTTAGTCCCAACCTAAAACAGTCCCTGTCTTTTTTGCCTGTCACCAGATTGTCTGTCTACTGGGAATTGAACCCAGAGCCTCATGTACACTAGGCAAAGGCTCTACCACCGAGCTCCACGCCCAGCCCAGACTTATCTTTTTTAAGAGACCAGGATGTCTTGTAGAATCCTCCTCATGATGATCTGCTTGTGTCCTCATTATTAGATCTGTTTTTTTTTTTTTTTTTTTTTTTTTTTTTTGGTACCGGAAATCAAACTCACTACCTCATGCTTGCCAGGCAGGTGCTGTGCTCATTATTAGATCTGGGTTAAACACTTTTGGCAAGGATGAGCCAAGGATTGGCGTTCTGTACTTCTTGCCTCCTATTAGGAGGTGAATTGTGTCACATAGTCCTACTGCTGGCAATGTGACTTGTAACCTTAAGCTGGTGGGCACCAGACCTCTCCCTTAGGGATGCATTTTCCCTTTGGTAATTACTAAGTCATCAGTGGGACACACTTTGAGGCCTTGTTTAAAATATAGTTTCCTAACAATCTACCAACCCCAAAGTTCCACATCCTCCAGTGATCCTTGCTTAAATCTAGATTTTTCTAGTCCTATCATCTCTTTTACATTTATCAGCCAGCATTTTTCTGTAGAGAAAAGCTTCCTTTCTACCCCTTCTAATTCCCTCTCAAGAGTTACATGGTGGACTAATGGATTGTATTTTAATTTGATGCATTAGAATCCATTATTTCATTTTGCCATTCCATGTTCAAAATGCCCATCAAGCTGGTTCTTATGTCCTTTTGACTTGACCCCACTTTTTTTTTTTTTTTTTTTTTTTTCGTCTTTCTGGCACAACAAAATGCTCTGTGTAACATGCACTTTCCCTTTCATTCTCCAAGGAGTCCCGGTTCCTTTCACTGGAGCGTGGCATGTGGAAACCAAGGTCTGGGTGCCGCATCTCCTTGCTCATTCTATTTGTCAATGACTTGTTTAAGGACAGAAGGAATGCTTAATCAAATTTACAGATGACTCAAAACTGGGAGGGGAAGCCAAATATATAATAGAACCAGTACTCTATGTATTAAACAAGGCCTCAAAGTGCAGTGCATCCCACTAATGACTTAGTAATTACCAAAGGGAAAATGCATCCCTAAGGGCGAGGTCTGGTGCCCACCAGCTTAAGGTTACAAGCCACGTTGCCAGCAGGACTACGCGACCCAATTCACCTCCTGATAGGAGGCAGGAAGTACAGAACATCAATCCTTGGCTCATCCTTGCCAAAAGTGTTTGAATGACCTCGGTGGATGAAATCTGGGTCAGAACCAGGAGAATTTCAGGGAGAGAATTATGAAGTCCTGGGCTAGGTTGAAAAAGTTCATTGCATAACTTCAGGTTTGGGGGAAATCTTTACTTGCTCGAAGTTGGTATCAAAGTAGTTTTGGTTGTTGGTTAAAGTGAGCCAACAATATTCTGTGTCTTTTAGGTAATATTCATTCATACCTTCTTTCACCCAGTATTTGGTGAGGGCCTACCTACCATGTGGCAGCCACTGTTCTAGATGCCTGGGATATGTTAATAAACCCAACAAGCACACATCCCTGTCCTCCCTACCATCCTTTGCCCTCCCTTAGATGGGGGACCATTGGAGGTTTTTTGTTTGTTTTGTCATACTGGGGACTCACACTCAGCTACATCTCCAGCCCCCTTTTTTATTTTTTATTTAAAGACAGCATCTCACTGAGTCACTAAAATGCTCTGGCTGGGATCCTCCTGCCTCAGCCTCCCTGAGTGCTGAGATTAACAGGTGTATGCCACCGTGCCCAGCTCATTCAAGGGTTTTGAGCAAAGGAGAGCCATGACCTGACTTTCATGTTTACCCTTGTTTGTTTGGTTTTTTGTTGTTGTTTTTGGAACTAGGAATCGAATGCAGGACCTCCAGCTTGCCAGGCAGGCACCTTGCCACTGACCTATATCCCTGGCCCCGCCTTTGTTTGTTTGTCTTTTTGAAACAGGGTTTCACTATGCAGTTCAGGCTGGCCTTGAACTCACAGCAATCCTCCTGCCTCAGCCTCCCAAATGCTGGGATTACAGGTGTGGGTCACCATGCTAGGCTTGACTTTCACTTTTAAAGCCTCACTGTGGCTGCAGTGTTGAGAACAGATTATACAGAACAAGGGAGGAAGCAAGACCAGTTAGTAAGGCTCTTGGAGTAACCAGGAGAGAGAGGTGGGGCCTGGGGTGGTAGTAAGTAGCCAGAACGTAGATTTGCTAGTGGATTGGATGTGAGGAGTGAGAGAAAAGACAGGAGTTAATGGGGGCCAGTGAGATGGCTCAGCGGCGTACGCGCCTGCCTGGCAAGCGCGAGGGCCCGAGTTCGACTCCCGGAACCCACATACGAAAAAAGGGCCGGTGATATCGCTCAGCGGCATGGACACCTGCTGGTGCGTGAGGTCCTGAGGTTGACACCCAGTACCCACACATACACAAAAAAAGACAGGAGTTAAGCTTTTAAACCTGAGCAACTGAAAAATGGAGTTGCCATTAGATGAGACGGGAGAGGCTGCAAATGGAGGCTGTTTTGGGGGAAAAGGGGGGCAATCAGGAGCTTCCTTTGGGCTATGTTGGGTGAGCTGCCTGTCAGAAATGTTGAGGCCCTGGAAATTCAGGACAGAGCAGAGGTCCAGGCTATGGAAAGACCGGGGACACCTTTGGCCCTAGCTGCATTGGCTCCATTAATAGAGGTAAAGCATCCAGGACTCAGGCAATGGGAGACCTACAGGTGCTGGGTGCTGCAAGAGGGGTGCTAGGAGCAGGCTCTGGGTCCACAGAAGGACGTGGGGAGCTGGAGGTTCACAGATCAGGAGGGTCATGGCTGCAGGAAACTCGCGGACCCCCGTCTGAGTGCTCTGCCCACTCTCTGATGTCCACCTGCGGTGGGACAGGACGTGGCAGACCCTGGGGGTGGGGAGGACAGGAAAGGATTGGCTCTGAGGACAGCGATTTTGGCCCGGGCTGAAGAGAAGCTGGCCTACAATTGCAGCCAATTCCTGGAGAAGTGGTTCCCACTGTCACGGAAATGACTGCTGGAGGTTGTCAAACTGTAGCTACAGGAGAAATTACATCGTGCTGTAAAATCCTGTGCACTCAGGAAAAGCTGAAACAGGTTTCCCAAAAGCCACTTATCTTGCTCGGTGCACTCCGCTATCGGCTCGGTCTTGTGTTTTGTAATGCTAATGGCGCTCCAACTCATTGACTTCAGAACCCCCAAGGGGTCAAGTCGACAGTTGGGAACCCCGGGGGCCAGCAGAGCTGAGCCCCCGGATGGGGACCTAGGAGCCAGGAGGATGGCGGCTGGTCGCCTCTGCTATTGCGCTGCAGCCTTCGAGGGTCCTGTCCCCCGCCAGGCCACGTGCGGGCTGTGGAGGACTCAGCCCCTTGGCAGCGCAGTACATTAAATCCTATTATCCCACTTAAGCTAATTTTGCCTCGCCCCCGGGCCTTCGCGTGCTCTGCTTCGCGTGGCCAGAATTCTAAGCGTGGACAACCCCGCAGGGGACCTGACCTAAGTGCCAGCGCGCAGCGCACACCGAGCCAAGACCTGCAGTGGACCGACCCGCGCGGAGACCGGGCTCGCAAGCCGCAGGCCCGGCGCCTGCCCCAGCTCCGCCGAGTGCAGCCGGTCCCAGACAGGTGGGTGCCGGGGGCGCGCGCGGGGCGGGGTCAGAAAGGAAGAAGAGACCTGACCTTTCCCCAGGACACAGTTCCCAGACCCACGGGCTGGCGGAGGGTCCGCCAGGGGCTTCACGGGGCCCGGCTCGGGGCGGTGGGAGGGCCCGGGAGGTGGAAGCCCTCGAGTTCGGTCCACTCCGGGTACGCCCCGAGCAGGCTGCACCCAGCCGGCGCCCCGCAGGCTTCCAGCTCCCAGGAAGGAGGAAGGGGCGGGCCGGAGCCGCTGCGAGCTGGGGCCACTGCGAGCCAGGAGGGGGAGGCCGTGACTCCTTCCTTCGGTCGCTGGGCCCGGTGCGCGCCTGGCAGTGGACGCGCGCTCGGCCAGCGCACCGCGCTCCGGGAACCCGGGGACCCCGCGCCCACGACTGCGCACGTGACCGGCGCCCCTCCCCCAGGTCCGGAGGCGGAGGCCGCGGGGCGGACTGCGGGGCGGGGCCGCCACCAGAGACGCCAGTGGAGCCACCTGAGCCCGAGCCGCAGGACGCCGTAGCTCGCCGCGCCGAGCCGAGCCCGACACCCCGAGATGGCCCAGCCGAGCTCGCCCTGCGCCCCGCCGCCGCTGCTGCTGCTCGCCCTGCTGCTCCTGTCGCCGGCCTCGGCGCGGGTGCGCGGCCCCCGGATCAGCCTGCCGCTGGGTGAGTGCCGCGACAAAGGAGGGCCGGGAGGGCCAAGCGCCGACCCCTCCTCTGTCCCCGCGAGGCGAGGGGACTGCGGGGCTGCGGCCCCTCTCTTCCGTTTTCGTTCAGGGCCGGGAGGGAGGGGGTCCTCGGTGCCACCCCCCGCGGCCCGCCGGTGCTACCTGCTGGTCTTTGACGCTGAGCAGAGCCCGGCGCGGGGCGGAGGGGGCTGGGGCGGCGCTGGAACCACTATAAACACTGGGGTCCTGGTTTTCCCAGCTAGTCGTGGCAGGGCTGGGAGCCTCGGCGGCTGCCCGGCGCCTAATCCCTGCTCCTCGCCGCTGGGTCCCTGACTCCCACCCCCCAAGCCCAGGGAGCCATGGGACAGCCCTGGGTCCCCGCGTCCCCAGGCCTTGGGAGTGATTTCCTTAGACTTACCTGGGAGTGCCGTCCTGGCGGGCGGACTGCTTTCCTGGTGCTGGCCTCTGCCCCTGTGAACTCCTCTCCAGACCTCTCCTCTCTCCTCTGTCTGCTCCCTTTCATCCGGTAGCTTCTCCAGCTCATCTTCGGGCCTTGGGCTTTAAAATCAGAGGGACCTGGCTCCCAAGCCTATGTCCGCTACGGGGCAAGGGAGTACCTGCTGCTTCCTCCAGGGGTTTCTCGTCCGCAGAATGGGCTCAGGCCAGCTACCTTGCAAGGGTATTTTTCGGATTCAGTGAAACTAAGTGTTACCCGGGCATCAGGCTGATAAATGCCCGGCAGATGTTTTTTCTCCAAGCCCTTTAACCTGTTGACTGTCACATCGAATGAATTAGGATAAAGCATATGTAAATTAGAGGTTACAGACAAACGGTACCAGACTCCCTTCTCCTTACAGCATCCCCACCCCTAAAAGCATCCTATTTACAACAGGAACGGTTGGAATCAGCACTTAAATTAAGGCAGGGCTCCAGTGGCCCCGAGTAACCCTATCTGAACCTCTATCTGAAACATTGCTGATGGCCTCGGTTCCAGCCACTTAGTACCGTGTGACCTTGAGCAAGCTACTTAACTTCTCTGGGCCTTGATTTCCTCATCTGTAAAATAGAGATAATTATGGCTCAGGGTTGGGAGAGTTAAATCATTACATGTTCGAAAAGTCCTTAGGACAGGGCTTGGTAGAGAAACCACTCCGCAGGTGTTAGTTCTCTTTCTTGTTATGCATATTCTGCGCAGAGCTGGGTGGTTCTGCCATGGTGGGGCAGTGCTGGGGTGCTAGTGTGACCACAGCCCCTTGGTGCCCCAGCTCAGGACGTGAGGAAGGAAGAACAGGTGTGTCTGGATCTGGGCCTTCGACCTTGCTACTTCTGTCGTCACGACTCACACCCTCTCAGCCTTGGGAGGAGAGGGAGGTGACAGGGACAGATGCCCTGATGGACTCTTCGTGCCTTGGGAAAGCTGAGCTGGCTTGCCAGGGCTGTGTCCAGCACAGGAACTGGAAGAGGCTGCTTTCGGGTGAAGAGAAAGCAGAGTCGGGGAGTGACTTGGGGGACATGAGAGGACCTGCTGGGCATCAGGCACGCAGCCCCAGGAGTGGGCTCACGAGCAGTTTTGGAACCAGGCCCAGGCTGGAGTGGGGATGCCTGTGGCACGTGAACCCCCGTGCACAGTTCATCCCTGTGCATTTGTAGGCTGCAGCAGACAGGCGTGTGTCTTATGCCCTATGCCGAGGTGTCCAGTGAGGGGTTGAGAGGGCCTGAAATGCAGGCCACACTCTTTTCCAGGCTGGGGATCCTGGAGAAAAGGAACCCTCCCACTGTGTTCTTGGGGCAAGCCCTGCCCAGAGAGAATCTGTTTTCTGGTTCTACCAAAGCCCTGGAGTAGTTGCGCTGTACCCCAGCCACCTGAGCTGGTGAACACGTATCCACACTTGCCTGAGCTGCACACCCCGAATGCTCCCCCCCGCCCTGGGCTTCCGCCTGGCCCTTGCAACTCCCCCTCCCCCTCCCCATCTACTAGCAGTCCTGGGGCTGCCTGGGAGTCCCCAGGGGGCATCCTGGGCGCTGAACGGCTGCACCCTCAGAGTGTGGCCCGAGGCAGCTTCCTGCCTCATCCCTGGGGGCTTGTTAGATGTTCCTGGCACTGCGCCCATTCCGGGCAAGCCTGTATTGGCCATTGATGCTTGGCCTGGGGCCCTTGGGCCCTTCCTGCATGCGCCTCTAGAGAGAAGTGCATGGAACTGGAGACTACACCCCCTTTCCTGCCACCTGCCCTCCCCTACTGTATCCCCTGAGCCCCTGGGACCTGATGCCATCATGCACCAAGTCTGTGGTTTACAACAGTCCTTAAACTGGAGTTTCCCGTGTGCTTTGCCTCTGGAGTCCCTCGCTGAGAGCCCTCATTACTGTTGGTGACCAGCACATTCTTAGGGCCCCCTGGGGGGTTGTGTTCTCCCCCAGTGGTCAGAATGGGGAGGAATGCTGGGGGACAGTCCTCGGGGACTCTGGGGTGAGCTGGAAGTCTCTGTGAAGGGCATGGTTCAGTGAAGAGTGTGGAATTTGAGTTCTTTTGTACCAAAAGCTGCCCTGTGGACTCCAAGGAGCTGTGTGTGGTCAGGAGCAGGACAGACACAAATATGGGACCCCCAGCCTGGCCACGGGGGTAGAAGGGATCCCGTGACTAGAGGTCTCCTTATTTGGCAATTCGATTACCAAAATGTGCCATTCCCCTGCCCCAGAAGTGCCTCACCGGAGAGCTCTGGACACGGGGTCTGAAGCAGCCTGGAAAGAAACCAGTGGCCTGCAAACTGCAGTCACAAAACCCCACTGAGGAGAGAGAGCAGAGTCCTCAGCACTAAGCAGCTGCGGGTCTGACCCTGCAGCAGGCACCTGGGGTCAAGGCCCTGAGAGGCCCTCTTGCTGGTACCTTGTTTAGCCTTCTGCGTGCTGGCTTTGGCCTCAATTTGGCTTGAGCCTTTGTCTTCCCCTGTTGGAGGCTCTTCGGTGCCCTGGCTGGGGAAGCTGATTCACCACCCTCACTAAATACGCCCCCCCCGGGGCGAGGTCCCTGGCATCCCCCAAACCTGTCTTCAGCTTGCCAAGATAGTACGAGCAGGACCCACCTCCCGGCTTCCGAGAGGATTACATGAAATAATGTATGTAAAGCGTCTGGCACAATGCCTGGCACGTGCTGCGTCCCCGTGGAGGGGAGCAGCGTCCCCTCTGCTGGGCTAGCAACTCCTGCCCGCCTGGCTTGGTGAGTTTATTTGCACCAGCTTGGTGCCTGCCGCCTGAGTGCTGGCCGTGCACAGCCTTCTGCTAGACGCCAAGGCCAAAGGCGCTGCCCCCACACAAGGGGCCAAGGGGTGCAGCCCTACCCTACCCTGGCATAGAAATCACAGCAAGGCCCCTACAGGCCAGCTGGTGGCCAGGGGTCCTGCTTAATTTAGCCCATTTTTCAAGTGCCCCTGGTTGTTGTGCTCTGACGAAGGACTCCTTTGTCCCAGGGATCGCCTCTGCTTGGAGCTGGACACCACCCCCCCTTCCAGCTGGCGAGCAAGGCCTGAGTGCCAGCCCAGAAGAGCTCTAAGCTTGCACAGTGTTGGGGGCACCAGATTGGTCCTGAACTTGCAGCCCTCCTGCCTCAGCCTCCCAGAGTGCTAGGATCACAGGCGTGTACCTCTGTGCCTGACTCTTTATAAAACCACTGCTCTTATATGACCGTTTCTGCCACAGGGCTGCAGCCAAGCCCCTCTGGTGTTTGGTGGCATGGCTGCTGGATCCTAGAAGAAGGTAGCAGGAGGTAACAGATACAGGGCTGCCGTGGGCACCAGCCTTTGGTTGTCTTGTCTGACATCCTGGGTCGCTGGGGATCACAGAGGGGAGGTGTTTTGTTCGCCTCATGGAGTTCTGCTTCCCAAGCCTGTGACCTGGCCTTTTCTGTGCTCTTCACACATGGGTCCCTGAAAGCCCCTCCTCTACCCCAGTGTGGTTCCGAGAGGGTGGCCTATGGCCAGCAGTTCAGCAGGACAGTGGCGAAAGACAGAAGTCCTTGTTCTACATTCTACTGTACTCGAAATGGGCCAGTAACCAACTTGTCTCCTGTCTTTGGCCTCCTTTTGCCCATCCTCAGGAAAGGGCTAATGGGGGAGATGGAAGCCCACCCCTTGGGCAGTGCCAGCTGTGCCAGGTGCACTCTTGCACGTGGAGATGCATTGCTTTGTCTTGTGTGGAAGAGGACCCGCAGCTCAGAGGAGGTAGCTCCTCCCGCCAGGGTCCAGTGGCTGGACAGATAGGAACCACGCTGGGGACAGCTCCTTGACTCCACAACCATTCTTGTGATTTGTACCAAAGCAGTAGAAAGGCCCGGCTCAGCCCCGAGTCACTGCTGGCTTATAGACCCCATCTGGTAAAGAGATTGGGATCACTTCTGGAGGGGGTGTGGGGGCCAGCTGAGGCTCCCGAGGACATGGCCAAGACTACAGATGTGGCAGATGTGTTTGGGAACGCAGCGCCCGGAGACAGGGCAGATGTCTCAGACGGGGGTTTGCAGACAGGCAGGGGGCAGGGGCAGAGCCAACCTGGACATATATTTTGTTTGGCCTTCAAGTGACTTAGAAAAATTTTAATTAGTGACATTTAAAACTTGGGAAATTTTATATAAAAATTCAGATTTCCGGCTTCTTGGAAGATTTGGCAAGGCTGGGCCCCTTCCCATAGCACAGCAAGTATTTGGGCCTCAGCAGCAGCTAACTCCGCAGAGGTGCTCACTCCTGCCTCCAGATGATCGCGCTGTCCCCTTCCTTGTCCCCAGCTTCCTGCTGGAGTCGCCATGCGAGGTGGCCAGGTTGCGGGCTCTTGCCCAGGAAAGTGGGCTGCCTGTCCTGCATGGCAACAAAGAGTAGGGCTAGGGGAGTAGGGAGGGAAGGCAGCAGGAGGTGGGACCCCGAACCTGTGTGGCACCCAGAGATCTACCGTCTATCTCCAGCGATCCCACAGGGCCTGCAGCTTAGACAAGGTCGGTGACTTGCTGGGGTCACACAGCTGTCAGTGATGAAGTCAGGGTTCTCAGGTGGATCTTGGCTGTCCTGCTCATCTCCTGCCTCCCTTTGCATCTGAGGCCCCTCTCTGGATCAGAGCACCCCATGGTGGAGGATTCTGTCATTCACTCGTTCAGTCAACAAACATTTGTGGCAAAATTCCCTGGAACTCAACTGACACAAATATAGGATACAAATACTGATGACTCTGTCTTCATGCTTGAGGTGTCTCACCTTGGTGGAAGAGACAGTGTCACCGGTGTACCGTGAGAGGTGTGAATGGAAACCATGGGTACTCAGAGAAGGGACCATGAGATCCAGAAAGGCCTTTGTTGGAGGTGGAGCGGAGTCTCGGAGAGTGCATGTGCATGAGTCAAAGGGAAGGACGTTGCAGACGGAGGTGACTGCCTGGCTTGAGATTAGAGATGACAGAAGGGACCTTGAGTTGCAGCTCTGTGTCATCAGTTACAATGGGGGAGGGGCGTGGTGACAGTGGAGATCACAGAGACACTAGGTACCAAGCCAAGGAGGCGACTGGAAGGGGTGGGATTCACAAAGGGTCTCCTTGGAAGAAGGGGCTTGAGGTCAAGAGCCTCAGCGTGGTTGAAGTGAGGGCATGGATGTTGCTGTCAGAGTGAGAGATGCAGGGCTGATGCCTGACCCCAGAGAGCAAGAAGCTCCCAGAGCACAATCCTGAGAGCTAAAATGTGCTTAGTAACAGACTTGGGAGAGGGGGTCACAGGTTCAAATCCCAGCCCCACCACTTCCTAGTTGAAAGAGGGAGACCACAGATCCAACCCCATCACTATTTTGGTAGGATTATGTAACTTAATTCACCAAAGATGTTAAAATACTATCTTCTGAGGGGTGGAGGTCCAGAAGGGAGACATGGCGTGATCCTTGAGATGGTTGGGTACAGACAGGGCGAGGCCATCCCTGGCTCTGGAGGGCTGACACCCACCCGCCCACCACCCCACCAATGTGAGGCCTGCCCCTGGGAGAGAGCAGGCGGAAGGAGAGGGGATAGCTGGGTTCTGCTCTCTTCATAAGTTTGCCTAAAGAGTGGGGAAGGTGCAGAAGTTTCTAGAATGGACATTGAAGAAAACTGCTTTCTGAGTTGGGTGAGTCTGAGGAGGTTGGGGCCACAATTGAGATCATTTGTGTCTGGTGGCTCCAGTTTCCTTGGGCTATGAGGAGAAAGGGGGACCCATGGGCAGAGGCCTCAGGAGAGAGTAGAGTCTGGGCAAGGAATGGAGGTGCTAACCATGGTTCTGGGGCTGAGGTGGTTGCCATAGCCCATCTTGCTGTGGCAGGGAATCCACCACATATAGGCCACCTGGGTTCCTGAGAGGAGCCCTTGGTCAGCTCACGTGGGCCCTGGCGTGGGCAGCCAGGAGAGGCGTTCCAAGGTGCACTATCCCCAGGAAGTCCAGTGCTTACCTTTCTCTTTCCCCCTTCAGCATTGGGGGTTGAGCCAGTTTTCTGTTTTTATTTTTATTTTTTTGTGTGTGTGGGTACCGGGGGTCGACCTCAGGACCTCGCACGCCAGCAGGGGCCCGTCCACTGAGCGATATCACCAGCCCTTTTTTCGTATGTGGGTTCCGGGAGTCGAACTCGGGCCCTTGCGCTTGCCAGGCAGGCGTGTACACCACTGAGCCATCTCACCAGCCCTGTTTTTATTTTTTTTTAGAGAAGGGTCTCACTAAGTCACTAAGTTGCCCAAGCCGGCCTTGAACTTGAGATCCTCCTGCCTCAGCCCTCTAGAATGCTGCAGTTACAGTCATGCAACATCTTGCCTGGCCCCATGGGAAGGACTCTGGGCACACAGTTCACCTGCAGGGACCCTGCCATGGTTGTGCCCTGCCTTGGCCTGCTGATGCCAAAGCCAGTACATGACTTGGTGCTTATACATCCTGGGGGAGAGGAAGTGCGCCCAGGTTACTGGCTGTGCCTTCGTTTGTGCTGACTAGCCTAGTCAGCACGCTGTGTGGGGTGGCACTCCTGCTGGTGTGCATGGCCAGGGTCCCTCTGACTTGGCATGTGGTCCCTGAGACTTGTCCCCACCCAGGCCCTCTGTCGGGGGGGGCTTGGTTGCCTCCTCATCACAGGCCCCCCTTGGCCTGACACCGCGGTCCCTGGCCGCATCATGCTGGGGCCTGTTGAGGGCAGGGTGCAAGGGCCAGGTCAGCGTCTCGCCACAGAGGAGAAAGGTGGGGTGTGGCTCTGAGTCACAGCACTGCCACAGCTCACTGGCTGGCCCAGGCTGGGGACTGCCCAGGGTGGGGATGGTGCTGAGACCTCTTCCCGTCTCAGCCCAGAGAGCTTCAAGCTTCCGGCTGAGTCACAGGGACAGGGAGAGACTCAAGATGGGGCTGGGGGCTGAGTCGCTCCCCTGTCACTTCCTGCCGTTAGCCTATGCCCCTGAGGTGGGGTCACCCTCAGGTGGCACCTGTGTGCCCAGCCCAGCGTGCCCTCCTGGGAAGCTTGGTGTGGGGCAGCCCCGATCAGCCCCCTTCCTTCCGTCGGGGGTAGCTGCCTTGACAGGCACTGGCCCTGGAGAAGCCATGGTGTAGGCCTGGCAGCGGGACAGGGAGTGACAGCCAGCCGTGGCCAGGTAGATGGGTCTGGAGGTGTCTAATCAGAGGGACAGGCTCTTTGGCACTTGAGCCACAACAGAGAACAGCATAAAAGTGACTGACCTGAGGGTACCAACCCTCACGGGGCAGGTGCAGCGACACCCCACTGTCACCTCTGCATGGAGAGTGCCCAGGAGAGGGCACACAGGCAGGGACAAGCCCTGCAGTTCTGTGGGGAGACACACACACACACAGGCAGGGGCTGTACTGTCACTCTGGCACCCCAGAGGTGACCCCAGGCACCCAAGGGCTTAGGCAGCAGCACCACCTGAACAGCTGAGCGCAGGCCCACTCATGCGTGGGACGCCCCGTTTTTTTCTGAGCTGTGCTCACTGGAGCCCGCTTGGGTGTGGTCAGGGTGGCCTGGGCCGGGTGCTGTGCCCGTGTGGAAGGAGCCAGTGCCCTACCGCCCTGCCCTGCTGGCACCGCTCTCTGAGCTGGATTTTCCTGCAGGGCTTTAGCTTTTGTTTTTGAGCCACTTGAGCGCTGGTCGTGTGCCAGACGCTGTGCCAGTGCAGGGATAACGTGTGCGGAGTTGTTTTGAGTACAGCGTTTAGTAAATGTGGGTCATTATACATGTTTTTATTTACATGCATATGCTCATTTCTTCTCATCACAGCCCTGTGAGGCAGGCTGCTATTATTCTCCCCATCTTACAGATAAGGAAAGTGAGGCTTTCAGAAGTTACTTGGTGTAAGCTGGGTGTGGTGGTCCACACCTGTCATCCCAGCACTCTGGAGGCTGAGGGTCGCTGCCAGTCTGCACTACGTAGGGAATTCAAGCCCAACCTGGGGTACACAGCAAGACCTTGTCTCAAAAAATAAAACAAAACAAAAAGTAAGTGAGTGGCAGGGGCTGGATTGGAACCCCAGTCTCTGGCTTCAGTCTGCACTCTGTCTTGTTGAGTTGCCTCATGGGGAGGCCAGCCCCAAGGACTGGGGGATCATGATGGCCAAGGTCCTCAGCGCCCCATGGCTTTAAGTCAGGCTTGGCAAGGGGGATGAGGCCAAGCTCCCCAGAACAGGAGGGCTTGGCACAGAGGGCCCCTTGCCCACCCCTCCACACTCCACCTTCTGTCCTTCTGTCATTTGTCCCAGTGCCCCCAGTGTGGCTGGAGGCGACATGCAGGCTCTTGGGCAGCTGGCTGGTTTGGAGAGCTAGGCCAGCCGGCCTCTGTCTGCGGGACCCTGGGCAGCTTGGCACCACCCTTCCAGGTCTAAGTAGGGTAACGCTGCCATCTCGGACTTCAGCCTATCTCTGGTTCTTGGCATTTCTGTCTGGACAAGTGCCAGGGTGGCCTCCTGCTGGGAGTGGCAGGACCCGTCCAGGTGGACGCACCTCCCACACCAGCGCAGCAACTGAGCACTGGCATTGGGAGGCTGCAGCCCTGCCCATCCCAGAAACACAGGGCAGCAGGAGCTAAGGGGGCTCAGTAGTGATTTGTCTTGGTCTCTCTGATGCCCCTCAAGACTCCTGTGAGCCCCCAGTTGACCCCTTCCTGCCCTGCCCGAGGCCCTGCTCAATGCTTGGGCGCCTGCTCCAGAATCCCCTGTGAGCTGGGGAATTGCTTCTTCTTGGACCCCCACCCAGACCAGCAGTGGCAGAAGCTCTAGGGACAACCCTGGGTCCCAGGTGACTTTGCTGCATCCCATGCTGGGTGGGTGAGGTTTCAGAGAGGAAACTTCCTGTGTTGGCCTCCCATTCCAGTTCCTTTTCTGCTGGGAGGCTCTGCAGAAGTTGCTTAGCCTCTCTGAGCTTTGACTTCCCCATTTGGAAGCTGGGCATAAAATAGTCCTTGCTTGTGAATGCCAAGGTTAGCATCTGCAATGTGTTTATCATGGCCCCTTCACAGTGGGGACCTGCAGTGACCAAGGAGGGTCTCCTTAGGATGGTGTGTCTTCCCAGGAGCAAAGCCCAGAAGGGCAGACACACACTGGCTCATGGTGTAAGGTGCCAGTGGTGGGGATTGCACCGGGGTCTGTTGGAGCTTCTGCCCTGGCAGAGGTGGTCTCTGCTGGCGCCTTCCTTTGCCTCTTGGTGTAGGCAACAGTGAGGACAAAGTAACTTCATTCCCTTTTCTCTTTGGTTACCAGGCGGCTCGGTGCTAATTGTGCCACCCATCTCTAGTAGTTGTGTGAAGGTCTTATGACCTGCAGTGTGACTCTTTCCCTTCTTTCTGGTTTAGATGTCTTTTTCAGATGTTTTTTCCTCTCCCTCCTGAGTTTAATGTTATCTATCTATCTATCTATCTATCTATCTATCTATATATTTTTTTTTTTGTCTTTTTGAGACAGGGTCTCGCTATGCAGTTCAGGCTGGCCTTGAACTCACTTCGTGGCCCAGTCTGGCCTCAAACTCACAGCGATCCTCCTGCCTCAGCCTCCTGAGTGCTGTGATTACAGGTGTGCGCCACCACGCCTGGCTAATGTCTATATTTTACTACCTTCTTTCCTTTGGGTTTTCGCTTCCTCTGGAACCAGGCTGAGGGGGATGTAAGATCTCGACATCTGGACAGGCGTGCAGCTTCGCATTTCTTTGTGCCTGTCAGTGTTCTTGCTTCCTGGGCTTCAGGGCTGTTCGCATGGTCACAATCCACTGGTCAGTCAGGGTGAGCCCTTTGGTCAGGGGGCTGCTTTCGCTTGTTTTTCTGTTATCAGCTGTTTAGCATTTTTTAAATAATTTCTCTCCAAACCCTGTAGTAATTCAGAGCATAAATATACCCTGTGGGTATATTTTCTTCTTTCTTTCTATGTCTTTTACTTTATGCACATACAACCTGCACATTGTAGAATCTAAAAATGATAAAGGAAACGGAAAATAAATTGCCTGTAATTACCTGTAATCCTGCCAGGGATCCTATTTTTCAGGGGTTTTCGTTGTTGTTGTTGTTCAATTTTTTGTTTTGTTTGTTTCTTTTGTTTTTGTTTTTTTCTTTAGTTGCCTGGGCTATTCTTGAACTTGGGGTTCTCCTGCCTCAGTCTCCAGAGTCATTGGGACTACAGGGTGTGCCATTACACCCGGCCCATTTTTCAGCATTTTGTGATATAGTCTTCTGGGTTTTTTTGTGTTTCTGTTTTTTTTTTTTTTTTTTTGTACAAAATAAAAGAATCTGACTACATATACTGTTTTTCTTTTCATGGGGAGGTACCAGGAATCGAACTCAGGACCTCGTGCTTGTCAGGCAGGCACTGTGCTGCTGAGGTATATCCCCGGCCCCCATATACTGTTTTATAACCTTTATTTTCATGTGGTGATAGATACTTAGTATCTCTTCTCATTATTCTCCAACAAGGAATAATACTTAAATTTTGTATCAAGGGCACATGCACACAATTTTTTAGAAAAGCATAAAAGGGCTCCTTGTAAAGAGCACAACCTATCGTGGTGTTCTCCAGCCCTGGCTAAGGGGGCGCCTCACAGTCACTTAAGGTTCGTGTCTTCTGGCAATTTCCTCCACATTGTGAAGTAAAATGCTCAGGCCGCCTTTCTTACATATCTGACTTCCTGACGCTGCTGAGAGAAATGCGGCTTCCTAGCCCCTTCCCACCTCTTCCCAGCATACAGTATTCTGCCACAGTGATTGTTTCCTCTGTTACTTTCCTTGGGATTTAATGATACACTGAGGCTGGGGGTACAGCGCAGTGGTAGAGTGTATGTTTTTTTTGTGTGTGTGTGTGGGTACCGGGGGGTCGACCTCAGGACCTTGCGCGCCAACAGGCACCCGTGCCGCTGAGCGATATCACCGGCCCCTTTTTCGTATGTGGGTTCCGGGAGTCGAACTCGGGCCCTCGCGCTTGCAAGGCAGGCGCTTATGCCGCTGAGCCATCCCACCAGCCCCATAGAGTGTATGTTTAAAGGGTACCACAATCATCGTTGTCATCGTTGACGCCACCAAGTCGTCTTTTTTTTTTTTTTTTTTTGGTGGAACTGGTGTTGAACCCAGGGGTGTTCACTCCCAACCCTTTTTATTTTTTATTTTGAGACAGAGTCTTGCTAAGTTGCCCACACTGCCTCCAACTTGTGATCTTCCTGCCTCAGCCTCTCATAGCTTGGATTACAGGCATGTGGCACCACACCAGGCTCTATTTCTTTTTTTAATGTCTGGTATAATCCTCACTTTTGCTTTATTTTTTTCAGTACTGGGGATCAAGCCCAGGGCCTTGCATACATCCCAGCCACTGAGTGCCTCTTGCCTGACCCTTTTCACTTGAGGAAGATTAGAGTCTGCACTCTTCCTTGGCCACGTCCCCGCCCAGCGCTCCACCGTGTTATGGTGCCATGACTCAAGGCTGATAACATCTGTGTTCTGTTCAGTAACCACTGGTCTCCCAGGAGGGCCTGGGGCTGGCTGTCAAAGTTGAAGGCCAGGGCCCCGTTTGCACTACTCTGTTAGGGTGAGCCACCTTCGGCCACAGGGCCCAGGGTGGACTGTGCATGTGTTCCCTTCTCTTGGCAGCAATTCCGTTGGTTTTTTTTTGTTGTTGTTGTTGTTGTTTTTTGTTTTTTTGAGACAGGGTCTCACTATGTACTGCAGGCTGGCCTTGAACTCATCTTATAGCCCAGACAGGCCTCAAACTCACGGCAATCCTCTTGCCTCAGCATCCTGAGTGTGGGGACGACAGGTGTATTCTACCACACCCAGCTTATTTCCTTCTCTTTGGGTCCAGCGCCACTCAAGGAGGGTGTTAAATGTATTTTCCTTTCTTCTGTTATGTACTCAGAATCCATGACTTTATAGTTTTTTTTGTATTTTGATCATACCTTTCTTTTTTTTTTTGTGGGTACTGGGGGGTCGATCTCAGGACCTCGCGCGCCAGCAGGCACCCGTGCCACTGAGCGATATCACCGGCCCCTTTTCCGTATGTGGGTTCCGGGAGTCGAACTTGGGCCCTCACGCTTGCCGGGCAGGCGCTTAAGCCGCTGAGCCATCTCACCAGCCCATTGACCATACCTTTCTTGTACAGCTTGTTCTTGTTTTACTAGTTTCTATTACAGTGTGCTTGTTGCCAGCTGTGTAGTAGTCCACTGAACAGAGTATCATCATTTATTTTCTTTTTCTTTTTCTTTTTTTTTTTTTTGTGGGTACCGGGGGTCGAACTCAGGACCTCATGTGCCAGCAGGCACCTGTGCCGCTGAGCAATATCACTGGCCCTTTTTTCGTATGTGGGTTCCAGGAGTCGAACTCAGGACCTCACACTTGCCAGGCAGGCGCTTATGCCACTGAGCCATCTCACTGGCCCTCATCATTTATTTTCATTGACCCCTAGGATCAGACTCAGGCTATTTCCACTGTTTCATTCATGTGAATGGTGGTATAATTAGCGTCCTTTTACATACATTTCTGTGCATTGCTCCTTCTTTTTCTTGTTAGACAGGATCTCACTATGTAGCCCAGGCTGGCTTCAAAATTGAAGTGAGCCTCCTGAGTGCTGGGATGACAGGAGTGCGCCACCACACCCGGCCATTGCTTTTTTTTTTGCTTTGTTTTGAGACAGGGTCTCACTATGTAGCCCAAGCTGGCCTCGAACTCATAGCAGTCCTGCTGCATCTGCCTTCCAAGTGCTGGGATTACAGGTGTGCATCACCATGCCTGGCCCCATTGCTTCTTTTTTTTGTTTGTTTGATATTTTATTGTTTCTTACATAATATTGGTGAGACCAGGAATGCTGCTTCCGCATTAAACAGGCCCCCATCCCATTGCCAGCCCCTGGCCTCCCATTGCCTTGCTGGCCGCCTTCCATTAACCTGGCCCATTCTAGAGGTCTGTACTAGAGGTTTCTCCTGGGAGACCAGGTCACACCCATCTTCCTTCCCCCAGGCTCCAAAGAGCGGCCAATCCTGAAGTTTGAAGCCCAAAACATCTCCAACTACACAGCCCTTCTGCTGAGCAGGGACGGCAGCACCCTGTATGTGGGTGCCCGGGAGACCCTCTTTGCGCTCAATAGCAGTGCCAGCTTCCTGCCAGGCGGGCAGTATCAGCAGGTGAGTGGCTCTGGAGCTGGCCCAGCTGGCAGAAGGAGGACAGCAGGAGGCCCAACCTTCTTGCTGCCAGGATACGGGCGGGTGAGGAGGGCAGCCTGGGGACCCCTGGGCCCCCGCACACTTACCCCCTCTTCCCCAGCTGCTGTGGCCCGCGGATGCAGACAGGAAACAGCAGTGCAGCTTCAAGGGCAAGGACCCGAAGGTGAGCCAGCCAAAGGGTGGCAGGGCTGGTGGGGGGGTGGGGGGCAGAGCGGGCAGCAGAGGCAGGAGGTGGGGGTGGGCACACAGCCAGGGGTGGCGGAGAGGCCACAGGCTTCTGAGATAGTGGCCACATCTGGGTTCAAATTCCAGCCCCAGACTTAGAATCTCTTGGAGCATGGACAGGTTGATTGACCTTGCCCAGCCTTAGTGTACCCACCTGTAAGATGGGGACAAGGACGCTGGTATCACTGGGCTTCCTCAGGCTGCAGCGAGCTCATAGGTGGAAGGCACCAGCCACATAAATCCCGGTACACATCAGCTTCCGCCCGAGCAGGGATAGGGGAGTGGGAAGCTGTGTCTATCTGCATCTGGTCACAGATGTTGCAGGTCTGACGGAGAGGCTGGTTTGGTTTGGGCCGAACCATTGGGTGGGGTATGGCCCAAGCCAAGGTTCCCCTGGGGGAGCCCACTGTCTTCAGAGGCTTCCTAGTCCTGAAGGCAGCGGGTGGCATCCAGGGCACCAGACTTGGGGTCAGGACACAGGTTCAAGTCCTGGCTGTCCCTGACTAGCTGTACCTGTATTCAGCAAACACTTGTTAAGCATTTGGTCTACCTTTTTTTGTGGTATGAGGGATCAAACCAGGGCCTTGCCTTGCCAAGCAGGGGCGCTGCCACTGAGCTATATCCCAGGATCAGTTAAGCACTTATTTACGCCTCTTTACTTCAGGCAGTGGTGATATGATTGTGGAAAAAAGAAAAGAGCCAAGCCAAGTGTGGTGGTACACACCTGTAATCCTAGCACCCTGGGAGGCTGAAGCAGGAAGATCACAAGTTTAAGCCCAGCCTGAGCAATTTAAGCAGTACCCTGCCTCAAAAAATAAAAAAGGGCTGAAGATGTGGCTCAGTGCAAAGGCCTTGGGTTCAATCCCCAGTATACCAAACAAACAAACAAACCAGCAGAAAATCAATTTAAAAGGTGGTTGAGGCAGGAGGACTGCAAGTTCTAGCCCAGCCTGAGGTACATAGCAAGACTGTCTCAAAAAAAAAAACAAAAGAAAAAAAACAGTGTTCCAGTTATACTTAATTTAAAATGAGACATCTGAGCCTGGCATGGGCCAGGCCCTGGGTTTGATCCCTAGTACCACAAAAAAGCAAAAGGAAAGACATTTGAGCCAAGCTTGAGAAGGAGATGAGGGAGTTGGCTGGGACATATCCAGGAAAGGACAGGACTCTGGGCTTGCGATGTGGTCCCCCTGTGCTTCGAAAAGTTCTCCTTGCCTAGCATGCTAGAGTAGCCTCCATGGGGCAGAACAGGAGGCCAGTGAGGGGTGAGAGGTGACAATGGCTTGTTATGGTGTCAGTGAAGGCAGTGAGAAGTGGTCGGATTCCAGATGGGTTTGAGGCAGGAGGAGTGCTGCGAGTTCGAGGCCAGCCCGAACCACATAGCAAGACCCTGCCTCAAAAGAAAATCCAAAGAAAGGGGTCATGTTTGAGGATGGAGCCAGTAGGAGTTCTGGGTGGAAAACCGTGGAGTTCGAGCAACTCCAGGCCTAGTGCCTCAGCCACTAAGAAGGTGGAGCTGCTGTAGGAGGGCAGAAAGGTGACAGGCAGGCTGGGGAGCGGTCAGCACTGGGCCAGAGGCTTGGTTCCAGGTGCTGTGTGCCTGGGGCGCAGGTTCAGGCTAGGTGTTCCCTCCTGCCTTGGGCTGTGCCTTATTCTCTAGTTGGTTGGGAGGGACCTTTGGGCTCTCCTGAGCCTCTGGAAGGGCCTTGAGGGCCGGAGGGAAGGAACTGCTGCCAGCCCAAGGAGCTGCAGCCCAAGGCCCCTGCCATGCGCTCACGGCACCCGTCCCTCTCTGCAGGAAGCTCCAGTTCCCTCATCTGTTCCCACACTTGAGTGCCTCAGCCCAAGGTCCCCATAGCAGCGGCCCTGGCCCTGGGGAAGAGACCTGGGCCTTCATCCTGTCCCTTCTTCCCCTAGCGTGACTGTCAGAACTACATCAAGATTCTGCTGCCACTCAACAGCAGCCACCTGTTCACCTGTGGCACTGCGGCCTTCAGCCCTCTGTGTACCTACATAGTGAGTGCTCCCGCCCTGGGGCCCCTGCTCTGCCCAGGGCACTGATCCTGGCACTGGTGGGGGGCTTCCTTGGAGAACCCTGAGGCCTGGGACCCTGCTCGTCAGCATCTGCCCCTGCCTTCACTCAGTCCTCAGTCCACCCCTCAGCACACACCCCTGGCTTTCTCCTCTAGCAGAGGGCAGCCTTGGGGGTCGGGAGTGGATCCCCAGCTTTGGAGTCAGAAATACCTGGCTTGGTCTTGTGGTGTTTTAATAACTTTTTGATTCTCGCCTCCTGTGGGTGAACAGGGGAGACAGTGTCCATCACAGACCAGGCAGCACCAAGCTGGTGCTGGGTGAGGGGTATGGCCTCTCTGACACCTGTGCCCTTCTGTCCTACACCCTGCACCTGCCGGAGGTCTCTCTGCTGGCTGCCCCCATCCTTCACTTCCTCCTTCCCTGGCCCTCCTAAGCCCAACTGTCTGTCCCTCTGCAGAGCATGGAGAACTTCACCCTGGCACGGGACCATGCGGGGAATGTCCTCCTTGAAGATGGCAAGGGCCGTTGTCCCTTTGACCCCAATTTCAAGTCCACAGCCCTGGTGGTTGGTGAGTGTCGGGGCAGGAGGGGGGCCAGCTCTGGGCAGGGTGGGCCCCTGTGCCAATTCCCAGGGTGACAGTGGGACCATGGCCCACCCTGGGGTTTAACATTTCCAAGTTCCTGCTTCTGTCTCGGCCCACTGCAGGCAGGATGGATGGTGTTCGGGTCACCCTGGGCCCCCAGCGGGGAGAAGGGACCCGGCCAGGGCAGCCATTCTCATGGGAACATTTTCTTGGCAGATGGGGAGCTCTACACTGGTACAGTCAGCAGCTTCCAGGGGAATGACCCGGCCATTTCCCGCAGCCACAGCCCTCGCCCCACCAAGACCGAGAGCTCCCTCAACTGGCTGCAAGGTGAAGTTCCACCCTGCCCAGCGGGCAGTCAATGCCCAGGAGGGGACCTGCCCCAGGGTTCCTCTGCTGACTCTGTGCTCCCATCCGGCCCCCACAGATCCCGCCTTCGTGGCCTCGGCCTACATCCCCGAGAGCCTGGGCAGCTCACACGGTGATGATGACAAGATCTACTTCTTCTTCAGTGAGACCGGCCAGGAGTTTGAGTTCTTTGAGAACACTATTGTGTCACGTGTGGCCCGAATCTGCAAGGTGAGTGTGCGGAACCTGCAGGTAAAGGACCTCTGGTTTGGTTCAGGCCTTAGAGAAACAGCTGGGTCAATGGCCAACCTCGCTGTCCTCTTAAATTCAAAGAGCTCTCACTGGTGTTTTGGTGGTTTTTTTTTTTTTTTTTTTTTTTTTTGGAAAAGTGTGAAAATACAGAAAGGTACACACACAAATGATTTACAAGATACAGGGAGGGCATAGCATTGGGCTTAAGGGCAGAGACTCTGGAGACCCGGCTGCCAGAATCGATTCCCAGAATCCTGGGGTGCTGGGCAGGGACTTCACCCTCTGGGTGAAATAGCTCCCTTCTCTGTCAGATGGAAATAATAATACCAACAACCTCAGAATTGTTTTGTGCTTAAATTCATCCCTGGGGAGCTCTGAGGAATTTGGGGGGGTCCCTGATTAAACATGAACTCTTTTATTTTATTTTATTTTTTTGGTATCGGGAATCGAACTTGGGACCTTGCACTTGCCAGGCAGGTGCTTGTGCCTCTGAGCTATATCCCCGGCCAACACGAACTCTTAATGTTATGACCCCGCCAAGTCCATAAGAAGGGACCACTGAGCTAGGCTGGGCTCGAACTTGCCATCCTCCTGCCTCAGCCTCTTGGAGTGCCCAGATTACAGGTGGGCACCACCAAGCTCAGCCCTCCTGGAAGTTTTCTTGACTTCAGATGGAACTGTGTCCTGGCTCTTGCTCTTTCTTCTTCTTTTTTTTTTTTTTTTGTGGGTACCGGGGGTCGACCTCAGGACCTCACGCGCCAGCAGGTGCCCGGGCCACTGAGCGATATCACCGGCCCTTTTTTTGTATGTGGGTTCCGGGAGTTGAACTCAGGACCTTGCGCTTGCCAGGCAGGTGCTTGTGCCGCTGAGCTATCTCACCGGCCCTCTTTCTTCATTTTTGGTGTCCATCAGTGAACACTTGGAGGGGATGGTAGGGCAGGCCCACACCTGCAGCCCCAGCTCTTCCTGTGCCTCAGCCCACCTATCCCCCTCCAGGGCGATGAGGGTGGTGAGCGGGTGCTGCAGCAGCGCTGGACATCCTTCCTCAAGGCCCAGCTGCTGTGCTCGCGGCCCGACGATGGCTTTCCATTCAACGTGCTGCAGGATGTCTTCACGCTGAGCCCCAGCCCCCAGGACTGGCGCCAAACCCTTTTCTATGGGGTCTTCACATCCCAGTGGTAGGACCCAGGCCTTGCTAGGCACAGGAGGGCAGAGGGCAGCCGGGGCCTGGCCCAGGAACCTGAGTGGGGCTCTGGGGTTGATCTGAAGTCTGTGTTGCAGGAATGGGGGGACGACCGAGGGCTCTGCCGTGTGCGTCTTCTCCATGGACGATGTGCAGAGGGCCTTTGGCGGCCTCTACAAGGAGGTGAACCGCGAGACGCAGCAGTGGTACACGGTGACCCACCCGGTGCCCTCACCCCGGCCTGGGTCGGTGGGTATCAGTGCCTGGTACTCAGGGTGTGGCTGGGAGGACTTGGGGCCCTGACCAGATCACACAGCTTCTCTGGATATTTTCATCTTTAAATTGGGGACACGCCCAGGCCCACTACTTAGATGTGATGTGGGTGTTGAGATGTCTTGAGTGCCCATAGTTACCTTGGGAGGGGACTCTGGAAGCAGCGCGAGAGAATAGGGAGGATGAGAGGGAGGGAGGAAAGGCAGGAAAGGTGTGTGCCTGAGTACTCCCTCTGTGGCAGCGGGAGCTGTGGGCCCCTCTCAGGGCGGCCAGCCGGAGTCAGACCCTCTGAGGGTCTGCTTCTGGGGGAGCCCACTGGGCTACAAGGAAAGAAGACAGGACTGTCACCTAGGGTCTGGTCACCTGTGACCTGCTAACTAAAGGAGCTCACAGCCGAGTGGAGGAGGGGGGACCAAATGAAGGGACAATGACAACACATACCACTGGTCCAGGGTCCCCTGGTGTGTTAACCCTCACAGGCAGAGGGCAGCAGGCAGCCCCAGGACCATGCTCAGCTGGGCCCTGCTCAGAACCAGGGTGGATGGAAGGGTACTGGGGGGGGGCAAGAAGAGGGTCACGGCACCTGAGGCCCAGGTGTGAGCGAGGTCTCCCCACACCCCAGCCTTGCCCTTGGCCTTCAGCCCAGCACACTGGTGCCTTGCAGGGGGCGGGTGATTCCCCACTGGGGAGATAGGGCCCATCCATTCCGGCTCACGCTGCTGTCTTCCTCAGTGCATCACCAATACTGCCCGGGAGCGGAAGATCCACTCCTCCCTGCAGCTTCCAGACCGCGTGCTGAACTTCCTCAAGGACCACTTCCTGATGGACGGGCAGGTGCGCAGCCAGATGCTGCTACTGCAGCCACGTGCCCGCTACCAGCGAGTGGCCGTGCACCGCATCTCTGCCCTGGGCCACACCTACGACGTCCTCTTCCTGGGCACTGGTGAGCACTTGCGACCCGGCAGGTTGGGGCAGGGGCATAGCTGGTGGATGCCGGGTACCAGGCACCGGGCAGTGGGCCATGGTGAGCAGGGCCTGAGATGCATCCCTGCCCCAGGTGATGGCCGGCTGCACAAGGCAGTAGGCGTCGGCCCCAGGGTGCACATCATTGAGGAGCTGCAGGTCTTCTCACCAGGACAGCCTGTGCAGAACCTGCTCTTGGACAGCCACAGGGTGAGTGGACAAGAAAGGAACCAAGGCTGCGTGCCTGGAGGTGGTGCTTCCTTGGCACCAGATAGTCCCCGCCTGGCTTTTCCTCTCCCACCCCAGCAAGGTGCAACATTATGGAATCCAGCCTTGTGGCATGGGCCAGCAGGAAGTTGGGGTGCCAGGAGAATAACAGTCCCCTTAGGGGTAGTTTTAGTGGGTGAGCAAGCCAGGTGTGGCCATGGATGGTGGCCCTGGGTACCCATGCCTGCCTCTCATCCCTGGGGTCTGGTTGTGCAGGGGCTGCTGTATGTGGCATCCCACTCGGGCATAGTCCAGGTGCCTGTGGCCAACTGCAGCCTGTACCGGAGCTGTGGGGACTGTGTCCTTGCCCGCGACCCCTACTGCGCTTGGGATGGCTCCAGCTGCACGGACATCAGCCTCTACCAGCCCAAGCTGGCCTCCAGGTGAGAGCTCCCAGAGGCCGTCCGGCCCATCGCCCCTGCTCCAGGTCTGTGTAGGCTCAGCACAGGGTCTCATTACACCCAGTCTCAGCCTGAGTGTTCATGAGCCTGCGCTCCCTTCGATAGTCCGTGTTTGCCTTCCCTGACTGAATGGGGGACAGGGTTGGTTGGGTATGAAGTGTCACAGCTGTGGAAAGCCTGGTAGGAGAATGTTGGTTGGCATGTGAACATGTTTTAGTGACAATAAGGTAAGGGTTAAAATTATATTCAGCTAGGAGTGGCACATGCCTGTGATCCCAGTACTCTAGGAGGTTGAGGCAGGAGGCTCACAAGTTCCCAGTCAAGCCTGGGGAACTTAGCAAGACCCTGCCTAATTTTAAAAAATTTTAAAAGAGCTGGTAGGCACGCATAGTGGTGCATGCCTGTGATCTTAGGACTCAGGAGGCTGAGGCAGGAGGATCACCATGAGTATGAGGCTAGCCTGGGCTACATAGTGAGTTCAAGGGCAACCCAAACTACCTAGTAAGAACCTGTCTCAAAAAAAAAAAAGAGAATGCGTATAAGCAAAAGACAAACTACCTGTGGGGCTAAGGATATAGTTCAGTATATACAAAAAAAAAAAAAACCCCAAATAAGCAAACAAAAACTGCCCCTTCCTCAGGGAATCAGAGATTTTTTTTTTTTTTTTTTTTTTTTTTTGGTGGGTACCGGGGGTTCGACCTCAGGACCTCGGGCACCACCAGGCGCCCGTGCCGCTGAGCGATATCACCGGCCCCTTTTTCGTATGTGGGTTCCGGAAGTCGAACTCGGGCCCTCGCGCTTGCCGGGCAGGCGCTTAAGCCGCTGAGCCATCTCACCGGCCCTAGAGATTTTTGATAATCTGTTCTCCTTGGTTTTTCTTACATATGTGTAAAATAAACAAAAATCCAAATGCTTTAAACAAACATGGGATCTATCCCATTTGTGGTGTTCTGTTTTTTATAGAAAAAGAACGCAAATTTATTACATGCCTAAGGCATGGGAATATTTGATCCCCTATTTGTAGTGTTTTTGCTTCATATATGAGTACATTTGGTGTCTGATTTGTATTTTAAAAAACTAGGAGCTGGGTGTGGTGACACATGCCTGTAATCCCTGCTATTGGGGAGGCTGAGATAGGAGGATCGCAAACTCAAGGTCAGCTTGGGAAACTTAATGAGAGCTTGCCTCGAAATTTAAAATAATGGTTAAAAAAAAGAAAGGACTAGGAATGTAGGATATAGCTCAGCATAGATGCCCCTGGTTAATCTCTGGCATTGGGAAAGGTTTATGAGGTAGGTCCCTGCTTGTGTATTACTCAGAGCTATTTACATATCCAGAAAGTCTGCAGGCCTTCAGAGGCTTTTGTCATTCAGGGAAATAGTCTGGCACTTTGGTTTGCACGGGAGATGCTCAGAGACATAGAGGGCTGGGGAATCGGCACACGAGTCTCTTTCCGACCTGGTGCTTGGGGCCTGGTGTGCCGAGCTCGGGTCCTCTCCCCAGGTCTGAGTCTGCGTCTACGGGCTCAGGGTTTCCTGGCTGATCTGGGACCCTCTTTCGTCCTCAGGCCATGGATCCAGGATGTTGAAGGGGGCAATGCCAAGGAGCTCTGCCACATGCCCCTGTCCTCTGTAACAGCAGGTGAGGGACCCCTCGAAGGCTGGTGGGGGGGTGCCCATCTGCTGGGATGACTCCTCCAGGCACTGGCGGGAAAAGATCCCTTTCCTCATCCTCCCGCCTCCAGCCCTGTGAGCAGGTCTCTCAAAGTGAGCTTGAGACAGTCCCCAGAGTCCCCATCACAGCCAGGGTGAAGGGGTCAGCCTATGGCCACTGTAGACCACCGCACCCTCTACCCAGTGTCTCCTCTGCCCACAGGCCGGAAGCCGTGTGAGCACGTCCAGTTCCGGCCCAACACAGTGAACACCTTGGCCTGCCCCCTTCTGTCCAACCTGGCCAGCCGGTGCTGGCTGCACGACAAGGCCCCTCTCAATGCCTCGTCCTCCTACCGGGTGTTGCCCACTGGGGACCTGCTGCTGGTGGGCAGCCAGGAGAGGCTGGGGGTCTTCGAGTGCTGGTCACAAGAGGAGGGCTTCCAGCAGCTGGTGGCCAGCTACTGCCCGGAAGTGGTGGAGGATGGGGTGGCACACCGAACAGACCGGGGCGGTAGCGTCCCTGTCATCATCAACACATCGCGGGTGAGCGCGCCAGCTGCCGGCAGGTCCAGCTGGGGTGTGGACAAGTCCTACTGGAATGAGTTCCTGGTGATGTGCACACTCTTTGGACTCGCTGTGGTGCTTCTGTTCCTGTTCTTCCTCTACCGGCACCGGGACGGCATGAAAGTCTTCCTGAAGCAGGGGGAATGTGCCACCGTGCACCCCAAGACTCGTCCTGTGGTGCTGCCACCTGAGACCCGACCGCTTAATGGTGTTGGTCCCCCTAGCACCCCACTGGACCACCGAGGCTACCAGGCTCTGTCAGATAGCTCACCAGGGCCCCGGGTCTTCACAGAGTCCGAGAAGAGGCCACTTAGCATCCAGGACAGCTTTGTTGAGGTGTCCCCCTTGTGCCCTCGGCCCCGGGTCCGCCTGGGCTCTGAGATTCGTGACTCTGTGGTGTGACAAGGCCACCCTGGCTTTAGGGCTGTGACTGCTTAGAGGGTGTCGGCTGGACTCGTGCCTCATGAATACGGCGGCGGTGCCTGCCCTCAGGAGCCTGGGGGGTGCCCAGCCTACTGCTCTCCAGCCATGCGCAAGGCCCCTACCACCCAGCCCGGTGACCCGACAGTCCTCTACAAAGAGGGGGGGTCTGTCCTCCAGGGCCAGGGGGCCTGCCTGGCTGGGCAGGACAATGCTCCTTACATAAACTGAGCCCTTTGTTTAAAAAAACAGCTGAAAATGTGAAACCAGAGAGCGCGGGAAGAGAGATGATGGAGATGCCACACACACCACCACCCAGTTCCCTCCCTGCCTCCCAGCACTTCTGGTGACACATCCCAGGTGGTGTGGAACAGAGATGAAAACCCTGCGCTACTGGCCTCTTCTACTTTCACCTTAGCCTACTGCCCCACTGTGCTTGCTCACCAGAGCCGGTGGCCAGCTCACACCAGCCAGCCAGGATGTAGCTCGGTGCCATCACCTGCACCTCAGGGACCAGAGGGCTGGCTGGCTGTGCAGCCCTTCCCAGGCCCTGGGCCCAGACACCGGTCTTGGACCTTTCCAGCCTGTATCAGGCTGTGGCCACAAGGGAGGAGCATGAGCTCAGTTTTGACACGTAGCCCTTGCCCTCAGGAAGAGACTGTTGACTGCCTTCCTTCATCCCTGCCTGAGAACCGTGTGTCCCTTGCACCATGTCAGCCCCTCTTCAAACTCGAGCACAGGGAACTCACTGGAGCCTGGCTTCTCCCAGCCCGGTTCCCCCTCACTTGTCTCCACTTCAAGGGATATTTACACTGCCCAGCACAGGGCCCTGAACGTCTGTGGGTTTTGTATTTTTTTTTTTAATAAAATGCACTTTACTTTTTCTTTTTTAAAATAAAGTCTGAAAAATTATTGTTTAATCATCATTCTTCCTCTTAAAGGACTTGAACTGTTTGAGACCGATCTGTTTCTGGGGGTTCTGAACCTCCTCCTGCCAGGCCTTGGAGCCAGCAGCAGCCCAGCCTGCAGTCGACATTACCCAGTGGAACACTGTTCTGGGGGAGGGTTGACTCCATTCACCTCAACCCCTTTATTCTATTTCCTTATTTATTTTGTGGGGGGATTGAACCCAGGGCCTCAGGCATGCTAGGCAACCATTCACTTGCATAGGGTCTCACTATGTAGTTCAAGGTGGCCTCAAACTCACAGAAATCCTCCTGGCTCTGCCTCTTGAGTGCTGGGATTATAGGTGTGTGTACCACCATGCCTGGCAGGAACCTTCTTTATTTTTTTAACTCTGCAGTTTTTAATTTTTCAAGTGATCATTTGGCAACACTGACTATCTTCTTTTAGTGTGCCACCTTTAAATTTTAACACATTGCTGGACAGGGTGCCAGGTGCCTGCCGTCCCAGGTACTCCGGAGGCTGAGGTGCAGGGAACAGTTGGGCCCAGGAGTTTCAGTTTATTCCAGGGATAGACCCTCATCTCAAAGAAAAACACAGAAAACATAGAAATTCATGTAACCACTACCATAATCAGGAACTGGGAGAATTCCCCCAATTGTGTGAGTGGGGCTGGGGAGTACAGCTTGATTTCTTGGTGGCCCCTTCTTTAGATGAGACTTATTCTTAGCATGATCAAAGGTTTCTAGAAGCCCAGTCTTTCCCCACTAGTGTTTCTAGTGTCACATGCAAGGGTCAAAACTTCTCAAACCTTTATTATTGATCAGTAGAAACGGCGATGACAGTAGCAGTGAGCAATGGAGAGGGCCCTCCCTGCCCTGGCCGACTGTGCAGTGCCAGCTCCAGGCTTGGCCAGCTTGGCCGGCCCTGACGACATGGGCGTGACCTTAGCCACAGCTCAGCAGTGGGAAGTTCTTGGACAGGGTGTGCTGAAACACACACTGCGGCTGCAGTCAGAGGACAATCTTAAAGGAGCTGCACAAGAAAAGAGTGGGTTGGATTTTCTTTTACCTTTCCCTTTTCTTTCTTTTTGACTTTTGTCTGTCTTTTTTTGGTGCTGGGGATGGAACCCAGGGCCTTGCCCACGCTAAGCATGCACTATGCCACTGAGCCACACCCCCAGCCCAAGTTGGTTTTCTGATGGAAGAGGAAGGTAGGAACTAAACCCAAACTTTTCACCTCTCCCCTAAGATCCCCAAAGAATTGGTATGGGCTGTGTCTGGGTATGTTGGTGCCCTCCCCACCAGAAGAGTGACTTGAGACATTCAGAGGGACCCAGAGCACTCTCTTGCCTCAGTACCACCTCCCATAATAGCATCCCAGATCCAAATGTAGCAAACGAGGACCAGTGAGTACCTGGAAGGCAGGGGAACCACTGTCATACCTGACAAAGTCTGGTGAACGTGAGATGACATGCTGGAACTCAGAGAGATTGATGGTCCCGTCCCTGTCAATGTCAGACTCTTCCAGGATCTGGGAATCGGAGAGCTTTAGGCTAGAGCCCCAGCCCTTCCCTCCCATGCACAGGGTGCCCAGGCCCAGCCAGGCCACCACTCACATTGTCAATGAGCTGCTTCATCTCTGAAGCGCTGAGCTGAGTGGCCTCGCCTTCACCCGTGAGACAGTTCACAAGCCGGCACAGGTCTTCTCTGTCCAGAGTTCCATCATCATCAAAGTCTAGCAAGCGCACACAGGAAATCGAGGAGAAATTGCAGTCAGGAAGAACTGCAGCTCACCAGGGGCTCCCATTTCCCAAGCAGGGCCACTGCGAAGGTGGTGCGGATGGGGCATGCAACCAGCTCCTTGGAGCCCTTACCGAAGATGCGGAAGGCATAGTGGGACTTGATGTCTGGGGTTGCCGTGTCACTGAACACACTCAGGAGGTCCAGGAAGTCCTCAAAGCTCAGACTGTCTCTGGCAGGGGATGTGGAGAAGACCTTGCAGATTCGCTCCTTGAAGGGGTTGGCCTGGGAACAAGAACCTTTTGTAAGTGCCACAGACACAGCCCGGGTCACACACTCACCACGCCTCCATTGGAAAGTGGAGGAACAGGTCACAGTGCCAGCCCCGTGGAGCTCAGGCCTGTGGGCACTCTGCACCAGCACAGGGCAGGGGCACAGGAGCCAACTAGCAGCTGGAGAAGGGGTGGGGTGGCTTCCTGGGAGTCCAGCTCAAAGGCATAAGCCTTGGGGAAGGCAGCCAAAACAAGGAGACAAGACGGGCTGATTTTTTTATTTTTTATATATTTATTTTTGTTTTTTTTTTTTTGTTTGTTTGTTTTCTTTTTTTTTTTTTTTTGTGGGTACCGGGGGGTCGACCTCAGGACCTCGCGCGCCAGCAGGCACCCGTGCCGCTGAGCGATATCACCAGCCCCTTTTTCGTATGTGGGTTCCGGGAGTCGAACTCGGGCCCTCGCGCTTGCCAGGCAGGCGCTTAAGCCGCTGAGCCATCTCACCGGCCCTGTTTGTTTGTTTTCTTTTTTTTTTTTTTTTTTTTGTGGGTACCGGGGGGTCGACCTCAGGACCTCGCGCGCCAACAGGCACCCGTGCCGCTGAGCGATATCACCAGCCCCTTTTTCGTATGTGGGATCCGGGAGTCGAACTCGGGCCCTCGCGCTTGCCAGGCAGGCGCTTATGCCGCTGAGCCATCTCACCGGCCCTGTTTGTTTGTTTTCTGAGACAGAGTCTTGCTGTGTAGTTCAGGCTAGACTTGAACTCACTATTCGGCCCATGCTGGCCTTGAACTTGTGGCAATCCTCCTGCCTCAGCCTCCTGAGTGCTGAGATCACAGGTGTGCACCACCATAGCCAGCCTATTTGTTTATTTTTGAGACAGGGTCTCATTATGTCTTTGTGGCTGGCCGTGAATTCACTGTAGCCCAGAAAGAAAAGAAGAAAGTAAGAAAAGAAAAAAGAAGGAAAGTGAAAAGGAAGGAACAGAGATCAGAATGGGAACCAGGTACCCTATGATCTACACTAAGTGGCAGGAAGACAGGTATCTAGCAAAGCAAAGTGCACGAAGAGGGTGCAGGGCTTGCACCTTGAGCTCTGGAAGGTTGAGGATATCCTCGAAGGACACTCTTTCCTGCAGCGAGTCCTCCACACTCTGTTTCTCCCGAGGAAGCAGCTCAGAAAACCGCCTGTGGGCTCTGGCAGAGAGAAGGGAAGTTGCTGGTGTTCTCCTCTCTGGTCTCCCTGAGGGAGCTACATCCTCGCTCCCTTCCCTGGCAGCCCCTTATAAACCAGGTGGGAACTAAGCCCTACACGCAGAACCTCTGAGTCATCCGGCAATGGTTAGCTGAAGGGAGATAAGACACAGGCTGGGAGCCCTTTCTTGTGACAGGTCTTTACTGAGGGCCTACTGTGCACCAGGCTCCGTCCAGAGATGCCTGTGGAATGGAAAGGTTCCGGAGGGGGCCCGAAGCTGGCCATGCACACCAGGGAGAAAAAAGCAAAACCACATCCTTATTTTCCCTCCAGGATTACTGCTCCTCAACTGCCACCCCCTTCCCAATGGAACAGCCTATGCTCAGCGAAGCCCATGAATCTCCTCCCTCTGGTGCTGTGGCCCACAGAAGTCCTCTTCCTCCCAGCACAGTCTTAGGCAAGTCACCCGACCTCTTGGAACCAGCTTTTTTGTCCTGTACCTCCCTACTCAAAATGGAATTCGGTAAAGCAAGGAACCCCTTAGCACAGTTGTTGGCGCCCTAAGTGCTCCACAAGCGTTAACGGTTACTGCATTATCCAGGTAAAGTCGGAGCAAGACAGCGCCGGGCTCCGAAGGTGTCTCTGGTTTTGCCAATGGGCAAAGATCGCAGAGAGCAGGGGCAGGGCTGCCAGGCCCGGGCAGGAAGCTGGGAGGGCAGACACCAGGGAGGCGTAGGGTCAAACAGCACCCAGCTTCTCCTGGATCCTGAGGGATGGCCTCCAGTTATGGCCCTGCTGCTCCCGGGGTTCCAGCGCCCCCCGAATCCGCCTCTGGGGAGCCCCAGGGCGCCTGGAAGTGGGAGTCGGGACCGCACTCACTGGACGATCTCCTGCTTCGTCAGGAACGTCAAGTCCTGTAAGGCAAAGCCAGAGAACGGTGGTCAGCGAACCGCCGCTGCCGCGCCCAGACCCCGCTCTTCCGGGAGCAGGCGGCGCGTGAGGCCCAGAGGGCGGCGTCCCGCGCACCTGGTACTCGGCCAGCAGCTCCTTGGACAGGCGACTGCCCGAGCCCCCCATGGCCACCGCGCGCACAGCTCCGCCGCTCTTTAGTGCGCCGGCAACTTTCCCACTTCCGCCCTCGGGCCAGTACCAGCCCAGTCCCCGCGGCAACCACAGCTGAGGCCCCGCCCCCGGCCTGAGCCTTGGCGCAGCGCACCGGCGCCCCACGCAGTCTGGTCGCGGAGCTTCGGGATGCCGCTGGGCGGAGAGAGCGGGGGCGGGGCCAGGACCGGACCCCGCCTCCCGGTGGGCGGGGCCGGTCCGGCGCGCGGTGGTGCAGACTGCGCCTGCGCTAAGGGCGTCACGGCCGTATCTAAGGACCGGGTGGCCGCTGCTGGAGAAGTCGAGTTGAGTCTGCCTTACCTGCGGTAGGTGTTGGCGGCTGCACCCTTGGGCGGGAACCCGTAAAGAGCACCTAGGAAGTTAATGCAGAGTATCCGGGAAGCCTCGGAACTTGCTGGGTGGTGGAGGCCGTGGGCTGCCATCTGCCCAGAGAGAGCTTATCGTAACTTTACCATGCGGCGCGGGTTACAGCCCCAGCCCCGCGCCTCTCCCAAAGTAACCGTACCCTGCTGCCCTTAGGCAGGTGACGAGGACCCATGGGTGTCAGGCGTTGTGCATAGCTCGCTTCCATTCTTGCAGCTGCCCAACGAGGTAGGCGTCCAGTTTGCAACGTGGAAGTACACAAGTCCAGAGCTTTTCAGTGACTCGTCAGGCTCAGGCCTGTAGAGGGGGGTCCACTCCAAGGCTCTCCATCCTGCCCGGCTCTCTAGTTACAGCCGGCAGGCCCTGGGAGCATCTGTGCTCCCAGCTGGCTGCAAAGACCCTTGTTCCTGGTCCCCTCTCAGCCCACAGACAGTGCTTGGCGCCTAGGTTCTCGGTAGATATTTATCGGATATGCATGAATGAATGAATGAACCTGTACTACGGGTGGGAGGAGGAATCGGAGTTAGGATTTTTTTTTTTTTTCCCTTTTGGAGACAGGGTCTTGCTCTGTAGTCCAGGATGGACTTGGACTTACTATGTAGCCCAGGCTGGTACTGAACTCACAGCAATCCTCCTGCCTCAGTCTCCCGAGTGCTGGGGTTACAGGCTTGTGCCACCACGTAAACCTACTTTTATATATATGAAGGTTGGAGAGTGGTTTAAAAAGTCAATATCTAGAGGCTCAGCATGGTGGCGCACACCTGTAATCACAGCACTTGGGAGGCTGAGGCAGGAAGATCGCTTGCATTTGAGGCCAGCCTGGGCTACATGGTGAGTTCAAGACCAAGCTGACCTTGTCTCAAAAAACCAATAACAACATTAAAAAAAATTAATGTACATATGAAAATGATGCTGAATGCAAACAAGTTTTTCCCTGGGCATTGGGATACGGGTTGTATTTTATCTTTATGTTTTCTCTATTTCCTCTCTCTACATGTGTATACATGTATTTAAATATATAAATGTACACACATATATATGTGTATATATACGTTTTTCTTCTTGTTTTCTTCTTGGGGCTGGAACCAAACCCAAAGTCTTGCATATGCTAGGCAGGTGCCCTGACACTAAGCTACACCCCCAACCTCTAAACTGTGTACTTCCTTCTCTTTTTGTGTTTTTTTGTTTTGTTTTGCTTTGTTGGTGTTGCCCAGAATCAAACCTAGGGCCTCACACATGCTAGACCGGCGCTCTACCACTGAGCTACATCCCCAGCACCTCAATAAATATTTTTAATTCAGCAAAAACATTTATTCATCTGCAGGCGACAGAATTATGAGAAATTTCTTTGTTTCCTAAATATTTTACCAAAGGTGTGTATTATATATTGCTTTTGTAATCAGAGGAAAAGTAATTATTTGAGAATGAACATCTCTAAAAATGGGTTACTGGGGCCGGTGAGATGGCTCAGCGGCTTAAGCGCCTGCCTGGCAAGCGCAAGGGCCTGAGTTCGACTCCCGGAACCCACATACGAAAAAGGGGCCGGTGATATCGCTCAGCGGCACGGGCGCCTGCTGGCGCGCGAGTTCCTGAGGTCGACCCCCCGGTACCCACAAAAAAAAAAAAAAGTAATAAAAAATAAAAATAAAAATGGGTTACTATCCTGTGTTTTTCATCTTTTATGACAGCTTCAGGGCAGTTCCATGGCTATTCTGTGTGACTCCCACGGAACTTCCTACCTGCTGCCTCCAGACCATGAGGACTGGGGAGAGCAGGATGCCCCTGCCTTCGTTTATGGGCAGGAGGAGCTTGTCGTGGGAGGGGTGCAGTGGCCTAGCCCCACGCCCAGCACCCTCCATTCCTGGCCACTGTCCCGCTTCGACTCTGCGCTCTGCTCGGCCTGGAGGCAACGGATGGAGCTGGGGCTCTTTCACTACCGCCTGGGGGAGCTGCAGACTCAAGTCCTCCCTGGTGCTGTGGGTTTTGTGGCTCAGCTGAACGTGGAGCGAGGTGTGCAGAGGAGGCGCCCCCAGAACATCAAGAGTGTGAGGCAGGCATTTGACCCGGAACAGTTTAACTTCAACAAGATCCGGCCTGGAGAAGTCCTCTTCCATCTGCACCGGGAGCCTGACACGCCCAGTACCCTCCCACAGGAGGACATCCTGGTGGTTATCAACATCAGCCCGCTGGAGTGGGGACATGTGCTGCTGGTGCCTGAGCCTGCCCAGGGGCTGGCACAGCGCCTGCTGCCTGGTGTGCTGCGGGCTGGGCTGGAGGCTGTGCTGCTGAGCTCGCACCCAGGCTTCCGGGTGGGCTTCAACAGCCTGGGGGGCTTGGCCTCGGTGAACCACCTCCACCTACATGGCTATTACCTGGCCCACAGGCTGCCCGTGGAGGGGGCGCCCAGCCAGCCCCTGGACCCAGGAGGCCATTTGTACCTGCTCCAGACCCTGCCAGCTCCTGGCTTCCTCTTTTACACCAGTGGGCCCGGGCCTGACTTAGAAGCCATGATTAGCAGGGTCTGTCGGGCCACTGACTATCTGGCTGACCAGGAGATTGCACATAACTTGTTTGTAACACGGGGAGCCCCACCTGGAAAGGCATCGCCTTGCTCAGCCCTTGCAGGGGTCCGAGTGGTCCTGTGGGCCCGGAAGTCCAGCTTTGGAATAAAAGAGGGTGAGGCTTTCAATGTCGCCCTCTGTGAGCTGGCCGGGCACCTTCCTGTCAAAACAGCCCAGGACTTTAGCAGCTTGACAGAGGCGGCCGCCAAGGCCCTCATTCAGGACTGCCTGCTGCCTCCCGCCCAGGCTGCAGCAGTACGGGCGGCGCTGGTGGCCCTGATGGCCCAGGAAGAGCCATAGTCCCGGAGCTGTGTTTTCACTAGCTGATTTGCGTCCCTCTCCAGAGGGCTGCACATTGTCTTGTGGTCACTTGGGCATTTATTTTTATGGCTGCCTTCCCATATCTCTAGGCCTAAAGGGAGAGATGAAGAAAGAACTGATAACTGCCCTGTGATCCTAGCACTCTGGGAGGTTGAGGCACGGGGATGGCAAGTTTGACCCTAGCTTGGGCAGCTTAATGACTGAATGAGACCTTGTCTCAAAAAAAGAACAGGTAACTGGTCCCTGTGAAAGGGCGAAACCGTGGGAGAAATCTAATGAGTGTGCTCTCATGGCTGTAGTTGCCGCTGCTCACCCTTCTTAAACAAACTCCAGGGATGTCAGGCCTGTTGTTAGGGGAGTGTGTGCAAGAGTCTCACACTGCACATGGACCTTTCCTGCGGCGCCAATCATTAGCCATTTTCTCTTTTTCTTTTTTTGTGCTGGGCATCAAACTCAGTGCATGCCAGGCAAGCGCCCTCTCACCGAGCTACACCCTCAGCCTCAGCCAAAGTGTTGGCCTCTGCTTTGATGGTTTCTGTCCCTCTAGCACAGAGCTGCCACTTGCTGTGTTCTCCCTTTTCTGTCCCCTCTTTGCCCACAGCTGTTTTTTTGTTTTGTTTTGTTTTGTTTTGTTTTTGAGACAGGTTCTTGCTATGTAGTCCAGCCTGGCCTTGAACTCACTATCCCAGGGTGATCCATCTGCCTCAGCCTCCCAAGTGCTGGGATTACAGGTATGTGCCACTGCGTCTGGCTTTTTTTTTTTTTTTTTTAAGATGGGTTTTCTCCATGTTACCCAGGCTGGCCTTGGTCTCTGGGGGCTGAAGTGGTCCTCACGCCTCAGCTCCCTCCTACCTGGGACTGCAGGTGCCTGCCGTCTCTCCAAGCCTACTTCATCCAGTACCTACTTCTTCACCTGCTGAGAATTCATCTTAGATGTCCTGCAGCCCCCAGCATGGAGTTGAGTCCCGTCACATTATCTTGTGTGGGAACTGGGTACCCTCACAGCTTTAAAGGCACAGGCCTTCTGACTGCCCCCACTTACCATGAAGAGGACAGCCGGGCATGGTGGCGCACACCTGTAATCATAGCACTTGGGAGGCTGAGGCAGGGGGATCACCATGAGTTCAAGGCCAGCCTGAACTACATAGAGAGACCCTGTCTCAAAACAAAACAGGAGTTTGGCAGATTTAGTCACGTGTTGAGGTCAGATGGCAAACATGAGGTTAGTACTGTTCTACAGGCAGTCATGTGCCAGGACTGGGCTTTGACAGGTGCGTTTGTAAGCAGCTCCTGGGACAGGGTGTCCTTAGCAGCTCATGGCCTTGCCTCAGCCAGCCCTCCCAGGGCCTCCCCAGGCCCTTCCCAGACACCTCATGATGCAGCCTTCTTGTAAAGTCCAGAGAGTCCTCGCTGTTCTACCTACGTCTGACTCAATCCGGAAAATGTTTAAAAACCTCACAGCTTTGTTCTGCTGTTACTCCAGTGATTTCCACCCTGGGTCCAGAGGAGCCAGCCAGTGGGTGATATTGTAAGAGAGTACTTGTGTGTAAAGAGTTCTTTTTCCACTCTGTTACCCCATTTGCACAGCCACAATAAAAGAAATCCTGAGTTTAGTTTTAAACAGCAATGACCATTGCTGCCACTCCTGCCCACGCTGCTCGCTGGGTGCTGGCTGTCGGGCTGGGAGGGCTGCCCCACCAGAGCCTCGGCTCCCCAGCCTCGTGCTGCTGGTTGTGGCTCTGGCTGTGGCTCTGGCTGTGGCGGGGTCTTAGGGAGTCGGCTCCCAATGCTCAGGCCTGTATGAAGCTTTTTTTTTTTTTCTTTTTAATGTGGGTACCGGGAGTCCACCTCAGGACCTTGCACTTGTCAGCAAGCACTTGTGCCACTGAATGATATCACCAGCCCCTTTTTTTCCTTTATGTGGATTCTGGGAGTCGAACTCAGGACCTCGCGCTTGCCGGGCAGGCGCTTATGCCACTAAGCTATCTCCCCGGCCCCCTTGTATGAAGCTTTAATGCAGTTTTAGTCCACAGTTATATACCCCAAAGAAATTACAGCATCTTGTTGGGATAATGCCCATATCCCGTATTAGAAGAAAAACAATTTAAAATTATGGCAGGAATTTTTGAGTACTTTTGTGTTTGGCAAATGGCAATAATTTTAGCCTTTTTCTTCAATCTTTTGTATCTACAGGTTCAATAATGATTTCTTTTGCTTGCTTGATCTCTGAAGGAAGTGTAGATGACCATTACAGCTTAGTAGATTTTAAGTTGATGAGCCAATTATCAGAATTTTCCCAGTTTCTCCCTAGGACTGATGTATAACACCTTCCCAGCTGGGTGTGGTGGCACACACCTAAAATCCCAGCACTCAGGAGGCTGAGGCAGGAGGATCTCCAGAAGTTTGAGACCAGCCTGGGGTATATAGTGAGTTCAAGGTCACCCAGAACTACACAGTGAGACCCTGTCTAAAAACCAGGGCCAGTGAGATGGCTCAGTGGCGTAAGCGCCTGCCTGGCAAGCACGAGGGCCCGAGTTCAACCCACATACGAGAAAAGGGCCGGTGATATCGCTCAGCGGCACGGGCGCCTGCTGGTGCACGAGGTCCTGAGGTCGACCCCCGGTACCCATACACACACACACAAAAAAAATAAAATAAATAAAAACAAAACCAAACAAACTTACCTGACCCAAACAAGTTTTTCCAGAAAAAGGGGGAAAAAAGCTCCCTCACCCCACAGTGCTGGGGATGGAACCTAGGCCTTGTACATGCTGGGCAAGCGCTCTACCACTGATCTGCATCCCCAGCCTGCTCTGATGAATTTTATTTATGGTAGTATTTCTGAGCCATTTATTTTTATTTTTTATTTTTTTTGAAATTGTAATGTGCCAGGATTTTCTGACTCTTATTTTATTTATTTATTTATTTTTGTTGTTGTTGTTGTGGGTACCGGGGGTCGACCTCAGGACCTTGCGTGCCAGCAGGCGCCCATGCCACTGAGCGATATCACCGGCCCTTTTTTTGTATGTGGGCTCCAGGAGTCGAACTCGGGTCCTTGCGCTTGCCGGGCAGGCGCTTACACTGCTGAGCCATCTCACTGGCCCTGGTTTTGATCTTTAAGAAGAAGATTTACACTGAAGCTTTTTCTAAGCTTGAATATATGGAACACGCAGGGGACCATTTGTACTCAGAGCCCTGGGCTGTGAGCATGGCAGAAAACACAGATCCAGGCAGGCCTCTCCCACCTCCTTGCTTGCTTCTCAATCCCAGGCCCCCAAGGTGGAGTTGATGAATAGGAACCCTTGAAGGGTACTGAATCGGAGGGTAAAAGATTGCATTTAAGGGCAGTGCTCAAGCTGTGCTTGGGAAGTGAAGGGAAGAATCAGAACCCAAGGAAGAGGGTGTTGAATGGTAGTGATTCTGGCAAGAAGTGAGGATGGCTGGGCTTGGCGTGTGCCTGTAATCCCAGCATTCAGGAGGCTGAGGCAGGAGGATCACCTAGAGTTCGAGGCCAGGCTGGGCTGCATAGTGAGTTCAAGACCAGTCTGAACTACATAGTGAGACCCTGTCTCAAAAAAAGAAAAAAAAAAAAAAAAAAGTGAGAATGGAGAATGGTCTAGGCCCTACAGCAGTGCTTGGAACACTGAATATTTGTCAGCCAAGCATCCCATGTATACTTGGAAACATCCTGTTGTTCAGTTAGATTGTTCCTAAACTTCAAGGGACTCCAGAGCATTTAAAGGATATATATATTTTTTGAGACAGGGTCTCGCTATGTAGTTCAGGCTGACCTTGAACTCACTATGTAGCTTAGGCCGGCCTCGAACTTGTGGCAATCTTCCTGCCTCAGCCTCCTGGCCTCTTATTTTTTATTTGGAGACAGGGTCTTAACTAAATTGTCCATGGTGGGCTGGAACTTTTTGATTCTCCTGACATCCTCCGAGAGTGCTAGGATTACAAGCGTGTTCTAGCATACCCACTAAGGAGCATTTCATCTGAGTATCATGCTGAAAAAAGAAGTCAGTGCAATAGAAAATAACCATGTCACTAGGCATGGTGGCCTGAGCCTATAGCCCCAACTGTTCAGGAGGCTGAGGTCGGCTCTTTTGAGCCCATCTGGGCTGCAGGGCACTATGCCAATCAGGTGGCCACACTGAGGTCAGTATCACTATGGTGACCTCCCAAGTGTTGGGGACATCAAGGTGCCTCAGAAGAGGTGAACTGGCCCTGGTAGGAAATAGAGCAGGTCAAAACTCCCATGCTTGTCTGATCAGAGAATATCCATGTCTTTTTGAAGAATGGAAAATTTTAGTGTCCTTTTGTTCTGTGAACTTCCTGAGGAAGGGACCTGAAAGAAACAGCTGCCTCAGAAATGAGAAGGCGCCTGCATTCTAGAGAATGATGTGGACAAGTCCTGCTTGCTGAGCACCTGCATTTATTAGGGGTTTCTACGGAGTGAGTGGGGGACGGCTTATGGCAACTGCACTACTGACTCTGCCATGGCCTGCTTACTGGGTTACTATTTATTTATGGCTCTAAGTTAAACGGCAGAAAACAGAATCAAAAGACAGAGTCCAGGGAGAAGTTCTATGTTTGTATGTACACTTTTCCCACCCCATCCTTACCAGAGTCCCATGATTGCAGCTAGCGCTGTTGAGGATGGATAACCTCATGGTTCTGCAGCCCAGCACACAGCCTCAGCCCTCTAGGGGCCACAACAAAATAGTGTTGCTTCAGCAAGTGTTTGAAGGACTGTTCTCCCTAAGCCTCTTGATTTAGCCACACAGGATAATTTGAGTGATGGACTGAGTGTGGTGGAGGTGACTAGAAGTCAGACAAAGGAGGATGTCAAGTACAGGAAGTGACAAGCAGTGTTTCTATTCCCTAGTTAAAGGAACTGTCTCAGCCCATCAGAACGAAAACGTACATGTTTTAATCAAAGCTGTCCTCAAGTGAGGTGTGATGGTGGCACATGCTTGCAATCCCAGCATTTAGGAGGCTGAGGCAGGACGATCTCAAGTTGGAGGCCAGCCTGGACTACACAGCAAGAGCCTTCTCAAAAAATCAAACAAGGGGCTGGGTGTGGTAGTGCACACCTGTAATCCCGGCACTCGGGAGGCTGAGGCAGGAAGATCGCCATGAATTCGAGGCCAGCCTGAACTATACAGTGAGATCCTGTCTCAAAAAACCCCAGCAAAATCCAAAGAAAGACAAAGGGCAGCTATTTGTTCCAAACACAGGCTGGGCAAGCTCGTTACAAGAACGAGCAATAGGGCCAGTGAGATGGCTCAGCGGCGTAAGCGCCTGCCTGGCAAGCGCGAGGGCCCGAGTTCGACTCCCGGAACCCACATATGAAAAAAAGGGCCGGTGATATCGCTCAGCGCAGGGGCGCCTGGCGCGCGAGGTCCTGAGGTCGACCCCCGGTACCCACAAAAATAAAAAAAAATAAAAAATAAAAAAAAAAGAACGAGCAATAGCTGTAGAGGTACTGCAAAGCGGAGCCAAAATGGAAGGACTACAAGTCCCATGATGCACCGGAGGGTCGGAGTACGCCGCTGCGCACCCACCGCCTGCCGCAGAGGGCAACGCCCGGGGCCAAGATGGCCTCCACCAAAGTCTAGTGGGCGTGGTTCCATGAGGCCCCGCCCGCAGAACGCCTCTCCAATAGTCGCGGTCCTGGTGTCCAGGGCGACGGCGGCGGCTGCGGCTGTCCGCTGCCTTAAAGAGCTAGGAACTAACGCCAAGGGGGAGCGGGCTCCCAGTCGCGTCCCCGGGGGCCGCAGTCCTGTGATCAAAGAGGCCCAGGAATCGCCCCGGCAGAGCCGGAGCGGTCAAAGGGCGGCCATGAGCTACCAGCTGAGCCCAGCTTCAGGCCGCTAGGGGCAGCTCCTCGCCACCTTGGGTGGGCAGTGTCCGCCGTGGACAACCCTTGCCCAAAGGGTCGTAGCCATCGGGTGCCTGACCCCAGCGTGTCCCGGGACAGGGAAAGGGCAGGCTAGAGGACCTTTGATCTTCAGCTGTATTTTAAATTAGCTTTTTGTTTTTGAGTTTTGTACTGGGGATGGAACCCATTACATGAGTTAACTAGCATGGGTAACTACCTGTACTTTAAAGCAAAGATAGCCCCACTTCTCCCAGCCATCCCTCCTCCCGTTCAGGAACAACGACAAAAAAAACATGCTCTCCTCTCCTGCTAGCTCTGTGCCACTCCTATAGGCACCAAAGTATGTTGTGTGATCCACTGTGATCCTGGATAGATGGAGACTATCGGAGAATCCATATCTCACCTGCATCCCACCCCACGCCCCAACACACTTGGAAACATCCTGTTGTTTAGTGGGATTGTTCTGGTCTTTTTGCTTCATTTAATTTTTGAGACAGAGCTTCACTGTGTAGTTCAGTCTGGCCTTAAACTCACTGGGTAGCTCAGGCTGGCCTCAAACTTGCAAGGATCCTCCTCAGCCTCTCCAGTGCTGGGATTATGGGCTTGCACCTGTCTGACATATATCTTATCCCCCCACCCCAGAGTCTAAAAGGATGGAACCAAGCACCTATAAGAACTGCGAAACCGAGGAAGACTATGTTGAGGAAGAGGAATCTGAGGAGGAGTGTGTTAAAGAGGAAGCTCCGGTCCTTTCTAACCCTTCACGGCAGGCCTTTCCAGAGGCTGATCATAAGGCATTTGAGGATGGGGTTCCCTTAGCTATTGTAGCCAAGAAAATTATAGCTCCAACTGACACAGATGACGCAGACGTTGGGAGAAGAAAAAGAAGGCGGAAACACAGGTAACCTTTCCCTGGTGGCTCCAGAGTTACCCCGGCCTCCCTTCAGCGTTTAGGGGGCTGGGGTTGGTATCTGCGCTCTTCCCTTTAGCCTTCAAAACAGAAGAGGAAAGGCTGGAGCATCATTAACCTTTTGGTATCAAAACAAAAAATCCTGGGCTGGCTCAGTTTGGAATTTCAGCATGTTTATATCACCCTGGTGTTTCCTTTAAGTGGCTTCTAGAGAAAATGGATTGTGAATTTCTTGGGTATCTCTTCATCTGGGTGCCTGGCACCCCAGAAGTCTGTCCTTCCCTCCCCCTCTGCTGATTTCTGCCATTCCTCCATTCCAGACCCCTGGCCATCAACCTGACCAACTGCAAGTATGAGAGTGGTAAGCACCATCATGCGCAGGGGACTTTCTTTCTTGCCCTGGGGACAGAACTCCAACCAGGCTCCCACCCTAGGTCTTGCCAGGCTAGCCCCTCAGTGCAGCTACTGGCAGCTACGATATTGCTGTTCCAATTAATCTCCATTGTAGGGAGTGTATCTTCACAGTTAGCTAACAAGAAAAAAATAAATGGCTGAGAGTTGGGTTCGTCCAGCCTTCCCACACTTTAGCAGAGATAAGACAAAGTTAAAATAGAGTTTTTTCAAGGTTAGGGGTATAGCTCAGTGGTAGTGTTTACCAGCCTGCACATGGCCCTGGGCTCAGTCCCCAGCACTGCAAAACAAAAACAAGCTGGCATGGTGCACACCTGTAATCCTAGTACTCTGGAAGACTGAGGCAGGAGGATGGCAAGTTTTAGCCCAGCCTGAACTTGGCAAGACCCTGTCTCAAAATAAAAAATAAGAAAGGGCTGGAGAGAAAGCTCAGTGTGAAGGATGTGGTTTCATCCCCATTACTACAAAAACAATTCTTTCAAGGAAGCTTTGAAGAGGCTTCAGCAATTTGGAAAAAAAACCCATCCAGGTCAGCCTTCTCCTTCTCCCCTCTTACCCCACTGGCATCTGTGTAAGGGGCCACCAGAGTGTTAGGTGCCAGTGGGGTCCCCACCTAGCGTCAGCTCTGCAGGCCAGAAACTGTCCTGACTGAAAGATAGATCTGCCAGGCTCTCATTTCTGCTGCCACACATTCTGGAAGCACACAGCAGCCTCATGAACTTGATGTGGCCACCTGGTAACTAAGACGCAGAATGAAGGTATGGTCACCTCCCGCTTCAACCTGCCCTTTGCTCAGGTCTGTTCCATCCCCGACCCAGCTAGTGTTCCGGGGCTTGCTGCTGGCACCCAGGCTGGCAGTGCTGACCGCCCTGTCTCTGCAGTGCGGCGGGCAGCCCAGATGTGTGGCTTGAAGGAGGTGGGGGAGGATGAAGAGTGGACCGTGTACTGGACAGACTACTCGGTCTCACTGGAGCGAGTCATGGAAATGAAGAGATTTCAGGTAACAATGTTCAGGCCTAAGACCCAGAATGACTGCTCACCCCTCCGCTGCCCAGCCCCCTGAGACTACCCAGACTGGGCCCCTGTGCAGACAGGAGAGGGTCCATGCAGGCGCTCTCTCAATGGAAATGTGCTCCTCTTGGCTCTCGCCACCACACCCGGCCACGTGGTATTTTTATTCTTTAATCAGGTCTTGGGGATGCATTTCTGAAGAATGTGTTGATAGGTGATGTCATTGCTGTGTGAGCATCGTAAGTGTCGTTGTATAGGTTAAGATGGCTTGCCAAGCGTGGTGGTACTTGCCTATGATCCCAGCCCTCAGGAGGCTGAGGCAGAAGGATTTCTGTGAGTTTGAGCCCAGCCTGGGCTATATAGAGTTCGAGGCCAGCCTGAACTACAAAGCAAGACTCTGTCTCAACAAACAACCCAACTAAACTAAAAGATGGCCATGAAGTCACCGAGTGATATAATCTTAGAGAATTATACAGCCTGTCATTGACCAAAATGTTCTTATGCAGTGCATTACTGAAATTAAAAAGGGTCTGTAGGCACATTGGTGGGGGGGAGGCTCCATGAGTTGGGCAAACTGTAACCTGTGTCACAGCTAGTCTTAATGGAGGAGCCCAAGAGACAGCAAGTGCTAGACGCGCTCAAGAATCTTCAAAGGAGGGCCAGGCATGGTGCCGCATGCCTGTAATCCCAGCACCTGGGAGGCTGAGGCAGGAGGAGCACCCTAAGTTCATGTGAAACCCTGTTTCAAAACAAAAACAAAAACAAAAAAAAAATCCTCAGAGAAGGGGCATGCAGGGAGTAGTGTCCAATGAGGATGACAACAGTTAACAACTTTCAGCAAGGGCTTCCTGTGTAACCATCAGACACTGTCAGTGCTTTAGTATCATTACTCCACTGATTCATTAAAAACACTCCTGAGCAGCAGGTATCCTTTTGTTAAAGAGAGGGCACCAAGTTGGGTGGGGTGGCACATGCCTGGAATCCCAGCACTCGGGAGGCTGAGGCAAGACAGTTACCAGTTTGAGACCATCTGGGCTGCATACACAGTTCCAGGCTAGCCTCGACTACATGGCAAGATCCAGTTTAAAAAAAAAAAAAACATCAATGCTCAGAAATACCGGACACTAAGCTCACACAGCTAGTGGCTGAGAAAGCCAGAGAGAAGGCACTTAGCCATCACACAATGCTGCTTCCTGACCCTACAGAACAGAACAGCCAGGGACTTCTGGCAGGCACCATGGCAAAGCCATGTCTTCTTTGGGTGCCACAGAAGACACTCCCTGTGTGTGTTTTGGATGGAGCAAGGAGGCCTCGTAGGGCATCTTCTGGTTTTTACCCTTGAGTGCTAGTTCTCAGTTTCCTTTTTTTTTTTTTTAATTACAGTACTTGGGTCAGGTGTGGTGGCACACACCTGTAATCCCAGCCCTCAGGAGGCTGAGGCAGAAGGATCGCCACAAGTTCGAGGCCAGCCTGGGCTACATAGTGAGTTTAAAGCCAGCCTGAACTACAAAGTGAGACCATGTCTCAAAAACAAAAAACAAAAAACAAAAACCTGTCTAAATTACAGTACTGAGATGTACAAATTCTCTAAGATGAATGTGATCATTATGTATATCTAAAATGTACCACTAAAATCTGATTGGAAAAGAAAAAAATAAAAATAAATTACAGTACCAGGGATGGGATACAGAGCCTCCGCCCCCAGCAGTTCTAGAGATTTAACCCAAGGCCTTCCCATTGAGCTATATACCCAGGCTTTAAAAAAATTTTTTTTGGTTTGTTTTTAATTTTGAGACAGGGTCTTGCTAAATCACTGAATTGCCCAGGCTGGGCTCAAACTTGCAATTCTCCTGACTCAGCTTCCTAAGGTGGTGAGATTACAAGCATGTGCTACCACATTCAGCTTGGCTTCTCTTTTGTATTTTAGGAAATGTTTTCTTCTTATGTCTTTGTGCTGTCATAGCTTGTTATTCTTATAGCACTAGTCATGGTGGTCTGGGGATATTAGAAGGGTAGCTAGAATGCCCAAGGTCCTGGCTAGTGTACGCTCTCACCGCACCTGGTAGCCTAACTTCTGTGTGGATGTCTGTGTTCTGGATGGAGCAAGGAGGCCTCGCAGGGCACCTTCCGGTTTTCACCCTTACAGTGCCAAGTACAGCGCTTCTCTCCACTGTGACTTCTCCTTTAACCTTCCCAGTTCTCTTCCGCTGCTTCCTGGGATACATAGGCTCCAGCATCTGCCACTTAGTCTGGGCAGGAGTGCACTATCATCAACTGGATCTGTTTCAGAAAATCAACCACTTCCCTGGCATGACGGAACTCTGCCGCAAGGATCTGCTGGCACGAAACCTCAACCGCATGCAGAAACTCTACCCCGCTGAGTACAACATCTTCCCCCGCACCTGGTGCCTCCCTGCAGAGTGAGTGGCACCCTGGAGCAGGAGAGGGGTCATCCCCGGAGTTCCCTCCAGACTCTCATCTTGTGACTTAGGCATGTCTCAGAGGGATGGACGTGGGCCAAGTAAGTTTCAGCTGGTCAAAGAAAAGTGGTTCTGGGCCTGTGAGATAGCTCAGCAGCATAAGCGCCTGCCTGGCAAGCGTGAGGTCCTGAGTTCGACTCCCGGTACCCACATATGAAAAAAGGGCCGGTGATATCGCTCAGCGGCACGGGCACCTGCTGGCATGCGAGGTCCTGAGTTCAACCCCCGTACCCACAAAAAAAAAAAGAAAAAAAAAAAAAAAGAAAAGAAAAGTGGTTCTGAGGCAGAGTGCCCAGGAAGAGCATGGACTAGATAGCAAGAAGATTGTCACGGGGCCCTGGGACAGCGGTGATGCACAGGAACCTTCTAACCAGCCCCTCTCTGCACACAGCTATGGGGACTTCCAGTCCTACGGTCGGCAGCGAAAAACCCGCACTTATATCTGCAAGCCAGACAGCGGCTGTCAGGGCCGTGGTATCTTCATCACCCAAAACCCCAAGGAGATCAAGCCAGGAGAGCATATGATCTGCCAGCAGTACATCTCCAAGGTGAAGGATACTGGGGACCACAGGGCCCCTCCCTAGCACTGGGGCACCTGGTCTCCCCCAAATCCAGGGAGGAAACCGTTTCAGGTGCCCATATCTGGTCTGCTTTCCCCTGGAGGTGCATGGAGCCATGGATCAGAGCCATTCTTGTGACCTTGGCAAGTTTCTTACCCCTTCCTTGGCTCCATGTCCTTACTGTTAAATGGGAACAGTAACTGTAGCTACTTGATATGGTTGTGGGGGGAGCTGAGTAAGTTGTTCTGCATTCGGAGCACTTAGCATGCAGCGTGAAGTAAGCGCTTCAAAAGTTTCTCGTTCTTTCCTCTGGCTCTGTGTGCTCTCAGCCCTTCCTCATCGATGGCTTCAAGTTTGACATGCGAATCTACGTCCTGATCACGTCCTGTGACCCTCTCCGGATCTTCATGTATGAGGAGGGCCTGGCCCGCTTTGCCACCATGCCCTATGTGGAGCCCAGCCATAACAACCTGGTGAGCGCTGGGCCAGCCCCCTCTTCTCTTCCGGCACTGCAGTGCTGAGGTTCTAGGGAGAACCAAGCTAGAGGTTGGTCAGGATCACCCAAGAGCAAGGAAGGAAGTCAGAGAGTGCCATGGCACCTGGCTGTAGGGAAGGCCTTTGGCGAGTGGTGACAGAGAAAAGGCCCAGTAGCCCCTCCTCCCCAGGACCCTACAGGACAGTCCCCTGTGAAGAGGGCCAGGAGAGCAGCAACCCTGTGGAGGGGCAGGTAACAAGAAAGCAATGAGGGCCGGAAAGAAAGGCAGTGTGGTAACAACCTGAGCGCGCTGGAACCTCGCTTAACAGGAGAATGTCTGCATGCACCTCACCAACTACGCGATCAACAAACACAATGAGAATTTTGTCCGGGACGATGCTGTGGGCAGTAAGAGGTACTACCTCTCTCTCTTTTCCTGCTTACTCTGCCGCTTAGCCCTACAGCCTTGGGTGCTCACAAAACCGGGCTGACTCTTGGGAGGCTGACTGCCCGGGACCACTCTGCCTTTATAGACCCAGGTCACATGCCTGAGCTCGGAGTGCAGCCCCAACCCCATCCAACATCTAATCTCTGCTCCCAGCTGCTAGCAGCCCTCTGAAGCAGAGAATGAGGGTCAGCACCAGGGAGCCTCTGCCCTGGCCAGGCCCTGCTGGCATAGCAACAGGTCTTCCTCTGAGCCCTGGGCCTCACAGGAAGCTGTCCACACTCAACGCCTGGCTGCGAGAGCATGGCTACGACCCCCGAGAACTGTGGGGAGACATCGAGGGCATCATCATCAAAACCATCATCTCGGCTCACTCTGTTCTACGCCACTACTACCGAACCTGTTTTTCCCAATACCTGAGTGGAGGTACATGTGCCTGTTTTGAGATCCTTGGTTTTGACGTCTTGCTGGACCACAAGCTGAAGCCCTGGCTGCTGGAGGTGAGGTTTCTCTCGTGGCTTTTGCAGGACCAATGTCCAGAGACCTCCCCGAGCAGGATGCCTGGGGTAGGATCACACATGGTGGGGGAACAACAGGTGGGGGACATGGAAGACTTGGGGTGGGCAGGAACAAGCCGAAGGCATAGGATGAATCTCTGGCCTCTACCATAGCAGTCAGGTTTGGGGTCCCTGGTAACCCTTGCGTTGAGGACAGTAGATCAGTAGAGTTAAGAGTCAGGCTGTCCGATCTGCTCTCTTCCCCCTGGGAACTGGAGGGGTCTATTAAGTCCTGTGGCCTTGGAAACCGAGCCTCCAGCCTCCTCAGCAGAGGCCACATGGGAGATGTCTCTCCTAGCCCCACCAGTTAGGCCTGCAAGAGGCCACCACTTGCTTAGGGGGTGAAGAAGGAGCAAAGGGGACTTCTCTCTGCAGGTGAACCACTCCCCAAGCTTTACCACAGACTCCCGCCTCGACCGAGAGGTGAAGGACGCGCTTCTCTGTGATGCCATGACCCTCATCAACCTCCGGGGCTGTGACAAAAGGAAGGTGATTGAGGAGGACAAGCGGCGAATCAAGGAGCGGCTTTTACTGTGCCACCAACAGCCACGAGAAGCCAGGTGCGCCAGGTGTCTGACATGTATTTAGTTGCATAACTTGTCTTTGTTATTACTTTTTGGAGAATAAAAGTCCTTTGGAAGGGGAAGCCTACCTGGGCCTAATTTGTTATAAAAAACATTTTTTTGCATAGATAATACATTCATGTTTGCTTGGACAACACATCGCAAGTCATAGATAATATGTTCAAAATACAAATGATACAGCCAGGCGTGGTGGCACAAGCCTATAATCCCAGCACTCAGGAGGCTGAGACAGAAGAATCGCTGCAAATTCGAGGCCAGCCTGTGCTACATAGTTGAATTCAAGGCCAGCCTGAATTACATAGCAAGACCCTGTCTCAAAAACAAAAAAAACCCAAACAACAACAACAAAATATATATATATATATATATATATATATATATATATATATATATATATATATAAATGCTACAGTAAATTGTCTTTCTCCTGCCCATCTCCAGCTACCTAACTTTCCTCCCTGGAGCCAATCAAAAGTCCTACTGTAGGGCTGGGGATATAGCTCAGTGGCACAGTGCCTGCCTGGCAAGTGCATGGTCCTGAGTTTCATTTCCAGTACCAAAAACCACAAATATATATATATATATATATATATATATATATATATATTTATACAAAATATTTTCCTCCCTTGTTTACCCAGTTGCATAACTCCACACTCTGCACCCTGCACAGCAATGTGTTTTAAGCTGTCTTCCTATTAGCACTTAAAGAGCTTTGTGTGCTTTGAGCAGCTGGTTTGTTTGTTAATGGAGTTCCTCTAGAAACCCAGTCCTGAGAATCTTTGTATAATGAAAGACAGATAAGTCATTCATTAACAAGGGAATTGTTCAAATCAGTGTCAGTCACTCGTTTTTCTTTTTTTTCTTTTTTTTTTTTGTGGGTACCGGGGGTCGACCTCAGGACCTCGCGCGCCAGCAGGCACCCGTGCCGCTGAGCGATATCACCGGCCCCTTTTTCGTATGTGGGTTCTGGGAGTCGAACTCGGGCCCTCGCGCTTGCCAGGCAGGCGCTTAAGCCGCTGAGCCATCTCACTGGCCAGTCACTCGTTTTTCATTAAGAAATGGATTACAAACATCATAGTTGGTTGTTGGTACTAAAATTATAATTTGTTAGGGCCGGTGAGATGGCTCAGCGGCGTAAGCACCTGCCTTGCAAGCGCGACGGCCCGAGTTCGACTCCCGGAACCCACATACGAAAAAGGGGCCGGTGATATCACTCAGTGGCACGGGTGCCTGTTGGCGCGCGAGGTCCTGAGGTCGACCCCCCGGTACCCACACACAAAAAAATAAAAATAAATAAATAAAAAAAATTATAATTTGTTAATGACACATAAAATGAAGCTTGAGTAGGCTTGGGTTATTCCTGTAATGACACTGTTTTCACCACTTGCATTCCGGTACGTAGGACAGTGTATATCTGAGTCCTCAGACAGCCTTAGGGCCTGGCACACATCAGGCACTCAAATGCTTGTGGGATGAGTGGGAAGGATAACAGTAAACACCCCGAGTATTCCCACAGACTAGACTGTACACCTCAGTGAATCATGTCTTTTGGGGGGAAAAATGGCTGGAAACTACTGAACTAAAGAAACACAATAAGCTAGGTATAGCGGTGCGTGCCTTTAATCAAGCACTCTGAGACTGAGGCAGGAGGATCACAAGTTCAAGGCCAGCCCGGGCAATTTAGTGAGACCCTATTCTCCCACCCCACCCAAGGCCTGGCGATATAGCCCAGTGCTTCCTGGGTTCAATCCCTAGGACTAAAGGAAGGAAGGAAGGAAACCTAGAACACTGTGGTAATTTGAAGCACTAGCTTACAAGTGGAGCCCTCTGCACTTAGGATGAGAATCAGATGTCTGAAATCAGGCCTGTTTTTCATGGTGCACACATGGTGGAGCTGGGCAAACATGGGTCGGCAGCTTTCCCCACATGGGCAAGGAGTCTGAGCAGCCACCGGAAGGTTTTCCTACTTAGCCAGCCTTCCTTCCCCTACTGAACATTCTCACAGTCCTCTGACTCCCCGGAGCTCGCTTTCCACAGGCGAGGACAGATGGAGTCATCCCATGTGGCCAAGCTGGACCAGGAGAAATATGAGGATTCCCACCTGGGGGGATACCGGCGGATCTACCCGGGGCCTGACATGGAGAAGTATGCACCGTTCTTCAAGCACAATGGCTCCCTCTTCCAAGAGACTGCTGCCTCCAAAGCCAGAGAGGAGTGTGCCAGGTACTTCGGTCTCCATTTTCCTCTGTATGTATTGGGAAGAGTAAATCCTGAAGCTGAACTGCTCCCTAGCCCGGGGGGAGGAAGCCAGATACACAAGGCAAGAGGAACGCAGTTCAAATTCTGTCAGACTCTTAGTGTCTCTTTCCATTCAGTAGGTTTTCCATTTCCCCCCTCGCTGTCATCCCATCAGCCCCAAGACCACATCACAATTCCTACTCTTTCTGCATCCTCATTTCCCCGCACTCCCTGCTCCCCAGCACAATTTCTCCTGTGTCTGAAGCTGCTGTGTCTTGTCAGGCAGCAACTGGAAGAGATCCGCCTGAAGCAAGAACAGCAGGGAAACTCAGGCACCAAGAGGCGAAAGGAAAACAAGGACCAGAACCTGGGTGAATCAGCTGGAGAGAAGAGCAGATCCAGAGCAAGGCCCCGGACCCACTTGGCTTACAGGATACCGAACCAGGAGAAACAGGTGTCGAAGGTTTTCTGGTTCTTATCTTTCTGCTGGAAGATGGGCTGGGACTGCTAGAGAAGGGAATTTCTGCTGTCCTCTCCGCCCCTTGTGCATGAAATGAGCTCGTAATAAGTAAAGTAAATCTGATCTTCTGGACAGGAAGTGCGAGAATGGACAGCAAAGGGAGACTCTCTTACAGGAGAGTCTGGGCAGGGTTGGTGGTTGAGTAGGCAGCAGTCTTGCAGCTGTCCTTGCTAATGGTTTGGGACCCATCCAGAGCCTGCATTTGCCTCTCCTTTGCCTTGCAGCTGCTACCAATACTCCCGGACACCATGCAGCCTCAAGAAATTGTGGAAGAGGAAGAGCTAGAGCGGATAAAGGGTCTGCTACAAAGGGGGACTCTCATCCGAAGCCTGGGTATCGTAGAGCAGCTCACCCGCATGCTCCACTTTAGCCACCGGAATCAGAAAAAGCTTCATGAGTATCGGGTGAGGGTCCCTATGAAGCGAATCACAGAGCAAGGGAACAAAGGCTGTGATACCAGCACATGGTAGCGGTCACACCCAAGAAGGCTTATATGGCAGTATCTGTCTGTGGAGCCTGTGAAAGCTGAGTGCTGGGCCTTGGGAGAGGGTCTGTCTGTTCCTTCTACACCTGTTCCCAAGTTCTGTTATTTTTGGTAGCAACATCCAGCAAAGTGCAGCTCCCACCTTTCTCAATTACAAGAGACTTGCTCTCTATCCCTACCTCACAGTGACCCAAAACTCATGACTGACAAAGAACAAGGCTTCCACTATCCTCGGTGGCTTCTGTGTGATTCTCTCCGTAGCACTGCCAGTGCCCTGGCTCTCATGGTAACTAAGTAAACAGTTTTGGGCCAACAAAACAGCTGCTGCATTCAATATTCCCTGGGCTAGAAGCAAACCTGTTGGGCTCTCTGTTTTTGTTGAATCACAAAGAAGTAGCTGGCTAAAAGGTGGCTATGGCCTAGAAGAGATTTTTCAGTTATCTGTTTCTTCCAGCACTCCATCCAGCCTCACAAAAAGTGTGTTAAGAGGCTGCTTTTCTCCTCTAGCCTAGATTTCACCATGACGGGCTGGGAAATCAAGAAATGCAGTCTCTGAGGCTGGTGCTCCTGAGAGAGGCTGCCTCAGAGCAGGGCCATCCTCATTTCCTGCAACCACTTCGGCCCCAAGAATTGATCCCCAGGATCTTAGGGCCATTGTCAAGCATGAATGCCGCAATTCCGCATCATTCTCGGTGCCATCTGCAGTCCAGGAACCTCTACTGGACAGGGGATTCAGCAACCATGGGCCCCTGTTCATTGTCAATGAAGAAATCTGGGACACACTATTTTTCCAGTGCTGGCCGTAAGTATATAAAACTAGCTTTCGTCACTTTGATCCACATCAATTCCCAATAGCAAATATGACAGCTGGGATGACCCCACAATATAATGTGGCACTTCTAGTAGTGTAGTAGTGGGGGAGCTGGTGAACCATTTATTTACCTCCTTCTAAACACAGTACTAGACCCTGGTGATAGAAATGGCAGAAATGCAGTCCCAGACCACAACAAAGGTAACTGGGAAATGGCCAAGTAAACACATCAATAACAATACAGTGTGGCAAAGATATTCGAGGGAGGGATGTGTGCCAGTCCTCCAGGTTGGTAATGGACCATAGTTGAGAAAGAGGTGAGTAAATCTCTTCTGTGGGTACCAACTGGGGTGGGGTGGGGGGTGGGGTGTCCATGTTTCCACTGCAGAAGGCCAAGCCAGCAGAAGGTTAGAAGCCATAAGCCAAGCCCTGCCAGGATCAGTGCCATCCATTTTAACCTCAAAGCAGCGCTATCTTCTGCAGACGGAAAGGGTGGAAAGGGACTCATGGACTGAATGCACCTTGCCTTCCACGGTAAAATCTGAATGCGGAGCAGCCAAGGCTGGGATGTCACCCTCTGCGCGGCCTCTGCACCCATGCTGCGGCGCCCCAGCACACTCCTCAACGTCAGCCAGCACAGGTAAAGCCAAGAGGGGAGACGAGCACCCACCCTCTCCTGGAGAACTCTCGGGTTTCCGGAGGAGCAAAGGGCCTTCAATCTTTGCTAAATGAAAGACTGCCACCAAGTTCCAGTGTGAAATCCCCTGGCCAGGAACCTTGTTTGCAAAAGGCAAAACACAAAGACACTAAGAAGTCAACACCTTTCGGGACCGGTAAAAACGAAAAGATGAAGAGCCCAGGCCGGCCACGTACTCATCTCCGCATGGCAAGCCTCAGCCTGGGTTTATCGCCAGCAGATGGGTCTGAACCCTGGGTGCTGGCCCAAGGTTGGAGGGCCCTCCGGCGACAAAGGCCCTTCCTAGTAGAGCCAAGTGCCCACGGCAAGATGTCGCCGTCAGAAGGCTGCTAAGGGGATGCTTCTTCCACCACCCTGGCGAAGACAGGCAGGCCTGGGCAGCCTGGGACAGAAGGGCGGCTGCTGGCAACTGAACCCGTCTTTTTATTAAAGTTTATGTCGTTTTCTAGGCGCGTCCTGTGCCTCATTTCTGCCTTCAGGTTTCAGGGACGCCCTCCCTACACAGCACTGAAGCGTGGGCCAAAAGGCAGTTCCGCCCAGATCACCCCGCCCACCCGGTAGGCGGAAAGACGCCCAACCTCTTCCGCTTCCGGTTATTCTCTTCCTCTTCCGGGCCCGTTTCTCTTATTCCGGTGGGGTCACGTCGCAGGGTCTGGAAGCCTGGTTTGCGTCGCCATGGCAGCTACCTTGACCCTCTTGCTGGCCGGCCGTGTTCGGGCGGCCGTCGCGCGATGTGGGTTCGCGACCCGGGGGGTGGCAGGCCCAGGTCCTACCGGCCGCGAGCCAGACCCGGATTCCGATTGGGAGCCGGAGGAGAGGGAGCTGCAGGAGTTGGAAAGGTATCGGCTCCTTCGAGGGCCCTTAGCCTGAAGCGGGGCTCCGCGTCCCGGCGTTCCGGGCCGCGCCCCCTTGTTGCCGGGTGTCCTGCCTCTGCCTCTGCCGCGGCCCTACTGTACTTTCTTTTTACTTGTGAGGGCCGCAGGGGCAGGTATTCAGTTTCCTAGTGATTGCAGGTCCCTTCGCTAGTGACGTTCTTTTACCATCCGTTTAGAGTTCGGCTCGCTTACGGGCAGTTATAGTTCTAGGTGTTCAGATTCTGGGGCGGTGCTTTAGAGCAGCTCTAAGCTTCCAGACGTGGCCCAGTGGCCTTTGCGAACAGGGAGAAGACGACTGGGCTGTCTTATTTAGCCCGAAACTCTTCAAACATCCTTCTTGCTTGCACGCATGGCTTCTGCCATTGGTTCTCTCCCTTAGCACCCTGAAACGGCAGAAGAAAGCAATCCGATTCCAGAAAATCCGGAGGCAAATGGAGACGCCAGGTCCCCCGCCCAGAACCCTGACACGGGAAGCCATGGACCAGATCCGGTAAGACTCAGGGTATCTTGCTGGCTGCGATGGGAAGTGAAGGACACTGGGGCTAGATCACGTGTTTGGCATTTTAAATTTTATTTTTAAAACGAGGGTGTGGGGCTGGTGAGATGGCTCAGCGGCGTTAAGCGCCTGCCTTGCCAGCGCGAGGGCCCGAGTTCGACTCCCGGATCCCACATACGAAAAAGGGGCCGGTGATATCGCTCAGTGGCACGGGTGCCTGGTGGCACGCGAGGTCCTGAGGTCGAGCCCCGGTACCCACAAAACAATAAAAATAAAAAAATAAAACGAGGGTGGTAGAGCACGCCTGTAATTCCAGCATTCGGGAGGCTGAGGCAGGAGGAACACCACGAGTTCAAGGGCAGACTGAACTACATAGTGAGACCCTGTCTCGAACAAAAAAAAAGAAAAGAAAAGAAAAAAAATTATTATTTTTGAGGTACTGGGGGTTGACACTAAGCTATATCCCCAACCTTTTTTTTTTCTTCTGGAGACAGGGTCTCACTAAATTGTCCAGGCTAGGCTCAAACTTGCATTCATCTGGCCTCAGCCTCCCAGAGTGCTCGGATTACAGGGGAGCACCAACAGGCCTGTCTTATATTTTCTTGTTTATTATTGAAATTTTTAAACAGTATAGTAATAAAATGAACTTATAAACTTAGATTTAGGCCCTCTAGGTTTAATAATTTTTAACATTATGACACAGTTGGCTCATTTTTTGCTTAACTTTTCAAATAGCAAATTGCAGATGCCACATTTGATATCTAAATAGATCATGGAGGGGCTGGGGATATAGCTCAGTGGCACAAGCGCCTGCCTAGCAAGTGCAAGATCCTGAGTTCAATTTCTGGTGCAAAAAATAATAATAATAATAATTTAATAAATAAATAGATCATGGGGTTCTCAGCCTAGGGTCCAGAGATGGGCCTTCCATGGTTTTATGCATTTTCCATAACTTAGAAAAAAAAATTTTTTTTTTTTTGAGACAGGGTTTCACTATGCAGTTCAGGTTGGCCCTGAACCCACTACAAAGCCCAGGTTGGCCTCAAACTCATGGCGATCCTCATGCCTCAGTCTCCCAAGTGCTGGGATTACAGGCATGCACCACCATGCCCAGCAGAAAATCTTAAAAGGGATCTATTTTAAATTTAGAAAAATTTTCTCGGGGCCGGTGAGATGGCTCAGCGGTGTAAGCGCCTGCCCGGCAAGCGTGAAGGCCCGAGTTCGACTCCCGGAACCCACATACGAAAAAGGGGCCGGTGATATCGCTCAGCGGCACGGGCGCCTGCTGGTGCGCGAGGTCCTGAGGTCGACCCCCCGGTACCCACAAAAAAAAAAAAAAGAAAAATTTTCTCTTAAAAACATTTTAGTAGATAATGTATTTATATATGGCTCAGAATTGTAACTACAACTTTGTGTATACATTGATTTATTTGTCCTATCTAGTTTCCTATGAGTATTTCTACTGGTTTTTGTGTCTTTCTCCAGATTTCCTTATGCAAATACAAGCAAGTATGAATGTAAATTTTTACGTCATCTCCTGAATCACAAACAGAAGCATACTATGAAGTCTGTTCTGCACTTCTTCTTTCACTTGATGAACCGTATAGATTTTTCCATTCAAAAGAGAGTTATTCATTTGTTTCTAGCTTAGTAAACCAAAGTTTATTTGACCTGTCTTAGTGCTCCAAAGAATAACTGTATACACATAATTTAGTGTATCTGCCAGGAGTCTTTGATGTATATGTTACCAGAAGCAGGCTTACTGATAAAAAGACAAGTGTATGTGCATTTTGATTAATATGGTTAAGTAGCCCTACATTGGTCATGTACCATTTTCCATGTCCATGGAATGGAGAACGAGCGTGGTTGTGACTTAGAATAAAGAGGATTTGTAGCACTGGTCAGGACTTGTAGCCCGCAGCACCTCTCTCCTGGGTCCCCAGTCAGCTCCCTACTGTCTGAACCCAGAGCCATGAGTACGCTGGGTAAATGCTTTTCTGTAACACTGAGTTACATCCCTAGCCCATCAGCTCTCTACTGTCTTGAACAAACAGCTTCTCAAACCCCAGTAAAACCCCTTTTGTGGTCAATAAGTGTCTTTAACGTCAAAGGAAAAAAATAGGCCATTAAGTAAGCTTCCTGGTCCTGCTCTTTACCTTCCATTCTCTCTGTTTTTTTTTGTTTTGTTTTGTTTTGTTTTTGTTTTTTTTTGAGACAGGGTCTCACTATGCAGTTCAGGCTGACCTTGAATTTACTGTGTAGCTGAGGCTGGCCTCGAACTCATGGCAGTCCTCCTACCTCAGCTTCCCGAGGCGTGCTGGGGTTATAGACCTGTACCACCACACCTGGCTACCTTCTATTCTCATACTCTTCTTCCATCTTAGAAGTGATAGGGCCGGGGATATAGCTCAGTGGCACAGCGCCTGCCTGGCAAGCGTGAGGTCCTGAGTTCAATTCCTGGTTCAAAGAAGAAAAAAAAAAAAGAAGTGATAACCCGTCACTTGTCTAGGACCAGTCTTTGGTGTGTTTAGGTCATATCCTTCCGTGCTTACTCAGGGACCTCCGCCTGTCGATTTAAAGCCCTCCATCATCTAAGTCTCTTAAGTTGCCCAGGCTGGCAAACTTGTGATCCTCTTGCTTGAGCCTGTCACAGTTTGGGATTAAAGCCCTCCTTCCTCCTTACTCCCAGCTGGCTCTAAGGCTGCCTGCCTGGCTAACTATACCTTAGTTGTTTTTTTGTTTGGTGTGTGACGTCCATCAGTAATGTCTTCATTTCATTAATACTGTGCAGTCTCTAACCTTAACATTTGTGTAGACTGGGCATGATGGTGGACACCTGCAATCCCAGCACTTGGGAGGCTGAGGTAGGAGGATCTCCCCAAGTTCAAAGCCAGCCTGGACTACATAGCGAGACCCTGACTCAAAAAAAAAAAGCGGCAGCATTTGACCCTGTAAATGAAATTCTCTTTCCTTGATCTTAGGGTTACACAAGTTTCTCAAGCTCAACATATACAAAATAGAATTCATCATTGTTCCATGACAATGTAATTCTTCTGTTTTCCCTACAACTCATCAGCCACCCCAGCTAAGATCGTGAATCGTGGCCTTGATACCTCTGCCCCAGAACTGGTATTTAGTTTACCAGATGCTACCAGTGGACCTTCCTGAAAGACTTCTTGGCTGTCTTGCCCTCTGGGCTCTTGCTGCCCATCTCCATGCATACTGCCGGGATTATTCTAACAGCCTCATGCCAGTCCACTTGAGCTTTTTGCATTCTGTTCTTGGTGGTGCCAAGGCTCTAACCCAGGGCCCTGACAGCTGCTAAGCAGGTGTTCTTCCACTGAGCTGCACCCCGGCCCCTTCACCTACACCTTTACCACTGACAAACTACCAGTGTGGGTAGAGCTTCACAATGAAAATTCCACTGCTGAAAATTGCTCCTTGGCTTATTGTTGCTGGGATAAATTTCAGGCTGCCAAACACAGCACGATCTTGCTCCCATCCTCACCATCAGTGTGAAGTATTCCCAACAAAGGTGATGTGATTCTCTGCACTTCACATGTGCTTACTGTATCTTCATCTCTCTTCTGTCTGCCCCTCTGTCAGCTCATTGCTTCCTTCATCCTTTAAGATCAGCTCTCCTTTGGATGACTTTGTGAAGCAGTGTGTTGTGATTGCTTGTCCTTGGGTTTCCGGCCTGGGTCCTTTTACTGCATCCTGTGCCATAACACTTAACCATAGCATCACTGTGTGATACATCTGTCCACCACGGAAGCAGAGATCTGAGGTTTATCCCCGGGAGCTAACGTGGTGTTAGACTCAGTGGGAAGCGTTCACTGGATGTGCAGTGAAGGGACTTGGGAGTGGTCAGGTCCTTCTGACATAGGAATGGAATAGCAGTTTAATATGTTCACGAAGGGGCCGTAATTCATATGTCTTGCTGCTGGGCGGCTTGAACCACTATGGTACACGCGTGAGTGTCCCATCCAGCACTTTTTATTAATTTTATTAGTAAAAAGACCAGTGAAAGTGATTAAATCCATTTGTACCACCAGTCGTACGAGCCGCCAATGGGACAGTCACACACAGGTACCATTGGTGGTGCGAGCTGGCGGGAACGTGTTAACTGGCACACTATAAGGATTGCATTTGCAGTTTTTGCAAGTGTTCTTTTTTACTTATTTATCACTAGTATTATCAACAAGCTATTCTTATAGGAGACTTTCAAGTTGAAAACCTGTTCCTTTTTCCCATAGGTATCTACACAAGGAATTTGCAGATTCCTGGTCAGTTCCTCGGTTGGCTGAAGGCTTTGATGTCAGCACCGATGTTATTCGCAGGGTTTTAAAAAGTAAATTTGTACCCACTTTGAAGCAGAAACTGAAGCAGGATCAAAAGGTCCTTAAGAAGGCTGGGCTTGATTACTTGGGGCAGCAGCTGCAGGGCCCTGGAGATGGCACAAAGCCCCTCGCTGTGGGCCATGCTGCATTGGGCTCTTCGCTGCTGCCCGGGCAGGAAGCCTCATCCGGAGGTCAGAGCCACAGCATAGCTTTGATGGTGCTAGAGCCCAGCACTCAGAGTACAGCTGCCCCACGGGGACAGAAGGGAAGGAATAAAGGAACCTGGGGTCTGGGGCAGGGGAGCTTTGTGCCCATCACTACAGCCTCAGATCATCAGAGAGAGCCGAAGTCCTCCACCAGTGACTGTGCAGGCACAAGAAGCACCAACAGCCATGGCTTGCCAAGTGACGAGAAGCCAGAAGAGTGGAAGGTGGATGAGCCAGGTGACCAGAACTTCAGCAGCAAAGTAGTGCAAAGGGGGCGGGAGTTCTTTGACAGCAATGGGAACTTCCTGTACAGAATTTGAACCAGGGCACGCCTTATGGAAATGCCATGTGAAACACAGTTGGGCAAATGGGGAGCTGTTGGGATTTCTGCCTTTTTGACAGAGTCTCACTGTGTAGCCCAGGCTAGCCTTGAACTCAGGGCAATCCTCCTGCTTCAGCCTCCTAAATGCTGGGATCACAGGTGTGTGCCACTATGTCCAGCTAGGATTTCTGCATGTTTTAGTTACCCTGACATAGAAGGGTGTGATGAGCCTGGTATGTGAGCTGCTCGGGTGGGTAGAGTGAAGCTTGTTGCAGCACTGCCCCCACCCTGGCCCCTGTGGCCCTTCAGTCCTCATGCCCCTGTCTGCTCAGGCTCTCTATGTTGAACACCAGTGTTGTGTGTGCTGAGTTGAGTTTCTGTGACATTTGTAATAATATTTTTGGGAGGAAATGAGTTTGCCTTCTGACCTCATTTCCTTCTCGATCCCTGAACACTAAGCATTCTGGAACTGCTTAATCAATTGGTTGTTTTCCTTATGTGCAAAAATAAAGTAAAATGTAACCGTCTGTGTTACTTGGTCCTCTCTGGGATGGGAGGGTTTACCTGTGAACCTTGGAGGGTGATGAAATGGAACAGCCGGAAGGGGAAGCATCCCTGTCATTGAACACTGGGAGAGGGACGGAACTACAGCCATCTCCAGTGAAGGGTTCTATGCAGAGCACCTCAGTGGCTGGCAGGTTTTGACAACCAAAAACTGACCATCTTTGTCTTAGTTGCTAGGGTTCTGAAAGACATTGAGTAGAAGTTTGCAAAAAAAAAAAAAAAAAAAACCAAAACCTGAAACAGGCAAAAGGCTTTTTAGTGTTCCCAGCCATATTCTAAGGCTTAAATAAATTATATCTCATTGTACAGGTGACATCCGATTTCTACATGAGGTGGGCAAAAACAATGAGCCCTTCTCTAAGGAAACAGACCCTAGGGTGGCCATAAGTGGCAGTACTGGAACTGGAACCTAGGTCTCCATTAATCCAGGGCTTCTGTGCCACTGTTTGACATAGTTTCCATTAGTTTACTGATTCTTTGGATATTTCAAATTTAAATGCACACTGTTAAAACTGACATTTCAACTCTGTCATTGCCACTCGGTATCTTGCTATTTTTGAATGTTGATATTAGCAATTGCAGTATCATTGATTATTGTTAATGAGCATTTGTTTGTTGGTGTAAATGACAGCTCTATTACATGACAAAGTACTAGACATAACAGGAGTAGACAGATATAGCCCTTGTTCTCATTGTCCTGTCACTGTCAAGTAATTTATGGTAAAGGCTTATTGATCTCCCCCTCCCCTCTGGTGGAATGTGTATTAAACACAGGGCCTTCACAGTGATCTGCACCCCCAGCCTTTTTTATTTTCAGACAGGGTCTAAGTCATTAAGTTGCCTATGCTGGGCTTGAACTTGATGATCCTCCTGTCTCAGCCTCCCAGCATACTGGGATTACAGGTGTGTGCCACCATGCCTGGTACATTTATGGTTCCTTGCCATAATAATTGTTTTTAATTGCTTAAAGAGGTTCTAAATGCTGTTTGACTGTTACATTTGCATTTCTAACTCTTGTAAAGCATCTGTGACCAAGCCCTTTCCCCAGTGGTCTGAGGAAATCTATAAGCTGTTCTAAAAACCAGGATGTGTTTTCCATATACCTTATCCCCTACTACCCTATTGCTTACTTATCATAAACCTTTTCTTCACTCTTGCAACCTGCTTGTGGAAGACTTGCACTTTTTCGTTGCCACCAGTTTTTCATGTGGCTGGCTGCTTGTCAATGGTCACAAATCAGATGTCACTTTTAGGCCTTCCCTATTCACCCAATCTTTTTTTTTTTTTTTTTTTTGGCGGGTACCGGGGGTTGAACTCAGGACCTTGCGTGCCAACAGGTGCCCGTGCCGCTGAGCGACATCACTGGCCCTTTTTTCGTATGTGGGTACCGGGAGTCGAACTCAGGACCTCACGCTTGCCAGACAGGCGCTTATGCTGCTGAGCCATCTCACCGGCCCTATTCACCCAATCTAAAGCAGCTCCCTTCACATTCTTACTGTCACCACAGTCTAGTTTTCCCTAGTGTCTGAGGTTCCATTACTACTATATCGTTAGCACTCTCTACATTTTGAACGTAGACCCCGTGAAGGGCAGAGACCAGCATGTTCATTGCTGTAGTCCCAGCTCCTGTCATCTCAACATTGGCTAAGTGAATGAAGAAATGACTGGGGACTGTGTAACAAGCAGCCAGTCTATGGGAGTGGAAAGCCCGGCCTTTTACTGCCAGCAACATCCCAACCTCAGCCAAAGCACCTGAGCATCCAAGCAAACTTGTTCTTCCTCTGGCTGGCAGTGGTATCAGATCCCGACTGCCTGGTGGTAGAAAACTCTGGCTTCTGCATTTCAGGAAATGGCCTCTGAGCCCAGGCAGGCTGCTGGCCTGTGGGATGGAGCACCATTCCAGGTCCATGTTCTTTAGGCTGAGGTCCCAGGACTCTATGGGCCCCTCTTCCAGGCCATCCTGTTTCACAGCACGAAGAACAGGAGTACCACACTAGATGAGGTGGAACTGCACTTTGTCTGGTGGAGGAAGCCACAGGTAACAGGTTTCCACCTAGGAGCAAAAGACTGCAGGTGGAGTGGGCACCGCACAGCAATCTTGGGAGCTGGACCAGGAGGCTGGCAAAGCATGACGGAAAGGACTTCAGTCTCCGCACCACAGTGGCATACACTTTAGGAGTGGTGAGCGGCCCCCACCTCTCAGTGCAGCTGAGATTTGATCTCAGGAATGGTGGGAGTGTGGGGGTGCCCAAAAAGCTCAACATACAATACTAGATGAGCTCCCGGAGTGGAGTATGAATATAAAGGTTATTATTCCGCTTAGCCTTGTATTGTAGAACTTTTCAAACATACAAAAGTAGAATATTATTATGCAAGGAACACCTCCATACTCATTACCCAATTTTTTCCTTTGGTTTTGGGCATTGAACCCAGGTCCTCATTCTACCACTGAGTTACATCCCCAACTGACTCTCTGTCTCTGTCTCTCTGTCTCTCTCTCTCTCTCTGTCTCTCTCTCTCTCGCATGCACATGCTCTCTTTCTCTTTTTGAGAGACGGTCTCGCTGTGTAGCCCAGGCTGGCCTCCACCTCTCAGTGATCCTCCTGTCTCAGCCTCCCCAGTGCTGGGATTATAGGTGTGTGTCACTGCACCCGGCCCCAACTCTTTAATATCACCTTATATTCTGATAGTGGTCTGTTTCATAAGTGACTTTTACAGTTGATTTATTAGGGTATCCACACCTTGTAATGTTACATTTTGTTATGTCCCTTAAATTTCCTTTATTCTATTTTTTACTTTGTTTATTTGTTTGGGCTTGTTTGTTTTTTGAGACAAGGTCTCACTATGTAGTTCAGACTGGCCTCAAGCTCGTGGCGATCCTCCTGCCTCAGCCTCCCAAATGCTGGGATCATAGGTGTGCGCCACCACCCCCGGCTAAATTTCCTTTATTCTAAAGTAGTTTCCCCCCCCTGCCATTTACTTTTAGGGTCAGATCATTTGCCCATACAATTTCCTGCATTTTGTTGGATATGTCAGTTTTATCTCTATGGCGTCTTAACATTTTCTTAGGCGTGCGCCACCTAAGAAAATGGCCCATTTTCGAAGTTCTCGAAAAGTGAGCACGTTCCCAACTCTTACTTGAGTGATCGAGAATTGGCTGTATCGTTAAAATTAGTTTAATATATAATTACTTTATCCTAGGAAAACATTCCTCCGGGAAAGCAGAGACTAGAAAACTGATTTGTCGCCTCTAGTATTGAAATGTCCCTTTCCCGACGCCGTCCCCTTCCCGGTATGCTAAGCGCGAAACAAGAGCCCGGCACTTCCGGTAGGTCTAGGAAGTCGTTTCTGTGGCCGGAGGTGGGGTTCTCCGGGCGCCCCGGGAGTCTGCGGATGTAGACGGGAATCCTGCTGATAAGCAGAGTGGGTGAGGGAGGAAGGGGTGTCGATACGGTGGCTGCAGGTCTGAGACAGGTGTCCCCGGAAGCTGATGTTGTCTAGCCGGGAGGTGGCCATTCATTGCTCGATTCTGCCTGAGGGGCGAGAGCCCCCCCGGGGCCGTGGGACCCCGTGGCCAGGAGTGCGGCGCAGATAGCCACACTGGGCTCATCTTGGTCTGCAGCCTGCCTTCTCAGAGCGGAGAACGTCCCCCTCCTACTACACCGGGGCCTGGGTGACCACGGCCATGGCTTTTCCCCATCGGCCGGACGCCCCAGAGCTGCCCGACTTCTCCATGCTCAAGAGGCTGGCTCGAGACCAGCTCATCTATCTGCTGGAGCAGGTCAGTGCCCGCCAGCCTGGCACCTTTGCAACTGTTTAGAACTCCCTGGACGCGTACATCCTGGCCGAGTCCCTGTGATCTTGTTCTTGGCTCTTGGTGTCCTTGAAGCTTCCGCAGCAGGTCCAAAATGCAGCACTCAGCAAGAAAAACAAGAGGGTAGTAAGTGCCGCTTGGGACCTGACCAGAAAATTAATGGAAGTGAATTTTTCATACCAGCAAGAGATCTTACGCGTGTCAGGCATCACGGGGGAGGGAAGGATGGTTAAGACACCTTGTTGTCATTAGAGATCTTACACTTTAGTAGGAGTCCCAAGAAACACCGGTGGGAGCCGGTGAGATGGCTCAGCGGCGTAAGCGCCTGCCTGGCAAGCGCGAGGCCCGAGTTCAACTCCCGGTACCCACATTAAAAAAAAAAAAAAAAGAAGAAACATCGGTCGCCCCACAAAGGGGTGTCTGGTGATAAATCAGCGATAGCTAGGCTGCCTGAAGAATTCAGGATAAGCAGTCATATCTGACTGGGGAGATATAGTAATTTTCAGGAAGTAGACAGTGTACTAAAAGCAGATTTTCTCAGGAGATTGGAGAGAATGCTGCAGGCAGATGGACCGGTGGAAGCAAAGTTGAGGTACCAAGAAAGCATGAAGAGGTACTATCAGCAGGCATTAAGCAGCCACTGAAGATTGTTTTTGTTTGTTTTTTATTCTCTTTATTTGTGGAATAAAGCAGTTTGATGGCGATTCTAACAGCATTGTGTGGGATGGGGTAATGACCAGTTAGGAGACTGAACTAATAAAGGCTCACGTAAAATTGGTAGCAGTGGGAATGAGGGGAAGTGCTGAATTTTTTTGTTTGTTTTTTTGAAGTAATGAATTTTTAAGTCATAGTGAAAAAAGACTCAAAAAATTTTTTTGTGTGTGACTTTTTTTTTTTTTTTTTTTGACAACGTCTTGCTATGTTATTCAGGTTAGCTTTGAACTCAGTAGGTAGCTCAGGCTGGCGTTGTACTCACAGCAATCCTCCTGCCTCATCCTCGAAGTGCTAGAATTACAGGCATATGGCATAACACCCGGGTCAAAGATTTATTAACCCATTGTAAATGATGGGGGAGAAGCAAAGTTAACTCTTGAGATTTTTTTTTTTTTTTTTGTGGGTACCGGGGGTCGAACTCAGGACCTCGCGCTTGCCAGGTAGGCGCTTATGCCACTGAGCCATCTCACCAACCCAACTCTTGAGATTTTTTAACCTGGGTTATTAGAAAAGTTAATTTGCTACTAGAATTGTAATAGGTTACTTGCTTAATTGTTTAGCTACAGTGATACCCCGGTTGTCGAACTCAATTAATTCCAAATTCATGTTCAAACATTGAAAAGTTCAAGAACTGGACATATTTTTTCCCATAAGAAATAATGGAAAACCAAATAATTGGTTCTGAGGCTCCCAAATTACACTTATAAGTTCATTTTTCCAGGACTTTAACAAATTTCACAGTGTTTTTTTTCTTTAACTCAGTTTTCCTCTTAGCTTTACTGGTGGTATCACTAACTTTCTTTGGCGCCATGGTTACGATATTTCATGTGCGTAAATGCAAAAAAAAAAAAAAAAAGCACGATGATGAATGTTTTAATGCACTAACAAAAGTACTATATGTCAGTGACGGCAAACCTTTTAGAGCTTTCAGTGATAACAAACAGCCGGCTGCGGCACTCGCGCCATAGGTTCACCACCACTGCTATATGTTGTCTGGGTAAGAGCAGCACTTAGATTGAAGCATCACCCCTTTGTGACTGCTGTGAGACATGGCACGTGACTCACTCTGGGCCTGTACAGGTTTTTTCAAGTGGGGTTTTCTGTTTGATTGTGGAGCAGAGTTATGAACACTTAGCAGATTATTTTTGATTTGCTTTTTGAGTAATGGAAAGTTCGAGTTTAGGGCCATTCTACAACTGAGGTATCACTGTATTTCGTAGCCATGTTCCATATTAGATTGGAAAGTTGGAAAGTCTTCGAGTCTTCAAGGTCAGGGATCATATCTGAGTTTTTTGTTTGTTTGTTTTGGTTTAGTTGGGTTTTTTTCCCCATCTTTTTGAGACAGGGTTTCTCTATGCTGTTCAGGTTGGCCTTAAACTCACTTTCAGCCCAGGCTGGCCTCGAACTCACAGCAATTCTCTTGCCTCAACCTCCTGAGTGCTGGGATTACAGGCATCCACCACCATGCCTGGCTGGTGTGTTCTTTTGAGACAGGGTCTCACTATGATAGTCAGGCTACCCTTGAACTCACAGGCTGGCCTTAAGCTTGCAGTGATCTTCCTGCCTCAGCCTCCCTAGTGCTGGGATTGCAGTCATGTGGCACCATGCCCAGCTCGTTTTGTTTTTTGAGGCAAGGCCTTGCTATGTAGCCCAGGTTGGCCTCAAACTGGCAATCCTCCTGTTTCAGCCTCCTGAGTACTAGGATTACAGATGTGTGCCACCATGCCCAGTCTTATGTCTCTTTTGTTCAATACTGTATACCCAGTGATTTCCTAGTTTAGAGTCAAGCACGTAGTGTGTGCTTAATGAATATTGGTTGTTTGAACATTGAATGGAAATGAAAAAAAGAAAGTGGAACAGGTTTGGTGCGGAAGTTGATTTATGTAGGTTTGGATGTCAAGTGAGGAAGTGCAGCTTTAATCTCCAGCACATGGAAGTGTGGAGCTGCAGCTCCATCTTGTGGGCTGGGATGAAGACGGAGACAAAGGAGAACCTCAGAGCATCTGGAGCCAATTTTATTTTGTTTTTAATGCTCCATAGTGGCACCACAGTGATTTGCACATAAAAGATACTCAACAAATGCCTGAGGAATTGAAAAGCAGTGCTAAAGCCATGAGTTCAGGTGAGATCAATGTGAGAGGAAATGAGACCAAGGATAGAAATTTGGAAGTGGAGTGTGAGGGAGAAGCCACAGGATGACTCACCATGGCCAGAGTGGCCCTGTGCCACAACACCCTCCCCAGACTAACTTCTGCATTGTTAGTGAGCACTGCTGTTCAGATCAGACGCCTCCTTCATCATCTTTTTTGGCCTTCCCCTCCCCTTAAGGGAACTGTTTGCTGAGTCCTGTGGATACTTCCTTATACAAGACTTTAAAAATGATGATTGTAGGTGGGTGTGGTGGACCACACCTATAATCCCAGCACTCGGGAGGCTGAGGTAGGAGGATCACTGAGTTCAGGCCAGCCTGGGACGCATTGTCAATTCAAGGGCAGCCTGAACTACATAGTGAGACACTGTCTCAAAAAAAACAAAACACAAACAAACAAAAGTGATGATTATAGGCAGGTGTGGTGGCGCAGCACACCTGTAATCCCAGTATGTAGGAGGCCGAGGCAGGAAGATTGTTGTGAATTCTAGGCCAGCCTGGGCTACACAGTGAGACCCTGTCTCAAAAAACCAAAATAATAATGATTGTAAAATACGGCGTAAGCGCCTGCCTTGCAAGCGCGAGGGCCCGAGTTTGACTCCCGGATCCCACATACAAAAAAGGGGCCGGTGATATCGCTCAGCGGCACGGGTGCCTGTTGGTGCGCGAGGTCCTGAGGTCGACCCCGGTACCCACAAAAAATAAAAATAAAATAATACTTGCGCACTATAGAAAATATAGAAGATAAAGGTATATAAAACACTTGTAGTCTTATGTCAGATATGAGCAATGTTAATACTGTTAATGTCTTCCAGGTATTAAAGACATTCTATTCCACATTGCAGGGATCTCTTCACCTGGTTTTGCACCACCAGCATAGGCTAAGGCAGGTGCTCATTCGTTGTCACATGTTGGGCAGTTGGTCTGTTGCATTAACTTCCTCAGTGGACACCCTCCCTTCAGGTTCTCATATCTCCAATCCATTTGATCAGCAGGTGTGAGATTCATCTAACTAAAATTTCTAGTGGATATGGATGTTTCAGGACAAAAGCTTTCTGTTTACCCTGTTCCACAAAGGATCAAGTCCAAACTCCCTAACTTGGCATATGGTGCCCTGCATGTTCATTCTAATCAACTATTGCAGTTTCATTTCCCTCCCTTCTCCCATATCAAGATTTCTCCAACTTGATTCTGTCGACATTTTGGGCTACATTATTCTGTGTTTCGAGGCATGTCTCGTGCATTGTAGGCTGCTTAGCAGCAGCATCCCAGTAACTATGCACCCAAAGTCCGACTTCCAAGAGTGTGTCTGCACATTGCCCAATGTCTCTTGGGGGTACAGTTGTCCCTGGTTGAGAACTGTTGCCCTGCATGTATCTCACGCACCTGCGCAGCTGAACAGCTTGTTCTGCACATACCATGCAGCCTGCACCCGGCTCCAGCCCCAGCATAATTGTCCTCTGAAGGCATTGATGGCAACTGCCTAGTCACTTGTCAAGGCTTGGTGGAGAAGAACCCATCAATGACTTCCCGTCCTTGTCACTCACTGTGGCTTCTATCTCTGAAGAGATGAGAAAGCAGCATCAGGAGTTAGGGTGCAGGAATCAGAAGATGGGGGTGGTGGGGTGGGTGAGTGAGGAGATGATAGGGCAAGCACCGTCCTGGGTTTCTAAGTTCTGCTTTGAACTGTGTTATTTTTGTAATAAGGAGGAAAATGCTACTTGAGAAGATATTTCACAGATAGTTGGGGAGGGGGTTTGTCATGGTTGGCTGTGTTCAGCAGGAGACCAGGGGTTGTTGTGAGACAAAGTAGAGGAGGCTGAGGGAAGAGGAGGCCATGCAGGCCGAGGTCACAGGAGGGCAGGAGGGTTAGGTGGCAAGGAGTTACCTGAGGAAGAAGGTGAATATCTTTCCAAGATAGGTGACTATGCAGAGAAATGTCACCGTGAGAACAAAGAAGATGCTGGGTTAGATGATGGCTAGCACACTTCCCGCTCAGCGGCCCTGTTTCTGTCGGATGTGAGGCAGGACTTCTCAACTGAGGGAGCTTGTGGGACTCACTATTGACCCAGTGTACTGTGTCTCCTGCAGCTTCCTGGAAAAAAGGATTTGTTCATTGAGCCAGATCTCATGAGCCCTTTGGATCGGATTGCCAATGTCTCCATCCTGAAGGTACCCAGCCCTCTTTCCTCTTTGAGTGGTTTTTCTTTTGATGAACAATACAAATTACTAGAAAATGACTACCCTTACAGGATAAGAAAGGCAGACAAAGGGGATTGATGATGTTGCTTGTGTTGTGGATCGTTTTCGATTTGGTTTCCCTGTTGACAGTCTGAGGAAGGCTTAGGGGGATACTTAGCAAGGCAGCAGTTTGAGTCCTGGAATGAGCGTGCAGAAGCTGCCCTGAAGAAGTCCCGTGTCTTTGTGTGTTGCTTTGTGCTTTTCAAGCAAGCACCCTTATGTCCATTGTCTTGTGTTTTCTCCCTGTAGCAACATGAAGTGGACAAGCTGTACAAGGTGGAGAACAAGCCTGTGCTCAGCTCCAACGAACAGTGAGTGTCTGGGAGTCCGTCTCACCACCCTGCTGGAGAAGGTCCCCGGGACACCGGCCCTTGATGTCTGATCTGTCTTGGCCAAGATCAGCTCTGTGATGTCTGTGATAGGGTTCACTTCCTTGAACTTGTACAGTTTCAAACTTCTCCCACCTTTGTCCTTTTCCATGTCTAATTCATCACCATCTATAGTCACTGGGGATTGAACCAGGGCTTCACACTGAGCTACCGTGCCCACCCTTTTTTTTATTTTTTATTTTGAGACAAGGTCTCACTAAGTTGCCCAGGCTGGGCTGGAGCTTGCCATCCTCCTGCCTCAGCTTCCCAGAGTACTAGGATGACAGGCGTGCACAACCATGCCCAGCTATCCAGAAATTATTTTCATCATGCTCTTAGCAAGAACCTTCAAGGCTTTCCATTCCTGACTGGATAGAGTTCAAATTGTGAATCATAGATGCCAAGGCTGTCACCAGTGTGGCCTCACATACTACTGTTCAGTTTGTTCTTCATGTGTCCCCTTCAAGCCTCTGTTGCCTGTGCTTCCACGTACTGCCCCGCCCTTGGCCTGTCCCTTTGCCCTGTCCACTGCTTTGTCTGCTCTGTCTGCACCTCCTGTCCTCACTGCTCCTGCAGAGAATGCCCGACCTTCAGGGCCCAGCCCCTTCCTCCATGAGCACCTGGTTCCCTCCAGTGCAGGGTGACTCTCTTCTTCTCTGGATCCTGTGACCTTTGTACTTGTCCTCTTCACTGGATACACAGTCAGGAACTGCCTGTTGTCTTTTTGTAATATTTCTCAGACTTAAGTAACATATACCTTAGAAGAAAAAATTTTCCAGATTATGGAGAATGCGTCCATTAACCTCAGTTTAAAAAGCATTATTTCCTATACTTCTTTATTTTTTAGCACTTGATTATTTATATACTCCATATATATGTCTTCTTTACCCACTGGTCTAAAGTATTTTAGAACAGGAGCCCCTGGACCCATCACAGGGCCAAAAAGGCACCGTGCTTCTCACAGTGCCCCCATGGTGGGAGGCATTGGCTTCTGGGGCTGGGACGTGGGAGACCGTGGGAATTGGCATGACTTTGGCTCGCATGAGCCCTAACCAGAAGGGCTTCTTTGTTAAGAAGGGCAAATGGGTAAAGAGCTGGTATTGCTTCAGTTTCTTCAAAGCTGTTCCCAACTTCGTGACTTTTTTTTTTTTTTTTTTTTTTCTTTTTTTTTTTTTTCTTTCTCTCCCATAGACTATGCTTCCTGGTCAGAGCCCGCATCAAGAACATGCGCTACATTGCCAGTGAGTGGCCTGGGGATTGTGGTACTCAGTGTAAATAAGACCTGGGAAGGGGTGGGCGAGATTGCAGTTTTTTGGCCACGGGACTCACCCTTTTAAAGAAGACTATGGCTGGCTTAGTGTTTTTTTTTTTGTTTTTTTTTTTTTTTTTGTTTTTTTTTTTGTGGGTACCGGGGGGACGACCTCAGGACCTCGCGCGCCAACAGGCACCCGTGCCGCTGAGCGATATCACCGGCCCCTTTTTGGTATGTGGGATCCGGGAGTCGAACTCGGGCCTTCGCGCTTGCAAGGCAGGCGCTTACGCCGCTGAGCCATCTCACCGGCCCTTGTTTTGTTTTTGAGACAGCGTTGTACTATGTAGCCCAGGCTGGCCTTGAACTCACAGTGATCCTCCTGCCTCTGCCTCCTGAGTGCTGGGATCACAGGCATGCTCCACCATGCCTGGCTGTGGTGGAGTGTTTGATTAGCATGCACAGGGCCCTGGGCTCCATTTTCCAGCATCCCCCTAAAAAAAAAAATGAAAGGAAAAGAATCGTGTGAGTTGGCCACAGCACTTGTAGAAGATCGCTGCTTTCTAGTCTGTGGCTTTCCGGGCCTCATTCCCTCTCTCTGTAGATCTTGTCAATGCTGACAAATTGGCTGGCCGAACTCGAAAATACAAAGTGATCTTCAGCCCTCAGAAGGTGAGTAGGTCCTGGCAGAGTGGGAAATGAAGTTGGCCAGGGCGAGGGACTAGGCACACGTGGGGGCCGACAGCAGTGTCTTCAGGGTAAATCTGAAGGACCGAACCTAAGACCTGCCACTGTGTTTTGCTTAACGTGTCCCTGATTGATAAGCAGAGAGTTTGTCATCAGACTGCCCCAAAACCCCAAATAAAGTGTTGTGGAATTGTCAGGGAGCCTCTACATAGAGTGAATGAATGAGTGTGTTCTGTCCCTCCCTCACTCTCTCTCTTTCCTCTCTCTTTCTCTCTCTCTCTCTCTCTCTCTCTCTCGCTCTTTCTTTCTTTCTTTCATCAGATCATACCCCTAGGGGCACTCTAGCACTGATCCATATCTCCAGCCCTTTTTATCTATTTTTTTTTTTTTTGTGGGTACGGGGGGGGTCGACCTCAGGACCTCGCGCACCACCAGGCGCCCGTGCCGCTGAGTGATATCACCGGCCCTTTTTTCGTGTGTGGGTTCCAGGAGTTGAACTCGGGCCCTTGCGCTTGCCAGGCAGGCGCTTACGCTGCTGAGCGATCTCACCCTTATCTTTTATTTTGAAACAGGATCTCTCTAAATTCCCTAGTCTGGGCTCCAACTTGCCATCCTCCTGCCTTAGTCTCCCAGGTAACTGAGGTTAGAGGCGTGTGCCACTATGCCTGGCTGTATCACTGCTTTTTTTGTTATTGGTGGTGGGGAGTTTGAGACAGGGTCTCACTGTGTAGCCCCGGCAGGCCTCGAACTCATGATCCTCCTGCCTCAGCCTCCTGAGTGCTGGGATTACAGGTGTGTGCCATTATACTCAGCTTGTATTACTGTTCTGTGATTCTGTTGAGCTCCCCTCTTCCCTCCACATCAGCTAGGTACATGGCAGGCCCTTCCTCAGCCTCTGTGGTTGGCAGGAATGATGTTCCAGGCCTTTATTCTGCCAGTTGTAGGCCTATAAAGCTCTACCAGGTAGTGAACACCACACTTAGAGCAGGTAGAAACTAAAGTTGAAAGGACACAGCTGGGTGTAGTGGCCACACCTGTAAACCCAGCACTCTGGGAAGCTGAGGCAGGAGGATTGCAAGTTTGAGCCCAACCTGGGCAACTTAGTGATTTGGTGAGACCCTTTGTCAAAATAAAGAAATAATAAAAGGACTGGGGTTGGAGCACAGTGTGAAAATTCCGGGTTCAATCTCTAGTGCCATCAGTCAATCAACCAATCAATCAATGTAAAGTAAAATAAAAATACAGAAGGGCTGGGGATGTAGCTAGGTGCAAAGGCTTTGGGTTCAATCCTTAGTACTACCAAAGGGGGGAAAAATGGACAGGATGTATTTCTTTTCAAATTTCCTGAGAAAAATCTAGAGAAAATAGAAGCAGTAGCTAAGACTGAAGTCCAGCTGCATGATCTTGGAGAAGCTGTTACCTGCTTTGTGTCTTCATGTCATCTATAAAGTGGAGTAGTAGTAGACCCAACCCTTTTTCATTTAAGTGACATGACTTTCAGTCTCTGTTAAACCTAGTGGAATTGTAGGCCTCTATGCTTTTCTCCTCAGTGAAGGGAATAGAGGAGAGTGCCAGTGATCTTCCTTGGAAAGTCCTCTGAAGATTGATAGAACAATCTTACAAATATTTGTCCTGCCTAGGAATACAAATTTGTGATGTGTAACACTCTTATCAGGGCAAGAAATACTGAGTAAGAAAACCAGTCAGGGCCAAGGAGTAGCTCAAGGGCAGAGCAGTCGTCTGCCATGTGAGAGGCCCTGGGTTCAATGCCCAGTACTGGGGGGGGGGGAATTCAACTGTTGGTTACTTTTGAATGTTATCAAAGCTAACTTGACAGCAGTTTTTAGTTTTTGGGCTTTTACAACCCTCTCCCCGCCCCCCTTTTATTTTTTTCAAATTGTATTTGCAAGGACCAATTTATATTAACAGAGAATAGAAAGCTGGTAATAGTTTCAAATAATTCTATGAACCTCCATATTACAAAACAAAATTGGTATCTTTATTAATATTCTCCATTTAACACCCTGTCTAATCAGATTCTTTAGTTTTATATCACAGGAAGATCTCTCCCTCAGTAACTAGGGAGAGGGAGAGACCCTTGACCTTCTGAGACCTTGTTAGTTAGGATTGGCAGTTTTCAGACTGACTTTAGTTTCATGAGTCAGCACTCAAAAAAGTTACAGACTCCATTCCCAGCAGCACCACCAAGCGACACACAGATAAGAACAAAATAAAATCGAAAACCAAAACCCCCCAAAAGTTTAAATCAGGCCTGTGGATTTCAGCTTTCTGCTGTTCTGGCAGAAATCAGTGAGAGATGAGTAGGATTTTTCTGGGTAGCAGGCCGGAGTCTCACCTCCCAGAGTGAGCAGTGGAGGTGGGTGGCGGGTGTAAAACGCGGAGAACAACCCTAGCATGGGTTAAGCACTTCATTCACATTAGCTGTTTTTAGTGTCGCCGTTACTGTCCCCTGTGAGCACCTCAGTATTCTTAATTTTCTCTAAACTTTCATCCTTTACCCACTTAGCGCAAAGGAGAAGGAGACCCTGGCCATTTTCTTTGGTACCTTGCCCCACTCCCCCTCGCCCCCACCCCCCCTTCTCCCTGCGTAGTCAGTGAGCCCGAACCCCGGCCTCACCCCATCAGCCCCTTCTGAGCAGCCCGCCCGTCTACCCCCCGGCCGCTGGCACTGCCAGGCTCATGTCCTGGTACCCTTGCCTTTTCATCTCGTCCCCTGGCAAACGTTTCTCCCATGTACCTTCTCTGACGTCAGGCACTGTCCAACGTTCTCCCTTGAGTCAGTGACCTTCCTGCCTGCCCTGGTGCTGTTGCTCCTGCTCCTTCCTTTTGGGTTTCCCTTGTGTCCTGTCCTTAGCACTCTTTGTTCTCTGCTCTCTCTTGGAAAAAATGACCACTTTATCTTATCTATTTATCTATCTATTTATTTATTTATTTATTTTTGAGGCAGGGTCTCGCTATGTAGCTCAGGCTGGCCTTGAGCTCACTGCGTAGTTCAGCCTGGCCTCAAACTCATGGCAGTCCTCCTGCCTCAGCCTCCCGAGTGCTGGGGTTACAGGCATGTGCCACCATGCCCACCTAAAATAACCACTTTAAATACAGCCTATGTGCCACTGACCTACAGTGCGGCGCACCTCCACCTACCCAGTGTGTCCAGGGTCCCAGGGGAACGTCCTTACCAGACTCACCGCGCCTCACTACCACCCTGTGCCTCTGCCAAATCTGCAGCTTTTTATACCATTCTTCCAGCTCTGCCTGCACAACTCTTCCCCCTTTCTTTTCTTCCTTCTTTCCTCCTTCCTCCCTCCCTTCCTTTCTTCTTTCTTTCCTTCCTCAGAGTCTTGCTTTACAGTCCAGGCAGGACTACAACTCACTCTGCAAAGACAGCCAAAACATCTTTCTTCTCTGTAAAAGCTTTTCCAGTCTCTAAGGGAGATTAAAAAAAAAAAAAAGCAATTGTATTAATAAGCAAATAAAATGGATGAAAAAGCCAGGCATGGTACACGCCTTTAAGCAGGAAGATCATGAGTTCAAGGCCAGCCTAGACTATATAGGGAGACTCTATCTCAAAAAACCAAAAGGGGAAAAAAAGGATGAAAAAGGAATGAAGTATTGGGTTAGATGATTCCATTCTAGATCTAAGAGTTTTAAGTTCTCTTTGCCTTTTTCACTGGGTTCAGGAATTGTCCTCATCAATGACTGTCTTAGTCTGTTTCCTGTTACTATAATGAAATACCCAAGGGTGGGTAACTTACAGAGAAAAGAAGTTTATTTTGGCTTATGGTTCTAGAGTTCCAAGACTGGGTGATGTGGTGACAGCCACCTTCCCCAGCAGAGTTCCAAGGCACTGTAGGGCAGCACCTGGCAGGAGCTCCAGCACTCGTGTGTGTCCTGGTCTCTTCTCTTGTCTGAGTCTTTTCTTTTTTTTTTTATTTAACTTATGTATTTGTTTATTTTTGGTGCTGAGGATGTAACTCAGGATTTGTGCATACTAAGCAAGTGGTCTGTCACTGGGCCATACCCCCAGCCCTCTGGTTCTCACAAAGCCACCAGGATTTGATCTTGGGGGCTCCGCCCTGAGAACCTTATGGGAGAAATGGAAGGGCGGAGAAGCCAGAGGTCACTAACCAACTTCCTCTTGTCTTTCAGTTTTATGCATGTGAGATGGTGCTTGAGGAAGAGGGGGTCTATGGAGGTGAGAGATGAATGTGAGTGGAAAGGGGGAGAGAGCGAGTGGGAGGAAGGACAGCCGCTCTCTCCCCCGCCAGCTGCTCCTCCTGGTTCCTGTGGATGTGAGGGAGCAGAAGCCCACTGAGGACACTGGAGGGACGCCTGGGCTTGGAGCTGGGACCATTAACTGCTCTGTTCTCACTTCCTGCTCCCACTGGGAAAAGTCGGGGCTCCTTACCCTGTGCATTCCGCATTCCATTCTCTATGCACCTCCTCCCTGCTGGAAATCCTGCAGTGGCTCAGTATAAAGTCCACACTCCTCAGCGTGGCCTTTTGACCCCTTCCTGTCCCTTCAGCTGCATCCCGTGATGCTCCTTTTTCCTGACTGCCCTCCGCCCTTGGGACTTTGCACATGCATTTCCTACTGCTTAGAGTGTTTTCCACCCTACCACTTTTTGCCTACTCAAATCTTACTGAGGTTCTAAGTTTGTCACTTTTTTTTTTTTTTTTTTTCTTTGTGGTACTGGAAATCAAGCCCAGAGGTGTTTTACCAGTGACCCACATCCCCAGCCCTTTTATTTTATTATTATTATTATTTTTTAGCCCTTTTAAAATTAATTATTTTGAGGGCCGGTGAGATGGCTCAGCGGCTTAAGCGCCTGCCCGGCAAGTGCGAGGGCCCGAGTTCGACTCCCGGAACCCACATACGAAAAAGGGGCCGGTGATATTGCTCAGCGGCACGGGCGCCTGCTGGCGCGCGAGGTCCTCAGGTCGACCCCCCGGTACCCACAAAAATAAAAAAATAAAAAATAATAATAAATAAAATTAATTATTTTGAGACAAGGTCTTGCTTTGTAGCCCAGGCTGGCCTTGAACTCGCAGTGATCCTCCTGCCTCAGTGTCCCAAGTACTGGGATTACAGGCGGGCACCACCACATCCGGCTTATTTATTTTGAGACAGTGTCTTACTAGGGTGCCTAGGTGAGACTTGAACTTTCAATCTTCCTGCCTCACCCTCCCTCAGTGCTGGGATTACAGGGACGTAGCACTGCACCCAGCTACTTTTGTGCAGGAGTTGCTGTTTTATTTGCTCTAGGGATGGAACTCAGGGCTGCGTGCATGCTAAACATGTGCTGTAAACTGACCTACGCTCCCAGCCCAGGGTTTATTGTTTTGCTTCTTGGAAGCAGGACTGCAATTAAGTAGCTCGTGTCACAATTTGTCTGCTGCGTCTCCCTGCTGCTACATCATAAATGCCAGAAACAGAACGGTTCCATCACTGTCTCCCCAGTACTTAGCATAGTCCTGTGGGTAGGTGAGTTGCAGTAAATATTTGCTGAATATCAAATGAGTGAATGTTCATGGTCAGGCCTCTGATAAAAACCCACTACTTAGCACACTGTACTGCAGGCTGCTGTGTACAGGTTTCCCTTTCATTACCAGACTGATCTCTTTAAGGGCAGAGACTGTTTCTTATTCTTCTTTGAGTCTCCAGCACTAAACACAGTACCTGGTGTGTGACAAGCACTCAAATGTTTGTTGCATGACTGGTAGACCTTCTGCGAAAGCCTGATGTGCTGTGCCCCCACAGATGTGAGCTGTGATGAATGGGCCTTCTCTTTGCTGCCACTTGATGTGGATCTGCTGAGCATGGAGCTGCCAGAATTTTTCAGGGACTACTTCCTGGTAAATACAGAGCCCCTGATCTTGGCATCAAGGAATGGGGACAAATATGAGATCTTTTGGGCTAGAAATACTGATTTAACCTTTGTCCAATGCATGTAATTTATTGCAAGTGAGTGATATGGTGATTGACATCTACAGGTTGATCTGGATGAGTCTTCCTTTGGGGCCAATACAAACTCTTCGAAGCATTCCCCAGACTGTGCCGTGCTGCCCCAGGGCTTCTAGGGCTGTCCACTCTCCAGGGGCCCTGGTGGGTTGATCCATGTCTTTGTGGCCCATGTGGCCCTGCAGGAAGGAGATCAGCGTTGGATCAACACTGTAGCTCAGGCCTTGCACCTTCTCAGCACTCTCTATGGACCCTTTCCGAACAGCTATGGGATTGGCAGGTGCGCCAAGGTAAAAGCACTTGCAGTATTTCCTCCCTGTATGCCCAGTTTTTCCTGTTTTGTACCCAGCAGTGATTATGCATGGGCATCTGTGGTGCATATGAGGTGTATTTGTCACCTTGCTTTTATGTTCCAGTATAGTCCAGAGAGGAGAATTGTGTGGCTGACAGAAAAGCAAGAGCTAGGGCCTCTGGGTGGCACCCCTACATCTTTTTGTCTTTGGGCAGCGTAACACACCTTCATTGGCATGGGAAGTGGCAGAGAGAGAGAGGAGCAGATGGGAGGATGGGTTCATTTTGGTCACGATTAGCCCCTTCCTTGGGGGCAAGATGAAATGTCACATGGAAGGGGTTGGCTTGTGTAGGGATGAGGCTGCAGTAGGGACCTGGACATAAAATTGAGAATGTTTTGGGCCTTGGCAGATGTCGTATGAATTGTGGCGGAAGCTGGAGGAGGAGGAGGAGAGTGAAACCAAAAGCCGAAGGCCAGAGATTGGACATATCTTTCTCCTGGATAGAGGTAAATTATACCCAGTGTTCCTCTGTCTTTGGGCCCTGCAAGACATGGAAGTATGGAAAGTGTGGTGGCAAAGTTAGGGCTGTGAGTCCCCACAGTGATCCAGAGCATGGGCACTTGGGCTCTGTGGAAAGGACTTGAGCTGGTATCTAACAAAATGGGTAAGGGGAGGCTGAGTCGGGAAACCTTCACAGTCCGGATCTTGGTTTCAGACATGGACTTTGTGACGGCACTTTGCTCCCAAGTGGTTTATGAGGGGCTGGTAGATGATACCTTCCGCATCAAGTGTGGTAAGTGGCCTCATCCTCAACATCTTGGCAAGGCAGAAGTGACCATCAGCCTCTGGTGCGTCCCGTAGTGAGGCTGTGCTTGTGGGAGAGACCCTGACTCTGAGTCCACTGCTGGCACTGGGGACTTTTCCTGGCAAGAGGAGGCCTCCGTGGACTTCCTAATAGTCCTCCCCTCTGCTCTCAAAGGGAGCGTCGACTTTGGCCCAGAAGTCACATCCTCTGACAAGAGCCTGAAGGTGCTGCTCAATGCTGAGGACAAGGTAAAGGCGTGGGCACCATAAGTGACTTATACAGGGCTGGGCCCAGCTCCAGGAGGAAGGCCGAGTGCTCAGGAGCCAGGGTTTCCTGTAGCAGCATACCCAGTTCTTCCTGTCCTGCCATTCTACCAGTGATATGGGAAGAGACAACTTACAGTTCTCACACAGTGAGCCATGTCTGTCTCTCCCCTCACAGGTGTTCAGCGAGATTCGCAATGAGCACTTCTCCAATGTCTTTGGCTTCTTGAGTCAGAAGGCGCGGAACCTGCAGGCCCAGTATGATGTGAGGCCACACCCCCTGCTCCTCTCTTTGGTTTCCTCAGTGGCTGCCCAGGCTCCTGCCCCGGGCTCCCCTCCTAATATGATGACAGGTCCCCTGTCTTCTCTCATGGGCGGGTAGCAACAGAGGAAGTGTGGTGGCTTCTCATGTGAAGTCAGGGGTATTGACCTTATGGGGACATCCCCACAGCGCCGGAGAGGCATGGACATCAAACAGATGAAGAACTTCGTGTCCCAGGAGCTTAAGGGACTGAAACAGGAGCACCGCCTGCTGAGTCTCCGTAGGTGCCAGCTGGGGGTGCAAGGGGAGGTAACTGTGGGGTGGACGATGCTGAGGGTCTTTGCCTCTGAAGAGGAGACCCCTGGTTGTTGGTGGGTAGTGGTCTCCTTTGGTCCAAAATGGGAAGAAGTAGTTCTGGATTTTTTTTTTTTTAATATGCGGGTACCAGGAGTCGAACTCAGGACCTCGTGCTTGACAGGCAGGCACTTATGCCACTGAGCTATATCACCGACCTGTAGTTCTGGATTTTGCCTTAAGACATCCTCCTTCTGGACAATAAAGAGACATCCTTCTAGAACCAGGATTATGTCAGCCCCCTTTTTGTCGTATCTGCAGATATAGGGGCCTGTGAATCGATCATGAAGAAGAAAACGAAGCAGGACTTCCAGGAGCTGATCAAGACCGAGCATGGTACCTACAGCAGCCTCCCTACTTCTGCTTCTGCTCCCACAGCCCTGCCTCCCAGCCCTGGATACTCTCTGGCTCCTCCCAGCTCACACCAGCTGTATGGGATGCTGCTTCCTGTGAGAAGTCCTGGGGTCCTTCATTCTACCCCACTCATGGAGAAAGAGATGGGGAGAGAGCTGCCTGTTAGCATAGAAAGCAGCAGCTTACCCCAGTAACAGGCCCTTCTTATTCCCACAGCACTGCTGGAAGGTTTCAACATCCGGGAGAGCACCAGCTACATCGAAGAGCACATAGACCGGCAGGTGAGTGGGCCAAGGCTCGGGAGGCGGACCGGTGCTGGGGGTGGGGGTGGGGGTGGGGCTAAGCGGAAGGAAGAGAACAGCTCTCCTTGACTCTCTTCCTGCACAGGTGTCACCCATAGAAAGCCTTCGCCTCATGTGCCTTCTGTCCATCACTGAGAATGGTGAGCCCAAAGATGGGAGATGAGGATGACATCTGTGCCTCAGGGACAGAAGACAGGATTACAAAAGACAAGTCTTGCAGCAAACGGAATATTTCCCTGTAGTTTCGTGGTTTCTCCTAGAAAATAAAGCAGTGCTGAGCTGGGCATGGTGCAGTGTACTTGTAATCCAGTATTCTTAGAGGCTAAGGCAGCAAGGTCACAAGTTTGAGCCCAGCCTGGGCAATTTAGGGATTTAGCAAGATCCCGTCTCAAGGTAAAAAATAAGAGCCGGGCATGGTGGCACACTCCTGTAATCCCAGCACTTGGAGGCTGAGGCAGGAGGATGCTGTGAGGAGGCCAGCGTGGGCTACATAAATGAGTTCAAGACCAGCCTGAACTACATAGCAAGACCCTGTCTTAAAAAAAAGAAAGAAAAAGGGCCGGTGAGATGGCTCAGCGGCGTAAGCGCCTGCCTTGCAAGCGTGAGGGCCCGAGTTCGACTCCCGGATCCCACATACGAAAAAGGGGCCGGTGATATCGCTCAGCGGCCCGGGCGCCTGCTGGCGCGCGAGGTCCTGAGGTCGAACCCCTGGTACCCACAAAAAAAAAAAAAAAAAAAAAAGAAAGAAAAGAAAAGAAAATGATGAAAATAAAAAAAAACAAAGGACTGGGGATGCAGCTAGTTCAATGCCTAATACTCAGGGGGAAAAAATTTTTGCAATTTTTGTTTTGGGTGACTCCCCACCAGGTCATAGGGTAATTAATTGGCCCAGCCCTAAGCACTGGGACAGTGCCCATCATGGCTCAGGGCTGCAAAGGTGTGGAGCTGTGTGACATTTCTCTATAGCTTCAGCTGCCTCCTGTCTAATAAAGTTTCATGATAAAAGTACATACATTCTAGGAGAAAGGGGCAGGCAAGTAATTTCATAAATGTTTCCCAAAGCCCAGATTCTGCTGTCTTTCATAGCAATTTGTTTTTACTGTTGAAATCTTCCAGTTTGATAAATATTCTTTAAGGTTGCTTCCTACCTAGAGAAGTCCTTTGCCTATTCTAAATCCCCTTTACTGTACTGTAGTTGGAAGTCCTTTTTTTTTTTTTTACTTTTTTTTTTACTTTTTTTGAGACAGGGTTTCACTGTGTGGTCCAGGCTGGTCTTGAACTCACAGCATCCTCCTGCCTCAGCCTCCCAAGTGGCAAGGAATCCCAAGTGCTGGGATTATAGGCGTGCACCACCATGTCCAGCTGGAAGTCCATTTCTCTCTGGAGAAAAACATGAGACCATACTTGGAACCCATTTTACACTTCCTGTTTCTTAGGCGCTGTAAAGCAATTCCCAGGAGAACTGCCTCTTAGCTGGAAAGAAACACATTTTCTTCCCCCACCCCCTACCCAGCCACAGCTTGATCAGCAGCAGCCCAGTATCCTTTCCTCGCCACCCTGTGGTTCAGAATGCTTCCTTGGAACTCTGCGGCCGGCCTTTATCTTTAATAAGCAAGCTTAAATTCAGCACTCAGTCCAGAATCAACTGCACCCTATGCAAGACACATACTGAACCCTTGCTCCTATTGAAAGTGGTGTTGGTGCTTTGGCTGTGTGTTTTAGGATGCCTCAGCAGGCCTCTTTCTCACACACCCATCTTAATTTCCTCACCTTTAGGTTTGATCCCCAAGGATTACCGATCTCTGAAAACACAGTACCTGCAGGTGAGGCCTGGAGAAGTTGTTCATAAGGGGACTTGCTGGAGGGGAAGTTCGGAGCAGTTTTGAAAAAGGCACAGGGAGAAATGGCCCCTGTCCTCCCCGACCCCCTCCTGTTTCCATCCTAGCCCCCTTCTAGTGGTGCTAGCAAGAGTCCCCTGTCAGCACACCCTGCCTCTCATGGTGGGTGGCCTGGGCTGAGAGAATTTAAACAGTTCAGCCGCTAAATGCAGTGAGTTCTTCCTCCTAGGAATCCCCTCACTTTAGCACCTGTGAGGTCCTGATTTAATTTGCCTTCCTGGTCTTTCTCATGTCTTACTTCATCTGTGAAGCTTCCTTACCACCCTTCCATTCACAGGCCCCTCGGTCCTATAAGAGTTTCAAGCTGCATTTTATTTCTTTTTGTTTGGTATTGGGTTATTCCTTTTCTTTTCTTTTCTTTTCTTTTCTTTGTGTGTGTGTGTGTGTGTTTGTTTGGAGACAATCTCATTATATAGTTCAGGCTGGCCTTGAACCTGTGATCCTCCTGCCTCAGCCTCCCACATGCTGGGATTATAGACTTGCACCACCATGCCTGGCTTGGTGTTTGGTTCTCTCTGATGTGAAAATCCTGCATACAACAAAGTCTGAGCTCCTGGAGGGCAGAGTAGGCTGTGAATTCCTTCTCCCCTCACCTCTGCATCACCTAGCAGGGCCAGACTCTCATGGGACACTCAGTAAATAGCTGATTGCATTTCCTTCAGAGCTATGGTCCTGAGCACCTGCTGACCTTCTCCAATCTGCGGCAAGTAGGGCTCCTTACAGAGCAGGCCCCGGGGGATACACTCATAGCAGTGGAGAGTAAAGTGAGCAAGCTGGTGACCGACAAGGCTGCAGGTGAGCAGGCAGCATGGGTGCCTCAGTGGTTGTTTCCTCTCCTCTGGGTCCACAGAGCCCTGGGAGGAAGTGGGAAGGGAGAGGGAGGATGTGATCCCTTCCTGTTATGTCATCTCCACTGCTACTTCTGCCAGGAAGAGCATTTTCCATGTACTGAACACTTAGCATGTCCTATGCTGTTGTGTGTAATGTCTCATATACTCCTCAAAAAGACACTGTGAGTTAAGTTTTCTTTCCCCCATTTTATGGATGAGGAAACTGAGGCTTAGAGAAATTAAATGGCTTCTCTAAGGTCCCATTGTTAGTAGGTCAGGTCACTAGGACTCCAAAGCTCTGATACTTAACCCATAAACTGGGGTCACCTTGTGGATTGCATGTAATAGTTGGGGACAAGCTGTAGGGGGAGGAAGACAGTGTGTCGGGAGTGGTGTGCCAAGAGTGCCTTGATCAGCTCCAGGGCAGTGTAGGTGAACAGTTCCAAGGGGGTCTTTGGACTGTTGTTCCTGTCATGTCTTGAACGGTGACCCCTGTGCAGTGGGCAGTGTCACAAATCCATGGACCTTAGGTGGAACCTAGCACAGTTTCCCTCCCCAGGAAAGATTACCGATGCCTTCAGTTCTCTGGCCAAGAGGAGCAATTTTCGTGCCATCAGCAAAAAGCTGAATTTGGTATGTGGACCAGGGCTGGACAGGGGGAGGCTGTGGGTTATTCCTCTGTGGAGTACTTTGAACCCATAAAAACCGTTTTACTCTTTCAGTTTTAGGAAGATCCTTTGGCAGCCTTATAGGCATGAGCTTAATTTGAGACAAGACACAGATTGACTCGCTTAATTAACAAACACATGCCAGTGAATATTGGGAAGCATGAGTTCTTGTGCTCTCTCTAAGGGGCTGGAGGGAAGGACCGGGAAGGGGGACCCCTCCTCCAGCCCCTTCACAGGGAGCTAGGGAAGACCTGGGAGAGAATTGGCCATCTTGGTTATGGATTCCTTGTTTATGGGACTATTGTTGGTTCTCCCTTATGCGAAATAGGAACTGTTGTCTGGGATATGCTGTTCTTATCTGACCCTTTGAAGGACTACAGCTGAGTTGTCACTTGCCTGGTGTGGCACCTCTGCCCTAGATCCCCCGTGTGGATGGCGAGTATGACCTGAAAGTGCCCCGCGACATGGCGTATGTCTTCAGCGGTGCTTATGTGCCCCTGAGCTGCCGAATCATCGAGCAGGTGGGAACAGCCACTTTTGCTCCCGTTCTTATTTCGCTCTCTGCTTTCCAGTGGTCGCTGACTCATCCCAGCTCTTTAATGCTTGTAACTAGCAGGAAACGTGACAGCCTGGCTGCTGTGCCCTCCTTTCCTATGCCCGGTGCCCTTGCGGACTTGAAAGTAGTGTTTGCGTCTCCCCAGGTGCTGGAGCGGCGGAGCTGGCAGGGCCTTGAGGAGGTGGTGCGGCTGCTCAACTATAGCGAGTACTCGTTCTCAGGTGTGTGGCATGGCAGGAGGGCTGGGGCGTCACCCGGTGCCTGTGTGCCAGTGAGGTGCCGAGGTGACTGATCCTCACAGACATGACCAAGGAAGACCGGGCTTCCAGCGAGTCCCTGCGCCTCATCTTGGTGGTGTTCCTGGGGGGGTGCACATTCTCGGAGATCTCAGCCCTGCGGTTCCTGGGCAGAGAGAAAGGTGAGAGAACAGAGGGGAGAGAAGAGGCCTGCATGGGTTCTGGGGCTCCACATGGGAAGGCTTTTCTCCTGCCTGGTGCCACTCACCACAGGCCTGCTGCTGCCAGTCCCCCTGGCTTGGCGAGTGTATGGTGCCCAGGAGCCTGGTCCTGTGTCTCTGTGTCTACGCCGGTTCTTTCATCCATCGGGGACTGGGGACTTGGGGGTTCAGTGTGGTTCCCGAGGGGCACCTGAGGCCCGCCCTTAGTCACTTCTGCTGCTGCTCTTGGCTCCTTAGGATACAGGTTCATTTTCCTGACGACAGCTGTCACGAACAGTGCTCGCCTAATGGAGGCCATGAGTGAGGTGAAAGCCTGAGTGTTCCTAGCCAGTGATGAAGCCTGCCCAGACTGTCCCCTCAGGGCAGGTGTGTGGCACCCAGCTGCTGACACAGCTCCCCAACTCAGAGCTGGGGAGCCTGGAACTTACCTAGGACTTCGGGAATGCATCCGAAGAGAGAATGCATCCAAAGAGAGAGTTCACGTCCTGCCCCCGGGGTGGTCCTTCTGTTTGTTTAGGAAGTGCTGCAGGGTCCATACTGCTGAGATATGCGGGGAAGAGGTATCCTTTGTTTAATCCCATCTGAATATCACTGTAAATAAAGCCTCTGTAAATAAAGCCTTGTAGTTCTGGACCTACGCTACTGCCTCTATTAGTGACTGCACAGTGGGGCCAGCCTTGGGGCCTCAAATGCTTCATGGCCTTGACTCCCAGAGAGCTCTGGGCCTACTGCATTCTTCCTTGTAAAAGTCACTCACAGCTCTGTACCAGAGTTTCCTCAACCCTAAAATAAGGAGGGTGGATTAGATGGTCAGCATACAGCGTTTTTTGTTTGTTTGTTTTTTTCCAGTACCAGGGGTTGAACCCAGGGCCTTTACTCTGAGCTACATCCCTCCTTAGTTACTTTTCTCTCATTGCTGAGAGATGCCCAAAATTAAGGAAGAAAGGGTTTATTTAGCTCACAGTTTGTGGAGGTTCCATTCCATAACCAGCTGGCTCCAAAGCAGGGTGGCGTAGCACAGGGGCAACTGTTCATGGCAGGGAAGACAGCAAAAGCAGCAAGAGCAAAAAGGGAGGAGCCAGAACTCTTTCTGTCCCTTATATTGTATGTAGGCTACCCACCCTAGGGTGGGTGTAACACACCCATAATCCCAGCACTAGACAGTGAATCAGTCACAAATTTGAGATTCAGCTGCCTCTGAAAAGCAACCCCCCATGACTGCATGAGGCTTTGGGGAGACATCTAGACACAAACCATAACAATCCCCAACCCCTTTTTATTTTTTATTCTGACATAGGGTCTTGCTAAATTGCCTGGGCTGGGCTTGAACCTCCTGCCTCAGCCTCCCAGATGCTAGGATTACAGGCGTGAACCAGTATTCCTGGCTCTTTCTTGCTTTAATCTTTCAAAAATTTCATACATTAGTGGTCTCTTTTCAGGCCTTTTCTAACTTGATTTCACTGATGACCACACTTAACTTCTTTTTTTTTGTGGGTACCGAGGGTCGACCTCAGGACCTCGCACGCCAGCAGGCACCCATGCCACTGAGCGATATCACCGGCCCTTTTTCGTATGTGGGTTCCGGGAGTCGAACTCGGGCCCTTGCACTTGCCAGGCAGGCGCTTACGCCGCTGAGCCATCTCACCGGCCCCCACACTTTCCTTCTTGATTCTCTTATTCAGCTTCTGGGACCTTCATTTTTGTTCTCCTGCAGTCCCTGGGTTGTCTCATCCATTTCTGGATCTCAAGCTTCCATCTCCCTCCTGAGCTTCACATGAGGGTTTCCTACCTGGTCATTCCACAAATTCAGCTTGTCTAAAATTAACTCACAGCTGGGTGTGGTAGCACACACCTGTAATCCCAACACTTGGGAGGCTGAGGCAGGAGGATCTCCATGAGTTTGAGGCTAGCCTGGGCTACATAGTCCAAGACCAGCCTGAATTACAGAGTGAGACTCTGTCTCGAAAAGAATAAAAAAAAGTAAAATTAACTCACTTTGAATCCCTAAATCTGCACCTCTTCATTACTTCCTTGATTGACATTTTCATCTACCCAAATTTTGTTCATGTAAGAAACAGCCTTGACCTCAGATTTATTCCTTTTATCTCATATTTAGCTGGTCATCCTGTCCTATTGGTTCTTATTTTGAAACTTCTGTAGATCCTCCTCTCCCACCATCCCCATGGCAGAAGTCTTTGTCTCTTGCCTGGGTTTTTGCAACACTGTCCATCTTGGTTGCTCTGTCTCCATCTGTCCCTCACCCCACAGTGCTGCCACTTACCAGGAGAAAGACAGAAAATCAAAGCCTGAGTAATTGCATTCTTTCCATAGACGAATGATAATGCTGTATCAGAATATATTCCAAGGAAAAGGCAAGCCTCAAGTGTTCTGTCAAGCTAGTATGCACGACTGAAGATACTCCTGACAGTTCTGTTAGTCTACAGAAGGAACATGTGGCATCAGAAAGACCCTATGTCAAGTATATAGTCACAGCGCATGTGCTCATGCTCAGGTGGACACACAGTACAGCCCTCTAATAGGGTCACATGCGTACGGTATGTGGTGTTTTTACCTGCTGAGCACGTGCTGTGAATGGCAAAGATACGAGCTTTAGAACTATAGTGTTAAAAGCAGAGTTGCTTTAGCCATGGAATCTTCATAGTGCAGGTCCTGGGACACATCTGAACACACACATTTCTGAAGCTTTCTGAAAAACTTTCAAGTTAGTCTATAGCCATATGACCTTGAAAACACCTAATCTCATCTGAAAACAAGTTAATCAAGAATGCAAACGGGCCAGTGAGATAGCTCAGCGGCATAAGCGCCTGCCTGGCAAGCGCGAGGTCCTGAGTTTGACTCCCGGAACCCACATACGAAAAAAGGGGCCGGTGATATTGCTCAGCGGCATGGGCACCTGGTGGCGCTTGAGGTCCTGAGGTCAACTCCCGGTACCACAAAAAAAAAAAAAAAAAATGCAAACAGCCAGGCATGGTGGCACACACCTGTAATCCCAGCACTCAGGAGGCTGAGGCAGGAGGATCGCAGCAAGTTTGAGACCGGCCTGGGCTACATAGCAAGGCCCAGACTCAAAAACCCCATCAAAACAAAACAAAACAAATTTCAGAAATGGTTCCTATGTTGATGTGAATATTTGGCAAACTGCTGACAAGAGGTACTGGAAGCACCAATGAAGTTTTTTTCTGGAAGAAAGTCATGACTCTGGAGGGGAAGCCAAGCATCTTTACCTTTAGGGGAAAGACAAGTAATGAGAATTTACAGAAGTTACAGTTGGCTGGTACATGAAAATGGGCAATTGCTGGTTCTAAACAAACAAGCATGAACCAAACAAGTGTCTTTTTGTTCCTCTAAAGGATGAGGTTTAAAGGTACAGTATATTATTCAGCGCTGCTGAGGGTAACTGGAAGGGCCGGGGAGGCTCAGCTGGTGGCAAACTAATAATTACTGTACAACCTCGTTTAAAAGGAAGCATCACACTTCGAGGAATCAGTCACAAAAAATAATGCAAGATGCAAAGATTTATCTATGAAAATATCCCAGCGTTATCTTAAAAATTATCTAAAATCAATAGCAAAATAATTGAGTTATGAAATAACTATATGCCAGGAATTATGCAACCGTGAATCATTAGGAAAGAATGTGATATGTGTGCATTTAGGGATATTACTAATGTTCAGACAGAAAAGGATACCAAAGTACTTTGATGTCCATTTCAAATTTTAAAGTTTTCATGTAACGGACTCATGTAATTTGAAAAACATGCCCAGGTGATCTCAATTTATTTACCGATCATGTGAGTTGGGCAGGCCACTCAAGTCTTTTTGAGAATTTTCTCCTTTGCGTAATGGCGACAATACCTAACAGGTTTGTCGTGATTAATGGCTAATTTATCTAGAGCGGTATCAGGCCCCTAGGTTCCTTCCCTTCCCCTTTGGTGTACGGTTTCCTACATCTGGGGAATATTCGCACCGAAGGTCATTTCCCAGGTTCTCTCAAGCCAAAGGAAATTCACAGGATCGGTGAATAAACTGAGATCACCGCAGCGGGACCGCCCGCCGCACCGGGCGGGGCTAAGGCGGGGCTTCGCAACGAGCGGCCGGACGCGGCACCAATCGCGGAGCTGCTCGCTTCAGGGCTCGTTTTGAAATTCCGCGGGGCCCAACGGCTCGGGTAGCGGCTACGTGGAGCGGGATAGTCAGCGTTTGCGGGTGGTGGCTGCGCTCGGACCTGCGTGGAGGAGCTCGAGGGTCTCGACTCCCAGCTGGCTGGGTGGGGCGTCTGCCATGAGGAGAAGGTGCGGGTCGCGGGGGAGTGAAGGGCCGCGGGAGGGAGCGGCGCCCGTTACAGGTGCGGGGTCCGAGAGCCCCCGACGCCGGGCCTAGGGGCTCACGTCCGCCCTCGCCCAGGGAGGCCCGGGGCGCCGCGAGGGGACGCGGCGGGCGGGGTGGGGACAGGACGCGGCTTCCCGCAGGTCCGAGGCGCGGGTGGGGAGCCAGCGCGGGCGGGGACGCCCATCAGGCGCAGCTGGTTGGCACCGAGGCGCTTGAGTCCGGTCTTCTCTGGCCGCGGCTTCCCGCTTCTCTGCATAAAGCGGCGAAGGTCAAGTCTGCCGTCTCCCCTCGCTTCTGGGAGACCCCGAGGAAGGAAATCCCGCGTCCCAGGTGCCGCGATGAGGGAGCGTCCGCCTGGAGTCGGGCCCAGCGTGTGCCCGTCTTCGCGCTTCTGAAATATCAGCGCTGGAACTTGTGTGTTAAGGCTGTACAGATGTTTCTAAAACTAGTGGGCGAAGTGTTTGGCGACTCCGTATTGAACCATATTGGATACTTCGTAGTTACTGTTCAAACTGATTTCCCCAAGGCTTAGTAAGATTCTTGGTTTCATGATTATTTATTATTATTTTTACATTTCTTCAGGCAAGGGCTTCCTGTGGAGCCCAGGCTGGCCCCAAACTCGCAGTGCCCCAGAGTGCTGGAATTTACAGGCAAGCACCACCATGCCTGGCGCATGATTACTAATTCTGATCATCTTTTTTGAAATAATTGCCTCAGGAGAATGGGTACAAATCATTAGTGCACTGCAAAAGCAAACTCAGTACTTTTATAAGGTTATGGACTGCAAATAATCTTACCTGAAGGACATTCTGTTTAAACTGCTGTGCGTTTAAACTAATGATACATTCTAAGGTCTAGTAAAATTATAAGTGGTATTTAAAGGACTCTTACTCAAGAGTCCATTGTGGGTTATTCAGTCATCTGCTTTCAAGCGAGTGAATGAAGGGAGGAGTTATTCTGGAACTCTGGTTCCAAGCTGAGAGGTATGATTATGCTTTAAAATAGCAAATGGGATTACTACCTCAAAACTTGGCTTTTGAGTACACCTGAGTTTTAGGTATTTGTAGTTAGAAAGAATATGAGAAATAGACTCAGAAACATAGCTGTTGTCAGCCTGGCCACTGAGGGGGAACTGGTTATGGATTCCAGACAGGCTGTGCAGAGAAACTGAGAAAGCTCCTTCTCTGGAGGCTGCGGGGGGTGAAAATGGAGCAGGGATCAGTGCAGGCTGCCCAAAGGGAGGAAATCACTAGAGGATCTTTTGGGATCTTTTTCTGTCTAGAGACTGGAGAAACTGGCTCTTTTTACGTTTGTGTCCTTGGGTAGTATTCTTGTTTGCATTCTCAGTTATTCAGTGATGTATTCTAAGAAAATACCTCAGATTTGCTCCCTAAAGGGAATTACTTGAAACCATTTAGCAAGGCATTATATAACTGGACTATGATAATTACTGTTCACGGTGAGTACTCTGAATTATCTTAAGATCATACAACTTTTTGTCCCTCTTTCCTCTCCTTTTCCCTTTCTCCCTCCCTCTCCTCTTCCTCTCCTGTCCTGGGGATTGAGCCCAGGACCTCATACTGAGCTATGTTCCCAACCCTTTTTTATTTTATTTTAAATTTTTGAGACAAGGTCTTGCTAAATTGCCCAATCTGTCCTTGAATTTGCAATCCTCCTGCCTAAGCCCCCTGAGTAGCTGAGATGTACCATTGTGCCCCACCATGCCCAGTTTATACAACTTTTTTTTTTTTTTTTGAGACAATCTCACTATAGTTCAGGCTGGTCTCAAACTTGGTGGAATCCTCCTGCCTCAGCCTTCCAAATGCTGGGATTACAGGAGTGCACCACCACGCCCAGCTATACAACTTTTTTTTTTTTTTTTTTTTTTTTTTTTGTGGGTACCGGGGGGTCGACCTCAGGACCTCGCGCGCCAGCAGGCGCCCGTGCCGCTGAGCGATGTCACTGGCCCCTTTTTCGTATGTGGGATCCGGGAGTCGAACTCGGGCCCTTGCGCTTGCAAGGCAGGCGCTTACACCACTGAGCCATCTCACCGGCCCCCTACAACTTTTTTAAATTGTCATTTTATTCTTTCAGAAGTACTGTTTGTTTGTTTGTTTGTTTGTTTGTTTTAGAGAGACAGGGTCTCACTATGTAGTTCAGGCTGGCCTTCAACTCTCTATGCAGCCTAGGCTGGCCTTGAACTACAGTGATCCTCCTGCTTCAGCCTCCCTATTGTGGGGATTACAGGCATTCACCACCATGCCTGGCCACTCAAAAATACTTCATGAATGTTATATACAAAGTACAATTCTAAGTATTGAGGACACTGCAGCAAACAAAACTGATTCTTGCCTCAGAGAGTTTATATTCTAATAGCAGAAGCAATAAGCAAGTAAATGTTACATAAAATTTTAAAGAGGTGGGCCGGTGAGATGGCTCAGCGGCATAAGCGCCTGCCTTGCAAGCGCGAAGGCCCGAGTTCGACTCCCGGATCCCACATACGAAAAAGGGGCCGGTGATATCGCTCAGCGGCACGGGTGCCTGTTGGCGCGCGAGGTCCTGAGGTCGTCCCCCCGGTACCCACAAAAAAAAAAAAAAAAAATTTTAAAGAGGTAATTAATGCACATATTTAATTTCATTATTTTGCAGTATGGGGGATTGAACCCAGAGCCTTAACACTGACTTGCTGTTTCTTTTTTTGACCTGCTGTTTTTATCTCCAGCAGTTTTTATTCTTTTAATTTAATTTAATTTTGTTTTTTTGAGACAGGGTCTCACTATGTAGCCCAGGCTGGTCCTGAACTCACAGCAATCCTTCTGCCTCAGTCTCCCAAGTGCTGGGATTACAGATGTGTGCCACTGTGCCTGGCTATTTTTAAAATTTTGACAACAGGTCTTGCTAAGTCACTCAGGATGGGCTCAAACTTGCAATTCTCCTGCCTCAGTCTTCCACAGTGCTGGGATTACAGGTGTGCACCACCATGCCTGGCTCTGTGAACAGCTTTTAAATAGTTGTACCAATTTACACATCATACCAGCAATGCATGAGAGTTATGGCTTTTCTACCTCTTCACCAATAATTGATGTTGTCCTTTTATTTTAGCTATTCTTTTTGTAACTAGTTTTTTTTTTTTTTTTTTTTTGTGGGTACCGGGTGTCAACCTCAGGACCTCACACGCCAGCAGGCGCCCGTGCTGCTGAGCGATATCACCGGCCCTTTTTTCGTATGTGGGTTCCGGGAGTCGAACTCGGGCCCTCGCGCTTGCCAGGCAGGTGCTTATGCCGCTGAGCTATCTCACCGGCCCTGTAACTAGTTTTAAGAAAAGAACACACAAAAAAGTAATGAATTGCCAGCTCTTTTATGGGAGCTTCATACCAGCAACCCCCCCCTTTTTTTTTTTGAGACTGGCCTCATCATTTTGTAATGCAGTCTGTCCTCAAATTCAAGGTGATCCTCCTTCCTCAGCCTCCCAAGTGCTGGGATTACAGGCTAGCTCCACTGTGCCCAGTGTCACCAGCAAACTCTTTTGTTGGGAGTTATTTTACTGATGTTTTGTCTGTTTTTTCTTTAGCAAAAGCATTTGAATTCTGTATTATACTGCCATTGGTAGAATTATTGGGAAGGTCCAGACGCTCAGTATTATCTAGAGGTGTTTCCATAATGAAATGTGACTCTGAATTTTGCTTTGCTAGTCTGGGATTTGGGGGGAAAGAGAAGGGGAGTGGTTAAAGGTGAATTATGTTTAATGCTTGTTTTCAATTTTTTTTTTAGCCATAAGGCCCCTAAGAAGCTAGTCTATTTAGTTCCTAAAAATACTGTGTTGCTTTTAGTCCTGAGGCAGTGATTGATGTAACAGGCAAAAGTTTTTTGCTTTTTAGTGAGGTGCTGGCAGAGGAGTCCATAATATGTCTCCAGAAAGCTCTAAATCACCTTCGGGAAATATGGGAATCAATCGGGATTCCAGAGGACCAGCGCTTACAGAGAACCCAGGTTGTAAAGAAACACATCCAGGTGAGTTCAGCAGTTCTGGTCTCTGCAGTGGGGCAGGGTGGGAGTGTTGGTGTCTCTCTTGAGAGAGCAGGCTGAAGTGACATTGATCACCAACACTAGGATATCATATGCTCTTTTTAAGTCCTTTCTTGAAAGTTTGAATTATGAGGGTTTTAGTGTTGATGTTATTTTGTAAATGTTAAATGAAGTTGTATAAACTTATAGGATATATAGCTACCACTCCCATTGATCAGTTAGAAGTAGATCATGGATTACTAAATGGATTTTTTTTGTGTGTGTGTGTGGGTACCGGGGGTCGACCTCAGGACCTCGTGCGCCAGCAGGCACCCGTGCTGCTGAGCGATATCACTGGCCCCTTTTCTCATATGTGGGTTCCGGGAGTCGAACTCGGGCCCTTGCGCTTGCCAGGCAGGCGCTACTAAATGGATTTTTATTGGTAAGGTGATGTTCTTAGGGTTACTAGAATGTTTGTTTGTTTTGCAGGGGTGTTGAGACAACGTCTGGCTGTCAGTTCAGGCTGGCTTTAAATTCAACTGTGTAGCACAGGCTGGCCTCGAACACATGGCGATCCTCTTGCCTGAGTGCTAGGATGACATGTGTGTGCCAACCCAGTTTAGGATGTTGTTTTGATATAAGCTACACATACCACCCTGTAGGTAACCCAGAGCAAGCTTCCCAACCATTCACATGTCATGCAGTAGTGCCCTGGTACCTAGAGTAGTCAGATTCAAAGAGACAGAAAGCGGAATGGTGGTTTTCCCCCAGTGGCCTAAACCTATGGACTGTTTTTTGTCCTGTAGGATCTCCTGGATATGATGATTGCTGAAGAGGAGAGCCTGAAGGAAAGGCTTATCAAAAGCATATCCATCTGCCAAAAAGAGCTGAACACGCTGTGCAGTGAGTTATACATCGAGCCATTTCAGGTGTGCTTTGTAGACCTAGGGGATCTGGCCCCGGGTCTAAGACTTAGGAAGCATTGGTTTGAGGCCGCACATGGAAGGCTTCCTGGGTAGGGGATGTTAGATAGGAGAAATGGGGAATATCCACTTAAATCTGACGAAGTAATTTTCATGTACATAGAGAGTTGCCCTGTTGAGGGGTGAAGCAGCAGATAGGTGATGATAACCAAGTTGTGTCTTGCATTATTTTTTAAAAAATAAACTCTTGGGAAAAGATAGGCATGGATGGTACTGCTGTTTCTCTGAAAGAAAATGAAAAGTGGGGACCTAGGAAGCCAAAAAGTAACTAGTGATACAAGGCAAAGTTTCCCCCAACCCAGCTTCTATACCCAGAAACTGCATGCCTTGAAGCAACTAAAATAGCTGCTTTACAAGATACGTCTTGCAAGCTGAGTGTCAAGAACACAGTCCAAGTCAGAGCAGGCCAGGGTTATCCGGAGGTAGCTGAGGGATTGCTATATAGTGCAATAGTGCTCTGGTACCTAGAGTAGTCAAAACAAAAATTTTTTTTTTTTTTTTTTGAGACAGGGTAGTGCAGGCTAGCCTCGCACCCATGGCGATGCTCCTGCCTCAGCCTTCCCAGTGCTGGAATTACAGGCATGTACCACCATGCCCAGCTAGTCAAATTTAAGCAGACAAAAAAATAGAATGGCTGGGAGCAGGGAAAAATTGGGACTTATCGTTAAGTAAATAGAGTTTATTTTATAAGATGAAATGAGTTCTGGAAAAGGGTGGTGATGCTTGTGCAACATTAGCTACAGATGTCTCAGCTTACTGTGCTAGATCCCGGAAAGCCCATCAGAAGTCCACACAATGTGTGTAACACAGCTCACCTCATCATCGTAGCCCAGGCTTCGCTTTGTTTGTCCTGGGAAATAGCACTAGTATGGGTACTCAAGATACAGACTCCACTGAACGCTTACTGCTTTTACGCCACCATAAAGCCAAAAATCAGTAAGTCGAGCCATTGTTAAGTTGGGGACCATCTGTACTTAAACACCACTGAACTATATACTTAAAAACGATTCAGATGATAAAGCTTGTCATGTTATTTTACCATAATAAAAAAAAAAAAAAAGTGCCTGGTATTATTCATCTTTTCCTATTGGGAACCATATTCTGTTGGCCATGAGTTGACTTATGAAGTTAACTGAAAGTCTCTCATCCTAGCTCTCTCATATTCCTTTATCCTCTGAAGGAATCACTTGGAACTTTTTTTTTTTTTTTTTGTGGGTACCGGGGGTTGACCTCAGGACCTCATGTGCCAGCAGGCACCCGTGCCGCTGAGCAATATCACCAGCCCTTTTTTTGTATGTAGGTTTCGGGAGTCGAACTCGGGCCCTCGCGCTTGCCAGGCAGGCGCTTACGCCGCTGAGCCATCTCACCGGCCCCATCACTTGGAACTTAGTAACAGTGGTGTGTTATCTTACACAGGAAGAAGGTGAAACAACTATCCTTCAACTAGAAAAAGATTTGCGTACTCAGGTGGAATTAATGCGAAAACAGAAAAAGGAGAGAAAACAGGAACTGAAGCTACTTCAAGAACAAGATCGAGAACTCTGTGAAGTTCTTTGTATGCCCCAATATGACATTGACAGCACCTGTGTTCCCAGCTTAGATGACTTAAACCAGTTCAGACAACACTTGGCAACTCTGAGGGAAAAAAAGGTGTGCTGCCTGCATTTGTACTTCCTCAGAGTCCATTTGACCTTCCTCTAGATATCTTGTAATAGTTTTTTTTTTTTTTTTTTATAGGCATCAAGGCGTGAGGAATTTCTCAATTTGAAGAAACAGATCATACTGTGTATGGAAGAATTGGATCACACTCCAGACACAAGCTTTGAAAGAGATGTGGTGTGTGAGGATGAAGATGCCTTTTGCTTGTCTTTGGAAAATATTGCAACACTACAAAAGCTGCTACGGCAGGTAATGCCTTCTCAAATTATGGCCTGGGATCTCAATAGAATGCAGTATTTTGAAAAACTGATAAGTTTTTCTTCAGTCTTTAAGGAGCTAGTTTAAGTTAAAAGAATGAGGGAGAAGCCTAGTCCGGTGGTGCACACCTATAATCCCAGAACTCAGGAGGCTAAGGCAGGAGAATCACTGCAAGTTGAAGGCCAATGCGGGCTACAATAGTGAGTTCAAGGAGAAGCTGAACTACATAGTGAGACCCTGTCTCAAGAAACCAAAAAACAAAGAGCGCGAGGAAGGATAAAGATAATACATGACAGACAACCTTTTTGTCCTGGTGCTGGGGAAGTGAACCCCGGGTCTTAAACCCAGTGTCTCATAGACACCAGGCAGGTGCTCTGACACTGAGCTGAACACCCACCCTGCTTTTTTTCCTCCTAAACTGATATGTAAATAAGAAACTTTTAATATTTTAAAAAAAGGAAATTGAGGGCCGGTGAGATGGCTCAGCGGCACAGGCGCCTGCTGGCACGCGAGGTCCTGAGGTCAACCCCCGGTACCCACCAAAAAAAAAAAAAAAAAAGGAAATTGAAACTTTAGATGAAACAACATTAGCCATTTGAATTAGCTTAGTGGTTTTTTTTCTTTCTTTTTTCTTTTTGAGACAAGGTCTCACTGTGTAGCTCAGGCTGGCCTCGCCCTCATGGCGATCCTCCTGCCTCAGCCTCCAGAGTGCTAGGATTACAGGTGTGCATAACCACACTCAGCCTAGCTTAGTGTTTAATTGAAAAAATACTTCAAAATTCAAATCCTGTTCCTGAGGTCTGAAATCTGTAATGACAGCCTTACAGCTTGTGTTCAGAAGGCATGAAAGGACGCCTCTTGGAAATCTCTCCTGAAAATTCTTCTGTGTATAGATCTAGACATCTCTCGCTGGGAGGCCAGAGGGCCAGCCTTTTCTGTGCTACATTTTGCTGTAACTGCTGCCTTTCACTGCACAGCTGGAAATGAGAAAATCACAAAATGAAGCACTGTGTGAGGGGCTGCGTGCTCAGATCCGAGAGCTGTGGGACAGGCTGCAAATACCTGAAGAAGAGAGAGAAGCTGTGGCCATGAATCAAACTGGGTCAAACGCCAAAGTCAGGAGAGTGGTAAGAGACCCAGTGGGTGCTGGGTCAGCAATGTTGTACGAGTATTTCTGGGTCCAGTCTGATGTCTTTACCAGCTTCTTCCGTGGGCCTGCCTATTCTTAAAGGCTGGCATCAGAGCCAGGTATGGTGGTGGGACCTGTAATCCCAGCACTCTGGGAGGCTGAGGCAGGAGGATTGCAAGCTCAAGTCCAGCCTGGGCAACTTAGCCACTTAGTCAAACTCTGTCTCAAAAAAGGGGAGAGAGGGCCGGGGATATAGCTCAGTGGCACAGCACCTACCTGGCAAGTGCGAGGTGATGAGTTCGATTTCCAGTATCAGAAAGGGGACAGGGGTTGGGGATGTAGCTCAGTGGAAAGGCCCTGAGTTCAATTCCTCGTATCACCAAAAAGAAAAAACAAAAAACCCGCACTGAAGTCAGGCATGGTTGGCTCATGCCTATAATCCCAGCTGTTCAGGAAGCTAAGGGAGAAGGATCACAAATTTGAGCCCAGCCTGGGCAACTTAGTGACTTTGAGACACTCTGTCTCAATCTGGGCATGGTGGCACACGCCTGTAATCCCAGCACTTGAGGATTGCTGCAAGTTCAAGGCCAGCCTGGGCTACCTGAACTACAGAGTGAGACCCTGTCTAAACTCCCCCCACCAAAAAATAAAAAGAGGCTTGGGGATGTAGCTCAACACAAAGGTCCTCGGTTCAATCCCCAGTACTACCAAAAAAAAAAAAAAAGTATATATAATAACCACCTCTAAATGTCTTTTTCTTTTAGCTACAGTTAGAAGCAGATCGACTGGAAGAACTGAAAATGCAAAACATGAAGAAAGTAATTGAGGCAATTCGAGTGGAGCTGGCTCAGTACTGGGACCGATGCTTTTATAGCCAGGAGCAGAGAGAAGCTTTTGCTCCCTACTATGCTGGTTAGTACAGAAGTGGTGGTCTTCAAGTGGTCTGCTCTCGGGTGTTTTGTAAGCCCGGGGACTCAGTAGGAAGTTCTGTATTTCCTCTTATGAATAGATTCAGCCAACAAGGACACTGTTACAACCCTTAACAATATTATCTGTTATTCTTGTCGGGAGATGAGTTCACTAAGGCAAACAAATGAGCAGTTTAATCCAGAGCCTTATACAAGAAAGTGCCTGATCTTACATTTGAGTCCAAAGGAGTCTGACTTCTTGAGCCTACTGGAATTCTAGGCTGACCTGAACATAAAGATAAAGCCATCCTAACTAAAGTCAGTGAATGTTTTTAGACATTTCCCATGATCCAACCTCTGTTGGCTGGGCAAAGCTAAAAGGAAGGATATGAAAGAAACCTAAGACAAGGCAAGAGACGGCAGAGATCTTGGAGAACATTTTTTTCATCTAAGCCCTTGTCCCTTAGTACCCCCAGCCTGATCTTGACAAGCCTGTCTTTTATTTTTCATTAGTCACAATGTATAAACATTCCTGTATCATTTTATTATAAAGAAGAACAATCTTATCTCCATTTTGGGGGGGTGTAGTCTTACTAAATTGGGATACTAAATACTAGAGGATGTTTTCTGGAACTACTGGGCTTATATATTACAGAAGACTACACAGAAAACCTGCTGCAGCTGCACGATGCCGAGATTGTACAGTTAAAAAACTACTATCAAGTTCATAAGGAGCTTTTTGAAGGTGTCCGGAAGTGGGAAGAGAACTGGAGGCTTTTCTTAGAATTTGAGGTACTTCCCTAGCGTTTGTCTATTTTCTCTAGAGTAAAAAGAAATGTTAAGAAACCATGCTCCTGGGCTGGGGGGGATATAGCTCAGCGGCACAGCGCCTGCCTGGCAAGCGCGAGGTTGTGAGTTTGATTCCTGGTACCAAAAAAAAAAAAAAAGAAACCATGCTCCTGTGTAGTTGGAGTTGTTTTCTTTGTTCTTTACCAGGCTCCTGCTATCCTGTCTTTATCATTCAAGTCTAAGAATTCCTGCTAACCCTCTACTTGTTAAGCCTATATGCAGGGGCATGTAAGAGAAAACCCCCAAATGAATAGCTGTTAATTGTTGCAGGTAAGTGGAGAGGCAGGCAGGCTCTACATTTCAGCAGTGACCAGATCCCAGGCTTCTTTAGCTTGGGGCAACTCCACATAGAGGGGGCCCCTCCCAGGGCCATGGGGCTGCTGGAGTTCAGACACAAATGCAGCCACATTCCAGGCAGTGTGGTAGACAAAGAACAAGGCAGACACTGCCCTCCATCCCCTGTAAGGTTCTTCCCAGCCTCTCTTCACAGTGCTTGGCTAGGAGAGTTGCAGTCCCAAATGTGGATCTGTTACGAAGGAAGGCGAGAAGAGCAGATGTCAGGGCAGACAGTCGCATTTTCTATCATTGCAGCTTTTGCTCTTCTAGAAAATTGCCTGGCTATTGGGTGCATTTGTATACTCTCAATTCCTTTTCTTCTGATAGAGTTGACACAGGGCATTTTAGAGCCCAGAGATAGGGCTAGGTTGAGACAAGTGAGGCACTGAGGGGCCAAAGTTTCAAGAAGACCTCATTCTTTAGTCATGCTGGAAGAGGATTTTTTAAATTTACTTGTTTTTTTGAGACAGGGTCTCACTATGTAGTTCAGGCTAGATTTTTTTTTTTTTTTTTTTTTTTTTTTAAAGAGAAGAAAAAACAAATCAAAAAAAGAACAAATTTTCAAAACAACATAATATGAGGGTAACAATGGTCAATGCATTACGTATTATTATCTTTAAGTTAGTTATTCAGGATACCAGACATTAGCATTCAATTGTCCAAACATTATTGGCTCAAACCTTACTCTTCAATGAACTAAGTAAAATTGGTAGTGTATCTATCTTAACCATCTTATATATATATATATACAATTTTTTTTTCCCTTTCCCTTCTTTCTTTTCCCTATTCCAGTCTCTCTTTCCTATTGACCAATTTCTTTTTGATTCACCGTGTCTATTGTACATTTTGGATCTTATTTACTCTTTCAGTTTCTCATACTAGAGAGACAATACGATGCTTACACATGTGCATCCGGTTTATTTCACTTATGAGTATTTTCTCGAGTTGCATCCATTTACCTATAAAAGTCTCCAGTTTGTCCTTCTTTATGGCTGAATAGTACTCCATTGTATAAAAATACCACATCTTTCTCATCCATTCCTCAGTTGATGGGCATTTGGGTTGTTTCCAAGATCTGGCTATTACAAATTGTGCTGCTATAAACATGGGTGCACATATATCACTGTGGTACGATGTTTTTAATTCTTCTGGGAAGATGCCCAGAAGGGGAATAGCTGGGTCAAATGGGACCTCCAACCCTAGTTTTTTGAGGAATCTCCACACAGACTTCCACAGTGGCTGTACCAGTCGACACTCCCACCAACAGTGAAGAAGGGTTCCTTTTTCCCCACAGCCCCTCCAGCATTTGTTATTAGTTGATTTCTTTATAGTAGCCATTCTTTCTGGAGTGAGATGGTATCTCAGTGTTGTTTTAATTTGCATCTCTCGAATGACTAGTGATGTTGCAAATTTTTTTGTATATTTATTTGCCATTAGTATTTCTTCATCTGAGAAATGTGTATTCATCTCAGATGCCCATTTTTGGAGTGGGTCTTTAAATTTGGGAGGTCTGATTTTTTTGAGTTCTTTATATGTTCTCGATAGTAATCCTTTGTCTGAGGAACAGCTGGAAAACATTTTTTCCCACGTTGTGGGTTGTCTCTTCACTCTGTTGGTGGTTTCTCTTGCTGTGCAAAAGCTTTTTAAAAGATGAGATCCCAGTTATTGATTCTTTGGGATAGTTCCTGTGCGGTTGAGTTTTTATTCATAAAGTCTTTGCCTACACCAATGTCTTCAAGGGTTTTACCTATTCTACCTTCCAGCAGATTTAATGTTTCTGTTTTAATATTTAGATCTCTGATCCATTTTGAATTTAGTTTAGTGCATGGTGAAAGATATGGGTCTAGTTTTAATCTTCAGCATGTGTAGAGCCAGTTTTTCCAGCATCATTTATTAAAGAGGTTATCTTTCTTCCAGCGAATGTGTTTGGCACCTTTGTCAAAGATAAGGTGGCTTAGTATGTCTGGGGTTGTTTCAGCATCTTCTAATCTGTTCCATTGATCTTCAGGTCTGTTTTTTTGCCAGTACCACACTGTTTTTATCACAGTAGCTTTATAGTATAATTTCAAGTCAGGGATTGTGATGCCCCCTGCCTTGCCTTTGTTGCCCAGAATTGCCTTTGCTATTCTAGGTCTCTTAGTTCAGGCTAGATTTGAACTCACTGTGTAGCTCAGGCTGGCCTCAAACTCTCTGTTTACTCCTGCCTCAGCCTCCCGAGTGCTGGGATTACATGCGTGCACCACCACACCTGGCTGGAAAGGGATTTTAGAAAATCTTTAGTTCCTTCAAGTTTATTGGCAGGAAACTAGGACTCCCAGGAGGAGAGAATGGCGTGAGCTCTTACAGCTGTTTAAGATCAGCCAGTCCTCAAGATGTTCCTTACTTGTGATTGAAAGCAAAGAAGACACATGAGCACAAAGAGCTAAAGCAGCAATCTTTTTTTTTTTTTTTTTTTTTTTTTTTTTTTTTGGGTACCGGGGGGACGACCTCAGGACCTCACGCGCCAACAGGCACCCGTGCCGCTGAGCGATATCACCGGCCCCTTTTTCGTATGTGGGTTCCGGGAGTCGAACTCGGGCCTTCGCACTTGCAAGGCAGGCGCTTAAGCCGCTGAGCCGTCTCACCGGACCCTCTTTTTTTTTTTTTAAATCAGATTTTATTGGTACATCTTATTTATTATTATTTTTTTGGTATATTTTAGATATACATAATCACATTCATCATAGAAAATTTCTACCTGTACATGATATAACTTGTTTCTTTTTTTCTCCATTTTGTACCCTCCCTTCAACTCCTCTTCCCCTCCCCATTTACAAAAGCTTTGTTTCCATTTTTTCCTTTTTTTACTTTTCCCTTCTTTTCTTCCTCTCTCCCTTGTTTCCCTCCCCATTTGAACACTTTCTTCCTATTTCACAATACCTGTTATACATTTTGGTCCTTATTTACACTTTTAGTTTCTCACACCAGAGAAATAATGTGGTATTTACATATGTGTCTGATTTATTTCACTTAAGGGTATGGTCTCAAGGTGCATCCATTTACCTAGGAATATTTCAAGCTTATCCTTCTTTATGGTAGAGTAATACTCCATCATATTAAAAAAAACCCACATCTTCTTTATCCATTCACCAGTTGATGGGCATTTGGGCTGTTTCCAAGATTTGGCTATTATAAACTTTGCTGCTGTAAACATGGGTGTGCATATATCGCTGTTGGCTGATGCTTTTAATGCTTTCAGGAAGATACCCAGAAGTGGAACACCTGGGTCAAATGGGACCTCTACTCCCAGTTTTTTTTTTTTTTTTTTTTAACCTGGGTACAGGAGTTGAACTCAGGACCTCGCGCTTGCCAGGCAGGCGCTTATGCCACTGAGCTATCTCACCAGCCCAACTCCCAGTTTTTTTTTTTTTTTTTTTTTTTTTTTTTTTTTTGTGGGTACCGGGGGTTCGACCTCAGGACCTTGCGCGCCAGCAGGCGCCCGTGCCACTGAGCGATATCACCAGCCCCTTTTTCGTATGTGGGTTCCGGGAGTCGAACTCGGGCCCTCGCGCTTGCCGGGCAGGCACTTAAGCCGCTGAGCCATCTCACCGGCCCCAACTCCCAGTTTTTTGAGGAATCTCCACACTGATTTCCACAGTGGCTGCACCAGTCTACACTCCCACCAACAGTGGAAAAGGGTTCCTTCTTCCCCACAGCCCTGCCAACATTTGTTATTGGTTGATTTCTTGATAATAGCCATTCTTTCTGGGGTGAGATGGAATCTCAGCATTGTTTTAATTTGCATCTCTCAAATGACCGGTTATGTTGAACATTTTTTCATTTATTTGCTGTTTGTATTTCTTCATCTGGGAAGTGTCTATTCATCTCAGATGCCCATTTTTGGATTGCGTCTTTAAATTTGGGAATTCTGATTTTTTTTGAGTTCTTTATATGTTCTCAATAGTAATCCTTGGAGGAACAGCTCAGTGTGATTTTTTTTTTTTTTTTTTTTTTTTCCCGCATTGTGGGTTGTCTCTTCACTCTGTTGGTGGTTTCTCTTGCTGTGCAAAAGCTTTTTAATGAGGTCCCAGTTGTTGATTCTTTGTGATAGTTCCTGTGCAGTTGGGGTTTTTTTTTTTTTTTTTTTGTGGGTACCGGGGGTCGACCTCAGGACCTCGCGCGCCAACAGGCACCCGTGCCGCTGAGCGATATCACCGGCCCCTTTTTTGTATGTGGGATCCGGGAGTCGAACTCGGGCCCTCGCGCTTGCAAGGCAGGCGCTTATGCCGCTGAGCCATCTCACCGGCCCGGGGGTTTTGTTCATTAAGTCTTTGCCTACACCAGTGTCTTTAAGAGTTTTCCTATTCTATCTTCCAGCAGATTTAGTGTTTCTGTTTTAATATTTAGATCTTTGATCCATTTCAATTTTAGTTTAGTGCATGGTGAAAGATGTGGGCCCAATTTTAATCTTCGGCATGTGCAGAGCCAGTTTTTCCAGCACCATTTATTAAAGAGGCTATCTTTCTTCCAGTGAATGTGTTTGGCACTAAAGCAGCAATCTTGATGTGCCTACATTTAAGAAAAATATAAATTATAAGTTATTATTTATAGGCTGTAACCAATCAAGCATTCTGGAATAGAAAACAGGTTTTTCACATTTAGCCTCCAAATTGCCAAGAATAGTACTATTTGTTCCTATTTTCAAATAGTGGACTTTAAAATGATAAGTTATATACTCATTACTGTGTGTATACATTATAAAAGATTAGAAAACAGTTAAAAAGAATGAGAAGCTTGTATGTATGTATTTATTTGCAGGCCTGGGGATCAAACCCAGGGCCTTGCACGTGTTTTTGTCTTTTTGAAGACAGGGTTTTGCTATGTAGTTCAGGTTGGCCTCAAACTCACAGTGATCCTCCTGCCTCAGCCTCCTGAGTGCTGGGATTATAGGCATATGCCACCATACCCGGCTGCCCTGCATATGTTAGGCAAGAGCTCTACCACTGAGCTGCACCCTTAGCTCTCATTTTACATTTTTTATTTTGTGAGGAATTAGTGAAACTCTTATTTATAATCCTCCTGACCATGCGTTTCAGCTATATCTTATGACAATGTGCCATTAGTAAGTGGGCTAGTAGAGGCACAACACCAAACCCTCTGAGTGTAGAGCTCTGTCCTTCCTCCACATACTTCGTGTCTGTAGTGGTATATCATCATCTGACACACAAACCAAGGAAGGGAGCCGGTGACACAGTGTGTTACTTTGTGCTCTTCTTTAGATGAAGAGGAACTGCTAGTTTCCTTGCACTCCGGTGGTTGCTCTTGCGCGTGCCTGGGAGTGCCCATAGCTCAGAATGTTACCATTCCTCACCAGAGTAGATAGGAATGCAAAACTCTTAAAGTCATTTTAATAATATGTATCATAAGAACGAGAAATCTTAGCAGAAGTAATTAGTCAGTAATTATCCCAGTCAGAAATAAATGTATTTTTCAGAGAAAAGCTTCAGATCCAAGTCGATTCACAAACCGGGGAGGAAATCTTCTAAAAGAAGAAAAACAACGAGCAAAACTTCAGAAAACACTCCCTAAGGTAATATGGTTGCTAAGAGTTTCTGATGCTTACCTCCAAGATATCTTTATTTTTTGTGGCCCCGGAGATTGAACCCAGGACTTCACACTGGGCATGAGACAGGGTCTCATTAAATCACGGGGCTGGGCTCGAACCTGGGCCCCTCCTCCTTCAGCCTCCCAGAGTGCTGAGATTATAGCATGTACCACCATACCTCGTGTATCTCACTTTCTGTATGTCCTTTGCTATGTATTATTTTGCCCCCAAGCTGTTTTTTCTTCCAAAGATATTAACAATATATTGGGCCTTCCATGTAAGCAAATGATTATCAAGGTGTGTAAGTTTTCTAGAGCTACCGTAATAAATCACCATAGATTAGGTGGCATAAAGGACAGAAATGTATTTTCTCACAATTGTGGAAGCTAGAAGTCTGAGACCAAGGTGTCACTGGCAGTTGGGTTCCTAAGGAGACCTTTCTGCTTGGCCGGCTTGCAGATGGCTCCCTTCCCTTCCCTTTCCTGTGTCTTTACATGGTCTTCCCTGTGTGTGTGTCCTAGGCACCACCAGTCATACTGGGTTAGGGCCAACCCTGCTGACCTCATTTGAATTCAGTTACCTTTGTAAAGACCCTCTCTCCAAATATGGTTACATTTGGAGGCACTGAGGGGTTAGGATGTTAACATGAATTTTGGGGCAATAATTAAGCATGTAATATAATTTTTTTTTTTTTTTTAAGACAAGGTCTCACTATGTAGTGCAGGCTGGCCTTGAACTTGGTGATCCTCCTGCCTCAACCTCCTAAGTGCTGGGATTACAGGCGTGTGCCACCACGCCTGGCCAGCATGTAATATAATGCAAGGTTTTGTGAAAGTGCCATAGGCTTCATTGCTATTTCCATTTTTTTTTTTTTTTTTTTTTTGAGACAGGAGCTTGCTATATAGTTCAGGCTGGCTTAAACCCTTATGTAGCCTAGGCTGGCCTCAAACTCATGCAACTCTCCTATCTCAGCCTCTCCAGTGCTGAGATTATAGATGTGCACCACCACACCCAGCCTGTTTCCTATTTTCTTTTTTTTTGAGACAGGGTCTCGCTATGCAGTTCAGGATGGCCTTGAGCTCACTTTGTAGCCCAGGCTGGTCTCAAACTTGCAATGATCCTCCTGCCTCAGCCTACCAAGTGCTGGGATTACAGGCATGCGCCACCATGCCTGGCTTCCTATTTCCTACTTTAATAGTGATAGTCATCATTTTATTGAGTTGTATTAGATACTATTTCAAAGTACTTTCACTTATTCAAATAGTTACCACCATATACCTCTGTTATTATTTCCATTTTTACAGATAAGGAAACTGGGATACTGAGAAGTTACCTATCTTTTCACAGCTAATAAGTGGTAGATTTTAGATTGAAACCCAAGTAGTCTGATGCCATAGTCCTACTTGCAGTGTATTTGTCTAGTTAATATTAAGAGATCTTGCCAGGGTTTCTTCCAGCTTTAGGCATCAAAACCTCAGTACCGGGCCGGTGAGATGGCTCAGTGGCATAAGCGCCTGCCTGGCAAGCGTGAGGGCCTGAGTTCGACTCCTGGAACCCACATACAAAAAAAGGGCCGGTGATATCGCTCAGTGGCACGGGCGCCTGCTGGTGCGCGAGGTCCTGAGGTCGACCCCCGGTACCCACAAAAAAAAAAAAAAACAAAACCTCAGTACCCAGACTTTAGCATCTTACTTTTTTCTACCTTTGTGTGGGTTGTGAATGAACCATCCTTAGGCTTTGATTTCTGGTCATTCTGAGCTATAGCCATGTTTGTCCAGTTAGGCTAGTAATGTTCTGGGAAGGGAAGAGTTGCTCTTTTTAGTTTTTTGTTCTGAAATGGTGTATGTAGTAGCCCAGGCTGGCCTCAAACTCACAGTCCTCCTGCCTCAGCCTCCTATACTGGGATTGTAGGTGCCTAGTGGACTCACTCTAGGATAATTTCCTTTGGGCTTCACACCAAAGACTTGAAGAATAAACATGTCATTGTTTCTGGTTTCAGCTGGAAGAGGAGTTGAAGACACGGATTGAAATGTGGGAACAAGAGCAATCAACGGCATTTCTGGTGAATGGGCAGAAATTCATGGAGTACGTGATGGAACAGTGGGAGATGCACAGATTGGACAAAGAGAGAGCCAAACAGGAAAGGGTAAGTGTGCACGAAAACTGGAGAGTCTGAGCAGCACTGCATCTCTGCCAGGAACAGCATGGATTTAAGATGAAGCAGCCTCCAGCAGCTCCTTTTAGATCAGGCTGCAGAGGTTTGGCACTGGGTGTCAGCCCCACTCCTGTTCCCATCTTGGACCTGTTCTGCTGGGACTCACCACTGTTGCTTCTCACTTTTACCCAGCAATTGAAGAACAAGAAGCAGACAGAGACAGAGATACTGTATGGCAGTGCTCCCCGGACACCCAGCAAGCGGCGAGTTCTGACTCCCAGCATGCCCGGCAAGGTGCGCAAGGTAAACACAACCCTTGTGCGGCGCTGCTCATGAGGGAGGGGAGGCCAGGGCTCTTCGCCCACTCTTGCCCTCTGGCCTGTTCAGATGGGAATGAGGTTTCGACTCTTCCAGGCTGGGTTCATCTGAGTGAGTGGAGTGCTGTAGTCCAACCCTGAGCAGTGGCTCACTGATGGTTGAGGGGCCAGCTTCGTTGTATGCCGGTTGTTTACTCCTTGCACTAAACTCCTAGGGCCACTAACTGCTGATATTCTGTGATGATGACACCTGCACAGGTTCATCATCCTGCAGTTTCAACAGATTACCATGGTACTAGGTGAAAGACGACATTCATACTTAATAAATGGAAATTTTTTAAAGAAATACTTAATAGTCCTTAATATCTAGAGCAGGACATCAAGTCTTGGCTGCACTAATCAGTCTGCTATCACAATGTGGCTGACAGTTCTTGGCTGGCACTACCTCAGTGTTACGAGGGCTCTGGTCCCTGCCAGCACGAGAAACTTTCAGATCTAAGTTTTGCCCACCTGGCGTGCTGGGATTACAGGTATGCATCACTGTGCCCAGTTAAATTTTGGTATGTGTATATCATGAAACCATTACCATGATCAAAATACTGTAGTGGACATATCCATGACCCCCTGAAGTTTCCTAGTGCTACTCTTGTTTTCCCTTCCTCCTTGCTCAGCCTCTGCTGGCAGAGATTTCCTGTCACTACAGATTACTTTGCATTTTCTGACATTTTATATGGATAAACTCATACTGTTCTTGGGCCGGTGAGATGGCTCAGCGGCGTAAGTGCCTGCCTTGCAAGCGCGAGGGCCCAAGTTCGACTCCCGGAACCCACATACGAAAAAGGGGCCGGTGATATCGCTCAGCGGCACGGGCGCCTGCTGGCGCGTGAGGTCCTGAGGTCGACCCCCCGGTACCCACAAAAAAAAAAAAAAAAAATCATACTGTTCTTTTTTGTACAGCTTCTTCAGTATAATTTTTTTGAGGTTCATGTTTTGTACCAATAGTTCATTCCTTTTTATTGTGGACCGGTATTCCATTCTATAAATACATCACAATCTGCTTGCCCATTCGCCTGCTGAGTATTGACTGTTTCCAGCCTTGGCTATTACAGATAAAACCGCCATACTCACTTATAAGTCTCTGGATATCTGCTTACATTTCTCTTGGGTAGAATGTTAGGGTCATATGATAGACACCTGTGCCGTAAGCAGCTGCACCACTTTACAGTCCCATTTGTTGGGTATAAATAGGCTTTGAACATTTTCACGAGTTTCCTCAAAGCTGTGCAGTAGTAGACCCAGCAGGCTCTTTAGCAAGTAGACTCATCTTTCCTGGACTGCTTCCTAGACTCATGTCTCTTTCGGGGGAGATAGGTTGCTGGCAAGGCTGAGCATTTACCTCACATCAGTAATGTATCTGTTCTTCTCCTCAGCTAAACACTACCATCATGTCCAATGCTGCAGCCAATAGTAGCATCCGACCTGCCTTTGGGGGAACTGTCTACCACTCCCCCATTTCTCGACTTCCACCTTCTGGCAGCAAGGTTAGTACACTGTGTACAAGCGTGTCTCCACACACTGTATATCCAGAGGCTCCATCTCTTTGGTCTCATCTCCAAGATCCCTGGATTCAGTTTTCATTGAGATGCTGAGTTGATAGATATAAACCAGATAATCATTAGATAATGATCAAAAACTAATGAGATAGGGCCGGTGAGATGGCTCAGCGGCATAAGTGCCTGCCTGGCAAGCACGAGGTCCTGAGTTTGACTCCCGGTATCCACATACGAAAAAAGGGCCAGTGATATCGCTCAGTGGCATGGGCACCTGCTGGTGCACGAGGTCCTGAGATCGACCCCTGGTACCCACAAAAAAAAAAAAATAATACTAATGAGATAAAGTCACTGAGCCTCCTCGCTCATACCACAGGAAGCACTGGGCTGCGTTAGGAACAGTGAGGATCAGGTGGTACTGAGCTAGGTCCCCCTGGATATTCGTTCCAGCCCAGTGACGTTGGGTCACTAGATATAGTTAGGTATCAAAAGGAGAGAGATGGAGACTCTGCTAGAAAAGGACCAGCCTTGCAAATTAGGCCATGTTCAGGATAGGTGTTACAGGTCATGAAGAATTCATTTACTTTCTTCCCCAAACCAAAAGTCCAGGATTATAGACATGCATTATATAATGTGGTATTATAGCTGGCTATGGTGGCACATGCCTATAACCCCAGCATTCTGGGATGCTGAGGCAGGAGGATCACAGACCCTTTCTCACCAAAAAGGAAGGGGGCGGTGGCTCTACATGAAGGCCCTGGATTCAGTCCCCAGAACTGCAAAGAAATGCCATACAAAAACACCTTGAGCACTGGAGTTTTGTGTTTGTGTGCATTCATCATAAAGAGATATATGGATCTATTTTTCCTTTCTGCAGCCAGTAGTCACTTCTACCTGTTCAGGAAAGAAAACTCCCCGTGCCAACAGACTTGGGGCCAACAAGGAGAACCTGGAGCTTAGCGGAAGCTTCCTGAGCGGTGGGTACCCTGGCTCAGCCCCCCTCCAGCGCAACTTCAGCATTAATTCTGTTGCCAGCACCTATTCTGAGTTTGCGGTAATTCACCTTTCCTAATATCTACCAGTCTCTGGGGAGCACACAGTTGGGGCAGAGTGGGGGATCTTCCCTAGTGCACCCAGACTAGTCAGGTCAGTTACCTCAGAGGCTGAGAATCCCTTTCCTGCCTTGACCACGGTGTGGGTATGGCTGGCTTAAGAGGGGTGTATAGGATGGAAGTTGGCAGCAGCACTGGCCGTTTAACCTGGATCCTTCTGCTTAAGATAAAACCATTCCCTGGCTAAAGGAGGCGACCCACTATTCACTACCCTGGTGCTCTCTTGGTGGAGTTCTTGGTAACTGTCTTAATTCTTTGTTCTTAGAAGGATCCATTCCTCTCTGACAGCTCCACTGTTGGGCTTCAGGTTTGTATGGTGACCCCTGCATGTCCTATGACCCCTTTCTCCAATCTGATCTGTTGTCTGCTGGCTTCGTTACCACCTGGGCACAGGGCTACACTAACTCCTAATCTCAGCTGTATTGTTATAGAATCTGTCTTACAGAAAACACAGGGATTCCTGTTATGGACTTCAAGAACAAGTATCTTATGTCCTGAATGATTAACCTGTGATAAATAAGGAAACTTGTTCAGACTTGAATTGGATTCTCAGCCCCACCTAAAGTCAGAGAAAGATTTTTTTATCCCTACTGTTGCACAGAAGAAAACCTTTATCCTCCTCAATTATGACATCCAGAACCTAGAGTATGCTGGAAAGAATAGAGGCCCCATCATGTGGGGAGGGGGCGCCCCAGCTGTGTGCTGCTTGCAATGAGGTTCTTGGCCTGTTTGCTGATTGTATCCTGGAGTATATGCCTTACTAACCTCTTGGGGCTCATCACCAACCTCCTGTCTACCTAAGCTGGCCACTGCTTATTTCCTCACCTTCGCCTGTGTCTACATCCTGAGCTGCTAAGCGTGTATGAAGCACTGGAAAGTAATTTTTCCAGCCTGGTCTTCACCTCGTAGTATCCTGCTCTGTATCTGCTAACACCCACCTATCATACCTTTTACTAAAAAGCTGTGTTATCTCTCCCCTCAATATCCTACCAGTGAGAGGTGAGGCCACCCCGGTCCTTTGAGGGGATACTGAGTTAAAGCCTAGGCTTCCTCCCATGTTGTCATGGGGTAGTTTGGAGCATGGCAACTAGCTTTATAGTTGGGCACCTTTTCCAAATTACATACCTATAGAAGTGGGTGTGTGGGAGCCTAGCTTTCTCATGTGTGCTTGCTCAGCCAAGGCCCATTTCATCTATTTGGGGCTTAAATGTACCTCCGGGATGCTTCTGGTTTTGGTTGCTATGGCTGGTAAACTCCACCGGCAGCACTAAAGCCACTAACGCTTACCTCCACTAACATCTTTCTCAGTGGTTATTCACGCTCTGTCTTCTGCTTCTATACCGTGTGCTCCAGCACGAGATCAGATCACCAGCAGGTTACAAGGCCCTCAGCCCCAGGGATTGGTAGATAAATTGCACAGCCCACTGTTTTGTAAAGGGCTCAAGAAACCAAAGCTTGTTGCTCACCTGGCTCACAACTCTTAAGAGTAGCTTCGTGAAGCGGAAGGGGTGTGTCTGGGGTGAGGTTTTAACAGAAGGGGCTGGCTGAGGAAAGGGGTCAGGGCCATGTGTGACTAACAGCATGGTGCTCAGAGTTCCTTGCCTTCTAACACGGACTATGCGGTGCTAGGGGCCTGTTTCACAGAAACCGTCCTCAGGACTTTCTGCTGACACTAAACAGAAAGGAGGGGCATGGATGATAGGGGTAGTGCTGCCACTAATGTTGTTTATTTTTAACAGCGAGAACTTTCAAAGGCTTCCAAATCTGATGCTACTTCTCGAATCCTCAATTCAACCAACATCCAGTCCTGAGAAGCCCTGACCAGGCAGCCAGCCGGACTTAATGATATGGGGGGCTGGAGTTTTTCTTCAGTTTAACTCAAATACCTTAAAATTTAGTTATAGCAGTAAGTACAAATCTTAGCATCTGGCAGCCAATTTCCTTCTCTGCCCCATAACTGTGCTTGGTGAAACATGATCCAGGGCTTGTTGCATTTCACTGTTGTGTAGGAAAATGACTGTGCCCAGCCTTGGGGTGTGGGCCATAAATTTGGCTTGTATACTTGTAATTAGCAATTAATGTATTTTCAAATCTAGGGATGTCCAATTAATGCTACAGGTCTGATAGCTTTGCTCTCACTCAAAGGCCTGTCCCCATTACACTGAGGTCTGTGTCAGCATTTGGGACTGCCTACTACCAAAGAGCGACAAAGGGAGCGCCTTTGTTAAACTGTGTACAGCTTGTTAGAGTGCGGTCCCTTTGGGGGTGTGAATGCACACACCATCTGAAGCGTTTCCTCAGGGTCCAGTCCCCACCCTGTGCCTGCTATGCCAGAGTCCTACCCCTGCAGCTGCAGCCAGGCGGGGAGGCTGCCTCAGTGGGCAGGGCCACTTCTGCTATGGAGACCAGCACCTTTGCACATGTCACTACTAGGGCTTGTCCCCACAACAGCATCTGCGCTGAGGCTCTCTACCTGCTCTGTCCGTCACTATGCGCTCCCAGAACACTATTATTATTCTCTACCTGTGACACATCAAAATGGTTCTGAAAAGCTTACCAGTGTGGACTTACTCTGTAGCTGTCAGCCATGCTGTTTATATTTTAAAAACAGGATATGTGTACATGTGACTAAATTCTTAAAAATAAAATGTGTATAGTTTTCAAATTTGAAAGATATAATTATGGTGTTTCTCATTTCTCCCCAAATAAATTTTTTGGTTGCTAAAAAGATATACAAGAACCAGGCCTAATGGTGCAGCTCTGTAATCCTAATCCCCAGCACTTGGGAGGCTGAGGCAGGAGAATGCCATGAGTTCGAGGCCACCCTAAACTACATACCAAGACCCTGTCTCAGAAAAAAAAATGATACAAGATATATTTTATTTAGGAATATTTTTATAGTCTAAAGAATGTTTGAGACAAATAACCTCCCAAGTAGCTGGGGGTACAGTTATGCACTACTGTGCCTGGCTACTTTTTTCCTTGGTGGTGGGATCAAATCCAGGCCTTGCTTGTGCTATGCAAGTGCTCTACCCAAACCTCCTACCTTCTTTGTTTGTGATAGGGTCTTGCAGAGTTGCCCAGGCTGAGCTCGAACTTGGGATCTTGCTTTAGGTTCCCAAGTGGCTGGGATTACAGGCGTGTACCACAATGCCTGGTTCAAAAAAGATGCTTTTAATAGAATTAAAAGCTGTCAGCTGGGATAAGATATTTGTAAATCATGTATGATTTGCAGGGCGGCGGGAAAAGGCTAGGCTGCAGTTGGGCAGGGGCAGACCAGGGCACTGGGTGCGGCCAAGGGTTTCCCTGACTTGATCGGGCGTGTCACAAATGTTAGCTTCGTCATTTTTAATATACTGTACATTCGTTTTATACTTTTCTATGTATTTTATACCTTCAACACATCTACACATCAGCTGTTCCCGTTCTCCACAGCATACACGTACGTGTTCCAGGGCCCACAGGTGACAGTTTTTACTTGGAGCTGTTTATCTACGAAGTATTCCACGCGGCAGGGCCGATCCAAGCTGGCGCTGTCCTGGTGGCCGAGCTGTCCATATTTACCTAAAGGCAAATGAGCCCCTTTGGCATCCTCTCTCTGGGAAGGAAGCCCGTCCTCCGCCCTGCTGCTGCTCTGTGAATCCAGGAGCCCACAGCCAGAAAGCTCCAGGGCCAGGCAGACCCAGGGGTGGAACCAGGAAGAGCTTCCTCCAGGCTTTGCTGCTACCTGCACCTCGTGCCATGTCCAGGCTTCAGACTGCCACTCTTTGTTTTCCCTACCCAGAGCCAGAATGACAGACGTTTTATAAATGCAGGCTAAACTCCATCAGAAAGGTAGAGTGGGGGGGCCAATGAGATGGCTCAGTGGCTTAAGTGCCTGCCCGGCAAGCGCAAGGGCCCGAGTTCGACTCCCGGAACCCACATACGAAAAAGGGGCCAGTGACATCGCTCAGCGGCACGGGCACCTGCTGGCGCGCGAGGTCCTGAGGTCGACCCCCCCGGTACCCACAAAAAAAAAAAAAAAAGAAAGGTAGAGTGGGGCCGGTGAGATGGCTCAGCGGCATAAGCGCCTGCCTGGCAAGCGAAAGGTCCTGAGTTCGACTCCCGGTATCCACATAAAGGAAAAAAAGGGCCGGTGATATCGCTCAGTGGCATAAGCACCTGCTGGCAAGCACGAGGTCCTGAGGTCAACTCCCGGTACCCACATAAAAAAAAGAAAAAAGAAAGGCAGCATGGGCAGTACTGATATCATCTCCTTATTTCTCCATCATCTGATCTTGGACTTTCTGAGTGTGCCTAGATCTATTCTGCCAGGGGGTGAGGACACAGCATCTCAATCGCCACGTTCAGCAAAGGCCTCCACTTCTTTTTTTTTTAAAGACAACAAGTAAACATTCTTATGTATTAACAAACTCAAGAATTAGAGAATGTACAAATACCTTTTGGAGAAAAACATTACTCAGTATAGGATTAAGCCATGTAAAAGCTAGGTAAAAATAGAAGACTAAGGAATGGAATAGTCACAGTGAAACTGCATTTTCATACTAGGGAGACAATACGATGTTTACAAATGTGCGTCCAGTTTATTTCACTTGTGAGTATTTTCTCGAGTTGCATCCATTTACCTATAAAAGTTTCCAGTTCATCTTTCTTTATGGCTGAGTAGTACTCCATTGTATAAAAATACCACATCTTTTTTATCCATTCCTCGGTTAATGGGCATTTGGGTTGTTTCCACGATCTAGCTATTACAAATTGTGTTGCTATAAACATGGGTGCACATATATTGCTGTAGCACGATGTTTTTAATTCTGGGAAGATACCCAGAAGGGGAATAGCTGGGTCAAATGGGATCTCCAATCCTAGTTTTTTGAGGAATCTCACTGATTTCCACAGTGGTTGCACCAGTCGACACTTCCACCAACAGTGGAGAAGGGTTCTTTTTTCCCCACAGCCCCTCCAGCATTTGTTATTAGTTGATTTCTTGATAATAGCCATTCTTTCTGGGGTGAGATGGCATCTCAGTGTTGTTTTAATTTGCATCTCTCAAATGACTAGTGATGTTGAACATTTTTTCATATATTTATTTGCCATTTGTATTTCTTCATCTGAGAAGTATGTATTCATCTCAGATGAGGCCTCCACTTCTGTGGCCTATGGTTTTTGTCACCCATCCTGTCCTCCCAGGTCTTTCCTCTCCTTGGTTTAAGGGTCACATAAAACAATCCTTTTAGCTGGAAATGGTGATGCACATCTGCAATCTCAGCAGTCATGAGGCTGAGGCAGGATTGCTGAGAGTTCGAGGTCAGCCTGAACATAGCAAGACCCTTTCTCAAAAAAACCAAAACAATCCTTGTACTTACCCCAGCCCCAGGTGTAGAGCTCTCCTGTTCCTGCAACCAAAAAGGACAGTACGAAACAGTCACTATTGTTCTTGGCAAGGCACCCATCTGGCCTGGCCGGCCCAAGCCACAGCCAGCATGTTCCAACCCCGAGACACGGGCTTGGCGAAGAGCAGCCTCCTCTCCACAAGTGTCCAAGCATAGGTGGTATGATAAGGGAGCAAGCTGACAAACAAGTCTGTCCCATCTGTCACCTGTGGGCCTGCATCTCACAGCTGCTGAGCTGAGCCGGTGTGGGAAGCTGTTTGAGCCCTGCCTGGAGCCCTGTTTGAGCTGATGAAGAACATCAGCTTCCCTAGCCGGGGCAGCCTTCTGGGCCTGATGGGCTGGGAGCCATTGTTAAGCTACAGGGGCATAGAGGCCAGATCTGATGAGGGAGGCAGCTACTTGGCATGTATTAAAGATGCCTCAGCATAGGCTTGTTTGTGGGGTTTGACAGTCCTGGAGATTGAACCCAGGGCCTTTGCACTGAGCTACATCCCTAGTCCTTGTTGTATTCTTTTTTATATATCTTTTTTGAGGCAGGGTCTGTGTAGTTCAGTCCTTGTCACTATGGAGCCCGGGTGATCCTCCTGCCTCAGCCTCCTGAGTGCTGGGATTACAGGCACTGTGCCACCACGCCCAGCCTGTATTTTTTACTTTGAGACAAGGTTTGGCTAAATCACTATTGTCCAGGTTGGGCTCAAACTTGCTCAAATAAATCCTCCTGTTTCGGCCTTCCAGAGTGCTGGGATTATAGGCATGCTGGAGGTGTAGCTCAGCATGTGCTACACCGTTAGCATGTGCAAGGCCTTGCATTTGGTCCACAGCACCAAGAAAAAAAAAAAAAAAAAAAAAAAAAAAGATTGTTTTAAATTGCCACCATCTTCCTGCAGCCCCCAGCCAGAACGCCACCCTGCTCCATCCCGAACCAGCCCGCCTGTCCCCACTCACGCGTCACCACAGCTGTGTGCCGGGATCCACAGCTGGCCCCAACTGCCTCTGAGCCCAGGGGAAGGTCCAGCAGGGCTGGGAAGGGCTGGACAGCTATGAAGGGGGCAGAGGCTCCATCCTCGGCCCCGACCACTCTCTCCACTTCGGAACCGTCTTGGCTCAGCCCTGTGGAGGGGGAATGGCTTCGAGGGTGTTTAACACTGAGCCAGACCTCATCACACCCCTCACCACACGCCTCTGTGCAGCACCTTATTCTCCAGCCCTCGCTGCTGCTCCCAACTCCATTCACAGGAAGTGCTGGGGGTGGCGGCCTTGAAGGCCGTGTGGTGCCAACCAGCAGTGGCATCAGCCTTGCCAATGCTCCACCTGGAAGGGGCTCTGAATCCCATGGTGACAAGGATGTCACACGCCCCTCCTGAACATGGGAGTTGGGAATGACAACGTCCTGGGTGGGAATGACAACGTCCTGGGTGGGACTGACCCTCACCTTCTCCTGTGACTGTCCTCTTGTCTTCTGCCAGGCTCCTTGTGGGCAAGGCCAGCTGCCCTGATTCATTCCAGCCCCAGATATAAAGGTCCCTGGTCTCTGAAAGGCATCGAGGGCATCCAGAAAGCAGGCTGAGCCCCCCTCCACCTCTTCATGCTGCCCCAACCTTCCCAACATCAGCTCCTGGGGACAAATACGGCCTGCAGCCTGCCAGGCAAAGCCCCTCGGGCCCCCTGGCTTTCTTGTCTCAAGTTCCCTGCCCTCAATGCCTCTGGTCACCCTTTGCTTAAGCAAACTCCCTTGCTGGGCCGCCTATCTTTTCCATTTTCAGTCTTATGTTCCTAAACTGTGCCCCCTCATCGATGGAATTTCCCCAATGCCCCCCTTTGAATCCCACGGTGCCCCCACCCTGCGGTAGCTCACTGTACAAAGGGCTCCATCTGTGCCCATGCTTTATGCGCTTTTCAAAAAGAGTGCAACCATTCAATCCTCCCCACAGCCTTGCGGGGAGCTCCCTGACGGGTGTGGCCATCTTATACAACAGCCTCACTTGAGAGACAGCACAGGCACAGAGGGTAAGAACCAGCCTGAGGTCACACAACAGTGATGATCTGGAACTCAGAAACCTAGATTGTGGCCTTCAACTTCTGCTCCAAACGCAAGGCCTGAAACTCCTTCAGAACCTCAGGCCTGACACTTCCCACGGGCCGTTTCCAGCCCTGCCGCCCAGCATTCTCCCACTCAGCTGCCCTCCCAGGCCCACAGCGTGAGATAGGGGCGCAGCAGGCGAGAGGAGGCGGTGGTGGCTAAAGCCTCAGGTGAGCCAAGTAGCAGCTGCACTGGGCCCTGAGACAGTGCCCAGCCCCACCTTCTCCATGAGGGTCCCAGGCGCTCAGGAGTCTGCTGCACCTAATGCTCGCCACGCACCTCCTCCCACACTCGCCACCTCTGCCCTCCCTGCAGGCGTCCCTGTGTCCCCTCCACCCCAAAACCATCTTCTCCTTCTTGGGTAGGCTGCTCTTCAAATTCCTTGCTCCTTGGGTAGAAAAACAGCCCTAGCTGATGACAGGTGATAGAGCTCATGATCAGTAAAAGGACAGGGCAGAGCTACTGCAGTCCAGGACAGAGGGCGGCGGCCAAGGCAGGAAGGGCCCCTAAAGCATGGGCCCACTGCTGTGGGGTTTGTTGGAAGAGGAGTTGGCCTGGAGAGGGCGAGCTGTCTGGAGAAGCCCTAGGTCACTCACCGCTCACGCACACGGAGTGCCAGCCCCCCGCCGCCACCTGGGCCACGGGCAGGCCCTGCAGCGCCTCCAGCAGCCTCGGCTCCAGCTCCGCCTCCAGCGTCCCATGGCCCAGCTGTCCATGTCTGAGCAACGAAGCCCCAGTCAGCCGGGCACACGGGAGGGTCCCCCCCTCGCTCCTCTCTGCACCCCAGCGGCCTCACCTGCCCCCGCCCCAGGAGAACACCTGGCCGGCTGCGTCTAGCAACAGCGCATGCTCGGCGCCCAACTCCAGCCGGCGCGCGCGCAGCTCCGGAGCCAGGCCGCGGCGCAAGGGCGGCCGCGGACTCACGTAGGCGCGGGCGCCGGGCAACAGGGGCAGCGTCCCCGCCCTGGCCTCGGCGCCCACCGCGGCTCCCTCGGCCTCCAGATCCTGAGCCAAGAGCGGCTCCCCGCGCAGCGCCGAGCCGGGCGCCCAGGTCTGCAGCTCCACCCGCGACCCCGGGCAGTCGCGCAGCAGCACAAGGAGCCTCTCGGAAGCCCACGCGTCCCTGCAGCCACCTGCCGCGCCGCTCGTGGAGCCCGAAAGCTCCACGCGGCCTCCGCCTGAGGGGAGAGAATGGGATGAGACCCGGGACGAAGTGAGAGGCGCTGGCCTGGAAGGGGCACGAACGGCGGGAGCAGGTTGTGACAGGTGTGATGGGGACAAGCGCTCACGGGTCACCAGGGCGGTGTAGCTCCAGCTTGCGCTCACGTAGCAGATGTCACCGCCAGCCCGCAGAGGCTCGGGGCTGAGCACCTGGCGCCCGCGCCCCGAGCCTGGCTCCTGCCCGAAGCCGCAGAATCCGAAGCCGAACCAGGCCCCGGGCCGCTCCTCCGCCATGCCTGGGGCCACGGACCGAGGGTGGGGTTCGACCCCAGGAGATTCTCGCAGATTAGCCCGGAGTTGCAGCCGCCGTATCTGCAAAAGCGGGAAATAGCTTCGCACACCCGGGCAGAGCCCGTGCACACACGACTGCCGGCCTCAGCTTTTACACGGTTCTGAACTGTCAGGGTGCCAAGGGCTGGCTTCGCCTCGGACCAGGATCTGAGGCTCCTCTCCGGTCCCGATTTTACTCCACGCCATCGTGGGAACCACAGTTGGGTCCCTCTTACAGCAGACACCGAAGCAAGTAACCTGACCAGTCAGAGCCAGGCCAGAGGGACAGAGCGCTGAGCCCAGGTTACGCTGACCCACGCAGGCACCAGGCCGCATGCGCCCCAGTGGCCAACTTGATCCACCTGCGCCCAATTCAATTTGTTCTGTTTTACAAAGGGGGATGAGAAGGGTGCTGTTGGACCCTACTCAAAGAATTGTAATAAATGCAAATAAAGGCTCCAGCGCCGGCACTGTTGGCTCAGTAAGCCCAGTACTTAGAGTTGACAAAAATGGGCATTGTACATCTTACTGGTGTTCAGAGGCCACAATTTTCCACTGGACATGTGGTCAGTCGTTCAACAAGCCTTCACTGAGCCCTCACTCTGGGCCAGCGTGGATGCTGTCTGCCCCCAAGGAGCTCACACAACGCAGAGCAGAACGGACCGTCTGCAGTTCCGACAGCAACGCCACCGCCTGGGTGGGGCAGGTTCGGTTTGATTAGAAATTTACGACACTTTCAAGCCTCTAAAGTCAGATCTTGGGTTCTCCTGCGACCACAGCTCCTGGGCTCCCAACCCCTTCCATGTCCACTCCCACATCGAGGAGCTCTGACCTTGATTTCGGCCCTGCGCCTACCACCTTTCGAGCACGCCCTCCCGGAGCCCAGAGTGGCACCTCCGGCCCAGCGCTCTGCGCCAGGAGGGCAAGTTTAAAAGGCAGCGGGCCGAGCGAAGCGGCCACTGGCTGCAGCAGCCTCCTCGCGGCCAATCGATCGCGAGGGCGGCGACGTCACCCCTTGGGGCGGGCGTCCGGAGGTTTGTGCTCACCTCCCCGCCGCCGCCTCTTCGGACCCAGCTCTATAGTTCCGGCCCCATGCCCGCGCAGCGCGAACTCGAGGCCGTCGGTGAACTGGACCAAATTTCCACCGGGCCGCGAAGCCCCGATTAGAAACCACTGAGGGTAACTACGAACACTCCAGCGAAACTGTTGGTGGACACAATTCCCCAGACTGGCGAGGACTGCTCTTCCAGCATCTCACCACTGCCCGTACGCAGAACAGGAAGTGGCTGTAGGAGGTACCTCCCCCTCCCACTGATTGGCTCGGGCCCTGTCACTTACAGCTGCTGGGCCAATAATCTTCGTCCTGCGCCCCTAGCAGACTCGCGCCTTTCCTCCAAGCAAATGAATTACAGGATGAACCCGTTTTTCCGCGAATGCCCAGGGCACACCAATCCCAAATCCGAAGCACTGCCTGACTAAAGATCACCGAGAACTTAAGACTATAAAGACAAGCGTACCGAGTGCCCAGCATTTAGGAGAATGTACCCCGAAACCATTTATTTCCACAAAACCGCAGTTTATTGGTTAGCTGCCTAGGCTCACCCCTTGGTCCTCCAAAAGTATTAAATCAACTCAGGGGGCCTTAAGGCAGGGGGTCCTGTGGAGCCCTCTTTAGAGGTGGTCTCCAACCCACCCCCGTGCCCATCTCCTGTCCCTCCCTCCGCAGCCTTCTCTACCCAGTGACAGGGCACACATCTGAGTCCCACACACTTTATTATAGCTGGCAGGCCTGAGCAGGCTTGGTGACAGATGCTCACAGGTGCTGAGGCTGCAGGCACGCTTCCCGAGGCCCAGAATCCACAGGTGGGGCAGGGCTGCACCTTCCCCACTCCCAGCTCTTTGAAGTACAGAAAAAAAACAGCGCCCTCCTAGTGAGGCTGGAGGCAGTGCTGGCGGAGCACAGCGGTGTGGCTGAATGTGGACCGTAACTCGAACACAGGCCATCAGAGCTGGCTGAGGGGGAGCCGCTGTGCTCAGCACCCCAGCCCCGGTCAGCCAGAGCTGCCCTGTCCTCCTCAGTGCTGCCATGGCAAGCGTGCGCCTGAGCCTCAGGGCAGGCAGCCCCTCACTCTTCACCCCAGCTGGGCTGGATAAGCCCATATTCCACCGCTTTTGCCAGGCAAGCGGTAGCAGCCCTGGTGACAGGGCCCTCCTTGCCATTAGCCAGCACCGACAGGATCTCCAGCACCTCACTCTCCATCAGGGTGCTGGCACTCTCCCTCGAGGCCTCCACCATGTTCAACACCACCACAGCACCCCGGTGCTGCAGCTCCTGGTTGGGGCTCAGAAGCAGGCCCTGCAGGATCTCCAGCCAATGCGTGGTCTGCGAGAAATGGGTCAGGTATGACCAACAGCATCAGGCTCAATGCTGGTGCAAAATACATCCATTCCCTAGGCTATGCTCCCCCAGGGCAGGGTTCAGGGCGCACGGGCACTGACCACTTGGGGGATACGGCTGCACAGGGAGGGCCGCGCAGAGGTGAGCATGGCCAGGCCCCCAGCTGCCGCCCGCCGTAGCAGCTCGTCGTCTTCTCCACTGTACAGCACCAGTAGCTTCAGCCGGTCACTGCCCTGTGCTTCAAAGAGGTCCTGTACCTGTGGCCCAGTGGAGCAGAGGACAGTGTCAGCTGGACATGAAGCCAAGGTCGAGCACAGCACCCTGTGCACCACTGCCCGTCACAAGCTCCCGGGTCGGCCGTACCTCCTTGCTCACGGCCAGGTTACACATGCACTCCGTGGCTGCCCGCCGGAGCATCTCGTGCTCCTCAAACATGTAGCCCTCGATCATGGGCACAGCCTTCTCCTTCAGGATCTTCTGTCTGCGGGCAGAGGTGGACGTGTCGGCACTGTCAGAGCTCCCGCCCCCACAGCCCCACAGAGCCGAGCCCTCGGCAATGCCCAAAGTCCTCCCGCCCCAGGCAGGAACTGCACTGCTCTTGTCTCCTGACTAGGCCTGGGAAACAGCACAGATTTATGCAAAATGACCACAACTAGGAGATGGGGGACGGGGATGGTGGCAGGAACATCTGAGCGCTTGCCCTGACCAGTCCTTGCAATGTCTGTCTTAATCCTCACAACCCTGCTGTGAAGGCGCAGGGGGGGATTATCTTACTAGCTTGCAGGACGAGAAAGAAGCTGGGTGGTGAGCCATGCGCCCAAGTCCTGGCTGGGCCCACAGCTAGGGGCCAGGCACTTGTACATGGAACACTTTTACATGCATTTTCTCATTTAACTGTCCTCACCACTACTCCATGAGCTAGGTATCATAATCATCTCAATCATAGAGGGAGAAACTGAGGCAGAGGAGTTAAGTAATCTGTTTGAGGTTACACAATGGTATCGAGTGAAGTCAGGATTTAAACTGAGGTGGTGTCTCTTGGGCACACATGCGTGATGCAGGAGTCACTGTGAGCCTCAGAGAAGCCAAGGACCAGCTGGGTGTGGCAGCACATGCCTGCAATCCCAGCACTCTGAGAGGCTGAGGCAGGAGGATCACAAGTTTGAGCCCAGCCTAGGTAACCCAGTGACTTAGATTCTGTTTCATAACAAAAAATAATAATAATAATAATAAAATAATTAAAAAAAAAAAAAAGGACTTCGCCTGTCAGTTCCCAAGCACACACAAGCACGCGCATGTGCACACCAATAAACAGGGATAGTGTTTTCAGCTGTAAACACTATCAGGGGTGATCCCAATCCCGGTGCCTGGTCAGACCCTCACCGAAGCCTCTCACTGATCCCGGCCAGGTTTGTTAGGGCCATGAGCGCCTCGAAGTTCTGCAGTCCTGAGCGGTCAAGATGCAGCAGGGAGACGAGGGGCCGGACCACCTCATAGATCTGCGATCCAAACGCCACCTGTCAGGGCCACTTGCCGCAGCCCCCACAACCCAGCCACTGCACAGGCAGGAGTCCACCCGAGAGCGGCTCTCTGAGGCTGCCCCTCCCTACCCAGGCTCAGCAAGCCACTGCTTCCTGTTGGTCCCAAGGGAGGCCTGGCCAGCAGCCATCAGGGCCCAGGGAGGGGGACAAGATGGCACGTACCCGCTCACCAGGAAAGGTCATCTCTGGGTTGGAGGTGATGGTGAGCTTGGCAAGGGCCTGGGCGGCTTTGGTCTGCCCCACATCGGTGCCTTCTAGGGCCAGAGGGATCAGTGCCTGGAGGAACGAGCCCATCAGTGCCAGGACAGAGCCAGGACCGAGCCTTGGCTGTGACCTCAGCCTTCCCTTCTCTCCAGGCTGACGACACCCCTCGGGTCTCTTCACCCTGCCCTAGCACTTGCTACAACACCCAAATGGGGCCAGACTTGGACTGGGCTCGGTGCTGAGCCATGGAGGAAATAAAGCCAGTGAGGAGGAGGTGCGCTTGGACCTACAGGCAATGAGGGAGCCTGGGGAGCCATGCCAGCCCCCCTCCCTTCTTCGAGAGATGGTCCTGCAGTTCACCGACAATGTCTTTCTGTGCCCCGCCAAGCCCAACCTCTGGTATGGCAGCCAGTGGGTCCCAGGTCCCAGGCAGGAGGCACAGTGTCACTTACCTTGCCCCCACCCTGAGCCACCACCACGCCTCGGTCCTCCACCTCCTCCACCAAAGCCAGGAAGACCCTGCGGAGATACAGCAGGCAACCAGCAGTGGCCCACAGCACGGGCCCTGCCTGGCAGGAGCTGGGGGTGCGGCCCCCCGGCAGCTCACCTGGAGAGCAGCTCTCTGCAGGAACTGGTCAGCACGGGGCTCTCAGTCTTCACCATGCACGTCATGGCTGACACCACGCCAGCCGCCAGCAACTTCTTCACCCTCGCTCGTACGAAGCTAGGCTTGTCCTAATGAGGAAGGCAGCTCAGGGGCCCTTGTCCCACTGGACTAGGAGAGGGGACCCTTCCCACAAAGGACAATGATGTTCATCAAAGGGAAATGGCCAGCTTCCAGGCAGATGACCTGGGCCAAAGTTCTCAAGAACGGGGAGACCTGCTTTCCAGCGGCCCTCACCTTGGGGTGCTGCTCAGGCACATGCTGTTTGGCATACTTGGCCAGCTCCACCATCTTGGGGTCAGGCTCCTCACAGTCGTAGCTGTTGGTGCAATTGACCAGGGCGGAGGCCACCGCAAAGAGCACAGACCTCTCCTCAGACTGCCAGGGCAGAGGGGCATTCAGCAGGCCAGGCGGGGCACAGGAGGACCAGACCACTGCACTCAACCCCATTCTCCACCCCCAGCCCCTCCAGAGAGGTCACCCTTCCTGATACTGCTGGTGCCCACACCCATGGAGTAGCCGCCCTTCCTCCTGGACAGGGTCCCGAGGGTGACAGCAGGAACCCAGGAGCTACCCTGCTAAGCTGGAAAAGCGCCTTTAGAGCGGCCCCATCCTCCACGAACTCTTCCTTCACGTCAGCATCGAAGGTGAGGTAAGCCAGACCCTCCACGGCCCAGCGCCGTGTGCCTGCATCGATTTGCTCATTGCAGAGCCACCTGGGGACATGCAGGGCAGGGGACAGTGTCAGACCTGGGGAGCATGAGGCAAATAAGCACAAAAGGGGGACTCCAGGGCCTGAGCACCCTTCAACACAATGGACACTGGTCATGTGCCAGGATCCCGGGGATCTGCCTGGGGGTGCGGGCAGTGAGAAGGGCCCCCCAAGACCTGCTTTCTCGAGCAATAAAACAGGTGTGGAGCCACAGCAATGCCATCCAACTCACTTCCAACACTGCTTGGCCAGTTTGAGAGTGGAGCCTTCAGCAAACTGCTTCATGCTAAAGTCAGTCCCGCCAGCCGAGCCGAGCTTGCAGAGTCCCTGGGGGAGTGGACAGACTAGTTGCCTGGCTCCCGGGATAGAGGCCGGAGCAGGACTCCTCAGCCCTGGCCTGGGCCTCCCGCATGGCCCTCTGGAAGTCACACACACTGACCAGCACGCCCTGCCAGGCCACCCTGCAGCACTGGGCAGCACAATCACCTACTTAGTGGCCACATGATGCAGGGTGTCAGGGAATGACACACTGGCCACTGCAGCATCCCGGGCCCCACCCCTTTCCAGTCTTCACAGAACTGTTGTTCCTTCCTATGCCATATGAAGAAGCCCTTTGCAAGCAGAGTCAAGACACTTATGGAGAAAAGACAGGGGTATCAGGCGGTCAGGCCCTTAGGAATCCAGGTCTCTGCCAGAGGAGGACCAACTTCTATGGGTCCACTGCAGGCTCATGGAGGGCTGGACCGCCCCTAAACCACCAGCTCCTGGGGACACTGTGTAAACCCTGCAGGCCCAGTGTCCTCTCTGTATGTGGCTCACATCCCTGACTTGACCAGAAGCCCTGTGGTAGGAGGAAGCAGGCCCAGCCCTCTGGCCCAGACAGGGCACTGCCACCCAGGTTCTCCCAAAGCCCTGCAGCCCAACCCGCCGTCTCACCACCAGCGCCCGGATTCGGATGCTGTCCTTCTCGCTACGCTTGTACAGGTCCTTCAGCAGCGAGACGCCATTGGCAGTGATGAATGAGGCCCGCTTGGCCTTGCCGGCTGCATGGATCAGCGCCTCTACCGCCACTAGCTGCTCCTCCTCCTGCTCGGAGGCACACAGGGCGATCACGCTCTCCATGACCCCGCTCAGCTCCAGGGCCCGGTTGCCAGCATCACATGGGCCCTGCACAAGGCAGGACACCGTCTGGATGGCCCGCAGCTTCCCAGCCAGCCCTTGGCCTTCAAACCAGCTCCTGAGGGACAAAGGGTGACAGCGGTCACACCAAGGCATACATTAAGGGACCTTCCTTCCCTCTTCCCCTCTACAGTCCAGGGTAGAAACAGCAAAAAAAGCTGCCGTGGGAAAGACTGTGGCATTTCCACCAGGACAACAGTCACCCATTTTGTTTCTTTCTGCGTAGTCCTGGGGATGGAACCAAGGGCTTCACGCTGTGCTACATGCCTTTTTTGAGCCAGGGTCTTGCTTAGCTGCCTAGGCAGGACTCAAACTTGCAAGCCTCCTGCTTCAGCCTTCCAGTGTCTGGCACCACCAATGTGCTTGGCACCAGTTTTCTTTCCACTTCCATGCATGCCTTCCCTGGCGACACACAGGTTGCGCTCACTGCCCCTGGCTGCTGATCCCCTCTCCTGAACTTCTTACGGTCTGAGATCCTGCTGTTTGTTCCATAATGTATCGTCTCCCCCTACAGCTCCTTTTGGCTGAGGAATGTCAAATGTCCCTCCTGGGTTGGGACAGATACAGTAAGCACTCTGTAAACACAATCTGTGCTGGAGGTACTGGTCACATTACTGGAAATCAATCTGCGCAAACCACCCTGCCCTGGTTACTTTGGAACAAGGTGCGGGCCAGGCACAATGCCTACACCTGTGCTTGCTGCTATTCGGGGTCTGAAGCAGGGGGCCAAGGCCAGCCCGGCAACACGGCAAGATCCTGTCTCAGAAAAAGGAAACAGGGCCGGTGAGATGGCTCAGTGGCGTAAGCGCCTGCCTTGCAAGCGCGAGGGCCCGAGTTCGACTCCCGGATCCTACATACGGAAAAGGGGCCGGTGATATCACTCAGCGGCACGGGCGCCTGTTGGCGCGCGAGGTCCTGAGGTCGACCCCCCGGTACCCACAAAAAAAAAAAAAAAAAAAAAAAAAGAAAAAGGAAACAAGGGGGCCAGGGACATAGCTCAGCGGCACAGCGCCTGCCTGGCAAGCATGAGGTTGTGAGTTCAATTCACAGTACCAAAAAGAAAAAAAAACGAAAAGCAAACAAGAAGTGGGCCTTGGATTCTATCCAGCCCCCACTAGGGCTCCCGAAGCTCCTCCTTGCTGTAAGCCCTTCATTCCCGTCCCTCCTACAACTCTGCACCCTGCAGCCCTGACCCTGGTGATGGGAAGGGTGGCGGCCTTACTTGATGTAGCTCTCACAGAGTTGGTGGAAATTCTCCCGCTCAGCATCACATTTCAGGTCATCGAAGAGCTTGCTGAGCAGAATGGAGGCACTCATTCGGCTGTTTGCTGTCACTGTAAGCTCCCCAGCAGGGTCCTGCAGGGAGCCCCCAACCTGCAGGATCTTTTTCAGACCTGAAAAAGGCACCCACTTAGACAGGACACCAGTGCCCACGCCTGCAGCGAAAGGGAGGTGGCTTCCAGGAAGACGCAGCGAAGCAGGACCCCTCTCAGCTAGGAGACTGCAGAGGTCAGAGGCGGCAGCAAGGTACACGGGGACCTGGCTGGCCCATCCACTACCCTGGGGAGCAGCTGTGCTGCAGGGGAGGCGGCAGTGGGAACTCTGTGTGCCGGCCCTGCCATGGCACAGTGCTCTGGGCGTTGCCACTCCTCCTCTGTAACCCTAAGGGGAAAAGGATACCCAGGCCCTGGAGGGACACCAGGATGACCAAACATGGGGTGTATGCAGAGACCTGGCAGATATGTTCAAAGGCTTTGCTTACATATCTTTTTGTGCAAAAGAGAAGTATGAATTGATACATTAAAATGTGTTTTCTTCTGAATATAAAATACATGCTCACTACTAAAGACCTCAGTTGTGCACGGTGGTACAAATCTATGATCCCAGGACTGAGAGGCTGAGGCAAGAGGATCATGGTTTCCAGGCCATCCTGGGCTACATAAGTGCTATCTCAAAAACAAACTACTAGGCTTGGTGGCACATGGCTGTAATACCAACACTTGGGAGGCTGAGGCAGGAGGATCACTGCAAGTTTGAGGCCATCCTCAGCTACACAGCGAGTTCAAGGCCAGCCTGGACTACATGGTGAGACCCGACCTCAAAACAAAAAAAGAATAGACCACTATGTTCCCTCTTGCATGTGGCCCACCCTCATGCTGTATGGTATATACTTCTTTTCCTAATTTTACTTGGCTCAAATTTGCTCTCCACAGCCTTTTTCCTACTTTTAACAAAACTTTGCTACTGTTTAAAAAAAAAAAAAAAAAAAAAAGCTTTCTTTCCATGCTGATAGCACTCCTGCAAGCATGGTGAATGTTCCTAAAACCCATAAGAAACTCTGTAAGAAGTGTGGCAAGCACCAACCCCACAAAGTGACACAGTACAAGGCAAGGATTCTCTGTATGCCCAGGGAAAGTGGCATTATGACAGGAAGCAGAGTGGCTATGGTGGACAGACTAAGCCGATTTTCCGGAAAAAGGCCAAAACTACCAAGAACATTGTGCTGAGGCTTGAGTGTGCTGAGCCCAGCTGCAGATCTAAGAGAATGCTGGCTATTAAGAGATGCAACCATCTTGAACTGCGAGAAGATAAAAAGAGAAAAGGCCAAGTAATCCACTTTTAACTTCCATCTTTTGTTTTATTATGAAGACAATAAAATCTTGCCAAATTCACTTTATTTTTATTTATTTATTTTTTTGTGGGTACCGGGGGTCGAACTCAGGACCTTGCATGCCAGCAGGCGCCCGTGCCGCTGAGCGATATCACTGGCCCTTTTTTTCGTATGTGGGTACCGGGAGTCGAACTCAGGACCTTGCGCTTGCCAGGCAGGCACTTATGTCGCTGAGCCATCTCACCGGCCCACCACATTCACTTTAAAAAAAAAAAAAAAAGGGCCGGTGAGATGGCTCAGCGGTTTAAGCGCCTGCCTTGCAAGCGCGAGGGCCCGAGTTCGACTCCTGGAACCCACATACAAAAAAGGGGCCGGTGATATCGCTCAGCGGCACGGGCGCCTGCTGGCGCACGAGGTCCTGAGGTCGACCCCCCGGTACCCACAAAAAAAAAAAAAAAAAGCCGGGTGTGGTGGCACACACCTGTAATCCCATCACTCAGGAAGCTGAGGCAGGAGAGTTGCCATGAGTTCAAGGCCAGCCTGAACTACACAGTGAGACCCTGTCTCAAAAACACAAAACCAACCAACTAAAAAAAGACTTCAAGCCGCAGAAAGCTAATCTAACCTCCATTAACCTGCTCGCAGGCCTGCTCAATGTACACGCATTTGTACGTGCACATGTGCACACATACAACCTAAGCCTGAACTCCAACAGCACTACAGGCCACATAAGACACGTGCTCAATTAGTACCTTTCTTACCACTCCTAGGGACATGCAGGCCTCAGCCACCCAAGCAATCTTCTGTAAACTGTATCACCTGCCTTGGTCAATGACCCAGAGAGTGAGGCTGTTGTCGGGGTCCTTAGAAGACTTCCGGGGCACCGTTTTGATCAGGAGGGTCAGAGCATTGTCTCGGCCCTGGCCAGAGACGCCCACTTCAGTCAGCAGCTCCAGGAGGTTACTGATGAGGACCTTCAGCTCCCGGCCGGGCTCTGGCAACAAGATACATGCATGGTCAGCGAGGCCCTGGGTTCAAGCTCAGCAGCCCCTGCCCAACAAAAGGGACGTTTTTGGGCTCCACGGTAGCCGGCCCCTGTGACCCTTGACTCCCCCACCAAGCCGGGGTGACCCAGGGAAGGGGTTCCTGTATCCTGGGCTCTGGGCTGAGCTCCGGCCTCCCCCACAGGTACCTCAGCTGCTTACACTCAAGTAAAATCTGGACAACGTGCAGCTCCGAGTCTGGTCCCAAAAGAACTGGCCTGGCTGGTCCAGTCCCGTCACCTCCGTGACAGAAACCTCCACATGGCCCCAGCCTGGCCTCCACTCACCCACGATGATGGCGCCCTCCTTGCCTCGGAAGCCCTTCTTGACACCTTCCTTGAGGGCATCAAACATCACCTGCAGCAGGTGATAGGCAGCCAGGGACACGGCCTGGTTTTCCACACCCAGGATGGACACCACACGCCGAGTTCCCAGCACACTCAGGGTTGCCACTGTCTGGGGAGAGAAGCAGACAGCCTCAGGTTGGTGAAGAGCGACCACGGAGATTGCTACCTTGGAGCTGGAGCATGTGGCCCGAAGGTGAGACAACACCCAGCAGGAAGGACCAGCACCCAGGGAAAAGTACACAGGCCTGTCTGATGGTGTCACGACAGGATGGTTTCGCTGGAAAGGCTTCCTGAAGAACACAGTCCAGAACCAGAGGAGACAGGGACCACTTGGGCCCTAGAAGCAGCTACTCTGGCTCATGTCTCCCGAAGAAGATGCAGAAACCTGACCGCCAGGCCCAAGGAAACCTAGTTTCTCCCCAGTTCCAGCCCTGGAGCCCAACCCTGCCTGGGGATGTGGACATGCATAGGATGGGCCTACAAGGCCCCCACCTCATTTCTAAGCTGGAGAACCCAGAAGGACCATGTGGAAGGTAACAGAAAGTAAATGGCTTGGTCCAGAAATACAGCCTGCACTTGGCCTAAGCATGCTGCACTGAGTATTTCCACTCCACTCCTGATCAGAAATTGTAGGTGCCTCTAAAAGTACCCAAGGGTTAAGTTCCTGTCCCCTGGATCAAGCCACTCAGGTGAGAGCTGGGGACATGGATTTCACCACAGTGGCCCAGGAACAGGACTGTCCTTGCTGGAGACCACAGTCTGTGCTAAGAATCAGGTCACTGTCTTAATGGTAAAGATGCCATGGGGGACCTGTGACCACATCATTAGCTGAGGAAAATTCAGTCTGATCTAGACGTAGGGCCAGGACAGGTGCCTTTCTGAGCTGCATCGTGTGAACACCGAGCAAGCCAGTGAGCCTGTGTCTGGGAGCCGGCTGCAGGAAAGCAGGGCCAAGGGTGCTGGAGGCTGTTTTTGCCCTTCCTGGCCCTACTCTGTCCTAACTCATGGTGGCCTTTTCCTCTCCTATCTCCTACCCTCTGCCTTAAGTCCTTTTTGGAATAAGGGGAGGGGTGGAAGCACAAATGGATGGATAGGCGGGTGGGTGGATGGACAGACAGACCTCCGCCCCACCTACCCGGGACTGGTGCTCAGAGCAAATGCCGACCAGCGTGCGCAAGGCCGCCAGCATGAGGTCCGTCTCTCCCGTGTCCAGCAGGCACTGCAGCAGCTGAACCCCATTGTTCCGGAAGATCTTCTCAGCTCCAGCATCCTCCCGCGCCAGCACCACCAGGTTCTGAGAAGCCTGTGTCAGAGGAAGTGCACCGTGACTGTCACATTGCACCCAGCACAGGGCATAGCAAGCAGAAGCCCTGAGCTCTGGAATTCACAGCTCCCACTTAGCAGCTGAGTGACAGTGACCATAAACCCAACTAAACTTCAGCTTCTTACAGAGGAGAAAGAACCTACTCTCAGGGTTGACAGTGACAGGAAATGAGTCCTTGTGAACTGAGTCCCTGGCAGAGGCTGAAGGGCAGGGCAGTGCCCAGTCAACTCTGTACACCCAGCTCAGGCACAGCCCCTGGCCAGGGGCACTCTGTGAATGGGTCCCCTGGCCCTCAGAGGCCCATGTAGGACACGTGACCTAAGCCAGCAGGCATCTGAGGTCCACACTGGTGAACGAGGCCTAGGATGACAGCTGCGGTGGGGAGCTCAGCCCGCTGGCCTGGGTCAGGGTGTACCTTCTGCTTCTTCTCAGTGCCTTTCTCTTCTGGGTCCAGCAGGATCTGGAACATCTGCTCCACCTTGGCATCTGTTGAGGACATGTAGCGCACCTACGAGCCAGCAAGACGCAAAAGAAGTTACCGTTCCTGGCCAGAGACACCGTGTCCTTACTTGTTCTGAGGCCTGGCTCCCATCTCTGGGTGGCAGGGAAGACGGCTGGGCTCAGGCCCAGCACCATGCCACACTGGGCAGGAACAGATTTCCTGGGAGCCTAACTTCCCGCAGCCATTTTCCTCTCTGACCTACTTCCTGTTTTGTCACCAGGACAGCACCGCTGCTGCTGCAGGCAGTTCCATACAGGAACATCTATGTGTGTGCTGCCACATCACTGAACTTGGCATTTATGTCTTGCAGAGAGCTGCTAACATTCCCTTGGGCTCCCACTTTGGTTTTTTTCTTTTTTATTTTTTTGAGACAAGGTCTCACTATGTAATTAAGGATGGTCTTGAACTTGTATGTAGCCAAGGCTGGCCTTGACCTCATGGTGATTCTTCTGCCTCAGCTTCCCAAGTACTGGGATTACAGACATGGACCACCAATCCCAGCCAGAATTCTCTTAACAGTTTTTAAAAATAATCTGCATGGGCAAAATCATCCTAAACCTACTCCCCTCCCCTCCCAGGGTCCTGGACACAGACAGCGACATAAGCCCAGAATGTACCACTCCCTCTTTCCCCCTTTGCATCCATGGCAGATATGACTAACTGATCACAGCATGGCCCCTGGCTAACCTCAGAAAATCTCCTTCCTAACCCTTCTCAACACAGCACTCTAGGCAGCTGCTGCCACTCAGATTTGGCACTGAGAGAAAAGCTATTTGCTTACCCAAGTCTCGACCTTTCAATAAACTGGTGAGTTCATAGTTGTTTCCACTGTGACAGCATTTTAACTGTCGTTAGCCAAATTATTTGGTTAATTCAAGCTTGGTTATAGCTCATGATCTTTCAATTCATTTTTATAACTAAATTTAAAAATGTATCTACTGGGCCGGTGAGATGGCTCAGTGGCATAAGCGCCTGCCTTGCAAGCGCGAGGGCCCGAGTTCGACTCCCGGATCCCACATACGGAAAAGGGGCCGGTGATATCGCTCAGCGGCACGGGCGCCTGTTGGTGCGCGAGGTCCTGAGGTCGACCCCCCAGTACCCACAAAAAAAAAAAAAAATGTATCTACTGCCGCTGATATAGCTCAGTGGCATAAGCGCCTGCCTGGAAAGCGCGAGGTCCTGAGTTTGACTCCAGGTACCCGCATATTAAAAAAAAAAAAGTATGTACTATAATAGAGAGGTGTGGTGGCACAAAATTGTAACCCCTACTATTTGGGAGGCTGAGGCAGAGGATCACAAGTTTGAGGGTAGCCTGGGGAACTTAGTAAGACCCTGTCTCAAATAAAAAACAAAAAAAGGAGCCAGGCATGCCTGTAATCCCAGCTCTCTGGGAGGCTGAGGAAAGAGGACTGCAAGTTCAAGCCTAATGTGGGAAATTTAGTGAAAACCTGTCTCAATAAAAAAATAAAAAGGGCTGAGGATGTAGCTCAGTGTGAAGGCCCTGATTTTAATCTCCAGTGCTTTTTTAAAATATGATTGATATATACATATATATCACATAAAAAAGCAAAAACAACATATGTACCACAACAATATCCCTTCATTTAAAAATACAGCTAGAGACTAATCAGTCTCCTTTGGAAAGGAGGCTCAATCCCATTCCTTTGCCCAAGGGTCACAAAGTTATCATTTTGATGTATAAATTTTAAAATAGCTTTCATTTCTATTTACATGTATTTACCCAAGCATACACACAAAAAACAGTACTGTTTTGGGTATGCACTTGGAGATCATTTCACCATAAATAACATCCCACTTATGTGTTGTTGTATACCTTGCATTTCTTTCACTCAACAAGTGTCAAATAGCTTTCTCCGTGAATACATGTGGACCTACCTCTTATCAACTACAACCTAGGCGTCTGTAATAAGAACATCACCCAGTTTGCTTAGCTGTTCTCCTATTTCTGGGCATGCAGACAAGCTCCAAGTTTTCCTTACTACAAACAAGGCTGAGATAAATATGCACATGCCTACTTGTGCACATGAATAAAGGTTCCTACAGGGTAACAACAAGAAGTAACATACTGGGTCATTGAATATGTTCATTCAAAATTTTAATAAAGGGGTTGGGGCTGTAGCTCAGTGGCAGAGCACTTCCCTAACATAAGTGAGGCCCTGGGTTAATCCCCAGCAAATAAATAGATGTATAAACACTGTAATAAAAATGGAAAATACTCTCCAGAGGAGCTGTATCAATTTACACCCACCCCCAGCAGTCATAACCATCCCTGTCCCTCCAACTTCACCACTGGTGTCTGCCTCTCCTCATGAAGTGTTCAAACATTACATGTTTGCAAAACAGACCACCAAAAAAAAGTGCCACACCATTGTTTTAATTTTCTTTCCCTAACCACTGGCAAGGTTGAGCATCATCCTACGCTCATCTGCCACCAGTAGCTACTCTCCCTAGAGCTGTTCCTACAGCCCCAACCCAGGTCCCTTCACCACAGGTCAGTACCCTGAACTCTCCCCAGTTCCACGTACCTTCTCCTGAATCTGCCCCCCAATGCTCCGCAAGGCCTCCTGGAAAACTTTGTTCTTGGGCTCGAGGCTCACACATCTCTGTAGGTCAAGGACAGCCTGGTCCAGGCGGCCCAGCTTCTCTAGGGCTTGACTCCGCCGGTAAAGTGCTTTAACATCGCCACCGTCCTTGTCAATGGCTGAGCACAAACAGGAGCTCTGTCAGCACCCACGAGGCCACCGTCTCCAAGCAAAAGCAGTAGGGAAAGATCTCGAGGGCCCGAAGAAGGCGGGGAGATAGAAGTGGGGCTCAGTACTCCAGCCTCAAAAGGTGAGGATAGCTGCAGAAAAGGAAATGCCCGAGAAAATGGGAAAGAAAGAAGGCAAGCGTGTCTCAGGGCCAAGGCAGAAGATGGAGCGGTGGTCCCATAGTCCCTGCCCACCACAGAAGCCCCACCCACGGCTGCACACCAGGGCCCATTCCCCTACCTTTAGATGCCTCCGTTTCTGCTTTCTCATACTCTTCCTGTAAAAGCAAGACCAGGAGCCTGAGTCGAGTCATCTCCCTTCCCAGGCACTAACTGGCAGCAGGGAGACTTGTTCTTGTCACCTGATTGATGCCCCTCCACCCTGAGGCCCAGAGACACCGGCAACCGTGAGTGGCCAGGGAAAGTGAGTGTCCAACCGGCCGGACAGGCAGGGGAACGGCGGACCCGGCCCTCACCAGCTTGAGGTAGCAGGCGGCCCGGTTCCGGTGCAGGACGGCCTGGTCCTGGGGCGTGGCGCCCAGACCCAGGGCCTGGGTGTAGGCCGTCAGGGCGCCCTCGTAGTCTCCGCATTTGAACAGCTCGTTGCCCTCCTTGCGCAGCTGCTCCGCCGAGCTGGCCTGTGGAGGGAGGGGTGGGAACGTCGCGGGGGAGCTCAGGGGAATTACGAGAGGAGGGGGCGAGTCCCAGGGAAGGCAAGGGATGAGGCCGAGGGAAGCATGGGAATGGGCAAGAAGGTGCGAAGGGGTGATGGACGGGAGGCTGAGTACGCACCCCAGGGATGGCGGGCCGGGACTCGGGGGTCCCGGGACCACTCACAGTCATCGCGGCGCTGAAATCCGGACCCGCGCAGGCACAGCGTCTGCAGCGGGGGAAGCGCACGCTGAACGCCCCGCCCCTTCTGCGTCAGAGGCGGGACCAGAGGGGTGGGGCCAATGGGCGAGAGGTCTGGACCTTCAGGCACAGAGGAGGCCCGGGAGCGCCTAGTCTATTCCCGCCGGGACCTGCAGGGGGCGTGCGGTGGAGGATGAAGGGCGAGGCGCGCGGCCGCCGCGGCTTCCACCCCGCCGGCGACCGCGATAGAAGTGCACGAGGTCGGCGATCACCAAGGCCACCAGCAGCAGACTGTAGAGGCCCAGCGCTACGAGCGAGCCTGGGCCCCTGTGGGAGAGGGGAGGGAGAGTATCAGAATCGCGCAAAAGTGCAGGATCCCAGCCCTGAGAAAATGCAGACTTGCATTCACACATTTGCAAATATAGGAGCTCACGGGTACCCTGAGCCGACCACTATAATGTGTGTAATCCACGGAATACTTGATTCTCAGTGTTGACATCAAGACCCACCTCTGCGCCCCCAACACATACCATGGGCCTACTACCTCTTACCTGCCTGTTTTCACAGCCTCCTGACCACCCCCCTCCAGTACTGGAGATTGAACCCGGGGCCTTCGCACTGAGCTACATTCCCAGTCCTTTTCTATTTTTTATTTTGAGACAGAGTCTCGGCCAAGTCGCTAAGTTGCCCAGGCTGGGATCGAATTTGTGATCTTCCTGCCTCAGCCTCCCAGAATGCTGGGAATACAGGTGTGCCCGTCTATCTTCACAGTTTTTTGAGATCACGATTTATGTGATTGTCGCTTTGCTCTCCGTCCCTCCACTAATCTGCAAGCTACAAGCCTCCCCGTCCCAGAATTTAGGAACAGAGCCAAAGATACTGGACCGCCCTGGCAGTGTCCCTGTGATTCCAGGGTTGGAGCTCTCACCTGAGGATGCGTGGGGATGGAACAGCTGACAGGTTGACCTGGTACAGGGCCTCAAATTCAGCGCGGGTGCAGCAGGAGCCCCCTGCAGCCTGCAGGTGGCAGCAGTAGGCCTCCTCCCGAGAATCAGAGAGCCGAGGACAGAAGAAACCAGGGTGGCGGCGGCCATCGGTATCCCGGGTGGCCTGACACAAGTAGGGGTGGTGGGCCAGTGCTGAAGAGAGAGGTGAGAGGGCTGGAGACAAGCAGGCGGCGCCTGCCCACATCCCGCTGTACTAGATCGGCCCCTCTGGAAGAGAAGGGCAGCTCCCTCCCTGCTCCTGGGACAGACCACATGGGGAGGAAGGGACTCTACCTGAGCGTGAGGTGGGCTGGGCCAGGGTCCTCCAGCAGAACAGCAGTAGCAGCCCCAGGGACAGGCCTGTCAGCAAGGGCCCCAGCCTCCTCCTCTGGGAGCCCATGAGAGTCACCTGCACCTCAACCCTGGTCCTAGGAACCCCAACATCTCTCTGTCTAAATCAAGGCTGCAGACAGTAAGGAATTAAAAATCAAAGAGGCTTCTCAGGCACCATTAACACAAACCTGAGGTTCCTCTGCCTGAGCCTCTACCACAGGCTTCTAGAGAAACAAGCGACTCCTGAGGCTGTCATCTGCTGGAAAATGCAGGTCCTGTAGTTCCCATCTGTCCAGGGTTTTCTGAGCTGAAGGGGAGAAGGCTCAGAGGACTGGAGGAGGGCATGAGGGATGACAGAGGAGTTGAGCAATCAGTCTAAAGATCAGACAAGTGCTCAGAAGCAAACATGTTGCTCTCTAACTACTCTCTAGCTTCTAGGCTGCTACGAAGCCCTGGGGATTCTGACAATTCCATTTGATGCCCCAGAGACCTCAGTTCCAGCTGTGGGACTTCCCTCCCTAACCACACAACATGGCAACCACCAAGCCCAGATGAAAACCAAGGGTGAGGCCTTCCATTAGTTTCCCCTGAGCCTCAGCTCCCCTGGCTGCCAAGCAGAATGCAAAGGTACCAGTCTGACTGGAGTACACTTAGCAACTGGCTGACTCCATCTCTCAGGTGCTACAGGGCTTTAGGATAAAAGCCCTGGCTGTGGGGTCCCAACAGATCAGCTTGGCCACCCTTCCCCAAATGCCAATCAAGGAGACAAGCAGTGTTGAAGGGCAGGACAGGAGCTTTAATCAGCAAGGCTGTGCTGGGAGGACAGACAGAGGTTCAAGATTTGAAAAAAACTTTGGGTTTTATGAAAAGGGGGACAAAGGTAAGGGCTGGGGTGCATAGCTGGGGGTTTGCCTAGCTGTCAGTATGGGTTACCCTGGTGAAACCTGGTCTGGTAGATGGTATCTCAGGACTTGTTGGGGAGAGACAGCATTGCTTGAGGGGATGATTCAGTTCCTGGTTCCTGTCACTGTCACAGTGTAACTGCTCCAGCTAAGGGGGGCGGACCCCATCATGGGGTAAGTTGTGATGCCCTGCTTTTCCTGGAATCTGAAGTGACTCTAGGTTTAGGACAATGACTGGTGATCCTAGGCATCAGTCCAGGAAGTCTGGAACTGGTCGCTGTAAAAGCTGGCAGTTGGATGTCCATGCAAATCCTGAAAATTACTTGTTACTTTGGGTGTGGTCAGTCTTGAAGGACAATGGGTCAGGCTAGGTGAGTTTAGGGCCAATAAACCATGCATTCCTACTTTTTAGATAGACGCTCCTTAAGTGTTTAACATACCTACATGCAAAGCTGAACAGGGATCTGACCCAAAGTTACAAGGTAATGAAGGAGACAGATACAAAAAGGAAGGCAGGCTGCAGGGAGAGGTCGACGCCCAGAGAGCAATGGCGGCAGCGGGCGGCAGCCGGAGAACCCCTAGCCTGAGGCTAGGCCTGCCCCTGACCAACGCCCGCCTGCCCGCGGGGTCCACCGCAGAGGAAGGAGAGAAGGACAGCCTCAGTGAGAAAACTTCCAGCAGCAGTGACTGGTTTCAGAGGTCCAGCGTTCCCAGCTTTGCTCAGATGTTGAAAAAGAACTTGCCCGTTCAACCAGCAGTCCAGACGGTAACTATACCTGCAAGATGTTCCTCTGAAAGTGGCAGCCTGCTAAATATGGCGTCCAAGGTCACACAAGTGACAGGTAATTTTCCAGAACATTGCTTTCCAAAAGTCTTTCATCTATTTCAAATCCTGTCCTTCCTCCAAAAAAAATACCTAGGGAATTTATAATGAAATACAAACGTGGAGAGATAAACCCTGTGTCAGCCTTGTACCAGTTTGCACAGATGCAGCGGGTTCAGCTTGACCTTAAGGAAACTATCACCACAGGTCCTCCTCCTATCCCTGCAGAACCTGTTGCTACACCTGAACCAGCATGTTTCGAAAGTACATTATGATGGGAGACATAGTCAGTATTCCAAGATCTCACAGATTGTTAAAGAAACATTTAATCAACTAATTTCTCCTCAGTCACAATATCTGAAATGTAGCAATTCATTGGCTGCTTTTATTGTTGAAAGAGCTGGACGTCATGAAGTTGTAGCTGTGGGCACAGGTGAATACAATTGCAGCCAGTGCATTAAGCCAAATGGAAGAATGTTACACGACACTCATGGTGTTGTTACAGCAAGAAGGTCTCTCCTTAGGTACTTTTATAGACAGCTTCTACTCTTCTATAGCAAAAATCCTATCATGATGGAAAAATCAATATTTTGTACAGAACCAGCTTCTGATCTCCTTACTCTGAAACAAGATATCAACATTTACTTCTATATGAACCAGTTGCCTAAAGGATCAGCCCAGCTTAAGTCACAGTGGCATCTTAATCCAAATTCGGTATCTGCATTTGAAGCCAGTGAAGAACTGAGTCTCCATGTGGCTGTTGGAGGCAAAATTTATCTGACTGTTTACTGTCCTGCAGACATTGTTAACAGAGTGAACAGTATGTCCTCAAGTGACAACTTGACAAGATGGGAAGTTCTTGGTGTACAGGGAGCATTGCTGAGTCACTTTATACAGCCAGTTTATATCAGTAATATACTTGTTGGTGATGGGAATTGCAGTGATACCAGAGGCTTAGAAATTGCAATAAAGAAACGTGTTGATGATGCACTCACTTCAAGACTTCCATTGTTTTACTTAGTCAACAGGCCTCATATTAGCTTAGTGCCCTCTGCATACCCGTTTCAAATGAATTCGGAATATAAATCTCTGAGTATGAACTGGGCACAAGGGGACCTTTCTTTGGAGATTGTGGATGGCCAAAGTGGGAAGATCACTGAAAGTTCCCCATTTAAAAGTGGTGTGTCAATGGCAAGTTGGCTCTGTAAGGCTGCAATGTTAAGTAGATTTAATCTGCTTGCCAAGGAAACAAAAAGAGATGATTTATTTAAAGCAAGTACATATCATGCAGCTAAGCGTATGTCTGCCTCATATCAAGAAGCTAAAACTTTATTGAAATCCTACTTACAGCAACATGGCTATGGCTCCTGGATTGTGAAATCTCCTTATATAGAGCAATTTAATATGTGAATTAGACAATTCCTTGTCATATTAAACGTCTTTTGTTTTTTTGGTGTGTTTTGATTGGTAAAAATGTTTTTAAAATATTGGAGGTTTTCAACTTTCAAAATCAGCGTCTTGCAACAGCATTGTCTTGAGTATTGCTAAAAATTAGTGCATCTTCATATCAACTTACAGTGAAACGTTAGGAATTTTTGAAATTTTTTCATTTGTTTTTGAAAAAGAATTACCTGATTCAGTGTGTACACATTTTACATTTTTTTTTACAGGCATAAAATCATTACTCTTTGCAGTTTAAAAGAGAATTCATTTTCCCAAGATTTTTCTTTGAATCTGTCCACATAGGTGTAATATTCAACATTTTATTTTAATATCTCATTCAGGTTTTCTTTTATTTAAAAATAGAAACCAAGAATAAAAATAATTTGTACTCATTTGTTCAACAGGCATTTAAGTGCTTAACATTTTCACTCACTGTGCTAGATAATAGTAGTAATGATAATCACTCAAATCAAAGATCTCTCAAATCAAAGAAGTTCATGAACACAAACTGCACCTACAAATATAGAAAAATATTAAAACTATATTAGGAAATCATTTGATAGATTATAATTAATAGAAGAAATTCATATATGTTTTAGATAAGATTGCCCATTTTCAGCAGTCCTATAGGATCTGTTTGTATCAAATGTTATTTAATTCTTTACAATTTAGAGTAGTGGGGATTTCTCATTTATAGGTAAATAGAACTTTACCTTATTACTGATATTGTTTATTCAGCAATTAGCTAAAAAGGAAAGTTTACTCTTGAGTTAGGATATATATGATTAGTGAAATTATGAACTCATTGCATACTTTAGCTTTTTTCCTCCTATTCCTTGCTTTTCTATCAGAGATACACTAAACCTTACTGGTTTCCAGGGTTTGCCCTCTTAGCTTGCATCTTTATTAAATTTATGAGTCTCACGCTAGACAATATAAACTGTTATAATCTTTGATGAGACTGATGTAGCTTGCTTTGTTGTCTATTGTAAAAGTATACGGTAGTAGTTTTTAGTTAATGATCAGTGAAATTATTATGAAAAGGCATACTTACATCTTGTAGTGTTCTAGACTCTATACAGTACTTAGAAATATTAGGCTGAACCACTGTTGGTAAATTTAAAAGGATAAAATATGGATAGTATCATAAAGGTCAATACAAATATATTAATAAATTTCATTTCTGTATTATGAAAAAAAAAAAAAAAAAAAAAAAGGAAGGCAGAGCTGGGTGTGGTGGTACAGGCCTGTAATCCCAGCACTCAAGAGGCTGAGGCAGGAGAATTACTGTGAGTTCAATACCAGTCTGGGCTTGAATTCACATGGTGAATTCAAGGCCAGCCTGGAATACATAGTGAGACCTTGTCTCAAAAATAAATAAAATAAAGTGAAAAGGAAGGCAGAGATACTAAGCTTCATCCTACTTTTATTTACCCATTGGGCATCTGTAGATTGGTGTTACAAAAGAAGCCCTTTGAGGGCTCTCTCCAGGTCTCCTATTCCTCATATCTCATAGCTGCCATTCCTAAGGCAGGGAATTTCCCCAGAAGGCCCAAGGCCACGAGCCAGCAGAATTGTTATGCCAGTGTTTACCCAAGCCAGGTGCTCCCAGAACAGCTGGAAGAAGACTCATCACCCAGGGGATCCCAGCAGTGGGAGCCCTTACAGCACAAGAAAGCAATGCAAAGTTTGTCCTGGCACTAAGAACAAAGACAGTTCGTGGGGAAACATCACTGATGCCTGGGACCCTGAATCTGAAACAGTTAGGCAGGGATCCCAGGTCAAGACTCATTTTCCCCAAAATTCAGGCCCTACCTTCTCCTGGACCCACAGTAACAGGGCCCGCAGCTACAGGGGTAACTACTTTTACAGCACTTTGAAAGTTTTTGCTGCATGGACAGGTTGAAGATTGCCTTTTCCTCCCGGGAGTGTTCTTTACCCATGTAGATCCCACAGCCTCCTGTGGCTTCCAGCCCTGAATTCAGGGGAGCACCGTGAGGCCACTGCCTGATTTCTTGTTTGTCCTCGCCGCTCTCCAAGACCGTGGGCTCCCAGAGAGCCAGGCTGAACGAGGGGCTGCGATACTGCAGGATCTCCCTACACCATTTTTCTCTGTGCTTCAGACCTCAGCCCGGGGAGGGAATCAAAGTTGCAGCCATCCCCCCAGCCTCCGGAGCACTAGGGGGCGCTGCAGACGCTCCTCCGACTCGCCTACTACAGTCCTCTGCGCCACCCGCGCGATGGGCTCTGAGGTCGCGCAGCTGTTGGAGGCTGCAGACTTCGCTGCTCGAAAGCACCGACAGCAGAGACGAAAGGATCCTGAAGGGACCCCCTACATCAACCACCCCATCGGTGGGCGCGCTGGCCCGAGAGCAAATCCTCGTGGCGCCTGAGGGCTGGTGGGGACCGGGAAGTGACAGCGGAGGGCACGCACCTCACTGAGCGTCTCATTTGTTCCAAGCTTTGTGCCAGGCACCGATCGTGCGATGTGTCGTTTAACGACATCCCGGGGGGGTAGGCATGATTGTTCCCTTGGCACGGTTGGCTGAGGGAGAGGGTAAGGGATTTACCCACGGTCACCCAGTAAGTGAGAGGCCAGATCCACAATATTGCGGCTTCCTCCGGTCTGACTTGCTGCTTTGCCCCCGCCAGGTGTGGCTCGGATCCTGACCCACGAGGCAGGAATCACTGACATTGTGGTGTTACAGGTAACGTTACCCCTTGGCTGCCAGGAAGCTCGGTGGGGATCAGGAGGCCCGTTCAGCAACGGGCACCCCTCGGCTGGCATCACAGGGCTGATAGGGAGCTTGTCTCCAGGCGGCTCTGCTCCACGACACCGTGGAAGACACAGACACCACCCTGGATGAGGTGGAGCTGCACTTTGGAACCCAGGTGCGGCGCTTGGTGGAGGAGGTGACAGATGATAAGACTCTGCCCAAGCTGGAGAGGAAGCGGCAGCAGGTGGAGCAGGCACCACACAGCAGCCCAGGCGCTAAGCTGGTGAAGCTGGCAGACAAGCTGTACAACCTGAGGGACCTGAACCGCTGCACCCCGGCGGGTATGCTCCCCACTGGCTCTGAAGGATGGGAAGGGTTGTCTCCCTTCTGCAGAGGGGTTGGTCAGTTCCCCGGAAAAAGGTCTGGGCATACTTTATTCCCCAAAAGAATCCTCCTGAAATGGGCTTTTTTTTTTTTTTCCCAATAAAATATTGCAAACTTTATTTAAAACAAAACACAACTTGCAAACTGTGAGACAACGGTCGGAGAGCCCTTTCAGGGACATCATTTATTTCCATAAATGTAACACTGTTAGCAGTTCAGAGACAGAGTGAGAATTAAATTAGGAAAACAAAACAACTGAAAATATATTACAATAACAATTGAGGACAAATACCTGACAACGCTGGTAGTGGGATCCATGACTGACACAGTTAAATCGCTTATCAGCTCACTGTCCTGTGTCCCCTTAGCAGTCCGCGTGGTGCCCAGCGCTCCCAACACTGCATATACCTGCAGAACATAACCTTTGGTATAAACATTAAGTGAGTTTTAAGGAATTGGAATTAGCATGTTTTAGTAAAAGTTCTGTTAATCATAATGAAGTGTTCAAACTTATTTTTACCAAGCAAGCACAAAATCAGGGTTTCTCCACCAAGAATCATTACATAATCAGTAGAATGGGCTGCTTGCCTAAGATGAACACACAATAGCTGGGCTAACTGAAGTTTTCAGGGCAGGTTATCCCATCGGGAACTCCTGGCCCTGCACCAAGCCCTCCAGCAAGGAGGTAAAAAGCCATGCTGTCCCTGACACCCCATGAGCAGGCTTCTCTCCACTCTTTCACAGGATGGTCAGAACATCGTGTCCAGGAGTACTTTGAGTGGGCAGCGCAGGTCGTGAAGGGGCTTCAGGGAACCAACCAGCAGCTGGAAGAAGCTCTAAAGCAACTGTTTAAGGAACGAGGGCTGACACTCTGAGCGGTGCCTGGAGCCACCTGGAGGCTTGGACTCCAATCTCACCCAGGCCACCCCAGATTCATACTCCAGTTCTTTGGTACCTCCTGACCACCTTCCCTCTGTCCTTCACTCAGCCCAGATGTCAAAGGTTAAAGCCACTTGCATTTGCTCTGAAGGTCTCCCACCAACTAACCTGAGCCTCGAATGTGGGGATCAGATGTACCCCATCCATTTCGACAGTCTTTCTGTTCGCTATTTTGCATGGTGGGCTCTCTAGCCCCTCAGGGATTTGCCTTGTATAAACACTGGTTTATAAGTCATTATGGAAAATAAAGCATTTTGGGTAAAAGGTATAAATTGCCTCTGTTCCTCTTTCTCCGGCCTCCTGAAGGGGGGTCAGATATGAGGATTGCATTTGTCCCCCAGCAAGGCATGATGCTAATTGTGTACCTCAACCCCTCTGAGCCTGGCTTCCTCGGCAGTGGTGGATTGTATAGTTTTATCAGGGTCGGATTATGTGACATTCCAGAAGGAGCCTGACACGTGGACGCTCATGAAGGGGTCCCCACTAGGATAGCTGGGAGGGATGACAGGGGCCTTGTAAAGTTCCTGGCTAGGCGCGGAAGAGACTCCAGCAGTCACATGATAAGGCCTGTGAGGACTTCCGGCCTCCAGTACCCTAAACAGCTGAAGAAACTTGGTGATTGGCAACTTCCCTCTGCGCTGAGGCCGCAAGGTTTCTTCAGTTGCTAAGCAGCAGGAACTTCCGGCACAAGCCAGCAATTGTCCCTGGGGAGGGCCCGCCCACGGAGGCCGGCTGGAGGCGGAGTCTGGGATGGGCAGTGTCCATCCCAGGGTGTCTCCCATGGTGTTTTGTGGGGGCCGCTAAGTAGCTGAGGCTTCTTAAGCTTCCTTGGAAAGCGATCGTTTAGAGGACGAGGAAATTTAGGTCAGATGGACCCCGATGGCTATTTGCCCAGAAGAAGGTCCCACCGTGGGGTTCTGCGAAAAAATAGGTACAGGGCAACAACAACAACAAAAGGCTGGTTTTGAAAGAAAACGAGTTTCAGCAGGATCTCAGATGCAAGGATGAACGATGTTCCGGTGTAATCCTCTTAAAGTGCACCAGGCTATGGTGACTTCTGGTTTAAAACTTAAAAAAAACAAAAAAGATTTGCTGGAGTGGGATTACACGAATTTTTTTTTTAAAACTTCTTTACACTTAAGATACCTCCAAAGTCCTGAGTTCGATTCCCGGTACCAAAGAAGAAGAAGAAAAAGAAAAAAAAGATACCTCCTAGGCCAGGCGTGGAGGCAGGAGGATTGCCAAGTGTTTGAGGCCAGCCTAAAGGCCCCACCTCTTAATACTACCACATGGGAGACTGGTTTTCAACATGAATTATGAAGGAACACAGATACGCTAACCGCATGGCATTCCTACAGGAAACCTGTATTTCCTCCTCCACTGCAGGACCTTCTCAGTCTTCAACCCTGTTATATTCCAAATGCTAAGAAGTCATCTCCTGTTCTACTTAAGCTTCCTGAGCCTAGACTGCCCTAATTACAGGGCATTCACTTTTAATTCAGATTTATTCTCAGGAAGGTCCAAAGTTGGAGCCCAAATGGTTGGTTGGTGCTGGTCGTGATCTGAATTTATTTCCCACTTTCCCTAGATGAAACTGAGATGTGTTGTGAAGGATCCCTCTGATGTCTTCATTCACTATGATGACCCTTGTGGTCCTTGCATACCTTTTTGTTAGGAAGTACAAAGATCTTGTTCCTGGGTAAGCAGTGAAGTTCCTATTAGAGATGTAGTGCTGTCTGTGCAGGTGTTCAATGTTATACTCATACCCTAGGCAAGCCACACCCAAATGTTCTCTGGGCCTGATCACCCTGCACCCCGGACCCAGCTCTTATGTGGTGGAGGGTTGCAGGCAGGAACAGAATTTTATCCATTTCCAATGGCTGAAGTTGTTTGTGTCGTGTCCTGGTTCCAGTTCTGTCACCCACAGAACTCTGGCCTCAGAGCTCCATGGTTAAGAGTTGCTGCGTGCCTTAAAATAGACCTGTTCCCAAATTACATGCTCACCTGGGTGCTTGTTAAAATGGAAGTTCTTTGGCCCCTAACCCCAGAGACTGGCTCAAACACTGTACCCAGGATCTTTTTTCCTTCCTGTGCATGAAAGCGAGATTTTGTTTCTTGATCTTGTTACACATCAGTCTCAGGGCAGCCATGACTGCAACACCCAGGCTAAAGGAGAAGCCCTTGGAAGGCCTCGCGTGTGTGTGTGTGCGCGCGCATGCACGTGCGTGTTTTACTGGGGACTGACCCCAAGGCCTTGTGCATGCTAGGCAAGCACTCTAGCACTAAGCTGCACCACCAGTTCTTTTAAAATTTTTGAGACAAGAGTCTCATTAAGGTGCCCAGGCTGCACCCCCCCGAACTTTCGATCCTCCTGCTTCTGCCTCCTGAGTAGCTGGGATTACAGCCCTGTGTTACTATGCCTGGCTGAACTTCCCATAAACAATTCTGGTGACACTGGGCCACATTTTGAACACTGCTTAACTGATTTTATTTTATTTTTTTATTTTTTTGTGGGTACCGGGGTCAACCTCAGGACCTCGCGTGCCAGCAGGCGCCTGTGCCGCTGAGCACTATCACCAGCCCTTTTCTCGTATGTGGGTACCAGGAGTCGAACTCAGGACCTCGCGCTTGCCAGGCAGGCACTTACGCCACTGAGCCATCTCACCAGCCCTGCTTAACTGATTTTAAAAGGCGAGTGTACAGCATTAAATATAGGTCTTGTTGGATTAATAACTTCATTGCACATCTAAGACCTGCAAAGATGATATTCTTTATTCTGCTAATATAAGGGTTCACAGATTCTCACCTATCATTTGATTACATTAGCATTTGCTCTGATTACTTAGCATCCTTTACTAATATTATAGCTCGTATTTGTAGCTCTTCTATGGCCCATGCACTACACTAAGCACTTCTGACTGATCACCCTATTTCCTCCACTGTGAGATGGGCAGGACTCCAGTTGCTGAGGCTCCACGGACTCAGTAAGCTCTGCAGGAACTCAGCTTTGTTACTTTGAAGTCTTCAGGTGGCTGCCTGGCAGGCCCCAGTGACTATGAGATCCCATAGCAAGCTTGTCTCCTAAATCGTACTGATTTTTTTTATGTGCTGGAAATGTTTCCACCCATGTCTGACATCTGTCTTCTAATCTTGATGCTTCCCACAGCACAAAACATTTTCAGTATTTGTGTGTGTGCATGTGTGTGGTAAAACCTGTTATCTTTTCCCTTATTATGTCTCTTAGGTTTCATGTTTAGAAAAGACTTTCCCACATCACAGGTATAAAAATATTTTTTCTTGAGTAATTTTGTCATTTTGTTTTTTTCCCTCTAGAACTAGTTTTTGTGGAAACTGAGGTAGAGATCTAACTCTGATAGCTAGTTGTCTCAAAGTACTGTTTATTAAATAATCCATTTCTTCCCCAGTTAAAATCCTTTTTATTGTATACAAAGTTCTTTTGTTCCAGAATCTTTTTCTGGATGCCCTATATTGTCCCTTCGGTCTGTCTGATACAGTCTGTCACATGGATTGAATCCATGCTTGCCGGAGAGTCCTTTGGGAAACCTGGTAGGACAAGTCCCTTTACCCACTCAGCACCACCCCAAACCCCATCCATCGCCTCTCAGAGCTGTCTTGGTTTCTCCCGCCTTTACTCTTCCCAGTGAACTTCAGAACCAGTTGAATCCCAAAAAGTATTCAATTTTGCTGAAATTACATTGAATTTATGGGCTGAAGTGGGAAGAACCAAGATCTTTACAGGAACGTGGAGCAGTGCGTCAACTTACAGAAAGCTCTTAGTAGGTCTTCTTGATTCTCTTAGATTTTACCAGTAGGCAGCTTTATTATCTACAAATAATGGAATATAATTCTTCTCTATCCCCTCATCTTCCTTACTGCGGGGGTGAGTGTTGCCACGACACCAAGACCTAACAACACACCCCTGGCTAGTGCCTGACTCTCACGGAATGCCTGTGGTGTCCGACTCTTTAGAATGCCTGAGAGACCTTTATGTAGATTAGGACGTTTCTTCCTAGTCTTACTAAGAGTTTTAATAAGGGATCGATTATAAATGATACCAAATATCTTTTCAGCATCTGAAGATATTCATAAATTTTTCTCTATTGATTGAAGCTAAAATAAAGGCTCATGAGCAGCCCTACTGCCTCCTAATTTAGTCTCCATATCCTTTGTCCATGCCAGGAATGAAACACTTTCGCCCAAGTGTTTTGCCAAGGATGGGCCCAAGGCAAAGCCCCTAGGCCTGTCCGTCAGGCACAGCGACAGACACAGTCCCAAGCTGCCCAGGCCTCCAAGGTCTTAGAGACTCAATTTCTTTCCTAGGAAAGGAAACTTTCTAGGGCCAAATCCCCAGGACAGGAAAGAATTCTTGGAGATAGTGGATGAATTAAAGGGAACGAAGAGGGGTCAGGTGGGGAGGAAGACCCCCTCCCCATGTCCTTGTCACTATCTCTCCCCACAAGTCAACACACAGACCCAGTGCCAGTCTGAGGTGGGAGTTTTGGTACCTGAAGTGTCCTAAGACCTCTGTTCATGTGCCCAACAAGTCCTTCTAGTCACCCTGCAAGCCAGGGCATGCAGGCCCAGTGGCGTTGAGAGTACAGACTCACATAAAGCAGCGAGGCCCTCAGGCTCTTAGGAGAAACAGGGATTCCTTCTCCTCCTCCACCCCACTGTCAGCTGTGGGTCCCCATCTGTCTCCCCCCAGAACCACTCTTATCTTGTGCCTCGCACCAGGACAGGAGGCCTCTACATCACCACAGGACCCCCCAAGCCAGCCTTTGCCAACAATTACCTACACGGGCCACTACCCACTTAGCCTCCTTCTGCCCCTGCGCCTCCTATATCCCGTCCTGGGAAAAGGGTGGGAGTCTGGGCTGGGGCCTAGCTGGGCAGCCACACACAGCCCGAAGCAGAGCCTGGCATAGCCCACCCTGACCAAGGCCCTCGTCTCCAGCACCTCACCGCATCTGCCCTACCTGCCCATGGCTGGATGTATGGGTTGCCTCAAACACAGAAGCAACAAAGAACAGAAAGCGAGGGCAGAGCCCAGTCTGTCAGTTCCGAAAGGCAGATCGGGCTGGGATACCCGGGGGGCAGTCTCCGTGGACAAACTTCTCTTTAGGTCATGAGAAGCCCTAACCCAAGCGGAGGCGGAAGGTGGCGATCTCCATAGGCTCCAGATAGAGGTCCGTGCTGTTGGAGGGTGAGGCCAGCAGGTAGAGCAGGGTCAAAGAGGTCGGCTGCAGGAACACCACATCCAGGCCATGGAAAAGGCTTCCCAGGGCTACCTGTGGGAAAGAAAGGCTGGGGTCTGTTGGGTGCTATTGCACCAGCTAACAGGAGCTTCGTTTACATCACTTCTCTCTGAGAATCAGCAGGGGCAGGGTGGCTGCCCCAAGATAAGGGTGGCTGTTCTTACCACGCTTATTCAGTACAGTTCTTTTTTTTTTTTTGTGGGTACCGGGAGTCGACCTCAGGACCTCACGTGCCAGGAGGCGCCCGTGCTGCTGAGCGATATCACCGGCCCTTTTTTCGTATGTTGGTACCGGGAGTCGAACTCAGGACCTCGCGCTTGCCAGGCAGGCGCTTATGCCGCTGAGCCATCTCACCAGCCCTTCAGTACAGTTCTTGAAATTTTAACCAGAGAAATTAGGCCAGAGAAAGAAAGGAAAGGGATACAAACAGAAAGGGAAGAGTCAAATTATCCTTGTTTGCAGATCATATCATCCTATACTTATAATACCAAAAAAGACTTTTAGAGCAGATAGATGAATTCAGCAATATAGCAGGATACAAAATCAATATTAATTAATAGCTTAGCCAAAGGTGGTGCACACCTGTAATCCCAGCAATCTGGGAGGCTGAGGAAAGAGGATCACAAGTTTAAAACCTGCCTGGGCAACTTACTGAGACCCTGTCTCAAAGTTTAAAAAAAAAAGAAAAAGGCCAGGGATATAATTCAGTGCAAAGGTCCCAGGTTCAATTCCCAGTACTGGGGAAAAAAAAAGTCAATAGCTTTACTATACACCAATAACGGACTAGCTGAGAAAGAAATCAGGAAAATAATTCCATTCACAATAGCTTCAAATAAAATCAAATACCTAGGGATCAATGTCATCAAGAAAGCAAAAAACCTGTGCAATGAAAATTTTAGTACACTGAAGAAAGAAACTGAAAAAGACACCCGGAGGGCCGGGGATATAGTTCAGCGGCACAGTGCCTGCCTGGCAAGCACAAGGTCGTGAGTTCAATTCCTGGTACCAAAACAAAACAAAACAAAACAAAACAAAAAAGATTAAAAAAAAAAAAAAAAAAAGACACTAGGAGATGGAAAGACCTCCCATGTTCATGGATTGGTAGAATTAATGTTGTCAAAATGGCCATATTATCAAAAGTGATATACAGATTCGATGTAATTTCCATCAAAATGGCAATGACATTATTTATAGAACTAGAAAAAACAATCTTAAAATTCATTTGGGGAAAAAGAAAATTCATTTGGAAACACAAAATATCCAGAGTAGCCAAAGCAACTCTAAGCAGTAAGAGCAGGGCTGGAGGCATTACAATACCCAATTTAAAATTATATACACGGCCACAGTAACAAAAACAGCATGGTACTGGCACAAAAATAGGCATGTTGACCTATGGAATAGAATCAAGGCCACACAAGCAAACTCACACAGCTACAGCCATCTGATTCTGGACAAAGGAGCCAAAAATATACATGGAGAAAAGACAGCCTCTTTTACAAATGGTGCTAGGAAAACAGGTATCCATTTGAAGAAAATTGAAACTAGATTCCTATCTCTCACCCTGTACAAAAATCAATCAAAATGGATCAAAGACCTAGGTATTAAGACTTGAAACTTTGTGGGTTTTTTCTTTTTGTTTTTGTTTTTTTGAGACAGGGTCTCACTATGTGGTGCAGGCTGGCCTTGAACTCACTCATGTAGCCTAGGCTGGCCTCAAACACATGGTCATTCTCCTGCTTCAGCCTCCCAAGTGCTGGGATTACAGATGTACACCACCACGCCCGGCCACTAGACTTGAAACTTTGAAACTGCTAAAAGAAAACATAAGGGAACACTTCAAGCCATAGGCACAAGCAAAGACTTTCTGAATAGGTCTCCAAAAGCACAGGAAATAATGATAAGAACCAACAAATGGGACTACATCAAACTAAAAAGTTTCTGTACACTAAGGGGAACAACTAACAGAATGAAGAGACAGCCTGCAGAACAGGAGAAAATCTTGACCAGTTACTCTTCTGACAGGAGTAATGCTGTATTTAGGAACAGAAATATATATAAAGTAAATTAACACACAAAAAAAAAACAAATCGCCCAATCAATCAATGGCCAAATGAACTGAACAGACACTTCTCAAAAGTACAAATGGCCAATAAGTATACAGAAAAATGTTCAACATCTTTAGCCATTAGGGAAATGCAATGGAAATTACCCTGAGACTCCCTCTCACCCCAGTCAGAATGTATTCATCAAGAAAACAGACGACAACGATGCTGGCAAGGATGCGGGGTGGGGTAGAATGAGGGGAGGAATGCTTTTACAATGCTGGTGGGAACAAAATTAGTACAGCCATTGTGGAAATCAGTATGCAGGTTCCTCGAAACACTAAAATAGAGCCACCGTTTGATCCAGCTCTACCAGTCCTTGGTGCACGCCTGAAGCAATGAGTCACATACTACAGGGACACCTGCGTACCCATGTTTTCTGTGGCACAATTCATAATAATCACGTCGTGGAATCACCCTAGGTGCCCATTGACAGATGCATGGGTAAAGAGATGTGGTATCATAATTATACGATGGAGCACTACTCAGCCATAAAGAAGAACAAAATTCTGTTATTTGCTGGAAAACGGGTGGATCTGCAAACCGCCGTGTCGAGCAAAATAAGCCAGACTCACGTAAATACTGCACATTCTCCCTAATACTCAGAATCTAAAAAAGATGACGAGAAAGAAGGGAGTTCATTATCAGCCAAGAGGAAGGGAATAAGAGGAAGGGCAACGAGAGGTAAGGGAGGATAATGGGGGATGGATATGAGCAAAATATACTACATGCACTGCAACCCCCCAAAAAGCGTGAAATGGGGGGAACAAAGGGGGTGACAGGGAGTAGTAATGATCAAAGTATGTTATGTGCAGGTACAACTCTGCCACAATGAAAACCATGAATCTGTATAACTAACAGGAAAAAAAAGAGTGAAAAAATAATAATCTGAAGGGCTGGGGTACAGCTTAATGATGAGTGCTTGCCTAGCATGTGCTCGGTTGGGTTCTGTCCCCAGCACTGCAGGAAAACAAATCTGCCAGGAGCTCCGACCTTCCAGGAGCAAATACTTCACACACACACGTCTGCAGCCAGTCTCAGGCTCACTGAGATTCACTCAATCCCAAAGCCTGCCCATGGGTCTCAGGGTGGGGGCTGTCACAGCAAGTGCGAGTCGTTGAGGATAGGGACCATGTCACTTCCACACCAGTGATGCCTGCCCAAGGCCTGGCACATGGTGCATTTATCAGCACCTGCTGAGACCACGCACAGAGCTTCCAAGGGAAGACTGTGGGTTTTGGTTTTTTACTTCTGGTGCTTCCCACTTTGCTTGGTTCAGCGCCCTACGCCTTGTCTGGAACCGCCCCGTCAGGCCTCAGTAACTGCAAACGCATGCCAACTGCTTTTCCCCTTCCTTCCCAACACCCAGGAGTAACTTTCTTTCTCTCTTTCTTTTCAAAACAGGGTCTCACCAAGTCACTAAATTGCCCAAGCTGGGCTGGAACTTGCAGTCTTTCTGCCTCAGCCTCCCACAGTGCTGGGAGTACAGATATGTGCCACTGCGCCTGGCTTGGCACAATACTTCCTCCTTCCATCCTGCCACCAAGCTCACCCCAGCCCGGCCACCTCTGGCACTGGACCTCCCTACCCGCCTCTCTGCAGAGCTCTGCCTCCCACACCTGCGCCTGCTCACCTTGCCTTGGCTTGTGGTGCAGTTGAACCCCAAGTTCTTGGCCTCGAGACCGCAGTCAAAACCCTTGCGGTGTAAAATGAGCGCGGTATCTGCTGAGGGCAAGTTATCCTCCTGGGAGAGCGACAGGATGCGGGCAGTGAAGGGCAGGCGGGCACAGAGATAGGGGAGAGGCCGGAATTTGGCCCTGGACACCAAGGTTGAGCAGGGCTCTCACCTCGGCCTGGAGCATGCGCAGGTTGAGCAGGTGGAAATCACAGGGCAGTGAGGACGCCAGAGGATGAAAGGCGTGCAGACTGGGGCCTGGGGACGGCATCTTGGCGACAGGCAGGGTGAACACCGGGGTATTCAGGTACATGGAGGTCAGGTGGCTAAGGAGGGATGGGTAGCTGGTGGAGTGGCCATCCTGGACCTGCGGGAGGGGCCAAGAGGTGGGTGAGGGCACAGCCAGGCTGAGGGTGAAGGGAAGGTCGGCACAGCACAGCCAGGCCACCTCCTTTGCAAAGAGCCTTCCTAGTGGGCCTAGCACCAGGTCTTGCACCTCTGACTCTTCACGTCTGGCTACTTCCCATGGCACCCAATTCAGAGAGGCCACTTTTTTCCTGTATATTTTTGCTTCCGTGACACTGTCATGAGCAGCACTTCATCAGCAACACCTCCCATCAGAGAGAGAGCCAGACGGGTAGAGAGGGAATGCGAGCAGGACGGAAGGGTGGGAGATGAGTGTCTGGTGGAGAAAGTGCTCTGAGCCCTCTGGGGTCCCCAGGAGGCCCCATGTCCACAGTGCCAGCCTGGTGCTCAGGGCTCTGGTCCTTGTGGCTCTGCCCTTGATGCCACACTCACAGGCTTATGAACAACTGTCCTCCAAAGCCCCTGCTCTCTGTCTCTGATTCCCAGCCCGAGCACACCCAGAATCTCACTTCCCTGTCCCCTGACCGGGCCTGGGGCTGCTGAACCCTTTCCCATCCACCACCACAAGGTCCTAACAGCCACCCCAACCTCTGCCCACCCAAGGCTTTAAACTGTCCACCTGCTCCCCGCAGCTGGGGTCATTCACTGAGGGCAGAGTCCTGACAGCGTCCCTCCTACTCTGGCCCTTCTCTGGGAGCCCAGGCTCTGTGGCCAGGTTTTCACAGCCACTGCAGTTGGCCCAACCGCCCTACCATGGTCAAGCCCAGCACCAGCCACAGAGCCTCCTGCATGGAAATTCACTGCATCTGCACGTTTAAACGGTAGCACTTGGGACCACTGAGGAATGAAATGTGCCCAACAGAAATGAAAAACTGATTTTTTTTTATTTCATTTTAATTCACCAGGGCAGCTCCATGTGGCTGGCAACTACCACACAAGGCAGCACGGGTCTGGTCTAACTGAAGGAACTTGCTGCCAGTCCCCATTCCACGTCTTTGGGCCTCCCACCCGGTCAAAGCCAAGCCTGGCCCACACCTCTGCCAGGATGGTGTCTGTGACCTCCGCAGCCCCCACTGTGATCTTCTCCTGAGGACCTGGGTGCACATGTCCATTTCTACCCCGACCCTACTCACAAGTAAGTTCCTAGAGCCAGCAGCACCGTGTCCCTCAGTTCCTAGCACTTCAGGGTCTCAGTGTCTACATGGTGGGTGTGGTGGAGTGACAGACCCTAGGGCACCAAGCAGTGGGCGCCAACTACAGGGACAGCTTGCTGGGCGTTCCCGTTGCCCACCCTTACCTCTCGGTCACCGCTCCTGCTGCTGGGAAAGATCAAGCCCCTAAACATGGCTGCCAGTTTGGAGAAAGAGCCAGGCTGGTGGGGCAAAGAAAGCCATGAGATGAGCGGGGACAGCTAAAAGGTTAGAGGACTGGGGCAGGGTGGGGGCAGCAGAGAGGGAGGCGGGAGACAACATAGGGGCACAGGTGACAGTGGGAGTGGCAGGGTGCATGAGATGGTCAGCAAGATGCAGACAGCTACCTGCCATAACCTGGAATTGGCCCTGCTCTGCCTGTCCCTTCCTCAAGCCTGAGGCTGGAATCCCCCATCACACTGGGACAAGTCTGTTCTGGCCCCTGGGCACCCGGCCCAGGTTTACCTCACTACCCATGGTTCGCCGTTCAAGCAGGAGGCGGAAACGGTTCCAGGTTCTCTTGTTGTCCTTCAGCCCTTGGCCCAGGCCCCGGTTATCATCCTGCATCAGCCGCCTGTCCAAGATCACCTCCAGCTGACCTATGGGAGGACAGAGTAAGCCCCAGCCTGCCACCCCACCCCACCCCACCCCGAAGCAGACAGCTTCCCGAGACGAGTGCCCAACACAGCCCCGAGAAAAAGCCCAGGAGAAAGACCAGGAGCTCAGGCAGTCGGGAGACTGGAGCTGGGAGGGCTGAGAGACGGTGGTCCTGTGTCCCTGTCTCACAGACGAGGAAACGGCAAGCCCAGAAAACGTGGTCACACTCTGTGACTCAGGAGTGGGGTCCCAGTCCAGGAGACCCAGCAGGAAGCCCTATCTGGACTGGTCACATAAAACAAACAAGCAAGCAAGTGGGGGAATGAGGGCAACATGTGCCCAGGGTGGCCGCAGATTCCCTCTCTGGCCCAGGTTTCGAGGGCTATGACTCAAACCACCTCCTGCCCGTGCTCTACACGGCAGGGGACAGCCAGAAGGTCGGCGAGCCAGACACCAGCTCTGACAGCCTCGTCTGTCAGAAGTCGGACTGTGGCAAGTACAGCCAGACAATGGATGAGGACAGGCTCAGAGGCCTCGGGGCTCCCTTGGGGACACAGATGGCTGATGGCCACCTCTGCTTGCCTTCTCCCTTTTTTTTTTCAGTACTGGGGATTGAACTCAGTTCCCACTAAGTTATATCCCAGCCCCTTTAAATATTCTTTTTCTAATTTCAGACAAGGTTTTGTTAAATTGCCCAGGCTAAGCTCGAACTTGCCTCCTGCCTCACCCTCCCAGAGTGCTGGGATTACTGCTGGGTGCTACCATGCCTGGCTCCCAGCACTTTTTTTTTTTAAATTTTTTTTTTTGGTACTGGGAATCGAACTCAGGACCTTGTGCTTGCTAGGCAGGTGCTTGTGCCGCTGAGCTATATCCCTGGCCCTCCCTTTTTTAAATTTTGACACAGGGTCTAAGTTACTAAATTGTCCAGGCTGGGCTTGAACTTGAGATCCTCCTGCCTCACCATCTGAGTGCTGGGATCACAGATGTGTCCCACCATGCCTGGCTCATTTCTTTTTTTTTTTTTTTTTCAGGCTCATCTGTGTTTTGTTTTGTTTTTTGCAGTGCTACGGATCAAACCCAGGATGTCACACATGCTAGGCAAATGCTCTGCCACTAAGCCATGCCCTCAGTCCCTTCTCTGCTTTTTGGAACGTACCTGCAGAAGGGGCTCACTGTGAAGCTGACAGATGCTGGGGTGAGAGTTTTCCTCAGCTTTGTTGTTGTAATTGTTGTTTTTGTTTTAGAGACAGGGTCTCACTCTGTAGTCCAGGCTGGCCTTGAGCACAGTATATAGCCCAGGCCAGCCTCAAACTTGCAATCTTCCTGTCTCAGCCTCCCGAGTGCTGGGATCACAAATGTGTACTATCATGCCTGGCTTTTCCAGCTCTCCTGACAAGAGCCCACACCCTTTCCCACCCAGGTGCCGGGTCCTCTGTCATCTCTGCAGCCCTTACTCTGACTTCTGTAATTCATCACAGGAAGCCTCAACCCTGAAACGGATCCCTTGTATAGAGAACAACCCTTTTTTAATGCACCACGTCCAGAGGGGCAAGGACTCTGGGCTACGGCCAGGAGTCATGAGGCAGACGGGCCGGCTGCACCTTGCAGAGGGCAGCAGGGCCACACTCCTCCTCAGCAACACCCCCCTTCCTAGAGGCACTGAGCTCAGCCTGCACAAAGGCTCTGTCCCACAGAGCCTCAGAGGCCTCAGAAGCCACCAGGTCCAAATTCCATCCTGCCCTGAGGCTCTGGGAACCACCCACAGCTTGCCCAGCTTGACCAGCTGGCCAGCTCTGTCTCCAGACCAACGTTCCTCACACCTTTTTTTTTTGGCAGGATTTAGCGTCTTGCTATGTATTCCAGGCTGGTCTTAAACTCACTATGTAGTTCAGACTGGACTCAAATTTGCAGTGCTCTTCCTGTCTCTGTCTCCTCAGCCTCTCAACTGATGGGATTACAGGTGTGCACCAACATGCCCGGCTTGGATGCATTCTTAAGAATTAAACCAGTCTAGGCATGGTGGCACACACCTATAATCCCAGCACTGAGAAGGCTGAGGCAGGAGAATCACCGCACGAGGCCAGCCTGGGCTACGTAGTGAGTTCAAAGCCAGCCTGGATTGCATATCGAGTCCCTGAGTCAAAAAAGCCAAAAAAGTCAAAATATATCATATATAGGTACAAATTCCTTATGATGAATATGATCATTATGTGTATCTAAAATGTACCAATAACCTCCATTAAAAAAAAAGAGGAACTAGCATGGCATAGTGGTACATACCTTAATTTCAGCACCCTGGGTCACAAGTTCAAGTCCACCCAGGGTAATTTGGGAACTTAGAGTGATGCTGTCTCAAAATAAAATCTGAAAGGGGCTGGGGATGTAACTCAGTGGGAAGGCCCTGGGTTCACTCTCCAGTACTGGGAAGATTATAAAAAAAGAATGTCATTGTCTTTTTTCTCTTTTCCTAAATATTGAGTATGCTTTCAAACTGCCCCTACAGGCATCCCTGCCAGGAGAAGGGTCACACACCTCAGCTAAGAGTTGCCATTCAATACCCGGTGCTTCTTGAGGGATCCCATGGGACCCTCACTACCCACTGCATATGTCAGGGGATAGGGTGACAGTGGTGCCTGCCGCCCTGTGTCCAGGGAGACCAGCAGGAGCTGTGGATGCTCCCTTGTCCCTTCTCCAACAGGGAGGTGACAATGACAGGGAAGAAGTGAGGAAGGGAGGCTATGGCAGGGGACAGGCTTCGATGGTGGGTGGCTGCTTCTTGTCTCGGACCCCTGCAGGCCTCCTGCTCCCTACTCACCATCACTGAGGCTGGAGACGCCCAAGGCCTGGGCCGTGTGCAGCGTGAGGCGCCTCTGTGCATCCTGGATGTAGGCCATGACCGGCATGGGGTAGAAGTTGGCCTGCAGAGGCAGCTTCTTCAGATACCGCCGGCGCTGCACCTGTGGGCAGGCCCAGCCAGTCAAGGGCCTCTGGGGACTGTCTGGGCCCTCAGGGTCCCTGATCACACTTGCCTCATTTGTTAGCGCCACCAACACAGTCCCCGTTCTGCCCCTGGAGGGGTCCGGGCATCACCTGAAAACCATTGAGGTCTGTGAAGAAGGTGCCCTGACTGTTAATGTCCGTGTGGATGCGCAGGGCCAGCTCCTTGTTGATGTAGTCCCGGATGTCCACCAGGAATGACACATCCAGAGACAGCCCCTCCACCCCTGGGCACAGGGATACAGGGGAGACATGGGGAGAAGGGCAAAGAGGCACAGCTTGTGAGCCACGCTGGGGACACTCTGCCCAACCTCCCAGGCAAGTCCCAGGGACAGCATCTCTGGTGACCTTGTCCCAAGACACTAAGCATCCCCGGACTCTAAAGCTCCATCTGTTGGGAACAGATGTGTGAACATGGAAGGGGTGCAAGGGGTACATATCACAGCCCGTGGGGCCCACACCTCCTCCACAGCCCTTCCTCACCTGGCAGGTTGTACAGTCGGACCACCTGGTGAACGTGCTCATAGTAGGCGACCACCTCTGAGAAGAAAGGGCCCTCAGTGACATGCAGCACAGGCGGGTTCTTGGGGACATAGGGCTAGGGAAAGAGGAGGCAGCCACTGAGCCCGAAGCACAGACAGCCAAGCAGTTAGCAGCCCCAGGTCTGTCAGGAGATGTTCCCACCCCAGGGGACTCTGCCCCACACCCTGGGCCCCACTGTGACAGCTACCCCGCTGCCCACCCACCAACCTCCCTCCCCAGACAAGACCCCAGCAGGAAGCGGTCACCCTGGAAGTGCCGTGCCCCTCTGCACAGCCCTGTTACGGACACTTCCCAGGGCCTGCCAGGTACCTTGGCCTGGTCATCAGGCAGGAAGAGGTAGGCGCCACTCTTGTCTTTGGACGCGCGGGTGCCATAGATGAGGAGCCCCATGTCTATCCGCTGTTCCTGGTCCTCACCCACCCTTTGGATGCTCTGTCAAAAACCACAGCCTGACCCCTGGCCCCATGCCAGCACATCAGGCCTGGTCTGGGGCTACAGCCTGCATCTCAGGCTCCCCAGAGGCCCTGTGTTAAGGGCTCGCTGCCTGGGAGTGCTGCAGGGAGGAGGTGGAAGCTAACAGGTAGGGTCCAGAGGAGGTTTGGGGTCACTAGACTGCCTCCTCCTGTCTCCTGTGTCCTGCCCACAAGGGGGCAGCTCTGCTCCGCCACATGCTCCCACAGGCAGGTCCACCAGGCCAGGGGCCAAAACCGCTGAAACTGTGACTAACATGAACCTGCGTTCTTTATAAGTCGATGATCTCAGGTATCTATTACAGCAACAGCCTAACACACCCAGCTTTCCCAGATTGCTGGCTTGGCATTGAGACAGCCCACACCTGGGTCACCATCAGTCCCTCAGGTGGAGCAGGCATAGCCCCACCAGCACATACGTGCTCCTCCACTGCTAACCCTGCACAGCACCCGTGGCCCTTTACCTTGAGGAGCCCGGTAAGGCCTGAGAACCAGACCTGCATGTAGCGGTTGCTGAGGGCAAAGTCACTGGCACCCGAGTCGATGACACGGATTGGGAAGGCTTCATGCCTGCTGACCGACAGCCTCTGGCCGTGCAGGTAGACACGCATGGAAGAGGGCAGCGTGCGGTGTGCGTCCAGGCCCTGCTGCAGCTGCAGTACACCCAGGCCCAGGGCGGGTAGGCGGAGAGGCACAGATACCTGCAGCCACGGGGATGAGGATGTAGGCTGGGCTGAGCATCCTGGGCTCCCCATCTCAGGCTTCTGTTTCCTAACAGAGAACCTGGGCAAGTCTTGCACCCATCAGAGCTTCTGTCCTCTCCTCTGGGAGCACCCCTTCTTGTTGGTCAGGCTTTCTCAGTCTCAAATGACATTTGAAAAACTATGAAGTTGTTTTGGGCAGGGTGACCCACACCTGTAAACCCAGCACTCTGGGAGGCTGAGGCAGGAGTACTGGGAGTGTGAGCCCTGTCTGGGCCATTTAGCAAGACCCTGTCTCAAAATACAAAAGAGTCCAGAGATGTAGCTCGGTCTGAAGGCCATGGGTTTAATCTCCTGTACTGAAAACAAAACAAAACAAACCCTGCAAAGTGGTAACCACATTAGGCTTCCAACAAGTATTTGTTGTGTGGTAGTGTGCATCTGCAGCGCCAGCCTTTTGGGAGACTGAGGAAGGAAAATCACCTGAGCCCAGGAGTTTGAGGCCAGCCTGGGCAACATATGAGAAAGACCCTGTCTCAAATAATTCAGTAAATAAATACTTGTTGAATGAATGGATAGTGGGGCATTGTAACTGGTGCTTTTATTATTATCACTTTTATTATTATTATTATTTCCTTTTAAAGATTCTCAATGCCCAAGAGTGTCCTCTGGGCAGCCCCTGTCCCCAAGACACTCACCACCCTCCTGAGCAGTAGGTGAGGCCACAGCAGGGTGATGGGAGGTGGGTGACAGGGCAGAGGGAGGATCCGGGAAGAGGCCACTGCAGACAGAGCCCCACCTCACCTGGTAGACATCAGGGACCATGTTGGTGGCCGAGCTCCAGTGGGCACTGATCTGCACGGCCAGGGGCTGGCTGTCCTCCGACAGGACGCGCACATGGGGCGAGCTGACCAGCAGGGACACCACACTGAGCCGCTCTTGCTCCAGTGGGTTGAAGAGCACCACAAACCTGGGGGTGGGAGGAAAAGGGCAGGGCCAGTGGGCAGGACAGGGCCTGCGTTGGGGACAGGTGCAGAGTGGAGAGGGGGACGGAGACCTTGGGGCACCTGGCCTAGTGTGGCTCACCTGGGTGAGGCATCCAGCTGGATCACTGTACGCTCTGGCAGGGCATCATGACTGGAGCGGGTATCATCCTGGAGCAAAGCAGGCAGAGGGAAGACGCATCAGGCGCCAGGCTTTCTCCTCACCCGGGCAGAGAAAGAGAGGACCCCAAGCAGACCCAGTGGGGCTCACCACTTGGAGGAAGGGTGCCCCAGGCTCAAAGTGGTAGGTCCCTTTGTCCCCCAGCACCAGGTAGTGGGCTGCGTTGATGATGACCTGCTTCAGGCTGACAAGGGAGCGCAGAAGCCTGTGTGGACAGCATGGGGGCCGGGAGATGATCACAGGGCCTGGCCCTCCACAGCTGCCCACTGCCCACCGAGTGACCTCTTTGCAACTGCGCGTGCAGGGAATGCTGTGGAGCTTCGGGGGGAGGAGGCGGCGCCCACCTGACCCCGTAGTCCACCACCACGGCCTCCTTGGCAGTACCGGTGATGGCGTCGTGGTGCTGGAAGAGCCCCAGAGTGCGCCGGGCCTCCGTCAGGAGAGTGAAGTCGGACAGTGGGTACCGGGCAGCCAGGCCAGAGCGGCGGGTGTGTGCCACAGCCAAGCTGTATAGGATCTCTGCCCCCCTGCAGAGAGAGGGGTCACTGCCTGCCACCTGCCCTGCACCGAAGGCCAGTCCCCTTCTCCTTCCTGTCACTCCTTCACCACCTTGGCCTCCTTCAGGCCCAGCTGACCTTCAACCCCAAAGGCTGACTTCCCCAACCATGTGGTGGGCATCTCACCGTAGGTGGGCTTCTAGGACTCGATCCAAGCTCTTATAGAAAGGCCGGGAGGTGTAGTAGCCTGTCCAGTAGTGGTCCTCCCGGTCCGCGTAGGAGAAGAAATCCCCGCTCAGCACTGGAAACCCTGGGGGCCGGGCGCCTGGCTCCACCCCCGTCCTCTTGTACAGAGCATCAAAATAGTCTGAGAGGGTGCCAAACTGGGCCTGTGGGGACCCCCAAACCAGCTTCCATCAGTTGCAGGGCCTCCTGGGAATTCAGGCAACCAGTGCTGCAGCAGCTGTGGGTAGAGGGGGCCGTAACTATGGCCCACCTTTCTGTGCCTCACAGGGAAACTGAGACCCTGGGAATAAATCCTGAGCCCAACAGTGGTAACATACCCCTGCTGGGGGCCAGCTGTGGGGAGAGGGGTCCTCCTGGGAAGGCCCCAGGCTGCAGCAGTAGGAGCCCCCACCCCGCCAGCCAGCGCTCCCACCTGCACGTGGAGGTCAGGCTTGCTGTTGAGGAAATCAAAGAGCCGCTGGTAGCTGAAGAACTGGGCATCCCACTCCTGAGGCTTGTCATATCGGAAGTCATCGCCCAGCGGCACCAGCAGGACATTGCTTCGGAACAGCCGGGACTTCTTCCGGTACTGGTCCAGGAGCAGGGCTGCCCTGGGGGAAGGACAGGACACAGGCCTCATGGGAAGTCTGAGGGTTACAAGATCAGGGAGCAGAGCCACCCCAAGCGAGCATCAGGCCTCTGTGAAGCTGTCTGGCCTCCAGGGATGCAGCCCAGAGTAGGAAATAGATGCCTGGGACCCAGTGTTCTCTGGACAATTCCTCCATATGCTGAGCTGCGATCCCCTGACCCCGCCTCCTCTCCTGCATCCTTTCCCACAATTATCCTCCAAATACAGCAAAGATGCCTGAGCTTTCTCTTCCTTCAAACCTGGACTACAGCACAGTTTACAATGTGTTCCTCCGACCAGTATCCTGAGCCAGGTGCTCAGAACTGCATAAAGCGGGGAGGGCAGTACAGGGCAGTCAGACCTCCCTTGGACAAACCCCTGCCCCACCGCCCACAGAAGCAGCCTGAGGTCACCTGCCACCATGCTCACAGTCGGTTACCATGCTTTCTGTGTGTGTATCTCGGCACAGCCTTTTCACCCTGAACTTCCTGTTCTGCTTTCTGAAGCCAAGATTGGAGCCTTTCTATCTAACAAATCTCATCTGGTTTGGAGGATCCCGGCTTTCAAGCTCCAGAGTGAAGTCACATCGCACTAGGTTAAAGAGCCCAGGCTCAGCCAGGTGGTACATGCCTATTATAATCCCAGTACTCTGGGAGGCTGAGGCAAGAGGGACTTCGAGTTTAAGCCAGGCCTGGGCAAATCAGCAACTTAGCAAGATGTTGTCTCAAAATAAAAAAATATAAAATAAAATAAAAGGCTGGAGACGTAGCTCAGTGCAAAGGCCCTGGGTTCACCCACACACACCTGCACCCACCCCCCCAAAAAAGAGCCCAGACTCTGGAGCTAGATTATGCCAAAACCAGCTCCACATGTGCTAGCTGAGTGACCTTAAGCAACCTGTCTGGGCTTCTTTCTGGTAAAATGAGAATAATATCAGATAACATTAGTATCCTTACTGGTATCATTAACCCTCACAACGTTAAGAGAATTAAAATGAATGAATGCATTAATATTTAAGTACTTACAGTAGTGTCTGGCACATTATAGGACTATACATAGACATCTGGGTTTTTTAATCCACACGATGGGTAATATCAGTAGAAAATTAGAGCCTTATAGTACATTAGACATTCCTTCCTGTTTTTATTATATTAATAATTATTATTATTATTTCCATTGCTGGGATGGAACCCAGGGCCTTGTACATGCTAAACAACGGCCCTACCACTGAGCTACATCCCCAGCCCTTCCTGTTTTTAGATCAATCTATTAAGTGTCCTTTGATGGATATCATAGTTTGGGCACTAGTCTACTAACCTGTGCTGGCCTGGCTTGTCCTCTATTTTGTTATCAAGAGAGGCATCTCAGAGTCTCTCATCTATCAGCCCGAGGAGGCTCCCAGGTCAGAGAGCCACCTCCTCCCCGGCCTGATCTCTGAGAACCGGGCCAGCCTCAGAGACGGCAGCTGCAGCTCTAGGAGAGTCATGCCTACTTAACAGCCAGAGGTTCTTCCTGAAATCAGTGTTCAGATTTCTAGAAACAAAAGACCACTTTCTTTCCCTCCTGGTCACGTGAAAACCAGTTCAACTTGTTACATTCTTAAGGTTCTGGCTAAATCGCTGTTTAGGTCATGGGTAACCAGCACTTTCGGGGATGGTGGGGTGATTTCAGCCACACAGACACAGCTGGAGGGCCCTAACTATTCTCTCAAAGGGGACAGGGAGGCCGGAGGCCCTGTCTGGGGGACTGAATGGCAATGTGAATGGACTGCGGTCCACTGCACACAGGATCCTGCTGACTTCCAGCCAAGTCAGAATACCTGAGCCAAGGAAAGGCACATTAGCCTGAGGTTTGCAAGAAACTATACCAATTTACAAGCCATTTGCCTCTGATCAGTAGACTGGCTCTGACAGACTATCAGGATATGGGAAAAACATACCCGCTGGACACAGTGAGAGCTTTCTGGGAAAGGTGGTTCCTGAGTGCCATGCCAGTTTTCCAGGGAGACTTGCAAGGAGCTGAGCTCGCACCTGAGCCCACCCTCCATTTTCCAGCTGTGGCTGGCATTGCGTAGCTCCCCAGCACCGCACAGCCCAGACCAGAGGCCAGGCCTCCTGGCTTCTCTGTAGAGTGAAAGATCAACAGCATGCCCAGGCCAGGGCTGGAAGCCAAGGCCTACCTCTCTGCCACGTTGGCCTCTGTGATGGCCCGGGGTGGCACCTTCCAAGGGCAGTTGATGCGCCCACCAGGCAGCCGTTTGAAATCGAACTGGCAGCAGATCTTGGGATCGGGGCCACAGGTATGCGGGATGTCGTAGCTGTAGAAGGGCATCATGTGGCAGAAGATGTCTGTGCTGGAGTCTGAGTCTGCAGAAGACACACCATGCCGTCATCCATCGGCGGGCAGCCTCGGGAGCTGGGCACAGGGACGTCAAGAGGGCACGGATCTAAAGGCAGCCCTGACAGACAGCAAAACTCTACTGGGACTCAGGCTGTGGGACTTGCAGGCAGAGGACAGGACACAGGGGCCTGAAGGGTGCACAGGGGGCCCCACAGAGGCCAGAGGTCAGTGTGACCCTCCCCTACCCTGAAGGACAGACCGCTCTAGCAGGGTCACCTGAGAGACCGTGGGCTCATATTGCCAACCGCCCTGCTCTTCCCCAGGGAAGGCTGCACTGCTCAGACCCCGCTCCCCTGCCTGGCCTTACCCCATGTCTGCCTCCACATGAACTCCAGGCTGTGGGTGGCAGCAAAGTGCTTCTTGATGGCATAGTGCACCCTCTGAATCAGCATGCTGGTCAGGTTGGCGCGGCGCAGCAGGTACGGCATGGTGGAGCTGTGTCCAAAGGGGTCCACTGCCCAGCCGGAGCGCGGGGTCACGCCTGGGCATGGGGTTACAAAGACCCTGAACGCCTCAGAGTTGTAGGGCCTGGCCTCAGCCTTCCCCAGCTACTGAAACTCCAGCTCCTGCCTTGGCAGGGACTGGAAGATGCCACTACATCAGGCCTGCATTAGGCTAGAAAGGAACCACCCCTGCCAATCCCTGTGCCTTACTGCCCCTTGTCACTGCATCCCAGGCCCAGCTGCAAGGCGACCCCCACTGTTGGTCCTGGGCATACCAAGGTTTCTCTCCAGCCACTGGTGTCCCTCAATGAGCTGGTCAATAAGTGCAAAGTAGTGGGAGTTGGCCTCATCTGGCATCACCCAGCCTCCCGTCGCAATCTCCAGCTGCCCGTTTCCCACCAGCCTACAGGTGAAGCCACATTCAGGATGGGGCAGGGACCCATGCCCAGTCCTGCCAACCTAATGATGCCAGTGTCTGCACGCACTGGCCTCATGGCCAGTCCACCTGAACCTGGGACCAAGAGCACAAATACTGGCCCTCCTTCCCCACCAGCCCACGCCATGTCGTCTGGGACCTGCATATCACAGGACGGTGTCTGTGCTCCCAGGGGGCGGCCCCACGCCCTCTCTCCACTGATGTTGCAGCAACTGGTGTCTCTGACACTAGCGACCCACTGTCATCCTCATCTCTGCTGTAGCTCCCTGCCATGCCAGCACCACGGCATATGGCAAGACCTGCCCACCCTGCCCAGGACTCATATGACAGCCCCCAGGCCTTCCCCCCTGCCACTGGCCTTCGGACTGCTGCCCTCTTTTGGGCATTGATGTTGTCCCACCACTTGGCGAAGAAAGAGACTTCCGCCCAGAGGAAGCGCCAGCGGGAGTCCTCCTGCAGCTTGGACACCATGCTGTTGAGAATGTGCTGGGTCTGCTCTGCGTAGTACTTGTCAAAGGTCTTGATCCAGCCTAGGGAGCCGACACAGGGGCCCCTGAGGACACCACCTCCTCCTCTGGCTGCCCATCCTCCTCCTACCACGTGGTGCCCCTGCCGCAGGCTCACCTGGGTCATTGTGAGAGTGTGGCACCACGAACACCTGCAGGTCCTCAGTGTCCCAGTCATGCGGGCTGTAGGAGATGTCGAAGCCCTGCCTCCACACGCCACCCTCCACATTGTCGAAGGGCAACTCTTCTGACACCATCAGCATCTGCGGGCAGGAAGGCAGCTCAGTGCCCCATCTCTGCCCACTGCAGGTTGCTGCCAGTGCCTACTCTTACCTGTAGCTCTGGCTTCTGGCCCCGGCCCCCCAAAGCAAACTGGCAGTCCTGGGGGGACACGGAGAAGAAGCTGGGCCGGGGCTCCGGGGGCACCACCCAAGAGCCATTGGCCGTGTGGTATGGCAGCAGGGCAGGTGGGCCCTCCACATTGGCTGTCAGCTCCAGCACCGAGTCCTTGATGTGGCTGATGATCTCATGGTTCTCTTCCAATAGCTGCTCCAGCTGCTCGATGCGGTTCTGCAGCACGGAAATTTGGCTCTGCCAAAAAACCAGAATGCGCTCACCCATGATTCCTTATAACCCAGCCAGGGTATCTGCCTAGGGACCTGACTGTGAGCCCTCCCCTCTCCATGGAAGTCAGATCGCAGGCCTCCACGGATGATGAGTCCCATGCACATCACTACTGAGAACTGGATCCACCTGGAAGCCCCAGCATTCTCTAGCTCACAAATGGCAAAGATTTCACCTCATGTGCAGTGATTGGTGCTGCCATTCTGGAGCACAGTGCCCAGAAGGATCCATCAGATCAGGGCTTAATGGAAGAAAATGCTGCAATCAATTAGCAATGTCTGCTGAGAACTCTGGAGGACAAAGCAGCAACACACGCCGCCATTTTTTCTTTTCTTTTTTTTTTTTTTTTTTTTTTGCCTGTTTTTTGCTTCCTACTTGGGCTGGGGATGTAGCTCAGTGGTAGAGCATGTGCTTAGCACTTAGCATGGACAAGGCCCTGGGTTTGATCCCTGGCACCACAGAAGGAAGAAAGGGAGGGAGGGAGAAGGGAGGGACAAAAACCTGCCTGGGCTGACATGACTCTCCAGCTGCATGACAATCCAAGCCCAGGTGACTTGTAGCCAGGCATGACTCACCCGGGGAAAGTTCCCACCATTCTGGTGTCGGGCAGGATCATGCTGCACTCGGTCCAGCATGAGGTAAAGGGAGAAGACAGCCACACAGAAGATGGCAGCCCCGCACACTGTCACCTGCTTCTTCAGCTTCATACTGGTCTCTGTGTGCACCTGGCAGAAAGGATACCATCTGTAGCTTTGGCATGCAGAACTCTTCTGGTGGTCTTTCCACCACATGCCCCAGTGAGTTCCCCAGGCCTTCCCAAGGAACACCTATTTCTGGCTCCAGCAAAAGCAAGCTTTCTAAGCACCAAATCCCCCTCACCCCCAACACACACACACACACACACACGAGTTGTGGATCCTGACCCAACCATGATTTCCTTCTCTCAAAACTCCAAAAGGACAATTAAGTAGCACATCTGGGACTGGTCCTGCCTGGACCTGGGAGCAGCTCTGCCACTGAGGTGGAGTAATGCCCTCCCTCAGCTAAAATCAACGGGTCCAGGGTGAGAGTCCCAACCTCATGAGTACAGCCATCTTCCCCTGGGGTCTGGCTCCTGGTGCCTGTCCAGGCTCCTTGGCCATGTGCTTCTCCTTCAGATGAATAAACTGGTCCCTATTTTGTTCGACTTAAAGGTACAGCCATAACTAGGCATGGTGGTGCATGCCTGTAATCCCAGCACTCCTGGGAGGCTGAGGCATGCGGATCACAAGTTCAAGGCCAGCCTGAATATCTTAAAGACTTATGTCTCAAAATAAAAAAAATTAAAAAGGCTGAAGATTATAGCTCAGTGCAACAGCCCTCGGTTCAATTATCAGTACTGCAAAATAAAATAAAGGTACAGCCAGAGGCCAAAGAGACATGAAAGTCTCTTTCCCCCAGTCCTCTGGGATTGGGCTCAGCAGAAACTGCCTGGCACAGATTCTGTCTCTATAAGAACACGGAATACATTTCTAAAAAGGAAGGAAGGAAGAGAGAGAGGGAGGGAGGGAGGGACAAAAGGAAAGGAAGGAAAAAAGAGAAAAAACGAAAAGAAGAAGGCTGGAGTGCACCTCAGTGGACAGCGCTCACCTAGCATACGAGGTCCTGGGTTCGGTGCCCTGCAGTGGAAAAAGAAAAAAGCAAGCTCCGTTTCTGACACACAGCCAGTCGTACGTTCTCCCCCGTGAACACTGATTCCTGCAGTGCAAAACTTTGCGCCGCGGCCGGCAGCGCTCGGGTTCCCGGAGCCGAGGCGAAACCTGGGGGCCCGGCCGGGCCCAGCCGCTGTCGCCTCCGCGGTGCCCTGCCCTACTTTGCGCGATCGGATTCCGCTCCGTAGAATCCGGGCAGTATTTTTAGCCCTCGCGGCCCGGCCCAGGCCGGGGCGGGTGGGGCGGCACCTGCCCGGCTCCGCGTCCCCGCCTGCCCCCGCGCGCCCACGATCGCCGCCCCCGTTACCGTGGCGCCGGCCTCTGCCGCCCGGGCCTCACATCGCGGCTCGGCCCTCACCGCGCGCGTCCGCAGTTGGGACCGCCGGGCCAATAGCGCGCGGGGCGGGGCCAGCGCGGGGACAGGGACAGGGACAGCCCGCCGCGCCCCCGCCCCGCCCCGCCGCCGACTCCCGCGCCCCTGGCCCGGCCAGGCCCGGCCCGGCCCCGCCGTCTGCGCCCTGGACCCGGAGCCGGCGGCGGCCGCACTGCGCATGCGGAGCCCGGCCGGCCTGGGCGCGCTGCGGAGCCCCGCGCAAGGGCGCGCACCTTTTTTTTCTGAATGTTCCTAGAATGAGTGCGTTGTCGAATAGGAACAGCAACACTCCTTCTCCCCGTCACCAGCCCCGCGGAGGGTGGGGTACGCCCTCCGCAGCCGCCCCCTGCGGTAGGCGGTCTGGGTTTCCTGCACTTGGCTCTTCGGGCAAAGGGTCTCCTGTCGATGCTGGGCTGTCACACGCCATCGCGACTCTTTGCTGCCACCACGTTGTTCGTAATTTTAAAGCACCATAAACCATGGTGCAATGGACATCTCCAGAAAGTGTGTGTGTGTGTGTGTGTGTGTGTGTGTGTGTGTGTGTGTGAGTGCGTGCGCGCGCGGTACCAGAGATTGAATACAGGGCCATCATCCCAGTCCGTTTTTTTTGTTTTTTTTTTGTTTTTTTTTTTTTTTAAAGATTTCTCTTAGGTTTTTATTGAGAAGTTTTATTTATTTATTTATTTATTTATTTATTTTTTGTGGGTACCGGGGGGGACGACCTCAGGACCTCGTGCGCCAGCAGGCGCCCGTGCCGCTGAGCGATATCACCGGCCCCGTTTTCGTATATGGGTTCCGGGAGTCGAACTCGGGCCCTCGCGCTTGCAGGGCAGGCGCTTAAGCCGCTGAGCCATCTCACCGGCCCTTTGTTTGTTTTTTTGAGACAGGATCTTTCTAAATTGCTAAATTCCCCAGTCTGGACTTGAACTTACAATATTCCAGCCTCAGCCTCCCAGAGTGCTGGCACTACAAGCATGTGCCGCTACGCCCAATTTTCTTCTCCTTGAAGCATCTGATAGAAGCTGTGCCCCCCATGTTGAAATCCCAACCCTCGGTGGGGCCTTCGGAGGCGATTACATCGTGAGAGGCAAGCCTTCAGCAATGGGATTAATGCCCCACAAAAGGACCGAGAAGGCGCCCTTGTCCTTTCCACCTTGTGAGAGTACAGCTAAAGGTGCCATCTGCCAGCTGGACACAGAATCTGCTCATGCCTGGATCCTGGAATTCTCAGCCTCCAGAACTGTGGGAAATAAATTTCTATTGCTTATAAACTACTCCATTATCTTAGGAAAAATTTGCAGCAGTGAGGTTTCCTGGGCAAAAGATAAGCCCTGATATGACAGGTGCAGCACTTGGCTTTCTGTTGTCCCCTAAAAGGATTGTGCCAAGGATTTATCCTATCAAAAAACAACTGTTAAATATTGCTTAAACAGGGCCGGTGAGATGGCTCAACGGCATAAGCGCCTGCCTGGCAAGCGTGAGGTCCTGAGGGCGACTCTCGGAACCCACATTAAAAAAAAAAAAAAAGTGTTGCTTAAACAGTTTTCAATTGATTAACCTGGTATAAAGTACCATCTCATTCTTTAACTTCCATTTCTTTTATCACTAGAGGTAATATTTATTCAGGTTTGTATTCTAATTGGAATGCCCACTTTGTATTTTTGTGTGTGTGTGGGTACCGGGGGGTCGACCTCAGGAGACCTCGCACGCCAGCAGGCGCCCGTGCCACTGAGCGATATCACTGGCCCTTTTTTCATATATGGGTTCTGGGAGTCGAACTTGGGCCCTCATGCTTGCCAGGCAGGTGCTTACGCTGCTGAGCCATCTCACCAGCCCACTACTTTGTATTTTGCCATGTTCTGGGACTTTTTTTTCTGGGAGTTTTCTTCATTTTGGACAGAATCTTAATTTTCAAGAGCTCTTGTTTGTTCTCTAACCTTTTTTTTTTTTTAATGAAGGTATAATTTACAATATGTGGGACAATCTTTTTTGGTGTACAAACGTCTATAGCAACTTTATTCATCACAACCCAAAACTGAAAACTCAACCATCCAGGTAAACAGATAAACTAGTTACGGTGAAATACTACTCAGCAATGAAAAGGAACAAAGCACAAGAATCTACAGGAATGTGATGACTATCGAAACATGCTGAGCGTGACCAAGCCAGACACATAAGAGTACATACTCTTGCATGATTCTAATCTAAAAATCTAGAAAAGACAATATATAGTGATTAAAAAGTCAGTAGTTATGGGTCGGGGTGAGAATTCAGGTTGACTGTCAGGAGGCATTAAGGCCTTTTGGGGGGGAGTTCTATACTTTCACTGTGGTTGTAGTTACATAAGTGTGTTCCCAGTTAGGGACAGAAAGCTGGAGTGGATCCAGGCAGCTTATACTTACACAGATTGCAAAAACAAGACTGGCATGGCAGCAGCTTCTAAGGACCCTAGATCCACTGGGCAACACTGAACCAGCGGGAGAAGGTGGCAGGAAGACAGGTGGGAGGTCTCTGATGAGAAGGTGACTCTGAGCTACGGTCAGGCAGGTTTGCAGGCTGTGGCTGCATCCAGGCAAGGTGGAAGGGATTCGAAATTGCCAAGCACAGTTGCCCACAAGGTGAGAGGCCCCTCCCCAGGCTGCTGGCCTCCCCTCACTCTGGGCGGGGTCCTGCTGTGCTGCAGTGCATTCTAGGGAGGCTGGGATCCAGGCACACGGGCCGGGCTTCTTTGGCCTGATGCGGTAGGATCGCTGGGCCTGGTTCTGGCAGTGGCCCTGGCTAGACCGCCATGTCCTGTGTGACTGTGACAGTGGCTTTACAACGCTGACCAGGTGGTTGGTTCCACTGATGTTCATGGTCAAAGGGTTTCATCCCCACTTTGCAGGGGGATCCCCATTGGACATGGGTGCCCCTCGATCTGGTGCCTAATGCTCCTCCCGCAGGACTTGGGTCTTGATGATCCAGTTGTCCTGCTGCCAGGCACCAGGCTGCCAGCCCCTTGGCTGTTGCTCATGAGCCAGTGAAAATGTAGCGAGGTGCATGATGAGAGGGGTCATCCAGGCCAAGCACCACGGCCACACCTCTGCCATCGGGGGAGACCCTCCTCGTCCCGTGCAAAATTTGAACCTGTCCTCCCTGTGGCCACATGGTGCAGCTGTTCTGCATTCACCATTGGTCATTAACGCAGCTGACCTTGAACCAGGTCCACATTCTCAGGGGCCTCAGTGTACCGAGGACCTCAGTAAACCCGAGGTGCTGGCACACACGCTGCCTCTGAGTTAGCCAGATCCAGTTTATTCCTTCCTTGGAATTTCCCCCTGAGGATAAATGCTTGATGGGCCAAGCTCACATCCCTGGTGTTTCCCCCTCAGTCCCATCCCACAATGAAGATATTGGGGTACAAACATGTCCTAGTCTCTCAGTGATCACCAGCTCCTAATAACAAGGCAGAAATTGAGCTGGGTATGTGGGCACATGCCTGTAATTCCAGCCCAAGGGAGGCTTATGTAAGAGGATCTCGAATTCGAGGCCATCCTGGGCTACATAGGGAGTTTCAGGCCAGCCTCACCCTATAGAGTGAGATCCTCCTTCAAAAAAAGAAAAGAGGCAGTAATTGCCACTCCAGTGGGGTGTATGCCTCAGAGCTGTCAGACAAGAACTCTGTGTCCCAAAACCCACAGGTGCCTTTGCTTGCGGACCCATCCTTCTGTGGCTCCCATGTCACTCACTGACATTTTCCATTGGAAAGTCTCACTAGAGTGATTTGGCCTGAGAGGGCAGTTTCCTTTTTATTTCTTTTCCTTTTTAGAACTGGGGATTGAACCCGGGGTGCTCTATCCCGACCTACAGTGCCAGCCCTTTTTATTCTTTTTATTTTGAGACAAGATCTCTCTAAGTTCCCCAGTGGGACTCCAACTTTCAGTCTTCCCACCCCAGCCTCCCAGAGTGCTGGGATTGCAGGCGTGTGCTGCCACGCCCAGCTTTGAGAGGGTAGTTTCTGAGGCTGGGTGTTGTTCGGGTTCTGCTCAAAGGTGGGTGCCTCTCGAGTAGCCCTATGCAGCAGGCTGAGCAGAGTACGCTTCTGAAAAGACTGCCTGTCAGACGCTGTGCCTCTTTTGGGTTCACTGGAGGGGTTTTGTGTGGTTTTGTTTGGTGTATAGGGATGCAACCCAGAGCCTCATGCATGCTAGGCAAATGCCTTACCACTGCGCTACACCCTCAGCCCTTTAGAAAAAAAAATTTTTTTTGAGACAGACTCACTAAGTTGCCCACATTGGCCTGGAACTTGCAATCTTCCTGCCTCAGCCTCCCAAGTAGCTGGGATCACAGGTGTTCCCCCAGGGCCAGCGCATGCAGCACTAGTCCCAACAGTATTGGTTATTTTTCTTAGCAGATGACGTTACCAATATAATAACACCAAGAAACTTCAGATGCAAACCACAGGGGACTGCAGGTAGCCCTGTGGCCTTGTCATAAACAAGTACTGCAAAGCAAACTGACAAAGGTGAGCTGATTTTTACCCTCTGGATGTTGTGGGATGGTCACGAAGCCATCAGCAGTGTCTGCCTCCACATAGCAGGTAGATTTAGCCTGTACAAAGAGCTCTGTGACTTGTGCAATCCATGAAGTGCCTTGAGCCATGGGCCTTTTTCCCTGGCCATTTGGGGCTATGATAGGGAGATAGTTTCCCCTTTGGTTCCCCATCCTAAGTCCCTTCATCAGGACAGTAGTTCCTCTACTCTCCTGTGTTGCTACCAGGTTCCACTTGGCCAGGCCACTTGTTCTATCCTAATTACCACTCCCCAGTCATGACATCTCCCCACTGGGAATATCCCTTACAATGGAGAGAAGCATGATGCACATTTAAAACATTCATTCTGCCAGGCATGGTGGTGCACGGTTGTAATCCCAGCATTCAGGAGGTTGAGGCAGGAGGATCTCCGCAAGTTCAAGGCCAGGCTGAACTACATAGTGAGACCCTGTCTCAAAGAAGAAAAAAAAAAATCTATTCCTAGGGTACATTTGGTCCCAACACTCGGTGTATAATAGCTCAAAGGAACTCACCACCAAACTACATTGAGCCATTGTCCATTGGCAGTTATTTGCGAATCTTAGGCAGGCCCGTGGGCACATTCCATTATCACAGCAGCCTGTGGCACAGCATCTACAAGGGCAGAGGAAGCCTACCAACTGTGAGGGTTCATTTTAGGAGTCGACCTGGCTGATTAGGGCACAGGGTCCCGGAGGAGGTGGGCTTGGAGCCTGTGTAGGTGGGGTGGGGGGGACCTGCCCTCATGGTGGCCGGGGCCAGGGGAAGCAAGTACAGAAGGTAACAGCACAGGCTGGACTCCTGCCCTGGACACCAGAAGTCCAGGACATCTGGCTTTGGACTCCAGGACTTAAACCAGCAACCTCCTGCCTGGGCTCTCAGGGTTTTGGCATTGAACCAAGGGTTACTGCACTGGCTGCTCTGGTTCTGATGTCTTAGGATTTGCCTGGGTCCCTCTACCAGCACCCAGGGGCTCCAGCCCCAGGCCGCTTGTCCTGGGCTTTTCTCAGCCTCTATAATCACATGTGCCAACTCCCTACTGGGTCCCCTCTCTCGTCCTGTGCACATACCCTACGGTTCAGTCCCTCTGGAGATCCCTAACAAGGCACCTCAGTCACTGTCAGCTCCCAGCACAGCCTGGTGACAGCACAGGGCCTCTGTTTTTCCCTGGGATGGAAGGGCCTGGGCCTCTGACCCAGGTCAAATTCTCCCAACAGTACAAGCTCAGCTGGGAGACCGAGGCTGCCTGGTGTTATCGTGTCTCCACACGACATCCCAAAGCTGTCCCATTAGGACCCAGATCCTTAAGTCCCATTGCCCTCCAGAGCCACACAAAAGACTGCCCTTCGTGGGGAGACACCATTGCTTCCCTTTAGGAGGTCACCAGGATCTCTCCCTTGGTGGCTTGTCGTGCGTTATCTTGGCCCCCTCCAAGCCTTCCATTCTGAGGAACTTACTTCCCAATTGCTCAGTGATTTCCCAGGAATCACCCCAGATGGCAAAAAAAGACTCACTTTCCCTCCCTGGCCTGGAGCGTTGATCAAATGTGCCGCATGACCGGGGCAACTGTTTCATCATCTTGGAACTCATGGTCTCCATTATGAATCCAGCTGAGGTCACAATGGACTAAAGGTGACAGCCTATCCCCTCCCCAGAACTGTCCGAGAGTGCTTGTCGGATGGTGGGGCTGAGTTCGGCCAAGCCACCGTTCCGTTACACTGTAAAGACCTGCTGCGACAGCCCTGGTTTCTCTTTATATTTCCCTTCTCCGGATTCACGCTGTTTGTTGTGGCCCCAAGCAGCTTGGGACATGGCGTCAGTCATTAGCAACTGAGTGACTTCTGTCCTCGCTTAGCACCTAGTGTGCCAGTCTGGTAAGCGTGCTGCTATGGATTCACTGTCTTGTCGTCTTCCTTTCTCACTCCTTGTAAGACTGGGTCTCCGTCTGGGTCTGCGGGACTGATTGCCATTCACCACCGTGTCCCTTTGGAGTGGCCCTCTTGGATTTTGTTCCAAAGCAGCAAATGTCTCAGGGAATGAAATGGCCACCTCACCAGCTCACCTTGGGAGGACTCTTTCCTTCTTGGAATTTTAGTCATCTGTATTTCTTTCCATCACTCTCCATTCTTTTTTTTTTTTTTTTAAATATGCGGGTACCGGGAGTCGAAGTCAGGACTTGCACCTGCCAGGCAGGCGCTTATGCCACTGAGCTATACCACCGACCCCACTCTCCATTCTTTTAAAAATAAAATGAACTCCCTCGTGCCGGAGGTGGCCTGTGGAGACTTACTATAAACTACCTAGAAGCAGAAGTTTTTTAGTTCTCACCACTTCAAGCAGATATTATTTCACTTAGTACTTTCATTTACTCACACCCCAATTTTTATTTCTCCTTTTTTGTTTGGTACTAGGTTTGAATCCAAGAACCTCAGGCATGCTAAGCCCATGCTCTACCACTGAGTTATAACTCCAGCCCCCAATTTAAAAAAAAATTTCTTTTTTTGATACAGAGTCTCACTGTGTAGCGCAGGCTGGCCTTGGACTCCCCCACCATGATCCTCTTCCCTCAGCCTCCTTAGTCCTGGGATTACAGGCGTGTGCCACCACGCCCAGTTCCCAGTTTCCTCTTGTAAAACAAGTTACTGGGCTATAATTTCTCTCTTTGAAGTAAAACCACTTCCTGATTTTCTCAAGGGATGGCCATTTCACTTCATGGTTCTTTTTTCAAGTGTGTGTGTGTGTGTGTGTGTGTGTGTGTGTAGTGCTGGGAATGAAAAGGCATTATGCACACTAGACAAGTGCTCTACCACTGAGCTACACCCCAGACCTATTTCATGGTTTTCTTTTTCCCCTTAGTGTTTTGAGACAGGTTCCCCATATGTAAACCAGACTGACCTTGAATTTACAATCCTCCTGTTTCAGCCTCCTGAGTATTGGGATTACAGGCATGTAACACAGTGCCATGGTTCTTAATGCATGTGTTCTTACATTGTAAGTCTTTCCTGGTTCTTGTTTTGCAGTTCCATGCCCATGCTACTGTATCTTCTTGACCTTCACTATTTCTGCTGGGAGGGTTTCAGAGGGACTTGGGGGAGGGGGCGAAGGCTCCCCGATCTCATGCTCAGCGCCTAGGAAGCAGTCTGGAGAGATGAACTCTTCAGAGAAGATTTTCCCTCTTGAGCCACATCAGTCCTCTTCGAGTGGACCTTAGCCCTTCCTTCTTCTCTCCTCCCAAATTTTATGTGACTTGTCCAAATAAATAGTGTCAGCCACTCTCTGACACTTATGACCCAATGGCTTTCACACTTCCATCTGGGCTTCCAGAATGATCTACTCACGCGTTATTTTTCGGACTCCTCCAATGGACATCTCTAAGTGCTAAACTCCCCATTCTCCCCACAGTTCTGTGCCTCTTGCTACCATGCTGTTTCATGGGACAGCGCCACCATCCGGGCAAAGCCTGTCCATCACCCTGAGCTCTCAGCCTCTGCCCGGGCTCACACCTCCAACTGTTACCCAATCAGCTCTGCTTGCCCCTCACCCCCGCCACAGCCCAGGCCCTGCCTGCTCCTGAGACCTGCCCCCCAGAGGAGCCTGACGCCAACAGCAGCTGATGGGCACAAGTGGTTTTATTGTTTCTGCCCAAGGAAGGACACCCCGGCAGGAGCAGAGTCCAGAGCAGATCTGGGGCTGCCCCTGCAGCAGCAGGGGTGCTGGGGGCTGGAGCCCAGGACTGTGGGGTGCTGTCCCTCAGTGTGAGCAGGAGCTGCAGAGGAGGAGATACACTTAGGCCTGCAGGCGCCACAGGCTGGCACAGGAACCCCCGCCTCACCGATGCCGCTTCCGGATACTCTGCAGCTCCTGAGAGATGGTGCTGAAGCTGGGCCGCTGCCCAGGCTCATAGGCCCAGCACTGCTCCATGAGCCGGAACACGGCGTCAGGACACAGCTCCGGACAGGGCAGGCGACCCCCTGGGAAGACAGGCACAACACTAGGCATGAGGAGGGGTCCCCTGGTGCCGACTGTAAGCAACAGGAGCTGCTCACGAAGTTCTGTTCCTAAAAAGCCACTCTTGTTTACACCACTGACCCCAAGACAGAGGTCTGGCTTCTATTTTCCACCTCCCCACATGCTGGTTATGTGACTCTACAAGGCTCAGTGTTTCCATCTGCAAAAGGAACACATTGATCCCACCTTATGTGTGGGAAAAGCAAATGAGATAATGCATGGCCTGCCATAGACAGGTGCTCCACTAGGGGAACTACAGGATGATTCTCTTTTCTGGTGTTTTTTTGTGATACTGGGGACTGAATCCAGGGCCTTCACCCTGAGCTACATTCTCCTGTCCTTTTCTAATTTTTTTTGAGACAGGGTCTTGCTGAGTCACTAAGTTGCCCCAGCTGGGCTCAAACTTTTGATCCTGCTGTCTCAGCCTCTCAGAGGCTGCTGAGCTCAGAGGACGATTGTTCCTTGGCCCCAGTGAGATGGGTGGGAAACCCAGGAAGTGGGAGAGGTATGGCCCAGGCTGCTGCCATGCGCGGTCCCTTACCCTTCTCCACGAACTCCCGTGTCTGCTGGTTGCTGAGGTTGGGGTAGGGTGAGGCCCCCAGGCTGAAGGTCTCCCAAAGCAAGATGCCAAAGCTCCACACATCGCTCTCAGAGGAGTAGCGGCCTGTGGAGGGGCGAGGCAGCATGAGGGAGCTGTCCCGGTCACCTTGCCCACCAGCCTCCTGCGTGCAGCCCAGGCTGGATGAGGACCAGGTACCATAGTTAAGGGCCTCAGGGGCGGTCCACTTCACGGGGACTTGTCTGAGGCCCCCTGAGGCTGCATAGATCCCATCAGCCTCCTCCCGGGACATCCCAAAGTCACTGATCTTCAAGACATTCTTCTCTGTCACCAGGCAGTTCCGAGCAGCCAGGTCCCTGGGTGGAGCAGAGCAGGGGACTCCTTCAGCCCATATCACCTGCCTGGGCTGGGCAGCACATCCAGACAAAGCCAGGAATGAAGGTACTGCTTGCCCTGGGCACCTTGGTCTATGAGAAGTGGAGCTGATGCCCGATGCCAGGGCCACAGCTTGCTCACCGGTGGATGCAGCACTTGCTCTCCAAGTATTCCATGCCCGCAGCTGCGTCCCCCACCATCTGCAGCAGTGTCTTCATGCGCAGGCGGGCCCCCTCAGTCCGAAGGAAGGTCAGAAAGTCGCCCCCTGGAGGGGGCAACCTTGAGCCTTGGGTACACCTGGCTGAGTTCCCACCCCGAGATGGGCACTCCGCTCACCCTGCACGAGCTCCATGACTATGTAGATGGGCTGCTTCTGAGTGCAGACACCGATGAGCCGCACAATATTGGGGTGGCTGTACTGCTTCAGGATCCTGGGGGGTGTCACTGCTCAGCTCCCCGCATTCCTGCCCTTGCCTCCCTCCAGGAGCCCCAAGGACATGAGAAGGGCCTCAGAGAGCCAGGGGACAACAGCCTGGCCTCAGAGGCCAACAGCCCTGAACGTGTGATGGGGCGGACCCCTTGTAGCCTTGGCTCTATGGGGACAGAGTGCTACAAGGTGTGAGGGGGCTGGGAGGGTTCAGTGCCACCACTGAAGTCAAGCACTTCATGCTAGGCCACGTGCAGTGGAACACTTTGGAATGGAACCTCTGGTCGTCATTCATTTGTCACTCACCTGGCTTCTTGCAGAAACTTAGCCTTGAGGTCAGGAGGGAGCGTCTCCCGGCAAGACTTTACTGCCACCGGCGTGTTATCGGCTCGCAGCCGCCCACTGAACACTTCGCCAAAGTTGCCCTGAAATGGTCTTGGGCTCCTACCAGAGCTTCTGTTTTTTTTTGTTGTTGTTGTTTTTATGTGGGTACCGGGAGTTGACCTCAGGACCTCGCGCTTGCTGGGCAAGCGCTTGTGCTGCTGAGCGATATCACCAGCCCTTTTTTGCCTTTATGTGGGTTCCGGGAGTCGAACTCAGGATGTTGCGCTTGCCGGGCAGGCACTTATGCCACTGAGCCATCTCACCGGCCCCTACCAGAGCTTCTGGTGCCTCAGTCTTGTCTGTGCTTGGGGGATGGTCCCTGGTCCCCAGCTCTCTGTGTTCAGCCCCCGAGCTCAGACTTGCGCCCCTGGTTCTCTAGGACTTTGCCCTGGTGGGCAGGAAAATCACCTGTGACATGTCACATCCTCAGAGAGAAGTGACAAAGAAGAGGCAAGGCCTCTTTCCTTTGCATTTGAAAAGTATTCTGAGACTTAGGAAAGCGACTTCATTCCTAGGCAGGCAGTTTACAGCTCACATGAGGGCAGGAGCTAGGGTGCTGGTGAGGAGTTTGGGGCAGGTACTCCATTCCTAGGGACAGCTAGTGGCAGTGGTTGGGCAAGGAGCCAGGGGTACAGGAGGGAACTGCCTGCAAGACTGAGGGGTCTCTGAAGGTGGGGCCTCAGGTATGGCTCAGAGCAAGTGGCAGGGAGGGAAAGATGCGAACTCACCCGCCCAATCTGCTCACCCAACACCAAGTCCTCGTGGTTTAGCACCCACTTGTCCTGGGAAGAGGAGTCAGGGTGTCACAGTGAGTGCAGAGCAGGGCCCGCAGGCTCTGGGGAGGGCAGACCCCCTTCCACCGAAAGGTGCCTGCCGTTCTTGTCCTGGAGCCTCCGTGTGAGGCTGTGTCTGATGGGGTTTGGCCCAATCGGGATCACACTCCCCTGATCAGGATCACACTCCGGTGATGCCGGGGGCCAGACAGGTGCCCCACCAGGTGAGCACCACCTGGAAGGTGCAGTCACACTCTGCATGTGGATTTCGGATAACGCGAGCCTTTTCTGCTCTAGTCGTGGGGGACCCTGACCCACGGTCCCCATTCTCTGTGGCCACAGGCTCACCTTGGGGACTGCCCTATACAGGATAACACCACTCTTCTTGGTGAGGGGCTGCTGGGAGCAGAGCAGGTGGTCGATGAGCAAGGGGATGCTGGGGAAGCCATCGCCTTCCAGCCGATACAGGTTCTGTGGGGAGAGGGCCCGGGGTTAGCAGCCTCCTTGCTGAGGGGAGGACAGAGAGAGGGCAGGGAGAAGAGCCTGCCTGGGACAAGGCAGAAAGACTCACAGGATAGGCACAAGCATGTGACATGTGACAAACGGGCCACCTTTTCTTAGGGGAGGACACATGCTAAGTTTTTCTACTGCTGCAGGGATCCAGGTGGCCTCTGGCTGCATCCAGCAGGGATAGGGAGGCATCTAAGATGTGCCAGCCACTCCCTGCCTTCTTGAGATCATCCCTGGGGGGAGTGGAAGGGCAGGCCGGGGCCCCACTTACATCAGAGGACTGGATGATAAAGTGGCGTGGCAGGCCATCCCACAGCACTGACAGCACGTACTCCTGCTTGCCCTGGCTCTCTCGCACCAGGAAGTCCCCAGAGTTCGTAAGTAGCTCGGCTACCTCTGCCCGCGGGATGGCCCCATGGTACCACAGCTGCTCATGCAGGGGCTTCTGCACCTCGGGAACCAGCTGCAGTGGTGGGGGGAGCTGGATATGGGTGGGGGAAGTGGTTAGAGTCACTCAGGGGAGGCAACTGGACCTTGGGTCTTTCTGTCCACCCCACTAAGTCCTCATAGCCCCCTGAGTAGCACGCAGAGCTATCTGTGTACCTTCTCCTCCAGGTCACAAACTCCCTGGAACACTAAGAGTAGAGAGACAGCCAAGGCCAGTAGTCCCTGCAGCACCCAGAGATGGGGAACACAGAGGGGCCGAGGGTGGCAGGGGCTGGGAGCATATGCAGCCTAGACTCCCAGGGGAGAGGGACATCCCAGTAAAGCAGCCTGGGCAGGGTCTCCTCCCCCGGACACTCCCATGACTCAATCCAAAACACCAAGGGACACATCTGAGACCCCGCACCTGGCCCACCCCTTAGGTCCAGGCCCCAGGCTGGGCGCCACTCACTGAGAACTTGGGGCGGAAGATTCCCGAGAAGTGGCTCTTGATGATCTCCAGCGTGGGCGTCCTTCCCCCTTCTCGCTCCTGCTCCTGAGGCCAGGGACACACGTCAGCGGGTGGCCAGGCTTGGGGAGGGGGAGGGCAAAAATGAGGAGCATGGCCTCTGAGCACACAGCGGTGGTGGACAGGGCTGGCGGGCAGGGGTGGTGGCACTCACCGAGGATGAGGTGGAGTGGCGGTCGTCCTGCAGGAGCAGCACAGCTGGGGGTTCGCCAGGGCCCAGCTGCTCCAGCTTGGTCTGCAGCAGCTCCTGCTGGGCCTGAAGCTTGGCCTGGCTGCACAGTGCAACCTGCAGCCCCTGCAGTGCCTCCTGCAACGCCTGCCTCTTGCCCAGCAGCTGCACCCTGCAGGCCAGCAGGCGGGCAGGCAGTAAGAGACCAGCCTTTGGCTGCAGCCATAGGGGAGGCCGGCAGGACGAGGGGCCAGGGGAGTGTGCAGGCAACCCACTCACCGCTCCCGGGGGTGGGTGTTCTGCTCCTCACTCCGGAGCTCTCGCTGCAGCTGGCTGACTGCCTCCTGCCGGCTCAACACAGTCTCTGTGGCCACTGCCAGGTCATCTGTCACTGAGGTCAGCCTGCAGCCAAGGCAGGGCCTTGTTAGAGCCGCAGCCCCCATGTGTCCTGCAGAACCAAGCAGGCTGGGCACCAGCCGAGGCTCAGCATGGCAGAGCTCACTCCCCGCCTGCCCACATAACACCCGTGGTCTGCAGGGAACCCCCAGGCCGAGGTGCTGGGCCGGCACCCACGTGTGCTGCACGCTCTCCACGGTCAGCTCGTTCAGCTGCAGCTCCCCGGGCTCCAGCTGCTCACCCTCCTCAAGCAGCGACTCATCGAAGGTGACACAGGGTGGGACATCCGGGGCAGAGCTGGAGGTGGACAGGGCCCTGTCAGTGAAGAGGCCAGCGTAGCCCTGGCCCCGCGGGTGCAAGGGTGGATGTGCTTACCCGTACTGTCGCAGGAAACCCTGGTACTCGGCCTCAGGCTGGATGCGGGCTGCAGCTGCGGCCATCTCCCGGTGAATGACCATCACCTTGTCCTGCACCAGGCTGCTAATCTCTAGGTATTCCTGCAGGATCTCCTTCCTGTCCCTCAAGACAGGACCACTAGTCAGGGGGGCCTTGGGCTGGGCAAGGTGAGCAATTCAACCTAGGACAATGGGGGTTTGACCCCACTTCACCCCAGGTGACAGGCACATGACCTTAGGCTGAGTATTTGACCTCTCCTGGGCTCCTACTTTCTGATTTGTCCATGGGGTGTGCTGACAGTCTTATAAGGATCCGCTAGGATCCTGTGTACAGTGTCTGGCAGCCTGGAAGTGCTCAGTGTACGTGAGCTGCAGTTGTCCCTACCCTGGCAGTCAGCCCGAGAGCTGGGGATCGGACCCCCCAAAACTGTATAAGCTATTGATGTGCTGTGACCCTGTCTGTGCCCGCAGGGGAAGCAGTCCCCTCAGCTCCCTTGTGCTCCGCTCTCATGCATATGTCCACTTACTCGGAGTGACCTGCTGAACACAGATCCCACCTGACCCTCCTATATGAAGCACATTCTCCTGCTTTGGCCGCTGAAATGTCTTCCTTCCACAGCCACCTCGACATACGCTAATGTGAACTCCACCTTCCAGATACTCCAGGGAAAATCCTGGGAGTCAGGCAGACTTGCTTGTGTCTCAGTCCACTTTGAATCCACAAGCAAATTACCTTGTGCCACCTTCAAAACACACGCTGGACTTGACCTGACTTCCTTTCACCTCTTTGCCACACCCTGCTCCAGGTGGCCACAGCCTGTGCCCTGGATCCCCACAAGAGCCTCCTTCCTGTCTGGCCTCCCTGCCTCTGTCCTTGGCCCCTGAAGTCTGTCCACAACACAACAGCCAGAGTGGCTTTTATTTTTTGTTTTTCAAGATACTAGAGATTGAACCCAGGGCCTTTGCATTGAACTCTATCCCTAGCCCTTTTTCATTTCCTATTTTGAGACATGGTCTCCCTAAGTCACTAAGTTGCCCAGGCTGGGCTCAAACTTGTGATCCTCCTGACTTGGCCCACCTCAGTGCTGGATTACAGGTGTGCACCACCCCACCCTGCAGAGTGACCTTACTAAAACAGTCCTCACAGAGGCCTGTCGGAGCCTCTGTCACCCAGCAGCCCCCAACCCAACTCCTCTAGCCTGGGTCTGACTGTCCCTGCCCTCAGCACTCTGCTGAGCCTCCTGGTTCCTGACTCCTCTCTGACACCCTCCCCACACACCTGTCCCCTTGGTGCCCTGATCTGGACTGTCTTTCTCCACACAGCCCGTGGTTCACTCCCACACCTCTCTGGTCTTTTTCTGAATGTCTTCTCAAAGAGGGCCTCTCAGTTATTTAAAGCTAACTCCCTAAAATTAAAAAAAAAAACAAAAACAAAAAAAAAAACCTAACTCCTCCCTAGACACTCAGCCCTCCTAATTTCCCCAGGCAAATTTATTTTTCTCCATAGCACTTGCTTTGGACCTGCTTCAAGTGCATGTGTGCGCATGCGCATGTGTATGTGGGCACGTGCATGCACGCGTGCGGAGCTGGGGATGGAACCCAGGGCCTCGCACATGCTCAGCAAGTGCTCTACTACTGAGCCCATTTGCAGTTCTTTCTTACTTTGAGACAGGGTCTTGCTAAATTGCCCAGGGTGGACTTGAACTTTCAATCCTCCTGCCTCAGCCTCTGGAGAAGATGGGATTACAGGCATGCATCACTGCCCTGTTTATGCTTCCTATTTCACTTTCTTTCTCCTTCCACTAGCAAAGATCACTGAAGACAGATATTTTTGCATTCTTCTCTGCTATATCCCAGAGCCTAGCATGGTGCTAAATAAATATTATACAATCCTGTGATGGCAGGGGTGGTGACCCACACCTGCAATCCCAGCCATTCAGGAGGCTCAGGCAGGAGGATCACAAGTTTGAGCTCAGTCTGGGCAATTTAGAGAGACCCTGTCTCAAAATAAAATTTAAAAAGGGCAAGGGGTATAGCTCAACACACCCTTGGGTTCAGTCTCCAGTACCATAAACAAAACACTTCCCCCCACCAAGCACCCTGAGATAAGGGGCACTGGCATATGAATTTGGGTGTAAGTAGGTGGACTGGTTCGGGTCCTCAGCCTGTGACCCATTCTCCTATGACCACACAGCCAGCACTTTGGCCCAACTGAAAGTTCTGGGTGGGGGGCGGGGCTCACAGCACATGCGCCATCTCCTCATGCAGGTCCTGCAGGGACTGCAGCAAGCTGGGGAGCATGAGCTGGTGGTGGTGCTGGTGGTGCAGCTGTGCAGCCCGCACACCCAGCACGTAGCGGTTGTGGTGGGCGAAGAGCTTCCACAGGCTGCGCACGTACTTGTCCTTGGCCTTGTCCCGCTCCTTGTCTGCTGGTGGGGAGGGGCGGGACGGGTGTGGGAGTCAGCACTGTGGACAGGTCAGCAGTGGTTTGAGGTCCCCTTCCTGCTGGCAAGGGAAGCCACAGACCTTTGCTGGCTTCCTGGTACTTGCGCCTGGCTTGGGCGCTGTCCCGGGCCAGGGCTCGGTACTGGCTTTTCAGCTTCTCGATGTCCTGGCTGTGGGTCTGAGGGGACAGAGGTGGCCAGTGTCAGAAGGCAGGTCCCCAAGTATGGGAGAGTCCTCCTCCACATGAAGGCTGTCCTCCTGGAAGGGCATGGGGACTTCAGAAGGCTGTGATGTGAAGCTGGGTATGATGGCCCATGGCTGTAATGCCAGCACTCTGGGAGGCAGAGGCAGTAGCATCACAGGTTCAAGCCCATCCTGGGCAACTTAGTGACTTAGTCTCGAACTAAGAAATAAAAAAGTGTCTGGGGATTGAGCTCAGAGAAAAGGCTCTGACAGAGTTACTGACAGGCGGCTGGGGTAAGCAGAGAGGTAGCCAGGGCAGGTGGGGCAGCTTCAGGTGTGTGTGGCCTTAGTGGCTACTCAGGGCTCCAACAAAGGATCCTGTGCTTGTATTGCATGCTCCCTTGTCGCCATGGTGAAATCACTTTCTTAACAAGGGGGCCCCACATTTTCCTTTTGCACTTGGCCCTGCCCCAGAGTCAGGCAAATCATGTTCCTGGCAACAGGAACAAGAGATGGCAGCCTGAGACCAGCATTGTCATTCTTGTTCTGTTTAGGTGCAGGGACACGTTGACAAGCTCTATCCCACTCCTCTGAACCTCAGTTTCCCCATCTGTAACTGACCTAAGGCATAGACTAGACCAGTCTTTCTTTCTTTCTTTCTTTTCTTTTTTCTTTTTAGGTACTGGGGATTGAACCCAAGGCCTTCACATAGAGCTACATCCCCAGCCCTTTTTATTTTTTATTTTGAGTCTTGCTAAGTTGCCCAAGTGGGATTCAAACTTGTGATCCTCCTGCCTCAGCCTCCCAGAGTGCTGGGATCACAGATGTGTGCCACTAGGCCTGATTCCAATCTCCGTAAAAGACCGAATAGTAAGTATTTTAGGCCTGTAGGCCACAGGGTCTCTGTAGCAATTACTCACTTCTGCCCTTGTAGCTTTACCATAGCCACAGTCGACATGAAAACCAGCAGGCATGATTGTGTTCCCCTCAAACTTTACAGAAGTGGGCAAACTCCTGAATTAGATGATCTTTGGGAAGAGGCACAGAGGCCAGGCTGGCCACCAGGGGCCGCTGTGGGTGCGTGGCCAGGCAGGCTGGCACGGGTGGAAGGGAGGTGGTGCCAGGCAGCCGTGGAAATGGAACACCCAGAGAAGTAACAGTAGCTCTAAATCACACAGCCTGCAACTGAGGAGCTGGGGGATTCAGACCCAGGCAGGCCGACTTTGCTTGTCGGCAGCCATGCTGCTGTCTGCAGGACCCGAGTCTGGCAGTGTTGCCGCCCCAGCTCCTCCTGGGCAGCCAGGCCTCACCCATCCTCATGCTTCTAGCATCTGCCAGGCCCAGACAATGCTGGGACAGGGTGGCTGCAGGCCATCACCCCTCCCCCGTGGTTGGTGAGGAGGGAGGAAGTGGCCGAGGAGCCGGCAGTCCATCCTGGGGCTTGGCCCGCGGTCAGGAACTTACACTTCCCCAGTGAATGCTGGGGCTCTTACGCAAAGCCACCCCTCCAAGGCTGCACTGGTGACAGAGACCACTGAGGCCCCTATGCTGGTACCTACCTTGGTGAGCTCTTGCTGCAGTTGCTGCCACTGCTCGCTGTAGGTCTTGCGCAGCTGCTGCCGCTCCCGGATCAGCAGGCTCAGCTTGCTCAGCGGCCCCGAGTTCAGGTCTTCCGCATGCTGCCTCAGCACTCGGCTCAGCCCCTCTGTCTGGCTGGTGATCTCGGCCCAGGACTGTGGAGTGGGGGAAGCAGGAAGAAGGAACAGTGGCTCCTGAACCTGCTAGATCTCCAGTCCCACCCCAAGGGGCTCAGGAAGGGGGCTGGCAGGGGTAGCTAGCACCAGCGGAGCTCACCTGGCTGATGGGGCTGTCCAGGCCGCTGCTCCGGCTCTGGCCCCCGGCATCCTGCAGGGACATGTGGTGAAGCAGCCCTGCATATTCCCGGTCGCTCTTGACCCGCTGGGCCATCCACTTCCTCATGCCTTCCAGCAAGCGAAGCTCAGCTTCCTGCATCTGCTGCACTGCCCCGTGGCCATGGGGGCTGCACAGCTCTGAAGAGAAGCCCATGGTGGCGTCCTGGGGACAGAGAAGAGGCTTTCACTGGGGTAGGGCAGCACCTGGAGATGGAGGGGCATAACAAAGGGGATTGGGGGCTGCAGGGAGGAGCTGGGGACTGCAGGAGGTGGGTGGGGTCCTGCTCAGCAAAAACAGCCTCTCCTGGGGCTGGCCCTCACTGCTTCCTGGACCCTAGGCCAAGGCCCAGCCAGAAGTCCCCTTTCTAATCCTGGAGCAGGAACAGCCTGGACCTTCCCTTCTGGGCTCCTTGTACCCAGCACCGCTACAGGGGCCTGCTCTGGGCTGGGCCTCCCCAGGCTGGAAGCTCCTCAGCCACGGCCACAGCCCTGCTACTGGGGCTGTCCTGCCCTCTGCAGCCCGATCCCTACCCAGCTGTCACCCCCTGGAGCCCCACCCCACAAAGCCTTCTGCGCCCCTGGGCTGGAGTTACCCTTGTAAGCAGCTGCTCCTGCTCCTGGGTGGCTGTGGACCGACTCAGGCCAGTTCCTGGTTGGGTGCTTCCTCCTCCCACGGTTTCAGTTGGCCCAGGCCGAGGCGGGCCGTGGAGGGGAAGGGGCGGGCGAGCCCTGCCGGCCCCTCTGCCCCACGCTGGGCCACAGCAGCCTCCCTCCCTCGGAAACGGAAGGGAGGAGGAGACTGGGGAAGAATGGCTGAGGGAGCTCAGCAGAGAGGCCTGTGGGGCAGGCACTCACTCCCCAGGGCCAGCGAGTCCAGGGACCCTGCAGAAGGGGCCTGAAGTGGGTGGAGTGGGCGCAGGGGTCTGGCTCAGGGGTCTGGCTCAGGGCAGCCAACTTGTCCGAAGGCTGTGAACAGCAGGGTCTCAGCACAGCTGGGTGCCCAGAAGGGGAAGGAGGAAGCTAATCTAAGCCCCCCCCCCCCCGCTCCCCCCACTGGATTCCCCAAGGAGAGCTCTGGCGCCAGCTCTATTTGAATAAAATTTCCAAGTAAATATCCTGAGAAGTCTGCTTCTCCAGCACTGTCCCCACCCCCTCCACCCAGGCAGCAGCTTTCTGTCCCCTGGGGAACCTGGGGCTGCCAGGGGTAGCTGAGGAGTGCGGAACTGTGCACTCTCCCAGGTGGACCTCAGGTTCCCCCCTCGCAAATCACCGTGGGTCTCAGGCCTGTAGCTGGCAGCCCGGGTCACCTCAGTCCAGGGAGAGGCTGGTAACTGAGGCACAGGCCACTCACTCTGTACCCTGCTCAGCTCCTGAAGCCCAAAGGGGCACTCCCCACACCCTGGGGCTCCTGTCCTGCTGCTGTCCTCTTCACAGGGGCTGGTCTTGGCCTTCTGCCTCAGGCCCACCAACGGGCCAGGACAGTTCCTCCCGGCCCTCTGCCTTCAGCCTTTGGGATGGGGAAACAGTATCACCACACTGGAGACTGAGCCTGGTTTGCATAGTCTGCACATTTAATCGCTTTAAAACCTCTAACATTATCTCGTGTCCATTAAATAGAACCAACAATGCTGGGCCTGTTTAAATTACAAGGAAAAAAAAAATCACCGCACCAACCCAGTATCTTACAAAAACAGCCGGGCTGGCCATGGAGAAGGTATGGAAGGGGAGGGGACACCCCTGGGCAAGTGACCAGGGACCCCAAAGGACTGGGGAGAAAAACAAAAGGGGGCTCCCGGGGGGGGGGCTGATTGTCCTAATGAGAGGGGTGCAAAAGGCACATCAGAAGAGGGGTTTGGGGAGGCATGGCAGGTCAGTGCTCTCTCGGTCAGGGCACAGGGTTGGAGGGGGCTTGGTGCCACTCCTGGACTTGGAGAACTGGTGACCCACAAGCCCTGTTTGAAACACATGTCCACCTGCCCCTCCTGCTGGAGCCCAACCTGCTGGCCTGGCCCTTCAGGACTCAGGGCTTTCCTGGAGCCCAACCCGCTGGCCTGGCCCTTCAGGACTCAGGGCTCAGCTACTCCTCACGCCTCAGCAGTACACTGCAGCCCCCTCCGCCTCAGGGCTAGGCAGTCAGGGAAGAGTGGGGTGGGCAGTGGGGGTGAGAGGGTGAGTGGTCCAGCTGCCACCCCTGTTACAAATACAAAAAGAAAAAAAAAAAAATCATCAGCATCTAAAGTGAAATCATCACAAAGTGAAAATATATCCTCAAACAGCTCCTGAGATCCCCACAGGGGAAAGCAGCATCGGGTGGGAGGCGGGAGGGGCTGGCCTGGCCACTGTCCCTCCCCACCACCCACCCAGGGGCTCCGGGACTGTGAGTGCCAACAGCCCAGGTGGCCCAGGGCTCAGAAAACAGGGGCTTGGGCCCTGGAGGAGGGGAGGGTGCTGGAGAGGACAGGGTAGTCGGGATACCATCTCAGGCCTGCCCAGTGTGGCCTGGCCCAGTGGAGGCCAGGGCACAGAGGCAGGCAGAGGGATGGGATGCCTGCCACCGGTGCACATCTGGAAGCACCTGCCTGCCTTGGTCCCTTCCTGTGATCGCCACTTCTGCCGAAGGTCACCAGAGGTGCAGGACAGTGTCAGGGATGCAAAAGCCCTTGGAGAAGTGGCCGCCTCCTGCAAATCCCTCCTAGGCCAGCCTCTCTGCTGCCTGGATGGGGACTGTTATTGCTTTAGAGGGGCAGGAGCTGCAGCCAGGCATAGGACCTGCAGAAGGGCTGCCCCTTTCCCCTCACAGGAACTCCTCAGGCCTCGGCCTGGGCCTCAGCCAGCTGCCCCACCAGCTACCCCCCAGGTGTGGCTCCACCCTCCCATGAAGGTGAGGGGTAAGGAGGGCCCTCCCACCCACCCCCAGCTGACCTGGGCCCAGCTCAGCAGCCAGGTGGGCCCAAAGGTGGGTGGGAAGCAGTCTCTGCCCCTCTCGCCTCCCAGCTGGGGTCCAAGCCCAGTCCCAAGATAAAAAAATACTTTGGTGAATTAAAAAGTGCCCAAGGAGGGGATGGGCTTGAGGGGGCTGGCAGCGGGCTCATCAAAGGGCGCTCTGGTCTTTGATAAAGGCTGTCCTCTCGCCCCGGCCCTCGTCGTCCTCTGAGTCAGATGGGCACTCCTCCTGCCAGGCCTCCGGGGGCAGCCCCTTGTAGGAGATGAGGCCACGGTCCATGGTGTACACCTTCACCCCCCGGAAGCTGAAGCCCGAGCGCAGCTGCAGGACCAGGAAGACGGTGACAAAGACCAGCACGATGAAGGCGCAGCTGAGGCCAGCTACCACCTCAGGCAGGTGGGAGGGCAGCAGGCCGACTGCAGGCCTTGGCTCAGCCTCTACTTCTGGGGTTAGCCCCGGGGGCTGCGGTGGCTGCTCCGGTGGGGACTCTCGGCTGCTCTGGCTCTGCCGGGAGCATGTCTGCTCCACAGGGTCCAGGGAGGCATGGCTGGGGCAGCTGAGGCAGTCTGTGGGGGCTGGGCCCTGGCATGTGGCACAGGAGGCGTGGCAGGGAGTACAGACACTGGCCCGGATGGTCTCAACGTCATTCTCAGTACCGTAGTGGGTATCAAGGACTTCAGGCGTGAAGCCTGGTGGGCAGTGCTGGACACAGGTTTTCTGGTGCAAGGAGAAGCCTTCTTCACACACTGCCAGCATGGGAGAGAAGGGAAGGTGTCAGCCAAGCAGGCCATGGCCATGGGGCCACATGAGCCCACAGCTCAGGTCTATGTCAGTGCCATGGACCTGTAGCCCCGAGCACCACCCCCAGGAGTCCCTGGGTCTCCTTCTGTCTTTTGTGTGTGTGTGTGGTTCTGGGGATTGAATGCAGGGTCTCTGCACTGAGCTGCATCCCCAGCCCTTATTTTGAGACAAGAGTCTTGCTAAGTTGCCCAGGCTAGGCTCAAACTTGCAGGCCTCCTCCCTCAGCCCCCAGGGGGCTGGGATGATAGGCCTGCACCACCATGCCTGGTAAGTCCCAGGGTCCTTTGAGACGCCTTTTCCTCCTAAGCTGGGCTTTAAGATTGTTCCCCCCCCATCCGGCCCACACCCCCACTACTGACCCACGCAGGCCTGGCTGGATGTGAGAGTCTTGCAGCCGCTGCTCTCGGGAGGTGTGGGGAGCCCCTCGGGGGCTGTGCCATATAATATGAGAGTGAACTTGGTCAGCGTCCCTGTCCCAGATTGGAGGTGAAGGCAGGAGTCAGGAGATGGCAACACCACACACAGCATCCCAGATCCCACCACCAAACCACCTCTGTGCCCTGCGCCCCTCCACCCCCGGCATCCCTAGGACCCCGTACCATAATTGTTGGCCTCACTGGTGTTTTCAACCTCTAAGACCCACTCGCCAGACGGGTCCTCATCCCAAGAATGGGTCGTCATGAAGGCCCAGTCATTAAACCCATCTGCAGAGTAGTCGTGTGGCCTGGGGGAGGGGGTGCATATAGCCATCTGTGGTCTCAGGGGACCCCCAGACCAGGGACACCCAACCCATGCCCACGCACTCGTGCCCCCATGTGGCACCAACCCTGCTGGACCGGAAATGCCTATTGGCCTGGCTGATTTCTGGGGGCCAGGTGGTTTTTACCAGGGAACTCTACAGAGGTCTAAAGCACTTTACATGGGAACCACACGCTGCTGGCCTTAAAATAGGTAGAAGCCAGGGATTCCTAGGACGTGACCTCACACAGGAAAGGCTCTCTCCAAGTGCCACCAGTGTCCCACTGAGTAGTATGACAGGTGTCAGGGGAGTGTGGGTAATAACGAGATGAATGGGGGCTGCAAGGGAGCAGGGAAGCCAGGACAAGGTGGGCAGGGGACAGGGCCAGCACCTGGCAGCCAGAAGGGTAGAGCGGGTGCCCATGGGGCTGACCAGGTGGATGGCCAGGTCGCCACGGCGGTTGTAGGACAGGGTGAGCCGTGCCTGAGCGTGCTCCAGACGGGTGATGTGGGTGGGCTCGCCCAGGCACGCAGTCACCATCTTGCGCACCTCCAGCCGCTTGCCAATGTCCCTGTGCAGAGAGCACTGTGAAGCTGAGTTGCTGGGCACGGAGCGACCAGCGCCACCACCACAGCTCTGAAGCTGCCCCTATCCCAGCAGGGTCCAATTCTTACTTGGGCTCAGTGAGGATGTCAATAATGCACTTTCGCTGGGGGGCAACTGTGGTCCAGTTCTGGGCCAGGGCCACCATGGCACCGGCATCCAGGAGCCCGTAGCCATAGGAGTGGCTCACTGTGGAGGCAGGGAAGGCAGGGTCACAGGGAGGAGCAGAGCACCCCCACTGACTAACCCCCAAACCCACTCCTGGGCCCCTACCCTCACCTTTGCGGCCTACGCCATTGGTGGCCCAGTCATTGGCATTGAGATGCGCTGGCTTTGAGGTCCGGACCACCAGGTGCTGCATGTCCCGCCAGGTGAGGTTCTTACTGCAAGGGAGGAGGGGACAGGTGGGAGGTCAGGCTTTCTGGAGAGAAGCTGAATCCCAAGGCTGCCCTTCAGAGAGCACGGTGGGGACAAGGGTGCCACTGCCTGCTTACTTGGCCTCCAGGGTGAGAGCGATGATGCCGGCTGCCAAGGGGGCAGAGGCCGAGGTGCCTGTGTGAGACTCTGTACACTTCTGCCGCAAGTCAGTGGTGACCTGCCAAGGGACAGTGTGTTGGGGCCTATGATGGACAGAGGGGCCACCTGCCTGGCCTCCCTCTACCTAGCGCCTAGGAACCCACAGGTAGGGCAGTGAGCCAGGATCAAAGCCACCCTGAGCCCAGCAGCTGCCTCGCTAACTTGTTGTGGACAGATCAATGCATGGCTCCTTTCAGGCCTGTTTCTCAAGGAATGAGGGGGTCCAATTGGAGGGTGGAGAGCACTGCACACTTTTAGGGAGTCTACATTTCTCAAGGGCTTCACAGAGGGCTCTGCAGCCCTCAGGGTCTCGGAGGCCCCAGCACCCATCCTGTGGAGCATGGGCCAATATGGCCACATGGGAGGGGAGGAAACAGATGGGTAAGAAAGGGGTCTCTGAGCATGTTGGGAGGCAAGCAGCCTCCCTTCCCAGCCCCAGCAAGACTCACAATCTGCTTCTCGTTCTGGTTGCCGCTGCTGTAGGTGGTGGCCAGTGTGGACGAGCAGGCCTCACTGTACCAGGGCACGTTGCCGAACTGCGTGGCGCTGCTGATGGACAGCGTGTAGATGCTGTTGGTGTAGCCGTCACAGTTGCAGCTGTCATGTTCCCGGCCCCCGTTCCCTGAGGCCCAGACAAAGATGGAGCCCAGCCCCCCGCGGCCCTGTGGACAAAGTGTGCTGGGGTCACTCAGGATAGGGACTGGGGGAGGCCCAGCAGGAAGATGGTACTGGAGAGTCCAGGCTGACCTCGAACTCGTGGCGATCCTCCTACCTCAGCCTGAGTGCACCACCAAGCCCAGTATGTCTGTGTCCATTAATTATTTTTTTGTAGTGCTGGGGCTCAAATCCAGGGCCTCGTGCATACAAGGCATGCACTCTACCATTGAATTATATCCCCAGCCCTCAGCCCGATTCCTTTTCCTTCTTGTTTTTTTTTTCCTTTTTGTTTCCTTTCCTTCCTTTTTTTTTTTTACTTGGAGAAGAGGGTGAGATAGGGTCTCTCTAGGTAGCTCAGGTTGGCTGTGAACTTACTATGTAGCCCAGGCTGGGCAAGAACTTTCAATCTTCCTGCCTCAGCTTCCTGAGTGCTGGGATTACAAGTATGCACCACCGTACTGGCTCTGTAATGCTTTATTTTTTATTTTTATTTTTATTTTTTATTTTTTTGTGGGTACTGGGGGTCGAACTCAGGACCTCGCGCGCCAGCAGGCACCCGTGCCACTGAGCGATATCACTGGCCCTTTTTTCGTATGTGGGTTCAGGGAGTCGAACTCAAGACCTCGTGCTTGCCAGGCAGGCGCTTATGCAGCTGAGCTATCTCACTGGCCCTGTAATGCTTTAATAAACATGCTTTGAGGTCGGCCATGGTGGTGCACACCTGTAAGCCCAGCATTCTGGGAACCTGAGGCAGGAGAATCCCAAATTCAAGCCTACCCTTGGCAACTTAGTAGAAGCCTGTTTCAATATTTTTTTTAAAAAAGGGTTGGGGATCTCGCTTAGTGTGAAGGCCTTGACTTCAATCTCCTGTACTACAAAATAAAGAAACATGTCTTATATAAAGTTAAGATTAAACGGGGCCGGTGAGATGACTCAGCGGCGTAAGCGCCTGCCTTGCAAGCGCGAGGGCCCGAGTTTGACTCCCGATCCCACATACGAAAAAGGGGCCGGTGATATCGCTCAGCGGCACGGGTGCCTGTTGGTGCACGAGGTCCTGAGGTCGACACCCCGGTACCCACAAAAAAAAAAAAAAAAAAAAAGATTAAACACAAAAATAAACAAAACAGAAAAATACAAGGAAGAGCGCTATGGAGAGGACAGTGCTGGCAGCCCCTAGAGATCAGGCCTGGCTGCAGGGCTGGGCCAGGCCCCCTCACCTGGCTCACCCCCCGGAAGAAGGCCTCCTCGGCCAGGCGGGCCGGCCCGTCCACTGTCTTGCCGTCATCCTCAGGGCCCCAGCTAGCACTGTAGATGTGGATGTGGTTGGGGTTCAGGCCCAGCGAGCGTGCCTCCACTGCGTCTGTCACCTCGCCATCCAACATGCGCACCCCTGGCCGCAGATGGGGGTGGGAAGAGGGGTGCTGCGTGGGTCCAGCTGCCAAGGCCACCCCGAGGGGTATGCCCAGCCATCCCCACTGGAAAGCCCTAAGCCCCTAACATCTGCCTCTGCAGCGTAAGAACCAAAGGGGGAAAAGGATGACAGCCTCTCCCCCAGCCACCCTGGGTGAATTGGAAGAATCTCAGGTTCAGAGGGCAGGGGGATGAAGGCCTGCCTGTGCAGAGACTCAGGGTGGGTTGTGAGCATTTAGGAGACTCCTGTTAGGGGACACCCACCCCACCCCACCCCACAGCCGCCAGCCCTGGGAGGCCAGCTCTCTGAGTCACTCTGAACCCCGACGGAATATCCATGTGGTCAGGATTCACAGTGGGATGGTGTCAGGCACTGGCCAGATGGAAAGCAGGCAGACAGAGATCCTGCGGGAAGTCCCTCCCGACTCCACGATGGGACAGAGGGGCCAAGGCCCACACCCACCTCCAATGTGGGCATTGTAGGCCACACCCACGCCACAGACACCGTTGTTTGCCACGGCGGCCACTTCACCAGCGCACCGCGTGCCATGCCTGCCAGGACCGAGAGTACAGCATTAGTGGTGTGGACAGAGCATAGCAGATGCAGCCAAAGGAGCAGGAAAGATTAGCACACCCCTCTATCCATGCCCACCCCCCACTCCACAGGAAAGGGCCACCTCCCTCAGAGCCCCAGCTGGACCAGGACAATGGACAAAGGTGTCAGCCTCTTGAGCAGCATGTGACACCCAGGCTCAGCCACCGTGTTCATGGTGGGAGAGAAGAGGAGGGAGGCAGAAGTCCAGGGATCACCGCTCTTACCTGTTGTCATTCATCTGTGTGTACCGAGGCTGGGGGTCAGGATCTTGGTCATTGACATCAAAACTGGCCCCAGGATCCTAGAAAGGACATGGCTGTAGTCAGGAGCAGCCTGATTGCACCGGCAGAACAGGACACCCCTAGCTGCCCCTCACCCGGGATGGCTGTCTCCCTCCTGACTCCTCACATAGTTGCCTGCCAAGTCTGGGTGGTTCTTCTCGATGCCATCATCCAGGATGGAGACCACAATGCCACGTCCTGTATAGCCCTGGGCCCAGGCCTCCTTCACGTTCAGGTCCCGCTGAGTGACACCAGACTGCAGAGATACCACCCCATCACTTAGAAGATGTGTCTGGCTGAGTGAGTGTAGGGCAAAGTAGGAGAATCCCCTCACCACCCCAAACCCCTTTCTGCAACCATCCTGGCTCAAGTGGCACCGTTGGTTTTGCGGCCTCCTGGGAAGTGCAGAGCCTGGGGGGGGACCCCAAGGCTTATCAGGAGGGGGGAGGGAGAGATGGCTCTCAGAAGGACAGCAAAGAAGTCTCACAGTTGGCCCAACCTCCATGGGATCTCACAGAGGAGGACCAGGGTAAGGACCAGGGCCGCAGGCAGTGCCGTACCAGGTACCACTGCTGGGGAAACTTGGGGTCTGTGGGCTCCTGGTACACGTCCCGTTTGGTCCGTCGCTTTGCCACCTGCTGCTCCAGCCACTGTACCTGGGAGGGGATGAGGGAGGTGGTATAGGTGGGGGGTGGGGAAGTAAGAGGAACAGGGAGAGCAGGCAGAGGAGGGGACAGCAGGAGGGCTGGGTCCAGACTCACTTGAGGCTCCCTCTGCAGACGGCTGTGCCGAGGGCGGTGAGGCGACAGAGACCGCTTTGTCACTGCTCGATGCCAGAAGTGGTAATAGTCGCCGAAGATCTGCAGTGAAGCAGGAGACTGAGATGGGCCTTCCATCTGTCAGTCCCCAGGAGGCGGCGACGGGGGTGGACAGTGGCTGCTGGCAATGGCAGGGGGTGGGGGCATCTGTTCCCAGCCCAGGACCCAGAACGAACATGCAGGGGACCAAGGAGGGCCTTGCCTTCACTGTGACAGGCTGCTCATCTGTCAAGCCATGCTCCCATCCCACTGGCCACCCAGGACCCGGAGAAGCTAACCCCAACACTTCCTGCTTCTTGATGCCAGGATCCTTTCCCTCCCCGGCCACATGCCCTGCCTGGGCCAGCAGGCTACCTACCTGGCCCAGGTTGTGGAACCCATGCTTTCGTGCCACACTATCAGCCACGGCCAGGCCTCCATGGATGTGCACAGCCCACGTGTTGGTGAAGATCTTCTGGCCACGGGCATCAGCGGCCAGCAGGACCAAGGCTCCTGCTGCTGCTACCACCCATAGCAACCAGGGCCTCAGCTCCATGGGGGGCAGGTGGCCGACCGTGGAGCTCGTGCCTCCTTGGCCTGGTCACAGGGCTTCGGCTCCCACGTGCCTGCTGCTTACTGCCTGTGGCCTGGGGCTGACTGGTGGGGGCATGGGGCTGAGATGGGCAGGGCTAGAGGGTAGGATGAGGGCTGCCGGCTCTGGGAGGAACAAGGAGAGAAAGGGGAGCCAGTCAGTCCCTCTGAACCCATGCTCTAAGGCTGCCCTTCCTAACCTGACAACTCAACATGTATGCATAAGGGGCGCTGGGGAGAGGGGTAAAACAAGACCAGTACTCCCCAGAAGGAATCCGGGCCTCCAAGGACAGCCAGACAGACAGACACGTGACCCCTACATGCCTCCAACGCCTGTCTCCACCAAGAACACAAGTGTAACCCTGAAAGGGGCTGAAGAGCATCAAAGACTTGAGTTGCTCAAAATCAGAAAAGACCTTGCCAAAATAAAAGTAAAAAAGATGCATTATGTTATAAAGCAGTATGTACACATGATCCCACTTTGTTTTTTTTTTAAACTATTTATACATGTGTATTCATACATAATCAAAAACAAAATCTGGAAGGACACACACTAAAATGTTAACAATGGCTCTTTCAAGACGGTGAGAATTACGAGTAATCGTTATTTTCTCCTTTGTGTCATTGTATGCTTTGCACAATACCTAGGTATATTTTACAGAGAAATAAAACACTGGCTTTTTAAAGTTTTTAAATGAACTCACTAGGGTTTCCTGGCTCTGTAAAAGAGACTCAGCCAGAAGGAGTTATCTGCAAAGCCCGCAGCCAGGAAACAGTGGGCAACCTGGGTCGAGGCGGGGCTTGGGAGACAGTGCTCCGAGTGCAGGGGACCTCTCCAGGGCTGATGGGCACAGCCAGAACCCCAGGCTCTCTCTGGTGTTTCCTGAGGAACACTGAGGCTGCCCAGCCCTGCCTGAGAGCCCCCCCATACCCTCTTGCTTGCTCTGTGCCCACCACCTTGCGTAACCGGAGCCCGCAGCCAGGGCAAACACTGGCTGCTGAGCTAGGAGCACCAAGGTGAGGCTGAATCAATAGTCCTCATGTTGTTTTTCCTCCTTCAGCAAACAGACATCGGGACCTCTCTGCCTGGGGCCATATAACTGTCCCCACATAGGGCCTCTGAGTAGCCAGAAGTCAAGCCTCTAGGGTAGGCAGCAGCTGGGAAGTCCCTCCCAGTTCCAAGCTCCTTGAGTCGCTCTGTGCCTGCCCACAGGGCCCACATGCCTCTACTGTTCCCACAGCCCAGCCTCAAAGGAGGCCACTCTGCCCAGTGGCGCAGGTAAAGTGCCCCAGCTCTTGTAGGCCCTGGGGAGCCGGGTGGGAGGGCAGGCTCACTTGTCCAGGGACAGCCCTTGGCCACAACCATCTCCCTGGCTGCTGCGAACCCACACTGCAGGCTGGGGGACTCCGCACACCATTCCTGGAGTATTTTCAGTTTACACCAAAATAACCTGACAGCTGACGGCAGGAGACAACCACCACCACGTAGCTCTTCCACATCCCTGAGGGGCACCCATGCAGGGCTCCAGGGCAGGCAGGGGCGGCAGGCCTGAGAGCCACAGCCCTGGGAGACCTAAGGTGGCTACAGCCAGCCTGAGCAATGTCTGGGCAGCCTGATACCCAAGACCTTGAGGATGAGGGGACCCCAAACCCCCATCTAAAGCACCTGGGATCCAGGATCTCTTCTTCCCTTCTTGCCATATAGCTGCCTCAGGGTCCAGATGTCAAGCCAAGACTCCTGACCCACAGGTGCTGTAGCCCCCGCTATGCCTCTAGTCAATGCCAGGATCACCTGGGTCTGACCCAGGTCTCACTCAACACATGGTAGAGGGAGTCGCAGCCGTTTGGCGTTAAAGGTGATTAACCAACTATTTAATTACCTTGCAGCACCTGGAAAGTGAGCTTCAGGCACAACTGAACCTAGGAAAGAGGGCCTGCCTGCCTCTACACAGTGTACCCAGCAATGGGGAGAGGTGATTTTGGCTTCCAGAGCCTGGGACAAACCACCACCCAGCTCTGCCTAAGCATCCAGGACAGAGGGAGGACCCCCCCACACACACAAAGCAAGAGCTGAGAACAATGAATGAATGGACTCCTCCCCATCCCCACCCCCCACTCTGACTCACCCTCTGAGTCCCCCATAGTCTCAAACCCCGAAGGCTGGAGGCTGTTTCCAGCCTCACCTTCGATCTCACACGGCACTCAGCTGCAGGCTGGACAACAGAGAACTAAGGAGCTCTTCAGGGTTGTGTTCCTGGGCAAAGCCCTTTTTCTCCAGTCCCAGAACCTCCTGATCACCAGCTATCCCCAGGGACCCATTCCAAATTGTACCTAACCAGGCTGGGCCACGGTTTCTTAGGCACCAGAGATCCAGCTAGGACACAGCCACTGGGCAAGCCACCTCAGGCCACTAGGAAACCCAGTGCGATCTGTCTCTGCAGCGGAGACCCTCAACCAGGTCCTGCTAGAGGCACCAGGCGGCTCTCCTTTGAAATTCTCACTCCTACTTCCTGTTCAACTTCTATTTGCTGTGTGATCTTGAACAAGTCACTTCCTCTCCCTGGGCCTCAGTTTCCTTGGTGGTAAAAACTATTAGACCAGTGGTTTTCAAACTTTTTTGTAAAGCCACAGAATTCTCTTTTTAAAAAAAGAAAAACTAATTCTCCATGGAAGTCCAACTTAGGAAATACTGTAGTTAAAACCAAAGCTCTTTGGGTTGACATGGGCCAGGCTTGGCTACACTCTCATGCTGCCGTCCACACCTGACCTAGCTCTCATTAGGCCACATCACCAGGGTTCCCCTCAGGCTTCTCACGCCAGCCAAGGAAGGAACCCGCGCACTCTCAGGACCAGGGGAGTCTGTCCCCAAGGGGGACGGGGTGGGGGTGCTGGGAAAGTATGTGCCGTCTGGCCAGCAGGCGGCCCGCGGTCCGGCTGCTCCGAGCCAGGCCTCGGGGACCCACTTGGGCCTGCGCCGCCCGCGGCCCGCACCTGGACGCTCTCCCCGCACAGGTGTGCGGCAGGGGCGCGGGGGCAGGGCGGACCGTCCCGGCCTCCCGTCCTCGGCGCTGCGGCCCGAGACCCGGCGCCCTATCCCGCGGGGCCGGGCCCCGCGGGCGCTTCCCGAGGTCAGAGGACCCGGCCCGGCCGCGGTCGGAAAAGTGCGGGCGAGAGCTCGGCCGGGCGCGCTCAGGTGGGCTCGGCGCTTCCTGCTCCGCGCGGCGCTACCGGCGCCGGGGCCCGGCCGGCTCCGAGTCGGGCGCGCAGCCCCGTCCGCCCGTCCGCCCGCCGCGTCCCCGCTCTGCGTCCCCGCGGCCCCGCCCGGGCCCCGTTCGGCCCCCGCGCCCTCGCCGCTTACCCTAGGAGCCGCGGCGGGGAAACTTTCCCGGGCGGACGCCCCCGGCCGAGCGCGGAGCCCCGCGGCGGGGCCTGGGCTCGGCGCGCTCCCGCGCCCGGCGGCGGCGGAGGCGTCACGGCGCACGGGCGGCGCGGCCTCGGCCCGGCCTCGGCCCGGCCGACGACCAGGGCGGCCTCGGCCTCGCGCTCTGCTCCGGCTCAGGCGCGGGCGCGAGCGGCGGGCGGCGGGCGGGGGCAGCGGCCCGGCCGCGGCGGCGCGGCTTGTTTACTCGGGCCGCTGTCACGGCGGCGGCGACGGCCCGGCTCCTCCCCCGCGCCCCTCCCCACGGCGCCGCCTCCGCGCGCCCGCCCGGCCCCGCCGCCCGCCAGCCGCGACCCGAGCGCCGGCGCGCGCCCCGGTACCGGGCACCGAGCCCGGCCAGGGATCCCCAAGGCAACCCGCGCCCCCGGCCCTCGGCGCGGCTCCCTGGGCCCCGCCGAGACCCGAACTCGGAGCCCCCGGGAGGAGCCGGGCAGGGCCTGGGAGCGCGGCCTGCAGGACTCCGCCACCCCCCTTCCCTGACCCGCGGTGCTGCGGGCCGCACGACGGGTCCAGGGTCTGGAGATGGCGATCTGGGGCTCTGCGAACCTCCTGGCTTACTGGGAAGGAGACACGATTTTATTTGCTTCTGTACAGACAGGTGGATTTATAAGCAGAAGTAGCCCACCTCCTTTTAATTTTTTGTACCTGTTTTCCCCTACACCAATGGGGTGCGAGGCACCCAATCAGGCCCTTTCACATTATCTCTCCTTATGTACATGATTTAATGCTAATAATTCCTCCAAGCTGACATTATTAATCCCATTTTACAGATAAGGAAACCGAGGCCCCTAATTTTAAATACTCTGCCCTGAGCCCCACAGCTAGCAGGCCCCGGAACCTGGAAAGAGACTCTGGGTTTGGGCAGAGCCGGAATCCAACCAGCTGTATACCAGCCGAAGCCTCTCCCTCCCTGGGTCCCTGCCCTAGAAAACGTCTGTGCTACTTGGCTGAGGTCAGCACTGCTTGAGCTGAGAAAGAAAAGGGGGAAAATGTGGCCAAGGGCCTCCTGGCTGTGTTATTGCAAGGCCACAGCCTTAGAGGCTCATCCCTCCCGCTCCCTGGGAGGCACCTGGAAGCAGCACTGTCCTATGGCCTCCTTCGCTCAGGTTGCCAGGAATGGCACACAGAAAGGCCACTGAGGGCCATGTAGGAGCCAGGCACCCTCTGAGTTGTTCCGTGAGCTAACTCTTTTTATCATCACCACAAACCCCGAGAATTGGGCACAGGACATTTTCATAAGGTGCCATTATGTATCACCATATACCTTAACAGAGGCCACAGAAGCCCAGAGAGGTTAAATACTATTCCTGAGGTAACTCGTGTTATCTGGAAAGTCAACTAGGCAGCCTGGGTTCAAATCCCCGGGGCTCCATTTTGTATTGTACACCTTAATTTCTCAAAGCCTCAATTTGCTGCTCTGGAAAATGGTAATATTCAGGTAGCGGAATCAGGTACTATTGGGGCACCCTCATGGACACTGTAGAAACTGGAAACTTGGAGAATGTAGAGCTCTCAAAGTTGGGGGATGAGTCTGTAAGTCTGTTTGGCCCCCTTCCAGATTAGGGACTCCCCCGCACAAGGAGCCACACTTGTAGGGGCCACCCTGGGGTAGTCCCTGCCAGCACCAACCACAGTTGGGAGAACAGTACTCCCGCAGCGAGACTGGGCAGGAAGTGAGTCACAGTTCTTCCTCAGATTATGAGCAAGAGAACCCCATTGAGGGGAAACAGGGACAGGGCTGGCCCCGTCTGGCCTGGGAATTGCACTTGTCCCCTGGCCTAGAAAAAAGGTCAGCCCAGGAAGAAAGCCATGCTAACTGCCCAGGACCCCACCCATCCCCAGGTCTGGCCCCAGGGGAGCTGCTGGGGGCCTGTGGGGGGGGGCAAGCAGGGGCTCACAAGCCTGCCACCCAGGCCCCAGCGATGCCACTTCCCGTTTCTCCCAACAGCTGGCTGCTCCAGTAGTGCCCTGAGGTAAAGGCAGAACCTATCAAGCTGCTCAGAGGAACTTCACCCAGACTCTGCACTTAGTCCCTCTCACCACTGGGAGTCTCACATAACACTGTACTTTGCAGCCAGGTATGAGGCACAAGCCTAAAATCCCAGTACTCTGGAGGCTGAGGCAGGAGGATTGCTAGTTCAATCCTGGACTGCCTGGACGTTTAGGAAGACTTCCCCCCACCCCCCCCCACACACTCCAAAAAAACTTGTCTGTTGCAACAATTCTGCTACAAAGAATTTGAATGCCAGCCTCTCTGAGACCCCTCTAGGGAGAATTCCATCTTGGCAGGAAGGCCTTCTTTATCTCTAGGAAGCAAGTCCTGTGGGCAGGTATTGTTCTCTTTATAGCTCCCAGCCCACTGATCTGAGGCCTGAGGGCTGAGGGAGCCCAGCTGGTAACTTAGGAGCCCTAGGTCCTCTGCTGTGAAGTGCTATCTGTCTTACACAGCAGTTAGGGATTTTGTGCCTTTGGGAACCTGAGGTGGGGCCTTATGGGTATGGCCTGGGGGCAGGGATTGGCTGCAACGGCCTCTCCTCTCTTGGCTGTGGAGCTCATTTGAAAGGCTCCTGAATTACCACAGGGTAACCTTAGTCCTAAAGCCACCCAGTCCCACCGTCCCCTTGGGGTGCTCAGGAGTCCTCACCTCTCGAGCCTCTTCCCCACCTCAGGTACCTCGAACGAAGCCTTCAGCAGCAGTTTCCACGCCTGGTTTTAATCAAAATGTACACAACGTCCACGCCTGCAGAGAAGGGTGCACGGCAACCTGTGATTGGTGCTTTTTTGAAAGAGTGAGTCTTGAGAGCCCTTTGTTTTCTTCTTTTTTGCTTACCTGCATTTCCAGGACATCTACAAAAACTCCCACAAGGCAACAGCAAAGCCTTCGGTCCTGCAGAGGTGCACAGAGCACGCCCACACTTCGCCTGGGAGCCCCAGGCCCCGGGGATCCATGCTGACCGAGGCTGCTCTCCTTCCCCCGCTGGCTGCTGGAATCACGCTCCGGCGGACACAGGGCAGGGCCCTTCCAGTTCTGGCTAAACCACTTCAGGAAAACCTCCTCTATATGACAGGCAAACTGTCTGTGGGTGGGGGGAGGAGCTAGCTGCTAGAAGTGATTTGTTGGTGACATATTGGTTTGTGTTGGGACCAGATCCCAGCATGGCCAACCCTTCTCATTTTCCTGTGTATTGGGTGGGTGTGCACTGACTGTAGCCCCCTGGCCCTGGCCCCAGTCACTTCTTGGTTGAATGGCTTCCTTTCGACAGCTCTGTGTCTTCCACCTTAGCTGCAGTGGACAGCCAGTGTTATTACAATCAGGTACCCAATAAATGCTTTGGGTGGAGTCTTATCTGCCATTTGGGAGCAGCTCCTGAATGCGAGTTCCCAAGGACTTGTTTGTCCCCAGGAAGCTGAGCCTGCCTCTGGTAGAGTGGGAAGGAGCCACCTGAGACTCCCAGAATCTTCCTGAACTTGTAAGCTCTGTAACCTGCAGCTCCAACAAGCCTGCTACTCTTTCTCTGCCCTTGATACAGAAAAGACGGCCACCATTGTAATTTCTTGTTGAGTTCTCCAGTTGTCATCTAGAACAGTTTCTCAACCTTGCCATGGTTGACATCTTGGGACATTGTACTCCCATTGTGGGGACTGTCTTGTGTATTGTAGGACGTTCAGCCACCTCCCTGGTCCCTAAACTCTAGATGCCAGTAGCACCCCCACTCCCACAATAACAAGGGAAAGACCTCAGATGTTGCCACATCACTCCCAGTTGAGAACCACTGATCCACAGTGACAAATGGAAATGTCACAGGGTGGCCATTGATGTGCCAGAGATAAAGGCAGGAGTCGTTGGCTGGAAACTGCACTGAGACGGCTCCCAAGCCCCAAAGCGCCTCATATGGCCATAGGACAGCAGGCCACAGGGTGTTCAGGGCAAACCATCATATACATCCTCACAACATCTGAGGACAGCGATTTCAGGATGTCAGAGATGGGGCTGAATCAAGGGTTGTGCTGGGGAAGTGGGTGAGACACTTGCGAATTAAGTAGTATTTAGACAGCAGGTTGGTGATCGATGGGGGAGAGAGGAACGGGGGCAGGAAGGGGCCCAAGGGAGTTTGGGATGATGGATGTGCTGTTCATCATTTGATTGTGTACATACATCAAAACAAATCAAGGTGTGTGCTTTAAATATATGCAGTTTATAGCATGTCAATTATACTTCAATAAAGCTGCTTTAAAATCTGTTTAACTGTTCAAAGTTTTAGTGCTTGAAGGGCATTGTTTTGAAAGTTCATTTGCATGCAGTAGCCCATTTCTTTTTTTTGGTTTTCTGAGACACGGTCTCCCCGGTCTCCCCGTTATAGTTCAGGCTGGCCTTGAATTCATGATCCTCCTGCCTCATCCTCCTGCCTCAGCCTCCCAAGAGCTGGGATCACAGGCATGTGCCACCATGCCCAGTTTTTTTGTTTCCCATTTGTTGACTGTACATGAGAGATCATGGTACTTGAAAGAAACAATAAAAAGAAAACAATTGTAAACTGGTTGTGGTGGCACACATTTGTAATCCCAGCTACTCAGCAGGCTAAGGCAGGAGGATGGAAAGTTAGAGACCTTGACTCTAAAAAAATGAATAAAAGGAGGCTGGGGCTGTAGCCAAGTGGTAAGCATTTGCCTAGCATGCTCAAGGCCCTGGGTTCACCCCCAGCACTGCAAAAGAAGAAAAGGAAAGAAAGAGAAGGAAAGAAAAAGAAAAACAAAACAAAACAAAACAAAACAAAAAAACTGCAGGTGCAAGGTTGACCTGAGAGGAGACGAGGCAGAACAGTGTCCCTTAGTACAGCCAGCCTGTCCTCACCTCAGGAAAGCATGAGAGAATCACAAGGCTTTCAAACCAGCGTGTCTGGAACGGTATCATCAATGCTGGCTGCCAGGAAAGGAACCGATGAGTCTGGAAATTACAGGCTCCTCCACTCACTGTAATCCCTAAAACAAACATCGCTGGGGGAAAAGTCAGTAAATACCTGGAGGAGGGCAGCGCTCTCCTCCGGGGCTGGGGACCAGAGCGTGCTTGCTGGAGCTGTGCCCTGCACTGCCTGCTCGTCACAGGCTCCTCCTGCCCGAGGGGCTGCACTTGGCAGGGAGAGATGCCCGGGATGCCCGGCGGGGAGGGCTGTGTGTGCCAAGCAGCGCGGGGGCCCTCACTGGGGATCCAGATGCTTTTGGGCTGATGGAGACCGCTGTGGTTCTGGGGAGCTCCCAGACAGGCGGAGAACAATCTGGGGTGTGATGGGGGTGAACGTAAGAGGTGGAAACACAAACCACCGTTTGTGGGAGGTAGAGGGTGCACCAGGCACTCCCGTGGTTGTCATTCATGTCTCCCGTACTGATTGAGCACTAACTGGATGCAGGACCTCTTCCTGTGCCCCAGTTGTGGGAGGCAGTCAGCAGGCATACATTTGTTAGGGTAATGTAGGGACTCCTGAGGGAGGGGAAGGGCCATGGGAGGAAGTGATGTCCGAGCTGAGGCACCATGGTCCATGCCTGTAACCCCAGCACTCTGGGAACCTGAGGCAGGAGGATTGCAAGTTTGATCCCAGCCTAGATGACTCAGCGACTTAGCCAGAACTTGTGTCAAAATATAAAAACTTGAAAAGCCTGGGGATGTAGCTCAATACAAAGGCTCTGGTTTCAATCCCCAGCATTGAAGGGGGAAAAAAAAAGAAGGAAAGAGTCAAAGACAGAAAGGCCCCAGGAGGGTGGCCCAGGCAAAGGGCGGGACAGAGACAGGGCATGGGTGTGATCCCGTGGGAGGAGCCGCTCCTTGGAAAGAAGTGGGAGAGGGTGGGAGTGGAGGAGATGAAAGTAGACGAAGGCTCAATCAAGGAGCCTTGGCCGGTCTGATGTCTAAGTTACTTCTCAGAGCAATTTAGAAATCAGTTTGTAGAGAATTTTACTCAGTTTACCATTTTTAAAGACTCCTCTCTCTACCCTGGGAAGAGACAGCGGGGGAATGAGTAGGATCCCAGAGCCCTACACAGGAGGCACCAGAGGCCACCCCCTGATGTCACTCGTGGGAGCCAGGACCGCACCACCAGAAGGCAGAATGTGGGTTCTGAGCAGACTGGAAGGACGACGGGAGTTCTACCCGCCGTCCTGGGAAGAGGGGGTCTCTGTGGGATAGGAGTTGGGGGCAGCCAGCCTGGGGCCCCGCAACCCTGCTACCTTTCGGGGCTCAGGTGCTTCTCCCTATACCACACCCCCTGTAGGCATCTTTAGTAGGAGACTGGACAGAGCACTCACTGGCTCTTTGACTCATCCCTAAGCACTCATTGGCTCATCACCAGCCACATGGGGCTGAACGTTTCTTTATGGCGATTGCCTCACTTCCTGCTCCTGATACCCCTTGGGGCAGGTACACTGCATTATTACCCCCATTTCCCAGATGGAAAAACTGAGTCTTGCTCCAACCCTGTCAGGAACAGGAAGCCTCAGGAATGGAACAAGAGAGTCTGGGTGGAAACCCCCATGCCTCAACCTCTCTGCTGTCTACCTCTCCACGAGGGCTGAGCAGGGCTGAATCAGACATGGATCACTCAGGCATCGAGAGTAGGAGGCTTGCTGTGACTCACACTTGGCTTTTTCTTGGCCAAGTCTTGCTCACCTGGTTCTTAGAGTAGTGCATGTTGGATTTTCTGTAACAACTGTACCAGTGATTCACTGAGCTGCCCACCTTCCACACCTAACAGGAGGGTGTATGGTGTGCTGGTTACCACACCAGCCCTGGGTTCAAATTCAGCCCTGAGGTGGTAGCACAAGCTGGTAATCCCAGCTACTCTGGAGGCTAAGGCAAGAGGATCACAGGCTCAAGGCCAGCCTAGAAAACTTAGTGAGAGCCTGTCTCAAGAAGTAAAAACGGCTATACTGGGGCCTGTTGGTACACACCCGTCATTCTGGCACTCAGGAAGCTAAGGCACAAGCATCGGCACATATCTGAGGCCAGCCTGGGCTACATAGTGAGCTCAAGGCCAGCCTGAACTGCATAGCGAGACCCTGTCTCAAAAGACAAAAAAATAAAGGCTGAAAACAAAACAAAAAAGAAGAAGAACAACAACAACAAAAGGCTGCAGATAAAAATCAAATTCAGTTCTGAGATGCTCTTAAAGACCCCTGGGGAAATTACTTAACCTCTCAGGGCCTCAGTTTCCTCCTCTGTTGAATGTAAGCGCCAGGCTGTGACAGTGGCTTTGTGACATGGTTACCAGCTCCCTCTTTCTGCAGCCTGGGAGGTGGTTCTGACCCTTTGACCTCGGCCCACACCCGGCTATCCCCAACTCACTGTGGCTGGCTTCCTAGGCAGAAGGCCGCCCGGCTCTGTGCATGGCCAGTCTACAGCCTTCAGTGTGGGCAGCCTTCAGTGTGGCCCGGTGCCTGGCAGCTCATTTTGCAAGCTGCTTGCTCCTTTGGCTCCTTGCCCCAAGGTCAGAGGTCAGGCAACAAACAGTTCTCTGAGGCAGAACTTTCATCTTGTTCCCATCATGATACATGGACAGGCCCGGGGGCAAGGGGACCTTGCTGGCTGTGGTCATACCGGGCTGGGGTGCCTGCTTGGGGTGAAGAAGGGGCTCCAGAGTCCATCTCAGGCACACAGGTGGCCACACGGAGGAGTGGCTCCCAGGCCTCCCTCCCTGTGCCTGCTGAGTTTTCGCCTCTGGGCAGCCCAGGCCCCATCTTCCTGGCCTTCTTGGCTTCTGGGAAGGGGTCCTTTCCTGGTCGCCTCTGGGGAGACTGCTCTCCCCACCTTCATGGGAGAGAGATGATTGTAGCCCCACCCCGACCCACCATGAATTATTTTTTGATGTGTTATAAACACTCCTTGTAGCTTGTACGAATCCACTGATGCATAATGAATAGAAAATACATGATTCGCAGGTCAAAAACGATACAGAAAAATATGCACAAAGCAGTCTTTTAACATTATATTTATTTTTGCGGTAGGATTGAACCCACAGTCCTTGCACTGAGCTAGATCTCCAGGCTTGGATTTTTTTTTTTTTTTTTTTTTTTTTGAGACTGGGTCTTGGAGAGTTGTCCAGGTGGGACTAGAACTTGTGAGTCTCCTGCCTCAGTCTCTCAGTGTGCTGGGATTCCAGGTGTGTGCCACCCCATCCAATTTATCTTTCAAGCCTTACACTCACCCTTTTCGTCAACAGGCAACATGTTAGGGTTTGTTTTCACTTAGCAATACATTTACATCAGAGAAATGTACATAACCAATAAAAATGGGGCTAGCCGTGTGGCTCAGTGGTACAGGCTTGGGTTCCATCACACAAAAATAAACAAATAAAATAAATAGATAAAACAGTAATATATGTTGTTTTGAAAATTTGTTCTTCTTTTGATTTGTTTTGTTTTTTCTTCTCTTTAAAATAAAATTAAAAAAAAAAAATAAAATAAAACAGTAATATATAAAAAAAAAATCAAAACTGCAGACCCAGTAAGATGCAAAGTAATGATATCAGTTTCACAGAAAGGAGGAAGATGTGCGGCCCCCAGCTCTGAGCAAGGCGCTCCCCGAGTCTGACTGCCCACGATGCCCCAAGAGCCCTTGGCTCCCCACTTCTCTCTGTTTGAGCTGCTGCAGTGCTTTTGTTTGCACGATGGGCACTTACAACACTCGGCCTTCCCTTGTCTTCAGTGCATCATGTACGCATTAAATTCGCCTCTGTTCTTTTCTTGTTAGCCAGCAGCAATTAAAAAGGACTACTAGCTGCCAATACAATCATAAACGCAAACGCAAACTTGGGCAGGGAAATCCTGTGTCAACAGTGAATTGTAAGGTGGTCATGTTTACGGGAGTGGTAATGAAAATCATCTTAGTGGAAAACTTGCTACATGCTGGTACCATGATAAGTTCTTTACACATGCGTTTTATTTTTATTTTAAAAATAGTTTTGGGCCGGTGAGATGGCTCAGCGGCTTAAGCGCCTGCCTGGCAAGCGCAAGGGCCCGAGTTCAACTCCCGAAACCCACATACGAAAAAGGGGCCGGTGATATCGCTCAGTGGCACGGGCGCCTGCTGGCGCGTGAGGTCCTGAGGTCGACCCCCCGGTACCCACAAAAAAAAAAAAATAGTTTTGTGGTACTGGGGTTGAACCCAGGGCCTTGTGCATGATAGGTAAGTGCTATATCACTGAGCTGCATTTCCAACCCTTTTTATTTTGTTTTGAGATAGGGTCTATGTTACCCAGGTTACCCTGGAACTTGGAATCTTCCTGCCTCAGCCTCCCAAGTATCTGGGATTACAGGCATGTCCTACTGTCTTCTTACCAGCAGGGTCTTATTTAATCCTCCCAACAATTCTATAAAGTAATCACTATCCATTTTACAGGTAAGAACATGTAGTCTTGAAGGATTAAATAACTTGTTCAAGGTCACATATACAGGCAGTGGTACCATCAAAACTCTAACCTGTGTCTGTCTGACTCCAGGGGCCACCAGAGATTAGCAGAGCAGGACCCAAGTATAGTCCTTGTTACCAGTTCCGGGCCACAAGTGCTCCCTTAGCCCAGGCCTGCCAAGCAGGGCTCAGGGCAGAGGGTGGGGGCATGGGGTCCCATGGCTGCTGCTGGGCCTGGCCTGGCCAGTCCCCGGAGTCCTAGATGGCAGCAGGCCAAGCCCAGCCACATGATGGCAGCACTCTGACCCAGTGTACAAGTGAATAAACACACACACCAAAAGTGACAAATGGCCCATGTCCGTGACTGTAACAATGACACTCTGTCGAGGCCTGGTGGAGGTGAAGGGTTCTGTGTGTTCCCGCAAAGGCCCTGGCAGGCCACTGGGTTAGGCCAGGCTGCGTTCAAGGTGACAGCACACACAGCCAGGGCCAGGACCGCTCCGTACTGGGCACTGGCCTTGCCCGAGCCAGCACCTGGGTCCCAACCCCAACACTAAAACAAAACCAAACCAAACAAAAAGCGCGGCTAGGGCCGGTGAGATGGCTCAGCGGCTTAAGCGCCTGCCCGGCAAGCGCGAGGGCCCGAGTTCGACTCCCGGATCCCACATACGAAAAAGGGGCCGGTGATATCGCTCAGTGGCACGGGCGCCTACTGGCACGCGAGGTCCTGAGGTCGACCCCCCGGTACCCACAAAAAAAAAAAAAAAAAGCGTGGCTTGTGGCCCTCGTCTCCCCGGGGCCTCCCAGCCAGCTCTTCCCCCTCACTGGCCCCAGGAGCCACCCCCTCAGCAGTGGCCCCAGGTTGGGGGCTCTGGCTCTCAGTGGGTCCCCAGGGGCCCACATGGCTGAGGAGGGCAGCAGATGGCCGAGTCCCTCACCCCTTGCGGTTGTGTGGCAATGTGACTCTGGTTATGCTAGACTAGTACCGTTGACTGTGAGCAGCCCAGAGGAGGTGCCAGGCGCTATCAGAACCCCACTAGGAAGCCCCATCCTGCCATCCCCACCCAGCATGGGGTCTACGGACAGACAAGGGTGTTTCAGCCTTTCATCTGGGTTTTAGCGTTAACAGAATTCAGCCCCTTTCTGTTTAAAAAATGTAGTTTCCTGCATTACCAAATCATCCATCTTTTATAAAGACATCATCAGCCTCACCCCATGCCTCCTCACTGCCCACAATCTACCGCCTGGCTCTTTCCTGCCCCAGCCATGCTGGGCTCCTGGCTGTTTGTCTTTCGCTCCAACCCCACTCCTACCAGAGGGCCTGTGCTCTGGCTGCACATCTGCCTGGACCTCTTCTGTGACACACAGCTGCCTTAGCTTCTTGTGTCTTTCAGGACTTTTCTCGAATGTCCCCTTTGCCCTTCTTTTTTCTCCAAAATACTTTTTTTTTTTTTTTTTGTGGGTACCGTGGGTCAACCTCAGGACCTCGCGTGCCAGTAGGCACCTGTGCTGCTGAGCGATATCACCGGCCCTTTTTTCGTATGTGGGATCCGGGAGTCGAACTTGGGCCCTCGCGCTTGCCAGGCAGGCGCTTGCGCTGCTGAGCCATCTCACTGCCCCTCTCCATACTACTTTTCACCCCATAGTACTCTGCATTCTCCTTTGTTTATTGCCTCTCTTAGCCCTTAGCATGTCAGGTCTATGTGGGAGGGCAGGGATTCCTGTCCCTGGCCTTTTAGCACGCGCCCATCAGTATTTGCTGACTGAATGATTTCACTGTAAAAAACCTGATTCGACATAAAAACAGGAAGAACAAATAGAAGATGCTGAATCCTCCACGCCTTGCCCTGAGCTCTCATCTCTAGAGGAGCCAGACAGCCTTTGGCGAAGGGCTACAGAAGGACATGTTCTTCGGGGGTAGGTGGGTGGTGGACGCCTCCATTTTCCTGCTGTCCGGAGAACTCCGGGAGCTGGTACCACACTTCCTCCTCACGCACCCGCAGTCATTCTCTGGGAATTTGGGAACCACAGACAGACATTCCCAGCATGGGGCTTCCCCCAGCCCTCGCACGGAGTGGGGAGCCCTTTGACACAAAAACAGGGAAACGGAGCAGTGGAGTCACTGGGCAAAGCCAGGTGAGCTGTCCCAGGAGGAAATGCAGCAGAGAGCTGCACAGGGCTTAGCAAACAGGGACCTGGTGCTGGGTGGGGTAAGGCCGGTTAGTACTTGCCATGCCAGGCTGATCTGAGGAGTGCCAGACAGTCCCCTTGTCCTCAGATGGGCCCCCCACCGACCCGATTTCTGGAACCCACTATTAAAGACACTCAAATTTATGCTTTAAAATGTGCCCCTGAGCTGGCCGTGGTGGTGCACACCTGTAATCCCATAGTCGGGAGGCTGAGGCAGGAGGATCGCCACAAGTTTCAGGCTACACTGGACTATGCAGTGAAACCCTGTCTCAAAAAAAAAAAAAAAAAAAAAGGCACTCCTGGGGCCTGGGCCTGGGGATGTGGCTCAGTAGTGAGCACCTGTCCAGCATGAGGCCCTGGGGTCCATCCCCAGCACCCAAAACCAAATGAATAAAATAAAAACTACCATGCACTGTGGGAGGGCCAGGTGTCCACATGAATTTGCATGGTATCTCTGACCAGATGAGAGTGGGTGTGGGTTTGTCCATGGGGGCACATGGACGTCGGGCACAGCTGGACTGAGGGAGGCAGCCGGGAGCACCCTGTGCAGGACCCAAGTCCTCAGAAGTGGAGGCTCAGGACAACATTTATGACCTCATGGATAAACCTTGCGCAGGTCCTGGAGCCCACATCTGGGACAGGAAGTGACTGAGAACAAACCAATGCAAAACCCCCTCTCAACCGCGAGCTTTTCCCCAGGGCTCATTTTCACAGAAGTGGGTTATGGGAACAGCTCACCTATGGGGAGCACTAGGGGAATTCCTCAAGGGTCCATTTGGAACAGGTCACTTGGCGATCACAATGATGGCAAACTCACAGCACACGTGGCATTGCTGCTATGTCCTGACCCATGGCAGACATTGCTAATCCATTGCTACACTGCATGCCAGCCAGTCACAGCTAATCCATCAGAATTCACCCATGAGCTGCAATGTAATGGCTGTTGTAGGTGGAAGAGGCAGCTCTGAGGAGAGGGCAAAAGTGGAAGGTGTTCTGCATCCCTGTCCCTGGGAATCATAGGGGTAGGATGCACAGGAGAAAAGGCCCCACTTGCCGTGGTGGTACACACCAGTAATCCTAGCATTCTGGGAGGATGAGACAGGAGGATCACAAGTTCCAGCCCAGCCTGGACAACTAAGCAAGATCCTGTCTCAGAATAAAAAAGGGTTGGGGATATAGCTCGGTGTGAAGGCCCTGGGTTCAATCCCCAGGACCAGGGGGAGACCTGGCGGAAGCTACACAGGGCCTTATGGGGGCAGCAGGTGGGGAGCTGGCAGCTTGTGTACCTGATGGCTGATCCAAGAGACAGAGCCCACATGGGTACCCTGTGCCACATGCCCAGTGGAAGACACTGTCCTTGCCTGGCATGTCAACAAGTACCAAGCATGAGGTCCCAGAGTGCCTGGGTTACCTTATAAAATCTGAACCTCCTGGGCTCTGTGAGCCAGCTGGGCCACAGTGGACAGAGGGTGGGAGGCCTGATGCCTGGAGGCATAGCTCACCCCACATGTCTGTTCGAACCTTTGCCCTGGGGCCTGTTCTAGGACAGACTCTCTGTTCGGCACATGGGCACGGGGCCACACACTGGGACCATCCCAGGGCCCGAAGCAGCAGAACAGCAGCCTCAGGACCGGCTTGCCCTTGGATGGTCCCCTCTCAGGACCGACTGTCTCCACCCTCAGGCCTCGGCTGCCTGACCCATCCCAGAAGTTGACATGTGGCCTCAGTTTCTTCACCCATTAAATGGGATAACGACACCTCCCTGCTGAAATATCACAAGAATGGCGGGAACTAATTCTACAAAATGCTTGGCATGGTGCTCGCACACGGCAGATGCTCCGGAAGGTCAGTTGGCACAGTGAGCTGGCCTGGGGATGTTTCCAGCTCTGAGTGCATAGGCTGGGCTCCACCCACCCATGGGGATCATCCACTCACAGCAGAACTGAGGCACCCTGGCCCAGCATGGACAGGGTGGAACTGATTTCCGGGGCCTTGGGGAGCGCCCTGGCTCTGAGGAGCAGCCTGGAGATGCCCAGGACGGTGCCCTCTGAGGCCAGCTCCTTGTGGGTGTGTTCGGGTGGGGGTGCAGGCAGAGGCCCCTCCATTCGGGGAAGAGGTGGGGTGGGAAGGGAAGGGCTCCATTTGCTTTGTGTACAGCGTTTTAAAATGGAAAGTGGCCCACAGTATAGAATTAAAAAAGCAGCTGGTGATAAAATAGAATTCATAAAGGAAGGTTATAAGCACACGGAGAAGACTGGAAGGAGATAATAGGCCAGGAGACCAAGAACAGTCGCTATGTGAAGGGCTTGAGGCTGGATTTTTATTTTCTTCTTTGTGCCTTTCAAACTTGTAGCTAGTGACTATGATTTGCATTTTTTAAAAAGTCAGAGTAGCACATTAAAGACCAGGCATGGCGACAAATGCTTCTAACCCCAGCACTCTGGGAGGCTGAGTCAGGAGTTTCAAAAATTTGAGCTCAGGCTGGGCAACTTAGTAACTTAGCAAGACCCTGTCTCAAAATAAAAAAAGGACTGCGGATGTAGCTCAGTGAAAAAGCCCTGGTTTAGGGCCGGTGAGATGGCTCAGCGGCTTAAGCGCCTGCCCGGCAAGCGCGAGGGCCCGAGTTCGACTCCCGGAACCCACATATGAAAAAGGGGCCGGTGATATCGCTCAGTGGCACGGGCGCCTGCTGGCGCGCGAGGTCCTGAGGTCGACCCCCCGGTACCCACAAAAAAAAAAAAAAAAAAAGCCCTGGTTTCAATCCCCAGTATGTGGGGAAAAAAAAAAAAAAAAAAAAAAAGAATAGCACAATAAACAATACCCTCACTCAGGGCGTGCGTGTGCGTGTGTGTGTGTGTGTGTGTGTGTGGGTGTGTGTGTGTGTACTCAAGCTGTGCTGGGATGGAGTCCAGGGCCTCACACAGGCTAGGTAAGGGCTCCACCCCAGCACAGTGTTGATCCCGGGGCTTGGGCTCCTGCTGTGAGCAGGGCCCACTGGACGCCCTTCCCCTGCCCACGGCCGGTCACCCTCAGGCTGGGAGGGCCCTGTCCGCCTCAGATAGGTGAGATCCAGTTCTCTGCCCCCAGTGGGGACACCTCCTTCTCTCTCCTTACTCTTCTTTCCCCCAGTCCTGAAGCGGCAGGGCCCACACTGGCTTAGGCCCACACCCACAAAGGGTGACTCCCTGCCAGGAACTGAGCCAGGCGGACGGACGTGGTGACGGGCAGTGGTGACGGGCAGCGGTGACGTTCACCCACATCCTTTCACCTCCCTGCTGCGTCTGCTGCTGAGTCAGGGTCCTTTGAGGGACTGACAGCAGCGGGATGTGACAGAACTCGCTGGGCAGCCCCCAGGCCAGGTGGGCTTGACAGGAAAGAAGGTCAGAGGAAAGTCAGCAAAATCGAGACTGTGCCCACAAGCTCCACCCTTTGGTCCTGTGGTCAGGCTTTTTTTTTTTCTTTTGTAGTTTTGGGGATTGAACCTAGGGCCTTTGCACTGAGCTACATTCCTAGTCCTTTTTTAAGAATTTTGGGGGGGCCATTTTTTGAGACAGGGTCTCCCTATGTAGCCCAGGCTGGCCTTGAACTTGCAGTGATCTTCCTGCCTCAGCCTCTCGAGTGCTGGGATTACAGATGTGTTCCATCACACCCGGCTGTCCTTTTTTTTTTTTTTTTTGGGACAGAGTCTCACTAAGTTGCCCAAGTTAGTCTTGAATTTGAGATCCTCCTGCCTCAGCCTGCTGCAGAGGGTCCTGTGATTATTCTTTGGATGGTGTCCTCTCAGACTGTGGCACCCAATGCTCTGGTCCCCAGATGCTCTGTTCTCAGAGTGCCCCTAGGGCACCCCAGGTGTAGACCTCCCTGTGCTGTCCCCCAGAAGCCCTGGAAGGGGGACTTGGCAAAGAGCCATGTCCCAGCCCTTCCTGTCATTGCCTCTACTCAGAGGCTGGGCGAGCTTGGCAGCTTGGCAGCAGGGGACACTCTTGGCATTGGGATGGGACAGTTCTTCATGTAAGACTCTTCCCTAGATTTATCACTGTTTGACAGACGAAGACACTGAAAAGACATGGCTGGGTGTAGCTTAGTGCTACAGCTCTTGGCCAGCATGTGTAAGGCCCTGGTTTAGTCCCCAGCGCTGCAAAAGAAAAAAAAGGAGAGAGACCTTTTTTTTTTCTTTTTTATGTAGGTACCGGGAGTCGAACCCAGGACCTCACACTTGCCAGGCAGGTGCTTATGCTGCTGAGCCATCTCACCGGCCTGAGACCTTTTTCAAGATCCCTCAGTAAAACTGCACATAAACCTCCTCCTCTGACAAGATAAGAAATATAACTGTATTTATTTATTTATTTTATTTTATTTTTTTGTGGGTACCGGGGGGTTGACCTCAGGACCTCGCGCACCAGCAGGCGCCCGTGCCGCTGAGCGATATCACCGGCCCTTTTTTCGTATGTGGGTTCTGGGAGTCGAAGTCAGGCCCTCGCGTTTGCCAGGAAGGCGCTTACACCGCTGAGCCATCTCACTGGCCCTTAACCTTTAATAAATAGTAATGCTATAAACAAAACTGTTGAACTCCTGAGCTCAAGTGATTCTCCTGCCTCAGTTCCTGAGTTGCTGGGATTACAGTGTGCTTCCTTTGAAAAGGACACATTTTTCAACATTGGAACTTTTTTTTTTTTTTTTTGAGACAGGGTCTCGCTATGCAGCTCAAGCTGGCCTCAAGTTCCCTATGTAGCCCAGGCTGGCCTCAAACTCGAAGTGATCCTTCTGCCTCAGCTTCCCAAGTGCTGGGATTACAGGCGTGCGCCACCACGCCTGGTAAAAGAACCCCACCTGAGTCCATTTCCCCCCCATTTGCAACCAGGAAAGCCTTTGTGCTTTGTGGCTGCTTTGTGGAATAAAATGAGGCAAAAGTGATGCTGTTTGGCCCCCAAGGCTGTGTCCTAAAACGTGACCACCCCCACTCAATGCCTGACCTCTGAACCCACCATGTTGTGAGGAAGCCCAGGTCACACATGGCAGGGCCATATGTACAAGTTCTAGCTGATGCCCAGCTAAGATCTCTGCTGCTCAGTCACCAAGATCCCAGCTCTCTGTCTCCAATTCAGTTCTGCCATCCCCACCCCAGAGAGCTCGTCTCTAGGTTATTGGCCCAGAGAATCTGTGAGCTGAGCAAACAATTGTTCTCTTTTGAATAGGAAGCTACTGAGAGTTTTGATTTCCAGTAAGAGTTTTGACTTTAAGTCAGAAGCTGTGGGGAACTGTGTGATGTGACTTCAGGGGTGGCCTCTCAGCAGAGAAACTAGAGGCAGGGAGGCCAATGAGGAGGCTATTGCACCAGTCCAGGCCCCTGTGAGGAGGGGACTTGGGCAGGTGATGGGGACAAGGATGGAGATGAGGAGACAATAGAAAGAGGTATAAAATGGCCCAGGTATCATCACCTCACCTTGGTCAGTAGCGTGGCAAGTCATTTTCCTTTTTGGAGGTTTTCCCTTCTCTCTCACTCTCTTTCTCTCTCACTCTCTCTTTCCTTCCTTCCTTCTCCCCCCCCCCCCAAGTACTGGGTATTGAACTCAGGGCCTTCACACTGAGCTACATCTTCAGCCCTTTTTTCACTTTTTATTTTGAGACAGGGTCTCACTAAGTCACTAAATTGCCCAGACTGGGCTTGAACTTGTGATCCTCCTGCCTCAGCCTCCCAGAGTGCTGGGATTACAGGTTTGCACCACCACCCAGCCCCGTCTCTCTTCTTTTTTTTTTTTTTTTTTGTGGGTACCGGGGGGTCGACCTCAGGACCTCGCGCGCCCGCAGGCGCCCGTGCCGCTGAGCGATATCACCGGCTCCTTTTTCGTATGTGGGATCCGGGAGTCGAACTCGGGCCCTCGCGCTTGCCAGGCAGGCGCTTATGCCGCTGAGCCATCTCACCGGCCCAGCCATCTCACCGGCCCCCCGTCTCTCTTCTTGATTTGCAAATGTATTCTGAGTTCTAATCTCCTGGTCATATGTATTAGAAATATTTCCTCCATCTTGTGGTACATCTTACAAGGCATATGTTGTTAGATGAAAGATTTAAATGTTAATGCCATTGGGGACATCAATCTTCTCTTTTATAGCAGATGTTTTTTGTGACTAAATTTTTATTTTATTTTTTATTCATTATTTTTGGTGCTGGGGTTGAACCCAAGGCCTCGCACCTGCTAGACGAGTGCTCTGCTGCTGAGCTACACCCCCAGGCCTGCTGCCTCTGACACTGTTCCCAGGGCAGTGAGAGGTACCTGCTGGCCTGGATGCTGAGAGCCCAGCTGGGGTCACCTGGTGAATTATAACTTGCACACTTTTCCCAATGCAGATTGTAATTTTAACATTTCCTTAAAAAGAAATTATTCCAGAGCGCTGGGCATGGTGGCACATACCTATAATCCCAGCACTTGGGAGACTAAGGCAGGAGGATTGCTGCAAATTTGGGGTGCATAGCAAGACCCTGTCTCAAAAAATGAAAAACAAACAAACAAAATAAATTATGCCTTACCCTAAGGTCATAAAAATATTTTCCTTCATTTTCCTCTCAATGTGGTAGAATTTCGTTATTCTCATGTGATCCCTCAATCCACCTGGAGTTGTGCGTGGCAGTGGTGGGAGCTAATTTTACTTTTCCATATGGATTTCCACTTGTCCCGACACATTTATAGCAGAGCCTGTTGTACCTCACCACCCGGCACTGCATCCCTGTCATAGGGCAAATTCTCCTATGGGCACAGTTCTACCTCTGGACTCCTCTTTGGGCCATTTCTTCTCTCTTTATCCTGATGCCAAGTTGATCTACCTGGAGGACCTTAGAGGACTGCAAGAGCAGAGATTGTGCAGACACGGTGTGACCAGTGCTCCAAGTTAGGAGGCCAAGGCCGCAGTGTCCAAAACTGCCATGTCCCAGCAACAGGGTGGCCCATCTGCGGGCGATGGTGCCACATGTGGAGCTGGGAAAGCCGGGGCCAGCCTGACAGGTGGGGGGCTAGGTCCTCAGGGGACTGAGCACAACCCTGTTTGTTTCACGTGGTTGTTTCGTAGGTCCGTGTCGTGTCCCCCAGCAGAAATGTCTTTCCTGGTAACCAGGGAGTCTTGCCTGCCCTTGTGGCAGTGATTTCCCAGCCATCAGCCTGGCACAGCGCTGCACGGGCCTCCCAAGGTTATTTATTTATTTTTGCAGAGCTGGGATGGAACCCAGGGCCTCACCCATGCTAGGCAAGCACTCACCACCGAACTGCCTGCCAACATGCCTCCCCTTTTCCTTTTAAGATGGGCTTTCATTATGTTGCCCAGGGTGGCTCCCAAATCTTGGGCTAGAGCAATCCTCCTGCCTCAGCCTGCTGAGAAGCTGGGACTATAGGTGAGCACCACCACACCCCGCCTCCCAGAGTCTAGGTCCCAGGCCCAGGGATCAGAGAGGGCAGAACAGGCCCCTGAGGTGAGGCCCGGCTCTGTGGCCTGCCTCCTTTGGCAAGCCCCCGTGCCAGCTGGGGCTTGTGCCATCTGCCGCATGAAGAAGTGCCCCAGCTTACCTGGGCAGGAGAGGGACGCTGGTGTGGAGCCACTTGAAGCCTTGAGGCCCGATGGCAGAGCATGCTGGACAGGCCCCTCTGACCAGCTGCTGTTTATAACTGCTTCCAGACGTAGGCAAGCTGCTTTGAAAACACCTTTAGTCCATAAAATGAGGCGGCTGACTGACACTGAGCCTCCAGCTGAGTCATTCTCCATGTCTGGCCTGGGCGGGGCTCTGTGGGTCGTGGGTCAGTTGACCTTGTGGACAGCCCCAGGGCATGGCCTTCATTTAGTCACTCACTGACTCCAGCACCTCTTTTGAGGGCAGAAGTACTGAGGATTGAACCCAGCACCTTTACACTGAGCTACATCTCCAGACTTTTACAATTTTTTTTTTTTTTTTTTTTGGTCTTTTTGAGACAGGGTCTTGCTATGCAGCTCAGGTTGGCCTTGAGCTCACTTTGTAGCCCAGGCTGGCCTCAAACTCACAGCAATCCTCCTGCCTCAGCCGTCCAAGTGCTGGGATTACAGGCATGCACCACCACGCCTGGCTCTTAATATTATTTTTTATTTTGAGATGGTCTTGCTAAGTTGCCCAGGTTGGGCTCACGTGATCCTCCTGCTTCAGCCCTCTGAGTGCTGGGACTACAGTTCTGTTCACCACTCAGCTTCGAGAACCATTTTTAAGCCCCATGGGTTGGGTTGAGAGCCTCACCCTGTCACCAGGTTGGTTGAGAAGGAAAAGGGATGCAGGGTCCTCGCAGCCCCCAATTCCAAGAGGAGAGCAGTGGGCAGTATTCAGGCTGGAGAACTCTCCACCCCACCATTCCCGTGGCCAGAGGTGACCTTCAGGGCCCAGCGAAACTCCTGGCTGGACAGGAAGGAGGGCGGAGGGAGGAACAGAAGAAACCAGTCTTTTTAAAACATCTACTTCATGCCAAGCCCTCAGCTCGCTGGCTTGGTCTTGTTGGGCTTGTGCCAGTCCCGGGGAATCATGGTCCTGGGCCAGCAGCAAGGCCATGGGTCAGTGACTTTGTCTCCTGACTGCTGTCTCCTCCTCAGCCCATCTTCCTCGTCTGGCCTTTTCGTTGTGAATCCCAAGGATGATGCAAACCCAGGCACAGCTTATGTTTCCTAAGTCACGAGGACCCGGTGAACATTTACTGAGGACAGATGGGAGTGTCTTCTTCCTCGTAACTCATTTAACCCTCTCAGCAACTTCGATTTGAGCTGTCTTTTTAGCCCCAACTTACATACCAAGAAAATGAGGTATGGAGACGTGAAGTAACTTACTGAGGCCACGGGACTGTAATGGTGGAAACAGAATCCTGATCCATGCAATAACCACTTATGTGTTATGAAATAAATCGTTGGGCAGGTTGGGTTCCATTGGTGTGTCTGTGTGACTTTCCCAAAAACTTCCTCTTTGGTCTTTTGAGACAGGATCTTGCTAAGGCTGGATCAAGGCCCAGGCTGGCCTTGAACTTCTGATCCTCCGGCCTCAGCCTCCCCAGTCGCCGAGGCTAAGGGCGTGGGCCACCATGACTGGCTTTGGTTCGTTTACAAAAACTTGTTTCCCAGTCAGGTAAGCATGCAAAGCACTGGGACATTGCTTTCTCCTCCTGGGAGACTCACAGGGCAGAGGCTCTAGGGAGCCCTGGGGTTCAAAGGAGAAAGGCAAGAAGCCCCTGTCTGTCTCACCCCGGCAGCCCTGCTCCCAGCTCTGAGCCTCAATTCCCAGGAGTCCGCAGGCCAACGGGGCATCACCACCCTCCCATTGCGGGCTAGGGTGTCCCACCATCTTGTGGAGGTGTCCCGTGGACCAGCCTGGTTTTAGGACCCTGGGTTTTTCCTTGGTTCATTCATTCATCCATTCATTCAAACATCTGCCCCTGAGCTGTGTTAAGGGGAGCCTTCCAGGGAGAGATATGGGGTTTGAAGGGAAAGGGAGGGGAGCCCTGCGCGGTCTGAGGTCAGGGGAGGCTGGGGGGGCCTCGGTCAGCCTGGCAAAGGGCTGTAGGGCTCTGGGATGGAGGAAAACACTGTGCACTTGTGCTGTCTCGAGAAGCCCGCCCTGCCCTAACCGCATGCTGGAAGGTGGGGAGCGAAGGACAGCGTGGAGTCAGCCATCTACAGATCTGAGATTCCAAACCACCCCTTCACCTGCTGCCCTCCCCTCCCCTCCCAGCTTTGCCTCCATTCGCCCCTCATTGATCAGTAAAAGTGTCAGTCAGATTCTGTCTGAACCAGTTATAACATCTGTCTGGGTCCCTTACTTTATTTATTTATTTTTTTGTGGGGGATGGGTCCCTTACTTTAAATTCATCTAGGAGTAGAATAAAATCTTTATGTTGTTTTTTTCTGTGTGTGATGATCACGCTTTTGCCTTTTTTCAGAAGTGTCTTTTAAAAGAATGACAAAGAAGCTGGGTATGGTGGACTGGGCCTATAATCTCAACTACTTGGGAGGCTGAGGCAGGAGGATGGCAAGTGCAGCCTGGGCTACTTAGTGAGATGTCTCAAGAGGTGGTGTGGAGATGTACCTCAGTGCTTCCTGGGTACAGCCCCCCACAAATAAACAAATGCATAACAAAGTGGCTCAGCTCTCAGGGGCCCTGTGTGTGAGGCCTAAGGCTCATCCTCTGTGCTGCAGCCAGTGAGCAACAAGTAGCCCACCCTACCCTTGCAGGTGTGGAGCCACGGGAGCTGCGGGATGGACTGATTTTCAGCCCCACTCTTGGCAGCTGGAGGGAAATGGGAAGATGCTGCTAATCACTGAGGGCCAGGCCTTGAGGTGCCTGTGCCCCAGGGGCCTTCACCAAGTGTTTCCTGGGTGCTGTAATCTGTCTTGTCCTCAGGTCCCAGCCAGGAACCCAAGTGGGGACACTTCAACTTTATGTATGCGGCCAGTGTCAAACACACAATGACAACAAATCAGGAGTAGGCCTCATCCTAGCAGCCTCCATTCTATGCAAGAGAAATGAGAATTGCTGGGCAAAGTAAAGCACTGAGTTTTGTGAGGTGAGGACAAGGAAACAGTGCTAGAAAAGTAACTGGTTAATATCAGGTTACTTTTTGGAAGGGTTAAGGCACAGGGGCAGGCTCAGGCAGACTGCAATTTGCTTTCAGGAATGACTGCTCTGAGGTGGGCGTGGTGGCACATGCCTGTAATCCCACTACTTGAGAGGCTGAGGCAGCAGGATCGATGTGAGTTTGAGGCCAGCATGGGCTAGTGAGTTCAAGGACTGCATAGTGAGACCCTGTTTAAAAAAAAAGAAAAGAAAAAGACAAAGGAATAACTGCTTTGGTTTGGGATCTACCTGCTTCCTCAAAGCTTCAGTTTGATGAGGATGTGGCATTTGGCATGAGTCACGCCATATTGGTTTGCTCTGGTCTGTTGAGGCCTCGCACAGGAGCTCAGTTCAAAACAGTGGCCTCCCTTCCTGTTGCTTCACACTAGGGAGTGTCCACGGGTGCCTATTAGAATTGCCAGGTCCAGGCCCAAGAGCCCTTAAATCAACTAGCTAAAAAAAAATCCCTGAAATACAAAAAAGAGAAAGGAGCTGGGCCCTCCACCTAAGAGTGCTATAGAATACATGAAGCGTTTGAAGGTGGCCTGCAGCCCATGCAGCCCAGGCCAACCTCAGGGGCCTTGCACTGCTCTTCTTTCTCCTACTTGTTCCCATGTGCTGGCTGCTGGGTGACAAGAGTGACCCAGGCTCTTCACTCCTGGAGCACAGCGGTGAGGAATCAGGCCTGGGAGGAGGTGCCCAGGGCCGTGGCCACAGAGAAGGCCCAAGGGACACCCTTGCCGCAAGGGCAGGACTGTGAAGGGCCACTTGGCCATCTCCCCACTGCAGGGGGACCCAGCAGATAATCGGGTAGACTCCCAGGGAGGTGGGGCAGGGGTCAGAGCAGGAAGTGTCCCTAGGACTGGATCGTCAGTGGCCCCCTTGCACCCTAGACCTCCTAAGGACCTGGGCAGGGCCTTCCCCCCCCAGTGGGAACCCCTCTGCTCCCCAGATCCACTTACCTATTTGATTTGCACAACAATCTGCCCAGACCAGATGTGCACCTCCTGCAACCAGGCCAGAGCCCTGGCACTGCTCTCTGCCAGGGATCTTTAGAAGTCTACTGGTGCTTCCTGGTCCGTCTCTCCTGGGGATCCCAGGACCAGCCCTTGGGGAGCCACGACTCTGAGATGAGCATGGCTCAGTCCCCCATAAGGGCCCTCTTTGAAGCTGCTCTCTCCTGGTGTGAGACCCAGAGTCCTGCCAGGGGGCTTGCTAGGTCCTGGCGCTGAAGAATTTACCTATACACACCCAAACACCTAACGGGGTGTGGACAGGGGAGTCACTGGAGCACTGCCTTAGGAAAAGATGGAAATAGAGCCCGGCAATGGCGGTACACACCTGTAATCCCAGCACTCAGGAGGCTAAGGCAGCAGGAAATGTCTGATGCCAGCCTGGGCTACACAGAGAGACCCTGTCTCAAAGAAAAAAAAAAAAAAAAATGAGACAGACTGGAAGCAATCTGTGTGTCTGTCCATCAGCGAGGGATCACACTGTTAGGCAGTTAGATTTAGCATGCCTGACGGACAGATTGCAGGTAGATGTCCAAAACAGCATGCATTGTCAGTTGAGTGATGAAACGAAGACATCCATGTACACTACGTTTATAACTACTTTTTAGGGCTCAGCTCCAAAGCCATCCCCCAGAGCACAGTGACATCTAAGGTGACACACTGTGCATGGTGCTCCTGATATCTGGCCATCTGCAGGTCTAACTCTAGAACGGCTGCCACAGCCCTCTCCCAGTGACAGCAGGGAAGAAAATGTCCTTTAGGACCTTCCTGGCTTGGGCTGGGGCCAGGTTTAAATTAAGAACTTATCTTTTGGGCCGGTGAGACGGCTCAGCGGCTTAAGCGCCTGCCTTGCAAGCGCGAAGGCCCGAGTTCGACTCCCGGAACCCACATACGAAAAAGGGGCCGGTGATATCGCTCAGCGGCACGGGTGCCTGTTGGTGCGCGAGGTCCTGAGGTCGTCCCCCCGGTACCCACAAAAAAAAAAAAAAAAGAACTTATCTTTTGTCATTTTCTTACATGATTAAAACCCCTGAGGAAACACCACCTAAAAAGGACAGGAAGGCATTTTGCAATCCCAAGGTAATTCTATGTAAAATGGTGACAAGGATCATAATTACCCCAGCTCCCCAGACTCCAAGAGTAACTCCTGGCTCATGAAAATGGGTCTCAACTTGCACTCAGTGCAGGTGCCTTCTCCCTGGATCTACTTTCCAACACACCCTACCTGGACTTCCATGTAGCTTGTGTGTCTCGATGGAATTCTTCCATCCAGGGCATGAAGGACCAAGGACCAAGGAAGCAAGGCTCTGGCTCCTCACCATGTCAGGACCCAGCTTCCCGGAAACCATCGGGTGGGGCCCTGGAGCACTGACAAAGGACAAGGACAAGGCTCAGCGGGGTGGCGCCGCCCATGCCTCAGAGCCCACCCCACCCTTTGTGCAGCTGTGTGGCTGGGACAGAGGAGTGGGGCCCAGGACAGGTGGGGCTGCCAGTCCCTGCTGTGTGACCTTGGGGACTCGCTCTCCTCTATTCAGCCCAGTGTCCCCCTCGTAGGACTGAATGAACACAAAGGTGGCTAAACCTGTGCTGAGTGGGAGCTACTGAGTGAGGGGGTGCAGACAGAGGGGGGCTCCAGCCAGACACCCCAAGAGGTCTGTGGGAGGAGCCGCACTGCCTGTCAACTCTTGTCACCTTTGAGGGCAGACCTTTGAGGGCACCCAGCACCCAGCGAGGAAGAATTCACGCCACTGTTTCTGCAGCAGTGCGGAAGATGCACTGGGGACATGGGAGGTGACAGCCCCCGACTTCCCCAACCTGCCTTGAGGTTCCCTGGGGCTGCTGGGGTGGGGGTGACCTCAGTTCACCTGGCCCAGCAAGGCCCTGCGTGGGGCTCTTCCTGGGAGCTTCCAGTGGTGCTTAGAGGGTGTGATTTGGAGGGGCTCTAGGGGAGCCGGCAGACACTATTTAATGATGTTTCCCAGCTGTGGCACAGGGGCTGAGCTGGAAGGGATGGGGATGGGCATGGTTTTGAGTATCCAAAATCCTCCGTGAGAAGGCCCTGGTGTCCTCTGGTGCCCTGAGGCCCCTAAAGAATCTCATGGGGCTTCCCTGGAAGTGGGGGCTTTCATCTCCATGTAGATAGGCGAGGGGAATTCCCTGTCATCCCCCCCCTCCTGTAAACCCGCATCTCATTGCCATTCTTCCAAGGAACCTTAAGCTAAAAATAACAAGCACTCCGAACACTCTCTTCTTTACTCACATCAAGGCACTTATCATGTCCCCGCTTCTCAGATAAGGAAACAGAGTCCAGTGGGGAAGGAACTTGGCAGAGGGTGCCTAGCTGGCAGGAGGCCCTGGGCTGAGCCCCAGGCGGAGGGGTGGGTGGCCCAGGAACTCAGCCACAGGGAGTCTACCCTGAAGGGGAGGGTTCCAGGGAGGGGGTCCCGGAGCCTGGGGGAATGGTGGAGAAAAGGTGGGTGTCAAGGTCTGGCAGCAGAGCACCACCCACACTGGAGGGCTAGAGGGAGGGCACAGACAGACAACAGACAGGGCAGGAGTCAGGCTCTGCTCAAGAGATGGAGGGTCGAAAGCTCCAGGCCAGCCTGGACAAATTAGTGAGACCCTGTCTCAAAACAAAGAATAAACAAAAAGGGCTGGAATGTAGCTCAGGGCGGAGGCTGTGGGTTCCAACCTCAGCACTCCCTTCCTCCCAACAAAATGCCAGGGCATTAGGGCTGGTGCTGGAGGCCGGTGGGGTGTGGGAGCTCACACGGCTCCAGGGCTGCCTGGCGTGGCACCTGCTGCACGGGCCGGGGGTCCTGGGATCCTGGCACTGGGACAGGCACTTCCTTCTTGCAAGAGGGGCTCAAGGAGTCTCCTTCCAGGAGAGGCCCAGTACCTGGGAACCAGGACTCAGCCACACAGGCAGGGAATCTTTTTTTCTTTTTTGTGAAATTGTATCTTTAGCTGGGACCTTTATTTATTTTATTTTTTTATTTTTTATTTTTTTGTGGGTACTGGGGTCGACCTCAGGACCTCGTGTGCCAGCAGGTGCCCATGCCGCTGAGCGATATCACCGGCCCTTTTTTCGTATGTGGGTTCCGGGAGTCGAACTCGGGCCCTCGTGCTTGCCAGGCAGGCGCTTACGCTGCTGAACCATCTCACCGGCCCCTAGCTGGGACCTTTAAAGACTCTGGGTCTTCACACTGTCTTCTTGAAAACCTTATTTATACTAAAGTGCCAGTGACTCACACAGATTAAAATGTAGTGGTTCTCAACTCCAGCTGTTCAGAAGTGATGATTATTTTTATATATAAAAAAAAGGATATATGCTCATTGTCAAAACAAACAATACTGAGTACAAAGAAAAGGAAAAAAAAAAGAAAAAGAAAACAAACAAACAAAAAAGTACAAAGAAGGAAGTACCAGATTTCCCAATAGCTTCAAGAGGGCAAGTTGATTTATTTATTTACTTTAATTTTTACTTATTTATTTATTTTTTGTTTTTTTGAGACAGGGTCTCACTATGTAGCCCAGGCTAGCCTCAAAATCTTGGTGATCCTCCTGCCTCAGCCTCCCAAGTGCCGGGATCACAGGTGTGCATCACCACACCGTTTTTTTGTACTCTCCTCTCTGTTCTATTAGGGACTTTGGGAACACAGAAGATGCTTACTGCAGGCCACTATCCTGTGTGAGTACTTGGCAAATGCTGTATATACACAGGGAAGTCTGGAGAGAGACTGAGACAGGGAGAGGGAAAGACTATAGGTCCAAATAATTTTAAAAGATGGAATTGGGGCTGAGTAGCTTGGTGATAGAGTGCTTGCCTAGCAGGTGTGAGGCCCTGGGTTTCATTCCTAGCAGCACCCCCAACATGAGGTAGGTACCACACATGTTCTATTGTGTTTTTTTTTTGTTGTTTTTCTTCTCTCTCTCTCTCTCTCTCTCTCTCTCTCTATTGCTCGTTTATTTTTTGTGGTTCTGGGGCTTGAAGCCAGAGCCTTGTGCCTGCTAGGCAAGTGCTCTACCACTGAGCTACATCCCGGTCCCCATTTGTTCTATTTTAAACCAAAAGGATGTCATCTTACTTGAGTTTAGCAGAAACAACATAGAAGATGCAGGAGGCTGACACGTGAGGGTCCCAAGTCCAGGAGTTCAAGGCCAGCCTCGCAACATAGGAGACCCTGTCTCAAAAAACGAAGCACAAAAAAGCCATAGAAGAAAACTTTCTGAGTCTTGTAGAAATTTGTTACTTTTCACAAGAGATACCAGTTCATAATGGATTTCTCTAAGGTTAAAAAAAAGATTATGAAACTCAAGGATCAATGATGTCTCAGTGAAAAAGAACAAGTGTTTCCCTGGGAGCAGGAAGGATCATTTCTTGGGAGGAAAGAGAAGACTGGTCCCATACAACACCTCTTTCCTCTCGTCTTCTACCTTAGCTCCTGATATCGATGCTAATATTTTACTTTGTCAAGGTTTATGACACACTATTTTGCCACTATAATTCTCCCAGCATTGAGTTATTCGGCTTGTGGTTTTTTTTTTTTTTTTTTTTTTTGGTTGGTGCTGGGCATCGAACCCAGGGCCTTATACAGGCTAGGTGAGTGTTCTACCACTGAGATACATCCCCAGTACCTCCATCACCACTCTTCTTGAGAGAGGGTCCTGCTAAATTGTCCAGGCTAACCTCAAAATTGCAATTTTACTGCCTCAGCCTCCCAGAGTGCTGGAATTACAGGCATGCACCACTATGCCCAAATGACATTCATTTTTTTGTTTATTTTTGTTTTTTGAGACAGGGTCTCGGTATGCAGTCCAGGCTGCCCTTGAACTCACTATGTAGCTCAGGCTGGCCTAAAATTCATGGCGATCCTCCTGCCTCAGCCTCTTGAGTGCTGGGATCACAGGCATGCACCACCGTGTTTGGCTTGTGACATTAATTTTTAAACCTGATTTTGTCTCAGAGCTTAGCATTTGAGCCATTTTTTGGTTGCATAAGAAAACATTGTAAAATAGTTAGAAAATGGATCCCTCGTACTTTCTGAGTTACCTTTTCTTTTTTGGTAGTCGTGGGGGTTGAGCCTAGGGTCCCATATGTGCTAAACACACCCTCTACCACTGACTTCACTCAGTCCCTGGGTCACTTTTATCCCCCACCTTTTTGTGGTGCTGGGGATAGAACCAGGGCCTCCCTTGTGCTAGGCAGGTGCTCTATCACTGAGCTACATCCCCAGCCCCCGTTACCTAATTCTTTAGGGTACCCGTGTCTCTCAAGAAATCTAAGTTGTAGAAACCACAGCAGTCCAGATGATTCTAGTCTTAGAAATGCAAACGACTGTGTCCCATGTTGCAACTGAGGGCTTCCTGGTCATTATGCAAAGCCAGTCAACATTCCTCCTCTGCCTATGTACGAGCATGTGCTCAAATTTTCTTTTGAATCAGCTGTCACATGTTACTTACTAATGAGTTAAATAAAAATTTTAACATGTGCTCATTTATATTTGTATGAGAGTCATGATTTTATCTCTTTTTTTTTTTTTTTGTGGGTACCAGGGGGACGACCTCAGGACCTCGCGCGCCAACAGGCACCCGTGCCACTGAGCGATATCACTGGCCCCTTTTTTGTATGTGGGTTCTGGGAGTCGAACTCGGGCCCTCGCGCTTGCAAGGCAGGCGCTTACGCCGCTGAGCCATCTCACCGGCCCATGATTTTATCTCTTAAACAATGTACCCTTCAAATGGTTAGCTAGATTTCACTGCTGAGTAGTTTTGGTCTGATTTCCGAAAAGGGCTCTGGGGTGCTATTTTCTCTGACCTTTTCCATGTTCTCTATAAATTCGAACAACTTCACTGGGTGTAGTATTCTTGGCTTCCTCTTCTCCACACAACTTTGAAGACTGTTCCCTTGTCTTCTGGCATTGAATGTTGCTGTGGAAAAATCTGAGGCCAGATTGACATCCCCCCTCCTTCCTGAGGAGAACAACTTTTTTTCTCATGGGTGTCTGAAGAGTTTTGTTCTTTGTCCTTTAAAAAGTTCAGTCACTCAGCCAGGATGGTCTGACATGGATCATTCTTCTTTTTTTTTTTTTTTTTTGGTTTTTTTGAGACAGAGTCTCACTGTGTAGTCCAGGCTGGTCCTGTACTCACTATGTGGCCCAGGCTGGCCTCAAACTCATAGCAATCCTCTTCCCTCAGCCTCCCAAGTGCTGGGATTACAGATATGTGCCACCATGCCTGGCACTTTTTGTCTTTTTGAAACAGGGTCTTGCTATGTAGTTCTGACTGGTGTTGAACTCACTATGTAGCCCAGGATGGCCTCAAACTTGAACTTGTGGCGATCCTCTTGCCTCAGCCTCCCGAGTGCTGGGACTACAGGTGTGTGCCACTGCACCTGGTTTCACCTTCTGTTTTATTTACCCTTTTCTTGGGACACATTGCTGTCATTTCATTTCTCCCCTATACCACTCACCTACTTTCCAGGGCGTGCGCCACACTGTAATGGAGCTCTAGCTGTGGTCTTTGGCAGCTTCCCACTCTGCAAGCTCTGCCTGCCTCTCCTGCTGTGCCTTGGGTCATCGCTACCTTGTGCTCTTTCCTGATCCGGTTCATAATCTCACTAACCTTTCTCTAACACAAAGCCACTGGCATCTAGGCGATGCTCCTAGTCAGCTGAGGCCATGTACTTCCTTCCCTTCCCAGGCGGAAGCATCAGCTCCAAGAGGTTCCTGTCACTGCAGTCCCTGTTAGCTGATGATCCAGACACCAGAACCCAGCAGTCACCCACAGAAGGGCAAGGGGTGTGTGTTATTCTGGGGATTGAACCTAGGGCCTTTACACTGAGCTATATCCCCAACCCTTTTTGATTTTGAGACAGTGGCCTGTTAACTTGCCCAGGCTGGCCTCGAACTTAGGACCATCCTGCCTGCCTCAGACTGCTGGGATTAGAGGCGTGGTCACCACACCCAGCTAAGAAGGGCAGTTCTGAGGGCGTGCATTTTGGTAATTTGAGGGGAAGAGGTGGGCTGGGAGGATCCACCCTTGTGGGACTAAGGGCCTCCTGCCTGGCATCCCCCAAACACCCTGCACCACATCCCCATCTGTCCGGCCTGGAACATGTTCTATGCCCAGCCCTGTACCACAGAGTCTGAAAAGATGGAGGCCGGGGAGGCTGTCTTCTTGGCGTGAGTGCGTCCTGTTAGATGGATTGTCACCATCTTTCAGAGATGAGCCAGGCTTCTTTCTATAGTCTCAGCTCTGCCATCCCCCAGGGACATCCCCAAAGGCCTTCTGCTGTCCAGGCGACACTGGTGTGCAGGCCGGGGCTAAGAACTGCTGATGACTGCCAGGCTAACTAAAGGAACGCAGCTCAGCCTGTGTGAATCCCCATGGTGCCTGGCCTGGAGCAGCCTTAGTACGTTTGATCATGAACCTCCATCTATTGGTGAGGCCTCTGCACCCTAGAGACATGGGTTTGAAGAATGAGACGTGCTGATTCCACATGTGGGAGCCAGCCGGGGGTGGGGGCCACCTCTTGGTGGGAAGATCTTGTCCGTGGCACTGGAGCCCCATTCTCATTACTGAGGCTCACACAGGAAATGGTCAAGGCCTTGGGGTGGGTGGGTCAAGAGCGTCACTGGGTGGAAGGTACCTGGATCAGGAGCCCTCCTGGGGGACTGGCCCTTCCTCCCAACCGCTCACCTACTGCTGCACAGCAGTGCTCCAAGCTGGGCTGTCATCAATCAGTTGAGGGTTTGCTTTGCTCGATTTGGATAGAAATCATGAATCAGCAAGGGAAAGCTCTGCTAATAGCCCTCAGCCCTTGGTGTTCCAGCTCGGACCGTGGCTTGCTGACTGTAGCCCAACAATGCCACAGACCAGCTAATGCTGGTCAGGACACCAGCGTTGCCCTCAGTTGACACTGCTGGCTGCTGGTCTCTGGCACCAGGAGGCCCCGCCAATGACTGTTGCCGCTGAAGGGATGCTGCTGGTTTCTGCTACCAATCTCCACTCATTTCTGTTGCTCGTCTCTGGAACTCTTCAGGGCTTAGCAGCCCCTAGTTTATAGGTTTTTTTTTTTTTAACCCATCCATATGATCCAGGAATCTTAAGGGCCTTCTTTTTTGATGACTTTGCTTTTATTTACGTAAATTTTACATGCAGTGCCATAATGTAAAACAAAACTACAGTACTGTACTATACAGTACAATCAGCAAAAATTACAGTACCCTATTGTAGAAGCCACCATAAGGCTACACTGCTGCTCAAATTGCTGCATCCTAAGTTGGAGTGGCTGGTCCCAAGTCTGAACAGCGCGCCTTGGTCGTAAGTACGAACAGTCACTAAACAGGTAGGTTGTTAATGAGGAATGTCTGTAGCTGCACAAAAATTTTTTTTTTTTTCTTTCAGTGCTGGGGATTGAGCCCAGGGCCTCATGGATGCTAGACAAGTGCTCTGCGCTACATCTGTATAATCCTGTAAGCTTTTGTTTCGTTTTTTGAGACAGGGTATTGCTCTGTAGTTCAGGTGGCGCAGGAAGGACTGTCCCTGTTCACCATAGAGCTGCAGTTTCATTCCTCCCTGGGCCACTTCTGATCTCTGCCTCACTTCCTCTCCTCCCCGACCCCATGCTGTGCCCAGGGCCCCTCTGCTGCTCATCCTAGTCCTCTGCACAGCACTTGCCACTGGCTGTGCCCCAGGACGTCATCCTTGAGGGATCCTCAGGCCTCAGAGGCTCCCAGCCACCAGTGGCAGTGACTATGACCTCTTACATCTGGGAGGGTGAAAAAGGTTGGGTTTGCAGCGGCAGCCTGGCCCCAGCTGCCATGAAAGCGACCCTGAAGGCCTCACCTACATGCATAGGCTTCTCATCAATGCGGGGCGATAGCCAGGGAGCCACTGAGGCTTGCAGGGCCCAGCTGTGCAGATGAGGACCAAGCTGAGATGACCAAAACTGAGTCGGCTCCATTCTGCCACTGCCTCCCTGGGCTACACTGGGTGTGACACAGGACACACCTGTTGTCTCAGCCCCCGTGAAGTGCCTCCTGTGCTTGGTATGTGGTGACACTGCTCCCATGGTGTCTCCTGGGCTTGAAGACCAAGCAGTTCCTGGTGGCTTGCAGTTCTAACTGGGGTGACATTTTCTTGCCTCAGGTTTCACATGTCCAAATTTGCTGTTGCTCTGTGGTGCTATTGCCTGGCTTTGCCAGGGTCCTGGTGTCGGGAGGCCTGGCATGTTCCTGGGAGTGGCTGTGCCAGCAGGGGACCTGCCACGGCCTTCTTCAGCTGCCCTGAGGCAGGGTCTCTTGACCTGTGGGGGTGCTGGCCCCTTTGACAGTCATAGTCTGTCACCGAGAAACTGCAGCCACACAAAAATGGTGCCCACAGCTGAGGTGCCTGTGTGGCCCCCACTGCCCATCTCTGCACCTTTTGGGGGCTCCTAGAGTCTGGACTGAGACCCCTATGTTACAGTGCTGCCTACCTGTTCTGCCAATCACCAGAACTCCAGTATCTGCATGCTTACTGTGGTTGGAGAGCTGACGTGGACATGCCTTATGGAAGATCGATCAATTGATTGATCTTTTGGTGCTGGACACTGAATCCAGGGCCTTAGGCCTGCTACACTGCTAAGCACAATCTCTCACACTGAACTTCCTCCTACTTCAAGGCTTCTTTTTATTGAGGGGGGGGGCAGGTTGCACTGGGTTTTAAACCCAGGGCTTCTCATTGAGCTACATCCCCCAGGTTCTAAGTTGCCCAGGCTGGGCTCTAACTTGCAGTCCTCCTGTCTCAGCCTCCCAGAGTGCTGGGACTTGGGACTGCAGGCATGCACCCCATGCCTGGCCTGAGGTTTCTTTTCTTCACAGCAATTTCATAAGAGGATCAGGTTGAGAATGGGTAAGCCCACCGAGGGAGAGATGTGGCTGGCTTATTTGCCAGTCAGCTTCTGTACAAATCCGTACAATAAATAACTACACACAGCACCAGTCTATAGTAACAATGGCTCAGGTCCAGTGAGTGCCAGGCCCTGCTCTAAGCACTGAGCTCTTACAGTCTTGTCCTTGTAACAATCTGGACCACAGGGTGATGCTGTTACGATCTCTCAGAGACTCAGGTAGGTTAAGTTACTTAAGTCCCATAGCAAGTGGTAAAATTGGCCTTTGACCCCAAGTACTGTGACTGTGGAGCCACTTCACAGCCTTCCTTCCTGCCTGTAGAGACTGGAGTCCATTCCCCGTTCATATGGGTGCACCCTACTGGGGCCGAGGCCAGGTGAGTGGCTCTAAGCAAAACCTGTCACACTGATGCCGATGGCCCCGTCCAGGATTCCTCCACAGTCACAGCAGGAATGCAGCCACCTGGCCCAGTGGGGAGGATGCTGAGGAGTAGAGCATGGAACCCCACCTGCAGGTAAACTCCAGGTGCTCAGGGCAGAAAGGGAGACCAAAGGGACACTGGGGACTGCAGACATCCTTATGTGTGGTAACCTGCACAGCCCTGAGCCAATGCATGGGGGACACCAGCCAGAGAACAAATGAATGGCAACTGACCAAAAACAGCACTCACCAAGAGGAGACTGCCTGGACACTGAGGCCAACTGGAAGCCAGGAGTGACAGGGAGGTGGCCTTGGACACCAGGTCCCGCTGGCCTGAGGCCCTGGGCCCTCCCTGGGGAGGGCATCCAGATGCCTTTGCCACTGACCCTGTCACCCACCTGTCCTTAGGCCCTGGGGGAGAACCTGGGTTTGATGCAGCCTGAGCAGAGACGAGGAGGGTGTAGCAGGACCTTGGGTGGCTCCCACCTCAGTGATTTCCCTGTCACTGTGACAGGATACCCAAGCCTTTGTCACTTATGAAGTTTTTTGTTTATTGGCAGTGCTGGAGATGGAATCCAAGGCCTTGTGCAGACCACGCACACTACACCCTTGGCCTCACATAGGAAACAAGTTTTTAGCTCACTATCTGGAGGCCTGGGTCTGAGACTGTGGCACTGTCACCTCTCATCTGGTGACAGCCTCCAGTGAAAGAGGTGGGACCTAAGGGGCAGACTTGCTTTCTATGCTTTTTTGTTCGTGCTTTTGGAGATAGGGTCTCACTGAGTTGCTCAGGTTGATCTAAATTTTTGTGATCCTGCTGCCTCACCCTCCTGAGTAGCTGGGATCACGGGCTGACACCACTGTGCTCAGCTTCTAATGCACCACTGCATACCTAATGCAGTCCTGTGAGAGAACCTAGGCCCCTGAGAAAGGTGTTTACCCCTCTTAAGGGCCTAACCCCTTAGGCTGCCTCCCAGCGCTGCCGCAACGGAATTAAATGCCCACATGAGTTCCTAAGGGGACAAACACTACCCAAACCACAGCAAGGTCCTTGCAGATGGGCTGGGGTCCCCCAACCCCCATCTCCCTGAGCAGGAGCTCCTGCCATGCCACGTGGCTGCCCAGGCAGGTGAGCTGGCCCAGGATACTTAGGTCTGAAGTGAAGAGGGGAACCAGGCGTGGTGGTACAGCCCCCTGCAATCACAGCACTCTGGGAGGCTGAGGCAAGAGGATCACAAGTTCAAGCCTTCTGTGGGCAATTTATCGACTTAGCAAGACTGTCTCAAAAAGTGAAAAAGGGGGCCGGTGACATAGCTCAGCGGCATAAGCACCTGCCTGGCAAGTGTGAGGTCCCAAGTTTGACTCCCGGTATCCACATATGAAAAAAAAAAAAAGTGAAAAAGGGCTGGGACTGTGGCCCAGTGGTAAGAGTCCCTAGGTTCCCCCACAAGGAGGGGGCTGGGCTAGGAAAGGGGCTTTTTGCTCAGTAAGGAGGTCCCTGGAGGGTGGGCTGTGTCCCTCCTGCTCTTCCTAGAGGGTAAAGAGAGGACCAGGAGGGGCCAGGGTGCCCCAGTGAGGATGGCCAGACACGGAGACCCTGGCCGCCCCAGCCTCCTGTGCACCCTCCTTGGCATCATCTGGCTGAGCGGCTCTGACCTGGTACTGCTCTGCCTTCCCTCTTCCTGGTGCCTTCACTGCCTGTGTGCTGGCTGGCAGATGCCTGTGACTCCCTGGCTAACAGGACATGCATGACATTCTTGGGAGGGGCGGTCAGGTGCAATGTTCGGGGTGCAGAGAGGAGGAAGCTTGGAGGCCACAGGGCTGCCAAGGGTGGGACAGGGGCCCCCGCACTCTGGACTGGGCACCTGGGACCCGGCAGGGACACTAGATATGCAAGTGCCCATCCTCACATGCAGTTGCAGGGGGTGGCTGTGATGGGCCCGTGTCTCGGGCACTGTCACCTACCAGCTGCTCAGCACAGCCACGGCAGACCCTGGGGCTCCACTGTGAAATTAGTGTGGCACTGCCTCTCTCCTCTTCCTCAGAGGAGCCACACTCAGCTGTCACATCTGCAGCTCCTGTCCCTGGAGCCTGCGGTTTCAAGCAGAGCAGGTCAGAGCAGGTAGCCCCCGAAGCTTTAGAAAATGGGATTGGGAGAGAGCACAGACCTGGATTCCACCTAATTAACTGGAACACTTTTGCAGATGAAAGGGAGCTGTGTTAATTACAACACCAGACAACAGATGTAAACTGGGACTATTCAGGGTGAAGCTAGCGGCAGGTTACCCTACTTATTACCACTTCCTCGCCGTGTAGGTTGGGTGAGTTATGTAACTTCTCAGAATTCTGCTTTTGGCATAAAGGTTACTACGGCGTGCGCCTGCCTCCTCAGTGCGTGCAGGGTGCTAAGCGGGACCAGCATGAGTGTAGCAGTGCTGGGCTGCCCTTGGCACAGCTGGGGCACTCAGTGCTTGTTCCTGTCCTAAGGTAATGAGCTACCCGTCCCTGGAGGCAAGCAAGGACCCAGCTGTCAGCTCTGGAGTGTACAGCCACACAGGGGCAATGGGGAAAGCAGAAGCGGGCCTCCCTGTGCCGCAGGACACAGTGACCTCTGTGCAGAGGGTCCCTGTTGGGGTAGCTCTGCTGTTACCACTCCTGCCCGCTTGCCTGCATCCACCCCTGGGGCTGCCCCGCCCCTGCCCCGAGTGTCTCAGGGGCTGGAAGCCAGGCAGGAGCAGGGAGCTTGCACTTTCTGTGCCTGCTTAGGGGCAGAGAACCGATTGGAGCTGGTCCAGCCAGGCTTCTCCCTGGAGCTGGGTGAGGCTGGCGAGCTATCCCGAACCGGAGGCTGTGGTTATCTGTGGGTGGCACTGGCCCCGCAGGCAGCTCTGCACCCTGCCCTCCAGGTGTCCCCATGGCCCGGGAGCCACGGCAGAGCGTGCACTCCCAAGAGGTGGAGCTGCACATCCAGTGCTGTGCAGAGGAGCAGGGCACGAAAATGAAAGGGCCTCACCTGAGCCCCACACCGTGAGTGCAGGGGGACACAGACACCCCTGCCGTATCCTGTTGGATGGGTGATGCTCCACAGTGACCTTGTGCTGAGATGTGATCCTGGGCTTCGACTGCCCATCTACTTGGTCCTCCATGCCTTCTTCTCCCCCAAGGTCCTCCAGCCACAGGGCACCAGTGCTGGTCTGTTCCGGAAGGCACCATAAAGTAAAGGTGTGCCACCCTTGGCAGACTCACTTGCCCAGACCCCTTGGTGACAGATGAGATGGGAAGCAGGTGGCTCCTCAGTGTGGGTGCAGGGTTCACTTTAATCTAGAGGGCCCAGGGTGGCTCAGGCTCTGACCAACCAGCCCAACAGCAGCCCAGATGGGGCCTGCTGGGCCTCCCTCCTGAGATCGTGGGTGTGACACCTAACAGAGGGTACACCAAGAGAAATGTTAAATTTGATATATTCTTGCTAAAAGAATCTGTTTGACCATTTTCTCTAGTGGTGTTTTTTTTTTTTTTTTTTTTTTGTGGGTACCGGGGGGTCGACCTCAGGACCTCGCGCGCCAGCAGGCGCCCGTGCCACTGAGCGATATCACCGGCCCCCTTTTGGTATGTGGGTTACGGGAGTCGAACTCGGGCCCTCACGCTTGCCGGGCAGGCGCTTAAGCCGCTGAGCCATCTCACCGGCCCTGTTTTTTTTTTTAATGTGTTTCTGAAACAGGGTCTCAGTATGTAGTTTGGGGTGGCCTTGAACTCAATGTGTAGTCCAGGCTGGCCTCGAACTTGTGGCAATCCTCCTGCCTCAGCCTCCTGAGGGCTGGGATTATAGCCATGTACCACCATGCCCCGCAGTGGTGAGTTTTTTTTTAAGCAATGGGGCCTGTGTTGCTCAACCTGGCCTTGAACTCCTGGACTCAAGTGAACCTCCTACCTTGGCCTCCTGAGCATCTGGGACTAGTAGCACTTGCCACCTTGCCATGCTGGTGTTGACAACTTGACAGGCAAAAGAATGTCTCATGGTTTTAATGCATATTTTTAATTAGAAGACTGAGCATTTTTCATCGATTTGTGGGTTATTCATATTTCTTCTCTTCACATACTTTGTTTAGTAGTCTTCTATGCTGGCGTTCCTTTAATGATTTATAGATACTGTTTGTATATTGTACACATTAATCCTTTGTAGTACATCTTTTCTCTCTTTTTACTTTTGGAGACAAGGTCTCATTATATAGTCCAGGCTGGCCTTGAACTCATTATGTAGCCCAGGTTGGGCTCAAACTTATGGCGATCCTCCTGCCTCAGCCTCCCGGAGTGCTGGGATGATAGGTGTGTGCCACCACGGTTGGCTAGTACACCTTCTCTTTTCTGTGGCATTTGTCTTTTACTTCTGTTGGTGGTGTCTCATACGACAAGCTTACAGTTTCACAACACCCCATGCACATCTGCCTTTGCTCTCTGGGTTTCATATTATGCTTACAGTTTCTCTCTGAGAGATGATTCAGCTGCTGCTTCACTTTCTCAGAAATGGCCACAATGCTTGCGGTAGCAGCAAAACATGCTATTCAAAATTGTTTATTTTAAAAATAAAAACTAGCACCCCAAGTATTTATTTAAATATTAATAGATATGAGTAAAAATTTCAAGTGGTGTAACAAGACTGACAGCTCTGTAGTCACAGATGGTCAGATGCTGACAGACAACAAAGATCTACATATACTGTGATTGGGTTGTTATGAAAATGCATACGAAGGCCTGAGAAATGGTCTATTCATAGGCTTTGGTGGTGCCATAATCCCCAATTTTCTACTAGCTCCTGATGTTGCTTGAGAGCTATGCGAGGCTGAGCTGGATCCAATTGTGCTGGAGAATTTACTTTTAGAAGACATCCTTCTGCATGTGGTAGACCCCCTAAATGTGACAAAGAGAAAATTAAAATGGTAAATAAAAATAAAAGCGAAGGGCCTTCTTTCTCTCAGCCCACTGGAGCTACCATCCATAATTTCCTTGGTCGCATGCATGTGCATTTTCTGCCTGTGTCTCCCCCCACCCCACCCTGTAAGGTAATTCCCTGTTCCTCAGGGATAAAGGAACACTGCCCATCACACAAATTTGTCCTGAACTTGTCTTTCTGAAATATCAAGGATTGTTTCTTAACTCTGTGATTTGTGACCAATCCACACTGTTTCCTGACCCACACATTCTACAGCCTGCAGTCAGCTGAGACCCACACACCCTGATCTATTCCAACCAAGTGCAGGAAGAGGAAATACCCAAATCCCTGGCTGAGAGACACCCCAGAGGTGCTGTACATGCAGTGTTGAGTAAGGCAGCTCTGGGCAAGTAGCGATGGGCAGAGCTGGACGGCCACAAGGTGCAGAGCCTTTTCCCATCCAGGCCTGGCCTAGGGGAGGCTGCCAATGCAGCTCCCTGGGGAGGGCCAGGCGCTGCCTCATGTGACCTGGTCTGGCACATCTGTCACGGCCAGACAGCTTTGCCTACATCCAAAGATCTGCCAGCTCCGCCCTCCCACTCACTGCCTTTGTGTGCCTGTGCCTGTGTGTGGGTGTGTGGTGTACTGAGGCTGGAACCCAGGGGTGCTCTACCACTGAGCTACATCCCCAGACCTTTTTATTTCAAGACAGGTTCTTGGTAGGTTGCCCAGGCTGGCCTTAAACTCATGATCCTCCTGCTTAGCCTCCTGAGTAGGTGGGATTAGAGGCGTGTGCCTCTATGCCGGATCACTTACTGACTTTTAAAACCAGGGAAAAGCCTCTTCACAGCCCGGGACAAAGTCCTTCCTGCACATCACTTACCTTGCTGACCTGAAGATAACAGCTTTCGCCACCTCAAATAAAATAAATCACACACCCCAGGGCCAGCATCATCCCCAGGGGCCCTTTCTACTGGCTGGACCCCAGTGACCCCAGCGCACCAGGGCTGGCGAGTGGCCTCCTAGTTCTCTTTTGGGATCCAGCAAAACAGCACTGCAGTCCCTGGATAATAACATTCTGGGGGCACTGTGTGAAGAGTGGTTTTCAATATTTTAAAACTCTTGCTGGAGGGCAATTTTACTGCAGATCTGGCAAAGATCTGCCCAAATGGCAAAGCAGCAGTCCTGAAGTTTTCCTATGCTGCCTTCCTGCTGAGAAATGAAGCCCCTGCTGTCTATGCTGATTTACAGAATGAATCTGCAGCCTCCATGTCTCCGCTGGGCCCATCTCACTCCAACCACAGCCCAGCACAAGTGGCTCATTGTGCGCTGCTGACTCAGGGCAGGGTGGAGTGAGGGTCTCTGGCCGAGGGCCACAATGATTGCATCCCTGTGCCTGTGAGGGGTTGACCAGGTGAGTGGGCTGGGGACTGGGCAGCCATCTGTTGGGGGCCAGTGGAAACAGGCAGAGTGAGGCACAGATACATGGAGGCTGCTGATGGTAAAAACTCGACGATGAGAGGAGGTGGTGTGAGACAGTGGGAGCAGAGAATCCCACCTCAAAGCATGGGCGACTGAAGGGGCGCGGGGATGGGGCCTGGCTGCAGGTGAGGCTGGGCTTCACTACTTCTTAGGAAACCAGGAAGCCCCCCAGGCTTCTTAGGGGACGCAACAAGTGTTTCACTCCCACAAACACACACTATGAAAATCAAGCGAGGGAGCCAAGGGTGGTGAGTGCTGTCACATGGTTTGCTTTGTTCTAATGAGTAAAACTGAGATGAGAGACGACGCACATTTTGAAGGTGATGTGCAGAAATGAAAGCTCCGGCGGGCAGGCAGGCAGCCTGCAGCCCACCTCTGAAATGAGACCAGGTTGAAAGAGCCTAGATGTGCCCTCCCACGCTAGGCCTGAGGAGTGGGACCAGACGCCTGGCAAGGGCTCCTGCTCCGAGAGAGCCACTGAGGAAGTAAGTATTTCCTAAGGCGGAGAAATAAATGAAGGAAATAAGAAAATGTCCTCACTGAAGAGTATCTGGCGGTCACTTGTGCACTGAAAACCATAAATTAAACTAACATTTAGAATGCCCTTAATTTCTGTACTCTGGCAGAAGGATTAGCACATACAAGATGTTTGTTTATAGATTTAACAAGAAATGAAAATTCAGTAACATTTGCTTTCCTTTCTCTTCCCCCACTCAATTTTTGTTTTTTATTACCCAGAAGGAAAAGAGGTAGAAAAACTGCAAAAGCAAACACAACAGCTTGCAAAAGCTGACTGCAGACTTGTTTCCCTATTTCTGCAAGTTACAATCTGCAGTTATTTTGTGGCCACATTCTCCAGACTTTGGGGATGGTCTACATCCTGCTACGCCTTACCTACAAGGCAAAAGGGATGTAGGGGTGCATGTGCACATGTGTGCATGTGTGCCCTAGCAGAAGTGGGGTGAGAAGGCTGTCAGCCACAATGTAGTTATGAAGAATAAGCCTGCCCCAGGATGTGAGTGTGCCACCTCTGCTCTTGCCGTGGTGTGTGGAGAGCACCCCAGAGCAGACATGGCCCAGCCCAGAGACCAAGCAAAGTGGGAAGGGACAGAGGGAAACCATTTCTGCAGCCCCTAAAGAGGCCAGTTATGTCTACAGCTCCTGCCATGCCTGACCTGCACAGGCCACACATGCCTGACATTATGTGATCTCAGAAGGAACAGGGTTCAGCTGGCCTTTTGGTTGCGCTCTTGTGGCCTCTTCTCTGCTACCCCTGTAAAGGCTGCAGGTTGAGTCTCTTGGGTATTAATGAACGGCAGGGAGGTAATGTGCCTCAAGGAGGAGCATCACAGAATTCTGCAGCCATAAAAATAGTGTAGCAAGTACTGGCAGAATCACAAATACCAAGCCAGGCGTGGTGGCACACACCTATAATTCCAGCACTTGGGAGGCTGAGGCAGGAGGATCGCTGTGAGTATGAGGCCAGCCTGAACTGCATAGTGAAACCCTGACTCACATACAAACACACACACACACACACACACACACACACACACACACACAAATCACTAATGCTAGGAAGACACAAAACGCTTTGTTACATATTCAGCTAGTAAATGATTTACAGGCTCTTTGGTGGAAAAGTTCCTGAAGAAGAGAAATTATCTAAAAACAAAAAAATTTCTTTTTTTTTTTTTTTTTTGTGGGTACCGGGGGGTCGACCTCAGGACCTCGCGCGCCAACAGGCACCCGTGCCGCTGAGCGATATCACCGGCCCCTTTTTCGTATGTGGGATCCGGGAGTCGAACTCGGGCCCTCGCGCTTGCAAGGCAGGCGCTTATGCCGCTGAGCCATCTCACCGGCCCAAAAAAATTTCTAAGGTAAAGTTAAAATCGAACAAGTTTTTGCAAACTAGAAAACTATAGTCATAATCAGCTGAGGAGCCGAGTATTTTAAAAATGTGAAGCAGGGCTGGGCATGGTGGTGCATACCTATAGTCCCAGCACTCAGGAGGCTGAGGCAGGAGGACTGCCATGAGTTTGAGGCCAGCCTGCACTATAACAGAGAGACCCTGTCTCAAAACACCCAAAACAAAAAACAAAGAAAAACAAAAACAAAAACAAAAAAAAACCCCACAAAACAAAACAAACAAACAAAAAATCCAAACCAAACGAGAAAAACACTGAAGCAATGTTTGTGTTGTGGATCAGTCCTTAATTATCAGTCCATTAGCTGCAGAGGCAATATTAAATAATGGCTAATTTTAGTAAATGCTTCAAAGCAAACCAGAGCAGTCATGCATACTTTTGTCCTTTTTTTCCTGAGACCCTAGGTTGCCAAAGATGTCAAGGAACATACCCCTTTGCTTTGAAGCCACCAAAACTAGTTTTTCTCCTCTTAGGCCTCTGGGAGGCTGGCATCTTCTTCCTCTTTCTTTCATTTCTGGCTCTATTTGCAAAGTAGTGGGACGACACAGGCATTTCCTCCTCCAGCTCCTCAGGGGCAGTCCTCCCAGTGCCTCTGTTGCCCGACAGGCTGATCCCTGGGGAAGCGTCCTCAGCTGCAGAAGGGAGATGCAGACATTTACCAGCGATACTGGGCTGTTCACAGGTCTATCCCATCTCTCTGAAGACACACAGCTCGGGGGCCGTTTGGCCAGTACCCAGCTGCTTGCCTGGTACTTTCCTGCCATCCAGCTTTAACAGTACAGCAAGAAGCAAACATTTCTTTATCATTTCACAAAGCTCCAATATGCTCAATGATGGTTTTTTTTTTAAATAAAAGGGAACCAGAAGTTGTTATTTAGAAAATGTGTGATAGTCTTTAAACTATAGACCCAGTGCTACTCAAACTCTGCTGAGCCTGATTTGTGCTGTCACTGACTGGGCAGTAAATCCTGGTGAGCAATTTCAAAAATACAGAGTGCTACACAAATGTTAGGCCATTATTTATGACTGAAAACACACTCAAAGAGTGCAATCTAAGGGAAATAAACTATGTTCTGCCCATCTTCATCTAATGGTTTCTTAATAACATGGGCATCAGAAAATTCCAAACCTTTTTTTTTTTTTTTTTTTTCTTTTTTGTGGGTACCGGGGGTGGAACTCAGGACCTCGCGCTTGCCAGGCAGGCACTTACGCCGCTGAGCTATCTCACCGGCCCTTCCAAACCATGTTTTAACTCTTCAAAGACAAAAGCCACATCTTTGCATAAGTGCTGTGAACATTTCACTTATTCTGCAGGGAATGGGCCTGTATGAAAGCACACATTTGCAAAGAAGATGGTAATTTCCATAAGGATTTGTATCCCAAAGCAACTCAAAAGCAAGACACTTCCTTTCAGGTCACCCAGTGACCCTGGCTCCATTTCCTGCTGGTCTGGTATACCCTCTGAACTACCTACTGCTAGGCAGATGGCGTGGAGAGCTCAGGATTCCACATGGCACCTTCTAACCCTGGTCACATGGGGAGGGACTGCAGCTCCAGGGCTAAGAGCCCTGATCTCCTAGCCGTGTGACTCTGGGAAAACAGCAAGCTGCCTCCTCCTCATCTCCAACACACACAAAGTGGGTGTTGTGAAGACAGGGTGGTACAACAAAGCCCTCAAGGGCAGGGACTGCTACCATGCTGCCTAATGTTTCCCCAGAGCTACCTCGTCTTATGTCGCAAAACCCCTTCCAGCCCAGTTACCATATGGAACAAATGTTATGTTCCTACCAAGAGAATCTCAAAGGTATCCAGAGCATGGCTTTTAAAGAACATTTACCATGTAAAGGAATTTATGAAAATCCTACTTTTCACCACTTTGCCAATGGACAGAAACCTGTGGAAAGAGTGTGTGAAAGATGTGCTCACTTGTTTCTTGTCCTGCTCAGCACTGCCACTGGCCTAGTGAAGGCTGCCCTTCCTCAGCCCTCTACAGAAACAGGAAAACGCTGGACCTGGCTGATCTGCAGGGTATTACAGCATGGCAATGTCAGTGGAGGGCAGACCATATCCCACAACCAAATACTTCTTTCAGCCCACTGACAAGGCTCGTGTGAAGCTACAGCACAGGCCTAGAGTGGTCTTTGGGAAGGTCTGCTAACAACATGTTCTTTTTTTTCTTTTGTGGGTACTGGGGGTCAACCTCAGGACCTCACGCGCCAGCAGGTGCCCGTGCCGCTGAGCGATATCACCGGCCCTTTTCTCGTATGTGGGTTCCGGGAGTCGAACTCAGGTCCTTGTGCTTGCCAGGCAGGCGCTTACGCCACTGAGCCATCTCAGCGGCCTAACAACGTGCTCTTAAAATGACTAACCACAATGGCATTCGGTGGTTCAGTGTTCACTCTTCCAAAACACTTAAACTCTCCTCTTCAATTTTACCTTTAAACATGAGTGTTAGAGAACATGTTCCTTCCTCTGGTAAGGACACAGAAGCACAGAAAGGCTGCGGGTGCCCTGCCAAGGATCACAGGGCGGCAGATGTGAGATGGTCCCCAGGGCTCCTGACTCCTCGGGCAGAGCCTCAGCTGAAGCAGCAGTGCTTGGACTCACAGGTCCCCATGTGGGCCTTATCTGTGGGTTTAATGACTGTCTCCCTGGAAACCCAAATGCCAGTGTCCTCTCAGAGGTGCCTACTCGCCATGGGGGCTTTTCCGAGGACTTCAACTTCAGTGTAACAAGGTAAAGGAAGCATTACAAAACCTGGAAAGCCTGTAGTTCTAATCTGGTGAGCTGCAGTGTTTAACATTCAGACAGGCTGGGTACTGAACCTGGCAGTGTCCACTCAGAGTATCTCTGTAGCACTGGAATCACTTCTGCACCATACTTTTCCAGCTTGTCTTCAGTAACACCATCAATTTGAAGCAAAACCTCAGGATCAGACGATAAAGATTCTGTGCATGGGAATAAAATTAGGAATTTAAATTACCACCCATAGAAAACCCACTGAATTCATACTCATTCACTCATTCAGCTCAAGTTTGTTAAGTGCCAGCTAACTCGGGCACTGGGTGCAGGGGCTGATGTTTTAAAAGGCAAAGTACTGCAGAGGCAGCAGATTGGCTGGCCTAGAGGGCAGGGCCCACCATACAGTTCTAGCAGCAACGATGCAGAAGCCAGGGCAGCCAGCAGCAGTGTGTGTGTAGATGGAGCGGAGGGCGGGACCTGTGTGGGTGCTCACTATCCCTTGCCCACTTCCCCAGTGCCAAGACTTGTCTAGCTGCAAGACTAATGTCCCCGCTATTTGCTGAGAACACCCACATTTCTATTTCCAGCTCTGACCTCTTCCACACTCCAGACTTGTGCAGCCCACCGGAGGAGGCACAAGCACACGGCCGCTGTCCCCAGCCCAACTGTTCTTCCCCCAATCCTTCCACGGGGTGTGGAGCAAAGAGCAGGCAGCTTTGAGTCCTCTGCAGAGGCGGCAGGCACATCCATCTTGCAGTTGGACAAGCCTGTCATTTTAAAGGTCCCTCAGGCTGTGGTACAGAAAAATGGACTGCGAGGGGAAGAGTGGAAACTGGAAGCCCGGGGCAAGCCACTGCAGGACCAGGAGAGATGAAGGAGAGGTGCGGCTAAATTTTGGAGCTGAGTCTATAGGATTTATTGACACTAGCGATGTGGAATAAGGGAGTAATAATTCCTAGTATCTGGATTTGAGCAAAGGGTAGATTGGATTTCAGATCCTTTCCAATCTGTGATTTTCATATCGCTCCTATGTTTAGAGAAAAGCAACAGACCGTGGGACAGAACAGAAGGGCTATGAGAGGGGCTAGTGGAGATGAAATGGGAGAGGTGAGCAGAAATGTAGACCCTTGGTAGAATTTGTATTTTATCTAGAGAGCTGTTGTAGTTTTAATGATTTTGGAAAGATTATAATATACATCATATCCACACCAAATGTAAGGAGACCAGTTAGGAAACTGCACTAATAGCCTAGGAAAAATACTATTTTTCATTGATTTTAAGTCTCAGACTTTTTCCCATGTTAGCATTCTTGAATTCAAGATGTACATTACAATTGCTGAAGGCCAAACGGCAGCAGTACTGCGCTGTTACTGCCCTCACGTATGGGCAGTCAAGGCTAGTAACAAGGCCACAGGTCAACAGAGTCACTGCATTGCTGGTACCTCACACGGGGAGTGTGACTGCCACATGAAATGTCTTCAAGACTGTACTGTGATTAGCGTTATGCAGAAAAGCTGAGGCACAGCAACAGGGATAAATTTGGCACTAATCAAGTACCCTCATCTTTGAGGAAATGACCAGTTTCATAGTTTCTTGCATGCAACAGCCAAACGTTTTACATGACCTAAAAAGGATGCCCAGAGTAGATAAAGCAGGACTACATTTTGTCACTGAGAGATGTGCAACCTTCTATTGACACCTTCTGATGACTGGTGCCATCAGAAAAGGGCCACCATTCAAGCAGATAATGGCAGGATGTATGCTCAGCATGCATGAGGCCCTGGGTTCTAGCCCTAGTACCACAAGACAGAAAAAAACAAACACAACCAAAGCAAAACAAACAAATAAACAAAAAAACAAATAAAAACCAGAATGGGCACTTTAGTGATGACCCAAGGAAAAACAAAGACATAGACAACTGAGTCAAAAAGTGATTTGGTGGAAGGAAAGAGAATAGCAAATAGGATAGAAACTCAAAAATAAGTATGAGATTTGTTTTATTTTTTGAGACAATGTCTCACTATGTAGTCCAGGCTGGCCTTGAACTTGCCATATAGTCCAGACTGGCCTTGTAGTGGTGATCCTCCTGCCTCAGCCTTGTGAGTGGTGGGATTACAGGTATGCACCACCCTGCCTGGCTCATGATTACGAGACTTCATGAAGGAAGAACACAGAAGGTAATGTACACCAGACCATTATGTCAACAACTTATTTCCCAGAGACTTTGCTACTGAAATTCTGCATTGAGGATTCTCAATCCATGGAAATAACCATCAGCAAATTATTTCTTATTGAAAGACATAGCAATATGCTAGATCCAGATTCAAAGAAGAACAAACACAGCCTGCTTTCATAAGAAACTTAATTCTTCATTGTAATGGCATTTGTTCATAAATACAGGTAATCATGGTAAGGCAGGCAAATAATCAGCACAGGTTACAATTTTCCATATCCTAGTATGCACCTTCAGAGGAAAGTATAAAGTTAAAATTATACCATATGTTCAAAACTGCCATTATCTCAAAAAATTTATCTCAAGAATGAGTATAAATGGTTTCTCTGAGTTCTCAATCCAGAGATTAAATAAAAATAATTAAATTTCATTAATATTTATCACTTAGAAAGTCCCTCAGGAGATGAACTTCTGGCCCACCAACTGCTGTGTAACAGGAAGTGCGTGCATTCCTACCTGCGAGCTTCTTGAGCGTGGCGGTGTTAAAGATATTGAAATAATGGACACCGAAAACCTTCCCCAGAGATTTGCAGACCTCTGTAAGTTCTCCAAGGCATTTCTTAACCATCTCTTCCCTCTGAGATACTTTTGCCTCTAAAGCTTTTTGTTTTTTCATGCTGGTGGAATTTTCTGTTTCCATAAAGTCTACCTTGTGAGAGAGAAAGAAGTCACAGGAGTGGGGATGTGCACACTTACACCTGAATGATGGCGCTATTTGATGTTTAACTGCACTGATTGCTGTGTTATTATTTTTTCTGTTCTGCCAAGTACCTAGTAAGCCTCTTGTAAATAGTGGCTGTACGTTCTTCACCTTTCTATCTCCATGGCTTTGTACTACGTGGCCTCTTGATAAATGCTTATTTAATGAATATCTGAAGATTTAGTGAGCTGATAACCCATTAAATTGATTTTGTCAGATGCTACACTACTTGGTTTCAATTTTAAGATCTCTTTCTAATTAAAAGATCAGAATATGTTCTTACAGGAGAGTATGCATATATAAATTCAGTATCTGTAAGCTTTGCACTTTGCAGTAATATATTTTAGTTCATTGATTATGAGACAATAAAATAAAATAAACATTTAAAATACCATACCTTCAAAAACAAACAAACAAACAAAAAAAATACCATACCTTTAAATGCCCATTTAGTACTGCTTGGGCTTTAGTTCCCAGCATCATATAGGCAATTGGTTGGTCATTGGCATTGATATACAGGTCTTCATCCAAAATCTTGTCAAGTATTAGCTTTTTAAAAAGTCTTTCAGCGTTGTGTCGTGAATAAGCAGATCCCTTTCCAAATATACCTGACTGAACTTTTGCACTTTTACTCCCTAGGAAGGAGCAAAAGGTTAGGTGAGTAAAACTAGGGACATGGTCACTCTCATATGCAAGAGGCTAAAAAGTCACTTATGGGCATGTTTGGACAGAAAGAATAGATCATCTATTCCACAGGAAAACCCATGGCACACACTTTCTTTTTTTTGTGGGTACTGGGAGTCGAACTCAGGACCTCATGCTTGCTAGGCAGGTGCTTATGCCGCTGAGCCATCTCACCGGCCCCAGCACAGACTTTCAAATAGACTCATTTTTGTATAATGAGAAGATGTGAGTAGAATTCTGAAATTTCTATGGTTGCATGTACTTTTTCTTCCAAACCAGGGCCTTGCGCATACTTAGGTCTCACTTTACCACGGACCTACACACCCCAGCCTCAGTTGTTTGTTCTGTTTCTTTTCTTTCCTTTTTTTTTGGTGCTGGGGATGGAACCCAGGGCCTCACACATGCTAGGGCAAGTTTTCTACCACTGAACTATACTGGCACCCCCTCCTCATCTTTTTGTAACACACACTTGACCAAAAATCACAAAAAATTAAGTTTATCTTTAAAAATATGAAGCTATTGCCATTTATAGAAACTTTGATTTCTTTGCTCTAAAGTTTCTATAAATGGCAATAGCTTCATATTACTGTGCTGTATTAGGGTAATTGTGCATTATTGATGCAGTCACAAAAAATTTTTGACAATCAGTTAAAGTTTTTTGCAGTGTTAGTGACAGAACTCAGGCGCTTGCACAAGCTAAACAAGTGCTCTACAACTGAGCTACAGTTCCAGCCTCTGACAATCAGCTTTATAAGGACAATTTTTGGTCCTGGATATTAAAACTGCTTCCAGTTTATGACCCAAGTATTTTTTTTTTTTTTTTTTTGTGGGTACTGGGGCGTCGACCTCAGGACCTCGCGCACCAACAGGCACCCGTGCCGCTGAGCAATATCACCTGCCCCTTTTTCGTATGTGGGTTCCGGGAGTTGAACTCGGGCCCTCGCGCTTGCAAGGCAGGCGCTTATGCTGCTGAGCCATCTCACCGGCCCTGACCCAAGTATTTAAGTGTACTTTTTTGTCACCCTCCCTGAGGAAGACCATGCAAACTCCCAACTCAAAGAGCATTGCCTGCCCAGCTGCTCAAGGTGGGAGGTGAGGACAGGAAGGCAGACACAACCTCTTTCTGCGGCCAGCTGGCAGCGCCCACTGCTTTGCCTCCCATCTAGCACTGCTGTTACTAATGTCTCCTCACTGAACACAATTTCACTATAACAATCTACTTTAAAAAGCCTGTGACATTTGATAACAATCAGAATTAACAGTTAACTTTGGAAAGCCCTAACTTTAAAGAGTTCCAAATAATTACATTATTGCAAATTTCAGATGGCCTTTGGACAGCTATGCTGAATTACTGAAGCATTTTCCTTTCTTTTTTTTTTTTTTGTGGGTACCCGGGGGGTCGACCTCAGGACCTCACGCACCAGCAGGCGCCCATGCCGCTGAGCAATATCACCGGCCCCTTTTTCATATGTGGGTTCCGGGAGTCGAACTCGGGCCCTCGCGCTTGCCAGGCAGGTGCTTAAGCCGCTGAGCCATCTCACCGGCCCTTGAAGCATTTTCTTTCTGCAAATGATCTGCATTCCTTAACACTACAGAATCAGGGCTACTGCTCTGGTCATGGTGGGCTGGGGCATGTGGAACCACCCTACTGTGGAGGATAACTAAGAAAGATGGATGAACAGAAACAGTTTCCTTGGGCCGGAGAGATGGCTCAGCAGCATAAGCGCCTGCCCGGCAAGCACGAGGTCCTGAGTTCGACTCCTGGAACCCACATAAAGGAAAAAAAGGACCCGTGATATCGCCCAGAGGCACTAGTGCTTGCTGGCAAGCTTGAGGTCCTGAGGTCGACTCCTGGTACCCACATTAAAAAAAAAAAAAAAAAAAGAAACAGTTTCCTTAAACATAAGAGTTCAGGAGAAACTGATGAATGTGTGAGAAAAATTGATATAGGAATCTATATGAAAGGAATAATAAGAGATGTAACCAAAGGTTTGTTTAAAAGAGTATTATTTATCACAGTATTTTTACAGTAGAAAAATATGCCCTGAAATATAAGTACTTCAAATTAAGGAAATACTTATATCTTGTCATACAGAATGACGTAAATTATAATTGCAATATGATAAATATGTGACTGGGGAAGCATAGTAGTATTTTTCTGAGTGCACGTATTTTTTGGTTTTCTACATATTGTAATGTAGAGCGATAGGTCAGTCTGAGGAACTGAGCAAACTATCTTTTTCCTCTAGTCTAGGCTATTTTTTTTTTTTTTTTTTAATGAATGAAAGTATTAGTTGCCTTATACAGTTTAAGGTACATGTACATGGGGGAAATAGTGTACAGAGGGTTTATCATTAAAAGCAACACTCCTCGTCCCACTTTCTCTGTCCAGCCTCACTCTCTCCTCCAAGGCAATCACTTATTTTTAATTTTTTCTTGCAGTGCTAGTGATGGAAACCAGAGCCTTAAACATACTAGGCAAGCTCCTACCATGAGCTGCACGCCCAGCCTAGGAGTCACTTTTAAAGTTTTTATTTTCAGCTCTTCCGGTGGTCCCTCCACACAGAACCTGAAACCTCAGTCCCTCACCAGCCAGGGCCACATGACACGAACCTACCCCCGCCCCATGAATGACGAGACCACCCCCTTCACTTCTCCTCCTCAGACTTTGCTTGCTATACACTACTGGTTCATCTACTGATTATTTCTGTGCCTTTAGAGAGAATGCCTGAGTACTCCCCCACTACGAGTGGTGATGAGCCCTCAAGGCCTTCCCACATTGCTTGTGTTACTTACCCACTTTCATTTTTATATCATCAAGATAGCATTTACCGGGCCGGTGAGATGGCTCAGCAGCGTAAGTGCCTGCCTGGCAAGTGCAAGGGCTCGAGTTCGACTCCCGGATCCCACATACGAAAAAGGGGCCGGTGATATCGCTCAGCGGCATGGGCGCCTGCTGGCGCACGAGGTCCTGAGGTCGACCCCCTGGTACCCACCAAAAAAAAAAAAAAAAAAAAAAAAGATAGCATTTACCTCCTGTCCTGCCCTGTAATCAAGGTTCATCTGTCCCATGGAGTTTCTAAGTGCCTTTCTCCTTTTTTGGTTGAGAAGTCACATGTTACTCACTGTTATCAATACAGAACTTGTTTCTTACTCTTCCTATCTATTGGCAGGGACCATTCTTGACTGCACCGTGGGGCTGGGATGGGCAGCGCCTCTGCTCACTGTGGTTTCCCTTTCCTGGCTGCCCCATCTCCAGGGTTGCTGGGGTCATTCTGATACCAGGCTGGTTTTAGTTCCTGTTTTTTTTTTCCAAAGCTTCCAGGATTGTCTCTGATGGGGTCCAGAATATGCCATTGTGGCATAAAATTATTCTGAGAAGAAGGCATGTGAGCTCCTGCAATCTTTCATCTGCCAAAAAGCAGGCCTCCCTCAAAGAATTCCAGTTATCGATTCCCTCCCTGGGAAGAATCAGGGAAGGTTGATCTTATGAGAAGTCCCCACATCACACTTAAACAGACTCGTCACAAAGACTACTGTGTTGCCCATCTAGTCTCCTAAGGACCCATTTATCTTTCCTAAAAGTTGACTGTTTACCCATATGTGCTGCTCCCACCTTTCCTAAGATGGTGTATAAGCCCCCATTTTTTTTTTTTGGAGTTCAAGCTGTTCAAGCTGGCCTGGAGCGCAGGGACTACAGGTGTGCAGCACGCTGGGTTCTTTATTACCATTCTAATGGGACCTCAAACAAAGAGAAGACACTTAAGTCCACGCTGCCTCCTTGGCTGGGAGGCATTCTATACCAGCTCACTCAGGTAAATGTGCAGAAGCTTTATGATTATGTCTCCTATGTGAGAACTACTCTCACCTTAGTGACTTATATAAACTATATGAAATAATTTGTATAGCCAGACACAGTGGCACACTTCTATAATCTCAGCACTCTGGGAGACTGAAGCAGGAGAATCACAAGTTCAAATCCAGCCTGGCAAAGTAGTGAGACCCTGTTTCAAAATAAAAAATTTAAAAAAGGCTAGGGATTCAGCTCAATGTGAAGGCTCCTGGAGTTCAATCCCTAGTACCACGAAAAAACAAAAACAAAAACCATACACAAAAATATTAATTCATTAAAAATTCTTCTTTTGTCTGAAAATAAAAAAGGGCTGGGAATAAAGCTCAGTGCACAGGTCCTGGGGGTTAGGGCCAGGGATATAGCTCAGCAGCACGCCTGGCACAAGATCATGAGTTCAATTCCCGGTACAAAAAAAAAAAAAAAAAAAGTCATGGGGGTTCATCCCCAGTACTTACAAAAAAAAAAAAAAAAAAAAAAAGTTTTACTTGGAAATACTTAAGTTTTATAAGAAAATAGGTAAGAGATTTTTCTATGTCCTTGTAATTAATTCTTTAGCTATTTACTTTCATAATAACAGAGATGACTTACCCAAGAAAATGTCGACCAGCATGTTCATAGTAAACCTTCCAGAGGGACCTACACGCTTTATATTACTTCTTCCTTGCGATGAACTATGTTCTTGAACAAATCTTATAATATTTTTCACATCACCAGTCACATCTCTTGTCTTGTAATCCTACAAATAAAAACATTACCTTCTGCTATAATTAAGACAATGATGGCTAGGTTGCTGGAGTTTAACATTAACTATGGTAGACTTATTGTAATTCATTTCCAGACTGAAAAGTTTTAAATGTTTATTCTTGTCTGAGTTGTAGAATAATTAGAACTCTACCATATCTCCTTTATTACTGTTTCACAGACATATATCTTGTCTTTCAAACACCTGATAGCACTCTGTGGGTAGGAAACACACACACACACACACACTCCTTCATTCCTCCTCCAACAGCATGCTGACCTTTGGAATGAAAAACACTGTCCACGCAAATTTGCAAGTTCTAACCTCTTTTGGGTGTGCTATTGTCAATACTTTTTTTTTTTTTTTTTTTGGTGGGTACCGGGGGGACGACCTCAGGACCTCACGCGCCAACAGGCACCCGTGCCGCTGAGCGATATCACCGGCCCCTTTTTCGTATGTGGGTTCCGGGAGTCGAACTCGGGCCTTCGCGCTTGCAAGGCAGGCGCTTAAGCCGCTGAGCCGTCTCACCAGCCCCTGTCAATACTTTTTTTTAAATCATCTCTCACTAGTTTCCTCTCATTTTCCTCAGTTGTCCCCAAACTTTGCCCACTTTTTAAAGTCGCCATTGCTAGATGACTGTGCCTTCATTTACTCCATTTCTTTATCCTGGCAATACTCAAAAGTGCTCATGATTCTGAAAAGCTATACCATGTTCCTGTGTGAATTTAAGAGTCTTCCAATGGTAAAGTCACCCAGAAGCTATCAGCATGATTATTTATAGTTTTTTTTTTAAAGGAGTAGCTTAAATGATTTGAATTCAGAAAGTACACATTATTATTATTTTGAGAATGAGACCTTTAAACACAGGTTATTGTTGGATTTAAAATACTCTACCTGTCTATGTTAGATCTTTTTGGATGTTTATACATTAGTGACATTTCTAAAATAACCTTCAACTGTCTGTGCACATATGTAACCTCAGTGTTTTGGATATGGATATATATATATATATATATATATATATATTTTTTTTTTTTTTTGGTCGGGGGGAGAGAGGGTTTCGCTGTGTAGCCCAGACTGGGCTCAAACTCATGGTGATCCTCCTGCCTCAGCTTCCCCAGTGCTGGGATTACATGTGTACATGTGTGTGCCACCATGCCCAACAACTAATATATTTTTTATAGCCTTCTAATGCTAAAGAAAACATATTCCACACAATACTTTATAAATGTTTCTATTTTAAATTACGATAGAGGAGAACCCTCTCCCTTGTTTTGTCTCTTGGGGCCCACATGGTGGAATCTACCTTGTATCTACTTTTTTAAATTAAGAGAAGAAATAGTTGGTCATTTCCTTAATTATAAAAGGATTTAAAAAATTTCTTGTTTTACCTTTGTTTTACAGCAGTTATCACAAGAAACATCAGGGTGTTTCCTACAAAACTCAGGATTAAATCCATTTTCACCAAAGTAAGCCAAAAGCTGTATTCTCCTGCATTCTGTTATATTTTCACAGTAATGTACCATGCTATACAAATTATTGAAGTGAGTCTCTTTTGTATGATGGTTCCCATCTTTTTCCACTGCAAGAGATGAAGAGCATAGTAAAATATACTTACTACGGTAGAAAACTAGAGGATATCACAGATATTTAGAATAGATTCATAGAACTTTATTATTATTTTTTATGGCACTAGAGATTGAACCCAAGGGGCACTCTATCCCTAAGCCGTACCCCCAGTCTTTTTTATTTTGAGACAGAGTCAGGCTCAGTTGCCCAGGCTATCCTTGAACTGTTAATCTTTCTGTTTGGCATGCACCACCATGCCCAGCTTTCATAGAACTTTATCAAATATGAAAATTACTGTTAACACCATTAGGTCAATATAACATCATATTATCTTATATTGTAATTCATTGGATATTTATGTTCACCTCAAGACTTTTGTCTTACAGAAACAAATGTTAGTTTTGCAAATTTGAGAAAATATTTTTGTTTGGGATGCTGGGGAGTGAACCCAGGGCCTTGGGTATGCTAAGCACAAGCTCCTACCTCTATCCCACATCCCAGCCCCTAAATTTAAGTCTTTTTCCCAAATCTTCATTAGCCCCAGTGATCTTTCCTGTATTTATCAGATAAATATATACTGGACTGAATATTCAATGGACAGGGCCTGGAACTACAGCAGATACGCTGCTGAGTAGCTAAGGGCAAGACAGTTTAGCCAGTGCTTTCAAAACTGTATGCCAGGGCCGGTGAGATGGCTCAGCGGCGTAAGTGCCTGCCCGGCAAGCGTGAGGGCCAGAGTTTGACTCCCGGAACCCACATACGAAAAAAGGGCCAGTGATATCGCTCAGCGGCACAGGCGCCTACTGGCACGCGAGGTCCTGAGGTCGACCCCCGGTACCCACAAAACAAACAAACAAACAAAAAACTGTATGCCAGCAGCTGGGGGTACAATCAGTGGTAGAGCACTTGTGGAGCATGCACAAAGCCCCGGGTTTAATCCCCAGCACTGCACAGAAAACAAACAAATAAACAAACCAACTAACCAACCAACTAACCAACTGCATGCCAAGAAGCCTGGGTTGCTGGAGTGACCTCACAGAGATATTTTAAATTTAGGGAAACAACATTACACGACATTGATGAATACCACACAAACTAACAGTCTGAGGTAGTTCATGGTTTTAACATCAGATTGTGCTATACCATTTCTTCTAATAATATGCCATCTTTGTAAAGCTGGAATTTTGGCAGTTGCTATGGTTAAAAACAAGTACCTCAAGAAAATGAATGTGAAACAAAACGAAAGTAGCCATGTCTGATTTGTTTCCAAGGTTTAAAAACTGCAGGTGCACACTTTCTATCAGTTAGCAGTCATGGCTACTTACGAATAAAGTAGCTGGGCATGGTGGCTCACACCTGTAATCTCAACACTCAGGAGGCTGAGGCAGGAGGATCACCACAAGTTCGAGGCCAACCTCGGCTACACAGTGAAGTCAAGACCAGCCTACACAACATGACCCTTTCTCAAAAATTATTTTTCCAGTTCATGAGTATTATTTTTTCAAACGGCTGCTAGGTTATGAGGAGTTAAACACTTATTAGATTGTTTAGACTTATACAGATGTTCCTTGACTTATGATGGAGCCACATCTTCATAAACACACTGTAAGTTGAAAATATCACTTGTCGAAAAACGCATGTAATACACCTAACTAATCTGCTATACATGCTAGCTTAGCAACACAGCACCATGTAGAACGTTGGCTGTACACCCTTTGACTGTGGCTACTGCCCAGCACTGTGAGAGGACTGGACTGCATGCCACTAGCCCAGGAAAACATCAGAATTAAAAATTCCTGGTGCAGATTCCACTAATGGTAGATAGCTTTTACATCACTGTAAAGTCCAAAAGTCATCAGTGAAAAACCATCACAAATGGGGGACTGCACAGGATTTGCTTAAAAACACAAATGGGGGGGGGGCCAGTGAGATGGCTCAGCGGCTTAAGCGCCTGCCCGGCAAGCGCCAGAGCCCGAGTTTAACTCCCGGATCCCACATACGAAAAAGGGGCCGGTGATACCGCTCAGCGGCACGGGCGCCTGCTGGCGCTCGAGGTCCTGAGGTCGACTCCCCGGTACCCACAAAAAAAAAAAAAAAAAAAAAAAAAAAAAAAGAAAAACACAAATGGGAAAGCAAATGTAAATACTCCTTTTTTTTTTTTGGTACTGGAAATTGAACTCAGGACTTCGCGCTTGCCAGGCAGGTGCTGTGCCACTGAGCTACATCCCCCGGTCCCTGAGAATCATTTTTATATAGTACAAAAATCATGGACTCTATAGAGTCAAATTAACCTAAGTTCCATTCGCCTCTGACATTTACTAGCTCTGGATCCCATTTTCCTCCTCTGTAAACAAAGAACTAGTAATAGTCTTTTCATTTTTTCTTTCCTTTTTTTTTTCCCCTCTAGTACTGGGCATTAAACCCAGGGTGACTCACCACTGAGCTACATCTCTAGGCCTTTTTAAAAATTTCAGACAGGGTCTTGCTAAGTTGCCTGGGCTAAGATCCTCTTGCATCAGTCTCCCAAGTAGCTGGGGTTACAGGCAGGTGCCACCACACCCAGCACTGTAATAGTTTTATCTTTTAGGGTTGTTATAAAGATAACATCAGTTGACATGTATAAAGCATTTAAAACAGCGTATGGTCAAATGCTAACAAAATATTACCTATCATAATTACCAGACTAATACCACTGCTCCCACTGCTCCCACTGCTCCTGTTGCTACTCTCAGGGATTTGGGGATAAGTTAGTTACAAAATCAATCTGAAGCTTGCTGTTCTCAAAGGAGTAATTCTATTTCAAAAGCTGGTTGTTATGGATAAACAGGGCAAGAAGATGATATATTCAGAGTCTGGCACTGTGCTTGGTAAGTGCCACTTGCCATGCTCAGCATCTCTGCCAGAGTTAATGAGAAAGTGGTCTCAATATAGAGAAACGTATTTAGCAAATATATTTAACTATCACCACAGAGTAGAAAAATGGGTAAAGGATATAATAAAATTCTAAAATGTGATTCACTTTGACCCAGTAAGTCTAAGTCTAGAAACTTATCCTATATACATAATAAGCACTAGCTGGGCATGGTGGCACATGCCTGTAATTCCAGCTCTCTAAATGGCTAAGGCAAGAGGACTGCAATTCAAGCCCTCAGCGTGGGCAACAGCGACTTAGTGAGACCCTGCCGCAAAATACAAGATAAAAAAGAGCTGGGGATGTACTCCAGTGCAAAGCCCTTGGGTTTAATCCCCAGTTCTGCTAACAACAGTAACAATAACAACAAAATTGCACAAATATTCAAAAACAGCTGAACAAGGATGTTTACTACTATATTTCTGACAAATGAAGAATAATACATAATCTAATATCTAATAAAAGGGGACTGGTTTAATCCTTTTATGCCTTTGGTGTGGCACATAAATTTTTTTTTCTCTTCAAATTCTTGTTCCTTGAATTTTTCTAGGTAACACATATGAACTTCGTGCAAAAATTTAAAAAACTGCAACCTTTGGCATAAATGGGTTAGCAAACAGTAATTCCAAAAACATAGTCTCGTTTTCCCATTTACATTTTAAAATACATGCATTTGGGAAAGGTAAACACCAAATACAAGATGTTGCCTGCCTCTAATGGGGAGAAGAGGGATGAGACAGAATTGGGGTGTACAGGGGCTTCAGCTCTATTGGCTGTGTCTTCTTTTTTCTCGAGACAGCCTCACTATGTTGCCCAGGCTGCCACATATTTCACTCTTCAACTCTTGGCCTCAATCTTTCTGATACAGCCTCCCTGGCAGCAATGACTACAAGCACACACCACTGCACCCAATTTTGTTTTATTTCTTCATGGTGGTACATAAGAGTTTATTGTTCTCCCCCTTTTAATCTTTCTTTGGAATATATGTTGTATGCAAGGGTGCTTGAGAAAATTGAGTCTGAAAGATACAAAGGAATCCAATTACTGAAGTTATTTCTTGGGCGAAACTATATGGCATGATTTGGAAATTTTTTGCCTTGTATATATCTGCATCATTTGAGTTTATATACATGCATGTACTGCTTTTATAATAAAAATGAACTAAAACAGAATTCCAATTTATATCCCGCCCCCCTCATCTAGGCAAGTGGTTTATTTAGCACTGGGCTACATCCCCAGCCCTTTAATTTTTTTGAGACAGGGTCTCGCTAAATTGCTCAGGCTGGCCCTGAACTTGTGATACTGGGTAGTTGGGATTACAGGTGTGCACCATGCCTCTGGTTTAAACATCTATTTTGTATTACTCTTTAAGGAAAACTGGACTCAAGTACCACAACAGCAAGAGTAGATTAATCTCCTGAGACTAAAAATGACAGAATGTCCCCAGAGAGCTCAGCTTACTCATTATCAGTCTCTTCAGTCTGGTCACATCATGGTAAGTATAGAAAAGCAGGCAGTGAGAGATTTCTCCATCTCTTCCAGCTCTGCCGGATTCTTGGTAGTAACCCTCCATGGATTTAGGGAGAGAGGCGTGAATCACAAATCGCACATCAGGTTTGTCAATCCCCATTCCAAATGCAATTGTCGCACAGATAACCTGATGTAAAAGCAAAAGCCTATTAGACTCAATGCATTTAAAGGAACATTTCAATAATCGATGCTTCTAGCAGCTCTATCCTTTAGTTTACTTTAAAATGTACTTGAATATCTTGACTTGCTCCCACTATTTATCATGGCTAAGATGAGATTTTCATATTGATGACTCACAACTCTATTGTGACCCCAGAAGGTAGAGAGCAGCCCAGTGTGGCAGGCTCGGTGTTCACAAGGGAGGGAGTGCGAAGCCATTGCAGCTGGCCCCTAATGTGCCGCAGGTATCTGTTCTCTGCGTCTGATACTGCGGTGTTATGGTGTTGCTCACATGGCCCTGATGCCATCCCAGTGGCTGTCCATAAGCGATGTACTGCTCAGGAGCTGTGGGGAGTCTACTGCTGCTTGCTCCTCCAATGGCTCAGGACAGCACAAGGTAACAATGGCATCCTCCCCTGCTCCAGCGCTAACCACCACCTCATCATACCCCACCTTCTTTTATCCAGCAGCTGATTTCCGAGTCAAGCTTGTGAAATTTTAGTTGAAACACATAATGGTAAAAGTCTGAGAGCAGCCTATATTAAAAAGAACAACAAGGCCAGGGACTGTGGATCTTGGCCTAAGCAAATTACTTAGTGAAGCAAGGTGACAGTCACATATCAGGGGCTCGACAAATTAGTTTTTAAGAATATCCATTTCAGTTGCCAATTTAGGACCTATTTAACCCAGACCAAAATGCTGTATTTACAGGCAAAATTACATTGTACAAATAAAGCTGCAAGTCCTTTTTTAGCACTTAAAAAACCGAATTGCTACTGCAAGAATAATATTTCAAAAGTAACAGAAATATTGTTCAGCCAGACTGAGCCTAAATGACATGATTTCAGTAGTGTGAGTACCAGAGAGGAGCTGCAAGCATGGGACAGCAACACCGGGAGGATGTTGGCCTGCACTCTTGATGAGTCATCCATCGAGACTAATGGCACTTTGATCGAAGGAGAGCTCCTAGGAAGGAGCCTACTGTCACTTCTGGTGGTGAAAGGCGGTGCAGCACATATGGCCAGGGCCTCTGAGAGTGGCCATCTCCCTGGTGGTGGGCACGCAGCCGTGCGGTAAGGTCTGCAGGCGTGGCGTAAGGACACAAAGATGCCAGCCCTTTCTAAAAGCTCTGACTTCTTTAATTGGGAAAACTGGCTTTGTTGAACTGTAAGTTTCTCTATTTCTGTGTTTTTTTTTTTGTGGGTACCAGGGGTCGAACTCAGGACCTCGCTCTTGCCAGCAGGCGGCCGTGCCGCTGAGCGATATCATCGGCCCTTTTTTCATATGTGGGTACTGGGAGTCGAACTCAGGACCTTGTGCTTGCCAGGCAGGCGCTTATGCTGCTGAGCCATCTCACCGGCCCCTCTGTGCTGTTTTTAAAACTTCAGGGTAGCATCATTTTTTATGAAGAAAGACAATGAAGTTTTAATCTACCTTGTGAATCTCACAAGATCAAAGCTGTCCAGGTGGTATAAGCTTACATTATACCGTGACTGTAAGGATTAGCTAGGCTGAGAGCAGAAAAATTTAGACCTTACTGTTTTAAATTCCCCCACCCCAGTACTGAAGCTTGAACCCAGGACCTTTGCACTGAGTTACATCTCCAGCCTTTTGAAATTCTGAGACAGAGTCTTGCCAAGTCATTAAGCTGCAAAGGCTGGACTTGAACTTGTGATCCTCCTGCCTCAGCCTCCCAGAATGCCATGATTACAGGCATGCACCAGTGGGCCTGGCCATGTATATGTCTTCAGTATAAGAATATATTTTTGTTAAATAATATGTATCTTCATTATAGAATACTTACACTAACAAAGATTTAAAAAACTTGAAAAAAATTATCCTTAATTACATGATTAGGAATAATCTTAAATTTTAGACTCTTCTGCATTCTGGGCTTTTTTCTTTTCTTTTGTCTATTCAGTTTTTTTGTAATGGTTGAGATTTTGTACTTCCGTCTTCTCTCTCTCATTTTTTTGCTGTGCTGGGAATCAAACCCAGGGCCTCCCACACACTAGGCAAGTGCTCTACCACTGAAGCATACCCTTAGCCAGAGATTTTGTACTTTTGAATCCTATTATTTTCTATCTTTCCCATCTTCATATATTAACAAATTTCCTGCTGGAGCCAGGTGTTGTGGCACACTCCTGTAATCCCAGCTACCTGAGAGGCTGAGGCAAGAAGATTGTGAGTTCCAGCTTAGCCTAGGCAACTCAGTGAGGCCCTGTCTTTTTTTTTTTTTTTAAGATAGGGTTTTGCTATGTAGTTCAGGCTGGCCCTGAACTCACAGTGATCCTCCTGCCTCAGCCTCTCATGAGGTGTCTCTCATAGCACTGCCACCAAAAATTAAGTAAAAATTTGCTAATTCCAGGAAAATATGCTGTTTTTATTATTATTATTTTTGAATTATCTTCTTTTATTTATGTCTTTCTTTTTTTGGTATTGGAAATCAAACTCAGGACCTCATGCTTGCCAGGCAGGCGCTGTGCCACTGAGCTAAATCCTGGCTATTATGATTATGATTATTATTATTATTTTTTTTTTTTGTGGGTACCAGGGGTCGACCTCAGGACCTCGTGCGCCAACAGGCGCCCGTGCCACTGAGCGATATCACTGGCCCGTTTTTCATATGTGGGTTCCGGGAGTCGAACTCGGGCCCTCGCGCTTGCCAGGTAGGCGCTTACGCCGCTGAGCCATCTCACCGGCCCTATTATGATTATTTTTGAGACAGGGTCTCACTATGTGGTTCAGGCTGGTCTTGAACTCACTATGTAGCCCAGGCTAGCCTCCTCAGACTCCCAAGTGCTGGGATCACAGGCATGTGCCACCATGCCCGGCTTATGCTGTTTTTAAATTTGAATTTTATTTTATTTTTTTGTATTTTTTTTTATTTTAAAGAGAAAAAAATAGAACAAAATTTCAAAACAACATAATAGGAGGGTAACAATGGTTAATACGTTACGTATTGTTATCTTTAAATTAGTTACTCAGGGTACAAGATATCAGCATTCAATTGTCCAAACAATATTAGCACAAACCTTTCTTTTCAATGAACTAAGCGAAATTAGTAGAGTATCTATCTTAACTATCTCATAGATATATATATATATACACACACACACACACAATTTTTTTCTTTTCCCTTCTTTCTTTTCTCCATTCCCCCATCCCAGTTTCTCTTTCCTTTTGAACAGTTTCCTCCTGTTTTACCATATCTATTGTACATTTTGTATCTTATTTATTCTTTCAGTTTCTCACACTAGTAAATTTGATTTTTTTTGTGTGTGTGGGTAGTGGGGGTCGAACTCAGGACCTCGCGCGCCAGCAAGAGCCTGTGCCGCTGAGTGATATCACCAGCCCTTTTTTCGTATGTGGGTTCCAGGAGTTGAACTCAGGACCTCGCGCTTGCCAGGCAGGCGCTTATGTCACTGAGCTATCTCACCGGCCCCCATAAATTTGATTTTTAGTAATGAGGAAAGCTGAATTTCTTTTTTTCCCTGAGACAGGGTCTCACTACATACATAGTTCAGGATAGCCTCAAACTCACTAAGTAGTCCAGCCTGGCCTTGAACTTACAGTGATCCTCCTGCCTCAGCCTCCAGACTGCTGGGATTACAGACATGTGCCATCACGCCTGGCTTGTAAAGTTGAGCTTTTTTTTTTTTTTTTTTTTTTTTTTTTTGTGGGTACCGGGGGGTCGACCTCAGGACCTCGCGTGCCAGCAGGCACCCGTGCCACTGAGCGATATCACCGGCCCCTTTTTCGTATGTGGGTTCCGGGAGTCGAACTCGGGCCCTTGCGCTTGCAGGGCAGGCGCTTAAGCCGCTGAGCCATCTCACCGGCCCAATTTGAGCTTTTAAAACACATTTGTACTTAGGCTTTTGTACAAGTACGTCTTACTTTCGAGTGATTTGTTTATAGTCTAGGCTCATTTACTGTTTGAAACTCATGTTTTTCTTATCAAAATTTTACAAGGTTAGCAGGAAGTGGTGGTGCACCTCTATAATCCCAGCACTCTGGGAGGCCAAGGCAGGAGCATCCAAAGTTCAAACCCAATCTGGGCAATTTAGTGAACCCTGTCTTTAAATAAAACAAGGGCTGGGAATGCAGGTCAGCGCAAAGAACCCAAGTTCAGTCCCCAGGGCAACAACAAAAATTTTACAAGTGCTTATGTTTTAAATGTTGAAAATAGATTCCTAGTTTGTTGTTGGCCTCTTAATTATATTTATTGACAAAGAAGTACTTAGCATTAAAAAATTTGTAGCAATTACTTCCTTCTGGGCTGTTTTAAGCTTAGGTTGTTCTCTACTCAGAATTCATTGTAAAATAACAATACGTTTATTTATCTGTAGTTTATTTTGATAAAAGAATCTAGAATGATTCCCCTCACCAGGTAACCTGTGCCTTTAGCTGGATAATTTCTCCTTCATCAATTTTTTTTTTTTTTTTTTTTTTGTGGGTACCGGGGGGTCGACCTCAGGACCTCGCGCGCCAACAGGCACCCGTGCCGCTGAGCGATATCACCGGCCCCTTTTTCGTATGTGGGTTCTGGGAGTCGAACTCGGGCCCTCGCACTTGCAAGGCAGGCGCTTACGCCGCTGAGCCATCTCACCGGCCCTCCTTCATCAATTTTTAATGCCTTCCATATCATTTATTGTTTTTACAAGTTTTCCAATCTATTTCTGAATTTCTGTTCCACTGATCTGTATATAATGTACTGTGAACCTGTGTTCATGTTTTTTTTTTGCCAAATTCTTGGTGATTTTTACTTGAACATTCTTCCTGGCAAACTTCCAAAAAAATTTATCAAAGGAAAGCCCACTGTAATTTTGATTAAATACGTGAATCCATTCAGGAAGACGGAAGCCTGTTATTTCAGGGCATACAGATCAGTGCGCATCTGAAAAGGCTGCTGTTGACTTCACTATAAGCGGCGGCGAGCAAGGTGTGAGGCTCTCCAGTCCCAGTGGCCCTCCTCTGCCTCTGCACACGGCCTCCTGTTTCCGTCCCACACATGCCAGGGATCTCTTCAGACAACATGTGACTACTATAATGGTTTTTGCTTCTCTGCTGTCTGCCTTGGGCACACTTACTATTCTTAGCCTAAACCCCAACTTTCTGTTGCCAGTAAACAACATTTCAATCCCCACCCCCCAATCAATTTTTGCCTCTTTCTCCTCCCATAACATTCCCAAGTTATTTACTACACCATGGACACAACTTCAGACTTATTTTGATGTCTGCTGCATTTAAGGTAAAATATGGCACCTGGCAGCCATCCTGGTTGATCCACTTGTGCTGCACCTCGTCTCTGGCAGTGTCACTGAGGCCAGCGTGATAAGCCAGAGCAGCGAGCCCGTCCTTCTGCAGTGTGCCTGCCATCATGTCACACTCCCGCCTGGAGAGGCAGTAAATGATCCCAGAGTCATCTGCCGAGAGACCAAAACAGTGCTGAAAAACAAGGACTTTTCACATAAATAATACAGTTTATATTATGTTCTTTAGGGGCGTGGGGGGTTTGCGCACAAGGTCTCATTAGGTAGTTCTGTCTGGCCTTGAACTCAACGTGTAGCCCAGGCCGGCCCTGAACTCAGCAATCCTCCCACCTCAGCCTCCTGTGTGCTGGGATTACAGGCATGCACCACAGTGCCCAGCTTTACATAACATTCTTAAAGTATATGAACCACAAATAGATCTCTATAGTGCTGTTAACAGGATGATCACACAGAATAATTCCAGCACGGAATTCACGCACTGGAAATGAGATCTGACTTTTAATCATGTCTCTGTGAATGATTTGTGAAATAGACCTGGACAGATCCTAGGCTGTATTCCATATCAGCTCTAATGGGAAGTCATCCTTATTCAAACTCTGTAGATATCATGTGGCAATACTTACCAAGAACCTCAGAAATATCTTTTGACTCAGTTTCCTCCTAGGACACTAACCTGGGAAATGAAGTGCTATAAGGACTTTTGCCAAAAGTCTTCTTTGTAATTTTAAAAATTAGAGGGCCGGTGAAATGGCTCAGTGGCATAAGCACCTGCCTGGCAAGCGCGAGGTCGTGAGTTCGACTCCCGGTACCCACATATGAAAAAAAGGGCCGGTGATATCGCTCAGCAGCACAGGCGCCTGCTGGTGTGCAAGGTCCTGAGGTCGACCCCCAGTACCCACAGGGGAAAAAAAAAAAAAAAGAAAGAAAGATTTTAATGGGCACATTATGGGAATAGTCAAGACAGAAAACTGTGGGATAAAATATACTGTAACTATTAAAAGTGTTTTCTAAGTTTATTAAGACATGGGAAGATGCTCAAGATGCAGAAAAGAAGTTACATGGAAAACCGCTATGAACTTCAGAATCTCACTTTAGTTAATACAACTCAAAGGCAAACACACTTGGGAGAAGCTACTAAAACAAAGGGCTGAATTATTCATGCACTGATAAAAACCAGAGGAAAGACACTAAAACCAGGAATTATAATATGGATGTGTAGGAGGGAGTATTTAATATATTTTTTGTTAGGGCTTATTGTTATCTAACAAATGAGGTTTTATAATTTCCAGAGTTAAGAGAGTTACAATAGTCTGCTCTATAAATACCAATTTGGTGCTATCATAATGCAAAAAGAAATTGTTAATATGCAATTTTATAAATTCTATTGTGGTGCTAACAGGACATTTTATCTATTACTTTTAGACATAATTCATCACATGGTTATACTCACATGGGTGATGCTTTCTGATCCATTCTAAGCAATCAAATGCCACCTTTTTAGGCTTTTTCGGTAATACATAGTATTTCAGATTATGTCTGTTAAAGCTCATGCTAAACCTAGAAGAAGCCCCAAACATAAGATGAAGTTATTATGAGAATATACAGCTGTAGCCATTGTCATGGACTGAATGTGTCTCCTAAGTCCTAACCCTCACTGCTATGGCATTAGGAGGTGGGGCCTCTGGGAGGTGATTAGGTGTTGAAGGTAGAGTTGTGAATGTGATTAATGTCTTTGTAAAAGCAGTGATCTTGCTGGCTAACCGCCCCCCGCCCGCCCATGTGTGTGACTACAGAAGGAAGACCACCATCTACAAAACAGCAAGAGGGAAGTCAACGAGATGGGATCTGTTGTCACACTGATCTCATCTCCCCAGCCTCCAGAACCACATCTCTGGATCTAAATACAGGCTAGGGTGGGCCATGTAACCGGCAGGAGGAATCTTCCCACTGTGTGGCATCCGCAGCAGTTGTCTTTCAGTTCTCATTCTGTCCCAGTTCACTGCTGGCCAGTCTGACTGAAGACCTTCTACTGGCTCTCAGACTTGACAATGTCGTGAGGGCTTTCCCCTCACCTCTCTTTCCACCTCTTCTTCCTGAGTTTACTCCTGAGGTGTGAATCATGCCCAAATGCCTGGCTCTCCCCTCTTCTCCACTGACTCCTTCAGCACTCCCACTCATTTAAACTGCACCCACATACCATGTCCATGAGCTCAACTGCTGTCCTCAGCTTAGATGTCTTCTCAGAGCTCTGAAGCACATTCCAACAGCTTTTTAGACCAGTGTTCTAAAACTGGGGTATGCATTCCTCTAAGGCAGTGATGGCAAATCTTTTTTTTTTTTGGTAAGTACCGGGGGTCGAACTCAGGGCCTTGTGCGCCAGCAGGCGCCCGTGCTGCTAAGTGATATTACCGGTCCTTTTTTCGTATGTGGGTACCAGGAGTTGAACTCAGGACCTCGCACTTGCCAGGCAGGCGCTTATGCCACTGAGCCATCTCACCAGCCCGGCAAATCTTTTAGAGCTTTCAGCAGTACAAACAGCCCACTGTGGCACGTGTGCCACAAGTTTGCCACCACTGCTTGAGTTCACAAAGACTTTCTCAGGGTACGTGTACAGATGATCTTCACGAATCCAGTCTCAGTTTTCACATGCACTTTTCCCCAGTGCTGATGTGAGAATGCTCCTACAGCCTACACGCCCTGCTGATGGCTCCTTTCCTATCTTTCCCTTTTACAATTGTCCTCCCGTGTTTTAAATGCAGTCAAACGAACCCCAATTTTCACCCATTCTAAACTTCACCATTGTGTCTTGTTGTAGAATATAAAAACCTCCAGGACATCAAACAAAACAAATTGAAATATAGTATGGGTGTAGGTGAAACTTTCTTTATTCAAAGCACCAGAAATCCCAGGTAGGGTTTCATGTCTTTACCCGTTTTACCTATTTCTGTCAAGGCTGAAGAGTAACACTGGGAACGAAGTATTCTGGCCCTTACTGGGAATTCCAATTCCAGATATACTGAGACTAACACAATGGAAACGAAGATGATTTTCCACTTAGAATGTTGTTTCATCCTTGACTATGATCACAGAATGCTTTACTTTGAGACTTGCGGGCCTTCTGTTGAACCAGAGCTTCAAAACACAACACGAAGTTTCAAATGGTAGAGGAATGTGTAGCAGATCATAGCAAAAAAGGTGGCAGATAAAAGCCTATACAGCCATGGTCTTTTCTTGCGCTGGGGAGGTAACCAGGGCTGGTACCTCACCATGCTGAGCACACACTCTACTCCTGAACTCCAGCCCCAGCCCCTCCAGGGATGACTCTGCTAATTTAAGGTATTAATTACAACCACTGCTACGGCAAAGGGAACTGCAACCTGATAAAAACAACTGCACAGGATAGAAATGATGAAGAAAATCTTGACATTTACTTGAGCAGATTGGCAATGCTGAATGTGGGAACGCTCCAGCGCCTGTGCATGAGAATGGTCTTGCCCTCCTCCTACTTTAAACCACTTTTTAATTTCAGAAAAGCGTTTTACCTACTTTTTGTATATTTTTTTAAAGCTTTGGGTTGGAAAGGAAAACCAAAACAAGTGTTGGGAAGGCTATGGGGGAATCAGAACCTCACACACTGCTGTGGGAATAATGTAAGGGATGCAGCTGCACAGTATGGCGATTCTTCAAAAGGTGAAATGGGCCGGGAACGGAGCTCAGAGGCAGAGTGCTTGCCCAGCAAGCAGAAGGCCCTGCATTCAATCCCCAGCAAAAAAGAGAGAAAAAAAAGTGAACAAAGTTACTATATAACCCAACAATTCCATTTCTGTAGCTAAAACAATGGAAAAGACCCTAATATCCATCAACTGATGAACAGAGAATGTGGCATGCCTATACAATGGAATGCTATCCAGCAACAAATCTTTTAAGACATTATACTAAATAAAGCAGTCACAGAAGACCACACATCCACTGATTCTATTTACACAGACAACCAGAACAGGTGAATCTGTACACAGAAAGTAGATTCGTGGTTGCCTAGGGCTGGTAGCAGGATGTAAGGGCAAAGGAGGCTGGACTGCTGAAGGGTCGGTTATTTCGAAGGTGACAAAATACGCTAACGCTGTGGTGAGGTACACAACTCTAAATGTACCAAACCACTGGACTGCACACTTGTTAGTATGTGAATTGTATGGTACGTGCATTATATCTCAATAAGCTGTTACTAAAACATATGGCACGTAATCTAAGATTTTTGATTTGTGACAATTGAAAATACTCAGAACTGTTTACCAATTAGTCAAATAAATTACTTTTACTAAAAATAATGATAGGAGATTAGAACATAAAGTCATAGATTACAAATCCAATCAGCCTGGACATAAATATCTCTACCATGAAAGGTAATTAAGAGCAATTAAGAGCACTAGTTAAGTGCTAATTAAGAGCAATATTCACATGCCTTGTTATAATGGAAACAAATAGAACCTGAGAGTTCATTACACACAACAAATCTTACTTTACCTGTTGGAAAATAGGGTATTGGGAATTACCAAATATCAAACTAGAGACAGTTCCTATCAGCTGATGACTGGGTAAATAAAACACAGAGCACCTATACAAAGAAATGTTATTAAACCATAAAAATAAGGCAGAGCATGGGGGAGTGGCTCAGTGGTAGAGCACATGCCTAGCATTCCCAAGCCATAGCCCAGATTGGTGCACAGTGTGGGTGACACTTGCAAATGTCCTCCGTCGGAGGAATCAGGTGTAGGTGAGGGGCCTGGGGAATGACTGCTAATGAGAACGCGATTTCCTCTTGGGGTGATGAAAGTGGTCTAAACTCAGTGGGAATAGGGGCACGATTCTATAAAAATATTTTTGAAAATTCCGCTAAATTGTACCCTATAAATGGGTAACTTGTATCTTGATAAAGATTTTTAAAAACAATTCTTGATTCTACTCTACCTTGACTAAAGTTGTACTATGTAGATGTGTTGCAGGTCTAAGATGTCACATCTGTGCCATGTGAAAATCAAGCATGAAAAATGGAGTCAACAGACAGGCATGGTGGTGCACACCCGTAATCCTAGCATTCAGGAGGCTGAGGCAGGAGGATCACCATGAATTCCAGGCCAGCTTGGGGTACACAGTGAGTTCAAGGTCAGCCTAGACTACATAGTGAGACCCTGTCTCAAACAAACAAACAAAACAAAAAAAGAAAAATGGAGTCAACTTGTGCTCAGTTTTGGTGCTTTCAGTACTGAGAAAGTTGTCACAGAGATGTTTTACTATGTAATTTACATGAACTGAAAAATGAAGACAGAATTTTTCATGTAAGGAAGTAAATCTAATTTGGCTGATTGGTTTGGCAATAAAAAACTGGCTTTGCTAATTATATCAATCATCTCCCCACTGCCCTTTTCTTTGAGGCAGGGTCTTGCTAGGTAACCCAAGCTGGCCTCAGACTGATGGCAATCCTCCTGCCTCAGCCTCCCAAGTGCTAGGATTACAGGCATGTGCCACTATGGCCAGATTCCATTATTTGAAAGAGCAAATCTACATCCACAAAGATTTGACAAAACTATATTTAAAAGCATATCACAAAATAAAAGCATTTTGTGAAAGCAAATCATTTGGAAAAGTATACTGAAACTAACAGGATTTTGATTTCCCCAACTCTTTCAAATGTATTGGGTACATGGTATAAGTTTTTGTTGAAAGAGTAACAAAGGGGCCGGTGAGATAGCTCAGCGGCGTAAGTGCTGCCTGCCAAGCATGAGGTCCTGAGTTCGACTCCCGGAACCCACATAAAGGAAAAAAAAAAGGGCCAGTGATATCGCTCAGCGGCACAAGCGCTTTCTGGCAAGCACGAGGTCCTGAGGTCGGCTCCCGGTACCCACATGAGAAAAAAAAAAAAAAGAAAGAGTAACAAAATAATCATTGTAAGTCCTAGTAATGCTGTTTTGTAAGGGTATATTTTCTAGGAAAAGTAAAGTGAGTAACTAATAATCTTGCTTATTTTGCCAATTAAATAGTTGCTAATTCTTTGCCTCCCACAAAGTTTGGAGGACCTAATTGAGATGTTAGCTGACAGATCATTAAAAATAATTTTTGATGACATATTATGATATAATTTTGGCATATACTGCAGAAAGAATTAAAATAATTGAGTGTTACTGCTATAATAAAATGTATTCCCTCCTCATCCACATGTTTATGTAAGCAAGCAACATTTCTCAGTACTTATATCTATTAAAAAAAAGCAATATGAACTGTTTTAATTAATCTGTAGATATGAGAACTAAAAAACAGAAAGTTGTATTTCATTAAGAGATACCTTTTTTTTTTGGTTGTGGGGACTGAATCCAGGCCTCACTCATGCTAGAGAAATGCTCTACCAATGAGCTTTCTAAAAGCCCCAGCCCTTTCTAAAAACTGTATTTTAAGACAGGGACTCTCCATTGCTCAGGCTAGCTTTGAATCTGTGATCCTTCTGCCTCAGCCTCCCAAGTAGCTGGAAAAGCAACATTCTCGTTCAACATTTATGCTCAAGAAGTATTTTAAAAATATATTTAAGCTGTTTTAATCAATTACGTATTATTAATTATTTTAATAATTCAACTCAAACACAAATGCAAAAACCAAATTTTTTAAATTTTTTTGAGACAGGGCCTTGCTTTGTAATTCAGGCTGACCTTGAACTTATAGCAATCATCCTGCCTTAGGCTCAGGCATGTGCTACCACGCCTGGCTTAAAAAACAAATTTTAAAATATATACTTTTTTCTAGCCGGTAAGTATTACAGAGTAAGCAAAAGGATTTCATGTATAAAAACACATCACCTCAGGCATACTCTGGGAGGCTGAGGCAGGAGGATCAAAGTTTGTGCCCAGCCTGGGCAGCTTAGTAACTTAGTAAGATCCTGTCTCAAAATAAAAAACAAAAAAGAGCTGAGAATATAGCTCAGTGCAAAGGCCCTGGGTTCAGTCCCCAGTTACACAGAGAGACACAAACACAATATCCAAATATACATACATACATACATACATATGTATCTCTCCATAGATAAAATTCTATGGGGAAATGAAAGAGAAATGTAAGTTCAAAAAGAAAAAGAATAATGTAAAATATCTGACTGCTAAAGAGTTACCCCCATGCTGTTTTTTGGCAGCAGCAGGTACTGAACCCAGGGCCTTCATACTAAGTTGCATCCCCAGCCACCACCCCCATTATTTTGAGACAGGGTCTTGTTAAGTCACTAAGTTGTCTAGGCTAGACTCGAATATTTGATCCTTCTGCCTCAGCCTCCCACCGTACTGGGACTACAGCTACGTCTGGCTGCTAGGTAACAATTTTGTTTATAAATGTTGACATTTAGCACATACCACATTCTATTTAAACTCCTGTTGAAAAACTTTAGGTGTCAAGTTAAAAATATGCAAGCGGTAGGTTTCCCTGACTCTTTTTTTTTGTGTGTGTGTGTGGGTACCGGGGGGTCGACCTCAGGACCTCGCGCGCCAGCAGGCGCCCGTGCCGCTGAGCGATATCACCAGCCCCTTTTTCGTATGTGGGTTCCGGGAGTTGAACTCGGGCCCTCGCGCTTGCAGGGCAGGCGCTTAAGCCGCTGAGCCATCTCACCGGCCCCCGTGACTCTTTCAGGAGGTACATGTAACAAGAACTTGGGATGATGCTGCCTCAGTGACCAGCAGTCATCCCTCAGACACCCCAAACACCACACACCTGAAATCCAATTCTTTATCCATCCTCCCCTCCAGCAATGTAGTAGTCACCTGGCCCAGAAACTGGGTAAACAGCTACATCCATCCTCCTGGTCGGAATCGCTGCCAGTCTCCCAGATTCTGCTCATCTCCGGACCCCTTCTTCCTCAGTTCCTAACACCACCACCACCACCACCTCCACTACCACCACCACCTCTACCACCTCTCCCCTAGGGGAGTATAAGGGGCTCCCCACGGGCTGCCCTCCTCTAACCTCATGCTCTCCACTCCGTCTCCTCTTTCACAGCCCAAGTTATCATTTGACCCTTGAGCTCAGATCAAGCCACCTCCCAGCTCAAAGTGCCTGCATGAGAACAGAGTCCAGACACTCCACAACCATCACACGCAAGGCCCCGTGAGCTGGCCTCAAGCTGCCTGTGCAGGCTCATCTCTTCTCTGTTTCCACTTACTCAATGGATAAGGCCATTCCTCGGGCCTGACCTAGATGTTCATGCCAGAAACACCTTCGGTCCTGGATTCACACTTCTTCCCTACTTACACACTGTTCACCTACCACTTCGCAACGCTGTAACAACGCAGACGGTATCAAGTGCTGAGGATGTGGAGAAACTGCAGCCCCTGCACACTGCTGAAGGTCACAGGAAATGGTGCAGACACTTTGGGAACATTTTGGCAGTTTTTCTTTTTCTTTCTCAGTACTGGGAATTGAACTTGGCACACCCCCAGCCTTTTTTCTTTTTTATTTTATTTTTTTATGTGGGTACCAGGAGTCGAACTCAGGACCTCGCTCTTGCCAGCAGGCGCTTGTGCCGCTAAGCGATATCACCAGCCCTCTTTTTCCTTTATGTGGGTACCAGGAGTCGAACTCAGGACCTCGTGCTTGCCAGGCAGGTGCTTACACCGCTGAGCCATCTCACCGGCCCCTTTTTTATTTTTTGAGACAGGTTGTGCCACTGTGCCCAGCTTAGTTTAGTAGTTTTTCAAAAGGTTAATCATATAAATACTATATGACCCAGCAATTCCACCCAAACAAATACGCATATAACTTGTACACAAATATGCAAAGCAGCACCATTCATTTTCCAAAACAAAGGAAATAAATCAAATATTCATCAATGATGCATGGATGAATAAAATATATCCTAGTATCCACAAAATGGAGTATTACTTGGAAATTAAAAAGGACTATGCTGAGAGGCTGAGTCAGGAAGATCACAAGTCCAAGGCCAGCCTGGAAAATTCCACTGTGAGATACTCCCTCAAAACAAAAAATAAATAAAAAGGGCTGCAGGTGTAGTTCAGCAGTAGAGCACTTGCGTATCATGAGCAAGGCCTGAGTTCAATCCCCACTACAAAAAAGAAAAAAGAAAAAAGAAAGGAGAAAAGAAGGGAAGGGGAGGGAAGGGGAGGGGAGGGGAGGGGAGGGAAGGAGTACTGATACACTCTATAACATGGACGAATCTTGAAAACATGCTCACTGAAAGAAGTCAGTAACAAAAGGCCATATAATTGTATGATTCTATTTAAAGGTTGGGCATCCTTAAGTTGGAAATCTGAATTGTTCCAAAATTCAAAACTTTTTGAGTCTCAACACAACACCAAAAGTGGAAAACTCCCCACATGACCTCATGTGATGAGCTGCAGTGAAAATACAGGCACACTAAACATATTATAAAAAATTATCTTGGGCCGGCGAGATAGCTCAGCGGCATAAGCGCCTGCCTGGCAAGTGCGAGGTCCTGAGTCCGACTCCCAGAACCCACATAAAGGAAAAAAAGGGCCGGTGATATCGCTCAGCGGCACAAGCGCTTGCTGGCAAGCAGGAGGTCCTGAGGTCGACTCCTAGCACCCCCCCACACACAAAAATTATCTTTAGGCTTTGTGAATATGAGGCATAAATAAATTTGGTGTTTAGACTTGGATCCCATCCCCAAGTTATCTCACCATGTATCTACAAATATTTAAAAAGCTGAAAACAGGAACACTTCTGGCCTATACATGAAATGTCCAGAACAGGGAAAAATCTATGGAGGCAGAAAGTGGGTGAGTGGTTGGTTGCCTAGGGTGGAGAGGGGAAGGAGTCACTATTAGGTATGCAGTCTCTTTTAAGGAAGACAAAAATGCTCTTAAAATAGATAGTGGTGATGGTTACACAACCCTATGAACCAACTAAAAAACCCCAGTAAATTGTGTATTTTAAACAGGCGAATTTTATGGTATGCAAATTATATCTCAAAACAGTTGTTTAAACTATTCAGAAAGCCACACCTCCTACAATACAGTACCTGCTTCCTTTATAAAATGCTAGTTGACCCCTCCTCAAAAGTTATTGTTCCATGGGGTTAATCTTGCTTTTCTAAGTTCCGGCAGTCAGAATTTATACCTCTAATCACTACTTTTTTCTGCAATCTGGAATAGTATTTAAAAAGTTCTTTTTTTTTTTTTTAGTATTTAGAAAGTTCTGAAACTAAATTATTGGGGTTTAAGTCCTTGCCAATACTTATTAGGTATACAAATTTGGGCAAGTTACCCAATTTTTTTTTTCTCTCTCCCCTTCCTCTCCCCCCTTTTATCTCTCCCACCCAGTACTAAGGATTGAACCCAAGGCCTTCAAACTGAGCCACATTCCCTAACCTTTATGTTTTTTTACTTTGAGACAGGGTCTCATTAAAACACTGAATTGCCTGGGCTGGGCTTGAATTTATGCTCATTCTACCTCAGCCTCTAAGAGTGGGTAGGGTTATACATGTGCACCACCACACCTGGCTTGTTTGTGCCTCAGTTTCTTTATCTGTAGAATGGTATAAAGAAAGGATTACCTACCTCACAAGACTTGTGTGGGTAACATGCATAAAATGCCAAGAGCAGTGCCTGGGGGCTCGATATGAAGCGTTATCTATTACTAGTGCTCTATCATAGCCACTTCTCTCTTTGGTCTCTTACAGACCATCTTTGAATGCCCTCGGGGAGTGGCACAAAGCCTGTGTTATCAGCTATGCTTGGATCTCCCAAAGGGGACAAATACTATCACAGACTGGCAGGGGAGAAGAGCATGGGGTCATAGCTCCAATTCTAGGGATGCCTGACTTCACCAGAGCCACAGCACAGCAGCAACTGGGCAAATTTAATCCAAGCAAGGGCTACTGTCAGAAAAAGATCAGGAAACAGTGTACCAGAAAGTGTTCCTTAAAATCTTCCACTACATGATTTATATCCACCCAAATGCAGAAGTATCAAATATAGTAAGGAGCCAACAGACACCCCAATTTACACATTTTACCCACATTTGCCAAAACCCCTCCATGTTTTATTTATTCATTCTTCCTGAGCACCAATTATGTACAAGACACCATGTGCTAGCTTCCTGATGTGTAAGATTTTGCTTTCCCAGGTAGATCTTCTCCCTATGGTAGCGTGGAAGAGATTCAAGGGGTCCTTCTCCAAATAAATATGTGCCCTATTTACTCAAACATAAATCACAAATCCTACACTTAACAAAAGTTATGCGAATGTAAAGAGAATTTGTATAATTTCTTTTAACTATGGGCTTTTTCAATTATTATAACTGACTGAAAAGAACAGGACTGGGGATGTAGCTCAGTGGCAAGAGTGCTTGCCTAGCATACACAAGGCCCTGGGCCAGAAAGTCAGCACCACAAACAAACAAACACCCTAAAATGTCACAGTAGATTGCACTGCATAAATGGGTAGAAAAAAGCAGGGTGTATCATACATGGAAAAAAATCCAGAGATCAGTGTAGTACTTGTAGAAAGAGATTTCTAGCATATATTTATTAGAACCTAAAGTATAATGGGACACTTTAGTGTTATAATGCCTATCAATTATGGAAGTAAAACATTTCCCCCCAATCTTATGCAAACACTCTTCTACAAGTAAGATTAAAATACTCTGCTCCAAATTTTATGATTACACACACAAAATTCTGAGTACTCTCAAAAATTCTTGCACTTGAGTATGATCATTAGTTCTATAAAAAAGTGCTATTAGCAACAAAATATTTAGGCTGGAACCCAACAACCTGGAGGCTGGAAGAAACTCAAAGTGCTTGAGTTCCTTCGTTTAGATCAGATAATTTAGAAGCTGCCAATTTAATCTGCAGTTATCTTAATCTCATGACCCCCTTCATATGGAACTTTCAGTTCTGCTCATGACTCTGAGAGATACTGTTGTCATTTTTACTTCTTACAATATTTATAGACAGCTTATCTTTCTTTTTTCCTTTCCTTTCTCTTTCCCTTCCCTTCCTTCTTCAGATAGAGTCCTGCTGTGTTGCCTGGGGAACTCCTGAGCTCATGCAATCATCCCACCTCAGTCTCCTGAGTAGACGGGACTATAGGAGGTACCACTATGTCTTTATTTTCAAATGAACAAAATTAACAAAAGTTGGGTTTCAAATATTCATTGAAGTATTTTGTTCGTTCATTCTAGTAATGCTTTTACCTCAAACTCAAAGCAATGCTAATAAATTAGAAGGAACTGTGTGTGTGTGTGTGTGTGTGTGTGTAGTGCAGCGCAGCGCAGTGCAGTGCGGTGCAGTGTTGGGGATTGAACACAGAGGCTCGTTTGCTAGATTAATGCTCTACCCATAAGCTTCACCCCCAGTCCATTCTTATTTTGAGACAGTGTCTTGCTAAGTTTCCCAGGCTAGTCAAACTTGTTATCCTCCTGCCTCAGTCTCTCAAGTAGCTGAGATTATAGGTGTATACCACCATGCCTGTTGGAAAACAGATTTTAATTTTGGTACACAAACAGATGTTAAATAAATATTTGATCAATGAACCTACTAAAAAAGGCATCTCTCTAAAAACTCAGGTAGATACAAGATAATCCAGTACAACCTAGATACATATGGGAATATAGTTTACAGTGGTTTTTGTTCTGGAATAAGTATGGTTTTGGTGGCAACAAAAAGTTTGCTGCTGCTGAAATGAAGACGAAGTGAAAAGCTGTTCCACGTGGTTTCTGGACTGCTTTCAGCACTCTGGATATAACCAGGACTTCAGGAGAAAATGACAAAGCAGAGTCATCTGATCATGTCATGAGGGGTACTCTGTGCTACAGGGAATCCAAAATGAAATAAAAACTCATTTATTGTTGGAACTGTATCAGGGTCAATAGGTAGAGCGTGCAATTTATCTTTATTTTCAAAGTAGGTGCTGGGGTAGAGTTTCAAATTTTGTAAGTGAAAAAAAGCCCTAGGGTCCTGGTTCTCAGAATTAGCTGCACACTGGAATCACTTGAGGATTTTAAAAACACATCCCGGCTCCTAGCCCCACATTTTTTTTTGTGGGTACTGGGGGTCGAACTCAGGACCTCACGCGCCAATAGGCGCCCGTGCCGCTGAGCAATATCACCGGCCCTTTTTTCGTATGTGGATACCGGGAGTCAAACTCAGGACCTCACACTTGCCAGGCAGGTGCTTATGCCGCTGAGCTATCTCACCGGCCCCCACATGTTCTTTTTGAACCTGAGTATGAGCTGGGTATTGGGATTTTTAAAGTCCCACAGGTGATTCTGATGTGCAGCAACTCTGACTACCTTGGGGCCTTTTAAATGCCTGACTTGCAGCAACTTACACCTGCGGCCTGTGGATCTTCAGCTGAGTGAGGATGTCCGTCTGCACCCTGGGGTTGGCAGTGGCGGTGAGAGCCATCACTGGAACAGAAGGGAACTTCTGGCGAAGCATATTCATTCTTTTGTAATCTTGGCGAAAATCATGTCCCCACTAGTGGGAAAAAATATTCCTTTTCAGACTATTTGGATCTTCCTTCTATAAATTACCAACATTGGTCAATATATTAAAACCACTTTATTCTTCAGTGAAACGGCAGAACAGTTCATTCAATATGGATTTTCCTCAGTTATGAAAAGATCATACTATTGAAGGTACAAACTTACTGATATTCCAAGAGGGCCGGGGCTATAGCTCAGTGGTAAAGTGCTTGCCTAGCATGCTTGAGGCTCTGGGTTTGGGCTCCAGTCACCAAACAAACAAACAAACAAAAAAAAACCCACCCCAATATTTTATGATGTAAAAGCAATATTTACCTGGCTTACACAATGTGCTTCATCAATGACAAAACGTGCCAAAAGCTTCCTCTCATACAGATTCTCCAGAGTAGAAATCAGCCGGTTACTTGCACAGACCTAGACCAGAAACACACATGATATCTAAACATATCACCTTAATGATTTTTTTTTTGTCTCTAAGTTCTATTACAATTAGGCTGTGTTAAAACATCTATATGAAACTGGCTCTTCTTACAGTCTACCAGGAGGGGAGCAGAATAACAAACCTGACACTTTAGAATGTCCGTCCACATTCGGCAAGCAGCTACTCATTAGGTCAGTGGCTCTAAAATTTTATTCTGACTTGATACATCTGAGGGCCACCATATGTTTATATTGGTAACAGGATTAAACATGTATATTGTGTGTGTATATGTTGTTTGGGGGAAATTATGTAGACATATATTATATCTGTAGAAGTTAAGTATGGATATATTTTATAGGTTTGTCCGTGACAGGGTCTAGAACCAATCACATCCAAGTAGTAACAAATACACCTAGCACCCACGTCTTGACAGAGACATGGGAAAAGGACACAGACGTCAGCTTGATGACCTATCCCACTGGTCAAATCTAGGACAGTTATCAAAATACACAATGATGGTGGAAGATGTAGCTCAGTGAGAGCACTTGTCTAGCATGTGTGAAGCACTGGGTTCAATCCCCAGCACTGAGAAAAAAAATTATATACATATATATATACACATATATATGTGTAACTTATTACATAATAAAATATTTATATATGACAACTGACTGTAACCCACTGAATCCATGAGTTTATACTGATATAAATAAATATGAGGGATAAAATGGAAAGGTTTTCCTTATGGAAGAATGACAACTAAATTAGGAAAAAAAAATAGTAAATTTGGCATCCATTACAGTAATTACTGATTTGGGGACGCATCATCAACAGATGCTAAAAATTGTGAGTAAAACTTTGATGACTAACAGGGTATTTACATAGTCTCAGAAAAAGAGTCACTACAGTTGGGAAGTCTTTAGGTCCTGCCTTAGCCACGGGGGTCAGTTAACTGACATTACCAGAAGGAAACACGAAATAAACTCAAACTGAAGAATAGTTCTTAGAACTGGCCTTTATACTTAAAAAATGCCAAAATCATGACAAAAGGGAGCAGATGTTTACCTGAAAGGAGATTAATCTAGGTTTTTCTTTTGCTACAAAGGGCATTATTAGACAACTGGTGAAACTGGAAGATGGTTTATAGATTAAGTAATATTATTTTATCAATGTAATTTCCTGGTTTTGATAATTATATTAGTGTTATGTATAAGGATTCATTATTTTTAGAAAATGCACAGTGAAATATTTAGAGTTAAAAAGATATCATGTCTGGAACTTTCGATCAGATATTTGAGAAAAAATACAGAAAGAATAACAAAGCGATTATAATAAAAGGTTACCATTTGGGGGTTTCTGGGTGAAAGTTAACATGCTGTACATCAAATATTACGTTGAAGTTTTAAAGGCATACATAGTCTAAGGGCCTTCAATATTATATTTTAAAATAATGATAGAATACAAACCTTCTCTGGAGTAACATACAGAAGTTTTATAATTGGGTCTTTTTTTGATAGCTGGAGGTAAATACTTGCAGCTTCAGAGTCAGTCTTATCACCTGTCAAATATGTAGCTGGAATCTTAAGTGTAAAAGTAACATATTTAAATTTTATACATTAATCTGAATTATATTTTTCTTTAGGTTTTATAAATATTTTATAAGTCACATATCAAACCTATTGAAGGAAATATATATCTCATAATAATAGCAGTTAATACACATATTTTTAAAAAAACTTTATCAGGCATAACTAAAAACAGCCTTCCCATTATTTATATCCCTTACTTTTTTGTATTTCTAAATAACATAAATATAAGTGTAGCACACAAGAAATTCCAATCCTAGGGCCGGTGAGATGGCTCAGCGGTGTAAGCGTCTGCCTTGCAAGCGCGAGGGCCCGAGTTCAACTCCCGGAACCCACATACGAAAAAGGAGCCGGTGATATCGCTCAGCGGCACGGGTGCCTGTTGGCACGTGAGGTCCTGAGGTCGACCCCCCGGTACCCACAAAAAAAAAAAAAAAAAAAAAAAAAGAAATTCCAATCCTAACTCTGACTGCATTTTTTTTTTAGGTAAATGTGTTTTCTAGGTTTTAAGGCACAGTGACAGCAAGGAGGCCAGAACAGTGGCACATGGCTGTGCTGAAGTGCTTTGGAAGAGAACACCAGACCAGTGGTCTTGCTGAGGTGTGACTCATAACCCTGCAACCGATTCCGTTGATGACAATGTGAAGAATTCAGTAGAGTACAGTCATATACTTCCTTAAACTGTCATGAGGAAAAAAGACATATGTGTGTGGGCACATACATGTGTATTCATTTTAAGACATAAGGGAAGGAGAACTATGCTGATATGGTAGTAGCAAAAAAAAGAAATCCCTTTGTATTAATAAAAAAATTAATTAGGAAAATATAAATTAAAAGTTCTTACTAAAATACATTCTTATAAAAGAAAATGAGATTGAATTACAGATGCTTATATGTATTGGAATTTTCCAACACTTGTGCTTAACTATACAACTGTTGTTACTCTTATAATTCAAGAACTTACTTAACACAAAGGTTATCTAAAGTACTGAAATGTACTCCTAAGGCTCACTTTTATTAGTGTTTTTTAAAATTTAAAAAAATTTTTTTTTTTGGTGTGTGGTTACTGGGAGTTGACCTCAGGACCTCGTGCTTGCCAGAAAGCACTTGTGCTGCTGAGCGATATCACCAGCCCGTTTTTCGTATGTGGGTTCTGGGAGTCGAACTCAGGACCTCGCGCTTGCTGGGCAGGTGCTTATGCCACTGAGCCATCTCACCGGCCCTTATTAGTGTTTTTGTCTTATAACTAACTTACATCCAATGAAGTCAGCTTTTGGACTTGATCTACTATTAGTGACCTCAAGGGAGAAATGACAATAGTGACCCCAGGAGAAACACAGGCAGGGAGCTGGTAACACAAACTTTTGCCACCTCCTGAAAGACAAATGATGGAAAAAACCTGTTAGCTTCTATCTTGAAAATATGAAGGTAAACGATGCAAAGGAAATTACATACAATATTAAAAAAATTCATATGCTACCAAGTGTGTGGCCCACAGTGTCAACAATGTGCTACATTGACTGAGACAAACTATTTAAGCAATTTCAATGTGTAAAAGTGATCTTTTAGAATATTTACTATAGGCACATGAAAGAGCAAAAGCAAGATTCAGGGCAAGAAACTGAAATGCAATAGAACTGCTTAAAAAGTTTACTTGGGACATCTAAGCATAATAACCTTTTTATTTCTGGCAGTATAAAAGGTGTCTAAAAACCATGATACTAGGACTAAAGTAATTACTTTCTATATAATGCATATATTTTTAAAGAGTTGGAATGTAATGGAATACACAATACTGGGCCGGTGAGATGGCTCAGCGGCGCAAGTGCCTGCCTGGCAAGCGCAAGGGCCCGAGTTCAACTCCTGGAACCCACATACGAAAAAGAAAAGGGCCGGTGATATTGCTCAGCGGCACGGGCGCCTGCTGGCGCACAAGGTCCTGAGTTCAACCCCCGGTACCCACAAAAAAAAAAAAAAAAAAAAAAATACACAATACTAAAAACCACTAAACATGACCCAGCACCCCTCTGACCCAGAGGCACTTTCAAGATCCCAGCTCTTTCAGCAGTGTGGTGGCGCACGCCTGCAATCTCAGCACTTAGGAGGCTCAGGTGAGAGGACTGCTGGGAGTTTGAGGGTAGCCTGGACTACACAGCACGACCATGTCTCAAAAAACAAACAAACAAACAAACAAGATCCCAGCTCTTTTTCACCGTTAGTATGAGCCTTCTAACACTGACTAGCTGGGGGTTGGAGCTTGAACTCTCAGCATTCCCATTAGTAGAGTAACAGTCCTAACCTCCTTTGGAAATAAAAAGGTAAGACTACATTTGGCTGTCCTAACAGAAGATGAACAAAAAATCTTAAAAGACCAAAATATTCTTGCCATGTAACTCTGACTCAAAATGCCAAGACAATGAGGACACATTTCTTCTTCGCCCCCTTTTCCTCCTCCTTCAGTGCTGGGTACAGAACCCAAGGCCTTGCACATGCTAGGCCAGTGCTCTGTCACTGAACTATACCTCCAGCCCCATATACACATTTCAAAATAACTGAAATGATCATGCAGTACTCAATTTTCAATTTTACCAATTTAAAATGACAGAAGCTGGTATTAAGCAATTTTTAGGACTTCAATTTTTTTCTTGTAACTATTCATTACACCCCTTCTTTTTTCACATGAATAGTAGGTAAATTCATTTTGCTATATATGTGGAAATGTCAAGGAAAGAACAGAATGTGAAGAGTAAAAAAGAAATGCTGTAACACATAATTAGCTATATGTATGGAGACAAGCCATTTAACCTTTACTAGATGTCAATTTTAACGTCTGCAACATGCACTAGATTAGTGGTTAAAAAAAATTTTTTTTTGTCTAAAATAAGCCTTATCTTGAATTGTTACAGTCAAGAAGTTGAAACTGGGGTGGAAAAGACCTTTAAAATGCCAGGATCCTTTCCAGTGTAGAGTTTTCAAGGGCCAAATTAGGACTGAAACAGAAGATACAGAATGACCAATGAATTAATAAAATTTGAAGTGTTGGTTAAGCCAACACTGTCTTAATTTTAAAATGAGTTAGAAAAAATTCAGATCCCTAGTCAACATTATGTAATAATGACGGCAATATCTAACTTGCTAAAGCAAAAGACAGAGGGAGGACTACCTGTAGGTACTAAAATTCCAAATTCTCCCTGTTTCCTATCCTTGTTGCTTATTTAATATTCTTATATGGATGACTATAAATTATCAGTGTTACAAGCTTTATCAGGAGAGTGAAAAGTCTTTTTTTCTCCTTGTTGCTTTAATTTTTTTCAAATCAGATTTTATTGGTACATTTTAGATATACACAGTAATCACATTCATCATAGAGCATTTGTACCTAGCAGAGTGAAAAGTCTTGGATTCTTTTTTTTTTTTTGTGGGTACCGGGGGTTGAACTCAGGACCTCGCACGCCAGCAGGCGCCCGTGTCGCTGAGCGATATCATCGGCCCTTTTTTGGTATGTGGGTACCGGGAGTTGAACTCAGGACCTCGTGCTTGCCAGGCAGGCACTTATGCTGCTGAGCTATCTCACTGGCCCAAGTCTTGGGTTCTTCAAAATAGGGGGCAAGAAGGAATGCTGAACACTTTATGGTCACATCCTCACTGCACATGCGGAGGAGATGGGTGGAGGGTAAAGTGCCTTGCCTGAGGTCACGCAGCTTGGGAGAAGCAGAGGTGCCCTTCAAGCCCATGCTATTATTCTATAGCTGATGATTTTTACCACCTCTTACCACTAGACTGTATTTAAAAAACTGTTAGAAACCATCACAGCCTCTAACAATGATTTTTTGTTGTTGTTCACTTTCCAGGCTTATTTATATCAGAAAAAAGAAAAATTCCAGATCAAGTCAATACAGTGAACTTTGAGTTAAAAATCTTAAAAGGGCTGTAAACTTTATCATGTCAATAACTAGAATAAAGAATATGAGATGATACACTTCTTACAATGGCATGAGAGGTTTAAGAGGTCTCTGATAGAAATGCTGTGTAGGTGTTCTTTTATTTCTATTAAAGAGCTTTCATTTAACATCTGCCAATGGAGTCTTGCCAATTCATATCTAAAAATACATACCAGTGGGCATCAGGATAAAACAGTCTTCACCAAGCAGTGCAGCATTGATCGCCTCAAGCTGATTAGTTCTAAAATTATGCAGGCCAAATTTTTTGTGAAAAATCTTCATCATTTCTTTTGTATGAGGAAAACTAAGACTTTGGAAGCGTTCCTGCTTTGTATTTCTGGATGCTAAATTTTGCGTCAACTTGTCTATGAAAACATTAAGAAAAGTCAGTGCATTAATGTAACTACAGTTTTAGCATTTAAACTTGCCCTTGCAGAACAATTGGCATGCCTACGGCACTCTGTATTCTTTATGGGGTTTCTTCCCGACAGTCCCAAGGCCACCAGCAAATCCCTAAAGGCCCAAATCAAGTCTTTCATTGACTTTTCTGGAGATCCTACCAGTACTACTTATCTCTCTTTTCAATGCTCCCTCGACCTTCATGGGCTTCTGCTTGTTTTATTTTATTTAACCGTGTGGCAAATGGAACACAGGGCCTTGTGCATGCTAGGCAAATGCTTTTTTTATTGAGCTGCACTCCTAACTCCTCCACTGGCCTTAAATTCCCCTTTCTGGGTGCACCCCACTCCTGCAGTAGTGTGGACTGAACCCAGGGCCTTTGTACTGAGCCCCACCCCCCCACCAGCCGCAGGGTCTTATGAAGTTATTAAATTGCCAAGGCTGGGCTCAAGGTTGTGATCCTCCTGCCTCAGCTTCCCAGAGTGCTGGGAATGCAGGGGTGTACCATAACACCTGGCTTTTCCTTCTGCCCCTTAAATTTGTGAGACTTTCAGATACTTAGGACTGGGCTCTTCGCACATTCTTTTTTGTAATTTTCCTAAGTCCTGTGGGTTTTTTTTTGTGTGTGTGGGTACCGGGGGTCAACCTCAACCTCAGGACCTTGCGCGCCAGCAGGCGCCCGTGCCGCTGAGCGATATCACTGGCCCTTTTTTTGTATGTGGGTACTGGGAGTTGAACTCGGGCCCTCGCTCTTGCCAGGCAGGCGCTTACGCTGCTGAGCCATCTCACCGGCCCCTGGTCTTTTTTTTTTTTTTTTTGAGACAGGGTCTTACTATACAGTTTAGGCTGGGCTTGAACTCACTTCGTGGCCCAGGCTGGCCTCAAACTCACCACAATCCTCCTGCCTCAGCCTTCCAAGTGCTGGGATTCAGGCATGCACCACCACGCCCAGTTTTTCAAATCCTATGATCTTAAACATAACCTGCATGCAGAGAAGGCTTAGCTCTCTCCTGTTACCTTCCTAAGCTCCTGTTCTACAGGCATCTCCACCTGTCGACAGGAGATGTCCGCCTGAATGACTTAAAAACACTGCACTCAACAAGTCCAAAACATCCCTCCTCAACTTTTCTCCAAATCCACCTCTGCCTCCTGACTCCCTTGTTTCTGTGAATGGTGGTAGCGGGCCTGAAACCTCAGTTGTCTGAGTTGTTCTCAGTCCTCTTTCACAGTGACTCTCACATTCGCCTCCCTGTGTCCTTGCAGGGGCTCCCCGGCTCAGGAGAGAACAGATGCTCATGCCAGCTCGGCAGCTCCTCTCACCAACACTCAACTACCTCCAAGATAATTGCAAGGATCACATATGACACATTCTAACACGATACCAAAATAAATCCATTAGGGCTATTTTAAAGGTCAATAGCGTAACTGTAACAACCTCCAAGGTATTAAGTCATCAATGACAAAAAATAGGGAAGGCTGTACTTTATAAAACTGTGCACATGTACACTTGTTTCAGCTAAAAACACTGTGATAACTTTATAGGGATGACGTAAAGTTTTTAAATTATATTTGGCTTTACTCTGGAGCCGTTACAGTAGCCAACTTCACTCCTCTAGAAGCTCCTCTCATTAAACTGTGAGCTCGAAGAGAGCAGGAATGACTTGTTCTTTATCCTTCTAAGATCACCAGAACCATAGCTGGGCATGGTGGTACATGCCTGTTATCCCAGCACTCAGGAGGCTGAGGCAGGAGGACCACCTCGAGGCCAAGGTCAGCTTGGGCTACACAATGAATTCAAGGCCAGCCTGAACTACACAGTGAAACCCTGTCTCAAGAGAACAAAAAACAAAAACAAAAAAAAAATCATCAGAACCAGCACAGAAGATGGCATATCATAAGCACTCAACAAACATCTGCGGAATGAATGAAAAGGATTTTAGGTCCAAAGAATAATATGATTGCTTTAAAAAATTTCTGAAGTCATAACCTTCTTAGACTGCCCTATATCTCAGTACTTCAAGACATAAAATGTTTCACCACTTTATAATCATTTTTCATCAATCCAGAATTATAAAACACACACATTTTCAGTATATAAATTCACCTTTTCTTTTTCCCTATCCCAAAAATCAATGAAAATTTGGGCCTCATGAGCTTTATTGTTTAGGGGCTAAAAAATGTTAAAGGCAAAGCACACTGGTAATGACTTTAGAGTTTTACTACAATAGCTTATAATTACACATTTTATAAAACTACAGCTGCTACAGAGACAAAAGAGCAACTTGCTTTTAAAACTGTGATTTGTAATTCATATTATCAGTAGAAATTTGCATAGAAACAATGTGGTTTTCAGGCAATGATGACTTGCTGTGGTTTTTCTTATACAATTCCTATTTTGGACAGTTTTGTTTTCCTATAATATTTAAGCATTCAATTTATTTAAAACTTACCAGTGTGATGTGGAACAGAAGCCCCTGGGAGACAGTGTGTCTCGGCTACAGAAATCTTTTCTGATGCTGACTTAAGTGGCCCACCTTTCTGGACAGGCTGACAGGCAGCTGTGGAAGTTTTGCTGGCTGGTAAATCCTGCATTACATCTTCCCAGTCATCATCATCATCAAAGTCATCGATATCGAAATTATCAACATCATGGGACGCCCAGCTTTCTCTTTCTAAGTCATTTACTGAAGCAGAGTGTTTTTTCTGATCTTTCACAGCAGTGCTTGTGAGAACATTTCCTGGGAAATAAGCGCTCTCATTTCTTTTTTCTATATTTGGTGTTTCAGCCCAGTTGCTACTGACAAAGGACTTCTGTAAATGGGAACTGAATAAAGGTCTTTCAAAAAGAGTACTGGAGGTGGCTGAGAATCCTGTCTCTCCTGGAGTGGTGTTCAGTAAACACTCCCCAGTGGGAAGAGAATTTGAGGGAAGGTGTGGAACACTCAGCTCCTTAACACAACTCCCTGCAGCGCAGGAATCGTCGTCCTCCACCAGGCTACCAAGTGTATCAGGCCTGTGTCTCCACACCAAACCAAGAAGACTGGCATCATTTCTAGTGAAATCTGCTTCAGCTAGGAGTTTCCTTCTGAAGAGAGAAAAGAGAACAGTATGATAAATAAAAGCAGTTTACTAGGTTGGCCACAAAAATTTATCTTCAGTTTTCAATCCAAACAGAAATTGTAGTAAAATATAATCTTTTTTCCTGGTCTCAAAAATGTGAATATTGGGCCGGGGATATAGCTCAGCAGTACAGTGCCTGCCTGGCAAGCGAAAGGTCCTGAGTTCAATTCCTAGCACCAAAAACAAACAAACAAAAAAACCCCCCACAAAACCAAAAACAAAAACCAAAAAAACAAGTGAATATAAATCCTGAAAGAACAGTTTGAAAAATAAAACTTGGTGACGTGATGGTCATCCTTATGCAATGTCCAGGCCAGGATGCCTAGACATTTTGCCTGTCCATTTTCTGACTCACAGTGGTAGCAATGCATACCCCCGAGGACAGAACTTGACATACCTTCTGTTCCGCTGCTGAAGCAGCTCATCCCCACAATCCAAAGCTTTCAGTTCATCAAGAGGAATAGTATCAACTAATTTACAGATGTGCTCCATCACGTGAAGAAGCTGCTGCTGCAAACTGATCGGTCTGGCTATAAAGCAATTATGCTGTTAATATTTTTCATTGGAAGCAAAAAAGACTTAAGACTTTGAAAGTCATGATGTAAAATGTGACGCAACATAAACACAAGATCATAAACAACAATATATTGTCCTATTATCTGCCTGTGAATTAACTTGAAATCAGATTCTCTATTCTATAGCATGAGAATGCCTGTTTTCATTTAATTTTAAGATAATAATATTTCTCAGGGTAAACAAGGTCACTGGAAGATACAAAGTGATATGATTCCTTTACTAACTTTATGGGTAAATGTCACTGTGGCAACACAGAGTACAAAGGAGGGACAGGAGCCCCCTGCTGTTTTGGATGTCTGGCGCTAGGCTTCCCGCTGATGCTTACGGCACAGTACAGCGCCTGGGTTTTCTTTTTGGAGACCTCCTGTCCCGTTCCCTCAGTGGGTATCTGATATGAGGCAGCCTGATGAGAATTACAATAGTTCTGGGAGTTTTTCAGCCAACTAGGGAAGAGCACCTCTATTCAACAAGAATAGACCTCTATTGAAAGACTGCTGGTGGCCATCTCTGCCACCACCCAGAGAAAGACAGCACAAAGGAAGGCAGAAAACAAATAAACAGAAACAGGGTAGGGGCCGGTGATACGTCTCAGTGGCATAAGCGCCTGCCTAGCAAGCGCGAGGTCCTGAGTTCGACTCCCGGTACCCACATTTAAAAAAAAAAAGAAAGAAAGAAACAGGGTGTACTTGAGATGGAGAGATGGGACAGAAGAGAGGGAAAAAGAAGGTGATTCCTGAGGATGTTTGGACTATGAATCCAGGCAGCCTGCCCCACATGTTCTGTTCGGTTATTTTATTTTACTTTTTGCAGTGCTGGGGATCAAATCCAGGGCCTAAAGCACCCTAAGCGAGCCCTCTATCACTAAATTATGCTCCCAGTCCCTGGTGCACAAACAATCTAATTACTTAATAAAAAGCAACCAGATGTGGTAGTCATGCACGTACCACTGGGGTTCAAGACACCTGGCAGTGAGACATATGAATTACAGCCCCACTGTGAAAATGTTAAGTCACATGACTAAGGGATGGAATTTCAAAGGAGTTAATGTTTTAGATGAAGGAGAAAGGAAGCAAAGATGCCTAGATGCCTGTTCAACCTCTAGGGCTCAAAGTATATATATACTTTTTTGTGGTACTGGAGAGTGAACCCAGAGCCTCTGCACTATCCTGCATCCCTGACCCTCCCAGAAAGCTGGGATTACAGGTGTGCACCACCATGCCTGGCTGGGAAACAGTCTTCTTAGAGGACAAGGAGAGAAAGAAGGAAGAGGGGCCGGTGAGATGGCTCAGTGGCTTAAGCGCCTGCCCGGCAAGTGCGAGGGCCCGAGTTCAACTCCCGGAACCCACATACGAAAAAGGGGCTGGTGATATCGCTCAGCGGCACGGGCGCCTGCTGGCGCGCGAGGTCCTGAGGTCGACCCCCCGGTACCCACAAAAAAAAACAAATAGAGAAAGAAGGAAGAGAAAATATTCAGAGAAGAGAATAAGGCAACAGGGGCTACAAATCAAGAGCAGTCAGCTGAAGGGTTTACAGGGCAGGAGGGAGAAGTAGAGAGGACAGAGCAGGGCCAGAGGAGGACAGAGTAGGGGGAGACAACCATCTGCATGAGATATGGGCTTCTACGGTGACTGGGAAACGGACGCTGAGATGGTAGAAGTGGGATGGCTGAATTCCTATGTTAGTTCTGTCTTCTATACAAGAATTGGCATTAGACTGGAAAGAGGAGAATGCACAATGGTCTGCAGGGCCTGGACGTCACAGTAGGCCCAGAGAGATGTGAATACCCAGCTGTTAGGAAGGGGCTCAAGTCTCCCTCACAGACAGATTACACTTCAGACTACAAAGGAAATCCACAAACAAGATGGCAGGGGCTCTGCCGCTGATATGGGAGGCAGCTAGTGAACAAGAGAGTTGATAGAAAATGAAGACAGACACTGTTCTAATCTTAAAAAAAAAAAAAATCGATTGCCAAAAGCTACAGGCTAGTGATCTTGATGTTAAACCAAGCAAAATTCTAGAACATGTTATCAAATGGCTGCTTTGTGAGCCATAAGAGGAAATAATTGCGGAGTTAGCAGTGTTCGTGAAAACGAAGTAGCCACCCTGATATAGAGTTCCTTCTTTGAAAGGATTACTAGACTAGCAGATAACAAGAGCCACCACTTGGCAAGGCTTACAGTACACCTCGAGTCCTGACAACTACCCAGCAAAGTAGATATTGTTCTCCTTACTTTATAAAGAAAACAAAGGTCCAGTGAAGCTTAAATGATCTGTCATTGTCACACAGGAGAAGAGAGGTTTCTGTCACAGTCTGTGTCCCTCCAGGGCCCGTGCCCCACCCATTCCCTCTTGCTGCCTGGAGTCCCGTAACTCCACGGAGAAGGAAGAAAAGCCTGGTCAGAATGTAGATCTGTCACTTGCTGAACAAGGCAGAGTGATACACGCAATGATGGCAGCTAAGAGGGAGGCCCCTAATGATGCACTGGAGGGCTCTGTGCCCCTGACCTAGGAGCCACCTTATCAGTGAAACTTAATGATACAAGACAGAGAGCTCAGCTCGGTGGCAATCAGGGCCTCAAGATGGCCAGATTTGAGTCCACTGCTATCTAACACTGTGACTGTAGAGAATGAGTCCACTCTCCTGTACCTTAGTTTCTTTATTTGCAAGATGGACAGAATAGAAATTATATTAAAGGGCTGGTGTGAGGATTAAATTACACTTAAGTTAACAATGTAGTGCTCTGAGGACAGTGCCTAGGACTTCAACTATTTTAGGAACATCTCTAACAATAAATTCAGAGGTCAAAATAAATAGAAACTCAGAGGAAACAAAAACACTATACATACAGGTACATTATATACACATGCTATAAGCAAAGTACAGCATCTTTTATACTAGATATTTAATAGAAAAATATTGAAAAAAATTAATCAGAAATAATGAAAAAAAAATAGCCAAAAGAGTATTAAACTTTAAATGGAATCTGGCCCCAGACTATATACTAGGGAGAAGCACAAGGATGAAAGGTCTATAAACCAATATCTATAAATGTTAAAAGACTTAATATTTAGCCTCAAGGAAACAAAACAAAACAAATTCCTAGAAGCTTTATCTTTACCTCACAGGGTTCAAGTTACAGAGAGGCAAATTCTGGCTCAGTATGCGAAAGGATTTTCTAACAGGTGGCATTTTCAAGGTAGAGAATGAACCTTGTGAGATTCTTTTTTAGTTATTCAAGCCAATGCTGGCTAACAAATGAACAGGAAATGATTGTTTGATATTAGAATAAAAGGCACAATACATTTTTTGGCCATTTTGTTTTATATGGCCACAGGATGAATATGCAATCTTACTTTGTTTACAAAAGCAAGTATCTGAGATGTCTGATATGTCTAAACATATGATAAGCCTAAAATCATTTTGTACCATCACAGTCTGTACTGATTTCTGGATTGGGCTCCCGCGTAGTCATTTTCTCTGGTTTTGACAAAAAGTCCTTTGATGTGCTAAGAACATCCTCCTCTCGGTCAGAGGCATCAAGATGCTTTAATGTACTTCAAAAAAAAAAAAAAAAAAAAGTTAAACCAATCATACAATAGACCAAATAAATGTAACCCCCCTCCCATAACATTTTTCTACAACTAGTCTAGGCTCCAATCATACTGCACCACTTATATTCCTCATACCCTGTGTTGTCTATTTTAGGGATTTTTCTCTTTTCTCAATTCCAAAAACCTTCCATCAAGCTCTGTACCCAATCAGACCTGTTCTCATAGGCCCAGGCTAAATGTTACTTCTGTTATTTTCAGCAAGCGGTTACCAACATCTCTCTTCTGAGATTCTAAAGCACTTTGTCTGGACTTCTGGTATGCAAATATGTATATATGTACATTTGTGTGTCTGTATTAAATAACTGACTTGTACAGATTATACCAAAATATATTAACTATAAACATGATCAGTCTGATTGGATAGAAAAAAATTACAAACAACAAAAGAAATTAGTACTGAGTGTTAAAGAGAGGGTACCGTGGAAACTCAAAGTAAGAACCTGTTTTGGAGTTTGAGAAGGCTTTGCTGAAGAGATCAAATTTGAGCAAACCTTCAGTGATAGGTAGGGGGAAAGAGACCAGGAAGAAAGATAAAAAAAGACATTTCTATTGCTTGATATCCAGGAATCAGCTGTACTTTCCTAACACTGGATTTTGAAGTGCAATTTTCTAATTAAATCAAAAGATTGATGAATAACCATTTTTATATTCCTTTTTAAATAACAACTTATTACCATCAAAGAAAATGTTTGTATTTTTAGCAATGCTTTTCTAGGGTGCTTGAGGCTCCATAGAACCCTAGGTTACTGCAAGGGCACAACTGGAGATAAACCTGAAAAATGGAGCTGGGCTCAGTGATGTGTGCCATTAGGCCAACTACTTGGGAACTGGAGGCCGGAGGATCACTTGAGCCCAGGAGTTCATGACCAGTCTGGGCAACAAAGCAAGACCATGGTTGTTTTTCTTGGGGGGTGAGGAGTGGGGGGTTTGGTCTTGCTTTGTAGTGCAAACTGGCCTTGAACTGGTGGCAATCATCCTGACTAAGGTTTCCAACTGCTGGGATTACAGGCGTGGGCCACCACACCCAGCAAGACCTCACTTCTTAGGGAAAAAATTGCTGAAAACAAAACTTGGGGCTGAAAGATAAAAGAATTTTGAGGGCCAGTGTCTTAGTTACTTTTTCTTTCCTTCCTGAGACAAAATACCAACACCCAAAGTTAAAGCAGGAAAGGTTTTTGTAGCTCAGTTTGTAGAGGTTTCAGTCCATAATCAGCTGGCTCCAAGGCAAGGTGGCATGGCAGACAGGCATCACAAAGGAGAAACAGTTTATGGCAGGCAGAAGGTAGCAAAGCAAGCAAGAGACAAGGCAAGCCTCTTTCTGTCCCTTGTATCCAAGCCACTGGGATTAGGGCAAGTGGACTGATTTAATAATCACCCACCCTTAATCCTACCACCCTTAATCCTAGCATTGCACCATGAATCAATCATAAACTCTAGATTCAGCCACTTCTGAAAAAGCCCCACCTATGACTGCATGAGGCTTTGGGAGGACAAGGTACAACAGCCAGCTACAGACGTACTGGAATGAAGGAGATAAACATATCTCCCTTTTCTCTTATATATTGTCTGGCACTCAACCTCAGAAATTCAGAGGTTACAATGAGCATTAAAAAATAATATAGGGCTGGTGAGATAGCTCAGTGGCATAAGCGCCTGCCTGGCAAGCGCAAGGTCCTGAGATTGACTCCTGGTACCCACATACGAAAAAAGGGCCGGTGATATCGCTCAGCAGCACGGGCGCCAGCTGGCATGTGAAGTCCTGAGTTCGACCCCCGGTATCCACCCAAAAAAAAAAAAAAATATATATATATATATACATATATATATATATATAAATAAAATTTATATTATATATAACATACCATTTAAAAAACTCTATTTCAGTTTTTTTTTTTTTTTTGTGGGTACCGGGGGGTCGACCTCAGGACCTCGCGCGCCAACAGGCACCTGTGCCGCTGAGCGATATCACCAGCCCCTTTTTCGTATGTGGGTTCCGGGAGTCGAACTCGGGCCCTCGCGCTTGCAAGGCAGGCGCTTACGCCGCTGAGCCATCTCACCGGCCCTCTATTTCAGTTTTATAATATATACAAATACGTATACTAGGGTGCAATGTAAAATATAGAGAGAATCAAAATCTAGATAAAGTTATTTATGCCATGACAATAAATTGTATAGTCATTAAAAGGAATAAAAATATTAGTAATGTGGAAAAATTTTTAAATAATGTTAAGAGAAAAGCAGAATATAAAATTATTGTTACATGTTGATTATAACAATGCAAAAATCAAACACACATTTAGAGAGGATCAAAGTCTGACACGAACAAAGAAAATGGCTTGTTGAATTGTGGGAGTACTCATACCTCTTCATTTAAAATCCTACATAAAGTGGCTACAATGTCATTTGTGCCATATGCATGTTTTAATAAACAAGGGGAAAAAAAAAAAAAAAAAGCAAGGCGTTTAACGAGGACTCAGGATGGCCCAGGAGGGAGCCAGGAGGGGTCTTCATTCATCTGTCATCCAGTGTTTCATCCTGGGCAACTGCACGCTCTTCCCTGGGCCTCTGCCGTTTCTCATTAAATGATAATGCTGATTTAGATGAACTTTTGCTCAGTAATGTAACTTTCTTTGTGAGGTAGGAAAAGAAGAGGAGAGCTCTTCTGGTTTTTAGTTTTGTCATCAAACAGTAACCACTCTTAAACCTTTCCCACCTCTGCAAATATTCCATGTTAAAAGCACAAACCAGAAGAAATGAAAACTACATTATATATGACACCTTCATCCCTCCCTAATTAAGACGATATGCTACAGGGATCTGCCTCTCATCAAAATAGTGATTAAACAGTATAGTATATACTCTACCACAAGTAGAGTGATTGTGATTAGATGGGGGGAGGTGTTAACAGTAATTAGTAATTTAAATTATTGATGAGCCTGGCAGAATATCTATTTCTCCCTTAGGACTACCAATTAACAATAATCTTGTAATTAATTTGCTAAAATTCAGTGAATGACAAATAAAATGGCCAATACTCACTTGTAAGACTAAAGAAAACCCAATATATATGTACTAATTCATTTCTCAAACAATGAATTAGCTTTGTGAATGAATTAGCTGTGTGAATTAGCTTTTCAAGTCTAGGAGTCTGGAAATGCAGTATTTTGTATTCTTCATGTCAAAATCAACTACATAAAATTCATTGGTGGTCCCATGTAATTAATCTAATCAGTTTTACATCTTTAGAACACTACTAATTTTTCAAGAATGTATAAACGGGATTTTTTGATGTTTCATTTACATGTAAAATAAATTGTGCAGAAGCACAAAGCACAGTTACGTAGAAATGATACTAATATATAACTAAATTATATCACTTAAAGTATCCCAGAAACAAATGATGTTTACTATTAGTTATTTTACCTAAAGCATTTCAAAGAGGAAGAAGAGGCAGAAATACTTTCTTCTTCTGGAGAAGGTGGGACAAAATCAATATAATCATCATCATTAAGTTCAACACAGGTAGCCTTCTCAGTTGAATGTAGTCCAACATCTTCCTCATTGCGCTTTTCATTATTATCTAAAGTAAAGCAGTAGATGAACATAGGTTATTTTAATAGTTAAGGAGACAGAAAAAACAGGGCACAAGCACTTAGGAGTGAGTGCTCTGGGCAAGCCAGGAACGGTGGCAGCACACCACAGGAGTCCTCTCTTCTCGCGTGTCAACGTTGGCTGACTTGCTCCTAAGATTAATGAGTCAAATGGACTAAGTCCAATGGACACAGGACTGAGGCCAAAGATTTGCTTAGGGATTTTTATGCCTGTCTCCAGTTAAATCAAGAAACCCATTCTCAGTATTTTCTATTTAAGTAAGAATAACATGCAGCAAACAAGTCTAATAGCATAGACACTGTTGCTTGTACAGATAACCCATCTCTGCTTCACCAGAGGCTTCCTAGTTACAGTATTTAAGTCTCTCTTGGACTCAACATAATGTCATGCTGGTGCTCTCTAGTTTAGTGTTTACCAAGTGTTCTCTTCAGAAACAGCAACAAAATTCATTAGATTATAATTCTGTTTAGTACCAGTCCCTTTCCAGAACTCATTCACTCTACAGCAACCTTGAAATTCAGGTGTTTAAAAATTTGAGTCATGGGGTGTGGAGTTGTGCATTTGTGGTCCCAGCTACTTGGGAGCTAAGGAAGAAGGACGGGTTGAACCAGGAGTCTGGGCCAGCCTGGGCAAGATCCCATCTGTTCATAAAAATGTGTTTGTCTCATATTTACAACTATTGGTTACTTATACATACGGCTAAGGTCAGTTATCAAATTTTGGACATAGATAATACCTAAGACCTGTTCAGAAAATACTTTGAACATAATTTATAATGTAGTCACACACCACATGTTTCAGTCAACAGGACACACATGGGACAGTGGTCCCCTAAGATTAAAAAAACTCCTCTGGTATTATAAGGAAATGCGTTATTGGACCGGTGAGATGGCTCAGCGGCATAAGCGCCTGCCTTGCAAGCGCGAGGGCCCGAGTTCGACTCCCGGATCCCACATACGAAAAAGGGGCCGGTGATATCGCTCAGCGTCAAGGGTGCCTGTTGGTGCGTGAGGTCCTGAGGTCGACCCCCCGGTACCCACACAAAAAAAAAAAAAAAAAAAAAAAATGCGTTATTTATGTGTTTATGGTGATGCAGTTATGCACAATACACAGCAGTTGGCATAATGAAAACAAATATGTATGTTACTTCTTTATGTATTCACTAGACTATGCTTTTTATTATTTTAGGGTGTGCTACTATTTATTCAAAAAAAGTTGCTATGAAATAGCCGCAGGCAAGTACTGTATTCTACCTTTAAGAGGTATTCCAAGCTGGGAGTGGATGCTCCGGATGCTGAGGTAGAAGGATCTCCAAAAGTTTGAGGCCAGCCTGGGCTAACTAGTGAACTAAGCTACCCTGAACAACATAGCTTTTTTGTCTCCAACAAAACAAAACAAAAAAAAAGAATTCTAGGAGAATGCAAAGGAGATGATAGCTCCAGAAACCGTCCAGTGGGACAAGATGTGGAGATAGAAGACAGTGACACGGATGACTCTGACCCTGTGTAGGCCTAAGCTAATGTACACGTTTGTGTCTTAGTTTTTAACGATGTGTTTGTGTTTTAAACTAAGCGTAATTACAAGGTCAAAAAGTTAAAAATTACTGTTTGTAAAGTAAAAAAGTTAGAGTGAGCTAAGGTTAATTTATTATTGGAAGAAAATACCTTTCGAATCCCAAGTGGCCTCAGCACACAGTGTTTATAAAGCGGGCTCCTCCCGCCCCGCGTCACCCACAGCAGCGCCCCTCCTGCAGCTCGGCCATGGTGAGCGCCCCAGAAGGCGCGTCATTTCATCCTTCAGCCACATTTTACTGTGTCTGTCCTACATTTAGTTGTGTGTAGCTCTGGAAATATTTCCCACTGTGATCCGGGTGCCCAGAGTGTTCAGTACAGCACAGGCCACGCCACACAGCCGCAGGGTGCAACAGCAGGCCCAGCCCCAGGGTTTGTGCGTGTGCTCTGTGGTGTTCGTACAACCATGAGATGCCTAATGACACATTTCGTGAAACATATCATCATCATGAAGCAATGCCTGACGGTACTTTAAGGGCATGATTATATCATATCATTCATCCATATTTGGTGTATCACTTATGGCAGCAAGCCATTAAGGGATTATATATGCTGAAAAGCTCAGGTTCACTTTCTAAGTCTACCACTAACCAGACATTTTAACTTCCATGGACCTTATTTTCTTCATGTATAAAATCACCACGCTATTCTTGGTTTCATGGAAATATTATATTAGCAGAATAAAACCTTTGATTTCATCAGTATGTCCTGCCTCAAGAATGTGGCCAAAAGATTATTCAATAAACATTTCAACAGCTCCTAAGACCCTTTAGGATGAAAATTATATGGTATTTATTACTATCTCCAATGCCTATCTTTTTTTTTTTTTGTGTGGGTACCGGGGGGTCGACCTCAGGACCTCGCGCGCCAACAGGCACCCGTGCCACTGAGTGATATCACCGGCCTCTTTTTCGTATGTGGGATCCGGGAGTCGAACTCGGGCCCTCGCGCTTGCCGGGCAGGCGCTTAAGCCACTGAGCCATCTCACCGGCCCTCCAATGCCTATCTTTAAATTAAAAAATATATTCAATATATGGAAATGAAGATAATTTTTACCTCTTTCATCTCCCAAATGAATTTTCAAAGACTGACTTTCCTGAGTATCTTCACTTGTAAGCACTTGGGGAACAGAGTCGTCATCGATGCAAATCACACTACTTTTTAACCATTCCGAGTCATCTTTCTCTTCCTTAGTCAAGTCTACCATAGGCTGGCTTCCAGACAGAGTCAAATCTGCCTTTACAGTATTTATTTTATGAGGTTGTGCTTTAAAAAAATTTCTCTTGGTCTTTTTTGATTTCTGAGCAGTGCTTACTCTTACGAGGTGATTTTTAGGTGGTGTAGCAAATACTTTTGAAGTTTCTGAAGTATCAAAGTCATCCATGTCGTCCCAATCATTCATAGTGCAGAAAGAATCTGGGGAAGAACTGAATTCCAATTTCTTCAGAACAGCATCATAGGGTTTCTTTACAGCTGATGTGTTTTGGGTAGCAGGTAAAGCTTCCTGTGGAGTCGGCAACAAATCTGGCAGTAATGGTTTTGAACCAGCTCCTTGGCCTTGCTGTCTTGATGCAGCATTTTTAAAGAAGCCATTCACCCTCGACTGCTGATTTGGGGTGTGGAGTGGAGGCTCAGTGAAGGAAAAGACCTCAGGCACATTCACATCTTTATCACTTAACACCGGTGTTTTTGCTACTGACACACTAGTTACAGAGGCATCATTATCTGAAGATGTTTTCTTTTTAAAAGTAAAACCACTGGAAAATAGAGAAATATTGGAATTAGATGAATTCATTTGTTGTTGGTGCTGCAGGTTGAACCCAGGGCCTTGTGTGTGCTAAACAGGCACAACTGAGCCAAATCCACAGCCCCTAGACCAGTGGTGGCGAACTTATGGCATGTATGCCACAGGGGGCTGTTTGTATCATTGAAAGCTCTAAAAGGTTCACAAGCACTGCTAGATGAATTCACAAATCCATCCACTCTACAAAACTAAAATTTTTTACTAATTCCTATGACACATTACATTAATTATACTACAATGAGCAAAGAATGTGTCTCCCTGTGTGACTTTAAAATTTATCAGGGCTGGGGATACAGCTCAGTGGCACAGCACCTGCCTGGCAAGCGTTAGGTCATGTGTTTGATTCCCGGTACCAAAATAAATAAATAAATACATAAAATAAAATAAAATAAAATAAAATTTATCAGGTAACTTAAATTATATTTAGTGTGCTCTGATCTTTCCTATTTGGAAGCTAGTTACTCAGTTTGCAGCACACCCAGGCCATCCTCATACTTTATTTCTCAGGCAGGAAGTCCTTCTATCAGCACCTCCAGAAGGAAAAGAAGCACATGTGAGAATGTGGCAACTCAAATGTGCCTACTTTTTGCTCCTCTGATAAAAATTTCAAGGGGAAAAAGAGTTAAAAACTGTAGCTGGGGGCCGGTGAGATGGCTCAGCAGCATAAGTGCCTGCCTGGCAAGCATGAGGTCCTGAGTTCGACTCCCGGAACCCACATACGAAAAAAGGGCCGGTGACATCGCTCAGAGGCCTGGGCGCCTGCTGGCGCACAAAGTCCTGAGGTTGACCCCTGGTATCCACGAAAGAAAAAAAAAAAAAAAAAAAAAAAAACTGCTAGCTGGCTGAGATATGAAGGACAAGCAAAGGAGGCATGAGTTGTGGCTGTCTGCTAGATTTAATGACGTGAAGGTCAATGGTGACTGTTTAAAGCCAAGCCCTGACAGCAGTGTGTGCCTCCTGGTAAGGGCACAGCATACAATACAAATTACTATATTATTACATATCATTAGGAGTTTGGAACATAACTTGTAGGAGGGGGGAGAACTGGAGAGCTGCATTTTCCTTATATATTCTTTTGGGAAGGATATTATCCATTTATTCAACAAATCTTTATTAAACAAGTATTATGAGTTATAATAAAAATATGAATGTTTAAATTGAAAGTAAAAAAATCTATTACAGTAAAAGACACTTTGTCATTAATTTTCCTCAAAATACTCTCCCTCACTTTGAACACTTATCATTCTTGCCGCTTTTTGAAGCAGTTCTGCAAGTCCTCTTCTGTGAATGTCTTTTTGTTCCTACCCTGATGTCCTGAATCAATTAAAAATGTTTATGGCAATTTCTGTGAAATAAAAAATTACTGTGTGTCCTATTTACCTTATTCATCAGATCTGGTTCTATGAGACTTCTGGCTATTCCTCAAAGTCAAAATGACCATGAAAGGTAAACGTTTTGAATCAATTCAGGACACTGAGGCAGCCAGGACAGTGCAACTAAAGACACTCAGGAAAGATGACTTCCAGAGCTGCTTCAGAAAGTGGGAAGAATATTGGGATAAGTGTGCTTGAAGGGAGGCGAAAGATTTTGAGAAGAGATTCATGGCAATATCTTTTACTATAATAAAGTATTTTTTTTTAAATCATGCTCTACCATGTATTTGTAATGTGGGAAATCACTGAACCTCTCTGCTTCACTTCCTCATCTGTACACTGAAGGAGTTGAATGACATGAGAGACCTCATTTGTATAATACAGTAAGTTGGTGCCTATATGACAGCAAACCGTCCAATATACTTACCAAGATTTTGGTTTTGAAAGACTTGATTTATTATTAAGTTTTCTGGCTGAGTGGCGCTCCAGTTGCTCTTGTAGATTATTTAGAGGAACAGCAGCCATGTTCCTGAAAGGTGAGGGGAATACATCAGTAGAGTTAGCTACTTTGCACTAATCACAATATTTGTGAAACCAGATTCAAACAAACATCAGTCTTGTTTACTTGTTTTTTTTAAAGTTAGTGTCTCACTAACCCAGACTGGCCTTGAACTCATGCTCCTACTGCCTCAGCCATCCATGTGCTAGGCTTATAGGCATGTACCACCATGCCCAATTCAAACAGGCATTATTTTAACAGTGCCCACAGTTATGAGAGGTTTTTAAAAATTTGGTCAACTCCAGTACTTGGGAGACTGAGGCAGGAGGGTCACCACAAGGCCAGCCTGGGCTACAAAGTGAGTTCAAGGCCACCCTGAACTACACAGTGAGACCCTGTCTTAAAAAAAAAAAAAAAAAGGTCAACAGATTGTTTTGATATTTATGACACATAAAATATATAACCTTTAACTAACTAAAAGCTTACCTGAATAACAAAATGACCTGTTTTCCCCTCTCTTCCTCCACACATGCTAAAATAAGCACAACAGATATTAAAGGAGAGATTATTAGGAAGGGATCACAGAAAAATGGCTCGAAGGATAAATGGAAGCTGGACAAGGAGTGAGGTAGGAGGGAATGATAAAAGCAAACTGAAAACCCAAAGAACACATGAATAACTGAGTTCGCTGCCCATGGGTGAAATTGGGGAAAGAAAGAACAGCACCACCAATGAGTGCAAAGTGTTACCAGCAAGATACCTTTCTTCATAATCATCTAGTTTCAACTTAAAAGAACATTTTTACTAAGCATATTTATGCCCCTTGTATAATAAATTGTTGTATTGCTGAGCTATTGCCTCGGAAAATGTATAGCTTATGCCACCTTAAAATTACTGGAGCTAGGGCTGGTGAGACGGCTCAGCGGCTTAAGCGCCTGCCTTGCAAGCGCGAAGGCCCGAGTTCGACTCCCGGAACCCACATACGAAAAAGGGGCCGGTGATATCGCTCAGCGGCACGGGTGCCTGTTGGTGCGCGAGGTCCTGAGGTCGTCCCCCCGGTACCCAAAAAAAAAAAAAAAAAAATTACTGGAGTTAAAGGAAGATAGCTGTGATCTATGGACAGCAAAGCATTTTTATTTTAGCTGATAGTTATAACCCCCTTTTCTGCTCTATCTTTACCAGAGACCTACTTTTATTTTATACTATGCATCTTAGGAGGATTAACAATGCTAGATGATATTTGTGGAAGTGGAAGTATTATGTAAGTTGTGTTCCACTAATTATTAAAATAACCTATGTTTACAAAGAAATGATACATGTTTGTGGCGATGGATATGCTAATTACCTTGATTTGATCATTAATCATTGCATACATGTATAAAATATAACTCTATCCTTAGATATGTACAATTATGCATCAATTCATAAAAATATTCTCTATCCACTGTTTTAAATGATAGTGAAAAGAAAAATTTAGAAGAAAATGAATTACATCAGTTGAGAAATCTCCCCGTGTTGAGTTTGATAAAGATGACTATAGTATTGATTTTCTCCCACCTTCTCCAAAAGAAGGCATTATTTCTGCTGCTGCTTCTTGACAGATATTTAATAATCATGGAGTGAGCCATCTTGGTATGTGTGTTACATCTCAACAAAGTACACACACACACACACACACACACACACACACACACACACACACAAAGCAGACAGAAGGGAACAATGAACCACCACACACCTATCATCTAGATTCAACAATTATCAAACTTGTCTGATATTTTTCGTCTACACACACACACCTGGAGGTCCTCGCACCACCACTCAGAAGTCCACCTCCAAGAATGGCAATATTCAGCCAGATGTAGTGGTGCACACCTGTAATCCCAGCACTTAGAGGAGGCTGAGGCAGGAGGATCGCCACGAGTTTGAGACCAGCCTGGGCTACATAGTGAGTTCAGGACCAGCCTGAACTACATAGCAAGATCTTATATCAAAAAACAAAAACAGGGCCGGTGAGGCGGCTCAGCGGCTTAAGCGCCTGCCTTGCAAGCGCGAAGGCCCGAGTTCGACTCCCGGAACCCACATACGAAAAAGGGGCCGGTGATATCGCTCAGCGGCACAGGTGCCTGTTGGCGCGAGAGGTCCTGAGGTCGTCCCCCCGGTACCCACAAAAAAAAAAAAAAAAAAAAAAAAAAAAAACAAAAACAGGGCCGGTGAGATGGCTCAGCGGCGTAAGCACCTACCTGGCAAGCACGAAGGCCCGAGTTCGACTCCCGGAACCCACAAACGAAAAAAGGGCTGGTGATATCGCTCAGCGGCACGGGCGCCTGCTGGCGCGCGAGGTCCTGAGGTCGACCCCCCGGTACCCACAAAAAAAAAAAAAAAAAAAAGGTGATATTCAAATGTAGTCATACCTTCTTCATTCACTAGCTTGAAAACTTAGCAGTTTCAAAATAATGAGTTAGTTCTCTAACCACCTCCAACAGTCACACCCCTCCCCCCCAGTGCCATTCTGAACTTAGAGCTCAAAACACTGAATCTATTTCAGCTCAGTAGCTATGGTACTTGAGAATCCTTATGATTCCCAAATGATTTTACGTTTGGCTAGTGGAAGCCTTTTCAGGGAGGCTCTTTAGTCCCTATGGCATAATCTTAGCCATCTAGGTCAAAATCCATATGGTGTAAAAAGATGTTCCAGGCTTTTTTATTTTTGGAGACAGGGTCTCACTATGCAGTTTAGGCTGGCCTTGAACCACTATGTAGCCCAGGCTGGCCTTGAACTCACAGCACCAGCCCACCACGCCCACCTTCCAAACTTATCTTGTACATGTTTTTGTCCGAGAGTTGGTTGGAACCAGCCATTTCCCCAAGCAGCATTTTTTTTTTTTTTTTAAGTTTTTTTTGGAGACAGGGTCTCACTGTGTAGTTCAGGCTGATCTTGAACTCACTATGTAGTCCAGGCTGGCCTCTAACTTGTGGCAATCCTCCTGCCTCAGCCTCCCGAGTGCTGGGATTACAGGCATGCACCACCATGCCCAGCAGCACTGATTCTTTTTAATGGGTAATATTTGAAGACCATAATCCCTGCATATTCTAAGGCACCTTCCGATTTTAAAACCTCTTTCCCTCTATGTGTGAATCTCTTATCTCTATATCCATCCATTCATCCATCTATCCAACCACCCACCTACCCGCCTACCTTCCTATCTATCTACACACTATTTTCCCCCACAGGACTGGGGATCAAGCCCAGGACCTCACAAGTGCTAGGCAACCCCTCTACCACTGAGCTATACCCCCAGGGCTAAAAAAATTAATATGTTTTAATTGACACATAGTAACTGTATACATTTATGGGGTATAGTAAAGCATTGCAACACATGTATACAATGTGTAATGACAGTATCAAGGTAACTCACATATATATCACCTCAAATATATATCATTTCTTTGTGCTGGAAACATTCAATATCTTCTCTATTAGTTATTTTAGAATATTCTACTAATTGTTGTTGATCATAGTTTTCTTACTGTCCAACTGTACTTTTTTTACCCATTAACTATCATCTTTCAATCTTTCCCTCTTCCCATACCTTTCCAGGCTCTGGTAAACACTAGTCTATTCTCTACTTGTCTGAGATATTAGGCAGTTTTCCTCATGCTACAACAAAATACCTAACAACTGCAACTTAAAGGAGGTTTGGCTTATGGTTTCACTGGGTTCAGTACATGGTTGGCTGGCTCAAAGGCAGGACCAGCATGATGGAAGGGCTTGGTAGAGGACAGCTGCTTACCCCATGGCACCCAGGAAAAAGATTGAGAGGAGGAGCCAAAGACAAGAATACATCCCTCCAGGTCATGTCCATAGTGACTCGCCTCTTCCAACCATACACATTCAACCTCCTAACAGCACATTCAACTATGAACTCATCAATGGATGAATCCACTGATAGTACTCCCCACAGTCCAATCACCTCCCCAAAGCCCCACCTCTGAACACACAAGATCCAGAGAACATTTTAGATCTAAATCACAACAGAGATCAACTTTAGCTTCCACACATATGTGAAAACATGAAGTATTTGTCTTTCTGTGCCTGACTTATTTATGTCTTCCAGTTCAATCCATATTGCTACAAAATGATAAGATTTCATTCTTTGAGACTGAATAAGTTATTGTGCATATACATATTTATCCACTCATCCACTGGTGGACACCTAGGTTGATTCTACATCTCAGCTATTGTACAAAGAGCTGCAATAAATATGGAAGTGTAGAGGTCTCCTCATTGATTTCATTTCCTTTGGATATATACCAAGTCATGGTGTGCTGGATCATGTGGTAGTTCTATTTCTAGTGTTTTGAAGAACTTCTATATTGTTTTCCATGAGAGTTGCACTAAATTACATTCCCACCCACAGTGTGCAAGAGTTCCCCTTTCTGGCATCCTTATTAGTATTTGTTACTCTTTGTCTTTTTGATAATAGCCATTCTAATGGGGTGAGATAATATATCACTGTAGTTTCAATTTGTTCTTCCCTGCTAACTAGTGGTATTTTCTATTTTGTTTTGTTTTTTGAGACAGGGTCTCACCATGTAGTACTCATACTGATCCTCCTGTCTCAGCCTCCTGAGTGTTAGGATTACAGGTGAGTGCCATCATGCCTAGTTTGTTGGCCATCTGTATGTATCCTCTTTTGAGAAACATCTGTCCAGGTCATCCTTCCATTTTTTTTGTTTTGTTTTGTTTTTTCCCTTTTTGAGACAGGGTCTTGCTATGTAGCCCAGGCTGGCCTCGTACTTGCAGTGATCCTCCTGCCTCATCCTCCTGAGTGCTGGGATTACAGGCATGGGCCACTGCACCCGGCAATCCTTCCATTTTTTAATGGGATTATTTGGAGTTTTTGTTTTGTTTTGTTTTTTACTGTGGTGTTCCTTTTATATTATAGAAATTAAACTAAACCCTTGTCAGTTGAATAATTTGCAAGTATTTTCTCTCCTTCTGTAGGCTCTTTTCACTTGTGACTATTTCTTTTGCTGTACAGAAACTTCTTAGTTTGATTTAATCCCACTGGTCAATTCTTGCTTTCTGTGCCAATGCTTTTGGGGTCATATTCTGAAAACCTTTCCCCACACCAATTTATTGAAGTGTTTCCTGTTCTTTCCCTTCATAGTTTCAAAGTTTCAGGTCTCTGAGATGATTTTTGTATATGGTCTGTGATTTCTGTATATGATTGTGATATGGGTCTGATTTCTTCCTTCTGTAAATGTTATCCCAGCACTATTTATTTCCAGCACCATTTATTCAGAAGACATTCCTTTCTCCAATGTATATACTTGCTGCCTTTGTCAAAAACCAATTGGTTGCAAATGTGTGGAATTTATTTGAGTTCTTTATTCTATTCCATTAGTCTATGTGTCTATTTTTATGGAAGTACACGCTGTTTTGGTTACTATAATTACGTAGTATTGCTTGTTTATTGAGACAGGATCTTACTACGTAGGCCAGGCTGGCCTTGAATTCTCAGTCCTAACATTTCTATCATCAGTGCTTTATAATTTTCACAGTAGAGATCATTTACTTCCTTAGTTAATTTATTCCTAGTGTGATGGTTAATCATAACATTCAACTTGATTGGCTTGAGAAATGTCTAAGAGATTTGTACAGCACACTTCTGGGTATGACTGGATGGGGTCATGGGGTCCGACCTTGGAGACTGCATCTGGCCCCTGGCCCTCCCTCTTTGGCACTGTTCCCCTTCTCTGATTCCTGGATACCATGAGTTGAGTGGCTTTCTTCTGCTGCCCTTTTGCCATAGTGGTCCTGCCTTGGAGTCAGCCAACAATGGAGCTTTGAAATCATGAGATGAAATAAATCTCTCCCTTTGAGGGTGTCATGTATTTTGTCCCAGAAACAGGAAATCTAACACACAAGGATTTTTTTTTTTTTTTTTACTGCGGGTACTGGGAGTCAAACTCAGGACCTTGCACTTGCCAGGCAGGCGCTTATGCTGCTGAGCTATATCACCAGCCCACACACAAGGATTTTGTGGGGTTTGTTTTGGTAGTTATTGTGAATTGGGGCTGCTTTCTTGATTTCCCTCTCAGCAATTTTATTACTGGTATACAGAAAACCTATTGATTTAAAATCCAATGACCTAATAGCGTTCATTCATGAGATCTAATACTTCTTTGGTATGCTCCTCCCCTCTTTTCTTGAGACAGGACCTCACTATGTTGCCTAAACTGGCCTCAAACTACTTGGATCAAGTGATCCTTCCACCGCAGTCTTCTGAGTACCTAGCACTATAAATGTCTCTCATGGTACCCATTTTTTTTTTTTTTTATGTGCTTGCCGGGCAAGCGCTTGTGCTGCTGAGCGATATCACCGGCCCTTTTTTATCCTTTATGTGAGTTCTGGGAGTCGAACTCAGCACCTTGTGCATGCCGGGCAGGCACTTATGCTGCTGAGCCATCTCACTGGCCCAATGGTACCCATTTTGAAGACCAAAAATACTGGGCTTCAGGCCAGGTGCAGTGGCATATACCTGTATCTCAACTCAGGAGGCTGAGGTAGAAGGATTGCAAGTTTGAGGCCGGCCTCGGCAACTTAGTGAGACTCTTTAAATAAACTTTAAATAAAATGGACCGGGGATATAGCTCAGTAGTAGAGTATATATTCAGCAAAGGAGACTTCTTGAAGTAGTAAGAGAAACCAAAGCCAAAGAATAAATGATTAGAGTCTTATCTGATCAGTGTCTTACACTAATAAAAACAATTTAGGCCAGAAATTGAGACGACCTTGTATGACAAGAAAAGAAATATTGTTATGGGGTTTTAAAGTCACAGAAAATGACTTTAATCATTAGTCATAGCCTTATCTTTAAAATTGGCTACTGAAAATAATTCCAAAGCTGGGAGTAGTGATGTGTGCCTATAATCCCAGCTACTCAGGAGGCTGAGACAGGAGGATCATGAGTGCAAGGCCAGCCTAGGCAACTGAGGGAGAACTTGTCTCAGAAAAAAACCAAAACCAAACAAACAAAAAAACTGTTCATACAGCAAGAATTACCTTAAAGGCCGGTGAGATGGCTCAGCGGCTTAAGCGCCTGCCTTGCAAGCGCGAGGGCCCGAGTTCGACTCCCGGATCCCACATACGAAAAAGGGGCCGGTGATATCGCTCAGCGGCACGGGCACCTCCTGGCGCACGAGGTCCTGAGGTCGACCGCCCGGTACCCACAAAAAAAAACAAAAAAAAAAAAAAAAAAATAAAAAAAAAAGAATTACCTTAAAAAATTTTTAAGTGAAGGCATTGGTGATCTGAATGAGAAAGGTCTATTAAACACACCCTAAGAATATTAATAGAAAAGGACTACCTCTAGGAAGTGCATAATTATTACAACAAGCTGTGTGTGGTGGCTTACGCCTGTAATCTTAGTATTTGTTGGCTCAGGCAAGAGGAGTACCGTGAGTTCAGGGCCACCCTGGGCTACACATCAGGACTCTGTCTCAAAAACAAAACAAAACACAAAAGATGTAAAAAACCTGTAAGAAGAAGAAACAAGGAATGGTGAAAACACAATTTAAAAATGAGGGTAGAATTCCTTTTCTTTCAAATAAATGAGATCAAATTTACTATTTTTGGGTCTATCAAAATTAGGAGTACTTTTCTTCTGGGGTCAAACTTTCCCTTTCCTTTTATTCTTTTTGTTGTCATAAGATGTCTATTTCAGGACATCAAGAGACAGACTGCAAAAAAAGACTATTCTAAGACACTTGCTGCCAGGTAACATTCAGATGTTTGTTTCTAGTCTTCTGCTAAAGGTGGAGATTTTCAGGGGTGGTTCCTGAAAAATCCAGCCCAGTTCTAAAAGCCTCATGAGGCGCATGTTCAAAGAGGTGAAGCTCCCTTCCTGGGGAAACAGTGGTGAGCCTGACAGAGCAATTATAACTCTAAACCTGAACTTCACCTCAACTGGGGCAGCAGGGGCAAGCGACTCTGTCCTCCGATCAAAGTAAACGTCAAACAGAAAGGAATTTTAAAAGCCCTGGGGATTGAACCCAGGGTCTTGTGCATGCTAGGCGAGTGCTCTACCACTGAGCTCCGCCTTCAGCACCTTCCTCCTCACTTTTAGTTTTGAAGCAGAATGTCACTACTTTGCTCAGGATGGCCTCAAACTTGTTATCCTCCTGTCTTAGCTCCCTAAGCAGCTGGGATTACAGGTGTGTGTGGTCACCCCACTAGGCTTGACAGGAATTTTAAAAACTATTACATCTTCTAGGCTGAGGCAGGAGGATTGCCACAAGTTCGAGGCCAGCCTGGGCTATGTAGTGAGTTCAAGGCCAGCCTGGAATACATAGTGTAGACCCTGCCTCATTAAAAAAAAAAAAAAGTTACATGTTCTCTTCATTTATTATTTCATATATATGTAGTTTATCTTCTGGGAAGAGCCATATAACTGTGTGACTTATTCAGAGCTGTCAAAATTTATAATTTCATTATTTACCACAAGAAAGGGAAATGCATTAATAACTGGATATCATGTGGTCTCCAAGCTTATTTCTCCAAGGATCTTCTATATCGGTTTTTATTACATAGGATTTAACTGTCTCTCTCTTTTAATCCATAGTAAAAATGTATTTAAAATAATTCACAGCCTTTTATAAGTAGGTTATTTCTCTTTCATTAGTATAATTATAGTTAGGTATATAAGAGGAAAAATTAAACAAAACAATGGATAAAAAAATAAAAAGGAGGGCCGGTGAGATGGCTCAGTGGCATAAGCACCTGCCTGGCAAGCGCGAGGTCCTGAGTTCGACTCCCAGTACCCACATACAAAAAAAACAGGGCCGGTGATATCACTCAGCGGCATAGGCGCCTACTGGCGTGCGAGGTCCTGAGGTCGAACCCCGGTACCCACAAAAAAAAAAAAAAAAAAAAAAAAAACACGAAAATAAAAAGGACCTTCAGGTTATATATCACAGAAGAGTTCAAGAATAGAAGTCATTGGGCCGGTGAGATGGCTCAGTGGCTTAAGTGCCTGCCCGGCAAGCGCGAGGGCCCGAGTTTGACTCCCGGAACCCACATACGAAAAAGGGGCCGGTGATATCGCTCAGCGGCACGGGCAGCTGCTGGCGCACGAGGTCCTGAGGTCGACCCCCCGGTACCCACAAAAAAAAAAAAAAAAAAAAAAAGAATAGAAGTCATTAAGGCATGCTAAAAAGCTCAAACTATATTTATCTGATCCAAACACCACAGTAAGAAATGCATAAAACTAAAACAATTAAAAATATAAAGAGAAATAATAGAAAGAATTACAAGTAGGTTTGGTATCACAACAGATGGCAAATACCAGGAATTCTGCAGATGGGACAAGAATGGAGTAGGGGACTGCTTGGGTGAGGAGCCCAGGAGGCTTTGAGCAATTCCCGCACTCTCTCCAGTTTCCTTATTTGTAAAATAGGGAGGCTGAGTTAGGTAATTTTTATGATTCCTTCCAGACTTAGACTTCTAAGATTCTAGAGTTAATAGGTACTGTATGTAGCAGGAATAAAATGGGATGTATAGAAAATACTCCCTTAAACAAAATGCTGATGAGCAATCAAAAAACTGTTATAGAGGGCCGGTGAGATGGCTCAGCGGCTTAAGCGCCTGCCTGGCAAGCGCGAAGGCCCGAGTTCCATTCCTGGAGCCCACATAGGAAAAAAGGGCCGGTGATATCGCTCAGCGGCACGGGCGCCTCCTGGTGCGCGAGGTCCTGAGGTCGACCCCCCGGTACCCACAAAAAAAAAAAAAAAAAAAAAAAAAAAACTGTTATAGAGAAAAATATCATACAAAAAAATAGAGACTTAACAGGGTTTTATACTTGAACAAGGTAAAAATAAACTAACAAGTAAAGCATAAGCAAAATTCAGAAAATTTAAAATATAGTCTTAAAAACTGGAGCAGAGAAAAAACTTATGAAGCTATACTATTTTTAAATAGTTGTTATTAAGATACTACAACTCTAAGTTGGCAGTGGTTCTCAGCATTTTGTCATAGATTTCAGTGACAATCTGGTGAACAAGATAGACCCTCTGTCCATAAAAATGAACGCAATTTTATAATCTGTTTCAAAGGTTTCTAAATCCTACCACGAGCCCATAAACTTTGGTTTAAAATAAAATGAAAAATAAAATCACTTTTATTTGGACCTATCCAGAGTGGAAAACAGTGAATTGATTATATAAGTTAATATCTTAGAGCACAAAATAACTTTTGGGAAAATGGCAAAAAAGTCAACAAAGAAAAATTAGGAGAAATGATAACATCAAGAGGTCATTTTTGGAAAGGATAATAAAAGTGCAAATAATGAAACAAAATATGAAAGGAGGAAGTAATATGTAAAGAAAAGAAATACAGTGCCATGCGTGGTGGTTCATCCCTGTAATCCCACCACTCAGGAAAGCAGGAGTACTGCAAATTCGAGGGCAGCCCTGAGATACACAGTGACTTCAAGGACAACAGGGATTACATAGCAAGATCCTATCTCAAAAAAGTAAAAGAAAAAAAAACTTTAAAAGAAAAAAAGAACAAAAAGATACAACCTAAGAGAAGCATAGAAGTACTAAGTTCCATAGCATGATTGCTGATTTAAAAATCTAAATTAGACTTTTTCATGAAAACATGAATCATCAATATTGATAACAAGAAACAGAAAACCAAAGTGAACTGTCAAAACAGGAAGAATTCTTTAAAACTTCAAAAAAAGCCCCCCAAATTCTGTAAAACAAATATGGTCTTGATCCTAAAATAATCATAAAAATAAAATAAAGAATTTCGTGCTTGCTAACTTCCAAAGAGCTTGCGATGCTGCCTGGCACAGCCAGTTTTGAGTGTGGTCAGCTTACTCTCCACTGTCTCCAGCCGCCTCCTCCCTGCTCTCAGAGGACTGCCCTTAGCTGCAGAGGAAGGACAGCCATCCCCGCCCCTCCTCCGCGGCCGCCCAACACAGCAGCTCAGGGTCTCTACCTGAAACCGCGGGTGCCCGACGTGTCTTCCATCTTCCAAAAGCCTTACTTGTACCCACTCTTCACAACACTCTTAGTCTCAACTATTAGCTTCCTTTACCTTTTAAGTATAACAGAAATTCTTCCTTCGGCGACAAATAAACACACAAACACAACACTCCTATGACCCGTGTCCTCCGCTTACAGAGCTGAACCTGACTCACTCTCTACTTCCCCACTCCCAGTTCCCACTCACACAAATCTGGCTTCTCCCATCACAATGCCAGCACCCGAAAGAGGGTCACTAATCTCCACATTCATTAATCAACGCTTTTCAATCCTTAGCTTTCCTGACTAGCAGAAGCAGCTGACTGTACTCCGTTTTGAAATATAGTCGGTGCCTTCTTTCTGATGCTCTGGACAGTTTATTCCCGCTCAGCCTTCCCACGTCCTCAGGAAAACCTGCTGTTGCGGCAGCACCATAACAGTGCTTAAAAGCACAGGTTCTGAGCCAGACGACATGGGTTTGTACCCTGTACCTGCCACTAGCTCCGTGCCCTTGGACGTATCACTTAACCCGTCAGAACCACAGACTCCTCATCTGTGAGATGCCCCCACCTCGTAACAGCTGTGATGCAAACTGAAGAAATCAGTATTTTTGGAGTGCTAAGAATGGTATCTGGCAGACGGCTGGCAATATTCAGTGTCTGATAAAGTCTCTTCTGATGCACCTTGTAGTAAGTAACATGGCTTGCCCTGCAGTATAGGTGCAAACTGGCACTCACTTTTTAATTATTTGATTGGCTGTTTTCTCCACTAGATTGTAAATACCACACAAATATGGGCCTTTATCAGTTGTTTCACCCATAGCATCTTTTAAGCGCCTAGAACTCCACCAATATTTATTGAAAAAAGAATAAAAAACAATGTTAAGGAATACAGAAAAGATTCTTAAGAGGTTTATAATGTCATCAACCATGGCCATTCTCAGAAATGTGAAGTTGGAAAAACATTATGTGAAACCAGTAATATGATATACAGTATTACCTCAACTGCTTAATAAAAACTAGTGTGATTAGATCAATAGATTTATAAAGTACATATCCACTGAGATACAATGTCCATGCAGCAACATCCGCTACTCTTTGGTGTGTAACTGAGTAAATAACTCAATTGAGGCACAGAGCAGTCCCAAAAACAGGATTCCCTGTACCCTTTCCTAGTTAGATTAATTTTGCTAATCTTTTTCTTGACTCCTATATATGAAATCATACAATATCTATTATCAATGCATTTTTGAAAAGGCATCTGATAAAATTCAAACAATTTCTAACACATTAAAACAGAAGTATTTAAAAAAATCAAAGACCAGCCAGGCATGGTGGCGCACACCTGTAATCCCAGCACTCAGAAGGCTGAGGCAGGAGGATCACCATGAGTGTGAGGCCAGCCTGGGCTACAAAGTGAGTTCAAGGCCAGCCTGCACTACATAGCAGGACCCTGTCTCCAAGGACATCTGTTGAGTCCTGAGAACCTGAACATCAGGTTTTGATAGAGCACCACTGGAGGAAAAGGACAGCCCAAGGGACCAAAGTTTAAGACCCACCCACAATGAGAAGTTTTCCCCTACAAACCAGCATTCCAGAGAGAGCTATATACTTCAAGAAGAGTAAACTGAAGTCAAACCCAACTTCCATTCCCAGGAATCCCAAGGAAAAGTAAAGTTACCTATTGTTGAAGAATGGAGTATAGAAGATGCTGAAACCACAAGTTTTCAATTTTCATCACCTAATTTAAAAAAAACCCCTGCAAGTTATGAATTTCGATTAAGGTAAACCTAACTCCAAGGTACCTGGCAAGTATAAAACCTTCTCTGGAAGAATATACTCTTCTTTTTTTTTTTTTTTTGGTTTTTTGAGACAGGGTCTCACTGTGTAGTTCAGGCTGGCCTTGAACTCACTATGTAGCCCAGGCTGGCCTCAAACTTGCAGCGATCCTCCTGCCTCAGCCTCCCAAGTGCTGGGATTACAGACATGCACCACCACCACACCCGGCTTGGAAGAATACACTCTTATCCTAGCCTGAAATAATTAGCACAAGTAATTCAAGGACAATGAATAGCAACATAGCCATGGAAACAGCACTAGGAATGGACCAGTAGACAGAGACAAGCGCTATGAGGTTGGAGAGTGAAAAGCAACTATTCACAGCAAGCTGAGAGAAATATAGACAAGCTGGGAAGTATCTGCAGGAAACAGGTAGAGAATCACCTTGCTAACAGAACTTCCAAGAATGAAAAATAATTAAAATTAACAAGACAGTTTTGCCACATTACACAAAGCTAAAGAGATAATTAGTAAATTGAAGGGAAAGGCAAAACCAAGTGCTCAGGACTTATCCCTGTGGATTTTTCACATTCCTGCTTGGTCCAAGGCTTCTGAGCAAAGGATATGTTGAGAGCACATGGCCTTGGAAGTTACAGATGACATCCATCTGGGGTACCCCCTCCAGAGCCATCTAGGTGAAGTACAGGTGAAGCCCTCTCCTGCCCTTCCCTGGTGACATTTCCTCACCCTGCAGAGAAAAGAGAGCCCGAGGTACCTTCCCTCTCAGAAGCAGGGAGATGTGCCACTGGTCTCTCTGGAGGGGAGGTGTGCAGATGTCCAACCTCCCTTTAACAGCCCAGCCTCCAAAAGTCAGGCTCCTCTCTGACTCTGTCCCAAATTGCATGTGCATGTGCAGGTATTCATTAGTGCTCAGCACATTACCCTGTGGGGATGGGGCAAGCGGAAATGATGCAGGATACTGCCGGCTGCTTTTGCTGTCACATACAACTTGTATCTGACCCAGACTCTTATCTCTACATGCATGCGTGCTTATGTGAGTGTACATAAAAAACTAGCAGGGTGGGGCTGGGCATGGTGGTACATGCCTGTAATCCCAGCACATGAAAAGATGAGGCAGGAGGATCACTGCCAAGTTCAAGGCCAGCCTGGGCTACACAGTGAGTTCAAGTCAGCCTGGACTGCATAGGAGACCCTGTCTCAAGAAGACAAACAAAACAACAAAAAAACTAGCAGGCTAAAATGCTACCTTGATCCAAGCATAGTGGTACACCCCTGTAGTCCCGGTACTTGGGAGGCTGAGGCAGGAGGATCACTGCAAGTTTAAGGCCAGCCTGGGCTACAGAGTCAGTTCAAGGCCATCCTAAACTACATAGTGAGATCCTGTCTCAAACAAACAAACAATAAATATTTTTTGAAAATGCTCTCTTGCAAGTAGAGCAAGTACAATTTCAAGTCCATAGTTTCTGACTTAATAGATGCATACACCAGAGAGAAGATATGAAAAGAGATGGGAAGACAGAGGGAAAAGCCTAACATAAATCTAGCCAGAGTTCCAGAAAAAAAGAGAAAACAGGGCAGAATTAACATTTGAGAGTGTAACAGCTGGGACTTTTCCAGAACTCATTAAATAACTAGTTTTCAGACTCAAGAAAGTCAACAAATTCCAAGTTGGAGAGATAAATATCACTGTGTAACATCTGGACAAAGGCCCTGACTTCTCACTGAGGGGTAACTGCATAGGCGTGGAGGAGATGCTTAGGAGCGCCATGGAACAGAGACCCAGCACCGAATGAACAAAACTCTGATTTCTCCTCAGCACAAATGGAAACCAGAACACAGTGGAATGGCATCTTCACTATCCTGGCAGAAAATTATCTAGAATTCTTTTCCTCACAAAAATATCCTTCAAAAATCAAGGATACCACGCCAGGTGTGGTGGCACACACCTGTAATCCCAGCACTCAGGTGGCTGAGGCAGGAGGATTGCTCTGAGTTCAAGGCCAGTCTGGGCTACAAAGTGAGTTCAAGGCCAGCCTGAACTGCATAGGGAAACCCTGTCTCAAAAAGACAAAAAAAATTAGGGCCAGTGATATCGCTCAGTGGCTGGCACGCAAGGTCCTGAGGTTGACCCCCAGCACCCACAAAAAAAAAAAAAAAAAAAAAAAAATCAAGGATACTGAATTGCATACCTCATCTACCTACCTACCTCCCTGAGCTATCTATTGGCTTCTGGAGACAGAGTCTCACTAAGTAGTCTAGGACAGCCTTGAACTTGTTATGCAGCACAGCCCAAGTTAGCCTTGAACTCACGATCCTCCGGCCTTAACCTCCTATGTGCTGAAATTGTAAGAGTGTACCACCACATGTGGCTACTTTAGAGGTGAAAGGCATACTTTATTTATTTTAGTGGCTTATTCTATTGAACCCAGGACCTCATGAATGCTAAGCAAGGCTCCAGCCCACTGAATTTAACCGTAGGAGGCTGAGGGAGGAGAATGGAAAGTTCAAGCCCCGACTGGCCAACTTAGTGAGACCATGTCTCAAAATTAACAAAAAAAAAGAGGAGGGGCACCACACAGGGGATACAGCTCAGTGAAGGCCAAGTTCAATCCCTAGTACTGCCAAAAAAAGGTGAAATTCATGGTCTATGAGTTATATCTCAATAAAGCAGGTTATATATTAGAACAGTTTTTAGCCATTGTTGTATAAGAAATACAAAAATGTATCAAATAGTTTTTTGCTCATGATATTGTTATAATTACTTATACAACATTGCTAATACTGGAAACATAAATGGTTGCTCATTTATTAATCTTTTTATTCTAGCATGGCTTCAACACTGTATCAAAAGAAAACAGAACCCCCACAAAAAGAAAAATTGTGAATGAAGGAAGAATGTTCAACAAGAAAAGGACAGATGAGTACTTTTTCACTGAAACAAACAGTAATGAGTCATATACTTAATTTGTAGGGAAATTGTGTCAGTTCTCAAAGATTATCATTGGAAAAGACATGCAAAAACCTGCTGCCAAATTTGATGCATATCAAGGAATATTTCATGAAGTCCAAATAGCAGAACTGAAAAGTCTGTTATTGCAAAAAAAATTTTAAAGTTATAACTCAAATGGACTTTTATAAAAGCTAGTGATGTGGTAGCCAATCTCAAAAAAAAAAAAATCAGAATCATTCACTGATAGTGAGTTTAGGAAGCAAGGCATGAAAAGCTTGGCAGATATAGTCTGTCCTATGAAAAATAAGTTTTTCTAAAATCAGTTTGTCTCACCAGAATGTAGCCAGGCAAAATGAAGAAACAGGAAAATCTACCAAAAGAGATTTGGAGGGTAAAGCTGCTCATTTCAAACTTTGTGCTTTGGTGATAGATTCAAGTACTGATATAACAGATCAACAGCTCAATTCCCATTTTTATTAGCGGTACTGATAATAAATATAATGTCACTGAAGAAATGGCTTCTTTGGTGCCATTAAAAGACACAACTAAACTTTGTGATTTCCATGAATTAGTAAAAATAACATAAAAGCAATTTTAACTTTTGGCAAAATATCTGGTTAGCTACTGATGGTGGCCCAAAGATGGTTGGTAAAAAAGAGGGACTTATAAAATTAATAGAAGATGATGCAATTGCCATCAGCAACTCACATCTGATATAAACTATCAGTGCCCTCTACACGAAGAAAACTTATGCACAAAAGCGTTAAAAATGAACGCCAGGCAGAAATTCTCAAAGCTGTGAATTTCATAAGGTCCAGACAATTGAATCATTGCCTATTTCAGGAGTTCCTTTTTTTTTGAGCCAGGGTCTTGCTATGTAGCCCAGGCTGGCCTTGAACTCACGGCAATCCTCCTGCCTCAGCTCCCAAGTGCTGGGATTACAGCTGTGGGCCACCAGCCCAGCGTTCCAGGAGTTCTTTAATAAAAGTATGTACGCTGACTATGGAGAACTCATTCACTTTTCTGAAGTAACAGGGTAAAATGTTGAAATGATTTTATGATTAGCAAAATAAAATCAAGTCTTTTATGGAATCAAAAGGAAAGTTTGTGCCAGAACTTGAAGATGAAAAATGGGTAACCGACTTAACATTTTTGGTGGATTTGACCACTCATTTAATGAGTTAAACATGTATCTTGAAGGTGAAAAATCAACTTATCTAGTCTATGCTTCAAACCATAACAGCATTCAAAATAAAATTTAAATTATGGCAAATTCAAGTTATGGCAAACAATTTTATGCATTTTGATATGTTGGCTACACCCAATCCTGGGACCAGTGAAAAACATGCAGTCTTGCTTTCCGTTTTGATATAGGAATTTGAGAATCGGTTTCAAGATTTCCAAGAAAATCATCAATTATTTGGTATATCTGTGATTCCATTTTCAGCCAACATACGATCCCTGTGAACTTCTAAATGAAACACACAGTCGCAGTCAGACGTTCAACTCAAAGAAAAATTTGACCATGTCTCTTCGCTAGTCATAAGACTGGTCTTTCCCAAGGAAAATACCCTCCCTTCACAATCACGCCTTCATGTCATCACTTTTGGCAGTGCGCTCTTTGTGCCAAACTTCTGGAGACCACCTTGCTGACTCACAGAACCGCAACCACTTCCATCGAACCAGACACTGATGCGTTACTGTTAGTGTCACAGAAACAAGGTCACATGCCCCACTAGTCTTGTTTATGTTGTTGTTTTGTTTGTTTGTTTGTTTTGAGACAGGGTCTCACTATGTAGTTCAGGCTGGTCCTGAACTCACTATGTACCCCTGGCTGTCCTTGAACTCACAGTAATCCTCCTGCCTCAGCCTTCCTAGTGCTGGGATTACAGGTGTGCACCCCCATGCCCGGCCCATTATGTTGTTTTTTAAATGTTATTATAATAAAATTAAAGTAAGTTTTGTTACTTATGCACATTAACTATATTATATACTGTATATGTGGCCCAGGACAGTTCCTTTCCACTCAGGGCAGCCCAGGCCTGCCAAAGGTGGTCACGCAAGCACAAGGAGCTGGCAAGGGCAAAGTGCACCCCACTCCAGCCTTCACAGGCGCTTGGCCTTGCCAACGCTTTGATTTTAGGCAAGGAAGGCCCATTCAGGCTTTTCAACTATGGGACCATACAGTAAATAAATCTGTGCCATTTTAAGTTTGTGGCAATTTGGCAAGTAGCTGTTTATGTAGACTGCTAGATACAAGGTCAACATACAAACATTAATCTTATTTTCATGTCACTGATAAACAGCTAGAAAATAAAACTTGTGAAAGCTTATTTACAATGGCATCAAAATTTAAACATCCCCAACTATATAAAAAGCTATGACCATCATATCTTTTCAGAAAATTTAAAGCATTATTTAAAAAAAATCAAGAAACAAACAAATGAACCAGAATCATGATCAAAAGACAGTACTGTTAAGATGCCAATTCTTTCCAAATTGATCTATGGCTTGATGCAATTCCAACCAAAATTCTATGTTTTTCTAGAGAAACTTAATAGCTGAGTCTAAAATTTACAGTGGTACCTGGTTCACAAACTCGATTCTACGATTCTGGTCGCAAACCGAACTGGATGAGAACCGAATCTAATTTCCCCACAAGGTCAACATTGAACCTAAACACTGAATTTGATTCGGTTCTCACCAACTCAGTTAGCAACCAGAATCGAAGAATCAAGTTTGTGAACTGAGGTACCACTGTATATGAAGATGTAAAATTCCAAAAATATTCAAGATACTCTAAAAACTTACAAGGTGAAAGATTTGCTCTGCAAGATATAGAAAGACCTGTGGAGAAATGCCTTTAAGAACAATGAGGTGGGCCGGTGAGATGGCTCAGCAGTGTACGTGCCTGCCTGGCAAGTGTGAGGGCCCGAGTTCGACTCCCGGAACCCACATACGAAAAAAGGGCCAGTGATATCGCTCAGCGGCACGGGCGCCTGCTGGCGCGCGAGGTCCTGAGGTCGACCCCCGGTACCCACAAAAAAAAAAAAAAAAAAAGAACACTGAGGTATTACTGGTGCATGAATAGACAAACAGATGAGTGAAAGACCCTAAAGAACCCAGAAACAAGCCCAGGTACAGACAATCCAAACCAAAGATGGTACTGCTGGGCACCAGAAAGGACAGTCTTTTCATAACTGGTGCTTGGACACGGGATACGAGTGTCTACACAGGAAGAAAGAAAATTTAAACTCTATTTCAAGCTGGGCATGGTGCTACATGCCTGTAATTCCAGCACTTGGGAGGCTGAGGCAGGAGGAGTACCACAAGTTCAAGGCCAGCCTGGACTATATAATGAGACCCTGTCTCAAAAAACACAAAAACAAAAAAACAATAACTCTACTTCATAAAAATAAGTCACTCTGAAGTGAAATGCACATGTAAATGTAAAAGACAAAATAACAAAGCTTCTAGAAAATAAAAATAACGTCATAACCTCCAAGAGATTTTTTAAATAATACAAAAAGCACTAAGACCATTCTCATGCCCAACAATGTGTTAGGATGCATGGGACTCAGCACAGTGGCTACAGGTAAGATTTAGACAGCAACTCTGCAGATGAGTGCAGGAAAGGACATCAGGTGGTGCCTGTAGGAACCTGTATGCTCTGACCCTGACATGGCACGCTCACCAGGAAAATGCAGCTCCCCGTGCACAGTGTCTCGCCCAGGAAGCCTGTTACAGACTCAGAGTCCAGGGTTTCCACTGGGGCTGGTCACAGAGGCATCTCTGCCCACCAAAATGTCAGGTGCCCGAAAGAAAACAGGTGTTAGAGGCAGCGTGGGCAAAACAGCCTTATCTGCACAGGAAAAGTTTAAAAGTCAAGTTCCAGACAATAGTCAAAAGCCAATCTTGCAAGGCGCCCACTTCAAAGGTAACAATCTCAGGCCTACTATGTTAACTTTATTACATCTATGAAATATGCAAAATTTCACAATAAAAGATATTTCTAAAAGGTGACCAAAATTACGTTGGGTCCATAAAAAAGGCCAAAGAAAAGATATTTGTTATACGTATATATGCATTTGCACATACATATGCAAAGCTGAAAAGAATAGTACTGTATTGAGAATATAAAAATAAGCTCTTCAAGACAACCCACAATGTGGGAAAAAATGTTTGCCAGCTGTTCCTCAGACAAAGGATTATTATCGAGAACATATAAAGAACTCAAAAAAATCAGACCTCCCAAATTTAAAGACCCACTCCAAAAATGGGCATCTGAGATGAATACACATTTCTCAGATGAAGAAATACTAATGGCAAATAAATATACAAAAAAATGTGCAACATCACTAGTCATTCGAGAGATGCAAATTAAAACAACACTGAGATACCATCTCACCCCAGAAAGAATGGCTACTATTAAGAAATCAACTAATAACAAATGCTGGAGGGGCTGTGGGGAAAAAGGAACCCTTCTTCACTGTTGGTGGGAGTGTCGACTAGTACAGCCACTGTGGAAGTCAGTGTGGAGATTCCTCAGAAAACTAGGGTTGGAGGTCCCATTTGACCCAGCTATTCCCCTTCTGGGCATCTTCCCAGAAGAATTAAAAACATCGTACCACAGCGATATATGTGCACCCATGTTTATAGCAGCACAATTTGTAATAGCCAGATCTTGGAAACAACCCAAATGCCCATCAACTGAGGAATGGATAAGAAAGATGTGGTATTTTTATACAATGGAGTACTACTCAGCCATAAAGAAGGATAAACTGGAGACTTTTATAGGTAAATGGATGCAACTCGAGAAAATACTCATAAGTGAAATAAACCAGAAGCACATGTGTAAGCACCGTATTATCTCTCTAGTATGAGAAACTGAAAGAGTAAATAAGATCCAAAATGTACAATAGACATGGTGAATCAAAAAGAAACTGGTCAAAAGGAAAGAGAGACTGGAATAGGGAAAAGAAAGGGAAAGGGAAAAAAAAATTGTATATATATATATATAAGATGGTTAAGATAGATACACTACCATTTTTACTTAATTCATTGAAGAGTAAGGTTTGTGCCAATAATGTTTGGACAATTGAATGCTAATGTCTGGTGTCCTGAATAACTAACTTAAAGATAGTAATACGTAATGTATTAACCATTGTTACCCTCCTATTATGTTGGTTTGAAAATTTGTTCTTCTTTTGTTTTGTTTTTTCTTCTCTTTAAAATTAAAAAAAAAAAAATAAGCTCTTCAAAACAGTAAGATAAAGACGTACAATTTAACAGAAAAGAGAGAAAACTTGAATTTTATGTGGGTACCGGGAGTCAACTTCAGGACCTCGTGCTTGTCAGCAAGTGCTTGTGCCGCTGAGCGATATTACCAGCCCTTTTTTTTTTTTTCCCTTTATGTGGATTCCGGGAGTCGAACTCAGGACCTTGCGCTTGCCAGGTAGGCGCTTATGCTACTGAGCTATCTCACCGGCCCAAAACTTGAATTTTAAAAGGAGAAAATAGTCCATAAACACAAGGTACTCACCCTTACTAATACTGAGGGAAATTAAAGCCACAGGAAATACTACTACTCACACACCTACCAGAGTGGCAAAAATCAGAAATATAATGTCAGGTATTAAGAAAGTGGGGCAACGGAAAATCCAATACATTGGTGGAAGCACAGCTACTTTTGCAAACAATCTGGTATTAAACAGTCAAGCAAAATGTATCTGCACTCTTAGACTCAACTCTTCCTCCAGAGAGGTGTGAGGGCCTGGAGAGACTAAATCACCACGTGCTACGATGTGCTCAATCACGCCAAGGCAGCAAAGCCTACAAAACCCCAAAGGCTGGGACTCAGAGCTTCCAGATGCGTGAACGCGCACCCGCAGAGGGCTAGACGTCCCAGACCCTTCCCACACTCCTTACCGCGTGTCACGTCTTCCATCTGCTCTTCCTGCATTGGATCTTTTTCTAATGAAGCTTAATCTAGTAAGCAAACTGTTTTCTTTGCTTTCTGTGAGATTTTCTAACAAATTACTGAAGCCAATGTGGAAGGGGTTTGTGAGAATCTCCACTTTGCAGCCGAATTGGACAGACGTTGTGGGTAGTGTGGAGATTCTCCACTTGGGACAGGACTCTGCAGCAAAAGCAAGGAGTGCTGGGAGCCACAGATGTGGAACTGAGTCCTTGGCACAGTGGGGTCTGCACAGTGTTGGAACTGAGCTAAACTGTAGCACACGCAGTCATTGTCTACTGCAGAAATGAAGGGAGTCGTTTATGAGGAAAAAGCCCACTAGTATTGAGAAGGCTGAATTTTTATGACACCAGTGAAGTGTAACATGGGCACAGACAACGGCTTTCCTTTACGTTGGTATACACATACAGTGGAGTATTAGCCTTTAGAAAGATGGAAATCCTGCAAAATGAGACAACACAGATAAACACTGAAGACTCTCTTCTTCCTTTAGTACAGGGAATCGAATCCTGAGCCTTCACACTGAGCTTTATCAACAGGCATTTAATTTTTTTTTTTTTGGAGACAGGGTCTCACTAAGTCACTAAGTTTCCCAGGTTGGGCTCGAACTTGTGATCCTCCTGCCCAGCCTCCAAGACTGCTGGGATCACAGGTATGCACCACCATGCCCAGCTTTGAAGATATTTATTTTATTTTATTTTCATTTTCAGTCTCTAATTTTTTTGAGACAGGATCTTGCTATGTAGTTCAGGCTGGCCTCAAACTCACAGCAATCTTCCTGCCTCAACCTCCTGAATGCCGGGATTATGAAGAGATTTTTAAAATTAAAATATTGCATTTATGTCACATGTGTATTTTTGTCTCCCCACCATTTCAATGTCTGACCACCACTACTATATCCTATCATAACATTCCATACATACTTAAAAGCAAGCAAAGTATGGAGTTCCATCTTGAAAAACTACACAGGAAGTTTGGACAACGCATTCTTGGCAATGGAACCTGGACAACATTTATCAAACACTGTGGGGAAAGTTCTGCCTTTGCTTTCTAGAAACAGATACTTATTGTTACAGAAATACAATAAAACAGAAAATGCTAACAAATAGTTTAAACTATTTCCTTGAAGACATTTTGCTAAGAGAAATACACCAGCCACAGGAGGACAAATACTGCAGGATTCCACTTCTGTGAGGTATCCAAAGTCGTCGGACTCATGAAGAGCAGGATGGCGGTCACAGGCTCACGGGGTGAGGACTGAGGAGCACTAATAAAGGGTGCACAGTGTCAGCAATGCAGGGTGAGGAAGTGCTTGAGATCAACAGTGCAACACTGTGCTTATACTGTATTGTCCAAAATCTATTAAAAGGGTAGATCTGATGCTAAGTGTTCTTACTACAATAAAATAAAAATTCAGAATTGCTAACCATGGCATAATCACATAATGGAATATTTTACAGCAATAAAATAAGTGCATTAATAAAATTCATTTCAAAACTATAAAAAATATTTAAAATTTAAAAGCCAGTATCAATAATATGGAAGAATCTCATAAACAGAATATTAAACCAAACAAGACAGATGTACTAAAATATATACAGTATCATCACATTTACAGACTCTGAAACCAAGCAAAACTGAGCTATATTATTCATGGGTGCATAGAAGGAAATAAATATGAAGACAAGAAAATTATTATCCCCAAAAGCAGAATAGTCATCCCCATTGTGAGGAAAAGGTTATAATGAAGAAGAGACATTTCTAGAATACTTGTCTTTTTTTTGGCAGTACTGAGAAGTGAACTCAAGAGTTTTCACACTGAGCCACATTCCCAATTCTCTTTTATTTTATATTTTGAGACAGGGTCTAAGTTTCTCAGGCTGTGCTCAAACTTGTGATACTTCTGCTTCAGCCTCCCAGAGTGCTGGGACTACAGGTATATGCCACCACATCTGGCTATGTTCTATTTCTTAATCTCAGTAATAGTGATGTGTAATTGTAACTCAATAATTAGTCTTTTATTTTGTTTTGTTTTTTTGTTTTTTGTTTTTGAGACAACCTCTTGCTCTGTAATTCAGGCCGGCCCTGAATTCCACTATGTAGCCCAGGCTGGCCTAGAATTTGCAGGCATCCTCCTGCCTCAGCCTCCCAAGTGCTGGGATTACAGGTATGCACCACCATACCTGGCTATAATTGGTCTTTATATTTACTATTTATACAACATGATTTGGGCAGGGAGGTTTCTGTAAAACCTGCAACACAAATTCTGAAAGAGCTATAATACTGAACAATATAATTTTAATGTACAATTACATTTTATAATTTATATAATTTATACTTTTTAATGTATCTTGTTTCTCATAAAAAATTTTTAAAAATAACTGAAGTGACTGAAAGGATTATGACTGCAATTTTTTTTTGACAGTGAGAATGTTTCAATAAGATACAGGAATTTTTAAACAAAGTAAACTCAGTAGTTCCTTGCTATTGTAGAGAATGAGTCCGTATGTTGTACTCTCTGACTTCGATTTGTATTTTTCATGCAGCTCATATCTACCCTAGTAACCACTCTGTGCCAGGCAGCATGGTAAACACTAGAGATGAGAAATAATTACTGCTTCCAGACTAGCGGGAAATAGACATACCAACACATAATTACAATGCAATGGGATAAGTCTGACATAAAATGTTTTCTTAAAAGCCTTTATGGCCTTCCAGATGAAGAGAAAAATAAGAAAATTGTTAGAGAAGCTTTACAAAAAACACTGACTTGGGTATTGGAGAAGTGGAACCTTCCAGACAGGATTGAGCATGTGCAGAGTAGTCTGCACTATTTGGACAAAGACTGAGGTAGAAGAGTAGGTTGTGGTTAGGGCAACAGTTACTCAAAGGCCTCATGATTTCATAGATTTCACAGTATAGACGGCTAAGTTAGAAATTAACAGGCAGTCAGGGAGGGAGTCAGCACACAAGAGGAGACACATCGAAACTGCGGGCGAGAATGAACTGGAAGGCCGGCAGCCTCCCTAGAGAATGACAGCAGCCTGAATTTGCACTGTAATCCGCACCACCTGGTCCAGTGAGCCCAGATAAGGTGTCCAATGCATAGGTGGATAACCAGAATACCCTGACCCATATTCCTATCCTTCCCCCAAAATGCCTTTGTTCTTTCATTAGAAGTTGAAGATAAGCTGAAGTTAACAATGCCCACCCTACATCTCTGCTACGTGACTTGTTCCCCCTATTGGATCGATATTAGTTGAACTACTATACTTGTCCCATATGTTGATTGTAGTTTGACCCATAGCAACCTGGGTTGTGATTTTGTGTGTGAATTACCCCTGGACAAAGCCTCAGCAGCAACCCACTTTCAGGATCCCTCTTGTCTCTCAATAGCTTTCTCTCAATAACCTTTTCCTACTCTTAACCTCCTTTGTCCTCATATCCATTCTTCGGTTAATGAGAGACATAAACTCAGAACATTTGACATCTAACAGGCTGAGAGTCACTCCCCTGTGACACTAAGGGATTTAGATTTTATCCTACAGGTAATAGAGACCTCGGAGGCTTTTACTAAGTTCCCAAAGTAATTTTACAATTGCCTTGGACCTCTTTATCTTTTCTTCCTTTGAGAAAAAAAAAAAAAAAAAAAAAAAAAAAAAAAGCTAAAGGATACATACAGAAAAGTATAGAAGATAGGCTGATACCCGTGTACTCACCAACCAAATTTAAGAAGTTAAATTCTGTTCTATTTTTCTTTCAAAGGCAAAAAACATTTTGGATATATTTTAAAATCTCATGCCCCTTCATCTACCCCCCAACAGGTAACACTGACTAACCTACACGTTCATAGTTCCCCTCCACATTGTTCTCGCTGTCTTTTTTTCTTTTCTTTCTTTTTGGTTTTCTGAGACAGGGTCTCAGTATGTAGTACAGGCTGTCCTTGAAGTCACTATATAGCCCAGGCTGGCCTTGAACTCACAGCAATCCTCTTGCCTCAGCCTCCGAGTGCTGGGATTACAGCAACACCACCATGGCCAGCTACATTTTGTTCTTTTACTACATATCTAACACTATCACTATGGTTTTTTTGTTTTGTTCTGTTTTTGTAATGCTAAGGTTCGAGTCCAGGGCTTCGTGCATGCCAGGCAAATATTCTACCACTTAGTTACATCCCCAGCCCTAATTTTTAACTCTTGGCTTCCTCATCAGTAAAATAAGGCAATAGCTACCTCTCTGGGTTACCGTTAGGACTGCGAATTTTATGTAGGAGGAGGCCACCGCGGTGATTGGAACTGGAAGTGATTGAAGACCTGGAAAGCTCATTCCCTACTAGTAACCTATAAGTTACTTTCTGAGAATGTAGCAACCCAGCTAACAAAATGCTGATTTAACTGAATCTACTTACTATTTCCCAGACTTTTGATCTTTCACCAGGTCTCTGCCCCGTTCCTGCCCCTTCATCTAGACGGCAGCACAGGGGTGCTATTGACTTACACTGATGGCATCATAGCTGTCAGGTACCTAACCCACCTCACACCATTAGTGCTCCACCTCCTGTGACCTGAAGACAGAGAAGTCTGAAGAAAGCCTAATGTGCGAGATGCTTTGGAGTCAGGCAGCTCTCAGTGCAAATCCTGTCTCCAACATTTAATCACCAATTGCTCCTTCAGCACTGAGCCCGCTTTGTGCTTCAGATCCTCCATGTGTAAAAAGAGGACGATTTTACTCACTTCTCTGAGCAGCAGAACCCTTACTGTGTATTTCGCAGTCTTTGAAGCCATTTATTGCACGTATTTAATCCTAGCAAAACTCTAAGCAGAGATGATCTCTCCCACGTGACAGACGAACAGCAGACTACACCTGCGAGACACTGGGTGGCAGGCGCGTGGGGGTCCTGGTTCCCCCTCAAGAGGTTAGCGGGGCGGCGCCGGAGTCTGGCCCACGACCACCAGCGGCCAGGTCCTGAGGCCCTGGGGTACCGGGACGAGCAGAATCGGCGGTCGGCCCGGCTCTCCCCGGGGGCCCTCGTCCCACGGAAAGGACTCAGCGGGCCCAGGCGGGCCAGCGCGACCAACTAGGGAACCCTCCAGACCTCTGGCTCAGGGCCGGGACGCCAAGAAAGGACATGGGCCACGGCTGGCAGGTTGCGGTTTTGTGTGCGCCGCACTCACCTCTCTCGCCGGCTCCGGCCGGGCGGAACCGAGATCCAAACTCCGCGCGCAGCGATCACTTCCCCAGCGCGCGGCGCCAGCTCACTTCGCGCCGCCAAGCCGGAGATCCTGATTGGCTGTGTCCGGAGGCAGATGACCAATACCATTGCCCCTATCATTTGTCCCCGCCCAGGGCGGGACCGACGTACGGCGCCGGGAGGGCCGCGTATTCCCAAAACCCAATCAGAGTCCCCAAGGGAAGGTCAGGTGACTGTGGTTCTATTCTGACTTCCGGTGCTGGTTGGGTTCTTTGTTTTTGTGCATTTCTCTGTTGGTAAAGGATTTAAATGAAACAGGCTCCTGGAATCCGGACCGTGGTGTTATTGACAGGAGCTGAGACCTCCCAGTTCCCACAGGCCAGGACAAGTCTCTGGGTCCCCATCGCTAGGTTCTGAACGTCCAGCACTGAGGCTTTGGTGAACTGGCCTTTACACCCCCCTTGGTAACATTGGCCTCTGCTCCACCCGTACTCCTGTGCACAAGCAACCGTAAATTGTCATTGACCGGGAAGTGGGAAGATAATGTCAGATGCTTCAAGGGATACTGAAGTGCCTGAGTGGGACGCTTAAATTGCAGCAGACTGTCCCCCACCCACAATGCGGGCCTTGTGATGCCAGATTTTTCTCCTCTTATCTCTTCCCACCCTGTCTTCCCTCCTTTCCTCTTTTAAGAAAAACTGAGGGCATGTAAATTGATGCAGCCATTATGAGAACTAGTGGTTTCTAAATAAATTAAAAATAGAACTACCCTGTGACCCAGCAATACTTCTTCTGGCATTTTCCCAAAAGAAATGAAATCACCTCCTCCTAAAAATATCTGCATTCCCGTGTTCACTGCAGCATTGTTCACATTAGCCAAGTTAAGAAACAAGCTAAGTGTCGGATGAGGAATGAATGAAAGAAGAAACTAGTAGAAATAGAATATACTAGTAGAAAATAGTAGAATATTAGCCCTAAAAAAGAACATGAGGGCCGGTGAGATAGCTCAGCGGCTTAAGCGCCTGCCCGGCAAGTGCGAGGGCCTGAGTTCGACTCCCGGAACCCACATACGAAAAAGGGGCCGGTGATACCGCTCAGGGGCACGAGCGCCTGCTGGCGCGTGAGGTCCTGAGGTCGACCCCCGGTACCCACAAAAAAAAAAAAAAGAACATGATCTGGCCAATTTGTCACAACATGGGTGGTTTTTTTTTTTTTAAGTTTTTTTTGGAGACAGGGTCTCACTGTGTAGTTCAGGCTGACCTTGAACTCACTATGTAGTTCAAGCTGGCCTCGAACTGGTGGCAATCCTCCTGCCTCAGCCTCCCTAGTGCTGGGATTACAGGCATGCACCACCATGCCTGGCTACAGTACCTTTTTACTGCTATATATATCCCAAATCATAATGTAGTGTACCTCAATTATACACTTTTTTTTTTTTGGTGGTGGTACTGGAGTTGAACGCAGGGCCTTTGCACTAAGCTACATCCCCAGCCCCATTTATTTATTTATGTATTTATTTTTGAGATAGGCTCTCATTTCACTAAGCCACTACATTGCCTGGGCTGGGCTTGAATTTGTGATCTTCCTATCTCAGCTTGCCAGAGTACTAAGACTGCAGCCATGGGAACAATTTAGTTGAATTATCTTAATTGGCTTTATTTTTGATTTTAGAATCCCGCAACACTTCATTCCATAAACTAGAATGGGTGTTCTAGAAAGGCTGACTTCATAGACAGGAAAGGGCCAAAGGTATCAGAAAGAAAAGAAGTGCATTGGTTGTTTTTTTGTTTTTTTGTTTTTTGTTTTTTGGGTTTTTTTGTTTTTCTTTTGAGTCAGGGTCTTGCTGTGTAGTTCAGGCTGGCCTCGAACTCCAGGGGATCTTCCTGCTTCAGCCTCCCAAGTGCTGGGATTACAGGCGTGAATCATCACACCCAGCTCCGAATTGGTTTTTTCAAAGCTCTTTGTAAGGCAGAGGCAGGAGACAAAATAGAAAATTCATTAATTAACATCATATTACTTTAGGCTATATTTTGTAATGATTAAAGGATGTTAAGATTAAAGCAGAGGGAACTTCATTATCAGCCAATTAAAACTTGCCTGTTGAGGAAACTTAGTTGTCTCTCTCCTCTCTCCTCTCCCCTCTCTCCTTTCTCCTCTCTCCTGACTCCTGTCTCCTCTCTCCTCTCTTGATTTCTAGGAAGGTCAGACATGGACCTCATCCTGAGTGACTCCATTTTTATTTTTAGTTTGGTCTCCTGGGGCCCAGTGCAGGACCCTAGTCCAAAACAATGAGGTCCTGTCATTTTTATTTAACAACAACAACAAAAATATATACGTATATCTACTCCTATATTTATGCTAAGATATTTTATTCCCCTTCATTTTCTCCTCCTGTGTCTAGGGTTGGTTTCTTTTCCTCTCTACCCCTCCACCCACCCCTTTGTTCTTCCTCTTTTAGTGGCCTGACACCATGGACCCTAGTTTTTGGCTTCCACTAAGTTTTGGTCTCCACTAAGAGGAAAAAAGGAGCAGGAAAGCCTGCCCATCACCTCCTTGCAGGGGCCTCTGTCTGCAGCATAACCTGTCCTCTCTTCCCACTTTTTTCCCTCTTAAACAAAATCTTTTAGAATAGATTATATCTCTGGGTGGTCAAAAGTTTCTCTTTTCCTTTTCGATTCTTTCCTTTTCTTTTCGGTCTCCCTTCTGTCCACGACCGTTTTTCCCCTTCTCCCCACTCTGGGTGTTTACCTGGTGAGCTCCTGGTGGTCCCAGTGGTCTCATCTATGAGCAGTGACCTCCTCAGCTTGTCCCATTGGCCTCAGAGGGGCTTTAGGCTGCCCTAAAGGGCAGTGGCACTCCATCCTGATTTGATGACAATTCGGTTTTGTCAAGAAGCCTTTATTTACACTCCATGGATGGGCAGCCTCCATTGCACAGAAGAGAATGGAGACACTGTGGGGTGGCAGCAGGGACAGGTTTTCTACGGTGAGAACCAGGAAGCCGAACAGTAGCAGAATAACCCATGGGCTCACACAATCACCTCTGGGTGCTCTGTAAGGTCGGTGCCCAGGAGCATCCTCCTTACACTGCTGCTGTGGGCTCTGCCGCTTGGGTGGACTGAATGTTGTTACCTTAGCGTGGGTTTGTCTTGAAAGTGAACCTGGTCACCTCTTGCTCTCTCTTGCCCTTCCATCATGTGTCATGGGACAAGGTAGCACGAAGGCCCTCGCCAGGTGTGGGCCCTTTGACCTTGGACTTCCCAGCCACCAGAGCTGTAAGCGATGCATCTCTGTTCTTTATAAACAGTCTGTTTATTGTTTATTGTTTGCTTTGTTGTATTTCTTTCTTTTCTTTTTTTTTTTTTTTGTGGGTACCGGGGGGACGACCTCAGGACCTCACGCGCCAACAGGCACCAGTGCCGCTGAGCGATATCACCGGCCCCTTTTTCGTATGTGGGTTCCGGGAGTCGAACTCGGGCCTTCGCGCTTGCAAGGCAGGCGCTTAAGCCGCTGAGCCGTCTCACCGGCTATTTCTTTCTTTTCTGAGACAAGTTCTCGCTATGTAGTGCAGGGCGGCTTTGATTTCACTATGTAGCCCAGGCTGGCCTCAAACTCATCATCCTCCTGCCTCGGCCTCCTGAGTGCTGGGATGACAGGCATGCGCATCTGGCTACTGTGGTATTCTAATGTAGCAACACAAAATGGACTAAGACAATTAGTCACTTAATTTCTCATTTTTGGTACAGTACCCACACCTCAGCTATACCTGGGGTCCTCAGTCCTCAGCCCTATGTCCATTTCAAGGAACTGGAATCCTCTTGTTGGTGGGGCAGGGGAGACCAGAGAGGATCTCGGGGTTTCACTGCATCCACCTAATCCTCCTCACTTTGGACCCGCTTTTCACCCCAACTCTAGAGATACCTGATCCTGTCCATTTCTGTCCCTTTTGAAGACACTGTGACAATGTTATGGGTCAAATGTCCTGAGCCTGGGGATGCCTGGAGACTCGATAATGTGTCCCTCTGGATATTTCTGTGCAGGTGCTTTGGATGAGACTAGCATTTAAATCAGTAGAGTTGAGTAAAGTAGTTTAGTCTCTGTCTTACGACAAAACACTATTCACTGGGTGCCTTAAGCAACAGAAATGTACTTCTCATAGCTGTGGAGGTCGGGAAGTCCAAGGTCAAGGTGCCTCTTCCTGGCCTGAGACTCCTCTCCGACTCTCAGGTGGTGGGGGAGGGAAAGAGCCCTCTCCTGTCTCCTCTTATGCGGGCACTGATCCGGGCATGAGGGCCGCCATCGCACACGGGGTGGGCGGGGCTTCAGTGTAGGGGCTTGGGGGAAAGACACAGGACAACCCCCAATAACGTGAGAAGGCCACAGCCCACTAGAACCAAAAGGTGACTCCCCCCACCTGAGGAAGAGGACTTTCACAGCAGTCGGCCTCGGACGTTGTCATAATCTGAATTCTTGTTGCACAAAATCAGAGAATGAAATTGAGGACAGAGAAGGTAGACAGGAGGAATGTTTATTAAGAAGAGAGAAACAACTCCCAATAGTTGAGCGGGAACCCAAACGTGGCTTTCAACAGGACTCTTTCTCTAGTTTTTATACCAAAAAATGACCAGGGCTCAGATCACTCTGAGTCAAAGCAAGGTCAACCTATAGGACTAAAACCAGCTTACTTTAACTAGAAACGCGCCCCTGAGGAGTTGAGGCACGCAGCAAGCATATATCTGCAGGGGTCTGTTGGCCTCTATCCTATCCGAGTGGTTCATTAAAAGGACAAAGTGAGAAAAAAAAAAACATTTTCCAGATAAGGAGGAGCAGGAGTTGTCATAGTGGCATCTGTCACCTTGCTGTTACCTTGCTCGCTACGTCCCTGGACTTAATGGGCCTCCTGGTTCTTGTTAACTTTTTGTGTGTGTGTGGGTACCGGGAGTTGAACTCAGGACCTCGTGCGCCAGCAGGCGCCCATGCCGCTGAGCGATATCACCGGCCCCTTTTTCGTATGTGGGATCCGGGAGTCGAACTCGGGCCCTCGCGCTTGCAAGGCAGGCGCTTATGCCGCTGAGCCATCTCACCGGCCCCCTCTTGTTAACTTTTGACCCCAGGCTCCTGCTTATCTGATTGAGCCCTGGTCAGTCTGACTCTACCTTGGGCACAGTGCCTCTTTAGCCGCCTGCTGTCTTCTACCTAACTTGCCTGTTTATAATGTGCTGTTAGCTCTTCCTGTCTGATGGCCTTTGAATTAGAACACTAGGTCTCCTGTTCCACGGGCTAATTATAGGCTTCGGGTTTACTAACCGAGTTATTGTATGTGAGCCAATTTTTTTTTTTTTTTTGTGGGTACCGGGGGGTTGACCTCAGGACCTCGCACGCCAGCAGGCGCCCATGCCACTGAGCGATATCACCCGCCCTTTTTTCATATGTGGGTTCCGGGAGTCGAACTCGGGCCCTCGCACTTGCAAGGCAGGCGCTTATGCCGCTGAGCCATCTCACTGGCCCTGTGTGAGCCAATTTTTAAAATAAAATCTCTCTCTCTTCTTTTTTTTGCTTGTTTTGGGGTTTTGGGGGGGGTGTACTGGAACTTGAACCCACACCAAGCTACATCTCCAGCCCTTTTTTATTTTGAGACATAGTCTCACTAAAGCCAGGCATGGTGGTTCACGCTTGTAATCCCAGCATTTGGGAGGCTGAAGCAGGAGGATCACTGGGAGTTCAAGGCCGGCCTATGCTACATCGAGAGTTCAAGGCCTGACTGAAGTACGTAGTGACACTGTCTCAAAAAACATAAATTAAAATAAATAAATAAATAAATAAATAAATAAATAAATAAATAAAATTAAGAGAGAGTCTCCTTAAATTGCCCAGGCCAGGCTCAGACTTTTGATCTTCCTGCTTCAGCCTCCTGGAGTGCTGAGATTACAGGTGTGCACCACCATACCCGGCTTCACTTTCATTTATCTTTCTCTGGCGAACTCTGCCCACAGCTGGCCCCAGAACTGTCCCTTCTTGTTTTTGCTAACACAATTAGTTTCACCCAAAATTGTTGCCGCAGTCCTTCCTGTTCTCATCCTTGTTGATTTATTATCATTTTTTACAAATCAGTTTACTGTAGTTTAGCAGAGCTTTGGAGGGAATGAATCAAAGATGTGTATGTTTAATCTGCACTTTCAGCCCAGAATGCTTGTACTTATTAATTCTTAAAAATGATTTAAATAACATTTCCTGGAAATTGTGTTCCCATCCAATATGTCAGCAGCCTTCTGTTGGCCTCCCCCTCATTAAAAGGCCTCAGAAAAAATTTCTTAATCTCCCTTTCTTCTGTGTCCTTAAGGGCCACGAAGCTGCTAAATAAATTATAATTATGCCTGTCCCCAGCCATCACTTGGACAAGATACGTCAGCCAAAGACAGACACTCACTTTCTGCTAGAGGAGCGGCCATCCTCAGAGGACCCGGCCTCACACGATTTCACAAATACCTTCTTGGCCAGGCCTGGCCTTCACTGACAGTAAATATTAAAGTGCGCTTCAGAATCAAAACCTCTATTACAATTACCTCAAGCTAGTTAACATTAAATAGCTACCTTGCCTTCAAACCTAAAAGGCTTTTTCTTTTAAACAGGCCTGGGCAGCCCCTGCCTTACCTGTCCCTGGTTACAGTAACCACCTTGCTCTACCATTAAAAACAATTTTTTTCTTCATTTTATTTACTTATTATTTTTTCCCCAAATCAGATTTTATTGGTACATTTGAAATATACATAATGATCACATTCATCACAGAGAATTTGTACCTGTATGTGATATAACTTGATTCTTTTTTCCCCCTTCCCCCACCCTTCCTTCAATCCCTCCTCCCCTCCCAATCCATTAAAAAGAGTTACCTGGGCTGCACAGACCCAGGGGAATGGAGCAGCTCCCCACTGCCTGTTGGAACTGTCCCCATCCCAGTGGCATCTGGCATGCAGCCAGCCTGTGTCCCATGACAGAGACATCCATCCCGGAGGAGGTCCCTTCCATTTTCTTCCTGGCTCCCCGCTCAGGGGTGTTGCTTATCAGCCCAACTCTTCTTCCGAAAGACAAAATGCAATTCCTCTACCTGGCAGGACCCATAGTGGCCTCTGGGGCCCCTCCTGTCACCTCGGGCAGCAGGGTCTGGGTGCTGGTTTCGGGGTGCGAGGCAGCAGAATGTGCCTCTTTGATGTCTAATAGGCCGTGCGGATGGCGAATGGACTGCTTTCATCAAAATATGCGCCCTTCCAATACATCTGTCAGTATTTTAACTGATTCCAGCTATAACGTTTGGGTTGTTAATATTTATGGGAAAGCAGTGAGGAGAAATAGGTCCCCAAATGTCTTTGGATTAATGAGTTATGTGTGTTTGACAAGTATCTTCTTAGGAAGCCTTATGATGTTCCAGCTGAAAATATTCTGGCATGGGTTTGAGGACTTTGTAGAAAGGACACCACAGGCGTGATCTATAAAAGAAATAATTAATTAGGTGGACTTTGATAAAATTAAGCATTTCTGCTCTGTGAGAGCTAGGTACAGTGGCTTGTGCCTGTAGTTCTAGCTACTTGGGAGGCTGAGGTGGGAGGATCTCTTGACCTCAGAAGCTCAAGACCAGCCTGGGCAACATAGCAAGACCCCATCTTTAACAAAATCTACTCCATGACAATTAAATGCCTATATCTTGTACACTGAGTAACTAATTTATTTATTTATTTTTATTTTTTTTTTTTTTTGTGGGTACCGGGGGGACGACCTCAGGACCTCGCGCGCCAACAGGCACCCGTGCCGCTGAGCGATATCACCGGCCCCTTTTTCGTATGTGGGATCCGGGAGTCGAACTCGGGCCTTCGCGCTTGCAAGGCAGGCGCTTAAGCCGCTGAGCCGTCTCACCGGCCCTGAGTAACTAATTTAAAGATAACAATACGAAATGTATTAATCATTGCTATTCTATTATCTTGTTTTAAAATTTTTTTTCTCTTTAAAATAAAAATTTTAAAAAGATCTATTCCATGAAAGACACTCTCAAGAGAATGGAAGGAAAAGCCATAGTCTGGGATAAAATATTTGCAAAAAACGCATCTGAAAATGGATTGTCATTCAGAATATACAAAGAGCTCTTAAAACTAATGATAAGAAAACAATCTGATTAAAAAATGGGCCAAAGGTCGTAACAGACATGGCAAAGGAGCACATGGAAATATGGTCCACATTCTATACCGTAAGGGAAATGCTAATTAAACAAAAATGAGATCCCACTCCACATCTATTAGAATGGTCAAGATCCAGACTACTTGGCAGGTGTGGTGGTGCACACCTGTAATCCCAGCACCTGGGAGGCTGAGGCAGGAGGATTGTTGCAAGTTTGAGACCAGCCTGGGATACATAGTGAGCTCAAGAGCAACCTGGAAAACAGTGAGACCCCATCTCAGAAAAACAAAACAAAACAAAACAAAAAAAAAGGTCCAGGGTACTGACAACTCCCGATGCCAGCAAGGATGTAGAGCAACAGGGACACCGATTCACTGCTGCTGGGAATGCAAAATGGCATTGTTATTTTGGAAGACTGTTTGGCAGTTTCCTACAAAACTAAATACATTCTTACTATACAATCCGGCAAAGGTATTCCTTGGTATTTACCCAAAGGAGTTGAAAACTTATGTCCACACAAGAAATCTGCAACAAACAAACAAACAAACAAACCTACACCTGGATATTTATAGCAGCTTTATTCATAATTGCCAAAGCTTAGAAGACACCAAGATGTCCTTCTGGAGGTGAGAGGGTAAATAAGCTGTGGTACATCGGCAGGTGGAATATTATTGAGTGCTAAGGAAATAAGCTCTCAAGCCATGAAAAAGTATGGGGGAAACATAAAGGCATATTTCTTTTTTTTTTATTTTAAAGAGAAGAAAAAACAAAACAAATCAAAAAAAGAACAAATTTTCAAAACAACATAATATGAGGGTAACAATGGTCAATGCATTACGTATTATTATCTTTAAGTTAGTTATTCAGGATACCAGACATTGGCATTCAATTGTCCAAACATTATTGGCTCAAACCTTACTCTTCAATGAACTAAGTAAAATTGGTAGTGTATCTATCTTAACCATCTTATATATATATATACAATTTTTTTCCCTTTCCCTTCTTTCTTTTCCCTATTCCAGTCTCTCTTTACTATTGACCAATTTCTTTTTGATTCACCGTGTCTATTGTACATTTTGGATCTTATTTACTCTTTCAGTTTCTCATACTAGAGAGACAATACGATGCTTACACATGTGCGTCCGGTTTATTTCACTTATGAGTATTTTCTCGAGTTGCATCCATTTACCTATAAAAGTCTCCAGTTTATCCTTCTTTATGGCTGAATAGTACTCCATTGTATAAAAATACCACATCTTTCTCATCCATTCCTCAGTTGATGGGCATTTGGGTTGTTTCCAAGATCTGGCTATTACAAATTGTGCTGCTATAAACATGGGTGCACATATATCACTGTGGTACGATGTTTTTAATTCTTCTGGGAAGATGCCCAGAAGGGGAATAGCTGGGTCAAATGCGACCTCCAACCCTAGTTTTTTGAGGAATCTCCACACTGACTTCCACAGTGGCTGTACCAGTCGACACTCCCACCAACAGTGGAGAAGGGTTCCTTTTTCCCCACAGCCCCTCCAGCATTTGTTATTAGCTGATTTCTTTATAGTAGCCATTCTTTCTGGGGTGAGATGGTATCTCAGTGTTGTTTTAATTTGCATCTCTCGAATGACTAGTGATGTTGCACATTTTTTTGTATATTTATTTGCCATTAGTATTTCTTCATCTGAGAAATGTGTATTCATCTCAGATGCCCATTTTTGGAGTGGGTCTTTAAATTTGGGAGGTCTGATTTTTTTGAGTTCTTTATATGTTCTCAATAGTAATCCTTTGTCTGAGGAACAGCTGGCAAACATTTTTTCCCACGTTGTGGGTTGTCTTTTCACTCTGTTGGTGGTTTCTCTTGCTGTGCAAAAGCTTTTTAATAAGATGAGATCCCAGTTATTGATTCTTTGGGATAGTTCCCGTGCAATTGAGTTTTTATTCATAAAGTCTTTGCCTACACCAATGTCTTCAAGGGTTTTACCTATCCTACCTTCCAGCAGATTTAATGTTTCTGTTTTAATATTTAGATCTCTGATCCATTTTGAATTTAGTTTAGTGCATGTTGAAAGATATGGGTCTAGTTTTAATCTTTGGCATGTGTAGAGCCAGTTTTTCCAGCACCATTTATTAAAGAGGCTATCTTTCTTCCAGCGAATGTGTTTGGCACCTTTGTCAAAGATAAGGTGGCTTAGTATATCTGGGGTTGTTTCAGCATCTTCTAATCTGTTCCATTGATCTTCAGGTCTGTTTTTTTGCCAGTACCACACTGTTTTTATCACAGTAGCTTTATAGTATAATTTCAACTCAGGGATTGTGATGCCCCCTGCCTTGCCTTTGTTGCCCAGAATTGCCTTTGCTATTCTAGGTCTCTTCTGATTCCAAATGAATTTTAGGATTGTTTTCTCTAATTCTGTGAGATATATTGTTGGAATTTTGATTGGAATTGCATTGAATCTGTATAACAATTTTGGAAGTATGGCCATTTTCACTATATTGGTTCTTCCTATCCAGGAGCAAGGGATATCTTTCCATTTTCTGATATCCTCTTCAATCTCTAAAGGCATATTTCTAAGTGAAAGAAGCCAATCTGGAAAAGCTACATATTGTATGATTGCAATTATATGACATTCTGGAAAAAACGAAACTATGGAGATCAGTGTTTCCCAGGGGGAGGGAGGAATGAATAGGCAGAGCATAGAGGATTTTTAGGACAGTGAAAGTACTTGTGGTGATCATATGTTGTATACATTTGTCCACAGACTGTACAACACCAAAAGTGATTCTTTCCTTCTTTTTTTTTTAATACGCGGGTACCGGGAGTTGAAGTCAGGACTTCGCGCTTGCCACACTTATGCTGCTGAGCTATATCACCGGCCCTCCTTCTTAATTCTTTTTTCTTCTTCTTTTTTTTTTCTTCCCAGTACTGGGGATTGAACCCAGGGCCTCCCACAAGATGCCAGGTAAGCGCTCTACCACTGAGCTACATCCCAGCCCCCAAGAGTGAATCTTAGTGTAAACTATGGACTTTAGGGGATGATGATGTTGCTGTGGGCTCATCAGCTGTAAAAAATACTACTGTGGTGGAGGACGGTGATGATGGGGGAGGTGTGCATGGGGGAGCAGGGAGTATACACGGGGTGATCGAAAAAGACAGTGAATAGTTAACTTTTTAAAAGATGTATTATATTAAAAGACACATTTCTGTTAATCCCCCTTAAAATACTCTCCTTCACCTCAAACGCAGTTATCCCATCATTCTTGCCACTTTCTGAAGCAGTTCTGGAACCTCTCTTTCCTGTCTTTAGTTGCATTGCTGTGGCTGCCTCCATGTCCTGAACCAATTCAAAATATTTACTTTTGTGGTTATTTTGACTTTGAGGAAGAGCCAGAAGTCTCACAGTGCCAGATCTGATGAACAATAAGGACACAGTGTAATCTTTTTATTTGATAGAAATCGCCATAAATGTTTTTAATCCATTCAGGACATAAGGCAGCCATGAAAAGACACTCCCGAAAGAGGACTTTCAGAACTGCTTCAGAAAGTGGCAAGAACAATGGGATAAGTGTGTTTGAAAAAAGAGTTAGTATTTTGAGGGGGGATAATGGCAAATGTGTCTTTTACTGTCATAATTTTTAAATTTTTATTTTTTATTTTTTTTATTTTGAAGAGAAAAAATAGAACAAAATTTCAAAACAAGTTAATAGGAGGGTAACAATGGTTAATACATTGCGTATTGTTGTCTTTAAATTAGTTACTCAGAGTACAAGATATCAGCATTCAATTGTCCAAACAATGTTAGCACAAACCTTTATAATTTTTTTTAATTTAAACAATTCAGTGTATTTTTTGATAACACTATCTATGAGCTAATTTGGTAATTTTCTCTTTAATTTTGGTATAAAACTAAAACTTCTCTCAAATAATAGTCTTTTTAAAAATCCTTAGCTACTGAAGTCGTTTTATCCCTTCTTGGGGCATGGCCTTGTTTTTATCTTCACACTGCAAAAGCAGAGGACCTTTCAAATCCATGAAGGACTTGTGCAGCTACTGATGGGTTTAGAGCCATTCAGAGTAGGTATTCCCGGGATGGCCAGTTGATGGCGCCCAAGAGTCTTCTCCCTCGCCTTGCTCACCTGATGAGCAGACAGGCTCACTGAGTACAAGCTATGACAAGAGGAAGGGTTTGATTAGTCATTATATGCTACTGACGTGTTCCTGTGCGTTCCACTGTGGACCGCAAGACTGTCATATTTGTTATTTTTAAGCATATAATGGAAGGACATCTACAACAGTTTTTTTTTGTTTGTTTGTTTTGAGACAGGGTCTCAATATGTAGTGCAAGCTGGACTTGAACTCACTTTGTAGCCCAGGTTGACCTCGAACTCACAGGGATCCTCCTGCCCCAGCCTCTGAAATACTGGGATTACAGGCATAGGCCACCATGCCCTGTGATTCTGATTAATTTCATCCAGATGAAAAACCATTGACTACATAAATAGAAATGTATGTTCACAGATGTATAAAAGTGCTACCATATAAAAATATGATATACTAAATGTTTTCATTATCAGATATGTAATGTCCCTGCTATACAACTAGACATAGACTTTATAGGTCAAACAGGAAAGAAAGTCTGTGGATCCTCTTAGACATACTAAGACTTTCACAATAGATTCAGCACAGGTAAGTGGGAAAATGACAAAGTAGGATTATAAGGACTAAACTGGCCAAGATGTGTGCAGAAGCCTGATTCAGATGGCCTAGATCTTGTCCAGAGTTCTTGCAAGTATAAGATGCATCCCTATTAAAGAGACAAGATTTTCTCATCTTGGAGCATTGATGAATTGGCCTGTGACACTTTCCACTATGCTCCCCAGGGAACCCACTTAAGTGAAATCACATATTAGACCACAGCCCACTAAATCAGTGCGAAGCACCCTTGGGGGTTCTGCCAGAGCCCCTGGCCCAAGTCCTGCGGCAGCACACGCTGCTGGGCTCCCCCACAGCCCTCGGCCCTTTCTCCATTTCTGCTCTGTTATCCTCAGCCTCTGTGCCCTTTGGTTCTTTCTCTTTTCTTTCAGCGCTGGGGACTGAGCCCAGGGCCTCATGCACTGGGCCCTTGTGGCTACGACTGCTCAAGGAGTCCCCAGGCTGCTTTGCACACCCGTGTCCAGAGGAAGCAGGACTGTCATGGCCACTGCCTGTGCAGGCCCCAGTGTGTGAGGTGGGACAAACTCTTCCACATTAGGCTGAGGCGGGGCCTTGGCCAGCATCACATCCTTGCCTGGCTTCTTTCCCTTCCTCTGCTTCTTTTCCCCATTCCTTTAATTGTTTCTCCTGGGAGCACTTCCTGCACAAACGATTTGCGCACAACTCCTGTCTCAATATTTGCTTTCAGGAACCTGACCTAAGAAACCAGCCATCCCAGATAAGCCATGCTGCTGTCACAGCCTAAAGCCGGGATATACATCAGCGCTGGCCAGGAAGAAACCTCTGAAACTCCACTGGGAGGATCTCTGGCCTCGAACCCTTTCCTGCAAAAGCATTTCTGCTCCGACACAGGCAGGAGGGGAGTGTGGAGGTAGTGGTGGGGGTGCTTGCAGCTTTGCCCTTGACAGAAGGAAAAAAAGCAAAACTAAAACCAAGAGATGCTGGGGAAATAACCACTGCAGTCGTTTGTGCTCCTGGGGAACACTCCCCAGGGGCTGTTGGTCATGGCTTTGTTCTTGGCTGCTGTGGAATGGTACTGGTCTTTGTTTTAACTTCTTATTTGGTCCAAGAGGGTTTGCGACCCCCAAACAAAGACATTTTGCCAATCCAAACAAGTTGTGAAAAACCATTGTCCCCTGAAGTATTGGCCACCCACTTGGTTATAATTACAAATTTTTCACTCCTCATCTCACCAGAGAAAGAAAACAATGCCTCGCTCTGGCGGACACACCAGCATGCTACAAACTCATATGTCTTTTTTTGTTGGCTCTGCTCATGTGGGGGGCCATAGTTCCTGGGAGCTATGACAGGAAGTACAGACACTTGCAGATAAACAAAAGTCAAATGGATTCATCCTCATCAGACCTGTGCTAAAAGAAGTGCTAAAGGTTGTTCATCAGCTGAAGAAAAAGGGTACTAGATAAAAACTTGGAATGATTGCTGGGTGACAGTGACATAGTGACACCTAGGATAAAAATAAAAAATGAAATAAAACGACTGGAAATGTAGCTCAATGAGAAGGCCCTGGGTTCAACCCCCAGTACAAAAAAAAGTGTAAAGGTAAAACACCTGACAATAATGGCACAAAGATGGGGTAAATGGAATTACTCCTTTTTAGGTTATAAATATTATGGAAATTGGTATAAATTGATCTAAGCAGAATGTGATAAATTAAGAGTGCATACTATAATCACCTAGAGCTAAAGTGACAATATTATATAAAGTGTTGGAGCTAAAAAACTAATAGAGGAAGTAAAATAGACTACTAAAAATATTTGGCTAATTGAAAGCAGGAAAGGAAAAATAAAGAACAAAAAATAGGTGGAAGAAGCAGAAAACAAATAGTAGGTAGATTAATTCAATCATATCAATCATTACATTAAATATAAATGGATTAAACATTTCAATTAAAAGGGAGAGATTATCAAATCAAACATAAATGACCCAAATCTATTTTATCTTAAGAGACTTACTTTAAATATAGAGAGACAGATTAAATGAAAGTAAAAAGATAGGGAAATATATGTATATATCTTATGCAACTATAATACAGATAGTAAGAACAAATACAAATAAGAATAGGAACAAATGTGAAAGCTGGCGTGGTTATATTAATATCAAATAAAGCAAGCTCAAGATAAGGGGTACAACCAGATAGAAGGAAAAAAATTCATATTGATAAAAGGGTCAATTCATCAAGAAGACCGAACAGTTCTAAATGTGTACACTAATTAACTATATTAGTTTTCCAGGGTGGCTGTGACAAAGTGCTACAGACTGGGTGGCTTCATCAACAAAAATTAATTTACTCATAGTTCTGAAGTTTAGAACTTTGAGACAATGGAGTTAGTAGGGCTGGTTCTTTCCAAACCGATCTTCTCCCTGTGACTTCACATCATCTTCCCTCTGTTGGTTTCTGTGTCCAGATTTCCTCTTCTTATAAGGACAGCAATAATATTGGATTAAACCTCCCCCATGACCTCATTTGGACCTAACTACCTCTGTCAAGAATCTATCTCCACATACGATCACATCCCGAGGTACTTGGGGTTAGGACTTCAACATAAGACTTTTGTGGGAGGGTATGACCCAGTACATAGCAGGAGGAAAGGAGCTGGGGATGCAGCTCAGTGGTAGAGCACGTGCCTAGCATGTACAAGGCCCAGCACTGCAAAGAATGAAACAAAAACTCCACAAAATACATGAGCCAAAAACTAACAGAACTAAACAGATAACTAGACAAACCCACAGATAGAGCAAGAAAAGAAAAACCAGTAAGGATACACTGAAGACTTGATAGCCAACCTGGCCGTGATGACATTTATGAAACACTAGGCTCAATAATTGCAGAACGCATTTTTCAAAGACACATGGAACATTTTCCATGGTAGGCTGTATGCTGGACTACAAATAAATCAATATATATTATAAAGCGGACATCTAATAGATTATGTTCTCCTACCACAATGAAATTATATTTAGAATAGTAATACAAAGAAATCTAGGAAAACCCCATGTATTTGGAAGTTAGACAGCATACAACTAACTCATAGGCCAAAGAAAGTTTAGATATATTGCGCTACCTGGATGTGGTAGCATACCCCTGTAATCTGAGCACTGGGGAGGCTGAGGCAGGAAGATCACCAATGAGTTTGAGGACAGCCTGGACTACATAGTGAGTTCAAGGTCAGCCTGAATTACATAGTGAGAGCCTGTCTCAAAACACCAAAATGAATGAATGAATGAATGAATAAAAATATCTTGCACTAAAAGATAATGATAACATATGAAAACTATGGGATGTAGGTAAAGCTAATTTTAGAGAGAAATTTATAGTTTTCAATGCTTATATTCCAAAAGAAGAAAAGTCTCAAGTCAATGATCAAATTTTCCACTAAATAGCTAGAAAAAGAACAATTTAAATTTGGAATGACCAGAAAAAAGGAAATAATAAAAATAGGAGCAGACATAGAAAACCAACAAAAACAAAGAAAATAAAAATTTGGACTTTTGAAAAGATTAATGAAATTCATAATCCTGCTGGGTGTGTTCATGCATGCCTGTAACCCTAGCACTCAGGAGGCTGAAGCAGGAGGATCATGAATTTGAGGTCAGCCTGGGCTACATAGATTTTGTCTCAAAAAATCCAAATAATAATAATAGTAAACCCCAGCAAGACATAGCGAGAAAGAGAGAGAGGTGGTTAGGGATGAAGGAAATAAGAGTGGATCCAGACCGAAGTCTGTTTTGTTGTTCCTTATACTATTATTGCAAGATTTCTGTATGTTTGAAATTAAATGAAAATAAAACATTAAGCCAAGTGGGTGACAGGGGCAGTGACCCTATCACAGGCCTCACATTCTGATCAAGAGAACCAGTCTTGCTGCTGACGTGAAGGCAGAGTGGGAGACGGGAAGGGGGAGATTCCAGATAAAGAAACCGAGGCTAAGCGCTCAGGCACACCTGCCAGTGGCCCTGCCTGGTGACACCCCAGCATGTCACCAGGCCCTTCTGACCTGGGTGCACCATAAATTGCCTGGTGTCCCTGTCACACAGAGGGTTCTGAGCTGCAATCTGGTGTCCATGCCAGTTTGTCACTTCTTTGAAGTTCCTTAGCTGTCATTTATGCTCCTCCTGCAGATCTAACCAAAACATCCTGTAAAGCTAGGTTTTTTCCTACAGCTTTATGGAGGAAGAGGATTAAGTTTTGCAGGGGAGAAGACAAGTGTCTAAATTTAGACATTGTGGATGAAAGCACATCTCGTGTTGCATCCGAATCAGAAGCAAGGCAGAGGCTCTTCTTTATTCTAAAAGCTAGCAGATGCTCAGAGAGGAGTGGATTCAACCACTTCCTCCTGCTCAGAAATTCTCAGAGTAAATACACACACACACACACACACACACACACACACACACACACACACACACACAGAGTTAGACGAACAAAGAAAAGGAGGGAAAGAAAAATAATTCATGGTGGTATTTGCCACTTCAGAACATAGATACAAGGTTTATTGGAAAATATGGTGTGCGTGTAAATTTTAAAAATTTATCACAGTAAAGACACATTGTCGTGAATCCCCTCAAAATCTTCCCTCTCACTTCTAGCACATTCATCCCATGGTTCTGGCCACTTTCTGAAGCAGCTCTGGAAGTCCTCTTTCCTGAGGGTCTTTACAGTGAATACTGCTGCTGAGTGCCATGCAACAGAAAGGCACCTTGTAAAAACATGATAGTCTGTTCTCATCCACCTTATTCACCAGATCTGGCATTGTGTGACTTCTGGCTCTTCCCCAAGTCAAAATGACCACAAAAGGGAAATGGTTTTAGTTAATTCAGGGTATTGAGGCACTTTCAACAGCACAGCTAAAGACACTCATGAGAGAGGACTTTCAGAGCTGCTTCAGAAAGTGGCCAGAACCATGGGATAAGTGTGTTTGAAGGGAGGGCAGTTTGAGGGAGATAAACAGTAATGTATCTTTTACTGTAATACATTCTTAAATTTTTTTTTTGGTACCGGGAATAGAGAAATTCTTAAAACTTAAGCACACACCATATTTGTTGATCACGAAGTGCATATGTCTCGTATCACTCGATTTCCTGTGAGAGCGCCCATTTCAGAGTCCGGGCCACTCTCTCAAAGCAGGAAGTTAAGGATGATATTGCCGATAAGCGCTAATCAGTGCACTAAGATGGGCTGATTATCGGGGGGAAAAGAAATGGGAGAAAAAGACCAGGAGTTATTTCTTTTATAGATAATTTTTATGATGAAAATGCTCCAACGTGCACAAAAACCCTTATGTACCCATCATCCCGACTGAACAATCCCAGCCTGTGCAGGAAGGAATAATGAAACAGGAAGTTGCAGTTTGGGATGCAGAACAGGGAAGAGTTAAATTTAGTGTTCCTGGGAACTTGCTTCAACTCAATTAGTCAGCTAATCAAAGCTCTTTGTTTAATTTCAGTTTCCTTATCGGCATAAAGAAAGGCCACAGAATCTGCCAGCTGCACCTCTGTTCACAGCCGGTCAAACACTTAGGCTCTGTACAGGGCCCTTTGTCTTAGTTGATCCCTTTTAAATAAGTTGAGGGGGGAGAAAGATTTGTATCATTTCCTACTTTTTTTTCTACAAGAGTGAGAGTTACATTTTCTAGTCCTGCAGTCTGCCGTTTTTGAGACTGTGAACAGGGAACCCACGTAACGGTAATCAGTGGTGGAGGCAGAGCAGATCTCCCAGTTGTCTTGGGGAGACCTTCTGGGGCTTGGGATCTTGGAAGATCCCTGCAGCTGTGGGCCGCAACGTCAGGAAAGACAGGGCGGAGGGCGCATCCGGCTTGGGTGGACTTCTGTAGGACACACATTTGGGATGGAGGGGGGACAAGCAAGGGCCAGGCCACCCCAAGCAGTGTCCAGGGAGACGAGGGGGACCGAGGTGCTGAGGGCCCCTAGGACAAGGCAGGGGACGATGGGGCAGAGATAGAAACCGTTTCCCTCCAGTTCCTCCCCCTTCCCCTGGTCCTTCCCACTTCTGGAACCCTTGTTCCGCAGTCCTCTGTTACCCGTCCCTTTCCTCCACTGTCCCCCTGACCGGCTGATTCTTGCTCATCAAGAACATCTCAGCCCCAAAATCTCTCCTCTGGCCTTGCAGGGGAGATCAGATCCCAGTTCACACTGTCGTTTTCCATCCAGCATGAGTCCCGGATGTCACTAAGTAAGCTCCACCCTCACGGACCACGTCTGTGTCACTTAGACCGAGGTCTATGCAGACCACGTCTGCACTCATCAGAGTGCGCGCCGAGCGCCCGCCGCTGTCTGGCCCACGTCGTGCTGAGTAAAGATTGAATGAATGAGTGAAAGAATGTGATGAGGTGCTGACACATTTCTAGGCTGGATGTTCTTCCTGGGACTGCGCAAAATTCCCTTTTACCGTCTGCAGTTTCCGCCGATGAGCCTGACACATGCACTCGGCCACATGCACCCCCATGGCCCTGTCCCCTTGGAGGCCCCGGCCAGCTCTGTGTGCAGGCAGCCCAGGGGCGCGGAGGTAGGCGCTGTCTCAGAGTCTGGCTCTGACGGGGAGGAGAGAACCATGGCGGTGGCTGTGGGAGGTGGGTCAAAGCAGTTCTTTTTCAATTTCGGAAGTGACTTCAAGTGTGCTTCCAGTTACGAAGGAGAGGTTGAGGGAGCAGGAGGAAAACTTTGTCCCAAGAGGAGGAGAGGGGTGCTGCTACCCAGCACCAGGGGGTCAGCATGGGGCTCTTGCTGACTGAGTTGGCAGAGGCCCCAGGTGAGTGGGCCACCCCTCCCGGGGCCCAGCATGTGGCGCCAGGCCACCCTGAGGGAAAGTATCTGAAGGGCAGTTTTGAGCCACCCACCCGTGGCTGCTAAAGGCTTGGAAGGCTGTGAGAGGGGAGCAGAGGACAGAGACTTCTCCTCCTTTAAGTACTGAGGATCTAACGTGGGGTGCTGTGTCACTGAGCTACATCCCAACCCTTTTTTAATTTTTATTTTGAGACATTGTCTTGCTAAACCACTAAATTGCCCAGCCTGGGCTTGAATTTACAGTCCTCCTGCCTCAGCCTCCTGAGTGCTGGGATTACAGGTGTGCACTACCACACCTGGCCGGGGAGAGAGCTTTTAGGGGACCCACAGTGGAGCTGAGTGCACTGAGGTTCATCACCCAGGCTCTCCCTCAGTAGTGTGTTGCCGGGCCTGGGGTGGCACCGAGGTGCTCTGTGAACAGTTCTGTCCTCCCTGTTGCTGCAGGTCTCAGCGGTCGCTAGTCCCAGTCTGGCATCCCTCACTGGCTGGCGTCCAATGAGCCGGTGCCTCCATCAGTGCCAACACGGTCACCCCAGGGAGTTCTCACCACCTCTCCTACGATCCTGCCCTCTGACATGAGGCTCGACAGTTGTTACTGAGCCCTGCTGCAGCTCTGTGCATCCCAGCCGCACTGTGAGAGAACAGTCACAGGAGAGGCCACCCGGTATCTTCGGAGGATATGGATGGCTTGGTGTTCAGGTGACAAGCAAAGGATACTGACACTGATCCCAAGGAAGCTTCACCGGAAGGATGTGGAGTCCTCACAAAAGGGAAGGGGACAATGATAAGCCCAGTCTGGAAAGGACAGGAACAGGGACCTGGATGCAGGAGCTGATTGTCCCTTCTGGCCTCACTTCAGGGAAGTGTCGACCCCAACTTCCTCCCTGTCTTTGCTGCCTTCTAGCAAGGGCCTGAGTCCACCTGCCTCGGGGGGCCAGTACCCTCCCCCCTCAGCCCAACTCCCCTGGCAAATCAGAGTGCCATTCACGGAATCCAGGGACATAGAGGCAGGACTGAGTTGACAGGTCTACATGAGGCTCAGGGATCTTCCTGATGTTATCAGATGAGCTCCAGGATGCTCACCTCCTGGACGAGCTCCCACAGTTCTCAATGGTCTCGTCCTCATGGTGGAGGAATAGCAGTCTGTTTTTCATAACTATAATGAAATACCTGAGGCTGAGAACTTTACAAAGAAAAAAGTTAGAACGAGGCGTTGGTGGTGCACACCTGTAATCCCAGCACTGGGGAGGCTGAGGCAGGAGGATCACCAAAAGTTTGGGCTAGGTAGTGAGTTCAAGGCCAGCCTGAACTACATAGCAAGACTCTATTTCAAAGAAAAGTTCGTAATTCTGGAGGTTCAAGGGCGTGGGCAGTAGCAGGATTGGCCTGGCCCTGGTGAGAACTTCCTGGTGAGCAGCGTGGGGTACTAGGGGAGAGAAGATCCCATCACCAGACAGGCACTGAGAGGCCGGGCGTGGCTGAGCTTGCTCCTTGATAACAACCCTTTCCTGGAGAGAACTTGAAATCTCACAGGAACTCTTACTCCCTTCCAAGGCAGTGCCCCAATCACCCAGTGACTTCCTGCTCCCAGGTGGGATCAGAAAACATGGCCTGTGCTTAAATTTTTAAAAAATGTGTTATAAGTTGGGTGTGGTGGTGCATGCTTGTAATCCTAGCACTTGGGAGGCTGAGGCAGGAGGATTGCTTCAGGTTCAAGGCTAGCGCAGGCTATACAATGAGTTCACAGCCAGCCTGGTCTACATAGCAAGGCCCTGACTCAAAAAAAAGGAAAAAAAAAAAAAAAGCATTACAGTAACACGCATTTCCATTCAACCCCTCAAAAACTTCCTCTTTCTTTAAACACACTCATCTCATCATCCTTGCCACTTCTGAAGCAGCTCTTGAAGTCTTCTTCCCCGAGTGTCTTTAGTTGCATGCTCATAGCTGCCTCAATGTCCTGAATAGATTCAAAGTATTTCCCTTTCATGGTCATTTTGACTTTGGAGATGAGTCAGAAGTCACGCAATGCCAGATGCAGTGAATAAGGTGGATGAGGACACACTGGCGTGTTTTTATGAGCCACCTTTCCACTGGATGGCCCTCGGCAGCAGCATTCACTGTATTTTCAGTCGTACATCATAAAGACACTCAGGAAAGAGGACTTCCAGAGCTGCTTCAGAGAGTGGCAAGAGTGACGAGGTCAGTGTGTTGGAAGTGAGGGGAGTGTTTTGAGGGAGGTTAGTATGTCTTTCACTATAATAAATGTTTAAATTCATTTTTTTTTTTTTAAAGACAGAAAGGTTTATTTAGCTCATGGTCTGTGGAGGTTTCAGTTTGTAATCAGCTGGCTCCAAGGCAGAGTGGCATGGTAGAGGGGCCTTGAATTTATCTTTAAACAATCACTGTATTTTTTGATCCCATCCCATAAATCTTTTCTCTTCCAGATCCACCAACCCCTAATAATGCCACACTAATAATGACCCAGCTCCCCCGCAGGACCCTTCGGGGGACAAAGCAGGGCAGGCAGCTACTACAGTGAGCCTCTGATGCCCTTGAGCCGTGGGGGACACAGGAGTGTGTGACAGCGTGGGGTGCGGTGAACCCATGTCCTGGACTCTCTCCTCTTGGAGCCCCTCGCTCCGCTGTGTCTGCCTGGCGAGGCCACGCACACCGCCCCTGGGTCCTGCACTTTAACTGTCACACTTGCTGACACATGGATTACACAAGCAGGGCCCTAGGCCTTTTCTTACTTGTAATTTTTTTTTCTAAAAGTGAAAGATACTGTTTTAGTCACTGTTTTACAGGGTTAAAAACTCCCGCTTGTCCTTATGATTCATTTTGGTAGCTTTGGGGTGATGTACTGATTCGTGATGACTCATTCAGCATCTGGAATGAATTAAGTGGGACTTTCTCCTGGTGACAGTAAAATGAAAGATTTTAAATGAGGTGGACACTGAAAGGGGCCTGGTGGGCTTGGGGGAATTCTAGCACCTTCAGGACCCGAGTCAGTTCATCGAGATTCAGTCCCAGCTCAGAAAATCACAAAAAGGCACTGCATCAGTGCTGTACTTTCTCCAGGGGACGCCTTGCAAGTCACAGGTGTATAGTGTAGCCATTAAACCCGACTGAACACACTGGGAGACCGAGGCAGGAAGATACCATGAGCCTCATGCCAGGACTCAGACGTTCTCTGGTTTGTTCCAGGAAGTCTTCCACTCAATCCCAGAGGACACCCTGTGGTTTTTAATGGAGGGTGATTTTCCAGCCGGAGGGACATTGGGCAATGTCTGTTAGGATTACCACAGCCAGGGAGCAGCAGCTGGCATCTGGCGTCAGGGAGAGGGCAGCAAGGCGGCTGGGTGCCCCACAGTGCCTGGGCAGCTCCAGCCAAGAGAGCCAAGGCTGGCACACCCTGCGCTGATCCCAGCTGACCCCAAGTCCCAAGTGACCTGAGGGCTGTCACCAACTGACTTCATGAAAAGACCTCCAAATATGGTGAAAACATGAAAAATCATGTCTCTTTCTGGTTTACAAAGACATTATTTCTTGCCAAGATCTTGGCCTCTAAATCCTATTCTCCACTGAAAGGAACCAGGGCCTCTGAGCCAGGCCTGGGACAGGGAAGGCCAGAGACAGTGGGGCCGGACCGGCGAAGGACCCGGGAGCCAACGCGACATGGTCTCTGGCCCAGCAGAGAACGATCCGAGCAGCAGCAAGGGTCCTGGGAACAAGATCACGCTGCGCGCTGAAGCTGGGACCACGTGCGTGGAGGCAAGCGTTCAGCCACTGAGCTACACTCCGGCCTGGGGTGCGGATGTTAAAATCCATGTCTGCACGTTGAAAGAGAAGCACAGAATCCAAAGCCACCTCAGAATCATGTGACCTGTAGAGGCTTCCTTTATGAAAAGAACTGTGCTGCTTTTTTTTCTTTTTTTTGGTGGTATGGGGTATTGAATTCAGGGCCTTCACACTGAGCTCGCTTCATCCCTAGCTCTTATTTATTTTGAGACAGGGTCTCACTAAGTCAGAGTTACCCAGGCTGGGCTCAGAGCAGTGATCTTCCCACCTCAGCCCCATTCATTGCCTCTTAAATCTAGGTGGTCTCATTTTTCTTTCGTGTCCTCCACGCTAGAGGGAGAGGGGTTTGTGTCACCATGGTGAGCACCCGTGTTAAGCGTCTCTGGAAAGGGAGCCTGGGTGAATGTGCACAGTGTCCACACTGTCACCATGGGTCTAACTGTGAGCACATTCCCTGGATGGCTACAGCTCAGGGAGGGAAAAAGGGGGAGAAAGAGGAGCAACACGGGAGCAGATGATTGCGGCACAGATGGTGTTCTCAAACTTCCTTTAGAACAAGCCCAACTCAGATTCATTTAAGCAATAAAAAGCAGCTATGGACTCAGACAGTAAAGAAGTCTTGATGGCCAAGCACAGCTGTGCTGTAATGCCAACACTTTGGGAGGCTGAGGCAGGAGGATTTTAAGTTCGAGTCCTGCCTGGGCAACTTAGCAAGACCCTTTCTCAAAATAAAATATAAGTTTAACCAGTGCGGGTGACAGCAAGGTCCTCAGACTAGATGGTCCACTGCTGTGACTGACCCACACGAGTATCTGTACCGTGGAAACATCTGCCTGCACCATCACCTGTCCGTGAACTGCCTTTCCTCCACCGCTCAAAGTGCTAAACGGTGGGAACCTTTTGTTTAAGAGGAGGTGGAAGTGCATTACTTTCCCTAAGGGAAACCTCTACAAGCCCATGGGTTCATTTTTATTATATGCTATGAATGCATCGGTCAATAGAATAACAAAACAGAAAAACTGGAAATGAAAGGGAAAGCTGCTCTTCTCTCCAGCGGTTTGGGAAGCAGCGGCTGCTGGGGCTCCTTCCAGAAATGCTGGTCCTGCAGCCCTGGGCGGGGCTGAGGCTTGGCGAGCCGTGCCCACTCGCCAGGCGGAGCTGATGAGCACACAGAGCTTGGAACAGGTGGCTGGGCTCAGACTGCCCTGAGATGAGGCTCAGCCCAGTGGTCAGGAAGGACAGCAGGGCCCGGTGTTCTCATAGCCTTAAATGCACACATTAGAAAAGAAGAAAGATCGCAAATCAATGCTCAGGCTCTATTCTAAGAAACTAGTAAAAGAAGGGCAAATTAAATCAAAGTAAGCAAACAAAAGAAAACAATAAAGATCAAAAAAGAAATCAGTGAAGAGGGAAACAGAAGAATAATAGAGAAAAATCAATGAGACTAAAGCTGGTTATTTCAGAATAAAATTGAGATGCTTCTAGCCAGACTGATTAGGGAAAGGGTGGGGGGACACAATTTACCAATATCAGAAATCATACCAGTCAGCTTTCCATCGCTGAGACAAAGTACTTGATAATAACAATCTTAAAGGGGGGGTCTATTTTGGCTCAGTTTCAGGGGTCTCAGTCCACAGTTGCCTGACTCCATCCACTGTCTTCAGGGCTGTGGTGAGGCAGAACGTCATGATGGGCGCATGAGGAGGGACAAAGCTGTTACATGTAGCTGTTGGAAAGCAAAGAGACAGAGAGGAAGTGGTGAGGTCCCACTGTCCCCATCCAGAGCACAACTCATCTCCAATGACTCAACTTCCTTCCACTAGGCCTAAACCACCTCCTAAAGCACCACAGGCTGGTGACCAAGCCCTTAGCATATGGGCCATTGGGGGACATTTAAGATCCAAACCATCATGGAACTGAGAAAGGAGATATTTAAGTGCAGACATAACATACACATAGTAAAGTATACACATTTTTTTTTTGTGGGTACCAGGGGTCAATCTCAGGACCTCACGCACCAGCAGGCACCCATGCCACTAAGCGATATCACCAGCCCTTTTTTCATATGTGGGTTCTGGGAGTTGAACTCAGGACCTCGCGCTTGCCAGGCAGGCGCTTGTGCCTCTGAGCCATCTCACCGGCTCGAGTATACACATTTTAAGAGCACAGCTTGAAGAATTTTTACATGCACACACACAAGCACACACCCCAATTTCACTAGCACCCAGAAACAGGAGATTTCCAACCCTTCCAGGGGGCTCACTCTTTCTATTCTCCTTGGAGACACAAATTAGGTTATAAGTAATTGCTTGGGTTGTCTATTTGCTGCAGACCAAATTGTGTTCCCCAGTGCTTCCTATGCTGAAGCCTTAGCCTTTAGTGTGGCAATATTTGGAGATGGGGTCTTTGGAAAATAAAGTTAAATGAAGTCCTAAGGGTGGGGCCCTAATCTGATAGGATTGGTGTCCTTATAGGAAGAAAAACAGAAGCCAGTGTTCTTCCTCTGGAGCACACAGGAGAGGTCATGTGGGAACATGGTGATGAGATGCTGGTCGCCCACAGGGCCAGAGATGAGGACTCAGAGTGAGACCTAGCTTGCCAGAGCCTTCATCTTGGCTAGCCCTTCCTCCAGAGCTGAAAGAAAACATATTTTTATTATTTAAGCCACCCAGTTTATGGTATTTTGTTACAGCTGCCCAAGCAGACTGACATACTATGTACACCAAGAACAAAGACAGGAGAAAGGAGTTTTCACAGAAAACTGTGCTTGAGGGCTGTGCACCAGCAGGGACGGCACCAGCAGACAGCCCAGAGCGCAGTGGTGGAAGCCCGTCCACTTCCAGGCTGTTGGATAGACTGCGGGATGTTTGATGGGTTTGGAACTATAGTTATATGTCAGCCAACAGCCACCCACCCATCTGTCCCTCAGGGAGTGCTCTGCTGTGTCCCAGCAATCCACTGGGATGTCCATTGTATTTTCTTCGTGAAAACTTGAGCCTAGTGCATTGACTTGCCAGGAAAAATTAACCCACCCTTGCAGAGGATCCCTGGGATCCATCCGCCAGCTGATACCAGGCCTCTGCTGTGGCCACCGCTCTACCCGGGGACAAGATGGCAGTCTCTCTGCACTGAACAAGGGTGCGACCTTGGCCAGAAGTGATGGTGGGGGTCAGTCCTGCTCCAGGCTCCCTTACCTTGGCATGTTCTGTGCATTGTCCCCTCACAGGATACTGTGTCCTAGGAGGATCCCTCTCCTCCCAGACCTGTCACTTCAGACTTGTCATTCCTTGCTCTTAATGTGCTAATGACAGACAGCTTCTGCAGTGCTGCAGTGTCACCTGGTCCCCCACCTGGCCCTCCCTGTGCTGCCATCGTGTGGGCAGCAGAGGACTCACCCCAGACTCGGTGGCAGGTCCTGGAGGCAGGGCGAGGGGACACAGTCAGAAACAGGTACTGGGGGGGCCTTTCTCTCTCCCACTGAGGTTCTTAAATTGGGTGATAGGGATGGGTGTGTTTTCTGCTAGTCTTTATTCTCTCTTGTATGTCATATTTAAAAGTTTTTAAAAAATAAAGTTACTGCACGTGAACATTGCGAACAGTGCTGAGCAAACCTCCCTGTGCAGAAAGAAGTCCACACCTCCCTGCCAGGCCAGGCGCCTTCCCCCTCCGGGGGCCATGACTCCACGACCCACCAGACGCACCCAGAAGTGTGCTTTACTGATCTCCTGGGCAGCTCCCAAGCCAGCCAAGTTGACACAATCAAGCTTAACCATCCTCCCCCATTGTCCTTAGTGCTGTCCTTCCCATGGCCTTCAACCTTCGAGCCTGGGCTCCACACCCAGCTGCATCGACCTTCGACCTCTGCCCCTTCAGAATGGGAGGGAGCCTCCTTCTAGATGCTCTGCACTACTTAAGTCCTTTTAAAATAAGAAACCAGGTGGAAAGATCTAGACACCAAGAGGCCTCAGGATCACAAGGGGCTCGTTCCACTTCCCCTTTCTCCACTACAACACCGTGGCAGACCTGGTTATTTCCACAATGGCTTCAGTCTCTCCTTTGGTGTTCTTGGGAAAAAAATTCCGGAAGTGGATTCTGTCCTTTCTGGGAGCAGATGCAATGGCCTTGAGCAGACACCTGCGTGCTGCAAAGGAAGGGCTCTTCTGAACCTCCGTAACCCTTCTTTTGGGAGCAGAGACGATTTGCAATGACATCTTCTAATCTAAACTCCATTTCTTCATTTAAAGTGGGCTCTTTCTGCTCGGTAATTGGCACAATTTGCGGACAAGAATTTTTCTGGAAATTTTTGAAAACTCTCCATATTAATGTTATAACGGAGCTGTAAAAGGTGTCTTTGTGAGCAAGGCAGAGCACAGATTTGGGTTGAGACTTTAATCACACACAGCCCCAGTGGTTCACCTTCCTGTGTGACAGCATCACCTGACCAGCAGGCCTGGGGGAGGATTCAACCCGGAGGCTCCCGGGACACCTCCGCAGTCACGCTTTGTCTGTTCTCTGTGCTCTGCTTTATCTACTATTGTTTCAATCCATCCAGGCTGCTATAACACAGTACCCCAGACGAAGTGGCTTATAAACAACAAGAAGGCATCTATCGCCCTCTGCTCCCTTGGCTGGAACAAGATGGAGGTGCCAGAAGTCGGGCCTGGGGGGCTGCTCTGGTCTGCAGACCGCTGATTCCCACCGTAGCCTCACATGACAGAGTGCAGGGAGACGGACAGGGAGAGCACGAAGGTCCTTTAGTAAGGGCTTTTATCCCGTTCATTCCCAAAGTCCCACCTCCTGATGCCATCACCTTGGGGGTTAGAAGTTCAACAGAAAGTCCGGGAGGACACAGAGGCCATGTCCCGCACGACCGCTCACTCTTCCCTCTGCTGTGCAGTGCCTGCCATCTCCACCCCCGCGGGCGCTGCTGTCCCTCAGACGCTTCAGTCTTCACTGTTCTCGGCTTCCTGGCACCTCTTCTTCCTGGAAGGGCTCCCTTTCTCCTCTTTTTTTCTTTTTTCTGATACTAGGGGTGGAATCCAGGGCCTTTGAACTGAGCTACAACCCAGCCCTTTTTTCAAAAAATTGTTTTTGAAACAGGGTTTCACTAAGTTGCCCAGGCTGGGCTCGAAACTTTGACGCTCCTGCCTTAGCTTCCAAGGGTGATGGGATTGCAGGTGTGTGCCACTGGGCCTGGCTCCCTTTCCCCTCTTTTGTGACCCTCCCCTGCCTGGGGAGCTGGTGCTCCAGCCCCTTCCCTTCTCATTTCACACCAATATGGGGACCCAGTGTACTCCATTGTGGCCTGGGATAATTCAGTGGGGACAGGGGTCCCCCTCCACGTGAAATCTAGGGAGTCATCAACCTCACAATATAGGCTTAAGGCCTCCCCAGGTGTCCTCTGAGTCCCAGAGACTCTGGCTTCATCCACCCTGGGACCTGGCTTCCTTTACAGGCTTGCTGCCTGTCTGCGCCAAGTAGGCTCAGAGGGACAACTCAGCCTCTTCGATTCCCCCATATTTTTGAGGCTGCTAAAGATGGAATCCAGGGCCTCATGAGTGCTAGGCTCCTCCCAGTGCTTAGTCACACTTCACTGTGGGCTATGAGACTGCAGCAAACGTTTTGGGGTCGGGCTGGGCCATGCCCAGCCTCCTGCCATCTTGCTTCCCTACCTCCCACCTCGGCTTCCCTTCCCTCTACCTTCATTTGTCTTGGCAACACCAGAGTCCTGCTTGTCATCTGAAGCATCTTCCTCTCCTCTGAGTTGCAGGCTTTGCTGAGTCCTGCCCTTTCCAGAGTGGGAGTTTCACCTTTTCAACTAAAGCAACTTCTTAGCACGACATTTTCCCACACAAAGCCAATTTCTTAACGGAAATTCTAGAGCCAACTAGTAATTTAAAAAAACGTATTTCCCCACCTTGTTCCAGGCTTGATTCTTTCTCCTCAGCTCCCACCCCACACATCCCACCTGCACCTCAGACTCAATGGGTCTGAGTGAGAACACATCCTCCTTCCTTCTAAGCCAGGCTTTTCTCCTTCACAGTCATAGTTGGCATCTTTCTCCGACCAGGTGCCTGCCTGGGTGGGCCCTGCCTGTCACTTCCAAGCCAGTGTCACTTCTGACCCAGACAACTGTGCTGGAGCACACCCTCTGTATTAGTCAGCTTTCCTGTTACTGGAACAAAATATCAAACATCTACAACCCACAGTAGAAGACGCTTACTTGGCTCATGGTTTCAGTGGGCCCAGTCCATGGTTGGCTCATTCCAGGGCAGGTCTGGTATGGTAGAAGGGGGCAGTGAAGGAAAGGTGGTCACCTCCATGGCAGCCAAGAAGCAGAGAGAGAGGGAAGAGCCAGGGACAAGAATACACCCTTCCAGGTCACATCCCCAGTGGCCCAACTCTTCCAACAAGACCCCATCTCCTAACAGCACAGTCAGCTCTGAACTCATCAGTGGATTCACGAGTACGGCACCCATGAACCAATCACCTTCTGAAGCCCCACCTCCGAACACATGAGACTTCTGGGGAACATTCTAGATCTAAACTGTAACACCCCTTCTCATCCATCCTCATAAGCACCACAGGCATCTTCCTAAGATGCAAATCTGACCCCCCCCCCTCCACTGGCACCGCTCTGCATTCAACTCCCTAGGCCTCACTGTCCCCAGGTAAAGGAGGAGGCTCCCTGTGATGTCCCAGCTGCTCCTTTTTGCCACGCATTCACAGGGACCACACTTTCTAGAATTCTCTGGGCCTCTGCACTTGCAGTCTCCTTCCCGTCTCCCCTACACTCCTGCCATCTCAGGCTTGCTCTTCATGTCTCTTGGTCTCTGTTACCTCTTCTGGAAATCTGTCCCTGACCCCTCCTGGGAGTGAGGTATTAATAACATCTACTATAGCCATAATAATATACACTGTGGACTCGCTTAAACACTTTGCTATTACTTAGGAAGACTAGGGGAAGGGTGTATTTGTGTGAGGCTGTGGGCGTGTGCAGGGGACAGGATGTGTGTGATAAGAGTTTAATCTCCATCTTCCAAAGCAGGAAGTCAGAAGTCAGATGATGGTTCAAATAAAATAATCAATAGTCATCTAGAATTATAGAAATAAATGACTTACAAGTTCGACCTTTGCAGGGCTGGATTGGAGACTATTGCTATGTAACTGATGTTTAATGTACAACTCATCAAATGACAATTAAATTAGGCAAATAAGTAATTTGAGCTGCTTTGCTTAGGCTAGGAGGGCAGGCCCAGCTCTGGCACTCTCCGACACCAGTGGGAAACCAGACAAACCACAATTTTACAAATCCTCTGGAGATACTCGAGAACCCCCCTATGTGTTGGATGAAAAATGGCCACTTAAATGACAATCACTCTCTCTGTGACCCAGGGTGGCCAAATGTGGCTGCACTTGGTTGCTACAAAGGAGCCAGTGCAAACATCTTTCCTTTGTAGTTTGTTCAATATTGAGAATCTAAAGCAAGAGCCTCTCCCGGCTGTGGCATCTGCAATGGGCAAATGGTCCCTAGCTCCGGCGTGTGACCGCTGTCTTTCAGAAGTGGCTCCTGCGGGTCACCCCAGAGTCATCCTGATCCCTCCCAGAGGGCCAGAGAAAGAGCTCCACTCCCAGAACCATCTCTGATGACGTGGATAATTTTTTAGACAAAACCTTGGCCATATGAAATCAAGGAAACTACACATTTTGATTCAGTTCTTCCTGGGCCAAGTTTTTACATAGACTCCCAGCAATGTCAAGGCTGATCCATAATTATAGTAGCTTTAAATTAGGAAGTGGTTGTGTGGAGACGTTAAGGCAACTTGAAAACCTTTCAGCTGCAATCTCGGAGAACAGGGACATCTTTTTACTATCTTATTTCACGGTCATATGGGAAACCAATCTTTGGTGAGTCTTAGGAATATACTTATAAAATCTGCAAAGGGGAGCACAAAGCATCAGGAGAGATGCAGTCAGGTCTCCATCCAGGGATTTCCAGGCACACCTCTTTTTGGGGGACTCCTAACATAGAAATTTTCTTTTTTTTTTTTTTTTTGTGGGTACCGGGGGGTCGACCTCAGGACCTCGCGCGCCAACAGGCACCCGTGCCGCTGAGCGATATCACCGGCCCCTTTTTCGTATGTGGGATCCGGGAGAAATTTTCTTTTGTAGTATAGTTTTTTTTTTTTTTTTTTTTTGTGTGTGTGTGTGTGGGTACCAGGGGTCGACCTCAGGACCTCGCGTGCCAGGGGGCACCCGTGCGGCTGAGCGATATCACCGACCCTTTTTTTCATATACGGGTTCTGGGAGTCGAACTCGGACCCTCGCACTTGCCAGGCAGGCGCTTATGCCGCTGAGCCATCTCACCGGCCCTGTAGTATAGTTTTTAAAATTACAGGGAAATAGGTCTTTTGCAAATGGGAAGGGGACCAAGAGATGGAAGGAGGGGGAGGGAAGGGAAGGGGAAGTAAAAAGAATTAAGAAGTGTTATATCCATGTAGCAACCCTCCATGATGAATGTGATCATTGTACTATAAACATGTACTAGTAAACATAAAACAATTTTTAAAAATAATTTTTGCACAACTCTTTTAGACCAACCAGTTCTAGATTCACAGCAAAATGAAGAGCTAGGTACAGAGAGCTCCTGCGTCCCAGGGCCCCACATGCACATGGCCCCCTTAGCGACACCCCCACCAGAGTGGTTCATTTGTCATGTTCAGTGACCCATAGGGCCCATCTTGGCCCGAAGTGCAGGGTTTCCATTAAAGTTCACACTTGCGTGTTCTGCAGGTTTGCACAGTGTGTGACAGCACGCACCCACAATTATAGTGCCATGCAGCACTTCCTTTGCCCTACATAGACGCCTGCTTTGGAGGTGGGCCCCAGATTCTGCCTCTTTATCTGAGAGCTGTTACACCCACAGCCACTGCCAGAATGGGCTCTGTCCCACCCCAAACTCACACGTTCACAACCCAGCAGCCAGAGGACAGAGGGTGCTGTGAAATGTCCCAAGGCTGAGTCAATTTTCCTCTGCCAGGGACATTTGGAATGGGGATACCTAGAGACTTGTGAGTTAGTATATGTAGATGCCAAACTCATTAGGGACACAAAAACAACAGCTGGCCTTCGGGGTGGGGTGGGGGTATGGGAGAGGCAGATGTGCAAGGAAGCAAGGTGAGAGACTCTGTCCCGAGAGATGGAGACCGAGGGTGGCTAGTAAAGAAGAGAGAACAAGCAGGTGTGGTAGCTCATGCCTGCAATCCCAGCACTCTGGGAGGCTGAGGCAGGAAGATCCTAAGTTTGGGGCCAGCCCGGGCAATTTTATAAGAACCTGTCTCAAAAAATAAAAAGGGGGCTGGTGAGATGGCTCAGCAGCGTAAGCGCCTGCCTTGCAGGCGCGAGGGCCCGAGTTCGACTCCCGGATCCCACATACGAAAAAGGGGCCGGTGATATCGCTCAGTGGCACGGGTGCCTGTTGGCACACGAGGTCCTGAGGTCGACCCCCCGGTACCCACAAAAAAATAAAAAAAATAAAAAGGGCTGAGGATGTAGCTCAGTGGCAGAGCGCTTGCCTATCTGTGTGAGGCCCTGGGTTCCACGGGGGAGGGGAGACTGGGAAAGATGGGGGAACAAGGAGACCCTGCCTTGGCTGCCCCCATCTCTGCCCTTAGCCCAGGACTGTGCATGCTGATCCTGGCCTGGCAGGCAGAGCCCCTCTTTCCTAACCTGGAGGAAGGGACTCTGACCACATTGGCATGCTCCCCGTGAGTCACCCACCAGCAGGCACTCTGGCTCCTGGGCAGACAGGGCTGCTGTTTTGTGTCGGTTCAGGGAAATGATTATCTTTTGGGGGGTGGGGGTGGCATTTGGTGCCTTTTCCCCCAGAGAGATGGGACTGTCTTGTCAGGATAATAAAACTGGCTAAGGGGGCTGTGCCTCAACTCATAGCTCAGCAGCACAGAGCCTGCCTGGCAAGTGTGAGGTCCTGAGTTTGATTCCTGGTACCAAAAAAAAAAAAAAAAAAAAAAAAGATTTAGAACTTGCTAAGTATGTCTCTTTGTTCAGACACCCGGTATTTTTTTTCCCCCAGTCATGAAGTCAGCACTGCTGTGACACTTAAGTGACTGGGTTTTTATTTTTGTCCCTAAGGTACAAGCAGTACTGCCTCCTTCCTGAGTGTGCCCAGGGTGGTGATGCGTCCCAGGAGACCACTGTGGGGCAGTGGATGGCTCAAGCTGCAGGTCCCATGCAGGGTCTCCCTTGGTGAGGTATGGGGGGTGGGGGGGTACCCCCACAATGGCAGGCTTGGTGACTTTTCTACACCAACCTGTTGTACTAGTAGGCGCTCCATGAGCACAGGTTGGAAGCAAGAAGCAGGTGTCCTCAGGTGAGTGACCCACCCACTGCAGCGAGAGGAGGGAAGGAGGACAGGTGAGGACACAGGCTCCAGGAGCTCCCACTTCTGGGGGCGTCTCTGGGGACCCCTGTCCTTCCATGAGGCTGCTTGTGAAACACATCTGGACAGAGCTGGGAACCCCACTGCCCCCCCCACAGTGAGGCGTGCTGGGCTCCAGCCCGGTCTTCTTGCCACCTTCATGGTGGTGGGGGGGCACATGCGTGTCCCCATCCCACCCCTGCAGTGGGCACTTTCCGATTCTGACTTGGTGGCACACCAGGGTCATGGGCTCTGGGAGGTCTATAGGCACCTGCTAGGCTGGGCGGAGCTGGCACTGCCCTCTGGCTGTGGGTGCCCCATTTGCTCCCCTTCAGTGCTGATTGCCTGAGGCCCAGGGGACAGGGACGGGCAGCCACAGAGAGCTCTGTCACCAAGCACAAGGAGAAGGGCGCCCCTGCCAGGGTCCTCTGGGGTCTGTGCTTCTCTGAAGGCCCGTGGGGCCATTTCCCCGGGTCCAGCTCTGCGATTTCCTTCGACTGTCAGCCTGGCTTCAGGAGCCCTGAGAGACACTGTCCTGTGAGGGTCCACAGCTTCCACTCTCTTGTCCCGGGCACTGACTGTTGTGGTATGGAGTTCAAGGTTGTCTTGATTAAGATCTTTGCAAGTCATACAAGTTTGCTTTTTCTGTTTGAAATTTGGGAGAAGTCTTCATCTTTATACAAAGTTCAAGAATTTCACCTTAGGGCTGGGTTGCCCTCTCTTGGTAATGGTACAAGAGGACCCAGCTCAGTTCATTGTAAAGCTGTCCACTCCTTTATTCAGCAAGTATTCACTGAGTATTTACTGTGTCTAGGTACTGGTTTAAGTTCTGAGGAGACAGCAGTGAAGAAAACAGGCAAAACTCTGGCCTTGTGAATTTTACAATTGTGTATATATATTAATCGGCTGGCTTTCTGTCCCTATGACAAATACCTAAGACAATCAACTTATAAAGAAAAAAGGTTTGTTTTGGCTTACAGTTTCATAGGTTTCAGTTCATGGTTTACTGACTCCTTTGCTTTGGGCCTGTGAGTGGGGCAGCACCTCATGGAAGAGAAAGGAAAGGGGCAGGGCCCATCGTCCCCCACAAGGATGTAGCCCAATAACCTGGAGACCTCCTTCTAGGCCCCGCCTCCTAGACTTCACATCTCCCACTAGTGTCACACTGGGGCTAGGCCTTCAACACACTGACCGTTGCTGGACACTTAAGATCCAAACTATAGTGCTGGGGGTGTAGCTGAGGGGTTGAGCACTTGCCTACCCAGGTGAGGCCTAAGTTTGAGCCCCAGCACAGCAGAAAAAAAAAAAAAAAAAAAAGGAAAAGAGGGGAAAAAGAGGGGGAGACTGAAGCTATAGCAGTGTGTGTGTGTGTGTGTGTGTGTGTACATGCACAAGCACATGCATTTGTGTGTGTAGAAGGGCAGAGAGAATGCTTTTTCCTGTACCAGGGATTGAACCCAGGGCCTTTACACTGAGCTACATTCCCAACCCTTTTTTTTTTATTTTTCACTAAATTGTCCAGGCTGGGCTGGAGCTTGTGATCCTCTTTCCTCAGGCCCCCAGAGTGCTGGGGTTACAGGTGTGCACCACCACGCCCGGCAACAAGGTTTGCTGACTGATTCTGGCCTCCTTGGTTTGTTTTAATCTAGAAACTCAAGGTTTGTTCCCCCACTTCCCACTCTACCTTCACATTCATCCTAAAATGCTGCCGCCGCCCCTGCTTCCCTCAGACCTCCTCCCTGTTGTCCTTGCCCGCCTGCCCGCCTCCTGGTTAGTAACCCAGCTCCCTTCAAGCATGGCCAGGAGGCTTCCAGGGCCAGCCCCGTGCCAACGCACCCACTTCCCACTGTCCTGTCTGTGCCTGAGGCAGGTGACAGCTGCTTGCTGACAGAGCCCAGGATTACGGCCCAAGGCATCGGGGCATCAGGACGATCTCACAGTCCCTCTTCTACGACTGTGCCCGAGACCCCGACCCAGCTCAGGTTCACTTTCTCCCTCTTGTTCAGGCTCCCTTGCTCTTCATGTGTGAACCTGACAGGAACAATTGGATTTTGTAAAAACTGCTACTCTTTGCAGTATATGTGTTCAAAATTGAGGAGAGAGAAAGAGGAGAGGCAGGCAGGGGACGGTTGAAACAGTGCCATTTGCTTAGAGAGAGAGAGAGAGAGAGAGAGAGTGAGTGAGAGAGCCCAAGGCTGCCTCCCTTAGGGGTCCCATGGGGTCCTGTGTGCCTCTTCCACCGTGGGGGGGTCTCAGTGCGACAAGTGCGACTTTAACGGCTGCAGCCCTGTGTTTTCAGTCATAATCCATAAGGCCAGAGTCTGCGTCACCTGGTCCTGCATCCAAGAAACAGCCATTTGCCCCCTTTTTGGAAGAAAAACTGGTTGAACTAGATTTTTGATAGACGATACAGCACAGTGCAGGATTTTTTGGATGATTCAAGGAATTTTCAAGAGTACCTGCCTCTCACCATCTGGGATAAAGTCTTCCACAGAGATGTAAGAATCATCTGATCTCCAGATAAGGTGTGACCCATGTACTAGATTATCACCCACAGTGTCACCCATGGTGTCTGGGAGGCCGCAGGCTCCTGAGTGACTATGGTGGACAGACACTGCACCCAGAGCCTCATCCACAGCCCATGACGATCTACAGCAAGCTTGGGACAGACTGACAGACAGACAGACAGACAAGGAACACAAAACTGAAAACAGCAAAAGAATGTGGCAGATGGCTACGGGGCTGAGACTTTCAAGTCCTGCGCTGCCATTTCTGTGATGTCCACAGGCTCCCCAGGTTGGACCTATTCAACATGTGTGGATTCACACAGGGACCTCCAGGGAGTTCCCAGCATGTGCCAGGCACTGCTCCAGGTACCGGGCACACAGCGACCTCCAAGGCTGCTCTCAGAGCAGCCCCACACCCCCAGCCGGGTGCCCTGGGCCCGCAGTAAGTCCCGGAAGACAGAGCTGGCCTGTGCTGTACTGAACACTGTGGGCACCCGGATCACAGCGGGAAATGTTCCCGGAGCTACACACAACTAAATATAGAACAGACACAGTAAAATGTGGCTGAAGGATGAAATGGCGCGCCTGCCGGGGCGCTTGCCGTGGCCGAGCTGCAGGAGGGGCGCTGCTGTGGGTGACGCGGGGCGGGAGGAGCCCGCTTTATAAACACTGTGTGCTGAGGCCACTCGGGATTCGAAAGGTATTTTCTTCCAATAATAAATTAACCTTAGCTCACTCTAACTTTATAAGCTTTTCCAGCAGCACAAAATATTTGCTTTCATGTCCTCGTTTCATAAGCTTCTTTCTACTTAATTTTTTTTTTCACTTTTTAAACGTTCTTGGTTAAAAACTAAGACACAATCACACACGTCCAGGCCCTCGCGGGGTGGAGATGGAGGACTGCGTTGTCTTCCCCCGGTGTCTCGGCCGCGGGTTCCCAGGGCAGGAGCTAGCCGGGCTCGCGTGCAGACAGCGCCCCCTTCTGGAGGCCTCCCGCAGGACTGGCGGAGGCGCTTCTCCAAGCTGTGTGCGTGGCTCTTTGCAGAAAGAGGTTCTGGACGGTTTACTTGGTTTCTTTTTTCCATCATAGGCTGCTACATTCCTTTTTTTTTTTTTTTTTTTTTTTGAGATAGGGTCTCACTCTGTAGTTCAGGCTGGCCTCGAATTTATGGTGATCCTCCTGCCTCAGCCTCCTGAGTGCTGGGATTACAGGTGTGCACCACCACATCTGGCATATTCCTCTTATTAATGAAAACATTTTGGTGTTGGGGTGTCTATGTTTTCAAACTTAAAGGAGCTTGTTAGCCGGCGTGGTGGCGCATGCTTATAATCCCAGCATTTGGGAGGCTGAGGCAGGAGGATTGCAAATTCAAGCCCAGCTTGGCCACTTTAGTGACTTAGTGAGACTGTCTCAAAATTAAAAATAATAATAACAGGCTGGGGATGTACCTCAGTGTGAAGGTCTTGGGTTCAATTCCCAATATCACACACAAACACACTAATTTCGGATGGAGATCAGTGCCAGCCAGAAGTTAATACAAAGTGACAGCAGAATGACAGGCAAGGGTGGGGCTACATTTGATAAAGTGGCCAGGCAAGCCTCTGACGAGGGGGCCTGAGAAATGACAAGGACATGGGCTGGAAAGATGTGGGGCAGAACACCCAGGGTGAGTTAGGGATTGAGGCAGATGGAGGGTGCTGTTTCAGTTTGGTTTCCTTCAGCACTGTAAGGAGATCGGGACGAGGGCAGCAGCCAGTCTATGCGAGACCTTGCAGACCCTGCTCAGAAGCCACTGCAGGGTTTTACAGAGGGACTAATAAAGTCCCCATGGGAGCCAGCCTGTCCCCCAGTGATCCCAGCCTCTAGATGTTTCCACCTGGTGTGGCCCCTCTCACCCTGGCCTGTGTAATCAATAGGACCCTGCAGAAAGGACAGGGTGTGACTTTCAATGCCAGGTCATAAAAGTGCTTGACTCCCTCTTGCTCTCCTGGGGAAGCAGCTATCCTGTGGCCAGGACACTGTCAACCCAGGGAGAGGCCCCTGTGGCAGCCGCAGCTGAGTGAGTGAGATGCTGTGGAAGCAGAGCCTCCAGCCCTGGTCCAGCATTCTCCACCCAACGTCTTGACTGCAACATTGTGGGGGACCCTGAGCCAGAACTGCCCAGCTAAGCATTGCCAAAGTCCCAACCCACAGGTGTGTGGGGTGACAAATGCTTCTTCTGAGCCACTGAGTCTTGGGGTGATTTGCTACTGCTCTCCATTGCCCACGGCTGGTGTGGGGCTGCTGGTTGGCAGGGCCCACACTTGAGTAGCTGGGTATTTAGGTCACCGGCCCGAACAGGAGTAATGATGGAGAGGATACGAGACAGGTATCTGTGAGAGGAAGCCCCAGGCGCAGCCAGTCTCTGTTGTTGCATGGAGGGAGACAGCAAAGACCTGCACTCCAGCTTGACTGCGAGCTTCAGTTCTCCCCTGCGGTTCACGAGTTTCTGCACCCTCTTCACTGTAAATGCTCCATGACTTGGGGTCAGGTGGGCGAGTTCTCTTCTTTCCACCCAGAACAATTCCAGACACAGTGCTGGGCTGTTGTCCTGCCTCCTGCTCCACAGTGATGCGCAGTAATGGTCCCTCCACCTGTGTCACCACCTCCAGGCAGGTGGCCAGGGCTCATGGCTGTGCCTGCTGGTGGGCAGAGGTGGATATTACGGGCATTTTAATGGGATTTAGTGACAGGTGCCAGAGTCTCGGCTCACTCTAACAACTTCTTGAAAGTCTGAAACATAGCAGTTTTCTTCCTTTTTGTCATTTTCCTTTTTAGCATTGAGTACAAAACATATTAAGTGTAAAATTATGTAAAAAGATACAATACAATACTACAAACAGGGAACACTCCCTTCTCTTCCCAGCCTTTGATTATGTAGATGGCCTCCAATTTTTCTCTAATACAAAGAGTCCTTTGATATGGCATGTTTGGCCACATATCCAAGCACAGTTGAGCCGGATTTCCAAAGGATGGATTGCTGGGAGTTTATCAGCACATTTGACATGTCAATAGTTCTTCCAAATGCCCTTCCAAAGACTACACCAATATATAATGCTTGGAGTATACAGGAGTATTTCTTTCCTTTTGCCGACGTTAGATATTATCAAGTTTTGTTTTGTTTTGTTTTTTTAATATGCGGGAACTGGGAGTTGAACTCAGGACCTCGCACTTGCCAGGCAGGCATTTATGCCGCTGAGCTATATCACTGGCCCTATTATCAAGTTTTAAATGTGCATTTCTCTGACATAAATGTCATTTCTGGACTGCTGGCCATTTGAATTTCTCCTGTGAATTGCTGTTCTTATACTTTGCCCAGTTATATATTGAAATAGAAAGTGTTATCATATGTCTGAAGAGACTGTATTTTAGGGCTATTATGCATGTTACACACATTGTCCGACATTTGTCCTTTTCTTTTTTGGTCTCTTAGAACTCTTCAATTTTTATGAGGCAAAATCTGTTTTTCCTTTAGGGATTCTAGACTTTGCTTAGAAAGGTTTTCTGTCTTCCAAGAGTACAGAAATTTTTATCATCTTTCCAAGGACCTCAATAATTCTGTTTAATAGTGGATCCTAAATTGTCCTCCAGAAAGGCTGCTCCTACCCGAGTCCCATCAGTAGCACAGCCTATTCCCCAAGCTCTTCCAGCCCAGTCCACAGGCAGTCTCTTAAAGTCTTTGTTAATGGTGAGCAATATGTGTCTCGTTGTCATTTAAATTAGCACATCTTTAATTGTGAGTGAGACCCAGAGTCTTTTCATATGGTTATTAGTTATCTGTATTTCTTGCTCTGGGAGCGCCTGGTCCTGTCCTTGCCCTGGTTTTTCTGTTGGCCTGTGGGCTTTATCTTATTGATAGAGGGCTCGCTGTTTAGGAAGGAAATGAGCCCTGTGTCCTCACATGTATGGTAAATAATTTCCCCCGTGCTTATCTCTTCTGTCTGCTACCACATCTGCTGCCAACCGCCTGGTGCAGCAGACGGGAGAGGCGCGAGCCCTCGCCACACCCCAGCAGTCCCAGGGCCAAGCTGCTTCCCAGTCTCACCATGTCCCTGAGGCTGGCTCCTCCCTTTCCAAGTTCCTCTTCCAAACACACTGAAGCTTGGACTTTTCACCTTCTATTCAGCTCCATCTATTTGCCATTCACTTTCCAGGACCCTTTATTTCTCTTACTTTTTGAAAACGAGGACATCCCTTTGAAGTTTCTAGCCTGACTGTAGATTTTCAAAACACATCCTTTCTAAAATACATCTCTATGTTTAGAGATTTGTGAGATGAAAAAGTGGAACAAGTGCTCAGCTGCCATTTTGAGCCACTCTTTCTGTTGTTAATTCTAATGTAATCACATAATTGATTCCTCTTATTGTTTGTTTCTTGTGGTTTTAAAATTGATTTTCTCCAAACTTTCGGGCCTAGAATCAAGCTATCTGCAAGTAAGGATCATTTTACCAAGCCCATTGACTGTTTAACGAGCTCACATGTGTGAGTCAGACTCTCATTCATTCAAGTGAGATGACGAAGCAGACATTTTTTTGAATTAAAAAATAAAAATTAACCTCTAGCCCAGAGGCTGGGGACTTGGGCTCCACGTCCCTTAATGGCCCCTGAAAGGTGGTGAGAGACCACCAGAGGGCGCTGTGTGCAGCAGCAGCAGTGCCCTCTTCCCTTCCTCTCAAATGTGCTTTCTTTCACTTAGACAAATGTTGGAGATCAATAGATGTGATAAGAACATTCATGAATTCATGACACTTGGCCCTCCGTGTTGGAAGCTCTGTGGTTCCCACTTGTGTACTGTCTTTGTCCTACTCTTCCTGTCTCCCTCAGGGGCTGGTAAAGCCTGACCTTCCTCAGCCCCCACCCATCCCTTCCCCGCAGCTCTGCAGGGCTTCAGCCCCACTCTGGGCTCCAGATGGAAAGGGTTTGGGGTGGGCACAGCTTGAGAGCTGCTGACAACCAGGCCAACCCCGGAGACGCATTGGCATTTGAAAGCCCCTGGGGAGCCTGCAGTGCCCTGGTTTGAGAGCCCTTCGTGGCACTCTGAGGGCCCAGCCTCTGCCCAGCCTCACTGCGGGGTACTGGCTTCCAGCCCCCTGTGGGAAAGGATGAAGTGGTGTTGCTTGCAGTGCTAGGGAAATGGGACAGTGTCACACAGGAAGTCCCCAGAGCCAGCCAGGGAGCTCCAGCTGCAGGAAGTGACATAGGTCACCAGCTCCCAGGCCTGCCTGATGGGAAAGAGAAGGCAGAGTGGCCACATGAGCCAGATGGGGACACAGCCCAGGGACACAGGGCAGCCATGTCCCCGGGCTGCTCCCCAGGGAGTCTGTCTTCACAAGCAACTCTGCCCCGAGACTCAGGAGAAAGTTGGCCAAGCAGCGTTCTCTCTGGGCGCTGCCATTAGTGTGGCTCAGTTTCAGCAACTCCCAAGCTTTGCCTCTCTCCATCCCTTCTTCCGACTCTGGGAGAGGACATCTGATGGCCCGCGTGTATGGAGCAAGCATCACAAGGACAGTTTCGCTGCCTGGCTTCTGGCTTTGGGAGGGGACAGCCCAGGAAGACTCTAGCTGTTGTGGCTCCACCCTGGAGCCAGTGGAAGCCCCAGGAGCTTGGGAAGCTGGTTGGAGGAAGCTGGCTGAGGAAGCTGCAGCACTTACAGGCCAGGCTTGGAGCAAGGCAAGAGTATGAGTTCTCCGAGGTCGGTCCTGAGGCTGCTGCACCATCAGCTGGTCCTCCAGGAGATGCGGCTGGCCACTGCGCATCCCCAGAGGACAGCTTGGTTCTTCTCCACAAATCCTCTGCTTGCCTTTGTGAGGTCTAGCAACCATGGACCCATTTAGTAGAAAGGGTAACAGCAAAAATGATAGCAAACAGGGGCCGGTGAGATGGCTCAGCAGCCTAAGTGCCTGCTTGGCAAGTGCGAGGGCCCGAGTTCGACTCCTGGAACCCACATACGAAAAAAGGGCCGGTGATATCGCTCAGAGCCACGGGCGCCTGCTGGCACGCGAGGTCCTGAGGTCGACACCCGGTACCCACACACACACAAAAAAAAGATAGCAAACATTTAGGAAGTGCCTCCTAGAGGCCAGCACACCCCAAGAGGTGGACAGCCCCATCTCATTTTATAGATGAGGAAATTGAGGCACAGAGAGCACCCCCACCCCAGCAGGCAGGGTGGACACCAGACTTGTAGCTAGGTCTGTGTCCCTCCAGAGCCCAGGCTCCGGCGCCCAAGCAGTGAGCGCTCCCTGGTCTTGGTCCTGTGCAAGTCCGTTCCTGCCTGAAGTCCTTGCTCCCTTCACTCTCAAAAGGGTCCCAGCTGCCATGATCCATTTGAAAGTGAGGGGACAAGACTGTCACAGCAAGATGCTGCTGGGCAGAGTTTGGGACACCTGGTTCCCAGCTTCCCGACTGTCTGGGGTTCTGCCTCTGGATGCCCATTCTGCTGGGCCCTTGGGTGTCCTGTTAATGTGGTGGCCCTCACTGCCCCAGGTTCTTGGAAGCAGCTTCCCAGAGAGACTGTCATCGCTCCAAGGTTCTTCGTTCATATGTAGATGAAAAGCTTGGTTTTCTCCTTGTGACACCCCACGTGCAAAGCAGTCCCTTTCTATCTGTGGTTCTGTTTCCATAGTTTTAGTTACTCGTGGTTAACCATAGTCCAAGAATATTCAATGGACAATTCCAGAAATAAACAATTAAAAATAACTTTTTGGAAACGGGGTCTTTCTTTGTTGCCCAGGCTGGCCCCAAAGTCCTGGGCTCTACCAATCCTCCTGCCTCAGCTTCCCAAGTAGCTGAGACTACAGGTAGGTACCATTATGCCCATCTATAATTCAGAAATTATAATTTTCATTATAGTACAGTGTTACAATTGTTCTATTAGTTATTGATTACTATTGTTAATCTCTTACTGTGCTTAGTATGCATAGATAGCTGCAGGGCTGCCCATGGTCCCAGGCACTAGTGGGACACTTGGGAACATAGGGTGGACAAGGGGAGACTGCTGTACCGAACAGGTCTCCTCCCTGTTTTCATGCATTACTGGGAAGTGGCTGTTTGGTCCCAGGTAGGCGTGACAGGCCCTGAAGTGGAGCCTTGGGCTCCTCCTCAGACTGGGCTGTCTGGGGAAGGTGCAGGGGGAAGAGTGACACGGACAACCCTGGGTGCCAAGAGTCAGAGTGAGTCGGGCACAGCTGATGTCTGGAGTCACTCAGAGAACAGGGGAAAGGCAGGCTCTTCCACAGAATCAGCTCTGTGGTTAAGAAAGCAGAGGACACAGACAGAGGTGTATCTGCCAATTGTCTGACAGCGGCACTGGGTAGCCTCCGGCCCGCAGCTCTCGGGCTCACTGCTCTAAGTGCTCATTTCAGGCTCAGATGTCTGAGACTGCCCAAGGAACGCCCTTGGTTCCAATGGGCCCTGGCTGGACCGGCTCCTGGGCACAGGTTGGCTTGGGGTCTGTCCTGTCTCTTTTCTTCTGAAACCAAGGGCTACGCAGGGGCAGCTCTGCTCGTGGCAATGGCAGAAGCACATGGGGACAGGCTGGGCTGCCAAGGCCACATCAAGGCTTTGCATAGGTCCTGTCTCCAAACATCTCATTGGCCAGAGCAAGTCACAGAGCAGAGCCCAGAGCGAAGGCACCTGGAGGCAGGCGTTGGGACTTGGCACAGCCTGCAGGTACCTGCCCTCTGGGTTGGGGAGCTGAACAGATAGGGGGCAGCCAGAGCAACTGACAGAAAATCACTTTTTAAAAGGTCAAGAAGAAGCCCTATGTGGTGGCACATGCCTGTGATCCTAGTAGTCTGGGAGGCTGAGGCAGGAGGATCACAAGTTCAAGTCCAGCCTAGGGAATTTTGCAAGACCTTGTCTCAAAATACAAATAAAAAAGGACTGGAGGGCCGGTGAGATGGCTCAGCAGCGTACGCGCCTGCCTGGCAAGCGCGAGGGCCCAAGTTCGACTCCTGGAACCCACATACGGAAAAAGAGCCGGTGATATCGCTCAGTGGCATGGGCGCCTGCTGGCGTGCGAGGTCCTGAGGTCGACCCCCGGTACCCACAAAAAAAAAAAAAAAAAAAAAAGGGCTGGAGACATAACTCAGTGCAAAGACCATGGGATAATACCCAACTGGGGGCCAGGGGGGCGAGGCCATTTGTCCACTTTTCCCACAGTGGGAGCCAGTGGGAGTAAAGGAAGTAACTATTTGCCTAACAATAACCCAAACCTGGCAGCAGGCTTCCCAGAGGAGGTGTCATTGGATGCAGGCCTTGCAGGAGAGGTAGGATTTTGCCCAGTGAGGGTGGAAAGGGATGGGCACTGCTGTCAAAGGCATGGAGTATGAAGGTGTGTGGGGCGGAGTCCCCTGATACTTCCTTCAACGCTTTTTTTTTTTGAGACAGGGCCTGCAATTCAGGCTGGCCTTGAACTCACTATGTAGCCCCACTGACCTTGAACTCACAGCAGTCCTCCTGTCTCAGCCTCCAAGTGCGGGATTATAGGCGTGTGCTACCACACCCAGCTACACTCATTTTCTGTATTTTTAAATTCTAAAATATCAACTACGTGTCATCAAATACAAGGCCAAGAGCTAGATTGTTCACACGTAACCGCACTGGGAGGTAGTGTTGGCATGTGCACCAGTCTCACGGGCACACACCAGACAGTTACAACCCACCTGCCCCTGGTGCGAGCGGCTCAGCCCTGCTGGGAGATCCACAGTGACAAGCCGAGCCACTGAGGTGGAGTGCAAATAGCTCCAGAATGGGAAAGCAGGCAGCGAGCAGAGAATCCGCACACAGAACAGAGGCCAAACAATGGTGGGAACGATGGTTACGGGACAGGATGTAAGCAGTGTAAGCCTGGACAATGTAAAAATGCCAACTCACAAAATTTGAGAGGGAAGGAACTGGGAAGTGGTGGTGAGCTCATTTCCTCCTCCCAAAACGGGGTGTCCAGAGATGTCACCTGTGGCCGAGGCGAAAGCACAAATCCAGCCTCTTACTAGTGTTCTTTCTTTTGGAGAAATAATTCAGACACATAAGCAACAGTGTAATGATTTGCGGCTTGGCAAGTTCTTTAGTGACGTACATTTTTGTTTCCTTTCATTCTCTTGTTTAAATCCTTTTTCTAAAGAGCAGGTATTGTATGAGCTTGTTTCTTGAACATTTCCAAGCAGCTGCCTGAGTTGTGCTCTATGTGTACACTGATGTGCTCTGTCCTGGTCTCCCCAGGATTTTTTTGCAGGGTCCTGGGTTTCCGGATCACCTGAAAAATTTGTTTTTGGAACTGTTTTTTTTTTTTTTTCTTAGTGTGGGTACCGGGAGTTGAACTCAGGACCTCGCGCTTGCCAGGCAGGCGCTTGTGCCACTGAGCTATATCACAGGCCCTGGAACTGTTTTTTTTTTGAGACAGGGTCTTGATACATAGTCCAGCCTGGCCTTGAACTTACTATGTAGCCCAGGCTGGCCTCAAACTTGCAGTGATCCTCCTGCCTCAGCCTTCAGAGTGCTGAAATTACAGGTGTGCACCATAACGCCCAGGTGTTTTTTTTTGGAACTGTTTAGTGTCACGTTTTTTATCATGACAGTGTACTATTTTTATAAAACTAAAGCCCTTTTTTTTTGTTTTGTTGCTTTTGGTTGTTTGAGACAGGGTCTCACAAGGCTGGCCTACAACTCAGTGATCCTCCTGCCTCAGCCTCCCAAGTGCTGGGATTACAAGTGTGTGCCACCACGCCCAGCAGTAAAGCCCTTTTTTTTTTTGTGGGTACCAGGGGTTGAACTCAGGACCTCATGCGCCAGCAGGCGCCCGTGCTGCTGAGCGATATCACCGGCCCTTTTTTCGCATGTGGGTCCTGGGAGTCGAACTCAGGACCTCGCACTTGCTAGGCAGGCGCTTATGCCGCTGAGCCATCTCACTGGCCCAGTAAAGCCCTTTTTTAAAAAAATTAAAAAAAAACATTTCTTGAGAAGAGGAAAAAAGTGCTCCTTTGGCAGGCTCCCACTTCACTTGTGCAGACCGCCCAGGATGGCAGTCAGCACCTGGGCCTGCTCCTGGGACCAGCTCCGGGCTCCCAGGTGAGGGGCATAGCTCAGTCACAGGTGGCCCAGGGCAGAGGCAGCTGTGGTCCCCCAGATGGTTCCAGATGCACTTCTGAGCCTTGGGAGTCAGAGGCAGTGGAAAGTGGGGAGCCACCGGTCAGGGGCACTAGGAGTCAGGGTGCAAGGCCTTGGGCCTCCGGGTCTAGGTGGGTGACCTTCGCCTTTCCAGGCCTGTTTCCTCATCTGCAGGCCTGAGAAGTCATCCTTGCTGGGCCTTGCTGTCAGGTTCTGTGACAGACAGGTGACATGCAGTGTTTGGATAGCCTGTGGTAGGCAGAGGATTTACTTCTCACTAAGACCACTACCAACCTGAGCCACGGCCACACAGGAGTGGCAGGTGGCTGCTGGCTGCCTCTGGGTCCGAGAGCCACTCTTACAGGCTCAGCTCCATCTAGTGCCCACGTTGGGACACAACCCCAGCAAACCTGGATTTCCACACTTGTACAGTGGATTGCACTCAGTGAGCAACAGAACCAGAATAACATCAGTTTAAAACATTTCTCCCAATACTGAGATTTGGTATTTCAAAGCAAGCACAAAAATCCATAATTTCCAACAATTGGTGGACACTGTCTTGGAAAGGGTGACAGATCCATGTAGCAGATAATAGTTAAATACTTAAAATCGTTGACAGTGATCGAGCACTTACTATGTGCTGGGCACAATTCTAAGTGCTTGAATTGTGCACATTCATCTCACCCTCCCAGCATGACATGAGGGTGCTGACTCTTCCATTCTAGAGAGGAGGACACTGAGGCACGGAGAGATTGAAACTAGTCTCCTTTAGGGAGGGCCAGAGAGGAGGAAGCCAGGTGAGAGGTCGCCGCAGCTCAGAGAGAGAGAGTATGGGTCTGAGGGGCCCTTGAGACATGCACTGAACTTAAGGGGTAAGAGTGGTGTGCAGTGCCTGGCAAGCGTGAGGTCGTGAGTTCGATCCCCAGTACCAAAAAAAAAAAAAAAAAAAAAAAAAATGGAGTGCAGAGGATACTCTCTCTCCAGCACCCCTGATCCTGAAAGGGAGGACAGGGGCCCAGCTGGGAACGGGCCAGGCCCTGGGATGTAGGAGCCAAGAGACTGGGCACAGCCCCCATGGATGTGCAAGGTGAGGCGAGGTGACGGCGGGGGATGTTCGCAGCTCCTTGGAGGAGTGGGGATAAGCCCGAGCTGACAGGCAGGAGGAATGGGGCTGGAGGAGAGGTCACCAGCCTGGGGGACTGTGCAGGAAGCCAGAGAGGAGAGGGTGCCCTGGGAGATGTGTACCCTGAGTGGTAGAATAAGAAAGGCTTTGCAAGAAAGGGGGTAGACCAAGGGCTCCAGTGTGTGGAGAGTTCAGAATGGAGCTGGGTGGAGGGGTGTACAGATGGGTGGGCAGGAAGGGAGGAGGACGGAATAGGCACGAGTTCTCTCCCAGGAAAGGAGAAGCAGGGGTTGAGGAGAAGTGGCCTGGGGCTTGTTTTCAGGAGGGGAGTCTGAGATGCATAAAGGTCTGAGGTGGGGGACACAAGTCCCAGAAGAAGATTAGATCACAGGGACACTGGAAATGTGGGGAAAACACATTTGGGCAAGTTTACAGGGGAGAAGCCAGGTGTGTGGCTCACGCCTGTAATCCCAGCACTCAGGAGGCTGAGGCAGGAGGATCACTGTGAGTTTGAGGCCAGCCTGGGCTACATAGTGAGCTCAAAGCCAGCCTGAATTACTGAATTACACAGCGAGACCCTGTCTCAAAAAAAAAAGGCTACAGGGGTGAGGGGACAGGTGGGAGCAGTGGGGCATGAGAACTGCCTGATGGCTTGGAATTGCTGGACCAGAGAGGAGACCTCAGCAGTCCAAAGAGGATTGAGAGCGGAAGGGCGGGGAGGGCAGGTGGTGATGTGGGCGAGTGGGCAGGGAGGAGTTGCAGGGCTCTTCCTGTGGGGTGGGGAAGGTGAGGTGCAGTGGCTCAGAGCAGCGAGAGGACACCAAGGACACCATGGAGGCCCAGGCTGGGACAGATGAAAGGAGGGTGGGAGAGGACCGGCAGGCTGAGGGAAGGGGCAAGGAACAGAATTCACAGTGGGGTCAAAGAACAGGGTGCGTGTGGATCAGAGCTCCGGAAGTCAGAGTCAGAGATGGGCTTTCCAAGGCCGCTCTCAGGAGCTGGCTTCATGGCAGTGCCAGTGGGTGTCAGGTCCCTGCTGGGAGGGGCATAGCCGGGTCTGGCCGGGTAGGAAGCAGAGCAAGCAGCCTCCAGGGTGCCTGCTGCCTTTGGCACCTGTCACAAAGAATCTGTGCACCCTGTGTGTGTGGTAATGGCGGAGTCCCCACCCGCTCCCTGCACCAGGGGCCAAGAAGAACAATGACCATTGTCACATGCTTTACTGTGCCGCTTTTAATTAGGAAAGATGTAAAATGATGCATTATAAAACTTGGAAGCTACTTTATACAAAACCCAATCTTTAAATATTGTTTAACAAGGGGCCCTGGGAGTTAGGACACTGGCGGGAAGTCCTTCTAGTCACTGCCACAGTCCCAACCACAAAGCAATGCAGTAGCGCTGGCTTGGAACCATGCGCACACAGATCAGAAGAGCCATGGAGAGTCAGGGTGAAGTGTCTTTTGAGGCGCACATGGACTTGGATATGCACATGTGAGCTCAGGTGACACACACCAGACTTAGAAATGAAATGGGGTGAAGAAGTGGCGGTGGCCCTGATGTGATCAGGACAAGTTTCTCCGAACGCCCTATGTCTTAAAAACCACAATGCAGAAAAAAGAAATGAGAGTAGTAGGATTGATTTCTTGTGATAAAATGAAATATTAAAAATAGCCTTTTCTGAAGTCTGGAGCCACTTCCGGTGCTGAGGACCACAGCTGGTTGGCAGAGGCAGCAGAGAGCACAGGCTTAAGCCCAAGACAGGACGACATCAGCCCTAGTGTGTCCTCAACTCCATCCAGCAAGGTGGGCTGTACACTGCCCAAAACCTTCGTAAGATCAGAGGGAGGGCCCCATGGCAAATTTATTTATTTACTTATTCATTTATTTTTGTGGGTACCGGGGGTCAACCTCAGGACCTCGTGCGCCAGCAGGCGCCCGTGCTGCTGAGTGATAACACCGGCCCCTTTTTCGTATGTGGGTTCCGGGAGTCGAACTCAGGACCTCGCACTTGCCAGGCAGGCGTTTACGCCGCTGAGCCATCTCACCGGCCCACCATGGCAAATTTAATTCAGTGCTAAACCACACTATCCTCAGTACCACCTTCTCCAGGACACCCGCCCTCCCACAGTCCCCGCAGAGTCCAGAACAGAGTCCTCCTGTGGGCCTTGGGGTGGGGTAGGAGACGGCAGGGCTGCTGTGCAAAGCATACTGGCACTGTGACACAATGGTGCCCAAGGGTAAGTAAGGCACTATGCAGAGAGCGGATTATGCTGAGACTTCCTTTCTGCAAAAAACACAACTCTTATAACATTGGCACCTGACTGGCAACATCCCCTTTCAGGGGCCTTTGACACAGGAGCTGGCTTCTGTTGGCACAATGGGGTGCTGGGTAGCATCCCAACTGAAAGCCATTTTACTGTAACAGAGTTGCCCCACTCTGCGATCTCAAGCATGGAGGCATCTGGGAGTTTAACTGGGAATAAGACTTGCAGAGGAGGCCAACAGCTCCCTCCTGAGCAGAAATCAGGTGAGGAGGACTCTAGGATGACCTCCTAACTCAACAGCAGAGACTCCAGCAAACAGGCAGACAGGAATTCTTGGGTTCTGAGGAAGGTGGAGTGATGCACCGTGGAGTTGTTGGAAAGGTCAGAGGCCAGGCCTCTAAAGACAGAAGAGAAACGGGCAAGGGCTGGTGAGCTCACCAGCTGGGAGAGGAGCAGACTCCCTGCCGTGGCACAGTGTGTTGGCTCCTCATGCACCCTTGGGCACAAAGCCTCCAGCACGCACCCCCTCATCCTTCAGGGCTCCCCAACCCACCTGGCTCCTCTCTGCACGGCTGCTGGGCACCATGGGTTGCTTTCCCAGGCTCAGTTCGTGGAGGCAGGCACTGCTGGAAATCTGCTCGTACTACCGTATGATAAGGCATTAATGAGTTAGTGATAGTTCCGTGGATTAGGCCTTTGTTTACTATGAACTTACTGCTCCAACCTCACAGCACAAATCTCTATTTAAAGCAATTTAGAGTAGAGCATGGATACGAGAAGGCAGCTCTTGTGAGGTGAAGGCCTCATGAGGATCTGCAGGTGCCAGCCCTGAGGAGGTCTGAGTTTGCTCAGCCATTCCAGATCCACTTGGGCGGCAATTCCCACCTACCGCTGTGGAGCAGAATCCCAAGAAGGTGCTGTCTCCTGTGGATCTGGCCATCTAGTGTTAGAAGCATAGTAAAGTGCATGGTGACTTGAGCACAGGCACCAGCATGAGGAAAGCTAAGCTCAGAAGCCCTGGTGGGGAATGGGGTAGCTCCAGGTGAGATCACCTCACCCCTGGGCAGACCCATGTGTGCACCCAGCACACAGTTATGCAGCACGGTTTCCATGCCAGGTGCTTGTTAGGCACTGGGGGCTTGGTGAGGAATAAGGCACAGTCTCTGCCCTCTGGGATCTTGTGGTCAGGCAGGGTTACAGGAAACTCCCACTCCACAAAGCAGGAGCTCGGGCTGGGGGTGCCCCAGCTGGCCCTCAGGGAGGGAGGCTTGTGCTTGTCTGGAGTTGTCCCCTGTGTCTGCGGGCTACCTGCGGTGCCCTTTGTTCCCCAGCCTCCAGAAGGAGGGCAGTTCTTCTCAGGCTCATCCATTGCCAGGGGACTTTTTCAGTGACTAAATAAAATAGTCTTCCTTTTCCTCCTGTCCTTAAGGAAAAGGTGTAAAGCAGCAGAAAAGAGATTACAGACTGGGAGAAAACAAACTAGCATTCAGTTTGCCCGACTCAAGCCTGTCCTCGGCCTGGTGGCTAAACTTCTTCATATGATAAATGAGGTGCCTGAGAGAGCTGTGGCTCGCTGGCATGGCTCTGGGCAAAGCCCTGGGAGGGCACCAGCTGGAAGGCACTGCGCCTTCACAGCCGGGTTGGAGAAGGCAGTGTGGTGCTCCAGGACGATCGTGTGATGCTGAGCCAGCTCTGCGGCCGGGGCCCCGATGACCTCCCAAGCCAGGATGTCTTCAGTGCGGACTGAGATCAGTGGTTCTGAGCATGACACAATGCTACCGAGGCCGCCTGTTCCATGGGATTTTCTACTTTTACATACAGACTGACTAAATGGCCAGTAAAAACATGGAAGTGTCAGGGGACAATGAGCTTTCCAGTTCCCCAGAAGCTCCAGAGCAGCAACACAACATGTGTGCAGGCCCAAGAGGCAGGATGTAGCTCTATGTCTAGAGAAACCACGGTGTCTGAGAGGGGACTGCATGAAAGCCCGGAGCTGCAGAATGGGCGCCCTCTGTGTGGAGATAACTAAAGTCCTAGCAGGTTACTGGCTCCACTCTATTCCACTCTAGTTTGGCTGGTTCAGAAATCTTTCTGCTGTGGCCTCCTGCTCACAGTCGGTCAGCTCGAAACGTTTCCTCCACAGAGGGGTCGAGCAGGCCCATGCCGGAGTCACTCAGCATACTGAGTCCATCTAGGCTCAGAGGTTCAATCTGGAGTTCCTCTTCCAGTGGAAATGCAGTGTCCATGTTCAGGCTGACCTCGGGCATGCCTGCCAGCGCGCTGCTGAGGTCTTTGAACAGGCTGTTGCTTGAATCTTCTGAAAGGAGCAGCAAGAAGGGAGAACAGTGCTAATTAGGAGGCATGAGGTCTTGAGGCTACTATGAGAGTTCCCGATGGCAATCCCCAGAACACTATGCTGTCTTCTTCCCAGTCAGGATGGTGGCACTGTGTCCCCACTGCTCCCAGGCCTGCAGCTCTTGCCCTGGAGTTGACATTCTGGACCCTCAGTTCTATCACTGCCAATGTGTGCAGGTTTTCTCCTTTGCAATGGCTATCAATCACCTCAGACTGAACACCTCAGAAATGTCCTGACCTTCAGGCCCTTTCCCTACCACCCCATGGTTTCTGGGCCAATCGCTTGCATCACAGGAAATAAAGCTGAGCCAGGGGACTTTCCCTTTTGTCTTTACGTAATGTGATGTGGTTCAAACTGTGTTTACAAGGATAACTGTAACAACACAGTAAATGAAACTGGTAGAGAAGCTGGGGGCGGTCCACACTCACCCGTCATGATGGCATTTGGGAAGTTCCCACAGTTGGAATACAGGTTTGGTCTCAAATGAAACGAGTCCTGTGCTTCTCGGTGACCTTGCTGTGCCAGGGGCACCTGGAAGCATCAAACGTCACGTTGTGAGGAACAGCCTCTGCTTCTGAGGAGGGGAGTCCCTTTTTTCTAGGGTTCCACAGTGCTCTGTTGTCCCAACAGTGCAGGCAGGCTAGTCCTGTCAGGCCACAGACCCTGCCTCTGAAATCTACACCATGGGTAGCTTTTCCCTGTCCATAGTGCCCAGCCCACTACAGGATCCCCAAAGACCATAGTGTCACGGTTTCTGCAGCCCTAAGTCTCCAGTGCCCCTTCACCTCAGCCTCACCGAGGCTGGTGCCAACTACCATCCGTGGGAACCCTTCAAAGGCTCCATCTGTGGCCAAGGACTCAATGGCCTCTCTTCCTCTCTGGTCTCTGGAAAAATGAAGACGCAGAAGCCTTTCATTCTCATGCCAGAAGGTGGGACCTCGAGCCAGGGCCTCTCTAGGATAAACCCTTGGTGAGGATGGGATAGGACTAAGGTCTATTTCAGATACCTTTCCTGAAATAGACTCTCCAAAGCATTTAAGGGGCCGGTGAGATGGCTCAGCGGCATAAGCGCCTGCCTGGTAAGCGCAAGGTCCTGAGTTCAACTCCCAGAACCCACATACGAAAAAAGGGGCCGGTGATATCACTCAGAGGCACGGGCGCCTGCTGGCACGTGAGGTCCTGAGGTCGACCCCCGGTACCCACCAAAAAAAAAAAAAAAAGCATTAAAAAAATAAATGTCTCAAAAGAAGGCATTTCCATCATTTTTCAGGGATATGGTGATTCTCACCTAGACTGAAACAGGCTCTTCAGAAAACAGGGAGGCAGAGCTGGGATGTGGCTCACTGGCAGAGTGTTTTCTTAGCATGCATGAGACCTGAGTTCCATCCCCAGTGCCACAAAAAACAAAAACAAAAACAAAAACAAAACCCTGGGGAGGCAAAGACTACTGGTTGTCACCAGAAACCTTCACCTTGGCCTATTTAGGAAATACAGTGGTGCCTCAGTTCACAAACACTTTTGTTTGTAAACAATGTGTTTCACAAATAGAAGTGTTGGGCAAAATTTTGTTTTTGTTTGCAAACTGCATTGGGTGACGAACATGACTGTGGCCATCTCTCCCACACAAACACAAACGTGGCCATCTTTTCCAGAATTAAATTTGTGAACCGAGGTATCCCTGTAATTATCTTTATTTGTTTTACTATTATTAAGTTCTGGAAACTGTCCAACTCTTCCTTCACTCTTCACTCCATCCTGGAGGTTGATCCACACTTACTGAACACTATAAAATCTACAGATATTAAAAATGGTATCAGGGAGAAGCAAAAGAAAGCAACTGAGTGAAAATATTTTCTGGAAGGAACCAGCCCTTATCCCACTCCTGGACTGAGCTTTCCTAAGAGCCCCACATCGAGCTGGGTGCACCAATCCCCACTTTCTAACTCCACTGCCAGAGCCAGGCATTGCCCCCACCTTGCCTCAGTTTCCTCAGCATGGGGGGGGCCACTATAGTGCTTTCAGTATTGGAGACTCTACGATTCTATGACCACAGTGTCATCAGTCTCCTAGTGCTTGTTCAAGCAGCAACTCGCCAAGGCCTGACACGTACATGGCAGCCAGGGCCAGCGGTCTAAGGCAAGGGGCGGTCCAGGGCACCAAGGAAGGGCGGGGAGGGGCGATCACCCACCTGTGGGGGAAAGGCTGGGCCTGGCCTCACAGACTGCTGGTCAAAGCCCACATCTGGGAAGAAGTTGGTCAAAGATGTGCCCTGCAGCAAAGAAGGAGGCAACCCTTCAGCTTGGAACCCAGAGCAGAACCTGCGCCCCCTCCTCACTGACTGACATCCTGCAGGGACCCACCTGGGATGGGAGAAGCTGGAAGTCTGACGGATGCAGGGATGAGGCGGCCTGGGGCTGTGGAGCAGGAGGATCCTGGGAGTGGGACTGCGGCAGGAGGGGCTGTGGGAGCTCCTGAGGTGTGGGGTAGGGGGGCGGCGGGGACACTTGGGCCTGTGCTTCAGACGGTAGGAAGGACAGTGGGCTTTGCTCTGAGGACACCATCTGTAAAAGAAAGCCGCCAATGAGCTTTGAGTCCTAGCTGTAAGCCCTCTGGATCAGGAAATGTCACAGTGCAGTGCGAGAAAAACCTGTGTATGCTCCTCTTAGTGGGTCTCAAATCTCACTGCCCCACAAAGCATCTCCCACTCAGTGACATTTCTATTGTCTTTAAAAACCAAACAAGAATACAGCCAATTGAACAAATTTCCTCTGTTTTCTCAGTGAAGATTATGTTTTGTTTCTAAAGTCATGACTTTTAGTTACATAGAAGGTTGAAAAAGGCTCTTAGCTGTGCTGTCTCCCCACACCCTAATTAAACACACTAAAGCAACATTAAACAACAATAAACATTAATAAGCAGCACCAAAACAATAAGTAACACTAAATGACACACAACAAGACGACAAAGAGAATGGGAGGGAAGAAAATGGCAACAAGATTTGAGAAACAGCAGAGCTGAGAGCCCAGCACTAAGTCGGCAATCTGAGTGCCTTCGCTGTGTCCTGAAGGGCTCTGAGCTGGGGAGTACAGGCAGGGAGTGACAGGAAACGAGGAGGGTCTGGTCAAAGCTCCTGTGTGAGCAGCTGGCCCTGTAGAGCCCTAGCCTTGCTTGTGCTGCTGGTCTCCACCCTGCCCTCCCAGCCACCCGCCAGCAGTCTGCAGGGCTGGCCATCGGAGAGCAAAGGTCAGGGTCTGTGGAAACCACAGGGGGAGGCTTTCCACTGAAAATACAGCGTTTACAGGAAGTCTCACTACCAGATCCTGAGTACTCTGCCTTGGCTCCCAGCCTGGCTCTCACAGTGCTGGGATCCAGACATAACGCCTAGACACCTGTGTTCTGCAGCGATGTGAGCCAGGCCCAAACCCCGAACACTTAGGCCATCAGAAGCTCCCCAGGAAGCTGGGTGTGGTGGCTCACACCGGTAATACCAACACTCTGTCAGGCTGAGGCAGGAGGATTTTGAGTTTGAGCCCAGGCTGGGCAACTTAGTAACTTAGTGAGACTCTGTTGCAAAATAAAAAAGGGCCAGAGATGTAGTTCAGTGTGAAGGCCCTGGGTTCAATTCCCAGTACCACAAAAGAAAAAAACCAAAAAGCAGACTAACAAAGAAAGTAAGGTATCTTAGTAACTCCTAGGAAAAAGTAAATGTTCACTTTGTCATGTCGTAATACACTATATGGCTCAATTCTGACTATATTATTTTAATTACCGAGTATGTTCTAACCCAAATTATAATAAATGAGGGTGAGTAGGAAGTGTGTGAGTGTGTGTGTGTGTGGTGGGGGTGGCGGGAGAGGTGAAAGGACACTAAGTCCTGATCTTAACGGTAGGATGTCATTAGAGGATGCCTAACACCAAAAATCTGGAGCAAAATAAGCATGGTTAATATGGTTATTCCAAAGAGTCAGCCAAAAGGGTAGAAAGCAGCTATCTGTAGGCAGTGCAAAATATGGTTCATGGGAGAGAGGAAGACAGTTTTATACAAGTGCTTTAGAATGATTTTCCTTTTTAACTATATGTATTGTAACACTGATTATCTTAAAAATCTGATTAAACAAAAAAAAAAAAAAAGAAAACAACTGAAAGAGGGCAGCATCTACCCATACAGTTTCCTTAAAATGTAGCTAGAAAGCAAGAAAACTTATATCCTATAAAATTTTTTTTTTGGTACCAGGAATTGAACTCAGGACCTTGTGTTTGCCAGGCAGGCGCTGTGCTGCTGAGCTATACCCCCAGCCCTCCTATAAAATCATCTTGCAAAATAAAATTAAGGGCAATTCAATAACATAGAAAGAGCTATCAGAAAACAATTACAAAATGCCCTCCCCCAGAAGAGATGACTCATACAGTCAAGATCCCACAGCCATACTGGTGAAGAGTGACCAACAACGAGACTAAATCCCTCCTTCTTCTAAACCATTACTCATTTACAGTGAAGTGGGGAGCAGTTCCTGATGTTCTAATGCGTTTAGGATGTGGCCAACAGGGTAAAAATATATTCATTGATGATATGTTAAGAAGAACCACCCTAAGAGTCTAGAATAAAAACAAAGTCAATGAGTCAAGATGCAACATTTCAAAAATTTTTTTTGAGACAGGGTCTCACTATTTAGCCCAGGCTAGCCTCGAACTTACAATGATCCTCCTGCCTCAGCCTCCCGAGTGCTGAGATTAGAGGCATGCGCCACCACACCCAGGTAAAAATTTCATTCTCTCTCTCTCTCTTCCTTCCTTCCTTCCTTCTTTTTCTGAGGTGCTGGGGCTCAAACCCAAGGCCTTATACATGCAAGGCAAGAGCTCTATCACTGAGCCACAGACATTTCAACTTCTGTTTTTTTTTGTTTTTTTTTTTTTGATGGGGGTGGTACTGGGAATTGAATTTAGGGACTTTGCATTCAGTTACTTCCCCAGACCTTTGTAGTCTTTTAAGACAGGGTCTTGCTAAGCTGTTGAGGGTAGGCTTGAACTCACAATCCTGCCTCAGCATCCAGAGTGCTAGGATTATAGCAGTGTGCCACCAATCCCCAGCTTCAACAGCTGCCAATTTTTTTTTTTTTTTTTTTTTGTGGGTACTGGGGGGTCGACCTCAGGACCTCGCACGCCAGCAGGCGCCCGTGCCGCTGAGCGGTATCATCGGCCCCTTTTTCGTATGTGGGTTCTGGGAGTTGAACTCGGGCCCTCGCGCTTGCGGGGCAGGCGCTTAAGCCGCTGAGCCATCTCACCGGCCCCCCCTTTTTTTTTTTGAGACAGGATCTCGCTATGTAGTTCAGTCTGGCCTTAAACTCACAATGTAGCCCAGACTGGCCTTGAACTTGCTGTGATTCTCCTGCCTCAGCTTCCTGGTACTGGAATTACAGGTGTGTGCCACCATGCCCAACTTCCTATACTTCTGTAATGGGCTTGTGACTTCAAAATGTGTCTCTTTCCATGCAGACTTCAATTAGTCCTTTTACTGAGCTATAATCCTCATTATTCCTAGTATTTCATGAACAATAAAAGTATTGTTCCTTAAATCTGTAGTGATCATTAGGGAAGAGGTCTAATCCACTATCAAAGCTACCTTAGTATTAAAGATACTAAATGTTTTTTTTGGCCTTACCCCATGGCTTAATGTAGTTAGTCAATAATTGATTTTCCATACCAATTTAGAAATGCTAACCTGGTTTCCCTTAGCTATCTTAGACATAATCTGGATTCAATCTCTACACCCTACCCTAAATTCACGAGCTAGTGACTGCAAATTGTTCAGTATTTGCTTAAGAGTAATCCATACCATGAATCTGCTATTAGATAATCATTAATGCATTCTGAATTATTCATACTTCTGTTCTCTCTTCGTGTAATAATGGACCTAGTCCAAAGCAGCCTGGAGGAGGGAAGCAACCCCGGAAGCTGGCGCGTGTGCTGGTGTTTACCTGGGAGGCAGGGTACGGGGTCAGCGGGCTGGTGGAAGAGAACTGTCTGCCGAAGCCTTGCTGCACTTCTGGGCCAGGAGAGAGCGTGAGGGGGCTGACAGGAGGCTGCCGGCGCCGAGAGGGGCCGCTCAGGTTTGTGGTGGGGAGAGACGGGTTGCTAAGGGAAAACAGACGCAGGGAGGGGTGCAGAGCAGACACACTGGCAATAGATGTCTGTGGGTGGCTATTTAGGGAAGAGGAAAGCGCTATCTTATTGAGAGTGGCTTGGATGGAGGGGTTACTCCGAGAACTCTGCAGACCTGGAAGACAATACATTCACAAATTACTCATTACAGTTTCAGACCAACCTTTTGCTTTCCAAAGATGAAAGAAAACATCCTACTATCCCTATGTGATGGTGATGCTGTATGTAAAGGAGCCTTTGGGGGACTCTCCTACTGGAAATGTCCCGGATGCTCCAGTGGCAAAGAGAAGATGCACCCACACTAAGAGATGGTACCAAGCATCTAGCAGGAACAAAATGAGAACTACTGTTTCTAAAGAGGAACGGGGGTGTGGAAACAACCCCTGGGGGAGTGACGCTGGGTAAGCACTGGGTAGCAGACACGAATATTCGGCATGCCCAGCTCTGATCCCTGAAAGGTGTCCAGGACCTGACCACCAATTTTTTTTTTTTTTTTTTTTTTTTTTGATGGGTACCGGGGGCTGACCTCAGGACCTTGCACACCAGCAGGCGCCCGTGCCACTGAGCAATATCACCGGCCCCTGACCACCAATTTTGTTCAGAGCCCTACATGTCTCTGTCCCAGACACACTGCCTGGGTCCTCTGTGCCTGGGAAGACATCGTTTCATTGAGAACTGCGGGTGCAGGAAGCCTTCTAATGCCATTAGTGCTCCAGGGAGACACAGGAAGGGGCACTTCCTCCTATCTCCCACCCCAAGCTCCCTCTTGCTTTGGTTTCTGGGCTCCAAGAAAACTGTTCATCATAGTCTTTTCCAATACAGGGATAAGAAGGTTTTTGATGATCTCTTGTTTTTTTGGGGCTCCAGGAGGGAGTTAATCTTAGCCTGAGCAGTAAAGTTTGGAAAAGGTATTTCAGTGGCATAGGCTGCTAGGGCATGCATTCCATGAAGCAGGGACCCTGTTCTGTTCCCTGCTGTGCACCTTAGCACCTGGTACAAGGCATGGCCTACGGCAGCTTCACTCTGTGAAGGAAAAATGCTGCTGCTGCTGCTGCATATATCTCAATTGGCAACAGCCATGTTTTAATGTTCAGCCCATTAGTCTTGCACCAGCAGCTGGGGTGAGCAGAACTGTGTGTAGTTTTGTGTTGAGTAAAAGAATGAAGTACATGATAAAAGTTATAAAAATGAAGAAATTATAAAATCAAGCAGTTTAGCTGGTTTTTTTTTTTTTTTTTTTTTTGAGACAGGGTATCACTAGGTAGTTCAGGCTGGGCTTGAACTCACTATGTAGCCCAGGCTGGGCTGGAACTTGTGGCAATCCTCCTGCCTCAGCCTCCCAAGTGTTGGGATTACAGGCGTGTGCTACCACACCCAGCTAGCTGGCAATTTTTTTTTAAGGTAGGAAGATGGCTATGATGAAATCCTAACAGTTATCCTACCACCCAATAATCCATGAAAAATGTCAGAGATGCAGTTAGCTCAAATAATAATTAGAGCTAGAGATCTGTATTTAGATGCAATTTTTAAAATTTATTCAAAAAGAAAGTTTAAATGTCTTTTTAAAAATATGGGAACTATGAATTTTAAGGAATGTATGAACTATAAAAATATGATAATGGTTCTGCTGTGCTCTAGACAAAATGATGCTTTTTTGAGGAAGAGAACAGCTAATGATTAAACAGGGTATTTTCAGCTTGAAGCTAAGTGTTAAAGCCCATAACAGAAAATGCCACCTTCTTCAAGACTCTTCTGCAGTTGTGGCTGCTGCAGCTTCCATGACCCTTAGTATCCTCATTCATTGAGATTTCACCCAAAAGGGGGAACTCGCATCCAGGCTCGTATCCAGAAACCCCAAAGGCTTCGAGAGTTTCTATTATGAAACAAGCCAAGTGAACTCAGAGCTATGAGACTGTGTGCTTTCCCCAGAGAGCATCCCGGGCCCCAAGGAACACATTCTGTGAAACACCCTGGGCCAAAACAGAACAAGTACATCTGCACATACATGTCTTGATTTTTAAAAGTCAAAACTTAGACTCAGTGGATAAAAAAACTTGCTTATTACCAAAGACAATAAAATGAAGGAAAAAAAAAAACCAAGATGAAAATAAAAGTGATCTCTGAAATCTGTTTTGCAAACTTTAAATTATGTTGCACAATGGCAGCATCACTGCCTTCACAAAACCTCCCAAGTGACCCCATTCTATGTGGGTGGCAAGTTCTGATCGTTGAGCCCAGGGTGGGGACAAGAGGACACATCCTGCACCTACTGACCATCACTGGGACCCCTTCCCAGCACATGTTCCGGCAGTGCTGGGAGCACAGAGACCATCACTACCCAACAGGACGAGAGCATCTGGCAGGTTCAACCCAACCACGGGGTGTGAGCTGCGGGCAATCAAACCTGCACAGCAACACCCATACAGCATTTTAGTATAGCTAAGGCCCCATCTTTAAGCACTTGAATAATTAACAGTAGTAGATTTCTACTTAAATCACACATATTAAGTATAAACATTTTCATCACATCCATTAGAAATTTTCCAAAATTCAAAATATCCTCTTTGGAAATCCAATGGGAAACTGGAGGGGCCTAGGGAGATAACACCATACACAGATAAGTTACAAACATCATTCAGCCAGTATAGAATGCACACTTTTTTTTTTGTACTGGAGATTGAACTCGGGGCCTTTGCACTGAGCTACATCTACAGTCCTTTCTTATTTTTTATTTTGACACAAGGTTGCCTAGGCTGGGCTCCAACTTGTGAGCCTCCCAGAATATTGGGATTAGAGGTATATCCCAGCCGCCTCACCTACACATATTTCTTGACTCCTAAATCTTCTTCCCTAAATCCCAGAGACGCATGGGCTTATGGTGACAATGAAACAAGGTTTGGCAGAGAGCTGCCCTAAAGTCTATCAAATGGAACAGAAATAGAACCCCAAAAATGAAATGTCCACAGGTCCAGTGGGTACTGGAGGTACATGATTCTCTCTAACTAAGATGCACGCACTCTCATTCAATGATGCACTGAACAGGCCACAGGTCTGAGGCCACTGTGGTTAAGCTACCGGGCAAGCCCCTTCCTCAGCGGGACACTTACCAGAGGAGCTTCTTAAGCCCAGGTGAGTCATGGCAGCGGGGAGGCTGCCCACGCTGCTCCCCACGCTTACACTGCCCAGGAGGTGGTTGCTGGGGTCCAGAGAGGCTGGCAGCGGCGTCGAGCAGTGGAGGTTGGTCAGGTCCGGCAGCGACCCTCCTGTGTTCAGGCTCCCCAGAAAGGGTGAGAGGCCTATGTTTTGCCCATTATGGGGGAGTGCACTGGAAAATAGAAAGATGAATACTACCTTTCACAGTGCCCTTGGTTGTCAGGAAATGCAACGTGTGGTAGCTTTTCCTTGTCAAATGAAAGCAGTGAATATCAAAGTTCAAAGTCCTGATGTAGGCTCTGTTCTCCCTTTTTCTGAGCGCCTGGGTGCTTAGTTTTACCTCTCCGAAATATAATTTCCAAACTATTAAATTGGACTGATGATGTTACCTATGGCTCGTATTCTAAAATGTGCAGTACTACTTTATATTTATGGGTTCTTTTTTGCTAGATTTCTAAACTATTTTTCCCACCCAAAAGATAAAAACAACATCTCTGGGTAACTAGATTCCTTCCAAGACAGACTGTTTTAATTACAATTTTCTCAAACTTGAGAATGAGAAAAACACGTTGTCGCACATGTATCAAAACCAGTCGGCCAGTCGCCGTGTACCAGGCCCGAGGTACTGTTGTGGGGCGTGAGAGGAGCATGGGGCACGGGCCACGTCCACACACCCCGGCAAGGCCCGCCCTCAGCACTTGCCGATGGAGGCCTGTGGCCACCTACTTCATTTTTAGGGTTATAAATCAAATGAACAAACTCTAAACAAACCTGTTCTATGTGTGTGTCTTGGCAGATCGCACCTTCCTAACAGCCTGGAGGGCCAGCTTCAAACATGGACCTCCCACGTCTTGGGCTCCTCACACAGGAGGGCAGCCCAGCCCGCCATCCATGCCCTCTCCCTGCCCCAGCCCTGCTCTGCCCTGCAGGGCACGCGTAGGGCTGTCCCAAGCTCTACCTACACCTGGCCACTCTGCAGGTCTAGGGAGCGTGCACAGGGGGTCCCCCTGGTCCTTTGGAGCTGGTCCCTCTACAGGGCAGGGCCGCGAAGCCTCAATCACAGCTCATAGACAGGCAGCAAGGCAGGAAGGACAAGCCAGCAACTGCAATGTGGCAAGTCTGCTGAGGGGTGGGTACAACCAGGAGGTAAAATGACACTAGGAGCACCAAAGCAGTGTCAGCGTCAGCGTGTTAGTGTTACGGAGGGGAGGCTTCGCCATGGACATGCTGAAGTCTCAGGGGCCAGGGCAGTGTGTGGGGAGGGGGAGGTAGGCGGGTGAGGAACCAAGAGGGAAGACAACAGGCTGTCGTGAAGAGTCTGGGGCAAGGAATGCAGCAAAGAGGGAGCCCAGGGCGAGGAAGAGGATTTCACTTTAGAAAGGCTACTGTGTGGGGGTGTGTACAGGAGCAGAAACAGGCAGAGGCGCAGATTGGAAGGCTCCCGCAGTGGCCCAGGTCTGGTCCAAGAAGAGGGGTGGTGTTGAGGGGGAGGAGGGTAGGACAGGATGGGGAGCCCTCAGAAGACCTCTGGTTGGCAAAGCACGTATCAGGAGAGCCCCCCACTGCAACTGGGCTTTTCTGAGACTCAGAAGCAGGAGACAGAGCCAGAAAGAACACAACCTGCACTGCAGTATGACTCAGGCCGGGTGCATGGCTGTGGAGAGGTGAGCAGTGACTGGGGGGCTTGCTGAGGACAGCTGAGCTGAGTATGGAGGCACTGCATCAGGCAGCCTGAGCCAAGCAGGGAGGCAGGAAGTCACCTGGTGTGTCTAGGGCTGGGAGGACTCAGCCACCAGGAAGGTCACTTGGGAAGGAAGCAGGGAGCACCTGAGGCTGCGACTGAGGCATGGGGACAGGAAGTAGGGAAGATGTGCCAGGTCTTCCTCAGGGCAGGGTGGCTCCCAGACCTGGGGCAGGGAGCAGAGCCTGGAGGCAGAGAGACAAGCTGTGACAGTGCTGTCAACAGACACCATGAGAACACAGGGACAGGAGGCAGGGTGGACATTAGAGAATTCACAGAGGGCTCCACAATAATGCCTGGGCTCCTGGTGGGGACCAGAGGGCACAGTGGACTGGGAATAAGGCGGGGGGGGAAGAGCGTGAACTTGATTTCAGACACTTGGAGATTTGCCACATTGGATGACACATAGTATGGATATCGCCAAACTCGGCCAAGTCCCAAAGGAAGGAACAGATATTTAGAGGAACAGCGGAGGTGGACACTGGGCCACCGGGGGCCCAGGGATGGGCAGGCCCTCAAGAGTAAACACTCTTCCAAAAGAGGGCTGACAACTCTAGACCCCAGAGAGAAGGCTAAGCACTGCAGAGAGGCCTCAGCAAGGCAGAGAGAGGCCGGCACTAGGGAGGGCGATCCTTCCTGTTCTCGAGGGAGGCAAGGGTGGCAGAGGACACCTGGCGGCAGCAGAGGAGGCTGAGTGTGCCTCCATGGCCTCACTTCCTGGGTGAAAGGAGGAGAAATGAGCCAACTGCAGAGATGGGAGAAGAAGGGTGGTAGCAGAGGGGCCCACTCAGCAGGCAGTTTTGGTCATAGAAAAACTAGATGTAAATGTGATCTTTCAGATGGCTGGGTGTAAGGAACTGGTTATGGGGTAAAAGTTTAAGCACTAGGAAAGTGAAATTAAAAGCCCAGAGCTGCTGGCTGTGACAGCAGAGGGTGTCCTGACTGAGAGAAAACTGGCCCTAGGGCACTGAGGTGGGAATGAAGGCTGAGAGAGGTAAGCAGAAGGCGGCAAATAGTGTGTACAGTGGCAGAGTGAGGACAGAGAAGAGGATGTGACCAATGTGAGCCTGGTCATTAGTAACGTGCAAAACAACTCTGTAGTTGAGGGGAATACAGCCGTCACTCTGCAAACATCGTTGCTATCTACCAGTCCTGATAAAAGGCAGGGAATATTCACTCTCCCCGTTCCAAACCCTCAAGCAGCTTCTCGGAGCACCTCGGGAGCTCCCAAGCCTGCCTGCCTCCAGGCCTTCTGCCTCAGGGTCTTCATGCTTACCCTTTCTTCCACCTGAAGCCCTCCTCCCCTCACAGGCCATCCTGTCAGAAAAGCTTCCTCAACACCCATCACTGCCCATCTCTTTACTTCATTTTTTCTCCATTTCTTTTACCCACACACAACACATATTCCTTTGCTTGGCTTGTTTTTGCCTATCTGGCTCCCGTGGAACACGAAATCCTTGCAAGCAGGGGCTCCATCTGTCTTGTTCATTGTTCTACCTGGTGCCTAGAATTAAGGGGCCAATAAATATTTGCATGAACAGAAGTCATTGAATGGCATGCCAGCGCTAACAGAAGAACAAGAAAGCAATTTTCTTTATCTAAGAAATACTGGCTTTCCAATTCTCCGGGGTTAATGTGTTGCAGCCCAGGTCTCAGTAGCAGTGGGCCTTCAGGGTCCCGAGTGTCTATTAAGTGAGGGCTCAGCCAAAACTGCTTCTTGAGGGAAATCCTGGCCCTTCTGTGGACAGGGGTTCTGTACTCCTGGGTGGGCTGCTCTCCCTGTCTTGCGCATACTCAGCAGGCTCTCTGATGTTCCAAAGAGGTCAACTCTCTTCTCAGCTCAGTGCACTGGTAATTACATGAGTTTATATTTAACCAGCCAAAAAGAATGTCTGTGTAGCAGGTACCCAGTAGGGAGTTCCCTGAACATACTGCTGTGAAATACTCTTGGGGAGCACGGCCCGAGTCCATCCAGCTCACCACAGACTGTCTACAATAGGTGCTTGGGCCCAGTCAGGTCACTCGAGGGTCCCACTTTCAAACCACATTTCACACCCAGGGAAGACTTACTATTTCTGAGCTGGCACAGGTTCTGTGCTCTGTGCAGCTCTCTGAGGAGCTACCCAGGAAGTCCCCAGGGTCTCCTCTGAAGACCGCAGCAGGGGTTCCTCCAGCTGGCTGTAGTGGCAGACGCAACCAAGCAGCTATGCACTGCCATCACGGAGGTGGAAGGTGGCCTCCCCTACGTGTTGTCTGTGGATGCCTGTGCTATGCACTCCCTTTCGGCTCCTTATTCTCTCTCAGTCTCAACTCCCTCACCAACTTCACTTTTCATCTTTTTATATTATATATATTTCTGTAAGCTGTCTCAAAGCTTTTAGGGAGTAAGGCTGTATACTATGAAATCCATTAAAAAATTGGTGGTGTCACAGAAACTCTTTTTTACATTGGAAATCTTCCTATTCATCTTCCATTTTTTAAAAAAATGTAGTAAAACATATGCAGTGTGATTGAAATGTACAGAAAATGTTTAAATTAAAAAAAAATTATTACAGTAAAAGACACATTGTTATTCAATCAAAATACCCTCAAAATACCCTCCTCCACTTTGGACACTCATTCCATCATTCTTGCCACTTTCTGTAGCAGCTCTGGAAGTCCTCTTTCCTGAGTGTCTTTATGATGTATGACTGAAAATACAGTGAATGCTGCTGCCAGGGGCCATCCAACAGAAACGAAGGCTCACAAAAAGTCCTCATCGACCTTATTCACTAGATCTGGCACTGTGCCACTTCTAGCTCTTCTTCAAAGTCAGTGACCATGAAAAGTAAACATTCTGAATTGATTCAAGACATGGAGGCAGCCACAATAGTGCAACTAAAGACACTCAGGAAAAGGACTTCCAGAACTGCTTCAGAAAGAGGCAAGAATGATGGGATAAGTGTGTTCGAAGTAAGGGGGAGTTTTTTGAGGGAGATTAATAGGAATATATCTTTTACCATAATAAAAAAAAAAAAACTCAAACATTTACCATATTTTTCAATCATACCTTGTATATACCATAAAATTCACTATTTCAACCATTTTTATGGGCACAACTCAGTGACATTAAGCACATTCTCAAATTCTCTGTACTTCTACATAGCCAACTGCTGGGTTAATGGACACTGTCCTTCTCCACTGTCCAACCTGTCAGCTGAGGACCAGTAGGCAAGGGGCTGTGCACTTCTGCTCTACCAGGTGAGTTATGTGTTTGTCCAGCTGTGTTATTCTCAAACATATTCATGGTGGTTTTTCTTTGCTATTGCAGTTATGTAATTGAATTACTTTAAATACATGAAATTTGAGTATCAAAAGCCAGCAGTTGTTTTTAGGGAGGGTCACACAGAGAAGGTCACAGTTCTCAGAGCTCAGGGACAAAGCAATAAACTCTCCTCTTGGGGAAAACTGCAGTAGAAAGACCATTACTTACTTGCTACCTGCCACATCACAGGACCGAGGGCGCCCTGACAGGGACTGGATCTGGAAAGAAACAAAGAAAGCGAGGATTATTCACTCAAGGCCAAATTCAGATTTTGAGAAGTCTTCGCAGGGATTATGGTGCTTCTGTGGGTGCCGGCGAGAGCCACCTCACAGCCACAGTGTCCTCACAGAGCTGCCGTGTAGGTTCTGAGGAGATCTGGAAAATTCTTAACCATCCTGGCATAAGGGAAGGATACACTTAAGATTGTCTTTTCTTTTTTTTTTTTTTTTAACCTTAAGATTGTCTTAATTGATGCTTTACTACTTTTTCTCCTAAATGAGAATTATTTCCTTCAAAAAAGGCCAGTGGTTCTATGTGTGGAGTTTTAAAATAAACATTCCTTTTCCAATTGGCCTGAGAGGAAAAGGAGGAAAGAGAAAAGCATAATAAAGAAAGACAGGAAATGGATGCCAAAGAAAATGAATAATTCAATTAGAACATAAACTTGGGAGGGGTAGGAGTGAGTACTTCAAATCCACAAGAACAGATGGAGAGGAGCACCTCTCTGTAGGGCACAGCCCCCAGTGCTCACTCAGGGAGCATGGGTACAGCACTCTCTGCAGGAGAAGACGTCCTCCGATAAAAGCCTCCAAAGCCCTGTGTGTCTCACAGCTGAAAACACATGGCGTGGCTGCTTCTCATACCCTTTGATATGTGAATTTGCCATCAGCTTTTTTAATCTCCTAAAAGATTAAATACCAAATGAGTCATAATCTAAAAATATGGTGAATGTTTAAACTTTCTAAAATCACAGTAAGGTACATTGCTGTGAATCCCCCTCAAAATCCTCTCCCTCTCTTTGAGCACACTTATCCCATCATTCTTGCCACTTTCTGAAGCACTTGTGGAAGTCCTCTTTCCTGAGTGTCTTTAGTTACAGTGCAATACCTGCCCTGACATTCCAAATCAGTTTGAAATGTTTACCTTCCTTGGTTATCCTGACTTTGAGCCAGAAGTGGCACAGTGCTAGATCTAGTTAGTAAGGCGGCTGAAGACACACTGTCATGTTTTTATGAGCCTGCCTTTCTGTTGGATGGTAGTACTTGGCAGCAGCGTTCACTATATTTTGGTGACACCTCATAAAGACACTCATGAAAAAGGACTCCCAGAACTGCTTCAGAAAGTGGCAAGAATGGAGCCAGGTGTGGTGGCGCACACCTATAACCCCAGCACTCAGGAGGTTGAGGCAGGAAGATTGTTGTGAGTTCAAGGCCAGCCTCTATACATTGTCAGTTCAAAGCCGGCCTGGACTACATAGCAATCCTGTCTCAAAACAAAACAAAACAAAACAAAACAAACAATGAAAAAGCAGTTATCAAAAATGATGGGATAGGGCCGGTGAGATGGCTCAGCGGCGTAAGCGCCTGCCTTGCAAGCGCGACAGCCCGAGTTCGACTCCCGGATCCCACATACAAAAAAAGGGCCGGTGATATCGCTCAGCGGCACGGGTGCCTGTTGGTGCGCGAGGTCCTGAGGTCGACCCCCCCGGTACCCACAAAAAAAAAAAAAAAAAAAGACTACCAAAAATGATGGGATAAGTGTGTTCAAAGTGAGGGAGTATATTTTGAGGGAGATTAATGGTAATGTGTCTTTTACTGTAATGATATTTAAAAATGTAAACACACACTATAGTTTTTGACTAGCTCTTTTTTTTTTTTTTTTTTTTTTTTTGTGCGTACTGGGGGTCAATCTCAGGACCTTGCGCGTCAGCAGGTGCCCGTGTCGCTGAGCGATATCACCGGCCCTTTTTTCGTATGTGGGTTCCGGGAGTCGAACTCGGGCCCTCGCGCTTGCCAGGCAGGCGTGTACGCCGCAGAGCCATCTCACCGGCCCTTGACTAGCTCTTGTACATCTTGCTTTCATTTAAAATAAAACCCTCAAAGACCACCAACTGCTACCAAACTGGTAGACTTGATGGAAGAAAACAGAGCTGAACCCAAGGGATTCTTAAGGTGGGGTCAGTTAAGTCCAGAGATGATATGAGCAATGCAACAGAGCATTGAAGGCTGGGACAGAGGACTTTTCTCTCTGTAACTATGGCAGCTTCCCTAAGGGGAGATGGCTCCCTCTCCCTCTTGTCCACGGCAGGGACATTTACAGAGAGCCAGGTGAAGTCAGCACAGCTGCAGATGCAAAACCCAAAGGCTCATAGAAGTCACAGCAAAACAGATGGCTCGTTACGGACTCTCAGAGGGCTCAGGTCAAAGGCCCTTGACATAAAAATGTATACCACGTGTGTCTGGTACAGCAGCAATTCTGGGCAGAAGCTGGAGACTGGTAGCTGGTAGCTTCAAGGTGGAGAATCTACTTATGGCTTGTAACCAGCTTTCAGAGCTTTTACAATCTGAGTAAGATATAAAGGCTTAACTGGTTTTTTGTTTTGAATGAGTAAATTCAGATGAAAATCAGGAAATAGATCACTGCATTAATTCATCGACACAATCGTGATCATTTTTACTATAAACATTGTTCCCTAGCATATTTTTCCTACCTCTGTACCCTGACAAATCCTCTCTTCCCCTTTTTCCAGTTCTGTTTCTGCACCTGCAGGACTTGACAACGACCTCTGACCTGCAGACGACCAGCGACAAGCATACTGTGGATGCTCACCCACCTCCTTTGTTTCCCATAGTTGCTTTGGCAGTGGCTTCGGAACATTTAACAGATTCTCTTCTTTCAACGGGCCAGGGAATGGCACTACTAAAGGAGGAGAAAGCAGTGTTATAAAGAAACCATCCTACCTTTGGCCAAATAAATAACCTGTGCAAAAACGATTTACTTAGAGACATTTGCTGACCGACTGCTGGGGAAGGTGCTCTGAGCATCACGGTGTAGGTGCAGAGATGAGCAAGATGTGGGCCCAACCCATGAGAGATTTATACCCTATCCCAGGCCTGAGTGCAACACCACAGCCACACGAAGCCAGGGGACACCCAGGAGGCCACGGAGCCATGCTGTGCTGGTGAGGGCAGCGAAAACCCAGGGGGCCCTGGAGCCTGGGCACTCAGGCAGCCTGTTAGAGGCACAGGAAAGGGCATTCCAAGGGACCAGGAAATAAGAACAGGGCTTAGAGACAGAGGAAGTTGTGGGAAGCTATGAATAGAACAGTGCTTTTCACTTGCCAGGGAGAGGGGGCGGCGGCTATGAAAGACAGAAGGTGAGGCCAGGCCAGGGAGGGCCCTGAAGGCTGGGGCAGGGTGTGAGGAGACTCAAGCATCTAGAAGAGACCCAAGGAGGGAAGGGAGAATGAGGTGAGCAGGTGGAAGCCCTGCTGGAGCTCCTCGGGGATGGGTGAGGATGGGGAATAAAGAGGAACTGACACCCAGTGGATTAGAGGCTGGGGAGCTGTAAGGGGCCCCAGTGTTCTCAACACTGCCGAGCAACCTGGCTTTCTGCTTTAACACTCAAGTTAAACATGGGTGCTGAACTGAGCCACAAATGAGTGAAAACTTTTTGTTCTCAGAGGTGAATCAGAAGACAAGGGCTGGATCTGGGGTCAGGGGGTATCCAGCACCAGACACAGAGACTGCACAGATCTAGGAATGCTGTTAGGGCCCAGGGACCACATAGTCCCAGTGTGACTGTCATGACTGTCCTGTCCTAGTCCCATGTGGGGAGAAGTCACTTAAAACAGGGACCAGAACATCTGAGTAAATTCTGAGAAAGGAGCTTGAAACAAATGCTCTAAAATAAGTTTACTGTCTATTTAAATAGAATGTGGAACATAACTACAATTGTGGACTCCTGGAATGAATGAAGTGTGGATGGGGAACAGTTTCCCAGATAGCACCTTAACAGCATGACACAGTACTCTTCATAGGCAACCTGCCTAGCGCCATCCTGACTAGTGTTACTTGGGCCACACTGTCCAGGCTTTCTCACCATGCCCAGGCATCTCTCAGTCCTGACCATTAAACCACTCTCTTGTTCTGCACTGGCAAGAATGGAACCCAGGGCCTCGAGAACCACTCGCTCTACCATTGAGCTACACCCCAGCCTGAATTACTCTCTTTTGAAGACCTTATTTTGTCAACATCTTGTGATTTTGTTTTCTTCCAATGTTATTAATGGTCTAATCATTAATAAAAACTGCTTCAGAAATGTAAGCAAAGCCTTTGTTTCACATGCCATGGGGAGCGGTGCTTAAAGCAGCGCCTTGGCAATGCAGACCCTACAGCCGACACTCTTCAGAGTCAGGGCAAGAGTAACAGGCTCTGAGAGTCTGCCCAAACCAACTGTTATGGTTTATGTCTAGATGTAGTCACACAGTTTTTTCAATGGTGGCTGAATCTAGAGTGTGTGATTGATTCGTAGTGCAATGCTGGGATTAAGGGTGCTGGGATTAAGGGTGTGAGTGCTACACCCGCCCTAGGGAGGGTAACCTGCATACAATATCAGAGACAGAAAAAGGATTGTCCTCTCTCTCTCTTCCCTTGCTTGCCTTTGCTGTCTCCTGCCGCCATGTACTGCTTCTCCTCCGTGATGCCCCTCTGCCAAGCCATCCTGTCTTGGACCCAGCCAATTTATGGACTGAAACCTCTACAAACTGTGAGCTAAATAAACCTTTGGCCATTAACTTTGGGTGTCGGGTATTTTGTCTCAGCAATGAGCAAAGGAACTAAGATACCAACGTAATAGGGGATCACGAGAGAAAAGCACTCTGGGCTTAGGGTGCCGCTCAGTGGTAGAACACTTGACTGGCATGCTCAAGGCCGTGGGTTCACTCCCTGGGAATGAAGGGGAAAAAAAGGAGACAGAGAAAAGGGCTCTACAAAGTACTACTGGATGCCATGAAAAGTTTCAAGGGCTGAGTTGGGGGTAGCTTCACAACTCAGGGTTGCTTCTCAAAAGAGCGTGGTTACCGGAATATGGTTGGGACAGGCTCCACTGCCTTAACAGGAGTTGTTCTCTTTGAAAAGTTAATTGTTTTTAGTTTCTTCTCATATCCTAGATTTGTTGAGAATTCTCCAAAGAATTCACTGGGGAAATGTAAGTGACCTTGAAACATTTCTTTATTTCTGTCCTAGTGGATTAGATGTCTCAACGTTTCATGATTCTATTCAACACTTAAAATGGCCTGCTGAGAAATGGAGTACGCAGGACAGTGACAGAGAATGGTGTCTCTTCTGTAAGATGCTCATTTATCACATTCCTAGGAGCCTTATGTCTGACATAAACCTCATTTAGCTGTTCAGTTTCAGGTTATGAAAATTAAATTTCAACATAAAAAGATTTAGGAGAAAGGAAACAGTGCCTGGTACTGAATGAATAAATGAACAATATTGGATCTTCATTTGTCAATGGGTTTGAGTACCATTTTGGCAGATCTCCAACATGATTTTTATTGGCTTTATACAGCTCAGCACCTTCTGAAAATTTGTAATTCCATTTTGCATTCAATTTGCATTTTCCTTGCACTGTTTATTTAAATTTGTCAATTACTGACTTACAAAGGCTTTTTCAGTAGGCAGAGGCAGTACTGGGGAGAGAAGGGTATTGGGATAACTAAGTGTTTAAGTGATTGATTCATCCATATTTTCATATGGCTACAACTTCTGTTTCCCTGTACAACCATGTGAGACTCTGGGGACTGGGATAACAAGGAACCCTTGTAACCTAATCATCCATTTCCTTTCTCGTGGCCCCAACTGTGGCTAGCCTTAAGTTTCTAGAGGCACAAAAGTGATCTGATCAGTAGCTGTCAATCTTCTGGAAAGTTTTGAAAACATGAATTAGGCTGTTCAGAGAAGGTTATACACAGGTTATTCACAGGCCAGCACCCCACCCCGACACAGGTAAGCAAAACCAGCTCCTACCTTCCCCAGGCCCATCATTCTCCCCATCACAGAAACCTACAGGGAAGAAAAAAAACACTGTTACATGGCTTTCATTTTCATTTATGCATGAATTCATAACTTTCTGATTTGAAAACGGCTTTTGAAATTTGAAAGCAGTTTTGATACATCGAAGTTCATTCAAGGTGCTTTAATATAAAAATATTAAAGTAGATGTAGTTATTTTGAGTCTAACGTTGGTGCCAATCTGCTTTTCTTTCCCTTTAAAATAGTCTGTCTTAAATTTCCTTACGGCTTCTGTCTTGAGAGAAGAACAATTTCTTTTTATTTATTTATTTATTTATTTATTTATTTATTTATTTATTTATTTATTTTTTGTGGGTACCGGGGGTTGACCTCAGGACCTCGCGTGCCAGCAGGCGCCCCTGCGCTGAGCGATATCACCGGCCCCTTTTTCGTATGTGTGTTCCGGGAGTCGAACTCGGGCCCTCGCGCTTGCAAGGCAGGCGCTTACGCCGCTGAGCCATCTCACTGGCCCCTTTTTTATTTATTTTTATTTTTATTTTTATTTTTTTGTGGGTACCGGGGGTCGACCTCAGGACCTCACGTGCCAGCAGGCGCCCGTGCTGCTGAGCGATATCACCGGCCCTTTTTTCGTATGTGGGTTCCGGGAGTCAAACTCGGGCCCTCGCGCTTGCAAGGCAGGCGCTTACGCCGCTGAGCCATCTCACCGGCCCCCTATTTTTTTATTTTAAAGAGAAGAAAAAACAAAACAAATCAAAAACGAACAAATTTTCAAAATAACATAATAGGAGGGTAACAATGGTTAATGCATTACGTATTATTATCTTTAAGTTAGTTATTCAGGATACCAGATATTGGAATTCAATTGTCCAAACATTATTGGCACAAACCTTACTCTTCAATGAACTAAGTAAAATTGGTAGTGTATCTATCTAAACCATCTTTATATATATACAATTTTTTTCCCTTTCCCTTCTTTCTTTTCCCTATTCCCCTATTCCAGTCTCTCTTTCCTTTTGACCAGTTTCTTTTTGGTTCACCATGTCTATTGTACATTTTGGATCTTATTTACTCTTTTAGTTTCTCATACTAGAGAGACAATACGATGCTTACACATGGGCATCCGGTTTATTTCACTTATGAGTATTTTCTCGAGTTGCATCCATTTACCTATAAAAGTCTCCAGTTTATCCTTCTTTATGGCTGAATAGTACTCCATTGTATAAAAATACCACATATTTCTCATCCATTCCTCAGTTGATGGGCATTTGGGTTGTTTCCAAGACCTGGCTATTACAAATTGTGCTGCTATAAACATGGGTGCACATAGATCGCTGTGGTACGATGTTTTTAATTCTTCTGGCAGATACCCAGAAGGGGAATAGCTGGGTCAAATGGGACCTCCAATCCTAGTTTTTTGAGGAATCTCCACACTGATTTCCACAGTGGCTGTACCTGTCAACACTCCCACCAACAGTGAAGAAGGGTTCCTTTTTCCCCACAGCCCCTCCAGCATTTGTTATTAGTTGATTTCTTTATAGTAGCCATTCTTTCTGGGGTGAGATGGTATCTCAGTGTTGTTTTAATTTGCATCTCTCGAATGACTAGTGATGTTGCACATTTTTTTGTATATTTATTTGCCAGTTGTATTTCTTCATCTGAGAAATGTGTATTCATCTCAGATGCCCATTTTTGGAGTGGGTCTTTAAATTTGGGAGGTCTGATTTTTTTGAGTTCTTTATATGTTCTCGATAGTAATCCTTTGTCTGAGGAACAGCTGGCAAACATTTTTTCCCACGTTGTGGGTTGTCTCTTCACTCTGTTGGTGGTTGTGAGAAGAACAATTTCAACAAAGCCTGAGAACCTCTCTTCAAATCATAGAGCACAGAAGCACGGCCTGAAACGTTCCTCCCAGTGCTGTTTCCTGGGGAGAGCCCGAGTCACTGTGGACAGCACGGGTGTCAAAGGAACAGGCTGGCAGCTCAATGCTGGAGGCTGTTTCTTGTTATTTATCTGTATCTTGTTCAGTCAGGTTGTGTATCTGAACTCCAAGTTAATTTAAAGGGTATATGTGATAGCTATTCACAAAGTTTTAAAAAATCTGACTTTGTAGAAGTTCTGGCTGAACAAAGAATATTTAATCCATAAGTATTCTGCAGATGACAAAGTATAGAATTTTCTATCCCTCTAAGCTAAAACTAAAGAACTGAGCCAAGAATATAACATCTTACCATTCTCCTTGGATCACTTATTACCCCAAATGAGTAGAGAATCAGGCCAAAATTTTAAGTATAAGCCTTTAAATGTAACTTACTGTTTAGACAAGTTTCTGGATAAGCTTAAACTGCAGATTAACCTTATTAGTCCATAAAAATTAAATACAATTATCTAATAATTTTCCATCCAACATATATTTACTAAGCTCCTACACTAAGTATAGCGGGGGGCAGGTGACCCAGGGTAGAAGAGAAGACACACATGGCAGCAAATTCCGTAACTCAGGTAAAAGATATGAAGTCTTCATGGCGCCTTGAACAGATCCGTAAATGGAAGCACACCTGCAAAGCCAGAGTTTGTCTTGGGCCCACAGAAGCAGAATCTAAACAGTGACCGAGAAGTTTATTTTAGTGCATATAAAGACCATTTGGGTGAGCTTGGTAAACTGCAGATTCTTGGGTCCAATCCTCAAAGATGCTGACTCAGAAGGTGTGAGAACTGGCAGAGGAATCTTCACTTCTAATAACCACCTCTGGGCCTCTCCTGCAGATATATGGGCCTGCTCTTCTGAGAGACTTAGACGAGGCTGTGGCTTGGGCCGTGGGAACAGGGAAACATTAGAAAGCAAGGTGCACAGAGACAAAAGATGTGGTTCTACAGTCAGCATTGTCCAAATGAGAGGAAAGAAATTCCTGATTCATATTTTAGCTTTTTGGGAAAGAGCAGGGAAGTTGACCATTCTTATCAGTAAAATGTGATTATCCTATTCAAATATAAAAACTAAGTTTTTTTTTTGGTGGGTACCAGGGGGTCGACCTCAGGACCTCGTGCGCCAGGAGGTGCCCGTGCCGCTGAGCGATATCACCGGCCCCTTTTTTCGTATGTGGGTTCCGGGAGTTGAACTCGGGCCCTTGCGCTTGCCGGGCAGGCGCTTAAGCCGCTGAGCCATCTCACCGGCCCAAAAACTAAGTTTTATACAGCAGTCTAGCATGGTATGTTGAGGCATCCCCTCATCAAGACCATTCTAGGTTTGGTACCGGGGAATTGAACTCAGGACCTCATGCTTGCCAGGAAGGCACTGTGCTGCTGAGCTATAGGTTTAATCACTAAATCCAGAGGATCCCTGGAACATATAGACTCAACCAGGGGCTACCACGTGAAACTGCCCAGAGGCTGGCTAGCCTCCGTGATACCCATTAGTGCCCCTTCTCATCAGGCTGGACGGAAGGCAGGCATGGAACCTGTGGCAGGCACTGCAGGATGGGGGAAGGAGAGCACAGCTAGCGTTACTGTTTGCTTATCATGTGCCAGGCACTTCACACAGACGGCCTCATGCTAACCTATGGATGGGCACTGTTATCATGGCCAAGATCACATTGCTAGTTATAGGGATAGAACTCTGGTCTGGGTATCTTCAGAGTGGCCAGGTCCCTAACCAATTTGCTGTACCCAGAGGGACTGGGTGTCCCAGTGAAAAGACAAAACGAGGAGGAGGAGGAGAAAGAGGAGGAGAAGCGGGGAAGAGAGGAGGATGCGTGTGGCAGTGAGGGCACAGTGTGGCTACAGCACAAGATAGCAGGATGGGAGACAAGAAGGGGTGGAGTGGGCTGAGAACCTGCCATGAGGCGGGGAGTCAAGGTTTGGGTCATGGCGAAGCTTTCCAGGCTGTTCCTGCAGCAGATGTGAGAGGGACTGAAAGAAAAAAAGCATCAAGGCAGGGAGTCCAGGTAGAAAAATCAATAAAATGGTCAGGGAAGAAGGAACAAAGTAGGTGGCAATGAGGCAGATTTGAGACACATTGCAGGGACAGGATGAGCAGAACATGGCTACACTGTGGATGTAAGGGGCAGGGGAACAAGGGTAATTAAATATAACTCTGGAAATTATGCTTCAGACACCAGAGGATAGTGGTGGTGATAACTGATGTTAGTTAGCACTAAGCTAGCACATAATCAAAACATCCAAGTTGGATTTTTCCTACTTGATAAAAAAAACACAGAAGATGCAACTATAAATAAAGAGATAAAAAACAAAAAAGGAACAAATTGTGACTGGATATTTGGAAACAGAGGAAATTAACTCACATTGCTCCCATGGGGGATGGGACAAGGATGACCAAGGTCATATCTGTGTTCCAGGAAAACAGTGCCACAGAGGGCTGACCTAGATGAGCACGTCTGAGACCATGTTTCTCCCTTGCACTCCCCTGCCTGGCAGGTCTAAAATAACTCCTTGCCTGTGCCCCTGATGCAAAGTGGAGGAGGAAGTAAGGAGTGGATCCCTTCACCAGAGTGCGTCCTGAAAGAAACTGCTGGTATTTCAGCCACTCTGTCCTGGGCCCTCTTGCCATCCTAGTGACCTCTCCAACCCTCTGTAGAACTAGGATGCTTATGCCAGCTAAACAAGAGTCCTTAACAGGCTCACATCTCTCAGAGTTATTTGCATTTTAAATCTCTCCCTTGATTCTGCAGACCAAAGCTTAGGCAGGTTGGTAGGTCATCAAGGTACATGTCCCTGCCTCCAAAGGAGGAGCCAGGGACTGCAGTCCCCACAGATGATAGTCAGCACCTACCACTCTGAATGGGGAGAAGCCCCAGGCTGTGGGACAGGCTTGCACATCTGCGTGTCTACTAAATGGCACTTAAGAAGAACGTGCTGCCAAGGAAATAGTCAATGTTTCTCTTTAAGGGTTCCTGGATAGTTAAACAAGAAAAGAGAAATTAGAAGAATCTTGTTTGGTTGTAGTTTATTTCTGTTTATTTCTGTAATTTTCAACTGCTTATCATTTATGCCTAATTGTTGTTTGACTCAATAACCATTATAAAAATTACTAAACATGTATCAAACTAATGGCTTTATTTTCTGGGGACACAAACCTCCACTCATGAATGCATCACAGTTTACTGCTCCTGTGGCTCAGCTGTGAGCAGATGCTCCCTTGTCACCGCTCCCAACAGTAACAACAGCGCTGTGGAATTCCACTGCTGCGCTGGGAACGATTCCCAGGAAAGCACGGTTGTTATCGCTCCTCCTCCAGAATCTAGGTCTGGGCTTCTACTATATTTTCCCATCACTTTTTAAATCTTTATTTGGTTGATCTTATAACAAGAAATACCTTTTTGTGAAGCTAGTTGGTATTTTTAAAATCCAAAAGGAAAGAAAATGAAAAACTTTAATGAATTACAGGGGGAAAATATATAAAGCTATTTAAAATAGCTCCCACCAACAAATATAATTCTCCATAAATAATTTCCATCCTTGGAGACTTGAATAATATTTTAAACACACTAGCTTTCCCATGTAAACACATCCATATTTGGGCGTGTTTCTGAGTTCTGCAATCCTTGCACAGCAAGAGCAGGGCGGCACACAGCCGATATCTGAGCTGAGCTGGGTTGGACACTTCCATGGATGTCAGACATTGTGGCCCGATGATTTCTAACTGCTGATTTGCAAAGGACAGGCCACCAAGATTCTCAGGTCAGCTAGGAACCCCAGTCCAGGATTTCCTCCTTTTTTTTTTGTTTTGTTTTTGTTTTTGGAGACGGGATCCCATTATGTAGTTCAGGCTGGCCTTGAACTCACAGCAATCCTATTTCCTCAGCCTCCAGAATGCTGGCATTACAGATATGCACTATTACGCCCTGCAACCTTTCTTTTCTTCCTTTCTTAATCCTGTCTGCCTGGATCAACATTTATATGCCTTCACTTTTCTAACTCATCCTCACACCTTCTGACATTTCTCACCTCTTCTCTCAAAGGAAGCACCACTCAGCATAAACACTTCAGTCCAGGTAATCACCTTAGCAAGCTTCAAAGACTCCTTAACTGCTGGTTCCCTTGTTCTGTCTAGGCCTTTGGCCCCTTTCGAAGCCCTATTGCACCTGCAGACCCCTCCACTGAGCACAGGCCCCAAGTTGCCAGGCTTTGTGTATGTGCTCCCCTAGCCTGCAGCTGCCCTGCTCTGTCCTCCCACACACCTACCTCTATAAGCAGTGAGCACCGCCCCACGTCTGATTCCAACACCTCTGCCCACATATTCTCACAGCCCCATGTGTGGAGGGAAAACGGGCAGACGCCTCCACCCAATGCTGAAAGCTCTCAAGACTCCACAAGCAAAGGATCATATAAGCGAATGGAGTCTTCCCTGAACTGCACCCAGGGAACAAATACAGCAGCTGTTACCATCAAATCCCATCCCTCCTCGCGCAAGGAAAAGAGACCATGAACGTTCCCTTCACAAAGAACAGAGATTAGACTTTAAATAGTCCAAGAAGTAAAGAAAAGCAGAAAAGCTAGTGTCTCGATCAAAGATTATTCCCAATCCTTCCAGGAGTCAATCTGTATATGGAACAGGTAACTCCAGACTGTTATCCTTCCTAGTTTATAAACACCAGAAATGCAGGCTCAGAAGGCCTCTGGTTTCAGGTGCATATTAGATGTCAGCATTCAGAGTGTGTTTTAGCAAGGGCTTCATACATATAAGCCACTGCATGATGTCCTTGTATTTCACCATCAGTGAGCGCTCCTCTGTGCCATGCACTGTGTTAGGTATTGGAGAAAACAAGACCAGTAGTTAAGATGCTGTCTTTAAGAAATCTACCCTAGTCAGGCATGAAGGTGCACACCTATAATCCCAGTACTCAAGGAGGCTGAGGCAGGAGGATCCCAAGTTCGAGCCCAGCCTGGGCAATTTAGCAAGATCGTGGCTCAAAATAAACAATAAAAAAATGGCTGATGACGTGGCTTGGTATGAAGTCCCTGGGTTCAATTCCCCAGTACTGGAAAAAAAAGGAAGAAATCAACCCTAAGCAAAGGGAGAGAAACATGTCTCCACAAAGAAGCAGTCAAGTGTGGCACATCCTAAGAGCACCTGCATAGTAGTAGTAGTTTGAACACAGTAGTTTGAATCAACACAGGGTGACAGGCCAGAGGGACAGAAACATGGACATCACTGAGGCCGACAGACCCACAGGGTATTGGCCAGGTAGGACAGGACTGAATGACGAGAGGAAGAAATGTGAACACGCCAGAAGAGCAGTAGAACCCAAGTGGTTCAGACAGCTGAAGAGCAGGAAGAGAGGGGTGAGGGCAGGCCAGATTCTGGGGCACATATTGCTCCTAGAGGGCTGCACCCCTTCTCCTCAAGTTGAGAGGTAGCACTGAGGGTCTCAACAAGAGAATGAGAGGTGCAGATCTGGGTTCACTCTGGAAGCAGATGGTGGATGGTGGCACGAGGCTGGCTGCCTTCCACTCCTGTTACTCCTAGCCCTGCTCCTCTGCCTCACTAGAGCCCAAGGTAGATGGGATGGTGCCACCTCTCCTCTTCCACTCTGTCCTGTGCCCCCAGTCTCCCAAAGAACAGCACCCTATTGGCGTGGGCTACCTTATTCTGGGGCTCAGCCAAAACTGCTCCATAGACCCACAAAGAGGAGCACTTTCCTGCAGCCTAGTCCTATTGAAAAAGGACCCTGGAGGGGAGGGGTATGAGGCTGGAAAGAGAGACAGTAAGGAAGCCACAGTGAGTGCCCACGTGAAGGGTGACAAGTGCCTAGAAATGGCCGGTGCATGGGCAGGGAAGAAGCATGAGGGCCCAGAGATGCCCACAAGGGAGCGCTTGCCAGGAAAGAAGCTGGCAAGACATATATCCTAACTTCATCTCAAACGCACACCCCTTCCCTGCCCTGGGCTTTTCCCCTGAAGGCCATCAAAGTGGAGAAGGGCATGTTCTGCATAACCTTGCTCTCTCGAGTGTTGCAGGCACGGACTGCATCTTACCCATGTATGGTGCAGGCCAGGCCGACGGGCCCCCTCCTCCATAGGGGTCCTGGGGCTTGGTGCTCAGTGCACTTGTGTGAAGAGCAGAATCAGAATTGGTCCTAAGGAGGAAAGGAGAGATCTGGCTGAAAATCCATTTCCTTAGTGACATGCAGTATTTTTTGCTGAATATTACCCACAGGAAAGAAGGCAAGAATTGGGACTTACAATCATCCACACCAAGAAGGGAGGGACCCACCTGAAGTCCCTTACTCGAAGGTCACCACACCTAAGGAAGACTGATTTATACTCAGCCTGACACAGTGAAGCAGATGGCATGGTGACTGTGACACCTAACTGTGATATGTCAACTTGGATGGATTAAGACTTGCCCAGCAGATTAGTAGAGCATAGTTGTGGGTGTGTCTGCAGATGACTGACAGGGATACTACAAGCTATGACGGGAAGACCCATCCTGAATGTGGGTGGCACCAACCAACAGGCTTGTAGCCTGGATAGCGGGTGGCCATTCTGCATTCTTCTACCCCTGATTCCACAGGCACCCACTGTGAGCCTACCTTTTTTTTTTTTTTATATTAAACCTGTTCTTCTAGTGAACTCTAGCTGATAGCAACAATCTTTTTCAACCAGGAGGGCCTTGCAATCATGCCTTCCCCATAGGACCTTCCTTTTCTTTTCACAAGTCAGAAGATGGCAGTGACCAGTATGATCGGTGGCTATACAAGGTTTTCTCCACTCGAGAATACTTGGTTCTATGTGAAAGACCACTCAGAATGGTGGTTCTCAAACACTTCCAGGAAAAGGCAAGGTCAAGACTATTTTCACTTTTTTTTTTTTTTTTTTTTTGTGGGTACCGGGGGTCGACCTCAGGACCTGGCGCACCAGCAGGCGCCCATGCCACTGAGTGATATCACTGGCCCTTTTTTCATATGTGGGTACCCAGAGTTGAACTCAGGACCTTGCACTTGCCAGGCAGGCGCTTATGCCGCTGAGCTACCTCACTGGCCCAAGACGATTTTCAAAATAACACCACAATGTTCCTCGAGTCCCCCCAGTTCTGTGCGCCCACAGCACAGTGGGGTCGGGTCTCCAGCACCCACATGGCTGATGCCACCCCTGACCGAGAGTGGAGCAGAGAAGCCAGCTGCCTTCAGGAGCTTTGGAAAATGAACAGTGATGCAACTGTTCTTGTTTTATTTTGTTTTGTTTTTTAATAAAATTATGTTTCTTTAAAAGAGATATTAGTTAACATGTAGTGGGTTTATTGTTATTTTTGAGCACATTAGCAGTCCTAGGACAAGTTTGGGAATCACTGATCAGTAGCAAATTTCTAAAACTCTCCCACATGGCTCTAGGTTATACACAGCCTTGGTTCCATGAGCAACTGTTTATTTATGTCACCTGAGAGCCAAACTGTCTGTCATAAAAAGGGTATGTGAACAACTTCAAGTCAGCCTAAAATGTTTCTTTGTGGTCCATTCCAGCTGACAGCTTCGTGTGACTACTAAGCCACAGGGCTTCAGATACGGGAAGAAGCCAGCAAGAGAAGGCCCTAGAGGTGCCCTAGAGGGACCATAGGCTCTGGGAGCAGACGCACCTAAATGCAGCACCAGCGCCTCTGCAGATTCAAAGACACTCAGGTGCACATCAGTCAAATGCAGAGACAACCGGGAAAGTGTGGGTACAGATTGGTATTAGACCACAAGGAACTGCAGTTAATTTTGTGAAGTGTAATACTGGCATTCTGGCTTTCTTTTTGAAGGCTCTCATCAGCCTTGTACTGTCAGAGATACTTGCAGGTGAAATATTTTGTGGAATTAGGGTGTGATGTAAGGGCGAGGAAGAAACAAGACTGGCAGAATGGTGGTCAAGACTGAAGCTAAGAGACAGGCCCAAGGGGCTTTCCACGATCTTCTGTCTTTCGTGTATGTTTAAAATTCTGCACTATCTAAAGAGTTTTTGTGTTGTTGTTTTTTTAATGCTCAGTCCCTTTACATATCAGCTCAGAAGCCCTGCATAAGTCATTTAGCCTCATCAAACAGAAAATGACACTCATTTCCGCAGTGTATTGTAGGACTGAAAAAACTGATGCAGGAAGAACACTCACTGTTGGAGTATGACCCAACGTGATCATGAGAACAGCTGATGTTTACTGAACACTTGTGCTTCCCATCTATTATCTCATTCAGTCCTCACAACCAGCCCATGATGGACACAATTATCTCCATTTTTCAGATGAGCAAAACTAAGGCACACAAAAGTTTAATCTGCTCAAGGTCATGGTAAGAGGCGACCCTGGTGACCGTACTCCAGGCCTCATGTTCTTATGCTGTGCTGTACTGGGCCTTGCACACCAGTAAATGGGGGTTTGTTGTTAATACTCCACACAAACCCAACTGACAAACACACCTGGCAGCTGGACAACACATCCAGAATATCAGGACAATCAATTTACTTTTATTAGGAAATGGCCCATGTACCTGTTAAGAGCAGACGTTAATCTGAACCCAGGATGCTTTTCTTCTTTCCAAGGAGGCTGCTGCCTTTAGAAACCAGAACAACATAAAAGGAAAAGAAGTTCAATCCACAGGAGCAAAGGAAGACCTCAGATCTGAGTCTGTGAACTGGCTCTTTTACTCATCTAGCTGCCTGACCTCAGAGATACTTACAAACACTCCACGCCTTGCTCATTTTGCTCTTCATTGTTAAAATGAGGCCAGACTTAATGATCTCTCAGTGCCTGGCATCTCTGATTTCCAGGATAATTACCACAAACCCTAAGAACAGGGTTACTTAGCTGGGTATGTAGGAGTTAACAAACGGGCAAATAAGCACCTCCGAATGCCTTTTGAAATTGGCTAAATTTCTGACTCCTCTTGAGGGGATTTGAGGTCTTACACCAGATGTGTCAAAAATTACTCCTCATATGTAGCTTAGGTGCATGTGTAGGGACTGCCTTGGAAACCTGGATGCAAGAATTTTGACACTTTTTCTTGGCTATACATAAGAAAGCTATCAGTTTAAAACTAATACTTTTTTTCTGATTTAAGATAAAATACTGTATTTATCCTAAAAACTTGAGTGCCAGTATTCTTTTTTTTTGTGGGTACTGGGGGTCGACCTCAGGACCTCGCGTGCCAGCAGGCGCCCGTGCTGCTGAGCGATATCACCGGTGCTTTTTTCGTATGTGGGATCCGGGAGTCGAACTTGGGCCCTTGCGCTTGCCAGGCAGGCACGTACGCCACTGAGCCATTTCACCAGCCCCCCCCAGTATTCTTGAAGATAGCTGAAAACCTACTTGAGGTAGTGGCCAACTCTTCTCTATCTCTGTGTCCTTCCCCAACCCAGACTATATTATCTACAGTAAGTGCTCAGTCAGTATTTGCCCAGAGAATGGGAGGAGAAAAGATCCCAGCCCAGAGACCTGAAGTTTCTTGATAGATACATCAGAGATACTCACAAATCTGATCATGTGATCTGAAAATACACCACACATGTTAACAATGCAGCGGTTCTTTTCAGCTAATTTCATAATCTGTCATCCTCTATACTGGGCTCAAAAAAAGTTGAAGAGACTCTAAATCAAACACACTGCACAAATACCATTTTAGGAGCCTTTCATTCCTTGTAGTAGTTTACTAAGACACCCTGAGAAAAGGTTTTTTTTTTTTTTTTTTTTTTTTTTTGGGTACCGGGGGGTCGACCTCAGGACCTCGTGCGCCAGGAGGCGCCCGTGCCGCTGAGCGATATCACCGGCCCCTTTTTTCGTATGTGGGTTCCGGGAGTCGAACTCGGGCCCTCACGCTTGCCGGGCAGGCGCTTAAGCCGCTGAGCCATCTCACCGGCCCGAGAAAAGGGTTTTATTTTTCAATGTCTCAAATATATATGAAACCAAAGTATGCTGTTGGTAAATGTATTCCAACTGTGTTTCTATTTGGTTTTAAGTATGAAGATCTAGATTTACTTAAGTAACTTTTCACTTTGTACTTTCATACAAGCCCACTATTATACATAGAAAGACTTAAATTTTAGGCATCGACAGATCTGTTTTATATTAAAAATTTCTAAAACAACATTCAAGGTAGATAAAGTGAAACCATAAAAAAAAAACTCGTATCTTTTAATATATCTTTGAAATACAGCTTGCTTACCTTGGCCAACTCTCTTCCAGGGGCTGTGAAGAGTAATTGGTTCCAAATGTACTACCGTCAAAGTAGAATTTTTAATAAAGGAAAAATAAAATTTATGGAAACTTGAAGCAGAATTAAGAGGCTAAAATTGCGAAGAATTAGACAACTGAGGTCTGGGCTCTCATCTTTATCTCTATACCCGACAGCTCTTCCTTGAGACTTACTCTTACCAACTTCCTCTAGGAGAGTCTTTCACTGTCTTCTAACTTGTGTTGCCTTTGCACAATGGATTTGGGGTGCTTCTTATTTTTTTGCCTGAACAGCATCTTTTGTCTTCCCACCCCACACCTGGTAAGGCTGTCATTCTGCACAGGCCTCCTGTCCCATGGTCACACCTGGCCCAGTTATTTCAGGCCACCTCATGCCCCTGGAGGCGGTGATTGGCCCAGGGTGGGCCCCGACAACCAGGAGCCAGCACAGTGCTCCCCGGGGGAAGCAGTGCCCCTGCTGGGGTGGAGAGTCCACAGGCTATCTCAGTCTCGTCTATGGGAAACTTGTCTATGGGTGAAGTCAACACAGATGTAGCATCACAGAGATAAAGTCTATGATATTACATGACTCCTTGGATCTAGCCCTTGGCTTCTAGTGACATAAGCCAATAAATTTCCTCTTCCCAAGTTCAGGTGAGTTCCTGTCACTCATCATCAAAAGAGAGCTGCATTGGATTTGTGGGAAAATGTAAACTTCCTGGTGTTGTTAAAGGCTCTGTTTATAAATTCTGTATCAGTCACTGGGTCTAGCACAGGGTAGAACACATTCCAGATACACACAGAAGCGAAGGGAATGCTGCACGATACATGCTGAACACAGGATGCTGTCTGAGCCGATTTACATATTTGTACCTATAGAATTATCTTAAGGCATTATTTTTATTTTTTGGTGGTACTGGGGATTGAACCCAAGGCCCCTGTACTGAGCTACATCTCTAGGCTTTTTAAATTTTTCTTTTTAAATTCAGGGTCTCGCTAAATTGTCCAGGCTGAGCTTGAACTTGCCATCTTCCTGCCTTAGCCTCCCAGAGGCATGCGGTAGGGTTACAGGCATGAGCCACAATTCATGGTTCCAAGACATTTGCAATCACATTATTCTCTTGCTAAAAAATCTTTGGCTTTGCACAGTGGCAGTATCATAGCCAATGAGGTGTATCCAAGGTGCGATTATTGCTAATTAAAAAAATCTTGATGATTCTCTTCAGCCTGAAAGGCAATAGTACCTTTGTTGGCTTGGTAACTGTGCTCCACAATTTGGCTACAAGGCACTGATCTACTCTCCTCCCCACTGCAGCAGGTCTGGGTTCCACACAGACCCTGCCCCTTCCTGCCTCTTCGCCTTCTTTCTCCTGTCACTCCCCCTTCCTCTCCTAAGTGGAACACAGCCTCCCCGCAAAGCCCAGCTCACCCCTTAGCACCCTCGCCAAATCCACACCCACTCTTTTAGTCTCCCATATTACTGTTGGAGAAAATACGTATTTGGTAGGTACCAGTAATGCTTTTGATCCCAAACCTTTATTTCTTAAGGTAGAAATCATAAAGATGATACAAGGTATACATTAGGCATCAGAAATGTGAAAACTGAGTGGGTGTGGTGGTGCATGCCTGTAATTCCAATACTCAGGAGGCTGAGGCAGGAGGATCACTATGAGTTTGAGGCCAGCCTGGGCTACATAGTGAGTTCAAGGCCAGCCCGAACTACATAGTAAAACCCTGTCTCAAAAAAAAAACAAATATCAGAGGGCTGGTGAGATAGCTCAGCAGCATAAGTGCCTGCCTGGCAAGCACGAGGTCCTGAGTTCGACTCTCGGTACCCACATAAAGGAAAAAAAGGGTCGGTGATATTGCTCAGCGGCACAAGCACCTGCTGGCAAGCATGAGGTCCTGAGTTTGACTCCCGGTACCCACATTAAAAAAAAAAAAAATATATATATATATGTATATATATATGAGAAATAGATACAAGCACCTACTGTATGTCAGGCCTGTCCTGTTGAGCCTGTACTCTCATTCCATTCTAACAACAATCCTGGAAGGCAGATGATACTATCTCCCATTTTACAGCTGGAGAAACTGAGGATCAGTCCTAGAACAGTTTACAAATCCAAGATCACACAGCTGGCATGGCAGGTCAGGGTCACAGCCAGCTCACTGATGCCAAAGCTCAAGGCTCTGCACGAGTCATGTTGCCTCTCAGGAAACAAGGCACTAGCCCTGAGTGCCCCAGAATACAAAAAATATTTCTGAATATTTTTGGAAGGCTAGTGTCTAGAAATGAAAGTCCCAGTGGCTTGGGCTAGGAGGAAATGGGACCTGGCCTTTAGGCTCGGGCTGGGCATCGCAAGTGGCTACAGAAGCTGGAATTAGCAAATGTGGGCACTAATGAGATCTTATGGATTTAGTGTAAAGCATTTCCTTTGCCAGGAGAAGCATTAGGATTATAAATCTCACCTAAAGTTCACTTTCTCTGTCTTGTCTCATTATCTTACTTCTTAATCTGACTCTGAGCCAGCACAATAAAACAGAAGTATTTTCCAGGGAGACATTTCAACTTTAACTATTAGGCTTAACGTATGTGAAGTGCAGACTGGAATACATCACAGTAGGAGACACAAAAGAAAAAGGTGATAGAGAAATAAGAAGGCCCTCACGACATGAAACAGATCGGTATTTTAGCTGGCAAAGCCTTTAGGGAGGAGGCACTGAATCTCACAACCTGTGGTTATCTGCCTTCCTTTCTTCTGCAGGGCTGGATGAACCTCTGCCCAGAAAAGTGTATTTCATGAAGCAACTCCTCACCATTTTTCTCAGTGCACTGCCATCCTTACAGTCATGAAGTCCAACTATACACTGCATTTAAATGATGGGCCGGGGATATAATCAGCGGCGTAAGTGCCTACCTGGCAAGTTCAAAGTCCTGAGTTCAATCCCCTGTACCAAAAATAAATAAATAAATAAATAAATAAACAAACAAAAATGAGAAGGAAGTGGTATAATGGTAATATAAGGATCAAACATTGGTAATTCAATGTTGATGTATAAATTAGCATTTTAACCTTCCTGGTGTGTATTAACAACAAGAAAATGTAGTAAATTTCTGAAATTTTGTACTTGATTATTCTAAGGTATTAAAAGTTAAAAGACCTGACCTTTAAATGCTCTTATTTCTTCCAGTCTTTTCTAATTTGGTGAATTTTCTAAAACCCAAGGACCATGGGCACCAAGAGACCCCACTAATATTATGAACTTACAATTAAATTCAACAAGAGGAAGACCTAGACAAGGTTTCTTTCTGTTTTTTTTTTTTTGTGTGTGTGGGTACCGGGGGGTCGACCTCAGGACCTCGCGCGCCAGCAGGCACCCGTGCCGCTGAGCGATATCACCAGCCCCTTTTTCGTATGTGGGTTCCGGGAGTCGAACTCGGGCCCTCGCGCTTGCTGGGCAGGTGCTTAAGCTGCTGAGCCATCTCACCGGCCCTCTTTCTGTTATTTTAAAAGAGTTCAGAAAACTGTATTCAGGTAAGTGTAAATTACTCCTCCACACTGGAATGACCTCAGGGCAGAAAATACCTTCATTTGTAAACTTGAAATTGTTGTTTAATTCAACAAGCAACTCTGGAATGCCTGCTAGGTGACAGCATACAAACAGAAGAGACCTGCCAGATACAGTCTTTAACAAGACACACGGATCCTGCGTGCCTCCTTGGGTAGTTAAGCTCAGCTAGTTAAGCCTAAAAACAAGGGATAATGAAAAAGACAAGCAAGGGAGAGGTGGCTACAGTGGATGGAAACAGAAAGGTCCAGACTACGATGGACAGTCATGTGTGCTCTTCTGCAGCTCCCTCAGAGGCTCCGCTCCTCTGCGGCCATCAGGATGCCCCTCACAGCCTCAGCCCACAGCTTCTTGCACTGCTCTCCTAGGGACAGGATGGGAAGAAGGGAGTCGGAGTCACTGAGTATCAGGCAGAGTAGGAGCAGCAAGAGATGAGCCTCTGGGCACAGACATGCTAGGAAGAGCATCCCTGCAGATGGACAGTGGCCCCCCTCAGGCAGAGAAGCCAGTGAGCCATCATGCTCCTCGTGGTCAACCCCAGCCTCACCTTGGCTCCAGTCCAGCAACTCACAAATCCATGTCTTCAGCTTCCAATAGCTCTTGGGAACCCCAAGCTATTATTTCCAACTGCCCGCTCAGGTTCTCCTCTAAAAGTTCACCAGACACCCAAGATTCCCCCTAAAATCAAACTGATCCCCTCATCCTCTCACCTGCCATCTGCCCTCTTACATTCCATCTTATTTAAGGAGGGGCCATCCACCTACAGGCTCGGTTGGGGTCTCAGAGTCATCCCAGTTTGTCCCCTCTCCGCCACGGTCAGCAGGGGGAGTTCAACCCATCAACGACAACAGGGATCCAACTCCTTACAACTCACAAACCGGGGAGTGTCACAGGAGACAGCCCTCACTCCTTCCCCAGACAAAGTGGAGCAGCTCTTCTTTGATGTGAGAGGACAACTGTAGGCCTATTATCCACGGGGGTGAAGTTACTGAGCAACAGAAGCATAAAACAAGTCCCACCCGGTCTTTTTGTGCAAGGCTAGGTTCTTCTCTTGGCTTCCTGTCTCCGTGCAGCAAACACGCCTGGGCAGGGAGTGTGGAGGCCGGTCACTTTCTGTCCCACTCTCCCAGCTTCCATGTGCTGCCAGGACATAGTGTGCAGGGCAGGCCTGTGACCTTCCATGAAGCTAGGGGGTAAGCAGACTTGGAGCCCACTTGATAGAACCCATCTACCCAGATACATCCTTGGGTCAGATTTAATGTATAAAACTGCTCACAGTGTGGTTCCACCAAATGTCTCAGCCATGTCATTACTGTTACTCTATGTCCTCTTGTCCCTTAACCTCTAATTATGTCCCTGCAGATTACATATTAAAGTTAAATTTTAAGAGAGGTAGGTATATGACTGGGATCTGTTTGAGTCTTTTTCCTGTTTCTCTCAGCATGCTGAGTGGCAAACAGGTTGCATGTGTAATATTTTTTTCTTAAAACTCTAAAGACCAGTAGTTCCTTATCCTTCAAGATGATGTGGTTGTTAGATAAAAATTGGATTTTGTGATCACATAGGTTTTGGAAATGCTGGGTTAAAGGTAGGAGGCTTACTTAGTATAATTGTCTTACGTGTTTTATATGTTTTTTGGCTTGTAGTCTAGCTGTTAATCCATATATATGATAATTAACTTTATAAGGACTTATAAATAAATGAATCTGATGCTGGCAAAAAAGGAAGGGTGGAGGGAAGGGGGGAAAAAAGAAATTGAGATGTGTTATGTACATGTACTAATACCCCACAGTTAAAATAATCATTATGTACTGCAAACATGTACTAGTAAAATTTAAAAAATTTTGTTAAAGGTAGGAAGCGTCTTACCTGCGGGGCTTCTCCACAAGCCACAGTACACTGTGAGGCTCCAAGAGGGGACAGAAAGCGCTGTTTTCAAATTTAACAGACCACGCACGTCAAGAAACAGTGTCCGACAAGTCTGCGCTCCAAAATTTCAAAGCAAGGCCCACCCCAGAGAGGAGGGTCCTCCATAACTCTCGCATCTTTTTAGGCCCATTCTCACTAGTGAATCCTCCACTTTGTTGGCAAACTTCCTAAACATTTATTTTTCTCCCCTTCAAAATACATATCGGTTTTAGAAGAAGGTATTGTCTGTGATTATTTAGTTCCCACTCTTCTTTTCCAATGCATTACCCACAGGTCTGAGAAAATACTTCATTTGCTGCAAACTTTTGGGAACAGTTCAGAAACTCAACAAGATGGTTTTGGGGGTGAACCACATTTGCTGCCCTTGGGAGTGAGGAGTGAGCAGGGCTGCAAGAGGTACGGGCACTGCAGGAAGGTTCACAAGCTTCTACTCTAAGCTCCCCGCCTAGACTGGCCAGGGACAGGCACGGGTGGCTCCTCCCGTGCCCGCATGTGGGAGGCAGGACCTAGCGCTGGCAGCGCCCTCGTCTTGTTAGTGGCCGCTGCTTGTGCCACCAGCACAGCCCACTGCCCCGGCCATCTGCAGTGCAGCCACCCACTGCCGAAGGAATCTCTGTGCCCAAGCTCTGCCTGCTGGGCTGCCTACTCTGGGAGGAAGCCCGAGTATGTGTGGAACAATGCCTGTTTTATTTGGGATCAATGTATCCCCAGGCTGAACTCTTATCTAAGTCCATCCTAAAATCATGCCCAAGCCAAGAAACAATCATAAACAAGAGAATTTTGTGTACATCTTTTCTGTTTGTACCAACAGAAATTCAAACCAGTTTTCATACTTTTAAATGATAAAACTTCATTAAAAGGTAGTAGACAAATGTGAAAAGCAATAATTTTAAGCAAATTATTTCACAACAAACAGAATGCAGGTCAAGAAAGAAAATGACTTGGTTCTCCCCCTCCAAGTTCTCCTGAATAAATAACACCTTTGATGTAAAATTGCTCCACATTTATATTTCAGTTGGAACATACGGTCCCTTTATTCCTCAAAAGAGACTCACTGTCTCATTTGTGGGCATCCACGGGCCAAGGAACTTTCTCTGCATCGATATCCAGTGCCAGGACCCCAATTAGGGGTTTAAGAGGAGACTACAGAGAGATGGTTCATGACCTGTGAGTCAGACTCACACTCTCCGGTGAACAGCTTTATCTATGTATTCATGTGGAGGTGACGAGGTTTTCAGATGCTCTCACAAGCTGACTCAGTCAGAAACAAGGTCCCCTGAACACACGCTGCCATCTCCTCTGCTGGGACTGCGCACACTCTAGTCCCCTCTGCCGGAGCACTCCCTTCCTAGCTGCTTACTCTCAGGTACCACAGTTACTCTGAGGTAACTCTCCCTAATTATTTTTGCCTTTTGGCTATCTGTTACCTCCCAAAAGGCCTGTAAACTCAAGAAGGTGTCCCTTCAGGCACTTTTACTGGTCCCAAGTGGCTCAAGCGGCCCCTCCTGTGTGCCCACCCCACACCAAGGTGCCTCAGCCCCTGATACCGTGTGTGAGACCACTGCTGGCTTCGGCTTCTTCCCCTAGACAAGAAGGACAGGAGGACAGGGACCATGGCAGTCTGCTGTCACATCTACAAGGTCTAAGTGCCTTGTCACTAGTGGATATTTCCCAAATTGTTTTTAAGTAAACAAACAACTCCTTTCTCTTTTCTTCAATTCCTCCATCTTCTACTCTTTTCGTTAATAAAGCTGTATGTGTGTGTATATCTACATTTAGGCTATACTTACTTCAAAAAGTATCTGTGATAGCCATGTATATAGTACATTCCTATATATACAATACACACATATAGTAAAATATATAGAAAGAGCCTTGACAAGAGAAAGAGGAAACTGAGAAATTGAAAAAAGGTATATTGTTAAATCAAGAAAAGAAACATTGACTTTTGTTTGAAAATTCCAAGCAATTCAGGTAAAGGTGAGTTAACTCAATTGCCTCAATTCCCTTTTACCTTTTGCACTGTGTCCAAGTTATCATACATTGCAAAAAGGAATTCTCAAGATCACTTACCACCTTCATTCTCCCTGAAAATGGACATGCAAAGTACAAAACTGCAAGGCAGGCACTTCTGTGGACCAAATACAGTGTCTGTGGCAGGAGAGAGGGAGGAATCAGCAGTCCCCAGACCCTAGTCCTCACCTCAGCAAAAACCTCAGGGGTTTCTCTGTGTGTCCCCACAACTCCTCACATTGCGTCTCTTGTGTCCACGGCCCTCATCACCCCAAGGGAGTGCACAGTGTGGCGTGAGGAGCCAAAGTGTGGACCGGGCTCTCGGGCCCTGACTGAGCCCAGCCTCCTCAGGCCACAGCAACAAAACCCTGAGTAAGTCACTCTGATGCTCAGTTTCCTCATGGGAAGATGGGGGTTAACAAACGACTCAGTGAGCTCTGAGGACCAAATGACATATCACTTGCTCATGACAGTGATTGGCATGGGTAGGTGCTCAGTAAACACCAGTGCCCTCCCCCACTTCCTGGTCTCTAGGCTGTGAAACCAGCTTTGCTATCACTGCCAGGAATTAAGTGTCTGTAGGGAGAGATGCCACGCCTTCTCCTCCTTCCTCCACCCTGCTGTGGGCCAAGAAGGGTGAAGTGAAAGTGAAGGGCCCCTGGCACACCTCTGGGTCCTCTCCCATGACACCCAGCTCAGTTCTGTCTCTCCAGCACCCTCAGCTCTAGGCCTGCCACACAGCAGTAACCCTGCCTTCACCCTGCCATCCTGCTCCTCTGCTCCCTAACACACAACGGTTTAATAAAACTGTCAGATGAACTCGCTGTCTCCTTTTCTTTATTGCTTCTTAGCAACATAGAGTTTGGTGTCAAGTATACATCACTAGATAAGAATTTCCCCAAATTCCAAGTTTATATTTTGGTTGTCATTTATTGAGTTTGAAACTCTACAAATAGAAAATTGTAGGAGATTTCATCTTTAAGTTCCCAAAGCCAGGTCAGCAGGTCAACAGAAATAAAAATAAATCACAAATCTGTCTATCTGTTTTGGCTCAATAAAAGAAATCTAACTTGATTCAACGTTAGACTTAACTCTGATTTTGCTGATTTCTGAAGACAACATTGAAATGCCTGATGATGGAGCTGAATTACATGTTTATACTCAGTTATCTCATTAAACTCAACTTTATCGATAGTTTCATAAAGCAAATACCCACAACAGTCTTTCCAAATTTGGCCATACAGATGTTTCTAGTTTTGAGCTCATTTACTTTTATTGCCTCCATTCATCAGATAAAATGAAGATGTTGAAGCCACAGAACTACAGGGATAATAAATCCTGAAAACCTTTTGAACGCTCAAAACTTACACTGCCCTCAGACAGTGAAAAGGATATCTGCCGCCCCGGCTTGTCTGCAGGCCTTCGGTGCAGCGGGTGGAAACGGTTCCTGGCTGGTCTCTCCACCAGCCCGTGGTGCCGGGTCCCACGGACATTGTCAGCCTGGTGAAATGATGGCTGCGGAAGAAAGAGAGAAGAGTTGGTCTCTGACCACAAAACTGCCACTCACTCTCAAGAACGACTGGTAACAACAGATGAAAAGACTCAATTTATAATTCTACTATTGTGTACTAGTGTGCCATGGGTCAAGAGAAATAATACAGCATGTGGCACAGTTTCTATATAATTACAGAATAATTTAAAAATAGTCTTCAGTGTATTAAGATGAAAGAATGATACATAAAAAGTTTTCACAGAGCTAGGCACAGTGAGTGCAAGTAGGGCAAGCTTGTAAACCCAGCACTTTGGTAGGCTGAGGCAGGAGGATTATAAATTCAAGCCCAGCCTGGGTGATTTAGCAACCTAGTGAGACTCTGCCTCAAAGTAAAAATTAAAAAAGGTCTGGGATGTAGCTCAGAGCAAAGGCCCAAGGTTCGATCCCTAGTATTGCGGAAAAAAAAAAAAAGTTATCACCATTAGGATGGAGAATTGGGGGACTATGGATTCATATACCAACTCCCCAAAACTAGGAAAAATATTTGAAATATAAAAGAGGCATGTTTAAAATAGAAATAAACTGGCAACCTATTCAGTGTATACAGTGTCCTTTAAAAGTTTTGACTGGATTCACAACGTTAAAATTCAGATTTGAGGGCCGGTGAGATGGCTCAGTGGCTTAAGCGCCTGCCCGGCAAGCGCGAGGGCCCGAGTTCGACTCCCGGATCCCACATACGAAAAAGGGGCCGGTGATATCGCTCAGTGACACGGGCGCCTGCTGGCGTGCGAGGTCCTGAGGTCGTCCCCCCGGTACCCACAAAAAAAAAAAAAAAAAAAAAAAAAAAAAAATTCAGATTTGAGGCTCCTAGAGAAAAACCAGAACAGCCTGGCCATACTGGTCCACATTCCCACAAGGCAGTGGCTGCTCCTGGAGATGGGACATTCCTGTTTTGCTGTTTTGTTTTGGGGTTTGGTGGTAGGGACTGGACCCCAGGCCTCACACATACTAGGCAAGCACCCTACCACTGAGTTACACCACAAGACCTTTTAAAATTTTTATTATGACATAGGATCTTGCTAAGTTGCCAAGCAAGGCTGGACTCAAACTTGTGATCCTCCTGCCTCAGCCTCTTGAGTAGATGGGACATGGACATGTGCCACTATGCCTGGGTTCACTCTCCTGTTTTTAATACTTTACACCCGGATCGCTTCACTGACTCATGATGTTAGACATCTGAGTTTGCAACCCTTGAGTTAAGAAGGAGAAAAGAGACACTACCCAAACGCAAGTGGAAAACATGTAACTCACTGTTTCCCAAAGGTGCAAATGGAAATATAAACACATTTGAGATAAGTACATGGTCAAACAAATCCAAAATCCTTTGTTCAACAGGGCTTGCAGTACATTCTTGACATTTTTGAGACTGAATCATAAAGGGCTGCCTTTATGGATATCAGAGATGAATTCTAGGTTGGACCATTAAATATCGCATAACTGGGTGATACGTATAAAAATTATGTATTAGATTCATTTGTTAAATATATGCAAACAGATATTTTTCTCTACCCTCCTGTTTCATTAAGGTATAACTGGTAAATAAAATTGTATCTATTTACAGTATACAATGTGATGTTTTGATATATCTATATATTGTGAGATGAATAGATTCAGTGAATTAACATTCTATCAGCACACAAACCTTTTTTCTTTTATTTATTTTTTTATTTATTTTTTTATTTTTTTGTGGGTACCGGGGGGACGACCTCAGGACCTCACACGCCAACAGGCACCCGTGCCGCTGAGCGATATCACCGGCCCCTTTTTCGTATGTGGGTTCCGGGAGTTGAACTCGGGCCTTCGCGCTTGCAAGGCAGGCGCTTAAGCCGCTGAGCCGTCTCACTGGCCCCTCTTTTTTTTTTATTTTAAAGAGAAGAAAAAAAACAAATCAAAAAAAGAACAAATTTTTTTTTTTTTTTTTTTTTTTTTTTGTGGGTACCGGGGGGTCGACCTCAGGACCTCGCACGCCAGCAGGCGCCCGTGCCGCTGAGCGATATCACCGGCCCTTTTTTCGTATGTGGGTTCCGGGAGTCGAACTCGGGCCCTCGCGCTTGCCAGGCAGGCGCTTGAGCCGCTGAGCCATCTCACCGGCCCAAAAAAAACAAATTTTCAAAACAACATAATATGAGGGTAACAATGGTCAATGCATTACGTATTATTATCTTTAAGTTAGTTATTCAGGATACCAGACATTAGCATTCAATTGTCCAAACATTATTGGCTCAAACCTTACTCTTCAATGAACTAAGTAAAATTGGTAGTGTATCTATCTTAACCATCTTATATATATATATATATAATTGTTTTTTCCCTTTCCCTTCTTTCTTTTCCCTATTCCAGTCTCTCTTTCCTATTGACCAGTTTATTTTTGATTCACCGTGTCTATTGTACATTTTGTATCTTATTTACTCTTTCAGTTTCTCATACTAGAGAGACAATACGATGCTTACGGTTTATTTCACTTATGAGTATTTTCTCGAGTTGCATCCATTTACCTATAAAAGTCTCCAGTTTATCCTTCTTTATGGCTGAATAGTACTCCATTGTATAAAAATACCACATATTTCTCATCCATTCCTCAGTTGATGGGCATTTGGGTTGTTTCCAAGATCTGGCTATTACAAATTGTGCTGCTATAAACATGGGTGCACATATATCACTGTGGTACGATGTTTTTAATTCTTCTGGGAAGATGCCCAGAAGGGGAATAGCTGGTTCAAATGGGACCTCCAACCCTAGTTTTTTGAGGAATCTCCACACTGACTTCCACAGTGGCTGTACCAGTCGACACTCCCACCAACAGTGAAGAAGGGTTCCTTTTTCCCCACAGCCCCTCCAGCATTTGTTATTAGTTGATTTCTTTATAGTAGCCATTCTTTCTGGGGTGAGATGGTATCTCAGTGTTGTTTTAATTTGCATCTCTCGAATGACTAGTGATGTTGCACATTTTTTTTACATTTTTTTTTTTTTTTTTTTTTTTTTGTGGGTACCGGGGGAACGACCTCAGGACCTCGCGCGCCAACAGGCGCCCGTGCCGCTGAGCGATATCACCGGCCCCTTTTTCGTATGTGGGTTTCGGGAGTCGAACTCGGGCCTGCGCGCTTGCAAGGCAGGCGCTTACGCCGCTGAGCCATCTCACCGGCCCTGCACATTTTTTTGTATATTTATTTGCCATTAGTATTTCTTCATCTGAGAAATGTGTATTCATCTCAGATGCCCATTTTTGGAGTGGGTCTTTAAATTTGGGAGGTCTGATTTTTTTGAGTTCTTTATATGTTCTCGATAGTAATCCTTTGTCTGAAGAACAGCTGGCAAACATTTTTTCCCACGTTGTGGGTTGTCTTTTCACTCTGTTGGTGGTTTCTCTTGCTGTGCAAAAGCTTTTTAATAAGATGAGATCCCAGTTATTGATTCTTTGGGATAGTTCCCTAGCACACAAACCTTTTAAAACAAAAATTTTTTTAAGTAAATTGAGTCATATATGAAACAGCTAGCTTTCTATAATTGAGTGTTTTTATAGCAGAACTTCCTTTAGCTACAAACTGATCACTAATGTTTCCTTGTTAAACATATATGGATTTTCCCATACTGGATTTGGGAATTACTCCTATTTCACTAGGGTAATTTAGTTTAACAGTTCCAATCTGTTTTTATAATCTGAATCTATAAACTTGTAAAATAAAGAGACCTTAGTGAGGAACAACTTTTGGGCTAAAAGAAAAAGATCAGTACAACAGGTAAGCTGGACCCAGTTTCAAGTAATAGAGCACAGTATTCTAGGGAGTGATAAATTGAAATACCTACAAAATAATGGGACAAACTGAGGATAGGTGCTTCCAGGACCAAGGTAATTTCTCACAGCACTGTTCACACAGTAGGAACTCTGTCGGCATCAGACAGACCCCCACCTAGGGACAGCCACAAAACAAATGGCCTGTCCTTTCCTCAAATATCAGCCATGAAAGACCAAAAGCGAAAACAACCCCAAGGAAATAGTCCAGACTAAAGGAGATGAGCGAGATATGGCGTACTATTGATGATGACACTGGCATAGTCAGCAAATCTCAAATAGGATCCGTATCAGTGATGACGAACCTTTTAGAGCTTTCAATGATATAAAAAGCCCACTGCAGCACATGTGCCATAGGTTTGCCACTGCTGGTCTATAATATAGATGATAATGCATCAATTTAAATGTCCTTAATCTGATCATTATAATGTGGCTATAATTATCTAATAGAGTTCCTTGTTCACAAGAGGCACAGAAAATAAGGAAACATAATATGTATACAAACACTTATTACAAGGAAACAAAAAATGTGGCAACACATTAACAATTAGTGAATTTAAGAGAGTATATACACAAATTCACTGTTCATTTTTGCAAGCTTTAAATTTTTTCAAAATAAAAAGCCTAGAAATCTCAAACCTGATAATAAAGGTATACATCTTGAAGTAGGACTCTTAACTTCTTACTTCTAAAATAAGAATGACTTTGAATATATCTTTAGATTGACTTTCTAAGAACATCCAAAAAATATCACTGGATTTGGAATGTGGCCCTGTGACAGAGTCCTTGCCTACATGAAGCTCTGTCCAATCTCCAGTTATCACCAAAAAAAAAAAAAAAACAAAAAACAAAAAAACCCCACTACTTCATGTTTCTTTTTAAATTATTAAAAAAATTATCCTGAAAAAAACAAGTACTGCATTATCGCCTGGCACAAATATTATATAATCTTTAGACTGCCTTCCATAAAAAATTTATTCCTTTATAATTCTAGTTCTATAAGACACCAGTAATACTTGAACTGCTTAATGATTTTTAACTATGCTCATATGTTTATATTTCAGGAAATATAACTTAAAAATATATAAAAATAAACAGCTACTATTAATATAAAAATAAATATATGGAAAAGGTTTTGTTAATCAAAAGGATCAGGTCTGCGGCATGTTTTTTCAGAAGCCTGATCACCCAAGATATAGATAATTTTAAGAGACAGATGGTTTTGTGCTAAGAAAAAAAGGGAGGGTTCTCTATCAATATAATATATTCACTACAATAATCTTAAATGTACTTGAAAACACAGAAGTTTCACTGAGGCATCTTAGAGAACAGTTACTATCATCAGCTCTGGGAGGCCAGCCTACAGGGACCCTGGGTGGGGGTTCAGAAGGGTTCCCCAAAGCACAGAGCTCTTGAAATGTCATCTGGACTTCTGAGGATGCCTGCATTTTCTGTTTACAATTGCCTCTTCAGCATTAGCTTCTGCTGGCTCAAATCTCTTATTACTACTTGGAATGGGGGATAATCTCAGCCTCTGCTGACACTGGATATTTTCTCCTCTTCCTCACCACGGCACAATCTCACTCTGTCCCTGTAGTATTTAATCTTAATGCAACCCAAACTATATTTGGTGTTAGCCTCCTCAATAACAAGGACCTGCCTTGCTCAACAAATGAGTTGGAACAGTTGTTTTGCCAGAGAAGCACAGCAAGTAAAGAGGCCAGGGCTCTCTAGGCACAGCAGCACATGTCTATAATCCCAATTACTTGGGAAGTTGAGGCAGGAGGATCACAAGTTCAAGGCCACCATGGCAACTTAGTCTCTGTCTCAAAATAAAAAAAGAAGGGGGGCCGGTGATATCGCTCAGCGGCACGGGCGCCTGCTGGCGCGCGAGGTCCTGAGGTCGACCCCCGGTACCCACAAAAAAAAAAAAAAAAAAAAAAAAAAGAAGGGCTGGGGATGTAGCTCAGTACTTCCTGTACCAAAAAAAGATAATACTATAAAAATGAGGCGACATCTGAGGGTGTAACTCAGTAGTAAAGCACTTTCGCAGCATGCACAGGCCCTGGGTTAGATATCTCGCACCAGAAGAAAAAGAAAAAAGAAAAAGACTGAAGAAGTCTGTCCCGCAATACAGTGGCCTAAGTCTCTGGGTTCCAAAATGTCTAGACAGATATGTGCTTCCCCACTACTACCAACTTTCACTCTGATTTACTGAGAGCTAAAATTCTATTTTTTTTTATTTTTTTTTTTTTTTTGGTGGGTACCGGGGGGACGACCTCAGGACCTCGCGCGCCAGGAGGCACCCGTGCCACTGAGCGATATCACCGGCCCCTTTTTCGTATGTGGGATCCGGGAGTCGAACTCGGGCCCTCGCGCTTGCAAGGCAGGCGCTTACGCCGCTGAGCCATCTCACCGGCCCTAAAATTCTATTACTTAAAAACGTATTGTTAACTCAACTTTCTCTCTCTCTCTCTCTCTCTCTCTCTCTCTCTCTCTCTCTCTCTCTCTCTCTCTCTCTCTCTCTCTCTCTTTCTTTTGACAGGGTTTTGCTATGTAGTTCAGGCTGACCTTGGACTCACAACATAGCCAGGCTGGCCTGGAACACTCAGCAGTCCTTCTGCCTCAGCCTCCCAATTGTTGGCATTACAGCTGTGCGTCACACACCCAGCTCTAACTCCTTCCTTGAAGGTTGTTGGGAAATTATGTATGTGAAGCTGCCCTGACCCAGGGATACCTAGGCACTGGGTGGGAGAGTGGATGGCCATATTGTGACGCATGGGGAAGCATCATGTTGAAGGTCGCCCTGCAGCAATCTTTTGTGCTCAGGAGGAGCAGCATTGTTAGGGGCTTCCCCAGAACACAGAGCTTCCCAAAATTTGTTCAGGGGACCTAGATCTGTGTAAGGTCCCACCTATTTACTCATGCCATGTCACTTCTAACAGCTGTAGCCTAGGCAAATGGCTCTTTCAAAAAAAGCTGAATGGGCTGTGTGACTTGATGTGGTTACTGGTTTACTAGGACATGCCTTACCTTTTACCCTGACAAAAGGCCTGAACAGGAGTTGTGCCTTCAGAAGCCTCCGTTGCAGAAGGAGAAGATACCTGAGAATAACTCTGGTAGGTGCTCAGAAGCTACTGACATACAAGTGAAAGAGAACTATTAAAGGTCCCAGAGTTATTGGATGAGTTGTCACTGTGGCAAAGCTGGTTCACAGAATAGTGATGGCAGAGAGATATGCACTGAGAGGGAGTCCTCACTGTTCTGGAAGGGCAGCAGGGAGGCATAAAGGTAAAAGAGCCTGCAAACTGGCACTTACACAATGTGGTCAAAAAATACGGTGAACATTTAACCGTGAAAAAAAAATTTCTAACAGTAAAAGACACGTTGTCATTAATCCCCCTCAAAGTCCTCCCCCTCACTTCAAATACACTTAGCCCTTTATTCTTGCTACTTTCTGAAGCAGTTTATAGTTTATGTTTACAGCAATTTCTGCCAAACTAAAACACTGCAGTGTGTTCTCATCCACCTTATTCACCAGATTTAGCACCACATGATACCCAGCTCTTCCCCACAGTAAAAATGACCACGAAAGGTAAACATTTGGAATCAATTAAAGAAATGGAGGCAGCCATAACAGTGCAACTAAGACACTCAAAAAGAGGACTCCTGGGGCCAGTGAGATGGCTCAGCGGCGTAAGCGCCTGCCTGGCAAGCTTGAGGGCCCAAGTTCGACTCCCGGAACTCACATACAAAAAGGGGCCAGTGATATCGCTCAGCGGCATGGGCACCTGCTAGCACACAAGGTCCTGAGGTCGACCCCTGGTACCCACAAAAAAAAAAAAAAAAAAAGAGGACTCCTAGAATAACCTCAGAAAGTGGCAAGAACAAGGGGATTAATGTGTTGGAAGTAAAAGGAGTATTTTAGGGGGAATTAATGACAATGTGTCTTTTACTGTAATACATTTTAAATATATATATATATTTTAAAAACCATAGTTTTTCATCACACCTTCATATATACTTTTAGGAAGGCCTCAGGCTCAAGCTCTGAAAAGCCCTATCCTGGGTCAGAACATGAAAGCCAGACACTGATGAAGAGTAGAGGCCTCTTCAGTATACAAACTGGGTGTGGTGGTACACACTTCTAATCCTGGCACTCAGGAGGCTGAGGCAGGAGGCTCACTGCACGTTCAAGGCCAGCCTGGACTACATAGTGAGTTCAAGGCCAGCCTAAACTATGAAAAGCCCTATCCTGGGTCAGAACATGAGAACCAGACACCAATGAAAACGTTTACCTTTTATGATCATCTTGAGTTTGGGGCAGAGCCAGAAGTTGCCTGGTGCCAGATCCAATGAATAAGGTGGAGGAGGATTCACCATAATGTTTTTAAAAGCCTGTCTTTCTGTTGGATGAAACTTGACAGCAGCATTTGCCATATTTTTTATCACAGCTCATAATGCCACTCAGGACAGAGGACTTCCAGAACTGCTTCAGAAAGTGGCAAGAATGAGTGGAGATCTAGTTCCTGTTGGTGATGGTGTCCACCAGGAGCTCTAGGCTTGGATCTGGAAATCCACATCTGCACCTTCCAGGAGACTCACACCTGAAAGTGTTCGGCTATCAGTGTCATCTGTGGCCTGCCCACCCTGCCGGCCATCTGTAGGCCCAGAGTCCACCTTTCCCTGCTTGGACTACCAGCCAGTCTTTTCTCAGCTCGGCAATCAGGTCACCCTAGGAAGCAGCCGGCCCTGGATTGCCCGAGGTTCCTGCCAGAGCCTCCAAGCACTGACCTGCACTCCAGGCTGCTGCACCCCTGTGTCGTCTCAGGCTGTCACTAACCATGCGTTCCCAGTCTCCATCCCTTCCTCTTGTTGTTCCCAGGGACTCACATGAAGGCCTATGCTGCCTGCAGACTCTGAGGAGAACAATTTCAGGGTCAAAACCACTAAGCTGGCCCAACACAGATAAAAATCTAAATTCCAGATAAATTCTGATTTCTCTCACAATGAATGCTTGGAACATTATTCAAAATTCTTGAACACCTTTCCTCCTCCATGCTGGTGTATGAGCACATGCTTGGTCCGCCTTGAACTGTCCAGCACTACTCCCAGACATCAAGGGGAGGAGTGTTTGTACATGGGTCACAGGAATGTGATCCCCAGCTTGCCCAAGGTGCTGTTTAGTTCTTTGTGGTGTTTTGTTTTGTTTTTGTTTTTTATCTTTTTGAGACAGGGTCTTGCTCTATAGTTTAGGCTTGCCTTGAAGTCACTTTGAGGCCCAGGCTGGCCTCAAACTCACAACAATCCTCCTGCCTTAGCCTCCCGAGTGCTGGGACTATAAAGTTCTTTAATTTGTATCTTCTTTGTGTGTGTGTGTGTGTGTGTGTACTGGGGGTCGAACTCAGGACCTTGCATGCCAGCAGGCACCCATGCCGCTGCGTGGTATCACTGGCCCTTTTTTCATACATGGGTACCGGGAGTCGAACTCAGGACCTTGCGCTTGCCAGGCAGGTGCTTATGCCGCTGAGCTATCTCACCGGCCCTAATTTGTATCTTCTTATTTTTGTTTTTTTGTTGTTGTTCTTTTGCAGCGGCGGTGGGTATTGTACCCAGGGCCTCTGCACTAGGTTACATCCCCAGCCCTTTTTTGTTTTGAGACAGGGTCTCACTAAGTAGCTAAGCTGTGCAGGTTAGGCTCAAACTTATGATCCTCCTGCCTGTCTCCCAGAGGTCTAGGATTACAGGCATGTGCCACCACACCTGGCTTCAGTTTATTTCATTAGTTCCTGGCAAGTGGGTGAATGACTGGCCCTGAGTACTCAAAAAATTTCTGATGGGGAAGAGTAGAGACTTAACAAGATCAGGAATATTACAGCAGGTTCATCGAGCAGGGTTTTTTTTATTTATATGCAGGCTATGGTTAATAGATGTTGTAGGTACCCTTTTTTTTATTGGGGAGTTGGACAAAAGTAACCAAGGATCAATCATGTCTCTCTTGGAAACCCCGCAGGAGGTCATCCCAGTGACAGCCCCCCCCCCCCCGCATGGAAGGGTGTGAGGAAGACTTTGCAGAATGAAGAGGATCTTGTTAATTCACTGCCTTGGCTCCTTGTTAGGAAGCCATTTGAATTCCACCTTATAAAATGAGTGGAATGAAAAAGAACTCTGTGGTTTGGTTGAGACATTATATATATGGAGAGTGGGGGGAACTGACTTTAAATACTTGACAAATCTCCAGGAGCCACCTCCCTCTCACCTCCCTTCCCAGGCTTCCTTTGCTCTGTGCAGGGTCAGAGCCTGGCCACAGCTGGTGCTTACAGATGACTGACAGGCAGACAGACAAACAGCCATAGATGTCAGAGGATGGGTCTTCAGCTCCCAAAACTCTCACAAAGCTCCCAAGTGTTCTGGGAACCAAATCAGGCTTCATCCCGGGCACTGGCCAGGGCTTCTTGGTTTGGGGGGGCCTCTGGTCCAGTCTTGCAGGGCTGATCAGGCTCTCGGAGCTCCAGAACCACTGGATGGATAGGTTTTTTTTTCAAATAGAGGGCAAGCCTTTTTTGGTCTACTGACCTTGGGATCCAGTATTCTGCAAGGGCCCCACTGAGCCCTGCAGAGAGGAATAGAAAGAGCTGAGAAGGATGGAGTGGCCCAGAGGAGGTGCCAGCACCCACCTCATCACTGGACAGCAGGCCTGTCACCACACTGATGTCCCTTGTTGTGCCCTTGCCTAGTCCTTATTTTCAAATGATATATGAAAGGGAAGGAAAGTTAATTAGGTGAACCAAGCTCAAAGATTACTCCAGAAAATGACATGATAATAGATGTTTGGGGCTGGGTTCTGTTTTAGGTAGCTAAGATCAAACTCAAACTAATCAGCACAATCACAGAGGGCCAGGCAAATAAGAAATCACAAAGCACAAAGCAAGCCCAGTATGCGGGGTCTACAGTTCACGCTGCCGGCTCCCATACAGGAGGAGATGAATGAAAAGAAGGCAGTCTCAGCAGGCCCCCGAGGCTTCTCACCTGGAGAGGCCAGGTGACCCCTCCCTAGCTGAGCAGGCTGTGAGCAGAGACATCTCTGACCCTGCCTCCACATCTCGCCTCCTCAACCACACGGTGTCTGCCACACAGTGGGCTCCAACAAGCAGGCTCCATAGTGACGTGTGTGTCCCTCAGAGGGTGAACAGATGACTGCGGGATATAGGGAAAAGATGGCAAGTTCTGGTCCCATTTCATTTTCTATTTAAATACAATAAAGTGGTATATGTCTGTAATTTACACTCAAACAACGTACCCAAATTGGGGATTACAAAACTCCTTTTTACTATTACAGTGCATGATTAAAAAGTTTAAATGGCACAGTGCTGATAATTATTAAAACTGGTGATGGCTTTATTGTTCTAGTCTACTTTTCAGTATAGCTAAAATTTTCCATAATAAAATAAAGTCCTCAGGGATGACCATGGGTGGATACAGCAGGGGACAATGCAGACCCCGAGCTGCTAAGGCACTTTCCTGTCTTTCCAGGGCCTGCTGCCCAGGCCCCCAGAGAAGGACAAGTTCGAAACAGCCTGTTCCCACAGAGAACAGGCAGAGTTCCCCTTTTAACTCTGATGCTACTGCTGCAGACTGGAGACACTTGCTCTGGGTAAGGGAGCTTTGCCCACTGACTTCCTCCAAAGGCAGCTCATTTTCTGCTTTTAAGGTGATGGAAAGAACTGTGGAAGGAAGAACTGGTTTTTGATAAACCAGGGCTTGAGCTGAGACACAGCAGGTAGGAGGGGCTGGACCCAGAGACCAGTTAAATAGAAGGTGGAGAGGTGGGAGAGGAAAGCCACAGCATCCCAAGGCCCAGATGATCCAGGAGGAAAGGAGTCAAAGCACTGCCTTAGGAAATGGCACAGGAGACAGCAAGGGGCCCGCTCTGTTCCCCTTACTGCAGCCCTGCTGCATTCTGAACCACACCAGATTCACCGCTGAGATTAAACCTGGTGAGACACTTCACCGAGTTTAGGAGAGATCAGTAATTTAGATAAAAAGGGGGAGGTAGATGAAACAAGAATGGTAAAATGTTGAAAATATTTAAACTAGTGATGCATATACATGGGGGTTCTTTATTCTCTTCTCTAATTTGGGATGTATTTTAAATTCACAAATGAAAAGCTTAGTTATTGATGCTGTAACAAATTAACGGTACTTTTTTCAGCTTTAACCCAGTGAATTCTACCCACAAGCTAAAAATAGAGATGAAGGCCAAGTTTTCAACTGTGGAGTCATCAAATATACCCCCACACTATTGAAGTCTTTAAAGAACAAGATTAAGTATATAATTTCACAAAGGAGCTAGAAAAATACCAGAAAAAAAGTGTCTGGAAAGAATAAAATAATATGGAATATTTAGTCAGATATAATAACACATGGTAATTCTAAATAAAGCATTGTTGTGTTAAAAAAACTCACATCCTGTTTTTGATTTAAAAGACCATGGGGTACTTTTCCTCATCTGGCCCCTTGCTCACAAGAAGACACAGTGTCCTGTCCCACTGGATTCACACAGGCACAGAGGCAGGAATGACCTTCCAGGTCAGCTGTGCCAACCACACAGCGTCCTCACCTATGACCATCCAGCGGCCACCAGAGCCCTCTGAACATGGGAACACACTACGTTCCCAGCAGGCACTGTGTTCACACAGCCATGCTTTGGGTAAGTTCTGCTCCACGCTGAACTGTAGTGTCCTTGAAGCATCTCTTGAGGCTTCCACCCAGATAAGAGGTTGCTAAAAATTCATCACCAAAAGATCATTCGTTCCCCTGAGGAACCAGGCCACCAAAAGTAGGAGACTTGGTTCATGGAACCAGATTCCTCGTTGAATTTGAGTCAAAGCTGAAACTGATTCTGGTTACTTGCTTAGAGACAAAGTTAAGCTGGTTTGGCATTCTGTTGGCAGGGCCCCTAGGGAGGGAACCTTTTCCTATCTGCAAGTCCCCACTCCTGGCCACAGATGATGAAGGGAGACTGACTGCTCCACCTGGTAAGCTGTTGTGTGCCCCACGCTGCCTGGACCTACCGTTAGGATGGGTTAATGTAGCACAAGCCCTGGAAGCGCTGACAGCTTCTTGGTTTATGACCATCTCGGCAGGTTCCCTCCTTAGCAAGGAATGGACATGCCTCACTTTCTCGACTGGCAACTGGAAGGGAACCCTGACAGCCACACCTCTGCTGGCTTTGCTTTGGGAAGACAGAGGACGAAGAGGATTCTCACTCTGATCCCAGAGCCCAGACCATGGAACCTGTGGAGCCACTGAGCCTCCAGGAATAGAGCTAAGGGCTTATCTTCACAGGCTTCTCAGAGGTCCTCACTGGTGACCAGGAGACAGCAGCTCAGCTGTAGCTCAGGCGAGGATTCTCATCAGCGGAGTTAGGCGCCATTACTAGTACAGTCCTAACTAAACAGGTTCCTCAAGTTGGGGGATTTTCTTTACATGGTACACTTAAAATGGACAAGGAGAAATAATTATACTGGAAATTGGGTATTCTGTGGGATTTCAGTGTTTTTACTTGCTTTCTTTGCTCTTGTGTGTTTTTCTGTTAGTTTGTTTGGGGTGCCGGCCAGCGAACCGTGGTACTGTGCATGCTAAGCAAGTGCTTGGCCTTGGCCACACTCCCAGTCCTGGATTCTGTGTTGTGAAGTCACTTTTCTATATTCTTTCCATGCTCCACACTGGAGGTGTGCAATCAGCTTAATAAAAACTAGAGATTAAAAGTAAAATATGATGGTGCACACCTGTTGTCCCAGCACTTGGGAGGCTGAGGTAGAAGGATCAGGAGTTCAAGGCCAGTCTGGGCTACATGGAGAGTTCAAGATCAGTCTGAGGTACACAGTGAGACCCTCCCTCAAAATCTATAAGTAAGTAAATAAATAAATAAATGTACGTATGTAGGTAAAATATATTTACTCATTGCAATAATTTAAATATTTCCTCTAAAACCACAATAAAACTCAATGGGAAATGCTTTATAACTGTTTTTCTTTTTCTGTGTATTTTACTTGTTAATTCTTAGGGAAATTTTTGAGGTTTTGCAGCATTTCTGGGAATAGTTTTGATGGTAATGGGGAGACTAAAAGTTACAGGATTAACTGTCACAGTCATGTGTCATTTTGGGGAGTAGAAACTGGGTGTGGTGGTGAATGCCTGTAATCCCAGTACTCAGAAGGCTGTGGCAGAAGGACTGCAGTTGAGTTTGAGGGCAGCCTGGGCTACTCAGCAAGTTCAAGGTGAGCCTGAACTACATAGCAAAACTCTATCTCAAAAAGAAACAAAAACAAAAACCTTTGGGCGTGCAGAGCCAGTGTGGGCTGTCAGCCAAAGTCAGGAAAAGGACTGTCCTCCTCCTCTTTTCCTTCCCCATACACCAGCCTTAAGAGTCCACTCATCATGCTGCAGCTAACAGCACCAGGATGTTCCTGGGCACCGTCCTCTCCAAGACTCAGGCTCCATGACAGTCTGTTCCCCCAGCCCTGCTGGTCTCTGGGATGGGAGGGTAAAGAAAAGGCCAAAGCTCACACCTCACCGGCACCAAGGGAGGGTTCGCTTCTTAGAGGCTCTGGGATGCGGAAGAACAGACAGATCATGGACACTTAGAGCCATTAGCAGCTAAGAAAACTGAAGCCACAGCAGTGTGGTGGCACATGCCTGTAATTCTAGCACTCAGGAGGCTGAGGCAGGAGGATCGCCTTGAGTTTAAGGTGAGCCTGGGCTACATAGTGAGGTCAAGGCCATCCTGAACTCCATAGGGAGACCCTGTCTCAAAGAACAAACAAACAGACAAAAAAGAAAACTGGGGTCCTGATGAAATCATCACTTTTAAAGACAATTAACCAGTTTAGATCAAGTTATTTTAATAAGTAATACTTTTACAGTCTCAGCAAATTTAAAAATACAAAGTTGGAGAGTAGCAAGGCAACTTCTAGCCCTTGTTTCCCTTCAACCCAGTTCCCACAGCTCAGTGGATAATCAGAATATTTGCTTTTTGCAAATCCCCCAGATGACAATTACATGTGAATAGCAAATACAAATTTATCACTTCTGTTCCTTTTTTACACAAATGGTATTGTACTAACACACCACCATACTTTGCCTTTAAGCTTGGTCTCCCGTTTCCTAAGCCTGATTGTAATGTCACAGACATTCTTTCTCTAAGTAACTCAACACAAGTATTAGAGCACTCAACAAAATGAAGTCAAAACTGTCAGGGAACACACGCCAAAACTGTGAGTAGATTACTCAATTCCAGACAGATCATACCAGCTGGTCTCTCTAAGCCCTTAATTCTTCTCAGTATCACCTGGCCCTCGAATGACAGGATGGCAAACATCTTTCTCCTCTCCTCTATGGCTCTGTCCATATGCACCTGCGTACCAAGAAGCCTCTCCATGTGACCTCGGGGCAGGGGAGGTCACAGAAACAGTCTTGGTGTGTCATTTTCTTCCTCCTCACCTGTCTCTCCTCTTCTAAACATCACATTTGGTACTGAAGGAGCTATTTCCATTCCCACCTCTGCTCCACTGACATTGCCCAAGGTAACCATATTCTTCCCTTGCTACCAAACTCAAATGCAACTGTTCAGCTCAGAAGTTCTTTGACTTCTTGAAATCATCTGCAGTTACTGACGATTTGTTCTTTTCTAAACATGTTCTTCTTTGGGCTCCCATTTTTCAGTCTCTCTGGCATTTCTTTCTAGTCTTCTTTGCAGACTCTGGAAGGTCTTCACCATCCTTTTGATGCTCCAGGCTTTTAGGGCTCTGTCACACAACTGTATCTGCAGCTCAGATCTCTCCAGAACCCACTGGATGACTCTTGTGGTTCTGCCCGCGGACATTCCACACTCAACATCTGTAGAAGTGAAACTGCCATTTTCCTCCAAACCAGCCCTGGTTTGTGTGTTGAAGTTCTGGGAATGGTACCACCCAAATGTCTAACCCAGAGTTCCAGGTCACTCCTGAGCACTTACTTCTTCCCCTTGCCCTCCCATCCCAGTCAGCACCAAAGTCTTATCCTCTTGACTTTCTAAGATCTCTCAAACCTACTACAACCTTCAATTCCCCATCTACCCAGCCACTCTCCCCAGATAATTGCAACAACCTTGTCACTGGTCCTCTTGTCTCTACTCCTCCTTCCTCCAACCTAGTTGCCACACTGTAGCAGAATAATCTTCAACACAATACAAATCTAATCACATCACTCCATGGTGTAAAATCTATTAACAGGATTTTTAGAAAAAGACTCTAGCTGGCCATGGTGGTGCATGCCTGTAATACCAGCACTTGGGAGGCTGAGTCAGGAGGATCGCCATGAGTTCGAGGCCAGCCTGGGCTACACAGTGAGTTCAAGGCCAGCCTGCACTACACAGTGAGACCCTGCCTCAAAAAACAAAACAAAACAAAACAAAACCTCTAATAACAATGGACTACTACTCTGCCATAAAGAAGGATAAAGTTGAGGCATTTGTAGGTAAATGGATGCACCTTGAGACCACAATGTTAAGTGAATAAGTCAGACACACAAATTGAAATATTGCACAGTTTCTCTCATATGAGAAATCTGAAGTATAAATGAAGAGCAAAATAAAGGATTGATAATGCGAAGTAGGGAGATCTTTCTCAAATAGGAAGGGGAATAAGAAATGGAGGGGCAGGGAAGGAAGGGAAAAAGGTTTTAAAAAAGAGAATCAAAGAAAAAATGGAAAAAGAGCTTTTTCAAATGGAAAAGGGATTAAGAGTTGGAGGAAACAGGGAGCGATGGGAGGGGAAGGGAACAAAAAAAAGGGAATTAAGGGGCCGGTGAGATGGCTCAGCAGCGTAAGCGCCTGCCTTGCAAGCACGAGGGCCCGAGTTCGACTCCCGGATCCCACATACGAAAAAGGGGCTGGTGATATCGCTCAGCGGCACGGGTGCCTGTTGGCGCGCGAGGTCCTGAGGTCGACCCCCTGGTACCCACAAAAAAAAAAAAAAAAAGGAATTAAGATGAGTTATGTACATGTACAAACTCCCCACAATAATATGTCCTACAAGCATATACTAATAAAAATACAGCCAGACATGGTGGCACACACCTGTCATCCCAGCACTTGGGAGGCTGAGGCAGGAGGATTGCTGCGAGTTCGAGGCCAGTCTGGACTACAAAGTGAGCTCAAGGTCAGCTTGAACTGCATAGTGAAACCCTGTCTCAAAAACACAAAATAAATAAAACAAAATAAAATAAAAATACTATATTTTTTTAAAGACCCTAACAAGCCAATTTAAAAGTTCACCTGGGAAAACAAATATGCGAGAATAGCCTGGAAAAACTGATGAGAAGTAGCATGAAAGTGAACTAACCCTATCTGATTTTTAAAATGTAAGATAAAGCCTCAATAATTCATTAAAATAGTGTGATACTGGTACATGAATAGATCAACAAAAGGGAACAGGAAGTCTCAAAATATAATTAAACCTATATGAGAATTTAGCACATTACAGAGGTGCCATTTCAAGTTAATAGAGAAAAGATTATTCAAGAGACAGCATTAGAATAACTGTCCAGCAAACCAAAAACATTCAGCCAGATCCACACTCCTTCTCTTACATTAGCATAAGCTCCTAATGGGTCAAAGATTTTAAATTTTAAAATGAAGGCACAGGACTAGGGATATAGCTCAGAGGTAGAGCACTTGCCTCCTATGTACTAGGCCCTGGGTTCAATCCCCAACACAGCAAAATATAAATAAATAAATAAAGGCATGAAGTATTACAAGAAATGAAGGAAGACAATTTTCTAACTATGACAAAAACTTAGAAGCACTAAAAAAGAGACATAAAATTTTGATCCATAAAAATTTTTATATGCTTGCATGAAAAAAATTTCATCATAAAGTCAAATGGTAAGTGGCAAACTGGAAAATATTTATAAGTCAGATCACAGAAAAATGGCCACTTTTCCTAATGTACAAAAAGCTCCTAAAAAATCAATAAGAAAGCTGGACACAGTGGCACACGTTTATTATCCCAGCTACTCAGGAGGCGAAGGCAGGAGGATCACAAGTTTGAGGCCAGCCTAGGCAACTTGGTGAGACCCTGTCTCAAAATAAAAAAAAGCTGCTGGGAGCATAGCTCTGTGGCAGAGCACTTGTCTAGCATGCATAAGAGCCTGGATTCAAGTCCTAATACCACCCAAAAAAATCAGTAAGAATCAGATTATTCATAGTAAAAATAATACAAACAGCTCATAAACATAGGAAAAAGCACCTCACTCATAAGAAAAATGCAAATTAAAACTACACACAGATATGGTTTTTCATCTACAAAAGTAACAAAGATCAAAAAGTTTGACCAAACCCGGAACTGGCAAGGATGTGGGCAAACAGGCAGTCTCGTGCAGCGCAGGTTGGAATGTAAACTGTACAACTTCCAGGGCGGGAACTGGCAGTGTGTGTCAAAACTTTAAATGCATGTACACATTTCTTCATGTGTAGAAATTTTCCTTGCAGCTACACTTGGATGTGTTTGAAATTATGTATGTGTAAAATACATTGTAGCATAATACTTATGTAAATGAGGAACTAGTTGAATAAATTTTGTAAATTCATATAGAAGACTGTACTTACAAAAAAAAGAAAATGGTACTTTCAATGCGAAAAGACTAAGATACAGAAATGTATATGGTTATACACCTTCTGGGTAAAAGAATGGGGTGAATTATATGTGGTATGATCAAAATACATGGAAAATGTTTAAATTTTTTAAAAAAAGTATTACAGTAAAAGACACATTGCCATTAACCTCTCTCAAAATCCCCCACCACCACCCTTTTGCTTCGAGCACACTAATCCCATCATTCTGGCCACCTTCTGAAGCACCTCTGGAAGTTCTCTTTCCTGAGTGTCTTCATAGTGCATGCTGCTGCCAAGTGCCATCCAAAGCAAAGGCAGGCTCATAAAAACATCACGGCGTGTCCTTATCCACCTTATTCACCAGAGCTGGCACTGTGTGACTTCTGGATCTTCCCCAAAGTCAAAATGTGCTTGTTGCACATTTGTGTGCAACACAAATGAAAGGTAAAGGTTTTGTTTTGTTTTGTTTTGTTTTTCAGGTGAACATTTTGAATCAAGCAGGCAGCCACTACAATGCAACTAAAGATACTCATGAAGGAAGACTTCCAGAACTGCTTCAGAAAGTGGCCAGAATGATGAGATAAGTGTGTTTGAAGAAAGGGGGAGTATTTTGAGGAGGATTAATGACAATGTATCTTTTACTGTAGCAAAAATTTTAAGTTTAAACATTTATGGTGTGGTGGATTTACTAATGGTCAATTTTAGTGGGACTGCCCAACTGAACTGAGCCAGGGTGGTCTGGGTGTGGAAGACCCACCTGAGGATTATTGCCAATGGCATAAAAGGAGAATGGGAAGGGAAGATTGTATGCTGCTGATTTCCCAGGAGAAGGTTTGTTGTGGCTGGTTTTCCTGGTATGAACTCAGCTCTTCTCAGAGGAGGAGGAGCTCGAGTCCTCACTGTCGCTGTCACCGGGGATGGCTGCTGTTCTTTGGGGGAGCTCTGGTCTTCGCCTTGAGTGTTGTTTCCTGGCTCCAGTGCAGATCCCTCAGTCTTCTGGCACAGATCCTTCACTCCACCAGCACACTTTCTAGCTTCCACCACTGGTCTTTCAGTCTTCCTGGTACAGATTCTTGATACAGACTTGCATGAGACATTGCCATGGGATCCAAGCCCTCGGCTGGATTCTTCGGGTCTCTAGCACATGGACAGATCTCTTGCATTCGTCTGCATTTGACTTTTGGGGTGAATATTATAAGATACACCTGTAAGTTTGTGTGTCCTGTATCAAATCTATTCCCTTGGAAACCACTGACTACAACACATGGTATTTTTCAATCACGCCTCACATAGTCACATTTACCAATATGTACATAACACATCTCTAAAGGAATGAATGTGACAAAACTGTCTGCCTGTGGGGAGTGGCTGGGTGGCTAGGTCAGAGATGGAAGGGACACTACAGACTGCACTCTCTTTGGCTTATTTTAATTTTGGACCTCATGAATATATCCTCATATATATCTAACCAAAAACATGTAATTCAAAATCAAAGACTATTTCATAAAACTATATAATACAGACACAGAAACTCAGGGGAATAAACAGCTGTACCAGTGGAACAAAACAGAATGAGATATATAAAAATAAACTATTCAAAAGTTAAGATAATAGGGGTGTAGCTCAGTCATAGAATACCTGCTTGGCACACCCGAGGCCCTGGGTTTGACTCCTAGCAGCACAAAAAGAAAAAAAAGTGAAAAATTGAAATAATAATTTGGCCATAGAGGAAAAAAGGGGATCTCTGTCCCAAATCTCACATCAAAAAATTCCAAAATAATAACAGTATTAGAACAAAATATGGGTACAACATAAGGGTGAATGTTTGAGAATCCTTGGAGTTATGAAGTCTACTCAAAGCATACTTGAAAAGGGGCATGGTGGCCCATGCCTGTAATACCAGCACTGGAAGGCTAAAGCAGGAGAATTCCAAGTTCGAGGCCAGCCTGGGCAATTTAGCAATACCTTGTCCCAAAATAAAAAGTAGAAAAAAGGGCTGAGGAAAGCAACTCAGTGCAAAGACCCTGGGTTCAACTCCCAACACTAGGGAAAAAAATAACATACTAGAAATGGTAACGCAGAAGGTACAAACAGATCAACACATTTTACTCATTAAACAAGCAGAAAAATCCCAAACAAAGATTACTAAATAGAGAAAATATTTGGAATATACAGGGAAGACTATAATGGAGAGCCATTAAGGTGTCCTCCAATGATCCCCACCTCTGCTGTTCACACCTTTATACAACCCCTGCCTCTGTGTGTGGCAGGACCTGTGACTTTTCTCTAACCAACAGGATACAGCCATGGTGACAGAATGTCATTCTCATGATGATGTTATGACACTTGTAAGGGTCTACCTCGATAGCAGAGGCACCAGAAAGATGACTCCTCAGTTGCCCAGAACCAGTAAGCTGCCATGAAGTTGTGGCCATGTTGGAAAGGCCACAAGGCACAGAAGCACACGTGGCCTGCAGGAGCTAAGAGTGGCTACCAGCAAGGGATGCCAGCCAGGTCCCAGAGGCAGCTGGGAAGCACATCTCTAGTCGAGTCCCTGAGGGTACCACAGCAACAGCCAGCATTTGCACTGCAGCCAGGTGAGACTCAGAAGCTGAGAACCCAGGTAAACCACGCCTGGGACTTCTTAACTACAGAAACTGTCAGATAATCTATGTGTGATGTTTTAAGCCACCAAAATTGTGGTTATTTAAATATAGAAATATAAAAGTAATACACAAAGCCAATTTATTAACATACAATAGAGCTCATACAAACTAATAAAAAAATAAAGCACTCAATAGAAAAATGAACAAAAGACAAACATAGCCTACAAAACAGGAAATACAAAAGGGCAAAGAAACATAAAGAAATGTTCAATCTGTCTCATGTGTTATATCCCCAGCAATTTAGAATAGCGCTAGACATGCAGGGTCATTTGGTATTTATTTGGTGAATATGTGTCACTTACAATTAAATGCCAATTTAAACAATAAGATGCCATTTTTTACCTATTAGAGTCTTGAATTAGATGAATATGGATACAGGTTAAGTAGGCATCTCTCCAAATATGATGTACAAATGGTCAACAAGGATGTGAAAAGGTGCTCAGTCTCACTGATGAAGTCTCACCTCTCACCATTAGGACAGCTACCACAACAAACAGATAAAACATCAAACCAATAAAACCAGAAAACAACTATTAAGAATCAGACAAATCAGAACCCCTTACGCACTGTTGGTGGGAACGCAAAATAGGGTGACTGCTATGGAAAACAGTATGGCAGTTCCTTTAAAAACTAAAAATAAAGCCAAGCATGATGACACTTACCTGTAATTCAAGCTACTCAGGAGGATCAGTTAAGCCCAAGAGTTTGAGGCCAGCCTGGGTGACCCAGCAAGACCCCACCTCAAAACAAGCAAAACTAGGGCTGGTGAGATGGCTTAGCGGCGTACGCGCCTGCCTGGCAAGCGCAAGGGCCCGAGTTCGACTCCCGGAACCCACATACGAGAAAAAGGGCCGGTGATATAGCTCAGCGGCACTGGCACCTGCTGGCGCGCGAGGTCCTGAGGTCGACCCCCGGTACCCACAAAAAAAAAAAAAAAAAAAAAAAAACAAGCAAAACTAAAAACAGCATATGATTCAGCAATCTCACTTCTGGGTATATATCCAAAAGAACTAAAAGCCGAGTCTTAAAAGAAATATTTGTACAACCATTTTCATAGCAGCATTATTCACAATAGCCAAGGGGTGGACACAACCCAAATGTCCATCACCACATGGATCGGCAAACTAAATGTGGTGCTTACATACAATGGAATATTACTGTGTCTTAAAAAGGAAAGAGGGCTGGTGAGATGGCTCAGTAGCGTAAGCGCCTGCCTGGCAAGCGTGAGGTTCTGAGTTCGACTCCCAGTACCCACATAAAAGGAAAAAAAAGGACCAGTGATATCACTCAGCGACACAAGCACCTGCTGGCAAGCACAAGGTCCTGAGTTTGACTCCTGGTACCCACATAAAAAAGAAAAGGAAAGGAATCCTGTCACTGTAACGTGAGAACACTATGCTAAGTGAAGTAAGTTGGTCACACAAAGACAAATTGTGTATCATCTGAGTACCTCATTTTTTGAGGCACCTAGAAGAGTCAAATTCATAGAAGCAGAAAGTAGAAGGGTGAGGTGGGTACAGTTTCTATTTGCCAAGATGAAAAAGTTCTTGAGATATTTTTTGCACAACAATGTGAATGCACTTTACTGTTCTCTTAAAAATAATAAAGATGCACAGCAAAGGAAACCACCAACAGAGTGAAGTGACAATATAAAGCACGGGAAAAAACTTTTGCCAGCTACTCCTCAGACAATGGGCTAATATCTAGAATATATAAAGAACTCAAAAAAATTAGATCCCCCCACCCAAATTTAAAGACCTAATTAAAAAATGGGCATCTGAAATGAATAGACAATTCTCAGATGAAGAAATACAAACGGTCAATAAATACATGAAAAAATGTTCAACATCGCTGCCCATTTGAGGAATGCAAATTAAAACAACACTGAGATTCCATCTCACTCCAGAAAGAATGGCTGCCATCAAGAACTCAACCAATAATAAATGCTAGCAGGACTACAGGGAGAAAGGAAACCTTTTCCATTGTTGGTGGGATTGTAAACTGATATAACCACTATAGAAATCAGTATGGAGATTCTGCAAAAAACTATAAGTAGAAATTCCATTTGACCCAGCTATTTCCCTTATAGGTATCTTCCCACAAGAGTTAAAGACCTCATACCACAGTGATGTATGCATGCCCATGTTTATAGCAGTGCAATTCATAATAGCTAAATCTTGGAAGCAGCCTATATGTTCATCAACAGATGAATGAATAAAGAAAATGTGGTGTTTATACACAGTGGAGTACTACTCTGCCATAAAGAAGGATAAACTTGAGTCATTTGTAGGAAAATGTATGCGCCTGAGACCATAATATTAAGTGAAGTAACTCAGACACACAAATTTTATGAAATAAAAGATAGGTAATAGGAAAAAAGAGAGAGAAAAAAAGTATTATAATCCAGTGCAGACAATGTATCTAAAAGAATACCTTGATTTAGTATAATTGTCTTACATGTTTTATATGTTCTTTGGCCTATTAGTTTGGTTTTCAACCTGTACATATGATAATTAAATTGGGGGAGGGTGGTTTTGGTACTGGGAATCAAACTCATGACCTCGCGCTTGCAAGGCAAGCACTGCACCACTAAGCTATATCCCCGGCCCATTAATTTTATGAGATCTTATAAATGAATGAATCTGATGGTAGAAAATAAAAGGGGGGTGGAGGGAAAGGAAAAAAATGTTATATACAAGTACCAATTCCCTACAATGAATGTAATCATCACGTACTGCAAACATGTACTAATAGCTGGGTGTGGGGGCGCATGCCTGCAATCCCAGCACTTGGGAGGCTGAGGCAGGAGCATTGCCACAAGTTAAAGGCCAGTCTCAACTACATAGTGAATTCAAGACCAGCCTGAACTATATACTGAGACCCTGTCTCAAAAAAAAAAAAAGTACTAATAAAAGTTAATAATAATAATAATAATAATGATCTTTGATCCCAAACACTACAAAATAATACAATGATGATGATGGTATTAACAAATTTACCTGTTTTGACCACAATTTTTTAACAAACTGATATATCCAGTGGTGAAGAAGATATGAAGAAATGGATATTCTCATAATATTGGTGGAAGTAGAAACTGATACTACCTTTAGAGGAGCTAATTTAGCAATATCTACCTTACTTATAAATGTACAAACACTTGCACTCAGCTGTTTTCCTTGGCTAAACCTATCCCACAGACACCCTTAGGTGAACACCCCAAGATCTATCACAAAGCTGTTCCCTGAGGCTTTGCTTTGGAATAGTGAACAACAAGACACAATTTAATGTCCCTCAGTAAAAAGTCTAGCATGTAAATGCGGGACAGCTGGGTAAAGTTATACAGTGCTGCCACTAAAAAGAACAAAAGGCTGTGGAGACTACTCAGTGGTAGAATCATAGGCCCTGGGCTTGATCCCCAGTACAGCAAAAATAAATAAATAAGAAAGACAAAAGAACATAGAACTTTATGCACTGATACGAAAAGATGGCTAAGCTGTATGGAGTTCTGTCTTGAAGGTGCAAGTTATTTAGTATGGCATGATTCCACGCATGTAAAGAGAAAGTATGGGTATCCACATACATGCTTACACACACAGGAACCTCTTGCAAGAGTGCAAAAGCAATAGGTACCTCTGGGGGTTAGGACAGCAGGAAGGTATTTCTGATTTTCATCGTATATGCTCCTATATATTTGAGTTTTTACAACAATATGTACTTTTATAAAAATTCAGAATAAAAGGAAAAGCAGGTAACAAATAAATAGTTCTCCAATGGCTTTACCTTGCCTCTAAGACAAAATTCAAATTCCTTAATAAAAAAGTGAAGTCCTTCCTAATCTGGTTCCTGCTTCCGCTCTGGCTTGTCTTTCTCCACTCCCACCTCATACTCAATCCATGGTTCTGTCTCACCAGACTTAGTTCCTCTGACCCGACACACTTTCTCCTTGGCTGCTGAAGGCTGTTTCCTTGGCTCAGGACCCTCCGGGCTCCAACCATCACAGTACAGCCCTCTGCCCCATGCGCACAAACCCACTGCCTCCACCTCCAGGAAGCCAGCCCTGGCCTAGACAAGGCAGGCTCCATGCAGACCTGTCCTGCCACCCTGGCTCCTCACTTGGGGGCTTTATCACATGGTGTCACAACAACTTGTAAAATCACCTGTCACTCCCACCAGACTGCAGTTCTGCCAAGCAGTGACCAGGCCTGTCTGGGTCATTGCTCTATCTCTAGCATCAAGCATTGTCTGGTACACAGACTAGATTCAATAAACATCTGTTAAATTGGACTTTTATTACCAAAGAAATAGAGCCACATTACAGATATTCCTTGTTTAACGACCTGTTTAACTACTGTGTGGACTTACAACCAGGAACACTGTTTGGACCTACGACCCACTGCTCAGACTTACAATCTGTCTTTTTTCTGTACACTTCTGTACATCTTGTTTATAGAGCCTCACTGTCTTGTTCTGGTACGGTACACCTTGTTTATACAGTACTACAATTTTTGCTAATTGTAGTGTGTAGTATAGTACTGTAGTTTTATGTTCTGTTCTACGTTACAGTACTGCATGTAAGAGTTATGCAAATAAAAGCAAAGTCATCAAGTTGGAGTTTCCTTTGTTTTGAATATTGTGATGTACATACTATACAATTCCTCATTTATCAACCAATTTATTTAACAACCTAGTTCCAGGACCGGAGCACAGTCATTAAATGAGGAACGTCAGTATAGACAAGTCAGGATCACAGAAAGAGGGGAGAGATTATATTCCCACCATCCAAATGCAACCACTGTATATGCAGTGTTTTTGTTCTCTAAGTGTATTTTCTCATAGCTGTAGTCCCAAGTTGGACATTTCCACAAGACTCTTCCACATAGTCATCTTGGTTAGAGAATGCTTTGTTGCACACTTCGAATGAAGCACAAGCCTTTTGTAAGCCAAAGTAAAGACCATCGTTTTTACCATCAAGTAATACGTACAAGAGGCCAAAGTCATCTCGGACCCATTCCTATCACTAACCTCTTATTTCTGGGGACTTTTATTTTGTACTTCATTAATTACTAAATTGCTTGAACTCTTAGGAGGATGCATTACTATAATAGTAATACCTTTTTTTAAAAAGGCAGGCCGGTGAGATGGTTCAGTGGAGTAAGTGCCTGCCTGGCAAGCACGAGGGCCCGAGTTCAACTCCCGGATCCCACATACGAAAGAAGGGCCGGTGGTATCGCTCAGCGGCATGGGCGCCTGCTGGCACACGAGGTCCTGAGGTCGACCCCTGGTACCCACACACAAACACACACAAAAAGCATTGTCTTCATTTATAGCTTGCTGGGTTGGCTTCTAAAGAATTATTTTTCTTTTCTCAAAATAATCATTGTAAAAGAGTGTTACTAGAACATTAATGTGTAACATATGTATCACTGAAGAAACTTCCTTGAAGATGTCCTGACAGCAGTGAAGATGAGAGGAAGAGACCAAGAGCCAAAGTATCTCTGTGGCAGAGCACTTGCCAAGCCTGTGTGAGGACCTGGGTTCCATCCCCAGCACACACACAAAAGAAAAAAAGAACAAGAGCTCATACTGGCACCCACATATTCCCTGCCTACTTCCCTCCTGGGGGTCTACAAAAAGAAGTTCAAGAATCTGAGACGAAACCCATATAAGATGTATGTGAATCCTCAGAGCATGTCCGGGCCCTCCCACATGCCCCACTACCCTCGGCCCTTACCTCCACTCTGAGATTAGAGGTTGGCCATGAGGGAGGAGACCCAGGCAGGGGCTAGGCTGTGTTGCCCATTACTTGACAGTATTTTCAGTGATAGTAAAATAGCAGTATTGGAGTGGCAGTGTCAAAAGACATTAGACACAAATGTGGTAGGTCCTGCAGCTGTGTGAAAACCTCACATACTCCTATCATCAACAGCTCATACAATTTGGTACCCCTTTTAAATTTATTTTTTGCTTAACATACTAATACAGCTATCTTTCCATGTAGCTACAGGGTCTTTTCATTCACAATGTTAAGCTGCACAGAGCAGACACATCATATAATAAAATCTATTATTCACTACAGTAAACTGCAGTCCATATCGCAGTAAATATTGCAAATTATCAAGACTAACTCATATCCTGGATTATTCTCTCAGGATATAGTTCCCAAAGTAGAATTCATCAACCAATATGAGTATCTTAACATTCTTCATGCTAATCTGAAATACAGTCTCACACTCATTTCAAAAAGATATACACCAGAGTTTGTCTGTAATCCCAGCACTTGGGAGTCTGAGGCAGGAGGACTGCCACAAATTTGAGGCCACCTGGGCTATATAGTGAGTGCAAGGCCACCCTGAACTACATAGTGAGACAGTCTCCAAAAAGAAAAACAACATATATATATATATATATATATGTACACTAATTTACAATGTCTATAATGACATATGCAAGAACAAATTTCATTACACTTTACCAACACTGAGAATTAACTCAATTTTTTTTCCTAATTTAATGTGTGAAAAGGCTAGATTATTTCTTGGACAATAAATGAACCTTCACTGATATTTACAACGTTCCAGGCATCATGCTAGACAGTACACACACATCATCTCATTTACTCCTCACAACTGAGAATTGGTGCTATCACCATCCCCATCTTTTTTTTTTTTTTTTTTTTAAACATCTTTTTTTTTTTTTTTTTTTTGTGGGTACCGGGGGATCGACCTCAGGACCTCGCACGCCAGCAGGCACCCGTGCCGCTGAGCGATATCACTGGCCCCTTTTTCGTATGTGGGTTCCGGGAGTCGAACTCGGGCTCTTGCGCTTGCCGGGCAGGCGCTTAAGCCGCTGAGCCATCTCACCGGCCCACCATCCCCATCTTACAGGGAGGAAAATAAGGCTCAGAAAGTTCAAGTTCCTGAGTGCAGAGCTCAGGAAGGGCGGAGACACTGAACCCAAGCTGTAAAGCTTCTGAGTCCACACTCTAACCACTCCTCCTGCCTATGCTGCCTCACTTGTTTCAATCTACCTCCCCAAAGTTTCTTTATTAGTTTAGTTTCCTATTTCCCAATTTTTCTATCCATGGCAAATGCAAACAAATCCAGAGGACCAGCTTGGAAGTTGGGGTTTCAGAGATAAAGGTTTTTGTTTGTTTTGGTTTTCGCTGTAGTAGGGATAGAGCCCAGGGATGTTCTACCACTGAGAGCCATCCCCAGCCCTTCTTGTTTTTTATCTTGAGACAGGGTCTTGCTAAGTTGCCCAAGCAGGGCTCAAACTTGTACTCTTTCTGCCTCATTCTCCAGAGTAGCTGGGATTACAGTGGTGCACAACCACACCCAGCCAGAGATATTTTGATAATGTGCAAGACAAGATTTGTAGTGATAGCAGATCAAATCAAGAAAACACCTATAGTAATGTAGGCCTTGCCTCAAGGCCTTCACAGCCGGCCTTTACCCCAAGGCTGCAAAGCTCTGCAACGCTGAGTGCCACAGCCTACAGAGCCGGACGTAAGGCAAAGAAAATCACAGAGAAGGTCAAGCTTCTGGCCCCCAACCTGTGCCAGAAGTTCCTAAAGAACTATCTCCACTTCATCCCTGTGTGAAGGCGAGACAGCAGCTAGTATCAGTCCTAAGCATGTTATTGGGTTAACAAATGAAGAAATCAGGAAATGTTTTCTTTTTTCTTCAAGAAATACTCCGGTTGAATTTCCTCAACAGGTTTCAACTTCTGCATTCACAGAAAATAGTTCTCTTTCAGTAACTCAACAAAAGAACAAAGCACTACCCAAAAGACAGCTGGGAGGTACAACCAGTTACAAGAACGGACTGCAGGATCTGAGCCTGGACTTCAGATCTGGCTTGGCCACTTAGGACTGTGTGGGAGGAGCTGCCTGACTTTCTTAGCCTCCATCATCCTGGCATCAGGAAGGACAGTGTCAGCACCTGCTCTGGGGATACAAGGAGGACCCAACAACACAGACAGAGCACTGAGCCTTCGTGCCTGAAACACATACAAACTGAGCACTTTTCCCAAGCAGTGGTAGTGATAGAAGCTGTAGCAGCATACGGTAAATACTGATGGTAGGAACCTTATTTGAAAAAGAAGAAGGGACGTAGAGAGGAAAGAAGGAAGACAGAAGTAAATTTACTTTTCCATTTCATTCAGAAACAAAGAACAAACAGAGTAGACAAATAGTACAAAGTAGTTGGAAAACTTCAGACAAAGTGAGCAGACTTTGGGTTTTGCACCAGCTACTTACTAGCTCGGTAACTTTAAGCTGATTACCTAATTTTTTTGTTGTTGTTCTCAGATTTTGTTGTTGTTATTTGTTTGCTTATTTTGTGGTACTGGGGATTGAACCCAGGGCCTTCACAGTGAGCTACATCCCAGCCGTTTTTTACTTTTTGAGACAGGATCTCACTAAGTGGCCCCAGCTGGGTTCAAACTTAGTGCTTTAGTCTCCTGAGCTGGTGGGCTTACAGCTGTGCACCACTGCACCCAGCTACTGCTTTCAGTTTTTGATCTCTGCACCCAAAGAGCTACAGAGCCCACTCTCATCCTATAAATTCTGATTTGCCTGCAAGGACAAGCAGTCATTATGGAAAGATGCCTGTCCCAAATTAGAATCAGTTGTTATTGGCAAAAAAAACCTGGGGAACGCTATGCTATGTCTCTCATAAACGTTTCCTTTTTCATAATAATCTGCCTGTTTAATTCTGAACTACATTTTAACTTGCAAGCTGCTTCAAAATTTGCACTTTTTAAATTTTATTTTTTCTTTGAATTAACACAGAATTGTACATATTAAAATGTTTAAATGATAGTTCTCAATTAATTAATTCTAAATAAACCTCAAAAGCTGCCAGAGCCAGAACAGGCACATGCTGGTGGAACTGTCTCTTGAGCAACTCCATGAAAGACAAAATGGCAGGAGATACTGAGGAGAGATAAGCCACTGAGTCAGCACCCCCAGATCGGCTTGGCTTGGTATGGAAGGAAAAGCCTCCCCTCCTCCATGCTGCTGATCTTTTGGACTCTTGGGGTCTGGCGTGTTCCCTCCCCTCAGGCTGCCACCCCCCAGCAGTGCCTTTCCTGACCACTGTCCAGTGTGAAACTCCCAGCTGGGTGGCGGAGTGAAGCCTAACCCAGGGACAGATTTCTTCAGTAGTCCAGAAAAGTTTGCCTAGGACTGAAGGCAGGATTAAACTAATAAAAAGATTTCCCAGGAGGCCAAGGTAGTGAATAAACAATATAACTTAAGAGAGAGAACCAACCAAAAGTGACCCTGAACTAGGATCTGAAGGCCCCAAGAAAAAGGCACCTTTCCAGACTGAAAAAAAGGAAGAATAAAACACTTTTCCTAACAAAAATGAATTGATTGTGTGTGCACAGTCTTGTTTAATTTGCTAAATAAGAGCAAAGGCCTGGGAGAGATAAGCCTGGGTTAGAATCCTGACGCAGTCACTTCCCACTTGTGTGACCTTGGGAGTTACTGTTTAAGCATCTGTAAAATGGGGGTGATAGTACCTATCTCAGAAAGCCCGCAGGAGGATTAGATGATACAGGGTTCATGAGCACTGCACTCTCCTCGCCACTGCTGGACTTCCTCCAACAGCCAGGCTGTAGCTCAGAGAGGGAGCACTTTGCATGTACAAGGCCCTGGGTTACAGCCCCGGCACCAACGCAAACAACTCCTGTGTAAGGTCTGTGGAGAAGTTTTTTCACTCATAGTCAAGAAAACTAGCAGAAAGAAGGCAGTTACCATAGGGACTGCCTCCAAAGAGGTTTCCAGGAGAAAATGGGAGGAGAGAGCTTTCTGAAGTCACATTCCCAAGAGGCTGGGGTAAGGACAGAAAGAACTGAGACATTAGCTGTTTGTTGTAAAGGCAGCCAACTTGTACACCCAGGGAGTTCTGTGAAGCAGACGATTGTCTTGGAACAGGAAAGCACTGCAGTGTGTGGCATCAGGGCTTGTGAAGAATCTTCTGCAAATGGCATTCTGACTCTTAGAAAACATCGCAAGTAATAATTCACAACTAAAGCTTTATTTTAAAGATTAAAATATAAAAACTGCCTGTTTCATAACATAAGGACCAATTCTAACTCCCGCCTATTGTGAAATTTTCTAGGGAACTGGAACAAAACTTTGGCTCATCCTACTGCCAAAACATGTGGCAACTTAAAAGTTTGGTTTGAGACAATCACTACTTTAAATATCATGTTTCTTCTCCCTCTTTTACAACCTGGCAGTCAGAGGCTGGGATCAAGGACAGAGGTCTGCTGCATGTTAACATGATTTGAATTTTACTTGGAATCAAAATGCAAGGTAATCTGGAGACCTCACTTCTGTCCTGTCCTAGCCCTGCCACTGCCTGGGTATCTTCCTTCTGGTACTCTCTCTCCTGGGAGTTGCATTGAGACAAGCATTACTAGCCAGCCTGCCTGACCCTGGCACGAGCCAAAGAAAACTTCAAAAGGGGTTTTATTCAGTCATTGAGGAATTACTAAAATTGGACTAGCCTTATTTGAAGGAGCTTCATATAAACAGCAAAAGCTTGGTTCTCTAACCTGCATAGGATGCCTGCATAGAAAGACAAGGAGAGTGATATTAACAATTTCTTGAAATCGTATAGAAGGCAGACACACCCACCTCTACTGCTTCACTCAACAGAAGTTTCACAGGAACTTTGCAATATTTATTGAGCAGTAACTATATGTTGGGCATTATTCAAAGGATATACATGCCTTAACCAATGTAATCCTCACAAATTTATCTTCAGTGCTCCCACCCACTGCTTACAGATAAATGAGCTGAGGCACAGAGACAGGAAGGAGCTTGGCTAAGGTCCCAGCGCTAGTTTTTAGGAAGCTGCTAATGAGACCCCCACAGTCTGACTTCAGAGATTGCGCTCTTGACCACCATCCTAAGACACCATGCAAAGCAGGAAAACTGCACTGAATTTATGCATTGGATGACAGGTTGTAAATATTTATGGAGGAGATTTTCTGACGCTGCTGTATCAAGAAAAGGACTTGCACAATATTCAAAGTACCTGAAAGACCCATTGTGTTGAACACTCAAGTGGTTTATAAAAGTTCTTGTGGGGGCGGGGGTCACTCAGGATTGAACCTATGGGTGCTCTACCATTGACCTACATTCCCACCCCACTCCTTTTTTTAAATTTTGAGAGATGGTCTTGCCAAGTTTCTGGCCTTGAACTAACGATCCTTCTGCCTCAGTCTCCCAAGTAGCTGGGGTTACGGATGTGCGCTATCAGACCTGGCACAAGGCAATTCTTGTGTGAGACACCTGCATCAATCAAACCTAGACCTTAGAGACAGGAGCACTGGTGATTCACTCAAGGGCCCTGTACTTATTGTTCAGACTCACACAAGACCTGCAGCTCGGGTAGGCAACATCTGTGTGCCGCTGTCATTCCCCAGTGCTGCAATACTCAGAACCTGAAAGATCTGCAGAGCTGACAGCCTGATAGGAAGTCTCACAGTTTCAGAAGAGCCTGCCAGCTTCTCACCATATGAGTTATGTGTCTAGCTTCCAAGCCTGCCTTTGGAGTTGAGCCCACAGGAGACGTCTGAAGCATGCATCATCTGCCCTCTCCATACTGCACAGGGACAGGTGACTAAGCTGAAAGCAAAGTGCTCACAGGAGAGGCAATGTATGCCTTATAACTTGGAGCTGAGCCCAAGAATTCCAGAGTTTTTTTGAAATTTCTGGTTATGTGGCCAAAGCCTGGGAAATATTTGGGTTTACCTGGCTCTGAGAAAATATACACGCTTTCAAAAATCTGCTAAAACCAATGCTGAGGGCCACCATCAGTGATGTGGTGGGATTCAGAGCTGGGATTCAGAGCTGTCTGAACAGACATCCCACAAAGTTCTAGTCCTTGGTAAATATTTCCTAAGTGAATCAATCTGTATTCTCATTGACTTTATCAATCACCAACACTACACCTCTAACAATAGGAATAGAAGAGATTGCAAAAAACATCATCGAACAACAAATGATAGTGTGAGGAAAACTATTTGTAATACAACATGTATCTCTAATATTTAAAGGACATTTACAACTTGATTACACAAAAAAAAAGAAAGAAAAAGAAAGGAAAAGAAAAGATAAGAAAAGAAAAAACTGCAAAGGTTATAAACAGGAAATCCTCAGAAGAGGAAGCCAGAATGGCCAACAAGTAATATGAAAAATTTCATCCCCACCAAATGATCATGAAAACATATATGAAAATAAAATATCCATGATCTTATGTAATGCTTCTAATAACCTTAGAGGTAGTCATTAACCACTGATTCATTGATTCATTCATTCATTCATTACTGGGGACTAAACTATAGCCTTGGCATGGAGCTTTATCTTTAGCCCATTTTGGGACAGGATATCACTAAATTGTCAAGTTGCCCAGGCTGGGCTCAAACTTGATATCCTCCTGCCTCAGCTTCCCAGAGTGCCAGAATTACAGGCATGCACCACCAGGCCCAGCTCACTGTCCACAACTGAGGAACATGAAGCTTGGAGAGGCTTTAACTCAATCTACAATTGGCCTAGCTAAGACCAAAACACAGACCTGTCTAATAAAAGCCTATGTTCGTTCTAACACATGCTGCCCTGTCCGAATATTTGTGTAGTGACTCAGATCCTGTTGAGCAAGCCATTTACCCTATTAAGACTCTGTTTTCCATTTGTAAAATGGGAATCACAGAAATCTCTTCACATAGGTCACTGTGAAAATTCAATGCTGCATATGTAATGCTTGGAGTAGTACTGACACACAGGTAAACATTCAACTGTCAAATTTACTCATCCAACAAATATTTATTGAACTGGCCAGGTATTGCTAGACTTGGGAAATATAGCAGTGAACAAAAGCATCTTTGCCTCGTGGAGCTTACGTTCTGATGGAGCATACCAAATATAAACTTTTAAAAATATATGGTATATTGGACAGTGATATGTGCTAAGCAGAAAAATAAAGCAGGAAAAAAGGTAGAAGGAATTATGATATTCCAGGGGGAATGTTTTACTGATGGGTATCATTTGAAAGAAGAGCAAAGGGAAGTGAGGATATAAGCTATTCAAATGCTTGGAAGAACATCCTTGGCAGAGAGCTTCCAGGGAGGGTTTAAGGAATACAGATAGGCCAGTGTGTGGCCAGGCATGGTGTTGCACACCTGTATCCCAGCTACCGGGGAAGCTGAGGCAAGAGGACTGTAAATTCAAGTTCAACCTGGGCAACTTAGTGAGACCCTATCTGAGAACAAAGTAAAACAGGCTGGGGGCATAGCTCAGGGGAAGAGCACTTGCCTAGAATGCATTTGGCCTTGGGTTCCGTCCTGAGGTTGGGAGGGGAGGTGGCTGAAGAGGAGTGAGAGGAAAGTGTTGGCCCCATGTGAGCTCCTATGAGAGAGCAGAGGTAATGGGGCCTCCAAGGGCTCCATCTGCACGTCCCACTTTTGCTCTACACTGAGTGAAATGAGAGGCCACTGGAGGACTCTGAGAAGGGAACAGATGTCCTTTGGCTCATGTTCTGAAAGATGGCTCAGATGGCAGTGTTGAGAATCACTGAATGGGGGCAGGACTCTCCTGCTTTGCAAGAAGTGAGAGAAGAGGCAACAATGGGTCAGAACACGGTACTCCAATCCTAAAGTAGAACCAGAATCTGCTGCAGGCTCAGAACTGCAGAGTGGGAGAACAAGAGTTAAGGCTGACTGTAAGGTTCTGGCCCGAGTAACTGGAGGAACGAGCTGCCTTTACTGAGATAAGTGGGCAGAACAGAGGCTTCCTGAGTGTAGGCCCTGCAGAACCAGGGGGAACGTAGCAAAGTGCTCCAGAATCTGATTGGAAAGGCAAGGTGGCAGCTGGCATCAGGAAGTGCACTGGTCACTGAGTTTCAGGACAGGACTTCAGTCTCTGGGAGGGAGGCTTATAAAAATAAGGCACAGGGAAACAAAGGTTACCATGGGATTCCAGCACCAAGGATGCAGACAAGATTCCAGTTATTAGAGCAGAGACACAAGGCCAACAGTGGCAACTTGATGCCAAATTACTGAGTGTGCAGTGGTCTCAGTCCTTCTGCCTCAGCCCAGGCTGGACCTAGAGACAGGCAAGAAGTTGGCTAGTCAGGAGCCAAGTGGCCCGGGGGCCCCGGGAAGAAGGCCACAGCAGAGCCAGAAGCCACACAGATCTGACTCCATCTGCACCCAATCCACAGCCAGAGCATTGGGGTGGTGCTGGCACCTTACAGACTGATTCTGTGCTTGATCAGATCACCGCACAGCAAGCCCAGACATGCAGGAGTGCGGGTCCCTGCAAGAGGGGTACTATTTTGTCCCAGATGCCTCTGGGGGACAGATAGAGGATAGGAAGGGTTGGGGTGCTAGTTTGCCAGGGGATTGTGAAATAAAAGCAAGACATGTTCTGGGGACCAGATGGGAGGCAACTGTAGCTATCACCACCTCCCTGTCAGCAAGAGGGGAAGCAAGCTCAACGGGAAGAGTCTGGAAAGTGGGGGAGGGAGGAGCTGCCCCCCCGACTGTGATGTTGGTGGCTGACAGGGTGGGTGTTTCTTCTTTAGAGTACAAGGTTAAGCTGAGATATTTATCACTGATCTAAGCAATGTCTCTTTTGCTAAATCTGTTTTCAGACTCCCAAACACTCATTAGACTACACATTTTTTTTTCTAGCTAGAGTATATGACACCCACCAAAATACAAAGAATTTCTTTTAAAATTACAGCAAGTAAGGGGAGAGCCTCTTCAGCTCACTGTCTGATGATTCCATCAATATATATTTTCTTATTTTAGTATAAAGATAGACAGATAGATACCATTTCATGACTCATTATAAAGAATAACTCCTTCGGTTGGCACTAAGAACAAAATTGGACTTATTTTCCAGAAATGATAACTTAATATATTCAATCTAATAATATATTAGAAAGTAGGTAACACTTGCAAACATCCAACGAACTCCTTTTTCTTTTATTTTCTTTTTATGTGGGTACTGGGAGTCGACCTCAGGACCTCGTGCTTACCAGCAAGCGCTTGTGCTGCTGAGCAATATCACTGGCCCCTTTTTTTCCTTTATGTGGGTACCGGGAGTCGAACTCAGGACCTCATGCTTGCCAGGCAGGTGCTTATGCCACTGAGCTATCTCACCAGCCCAAACTCCTTTTTCTTGAGTCACATTTCTATGACAATCACAGATTTCCTTCATATATTTGTATATCATAATAAGTGACTTCTTCAATTTTCATAAAAGTTATCTATATTCAAAAATATTGCCAGGCGTGGTGGCACACATAATCCCAGCACTCTGGAGGCTGAGGCAGGAGGATTGCTGTAAGTTCAAGGCCAGCCTGGGCTATATAGTGAGTTCAAGGCCAGCCTGAACTACATGGTGAGACCCTGTCTCAAACAAAACAAAACAACACAAAACAAAGCAAAACACCTCAAAAATATTAACTTTTAAAGTCAGTATCGGGCCGGTGAGATGGCTCAGCGGCTTAAGCGCCTGCCCGGCAAGCGCAAGGGCCTGAGTTCGACTCCCGGAGCCCACATACGAAAAAGGGGCCGGTGATATCGCTCAGTGGCACGGGCGCCTGCTGGCGCGCGAGGTCCTGAGGTCGACCCCCCGGTACCCACAAAATAAATAAATAAATAAATAAATAAATAAATAAAGTCAGTATCTAAGAGGCACTGCACAAGGAGCTATGAAGCCCAGCGTCCCTTCTGTTAGGAGCACTGGCTGCTCACCAGCCCCTTGGCCCATGTGCTTCAGTGCTGTACAAACTCTATATCCTGAACTTGGAGTCATTTCTGAATAGGCTAAGGAGCTTCCGTAGTTAAGGTCATAGATATTCAAATGAATTAGTGCCAGTGCCAGTATGTTAAACTAAATATCAGTGCCCAAAAGCAATTAAACCACATGCAGTAATGACCTTGCAAATATTTCTACCTCTGACTGAATAATTCTACTCATGAAAATCTATATTCAGAAACATAGATGACTCATGCATAAATTTGCTTATGACTATATTATCTATAGTAAAGATATATTGGGATAAACATTTGAGAAATGATTATAAATTCAAAATTAAAGATGGTGAAATATTATATAGCCATTAAAATTATACACATAAAGTATTTAATGATATGGGGAAATAATTATTAATAATGGCTGAAATATGAAAAATAACAGGGTACAAATATAGAATGAAGACTGGAATGGAATATAGCTCAGTGAGAGAGCACTTGTCTAGCACGCTAAGGCCCTGGTTTTGATCCCTAGTACTGCAAAAAAAGCAAGAGGAAAAAAAAAAATGGAGAGTGATATCACTTCTAAAAAAGATACATGAAGAGTAACTATCATAAAACATCAAACTGGTAATTTCTTTTTTTTGTTGTTTTTGTTTTTATTTTGTTTTTTGTGGGTACCGGGGGTCTAACTCAGCACCTCGCGCGTCAGTAGGCGCCCGTGTTGCTGAGCAATATCACTGGCCCTTTTTTCATATGGGGGTACCGGGAGTCGAACTCAGGACCTCGCACTTGCCAGGCAGGCGCTTATGCTGCTGAGCCATCTCACCGGCCCTTGTTTTTGTTTTTATATGCAGGTACTGGGAGTCGAACTCAGGACCTTGTGCTTGCCAGGCAGGTGCTTATGCCGCTGAGCTATATCACTGGCCCTGGTAATTTCTACTTAATGAAATACAGCTAAATTTTATGTTCCTTTTTTTTTTTTTTTTTTTTTTTGTGGGTACCGGGGGGTCGACCTCAGGACCTCTCACACCAGCAGGCGCCTGTGCCGCTTAGCGATATCACCAGCCCATTTTTCGTATGTGGGTTCCGGGAGTTGAACTCGGGCCCTCGCGCTTGCCGGGCAGGCGCTTAAGCCGCTGAGCCATCTCACCGGCCCTATGTTCCTTTTTAATTTTAAAATATCTTCTAAATTGTATAAAATGAGCACATATTATTTTATAATGAAAAAACAAGTAACTAAGGACCAAGTTATAAACAAAGTAATGAATTACTTTTAATAAATGTAAAATTTTTAAATGGAAACTAAAAAAGAGAAAGAACATCAGAATCAATATTGTGCTGGTTAATAAGTACCTACTTATCTATAATACTTGATTATAAGCTTCTTCAACAGACATTCTTTGAATTATCTTCATAAACCCAGTAATATTTTTCTCCTAACAGGCACTCAATAAATGTTTATTGATGAGTAAATTCAAGGCAAGTTACAGTAGCTACATACTATAGTAGAAAAGTGACTATAATACTCAGAACGATTATTTTGCAGGCATCTAAATATATCTGGACAAGATCAGCACAGCTGGGCTTTGGGGGATCCTGGCACTCAGGAGGAACAGAGGTTTGCCACACAGGAGGGTGGAAATGATGGCCTCAGTGTGGGAATATCAACACTCCAAGGCCTCCTGCAGCTCTCCGACTTGTAGGACCCTTGTCCCCAGAGGTACTGAGAGTGCAGTGAATCCCGGAGCGCAGGGATCCCAGCGCAGTGCTGGGATCCTCCCAGCACTCTCCCACTTCTCAAAATGGAAGTGAGCAGCAATAACAATGTCCTGGTGGAGCAGCCTTCATTTAGTTGTCATTATTCTTTGCAACATAGTTCTCCAGCACCAGTGCTTCATTAGCAGCGTGTGACACAGCCCATGATGCAGTGTAACACTGTGGTATGAGCAACCCTGTGACTGAGAGCTGCCACAGTGACAATAGCATCACCGCAACAAGTATTTCTCCTGCCAAGTGCTGCAGCACTCTCAGTCCAGGAGTTGCCAGGCCTTCCTTACTCCTTTCATTCTCACCCTAATCCTACCAAGTTGGCCTTTTAATACTCCCACTTCGGTTTATATCTACTTGTCCCCCAAAGTCTCATGCACTCACAGGTGGGGCTTTGGGGAGGTGATTGGATCATGGGCTCTGATGCTCACAGTGGATTGGTCCACTGAGCAGTTTATAGTCAAATATGATCCTGGGAGGTGGAGCCTGGTGGAAGAGGTGGGTCACAGGGGAGTGGCCTGGAGGGGTCACCTCCCTCCCTCCCTCCTCATCCTTGATCTCCTTCAGCATCCTGCCTGCCAGGCCATGAGCAAGTCTCCTCTGCCACACCACCCTGCCTTGGAGCCAGTTGACTATGGACTGAAACCTCTACAAACTGTGAGCCAAAATAAACTTTTCCTCCTTAACTTGTGGGTGCTGGGTACTTTGTTCCAGTGAAAAGAGAAGTAACTAAGACAATCCCAGTTTGACAGGTGACAGACCCAGAAACGGGCCAGACTTAAATAGGATCCTCAGCTGATGAGTGGCAGCGCTGCAACTTGGGCCCAGATCAGTGCCCACATGGAGAGGGAGGAGTGACAGCCAAGTCACCACAGTGGTACTGGCAGGGGTCACAGTAAATTGTCTGAGGTCACAGCTTGAAAATGGCAGAAGCTGCATTTGAATTCAGACCTTGACCTTTTGCCCATCTACCATGCAGCCTCTGTACTGCCCCATAGTTTCATTTTTAAAGCAAAATGTATATTGCCACTTTAGCCTTTAGTTCCTTTCAAATAAGTCACTGGTTGTATCCAGCAGATGAACTCAGAAATTCCCACCTCTTCCAACTTTCAAAGTTTTTTTTGTTTTTGTGGTACTGGGGATTGAACCTACAGCCTTCAACGCAGAGCTCCATCCCCATCCCCAGTCCTCTTTTTTGTGTTGAGACAGGGTCTAAGTCGCTAAGTTGCCCAGGCTGAGTGCAAACTTGTGAGCCTACTACCTCAGCCTCTCAGAGTACTGGGATTACAGGTGTGCTCCACCATGCTCAGATCTTTTAAAGAGGCACATTCTCACCATGTTGCCTAGGTTGGTCTTGAACTCCCAGGCTCAACCAATCCCCTTGTTTCAGCCTCTCGAGTACTGTAGCTAGCTGGGACTGGGACTCGCTGGGATTATAGGTGGTACCACCACCGCTGGGCACAACTCAGTCTTCTAAAGCATTATCAGGCATGATACTTCAGAGACCTCAAGTATCCATGCCATTGCCGGCTTTCCAGGGCATAAACAATTGGACCACGTGGAAGGCAGAATAGAAAGGGCAATATTCCAGTTGCTCAACGTTCTTGCTCAAGTTCTCATGGATACAGATGTTCCTAATTCAGTGTGGGGGCCAACACTTCCTTGCTCTTTCTATAATTTCAAACAAAGGCTTTATTCCAGACAACTAGAGATTCATGAGTTGTCTACTTTTCTCCCTTATTTTATATTTTTTATTCAACACATATGGTTAGATAAAAAGGAAGGAGAAAAAAAGCACAATTCAAATTTGTATTAAAAACATGACAACCATATTCTTGGTCACAGTTCCTATTTTGGGACAGATGCACATTCCAAAATTATTAAGTAACCCTCTAACTTTCTGTGCTTCTCACTATTTCCTTAGGCAGAAGAGAAGAACATGCTGCTGGAAGGAGAAATCAAAGGCAAGCCAGGAAGCAAATCACAGGCAGACAAATCATGGCTGCAGAGCACATGCATTTTGGGAAGTATAGACACCTAGACGGAATTTAGAGACAAGGTCAGAAAACATCATTCTCTGGAAAAGAAAATAAGACATAACATAAAAGAGATGACATTAGTAATCAGTGGAAATCTTTCCTGTAAATAATTCATGCTAAAATAATCTATAAGTGTGTTCTTCTAAATCTCATGCAGAAACCCAAGGTCACTGCCCTATCTTATATCTAACAGTATTTGGATGAAAGAGTATTGCTTCAGGGTCACCAGAGAGCACACTGTACCCAAGAGCAGGGCTGGCTAAGGTTAATGACCTTGTGAACAAAATTCCCTCTCACTTTTAAGTTTTAAACTGATGACTCTAGCACAAAAGCCACAAACTATGACAAATGAAATATACAAGCAGAATCCCATTAGTGGCTTGGGAAGGAATCAGTTATCTATATACTTTAGTTCCTTTAACATACTCTAATTCCCAAATCCCTTGATCAACATCTCCATGCCTCCAGTGACCTCGGTTTATCTTACAGATAATTATTGTGTCTTACAATAATTTTGTATCTTACATATAGAAAAACCGGCTTACAGAGGTTGAGAAAATACTCCAAAGCATAACTCCAAAGAGTGAGAAAGCCACACAGGACTGTGACATCCAGCCTACACCCCATCATTCCACAGCTCACCACAGGCAGGGCTCACAACAGCAGAGGCTCAGGGAAGTCACTGCCCAAACCCCAGGAGGCACCAGAACTAAGTGCGAGACAGGAGAAATGAGGAAATGGAAACTGACCCTAGAGGTACAAAATGTCTGCAACCCACAAGATGGCACACAAGCTACTCTGAGGTCTCCATAAAGACTGATTTATGACACAAGATAAAGCTACTTTGGGAAAGTCCACAGGATGCCAGGTCATCTGCAGCATCAGCAGATCAGATCTCCTTCAGTAAGGGTCAGTGCTGGATGCAGGCTGCCCAGGCCTCCAAATCTGGCCACAGGCTGATGGGGTGAAACATGGACCAATGGGACTGCAGACTTCTGTGGAGAGGTCAGCTTATTCCTGTGCCTAATTACAGGGTCTGCCAACCATAGAAGGTGCTCAAAAAGCACTTGCAGAATATCTTTGGATGAAAGAGAAAAGTAGCTAACTCCTCTACCATGAGCAGGAGAACATAAAGCCATCACAAGGGCATCCGTCCATTTAAAGGACCACCTGGTTTTTAAGTGTGGGAACACAGGACTGAGCCTCACCACATAGCCATACAGAGTCGCTGTGACATTCTGCCAGCCACAGATCTGGTTTTGCAAGTGTCCTCTTCTGAAATGCATGCAACTCAGAGTAGTTAAGTGGAGGCTGAAAGTTTTTCCTATGAAACAATCAGGATGGTTATTTAGCTACAACGTAGAAATCTGATTAGCTGAAGAAGGAAGGGAGGGGTTGAAGGGAGGGTAGGGGAATGGGGGAAAAAAAAACCCAGAAAAACAAATTATGTCATGTAGAGGTACAAATTCTCTATGATGAATGTGATCGTTATGTATATCTAAAATGTACCAATAAAATCTAATTAAAAAAAAAAAAGAAGGAAAGGAAGGAAGAAAAGATCACCTTAAAGCACTGGGCTTTTAAACTGCTTGCAGTGGGACACACCTATCATCTTAACACTCGGGCCACTGAGGCAGGAGAATCATGAGTTCAACGCCAGCCTATGGTACACAGCAAGTTCAAGGCCAGCCTAGACTATATAGCAAGACTCTGTCTCAAAAAAAACAAAAAAAACAAAACACAAACAAAAAAAAAAATTGCACTGAGATTTTAGAGAAGGTGAGAACTCACTCCTGTGCTGATATGGGAAGCAGAATGCAGCGTGAGTGTGCTGTCTGGGACAGCATTATGCAGCACAGCAGCCACCAGCCACATGAGCACTTGGAATGCAGCTTGTGCAACTAAAGGACCAGACTGCTAATTGTACTTCATCTTTTTTTTCTCCCACAGTGTTGGAGGATTGAACCCAGGGGCCTGCTGCGTGTGGTAGACAAGCGTTCTACCTACCACTGAACTACGTATTCACTACGTTCTACCACTGAACTACCCCAGCCCCTGTATTTAATCTTCATTAATTCAAATTTAAATAGTCATATCCAGCCAGTGATGAACATGTTGAAAAGCCCTGGACTTAAGGGTGGGAGTGAGAAGAATACAGAAAAAAGGAGGTAAAAGTGATGAATACAATCCTCCTACTTCAGAATTATTCCTAAGCACTATTTGCATTACTGCACTACTGACTTTTGCTTAGTCTTCATTTATTTTGTCTTCATGAGATCCTTATAGAACTCCAAAAATTAACTGTCATTATCAGCATTAATAGATGAGGTTCAAAGGATTCTGGGATTGGCCTAAAGACTCACTGGGAGGAGGGTTGGCCCTTTAACAGCAAAGCTGCCTACATGACAAGGCACTCCCTCTTCTTCTGGGGAGGACCAGCTGCCTCCAGGCTCTGCAAACAACCAGTGAGAATCTGTCTTTTTTATTTCACTTCACAAGCATCTCACCTACTTGGAATTCAGCTCTTTGGCATCAGGAGTGACCCTGGGCTGTGCAGGGCAAGGGGAGCTCATCCCTTCTGCAAACTTGCTCTGCTCCCTTTTCCCAGCTTTGCACCCCAGTGAGAGGTCAGCTTCTGCTATTGAAGCAAAGGTGACTTACACTATGCATGGTAGCACCTTCATGCCTCTTATTGTGATTACTCTGACATTTCAAAATGTGGGTCTCAAGATCCAACGTGCAAATATGCATACAGGACTGGATTTCCTACAAGAGGACAAAGGAGGCTTCAAAGGCTGCCATGAGGGCTACGGGGCAATGACAGGCACTGGTATTTCACTATGCCAACCTCTCTGCCTGTCTAACAACCTGCCAAGTTACTGAAACATTTTCTGCAAACTTTATAGACTCAGAAAACCAGGCTAAAGAAGACAAAGGAAATAATTTTTTATATTTAATAAAAACTTATAAATGTAAATCATCTAAGCCAAGAGTTCTTGACATGAAATAAAAATATAAACAAAAACTAGTATAATTTTTTAAAATTTTCTCTCCTAAAAAGTATTTTTTAGGGCCGGTGAGATAGCTCAGCGGCATAGGCGCCTGCCTGGCAAGCACGAGGTCCTGAGTTCAACTCCCCATACCCACATACGAAAAAAGGGCCAGTGATATCGCTCAGCGGCACGGGCACCTGCTGGTACATGAGGTCCTGAGTTTGACCCCTGGTACCCACAAAAAAAAAAAGTACTTTTTAAAGAAGTAAATGAGAACACTGTATACATGTGTACACATTTTTCTCAGGAGGGATCCATAGCCTTTATCAGATTTTCAAATTGAAGATAATCTTTTGATTCCTTATTTACTTCCATGTTTTATCATTTTTTTCATAGTTCTTATAAATTCCTTGAGTAAAACAATGTTTTATATTTAAAGGTACTTATATAATTACACATTATGTTTACAGCATATACCTTATAGATAATATACACTGCACGTGTTATATATAAGCTCTTACAAATGTGATCTTTTTTCTCATTCGTATAGTCTAACCACTCACTGATGCCATATCTAACAGGTTTTTCTGCAGGGGGGCTGTTGATGGAGCGGGTTTTTTGGCTGTGCTAGGAATCCAACTTAGGGCCTTGATCATGTTAGCCAAGTACTCTACCACTAAGCTACACCCCCAGCCCGTATATCTAATAGTTTTTCCAAAGAATTTAAAACTTTCTTCAAATAGTTGTGTTTTTTAATTTGAACTTAATTATTTTCTTGGGGAGAGTTGAGACAGGATCTTGCTATGTAGTTTAGGCAGGTCTTGAACTCACTATGTAGCCCGGGCTGGCCTCGAACTCATGGTGATCCTCCTGCCTCAGCCTCCTGAGTGCTGGGATTACAGGCATGTACCACCACACCTGGCTAAATTTAATTATTGATTGTAATTATATATTGTTCTGGTTCAATTTTTGCTTTTTTTAATTTACTGAGAATTTCTTTGACCTAGTATGTGATTTATAAACAATTTATAAACAATATGAACAAATAGTGAAAACAACCTAAATATTAACAATAAAGGAGCAGTAAACTGTGGTACATGGATGTGATGGAAGGTTATGTAGTGACTAAATAATGCTTTTGAAGACCACTTCAACATAAGGAAAAGTGTTCCTGCCAGGGAAAAAGGAAGATACAAAGCTATGCAGTATGATGCTGATTCACTAAAAATACTTAAAATCATAGCAAAACTACTGAAAGACAAGGTCAAAATATTAACAAAGATACCACCTGTTTTCTATACTAAGCAAGTATCACATTTAGAATCAGAAAAGTATGTTTTTAAAGTTAGTCTATAAATATCTAAAAGGTATTTTTTTCTTTCTAGACAATAAACTGTAGGGAATACATTCTGGCACACAGTAATCCTAATTTGTTAATGGTACTATTTTCCTTTACCTTTATTTTGAATATTGGCTCAGTCATCATACTGAATGAAATATCTGCAGTTACACTCTTGACACATTACTAGGAGTTTTTGTTTTGGGAAATTTGTTGCTATGTTGTTTCATCACATAAAAGTCAAATAATGCTGTGACAATTACTAAACCTATCTCCTATTCCCAAAGGGACTGGCACATGGCACAAACTCAGTAAGTGTTGGCTATCATTAGCAGTAATATTCTAAGATAAATATTGCTACTTATGTTTTGAATAAAAACAAATGCCAATCTTTCTTCTTTTTTTTTTTTAAGAACCTCATGAAATTCTGAAAGGAAATATGGTAAGGAAAGCCACTGAGATTGAACCAGGAACCAAAGACTTGACCGTTAAATCCTGGCTCCCTAACACACTTGCTCTACAAACTCTGGGCTCACTGTGCCATTTGTATAACAGTGGCCCTCGGCAAAGTCACCCTTCTGGACCAGGTCCTCCAAGCCTCTGCTGCCATGCAACAAGGGCTTTCTCCCTTGGCCACCAGACTGTTCCCTAAATTAGTTAGAACTTATAAACCTTCAATAATAAACAAGATGATGCAATTTTGTTAAAACGTAGATATCAAAGATGTAAACAGTGCAACTGGCTTTTGGCAATATAGTTTAAAACGACTAGGTAAATTACAGGGAGGCTATGAAAAGGTACAATTATACACAGAGAGCCCCTTTCTCTGTGACTGCCTGACAATCAGGATACACAGCCAACAGGCTGGAACATGCCAGGGAAGGATCATCCCACCTCTAACCAACAGGGACAGCACTTGCCCTCAGAGAACAAGATAATGCCCACTTCCTCCTCTCTGTCTTCAGTGCACATGGGCCAGGTCCTGCTTAGAGACGGGAGGGCTGTAATCTCAGCTGCCCTGACTGCGAGGGATTATCAGAAGATGACCTAGAAAGCTGGTTTATGTTTACTCCTTTGAGAAGTCTGTGTTCTCTGTATAAGGGCCCACTGGGTTAGAGGAAAAGAATGTGCTTTTAGATCCTCCATTAGGATACAAAATTGGTCTTTAACCATATTAAAATAGTATTTTGCTTACCAACCAATGTTACAGTAACAATCAAATAAAATAGAAGGCCTGGAAGCACTGTATAAACTCCAAATGGTTCTACAAACATAATAAAAGACAGGAGGGTTCAAGCAATCTATTATATATGATGGTGACTACAATTAATAACATATTGTACACTTGAAAACTGCTAACAAGTCTCACCACAAAAAATGAGAAGGATGTGAGGTAATTTATATGTTAATTAACTCGATTTAACCATTCCACAATGTATAAATATATCAAAATTTGTATACCATAAATATATATGTAAATGTCACTTAAAAATAAATATATAGGATAAAACATATAAGAAACATTGTGTGTAAGTAAATGATCATAGGCAACTTAACTTGAATCATAACACGTGCTTCTGTACCATGTTCAGAATTAGAACCATGGGGCCGGTGAGATAGCTCAGCGGCATAAGTGCCTGCCTGGCAAGCACAAGAGCCTGAGTTCGACTCCCAGTACCCACATACGAAAAAAGGGCCGGTGATATCGTTCAGCGGCACAGGCGCCTGCTGGCGTGCGAGGTCCTGAGGTCAATCCCCGGTACCCACCAAAGAAAAAAAAAGGAATTAGAACCATGTTTGCGAGTAGACTCCACATTAATGAGGTATCAATCTACACATTCAATGCAAGACTATTTAAAATCCAAAGGCTTTTTTTTATAGAAATCACTAAGCTGCTGGGCTGGTGATATAGCTCAGCAGCATAAGCGCCTGCCTGGCAAGCGCGATGTCCTGAGTTTGACTCCCAGTACCCGCATATTAAAAAAAAAAAAAAAAGAAAGAAAAAGAAATCAACGAGCTGATTCTAAAATTTTATGAAAAAGCAAAGGAAATAAAATAAACGAAGCCACTTTAAAAAAGAACGAAGTTGGAGGATTTTACCTGATCCCAAACCTTCCTTCCTATAAAAGTACAGTCGTCAAGACAGTGTGGTGCTAGCAAAATGATAGACAAAGAGGCCGATGGAACTGAAGACAGTCCAGAAATAGACCTACACATGTAGAGTCAACTGATTTTCCACAAAGGTGCCAAGGTAATTCAATAGGAAAAGGAAAGTCTTTTCAACAAATGCTGCTGGAATAATTCACTATCCCTATGCAAAAACAGTAGGCCTCACACCTATACCTTATACCACAAAAAAACTGACCTATAATTAGCCATGTATGAAACCTAAAGCTATACAGCATCTAGAACAACACACAGGAAATAAATCTTTGTGAGGTAGGTAAAGAATTCAGGGCCAGGGATTTAGCTCAGTGGTGCAGTGCCTGCCTGGCAAGCATGAGGTCCTGAGTTCGATTCCCAGTACCCCCCCAAAAAAAGAAAGAATTTAGATAAGGGGATGTAGCTCAGTGGTAGACTGCTTACCTAGCATGCACGAGGCCCTAGATTCAATCCCTACCATTGCAAAAAACTAAACAAAGAATAAAAATTTAGATAAGATACAAAAAAGCACAAATCATAAAAGAACAAGGTTTATAAACTGGACTTCGACAACATGTAAAATTTCCACTAGTGAAGATTTTGTTAAAATGAAAAAACAAGACACAGACTGGGAAAAATATTTGCAAAATACATATCTGATAAAGAACTAGTACCCAAAATATATAAGGAACTCTCACATTTCAATAAGAAAATTAACAACTCAATTTAACAACTAGAGAAAAGATCTAAACAGATGCTTCATCAAAAAAGATATAAGAATGGCAGCTCAGCATACAAAACGATGCTTAACATCATTAGTCATCAGGAAAATACAAACTAAAGCCACAATAAGATACCACTACACCCACATTAGAACCTCAAAATTTTACAAATTGAAATATCCACCACCTCATACTTAATTAGTATGGCTACTACTGGGGAAAACGTTGGCATGGTAGCACAGATCTGTAATCCACACTTTGGGAGGTTGATGCAGTATGGGATGGTGAATCCTGATATGCCAACTTCACTGGATTAAGAAACACCTAGCAGATTAGTAAAACTCCTGGGTGTGTCTGGGTGAGTCACGGAGGCAGGGCCTTAAGTACATCTGGTCTCTTACCCGTTCTTCTCTGACACTGTTCCCCTGGCTCTGCTTCCTGGCCAAGATGAACTAAGCATCTTTGCTCTGCCACGTCCTTCCTCCATAATGTTCCTGCCTTGGAGCAAGCTGACCATGGACTGAACCCTCTGTAACTGTGAGCCAAATTAAATCTCTTCTCTGTTAAACTGTAGAATTTGGGTATGTGTCTCAGGAACAGGAAAGCTGACTAATGCATAAGAGGATGGTAAGTTTGAATCTTACCTGGGCAACATAGTGACTTAATGTCTCATTTAAATGGGGGGGGCTGGGAGATGCAGCTCAGTGTGAAGGCCCTAGATTCAATCATTCAATCCTTAGTACCACAGATGCAAGAGAGTGACAGCGAGAAAGAGACAAACAGACAGACAAATAGGGGCTGGGTAGTTCAGTGGTATGGCGTTTGCACTTGCATGCACAAGGCCCAAGGTTTGATCCCAGTATGGCAATTAAAAAAAAGACAGGGCCGGTGATATAGCTCAGCGGAATAAGCACGTGCCTGGCAAGTGCGAGGTCCTGAGTTCGACTCCCAGTACCCACATATAAAAAAAGTAAAAATTAAAAACAAAAACAATTTTAAAAAGACAAATAAGATATGATTCCACTTACATGAGGCAACCAGAGTAGTCAAATTCATAGTGACATAAAGTAGAGTGGCGGTTGACAGAGGTTGGAAAAGGGAGAAACAAGGAATTTTTGAGCCTAACCTGGGAAACTTAGTGACTTAGACCCTGTCACAAAAATTTTAAAAAGGGCTGGGGTGTAGCTCAGTGCAAAGGCTGGGTTCAAACTCCAGCACCACAAAAAGGTAATTGCCGGGTGGGGGTTGTTTATGTTATACGTTTTTTGCCACAATTTCTTTTTAAAACCCTGAAATATCAAGTACTAGAAAAGATACAGGGTCACTGGAACACTTATATTCTGCTAGTGAGAATGAGAAACAATATAGCCACTTAGGAAACCAGTGTGGAAATTAATTATAAAGTTCAGGGGAAAAAAATAATAAAGTTAAGCGGCCCAATCAATAAATGGGCAAATAAATTGAACAGATACTTCTCAAAAGAAGGTACTACAGCCTGTGGCCCAAGCAGGCAATGGGTGAGGAGGAGGTGTTCCCAGGCATGCTACCCTCTGTGGCTGTGGGCTGCGCTGAAGCTGGGACACTCCTCCACGCACCTTGTCACCTGTATGGCCAGCATGACAAGGAGTGAGAAGTCTTTCAACTAGCTCCTGGTGAGTGGAAGCTCTTCCTGTACCACCTGAGAGATCCTGGGGTGCATCACCAAGAGCTGGGGCTGGTGAAGTGCCATTTTCTCAGTCACCTGCTCCTAATCCAGGTCATGCCCTAGTAAACGCTCTGCTCTGGAGCTCAGACTCCATCCCATCTTGAGTGTGTAACTGTAGGGAGAAGGTTATAAACGCACACAGGGGTGGATGTGGCAGCACAAAGCAGGACAGGTACTGAACCACCATCACCCAGCAGGAGTGAGACAGCACTTCTTGGACTGTCCAGGAAGTAGTCCTGTAGCAGAAGGTTGGCTCTTGCTCTTCCACCTAGTCTTTATGGGCTCCTGGCTGCACTCTTCTCATTCACAATGTGGGCTCTGCTTCTGACTCTGAATAATGAGGTTCCAAAATATTGTGACCAGATTCTCAGTCCAGGACTTATGCTTTTTCTAAAACCAATGACTACACTGGAATATACATTTGGTGTGTCTGATCCAAGTTCCTATGAAGGATACATTAAAGACCTGAAGAAGTTTCTAAAGTTATGCTCTTTAGAAGAACAGAAGAATCTCACCAACTGTACTGCAGCAGTACTTTTTGAACCAAAGGATCTAGTGTATGTCGCATGTCTGCTTCCTGCTTTCTTACTTTAAGCATGCAGCAGTATAAATGATCCTGACTTTGGCTATTCCCAAGAACAACCTTGTATTCTTGTGAAAATGAACAGAATAACTGGATTAAAGCGTGAAGGATCACCAAGGACAGAACATGTTTCAAAGGATAAAAACAGAGCAGCTATATCAACTCATCCTAATGATGGAATCACAGACTTATTTTCTGTATTATGGAGAAAAGCTGTATGTGGGGTATCAACAGCCACTAGTTGCAGCCCAGCTCTCCTTTGGATCTAACAGTCCCAGGAAAGAAATATCAGCTGAGAGCAAAATTGAGGGATCAAGGAACCTAAAAAATGAGGACGATTGTGACAGGTTTTGGGGACAAGTTGCATTCAAAATCCCAGCAAGTGTATAGTCTGAGTAGGATGTCTCCCCAGAAGAGATGTTGTGTTTTCTGTCTTCTAGAATTAGGAGACCTCCTAGGAGGAAGGTGGTGTTCTACCTGACACTGGGCTAGCATTACAATGTGCTTCTAGGTCAAGTGTTCAGGGTCCCCTAAAGTAATGGCCTGCAACCTCTGCTGCCCTTTGAGCCAGGGCACAGTCACCAGATAGGGACCAGGGAACACCTGGTTCTGAGCATGTAGGCTGGGGGTCTTGTCCTCGTTTTGTCTTGTTTTGTTTTTTGAGACAGGGTCTCGCTATGTAGTTCAGGCTGGCCTTGAACTCACTATGTAGCCCAGGCTGGCCTTGAACTCACAGTGATCCTCCTGCCTCAGCCTCCAGAGTGCTGGGATTATAGGCATGCACCACCACGGCTGGCTTTCTTGTCCTCTTTTTTAATGTGGTTTCTTTGCCAAGGCTCCAAAGCTTAATGTTCTGTGCAATGTAAATGTTTTATGGATTCAACACTGGTTAACTCATATTTTGATGCCAACAAAGTTTTAGGGGTAAAATGGTACCTGGCCAACATTAAGTGACTTTATGGCTGCAAGAAATGTGTGTGGAGAAGTTCTGTATGTGAGGAAGAAAGAAGAAAATAAAAGTGGATCTGAAAGTATTAAAAAAAAAAAAGAAGGAACTAAAAATGGTCAATAAGTATATGAAAAAATGTTCAACATCTTTAGCCATCAGGGAAATGCAATAAAAACCATGCTAGAGATTCTATCTCACTCCATTCAGAATGGCTATCATCAAGAATACAAAAAATGGGCCGGTGAGATGGCTCAGCGGCATAAGCGCCTGCCTGGCAAGCGTGAGGGCCCGAGTTTGACTCCCAGAACCCATATACGAAAAAAGGGCCGGTGATATCGCTCAGCGGCACGGGCGCCTGCTGGCACACAAGGTCCTGAGTTCGACCCCAGGTACCCACCAAAAAAAAAAAAAAAAAAAAAAAAGAATACAAAAAATAAATAAAGAAATAATTAAAAAATCCTCACTGCCGACAAGAATGCAAACTAGTACAGCCACTATGGAAATCAGCATGCAGGTTCCTCCAAAAACTAAAACACTGACTTACCATGTGATCAAATTGTACTACTCCTTGGTATATACTCAAAGAAATTAAAATCAGCATACTACAGGAACACCTGCAAACTCAAATTTATTGTAGCACTATTCACAATAGCCAAGATATGGAACCAGCCTAGGTACACATCGACAGAAGAATAAATAAAGAAAATGTGGGGGATGTATACACAATGGAGTATATGCAGCCATAAAGAATGAAATTTTGTCATTTGCAGAAAAATAGATGGATCTATTTTTAGACAGATCATCATGTTTAATGAAATAAGCCAGACTCAGAGAGACAAATACTGTATGTTCTGCCTAATATGTGTAATCTAAAAAAGAGGACAAGAAAGTAGAAGAAAGCCAGACGTGGTGGCGCATGCCTGCAATCCCAGCACTTGGGAAGCTGAAGCAGAAGGATCACTTCGAGTTCAAGGCCAGCCTGCTCTAAATAGTGAGACCCTGTCTCAAAAATAACAAAAACAGGGCCGGTGAGATGGCTCAGCGGCATAAGCGCCTGCCTGGCAAGCGTGAGGGCCCGAGTTCGACTCCCGGAACCCACATATGAGAAAAGGGCCAGTGATATCGCTCAGCGGCACGGGCGCCTGCTGGCACGCGAGGTCCTGAGGTCGACCCCCCGGTACCCACAAAAAACAACAACAGCAACAACAACAAAAAAGTAGAAGAAAGACTATCATTAGACAAAAGGAAAGGAAGAAGGGGGAGAAGGTAAGGGTGTAGGGCACATAATGGGGGGTGGATATGATCAAAATATGAAGTGTAATCACAAATGTTTAAATTTTTAAAAATTTATTACAATAAAAGACACGCTGCCATTAATTTATTTTATTTATTTTTATTTATTTATAATTTTAAAAATTTATCTCAATAAAAGACACACTGCTATTAATTTCCCTCAAAATACTCCCCCTTGCATCAAACACATATATCCCATCATTCTTTCCACTTTCTGAAGCAGCTCTAGAAGTTCTCTTTCCTGAGTATCTTTAGTTACACTGTTGTGACTGCTTCAATGTCCTGTAACCATTCAAAGAATTTACCTTTCGTGGTCATTTTGAGTTTGGGGAAGTAAGAAGTTGCATGGTGCCAGATCTGGTGAATAAGTCAATGAGGACATACCATGATGCTTTTACTTGACAGAAATTGCTGTAAATGTTTTGAATTGATTCAGGATGCTGAGGCAGACAGGAAAAGGCACTTGCTAAAGAGGACTTCCACAACTGCTTCAGAAAGTGGCAAGAATGATGGGATAAGTGTGCTCAAAGACTGGCCGGGCATGGTGGTGCATGCGTGTAATCCCAGCACTCAGGAGACTGAGGCAGGAGGATCACCACGAGTTCAAGGCCAGCCTGGGCTACATGTGAGTTCAAGGCCACCATGAACTACACAGCAAGAACCTTAAAAAAAAAAAAAAAAAAAAAAAAAAAAAGTGTGTTCAAAAAGCAGTATTTTGAGGAGAATTCATGGCCCTTTGTCTTTTAATGTAATAAAAAAATTTCATAAAACTTCAATATACCTTGTATATCATATGCATTGAAAACCCTCCCCAAATGTGAAACTAGAGGAGAAGGCAGGGCAAGGGGGTGGCAGGGGAGTGAAATTATCAAAGTACATTATGTACATGTACGAATCTGCCAGAACAAAACCCACTGCTCTATGTAACCAATACACACTAATAAAAAAAGATGTGAAAAAAAAAAGTTCAGGGAGCTGGGGGTATGACTTAGTAAAAGGGTTTGCCTAGCATGTCTGAGGTCCTGGGTTCCATCCCCAGCACCTAAAAAAAATTAAATTTTTTAACTTTACTTATGTATGATCTAACAATTCCACTACAAAGTATTTACATAAAAAATGCACATGAATGTTTATATTTATTAATAATTGCTAAAATCTGGAAGACAATCCAAATGCCTATCAACTATGAATAGGTAAACAAATTATATGCATACAGGGGAATACTACTCAGCAATAAAAAGGAATGAACAATGCATAAATGCAACGTAGTGGGTTGAATTACTGCCCTCCAAAAAGATATGTTTAACTCCTAACCCCAAAACCTGAGAATGAGTGACCTCATTTGGAAGTAGAATCTTTGCAGGTGTAATCAAGTTAAAATGAGGTCATACTGGATTAGGGTAAACCCTAAATCCAATGATGTGTGTCCTTGTAAGAGAAAAGAAAGGGAAGTTTACATACAGAGGCTCTCAGACACCTGAGTAAGAAGGCCATGTGACAAGGGAGGCAGAGACAGGGGAGACAGAGCTACAAACTAAGGCCTGCAGCAACCAACACAAACTAGGAAGAAGCAAAGATGGACCCTCCCTAGAGCTCTCAGAGAGAGCCCAGCCTTGCTGATGCCTTCACACTTCTGAACTCAGAACTGAGAAGATATATTTCTCTTGTTTTGAGCCACCAAATCTGTGGTACTTTGACAGCAGCCACAAGAACAAATATGTACATGCAACAATGCAGATGAATCTCAAATATGGGAAGTTAATTGAGAGAAGCACTCAGAAGACCATATACATCTGATCCCAGCCACAGGAACCTCTAGAAAAGGCAAAACTACAGACCAGGGGTCTCCAGAGGCCAGAGGCAGGGTGGAAACCGATTACCCAGAACTCAAAGGAAATGTTGCAATGAAGGAATTATTCTATGTTTCTATTGTGGTGGTGGTTACATGGCATAGAGTTATACATCTTAAAAAGATAAATTCAGGGCTGGAGATGTAGCTCAGTGGTAGAGCATTTGCCTAGCATTCCCAAGGTCCTGGGTTCAATCCCCAGCACTGGAAAAAAAAAGTTCAGAGCCAGGCATGATGGCACACAACTGCAATCCCAACACTCTAGGAGGCTGAGACAGGAGGATCACAAGTTCAAAGGTCCTGGGTTCAATCCCTAGTACTGCAAAAAAAGAAAAAGGTAAATTTTACTATATGTAAATTATACCTCAAAAATTTTACTTAAAAATTGTTGTGCTTCTGGGATTCTCTTTTTTCATCAGTTTATCAAGAATGTTTCTATTTGAGAGAGGGTTCCTACTGGCCTAGTAAGGGATTATGTGAGCATCAAGATAAAAACAACTGGTGGCACACACCTGTAATACCAGCTATTCAGGAGGCTGAGGCAGGAAAATAACAAGTTTGAGGCCAGGCTGGGCAACTAAGTGAGACCTCATCTCGAAATAAAAAATAAAAAGGCCTGGGTGTAGCTCAATGAGAAGGCCCTGGGTTCAAAAGTGTGTGTGGGGGAGGTAACTTTAGAGTAGCGAAGCCTGTGAGAGCCAGTTGATAAAAATTCAGTAATAGGACAAATCCGAACCCCATGCCTAATGTGACACAATAACAGCATCACTCTGTGTTATTCTGCCAAAGAGGCATGATGTAAATCCATCCACGAAGGTACAACAGATAAAATGACTCAGGGATATCCTACAAAACAACTGGCTGTAACCTCTGAAAGTGGCAAGGCCACTTTTTCAGAAGTAAAAAATAATGTCAAAAATAAAGGACCCGAAAACTGTTCCAGACCAAAGGAGACTATAGACTATAATTAAATATGTGTGGTTCTGAACTGGGTCTTTTTTGCTATGGAGAACTGCAGCAGGACAATGAGATCTGAGGATGATAATAATGTATCACTGTTAATTTGTTGATGTTGATGGCTGTGTTTTAGTTAGGACTGTCCTTACTTGTAGAAAATACATGTGAAATATTTTGTGGTGACAGGGCATCAGGTCAGCAACTTACTCTTTTTTTTTTTTTGTGGGTACTGGGGGTCGACCTCAGGACCTCGCGCGCCAGCAGGTGCCTGTGCTGCTGAGCGATATCACCGGCCCTTTTTTTTTTTTTTTTTTTTTTTTGTATGTGTGTTCCGGGAGTCAAACTCGGGCCCTTGCGCTTGCCAGGCAGGCACTTATGCTGCTGAGCCATCTCACCTGCCCAGCAACTTACTCTTAAAGAAAAAGTGTTGTTTATACCTATAATGTCCAGCTTTTCTGTAAGTCTGTGATTGTTTCAAAATAAAAAAAAAAAAAAAATAAAAAAAAGACAAAAAACAGGCCAGCTTGGGCTATGCAGTGAGTTCAAGGCCAGCCTGAACTACATAGCAAGACCCTATCTCAAAACAAAACAAAAAAAGTATAGGTCAAGTATTCCTTACCCAAAAAGTTTGAAACCAGAAAGCTCTGAGATTTCAGAGTTGCTCAGATTTTGGAATATCAGGCATAGATTTAACAGGTTAAACATCCTGATCTAAAAATCCAAAATCTAAAATGTTCCGAAGTATTTTGTGTATCACCCACAACTCAATTTCTAAAAGAAAGACAATCACGATTTTAGAAGGGAGAGGCATTCAGAGGAATCAAGTTACGCTTCACCTTAAAGTCTGTACCTCAACTCTAACACCAAATCTTAAATTGTACAATTAGAATGACCACCTCTTAATTTTTCAGGGACCAGGATACCAAACTACGCTTAATTTAATCTTAACACAACAGCACCAGATACCATTGTCTGAAACACCAATTCTACATTGTTTTGAATAAGGCTCTTGAAGTAAATGATTAAAGCACTGGACAGTGCCCTAATCTAAATGCACTACAGACCACTTATCTACACCTTAGCCCTGCTCTGTCCATGAGGTAGCCATTAGTCACATGAAGCTAAGAAATGTAGCCAGTCCTGCTTGATGTATGCTTAAAACATAAACTGCACAAAATTTTTAAAGATTTAGTACCAAAAAAATACGTGAAATACATGTCTTTTATGTCGGTTACATGTTGATATGATTATATTTTGGATATACTGGGTTAAATAATTATTCAAATTACTTAAATGACATTAAAATTAATTCCATCAGGGCCGGTGAGATGGCTCAGCGGTATAAGCGCCTGCCTGGCAAGCGCGAGGGCCCAAGTTCGACTCCCGAAACCCACATACGAAAAAAGGGCCGGTGATATCGCTCAGCGGCACGGGCGCCTGCTGGTGCGCGAGGTCCTGAGGTCGACCCCCGGTACCCACAAAAAAAAAAATTAATTCCATCAGGGCCGGTGATATCGCTCAGTGGCACGGGCGCCTGCTGGGGCGCGAGGTCCTGAGGTCGACCCCCGAGTACCCACCAAAAAAAAAAAAAAAAATTCCATCAGTTTATTATTCTTTAGTGTGGTACTAGAAAATTATACATTACATATGTGACTCACATTATATACAGTACATTGTTTGTTTTCCAGTGCTGGGGGTCAAGCCCAGGGCCTTACACATGATGAGGAGGTACTCTTCACATTATATTCCAAGTGATGCTGCTGCCTCTGACCTTTGTGAAGGGGCAGAACTATGCAGAGAAACTGTGAAAGTGAATACTGACAGACTTCCCAGAAGGCTGAAACGTATCTAGGTAATTTGGATTACCCTCCAAATCTAATCTTTTAGGGCTGAGGATATAGCTCAGTGGCACAAGCACCTGCCTGGCAAGTGCAAGGTCCTGAGTTCGAGTCCTAGTACAAAAAGAAAAATCGGGCCGGTGAGATGGCTCAGCGGCGTACGCGCCTGCCTGGCAAGCGCGAGGGCCCGAGTTCGACTCCCGGAACCCACATATGAAAAAAGGGCTGGTGATATCGCTCAGTGGCACAGGCGCCTGCTGGCACGCGAAGTCCTGAGGTCGACCCCCAGGACCCACCAAAAAAAAAAAAAAAGATCTCATCTTTTAGGCTAATCTCTACCTATCTCTTTACACTCCATTCAGCGTCAAGAAAGTACAATGTGTTGGTACCTGAAACTCCGAGGTACTGCTCCGCAGCTGGCTCACGTTTGGTAAGGAGCCTCCGTGGTACTGTGTGAGGCGCAGTTGCTGAAGCTTCTGAAACTGAACCTGGAAACAAAGCAATTTCGAGAATGTTCAGAGATGACAGCAGCAGTCTGAAGGACGCATCAAAGTGTGGTGTTCTTAATGGAATGGTTCAAGAATGCAAGTCTTGGGCCGGTGAGATGGCTCAGCGGCTTAAGCGCCTGCCCGGCAAGCGCGAGGGCCCGAGTTTGACTCCCGGATCCCACATACGAAAAAGGGGCTGGTGATATCGCTCAGAGGCACGGGTGCCTGCTGGCGCGCGAGGTCCTGAGGTCGACCCCCCGGTACCCACAAAAAAAAAAAAAAAAAAAAAATGCAAGTCTTGGTTTCAATTTCTTCTCTAGTTAAATGATCATAACCTTCAGATTTCCAGTGCTTGCTTGCTTTTTTTTTGAGACAGGGTCTTGTTGTGTAGTTTAGGCTGGCCTTGAGTTCACTATGTAGCCCAGGCTGGCCTCAAACTTGCACTGATCCTCCTGCCTCAGCCTCCCAAGTTCTGGGATTACAGGTGTGTGCCACCATGCCGAGCAACAGAAATATTCTTACAAGGGCTTTAAATGTGTATGTGTAGGCATTCAGCCACATCTTTTTTGTGTGTGTGTGACAAGGTGTCACTAAATTGCCCAGGCTGCCCTTAAACTCAAAATCCTCCTGCCTCAGCCTTCCAGAGTGCTGGGATTACAGGCATGTGCCACCATGCCCAGCTCAGGCACAATCTTTAACAACAGTAGAATAGTCTCTTAAACTAGGAATGCAGCTCAGTGGCAGAACGTTTGCTGGGCATGTGTGATTCATGCCCTAGGTTCAATCCTCAGTACTGCCAAAAAAAAAAAAAAAAGGGGGGGGTTTCTTACAGAAAAACTAAGCTAATATTTACAACCCTAGCACATTAACTGTTTTACTTCTCCATGGTCTTTCCCATTGTCCATTTATGATAACGTGCAATAATAGCATACTTGAGATCACAACATAGGTAGGGTCTTGCCTGTTTACATTGTAAGCCTTCTCAATGCCATTACATAATCACTTTTAATGGCTACATTAACATTTCTTCTTCAGAATTACTTACTCAGAGCACATTCCAAAGAGAGATTACTAAATCTCTGGATATGGGCTTTTTGAAGGAGGCTGAGTCCACAGGTATAAAATGGTATCCCACTGATTTAATAAGCCTTCCTTCTGTAAGTTCTTCCTTGGTTCATTTTCCAAAAGGCAGTAATCTGGTAATAGTTCTTATAAACCCCAAAGTGGTCCAGTCTGGTCTTTATGAGTTCTGTTTCTAAAATGAATTAACTCTGCAGTTACATAACCCTTGGCACTGAGTTTCTATAGGGAAGAGGGTCTGGAGAGGCCCCCACCCAAGGCCCACTCTCACCTTTTCACTCCTCCATCTTTGTCTAATAAGACAAAAACCACCCAATCTGAGCCCCAGGATGGACCCGGTGCTGTCCGCAGTAAAAAGACTGGCAAACCAATGTGCTATTGAGCCTATGAAATGAAATGTTCTGTGTTTTTTAACATTTATGATGAAAATTTCAAATATATAGAAAATAAAGATGACTACAATGAAACCCCAGCTATTCAGCTTCCAGCTTCAATAACCACCAACTCAGGCCCAATCTTGTTTCATCTTTACACCCTCCGTTACCCACAGAGCCCGACTGAATGAAATCCCAGGGCCAGGGATGTAGCTCAGCACCACAGTGCCTGCCTGGAAAATTCAAGATCGTGAGTTCGATTCCCGGTACCAAAAAAAAAAAAAAAAAAAAAAGAAATCCCAGACATGGTATCATTCTACATATTCAATACACATCTCCAAAAGACAAGAACTTGCATCTGTTTGGAAGATTTAAAGCCATACAAAGCTCTTTGGTGTCTTTAACTTCCTTATACCCATGGTATTTGACCTCTCAAACACATTGCACAGGGAGACAGTTACACTAATCAAAACTTAGATCTCAGAATCAAATATGGGAACACAGTGAGCTTTTCCATCTATGAGTTGAATTATAAGAATAAGTTATCTCTGCTCCCAATCTTAACATTCTAAAAGGACATATCAGAAGCATTTGACTCTATCCTTGAAATTCTCTAGACAAAATTCTCAACCACTGTGATCTGAAGTCTTTGATTCTAGCTGGGTGTGGTGACACATTCCTGTAATCACAGCATTCTGGTGGCTGAGGTGGGAGGATCACAGGTTCAAGCCCAGCCTGGGCAATTTAACGACTTAGCAAAACCCCGTCCCAATATAAAAAATTTTTAAAGAGCTGAGGATATAGTTCAGTGCAATGGCCCTGGGTTCAAGCCCCAGTACCACACAAGAAAATACTAAATCCTCTGATTCCTGCTTCAAAAGATCAATCAATCCACTTATTCACTTATACAAAATTGAACCATGTGTCAGGTACTAAGCCAGGCACTGGTGAACTAAGAGGAACACATGCCACACTCCTGCCTCCAGAGAGCTGTCACAAAGCCACCCCCGCCAAGCTGAATTCTAATTCCATCTGGGGACCTGCCTTCCCCTATGCCTGGAACTGTTCTACCTCCCAAGGGCTGGCGTCCAGAACCTTCAGAGCCTGCTGCACTGGGGGGGTGGGGGAGAAAAAGAGAGAGAAAGAAAGAGACAGAAAGCAAGCCAGCCCACCCAATGATTTGGAATGAGAAAGCCTGGCTCTCCTGTGGATGGCCAGGTTATCCCAGCACCTCCTGCACAGAGATGACGGAGGGATTCAGAGAAAAGGCAGGACAGAGATGTGCAGAATGGAAAGCCTTGGGCAGCTTCTCAAGCTATTATCATTTCTGGGGGCTTTGATATTTTCCTCTTTTGAAACATGGAATCACTGAGTTCAGATGAAATTACAGACTGCCTTCAATGCTTTATGTCTACAGGTGATAAAAATTAGGACCTCATCCCATTTGACCCAGCTATTCCCCTTCTGGGCATCTTCCCATAAGAATTGAAAACATCGTACCACAGTGATATATGTGCACCCATGTTTATAGCAGCACAATTTGTAATAGCCAGATCTTGGAAACAACCCAAATGCCCATCAACTGAGGAATGGATAAGAAAGATGTGGTATTTTTATACAATGGAGTACTATTCAGCCATAAAGAAGGATAAACTGGAGACTTTTATAGGTAAATGGATGCAACTCAAGAAAATACTCATAAGTGAAATAAACCAGACGCACATGTGTAAGCATCGTATTGTCTCACTAGTATGAGAAACTGAAAGAGTAAATAAGATCCAAAATGTACAATAGACACGGTGAATCAAAAAGAAACTGGTCAATAAGAAAGAGAGACTGGAATGGGGAAAAGAAAGAAGGGAAAGGGAAAAAAATTGTATATGTATATAAGATGGTTAAGATAGATACACTACCAGTTTTACTTAGTTCATTGAAGAGTAAGGTTTGAGCCAATAATGTTTGGACAATTGAATGCTAATGTCTGGTATCCTGAATAACTAACTTAAAGATAATAATACGTAATGCATTGACCATTGTTACCCTCATATTATGTTGTTTTGAAAATTTGTTCTTTTTTTGATTTGTTTTGTTTTTTCTTCTCTTTAAAATTAAAAAAAAAAAAAATAAGGACCTTAAAATGATTACCCTAAGGCAGAAGTCACAGACTGGCAGCCTGGAGAGTATTCTGAGGCACAAGGTGCTGGCCCATTCGATGTCTAAAATTGCAATTTCAAACTGGGTGTGGTGGTGCATGTCTATAATCCCAGCACTCTGGGAGGCTGAGGCAGGAAGACCCCAAATTTGAGCAAAACCTGAGCAACTTAGTGACTTAGCAAGAATCTGTCTCAAAATTAAAAATAAAAAGGCCTGGGGCTGTAGCTCATTGTGAAGGCCCTGGGTACAAGCCTTAGTATCACCAAAAAAGTTTTTTTTTTTTTTCCAATTTTAAAAATAAGGAGACTTGAGGCACCAAAAAAAAAAAAAAAAAGAGAGAGACTGCCTGAGCACAGTGGGGGTACCCATGTAAGCCTAGCTACTCAGGAGGCTGAGGCAGAAAGACTGTAAGTTCAAGGCCACCTGGGCAACTTAAGGAGATTATTGTTAAATTGTTATTTTGAGAGTTGTTTAATTGTCCAGGCCTAAAACTTGTGATCTAAACTTGGGGCCTAAGATTTATGATACTCCTGCCTCAGTCTCCCAAGTAGCAGAGATTACAGAAGTGTGCCACCACATGTGGTGATTTTTTTTTTGAGACAGGGTCTCACTATGTAGTATAGTTCAGGCTGGCCTCAAACTCACATTGATCCTCCTGCCTCAGCTTCCCAAGTGCTAGGATTACAGGCATGCACCACCATGCCTGGCTGTAATTTTTTAAATGAGTTAAATTGGAGACTTAAATTAACTGACTTCGGGCCAGTGAGATGGCTCAGCGGTGTACGTGCCTGCCTGGCAAGCGCAAGGGCCCGAGTTCGACTCCCGGAACCCACATACGAAAAAAGGGCCGGTGATATCGTTCAGCGGCACGGGTGCCTGCTGGCACGCGAGGTCCTGAGGTCGACCCCCGGTACCCACAAAAAAAATAAAAATTAACTGACTTCAAGACTTACTATAAAGCTACAGTAATCTAGACAGTGTGCTACTGTTAAAAAGAGAAATCTATACATCAATGGAACAGAAAAAAGGAGTCCAAAAATAGACCCAGAAATACAGGCCCAGCTGATTTTTTTACAAAGGTTCCATAGCAGTTCAATGAGTACAGCATGCTGATACAACTGGAGATCCTTGGGGAGTAAAAGCACCTGCGTATATAGGCATTTGGGGTGATCCGAGCCCCAGTTCTGCCACTTACCAGTCATACAAATGTATCTGTCCAAGCCTCAAAATGAGGGGAATTCCAGAGCTGTGTGTGGTGGCACACATCTGCAACCCCATCACTTGGGAGGACGAGGTAGGAGGAGCGCTGCAAGTTTGAGACTGGCCTGGGCTATGTAGTGAACTCAAAGCCAGCTTGAAGTATGTAGTGAAACCTTGTCTCAAAATAAAAAAAAAATTTTTTTTTAAATTGGGAAATTCGGGCCGGTGAGATGGCTCAGCGGCTTAAGCGCCTGCCCGGCAAGCGCGAGGGCCCGAGTTCGACTCCCGGATCCCACATACGAAAAAGGGGCCGGTGATATCGCTCAGCGGCACGGGCGCCTACTGGCGCGCGAGGTCCTGAGGTCGACACCCCGGTACCCACCAAAAAAAAAAAAAAAAAAAATTGGGAAATTCTAGAAACATACAAAAGGTCATCTTGAGGACTACAGGAGATAAGACTCAGTGCCTGGCAGAGGGACAGCACTCCATATTTAGCCCCAATCCAATCTCCCTACGCTTTTCTCGCTCCTCTCCAGGGGCCTCACTATTCCACAAGATCTCTGCCGCTTCTGTTGAAGGTTTCCCACACTGTCCGGCCAAGTCAGCAGTCCAGGCAGGTGTGCTGAGTTTGTGCTTCTCCACACAAGTCCCACGCCTGTCACCATCTGCTCCTGCCCACTCCTCAGCCTGACGGCCTGTGCCCCACCAGCACCCTGTGAATGCAGTGGCCTCACCAAAGTCACCAGGGCCCAAAAGACGCCTCTCACCGCGTCAGACCAGGTTGGCAGCACCAGGCTCGGTGGCCGAGTAGCCCCACATGCCCCCTCCCCATGCTACCCCCTGGCTTCCTCCTCCCCTACCTGCCCTTGAAATTGGGGGCTCCTTAGGTTTTAGGCCTCTTCAGTTCATTCTATAGCAGCAGCACTGACTCCAAGACCTGCAGTTGCCAGGGAGGAACTAAGGAAAGCACTCTGGGACCACTGTGCAAACAGCCACCGCAGCAGGGGGACTGGCACACTGCAGGCCATACACGTATCCCTCTCACGGGGCAGCTGCTCTGCAGGTCCAGGCCATGGCTGCTGAGCAGAGACGGGGCAGGGCTGTTGAACGATCTCAATTCAGAAGAAGCCAGAGCTCCAGCTGCTCTCCCTAGGTAACATCCATCTAAAGGTGTCCTTTCTCATTAAATGACTTCTACACTAGACCCTAAAACCCATCAGGAGACTGTTATGCTCTCTTCCTACTATATCCCAGGTGTCCATCAGAACCCTAGGCACATACGACAGACTTCACATTTGCTAAACAAGCTAATAACACCTTTGAAGGGAAGCACCATGCCTTCACCCCCTAAATACACACACACACACACACACCTCACTGAACACATAGGTGGCACTCAAGTACTCACACACAACCTGACAGCCTATTCCCAGGCTCACCTGCCCCCACACCTGCCTTCTCGCCACACGGTGTCACTGAGTAACCCTCCCAGCACACCCCTCCCAAGAAACGCCCCACCGCTTCCTGAACCTCTACAGCCAGGATGAAAAATTCTCCACAATCTGGTCCATCCCACCTACAGGACAAACAGGAATTGAGTCCAAGTCTAAGGTTTGGCTATGACAATGCAGAGAAGGACTTAAAGCACAACAGAGGCTCAGAGAGGAAAGGGGACCTAGATCCATGAGTGATATCTGCACTGTCCGTGATCCGGCAAGGGTCAGTCCATCCAATTACCAAGTATGAGCTAGATGGAGTCTTCTCCAGTTGGGATCTTTTCATTTTTGTTTGCTTGTTTCTGTTTTTGTTTTTTGAGACAGGGCCTCATTACACAGTCCAGGCTGGCCTCAAACTCACCATCCTCCTGCCTCAGCCTCCTGAATACTGGCATTACAAGGATTACAGGCACTACCCTGCCCAGCTCAGTTGGGATCTTTAGATCCTTGGAAGTTCATACACACGTTTGGGGACCTAAAAGCTCTGTATAAGAAATGTTTCAATTTTGTGATTTCTTTATGAAAATAAACCTTAAACTTTTTAAATATTAACAGGCAAATTCAGTATTATCATTTTCATGTTTATGAGCACAGAGGAGCCAAGTAGTATTTACATCACTTACAACTGGCCAAAGAGAAAACACAAGCAAAATTAACACGTAAACAATTCCCTGTACCAGGCAACAGGCAAAGTAACATCATAATTTTGTAGTAATCAGAGTAATGACTGAATTATATGAGCCACAGTTGATTAGGCTTGCTAAATTCAACATATTCACATCGATAGCCTCCTTTCAGTTCACTGGAAGAGATATATCAGCCAGGCATGGTGGCACACACCTGTAATCTCAGGAGGCTGAGGCAGGAAAATCACACGTGTCAGCCCAGCTTGGACAATTTAGCAACTTAGCACAATCTGCCTCAAAAATAAATAAAATGGGCTGTAGCTCAGTGTGAAGGCTCTGGGTTCAGTGGCAAAATAAACAAATAAATATATATATAAATGAAAGATCCATTTGTCATATTACTAATTTGAATTTATTGCATTTGTAACTTTGAGTACAATTTGTACACATGTGTGTTTTGACTTATGGTTCTATCACAGCTATAAACAAAGCACCTTCTTTTTTAGCTAGGGTCTCACTATGTAATCCAGGCTGGCCTTGAACTCAGGACAGTCCTCCTGCCTCAGCCTCCCAAGTGCTCAGATTACAGGTATGTGCAAAGCACTCTATATACAAGTTTATACTTAATATACTGAAGTAATATAATCAAACTAACTGAAAGCTAAAGATCTGTAAAAATTTGCCTTTAAAAGAGTGGCTGGATGTGGTGGCACACATCTGTAACTGCTGTACTCAGGAGGCTGAGGCAGGAGGATTGCAAATTCAGGCCTAGCCTGTACTACACAGTGGGACCCCATCCTCTAAAACGAACCAAAAAAAAGTCTGTATATTGTACATTACTCATGACTCACCTGTGAGGGATGTTTTTAAAGCAGATTCATGAATTAGATAAAAGATTGGATCAGTTCTAGGTACACAGACACATACTAGTGCACACATTAGTACGAAGACATTTGTATATAAACAATGCATCTAAACAACACATAACAACACAGGCCTCAACGTTTATCCTCAGCTGTAACCCACCCACTCTTGTCAACATGCTCCGAGCTGCTCAAACTAATACCTCAATCCAACCAGGGTCACAACCCTAAATGCCTATGGACACCAGACTGGCAATGATCGAAGCTGATAAGGCAGAAGAAAAAAAAATCATCTTGAAATCTTAAGCTTTCTGTATCTTTATTTTTTCTTCAGCATTTATCTGTATCTCTTTTCGATTCATCTATATTTTTTCTCAGCCCATTAGAGGGTCCACTTTTCCCTGAACTCCACTAAAAGAAAACATCACCATAAATGTGATGGTGAGGGACTGTGGTGCGGGGACACCACCACCGGGCTCCAGCCCCAGGTGCCACATAAGAACTCAGGGTGAGAGTTACCGGGTCTCCCAATGTTTAATTTAATTAAGTACATTTAAACGTTATGGGAAAATCTTCCAATTAAAAAAATTCTGGCAACAGATTCAAAAAGTTTCCCCCAAACGTTCTCATGGCCAAAAACAACACGCCTGTGGCTCCGGGAGCGGGGACCAGGAGCTTGCAAGTCGCCCGCAGGTCTCCCGCGGGCATCTGCACCTCCTCCAGCTCCGAGGGTCCCCTGCCCCGGCCAGGTGCGGCCGGGGTCGCGCCTCAGGCGTCCTCCCTCGGGGACCCCCCCCCGGTGGCCGGCCACGCTGCGCACCCTGTCACTTGTCACTAAGTAGCTGAACAAAGCGACGGAGACCTGCCGCGGCAGCTCCGCCGGGTGACGGGCGAGGCCGCCCCCGCCCCCGGGCCCCGCGAGGCGCCGGACCCCGCACCGAGCGCCGCGCCGGGCCGCGGCCTGGCGCCGACGGCGGGGGCGGGTGGGAGCGGCGCGCGCGTGCGGCCTCCGGGCTCCGCCGGCTCCTCTGTCTCCACGCGGGCTCCTCGCCGGGCCCTGGGCCGCTCGCGCCCGGCCCGCGACCTCCCGCCCACCCGCGCGCGCCCGCCGGCCCTCACCCGCGACAGGGTGAGGTCGGTCATGAGCTGCTCGAAGGCCCGCGTCTCCTCGGCCTGCCGCTGCGTGTGCAGCGCGATCTTCTCGCTGAACTTCCGCGGGTTGGCGCTGCCCGAGCCCGGAGACCCCGCCATGGTGCGGCGCGGCGCTCGCAGGCGCGGGAGCGACAGGCAGGAGCCCGCGTCTCGGCCGTCGTCGGTGCGCAGGACGCCCTGGCCGCCGCCCGAGGCCGTCGTCCAGCGCGACCCGGCAGAAGAGCCGCCGCTGCCCGGGAGCCAGCGAGCGGCCGGGAGCTGGCCGAGGACCGCCCCCACCCGCCGCAGGCCCCGCCCAGGACCGCCCCTTCGCTGTGCTAAGCCCCGCCCCACACTAGGCCCCGCCCCTAGCCCGCGCGGAACTCGCCCGGCGAGGCGGCAGAGAGCTGATCAAACCCGCGGGACGCCGCTTACGCGGGGGAACTGGGGACGCCTCTGCACTGAGCGCCTAACCGGGGTGGTCTTGGGTTCTTGGGACTCCTTGCATTCCGTCGCCGGTGCTCCGTTCCGCCCTTGACGCCGTTTCCTGAGGGGTGAAAGCTAGGCGACCCCACCTGGCCACGCGTGGGGTCGGGGAGAGGCCTGATGCCTTCGCGGCCGCGGGTCCCTCTGGTCGGAGACACCTCCGGCCTGGTGCAGCCGCTTCCCAGTCCTGCCCAGGGACCCCGGGGCCTCAGCCACCGATCCCCCCTTTTCAGACCAGTCCGCCAATGTCAGTGTCGATGTGCACATGAGACCCTAGTTGGCTGTGTCTGGGTTTTGTAAATTAGGAAGCGCTACAGACATGCAGAAGTGTACAAAAAAACACCATTCCTAACACGGACACCTCACTGTGGAGATTAAACCGACGTGTAAATACCTCGCAGGGACTGGGGATGGAGCTGAGGGTGGGGCTCTTATCTAAGGCACAAGGCCTTGGATTTAATCCCTGGCATTGCAAATAAATACATTTTAAAAGGCGTTTTGCTGTATACCCTTGGATTTATAGACACGTAAAATTAGACATAACTAAAGACCCAGCCACATTCTTTCTTCTTCCTTAGAGAAGGTCGCTGTGCTCAGGTTGACACATATCATTACTGCTCATGTGTTTGAACTCTCATTATATATGATCTGTGGATCCAGCAACTGCATATAGAATACCTGACTTTGTGTTTTAAATTTTTATAAAAGTGGGCCAAGCGTGGTGGCGCATGGATGTGATCCCAGCACTCAGGGAGGCTGTGGCAGAAAGATCATAAATTCAAGCCCAGCCTGAGTAATTTAGTATCTACTTCTTTTTTTTTTTTTTTTTGTGGGTACCGGGGGTTGACCTTATGCCGCTGAGCTATCTCACCAGCCCTTTTTGTTTTTGTTTTTTGAGACAGAGTTTCACTATGCAGTTCAGGCTGAACTTGAACTCATTTTGTAGCCCAGGCTGGCCTCAAACTCACAGCAATCCTCCTGCCTCAGCCTCTTGAGTACTGGGATTACAGGCGTGCACCACCACGCCCGGCTGCTGGGGTAATTTAGAAACTTAGTGAGACCCTGTCCCAAAATAAAAAATAAAAAGGGGCTAAAGATGTAGCTCAGTGCAAAGGCCCCAGATTTAGTGCCCACTACCACAAAAAAATGAAAAAGACATCATGCTGAGTAATCTTCGCAACTTTTGCATTTACTGTTATGTCAATTCATTTAATTATTGGGTAGCACTCCGCTATTTTTATGGCTCTCATATATGGCAAATAGCTGGATTATTCAGAAAATTTAATCTGAAAATATATTTTAGTTTATCTGTAGCTAGTCTAGTTTAGATTGTTTTATTAAAATTGGGTTTATGGCTCTATTGTACTTTGTCCTGTTTACTATGCTTTTTCTCTATATTTTACTTTCTGCTTTCCTGTTACATTGTCTGAGTTCAGTTTCAGAGAACAGAATCTAAATAGTTCTGGTATGAAAGGATTTATTACAGGATCTAACATGGCTTAAGGACTTGTTTGGATGATTGAATGTTCAGGGTGACTTTACAGCCTGGCTGCAGAACTCACAGCCACCAAAGGAGCTGTTAACTCTTCTAAAACCGGGAAGCCACCTCCTGAACTAGAAAGCTGTCACTAAACTTATGGGCAAACTTCTGAACCATACAGGTGAAGTAGTCCTCCTTTATCCATGGGTCCACTTCCCAAGGTTTTGATAACCCTCCAGCAAACAGAATCTGAAAGTACCAAGTGGTGCATTCAGAAATAAATAATCATAGGTTTTAAAATGCTTGCCATTCTGAACAGCATGATGAAATTTCGTGTCATTCTATTCTGTGCTACTTAGGATGTGAATCATTGCTTTCCAGGGTATCCACACTATATACACCACCTGCCTGTTAGTTACCTAGTAGCTGTCCCAGGTATCGGGTAAAATGTCATAGTCTCACAAAGCTTGTGTTCAGGTAATTTTACTTTACCTAATAAAAATCTTCAACCTGCAAGAGTTGTGATGCTGACAATTTTTATACTCTATGCCAAAGAGAAACTGCAAGGTACTTCTTTCAAGAGAAAAGATGAGTTGGGTATGGTGGTATGTGCATGTAATCCCAGCAGTCTGAGAGGCTGAGGCAGGAGGACTTCAAGTTCCAGCCCAGCCTGGGCAATTTAGGGACTTAGTGAGACCCTGTCTCAAAATTTTTTGAAAAAACTTAAAGGCCTGGGATATAGCTCAGTGCAAAGGCCCTGGATTCAATTCCCAGTACAGAGAAAGAGAGAGGTGTGGGGAGAGAGAGGGCTAAAACTTTTTCAACATAATAAGGAAGTTTTTAAATTGTATGCTGCTGAGCGTGATGGTGCATGCCTGTAATCCCAGCACTCAGGAGGCTGAGGCAGGAGGATCACTGAGAGGTTGAGGGCAGCCTGGACTATATAATAAGTTCAAGGCCAGCCTGAAGAGCAATACCCTGTCTCAAAAAAACACAGTAACAACAAAATACAAAAATGTAGGCTGAGATCGTTACATCTATGGTTAGAAGGAAGGGGAAAAAACGTAAACATAGGGTTCACTACCATCCATGGTTCAGGTATCCACGGTGGTCTTAGAACATATCTCCCACTGATGAGGGGAGACAACTGTGTGTCACTGTGAGAAGCCATGGACATGTCCACAGAAGTGACTGCAGCAGAAACACACAGATCCTGCTTCACTTCCCTTCCTACTCTTCTAAGACAGGGCCTGATGGGAAGAACCAAAATCATATCCAGAGTCCCAGCTGCAGGAGCATCCAGGAGAGGAAGTTTGAGTCTCTGGGCTGCTCAGTGTGGGGAGGGCAGAGGATCCTGGTGTGACACTGGGTGTGTAATCTGCTAGACCCCAGCCTGCCAAGCCAGGTCCCTCTCATGTCTGTGTTCTGTGCCCATACTTCCCCTGTCTGCCTGGAATATTTTCATTCTATTCCTGTTCTTTTATATATATATATTTTTTTTTTATTTTTGTGGGTACTGGGAGTCGAACTCAGGACCTCGCGCTTGCCAGGCAGGTGCTTATGCCGCTGAGCCATCTCACCGGCCCGATTTGAGTATTTTATGCACCAACAAAAAAAATATAATTTTCTCTGCCCTCGTTCTTTCAATGCCATTACGATCATTTTGGATAAATCAGTGGGAAATGTTTACACAGTGCACGATAATTCTCTTTTGCTATATCTCTTGGGGGGGTGTTAAAATTATATTCATTGTTGATTTGCTTAGATTTCTCTCAAATCATTATTAATCTGCCTTGCCTAGCAGAACTGGAACCACATTACTGAATCTGCAAGCAACGGGTTTATGGGGAAGGTCGTTTCCTTGCCTTGCTCTATCCTGATCACCTGCATGCTGAGGTGCTGCTGAGTCTCCCCACCCTATCCTCCTGTCCTTCACTGTCTATCCACCACCACCCCACTTCCTGACCTCAGCTGCCTGCATCTCAGGTTGTCTGTTTTTTCCCAGCTCTGGGAATTGGGTCCAGGGCCTTCTCGCTGAGCTACATCCCCCGCCCTTTTTTTATCTTTTATTTTGAGACAAGTTTTCACAAAGTCATTCAGCTGCCCAGGCTAGGCTCAAACTTGCCACCCCGCTGTCTGAGCCTCCCAGAATGCCCGGATTACAGGTTGTCTTCTTGCTCTCTTTGCATCCCCCTTCCTACTACATTCTCCAGTTGTTCCCCAGACGGGAGAGGAAAGGATGCCTGAGAGGTAGGACTCTTGAGCTGCAGTGTGTAGGAGATGTTTGGTTTTGCCCTCCTGCCTACTTTAGTCTGGCTAAGAACGGTCCTCTCATCCTCTTCCCTGCAGGCCTCTCTGTCAGATCCCGGAATGCCTTGCTTCACCGTTTCCTCCATTCCAGAGCTGCTCCGGGAAGGCCATTCGTGCTGTTTCCTTTTCCTTTGTAGGTGACCTGGTTCTGTAAGAATTGTTTATTATGTATTTCTTCTTGTTCTCTGAAGGCCTAGTGCTCTGGTCTTTTATGATCTGGGTCTTCAGTTGTTGCTCTTTGTGCTGTTGAGTAGAGACTGGAAACTCCATATCCTTTGGTTTGGGGAGACTGTCTTGTCTTTTTGGTAATTTCCTTCTCTTCATTTTCTTTCTGGAACTTCTGTTGCTCAGCTAATGGGTTTCCTAGACTGCTCTTCTCATTTTCTTATCTTCTTATTTTTCTACTTATCTTTCATTGTTCTATTTCCTGATAAATTTTCCCTAGTTTATCTTCCAATTCTTCTATTGAAAATTTCTATTATATTTTTAATTTGTAAGAACTCTTTCCCGGTTTTTTTGTTTTTTGTTTTTTTTGAGACAAGGTCTCACTATGTAGTTCAGGCTGGCCTTGAACTTGCCACAATCCTCCTGCCTCAGCCCCCTGAGTGTTGGGATTATAGGCATGTACCACCATGCCTGGCTTCTCTGATGTTTCCTGTTTAATAGCATTCTATACTCATTTCATGGATGTGATATTAACCATAGGTTATTTGTGCTCTCACATTTTCTCCTAACCCTTACATAGTCTGCCTGTGTTTTGTCTGAGTTTACTTTCCTTTCGTTTGTTCATTCTGTCTCCACCAAAATCTTTCCTCAAATCTCTGGTGATCCTTAACTCTCTACTTGCTCTGTACCAGAGATTGCTAGTTGTCTCCCAATAGTCACTCCCCTCCTTTCTTTATTAAAAGAAATCCCGAGCTTGGCACGGTGGTGCATGCTTGTAATCTTGGATAGTTGGGAGGCTGAGACTGGAGGATGGCAAGTTCAAGGCCAGCCTTGGCAACTTAGTGAGATCCTGTCTCTAAATAACAAAGGGTGGGGATGTAGCTCAATGGTAGAGCACTCCTGGGTTTGATTTCCCAGTACCAAAAAAAGAAAGAGAGCTGAGCGTGGTGGTGTACACCTGTAATGCCAGCACTTGGGAAGGTGAGGTGAATTCAAAGCCAGCCTGGGCTACATGGTGAGTTCAGGGCCAGGCTGAACTATGTAGCAATACCATCTCAAAAAACAAAACAAAACAAAAAGGAAGGAAGGAATAAAGAAAAGAAAAGAAAAGAAAAGAAAAAAGAAAAGAAAAGAAAAGAGAGGAGAGGGAAAAGACCAGAGAAACCTGCAGCCCTAGCTGCACAGATGCAAGCATGTACGTAGGTGTGCATCTGGTGACTATATTGCCTAAGGTGACATTTCCCATTCTCCCTTGCAAATAGGTAGGATCACAGCACTACGTTCTACCCAACAGGACGTGAGCCGAACACAGGCAACTTCGGGATTGTGTCCTTAAACAACACGCCCACACGCACACACACACACGCATGCACACACGCACGCAAAAGCAGCAGCAGCCTTCCCCTTCCTTCTCTCCTCCCCAATAATGGGAATGTGGCTGTGGTCACAAGATCGGACCAGCCATGCCAGCCCCCTGGGTAGGAACTGTGTCGAGAACAGCAGCAGAATGATGGTAGCAAAGGGACCTGCGCCCCCACACCATGTGCTCTGCACTGCTTCTACACTACTATGAGAGATAAGCATCGGTTTTGTTTAAAGCCCTGTTACTGTAGCCTTTGTTACAGGAAATGAACCAGGACCTATTATACTTAAACAGAAAATTTCTTATAAACAGATTAATAGCCTCCTTTGGGAACAGAGAGACTACTGGGAAACCTTTATCTTCTACTTAACACATTTCTAAATTATTTGCATGTTTTTGTTTTTGTTTTTGAGACAGGGTCTTGCTATGTAGTTCAGGCTGGTCTTGAACTCACTATGGAGCCCAGGCTGGCCTCAAACTTGTGGCAATCTTCCTGCCTCAGCCTCCTGAGTGCTGGGATTACAGGCGTGAGCCACCATGCCCGGTTTGTCTGCATTTTAAAAAGCAAGTATTGTTACTGTTAAAATCAAGAAAAAGGGGCCGGTGAGATAGCTCAGCAGCATAAGCACCTGCCTGGCAAGCACGAGGTCCTGAGTTCAACTCCCGGAACCCACATAAAGGAAAAAAAAGGAGCCGGTGATATCGCCCAGCGGCACAAGCACTTGCTGGCAAGCGCGAGGCCCTGAGGATGACCCCCGGTACCCACATTAAAAAAAAAAAAAAAAAAAAATCAAGAAAAAAAAAGTCAGGCATTGTGGTGCACACTTGTAATCCCTACTGCTCAGGAGGCTGAGGCAGGAGGATAACAGGTTCAATTCAAGCCTAGCAACTTAGTGAGACTTTCTCAAAAGAAAAATTAAAAGACTGGGGCTATAGTGCAGTGGTATAGCACTTGCCTAGCCTGGATGAGTCCCTGGGTATGCAAGAAAAAGAGAGGGGAGGCCTCATTGTGGGATGTGTAGACTTTCTCTGAATCCTTCCCTTCTAGCTCCTGCTCTGTTTCACCCTAAGTTCAGGCCCTTTCTGCCTCAGTTTCCCCAGTGAACCTCCTGCCTACATCAGGGAGGAAAGGGGGTTCCTTGGCTTTGAGTAGCTGGGGAGGGGGCCTGGGGATTGACCCACAGCTCGAACACCTTTGAGTCTTCAGCCGGTCACCTGCTCTCTGGATGCCTGGGCCTCTTGCCGTACTCTTCGATGGCTGCACCACGTCGGCGCAGGCTTTCATTTCCTTCTCAGTTTCTGGAATATGTATAGGTGCCAGGACTGGCCCTGCACTGAGAAGCCTCTCCTGGGACAAGGTGAGACCCAAGGGAGGAGAGGTTGTACAGGAAAGACACATGGTGAGTTTTAGGACCCAGTTCCTTGGCTGGGAATCAGGACCTGAGGACCTGGACTACAGAGTGGTAAAATTACTTCCCAATACTGCACCTAGGGTTGTTCCCAGGTGCCACTGTGGCTGCCCTAGCAGAGGGCTGGATTGAAATCCTGAAAGCAGGATGTTTGAAGCATGTGACTATAGTCCCAATTATGCAGGAGCCTGAGGCAGGAGAATTACCTGAGCCCAGGAGTTTGCTGGGCAACACAGCAAGATACCATCTCAGAATAAAACAAAACAAAATCACAAAACAAATGCCAAAAAACAAAAACCTGGAAGCTCTTTGTTAGAACATCAAAACAGAAAGACAGTGCTGGAAATTCACACTCAGATGAATCCTCTAAGTCAAGGGCTGGCAAATATTTTTCCTGTAACAGGCCAGAGAGTAAATGACTTGGGCTTTGCAGGGCTTGCGGGCTCGGCTCCTTGCAACTACTTTTCCTCTGCTTTTGTGGTATTAACACAGCCAGAGGCGTCACATAGACAAATACAGTTGTATTTCAATAAAACACACAGTGGGCCAAAGTTGCTTTTTTTGCTGTTAGTTTAATCTTGTTACTTTGCGGATAATCTGTTTCTTCTCCTTGGTTACTTTGCAGTTTTGTTACTGTCTGTCAAGGTAAGGATTTTATGTTATTTAGAACTCAGAGTATTTTTCAATCTAGACCTGTATCAACTAGGATTAGGCCTGGCTATACCAGAACACCCTCCAAAAACTGACCTTAAAAACGTTGACAACCGGGCGTGGTGGCGCATGCCAGTAATCCTAGCACTTGGGAGGCTGAGGCAGGAGGATCACTGTGCTTCAAGTTCAAGACCATCCCGGGCTACACAGTGAGTTCAAGGCCAGTCTGAACTACATAGCGAGACCTTGTCTCAAAAAACAAAACCAAAACAACAACAACAAAAAAAGGTGACAGTTTATTTCTGTCATATGTGAGAGTTAAATGCTTACTGCTCTGCCACCCACAGCCTGGACTTCATGGTGCCAGATGGTGACATCTGTGTTCTGAGAGACAAGCTAGGGCAAGCAGTGTGGCTCAGTACTACAGCCTGTGCTAGGCATGCATGAGGCCCTGGGTGCCACCTCCAGCATCAAAAGACAAAAAAAAATCAAACAACCAACAAGACAGATGACAAGAAGAAAGGGGAAAAGGCTCCTGTGTTCTTTCCCTCTCTCTCTCTCTCTCTCTCTCTCTCTCTCTCTCTCTCTCTCTCTCTCTCTCTCTGTACTACAAATTGTACACAGGGAGGATGGAACTATATCCCTGGTCCCATTTGATTTTTTAAATTTTGAAGCAGGGTGCCTAGGTTGGCCTTGAACTTTCAATCTTCCTGCCTCAGCCTCTTGAGTAGCTGGGGTTCTGTGCACCATGCCTGACTTGTTCTGTCTTTCACAAAGTTCCCAGAAGTCGCCATGTGAGCCTCCCTCTACCCCACTGAACAGAACTTAGCCTCACAGCCACACCTGGATATAGGCAGCTATATCCACTTAAAAAAAAAAAAAAAAAATCAATGTTGAGTTAGACGGTGGCATTCATATTTTATGTTTCATCAGAGGCACTGGAGAGCTTGTTAAAACAAATTGCTGAGCCCCACTTCTGAATACTGATTCAGCAAGTCTGCCACAGGGCTGAGAGTTTGCGTTCTTTCTTTCTTTTTCTTTCTCTCTCTCTCTCTCTTTCTTTCTCACTGAGAATGGAATCCAGAGCCTTCATGCTGGCCCACTTATTTATTTATTTATTTTAAATTTTGAGACAGGCTCTTGCTGAATCCCCAGGCTGATCTTGAACAAGCAATCCTCCTGCCTCGGCTTCTTGGAATGCTGGGATGACAGGCCAGGCGAGCACCACCACTTGGGCTGAGAATTTCTAGCAAGTTCTCAGGCCTATGCAGATGGGACCTGCTCTTTCCAGCCTAACAACTCAATTCAGGCCACCAAATCTCTCGCTAATTGAGGCCTTAATTGGTCCACTTGAGTATCAGCCAGGGTCCCAGCAGGGGACAGGTGGCCACTGGAACTAATTTAAGGAGAAGTTAATTAAGAGGCCAGGCTGGGTTTGAAGAAACACAGTACCCTGGGACTAGTTACAGGGAGTGCTTAGCGCTTTAGGCCTGAGGGCCCTGGGGAGGGACTGCCTGCTGCTGGGAGACTTTTTGGAGGGAGCTGCAGCCAATTCTCAGTGACCCAGCAGAGCTGGCCCCCTCTGGTCTCCTGGCAGTGTCCCATTGGGCAGACTCAAGCAGAAGCTGCAGGGGACAACGCAGCTCTGTCCATGTGGAGTTGGGGCGCAGCTTCTCAGGGCCAGAGGAGGGTGAGGGAGGGGACAGAAGAGCCCCCAGCCAGCCTGCCCTAGCCGCCCGCCCCCCACTTTGCGCTTTGCTAACATCCCAGATGCTGGCCCTTTCTTGCTCTTTGAATTTGTCAGTTGCTCCTCCTCATCCCTGGAGCACTGATTCATTTTTATTTTTGTCAGTCTATGTTTGTGGTACGTAATGATTACGCTCATCGTGGGGAGTCGGTGCCCGTACACAACAAATCTTAATTCCTTTCTCATCCCCTTCCCTTCCTGCCCTCCATCTCTTGGTCCCTTTCCTTTTGTGAAAGATCTGTCTCCCTGTTTCCTGTTAGCTACGTATCTTTTATTTTGCTTTTTAATTTATTTATACTCAGGAGACTGATTACCAGCACCCCTCCCCCACTCTCCATAAGTGATCAAGTTGGCAGCTTGCCCTCTGCCCCTAGCAAGTACTTAATCCACAGAACTGGCAAATGCTAAGAATCGAGGCATTTTTTCCTTTCAGTAAACTGTGTATTAAGATATGCTATAAAAAATTATTTTGACCAGGCATGATGATGCACATCTGTAATCCCAGCACTCGGGAGGCTTAGGCAGGAGGACTGCAGAGGGTTTGAGGCCAGCCTGGGCTACATAGTGAGTTCAAGGCCAGCCTGGACTACACAGTGAAACCTCGTCTCAAAAATCAAAATTGTTTTGTTATGGATTCAGAAAGTGTCCCAGCCCCACTTTTCATCGAAGAAGCTTAGAAACAATGACCATCCTAATTGTCAGGAGCACCCCTGGCACCCAATTGCACCCTCTAAACATCACTCTCCCCCGCAAAGAGCACGGCCCCTGGAGAAATAGCTGAGCACAAGTCTGGGCTGAGAGATATAACCACGAGTCCTGAACATCTCGCACCTACGAAGGGAGGAGACTAAGACTGCTGAGGTCAGGCTGAAAGGACTCAACAGCCGCCATTCTGCTGGCCAAAGAGGGAACAATTTGGGCACCAAAAAATATACAGTGGATTAAAAGCCATCAAATATTAAAAGTTCAAGGGGTTGTAACAATTTTTGAAAACCAAATCCTTGCCTGATGTGGTGGTGCACACCTGTAATCCCTGCACTCTGGGAGGCTGAGACAGGAGGATTGCAAATTCAAGCTAAGCCTGGCTAATTTAGAGACTTGGTGAGACCCTGTGTGAGAATAAAAAAAGGACCAGGGATGTAGCTCAGTGTGAAGGTCCTGGGTTCAATCCTCAGTACCACAAAAGAAACAAATTAAAGCAAAAACAAAAACAAAAAAATCCCAAGCCAACCAGAACAAACAATCTCATTGGTCACCTTTGGCAGATATTAGGGAACCAGCTCATTCTGAAAAGTGGTAAAGAGAATCAAACATTCACTATCTTTTTCAGGATGAATGTTCCACAAGGTAACAAAATAGGTGGTGAGAGAAAGGGGTTTTTAAAAAATTCTGACTAATGAAGAACTGATGAGATATCATTATTTTGCAACCCTTAATGGAATAAAAAGTCTAGGCAGTCATTAGCAGTAGCTGCTGAATCCCTGTGATATGTGATGAAGAACTGATGGGAATTTTTTTCTTTTTTTAGTGCTAGGCAGGTGCTTTACCCCTGGGCTGCACCCCCCACCCTGATAGGAAGAAAGCTTTATAAGGAACAGGTCAAGCTGTCATTCAACATATGAATCCAGTCAGTCTTTACATTTCATAAAGATAAGCAAGCGCCTGATGCGCTGTGAGGGGAATTATGAAATATTCTTGCCAAAAGATTGAAACAATCTGATGCACAAGAATTTAATACAGGGGGCCGGTGAGATGGCTCAGCGGCATAAGCGCCTGCCTGGCAAGTGTGAGGTCCTGAGTTCGACTCCCAGAACCCACATACGAAAAAGGGGGCTGATGGTATCGCTCAGCGGCACAGGCGCCTGCTGGCGTGCGAGGTCCTGAGGTCGACCCCCGGTACCCACACACACACAAAAAAAGAAAGAATACAAGCTGGGCGTGGTGGTGCACACCTGTAATCCCATCACTCAGTAGGCTGAGGCAGGAGGATTGCCACAAGTTTGAGGCCAGCCTGGGCTCTACAGTGAGTTCAAGACCAGCCTGAACTACATAGCAAGACCCTGTCTCAAAAAAGCCAAATAAATAAATAAGAAACCCAGAATGTGATTCTATAGGATATGAAACAAATTCGCAGAAGCTAGGTGGGGTGGTACACACCTGTAATCCCAGCATTCTTGGAGGCTGAGGCAAGAGGATCTGAAGTTCGAGCCCAGCCTGGCCAACCTAGTGACTGAGACCCTGTCTCAAAAAAAAAAAAAAAAAAAAAAAAAAATCTGGGGATACAGCTTAGAATAACTCAGGTGGGAGCAGACAGAGGGAAAGCGAAACAGATTTGACCCTGTGTGGACAATTGCTGGCACTGGATGGTGGCCACATGGGAGCTTGTTGTACTGTTCCCTCTGTGTGTCATTAGTTTTTCATATTTTAAAAAATCTTATAGTGCAAAAGGATTATTATTTCTCTCTTCCCAAGGCATCTGCAGTGTACTGAATTAAACAAGCTGTCTCTAAATCAAAGGGTTATGAGTGTAACATTCACTTAAAAAGTCATGGTAAAGCCCTTGTCTCCTTCCCAAGTCCTGGGAAGGTAGATAATCTAATGACTGAATAATAAATCCTTTTCCAAACCAGGTAATTTTCTTTCCTTCTTTTTGATTCTTTTTTCAAGTGCTAGAGATGGAACCCAGGGCCTTATACATGCCAGGCAAGCACTCTAACTGATTAACACCCTCAGCCACAATCTGATACTTTCAGAAGGTAACTTTCACTTCAAAATTTACACTCTATAGGCAATTAATTACACACGTCACAATTTAAACATTAAAAAAAAACAACCTGTCAAGCTGGGTGTGATGGCCCACACCTTTTAATCCCAGCACTCTAGGGGGCTGAGGCAGGAGGACTGGAAATTTGCGCCCAGGCTGGACAACTTAGACCTTGTCTCAAGATAAAAACTAAAAAGGGCTGGGAATGTAGCTCAGGGCGAAGGCCCTGGGTTCAAGCCCCAGTGCCAAATGAAACCAACTTGTCAAAACGTGTGGAGGAATATAAGTTTTCTCAAATTATTTTCAGAGTTAAATGGGCAAAACCTGTGACCACATTCTTCTTGGTCTGTCCGGTTTTGCTGTCTCCTGACGGTGCGGAGCAGCGCCGCGCTGTCGCTCACACACTTTCGGCTCCCGGGGCAAAGCGCCCCGCTCGGCCACGGCGCGGGCACCCGAGGCCTCGTCGGCAGCCCGAGCGCACGCGGAGCGAGGAGTCCTCCCGTCCTTATCTCCACGTCAGGCTGCCCTCAGACGAGGCCGCCTTTCCCTTGCCTTGCCCTCGCTGCTTCCCTTTCGCATCCGCCTTGCCCTCCTGTCCCCTGCTCTCCACAGAGCAGCCCTCTGAGGGGCCTCCGCGCTAGAGTCATTCCGGGTGCGGCGCAAACGTGGCCGCCATGTTGAACGTCCAGACGTCAGCCAATGAGAACTAAGCGGCTTCGCTCGGCCCCTCCCTTCTTTTTACCTCAAGGTTGCTTTAATCGTAATAAATTGTAAAAGGCTAAACTGGCACATTGGTCACTGAGGAGCCAGGCGTGGTGGCGCAAGCCTGTTACCCCAGCACTTGGGAGGCTGAGGCAGGAGGGTCGCCGCAAGTTCAAGGCCAGCCTGAACCGCGTAGGGAGACCTGGTCTCAAACCCCAAAATAAAGGTCAATATTCTGTGATTTGAAAGCACATATGGTTGTTTGTCCCTTTGAAAGACTATAGGGGTTATTTTCTGCTCTGGTTTTTAATTATTAAATCTCACTCTAGTCAACACTATTTAGTGGGAACTACTAACAATGAAACAAAAAAAAACACAAGCAGGAACAAATGACCTTTTATTTCATCCAGAGATACAAAGGCAATTGTGTGTAGGTACAACCTGACAGGCAGTCGAATCCTTGGGAGGAAGTAAGTTCATGGTAAATGTCAGGATGGCTGGTCACAGAAGGTCAGAGGAGGAGAGGATGGGACAATGCGACAGCTGACAAACACCAGTGTGACAGGCTTCAGTGCCTGTTTGGGGCAATCTCTAATTTTATAGGGTTGTCATAAAAATCCTTAACGTTCTCTTGAGGCTATTTTGCATTAGAAATGGTATTCAGGGAGGAATAATCCTAACAACTGAAATATCCTATTTTATTAAAGGAGTTGTAAACTTTGCTCGTTACCAACTGGGCGGAGGTGGCTTGGGGACAAGCACTTGGGATGGGTGTCCTCTTTTGAGGAAAAAGGTTTATATACTTTGGTTAGTCCTGGTTTTTGAGTTGATGCTGGTTGTGATAACATCTTCTTTTAATCTGGGGGAAATGTTTACTAAAAAAATTATTTTCCAAAACACAACAAAACCAAGGTCAAGGTAGTGCCTCGGACTCCTTCCTGTGGGCTGCACCCACGCACAGGGACACGCAGGCGAAAACCACTTTTCCAAGATCTGCATTTGTAACAGGGACGCATCACATGGTTTATTATTAATTAAAACAGTTTATTACCCTTAAATATATATCAGTACATTTAAAAAATGCTAGATTTTTAAGTTTTATGCTAAAAGAATACTGAGAAAATGGAGGCTCAGTAGCATGATTTCAATCTACTTTCCTGGATAAACAGATTTTTTAAAAAAAGTTTATTACTTTATCCAAGACGTTTACAACTGAACTATCTTTGATGAAGCTAGGAAATTGGGGTTCATAAAATAAAGGCACAAATGTGGGCAGCAAGAGAAATACATGAAGAAATTTTGATTTTAAGGTCAAGTATAACATGGGTTGGCTGTTTCTGTTTTAGCTATTTAAGGCAGGATTCTCTCTGCAATTCAGCAGATAGATCCTAGTGTTTCAGCAATAAGAAAGTTTCAAGAGCTCAGATATACAGATAAATCAATTTTTAAAAACCCTTTTATCAGAATATTCTAAAGGCTTTTGAAGCATTACATAAATCTTTAAATTCCTATCACTCGCATTTTAAATAAATCTATGCTTTTGTAAGGCAATCTTAAGATACAGGACAGACTTGAGAACCATTCTATTCTACCCTCAGGCTCACCCGTGCTTTGCCGCAGCAGTGTGTCCCTGAAGGGAGTCAACCTCTAGAGACAGGGGGCCCAGCCCATTCCCATCCACCAAACTAGCTCAGCAAGACGCTGGGCCACTCCTGTGCACTGCTGAGGGTGTTACACTAACAGCATGGCCTGAATCTGCTGGAGAAATTAAAAAATACTATCTTTTTACCCCCTAAAACTACTTCGTTTCAATAGAGAAATACAATGACTTGTATTAGCTCCTTCCCATAAAGGAAAACAATGGAGAGAATCAACCACCTGCTCTATCCTGATTTTACTGATGGGACAAAAATACAAAGAAGCTTCACTTCCAGAGGACAACTGAGTAACTGCAGCTAAAGCAACATTTTAATTGTGCATGCTGGGTGCATGTGTGCTATTGCTGCTAAGAGTGCCCCTTCTAAGTGACAAGAATTTGAATCCCACTGTCCTTGTTGCTGAGCAAACAAACACCAAAGCTTACAAGCCAGCAAAACCGTTTCAAAGGCTTCAGCCACACAGGATTTTGGTGGGGTTTCCACTCTTCCTTACGTATGAGAAAAACAAAGCCACCAGAAGGTCGACTAAGCCTGAAAACACAATTGCACCGTGAAGAGAGGGCAGCAAATGTCCCACCAGAGTGAGAGGAGTTAAATCGGGGTGTTGGGAGGCATCAGACGGGGGCATTGTCAGGGGCTGGTATTGGCTTCCAGTGAGTGAAGAGAGATCCCAAAAGGGGTTCCTATGGGGTTCCTCCTCCATCCTTCTGGGCCGGCAGCAAGTGATCAGTTATTTCCCATAGAACTTTTTGTTGAGCAGGAAAATCAGGAGGTTGACATTCACTTTAGCTCTATCAAACAGCTTCATGACTGCAACGCCTTCATACTGTAGCTGCAGCAGGTCCTGTTTAAAAAAAAAAAAAAAAATTAACAGTCAAGTTGGTGGAACAGGAGAAGAAAGGACAGCGCAGGGAGGGATCCAAGACTGAGGTGTGCCTCACATGCCAGCTCTGAGGTGGGCAAGACCAAAACTGCCAGCCATGGACCTGCCCCACTCAAGTGCCCCAGGGTAGGATTGAGAGGGGACATGGCCGCTGATAGGGCATTCTGAGTAACTGTACTGGGGTATTTAAGATACACCAAACATGGAAAGAAAAAGAAGCATGTTATCACACATGGTTAGTATGTGATCTAAGCCTTTTTATTTCAGGGGGTTGGGGAGTATAGCTCAGTGCTAGAGCACTTTCCTACCATGCACGAGGCCCTGTGCTCCATCCCCACTACCGTGAAAAAAAATTTCTTTTTATATCAGAAGTTAGTGACATTTCACCAGTTTTAATAAATCTGGAAAAAGTGGAGTTATTTCAATTCTTTTAAAAATTTTTAGATTTTGAGACAGGGTCTCACAAAGTTGCTCAGGCTGGCCTCAAACTTGTGATCCTCCTGCCTCAGCCTCCTGAGTAGCTGAAATTACAGGTTCACTTCAATTCATGATGAAATATACCAATCATTGAAAAATGATGCTGGGCATGGTGGTGGATACCTGTAATCCCAGGATTTGCAAGGCTGAGGCAGGAGGACTACTGAGTTCAAGGCCAACCTAGAATACATAGTGAGACCCTGTCTCAACCAAAAACTTTTTAAAAAGGCAGACAAGGCTAGTAATGTTTTAGTAACACCTGTTTGAATTGTTTTTTGATGGTACTTGGAATTGAACCCAGGGCTTCCTGCATGCTAACCCTGCACTCTACCACTGCACTATATCCCCACTTCTATCCTAGAGTCTTTCATGAGTAAGCATTTCTATTTTCAAGGCAAGGAAAGAGGGCTAATCGTTATTAGGTACCTACCCCACGCTCAGCACTGTGTGCGCACTTTACATAGGGTCTTTTCCCGTTCTCACAACTATCCTATGAAGTATAATTATCCCAACCATAGGAAGAGCTCCTCCCCCAGGGCCCGGAGACAGTAAACGACAAGCCCAGCAGAACAGTGTCTAGATCTGACCCCAAGGCCGCCGCCTCCCACTGCCTTCCACCATGTGGAACCAGGGGAAGAACTGATGTGGCCTCTACATGCTAACCCTTCCGGGAGCACTAAGGAGAAAGCAAGGGTCAAAGGGCCTGAAAGGACCCCAAAGGCTGAGTCATCTTCTGGAAAACCTCGCAGCTGGCAGTCAGGCCACGTGGGATGAACCTGGGCGCGAGGGGGAAGCTGCCCCCAGCAAGCTGGCCGGCCTTTAAGTGCCCGGTCTTTTTGTGGAGGTGCTTCAGTCAGCTGTGCACACTACAGTCATTTCATGCTGGCTGCTAGGGTGCTTTGAGAGTGTACTGGTGTCTGAGAAGGAAATGACGACTAAGACAAACCGCCTCTGCTTAAGGAGTTCACAGTTTTGGGGCGAGAGGGAAATGAGTCAAGGTGTTCTGTAAACAGAGGATGTCTCCGGGCTGCTGTGGCAGAGGGGAGACCAGTGACTGTGGCCTGGACAGGGAGGCTTCAGGGTGGGAACACACCGTGCCTCACCATCTGACAGGGAAGCAAGTGGGGTGGAAGGGGAGGAAAGAGGGCATACACAAAAGCCAAACGCAGCCGGGCGTGGCGGTGCATGTCCATAATCTCAGACTCTGGGAGTCTGAGGCAGGAGGATCACAAATTTGAGAACTGCCTGGTCAGTTTAGCAATTTAGCCAAATACTGTCTCAAAACAAAAAATAAAAAAGGCTGGGGATGGGAACTCAGTGCAAAGGCCCTGGGTTCAATCTCCAGTATGAAAGGGAAAAAAAAAAAAAAAAAAGTCCAAATGCACTGTTATGGTTTATATCTAGATGTCCCAAGTCTCATGTGCTCAGAGGTGGGACTTGGGGGAGGTGACTGCATCATGGGTCTGTGGCAGTCATCACTGATGCCTTGACACTGGCAAGTGGAGCCTGATGAAGAGGTGGTCACTGTGGGTGTGGACTGGAAGGGTCACCTCCCTCCTCCTCCTCCTCGGATTTCTCTCTGCTTCCGCTGACAAGCCACGAACTCATTCTCCTCTGTGATGCCCCTCTGCCATGCCACCCTGCTTTGAAGCCAGCCGACCACGGGCTGAAACCTCTACAAAGTGAGCCAAAATAAACCTCCTCCTCTAACTTGTGTGTGTTGGATATTTTGCCCCAGTGACCACAATGTAACTAAGCCACACACCTCCACTGAAAGGCACCTGCCCCGTTTGACAGAGCAGGGCAGAGCAAGGAAGGACAAGGGAACAGCATTCAGGCCAGGGTGTGGCTCCACAGTACAGTGGTTGGTCAAGATGCATGGTGCTGGGCCAGTGAGATGGCTCAGCGGCGTAAGCACCTGCCTGGCAAGCGTGAGGGCCTGAGTTTGACTCCCGGAACCTACATACGAAAAAAGGGCCGGTGATATCACTCAGCAGCCTGGCCACCTGCTGGTGTGAGAGGTCCTGAGTTCGACCCCCAGTACCCACAAAAAAAAAAAAAAAAAAAAAATTAGGGATAACTACGATACCAAATGGCAGGGTTATCCCCACCCGCAGTGGAGCTTTGCACTGAGCCCTTAATTTGAGACAAGGTCTTGCTAGTAAGTCCCTGAATTGCCCAGGCAGGGCTTGAACTTTTGGTCCTCCTGCCTCAGCCTCCTTGTGTGCTGGGATTATAGGTGTGTGCCAACCACATCTGATTCAGAGCTTTTTTTTTTTTTTTTTTTAATTTAAAATGGGATGCAATTTACACACACCTTGTCAGAAATACATACAAACTTTAAGGTATATCAAATTAAAATGAGAAAAAAAGATTTCAAGCTACTGTGAAGGCTCACGACAGTTCTAGCTGGACAACACTGTACTTACTCCTTCATTCAAGGCCGAGGGTATAAGCTCCGTCCAGGGTACACAGACCACACCAGACACCTGGCAACCCTGGTGGCGTGAGCCTGCTGCACATGGACATGGACAGCTTCCTCCTTCGGGGCTCTGTACCTACCCTGAGGAGAACTCGCTCCCAGCTCTCCCTAGTGCACACCCACCTGATAATGTAACATAAAGGTCTCCATCTGAACTCCCATGAATTTGGCTTTCACTTCAAAGTCTCCAACTTCTTCTGTTGGACCGATTTCAAAGATAACATTTTTAAACCTGTTGAAACACAACAGCACACAGACATGCTCTGTAGGTTCTCAGTGATAATCCTGTATGCACAGGGAAGGGGGTGAGTGAGTCTTCACGGGGAAAAGAGCCCAGAGGTGCAGGGCCAGAGTCCTGGCACTGGTGGCTCAGCATGGCGCGGCGCTGAGACCCCGAGGGAGGAGTGGCAACCTGTCCCCAGCACTTGTGCTCCACTCCCCAGAACAAGTGGCCTGTGAATGAGGGCACAGACGCTCCCTTGGCCTAGGAGGAAGAACAGAGGGCAGAGCAGAAGGGGTGTGGCAGAGCACGCATCTGGGCACACGGAAAACAAGGGCAGCAAGGACACAGGACCACAGCAGTTTCTGCAGAGAGGAAATGCTGCAGTATACTCAAAGTATATTCAAGTCCGACCAAAGAGAAACTGCCATGACTGTGTTACTCGATATGTCACAGGCCAGGAGGTTTTATAGCACAGCACCGAGGTGGATTACACTGCCCTTCAGGTGAACAACGTACACCCCAGATTTCCAGCCCCCAAACATGGAAGTGAATCACCTCTATGAACACAGAAACGTGAAGACACAGAGGTCAGACAGGGCTGACCTGCTCACCAAATACCAACTCCCAGTCACCTCTTAGGGGTGTTGTTTTATGTGACTGTTAGTGGATTTGGCTGGTTATGTGGTTTCTAAGCCCACAGTAGCAAATGAGAAAAAGAGAGGCAAAGAAGACAGGCACTCAAACAGCAATAGAAACTATCGACACAGAGAAGGGGAGAGGTGATATGTAAGACAGACCTGAAGAAAGCAACCAAAGAACCCACAGCAAACAAAACCCAGAAAGACTAAAGTTCCTGGTTGAAAAACTGAGCAGAGAAAATATAAATAATAATTCACATTTAAAAGACAACATTCTGCCCCAAAAACCAAACATCTCAACTAGAAATCTGAAATGCAAATTTCAGAGAGATTTTTCTTTTTTCTTCTTGGTTTTTTGGACAAGATCCTCACTATGTAGCCCAGGTTGGCCTCAAACTCATGGTGATCCTCCTGCCTCAGCCTCCTGAGTGCTAGGATTACAGGTGTGTGCCACCATTCCAGGAAAGGGATTTTTTTTTTTTAACTATTAAAAAAGCAAAATTTATCTTATTCAATGAAGGAAGTAGTAGGATGACCATTTCATACAAGCTTCAGACACTAGTGAAAATTTTTGGCAATACATGTAAGTTTAACATTTTTCCAACAATTTTGGGAAACAGTATTAAGTTAAAAAACTTAAAATTAGAACTACCGTGTGATCCAGCAGTCCCACTTCCCGGCAGTGTGGAAAGAGTTGCAAGCAGGCCTGAAGGCGAAGTCTGCACACCCACATGGGCTGCAGTGCTGTTCACAATAGCCAAGAATTGGGAGCCGCCCATGCACCCATCAGTGGAGGAACAGGTAAACAAAATGTGGTGCACACAATGGAATATTAGTCAGCCTTAAAAAGGAAGGAAATCCTGTCATATGGATGAACCTCAAGGACATTATGCTGAGTGTAACAAGCCAGCCACAAAAGACAAACAGTGAGTGATTCCACACAGATGAGGTCAATATAGTAAAGCTCAGAGACAGAAAAATAGAGGTTTCCAGAGGCTGGCAGGAGTGGAGGAGGGAGCAGCTATTTAATGGGCACAGAGTTCTGGATAACTTCCAGTGATCTGTTGCATGGCACCATGAATATGCTGTTAATGTATTAATAGTGAACTTATAGAACTGTATCTTTTCAAATGATTAAGATAACAAATCTTATGTTTTTACAATAAAATAATTCTCTTACTCTTTTTTTTTTTTTTTTTTTGTGGGTACCGGGGGGACGACCTCAGGACCTCACGCGCCAACAGGCACCCGTGCCGCTGAGCGATATCACCGGCCCCTTTTTCGTATGTGGGTTCCGGGAGTCGAACTCGGGCCTTCGCGCTTGCAAGGCAGGCGCTTAAGCCGCTGAGCCGTCTCACCGGCCCTCTCTTACTCTTTTTGAACAGAGATTCAATTTTTGGAGGTATCGACTTTCGAGGAAAACAGCCATGCCAGCAGTGATGGCATACACATATAATCCCAGCTACTTAGGAGGCTGCTTGAGGCCAGCCTGTGTAGCACAGGTAGATCCCATCTCAAAAGAAAGCAAAAGTAGGATCAAAGATTTACACAGAAGGTGTTGTGACAAATGTAATAATAGAAAAAGCAAAATCCATTTGTATTCCCCAATAGGTTAAAATGTGGAATATTATGTATCCATTTAAAAAGGTGCTTTCAAAAATATGAAAAATGCTCACAATTATCAGCAAAAATGTTGGATATGACATTAAAAATATCGTCTAAGCTGGGCGTGGTGGTGCATGCCTGTAATCCTAGCACTCGGGAGGCTGAGGCAGGAGGATTGCTTTGAGTTTGAGGCCAGCCTGGGCTACATAGTGAGTTCAAGGGCAGCCTACACTACATAGTGAGACTCTGTCTCAAAAAAAAAAAAAAAAATGGGCCAGTGAGATGGCTCAGCAGCTTAAGCGTCTGCCCGGCAAGCGCGAGGGCCCGAGTTCGACTCCTAGAACCCACATACAAAAAAGGGGCCGGTGATATCGCTCAGCGGCACGGGCGCCTCCTGGCGCGCGAGGTCCTGAGGTCGACCCCCCGGTACCCAAAAAAAAAAAAAAATCCTAATTTCTATTAAGAATAAGTGATAGATTAAGTGGGTAAGTGGGCAGATATGTAATTTTTATGTGAATAGGGTCACAGCAGAAAATAAAATGATTTCTGGGGTTACCTCTGACTTATAGGATTACAAGTTTTTTTGTTTTTTGTTTTTTTTATGTGGGTACCAAGAGTCAAACTCAGGACCTCGCACTTGCCAGCAGGCGCTTGTGCCACTGAGCAATATCATCAGCCCTTTTTTTCCTTTATGTGGGTACCGGGAGTCAAACTCAGGACCTCGTGCTTGCCAGGCAGGCTCTTATGCCGTTGAGCTATCTCACCAGCCAACAAATGTTTTTTATTTTCCTTTATATTTTACCATATTTTCAAAGTTCAATGATAAATATGTATTTTAGAATCAGATAAATGCAAAACGTTCTCTTCCTTTGTAGTGTGGGGATCAAACCCAGGGTCTCGTGCATCCTGGACAAGTGCTCTATCACTGAGCTATAGCCTTAGGCCCTGAAAGTTTCTTTTTTAAATGGAGGTCAAAGGCAGACTGAGGGGATGCTCAATAAAGGTCTGCAAACCCTGCTGGGCCCAAGACCTGCAGAAGGCTGCATCAGACCCATAGACCAAGGGCAAAGTCAGCAGTTGCTTCCCCAAAAGGAGGGGGAGGGCGAGTCCCTGGGTCCTGGCCATGGTAAAATACAACAAACGCTGCTTCTTGTTACTCTTATTGACTCTCTGTTCAGATTCTGAAGAAACAGAAGGAATGGCTTCCTGCTTTAAAAAGGAAAAGTTAAGATGGGATGCAGGCAGACAGGAGTGAACATATTCTACAAACAGGAAATGACACAAATGCCCACAAACAAGGAAATATATTCTCACTTATGACAGACAGATTAACTGTGTACAGGCCTGATTCTGTACATAAAATTACATAGGAGTAGATACAAGATATAAGGTGGCTGGCAGGAAAGAGAAAGGCGAGAAGATAAAAATGTGAGGATTGCAAACATTTATTTATTTTTTTTGTGAGTACCGGGGGTCGAACTCAGGACCTCGCGTGCCAGCAGGCGCCCATGCTGCTGAGCAATATCACCGGCCTTTTTTTCTTTTATGTGGGTTCTGGGAGTTGAACTCAGGACCTCGCTCTTGCCAGGCAGGCGCTTATGCCGCTGAGCTATCTCACCGGCCCAGAGGATTGCAAAAATTAAAGTCTCCTTATAAAGCAAAGTGAACAAGGAGCTACTCACTGATTCACTTGCAGGTCCTCGATTTCCAGAAGCACTCCTTTCTCGTGCAGTCTTGCTGCCGTGTATTTCAGAGAAATCTTCTTGCTTTTCTTTCCTTTCATTTCCCGAGGCTTTTTGGAGACCCTGTAAGAAATCACACGATGCCACTTTCTCTAAGTAACTGTCTGCTATGAGCCTGTGTTGTCTATAAGGTCAGAAAACTCATAAGCCTAAGTCACACCAATTCTAAAACAGCAAGCAAACTCAGGATCAGGGGGAATCAATCTTTGCAAACCGGGAAACTGCACTGCTTCCATGTTTAGTTTATGCCGCATTTCTGAGCCACTGCCAGACCCTGAATAAGCACCGAGTCTCTGGGGCCAGCCTGAGGTAAGGGTGCTAATCCCACCTGCCCCCCTCCCCCGCAAATAGTCTCTTCAAGTCCATACTTTTTAAGAGTTTAAATCAGCACAGAAATTATAGAGGGGTGGGAGTCAGGAAAAGAAGCACACGTTGGGCGGCTACTGGGCTACCCAAGTGAGAAGTGCTAAGAATAGTAATCCAGGGAACAGCAGAAGGGAGTGAGATCAGGGATTTGGGACACCTGATGGGAGGGTTTCAAGAAACTGGGGAGAGATGCTGGCCAGGAGTGTAAATGGGAATAATCTTCATGGAAGGTGACTGAAGCTATCAAAATTATAGTTGCACAAAACTTCTGGCCCAGCAATTCAATTTCTAGAAATTTATTTTCAAAATAAACCCACATTTGCAAATGTGTAAGAAGTTATTGCAGAATTTTTTAGAATAACGACTGGAAACACATTCATTAAATGAAGAGCTGATTAGTATATAAAAAGTTTTATCTGGGCCAGTGAGATGGCTCAGTGGCGTAAGCACCTGCCTGGCAAGCGCGAGGTCCTGAGTTCGACTCCCGGAAACTACATACAAAAAAAGGGCCGGTGATATTGCTCAGCGGCATGGGCGCCTGGTGGCACAAGAGGTCCTGAGTTGGACCCCCGGTACCCACACACACACAAAAAAAGTTTTATCTGTCTATACAGTGGAATATTATGCAGCCATTAAAAAGAAATGAGGACCTAGCTATGCCTGCTTAGAAGGCCTAAAAACAAAAAGAACTCTGGTAATGAGTACACCATGTTGCTGTATCTTGGTTTCTAAAAACCATTCCTTACTAAATGGATCCAGAGATGCTTGAAGAAATAGTTCAGTCCAGGCCCCGGGAGGGTAAACTAAATGTTGAACCTGAACCATCTTGTATCAGAAATCAAGAAGTATACGAAAATGATGGGACATGTTGAAGGGACACAGGAGCCAGCTCCACAGTGGGGCTAGGTGGCCTGGTTGTCCCTTCAGTTTCAGCCCTGCCTCACTGCAGTGCTGGGACTCTTCCAGGAAGGAAGAGAAAAAGAGAGTGTGAGAGCCAAAGAGGGGAAGTAGAGTCAGCAAAGCATTAAAAACTGACAGGTCAGGGCCGGTGAGATGGCTCAGCGGCGTAAGCGCCTGCCTGGCAAGCGCGAGGGCCCGAGTTCAATTCCCAGAACCCACATACAAAAAAAGGGCCAGTGATATTGCTCAGCGGCACGGGCACCTGCTGGTGTGCGAGGTCCTCAGGTCGACCCCCACTACCCACAAAAAACAAACAAACAAACAAAAAACCCCGACAGGTCCAGGTGAAGGGTATATGATGTTTACTGTTCTATTCATTCAAGTTGTTCTGTTTTTTAACCCAGGGGTGCTTTACTGAGCTACATGCCCAGTCTATGTTTCTTGAGACAGGGTCTGCTAAATTGCCCAGGTGAAACTTGAACTTGCAATCATCCTGCCTTAGCCTAAGTGCTGAGATTACAGGTGTATAGCACTGCCCCAGGCCTCAACTAGATGTGAGGAGTAAATAATAAACTAACCGTACACACAGTACCTGCACTTGACACCTTCGTGCTGGGGTAACAGTCCCCTCCCTCTAAACTGCGATGCTGGTGACCTGTGACCAGTGCCCAGGAGCCTCCATCAGACTCTCCTCAGGGTCTGTGAGCCTGTCCCCACGGGTCAGGTACCCTTTCCCTATTCTTTGAGAGCTCTGTGGAGGTTCTAGCAGGGAGCGCAGCTACTTGCATACCCTTGCTCCTCTAACGGGGGAGGTTGTCCTCTTCAACAGAGCACACAGCTTCGGGAGGGAGGCACGTGGAGTGGTGAGGGAGGAAGGAGACAGTCACATAGCTAAGCCAGGGCAGCCAAATCAACCCTGGTGATCAATGGGGTGACAGATGTTACAGCCCAATCACCCTCACGTCCTCTCACAACATTCCTTAGGAGCTTTTGAAGCGTGGCTAGCTTTTAGGACCAGAGATAATCTACTTCCATGATTTGCCAAGAAGGTATTTGGAACAAGGGATGCTTAGAAATCCAACATACTAATGAGTGGAACCCCACAATCACGCAAACAATTAGAAACAAAACAGAGAACTAATGAAACAAAGAGATCAAGAGTATTTTAGGTGAGAATTTTCAATGTCACTTCAGTTGCTTCTACTTCCTTTTCCCTACCCTAATTCTTTCCTCCAATTGATACAGAGGAATACTCACTTGCCCTTGCTCGCTAAGTTATCCAAGCAGGTTTTGATGTAGCTTTTATAGTAATCCACCTGCTCTCCATAAAAGGTGGCCTTAGAGTTCAGAGCAGCAAAGGTCTGCTGCAATTTCACCAATTCGGCTTTTCTCCTCTGTCGGTATCTCCGCTGATTCCGGATATCCTGCAGCACAATTATTAAAGAAAATAATGATAGGTACCATATGCTGCTTTGTCATTGTTTATTTAACACTAGAACCCAGCATGCTTAACACTGCCTTGAACGTGACCACATATCCTTTTGGTATGTGTGTGATGGAGTCTCGGTATGTAGTTCAGGCTGGCCTCAAACTTGTAGCGATCCTCCTGCCTCAGCCTCCCGAGTGCTGAGATTAAAGGCATGTGCCACCATGTCTGGCCTATGACCACACATCCTTAACAGGCAGCAATCTGTGCTCACAAATTAGGAAATTCAGATCTCATTCCATTTGTATCTTCTATCAGTGGGAAAATAGGGTACTTTCAGAGTTCACTTTTAGAATTTAAAATGCAAAGCAGGCTTAGAATTCTTAAATTGTCAGGGAAGGGAGAAGAATTATAATCCATTAGTTAACAAATTCTTGGGTGTGCACGGCATCATCTTAGTGCAGTAACAGATGGTGCCTAAAAGCTCACACTGGAGCCCCCCACTTGAAATAATTCATTCAAATCAAGGCTCTGATGATCACCTTTGCATTTCACAGTAAGAATGAAGAAGATCTGAAGAATCCCCCACCCCCCAAATCCCCTTGAGACAGTCTCATGTAGTACAGGCTGGCCTTGAACTTGCTATGTAGCCCATGCTGGCTTCGAATTCACCATCTTCCTGCCTCAGCCTCCTAAGTGCTGGGATCACAGGAGTATGCGATCACACCAGCTTCCAGACCTTTTTATTTATTTTTGGACAGACTCTCTAAATTGCTCAGGCTGGCTTCAAATTTGTGATCCTCCTGCCTCAGGCTGCTGAGTAGCTGGGATTACAGGTGTGAAGCCATCAAGCCTGGCAATGAAGAATTCCTTACGAACAAAGATAAAATTTTGACACAGAACGGGCTAGTTAGGGTCTTGGTCCCTATACATTTAGGTCATGAAGTAAGAGACCTCAGGGCCTGAAAGAGTCAGGAGCAGCTTCTCAGAGGGGAGGGCACTAATCCTGTATGAACCGAAGCTACACTGTGGTCTGAGCAGCCATTCTGGAAAAGCTTTAAACAAGGCTGGGCCACTCCTGTTCCCAAGGCAATACCCTAGCAATATCGTTGATCAGTTCCTGGTATCTGTTCTTGGGGTCCACAGTCCCCAGATCTGCTAGCTTCTTTAAACCCGTCTGGATCTTCTCCTTCTTCTCCTGGAGAGAGAGGCTGTTGTCCTCCTTCACAGACGTGGACTTCTTCATCTTGTCGGGAGTTTTGGCATCCCGGATGGCACGTCTCTGCATGGCCCGCTGGTGCTCTGCTTCCTGCAGATGAGAGCGACAAGTTGTTGGAAACTCACCACACTCACCCTAAACTCTGATGCACACAGCATTCTGCAGCTGGATTCACTCAGTTCTCCAGCTCCTCCCTGAAAACGGGGGAACAAATGCTGCTTTCCTAGCAGAGAACAGGTGAGAAACTTCATGAGGCAGGGCAGACCTCCCACCTGGAAAGGAGGACTTCTAGGAACCACCACTGCCTTAGGGTCTCCTGGGCTCTGTGCATTCTGCTAGCTACAAAATCCTTTATTTTCTCCTATCACATTCTGGAATATAGAGGGTACTACATTTTAACAAAACACAGCTCTGTGAGTGTTGTAACCAACTACACCAACACAATGCAAGTGCTCACTAAATCCCTGCTGCTTGTTTTTGCCACCTTGTCCAGGCTCAACCATGCTCGACTGTCCTTGCTTTCAGACATGCTGCAAACCCTCCTGATTCTGCCACCTCTCCTTGTCACCATTTGTTTGTCCCTGCCATCCTTGCCCAACATCCAGTCTATACTTGGTCCTCCTTTGAGTACTTCCTTAACAACTTGCAATCGGACTACTGCTCATCTCCAATTCCCATTCCCTGCTCCTGAGTTCAAGGTCTTGTCCTAGCTGTCGCCTGCTCATCTGCTCTCATCTTCCTCTTGCTCTAAGCGTAGACTTGGTGCCTCTGAGTGCTGTGGCTCTCTCTCTGTTTACTCTCCACACTCCAGTGATCACCCCTATGCTGACAGACTCCAGATCTTTGTGTTTAAGGCTCCAGGGGCGTATTAGGAACAGTTTATAATGGGATGCTGTATTTGCAATGGCTTGTAGCTAAAACTCATACTTCCTCCCAAACCAGAACGGTTCCCTTTCCCAATATTCCTTTTCCTTCTCGTTTCAGGATGACTCCACATCACATAGTGCAGAGTGTGAGTGCTGAGGTCAGACAGAACAGGACCCAAGTCTGGTTCTGCCACTATGAGCCCGTGATCTCAGGCAAGCAATTTAACCTGCAAGAGTCTTGATTTCCTCATCTATAAAATGGCCATGAAAAGACTCACCTAATAGGGATAGTGCACAGATTAAATGAAAGATGGGGACACTCTAAATAAAGACTGGTTCCTTCCTCCCTATTTCAAACCTCTTCCAGGGTAAGGACATTAGTTACTGTCATACCTCTTGACCCTCACACACATCTAATTGGCCACCATTCATAGCATCCAAAAGATGAGAATTCATCTGCAACAGTGATTTTCAAATAGTCCCCCGTGCAGCCTTAAGGGTTTCCAGAGGCACCATAGAGTCCTAGAGGCCTGGCTTCCAGGTGCCACGAGCTACCAAGCAGCTCCAGTTTTACCTGCTTTCTATACTAGGCTTCTACATAAGATGTCACTTCATAAAGTGGATTCCTACACTTAGAACTTGGAAATGAATGGCCTGACCCACTTTTTCATCTGACAAATGAAACAGTCATAAACATGAAGTCACCAACCCCTGCCCCTGCCACACTCTCCCGCCTCTCACCCTTTGCCCTGGGGCTTAATGCACACCTTAAGTGACTCAGCTACCATGGGCTCTGAGAACACTGCCCAATTAATCAAAATGAGATGGCCCCAGGACTTGGAAAGGGTCTTTATCCTTATCTCTGCAGGGCCAAATTCCTGTTTAGCTTTTGAATCCTAGATCCTGTGGTGTTTCTGTTCTCACCACTCCCTCCTGCACAAATCTCCAGAGGCGTGGCCTCACCCCACCGCTCTTCCTCCTTGCACCTCTGTTCCCATGGGCAGCACCCAGAACTGTGGCTCAGGCTTCCTCACACTGCCCCTCACTGGCCTCTCCTGAAACACTTGTCATTCTTGTGATCTGCACCATCAAGAGTTAACTTTAAACAACTGGATCACCACTTCTGGTATATGTGTCACATTTCCCCAATAGGATCTTGAGTCCGTTAAGTTCAGGAGTCACACTCTGTACCCTTCTTCTACATGCCAAGGCATTTAATATAATTGCAACTATAAAATATTCAGTAAAGTGGTAGACAGACTCACCAAACCTGCGCCAGTTAAATTCGTATTTATTCTCAGTGCCTCGTTCTCTCCTTTCTCTGTCTTTCTCCATCTCTCTCTCTCTGTGCCCACCCTCCTTCTACGTGCCAGGACCTCAGAGCAGCTTTTGGATTTAGGAACCAACCACTCTCTCAGACCAGCTCCATCCATCACTGCTCTCTGGTTAAATCCACTCTGGTTAAATCCCAGGTTACAAACTCTTTTTCACCTGTCTCCCGCCTACAACCGGGGCATGTGCCTGTCCATCTCATGAAGAGTAAGCTAAACACAAAACTCTACCTGTTCACTGGTGGCTGGCGTCTCCAGGATTTCAGTCAAGGTCTCCCCTGGCTGGAAGCGGATGACATCCACAATTAACCGCTTCGTGCTGAAACAAGATGGGACACGCTCACACCTTGCACGCACTGCCCTCCTCTCAGTGGTCTTGGGGCGGTGCAAACACATTTCCCGGAGGCCCCAGTGGGCAGCTGCTGGCCCAAGGTACTTGGCCCTGGGCTTATGTATACGACACAGTAGGTACCAGGGTTAGGGTTTCTAAGACTGAACCTCTAATTTTTTTTTTTAGCATATTAACAAAATAAAGTACACTGTCAGGTACAATATGCGAGGTGACTAGAGTTATGAAGGGCCTGAGAAGCCAGGATGACCAGCCCAGGAGTAGCCCAGAGGGCTCCCTTCCCAAGGCCAGGTGTCTCTGGATCATGTCACTGCACCCTTCTACCTGCAACACTCACTTCAGTAAGATGGTCCGAGCATCCACTTCCGCATTTTCATCTTCGGGCACATCAAACTTGTTGGTCAGCGTAAGAGACACTTCGGTCTTGGCCAGTGCCTCCTTGTTTGGGTCATTTAAACTGCCGGCACTTTCCCCTAAAGGGTGGGAAGGTAGAAAGGCTCCATATAATAAGAGAAGGCAACACTGCGAGGAAAATAATACAAATAAAAGATAATTTAAATCTAGGATGATATTTGAAAAATCAACACATACATGTGGCAAGAACATCTTTTACTGAGAAATGAAAGAAAATATGTCAAATGATAGAGGCAAAGGCTCCAAAAGATAATTTCATTAATGTTTGACAAATCATTTCAACACTGCAATATCACAATTCTTTCTCAAAATATTCCTTCCTTAATAGGACTTAAAATTTCTAATTATGTGATTATTTATGTTTTTGTCTCTAAAATAATCTCCCATTGGGCTCTAGCTCCTCATGCTAAGGGACCATGTTTATTCTGTTTTCCAACATATATCCCAAATTTGCTATAGTGCAAAACCAGAGGTGATGACGATTACAACACTCATCAGTCAGGTCCACTCCCACTTCTGGACAGGTTAGTCAGAACATTACCTATCAGGGACTCGATGGTGGGCACCTCTCCCAGGTCATCCAGCAGCTCGTGGATCGGGTCATTGTGCTCTGGAGCAATGGCGTCCTGGTGGTCTAACAGGAGCTGCAAAGACCCCACGATCAACCCCATCTTCACACTCTGGTCCGCCCCGCCCCCACTGCTGGACAGCAGTGACTTGCACAGAAGAGGCTGGACAACAAAGCTCCCACATGCACAGCAGCCCCCTCAAGCCCAATCCAGATAAACAACGGAGTTTAGCAAACCCTACACTGGCCTGTGAGGAATGGACGGCCCATGCCATGACGCACAGAGAAACGACCAACATTCTCTGAACTGTAGGGCCTCGAGGGTGCAAAGGTGCCTGTGCCAGAAACCACAATGCAGCCTGAGGCCACACAGTCTCAACGCACCCTCTACCCTGCCACCAGTTCCAGCTGTCACACGCAGGCTTCTCCTAATGCTCCCAGTGTACAGCATCTTTTTTGGTTGTTACTTGTGGTTTTATTTCTTGTTTTGTGGGGGGTTTTTTAATTTGTTTTTTGTTTTTGCAGGCTGGGGTTCAAACTCAGCAGTGCATAGTATCTTTTAATCCAGAGAAGAGCATGCCAGCTCGAGACTGTCATCTGAGTTAGCCTCAGAGTTAGCCTCTGAGATGCTATTATTCCAGGTGATGTCCTCAGCAATGACAGACCCTGAAACCTCACTTATATATGTCCTCATTTCTTGTTCTACAATGTCCCCAGAGGAAAATTAATTATTTGAAAAATCTGTACAAACAGGGAGATCCCATAGGAGAATTTACTCCAAGGCTACGGAAAAGAAGATGCTGGTATTCTAGGTTATGCTAGAGTGACCCCAAAGGCTGCAGTTTATCAAGCTGCCCAATGAGACACCTGCGCCCACACCGGAGCTCACACCAATGAGTCTGAGGCAGTGCAGCTGGGGCAAGGTCCCAGCAACTGCACTGTAACTACAGCAGGGATGGTGCTAGTGTGGGTGGCCAGGGAGAAGTTTGCAAAAACTTAGCAGTAGGTGTAAGAATAGTAAACAGGGCTGGAGGTATAGCTTAGTGGAAGAGCACTCAATTTGCCTAGTATGCAGGGGGCCCCGGGGTTCAGTGCTCAGTATTACAAAAACAAGATAATAACAACACAATAATAAAAACAAAGGAAGAGAGACAACATGACCATTCAGTGTCATCAAGATCACAGGATGGGGAGACTTCTAGCTACCAGAGACAGAAGCAGCAGCCAAGGAAAGGTAATTAATGACCAGCAGTGGAATTAACCAATTAAAGAAAAATACTTACAGTGTGGGTGTTGATGATTTCACCAATGGAAATGTAGATAACTGGTTTGGTGAGGGTTACTAAATCTGAATACTCATCCACATTAAATTTATCCTGAAGCTCTGGGACGTCACAAGCAGTTTGGAAAAACCGTCTGAAAGCAAGTACAAGAGGCAGCCCCCTCAAAATTGACACATGCCAAGAAGTGGGCGATGACGACCCACAAACCTTTCACAAGAGGAGTTCCAACAGAAGCCGGGAAGAGACTGATACTGAAGGAACTGCGGGATGTCTGCTGCTTGACAGCCTGGGGTACTGGCTCTAAAAACTTCACCTAGTTTTTAGTCAAACCCACAAGAACTGCTCAACCACAGTTTCGAACAGTGCTAGACACCTGCGCCATTTACTTCTGAGAGTGTTCTGAGGCATTCAATTCAAACCTACACTTAATTTACAGATATGCAAACCACTCTCCCTCCAATTCTTCTCTAATTACAAAGTAACAAGGGCCTAATGCATAGCCATTGTTTTCCCATTAAGTGTTGTCTATCTTACACATCAAGCCAGGTCTGGTGGTGCATGCCCGTAATCCTAGCATTTAGGAGGCTGAGGCAGGAGAATCAGTATGAGTTCAGGCTACCTCACGAGTTCAAGGCCAGCCTGGGTTACATAGTGAGACCCTGTCTCAACAAAACAACAACAAAACAAATGCATGGCCAGGAAGGGGAGGGAGGGAAGAGGATTAAAAAAAAAAAAAAAAAAATTAAGAAATGTCATATATGTGTACTAACTCCCCACGATGAACATAATCATTACTACGAATAGGTACCAACAAAACAATTTTTTTTTAATGTGGGTACTGGGAGTCGAACTCAGGACCTTCTGCTTGCCAGCAGGCACTTGTGCCACTGAGCGATATAACCGGCCCTTTTTTTCCTTTATGTGGGTACAGGGAGTCAAACTCAGGACCTCGCACTTGCCAGGCAGGCGCTCATGCTGCTGAGCTATCTCACCGGCCCAACAAAACAATTTTTAAAAAATTATCCAAAATGAAAATAAATAAATAAATAAATAAATACACGCATCATCCACAGGAGCCCTAAGCGCATCAAAGACATGTCCTGTAATGTGGCTGTCCAGGAAAAGCTCAGGTGGTATTCAATCTCATCTTGCCCTCAGAGATAAAAGCATCTTTCTCCTTACCTGAATTTCTGGTAAGACTGGGAAAGATACTCATTAATGATGCTTAGGTGGGCATTATCTCCAAGAAACATCTTATTGGAGGCTGCATGCTGGAGCATCTTTGCAATGGAGCCCAGATTGCGGCGCTGGTCTGTGGTCAGCTGGCCTCCTGCTGACAGGTCAATGATGTCAAAGGCATCAGGCGCAACAATGGCTGGGTTCATGTATCGGTAATAGAGCAAGTTACCGATAATCTGGGAACAGATGAAGCAGAAGGATGGGTAGCAAAAAACCACACCACCAAGTAAGCCACAAATGACCTTGCTAGCAAAGAAAATTCACTCCTGTGAAGAAAAAATAAATAAAACACACACACATGCATGCATGCACATACACTTCCTCTCAAGGCCTAGGACCAAAAAACCCTTATTGGATGTTGGGGGGAGAAAAGAACTGAAAACCACTACCAGTAATAAAACAACAGATTCAGAAAATAAAAACGATAGGCTTAAATTGTCATCAAACAATTTAGGGCACCTTTTGTTCACATGTCACTAAAACAAGGCCACTGTCATCCACATGCACTCTAGGTACACACAGGTGGGCTTTCACTCTAAGCAGCTAATGAATGTAGCCAAAGTAAGCCCTTAAGCATGACCTATTAGCACAGGGCCATCTTTCCAACCCCCTTCCTCCTCATGCGCAGACTTCAAAGGCCAAATTCATGCCTCTGAAATGAAATTAACTCAACACACATCTCTTCCACAGATGAATGCAAGGCCAGTCACAGCATTTCCCCTAGAGTTTCATCCAGAAAAAGTAAAATTAATTCACCTGAACAGAAAGTCTAGAATCGAGGCCTCACTGTAGGAAAGCACAGGACTAGGAGAGAGAAGAAAAAAGTGTTCAGATTTAAAAAAAAAAAAAAAAAAAAAAAAAAAAAAGAAGGAGCACGGCAGAGTAAGAGTCATCAGCAAAAGCCTTAGCAGAAACAATCGTGCTTGCTGCTATTCACCTGGCCACCAGCAGAGGGAGTAACTCCTTAGCAAAAAGATAGGACTCAGATTTAACTCACGACAGCAAAAAAATAATCCATCTTTCTCTACTTGTTTGATGTACATCATGTGCTGTTCATATTGAACAGGAAGTGCTTCATACTAAGCTATCACTTACTATTTCCAATAGCTTTCAAAAGCTCACAACCCATGAGTCAGGCCGGAACTTAGTCGCTGACTGACGTCTGTGATCAGGACTAGTAGGGGGCACTCAAAGGGCAGGAATCTCTGGTTTTCAGGTTCTTACCTTCAGCAGCTCATCCTCACCAGCATCTGGGAACTTCTCATGCAAGGAATCCTTCAGCACCTTAGCAATGAAGCGCATGCCATAACTGTGGGATGGACAACACTGGGTAAGAGGGGCGGCAGAAGCCACCCAGGGCTCCCCCTGGACCGTGATGGGGGTGGCACTCACGGGATTTTGTCCACGGAGCTGATGATGGCAGACAGGAACTTGTCTGTCACGGCCCTCATGTTCCTGATGGAGTTCTCCAGCCGAGTCTTCACTTCCTCGTGAGCCAGAGCCTGCTCGGGGGTCACATCATAGGGCAGTTTGCTGGGAAAGCAGAAATGACCCCAACTATGTTATATGGACAGCCAGGGACAGGGACCAGGCCTTCCGTAACTGAAAAGACTGGCAATGTCAGGCAACTTCAGCTCATGCTCACAGAGCTGTAGGTGCTGGGGCTGGAATCTGAACTTGGGTTGCCAACTGTGAGCCAGTGCCCAAATTATGTGCCAGGCACTATGACAAACAGCAATAAAAGATAAGTAAGACACAGCCCCTTTTCTCAAATCTCTTACACCCTGGTGGATGAGGTGCACAGATAACTATAAGCCATCGATGGCGAACCTTTTAGAGCTTTCAATGATCTCAGACAGCCGGCTGCGGCATGCACGCCGTAGGTTCCCACCATTGCTCGAAGCACAGGAGGCACAGCATTGGGAGGGCTGGAGGGGCGGCCCAGCACTCAAACACTTTCTTTCTTCGCACACACAAGGCCCAGGCTGTAAGAAAGTGCTGCAAAGACTTGACCAGAAGAGATGCAAGACCACAGGGAAGGAAGGGACTGCTACCCAGACTGGAGAGAGCAAGGAACGCTTCCAAAAGGGAGTGATGCCTCATCTCAGAAGAAAGGTGGAGGAAGAGGCTCCTAGGAGGCAAGGTCCATTGCAAACAAAGGGAGCAGAGAAGGAGAAATGAGAGTGGAAGTTACCAGGGACCAGGCCTTGGAGGGCCCTGTGCATACTGCTGAGAAGTCCAAGCTTTCCTAGAAGCCAGGAGGAGCCCTGAAAGGTCAGGAGATGTGTGTCTCGATGAAGACCATCCTGGCTCACCTCGAGGGTGAAGCAGGGAGGCAGGAGACCTGAGCTTCAGCCTGAGCAAGGATGCAGCGGGGACCAGGAGAGCCTGCTGGTCATGAGGAGATTCAACGGTCAGCAGCCTTGGTGGCCCTGGGGAGAGTGGTGAGGGAAGGGACAGACATAGGAGTGTGAGACAGAGGAACTGTCAAGAACACTCAAGGAGCGGGCATGAAGTCAGAAAAAGGTGCATGAGAAGAGTTGCTGTACTAGAATACTGGGCCTAGGCCTCAACAGGAAGGAGGGAAGGACACAGGGAGCTCAAAGACAAAATAAAACGCAGGGGTCAGGATCCTGGTACTTTAAGCAAGGTCAAACAGTAACAGTGACGCTGGGCACAGAGCCACAGGCCTATAATCCCAGCTCTGAGGGACCCTGAGGCAGGAGGATTCCAAGTTCAAGTACTGCCTGTGCAAATTGATGAGTCGGTCTCAAAATAATAAAAAGGGTTGCAGATGTAGCTCAGTGGTAGAGGTAGAGTGCCCCTGAGTTTGATCACCAGTACCACCCCACACCCAAAAAAATCCCCTAAAAACCCATAGTACTGACTTACCTTGGATATTATCCAAGTGAGCCCTAAACCCTAACCAAGTAGCATAATGAGAGGCAAAGGGAGAGTTGTACAGCCAGAAGAGGAGGCACGACGTGCCCAGGGAGGCAGAGGCTGCAGCCACTCGGCCACAAGAGCCACCAGAAGCTAGAAGGAGCAGCTCTTGTGGCACAGCCCCAGGGAGCTTCGCCCTGTGGACACCTGAGCTTCAGCCCAGTGATGATGAGATTTCAGACTTCCGGCTGCCAGAACTGTGAGGATCTATTTCTGTTGTTTGAAGCCAGTAACTCTGTGGTGATTTGTTATAGTGGCCCTAAGAAACTAAGTGATGGAGATACAACCCTACTCATCACAGTGTGGCTGAATTACATCCAGAGGTAGAGCTACAAATACAAGAATTCAGCAAAAATCAACAAAAACATTCTGTGAGAAATGAGCTATCTGGAATGCTCAATAAAGAATACTGAACATTTTATTCTTTTTAAGTTGTAGACTACTGGTATATCTTTTATACCAGTAAAATTTATACCAACCTTATGCATAGATAATATTTTTACAAAGTAGTGGGGCTGGGGCCGCAGCTCTGTGGTAGAGTACTCACCTACCAAGCACAAGGTCCTGAATTCTGTACTTTATTTATTTTTTGGGAACCAGGAATCAAACTCAGGACCTTGTGCTTGCCACAGGCAGGCACCATGTCACTGAGCTATATCCTGGCCCCCGAGTTCTGTACTTTAAAAAAAAAAAAAAAAAAAAAAAAGAAAAGAAAAGGAAAACTGGTAATGAGCAAAGAGAGTGATAGTACTAACACTCTTGTGGATGTAGTCAGAGAAAAGCATATTAAACTTTGTAAGATCTTAGAGGGGAGCTTATCTCGAGCAGTGACAAGGTCCCAGCCTGCTGGTTTGGGTGGTTGAAACACGGGAGCAAAACTACACAATGGTGACACTCATGTGCAGTACAGGGTCCTATCCCACCATGCCTCAGTGACTGGTAACAAAAAGTATTAAAATCAGTTTATGAAATACAAAAGGAGATACCAGATTCTTAAAGACACTCACAAAGAAAAAAAAAAAAAAAATCCTGAAATGGCCAGCGGAATTTTGATGTGAAAATGACAGACTCGGCCAGAGGCATACACCTGTGATCCCAGCACTTATGAGGCTGAGGCAGGAGGACTGCTCCAAGTTCGAGGGCAGCCTGGACTACATGGTGAGACCCTGTCTTAAAAAACAAACACGTACACACACAAAAAAAAAAAAACAGAAAATGACTGAACTCATGGATCATCCCAGGGAATAACTCTGTGGCCTTGAGCCAGTGCCCATGGAGCTGTTATCTAGGGACCTGGGGGGGCAGGCAGAAGACCCCAGATAAGCCCGAGGGTGTCACTGTGTGGCAGAGTGCCCAGCCTGCTCAAAGGACTAGATTCAATCCCCAGAACCACAGAAAAAGAGGAATGAGAGGAAGAAAAGGGAGAAAGAAAAGAGAACCAAAAATAAGAAGGAAAAGAGGGGCCGGTGAGATGGCTCAGTGGCTTAAGCGCCTGCCCGGCAAGCGCGAGGGCCCGAGTTCGACTCCCGGAACCCACATACGAAAAAGGGGCTGGTGATATCGCTCAGCGGCACGGGCGCGTGCTGGTGCGTGAGGTCCTGAGGTCGACTCCCTGGTACCCACAAAAAAAAGAAGGAAAAGAAACTCCATAAACATATTTCATCACACTCAGCAAGATCCACAGAGTACTGAGAACCAAACCAGATGCTGAATGACCCCCAACAGTAGACAAGCCTTGCCACACCCCTGCTGCATGGTGGCAGGTCCACAGGAGGTAGAGTAACGCATTACAGGGTTATTCAGAGTGTGGCCTAATGCCGGACTACACACCAGGAGATGACAGGGAGACGGCCCTGGAGTGTAAATGCCGACAGTCTTGCTATGAAAAGAATATCAGCTGAAATGAACAGTGTCCTTAGGGACGGATGCACTCCATTTTCCGTTACTGGTGTGCAAACCACACTTTGAATAGCAATGGTGCGGAAAGCTACTCCTAAGTTCCAGAGAGTGTCACACGTGATCTGACCCTACTCTACAAGAAAAACCAACCAGACATCAAACTGCCCACAACGCCAGCCCTTACCCTGCTGGGTCTTCACCCAAGCTGAATAAAACCAGAAACATTTTGGTTCTCTGGGTGTTGTCTTCCCCACGTTACCCATGTTTGACTGATGCGCTTTTGCGTTAGATATGTTAATGATGGTGGTTAAACTACAGCCCTGGCACAGGAACCCCTGTAATACAGATTCCTTAGTCTAATCTCAATATTCCAGGGCAGCTCCCCTCACTCCACATTTTCTCTTTCCTCTAAGAAACATGGCAATCTCAGCCTCCACGGACCTCCCCACTCAACTGCAGGTCCATTTGCAGGTCTGAGACTGTCATCCTTGGGCTGTCAGACACAGACACTCAGCACCCAGCCCAGGGCAAGGCCGGCCCCATCCTGGTGTTTGGACCTCAGTCATGTGAAATCTGACCTTGTCTGACAGCTCTCCCCAGCCAGCTGCCTCTTGCTCTATGCTATAGTACTCCACATAAAACTTCACACAATTCATGGGCCTGTGATATAGCTCAGTGGCATAAGCACCTGCCTGGCAAGAGCGAGGTCCTGAGTTCAACTCCCGGTACCCGCATATTTAAAAAAAAAAAAAAGGCGGGGGGTGCTGGTGAGATGGCTCAGCGGCATAAGTGCCTGCCTGGCAAGCGCGAGGGCCCGAGTTTGACTCCCGGAACCCACATACGAGAAAAGGGCCAGTGATATTGCTCAGAGGCACGGGCACCTGCTGGCACACGAGATCCTGAGGTCGACACCCGGTACCCACCAAAAAAAAAAAAAAAAAAAGAAAGAAAGAAAGAAAGAAAAAAAAAACAACTTCACACAATTTATCTTGATTTGTCATTATTTTTATGTACCCATTTGTTGTCTCTCTCTTTTTGGAGACAGGGTCTTGCTATGTAGTGAAGCTGTTTAAACTCATTATATAGTCCAGGCGTGCGCCACCACACTCAGTGTGTTTGCTGTCTCTCTTACTCAATAAGTTATGAAGAGATGGCAGGGAGCTTATCTGTTCCATTCATTACTGTTTTACCATCTGTGTATCTTACATAGCCCCTAGGCACCTAGTAAGTACTTAGTATTTGTTAAATAAGTGAATTTATTACCAGCTTAACAATTTTAAAAGTTTTCTAAGGAAAAGCTATTTGAGAAATTATTATTTTATAAATCAAGGTAACTAGCTGGGCATGGTGTCAAACACCTGTAATCCCAGCACTCAGGAGGCTGAGGCAGGAGGATTGCTGTGAGTTTGAGGCCAGCCTGGACTACATATAGCAAGACCCTGCCTCAAAAATAAATAAATAAATAAATAAAATCAAGGTAACTATATATATATATATATATATTTTTTTTTTTTTTTTTTTGGGTACCGGGGTCTACCTCAGGACCTTGTGCGCCAGCAGGCACCCATGCCGCTGAGTGATATCACCGGCCCCCTTTTTTCGTATGTGGGATCTGGGAGTCGAACTCGGGCCCTTGCGCTTGCCAGGCAGGCGCGTAAGCTGCTGAGCCATCTCACCAGCCCAACTCTATTTAAATATATAGCAAGAAAATAATAACAACATGGAAAAAAAAATGTTGTGGTCCTCTTACCTGGCCTCTCCTGTCTGAGACTCCATCTGATTAACCCAAGCTTTGTAAATATCCACAGGATCAGTTTTGATGTTGAGCGATTTGTCATCCATAATCTCCTTCACAACAGGGGCCAGGATCTGTCTCAGGGCATTCTGGCCCCGGGCTCCTCGGTTGAAACTCACAACCATCTTAATGACTGTAGGATTTCCTGTCACAATCTCTTGAATCTGATCTACCTTTGACCTATAAAACATCAGATACAAATTCAATTTATACACATCTCAGAATCTATCAACATAAAACTCCTACCTAAAGATCTTGTCTCCTAGAAACAGAGACTGCCTTGGGAAATAGCTCCCGAAACTCACAGGGTCTTCCTGCAGCTGCCCACATGATCATGGGAGTCATGACTAGGTCCTCTCTCCTGTAAGAGCGACCTTCATGTTTGGATCAGTTTTCTTGAAACTGTATCTTTATAGAATATTTCTAAAATTAATTTCCCCCCCCAAAGCAGCAATACTTCATATTGTAACTTTAAAAGTAGAGGTTTTACAGTATTTCTCAAAAATTAACTGAGATCAAGACAAGACATGGAGCTGGGTGTGATAGCTTATGCTGTAATCGCAGCATTTTGGGAGGCTGAAGCAGACTGCAAGTTCAAGCCCAGCCTTGGTAACTTAGTAAGACCTCATCCTCAAAGTAAAAAGTAAAAAAAAAAAAAAAAAAGATGGGGATATAATTCAGTGTGAAGTCCTTGGGTTTAATCCCCAGTACCTAGTACCGCTTTAAAAAAAAATCAAAACAAGGTCCCAAGAGGGTCTGAATCAGAAACTAAAGATCCACGGTGGCAGAAGGCCCTGCTCTGCAGCAGCCTGTTCGTACTTGATCTCCTCCTGCAACGCCGTCTTAAAGAGCCGCAGCAGCAGGTACTCCTCGCGCTGGTTGGAGGCATAGTTGTACAGCGTGAAGATTACAGAGTCCATGAACTTGGTGGACTTGTTCTGGGGCATCTGAAAAATCAGCTTGGCCAGATAGGTGGGGTTGGTCTGAAATAAAACCAAGGGATAAGTGATTTCTAGGTAATAAAAGGCTGGCAAAAAATATTCAAGTTTTTTAAACTTGAAGGATTAGAACATTAGAAGTGAAGAAACATAAGACAGCTCTCGGTGCAAATCAAAAATAATTCCAGAGAGACTTATGGGTAAAGTTTCCTTGTGGAGAAGCAAATTGACTACATTTTACAGCACCAAGTCCAGGAGGCACTTACCTGTAACAGGTAAAACAGGTGCTGATAAGCTTCCAGTTTCTCTCTCTTCTCCTTGCTCAAGGCCTTGAGACCCCCCTTCTGCTTATTGATCATCATCATATCAGACAGCTGTTCCTTATTTTTTTTGGTAAGCTTTTTACTGTGGGAAACCACATCCTATAAACAAAAAGACAACACAAGGATCAAAAGGTGTGTAAAGAGGAAACTGGGTGCTGCGGAAGGGCCCTTTAGAGCACGTGCATGAAGTCTACTGTGCTGGTGGCCCGCACAGTCAACACTGCACAAGCACTAAGGCAGCCCCCTCCATCCTGTTTTCCAAATCAACCAACTTCATCTCTACCTCTACCTTCCATAACCACCCTGAGCCATGGGTTTCTCCACGTGGGTTCAGGGGAAATCCATGGAATGAGGAAGCAGACTCTGAGAAATCTATCTTTACAACACATCTCATGCCATGTGCAGCATCACAGGCCTGCAGTCCCAGCTACTCGGGAGACTGAAGCGGGAGGATCACCTGAGCCGAGGAGTTTGAGGCCAGACTAGGCAACACAGTAAGGCCCCATTAAAAAAAAAAAAGTCTTAAATACAATAAAAGATTCATACATTTAGACAATAACTGTGCATTTACTGGTTGATTGATTGATACTAGGGGTGGAACCCAGGACCTTCACACTGACCTACATCCCCAGCTCTTTTTTATGTATTATTTTGAGACAGGGTTTTGCTAAGTAGTTAAATTGTCTAGGCTGGGCTTAAATTTATAATCTTCCTGACTCAGCCTCCCAGAATGCTGGGATTATAGGCATGCACCACCACACCTGGCCTGCACTGTTCTGTAACAAAAACTTGGAAAACAACCTAAGTATCAAATAGTAGGGGAAGAAAAACAAGGTAAGTCAAAGTAGCATATTTTTAAATGAAGTATTATGCTGTCATTAAAGCTATTTACCATAAGAAAAGAGTCTTCTAGTATTAAGTAAAAACAAACTACAAAACACAGGGTGGTAAAATTAGGGGAAGGATTTTATCTTTTCTAAAATTTTGTCTAATAAATGGTTTTATTTCTCATAGAACTTAAAAAATCATGGCACTGGCTGAGAAGAAAGTCAGTTTCCACCCTCCCTAAGAGTCAGGAGGGGAGAGAGAGGAGGAGAGAGGAGAAGAACAGGAGCCATAAAGCAGGACAGAGTGCCCCACAGCCTTCGGGGAGCTGGGCTGCACCTGCAGTGTGATTTTGTTCTTCACCAGCAGCCCGATTTTGATATCCATGAGGTTGAGGTCATTCTCCAGCTGCTGGTTGGAGCGAATGAGAGTGATGACCTCTTCCCGCATCTTCATTAGGTCAAGCTCCTCCTGGAAGTCCTGGTCACTCTGGTCCAGCAAGTGGACGAACTTTCGGACTACAAGCATAGGTGGATCCTCGGCATTGACTGACAGAAAAAGAGTATGGCTCAGACAAGGAACAGACAGAGCCACCAGAATAAGAACTATGTCCCGGAAGTGTCCACATCACCTTGAAAAAGCAGCTCTCATCACACACACGAGATTCATTTCTGAGACACATGCAATACCAGGGAGTGCAGGGCTGCCCACCCCATAATGTTATTGCTACATTATGACAAAGGCTAGGAGGGCAGGCAACACGAAGCTGAGCCACACGTGAGTTAGTGGAGGGGCAGAAACCACACGTGGCACCCTTTCCCCAAGCCTTGCCTCAGGATACCCAAGATCCAAGGAGGGTGCCCAAGCACTGCCTCAGTTCGCCACCACCAAGCCAGTTACTCACTCAGAGTCTTGTAGTCATCACGAGCTTTGTTTGCCCGAATAAAGGCCTGGATTTTGATAATGTCATTTATCTAAGGAACAAAGAGAGAGAGATTCCTTTGTCCATTTGTCCATCCACATACAGCAGACTCGATCCTATGGGCCTGCGTTCCCAGCAGTACTTACATGGTCTCGGAAATACTGCAGGCGATCTCTATAGCGCTTCCTAGCTTGATGCATCCTCGCCAGGGACTGAATCTGTGGAAAAGGGCCCTGGAACTTAGGAGAGTCCTTTATGACGACCCATCACATGACACCCACATGGAGAAACCCTGCTTGGGCACTGTACCTTCACGACTTCATCTTTATGGGCGCGCAAGTAAGCTAACCGGTCTTGATACGCCTTCTTCTGCTTGTATCCTCTCCACTGTGACTGAAGCCGTCAAACATCACAGATTATATGTTATTCACCAGGGATCAGTGGAAGTTAAAAAATCCCATCTTGACGTATAATTGAGTAAAATCTCATAGTGAGCTTTAGAAGGGACCCTGTCAGCAGCACTGGCAGAACAAGGCACAGGCCATTATCTCCCCCAGGAGAACACAACGGCTCAGTTCCATGTCCCAACATCTGCACAGCATGCACCTTCTCAGGTGCAGCATGCAGGTTCACTCAGTGGCTCCTCACAAGTCAGGTGAGGAGGGTAACTGCGAGCATCCCACTTTACACCAAGGAAGCAGATGGAGTCACCACTGCTGGCAGCAGTGCAGCCAGAATTCCTAACTCAGATCTGTGACACTGGGCTACCCTGTCACAGAAACGAATCCACGGCTGCTTCTCTTGAGGTTCCAATCCTATCCAAAGGCCCGCATTAAGAGACAAGAATGCACAAGAACTGCTACTGGGGCAACATTAAACGCCAGTAAGCACAATGATCATAATGACAGCAGAGAGAAGGTGTTTATCCAAAGAGATGAGAAGGGTCAGGAGCTAAGGAACACACAGATCCTGTCTTGAGAGTTGACAGTTTATTAGCTCTGCTCTAGATGCCAGCCTGCCTGCTGTGTGGGAAATACCTGAATGCAGGTGATGGCAGGGATCTGTTTCTTCAGGAAATTCATCCGGGAGCGGAATTCCTGCCGGACCAGGTATCCACGGCAGCAAGCCTGCAGCTTGGTGATCAAGCCTTCATTGGCCAACCAAAGCTGTTCTCGGTTATATGCTGCTGTCACCCCAGAGATGGAACTCTGAAAAGGCATATGGTCACATTCAAAGACATTCATGGGTGAGAATGGAACCAAATTTTAACCAAGTATTGATCACCAAGAGCACACAAAATGACCCTCACTGCTTCCTCAATGTGTACTAGAGCTTCAGCTACGTTGTTCATGGCCTCCTTTACCCGTGCTCTAACCCCACTGACTCTGCCAGGCACCAACCTGGTGGAGCTGGGGTCATTACTGGCAAGAAAACAGAGTGACAGGTACCACCACAGGGCAAGGCTCCAAGCACCGGGCAGGCCCTGGAATGGCAGAGTGCAGGACCCCTCCCCATCCCCCACACGCTACAGATGGTCTTGAAAGCAGCCTACAGGGTCTGGACTGTTGCTGTGGGTAATGGGTTCAAGCAGACCAATAAAAAAAAAATCAGATTTAGTTTTATAAAAACATCACTGTCGGCAGAGTGCAGTGGCTGACAGACTGGGGTGAAGACAGACTTGAAGATGTGCATGACTCAGATGCGGCTATTGTCAGCCAAAGGAGAAGGCTGGGGTGGAAGAAGGGTGGCAGCAGGGACAGGGTTGGGAAGAGCACCTGGCTGCCGGCCCTACAGCTGTGTGCTGCACTCAGAAAGTCATGGGGCTGAAGACAGCCCCCAGGCAGTGAGCAGAGAGTTTGATAAGGATTTGGGAAATAGACTAGGCAGCACACCTTCTGCTTTTCTTTCTCTGCCCCCTACTATTTCCTGCTGGGGCTGCTCACTGGACAGAGCTCCAAGCTCTGTGTACAGCAAGGGGACCTTGAGAATGGAAGCCACATGCAAGGATGACAGAGCACAATGACAGGAAGATCTCGGAACACCATATCTTCTCTGGGGAACACCATATCTTCTCTGACTCCAGAATTAATGATAGGGATAAACAAAACAGAACAACAACAAAAAACCTTATCTGTTATTTCAGTCTAATTTTTTCTGTTGTGTTCACTTGTGTTTGAGCTATGTGCTGGCTGATGACGCTGCAGGTAGGACAGATGATGGTTAGGATGAGAGCAGAAGTGTGGAGGTGCACACTTGCAAGTCACAAACACACGGGACAAAGAGATTGTAAGAGCACGCAAAGGAGAGAAGAGGGAATCCTGCTGTGATCCGGGAAGAGGCCGAAGAAGGTAGGAACAAGAGATTAAGAAGGGACAGCAGAAGTAGGAGAACCTGAGAGAAATGCACTGGAGAAGCCCAAGAATTGAGGGTTTATGAAAATACCTCATAGAGGTCAAATAAGATTAGACCTCCTAAATGAATCTGGCAATTAAAAGGTTATTGCTCAATTCTAAAATAAGAGTTTTACTGAAGTAAAAGCTGGACAGGAAGCCAAACTGCTGTGACAGTTGTAACAGAATGAATCAACGAGGGCACCCAGCAAGAACAAAGAGTAGGAATGTGGGCGAGGCCAAAATACAGGGAATTCTCTGGGCTTTACATTTGTCTTGTCTTTAAGATAAAGGAGGCAGGATTATGTGGGTGGCTACTTAAACAAAAAGGCCTCCAATTAGCAATGCAGACGTCATCTGTAACTTGTCAGAAACATAGCCTCAGCTCCACCTGGACCCGCAGTGTCAGGCCCTTCAGTGTAACAAGAGCCCTGAAACCCAGACAAGGAGTGATGGGGCCGGTGAGATGGCTCAGCGGCTTAAGCGCCTGCCCGGCAAGCGCGAGGGACCCGAGTTCGACTCCCGGAACCCACATACGAAAAAGGGGCCGGTGATATCGCTCAGCGGCACGGGCGCCTCCTGGTGCGCGAGGTCCTGAGGTCGACCCCCTGGTACCCACCAAAAAAAAACAAAACAAAACAGACAAGGAGTGATCTAAGCGATAGAGACTAACTGAAACTACAAGAGGAGGCACATGAGGTCTGCAAGAAACTGGGAGAAAACGGCATCAAGCCAAACCATGAACAATGAGCTTTGGGAAGCAGAGATTTTTCTTGCAAAGAATTAAGTGAGGATCCAGAGGAGATTTTCAGGTGCAGAGGTGGGGAGAGTTCCAAGAGCTGCTCTTGTGGCCACTGTGGGCTGGGGGGTAGGTTAGCACCACTGCCCTGCTGTCTGTATGCAAAACACAGAGCACATGTGTTTCCGCAGAGTTTGTAAGATTCTCAAAGGTGTCCCTGACTCAACGAGAGTCCCTCTACAAGATGCTGCCTGGTTCCAGAGCACAACACAGGGTGGGCCTCCCCCTTCTGCTGCATCCACCATGCGCCAGTCATGGTTCCTTAGATAGTCTGTGCAGTCCCTGGTGCCTCTGCCCACCCTGTCCCTTCTGTCCCACAGCCCTTCGTCTCTTTCTCGCCTGCTAACACAACACACTACCTGTGCCATCTTCCTCCAGACCAGATTCCATTTGCCCTCACCACACCTGTTACTGTGCTCTGACTAGTGCCCGCTCCTCTCTGCTTTGTTGGTGTACTGAGTTCTGCACCTGCTGTTCTCACGACCTTCTGAACAACTGGAAGGCAGAGACTCTCCGGACCCCTTCCCCAGGTCTTCGTTTATAAGCACATAACTCCTCTCACTTAACTCTGCAATTCAGATGTCTTACTAACCTAGGACTTATTGTTCCTAAACCGCTAAAACATTACTCTGAAACGGTTCATTACAGAGCCTAGATTTTAGTGTAGGGCTTCGGCCCATGTGCCCTGCTCCTCTTCAGCATTAGCTCTAAAACACTTTCTCTCTGGTCCTTCTTATGTGAAGAAAGGTGACTTACCTGAATCTCTTCCCGAGAAAGCTGCATAGAATTCTGCACAAAGTCTGGGGGTTCGTCCCATCCTCCTTCCTGCGTCTCCAGGTTATGGTAATAATAATATCCACCTTTCACCCAGTGCTTCACCCACTTGCTGTTATTATCGCCTGGTAAAAAATAACAGGGGGGCCGGTGAGATGGCTCAGAGGCATAAGCGCCTGCCTGGCAAGCGTGAGGACCCGAGTTCGACTCCCGAAACCCACATACGAAAAAAGGGCCAGTGATATTGCTCAGCGGCACGAGTGCCTGCTAGCGCGCGAGGTCCTGAGGTCGACCCTCGGTACCCACAAAAAAAAAAAAAAAAAGAAAAAAAAAGAAAATAACAGGAAGATAAAAGAAACCCAGAGGGACATGCCCACATTTATAATATTATAAGAAATTCTAGGCAGAGTTATTTAAATGAATAGCATTTCCCAAACCTGCTCCTTAGATTTTTCAGAGTAAAGACACACTCTAAGTCTCCAATAAATTATGGCTACAGAATGTCTAAATTACCTCATTCATATCAACAGTATAAAAATAAAATACTGATGAAGTTCAATTACGGAAATAACCATTACTAGCTTTGTTCTTTCCAAAGTCTACTGTCTGTCTGCGTGCCAGAAAACTATCATGATAAAGATTTGCAACCATTCAGCATCTCCAGCTAAGAAGGAAAAAGGCCATGAACTAGTCCCCCTTTTGCAGATAAACTACTTTTAACTGACTATAGCCTTAGACAATGAGAGCTCTAGCACCTGATAAAGAATAACAGTCGAGTGTTGTGATCCTTCCCATAATCTCAAACTTGCCCTCAACAACACAGCTGTCCACCAGGGAGTGGGGATTTGAAAAAACTGGGATAACATCTCCTTTAATGTGAGCCTGAGCTCTGCACCTGTACACGGAAGCAGCCTCCCCTACAGCCGGTCCCTTTCCACCACATCTGTCCCCTCACACACTCAAGGGCTCAGCTTTGGGGCACATACTCACATCTATTTTCCAATGACTCACCTGCTCCCAGTTTTTTCTTCTTGGCTTCAGCAAGGTCACTCTGGTAAGTTTCGCCACATTCAGGGATGACTCCATACAAGCCCACATCAGGAGAACGAAGGGCACTCAGGGTTTTACCAATATCACCACTTTCAACTGCCTCATTAATGGCAAAGATTCCTAGGGCAACTATCCCAGAAGAGAAATGTTCATGGAACAGATTGGAAAGTGTCTAAATTCACACACTAGTTTGCCTAACTCTATTACTGCCCACTGTTCTAGCTTAGCCAAGCTGAGTATCGAGACACAGGACACCTCATCGCCCCCACCCTCCACCAAAACAGAGATAAAACACCCAATACGTACACCTCTGGGCTTCTTGGGTGTCTTTGTTGGACTGCCAGATTCCACCTTGGATTTCATCCAACCATAACACAGCTGACTCATCCTGGGTTTCCTATGTATCATTAAAAGCGAAGTATTAAAGTCATGAAATCAGGGTACACATGGTGTGCATGTGATGAGGGGGTCAGCTGTGGAGAAGAAGCTGTGAACATAGGAGACACGCGGACTAACTGAATGGAAGAAACTAGGTGCCAAAAAACTGGTAAAGGTTATAAAAGAAATGGCTCAGATATAAACGAAGGACACATGAAGATGAGTTTAATGGTTCAGAAAGTTAAGAGCAGTCAGAAGGGCAAAATGAGCAGATAAACCAGGAGGGGATAGACCCAGGGACTTTTATACCACGGGTAAGACCATGCAGTACTGGATCCAGAATGTCTCCTTTGCCCCCTGTATTTGGAGGAAGTTGGTATTCTCTATGACATGTTTTAAGGACTGCTACATCTCTAACCATAAACTTTTTTTTTTTTTAAAGAGAAGAAGAAAAAAAAAAAACCCAGAATTTCAAAACAACATAATAGGAGGGTAACAACGGTTAATACATTATGTATTGTTATCTTTAAATTAGTTACTCAGGGTACAAGGTATCAGCATTCAATTGTCCAAACATTACTGGCACAAATCTTTCTCTTCAATGAACTAAGCAAAATTAGTAGTGTATCTATCCTAACCATCTTATATATATATACAATTTTTTTCTTTTCCCCATTCCCCCATCCCAGTCTCTCTTTCCTTTTGACCAGTTTCTTTCTGATTCACCATATCTATTATACATTTTGGATCTTACTTATTCTTTCAGTTTCTCACACTAGGGAGACAATATGATGTTTACACATGTGCGTCCGGTTTATTTCACTTATGAATATTTTCTCGAGTTGCATTCATTCACCTATAAAAGTCTCCAGTTTATCCTTCTTTATGGCTGAGTAGTACTCCATTGTATAAAAATACCACATCTTTTTTATCCATTCCTCGGTTGATGGGCATTTAGGTTGCTTCCAAGATCTGGCTATTCCAAATTGTGCTGCTATAAGGATGGGTGCACATATATCGCTGTGGTACGATGTTTTTAATTCTTCTGGGAAGGTACCCAGAAGGGGAATAGCTGGATCAAATGGGACCTCCAACCCTAGTTTTTTGAGGAATCTCCACACTGATTTCCACAGTGGCTGTACCAGTCAATACTCCCACCAACAGTGGAGAAGGGTTCCTTTTTCCCCACAGCCCCTCCAGCATTTGTTATTAGTTGACTTCTTGATAACAGCCATTCTTTTCTGGGGTGAGATGGAATCTCAGTGTTGTTTTAATTTGCATCTCTCGAATGACTAGTGATGTTGCACATTTTTTTGTATATTTATTTGCCATTTGTATTTCTTCATCTGAGAAGTGTGTATTCATCTCAGATGCCCATTTTTGGATTGGGTCTTTAAATCTGGGAGGTCTGATTTTTTTGAGTTCTTTGTATGTTCTCAATAGTAATCCTTTGTCTGAGGAACAGCTGGCAAACATTTTTTCCCATGTTGTGGGTTGTCTCTTCACTCTGGTGGTTTCTCTTGCTGTGCAAAAGCTTTTTAATAAGATGAGATCCCAGTTGTTGATTTTTTTTTTTTTTCCTGTGGGTACCGGGGCTCAACCTCAGGGCCTCGCGCACCAGCAGGCGCCTGTGCCGCTGAGCGATATCACCAGCTCTTTTTTCGTATGTGGGTACCGGGGGTCGACCTCAGGACCTCGCGCTTGCCAGGCAGGTGCTTATGCCACTGAGCTATCTCACCGGCCCCAGTTGTTGATTCTTTGTGAAAGTTTCTGTGCAGCTGAAGTTTTATTCATAAAGTCTTTGCCTACACCAATGTCTTCAAGGGTTTTACCTATCCTACTTCCAGTAGATTTAATGTTTCTGTTTTAATATTTAGATCTCTGATCCATTTTGAATTTAGTTTAGTGTACGGTGAAAGATACGGGTCTAGTTTTAATCTTCGGCATGTGCAGAGCCGTTTTTTCCAGCACCATTTATTGAAGAGGCTATCTTTCTTCCAGTGAATGTGTTTGGCACCTTTGTCAAATATAAGGTGGCTTAGTATGTCTGGAGTTGTTTCTGCATCTTCTAATCTGTTCCATTGATCTTCGGGTCTGTTTTTTTGCCAATACCACACTGTTTTTATCACAGTAGTTTTATAGTATAATTTCAAGTCAGGGATTGTGATGCCCCCTGCCTTGCCTCTGTTGCCCAGAATTGCCTTTGCTATTCTAGGTCTCTTCTGATTCCAGATGAAGTTTAGGATTGTTTTCTCTAATTCTGTGAGGTATGTTGTTGGAATTTTGATTGGAATTGCATTAAATCAGTATAACAATTTTGGAAGTATGGCCATTTTCACTATATTGATTCTTCCTATCCAGGAGCAAGGGATATCTTTCCATTTTCTGATATCCCCTTAATCTCCTTTTTCAGATTACTGTAGTTTTCAGTGTAGCGGTCTTTTACTTCCTTTGTGAGGTTGATTCCTAGGTATTTCATTTTTTTGGATGTTATTGCGAAAGGTATTGTTTCCCTAATTTCTCTTTCAGTAAATTTGTTATTTGTGTACAGAAAGGCTATTGATTTTTGAGTATTGACTTTGTATCCAGCTACACTACTCAATTTGCTTATTAAATTGAGCAATTTTTTAGTGGAGTTTTTGGGGTCTTCTATGTAGAATATCATGTCATCTGCAAATAATGATAATTTAACTTCTTCCTTTCCAATCATTATTCCTTTTATTTCTTTCTCTTGTCTAATTGCTCTGGCTAAAGTTTCCAGGACTACGTTGAATAAGAGTGGGCACAGTGGACATCCTTGTCTTGTTCCTGATTTTAGAGAGAAAGCTTTCAGTTTTTGTCCATTTAGTATGATATTGGCTGTTTAAGTATAAACTTTAAATGACCACATTTATAGTTAAGTCATTACAAGCAATGTAAACATATCACCAGATTATAATACAAAACCAGAACATTAAATCAGTTGCTGGGAACTTAAAAACATATTTTCACACAGAAACGATATAACAAATGGTAACCAGTTTCCTCAGGATGGCCAACAAATGCCTTACCAGACCAGAGTTCTATTGAGTTGACTATTAGGGACAGAGGTGATGTACAAGTGGCTTCCTTCCTTCTTCTTCAATGTAGTTTAAGGCAATTTTTCAAAAGTAGCTTATTGGTGATCATTACTATGAAAGACACTGGATTACCAGAAACATCTTGCTCCAATATTTTCCAATTTTCAAGAATCTGGCTATTGCCCTCTGATCCAGAAAAGCAGCTTAATGATTAGCCTCAGGAAGTTACTACTGTTACTGGTGGACAGCGCAAAAGGTACTCCCCCTTTTCTACTCTATGTGGAAGTGGGAATGGGGAATGGGAACCAACGTGCAGATACCCACGCAGAGTTCAGTGATTGGGCTGAGGCTATGTAAACCAACTAAGTGAGTGAGGATCCTTTGTTTGTTACAATGTCTGTGAGTCTTTAGAGAAGCAGCAAGTCAGTAGACTAATGTGGCGGCCTTCTGAAGGAAAGGACAAGCAGCACGGGTGTTGAAGTGGCCAGGTTGTAGTCATGCTTATGGTGATCCTGGCAGACCTAACATAATTAATAATCTCCTACAGCTTGACCAGCAACCGAGATACACAGTAGCTCACAAAGCCATTTAGATTGCTTGATGGGAATATAATTTGCCAAGACATCAATGAGGCAGAGTAAAGAATCTGGTCAATTGGGCCGGTGAGATGGCTCAGTGGCTTAAGCGCCTGCCCTGCAAGCGCGAGGGCCTGAGTTTGACTCCCGGATCCCACATACGAAAAAGGGGCCGGTGATATCGCTCAGCGGCACGGGTGCCTGTTGGCGCGCGAGGTCCTGAGGTCGACCCCCCGGTACCCACCAAAAAAAAAAAAAAAAAAAAAAAAAAAAAGAATCTGGTCAATGACCATGACTGTATGGCCAGATGAGGCAGTGTCTAGGCTTTGTGACAAAGTGCAAAGTTTCAGGGCCCAACAGCTGAAGCCACAAAACCTTAGGGGAGGCTTGGCTTTCCTCGTGTCTTACTGGAGAGAATGACATAACATTTCACTTGGCAAAGAAAGCAGCCACAGTCCCCGCAGTTTCTGAAGTGTTTTTGTTTGTTTTGTTTTGGAGACAGGGTCTCACTATGTAGTACAGGCTGACCCTGAACTCGCTTATATAGGCCAGGCTGGCCTCGAACTCATGGCAATCCTCCTGCCTCAGCCTCCCAGTACTAGGATTACAGGTGTGCACTACCACGCCCGGCCATAAAGAGTGTCATAAAGAATGAGAGTAAAAAAAAAATACAGAGCAGTGATTTTTTTTTTTTTTTTTTTTTTCTTTTTGGTTTTTTGAGACAGGGTCTTGCTATGTAGCCCAGGCTGGCCTCAAACTCGAGGCAGCTGTCCTGCCTTAGCCTCCCTAATGCTGGGATTACAGTGGCTATGCCACTCCCAGCCAGTGATTATTCCTGAATATGGAATTTTAGATAGATACGTACATACATACATAGACCATTTAACCAAATCATGGTAGCTGCTGCCCTGTCCCGACTTTAAAAAGCTCAGTCTTAGGAAAAGAAAAAGAAGCAACAGCTATAGAACCTAGCACCAGCCACTTTCTATTAATGAAAATAGAAAATGACCACAGACAAGTTCCTTAAGGTCCTAAAAATAAGTACTGAAAATATGAAACTATATTGCAGTGGTTTCCAATGCTGAAAGCACAAGGAGTCAGCTACAGGCCTGGGACAATATAATTTGGGAAGTCATACACAAGAGGGTCAAAGGTCTAGTGTCCAAGAGAAGCACCCTAGAACTCCTAGCATCATAAAAACAAAAGCATTTCCACAAATCAAGCCATTTTTGGTTCACTTTTAGGCTGATCCCATATCAACTGTCCTTAAGAATTTGGTGTAAAAGCAAAGCAAGGTGGCTTATTAGCACAATCTCCCTTGCAGTGAGAGAAAGACAGAGCTTCTGAACAACTCTGGCCATTCGCAATTCTGGCTTCTCTGTCCCATGCAGACTAGAAGGATTAAAGCAAACTTTTTGTACCTACTCCTCTAAAAACAAGCAACAAAGTTGTAGTATAAAAAGTAAGAAAAGGAGAATAGCATCTCTAGTGTGCCAGGTAAATACAACATAGAAATACCCCTCACTAGCCTAAAGAAGGAAAAGGACAGCACATACCACCTCATCCCAGTGTAAGGAAACGACAGGTCTGAGTGTTCCAAATGGATCGATGAAGGTACCAAAACTCCGTACTGCCCTAGTAAAATCTGTTCTAAAGAGATTCTCCAAAATTAACTCAAATCACTGAGCACAGTGTTAATAAAGCTGGGTCATAAATTAAACAGAATACTGAGATAGAACAGATTTAATGTGAAAATGCTACATAAAATATATTAATGCCAGATGCAGTGGCACATGCCTGTAATCCTAAGTACTCTGGAGGCTAGGGCAGGACAATCAAAAGTTCAAGGCCAACACGGACAACTTAGCAAGGCCCTGTCTCAAAATAAAAATAAATAAATGTCTGAGATACATTAAAGCATACCCACCTATTAGTGCTGACACTTAGAAACACAGTGATTGCATTTCAGAAGAGGTAGAGACAAAAATCAGAAATAATTAAAAAGGAGTGACAGTGATTGGAGGTAAAGAGTTGAGGGAAACACAAAACACAGTAAAGGAATAGAGAAGGAGTACAAAAATGGCTTTCTTTTTTTGAGACTGGAGATTGAACCCAGCTTGCACTACATCCCCAGCTTCTTTTATTTTGAAACAGTCCTGTGAAGTTGCCCAGGTGTGATTCAAAATTGTGATCCTCTTGTCTCAGCCCTCCATGGTGCCAACATTACAGGTGTGGCCACAGTGCCCAGTTGAAAAATGGCTATTTTATATACATGTATATATGGAAAGCACACTGCCCCCACCCCAGGGCAATTCTTACTCCTTAAAACTCCCTTTAAAGTCTCTCCTTTTATTATGTGGCATGATTTACACAAGCAAGAGCTCACCCAGTACACACAGCCTTTTCCCCCAAGGCCATTTGCCAACACAGTAAGAGGCAACTGTTTAGTATCATGGATACCTGGAACAACAGACAACAGATTGGGCAACCACACTGACCAAAGATTAACCAAACACTTAGAAGGAAATGGTGGAGAATGAGAAGTTCAGTAGAGCTTTGAAGACCAGAAATAAGAAAGTAGGTCTGTATACAAAAAAAGCAGACAACAGAAGAAATCATCCCTGAGGAAGCCCAAGACTGGACTTACAGACAACTATTTTAAATACGTTCAAAGAGCTGAAAGAAATCATGACTAGAAAACTAAAATATGAGAACCATGTCTCATGAGAGAGAATATCAATAGACAAAATATTTTTTAAAAATTATACCAAAAAAGTTGAAAAGTACAACTGAAATGAGAAATTTACTAGAGGGACTCAACAACAAATGTGAGCAAGCAAAAGAATCTGCAAACTTGAAAATAGGTCAATTGAGATGATCTATTCTGAGAGTCACCAAGAAAAAAGAATATGGAAAAATGGACCAAGCCTGAGACCTGTGGACACCACTGATTCTGCTAATGTGCATATTATATCATTGGATTCCCTGAAGGAAAGGAGAAAGAAGATGGAAAGAATTTCTCAAGACAATCTGAGTAGACATGTAACATGTATAAAAACAAAACCCAGAGACATATGGCTTCACTGGTGAATGCTACCAAATATTTAAAGAATAATTAACCACCACTTTACAAATTCTTCCAACATGCACAAGGAACACTTTCACCTCATTCTATAAGGCCGGGATGACCCTAATACCAACACTAGCTACAGAGATAAAAGAAAATTATAGACCAAGTTTAAGTTAAAATCTTTTTTGCTTGCTAAATTTGGTACTCGGTAATAATTATTTTTAAAAACACTCCTAAGACGCCTCATAGGAACTTGGAAGCAAAACTGATGCCTAAAAAAAGACATTCCACCTAAAGTGTAGTTCACAGGGCTTGGCCTAGCAATGCTGACCAAATTTTCTTTTAACTTCCCCCTTCTTCCACTGTTGATGAGCTCTGAAAAGTTACTCCACAGCAAAAGGAAATGCTTCGAGTTCCGCTCACATCCTTTACGTTTAACTTTCATGATCCAAACAAAGGAGCGATAGCCTGAGAGTAAAAGTGAGTGTCACACATGTCATATACTCAATCTACTTTCCGTTTTGGATGCAGCAGCCACCAGCTTATTCTCCCAAGCCTCACTCCTCCAACACTGGGACTTAAAATCTGTTTGGATTTTCCTGGCAGCAAAAGCAAACTCTACAGTCAACACAGAAATCACTGCATCCAGGCCCTGCCCCAGGGTTCGCAACAGTAGAATTAAAATTTAGGGATTTCTATTTATAAAATGACTTTTAAAGTATTTTGATGAGCCAGGCATGGTGGCACACACCTGTAATTCCTGCACTCAGGAAGCTGAGGCAGGAGAATTGCAGCAAGTTCGAGACCAACCTGGACTACATAGGGAATTCAAGTCCAGCCTGAACTATATCACGATACCCTGTTTCAAAAAAAAAGGTATTCTGATCATCAGTCAAATTTGTGAAGTTCTCACCCAATAATGATCCAATAAATGAAGCAAACACTGAGGCCTCTTTTCACTTCCCTGAAGCCAACGCCTTCCTACTCAAGTGAGTAAAATCCACGGACCCCTTTGTTTCTTTGTTCAGCCATCTGAACAGGATCAAGGGACATTCCACGTAATAATATACCTCTTTGGTACAATCAAACACTATACTTAACATGATCAGGACATGGGAATGTCAACTACTCTCATGGCAATGGGGTCAAAGGAGATGTGACGACATTATAGTATCACCCACAACTCACCCCTAACCAAAATTCATAAAGCCTGTGTAGATGTCAGTGTACAAAAAACTCCAATACACAAGAGACTTGGTCTTTTTCTACACTTGGCTTCACAGAAAGAATCTGACCTTTAAACCAGGCATAGTGGGAAATGTTTATAATCCCAGCACTCTAGGAAGCTTAGGCAGGAGGACTACGAGTCCAGCCTAGGCAACTTAGCAATTTAGCAAGACCCTGTTTCAAAATAAAAAATAAAAGAGGTCTGGGAATGGTATGAAGGCCCTGGGTTCAATCCCAAGTGCCAACAAGGAAAAAACAAAAAACAAAAACAAAAAAAACTTGGCCCCTTAAATTAAAATTTCCTTTTAGTATTTCTAATCCCCCGCAAGAACCTTAATGTAGGAATTTTCTAAGTCAGAAAGGGAAACAATGGTTCTCCCTCTCCAGTGGTTACTATTTAGGAAGAATTTAAAGGATCAATCACAAATAGGAAACCAGGTGTGGTGGCGCACACCTGTAATCCCAGCACTCGGGAGGCTGATACAGGAGGATCTCCACAAATTTGAGGCCAGCGTGGGCCACAGATTGAGTTCAAGGCCGGCCTGAACTACATAGTGAGACCCTGTCTCCAAAAAAAAAAAAAAAAAAAAAAAAAAAAACACAAATAGGAAAACAGATGGAATTATGCCTTACTCATGGGATACATGAGGGCCTACTAAATACAGAGCAACCTCCTAGATGGCAATAGCATAAACGGAAGTCTACATTCTTTCTGGTTTCTTCAATAAACTATCTAGGAAGCAAGACAAACTTTTAGAAAGATGGTTTCTGTTACAATTACTCTGAAAAATTTTTATCACAGCCTTGTTCCTAATAGCTATAAAGTGGATGAATCAAGCTAAATGAAAGAAGCCAGTCACAAGCAACTAGAATACTGCATAATTCCATTTATGGGAAATGTTCAGAACAGACAAATCCATAGACAGTAGGCTGGTGGTTGCCTAGGGCTGGGAAAGACTGAGGGAAAATGAGGACTAACAATAATGGGTATAGAGGTCCTTTTTGGGATAATGAAAATGTTCTAAATTGACCGTAGTGACAATTGCACAATTCCAGGAATATACTGAAAACCATCAAATACACTTTAAAAGTGAATTATGGGCTGGGGATGTAGCTGAGCAGTACAGCACCTGCCTAGCAAGCGTGAGGTCCTGAGTTTGATTTCCGGTACTCAAAAAAAAAAGTGAATTATATGGCATGCGAATATTAAAAACTGTACGGAATTATTAAAAGCTGTATGGCATTATCTACTAAAGCATATCTACTGAATACTGGATACATATATACATATTCCCTGGCCCACTAGCCGTACTCCTAAATATATGCCTTTTTTTGGTGGTGGTGGTGGTGGTGCTGGGGATTGAACACAGGGCTTGAGCATGGTAGGCAAGTGCTCCACCACTGAGCTACACTTGTAGCCTATGTACATGCAACTAAAATGCACATATAAAAAAAAATTTTTAATGCACATATATATTTATATACATTTATTTTACCAAAAAACATGTACTAGAATATTCAGAGCAGTACATACAGTAGCCAAAAAGTAGGAAACAACCAGAACTCCAACAATAGAATAATTATACAATGGAACAGTACACAACAAGAATAAACAAACTTGCTGCAACAGACCACACAGATGAACACTGCGAACATGTTGGCCAAAAGAAGCCTGACCTGAAAGAGCACATAATGTATGGTTCCACTTAAATATGGCTGAAAAATGGGCAAAAATAGCTGGGCATAGTGGTGTATGGCCTATAATCCCAGCACATGGGAGGCTGAGGTAGGAGGATTGCCGCAAGTTCCAGGACAGCCTGGCTACAGAGCGAGACCCCATCTCAAAAAACAAACAAAAAAAAAGGCAGCAAAAATGAAGTGTGTTGGGGCCGGTGAGATGGCTCAGCGGCGTAAGCGCCTGCCTTGCAAGCGTGAGGGCCCAAGTTCGACTCTCGGAACCCACATACGAAAAAGGGGCCGGTGATATAGCTCAGCGGCATGGGTGCCTGTTGGCGTGCGAGGTCCTGAGGTCGACCCCCCGGTACCCACAAAAAAAAAAAAAAAAAAAAAAAAAAAAAAAAAAAAAAAAAAAGAACTGTGTTGTTAGATACTGGGACAGTGGTAAACACCAAAATGGGGGATGGATAAAGGACAGAACGGGACATAGGCTGGGGTTTTGGGGTACTGGTAATGTATGCTGTATCCTGAACACCAATTTGCAGGTATACTTTTGAAAACTTAACTGTATACTCATGTAACTTGTGAAGGCTATACTTCTGGGGATCATTTCTATAGTTGATTATTTATATAACTTGTGCATATCTCTGGATCTTTAATTTCAATAAAGAATTGACCTAAAGAGACATGAAACATGACTACAACTAACAACAAAGAACACACACACCATGAACTCTGGAGGGCTGCATGTGTTTCCCATAATTCAGGGCTTCCAACCAATGGATGTCTAGGCCTCATTTGGGAGGTTGCTGAGAGGTTCTAAAGAGAGAGATTCCGATTCAGATGCCACTCACCTGGGCCTTCTCCCTCTTTGCTCTGATCAGCGTGTCCTGGTAATGCTGGGCCACCTCTGCAAGGACACCCTCAAGCTTGGCTGCAGGAATCTGCAGGGCCTGCAGGGTTTTCTGGGCATCACCTTCATCCAGGGCTTCATTGATTAAACCAATGGCCAAAATCCCTAAGTATACAGTGCAAAAAAGATTTTTCAGATTTATTTTTTTGGTTTTCTTTTTCGGTACCGGGAATTGAACTGAGAGCCTTGTGCTTGCCAGGCAGGCACTGTGGCACTGAGCTATATCGCCGGCTCTTTTTTTGGTTTTCTTGAGAAAAGGTTTCCTTATGTATCCCAGGCTGGCCTCCAACTTGTGATCCTCCTGCCTCAGCCACCCAAGTGCTGAGATTACAGCCACAGCTCATCACGCCCAGCTATTTATAAACAAATCAACCCTAACTGGGCTCAGTAGTGCATGCCTGTGGTCCCAGGTACTTGGGAGGCTGAAGTGGGAAGATTTCTTGAAACCAGGAGTTTGAGACCAGCTGAACAATAACAGTGAGGCCCTGTCTTAAAAACAAAACAAACAATCTACAGTTCAGAAAACAAACAAGGGGCCGGTGAGATGGCTCAGCGGCATAAGCTCCTGCCTGGCAAGCGCAAGGTCCTGAGTTCGACTGCCGGAACCCACATACAAAAAAGGGGTCGGTGATATTGCTCAGCGGCACGGGCGCCTGCTGGCACGCGAGGTCCTGAGGTCGACCCCGGGTACCCACCAAAAAAAAAAAAAAAAGAAAACAAACAAAAAACCCCAAACAACCCAGTAGGATGGCAATTACAAACTAGCAAGCCTTTCTTCACATGGCCAATAATTCAATCAACCACGTGCATATAATGAGCCCAAATGAAAACTAAATACCCAAAGCTCCTGTGAGCCACCCTGGTTGGTGATACCCATCAATGGCAGGAGGGTGACACATCCCGAGGGCACAGAAGCTCTGTATTTGGGACTCTCCCAGACTTTGCCCTATGGGTCTCTTCTTTTGGCGGATCCTTATTTATATCCTTAAAACTGTGATAAGTCTGGCACTGTTCTGAGTTCTGAAAACTACTGAACCCAAGAGGATACAGGGGACCCCTGAATTTGTAGCCAGTAGTTCAGAAATGCAGCAGCCTAGGAACCCTGAACCTTACATCTGTCTGGTGCCTGAAGTGAGAGGAGTCCTCATCCCCAGCCTGTGCAAGCTGACCCAATTCCAGGTCCTCAGTGCCAGAATTACTGGTTAAAATAGCACTCAGCAATACAGATCGTGTTCAGTTCACCTCCAGAAAAACTTAGATCTCATTAGGTACCTGTCTAATTATAGCAACTGCCTAGCATTTTGAAAACAATACCAAATCTTAGCTTTTTGAGTTATGTAAGTATTTTCAATCTCTCACCCAAAAACCCTTCCAGGAGTGTTATCTAGATCCAGCTCACAGACTCACATCATCCTCTGTAACTGACACCCATCTGAGGGACAGGACAACTACTCACGCTCATGTTCTTCTTGTACCACCAGGTTCACATGGTCCACACAAGCCTGGATGTCATTCCAGGTAATAAATTCATTATTCTCTGCATGTGCCTGAGCTTTCAGCTTCATCAGCTCGTCAAGATACCTGGCCCAAACCCCAGCCAAAAGCAGACAAAAAACAACTGTCAGGATTGTTCTGTATAATGGGAATGAGAAGATGAAGGAACGAAGTATCCAAAGAACAAAAATTACTGAGATACCCCAACTGTGTGATAAAAGCTATAGGCAAATTCTGGGACTAGTTACCTCAAACCAAGCGTGAGAAGGCAAGGAAATCACTTATTCTCAATAGCCTGTTATATATTCTAAATTCCAGGTAAGACCAGCTCTAGAACTAGGGGCAGCAGCTCAAGTAATTCATCTAAAGACAAGGGGAAAAAAAAAAAAAAAGGACAGATCTGGGGTTGTTGCTCAGTGGTAGAGCTTGCATGCAAGAGGCCCTATGCAATCCCCAGACCCACCAAAAATAAACAAACAAATAAATAAATATAAATAAATATAAATAAAGCCACACATGAGCTAATAAATCTAGAAGGAATGATAGACCAACAAGTCATTATCCAGCAATTATAAATGTTGATTTGAACGAAAATTATCTATAGGGTCAAAATATGATGTGAATGGTTAATGAGGAAAGGGCATTTTGATGGTACAAAAGGTTAAGAAAGAAATGATGTTCTGGTGACAAGGAAAAAATAAAATATCTAATGATGGTATAAACTGTCTCCTGAATCCAGGGATCAATGTTAGAATACTTCATGGTAGGAAGGTTTATATGCCTTTCATATGCCTTTTTTTTGTGGGTACCGAGGGTCGACCTCAGGACCTCGCGCGCCAGCGGGCGCCCGTGCTGCTGAGTGATATCACTGGCCCTTTTTTTCGTATGTGGGTTCCGGGAGTCGAACTTGGGCCCTCACGCTTGCCAGGCAGGCACTTACGCCACTGAGCCATCCTCACTGGCCCTCATATGCCTTTTAATATGAGGCAATATAAAACACTTATCAACCAAAACAGTGATAACCATAACAAGCCTTTAGACTTTTTTTTTGGGGGGGTACCGGGGGTCGAACTCAGGACCTCTTGCGCTAGCAGGCGCCCATGCCACTGAGCAATATCACCAGCCCTTTTTTCATATGTGGGTACCGGGAGTCGAACTCAGGACCTCGTGCTTGCCAGGCAGGCGCTTATGCCACTGAGCTATCTCACCAGCCCAACAAGCCTTTAGATTTAACTTCCAATTTATAATAAGGCAAAGAAGGCAACTAGAACTGTCCATAAGATAGGACATTTTAAAGGAAAGGCGTGCTGATACACAAGACAGGTATGAGACATGGCGCAGATGCCGGGGCATTCCGCAAGCCCCACCTCTGACAGTTTTCCTCCTCAATGTTGGTCAGGCCTGTAACCGTGCTGCTCAGCTGCTTCCACACTGTGTTCATGTCCCCTGACTCCAGCGCCCTGTTGATGAGGGCCACAGAAGACAGCATCTCCACGGCAACAGAGAGCTCCGGATGGGTAAGGCTATGCTGTGCAGAATGGGCGAGAACAGTGAGCAGGTTCTCCACAGCCAAGGAACTTATTTATGTGTTCATGATCGCTATGCTTCAGGAAAAACTGTCCACTTAAGCACACAAAGACGAGGCTATTAAATTTGCTCCCACCCGCTTTGCTCACAGCCAGGGAAGGCTCAGTTAACTCACTTCAGGACTCTGCTGCTGCAGAGTAGCCAGCTCCTTCTGATAGAGATCAGCAGCAAATGGATACACCTGGGGCAGCTGGGCTTCTGGATTCATGAGCTCCAGAACAGTCTTCTCAGCAATACCCCTCTGGATTGCAGCATTAATTGCTGCCACTGCTGCCAGCCCTGTGCAGAAATAGGAGGTCAGAAATGCCATATGTCAGCCATGAAGTTTAAGGTGGAACTTTCATCTCTGAACAGCTGCCTCCCAGCTCAGCACAGTAATGTACACCTGTGATCCTAGTTACTTGAGAGGCTGAGACAGAATGATCATAAGTTCGAGGCCAGCCTGGGCAATTTAATGAGAACTTGTCTCAAATAAAATTTTCACACTGAACTCCATCCCTACTCCTTTTCTTCCTCTTTGTGAGATAAGCTCTTACTCAGTTGCCCAGGCTAGGCTAAAACTTGTGATCCTCTTGTCTCAGCCTCACGGAGGGCTGGAATCACAGGTGTACACCACCATGCCTGGCTGTTACAAAAAATATAAATAAATAAGCTTCCTAATTGTTTTCTTTTTTTAAATCCACATTTTCCTTCTACTCATTTCCTCCCATAAGCCGCCGCTACTCTCTACTTGTCCTGTAGTCCAGCGAATAAAAGCTGAGCTTCTTCAGCTGCCATTCAAGGCTTCCCCCAATCTTCCCTGCACTCACCTCACACCCCTCAGCCCAAAACACCTTCTAAAACTTTATTCTTGGATGTTAGAACTAGTTGGTGTTTTTCCCTGTTAGAGGTGTTTTCACTAACAAGGTCAACTGGTTACCTCGGTATCATGGCCAGTATAGTCCAGAGGCCCATCCCCCGATGTCTCTTATACTTTATCGTGTGAAGTCTGTGTTTTTGTGACTCCTAAAGCTGTTGGTGAGGTGGGATGAGTACACCTGCTTTCTGTGGCAATAAAGATTTTTTTGTCTCATAAAAAAAATTTTATTCGGACCACTGCCCCTTAAATGCATCTTTCACAATCTACATGCTCTGTTCCCATGTCCTTTTCCCTGTATGTCCCACGTTAGGAACATTCTTCTTTCTTCTCTTTCACAATGCAAATCTTATCAATCAATCCCATTAAGTGTCACCTCCTCCAGATACTTTCCTAACCAACTATGAAGTGCTTATTAAAGGGAAACTTCCATTGATTCCAGTCCTCTTTTGAGACAGTCTCACTATGTAGTTCAGGCCGGCCTGGACTATGTAGCTCAGGCTGGTCTCGAACTCACAGCAATCCTCCTGTCTCAGCTTCCCAAGTGCTGGGATTACAGGCATGCATCGCCATGCCTGGCTTTTTTTTTTTTTCCTGTGGGTACCGGGGGTCGAACTCAGGACCTCGTACTTGCCAGGCAGGTACTTATGCCACTGAGCTACCTCACCGGTGCCCCCCCCTTTTTTTGAGACAGGGTGTTGCTTTGTAGTGCAGGCTGGCATAAACAATTCACCATGTAGCCCAGGCTGGCCTCAGATTCACAGGAATCCTCTTGCCTCAGCCTCTCGAGTGCTGGGATTACAGGCATGCATCACCACACCTGCTCCAATCCTACTTCTAAAGTAGAACCCTACTGCCACCAAAGCTACTTGACAGTTTACTATGGCTCCAGGCTGATAGCAGGAGGCATGGGGCAACAGATGCTGACCTCAGCCCTTCAAAGAAGCACAAACCCAGCTTCCCTCCCTCCTGTGTATCTGCACCGACAGAACTTACGTCTCTGATACTGCTGAGCAGCGCTGTTGGCATCGTCCACTCCAGCCTGCAGCTCCTCCTTCTGCAGGGGTTCAAGCTGACCACTCTGAGAAAAGCGAAGGCCATTTAGGAAAAGAGGACTTGTGCCTCTGCCCAGGGCCTAGGAGTTCTCACATCCTAACAGCATTAAAGGGGCGGAGAGCAGACACAGAGCTCTAATCTAGGCATGGCCAAGGTAGCTGCCCTGTTACAGCCAGAAGCCCTGGCCAAATCGAGGCCACAAGAGTGACTTTCCAGACATCAGTACATTTTAAAAAATATTATGTCTAAACCATCAAAATGTTCTGGAAATGTTTAAAGAACTGCCAGCACATTAATGCTGCTTGCTCTGACCAACATATGTTGGGAATCTGAAAACATATACTTGCCCTTGTTTAGACAAATGTGCTTAAAAAAAAACTCCCATAGGGCTGGTGATATGGCTCAGCGGCATAAGCGCCTGCCTGGCAAGCACGAGATCCTGAGTTCGACTCCTGGTACCCACATTAAAAACAAACAAAAAAAAACTCCCATGAAGTACAATCCCGCACAATCTACCCCTGCTGCCAGTAAGTACTTTCCCAGTACTTTCCCAGTTTTACAGTGGAAATTCTTAAAGTAAGAATATAAAAATAATTCAGGTTTCTCTCCAAAGGCTTTTCTTCAGGGAGAGGGGTGGGTAACTGAAATGAAGAGGTGCTTAGATGGGAGGGATGGGAGGGAACTGTATTATTTATTTTAAAAAGAGGATTCACAGCTCTAAAAGCAAAGGCAGCTAAAGATACTGTGCAACTTTACCTGAGGCTGTTTTGAAGACTAATTAATAGTTCAGAAGAAGGTTTATGAGGAGTAAGAAAGGCCACGTCAATATCTGTAACTAGTGGGGGACTCCAGTGCATGTATACAAAGACACAAAGGTTCAACCCAGGGTACTGTCACCTGCTGCTTCTGCTGCTTATCACTCAGGAGCTGCTTGAGGTACCAGTCACTATTCTGTTGCTGCAGACCTCGGAGACCCAGGGCTGGGGACTGCAAGGCCTTCAACAAGGCCAGCGCGGCTCCCTGATCCAAAGCCAGGTCAACATTTGCTAGCGCAGAAAGTACTGAGGAGAAAAAAGCAAAAGCTTTAAAAAACTGACCTTAGTATAACAGCCTAGCATACTTTTCCTTCCCAAAAGCAAGCAATCTCTGGCCCAGATTAGGGAAATATAACTCAGATAACTTTTTTTTTCTTTTTTGCTTTTTGAGACAGGCTCTCACTGTGTAGTTCACAGTACCCTAGAACTATGTAGCACAGGCTGGCCTAAAACTTGAGATCCTCCTGCCTCCTGAGTGCTGGGATTACAAGCATCTATCATCACTCTTGGCTTAACTGGGAAAATTTTTATGCTACAGTATCTCAGAAGCATAACATTTTAGGATTAGAAGGGAATTTTAAAGTCATCAAGGGCCGGTGAGATGGCTCAGCGGCGTAAGCGCCTCCCTGGCAAGCGCGAGGGCCCGAGTTCGACTCCTGGAACCCACATACGAAAAAAGGGCCAGTGCTATCGCTCAGCGGCATGGGCGCCTGCTGGCACGCGAGGTCCTGAGGTCGACCCCCAGTACCCTCAATCAATCAATCAATCAAGTCATCAAGTCCAAGGGTTCCCAACCACGCTGCTCATCGGATTCCACACAGATTCCTAGGTCACACACTAGGTCTACCTGAAAGTTTCCAGAGGTAGATAGCTGAGCACCAATAAGGGTACCAGTAATAAAAGTCACCAATCCAGACAGATGCCATGCCTAAATTCCCTCTAAAAATCCCAAGCAGCCATCCAGATTAAGCTTATAGACTCCTAGACAGAAGAAGGTATCTTCCATGACAATTTACTACTACATCTTTGGACAATTTGTTTAAAAAATACTTTTTTTCTTTTCTTTCGGCAGTGCTGGAGATAGAACCCAGCCGCCACCCCATACCCCACCCACCCATAGTCAAGCACACGATCACTGAGCTATATCCTCAGCCGTTTTTATTTCTGAGACAGGGTCTTAACTAAGTTGCCCAGGCTGGTCTTGAACTTGTGAACTTCCTGCTGCAGGCTCCTAAGTAGTTGGAATCATAGGTGTGCACCACTGTGCCTGGCTCAAAGACTTCTTAAAGCTCCCATTCAGGAGCTCAGCTGAATACATCCAACTCCATCTTCCTGTGACAATGTCCTCCTCACACACAGCCTGAGCACCATCAACCATTTCCTATGTACCATCATTTTAAATCCATTTGTTACACGGATGTTTCCAGATGTCATGGGTGAGTCACCCTGCACAGTGGAAGGAGTGGTCTTCCCCCCTCAATAATCTCTATTTCTAGTCAGAGAACCAGAGTTCACACATATTCTGTAATATAATAGTATCTGACAGTGGGAACTCCTTGGCAACATTCTGTCTTTAAAAAGTCAACCCATTAGGAAGGTATCTTTATTATCATTTTCAGATGGAGTTGATAAAATCTTTGTAAATGCTGTCTAGTTATCAAGAATATTATTGTTGGAGCCAGTGAGATGGCTCAGCAGCATAAGTGCCTGCCTGGCAAGCGCAAGGGCCTGAGTTCGACTCCTGAAACCCACATACAAAAAAAAGGACCGGTGATATCGCTCAGCGGCACAGGTGCCTGCTGGCATGCGAGGTCCTAAGGTCGACCCCCGGTACCCACAAAAAAAAAAAAGAATATTGTTGTTTCAAATAAAAAATTAGGACCTTCAAACAACGATCAACTATTACTATGTTATTATTATCTTGACCAAGACAAGATCAAGCCCGGCCTAACTTGTAGAAAACAAAGTTTGTAGTTCCTTTGAAAAGCCTATTCCTACACTAGAAATTACAAGAATTTCAAAAGAAGCACAATAAAGTAATATCTAATGTAAGGAGTTTACACTTCTCAGATGAAGAAATACAAATGGCAAATAAATATATGAAAAAATGTTCAACAACACTAGTCATCTGAGAGATGCAAATGAAAACAACACTGAGATTCCATCTCACCCCAGAAAGAATGGCTGTTATCAAGAAGTCAACTAATAACAAATGCTGGAGGGGCTGTGGGGAAAAAGGAACCCTTCTCCACTGTTGGTGGGAGTGTCGACTGGTGCAACCACTGTGGAAATCCGTGTGGAGACTCCTCAAAAAACTAGGATTGGAGGTCCCATTTGACCCAGCTATTCCCCTTCTGGGTATCTTCCCAGAAGAATTAAAAACATCGTACCACAGAGATATATGTGCACCCATGTTTATAGCAACACAATTTGTAATAGCTAGACCATGGAAACAACCCAAATGCCCATTAACCGAGGAATGGATAAAAAAGATGTGGTATTTCTATACAATGGAGTACTACTCAGCCATAAAGAAAGATAAACTGGAAACTTTTATAGGATGCAACTCGAGAAAATACTCACAAGCGAAATAAACCGGATGCACATTTGTAAACATCATATTGTCTCCCTAGTATGAAAATGCAATTTCACTGTGACTATTCCATTCCTTAGTCTTCTGTTTTTACCTAGCTTTTACATGGCTTAATCTTATACTGAGTAACATTTTTCTCCAAAAGGTATTTGTACATTCTCTAATGCTTGAGTTTGTTAATACATGAGAATGTTTACTTGTTGTCTTTAAAAAAAATAAAGTTTGAGAAAAAAAATAATGTAAGGAGTTTACAAAGCTGAGAAACAAAGAGCAAGCAATACAAGGCAATACATGATTAAGTGCAAAGCTGTGTGGCTCAGACTGTAAATGCTGTCAGATTGGGCCGGTGAGATGGCTCAGCGGCTTAAGCGCCTGCCTGGCAAGCGTGAGGGCCCGAGTTCGACTCCCGGAACCCACATACGAAAAGGGGGCCGGTGATATCGCTCAGTGGCACGGGCACCTGCTGGCGCGCGAGGTCCTGAGGTCGACCCCCCGGTACCCACAAAAAAAAAAAAAAAAAAAAATGCTGTCAGATATTTGAAAGACACATATAGTACTGTGAACTGGGACTGGCACTGAAGATAGAATTGAACTAGATCTTGAATGATGGGTATGGTTTGGAGTAGGTAAGAGACAAGCCATGAAGGCACTATGGTAGGGAGATTACATAATTAACAAAGTGATAATACTACAGTTTACTGAGTACTTACTAAATACCAAGCAATAAATATACATTATCTGTATAACAGCTTTGTCACAGGTACCCAATGTCACACTATTAACAAAAGGACAAGGCCTGGGATAGCAGCTCAGCGATAGAGCCTGTGCTTAGCACGTGAAGGTCCTTGGATCAATCCCCTGCACCAAAAGAGGATAAGAGATCAAATCCCATGTTGGTACCACTTCACAGGCACTCTTCATAAATCATGAAATAGGGCCGGTGAGATAGCTCAGCGGCATAAGCGCCTGCCTGGCAAGCGTGAGGTCCTGAGTTTGACCCCTGCTACCCACAAAAAAATATAAATAAATCATGAAATAAACAAAATGAATAGGAGAGAAATTAGGTAAATTAGGTCCTAAAAAGGTACATGCATGAAATATTGTGCAGCTAGGAGTGATAGCACATGCCTATAATCCTAGCTACTCAGGAGGCTAAAGCAAGAGGATCGAGTTCGAGGCCAGTGTGGGCAACTCAGCAAGACCCTTCCTCGAAATGAAAAAGCTCAGTAGTAGAACACTTGCCCAGCATGTGCAAGGCCCTAGGTTCAATCTGACAGAGAGCTAGCTAATGCAGGTACTTTATCAAAGGCATGACAAAATGAAAAAGACACTTCTTAGAAGTTAATTCCTCAAAAGCGTACAACATACTTTCACAAAAATCAATATAGAAACTATAATCTCATTTTTGTTTAAATACTCTGAAGAGCATGCATAAAAATGTCAGTAAAAGGTATTTCTAAATGATGGGGTCTAATTTTTTGTTTATATATATACTCTGGACAGCTTTAAGAGAAAAAAAGTGTTACTTTAAAAATTGGAAAATGTGCTGGGCACGGCGCCACATGGCTATAATCCCAGCTACTTGGGGGGCCAAAGCAGGAGGACCTCGAGTTCTATAGGCCACCATGAGCAACTTAATGAGGCCCTGTTTCAAAATTAAAAATAAAATTAAAAAGACTGGTGATATAGCTCAGTGGTGGATCATGCCTATGTTCAATCTCCAGTACCATTAAAAAACAAGGAAAATGCTTTTTTTTTTTTTTAAGTTTGTAACATGTTGAAGGAGTGAATCTGTGGCCAAAAAGACCAGCTTAGGAGCTGCTGCTGCAGATGTAGGACCCAGGGCCTATCTGAAGACAAGAAGAGTGGCAACAGGGAAAAGGAACATCGGAGACTGTAAACCTCAGAGGTGCTGAACAAACCCATTAGCATCTAAAATTACTACATTAAGCCATGCTCTTACTCCAAGAGTAGCTCAGCCCTCATATTATTCTGTAACGTCCCCTAGGTGCCTAACTCAGGAGCATACTTACTGTTCACTTTGTTTACATTGCCTTGAATTTCAGCTTGAGTGAGCAGCTCCTCATAAACATCCCTTTCTCTCTCAGAGTTTTCTGTCTGAAGAGTAAAAAGTGTAATTAAATTAGCAACTCAGTTCTCTAGGAAGACACAGAAATACATTCACACTTCTCCCCCACCCTAACACCACTCGAGCGTGTGTGACTTGGCTCAGAACCCTTGTACAGCCCACGCAGAACGCTGCGTGACTCTCACTAAACACGTGAGACATGGGCAGCAGAGCCTCTTGCTGGAGGTGCAGGCAGGGGCCAGGCCATAGCAACTTGCCTGCAGCCAATGTGGCACCTGTCCTAGGGGGTGAAATCCCTGCTCTACGATAACAGAGGAAAAGAATACTCTGAGAACAGAGTTGCCTTCATCTCGTCATCTGGACAGTTTCCAAAGAATGGAGACATTGCAGTCACTAACTCAAGGGATGAGTAAGTTTGTGTGGAGTCTGAAATGAGACTCTTAGCTTCAGTTTTTTTCAAGTTAGACTCATTCAACTAACTTCCACCTACCTTAAACAATGGTAAACAAATACTTTGTCCCAGAGACTGGGAAAGAAGGGCCAAGCAAGTATTTGGAAATCCTCTTTCAAAAGGGCACTGTCAATTTTTAATGGCCACACTCCAAAACTTTATTACACAAAATTCAAGAAGAAAACAGAGGTCAAACTAGAGTCTAATACCATTTGTATAATTCCATTTGTATGAAATTCCAGGAAAGGTAAAATGTAGTGACAGAAAACAGACTGGTAGGGCCGATGAGATGGCTCAGCGGCATAAGCGCCTGCCTGGCAAGCGCGAGGGCCCAAGTTCGACTCCCAGAACCCACATATGAAAAAAGGGCTGGTGATATCGCTCAGCGGCATGGGTGCCTGGTGGTGCGTGAGGTCCTGAGGTCGACCCCTGGTACCCACAGAAAAAAGAAAAGAAAACAGACTGGTAGTTGCCTGGAGTTGGGGTGAGAGCAGGGGAGGGAAAAGTTGCCAGGGAACTCTTTGGGGTGATGGTTCATTCAGCAAAACTCAAACTGTACACTTTAAGTAGGCGAATGTTATCGTATGTAAATAGTACTTCAGTAAACTGATTTTTAAAGTGGCATCATCAAATGATAAAAGAATATAATTTAATTAGAAAGAGGAGATATTCCATTTTTACCCTGTTTTTAGCATTTGTCATTTTGTCCTGCTTGGCCTGGTAAAGTATATCCTGGTAAGTGGAAGCCAGGGGTTCTTCAAGATTTACAAGCATGGCGTTGGGGTTTTTCAAAGCTGTAAACGTTTCAGCTGGAATTCTATGGTCAATAGCTTCATTGATAGCAATAACAGCAGCATGTACTAAAAAAAAAAAAAAAAAAAAAAAAAAAAATCCAAAGCACAGAACAGCAATATTACTAAACAGTGTACATGACATATATAGAACAATACTGCAACCTCCTATTATAGAGAAAGGCTCCTTTTCAGAGATAGAGAAATAATTGAAAGTACAGGAACAGTGCCCTGGGTCCTCAAACCTGATCTCCTCTTTATGATACACAAAGCCACAGCTCTGCCTGTGACCCATGCTGAATTTGTAGTTGCACAGAGAAACAATCCTAGGAGAACTTTGCAAGAAACATTTGCTATGAAAATGTTCACCCTTTACTGCCTACTAAATACCATATAGGGGAAAAAAACTGCAACAGGCACTATAATGTAGAACCCAGTTTTTAAATGCTTTCCTAGCAACCAAAATCAATAATTCATTTCCAGATAACAATAGCACAGGAGACTATAGCAGTGTTTACAATTACAACTATAGATTTAAACTCTCTAGGAAAATTCCTCATATCCAAGAATACCACTATTGTAGCAATTACTGCAAGTGGTACCAACAATCCCATTTGAACCCAGAAAACCTCTCTCTCCTTACATGCAGCTTCATCCACGGAGAGCTCATTGGCCAGGATGCCCCCAATCTTGCTGAAGGCAGGCATCTGGATCCCATACTTCTCCAGCTCAATCTTCATATTGTTGATTTCTTCTTCTACAGGAAAGAATGAAGACCCAATCAAGCAAGTTAAGCACCTTTCCATACACAGCTCAGAGAAGGAAACATTCCTGAACTTTAAAACAGCATCCAACCTCTTAAAGTTGTTGCCACAGTTTAATGAGTAATGTGTGAAGGCACACAGCACAGTACCTAGGATGTGCACTCACTGCTACTATCAGCAGGGCCTCGGACATAGCTATAAAGGCACTATGGGAAAGTTTTTCAAAAGTGGTGCTTATGGCATTTCCTACAATAAACTTATAAATGGAAGCTTTAAAAGCAGCTCAACAGGCTGGTGAGATGGCTCAGTGGCCTACGTGCCTGCCTGGCAAGCGCGAGGGCCCGAGTTCGACTCCCAGAACCCACATACGAAAAAGGGGCCGGTGATATCGCTCAGCGGCACGGGTGCCTGCTGGCGCGTGAGGTCCTGAGGTCGACCCCCGGTACCCACAAAAAAAAAAAAAAAAAAAAAAAAGCAGCTCAACAAGCGAATCAGTTATCTCAGCCTTTGCAATGCAAATCACTAGCTACTATTCAGCAATCTTGGTTCTAAGGCAGAAAGCCAAACCATACACAAAACAATATGCAAGGTTTGGCCTTGCCCCAAGTCTGGTGAACAACTTCCCTAGAAGGAAAAACATCACAGATAAAAAGTTTATTACTAGCTGGGCGTAATGGCACACGCCCATAATCCTAGCACCCAGGAGGCTGAAGCTGGAGGATCACTGAGAGTTTTTGAGGCCAGCCTGGGCTACATAGTGAGTTCAAGGCTGCCTAGAATATACAGCAAGACCCTGTCTCAAAACAAACAAACAAACAAAATAAAACACCTAAAAAACTTTATTACTAATTTTTTTAAAACTCCCAGGCCTACAAAATAATCACCAGTGGAAAAATTTGACTCTACCTTCTCCCTAGCCAGTATTAGGCTGCTGCCCTTTCTCCCCAAGCTTCTTCAGGCACCTGACAACATCACATTAGACCTGGATGCAGTTTATCCAATGGGTTCACGTTACAGGCCCAGGACTCAGTGTGGTGACGTGAGAGGTCCTGGGACCTGTAAGAGGCAGGACCTGCTGGGAGGTCCTCGGGTCCCTGGAGATGCTGCTGGCAGACAGGATTAAGGGAGTTCCGCAGGACCCCAAGTTCTCAGAGACAGAGAGAGAGCTGCTATAAGAAAAGCAAGCCTGGCGGCACCTAGCTCCCAGCTCCTGGCTCCTGCCTTGCAATGTGATCTCTCACTTGCAGATATGCTCCCACCAGGATGTCACTTGACATTTTCTCTCCAGAGGTCAAACCAATGGGGTCAACTGATCTTAGACTTTCAGCCTAGAAAACTGTAATAAACCCCTTCTCCTTATTAGGTTTCAGAGCACCAGCTATGCTGTCACGGTCACAAAAAACCAGACTTGCACATACAGAAACACCCACCCAAAGAAGCTTAAATGTAAAATTATTAACTTATTTTTTTAAGACAGGGTCTCACTATGTATTTCAGGCTGGCCTTGAACTCAAATGTAACCCAGGCTGGCCTTGAACTCATAGGGATCCTCCTGCCTCAGCCTCCCAAGTGCAGGGATTACAGGCATGTGCCACCACACCCCGCATAAAATTACTAAACTGTCCTCTTTCCATCACCTCGTTTCCCACTACACCTCGCTTCCCACTCTTGCCTTTGATTTGCCCTCAACAGGTATTAGCTAGAAAGGAAAGGTAGACATAAATTTTTTTCTTCACACACGAACTTTTAATGTTTTATGCTAATACTATTACGTTTTATGTTATATGCTAATATTATTCTCAAGCTACTCATAAGAAAATTGAGTTTCTGCAGTTATGCCCATATCATAAATAAGAGACCAGATCCTGAATTCTAAGTTTAGTATTTCTGCATCATACTAGAAGCAAGTTATGTATATTCCCTTCATTTTTCTTACCAGAGTATTTCTAAAGCCCTAGTTCTTTAAAATTGCTACTGTCAACTTTCCAGGCTATTTCCACATAAATCAAACATTTCCTGCTAAGTTTGTTAACTCCTTACCTGTGAAGTCAACCTTTCCATACAGGTCTTGGATCTGAGGAGCCAGACCTAGTTTGAACAGGTACAAACTAGAAGACACAATATGCAGAAGAGTTAGGCCTCACAGCTGCACTGAGCTGTTGCTCCTAGATTAAAGGAGAAAACTGGCTAAAGAATAGAAACACTATGAACAAAGAGATTTCCGGTACCCTACCATAGTCTCCTTTGCAGTTACAACACTTTACGCCTCTGAGTGCGTTTTTAGTTTTATACAACAAAATAATCCTATAAAATCACATAGTGTAAAGAAAGAGCACCAGTCAGGGAAATCAGGAGACACAAACTCAACCCTTAATCCTGGAACAAACTCACTGTATAATTAGATGTTAATATAATTACTATTAGTAAGGTCTCTTTGTTTCTATGATAAGTTTTAGGTAATAAAGTATTTTTTAAAGGCTCATGAAAATGATTCCAATAGCAATCCTTTTGTTGTTGTTGTTACTGGAGATTGAACCAATGGCCTTCTTACTAAGCTACATCCCCAGCCCTTTTATTCTTTATTTTGAGGTAGTCACTAAGTTACCCAGGCTGGGCTCAAACTTGTGATCTTTCTGCCTCAGTCTTCCAAGTGCTGGATGATAGGCATGTACCACCTGACAGGCCCAGCTAGCAAATCCTACTCAAACAAATTCATATTACTGATGTAAAGTTTAATACAGGTAATTCAAGAGTTTTAAAGTACATATTTTATATCGTTAGTCTTTAAATCAGAAAAGAAAGAAAACCAGCCTCTAAGGTCCATAAAGCCAGGGACAATAAGTCTCACACAAGCCAGGCATGGTGGTGCACACCTGTAATCCCAGCACTCTGGAAACTGAGGCAGCAACATCGTAAGTTTGAGCCTAGCCTGGGCAATTTAGTGACTTAGCAATACCCTGTCTCAAAATCTAAAAATTTGGGCCGGTGAGATGGCTCAGCGGCGTAAGCGCCTGCCTTGCAAGCGCGAGGGCCCGAGTTTGACTCCCGGAACCCACATACGAAAAAGGGGCCGGTGATATCGCTCAGTGGCACGGGTGCCTGTTGGCGCACGAGGTCCTGAGGTCGTCCCCCTGGTACCCACAAAAAAACAAAAACAAAAACAAAAAATCTAAAAATTTTATAAAGGGCTGAGGATGTAGCTCAGTGTAAAGACCCTACATTCAAGCCCCAAAACCCCACAAAACAAAAGTCTCACTCACCAATGTCTAGCTACAGCCCAGCATATGTTATTAATATTTTATAGATAAGTAAACATAAACCTATGTCAGGTTAAGTGAATTCTAAATCTCAAGAAGATCAGAAGCAATAAATTGGAAGACATCAGAGGGGCACGTTACAGGGCCAAATCCCTTCACTGGAGGAAAGGTAGTCTATTTAATAAATGGTGTGGGAAAAACCGGCTGTCCACATGCCAAAGGTTGAACTTAGACCCATATCTTTCACCATGTGCAACCTAAAATCAAAATGGATCAAAGATCTAAACATTAGAATAGAGACACTTAATCTGCTAGAAGACAAAATAGGTAAAACTTTTGAAGACATAGGTGTAGGCAAAGAATTTCTGAACAAAATCCTGGTTACACATGAAATATCAAGAATCAACAAATGGGATCATATCAAAAAGCTTCTGCACAGCAAAAAAAAACAAAAAAATCATAAAGAGACAACCTACAGAATGGGAAAATATTTTTGCCAGCTATTCCTGAAAGGACTAATATCTAGAATATATAAAGAACTCAAAAAATTTAGACCTCCCAAATTTAAAGACCCAATTAAAACACGGGCATCTGACATAGACACTTCTCAGATGAAGAAATAAAGACAACCAATACATTAAAAAATGTTCAACACCACTAGCCACTCAAGAAATGCAAATTAAAACAACACTGAGATTCCACCTCACTCCAGAAAGAATGGCTGCCATCAAGACTTCAACCAATAACAAATGCTGGCAAGACTGTAGGGAGAAAAGAACCCTTCTCCATTGTTGGTGGGACTGTAAACTACTACAACCACAATGGAAATCAATATGGAGATTCTGCAAAAAACTACAAGTAGAAATGCCATTTGACTCAGCTATTTCCCTTTTGGTATCTTCTCACAAGAGTTAAAGACCTCATACCACAGTGATGTATACATGTCCACGTTTCTAGCAGTGCAATTCCCAATAGCTAATATTGGAAGCAGCCTATATGTTCATCAATAAATGAACAGATAAAGAAAATATGGTCTTTATACACAATATTGTACTACTCTGCCATAAAGAAAGATAAACTTGAGTCATTTGGTACACCTCGAGACCATAATGTTAAGTGAAGTAACTCAGACACACGAGTTAAATATTGCATGGTTTCTCTTATATGAACTCTATATAGAGCTCAAAAGACAGATAATAGGAAAAAAAGACGAAGAAAAAAAGATATTATAATCCAGCACAGACAATGTATCTAAAAATGTACCTTGACTTAGTACAACTGTCCTACATGTTTTATATGTTCTTTGGCCTATTAGTCTGGTTTTCAATCTGTATTATATGATAATTAACTTTGTAAGGGCCAGAAATGGTGGTGCATGCCTGTAATCCCACACTTGGGAGGCTGAGGCAGGAGTAGCGCCACAAATTTGAGGCCAGCCTGAACTGCATAGCGAGACCCTGTCTCCAAAAATAAATACAAAAAAATTAACTTTGTAAGGTCTTATAAATAAATGAATCTGATGCTGGAAAAATAAAAGGGGGGGTGGGAGAAGGGGGAAAAAAAGGGGAGTTGAAATGTGTTATGTAGATGTAGCAATTCCCTACAGTGAATGCAATCACTATGTACTGCAAACATGTACTGTACTAATGAAAGTAAAAAGGGTACTTTACAGACATTGACATGACCAAGACATTGGCAGCATAATGATAAGGGAAACATTTTTTAAAAAATACAGGGCCGGTGATATAGCTCAGCGGCATAAGCGCCTGCCTGGCAAGTGTGAGGTCCTGAGTTCAACTCCTGGTACTCGCATATTAAAAAAAAAAATCAGAAGCAAATCAAGAAGCTTATAGAGTAGTTCAGTTTTTGCAAATAATTTAAAACCTTAGTGTCGGGCCGGTGAGATAACTCAGTGGCATAAGTGCCTGCCTGGCAAGTGTGAGGTCCTGAGTTCGACCCCCGGTATCCACAAAAACAAATAAACAAACAAAAAAAAAAACCTTAGTGTCCTCTAAATACAATATATAAGCATACTGCATTCACAGAACTGATCAAAATGTAATCTGTACATAATAAATCCAAATGTACAATTCAAAATAAACACACTGAGTGTTCTGAAAACACATCAAGAGTTTATACATCCATAGTAGCTAACCACTTTTTCAGAGAAGTATACAAGTATAAACTATATATGATGTGATATATATGATATTATGATATATGATATCATGATATGTGATATATATGATATATATATATAAGCTTTTAAGGTAAAATACTCAAGATGGAACTACATAAAGTTGCTCCTCAGAAGATTATAAATCTACTAAAAAAAATTTCCAAAGCAAAATAACTAACAACTTTCTACACATGTAATATGTTCCCTTAAGCATTTTCCCATCAATATGCCCCACCTACATTGTAAATGAGTAAACGTATTTTTCTCCAGGAATATCTTCCTCTTCTTTTCCCATTAGGAAACTAAAAAAGTGGCTGCCACACTTTAAGAAAGCTTAAGTATATCACTTTCTCAGCCCTACAGTGTGAATTCCCCTTTGTTTCCAGTAATGATGGTACAGTGGTACCACCATTGATATAAAAAGTAGAGGAGCAAGGGCACCGTCTTTTGTTACTAGGTAGTTATTAGCAGTTTAAGGCAACACTGGAGCTGTGAAGAAAATTATAATAGCCACTCTGATCCTCTTACTCTGAATCAAAAGAACTTAGGTTCAAACTTGCAACTCAGAAATCCTAACGGTAAACATTACTTTCTGAACTGCACTGGTGCTCTCCCAGTGTAAAGCTGTTAGGCACCTGTAACAGATGAGCCTATGAAGCTTAGGCTTCTTTTCCTTTCCTTTTTCCTAAGCTGTACCCTGTAGCAATGGGATGGAGGAGACTGGGTTAGCCTATCTGGGTTCCATATCTTTGCTGAATGCAGGGTACCACAGACATCACCAAACAGTTCAAAGATTATTAATAAAAACTCTTATACACACAGTCATTGATCAGCAAGAAATCCAGTATAGATACACAGTCCCTAATCTAAATTCTTTGGGCCAGACATGTTCCAATGCAGAATTTCTCAGCTATGAGGAAGGTTTTGCAGTATATATGGTATTATAAAACAGCCCCACCACACCCTGAGGCAGAACCCCTAATTTAACACTTTTCAGCAGAGAAAAATACAGATGATCATACTAAGTAGATAAATATTCTAAATAACCACAACTTATTCTTATCAGATTTTGAAAATAAATGAGCTCACATTATATTTAAACTCAATTTTCAGAAATAGGATTAAAAAAAAAGATAAGGTATTATGGGTTCATTTGACCCCCAAATAAGTTTTTAGAAATAGCAGAACATCAGAGGAAATGAAATTATACACATACATTCAGAATACTGGAGAGTGAAGCACTCCCCACACAGTAACATAGTCTGACTGAAATACAACGACCACCTCTGGGATGATGCCAGGCAAGACTTCAAAATCATTGAAAACAAGGGAGAAAAGCGACAGCGCTTCCCCGACCTCAAGGAGAGGACCTGGGAAGCACCCTGAGTGCTGCTGGGTCTTCTGGGCGAAGCAAGCTCCAGGAGGCTGCCCACACTTCCCACAACTGTCCAGCCCACCACCTGGCCCTCAGGAGCAACACCAACGACAGGCAGGACACCATCAGCTCCACGCCAGCACGCACTGCTCTACCCTGGGCAGATTTCCTACAGAGACTCCACATGCCAGGGAGACAGAAAACAGCACTGACTCCCCCACACCAGCATTCTGACTCTGTCATCAGAAAGGTCTGGTTCATCTGCCTCTGTGTTTCAGAGAATGAAGGGCTTGGAACCTGGTTACATTGGTGGCTCCAGAACTTGCAGAGAGGAATCCTGCCAGCTTTGCCTTGGTACCTGCCGACTCCACACAACCACTGTAGCTGCAGCCATGGCGAGGTTATCATCACAGACAGACCTCATGGAACACTGAGCCACAGGTCTCAGGATCAATTTGACTTTGGCTCAGATACATGTATCTGAAACTGCTATATTCTCACCCCAGAGCTCCCCCAGTCCTCAGTTATATCCATTCTCTCCTGTGTTTTACACCAGTTCCAGCCATACCAAGGACTCAGCACGTGCCTGACTAGGGCTGGGGGCTGGGTCAGTAGTGTGGGAGGTGCTCTGCATGCACAAGGTCCTGGTGTCAATCCCCAGCAGCAAAGGAAAAAGAAAAGAAACTGGGAACAGTCTTTTTCTAGGTTAACATTCCCCATCCATTCATGTGGTTAACATTTATGAAATATACACATAAGATGCGATATAAAAACAGTAGTCTGGGGCCGGTGATATGGCTCAGTGGCATAAGCGCCTGCCTGGCAAGCGCGAGGTCCAGAGTTCGACTCCCAGAACCCACATAAAGGAAAAAAAAAAAGGGCTGGTGATATCGCTCAGTGGTACAAGCACCTGCTGGCAAGCACGAGGTCCTGAGTTTGACTCCTAGAACCCACATTAAAAAAAAAAAAAAAAAAACAGCAGTCTGAGCAAAGAAACCCATATTCGTGTCCCACTCCCTCCTATCACCTCCTGTTTTCGTCCTCTGGTCATCAAGTCCATCTGCTAAATTCCACATTACTGTCCCACACTACTGCGGCATGCTGCAAGTGCCTACCCCCTTCCTATCCCACCCTCCCTCTGGCATAGCATCTTTTCCTTCCAATTTAGTACCCTGTTGATTTTAAGACCTAAAATTAAGTCATCTTCCAAATTTACCAGGAAATTTTGAAAAAAATATATTTTGTTTTAGTTCCTATTATCATATTTGTGTTGGTATAGAAACTATTTGAAGAATGAACAGCCAGGCATAGTGGTGCATATCTGTAATCCCAGCAACTGGGAGGCTGAGGCAGGACGATCACCACAATTCAAGGCCAGCCTGGACGACATAGTGAGACTCTGTCACATAAACCCAAAAAGAATGAACAAATGGCTTAATAAGGGCAAGGAAAGTCAGGCGTGGTGGTGCATGCCTGTAATCCCAGCACGTAGGAGGCTGAGGAAGGAGGAGTGCCATGAGTTCGAGGCCAACTTGGGCTATACAGTGAGTTCAAGGCCAGCCTGGACTACATAGTGAGACCCTGTTTCAAAAACAAAAAACAAAAACAAAATAAAAAAATAGTAATAAGGGCAAGGACCTAGATGACTACATAAATAAGACCATATCCCAAGTGAAATGCAGAGTTCACAGAGACACTAGATAAATAATGAAAGATTATACCATGTTTTTAAAATAAAGTTATCTGTTAATATGGGAATAAATAAATCCCTCCTCTCTATTCCCTAGAAAAAAACAGCTGTTTCTCACCATTTTGTGAAGATACTAGCATTCTATCTTATTTTAAAATCTGTAACTAATTAAAAAATATATTTATTCTTACATCACGGATAAAACGATACAGACTCAATTGAGCTATTGTTCCTGAACTGCTTATTTTACCAGGAAACTCTAATTACCTGAGTGCATGGATACAGTATATACATCGTGGCATGTTCTTTCGATCATAGATATCTGTGGTTTCTGGGTAAAAAATCTAGGGAAAAAGAAAAGAAATAGAGTAAGTTACTGATATGTTGGTGTCATTTGATCATTCACCAATCACCAATACTACAAATGAAACTATGGGCAGTTAGCAAACACTGCTGGCATTCAACAGCTTCATTTGGATGAACGTACACATACTCGTAAGTACTTCAAGGAATAACATGCTACAGTATACCATGAAAAGTACTATCTACAAACTTTCCATTTGATTTCACTGAATTTCACTAGGTATCTGGAGGTGATTTACTTATTTCAGACCCAGATACAGGCAAATGGAACCCAAATTCTAGTCTGGTTTCAATCGCTACAATGTTTGAGGCTTGAAAGTACCAATCTTTCTATTTTCTATCCACCATGCCTAGATTTACATCTCAACACACAGCACAGGCTTTCGTTTGTACAAGCTGCTACATTCAGACAATGAAAAACTATAAAATATTAAGGGGGAAGTGGGAAAATACACAAAGGAAGCAGCTGGAATAGAAAACTATCTGCAAAGGTGGAAGATAAGTACTTCTCCTTGGTCACCTGCTGCTTAGCAAACAGAATACAGCACAGGTACCCAGTCTCTTATCCAAATTATTGGGGCCAGATCTGTTCCAAGATAGAATTTCTACATTTCTCAATGTTGAAAACACACTCTGTGATTTTGAGAAATAAAGAGTAATAGTAGATAGGAAAAAAAACCCCAAAAAACTGAATGAACCAATCTGAAGAAACTCAAGAGCGACAAGACCTATATATAGGAGGACAGACTGTGAGGTCCTGAGCTGAAGAAAGGAATGCGTCGTGACAGAGGAAAAAGATCTCTCCACTGAGGAAACAGCAAGAAGAAAGCAGGCATAACCACATCAGCTGGTAAAGTCAGACTATTACTTTCTAAAATGTACAGAATACATTCTAGAAACTGAAGGGAAAATACAGCTGTGTAGGTAGGATGGAATCATATTATTCTGAGCATCTCAAAAGTCAGATGAGCTGGAACTTGGGAAACAGGATATAAAGAAGTATTCTAGCTCTGAAGCTAAGGATAACAACAGAGCCTTGGGAAGATCCGACTGGAGACAGGATGTGGTGTGTACTGAACAATGAAGAGACCAGAGCTGGGAAGGCAGACTGGGAGGCTGCTGAAGTAGTGGGTGGATTAAAAGGGATATTTCATATGTATGAAGATTTTGGGAATTGGGTTAGCAGTTCAAGAAGTCAACAAGGTTTTGAGTGTGGATGACTGTGATAATGATGGCATGGTACCACGCCTTAGAGAAAAGAGAAAATTTGCCAGGCATGGTGATGCACACCTGTGATCCCAGCACTTGAGAGGCTGAGGCAGGAGGATTGCTGCGAGTTTGAGTCCAGCCTGAGCTACATAGTGGATTCAAAGGCCAGCCAGAACTACACAGCAAGACCCTGTCGAAAGAAAAAGAATGAGGGGCCGGTGAGACGGCTCAGCGGCTTAAGCGCCTGCCTTGCAAGCGCGAAGGCCCGAGTTCGACTCCCGGAACCCACATACGAAAAAGGGGCCGGTGATATCGCTCAGCGGCACGGGTGCCTGTTGGCGCGTGAGGTCCTGAGGTCGTTCCCCCGGTACCCACAAAAAAAAAAAAAAAAAAAAAAAGAAAAAGAATGAAAAAAGAGAAAGGAAAGAAAAAAAGGAAAAAAGAAAGAGGGATTGACGGAGGGAGGGAAAGAAAGAAGCAAAAAAGGAAAGTTTATTTGGGGATTGGGAGGTTGAGGCAGGAGGACTGCCTTGAGTTTGAGGCCAGCCTGGGCTACATAGTGAGTTCAAGGCCAGCCTTGAACTACACAAGACCTGTCTCAAAAATGAACAAACAAAAAAGAAGTTTACTTGGCGAAAGTACATTTAGTTTTTTTAGATATGAAAAATTCTAGGTAATAGCTATCCAAGGAGAAATATCCAGCATCCAGATGAAAATACCATGTTTCCTTATAGCAAATAATCTTTAGAATAACTGGAACCACAAGAATGGGAGAAAGTAGCTAAAATAAGGATTGCATCTTTAGGAACGTTCATCAATAGGATATGGAGGTGAATAAACAAAACAAGACTAGTTGGGCAGACTAAAAACAATGTAAAAATTCAAAGTAAGAAAATATTTCAAGGAGAAAGTGGCCAACAGTACCAATGATAATAAGGGGTAAGGACAGGGACCAAATACAAATTTCTACACTTAACCTGTATGTGCCACATGATGAAATTAGGAAAGACAGCCAAGAAACACTGCACATGTATTATCAACCTCATATCACACATTGTATGAGATGTGACAATACATTCTTAGCTAAGTATCTTTTTATTAAGTTAACAATTCAGATATACACAATGCTCACAGCTAAATATCTTTAGTTTATACTTTTCAGAAGCCTTCTGGACCTAAATCATGTAAGGTGGACATTTCCGGGCATATAGCCATGGTTACCATGCTGTCCCTAAAAGCCTTTGAGGCATCGTATATTGCAATTATAGTCCAGGACAATAAGCTACTGTTATATGACAAAAGGTAATAAAATGGTATCATTGAAAAGGCATTTTGGTCAGGCGTGGTGGCGCACACCTGTAATCCCAGCACTTGGAAGGCTGAGGCAGGAGAATTGCTGGTAGCTCAAGGCCAGACTGGACTACATAGCAAAACCCTGTCTCAAAAGATAAATAAGTAAAAAATAAAATAAAATAAAATAATAAGGTATTTTGTAGTAACAACATTACTAGTAACAACTAACATTAACAAAGCCCTTAGGACCATTTAAAAGAGTTAAATTGTCAAGGGCCGGTGATATCGCTCAGCAGCACGGGTGCCTGCTGGTGCGCAAGGTCCTGAGTTCGACCCCCGGTACCCACAAAAAAAAAAAAAAAAAAAAAAAAAGAGTTAAATTGTCATTGCCCACTGGTGATACACTATATAAAAAAACAGGAACAGGAAGTTACAGGTGCACAGAAAGGCCAAGTAGCTATAAGAACTTGACATACAGCATTTCCTGGGGTCTAACTCTCAAACATGGCAAAGTAAAAAACTTTGGCACTTTGCTCAGGGAGAGGGGGAAAAAAAAGAAGGTAAAAGCCAGTCTTTTGCAAACACTCAAGTCTGGATTTAACTCAGTTCAACATACATGTACGTGAAAACAAGCCAGCAGTATAGTATATATCAAATTTCCAAATGGTTTTAGCCACTCTCTGATACTCCACACCGCACTTTTCTTTTGTTACGAAAATTTGGACTCTAAGAAAAAGTATAAAGAAAATAAAAACCACCCCTTAACCCCATCACACAGAAATGAGAAAAGTATCTCCTTAGAGATTTTTCCCAAGAATGCTCACTTTAGTTTTACATGAAAATCATGAGTTCACCTTAGACTTCTATAACCTTAAGCTGATCCTCCTGCCCTTACCTAATACATCAAAGATGACATGAGATGACTCCTTTTCAATGGCACTAGTGTTTCACTGGCTTTAACGTAAGTTGTACCCCCATGGAATGGACAGGTAGTTTGTTATCAATTTTTTTCTGCCATCGGCACTGCTAGAAAATCCTTGCACGTGTGTATGTGTATGTCTGTATGTACATATATGTATATGCACTTCTGATTACTTTTAGGAGGATAAACCCCTAGAAGTGGAATTCCTTGGTCAAAGACAAACTTGTGAAAGGAAGAAAAGAACGCTAACCATGCCATTAAGAGTGACAATACAGTCAGTGAGATAGCTCAGTGGCATAAGCACCTGCTTGGCAGGCGCGAGGTCCCGACTTCAACTCCCAGTACCCACATAAAGGAAAAAAAGGGCCAGTGATATCGCTCAGCGGCACAAATGCGTGCTGGCAAGCGCGAGGTCCTGAGTTTGACTCCCAGTACCCGCATTAAAAAAAAAAAAAAAAAGAGTGACAATACAGCACAGCCTTTATGGATAGCTGCTGGGTAGCTAGGAATGGTGATTTCACTAAGAGCACCACTAAATAAACTCCTAAGCCAAACACTCAGAGGATGCATGCTCCTGTATTGAGACTACTACAACCATCATCAAAACCAGATACAGGAAATAATGTCATTTATTTCTTGTACAGTTTAAAGTATACAACGACCCTTCATACTCTCTACAGATTTGGTTACTCTGAAGCCAGAAAATGACGTTTCTAAAATATCTCCTGACATCACATTTTTCTGTAACAACTCTGTGAATAAGTAAACACAGTAATAGCACACTTTAAAATGGTGAGCTTCAGAGAATGTGAATTCTAAGAAAAGACATTTTAATGTAAATCTATAATTTATATAGTAAAAGTAAACATCATCATAGGGATTTTCTCTAGGGTGAGGCAAAAGAGGTATGAGGAACATAAAGAAAAATAAAGATATTTCCTGAATCAAACAGAAAAAGGAAAATTAGCCAAAGATTCTGGGAATCCTCCTACAGACAGAATGAGAACTGTTACTCCCAAACAGCCAGAACTGTGACTGTCAGGTAAGTTACCTTAGGTAATCCAATGTCATCCATGGCATTCAACCACTGAATCACATTATCGGTGTGTCTGAAGTGGAGGCCAGTTGCCTAGAAGGAATAAGAGGCTATCAGGCAGCACTGGAAAGTACTGAACAAAAGCTCTCCTAGTGAGAGCTCACAATATCCCCTCCAAGTCAGGGTCACTGTGCTCACATTCCATTACCAGAAAACCAAATCCACATCTCAGTTCCTCTCCCTAAAAACCACCTGGAGAACCTCCCTGTGCACTGTGTGCTTGACACAAGATGGTCTTTGGAGCTGTATTATCCTGGATTCAATTCGTAGCTTGGTCATCTACGAGTGACCCTGGACAAGTCATTTCAGCCTTCCAGCATGAGCTTCCCCTTGTACAGCACCTACTTTACGCATTTGTTGTAAAGATTGAGATAATGTACATGAAGCATTTAGTGTAGTACCTGACCAGATAAAAAGAGACTTACAGGGGCCGGTGAGATGGCTCAGTGGCTTAAGCGCCTGCCCGGCAAGCGCGAGGGCCCGAGTTCGACTCCCGGATCCCACATACGAAAAAGGGGCCGGTGATATCACTCAGTGACACGGGCGCCTGCTGGCGTGCGAGGTCCTGAGGTCGTCCCCCCGGTACCCACAAAAAAAAAAAAAAAAAAAAAGAGAGACTTACAAAATAACAGATACAATAAAACATCAGGGGGCCGGTGAGATGGCTCAGCGGCCTAAGCACCTGCCTGGCAAGCACGAGGGCCCAAGTTCGACTCCCGGAACCCACATACAAAAAAAGGGCCGGTGATATCGCTCAGCGGCATGGGCGCCTGCTGGAGCGCGAGGTCCTGAGGTCGACCCCCAGTACCCACAAAAAAAAAAAAAAAAATCAAGCAGGACTTTCATAGTACATGTAAAAAATAACCCACTCTAAGCCAGGCATGGTGGCATAGGCCTGCAATTCCAGCACTCTGAGAGGCCGAGGCACGAGAGGACCACAAGTTTGAGCCCAGCCTGGGCAACTTAGTGAGACCATGTCTCAAAAAAATGGGAAAGAGGGCACGGGGATGTAGCTCAATGCAGTACTTGAGTTCAATCTCCTATAATGTGAAAGAAATAAAATAAAATAACCTCTTCTAAACCTCTATGTCACTTTTTTTTTTGGTAGAGCTGAGAAGAAAAACACTCTACCACTGAGCCACATTCTCAGCCTCTATGTCTTTTTTATTTTTATTTTTTAGCAATAATTACTCTCAAGAAGAATACAGACAGGACTTTAAAATAAATGTATGTATGCACGCATATGTATAGCTATATTGCTGCAAAATCTCTACTCTGTCTCGCTATTCCATGTACAGAACAGCTCCAAAGTCCTCTTCAGAATAAGTCCTTACTTAAAGCTCAATACATCAAGTCTTCCTGGGTTTTGCTGTTGTTTTTTTTTGTTTTGTTTCTTTTTTGGTACCGGGAATCAAACTGAGGACCTTGCTCTTGCCAGGCAGGCACTTGTGGCACTGAGCTACATCCCCAGCCCTGTTGTTTGTTTTTATAAACAAAGCACAAGCCTAGTGGATGCTAAGAATGTGTCCTACCACTGAGCCACCAGCCCAAGTCTTCACTTCTTAAGAAAAGTTTCTGTTTAGGATATTAAATTTGGTTGAGAATCTACACATTCTTTGTTTCCCCCTGAATTTAAAAAAGGTTTAAAAACCTCTTTTCAAGCTATCTGCAGCCTTGGATCATTATGACATTTGGTCCAATTCTGTCCATCAACCATTTGTGGGTTCACTGTTGATGATGCTATCTTTTATACATTTTTTCAAATAAGCACTTACGGGTAAGCTCCCTTAAGGAACACTGTACACAACAGAACTTGGTCTTTGTTAATATCTCGACTTAAAACGGTCTTCTGTTTTAGGGCCCTGAGTCACAGGAATCAAACCCTTTCACACTTCAATTTTCTGAAATTCAAGTCATTTTTCCATTTTTCCCTTGAATACAACATTGCAGGGTGACACTTTTTCCTAAAGTTGCTATGGCTTTCAATTTGCAAACAAGTCTCAGTGCTTGGTTAAAATTAGACTTAAAGAAGTTAATTCCCCTAGTTACTTCCTCTACTTTCTAAGAATGAAAAAACTTGTCCAGGACTATGAAAATTTCTAGATACACATCCTTGTCATAAAAACCTGAAAACCTGACCGGGGGGCCAGTGAGATAGCTCAGCGGCATAAGCGCCTGCCTGGCAAGCGCAAGGTCCTGAGTTTGACTCCTGGTACCCACATAAGAAAAAAGGGGCCAGTGATATCACTCAGTGGCATGGGCACCTGCTGGCGCACGAGGTCCTGAGTTCGACCCCCGGTACCCACAAAAAAAAAAAAAAAAAAAAAAACTTGACCAGGGACTGAAGAGGGTAGCTCAGTGGTAGAGCATTTACTTAGTATTTATGAGGTCCTGGGTTCAACCCCCAGCACCAAAAAAGAATTCTAGAGTCGGTGAGATAGCTCAGTGGCATAAGCGCCTGCCTGGCAAGCGTGAGGTCCTGAGTTCGACTCCCAGAACCCACATACGAAAAAAGGGCTGGTGATATCGCTCAGCGGCACGGGCACCTGCTGGCGTGCGAGGTCCTGAGTTCGACCCCCGGTACCCACCAAAAAAAAAAAAAAAAAAAAAAAAAAGAATTCTACCAGAAATATAGACAGCTAACATTCTTTTACTGCTAGATCTTTCCTTGGGACTACTGTCTCCATTCTGGCAGGCATTCTGAAGACACTACTTTGCTAGATGAACACACCTTGCCTGTTTTTCTCAATAGCTCTCACACAGAATAAAGTACGCTGAGCTTCTTTTTCAAGTTTACAGAAAGGAAGGACTCACCCTGTATCTGGTCTGCTCTCGATCATAGATTTTTTTCAGGGATACCACTTTGGGAGAGAAAAAGTTCCCTAGTTTGGCAAGGTAAACCCCGTTTCTAAGCCCCTCCTCCAGCTCCGTGGTTGGTGGCAGGTCCTCCCCCAGGCATGCTTCCATCCACCTGCACAAACAGAGAGGGGACAAAAATACAGGGCAGGTCAGAACTCTTCCTTAGGTACTTTAAATTCTATTCTCCCTGGAGAATAAAAATTAAGCATAGCAACGCTCTTTCAAAATTGATTTCCACACACAGCCACACCCTGGCTGGCTCAGATCTCAGAGGCAGTGAAGACAATGCCTGGCACGGATGCCACCTTCTCTACCCTCCTTTCCTCTGCTGCAGCAGCAGAGCCAGCTGGCTGCCCATGTCCTCACTCCCCCAGCAGCCTCAGACTCTTTCCTGGAGCTCTGGGGTTGCTCCTGTGAAGTCCGAAGGAAAACTATTTGTAACTGAAGCCACCACCCCAACTGTCCAAAGGTTACGTTTGTTGCTGATGTTCTTTTCCAGTTTAAGAATTTAGAATCCTCAGTGAATTTCTAGGTTCATGTTTTATGATTTTTTGAGGATTGTCAAAACACAGTCAAGCAGTAAAGAATGAATCTAGGGGGAGAGGAGATAATAAATTCTTAAGTGTTTTTTGGAGGCAGGGAAGAGAATGTAGAAGAAAGGAAAAGAAAACTATTTTCTCACTGAATACCTCTCAAGAGATTTTAGGGAAGTATAAGAACACAGGAAAGTTTAGTTGCATGTATTTTCTAACAACAGAAACAAAGGTAGTTAAAATTCCTTTAAGGCAAGGATTTTAACTACTTTTTGAGCCTCTACTGAGGCTCCCCACCCCACCCCAGTACTGGGGATTGAACCCAGGGCCTTTGCGATCCTCCTGCCTCAACTACCCTGGGTGCTGGGATTTACAGGTATGCACCACCACGCCTGGGTACACATTATCTTTTGAGTATCTGGGGAAAGCTACAGATGATTCCCCAGAAAAATGTTCATACACTTAAATTTTACATAAAATTTGGAGATTTTGTTGACTTTATGAATCCAGATTAAGAACATCTGCTTAAAATTATTATACTTGGATTTTACAAGGCTGATATCCTCACATTCTTCACCATAGTGGGGAAAAAAATTTCTAAAACATTAGATGTTACCTGGCCTGACCACAGTAATAAATCTTTGGAAAGCCAAATAAAGAAAGTTCAAGATACAGCAGACTAAAACAAAAATTAGATTTATTATCACAAAGAAATGAAACATTTATGTTTACTGATTCACAGAAGTTTTCTGGTTTTGCTTTTTTTTAAGAGACAGGGTCTTGGGCTGGTGAGATAACTCAGCGGCATAAGCGCCTGCCTGGCAAGTGCGAGGCCCTGAGTTCAACTCCCAGTACCCACATATGAAAAAAGGGCCGGTGATATCACTCAGCGGCACGGGCGCCTGCTGGCATGCAAGGTCCTGAGGTCGACCCCTGGTACCCACAAAAAAAAAAAAAAAAAAAAAAAAAAGAGAGAGACAGGGTCTTGCCACATCACCTAGGCTTGTCTTAAACCCCTGGGGCTCAAGTTACCCTCCAGCCTCAGACTCCCAAATAGCTCGGACCAGCGCACACATCACACCCACCCATAGAAGTTTAAAGTAAACTGCAAATACAACTGCAAGAAACATTTGAATGTCACATACACACACCTGCCCACAAAAAATGTATAAAAACATTATAAACCAATACAAATATGGGCCAAAGAGTATAAGTGTATTTATGATCCCATTTATATCCTTTTATATATTCTTTATACTAATAAAACTGCTAGAGTATGAATTTATCATACTTTTATAATTACTTTTATAAGTCAGAATATTTCTTGCATTAATTCCACCTTCTCAAATTGAGAATATTGCTCAGAATCTTAAAAAAAAGAAAGAAAAGCAACAATTTCTGTATTTTTCTCAAATTCTATATAACAGTCACTTGCACATCTACTTGCACCTTCAAAGCAGCTACAAAGTAGGTAATGAAGTAAAGGTTGAATAAATACATGGACAGAGCAGAGAATTTCCTATACCCAATGCTAATAAACATCTCCTCTGGCTGTTCTTTCAAGCAGTAGGATTTAAGCAGTCAGAAAGAGGGTAAAAAGAAACAAGTGCGTTTTCCAGAAGTTGTCATGGTAATTAAATTAGATACCAATTTGCAATAGCTACAAAATCCAAGCTGTCCTCTACTAGAGACCAAAGACCAGGAAGACCATGTGAAAAAGAAAGGCAGCTGTTGTATGGAAAAGAACTGTAGCCCAAGGACACACAGCATATAATTTTCTTCCTAATATTTTACTGCTGGGCTGGTGAGATGGCTCAGTGGCATAAGCGCCTGCCTGGCAAGTGCGAGGGCCCGAGTTCGACTCCCAGATCCCACATACGAGAAAAGGGCCGGTGATATCGCTCAGCGGCACTGGCGCCTACTGGTGCGCGAGGTCCTGAGGTCGACCCCTGGTACCCACAAAAAAAAAAAAAAAAAAAAACCTAATATTTTACTGCTAAAAAGGATATGGATAAAATCATTTTGGCAAACAACTGCTGGCAACCCCAGCTCTCAGGGGACAATCTAACTTGGGTTCTTATTAACAGGAACAAACTAACAATTACACACTAAACCAAATACAGCCCTCTAGCACATAATAGTACAAAGAAAAAAATTATTTATTTTCTTCTCAAAGAGACGTGAATGGAGGGCAGACTGAAGAGCACAGTAGATACCTTTGCTTTGCACCAGAACCGCTACCAGAGGGGCTGGTTAGGTCTTCCTGTGCTCAGAAATTACATCAGAATCAAAACAGAAGGAGCGACCTTGGCGACACCTCTACCAACTCTTACCTTTGCCTTCCCCAGCTATAAAACAGCCTGGATTAACGAGTAGACTTGGAGTCTCTACAGTGGGGTAGAATACATCGCAAGTCACCCAGGCATCAGACCTGAGCTAGGGACACCAGCTGAGATTTGGAGAAGGACTAAGCAGAGAAAGCTAGGGTAAACCAAGAGGCAGAATACAGGAGCTGCCTGCCTCCCCGTACCAGGCCACGCCCTACAGTCTCAGCTGCTCCACAAGGGAGCATCAACTGCAAATGTTCTGAAAAAGTAGGGTGTTGTGTCACTAGAATTTTTAATATTTTCAGAACTTTAGCTTCTACCTTAATTCCAAAACACAATACACCCCCTTTCAGTCCTTCCCTATAGTTCAAATGATATTTCTTCTTCTGCCACTAAACCACAGAATCGCAAAGTACAAGAGCCAGGAGCCTAATACACTTCCGAGGCAAATCTCTTTGGTTTTGTTTTTAAATTTAATACATATTCAACCAGGCGTGGTGGCACAGGCCTGTAATCCCAGCACTCCAAAGGCTGAGGCAGAAGGATCTTGGTGAGTTCGAGGCATCTGGGCTATGCAGTTAGTTCAAGGGCAGCCTCGACTATGTAGGACGACCCTGTCTAAAAAAAACAAAACAACAACAATAACAAAATATATATATAATACATATTCATTAAATTACTCAACATCTTTCAAATTTGTATTAATATTTCCCATGTTACTGTATAGTTTCTAAAGACTTTCAAGTCACATAAACTACTACTAAATGTTTAATTACTTTTGTTGGTCATTTATAAGTACTTTTAATCATTAAATAATACTGCAAGGAGTATCCTCAAGATTTTTTTCCATTTTATTGGTACATTTTAGATATACATAATGATAACATTCATTATAGGGACTTTGTACCTGTACATGACATATCTTGCTTCTTTTTTTCCCATTCCCCTTCCCTCCCTTCAGCCCTTCTTCTATTTACAAAAGCTTTGTTTCTATTTTTTCTTCTTTTTTTTTTCTTCTCCCTTCCTTTTTCCCCCTCCTCCTTGCCTTGTTCCCCATCTCATTTGAACATTTTCTTCCCATTTTCCATTATCTATTATACGTTTTGGTCCTTACTTACACTTTCGGTTTCTCATACCAGAGAAACTATGCAGTATTTGAACTGAGAGTATGGTCTCAAGGTGCATCCATTTACCTAGAAATGTCTCAAGCTTATCCTTCTTAATGGCAGAGTAACACTCCATTATATAAAAAAAACATGTCTTCTTTATCCATTCACCAGTTTATGGGCATTTGGGCTGTTTCCAAGATTTAGCTATTACAAACTGTGCTGCTATAAACATGGGTGTGCACATATCACTGTGGTATGATGCTTTTAATTCTTTTGGGATGATAACAAGAAGGGGAACAGCTGGATTGAATGGAACCTCTAGCCCTAGTTTTTTGAGGAATTTCCACACTGATTTCCACAGTGGATGCACCAGTCTACATTCCCACCAGCAGTGGAGAAGGGTTCCTTTTTCCCCACAGCCCCTTCAGCATTTGTTATTGGATGATTTCTTGATGGTAGCCATTCTTTCTGGAGTGAGATGGAATCTCAGTGTTGTTTTAATTTGCATCTCTCGGATGACCAATGATGTTGAACATTTTTTCATATATTTATTTGCCTTTTCTACTTCTTCACCTGAGAAGTGTCTATTCATTTCAGGTGCCCATTTTTGGACTGGGTCTTTAAATTTGAGGGGACAAACTCAAGATTCTTAATCTCAAATTCGGGTTCATTTTGGCTTGCTGAGATGCTCTAAGATGCTCTGGATAAACTATCTTCTTGTGAAAATGTATAACTAGCCTGGCTTATTTAGGCATAGCCCTTTTGATCTTCTATTTTGAGACACTAAGTTGCCCATGTTGGCCTCCAGCTTGCCATTCTCTGGCCTCAGCCTCCCAAGTAGCTGAGATTCCAGGTGTGTGCCACCACACCTGGCAAGAAGGGACTTTTGTGCCAGGTGTTATGATATTTGCCTGTAATCTCAGCACTCTGGCAGGCTGAGGCAGGAGGATTCCAAGTTCTGCTCAGCCTGGTCTATTTATTACGTCTCAAAATAAAAAGTAAAAAAAGGGCTGGGATATAGCTCAGTGCAAAGGCCCTGGGGTTCAATCCCCAGCAGTTAGTGAATGAATGAATGAATGAATGAATGAACAAATAAAATAAAATAAAATAAAAGTTGGGGAAAGATTTTTGGCTGACTCAGAAGAACTTCTTAGCAAAATAGGAGGAGGGCTAGGGGTTAGGGGCTTAAAAGTTTTCCCACTCTTGGGAGAAGGCACCCCCCAATGTGTTCATTTATTTGACCTTGCATAGCTCCTCCTCTATAAACAAGGAGGGGCTGCCAAGGATAGCAGGGAGGGTCAGGGAAGCAGAATTCAGGCTGCCCTCAACACAAGGCCAGTTGGTAGCAGTGCCACCTGGGAATGTAGAAAGTGAATATTCACGCTGGATCTTAAATCCAGGATCCCGGTGCTTCCATGTAGCCCAGCCCAGGCTGGCCTCAAACTTGCTGGAATCTTCCTGCCTCAGCCTCCCGAGTGCTGGGACCACAACAAGAAGTATCTTTACGCACGGTGTTCTATATTTAGAATTAATCCCTTAGGAGAAGCCCTTAGAAATGTAACTTGGCTGGGGATGTAGCTCAGTGGTAGAGCACATACTTGGCATGTGGAAGAAAGAAAGAAGTTACAAATGATAAACATTTAAAAGTGGTTTTTATTGCCCAAGTGCCTACTCCAATGTTGTATCTCATCTGCCATGAACTTAGACCTAGATTTACATCCTGTCTCTGGCACTTAGCAAGACAGCAAGTCACTTAGCCTGCCTCTTCATTTGTTAAAAGGGGATAAAACACCTTCCAAATAAGTCTGTTTTAGAGATCCAATAAGATTGCAAGTGAAGGAGAAGTTAGCACAATGCCTGGCTGCGTACGGAGAAAATATTTGTGCCTTTCCTCCCATGAGTCATACACGCTGACACTTCCGTTCAGTACAATGATTCCAGTTCCTTCGAGTACTCTTCTGAAAGAGAATAATAATAGCACCTACCCACTCAACATGTTGCCTGGCATCCCCAGGAGTGTGGGCCATGACTCCAGGACCATCACTCCTCCTCACTCATCCTGAACATCCCCAGCTGAATGTCATGTTATACAGGTAGGGAATGATGAGCCTCAGATGGAAGGGGACCATCACCTTCTTCATCCTAAACACTACACCCACGAACAGAGCCTCAAAGTACATTATTTTAGTACACTTTTTCAAACAACAGAAACTCATTTTTTTCCCCAAAAACTGCTACGTCACATCTCTACAATTGCATACTAAAACTATTATTTGAGCTGGGCACAGTAGTACAGGGCTGTAATTCCAGCACTCTGGGAGGCTGAGGCAGGAGGATAGCAAGCTCGAGCCTAGCCTGGATTACTTAGCGAAACCCTGTCTCAAAATGAAAAACACAAAGTAGTTGGGGATATAACTTAGTGCAAAGGTCCTAGGCTCAATCCTCAATAGAGAAGAAATAAACATATAAAAGCTATTTGCACTCATCTCTATTACATTTCTTTGAGTTCTAGATGCAGCCCATTGTCTCTAATGTCAGCATCTTTTGGTTCTAATTCTGTGACTCAAAATAGTAACCTCTCCCTTCACATTATTCACAATGAATCGGCCAACACAGAGAAAAAATACCATGTACAAAAACAAGTAGGCACAAGGAAAACGAGGTATGTGGCAGCACAGCCCAGCTGCTCAGCTGGCACCACAGGAAGGCGGAGAAGAGGTGAAAACGTCAGCAGAGAGCACCAGGCTAGGCCTTTCTGACCTGCTCAGAAGTCTTGACCTTGTCCTAGTCACAGGGACACTGAAGGATGACCCAACAAGATCTGTCTCAGAAAATCATGGTGGCAACAATGTCGGGTGTTTTAAATTTCCATTGGAAAACAAGGACAAATGTTTTAACAAATAAATAATTTTTTAAAAAGTTCAGAGAGCCAGGTGTGGTGGCACAGGCCTGTAATCCCAGCACTTGGGAGGCTGAGGCAGGAGGATCACTGCAAGTTTGAGGCCAGCCTGGGCTACATAGTGAGTTCAAGGGCAGCCTGCACTACATAGCAAGAACCTGTCTCAAAAAAAAAAAAAAAAAAAAAAAAGTTTGGAGAATGTTATACTAAGTCAGTGATGGCAAACTTTTGGAGCTTTCTGGTTTTTTTTTTCTTTTTTTTTAATGTGGGTACCAGGAGTCAACCTCAGGACCTTGCACTTGCCAGCAAGTGCTTGTGCCGCTGAGCGATATCACCCGCCCTTTTTCCTTTATGTGGGTTCTGGGAGTTGAACTCAGGACCTCGCGCTTGCCAGGCAGGCGCGTATGCCGCTGAGCTATCTCACCGGCCCACTGCAGCATGCATGCCATAGGTTTGCCACCACTGTACTAAGTTTTGACATCAGAACACTCTATATGTGATCAGAACTCTTAGCCATGACCACAAATAGAGCCTGATAATAAAACTCTTAGTTCTGAAGAAGGTGAAGTAGGTTTCTTGGTCCTTCCTCTCACAAGGGCTATAAGCAAAATCTCAACACATAGTCCGGGCTGGCCTTGAACTCAAGATCCCCTGCCTCAGCCTCCCAAGTGCCGGGATTACAGGTGTGCTGACCACCACCTCGCAGGATATAAACATTCAACATTTTCTCCTCTTTTAAGTTTTAGCCTCCAAACTGCTTTAGCAAATCTAACTTAAACACAAATTATTAAAAAAAAAAAAAAAAAGAGGGCCAGTGATATAACTCAGTGGCATAAGCACCTGCCTGGCAAGCACAAGGTCCTGAGTTTGACTCCCAGTACCCACATATTAAAAAAAAAAAGAGATCTGAAACAACTACTGCACAGGAAAACTAACATTTAATGGTATACCTTCAATATAAATAAAACTAAAAAAACTTTATATAATACCATACAGTAGGGCCGGGAATTGAGCTGAGTAGCGCAGTGCCTGCCTGGCAAGCATGAGGTCCTGAGTTCGATTTCCAGTACCAAAAAAAAAAAAAAAAAAAAAAAAGAATACCATATAGTAGATATGAAGCTAAATAACATGTCTTACCTCACTTGATCTTTTTGTTACTATTATTTGTTACTACTATTTGTTACTACTACTTTTTGTTACTATTATTTTACAGATTAAAAAAAAAAATGGGTTCCAAAAAGTAACCTCTCCAAAATTACATAACTAGTAAGCTTACACTTGACCTAAATTGGTGTGATTCCAAACCCACTCTTAACTGCCACAGTATAGTGGCAACACAGCAAGACACCACCTCAAAAATAACAATAACAACACAACAACAATAACAACAGTAACAGCATCTACTGAGCACTAACGAACCTCAGGTTCTGGCGCTGGCCTTCCTGAAGCATCCCACAGCGCAGCACATGACCACAGGAACAACCTCATGCTATCGAGCACTGAGAGCAGCCTAGTGAGTATTAAACCTTGGTGAAGTTGACACAATGTGAAAAATCAGTGTTTATGTAAAAGACTATCATTAATTGGGACAGCTGGTGCTGTAGACTAAACCCAGGGCCTTTGCAATGAGCTACATACATGGCCTTTTTTTTTTTGAGACAGGGTCTCACTAAGTTGTGAAGTTACCCAGGCTGGGCTCAAACTTGAAATCCTGCTGCTTTAACTAGGACTACAAGCATGCAGCACCACACCCATCTTAGTCTGTTTATATAGGTTTGCTTCATGTACATTTTAAATCAATTATCAAAACAATTATCTACTTTGAGAGCTGCATATTTATTCAAGAAACACTTCTGATTTCTCCGTGTAACATTTATCAGTGGTGCAATATGTGCTAAATGGCAGTCTCTACTTGCAAGGAAATCACTCTGGGAAGAGAGACGCTTAAACAAGTAGCTACAGAAGGATATTTCATCCAGCTTTGTAAGATGAACACCATTTAGAGAAATGACAAATGAGAAAAGGAGACCTCTAAGATAATGAGTCAGCATAAACAAAGAGTAAATTATCATGAAATCGAAAGGCACATTCTGGGAATGACAAACCACTGTGGGAAAGACTAGGTGGAGATGCTTCTGCAGCATCAACCTTCAGGCAATGGAACCCCCAGAAGTCCTGGAGCAGAAGAGAGACCTGGTCAGATCCGAGGCTCAGAAAAGTAACTAAGATTCGGGAACATGGACAACATATTCAAGCAAGGAATATTAGGCAGCTCTTTCAGGAACCCACAGGAGAGGTACTGAGATCTTTAACTGGAGCAACTGAGGAACAAAAAGAAAGGGGAGAAGCAATTGTAGAGGTAAAATTGATTTAAAGTGACAATTTGCAGGGTAGGTAGGAAGGGGGGCAGCATGGAAGATGATGATTTCACAGACAAATGGAAGGGTGGTGGTGGTTAAAGTTAGTTTGTGAACTTGCATTTTGCAATTAACCTGACACCAAATCAGATTTAAATATGTATGTATATAAAATATAAATAGTTGTATAATTTTAAAATAGGCAAGGAATTTATAAACAAGACTACAAAAGCAGAAAGAAGATAAACAGGGGCCGGTGAGATGGCTCAGCGGCTTAAGCGCCTGCCCGGCAAGCGCTAGGGCCCGAGTTTGACTCCCGGAACCCACATATGAAAAAGGGGCCGGAGATATCGCTCAGTGGCATGGGCGCCTCCTGGCGCGCAAGGTCCTGAGGTCGACCCCCCGGTACCCACAAAAAAAAAAAAAAAAAAAAAAAAAAAAAAGAAAGAAGATAAACAAATTGGCTATGTAAAAAGTAATCTTCTGTAAGGAAATTTTTAAAAAATTAAAACTTTAAAAGGAAAAAAACTACAGAAAAAATGTAACATAACAAAGAGCTAACACTCTCCTATAATCTTTATAAGTTTTTAAATACTCAAAATAAAATGACAAGTGTTTCACCTGAAAAAAATGTGCTAGAAACACACATAGGTAATTCATAAAAGAAACATGAATGGCCAGTAATTATATGAAGATCTCAGTCTTACTACTAACCAAAAAGATGCGAATTAAATAATCACGACCACTAGCTACTAAAGTACCACAGATTAAAAAAAAATGAAAAAGAATAATTTATTATCCACTGTGCAGGGAAAACCTACATTCTCACACATGAAAAAAATCTGGTACCATGTACTATCTACAGCAAACTTACAAACTTCTATAAAAGGAAAAAGCCTTATTTTTAAAAAATTATTTGGTGACTTGCGGCATGGATGACTAAGTAAAAGACAATGCCATTGAACAAAACCAGGGACACCCACAGAAGCAGGAGAGGATGATAAATTCATGCCTGAAACATGTTCGGCTTGAAATGTCAACGGGACATCCATGTGGCAACATCCTGCAGGCATTTCAGCACACAGGTCTGAAACTCACAAGGGAGACCTGGGCCTGAAAAGTGGTACCATTTTCAAATCAGGGAGGAAAGGATCTTTCCAGGGAAACAAGTTGTAGAGGGAGAAGTGACAAAAGTGAAAGACTGTGCTCCAGAGACCACCCATGGTTAACAGGTGAAAGACAGTCACTGTGGCAGGCAGATGAGAATCAGGATAGAATCCCAAGGGCACAATCAAGGGAAAAATGTCAGGAATGTGGAACATATCACCACGCTCCCCTGCAGAAGAGAAGTGGCTGGGAAGTAAGGAAGAAGGCCTCTCCACAGAGGACTGCTGAGGCAGGAGCAGGCTGACAATAACTACAACGACAACACCAACTGGAAAGTCCAAGTGAGGAAGGACAGGCAGCAAATGTAGGCTTGCTTTCCAAATTACGAAGAGTTTTCTGATAGCTCCATCTGTGGTGGAACTGCCACCAATACGCAGACTTTCATAAAATCCCTTCCTGGAAAGACCATGAGGGAGGATGAACCCCAAGATGCTACAGAAAATACAAAGGTCAGGACCCAGAAGGAAGGAGCGCCTCCGGATCAGCGAAGGCAGATGCCAGCTGTGAGCAACTGCAAGAGGCTCACGCACTGTCTAAGCACAAGGAGTCCACCTGTCAGCTTGTGTTGAGAATTCCTGGTGGTGCTCAATGAAGGGCCAATTCTTAGATCACTCCCCAAGAAGACAAGCATGTGAGAAAGTTATGTCAGCTGTCCTGCAACACTGTGGGTCGGACAAGAATGGCAAAATTAGTTGCCTTTATCAGGAGTGTCCTCAGATAAAAGTGGTGCTGGGGTTTTTATGGACAGCCAATTTAAGAGATGCAATTGTGGCAATGGTGTCTGACTGACTGCTTCAACAAACTAGAAAACAAGTCATTGTTGAGTTAATAAAAGATATGAACAAGGAAAATTTTTAAAGAGAGAGAGAAATTAAGAGAATGGAGAGTTAATCTGAGGTGGTGGCATGTCCAGGGAAGGTGCTCTGTTTGTTGATTTGTGTTTTTAATGATTACAGAAAAAATACATGTTTGCAGGCTGCAAGAAAAAGAAAAAGAAAGAAAGAAAGAAAAAAAAGGAAGGACTAAAACCACAAGCAAGGTTCTGAACAGCAGAGGTGGCAACTAGCTACAGAAAAGAACATACCCCACTTCTTTCCTAAGAAAAGAAGAAAGGAAATAAGAATGAGCAAGCATGACTTGTAATCTAACTGACCTCTCTGAGCTTCCGTTTCCTGTCTGTAAATAGGATTAGCAATGGCACCTAACCTCATAAGGCTGTTTTAAGGATTAAATGAGATCATATATACCAAGAACTAAAAATGCTCTCGATGGTAGCTATATATTTGTGTGTGCATACATGAGTATGTGTGTAAAAAAGCTGCATCCTCAGAAATAAACCTACTTCTTGAGTCCGACACTCAGTAATTACACAGTATCTGCCTACCTTGTGCTCTTGATAACGCTTTTTTTGTTGTTGTTTTTTTGAGACAGGGTCTTGCTATGTAGCCCAAGCTAGTCTCAAACTCGCAAACTCACGGAGATCCTCCTGCCTCAGCATCTCCAGAGTGATGGGATTACAGGAATGCGCCACCACGCCCAGCCTGATAACACTTTTCAAATAAAGTCAATACTTGACCCACCCACTTTGCCACTAGCAAGACAAAGAAGTGACTAGACTGAGAACTCTACTGCGGTAAGCTTTAAAACAAGCCCAGACCAAGAAGAAGCACAGTAGAAAAGAATCAAGGTGGGAATTTGAATGAGGGGTCTGTGGAGAGGAAACCAGTTGAACAAGTTCTGCAGAGCACATGACTTCAGTGGTTTCCAGCTCTGTGCAATACAGAAGGGGAACACACCAATGCCGGAACTGACTCCTCCAAGCCACTGAGATTCAGTTCCTCCAGGAACAGCTCTCTGTGACCACACTCATTCTGCAGAGCAACCTGCTCTTTGCAGGGTTACTCTCAGCGAAGAGCCTCCAGGATTTGGCCAATTGTCTTTACCCACAATTCAGATTCAATTAAACCACTAAGGCATCTGAGCAACACCTAGGCACTGGAAACAAACAGCCTAGGAATTCCAGCATGGTATGGCAAGCAAAAGTCTTGAAAGAAAGGAATGCGGAGGACTCAGAAAGCACTTTTCACCATAGACACGGGTGAGGGCACAGGAAAGGGCTTCCCAGAAAATGGTTTTAGGGTTTGAAGGGCTTGGTGCAGGACTGGGAAGAGATGTGACAGGGGTGAACATGTCAGGCCAGAGAAAAGAGTGCGCAGACGTTTTAGGAATTTGAAACAGGAATGAGTAGTGGGATATGACTGAACCCATCACGCTGAACAGGATGGAGAAGGGGCTAGGGAGGGGCAAGAAGGCACTCAAGAAAGTACTGCAATAACTGAGGCAAAGAACAGTAAAAACTTGTTTTCTAACTCTTATCTGCAAAATGAGATCTCCTGATAGCATCTGTTCTGAAAGAAACTTCTGAGTACAAACTAAGCCAATGGGATAACTTACAAGAATAAGGAAAAAATAGGAATGTTTTTCTTCTCTCAAGTATTTAACTTCTGTGTTTACACCTAATACAGACCCATCCCTGAGAAAATCATTTCATTGTTAGCTGAACTGAGCAAGATAAGTCTTCTTGCCAAAATTAAATGTCTAATTGTTATCATATTTCAATAGGGTCCCTGGTCTTATTAGGGTGATGGAAACCAGACTTGGTGATGAGTTGCACAACTAAATTTACTAATTACTGAATTGTACATTAAAAACAGGTGAATTTTATGGCATATAAATTAGACCTCAGAAGTTTTTTTTAATAGTATTTACCTACACCCAAACCATGCCTTCAGATCCACAGCCTGACAAAATGTTACCATGTCTAATTTGTCTACCTACCCATCCCTGTCTACTTTACCACATATCATGAAGCATGAAAGACCTTTTAATCTTGAGAAAAGAATTCTGAAACTAAATTAAAACTACACAGCCAAGTCTCAACAGCTACAGCCCACTCCTTAATAATTGTGAGCAACTCATATGAAAAGAGGTGACAGTCCCCTACGAAATGAAAGACAGGTACATATTTCTTTGCAAAAGCAAGCCTCTGCTACAGCCCTGGGAGACAACACAAGGAGTGGCTCTACAGCAAGCACACATCAAAACTTCATTTCAGATCTATTCCTTAAGAAGAACATAGCAAGAGAAGGCTTTCCACGATCTACAGCAGTGATGGCGAACCTTTTAGAGATGAGTGCCCAAACTGCAACCCAAAACCCACTTACTTATCGCAAAGTGCCAACACTGCAATTAAACCTGAATACTGAGGTTTTAGTTTAGGAAAAAAACTTGTACATTAACATCTTTTGTCTTAAAAAAAAAAAAAAAAAAAAAAAAAAAAAGTTCGTCACCACTGGTATATAGTAAGGACATGGCCCTTGTCCTCTGAGGCACACTGCATGTTAGGGAAGATAAATATATGAGGCACTGTGAGAAGTTATGATAAAAGGGTGTCCACATGAGCTTCCGGCAGGAATGCTGAGGAGGAGAAAGAACTGGCTTGTTTGTTTGTTTTGAGACAAGGTCTCACTATGTAGTTCAGGGTATCCTTAAACTCATCATGTAGCCCAGGCTGGCCTCGAACTCATGGCGGTGATCCTCCTGCCTCAGCTTCCCAAGTGTTGGGATTACAGGTGTGTGCCACCACAGCCGGCTTCGCACACCCCCATTTTTAAAAGCATATTCCTGTCCTTTACAATGTCTTCAAGTTCACTGACTACAGCTCAGTAATCAGACCTAACCAAATGGTACAATTATGGCTTTAATTTAAGCTCTCCACACCAGAAGCCTGAGAACTCAATAAAGAATGGAAAAAAATTAAAACAGTTGAGTACTAACCATGAACATGTCTCAAATTATTACTTCAAATAGTCTCTGAAATTTGAGAAATGCAAATTAAAACAAAACTAAGATTCCATCTCAAAAAAAAAAAAAAAAAAAAAAAAAAAAAAAAGTCTCTGAAATCCTTAACACTGAGAACACTCTTTCCCAAGCTAGAATAACCAGAAACACTACTCCTAAGAAAGACCCAGAGTAAGGGCCGATGATATAGCTCAGCAGCATGGCACCCACCTGGCAAGCGCAAGGTCCTGAGTTCGATTCCCAGTTCCAAAGAAAGAAAGAAAGAAAGAAAGACGCAGAGTGGGAAAGGGCTGAAGGTAAGTAAGGTCTGAAGAATACTGCAGAAGTTAACACCCCATCTCCCCTTGGAAACAGAATCTCTGGCTCTATGATGAAGATTCTAAGGATCTGCCAGTTTACTAATCTGCTAGCCCGGTTTAACCTACTACTTCTGAAATTGAGGTTAACACTAGACCCTCTCTCTCTCTCTTTTTTTTTTTTGGTACCGGGAGTCGAACTCAGGACCTTGTACTTGCTAGGCAGGCGCTTGTGCTGCTGAGCTATATCCCTGGCCCCCTCTCTTCCTTGATGGTGCTCGGTTCATTAAAAGAAAACACCTCAAGGCCAGGGGTACAGCTCAGCGGCATGGCACCTGCCTGGCAAGCACAAGGTCCTGAGTTCTATTCCCATTTCCAAAAAAATAAAATAAATGCGGATATTCAAAAGAATATACCTCAGAAAACACTGATACAGAAAGCCACATAGGTTTTCAAACTCCAAACTAGTACTCTCCTTTAGCACAATGAATAAAATATGTTCAGCAAAAGTCTGTTCATCTCTTCAGTATTTATGTCAAAGCTATTACTCCAAAACCTGTTTCCTCAATGGGCATGGTGGCGCACACCTCTAGTCTCAGCACTCGGGAAGCAGGAGAATCACAGCGAGTTGAGTCCAGCCTGGGCTACATAAATGAGTTTAAGGCTAGACTGAGCTACACGGCTAGACCTTGTCTCAAACAACAACAACAACAAAAACCTGCTTCCTCAATGTCAACATCATTACACACTATTAATTTGTTTAACATCACAATACAGCTTGCTTCAAAGCACTACGGGAAAACTCTAGCCAATTTCTCTCAAATGATATTTAAGCCATATGTTTCAAAATCTCAACAGTGTATGCTGCCTTGTTCTTTTAAAAGAAAAAAAACAGAAAAGGTTAAGATTCCAGACCAGGCCAGGCATGGTCATGCATGCCTAGAACCCCAGCACTTGGGAGGCTGAGGCAGGAGGATCAATACAAGTTCGAGGCCAGCCTGGGCTGCAAAGTGAGTTCAAGGCCAGCCTGAACTGCATAGTGAAACCTTGTTTCAAAAAGACAAAAATAAATGAATAAATAAATAAATCCCAGACCATATACTAGAGTATAGCACACTCTGCCACATATTTCGTGAGACACCGATGATGGTCAATATTTAAGGTATCATTCAAAAGTTAAGCTAAGCACGGTGCACGCCTATAATCCTAGCACTTGGGAGGCTGAGGCAGGAGGATCACAGTGAGTTTGAGCCCAGCCTGGGCTACATAGTAAGTTAAAGCAAATATAAACTACAAAGCGAGACCCTGTCTCAAAAAAAAAAAAAAAAAAAAAAAACACCCACACACCCACATACCCCAAAAGTCACTTGGAGGAAAAAAATAAGATAGGGTTCCTGCCTCAGTCCTCACACCAAAATAAGCTCCAAATGGATCTGAGTTAAATGCTAAAACTCGATACATTCTAAAATATATGACATAAAAAGAGCCAATGTCCTTGATATTTAAATAGTTCTTACGAATCAATTAAAAAGTCTAAAGATCCAACAGAAAATGAGCAAAATATTCTGCCAATACAGTTCACAGGAAAAGAAATACAAATAAATGGCTTATAAACATACGTAAAGATGCTCAACTTCACTCACAACTAGATAATCTGAAAATGAAACTACAATAACATTTCCATCCATGAAACTGGCAAGTATTAAAAAAAAATTTAGAATACTCTGGGCTGGTAAAATTATAGGGAAAACAGTCTTCTCCTACATTACTGATAGAGAAATGTAAATTAGAACACTCTCCAAGAAGAAAATGGCAATGTTTATCAAGCAACATATTTCCTTTCACCCAGAAATTGCGCTTTTAGAAATTTATCCTGCAAGCATACTTAAATGTGCACAATGACATACACACAAAGTTGCTAACCAAAGCCTTGTTCATAAAAACAAAAGCGGGGGTGGGGGGTGCCCAAGGCTGTTTAAACCCATAACTGAAAACTTAGGCAACCATGAAAAATAAAAATGGTCTCCACTGCATTCATGTGGAATGAGTTTCAGATGCCAAGAAAATCTATAGCATGCAACTGTTTCCAAACAAAGAAAGAAAAATGTTTTGTACTGATATGTGCAGAGTATTTCCAGAGGGACAGATCATCAGAATAGTGGTTCCATCTGGAAAAGATAACAGGTAGCTGGAGAAAAAGGACTGAGGAGACAGCCTTTTCTACTGTTATCCTTGCACAGTCTCTGAGGTATGTATCACATCCACCTGTTAACTGTTTAGTAAGAAAAGTGCTTAAAAAAAGAAAGTGCTATAAATTTTTTAAAAAGATGAAAGCTAAAAAAATGTTTTTGGGGATTTTCAAAATTTTGAATGAAACTCCCAAAGTCAAACCAAACTCCCACTGTCAAGCACTACCTTTTCAAACTGTCAATGATCAAACCAGCATTGCCCAAGCTAATGAATGACACAGCAATGTTGAAAAACATGTTGTCATAAGTCATGTCAGTAAAAGGCAATTCTTGATTCCTTATAGCTGTGTTAAGGGTCGTCTAAGTGTAATACAGGGACCTGATAATTAATGATAATTGCACCACTTTTATCGTTTTCATATCTTTAATGATCACAAGTTTTTTTCTTTTTTGATTTTTCCTTTTCCAACTTCATCTCATCCGCTTTTATTCCTAAGTTCCTTCTGTTTTGGTGTTTAGGAAAAACAATCCCATTCCAGAAAATATTTTTAGTTTATCTTGGTGACCAATGGCTCCAAGTAACATCTGGATTTTTAACATTCTAGATAAATACCTATCACAAAATAGTGTTTCCTTCTACAAAAAAATCTCACAGTTCTCCTTATAGCCCAGCATTCTCAGTCCCAGACATCTGCCCCAATAGAGGCCAAGCCCTAGGCTGGCAGCTGCCTCTCCAATGTTCCTTCTGCTTTTCGTTATGATTTCCAATGAGTCAACAGGAAGGTATTCTGAGCAAAGAAGAAATAGAGGCCTTTGCACAAGTCTTTCCTCCGCCCACAACCCCAAAAATACAGCTCTTGCCAAATGATCCAAGGCAATTTCCAATCCAATTTGCCACTCCTGTCTGTATGAGGTCACTGTTTAACAAACAAGAACTTGGTGAGAAGGAACACTTTTCTACACTGAAGACAAAGCTGATAATGGGTTATGAAGAAGAAAAACAATCATAAAGAGCCCCACAATCTAGACACAAAAACACGTATGACAAATTGAAGATTTGCCCTCATACAGAGTAGTAGGTAGAAGATTCTGCAATCAAAAGCAGGCAACAAGTAGCTGGGCACAGTAGCACACAGTGGAAGGCTGAGGCAGGAGGATAACAAGTTCAAGCCCTGCCTGGGCAACTTAGCAAGACCATGTCTCACAGAAAAAATTTAAAAAGGGCTGGGGAGCCAGGCATATAACCCCAGCACTCAGGAGGTAGAGGCAGGAGAATTGCCACGAGTTCGAGCCCAGCCTGGACTACACAGTGAGTTCAAGACCAGCCTAAATTTATGTGAGACCCTGTCTCAAAAAAAGAAAAGAAAAAGGAAAATTGCACGTGGTGGCACACATCTGTAATCTCAGCACTCAGGAGGCTGAGGCAGGAAGACTGGCACAAGTTCAAGACCAGCCAGCCTGAACTACATAGTGAGACCCTATCTCCAAAAAAAAAAAAAAGGCTGTGGTTGTAGTTCAGTGGAAAGGCTAAAGTTTCTGTGCTCAATCCCCAGCCCCATCACCACCAAAAAAAAAAAAAAGAAAAAAAGCTAATTAGATAAAACATACAAAGCTCTTAGCACAATGTTAGCATGCAGTAAGTACTCAATGAATATCTACTTATTTATTTTTTTGTGTGTGTGGGTACCGGGGGGTCGACCTCAGGACCTCGCGCACCAGCAGGCGCCCGTGCCACTGAGCGATATCACCGGCCCCTTTTTTGTATGTGGGATCCGGGAGTCGAACTCGGGCCCTCGCGCTTGCAAGGCAGGCGCTTATGCCACTGAGCCATCTCACCGGCCCTCAATGAATATCTACTAATGACCACAACCAGGAAAGTAGGAGAAGCAAGAGGAAGACACTAGAGACAGATGGGAAATATTTTCCATCATGATGACTTTGCTAATTACAGAGTTGGGGGTGCTGTTTTTGCAGGGATTCAACGACTTCCTTTTAGCTGTCTAAAAGGTAAAAGTATTAAGATCTCTATAATAAAATGGCTTGAAATAACCAATTCTTCCCAATATACAATTATAAGAAATTGTTTTAAACCAAACTTAAGTAAACTTGCTCTTCAAAATAAACCATTAACCAGAGCTTTCATTTATATTTAAAATTTTTTATTCAAAACAGTTAAACCACTATAAGGAGTCTACAGAAGAAAAATGAAACAGCAGAGCTCTGATTTGATCAGGTAGGCCATGGGACCTCACATTCAAGCACTTCACTGAGCTTGCTCAAAGATATCGTCTCTAGGCAACCAAGTCCCAAATTAAACAAACAGCCACCATAATATGAATCACTTCCGGAAGGTCTCACTTTGCCTACCAGCACTTTCTTACACAAATACTTGTCAGGGGGTTTATTTAGGCAGCCCCAAATGGAAACAACCAGAAGTCCATCAAACACTACACAGCTTAAAAATGTTCAAAACAAGTTCTATTACCAACAGGTATCCCCAACTTGCTACACCATGAGGCAGAAGAAATTATACAGAAATCACAAACAGGTCACCAAGCAAGGCTGGAAAATGAAACTTTCAGAACATGCCAACTTGGAACCTCAAAAGTATTTCTGCTATTTTGTCATTAGGGGTTTTAAAATATGTAAGCATAATTTTTGCTCTGATTTCTAAGACCAGAAGACATATACGCTAAATTAGGTCAAATTAATGGGCTGCTTAACCCTGGAAGACTTTCATCTTCACTGGCAGACAATCTACACACTCAGCTGGCCAGTTAACAGGCTTGCTTGTGGTCACATCCACTTCAACATCTACTGACAACAAGGAGAATTGGTGAAGTATTGAATCCAGCCCTCCTGTTTACCCAGTCCTTCCTCTCACTTCAAAACAATCTGACAGCCAGGTGAGGTAGCATGAACTCCCAGCAACCCCAGAAGCCAAGGCCAGAGAATCACCTGAGCCAAGGAGACCACCCTGGGTAACACAGTGAGAGTCCAACTCTGAAGAAAAGGATTTTAGGGCCGGTGAGATAGGTCAGCAGCATAAGCGCCTGCCTGGCAAGCGCAAGGTCCTGAGTTTGACTCCCGGAACCCACATAAAGGAAAAAAAGGGCAGGTGATATCGCTCAGTGGCACAAGCACTCGATGGCAAGCGCGAGGTCCTGAGGTCAATGTCCAGTACCCACATTAAAAAGAAAGAAAGAAAGAAAAGGATTTTACACATATCACGCTATTCTTCACAAATTTTATCTATTAATAAGATTATAGGGGAAGAAGAACTTAATACGGTAGTTCAAAATGAAAACTACAATAAGACAAAGTAAATGCCAATAATGGGGAGAAATCAAGATTATAGAAAATCAAGTCAGTGAAACAAAAGACATGTGAAACACATCCAGAATGAATACTCCAAATGATTTATGTTAAATCATCACTGTTATGATTTAACAAAAACAAATGAAGAACAGCCATAAAAGAGACTATGCAGATCTAATCCACAAGACAGAACAAATGAATCAAAACCAATTATTAAAGGTAAATGAATCATTTCCTAGACTTACGATACACAAAAAAGACATTATAAATCAAGAAGACTCTCGGGCTGGGAATGTAGCTGAGTGGTAAAATGCTTGCCCAGCATCCTGGGCCTCCACAATACCCTGAGTTCAATCTATCCTCTAAAAAAAGAGGCTCCACCTTACAGGCAAAATTGCTAAGCCAATATCAATCCTAATATGTAACTTGGGGAAATTTTTATACCTCGAGGAGTAAGAATTCCTTACTCTTATTCCTTTCAAATTTAAAAAACTCAAGTTACTTGTCATGGAACTAAAAGTAGGCTAGCTTCAGATGTTGTTTCTCAGTAGTAAGGGGTAGAAGCAACTTAAATTGTATCTATTTTCTCAATAAAAAAAAAAAAAGAAGATCTGTAATCCCTGCACTCTGGAGACTGAGGCAAGATAATCACCATGAGTTGAGTTTGAGGCCAGCTTGGGCCACATAGTGAGTTCAAGGCCAGCCTGAACTACATAGTGAGACCCTGTCTCTTAAAAAAAAAAAAAAAAAAAAAAAAAAAGGGAGGGCTCACAAGAGAATAAAAAGTCCGGAACTAGAACTATATTGTAATTTAATATTTGACAAAGTGGACGTTAATTGCTAACAGGTTAAAAAAAAAAAAAAAAAGGGCTGGTGAGATGGCTCAGTGGCTTAAGCGCCTGCCCGGCAAGCGCGAGGGCCCGAGTTCGACTCCCGGAACCCACATACGAAAAAGGGGCCGGTGATATCGCTCAGCGGCACGGGCGCCTGGTGGCGCCCGAGGTCCTGAGGTCGAACTCCCGGTACCCACCAAAAAAAAAAAAAAGATGGCTTAGAAATATTACAATTCAGAAACATGATGATAATTAAAGATTTAGATTCTTTAAAAAATTACATCGGCCAGGTAAGGTGGCTCATGTTTGCAATCCCAGATACTTGGGAGGCTGAGGCAAGACTGCATATTGGAGGCCAGGCTGGACAGCTTAGTGACAGCTAAGCTTAGTGAAGCTCCACTTCAAGAAAAAAAGTAAAAAGGGTTGGCATACTTGCTGCCTCACAGGTACAAGGCCCTGAGTTCAATCCCCAGTACCATCCAAAAAAATTAAATCATAGAAACACTAATACATTGTAAAACTGCAAACTGTAGAAAGATTTTAAAGAAATTAAACTATCTAAGCTCTGAACTGATAGGACAAGTTACAAAGAGAGAGAATAACATTTAAACTCCAGCTGCTAGGGGTGTAGCTTGGTGGTGCTACACTTGCCTAGAATGTGTGAAAGCCTGGGTTAGATCCACCAGCACCAAAAAAAAAATTAATTCCATAAAATTTAAAACTGTAAAAAATGGAAAATCAAAAAAATTTTTTTAAAGATGGAAAATCAAGGGCCAGTGAAATGGCTCAGAGGCATAAGCGCCTGCGTGGCAAGCGCGAGGGCCCGAGTTCGACTTCCAGAACCCACATACGAAAAAAGGGCCAGTGATATCGCTCAGCGGCAAGAGGGCCTGCTGGCATGCAAGGTCCTGAGTTCGACCCCCAGTACCCACAAAAAAAAAAAATAAAAAAATAAAAATAAAGATGGAAAACCAAGAACAATGTTTGCAGCAAACATGACAGGTCAGCATACATATGATAAGCGAGCTCACAAGTTAACCGTAGAAAACAGGTAAATGGTATCAACACGAAATGTGCATAAGGAAATAAAACTGATAAATGCTTAACCTCTCTAGAAATCAAAACAATATAACTAAACTGGAATAAACCTAAATTACAGATCTTATGTACACACTAAAAATGATAATTATGATACAAAACAAAATCTAAATTTGTGGGCCGGTGAGATGGCTCAGCGGCTTAAGCGCCTGCCCGGCAAGCGCGAGGGCCCGAGTTCGACTCCCGGAACCCACATACGAAAAAGGGGCCGGTGATATCGCTCAGCGGCACGGGCGCCTGCTGGCGCGTGAGGTCCTGAGGTCGACCCCCCAGTACCCACAAAAAAAAAAATCTAAATTTGTGATTACATCTAAAAATTATGTATATTTTTCATCACTTCCCTTTTACCATAAAATTAATTACCATTGTATGAAGCATTTTAGATATAGTACAGCATTAAATAAAAAAGAAAACTCTTGTCACAACCTCCACCCCTATAATGGTCACAGCATTAAATAAAGAAAAGTCTTGTCACAACCTCCACCCCTATAATGGTGACAGCATTAAATAAAAAAGAAAAGTCTTGTCACAACCTTCACCCCTATAATGGTCCCCAGGGGCATCCTGTTTTTGGTTTTTCCTTAAGACTAAAACTTAAGTCTGAGGTGGAAAAAAACTAGGTCTACCAACATTTAGGACCTTGAATGTGCCGAGAAAATTCCCTAAGAAAGCAAACTAACACTTCATCATCTTCATAGCAAATCTGCTTTTGCCCAAAGACCATGATAAAGAACACATTTACCAGGTATTTCTGCATTTCACTATATCAGGCACTTCCCTACAGCAACTCTAAAATACACAGTATTCCCATTCTGTGAAGTACAAATTTAGGCTCACTCCCCGAGGGTAAGCAGCTTGCAAAACCAGAATCAAAACACACACCTGCCAAAACTCAAAGTCTCATTCTTTCACTTGCCAAGACATCTCAACATTCAAGATTTTCAAGGGTGTTTTATTTAGACTTTGTGAATCTGTTTTACCTAATTATAAGTACCATAGAGTAGTCATATGACTTTTCTTAGTAATAATGATAGCTGTAACTACTGCACTGCACTATTTCCAATTTGGGGGTGAGGAAGGGTGCTGGGGATTGAACCCAGGCCTCTACTGCTAAGTCACGATGTGCTCTACGACTGAGCTGCACCTCCAGGTACACATTTCTTAACTGTAAAATTTGCAGTTTAGCTACTAAGTAGGGTAAAAAGGTTTTGGTGACCACACTAAGAAGGAATACTCCCATGTGTAACATTGTTACTATGTGAAAAACACTTAGTTTCAAGCACTTTAACAAATACACTTGTAAATGCAACCCACTTATTACAGTCTGCCTGCACTAAATTAAGCTCCAGAAAAAAGAATGGATGTTTCCATCTATGTCACTATTTTAAGAGTTAAAAATAAATTTCATCCCATATTTCCTCTATATAATTATGAATAGGCAAATGCCCAACAGGCCACTAAGTAGCTACAGGCCCTGAATCACACTGGGTGGTGTTGAATATTTTCTCATGTGTAAAAGGAGTCTGGATCAGTCTCCTAAAAATGATCTCCCAGGCCGGGGATTTAGCCCATCAGTACAGCACCTGCCTGGCAAGCACGAGGTCCTGAGTTCAATTCCTGGTACCGAAAAAAAAAAAAACAAAAACCTCCCTCAACCATTAAGTTATACTTCTCCATCTGAGAATTCTAGAAGCTAGTAAGCATGCTGTTCTTCCTAATTAACTCACCTATCCATTTTGTTTTCTTGTCTCTTAAATGTCTTAACTTCCGTTCTGAGGATCACACTGTGCTAGCCTAGAAATAACCATGTTCCTGGAATTCTAATACCGTTTAGAGAGAGAGGAGATCTAACCAACTCAATCCAGAAAATATTCTATGCCAACAATGAAGATATCTGTGCAGGCTGGGGGAGTGGCTCAATGATACTGCACTTGGCTAGCAAATAACAAGGCCCTGGGTTTAATTCCCAGCACCACCAAGAAAAAAAAAAAATAAATAAATAAAAAGTCATATACACAAAAGAGAATTTGTTCTCAAGAACTGATTTCTTTCCAAGATACTTTTTCAATTCCCCTAAATTACAGAAGGTAAAGTGCTTCTATTTAGTGCTAAGCTCTTGTTAATACCATGTAGTTAGTGACAGGCCACAGCTTGTACTTCCCCCTCAGTGGGGGGGGGGGTAATCCCTTGATCCAGGGTATAGGTGCTCAGCAAAAGGAAGGTAGCCCATGACAGACTGCCAAGAACGTTCCAGGCAATCTGAAAGGACCCCTAAATGGACAAACTCAAGGAGAACTGGAATTAACCTTCCTTCTGTGAACTTTCAACCTAACTGAATTTCCTTCCATTGCAGAATGGCTCTGTCTCACCTGTAGTCTGCTATTTTGTTCTGCCTGACATGTTTTCATCTTGGTTCTCTTTCCTTTCACCTGAAACCTCCTTCTTACACTACTTTTTCTTTTCCACCTGAACCTTCTGATCGTTCTCTACTACTTTCCTCATCAGCCCAAGACCTGAGCACCTACATACCTCACTCCTCCAATTGAGTAAAAATGGTATTCACCCCTCCCATACAACGGCTTCTTAGCCAAAACAAATTTAAGTATTTCATTAATTTCTGTATCAAAGTGGCTTTTCAAACAAACAAACAAAAAAGCAGAAATCTCTGTATTTTCTATTTCCCAACCACTCCCAGTGCACATTTTTATGAATCACACCAAAATTTTCCCACTTTACCTCCTCGGGAAATACAAACTCTTAACCACAACACACTTCTCTCTCTACACACTCCTCTATTCCCAAGAAAGAGCTCTTTAAAGGTACAGGGGAAAATCAAGTGCCCCAGGACACACAATGGGGCCACTGTACTAAAAGGTAGAGCTTTTCGTGGGAGGAGGAGAGGTAGTATTATAAATAGAACTAAAAGAGGGGAACCTTTTCTCCATTGGATCTCTCTGATCTTTATTCCTGACCTTGGGTCCACTCTAAATCCAGATGGTGGGGCTCCTCCAACTTAAGATGAAACAAGACTGGGCCTATCCAATAAGGCAAATTGGGTCTTGTACTAAAGAGGAAAGAGAAGCCCGAGGAGCACCTACGATGCAGCCCAGCACCCCATAGGCAGCAGTAGAACTGGGGAGAGGAAGCTCTAGCTAATAATGAAGCTCAGCATCACCAAAAATAATAAACTTCCATTTAGAAAGACAAAGTGTTACCATCACTAATCCCCATTGATATCATCACCAATACCCCTACTATCATTTCTTGGAAGGGATTTAAACTCAGAAAAGCAGCCTACATTGAAGAAGCCACACCAAAATACATGTTCCCAAGGGAGGTAAGAAGAATGGTACCAGGGAGAGGTCCAAAGGGGACTCCAACTGGGGCTGTTATTTCTTTTTTAGATGAAAAAGGCAGATCTGAAAGGTTGACATATGTTAGTTCTTTTTTTTTTTTTGTACCAGAAATCGAACTCAGGACCTTGTGCTTGCCAGGCAGGTGCTTCATGTGTTAGTTCTGAAATACAAGAATGTTTGCTGTATTGTTCTCTGGACTTTCCTGTAGCATTTTAAGATGTTCAGAACTATTAAAACAAAGAACACCACCGCTTTTATTAGCCTCATTTAAAACATTCTTGATTTTTATTAAACTTTAATGACAAATACCTTTCATTATCCCTCACCAGCCTTTTCCACCAGCACTCACTTATGGAATACATGATCTATAATTACATCTATCTACCATGGGACCTCTCAAAGGAACATAAGCACAAGAACAAAGGAAATGAATTACTAATAGTAAGTTGACACCCTAAAATTAAGACCACAAGGTCTTGGGACATCTGAAAAAGGAAAACAGTAGTTAAAGATTCACGTCACAAAGCATGCAGACTAGTGAACTGTCTGAATTTCTCCCAAATGGATGGACCAATACCCACAGCTCTACTGTTGAACCCTTCCAACCTAGTACTCAATCCACAAGTCATGGGGGAAGAGACTCAATTCATATATAAATCAAAACCAGTTGAATCAGTATAACATTAACATCAGAACTCCAGGCACTAAAAATGCTATTTCTCCCAGACAGCAAGCAGTACCCAAAACAAATGCTGTAAGCATAAAATTAAGTAGCACAAACCTGAAAAACGTTCAGTATACCCAGATGCTCATCACATTGTTTCATCATAATGCTACTTGCTCCCATAAATAAATACCCTACCTTTACTTACTCCCTCAACCAACACCCCCAGACCCACCTACAAGAAACACAGAGAAATCTTTAGCTGTGTTCACACCATATCAAATCCCTTCTTCCAATCTTCTATCTAGCCAGCCCATATTTACCTCTTCGCTTCTTCTAAATGACAAAGGTACTCATAAGCCACATTCTGCCGTCTCCTTTCATCCATTTCCTCTGCAGTGAGTCTCTCATTATCCAGGACAGCTAAAACATGAAAGAAAGAATGTAAATATCAAGATCTCTAACCTTCCTCAGCAATAAAAGAATGGCACAACCATCATATTCTTGCTAGTCACCTAGAAGTCAGGGTAACAAGGTCAAGGTAACTGGTGGATGTGTAGATAGCCAAGTGTACTAAAATCATTTTCCTTTAAAAAAAAAAAAAAAAACCAAACCTATGGGGTTTCAACTGTACTCATCTTGCCCTTTTTACAAATGTATGGTAATATGAACATGGGCTTAATTCTAGTGTAATCCTGAAAAATACTGACTTAAGATTTTGGCTGGAATTTGTCCTGGTCTGTCAGGACGTTTTATTTTTTTTTGACAGTCTTGCTATGTAGTTTAGGCTGGCCTGAACCGTAAATGTAGCCCAGGCTGGCCTTGAACTCACAGCAATCCTCCTGCCTCAGCCTCTCAAGTGCTGGGATTATAGGCATGTGCCATCACGCCCAGGCCGGTCACAACTTTTTCTAAAGATCTCATATTTCCCCCTATTTTATTAACAACTAAAGACAGCAGTTACTGACAGCTGAGTGGTACTAATTGTGCTAAGCATTCTGCATGCATTCTCTCACTGAAAACCACATCAATCCTATCTGTGTGTGTGTGTACCGGGAATCCAATTCACGACCTTGCGCTTGCCAGGCAGGCACTGTGCCGCTGAGCTATATCTCCAGCCCCAACAATCCTATTTTTTTTTTTTTTTGTGGGTACCGGAGGTCGACCTCAGGACCTCGCGCGCCAGTAGGCGCCCGTGCCGCTGAGCGGTATCACCGGCCCTTTTTTCGTATGTGGGTTCCGGGAGTCGAACTCGGGTCCCCGCGCTTGCCAGGCAGGCGCTTACGCCGCTGAGCCATCTCACCGGACCCCAAACAATCCTATTTTAAAGATGAGGGAATTGAGGCTGGGCAAACTCAGCCCAACGGCGATTAAGAGGAAGGCCTGGATTCCAAGCCAGAGAACCTGTCTCAGGGCCTTTGGGCTTAACCATAAAGCAATATGCCTCCTTCCCAAACACCCAAGGAATGGAATACAGTAAATTCTTAACTTCTTAAGAAGGGATCAAGGCCTCTCCCAGTCTTGCCTGAAAGACTTTTGGAAACCGGGAAAGGTTTCCCTTTTCCATTGCCCTTCCTCCCACCACACTGCATGTACCACAACGCTTAGTTCCCAACACACACACAGTATCCCTGTCTTCTATATCTTAGTACAGCCTCTTCCTTCAAGTCATGCCTATAGTCCTATCCTGCCCGATCAGACCTCCCTGGGCAGCATCATTCAAGGTTCTATTCAAATACCACACCCCTGTTCACAGGCCTTCCCCAGCCCCTCTCCTGGCCCACGCTACTCTGTATGCCTCGCTAATTCTCACATCTTGCACCTTTACTGCACGTTACCATCATTACCTCCTACACCTGTCTGTGTCTCTGATTAAAACATTCTTTGAAGGCATGGCCTGGGCTTACTCATCCCTAATTTCACAAACGTGGCACAATACCTCATATAACTGTTGACAAGTGAGATTAACCTTTTAAAAAAAAAAAGAACAATATTCCCAGATATAAACTAAAATCGAAACCCCAAATACACCCCAAGGACCCTCCTGTAGCCAGTGGTGACCATCGCCAGCAGTTCATTATGTCCCAGGGTCGCCCACAAAAAATGAGGAAGTCAAAAGGGTTTTGGTGGCCTTTATTTTCTTTTCCTTTTTTTTTTTTTAACTTTTTGAAATCCCGACGAAGGAAATGACCAAGATAGTGAGGTGACGTGCCCAGGGCCGCACCTCGAAGGTGGCCCGGAGCCGAGCACTTCGGAAGCCGGCAGAGCCCCCGCCGCGGTCCCGGACACGCCCGGCGTCGTCCCGCTGCCACCTCAACCCGGCCGCCCCCAAGCTCGGCCAGCCGCGCGGCGGGAGCGTCGGGCCAGGGCGGGGTCCCCGGTTCCTACCCGTCGCCTCAGGGCCCGCGGGGGCGCAAGCCGGGTCCGCCACCCCCACCCGCCCGGCCGGCTCTTCCGGGTCCTCGCGGGCGCGGCCACCCAGCCCCGCGCCGCCGGCCCGCCGCAGAGCCCCCCGGAAGCCGCGCCCCGGCCGCGGACCCTCGCGCCGCGAAGCCCCGCACTCACAGCCATAGTGCGGCCGAGCCGCAACCTCGTCCGCGGCGGACATGGCGGCCGAGCCTGGATCTCTGCTGAAGAAGCGGTGAGACCTTGAAGAATCGGGCGGCGGCAAAAGCAACTTCTGCGGAGTGCGCGGGCTGGCGGGGTCCCTGCGGCCCCGCCCTAGAGGCCCCGCCCAGCACCGCTGCCCCTGCGGGCGGAAGGAGGCGGGGCCAGAGCCTCCCGGCCCGCAGTCCCTGGCGAGGGGCGCTGCCCCAGCCGGCGGAAAAGGGCGGAGCCAGAGCTACAAGGCCCCGCCCCGCGCTCCGGCCCAGCCCTGCGGCCCGGGCGTGCGCCGCAGACAGAAGGGAGGAGAGCCAGTCCGTCAGTCCTTCGGGCCCGCGCTCGCGGGGCTCTGCCGGCGAGGCTCGTTCTCCGTGGCCCCGCCCCACGCGCGCCGCAGCCTGTGCCGGCGACTTGAAATCAAAGCTGCGGATCTCGTACCTTCCCCTGCCAGCCCAGTTAACCTCCTCAGCACCGAGACTCTGTGAAGGCCCCCTCTCTGGAGGCTAGGGTGTTCTTGTTGGGCTTAAGCGGGGCCCAAGCCGCCGTCAAGGATTTCTGTCCACGGTCAGCGCGGTCTGTCCGTGTGGCCGCAGTCCTGGTCCGGATTGGCCAGCAGTCGCCACACTAGAACAGTCTCTCAAGCGTCGAGATGTGGATGCTCACAGGAGAACCGTATTCATCCAAACTTCCCCGCTTCAGGTTCCCTTTGCCAGTTCTTTTTTAAAGTTTGTTTTTTGTTCGGTTGGTTGGTTGTTTTTGGTTTTGTTTTTACCCCTACTAAGAATGCCTCTTTCCCTGCACCTTGTGCCCTGCCCTGAAAACAGTATCCAAGGGATTCTGTCCTCAGTACTTTTCTTCCTTTTTTTACCTCGCATTCTCAGGATCTTTAGGCCCCGTTTAAACTGCTAGTGACTTCTAAATATCTATCAGCTGACCAGACCATCTGGAAGCCCCTTGGTATTTTCAGCTGTCTGGTGAGCACTTTCACCTGTGCATCCTGCGGACACTTCAAATCCCACAGGTCAAAATCCTGCTGTGTTCTCTTGGTAGAAGTACCCAATTCACAGGGCAGCACCCCGCGCTTACGCCCTGCATCCAAAATGTGTTCTATCTGGAGTGCCTATCTCTGTCTATCCCACACCCCTCAGCGACTGATTATTCATGTTGTCATCACCTCCCATGCTTGCTTTTACCAACCAGATCTTCCAGTTACCAAGGCGATCTTTCCAAAAAAACAGGAAATGCAATGTGTTCCTCTTTCATATATATATACATATAAGGTATTTCTAAGTAAAAAGGTGAACTTTATTTTCAGTTTTTATTTTTATTGGTACATGTTTGCATTACATAATATTACATTCCTTCTGGGAAGTTGGTGCGTGCACAATACACATCTTCGTTCTTTTTTCACCCCTTCCCTCCCCTCCCCTCCTCCATCTCTTGATGCCCTTCTCATTTGAACAAAATCTATCTCCCTACTTCCTATTCTTTTATTTTGCTCTCTATAGTTTGGGTTTCTCATACAAGAGAAACCATGCGGTACTTAAGCTTGTATATTTCACTTAACATTATGGTCTTGAGCTGCATCCGTTTTCCTGCAAATCATTCGAGTTTATCCTGAAGTACAGATGACCGATAAATACATGAAAAAAATGTTCAATATCGCTGGCCTTCAGAAAGATGCAAATGAGAACAAAGCTGAGATTCCATCTCTCCAGAAAGAATGGCCATCAAGAAATCAAATAACAACAAATGTTGGTGGGGCTACAGAGAGCAGGGGGCTTCCACACTGTTGGTGGGAGTGTAAAATGGCACAACCACTGTGGAGGTTCCCCAGAAAACTCAAACTAGAAAATCCATTTGAGCCAGCTATTCTTGGTGTCTTCCTGAAAGAGGTAAAGACATATTACATGCATATGCATCATATACACGCACACCCATATTTTTGTTTTGTTGTTTTGTTTTTGAGACAGAGTCTAGCTATCTAATTCAGGCTGTCCTCTAACAGCGATCCTCCTGCCTCAGCCTCCCAAGTGCTGGGATTACTGACATGTGCCATTATGCGATGGCCACACACCCATGTTTATAGCGGCACAAGTTGTAATAGCTAAATCATGGGAGCAGCCTATGTCCATCAATGTATTTGTACACAACGGAGTACACAACTACTCTGCTATATACATATATTTCATACATATAGCTTTTCCTCCATTACTCCCTTCTTGGTAGGATCCAAGTTCTTAGCATGCCAAATAAATCCCTTTACAACCCAACTCCAGGCCATTTATTTCAGCCATTTTTGATTTATTCATTCTTCCTTCAATTTTTGTTTCTGGTGGTGCTGGGCATCCAAACTACAGCTTGACACATTAAGGTGTACCCCCAGACCTCAAACTATTGAAATAAGATATTTACTACACTTTCAAATAAGATTTTTTTTTTTTTTTTTTTTTTTTTTTGAGACAGGATCTCACTATGTAGCCTGGGCGGGCCTTGAGTTCATGCAAATCCTCCTGCCTCAGCCTCCTTAGTACTGGGATAACAGACATACATCACCACACCCAGTTCAAATAAGATATTTGAAAACCTATAAATGAAATAACACAGTAGAGAAGGGGCAAAGCTTTAATTTATTGTAGCTATAAATTCAAAGTTCTTTTCTGTTATTTTTGTTTTTATTTATTTCTTTCTCAAACTTTATGTTGCTGTTGTTCTGACAAGAGTCTCTCTATTGTTGAGGCTAGCCTCAAACCTTCATCCTCTTGCCTCAGCCCCCTGAATAGCTGGGATTACAGATGCAGGTCACAACTCCCGGAACTTTTTTTTTTTCCTTTGGTACAGAAGATTGAACTGAAGACCTTCACATTAAGCTACATCCCCAACTTTTTTTTTTTTTTTTTTTCTTTTTGAGACTGGCTCTCACTAGATCACTAAATTACCCAGACCGGGCTCAAACTTGCCCATCTCAGCTGCTCAATTCCATAACCCATAGAGTAGCAGACAATGGGCTCTGTTCATCTTTTCACCACCCACAGGCTGGTTCTCCTTGGACCAGATGCTGATCCTTGAGTTCATTAGCTGTTCTGAGGCAAGAGAACCAATTAAGGACACTGGCCGGAGCCTGGAGTGGTGGCTCAGTGGCACAAGCCTGCAATCCCAGCTACTCTGGAGTCTGAAGCAGTAGGATGGTAAATTATAGGTCAGCCTGGGCAACTATCTCAAAAGACCCAGGCATGGTGGTATATGTGTATAATCTTAGGATCTGTGAGGCTAAGGCAGTTGGTTGCAAGTATGAGCCCAGCTTGGGTGATTAAGCGAGATCCTGCCTCAAAATGAAAAAGTAAAAAGGAGCCAGGCTCATGCCTACAATCCCAGCACTTGGGAGGCTGAGGCAGCAGGATTACTGCAAGTTCAAGGCCAACCTGGGCTAGATAGTGAGTTCAAGACCAACCTGAACTACACAGCAAGACCTTGTCTCAAAAAAAAAAGAAATAAAAAATAAAAAGGGGCAGGATGTAGTTCAATCCCCAGTACTGTCCAAAAAAGAGTGAGGGAGAGACAGAGACAGAGACAAAGACAGAGACAGAGACAGACAGACAGAAAGCAAGAACTACAGTCTGGCTGTTGCAGATGGTCCCCAGTGTAGGATGATGCAGTTTATATTTCAATTATACAGTGGTGCAAAGTAATAAGTAATACACATTCAGTAGAAACTATTTGAATTCTGAATTTTAGTCTTACCTCAGGCTAGCAATATTCAACCCTTGGCCAGCTGAGAGTTCAAGGTCAGCCTGGACTACATGATGAGACCCTGCCTCAAAAAACATAAAACAAAAACAAAAACAAAAAAGGAAGGAAAGAAAGAAAGAAAAGAAAAGAGAAAAACTATTTTGAAGCAGGGGAAGTGAAAAAATTTAAGATGTGTTATGTACCTGTACCAACTCCCCATGATGAATATAACCATTATATACTGTGAATATGTACTAATAAATTTTTAAATTAAACAACAAATATAAAAAGCTGTGATATGAGTAAAAAATACATACTATTTTGTCAGAACATGAATAAAATTTGTAAATATTAAATGAATCAGCAAGTAAAAATTAAATGGCAAAATAACGAGCTAAATGGCCATTTTGGGAAATCAAATTGGTTTATAACATCAAGAAATGTACAACTTGGTGGGGGTGGAGCAATATTAATAGCACAGCTTGAGATAAGCACCATTTATATAGAGGTTTCTAGGGCTTGGAATACCTGGTAGCCTCTTATCTGCCTGTGAAACTCCGGCTCCACTGCCCCAACCCAACTCAAATGTCACCTTCTCCCCCAGGCAAAATTGGTCACTTCCTCATTTATCCCTCAGTAGCACATTCTTCAAAAAATTATTCCCAAGTTTTCTCATTTAAATGCTTCTGAAATCAATATTTTTAAAACCTAGCCAGTTACCCCTTACAAAAGTAAAGAAGTAACCCAGTTGTTATTGCTTGAAGTTGTGTGAATTTAATTTCTCAGAAAAGCTCAGAGAACTTTTCGTTAAAATTGATGATAGATTCACACTAAGTGACTAAGCAGAAATAGAGTTAGACTCTTAAATCTTTTGTTGCAACTGTGATTTAGAGAAGAGGCTGGCAAGTCATTCTAAGGATAAAATGTATGCTCTTGTCAACCCAGTAAAAACAAGTAAATGCACAAATCTATAAACAAGTGATTTTTGACAAAGGTGCTAAGAATAGGAGTTAGGGAAAGGTGAGTCTTTTCAATCAATGATACTGGGAAAATTTGGTATCTAAATGCAGAAGAATGAAACTAGACCCTTACCTCTCACCAGTTACAAAAATCAAATGGATCAATAGAACTAATTAATAGAATTGATAAGACTTAAGTGTAAAACCTGAAACTATGAAACTACTAGAAGAAAACATAAGGGAAGAACTTCAGGACATCAGCAAGGATTTTTTGGACGAGACTCCAAATTATAAGAAACAAAAGCAAAAATAGGTGAGTAGGATTACAGCAAAGTAAAAAGCCAAAGTACAGCCACAAAAAAGCAAAGTATAGCCTACGAAACAATGAAGAGTAAAGAAACAACTGAAAGAATAGTAGAAAATATCTGTCAAGTATTTATCCGATGAGTTAATAATTAGAGTATAGGGGCCGGTGAGATGGCTCAGCGGCTTAAGCACCTGCCCTGCAAGCACGAGGGCCCGAGTTCGACTCCCAGAACCCACATACGAAAAAGGGGCCAGTGATATCGCTCAGCGGCACGGGTGCCTCCTGACGCGCGAGGTCCTGAGGTCGACCCCCCGGTACCCACACAAAAAAAAATAATAATAATAATAATAATAATTAGAGTATAGAAGGACCACCCAGAAACTCAATAGCCAAAAAACAAACATAACCATCCAACAAACACACAAGCCACAAATAACCTGATTAAACAGTAGGTAGTTGGGGCAAGAGCAGTGTAGCTCAGTGGTAGAGCACTTGCCTTGGATTCCCAGCACCACAAAAAAGGGTGTGGGGACAGAAGGCATAAAACTAAATAGACATTTCTCAAAAGAAAACATATAAATGGCCAGCAGGTGTTTGAACTGTTCTCCAAGCCCCTGGGGTAAGGTTGGGAGTGGCTGACAGTTGCTGTGGCCCCTGGGGCTGGCAGTGCTGGGGGTGGGAGGAGAACTGGGGGGCTATAAGGAAGGAGGGAAGGACAGAGAGGAAGTGGCTGTCCCTCAAGTGCCACCAGCGACTGCTTCAGGCTCCAGGCAGGGCTGGTAGGCAGATGAGCCCCATAGACCTTTTCTGGGCAGATTTGGGATCTGTGTTCGAAACAACAGAGGTGTGCGTTCTGGGGACGGTCTCTTTTTTCTCTATAGTAATGGCTAAATCTTTGTCATAAATAAACCAGGGCCTTCACTCCTGCTTTACTTTTTTGCAAAGTACTTCTGCTTCTCTCTGAAACTCATGTTAGTTCATTATGGAGCTAGAGGAGGACCTGTTTCAGTGGTCCCTGGTTCCAGGGGCTCCATGGGTGGGGGCATCATGAAGTCTGAAGTCAGGGGCTGGACATTTCCCATCTCCAGCATTGGGATGTCTTCAGCTGAAAGCAGAGGCATGGCTTTTGTTGAAAATGCAAAGAAACTAAGATGGGGTTAAGACCAGAGACAGTTTTCTTGAGAATTTAAACTTCTCAGTTGGAGTGTGCAGAACTAAAGCAGAAGACAGCAACCGAGGGTCATCTGAAACTGATTGACTCGCAGGACAAAATTACAGATCGCTAAGCAAGCAGAAGTTTTCGTAAGACTGCTACAAAGATGTGTGATGTAAGGCTTGGGCTGAATATATCATGGAATGGGCTACAAAGGGCCCAGCTGTTTGCTTCCAGCAATTATTTCGGCTCTCACTCCACTGTCCTTAGCAAGTGCCCTTTTGTCCTCGAAATTGACCAAGATGATTGAAGCCTGGGGGAAGGAGCAAAAGAACCAACAAAATGTCAAGAAAATATTGCAAAAGCTAAATGACTGAAAAAAGATTGAAGGAATGAATAGGCTCTGTGAGAAGAGAAAAATCATTTGGAAAAATACGCAGCTTTGGAAGGCGCCCATAAGGTTTCTTTGGATTTCATGAAAGTTATTACTGTCCATATAGAAAAATCATTCTAGACTCTAACCTCAGTAATGCAGTAACTTTTTTTTTTGAGACAGTCTTACTGTGCAGTGCAGGCTGGCCTTGAAATCACTATGTAGCCCAGGCTGGCCTCAAACTCATGGCAATTCTCCTGCCTCAGCCTCCCGAGTCCTGGGATTATAGGCATGCACAACCATGCCTGGGTTAGTGTAGCAACTTTTAAACCTGGGCACATAAGTTGGTGAGTATTGGCATTTATTATAAATTAGTATTAATTATATTGGTTGAGCACTCCTAATCCCTAACCCAAAATACTGTAAAACCTAAAACTTTTTATGCACTAATATGATGTCACAAGCAGAAAATTCCACACCTGACCTCATGATGGGTCTCTGTCAAAATACAAATACACTAAAAATGTTGTATAAATTACCTCTAGGATATAGGAAACAAATGAATTTTCTATTTAATGTTGGGTCCCACCCTCAGGATGTCTCATTATATATATGCAAGTATTCCAAAATCTGAAAACATCTAAAACATTTCTGGTCCCAAGCATTTCAGAGAAGGGACATTCAACCTATGGTATTAATTCTTTATAAATGACTCAGTCATTTGCCATTTTACTGCTATGTTCCAAAATCAAAACATTCTGTTGGGAAAAAAATGGCTTTACATTATGAACTCTATTTAAATAGTGTTTTAAAAGAGGGTCAAAAGATATGAAGATTATCAAAGGATATTAAGAAAGTTAAAGTCAGAGTTGCTGTCTGTGAGGTGAAGTTTGCTTCAGCTTAAAAGAGATACCATATATATTGGGGGGGGATTTTTTTTTTTTTTTTTTTTTTTTTTTTTTTGAGACAGGGTTTTTCTATGTAGTTCAGACTGGCCTTGAACTCACTATGTAGCCCAGGCTGGCCTTGAACTCAAGGCAATCCTCCTGCCTCAGCCTCTCAAGTGCTGGGAGTACGGGCATGCACCATCATACCCTGCCTGAAAGAGATACCATATATTAATCACATCTTTTATTGCTATTGCTTATCTTGGAATAGAATAATTTCTGGCTTTCTCAAAGCAAAATAATATTAATCAACAAGTACATCTATTTTCCGTGTTTTTCTGATTTTAGCTTTTGAGACAAATGGTAATTATCAAGATATTCTGTATTTTTTAAACCTAATTTTATAAAGAATTGTCTTATTTTGACTATGTAGAATACCACCTACTGGATATAATAATTTTTGTATTATGAACACTGCTACTTTCTTAGAGATGAATTGTTGAGTAACACTATGATTTAAAGCTTGTTGTAAAAATGCCAAACATTGCAATACTTTGGAACCAGTTTTTTCTTGTGCTAATTAAAACTGTGAAATAGTTCAAATGTTTTATCAGATAATTTGCTGATTATTTAGATACCACTTTTGTTTTAACTTATGTGGTAGTGATGTCCTGTACTTTTTGGTCAAACATGTTGAGGTGAAAATTAAAATTTCAAATTTCTTTTAAAGGAAAATTCTCGGGCCAGGGATATAGCTCAGCGGCACAAGCGCCTGCCTGGCAAGCGCAAGGTCCTGAATTTGATTCCTGGTACCAAAAAAGAAAGAAAGAAAGAAAGAAAGAAAGAAAGAAAGAAAGAAAGAAAGAAAGAAAGAAAGAAAGAGAGAGAGAGAGAGAGAGAGAGAGAGGGAGGGAGGGAGGGAGGGAGGGAGGGAGGGAGGGAGGGGGAGAGAGAGAGAGAGAGAGAGAGAGATAGAAAGAAAGAAAGAAAGAAAGAAAGAAAGAAAGAGAGAAAGAAAGAAAGAAAGAAAGAAAGACAGAAAGAAAGAAAGGGCCGGTGAGATGGCTCAGCGGCATAAGCGCCTGCCTTGCAAGCGCGAGGGCCCGAGTTCGACTCCCGGAACCCACATACGAAAAAGGGGCCGGTGATATCGCTCAGAGGCACGGGTGCCTGTTGGCGCGCAAGGTCCTGAGGTCGACCCCCCGGTACCCACAAAAAAAAAAAAAAGAAAGAAAGAAGAAAGAAAAATTCTTGACAGCACTTGTCATCAGGGAAATGCAAATAAAGACAGCAAGAAGCCTAGAGATAATCACCTAACTAACCCAGTGGACATTTAACTTCTGCCTTGTAAGACTATGAGCAAAGAACTCAGGCAGACATATTTGAATATCAATAGAAAACTAGGGGCCGGTGAGATGGCTCAGCGGCATAAGCGCCTGCCTGGCAAGTGCGAGGGCCCAAGTTCGACTCCCGGAACCCACATACGAAAAAGGGGCCGGTGATATCACTCAGCGGCACAGGCGCCTGCTGGCGCGCAAGGTCCTGAGGTCAACCCCTGGTACCCACAAAAAAAATAAATAAATAAAAATAAAAATAAAAATAAAACCTATGGCAAATCATCTTTCAACGTGGCCTCCCAGTTTAGAGACAGCATATTAGTTAGAAGGTGCTCATTCCCTTCCTTCATGTTGCTTCTAGAAGCCCTTCATCAATCATTTATGAACACCTGTGTCCTGGTCTAGAGACGACTTATAACAACAGAAAGCTAGAGTTGCAGGAGGAAACCAGGAAGTGAGCCCAGAATGGAGGGGAGCACTGGTTTCCGGGCTGAGGTTAGAAGAGAACACAAGGCCCTTCTGCCGTTTCAAGGCCAAAGACAAAGTGCAAACCTACTGACCCAGCAAGAGACATGGTTAGGAATATGAGCTAGGGCACAGTCAGACCAAAGTATAGGGGAAAGAAGTAGAGGGGACCAGGAGCACCTGACTCTGAGGTAAGATTAGATCCTGAGACAAGTCTGCATGGGCGAGATCCCCCATGGCATGGCTTGTACACATCTGCAGGGATGACAGTGGTGATGAGTTACAACAGCTAGCTTACAATGGGTGCCCTGTAGGCCCAGGTCTAACAATTTGATATACATCATCTCATTTGACCATAGTGATAACTGTGAGAGGTAGGAACACTAAAATTCTCCAATTTCAGGATGAGGAAGCTAAGATTCAGAAAGGTGAACTCATTTTCTAAAGATGGTTGGTGACACAGCCTGGATTCAAACTGTACCTGATCCAATGCCTATGCACGTGGGCACCTCCATCTGCGCAGTGGCCCGCGAGAGGGCAACGCTGAAAGATATTCAAGGCCACATCTGCCAAAGGGGTGGTGGGCACAGACAACAGAGCACTCTCAAAGGCTTGCAGACATCAAGACAGAGGTGTTCACCAGACCGCAGATGTTTCCTAGAAGAGGTATTGCGTATATAAGGCTTCCAGGGAGGTGCAGCGCAAAGGGAGAGACAGGCAGGGTACACAACGGGAACAGAGTGTAAGCAAAGCAAGGAAGTTGTGCAGTTGGCCCTCATGTGTGCATACGCACTTGTGCTTACTGCCTGCTCCCTTCTCCCCAGCTTTCTCCAAGAGCTTCAGAAAGTCTGTGTGCAACCTCTAGCAAAGTGTGAGCTCCTCTTTCCTCAGGTATCAGGCATTGCTGGATGGGGAGTGGCTGGACACGTTGACTGACGGGAGTTATAAACACCTTCTTCGATTTCTTTCGTTTTTGTTTTTGCGGTACTGGGGATTCAACCCAAGGTCTTTCCTATTTTTAATTTATTTTATTTTAATTTATTTTTTTTTGTGGGTACCAGGGGGTCGACCTCAGGACCTCGCGTGCCAACAGGCGCCCGTGCCGCTGAGTGATATCACCGGCCCCTTTTTCGTATGTGGGTTCCGGGAGTCGAACTCGGGCCCTCGCGCTTGCAAGGCAGGCGCTTACGCTGCTGAGCCATCTCACCGGCCTCCTATTTTTTATTTTGAGACAGAATCTCGCTAAGTCTCTAAGCTGCCCAGGCTGGGCTTGAACTTGCAATCTTCCTGCCTCAGCCTGCCAGAGTGCTGGGACTACAGGTGTGTGCCACCACGCCCAGCTCAACTTCTTCTTTTGTTACTCCTCATTCCCTTAAGGACTAGCATTTGTTTTTTTTTTTTTTTTTTGTGGGTACCAGGGGGTTGACCTCAGGACCTCGTGCGCCAACAGGCGCCCGTGCCGCTGAGCGATATCACCGGCCCCTTTTTCGTATGTGGGTTCCGGGAGTCGAACTCGGGCCCTTGCGCTTGCCGGGCAGGCGCTTAAGCCGCTGAGCCATCTCACCGGCCCAGGACTAGCATTTGGATGACAGAAAGCTCACATACTTGTGGAATATCACTTTCCTGTATGTTCCTCCAGAAGTGAAGTAAAAAATCTTGCCGAACCTGTTATGAGATTACAAGTACTGGGAACATTTCTGCCACCATTTACATTGCCAAAACAGCACAGTGGAGAATATTGCCAGACTTTGTTCACCATTAAGTTATGTAAAGACTAACACGGGGGGGGGGGGGAAGCATGGGAAAGAGACACATGCACCTACACAGCAATGTTCCCCCTCAAGGCTCCAGGCATGTAACCGACACCTGTCCAGTCGGATGGAAGAATGGCCAGATTCTAACCCTTTCCTCGCAGTGCAGAGCACTCTGGACTGTTCAGTTCAGTGGCATCATTGGTAATACCCTATGTGTCAGAATGTCTAATGTCATACCAGTGTGGTGACACACGCCTGTAATCCCAGTGACTGGAAAGACTGAGGTAGGAGGATCCCAAGTTGAGCCCAGCCTAGGCAACTGAACAAGACATTGGCTCAGAATGAAATAAAAAGGGCTGGGGGTGTGGCTCCGTGGCAGAGAGCTCGCGTGGCAGGCGTCCTGAGGGTCTGGGTTCAATCCCCAGTGCTAAAAACAAAAGGCCTCTTGTCCTACGTGGTCATTCACATGTGAAGGTCAAACAACACTGTGTTTCAAGGTCAGCGCTACTCATTCAGGCACCAACTGGCCTAAGACTCCTCCAGGAAGCATTCCTTGACTCTCAAAGTCTCTCTTCCCTTATATTCCTTTGTACCAAAAACTATGTGTTTGCATATCTGTCTCCACCGGCCATTGTGGGGTCCTCAAGAGGTGGCATTCCCAAGTCATCCAGACACAAAGGACATTCAGGACCAACCAAAGCAAGCTTCTGCCTCGAGAGTCCCCAGGTCACCTCTAAAGGAACCTGACAGGCAGCTAACAGAGGTGGGATCCTCCGGCCATCCTGGCTGCAGAGAAGCCAGCCATTTCCGGACTGGGAAGGTTCTCATTCCAGATGAAAGAGACCGGATTCGGGGTGGGAGGCAGGGATACCCCAGGAAAAGACAGTTGATGCTGAGCCTGGGAAGGGTCTTAAGGTTAACATGAAAGGTGATCCCATTCCCTTCTGTAGACAATGGGAAGCTGTTTTGAGATTTTATAAGCAGGGGAGGAGTGTGATTATAGTCAACAAAGGTTTATGAAATGTTTACCTTGTACTAGTGCTAACAAGGGTATAAACATAGCCCCTGCCCTCTAGACAAGTTTATAAATGACTGTAATGCCAGATGAAATGAAAAGTAAACAGCGCCCAAATGGAGAAAGGACTACAGATGTCAAAGAAGACCGCACTTAAGCCATACATAGCAGTGTTTGCCTATAATCCCAGCACTATGGGCGCTTGAGGCAGGAGGGTCACAAGTTGGGCAATTTAGCAATTTAGTAGGACCCTGTTTTAAAATTAAATTAAAATTTTAAAAAAGGTAAATAAGAGTTGGGAATGTATCTCAGTGTGAAGGCCCTGGATTCAATCACCAGTTTCAAAAAAAAATCCTATCTGCTTGATGGAGATCTGGAAATATTTTATGGACAGGGAGAGTTTTTTTTCTTTGCAGTGCTGGATTCAAACTCAGGGTCTCATATATGCTAGATGAGGCTCTACCACTGAGCTACATCCCCCAGCCCAAGAATGAAGTATTTTAAAGCAGACTTAAAGAATGGGCACTTTAAGCCAGGTGTGGTCTAGCACTTGGGAGGCTGAGGCAGGAGGATCGTCATGAGTTCAAAATCAGCCTGAACTACATAGTGAGACCGTCTCGAAAAAAGAAGGAAAGAAAAAAGAAAGAATGGGCCCTTTGTGAATGCAGAATTCCATGAAGGGGAGCCATGAGTGACAAATAAACTTGTAAAGTTGATCAGCTTCCTCAATAATCAGAGAAATGGATATTAAAACCATAATGCCGTATTGTTCCACACCCACCAAATTGGAAAAGTTTTAAAGTCTGACAAAACCAAGGGTTCACAAGGAGAACAGTGATGGGAATATGCATATATGTCTGGTGAGGATGGACAGGAGGAGCCACTTTGGAGGATAATTGGGCAACGTCTAATTAGAGACACACGGGCCATGACCTCTGGATCCCACTCTTAGAAAAACTCCTACACACATGTCCACAGGAGACAGAGGAAATGTTTCCAGTGCCAATGCCTGCACAGTGAAAACAAAATGACCAAAGAGCCAGGTGTGGTGGCACACACCTGTAATCCAGCACTAGGGAGTCTGAGGCAGGAAAATTGAGTTTGAGGCCAGCCTGGGCTACATAGGGAGATCTTGACTCAAAAAGCAAAAAAAAAAAAAAAAAAAAAAAAAAGACTGAGGTAGCCACCAGCAGGAAAGCTGTAGAATGCAGTGTGATTGTGTACTGAGTGTTAAAGCCGGGAAATGAATGGAGCCTGACTATGTCTCCACACAGATCAGACGTGACCCCAAAGGAGAAGAGTGAACGCACCTCCAGAGCTTTGCACTGCTCACCTGAAGTCTAAATAAATGTATGCAAAAAAATGTTAAAAGGCACTTAGGGATGTCCACCTAAATATAGCTTTGATATATACACATGTAGCACATGAGAGGGAAATGTATTTATAAAATCCTTGTAGCTGGGTGTGGTGGTGCATGCCTGTAATCCAGCACTCTGGGAGGCTAAGGCAGGAGAATCAAGTTCGAGCCCAGCCTGGGCAGAGGCTGGGGATGTAGCTGAGTTCAATCCCTAGTACTACAAATGTGTATATATTTTATATATATATGCATAACACACATAACACACACATATACATATATATGGGGAGACAGAGACAGAACAAATAAGCACATAAATAAATGTAAAGGCATAGGAATAAGAAATAACAAATTCAGGAGAACAGAATCTTTGTTGGGGAAGGGGCTGGGATTGGGGAGGGGTGCACAGGCAGCTTTATGTGTACCCAGGAGGTTTTATTTTATTTTTTTTGTGGGTACCGGGGGTCGACCTCAGGACCTTGCGCGCCAGCAGGCCCCCGTGCCGCTGAGCGATATCACCAGCCCTTTTCTCGTTCCAGGAGTCAAACTCGGGCCCTCGCGCACCAGCAGGCACCCGTGCCGCTGAGCGATATCACCGGCCCTTTTTTCGTATGTGGGTTCCGGGAGTCGAACTCGGGCCCTCGCGCTTGCCAGGCAGGCGCATATGCCGCTGAGCCATCTCACCGGCCAGGATTTTATTTCTTAAACTGCATAGTAGTTTTATGGCGGTTCTTTGCATTAATTTTTCTTCTCTGTGGTGCTGAGAATTGAACCCAGGACCTTGTACATGCTAGGCAAGTGCTCTGCCATGGAGCTACATCCCCAACCCTTTGCACTAATCATTATACTTCTTAAAATATATATTTATTTTTTATTTTTTTTTTATTTTTTTTTTTTTGAGGCAAGGTCTCGCTATGTAGTTCAGGCTGGCCTCAAACTCACGTCAATACTCCTGCCTCACCCTCCCAACTGCTGGGATTACAGGCATGCGTCACCACGCCCGGCCTGAAAATATATTTTAATCAGTGAAAAAATGTTAGATTAGGTGAGGGGTGCTGGAGATGTGGCCCCATGGTAGAGGACTAGCCTAGAATGTGCAAGGTCCTGGGTTCAGTCTCCAGCACACATGCACACGTGTACACACACACACACACACAGGAGTAGATAGGTAGCTCAGAAGGAATGGAGGAAGAGACGTGAGGTCCTTCAGGGAGAAGAAACTGACCTCCTGGAGGTAGGCTGTGTTTAGGGAACAGAGTATCATCATTCTGCTTGGCAGAATAAAGGAAATATTTTTGCCCTAAGAGCAGCAATTTGTATATTTGAATAACATCCTGTACTTTATGAAACTCTTCTATGTACACCTGCTCATTTAATTGTCAACTCGAAGGACAAATATTCCTGTATTATACATGAGGAAACAGACTCAGAAAAATTAGATGATATATTTGTGGATATTGTGGGCAGAGAAGACATTTTAAAGACTACACAACAAATGGTGGTGAGATACAGGCGATTTGACTCTTTGCTTAATTGTATATCCTGATATTAAGCAAAGATGCACATGTTAGCTTAGGAAGTAATAATAATAATAATAATAATAATAATAATAATAATAATAAAGCACAGAGGGAGACAGAAGAGAGCAGGAAAAATGTAAATAACTTCCTCAAAATCAAATGGTCAAGGTTTCCATTCCCCGTCCTGCTCTGAGGACACAAATGACTAAAGACAAAAGAAACACAAGAGAGTAGCTAACACATGAAAAATGTCCAGCCCACAAGCAATCAAAGAGATACAAATTAAAACAATATGTAAGAATCATGCCTAGTAAATTGGCAAAACTGTTTTTGAAGGATGAGGGCGGGGTGAGACTGGTAGTCATTTATTGCTGATAACATTGTGAATTGGTACAATTCACTTAGAAAATGACTTGGCAGACAAAACCAGAGCTGTAAAACTGTTCACACACTGTGGAAATGATCTAAAATGTGGAAACAATTCTTGTTCTGGAGAAATAAAAGCTCCTCACGTAAGCATTATTAATGTTGCAGCCCTCCGCCCCCCGCAGGCAGCAGGCCTGAGTTCAGCTCTTTACACACCAGCGGAGGCCCGTGATCCGTAGACAGGATCAATTTGTGCACAAATTGATATGCACAAGGGGCTGAGAGTGTGGCTCAGTGGTACAGCACTTGTCTAGCATGAGCAAGGCCTTGAGTTTAATCTCCAGCATCAAGAAAAGAAAACTTGGGGGCCGGTGAGATGGCTCAGCGGCTTAAGTGCCTGCCCGGCAAGCGTGAGGGCCCGAGTTCGACTCCCGGAACCCACATACGAAAAAGGGGCCGGTGATATCGCTCAGCGGCACGGGCGCCTGCTGGCGCTCGAGGTCCTGAGGTTGACCCCCCGGTACCCACAAAAAAAAAAAAAAAAAAAAAACAACAAGAAAAGAAAACTTGCTGGGGATGGTGGTGCACGCCCAGCACATGGGAGGCTAAGCCAGGGGGATCACTGTGAGTTCGAGTCCTGCCTACACTACATAGTGAGAACCTGCCTCAAAAAAAAAAAAAAAGGAAAGAAAGAACGAAAGAAAGAAAGAAGAAAAAGTTACGCATAAGGGGTAGAGACGGTTTCATTGTGTTTTGTTGTTTTGTTGCTGTTGTTTTTGTTTCATTTTTGTTTTGTTTTGTTTTACACTACTAGGGATTGAATCCAGGGCCTTCCAACATCCCCAGACCTTTTTTATTTTTTATTTTGAGACAGGGTCTCACTAAGTCCTTAAATAGCCCAGGCCGGGCTGGAACTTGCAGACCTCCTGCCTCAGCCTCCCAGGATGCTGGGATTATAGGCTTATGTCAATACCATGTTTTAGAGGACAAGTCCAAACTTGTAACTCAGTTTCCTAACTCCCTAACTCAGCCTTTTAATTTTAGTTAAACTGCTCCTCTCCTTTTTCCCAAAATATCTGCCTATCTTTCTTTACCTAGATAACTCTTATTCAAGTCCCCCATTAAACTATAATAACTTCCTCCAAGGCAAATCTTATCATCATGATCATTGTTGTTCTTGACATTTACGGGGCAGATACAAGGTACCAGGTGCTGTGCAGAGAGTTTTACATGTGTCATCTCATTAATCCTCATCCCACTCCATGAAGAAGGGACCGGGATTACCCTCGTTTTACAGATAAAGAAGGGTCAGCGAGACGAAGTAATATGCCCAAAGTTAAACAGCTTTGAAATTTGGCCCTCTTGCAGGTCTGGTGTGGGACCAGTGTGAGGAAAGCTCTCAGTGAAAGTCTGGTGAGCTGAACTGAAAGGAAATGCAGACTGCAGGGAAACTGTCCACCCCCCATGGCAGTGGGGCTGGAAAAGAGTGAAACGTTACTTGGCACCCAGAGCCAACAGGGCAGAAACCCAGGTGGCAACATTGCAGAGGATGGAGGAGGGGGGGAGCATTTCCATTCTTTTACTTTGGATGTGTCTGAATTTTTTTGAAATCTTTACAACAGGCATGTGTGCTTTCATGATATGATTTGTTTTGGTTTGGTTTGGTTTTTGGTTTTTTGAGACAGGGTCTCACTATGCAGTGCAGGCTGGCCTTGAACTCACTTATATAGCCCAAGCTGGCCTCAAATTCACTGCAGTCCTCCTGCCTCAGCCTCCCCAGTGCTGGGATTACAGGCATGAGGCACCATGCTCAGCTCATCATTAGTTTTAAAAAGTGGCAGTAGAGAGGCAGATACTACATGATCTGGCAGAGAAATACAGGAAACAGAAGAAGAGACTCAGGCTGGCCAGGAGGTTTCTGGCAAGAATGTGTGGAAGGTCAAGGAATGACTTGCAAAAAGAGCAATCCAGGAAGGATGCTGTGGGAGGAGAAGCTGAGGGGAGCTTGGAGGTACAGACTCAGGGTAGCAAGTCACCTGTGAGCATGAGGCTTGTGGGGCTGAAGTTCGGAAGGTCAGGCCAGACCTGTGCCCTGAGCATAATGACTGACCCCATAAGATTATGTGAAGAACAAGAAAGGAAGGACATAGAAAGAGGAGCAAGGGCCAGAATATGGAGAGGACCAGAGATATCAAAGGGGAGGAAGAGGAGAAGCCAGGAAAGGAACTTGAGAAGGAGTAGCCAGAAATGCAGAACGGCTCAACGTCATCAAGGAAAAAGAGAATTTCAAGAAACTCTGCCAATAGCATCAAACAAAGAGATTTCCATCAGATGTGGAAATCATAAGACCTTTGAGAGTCCAGTTACTGGAGCATGCTGGGCATGGGACGCCTGACATAGTGGCCCTGAGAACAGACTGTGTGAGTGGAAGCTGGATAAAATGGGAAGTAAAGGAATGTGAAGATGGGTCTAGGAAGGTCTATTTTGAGGTGGAAGATGGTTTAACGATGTCTCTGTTTTGTCCTAGTGTCCCCGTGCCTGCCATGGTGCTTGGTGATGATAACCACTGGTTGGAGATGCTGCGTGCCAGACATGTGCTAAAGCCTTTCCATCAAGTGTCTCGAAGCCATCACCTTCTCTCCTTGTCGTCACCTACACAGAGCTGCCAAGTAAACCTCCTTCCAGTGCTGCTCATGCCTTTTTTGGAAAACCACTAGCAGTGACATCCGGTCCCCTGACAGGAAGACCCAAACTCCTTGGTTTGTTGGCTACTAGCCTTTTCGGTGTGACCCTCATTCACTCGTGTAGCTTTGTCTCGCTCTGATGCATCCCAGCACAGTGAGCTCTTTGCCTCTGAACACGTACTTATTCCTTCATCAAGTAGCTTTTTTTTTCTTTCTTTTTTTGAAACAGAGTCTAACTTTGTAGCTCAGGATGGTCTTGAATTCTTTTTTTTTTTTTTTTTTTTTTAACGTGTGTACCGGGAGTTGACCTCAGGACCTTGCGCTTGCTGGGCAGGCGCTTATGCCACTGGACCATCTCACTGGCCCAAATAACAAGGGTTTTTTTTTTTTTTTTAATATGCAGGTTCCGGGAGTCAAACTCAGGACCTCGCGCTTGCCAGGCAGGCGCTTATGCCACTGAGCTATATTGGTCTTGAATTCTTGAATTCATTATGTAGCCCAATCTAGTTTTGACCTTGTGTATCCTCCTGCCTCAGCCTCCTGAGTGCTGGGATTACAAACCTGTGCCACAACACCCAGGCAACAAGAAGCATTTACTGAGCACCTACCATGAAAGAAAGGAAACAAAGCCTGGTTTGGTGGTGCATGCCTGTAATTTGCTTCCGAAAAGATCTGGGAGAGCAACATTTGGAGTAGAAAGAACTATTGGTACCAAGGCTCTATGCTATGCACAACCTGGGTGTGAACAAGGAGCAGAGGTCACAGGTGTGCTTCGTGAGGGACAGGCCAGGTGACATGGGAAATGGCTAGAAGCAGGAGAGAACCAAACCCAGGGGTTCCTAGATCAGGGTAAGGATTTGAGACTTCACTTTAAAAGCAATAGGAAGGGGCGGTGAGATGGCTCAGCAACATATGCGCCTGCCTGGCAAGGACAAGGTCCTGAGTTCGACTCCCGGTACCCACATATGAAAAAAGGGCTGGTGATATCGCTCAGCGGCACGGGTGCTCACTGGCGCGTGAGGCCCTGAGGTCAACCCCCGGTACTCACAAACAAAAAAAAAGCGATAGGAAGCCACTGATAGGAGAGAGAGGATGTGATTAGACTTAGGGCTTTGTTTTGTTTGTGGTGCTGGGGATCGAACTCACACGTGCTAGGGAAGCACTCTAGCACTGCGCTACATCCCAGCCCTGGATTTAGAATTTTAAAAGATAGTACTGACTTCTGTGAAAGCAAGCAAAAGAAAAAATAGAGATCAGTTAGGAGGCTGCTGCAGGAATTCAGGTGAGAGATCGAGGTTGTTTTGGACCAGAGGGTGGCAGGGGAGCTGGTGAGGTGTTTTTTTTTTTTTTTTTTTTGTGGGTACCGGGGGGTCGACCTCAGGACCTCGCGCACCAGCAGGCACCCGTGCTGCTGAGCAATATCACCGGCCCTTTTTTCGTATGTGGGTTCCAGGAGTCGAACTCGGGCCCTCACGCTTGCCAGGCAGGCGCTTATGCTGCTGAGCCATCTCACCGGCCCTAGTGAGGTTTGAGCGATCATTTGAGAGGAACCTGAGAGGGGACACTGGGAGCGCTGGGTGGTGAGCTCAAGTTTGCGGCGAGGAAGGACACACATAGCATTCTCAAGAAGCGAATTGTCCAGTCATAGGGTAGAAACAAAGGAAAGTACAATGACAAGGCCATTTTAATATTCCCTGCTTGGACTGGGAGTGTAGCATGGGTAGCAGCACTCACCTGGCATTCACAAGGCCCTGGGTTCAATACCCAGCACCAAAAATAAGCCTCCCTGGCTCATGGCTCTGTGTGTGGAGAAAAGACAGGTTGGCAGAGCCACAAAGCAAGTCAAAAGCTTTGCCCTTCAAAAGCTCACGTCTCCCAGGATCCCTCTCTGTAGACACAGGACATGAAAAACACACAGTTAGGAAAAGATTCAACATCCTGACAGGGTAGGAGGGGCCGGAGCTGGGGAGGTCCGTGAACTTGCCTCTCCTCCAAGAACATGGGGACCCAAGGCACCAGAGCTGGAGTGGACGGGGCTCCAGGCCACCAGCTTGGATCTCTCTGAACAGGAAGGTGCGTTTGTGGAAGTGCCTGCCCCCTACCTGGGATGGAACTGGAGTTGCAGGTTTGTGGTTTTTTTTTTGTTTTTTGAGACAGGGTCTCACTATGCAGTTCAGGCTGGTCTTGAGCTCACTATGTAGCCCAGGCTGGCCTTGAACTTGAAGCAATCCTCCTGCCTCAGCCTCCTGAGTGCTGGGATAACAGGCATGAGCCACTATGCCCAGCTCAGGTTTGTAAACTGTTAGAGCCAGAGGGATCTTTATCTGATTCAACTCTCAGACTGTGGCCTAGCATGGTGAATGGACCTGATGTGGACAGGGGGCTGCAAAGCAGCTGCCCAGACTCGAAGCTGGGTCTTCTGACTTCTGGTTCTGTGCTACTCCCAGATCCTCCACCTAACCTTGACTCACTTCCAGACAAAGAGCATAAATCACGGTCCTCTCGCGTTTTTGTGAATAATGTAGCTTTTGCGACCCTCAGATGTCCTCTGTCAACCCTTGTCAAACACCTTTCCAGGACCTACATCAATCCAGTGCACATTCTCAGGATGTCACTTCAGAGGGCCCTCGTCCCTGCTGCACTTTTGTTCTGCAGCTACCCCTGGCCAAAACACTTCCACCCCTGGGGAGACAGGCTCCCGAATTCCATGTGTGTTAATTGTCCCTTAGCTCTGCTGCTGGGTTCCCACCCTACCTTCTCATCTGATTTTTTATAAACTGTCTACAAATTGATGGTGTTTGATTTAGAATAATACCTGGGTAGATAAAATAAATGAAGATGGTTTATGCTCACATTACCAAAACAAGGATACAAAACCACTCCCAGCTAATAGGGATGTAGTATTCTCTCCTGTTGCAGGCCAAGATATTATTGGGAAACATTAATTGGCAAGTTAGAGATTCACTTGAGTATTTACTCTGCTCTTCAGGGCTCTGATTTGTGCAAACCTAGACACACTAGGAGGGAGTAAGAGAAGAGCAACAGTACATTCGAAAAGTTATGAGATTTACAGACGTATAGAAATTTTCTATAAGAATAGGATCTCGGGCTGGTGAGATAGCAAGCGCCAGGTCCTGAGTTCGACTCCTGGTACCCACATACGGAAAAAGGGCCGGTGATATCGCTCAGCGGCACAGGCGCCTGCTGGCACGCGAGGTCCTGAGGTCGACCCCTGGTACCCACAAAAAAAAAAAAAAGAAGAACAGGATCTCTCAACAGAAGGGGCATAGAGATCTGGCTCATAGAGGCTGAAATTTAGACAATAATATTAAAAAATCAAATAATTCTAGTTAAGCAGCTATGGTGTTATTTCTTACTTCAGGGAAACCAAATAGTAGATAAAGGGGAGTTCCCTTTATAGAAATATTCCAACTAGACTGGAACCTCAAGATGGCGGATGAGTAAGAAGCAGGCAGCGAAACTCTCTCTAAAAGTTACCATTGGAACACGGGAATATAGCGACCCGGAAAGCGCAGGAGGGGGGGAGATGCCTCCCCAAAACCCAGAAAAGTTCTGAAGCGCAATCTGGGACCCCCGGCACCAGTGACGGGTGACTTCCAACAAAGAAGAAGGAAAGAAGGAGCAGACCGCACGCGCGCACCTTCTACTATCCCGGGAGTTGCAGCGCCGCGGAGGCTCAATTCTACGGACACACGGTGGCAGCTGGCGCCCAGGGAGACCCCACGGAGGATCCTGAGACAGTGGCGGGGCAGGGGAGCGGCGGAGAACGGCGCTGACCGGCGGTGTCTCTCAGCCACAGCTGCCCCGCGCCAGAGAGTGACCGGCCGGGCGCCATTGTGTGGGGTGTCGCGAAACTCAGAGCGGCTCGAAAACTGCTCTGGGAACTTGTGCTCCGGACAGGCAGCACGGGGCCTCTCAGGCCCACGAAAGTGTGCTGAGGTCAGCAGGCGAACGAGACTGGACTCTCAGCCACACCTGTCCCGCGCCAGAGAGCGACTGGCCCGGCGCCATTGTGGGGGGCGTGGCGAAAAACCAGAGCGGCGGGAACCAGTGCAGGGAACCCGCGCTCCGGACAGCGCGCTGCGCCTCTCAGGCCCAGGAATAGTGAAAGGGCTCTGAGAGCGGAGGCGAGCTAGACTGGTCTCTGCCTGAAAGTACGCGCCTCTGCTCACTGCCCGCCAGAGGGCGCTCCTGGCTTACTGGGACGGACCTGCACAGAACAGGACTCTGTCACCACAGGGTAACTGCCTACAGCAGAGTCAACACCTGGAACTGATTCTTTTTATTTTTTTTATTTTTATTTTTTTATTTTTTTATTTTTTTTTCTCACTGATTTGTTTTTTGTTCTGGCGAAGGGTTTTTTTGTTTTTGTTTTGTTTTGTTTTGTTTTTTGGTGGGGTTTTATTTTTGATGTCTGTTTTATTGTTTTTATCTTCGTTTTTGTTTCTGTATGTGTATTTGCTCTTTCCTTCATTATTCTCTCTGGTTTTTTATATGAGTGTAAACAGCACCTCTAACTTCTTTGTGATTGTGGTTGTGATCTGTTCTTCCTTTTATCCCTTCCTTTTCTTTTTACCACCTGTCCTCTGCACTAGTGTCCCAATTTTAGTGGGATCCCTCTTGGTCCTCTAACCTTACATCTAATTCCTTCCTCTTCTCCCAATACTCTATTTCCTCCTTAACTCATTTTAAATTTAAACTCCTCAGAGAAAAATTGACATACATAGGACTTGTATACTGCATATAATTTTTTCTGGTGTGTTTTAGATTTTGTTATATAAACGCAACTCTATACAGCTAAAAGTGGTAAATAACTGGTTAGCTCAGTCTGTCATTTTCTAGGCTGTGTTTGATGCTTTAGTTAACATTATAGCCAAATGTGAAATAATTGTTCTAAACATCTTTCCTTCCTGATATTTCATGATTGAGATTGACTAAGGGACACAGAAAATACAGTGGCACAGTACCAAAGAATCAAGGACTGGGCCAAACAGGTAGCAACTTCGCATACCCAACGAATTGAAGAGGTAGGATCTGGCAGAAAGCTCAAAACCTAAAAGCAAGCTCCATTTGGAAGATACTGCAGAGAAGTAGTCATCTTCTAAAGATCTTAAACACTAGCAATAAAGTAACCTACTATAGGTAATTTGCAAACATCACCCCAGGAATTAAAGAAAGAAAAAATGAGACGACACTTAAACAAGATGCAACCACACACATCCAATTCACCAAAGGCAAACCTAGGGAGCAACGAGGTGGGACAATCCGAAAGCCACCCACCTGGCCTATCTGAAGTGGTAACAACAAAGCAACTGAATGAGGTTCTGGAAAAAATTAAAACAGAAATAATCTCACAGATAACTGCAGAGATAATGTCTACAATGAAGACCATGCTTAAGGACACTATAGCTGATACAGACAAAAAAATAGATGAACTTAAGAAAACTATAGAAACCATGAATGCTCAGCATAGGAAAGAAATGGAATCCATAAGGCAGATTCAAGCAGATATCCAAGAGATAAAAAATTCCATTGAAAGTATTTGTAGCAGAATAAGCCAATGCGAGGACAGGATCTCAGATATAGAAGACAGGCTTGCAATTAGTGATCATGAAATGGAAAAATTCTTAAAAATAGCAAGGGACCATGAAAAATCAATTCAGCAGCTGCTAGATGACTCAAAGATAAACAACTTAAGAATAATTGGAATAAATGAAAAAGCAGGAGATAGCATCAACGACATTAAAACCTTGTTCAAAGACATAATCAGGGAGAACTTTCCTGGAAGAGAAAAGGAATTTGACACCCCTATAAGTGAAGCTTTTAGAACACCAACTAGACATGATCAAAAAAAAAAAAACTTCAGCCAGACATATTATGGTCAAGATCCCAGAAATTCAACAGAAGGGCAGAATCTTAAAAGCTGTTAGGGAGGGGCTGGTGAGATGGCTCAGCGGCTTAAGCGCCTGCCTTGCAAGCGCAAGGGCCCGAGTTCGACTCCCGGAACCCACATACAAAAAAGGGGCCAGTGATATCGCTCAGTGGCACGGGCGCCTGCTGGCACGCGAGGTCCTGAGGTCGACCCCCCGGTACCCACAAAAAAAAAAAAAAAAAAGCTGTTAGGGAGAAGAGACAAATCACCTATGAAGGAAAACCCATCAGAATCACAGCTGACTTTTCAGCACAAACCCTCAATTCAAGAAGAGCTTGGAATGATGTATTGCAAGCTCTAAAGGAAAATAATTTTCAGCCCAGATTGATGTACCCTGCAAAACTATCTTTCAAAATTGATGGGAGAAATAAAATACTTTCATGACAAAGAACATCTGAGAAAATTTATGACCACCAAACCAGCACTCCAAAACGTTCTGAAGGACATTCTAGAAAGAGATAGGAACCCCAACAGAAGGAATCCACCAGGCAGGGCAAATAATTAAATAGCCGGAAAGCGGAAAAACAAAGAGTGGGAACCAACAACAGGAAAATATCATGACAAGTCAATACATATCAGTTTTAACCATCAATGTTAACGGTCTCAATTCACCAATCAAAAGGCACAGACTGGCGAAATGGATCAAGAAGCAAGATCCAACAATATGCTGTATACAAGAAACACATTTAATTCAGAAAGAAATTCATAGACTGAAAGTCAAAGGATGGAAAACAATACTCCATGCCACAGGAACCCAGAAAAAAGCAGGGGTAGCTATTCTTTTTGCAGACAAAGTGAACTTCAAGCCAAGAAGGATTCAGAGAGATAAAGACGGTCATTACATCCTTGTAAAGGGAACAATCCAAGAGGAAGAGATAACGATCATAAATATAGATGCGTCAAATACCAATGCACCCAGCTATATAAAACAAGTACTAAAGGACATGAAAAATCAAATAAGCACTAATACAATTATATTGGGAGATCTCAATACTCCACTGTCACAAAAAGATAGATCAACTGGACAGAAAATCAATAATGAAATAGTAGAACTGAACCAAACTTTTGAACAAATGGACTTAGTAGATGTCTACAGAGTGTTCCATCCCACAACATCAGAATACACATTTTTCTCAGCTGCACATGGGACGTTCTCCAAAATAGACCACATACTAGCTCATAAAACCTGCTTAAGTAAATGCAAAGGAATTGAAATTATCCCATGCATATTATCAGACCATAGTGCAATGAAATTGGAAATCAATGGCAAAAGAAATTACAAAAACTCCCTAAACACATGGAAATTAAACAGCATCCTCCTGAACAACCAATGGGTCACAGATGAAATTAAAGAAGAAATTAGTCACTTTCTACAACTGAATGATAATGACAGTACAACATACCGGAACTTATGGGATACAATGAAAGCAGTCCTAAGAGGGAAATTTATAGCATTAAATACTTATATCAGGAAAATAGAGCAAGCGCAAATAAACAACTTAAGGGTGAACCTCGAGCTTCTAGAAAAAGAAGAGCAGGTTAAGCCAAAAGCCCGTACAAGGGAGGAAATTATAAAGATCAGAGCAGAAATTAACGTATTGGAGAATAAAAAAACAATACAAAGAGTCAATGAAGCAAAAAGTTGGTTCTTTGAAAGAATAAATAAGATTGACAAACCCTTATCCAACCTTATTAAAAAAAGAAAAGACAAGACTCAAATCCATGCAATTGAAAATGAAAAGGGTGATATCACGACGGACCCTGCAGAAATCCAGAAGATCATCTATACCTATTTTAAAAATCTATATTCTACTAAGATGGAAAATGCAGAAGAAATGGACAGATTCCTAGATTCGTATGAATTACCAAAGCTAAATCAAGAAGATTTAAAAATCCTAAATAAACCAATATCAACCAATGAAATTGAAGATGTAATTAAAAACCTCCCAACAAAGAAAAGTCCAGGCCCTGATGGATTCACTGCCGAATTCTACAAGAAATTTAGAGAAGACCTAACGCCCTTACTTCTCAAACTTTTCAATGAAATTGAAAGGGAAGCAATACTCCCAAATTCATTCCTGGAAGCAAGCATTACCCTGATACCAAAACCAGAGAAGGACCCAACTAAGAAAGAGAACTACAGGCCAATCTCCCTAATGAACATAGATGCAAAAATCCTTAATAAGATACTGGCAAACAGAATCCAACAAATCATCAAGAAGATTATACACCATGACCAAGTTGGATTCATCCCAGGGATGCAGGAATGGTTCAACATACGTAAATCAATAAATGTAATACAGCATATTAACAGAACCAAAGACAAAAATCACATGATCATCTCAATAGATGCAGAAAAAGCTTTTGACAAAGTCCAGCACCTTTTCATGATAAAAACCCTACAGAAAATTGGAATAGAGGGTCTTTATCTCAATCTGGTAAAAGCTATCTATGACAAACCAACAGCCAATATTATACTAAATGGCCAAAAAATGAAAGCCTTCCCTCTAAAATCAGGAACAAGACAAGGATGTCCACTGTCCCCACTCTTATTCAACATAGTTCTGGAAACTTTAGCCAGAGCAATTAGACAAGAGAAAGAAATAAAAGGAATAATGATTGGAAAGGAAGAAGTTAAATTATCATTATTTGCAGATGACATGATACTCTACACAGAAGACCCCAAAAACTCCACTAAAAAACTGCTAGATTTAATAAGCAAATTCAGTAGTGTAGCTGGATACAAAGTCAATACTCAAAAGTCAATAGCCTTCCTGTACACAAATAACAAACTTACTGAAAGAGAAATTAGGGAAACAATACCTTTCACAATAACATCCAAAAAAATGAAATACCTAGGAATCAACCTCACGAAGGATGTAAAAGACCTCTATACTGAAAACTACAGTACTCTGAAAAAGGAGATTGAAGAGGATATCAGAAAATGGAAAGATATCCCTTGTTCCTGGATAGGAAGAACCAATATAGTGAAAATGGCCATACTTCCAAAATTGTTATACAGATTTAATGCAATTCCAATCAAAATTCCAACAGCATATCTCACAGAATTAGAGAAAACAATCCTAAAATTCATTTGGAATCAGAAGAGACCTAGAATAGCAAAGGCAATTCTGGGCAACAAAGGCAAGGCAGGGGGCATCACTATCCCCGACTTGAAATTATACTATAAAGCTACTGTGATAAAAACAGTGTGGTACTGGCAAAAAAACAGACCTGAAGATCAATGGAACAGATTAGAAGATGCTGAAACAACCCCAGACATACTAAGCCACCTTATCTTTGACAAAGGTGCCAAACACATTCGCTGGAAGAAAGATAGCCTCTTTAATAAATGGTGCTGGAAAAACTGGCTCTACACATGCCGAAGATTAAAACTAGATCCATATCTTTCACCATGCACTAAACTAAATTCAAAATGGATCAGAGATCTAAATATTAAAACAGAAACATTAAATCTGCTGGAAGGTAGGATAGGTAAAACCCTTGGAGACATTGGTGTAGGCAAAGACTTTATGAATAAAAACTCAACCGCACGGGAACTATCCCAAAGAATCAATAACTGGGATCTCATCTTATTAAAAAGCTTTTGCACAGCAAGAGAAACCACCAACAGAGTGAAGAGACAACCCACAATGTGGGAAAAAATGTTTGCCAGCTGTTCCTCAGACAAAGGATTACTATCGAGAACATATAAAGAACTCAAAAAAATCAGACCTCCCAAATTTAAAGACCCACTCCAAAAATGGGCATCTGAGATGAATACACATTTCTCAGATGAAGAAATACTAATGGCAAATAAATATACAAAAAAATGTGCAACATCACTAGTCATTCGAGAGATGCAAATTAAAACAACACTGAGATACCATCTCACCCCAGAAAGAATGGCTACTATAAAGAAATCAACTAATAACAAATGCTGGAGGGGCTGTGGGGAAAAAGGAACCCTTCTTCACTGTTGGTGGGAGTGTCGACTGGTACAGCCACTGTGGAAGTCAGTGTGGAGATTCCTCAGAAAACTAGGGTTGGAGGTCCCATTTGACCCAGCTATTCCCCTTCTGGGCATCTTCCCAGAAGAATTAAAAACATCGTACCACAGCGATATATGTGCACCCATGTTTATAGCAGCACAATTTGTAATAGCCAGATCTTGGAAACAACCCAAATGCCCATCAACTGAGGAATGGATAAGAAAGATGTGGTATTTTTATACAATGGAGTACTATTCAGCCATAAAGAAGGATAAACTGGAGACTTTTATAGGTAAATGGATGCAACTCGAGAAAATACTCATAAGTGAAATAAACCAGAAGCACATGTGTAAGCATCGTATTATCTCTCTAGTATGAGAAACTGAAAGAGTAAATAAGATCCAAAATGTACAATAGATATGGTGAATCAAAAAGAAACTGGTAAAAAGGAAAGAGAGACTGGAATAGGGAAAAGAAAGAAGGGAAAGGGAAAAAAAATTGTATATATATATATAAGATGGTTAAGATAGATACACTACCATTTTTACTTAGTTCATTGAAGAGTAAGGTTTGTGCCAATAATGTTTGGACAATTGAATGCTAATGTCTGGTGTCCTGAATAACTAACTTAAAGATAGTAATACGTAATGTATTAACCATTGTTACCCTCCTATTATGTTGTTTTGAAAATTTGTTCTTCTTTTGATTTGTTTTGTTTTTTCTTCTCTTTAAAATAAAAAAAAAGATGATAAAAAAAAAGAAATATTCCAACTAATAAATGAAGGAGGAATGATAGAAATAAAATATCACAGCCAGGCGGCATACACTTGTGATCCCAGCACTTGGGAGGCTGAGGGAGGAGGATCACTGTGAGTTCAAGACCACCTGGGCTACATATTGAGTTCAAGTCCAGCCTGAACTACACAATGAGACCCTGTCTCAAAAAAACAAAAATAATAAAATAAAATAAAATAAAAATATCGCCATTTAGTAATTCCAAATGAAATAAGGGATTGCTAATGGCTGCTAACATTATAAAGAGACGAGATAACACTACATACCTCCTGATGGACATCAAATCACTGTAGAGTATTATCATCACCACCACTATTATTATTACTATCATTATTATTATTATTATTATTATTATTATTTTGCAGTGCTAGGGATCCAACCCAGGGCCTTGCACAGGCTAGGCAAGTGCTCTACCACTAGCTACAGCCTCAGTCCTCTACAGAGTGTTTTTGACACATTAATATCTGAATTTGATCAGGCTTATAGAACAAACTACCAATATTGGGAAAGCAGGGTAGAGAGGCACATGTCAAAGAAACCCCATAGTGTGGTATGAGCAAAATTCAGACCTGTGGGATGCACTACAGTTCAGCTGGATTTCCTCAACAAACAAGTGACAGAGAGGGAGAGAGGGAGGGGGAGAGAGAGAGAGATAGAAGCAGGCAGGCAGGCAGACAGGCAGGCAGGCAGGCAGGCAGGCAGGCAGACAGGACTTGAAACTGAAAAACTGAGTCGTGTGCTAAAGCAGAGGTAACAATTCAGCTTGAAGGAAAACCCTTCCAGCCTGCCACTTTCCTCTTTAAACAGTCCTAACCTCCCAAGTTTCCCCTTGGCCCTCACTCCTGCTCTTACCCTGATACTCTCACCCCTCAGGATCCAGTGGCCCAGCCCAGGCTCCTGATGTTCCCTTGGACTCGGGCTACATCCCTCCATCACAGCCAGATTCAGTGTTTAGTGGAAATGGGTCCTCTGGTCCTGTAGTGTCTCAGACCACACTAGCAAATCCCAAGAGTTGGCCTGATCCACACTGTTGAGGACTTCGGATTGAACTCTTGTGGTCAGCAAGCAGATCTGGCTCTTCTCTTAACCATGTGACCCACAATGAGTCATGTCAGTTAGCATTGTCTTTTTCTTTTCTTTTTTTAATTCAGGCTGGCCTTGAACTTGGTGTGATCCTCCTGCCTCAGCCTCCTGAGTGCTGGGATTAGAGGCAGGTGCCGCCATGCTCAGCTAGCATTTTCATACCTTAGTCTTTCAACAGGTAAAAGACAATTCCCTCATTATAGGAAAATACAGAACACCTGAAGAGCCAGACCTTGAAGAAATAGACTTTAGCAATAATACTATAACATTAAACTTCAGAGATATTACATTTAAAATTTAACTACAAATCCCTCACTACCACCTTATTAGGTAGGTATGGTAGATAGAACTTGGGGCTGTGAGAAGGTGAGTGTCTGGCAAAATGAAGTGTCAGAGCCAGGACTCAAGCATTTTTGCTTCTCAAAGAAGCCGGTGTCCTTTCCAACATACTATACTGACTTCCTTCAATTTATTTCGATTAAATATAGGAAAGTACTGGCCCATAAAATGAATGGCTCTAAAAAGGACCAGAGCTGCTTTAACCTAAAACCAAAGGGGCACACTGATCCAGCAAATTAGCAAACAAAATCAGTTAAATGGCAGGAAGCAGCCCTCTGATACCATTTGACATTCTCAGCAATTTTGCTTCCAGGGTTTTATAATCCTCCTCCAGATTACCCTGGCTGGTTCGTCACAGGATTCTTCCTATGCCTCAGACAACAGCAGGCCTACAGAACAATCCCTGCCTCCCATATACTGCTGTACACAGAGCTTCTGAGATTCTTCCAGCCTCTAAGTCACAAAACCACCACATCCTTTAGGCTAATTCTGCTTTGTCATGATGCCGAGACAGCTGTGACTAACGCCTGCACAGCAGTAGATGGGGAGAGACTCTCCATTTTATTAAATCTATGTGTTCAGACCCCAAACCTTGTGGTTCTAATTGACTTTCTTGCAAATTCTGGACTTTGGTGGGTACACTAATAAATTCCTTATTGAGTAATAAGGCTGATTAAAAACAACCAAGCTTGTATTGAGTATCTTTTTAAGGGCCAAGCACCCCAGTAAAGGCCTTGCGTATGACCTCAGATTTTTTTCAGTGCTAGGAATTAAACTCAGGGCCTTGTGCATGCCAGGCAAGTGCTCTTCTACTGAGCTACACCTACAGCCCAAGCCTTCAAGTATTAATCATCAATATGGAGCACTGCCTAGATGATTTCCATGAGATCTACAGCCCACATTCTCTCCCCTCTCACTTGGTAACCGGGCAGCAACTATTAAACTCAAATTTCCCTAAGAGCTGGTTAACACACACTGCAGGAACGTCTTATGCTCAGAACATTATCTGCAGCCTCTGAGTTTGTCCTGTTCATTGTAACACAGGAAGAGAACAGACTGGCTTCTGATTCGAGCCACCCATATCCGGGTTTTCTCTCTTTGGGGGATCTGAAGACAGTAGTACTGGAAATTTAGAAGGGAGCAAAGAACTGCTAAAGAACACTTCTTAAACCAAATGGGTGTTTTGATGGCACAGAAGATGCGCTTTCTGCCGGAAGCTCTTGTCACATTTACCGCAGTGGAAAGGTTTCTCTCCCGTGTGTGTTCTCTGGTGCATGAGGAAATGGGAACGCTGGTTGAAGGTCTTGCTGCACTCGGGACACCGGTACGGTCTGTCTCCTAAGTGGATGCGTTGATGCGTCATGAAGTGAGAACTCTGGTTGAAGCTCTTCCCACACTCACCACACTTGTAGGGTCTTTCTCCTGTGTGGATCCGTTGGTGCTTAATGAGGGCAGAGCTGTCAGCAAATCCTTTCCCACAGTCAGCGCACTTAAAAGGTCTCTCACCTGTGTGTGTCCGCTGGTGCGTGACCAAGTGTGAGCTCTGACTGAAACTTTTGTGGCAGTCAGGACAACTGAAAGGCCTTTCTCCCGAGTGAGTACTCATGTGAGCTACAAAATGAGAACTGTCCCGGAAGCCCTTCCTGCACTCCAGGCACTGAAAAGGCCGTTCCCCTGTGTGGGTCCGCCGGTGCTTAATCAAGTCCGAGCTCTGGCTGAAAGTGTCCCCACAGTCACTGCACCTGTAAGGCTTCACCCCCGTGTGGATCCTCTGGTGGGTGATGAAATTTGAACTTCGACTAAAGCTCTTGTGACATTCGAGGCACCTGTAGGGCTTCTCTCCTGTGTGTGTTCTTTGGTGCATAATGAGGTGTGGCTTCCGCCCGAAGCTCTTCCCGCACTCTAGGCACTTGTGGGGCCTCTCCCCAGTGTGGGTCCTCTGATGTTTGGTGAGTGTCGAGCTGTCGCCGAACCTTTTCTCACACCCATGGCACTGGTAGGGCTTCTCGCCCGTGTGTGATCTGCGGTGAGTGACAAGGTCTGAGCTCTGCTTGAAGCCTTTCCCACACTCAATGCACTTGTAAGGCCTCTCGCCAGTGTGAGTCCTTAGGTGTCTCATGAGATAGGAGCTCTGGTTAAAGCTTTTCCCACATTCTGTGCACACAGGCTTCTGCCCCACATACCCACCCAGAAGCGTGTTCAAATCCCTCTCCTGGGCAGAGGGCTCCTGCTGGCCCTCTCCCGGAAGGTTCCCCTGTGGCCCTTTCAGTTCCAAGGCGCGCTCGCAGTTTCCTCCCCAGGTGGGAGTATGAGAAATATTTCCTAAGGGTGTTCCATACTGTTCTGCTGTTTCAGAAGTGTTCTGACAGAGTTTTGTCACCTGATGCTCAAAGTCTGAAAAACGAATGGGAAAAAAAAAAAAAAGGTTAACCATTTGCCAGGAAAAAGCATGGGAAAGTGGCAAGAATGATGAAAATAACTGTCTCTGGGACAGACTACAGTTAATCTAAGTACTCTGCTTTTCACATTGGGAAAAGTTTTTAGAGACCAGGATGTAGCTCAGCTGCAGAGTACTTGCCTAGCATGCACAAAGCCCTGGGTTCCACCCCCAGGATGAGACAGAGAGAGAGAGAGAGAGAGAGGGAGGGAGGGAGGGAGGGAGGGGGGGAGAGAGAGAGAGAGAGAGAGAGAGAGAGAGATCCCCATATTGTAAAAATCAGGCAATTCCTTTCAAAGATGTTAAAGTTTAGATAGTAGTGAAATGTTTACTCAAAATGACTTTATTCAGTCAATTCCTAATTGACAGGTTGAAAAGTGAAATGTAAACTTTTTTTTGTGATACTGGCAATCAAATCTAGGCCTCAGCACTGAGCTACAACCCACCCTTTCTTTTTTCTTCTTTTCTTTTCCTTTTTTTTTTTTTCTGAGACACAGTCCACTAACTCGCTAACTTATGATCTTCCTGCCTCACCCTCCCAGAGTGCTGTGGTTACAGGGATGTGCCACCACACCCGGCTGAAATGTTAACTTCTATAACCAGAAGCACTCTGGGAAGCTGAGGCAGGAGGATATCAAGTTTGAACCCAGCCTGGCAACATAGCAAGACCCTACCTTAAATTAAAAAAAAAGAAGGACTGGGATGTAGCTCAGTGTGAAAGCCCTGGATTCAAATCCCCAGTGCCATGCTCACAAAGAGAAGTCTAGAGCAAGAGTCTAGTGCTCACGTGCCATAGGTATGTTACAGATTTTGCATGTTTTTTCTTTTTTCTGTAAAAATAAAGTCAGGGAAACATTCCAAATTCTTCATCTATAAAAGGGCTGAAATTCCAGATATTCTCCTCCCACCAGGCAGCACTCACATCTCACCTGGGTGACTTCCCCTCAGGACAGTCCTGGCCTCAAAGCTCTGGAGTGGCAGGACCCATGGTGCTTCCCATTGCTCTAGCTGGGGGACAGCTCTGGCTCTGGGGATTCTGTGAAGGAAGCAGGATGGAGGCGGTGAGTTCGAGCCCAGCTTTCTTCCCTCTCTAGGTCAAGAACACAGGCAACCATTCGTGTGGGTCTGGGCTCAATAAGAAGTTGACCAGGTGGAGTGTTACCACAGGGGAACCCTACACACACACACACACACACAGGCCAGGCTTGGGTGCACCATAACTTATTTCTGAAGGCACCAGGCTAAACTTGGACCGAGAAGTAATTTTATCAGAAACAAAGCTCCCACGACCTCACCCTGAGAAAGAATCAAGGAAGTTAACTATAAGGTCAGGCTTAAAATTTTTCCCAGAAGGGCAACAGGTGATAGAGCTATGAGAAAGAGAAAAATAAAAGCTAGGCGTGGTGGTGCACACCTGTCATCCCAGCACTTGGGAGGCTGAGGCAGGAGGATCACCTTGAGTTTGAGGCCAGCTTAGGCTCCATAGTGAGTTCAAGGCCAGCCTGGACTACATAGGGAGACCCTGTCTCAAAACTAAATAAATAAATAGAAAAATACAAACAGCTTCTAAATATACGAAAAACATTTAAGCTCCCTTATAACCAAAGAAATTCAAGTTAGAATAATGATATGCATAAGCAATACGGCATAGAGGGAAAGAATGCAAACTCGAGAGTCACACTGCCTGGGTTTGAATTCCCACCATTTAAAGCTGTGTGACCTTAGAAAAGTTACTTAAACTCTGTGTCTCAATGTCTTCATCAATAAAATAGGAATAATAATGTCTACCACCAGTTGTTGTGAGGATTAAATGTAATTCCTTAGCACATGGTAACGATCCTTGTTACCTTACCCAAACTTAAGTTACGGTACCCACTGATGGGTAAAATATGAAGAAATGGACGTTTGCATTTACAGCTTATGGAAACAAATCAATTGATTCAGTCTATTTAGAAGCATTTGGCAAAGTATCAAGTCCCTTAGAAATGTATCTTTTGACCCAGATTTATAACTTCGAGAATTCTAAGGATATTATAAAACTGTATTTCAATGACACATGACGTGTATAGTAGATATGAAGTAAAGAGGTAAGGGGAGCAATGGGATTTATTGACTGATGGATGGATTGATTGTTCTGGGGATCAAACCCAGAGCTTTGTGCATTCTAGGCAAGTGCTCTACCACTGAGCTACATCCCCAGCCTATCTAAGTATCGTAAAAATAGCCTGGAAGTATTTTTTGTTTGTTTTTAAGTGACAGGGAAAAACACCACGGGGGACAGTTCTCCCATTTCCTCAGGTCCTGGGTTGTACTTTCCCCTTTGCAGCTTCTGAGTATCAGGCTCATTACCTGGAAAAGGGGAAGAGAAGCACAACTATCCCAGAGTTATGGTAAGCTATTAAGAAAGCAATAAATGTCAAAGACCACAGAGTGCCATAAAGATGGGAGACAATCTTTTTCTGTCTGGGAGGCAACAATCAATCTCACAGAGGCCTGAAGCCCTAAGAAACAAATGTCCACAGATCTGAGACATCTCAAGATATCTAAGTCTTCAATGTAAAGGGGAAAAGCTCCCGGCAGGGTGGCACACGCCTGTAATCCCACCACTTGGGAGGCTGAGGCAAGAGGATTGCCATGAGTTTGAGGCCAGCCTGGGCTACACAGTGAATTCAAGGCCAGCCTGAACTACACAGGGAGACCCTGTCTCAAAATAAATAAATAAACAAGCAAGCAAACAAACAAGAAAAGCACCCTTACCCTCTGCAAGCCCATTCTTCTAACCGAGTTGGGTGGCATCCCTGAAAAGGATTCTCCAAGCAGTGTCCAGGCAACCCACTCTTCCCTGAAGTCCCCAGCCACATGCTTGAGGGTCATCAGTTCCTAAAACAAGAGATATTGATACGCACCAACAGCTTTCTCACTATTCACCATGTCTGAAAAACAGAAAGTGAGAATTAGGATACACAAACAAAAAGGTGTAGAAGAGCCCTGAGGTAGTCTATCAACCAGAGAAGGGTTGCTTTTCTTATTCTGTTTTTTGTTTTGGCTTTTTTGGTTTTTTGTCTTTTTTTTTTTTTTTTTTGTGGGTACCGGGGGGTCGACCTCAGGACCTCGCGCGCCAACAGGCACCCGTGCCGCTGAGTGATATCACCGGCCCCTTTTTTGTATGTGGGATCCGGGAGTCGAACTCGGGCCCTCGCGCTTGCAAGGCAGGCGCTTACGCCGCTGAGCCATCTCACCGGCCCGCTTTTTTGGTTTTTTGAGACTAGGCCTCGCTTTGTAGCTCAGTCTGGCCTCGAACTCCCAGCAATCCTCCTGCCTCAGCCTCCTGAGTGCTGGGATTATAGGCATGTGCCACTGTTATTCTGTTTTTATGTACAATAATCCTTCCCTATGGCCAACTTTCTCCATTAAGAGGCCTGGACCTCTCAAACACATACAGAGGACCCTCAGTCTTTTGCATACATTAACTCTGAGACAAAGTGTCCATAAGGGACACAATAAAGGACAGAGTTTTGCAGATATAATTCAGTTTCTGGAAAGCTTTCTATTCTCTGCTATTACATTTTTCTCAGCTATTTAGAAAAAGTGTGGGCTTAGCTGTACTCATTTTGGTTATGAGGACAGTAGGCTCTTCTTGGCTTGTAAATTTCAGGTCAGTCCAAGGGAAAGACTATGCAGAACCCCACAAGGAATTGTATTGGGTACCATTCTATTTCAAGATTTAAGAAAGTCAAAAATGAGAATTAAAAAGACATGGGTTGGGCCAGGGATATACGTCAGCGGTACAAGCACCTGCCTGGCAAGTACAAGGTCCTGAGTTTGATTCCCAGTACCAAAAAAAAAAAAAAAAAAAAAGACATGGGTTAAAAAAAAAAAAAAAGATGTGGGAGCCCTGTGTGGTGGTGCATACCTGTGATCCCAGCACTCGGGAGGCTGAGGCAGGAGGATCACTGTGAGTTCAAGGCCAGCTTGGGCTACATGGCAAGGCCCTGTCTCAAAAAACCCCAAACAAACAAACAAAAAAACCCATATGGATAATGTAAAAATAAGTAAAATCCAATGGAGGAGAATCACAAAACACAACCTCTACGGACTGAAAACTATCATTACATTCATAAATTAAGAGCACTGTCATAAAGCAATTATGTTTGGGAGCATGGCCACAGTTGATTACTGGCTGGATCAGCAATTCATTCAGTAATTAATACATTGTAAGGTATTAGACATCAAAAAGAAATATGATAATGTTTCTCTCTTAGAGACTTTTAGTGCCTGTAATCCCAGCACTCAGAAGGCTGAGGCAGGAAGATTGTCAGGAGTTCAAGTCCAGCCTGGGTTGCACAGGCCATCCTGAACTACATAGTGAGACCCTGTCTCAAAAAAAAGAAAAATGAACAAAAAATTTTAAAAAACAGGTTTTCAGTGGAAACAATGATAAGTCACCCAGCTAATACACTACCACTTACAAAGAATTCTGCATCTCAGTGGAGAACTAACCTGGGAGAGGAGATTTCAGTCTTTCACATCTTTTATCCCACCAATCAAAGCACCTGTTTACTACCTAGATCTACACACAAACTTTCCACGGAAATTTTTATGTATTAATCGACATTGCTATTGCTATTGCTTTACCGTGTTCAAGGACCTCAAAAAACCGTATGAACGCATTTCATTTCTCTTGTTTAAAGTTTTAACGAATAAAATAATGCCTTAGGGAATAAAAAATATAAGAGATTTGAGTATAGACTTTACATCTACGTTCCTCAGAAACTCCCAAGGACAGAGCCCACTTGCTGGAGGTCGCGCGACTGACAAGCAAACCTTAGAATTCTTTGGGGTGCAGGTGACCCCAGAAACCTCGAGGCGCTAGGGGCTGTGGCCCAGCGCCACTGTGAGAAGCCAGGGTGCTCGCTGAGGTTATGAATAGGACGGTGACGGTGAGGTGGGGCCGACACCCGCTCTTCCTCGCGGTGCTCCAGGCCTTCGTGGGCCATGGCGGCCAAAGGGTCTCAAAGACGGCATCTACCCTGGGCCACCGCTGAGGAGCCGGCAAAGCAGAAGGACGCGCTCCGCGCTCGCGGTGTAGACCCCGCCCCTCCCGCGCCGCACCCCTCCACGCCCCGGGGCTGCGGTCTCCCGCCCTGGCTCACTCACCGCCCCACGCCCGGCCAGGGATGGAGCAGGAAGTGAGAATCCTCCACTGCCGAGCAGCTCCCGGCATGCAGCGCCGAGCCCGTCCCTCCCAGAACCCAAATGCGATTAGTGACAGAGCTGTAAGGACACAGGTGGAACTCTGGTTCCACGGCCAGAGGCCGGAAAATACCGCCCCTAGTCCCTTCCCATTAGCTTCTCTGTTACCATGACTAGAAATTCTCCCCGCCTATTGGGTGGTGGAGCTATCAATCACCGCGGAGGTTCCTGGGAAATGTAGTCCATAGCCAGATTTCAAAGGACTAGGAAATCCTCAGGTGTCCAGTTCCAAGTGGTGACAAGTGTTAAACCCTACTCTCGAGCTACCAGACCGCTACAGTGGCCTCTCCAGAGCTGAAGATCAGATCCAAATGCTGTACTTCCAGGGTGGGATCTGCAGATGTGAACCTCCTGGCCTCACCGGCGGTCAGACCCACCACTCTGGCGCTTCGCCCCTCCCAGTGAGCCTCCCTCTGGCCTTACCGTGATTCCTCCTCTGAAGAGTCCTCACCTCACTCTGGATGGCTAGAGCCTGCAGGGTGATCTGCTGCCTCCTGGGTTCCAGGCTAACTGTAATCCCAGCTTGAGGGAGGCTGACGCAGGAGGATCACCATGAGTTTGAGGTCAGCCTGGGCTACACAGTCACTTCAAGGCCAGGCTGAACTACATAGAGAGACCCTGTCTCAAACAAACAAACAAACAAAAAGAAAGAAAGAAAAAGACTTTCCTCATCACGAGGAAAACACATCTGTCTACTCTGTTGATTTAGTGCAATTTTAAAAATGAACTTTGCTGGGCATGGTGGTGCACATCTGTAACCCCAACCCTAAGGAGGCAGAGGTAGGAGGATTGCCATGAGTTCAAGGCCAGTATGGGCCAGACAGTGAGACCATGTATCAAAAAAAAATTTTTTTTCAAGGTAGACTGTTCAATGTTTGGAATCACTGGCCAAATAGCTCATGCAAAAGACCCCTCTGATGGAGTCCTGCCAGTCCTGCAGCAGACGTGCAAGCTGCGTCCTCCAGCGGATGTTCACTGGGGCCACTCTACATTTAAGAGCACTTAATGAGCACTTCTGAGTACTGTGGGCACCCACAGGAATCACATCCTGCATGAAGCTCACAGCCCAACGGGGAGAGCAACTGTATGAGATCTGAACTGAAAGTCCCAAGCAAATGTTTGTCTTTTTTTTTTTTTTCATCATATAGACAGTGACATTGTAGCTATCTTGCTACCTAATTGGAGCCATTTGCACAACCACTCCAGAGCATTTTGGGGGGTTCCGTCCACTATAAGCAACTGTCTGATTTCCACAGCACATGGGTTTTACAGTTAGCTAAAAATGAAGCAAACGCAAGTCTTAGTGGAGCCCAGGAAGTGCTCAGAGCTCCCAGAGGCTGGGGGTGGCTGGCCTTGTTCCTGGGGACACATTCAGGACCTAGAGGTGTTGGTGGGGCCCAGCCATTGGGAGTTTTTCTTGTATTTTGTCCTCAGGGGGATTCTGTGTCTCTTCAATCTACTGGCAAGGAGAGAGAAATGGAGATGACGGGAGAGCCCCAGAACATGGCCGGTGGCTACCTCTGCCTCTCCCGCCAGTCCCCTGCCTCTGCCCAGTTTGTCCTCAGCATTCACCACAGCTCCAGCTCCAGTGTGTAGGAGGACCGGGGGAGTGAGATGCCAGGACAACACAGTCAGTAGAGGACACAAGAGCGTGACTCCCAGGTGGCTGCCAGGATAGAGGAGCCCAACGTTGGGAGGGTGTGGCAGGGAGGAGAAAGCAAAGGCCCAGAGAGAAACTGAAAAGACGTCCAGGAGAATGAAAATAAAGTTTTGTTTTGTTTTGTTTTGTTTTTTAATGTATTTTTTGACAGGTGCTATCAATAATTTCTTTTTTGTGTGTGTGGGTACCGGGGATCGACCTCAGGACCTCGCACACCAGCAGGCACCCATGCCGCTGAGCGATATCACCAGCCCTTTTTTTGTATGTGGGTTCCAGGAGTTGAACTCAGGACCTTGCACTTGCCAGGCAGGCGCTTATGCCACTGAGCTATCTCACTGGCCCAATAATTTTTTTTTTTTTAATCAGGGTCTTGCTTTGTTGCCCAGGCTGGCCTCAAATTTTTGGTCTCAAACTCCATAAAAATAAAATAAAATAAAATAAAATAAAATAAATAAATTTTTTTGAGACAGGGTCTCACTATGCAATTCAGGCTGGCCTTGAACTCATTGTGTAGCTCAGGCTGACCTCAAACTTGGGATGATCCTCCTGCCTCAGCCTCCCAAGTGCTGGGATAACAGGTGCCCAGCATTATGGGGTCTCATCAAACTGCCCAAGCTGGGCTTGTTTATTTCTCCTTTCTTTTTTCTTAGTGGTACTGGGGATTGAATCCAAGGCCTTCACACAGAGCTATATGCCCAACACTTTCTTTACTTTTTTGTTTTGAGACAGGTTCTTGCTAAGTCACTAAATGGCCCAGGCTAGTCTGGAACTTTCCATCCCCCTGCCTCAGCCTCCCAGAATGCTGGGATGATAGATGTGAGCCACCACACCTAGCATTATCACTGACATTTGGGAAAGAGGGTATGTATCAGTTAGCTATAGTTTTGTAACAAACACCTGCCACACATAGTGGTTTTAAATAACAAGTGGTTCCAGTTATAATTAGTATGGGTTGGGATTCTGGACCAGCCTAGCTCGCTGTCCCAGCCCAAGGCTCTCTTGGGACTTGCAGATGTCGTTGGGCCACAGGTGTCTGAGGTGTGGCTGTGGCTGCAGGCTCTGTTTCTGGGCTTCTTCCTGCAGCTGTTTCCTCAGAGGGAGCCTCTTTGCACAACAGGGAGAGAGAGGAGCCGAAACTCTCATCTACGGTCAGAAATGACATTGCTGGGAGCTCTGGCCCACATAGACCAGCCCTGGACCGGGGATGGTTGGCACAAGGACTCCAATGCTAGGAGGCCAGGGTCACATGGGCTGCCTTCCAGGCCCAAGGTGTGAAGAAGGTTTTAGGATATTTTCCTCCTGACAGACTGACAAGCTCCTGTGTCACCTTTATTTGTATTTATTTATGTAATGGAGATTGGACTACTCCGAGCTACATCGCCAGCCCCCTCCCCCTTTTTTTGTTTTACATCTTGAGAAAGGGTCTTGCTGATTTGCCCAGGCTAAATGCAAGCTTCGGATCCTCCTGCCTCAGCCTCCCAGAGCGCTAGGATCACAGGCGTGCTCCACCATGCCCAGCTGAGTGCCCCCCATCCCCCGCACGTTGTACCTAATGTCTTGGGAAGGAGGGGTATAGGGGAGCTCCAGAGGACAGCGACAGCGCTCACAGGGCATTTGACCATGCAACCGATTAGACCACTTACAGCCCTGAGGAGACTTTATTTTTTTTATTTTTTGGTGGGTACCGGGGGGTCGACCTCAGGACCTCGTGCGCCAGCAGGCGCCCGTGCCGCTGAGCGATATCACCGGCCCCTTTTTCGTATGTGGGTTCCGGGAGTTGAACTCGGGCCCTCGCGCTTGCCAGGCAGGCGCTTAAGCCGCTGAGCCATCTCACCGGCCCGAGACTTTATTTTTAACTGGTAAACTAAACAACTGCCCGCAATAAGAATCTCCTGAGGAATCTTAGTTGTTATTGAACATTCTGAATTAGCTCCCCGTGTATACAGTTATACTACATGTTTTTTTGTTTGTTCATTTTGGTTTGGTTTTCTGAGACAGGGTCTTGCTATGTAGTTCGGGCTGGCTTTTGAACTCACTTTGAACCCAGGCTGGCCTTGAACTTGCAGCATTCTCCTGCCTCAGGCTCCCCAGTGCTGGGATTATAGGCCTGTGCCACCACGCCTGGCTGACAGGCTTGTTTTCTTTCTCTCTCTCTTTCTTTTTTTTTTTTTTAATGTGGGTACTGGGGGTCGACCTCAGGACCTCGCGCGCCAGCAGGCACCCGTGCTGCTGAGCGTTATCACCGGCCCTTTTTTCGTATGTGGGTTCCGGGAGTCAAACTCGGAACCCCGCGCTTGCCAGGCAGTTGCTTATGCCGCTGAGCCATCTCACCGGCCCTCTTTCTTTCTTTCTTTCTTCTTTCTTTCTTTCTTTCCTCCTCTTGCTTGCTTGCTTGCTTTCAACTATAAATTTTCTTCTAAGGTTGAATGGCTCAAACCAGAGTTCAAGGCCAGCTTGGGCAACATAGCTAGACCTTTCTCAAAAACAAAACCTAAAACAAAAATTAAAAAAAAAAAAACAAAGAAAATGAGAGATTTACCTGCTACAGATAACAGCAGTCAGCATGCCCTCTTTGTGGGGAGGTGCGCTGCACAGGTTTCTAGAGGGCCTCCCTCCGCGCCTGCCACAGTCTGAGACAACTTCTTTTCCTGTCTCTGGAACCCTACGCTCCTTATGAAAGACCTCTCTGTGCACTGTGGTCCTGTAAGGAAGTCTTTGTGACTCTCATACACTAAGTTTTGCAGGACAGAAAGTCTCTGTTAAAAGATCCATGCTGAAATCACAGAGAGTTCTCATCTCCTCTAATGGAGCACGTTTTTTTTTTTTTTTTGTCTTCTTTTATGGCTATATAGGAGATATAGAAAGATATGCATTGAGCAACATCTCTAGCCTTTTTTATTTTGAGACAGGCTCTTGCTAAGTTGCCCAGGCTGGCCTGGAACCTGGGATCCTCCTGCCTCAGGCTGCCTATTAGCTGGGGTTACAGGTATGCACCATTATACCTAGTTGAATTAATTGCTTAAGAAATAGAAATAGGGGCTGGTGAGATGGCTCAGCGGCTTAAGCACCTGCCCAGCAAGCGCGAGGGCCCGAGTTCGACTCCTGGAACCCACATACGAAAAAGGGGCCGGTGATATCGCTCAGCGGCACGGGCGCCTGCTGGCGCGCGAGGTCCTGAGGTCGACCCCCCGGTACCCACAAAAAAAAAAAAGAAATAGAAATAGAGGTAAATAAAAATAAGGGGGCCGGTGAGATGGCTCAGCGGCGTAAGCGCCTGCCTTGCAAGCGCGAGGGCCCGAGTTCGACTCCCGGAACCCACATACGAAAAAGGGGCCGGTGATATCGCTCAGCGGCACGGGCGCCTGCTGGCGCGCGAGGTCCTGAGGTCGACCCCCCGGTACCCACAAAAAAAAAAAAAAAAAAGGGAGAGATCCTACTATCCAGGAAGACAAGAAAACAAAAACAAAAACAAAACAGCCAAAACCCCTCACTATTGATGTTTTTGCTATGCATCCTTCCTGTAATAGAACACTGGGCTGGGCAGAAGCTGGAGCTCAGACCTCTCTGGAGAGGGAAGACACCTCCTCTCTTGCAGATGGCCTGTGTTTGCTGGCATCTGGTGTTTCCCCCTTTATTCTTGTTTGTTTGTTTGTTTTTTGAGACTGGGTCTCACTATGCAGTTCAAACTGGCCTCACTATGTAGCCCAGGCTGGCCTCGAACTCATGGCAATCCTCCTGCCTCAGCCTCCCAAGTGCTGGGATTATAGGCATGTACCACCATGCCTGGCTTCCCCATTTATTCTTTTTTTTTTTTTGTGGGTACCGGGGGTTCAACCTCAGGACCTCGCGCGCCAACAGGCACCCGTGCCGCTGAGAGATATCACCGGCCCCTTTTTTGTATGTGGGATCCGGGAGTCGAACTTGGGCCCTCGCGCTTGCAAGGCAGGCGCTTACGCCGCTGAGCCATCTCACCGGCCCCCATTTATTCTTTAGAGGGGAAAAGAGGAGGTTTTTGGTGCAGAGGAGCCTGGGGATGGGAGAGGGAGGACAATTTCTAGAATTGGCTGCTGGCTGCTTTCTTGTGCCACCCATGGCAGCTGGGGGACACCATGGGCAGCAGCACATGGCCGGAACTGAGGAGAGGTCCCCTGCCAGCTTGTTGCCCAGTGGTGGCGCTGGCAGGTGAAGCCATGCCTGTAAAAAGGGTGGCTGAAGCTGCATCTGGGATCCCAAAGAAAAGGCAAGAATTTTCCAGATGAGGCTAGGGAAGGACTGAGGTCCTGCAGTCAGAGAGGGCATCACTCGAACTGCTTCTCACACTTTAATAGGCACACCAGTCACCCAGGGAGCTTGCTTTTAGAAAGCAAACACACACGAAATATATTTTTATGACCTTTTTTAATATTTCATTTCTGGGGATGGAACACACCCTAAGGCAAGTTCTCTACCCTGATGATTTTTTAGTTTTAATGTTGTAAACAACAGCAGTATATTTACAGAGAAACTATTACATTGCTGTTTCATGAATAACAGAATAAATTCGTGGGATATTTTGGGGTGGTATCACTCAGGGAACAATGAAAACCAGAAGGGCTTTCTTTAGCCTATGATGATTTAAGCAGCATATTCTTCTACTCTGTGGAAACAAAGGGAAGAAATCTATTATTTGTCAAAGAGTGCAAGCAATGTGCTATGTTGCTTTGAATTTTGTTTTTGAAAAAAATTAATTTTTAAATTAATTTTTAAATTTTGGGGGGACTGGTGTGTAGCTCAGTGGCAGAGCACTTCCCTTGCATGCACAAGGTCCTGGGTTCCATCCCTAACCTGCAAAAACAAACGAACAAAAAAGGTTCAGATTTTTTAAGTGTACAAATTGGCATTTTTTAAATTTATTCACAATGTTCTCCAACCTTCACCACTATCTAATTCCAGAACATTTGCATCGCCCCGTACCAACCTCCTTCTTCCCAGCCCATGCCTGACACTACTTTCTGTCGCTATGGATTTGTCTTACCTGTGCATTTCATGTAAACACAATTCAAGGCCTTTGTACCTGGCTTTCACGGAACCACAATATTGTCAGTTTATCCATGTCATAGCTTTTATCCATATCATCCCTTTTCATGGTTGAATAATATTCCACTGGATAGGGAGACTATAATTTCTGATCAGTTGATGTGGGAGCTTGCATCTTAAATACATATTCTGGAAGTCCAGCATGGTGGCACATGCTTGTAAGCCCAGCATTCAGGAGGCTGAGGGAGGAGGATTGCCACGAGTTCAAGGACAGCCTGGGCCATGTAGTGAGTTCAAGGCCAGTCTGAACTGCATAGCGCGACTCTATCTCAAAAAAACAAAAATAGGCTGGGCATGGTGGTACATGCCTGTGATCCCAGCACTTGGGAGGCTGAGACAGGAGGATCGCTGTGAGTTTGAAGTCAGGCTGGGCTACTGTGGTGGATTCACAACTGGTGGTCAGCTTGTAACACCCAGCTGAACTGAATCAGTGTGGTGCTGGGTGTAGAAGGCCCACCTGAGGATTGTTGCCAACAACATAAAAAGGAGAACTGGAGAGGAAGAGGGGGTGCAGTTGGTGTTCCTGGAGGAGCTTGTCGTGCTGGCTTTCCTGATATGAACTCGGCTGTTCTCAACGTCGAAGGAGCTCAGGATCTCGGCATTGCTGAGAATGGCTGTGGTTCTTTTGGGGGGAGCTCTGGTTGTTCGAGCATTGCTTCCTGGCTCCAGAAGGGAAGATGGTGTGCTGTTCAATCTCCTGGAGGAGCGCACACTGGCTTTCCTGATATGAACTCGGCTGTTCTCATCATTGGAGGAGCTCAGGACCTCGTTGTCACCAAGGATGGCTGTGGCACTTTCTTGGGAAGTTCTGGTCCTTAGTCTGAGCGTCACTTCCTGGCTCCAATGCAGACCACTCAGCCTGCTGACACAGATCCTTCAGCCTGCGGGCACAGACTTTCTAGCTTCCTCCACTGTCCTTTGGGCCTCCCCAGTGCAGATCTGTGAAACAGACTTGCATGAGACATTGTTGTGAGATTTGGGCCTCCAGTTGGACTCATGGAGGACATTGCTGTGGGATCCAGGCCCTCATCTGGATTCTTTGGGTCTTTAGTGTGTGGACAGACTTTCTGCACCCTTTTGTATATGACTCTTTGGGTGACTATTATAAAGTAATCCTGTAAATTATGTGTCCTGTATTATATCTTTTCCCTTGCAAACCCTGACCACAACAGCTACAAAGTGAATTCAAGGCCAGTCTGAACTGCATAGTGAAACCCTTTCTCAAAAAAGACAAAAAACAAAACAAACATACTCTGGCTCAGCAGGTCTAGGATGGGCCCTTTCCACATTTATAAGAAACTCTCAAGAGTTGCTAGATCCTGCTTATTCCAATACCACACATTGAGTACTGGGGATTACTACTAAGCCTACTTTTTAGACTTAGTGATCTCAGATATTAATGTAGATATGAACCATGACATACTGATTAAACATACACATACACAGTTAAATAAGAATGGAAAATTGGTGTGGTGGCACACACCTGTAATCCCAGCACTCTGGGAGGCTGAAAAGAAGGATTATGAGTTCAAACCCAGCCTGGGCAATTGACCAAGACTCTATCTCAAAATAGAAAAATAAAAAAGCTGGGCACTGTGGCGCACACCTATAACCCTAGCTCTCAAGAGGCAGGAGGATCAATGTGTGTTGGAGGCCAGCTGGGGCTACACAGCAAGACCCTGTCTGGAAAAAAAAAAAAAAAAAAAAAAAAAATGGAAGGAAGAGCAAATAAGCAGGCTGGGCATGCAGCTCAAGTGTGAAGACCTTGGGCTCAATCCCAGTACCACCAAAAACAATTTAAAAATAAATAAACTAAGAGCAGAGCCAGGCTGCTGATACTGTTTATTGCTGGGCTTCTTTACCATACTCAGGAACATAATGACTTAGGCAAATAAGTGTGCAAAAGGGTCAGGGTCCCTCCGGTCTACACCCAGCCAGACTCTGAGTCCCAGCCTGCTCTGTGCAGCGCTTCATCAAGCACCTGTCACAGCTAATGAGGCCTGGGATTGGTCTTCAGCACAGAGTTCTGCTGTAACCCAAGCCACTGCTCATCACGAACACATGAAAGAACTTTTGTTTCACAGCCTGAACTTGACCTTAGCAAACTTTTTGTTTTGTTTTTTTTGAGATAAAGTCTCACTATGTAGCCCAGGCTGGCCCTGAATTCCAAGATTCTCCTGCCTCAGCCCCCTGAGTGCTGGGATTATAGGCATGCGCCACAACTGCCAACATCAGCAATCATTTTTAAGCACTGGTACCTGTAAGGTTCCAAGTCAGACTGACTCTCCCAGCCCCCAACCTGCTTGCCAGCACAAGCACTACCCTCTGTGGGGGAACTCAGCTCAGTACCGAAGTTGTCATAGGCAAGCACAGGATGTTGTGGAGGAGGCAAGATAGAACAAGGAATTTTGTAGGTCCTGGGGACATCTGGGGACATCTGGAAACACCTGAGAATTTACACCGGACACTACAGCTCCTGCCACTTCCTCATGCCAGATCTCACTGGGTGTTTCAGATCAGGTAAGACCCCCAATTTCTCTCTCCCTCTTTCTTCTTCCCCCTAAGCCTGCATCCAAAATGATCTGAAGCCAGGCAGCTCCCCATTTCCCACCATGCTGACTAAGCCTCCCCCACCCCCACAGCCTGCCATGGGCAGCAGTTTTCAGCTCCCAAAGCCACCAATTTCGATTTCGGCTCCTCAGGTTTTTCTGCTCTGAAATTTAACCCCCTCTGCACTGAACCTCCTGCCTCTTACAGTCGACTGCTTCCCAGTTCTGTTCTCTTCTCTCACCCCCGGGACAGAAAAAGGCTTGCTTCTCTTTCCACGTTCGTAAACCTAGTGCTACTCATGGTTGGACACTCCTCGGGGAGACTGGCTCCCCTTGGTGACTGACCGACTGCTATGACAGCTCTTGGACACTCACCCACGTTCCCTTAGGGCCTTGGCTTAAACTGAAGACATTCGGTATAGGCCCTGTTGCCACTCTCATTTTGCCACACCATGTGTGACAATTACCTTTCTCTGCTCCCAGTGGGAGATTCTCCTTCCTCCTTCTTCTCCCACAACTCTCTCTACACTCAAATTGAACACCGTCCATCTCCCCCTGTCTCTACTAACTCCTCCACCTCCCTCTTGATCTAAAGCCCAAATGGCTCTCAGTGACCAGAGCACAATACTTTTAATTTTTCCATAACCAATAATTAACAGAAGAGTTTGCTTTTGTTTCTTGATTGCTAAATTATATTAGGTAATCATAACTGTCATTCTTTTTTTTTTTTTTTTTAATATGTGGGTACCGGGAGTCAAACTCAGGACCTCACACATGCCAGGCAGGCGCTTATGCCGCTGAACTATATCACCGGCCCATAACTGTCATTCTTGTTTGCCACTGTTTGCACTGTTTATAAATCACATTTTTTTTTTTTTTGTGGGTACTGGGGGTCGACCTCAGGACCTCGTGTGCCAGCAGGCGCCTGTGCCGCTAAGTGATATCACCGGCCCTTTTTTCATATGTGGGTTCCGGGAGTTGAACTCGGGCCCTCACGCTTGCCAGGCAGGCGCTTATGCTGCTGAGCCATCTCACTGGCCCTATAAATCACTTTTTGACATTTCTTTAAAGGGATGTTTTGCTTTTGTGGATGAGGTCTTTTCCTCTGCCATTCGCTTCCACCGTGATGTCTCACTGCCTCACAGGCCAGCCGGCCATGGACTGAGACCTCAGAAACTGTGAGCCAAAGCGAACCTTTCCTTGGGGATTTTTGTCAAGGTGACAGAAAGCTGATTAACACAGCTGACTTCCTCCAAACTCCACAGCCATTAGCTGTCAGGGAGACATCAGCACAACCCACTGTCACCCACCAGCCCCCCACCCCAGCACTCTCATCTAGTTAGAGTCACAGCTGCCACATGGATGGTGGCACAGTTCAGCTGAGAAACAGGCCCCAGCCTTCCGCACAAATGATCATTGCCACTCCTTGGTGTTGGCCTCGGCCAAGAGCCTCCTCTCTGGGGCCCTCGGCAGCTTTCTGTGATGGCCTCAGGACCTGGTGACAGGCTCCTCTCTTCCTCAGTGGCACTAAGCCAAGGTCCCTCCTCGCTGAGCCCAGGGATGTGGCCACTTAGGGGCCTCTGACTCCTCCTGCTCCATCTCTCCCTCGCCCTCCCAAGAGCAGGCACTGCCCTGTTTCCCTGCTGCCTCTGCTCTACTTGCTGCTTCCTGTTCCTTGTCTACCTCATCCCTCAGTCTGGACCCCAAGGCTGACTTTTCCACCCCATTCCTGCTAGTGACCTCAAGTTCCTGTTCTCCAACTTTCACATCTACCCACAGGTCTGGGCATTCTGGGAGCAGGGGATTCCTCTCCTGCAAATTTCAGCCTGGCCGAAGTGCCCTCTACATTGCCCAGCCGGAGTGGGTAGCAGCCAGCAGGCCTCCCTACAGCCCATCCTGCTTGTCCTTTCCTCCCAGCTGCCCAAAGCCCTGCTACCTGCCTGGCCTGGGGAGACAGGAAACCAGAACAGGGACCCAGACATGGTGCACTCAGTGCCCTGGGCTGCCCCGCCTTGGAGAGACTCTGTGCTGCCCCCATCTCTTCTTTCCTGAGACCTGCCTGATTCTGCCTCCCCAGTGCAAACATTTTAAGAGTCCATTGGGAGCCTATTAGGAGAAATGATTGATTGCCGGGCGTGGTGGTATAGTCGGAGGGCCTGGAGGCCGCATTACCTTGGTGGGACCGTGCAGGGGCGTCCGAGAGCGACACCTCGTGGTGCTGAAGAGTAATGGCAGGCACAGCTGAAGTCCAGGCTCGGGACGCCTGGGCTCCTGAGCAGGTGTGAATGCGCCCGAGACCCTGAGCGGATCACACAACCCCGTAGCCGCGGCAGCCCGGGAGAAACGGCAGCTCCAGTAAGCAGGCAACTGGCTAACTCAGGAGTTAAAGGATAGAGCTCGTTTTAGTTTCATTTATTTTGGGGAAACATTTAAACACATCCTGATTGTATGGTACAGGTAATATAGGCCATATTGATATGCATAGAAAAATGAATAAATGGAAAGTCCACAATGATAACAGAGGCTATTTTGGGTGTTGAGATTATACATTAATTATTTTTATCTGTTTAATATCTTTTTTAGTCATGTGTGGTGGTGCAAGTCTGTAATCCCAGCACTCTCGAGGCTGAGGCAGGAAGATCTCTGAGAGTTTGAGGCCAATCTGGGCTACCTAGTGAATTCAAGGCCAGCTTACACTACATAGGGAAACCCTGTCTCAAAAAACCAAAAACCAGGGCCGGTAAGCGCCTGCCTTGCAAGCGCGAGGGCCTGAGTTCGACTCCCGGATCCCACATATGAAAAAAGGGGCCGGTGATATCGCTCAGCGGCATGGGCGCCTGATGGCGCGCAAAGTCCTGAGGTCGACCCCCCGGTACCCACAAAAAAAACCCACCAAAAACCAAAACCAAGACCAAAAAAAAAGGAGCGAGAGAGAGAGCATGAGCAAGAGAGAGATATTTAAACTATTATAGAGATATAATATCTATATTATAAAATATAGATAGCACAAATACTTATCTAGGTCCTCATCTGTAAACATTTTAATTATTTCTATGTCTTGTTAAAAATACTGCTACAATAAACACTTTAAAATATATCTTTGCATATTTTTATAATTGTATCAAAACTACCAACTCACCTGTGTATTTTCACATTTAAAAATTGTTGCCCATACCAAATACCACAGGAGAAATATCATATTTATATTTGTTTTGATTGCATTTTTAAAATTACTAGTGAAGTCATCCGAGAGATGCAAATTAAAACAATGCTGAGATTCCATCTCACCCCAGAAAGAATGGCTGTTATCAAGAAGTCAACTAATAACAAATGCTGGAGGGGCTGTGGGGAAAAAGGAACCTTTCTCCACTGTTGGTGGGAGTGTAGACTGGTGCAACCACTGTGGAAATCCGTGTGGAGACTCCTCAAAAAACTGGGATTGGAGGTCCCATTTGACCCAGCTATTCCCCTTCTGGGTATCTTCCCAGAAGAATTAAAAACATCGTACCACAGTGATATATGTGCACCCATGTTTATAGCAACACAATTTGTAATAGCTAGATCGTGGAAACAACCCAAATGTCCATTAACCGAGGAATGGATAAAAAAGATGTGGTACTTCTATAAAATGGAATACTACTCAGCCATAAAGAAAGATAAACTGGAAACTTTTATAGGTAAATGGATGCAACTCGAGAAAATACTCACAAGTGAAATAAACCGGATGCACATCTGTAAAAAAAAAAAAAAAAAAAAAAAGAAAGATTCCCTAAACAAAGTCTGGACTTGGTGGTGTAACCAAAGAATTTTTTGCTTTCCCTCTACTTTACCTGCATTTATCAGCCCTATACATAAAATAAAACTCTCATACAGCATGAACTAAAAAAATAAATAAATAAATAAAATTACTAGTGAGGTTGAGTTTTTTCCCTCTCTGTTATTATGACCTGCTTATTCTTAGCCTTTGCTTGTATTTCCATCTGACTGATCTTTCTTTCTTTCTTTCTTTCTTTTTTTTTTGATACAGGGTCTCACTACCTATAGTCCAGGCTTGCCTTGAACTCACTACATAGCCCAGGCTGGCCTCAAACTCACAGTGATCCTCTTACCTCAGCTTCCTGATTGCAAGGATCACAGGTGTGTGCTACCACACCCAGTTTGACTGCTGGTCCTTTACATCCCCATTTGTATAAACTCATAGTGAGAAATCAGCTTTTTGCATGTCACACATTTTGCAAATATTTTCCCCACTTTTTCCTTTATCTTTCAATTTTACTTATGGCCTTTTATGTGGTGTAAACATTTTTGAATGTATATTTATTTTTCTTCCTGATTTCTGAAAACATTAGTTTTGTCTTTTAAAAAAATTATAGTTGCTCATATAAGTGTGTGTGTGAGAGAGAGAGAGTGGGAGGGAGGGGGAAAGGGAGAAGCAAATCAAATACACAATAGTAAAAGGTCATTTGGGAAACAGTCTTTGGTATCAAACAAGTCTCCGAGGAGGTTTCAAATTCCCAGGTGAACCGGGTGTAGTGGTGCACACCTGTGATCCCAGCGCTGGGGAGGCTGAGGCAGGAGGATCGCTATGAGCTCAAGGCCAGCCTGGGATACATAGCAAGACCCTGTCTCAAAAACCAACCAACCAACCAACCAAACAAACAAACAAAAACTCACCAAATTCCCAGACAATGTGGCTCCATAAATCTCATATTAGTGGCTTCAGTATTTGTAACAGAGTTGCTGAGGAGCTGGGGAGATGCAGTCTGGTTTGATGAACAGGTTAGGGAATAACTGGTCCAACCACGCACACTGCTTTCACTGAAGGTTACAGGGTATTTTCTTCTTTCCAATAGCCAACTAACAATTTTCTTCTTCCAAACCAAACAGTGTAGGGACTGTGTATGGAGATATACATGTGAATAAGATGTGGTTGAAAACTGCAGCAAATGTTTATTTTTTTAAAATTTATTATAGTAAAAGACACATTACCACAAATCCCCTCTCACTTCAAACACACTTATCCCATCATTTTTGCCACTTTCTGAAGCAGCTCTGGAAGTCCTCTTCATGAGTATCTTTAGTTGCACTGTCTTGGCTGCCTTGATATCCTGACTTGATTCAAAACATTTACCTGTCACAGTCATTTTGACACTGGGGAAGAGCCAGAAGTCATATGATGCCAGATCTGGGGAATAAGGTAGATGAGGACACGTTGTAATATTTTTATGAGCCTACTTTTCTATTGGATGGCCCTCAGCGGCCCCTGTCACCATATTTGCAACGTGAAAATACATCCTGTAAAGACACTCATGAAAGAGGACTTCCAGAGCTGCTTCTGAAAGTGACAAGGATGGAATAAATGCATTCGAATTGAGAAGGAGTATTTTGAGAATTTGTGGCAATGTGTCTTTTACTGTAAGGCATTTAAAATTTTTAATTTAAAGAATCACTGTTTACTTGATCGCATTGCTCGTATGTGCGTGTGTGCACGTGTGTTTAAAGTATGTATTTCAGGGCTGGTGAGATGGCTCAGCAGCGTAAGCGCCTGCCTGGCAAGCGCGAGGGCCCGAGTTCAACTCCCGGAACCCACATACGAAAAAAGGGCCAGTGATATCGCTCAGCAGCACGGGCGCCTGCTGGCACGCGAGGTCCTGAGGTTGACCCCCGGTACACACCAAAAAAAAAAAAAAAAGTATGTATTTCAGCTTTTTCCTTCTCTCTTTGTTTTTCTATCTTGGTAATCAGTTTGTACTTGTAACAGCCTGGGGAGCATTTAAGACTGTGGAGATAAATCCCCTTGGTAAAGCACACACTGTCCCAAGCCACTCCTGGCGCCACCCTTGTCTCTGGGGACTACTCCACGCGAGGGCTGCCTCTGAGGCATTTTGTATGGCCCAGAACACTCTGTGCCTTCCCAGAAATACCCTGAATGCAGCAGCTCAGCAGCAGGCATGGGAACTGGCTAGAGCTTGAGAATCCATCCTCCTCCCTCCTTCTGGCACAAAGGGGCTGGAACAGGACTTGGGGACTACCCAGCCAGCACAGAAGAATTTAGAAAAAAGTCAGCAGCCTATAGGACTGAGGTCCAAATACCCTCTCTCCATCACATGAAATGCAAACCATTCATAAAAAGCAAGAAAGCAATGGCCTTGGGGGTTGAAACAGTTCTACTTTTAAAAATCCTGTTCTCCCGCTTCTTTTCACTGGGGTATATATCATGTTATACTTAATTTCACAATTGTTACATTATTACAATTGCCACAACTGTGGCATTTTCTTGGGCTGAATTTCATTCCTTCTTCAAAATAAATGCTTCCCTGGTCCCTATTCCCCAGTTTCTCCCCCGCCCCCGCTTTTTTCTTTTGTGATATCAGGGATGGTACCCAGGGCCTTCACAGCAAGCTACATCCCCAGCCCTGTTTTCCTTTTTTCATTTTTTATTTTGAGATAGGGTCTTGCTAAATCACTAAGTTACCCACCCTGGGCTTGAACTTGTGATCCTCCTGCCTCAGCCTCCTGAGTGGGGAGCAGCCAGACCCAATTTTCTTTCTGTGTACACCCAGAGGATGGGCTTGTGATTTAGACTCAGAAAACCAAGTATTCTCCCTCTCCTAGCACTTGGAAATTTGAGCGAGGAGGGCAGGGAAACAGAGCTGGCTATAGTATTGTCACCAGATGGGGTTTGAGGACAGTCCCCAAAGAGGAAATGGGGAACCCCAACTCACCCGACCATAGAATAAGTTCACTGATTCTTGTCACAGTAAATAATGTTTTTTCAGGAGTCGTCGGTAGGAGGCACAGGAGAGACTTATTTGAAAGAAAAAGTACACATTGGAAGGGAGCGCAGGCATTCAGAGAGTGAGCCATGTTGCGGCCTGGAGTTGCGGTGTTGGGGACAGAAGTCTGCGGAGTCTGTGCAGGGATGGAAAGCACAGGCTCACCTTTCAGGTGAAAGGCAATGGCCCTTTCTACAGGTGAAGGGTGACAGCCTACGGCAGCGAAAGGCTGGTTTTTCAGGTCAGAGGGGACGGCGACTCCTCACAAGGGAAAAGGGCATTTTTTACAGGCGAAAGAAAAGCACTGGCCCAGAATCCAATTTACAGTTGTATTGTGATTGTAAGGCTCTTAGGTTTGGTTTTGTCCTGTTTTGTGGAGTTACTGGGATTAAACCCAGGGTATTTGCACCAAGTGAGCTACCTCCCCAGCCCTTTTTACAATCTTTATTTTAAGATAGGATCTCACGAAGTCGCTGAGTCGCCCAGGCTGGACTGGAACTTCAGATCCCCTGGCTTTAGCCTCCCTGAGTGGGCCACCACCACGCCTGGCCTTTTTTTTTTTTTTTTTGCATGAGTTTCCTGGAAAGAAAAAAAGCTTGAGTAACTTTTATTTTTTACTTTTGGAGACAGAGTATGTATAGTTCAGGCTGGCCTTGAACTCACTATGTAGCTCAGGCTGGCCACAAACTCACTGTGATCCTCTTGCCTCAGCCTCCCAAGGGCTGGGATTACTCACACTACTCCACCCAACTTGAGTAACTTTTAAAATTATGATTTTTCCTTGTCTCCTTTCTACCTATGTTTATTTTTTCTATCCTATCTCAGTATCAGCAGGGCTTCTGGGGTACGCAAGTGGGATTGTTTCAAATTAGAGATTGTTTTTGTGGTTCTTAGGACCTCCCGCTTTGTTTTTTCAGTTCCCAACTGTTCTCTGAACAAGCTCTTGACTCCTACCTACTCTGTGAGTACCCTGACAGTCTTTCCAGTAAGTTCCTTTTGTTTCAATTAACAGTCATTGGCTGAAGCTTTTAACCAAGACCCCTCCTCCTTGCTAGAACTGAGCCTCTCTCTTACCCTTGGTGAGTGGAGAAAGGAATTGCCTGGAGGAGCAGCCCTGAACTTGGATGTGTTCCAGACTTGCCTCACTGTTCCAGGCCAGTCTCAGTGACTGGCTGGGATACAAAGACCATTATGCTATGAGCTGTTCTTTGTTCTTTTTTTTTTTTTTTTTTTTGTGGGTACCGGGGGTCGAACTCAGGACCTTGCGTGCCAGTAGATGCCCGTGCTGCTGAGCGATATCACTGGCCCTTTTTTCGTATGTGGGTACCGGGAGTCAAACTCAGGACCTCACGCTTGCCAGGCAGGCGCTTGTGCCGCTGAGCTATCTCACCGGCCCCTCATGAGCTGTTCTTAAATGTGACTTACTCTCTGTCTCACTGGGACAGTTGACATTAGCCAAGGCCAGCTTCCCGGAGTATCAGTCACAGGGCAGGGATAGCTGGCTCTACGATCCTCCTGTAACAAACGGGTGCCAAGTCCGAAGGTTGACTTGGGATGGGAGCAGAGATGAATGGATTCTGGTTGTTAGAAAGTATCAGCTGTGCATGACCCAGCTCCTCAGCTCTTTTTCTTTTTGTGTACATTTCCATTCCTCCCGAGGATGGACAAGTGGAAAAACAAATCTTTGTCAGTAAAAGGCTATACCCCAAAGTCACTGTCCTCTATCATTCCTGGATCACCTTTAGGAATGCTGGCCTCTATGGAAGAGTCAGAAATTTGCTCTGGACACTTAGTGTAAGTAAACTTCTCAGACCGGCCTGAAGATGGCGCTGTTTGCACATGGTCAGTTACTGCTAACACCTCCCTGCGCCAACTCAAGCAAAAAGACCTGCTGCTTCGCACGTGGGATCCGTATTAATTAAAGGTTAATTAGTGAAAATCAGGCGAATTTCAAGTGACCTTTGAAATGGTGCAGCGGACTTTCTAGCACAAAACTAAGAATCTATAAAAAGACAAAATGTAGCCTGGGGCTGAAAGACAAGAGTTAGCTGGGGATTACGCCTGTAATCCTAGCATTTGGGAGGCTGAGGCAGGAGAATTGAGACCCTGTCTCAAAAATAAAATACAATAATAAAAAAGGGCCGAGATGTAACTCAGTGTGAAGATCCTGGATTCAATCCCCGGTATCGGAAAAAAAAAAAAAATCAACTCCCATTCCTACTCACCCTGTGCAGGGATTAAGGAGCAATCCGGTGATGAGTACTAAATGGAGCCGTCGAACAGGTGTGCTAGGGAAGGTTCCTCTGCCTGGGGCGGTGATGAGAGGGCAGACTCCAAGCGGGCTGTGGAAGCCTGGAGATCCCAGGCGGAGAGGGCGGGGCTTTCCTGCACACGCAGGAAGACCACGTGTGAAAACAAAGGGGTGTGCAAAACTGGATACACGTGCACAGCTACAAACAGCGAAGATAGGCGCGGGCTTGGGCGACGGGGACTTTTCCTGCGTACACTTCTCTCGTGCCAAGGTCTGCCCTTCCCGTCGAGAAGACCAACACTGTCACTTGCCACACAGTTTTCGAATGAAAAGGATTTTCAAGTTCGCCCATCCGACATTACTTTTTACAGGCAAATACACGGAGGCCGCATAGAAGTGAGACCAGTCTCGGGTTGCCGCCTCGGGCAACACTGGGGTAGCGACGGCTAGCCCGGGGCTTCTCTGCCTCAGGCCCTCCTGCGCTGCACAGGCTTTTCTCAGCTCGGCTCCCGGCACCGCGGTCAGGTCGTCTTCGAGCGGACTACATCTCCCACAATGCCTTGGGCCCGCCTCCCTCCCGCCGTCCGGCGGGGTCGCTGTCTCCACCAATAGAAAAGTAGAGATTCTAGAGGACGTTCTTAGCAGCCAATGAGCGCGGCGGTGGGCGTGGTCCTCCGGTCCATTGTTCTCGGTGCCCCACGGGTTTGAGCTTAGGTGAGTGCGGAGGGGCCTGGCTGGTCGCGGGTGCGGTTTTGCGCGCGGGGCAGCGGTCGGGGCAGGACGTGGTCCCGGGAGATGTGAGCTGAGGGGCCAGCACGGAGCCGCGCGCGCCGGGGGAGCAGTCTGAGGCGAGAGGTAGCGGGCCTGTAGCCAGTTGGGGAGCCCCGCGGGGGGAGGGGCCTCGGGGGCGCCGTCGGGGGCCCAGCGCTCGGGGCGCCCAGCTCACATCCGCGCGCCGGGCCCGGCGACCCGACCGGACCCCCTCTCCCGTCCAGCCGGGAGGCGCAGGGCTGCTCTGGGGAAGGATGGGCTTTCGACGACACTGCACACGGCGTCCTCGCGGCTCAGATGGGGAAACTGAGGTGGGGAGGGGGCGTGTCTGGTCCCGGCTCTGGCTGAGGACTCGCGGTCTCTGCGGTTTCCCCAGGCTCCCAGTGCTTTGGGGAAATGGACGTTGGGAGCTTTGGTTTTCCTTCTTGTGTAGTTGCTGCTGCAGTCCTGAACTTAAATTGTTTGTAATTCCACTGTTCTCAATACAGTATTTTGTGGAGTCGTCGTCCAGATCTTTTTTCCCCGTGTGTGTGTGTGTGTGTGTGTGTTCGTTTTTAAAGGGAATTGGGGTTTTACTGTGTGTGGTGTTCCTGCCTTGGTAGTTTTGTGTTTATCCATTATTTTCATACCAGGAGGGTTATCTGAAATCATTAATGATGAATAATCTTGTCCGTATAATTTTTAAACTATTAGCCCAGAATGTAGCCTACTAGTGGAATGCTTGCCTAGCATGTTGAGTGCCCTGGGTTAGGTCCCCAGTACTGCAAAGAATAAAAATAGATAAAAACTTTAAAAACTAGTACAACAGTGTAGATGAATCTGTAATTTCACCGGTATGTTTTTGTGCAGGTACAGAACATTTCCCATACTCCTGCAGGTGCCTTTGAGCCCCTTCCTGGACACTATTTCCTAAAGGTAGCCATTATTACTTTAGAATACTTTTTAGTACATTCCACCAAATGGATGCACTGTGATTTATTAACTCTTTTCTCGCTGTTAGTTCTACAGTGTTGGGGTTCAAACCCAGGAACATGCTAGGCAAGTGCTCTTCCCTGAGCTATACCCTAGCCCTGCTACTAGATTTTTAAGGTGTCAACTTGCAATTCGGAGCAATGTGATGGTTGTGTATTCCTTACAAATAAAGTACTCTGCAAAGATGGTTATTTTTTTTTTATTATTTTTTTATTTTAAAGAGAAGAAAAAACAAAACAAATCAAAAGAACAAATTTTCAAAACAACATAATAGGAGGGTAACAATGGTTAATACATTACGTATTACTATCTTTAAGTTAGTTATTCAGGACACCAGACATTAGCATTCAATTGTCCAAACATTATTGGCACAAACCTTACTCTTCAATGAACTAAGTAAAAATGGTAGTGTATCTATCTTAACCATCTTATATATATATATATATATATACAGAGAGACCTCAAGATGGCGGATGAGTAAGAAGCAGGCAGCAAAACTCTCTCTAAAAGTTACCATTGGAACACGGGAATATAGCGACCCAGAAAGCACAGGAGGGGGGGAGATGCCTCCCCGAAACCCAGAAAAGTTCTGAAGCACAATCTGGGACCCCCGGCACCAGTGACGGGTGACTTCCAACAAAGAAGAAGGAAAGAAGGAGCAGACCGCGCGGGCACCTTCTAATATCCCGGGAGTTGGAGCGCCGGCGGAGGCTCAATTCTACGGACACACGGTGGCAGCTGGCGCCCAGGGAGCCCCCACGGAGGATCCTGAGACAGCGGCGGGGCAGGGGAGCGGCGGAGAACGGCGCTGACCGGCGGTGAGTGTCTCTCAGCCACAGCTGCCCCGCGCCAGAGAGCGACCGGCCGGGCGCCATTGTGGGGGGTGTGGCGAAACTCAGAGCAGCTCGGAAACTGCTCTGGGAACTTGTGCTCCGGACAGGGCAGCACAGGGCCTCTCAATTGAGCCCACGAAAGTGTGCTGAGGTCAGCAGGCGAACGAGACTGGACTCTCAGCCACAACTGTCCCACGCCAGAGAGCGACTGGCCCGGCGCCATTGTGGGGGGCGTGGCGAAAAACCAGAGCGGCGGGAACCAGTGCAGGGAACCCGCGCTCCGGACAGCACGCTGAGCCTCTCAGGCCCAGGGATCGTGAAAGGGCGGCGAGAGCGGAGGCGAGCTAGACTGGTCTCTGCCTGAAAGTACGCGCATCTGCTCACCGCCCGCCAGAGGGCGCTCCTGGCTTGCTGGGACTGACCTGCACAGAACAGGACTTTGTCACAAGGTACCTGCCTACAACAGAGTCAACACCTGGAACTGATTCTTTTTATATTTTTTATTTTTATTTTTATTTTTTATTTTTATTTTTATTTTTTTTCTCACTGATTTGTTTTTTTGTTCTGGCGAAGGGTTTTTTTGTTTTTGTTTTGTTTTGTTTTGTTTTTTGGTGGGGTTTTATTTTTGATCTGTCTGTTTTATTGTTTTTATCTTTGTTTTTGTTTCTGTATGTGTATTTGCTCTTTCCTTCGTTATTCTCTCTGGTTTTTTATATGAGTGTAAACAGCGCCTCTAACTTCTTTGTGATTGTGGTTGTGATCTGTTCTTCCTTTTATCCCTTCCTTCTCTTTTTACCACCTGTCCTCTGCACTAGTGTCCCAATTTTAGTGGGATCCCTCTTGGTCCTCTAACCTTACATCTAATTCCTTCCTCTTCTCCCAATACTCTATTTCCTCCTTAACTCATCTTAAATTTAAACTCCTCAAGGAAAAATTGACATACATAGGACTTGTATACTGCATATAATTTTTCTGGTGTGTTTTAGATTTTGTTATATAACCGCAACTCTATACAGCTAAAAGTGGTAAATAACTGGTTAGCTCAGTCTGTCATTTTTTAGGCTGTGTTTGATGCTTTAGTTAACATTATAGCCAAATGTGAAATAATTGTTCTAAACATCTTTCCTTCCTGATATTTCATGATTGAGATTGACTAAGGGACACAGAAAATACAGTGGCACAGTACCAAAGAATCAAGGACTGGGCCAAACAGGTAGCAACTTCGCATACCCAACGAATTGAAGAGGTAGGATCTGGCAGAAAGCTCAAAACCTAAAAGCAAGCTCCACTTGGAAGATACTGCAGAGAAGTAGTCATCTTCTAAAGATCTTAAACACTAGCAATAAAGTAACCTACTATAGGTAATTTGCAAACATCACCCCAGGAATTAAAGAAAGAAAAAATGAGACGACACTTAAACAAGATGCAACCACACACATCCAATTCACCAAAGGCAAACCTAGGGAGCAACGAGGTGGGACAATCCGAAAGCCACCCACCTGGCCTATCTGAAGTGGTAACAACAAAGCAACTGAATGAGGTTCTGGAAAAAATTAAAACAGAAATAATCTCACAGATAACTGCAGAGATAATGTCTACAATGAAGACCATGCTTAAGGACACTATAGCTGATACAGACAAAAAAATAGATGAACTTAAGAAAACTATAGAAACCATGAATGCTCAGCATAGGAAAGAAATGGAATCTATAAGGCAGATTCAAGCAGATATCCAAGAGATAAAAAATTCCATTGAAAGTATTTGTAGCAGAATAAGCCAATGCGAGGACAGGATCTCAGATATAGAAGACAGGCTTGCAATTAGTGATCATGAAATGGAAAAATTCTTAAAAATAGCAAGGGACCATGAAAAATCAATTCAGCAGCTGCTAGATGACTCAAAGATAAACAACTTAAGAATAATTGGAATAAATGAAAAAGCAGGAGATAGCATCAACGACATTAAAACCTTGTTCAAAGACATAATCAGGGAGAACTTTCCTGGAAGAGAAAAGGAATTTGACACCCCTATAAGTGAAGCTTTTAGAACACCAACTAGACATGATCAAAAAAAAACTTCAGCCAGACATATTATAGTCAAGATCCCAGAAATTCAACAGAAGGGCAGAATCTTAAAAGCTGTTAGGGAGAAGAGACAAATCACCTATGAAGGAAAACCCATCAGAATCACAGCTGACTTTTCAGCACAAACCCTCAATTCAAGAAGAGCTTGGAATGATGTATTGCAAGCTCTAAAGGAAAATAATTTTCAGCCCAGATTGATGTACCCTGCAAAACTATCTTTCAAAATTGATGGAGAAATAAAATACTTTCATGACAAAGAACATCTGAGAAAATTTATGACCACCAAACCAGCACTCCAAAACGTTCTGAAGGACATTCTAGAAAGAGATAGGAACCCCAACAGAAGGAATCCACCAGGCAGGGCAAATAATTAAATAGCCAGAAAGCGGAAAAACAAAGAGTGGGAACCAACAACAGGAAAATATCATGACAAGTCAATACATATCAGTTTTAACCATCAATGTTAACGGTCTCAATTCACCAATCAAAAGGCACAGACTGGCGAAATGGATCAAGAAGCAAGATCCAACAATATGCTGTATACAAGAAACACATTTAATTCAGAAAGAAATTCATAGACTGAAAGTCAAAGGATGGAAAACAATACTCCATGCCACAGGAACCCAGAAAAAAGCAGGGGTAGCTATTCTTTTTGCAGACAAAGTGAACTTCAAGCCAAGAAGGATTCAGAGAGATAAAGATGGTCATTACATCCTCATAAAGGGAACAATCCAAGAGGAAGAGATAACGATCATAAATATATATGCGTCAAATACCAATGCACCCAGCTATATAAAACAAGTACTAAAGGACATGAAAAATCAAATAAGCACTAATACAATTATATTGGGAGATCTCAATACTCCACTGTCACAAAAAGATAGATCAACTGGACAGAAAATCAATAATGAAATAGTAGAACTGAACCAAACTTTTGAACAAATGGACTTAGTAGATGTCTACAGAGTGTTCCATCCCACAACATCAGAATACACATTTTTCTCAGCTGCACATGGGACGTTCTCCAAAATAGACCACATACTAGCTTATATATATATACAATTTTTTTTTCCCTTTCCCTTCTTTCTTTTCCCTATTCCAGTCTCTCTTTCCTTTTGACCAGTTTCTTTTTGATTCACCATATCTATTGTACATTTTGGATCTTATTTACTCTTTCAGTTTCTCATACTAGAGAGATAATACGATGCTTACACATGTGCTTCTGGTTTATTTCACTTATGAGTATTTTCTCGAGTTGCATCCATTTACCTATAAAAGTCTCCAGTTTATCCTTCTTTATGGCTGAATAGTACTCCATTGTATAAAAATACCACATCTTTCTTATCCATTCCTCAGTTGATGGGCATTTGGGTTGTTTCCAAGATCTGGCTATTACAAATTGTGCTGCTATAAACATGGGTGCACATATATCGCTGTGGTACGATGTTTTTAATTCTTCTGGGAAGATGCCCAGAAGGGGAATAGCTGGGTCAAATGGGACCTCCAACCCTAGTTTTCTGAGGAATCTCCACACTGACTTCCACAGTGGCTGTACCAGTCGACACTCCCACCAACAGTGAAGAAGGGTTCCTTTTTCCCCCACAGCCCCTCCAGCATTTGTTATTAGTTGATTTCTTAATAGTAGCCATTCTTTCTGGGGTGAGATGGTATCTCAGTGTTGTTTTAATTTGCATCTCTCGAATGACTAGTGATGTTGCACATTTTTTTGTATATTTGTTTGCCATTAGTATTTCTTCATCTGAGAAATGTGTATTCATCTCAGATGCCCATTTTTGGAGTGGGTCTTTAAATTTGGGAGGTCTGATTTTTTTGAGTTCTTTATATGTTCTCGATAGTAATCCTTTGTCTGAGGAACAGCTGGCAAACATTTTTTCCCACATTGTGGGTTGTCTCTTCACTCTGTTGGTGGTTTCTCTTGCTGTGCAAAAGCTTTTTAATAAGATGAGATCCCAGTTATTGATTCTTTGGGATAGTTCCCGTGCGGTTGAGTTTTTATTCATAAAGTCTTTGCCTACACCAATGTCTCCAAGGGTTTTACCTATCCTACCTTCCAGCAGATTTAATGTTTCTGTTTTAATATTTAGATCTCTGATCCATTTTGAATTTAGTTTAGTGCATGGTGAAAGATATGGATCTAGTTTTAATCTTCGGCATGTGTAGAGCCAGTTTTTCCAGCACCATTTATTAAAGAGGCTATCTTTCTTCCAGGGAATGTGTTTGGCACCTTTGTCAAAGATAAGGTGGCTTAGTATGAAAGATGGTTATTTTTACAGATAAATTGCTGAGGGGCAGCTGGGTTTTGTAACACAAGCCTGTAATCCCATCTAGGAGGCTGAGGCAGGAGGATTGAGAGTTCAAACCCAGCCTGGGCGATTTATCAAAACTCAGTCTCAAAATTAAAAAAAAAAAAAAAAGTTTTTTAAATTAGAAGAGCTGGGGATGTAGCTTACTGTGAAGACTGTGGGTTCAATTACTAGTCACGCACACACAAATTCTGAGGGGCCAAGAGCAGATCAGAGACTATAAACATGTCAAAAACTTTATACAGTTGACTCTCTATAGCCTCAGGCTTGAAAAAAAGTTTTTAAATTGCATCTATTCTGAACATGTAGACTTTTTTCCCTTACTGTTTTCTTGTTTATTTCCTAAGCAGTACAGTATAGCTATTTGCATTAGCACTTACATTGTTTTGGGTATTATATGTACTCTAGAGATGATTTAAAGTACATGGAAAGCCGGGTGTGGTGGTGCACACCTGTGAACCCAGCACTTGGGAGGCTGAGGCAGGAGGATCACTGTGAGTTCGAGGCCAGACTGGACTATGTAGTGAGTTCAAGGCCAGCTTGAACTACATCGCAAGACCCTGTCTCAAAAAAAAAAAAAAAAAAAAAGAAAGAAAATACAGTACATGGAAAGATGTGCACAGGTTATTTGTAAATATTACGCCATTTTATATATGTGTCTTGAGCAGCCACAGATTTTAGTATCTCTGGGGTTCCTGGAACTGTTCCCCTGAGGATACTGAGGACCTCTGTTCTTTAAGGCAGGGTAATAATGAAGTTGAGACATTTGCCATCAGGCGAAGCTCAGAGTGCCTTGAGATCTGATCTGTTGCTAATCTGTAAGATATCCTTATACGACAAGAAGGATGAATGTTATTATCTGTTCAGTGATCACTGAGGTTGAGTGACTAACTTGTATGTTAGGTCAAGGTCACCTGCTCTACAGCAAGTCTGAACTGATTCAGAGCAGGCTAAGTCCTGCATAGTTTTTTTTTTTTTTTTTAACATTGCATTTCTGATACTCATTCTTTGGTTTCTTGGAAAGCACAGGACTGCTATTGTGATTGAATTATTTGTTTATGTATTTATTTTTCCATACTGGGGATTGAACTCAGGGCCTTTGCACTGAACCACATTTCCAGCCCTTTTTATTTTTCATTTTGCAACAAGGTCTTGCTAGGTCACTAAATTGTCCAGGCTGGTTCGAATTTAACAGTCCTCCTGCCTCAGCCTCCCAGAGTTCTGGGATTACATGCATGCACCACTATGTCCTGCAAGAGATAAGTTTTCAAGAATGAGGCATTCTTCCTTTGAGAGGAATCTGGAAACTGTTGGTTTATGGATGTAAGGATCACTTGCTGGGCTAACCCGGGCTGCTGTGAGTTGTTTTTAGGACACTTAGTGGCTCTGGTTCTCTGTCTTAATTCTTGGCAGGACTTCTTGTTGAGATTTGAAGGAGGTATCTTCTCGGAGAGCCTGGCTGGAGAAGGCAAGGCTCAAGGCCTGAAGCCTGGGTGATCGTTTATGAAGGTGGATGATGGCTGCAGAGGCGCCAGCAGCAACTGTTCCCCTGAGCCCTTCGGTCCAGGTGCCTCCAGAGGAAGAAGACCAGGAGGAGGCGGCGGCAGCCACCACTGTGGTCTTGGAGGACGACTCCTGGGTTCAGGAGGCCGTGCTGCAGGAGGATGGCCCTGAGTCCGAGCCCTCTGCCCAGGGTGCTAGCAAGGGTGGCCTTCAGGAGGAGCCAGCAGCAGGGGGACCACAGAGTGCACTTGGCCACCTCCGAGAACTCTGTCGACGTTGGCTGAGGCCGGAGGTGCACACAAAGGAGCAGATGTTGACCATGCTGCCAAAGGAAATTCAGGCCTGGCTGCAAGAGCATCGGCCTGAAAACAGCGAGGAAGCAGAGGCCCTGGTGGAAGACTTGACCCAGACCCTTCGGGACGGTGGTAAGGTGCACAACCTCATGGGGCCCACAGTGGAGGAGAGGGTAGAATCCAGGACAGTGCAGCGGACAGCGCCTTCCCTCTACTCTGTCCCTGTGCCAGTCAGCCTGTTCTCTCCCCTTTAATGCCCGTGTTGTGTGTAGTGCTAGCTCTGCATTTCAGAGCAGGAGGGGCTCAAGGACTATGCTTGGTGCTACATGAGCATAGTGGGCACAGGTTTTCTACTTACACGTTTATTTGGAGCAGTTGGGAAGTTGGTAGGGGTTATGGGAAGAAGGGCTGAAGGCCCCTATGAACCATTCCTTGGCACCTTTGCTTAGTTCTGCAACGAACGTTCAGATAGTTCCAAATAACTAGAAGAAAAGTCCAATTTGTTCAAAGTGATTGTGTTTTAGGAAACCAAGATAAATAACAAGGAAACCAGCTGATACCTAGGGACTTTCTGTGGTATAAAGTCATCTTGGGGGCCGGTGAGATGGCTCAGTGACATAAGCACCTGCCTAGCAAGTGTAAGGTCCTGAGTTCGACCCCAGTACCCACACACACACACAAAAAAAAGTCATCTTGGACTCTTAAAATTTTAGTTCCAAACTTGAGCTCTTTTGAATGGTTACTGTTTTTGTCTCCTCTGTCACTAGTTAGTTGAGGGATCCTGGCTTGCTGTCTCATCACCCTGTCCGCCCTTGGCTTCGGGTGTAAACTGGACTCACTTGATTGGCAGATATGTACTTCAGATCTGCCTGTGCCCCGGGATGGTTTCAGGGCCTGTGGATATGGCTGCTGTGGTGAAGTTCAGAGAAAGGAGCGGGAGGAGAGGTCAGCGAAGGCTTCGGGGGAGAAGTCAAATGTAAGTGGGAGGTTGCAGGATGGCATGGAAAGTCATAGGGAGGAGGCTGCGGCCACTGAGAGGAGGGACCGGGGTGGTGTGTTCCTTCCCGTGACAGTGGGGAGAGCTGGCTGGAAGGGGAAAGTGCTTTTAGGAGGTGATAGGAGTTTGGGGGAAGGGCAGTGGAGGCTTGGACTGACCAGCATTGGCCCCAACAGGTTCCAGACAGAGGGCCTACAGAACCTGGGAGGAAGTGGAGTACAGCAACAGGAAGAAGTGTGATTAGGGGAGGGGCAGGCTGGAGGCAGGAGAGCAGCCAGGGAGCTGCCTGCTCATGTCGTGGGGTGTGCAGTGATAGGGGTCAGCCCGAGATGGGACAACAGGGGAAGAGGGTGACATTGGACACGTGTGAAAAAGAACTAATTATAGCAACAGCTAGCATTTTTTCCAGTTCTTTCTGCAGGCCAGGCAATGTGCTTAGCATCTAATATGCAAAACTCATGTAAAACTTCATCACTTTGGGAGATAAGCTGGATTTTCATGGCCAAAGAAGTTTGGTAATGTAGCCCAGGCTGGCCTCAAACTCGCAGCAATCCTCCTGCCTCAGTCTCCTGAGTGCTGGGATTACAGGCGTGTGCCACCACTCCTGGCCCCAGTTTAAAATCTTAAGAAAAATTAAAATCTCTCATCCTGTTTCAAGATTTTTGTTTACTCAACTCCTGATGGATATAAGAAGTTTATAGTGAACTTCCGGATCTTTAGACAGATAAGATACAGCAGAGGGGTTGAGGGCCGGAGAGAAGACTGCGGGGTGGTTATTTAGGTGGGGAGGTCAGCAGGGCACCAGTCTCAGCAGTGTCTGAGGTGATTACAGTTCTCACCACTGGCTTGCTGTAGGGCCTTGTGCCTTACATCTTTCGCCGGACATCTGACAGTGAGACCCGCTCCAGACCTCCTCCTCTTAGACTGTCTTTGTGGGACTTCATTTGTTGCAGATTCCCCCACCTTCCTCGTGATTGCCCCAATCTCTGCACTTTACTTCATCATTTCTCAAACATTTACTCAACCCCGCACTGCCTGACCTCTGTTGTGTGTGCCCAGCACAGGATATTTGGACATGTTTGCCCAGTGGAGGACATGTTGGGGCCTGGTTAGATGGTGGTGGTTTAATGTTTGACCAGCAGACACCTGCAGGTGCTCACGTTTCCAGTGCTTTTCCTGCCAATAAGTCCAGAGCTTTAGTGACAGTTTGTGTGGCAAAGCTCATCTCTGCTTGCGAATATTAACCCCATCCGCAGCCTTGATTCAGGCTCTTGGGATTTCTCACCTGGGTTTTGCAGCAGCCTCCAAACCGAACCTACCTTCATCCTCTTCCCTCAACTCTGAAGCTCTTTCCTCCCACCAGTGATCCACTTAAAATCTCCCTGCACTCCTGAGTATCTGCCACAGCAGGCAGGACCTCCTCCTTCTTTGTGGGACCCGTGGTCCTGTGGGACCTGGCTGAGACCTCCCCAGCAGCTGGTCCCCTCCCCGGTCCCCAGCCACAGTCCCTGCTCTGTCAGACCAGGTCTTGCTGCTCCATGAACATAACTGTGCTTGCTCCTATGTCTTTGTCCCAGGATGGCCTTTTCTCACCTCAGGTGAAATTCCTGTTCTTTGAATGCCTGGTCTCAGATACCCTCTCCACAAGGCCATCCCTAGCTCTTCTCTCCAGTCCTCAGTTGACCTACTTGGGGCATCTCTGATCATCTCTGCTGGAAGTCATCTCCCCCAGGACACTTGGATTCTTCTCTTTTGGCTTTTTCTCAGAGTCCATCTTGTTTTCTGTTTATATGGATACTCATCTTATTTCTTCTAGGAATCTGTCTCCCCTCCTCCTCCCCCCATCCCCTCTCACAGAGCCCCGCACACAGTGGGAACTCAGAAAGCACTGTTGAGGTGAATAAAGGAAACCTTCCTGCTTGCAGGTCCCCAGCTCACCTGCTCAGTGGAGGAAGGAGGCAGGCTTCTTCCTTCCAGCCTCTGTCAGGGTAAGCTTTGGTCTGAAAACAAAGTGGGGTTGAGCTCAAATTGGGCAGAACATAGCCCGAGACACTTCTAATCTGCAAAGGAGTAAGAAAGATTGCACTTAGACCCAGGGAAATAAGCAGCTTAGTCCCGCAAAAGAGTGCTCTTTTTTTTTGGGTACTGGGAATTGAACTCAGTACCTTGCGCTTGCCAGGCAGGCGCTTATGCCACTGAGCTATATCCCCGGCCCTAGAGTGCTTACTTTAACCCTGCATGGTTATTATTCTTACAAGCCACATACTAATTCTTTGCTTATATTCAGCAAATCAAGTGAATATTATCATTTATGCTAATAAAGATATTTTTAAAAATAGCATATTTCAGCCAAGCATGGTGGTGCATGCCTGTAATCCCAGTATTCTGGGAGGTTGAGGCAGGAATATCAAAAGTTTGAGCCCAGCCTGGGCAACTTAGCCCTTATCTCAAAATAAAAAATAAAATGGGCTGGGGATGTAGTTTAGTATGAAGACCCTCGTTTCAATCTCCGATACCAAAAGATTTAGAAGAATTCAGAGTGTGCAGGTGTGTGCTGTTCCCACATCTCGTATTGCAAAGCTGCCAAGATCTCAGCCTTACCTGGCCCGAGTATAAGCTTGCTGCCTGGCTCTTTCCCCGTGAAGGAGTCAGACACTGCTGTCCTAGCCAAGTCATGACCAGTCCAGGCCCCCTTTTCCCAGAATAGGCAGTCTCCGAATCAGTTTCCCAGAGGTTTAATGAATCAGTCTTAGCAATCATAGTTTCCAAGACAGACTCCCACAAATGCAGTGGTTCAGTAGGCACAGACTCCAAGGCAGCTACAGACTTCCTCTTACAACCCCTGAAGCCCATAGCCTGTAAGAGATGGTAGTGTTCTGGTCTAGTTGCCAAGGTTCCCTGTCAAGGTTTTAACTCCAGTAAAACCTGTCCTTGGCTGTGGAGCTTGGATCATTTTCCTTTTTCCTACCAGCGTGGGTTCATCTTCCCCAGCCACAGGCGTAGCATGTGGGGCACACAGCGTTTGTGTGAGTAGACAGGTTTTGAATTTGGAAACGAAGGTTATGGATAATCTGCACTGGCTGGGGTAGGGGCTGGGGGCGACCCTGTCTCCTGACAGGAAGCAATTGTGTAGAGGGCCGGACTAGCAGCCTCGGGGGAAACATTCCTGATGCATAAAAATCCTCTGGCTGGTAGAGCAGCATCATCTGGAAATGTGTTTAAAATGCAGATCTCAGCTGGGCTGATGGAATAGGCCAGTAATCCCAGTACTCAGGAGGCTGAGGCAGGAGAATCGCTGCAAATTAGAGGCCACCCTGGATTAGAGTTCAAGGCCAGCCTGAACTACATAGTGAGACCCTGTCTCAAAAAAACCCAAAAAACAAAAAACAGAAAAAAAATGCAGGGGCTGGGGATATAATTCAGCGGCACAGCACCTGCCTGACAAGCGTGAGGTCATGAGTTCGATTCCTGGTACCAAAAAATAAAAATTAAAAATGGAAATCCTACTCCAGAGCTGTCACCAGACAGGGTCTGAGAAGTTCTCCAAAGGACATAAATGGGGAACCTTGACTCACAATTCTCAGGACATCAGCAGTGCCCACTCCACAGGATTGATTTTCTGGATTCCTTGGTATGGGACGTGCCCTGGCAAGGGATTTTTTTTTTTTTTTCCTTCATTTCTGATGCTGGAGATTGAACCCAGGGCCTTGCCCTTGCTAATAAGCCAGCTCTGTACTGCTGAGCTACATCCCAAGCCCTGGGGCCAGTGAGTTTAGAAAGCTCCAGCAGGTGGTTCTGTTTTACAGCAAAGTTTAAAGACCACTGCTGTAGAACTTTTTACTCCAAGGGAGGTCTCTGGACCATGTATAGTCTGTCATCCGGGAACGTGGCGGAAGTGCAGATAACCAGTCACACCCCGGGCCCATGGAAGCAGAGTCTGCATTCAACAAGCTCGCCAGGACTCTTCCGACCTTGACGTTTGGGAAGCAGAGGAGTAGAGGTTATCAACTTCAGACCTACTCATGCACTCATAGTTGAGCCAGAGACTCACAGTTCACCTCTCCGCCATCCTCAGCATCGTTCGCTGTTCGCAGTTCCAGAAACCAGGTCATCTCACTTAGGCCTGGCTGCCCCAGCAAAGCAGCCCCTTAATGGCTGCATTCACGCACATTCATTTTCCTTAGCAGGAAAGGAAGTGGGGAGCATTGGTGGGCTGTGTAGGAATTTGTTAGTGTTTAAACTCCAATTCTTAGCTTCAGCACAAAATTTTAATTCACTTAAATTCAGCCTTTGGAATGTATGCCATACAGAACTCTTAGGGAATGGGAGCATTATAACTGTAAAGTATTTGGCAGCTGTTTAAACTGACGACACTCAGCGGCATAAGCGCCTGCCTTGCAAGCGCAAGGGCCCGAGTTCGACTCCCGGATCCCACATACGAAAAAGGGGCTGGTGATATCGCTCAGCGGCACGGGTGCCTGTTGGCGCGCGAGGTCCTGAGGTCGACCCCCCGGTACCCACAAAAAATAAAAAAAAAAAAAAAAAAAAAAACTGATGACAGGGTTAATGGTTTTGTGTGTGTGTGTGTGTGTGGGTACTGGGGGTCGACCTCAGGACCTCGTGCACCAGCAGGCGCCTGTGCCGCTGAGCGATATCACTGGCCCTTTTTTCATATGTGGGTAATGGGAGTCGAACTCAGGACCTCGCGCTTGCCAGGCAGGCACTTATGCCACTGAGCTATCTCACTAGCCCCTTAATGGTTGTTTTTATCAGTGGTTAGTCTTTCTGGAGGCCAGGGTTCAGGTGGAACCCTGGCCCTGGTCACAGGCGCCCTGGCCTGGTCAGCCAGGGCGGAGCTCTGGGGGCAGAGCCCAGGCTGAGCCTGAATCAGGCACGAGGCTGGGTGTAGGCAGCTGGCCCAGCCGTAGTGTCAAGACCATCAGGCAAGAAGGACTTCGGGGATTTGAGTCAGACACACACTAAAGCACCAAAGCCTGTGAGTAAGTGTTTTCATTATTATAGATAAGTTGCAGGAGTCTCCACATCCACAAGGGATTCATCAAATACCTTGTGGATTCCTGAAACAGCAGATAGCACCAAATCCTGTATTTAGTGCCTATTTTCCTATACAGCCATGCCTACAATAAAGTTTAATTTATAAATTAAATACAGTAAGGGATTAACAACTAAAATAGAACAATTATAATATGTTGTAGTAAGTTATTTAAAATTATGAATAAAAAAATAAAACTTATGAATTGCTGAGTTCTCAATTTGTTTTTGTTTTGAGACAGAGTTTCACTATGTAGCCCAAGCTGGCCTTGAACTCACGATCCTCCTGCCTCAGCCTCCTCAGTGCTAGGATTACAGGTGTGCACCACCATGCCTGGCCTTTGAGTTCTGAAATTTCAAAAATATTTTTGGACTTCAGTTGACCAAGAGTGACTGAAACTCAAAAAGTAAAACCCAGGATAGATGAGGGCAGCTCCTGTAGAGCAAGTTCAGGTTTCTCCCTGCACTGAGAGCGGTTTCCCTCACTCACTCATTCCTATACATTTTCTGTTGTGGGTGTAGCCAGGCAGGAAATACAGGACCTGTGGGCAGCCAGGGAATTAATTGCTGCGCACCTGAGTCCCAGGTGTCCGGGGTGGGAAAATACACGAATCTTTGGTTTAGACCAAGCTACAGTTGCACCTTTTGTCTACTGATAAGGGGAGACTGGCACTATAAAAACTGTTGAGTGACTGGGTTTTGAACAGTGGTCTAATCATTTTGAAAAAACTAAAATTGGGTTCCTACATTCTAACTTTAAGCAGAGATAGATTTCTGCTTCGTAAATTACGCAAAAATAAATTCCAGATGGATCCATACTATCCAACATCTGAAATGATAATATAGAATATTTTTATTAGTTTGGGGTGGGGGAGGACTTCATAAACATTACAGAAGTAGTCAAAACTATACTGGACTCATGAAAAATAGAAGAAAAGTTCTTTGTATAAAAAAGATACTGAGCTGGGTGTGGTAGTGCTCACCTGTATAATCCCAGCACTCTGGAGGCTGAGGCAGGAGGATCACTGTGAGTTCCAGGCCAGCCTGGATTATAGTGAATTCAAGGCCAACCTGCACTACGTAGTGAAACCATGCCTCAAAAAAACAAACAAAAGTTAAAAAGAGCTTGCAAGGATTGGAAGGAAATGTTTGAAACAAGACTACGGAGTAGCAGATCAAGAGTCAAAATTCTAGATCTACAAGAGCTACCAATTCATAAGTCAACCCAATAGAAAAAGATAAAAGATGTGAACAGGCATTTTAAAAGGGAAGGAATATAGATAACCATGCAAAAAGATCTTTAACCTTAAAGAGTTTTGGGGGAGATACCCATTTAAAATACTATTTGTTTTTAATGTGGGTACCAGGAGTCGAACTCAGGACCTTGCACTTGCCAGCAGGCGCTTGTGCCGCTGAGTGATATCACCAGCCCTTTTTTTCCTTTATGTAGGTACCGGGAGTCGAACTCAGGACCTCGCGCTTACCAGGCAGGCGCTTATGCCGCTGAGCTATCTCACCAGCCCTAAAATACTATTCTTTGGCATATTAGATTCCTTAGATTTCTGAGAGTGTTTCTAAGAATCCTCTGCCTTTCAGAGCATTTTAGATAATCTTGACAAGTTAATTTGAGGCTAAAGGTGTAGCTTAGTGGCAGAGCACTTGTCTGGTGTGCTTGAGGCCCTGGGTTTGATCCCAGGCACTGCAAAAACAAAACACATCCTCAAGATCATGCATCTCCTTGTTTCCTCAGGAGTACTTTCCTTTTCTCAAACTGAAACTCCGTACCCACTAAACAAGAACTCTTCTTCCCCCTGCTTCTTGGAAACCAGCCTTCTATTTTCAGTCTTAATGACTCGGGGCCGGGGGCAGTAGTGGACATTAAACCTGGGAGTGCCAAGTCACATCCCAGGCCCTTTTTTTTTTTTTTTTTTTTTTGTTTTGTTTTTTTTTTTGTGGGTACCGGGGGTCGACCTTAGGACCTCGCGTGCCAGTAGGCGCCCGTGCCGCTGAGCGATATCACCGGCCCCTTTTTCGTATGTGGGATCCGGGAGTCGAACTCGGGCCCTCGCGCTTGCCAGGCAGGCGCTTAAGCTGCTGAGCCATCTCACCGGCCCCCTTTTTTTTTTTTTAAGACAGGGTCTTGACATGTTTCCCAGACTGGCCTTGAACTCCTGGGCCGTGATCCTCCCACTTCAGCCCCCAGGTAGCTGGGGACTACAGGCAAAAGCCACTGCAGCTGTTTTTGTCTATGATTTCGATGACTCTCGGTAGCTCTTGTAAGAGGAATCATATAATTTCTGTCTTTTGACTTATTCCACATAGTATAATTAATGTCCTTCAGGTTTATCTATGTTGAAGTGTGGCTCAGAATCCCCACCTCTGTGGTGAGGATCAGACCCAGCGCAGCATGCGTGCCAGGCAAGTGCGCTACCACTGAGCTACCCTGCAGCCTTTTGTTCCTTTTTAAAGCTGAGTATTTTGCTGTGTACACCATATTTTGTAGAGCCATTCATCTGTTGGAAGTTTGGGTCATCTCCACCTTTGGCTGTCGCAAATGCTAAGTCTTGGCTTTCGTCTTTTGTGTGTAAACCCAGAAGTGGGATTGCTGGATCATGGTGGTTCCAGTTTTAATTTTTTGAGGAAGTGCCGCACTCTTTTCCACACTGGCCACATCATCTTCCCTTCCCACCAGCAGTACGCAGAGAACCGTGCATGCTTTCAAGTCTGTCTCGGGGACAGACTGCTGACGATCTGTTTGTACTTTCTAAAACCCGAATGCAGTCACAGACTGCTCCTCTCTGTTGTCAGTCAGGATAAACTTGAGTATTATGAGCCAGTGAGTAAATAAAATGGCTTCTGTACAACTGGCGAGCATTTCTGTCTTGGCCAGATGTCGCCTCTAGGATCTGTCCAGTTGTTTGTGTTCGCATCACCCTGTTTCAGTTCCTTTCTAACACTTAATACTCTGAAATCAGCGATGTAACATGCATAGTGTGTATTTTGTGAGTTCATCACCTTTCAAACTACATAGGATAGTCTGAAACCCCTATTTAAAGTCCATAGATTAGGTGACTTCTTACCAGTTTTAGTAGTTTTGGGGAAATCAGTTAATATTTAGAAAATAAAACCCTTTCCTGTTCTTTTTTTTGAGACAGGGTTTTGCTGTGCAGTTCAGGCTGGCCTGGAGCCCAGGCTGGCCTCGAACTTACGGTGATCCTTCTGCCTCAGCCTCCCAAGTGCTGGGATTACAGGTGTGTGCTACCATGCCCAGCTTTTCCATTTCCGTAATACCTGACTATTCTGAATTTCCTCTGCTGGAGATCTGGGCCTTCCACTCATACACATTTGCATTATCATCTCTGTCCAGCCACATCCACAAAACATGCTCGTCCTGGCATCTCGGGATAGCAAGTACAGTAAGTCCCAGGCTTACAAATGAATTCCTTCTTTTTTTTTTTTTTTTTTTTAAAGACAGGATCTCCCTATGTAGTGCAGGCTGGCCTTAACTTGCTTATATAGCCCCCGGTGGCCTCAAACTCACTGTGATCCTCCTGCCTCAGCCTCCCAAGTGCTGGGATTGCAGGTGTGGACTACCACACCCAGCCCAACTCTGATTTTAGTGTTATTTCTTTTTCTTTTCTTTTCTTTTCTTTTTTTTTTTTTTTACTGAAGATTGAACCCCAGGCTTTACACATGCTGAACACAGCTTCTACTACTGACCTGCACCCCAGCCCCTATACATTATATCTTTAAGAATTTGTCCTATGGGCTAGGGGTGCAGCTCAGTGGTAGAGCGCTTTCCTGACATGCCCCTGGCCTCCCTGTTCCTTTGTTCTAGTTTTCTTCTTTGAGAACTGCAGTACGTTTATTGTTTTTCCTTTTGCCTAACTTCTGTTTCTGCCGTGCTCTAGAATCCTTTGAACTCTCACACTGTTCCCTGGTCCTCGCATTCCCATTTCACTCTCTCCAGTGCCTTCTGCCTTGTTTTCCTGCACTTCCCATTTGCTTCTCTGTCTCTGGATGTTTCCCCTTCGTCCCCAACTCATGTTTCTCTCTTCCTCAAATGGTTGTTTCATGTACCTATTTATGCATGGAAAATGGTCACTTTTCTCAGTGATCATTAAGTCCCTGATGAACGTGTGTCAAAGGCTTCTCCTCTGTACTACAGCAATGCTTTTGCATCTGCAGCTCCTGTGTGTGGGAAACACTGCTGCACCCATAGCTCCTCTGTGTGACTCTGCTCAGGTTCCCCACCTCCACCCTGGCCTCTCTGGACCAGAGCAGCCTGGCCTGCTCACCCAGCTCCCTGTGCCACTCTGGTGCTCTGTGAGACCAGGAGCTTTGGGAAGGGCTTTTCTGCCTGAGCACACAGCCACTGCTCCCTTCACTTCCCTCCTCAGTGCTCTGCCAATTGCCACTGTTTGGGGAGCCCAAAACATCTATTTTGATGTCAGTGAATTACCACTTCCTCCTAACATCACTGAAAATGAAGTTTGCATTTTTACTTCTTTTTCCTGTTCTTCTGAGCTCATATCAAAACTCACCAGTCTGTTTGTGAAAGACCTTATTAGCTAATGTCACTTACTTAGAACAGTTACCAAAGTCATCCCCAAAACTTTTTGGCCATGTTAGCTTGCAGACAATAAATTGGGACTTTGACCTGGAGACCTTTATGGAAGAGAGAAGATAGAGTTCTGTGCTCAAAGGCAACAAAACAAAACAAAAAACACTTTTGGGGGGGCAGGGTCTCGCTATATAGTTGAGGTTGGCCTTGAACTTACTGTGTAACCCAGGGTGGTCTCGAACTCATGGTGATTCTCCTGCTTCAGCCTCCCGAGTGCTGGGATTACAGGCGTGGACTATCACGCACAACCAACAAAAAGCTGTCTTGCAGAGAGTTGAGGAAACACATTGCCTGGCCCTAAGTGGGCGTGGGCACCATGCCATCATTTCTATACGTGGTTTGATGAAAAGAATACAATGAATACTTAAATAAATTTATTACAGTAAAAGACATTGCCATGAATCCCCTTTGCATACTCCCCTCGCTTCAGAGACACTTATCCCATCATTCTGACCACTTTCTGAAGCAGCTCTGGAAGTCCTCTTTTGTGTCTTTAGTTGCATTGTTGTGGCTGCCTTGATGTTCTTAGTTGATTCAAAACATTCCCTTTCATGGTCATCTTGACTTTGGAGAAGAGCCAGAAGTTACACAGTGCTAGATCTGGTGAATAAAGTAGATGAGGACACGCTGTGATATTTTTATTTGACAGAAATTTCTGTAAACTGCTCCAGAAAGTGGTAAGAATGATGGGATTAATGTGTTTACCACGAGGAAGATTAATAGCAGTGTGTCTTTTACTATAATAATTTTTTGTTTGTTTTTTTGAGACAGGGTCTCGTTATGTAGCTCAGGCTGACCTTGAACTCACTGTGTAGTCCCAGCTGGCTTTGAACTCTTGGCAGTCCTCCTGCCTCAGCCTCCTGAGGTTGGGATTACAGGTGTATGCCACCATGCCCAGCTTATGAGCTTTTGACTGTGAGCTTCCAAGAAGGCTAGACAAAAAGGGAGCTATAGCTGTGGCCTCAGGTGAACACCAACCAGTTGCTCAGGACAGCTGCTGTCTTTGGTGTTGAGGTCAAGAGGAAAACTTCCTCTTGGGGCTCATTGAGAGGACATTGTGTGTGTATAAACAATGTCAACAACAACTTCCTGGAAACACTAGCCTGACAGCTGTGAGTTTCTAAGTATTCTTCGCGTGTACTTCAGTGTCAGCCAGAGCCATTCAGTCACTACAGCTCAGCAGACACACTTCCCGTGTGGGTCAGAACGGTGAGATCCCGGTTTAGAGCTGTTCCAGCAGGTCTAGTTTCATGCCAGAGGGATACCTCTGTGATAACAACAAAAAAAACTTGTTCATCCATTTACCAAATGTAATTGCACACCTACTAAGCATCAGCACCATGGTGAGTTTTGGAGGTCATTGTGTAACCTGTTGTTCTTTAATTAGGATTTTCAAATTCCCACATGACCCCATTTCCCAGTGGAGAAACAGGTAAAGACGTGAGACCCAAATTTTTAAAACTCTTGGGGAGGGCTGGGTATTTAGCTCAGTAACGCAGCGCCTATCTGGCAAGCATGAGGTCCTGAGTTCGATTGCCATTACCCAAAAAACAAAAACAAAAACAAAAAAACGCTTGGTGATTACCACAAAGATATGAAGCCTGACAGCTAAATATCCAGGTTATTAAACCTGGATTGATTGATTGATTGATTTTAGCAGGGGATGAAACCCAGGGCCTCTCAGATCCTAAGCAGAGGCTCTACCACACAACCCCAGCCCCAAAACTACCTGCTTCTTAAAAGTTTTAAGGATTTTCTAGTTTATTTTCATTGGAAGTTTCATTTAAAAAACTTCCTCCTTTGGTTTGTTTTTCTCCAACATTTCAGATTTTGAGATACAGAGACAGAATGGGGAGAACTCTAATCCGGACGTGTTTGAGATGCTGTCGGGAATCCCCGAGGTGGGCGATGCGCAGCTGTCCGACGGGGACAGCGACTCCGAGAGAGACCGCGGTCTGCAGCAGGCCCGGGGAGCCACCGCCGCGAGTGAGGATGCTGGGGAGGTGCAAGCCCAGGGCAGGGAGCTCAGCCAGCTCATAGGCCTTCAGGGCACCTACCTGGGTGAGAAGCCCTACGAGTGTCCCCAGTGCGGGAAGACCTTCAGCCGGAAGTCCCACCTGGTCACGCACGAGCGGACCCACACCGGGGAGAAGTACTACAAGTGCGACGAGTGCGGCAAGAGCTTCAGTGACGGCTCCAACTTCATCCGCCACCAGACAACGCACACCGGGGAGAAGCCCTACAAGTGCAGAGACTGTGGGAAGAGCTTCAGCCGCAGTGCCAACCTCGTCACCCACCAGCGCATCCACACGGGCGAGAAGCCCTTCCAGTGTGCCCAGTGCGGCAAGAGCTTCAGCCGCAGCCCCAACCTCATTGCGCACCAGCGCACGCACACGGGCGAGAAGCCCTATGCGTGTGGCGAGTGCGGCAAGAGCTTCAGCAACCGCTCCAGTCTCAACACGCACCAGGGCATCCACACGGGCGAGAAGCCCTATGTGTGCAAGGAGTGCGGCGAGAGTTTCAGCTACAACTCCAACCTTATCCGCCACCAGCGCATCCACACGGGCGAGAAGCCCTACGAGTGCCCAGACTGCAGGCAGCGCTTCAGCCAGAGCTCGGCGCTCATCACGCACCGCAGGACACACACGGGCGAGAAGCCCTACCAGTGCAGTGAGTGCGGCAAGAGCTTCACCCGCAGCTCCAACCTGGCCACGCACCGCAGGACCCACCTGGTGGAGAAGCCCTACAAGTGCGGGGTGTGCAGCAAGAGCTTCAGCCAGAGCTCCAGCCTCATCGCTCACCAGGGCATGCACACGGGCGAGAAGCCCTATGAGTGCCTGATGTGCGGCGAGAGCTTCAGCTGGAGCTCCAACCTCATCAAGCACCAGCGCGTGCACACTGGCGAGAAGCCCTACTCGTGCGGCGAGTGCGGCAAGAGCTTCAGCCAGCGCTCCCAGCTCGTGGTGCACCAGCGCACGCACACTGGCGAAAAGCCCTACCCGTGCCTCATGTGCGGCAAGAGCTTCAGCCGAGGCTCCATCCTGCTCATGCACCAGCGCGCACACCTGGGGGACAAGCCCTACCGCTGCCCCGAGTGCGGCAAGGGCTTCAGCTGGAACTCGGTGCTCATCATCCACCAGCGCATTCACACGGGCGAGAAGCCCTACAAGTGCCCTGAGTGCAGCAAGGGCTTCAGCAACAGCTCCAACTTCATCACGCACCAGAGGACTCATATGAAAGAGAAACTATACTGATGCAGCCAGGCTCAAGGGAGGGGAGCGCAGAGCCAGGGGCCGCACTGCCACTTGTTCTAAATGGTGGCAGTTACCCCTGCCAGGCTGGGACTTTGCTTGGTGGGAGTCAGGCCCTCTACAGTGCAAGAACTGCAGAGGCTGGAAGGTTGGAAAGTTGGGTCTCCTGTCGTTCACAATGTGGTTGGCCCGCTCTCCTAATTCTCCCTGCCTCGGTCTTCTCCTTGGTGATGTTTCTGCATGTGGGCCGGGTCCTCAGAGAAACACTGGGCATCTGTTCTCATGGTTCTGGTTGTTTGGCTGCCACTTTATCTGGCCTCCTGGCTCTGGTGTCTAGGGCATGGGTCAAGGTGTGGGCCTTCTACGATCCTGTCATCCACGTGAAGGGGAAGCCCTTTTCTATTTCCGAAATGTGTCAGGGGTACAGAAGCAGGAGGAAGCATGGCCTGGTGGGAGGGACAGTGCCTGCCAAGAACATCAGTCTGCAGGCTCACTTCCAGCTCTTCTTCCAGTGAGCCAGCTGCCAGCGGGCACCTTCATTCCCGAGGTGCCATGTGCAGCCTGTGAGGTCTGTGAGCCCAGCTGCCCACCGTGCTGGGTGGGTTTCCTGTCATCAAAGTGACACAGCCCTGCATGTGGCCCTCTCAGTTCTGAACACTGTATTCATCTCCTCCTTGTTCCTGTGTCTTTATTTTATATATTCAGGTCTAGGTGTCTGTTCAGGAGCTTTTGGATACCAAGAACAGGATTTTTTAAGGAAGCGCTGACTTTGAGGGCAGACATCAAATCTCCTGGAGAGCTCAGGGCTTTGTTCTTGGGATGCTGATCCATGAGACAGTGAAGTCAGGGAATGACAGCCCGTGGTGGGTTGGTCAGGAGGGAAGAGGTGAGCAGATGGGGTGTCTCAGAAATGTGAAGCCACTTTCTACTCATGGGATCTGGGTTCAGGGGGCCTTGTTCTTACACGATGGAAGCTCCTTATTGCCTAATAAAACGGATTCCCGTTTTTTTCCCTGAGCCTGTCTTCTGATGTGTGTTAAAAGCCTGAACTTGACTGTCCAGACTCCGGCCTCACTCCCCCAACACCTTGCACAGAGTGGCCAAGACCTTCATGGGGACGAGGCTTCAAACAGCACACTTTTGGGGAACCAGCACTCTGGCCACTGGTCTTTATGAGCCCCACTTTCAATCTGCCTACAGGACTTTGGCATGGCTGCATTGGCTGAGGAGTGGGGTGACATCCTAAGGAGGCCAGTGCAATCATTTCTATCCAGAATCAGTTCCATTAGGCACAGGCGGAAGTTCTAGGCAGTGGTGGTGGTTAAACCAAGCCAGTGAGGCTGTGAAACACCCACTCCTGATTCCATCCCTTCGAGGTATTTGGCAGACGGTCACTGAGTACTGGGTGCTGGCGAAGCTCAGGAACGAGAAGCCCCATAGGCAGTAGATTCCCATCTGGGTGGATGTGAGCTGCCTGGCCAGGCAGGGGAGTAGACAGGACGGATTCGTGACTAATACTTGAGTTCCTGTTTTTTTTTTTTTTTTTTTTTTTTTGAGTTTCCGAATTTGATTATTAGAGGAATCTTGAGTTGAAGGAGATCTTTAAGTCTTGAGAGTTAATAATAAGCTTTTTGAAATTTTCTTTCATTTTTTTGGATTTTTTTTTTTTCCTCTTACCTACCTGGTAGAAACACAAAATATACTGGAAAAAAGGTAATATTAGCTGGAATTGGCAGAATTGGGCTAGAGTCAGGTTGGGAAAATGACAAACCATGATTCTTTTTTTTTTTTTTTTTTTTTGGTGGGTACCGGGGGGACGACCTCAGGACCTCGCGCGCCAACAGGCACCCGTGCCGCTGAGCGATATCACCGGCCCCTTTTTCGTATGTGGGTTCCGGGAGTCGAACTCGGGCCTTTGCGCTTGCAAGGCAGGCGCTTACGCCGCTGAGCCATCTCACCGGCCCACAAACCATGATTCTTGAAAGGTTGAATGCCTGTCACCTCACCTCATGTCCCACTTCCTGTCTTCAGGGCCATAGAGGCAGAGAGAGCTGCTGTCCAGCAGCCTTCATGGGGCTCTCTGTTGGAGGGAAGGACATGGGTATCTTCCCCTAAGAAAGTCCAACAAGCTCTTGTCCCCTTGGCAGATCTTATGCCACATTGCAGCTTGCAGCTCAGTTACACCTGTGTCTGTGACAATAGGTGTGTCTTTAAGGACTAAGCTGTTGTCCCTAGTTTTTAGAGGAACAAACTGGGCTTTGTAGCACATGCCTCTAATCCCAGCACTTGGGAGGCTGAGGCAGGAGGATGACCATGCATTTGAAACCAGCCTGAACTATATATTGAGACCCTGTCTCAAAATAAAAAAAGATAAAAAAGTTTATGCCCAGCTTGGTGACTTAGCCAGACCCCCCCACAACCACCAAAGAAAGGCTGGAGACATAGCTCAGTGCAAAGACCTTAGATTCAATCCCCAGTACTGCGCACACGTGTGTGCACGCGCGCACACACACACACACACACACATAAAACCAAAGGAACAGCCTTGGGACAATAAGAAATCTAGAATAACTAGTAAAAAAAAAAAAAAAAACCCAAAAAACAAAAAGCAATTGCTTCAGCCTGAGTGTGGCCCTCAGGTCCAACTCGGCAAGTCTCCTATGTGACTTAGGTCACTGCCCACTCCCAGTCCTCTCACTGGCCTGTGCCCTTGGACTTCCTCAAATCTGAGCACCCGGACCCTGTGGTATGGACACCCAGGTCCTGCCCATGTCGCCTCTCAGCTCCTTCCCCTGGGCTCAGCCTGCAGGTGGATGGGCCTCCACGCATGGGGACCTCTGCCTGTCGTCTCACTTGGCTCTCAGGACACCGGCATGCCTGGTTTGCAGCCTCCCCTCTCTTGGCGTCCCCTCCTGGACTTGTTCCTCCAGACCCAGTGGGCCTGGCCACCTTATGTTTCCTGTGAGTGTCCCATGCCCCAGTCTCCCCCAGCCCCAAACCTGGGCATCAGCCAGTGCTGTTAAGTCACCCAGTGCCACCCCAAACCTCCCTCCTCACCCTGCAAGTCCACCTGGCTGCGTCACAGCTCCTGGGCTGCAAAGAACAAACTGAGGCCTTGACCTGGAAACCTTTATGGAAGAGATACAATAACAGAGCTCTATGCTCAAAACTTGTAAAAACCAAACCGAGGGGCCGGTGAGATGGCTCAGTGGCGTAAGCGCCTGCCTGGGAAGTGCGAGAGCCCAAGTTCGACTCCCGGATCCCACATAAGAATAAAGGGCCGGTGATATCGCTCAGCGGCACGGGTGCCTGCTGGTGTGCGAGGTCCTGAGGTCAACCCCTGGTACCCACAAAAAGAAAAAAAACAAACCAAACCAAAAATTATCTTGCAGGAAGTTGAGGAAACACAGACTGCCTGGCTTGGCCAAGTGGGAGTGGGCACTGTGCCATCAGGCCTGTACTTGGTTTGATAAAAATATGGTGAATAGGGCTGGTGAGATGGCTCAGTGGTGTAAGTGCCTGCCTGGCAAGTGAGAGGTCCTGAGTTCGACTCCCGGAACCCACATACAAAAATGGGGCCGATGATATCGCTCAGTGGCATGGGTGCCTGCTGGCATGCAAGGTCCTGAGGTCGACCCCTGGTACCCACACAAAAAAAAAATATATATATATATGGTGAATGGTTAAGTAAATTTGTTACAGAAAAGACACATTGCCATGAACCACCTTGAATACCCCTCTTGCTTCAAACACACCCATCCCATTGTCCTTGCCACTTTCTGAAGCAGCTCTGGAAATCCTCTTTTCTGAGTGTCTTTAGCTGTGGTGTCATAGCTGCCTCCATGTCCTGAATTGATTTAAAACATTGACCTTTCATAGTCATTTTGGCTTTGGGAAAGAGCCAAAGTCACCCAGTGCCAGATCCAGTGAGTAAGGTGGATGAGGACAGGCCATGATGTTTTTATGAGCCTGCCTTTCCATGGGATGGCCCTCGGCAGCAGCATTCATTTTTGATCACACCTCCTAAGACACTCAGGAAAGAGGACTTCCAGAGCTGCTTCAGAAAGTCACAAGAGCAATGGGATAAGTGTTTGAAGCAAGGGGTAACTCGGGATTCATGGCAGTGTGTCTTTTAGTGTAATACATTATTTTATTTAAACATGCACCATGTTGTTTGATCACACCGCCTAGAGTGGCTTCCTTCCCCCATCCTTGAGGCTGCACCTTTCCCCTCCTGGGCTCTCCCCACCTCTGCAGTGTTACTTTCCAGGCACTTGGACGCACCACATTCAGTGCTAAGCACACCGCTCTGAATTGTTTGGGTTGTTCAGAGCAGTATTTTAGAAAATGCATCTCTGCTGGACTACACCCCTTCAGAGGAAGGAGTATCCTCTTCCTTTTTGCAGCAGTCAAAATGAAGTTCAGTCCCTCTGTGATTTCTGATGGGAGCAAGAACCATAAAAGGCATTCAATGCGGGAAGAGCATGTCTTTCCCTCTTTGCAAAGATCTGATATAGAAGTGTACTGTTTGACGTGTGCCCGTCCAAAAGGACCATGAAGCTTGGGTTGCATGAAGACTTATAAAGGTCAGCAGACTGGCAAAGCAGTCCAGGTTTACAGAAGAATGGCACCACACAGAACAAGTACAGCAGGAAAGGCCCATGCACGGCTGGCCTTGTGGGGCTCCCCCAAGCAAGACTAAAGCAGAGTGAAGAAAACAAAAATAGCCTGGAGTGGAAAGCCCAATCTTGCCAGGTAGGAAAGGAAAAGGACAAGATACATTGAGAAGATGCAGGAATAGAATGTTCTTCTGTACAGCTTTCATTAACAACTGCTAACGGGGTTGGGGGTGAAGGAGTGCTTTGCTATTTTCTGCCACTACAGCACAATCCAGGCACTGGTCCAGTGGTGGAGCAAGTAGATGCTCTACAATTGGTTGTTTTTTTTTTTTTTTGTGGGTACCGGGGGTCGACCTCAGGACCTTGAGCGCCAGCAGGCGCCCGTGCCGCTGAGCGATATCACCGGCCCCTTTTTCGTATGTGGGTTCCGGGAGTCGAACTCGGGCCCTTGCACTAGCCGGGCAGGCGCTTAAGCCGCTGAGCCATCTCACCGGCCCTACAATTGGTTGGTGAATCAATAAGTGTCAATGGTACTTGAACCAACCAGGACTGTGTGCACACTGGGCCAGGAGGGAGATCATAGGAGTGAAGCATTACCACAGCAGGCATCAAAGACACATCATCATCATCATCATCATCATCATCATCATCATCATCAATTAACTGGGGATTGAACCTAGCCTTTTCTATTTCTCATGAGACCGGGTCTCGATAAGTTGCCTAGGCTGGGCTCGAACTTGTGATCCTTCTGCCTCGATCTCCCAGTGAGAAAGAAACTTTAAATTGCAGAGAATCTGAACTGGGATTCTAGTGCCATACTAACTGTGACCTCAGGCCGAGCCGCCTCAGTTTATTTAAGCCTCAAATGGAAACGCTTTGTACAGGGCCCTGATGCTCAGTGCCACCAGCGCGTCGCAGGGCAAGACCCCCACCTCCCCCAGGACGTAGGACCAACACCCTTCAGCAGCACCAACTCTAGTCAGAGCTCTAGACCCCCAAACCAGCTGGTAGGAAAGTCCCACCCTCGTCAATGATTCGTCTGAGGCAAATAGAAACCTGAGCCGCTCTCGTACTTTATTGGTTAATGCTGCTGTCAGTCTAAAGATGCAGCCCTTTGGGAAATGTAGTTCAGGAGAGTAAGAGGGGCTATGGGGGCTGGGTTTCCGCTTCCGGTATCCACGCCGTTCGAGTGCCAGAGCTGTGGCTCTGCGCTGGGGTTCCCGTGTCGCGTGGGGACTTCATGTGGCCGCGGAGAAAGTTCCGTGGGGTGAGTTGTCCGCGGCCGCAAGGCATCAGCAGGCAGAAGTGGCCGTCACTTGGGACCTGGGCCGCCTCACGCCCGCCGGGTGGGCGTGGCCGGGCCCAGAGCTGCGTCCTTTTGGTTCTCGCCCGGGCCAGGCGTCCCCGCGAGCGGACCCGGGCAGGACGCGACCCTCGTGCTGGCGACCCCTCCTCGCCACCCATCGGGCCAGAGGGGACGTTCCCGAGCCCGTAGCCTACGACGCCCTCTGCCCCACCCCCCGAGCTGCCCCCAGACAGCTCCGGAGGTGGCCCGAGGCTCCCGGTGTAAGCCACGCTCTGCGTCCAGCCGCCCTGCCACCGTCACAGGGTTGAGACCAGACGTGTGACCTTGGGCAAGTCCCGGGGGGTCTCTGAAGCAGGATTGCTTCAGCTCCGAGAGAGGTGAAGCCACAGTAACTCCCAACTTTTCTTCCAACTCCAGCATCTTATGAAGCCTGCACTTTTAGTGTCCTTGTTCTTCAAGCTTGTAACCGTAACTGCAGTAAACCACCCAGTTTGGAAGGGAATTATGATGCCCAAAGCCGAGAACCTAGCCCGAGGCGGGGGCCATGGAGCAGTCAGAGTTTGAATCTCTGAAAAGTAGAGCGGGCTCCGGCCGGTGCTGCTCTCCAAGGTGCTGCAGCCTCCTGCGCAGGCCCAGGCTCGCCCTGAACTTCACTTACCAACACCCTGTAGTTCTGAGGTGGTTTGGGAGGGTGGCCAGCTTATTGTGCCGCATATGATGTCTGCCAGCCCATTCTCATTCGTCAGTGTGGATACAGGTATTTTATGGGCCTTAAGCAAATTGCTATGCAAATAGTTTCAAGCCCCTTCCCACACTTTCCAACCAGATTGGCCCTTGACCCCTAGTCTTTTACTCTTAGCAATCTTCGGAAACTGGCTCACCTGTCATACCCACACTCCACAGGGAATAGAGGGGGCCGAACGGGAGGCTGTCTCCTTCGCCTTAATGCTGCAGGGCTAGCACTTGTGATTTTCACTAGAGTTCACTTTGTAATTTGTGTCTCTGCTAGGATTTCAGGAGGTCAACGCAGTGACTCAACTGCAGGTGGCTTTTCAGTGAGGTGCTCTAAGAGGTTTGAGCTTCAGAGCACAGCTGTCGGGTTCTCTGAGCTGAACGATGGCTGTGGCTGTGGCCCAACAGACCCGGACTCCTGAAGTGCAGGAAGAGCTTCAAATAGTGAAACTGGAAGAAGATTCCCACTGGGAGCAGGAAGTTTCCCTTCTAGGGAATGACTCTGGACCAGAGCCCTCCTGCCACAGCTTTTGGCATTTCTGTTCTCAGGAAGCATCAGAACCCCTGAGAGGCCCTCATCCAGCTCTGGAAGCTCTGTCGCCAGTGGCTGAGACCAGACAGTGATACAAAAGAGCAGATCCAGGAATTGCTGGTCCCAGGACAGTTCCTGACCTCCTTCCCCAGGAGATCCAGATCTGGAGCCCACAGCAGCATCCTGAGGTGAAGAGGGGGCCGCAGCCCTGCTGGGAGATGGCTGCAGGTAAGACAGGAGAGCGTAGTTCTGAGTTGTTCACGTAGAGCCCCCTCAGTGGCTACAGCGGGGGTGATGTGTAGTACTCTGCTATTTGTGTGCAACTGGAATTTGCTATTCCCTAGTCCTGGAAGCTGCAACTTTCCTTCCAAGTTCAGACTGGCTCTTCAGAGAAGGCCCAGCCCTTGCTTTTCTGAGTGTTGCTGCCTGCTGTTAAATAAGAGAATTGCCTGAAATGCCTCGAGCAGCGCCTGTGACTGGGAGGACAGTTCTAATTCTGCTGCAGCCAGCTGGGAGCAGGTGGCTCCACTGCTCACTGTGGGCACTTCTGAGCCTGTTGCAGAACTGCTGAATCATTTGGTCAGTCCTCCAGGCATGTGCTTCCTTGCCTGGAAGTCCTCTGTGTTTTGCCTTGGGGTTGGCAGGGCAGGTGGGAGCAGCCATAGGAGAGGCCGATTTGGGCCTTATCTCTGTGGAGTCTTCACATGGCCAGACTCTCTCCTTTGCTGCTGCAGGCTGCCACCACCCAAGCCAAGGCCTGGAGGATGGGAAGGTGGCAGGATGCACTGGGGCTATGAGGAGCCAGGAGTTTTTGGGACTTTTCTGAGTCCAAGAGAAACTGCTGCAGCCACCACAGCCACCACGTGCACTGGACGGTGGCCCAGTGGGTGCAGAAGCAGGGCTTCCTGTGGGTCCGGGCAGTGCCTCCTGACCTGGGCAGGCTGTGGGCAGTGCTGATCTGGGCCTGCGCAGGAGCAGAGTCCCTGGATGGACTCTGATGTGCAGAACAAATGGGGCTCGGAAATAAATGGAATAGTTTCTCACTCCTAAAATAGTTTTCATTGTGTTTGCTTTTACGCTCTTTCCTGACAGCTTTCCAGAAACTCATTAATCATGAAACAGAGCACAATCTACACATATTATCATGGTACCTAATTAGACTCATAAAATGTGATTATTCAGTGATAAGGCTTTTTTTCTTAAAACATAAAGAACTTACCCAAATAAATTTCATTTATCCAAAGAACTCACTGTGATGAGCTGTAGACTTTACATGTCATTGCCTTTTTTTTTTTTTTTTTTTTTTCCATTTTCGATATTAGAGCTTTTCTTTAAGAATTTCTTAAAGGTGGTCTTCAGGAAGGTATCTCAGGAAGCCTCGCCTCCATGCTCTCCCAGCAGGAAAGCAATTTCAAGTTTGGACCTGAGAAGCACTTAATAAACACTGACAGAAGCCAGGCATGGTGGCACACCCCTGTAATCCCAGCACTCAGGAGGCTGAGGCAGGAGGATCGATACACTTCACAGGATGTCAATTTGCTGCCATCACTGAGACTTTGCAAAGAGCCTACTGTTGGAGGCAGTTTCAGAACTATTCCAGAAATCTGACTTCAGAATTTTTCACAAGGTCAGCACTATGGTTTGTGTCTAGATGTCCCTCCCCGCAAAGCTTCATGCAGTCATAGGTGGGGCTTTTTCAAAGGTGCCTGGATCTAGAATGTGTGAGGCTGGGATTGGTCCATGGTGCAACGCTAGGATCCAGGGCCCTAGGATTAAGGGTGTGTCACCCAACCTAAGTAGCCTGGATAACATATAAGGGATAGAAAGAGCTGTGGCTGTCCCTTGCTTGATTGCTTTGCTACCTTCTGCCCGCATGAACTGTCTTTCCTCTGCGATGCTGCCCTGCCTTGGAGCCAGCTGATTATGGACTGAAACCTCTACAAACTGTGAGCCAAATAAGCCTTTCCTCCTTTAACTTTGGGTGTCAGGTATTTTGTCTCAGCAATGAGAGAAAAGTAACTAAGACGGTCAGAAAACAAAACTGATATGGATTGTTTAAAATCATTTCATTTAGCTGGGCATGGAGGTGCACATCTATAGTCCCAGCACTCTGGGAAGCTGAGGCAGGAGGATCACAAGTTCCAGCCCAGCCTGGGCAATTTAGTGACTTAGTGAGAGCCTGTCTCAAAAAGGCAGTGGTAGGGGGTGGGAGGTGGGAGGTGGGGATGTCACTGCAAAGGCCCTGAGTTCAATCTCCAGTAGAGCAAATAAATAAAATTATTCCACTCTTTCATTGAGAAGTTCTTAGGTGGGAATTTGTTCTGTTACTACCTGATGTAGCATTGTAAAAAGACTTTGGAAAATAACCAGGTTCCTTCTTGGAAACTTTTGCCATGATACTTCTTTGGAATTGAACAATGAGATTCCAAAATACCCTGGGCATGGTGGTGCACGCCTATAATCTCAGCACTTGGGAGGCTGAGGCAGGAGGCTTGCCATGAGTTTGAGGCCAGCCTGGGCTACATAGTAAGACCCAGTCTCTAAAAAGAAAAAAAAAAAAAAAAGGAAGAGAAACTCAACAACAAACAATCCTGGTCCTCATTCTCATGTATAGCTGAGGGACACTGGCGTCAGGTTCAGGGCACTTGCCCTGACCCGTAGGGAAGCTGATTCCCGGTGAGTCCCAAGCGGGGAGAGGTGGTTTTAAACTCCAAGCCTGAGCCTCAGGTCAGAGACTGATGTCTGTGAAGAATTCACGAGGCCAGGTGGGGACTCGCAGATGCCTCTGTTGGCGGTGAGCGCACCCCGCCTGCCCATTGCCCCAAAACAGGGCTCTTCTCCTTTCCTACTCCAGGGCTCCGGCCTTTGTCTCAACACAGTGACACTGTCCCTGAGCCGAGAACGTGCGGTGACATACCTCCATGTTCAGTGCCTCCGTGTTCATGGTGTATTGGCCCTGTGCTAAGTGCTTCATCTACAGCCTCAGCGACCATCTCAGCTGCCCACCAGACCGTCGTGTGATGAGGCCCTTTTCACAGAGGGGACAATCCAAGTTGCCCTGACACTTGTGTTGTCGTCACTACGCTGTCAGCCTCCTGGCTCTGCAAACCGCTCTAAGGTCAGGAAATGTGTGGAGAGTCACAGTTACTCCTGCAAGTCCACTCCACAGCCCACTGGGTAAGGGACAGGCCCCTCACAGGATGGTGAGCAGCTGAAAGCCCAAGAGGTCCTGCCTCCCTCAACTTCGCTGGGCCAAGTGGCCCTGGGTGGCCTAGCCCGCAGGGCCCTTAACCCGTGGGGGTCCTTCCTCCCATCCACAGCCCACATCACTTCTCTGTGGCCCTTGTACTCATCTGCAGGACAAGGCAGTGGCAGTGGCTGAACGATCACAATAATTCTGAGGTCATCATTCAAACATCTGATCCTAGAAGGCCATGACCATGGCTCTGGGAAGGGTACAGAGTCACAAGCTCTAAAATGTGTCTAAGTAGTAAGCACCATAAATCAAGCTAATGCACTTACATTCTAATCCTCTCTCTCACAAACAGAATTGGAGGGTGGTAGAACCCAGGGGATTTCACCTGCTGTCTCTACTTCCTGCAGTCTTTGGCATCCTTCGGGCAGCCGGGCAGCAGCTCACAGCTCTCACCAGGAGCTCCCTCTGCTCCGTGCCCCTCCCCCCATCCCTTCTTGGCAGCTGCCCTGGCCGCCTCCTCCAGACCCCTCCCTCACTCCCTGCAGCAATGTCACCCGCGGGCTTCAGGCTTCCTGGCTAGGCCGTGACTGACTACTACATGTTTTACCAGTGCTTTTTAGCAAAGCGGCTTTTAAACTCACACATCAATTCTACTATTTTCTAAATTACTCACTTCTGCTTTTACTTGGTGAAATACTATAACTTCCTCAGTGGTGTGCCAGTAATTGGGCTCTCTGGGGGAAGAACCAACTCTGCTTTGCAACATTTGCCAATTTCTGAGATGTAAATACTCCCACCATAGTAATTTCAAGCTATCAACGTGACATCGCTGAGCACGGAGTTGGGGAGAAGCTACACGATCAGCTCTCCTAAAGAGGGTGGAAATGACTGAGGAGATTCCAGGAAATGCTAAGAATGATCCCATCTTGAAATTGAAAAAATCAAATGTCTTCAAAATGTAACACTCTACTAACTTCACTGTTAATAAGTAATCAAAAAATCCATCTCCCCCAAAAACAATTCCTTTCCGAGCTGGTGTGGTGGTATATGCTTGTAGTCCCAGCGACCCCAATCACTTGAGCTCAGTGCTTTTGAGACCAGCCTGGGCAATATAGAGGGACCTCATCTCAAAAGAAAAACAAAACAGGCCGGTGAGATAGCTCAGCAGCATAAGTGCCTGCCTGGCAAGTGCGAGGTCCTGAGTTCCACTCCTGGTACCCACATAAAGGAAAAAAAGGACCGGTGATATCACTCAGCGGCACAAGCGCCTGCCTGGCAAGCGCGAGGTCCTGAGTTCGACTTCTGGTACCCACATACAAAAAAAGGGCCGGTGATATCACTCAGCGGCACAGGCGCCTGCTGGCGCATGAGGTCCTGAGGTCAACCCCCAGTACCCACAAAAAAAAAAAACAAAAATGGGCAGGTTGATGCATATCTGTAAGCCCAGTGATTTGGGAGGCTGAATCAGGAGAATCACAAGTTCAAGGCCAGTCTTAGTAAAAGTAACTATCTTAGTTACTTTTCTCACTGGTGAGACAAAATACCTGACACCTAAAATTAAAGGAGGAAAGGTTTATTTAGCTCACAGTTTGTAGAGGTTTCAGTCTAGAGTCAGCTATCTGCAAGGCAGGGTGGTGTGGCAGAGGAGAAACAGTCCACGGTGGGCAGAAGGTAGCAAAGCAAGCAAGGGATCTTAGCAGCTTCTTTCTGCCCCATTTATACTCTGTCTAGGCTACTGGGATTAGGGTGGTGCCAAACCAATCAGTGGACTGATTTAGTAATCACCCACACTTAATTGCAGCGTCACACACTCAAGATTCAGCCACTTCTGAAAAAGCCTCACCTATCACTGCACAAGGCTTTGGGGAGACATCTAGACACAAGCTGTAACAACAACTTAGGGAGAACTTGTCTCAAAAAAAGAGAGGCCGGTGAGATGGCTCAACGGCTTAAGCGCCTGCCCGGCAAGCGCGAGGGCCTGAGTTTGACTCCCGGAACCCACATACGAAAAAGGGGCCGGTGATATTGCTCAGCGGCATGGGCGCCTGCGCGAGGTCCTGAGGTTGACCCCCGGTACCCACAAAAAAAAAAAAAAAAAGAAGAGAGAAGAAAAAGAAAGGGCTGGGGGCATAGCTGTGTGAAGGCCCTGGGTTCAATCTCCAGTATCAATAAATAAGAGAATAAATAAATAAACATCAACACCCACTAGTGTTGTTGTGGACTAGTAATCAAGTAATTTCAAAAGCAAAATTCCTGAAAACCCTTTAATAAATGCTACAGTGAGAAATTGTACATGACAGCAAGATGCACACACCCTTTAATACTTGCTCTAGCCCCGCCAGAAGGAAATGTTTGTGAAGCTCTTAAGGAGATGTCCTTCAGGCCTTCCACCCCCTGGGGGAGAGGCCACCACTCTGCCTGAGCTCCAGGCAGGTGACAGCTGGCTCCCGTTCTCCCACTAACCCTTTTAGCAATATGTGCCCCCAGATTTTAAGTATATGAAGAGTCCCAACCTCACATGTAAGAGAAATGCAAACTGAAGCTACAGTAACCATTGTGTTTACCAGACAGGCAAAGGCCGAGCAGGTGGTGAACAGGCTGCTGATGAGGGAGGGACAGAGGCCAGCCCTTTGCCATGGATGGGAGCAGAAGCTGACACAGTATAGGGGCGCCTTGGCAGTGTTTATCAAACCAAAAATGCATACATCCTCTGCCTCAGCAATTTTATTTTTAGAAACTTATCATACAGACATATTGCTCATGTATACAAAAGCTGCTCATTGCGCTACTGGTAACTGCAAAACATCAATACTTTTTTTTTTTTTGAGACAGAGTCTCGCTTTGTAGTTCAGACTGGCTTTGAACTCATTATGTAACCCAGGCTGGCCTCCAACTCACGGTGATCCTCCTGCCTCAGCTTTCCAAGTGCTGAATTACAGGTGTGCGCCACCACACCTGGCTTTTTTTTTGGTGGAGGGAACCAGGAATCGAACTCAGGACCTTGCGCTTGCCAGGCAGGCACCATGCTGCTGAGCTACATCCCCAGACTCAACCTGGCTTTTTTTTTTGTCTTTTTTGTTGGCTTTTTTTTTTTTTGATAGGGTCTTGCCATGTAGTTCAGGCTGCCCCTGAACTGGTTAAAATGCCCAGGCTGGCCTCAAACTCATGATCTTGGGCTGGGAATATAGCTCAGCGGCACAGTGCCTGTCTGGCAAGTGCGAGGTCGTGAGTTCAATTCCCAGTACCAAAAAAAAACAAAAAACAAAAAACCTCATGATCTTCCTGCCTTAGCTTCCCAAGTACTGGGATTATAGGCATGCGCCACCATGATGGGCTCCATTAATACCTTCATTGTAGAGAGGAAAACAGGCTGAGAAAGGCTGGCTGACTCACCTGAGGCCACACAGCTGGCAGCAGAGACCTGTACCCGTGGCCCTAAGATCAGGAACTCCCCTCCCAAGGCCTGGTGTCAGCAGGCAGCCCGAGGGTCCACCCAGTCCCATACGTGCACAGAGGCGTCGCTGGCTGCCGATAACAAAGTCCTGGGTTTGGAGGGATGCCAGGTGTGGGTGGTGACCAGTGGAGCAGCGTCACCCTCGCCTTCCTCTAGGAAGATGTGACCTCTGTGGGTGAAGAGTGGCTCCACTCGGCTATCCACTCCCTCCCAAGATGTGATGTCATAGACCTGGACCGTCCCATCAAAGCCTGAGAAAGACACAGAGTACAGGGTCACTCCTGAGTCCCAGAAGCCCTTTCTCTTGTGATGGCGGCCAAAGAGGCTAAGGTGGAGGGCTCCCAGGCCCAAGGCTCACCTGGACAGGCAGCATCTCTCACCTCCACCACAGTATGAAGTCGCTACTAGCACTTCCCTGGGATATGGAAGCCCGGGAGACTTCCTGCCTTTCCAACTGGCCCCAAATCCCAATCCCCGCACCCCTGGGTCCTTCTCAGAGGACGGCCTTGTCTCCACCTGACAGGGCGAAGGAAACCTTCAAACAGCAGCTCTGCCACGTTGCCCAGTGCTGTGACGGAGGCACACACGTGTACATCCTGTACTCCTCCTCTTCTGCTCTTTCCAGTGGGCACCTGGGCACTTCCTCACCTGCCCCACTCCCCAGCGGGTCCTGCCCGAGCCCCGAATCCCTGGGGCCCAGAGAGGCTGCTGTGGGCTGTGGCCACTCCATGGCCAGGGCAGGAAGGGCTACACTGGAGGCTAGAGGGTCACTGCACAGCTCCCTCTGAGAACCTGTTTCCTCAGGGGCTGATGGCTCCCTCCTGATCCTGTCCTGTCCCCTGAAGACACCAGAACCTGCTCAGCAGTACCTGAAACAGCCAAGCAGTTGTCCAGGCCTGGGGCCCACGTCACTCGCAGCAGCTCTGGGTTGGGGCTTGGCGTGGACACTGCACACTGGACTGAGCTCACAGGGTGGCAGAGATCTCGTGCGTCAAGGAGACAGAGCTGCCCATCTGCTCCCAGGCTGGAGAAGCAGGGCCCAGGGCCCCGGTCACCGTCCCTCACTTCTGCACACCATCTCTGGCCACCAGAGCCAGGGCCTTGGCCGGAGTTCTCCAAAGGTGCCCACGGCTGGCGGGTATCGACCAGCCCCAGGCGGCCTGAGACGCAGCAGAATGCAAAAGTGTCACCACTGAGGACCTGCAGGCTGCTCAGCTCCTCACTGTCACTGATGCCTGGAAGAGGAGAGCTGCTGGAGTTGGATGGGCCTGGTGTGGGCAGGGCTGGCTGTCATACCCGTGCCCCCTCGCATCGCCCAGCCCTGGCTTGGGCCATCTCCTTGTCTGTGCGGGAGCCCCAGGCCGGGGCCTGCACTCAGCCACTGGAGCTGGGCCAAGGGTGGGTGCTGGCTGGGGAGCAGCGGGGCACCGCCTCAGTACCTGAGCTGTATGTGGTCTCCCTGGATTCCAGATCCACCGCCTGCAGGCTGCTGAGCCGCGCCCCGTGAAGGACTCTGGGTGCTGAGGAGAACACAGCCAGCCTAGGCCAGAGACCCTCTGCTTCCTCTTGTACAGCGATGGTGCTGACAGCTTTAATGACATCTGGGGGAAGGGACAAAGGGAGTCTAGGATGCCAATGCAGGTCTGCAACCCTCCACAGGGGCCTGCAGCCCTCTTCCCCGGGACACTCAGAAGGTTGGGGTGTTGGCAAGAGACTGCTGAGACACAAGCACTGCATCATAGCTACTGTGTGTGTGTGCGTGCACACGCATGTGTGTACACACAGTACAAGGGATTGAACTCAGGGGCTTTGCACTAAGCTACAACCCTGGTCCTTTTTCTTTTTTGAGACTGGGTCCTGTTAAGTCATTAAGTTGCTCAGGCTGAGCTCAGACTTGTGATCCTCCTGCCTCAGCTTCCCAGAGTGCTGGGATTGCAGACATGCACTTGGCAGATTGACATTTTTAGAACTGTCAGAATCACTGTGATTTCTTTTTTTTTTGTGGGGTCGAACTCAGGACCTCGTATGCCAGCAGGCGCCCATGCCGCTGAGTGATATCACCAGCCCTTTTTTCGTATGTGGGTACTGGCAGTCGAACTCAGGACCTTGCGCTTGCCAGGCAGGCGCTTATGCTGCTGAGCTATCTCACCAGCCCCACTGTGATTTCTTTACAAACTGTCTTACAAACTGCTTTTGCAGCTGGCAAATAATGAATCATTATAGCCAACTCCTAACTCCACCAGCCATTCTGACTTTTGATTCTTTGGGGAAGAACAGTGAGGGAAAGAAGGCACAAACACTTTGCTGACGTCAATTACCCCTTCCGTGAAAAACAGGCACAGAGTTCAAGAACTAGTGTTTCTTCAAAAACATGTTCCACGGCCTTAGACAACTTGGCAAGCAGAGGTTACATGGCACACGTCACTAACTTAAAACGTAAATGGGACAAAAGCGTCCACATCCTTTTACCCAGAACGGCACAAAGACATACCCGGGCCTCAGCACAGTCAAGCTTGGGCTTTGCGTCTGTGTCTGCCTGTTCAGCAGGTGGCTGGTCTGCTCCCATCCTTGCCATCAGGCGGTGCCGCACAGCCACTTGCTGGACTCATTCACGCCTTAAAGGGAAATTCACATTTCCCACTTTATATCTTCTTGCTCTGAGAGTGGGCTCATTATTTGGTTTCCACACTCTCTAAAGAAAATAAAGATCCACATATTTTTTCTGTTCCAAAGCAGAAGTCAATGACGAGAGAATGGAGGGAAGAAGGACACCACATTTGGCTCCTGTGTGCAGGGGACACTGAGGGCAGGGCTGGCATGCAGGGGGCACTCGGTGCATCACTGGCCTGGCCTAACCCGAAGGGCTGCAGTTCCAGCCACCCTGCCATGCCCACCCGACTCTCCAAGCCACACCTGAATGGCCCCTGTCCCCTTCCACAGACTCTGAGGAGCATGGATGGGACTGTCCCAGACCCTGCTGGTCTGAGCCAGGGGATGGTGGTCAGCTGCGATGGGAGGAGGCAACTACATCACAGACGAAGTGTGGAGAGCTGTGGCTCAGGACTGCCATAGGAAAGAAACCAGGGGTGGAATGCTTGCCTAGGACCCATGAGGTCCTGGGTTCAATCCCCAGCAGCACAGAATGGAAAAGGAAAACAATCAGGTCTCATCCGTGTGCAGTCAGTGGTGAGGTGGCCTACCCTAGGAAATGCACGCCAAATGTACCAACTGCGTCCTCCACTGAAAAGACGAACTCTTACGAGACCAGGGCAGAAGCCACAGTGAGGGACTGCCCAGACCTTGGAAGGAGAAAAAGGCTGATTTTGAACAGGATGGTGTGGATGTATCAGTCGCTCTCGGGCCCCTGCCCCACTCACCCTCTTCCCAGCTGGGACTGCAGCCTCCCAAGCTCTCCATCCGCAGCCCTGGAGCAGACTGGAATAGAATACATCTTTCTCTCAGTCTCCATGGGGCACCACCCGGCCCTGTCTGTGGGACACTGTGGCAGTCACCTCCTGCCTGGCTGCCTCTCTGCTCCCCCTGGTTGCCCCAGGGTCTCCTCTCTCCTGCCGCTGTCATGCCCTCTGGCTGTCCTGGGACTAGGCCCTCTGTGGCCAGGGTGGCCGGGGCAGGTATAAGGACACAATAAATACAGTTAGAGATTTACAAATGAAAGCTGAAGACTATGAAGTAAAAAGGTGACTGGGAGAGGTGTGCTGGAGATGTAAGGCATCAATCTACCAGGAAGGCATGGGCAACGAAGAGTCTCACACTTTTTTTTTTTTTTTTGTGGGTACCGGGGGGTCGACCTTAGGACCTCGCGCACCAGCAGGCGCCCGTGCCGCTGAGCGATATCACCGGCCCCTTTTTCGTATGTGGGTTCTGGGAGCCAAACTTGGGTCCTCGCGCTTGCCGGGCAGGCGCTTAAGCCGCTGAGCCATCTCACCGGCCCCAAGTCTCACACTTTTAAAATGATCAGGAAAGCCCACTCTGCTTTCTCTGCTTTGTTCTGGGGAGAAGAGTCATCAAAGCTTTTGCTAACAGTCTTTAGGTTGTTGAGCTTTGTAGCGCATCCCAAGAGGTCAGCATCTCTGCAGGGAGACGCAGTGCAAGCCGTGGAGGTCTCATACACTTACTGAGCGGCTCCAATGTGCCTGAGCAGCAGGCACGATGCCGCACTGCAGCAGCTCTCACACAGTATGCATTTTACTCAGAGGCAAAGCCAGCTACCATGCTACTGGGTGTGTCTGGATATGAAGCTAGCAGACTTTGGTGCTCATCTGAAGATAAGTAAGGAAGGTGTGATACGATGAGACACAGCAGCCGAGACAGCTGATGCTACTTCCCCTGCTGTACTAAAACTTCTCTGGGGCCGGGGATATAGCTCAGCAGCACAGAGCCTGCCTGGCAAGCGCGAGGTCATGAGTTTGATTCCTGGTATCAAAAAAATTAATTAGTAAATAATAAAAAAATAAAACCTCTCCAGCAGTGATGGTTACTATGGACAAGAACAGGACCAGGGTGGGTGGGGTATTTTTACATGAAATGCTTGTAGGTGATACAGCTTTCTGTGCAGATTCTTTGCTTGGAACTTACAGTAAGATTATGAGCCATAACAACTCACTTACCTTTCCTGATAATGATATATCAGAAGAAGAAAAATCTTACTTGTGCCTCCCTTACTGACAGAAGTGAGACTAGGGAGAAATAGTATAGAAGAAATCAAAGGACATCTGTTCTTCAAAAATGAACAGTGGGGCTGGGACTGGTGGCACACATCTGTAATCCCAGCACTTGGGAGGCTGAAGAGGACTGCCACAAGTTCAAGGCCAGCCTGAACTACATAGCAAGATCCTGTCTCAAAAATCAAACAACAACAAAAAGATCAGTGGGCTTGGGAAACACTGCAAGACACTGTAGTGCTAGCTGTACTGATTTAGGTGGGGACCCTGATACTAGTAAGTTTGATGACTTAGAAGAGAAAGGAGATGAAGAAACATTCCCTGTTCCTAAAGCTTTTGTTGGCAATCAACTACCTTTTGTAGGATTTACACATTATAACAATTGTAGATACTTATCTTCAGCAAATTTTAATGATAACAGAACTAGCTCTGATGCAGATAAAAGCTTGCAGGAAAGTTTGCAAAAAACCACCTGCAAGCTGGAAGAACAGCTGCATACTGAAGTGCAATGAAAAGATGACATGAACAGAAGTGCCGAACTTCAAACCTAATGCTAGACAAAGAAAATGAACCTAGAATCTATGGTGTCTTGAATTGAGAAGGATAACACGTGACGACACGGGATTAATGAGTACCACTGAAGAGCTAAGCAGGATGAGCAGAGAAATGCCGAACACGAAGCCTCTATGGCACATAATCAGATGGGAGAATGAAAGATCAGTCAGAATTCACAGCTTGCTAAGGAGAAGCTTGCACACTTACAAAAGTAGGTGGAAGAAGCCAATGAGTGATGTAGGACAGAATCGGACACAGCTGTAAGGTTAAGGAAGAGGCGCTGAGAAAAGAGCAAATCAATCAGCTTGAGTACTCAAACAGAGAGCTGCAGGACAGAAAGAATTTCAGAGAATTCCGAGTCAAACACACAAGGATTCCTACCAATGAGAACTGTGTTGGAAGCTGAAGGGAGAGATGGAGCTCATGATTCTGAGACGACTGGAGACCTTCAGGCTCAGATCACATCCTTACAAGAGGAGGGAAGGTGAGGCCTGGTGGTGTATGCTTGTAACCCCAGCACTCAGGAGGCTGAGGCAAGAGGATTGCTGTGAGTTCAAGGCCAGCCTGGGCTACACAGCAAGTTCCAGGCCAGCCTGCACTACATAGTGACACTCTGTCTCAAAGAAACAAAGCAGAACAAAAACAACAAGAAAAACAAAAACCAAAGAAGTGAAGCATCTCAAACATGACCTTGAAAGAGCAGAAGGAGAAAGAAAGGAGGCTCAAGCCATGCTTAATCATTCAGGAAAGGATAAGAACAATTTAATTAATTAATTAATTAATTTTATTGTTGAGAGAGGGTCTCGCTGTGTAGTTCAGGGTGGTCCTGAACTCTCTTTGTAGCCCAGGCTGGCCTTGAACTCACAGCAATCCTCCTGCCTCAGCCTCCCGAGTGCTGGGATTACAGGCCAGTGCTGGGATTAGAGGTGTGCACCACGCCAGGCCCGAAAAGAAAAATTTAGAGCTATATTTCAATTACAATAAAGGTTAGAACAAGAGGTGAGTAAACACAAAGTAACCAAAGCTCATTTAACTGACAAGCATTAGTCTAAGGAAGAGGCAGAGCTGGCTGCAATGTGTGAGATGGAAAAGAAGCTGAAAGGAGAGAGAGGCTGAAAAAGAGTCATTCAGCTGGGTAACAGTGCTCCATGCCAGATGTAGATCAAACTGTCTCATGGAAGCTGGAGCATTTGACTGAAAAAAAGAAAGGATGGAGAAGATGAGGTTAAGAATCCAGCCGGGTGTGCCTGTAATCCCAGCACTCAGGAGGCTGAGACAGAAGGGTTCCCATGAGTTTGAGGGCAGCCTGGGCTATATAGTGAGTTCAAGGCCAGCCTGAATTACAGAAACCCTGTCTCAAAAAACAAATGAACAGGGCTGGGGATGTAGGTCAGCGGCACAGCACCTGCCTGGCAAGCACAAGGCCCTGAGTTTGATTCCTGGTACCAAAAAAGAAAAAAGAAAAAACAAACAGTTCAACCCTGTAGTTGGAGCAGGAATCAAATAAGTGACTGTGGTTACAAAATGCATTGAAGACGCAAGCATTTGAGGCAGACAATTAATTTAAAAGGCTTAGAAAAGCAGAAGAAACAGGAAATACATACTTTATTGGAAGCCAAGAGATTATTAGAATTTAAGTTAGCTCAGCTGACAAAACAATATAGAAGAAATTACGGACACAGGCAGGAGCCACAAGATCCGCTTGAAGCTTAACAGTATTTCTCAACACTTTATAAAACCCAGGTAAAGAAATTTAAAGAAGAACTTGAAGAAAAAAACAGAACATTTACAGAAGATAGAGGAACTTCAAAAAGAAAAGGAAGCTCTTTCTACTCAGCTGGGTGTGGTAGAAACAGAAGCTGGGTCTCAGCAGCTGGCACGAGGACTTCTGGAAGAAGTGTTTTGAGTTGACCCAAGAAAGCAAGAAAGCTGCTTCAGAAAAGATATTTCAGATGAAGTGCACACTGTTAGCCTGAAGAAAAAAACAAAGATACTGAATTACTAAGAGAAGAAAATGAACTAACCAATAAAATGAAGAAGGCAGAAGAAAAATATAAATTGAAGGAGGAAGGCCGGGCGTGGTGGTACATGCCTGTAATCCCAGTACTTGGGAGGCTGAGGCAGGAGGATCGTTGTGAGTTCAAGGCCAACCTGCACTACATAGCAAGACCCTGCCTCAAAAAAAAAGAAAGAAAGAAGAGATCAGTAATATTAAGGCTGCCTTTGAAAAGAATATCAGTATAGAACACAGGCTGTTCACAAGTTTGTAGACATAATAAATCTCAAAGATTTAAAAATTGATAGAAAGAAAGCTAATACACAATATTTGAGCAAGAAAATAAAAATGAAAATCAAAAGCTACAACTGGGCCAGACATGGTGGCCCATGCCTGTAATCCCAGCACTTAGGAGGTTGAGGCAGGAAGATCACATGAGTTTAAAGCCAGCCTGGGCTACACAGTGAGAACCTGTCAAAAAAAAAAAAAAAAAAAAAAAAGCATCAACTAGAATTGAACCAAGAAAAAGAAATTCAACCAGATGATAGTGGAACTGAATGAATGAATGAATGAATGAAATGCAAGCACAACTGGGTGAAGAGGAAGGAGCTTCAGATGCAGGTGACCAGCAAAGAGAGTGGTATTATAAACAACTCCAAGCTAAGTTTTTGAACCTTTCAGGTTCTACTAATGCTGCTAGTTTTGGTCATGCAGACAAGACGGTTGGTAACCTTCCAAAGTCCCGAACTGCAGGAGGGCTTTCTCTATCAACAGGGGAAATAGCAAAAGAGAGGGCTGGGAGAAACAGGAGTGGGCAACAGAAAAATTTTATTCTATAATGAAGAACAAGCTAAGGAACAGTCCAGTCCATCTATGAAATCAGACATTGATAAACTTTAATGTGCCACCTGTAACCCAAGGACATACGCAGGGAGCTGCGACGAAGAAAGTCCTATAACACTCCTGGCACTATGTGCAAATGAAGGCAGATGTGGGAAAGATGCAGGGACGGCGCCAGCACAGCAAGCTGAGGAACTCCTTTCCCAAGTCCCAAAGGCCCGAGCTCACTCCTGCACTGTCACCTCCTGCCACTGCAGGCCCATGCCCTGAATGTGGAAGATGCCACATGAAGTGCCACTGAGAACACCGAGACAGGAAAGAGGACTTCATTTCTCCCTGTAGAGTAGGATGTAATATGGGCAGGAGAGATGCTGCTGTGAGCACTTCCTCAGGATGGACAGAAAAACGGGGAACTCATTTCATAAAGATCCCTAAGAATGCGCCGTCTGCTTTGTTCATGCCTTGCCTCAAATATGCTGTTCCATCCTTGCTCTGGCACAAAAGCATGCTGAGCGTTCTGAATTGCCTATAGGTGGCTTAATTATTACTATGTAATGCAAGTATGATTGGGGGAAAGCTTAGCCAGATACATTTTCCTACAGTGGTGCCACCATCTTGAATTCCTAGGAAGACATCTGTCAGTCCTGACAGAACACAGTTTTCCTCATGAGTGAGAGGAAGGAACTTTCACTTTGAAGTGGAATGGGCCTAACTATCAAGATCAGCTCATGGAAGGAAGGAAGGAAGAATCTCAAAATGAGACAAAGGTTTTTTTTTGTATTTTTCTTTTTGAGACAGAGCCTCAATGTAGCTCAGGTTAACTTTGAACTCAGTGTGTAACCTGGGCTGGCCCTGAACTCGTGGAGATCCTCCTGCCTTAGTCTCCCAAGTGCTGGGATTACAGGCATGTGCCACCAGGTCTTTTTCTTTCTTTTTGTTTGAGACAGGTCTCACTATGCAGCCCAGGCTGGCCTCGAACTCACAGCAATCCTCCTGCCTCAGCCTCCCGAGCACTAGTATTATAGGTGTGAGCCACCACACCCGGCAATACAAATTTTTAAAATGTAATGAATGTTGTCAAGGACATGGAAAGAAAGGAACCCTCAAACGTTGATGGTGGGAATGTAAGTGAAGCCATTTTGTAAAATTTTGCAAGTTTTCTAAAAAAATCAAACAAATTTACCATATGGTACAGGAATTCCATTGTGAGGGGTCCATCCTAGAGACATGAAAACAATGTGACACAAAGATTTGGACATTCATGTTCTCAGCAGCATTACTGATGATGGCCAAACACTGTATCTAGCAACGTGAGAATGGATAGAAAAAATGTGGTCGTGCTGCCATGCAAAAGAATACTATTCAGGTATAAAAAGAAACAAATGACTGACATGGATGGACTGCAAAAGCATCATACTAAGAGAAAGAAGCCGCACACAAGAGACCACACGTCCAGTTCCACTGATATGCTATGTTCAAGGCCAATCTATTATTCTAGGAGAGTAGGTCAGTGGTTGCCTGAGAGTGGACAGCAAAAATAAACAGGTGATAAAAGTGTTCCAAGACTGATTTATAGAGATGGCTGCAAAACTTGATAAATTTACTAAAATAAAATCACTGAACTGTACACTTGAAATGGGAGAATTATATGATATGCAAAACGTAGTACACCTCAATAAAACTATTAAAAAATACATCGCCACAACTACAAGTGACAGGAACAACTGCAAACTACAGCACAGGACAAGCGACAAGGCAAACAATAGGAAAATCCACGGGGTCAGTGACCTCAGAAAGCAAATGCAGGACTGGTGAGATGGCTCAGCGGCGTAAGTGCCTGCCTGGCAAGCGCGAGGGCCCGAGTTCGACTCCTGGAACCCACATACGAAAAAAGGGCCAGTGATATTGCTCAGTGGCAAGGGTGCCTGCTGGCGCGCGAGGTCCTGAGGTCGACCCCCGGTACCAAAAAAAAAAAAAAAAAAAGAAAGCAAATGCACACCAGAACTGCCTTTCTAGTGGCTGATGTGGGGGTGCACACCTGTAACCCCAGCACTCTGGGAGGCAGAGGCTGGAGGATCACAGTTCAAGTCTAACTGGGCAATTTAGCAGCTTAGTGAAGCCTCTGTCTCAAAATCTGAGCAGTCGTGAAAGGGGGGTATGGGGGGGGTCAGGCCAGAATGCCGGTGCCTGCCTGCCTGCCAGGGACTCAGTCCGGACCCTCACTCCTGGGAGGGTCAGCACTTCCTGCTCCTCCCTCCACCCACTGTGGGGAAGCAGTGACTTCTCGGTGTGGAGGTGGCCTCCGGCTCACACTTCTTCCTAGGGCCAGTGTGTCCTCCTCCCCCCTGTGAGGCGAGCTATAAGTGCCACCTCTACCCTGCCCTTGGAGGGGCCTGCAGTGCACTGGTGTCACCCGCTCAGCTCCGCCTGAGGATGGCCCAGGACCGCACTCTTCCCTTTCTTCCCTGGGCCTGGGCCGGGGCCTCTGCCCCCACCAAGTGAAGTTCACTCACCGCTCTCCTCTGCGACCCGCCACACCTGCAGGTAACAACCTGGAAGGCCACTGGTCACCAGCAACCTGTTCCAGGTGGACAGGACATCCTAGTTCTCACCCAGGACCCTGCCAGCCTCTCCTCCCCAGCCCAGGAAATCCTACTGCAGGATCAAGACCTGCCACCCACATTTAACAGAAGAGCAGCCTCACTCTGCCCAAGGGACAGGGCCACAGCTCACGAGAGCCACCCGTGTCATAATGGGGCAGACACCAGAGACTCGGCCTCTCCTGTGACCTGGTTCACCCCGCTGTGCACCATCAGCTCCCGGGGAGACACAGTGCACCCTTCTAGCCTGCATTCAACCCTATTGCAGTTCTGGTGAGGTGCTGATTACTCTAATCAAAATGCTGAGAAGATGCTTTCTTTACATTCTAGACCCGTGTGTGTGTGTGTGTGTGTGTGTGTGTCCATGCGCACTCACACACATCCTGTGCTGAGGGCTGGGGTGGGGACAGGGAGGCAGGAGACCTGTCCTGAGTTAGGCGGGGCCACGGATGGGCCATACCTGGTGTCCGGCAAGTGCTTTAGCTCCAGGACAGCTCTGTCTGAGAATCCCCCATGGCACACTTTGAAATCTCTTTCTGGGAATAAGCCCTAAAATGCCAAGGGAAGCCATCAGAAGAGCGGTCTCCAAAGGAACAGCAGGCGGCTCCAGGAAGGCCTGAACGTCACACAGCTGGTGACAGAGCCTCCTCCCTGTGGGGCCGTGCGCTGCTGTCTGGAAGTGCTGGTCTCACACCTGTGTGCACAGCTCCCTTCTTCCCACCTGTCTCCAGGCCCCTAGTGGTCACAGTCACCTGCATAACCACACAAGCCTATGCCTCAGGCCTTCCCGGAGGAGTCACAGGACAGGACAGCCTCACACAGCAGGGGCTACCAGCCTGCTACTGATGCCCTTCTCTGCTCAGTCCCCTTGGAAGCCTGGCAGCTGCTCTGGCAATGAAAACGGAACAGCTTCCACTCAGTGTGTTCACTAGAGTAGCACCGTGTTCAGTAGTGGATTCTCACAACGCCCCGTCATGCAGGTCTCCTGTCCTTATCCTTTCTCTACAAATGGTGGAACTAAGGCACATGGGGCTTCAGTGACTATTCGGAGGCCACACAGGCATTAGGCTGAGGATCGGAGGCCAGGACTGTGTAAGCATGATCTTCACTCCCGGCCACCAGACTCTCCCCTCTCCCCTCAGAGGTGGCCACAAAGACAGGGAGAGCCAGAGATGCGGTGTCTCCTCACAGCTCAGCCTGGGTGCGTAGGCACAGAGATCAAGGCACTGGCAAAGTCACCCTCCATGCCCAAGGAGACAAAGGCCAGGTGGCCTGTAGCTTCCATTCCTCCTAATTCTGGGAGTACAAACTGGGCCTCTTGAGGTTCCCATTCCCTGGGGCTGGGAAGGGCCTAGGAATGTGCATGTTAGCGGTGCCCTGAGGGCGTGGGGACAGGTGGTCCTCAAGTTACTCTGACAGACACTGGGCCACAGATGTCAGGACCCAGCCTGTCCTGGGCTTAATCCTTCTACACGGCCCTGTCTACTTCTACTCTACACCTTCAACTCAGCTCCATAGCGTGATCACCTTCTAAGAAAACTTTATTTCCTTGAAGAACTGAAGAGGGCTGGGCTGTGGCTCAGTAGCCAAGCACATGCCCAGCATGCACAGGACCTGGGTTCCATCCCTGCCACTGCCCCCCAAACGCCAGCAAAGGAAGAGGCAGTGAAATTCAGGAACACACATTCTCAATCCCTGCCCTGCATGGCCTTCGTCCCTGCCCTCGCCTGGAAGCAGAGCTTTCCTGGCCTCTGTCCCCTGAAGCAGACTCACTGTCCCGTGCCTGCCTCCCTCCCTCCTGCATGTCACCTTCATCCTTCAGGGGCAACTTCCCCACAGTCTGTGACTTGGTCAGGCCTCTGGTTTGGGCAACCTTTCCTCAAATCTGTTTCCACCTGGCTACTGCTCTGGTCTCTTCCCTCCCTCCTTCCACTCCCACTTCCCCTTCTCTGTAGCCGTTGGCTACAACCACCACCAGCAAAATGCTGTGACAGAGGTCACCAAGAGCTTCCCAGCTGCCAGCCTCATGAAGGAATCCTTCAATCCGTATGTGAATGCTTCTGTAGGAACATGTCGGAGCTACCAACTCTCCTTGACATGTTCTCTTCTCTTGACCTCTGACGTTGTCTGAGATGTCTACTTCAAAGACCAGTCTTTCTTGGTATCTCTCGTGGGTTTACCTTCTTATACCTGGGCCTTAAACATGTCCTCTGAGGCTGTCCTTAGCTGTCTTCTCTGAATTCTGATACACTAAGCATTTATCCTAGGTCAGTGGTGCTGAACATATGGCACATGGCACGCATGCCGCAGCGGGCTATTTGTTATCACTGACAGCTCTAAAAGGTTCGCCTAGGTGATCTAAACTAAGCCATTCTAAGGGCTTCAGCTACCTGCTGTTTCCTAATTGCTCCCTAAATCTAGTTTTGCTAAAGGAATATTGGCCCCTCCTGTAGGAGCCCTGACATCTACAGCACTGAGCTCTGTGCATAGGCGCCTCAGCTATTAGAATACAGGGAAGGCCCAGCCCTTGTCTCTCTCTCTAGTATCCAGGACAATACCTGGTAGGTGACAGGAGCTCCAGAAATATTTACTAAATAAGCAAAAATCAACATGTCTACTTAGCACTTCTACTTCAAGTTACCTGGTTTTCCTTTACAGAAAGTCTAGGAGGTAGCATTAGATGAAGAATTTCATTTTTTTTCAGGCTATCATAGCCAGCAACGAAGACTCCTAGAAAAAATCAGCAACCACGTTAGAAAGACTGTGGTTTAATCTATAAACTGCTGCCCATCCCCCAGAGCAAGGCTAAACTCCTTCTCTATTAATGTGCGGCCTGGATGGATTTTTTTTTTCTTTGCAGTACTGGAGATTAAATTCAGTTTTTGCACTTTGCTACATCCCAGCCTTTTTATTATTTTTTATATTGAGGCAGGGTCTCGCTTAGCTGTCCAGGCTGGGCTCAAATCTGCAATTCTCCTGCCTCAGCTCCCCAGAGTGCTGGGATTACAGGCCTGTACCACCATGCCAGACATGGAGGATCTTAATAAAAGAACACAAGTGCTGATGGGAGACCACATTGTAACAAGTGACCAAGACACCCTCAAAAGAGTGGGAGGGGTGCCTTTAGGCTGAGCCCCTGAGACCCCTCCTGAGAGTGGGATTCCATCTCCTTTAGGGCCAAGCAGAGCACATTACCTTTGTCACCAATCCATTCAAGGACTCGAGTGGCTGCTGAGAGGTCAAATGCATGGAAATCCTGGTACCTGAACAACAGGAACATAATTGCACATGGCACATGGCACTGCACAGCTGACAAAGAACCAGGAGACCGCGGCTGGGCTCTGTGGTTAAGGTCCACGCTTGGACTCAGGCAGATATGGGGCCGAGTCTTGTTTCACATTTTACCCTCCTCGGTGTGTCTGGGACCAGGCCAGTCAGGAGCCCTGAGCCTAGGTTCTCATCTATAGGAGTCCCTGGTACCAAGATCTCCCCAAGCTAGTGTGGGGAGTTAATGAGTGATAATCTGGGTTCAGGATTTAACTTAGAGCGGGGCACAAACTAGTTAGTCACGTGAGTTATTAGTATCCTCCACAAGTTCTTTTTTATATTATTATTTTTATTTTGGTGGTACTAGTGATGGCACCCAGGTCCTTGCACTGAACTACATCCCCAGCCCTTTCAGTATTATTTTTACAGTCTCGCTAAGTCGCTCAGGCTGCGATTCTTCTGCTTCAGCCTCTCACAGCTCTGGGGTTACGGACATGAGCCACTACACCCCGCAAATTTTTGTTATACACTGGGAAGTGAATCCTTCACAGGCCCCTTATCAAGCTTGCGCACGCAGGAACGAGCCCTTTCGCAAAAGGTATGGCCCAGTCCAGTTCTCAGCCTCCGCCTGGCCCCCGGCCAGAACTCCCTCTCTACCTCCGCCCGCCCGCCCGCCCGCCAGGCCAGACCCGGGTCCCCGGGCCCAGCCCCGCACCACTTACAAGCGCAAAGATTCCACCAGCCAGTTCTCCCCGGGCTCCATGGCAACTGTCGCTTCCGGTGCCCGACTTCCGGACGCGAGCCTGAGGGGCGGGCACAGAGATCTCGCGAGGTGGGGCGTGGCCTCCCGTTGGGCGCTTGCTCTGCAGGGTCCGGGTGCTTGGGGGAAAGTTTTCGACAAAGTAAGGGAACTCGCGTTTTCCCAGTTGTCAGCTCCAAGCGGGGCCGGAAGGTCCAAATTCCCACCAGTTTTAGGACCAGGTATTTGCGGCCCAAGAAAGGGCGGTCAGTGCCCCAGGCCAAAACTAATATGGGACCACGTGGTTAAACTGAAATTTCAGATAAACTGAAAAAGTTTCAGGACATTTTATACAGAAAAGTAGTTTACCTGAAATCCGACTATAGCTGGATGGTCTTTGTTTTTTATTTGTTTACTCTGGCAACTACTGAAGTCTACAGAAGACAGTAAGCAGACAGCGGAGTCTGGATCCAATTCGGATCTACCCCCTGGACGCGACGTGTGGTTGAGGCAGGAGGATCGCAAGTTCGAAGCCTGCCTGGGCAAGTTAGCGAGACCTCGTATCAAGTAAAATTTTCAAAAAGGGCTGGGATATAGCTCAGTGGCGGAGTGCTTGCTTAGCGTGCAAGCCTGAGTTCAAACTGTAGTACCGCAAAAAAACAAAAACAAAAAGACCAACTTGGCGTGGGGGTAAACTGAGGTAAGTGAAGCCGGGCAGCCCGGTTCCTGGCAGGGAAACACAAGGGACCCTTGTCTGGGCCAGCAGAGGACAGAGGCGAGAGCGGAGCCGGCCTCCGGCGGCATGGAGGACCTGCTTGCCGCCTGACCGCAGCAGGAGTCGCTCAGAGCCAGCTGGTGTCAGGGCCTGAGGCTGCCCCGTGACACTGAGCTCGGCCCCCCAGCCTGTTCCCTGCCCTCCCTCAACCGGGGCTGGAAGGAGAGGACCAGACATTCGGTAAAGAGCAGGGCTTTATTCACAACTTCACCAGGGAAGCAAGAAGTACAGCAGGAGTATACTTTGTGTCTGCATCCGCGATATTTCTAGCGACCCGGCCAGAAATCATAGTGACGGAGCCCGGGATTTGCATCCAGACGGGCCTGCTCCTGGGACCCATTCAACCACCTCCCGAGGTGGGCGAGGTGGGCGCAATCCAACCGAGCGGCGCCCGCCGCTTCCCGGCATCACTTCTGCGGCAGGTGCATCAGCAGTTTCCTGCGCTGCAGGAAAACAGGGCAGGTGAGCTGGGGAGCGGCTGCTGTCAGGCTCAGCGCCGGTCCCCGAAGTGGCAGGCTCCCTCGCACCTTCCTCCTGAAAAATGCGGAGGGGTCAGGGGTGGTGGTTTCCCCTGAATACGGACCCAATGTCGCAGGGTAGTCCCGACAATCAGATCACTGAAGTCAAGTCCTAGCACCCCTAGGCAAGCTCTTCCCCACCCCATAGCCGGGTATGGCTCTGCTACGATTCTTCAGCTGGTCTTCAAATCAGTGACCCTAGAAGGTGATCTTGTCTGGTGAACTTACGCCCCCGGCCTGAAGGCTGAGGTCCCTGTGTCCTGCAGCGCAGGGTTGGCCCTCTCTGGGGGATGCACCTCCCTTCAACAGTCCCCACTCTGTGGCTCAGGATACAAAGGCGGGCAGGCAGTGGTTACAGCCAGGAGCTGGGACTGTACAGCTCCTGCAAACCGAAGGCTCCTTCCATCCAGCACAAGCTAGGTTCATTTAATGGGAGAGGGGCCTGTAATTGTTGCCGTTTTATGGACGAAGAAGATGAGGCTTACAATGTTAAATGACATTTTCACCCTCTGTTGGAGGCAGGGTTTCATTATGTAACCCAGCATGGACTCAAAAAAAAATTTTTTTATGTGGGTACCGGGAGTCGAACTCAGGACCTTGCACTTGCCAGGCAGGTGCTTATGCCGCTGAACTATCTCACCGGCCCTGGACTCAAATTCTTGATCCTCTGGTCTCAGCCTCCCAAATGCTGGCATTATGGGCATGTACCACCATGCCTGACTACTACGTGACCTTTCTCTCTTTTTTTGTGGTACTGAGGATGGGACCTGGGGCCTTTGCACTGAGCTACATACCAAGCCCTTTTAGTTTTTACTTTGAGATGGATTTGTTAGAAACTAAGTTAATCAGGCTAAGCTCAAACTTGAGATCCTCCTGCCTCAGCCTCCCACACAGTCCTGGTATCATAAGTGACATTTTGAAGGCACACAGGTACTGAGTCTCTAGGTTATGCAGCATGCTGTTGCTAGAGCCCACCGTCTACTTCATCACATTGTTTTCTGCACACAGCAACAAGTACCATGGAGGGAGGGGTGGGGGGGGACCAGGAGTGGGGAATGGAGGAGCTGCCATTCAATGCTGCTAGACACTGAGGCTGGCTTGGCTCCAGCTTTAGGTCCTTTCCTTGAACCCACAGGGCAGTGGCTTATAACTGAAAGTGATTTGGGACGCCTGCTCTCAGGGGACATCTGGTGATGTCTGGAGGCATTTTTTGTTGCTTTTGATTTTAGAGATAGGGTCTCACTAAGTTGCCCAGGCTGGCCTTGTGCTTAAACAGTCCTCCTGCCTCAGCCTCCTGAGTGGCCTGGACAATAGGCATATACCACCATACTTAGCTTGGAGGCAACTTTGATTGTCATGACTTGGGGAGTAAAGGGAAGGTGCTACTGGCATCTGATGAGTAGAGTGGGGTGCTTTCAACGTCCTGCAGCGCACAGGGCAGCCCCACGACAAAGAATGACCAAGCTGAGGATGTGGAAAGCACTGATATCGCTAAACCCTCCACTGACTGGTTCCTGAGGCAGACGAGAGGAGAGACAGCCCTGATCCAGGAGCAAGGTCTGAGCTGTACTGGCTGCTAACTGACTTCTTGTCCCCTCTCTAGGTCTCAGGTTCGCAGCTGTGGCCACAGGCACACCTGGGACACAGCAGAGGGGGCAGCTGCGGTGGGATAATCTGCTGCGTGTTGGAATTTGCACCCTGTATCTCAGGGCTCTGCTGGGCGGTGGGCTTCCTCTCTTTGGAGTGGTCTCCTTGTGGCCTGGGGCACAGCAAGCCTGCAACCCTGGTGCCCTGGCATCCACACTCATTCTATGGCCTGGTGGGGCACTCGCACTCCACACCCCACTTCCAAAGCTAGTGGTGCTTCCCTGGGGCTGGCCTCCTCCTGGGCGAGGGGTGGCCCGGCTCACCTGGGTGTGGGGTGCCGGGCTGCTGAGGCTCAGGCCCAGAGCTTTCCTCAGCAGAAGACTCCTGAGCATATCATGACTCAGCTGCAGCTGCTGGTCCCTCAGGGAGGTGTGGGGCGCTGTCCCCAACGGGGATGGGCTGAGGGGCTTCAGGCTCTTCTTGCCCATGAAGTGACCTAGAAAGGTGATGCCAAGGCACATAGAATTCAGAGTGGGAACCCTACCCTAGTGGGGAAGTTCCCCATCTCCCACTTTTCCGCTGTCATGGAAGGAAGACAGGAAGCCTCCGTCCCCACTCCTGAGCCATAAGACACGGGGATCGGGGGTTGCAAACCTGCGGCCTCAGCTCTCCTGAGCAGGTGGAGGGACAGTGGCACCAGGACAGGCTGGGGCGCAGGAACTCGGCCAGTTGCACTGCCCACGCGGTGGGGGTCAGAAAAGGGCAGGGGAGGTGCCTGGGCGGTGGGTAGAGAACACAGGACAGTCCCTCGCCAGGGGCAGGGGCACCAGCCGCATGCAGACCCAGCTGTGTGTTCGGCGTGCTGAGTGCTTCTGGCACAATCACTGCTCTGTCCTGGGCTGGAGATTCCCGTCTGTTACATCGGATAAGCCGCTGGGCCCCCACCTGCTCGGGCACTTGGAACGGCCAGAGGGCTGGGAAGGCACTGGGAGCTCGCCGGGGTCTCCTCGGACTTACCGGTGGCCCAGAGGTTGCCTCGCGGGTGCACGCGGATCTTGCCCACGCGGCTGCGGGGCTCCGGGAGGTCCCAGGTGAGCGGGGCGACGCTGGCGGCCAGCAGCGCCCAGAGCAGAAAGCCGCCCAGCAGCCGCGTGCCCCCCGTCAGCAGGTCCATGGCGTGCACTGGGCCTCCGCAGCTCCGGCTGCGGCTCTCGCACCGCTTCGCCCTTTTTTAAACCCGCGCCTAGAGGCGGAGCCACGAGCCACCCCGCCCCCGGCACCACCCCGCGCTCTTGCTCCGCACTAGTCCTTGAGCTGTAGCGCCGGCTGCCCCGTGGGCTCCGGCTGCGGGAGTGCGTGTGGCGCGGTCCTCGGCAAAGGTGCTTCCAGCCAGCAAGTGGTCACCTCGCTCCTGCTGAAGTATCTGATGCCCAATGGTGAGAGTTTCTCCCACGCAGCATAGATTTTCCTCCTTTGGTTGTTTTTTGAGACAAGGTTTCAAAATGTATGTAGTCCAGGCTTCATCCCCAGCCCTTTTTTGAGACAGTGTCTTGCTAAACTGCCCAGGTTAGGCTCGAGTTCGCGATCCTCCTGCCCCAGCCTCCGAGTGCTGGGATTACAGGTGCTCGATGCGCCTTGTTAACAGTGACCTGCCAAGTGCCAGGGAGCCGAGGAGCTGCTGAAATGGAGCCCCAGTCTCTCTTCGCAGCGCCTGAGCCGCGTTCGCAGGACTGCGGGTCCGCGGAAGCCATTCTGAAGGCACAGGAGTCGCCCGGGGCGTGGCAGCCGGCGCAGGGTGGGGCACGGGAGGCCTGGGAGAGAAAGGGCGCTGGGCCACAGGTCCTCCTACACGCGCTGGACTCGCAGGACCTCCCTCGCCCCAAGTGTAAAATGGAAACTACCACAGTCTTCTTTTTAACTTTGCATTTTTAGTACAATTATTTGGCGGCGGGAAGCAGCAGCCTTGCAGGGCCTGGCCTCTTACACTCCGTCCTCAGGTGACTGGCTTTGGGTCAGGGGCAGCAACTGCTTCATGAGCAGAGCAGAGGAAGACAACGTGCTGACACTTACTGAACACAGCATCCAGAGCGCTGTGGGAGGCTCGCAGGGGAGACTGAGGCCCTGCTCCAGGAGTCGCCTCCTCCCGCACGCACTGCCGTGGTGAGTGGGGACAGTGGGTGCGGCCCACGCCTGGGCCCTCCCGAAAGGCTGAGCCCCTGCGCTAGCAGGGGGCCTGCTCCTCCTGCACCACCGTCCTGGCAGGGAGGCGTCCACGAGGTAAGCTGTGGTGCTGGGGCAGGACACAGGATAGGGACACTCCATTTGTGGCCCTGGCTTTCCCCCAGTCTCCCTGCTTCCCTTCCCCCGCCCTGGCATTTACACCTCTCTGCTTCCTGTCACAGTTTAGCTATGGTGTACAGATATAGCTCTCATCACCTTCCCAGGAGAATCGTTCCCCTGCGAGCCCTCCCTCCTCTGCACCCGTCCCGCTCACACCTGCTCCTCTCTGGTCACGGATGCAGACATTAGTAGGACCTGGTCCGCAGCAAGTGCTGCTTCACTTAATGTACCCCGCCCCCCGGTTTATTGGAAACAAACTCAGAGGTGGAGTCACTGGGCGGCACCTCAGTGTCAGGCCCCCTACAGCTGGGCCAGCAGACACCGAGCTCTGAGCCACACCCACTCTCGCTCCAACACCCAGGGAGGAGAGAGGAAGCTGGCTCCGTTTCACTTCTGTCAGCAGGCGACCCTGTGGCCCTGGGTCCTGTTCTGTTTCTCTAACACAGCCCAGGCTCTCAGCTCCAAGACGGGCTCTAGAAGCCCTTGGGGGTCTTTGCTCTGTCAACCCAGGACCTGGAGAAAAAAGGGGGGCAGCAGCTGCCCCGCCAGCTGTAAACTGCTGTCCGCCAGAGCAGAACACTGCACTGCGCATGGGGTGGGGGGCGGGAACACAACAGGTGGTACATCAGAGAGGGAGGCGCCTCCCTGGGGGCGCTAGGCTGGTTCCCTGAGGGGAATCAGCGGCTCACAGCCGCTACTCCTTGTGTCACCCACTTTGATGGCAATGGCAGCCCAACGGCCTCCACCTGTGAGAGAGGCCTACGGAGAAGCTCTTGGAGCTCGCGCACTGCCCTCTTGGGGTTGGACATCATCATTCAAGGACACCCACGGAAAATAAGGTTCACAAGACAGTCCAAAGGGTGACTAGGGATGAAAGGCACATGGCAAATGCCACTGTTGCCAACAACATTTAAACTACCCCAACATTTTTAATAAAAAGAACGGCTTGAAATGAAGGACTTTCGTTCATATTTTTGTGACATCTCCATTAAACTGAGATTAATGATGCCCTTTCACAGCTCAGTGTGGTTTTCCAAAAGCGCCCACATATATTCCCCTTTGACCCTCGACAGGGCTTCGATGACGTAAAGACTAGTTATGCTCACGTTACAGATGTGGTCACCCGAACAGAAAGCAAGTTAGCTGCAGAGATTGAACAAATGCGGAAAACTGGAATGCGGACCTTTAATACAAGGAACAGGGAAAAGCAGAGATTTCGACAGCAATAAGCCGAGTGTGAAGGGATGGCAGCAAGCCAGCAGGTGCACACTGCCGGCTGGTGGGAGCTATGTCTCCTGGACTTCTGCACACAGCCCTGCACCTGATCAGAATCCAGGCTACAGAACGGGAAAAGAGCAGCACCCTAGGGAGGAGGCAGGAGAATTGGGGGCATCTGAAAGAATTTCCCAAGTAAGAGGGAGGGCATCGAGACCAGAGCTATGAAGCGTGATCCGAATATAGGGGTGAAGGCTTAGTTACTACACTAAAAGCACACTGTATGGATCCCCTCAAAATACACTCCCTCACTTGGAACACACTCATCCCATTATTCCTGCCACTTTCTGAAGCAGCTCTGCAAGTCCTCTTTCCTGAGTGGCTTTTCCTGGCTGCCTCACTGTCCTCAATTGATGAAAAATGTGTATAGCAATTTCTGCCCAAGAAAAATAATACAGTGAGTGAGTCCTCATCCACCTTATACAGTGGATCTGGCACCATGAGACTTCTAGCTCTCTCCTGAAGTCAAAATTACCAAGGTAGGTAAGTGTTTTGAATCAAGGAGCTAAGCCACGACAGCACAACTGAAGACTTGAAAGAGGACTTCCGGAACTGCTCCAGAAAGTGGCATGAATGATGGGATAAGTGTGTTCCAAATGAGGATTCTGAGGGTAGGAATTCATGGCACTGTGTCTTTTACTGTGATAAATTTTTAAAGAATTTAAACATTCACTGTAATTATAATATCAGAACATTAACCATTAAGAAGGAACTCTTGGGCCAGTGAGATGGCTCAGTGGCATAAACGCCTGCCTGGCAAGCGAGAGGTCTTGAGATCGACTCCCGTACCCACATAAAAAAAAAAAGAAAAAGAAGGAAATCTTTCAGAAACAGAAACTGCCAGGATACAGAATTTTTTTTTTTTTAAAAGACAATCTTAAGAAAAAAAACCTACATCTAATAAAAAGGAGTGACCACCCCCACAGTGGCTAAGAAGCTGCTGTTCAGCTATGCTGAGTAAGTGTGCAGGGCCGGTAAGAAAACCTAAGAAACACAGAAGCCCCAGGCAGTGCTCAAAATCATTGCACGTAATATTCATGTGTTTAAGAGAACATTTCCATAAAACAAATACTCCTTCAACTCCAAAGAGTTTTACACGCTTGGAAATCTGGTGGAGAACCTATTTCTAGGAGATTTAATAATCTAAATCCAAGGAGGAAAAATTTACAGCTTCCAAAGAATTCCCCAAGGCTTTGCAACTGGGGTTACTGCACTTAAAATTTTGAGTCTCTGTGAATTTTACAAAGGCAGGACTGGGCTAGAGCCGCCAGCATGGAAACACAGTCAAACCAACAGACCTCAGGTCTGGCACTGCGGTGCACAGACCAGAAGCCCTTGGGGAAATCCTCGAACCTGCTCTGGTTTCTTTTGTAGAATAGGGTTTACTTTGATCAAATGAGAGAAAGTAAACATTTGTTATACAGCACTTAGCAGAGCACCTGGCACATTCTAAGCAGTCAATATTAACAGCTGGATCCTGGGAAAAGCAAAGCCTGCTTTGAATCTGAAGCCCACTACAGGCATTATACGGGAATCATTTGCTCCCCTTGCTACCTATGAAGACCACGGTGTTGACAACAGCACCCTACCCTAGCAACAGGTCTGTTATGTCTTAAATTGTTTGACAAACCAAAATGTCAGCACATCCTGAACTTTTTATAAATTTTTTTTTTTTACATCTTCAACTCTTAACCAACTCCAGGAATTCTACAGCATTCTCTCATTTTCGGCTTAAATAAGTTGCCAGGCTGAGAGCTCTGATCAAAGCCTGATGCAAGCTGATTTACTTACTTGACATTAAGATCAGAGCACAAATTCTAACTTGACTCTCTTAATGAAAGCTAGACTCCAGCTTGCCAGTCTAAATGGATGGGCCAATTAAAATAATGGTTCTAGAGAAAGGATTCTCAATTGAGAGTAGTTAGCATTCCAGAAACTCCTAAGACTGCTAGAAGGGTAGGAGATTTTTCTGGCTTAGATCTAAAACGGCCCTCAAAGCCTGGTGTGTCTGCAGGGTGACTGGATCATGGGGCTCCAGCTGACCCGCTGTTCAGTCTGGCTGGAAGAGGCGGGTCCCTGTGGCTGACCCGGGAAGAGTGCTCCTTTTTTGACTTCTTCCTGGACTTTCTCGGCTCCCAGCCGCCATGAGGTGAGCAACTATTCCTCCACCAGGCCTCTCTGCCTCACTGCTCTGCCTCGGAACCAGTTGACTATGGACTGAAATGTGACCCCAAATAAACCTCTCCTCCCTTAAGTTGTGGGTATTGGTATTTTGTTTCAGCAGTGAGGAAAGTAAAATAGTTTGAAAGTCAAATTCAATATAACTATTGTTTTTATAACACAAAACACAAGCCAAAATATTCTTGGCTGGTGAAGTGAAGAGACTGGATAGGTGTTTATCAAAATAAAAAGGAGGTATGAGGTTTTTCCTAAGACAGGCTGAGTTTTAAAAAAATTACTGAACACTGTTCTACAGGAAAGCTGAAGGTTCCTAGCTGATTAGATGAAGTGTTTTTTTTGCAGAAACTGCCTTTGTATGAAACAGCTCCATGAAAATCATTATGCTAATTAGTACAGGGTTACTGCACAACCCACAGAGTGTGGTCTTGAATTTTCTTGATCCTACTTGATACTACTACAGGATTTCCTTTTATTCCGTTTTCTGTTCATTCCATCTTTAGCTGCCAAGGAGATGACAGCTAATGCTATGATCTCCTCCAGCAGCCAACAGAAGCTACAGGACTAATCTCACCTCTGACTTCATCCTTTTCTTTTCCCACACTTGTTTCAACACTCAATCCATCAGTTATTTCATATTTTAGCCGGGCGTGGTGGTGCACACCTGTAATCCCAGCACTCAGGAGGCTAAGGCAGGAGGACTGCTGTGAGTTTCAGGCCAGCCTGGGCTACATAGTGAGTTCAACGCCAGCCAGAACTACATAGCGAGACCTGGTCTTAAGATCCCCACTCCCTAAAAAATCACCCATACCCAAAAAACAAACAAACAAAAAACCCATATTTTATCCCAGTACTAACTATATCTTTATGGAAAAAGGCAGTATAAAAATAAATCTAAAACAAGCAAAGCACTGTGACAAAGACTAGAGGATCTACCAGGATGGATCAGAGGCTGGGTTTGTCCCAGTGCCAATAAGGAGCTGGGCTTCCCTCTGCCCTACAGAGGGCAAAGTTGAAGAAGCATAAAAATGTACAGGGCACTCCTGAGCAGGAAGCACTGTACACACTTGAAAGCTTAATCAAGAAGTGCTGGCCTAGCACAAGTGAGTGATGCCCTGCATTTAATTTCCAGCACTGGCAAGAAAGAAAGAAAGACAGGGAGGGAGGGAGAGAGAGAGAGAGAAGAGGGAAAAAGAGAGAGAAAGAGAAAAAGAAAGCAAGCGAGCACTGAGTGTGGTGGTGCATGTCCCTAATCCCAGAACTCAGTACTGTTCGAGGCCAGCCTGGGCTACACAGTGACACCGGACTCAGACAAGAAAATAGTTCCTGTCAGAGTGGGAAGGGCCTTGCCTTAGGCACCTTGGTATCCCCAGGGCCTAGCTGAAAATGGGGCACAGAGGACCCTCAATGACTGTCTGCTGAATGGGTGAGAGTGTTAGCAGGTGGAGAAGGTGCAGGTCATGCTCACCCACTGTAACAGGAAAGACTGTCATGCTGGATGGCAGTGGAAGAACTATTGTTCTTTCTCTTTTTTTTTGTCTTTATTTTTTGAGACAGGGTTTCACTAGGTAGTTCAAGCTGGCTAAGATCCTCCTGCCTCAACCTCCTCAGTGCTGCAATTACAGGCCTGTCAGCACACCAGGCTGTTGTGGTATTTTTTTCTTTTATCCATGTGTGTGTTTGCATATTACCTGGGTTGAACTCTCAGGTTGCTAAGCAAAAGAGGAAAAATGACACTTTCACACAACTGAGTGTGAAGCTATACCATAAAGTACTGTTTTCCTCCCAGTTGGGCTCTAAGGAGGAGAATATGCACAGATGGAGACACAAGGATGTTCACATGCAGGCAAGCTGGGGTCACACAGGCACTTGGAGCCCGAGTCTGACCAGCAAAGAACACGCCATCTCCCCCAGCGCAGTGCTGAGACAGCTGACCTGGCCCTCACAGGTGACTAGAACAGAAGGAAGCAGCTGACATCCTGCCACTCCACATGGAACTGATGGAGGGCTCCCGGCTCATGAGAAAATGCAAGTACTACACAAGCCTCAGAGGTTTGGGAAGGGACCTGTGCAGTGCTTTGCCAGGTCTCACGCTACTGAGACCATTACGCACCCATGCCCAGAATTTGGAAGCTAAGCCTGGCTACTGGCCGAGGATGTGCTGTCCTCCACAGGGGAGGTTCAGGAGTCTCTGTTCTCATTTCATCAGCGTCCCAGCACAGACTCACTTCCACCTATGCTGAACAAGTATCAGCTGAGCAGGAAGCCTAGCACAGAAAACTTTCTCACCCTGAGCTTTCAGGTTAACACAAGGGGAAGACCAGAATTAAAGAGTATTTTGGTCAGAAACCACATTGGCTTCCCCTATCCGTACTTCCCTGGAGGCCGAAATAGTAAAAGAAAACACACAGTGGGCTTCACAGTCACTACTTCATTCTGCCTTCCTTGGGTCTGCACTGGGGCAAAGTAAGCCGGGTTCAGGCAAAAGAAGACACGGGCAAGGAAGCCTGGCCTCTAGCACATCCATCTGCCGGCTATAGACGCTTGCACAGGCTGGGCAGGGAGGGTGGGAACGTCGAGTGTGGGAAGGGCTGTGAGGTTTTACAGGCGAGTGAGACTTTCCAAACCCCTCAGCAACACTAGCTGGGTTTCTACATGAGTCATGTTCCAATGAAGAACCAACTTTATGACTAAGAGATTTCATATCAATGTCAACTGCTACATTTACTTCACAAAAACAAAACAGACAAGATGGTCACGTCAGTGCTGAGCTGCAGCACTGTTCCCACAGAAGTCTTCATGTCTCCCTCTCTCAAGGGCACTAAGAACCAGGCAAGGAAGGCAAATTTCAGGAGTTTTCCCGAGAAACACAAGTCAGGGATAGGGGTCCAATGTGCAAAGTCTTTTATTTAAAATTCTGAAAAGTTAAGACTTAACAACTACCTCAATCTACGCCGTTCCCATTATAAGGAGGAAGGGCGATTCTGAGCTCATGCACAGCTGTGTTTTCAGGACTCCGTAGGCACTTTAGAAGTGAAGCTTGGCTTCAAAATACAAACACTGGGGGCTTTGGCTCAACCTTTTAATATAAAAAAGTCACTGATGTACAAAAATGTGAAAGTGTCGACAATGACAACATATGAAATCCTATGGCTGAAAGTCCCATCCAGTGCACTCTGTGGTGCACATGTGCCCGCCCACAGATTCTGGCGTGGAAACATAAAGTAATGCCAACCAGTGCCACCGAGAAGCTCCAACATGTGTCCTCCACTCCACCAATCACAGACCAGTATCCACTCCGAACACTCAGTAACAAAAAGCACAGCATCTTCCCAGGAACAGCAAGGTAGGCTTCTTACTCACGATGGACCAGCACGAACAAACCCAGCAAGAAAAGGACTGCATACTAGAAAAGAAACAGAATGGCAAGTCAGAGAAGCCTTTTTTCTTTTCTTTTCTTTTCTCTTCTCCCCTCCCCACCCTTCCCCTCTCTTCTTTTCTGGGGATTAAACTCAGAGAGCTATATACCCAGCGCTTTTTATTATTTTTTAATTTTGATTTTTTTTTTTTTTTTGGTACCGTGGTACCTCAGTTCACAAACTCAAATTGTTCTATGATTTTGGAAAAGATGGCCACGTTTGTGTTTGTGTGGAAAAGACGGTCATGGTCATGTTTGTCATCTGCAGCAGTTCACAAACAAAACCAAAGTTTTGCCAAACACTTCTGTTTGTGAACCAAATTGTGTGTAAACAAAAATGTTTGTGTTCCAAGGTACCACTGTATTTTTTTTTTTTTTTTTTTTTTTTTTTGTGGGTACCGGGGGGACGACCTCAGGACCTCACGCGCCAACAGGCACCCGTGCCACTAAGCGATATCACCGGCCCCTTTTTCGTATGTGGGTTCCGGGAGTCGAACTCGGGCCTTCGCGCTTGCAAGGCAGGCGCTTAAGCCGCTGAGCCGTCTCACCGGCCCCACTGTATTTTTTTTTTGTTTTGAGATAGGGTCTTGCTGTGTAGTTCAGGCTGGCCTCGAACTTGTGGTGATCCTCCTGTTTCAGCCTCCCGAGTGCTGGGATTACAGGTACGTGCCCTACACCTAGTTTTTTTTTTTTTTTTTTTAAGTAACAGGATCTCACTAAATTTCCCAAGTTGGCCTTGAACTTGCAGTCCTTCTGTCTCACTCTCCTGAGTAGCTGTGATTATAGGACGTGCTACCATGCCTGAGACTTTGTGTTGTTTTTTTGGTGCTGGGGACTCAAACACAGGGGCTTACACGTGGCTAGGTATGTAAATACCCTCAGCCCCCAGACAGGCTTTTAAAATTCGTTAAGTCCTCATAGTTAATTAATAAACTGGCTTTTGTGACCATGTTTAGTTACTAAACTATCCAATTATCCTTTTGTATTTTAACTATAATTAAACACTTTTCAAAACTAAGTAAAAGTTCACTCTTCTGGGGGAACTGATCCTAGGGCCTCTCACCTCTTAGGCACATGCTCTACCACTGAGCTATGCCCTAGCCCAAGATCACATCTTTAATGAGACACATAGTACAAGCTCTCACCTTAAATTTAGGATAGTCATTCATGAGGATCGTCACAATTCCAATATAAGGAACAAATCTAAAACAAACAAAAAACTGATCAGATTTTCCCAAGTAAAACAGCTGTTATAATTTACTAAACATTATCAATATCTTCTTCCATAGATTACTAATTTTCAGTTACAAAGCCCATTTGTATATATTATCCAATTTGCGCCTTTCCACAGCCAGTGAAGGGGAGTTAGGAGTTCACCATTGTACAGATGAGGAAACAGATGATCAGGCCCACAGCACATGGCTGCTGTGTGGGTGAACCACTGCAGATCCAGGTCTCAGGGGTCTCAGATCTCCACAGGCTGAGACACTGCAGAGGCTGGGATGTCCTCAGGACCCTCAAGAGCTGTCAATCCAAGTGGGGAGACAGGCAAACAGCTAGAACAAGGTACTTTATGATAAATGGCCAAAAAAGTGAGTGTAAGAGCTCTGATATGGATTTGGATTTCACCACCCTCTCGTTTCTAAACCACCTGTAATCTGGTTTGGGCCTCTTAGCCCTGAAACTCTTCTGGAACAGTTTTAATAATCTATGTAGTCTCAGCCTTCATCTTCTTTGGCTACCACACTTTTCATTAGCTTTTTTCCCCTTTTTGCCCCCAAAGCTTGTCCCCTAAAGCTAGGCAAAATCACCTGTCGTTAGCAGAATCAAGAAGCAAGACCTGAGCCAGGTGTGGTGGCGCATGCCTGTAATTCCAGCGCTCAGGAGGCTGAGGCAGGAGGATCACCATGAGTTCAAGGACAGCCTGGGCTACATAGTGAGTTCAAGGTCAACCTGAACTACACAGTGAGATTCTGTCTCAAAAAAACCTGCAAAAACCAAACCAAACAAACAAAAAAACCAATCAAAAGAAAACAAAAAGCAAGATCCAACAATATGCTGCATATAAGAAACACATTTAATTAAAAAAGAAATTCATAGACTGAAAGTCAAAGGATGGAAAAACAATACTCCATGAAATAGGAACCTGGAAAAAAGCCAGGGTAGCTATTCTCTTTGTAGACAAAGTGGATTTCAAGCCAAGACTGATTAAGAGACAAAAAAGGTCACTACATCCTTGTAAAGGGAACAATCCAAGAGGAAGAGAAAATAATCATAAATATGTATGCACCAAATGCCAGCGCACCCAACTATATAAAGCAAATATTAATGGACATGAAAAATCAAATAAGCACTAATACAATTGTAATGCAGAGCCTCAATACCCTACTGTCACAAATAGATAGATCAACTAGACAAAAAATTGACAAAGAAATATCAGAACTGAACCAAACTTTTGAACAGAGGGACTCAGTAGACGTCTACAGAATGTTCCATCCCACATAAAGAATACACATTCGGGGCCGGTGAGATGGCTCAGCGGCATAAGCGCCTGCCTGGCAAACACGAGGTCCTGAGTTTGACTCCCAGTACCCACATACGAAAAAAGTGCTGGTGATATCACTCAGCAGCACGGGTGCCTGCTGGCGTGCGAGGTCCTGAGGTCGACCTGCAGTACCCACAAAAAAAAAAAAAAAAAAAAAAAAAAAAAGGAATACACATTCTTCTCAGCTGCACACAGGACATTCTCCAAAGTAGACCACATACTAGCCCATAGAACATGCTTCGTAAATGCAAAGGAATTGAAATTATCCCGTGCATATATTATCAGACCATACAATGAAATTGGAAATTTCAGAAACCACAAGAACATAAACACATGGAAGTTAAATAACACCCTCATGAACAACTAATGGGTCACAGATGAAATTAAATAAATTAGACAGTTTCTACAATTAAACAATAATAACAATACAACATACTGGAACTTCTGAGATGCAAATGAAGCAGTCCTACGAGGGAAATTTATAGTGGTGTATTCCCAAATCAGAAAAATAGAGGGATCTCAAACAACCTAATGGTGAACCTCAAGCTTCTAGAAAAAGAGCAAGTCAAGCCCAAAGCTCATATAAGGAAGGAAATTACAAAGATCAGAGCAGAAATTAATGCAATGAAGACTAAGAAAACAATACAAAGAATCAATGAATCAAAGAGTTGGTTCTTTGAAAGATAAATACAATTGACAAACCCTTACTCAACCTTACCAAAAAAAGGAAAGACTCAAATCCAGGCAATTAGGAATGAAAAGGGTGAAATCACCACAGATGCTGCAGAAATCCAGGAGATCAATACCTACTTGGAGAAACTGTATTCTAAGATAGAAAACACAGAAGAAATGGACAGATTCCTAGACACGTATGAATTACCAAAGCTGAATCAAGAAGACATAAAAATTCTAAATAATCCAGTATCAGTAAATGAAATTAAAAATGTACTTAAAAACCTACCAACAGGGCCGGTAAGATGGCTCAGCGGCTTAAGCGCCTGCCCGGCAAGCGCGAGAGCCCGAGTTCGACTCCCGGAACCCACATATGAAAAAGGGGCCAGTGATATTGCTCAGCGGCACGGGTGCCTGCTGTCGCACGAGGTCCTGAGGTCGACCCCCCGGTACCCACAAAAAAAAAAAACCTACCAACAAAGAAAAGCCCAGGCCCTGATAGATTCACTGCTTAATTCTATAAGAAATTAAGAGAGGACCTAATGCTGCTACTTCTCAAACTCTTTAGTAAAATTGAAAGGGAAGCAGTACTCCCAAATTCACTTCTGGTAGCAAGCATTACCCTGATACCAAAACCAGAGAAGGATCCAACCAAAAAAGAGAACTACAGGCCAATTTCCCTAATGAACATAGGCACTAAAGTCCTCAATAAGATACTGGCAGGGCCGGTGAGATGGCTCAGCGGCACGGGCGCCTGCTGGCGCGCGAGGTCCTGAGTTCGACCCCCGGCACCCCGCCCCCCAAGAAAAAAGATACTGGCAAACAGGATGCAGTACGTCATCAAGAAGATTATTCACCATGACTAAGTAGGATTCATCCCAGGGATGCAGGGATGGTTCAATATACACAAATCAATAAATGTAATACACCATATTAACAGCCAAGGACAAAAACCACATGATCAGCTCAATAGATGCAGAAAAAGCGTTTGACAAAGTCCAACACCCATTCATAATAAAATCCCTACAGAAAATTGGAATACATGGTCTTAATCTGATAAAAGCCATCCAGGATGAATCAATAGCCAACATCATACTAAATGGTCAAAAACTGAAAACTTTCACTCTAAAATCAGGAACAAGACAAGGATTCCACTATCACCACTCTTATTTAATATAGTTCTGGAAACATCCAGAGCAATTAGACAAGAGAAAGAAATAAAAGGAATAAAGATAGGAAAGGAAGTTAAACTATCATTATTTGTGGCATGACACTCTACATAGAAGACCTCAAAAACACCACCACAAGATTTCTAGATTTAATAACCAAATTCAGTCATGTAGCTGTATACAAAGTCAAAACTCAAAAAATAATAGCCTTCCTGTACACAAATAACTCACTGAGAGAGAAAGTAAGGGCCATAGTCACAAACTTGCCTACAGGAAAGCAAGGTATGAGTACAGCCTGACTTTAAAATAAATATCAGCTTAGTGTTTTATAAATACAATTTCTACAAAACACGGTGATATATTACATTACCTGTCAAGGTGAGTGGTGGTGTAATCAATGGAAAGTGAATTTTACGGTCTAGACTCTGTGCTCCTGCTGTTCACGTCCCAGATGTTTTATACTTCATAGAAAGTTACTTAATTCAGTGAGACTATTACATTTTATTAAGAGCCACCAAAAGGTCTACATTTCAAAGTTAGGATTTTAGAAACAGCAATGGTGATTTTCAAAATTTCTTCACATACAAATTACCTGAGTGGAAGCCTGGCCCCTCCAACCTTTTATAGAATGATGCGTAAAGACACAGGCCCAGAGTGGGTAGAGTGGTACTAAACAATTAATCAAGACTCATACGTGTGGACATCCTGCTAATACTGTTGGGAGCATACATAAAACAGCATGGCGAGATTTGTCAAGGCCTTAAAATATGCTTATGTTTCACAAGCAATTCTACTTCTTGGAATCTGTGAAGCCTGGGCAGAGGGACCAGTATGCGTTTAACAAGGATGTTTATCACAGCACTGCTCACAGTTAAAACCCCAGAACAAGCCAGGCGCAGTGGACACCGCTGCAGCCCTAGCCACTAGGGAGGATCACTGGAGACCAGAGGCACAAGACCAGCCTGAGCCACTCAGCAAGACCCCAGCTCAAAAATAATCCAAACAACAGTAACAAACCCAAAACTACAAACTGCAGACAGCAACAGGAGACTACATAGCATTCAGTGAAATAACACAAAGCTTTCTTTGCAAAGGATGACATGGAGATAAATTTACTGATCTGTGAAGATGCTAGTCATTTTTAGGGTGAAGAGGAGTTAAAAAGTAGTGTCACCATCCTTCCCTCACACAAAATATGTTCATATGTGTATAAATATATATAATAATTACTGCATCTTAATCTCTGTACATAAAGCCTAAAAGAAGATAAACTAAAATGTCCACAGTATTTATGGAGGTAGATGAGCAGTGACTTTGCAATACTAAGGAATTGAACCCACAGCTTCATGTGTGCTAGGCAAGTGCTCTACTCCTGAGCTATTCCCCTACTTTTTTGTGGATACCGGGGGTCGAACTCAGGACCTCGCGCGCCAGCAGGCACCCGTGCCGCTGAGCGATATCACCAGCCCATTTTTTGTATGTGGGTTCCGGCAGTCGAACTCAGGACCTCGCGCTTGCCAGGCAGGCACTTATGCCACTGAGCCATCACACCGGCCCTCCCCAGCCCTTTTTAAATATTAAAACAGGGTCTCATATGTTGCCCAGGTTGGCCTCAAACTTATGATTCTTGCCGGGCGTGGTGGTGCACGCCTGTAACCCCAGCACTTTGGAGGCTGAGGCAAGAGGATCACCTGGGCTACATAGTGGGTTCGACAGCCTAAACTACGTAGAGAGACCCTTACTCAAAACAAAACAAAACAAAACAAAACACACCTTACAATTCTCCTGCCTCAGACAATGATTTCTCAGAGGCAGTGATGACCTCATTTGTATTCTACTAGTGCCCTCATAGGAAATGCCGTTTCCCTGAAGTAGGGGCACACACACCCCACAGGAACCAGCCCTGCAGGAGATGAAACACAATGGTATGTTTTAACCCATCCTCTTGCCCCAATCTGAGCATCTCTCATGTAGGAGAGGAGGCAATGTTCATCTGGCAACAGGACAGGGTTTCTCAGGGCTTCACTGGGCTGCTCACCAGTGTACTAGCTCTGTATCCAGTCTACCCTAGGTCGGGAGGACCAGAGGGGCTGATGGCAGAGAGCACCACGAGGGACCTCCATAGTGAGAACCAGCAACTACCTCTTTCAGAAACATGAGGACAGGAATTTGTATGTGATGGATAAGCAGCTGGGCTCCAGAGACACTGGCCACTTACTGCCATCTGTGATCTTAGATAAGTAAGTGAACTTGTTTCCTCATCTGTGGAATGGGAATCTTAGTGTTGTTCTGAGGTTAAAATGAGGCAATTCTTATAAAGCACTTACAGTCAGTCTCTGGTATGTAGTAAGCCCTGACAAAGGTAAGTTATCGTTAATACTATTATGACATTAAGATAGTAACAATTCCATACTTCCTTATACCCATAACTTACAATTCCTGTCCTCCACTGATTTGTTCTCCTGATAAAATCTGAAATAAACAGGCTTAATATAATTTTAAAAATTTCATTTGACCCCCTCAATTTGAAGACTAGAAATGAAACATTATGGAAAAAATTAGTATGACAAAATTAAGTTAGACGAACACTGTAATAAATCCCTAGAAGTGTGGCTTCCCAAAGCAGGACTAACTCTGCTCTGGACCCCACAGCCTAGCCCGGCACAGACATCAGAGCACACAAAAGGTGCCCAATTTGTTGGTTTTTGGCTTTTTTTTGTGGGTACCAGGGGTCAACCTCAGGACCTCGTGTGCCAGCAGGCGCCCGTGCTGCTGAGCGATATCACTGGCCCTTTTTTCGTATGTGGGTGCCGGGAGTCAAACTTGGGCTCTCACGCTTGTCAGGCAGGCGCTTACGCCGCTGAGCCATCTCACCAGCCCTGGTTTTTGGCTTTTTGAGACAGGGTCTCGCTGTGCAGTCCAGACTGGCCTTGAACTCACTATATAGTCCAGGCTGGCCTCGAACTCACAGTGATCCTCCTGCTTCAGCCTCCTGAGTGCTGGGATTACAGGCGTGTGCTCCAATAACATATTTTGAGTGAAGTGAATAAACGAATGAACTTTTAAAGCTGTCACGTTCAATTTGCCATCCTATCCCTAACACTCTATTCTTTTACCATACCCCAGTCCCTCCCTCTGGAGTAGTAACCTGAAGATTTAGATGCATTTGAAGAACACAGAGTTATTCGGTAGAACCGGGACTAATCTGCTAAGCACTTTGTGAAGGGTCAGATAAACCAATCCAAGGACTATGTTTTAGGAGGCAGGAAAAGCTCAACGTGTTCATTCACCTCGATACTCACCCCCTGGCTCTCCCCACGACATCTTTTTTCTCTAGCCAATGTTGTCCTTGTTTATAGAGGCCTCGATCATCAACAGCATTATTATCTCCTTTGGTCAAAAACTTGATATGCCCGTTTTGCCTTAAAAGAGTAAGTAAGGGAAACTCAAGTTATCAAGGCATCTGAAAGACAAAATTTTGCTCTTGTTAAGCAAAAATTCCTGTATTTTATTACCCTTAGTATTGAAAGAATTCTTTAATTAGCTAAAAGAATGTTCCTAATTGTGTTGTTTATAATAAAGATTAAAAGCAAGATAAAAGTCCAACAATAGCCAGGCGTGGTGGCGCACACCTGTAACCCCAGCACTGAGGAGGCTGGGGTAGGAGGACTGCTGTGAGTTCAAGGCCAGCCTAGGCCTACAAAGTGAGTTAAAGCTAGCCGGAACTACATAGTGAGACCCTGTCTCACAAAAAAAAAAAAAAAAAAAAGTCTAACATTAAGGAATTGAAATACTATGCAAGAATGAAGAACAACTGTATAAGATGAGCATGGTGAGGAGGTAGTAAGGTAGTAGAGGCTGAGGCAGGAGTATCGATGCATGTTCGAGGCCAACCTGGGCTACACAGTGAGTTCAAGGCCAGAATGAATAGTGAGACCCCGTCTCAAAACACCAAAGAAAAAAAAAAAAAAAAAAAAAAAGAATGATGCCATACAAGAATATTTAATGACTTGAAGATCATATAAATTTAAATAAAAGATTATAACATAGCATATACAGTACAATCTCATTTTTATAGTAAGATATACATACATTATATATATATATATATATATATATATATATATACACACACACACACACACTTTATATTTTCTGGAAATATAAAGAACAAATATATAAACAACACATTAAATTGCTCCTCAGAATGTAACTGGCAAAATACAGACTGGGAAAACACAGAATGACCCAGTTTCTTCAAGTAACAAATTCTAAGGAAAAAAGTAAGTTGGGGAAGGAATTTCTATCTAAAATAAACTTACAAAGCCACATCAACCAACTGTTGCCAAAAACCTCTTTGGATCTGGATTCAGGCAGTTAGATAAAGCTAATATATAATAGGGAATCTCAACAAAGGTTGGAAACAGTACTAAGGGATTACTGTTCATTCACCCTAACAGCCCAGTGATTATGTTTTGTAGACATTTACTAATATATTTACATACGACATGATATAATGTCTAGGATTTGACTCAAATAATATAGGAGAGAAGCGGTGGGAGTATAGATGGGGCAGAACTGGCTACACATTAATCACTGGAATGAGGGACAGACACATGGGGTTTTATTACACTCCTCAGACTGTAAAATCACTAAAAAAAAGAAAAATACACAAGATGTCAGGCATGGTGGTGCATGCCTGTGATGCCTGCACTCAGGAGGCTGAGGCAGGAGGATCACCTTGAGTTTGAGGCCAGCTTGGGTTACATAGTGAGTTCAAATCAGACTGAACTACAAAGCAAGACCCCGTCTCCAACAACAACAAAAAAAACCTCACAAGAGTAGAGCTGGGTATGGTGGTGCACACCTGTAATCCCAGCACTTGGGAGGCTAAGGCAGGAGGATTGCCAGGAGTTCAAGGCCAGCCTGAAGTACATACATAGGGAGACCCTGTCTCAAAAAACAAAAAAGGAAAATCTAAAAGAATAGATCAAGATATAAACAGTCACTATTTATGGCTTTCTACAGTTAACCATTATCTTATTTTTTTCTTCAACAGACATGATTACTTGCTAGGACAAGAAGTTTTAAAAGAAAAAAAATTTTTTTTTGAGATAGGGTCTTGTTAAATTGCCCAATCTAGGCTTGAACTTGCAATCCTTCTGCTTCAGCCTTCCAGAGTGCTGGGATTACAGTAGTGCAAGAAACATTTCAATTCTTCAGACATGTCAGGATGTATAAGAATAGCATCTTGCTTAATTAAAAAAAAAAATTACTAATATAATTTTACTAAGGAATTATGAAGCTTCCTTCTAGTAATTTTAAAGTTTAATCAAAAGCAAAGCATACTTTACAGTTAATAAGTACCAACCTAGAATAAATTCAAGTCTCTGGGTTAACTACTGACCTAGAAGAACATTAGCTTCAGATTTCCACTAATATCTACTTGGATTCTAAGTCAGAAATTGGCTCCCCAGATGCTAAATCTGCAGATAAAACTAAACCAGGAGGTGTTGCAAACACTAATGATTGTTAAGTGCAAACATCACCTTAAAAATGAGATTCCAATTAGGAAAAAAATGCAAATATACGCAGAGAAATGTAACCTGTGGCTGACAATTCAATAAATGAAAGAAGGTCTGAAAAATCCTGGAGGAGAAAATAGGACAGGTACCAAGAGTAGCTGGCCACAAAAGCGAGAGTTAGGGGCAGCAGGAAGGAAGTCAATTCAACCAGGAAAACACACCAACCCCACAGATGAAAAAAAGTAACATGAGACAGGAAGAGAGAAAAAACAGGAAGTGGGAAAGTCCCCCAGGGAAGGGAAGGAATGCTACAGATCTGGGCTATTCCTAAAGACTTGATTTGACAGGAAAATACTTGTCAAGACAAAATGACAAAACAAACAAAGAACTCCGAAGACATTCAATTTCCTCCTGGTGGGCTGTAATTAGAGACAAATCACTACAGCTTTTTTGAAACACATAAATCTCCGTCATCTGCTCAATAATGGTGTAGCAAATATTACCTGGTGGTGCCAAGTTCTTAAAAGACTTATTAAAACCTACTCCAGCACCTCATAACTCATAAGCTAAAAACCCTAATCAGAAACCATTTATACAGGACTCTCCCTTGCTAGTGGAGGGTCCAAATACTTAGTATTATCTTCCTCCAAAGAGCTCAAAGCTTTTTCGGTGGGGGGGGGCGGTCCTGGGGTTTGAACCCAGGGCCTTCACACTGGGCTACATCCCCAACCCTTTTTTATGTTTTATTTTGAGACAGGCTCTTGCTAAGTCGGTAAATTGCCCAGGCTGGGCTCAATCCTCCTGCCTTGACCTCCCAAAGTGCCAGGACTACAGGCAGTCATGCCCAGCTGCTCAAAGCTTTAAAAATGTAACCCTCACAACACTGTGACATTAGGAAGAGGAAATAACCACTTCACAGTTGAGGAAAGAAGACGACCCCAAAAGCCAAATGCACGTAGAATAATGTACCTGTCTTCAAGGGATAAACAAAGCTAAGGACTACATCATCCCACTGGCAAAATTTCTCCTTTCAAATACTTGATCACAAGCCAGTGTTCAACACCTCCTGCCTCAGCCTCCCAAGTGGCTGGGACTACAGAGGTGTGCCATTGAGCCCAGGCTTCTTTAAACACAGAAAATTTAACTCATTTATAAAGTGGTAACACACATGCCTGTAATTCTAGCACTTAGGAGGCTGAGGCAGGAGGATCACCATGAGTTCAAGGGCAGCCTAGGCTACATAGTGAGTTCAAGGCCAGTCTGGACTACACAGTCAGATCCTGTCTCACAAAAAAAAAAAAAAAAAAAAAGAAAAGAAAAAAAGAAAAAGAAAGAAAGAAAAGAAAAAAGCAAAGTAACTCTGATTTCAAATTTGTTTTGTTTTTCTGAGATACGGTCTTGTTATGTATTCCAGACAGGCTTTAAACTTACTATGTGGCCTATACTGGCCTCAAATTAGAGGTAGTCCTCCTGCCTTAGCGTGTACTACCACCCCCAGCTCAGATTTCAGAAATTTTGAGATTTTTTTTTTTTTGGTACTGGGAATTGAACTCAGGACTTTGCGCCTGCCAGGCAGGTGCTGTGCCGCTGAGCTATATCCCCAGCCCCAATTTTGAGATTTTAAAAGTTGATAAATTTATTCTTATTTGAAATGCCTGTTAGATTTCTTTATGGATTTTTAAAAATAGAGTGGGGCTACCTTATTATATTACACCAGAATATTCTATTTAGAATCAGTAATTATGTCATGGTTTTGGGAGTTATATACACAGTACAGAATTACTAACTGGTAAGAAGTAGAAAAGAACGGAGACAAACTTATGGAAAAATCTCCAGGGAGACAGATGAATACTAAATAGCTATTTACAGCTTTTCAAACATTCACCAGGTGGTCAGACATTCACAAAAGCGGGCTGAAAGAAAGGCTTGTGGCCCTCACAATTTCACAGTCTTCATGCTATCAAAATTAAATAACACAAAACTGAAACGAAAATATTGAAAAATTGAGAAGATATATTTCGTACATACTTTTCATGAATCTTCAAGACTCGGTGAACTATAGGAATTTCTCTTCCTTCTATCCTAAAAACAACAATTTCCCCCACTCGTATGGGATCTTCGACTCGATTTGTTAAAAAGAGAAGATCTCCTCTGTGAAACGCAGGCTCCATGCTGCCACTGAAGGGAGAAGAACGGAACAGCAAGAAGAAAGCAGGAGATTAAATTCACGTCCAAAAGTTGACATCTAAAGTATCTCCTTTACAGAACAGGAGATGCTTTAACAACCCCATCACTATAAATTGGTGTTATTCCCAAAATACAGGCTCCTGAGACTCACAAATGATTTTTTTTTTTTAGGTATTAGCCTTTGCTAAACTAGTTCCATGTCAAGCATTACTATTCATAGGAGCTTAAATTTTGAAAAGGGCAGTTAGTAATTCCTTAACCTTTGAAAATTTCAAATGACGAACAATATGAGAATGAACTTTAAAAACAGTGCCCTTATTCTCACTTCATCTGAAAACACTAAACATATTCAAATATTCAAATGAGAACTGCATCAGCTTCTTTTGCCATTTCTAAAGATACAGACTGAGATGACCTTATGGCTTCAAACCATTATGGAGGAAAACAGCTCATCAACAGTCAGTACAAAGATAACACTGAGTTATCAATTTATTCTTTTTTTTTTTTTTTTTTTTGTGGGTACCGGGGGGTCGACCTCAGGACCTCGCGCGCCAGCAGGCACCCGTGCCGCTGAGCGATATCACCGGCCCCTTTTTCGTATGTGGGATCCGGGAGTCGAACTCAGGCCCTCGCGCTTGCCGGGCAGGCGCTTAAGCCGCTGAGCCATCTCACCGGCCCTCAATTTATTCTTAAAACAGAAAGAAGAAAGAAAATGGACTAGAACAGAGATTTTTGCCTAAGAATTTCAAAAACCAAGAAAGGATTCAATTTTATAGTAAAAAGTGAGACAAACGTCTACAGAGCATCTTACCTCAACAGTTCTACCCTACAGCAAGTTCTAAAGAGATCTAGTATCTGCATTAATATGAACCTACTTATTCTATGAAAATGAAGCCCATCAGTATATTTTCAGGAACTCGGGCTCCAGTTTTCAAGCATAACAAATAGGCAGGAAATAAAATTAAAAATAGGATAATATCAAGGTATAAACATTTCTGTTGGAAGATTGTCATCCTTCTGTATAAGGGGATACCAGTGGAGGGCGGTTCCTGAACTGCCAAACATGGGGACAACCTAGGAAACTTAAAATCCCCGTGCCCAATTGTTTCTCTGGTGTGAGAAACCAAAAGTGTAAATAAGGACCAAAATGCATATTAGGTATTGTGAAATAGGAAGCAAATGTTCAAATGGGGAGGGGAAAAAGGGAGAGGGGAAGGGGAAAGGAAGGAAAGGAAAAGTAAAAATAACTGAGAAAAGAAGGAAAAAATGGAAACAAAGCTTTTGTAAATAGGGAAGGGAGGAGGGGTTGAGGGGAGGGTAGGGGAACGGGAAAAAAAAGAATCAAGTTATATCATGTACAGGTACAAATTCTCTATCATGAATGTGATCATTATGTATATGTAAAATGTACCAATAAAATCCGATTGGAAAAAAAATCCCAGGGCTGGTGAGATAGCTCAGAGGCATAAACACCTGCCTGGCAAGTGCGAGGTCCTGAGTTCAACTACCGGAACCCACATAAAGGAAAAAAGGGGCCGGTGATATCGCTCAGTGGCAAAGCGCTTGCTGGCAAGCGCGAGGTCCTGAGGTTGACTCCTGGTACCCACATTAAAAAAAAAAAAAAAAAAAAATCCCTGTGCCCAGGGGATATGCCTAACCATTTACTTCAGAATATCTGGAAAGGGGGGCCGGTGAGACGGCTCAGCGGCTTAAGCGCCTGCCTTGCAAGCGCGAAGGCCCGAGTTCGACTCCCGGAACCCACATACGAAAAAGGGGCCGGTGATATCGCTCAGCGGCACGGGTGCCTGTTGGCGCGTGAGGTCCTGAGGTCGTCCCCCCGGTACCCACAAAAAAAAAAAAAAAAAAAAAAGAATATCTGGAAAGGGGAGGAAGGCATTTTTTGTTTTGAGGCAGGGTCTCACTATGTAGTGCAGGCTGGCTTTGAAATCACGGAGATCCTCCAGCCTCAGCCTCCAGAGTACTGGCATTATAGCTGTGTGCCACCACACCCAGCTGGAAGGCATTGGGGGGGGTACTGGGAATGGAACTCAGGGCCTTGCACTTGCCAGGCAGGCACTTGTGCCACTGAGCTATATCCCCGGGCCTGGAAGGCATTTTTTAAAGACACCCCACCCCTATGGTGTCACCTGCCTGTAATCGCAGCTACTTGGGTGGCTGAGGAGGGAGGATGACTTGAGCCCAGGAGTTTGACACCAATCTGGGCAACAAAGTGCGACTCTGTCTCAAAATAAAAAAAAAACCAAACAGTGCATGCCTGTAATCTCAGCACTCTCAGAGGGTGAGGCAGGAGGATGGCAGGTTGAAGTCCAGCCTGGACAAAAGACCCTGTCTCAAAAAAGAAAAAGGGCTGGGGATGTAACTCAGTGCGAAGGCCGTGGATTCCATTCCTAGTACTAGGAAAAAAAAAAAAAAAAAAAAAAGCCCTGATGATTCTACTGTATAGCAGAATTTGGAAACCACTAGGAAAATAGATTTACTATAATTTTTACTCTTAACGCTTTTGTTAGTTTCTCACAGGGCAGCAAGCTCCCTTTTTCAGAAGGTATTCAGTTTAAAGGTGGACTATATGTTTGGTGAATACACTATAGAAGATTACTCTAGACACGAACTTTCCAGGTTTTTACTTCGATAAATTCTTAAAAGCAGCAACAGTTTTTCTTCAAAGAAAATCATATTTGAAAAAGTATATAAAAACAGGTAAACCAGGCGTGGTGATGCACACCTGTAATCTCCAGCACTTGGGAGGCTGAAGCAGGAGGATCGTGGTGAGTTGAAGGCCAGCCTCAACTAGAGTAAGACCGTCTTAAAAAAAAAAACCAGATAGTCTCCCTAGTGTGAGAAGAGAAAAGAAAAGGGGGGGGGGAAATATATATATATATATATATATATATATATATATATATATATATATATATAAAGACAATTAAGATACTTACACTAGTAATTTCTCTTAGTTCATTGAAAAAGGTTTGTGCTAATATTGTTTGGACAATTAAATGCCAATATCTTGTACTCTGAGTAACTAGTTTAGAGACAGCAATATGCAATGTATTAACCATTGTTACCCTCCTATTATCTTGTTTTGAAATTCTGTTGTTTTTCTCTTTAAAAGATAAAAGCTGAGTTGCTCTAATTATTCATCTTTATTGAGCATTTATTGTATGCAAAGTGCTATTTTAAGTTTTTTCTTTTCTTTCCTTGGCAGTAATGAGCATTGAACCCAGAGGTGCCCTACCACTAGACTACATGCCCAGCCTCTTATTTTGAGATAGGGTCTCACTGAGTTGTCCAGGCTGGCCTCAAACTTGGGTTCCTCCTGCCTCAGCCTCCTGCATAGCTGAGATGACTCCTCTTGTGCTAATAATCTTCAAACCAACTCTATGATAGTACTATTATTCCAGCTTATGGACAAGGGGACTGAGCCTGAGAAAGGCCTAAAATTACACATAAATAAATGATACAAGTGAGATTTGAGCCAGGGAAGTCAAGCAGAATCTACTATCACTGTGCTAACCTGCCTCTGAGCCACTGCAGAATTTTAGGCAAGAAAAACCATAATTGTATATGCATTGAACAGAGATCACTTCAAAAGCTGTAATATACAGAAGATACTCAAGTTATTATTATTATTTTTTGTTAAATTAATGAGCAAATTGGCAAAGGTGAGAAGGTAGACTGGGAGACCAGTTGTTCAGGTTATTATAAATAAGAGAATATTTGGTTATTATAACTGAATACTTAACCATTAAAAATGTTATGTAAAACTCTGTAAACATGGATATATGCAAATGGGAAGAAAAATATAGTATTCATACACATAATTACCTCAAATATGTAAAAAATATACATGAAAATGAGACTAAAATGTTAATAATGATTATATCTCAGAATTATGGGCAATGCTATCATAGACTTTTTGTGTGTTTTCTACATTTCCTAAAATGAAAATATATTAACTTTTTCTGATTATAAAAGCATTTCTTTAAAGGTCACTACAACAGCAGAGGGAACTCTAACTGCTAGGATGGAGAGAGAGAAAATAACAAAATCGGCCAAACAGGCAGAAGGAAGAATCAGGACGCCTTCTTGGTTTTTAACATTGGCAGTGAAGCAGGTCATAGTGATAGTGACAGAAATAGAAGAGAAAGATTTTGAGAAAAAGAGATGAATTCCGTTTTTATTAATGTAATGTAATGTGCCTGGTCAACATCCAAGTGGCTATGCTTCAGGAAAGAAAGGGGGGTGAGGAACAAAAAGAGGCAGCCGGAGGATCACAAGTGCAAGCCCAGCCCAGGCAACTTAGTGAGACCTTGTCTCAAATAAAAACAAATACACAAAAGCCAAAGGATGCAGCCCAGTTCCACAGCCACAGGGTCAATCCCTGGCATCCCGCCCCTCAAAGAAACACGACGACTGAGGAATTCAGAAATAGATGGCAATTAAAAACTTTCAAGTTATGTAGTGAGAGAACCATTTAAAAGATTTTTATTATTATTAATTGTTTTGGTGGTGTGGTGCTGGGGACTAAACCCAGACCCAGGGCCTGCAACATGGTAGGCAAGCGCTGCACCACTAAGCTACACCCTTAGCCTGAAAGGACTATTAAAAGAATAAACTGGGGAAAACTTTTAAACATTAACTAAATTACAAGTGAACATCTATAAGCACCTGATTAAATTACACTTTCAAATTTAATGTACCATCATGACAAATTTTTTTTTTAACTGACACATAAAAACTACATATATATGGGGTACCATGTCATGTTTTCATACGTGTGTTATACAATGTTTAAATTAGGGTAAATATATCTATCTCTCCAAATACTTATCATTTCTTTGTGGTAAAAACATTCAAAATCCTTTATTCTAGCTTTTTTGACATATGCAGTAATTATCATTACCTATAGTCAATGTACTATGCAACAGTACTCTAGACATTGTTTTGGGGGTGTGGTGCTGGGGACTAAACCCAGACTAGCTTAGTCGGCCAAACAGGCGGAAGGAAGAATCAGGATGCCTTCTTGGTTTTTAACATTGGCGGTGAAGCAGGTCATAGTGATAGTGACAGAAATAGAAGAGAAAGATTTTGAGAAAAAGAGATGAATTCCATTTTTATTAATGTAATGTTGGTTGCCAGGGGTGTAGCTTAGTGGTAGAGCGCTTGCCTAGAATGCTCAAGGCCCTGGGTCTGGGTTTAGCCTCAAGCACCACACCCCCAAAACAATGTCTAGAGTGCAACAGCACTCTTAACCTTCGCGACTATAACTTGGTACTCATGGGTCAGCCTTTCCCCACCTCTCTTGCCCCCTACTGTCCTAGGTCTCTGGTAACCAGTATTCTACTCTCGAGAGGGATCATATGCTGTTTGTCTTTCTGTGCCCCCCACTTCTTTTTGGTGGTAGTACTGGGGACTGAACCCAGGGCCTTTACCCCAAGCGACATCCCCAGACCTTTTATACTTTTAATTCTGAGACAGGGTCTTTCCAAGTTACTAAGTTTCCCAGGCAGGACTCTTAACTTGCAGTCTTCCTGTCTCAGCCTCCTGAAGTACTGGGATTACAGGTGTGGACCACCATGCTGTGGTAGACTTATTTCATGTAACAACGACCACCCAGTTCCATCCTGTTGCTTCAAATGACAGGATTTAATCCTTTTTGGGGCTGAATAGTACTCTATGGTTTATAGGTGTAGCACATGTTCTTTATCCACTGGTCATCTGATGGACATTTAGGTTGTTTCCATTTCCTGGCTATTGTGAATAGTGCTGCAATAAACATGGGAATGCTGGTATCTCTTCAACATACTAATTTCATTTCCTTTGGATGTATACCCAGTAGTGGATTGTAGGATCATGTGATAGGGCTATTCTTAATTTTTTGAGGAAGAAAATTTTTAAAGTTATGTAAAATATAGACTAATATTTTAATGAACTTCAGCGCTATAAAGGGAAAAATCAGTTTTAAATATTAACTGAAACTTAAGTTAATAAAATAAATACAGAAATGTCTGTCCTTATTCCCAAGGTTTCACAAAAATCCTAAAGCACCTTCTGTCAGCATGATCCTCTGAGGCACATTTGGGTGTAGGTGAAAATTATGTTCAAGTTACATAAAACCCTGGCCAGGTAAAACCTACCTGGTCACCCTATCACATAAAGTTGAACCTTTCTCTAAAGACTGCTCCTCCTTCCAGTCTTGGCCAGAGTCTCCTCTAACACTATCTGGTCTCTCTCAACCTCCTTATTTTATCAGCAATTAAAAGAACTCAATATACAAATACTCTTGCTACAGTTAATTTAGTCCAAACACCACTTTCATGTACCAAGTAATAGTACACCTGTTCCATGAGTTGGTTACATTCAGGACCCCAATGTTTTGAGCAGGTCCTCTTGTCTATTTCTGTTTAACCCACCACCCCAGGTTAGAGGCCATTGTCCTTTGTTATGCCCTGTTGTCTAGATGTTCCCCCAAAGCCTCATGTGGTCATAGATGGGGCTTTTTCAGAGGTGGCTGAATCTAGAGTGTGTGACTGATTCATGGTGCAATGCTAGGATTAAGGGTGCTGGGATTACGCATGGATGATTACTAAATCAGTCCACAGATTGGTTTGGTACCGCCCTAATCCCAATAGTCTGGATACAATATAAGGGACAGAAAGAGACTTGTCTTGTCCCTTGCTTGTTTTGTTGCCTTCTGCCTGCCATGAACTGTTTTTCCTCTGTGATGCCTGTCTGCCACGACACCCTACCTTGGAGCCAGCCCATTATGGATTGAAACCTCTACAAACTGTGAGCTAAATAAACCTTTCCTCCTTAACTTGTGGGTGTTGGGTACCTTGTCTCAGGAACAAGAAAAGTAACTAAGATGCCTTCAATACCTACCCTGAGGAAACCCCATCTGAAATGACCCTAGAAGAATCTCTCCCAGAAGCCTTCCCAGGCCCTCTCTCTACACCTTCTCCCCAGAGTACCCTTTAGTGTAGATTCTCCATCTGTCAGAAATCAAAGCTTTCTACTGGATAAGACTAGGAATTAAAAAAAAAAAAAATTGGAATTTAGGGCCACATAATTAATTTTTGTTGTTTTGTGGCATGGTCTCACTATGTAGACCAGGCTCACCTCAAACTCATGCTGATCCTCCTAGCTCAGCCTCCCAAGTGCTGGGATTACAGGTGTGCGCCACCACGCCTGCATAGGACCATATAATTTAAGAACTGCACAGGTTCAAGGACAGCATCTAGGTCTGGCCTTCATTTTACAGCTGAGAAAACTACGGTTTAGTAAACAAGCAATTTGCCCAAGGTTGTAATTAGACAATCAAGGCACTAGAGACTCCAGTCTCTACTCCCAGAGCACTACATTAAAGCTTTCCTGACCAACGCAATCCACACATTTCTATCTATAAAATTCCAGTTGCAAAATAAATGAATAAATTTACAGTTTCATTTGATTGATTTAATTATTAAGAAATAGAGTCATGGTATAAGTAGGGTACAAGCAGGCACCCGAGAGGCAGTGCCTCCAGCTACTTGTTGGAGTGGAAGGTAAATCAGAGTGTGACAAGAGTCACACTCACCTTAAGAGTAACATTAAGCCTAGCATGTGCCAGGCCATTGGTTCAATCTCCCACACCACCATCACCACAAAACAAGAGAAATGTTGCTGGCATGTGGTGCACCCTTATAATCCCAGCACTTGGGAGACTGAGGCAGGAGGACTGCTGAAAGTCTGAGGCCAGCCTGGGCTACATAATGAGTTCAAGGTCAACCTGAACTACATAACATAGCGAGACCATGTCTTGGAGGAAAAAAAAAAAAAAAGAAAAAATAGAGAAAGAGAAATGTTATCATAAAAATAAAGAGGGTTGAATTAAACTTTTGAAGATTATGGGTGTATTTATGCACTGATTGTGATGATGGTTTTATAGGTATATTCTTATTCCCAAAGGCATCGAGCTGCATACATTAAATATGTAGTGCTTTTCCATGTCAATCATACCTCATAAGGTAGTTAAAAGAGTAACATACTAAATAAAGTATAAAATAAAGGACATGCAATAGGAAAAATGAGAAAAAAAGTTACTGTTATCCAGCATGGACAGTGTATCCGAAAGGGTAACTTGATTTAGTATAATTGTCTTATGTGTTTTTTTGTGGTTTTGAGACTGGGTTTCGTGATGTAGTTCAGGCTGGCCTTGAACTCACAGCAATCCTTCTGCCTCAGCCTCCTGACTGCTGGAATCACAGGTGTGTGTTACCACGCCCAGCTTGTCTTATGTGTTTTATATGTTTTTTGGCTTATTAGTTTTTTGGTTGTTAATCTGTATGCATGACAATTAACTTCAGGAACTTACAAGATAAATGAATCTGATGCTACCAAAATAAAACGGGAGTGGAGGGAAGGGGGAAAAATGAACTGAGATGTGTTATGTACATGGTACCAATTCCCTACTATGAATGTAATCATTATGTACTGCAAACATGTACTTAAAAAAAAAAAAGTAACATACTAAGCCAGGCACGGTGCCATATATCTTTGATCGCAGCACTCTAGGAGACTGAGGCAGGTGGATCACAAGTTTGAGTCCAGCCTGGACAACTTAGCAAGATGGTATCTCAAAATCTGTAGAAGGGCAGGGGATGTAGCTGAGTGAGAAGGCCCTGGGTTCAATCCGAGGATCACACAAAAAATAAAAATAAAAAAAATAGAGTAACATACTATTATCTACACTCTAGGTAATGCTAATGGCTCTATTTATTTTATATTTCTACTCTATTATCTCCAGAAAGAATTTGAAATAGTGTATTAAGCCCAAAATAAGACAGAGCTATAATGGTTCAATTAGATAACCAAGTGGCAAATTCTCCAAAAATGAGTTGCTAAATTAAGTTTTAATGACTACAGGTGACTTTGTCCCTGACTCCTGTCACGGTGTGCCCTGCACAGGCCCTGTGGGCTGTAGGAGGCCCCGGAGACCCTGCTCCGGGAATGGAGTCAGTGACCTCTGAGAATGTGGCAGTGAACTTCACCTGGGAGGAGTGGGCTTTGCTGGATCCTTCCCAGAAGAATCTCTACAGAGCAGGAAACTTTTAGGAACTCCCCATAGGACACAAATGGGGGGACCATCATTGAAGATCACTACAAAAATCCTGGCAGAAATTTACGGTAATTTGCACTCAGAAGACAAAGCACGGTTCCTCATAAAACTTGGCATGACAGCAAATATTTGAAGAAAACAAAACAATCCTTGCTTCAGAAAACTTTTCTGTCAAAAAATTTTCTCAAAGACTAATTGCCTTGGGCCGGTGAGATGGCTCAGCAGCTTAAGCGCCTGCCCGGCAAGCGCGAGGGCCTGAGTTTGACTCCTGGAGGCCACATACGAAAAAGGGGCCAGTGATATCGCTCAGTGGCATGGGCGCCTGCTGGCGCGCGAGGTCCTGAGGTCGAACCCCGGTACCCACAAAAAAAAAAAAAAAAAAAAAAAAAAAGACTAATTGCCTTGATATCCTAAGCTTGAGTAATAATGTGATGCTAGAACTCACTCTTTTTGATGGTTTAATGTACACAACTTTTGTTACATGGTAAAAGCATTAATATGTATAGAATTACCTTTGTGATTTGGCGATTAGACATATACATATAAATGTTCCAAAACTGAAAATACATCTGTTTGTAAGAATGTTGAGCCAGGCACGGTGGTGCATGCCTGTAATCCTAGTACTTGGTAGGCTGAGGCAGGAGGATCACTTTGAGTTCGAGGCCAGCCTGGGCTACATAGTGAGACCCTGTCTCAAAAAAAAAAAAAAAAAAAAAAAAAAAGAATGTTGGGTAAGGAATACTCAACTTGTACTTCAATGTGACTTGCATGTTCAGTGTTTGTCAAACAGTTAACTTGCAGATAGTCTTAAGAAACCTCATGTAGCTGGGTGTAGTGCTGCACACCTGTAATCCCAGCACTTGGGAATCTGAGGAATGAGGATCTCCAAGAATTTGAGGCCAGCCTGAACTACGTAGCAAGACCCTGTCTAAAAAAAATCAAACAAAAAAAAGAAAACCCATGGAAGTTTCACTGTTTTGAAAGTAGCTATACTAGCCATGGTGCTAAGCATTCGGTGGAGTTTTTTTCATACTTTATACTGGATATAAATCCCCTACTTTTCTTCACACGGTTAATTAACATGTACTTAGAGTATCCATAAATGTTAAATAATTAATAAACCAGCTTGTAATGTGCTACTCCTATGTTATAGAAGTCAGATTGTGAGAAGTGAATATAAAGAGGAAGAAGGTAGTCAGTGTAGAAAAATCTCCAGATGTGCAGGCTCTAGATGATGCTTTACACAAGAAAACTGGACTACAACCACGTGAAAACCATGTATGTGGAGAACGCTTTATTGGCCATTTATCCAAAATTGTGTCCCTCAGGGCTCACAGTGAACGCAAGCTGTATGAGAATCAGGAATATGGAGAGACGACATGTAAACCTGAGGGACATGGAAAACCCTTAACTCAAGTGTTTTGTTTTGGTACCAGGAATTGAACTCAGGACCTTGTGTTTGCAAGACTGTGCCACTGAGCTATATCCCCGGCCCCCAAGTGCTTTGAGAAGCCTGAAATGTCATACACTGGAGAGAAACCCTATGAATGTACACAATGCAGGAAAGCTTTCAAATATTCTAGTTCCCTTTCAAATCACAGAGTTATACAAGGGAGGAGGGCACTTGTGTATGCATAACATGTTTGAAAATCGTTAGTTCTCTCAGTACCCTTCGAAAATACGAACAAATTCACTTTGCAGAAGAATGCTGTGTAAGCAATGTGGGAAAGCCTTCAGGAGTCCCACTGAACTTCAGGTACACAAAAGAACTCACACTAGTGAGAAACCCTATGTGTGTGACAGTGTGTGAAAGCATTCTTATGCTGCACTTCCCTTCAAATGAATAGAAGAATTCACACTGGACAGAAATCTTATGAATGTCAAGAATGTGGGAAGGCCTTCAGGTGGATGGTCAGGTGCTCTTCATGTACATCAAGAATTCACACCGGTGAGAAACCTTAGTAAATAATGAGGGAAAGGTTTTATCTGTTCCAATTATATTAAACTGCATGAAAGAAGTCATACTGGAGAGACACCTTATCAATGCAGGCAATGTGGGAAGGCCTTCAAACTTTCCAAATGTCTTCACATTCATGAAAGGATTCACACTGCAGCAAAACCCTATATATGTAAGGAATGATGTAAAGCCTTCTGTAATTCTCATACCATTCAAATGCATAACAGAATACACACTGGAGAGAAACTATAGAAATATAAGCAATGTGGGAAACCATTCACGTATACCAGTTTCCTTCAAGTACACAAATGATTCCACACTCTCAAATATCCTATCTATGTAACCAATGTAATAAAGTATTAAGTTGTTCTAATAATCATTAAGTAAACAAAAAGGTTTCGAATGGGTGAAATCTTTATGTGAAAAATTAATTAATTAATTAGATTTAAAAATCACTAAAAAGATGAGTGCAAAGATAGGGAAGGAGGCAGAGTAAAGAAAAAATATTCAGTACTACTAGTCACCTTACGAGATGGTATTAACACCTTCAAAATTTTTGAAGTCTAGTTTAGAAGTGATATTTAACAGTCAAAAGAAAATACAGAAATAATTACTGAGGACATGCAGTAAAACTCTCATTTGTGGAGGTACTATAAAATCTAATGAACTGGTCCGGTGAGATAGCTCAGCGTTATAAGCGCCCGCCTGGCAAGTGCTAGGTCCTGAGTTTGACTCCTGGAACCCACATAAAGGAAAAAAAAAAAGGGCCGGTGATATCGCTCAGTGGCGCAAGCACTGGCAAGTGCAAGGTCCTGAGGTCGACTCCTGGTACCCCCATTAAAAAAAAAAAAAATTTAATGAACTAACGACTAAATACCTGATGTATCAAAGTGAGGAATATAATAAGACAGAAGTATTTCAGGAAAATAAAGTGCAAGGAAACTTTTTTTTAAAGAGATGAGCCAAAAATCAAGCTCTCCTAGTAACCTTTTTATGGAAAGGTCTTGGGCCTTTTGGGACTCTGAATGGGTGTGTCTAACAAAGTTGAGAATTTCTCAATAGTTCAGAAGTAGTAACTAATTTTCTCCCAGGCCCTCTTCTGAGAAAGAGTAGTTTCTAAGGGACTGATGTGCCAGTTACTCAGTATCTCAATTTTCCTCCAAGCAATGCCATGCAATTCCATGCCTTGAAAAGAAAAATTAATTGTTACCTGAGCACCACTACAATTGGACTTTCACTTCCAGTTATTACCATTAACCCCTTCCAGATCATTAGTGCCGAGGAGACAATCATTCCAAAATTTAGGACTTGATAATACAGCTGTAGGAACAAAAAGAGAAGAGATCAGATCCACCACTCTCCCCCTCAGAAAAGCAACAAGTATCTAAGTTTCAGGTGGAACTCAGGGCAGCGGAAGTCCTGAGACATTCTTTTTTTTTTTTTTTTTTTTTTTTTGGTGGGTACCGGGGGGACGACCTCAGGACCTCACGCGCCAACAGGCACCCGTGCCGCTGAGCGATATCACCGGCCCCTTTTTCGTATGTGGGTTCCGGGAGTCGAACTCGGGCCTTCGCGCTTGCAAGGCAGGCGCTTAAGCTGCTGAGCCGTCTCACCGGCCCGAGACATTCTTATAATGTCATAATAATTAAACCATCCGCATCAAGAACAGCCCTCTTCCTCTCACCCACAGTATCCTATGCTCTATTTTGTTTGCTACCACACCAGCTACATTAATGCATTAATTTAAACTTTTCACATAAATTTTTTCATTTGGGCTTCACAACCACCCCGTGTCAGTTCACACTACATAACAGCCAACCGTAACGGATCTCAGATTCTGAAATCCTCTAGTATTTAATTTTCTCCAGTAGTTATAACCACGAGACAGTCAACATTTCACCCTCATTTACAGTTGAGAAAATGTGACCCAGAGAAGAGACTTCATCAAAATCCTGCAGTTTGTGAGTCACACAACTTTAAGACCAGCTTTCTGTCTCCCACTTCCACAGATTCTTTTTTTTTTTTTTTGTGGGTACCGGGGGTCGACCTCAGGACCAGCAGGCGCCCATGCCACTGAGCGATATCACCGGCCCTTTTCTCGTATGTGGGATCCGGGAGTCGAACTCGGGCCCTCGCGCTTGCCAGGCAGGCGCTTACGCCGCTGAGCCATCTCACCGGCCCACTTCCACAGATTCTTTGTGGAGTTCCTTGCCACACCCGACAGGTCGATGTCTGCTGGGGTTGACTTGGGAGGCGGCAGACTGCTCACTCTGAGGAGCCAGATGTCTTGAAGACAGGCCCAACTTGAGCAGAGATGGGCCTTATGGGGAAAACAAGGAAGCTTCCTAGGGGACAATCAAATGGAAGTTAATTATTCAGCCAAACTGTCACCATGCCTTGCTAACCTGTCTTGCTATCTAAAACAGACACCTGTGCTCAGCAGAACTCTATGACTTTATTGTTCCTCAATAAATCTGGGAGTCTGAGTCAGTTTAGGGCTCCATTTCAATGGGGTCCCCTGACCCTCCTCAAAGATATTATCTGTCTCTCCAGCTTTTCTTTCGTCTATCAGGGTTTGCTGGCCAGAACCCGGCATTCTTCAATGTGGAAATAACTTTCACTACTCCACAAATTCTACCATGTCATCATGTCAATAAGCAGATATAATACCAGAAAGGCATTCCAACGGAGGGAAACAATGTAAGCTGAATGTGTTGGGCCAAGACTGGAAAATGGGTACAAGAGGAAAAGGATGGCCAAACATCAAGGCAAACAGTTCAAGGCAAGAGAGAACAGTGCTGGCCACTGTTATCTGCATGTAGCCCACCCTCACGCTGTAGGGTGTACTTCTTTTTTTTTTTTTTTTTTTTGTATGTGGGTAGGGGGAGTCGACCTCAGGACCTCACGCTTGTCAGCAAGCGCTCGTGCCGCTGAGCGATATCACCGGCCAGGGTGTACTTCTTTTCCTACTTTTACTTGGCCCAAACTCACTCTGTAGAGCCTGTTTCTTTTCCTATCTTTAATAAAACTTTGCTACCCTTAAAAAAAAAAAATGGTGCTAAAAAGTACTGGTAGAAATTTGAAATACCGTATTAAGGTCAGATTATGGTGAACCTTGCAAGGCATGCATACCTGTAATCCCAGGACACTGGCTGAGGCAGGAGGATTATAAATTCCAGCCCTGCCTGACCAACTTGATGATACAATGAGACCTGTCTTTAAAAAGGGGGTGAGGGGGTGTCTGGGGATGTACTTCAGTGTGAAGGCCCTGGGTTCAAGCCCCAGTACCAAAAAAATAAAAAGACCCTTAAATGTAGGATTGAAAATAAAGGCCTGGCTGGGCGTGGTGGCGCATGCCTGTAATCCCAGCACTTGGAAGGCTAAGGCAGGAGTATCACTGTGAGTTTGAGGAAAGCTTGGGCTACATAGTGAGCGTAAGGGCAGTCTGAATTACATGGCGAGACCCTGTCTCAAAAAAAAAAAAAATAAATAAATAAAAAAATAAATAAAATTACAGGTTTGAAAAAACATTCTAATGTGGTGGCACATGCCTATAATCCCAGCAGTTGGGATGCTAAGGTAGGAGGATTCCCCTGAGTTTCAGGCCAGCCTGGGCCACACAGTGAGTTCAAGGCCAGCCTAAACTACACAGCAAGACCCTGTCTCAAAAAAAAAAAAAAAAAAAAAAAAAAAAAAAAAAATATATATATATATATATATATATATATATATATACTTTAGAGTACAAAAACCAAAGTTTCATAAATATGTACAAGATAAGCTCATTTTTGCTATTTTAAAAAAACATAGAAGCTAGGCAAGAGGATCACAAGTTCAAGCCCAGCCTGGGCAACTTAGTGACTTAGCAAGAGCCTGTCTCAAAATAAATAATAAAAAAGGGCTGGGGATATAGCTCAGGGCAAAGGTCCTGGGTTCAGTCCTAGTACTGCTGACTGAAAAAAGAAGAAAAGAAAAGAAAACACAGAATTAAGTAAACTAAATATATTAGTGGTTATGAGATAGGAGATCGGGGCATGTCAAAGCTGGCTGGGGAAGTAGCCCTGACCTGTTAATTACAAGATCCCAGAATACAAGGGCAGAACAGGTCCCAGAGCCCTGCATGCTGACTTCTCGCAAGAACTTGAACAGGTTTTCAATAGTATGGCCTGGACCTGACGTCAGCCTGAGACATGGAATCCCAGTACCGCCTCTCAAGACCCCTATGTACAAGTTCTCCTGGATGTCCTTGCAGGTTTCCTCACGATTTGGATGGTATAAAAGGACACAGATGACATCCTACGGTGGTTTTCCTCACAATAGTCCACCCTGCATCCTCCAGGGTATGCAGTATATGCCTACAAAGTCGAGGTACATAGTTCGTGGCCTCAGTCATTGGCAGATTTTTGCTTAGAATCTAATAATTGTTCTCAGAAACCCCTGCAATTTCTCGGAAACCGCAAATATCCTCCGCAGTTTTTTGTTTTGTTTTGTTTTGTTTTTGGTGGGAGGTTTACAAGTAGCCAATCTGAGAGCGTTATTCAGTTCTCCTTGCTGCTGATTGGCTGCTGGCCTGTGACTCATCTCCAGCCTGATGCACCAGCATTCCTGCATCATGACAGGTTGCTGTACCACATGTAGCTATCTCCAGTGTTCTAGGTTTTGTTCTTCTTAAAGGCCTAAGATCCCTGAGATGCCACCAAAATGTCCTGCCCCTTCTAAGGCTTTATTAATACAGTATTTTATTAAATTACATAACTACAGGTGACATAGCATATTTAAAGGTTTAAACTATAAAACTATGTATTTATAGGCATTTTTCTGACCATATCTGAAATCCATGGGTTTTCACAATTCGCAGGTGCTCTAGGAACACAACTGCAGAGAATTTTGGGGGTCCGCTGTCCTTATAGCTTGTTTTTTCCTCTTTTACTATACCCAACCTGGCTCTGCAGAGCCAGTTTCTCTCCCTCACTCTTCACTTTTACTTTTTCAAATAAACTTTGTTGCTGCTTTTTGCTCATTTCATTCGATTCTTTGTTCCAGATGAGAAGAACCTGGACTCCAACTCCAGAAGGAGATGCAAGCACCACAAAACCCAGTAACAGTTATTTAGCAAGCCACTTTCAGAAGGAGCTACCAGATAACAGTTACATTTAGGAGTATAATGTATATTATGCAATTTTCATTTCATTGCTTACCCATATTTTCTACTTTTTAAATCAATTATTTCTAACAAAATATTACATGCATTTATATACAAGGAATATATAATAAAAACAGTAATATTCTAGCCATGGGAAGTCATCTACAGCAAACATTTTCATTTCTTGTGGCGATTTCTTCTGGTGTTTGCCCCCATGCCTTGAAAAACTGTTTCTCCTGTTTCGTAACAGGTAGTTAATAGATACTCCAAATTTATGATGATCAGTTCAGAGTCCTTGGGTCATTTTCTAATTTTTCCCTACTACTAACCTATTTTCCTGCATACTTAAAAAATTTCACTTTTTATAATGCAGGCAACTTCTGGAAGGATACATAGGAACTAGAGACAGTGGTTGTCTCTGAGAAGAGGAACTTGAAAGTCAGAAAAGGAAAAAATGTACTGTTACTAGCTTGTGTTGAAAAGAAAGATTTGTGTTATTATCTGTTTCTTTTTTGTAAGACTGTTGTGGTTTATGTTTCCTACTCTGAGTGAATAGTTTGAAGATAATGATACACAGTATAATAACTTGTTATTCTCTTATTTATGAATTTTTTTCATAAAGTAAGAAAGCTTAATAAAATACACATCCACTATGTAAAAGACCTCTACACTGAAAACTACAGTACTCTAAAAAAGGAGACTGAAAAGGATATCAGAAAATGGAAAGATATCCCTTGCTCCTGGATAGGAGGAACCAATATAGTGAAAATGGCCATACTTCCGAAATTGTTATACAGATTTAATGCAATTCCGATCAAAATTCCAACAGCATATCTCACAGAATTAGAGAAAACAATCTGGAATCAGAAGAGACCTAGAATAGCAAAGGCAATTCTGGGCAACAAAGGCAAGGCAGGGGGCATCACAATTCCCAACTTGAAATTATACTATAAAGCTACTGTGATAAAAACAGTGTGGTATTGGAAAAAAAACAGACCCGAAGATCAATGGAACAGATTAGAAGATGCTGAAACAACTCCCAACATACTAAGCCACCTTATCTTTGACAAAGGTGCCAAACACATTCACTGGAAGAAAGTCTCTAATAAACGGTGCTGGAAAAACTGGCTCTGCACATGCCGAAGATTAAGACTAGACCCATATCTTTCACCATGCACTAAACTAAATTCAAAATGGATCAGAGATCTAAACATTAAAATAGAAACATTAAATCTGCTGGAAGGAAGGATAGGTAAAACCCTTGAAAACACTGGTGTAGGCAAAGACTTTATGACTAAAACCTCAACCACACAGGAACTATCACAAAGAATCAACAACTGGGATCTCATCTTATTAAAAAGCTTTTGCACAGCAAGAGAAACCACCAACAGAGTGAAGAGACAACCCACAACGTGGGAAAAAAATGTTTGCCAGCTGTTCCTCAGACAAAGGATTACTATCGAGAACATACAAAGAACTCAAAAAAATCAGACCTCCCAAATTTGAAGACCCACTCCAAAAATGGGCATCTGAGATGAATACACATTTCTCAGATGAAGAAATACAAATGGCAAATAAATATACAAAAAAAATGTGCAACATCACTAGTCATGCGAGAGATGCAAATTAAAACAACACTGAGATACCATCTTACCCCAGAAAGAATGGCTATTATCCAGAAATCAACTAATAACAAATGCTGGAGGGGCTGTGGGGAAAAAGGAACCCTTCTCCACTGTTGGTGAGAGTGTCGATTGGTACAGCCACTGTGGAAATCAGTGTGGAGATTCCTCAAAAAACTAGGATTGGGGCCGGTGAGATGGCTCAGCAGCCTACGCGCCTGCCTGGCAAGCGCGAGGGCCTGAGTTCGACTCCCGGAACCCACATACGAAAAAAGGGCCGGTAGTATCGCTCAGTGGCATGGGTGCCTGATGGCGCATGAGGTCCTGAGGTCGACCCCCGGTACCCACACACACAAAAAAATTAAAACAAAAACAAAAACAAACAAACAAACAAAAAACAACTAGGATTGGAGGTCCCATTTGACCCAGCTATTCACCTCTGGTATCTTCCCAGAAGAACTAAAAACATCGTACCACAGCGATATATGTGCACCCATGTTTATAGCAAAACAATTTGGAATAGCCAGATCTTGGAAGCAACCCAAATGCCCATCAACCGTGGAATGGATAAAAAAGATGCGGTATTTTTATACAATGGAGTACTACTCAGCCATAAAGAAGGATAAACTGGAGACTTTTATAGGTAAATGGATGCAACTCAAGAAAATACTCATAAGTGAAATTAACCAGATGCACATGTGCAAACATCGTATTGTCTCCCTAGTGTGAGAAACTGAAAGAGTACATAAGATCCAAAATGTACAATAGATATGATGAATCAGAAAGAAACTGGTCAAAAAGAAAGAGAGTCTGGGATGGGGGAATGGGGAAAAGAAAGAAGGGAAAAGAAAAAAACTGTATTTATATATAAGATGGTTAAGATACATACACTACTAATTTTGCTTAGTTTGAAGAGAAAAGTTTATGCCAGTAATGTTTAGACAATTGAATGCTGGTATCTTGTACTCTGAGTAACTAATTTAAAGATAACAATACATAATGTATTAACCATTGTTACCCTCCTATTACGCTGTTTTAAAATTTTGTTCTTTTTTTTCCTTCTCTTTAAAAAAAAGTACACATCCACTGAACATCTTTAAAAAAAAAACAAATGCAGCTTTGTGTTTTTTAAGTTTTTGCTACATGCAACTATTACCTATTCAAAAATAAATTGCTGGGCCGGTGAGATGGCTCAGCGGCTTAAGCGCCTGCCCGGCAAGCGCAAGGGCCCGAGTTCGACTCCCGGATCCCACATACGAAAAAGGGGCCGGTGATATCGCTCAGCGGCACGGGCGCCTGCTGGCGTGCGAGGTCCTGAGGTCGACCCCCCGGTACCCACCAAAAAATAAATAAATAAATAAATTGCTTAGGGAGTTGAGGGTACAGCTCAGGGTTCAATCCATGGCACCAAAGAGTGGGGGGGGGAAGAAGCCACCACCCCTGTACACCTGTAATCCTAACGCTTAGCAAGATGAGGCAGGAGGATCACAAGTCTTAGGCCAGCCTGGACTACACAGTGAAACCTTCTCAAAAAACTAAAATAAAAAACCTGTTTAGGTTTATTTTCTTCAGTCCATGCTGATGGCCAGAACACTATCTGGCATCCCAATGAAGTAATGTCTTCCACAACAAGAAAAGAAAAGAAAAGAAGAGAAGAGGAGAGGAGAGGAGGGGAGGGGAGGGGAGGGGAGGGGAAAGGAAGGAGAGAGAGAGTGAGTGAGTGAGGGAGGGAGGGAGGAAAAAGACAGACTTTTTGTCAGATAAAGGTATAAATATCTGCTGTCCTGTGACTAATGGAGTGGTGTGAGCTCATGGATCATCTAAACCACTTACAGTGAGAAAACCGGCACACAGAGAGGCCAGTGACCCGTTCAGGGCTGCACAGCTCCGGCAGACAGAGCAGCAACTGCTACGACTGGGGCCTCCTAGATTTCATCTCTGCATGATGGTGGCTTTTCAAAGGAGAAAAACATTTTTTATTCAGATGACTGAATTGAGAAAGTGGGAACAGAAATTGACAGAAACAGGGAAACAAGCTTCTGAGAAGCAATCACAGCCAACCAGAGGACTAATGGTCAAGAACTTGGCTTCTAGACCCCATTTTCCAAACTTTGCATGCTAAAAACATGGACAGCACTGGTTAAGACAACAGACTTTGGCCCCAGTCTGTAGCCTGAGGGAGGGGTTGTGGAATTCCACAGAAACTACAAAGTATAGTTCCATGACCTCTAATTCAGTCTCTTAGGAGGACAGATGTGTTTTAGAATTCAGAATCAGCCCAATTTAGAAAAACTAATACCTACATGTATCAGGTATACATAGAACTTAATTTAAACACATTTAAGTGCACGCCTACAATTCCAGCTACCAGGGAGGTTGAGGCAGGCAGATCATAAGTTTGAGACCAGTCTGGGCAACTTACTGACAGTCCATCTCAAGATAAAACTTAAAAAGGTCTGGGGGTCAGTGGTACAGAAGCTCAGTGGTACAGAACTTGCCTAGCATATGTGTGAGGTCCTGGGTTCGATCCCCAGTACTGGGAGAAGAAAAATTCTGTAGCAAAGAATAAAAATCCACTGTGAAATAAAAACTGAAAATAGTCATGTACCAATCAATTCGAGTCTGTTTTGTTGAGGAAAACTTTTCATTTTCAGAGGCTGTTATGGTTTTCATCTAGATGTCCCCCCAAAGCCTCATGTGCTCACAGGTGGGGCTTTGGGGAGGCGACTAGACCATGGGGGTGTGATGCTCATTAGTGGATTGGTACACCGTGGAGTTTAGAGCTAAATGTGATTTTAAGAGAAGGAGCCCGGTTGGAGGAGGTGGTCACTGGGGGCATGGCCAGGGTCATTTCCCTCCCTCTTTGATCCCTCTCCCCTTCTACCAAGGCATGAGCTATCTCTCCTCTGACATGATGAAGTAAGAGGGACTGTCTCTAGGACTGTCAGAGAACAGTTAACCGAACATCGAGTAAGCTACAATCACTGCACTTTGCTTTCAGACAAGGTATGGCTCTGCTGCCCAGGCCACCCAGGAACCCTGGGCTCAAGTGCTCCTCCTGCCTCAGTGCCTGGAGTAGCTGGGACCGTAGGAGTACAACATCATGCCCAGCTTGACCGAATAACTGTCTCTGTCTCTCTGTCTGCAGGGCATGGAACCCAGGACCTTCCTCACACTCAGCAAGTACTCTGTCACTGAGCTACATGCTCAGGCTGATAACTGCTCTTTAAAAGAAAAATAAATGACTTAGAAGTTAAGATTTCCCATGTCTCTGCAAGGTCACTGTTATCACCCTGGTATTGGCCCTTCTCCTTATGCTCAGACATGTCCTATTGCATTTACTGTAAAATCATAAGGTCAAATTTACCTACCATCAAGGTCACCCTCTTCATTTTCATCAGAGAGAGGAATTAAAAGCCCTGGGCTGAGTAACTGGTTGTTCTTTACATGCTGTCCACTTGTACAGGGTGCTGAGTCAGTCTATGAGCTGAAGCCTAGACAGACGCACACTATTTGCTAAAACAAATACTCTACCTGAGCCAACGTGTGGAGGGTTCTACATATCCGCCCCCCCTTTCCTGCCAACAATCTGGCTGAAAAGTCAAACATAATCCTGCAGTCCCTGCTCTCTTTACCACTACTTATGAATGCTTAGGAATGTGTAGTATCAGAAAAAGTGCTGCATCTCTGTGACACTGGAGGAAATAAGGTGGCGGCTATGTAACCTCATCCCATTTAGCCACGTAAGTTGGACAATAAAATGTCATGTCAGCCAGGCCCTGTGGCACACGCCTGTAATGCCAGTACTCTGGGAAGCTGAAGCAGGAGAATCATAAGTTGGAGCCCAACCTGGGCAACTTCATGAGACTCAACCACAAAATTAAAAAAGGCCCAGTTGCCAGGTGTGGTGGCACACCCCTGTAATCCCAGCACTTGGGAGGCTGAGGCAAGAGGATCACTGCCAGTTCAAGGCCAGCCTGAGCTACACAGTGAGTTCAAGGCCAACCTGGACAACATAGCCAGACCCTGTCTCAAAACAAAACAAAACTTACATACACAGAAGCATATGTATGTGTGTATATACATACATAATCTACATATCATGTATCAAGAAATTAAGTAAAATCTAAGACAGAAAATCCAGCAAAATAAAAGCTCACAATTTTAAGTACTGTAATCTACCAGGTTCCAATCCAGAAATTAAGTCCTGCATATACATCTAGTATAGTCATTAGATAAACTATTATGTCACCTGTTGTCCGTGATATTATTTGCAGAAAAATCTCCTTTGTGTGAATTAGTGCAGCCACTTGGCTTTCTTTTTTTAGTTTTCTTTTTACTAGTTTTAGCATGTTTTTCTGTCTTTATTATTATAGTATTTTTCTTTTTTTTTTTTTTTTTGTGGGTACCGGGGGTCGACCTCAGGACCTTGCATGCCAGCAGGCGCCTGTGCCGCTGAGCGATATCACTGGCCCTTTTTTCGTATGTGGGTTCCAGGAGTCGAACTCAGGCCCTCGCACTTGCCAGGCAGGTGCTTACGCCGCTGAGCCATCTCACCGGCCCCAATTGTTCTTGATATTTATTTATTTATTTTGGTTTTTTGTTTGTTTTTGAAGACAGGGTCTTGCTGTGTAGTTCAGGCTGGCCTTGAACTCACTCTGTAGCCCAGGTTGGCCTCCAATTTGTGAGGATACTACTGCCTCAGCCCGAGTGCTGGGATAACGGCATGCAACACCACAGCTGGCTGCCTACCTTGATATTGAAAGTGTATTTTTTTTTTGCAGGAAACATAATTGGGCTTTTTTATCCAAGTGAACAATAAACTACCCTTTTTTTGTTGTTTTGTTTAAATTACCTTTAAAATGTGGTCTTTGGGTCACTTACATTTTATGTCTGCAGACAGGACTGGGCTTAAATCTACCATCTTTGTTAGTAAATATAAAGACACAAATGAGGGTCACTTCACATTGATAAAGAGATAAACTGATCCCCAGGATGTAACAATGCTAAATGTACAATAATTTAGCTTCAGCTAAAGAGAACACTGAATAGGCTTTTCATACAAACACTACCTCAATGTGCATCAAAAACTCTCATATTAACAATGGTTTACTAAAATCAAACTGCTATGTTTTGTAAGCCAATTATTAAAAACAGTGCTGTTAAAAATTAGAACAAGGGGGCCGGTGAGATGGCTCAGCGGCTTAAGTGCCTGCCCGGCAAGCGTGAGGGCCCGAGTTCGACTCCCGGATCCCACATACGAAAAAGGGGCCGGTGATATCGCTCAGCAGCACGGGTGCCTGCTGGCACGCGAGGTCCTGAGGTCGACCCCCGGTACCCACAAAAAAAAAAAAAAAAAAAAAAAAAAAAAATTAGAACAAGGACCAGCGATGGTGGCACACACCAGCATTCAGGAGGGTGAGGCAGGAGGATCCACGTGAGTTTGAGGCCAACCTTGGCTACATATTGAGTTCAAGGCCAGCCTCAACTACATAGGGAGATCCTATCTCAAAAAATAAAAAACACACACAAGAAAACAAACACCCCAAATTAGTACAAGGGTTTGGAATGTGGTTCAGTGGTAGAGTACACTGTAACCCCAGGACTTAGTATGCTGAGGCAGGAGGATTTCGAGGTCAAGGCCAGATTGAGCTACATATCAAGCTGGAGAATAGCCTGGGCTACATAAGGAGATTTGGCATTTTTGAGACAGAGTCTTGCTATGTAGCCCAGGCTGGCTTCAAACTCACAATACCCGTGCCTCAGCCTCCCAAATCCCGGAGGGACTGGTGTTGGTGGGATTGCAAGACAGTACAGCCACTCTAGAAGAGTGGGATGGGTCTTACAAAGCTAAACACACTTATCTTTTTTTGTGTGTGTGTGTGGGTACTGGGGGTTGACCTCAGGACCTCGTGCGCCAGCAGGCACCCGTGCCACTGAGCAATATCACCGGCCCTTTTTCAGTATGTGGGTTCCAGGAGTCGAACTCGGGCCCTCACGCTTGCCAGGCAGGCGCGTATGCTGCTGAGCCATCTCACCAGCCCTAAACACACTTATCTTATAATCCAGCAATTCTGTACCTTGGTGTTTACAAAAACCTGAAGCAACCAAGATGTCTGAGAGCCAGTGAATGGACAAACTCTAGCACATCCAGAAAACATTATTACTGTGGACTAAAAAGAAATGAGCTATCAAACCGTGAGAAGACAAGCGGAAGTTCAATACCCAGCACTGGAAAAAAAAGAAAAGACACAAGGGATCTTCAACATATATTACTAAGTGAAAGAAGCTAATCTGAAAACGTTGTACTGTGTATGATTCCAACTACAGTATATGACATTCTGGAAAAAGAGAAACTGTGAGACAATAAACAGATCAGTGGTTGCCAAGGTTTGTGGGTGGGAGAGTGATGAACAGGCAACACAGTGAAACTATTCTATATACTATAATTGTGGATACAAGTCATTACACATTTATCCAGGCTCACAGACTATAGGACGTAAAAAGTGACCCTTAACACAGCAATACAGGTGTATCAATTTTAACAAATACACCCCTCTAGTGGGGGTGTTGACAGTGGTGGAGGGTAGGCATTTATCAAGACAGAGTACACAGGAAATTCTGTACTGTCCTTTCAATTTTGCAGTGAACCTAAAAACATTTTTTTTAAAAGTCTTTAAAAATTAAATAGAGGGAAAAATATCAATTAAAAGGTCAGGTGAGGTGTTACACACTTGTAATCCCAGCACTTGGGAGGCTGAAGCAGGAGAATCATAAAATTCAAGGCCAGACCCAAGTACATAGCAAGATGTCTCAAAGCCTAACAAAACCAAAAACCAAAAACCAAAAAAGAAGAGAAAAAAATAAAATTTAGTATATTTTCTACAGTTCCATTTATGTAAGATACAAACCTCTTTTCACTAACAAAAAACAAATGAGGCCGGTGAGATGGCTCAGCGGCTTAAGCGCCTGCCCGGCAAGCACGAGGGCCGGAGTTCGACTCCCGGAAGCCACATACGAAAAAGGGGCCGGTGATATCGCTCAGCGGCACGGGCGCCTGCTGGCGCGCGAGGTCCTGAGGTCGACTCCCCCGTACCCCCAAAAAAAAAAAAAAATGCAAATCAGTGGTTGCCTGGGGCTTGGGAAGAGAAGACTACAAAGTGGCACAGAAAATCTTGTGGGTGACAGATATGTGCTGTATCTTGATTATGACAGGTGCACACAACTGCAAAAACTTAATAAACCAAGAGGGATATAGCTCAGTACAAAGACCCTGGGTTCAAACCACTACTACAAAAAGTAATCAATCTCAAAACAATCAAACATTTGATATGTGAATGACATGTAATTAGGCATAACTAGATTTTTTTTTTTTAACGTGGGTACCAGGAGTCAACTTCAGGACCTCGCGCTTGCCCGCGGGCGCTTGTGCCACTGAGCGGCATCACCAGCTCTTTTTTCCTTTATGTGGGTTCCGGGAGTCGAACTCAGGACCTCGCACTTGCCAGGCAGGCACTTGTGCTGCTGAGCCATCTCACCAGCCCTAGACTTTTTTTTTTTGAGACAGGGTCTCATTATGTAGTCCAGGCTGGCCTTGAACTTGCTATGTAGCCGAGGGTGGCCTCGAACTCTTGAACCTCCTGCCTCAGCCTCCCAAATGGGATTACAGGCGTGTGCCCAGCTAGGCATAACTAGAAAAGTTACATAAACTACAACAATTTTTTTTTTTTTTTTTTGCGGGTACCGGGGGGTCGACCTCAGGACCTGGCACGCCAACAGGCACCCGTGCCGCTGAGCGATATCACCGGCCCCTTTTTCGTATGTGGGATCCGGGAGTTGAACTCGGGCCCTCGCGCTTGCAAGGCAGGCGCTTAGGCCACTGAGCCATCTCACCAGCCCCTACAACAATTTTTAAGGAATAAAACCAAAATTCTAGTTTTCCTTATTTGATTAGCTGTCAATATCTACAGTCACCATTAATTCTTTTTCCAAGACATTACATACAGGCAAAATATTTTATAATTCCCTCTCTCCACCCTCATGCCATCCAATCCCTCCTATTTATTCCTAATAATCTCAAGAGAAAGGGGGGGAACCACATAAACTTCCACTAATCCTGAATGTCGTGATGCAATGAATTCTACACAATTATTCCGTCTTGGGGAAACACAAAGGCAGGAGCACCTCCTCATTCTCTCACCATGTCCCTCTTCCCTTTCCCTGTAACTTTGTTATAGTACTTATCATACAGTTCTGTAATACTGTAATTAATATTTTCCTTCGTTTCTCTTTTAGTCTGATAAACTCTATGGGCAGGAAGTGTGCCTTGAACACCTCTGCAGCCTCAGATCCTACCACATAGCAGGTCTGCAAGTGTTACGTCAACTTTCTTCCTTTCTTTTCATCTTTAATTGTCAAAATGCTAACCAACCCACAAAAATGAGGCTCTTCAGAAGGTGAGTGTGCGGCTCAGTGATACTGCGCATGCTTACTATACGCATGTGTGAGGCCTTAGGTTCAATCCCCAGCATGAATAAACGAAAATCTTTCAAGACCCAGTTTAAATGACAATTCCTCCTTGAAGCTGTTCTTAATGTCCTCATTAGAATTTCACAATCTTTCAGATATGTCTTAAGAGAAGATAATACAGAGCTAGCTAAGGCCTGAAGGGGAGTAAGAGGAGGCTATATACCTACTTCCCCTAAACGGTAATTATAAAGAGTGCAAAATACAAGACCAAGAAAAAAGTTTTAACACTAGCATCAGCAAAATTCTATTAAAAAAAAAAAAACGGCGGCAAGCAAAACTAGACTCCACGGACACACTTGGTCTTGAAGACAAAAAGGCGCAACCGTTTGTAATGACTAAATCATAACAACAGGATTCTTAGTATTTTTTGGCATAAGACCTAGAAAATAAAGTACGAGGGCCGGTGAGATGGCTCAGTGGCTTAAGCGCCTGCCTTGCAAGCGCGAGGGCCCGAGTTCGACTCCCGGATCCCACATACGAAAAAGGGGCCGGTGATATCGCTCAGCGGCACGGGTGCCTGTTGGCGCGCGAGGTCCTGAGGTCGTCCCCCCGGTACCCACAAAAAAAAAAAAAAAAAAAAAAAAAAAAAGAAAATAAAGTACGGTTTAAGAACAAAATCAGAACTGTGCCACCTACATCGGGCAGTAAAACCTCCGACTCAGAGGGCTAAGTGGAATCAAGGACAAGCAGACTGTTCCGCCTCCGGGCCTGATCCCGGAGTGGTCCCTGAAGAAGTCGGTTCAGCTCGCGGGCCCCAGCTCGACCAAAAGGGTTGCCACAGAATGAAAGCAGCAGCCTGGCTTCTGTGGGGCCCACAGTCCCCTCTCCGAGCCCCAGCAGCCGGAGGGGCGGTCAGGCGCTAGCCCTCCTCTCTCTGGACCCCATCGGGGCTGTTCAGGTGAAGAAACGGCGAGTTTGCCGCCTTACAAGGTCCACATAACGAGCAGCCCCAATGCCCACTCAGCGAGCGCCCCACGGTTTCCGTGCGCCCCGCTGCCGCCCTGGGAGGAAGGAGAAGTGAAGACCCTCGCGCTCCACCCAGGCAGGCCCCAAACCGGCTCGGGGCTAAGCACAGCGGGCGGGCGGCGCGACCTCAGGCCACAGACTCCGAAGACAGAGGACGGTCCGGGCGTCACACCCGAGAGACCCTCACGACGGGTCCAGAGGTTCGCCGGGTCCCGCCGCACTGGCCTCAAAGTGACACTGGGAACCCGAGGACACGGAGAGCGCCAACCTCACCTGCCTCCTGTTCATCCGCCGCACATCATCCAAAAAGTCTAGAGAGAGCATGGTGGGGCCGGAAAGCGGGACGCGGGCAGGAGAAAGGGCGCTACACCACCGCCCGGCGGAACGGGAGGCGGAAAGGCCCGGCTCTCAGCGTACGAGACTCCGCGGCCCGCACTTCCGCTTCCGGGGCGGGCGACGCAACGGTCCCGCCCCTCCGCCTCGAAGAGCGCGACCCTTCGGGTCCCCCCGTTGTCTGTCCCCGTGGTGGCACAGTGTTCCCGCTCCGGATATCGCCTTCAGGGCCAACAGAGCCGGCGACTGGCGCACAACGGAGCAGCTCCTCCCCGAAGCAGCGACCCGGGTAGACAGCCCTCCGGAAGGCGGGCCTCCGGCGCGCCTCGCCAATCGCGCCTCGCTCCCGGGTCTGGGCGGGCCCAGCGGCGCTCGAGCGTACGGCGGAGCCGGGGTGTGGCCTGGACGTGGCGGCCGCCGGTTTGTTTTCGGCTACCGCGTGCACCGAGCCGCGCTACGCTAAACTGGCGGTGGAGCTGGTTTCCTTATGCGCTTTGCGCGTAGGGTGGATGGTAGGGGAGACTTTGGAAGCTCTATGCGAACCTCCCTGCAGTTTGCAGGCCGGTTAAAGAGAGTAATGCCCGGTACGATTGTAAAGCCGCCGAAACAACGCTAGAGTGCGATGACGCCTCTAGTAATTCCGGTGGTCAGAAAGTCCTTCCCGAAACCCCCATACTGGAGATTTAACTCAGGGCCTTCACACTAAGCTGCATACCATTTAAAAATTTTTTTGTTTTCAGATAGCATCTCACAAAGTTGCCCAACTTGGCCTCGAACTTTGAAATCCTCCTGCCTCAGCCTCCTGAGGTACAGGTATTACAGGCATTTGTCTCTACGCTGGACTGCTTTCTCCCCAATCTTGACCTTTTTTGCCAGACCTGGTGGCTCAGGCCTGTAATCCCACCACTCTGAGGGAAGAGGATCGCCAAGTTGTGAATACAGCCTGGCAATTTATCGAGATACCGTCTCTATTTTTAATTTAAAAAATAAATAAATTTTTTTTTTTTTTTTTTTTGAGACAAGGTCTCGCTATGTAGGCCAGGCTGGCCTCCACCATAGTTCAAGGAGGCCAGTCCGAACTACGTAGTGAGACCATGTCTGAAAAAAACAAAAGCAAAGATTGGGGTTGTAGTTCACTGTGAAGCCCGTGTGTTCAGTCCCCAGTACCCTAAAAAAGTAAAAAGAAAAAGTGCTACAGATGTTGCTCAGCAACCCGAGAGTTCAACCCAGATAATACACATGTAAATACACATTTAAAAAAAAAAAATCACAACAGCGTGGTGTGTTGGCACAGGCCAGTAATCCCAGCACTCGGGAGGCAGAGGCAGGAGGATCCCCCAGAGTTTGAGGCCAGCCTGGGCTACACAGTGAATTCAACGCCAGCCAGAACTACATGTGAGACCTTGTCTCAAAAACAAACAAAAACCAAAACCCACAACATGGATGAGCTTGAAAGAGTATGTTTAGTGAAAGAAGCCAGTCACAAAATACCAAGTATTGTGTGATTCCATTTATGTAAATGTCCAGAACAACCAAACCCATATAGCTGGAAAGCAGGCACTCCCTGGGGTGGGGAGAGCTGGGGGAAGGAGTGGCTGCTGATGGGCCTGAGGTTTCTTTTGGAGGGTGATAGTTGGACAACTTTGTGAATGTGCTAAAAACCACTGAGTTTAATAAACTGTTGAATTGTATGGCATGTGAATTTTATCATAATAAAGCTCTTGTGAGAAAGAAAAAAACCATTGGTGTCTTGTTCACTATTAAATTCCCAGCCTGGTGCATATCAGGTATCCAGTAAATACTTGTTGAATTTAATTAAAATCATGTGAGTGCTATGGTTTACATCTAGATGTACCCCCAAAAGCCTCATGTGCTGAGGCAGGGCTTTTGAAAAGTGATTGAATTGCAGGCTACTATAGCTAAGAGTGGTTGGGAGGGGGACCTGGGCGGAAGAGGTGGATCATAGGGGGTGTGACCCAGAAGGGCATCTTCTCTTCTCTTGCTGCCTGCTCTCCATGACCTGAGCAGCTTCCCTCCACTAGGCCCTTCCACCATGCCTTCCTCCCATAGAGCTGGACAACTTCACCGGTGGCACACACCTATAGTCTCAGCACTTGGGAGGCTGAGGCAGGAGGATCACTGTGAGTTCGAGGGCAGCCTGGACTACATAGCAAGACCCTGCCTCAGAAAACCAAACCAAAAAATTAAAATTAAAAAAAAAATCTGAGCCAAAATAAACCTCTCCTCCTTTATGTTGGAGGGGCAGGTATTGTGTCCAGGCCACAAGAAGGCGATTAAGACAGTGTCATCACAAATGCTGTCCTTACGCATTCTATACTTACAGAGCTGAAAAATGAATTCTTCAAGGGGCTTGGGGGGAAGAAGGGGGAGAAAGAAAAAAGGAAGAAAAGAGGAAAAAATGGAGACAGACGCATCCGAATGTTTTCTGGTCATTTTAACAATAAGGAAAGGCAGTGCCCTTCTGTTGAGAGTTATCCACAGACAGCCCTTCTGACACTGTCCCTCTGAAGGGCAGGTTCAAGCTGAAGGGTCTGGCTAGGCCCCTCCACCCAGAGCTGTGTCCCTGAGCAGCAGTGAGCAGGCCAGGAGGGCGGCTGCAGCTTCACATGTCTCAGTGAGAGCAGCCCTGGTGGCCCTGTGGGACATCTTTGGGTCCCTGGAGTGCAGTGCTGGCCCAAGTGGGACCCCTGAGGGCAGGTTGGCCCATGCCCACAGCCCCAGGAGCCTGGCGTGCACCCGGCAGCCAACCATCCCGCAGCCAACCGTCCCAGAGCCCTGGGTGCTTTGCCATCAAGCCTCACCTCCTGCCTCCTCCACGGAGCCTGGGATCCAGATTGGGTCTCCTGGAGGTGGACCTCTCCTGCTGCTTCACTTGCTCCCGTTGTCATGGGCGCCTCCCTGAGCAGCTCCCTGAGGGAGCTCAAGGCTGAAAGGCAGTCATTGCCGCTGCTGCCGGCGCCCTCTGCATGGGACTCTGGGGCCAGTGGGCCAGGGGCCTCCAGGCCCAGAGGATCCCCTGGCTGCCCCGCTGGGCCCTCTGCAGCCCACCTATGCAGCCCACCTCGGCCTGGGGCTCCCTGGGACCCAGAGGGAGCCTCCCTTGCACAGCCTGCCGAGGGTTGATGTGATCAGCCCTGAGTGCCCAGCCAGCCTGTGGTCAGTTGGGGACCCTGCAAGGCCATGGAGACCCAGAGGCCAGGCCAAGCCAGCAAAAGAAAGCTGGAAGCACCGCTGTCCTTGGAGGACCCAGTGCCCAAGAGAAGGAGGCAGAGCCCCATGCCAGCCCTCTGCCTTCAACTGGTGGAGAGTAGAAACGGAGTGGTCAACACTTTTGTCCCCAGGCTGTGGGGGAAGAGGGGACGGACACACACCTGCCCTTCAGCCCAGCAGGAGCCTTCAACATCTGCTGCCTGACCTGTGCCAGCCCAGGACAAGGTATCCTCAGAGGGTCTGCTGCCCAGCAGCAAGTGGGTCATGACCCACTTCACGATGGTTACTTCTGTTTTGTTCCTTTGTGTCTTTCAAAGTATACAAATAATACATGACTACACTTTCATCCTAAAAGATTAAAACAAGATAAGCAGGCTGGGTGTGCTGATGTGCACCTATAGTCCCAGCTTCTCAGGAGGCTGAGGCAGGAGGAATTTCAGTTCCAGACTAGTCTGAACTGTGAATTGAGTTCAAAGTCTCCCTGAACTACATAGCAAGAAGTTGTCTCAAAAAAACAAAAACAAGCCTGATATGGTGCCACCTGGATTCCCAGCACTCTGGGAGGCTGAGACTGGGGATGTAACTGAGGGTGAATGCCCTGGGTTAGAACCCTAGTACTGCAAAATGAAAACAAAAAAATGGAAGTAACCCAAATGTCCGCCAATAGATGAGTGAATAAACAAAATATAGAATATATCTACAATAGAATATTATTTAGCCTCCAAAAGGAAGGAAATTCTAACACACGCCAACATGGGTGAAACCAATTTTGTATGTGAAGTAAGCCAGACACAAAAAGACAAATGGTGTGCTTCCCTCAGGTGGGATATCTAAAGTAGTCAAATTCAAGGAAAGTAAATGGTGGTTGCCGGGGGTGACGGAGTGGTAAAGGGGGATTTGTTTAATGAACATAGTTATGAAAAATTTCCTGAGATTGGTTGTGCATCAGTGTAAATATACTTAACAATATGGAGATGAGTGTGTGTAAACCCATTACTCAACATAGCAGAATGTGAATGTTCTGCAGGTATGGAGGTACACACCTGTAATCCTAGCACTCAGGAGGCTGAGGCAGGAGGATTGCCTTGAGTTTGAGGCCACTCTCAAAAAAAAAAAGTAAATGTTCCTTTTTCTTTTTTTTTTTTTTGGTATCAGGAATCAAACTCAGGGCCCTGCGCTTGCCAGGCAGGCACTGTGCCACTGAGCTACATCCCCGGCCTGAATGTTCCCTTTGATTTCCAGCTCTTTTCCCTCTCTATATTAATCACGGTTGTTAAGTTTTCCCTTCTACTGATTTTTCTCTGTACTTAAACTTTACATCCATTTTTTAAATATAAATGGGACCACATTGAACTGGTGATTTTCCTGCCTCAGCCTCACATGTAGCTGGGATTACAGGAATGTGCCACTTCGCACATAGTATTTTTAAACTCATAAAAAGAAAACCAGTCACAGTGGCGTGTGCCTGTATTCCCAGCACTTGGGAACCTGAGGCAGGAGGATCGCTATGAGTCTGAGGCCAGCCTGGGCTACATAGTGAGCTCAAGGCCAGCCTGAACTACATAGGGACACCATATCTCAAAAAACTAATGTAAATAAATAAATAAATAAATAAATAAATAAATAAATTGTACTGTCATGGTTGAAATAGTGACACATCATATTCTTGCCAAGAGGCAAACCAGTGACAGAATTTAATGATAAATATGCTGAGTAAGAAAGCTAAAAATCTTTTGGCAAAATTCCTTTACCAGAAAAGACTTTTTTTTTGGTTCATTTTTATTTTTTATTTTTTTTTAATGTAGATACTGGGAGTTGGACTCAGGACCTCGCGCTTGACAGCAGGCGCTTCTGCCGCTGAGCAATATCACCAGCCCCTGTTTTTCCTTTTATGTGGGTACCAGGAGTCGAACTCAGGACCTTGCGTTTGCCAGGCAGGTACTTACACTGCTGAGCCATCTCACTGGCCCTTTGTTTTGTTTTTTGAGACAGGTTCTTACTATTTATTCCAGGCTTGCCTTGAATTCACTATGTAGCCTAGGCTGGCCTGGAACTCATGGTGATGCTTCTGCCTCAGCCTCCCAAGTGCTGGGATTACAAGTATGCACCACCGTGCTCTCCTCAAAAGATACTGTTGAAAACAAAAAAAGATCCTTTCAGACACCGCACAGGAGGGGCATGCAGAGTGGGCAAACACGTGGTCCATGGTTGTCCAGAGCTGCTGGAGAGAGTGCCCTGCCTGTGCCATTGTCTCTGTGCCAGGGACAGTTAGGGACCACCCTGGTGGCACAGTGTGAGACAGAAGACAAACCCCAGAGTGCTGTGAACCCAGGCCCTTTGTGGCATGGCATGTTTCAACACACCCTTCATGAGAGCCAGAAAAAACACAGAGGCAGAATGTTCACAAGAAATTGGAAATTGCTGCCAGGGGAAAAAACTAAGCCCCCTAACTTCACTTGCCCTTCATCCACTTAAAAATCACACATTCTGAGGTCACATAGCCAGGCAGCACGTGATTAGTTTCCCACTGGCTTTGCTGTAGATAACACCTCTGATGTGTGGGTTGTGATAACAGCAGCTGGTTTCTTCCCAGGGACCTGAAGGCCACCACTGCTGAAAACACTGAGCCTTCCCTTGGGCCCACAGGAATCCGATGGACCACTAAACCGGAGGACTTGCTTCCTGTTGTCTATGTCCCTGTGGCCGTTTCTACCCTTGGATCGGATTCTCCTCAGCTCTGCATGTAGACATGTTGATCCTTTAAGAAATATTTTGCCGGGTGTCTTGGTGCACGCCTCGGTCATCCCAGCATTAGGGGAAGCTGAGGCAGGAGGATTGTTGTGAGTACAAGCCCAGCGTGAACTACAGAGAGAGACCCAGTCTCAAAAAAAAAAAAAAAAAAAAAAAAAAAAAAGACAAAAAGAAATGTTTTGTCCAAGGCTAAATTGCAGGCTTAACTTGGCCAACTGCCTCCTGGAACTGGTCTGTGTTTTCTTGCTCTCCCTCCTTTCTGCCCCCACCCTGTACTTCTTTAGAAGCTGTAGCAGCCCAAGTCCCAGAAACCCTTGTGCCCTGTCACAGGGTCCAGCCCCACAAAGCTGGGCTGTTTGTGCAGCACCACGGCGCCAGCTACAGGAAAATTCAAGAGCCTCCAGGACAAGTTGACCATGATCACCCAGTGACCCAAGTCCGGCAAAGAAGAGCCAAGTTTTGGAACTGTGCCCATGGCCACTGAGTTACAGACTTCAGCCCATCGCAGCAGTTAATAAAAAACCGCTGCTCTCTGTTCTGCGATGGCCGCTCCGTCCCTCTCTGGACCAATTGCTGACTGCTCACAGCTTTGCCTGTGTGAATGTGACCGCTTGCAACGTTTTGCCCAGTCTCACTTCTGCTGTGTCCCGGTCAAGAGATCCTGGAGTACAGTATCGATCCCATCACTTCCCTCATTTTCATGGATCTTCTGAATTACTTGTCTATTTCAGTATAACAAATTACTCCCAACAGTTAGCAACTTAAAACAATGAACATTATCTCAGCTTTTGTCAGGCAGAAATTTGGAACCAGCATAGCTGGATCGTTCTAGCTCAGGGTCTCTCAAGAAACTGTAGTCAGAGCCAGTGTAGGGGTGCTGGCCTATAATCCCAGCTTTGTGGGAGGCTGGGGCAGGAGGATTGCAAGTTCAAGCCCAGCCAGGGCAATAGTGATTTAGGGAGACCCTGTCTCAAAATAAAAAATAAAAAAAAGGGCTGAGAATGTGCAAAGACTCTGTTTTCAATTCTCTGTACTATAAACAAAAAAACAACAACAAAACCCCAAACAAACAAACAAAAACCTAGGATGATGAACTTGGCCTGATTTGTCCAGAACTTTCCCAGTCTTTGAATTAAAAAGTACACATTCCAGGAAGCTCATCAATGCCAGGTAACCCAGGAACGTTGGTCACCAAGACACAAGTCATAGCCTTTAGAGCTGGGCGTGGTCATGGAGACCAATAATCCTAGCACTCAGGAGGCTGAGGCAGGAGGATCTCTACCAATTTGAGCCCAGTCTGGGCTACATAGTGAGTTCAAGGCCAGCCTGGGAAAAATAGCAAGAACCTGTCTAAAAAAAATAATAATAATAAAAAAAATTAAAAAAAAGGAAAAAAGTGTCAAAGCCTTTAAAATCTGATTGTGAGCTAGGCATGGTGGCTTACGCCTGTAGTGCCTACTTGAGAGACAGGAGCAGGAGGACAGAGAACCCACCTGGACAAAACAAAACAAAAAGGTTTAATATTGGAAATAGCATATCCTCATTTCTTCCATATCCTTTCCATTAGGGTTGAGTCAGTACAAGCAGGAGGAACCTGGTCAGCACAGGAGGTGGCACACACCTATAATCCCAGCAGCACAGGAGGCTGAAGCAGGACGACTGCAAACTGGAGGCCAGTATGGGAAACTTCCAAAATTTGGTAAAAAGGGCTGGGGATTGTAGGTCAGTGGTAAAGCACTTGCCCAGCATGCATGAAACCCTCTGGTTCAATCAAGATACGAGAGCCACTGCTCTGAGTGTGTCCGAGCACCCCAGTGGCCTGGGCCGAAGAAGAGAATAGTCACCAAGGCCCCGGGCATCAGGTTTATGATTGGAGATGGACACCTGTGATCACCAATGTGCAGCAATTTTCTATATTGATCCAGGCTAGTGTGCAATACCAATACACCTGTGTCTGCTGGTGGTGCTCTAAGGACCTCACAGGTTCCCGCTTTGGAACAAGAGACCCTGGTTAGACCAAAGCCATTGCTTTTAAAGTTGTTAAAGTGTGTTGGTGTGCAAAAAGACACTTACACTATGAAAGAGGTCATATTTTCTCTTGGCCAGTATATTATGACTAAAGGATTATATGATGAACAACAACAACATATTGTGTATTGTTCAAATGATCTTCTAGATTTGTTTGGAGTACCAAGCTTTTCTGTGAAAGAGCACAGGCGAATATATACAATAATCTACAGAAATTTGATAGTAGTCAATTAGCGGGAGCCAGAAGACTGGCACATCTGTGAGTGAATGAGAACAGGTGTCACCTTGAAGTGGGAGTGAACAAAAGGACCCTGGGCAAGAGCTACAAGAAGAGAAACCTCAGCTGGGCGTGGTGGTGCACACCTGTAATCCCAGCACTCGGGAGGCTGAGGTAGGAGGATCCCCAGAAGTTCAAGGCCAACCTGAACTACATGGCGAGACCTGTCTCAAAAAAGAGAAGAAGAAGGAGGAGGAGGAGGAGGAGAAGAAGGAGAAGGAGGAGGAGGAGGAGGAGGAGGAGAAGAAGAAGAGAAAGATTATAGTCTTAGTGAAGGACAAGAACTCTCAGATGAAGATGATGAGGTATATCGTTACTGTGTCTCAGGCAGGGGAAAGTGATACAGATTCATTTGAAGATCCTGAAATTTCCTTAGCTGACTATTGGAAATGTACTTCATGCAATGAAATGAATCCTCCCCTTCTGTCACATTGCAACAAATGATGGGCCTTCATGATGATTGGCTTGCTGGAGATAAAAGGGAAAGATAAAGGGGAAATCCCTGAGAAAGACAAATTAGAAAACTCAACACAGGCAGACGAGGGCTTGGACGTGCTTGATGGCTCAAACACCGCAACAAATGATTCCAGAGGGTCATGTGTTGATGAAAATAATGATAAAATCACACAGGCCTCCCAGTCACAAGACAGTGAGGACTATTCTCAGCTATCAACTTCCAGGAGCATTATTCACAGCAGCCAAGATGTTAAAGAGTTGAGAAGGAAGAAACACAACAAAGAGGAAAGTGTGGAATCTAGTTCTCCTCTTACTGCCATTGAACCTTATGTGATTTGCCAAGGTCGACCTAAAGATGGTTGCATTGTTCATGGCAAAACAGGACATTTTATCATGTTTCACATGTGCAAAGAAGCTAAAGAAAAGAAATAAGCCCTGCTCAGTATGCAGACAACCAATTCAAATGATTGTCCTCTTTTAGTTCTACTAGCTGACATATCCAAAGTATATATTTTAAATTTCTAACCATACAAGCCTAAAAATTTAGACGACACAGAGTTTCTGAACATATATCAAAGCAAGAAATATAAGTAGGACATTTAAATGTAACTTATTTAGTATCTTTTGTGTAAGGAGGAAAAGTATGTGGAAAGAGTTAATATTTAAAATGTAGATACTCTGAAAGACCAATCCTTACTTTATCTCCTCTGTTAGAAGTTTTTATTAATATTTGGTGCTATGTTATGTAGGTAAAAATATACCACTTTGTATAATTAATAATAATCTTCTGTGAAATAGTGACAATAACCAGAATTAGTAATAATAATTGAGATTATAAATGACAACATATGTAATAAGTGTTATTCAACATTCAGCTCTGGAAACTGGGTCTCATTTTACATGCTTACAGATTACTAACGTCTTGGTTATCTAAAGTTTTAGGTTTAGCATGTATATATATATTTTTGTTTGTTTGTTTGTTTTTTGTTTTTTTGAGACAGGGTCTCACTATGTGGTTCAGGCTGGCTTTGAACTCACTATGGAGCTCAGGCTGGCCTTGAACTCATGGCGATTCTCCTGCCTCAGCCTCCCAAGTGCTGGGATTACAAGTGTGTGCCACCACGCCCGGTTTGGGAAGTTTATAGTTTTGAGAAGCCAGAGTGAGAAAGAAATAATTGAGGTGAAAAGAATGTATCAGAAGGGCTGGGGATATAGCTCAGTGGCACAGCACTTGCCTGGCAAGGGCAAGGTCCTGAGTTCAATTCCCGGTACCCAGGAAAAAAAAAAAAGAATGTATCAGGAAACTGGGTATGATGGCACATGCCTAAAATCCCAGCACTTGGGAGGCTGAGGCAGGAGGAATGCCACTAGTTCAAGGCCAGCCTGGGCTATAAAGTGAGACCCTGTCTCAAACAAACAAGACTTACTGAGACTCCTGTAGTGATAAGGTGGATATTTTCTTAGGAAAATGATTTGGATGTTTAGGACAGGTGATCCCAGTCTAGGAAAAGATATAAAGCGCAAGGAATTAAATTTTCCAGATGTAGGGCTCCGACATTCTATTTTCTCCACTGACTGGGATGCTAGGCTTCCCAACACGCATCTTCTGGAATTTACCAGTCACAATGGCATGCCTGGTATTTTTCTTCATAGCCTGCTGCCTGCCTAAAGGTCAAGTCTGACTCACTTGGCTTTGATCATAGATCACAGATCATCTTAGACCAACCACTTAACTTTTTGTTTTTTGTTTTATTTTTTGAGACAGGGTCTTGCTATGTAGCTCAGGAGGCCTTGAATTTTCAGTGATCCTCCTGCCTCAGCCTCTGTGTGCTGGGATTACAGGCATGTGTATGTATCAAAAGTCATACTGAACAATGAGTTCTGGGTTGCAAAAGAGGATTTATTTTTTACGTCTGTCTGTAAGTCTTTGTCCACAAATTAACACACACATAGACAGACACATACATACACAACTTACTTTTTTTAAGGCTTTGAAATGTTTTATTTTATGTACAAAGACCTAGCATGGTCTCTTTCATTGATTGGGATGTCCTGCATAAGCCATGGAAGGAAGACCACTTAGTCCAACTTGATGACGCCAATGTCCTTTGCCTCCTGATGGAAATGCTGGCGGCACCTGTTGAGCTGGATTTTTGGATCAGATCTTGCCTGTTTGAGCAGCCACAGCAAGAGCGAGAACACTGGCGTTTCCTTGGGTGGCTCCAGCAGAGCTGCTGGAGACCTATGCTGCTCCCAAAGGTCCCAGGAGGCTAACAGGCTACTTTTAAAAAACTCTATTCAAGCCAGATATGGTAATGAACGCCTGTGATCTCAGCACTTGGGAGGCTGAGGCAGGAGGATTGCCATGAGTTTGAGGTCAGCCTGGGCTACACAGTGAGTTCAAGACCAGTCTGAACTACACAGTGAAACCTTGTCTCAAAAATCAAAAACAAACAAACAGGCAACTCTATTCAAAATACTTGAATCTCAGGGCTGTGGAGATAGCTCAGCAGTAGTGTGGCTGACTCCAAGTTCAATCCTCAGGACCAAACATAACTAAATAAAACCTATTTTCTCACCAGCTTCTCCTTGAGTTCAATGAAGGAAGCAGTGGGTGGGTGGAGAAAGGTTTGAGCCCAACCTGGGCAATTTAGAAAGTCCCCCTAAGCCCTCCCGGGACGGGAAGCGGCCTGGCACAGGACCGAAAGCTGGTGCGTCCTTCTCCCAGGAGGATCCATTTGGGTCCCAGAGGTAGATGTTACAGATTAAGAGACCACAATGTTAAAAGCCTCATCAGCTCTGCAGAGCACGTGTGTTGGGGGTGAGATTCCATCAAGGGTGGCTTCTGGGCAGAGAGATGACTGAGCCTCTCAGCTCTCCCTGGAAGATTTCTGAACACTCTTTAAGGTCCTGGACAGGTGCAAAGGCAGCTGGGAGAAGGAGGAACCAGGTTTCTGGTTTGCATGTTTGTAAATGTGATCATGTGGCATTGAGGGGAAGGAACCTGCCAATTCCTCCTTGGCCAAAAGAAGAAAGGGGCATGCTGGGTGTGGTGGGCACACACCTATAATCCCAGCACATGGGAGGCTGAGGCAGGAGGATCACTGTGAGTTCGAGGCCAGCCTGGGCTACATAGCAAGACTCTGTCTCAAAAAAAAAAAAAAAAAAAAAAGAAAGAAAGAAAGAAAAGAAGAAGAGGAGGAAGAAGAAAGGGGCCTTGGGTTTTGTTTTAAAAGTTCTTAGAGGGACCCAGGTGTGGTGGTGTGTACCTGACACTCTGGGAGGCTGAGGCAGGAGGTTGGCAAGTTTGAGCCCAACCTGGGCAACTTATTGAAACTCTGTCTCAAAATAAAAAATAAAAAAGGGCTGGGGTATAGCTCAGTGCAAAGACCCTGGGTTCAATTCTGGTACCATAAAAAATATTTTAAAAGTTCTTAGAGAGGAGAGAGTCCTGTTGTGCATGTGGAAGTCCTGCGAGACTGAGCCCAGCCTGGCACTGAGGGAAGTCTCTGCCTCCCACCGGGTGCACCCCTCTCTCCTTCTGATGGATGCCTTGTTTGTTTATTTATTTATTATTTTTTGCAGTTCTCCATATTGAACTGAACTCAGCGTCTTCACTCTGAGCTACATTCCACTCCTTTTTTATTTTTTATTTTGAGACAGGTTTTCACTAAGGCACAAAATTGTTCAGGCAAGGCTTGAACTTGTGATCCTCCTGCCTCAACATTCCAGGGTGCTGGGATTACACTCCTGTACTACCACACCTGGTTCTGATATTCCTTTTTATTCCCTTACCATGGAAAAGCATTTGGATTTTGTTTAATAGTTTAAGGCTTGTTGTTTTTGTTTTGTTTTGGTTTGGTGTTTTGAGATAGGGTCTTGCTATGTAGTTCAGACTGGCCTTGAACTCACTATATAGCCTAGGCTGGCCTTGAACTCACAGCAATCCTCCTGCCTCAGCCTCCCAAGTGCTGTGATTACAGGGATGCACCACCACGTCCAGCCTTATTTTGATTTTTTAAGACAGGGTCTCCCTATGTGTAGCTGAGGCTGACCTTGAATTCACCATGTAGCCCAGGGTAGCCTTGATCTCAATTGCAATCCTCCCCCCTCAGCCTCCTGAATGCCGGGGTTACAGGCATGTGGAACCATGCCCAGTTTATTTATTCATTTTATTTTTTAATTTTTTGTGGATACTGGGGGTCGACCTCAGGATCTCGCGCACCAGCAGGCGCTCGTGCCACTGAGCGATATCACCGGCCCTTTTTTCGTATGTGGGTACCGGGAGTCGAACTCAGGACCTCGCGCTTGCCAAGCAAGAGCTTATGCTGCTGAGCCATCTCACCGGCCCCAGGCCCAGTTTAATAATTTAAATTTTTAAAAATGTAGATAAACACAAGCTGTTCTTAGAGCTGAATGATAGACATGCTATTAACATATACTTCTCATTCTAGAATGACTTTTCTAAAAAAAAAAAAAAAATTCACTCCTAGGCCTGTTGCTGCAGGCAGGTTCCATAGGATCTGATATTCCTCCTGATCGCTTGAGGGATCCTATGGGAATCTGGGCGGCATGAATCATTGCCGGGAATGTGGCTCATGTAAATCTGGATATGACTATAATGTTCTCTTAGGGCAACTGTGTACAATGATACGATCATCAGCAATCGTTTCTATTTGCATTCAGGAATAACAATTATTTACCTACAGCCTACCATGACCCTGTCTTCAAAGTGCTCACACTACAGCTGCAGGATTCTGCCCCTGCCTGACCTCTGATTTCCTTGCCAACTCTACCCTACAATTCTGATGCTACCGGCACGGTGCCCTGGGACGTGGCGTCGGGGTTGAGGAAGCCAGCTCCAGAGTCAGCTGCTCGGACTCTCATGTCTGTGTGTCCCTGTGCCTGCATCCTCCTCTGTGTGCAGGGATTCTGTGTTCAGATTTTTTCCTTTTCTTTTCTTTGTTGTGCTGGGAATCGAGCCCAGGGCCTCAGGCCTGCTAGGCCAGTGCTCTGCCACTGAACTGCACCCTCAGGCCCCTGCGTCTAGTTATTATTATTATTTTTTTTAATGAGGATTAAGTGAGCTAATGAAGGAAAACCACTAATGCCTGACATTTTGTAAATAATGGATAGTAGCATCAGAATGCCCTCCCACTTGGTGGCCTAAACAGTTCCTGCTTATTCTTTCAGACCTTATTCATGTCATATCCAACACGAATTCGGCCCTTTCCCTCGAGCAAGGCTAGTCACCCTTTCATTGGTCCCATATCTGCTTTTTAGAGTTGTCTTTTGTTTGTTTTTTGAAACAGAGTCTTTCTATGCATGCTGGGAGTGGTGGCACATGCCTGGCATCCCAGTGCTCAGGAGGCTGAGGCAGGAGGATCACTGAGAGTTCAGGGCCATCCTGGTCTACACAGTGAGACCCTATTTCAAAACAAAAACAAAAATAAAAACAAAAACCAGGGTCTTGCTATGTAGTTCAGGCTGATTTTGAACTCTATGTAGCCCAAGCTGGCCTCCAACACTCGATCCTCCTGCTACAGCCTCCCAAGTGCTGGCGTTACAGGCATGTGTGCCACCATTCCTAGCTATGTGTACATTTATTTGTCCCTAGGACATGGAACTTTAATCATCTTCAATTTTCCGAATTCAAAATAAGGCTTCAAGATGCTGAAACAACCCCAGACATACTAAGACACCTTATCTTTGACAAAGGTGCCAAACACATTCGCTGGAAGAAAGATAGCCTCTTTAATAAATGGTGCTGGAAAAACTGGCTCTACACATGCCGAAGATTAAAACTAGACCCATATCTTTTTTTTTTTTTTTTTTTTTGTGGGTACCGGGGGGTTGACCTCAGGACCTCGCGCGCCAGCAGGCGCCCGTGCCGCTGAGCGATATCACCGGCCCCTTTTTCATATGTGGGTTCCGGGAGTCGAACTCAGGCCCTCGCGCTTGCTGGGCAGGCGCTTAAGCCGCTGAGCCATCTCACCAGCCCTAGACCCATATCTTTCACCATGCACTAAACTAAATTCAAAATGGATCAGAGATCTAAATATTAAAACAGAAACATTAAATCTGCTGGAAGGTAGGATAGGTAAAACCCTTGAAGACATTGGTGTAGGCAAAGACTTTATGAATAAAAACTCAACCGCATGGGAACTATCCCAAAGAATCAATAACTGGGATCTCATCTTATTAAAAAGCTTTTGCACAGCAAGAGAAACCACCAACAGAGTGAAAAGACAACCCACAACGTGGGAAAAAATGTTTGCCAGCTGTTCCTCAGACAAAGGATTACTATCGAGAACATATAAAGAACTCAAAAAAATCAGACCTCCCAAATTTAAAGACCCAACTCCAAAAATGGGCATCTGAGATGAATACACATTTCTCAGATGAAGAAATACAAATGGCAAATAAATATACAAAAAAATGTGCAACATCACTAGTCATTCGAGAGATGCAAATTAAAACAACACTGAGATACCATCTCACCCCAGAAAGAATGGCTACTCTAAAGAAATCAACTAATAACAAATGCTGGAGGGGCTGTGGGGAAAAAGGAACCCTTCTTCACTGTTGGTGGGAGTGTCGACTGGTACAGCCACTGTGGAAGTCAGTGTGGAGATTCCTCAAAAAACTAGGGTTGGAGGTCCCATTTGACACAGCTATTCCCCTTCTGGGCATATTCCCAGAAGAATTAAAAACATCATACCACAGTGATATATGTGCACCCATGTTTATAGCAGCACAATTTGTAATAGCCAGATCTTGGAAACAACCCAAATGCCCATCAACTGAGGAATGGATAAGAAAGATGTGCTTTTTATACAGTGGAGTACTATTCAGCCATAAAGAAGGATAAACTGGAGACTTTTATAGGTAAATGGATGCAACTCAAGAAAATACTCATGGGGCCGGTGAGATGGCTCAGCGGCGTAAGCGCCTGCCTTGCAAGCGCGAGGGCCCGAGTTCGACTCCCGGATCCCACATACGAAAAAGGGGCCGGTGATATCACTCAGCGGCACGGGTGCCTGTTGGCGTGTGAGGTCCTGAGGTCGACCCCCCGGTACCCACAAAAAAAAAAAAAAAAAAAGAAAATACTCATAAGTGAAATAAACCGGACGCACTTGTGTAAGCATCGTATTGTCTCTCTAGTATGAGAAACTGAAAGAGTAAATAAGATCCAAAATGTACAATAGACACGGTGAATCAAAAAGAAACTGGTCAAAAGGAAAGATAGACTGGAATAGGGAAAAGAAAGAAGGGAGAGGGAAAAAAAATTGTATATATATATAAGATGGTTAAGATAGATACACTACCAATTTTACTTAGTTCATTGAAGAGTAGGGTTTGTGCCAATAATGTTTGGACAATTGAATGCTAATGTCTGGTATCCTGAATAACTAACTTAAAAATAATAATACGTAATGCATTAACCATTGTTACCCTCATATTATGGTGTTTTGAAATTTTGTTCTTTTTTTGATTTGTTTTTTTTTCTTCTCTTTAAAATAAACAAACAAACAAAAAAAAAAAGCAAAAAAAACAAAATAAGGCTTCAAGGCCTAACCCAATCTGAAGAGAATAATAATCACTATGCTGAAGATTCATGCTTTTTTAGTGAAAACCTTGTTAACACCTTCCACCGTGTCTCAGGAGAACTCGAACTGAACTGGGGAAGGAATATTTGGAGTGGAGCACATCCTGCACCCCAACTCCCAGGGTCAACCGGGCTGCCCAGAGAATACACAATGGCACCCTCCCCAGACACCCTCCCCAGACACCCAGCTGTGTGGAACCTCTGCTGGTTCCCAATTGCTGCTTAGGAAATGAAGCTGCTGTTTCTGGCCTTTTCCAGCTCCCCCCAACTTTCGTTTTTTTTTAAATGTGGGTACTGGGAGTCGAACTCAGGACCTCATGCTTGCCAGCAGGCACTTGTGCCACTGAGCGATATCACCGGCCCTATTTTTCCTTTATGTGGGTACCGGGAGTCGAACTCAGGACCTCGTGCTTGCCAGGCAGGTGCTTATGCCACTGAGCCATCTCACCAGCCCTCGGTTTGTGTTTGAGGCAGGGTCTCACTGTGTAGTTAAAGGTGGCCTTGAACTCACTATGGAGCCCAGGCTGGCCTCAAATGCTCAGTGATCCTCCTGCCTCAGCCTCCTGAGCGCTGGGATGACAGGCATGCACCACCACACCCAGGTTCTTTGTCATTTTTACTCAGTTTTCAGATTCCCATTTTGACATCACTCCTTCCACCACTCCCGAGCCTTCTTTTATCTCCTAGAATGGGTTGTTTTCCTAGGTAGTCTCTTCGCCCTTGTGCTTCACCTATCACAACACTCAGCACATTTGATTGCAAGCATTTGTTTGGTTTCCTGCTAAATTGTAGGCTTCACGAGCCAGGAAATATATCTGTACAGCTAGCCCCAGGTGCAGCCCCAACCCACACTTAATGTTTACTAACTGTCATTAAGAAGGAGAAAAATGGACAAACGACTAGAAGGAACAAATGCTTGGTAGCAGACATCGCCTCATATTCCCCTGCCCCTCTATCTTCCCAAAAGATTCTGTGTACTAGGGAGCTTTAAAAACAACAGAGAAACAACAAGAATCATTTCTCAGGGAAAGAAAGAAAATTGAAGCTGGACATGGTGTTGCACACCTGGGAGGCTGAGGCAGGAAGATTGCAAATTTAAGCCCAGCCTGGACAACTTAGCAATTTAGAGAGACCCTGTCCCGACATAAAAAATGAAGAAAAGGCTGGAGGTGTAGTTCAGTGTGAAGCCCCTGGGTTCAATCGCTGGTACCACCAAAAATAAAAATAGAGCCAGGTGTGGTGGTGCACGCCTGTAATTAGGAGGCAGAGGCAGGAGGATTGCTGTGAGTTTGAGGCCAGCCTGAACTACACAGTGAGACCCAGTCTCTGAATGAATAAATGAATGAATGAATGAATGAATGAATGAATGAAAATAAAATTGGCTACAAGAACTGTATCTGGAGCTGGGCATGGTGGCACACACCTGTAATCCCAGCACTTGGGAGGCTGAGGCAGGAGCATCACCATGAGTTCAAGGCCAGCCTGGGCTATACAGTGAGCTCAGGACAGCCTGAACTACATAATGAGATCCTGTCTCAAGAAGACAAAAAAGAACTGTATCAGAAATTTCAAACTAGAGAATGTTAGAATATGAAAGTGTTCTCTCATTTCCTTCGAAACCAACCCTACCCAATTTAACGTGCAGAAAAGAAGGAAGGAAGAAAGAGAGAGAAGGAAAGAAAGGAAGGAAGGAAGGGGGCTATGGATGTAGCTGGGTGGCAGAGCACGTGCCTAGTATGTGCAAGGGCCTGGTTTTGATCTGTAGCTGTGCAATAAACAAATAAAAATAAAAATACAACCCACCAGGCCTGTAGTCCCAGCTAATGGGGAGACTGAGGCAGGAAGAGTGCTTGAGGCCAGAAGTTCAAGGTCAGCCTGGGCAACGCAGCAACACCTTGTGTCCAAAATGTGCGTGCGTGCATGTGTGTGTGTGTGTCTGTGTGGATACACACTTGGGTCCCAACCCAGGGTCTCAGACACTAGACAAGCACTCTACATTAAGTTATGCTGCAGCTTCCCCCTATTTATTTGTTTGTTTGTTTGTTTGTTTGTTTGAGACAAGGTCTTGGTATATAGTTCAGGCCCAGCCTTGAACTCACTATGTAGCCCAGGCTGGCCTTGAACTGGTGGCGATCCTGCCTCAGCTTCCCAAGTGCTAGGTTTACAGGTGTGTACCACCACACCCGGCATCCCCAAAATGTTTTTAGGTAATAAAAATTTGAAAAACAGAAGGATGAAAAAAAGAGGAAGAGAAAAGAAAAGAAAAGAAAAAAAGCAGACGAATTATCCTAATGCTGAAGGGATGCACTATGGTTTTCTAGATCTGTGCTCTTCGGCGTAGGAGTTCCATTCTTGGACTCTGGAGCCCTGGGAACAGGCCTTGTTCAAACTGAGACGTGCTGAATATAAATACACCCTAGAGCTTGACAACTTAGTATGAAATAAGCATGGATATTGATTTCAAGTAGTCATGGTACTATTTTGTATTATTTATTTTTCATTTTTCTGAGACAAAGTCTCACCATATAGTACAGGCTAGCCTTGAACTCACAGTGATCCTCCTGCCTCAGCCTCCTGAGTGCTGGAACTACAGGTGTGTGCCACCATGTCCAGCTACTTTTGTTATATTGAGCTAAAGTATATTAAACTTAATTTTTTTTGCAGTGTTGATTAAACCCAGGGCTTCATACATGCTAGTTAGGCAAGTGCTCTATCACTGAGCTACACCCTATCCCTTATTTATTTATTTATTTATTTAGGTACTGGGAATTGAACTCAGGGCCTTGTGCTTGCCAGGCAGGCACTGAGCCACTGAGCTACATCCCCTGCCCTCTTTTTTATTTTTGAGACAGAATCTCACTAAGTTGCCCAGGCTGGGTTTTTGTTGTTGTTTTTGTGGTATGAGGGATTGAACCCAGGGCCTTCTCATTGCTTCTCACTGAACTATATCCCCAGTGTTTTTGTTGTTTATTTTCAGATAAATTCTCCCTAAGTTCCTAAATTGCCCAGGCTGGGCTCCAGCTTTCGATCCTCCTGTCTCAGCCTCCCGAGTGCTGGGATTACAGTTGTGTGTCACCATGTCCAGCTCTTTTTACATTTTTAAATGTGGCTATAAGGTAATTTAAAGTGCATGTGTGGCTTGAATCACTTTTCCCAACGAAAGTGTGTTGCGATGAATGGGATTTTCCTGGGAAGTGACTGGGCTGCTTTTTTGATTCTCTCTTGGTCTGCTAGTTGGACTTGAACCCTGGCCTTTTCTCAACTCCCTCTGGGTCCTCTCTGGGGCCGGGGTACAGGCATGGTGACAGGGTTTGTGCCCTCCTCTCTGCACATGGGAACTTGGGTCCTGTTTGCTCAGTTTGCTCACCAGGGCTCCTGTCTCTCCAGCCCGGCCTGTGACCTTACCGTGACATTGCACAGCTTCCTCTGCCCTACAGTTTGGTTTGGGTTTTCTCTGCTTTCCTTGCATGTGGGAGTTCAGCAAAAATAAATGAGGTCTAGATGAGCGTGGTGACACATGCCTGTAATCTCAGCACTGGGGAGGCTGAGACAAGAAGATCATTACAAGTTGGAGCCAATTTTGAAAGTCCATATAATATATGTGAGCAGGAAGGAGAATTTCTTTTTGGTACTCTGGACTAAACGCAGGGCCTTTGCACTGAGTTACATCTCTAGCCCTTTTTGTATTTTATTTTGAGACAGGGTCTTGCTAAGTTGCTAAACTGCCCAGGCTGGACTCACACTTAAAACCCTCCTGCCTCAGTCTCTCAGAGAACTGGGATTATGGGTGTGCACCATCATACCTGGTGAAAGGAGAATAATTCAGATCATAAGTATGCAAGTCTCTTCCTGCCCGCTGGTCCCTGCTGATTAAAGTGTCCCTTCTTCAGCACGGTGCTTGTTTTGGTCTGTCTCAGGTACAGGGGTGGTGAATATCTGTGCTTTGGAGTCACGTGACCTGGCTTCAACTCCTGCCTTGCCATTTATCAGCAGTGCAATCCCAGGTGGGTGACTTTGCTTCCTGGGGCCTCCTGCCAGCCTGAGCCAGGGATCTGCGTGCCAGTGGGTTGTATTGGCCTCATGGCCCAACCCGTGTTTTCAGAGCGGCTCTTCCTTTCCTCTAGTACTCTATCTACAATGCTGCTATGTCCTTAAAAAAAAAACAAAAAACCTTTCCTGACCTTTAGCAAGAAAAACCTGCCTCCCTGGGCTCTGGAATTCTCTCTGGTTAATGTCTTACTTCCCCTTTCATTTCAGAGTCAAGGTTCTTGGGTGGCACGTGGTCTCCTGCCCCACCTTCCTCGCTCTCCTTGCTTCTGTGCCATGTGTCACCTGCTTTGACGTTAGTGCCCCTCAAGCCGTACTTCAGCCTTCAATGCCAGCCATGCAGCAAACCCCATGGTCGCCTCTCTGTCCCTGTTCTTCCTGGCTGCTCCTCTTCCTGGGGTTCTTGTGGCCACCAGAAAGTCCCCAAACACACAGATCCATGTTCTCACAGTTCACTGGTACACACTGTCCTTGCCCCCACCACAGAGTGTCACAACTGTCCTCTCTCCTTGTCCCCCCCCTCCATGGTGACATTGGTGACATTCTTTCTCCATGACCTATCCGTTGCTTCAGGGTCAGCAGCTGCATCCACAGGACTCTAGCCCTGGGCTCAGCTCACAGGGCCAGCATCCTCCTGCCTGAGCCAGGCCCCACCTTTGCCTGTTCCCTCCCTCCTGCCACCCCAGCATCTTTGGCGGACAGCACAGAATACCAGTGCTGCAGGTCCTTCCAGCCCGGCACCACTGTCCTCATGTCAGCCAAGGTTCTGGAGACCTAGGCCAGGCTGCTGCCCCTCCCCGCCCTGCCTCACGCCCCAATCTGGCCTGAAGGTCCCAGACACCACGGATGTCACAGGATGGCTGCAAGGGTGGTAACAGTCCTGCCCCTAGAAAACACCTGTGGGGTACAGATGGCTCCAGTAGGTCAGCCAAGGTCACCTGGAAGTGGGCTCTGCACCTCCTGCCTGGGGCCAGATGGCATCTGTTCCCAGCACTCAGCACCAAACCTGGCATGTGGGAGCTCAGGAAGCTTGCTGTGCTGGAGCTGGGCATGGTGGGACATGCCTGTAGTGCCAGCACTCCAGGAGGCTAAGGCAAGAGGACTGCAAGTTCAAGCCCAGCCTGGGCAACCTAGTGAGACCCTATCTCAAAATGTTAAAAATTAAAATAAAAATGGGCTGGGGTAATTCAGTGGCAGAGAGCCCCTGGGTTCAGTCTTAGATATGCAGAACAAAAAACAAAAGTATGTCAGCATGAATGTATTCTCTCCCTCTTAGGGTAGCCCGCTGAACTGGGGCTTCCTGAAAAGTGCTTGGGCTTAGGTTGGTTCATGCCTGTTGACACATTCATTTTTCTGTCTCCAGTTTTATTGTTCCCCTCTTCTCCCCTTATGTCCTGTACAAAGCTATTAGATGAAAAGATTGTCAATGCCGTGTTTCAATTGTTGCTGGTAAAAATATAAGAACAAAGAATTTCCACCCTCTGAAAACTCAAATGCTTCCCTGTTAGCTCCAGGATAAAACATTTGGGGCTGGGGTGCAGCCCAGTGGTAGAGCGCTTGCCCAGCATGCCTAAGGCCCTGGGTTTAATCCAAAGTACAGCAAAACAAACAAAAACCACTTTGGCCCAACCCAGTCAAGACTTTTGTTTTGTTTTTTTTTAAGATGGTGTCTCGCTATGTAGTTCAGGCTGGCCTTGAACTCACTATATAGCCAGGCTGGCCTGGAACTTTCGGCGATCCTCCTGCCTCAGACTCCTGAGTGCTGGGATTATGGGGGTATGCCACCATACCCTGGTTCCAACAGCCAAGATTTAGTAATTAACCCACCCATACCTCACCAATACTATCTCTCATTTTTCTCCCACTTGAATTCTCTGCCCTGGTCCCATTGCAATCTCCTTGTAACGTTAGGAGCTCTATTCTAATTAATACCTGTCAGCAGTACAGCGGACCCTTGACTTATGAACTCAGTTTGTTCCCGAGGACTGCTTGTAACTCAAATTGTCAACTGAAGGCTCAGGCTCCTCTACACAGCCTTCAAAGTCTCTCTTCTGTATTCAGGCAGATCCCAGGGTCCTTAGAGAGACATTGGCCCAGGATTTCTCAATTAACCCCATACAGGAAAGGATGTTGTAATGTTCCTTCCAGAACTCTTTAAGGGTTAAATCCGTAACTGAGACCATCTGGAAGCACAAGTGGCCGGCACTCAGGACAGCACTCAAGACTGGTCATAAGTTAAAATTAGGGCTGGTGAGATAGCTCAGTGGCATAAGTGCCTGCTGGCAAGCGCGAGGTCCTGAGTTCGACTCCCGGTACCCACATTAAAAAAAAAGTTAAAATTAAAATTCTGGTCATAACCCAAGTTGTTCGTGTCAGGCCAGTCATAACTTGAGGGCCCACTGTACATTCAACAATAATGTGTTACACTGAGCTGGCTACTGTACCCGGGCTGGGAATGCAAAGGTGACACAACCAGACCTTACCCTTGAGAAGATATCAATTGGATTTGAGGGAGATGTGGAAACAGAGACCCAAAGTATGGAAAGACAAACCGTGGGAGTTATTCTTGCTTGAGGTGGGGTGGAGGGATGGCAAAGGAGGCTTTTCTTTCCAAGTTACACACATCTTAGGGCTACGGGTATAGCTCAGTGGTAGAGTGCTTGCACAGCTATGCCTTTGAGGCCTGTGTTCTGGCCTCAGCGCCATAAAAATGAGTGTAAATTGTGTCTGTACTCTTTACATGCTTTTTGTTTTGTTTTGTTTGAGACAGGGTCTCACTATTTAGTTCAAGTTGGCCTAGACTCAATATGTAGCCCAGGCTGGCCTTGAACTCTCGGTGATCCTCCTGCCTCAGCCTCCCGAGTGCTGGCATTACAGGTGTGTACCACCATACTTGGTTTAGATGCTTTTTGGTTGGCTTTGTTTGCAGTGCTGCCAATGGAACCCAGGGCCTTAGGACATGCTAGGCAAATGCTATACTCCAGCCCCTTGACATGTTTCTTTTCCAACATGGGGGCATTACTTTTCTAATAAAGGGAGAAAATCATACTATGTGAAGATTAATTCATTCTGAACACCTGAGTTCCAAGGGGAACCCTGGTAACTGTCAAAGAATTAGTAAAATCACTGTAGAAAGGACAATCAACCAATTGAACAATGGGCAAAGGCTATGATTAGGTATTTCCCTGAAGACAAAGGTTTTATAGTGTTTATATACGAAGCCATGTTTGACATCAGCAATCATCAGAGATGCACAAATCCAGACCACCACAAAATTTCATTTGATTCCTCAGTGGCAAGAATTAAGAAGTCTGAGAATATGTACCAAGTGCTGGAGTGGACGTGAATGAACAGGACATCATATGCAATGCTGGAACTGCAGATCAGTTTAAAAAACAATTTGGGCAACTTGTGGTGGCTCATGCCCAGAATCCATTACTCTGGAGGCTGAAGCAGGAGTGTTACCAGGTAGCTCCTAAAAGTGGCTTGACAAATAAATGTTACCAGGTTTTGTGGTGCTCGCATCTCCTGGAGTTGGATTCCAGGTTCTTCTTATTTGACAAAGAATTGAAGGAAACAAGCAAAGGACAGTAACAGAATTTATTTGAACAAGTAAAAGTGAAGAGTGAGGGAGAAACTGGCTCTGCAGAGCCAGCTTGGGCCGAGTGAAAAAGGAAACAGCAAAATAAAAGTACACCCCGGAAGATGCAGAGTAGGCTATCATGAAGAAAGCCATGATAGCAAGCTCTTTGTGGTGTCTGTGTCCTTTTATGCCATTCAAATCTCAAGGAAACCCATGAGACTGTCTACATCTGGGCCCTGAGAGGTGGTGCTAGGATCCCACACCTCAGGCTGAGGTCAGGCCCAGGCCATCCTATGGAAAACCCACTGGAGTTCTCCGGAGGGGTCCACGCGCTGGCCTTTGGGAACTGTTCTGTGCATGTGTTCTGGGATCTTGTAATTAACAGGTCACACCTACTTCCCCAACCAGCTTTGCCATACCCTAACTTCCTGTCTCAGGAGGATCACAAGTTTGAGGCCAGCCTGGGCACCTTAGACCCTCTCTCACAATCCCCCCCGGGGGGATTAAACCCAGTGGTTTCACACTGAGCTACATCTCCAGCCACTTAATTAATTAATTATTTAGAGACAGGATCTCACTAAGTCATTATATTGCCCAGGAGAGGCTTGAACCCATGATCCCCCTGCCTCAGCCTTCCACAGTGCTGGGATTAAAGGAATGAACCACCACGCTCCACTTGGTCAAAAAATAAACCTGGGTGTGGTTGTGCATGCCTGTAATCCCAACACTATGGAAGGGTAAGGCAGGAAGATTGCAAGTTCCAGCCCAGCCTGCAGTATATCTTAGTGCAAAGGTCCTGGGTTCAATGCCTAGTACTGAAATTAAATAAATAAATGGAAAAAAATTTTTTATAAAAGTGGGGGAGTTTTTAAATCAATCTTTTATTTTAAGAACAAGAAAAAGATAAAAAGCTAACTTTTCTTTCTTTTGGGCAGGGGCTGGCACATACTAGGCAAGCACTCCATCACTGAGCACACCCTGGTCCCAGTTTTTTGTGGTTTGTTTTTTGATACATGGAATCAAACCCAGAGCCTTGCACTTGCTGGGCTGGTGCTGGATTGCTGCACTGAGCTATATCCCCAGCCCTGTTTTTTGTTTTTTTTGAGACAGGGTCTTGGTATGTAGTTCAGGGCTAGCTTTGAACTCATGACAATCTTCCTATTTCAGCCTCCTGAGCTGAACTGGGTTTGCAGGTGTGCCACCAGTGCTGGGGGTTGGGCCTGGGCCTTGCATGTGCGAGGTGGAGAATACGTGTATGTTGTCAATTCTAGTTTTTAGGGTGGGTGCTGAGTAGTAAGAGATGGTCACAGACATGGAGCAGCTCAGGAGTAGAGCAAGCATTTAGCATATGTGAGGCCCAGCGTTCCATCCTCAGTGCCTAAAAACCAAACCAAACAAAAACAGGCCACACATGGATCAATGAATATACTGTGTGATTCACGTATTCTATTTAATGTAACCCTATATGCCTTAAATCCAAGAAATAAGATCAGACAGTAGGATAAACACATTCCTTGGTGCCTGTAAAATACACAGATGCCACAGGAAGGTGCCAGAAGATGCTCTTATCCCTAGTGAAGTCAGGGAAGCTCGAGCCACATGAGGGTGGCGGTAGCTGGGTGCAGAAGAGTAAGTTGCCAACTGTGGGAGGTACAGAGGGTGTAGGAAGCATCGCTATTGGGAAGAGCAGCCTGGGCAGAAGTTAGAGCATGGCATGGTCAATAACCTCAGGAGAGAAAAATCACCCCAGAGAATGAGGGAAGTTGAGGCAGAGGATGGATCCAGAAGACAAGGAGACCCTGACCAGCAGGCTAGATGTTACTCCACATTAGGGATGACGAAGCACGGGAGAGTCCTAACAGAGTCGCGACACAGTCTGTTTCAGGTCCTCACAGCAGAGTGGAGGCTGGGCTGGCGGACACTGAGGCAGGAAGATCTTAGGGGGACACTGCGATCCTAGATCAGATGAGAGAAGCCAAGGGCCTCGGGATTTGGGAGCTCTGGCGTGTGGGTGCCTGTGTGCTTCAAAGCAAGAGGTTTGTAAGAGGTAAAAGGATGGACAGAATTTCATTTCCCTGCTTTCCTCCACGGCAATTATCACCACTTGACATATTTATGTATCTGTTGTCTGCCCGCCCCCATCGGGATGTAAACTCCATAGAACAAGGTGGACTTAGTTTCCTCCTAAATCCCCAGGGCCCCAGCACAGGATGGGCACCACATAATTATTTGTTGAGGGCACGATGTTTTACTAGAAGGAGAAATATATGCTAATAGCCTATGGGGAGGACTTGGGAATGCTCTGGCCCAATTGAACTCACAGACATCTCTGATTAATCTCCTTCCTAGCTCCAACTCCAGCTCAATATAACAATGAAACAAAAGAACAAACCATCTCACTCCTGGTCTGAATTCTTGTCTTAGCATGAGCTAATCTTTTCTGCCCCCTTGACATGTCATACGTGCTTTCTAGCTACCTGTGTGTGTGCGTACGCACGCCTGTGTGTGTGTGTTCTTTTTTGTTTTATTTTTCCGGTACTGAGGATTGAAGCCAGAGCCTTCACACTGAGCTACATCCTCAGCTCTTTTTCTTTTTTATTTTGAGACAGGGTCTTGCTAAGTCACTGAGTTGCCCACACTGGGCTCAAACTTGTGATGCTACCTCAGCTTTCCAGAGTTGCTTGGGTTACAGGCCTGTGCCCCACACCTGGCCTGTACCTGTGCTTTTTATCTCTAGATGAAATTGGCTTTCCAGGTTTCCCTGAGGTCCTTGGCCATATGCTCAGACAATTCTCACAATGGCTATATTTTGTTCTGTTTTTTTGGCCTCCTGGTGCTGGGGATTAGAGCCAGGGCCTGGCACATGCTAGGCAAGCACTCTGGCCTTGAGCACCCCCAGCCCCGGTTCTAATACTGTCAGGAGGTCACATGCCTGGGCCTCACCCCAGTGGGAGAGCTCTGATTATCTCTTTAGCCCTCCTGGTCCACACTGGTACCGGCTCCTAGCAGATCCCAGACCCACGGTGCTTCCCTCCTGACCCTGTCTACACCTCTGTACATGGTCCCCGCAGTAACTCTCCTCAGTCATACATTTTCAGAGGTCCATCTTTTTCCTGCTGCTCTTGGCTGATACAAAAGCAAAACTACACAATTTCTTTTTTAAGAAAATTGAGGACAGGCATGGTGGCACATGCCTTTAATCCCAGCACTCAGGAGGCTGGGGCAGGAGGATCACTGCAAGTTCAAGGCCAGTTTGGGTTACATAGCGAGTTCAAGGCCAGCCTGAACTGCATTGTGAGACCCTGTCTCAAAAAGACCAAAAAAAAAAAAAAAAAAAAAAAAAAAAATTGAGCCATGATTCACAAAATTTCTCCTTTTCAAGTGTACAGTTCACTGCCTCTTGGTACACTGTGGTACATTGTATCTTTTTTTCCATTTACATGTAATCAAATGTTTTCCAAGTTACCCCCTTGTTTGTGTTCTCGGCTGTTACAGTTACACCATGTTGAGTGGTATCAGTTACTTCAACCATTTATTATGTTTCCAAATTTCATTATCACAGCTGAGAGAATAGGAAATAGGGCTGTGCTGTGGCTTCTCTCCTTCGGTGAGGATTATTCTCAAGGAAAATTTCCTAGGAGTGGTTCTGATGACTCAGAAGGGAGTCACAGCGCCATTAAGGGTCTGCAGAGCACTATCAAATTGCTTTTTAAAAGGGTTGTTCTAATTTACAAGGCCACAGCTTTTCCTGAATGGACCAGTTGCATCAGCTCAGCACTGGGAAGTGCATAGGCAGTGTAGTGTGCCATTGCGGCAGATGACCCACCACTGACAGCTGCATCAACCCTGAGCCATTTAAAACCATTTGGGGGCTGCTGGGGCGTGGAATGCTGGCCTGGCTTGTACAAAGCCCTGCGGGGGGTGCTGGGTTTCATCCCCAGCACCACAAAAATCAGTCAATCAATAAGAAACAAAGACAGAAAGACTGACAGACAGAAAGAAAGGAAAGAAAAAAAGAAAGAAAAAAGAAAGAGTAAGTTAAAGTTTTTAACTAAATGGGACTGGAAGGACCTGGGCATGATGGCTGAGGCAGGAGGACTGCTGTGAATTTGGGGCCAGCCTGGTGTACATAGTAAGACCTTGTCTCAAAAAAAACAAAAACAAGGGCCGGTGGTGAGATAGCTCAACGGCATAAGCACCTGCCTGGCAAGCTCAAGGTCCTGAGTTCGACTTCCAGTACCCACATACGAAAAAAGGGCCAGTGATATCGCTCAGTGGTACAGGCACCTGCTGGTGCGCGAAGTCCTGAGGTCGACCCCTGGTATCCACAAAGAAAAAAAAAAAACACCCCAAAAGAAGAAAAAAAAAAAGGGACTGGAGGGACAGCAATTTTGAGGGGTGAGTTAGAGGAAGGTGAAGGGGTTTGTTTACCCAGCCTCTTCCTCCCTCCAACCCTTTTGCCTCATTCACACATCAGCTTCCCCTTCTCCAGGTACCACGGCTTCTTCCTATCACAGTGCCTGATACAGTCCTGAAGAGCAATAAATGTTTCCAAAGCCTCACTCAGTGGTGTGCATTTGGTTAGCTCAGCTGCTCAGAAGACTGAGGCAGGAGGATCCCAAGTGTGAGCCACACCTGGGCAATTTAGGAAGTCTCTGTCTCTAAGTAAAAATGTTGAAAAGGGCTAGGGAACGTTTGCTAACATGCTTGAGGCCTGGCATTTGAGCCCAGTACCTTCAGGGGAATTTCTTTCTCCTCCCTCCCCTCCTTTTCCTTCAGTACTAGAGGTGGAACCCAGAGGAACTGACCACTGAGCTTTATCTCCAGCTCTTTTTATATTTATTTATTTATTTATTTATTTATTTATTTATTTATTTATTTTTGTGGGTACCGGGGGTCGACCTCAGGACCTCGCGCGCCAGCAGGTGCCCGTGCCGCTGAGCAATATCACCGGCCCTTTTTTCGTATGTGTGTTCCGGGAATCGAACTCGGGCCCTTGCGCTTGCCAGGCAGGCGCTTATGCCACTGAGCCATCTCACCGGCCCTATTTTTATTTTTTGAGACAGGGTCTCACCAAGTTGCCCTGGTGGGACTCAAACTTGTGATCTTCCTGCCTCGGCCTCCCAGAGTGTTGGGACCACAGGCATGCCCACGCCGGGAAAAATAGACTCTTAAATGAATAAATAATGGGAGAAGAATGTTAAGATAAATGCACATAGAGTTGATGACATTAATCTATGAGCATTAATTGCTCTTCCTCTAAGGGACTCTCTGGAGCCAGCACTCCTGTCTCCCCAAACACACATGTGAAGACTGCCCTTGGATGCTGAGTGCTTTGCACGGCCGAGTGCTCTCTGAAATACCTTAACACCTCCTGCCGGAGGACGCAGACACCAAACAAGGGTCTGCTGTATGTGCTCCTAAGCTTGCTTGTATCAGATGTGTGCCAGTGTGCAATCAATTTAATTACAATGATATGAACTGATAAAACATAAACATGAAAAGAAAGCTGTTTCTTTGACAGTTTCTATGTCAGTTGAATGCTTTGGAAATACTAGCTCTGGAAATAAAGCCTAGTTGAAAATTACTGTTGAACTAGGTGTGGTGGCCCATGACTATGATCCCAGCACTCCAGAAGTCTGAGGTTCGGAAGTCTGAGGTTCAAAAGTTTGAGCACAATCTGGGCAGTTTAATGACTTAGGGAGACTGTCTCAAAAAGGGCTGGGAGCCAGGCGTGGTGCCACACACCTGCAATCCCAGCGCTTGGGAGGCTGAGGCAGGAGGACTGCTGTGAGTTCAAGACCCACCTGGACTACATAGTGAGTTGAAAGCCAGCCTGGACTGCATAGTGAGACCCTGTCTCAAGCATTCCCCCTCACAAAAAAGGTAAAATTAAAAAAAGAGTTGGGAATGTAGCTCAGTGTGACAGCCCTGGGTTCAATCCCCAGTAACACACGCACACACACCCACCCACCCACCCACCCTAGCTCAAGAACCATATTGAGCAGAAAAGGTTTGGTTCTACATCTAAAGATTGGTAAAAGCCGGGTGTGGTGGTGCATGCTTGTAATCCCAGCACCTAGGTAGTTGAGGCTGGAGGATCACCTTGAGTTCAAGGCCAACCTGGGCTACATATTGATTTCAAAACAGGGCTGGACTACACAGCTAGACCTTGCCTCAAAATCAAAACAGAATAAAACAGAGTACCAACAAGGATTCTAAGCAACAGAAAAAAAAGAAGGCAATGCTGGGTGCGGTGGTGCATGCCTGTAATCCCAGCAGCCTATAATCTCAGCACTCTGGAGGCTGAGGCAGGAGGATCACTGTGAGTTCAAGGCCAGCCTGGGCTACACAGTGAGTTCAAGAACAGCCTAAACTACATAGTGAGACCCTGTCTCAAAAAAACAAAAACAAAACAAAGTTGATTAAGATAGCTTCTATGTATTGTCACAATAACTGTCACAATCAAGATACATTATTTTTCTTTTTATTTTAGTCCATGACTTTGTTCTTTCAAATGAAAAAAATGTGTTTAGTTTGCAGGCAGTATGCCTTGTTTGAAGTTCAGTGTGTATCTCATGCTGCACAAAGAAAATATTTATAGTCCCTAAGAAATACTAATATTAGGAAATTTTACTGTGGCGTGAACAGGAACCCAATCTGGCTCCTGCCAACCCTTCCATCACCTCCCCCATAGCACCCTGGGAGTTTTGTCTGTTCTGTTGAATTCTGGGACTTGTAAACATGGCTAGTTTAAGGTTGCCAGCTAGAACTATTCAAAATGAGAGGTACAAAGATAGCAGGGAATAGTCCTGCTTTTTCAACGTCCTTAGAGAGATGTTGTGACCCAGTACTGTAGTGGGTAACAGAGTCAATGTGATAAGTCCTGATCCACATTAAAGAGAAAACAAAGTTAAAAATATTAGCATTTATTGCATAAAATAATACTTCATGAAACTTTTGTCTTAGAAGACTGTGCGTGTGTGTGTATACCTAGACACATATTTTTGGGATGAAATGTAGACATTTCTTTTTCTTCTTTTAGTAATGGGGGTTGAACTCAGGGCCTTCACCCTAAGCTCCACTCCCAGCCTTTTTTTAATTTTTGAGACAGGGTTCTGCTAAATTGGTCAGGCTGGGCTCAAACTTGGAATCCTCCTGCCTCAGCTTCGCAGAGTGCTGAGATTACAAGTGTGTACCATCATGCCAGTCCTAGATATTTATTTCTACTTTTGAATCACAATCAAAAAGTTTCCAAATCCCTGATTTAAGGTACATATTTTTTCTTCATTTTGTTTTCACTCTTTGCTAATTTGTTCTCTTTCCAAAACTCTGCTGTTGTCTAGTGAGTAAAAACTGTAGTAATTAAAGCCTTTGTAGTGACTCATGCATGTAACCCTAGCACACGCTGGAGCCTGAGGCAGGAAGATGATGAGTTCGAGGCCAGCCTGGGCTACACCGTGAGCTCAAGACTAGTGTGGTCTCAAAAAACCAAACAATGGGCCAGTGAGATAGCTCAGTGGCATAAACACCTGCCTGGCAAGTGCGAGGTCCTGAGTTGGACTCCTGGAACCCACATAGGAGAAAAGGGCCGGTGATATCGCTCAGCGGCACAGGTGCCTGCTGGTGCGCAAGGTCCTGAGTTCGACCCCCGGTACCCACACCAAAAACAAAACAAAACAAACAAAAAAAACAACAAATTAAGCCAGGCATGGTGGCGCATATGTCTGTAGTCCTGGCACTTAGGAGGCTGAGGCAGGAGGATCAAAAGCTCTAACCTATCCTGGGCAATTTAGTGAGATCCTGTCTCAAAATAAAAAAGGGCTGGGGATGTAGCTCACTGGAAAGGTCCTGTGTTTAACTCCTTGTACCAAATAAACCAAAAATGTAAAAAACAAACCCAAACAAAACCAAAATTGTAAGTAATAACCAGGAAAGCAAGCCCGAATTCTCACTTTGTAAACAATGGAATACAATGACTGTTCTTCCTGTTTCACTGTTCTGAGTCAACAAAATGTCCAAATATTAGGACCAAAGGGCCGAGATCTCCTACCTCATTGAGTAAGAGAGCACAGGAAAATCTACTTCGAAATTGATCACCTGCACAGTGCAAGTTCCAGTGGTTCTCCCTGACCTGCCGAGTTCAAAGGGCTCCACAGGGTTTTCAGGACTTTTGGTACAGCCCTAACTTACCTTTCCAGACTGTCTGGCTCTCCCTACTCCAGTCCTTTGCTCCAGCCAAACAGACCTCCTCCATTTCCCACTCGGGGTCTCTGAACTGTTCCTTCTGCCTGGGACAGTCTGCTCACCTAGGATATCTTCTCTTGCCAAAGTTCCATCCACATTTCAAGGATCTACTTCCAGTTTTCCTTCCTGAATCCTAGTATCGTTTCCTCTTCAACTTCAGAAATATCTTTTTTTTTTTTTTTTGTAAGGTACTAGGGATTGAACCCAGGACCTTTGTACTGAGCTATATCCCCAGCCCTTTTTATTTTTTGAGACAGGGTCTCACTAAATTACTAAGTTGCCCAGGCTGGGCTCCAATTTGCAATCCCCCTGCCTCAGCTTCCCAGAGTGTTGGGATTATAGATTTATGCCTCCATGTCTTGCAAAAATACCTTTCTTAAAAGTACTTTAAACTGGGTGTAGTGGAGCACCCCTGTAATTCCAACACTGAGAGGGGGGTGAGGCAGGAGGATTGTGTGAGTTCCAGGCCAGGCTGAGCTACATACTGAGACCCTGGCTCAAAAAAAAAAGAAAAAAAGGGGGCCGGTGAGATGGCTCAGCAGCATAAGTGCCTGCCTGGCAAGTGCAAGGTCCTGAGTTCGACTCCCGGAACCCACATACGAAAAAAGGGCCGGTGACATCGCTCAGCGGCACAGGTGCCTGCTGGTGCGCGAGGTCCTGAGGTCGACCCCCAGTACCCACAAAAAAAAAAAAAGGACTTTAAACAGGAAATTGCATGCCTATAATTCCAGCACTCAGAAGGCTGAGGCAGGAGGCTGGGGAGTTTGAAGTCAGTGGGGCTACATAGCAAGACTGCATTATATATATGACATTTGGCTAAAAAATAATTTCCCTGGTTCCAAGAGATAAATAAATGTATTATAAAAGTAAGAAAATACATAAACTTGTAATCCTAACATTTGGGAGGCTGGGGCAGATGGATCATGAATTTGAGGCCAGCTTGGGCTATGCAGTAAAGCCTTGCCTCAAAAAACAAGAAAAGCCAGGTGCGGTGGCACTTACCTGTGATTACAGCACTGTAGGAAGCTAAGGCAGGAAGATCACATGTTCGAGCCCAGCCTGGGCAATTTAGTGATTTAGCAAGACAGTTCTAGAAATTTCAAAAGGGCAGGGATATAGCTCAGTGCAAAGGCCCTGGATTCAATCCCTAATAATGCCCTCCTTCCCCCAAACAACAAATAAGACAACTGAAGTCACATAAGAAAATAAAAGTTCCACTTTTTAATCTATGCATGATACAATTTATATATAACTTGCTAGTATATAAACTTATAATGTGCCTTTTTCCTCAATGCCAGCTCCGGCTGTGAGCCAGGGGATGGCTAAGGCTGTTTTTTGTTTGTTTGGTTGGTTGGTTTTCCTTTTTCTGAGACAGGGTCTTGATGTGTAGTTCAGGCTGGCCCTGAACTCACTTTGTAGCCCAAGCAGGCCTCAAACTTGCAGCAATACTCCTGCCTTAGCCTATCGAGTGCTGGGATTACAGGCGTCCGTCACCATATCCGCCCCTTATAATGTGCTTTTTAATTACAAGTATTTCCCACGTCGTTAAATCTTTTTCTTCAACATTGTTTTCAATAGCTACAAATAAAGTAATTTATTTAACAATCACATAACACTGGACATTTTTGTTGTTGTTTTTTCCATGTACTGTGAGCTATATTGAGGGTGCATAAATGGGGTCATATCAAGGGTATGGTGACAGATTTCCTGAAAGAGCATGAGTTTTTTTTTTTTTGTTGTTGTTTTGTTTTGTTTTTTGTTTTTTGAAACAAAATATTGGGGTTAGAGACAGGAAAACTGTAAGTTTCCCCATGAATGTCTGGAAGTACAGGCAAGCACGCTGAGGTTCCCATATTAAGTTGGATAAGGGTTTGAAGCAATTACACTTCAATTTAAAGAACAGTGAACCTACCTATGATCCAGGCAGGTGGTCGGTGGAACATGTCTGCTTCCTCACTTCAAAACCTCTCCACCTCTACGCATCCTTTAACTCTGGCAGGAAGAGGTCCCCTCTTCTCTCACCTCTCTCGTCCTTCTCATCTCCTTTCCTGGGATTGCGCACCATTCACTATTCCTTGGGTCCCTCCCTCAAATTGGAACAAATTAAAAACAAAACCAAATATAATTTTTTCCTCTTCCTACTCTTTGGGCTCCAGGCCTACTTTTCTCTCCCTCTCCCTGCCAAACTTCTTGGAAGAATCTTCGTTTACGGCCCTCCTAGCTCCACGGCCTGCGCTCTCCTCACCCAAGCTCAGCCCAGAGCCGGGCGTGGCGCGGCAGGCCCCGCCGGGGGCTGCGGTGTCGCGGCTGTCCCGGGCCCTCCGCGCGGCTTCCCCGTAGTCACCAGGGTGTACTCTGCGCCTTTCCACGCCCCGACCTCCCGCCGCCTACATGCGGCAGACCCTGGGGTCACCTCGGGTCTCCCTGGCTTCCCTCTCCGCGCGGTGACCCGGAGGCCACACGACCCGGCGCCGTCGTCTGCAAGCTACGCGGGCGTCCTCCCTCCGGCCGCAACCTGGGCGCCAGGCCCGGCCCCGCCGCTCACTTTCACTTTAGGCCCCGCGGCGTGTCGCACCTCCAGGGAGGGGACCGGCCCGGCCCGCGAGGCGCCTGTCATCCGCGGGGGCGACACCTCGGCCCTCTAGTGGGTGGGCGGGGCGCGGCGGGGACCAGGCCCAGGTCGCTGGGCCGGGCCGCGGCGGGGTTACGCGGGCCGGGGGCCCTGCCCGGCCTTGCCCCGCCTGCCCACCGTCGCCGCCGGCCCGCGTCCCCTCGCGCTAGAGCTGGGCCCAGGGTCGAGGCGCTGCCGTCTCCGTCTCCCCTCGCCCCGCCTCGTCCGCGGCCCTGTCCCTGTCCCCGGCTCCATCCCCGTCCCCACCCCCGTCCGTCCCCACCGCCCCCGTCCCCGCCCCCGGCCCGCCCCGCCCGCCGCCGCCGTCGCCATGTTGGGGCTCCCGCCGCCGGCGCTGGGGACGCGCGCGGCCGAGCCCGCCCGCCGCCGCCGCCGCCGCCGCTGCCGCCGCCGCCGCCGCCGCCAGGTAAGCGCCCCGCGGCCGCCCGCACCGCAGGGACCCGCGGGCCTGGGCGTCGAGCGGAGCCGGGACCTCGCGCGCGCGCCTCCGCCGGCCCTGCAGTCCGCGACCCCGCGAGGCGCCGCCACTTCCCGGCCGCCGCCTGGCGGGCCCGGCCCCGCCACCCCGGACCCCACCCGGGTCCACCCCGGCCCCTGTCCGGCCCCGACCCCGGCCCGGCCCCTCCCGCCACCGCCGCCCGCGCCCCCCGCCCGGCCCGGATAACGGTGCGGCTGCGCCTCGCCGGACGCCCTGTCACCCCGCGTCCCCGCGAGCCGGCGCCGTCCCGGGCGGACACTCAGGGTCGCCCCTTGGCGGCGCTCCCCGCCTCCTGGCCCTGGCCCGCCCCGGGGATGGGTACCCCGCAGACAGGTATCCCGCGCCTGAGTGGGGGTTTCGGGACTGGCGCCGCCAGGCCCGCGCGTGGGGTGGGCTCTGTCCCCGCGGGGACTCCTCCTGCCGCCGGGGGAGGGGGAGCCGTGTGACCCGGGGGAGGGCCGGGCAATGTCTTCGGGACAGATGGCCTCCTGGCCTGGATAGGCGTATACGAGGGGGAAGGGGTCCCCATGACTTTAGGTTCGCCTGCTCTGGAGAACCGCAGGGTTGTTGGAGTTGTTGGGGATTTTTAACTGTTTTTTTTTTTTTTTTTTTTTTTTTTAATTTCTGGGAGTAGGCCAGAGGTGGCATCAGAAGTCCTGGATTAGAGTAAACCCACTGGGTCACCCAGGGAAGCATGTTTGGTGTCCGGGGCTGGCCTAGATAGGAGTGGCAGCATGGACGCGGGACTAGGGGGTAACAGGTATTTGGCTTGAGATTTGTCCACTTGGTGCAGCCCAGGGCTGATGGGGTCTGTGAGGTGCTGGACTCAGGTGTGTGTGCACACCTTGGTGAGGCGCACAGGATGTGGACAGGTGGATGCCCGACTTTGGGGGTGCACAGTGGGATTTCAGAGATCTCTTTCCTAAACCCCAACAGGCACAATAGTCAGTGAGTGAGAGGAGGAGACGTGGTCCTAGTACACCTATTTTGATCGTTTTCCAGTTTTTCCACTGGTTGTGGCTTTTCTTTCTTTTTTTTTTTTTTGGATGCCAGGTCTGGATGTGTTGCCCAGGCTAGCCTCCAACTTCTGGTCTCAAGTGATCCTTCTCCCTCTGCCTCCTGAGTAACTGGGACTACAGCTTTTGTCACTATGCCTGATTGTAAATTTTTACTGAGCACTTACTATATGCCCATGGCTGAGCTAAATGTTGGGGGGGGTACAGTGGCAAACTAGAAAGACATCACATTTTAGTGTTGGTGCCCTTAGCCTTGTGGGAAAATCCAGTAATAAAGAAAATTCATGCAACAACAAACATTTATCAACAATAAATTCCAGGCATTCGTTTTAGATTCAGTGAACAAAGCCAGCAAAAATAACTGGGCTTACACTGGGCATGGTGGTGCACTCCTGTAATTGCAGCATGCAGGAGGCTGAGGCAGGAGGATCTCTAGTTGGAGACCAACCTGGGCAATTTTTTTTTTGGATGCCAAGTCTGAATATGTCCTGCCTGAAAAATAAAATGTAAAAAACAAAGGGGTGGGGGAGTGGGCGCTGGGAATTTACCTCAGTGGTAGAACATTTGTCTGGCATTCTCACCATCCCGAGTTCAGTCCTCAGTACAGCAAACAAAACACTGCCCTTGTTGAGTTTTCATCCTCCTGTGTATGTGTGAAAACAATAAATAAAATATGCAGTTAAAATATGTTAAGTGTTTAATGCTAAAAGGGAAAAGGAAAATATAGAGTATCTGAGCTATAGGGAGTAGGGGTTGAATTTACATTAGAGTAGCCTGGGAAGGGTCCCTAAAAAATGTCTTTCTCTTTTCACGGCATATGGTAGACAAGTGCTCTACCATTGAGCTCCGCCTTTACTCTCAGATGGTGTCTTTGGAATAAAACTTCTAAGGAAGTGGTAAACTAATAATTTCAAACTGTGGTGAGTAGGAGGAAGGAAAGGACTGATTTGAGTTGGGGGCACGGGAAGCCTTCCCTGAGGAAGTGCTGCGGAGGCCCTGGCCTGCAGGCTGGTGGAGAGTCAACCGCGTGTGCAGCAGCACAGGCTGGCCGGCTGGAGGAAGTGAAAGAGGCCCCGTGGGCTGCAGGAGGACGGGAAAGGGCTGAGGGGAGAGGGGAGGTAAACGCCCAGGAGGGCTGGGTCGGGCCTGGGCGCCCTGGCCTGGGGGAACGCTTTCTCTGTTTAGTTTGGATTGGAACTCCACTGTAATTAGGAACTTTTACATTTTAAAAGGTCTCCCGCCCCTGAGCGGGGAATGTGCTTTGAGATAAGCGGTAAGGCAAGGGTTTCTGAGCCAAGTGGCCTAACTGCCAGATCTGTTTGGAAAAGCCTCAAGCAGGCTGATTGATCCTTGTGCTTGGGGTCTGCTTTACTCAGCTTTAGAAAGGAAAGGGAAAATGAACCAGCACTTACAGAGTGCCTGCTAGGCAGGAGGAAGATTTCAATGATTTTTATATATACTGTCATATTTATCGCAATCCTCTGTATACCTAGGGGAAAGAGGCCATTGTACCCATTTTACAGGAAAACGAGTCCAGTGGGGATTGATGACGTATCTAGAGTCACATTCATAATGTAACCTGAATTGGCACCAACTCTGCCCTGGAGTCAGGCTGCTGAAATTTACATTTGCTTCTGCTATTCACTTGAGTTGTTTAACCTCGCTTTTGCCTCAGTTTCCTCATCTTTTTTTTTCCTCTCCTGATCCTGGGGGTTGAACCCAGGACCTTCTCAGTGAGCTACGTCCATGCCCTTTTTAAATTTTGAGACAGGATCTTGCTAAATTGCCTAAGCTGGGCTTGAATTTGCCATCCTCCTGCCTCAGCCTTCCAGAGTGCTGGGATCACAGATGTGCACGACCACTCTGAGCTTCCTCAACTTAAATGCATATAAAAGTAGTACCTCATAGGATTGTGAAGCAGATCAAATTAAGCATATAAACAGTTTAACACTTCGTTCAAAGGTTAGTTGCTGTTGTTTCAGTTTTAAAAGTAACCATGTTGCCTCTCAGCCATATTTGGGTCATTTTGTGAGATTGACTATGTAGATAATTCAGTTCTTGAGTTTTGTTTTGTTGCCTTCCTTTTTTTTCTTAATAACTTACTGCTGTGTTCCATGTGATCAGTCATTCAACATTGACCTCCCCTTTGGTGCATTGACACTGTGGTAGAACTTGTGGATGCAGAGTGAGTTTCTTCCTTCCAGGAGCTCAGTACACAGGAGAGGTCAAATATTTTAAAAGATGAGCTACAGTGTCTACTTAAATCCTCTACTATAGCTGTGGTTAAAGAGTTGTGGGGAGCAGTAAGAACCAAATGCCTGGGGGAAGTTAGGAAGGCTTCCTGGAGTTAGGTGACCTGACCTGGGCTTTGGAAGAAGAATAATTTTACAGACAGATAAGATTTTTAAGTTTTTTTGTTTTGTTTTGTTTTTTGGAGACAGAGTCTTGCTTTGTAGCCCAGGCTGGCCTCAAACTTGCAGGGATTCTCCTGCGTCAGCCTCCCAAATGCTGGGATTACAGGCCTGGCGTATGCCACCACAACTGCCTCAGCAGATAAGATTGAACAAAGGACATTGTAGGTAGAAAGAGCCATCAATTTGAAAGCGTGGAGCCATGAGAGGCCCTGTTGTCTGGGGACTTTGTAAACCGTGGAGACAGTACGCATCAGAGAGTGTTAGATGCATCAGATACACTCTACCATGGGTGAGTGTTTTGGGATCTGCCTCTCAGCTTCCTACACCAGAAATTCAATTTTGTAGTGTACTCAACTGGTTGGGTCCAAGGACTGACTCACTCACCAAACTTGGAAGAGACTGGTGAGTAAAATTTAGGACATAAATGAACTGTGAGAAGTGAAGTTGCGGGATGACATTTGCCTCTGTCCCCTGGCGACCCCTCCCCCTTTCCTGGCCAGGGCTGGGCACACTGACAAACTCCTGCTCCTCAACTCTCTCTCTCTCTCTCTCTCTCTCTCTCTCTCTCTCTCTCTCTCGTGTGTGTGTGTGTGTGTGTGTGTGTGTGTGTGTGTATGACAGGGTCTCACTATGTAATTCAGGCTGGCCTTGAACTCACTTGTGTAGCCTGGGCTGGCCTTGAACTCACAGCCATCCCCTTGCATCTGCCTCCTGAGTGCTGGGATTACAGGTGTGTGCCACCACGCCGGGCTTCAACACTTTCTCTTAACATAATCTTTCCTCAAGCACTATTCACTGTAGACAGCAGTAATCATTAACTGATAGAATGAATAATTCTGTATCATTAGGGTGGAATCCAGGAATAATTTTTTTTTCAGTACTGGGGATTGAACTCAAGGTCTCACACATGCTAGGAAAATGCCCTATCATTGAACTACATCTCCAATCTTTTTTAATTTTGAGATAGAGTCTCACATAAATTGCCCAGACTGGCCTTGAATTTGCTGTCCTCTTGCCTCAGCCTTCTGAGTAGTTGGGATTACAGACTTTTGCACCAGGCATGTTGGCACACACCCGTTACCCCAGAACTCAAGAAAGGCAGGAGGATCACTTCGAGTTCGAGGTCAGCCTGGGCTACGTAGCGAGAGACCCTGTCTCAACAAAAAACAAAACAAAACAAAACAAGCCTATGCCACCATGCTCAGTGGGAGTAACATTGTTTTACAAATAAAACATCAGAAAAGGAGGTTCCTTAGCTTTAGGCTAGTGGCGAAGGTGTACAGATTCTAAGTGGTGTGGGTAATTTTGTGGCTGAGTAGTGGTATGGGCAGATGCATTGGCAGTTGTTTTGAGCAGAGGTCTGTGAACTCTTTGAGACTGGCAGGGAGCTTTTGGTTGCATTTGAAAGAGATTGGTTTAGAATCTTCATCTTCCCCACACATTGGAGACTTAAAGTAATTCGTACACTCAGTTCAGTGCAGTCACAGGTGAGTGTTGCTTTTGGACTGAAATCCCCCTGAGGTTTGAGCTTCCACTTATACTTCTCTCTGCTTTTTTGTTTGTTTGTTTTGTGTTTTTGAGACAGGGTCTCGCTGTGTAATAGGGGGTGGCCTTGAACTCACTTTGTAGCCCAGGCTGGCCTCCAACTCATGGCAATCCTCCTGCCTCATCCTCCCGAGTGCTGGAATTACAGGTGTGCACCACCACGCCTGGCACTTCTTTCTGCTTCTACAATGCCAGGAAGAGTGTTAGATACTCTAGAATTTAGAATCTTTCTTTTCCTATACTGTAAAATAAACCTAAATAGATTAATTCAGTGTATATTATTTTTCTTTTGTAATACATGTTTAGGTAGAGTATTTAGGAAATACAGATAGGTATACAAAGGGAATAAAACTCATTGATAAATCTTACGACCTAGAGCTACTGTTACTATTTTAATATTTTGATATTTATTTATTTGGTTTTTTGAGGCAGGGTCTCGCTTTGTAGTGCAGGCTGGCCTTGAACTCACTACGTAGCCCAGGCTAGCCTCAAACTCATGGTGATCCTCCTGCCTCAGCCTCCCAACTGATGGGATTATAGGTGTGCACCACCACACTTGGCTAATATTTTGATATTTATATTAGATACCTTATTTTCCCTCTCTGTTTTTACATGTATGCTTAGCTTTCTCTTTTTACAAAAATAGGAACATCCTGAATAGGAGAGTTCTGAAAGTTGATATCCAGGCAGTAGAGCCATCTGCATGTCCCCAGAATCTGTGTTGGTCTCTATGTGTGGACCTGTGGTCTGGCGCCTCCCCTTTGCTTGCTCTAGGGGTGTTGGATGTGATAGCCATTAGCTAACTACATTTGAGAACATTTTAAAGCCAACTATTCGTTTTAAATCGACAGCGGGGAAGTGTTACGTTGAAAGGACATATCTGATCCACTTTATAGCTCTAAGTAAAGTTAATGAGCACCTTTCAAGGCTGGTGGTGCCAAAGTTTGAGTTGTCCTCGGTTCATTGTGTGACTTTGGTTATGTCCCTTACCATGTCTGTTGCAGACTCTGAAGGTGTCAAGGGGCAGTGGCTCAGTAGTAGGCACTTGCCTAGCATTCAGTCCCTGGTACCTAAAGGGGGACAGTAAAAAGGAGGTGCTGGTGATCCCCTTCCTCTCATTAACACTGCAGGGAATGAGAAGGACGTGATGTCTGTGTGTGGCTGGCTGTGGAAACACCATCAGCCATGTGTTAAGGAAAGAGTCTCTGCTCCTGCTCTCAAATTAGTATGTGTGGAGTGGGGTCTGTGTGATGTGTGTGTATATCTGTTTTTTTTTTTTTGTGGGTACCGGGGGGTCGACCTCAGGACCTCGCGCGCCAACAGGCACCCGTGCCGCTGAGCGATATCACCGGCCCCTTTTTTTCGTATGTGGGTTCCGGGAGTCGAACTCAGGCCCTCGCGCTTGCAAGGCAGGCGCTTACGCCGCTGAGCCATCTCACCGGCCCCATCTGTTTTTGAGAGCTCTAGGATTATTGTCCTCTCAAAGATTCTGAAACTTGAAAAATGTTTTTCTTAAATTTTTAATTTAACTTTTATTTGTTTATTTGAGTACTCCAGAGGTGGCATTAAGGATCCTCCACAAAAATCAACCCACAGGCTCCTCCAGAGAATGTAGGAGCCACGTATCCACCTGCAGGACAGTTTGCTGGAAGAGCTCCTGTCCTTGGAGGGAGGGGCTGGGGTGGCTTTTACTATATATATATATATATATTTTTTTTTTTTTTTCTTTCTGAGACAGGGTCCCACCACATCATGTAGTTCAGACTAGCCTTGAACTCATGATGTAGCCCAGACTGGCCTCAAACTCAAGGCAGTCCTCCTGCCTCAGCCTCCCAAGTGCTGGGATGACAGATGTATGCCACTATACCTGGCAACTTTACATCTTCTTGCTGGCACTTGAATTTTATACAGGGAGGTTTGTATCATTTTTACAAAATGAACACACACCCAGTAAGTCTGTTTTCATTTTGGAAACATTGAAAGCCCTAAGACAAAAACTCAAACTGCCTAGAATTGTATTCCCATAGCAGAGGTGATGTTGTTGGAGGGAAGATGCTTGCCTTACTGGGTGCATGATGATAGTGCCTCTGACTGGGGTAGCCCAGGGTCTGGAGAGCGAGGCTTCGATGAGTACAATGTCCCTTGTGCCATAGCTTCCTGCCGGGCACTTTCTTCAGGAGGGCAGCTAGGGAAACACTCTCTGCCGATGTGGCCCTAGGCCTCCTCCTATACATCCGTGTGGAGGGGGTGTGGCAAAGGTCTTGCTGTGACAACTTGGGGACCAAGGGACTGTAAAGAGAAGGTGTTCCCTGTGCAAGCCTCCCATGCCACTTCTGGGGTATCCCCCTTTTTAAAAGTTTTGTTTTGAGACAGGTTCTCAATCAATAAGTTACCCAGAGTGGGTTTGAACTTGAGATCCTCCTGCCTCAGCCTCCCAGAGTGCTGGGATCATGGCCTGTGCCACCACACCCAGCAAGCTCCACTTTTATTGCTCTGCTTTGTTGCCATTTACGGCATTGTACTCCTTCCTGCCAGTTCAGTTTCTGAAGTAGCAGGTGTTCCTTTCCTTTCTGAAGGGCAGAGTGAGACAATAGGGAGGGGTTTTGCAAGTGGGTACCTATTGTAACTGCAGGCCACTTCTGGGGTGTTCCAGGTCAGGAAGCACATCTGAGACAGAGCTTTGGCATCGTCAGAGGAGGAGGGAGCCCAGGTGGGCACTGAGCAGCTGTTCAGGTTCTTCTGGGTCGGGGGGGCTGTTCTCTGTTTTAGGCTTGTTAGACCTCTAGACTTGAATCAGGCTGGCTGACAGTATAGAAACTACTTCCCTGTCTGGTGCTTCATCAAGGTTATAAATCTCAGGCCCTTAACATATTCAGTGTGTGATTAACACCACTGTTTGTGTAACACTTTTTTTTTTTTTTTTTTTTTTTTTTAACTTAGAACATGCACTTGCATTTAGAATCCTGCAGGGCCTTTTGCAGTGGGGCCGTCATCGATTCAAGGATGGGCCATCTATAGGTGCCCCTGACAGGCCTGTGCCAGGCCCAGGCCAGAGCGCTGCTCTGTGGAGCCTGTGAATCATGTGAGGTGAACCTGGCCCTCAGGAGTCCCCACAAAAGCAATTAGGCAGCAATTTGCTTCCAGACCAGAAGTGTCTTAGGGGCTGCTTCTTTCATGGAGGGGATGGTTGTTCACCACAGGTCACCCTCTGAGGCGGCTGGGGAGGCCTTGAGTATCCAGGGTGGAGTAGATGGCCATTTGGGAGGAGAGAGGTGGGGCACTGGTGGCGTCTCCTATTTCAATATTTCACTGGTCTCCCTAGCACTGCTTCCCAGAGTGCTGGACCCTTAGGAGAAGGAAGCCCCCTTACCCACAAACTGTGAATCCCGGTGCTATCTTTCTATCATTCTACTTCTTTCCTTGAAGGCTGGCTGGCTTGCTTTCTTCCTTCCTTTTTCTTTCTGTGGTGCTAGGATCAAACCCAGGGCCTCCTCACACATGCAGGGCAGGTGCTCCACCTGAGCTACATCCTCAGCCTCACACATTTCCGTCTTAGGGATCTCTTAAAATCCTTCCACCCCCTGGGAGAGGCCATGCTCTTTCTTAGTAGTTCATCATCAAACTGTAGCTTTAATTATGAGCAATTAATTGAGTCAACTGAGAGAAAGACTGGGGCTAGGTAGGCCCCTGGGGGGCAGGGCGTGTACAGGGAGGGACACTTCCCGCTGAGGGAGGGAGAGGTGATAGGCCCATCTGGCTCACTATTGACTGGGTGTGGGATCCAATGTGGGTAACACTGACTGGAGACTGTTACGAGTTGGGGAGATTGCTCTTTTTCTTATTAAAAAAAATTATATATATATTTAATATATAAAATATATATATATGCTTAGTTAAAATAAATTGGGAAGATTCAAGGAGAAAACATCCTTCATGATCCCTCTTACTGACTGAGGAGAGGTGAATGTAGGTAGAGGGGCGTTACCCTTTTTAATGTAAGGCCCATATTTGCAGAGTGGGACTTAGGTCAGAGTCCTCTGAGCCCCCACCCTACATCTTCTGCCTCAGGGTTGTTCTCCAAGCCCTCTCTCCGACATGTGCAGCTTGCTCTCATCCCCAGTTTGGGTGGGAGCTGCACTTGAGATGGCTGCCTGGTTCCTGGGCATCAGTGTAGGTCTGTGTCTCCTTCCGGTGGGCTGCCAGCCACATGGGGGCAGGAGCAAGGCCCGACTCCCAGTCGGTGCTTCAGTCACACTGGTGCATGAGGGGATGTGCATGCACATGAGAGTGAGGCGTGCAGGGGGAAAGGGGTGGGAAAGGGCTGCAGCCAGAAGCTTGGAGGAGGCACTGGGATCTGTCTCTGGGCACTCTGAGGGGAGGTGACCTGTCTGCTGCAGGGGCCAACTAAGTTGGTGGTATTGAGGGAAGAATTGTCTCAGAGGTCTGCAGGGTGACCACGGGGGCAGGTGAGGTGACTGGGACAGGGGCTCAGCAGGGGACCTCAGTGAGTCGAGGTGATGGTGAGGTCCCACCTGGAGTGGAGTGGGTTTTGGAAGCAGGTGGACTGAGGTGGGCTGAGGAAAGGAAGGGTCCTCCAGTGTTGGTGGTCATGTCCTTGCCAGGCCTGCATCTCACAGAGCACAGGCCATGGGGACCATCTCTTCTTTCTGTCCTTGTGTGAGGGTGGCAGTCCGTGCTTGTAGCTTTCTTCTGAACCTGCGCTTACTGGTAGGACAGTGTCTGAAACCATTTGTTCCACCATCTTTTTCAAACTTCCTGTTGTCTGAGTACTTTTATCTGTTCCTCAGGACAAACTGTCTTTGACTCACAAGCCCACTTGGGTTGGGTTAGTTGACTGATACTTCTAAATGGTTTCTGTTTAATCAGACTTCTGCCTTTTTCATTGGGCTTCTGCCTTTTTTCTGTGGTGCTGAGGACTGAACTCAGGACCTCACCTATGATAGGCAAGCAAGTTACCACTGAGCTACATCCTCCAGCCCCTCCAGCACTTTCATTTGCAACAGTCATGCTAAGCTGCCTAGTCTGGCCTTGGATTTACAGTCTTCCACCTCAGCCTCTGCAGTGTTGGGATCATAGACATGATGTACCACCACACCCAGCTTTCCAGCCTATTTTTGTTCTTTTCTGTTTTTGAAACAGGGTCTCCCTTTGTAGTTCAGGCTGACCTTGAACTCACTATGTAGCTGAGGCTGGCCTGGAACTCATGGTGATCCTCCTGCCTCAGCCTCCAGAATGCTGGGATTGCAGGAGTGCACCACCATGCCCAGCTCTAGTGTGTTTTTAGAAAGGCTTTTCTCAAGATAGGATCCACAAGGAAGGATTTTGGTATAAGCTTCTTCTTTATGATATTTTGGTATAAGCCTTGTTTTAAAATTGGTGTTTCTTTCTTTTTTTTTGCAGGGGATTGAACCCAGGGCCTCATGAATGCTAGGCAAGTGCTCTTCCACTGAGTTATACTCCCAGCCCTAAGATTGGTATTTCTAATGTGTTCATTAATTTCTCAAATCAGTGTTTGAGGGCCTGATGTTCACCAGGCACTCTTCTAGCATTGGGGATGTGGTAGGGAACAAAATAAAAAATCAGAGTCTTCCTCTCACAGAAGTGATGTGTGCTGATTGTGCGTTTATAGAGAACAAGCAAGAAAATATTAAGTATGAGAGGTGGTGAAAAGTATACATAGAAAAATAAAAGCAAGGGCAGGTTTTCCACTTTTAAGTAGAGACGTGAAGCCAGACATGGTGGTGCACACCTGTAATCCCCACACTCTGAGGCTGGGGTAGGGGGATTGTAAATTTGAGCCCAGCCTGGGCAATTTAGTGACTTAGTGAGACACTGTCTCAAAATAAAATAGTGGTACACACCTATAATCCCAGCATTCAGGTGGAGGTAGGAGGATTGCTGTGAGTTCGAGGCCAGCCTGGGCTACATAGGGACACCCTGTCTCAAAAAAACCAAAAATAAATAAAAATGAATGAATGAATGAATGGGCTGGAGGCTAGAGATGTAGTTCAGTGCAGAGGCCCTGAGTTCAGTCCTCAGTACCAAAAAACAAAATAAACAGAAAAGCTCAACAAAGTTCAAGACCAGCCAGGGCAACATGTCAAGACCTTGTATCAAAATAAAAGAGGGGCCGGTGATATAGCTCAGCAGCATAGGCGCCTGCCTGGCAAGCGCGAGGTCCTGAGTTTGACTTCCGGTTCCTGCATATTAAAAAATAATAAATAAATAAATAATAAATAAAATAGAGAACTCGGAGAAATCTCATTGACCTATGCAGCCAATAAAAACACTTCATTCCACCATCGAGAAAGGTACCCAGCTCATTATGTAAAGATCAAAGCAAGATGCAGGACAGCAGGGGACACAGTCCCGGCGGCATCTTGACCCTCTTATGTGTGCATCCACACAGATCCGTGCACACGCCTGTGGGTCACCTGTGGGCGGGTGGAGATATTTCTCCAGTAAATACACAACTATCAGTTGTGTGTTGGATGGAGCTTGAGGAGTGGCTTTTCTGTGTTTCTTTAATGTAAAACTATAGCAACTGCTATACATTATTACAACTTTTTTATGGGGTTGAGCCAGAGTCTTGCTATATAGTTCAGACTGGTTTTGAACTCGTGACAATCCTCCTGTCTCAGCCTCCTGAGTGCTGGGACTATAGGTGTGCGCCACAACTCCTGGCTGTAACTGTTTAATAAAGGAAAAATAGCATTTAAAAAAGACAAAGCTGGGGCTGGTGAGATGGCTCAGTGGCTTAAGCGCCTGCCCGGCAAGCGCGAGGGCCTGAGTTCGACTCCCGGAACCCACATACGAAAAAGGGGCCGGTGATATCGCTCAGCGGCACAGGCGGCTGCTGGCGTGCGAGGTCCTGAGGTCGACCCCCCCCCCGTACCCACAAGAAAAAAAAAAAAAAGACAAAGCTGGGTGTGGTGTTGCATGCCTGTGATCCCAGCACTCAGAGGCTGAGGCGGGAGGGTAGCAATGAATTGCAGGCCAGCCTGGGCTACATAGTGAGTTCAAGGCCAGCTTGAACTACAAGGAGAGACCCTCTCTCAAAAGACAAGATACTGGCGTAGAGATCTGAAGGAGGTTGGCAGCTGTGGGAATAGCTGAGGGAAGAGTGATCCAGATGAGAGAGAATAAATATCCAAGCCCTGGAGGCAGAGAGTGCTTGAGGTGGTTGAGCACTGCAGAGCTCTGTGCGGACCAGACCATGAGGGAGGGAGGCTGTCCTGGAGTTCTGGGGTCAGGGCTTGGGCAGGTGACCCAGGTCTGGTCTGGTTGGGTTGGGTCTTGTTTTGTCTCGTCTTTTCTGCCAGTACTGGGATTGAACCCAGGGCCTTTACAGTGAGTCACATCCCCAGTCTCCCCTCCACCCCCCATTTTGAGAAAGGGCCTCACTAAGTTGCCTGGTCTGGGCTCAAACTTGTGGTCCTCCTGCCTCAGCCTCCCAGCCAAAGTGTTTCTAATGTACATCTGGGGCTGATAATCACTAGTTTAAGGGTTGAACTAGCCCTTTGCTCACTATTTGGTGGCGAGATTTAAATGGATAACTGTGAGCAGGAAGAGAGTTCAGCCCATATTTCTATGGGAAGGCTAAGTAAGCACCTTGTGGCCTTGCCAGGAATAACAGGAATCTTCCACAGTAGTGGCCCTTTTCGATTTGTGCGTTTTCTACCTAGATTGCTTCACCTCCCTGGACCTCAGTTTCCTTGTTTGTGGAGTGAGTGGCTTGAACTGAATGGTTTGCTAGAGTCTCTTTGGCTCTGACAGGCCTTAATGTTTCTGGTGCTGGAAAACCCTCTAATGTGGAATAATGTTCTGGAACGGTGTTTTTTAATCACCATGCTAAGGGGTGTCATAATAGTGGCAAGGCACCCTGAACATCTCAATACCAGACCGGAGGGGACTCGGTGCCACATCCAGTAGTGCCCTGGCAGAGGAGGGTGTTGGGAAATGGGAGATGTGAATGCTGCCTCCCAGTGCACAGCTCAGAGTGCAGGGCAGCTGTCCTGGCCCCAGGGCAGGCAGGCCAAGTGCTTCTAAGTGCTGTTCCAGGCTTGCACGCTCCTTTCGAAGATGAAGCAGTGTGCCATCACTGTAAAGCAGCGTACGTCTAGGCGTGAGCAGTGTGGACCCTGGATGAGCCTGAGCTCGGGATCCTCAGCCTTCTCTGTACATGTCCTGCATAGGAGAGGCTCTCCGGACAGCCTGACCATCCCATGGCTGGGCTGCCTGCTCACCCTGGAGCAAATAACCGGGTGCAGCTGTGGGAGCATTTCAGGACTCAGTTACTATTGGACAGCAGACCTCAGACACCCCTTGGCGCCCCTGGTCTTTGCCTTTTGTCCTCATTAGGACCTTACAGTGTCTGCTTGTTAGTGTTTTAAAATGTTAAGATCCAAGCTGGGCACGCCTGTAATCCCAGCACTTTGGGAGGCTGAGGCAGGAGGATTGCAAGTTGGAGCCCAGCCTGGGCAACTTTTGAGACCTTGTCTCAAAATAAAATGAAAAGGGTTGGGGCTGTATGCAGCTAAATGTGAGACCCTGAGTTTAATTCCCAATACTAGGAAAAAACAAAAAAAAAAAACAAAACAAACAATTAGAAATTCAAGGAAAGAGACCTTTGCTTTTGTCATTTGTAAGTTCGTGTACCTGATAGACCTTAACCAGAGTTGGGTTTGTTTTGTTTTGTGGTAGTGGGAATTGAACCCAGGACCTTCACACTGAGCTACATCCCTGGCACTTTTTTATTTTTGAGACAAGGTCTTACTAAGTTGCTAAATTGCCCAGACTGGGCTCCAACTTGCAATCCTTCCGCCCCAGCCTCCCAGAGTGCTGGAGTTACAGGTGTGCACCACCATGTCAGCTTTCACCAGTGTTGGTGAACACTGTCCAGTGCGGTCTGAATCTCAGGTGGTGGCGAGGCATTAATAGTGACCACGTTCCCAAGGAGATTCTCGAGTTCAGCCATAGCTGAAGAACACCTAGTTTAAGACAATGGATTCTGCCAGCTTTCCCTGCTTCTTCTCTTGGTCTCGTCACCCACTCATGTTTGTCCCTTCCGTCCTCTGTGGAACCTATGATCCCACAGCTTAGCTGTCCAGCTCTGTGCCTGGCCCTCTGCATCCTCAGCTGTCCTGGGGGTGTCCTGAGTGTTGGAGGGGAGCTGTGTGGCAGGTAGATTGGGCAGGACTTCCCTCGCCCTGATATCAGGAAACATGTGAGGGAAGCTTGCTGGCCATGTGGCTGGTGGCAGACACGCATGTTTGCTGGGTGACAGGCAGTGTGGCCAAAGGTTTATACATACTAACTCACTGAACCTCTGTGAGAGCCGCGGTGCAGAAACTTGCCCCAGGTTGTGCAGCTGGTGAGCAGTCAGCCTGGGTTCTGAACCCAGGCAGGCTCTGGACGCTGAGCCGTGAATTGTGGTGGGAGGGCTGGGTGGGGCTGGAGTGGGAGGGGTTCGCCCTTGACTACCTTTGGGGCCTGCTTTAAGTTTATGTTTGGAGATTTTCCTGAGCGTCTTACCTACACTGGTATGAGTATAATTAGGGTTTAAACTCTCTTTCCTTACTTTAACATTTGCTTTCAAATCCATTTAAAAAACATTTTGTTTTTCTTTTTTCCGTAGGTGGTGTTTGGACACTAGACCATGTGCCTAGGTAGTTTTTCCTTTCTCCGCAGCTCTGCTCCCCCAGCAACGCTCACCATACCCTTGTTTTGAGAACCTCACTAAGGTAGGATGCCTAGGCTGACCTGAGCTGGCCTTGACAAGCTGAATTTGAACACGAGAGAGCTTTTCTGTTCCTTGGGTTGGTTTTGTTTTGGTGGTAAAATATACGCAAGAAAATTGATCATATTTAAGTGTAGAGTTCACTGGCATTAAGTGCATTCACAACCATGCAGCCCTAAAGCCCCACCCAATCCAGAATCTTCTATCGTGTCCCCCTCGCAGCTCTGAACCCACTAGACGGCTGCCTCCCTCACAACCCTGGCCCCCACCATTCGATTTCCTGTCTGAATTTGCCTATCTAGGGGTGTCATATAAGTGGACTCATGCAGTCTGTGTCTCTGTATGTGGCTCATCACTTAGCATAATATTATCTCCGTGTCATAGTGTTTGTCAGAAATGTTTTCTTTTTCTTTATTATTTAAGGTGCTAGAGATTACACCCAGAGCCTCATGCATGCTAGGCAAGTTCTCTATCACTGAGCTACAGCCCCAGTGCCTTCCTTTCCAAGGCTGAGTAATACTCCATTCCTGTCTATCCCACATCTGGTGTAGCTCTGCACACAGGATACTTGGGCTGCTTCTGCCTTTTGGGTATTGTGCCTAATGTTGCTATGAACAAGGGTGTGCCAATATTTTGAGAGCCTGCTTTGGTTCTTTTGAGTCCATACCGAGAAACACAATTGCTGGGTCATATCCTTTTTTTTTTGTTTTTTTGAGACAGGGTCTCAATATGTAGTTAAGGCTGGCCTCGAATTTACTTTGTAGCCCAGACTGGCCCTGAACTCATGGTGATCCTTCTGCCTTAGCCTCTGAGTGCTGGGATTACAGGCGTAGACCACCACACCTGACACATGTCATTTTCTTTTTTAATTTTCCAAGAAACTGCCATACTATTTTCCGAGAAACTGTTATAGTAGTTATAGTAGTTATAGCATTTTATATTTTATATTTTATATTACTTCCAGTAATGCACAAGGATTTCACTTTTTCATATTCTCACCAACAATTATTATTTTTTAATTATTATAATAACCACCTGTTGGGTGTAACCTTGATGGTTATCTCACTGGACCCTGGAGTCCACTAGCCAACAGCTGGGTCGCTATGGTCCTGAAATTCACAAATGAAGATAACGCTCATCTGACATAGGCTCCATGCACTCTTCCCTCAGGTTCGACAGTTAACAATTCTGGCCGACCTGCTTCATTTATTTGCCCTCCTTGTTCTCCTTCTCCTGTCCAGTGCTATTTTGAGGCAAATCCCAGACATCACATCATATTATCTATGTGTCTTAAAAAGATGAGGACTTATTTTTTTTTTAAGATGGGGTCTGGCTGTGCTGCCTTTGAACTCCGGGTCTAAGTGATCCCCCTGCCTCAGCCTTCAGAATAGCTGAGCCTACAGGTGTGTGCCACCACGGCTGGCTAAGAGCAAGGCTCTCAGTGTTGCTTTTTATTTATTTATTTATTTATTTTTTTGTGGGTACCGGGGGGTCGACCTCAGGACCTCGCGCGCCAGCAGGCGCCCGTGCCGCTGAGCGATATCACCGGCCCCTTTTTCGTATGTGGGATCCGGGAGTCGAACTCGGGCCCTCGCACTTGCCAGGCAGGCGCTTAAGCCGCTGAGCCATCTCACCGGCCCTCAGTGTTGCTTTTTGTCTGAGGATGGAAAGGCATGTCACAACAGACCTTTGGATGGAGTGCGCCCCTGTTGACCATTCCTGTGGCCCAGCAGGGACCCATGCAGGGCACTCGTGGGAACACAGCAGGGCCTTGGCTCTGCTGTCAGCTAGGGTTGATGGTGCAGGGCTTCTGGGTGGGGGCCCTGCGGTCCTGCAGAAGGCTGAGCGCCTGAGGTCTGAGCAGTCATGGTGAGAGGCTCTAGGGCTCTGTGGAGAGAAGAGAGAGGAAGACATAATAAGGGAGATAGTGAGTAGAAGAAGAAATGGTTCACATTCTCTAGTTGCCTCACAGTGGTGTGCAAGTGGCAGTGTGTCATAGACACTGCATCCCAGTTTGAATTTTGGTCCTTTCCTTGTTGTTGCTGGGCAGTGACAGTGAGCTGTAGCTCTCAGCCAGTCATGAGATCACCAGAGGGATCCACCGTTTTTTTGGCTGTGTTCTGCTGCTATTCCAGAGCACTCCATCCGGAGTGTGTAACTTTTAAACAATACAAGTTTATTTGGCCCATGGTTCTAGAGGCTGGGAATTCAAGGTCAAGGGGCTGAATCTGCTGAGGGCCGTCTTGCTGTCATCGATGGAAAGGCTAGTGGACACGCGCGTGAGACAGAGAAAATCTGGCTGAACTCATCCTTTTGATCAGGAACTGCACCTGCCTTTATTAATCCATTCGTGAGGGTGCAACCCTTATGGCCTAATCACCTCTCGAAAGCCCCACCTCTTATGTTGTCAGGGTGTTCACTGATTATCAACATGATAGATAGCACTCTGGGAGGCTGAGGCAGGAGGATCACAAGTTCAAGCTCAGCCTGGGCAATTTAGCAACTTAGGGAGATCCTGTCTCAGAGTAAAAATAAAAATAAAAGTAAAAGAAAATAAAAGTCTGGGGCTATAGCTCAGGGCGATGGTCCTGGGTTCAGCCTCCAGTACCTGAACAACAACAACAAAAAAAAACAAAAACATGAGTCATGGAGGGAATGTTTAAAACACAGTAGTAGGGTAGGTATATTAAATCCATTATTGACTTATGATATTTTCAACCTGCAGTGAGTTTTGTGGGGGCATAACCCCATGGTATACTGAGGAACATCCGTGTATGTGTGTGGGGGAGAGGAAGAGGAGGGGAACATGAGGGCAGAGAGGCTGGGAGGGAGCTAGCCCCTCACTAGCCCTTTCCCGCACCAGCTCCTAACTCCCATGCTGATCTGAGGCTACCACCGAGACCTCAACACTAACTGTGTGCTTCTTGCCAGTGTCCTGGCAAACCTTTCCCTTGGAGAGTCATCAGGATGGTCATCTGCTTATGGCAGACACAGTCGGTGGCAGCCTCAGAGCAGCAGACATGCGGCTACCAGAAGTGGGGAGAGCGATCCTGCGGAGGGCCCACTTCTTCTGGGGGTGGAGGTTTGGTTCCCAGCAGATGTGAGGCTCTTGGCTTCTGGGGGCGGTCCCCATGACCCAGAGGTGATGCTTTTACTAGCTCCAGTGCAAGGGCTGCCCCAGGTTGGCCTGTGAGCAAGAGGAGCCTGTCCTCTTCTCTCAGGTCTGGTCCCTTTCCCACAATGGAGCGTCCAGGTAGTGCTGAGGTCTGCATGCCAGCAAGGGGCAGGGAGAGGGGGATGGAGGATGAGGTGCTGTTTTTATCTCCGACTCAGCTGTGTAGACGTTGCTGCCTGGTCCTGGTTTCTGCTTCTCCCTCAGCTTCATAGTCCTGCATGAGCCTCACTCCTTCCAGTTGTCTTTGCCTTTAATATGACAGTTTTTTTGAGATATAATTCACATGCCATGCAGTTTGCACATTTGAAGTGTGTGATCAGGGGTTTTTAATTGCTCACAGGTTTGTTTCCCTTCTCCTGAAGAACCCCTTGGTTCCCATAGTGTGCCTTCTCTCTCCACTAGTGTTGAACCGATTTCACCCTTATCATGGACATTTAGCCAGAAGATATCTTCCATTGATAAAATTAAATTTAATCAGCTCTTGCTAGGTTTGAGAGGCTGAGGCAGGAGGATCTCTGCAAGTTTGGGGCCAGCCTGAGCTACATAGTGAGTTCAGGGCCAGCCTGAGCTACATAGCCAGATCTTGTCTTAAAACAAAACCAAACACCCCAGAACAAAATAATAATCAGCCCCTAAAGGGGCCCAAGATTCATAGACAAGGGCTACATTAGTCTCTTCCCACTAGTGAGGCCCCCTCACCCCCAGAGGTCTATTTGTAAAAAGTTTTAAGGGGTTGGGGGTTGTAGGCCAGTGGTAGAGTGTGTGTTTAGCAACACAAGGCCCTGGGCTCAACCTGTAGCACACGTGTGTGTACACATAGATGTGCATGCACACACACACAGTTATATTTGCGTTCTTGCTTTCTTTTTTTCTTTTTGTTTTTTTTTGGGTTTTTTGGTCTTTCTGAGACAGGGTCTTGCTGTGTAGTTCAGGCTGGTTTCAAGCTCACTATGTAGCCCAGGCTGGCCTGAACTCACAGTGATCCTCCTGCCTCAGCTTCCTGAGTGCTGGGATTACAGGTGTGTGCCACCATGCCTGGCCACACACAGAGTTTTAAAAGCTAAACATGGGGCTGGTGAGATGGCTTAGTGGCGTAAGCGCCTGCCCGGCAGGCGCGAGGGCCCGAGTTCGACTCCCGGAACCCACATACGGAAGAAAGGGCTGGTGATCTCACTCAGCGGCATGGGCGCCTGCTGGCGTGTGAGGTCCTGAGGTCGACCCCTGGTACCCACAAAAAAAAAAAAAAAAAAAAGCTAAACACAAGCTGGTAAACTTGCTTGAGAATCTGTGACTGTCCTTGAACAGTCTTAGCTCTGTCACATTCTATTTGTTTGTTTGTTTTTTGTTTGTTTGTTTGTTTGTTTTTTAGATAGTTTTAAACTCACTGTGTAGCCCAGGCTGGCCTGGACTCAGTGCAGTCCTCCTGCCTCAGCCTCTGGGATTGAGTGCTAGGATTACAGGCATGCGCCACCACACCTGACAGCTCAGTCCGTCTGTTGGTGTGTTAGCTTCTAATAAACATGGTGCCGCTTACACATAGACGTTAAAGAAATGAACAGTGGTATGTGTTGGTGGTGCTAAGTGCTATATAGAGAAGCAGCAGAATGAAAGGACCAAGCTTGGGTTTGGAATCTCGCATGGGAGAGCTCCTGGCATCGGGACAGGATTGCAGGCCTGGCGGGCATGCAGAAGTGTCCCCCAGAGGTCTGGGGCCAGAGCCACCGTGCCCTGGGGACAGCAGGGTTCTGTCGGGCCGCACCAGCTTTGAGACCCTGGCTGTGCCGCAGGAGGCTGCAGCTGCAGCGGGTTTCGGTGTAGGAGGGCTGTGGGCTGCTGCCAGCTTCGCAGCAGTTTGGCCACTATGTTGGTGCTGACTGCAGAGGCCAGGAAGGGAGTGAGAGCCCAGCCCCAGTGCTGGGGGGTAGGATGGGGGTGGGTTGGGTGTGGGGAAGGTGGCTGGTGTGGGGTTTTCCAAAGGTGTGGGGACAGTATTTGCTTGTGGATTGGATGAAGGCTGTGCAGCAAAAAGAGGCTGTGGCCTAAGCAGCTGGAAGGATGGAGTCCTCACTTACCGAAATGGGGATGATGGCAAGCGGGAACCAAGGGCCAGACGTTAGACACGTGGAGTGCAGATTTCCAGTAGGCATCAAATGAGAGCCAGCCTAGAAATCCCAGTGAGTGATTCAGTGAGTGCCTGCTGAGGCGCTCTACTGGGATGGCCATAGTGGAGATAGAAAACTGTGCCGTGGGAAGAATGGAGCAGCAGGAGCACGAGGGAGCGGAGGGTGGTGTCTGTAGGAATCCTGTGCCCTCCCATGAGCCTTGGGGGCCCCTGGCGTGTGGTCACCCCAGAGTACGGCCTGGCCCTCCAGGCTGTGTCCTCAGTAAGCCCAACTGTGCATTGTGGCGTTTGGTGACTGGTGGTTGCGTTCCCCCCTCTCTGAATCCCAAGTCTCCGATTGTAGAATGAAGAGGTCGGACCAGACCAGTGGCTGGAAACATCTGGGCGGCTTTTACACCAAAGAGTGGTGGTCCAGGCCAGATGGGCATTGGTACTGGAGTCACTCCCATGGTGCTCCTTGAGGCCAGGCCAGCAGCAGTCTGCTGGCAGCATTGGAAGGCCAGTAGACCAGAGAATTTCTGTTTTCTTATTTTTGGTTTTTGTTGTTGGATTTTTTTTTTTTTTTTTTTTTTTTTTTCCCCTGAGACAGGGCCTCACTATGTAGTTCAGCCTGGCCTTGAACTCACAATGTAGCCCAGGCTGGCCTCGAACTCTCAGTGATCCTCCTGCCTCAGCCTCCCGAATGTTGGGATTATAGGCCACCATACCATGCCCAGCTTTGTTTTGTTTTTTTGAGACAGGGTTTCACAAGTTAGTTCAGGCTGGCCTTGAACTCACTATGTAGCTTAGGCTGGCCTCTGACACATGGCAATCCTCCTGCCCCAGCCTCCCAAGTGCTGGGATGTTGTGCCACCATCCTCAGCTTAGACCAGATAATTTCTGAGGTCTCTTTTGGCCCTGACATGCTGTGAATTCCTGCCATGGGATTCAGTTCCTGGGAGATGGGTGCTCTGCTTGGGGTGGTGGAGAAAGACCCCTGGGCAGGGTAGTCGAGGGTAAGTGCCTCAGGGATGGTCCAGAGGCCACAGAAGCAGCTTCGGCTCCCTGGGCTGGGGGTCCTGGAAATGACAGTGAGGGACCTGACCTCATCCGTGGAGCAGCTCCCAGAGCCGTGAGGAGCACTGAAGACTTGTGATCTCTGCACCCGGGAAGGGCTGCTGTAGAGGGAGCCGGGTGTCACAGGAAGAGGCCAGGAGGAGGAGGGCAGGGGCCTGGGCCTGCAGCTGGGACAAGGAGACGTTAGTGTTCTGGGCCAGGCTGGGCCCCTTCTCCTGCTGGGGACAGCAGACCCTGACTCAGAGGCACGAGAGCCAGAGCCGCCAGTGTGATATGGCAGGTGGCAGAGACCAGGCCAGAGTGGAGGCCTCTCCAGCCGAGCATCTGGAGCTCTATCCCTAAGGTGATAGCAACTTGGAGCAGGGACTTCTCTGATCTGTGGTTGACAGTAGCCATAGCAAAGTGCATCGGAGAAAAAAAGACAAGTGAAAGGTTTTGTTGTTTTGCCTGGGGACAGCTGTTCACTAAATGCTGCTGAGAATCTTTTCCGACCTTTTTGTTTTATTTATTTATTTATTTATTTATTTATTTATTTATTTTTGTGGGTACGGGGGGTCGACCTCAGCACCTTGCGCGCCAGCAGGCGCCCATGCCGCTGAGCGATATCACTGCCTGTTTTTTCATATGTGGGTTCCGGGAGTCGAACTCGGGCCCTCGCGCTTGCCAGGCAGGCACTTACGCTGCTGAGCCATCTCACCAGCCCTGTTTGGTTTTTTTTTGAGATTGGGTCTCATCATGTAATCCAGGCACCCTTGAGCTCTCAGTTCTCCTGCCTCAGCCTCCCAAGTGCTGGAACTAGAGGTGTTTGCCACAGTGCTCACTCTCATTGTTTCATATTTTGCTAATGGTTTGAACACCAGTTGTCCCACAGAGTGAACGCTGTCCACGGTCTCGGAATATAGTAAGTCCCCGATTTAAGAACGAGTTCCGTTCCAGGAGAATTGTTTGTAAGTTGGATTTGTTCATAAGCCAACAAAGTAAGGCTTATACAGCACACCTGTGAAAGTTCCCACACAAATGTTCGTAAATTGGGGACTTACTGTAGCTGTGACTTGGGGTCACCTGACGTGTCAGCAGCCTGGATGTGTATTTGGGGGGTCATGATATGTGTATGGTAGGCATCTGCTTGTCCACCTGGGAAGTAATGTTTATGTAGGAGCCATTAGTTCTAGGTTAATTTGCCCAGCCATCACGGCCCAGCCTGTGTAAGAACTCGAATTCCTCGAGGTTAGTGTAATTTTTTTTGAGATAGGGCTGGCCTTGAACTCACTATGTAGTCCAGGCTGCTATCTTCCTGCCTCAGCCTCCCAGGTACTGAGATCATAGGTGTGCGCCACCACGCACGGCAAGGTTAATTTAATTTTACATACTAAACTAAGGCCTGCCCAGGTCTTCCCTGGGTAACTAGTGATGGCGTAGGAGAGAAAGCTGGGTCCAGTGGTTCACAGTTCTTTGTTATTTTAGCTCTAGTCTGGGGCTTTGTGAAGGGGCTTTTTCCCTATCTCTCTTGATGCATGGAGGTTTCCCGAGTTCCCATCAGCACCGCCCTTGAAGCAGTGTCCCCCTATGGTCAGTGTCCCTGCGGGGTCTCAGGAGCAGCGGTGCTCTGTCACTCTACTTTCCTTTTTGGGTACAGAGGAAGTTCCTATCCTCCTGGCCTTCACTTCTGCTGCAAAACAGCTCCCTCTCTCTGTCCCATCTCTCCCTTCCTCCTCTCTCTATCCCCCCATCTCTGTCTCTCTCACCCCCCTTTCCCTGTCCCTCATTTAACTCTGCTCTTCCCTTCCCTTTTCTTTCTGGTACAGGAAATTGAACCCAGGGCCTTTACACTGAGCTACATTCCCAGCTATTTATTTGAGATAGGGTCTCACTAAGTTGCTGATTTGCCACAGGCTGCTTCGGCCTCGTGAGTGCTGGGATTACAGGCATGTACCAACACACCTGGCTTTTTTTTTTTTTTTTTTTTTGAGACAGGGTCTCGCTGTGTAGCTCAGGCTAGCCTTGAACTCACTGTGTAGCACAGGCTGGTCTCAAATTCACAGCGATCCTCCTGCCTCAGCCTCCCAAGTGCTGGGATTACAGGTTTGCACCCCCCCCCAGACCTTGCAACTTTCTTAAGACCAGTATCTCTTGTTTTCTTTTAAGCTGGGACAGTCTGTTGTTCATGATACTTCTCAATTTTTTTTTATATGTGGGTACCGGGAGTCGAACTCAGAACCTCACGCTTTCCAGGCGGGTGCTTATGCCGCTGAGCTATATCACCGGCCCAATACTTCTCAATTTTTTCAGCTCTTCTGTCATGGGTAATGGTGTCCTGACTGTCCTCCTCCTGTAGGTAAAGCCCCCTCTCATCTCCTGTAAGATCTTTGCTTCTGTCCCGTGGGTGGGGCGGACTTTCCATTAGAGAAGAAGAGGACTTGGAAGCAGGCTTTAGAGTGAGGTCGTTTAGGTCTTCATTAATATTTCTGAGCATATGGCTGTACACCTCCTTCCCATCTTGGAGAATTGTCTGAAAAGACCGGGGTCAAGGTTGGGTAAACTTTTGTGACATGTCCATTGGTAGCTGTGCTGAACCCTCAGAAAGCTGCTCCAAGGTAGCCTGGAAAAAAATTCCGTAGCCCTGAAAGAGCCAAAAGCCCCAGACTCTTACAAATGGTGGCAAAAATCATAATGTTTGTTTTTTTGTTTTGTGTTTTGTTTTGTAGTTCAGGCTGGCCTTGAATTCACTATGTAGTCCAGGCTGGCCTTGAACTCACAGTGATCCTCCTGCCTCAGCCTCCCAAGCGCTATGATTACAGGCGTGCGCCACCACGCCCGGTTTAAGTTTTTTTAAACGCTAATCAATTCAATAAGCCAAAAATGGTTTCTATTTACTGTATTTATTTATTTATTTATTGGCTGTTTTTTAAGACAGGGTCTCCCTATGCAGTACAGACTGGCCTCGGACTCACTCTGTAGGCCAGGATGGCCTCAAATTTGAGGTGATCCTCTTGTCTTAGCATCCTGAGTGCTGGGATTACAAGCGTGCACCACCATGCCTGGCTTTCATTATTAATATTTTATATTTCTCTAATATCTTGTGAGAAATGTATTTTGTATATCTCTAATATCTTGCAGCTTTTTTTTTTTTTTGTGGGTACTGGGGGGTCGACCTCAGGACCTCGTGCGCCAGCAGGCGCCCGTGCCACTGAGCGATATCACCGGCCCCCTTTTTGTATGTGGGTTCCGGGAGTCGAACTCGGGCCCTCACGCTTGCCGGGCAGGCGCTTAAGCCGCTGAGCCATCTCACCCGCCCTATCTTGCAGCTTTTAAAATACATTGGTCATCTGTTTGTGTTTCTTCTTTGGATTGCCTGCTTATCACCTTAGCTCACCTCACTTATCTTTTACTTATTGCCCTGTGAGTTTTGTTTTGTTTTGTTTTGAGAGAGGGTCTCACTGTGTAGTGCAGGCTGGCCTTGAGTTCACTATGTAGCCCAGGCTGGCCTCAAACTCGCAGTAATCCTCCTGCCTCAGCCTCCTGAGTGCTGGGATTATAGGTGTGCACCACCATGCCCAGCTGTGAGTTCTGTTTATATATAAGATATTTACGTTAGTAACTCTGTGTTGCATATACTCTTTTTGCTTTGTTGCTTACATGAGTAGAGCTTTTTGTTGGTTGTCCTTTCCTTTACAGCTTTCCTCTTGCTTTTATAATAGGGTAGTTTCATTCATTTCTGTTTTCTATTTATAGAAACAGTTAGGTTTGGTGAGTCCCTTGGTCATTGTTAATTGATTACTCTTGGTTTTGGGTTCCCTTACCTGGGCTGAATAGAAAACAGATTGTAAGCTTTGGGTTTGTTTGTTTCTGTTTTTGAGACAGGGTCTCGCTATGTAGTATAGGCTGGGCTCAACTCTGGTGATTCTCCTGCCTCAGCCTCCTAAGTGCAAGGATTATAGGTGTGTGCCACCACGCCCTGCATGAACTTCGATTTTTAAAAAGATTTTTTTATTCAATTGGTGTATGTTTGTGATATATAGTAATTATATTCATTTGGGGAAATATATATATTTATCTCCTTTTCATCATTTTTGATACCTACTTCCCACCTCCAGGAAGTCTGTAAGCCTTCGGTTTTGTTACTGAAAACCTTAAGGAGGTTTTTTCTGCTACTGATCTGAGCTGCCACACCATTTGCTCACTCTGCTTTTCTAGCTTAAGACACTTAATTCACCTCTGCCTGCTCTCAACCAGTGCCTGAGCTGCCTCTATGAGAACCTGCTTTCTTCTGATGGGACAATCTCTGTCCATGTCAGGCTCCCAGCCAGTCTGTCACACCCTGTCCTGCCTGCTTTTCCCTGTTCCTTCCTGGGACCAAGCTACTCTACACTTCTTCAATCCTTTTTCCCTAGACATTTGAGAGAAAGGAAAGGAAAGAGGAGGACAGGCAAAGCTGGAAGGGAAGAGAGAGGACAAGCTCAAAGTGAGCATTGCGGTGTATTCTCGCGGTCAGGTCGCCTGCATGGTAGCTCGTTTGGGGCGGGCTGCCCTGGTCACTGGTACCTGCGTATTCCCTGTCCTCATGGTGCTAACTCTTTCTACTCTAGGAGACAGTCATTTGTTCTGTTCAGAAGCTCCTCCCTGTGAGGCGTTCTGCCCGTCCCTGTTTGGATAATTGGCGTCCCGTTGTGTCTCCTGGCAACCATGATGGGGACCCTCCCTGTGGGCAGGCCACTTTTTCGCTTCTGCGAGTCCTCCTGAGCTGTAGTTGGTTTTGTGGAGGGCTTGGGAGGGGCAGGAAACCAGCCCTGCAGACCCGCTGATCCCACAGGGCAGGAAGGGTACGCCTCTGCCCTGCCACCTGCTCTCCTTATATTTGAGTGTTTTTTTTTTTTTATTTTCCCTTTTAAAAATTACAAAAGTAATCTCTTAGCGTCCCCAAAACAGTTTTGAAAAATAATCTAGCAGAAATCTCACCACCTGCGTAAGTTTTTTCTTTTAATTGTGGCTCTTATCCATACTTAGTTTTATGTTGTTATCAGACTCTGACAATATTTTTGTATTAATCTTTTAAAACTTAACATTGTAAGTAATGTTCTATGTTGCTATATCAATTTCATAATTAGAATTTTTATTGGCTGCAGTAGTCCATCACATATTTAACCATCCCCGTCTCTTGAACATTTAGGTTTGTGTGTGTGTGTGTGTGTGTCTTTCCTGTATGCTTTTGTTTTTTTCTTTTTCTTTAATATTGGTTCTTGCTGTGTTGCCCCTAAGTGATCCTCCCCAACTGGGCACAGGGGGCACATGCCTAAATCCCATGGTGGAACACAGTCTCAGAAGCTGAGGCAGGAGAGTCTAAGTTTGAACCAGCCTGGGTAATCTAGCAACTTAGACTGTCTCAAAATTAAAAATAAATAAATAAATAAATAAATAGGGTTGGGGATGTAACTCAGTGTGAAGGCCCTGGGTTCAATCCCCAGTCCCCAATCCCCCCCTACCAAAAAGTGATCCTCCCTCTTCAGCTTCCCCAGAGCTGGAGTACAGGCAGGCACCACTGTGTCTGGCTTCTTCGTGCTGTATTAATGCTTTAGCATTATAATTTTGCATATGGCTTTTGGGAATTTTTCTTTTTTTTATTTTAAAGAGAAAAAACAATAAAAACAATGATACAGAATTTCAGACCAAGATAATAGGAGATTAACAATGGTTAATATATTGTATATTGTTATCTTCAAAGTAGTTGCTCAGATGGGAATTCTTCTTAGGATAAGTTTCTGGAAGTGGGCTTCCTGTACTTCAGAGTTTGCCACTTACCTGGCACTGTGGATCAACTATACTTCTTTCTAAGAGTTGTGCCAATCTGCTCGAATGGTTTCCAGCATTAGTGTAGTGTAAGAAATGTGTAAGCCAAAAAGGGCCTGGGATGGTGAAGCAGATTTAAGGGCTGATCCAGGAGCAGAGATGGCAAAGTTGCTCTTCCTTCCTCCCACAGGCTTGAGCCAGCCAGTTTCAAGCTCCATGCGTGTGCGAGTGAGGTAGTTTGGGGAGGCTCTTCCCAGAGCCTGGCTCTCCTTGGCCAGCCTGTGTAGTTCTGTAGTTTTGCTTCGCCGGATCGTGAAGGAAGTGGGGGCACTAGGTTAAAGTAGCACTGTTGTTCCAGTTTTTGTGTATTACATTAAAGTAGAATTTAGTTGCCTCCCAAACTGTCACCTGGCCAATTTGGTAACTATGTGGTTGCTTGAGGGTCACCCTGCTAATTGGTTTATTCACCAACCACTAAAAACTTTAAAGTAAAAAGTCAAGGAATCAAGTGTGTTTGCTGAATAGAGAAAAAATTGCCTAGGTAGGAGATGATGTATTCAGGTGTCATGTATGAATCAGAGGTTTTCTAAAGGAGGGAAGCATTGAACAATGCTTGAAAAGAGAGTGGGGCCAGGTGTGGTGGCACACACCTGTAATCCCAGCACTCAGGAGGCTGAGGCAGGAGAATCACTGTGAGTTCGAGGCCAGCCTGGGCTACACAGTGAGACCCTATCTAAAAACACCAAAAAAAGAAAAAAAGAAAAAGAAAATAGGGTGGGGCTGTGGGGCTGGCTGTTCTCTAGGCATAGTTTATCACAGAGAGTGCTGACCCCAGATATTGGGCCATGTGGGACAGGTACTCCCTGTCTCGTGGCCATGCAGTCAGGAGGGACTTGTAGGTACTGAGGTCCATGCCCTGTTAGGCAGGGTTGCCACTACATGTAAGTTTCTTTTTCCACCTCTCTCCCTACCTTCCAGCATTTTAGGAACCTCTTAGGGTAAGACTCAGCATGTGACTTCCTGTCATAGAATGCGGGATTCTGCATGGGTGTGGCAGCAGTGTATGTGGGACAGTGTACAGATGATGTCAGACAGAGTCCAGTGTGGCCCTGGTGGTCGCTGATTGTGTACCGTTTCTGTTACAGCCCTTGGTGAGCCTCCAGCCATGGGGGATATGAAAACCCCAGATTTTGATGACCTTCTTGCTGCCTTCGACATCCCAGACCCCACAAGCCTTGATGCCAAGGAGGCTATCCAGACTCCCAGTGAGGAGAATGAGAGTCCCCTCAAGCCCTCAGGCATGTGTCTAGATGAGAGTGTGTCCCTGTCTCACTCAGGATCTGCCCCAGATGTGCCGGCTGTGAGTGTCATCGTCAAGAACACCAGCCGCCAGGAGTCCTTCGAGGTGGAGAAAGACCACATTACCCCCAGCCTCCTGCACAATGGCTTCCGGGGCCCAGATCTGCCTCCGGATCCCCCCAACTGTGGGAAGTTTGACTCCACTTTCTTAAATGGAGATAGCGTCAGGAGTTTCTCTGGCAAGCTGGAGCCTCCCAAGTCCGAGCCATTACCCACCTTCAACCAGTTCAGCCCGATCTCTAGCCCAGAGCCCGAGGATCCCATCAAAGATAACGGGTTTGGGATAAAGCCCAAGCACTCGGACAGTTATTTCCCGCCCCCTCCTGGGTGCGGGACCATGGGGAGCCCAGTACTGGAGGCATTGACCAAGTTTCCAGTCCCAGAACTGCATATGTTTGATCACTTTTGTAAGAAAGAACCCAAGCCTGAGCCCATGGCCTTGGAGAGCCAGGAGGAGCATGCCCGAGGTGGGCAGAAGGTGGCGGAGCCCCAGAGAGAGCTGGATTCCAGCCGTTTTTTGGGGGAAGCTTTGGAGTTCAACAGCCACCCTGGCCGCGCTGTTGGCGAGCCCAAGAAGCCTGCCCTGGAGCTGGGAGCCTGCTCGTCCGTGCCCCCCAGGCAGCGCCTCAAGCCCGCTCATTCCAGGCTGTCCTCGTGTGTTGCAGCTTTGGTGGCCTTGCAGGCCAGGAGGGTGGCCAGTGTCACCAAGGAGGATCAGCCTGGCCACACAAAGGATCCCTCAGGGGCCGCCAAAGAGGGTTCCAAAGGTAGCCCCAAAATGCCCAAGTCACCAAAGAGTCCCCGGAGCCCTCTGGAGGCCGCTCGGAAAAGCATGAAGCCATCAGACAGCCCACGGAGCATCTGTAGTGATGGCAGCAGCAGGGGCTCCCCATCTGTGGCTGCCAGCTCCCCTCCAGCCATCCCCAAAGTCAGGATCAAAACCATCAAGACATCATCAGGGGAGATCAAACGGACCGTTACCAGGATCCTGCCAGACCCTGATGATCCAAGTAAGTCCCCTGTGGGGTCACCTGTAGGGAGTGCCATTGCTGAGGCCCCAGGCGAGGTGCCAGGGGATGAAGGCACAGCCCTGCCTGTGGAGGGGCACCTTCCAGAGGCAGGCACACATTCAGGGAGCCCCCAGGGTGACAGGAAAGGGGATGAGAACGTGACAAAGGCTGGCGACTCTTCATCTCCCTGCGGCAGCTCTGCGCCCCAGGTCCCCAAGGGGGCGGTCCAGGGCTCGAAGATGGGCAAAAAGCAACAGAACGCGGCCCCGCAGGCCCCGGCCCCTGCCAGTCTCCTGCCCAAAGCTGTACACCTGGCCAACCTCAATCTGGTCCCCCACAGCGTTGCCGCGTCAGTGACGGCCAAATCCTCCACACAGAGACAGGGCCAGCCCCAGCTCACACAGATGTCAGTGCCCCTGGTGCACCAGGTGAAGAAGGCTGCCCCCCAGATCGTGGAGGTCTTCAACAAGGTCCTGCACAGCTCCAACCCTGTGCCCCTCTATGCGCCCAATCTCAGCCCACCCGCGGACAGCAGAATCCATGTGCCGGCCAGTGGCTACTGTTGCCTGGAGTGCGGGGACGCGTTCGCCTTAGAGAAGAGCCTGAGCCAGCATTACAGCCGGCGCAGCATCCACATTGAGGCGCTGTGCACGCTCTGCTCACAGACGTTGCTCTTCTTCAACAAGTGCAGCCTTCTCCGGCATGCCCGTGACCACAAGAGCAAGGGGCTCGTCATGCAGTGCTCACAGTTGCTTGTGAAGCCCATCGCTGCTGACCAGATGTTCATGTCGGTGCCTGCGAGCACCCCAGCCCCGGTGGCCTCGGCCCCCTCCTCATCTCCCAAACATGGTGCCACCTCAGGCAATGGCAGCCCCCCGCCCCCAGCTTTTCCACTCTACCCAGACCCCGTGAGGCTCATTCGGTACGGAACCAAATGTCCTGAATGTCACAAGCAGATGCGGGACTACATGGTCCTGGCTGCACATTTCCAGAGGACGTCGGAGGAAACCGAGGGGCTGGTAAGCAGGCCCTGGCTCCAAGGGGTTCTGTGTTGGGTGCTGGGAGCGCCCCCAGATGCGGGAGCGTTGGTGGGGTCGTAGTGTCTCACAAGAAGACTCTGGTTCACCTGGACACAGCACCTGGTGTTTACTGGGGGACAAGTCTGGCCCTTAAAGAGGGGAGACCCTGAAGATGTGGTGAATGGGTTGTGACCACCCCTCAGTCCACTCCACCCCCAACCTCTGGGCTGGTCCAGGGTTGGGGGGGGGCTTGGCTGGATCACCGCCTGGGGGTTGGCAGGTGTTAGCAACAGACCTGGCTTGTCCCCAAAGAACCTGGGACCTGGGTGTCCCAGGTCACTGTCCTTGTGCCTCACTCTGTTCATTTGAGGGCTGTGTCTTCAGTAAGTTATTTTGCCCTGCCAGTGGCCACACTGTCTTGCAAAGTCCCCTTGGGGACACTTTGGCAGGGCCAGCAGCAGGTCTGGAGTGGGAGGAAGGACAACGCAGGTAGAGGATGCGTGGGTGCTGTGGTCTCCTTCTCTTATCCAGGTTTGTGCCACTGCTTGCTTCAATTCTTGGTTATACTTGCTGATCTCTTTATTTTAAGAGGCACTCTGCATTGATGGCTGTCTGCAGTAGTAGGTCCCATCAAAGAGGTGGCCTCCCAACATGTTTCCTTACCTGTCCCTTGCAGCCAGGGCTAGAGGGCCTGGGAGGGGAGCAGGTCACTCCCCTGTGCACCTCAGCTCATCTGGGACCATGCTGGTGTTGGTGCCAACAGGCTGCACACATTTTCCCAGTGCCTGCTATGCCCTGGGCCCTGTGCTGCTCAAGGGATGCCACCTTCCTCTGAGAGTGCTCAATGGCTCAGCAAGGACAGCTGTTACCACCCAACAGCTGCAGTGGGGGACAGACTGAGATTGGGGCTAAAACAGATGATGAACCTAGTTGCACAAAGTGCCTCAGAGGCACTAATTCATGGTGACTGCAGGGGTAGGGACAGTGGCACAGGAGGTGACATTTCAGCTGGGCTTGGGAGGTTGCGTTGGGAGGAGGGGAGGGGAGGGTGTGCAGGCACAGGGAGCAAAGGTCTGACTCAGGAACTGTGGGCTCAGGAGCGTGGGGAGAGGCTGTGGGACAGTGCCGAGGAGAGGCAGCTCCAGCCTGGTTGATTTCCGGGTCTCTTGGAGTCTGGGGTGCCACAGGGTCACTCTGTCGCCTCTTGTCCTCTCCTCCCCTCTTGATGTTTTCCTGCCAGGGAGTCAGATGGAGAGTGGCCTGCTGCCCTTCCCTGGGGCTGTGGGTGCTCCACAGGCGTGTGTCCCAAGTCGCGCTGGGGTCCTTCCTGATCCTGTGACGAGTACGTGGGGCGGCAGAGGCGGAAGCCTTTGGTTTTCCACCCATGTCTTACCATCTTCTGAAGTCTGTGTAGGCAGAGGTCAGGGTTTGGGTACTCAGGTCGGCACTCTCGTCACCCACTGCGGTGCTCTTTTCCCCTCGGGCCAGACTGGGAGTGCAGCCAGGCCAGGGCTCTCAGCCCCTGGAGTCCTGCATGCACGTGCTCCCCTGCTATGGAAATGGCCTGGGGCTCAGAAGGGGCTGAGGCCTGAGCTCTGGGATCTCAAATTGACCTCAGTGGCCATTGGACTACCTTCCCAGGCTTCAGGCCAGTGTCCAGGCAGGGGGTGAACGGTTGGGGTGAGGCAGGCTCCACACCAGCTCTGCAGCAACGCAGCGCTGCAGGATAGCAGCTTGGATTTCTGTCTTCTGTCTGAACAGCTGCCCACTGTCCATCTGCCTCCCTCCCAGAGGGGTCTTCTCATCCTCCCCCATGACCCCAGCTACCTTGTGGGGAGGAGGTCTGCACAGAGGAACTTTTTCCTTTTTCTTTCTTGTTCTATTGTCATTATCACACCTATTAAATTGAATCACAATTCCTTAGTATTACCTAAGGCAAGTCCACACTTTTGCAGTTATGTAGGGAAAAGAAGTCTTATAGCTAGTGGTAGGGCACTTGCCTAGCAAGTGTGAGGCTCTGGTTAAAAAATGTTTTACATTTGGGCTTTTTAAATTTTTATTTTATTTATTTATTTATTTATTTATTTTGTGGGTACTGGGGGTCGACCTCAGGACCTCGCGCGCCAGCAGGCGCCGTGCCGCTGAGCGATATCACCGGCCCTTTCTTCGTATGTGGGTTCCGGGGGTCGAACTCGGGCCCTCACGCTTGCCAGGTAGGTGCTTACGCCGCTGAGCCATCTCACCGGCCCCTGGGCTTTTTTTTATTTTGCTAATTTTTTCGTAATGCTGGAGATCAAAGCTAGGGCATTGTACATACTAGACAAGTGTTGTGCCACTGAGCCGCACCCTAGCAGGGGCTTATTTGAAATCAGCATCCAAACACAGGTCACACGCCAGTGTGTTTCTGTTAGTTCTCAGGCACTTGGTCTGTGGCCATGCCTTCCCACCCCACGCCACCATGGCCTGGTTGAAGAAACTGAGTCATGTGTCCTGAGAATTTTCCAGGACAGTCCTGAGGGTCGCTTCCTCATACAGGTAATTTTTCCTCTATGCACCATATTTTGTCTCCAAACCAAAATTTAGCAAGAATGACCTGATTAGGGGCTGAGGGTGTAGCTCAGTGGTAGAGAGCTTGCCTAGCACACCCTGGGCCTTGGGTCCCATCCCCAGCCCGAAAATAAAATAAGATAAAGTTGCATACAGTCTCGCCTTCTCCCCTCTTCCTCCCTCCTCTCCTCCACTCTGCCCCTCCCCTCCTCTCCCCTCCCCTCCCCTCTTCTCTTCTTTTCTTTTCCTTTCTTTCAGCAGTACTGGGGATGAAGCCAGGGCCCTTGCACTGAGCTGCACTGAGGCAGCATTATGGCAGGGAGACTGGGCGTTAGGGCAAGAGCTGTCACGGAGAGCCATCAGACCACTGAGACCCAGTGACAGGAGGAGGACACAGGAAACCCAGCTGGGCCTGTGGCCACCATCTTCGTACTCCCGCAGTGGCCCACTCTGCATGCAGGGTGTATTTTCTCGCTTCTTTTCTTCAGACCACTGCCGAGCACTTCTTTTCAAAGCACTTCTTTTCTTCTTCATTTTAGATCACTTTTTCTTTCCTTCTTTTCAAGGAAAAGAACAGCATCCCCAGCTCTTTTTTAGTTTTTATCTGGAGACAGGGTCTTGCTAACTTGCCCAGGCTGGGTTCAAACTTGCGATCCTCTTGACTGAGCTTCCCAGAGTGCTGGGAATACAAGTGTGTGCCACCATGCCCAGCTGCATACAGTTTCAGTGTGGCCAGTGGAAGGAAGGTAGGAGGGACAGAAGAGAGGAAGAAGGGAGTGAGGGAGGGAGAAGAAGGAATTTGATTAGATTCAGATGCAGTTTTAAAGATGAAGGGGTATGGGCCGGTGAGATGGCTCAGTGGCACAGGCGCCTGCTGGCGTGCGAGATCCTGAGGTTGACCCCTGGTATCCACAAAAAAAAATAAAGATGAAGGGGTAATCCCAGCACTTGGGAGGCTGAGGCAGGAGGATTGCCACAAGTTCAAACCTAGCCTGGGCTACATAGTGAGACCCTGTCTCAAAAAAATAAATAAATAAAATAAAAAATAAAAAATTAGCCAGGTATTATGGTGCACACCTGTAATCCTAGCACTGAGAAGGCTGAGGCAGGATGATCACCATGAGTTCCAGACCAGCCTAGGCCACATAGTGAGTTCAAGGTTAGCCTGAACTATATAGCAAGACCCCATCTCAAAAAAAATTTTTTTTTTTTTTTTTTGTGGGTACTGGGGGGTCGACCTCAGGACCTCGCGCGCCAACAGGCACCCGTGCCGCTGAGCGATATCACCAGCCCCTTTTTCGTATGTGGGATCCGGGAGTCGAACTCGGGCCCTCACGCTTGCCAGGCAGGCGCTTATGCCGCTGAGCCATCTCACCGGCCTGCAAAAAAAAAAAAATAAAAATTTTTTAAAGGCTGGGGATGTAGCTCAGTGTTCCCTGAGGCTGCCTGGACTCACTTTATTTGTTTGTTTGAGACAGGGTCTCACTGTATAGTCCAGGTCGGCCTTGAACTCACTGCATAGCCCAGGCTAGCCTCAAACTTGCAGCGATCCTCCTGTGTCAGCCTCCCAAGTGCTGGGATTACAGGTATGTGCCACCAGGCCCAGGCTATTAATTTTTTAAATCTTGGTAAAATGTATATAAAGTTTCTCAGTTAGCCATTCCTTGAGAGCTTGTGTGGAGGTTCTAGCAGGGAGTGCAGCTACTCACATACCTTTGATCAAGGAAACGGCCTGCCTCTGTCGGGGGTGGTTGTCTCTTTGACCTGACACCAGCTTCGGGAGGGACACACATGGAGCAGTGAGGGAGGAAGGGAACACCCGCCCAGCCAGCCAGGGCAGCCAAAACAACCCAGGCGATCAATGCAATGGGGCGACAGATGATGCAGCCAGATCGCCCTCACACCCCCAGTTAGTCATTTCTGTGTGTTCAGTTTACCAGCATTAAGTACATTCACATTGTTGTGCAACCGTTCTCCAGAACTCATCTTGCAAAACTGAAACCCTGGACCCATTAGATGACAGTGTCCCATTTTACCCCCTCCTGCAGCCTCTGCCAATCATCATTCTGGTTTGTTTCAGTAAATTCGACTACTCTAGATGCCTCATATGGTAGACTCCTGCAGTATTTGTCATTTTGTCCCTGGCTTATCTCTCTTGGCATGTCCTCAGGGTCATCCGTGTTTATAGCTGTGTCAGAATCCTTGCTTTTGAAAGGCTGAACACTGTTCTGTGTAGGCGTGTATGTATGTACTACGTTTTGTTTATCCATTAATCTGTTGATGGGTACTTGGGTTTCTTCCATGTTTTTACTAGTCTGAATAATGCTAATATGAAATTGGGCATAGCAGTATCTTTTTTGGGACTTTGCTTTTGAATCTTTCCCAGAAATGACATTTTGGATCATATGGTAATTCTGTGCTTAATTTTTGAGGAACCACCATATTATTTTCAGCAACCACACCATTTCACATTCCCACCTACAGTGTACAAGGTACCAGTTTCTTCGTATCCTCACAACACTTATTGTCTTGTATAATACCATCCTAATGGGCATGATGTAACCTCCTCAATATTTATTGATTTATTTTTGCAGAACTGGGAATTGAACACAGGGCCTTTGCACTGAACATTCCCAGCCTGATTGATTGATTGATTGATTGATTGATTGATTGATTGGGTCTTGCCAAGTGCTGAGTTTCCCAGGCTGGGCTCAAACTCACAATCCTCCTGCCTCAGCCTTCCAGAGTGCTGGGATTACAGACATGTTCTACTGTGCCTGGCTGTATGATTTTTTAAAATGATATAAAATCTTTATGTGATTTCAAAGTTAAAAGTATAACAAGGTATACTCAGGTATGAAGCTATAAAAACAGGTTTTTGTTTTTGTTTTTGAGGCAGGTTCTCACTTTGTAATTCAGGCTGGCCTTAAACTATGTAACCCAAGCTGGCCTTGAACTTGTGATCTTCCTGCCTCAGCCTCGAAAATGCTGGGATTACAGGTGTGTGCCACCATGCCTGGCTCTTTTCAGTTTTTATTTAATCCTCTGTTACTTTTTTTTTTTTTTTGCATGTTTGTGTATAGTGTTCTGCATCTAAAATCCATACTTCAGAAGAACTTCTAAAGCTTTATATTATGGAATGTCCCAAACATACATAAAAGTGGAAAGAACTGAGTGTGGTGCACATGTCTGTAATCCCTGCATGGGGGAGATTGAGGCAAGAGGATTACCAGTTCAAGGCCAGCCTGAATCAGGTGTGGTAGCTCACACCTGTAATCCCAGTGCTTGGGAGGCTGAGGCAGGAGGATCACTATGAGTTTGAGGCCAGCCTGGGCTACAAAGTGAATTCAAAGTCAACCTGAACTGTATAGGGAGACCCTGTCTGAAAAAAACAAAACCCACCACCAACAACAAAAACACCAACCTAGACTGCATAGCAAGACCCTGTCTTTAAAAAAAAAAGTGGAGGCTGGTGAGATAGCTCAGCGGCATAAGCGCCTGCCTGGCAAGCGCGAGGTCCTGAGTTTGACTCCTGGTACCCACATACGAAAAAAGGGCCGGTGATATCGCTCAGCGGCACAAGCCCTTGCTGGCAAGAGTGAGGTCCTGAGGTCGACTTCCGGTACCCACATTAAAAAAAAAACAAAAAAATGTTGGAAAGAATGTTTTAATGAACCCTCCATTAATAATTGTCAACTTGTGGCTCCACTTGCTTTATACATTTTCTTACCCACTGCTCTTCCCCAATGGATAGATTATTTTTAAACAGATTCAAGCATCATCATATCTGTAAATACTTTAGTATGTAGTTCTGTGTTAGTTTTCTGTTACTTGTAACAAATACCTGAGGCAGTCATAAAGAAAGCAAGCTCCTTTTGACTCATGGCTTTGGAGGGTTCAGTGCATGGGTAGTTGGCCTGGTTGCCATGGCCTGTGCCTCATGTCATGTGGGAGCAGGACATGAACAAGAGGAAGAGGCTGGGATCCACCAAATCCTGACCCAAAGATCTTCTGTATTTCACTCCTCCCCATAGTGCCACAGGCTGGGGACCAAGCCTTTAATACAGGCCTTTGGTGGAATTCCAGGTCCTTCAGACTACAACAAGCTCTTAGTTTACACCAAGCTCTAGTTTATAGCTTTATAGTGAGCTCTGAAAGATAAAGTTCTTCTTAGTCTTCAAAAACATAAAGATGACATCACATCTAAAAACTAGGTTTTTTTGAGACAGGGTCTTGCCATGTAGTTCAGGCAGACTTTGAATTCACTATGTAGACCAGGCTGGCCTTGAACTCATGGCACTCCTCCTGCCTCACCCTTGCAAGTGCTGGGATTACAGGCATGTGCCACCGTGCCCGGCCACATGTAAAAATTAATAATAATTTCTTATTCAATCTTAATTTAACTGTAAAATATCCTAATATTATCATGAAGTTAGTATTTACATGTCTCTGTCCTCTTTTTACACTCGCTTGTTTGACTCAATTCAGTCAAGGGCTGTGCATTCCAACTAGTTGAAAATATCTCTTAAAACTTTTTTCCTTTTCAGTACTGGGGCTGGAACCCAGGGCCTTGTGCGTGCTAGGCAAGTGCTCTACACTGAGCTACATCCCAGTTTATCTCTCTTTCAGTCTATAAGTTTCCGTTCCCTCTGTGTCTGTCTTTTTCCATCACAATTTGTTGAAAACCCTGGGTTGTTTGTCCAGGAGAGTCTGTCATTCTGCAGAGTTTGGTTAAAGCAGAGAATTTTTTCCTGTCTTCCATGACAGTTTGTCCCGAGCACCTGCTCTGAGCCCGGGTCAGTAGCCCTCTCAGGCAGTTGTACAGGTGCCTCCTTTTCACTAAGCAGGCAGCACAGAGCAAGGTGCTGCCGACACCTTCTGGCCCATTTGGGTTCTTTGCATGACAGGACAGCTGTAGCTGCAGTCCCAGAGGCACAGAGAGAACAGGCAGGCTTCTCTGACTCATGAGGTGGCACGCACTGCTTGCTTGAGCATCAGTGTGACACCTGGAACCAGGTCTGGGTGTTGCCAGTGTCCTGTGCGAGCTGGAAATGAGAGCAGTGGGGTGAAGAGGCTCTCAGACCCATGTCCCAGGAGAGCCAGGCTGCTGGGATGGGAAAGCTGCAGGGATGTGTCACCTCATGACCTGCTTTCTTGGTGTTCTTTCCTAGACGTGCCAGGTGTGCCAGATGCTGCTGCCCAACCAGTGCAGCTTCTGTGCACACCAGCGGATTCACGCGCACAAGTCCCCCTACTGCTGCCCGGAGTGTGGAGTCCTCTGTCGCTCCGCCTACTTCCAGACCCATGTCAAGGAGAATTGCCTGCACTATGCCCGCAAGGTGGGCTACAGGTGGGTGCTGCCTGGCTCCCTGTCCTGGTATTGCCCGATGACTAGTCCTTTCCCTAGTCCGGAACTTTAGACTGACATTTGGCCTTAGAGGCCTAGTAGTACGAGAATGTTGGTTGGTAGGTAGACAGACGTTACTATACTGTAGAGGATAGAAGAGCAAGAGGGCAGAAAATGAGGAGTTTAAAACAATGAAATACTAAAAAATTACCTTTGAAAGTGGGCATGGTGGTGCAACCTGTAATCCCAGCTACTCAGGAGGCTGAGGCAGGAAAATTGCAAGTTCAAGCCCAGCCTGGGCACCCTATCTCAAAATTGAAAAAAAGGGCTGTGGGTGTAGCTCAGTGACAGAGCACTCCTAGGTTTGACCCGCAGTACCACATACTCACACAGAAAAAGAAAGAAAAAGATTTGAAGGGGAAGGTTTTGGGGTGATTGTTAATTTGTCTTTTGTTTTGAGAGGGGACCTCACTACGCTGCCCAGCCTGGCCTGGAATTCGTAGGCTCAAGTGAGCCTCCAGCCTTAGCCTTCCCAGGAGCTGGGACTACAAGTGTGTGCCAATGTGCCCAGCTTTCTTTTTGGTTTTAAAAAGTATATAAATTTAATTTGCTCATAAAGTTATTGTGTTTGTCATACTAAATTTAAAATACTGTTTTGATAATAAATTTACTAATTGCAATATTTTGAAATGTTTTCATTAACAAAAGTTATCCAGCCTTTTTGTATGACTCGAAACTCAAAGGGCTCTAGTGTCTTCATTTTGTTAGTTTTTTTCAGGTTGTGAGAAACAAAACCTGAGAATAGAAAAAATGATCGGCCTTAGGGCGAAACCAAGAAAACTCATCTTATACTGAATCTCCTCTGTGTCAAACTTTTTTTTTTTTTTTGTCTTTTTGTCTTTTTGAGACAGGGTCTTGCTATGCAGTTCAGGCTGGCTTTCCACTCACTTTGTAGTCCATGCTGGTCTTGAACTCGCAGCAATCCTCCTGCCTCAGCCTCCCAAGTGCTTCAAACTTTTTTTTCCCCCATTCTGGGATTGAATCCAGGGCTTTCGTGGTGAGCTACATCCCCAGCACCCCCTCCTTTTTTTTTAAATTTTGAGATAGGATTTTTCTAAGTCACTAAGTTGCCTAGGCTGAATTCGAACTTAGAATTCTCCTGCCTCAGCCTCCCACAGGGCTGGGATTATAGGCATGTTCCACCACACTTGTTTGCTTTTTATGTTTTTTTTTTGCAGGTACTGGGGGTCGAACTCAGGACCTCGCGCGCCAGCAGGCACCCATGCCGCTGAGCGATATCACCGGCCCTTTTTTCGTATGTGGGTACCAGGAGTTGAACTCAGGACCTTGCGCTTGCCAGGCAGGCGCTTATGCTGCTGAGCTATCTCACCGGCCCTTTTATGTTTTTTAATGTTTTGTTTTTTACACTTGTGTCACTACACTTGTGACACTACACTTGTGTCAAACATTTATAAGCAAGAAGCCATGTTCAGGAAAAAGATCAAATTGATCAAAGCTTACTCTAAAAGTCATAGATCTGCAACTTTTACTTTGACCCAATCAGGTCTCCTAATTGGGAACTTTTACTTTATTATTTTGACTTATAAAAATTAATTTTGACTAAATTTAGTCACATTTTCTGCTCTTCGGCATTTCAAAAATTTTGATTTGGTTCATTTGTTTTTTATGTGTGTATATATAGCTTTAGCACTGCTAGATACTCAGAGTACAAAGATGATTTTTTAATGTAGTCACAGAGTTCTATAATCACCACAAAATAATTTTAGAGCATTTTCACCATCCAAAAAGAAACCCCATACCCACCAATCCTCTTATCCCTTCAATCCTAGGCAACCACTAATTTACTTTCTGTCTCATAGATTTACCTCTTCTGTACATTTCATATAAATGCAGTCATATAATATGCAGTCCTAGCATTATATTTTTCAAATTCAGACGTGTTATAACATCTATCAGTCTTTCATTCCTTTTTATGGCTGAATGCTATTCCATTGTATGGATAGAACACGTGTGTATTGATTCATCAGTTGATGGGTATTTGGGCTATTTCCACCTTCTATCTCTTATGAATAATGCTGCAAATGAACATACATGCGTGAGTTATTGTGTGGACCCGTGTTTTTCTTTTGAGGATATACCTCAAAAGGAGGTGAAATCCTTGGTTCAAATATATAACTTTTATATTTAACTTCTTGAGAATCTGTCAGCCTGTTTTTCTGCATGGTTTTATTCTCAAAAGCAGTGTATAAAGGATTTAAGCTCTACATCCTTGCCAACATTTGCTCTTGTCTGATTTTATGATTGTAACTGTCCTTGTGGGCATGAAGTGGTATCTTATTTATTTGCATTTTTCCTGATGTTAATGGTATTGAGCATGAGAGTCTCTTCATGTGCTTATTGGTCATTTATGTCTTTGAGAAATGTCTATTCAGATTCTTTGCCTATTTTAAAAATTGGGTTGTCATCTTGTTATTGAGTTATAAGCATTCTGTGTATATTCTGGACATAAGTCCCTTGTTATATACATTTATAAATACTCCTTCCCATTTTTTTGGCATTAATGTTGTTTAGTAAATTCTAAAAAGATAGATGTGTTGCACTTTACTGAATTCTACAACAGAGTTTTATAATATTTTTTTTTACATTATTTTTGCTTTTTCTTGAAGACAGTGTAAAAGCCAGACATACTATATATGTATATCATTGTGCAGTAGATATGTTTTATGTGAAATGTAGCTATACACATTATATATGTTCTAGAATTTTATCATGTGTTCTGCTCTTTGTTGGTAATTTGGGGAGTAGCAGTGATGTCATAAGGAAGAAAATTTAGACTGGTTTTGCCTTCTTTTCTTTTTTCTTTTTTTTTTTGAAACAGGGTCTCACTGTGTAGTTCAGGCTGGCCTTGAACTCACTACATAGCTCAGGCTGGCCTCAGACTCTTGCAGTCCTCCTGCCTCAGCCTTCCAAATGCTGGGATTATAGGCTGCTGGGATTATAGGCATGCACCACTGCGCCTAGCATTGCCGCCTTTTTTTTCTGTTGCTTAGAACCCTCGTTGGTACTCTGCACTCCTCGGGGGAGTCAGGGCGTGCAGGATGCAGGGCACTCTGAGCTCTTCTCTCCCCATCAGTCTCTTGGTCCCTTTTCCATTTGCAAAAGATCTATCTCCTTGCTTTCTATTATCTCTTTTTTTGCCCTTTTTTTTGGTGGGGGGTACCTGGGGTCGACCTCAGGACCTTGCGTGCCAACAGGTGCCTGTGCCGCTGAGCGATATCACTGGCCCTTTTTTCATATGTGGGTTCCGGGAGTCAAACTTGGGCCCTCGCACTTGCCAGGCAGGCGCTTACACCGCTGAGCCATCTCACCGGCCCCTTTTTTGCTCTTTAAATTATTTATATTTTTGGTCTCTCAGATAAGAGAAACCATGGGATATTTAAGCTGTGTGTCTGATTTATTTCCTTTAACATTATTGTCTCTAGGTGTATCCATTTTCCTACAAGGACTTTTAATCATGATATTTTCTTATTGTGACCATTAGCAGATTTAAACATCTCAGGCTGTATTCTCTTTCCTGAAACTTTATACATATTTCGCAACATGCAATTATTCTATAATTGTTTGCTTTCTTTTAAGAAAAGCAGTCAAAGGTCGTGTTGTGAGGTTGGATTCTTCTTCAGTGTGTACACCTGCCAGGGGCAGTGCTTCTTGGAAGTGCGCATCCTTTTACCCCTTGTGTTCTTACTGTGGATGCAGTCTTGTCTTGTCTTGTCTTTGTTTTTTTTTTTTTAATGTGGGTATCGGGAGTCAAACTCAGGACCTCGCGCTTGCCAGCAAGCGCTTGTGCTGCTGAGCAATATCACTGGCCCCTTTTTTTCCTTTATGTGGGTACCGGGAGTCGAACTCAGGACCTTGCGCTTGCCAGGCAGGCGCTTACGCCACTGAGCCATCTCACTGGCCCTTTTTTTTTGTCTTTGAGACAGAGTTTCACTATGCAGTTCGGTCTGGCCTTGAACTCACTTTGTAGCCCAGGCTGGCTTTGAACTTGCAGCAATCCTCTTGCCTCAGCCTCCCAAGTGCTGGGATTACAGGCAGTTTCTCAAAGAATATTTACCACATCAAATGGGTTTGCAGTGAAATTTGAGAGGAGTATGCTTATATTGTTTCTGCAGGAATTTAGTCAAATTGCCCAAATAAGCCACATAAGAGAGAGAACCATTTTACATGTATCAAGTGTACTGGGCCACTTTGGATGAATTTGGAAACGTAAGGATTTTTTTTCTCCTCCTAATTTGTAGCAGGAGAACCTATGGCACATGTGCCGCAGCAAACTGTTTATGTCATTGAAAGCTCAGAAAAGTTTGCCATCATGGCCTTATCTGTAGTATGGAAGCACTTGTGTGTACTAGCAGTTCGTGTGTGTGTGTGTTTTCGGAGAATTGAACCCAGGTCCTCAAGTTAGACTATTTTGTTTTTTGTTTAATGACAAAGAAAAAAGATAAGTAGATTGTATAGAAATTTTGAAATTTAAAGCATGTAGAGACAGTAATGAAAGCTCTTAGAGTTCATTGCCAGCAGCATTCTGATTCTGTGAACTATCCCTCATTGCTAATTGTCTGCAGAGGTGATCCTGTTGTCCCCTACCACCCAACTCCCACTTGTACTAGGAAGAAAAAGGATTGCAAGATTCTGGGATGATTTACGTGGATTGTGAAATTGGCTAATAAACTTATAATAAAGTTAGTATTCAGGAATCAAAGACTTCTTATGTGAAATCTTGTCCTTTCTGATTTTTTCTTTTTGAAACAGGGTCTCCTTATGTAGTTCAGGCAGGCCTGAACTCACTAAGTAGCTCAGGTTGGCCTTGAACTCATGGCAATCTTCCTGTCTCAGCCTCCTGAGTGCTGGGATGACAGGTGTGCACCACCACACTTGGCTTGTCCTTTCTTTCAGTAAAGCAGCAGCCTCTCTTCTAATGCCTACTGGACCATCAAGGTTATAGGGGCAGGGACTATTGGAACAAAAGGAACATAAAGAGCAGGGACAAGGAAGGTGTTTCCTCTCGGAGGGGAGACCTGTGTGTGTTTGCAGTAGAGGGAAACACTGAACTCGTGAGAAGCACCAGGAATCTTAAGGATGCCAGTGGCAGGGGCAGGGGCGTTGCACTGAGAGAAGAAAGTTTGTGGAGATGTTTTGAAGTTGAAAAGAGTGATCTCAGTTTTAGAAAAATTATTAAAGATAATTATTTATTGAGGACCTAGGTTCTTTATTCATACATTACAGAAATATGTATCTACCAAACAAAACTCAGAAGATATGGATTGGTAGGGAGAAGAAGAAATAAAAAGTTGAGCCAGGTGTGGTGGCACACACCTGTCATCCCAGCTACCTGGGAGGCTGAGATAGGAGGATCGCAAGTTCAAGGCCAGCCTGGGCAACCTTAGTGGGACCACGTCTCAAAACAACGCAAGTACAGAGCCATCCACAGTCTTGCTGAAGAGGTGTCGCAACACTTTAGAGCACACAATCCAGAGCAGTACCAGCCATGTGTGGCTTTGAAGTGCTTGCAGTGTGGCCAGTGTCTGTCTTCATAGCAGGTGCCCTGGACAGTGGTGTTCTCCAGTGCTTCCTCCTGGGCTCTGAGTTGTGTGGCTCCGTCTGGTTACGCTGGGAGTGCTGCATTCCCTGATACGAGGTGTCCATCCCTGCTTGCTTGGCACCAGCCTGGGGAAGGCAGAAGCCTTTGCAGTTTCTCTGCACTTCTTCTTTTTTTTTTTTGATACTGGAAATTGAACTCACGACCTCATGCCTGCCAGGCAGGTGCTGTGCTGCTGAGCTATATCCCCAGCCCTCCTCTGCACTTCTGCGGTGGGGCCTCACACTAACCTGAGACCATGGTCAGTGAGCGGTCTCCTCCTTTTCAGGTTTTGGGTGTTCAGAACACACAGTGGGAGGAGGGCTCTCTGCTGGTATGGCACTGGGCTGCAGGCACCTCGGGTGCCCACATGGTGCCAAGCTGCACAGGCATGCTCAGGATGTGGTATGGAGGAGGGAAGCCTCCACATGTGACCAGGGACAGGCCTCAAGGTGGCCCTGTCCTGCCTCTGTCCATCTCCTCCAGCAGCAGCACCTCTGGGTCTGACACCCTCGCCTCTCTCATCCAGGTGCATCCACTGTGGTGTTGTCCACCTGACCTTGGCTTTGCTGAAAAGCCACATCCAGGAGCGACACTGCCAGGTTTTCCACAAATGTGCATTCTGCCCCATGGCCTTCAAGACTGCCAGCAGCACAGCGGACCACAGCGCCACCCAGCACCCTACCCAGCCCCACAGACCCTCGCAGTGAGTGCAGCGAGGAGCGGCCCTGGGGGCTGTCGGGATAGACCGGGATGCTGAGGCTGGTGGCCAGGCCTTGGAGTCTGCTAATGACACCCCGAGGCAGGCACTCAGCAGGGCTTTTTGGGCCCTGCCCTGGCATGGAGAGAGCAGAGAAGGGGTGGCGGGTGTGTGATTCTGCCAGCAGAGCCATGGTCTCCTCACGCCCTGGGACTTGTCTCGTTAGGCTCATTTATAAGTGCTCCTGTGAGATGGTCTTCAACAAGAAGAGGCACATTCAGCAGCATTTTTACCAGAATGTCAGCAAGACGCAGGCAGGCGTCTTCAAGTGCCCCGAGTGCCCGCTCCTGTTCCTGCAGAAGCCGGAGCTGATGCAGCACGTCAAGGTGGGGTGCTCGGGGCAGGAGTTCAGGGATCTGACGCTGGGCCTCTTGCCCCTCGCCCAGTCAGTAACTGCTCTCCCCACCCCCAGAGCACCCATGGTGTTCCCCGGAATGTGGACGAGCTCTCCAGCCTGCAGGCTGCAGCAGACACATCCTCTAGCCGCCCTGGCTCTCGAGTGCCCATGGAGCCCCCCACTGCTAATGTGGCTGCCCGAGGCAGCTCCCTGTCCTCGGGCCGCTGGGGCAGGCCAGAAGCCCATCGCAGGGCTGAAGCGAGGCCCCGGCTGAGGAGCACAGGCTGGACCTGCCAGGAGTGCCAGGAGTGGGTTCCCGACCGAGAGAGCTACGTGTCCCACATGAAAAAGAGCCACGGGCGGGTAAGTGCGGCTGCGTAAGCTGGGCTTCCGTCCAGTGAGTGTAAGACTGCTGACCTGGCCACTCCTAGAGCTCTGGTGCCTTGGGCAGGGTGGGTGTTGGCAGCTCTTGAGGGCATCATCTGAGAAGATTCCTCCAGAATGATCTGCTTCTGACCTTCGTGACGCATCACCTCCCCTAGATGCTGAAGCGGTACCCGTGTCGGCAGTGTGAGCAGTCCTTCCACACCCCCAACAGCCTGCGCAAACACATCCGAAACAACCATGACACCGTGAAGAAGGTCTACACTTGTGGGTGAGTATGCGGGGGGTGGCTGAGGCCTGGTGGCACTGGCATGCTCTCTGCCTCACTCCAGCCCCAGCCAGCCCCAGCCAGTCCCTGTGGTGTAAAAGGGTCACAGTAGTATGACTGTGTGCCTCCCTGGTGACCGTGCCTGTGCTGTGGGATGTACTAATCCCTTTCAAACTGTGGCCTGTGCGCAGTGAGAGCAGGGAACAAGGCCATGGCAAGGGCCAGAGGTCAAGCGTGCGGGGTCCCAGTGTGCCCCAGGCAGGCTGAGACAGGGCTCTCTGCCCAACCCAACTCCCTCCTGGCATCAGCACACAGCACGTGGGGGAGCCTGCAGCTGGGTCTCACCTGCTGCCTTGGCTGTGTCCTGCAGGTACTGCACCGAGGACCCTCCCAGCTTCCCTCGGCCCTCCCTCCTGGAGAGCCACATCAGCCTTATGCACGGGATCAGGAACCCTGATCTGAGCCAGACGTCCAAAGTCAGACTGCCGGGTGGACATTCCCCTCAGGTGAGCTGCCTGCTGGGCTGCAGCTGGAGAGGCATGAGAGGGCAGGGCCGTGGAGCAGCCAGAGTGACCGCTTCTCTCTCTAGTCTTCTGTGAGACCCAGGAGCCAGCTCATTAGCTTTCTGTTGCTGGCGTCCCTGCCACTGTGACTCCCTGCTTAGGCATGGGCTGTTCTCTATGGACTCTGAGGTGCTTTTATGCACATTGTCCTGCCTTGGCCTCACAGCAGGGCAGCCTTGTCAGCTTGTCAGGTGGTGCTGGACCGAGTCCTCTCCCTGCCCCACTCATCTTGAGAAGAGCTAGGCCTGGAACCTGCTGGCCTGTGACCTCATCCCTGCCACATGTACTGTCTTTGTTTCCTGGGAACACTGGGAGCAGTCTGCTCTCCCTGCCACAGCAGGCTCATGCCAGCCAGTAGAGGGCTGCCTGTGGGCCGGGAGTCCCTGAGACTCAGCTACACAGAGCTGCTGGCTGTCCTTCTCACACACAATAGCCGGGCATCAGTTGATTTTTTGGCATCAGTCCCTGAGAAAAATGCAGCTTCACCCCATCCCTCAATGAACACACCCTGCCCAGCATCCTGCTTCTGGGGCTTGTCCCTTACAGAGCGCTGGCCTTGGGCGTAAAGAAGTGTGTTCAAAGGGTTCGCCGAAGTGCCATGGCAGTAACAGAGCTGGAATTCAGCCTAATGCCAGCCACAGGGACATCACTTCTGCAGTGGGCCTGAACTGCTGTCAGGAGAGCCCACCCTCTGTGCCCGTGCTGTCAACTAAGACTGCAGGTGATAAGTGTGTGTGTGGCATGCAGCCACTTGGTAGAGGACAGCAGTTTTGTGTGTGCACGCACACAGGCTTTCTTGGAGAGGCAACGAGATCCCGACAACATAGTGCTCTTTGGAGAGAGGCTGAGGAGTAATAAGAGGGACTTAGTGTGCTCTGTGCCCTCCCCATATATTTGGAATTCATGCCACAAGTATCTGTGACATTAAAAAACAAAAAGCTGGAAGCCAGGCATGTTGGCTCACACCTGTCTTTCTAGTGGAGGATGGCAAATTCCAGGCTAGTCTGGCCTACAGAGTGAGGCCCTGTCTCCAAACCAAACTAAAACCACAGAACTGGAACTAACCGAACGAAAGCCGTGTTTAGGGCTAGGCGAGCCAGCCTGAGTAGCGCCATTGGGCTTTTGGTGGTGGTGATCGTGTCTGGGAGCTCTGCTCACACTCTCTCTCCTTTCAGGTGAACCATCTGAAAAGACCCCTCAGCGGAGCGGGGGATTCTCCGGGCACCAGCAATGGCATGGCTGTCCCTCCCCCCAAAAGGCACAAATCCCTCTTTCAGTGTGCGAAATGTAGCTTTGCCACGGACTCGGGGCTGGAGTTCCAGAGCCACATACCTCAGCACCAGGCAGACAGCTCCACAGCCCAGTGTCTCCTCTGCGGCTTGTGCTACACCTCCGCCAGCTCCCTCAGCCGCCACCTCTTCATTGTCCATAAAGTACGAGAGCAAGAGGAGGAGGAGGATGAAGAGGAGGAGGATGAAGAGGAGATAGTGGAGGTGAAGGTGGAGGCATCTGAGCCAGAGGAGGGCTCTGGGGAGGAGGTGGCCATGGAAGTGAGAGAGAATGGACTGGAAGAACATGTTGGTGGGCCTTTGTCAGCTGACCCTGAGGTCAGGGGACTGCTGGGCCTCAGCCTGGCGGAGGACCGGGCCCAGGATGCGAAGAGCCAGCTGCAGGCTTCTCAGGACCAGGACAGCCTCACACTGTCCCCTCAGGTGTGACCAGAGGCTTGGCAGTGTGTGTGTGGCCAGGGTGGGGCCCTGGTGTTCCTCACCACCTCGCAGACCGAGGGAAGGCAAAGTCTGTGGCCCTTGGGAGTGTGGCCACTGTGCCCTGAGCTACGGTGCGCTGAGTGTCCCCAGCCACAGGAAGGGTGGGGTTGCCCAGGGCCCTCTTGGCTCTGAAACTCGCTTCTGTTATTTATGGCTTTGTGCTGCTTCTTGGTACCCAACTCTCTTCTGTGTCCTTCCAACCCCAGGCTGCTTATGTGGCCCCACCCCAATACTGTCAGCTCAGCTTGCATCCCAAACCCTGGGCCTGTGCTCATCTGGGAGGTCCCGCTGCTGCCTTCAGCCAGGGGTGCCTCTCAGAACCTGAGAAGGAGGGGAGGAGAGCTCTACCCAACTCTGGGAGAGAGCTCTACCCAACTGTGCTTGGCAAGGGCCCTCTGTCACCTTGCCCTTCCTTCCTGTCTTTCCTAGTTCTTTTCCCCAAGAACAGTCCTAAGAACTCACTCATACTGGCTCCTCGTGTCTCTGTGGGTGGGAAACTTGAGCACACCTTTGCTTGGAACTGGGGACAGCAGGAGGTGTGGCTGAGGCAGGCAGGTTCGGAGAGCCAGGCTCCTTCAGAAGGCACTGTGGGTGCTGGGTCTTTGCTCCGTGGCTGTCCTGCCCTCCCTGACAGCAGGGTTGGGGCACACAGACGGGGGAATATGTGTTCTTGCTCCTGTGCCATTAGAGAGGCTGCTGCCCCAGCAGGCCAGCCTCTCCTCCTCTTGGCTGCACTCATGTTGCTCAGATTATATTTCAATAAAAACTCTTCTTACCATGCAGGCAGGCTCTTGTATTCCTGTCCAGGTTAGCCGCCTTTCCCTGCTCCCACCGAGGGCCCTTCCCGCTTCTTGGCTCTCTGGAGACCTTGAGGAGCAGGGTCTCAGTACCAGTGCAGTCACCTCGCAGGTCTCCCCAGGGTGGTGGCAAGTCTTCTTGGGTGTCTCCCTGTTACCTGCAGAGGAGTTTGTCACAGAAACCCTTTATGGGTGATGGGGTGGAGAGGAGAAACTGTCCTTTTCTTGCAGTGTTAGAGACCTTGCTGTTGCCTCTGCCACAGGGAACTCAGTGTGGCAGAGCCAGGAGTAGACTTGGGGGCAGAGTTGGGCCTGGGGTTGGCCCTGCAGGTCCATTGCAGCCCCAGGAGTGATGCTAACTGCGCTCTTAGAGGTGATCTTTCATGGGAGGCACGAGTAGCAGTTATAAATTAAGTCAGATGAATATGACTGACCTTTTCACAACTGGAAAAAACCAGTTTTTTCTCCCTGTATCAAATGCCAGATTGTTAGTGAAATGCTCATGGCAGCAGGAAAGGTTGGTGCTGCCTCAGTTCCAGAGACTCTGGCATCCATAACATTTTTGATTGCTCTTCCTGGCAAGGCTGCCACTCCTTGCCCCCCAGCTGCCTGTGGAGCCAGAGCCAGAGCCAGCCCCAAACCCCAGGTCCAGTCACGAGAGCAGGTCCAGTGGAAGCACAGAGAGGGGCATTCAGTGGGCGGCCAAAGCCCTTCCCTCTCAGAAACGGGTGGCCAGGGACAGGCAGAGAAGGTGGGGAAGTCACAGGCTCAGCCACCTATCCTGAGACCAGACACATGTCCCATTTCCGGGTGGAGGACAGCCACGCTGCTCACCGGGACCCGGGCTCATGGCCTGGTGCCTGCTCAAGGCCAGCTCTTAACAAACCCCAGTCTCACAGGTCCCTTCTCTCCTATCCAGTCCCTCCCAGGCTCTTACGAGATCACTCATGTGCCACCTCTTTCTGATTCATAAAACATACGAAGGTGGAGAGGCCTTACTTGACCTTCAGGCTTGGAGGTGGCACCCACCTGCTGCTGCTCACCCAGGGATGCTGCTTATCAGCTAAGCATTGGCAGAGAGCATCACCTCTCTGTGGTTTAACAATTGTGATGTTGTAGTATTTTAAGCCCTGCTTACAGGGCCATCATTTTGCTAAAACTTTCTGGTGACACTAATCCTCACAAAGATCCCAGTTATCCTCCATTTTACGGAGAAGAAAATGGAGGCTGAGATGGTAAAGGACAGATGTGTCGGGCTACGTGGGATGATGGTGCTGCATTGAGCCTGTCAAGCCCTCTGCTGTCTTAGTGACCACAGTTGCTTTGGCTGCCAGCCAGCCCATCAATTGCCCAGAAGTCCACTTTTCTACTTCCCTAACCTTTGAGGTGTCCCACAAGTGCCCAGTTCTCTTTGGAGACCATTCGTGCCCCTTTACCTCTAGTGGGGCCTGAACGTTATCCCCGCTGGAGCAGCGCCATCCTGGGACTGTTCACTCTCATTGGGGTTTCCTTTGCTGTTTGAAGACCATTGTTTCAAGGACTGTCCAGAGAAGTTTCCCCAGTCTAGCATGTTTCACGGTGTTCTGAATGGGCGTGCTGTCATTTGTCATCAGCAAGGCCTTAATTGCCAGCGAGAGCTCCGCAGATCAAGTTAAACAGATAAGACCCTCACTACCATCTGAGGCTTGACAAATGCCTAGTGTTTGTTCTCCAACTGCTTTATCTCTGTAAAATGATATGCTGAATTACTGTGAGCTAACTGTTGTAGAAGGAATTTTCCCTTAACTTATGTAAACTGTCTGGTTTAAACAAAAAAACAGAAAAACCTTAACAGTTGTGGCCCCACAAGTCCCACACTTTGCCTTCCCCAAGACTAAGGAACCTCTGTCCCGTTCTCCACTGTCTATTCAGCATCCAGCAGTTTCCTTCATTTTTTGTTTTGAAAAATTAATACATCCACATGGTAAAACATCCAACATCCAACAAAGCATACAATAAAAAGGAACCTTCCAATGGGGGTCAAGCTCTGAAGCCCTCGTCCAGTTAATCGCTGCTATCTGTATCCTGTGTATTCTTTCAGAGCAATTCTATGCATTTACAAGTTTTTAAATATGTATATTTATATATCTATTTTTAATACAAACAGTAGCATTCTATACAGTGTTCTGAGGCTTGCTTTTTTTCCACTTTGATATTTTTTGGGAGATTGTTCCAGACATGTGCACTGGCCCGGAGTGACAGTTGGAGCTGGCGGCACAGTTCCTCGTGTGCAGCAGTAACTCACAGCAGTGTGTGGATGAGTGAGTGAGCATGCGTGGTTGGATCAGTCTGATGCGGAGGCACCGCCAGTTCTCCTGCAGGCTCACCTGATCAAGACGGGGCCTTTGTGGGGCTCACTTGCGTGGGTCTGGGCTGCTGTCCCCCTCTCCCCCCACAGGTGCCACGTCGGCCGCAGGAGGTGGGCAGCTGGAGGAGAGAAGGGGCCTAGGACCCAGCTCCCACAGATGTGGTTTTCAGGTCCCCACTCCAAATGCCTTTCTTAAAAGTGGGAAATGATGTAGCACTATTAGAGAAGATGTGGGACACGTGCTTATGATCTTGTCCTCGTCCCACTGCAGTTTTCAGTTTTGTCCGCCACTTCCCAGTCTTTGTTCAGCACGCATGGTGTGAAGTTTGTGGTGTAACTGTAATAAGAGCGGTTAACAGTGAACATTTCTGTGTGTCTTTCTATGTCTGCTTTTAATACAAACAGCAGCAGACATTCTCATAATCTCTTAGTCTCAGAACAACCCTACAAGATAGATAACTGTTGTTATTCTTTATGCGACAATAAAAATGAGATTCAGAGTGGTCGAATGAGTTCCCTCAGGCCACACAGCTAGCAGGGGTAGAGCTGGCTTCACAATGGGCTGTGACCAACATTACACTGTCTCTGATTTCATACTGTAGTGTTTTCACTTAACATCACGTCCTGAATATTTTCTGTGTTTCTACCTGGCCTTTACAATCATTTTCAATAATTGAAATCACTACCATCATGGCAAGTTAACATAATTTACTTAACCATTTTCTGTTTAAACTTCCTACTTCACCAGTGAAATGAAGAGTGATGGGCATATAGCCTTTTACTTTTGCAGAATTATTTCCTCGGGTGTGCTATATTCCAATTTTGTCCTGAGTAGTCTCAGTGGAGAAAACTGACTGGGGGTCAGAACCCTAGGTCCAGACTCTATGTGACAAAGTCACCTGACCTCAGTCTTCCATCAAATGAGGTTTATGTCTTCGTATATCTTTGGTTTTTGTTTTTTGAGACAGTCTCACTTTGTAGTTCAGGTTGGCCTCAAACTCACAGTGATTCTCCTGCCTCAGCCTCCCAAGTGCTGGGATTACAATATGTGCCACCACACCCAGCGCTGCTTTTGCATATCTTGAGCTTGGCCAGATGCTGTTTTCTCATTCCTGTATGTGTTTAAAATAGAAAAGACTTTCCCAAAGGCAAGAGTTACACTATGTTTTCTCTTTTCCTATTTACTTTTTCTTTTTCTTTTTTTTTGTGGGTACCGGGGGTCGACCTCAGGACCTCGTGCGCCAGCAGGCGCCCGTGTCGCTGAGCGATATCACCGGCCCTTTTTTCATATGTGGGTTCCGGGAGTCGAACTCAGGACCTCTCGCTTGCCAGGCAGGCGCTTACGCCGCTGAGCCATCTCACTGGCCCTTTCCTATTTACTTTTGCCCTAGTTATATACAAAAACAGAAGATACTCCTCTCTTCAGCATTGTCACTTTTATTTGCATTTATTCCTATTTCTTTTTTTTTTTTTTTTTTGTGGGTACTGGGTGTCGACCTCAGGACCTCGTGTGCCAGCAGGCGCCCGTGTCACTGAGCGATATCACCGGCCCCTTTTTCGTATGTGGGTTCTGGGAGTCGAACTCGGGCCCTCGCGCTTGCCAGGCAGGCGCTTACGCCGCTGAGCCATCTCACCGGCCCTATTCCTATTTCAATTTACATCACATTTATGTTTTTCAGCTCTTTTATGACCATTTGTTCTGGTTCTCGTCAAGCCTTTCCACGTCTGAACTATTGACAATTCTTAAGCATCTTCCAATCCTTCTGTCATCCAGGCACATTATGGAACTATCTACAGCTCAAGATATATTCTTGAGCTAGTTCATTGTGTCATGCACTGGCCTTTAAACATGCTTTTAAAAAAAAAAAAAATTTGCAAATTTAAGATGTTTTTAGTGCACAAATACTAAAAATCAAAAAACATTTCACTTACCATACGGAAAGTGGAGCTCAGAGGATGTGGTAAGGGAAGAGCCCCCCTCACAGTGACAGTGGGCCTGTGGCACCAGCTTACTTCAAGGGTGGACATGTGTTACCTGGACAGCAATTGTTCAGATCTCCTGGACCCTCTAAAGTTGAAGCACATAGCCTTTGTCTCTATATTCTGTGAAAATGGAGACAGCTTATTGTGATTTTGATGTGTAAAGAGAATGATCAAACTGCTATGTGTGGCAACTCACACCAGTAATCTCAGTATTTGGGAGGCTGAGGCAGGAGGATCGCCAAATTCAAACCCAGCCTGGGCAACTTACTGACTTAGACCCTGTCTGAAAAAAAATTAAAAAGGGTGGTTGGGGCATGTAGCTCAGGGCTAAGCCCCTCAGCTCAATCTCTCGTACTGCAAAACCAAACCAAATCAACCCAAACCAAAATTCAATCTGCTGTTTGGCAGGCCAGGAAGCCATGCTGTTTCCAGACCCCCTTTCAGTCGTAGCCAGGGGGCGCGTGTATGCAACTTCTACTTTCTCCTGGGGTTTTCTGCTCCTTAGACCAGTTTGCTTGGAATTTTCCCTTCCTCCCTCATGCATAGATAGGACTGGCTATTTGGGGATATTGTAAGAAACTCTTTGCCTTTGGAGGAAGCTTCACATTTCTTTTCTAGACTAGCTCTGTGGCGGGCTTGGGAAATGACAAAATGGGAGAAAAGAGCCAGAGGTTGGGGGCTGCAAGCGAGTGTGCGGGGGTGCAGTGGGGGTGGTGCTGGTGCTGGTAGCAGGGAGAGGATAGAGGCTGTGGAAGGGCCAGTGTGCAGCTGGGGGTACAGTGCTTGCCTACATGCAGGAGGCCCTGTCTAATCCCATTAACGCACCCATATGCACACATGCGCTTGCACACACACACACAGATGCAGAGGAGGAGGGAGGGGACTTAGATTAGGCAAAGGCTGAAGCTGGAAACCATGCACTTTCAGGACAGTGAAGGAGGTGGCTTGACTTATCAGCATCCCTTGAGGAGAGCAGAAATCACAGCCACTGATGCTGAGTGGTGGGCAATTTCTTACCCAAATGAGAAGATTCTGCTGTTGAGGAAAAGGAGAGCGGAGATACAAAGAGTTCATAGAAAAGGCGAGAAGAGGCTGGCTCATCCTGTGCGGAGAGGCCTGGCTGGAGCCCTTCAAGGCTTGGCGAGAGTGAGTCTGGCCCAGCCCAGCTGACTTGATAGCTGCCCCCAACCGCAGCACTCCCTCCTCACCTGCAAAGGGCCTAGACTTGTGGCAGCCCACGTGGTGTCAGAGCAGGGGGCTGGGGAGGACACCTGGGCAGGTGGGGCAGCTCTATCCTCCAGTCCCTAATTCCCCTTCCAATCAAACTAGAGTCAGGGGTGGCTTCTTGTTGCCAGTAATCCTTTAATTGGTGTCCACTTACCCAAGCACAGCTGTGGCCACATCTCCAGTCCCTGGACAGGAGCATGCCTGGGTGGCTCGCCCACCCCGGGGCGGAGGCTCTGTCTGCTTGGAAAGAGGCTCAGCTGTCTGAGCAAGAGCTGGGTAGTTCTGGGAGGGAGGTCAGATGGGTGTCAAGAGTGCTGCAGGTTGGTGGCGCAAGGTGGTAGCTTCCCATGCATGGGCAGCACCAGCCGAGACCAGGGCTTCGTTCAGCTCAGAGCTAAAACCTTACTTTAGAAGAGTGGAAGCCGGGCGTGGTGGCCCATGCCTGTAATCCCAGCACACAGGAAGTCGAGTTCAAGACCAGCCTGGGCTACATAATGAATTCAAGGCCAGCCCGAACTACATAGAATCTCTTTCAGAAAAACAACCTCCAACACCACGCAGGCGCAAGTATGTGCGCCCATGCGGGAAGGAGTGGAATCAAGAGAAAAATAAATTGGGCACAGTGGCACATGCTTGTAATCTCAGTACTCTGAGAGACTGAGGCAGAAAATCACAAGTTCAAGGCCAGCCTGGGCAACCTAGAGACTCAGTGTGTCTCTGCCTCAAAAAGGGCTGGGGGCATAGCTCAGTGTGAAGGCCCTGGGCCGGGGAGGGACCTGGAGGGGTACCTGGCACTTGGCTTGTCACGGGTCTGCAGAGCATAAGGAAATCCTCTTTGAACTTTGACCCCAGGCCTGGGTCCTGGCTTGTAGAAAAAGCCACCTCAGCATGAGTCAGCTTGAATGTCAGAAAGCACAAGACCTGGAGAGTCTGCTGGCCAGAGTGAAGGTGACAAGAGCTGTGCTTCCCTTTGTCCTGAAGAGTGCCCATGGGTGGCACAGCTGTTCCTGCTCAGTGGCCACAGGCAGATGTGGGCAAAGGGAGAATCTTACTTTGTGGGGGCTCCCAGTGTCCTGCTTCCACATGCTGTGGAAGAAACTTGTTCTCTTGAGGTCAGCATTTCTACATCTTTGTGGGGCTCTTGGACCAAAAAAAAAAAGCTGGGCTTCTGCATGGCCTCAGAATGGAAAATACACGTGAGAATGAAGAGGGTTCTGGGGAGGGGCACATTCTAGTCCCTGGAGATGCTGTCCCTGGGCCCCTGCGGCAGGGCTGCTTCTTCCTGACTGCTCAGATTGGCCCCTGCCCTGTTTCCTCCCCTACAGGCCCCTGGGGCTTTGTGTTCTTGCCCTCACTTCCCCATCCAGCCAGTGGACCATGCCTGTCTCCCAGACCGGGGTTGCTTCACTGGTTTGCGCTTGATGACCTGTTGCTGCTGGATTATGGAAAGGTTCCCTTGGGCTCTTTTGAGAAGTTGGGCAGCAAAGGGAAGGGGATATACCTCAGGGAAAAGCAAACCTTCAATAACTTTATAAGTTCTGGGGAGGAGCCGGGCAAGGGCACAGGAGGCTGTGAGAGCAAGCCTGGGAGCCCTGGAGGGCTCTCACTGTCCTCCAGAGCTGATGCTCTTGCCCTGTGACCCACTCTTCCCTGGGTTGTGAAGGGACTGTTGAACACTGGGAGGGAGGAAGGTGAAGGGGAGGCTGGAATCTGGTTTGGAAAAGTTGCCATAGGGAAAGGAGAAGGTCAGCTGGGGAGATTGGGAAAGGATGGCCACACCCTCGGAGGCTGGGCTCAGGCTGGACATCAGGAATGGTGGCCTCTGTAGAGGAGAAGCAGCCCACAGCCAGGCTCCAGGAAAGCACCAGCAGGGTCAGCTAAGCAGAAGGTCCAGGGCAGGTGACATGAGATCCTGGGAGCAAGTGTGAGGTGTGATCAAAAAATACAGTGAAGATTTAAATTTTAAAAATGTATTATGGGCCGGTGAGATGGCTCAGTGGCATAAGCGCCTGCCTTGCAAGCGCGAGGGCCCGAGTTCGACTCCCGGATCCCACATACGGAAAAGGGGCCAGTGATATCGCTCAGCGGCACGGGCGCCTGTTGGCGCGCGAGGTCCTGAGGTCGACCCCCCGGTACCCACAAAAAAAAAAAAAAAATGTATTATGGTAAAAGACGCATTGCCACGAATCCTCCTCAAAATCCTCTCTCTTGCTTCAAATATACTCATCCATCATTTTTGCCACTTTCCAAAGCAGCTCTGGAGGCCTTCTCTTGTGTTTTTTCTTGTCTGCCTGGATGCCCTGAATCAATTTAAAACATGTATGGCAATTTCTGTCAAAAACATTATAGTGAGACCTCACCCACCTTATTCACTGGATCTAGCACCATACAACTTCTGGGTCTTCCTCAAAGTCAAAATGACCGTGAAAGGGCAACATTTTGAATCAATTTAGGCCATCGAGGCAACCAGGATGGCACAAACAAAGACATGAAAGAGGGCTTCCAGAGCTGCTTCAGAAAGTGACAAGAACGATGGGACATGTGTTGGAAGTGAGGGGGAGGATTTTGAAGGGGGGCTCATGGCAAAGTGTCTTTTACTCTAATAAAACCATTTTTTTTTTTTTTTTTTTTTGAGACAAGGGTCTCATCTCACTATATAGGCCAGGCTGGCCTTGAATTCAAAGCAGTTCTGCCTCAGCCTCCCAAGTGAGTGCTGGGATTACAGGCATGCACCACCATACCCAGCTGTCTAATAAAATTTTAAAATTTAAACATTCACCATATTTTGTTATCACACTGCATACAGTTGAAGTGACCATCTGCTCCCCACTGTGACTCTGTATATATGGGGCGGGTGGGGTGAACCAGAGAGGCCAGGGAGGGATGAGGGTAGGGACTGAGGGGGCAGGGTTTAAGGTGTGGAACTGCCTGACATCGGTAACAGGGTGGCAGTTTAGAGGTGAGGATTTCTTGGTGGGCACTTGGTGGGCTGCTAGAGACAAGGGAGTGTGAAGGTTTTCGTGAGGACAAGGCTGACGGACCTGCTGCCAGGTGTCGGCTGTGTCATCGAGCAGCTGGGGTGGCACTCAGGATGAGATACCATTGTTTTCATATGTTCAGGGGGAGGACAGCCAGGGTGTGGGTGGCTCCTGAGAGCTAATCAATACTGGGGGGGCAGCAGGTAACATAGGCCATGCTCAGCGCTTCACAGAAGGCCCCCTTGTGACTTTCGCTACCGTGTGAGAGCCAGCTGGGCCGGAAGGGGAAGAGATGGCACCGTGTCACACACGGGGTGTGGTCACAGCCACCTAGACATTGGGGTGGGGGGACTGAGGTGACAGGGCCAGTGTCACCCCCTGTCACGCTAAGTACACTAAGGGTAGCCCATGATTTTTCTACTACAAGCATCCAATTTCCTTTGGGGCCCCAGGAAGTGTGAAATCACTGAGGCTGAGGCAGGAGGATCCTGGGACAAAGACGTGTTCCCCTAGGGCTCATCTCCTTTCAGACTGAATAGCAGTTGGTAGACTCTTAACATGGTCCTCATTTGATGACACCACTTTACATATGCTGACTTTTCTTGCTAGACTGTGAGCTCAGAGAGGAAAAACATTATCCACCTTTCCACAAGTGCCTTGACACACCTTGTGCAGTTTTGCCCCATCATCAGGAACTTGGTTGAAGACAGAGAAAGTTGGTTTGAAGAGCTGGGCATGGTGTGAACACCTGTAATCCCAGCACTCTGGGAGGTTGAGGCAGGGGGATTACAAGTTGGAACCCAATTTAGAGCTCAGTGTGAAGGCCTAGGGTTTAATCCTTTGTAACTGGAAAAAACAAAACAAAACAAAACAAAACAAAACAAAACAAAACAAAAACCAGCAAGAAGCTGGGAAGGACGGGTTAGGGTTATCACTGGATGATAGGGGCAGAATTCAGAAAGACCTAGACGAGGAAAGGGTACATGAGAGAAAGAAGATGAGATTAAACTGAAAACCAGAGTAAGTTTTGTTTTTTTGTTCTTGTTTTGTTTTGTTTTTGAGACAGGGTCTTGCTACATAGTCCAGGCTGGCCTTGAACTCACTTTGTAGCCCAGGCTGGCCTCCATCTCTTGGTGATCCTCTTGCCTCAGCCTCCCTCCCCTTGAGTGCTGGGATCCCAGGTATGCAGGCGGACTTCCTGGCACACAGATTCTGAGGCAAGTTGGAACTGCCACATGCAGGGAGGCTGGGGACAAAGGGACATCAGCAATGAGGCCACATCAAAGTGGGGCCAGGTCCTCCCTCCTCATGGCAGGAAACTCAGCCACAGGAGGGGCTGCTTCTCTTCCCCATTCCACTCCTGAATGTTCTGGTAAGAACTTCCCTTGGTGCCACTTGGGCCTGTGGTGAGGGCAGTGGTGGACCAGGTAGCAGCTGGCTGCAGCCACGGTGGGATGGAGTAGGAACAAGACAGGTGCTGTTAGGAGGCATAGAGGGGGGACATTTCCTGAAGGAGGGGCTGTGGTCCCCTTGGAGGACAGCAGGGTTTGTACCCTCTTTGCTTTCCTCTCCATCCTCCCAAAACCCCCAAATCCTGCCCTTCACTTCTGGCACACCTAACCCATCATGCTTGGCCACACGTCTTTTACTGGAATAATTAAAAAAAACAAAAACAAAACATTCACTGTTTTTTTTGATCACCCCTTGTATGTCCCCAGGGCTGTTCCCAACACCAGCGTGGCTTGGACACAGTTGTAGTCTTGGTGGTGGCCGAGGGGTGGTGGTGGGGGGAGGGAGGGACAGCAGCAGGTGACGCAGGGCTATAAATAAGGGTGGCTAGCCAGGCTGGGGCAGCAGCCGGGCGAGGCGGGCAGGCAACACCATGGGGTCGCGCAGGGTCCCTGGGTGGGGCGTAGGTGGACGGGCAGGGGGTGACACTGAGGACGACGGGCCTGTGTGGACCCCCAGCCCAGCCAGCCGCAGCTACCTGCTCAGCGTGCGGCCTGAGACCAGGTGAGTAGCTCTGCCCAGGGACTGGGGTGGCCACAGATGGGGCAGGATGGGACCTCTTCCCACACTCTGCCCACGGGCTGGAGGCCTGGGGCAGGATTGGGCCCCAATAGTCCCTGTGGGGGCCCCCCTAGCCCCTCAAGGCCCTAGGGTCTCAGGCCTAAGGCCCCACTCGATGCCCCAAAGAGGAGCTGGGCCCTATTTGGGGCTATGTCACAGGGGCCCCAGGCTTTCCTTATCTCCCACCCCCTGCCCCGCTGTCCCCAGCCACTGGATGCAGATTCCACAGGGAGTGATAAGCATGGCCGGGGTGGCTGGAATTCCTGGGGCTGGAGAGAGGGCACAGGAAGGGGACTGGGGGAACTGACTGCCTGAGTGGGGGCCACCTCGCTCGGGGTGGGACAGTCACCAGCAAGGAGTTAAATTGTGTCTTAAATAAGGGTCCTCCTGGCCCAGGACTTGGATCTGGCAAGAGGAATGGGGTGAGGGGCTGCCAGGGACAGAGGGCTTGAAGCTCAGCGAGCCATGTCGCCTGGTGTTGGGGGCTGGGGCTGAGGTGTGGAGGGAGGGGAGGAATTGAGGGGCCCTTCGCTGCTTTTCTAAGAGTGGCAGAGGGGTGGAGGCTGCCCACAGACCAAAGGATCCAGACACAGGCGCTCACAGGCGCCCGGACACGAGCCACACACCTTGCCACCGAGACATACGCTCCTGTCTCATTCGTGCAGCTCAGTCCCCTCCCCTTGGCAGCCGTTTTCCACAGGGAAATGTGACATTTGTCTGCTGGGACTGGCCCTGTGTGTCTGGCCCAGCCTCTAGCTTTCTGGGTATTATGCGGGAAAGGAGCGCTCCGGCCAGCCTGTTGAGAGCCCCTCGCTCTCTGTTCATAAAGGAGCACAAAAGCAGGCAGCAAGGACGGTCAGGAAGAGTCCTGGGCACTTCCTCGTGGATTGGCTGGTCCTGTTGACCTTGGAGTTGGAAAGGTTCAAATGTAACCGGAACCTGTTTCTGCATAAAACTCGTCAAATGATGTCACATGTCTGGGGCAGGGCTGAGGGCTGGTGTTAGTGACTGAGTGAGACTGCACCAGGCCCCCAGTGCCAGGAAAGAATGCCCCTTCACCAAATCCGGGCTCTGTGGAGACATCAGCCTCAAATGTGGACATTATTCCCGTCCCCTGGGAAGCTCACTCCCTTGTGGGCGCCTCCCGCTTGTCACAGTGCTTATCTGGGCTTGGCCACCTGTGTCTAGCCTTTGTTAATACCAGGGGGACGGGAGAGGAAAAGGAAGCAGGGTTCTCGCCTGCTGGTAGCAGCGATGGAGGGGAGGGAGGAAGGGTGGATTGGGATGGACAGAACGGGAGGGCGGGGGGTAGGGGCTGTCAAGAGCAAGCTGGGAGGGGACCCCAGCTGGCTGGGTGGCGCAAGGGATGTTTTCATGGCACCCTGGGTGAGCTCAAAGCAGTGTGCCCGCCAGAGGGCTGGAGGTGGGAGATGTGGCTGGCTTGAGTCTCCTTGGAGCTGCCCGGGGGTGCCCTGAAAAGGCGTCTCTTTCCTCTGGGTATTTGGTGGGGCACCACAGGAGTGTGCTTTGCCCCTGCAGTGTCTCACTTCCAGCCAGCTGGCCACAGACCCCCAACACCTTCTGAGGGACAAAGAGCCAGACTTGTTTGGTCCTTGGAGCAGCCTTTGGCCACGGAGGGGAGACTGGGAATGGGCTGCTTCCGGGAGGAGGCAAGAGTCGGTCCCAGGGCTCTGCGAGGTCCGACTTGTGCTGGAGGAGGTGACTGCGCAGTCTGTGGTCCCCTGGAGATGGGGAGGGGGCCCAGACAGGAAGAAAGAGCTGAGCCCTGGCTGTCCCAGGGTCCTGACTGGGAAGCAAGTTCTGTCCCCATTCACTTTTGGCTCCAGTGTTTTCTGGGTCTAACTTTTTTTTTTTTTTTTTTTCTGTTTGTTTGTACTGGGGATTGAACCCAGGGCCTTCATACTGATCTACATCCCTAGCCCTTTTTTTAATTTTCTATTTTGAGACAGGGTCTCACTAAATCATTAAATTGCCCAAGCTGGGTTTGAACTTGAAATCGTCCTGCCTCAGCCTACCAGAGTGCTGGATTCGCAGGCGTGTGCCACCATGCCCAGGCTGTCATGGAGTTCTTGAGTCATCATTTGAATGGTCCCTTGCACCAATAGGCTGCCCCTGGGAGCTGATGGACGGCTGTGCAGGTGGCTGGGGCGCTATTAGCCTTGGTTATGGGTCCAGACTCTACTTCCCCACACGCACCTCACCTCCCCTGCCTGTGATGTCCTGTGGAGGGGTCTCCATTCCTGTGTCAGGGCAAGGGTATCTCAGTGCTCACTGAGGTATGAGGCATGCCTCACCCCTATAGGAATTGGGGTTCGGGGATGTTGGAGGAAGGTAAGGAGCTGCAGCTGATGGGAAGCCCTTACCACGACCTGGCTGTTGTGGGACACCCTCATTTCATGGTGGCCCTGGTCCAGGGGGATGTGGGGGACAGAACTGTGATGTTGCTACAGACTGCTCTGAAACAACCTCTGCTCTTCTGTTTGGGTTAGGCAACTTGCCTGGGGCTTTTAGGGAAACTGAGTCACCAGACCAGGACTTCTTTTTCTTTTCTTCTTTTTTCTTTTCTTTTAAACAGGAAAATGTTTTAGTTGGCAGTAAAGAAAGTAGCTTGCGGAGATGACAGAGATTAGGGTGGCCTTTAATGAAGAGTAAGAAAACTAGGCAAGGATGCCGGCTTGAGGAGCTGGAGGGGTGCACTCTGAGGAAGGGTCAGACTGGCCCATGAACAAGGAGAGGGGACCATTTTATGGGTAGCTGCTGGGCTGGGGTCTGGGTGACCATTATCTCAGGCCTAGGCCAGGACTTCCTCAGGACTTTTGATGACCTGGATGTTTGCTTCTTATGAGGAGAACTTTCATTCCTTCTGTGGAATGAAGGTGATGTGAAAAATTCTTTTTTTCCCAGCCTGTGCTAGTTGGACCTCACTAGCCACATTGAAATCATATGCAGCTTTATTTTATTTTATTTTTTGCAGTGTTGGGGGTGGAACCCAGGGCCTTGCACATGCTAGGCAGGCCCTCCCCACTGAGCAGCTTCCTGTCCCATGAAGAACTCAGAGGCTTTCTGCCCCAGCATTTGATGCCTAACTCTGAGCCCTGAGAGGCCATTAAATGGGGGGCTCCCCACTCAGGGGGCACTGGGTGGCCTCGCATCCTCTGAAGAATGGAGTCTCTGTGGGCTGGGATTCCCCCTGCCCCTGCGGCCTGATGGGAGAGGCCAAGAGGGCAGCCATGGGACCTGGACAAAACTGGGGCCCGCTAGCTGGCCCAGGCCCTCACCGTGGGCCAGTGAACCTCCACTTTCCTAATGGGAAATCTGACTTCCTCCTCCTTCTCAGGGACAAAACCCAAACTCAGAGGAGAAATCTCACCGTTCTGAGGAAGCTTATGGTCAGGAGAGGATGGAGTCAGCCTGGGCTTTGGAACCAAGGGAAGCTCTGCACACACAGCCCCGAGGGTTTGTAAAGCACGGAGCAGAGGCAGCTGCGCCCTTCGTACCCTCTTTTCCCGTTTTCTCTGGAGCAGCAGCTCCCTCTGGGGTGCAGGGCCCCTCCTGGGTGACAAATGTGTTTTCACTTCCTCCCCACCCCTCTCCCCCCACTTCCCTTGTTTTCAGAGAACAGCTGTCTTGTGCCCTCGCATGCCTTGCACTTTGCTAGGAGCCAGATTCAAGGCTGGGTGGGCAGAAAGGAGGGAGGATTTTCCAAGCAGGGAGGACAAAAGTGAAGGCTGTGGATGTGTGGAGTTAGGAGCAGGTCTGGCTGCAGTGGAAGCCAAGTGTTGGGAAAGGAGAGAGAACCCCAGTTGTAGGGGGGCTGTGAGCAGATCAGGAAGGGCCTTGAATGCCTAGTCGAGGTGTGGGGATTCCCAGCATAATAGCCGGCGGGAGACTTCTGCCTCCTGTGCAGAGGAGTGGTGTCAGAAGAGGGCGAAAGAGCAAGACTTGGTCATCAAATGTGGAGCCACGAGGCTCTTAACTCAGAGGATGGCAGCAGGGATAGAGAGAAAGGGAGAAAGGCTGCACGTGCTGACGCCTGGGTTTGAAGGGGGAGGAGCCCAAGATGGCAGGTCTGGAGCTGGCCTCAGTGAGCTGAGCGCCTCCTGGCTCCTGCTGAATTAACTGCTCTGTCTTCCTTCCTCCTCCCCTCTCCCGGCTGGTCTGCCTTGCTTGTTAACTGTACTTTAACCCACTAATGGTGGGTGTTCTCCCGCACCTGTCAGAGGATGTCCAGGAATGTGGCTCCCTGTCTCCCAAAAGGCGGGGAGCTGGAGCTGGGCTGGAGCTGCCCTGGCTGGCATGCCGTGGGCTGCAGACCTGGCCCAAGGCCCCCTCGAGAGGGCAGATCCACATGCCCATGGCGCTCCTTTTTCGAAGTACAGCCCCGGCCTCCTTCCTGCCTAACTCTTTTCCTGGACTCGGCTGCTTTTAACCAGCTTTTGGTTTCAGAGATATCAGTGTCCGATGGTGAGGCCGCTTGCTCTCCGGAGCAGGCCAGCTGAGACAGCTGGTCCCTTTTAATAGAAAGGCTTTTGGGCCCCAGATGATGGCAGATTAATCCTTTTCAACTGTTGTTGATTTCGCCTCCTGGTCTCCTTGCTTTTTGGCCTAATGATTCCATTTGCTGTCTCTTGCTTAGCTTACCAAGCAGCCGGCTGTCTCACCCCAGCTCTGGAAGGTAAACGCACCCTGCATTCCATTCTGTTTCTCTGACTGGGCCCTGAGGGGCCGCTGGGTGAGGCTCTCACACTAACCGGCTGCATGGGGCGAGGGGAGGCGGGGGTACTCACATGAGCATGGGTCCGCAGGGATCAGGGTGACACTTGCATGGCCCGCCAGGAAGGGGCACAGGGACTCAGGAAGGGACATGTGGGCAGGGGTCCCTGAGACGCCTGCAATGACATCTGTGTGCCCTTGGACAGGGGCTACAGGGACAAAACAGGGAGCCACCAGTCACATGACCCATCTCTTCCTATCCTAAGTTTTCATGATTTTGTGACCACTTATCTAGGTTTCACACCTTAGCTAGCTATCTTCTTTTCATCATGGTCCCTGCCTTTCATATTTTTTTCTCCATAGCCTCTTATATTCTCCTTTTCCCTCCTCTTTCTCTGAGTCTCCTTTCCTTTTACTCCTGTCCCTGCCTGTAGACCATGGAGTCTATGAGACCAGACAATACCACACGCCTGGCCTCCCTGTTGGTGAATTCCTGAACCCTCTGAGCAAGCCACGGCCAAGGTTTGCGGGTTGAAAGACTCCTCTTTCCTCCCAAGCTGGGCACAAGGCTTTATCCCTCGCTGAACCAGTTGTTACCATCAAAGTGGGGACATTTCCTGGCTATTTCCCACCACTTGGGCCCCACCCCAGACCCCAGTGGATTTGGGGAGAGCTGGCTACAGTTTCTTCACACAGAGGGAGCTTTCTGAGGCTAACGGGCTTCTGATAGCTCATCACCTCCACAGGCAGAATCAGCCCCCCTCTGGTGTCCTCAACGAGGACAAACACGCAGGAAACTTGGTCCTGGCTGGCCCCCGGGTGGAAGAGAATTCACCCCCACTAGTTCAAAGTAGAGACCATTTCCAGGTATGTGTGGCCCTCAGTGCTTCCTAGGGGACCCGGCAGAGCACATCCACATCTGGATGGTTTGGAAGAAGGGACTGAAGGCTGTGGGACAAGAAGAGTGACACCCCGTGGGATAGAACAGTGTGTGTAGCGACTCTCGCTGTTTCCCAAATGCCTCCCAAGTCACTTGCTCAGAGTGAGGGCCTTCTTTCCTCTAGCCCCATTGTTCCCTTGGCTTCCCAGCCTAAACATTGTTTATCATACAGTTTAGGACTGCATACGGAGGTCTTCAGTTTTAGAGGATGAATGTTTTTTTTCCATTCAAAAGGGTGGCATACTCCTGTCATCCCTGCACTCGGGAGGCTGAGGCAGGAGGATTGCTGGGAGTTCGAGGCCAGCCTGGGCTACATAGCGTGACCCTGTCTCAAAAAAACCAACCAATGAACCAGCAACCACACAAGCTAACAAACAAACAAACAAACAAACAAAAAACAAAAGGAGAGAGGAAATAAAGTAACTACCAGTTGTTGTATGTCTAACAGGAGCATTCATCTCCGTAATTTTTTTTGAAGTAATTTCTTTGTTTTCTCACTTACCTAGTAGTTGAAATGATTTTTTAAAATTTTCTTTCTTTTTTAATGCAGTACTGGGGATTGAACCCATGCCCTCACACATGTTAGGCAAGTGCTTAACCACTGAGCTCTACCTCCAGTCCTTTTTTAAATTTTTGAGACAGGGTTTTACTAAGTTGCCTAGACTGGCTTCAAATTTGTGATCCTTCAGCCTTAACCTCCCAAGTAGCTGGGATTACAGGCATGTGCCATTGTGCCTTGCTGCTGAAATGATTTTTTCTTCCTTTCTTTTTTTTTTTTTTTGTGGGTACTGGGGGGTCGACCTCAGGACCTCGCGCGCCAGCAGGCGCCCGTGCCACTGAGCGATATCACCGGCCCCCTTTTCGTATGTGTGTTCCGGGAGTCGAACTCGGGCCCTCACGCTTGCCGGGCAGGCGCTTAAGCCGCTGAGCCATCTCACCAGCCCTCTTCCTTTCTTTTTATTTTATTTTATTTATTTATTTGGGTTTTTTTGAGACAGGGACTTGTTGTGTAGTCCAGGCTGGACTCGAACTCACGGCAATCCTCCTGCCTCAGCCTTCTCAGTGCTGGGATTACAGGTGTACACCACCATGCCTGGCTTCTTTTTGCTTTGCTTCACATTGCTTTGCTTTCTCTTTTCCTTTTCCTCCTTCTTCTTCCTCTTTTCTTTTTTTTGGCACTGGGAATCAAACTCATGACCTTGCGCTTGCCACCTTCCTCTTCTTCTGTCTCTCTCTTTTGTTTCTTTTTTAATGGCATTGGGGATCAAACTCAGGGGGACTCTACCACTGAGCTACATCTCTAGCCCCCCTCTTTTGACTCAGGGTCCCCCTAAATTGCCTGGGTGGGACTTGAACTTGTGATCCTCTTGCCTCAACCTCCCAAGTGCTGGGATTACAGGCATAAATTACCCATTTTGAAATGATTTTCTTAGTCTTGCCCAAACTGCTTCCTACCTAAGACCCTAAAGTGAATATTGGATCCAGGTTCACATCCATGGATGAAGTAGGATTCAAATTATGTAGCGAGAAGTTAATTAGGGATATTATAAATGAATTACAGAATCATAGAAGCTGGATTACATTTGGCCTGGCAGTTTCTTGAAAGTGTTGGTTGAGATTTGGCACACCCCACAGTCAGAAATCGCTGTCAATGGACAGCAGGAAGGAGCATGCCCAGATGTTCCACTTCCTGAGGGCTCAGGGGGTTGATGGCCCAGGTCCCAAGGGATGCTGTGCTCTGCATGGCTCAGAGGGAAGGAGGAGATGTTTTTGGGGCAGGTGACTTGTGGGTGGGAGGTACAGTGTCTCACACAGACCCAGCTCAGGTTCCGGTGTGCGAGAGGCTGGGGCTCCCATTCTGGGTGGACTTTGTGGGGTGCTCTTGCCAACTCCCTGAAAGCACAGTGGAGAAGCTGTGGCTCCTGGCTTGACCCCCATCTGCCCAGAGCTGTACTTGATTCCAGATGCTCTTCCTGAGGAATCCACCTCTCTCCTCCAACCCATGTCCAGAGTAATATTCCCAGGACAGACACCCCAAACGCGCAGTGTATGGGGCTGTCCCTGCTGTTGCTTGAGCTCCCACAAACTATGTCCACTAGTGGTGGAGTCACGGGCAGGTAAACGTCACCCTTTGGGGACTGCTCCTTCCTGAGGCTGAGAAGGCACCTTGCGGTGACTTGGCATTTTCACCGTTCCTCCTGCTTGGTTCATCCCCACATCCACGGTCCCCCCGCTGCTCACCAAGGGGAGGGCGCCGGGCACTGCTTGTGCACCCTGCAACCTGGCTCTGTGGTTGCACTTCATGCCTGAGCACACTGTGGCTCTGCTGGCCCAGGACAGGGCTGGCAGGGCGGTTGCTTCCTGTGCCCAGAAGGAGTGGGCTGTAAGCCCTGAGCATTGTCGGTGAGTCTGCTGGGCTCAGGAAGCCTCCCAGAAGTTGGGGAGCTGTCACAACAGAGAGTCCTGGCTTTTGTGGGAGTGGGTCCATGGCTCGGTGGTCCTGCCAGCTAGTCCTGGAGCTCCCAGCTCAGTGTCCCTTCAGCGTGTGGCAGCCAGGATGGTTCGGGAACCATAGTTGGTGCTGGTTCGTAGCCCTGTTTGGGATCAGAATTCATTTCAGTTTTTTCTTTTTTTTGTACTAGGGATTTAACCCAGGGCTTCGTGCATGCTAGGCAAGTGCTCTACACTGAGCTAAATACCCAGCCCTTTTTAAAATTTGACTTTGAGACAGAGCCTCTCTAAGTGGCCCAGGCTGACCTAGAACTCATGCTCCTCTTGCCTCTGCCTCCTGAGTAGCCGGGATTATGGATGTATACCGCAGCTCCTGCCTTAAGTCTCTTTTCTGATTCCCCTATGAGTGAGAGACCCGTTTTGGGTCTAGACCCCTGGGATCCACTGGCATTCAAAGCAGTGCAGGAGCTTTGCTTCAGAGCCCAAACTTGGGCCTTTGGAAGTTGGCTGGCTTTTGCCTCTTTGGCATGAACGGAGGCTCTGCCCACTCATGTGTGTCCCCCAGGCACAGCTTTTCTGGAGCTGGAGGTGGAGGGCAAAGCCGGGCCCATGAGGATGGGATGGTGGCTTAGGCAGGCTGTCCGGCACGCTCAGGAGCTTGGCTGGGGTCAGTGGCCTATTGTAATGGCTCTGGGTCAAGATTCCATTCCCAGCCTGGTCAGCAGCCTGGGCTCCCCTGAAGGAAGACTTGCCTAGGGTTGGGCAGACGTGGTAAGACCTGCGCTGCTCTGGGCAAGGTCAGGCAGTAACATAGAAGGCGGGTGAGGGCCACTCTGAACAGCTCTTTGCCTTTCCTAGGAGCACCTTCTGCTCCATCATTGCGCAGCTCACAGAGGAGACACAGCCGCTGTTTGAGACCACGCTCAAGTCCCGGGCTGTGTCCGAGGACAGCGACGTCAGGTTCACCTGCATCGTCACAGGTACCTTGGCACTGTCTGTATGGTTCGTGCTGGGGCCTCTGCATGGAGCGGGGCCGAGGGGGCTGGGGTACATTGTGGTGGGCGGCGGGCCATGTGCAAACCTGTGCAAGGCGACATCGACTTTCTTAGCTTTCTCTCCAGCTCAGTCTCCCTTGCGGGCAGATGTCGCTTTCTCCTCCTCTGGAGTCACACATACCCAGATGTGTCCTCAGGAAGGTTTCCTCACCTTCAGGGACCACATGACTGGTGACATGGCCTTGGAGGCCACTACCTCCAACGTGTTACAGTTGAGTGGCTTGTGGCTTGGGAGCGTCTGGTCTGGGAGGCAGTGACATGTGTGACACTGGGGCAGACCCTGGAGGCAAATGCCTGGCTTGGTGTCCTGGCTCAGTGTCCAGGGTGTGACACTGAGAGGGCTGTGGAACCTCACGGCCACCTGGGCCGTAGAGCGGGGATAATGCAGTGTGAGCTTCGTAGAGGCAGGACATTGAGCTGATACATGCAAAGCATTTATGGCAGCACCTGGCTGCGGTCAGCGCACATGAGTGTTGGGAGTGAAGAGCGAGTATTGGTATTTTGCCGAGCTTCATGGTGGTGCCTGAAGCAACAGCTGGGCAGAACTAGAAGTGCTGTACCTCGGAATGGGAGGAAGGGCCCTTAGAATCTGGGAGGCTGGCTCCAGGCCTTGTTGTCTCCCACACCCCCAGCACAGCTGCCCATGGTGCCACCTGGCTACGCAAGGCCTGTAGGACACCTGTCCTCCCTCTGCAGATGCCCGCCCCTCCCAGTCAAGTGGCCAGTGCTGGGGTCCCAGGTCCCTCCAAGAGCCTGTGATTTGGATTAGTCAAGTTTCTGGGCTGAGGTCCCCCTCCACCAGGACTTCTGAGCACCAGGATGAGGACACCGCCCTGGGGACAGCGTTGCCTGCACCCTTACCTTTGCGCAGTGTGACATGTGTCGCAATGTTTGTCTGTTTCCATTGTGGTTGAATTCTTACAAAACCCTGTGAAGTAAGTGCTATTATTAGTCAAATTTGCAGAGGAAGAAACTGGAAGCAGCAAGGTGACTGGGGAGAAGGAGATGCTGCCTTTTGCTGTCCGGCGCACTGTTTTCTCACCACCCTGTGCTTTCTCGGGCTGCTTTCTCTATTTGTTTTTTGTTTTTTTTTTTTCCTCCCCCACTTCCCTCCATATGCAATGAAAAAAAAAAAAAAAAAGGAAAATGTGTTTTACATATACTAATGTTTATACTGCAGGCAGAGAGAAACCTGAGATGTCATAGAGGTGCTGTGTCTGGGTGGGGCATAGGCAGGACAGGACCAAGGAAGTGGGTGCTAGACAAAGGACTAAAAGCAAGCAGAAGGGAAGTGCCTGCCTAGGGTTGGGAGGAGTTACCAGCTGGCATAAGGCAGGTTAGTGATGTCATGAAAAACTGGAAAAAGGGAAAGAGAGAAGGGAGATAACTCTTTATCAAGAGAGGCTTCACTTTGTGGGAAGACAGTAAAAAGGAGGCCTCCCGCAGTTGCTGCTTATGCCAGAAACAACAGAGGCATTTACTGTAGAAGAACCCTGAGGCCCTCACAGGCCCTGAACCCAGTCTGGAGAGCTGCTGCTTTAACATAGTATGGTATAGCCCTAAAGAAAGAGCCTAGCCCGCAGTGTGTCCTCCTCCACCCAGGCTCCTATGCATGACATTATCTTGGGTCCCTGGCCCTGGGGGTCCTGTGAAGCAGCCAGGCAGCTGACCATAGCAGCTACTTCAACCCAGTCCTGTGACCCAGGCAGGAGGCCCCGCCCACCCTCCGCAGCCTGGAAAGCATCCGGATATCCCACCCAGAGGGACTGGGCCAGAAAGAATGATAAGTACTTAATGATAATTTAAGATAATGCAAACTTACAAAACTCAACTGCCCAGCAAATACACAAAAAAGAATCAAACCTTATCAATGCAGAAAACCACCAAGCCACGAAGATGAACAAAAGAGGAAGGAAAAAGGATATATAAAACAACTAAACAAAAAGATAAAAAGAATATATGTGTTTATTTATAAGTAATAACTTTTTTTTTTTTTTTTTTTTTTTGTACCGGGGTCGACCTCAGGACCTCGTGTGCCAGCAGGCGCCAGTGCCGCTGAGCGATATCACCGGCCCCTTTTTCGTATGTGGGTTCCGGGAGTGGAACTCGGGCTGTCGCGCTTGCCAGGCAGGTGCTTAAGCCACTGAGCCATCTCACCGGCCCTATAAATAATAACTTTTAAGGTAAACAGATTAAATTCTTCAATTGAAAGATATAGATTGGCTGAAGGGATAAAAATTAGGCCCAACAATGTACTCCCCATGCCTGGTGCTTTCTCTATTTGGAACATCTTTCCTCCTCGTCAAAGAAAGTTAGACTTTAGTTTATCAAAATATATACATCTTTTGAGGCTTCAAATTATACCCAACTTCTAGCCAGGACTGGTGGCACACACCTGTAATCCTAGCACTCAGGAGGCTGAGGCAGGAGGATTGCCATGAGTTTGAGGCCAGTCTGGGCTACACAGTAAGTTCAAAGGCAGCCTGCACTGCATAGCAAGACCCTGTCTCAAAACAAGACAAAAGGAGCCGGTGAGATAGCTCAGCAGCATAAGCGCCTGCCCAGCAGGCATGAGGTCCTGAGTTCGACTCCCGGAACCCACATAAAGGAAAAAAAGGGCCGGTGATATTGTTCAGTGGCACAAGCGCTTGCTGGCAAGCGTGAGGTCCTGAGGTTGATTCCCGGTACCCACATAAAAAGAAAAAAAAAAAAAGACAAAACAAAAGAAACCCCACAAAAAACTAAAAAATATATGCAAATTATACCCAACTTCTATATTTATCAAAAAGACCAATATGTCTTTCCTGAAGCAACTGTTCTCAGCACTCAGCTCTCTCTTGGCATGTACTCATCTCCACAGTGCTGAGTAACACAGCAAAGCTTCTAACTGGTGAGTCTAGGGTGTTAAATGTTCTCTATTGCCTTCCTGTTATTGTAGGGTAGGAATTAAGTCTTTTATACCATCATTTTCTCTGTGTCTCATTTGTCTTCTCCATACAGTTACACCATAATTTTTGCATAAGTCAACGTTTATTGTTTGCCTTAGTATGCCTATGTGATATTTATAATGGAATATTGTAGTAGACAACTATATTATACTACAGTATTATGTTACATTATAATCATACTGTATATGATTATGTATAGTATATATTTATATTTCTGTATATCCAAATCTGTGTATATATAGCATGCTATACTATAATCATACTATATATGATACGATATATGATGATATTTTTTCTTTTTGAACTCAGCACCTTCATATTGAGCCACATCTCTAGCCCTTTTCTAAATATTTTATCTTGATACAGGGTCTCATTATGTTCCCCAGACTGGGCTTGAATTTGCAATCCTCTTGCTTCACCCTCCCAACCAGCTGGGATTACATGTGTATGTCACCACATCCAGCCCCAGTAGCCTCTTTCTGTAAAGTTCTTAGTTTTTTGAGACTGGATCTTGCTATGTAGCCCATCCTGGCCCTAAGTCGCAATCTTCCTGCCTCAGCCTCCCAAGTGCTGGGATGACAGGTGTGCACTGCCACGCCTGGCAGCTTCCTGGGCCCTATCTTCCTCCTTGATTTCTTCTCTTGCTTCGTTGAAGTGCTGCCTCTGGTAGTTTCATCAGGTTCCGGAGGTGGTGCAGCAAGCAGAGGGCATTGTGTGCAAGCTCGGACCTGATTCCCCCTGAGTCCTTCTGCTCTAGCGTGGCTCGTACACGGTGTCATGTCTCTTAACCTCTCTCTCCTATGATGGATTTCCTGCTTTTAGCACTCTACATGTTCTCTTTCTCGATTTATATTCTTGTTTTGGTAGCTTCCTGGAAAGAGTGCATGGGAAATCAATGTCAGACTCACTGTGTCTGAAAATGCCGCTTTTACCACTTTACTCCTAGTGGAAAGTTTGGCTGGGTATAGAATTCTAAATTAAAAATAATTTTTCTTCAGAGTTTTAAAGACCTTGCCCTACTGTCTTCTTCCTTCCAGTGTTGCTGTTCAGAGTGGGAAGGCGGATTAAGCCTAATTCTTTGCAGGCGACCAGTTTTTCTCTCTGGAAGCTTAGAAGAGCATCCTGTTACCCCGTAACGGTACCCTTTGATCTCTGGTATTTCAGTTGGGAACTGAGATTCAGCCTTTAGTTCTAGGAGATTTGATGTTTTAATGCTGATTTCCTGTTCCTGTTTTCCTCTGTTCTACTTTCCTGAATGCCACTTTGGATGTCTGTTCCCAGGAACTTGTTCTCCTATTTTCTCATCCTCCCCTCTCCTTTCTTCTGTCTTTTGGCTCTACCTTCTGGGAGAGTCTTGGAGCATTTTGTTCCCAGTGTCATCATGGGAATAAGCTTTTCCCTGCTTCAAGCCCAACCCACTGCAGTAAACTTTCTCCCCGCATCTTGTGATTGCCAGCCCAGGTCTGCAGCGTCACTGATGGGACGGTCCAATCTCCACACCTCATCCTCTGTTGTACCTTTCCTTACTCATCTCTGATATTATGCAGCAGATTAGGAAAGATTAGCATAGGGTGTCCCATAAGCAAGCCCTTTCCAGCCACCAAGGAGAAAATGTAGACCATAGGAAAGGGGAAGAGTGAGACAACAAGATGCAGAAGGTTCTAGGAACTAAGGAAACAGAGTTAGAAATTGGGTCTCCCCAGCCTGGAGAGGTGGCTGGTGAAGCTATGGCCTCCCTGTGACACTGCCATGCTGCCCCAGCTCATCCCGTGGAGACAGAGTGGCCACAGGTACCATCTCCCTCCCCTGGCCAGTGGTATTCCTTAAATAGGCTGGGGCAGGCAGCTGCCAAGGACCCACCAGACACAGGGGACTGGTGCTTTCCTGGGGGTCAGGGCCTGGTCTAGGCATGGAGAGCACCTGCCTCCGCCCCTGCTGGTTGACCGGGTGGGACACACTTGGGGGCCTGCAGGAGGGACGAGGCTCTGTGAGTCTTCCCCTGAGGCTGGGCTTGATGGGCCTCAGAGGGCTTCCATCCTGAGACTGCATCTCTGTCCACGGTGGCCACCTCCACCACTGTCCTCTGCCCTGCTGCACATTCCCTGCAGGGCTGTGCCCAAATGTTGGGTGGGAAGCGGAAGCATCAGCAGGAGGTAGATGGGAACAAGGTGCTGAGTCTTCAGAAAGAACCAAATTTCCACGGAAATCCTTTTCAGAGAAATAAGTCTAATGTGATGACCGCTGGGAGAAAAACTCATATATTAATATCAGAACTCTCATTGGAAAGAGCACTGGAAAAAGGAAAAGGAAACCCAGGGCTGTGACACGTGCCAGCTGTGTGACCCCGGGGAAGTCACTTAGCTTCTCTGGGCCTTGTTTTCCCTTTGTATAAACTGAGGTTTAAAAATTTGCCATTTTAGGGCCGGTGAGATGGCTCAGCGGTGTCAGCGCCTGCCTGGCAAGTGCAAGGGCCCAAGTTTGACTCCTGGAACCCACATACGAAAAAAGGGGCCGGTGATATCGCTCAGCGGTATGGGCGCCTGCTGGCACACGAGGTCCTGAGGTCGACCCCCGGTACCCACCAAAAAAAAAAAAAATTTGCCATTTTATAGCAAAGAGGGACTTGAATGCTGGCTGTTTTGCTTCTTCTCTAAATGACTTCACCAGCCTTGATTTCCTCTTCCTTGATTTCCTCCAGCCTTGATTTCACCAGCCTTGATTTCCTCTTCCTTCAGTTGAGGGTTAGGACCAGGCACCCCTCCTGGGGTTTCTCTGAAGAATAGATGAGATAATACATGAGGAGGGTTCAGCTCAGTCTCTGGCCGTCAGTGAAGCTGCCAGTGAACATCAGCAGCTGTTCGCACAGGGTTGTTCTGAGGACCAAATAAAGTTCCGTATTTGGAAGTTTTTTGGAAAACCTGCATTTCCAACTCTTCTCCTCCTGAATCTGAGTTCCTCTAAATGGGGAATGGTTGGGAAGAGGCTCTGAGTTGGGTGTCTGTGTTGACCCTGGGCTGTGAAGGGGAGGTCACAGGCTGTGGGGGCAGAGGGCTCAAGTTCTACTGTGTGCACGTGTGTGTGCAGGCACCCCTGCTGTGAGCACACACGTGTGTGCAGTCTACCTGCACCACCAGGCTGCTTTTTGGGATTAGCTTGAGAGGCCCAGGGGACGGGCACTGCACTCTGTTGCTGTGAAGCCCTCAGCTGCCCATGGCCCCACTGGCCGCCCTGCCCCCACCAGCCTGGTGTCCCAGCAGCTGGGGCCATGCTGGCTGGTCACGGGGTGGGAAGCCCTGCCTGGGTCTGGTGGGATGAGATCATCCCATGGGGCGGCAGGGACACCTGTGCTGGCCGGGGCCACATGCGCAGTGATGTAATCAGGGGCTTTAGCTCGCAATGGAAACTCAGGGCTCACTTTTCAGTCAGCGCTTCTCAGTATTCCTGGGTGGCCAGCCACAGCCTTCCCCTGGTTCCCTGTGCCAATACAATCCCCTGCATGCACAGTGCCCCTCATGCCAGGCTGCGGTCCCCCTGCCCAGCCACCCTGCCCTGCCCCTGTCCACTCATTGCCTCCCCGTGTCTTGTGCTTCCAGCAGGGTTTTACCAAGAAGCTCCTGTGTGTGTGCGCTGTCACAGGTGGCAGGCACAGAGCCTTGCACAGACAGGGGCAGGAGAGACAGGCCGGAAACCAATGCCAGTGCCGTGCTGTGCAGATGGCATCAGACTTGACATCTGGGGAGGAGCCGATGCTGAGCCCCATCTCCCGCAGTTCTGTGTATCCTTGAAGTCTTGTTCGAGTGCTGCTCACTCCGAAGACCCCCATGTACCTCTCGCCCCAGTCTCTGCCTCCTGAGGTCTTCCATATAATCTGTAAATATTTGACGAGGGTTGATTCTTGATTCCCTCCCAGGCATGATGCTAGAAGTGGGGACAGAGCTGGAAATAGCACAGATAAGTCCCCACTGTCCTGAAGCTAACATGCTACCCTGAGTGTGTTGGGGGTGAACAGGAGGGGCACCAACACACTCACAAGGCAACACACTCCTTGCTCATATGTCAGGAGGAGTGTGCTTCATAGAGGGGCAACAAGCCTATCAGGAGGGACAGGAAGCACTGGAGGAGAGTCGCTGCCCTTGGGGTGTGGGGCAGAACGGGAAGGTGCTGGCCATGTCAGAGGTGAGTGGCAGGACCCCAAGGCTGGGGTGCTGGGAGCAAGGGAGTCAAGCAGCGCAGGAAGGGGGCCCGGGCCTTAGGCTGTGCGAAGCCAGGTTCTGGATTCACAAGTTCACGCTGGCTGCTGGGCTGAGGCTGGGGCTGCTGAGAGGCCAGGGTGGCTGTGGGGACCTCAGTGAAACCCAGGTGGGAGAGGATGGTGGTGACCAGCTCCTGTAGCTCTTCCCAAGGGAGGGCCAATAGGATTGCCAGACCGAGAGGCTGTGAGAGGAAGAAGGGACAGAGGGTGGCCACCGTGCCACGGTTGGCCCATGCTATTAGAAGGATGGCACATGTCCTGAGGCCCATGGGGCAGGCAGGGAGAGGAGCTGAGGAGGTGGCTCACAGCCTGCTAGAGCGTCAAGTGCCCATGCAGCTGTGGGCTCTGGGATCAGAGACAGGTGGGCAGGGAGAGGCTGGGCTAGACATGGAGAGCCGGGAGTCGCGCGTGTACGGCCCTTCACAAGCCAGGCCAAAAGTCGATCCCTGGGTTGTGAGTGTGGGTGGAGGCTAGAAAAGGGCCCCAAGCCCCGAGGCCTGGGGCCGGTTTGGGTGGTGAGGGAGGACCACGAAAGAGCCCAAGGGGAGAGGCCCATGGTGCTGGGGGAACAACCGGAGAAGGAAAAGCCTCCCAGAATTGGACTTATGGGGCAGACGAGGTGTAAGAACTGCCCTTGGCACTGGCCTTGTGCAAGTCATGGGTGTCCTTGACAAGGGAAATTCTGGTGCAGTGTTGGGTACAGAGGCCTGGTTGGAGGAAGGGAAGTGATGATAGCAAGTACAGCCAATTCGTTATTATTATTATTATTACTACTATTATTATTATTATTTGAGATGGGGTCTTGGTTTATTGCCCAGATGTGATCCTCCTGCCTCAACCTCCTGAGTAGCTGAGATTATAGGCAGGTGGCACTTTGCCTGGCTCTCAAACCAATTTTTTTTTTTTGTATTGGGGCTCAAATCCAGGGGGGCTCTACCACTGACCTACACCCCTACTCTTTTTATTTTTTATTTTGTGACAAGGTATCATTAAGTTGTGCAGGCTGGCCTTGAACTTGCAATTCTCCTACCTCAGCCTCCCAGAATGCTGGGATTATAGGTGTGCACCACCACACCAGCTTCAGACAGCTCTTTTAAAGAACTATCCTGTAAAGGAGAGCAGGAGCTCTCCTTTGGCAGGAGCTAAAGGAGGACATGGAGCCAAACACAGTTCTTTTAAGGAAGGGCGATGGTACAGAAGCTCTCGTACTGCTGGAAATTGTACAGTAAATAGAGTGCAGGGAAGCAGGCAGAGCGAGAACGAGTGCTGCAGAGGCGGCCTTGATGGGGGAGAGGAGTGTGGTTTATCCACAGGCTGCAGGGCAGGCACAGCATGTGCAAATGCCAGGCACCAGACGTGTTGCTCTTCTGCATGGGTGCCGGTCTTATGTTTTCTACCGTGCAGTAAGTTCCTGAGAGCAGAGACTGGGCCTTCACACTTGCATGTGTGGGAGTGAGTGTTAGGAGTCTTTGATCTCTACCAAGTAATGCTGGCCAGTTGGAGTAATCCAGCTCAGGAACTTGGGGTGAAAGAAGGAAGGCTCTTGGCAATGATGGCTGTGGAGGGGCTGGGGAGACCTCTGAGGAGGGGGCCCTCACTATAATTGAGGTTGTGGGATGAGCCACTGTAGAGAGGGAACAGATTACTACCAGTCAAGGATTCCTGGAAATTCCATACTTCTCTTACAACCAGGAGGCTAGGCGATTTCTCCTCCATAGTTTTATTCCAGTGTTCAGCTGTGACAGGCTGTAGTTTCTAAACATCAGCTGAGCCGTACAGGGAACCTGCGGGTCCAGCAGGTCTGGGGTGGATGGTCTGGGGCAGCCAGGCCTTTTGTTCTCTCCTCCCACTGTTTTAGAACTCACCTTACTGCAACTCAGTGTCCTACTTCCTCCTCAGGGTACCCAGAGCCAGAAGTGACCTGGTACAAGGATGACACAGAACTGGACCGCTACTGTGGCTTGCCTAAGTACGAGATCACTCACCAGGGCAACCGCCACACCCTGCAGCTGTACAGGTGAGGGGAAGGGACGTGGCAGACACTCTGCCCCTACCCCAGGGCACGGAGTGTCATCAGTGAAGGTGGCCAGACTCCCTCTGGAGTAGAGGACAGGGTCCTGCGCCCAGCTGAGCCACCTGGTGAGCCGTGTTTGCCTTCCAGGCCCTGGGATCTCCTGAGGCCAGGGAGGGAGGATCTCTGACAGCCACAGAGCTGAGAGCAACCCCACCGAAACATTTTCCATGAGGTCAATAGCCGAAAAAAGCAACTGAGTCACCATTACTTCACAAGGGGCCGTGTTGGTCACCTGCTTCCAAAGGGAGCTCTCCTGAGCTCTGAGTCTAATCCCTCCTGGGACAGCATGACCTTGGGCAGGTGCCATCCTCCTTTGGCTTCCGTTTCCTCCCCCAGAATGGAGGGTGTGGTGGGAGGTGATGTCTAAAGTGGGCTGTGGCACTCACCTCACAATCCTGTCTTTAGGTGTCGAGAAGAAGATGCTGCCATCTACCAGGCCTCTGCCCGGAACACCAAGGGCATCGTGTCCTGCTCAGGGGTCCTGGAGGTAGGGACCATGACCGAGTACAAGATCCACCAGCGCTGGTTCGCCAAGCTGAAGCGCAAGGCCGCGGCCAAGATGCGGGACTTGGAGCAGAGCTGGCGGCAGGGGAAGGAGGCACCTGGGGAGGCCGAGGCGTTGCGCAAACTCAGCCCCGACCGCTTCCAGCGCAAGCGGCGCCTGAGTGGACCAGGGGTGCCTGTCCCCTCAGCCCCGTTCCCACCCAGGGAGGCTAAGGATGAGGCCCCGGAAGCTTGGCAGGAGGATGAGACAGAGGCTGCTCATCACCCCGGTTTGGGCCTGATCAACAGCTTTGCTCCCGGTGAGGCGCCCACCAATGGAGAACCTGCACCAGAGAATGGTGAGGACGGGGAGCATGGCTTGCTGACCTACATCTGTGAGGCCATGGAGCGGGGGCCTCCGAGAGCCCCCCAGAAGGAGTCTGGAGCCAAGAAGAAAAGGAAAGATGAGGAATCCAAGCCAGGGCTAAAAACACCAGAGTCGGAGAAGGCAGCTCGAAGTCACCACTCTGCAGAAAACTGTGTCCCTTCGGACCAGCCTGCTTCCAGTGGGATGCAGGGGCCCATGGGCACGGAGCAGGTTCAGGCCCAGTGCAGAAGCCGGGCAGCCCAGGGGCCTGGGACCCCTGGGACAGATAGTGTCAGGAAGCCAGCCCCTGCTATGGGCACTCAAGACAGGGCCCACAACGCCCCTGCCCAAAGCCCTGCCCAGGCCCCAGCCACTGCCCCAGCCCCAGGCCCAGGCCAGGAGGAGTATTTCTCCCTGAAGGATGCATATATGGAGAACACCCTGGCAGCCAGGCCTCAGGGACAGGGGGAGCCCCTGCCCCCTAGTGTCAGGGCACCTGCAGAGGGTCCTCCTGGGAAAGTGACCATCAGGTCCAGAGGTGCTGAGATGCCCACCAATCCTGGCCAGCACACTCCCTTCTTGGCCCCACAGCCTGCTCGGCCTTTCAACAGGAAGAGATTTGCCCCTCCGAAGCCCAAAGGGGAGCCCTGCCCTGATAGCCAGCCCCCCTCTTCCTTGAATGGAGCCCTGGATAGTGGGGCCCAGAGCTCTGGGCAGGTCCCACCTCAAGCCTCTGCCCAGGTGCCCACACCTCCTGCCCGCCGGAAGCACAGTTCGAGGGACAGCCCTGTGCAGGGGCGAGCCAGCCACAGGCCTCCACCAGCGGTGAGTGGGGTGGGGGCTGGGAGCCCCTCTGGGAAGCTGACCTCATGGAAACTCTTGCTGTAACAGCCTGGCAGCCAGCAGCGGGGTGGGGGTGAGGGTTATTTATAGCAGGGGTGGGGAGGGGGGAGTGCCAGCCAGGAGCAGGGACCACAGGCATGGCTCTGCTCAACCAACTCCTGATGCCAGGCATGCGGGCAGCACAGCCTGATGTGGCTCTCTCTTCTCAAGTGTGAGAGTTCACAGCCAGGGGACTCTGCTGGGGGCGGGGTGGGGGTGCTGGAGAGTATTCCATGGTTGGGCTGAGACTGGAGTTTTGTGGGGTGACTGAGCAACAGGAGTGAGCTGGAGTGTGTGGCATGTCTCAATCTGGATGCTTGTTAGAAGACTTTAAAAAATACTTCGTGTCCAGCAAATGCTACTTTAATCTGTGTTTACTAAGATTTTGGAGTCAGGTATATCTATGCAGTGCTATCAAAAAACATAGTGAATGTAAACAATTTTAAAAAGAGATTTATTACAGTAAAAGACACATTGCTATAAGTCCCCCTCGAAAACTCCCCCTTGCTTCAAATGCACTTATCCCCTCATTCTGACCACTTTCTGAAGCAGCTCTGGAAGTCCTCTTTTGCGTGTATCTTCAGTTGTGCTGTCACAGCTGCCTCAGTGTCCTGAATCTATTCAAAGTGTTTACTTTTCATGGTCATTTTGACTTGGATGAAGAGCCAGAAGTTGCATAGTACCAAATCTGATGTATAAGGTGGATAGGGACACACGGTAATGGTTTTCTTGAACAGAAATTGCTGTAAATGTTTTGAAGCCATTCAGGACATCAAGGCAACTACTTGAAAGACACTCAGGAAAGAGGACTTCCAGAACTGCTTCAGAAAGTAGCAAGAATGATGGGATAAGTATGTTCGAAGCAAGAGGAATATTTCGAGGGAGATTAATGGCAATGTGTCTTTCACTGTAATTAAAAAACTATTTACGTATGTATTTTTACAGGTACATTTAAATATGTATTTTTGCTCACATCTTATCTATGCATATTTGACTGCTTTAACAAGGTGTGATCTTGGGCTGCTCCTAAAATCAGACTGATAGTACTATTTCATAAGGTATTGCAAAAATTGGGCTGCTTAGCACAGGGCCTGGCACACATTAAGAACTAAATGAATAGACACTGGTGTAAAGTATTCCCGTGGTGGGACACAGAATCAAACCACTTTACTTGGGAACCAGAGTGCTGCTATTTTCTGGGGAGCAGGTGGCCAATAGGGAAAAGATGATGTTCAGTGTGGAGATGGGGTAGTGGGGTGTCTGCTTGTCAGGAGAATGTCAGCATTAAGGAGTCAGGAGAGCAGGATTGAAAGGACCACAGCAGGGTCAGTATTTCATGCTCTAGGGATGGAGAGAGGACAGGATTCCCCAGGGGTTTAAGGAGACAGGGATTTACAGCATGACGGAGAGAAGACAGGATTTCCTATGAGTTGCAGGAGTGGAGGTGGGGTACGTAAAATAGATGGGACATATTTATACTAAGAAATATGGTTGATAGTTAATGTGGAATTCCAGCTTAACTGGGGGTGCTGTTTTTCTTTTTGCTAAACCTGGTGACCCCAAGTGGAGACAGCCTCTGACTATGGCAGGAACTAAGATATGACAGTTTCCAAGTGTGGCAGAAACAGGAGCCCTGGGTCCCAAGGTGGAGGCTTTCTGGAGGGAGCAGTGATCCACAGCAGGGTGGCCTGGGACGGGTGGTCTTGGGACACTGGAGGAAGGCACTTGGGCAGCTCCATGGAGGACAGAGGAGCTTCCCCGGGGGAGGACTTCAGTGGGGAGGGAAGATGTCTCAGAGTGTGCTGAGATCAGACTGTAGCCTGTAGTTCAGAGGGTTAGGAGTAGGGCAGCGCCAAGGCCCTCAGGCCCAACTCTGGAAGCTGCTGGTGACACCTGGCGCACTGTGTTGGCCATGGTGTGAAAAGTTTGCGGTGGCCCAGGAAGCTCTGTGGGCGACTCCACGTGCCCAGCAGCCCACGGCTGGACTACAGAGCCTTTCCATACAGATGGCCCTTGCAGGTCCTGGGAGCTCATTCAGGAAGAGAGCAGGCTGGCTGCCAAGTCTGTGGCCGACTCTGGCCTCTCTGTCTGGCGGCCTCTTCCTGCCCCACCCCCCGGCTCCCCTCAGGTAGGGAGCCGCTCAGGCACTGCAAGCACCTGACAGGTTGTACTCGTGGGCTCTGCCTCTCCTGCAAAGACTTTGTGTGGTTTCTATTTGATTTTTTTAAACTTTAAAACATTTTGAAATCTACCTGTGAAAAAATATATTCAACATCTATGCACATTTTAAAAGTGTTGCTTTATAGTGGAATACAATTGATTGGGTTTTCATATTCATACCTTACCAAATCTTTTTTATATCCTGCTTTCTTCATATTATTTCATGATAATTTCCCCGTGGTTTGTTTTGTTTTGTTTTGTTTTTATCTTCTGAGACAGGGTCTCATTATGTAGCCCAGGCTGGCCTCGAACTCTTGGTGGTCCTCCTGCCTCAGCCTCCCGAGTGCTGGGATTACAGGTGTGCGCCACCACACATGGCTCCCCATGGTTTCTAAGATTCCTTTATGGCTATATTCTTTTTGTTGTTTGCTTTTTCCAGACAAGGTCTCCCTATATAGTCTAGGCTGGTCTTGCACTCTTGGTCTTTCTGCCTCAACCTTTTGAGCAATGTGATTATAGGCATGTGACACCATGCCCAGTTTTACAGCTGTTTTTTCTTTTTTTTCTTGGTCTTTTTGAGACAGGGTTTCACTATGCAGTTCAGGCTGGCCTTGAACTCACTTTGTAGCCCAGGCTGGCTACAGTGATCACAGTGATCCTCCTGCCTCAGCCTCCCACGTGTTGGGATTACAAGCGTGCAACACCATGCCCAGGCACAACTGTATTTTATATGGCTTTATAACAGCGGTGGCAAACCTATGGCATGTGTGTTGTTTGTTTTTCTTTTAAGACAAGAGATGTTTGGCTGGTGAGATGGCTCAGGGGCATAAGCACCTGCCCAGCAAGCACGAGGCCCTGAGTTCAACTCCCGGAACCCACATAAAGGAAAAAGGGGCTGGTGATATCACTCAGCGGCATAAGCGCCTGCTGGCAAGCATGCGGTCCTGAGGTCGACCCCTGGTACCCACATTAAAAAAAAAAAAAAAAAAAAAGACAAGAGATGTTAAGGTATGAGTTGTTTTTTCTAAACTAAAACTTCAGTATTCAGGTTTAATTGCAGTGTTGGCACTTTGTGATAAGTAAGTGGGTTTTGGGTTGCAGTTTGGGCACTCAGTCTCTAAGAGGTTCACCATCACTGCTGTATAAGATGCCATAGTATGAATATTTTAACCACTTTTTTCTATAATATTTAAGCTTTCCTTGCCAGTTCTGAGGTTAAGCATTTTTCTTATAGAAAAAGTATCTATATTTTTTCTATTTTTTGTTGTTTGCATTCTTTCATTTAACTTTTAAATTAATCTAGAATTTATTTGGGTGTATAGCACAGCATCAATCTCTAGCTTGCTTTTTTCAAAATTTTGTTTTTGTTTGTTTGTTTCTTTCTTTCTTTGTTTTGAGACAGAGTCTCACTATGTAGCCCAGGCTGGCCTTGAACTTGCAGCAAGCCTCTTGTCTCAGCCTCCTAGTACTGGGATTACAGGCGTGCGACACCACATCTTGCTGTCTGTCTGTCTGTCTGTCTGTCTTTTTTTTTTTTTTTTTTTGTGGTACAGGGGATCAAACCCAGGGTACTCTACTACTGAGCTGCATCCCCAGCCCTTCTTTTAGACAAGGTCTTGACAGTTATCCAGGCTGGTATTGAATTTATGATCCTTCTACCTCAGCCTCCTAGAATGTTGGGATTACAGGTTGCACCACCATGCCTGGCTTGATTTTTGATGAATAAATGGACAATTTCTTCCAAATCATTTGTGGAATATTTAACCCTCATCTATTATTTTATAATTCTTCCTTTATAGACTAGTTTTTGTATGCAACAGAGCCCATTTTAGTTTCTACATATACATTGATCCTAATCTGCTTGTTGATACTTACAAGAGACAATCTTCAATTTTTTTATTTTTATTTATTTATTTATTTATTTATTTTTTGTGGGTACCGGGGGGTCGACCTCAGGACCTCACGCACCAACAGGCACCCGTGCCGCTGAGCGATATCACCGGCCCCTTTTTCGTATGTGGGTTCTGGGAGTTGAACTCGGGCCCTTGCGCTTGCAAGGCAGGCGCTTACGCCGCTGAGCCATCTCACCGGCCCAAATTTTTAATTTTTTAATTTAAAAAAATGTAATGATACTGGCATTTGAAGCCAAGGCCTTTGGATGTTAGACAAGTGCTCTACCATCAAGCTGCGTCCCCTGCCATCTTTGATTTTGAGACAGGATCTTGCTCAATTGCCCAGTCTGGCTTCAAACTTATGAGTCTCTTCTCTTAGCATCCTAAGAAGCTGGAATTAAAAAGTGTGTGCCATGGCACCTGGTTTTTAATTTCTTTCAGTACTGGGGATGGAACCCAGGGCCTTCTCACTAAGCTATATCTCCAGACCTTGTTATTTTTTATTTTGAGATGGGGTCTCACTAAGTCACAAGCCCAGGCTGGGCCTAAACTTGTGATCCTCCTGCCTCAGCCTCCCAGAGTGCTGCACCACCATGCCCAGCTCTTTCTCTTCTTAAACTCTGCTGTTTTCTTCCCAGCAGGTCTCTTATTTGGGGTAGGAACTTTAAGGGGAGCCAGTGCTCCCTTCCTCTGTCATGATTTCCCTTCCTGAGAATAGGAAGCATTTTTGGAAGGTTGAGTTGAGTCTCCCTCTTGGGAATGGGTGAGGAACTGATTCTGGAACTGTGACGACTTTGATTATACCTCCGCCTGAGCCGTGATATGTGGGTAACGCTTTCCCTGGGCAGAAGCAATCTCACCCAAAGGCAGCTGGTGAGTGGAAACTCACCTCCAACATCCTCAGCAACTGATTTTCAGTACTCTAACCTGAGTTTTTTTTCTGAGCCCGCCCCAGATCTCTGGAGCTGAGGTACAGGAGAGTGGAGACGCAGTAGGATGCCTGTGTGCTGAGCGTTGTGAGGAGACAGTGTAGGTTCAGGACAGGTTTGCTGAACATCTGGAGACCCAAGAATGCCTCTCTGGGAAACCCTACAGGTTCTGAGGATAATCCTCTCACAGTGTGGAGCTTTCCCTCCCACAGTGAAGGCACTTTGGTTGCAGGAAATACATCAGCGTAAGTATTTTTGGAGAGCTGTTGAATAGAGGGGCTTGAGGAGAGATGTGATCCTTGCCTTGAGGAATTATCTCTGGTACTGAGGGGACAAAACTCATACCAGGAAATAGGTGCAAAGAGGATGCAGTGAATGCTAAGTGCACTGGGGTTCCAGAGAGGTCTGGGGTCATAGGAAAGCATCCGGAAAGAGGCCAGACTGGTTGGTGGCATGGATAGGAGTTATTACTAGAAAAACCATATTAGAAAAGTATTGAATAGAATTTAAAATAATATAACAGAACGCTCACGATATCCCCAGATAGGAAGAACTTAGATAAGTCAAAGAGAAGAAGGAAGATATTCTAGGAAGGATGAGTGGTAGGAAGAAAGGAAAGGTACTGGGCTAGACAGGAACTGCAAAAGTGACCTGTCTTCATTTTAATGCTCAATGCATGAGAAGCTTCTAAACTTTTTCTTCCCATCTATGGCTTCTGTTCTGCTCTTTTCTTCTCTCTTTTGCATCAATTGTAACATTATTTAGGGCCAGGGTGGAACAGAAAATGGGAAGAACTAATATTTATTGAATATTAGCCTCTGTGAATATTGGCTTAGATAATTGAGGCCAACTTTACTACTGAGGACAGCTGGAGACTCTGGGCAGAATATGAATGTTTCTGCTTGAATGTGCTGGAGAGCTAACAAAGCAAAAGATTACTGGGCCAGGATCTGGGAGGAGCTGGAAATCGAGGATGGGGAGCTAGGCCTTTGGCATGATTTTTTTCCTGGGGGTTATTTGCCATGCTGGAAAAGGAGAGTGAGAGATGGAGCAGGACTTTGGACAGTCTTATGGGATTGAAGAGGCAAAAATTGGAGTCCGTGGTCTCAAGAGTGGAGAGCCCTCAGGGCTTTGCATTGGAACCTTGGAGGTTTGCAACCTGAGAATTAGAGGAAACAGAAGTAAAGGACTCTCACAGGTACTGAGGTATCGGTGAGCTCTGAATCATCTTGGTGACTAAGTAATAGCTCTTTCTTTGAAATTAGTTCAAGATGATTTAAGTTACCTAGTGCCTCTGGGCACCTGGCAGAAACAAATGGAAATCACATAGTTTTAAGCCTCAAATTATTTTTTTGTTTTTTTCTCAAATTATTTTTGTTAAAAACTGTTTCAAATATAATACTCAGCACCAAACTAAGACAAGCAGGAAAGAAAAACATGAAAAAGAACTAGCAAAACCACAAGAAGATAGAAACAGGCCCACAGATTTCCAATTTTTGGTATAATTAGACTAAAACTAAAACTCTGCTTCCTATGTTCAGGAGGCTAAGAAGAGAAGTTTGGAAATTCTAACAGGAAATTACAAACTATAAAATATGGCAAAGACTTGAAAATAAGCCAACTAGAATCCCAGGGCTGAGAAATACAATAACTAATATTGGTTTGGTCACTATATTATGGTTATAGTGTGTTATGGCTGTTTCAGTTATCATGCTCCACCCTGTATGTCTCATTGAAGGTACCTAAAAACTTGGGCAAAGTGCATGGTGCAGTTATTTGGCAATTTTGAAAAGCAAACAGTAGTAGATAGGATTGGGAACAAGAGCAGAATTAACAATACCACCAAACTAGCTGTGTTTACCTTTTTCTCTCCCCTTCTTGTATTTCATGCCCTGGTCTCAAAGCAATCTGAAACCTAGAAGTAAGTATCACCATGGACAGAAAGATCTAGGAAAAACCCCTCTAGATCAGGCATGATGCACTAGAAAGGGATCTCCTGGTAGTGATGATGGTAGTGGCAGAGGCCACAGATACCTAAAACTTTGAGAGGGGAGAAACTTATCTATTCAGAGGAGCCATGGTGCTAAGAGGGTAGGATGAAACCCTGTTGCACCTTTTCCCCCTCTCCTGGGTCTCTTCTCTGATCTAAGGCAAAGCTAAAGTGGGGAAGCCTGTGGCAGAGAGGGGACAAATGAGGCCCCACTTTCTAGCCAGAAAACTGAGAAAAAGAGCCATAGAAAGTGCTTGGGAAATCACGGAGAGGAAGAGTCTTGGGAGAAGGAGTCATTAATGATCTCAGAGTTTATAAACTCTACAAATCCCTGGGCTCATTCCCAAGCTATTTGTGCAAGGGTATTATTCAGAACAGCATATCAAGAACTTTGGGAATGGAACCAACAGACCATCATCCAGGTAGCAGGCAGGCCACTGGGTGGCACACACAGAGGACAGATGCAGACAGCATTGGAAAGGCTTGAAAATGGCATTGACATTGAGAGTACTACCTCAGAGGGCCGAGCAGAACTTGCAGGCTGATCACAACCAGGTAGATTGCCTGCTAAGACAAAAATACTAACATTCTCCACAGGATTTAAACAAGAACCAGAGTCTCAGTGCTCAGTATACCTAGGATATAATAAGATTTACTTAGCATTTAAAAAAAATCTCAACTTGTATGAGAGATAATCAAAGAATACCAATACCAAGAAAATTTAGATGTTGTAATTATCTGACTTAAAAAGCATCTACTTTAAACATGTCAAGTAAGGGTGAATGCTCTGTAAATGAATGGAGAGATAGAAAATCTCAATAAAAATTAAAAGATATAAAAAAGAACCATATATTAGTTTTAGAACTAAAATATATTGTACCTGAAATGAAAAGACATATGTGGTTGGGCACAATAGGATGATAGGTGGCAGAAAAGTCAGTTAGCCTCAGTTATACAATAGAAATTATTCAGTCTGAACAGCAGAGATGAAAAGAATCATCAGAGCCTCAGGGACCTGTGGTATAATGTCAAAAGCTCTAACGTTCATGTCATTGGATAAGCAGAGGAGAAAGAGTGTGGTGCAGAAAAAAATATCTGGCCAGGCATGGTGGCATATGCCTGTAATCCCAGCACTTGGGAGGCTGAGGCAGGAAGATTGCTGTGAGTTTGAGGCCAGCCTAAACTACAAAGTGAGTTCAAGGCCAGCCTGAACTGCATAGTGAAACCCTGTCTCAGAAAGACAAAAAAAAAAAAAAAAAAAAATCTGAAGAAATAATGTCTGAAGACCTTAACCTTGGCAAAAGACACAAACCCATAGATCAAGAAGTTTAGTAGCCAGGCGTGGTGGTGCACATCTGTAATCCCAGAATTTGGAAGGCCGAGACAGGAGTATCACTGTGAGTTCAAGGCCAGCCTGAACTACATAGTGAGAATTTGTCTAAAAAAAAAGTTTTATAAACCCCAAACATGATAAGAATTCTACATCCAGAAACATCATAATGAAAAGTAAAGACAATGAAAAAAAAATCTTAAAAATAGAGAAAAATAGCATATTGCTTAAGAGGGGAACAAGAACTTGAATGACTGCAGATTTCTCATCTCAGACAATGGAGGTCAAAAGGGAATGGAACAATATTTTTTAAATGCTGAAAGAAAAGAACTTTCAATCTATAATTCCTCATTCTGAAAAAATATCTTTATATAAGGGCAAAATGGACATTCTCAGATAAATGAAAAAAACTAGGGAATGTATTGGCAGCAGTTGTTTTCTAAGAATTGCTAAAGTAAATTTTTTTTTTTTTTTTGTGGGTACCAGGGATCGACCTCAGGACCTCGCATGCCAGCAGGCACCCATGCCGCTGAGCGATATCACCGGCCCTTTTTTCGTATGTGGGTTCTGGGAGTCAAACTCGGGCCCTCGTGCTTGCCAGGCAGGCACGTATGCTGCTGAGCCATCTCACCAGGCCCTAAAGTAAAATTTTTAAAAGGAATCTGATACCAAAAGGAAACTTGCAACATCAAGAATAAAGGAAGAAATTAAAACATAAGATAAAATAAAGGAAGAGAAACTGAGCATGATGGTACATGCTTGTAATCCAGCACTCTGAGAGGCTGAGGCAGGAGGATCACAAGTTACAGTCCAGCCTGGGCAACTTAGCAACTTAGTGAAACCCTTCCTCCAAATAAAAAAAAATAAAAATAGTAAAAAGGTCTGGGGATGTCCTGTGTCCCTGTGTTCAAGACTCTGTGTTCAATCCCCAGTACCATGAAAAAAAGTCAATTCAATAAAACATAATAAAAATGTGTATATTACTAACAATATAGCCTCAAAATATATGAAGCAAAAACTGGCAGAACTGAAAGGAGAAATAGAAAGACCTACAATTATATTTGGAAACTTTAATATTCCTCTCTCAGTAGTGGAGAGAACTAATAGATAGAAAATCAGTAACAATATAAAATAATTAAACAGCACTATCAACCAATTGGATGTAATAGACACAGAATACTCAGTGTAAGAACAAAATACTAATTCTTTTCAAGTGCATGTAAAACATAAACCAAAATAGACTATATGTTAGGTCATAAAATAAACCTTTAAAATGTAGAATAATTGGGGGCCGGTGAGATGGCTCAGCGGCTTAAGCGCCTGCTCTGCAAGCGCGAGGGCCCGAGTTCGACTCCTGGAACCCACATACGAAAAAGGGGCCGGTGATATCGCTCAGCGGCACGGGCGCCTGCTGGCGCACGAGGTCCTGAGGTTGACCCCTGGTACCCACAAAAAAAAAAAAAATGTAGAATAATTGAGGTAACAGAAAATATGTTCTTTGACCAAAATGAGATTATGTTAGATGTCAATGACAGGAAGATAATAAGAAAATCTCCAAACACTTTTAAATTAGAGAAGATAGTTTTGTGGGTCAAATAGGAAGTCTTACAGATATTTGGGAAACTTTTTTTTTTTTTTACGTGGGTACCGGGAGTCGACCTCAGGACCTTGCGCTTGCCAGCAAGCACTTGGGCCGCTGAGCGATATCAGTGACCCTTTTTTTCCTTTATGTGGGTTCCGGGAGTCAAACTCAGGACCTCGTGCTTGCCGGGCAGGCACCCATGCTGCTGAGCTATCTCACCGGCCCTGGGAAACATTTTGAATCGAATGAAAATTAAAATATAAAAATTTAGGATGCTGGCCGGTGAGATAGCTCAGTGGCATAAGCGCCTTCCTGGCAAGCGCATGGTCCTGAGTTCAACTCCTGGTACCCACATACAAAAAAAGGGCCGGTGATATCGCTCAGCAGCACGGGCGCCTGCTGGCACACAAGGTCCTGAGGTCGACCCCCGGTACCCACAAAAAAAAAAAATTTAGGATGCTATAATCAGTGCTTTGAGGAAATCTTACACCATTAAAGTTATATATTAGAAAAGAAGAAAGGTCTAAAATCAATCATTTAAGATCCTATATGAGGAAACTAGAAAAAAGCAAAATAAACCCAAAATAAGCAGAAGGAAAGGAATAAAAGATCAGAAAACAATGAAATTGAAAACAGAAAAATAATGGAGAAAATAAGCCTAACCTGGTTATTTGAAAATATTGGTAATATTGATGTACTTTTAGCAAGACTCTGAAACTAAAAGAATCCACAAAATATAGTAATAAGTATGAAAGAGGTATATAAAGCGTGTTAAATTTCCCCTTTATCTACCACTGCCATCCAGTTTCTCATCCTCAAATCATTTGCCAAAGATGGTCTCTTGAGCCTCGTTCCAGAGCTATTTTCTTTGCATTTATGAATGTGGGTGTGTGCCAGTACATTTTCCACACAAAGATGGCATAGTAAGGTTTCTGTCCTGTACCTTGCTTTTTTACTTGGATATTTATTTATTTGGAATATGGGTATATCATAATCCATTGGATCAGTCCTATCTTGATGGGATTTAGATAATTTCTAGTCTTGGTATTACAAACTGTGTTTCAACAAATATCCTTGTACATAAATCCATTTAGACATGAGAGTTTACCTGTAAGATAAATTGCTAGGATCAAAATTGTTTGATCAAAAAGCACAAGTATTTTTAGTTTGGCAGGGTGTGGTGGTACACACCTGTAATAACAGCACTCAGGAGGCTGAGGCAGGAGGATCATCGCGAGTTCAAGGCCAGCCTGGGCTACATAGTGAGTTCAAGGCCACCCTAAACTACACAGTGAGACCCTGTTTAAAAAAAAAAAAGTAGGGCCGGTGAGATGGCTCAGCGGCTTAAGCGCCTGCCCGGCAAGCGCGAGGGCCCGAGTTCGACTCCCGGAACCCACATACGAAAAAGGGGCCGGTGATATCGCTCAGCGGCACGGGCGCCTGCTGGCGCGCGAGGTCCTGAGGTCGTTCCCCCGGTACCCACCAAAAAAAAAAAAAAAAAGTATTTTTAGTTTTGGTTTTTAATCTTTATTTATTTTTTTGTGATACTAGGGACGAGGCCAGGGCCTTGCGTATGCTAGGCAAGCACCATACCATTGAGCTATATCTCCACCCCTGTATTTTCAATTTTTTTTTTTTTTTTTTTTGGTTGTTGTTATTGACACAGGACCTCTCTATGTATCCCAGGTTGGCCTCAAACTCATGATCCTCCCGCCTCAGCCTCCCAAGTGCTGGGATTATAGGTGTGCACAACCAAATCCAGCTTGTATTTTCAGTTTAAATAGATAATGCCACAGTGATGCCCGTAGAGGCTGTGCTGATGCCTTGTTCCCCATGCCCTTGCCAACAGAGAATATTATTAACTTTCGCTCTTTGAGGCTAAAGCCTTTAGGCCTGTAAGTGATGGCAATCCTCAGAGAGGTTTCAGATTCGTTACTTTGGAAAGATCCCTCGGATATGAGTTTAGCAGAGGTAAAAACTAGAATCGTAGATACTGATTAGGAGGCTTTGCAGCTGTCCAGGAAAGATGGTATTGCTGGCAGCCTGGGTGAGGCGACGGGCAGTGGACATAGATGGGATTGGAGATAATGGGAAGTGGCTTCAAGGGACCGGGCAGACCAGGCTGGCAGCTGGAGAGTGAGGGAGCCTCAATCAGGAGCAGCAGCAGCCGGCTATATTAACAGATCTTATGTCTGTGTTAATTTCTATCTGAGAATGGCAGAAGTTCAAAGGTGACCCACACCTTGAATCCTGGATACTTGGGAGCAGAGGCAGGAGTATGACCAGTTTGAGGCCAGCCTGGGGAATTTAGTGAGTGCCTGTCTCAAAATTTAAAAAAAGGGCTGGGGATGTAGCCTAGTGGTAGAGCACTTGGCTCGCATGCCTAAGGCCTGAGGTTCTATCCCCAGTGCTACAAAAAAAAAAAAAAAAGAAGAAGAAGGAGAATTTAATATATTATTAATTACTATTTGTTTCCTCCAAGGTGTTTATTTAATTTCCTTTTTTCCCTTTTTAATTAATTATATATTTTTACCAGTACATGTTTGCAGTATATAACGATTACATTTATAATGGGGAATTGATACATGTACATCACATATCTTAACTCTTTTTTTTTTTTTTTTTTGAGACAGGGTCTCACTATGTAGTTCAGGCTGGCCTTGGACTCACTATGTAGCCCAGGCTGGCCTTGAACTCATGGTGATCCTCCTGCCTCAGCCTCCTGAGTGCTGGGATTACAGACATGTGCCACCATGCCCCCAGCCTTAATTCTTTTTGTCTCCTTCCCCTCCTACCCCTCCCTGCTCCCTCCAACTCTTGATCCCCTTCCCATTTGGAAAAGTACTATTTTCATTCTTTTCTTCAATTCTCTTTTTTAAAATCTTTTTTCCCTTCCTTCCCTCCCCTCCTCCATCTCTTGTTCCCCTTCCCATTTGAGAAAGATCTCCCTACTTCCTATTATCTATCCTTTATTTTGCTCTGTATTTATATTTTGAGTTTCTGATACAGGAGAAACCATGATTTTTAAACTTGTGTGTCTGATTTATTTCATCTAACATTATGGTCTTGAAGTGCAACCATTTACCTACAAATGCCTGAAGTTTGTCCTTCTTTATGGCAGAGTAGTACTCCATTGTATATAAATACTACATTTTCTTTAGCCATTTGCTCCAGAGTATTTCTACCTGTTAATATTTTCCTGATTGTCAGAGAAGCTGAAGAGCATTTTCATTAAAGTTCTTCAGTCAGACTTGTTCCTAATATTCACCAAACTCTAATTTTTCCCATATTCATAACATTAATTCAAAATTCCATAATTGGTAAAAAAAATTTAAATTCTATACTTAATTTAAATACATTTAATTATATGTTTTAAAGTATCTCATTATGTGATATGTTTGCCTTGATTTTGTGGTTCTCATATTTATAAATGTATGTTGTGACTTAATTTGGGTTTGAATTTTTATAATGTGAATTATTTATCTGTTTGGTTAATATCTATTCATATTCTTACAATGAGCAATGAAAAATCATTTTTGCTTCCTCCCCTACTAGCCAAAAGTCTTATTTCTCAGAGCTTGTCTCTGTCACATTAAATAACGTATGCTTGCGTTTTCCGCTTTGGGCACAGTCTTTGGTCCCTGTCTCTCATGAGTGACACCATCCAGCGTCCACTTGTCACCAACCCCCACGTTCCTTGTGTCATCTCATCTTCATCAGAGGCTCCTGTAACCTCGACATTCTGATCAGCCGCTCTCAGCTTGATTTTCTGTGGTTGCATGTTAAGATGAATTATTTCACGCTTGCCACCAATTCTTTTGCTGTGACCCCTTCTTCTCTAGTAGTTTCCTCAGGCAGAGCCCATCGGAACAATATTCCTTAAGTCCTTGCGACCAAGGCAGTTTCCATAGCTTAGCAGTTTTCAGGAGGATTCTCTAGGAGCATGCGCGTCTTTGCTGGTGTTTTCTGAGATCTGCTGCCGCTGGGTGGTTCTGCCTCCTCCCCGTCTCTGTGGATGCCTCCCCGATGTCTGCTGCAGGGCCCCCCTTTCCTCTGTGATCCTGTGGATGTGTGGAGTAGATGGACTCAGCACCTCAGGGTGACTCCTTCCTCTGCAGTGACTGTGTTTCTTGGCCTGTTTACCTCCTGCAGTGATTATCCATTCTCCCCCAACAGCTTTGTTCTTCCTTAACTTCCCAGTGCCTACATTTATCTGCTTTTGGTAACCCTTATCTTTTTGTTCATTTTTTGAGGCTGCAGGTTTCTTTCTTTTCTTTTTTTTTAAGACAGGGTCTTGCTGTGTAGTGCAGGCTGGCCTTGAACTCACTGTGTAGCCCAGGCTCACCTCAAACTTGAGGTGATCCTCCTGCATCAGCCTCCTGAGTGCTGGGATTAAAGGCATGTGGCACCATGCCTGGCCTCAATTTTCTTAAGAAGAGAAATTGTGTAATTTTGCTTTTGTGTCAGCCAAGAGCAGCACCACACCTGGCTGAGACTGTAGTGTACAGGTCTTGGGTTCAATCCCCAGCACCAGAAAGAAAAAATTACATTTAATTGATTTCTCGGCATAGGTGCCATTCACAGCCACATTTGCCCTCTGTTTGGGTGGCGTCGTGTTAGTGACACGTGCTTGGTGTGACTGGTGGATGCTGCTGTCAGGACACACTCTGTACTCCCACCTCATTCCTAATCCAGCGACTGGTACACCAGAGAAGGACAGACGGGTTGCTCTGGGAACTGGGGGGGGACAGTGAGAATGAGGGTCTTTAAAGAGGGCAGGAGTCATTCGGGAGAGGTTGGAAGGGTCAGGGCTGCCTCCGGAGGCTGGCTATTCCCTAGTCTGATTCCTGGGATCAAGGACCAGGGTGGATGGCCATGGAGTCCTGGGACTAGGTCCTATGTCTGTGCTTCTTAACTTCCCGCAGGCCTGAGAAGCAGGGGTCAGGCTTCCTGCAGAGCATGTGTGGGTGAGGCTCAAGGAGGCAGGGTTGCCATACCAGAGGGAGACTAATGCGCTTGTGGTTAAGTCATCCCTCCGTCCCTGTGTTCCCAGGAGCACCAGGCAACCAAGGCTCCAACCATCTCTGACAGCAGCAGCTCTGGAAGTCAAGATGTTGTTGAGCCCATGGATACTGAAGCCCAGGAGGAGAGGAGGACATGCACTGATGACCAGAGAACCAGAGGCAGGAAGAGTCCACAGGTGCAGGCAGCGGGGAGGACCGAGGGAGCCCAGAGGACACACGTGGATGTTGTGATGCAAGAAAGTGAGATCCCGCAGTCAGACAGGAGTTCACAGAAGGATTTGGTGATGCAGAGAAGAGTGGAAACCCAGGTAGAAAGGATATCAGAGGATGAGAGGACGCAGGAAGACAAGAGGATGCAGGAAGGAGAGGGGACAGAGCCACAGGGCTGTGTCCCCCCAGCTGCAGAAGGTCACCCAGAGCAGCAGTCTGCAACCCATCTCAGCCCACTGCCCAGAGACGCAGAACGCCGGCCATCAGAGGGTCCCGGGTCTCCTGAGATTGCTGAATGTTCAGCACAGACCCCACAAGCATCTGCCGCCCCAGAGAAACACGGTTTCATGCTCGGATCTGAGAAGCCATCAGTAAGCACTTCCAGGAGCCATGAGAACACTGTCCTGGGTCCCCTGCCAGTGAGTTTCATGTGCCCAGCACAGCTGCCCCCAGAGGGGAGCCCAGGGCACAGGGCAGGAGAGGGGCATCTGGAGCCAGAGGAGTCAGGCCTGGCCAAGGCCAAGCAGGAGGAGCAGCTGGGAGCCATGCCATGTGTGGCCCTGGGTGGCTGTCCCCCAGCTGGCCCAAGCCTGGAAATGTCCATCAAGCCTTGTCTTCCTGGGCCCAGCCTGACCAATAGCCTGCAGGAGGGGCTGCCAAGTATCCCAGCCCCTCAGCCCATAGTCACAGCTGAGGACCAGGCAGGGCTCAGTTCTGTCTCCACAATGAACCTGGAGCCAGAGCCCCCCCCACAGAGTCCCCTGCCAGAAACCGTGGTCACCAGCAGTGCAGGGGCCTGTGCCAAGGAGCCTGCCGTGGAGGGGAGGCTCCCTGTGGCCCGGAGTTGTGACCCTGGCCTTATCGATTCCCTGAAAAACTACCTGCTTCTCCTGCTGAAGCTCTCCAACACAGAAGCCAGCGGGGCAGTGACTGAGTCCCAGCCAGGGGCTGCTGCAGTGGGCACGGCACAGTCCCTGGCTCTGATGCCCACTGTGGAAGTGGCAGGGCTGAGTCCCCGGACATCACGGCGCATCCTGGAGCGTGTGGAGAACGACCACCTGGTGCAGAGCGCGCAGACCCTACTGCTGAGCCCCTGTACCTCTAGGCGGCTCACCGGCCTCCTGGACCAAGAGGTGCAGGCTGGTCGCCAGGCTCTGGCCATTGCCCAGGCTGCCCGGGGCCCTGGGCCCAGCCCTCTTGCGGTTCCTGCCATCGTGGTGGGAGAGGAGGGCCCCGAGGTGGCCTCAGAAGGGTCCCCTGGGGGGCCTGGCCTTCAGGGCGGGCAGGCAGCAGAGAGAAGGGCCCATAAGCCCTGCCAGGAGGAGGCAGCCCCAGGGGAGGCTCTGCTGGGGCTCCCCACAGCTACCCCTGAGGAACTGGCTCTGGGGGCCCGGAGGAAGAGATTTGTCCCTAAGGTCAAAGCAGCAGGAGACGGGGAGGTGGCCAAGTCTGAGGAAAGGGAAAGCCCCTCAGTTTCTCCCAGGGGCCCCAGGAAGAACCTGGCACCAGGGTCCCCCAGGACTCCAGGACGGGAGAAGCACTCCCCTACGCAGGGCAGGAAGGCCACACTTGAGGTGCCCCGGGGAGAGGAGGAGCCGGTGGCAGGAGAGCTGGGCTCCAGCCCCAAGGCAGGAGGTCCTGATTCAGAGCCTGCCCTGGATGAAGACATGCAGGATGCCGTGGCCAAGTCTCGGAAGACCAAAGACCTGCTCAAAGGTGAGCCCCCTGGGGAGGGGGTACAGCACTGCTCCCAGCACCACCCAAGGGGATAACAGGGCCATTTGAGGGGCTTGCACACGCCTTAGGGAGGCTGAGGGAGGAGGACTGTGAGTTTGAGCCCAGCCTGGGCAACTTAGCAAGACCCTACCTAAAAATAAAAAGGGTTTGGGGTAGAGCTCTGTGCAAAGGTCCTGGGTTTCATCACCAGTATCGAGGAGAGTGGAACAAAGCACTGCTAAGGGGCTGGGCTTCGGTAGCCCCAGATCCATCACCGTGTTACCCACAGTCCCTCTCCGCAGACTGTCCCGTTGCAGCATGGTGGGCTCAGGGTTTGAATGCAGGCTTCTGGAGCTTGGGGTCAGCAGTGTGCTGGCTCCTCTCTGTCTCCACTGTGAGGCCTCCTGGCCTGGCCTAGCTGTGGCGTGGGCCTCTCTAGCTAAGATGTAAGCTTTGGGGGTCCAACCCCCAGCCTGAACCCAAGGAGGCAGCCAGGCTATGGAGTTGATGGGTCTGTGTGGAGGCTTGAACCCCAAGGCCTGTCACCAAGGGCTCAGGAGCAGGGGTGTGGCCAGAGAGGCCACAGGTGGCGGACGTGGCTGTGGCCTCTTACCCACCTGCTCTCAGCCCCTCAGGTGATCCGGAAGATCCGGGTGGAGCAGTTCCCCGATGCCTCCGGTAGCCTGAAGCTCTGGTGCCAGTTCTTCAACATCCTCAGCGACTCAGTCCTGACTTGGGCCAAGGACCAGCGCCCAGTGGGCAAGGTGGGCAGGAGGTAAGTCGCAGGGCCCCACTGCCGGCTGCCCTGGCAACGATCCCATGCACGGCCCTCCCGCCTCAAATCCATCACCTCATTCAACCTCACCATAGCCCTTGGGGGTGTGCCGTTATTCCCACAATGCAGATGAGAAAAATGGGGCTCAGAGGTGTTAAGTCACTCACCTGAAGTCATATGGCTAGCTGGTGTCAGGATTGCAAAGCAGACTCTGTTACCCAGGATGGCCTCCCCAGGGCTCACAGAACCTGGGTTCCTACCAGCCTCAAAGAGCAGGGTCAAAGGCCCTGGGCTGGTGGTGTCCTTCATGAGAAGGGTCTCCACTCTCTGCAGTGCAGGGGATGAGGGTCCGGCAGCCCTGGCCATTGTGCAGGCGGCCCCTGCGGACTGTGGCGTGTACCGGTGCACCATCCGCAATGAGCACGGCGTGGCCTCCACGGACTTCTGCCTCAGCCCTGAGGGTGAGTGGCCTGCGGGGGTCTCTGCCTGGGAGGGGGCAGCTGTCTGTGCCGACAGGCACTGGGCCAGGCAGGCAGTCTGAAGCCAGCAGCGGCCTCCTCTTTTTCTCCACACAGTGTTGTCTGGGTTCGTCTCCCGGGAAGAAGGTGAAGGTACGTTGCCCCTCTGTGGGGGGAGGGGTGGGTCCCATCCCATCCCATCCCATCCCATCCCATCCCATCCCATCCCATCCCATCCCATCCCCGGTCCTCCCGTCATGGGGAGGGCCCTTGTTAAGAGCTGGAATCTGTCCCCAAACCACACACTGCCGTCCTCTGCCTCCCAGAGGGCATGGGAGGAGGGTGGAGGAGAAACGCCCCCAGTGAGTCCTGGGTCTCCCGGAGCCCGCAGGCCCCCGTGTTTGACTCACACTGGAGCCCACTGCTGTGCAGCTCTGTGGCCACTCCTGCCCCAGAGCTCTGCACCTGGTGACAATGACATAACCCCAAGTTTGACAAACACTGCAGAGGCTCAGGTGCCAGGGGAAGGGTCTGCCCTTCTGCAAGACCCCACAAAGGCTGCATTCACTCCACCCACTCTCTCACCCACCCACTGCCTTTCGTTCAGTTACCATTTAGTATGGAATCTCTATCAAGTAGAGCTTCACACTAAAACGTTAGTAGTAATTCTTTCATATCATCAAATGTCTAGCCAGATTTCCCATCTGTCTCCGTTGCTTTATTTGAACCAGGAGCAATTAATTGCTTTTGGCTGATGCATCTCTTTAAGTCTCTCTGAACAGCTAACAGCTCCTCTCCCCTTGTTTGTTTTTTCTCCTTGTCATTTATTTGTTGACATCTTTATTTTATTATTTTTTTTTCTTTTTTTTTTTGTGGGTACCGGGGGGTCGACCTCAGGACCTCGCGCGCCAATAGGCACCCGGGCCGCTGAGCGATATCACCGGCCCCTTTTTCATATGTGGGATCCGGGAGTCGAACTCGGGCCCTCGCGCTTGCAAGGCAGGCGCTTACGCCGCTGAGCCATCTCACCGGCCCTGTTGACATCTTTAATGTGTAGAGTTTCTTACACTCTGAATTTTGTTAATCATTTACCCTTGACCATCTTTTTCCACACATGTTCTTCCTCTACTTTGGTAATTAGGTTGAGAGGTTTGGTCAGATTCAGGTGTGATTTTTTTGGTAGGAATAACTCATAGGTGCGCTATGTATTCCTTTAGCACCCTATCCAGAGGCACATAACGTCAAATTATTTCACTTTGTCTTTTATTTTTTCGTTGTTTTTTTTTTGAGACAAGGTCTCACTATGTAGTCCAGGTGGGCCTCAGACTCACAATGATCATCCTGCCTCAGCCTCCTGAATGCTGGGATTACAGTTTGTGCCACCACACCTGGTTTGGGTTGTTCACTTCTGTAATAATGCTAAGGTTGATCACTGGGTTCAGTTATGTGTTATCTGCGTGATCTATTCCTGAACTCAGGACCTCACACTTGCCAGCAGGCGCTTATGCCACTGAGAGATACCACCGGCCCTTTTTTTCCTTTACATGGGTACCGGGAGTCGAACTCAGGACCTCGCACTTGCCAGGCAGGCACTTAAGCCACTGAGCAATCTCACCGGCGATCTATCCCTTTTTTTTTTTTTTGTGGGTACTGGGGGGTCGACCTCAGGACCTTGCGCGCCAGCAGGCGCCCGTGCCACTGAGCGATATCACCGGCCCCTTTTTCGTATGTGGGATCCGGGAGTCGAACTCGGGGACTCGCGCTTGCCGGGCAGGCGCTTAAGCCGCTGAGCCATCTCACCGGCCCTAACCCTTTTTAAAGTTAAAAAACTATGTGATGTACCTCCCTTTGTTACCTAGGAGGTTTAGCAGTCACCAATTATCACTGAAATCTATTACTTCATTAGGGAGTTACAACACAGAAGTATTTTAATTCTATCATTTCACCGTCATTCATTAGCTGAAATTTATCTGTAAAGAAGAAATGATTATTTTGGTTACCCTAATACATAGGGGTCCAACAGGAAATGAAGAAAAAATACTTGCTCCTTTTCCTGTTCTTACTAGATTTCAGAACAATGAGCTCATGTTCTAGTAACCACCAAAGGTGACCAATAAGATTTATTTCTTTTCGAGGAAAATGGGTTTTTTGTTTGTTTTGTTTTCACTTACCATTATGAACAGGTGGACTTTCAACACACCTGATACGTGCAGTACATTGCAATAATTATTCTTTGTTGCTAGGATTGAGTTTCACTTTTGGCCAAAGGAGCCCCATCCAGCTGTCTCCTGTGTTCTTTGACAAGTCTCCAGTCAAAACCACTCCAGCTCCAGAGGAGTTTTTGATTGCGTCCTTATTTCCTGGTCTCACAAAATGTTTCAGATCCATCCTCTACACTTGTTTGGAGCCTGGATTGTCCTTTTCTTTTTCCCTCTCCTTTCCTTTCTTTACCTTTCCTTTTCTTTTTAAATTTATTTTTATCAGTACATGTTTGCAGTACATCTTAATTCTTTCTTCCTTTTAAATTTTGAGGCAAGATCTCACTAAATTGCTAAGTTGCCTAGACTGTACTTGAACTTGTGATCCTCCTGTCTCAGCCTCCCAGAGTGCTGGGGTTCCAGGAATGCACCTCCGTGCCCAGCTTCAGCCATGTCTTTGGCTCACTCTGGTTCCTTTTAGTGGGAAGTGGTACTGGTACTGTGTTTAGCAATCCCAGTTCTCCCAGTTTGAGCAGAGGGGATGATCAGTGCTTCTGGATGGGCCTGCAGACTTTCTGTCTGATCAAACATGCTGGTTGAGAGGGAGTCATTCATTAGGTTCATCAAAAGCCCTAGTTCTAGAACACAGTAATCTCATTATCCTGCACTGTCACAGAGAGGCTTCCTTCCATGGACCCTTGCCGAGCCCTTCCTATGGGGTGGGTACCACATGGGCCCTGTTAGATGACAGAGGTTGGTCAGCTTGTGCCCAGCTCACTGTTTGGTGGGGGACACAGGTGTGTGGCCCAGTATCCCGTGGCTCAGGGGTGCCTGGGGGCAGGGAGGGGCATTGCCCAACCTTTTGCTGCTCTGTGGACCTTGCGCCCCACTGGCCAGGTAGAAGCTCCTAGTTCCCACCTTTCTCCTGTCCCCTCCAGTTGGAGAAGAGATTGAGATGACTCCCATGGTGTTTGCCAAGGGTCTGGCTGACTCTGGCTGCTGGGGGGACAAGCTCTTTGGGCGACTGGTGAGCGAGGAGCTCCGAGGGGGTGGACACGGGGGTGGCCTGCGGAAGGCCTCCCAGGCCAAGGTCATCTATGGGCTGGAGCCCATCTTTGAGTCGGGCCGCACGTGCATCATCAAGGTGTGCAGCCCACTTGTGTTCGGGCCCAGCAGTGAGACCTCCCTCCTGGGCAGAAACTACGATGTCACCATCCAGGTACTGCACCCCGTCCCAGCCCCATTGCTGCCCTGTCCCCCTTCTCCCCTAGGCCAGCCTGGCTCCTGTTGGGAAGCCCAAAGCGGAGGCAGGAGACATCTCCATCTTCTCTTTAGCTTAGGAGGCTCCGGAGAGGCTGAGATGTATCCCAGAATCTCCAGACATTTGGCCCAGAGAAATTTGGAAATTTTGAGAATATGACTAGGGGCCTTTGTACTAAGCTATATCTTCAACCTTAAGGAGCTCTAGCCGGGGATATAGCTCAGCGGCACAGCGCCTGCCTGGCAAGCGCGAGGTCGTGAGTTTGATTCCCGGTACCCCCCCACCAAAAAAAATTCAAAAAGACAAAAAAACCAAAAAACAACTAAAAAAAAAAAAAAAAAAAAAAAGGAGCTCCAAGGAGGTGGACAGGGGCATGGCCTGCGGCGGGCCTCTCAGGCCAAGGTCATCTATGGGCTGGAACCCATCTTCGAGTTGGGCCGCATGTGCAATTTAAGTTGCCAAGTTGACCAGACTGGACTCAAATTTGCAATTCTCCTGCCTCAACCTCCCAGAGTGCTGGGATTACAGGCTATACCATGCTGGCTTTAAACTATAGTTTAAACTATAGTGGAAACCTTTCCCTCTACTTCAAGCCCCGTCTCTCCTAGAAGCCTTACTTATATGGGAGATAGAGGGGAGGGATGCAGGTGGGAGGGGCCCCCTCCTTGGGCGGGGGGGCCACTGGGGCACTGCTATCCAGCACTAGGCTGCAGGATGAGGCCCAGGGAAGGGAGCCAAAAGGAGTGAGTTCACCTCCTTCAGGGTTGGCATCCTCCTGGAAGCTCCCCAGCAGGTTGCCACCCACTTAGAACCAGGCAGCCAGAGGAACTGGGAGCCTTCTTGTTGATTCCATTTGGTTTCCTGTAACCACAGGGTTGCAAGATCCAGAACATGAGCCGGGAGTACTGCAAAATCTTCGCAGCGGAAGCCCGGGCAGCCCCCCGTTTTGGGGAGGTGCCTGAGTAAGTGCATGGAAAGGGTCTGTAGAGACAGTGACTCTGCAGCCTCCTGGAGGGCTTTGCCCTGCTCAGCTCAGTGGCCCCACAAAACCTAGAAATAGAGACCCCAAGGTGCATGCCCCACTTTAGAAAAGTCTCTACTCTGGTCGTGAAACCTGCCACCCCAATTCCATATCCTTCACCCCGAGCTTGCTGATGGCAGCGTTTGGGCATGACAGGTTCCAGGGGCCTGGGGATGTAAGAGTAGCTCAATCACTGGGTCAGGACTGGTCAGGACTCTTCTGCAGATTTTTGTAGGCGTCAGCTGTAAATGGCAGTCATTTCCATGTTGAGTCTTGAATGCTAAGTTGAGCATTTGGGGTGAGACTGGCATTGACCCGTGATCTGGTGGAACCCCTTCTGGACCGTCCTTTCTATTTGACACACACTGGCCTCAGCCCTCAGCCCCGCCAGGGGCCATAGCAGAGTTGGTGCTAATCCCATTGGCCACAGGGAATGGGCAGAACTCGAGTTGGTGGCCTCCGTCTCCTACGCTGAGTTCAGGAGGTGCTTCCTGCCTTGCTGTACTTCAGGCACACAGCCAAGAATGCCATTCTGGGAAAGGGTCCTTGTTTTAGATGCAGGAATATAGGACGGGGTTGGTGGGAGGAGTTCTCAGGGCCACACTGGCTGCTGACTGTGGGGTGCAACTGTTTAGGATCGTCCCTCTCTACCTGATCTACCGGCCTGCCAACACCATCCCATATGCCACCCTGGAGGAGGACCTGGGGGAGTCCCTGCAGTCCTACTGCTCCCGGGAAGGGGGCTGCACGGGGGCACCAGAGACACCCAGCAGCTCCGAGGTTGTGCAGAAATGCCACACCTTCCAGCACTGGCTGTACCAGTGGACAAATGGCAGCTTCCTCGTCACAGATTTGGCAGGTACGGGGGTGCAAGTGTGCGCAGGGCATGGATACAAAAGTGTGCGGGGGAGACAGAGACACTGTGAAAGCACTTTCACACTTATTCTCCTTTGCTTTGCACAATAATCTGGTAGTGCAGATGGGCCAGGGACCATTCTGCATGCAACCCTAACACATACTGGGGCCTCAGGTAGCCCGTCTGCAACTGCAGTTGCATTTAAAGGGCTAGTCCAAGCCTACTTAAAATTAAAAAGGAATTTGTTTCAAAGGACATTATATAGGATCCATGTATTATATTTCAAAACTCATAGCCACCTTTTTCCCAACCTCCCTTCCCTGCAGCTTTGCTCTAGACTGCCTCACCCTCCCCATCTTTGTTAGCCGCCCCCACCCCTTGATTTTGGAGATGGAACCCAGTGCCTCACACATGCTAGGCAAGTGCTGTACCACTGAACTACTTCCTCAGCCCTGTTAGCTTTTTCAATATAAGCCAATTTAGTCCATGTGGCTTCTTTTCAGTTTTATTTCTATATCCCCATTACCTAGAACACCCCAACAGAGGAAGCCAGCAGCATGAGTCCTTCTTTCTTTGGCCAGGCCTCTCCAGGCCTACTGCCTGGAACTAGGCAGGGAGAGGGGAAGATAAATGTTCTATAGTGGGAGGAGAGGGAGTTGGGGCTATCACAATTATTAAATCTTGTTCCTGAGGTAAATAGATGAGAAAACCCAGGGCCAGAGATATAAAAGTGACTCCAACTTGCTCTTCCTTGGGGTTAACATGTATAATAATTACTGGGTCTATAGCTCCACATATTGGGGAAGCAGGAGCTAGGAAACCTCCAGCCATCATCATGCAGCTGATGAACTCCCACCATTCATGCTTCCCTTCCCCTTCCATTCACCAAATGGTGGGTTAGGAAGAGCCGATGTCCTCAAGAAGGGAAATGATCAGATTCTACCATGCAGTGGTAACATGGGGTTGTAGAAAGACTTTGGAGTCAGAGGAGTTCGGTTGAAGTCAAGGCTCTGTGAGTCTGTCACAAAGAAGAAAACTGAAGCTCAGGCAGGCTAGATCATTTCATGTCTCCGGCTTCTGTTCCCTGTCCCTCACTTGGAATGCTGTTTTCTCTCCCATCTCTCACACCTGTTATCAGAATTACACGAGACTGTATTTAGAAAGCTTTCTGCAAGCTAAAGCTCTTTGCAGGTGTAGGAGATCATTATTATGGGGTGAACTGGAATGCAATAAATGCCAAGAGAAATGACAAAGAAATTCATATTTATTGCATAACTACTGTGTTTCAGGCACTAAGTTAGAATCCTACATGTAAGGTGGTCTTCCCAACACCCCTACTTATGGCTGAGGATTAGAAATAGTAAGTGACTTGCCAAGTTCACACAGCTCCAGAGTGATAGAGCTGAAGTGTGAACCGGGGTCTGTCGGAGTCAAAAACACTCTCCATTTCTACGCTGTCACATGATGGTATTCAGCCCAGTTAGCGAGAGCTAACTCCCTAGAAAAATGCTGGGCAACTTGCAAATGGGGAAAGAAGATCACGCTCAGGCTGACTAGGGTGGGGCATTTCTTCTCTATCACTTTTGCCAGGCTCTGTTCGTCCAAGGCTATCTGAACTAAAAGACCATCCTGGCACCTCAGGGTGCCCACTTGCTGCTGTGAGTTGGGTGGAAGCTGGTCTTGCCCCGGGCTACATTTCTGCTGGTCCATCCCTAAGTCATACTCCCTCTCCGGGACAGACTGCTAGGAGAAGGGCCAAGTTTGCAGCTATGGGCTGGTGCAGTGCACGACTGGTCTGACCCAGTGGAGGCTCGTGGAGCTGAAGAGCTTGGGTTCTAGGAGCCAAAAACATGGAGCATTTACTTTGGCTCGCAGTGACCACCGCACCTAGTGCTTGGTAACAGCACGAGTGAGTGTGAGTTGCCCGAGCCATTGAATTCCAAGCCTATCTTGTCATCTGTGAAAACGGTAATCTTATGAATAATGCAGATATCTGCCCCTGCCTGTGGGACAGGCTGGTGGTGGTGGCCTTTGTGACAATGCCTAAGATGTCAGCACTGAACCCCAGCAGGTTCCAAGCTATGGTGGTTCTGTGCTGCATACTCGGGAGCCTAGGACCCCACCAGGCTGGCCTCAGCCCCTCACTTTCTCTGCTTTCAGGAGTTGACTGGAAGATGACCGATGTGCAGATTGCTACCAAGCTGCGAGGGTGAGTGCTTCATAGGGACCCCAGAGAGTCTTTTCGGGGGTCTCCTTCTGGTTCTCTGTGCCTGAGGTGGCAGCCTGTGGCCAGATGGTCCCACTCATACCCACAGCCATATGGGAACACCCTTGGGGGCCAGTAATTCCCACCTCCATGCCCCTGGCTCCTGGCATGGACCAGCAGCTATGACTAATGCCCAAGTATAAGTATAGGCTCCCCTAACGTTCTGGGCCTGTAGCAGACTCTTCGCTTCCATAGGGACTCATGTGCAGGAGCTGAGTGTGTGTGCTTGTGAAAGGCCCCCATTTGCACACCAAGGACTGATGAATCCTGTGTGTCAGGGTCTTAATGAGACAAGCTTTAAAATTGGGATGCTGCCACCTGAGTTAGCACCCTGGAGAGTAGGGAAGGAGATGCCCTGGGCACAGCACCCTAATGGTAGCCATGCCAAAGCCAGCCCTCAGGGCTCCGCCACCCTAGGTGGGATCCACTCAGCTCTTCCTGTCTGGCTGCAGATACCAAGGCCTCAAGGAGAGCTGCTTCCCGGCCCTGCTGGACCACTTCGCCTCCTCCCACCAGTGCAACACCTACTGTGAGATGCTGGGGCTCATGGCCCTCAAGGGCCCCGAAGCTGCCCACCCCCAAGCCAAGCCCAAAGGCTCCAAGAGTCCATCAGCTGGTAGGAAAGGCGGCCAGCTGAGTCCGCAGCCCCAGAAGAAAGGCCCCCCTAGTCCTCAGGGCACCCGGAGGAGCACACCAAGGGCCACCTCCCAGGCCTCGGAGGCAGCTGCTGTCCAGGTACTGGGGCAGCCTCCCTCCCAAGAGTGGGGCTCCAAGGCCCAGCGGTAGCCCTAGCAGGGGCTGGGGGCCTCCACCCAGCAGCAGACCAACCAGGAAGCAGCTTGAACCTGACGGAGATGTTCTCAAGATGGCACCAGTGGAGAAGGTGCCCTGAGCAAGCATCGCTTGGGGACCTCTCTGAGCATCCTCTCCTCCATCAGCACCTCCTCTGATGGCTATGGCCCTGGTGCACAGCCACCGGCCTCTCCTGGTGCCATTGTCACCCAGGGTTCCCTGGCCTCAAGCAGACCCCACCTCCAAGTGCCTGGCAGCCTCGGCCTCCTAGAAGTTTACACTCACCACTGCTGGAGGCTCCCGAGTCCTCTGCATGTGTCCTCCCCCCAGCCACTACCCGGCCCGACGTGGTGGCGGGCGCTGCCATCAGGGGCCCATGTCATCCTGTCCCCTGCTCGACCCTGCCCTCTTCCTGTTTTCAGAGCTCAGACTCCTCTGTGGGTCTGGCTGGTGACTCTCAGGGTGACTTCTTCCAGCTACGTGCCACATCCATCCCAGCTATCCTGTGCCTACCTGTCCTCGAGCCCAGGTGAGGCTCAGAGCCCTTCTGGAGCCAGTTGTGTCCCTGGGCGTCGGTCCCTGATGATGCGTGTCCCTGCATGCCCTCTCCACTGTCACTCTGGCCCTTGTTCCCCTGCTTTGAGCCCCCACGGTCTGCCCTTCCGACTCTGCTTGTCCCTGTGCCTGGGTTTGCCTGGCCCTGGCCTGCACGGTGCCCACCAATGCCTCTGCCTTACTCCCCTGGCTCTTGTCCCCACCCGTCCCCAGCTGTCTGCACTTGAGCTCCAGCTGGCGTGTGGGTGTCAGAGGGAGGGTGTTGACTTTGAGAGACCTTCTACTCCATCCTGGAAAGAAGGGGTCACGCTGAATTTCATGTCCCCCTCACAGAGGGATGGAGGGCTGGGACTGTCCCTTGTGGGGGTCCTAGGAAGGACCCAACCCAGTCAGTCTTGAGCATGGGAATGGGGAACCCTGCCTCCAACCATTCACTCTTGATCCTGGGCACCAGTGCTAGGCTCCCCCAGATGGGCTCCTGGGGATTTTCTGTGTGGCGCCTGGTGCCCTGGGTCCTTCCTGGATGTCCCTCCCTGAGACCTGGCATGGACGGTCTGGAGCTAGCCTGCGCCCCTTGGAATGCAATAAAAGCAGTGACCTTGTGTCTCACTTGCCCTCATCTGGTGTGGTGACAGAGCTGGGTCCCTTCTTCCCAGCCAGGCTCGATAAGGGTGTTCCATAGTCCCCATGCCCCTGGAACAATGAGTCCATATTTTGGCTCCTGGCCTGCAGTTCAGTGTCAGTCTCCTGAGGCCATAGGTAAGATAGTTTATGCTATTTGCACAATTAAGCTGATGGCGTGTGCCTTGTTAGGGTGTCTGGGGACTTTGTGCCTTGGGAATTGCCCCTCTGTTGGGAAGAGGAACACAAAGGAAGGCCCCAGAAAGGAAGAGCAGAGCTGGGACCTCAGCAGAAACTCCCCATGTCCCTGGACACCTCTGCCACAGCAGACTGGCCAGGGACAAGCACCCTTGGCCCTCAGCCCTCCCAGAACTCGCCCTGCTTCTCCTCCCACCCCCACCTGGGGCCATCATTCCCTTCCATCTCCACCTCCTCTCTGTTCAGGGACTCCCCACTTTGTCCTTTGTCCCAGGGTGCCCCCGTTCTCCCAGCCTGCATGTCCAGATAACATGGGAGGAGGGAGAGCTGGAATATTGCTCACCCATTTATTCATTCAGCAGATGTGCACCAAGCACCTACTGTATGCCAGACCCTGGGTTGGCAAGTGTGGGAGGCAAAGGTGTGTGGGTGGCCCCAGGAGAGACTGCCTGTCCTTGGGTGCTTGGGTTTGAAGCAACGGAAATGAACTTGGACCAACTTAAGCAAGCAGAGGGGTTCATGGAGGGATATTGGGATAACCCACAGAACCAAAAGAACAGCTGAACAAGCCAGGTGTGGTGGCATGCATCTATAATCCCAGCAACTGGGAGGCTAAGGCAGGAAGATCAAAACTTTAAGGCCAGCCTGGGCAACTAAATGACCTAGTAGGATCTTTTCTTAAAATAAAATAAAAAAAAGGGCTGGGGATTGTAGGTCAGTGTAAAGGCCCTGGATTCAATCCACAGTATTAAAAAAAAAAAAAAAAAAAAAAGCTGAACAATTAGCTTTGGGGAGGGCAGGAGCCTAGGAACCTCTAGGTTTTGCCCCCCAACCCCCAGGAGCCCTTACCTTGGTCACTGTGGGTACCCTCCACACAAGATTCAAATTCCAGGTAAGAGAAACTGGCCTGGAGCCCAGGGCCTCATAGAGTGGGAAACGGACAGTTTCCCAAGGGTGGGGATTCTTATCAGAAACATGGCAGAGAGTGGAGGGGTAGAGGGAGTTTGGTGGGCACACACACACATACACACACACACATTTCTTCCCATCTGACAGTATCACAACTCCCCCACATACAATCAAAATCAAATTCCTGTCTACCTAGGAAATTCAAGGTCCTACTCAACTATAAAACCCATGGATAATGACGAGGCTACTGTTCTCCAAATTCCAGAGTCACCAGCCATTACCTTCCTCCAATAGTTTTATCACAATCCTAAAGTTGAATTGCAAGCACTTTTGATTATTCTGAAATTCTGCATCCTGTGGATTAACTGGTTAAAATTCAATCAAAATTATGTAACCCAGCAAGAAAGGAAGTCCAGGTGGAGGCTACCATCCATATCTACAGCCAGTCACGAGAACCGCTGGTTCCGATTAGGAATTTAGGCCTACTGGAATTCAGTTCTGAGGCCCAGGCCCTGGTGGTCATGCCTGTGCGCCTGACATTTACCATTTACTATTTGATGCTACAGCACCGGGAAGCCCTTAGGATCGCTTGTCCTTCTCTGTCCTGCCCCTTTTCACATGGTAGCAATCATTATATTTTCCCTGGACTGGATTCATCATCCTACTTTTGTCTGTACCTTTGTTATCTGTTACTCAGAGGAGCCTGAGGTGGCCAGGTGGCTGCCCTGGCTTCAGATTCGGTTGCCTCATTGCTCTGTCTTTGAGGATGTGTTTCTTCCTTGGGGACCAAACCTCCACACCCGCTGGGCCCAACCCTAGGTAGAGAAAGGTGGTGAGACACCCCGGCAGCCCATCTGTCTCCACACTGCCCCCTGGCAATGCGGGAGCAATAGTGCCATCCTGCTTCCTGGCCAGCCTCTCAAGGTGGTGTTTCTGGTGCCACGGTCGAACTTCCAATACACCATTCACCATCCCAGTCAGTGGGCATCCTACAAGAATGCCTTCCGCACCATCCTGGTTGAATGCAGAATGTGCCGACAGACACCACGGTTGTGTCTGGGGCATTTGATGATTCACTGGATGACCATGGTGGCACAGGCTAATGGACAAGGAGAACCAATCCAAACCCAGAATGGGGACCAAAAGGGTCAAGACAAAGTACTGGCCCTGCTTAGAGCCAGTGGTATAGACTGAGGGAAGCTGGTGGCATGTGTGGAGGAGGCACATGGGAGACCAAGCAATACACACATACTACTTGTGCCCTCAGTGCTCTGCCTGGGGCCACTGTGTCCACCTGATGATGCCTGGCTGTGGCTAATAAATCAGACACTGCCTTAGCCAAGCACTCAGGCTCCCCCGGAGCCTTGTGAGGAGTGTGTGTGTGTGTGGGGGGGATATGCTCAAAGGGACAATAGTTACTATTTGGCAAGACTGTGATTTTATCACTGGGTTCCCCCACAATATTTTTCTTCTCAGGACTTCTATGAGCCATCACAGGCTCCATACAACTCACTGATATGTCACCTCGATACCCCTGATCTGGCAGGTCACATGGCCTGGTGGCAGCGCAGGCCTGGCAGCCTTCCTGGTCAGTCCATAACTGGTCTGGTGGTAAGGAGTCTGGCTCACGTTAGCAAGGAAACATTTGGGTCTCAACAGCCTCCTGAGCCCCCAGGACTTTGTTGAGGGGCCAGGGTTTGTGTCTTCATCTGAGTCCTCTGACCCCTGATTCACAATTGTGCAGGAGGCATCTAGGGAAACTGCTGGGCCCCACCCCCTCGGTAGATGCTGGGTAGCAGAACATGGATCCCTTTGGGGGAGGTTGTGAGGAAGGCTACCAAGATGCATCCATCCCAGTGTTAAAGTTTTCCTTCAAAGAGGTATTTGCATATTTGACTCTCTCTCCAGTTAAGATCTGGAAAGAAAGGAGGAGATCTTGACTTGACTTTGGCAGAAGTCTTTAGTTGCAGGAATTATTAGATGATGCCTTAGGGGCTACCTGTCCCTTTTTCATTCCTGGGACCCAGCAACCAATTGATCACAGCTTGAGGGCTGGTTTCTATGCCATGCCATTGCGATGACTTCCCAACTTTGGACCCTCGGCCTGTTTCTGCTGCAAGGTCAGGGGCCTTATCTCCATAGCAGCCTTTCCCTCCAGCATCCCAGGCCCAGAGAGAAACCCAGCAGAGCAGTTATCTGTCATGGCGAGGAGGGGGCCACCTGCCGGATCCTGCTGAGACAGGGCAGCAGGGCGAGGGACACTCTGAACACAGTGACATCATCATCACTGTACACAGGACCAATCAGAAACTTGCTATTTTTAACCCTTCATTTGAATCTGGTGCTGTGCACAGGGCCAATTATATTTTTTGATGTCCTCTAGCATAGGCCAAGGTTTGGTCGATTCGTGTTACCCTAAGTGCTAAGAACTGTACCTGACTATGAACTGCACTGAATGTAGAACCTCCAGTGAGAGAACTTAGGTATCAAAAATACAGCCTAAACTACAATTAGGTTCTTCTCTCATCTTGGTCAGACAGCCTTCAATAAGTTTCCATAAATGGCCCCTGGATATTTGTTGACAATACGTATTCACTAGTTTACGCAGTTTCTCCTGGGTGTAACTCTTCTTTTCCCAGTGTGGACTCTGGTTACTGGCAGGAGAGTAGTGTAGTGTGGGGCAGGATGGAGGAGCTTTGCTTTGCCCTGCAAGACAGAGCTCCGACTTCTGTGGTAAAGGAGGCCGTGCTTGCGCAAGGTTGTGTTCAGGGCTCATATGTCCTCTGAGTATTCCCAGATACCAGCCACTCACTGGGAAAGGATGCCCCCCTTTTCTGAGACTAGGTGAGGTTGTGAATTCACTGGTGGTGAATTTAGCCATTTTCAGAATCAGTCTCTGGGTTTATTGTTAAACAAACTCAGTAGGCAGAAGCTGGAAGGGCATTTCTACACAGCAGATGTCCTGAGTTCCATCCCATGGCTTGAAGAAAGGGTTTATTTTGTTTTGTTTTGTTTGTTTGTTTTTGTAGTGCTGGAGATTGAACCCAGGGCCTTCACACTGAGCTATCTCCCCAGCCCTTTTAAAACTTTTTTATTCGAAGGTATCGGTCACCTTGGGAAAGCCAGGAAGAGCCACTGACCCATCCCTTCCAGGAAAAGCCCCTGTTCTGTTTCATGCCCACTTGCTACGTGACTTGCTTCCCCATTCGATCCACATTTAATCAATATTACCTGAGAATTATGCTCATAGTATTATTGATTGACCATAGTTTTGTCCCACCTCACGCCCACCTTGTGATTTACCATTTTTCCCTGCCTCACCTTGTGGTTTTGGTCTATAAAAATTCCTAGAAAAGGCAGGGTCCTCGGCAACCCACTCAGGACTCCTTCTGTCTCTCTCTCAGACAGAAGCTTTCTTTCCCCGATAAATATATTCTGCTCTTAAGTTTTTTTTTTTTTTTTTTTTTTTTTTTTTTTTTTGTTTAATTTGAGACAGGTTCTCACTAAGTCACTAAGTTGCCCAGGCTAGACTCAAACTGTCAATTCTGCTTCAGCCTCTCAGAGTGCTGGGGTTACAGATGTGCACCACCACTCCTGGCTTTTTCCTAGTTTAAGGGAAGCCAAGTTCCTAGGAAGTTTGGTGGGCTTAGAATAAATCCATTTAAACTCTGATTTAATGAAATGGCTCATCTTTTTTTTTTTTTTTTTTTTTGTGGGTACCGGGGGGTCGACCTCAGGACCTCATGCGCCAGCAGGCGCCCATGCCGCTGAGCAATATCACCAGCCCCTTTTTCGTATGTGGGATCCGGGAGTCAAACTCGGGCCCTTGCGCTTGCCGGGCAGGCGCTTAAGCCTCTGAGCCATCTCACCGGCCCCAGGCTCATCTTTTTTTTAAAAAATCTTTTTGCTAATATTTATGAACTGCCTGTAACGTGATAATTATATATGCTGTATTTATAATAGTGAACAAGATGGATATAGGCTCCTCCCCCATGGAGCATATAATTGAGTGAAGGAAACACATTGTGGCAAATATGTGGTAAGTGCTACGAGGCAGAAGAATGGGAGCAAATAACTGGGGGGACCTGATTTTGTGGGTCTCAGGAAGTTCTCAAGGCTGACATTGGAGCTGAGATCAGAAAGATGTTGGTCTAAGGAAGAGAAATGGGAAGTGCCTACCAGGCAGAGGAACCGCAGGTGTGACCATGCCACTCCCAGGTACAGTCACAGTCACAGTCACAGCGGGACATGTTCTGAGATGGGTATCATTGGATGTTTTGTCATTGTGCAAGTGTAGACACATGAATGTGTGGACATGTCAGTCACTCAATGTGGCCTCTTTATTTTTATTATTATTATTATTAATTAATTTATTTATTTTTTGTCCTACTGGGGATTGGATCCAGGGTTTTGCATATGCTGGCAAGCGTTCTACCACTGAGCCACACTCCAGGCTTTTTTAAAATTTTGTTTTGTGACAGGGTTCATTAGTTTCCTGGGCTGGGCTCCAGCTTGCAATCCTCCTGCCTCAGCCTCCCAAGTAGCTGGGATTACAGGCGTGGGCCACCTTGATTGGCTCAGTGTGGCACCTTGATGTGATTGAAAGACATAAACATGGGGCCGGTGAGATGGCTCAGCGGCTTAAGCGCCTGCCTTGCAAGCGCGAGGGCCCGAGTTCGACTCCCGGATCCCACATACGGAAAAGGGGCCGGTGATATCGCTCAGCGGCACGGGCGCCTGCTGGCGCGCGAGGTCCTGAGGTCGACCCCCCGGTACCCACAAAAAAAAAAAAAAAAAAAAAAAAAAAAAAAAAAAAGAAAGACATAAACATTGGATATAAGAGGAGGCTGCGGGTGCAACACACTTTTTTTAAAATAGGTAGAAGGATTACACTCTAAAATAATGATAAAAAGTATAGTATAGTGAATCCATATACCAGAAACATTATTATTTATCTTCGCCAAGCGGTATGTACTGCACATCGTTTGTGCTTTTATATGACGGGCAGCACAGTAGTTTCCTTCAGTCCAGCATCACCACAGACATGAGCGTGATGCATGGCCCAACAATGTGATGGCTGCGAGGTGCCCAGGTGATAGGAACCTTTCAGCCCTGTTGTAGTCTGGTACCATCCTGTATGGGGGTGCTGGGGTGCAGTGGAGCTGCTCTCTGGATTTCTGTCTTCTGGTCCCGCCAGAACTGCCCAGTGGTGAGCTTTCCTCAAACTTCCTTTGCTGGTCACTTATTTGGACCAGACTTGAACAGAAAAGCCCTAGAGGGACCTTGATCCTGCCCCACGAACATCCTGCTCAATGGGGCAAATCTGAGCTCCATAGTATTTTCAGAGGCCCTGGTTTTACCCTGCGGCTACTTCGGAAGGAGGTGCCCCCTACTGAGACCCAGAGGTCCTGGACCCTCACCTTGGAGCTGATGGAGCTCGGAGATGGCTCTTTGTTACTATTTCCAAAGGGCGATGGGGTGGCGGCCACCATACACAAAGCCTCAAGGGACACACACGGGCTGCGGGGCCCCATCTGGGGTTGAGGCACAGTGGCACATGATTGTAGGGATTTCTAGGGTGGGGCCATGGTCTTGTCAACTGCTCTGCCAGATGAGACGAGCCCCCACGAGTTAGACCAGCTGGCAGTTCTGACCACATACCCTGGTTTCACACTGAACCTCTTGATTCCATCAAACCTCTGATGGAATCTCTGATGGAGATTCTCACTAGAACCAGACTGTGGGCAAACCCAGGTCCTCCCTGAGACCCCAAGGCAGGACCCCAAGGTCCTGTGCCTTGTCCTGGCCTAGTCCTCAGAGTTGTCACCCTGCCCCCAGCAGCCTGGGGCAACAAGTTCTCACCCGTGGTGGCCGCTGCAGTGCCATTCTGGTTCCCCTCACCATTGGCACTGCCCCCCAGGGGCCGGGGGTTGCAGGTACAGCTCACAGCTGCCCTTCTCGGAAGCAGGGTCTGAGCTAAGTGAAGGTCCCTCGCCTGGGGACCAAGGATGACACAGTGCCTGGCCTGACCCCAGGCAGGGGCCAGCTCCGCGGCAGTGCATACTCTTGAGATTCCAGTGGGATCAGATGACAGCCAGGCTCGGCCAAGACCACGCTCCTCTTCTTGTCCTTGCCCTGTTCCACATCCCAGCCTCCCCTCTAGGAGCACCCCCTACATATCACTTGGACAAGACCCCCCATCTCAGGCTAAGGAATCTGTCTCAGAGCCTTAAGGGTCCTGTGGGTTGACTCTCACATCAGAAGCATCACTGGGTCTCACCAAGGCGAATGTGTGTTCTTGGAGCAGTGGGATCCTTACTCAGGATACAAGCTGAGCTCCCTGAAGACCGGCCCCTTCGGGGTTCCCACTGGATCTTCTCAGGAAGTCATTCAGGCATAGAGTCCCTAATTACACAGAATCTGACCAGAGAACACAGTTCACAGCCATGGCGGTCCAAGTACAGGCCCAGAATCCACCTTGCTGCAACAGCAGGTGTGACAATAACATGGGCCGAAGCCTCACCTGACAGCTCAGGGTTCCCAACACCAGCCCACAGCTTGAAGCCCTGGCTTCTGCCTCAGGCTGTTCAGCTTCTCAAGAGCTGCTTCTGGGTCACACACCTCCATGGAGGACAGATAGAGAAAATTGTGGCCAGTACCCGCTCACTGGGTGACAGAGGGGTTCATGGAGGCAGTACAGGATGCTCTCAGCTCACAGCCTGTCATCCACCAAGCTCTTAAATATAGAAGCCATTTTGCACAAGGACCTGTTCCTCTGACTGGGAAGCCCCCTGTTTTTCCATCCCTAGCACAGATCTCTACCACACTCCTGAATGCTGACCTCCAGCTCCTGTCCCTGGAGGCCCCTGACCCATGCCCAGCTGAGGGCTAGGTCCTGGGGTGAAGGGGCATGTTCAGACCCCACAGTCACAGCTCTGGGGGGAATGGGCACAGCCTTTTTAATAACGAAACTTGCTTCTACAGGCAGAGGGAAAGGGAAAGGAGTATTTCAAAATGAGTCATAGGGTCTAATTGGCAGGTTCACACAGGAAGAACAGTCCGTACTCGTGAGAGAAGAACAGAATTCTACTGGAATAGTATCTTCGGTGGAGTCTGCCTGGGTTTGGGGGAGATGGGATATGCCTGGAAAGCTCCAGTGTCTGGTTGTTAGATGTGACACCAAGGGGTGGCTGGCTTCGTTCAGCATGGGCATGGCCATTGTTAGTAGATTCTTTTTCCTGGTGCTTCCCAGGAGACCTGAGGTCCCTGAATGGCAACTCTGTACAGAGAGTCTTTGGCTTTGCTCTGAGGCTCTGTGGTATTATGTCAGATCGCTTCTCTGACAGGAAGAGAAGATAGAACAATCAAGGAATTATTTTTGCCTCTACGACTAATTAGCTTATCAACAGCGACTCAGTGTAGGGGCACAGGGACCCAAATGAGCAGCCCCAGCAGCCCTGCCAACAGCTGGAGGAAGATGGTGCGCCAGGAGGAGGACAGAGCCTCTGATACCAAATCCAGGGAAGCCAGGGACATCATCCTGGAACCCAATAGTGTGACACGAATTAGGACCTTCCCGGGTTTGTAGAATATTCAAATCTGAATCAGACCAGAAAGGTTTGATCTCCTCCTCTCCCCATGGAGAAAGTGAATATGAGACAGAGCAGCAGGAGGAATGGAAGGGAAAACACCGATAAGAACAAGGGAAATGTCCTTTACACAGCACCAACCAATGAAACGCATGGAAATGGCGGCCTCTGAACTACTGGGTGAAACCTCCTGGACTGGTGTTCTTGAACCCTCGTGGATGGTAGCACCAGGTGTCCTTACTCGATCAGCTCTCCACTGTTTCATTTTGTGTTGGACAATGACCATTAGTGTCCAGCTGTCCCCAGTGAGTATAAAGGGCCAAAGGGCAGACTCCACCAGGGACCCTTGGATAACATGCCTGGGAGGCTGGGACTTTTCAGTCTTTTGAATGCTAGATGCTTCTTTCCCCCAAGAGCACCTGGACCTGATTTACAGTTACTGAGAGCACCATGCTCTAAGATTTGGAATAGTCTCTTCCCATAGGAATATATATTTCGAGTTACAAGCAGAGGGGTAAAAGCCTAAGATATTTCCCCAGACTTTGTATTTTCTCTGTTGTCAGAATTTTTACATGCTACTTTTCACTATAGACTACATATAGGAAGCCTGTTTTTTCAAATGAATCAGATGAGAACCAAAAAATGCTAGTATGTAGGGTGGGCATGGTGACATACCTGTAATTCAAGCACTCTGGGAGGCTGAGGCAGGAGAATCATAACCAAAAAATGCTAGTATGTAGGGTGGGCATGGTGACATACCTGTAATTCAAGCACTCTGGGAGGCTGAGGCAGGAGAATCATAAGTTCAAGTCCAACCTGGACAACTTAGCAACTTAGTGAGGCCCCCTCTCAAAAGAAAAATTAAAGTTTTGGGATGTACCTCAGTGCAAAGGCCCTATGTTCAATTCCCAATACTGAAAACAAAACAAAACAAACAAACAAACCAAAAAACCCAAAAAAACATAGTACTGGTGTCCATTCTGCCAACGATCCCAGGTTTAGGAGAGGGAAGCAGGTTTAGGAGAGAGGAATGACCAAGCCTTGTTCATGGAGTCAGACCAGGGATAGCCTCCCAGTTTGTCCACTTTGGACACACAAATTGATGCAATGGAAGGCAGTGCCTTCAAGGATGCCAGAAACAATCACGTGCAATAGGCTGGGTGGAAAACCAAGAGGCTGCTGAACAGCCTGCTCCTCTGGTGATGCCCCCCCGGTGGTTCAACCACCTGCTCCTTCTATCGGAACCTGGCCAGCAGAAGGGTCCTTTCCAGCTCTTTGGCCCAGATTCCCCTGAAACCAAAAGTGGCCCCAGAACTAAATCAGAAGCAGTGAAATTTTTGCCACTGAGAAGTGCATGGGGAAAGGCCTGAGGGTCTTGGTCCCATGCCCTCCAGCCTTGAAACTGTCCACCTGTGGCTTTCAGCCAAATGCTCTCTGAGAAGAAAGAGGTTTTTGCTTCTGAGGTCTAGGACCCCTCCTGGGACATCAGGGATACCTGGCAGACTTTGTGGCCTCCTGGGGACTGATGCCCACCCTCATGAACTCACAGAGAGGACACAGCCAACTCAGAGAGGTAGAGAGAGTCTAGAGCTCTGGGCCAAAATTAAGGCTCCTGCCATGACACACAGACTGTTACGTCCTCACTTTAGAGGGTCAGGGCCATGAAGCCATGGGTGGCCACCCTGGCCACTCCTGGGTGTGTTGCTCCTGCAGGCTTCCCTCTGGGCATGTGAGAGATGGGGCAGGGAGCAGGAAGGGGCAGAGGCAGCACAGCTGGTTTGGGGCTTGATGGGCCCCTTTGAAGGCAGCTCTGAGCTTACCCCTGTCCTGCTCCAGGTAAACATTTACAACCATGGGTGCACGTGGCCCTGACTGTGGGAGGGGGCCATGGATTTCTGCTGGAAAAAACAAATATTTTGTTAGTTTGTTTTTGAGACAGGGTCTCACTCTGTACTCCAGGCTGGCCTTGAACCCAGCCTCAGCCTCCTGAGTGCTGGGATGACAGGTGTGCACCACCATGCCTGGCTGAAAAAGCAGGTTTTACAGATGCCGGTTTAGTGTGATCCCCTGGTGGAAAATGAGCACCATAAAGTGGTACACACTTGGGCAAAATGGAGAAAATGCCCCAGACTCAACAGTGTTCATCCGTGGAGGGCTCAGATTAGGGGGAATCTAACTGCCTGCATTCTGTAGATTCTATGATGTTTAAGTGTTTAACACTGCATGTGTAATACTTTGGAATGCTCAACCAAAAAGAATGGTTTAGAAGAGAGGGGGCCCCCTCTACCCCTCACCATCGCCTTTTCCACACTTTCAAGGCAGCCCCCAAGCTGATGCCAGGAGCCCTGCTCTGCTGTAACCAGGAAGTGTTTTTATGTCCTAGAAGATTTTGTCCTGAGTATGGAGCATTAATTATTAAAGAGCTGCTTTCAACCCTGTCAGCCAAGTTTAATGTTTAGTTTCAGGATTGAAAAACTAAAGTGTCTCTCCCTTGACTTTGCACCCTGCTGCTTAGGTATTTAGAAAGAAAAGGAGGAAGGGCAAGAGAGAGACAAGAAAAGGGGAAACACACCGTTCTGTTTGGCTTTATTCTGGTGACTGTACTGATGCATAGAGTGGAAACACTTTCCTATTCGTGAAGCTGCACTGCTTTCCTTCTCTTCCAGCCTAGGGAAAAGGCTGCCTTGGGAATAGTTACCGATCCAGGGAAGGAGGGAGACTGAGTTGCAAAACGAAAGATAAAAATGCAAGGATGACTGATGGGGACCGGGCACAGGAAGGTGGCTGCCAGAAGGAGGTGGCTGGAGGGGCCAGGAGGGGGACAGACAGAGCACAGGAGCTGCAGTGTTACAGGCCTTGAGTGCTGCCCTCCACTTTTCCCTGAGAGAGGGTTGGGGTTGGGGTCCCACCCTGGCAATGGCCCTGGGCTCAGGAGGCCCAACCTACCGCATCTGTAGACTCCGCCCAAGATTTCCACTGAGCGGAGAAGATCGGCCAATGTGCAACAGTTGAACCCAACTTGCCCCACAGAAACCCGGGCTTCTGTCTCCCCAAGAACCATCTCTTCACCCCAAATCTGTGAGTAGGAGCAGGGTGCGTGCACAGTTCTGTGTGTGTGTGGGTATCTGTCTATGTCAGCTTAGCCAAGCTGAGGTTTGAAGAGAGCTGAGTGCTTGAAAAAAGAAAGAAAAGAGAGGAATAGAACTGGGAGAAAGGGGTCTTAGGACTCTTATTTAGGGATGAGCTGAAGCCCGAGAAGGGGCTCTTGGAATGGAAAGGTCTGGGGGCGGAAATGTTTTCAGGTATGGTTGGCTCCAGGGACGAGAATAGCATCTTTAGGATGTTGTCTCTATCTTTCAATGAAAAAGTACAACACAGTGGGCAACAAATCACTCCATAATCATGGCCTGTTGTGGGAAGTGATGAACATGAGGGCCTTTCTTCAGAAAAAAGCCTGTATCAGATACAATCCTTCCGTTTATCTGTGTATCTGATACTCATTCCCTTTCTTTTCTTTCCTCAGAAGTGGGCAGAATTTGCTGTTTCTGCCTAGAACCCCTAGCACTCACGAGGACCTGCCTCCCACAGGCTCAGAGTGAGGTAGGAGCGGGACTTCCTCCAAGGGTTGGGGGATCCAGGGCAAGGCCCAGGTGCGGTGAGGTGTGAGCTCCGGTTGGCATTCGTAGCTTTCCCGCAGGGCCTCCCTGACTCTCTTTCAGCAGGAAGGTCTGGCCCATGGAGGACAACGTGCAGAGACAAAGAGAATCCATCTCCCTCACACCCATGGCCTTTGGTGTGGAGAATGTGGGGGCTGAGTTCCTGGAAAGTTTGGTCTGTAGCCCTCCCCAGCTCGGCCTCCTCAGCCTCCCTCCTCCTTGAGCCCCAGTCATGGTGGGAGGGTGCCCTGCCCACCTCTTCCCACCCTCCTGGTTCCTTGGTTAGGAGACCTCTGTGTGTCAGCCCCTGGCACAAAGCAGCCCTTTCATGTCACCCTTTAAGCATTTACTGAGCACCTACTATGTGCCCAGATAGCCTGAAGGTCAGTGAAGGTCCTATTGAGAAGCCAGATGATGTAGAGTTCGGGGTGCATCTCTGAGGAAATCTCAGCCTTCAGTGAGTGTCCAGTCCAGTCAGGGGTAGGTTGAGGATCACGACCCAATCTCTGGAGCCTAATGTGATGCGCTCCATGCTCCCAACCTCCTCTGACAAGGCCCTTCCCCTTCACGGTCCCATGCATCACTCACAGGGCAGCTTTCATGAGGTCACCTGTAAGAATATCCCTACCCCAAAACAACTCCTCCGGGAGTGGGGTGAATGGTGCCCTGGAGCCAGGCCTGGGACCATCCTAAGAGGGTCCCTCATGGCCCCTACCAGCCTCAGGGAAGTCACAAGTGTCTCTTGCTCACACAAACCGCAAAGGCAGGAGGATCTAGCACATCGAAGGAGAGATCTATGATAGCACAGAATAATTTAATTAAGAATTTAATTAAGTAGCCATTATTTCCTGTGCAAAAGGCCAGTCCCCACCTGAGCCCACTCCTGAGGTGCCTGTGGGTGCAGCGGCATGGCAGGGGCTCCCCCTCCCTCAGGCTCCTCAGCTTGCTGTCCCTGGTTTTAGGAGGAAGGCCGACTCCCTGGCAGCAGTGACTCAAGCCAACAAGCCGGGCACACTGTGGAGAGGAAGCCCCTGTGGGGATGGTAGGTTATCTTGGGGCACTGGCTGACTGGCACGGTGATGGAACCTGGCCTCCTGACAGACTGGGAGACTTGTGACCCCTGTTGAAGGGACAATGAGCTGGGCCAGACTCCACCTCAGGGGTGAGCCAGGCCAGGAGCCCAGGTGTGGATTGGCCGCTGTCCCCTGTCCTCCATTGGCCTCCCAACCCATTTAGTCTCTGGGGCACTTTGGAGAACCTAAGGCTCAGTTGCAAACTCCTGTTTTAACTACAGGGGAAGGGACCAGCCCAGAGGGTCTGGTGTGAGCCTAGAACTCTGGTCTTTGCTGGCCGGTGCCCAGGCTGAGCAGCGTGTAGGGTGGGGGTGGGGTCCTCCGCCTGCCTGTGTTTCTTGGGAGAAATGTTACTCACATTTCAGGGGCTGGAGACACCTTAAAACACCAGCTGGGGGTTGAATTCTGTGAGCAACGGTGCACATCCACTAGAGGCTCAGCCTGGAGAGCCCCAGGGGCAATCTGGGTCCTAGTCTTTCCCCCAGGGACAGGCAGGTGACCAAATGACCAGGTGTGGGTTGGGGTGTGGGCTGAGCTCAAAGGCAATGGAGGCGGGCAGGGGCAGGGCTGTTTCACGCATCCTCTCTCTGGAATAGGCGCTAGGGACTCAGACGGCAAGGATCCCTGGTCCCAAGGGAGCAAATAGAGCTGGGAGCCACTTCACCTCCCTCTGGGGACTGGTGGGAATATGACAGGGGAGGCAGCAGCCATCGTCATGCACGTCCACCTGTTGATAATGCTCTTCCCTCCCACTCCCTCACACAAGGTTATCCCCTGATAGTAGGGTTGCAGGAGGGACCCAGAAGCCCCAAGGCCTGGAGCATGGCTCAGTTTGCTTTGACAGAGTTTCCATCAGCTTCATGGGATGTTGAGCCAAATGCCTGGCTTGGAGCCTGTCGCCATCGCACTGGAGACATCCCTGAGTGGCTTCCCTGGAGGGGTGGAGGATCCCATGGGGTGGGAGTTGGGGTTCACTCATGGATGTGGCTGGTCCTCCCTCCAGGAGAAGCCTGCATTGGGCCCTGCAAGAAAGACCCAGCCCACTCTTCCGATGGATGGGCACAGGATTGCTCTGTACTGGTAAGCTCCCACCACCCCACCAGGAGACAGGAGACAGGAGACTATCACCACCCGGCCTCCATACCTAGCACAGAGTCACTCATGCAATCAGTCAACAAACGTTTGCTTAGCACTGAGTTAGGGCTGGCTCCTGCCCAAGCCAGGAACTGAGGCCCCAACTAAGCCAGACCCCACTGCATCCTCCCAAGTCACCCCCTCAGCAGCAAGGGGGACACAGAAACACCTATGGAATGCAGCAGATGTCTGGGAACACAAAGCATCTCCCCTGGGGGGAGGAACAGGCAGTAGGTGGAGGGGAGGCCAGTGTGGAGTGAGCGGGCACCTCCTGCTCAGACGTTTCAGAGATGGAGGGCTGAGAAAGGACCCTGATCTGGAGGAAGAGGGGATATGCTCTGACCTGGGGTTTGTGTTCAGAGCCAGAGAGAACCACAGAAGGATTTAAACAGGGAAGTGCCCAGGTTTGGGGCCACTGGGTGTGGGTGAGAATGAAGCCATGAGAGAGGGGTAGGCTGGGTTTGAGCAATCCTGTGGGGGCAACACCAGTTACCCTGGGGAAGTGGCCAGGAGTATGAGATAAAGGGGACCTTGAGTCACCATAGGTTCTGGCCTGAGTGACAGGGGGGATGATGGTGACCTCCACAGAGCTCCAGGACACAGGTGGAGGAGGTGATCTGGTAGGGAGGAGGAAATGCTTTGGACAGCCTGCTGGAGGGACCACTGCCAGGCCACTATGGAAGGAATTCTCCTGGGGACACTTGGAAAATGAATTGAGAAGTGGGTCAAGACAGAAGCCTGGGGACCAGCCACAAAGAAGGGGTTGGCAGAAGCCAAGGAGCAAAGGGTTTCAAGATCAGTAACAACTCTGCAGAGGACCAGGACTGAGCAGCATTCATTGATTTAGGGACAAGGGAGGTCATGGTGACTTAGAGTACAGGTGCAAAGGGTAGGCTGGAGGGACGGGAGGTGAGACAGTGTAGACAAGAAGTATGGACAGCTCTTTGGAGACATTTTTATCAGAACAAGGAGGGAATGTTGATGGCTGGGCTGTGACATGTGTTCCTGATGGTAGATACTGTGGATGTGTTTACAAGTTGAGCTGGGGACTTTGTAGAAAGAAGGAGAAATAGGAGAGGAAGCAGTGACCAACAGTAAGGGCTCCTGGGCACATAGAAGGCTCCCAGCCCAAGTGGAGGGACAGGGCTTCATGGTGCAGCTCATTTCCACCTGGCAGGTTGGAGGTAAAGAGGGAGGGTGGGTGTCGTGTAAAGGACATCGTGGGTGCCTAGGGAGGGGAGAGGATGATGAGAGATAACAGTGATGGCCCCAGTATTTTTGAAGTACTTGACACCAGGGTCATCTGTTTAGATGGGGTGAATTCATGGTCCTTGTTCATGGTCTGTTTTCTGTTGCTATAACAAAATATCTGAAGCTTGGTACTTCATAAAGAACAGAGGTTTATTTAGCTAACAGTTCTGGAGGTTCAAGGGCATGGTGTTGACATCAACTCAGGTTCATCCATCCCAGAGGACCTAATCACTCTTCTGGAGGCCCTGCTGCCTCCCATCATCACCACACTGAGTGAGGGCCAAGTTTTCAACACCTGAACCCTCGGGGGACACAAATCACACCAACCACAGCCATTCCTCAAGCTTCCTCTGACAGTGGGGGTGTCCTTCGGCAGGACCAGTGTTCCCTTTGCTGCCACCTTCACCCAGACTCAGATTTGTTTCTCTTGAAGGAGTACTGGATTCTTACCAGGACAAGACATATGTTACTCTTGCTTTCTTCTTCCATTTCCCTTTTGGTCTTGGCTGTCAGGACTCAGTCATTAGATTATCCCTTTCAGTGCTCAACCTTGACTTCCTCATGCTGGGGTGCTCTGGATTCCCTCTGACTCTTTCATACCTCGACTGTGTCATCTCTTCCATGGGGCAGCCCTCTGCACCCTCTTCAGGTACGGTGGAGCCCTCCATACTTCCGACCTGAGCTGTAACAGTTGCTTCCTCTCCTGACATCAGTGTTCGTGTGTACAGAGAGCTCTGGCCCATCAGACTAACACAGACGCCCTTACTGTCTCCAGTCGTTGAAGAAGAATGTGCCTTCTGCCCCTGGTTCCAGTCAAAATCCCAAGGAGGTCTCTGATTGGCCAGGCCCAGGTCATGTGACTGTCCTGAACCAATGGCTGTACTTGCCTGGCTCCAGCCATAGCAGGGCCTCCACTGAGGCCGGAAGTGTGCGTGTGGTGCTTCGCTGGCCCCCTTCACAGCTCCTGGCAATGCACCCAGCACCTGGTAAACAACGTCCTACCTTTGACACAGTGGCCCAAGTATTCTCATTTCCAGACAGGAGAGCCAGGCTCAGGGAGGCCAAAAGGGCTTTCCTGCCCTCTGCACTCCAGATGGAATGATGTGGAACATGTTGCGGGGCCATGCCACAGTGTCCCCTTCTCTGTCCCCAGCATATGCAGCCTTCGTGCTCACTGCCTGCCTTCTGGACTTCCAGAGGGCCCTGGCAGTTATCATTGTCACCTGTGTGATCCTAGCCTTCCTGGCCCACAGCCTGCTGAAGAGGTGTTTGGGCCCAACGCTAAGGGGGTGTGCGATGCTTCAGGGCCACTCTCGCCTGCGCCTCTGGCTTAACCGGTGAGTGAGCGCGTGGCCTGCTTCCTGCAGGGAGGAGAGGGCTCCTAGGTCGGAGGTTATGTGCTGCACCTTGCCCATCTGCTAAGACCCGGCACAGGAGCTGCTGGGAGGCTTCAAAGGCAGCACATCTTTGTGTGGTTTTGCCAGTTCTCTGTAGTTGGTTCTCTGCCCCAGTTACCGCAGGTGACAGTGATGCAGAAACATTCTGGGAGCCCGGCCTTCTAAGCACATGAGGCCCTTCTTGGCATCTCTTGCCATAGCCTGTGGGGGACAGACTGCCTCTGGAGTCTGGAGCAGGCTAGATAGGGTGCAAGTGCCAGTAGCTTTAATTAGTCCCCAGGGTCCCTGGATAAGAGTTTGGGCTGGGATCCTTTGATTGTCAAACTGGATTTCTTGGAGCTCTGGAGACCATGGAAATGCCATAGGGTAGGAAAGAGAGAGCAGGGAAGAGAGTGTCAGACCTGCCTTAGTCTATGTTCTGCTACTGTAACTCAGTACCACAGACTTGGGTGATTTATAAAGAAGAGAGGTTTATGTTGGCTCGTGGTTCTGGAGTTTGGGAGGCCCAAGAGCCTGGCGCAGCACTGCTGTCTTCTGGTGAGGGCCTTGTGCAGTTTCATCTCATGGCAGAAAGTGGAAGGGCAAGCGGTGTGAGAAGAGGAAAAGTAGGAGAAGTGGCCTAGACTTATAACAAGACGCTGTCACAGTAACTAATCCAGTTCTAGAGGGCCACAATTCACTGATTTCTGCTAGAATGAACCCATTTCTTTAAGAAAGGCATTAACTTCTCTCAACAACCTATTAAGGGCTCTACCCCACCCCCCACTGCCATCTATTAAATTTCAACATGAATTTGGCGTGAACAAACCACATCAGTGTTGCACCCTCGCCCCTCAAAACTCATGTCCTCCTCACACACAAGATCTCAGTGGTCCCCAAAGTCTTAACCTGGCCCAACATCAATTCCAAAGGTCAAGGTCTTGTCTGAGACAGACGGCAAAGTCCTTCTTGCTGAGAGTCCTTCCAGCTGTGAACCAAGACAAGGTACAACATCTATTTCCAAAATACAGAGGTGGGACCAGAATGGGGTGAGAAATCATCCACTAAAACATCATCCAGAAGGCAGAAGCAGAAAGAAAGTTAGCTGAAACCTAACAAAGAAGGCAAGACACTTAAGTCTTCAGGCTCCAGAATAATTGTTCACACCATGTGTCACCTCCCGGCCACCCAGGGGTGACTGGGCCTCCAAAATCTGGGCAACCTGGCCCCTTCAATGGATGCTGCCATGGGCTGGAGTGACACCCTGGAGCCTGTGGCTTTCCTGGGCTGGCACTATGTGCCACTGTGGCTCTGCTGGTCTGGGGGCCTGAGGCAGTCTTCCCCTGCAATGTGTCTACCTGCCTCCCCAGTGATTCACATATCCTTTGACATCCAGGCGAAGGAAGCCACACTGCTATGGCTCTTGCATCCTGTGCATCTGCAGAGTTAGTATCTCAGGGACAGGGATCACCATCGCTAAAGCGTGTCGCTGTGCCCCAGGGGGTGGGGCATGCATTGCAGAGCCCCAGAGACCAGAGAGCAGCCCAGAGAGGAAACTCCGAAGATATGCGGGTCCTTTTGAATGTCCAGTCGAGTTGTGATTGGCGAATGTGTCTGAGGAAACTGCCCGCAGCCTAGGAAAGAAGGAAGGAGAGGAAATTGTGCCTGGCACCACAGAAGGCTGGGAGGAGTGTGTGTTCCCACAGTCGGAGTGAAGAGCCCATTGCCCACAACCCACAGGGCCTTATGTGGAACACTGAGCAGGGTCTTGGCCTGTCCCATCCTTGGGCACTGCCATGTGCACACATGTGTATATGTGCATGCATGTGTGTGCACATGTGTGCATGTGAGATGCAAAGGTGACAGCTTCCTGCCTCTCTCCTGCAGAGCTCTCACCCTCGCTGCAGTCCTGGCTCTGGCCTTGTGGCTGGGGCTGGACACCTCCCAGAAGCCTGAGCGGCTGGTTTCCTTCGCGGGGATCTGTGTATTCATCTGTATCCTTTTTGCCTGCTCGAAGCATCGCCATGCTGTGAGTGCTTAGTGGCAGCCTGACTGAAACTCAGGAAATGCCCCCTTCTTCCTCCCCGGGTCAAGGCTGGGAGCTGGAGGTCCAGATGCTCCTGTCAGGAGGCCCCCAAGGCCCAGAGCCTGGGGAAGACCACTGTCCATGGGGACATGCTCCCTGTGGAGCTGGTGAGGGGCATCCTGGGATGGGAGACCCCATGGGTGGCCGCATCTCTTAGCAGACTCCTCAAAGTGCCCAGCAGGGCAAAGGAGCTTCCTGGAAGGAACTGAGGATATTATTCTATATTAACCAGCCACCAGGGACATTTATTCTCTTGGTGACATGACCTCTGGTCAGTCCAAGTCTGGCCCTCCCGTCTATAGGCTCAGGAATGGTCCCCCATGTTCCTGAGCTCCAGAGTCTGTGCAACGAGCCCAGGGTTTCCAAGAATTGTTAGCTTAAAATAATGGTTCTCAAAGTCTCCTTCCTCGACCAGCAACATCAGCATCAGAAATGCAACTTCTTAGCTGGGCATAGTGGCTTATGCCTGTAAAATCTAGCACTCTGGGAGGCTGAGGTGGGACAATCACCAAGTTTGAGCCCAGCTTAGGCAACTTAGCAAGACCCTGTCTCAAAATGAAAAATAAAAATGGTCTGGAGATGTAGCTCAGTGTGAAGGCCCCAAGCTCCATCCCCAGTACAAGAAAGAAAGAAAGATGGAAGGAAAATGGGGCAACCCTAAGAATTTGCCTGCTGAGGGCATGGCCTATGCTGAGTCCCCAGGTGCGTGTGACAGTTGGTGGCAGACCCAGGGCTCCAGCTGTCCAGCTCCCATCCCACAGGCGAGTCACAGCTCCCTGAGGCCTCTGCCCTCACCCCACGCTGTCCTGTTGGGTCCCCAGGAGCTGAGCTCACCAGAACCTTTCTGTCGGTGGCAGGTGTCCTGGCGGACTGTGTCCTGGGGCCTCGGGTTCCAGTTTGTACTTGGACTCTTCGTCATCAGAACAGAGCCCGGATTTATCGCATTCCAGTGGCTGGGTGATCAGATTCGCGTGCGTACATAGGCCTGGCTGCCTGTGAAGGTGGGAGGGGTGGTGAGGCCCAGAGAAGGCTTGAGTCCAGGAGGGGCCCCCGGGCTGGCAGGGCACTGCTGCTTCCTCAGACTGGCACTGGAGTCCTTTCTGAGGCGGTGCTGATAGGCAGAGAACCCCAGACAGGGCGGTCTGTAGGGTACCTGGACACTGGTGCGTGTGGCCAGTTGCAGTCATAGTTAAAATTGCTTCAAGCAAAACAAAATACTCTGCATGTGTATGTGTCTTCAGAAATAATGTTTATTGAAGTTGCAGTTTTTTAATTTCATTTATTTATTATTATTATTATTACTATTTTTGCAGTGCTGGGGATTGAACCTGGGAGCACCCTGCACTGAGCTATCTCCCCAACCCTTTTTGTAAATTTTGAGGCATGATTTTGCTAAGTTGCCCAGGCTGGGGCTTGAATTTGCAATCCTCCTGCCTCAGCCTCTCTCAGGGCTGGGATTATAAGGGTACATCACTGTGCCTGGCTATTTTATTCCATTTTATTGTATTAAAATACATATAACATAAAGTTTACCATTTTAATCATTTTTCACTGTTACTAAGTTCATGCACATTGTTGTACAACTGTCATGACCTACCATTTTTTTGAGACAGGGTCTTGCTATGTAGTCAAGGCTGGTCTTGAACTCACTATGTATGTTAAAATCCTCCTGCCTCAGCCTCCTAAGTGCTAGGGTAACAGGCATGTCCCCTCATAACTGGCTTGGTCTGCTTTTTAAACTGTGAATGTGGAAGACACAGATGAAGGCCCTGCTCACCTCCTGTCACCACCTGGCACATCTGTGGTTCTCTCCCTGCTCTGTTCCCACCTGAGGGCACCTGCCTGGGTCACATCCCCATTCTATAGTTGGGAACACTGAAGCACTAGGCAAGTGATTTGTCCTTGGGGTCACCATGCCAGTTCAGGACCTGAACACAGATCCCTTGGAGAAATGTGCCTGGAATGCAGACAGCAGGGGCAGGCTGTGCTGTTGGCTGTTGGGACTGAGCAGGCACAGCAGGCACCACCTGTGGCCACCTCCTCACTGCACATGAGGTCTTGGTTCCTCCATTGTCTCTTTGCTCTTTTTTTTTTTCAATTTTGTTTTTGCAGTACTGGGGATTGAACTCAGGGCCTTTGAACTAAGCTATATCCCCAGCCCCCCAACCTTCAAAATATTTTTTTTTTATTTTTAGACAGGATCTCATTAAGTCACTAAGTTGCCCACACAGCTTGAACTCAACATCCTCCTGCCTCAGCCTCCCAGAGTGCTGGGAGGTTTACACCATCATGCCTGGCTTCATTGTCTCTCCTTTATTGCCCTTAACAACTCTAATCTCAGAGTGTTTCTTTAGAATTAACCAAAAAGTTCTCTTCTGTCGAATGTGCTCCGAAGGAGCAAGCACCACAATTGCTGCCTTAGCGCACGTGCTCTAGCGCCAGGTCGCGGTGCCACTCTAGCACCACTGTCACAGGGCCAACCCACTTGGCACCAGGAGGGGCCATGGCCACGGCATCCTTCTCTCCCACCGGCAGGGGCTCTGCCCCCTCCTCCGTCCCAGCCTTGATCCCCGTGTTCTTCTTCCTCCAGATCTTCCTGAGCTACACCGCAGTGGGCTCCAGCTTTGTGTTTGGGGAGGCGCTGGTCAAGGCCGTCTTCGCCTTTCAGGTCAGCGTGACTTTCTGTCTGACTTCCAGCTGGTCCGACCTCCAGCTAGTGGGAGCCCAGGGTGGCAGGGGTTTGGGTCCGTGGCAGGGGCCTTCCAGGGCACACCGTGGCTCCTGGGAGTCGACCTGGAGAGGGACCCCAAAGTGTGTTCACTGGGTGTTATGTTTTTGCTGTGCTTTGGAAAATTTGAAAAGAAAGCTATTTTGATATTCTTTTCCTTCAACTCCAGCCCCTATGTGACAGAATTGCTGGGAGGCTGAGGACAAGAAGCAGGGTGTGGGGCTTGCCGGGACCTCTGTCTTGACATGCCGCAGGACTATGGGCCTAGAAAGGACAGTTTCCAGAGGCTTAGTGGTCATCTCAGATGCTGCTCCTTCTGGGGCCCTCAACTGCCCCCACCAAGAAGGCTGCCCTTCATAGTCCAGCTATAACTATATCTCCCTCCTCTCTGCCTTTCTCTTTCCTCCCCATTCTTTTCTTCCTTCCAACAAAAATTTACTGTGCATTTCCCGTCATACAAGATATTACAGGGGAAATTAAGATTAAAGCCGCTTCCAAGCTTCCAAGTGGCGTACACCTGTAATTCCAGCATTCTGGCAGCTGAGGCAGGAGGATCAGAAGTTTGAGCTCTGCTTGAGCAAATTAGCAGTTTAGCGAGAACTTGTCTCAAAAAATAAAAGGCTGGGGATGTACTCATTGTGAAGGTCCTGGGTTCAAGCCCCAGGAAATATCCTCCCACCATAAAAGACCCTGTTCGGTTGGTTTTGAAGACCTAATTGTCTGATGGAAGAGCCCCAGCCCTGATTTAAAACCAGTAGCTGTGCTGCAGCCACTCTGGCTGGAGGTGTGGCTCTAGTTCCTCGCTCCGGTTTCCTGTTCGCCCCGTGAGGACTCTAGCGCAGGCCTGCTCTCCCTGCCCCACACCAGAGTTTCAAGGAGACCCTGGTCGCTCCTGCTTAAGCTCCACTTCCAAATGCCGGGCAGAGAGACAGGGAGCCCTAGACCCTGCACCTGGCCCTAGTTTTCTGCCATGGACATCATGGTCCCTTGGAGGGAAATCACCGCTGCCCACTTGGTATGTCCTGGACAACTGTCCCCATGGAGGAGCTATGCAGGGCCCATGTGTAGATTTCTGCTTTTTTTTTTTTTGTGGTCATTGGACTGACAGGCTTCACACTAAGCTACATCCCCAGCCCTTTTTTATTTTTTATTTGAGACAAGTTCATGCTAAACTGCGGAGTTGCCAACCTGGGCTTGGACTTGCGATCCTTCTGCCTCCGCTTCCCAGAGTGCTAGGATTCCAGGCATGTGCCATCGCATCTGGCTTAGAGGTTTTTGCTTTTGATCATTACTGTGGCCACTGCACCCTGCCCCTCCCCACTCTTCTAAGGGATTGGACCCCGGAGGCTTCCTGCCTAAACCATGGACTTGGCCATGGAGCTCTCGGCTGAGCTGGGCCAGATGAAGTCCAGATCCTCCTGTCTGGCCCGACCTGACCTCTGGGACTCCCCTTTGAGCCTTAGTGTCATTGTGCCATCAGAGTCTGAGGAATATCTGACCTGTCGTAGGGGCTCGAATCACGCCAACCCTAGGGGCAAAGGGAGAGAGCGAGCACCTGCCTGCTCAGGAGTCTGCTTGCCTGGAAAGATGAGCCCATTGAGTTTTCTCAGACCAGGTCTGTAGAAGGAAGGTATTGGAACAGACAGCCTCTGTCAGCCCCTCAGAGGTCTCCTAACACCATCCTCAGGACTGTGGGGAGCTGCTTCCTCCTGTCTGTGTAACCAGGGCTCCAGGGAAGAGCAGTAGAGATCTGACTCGTGCATGGAAGCTCTGGCAGCTTCTCGGCTTTGGAAAACCAACACACAGCCCTCTGCACGTCCACCTCCCAGGGTGCTGGGCTCAAGGGCAGGGAGGGGCACAGAGGCAAGTGCCTGGGAATCCCAGGGGGGAGGGTTGTTTATAACTAGGACAGTGAAGATTCCCCGAGGACGTGGCATTCGACTTGGGGCTTCAGGATGCGGAGGATTGGGACATGGAGCTAGGAAATGGAGCTGGGAGGAAACAGCCTGGGTGAAAGCATGAGGGTGACAATGTGCTGGCATGGCCAAGGAGTCAGGCTGCAGCTGGTTCAATAGCCTAAGAGCTGTTTGAGGCACCTGGGTTCTGTCCCCAGCACACGAGGAGCCACTTAGGGTTTGGGATAGGGAAGGACTCATTGGTACCCTGGCTGGTTGACAGGTCAGTAGTGGGTGGGAAGGTTGGTGGCCAGGATGCTGGGGGCAGGCAGGTACAGCAGGAAGGTGCTTCATAATCCAGGAGAAAAGTCACCCGGGGGTCACAGGACAAAGGCAAGACAGAGGTGTGACTCGTGTGGAGCTCAGCCCTTAGTTCCACATGTCGTGTGGTTGCATTTAGCCATCTGAGGACAAGGCTTAGGTATTGGTCATCTCTGTGTCCCCTACCCAGCCCAGAGCCCCAAAAGCCCTGCCCAGGGACTTTGCTCTTTACTGACCAAATGAATTAATGAAGCAAATAAGCGATCGTCCTTGTGTGTCCCCGGGTAGTCCCTCCCTGCCTGCTGGGAATGCCCTGCTCCATGAGCTCCCCGGCTGCTGGCTGGTCCACCATTTCCCTGGGGCCAATACTCGGGCCAAGCACTCCTTTCTTCAGCCTTCCCAGCCCTCTAGGACCAAGAGCTCCACACAGGTTTGGGGACAAAGCTCAGGGCCACCATGAAACTTTTTGTCCCTTCTATTCCTGGCATCTTGGTGGAGAAGAGAAGAAAAGCTGAGGAGAGAAGAGGAAAGTCCTACTGATGGCAAGATAGGGTGTTCAGCCTCAGAAGTTCCCTGCAGGGAAATACTTCATCCCCGTTCATAGCTGAGGGTCTGGAGGCTCAGAGCGGCATGTGGTGACACAGCTGGTAAGGGCTGGGGTCAAGATCCGAGCCCAGGTCAGTTGCTCTTGTTCTTTAGCTTTGGGCCTGATACCTGAGTCCTCTCCTTGGACATGGTGACCAAGAGCCCTAGACCTTAGGGTGGTTGTTTCTTCCCTGGTTTATAAGAATATAGTATCCTTAGGACTATTTGGTCCCCAGTGATGGAAACTTACTTGTAACCCGATTTAAAGAATGGAAAGGCCACTTCTTGGCTTCCAAATTGGGCAAGGTAGAACTGGTGATGCTGCTCCAGGCCTCACGCTGACCTTGGGACATGAAGTGTCCATCCTCACGATGCATGGCCCAGCTCCGAGGCAACTCTTCTGCACCACCCCGGTTAGACAAGTCCCAGGGCAGGATTCTGATGGGTCCGTTTGGACCCATCCCTGGAGGCCACCCTCAGCTCCTGCCATGGGAACCCCCAGGGAGGGGCGCACATACCTGATGCTGGGAGGGAGAGGCGCTGACCAGGTGGATGCAGCCCTTAGAATTGCATAGCTTTGAGCGTTTCCCAGGATGAGCTTTCACCCCCACCGTGGAGCACAAGGCAATGGATCCCTATTTTTAGGGACCTCTGTGCTACAAGTGGGTGTTTGGGATCTAGGTACAGGATAAAGCCTGGGTGACATGTGGCATCCAGACTGGGAGAAGTAGCACTGGTGTGGACCCTTGGATCTTTTCTCCTATAGCTCAGCAATTTGCATCATATCCTGGAGACCAGGCCACACTTCCTGGCTGGGTGCTTAGCTCCTGAATTAGTTGTAAGTGACAGAAACACAATGCAGACTGACTGCAGGTGGGGGGAAGGAATTAATTCCTATAACCAGGAAACTCAGGAGCCTCAGGTCCTGCTGGATCCAGGTGCTCAACACGAACTGGGACCTGCCTTGCTTACATACTGGTTCTGTTCTCTCAGTACTGGCCTTAGTACTGTGCAGGCTGCCTTGTGGTGATGGCAGATATGTACCAGGCTCACATTCAGCCACACCGAAGATCTAGGGAGGAAGCTAGGCAAGGAAAGAGAGACAGATAGGCAGACAGACAGTTTCCCGCCAGCTCCAGCAGGAAGCCCAGGGTGGGGTCGTCTTGGCCTGGGTTGGTGTGTGATAAACTGTAGCTGGGCTTTGGTCACACCAGGAGCCCAAGGGCAGAGAAGCACGGGAAGGGGTGCTGGGCAAGCAGTGCAGCAGCTGCCCCCCAGAGCCCAGCCGCTTCTCTCCAGCCCAGCCCTGTGAGTGTCACCTGGCTGCCTGTGTCCTCCTATCCTGGAGAATACAAACACCTGGTACCCGTCTCACTTCCTAATCACCCCAGAGCCATCTGTTTCTAGACTCTGAGTTCTAGGAGGGACTCCGTGTCTGTGGGGCTCCCCTTTGTGTCACAGAGGGTTCCATCACACCCCAGAGGGGAGCAGGGAGCTCCTGGCCACCTCTAACCACAACAGTGCCCACTGGGAACCATAGCCATGGCAGCAAAAGATTCTGAGATTCCATGTTCAGCGAAGAGGGAAGTAACCAGTGAGGTGGGTTTATCATTAGCTGGCCTCTGCATTTCACAGTCAGACGAGCACTAACAATTTCCTGGCCCTGGGAGGTCGTGTCCTCTGGAAGAGCTCTTGTTCAGTGTGATGGCCAATGGCATCCTTAGCAAAGCCAGGCCATGTGGGGGAGGACTTGAGACACATGCTCTCTGGCCACAGAATTCTCTTTTTCCCAAGAGTCACTAATCACAAGATTTCATTCCACACTCCCTTCTCTCCCTGGCCCTCTGTCTCTGACTCCATCCCTGGGGCTTGCCTACCAAGAGGGGTGGCCCTGCCGGGTGTGACCCTGGAGTTTTCCTTCTGTTTTTTCTGTGACTCACGTGCCTGTGGTCCTCGGCCTCTGGCCAGTTCTGCCTGGGGAGTCTCCCCAAGCTCACTCAGACTTCCAGAATCTGAGCTGCTTCCCGCTGGGCGAGGTCCGGAGCTCTCTTCAGGAAGTTCAGTCCTTCTCTGGGACTTCTTTTGCTCTCAACCTACCCTGGGCCTGGAGCCCAGCCCAGCCAACGTGGCAGCCTCCTCCTGGCTGGCTCAGCTTGATTCGTCATTCCACCTTGGCTCTCTGTCCCTCCAGTAACTTTCCACCCATGCGAGCACCCCCAGCTTCCGCGTCCTTGGGCCAGCTGAGCTGGGGTCACAGGCTCATTCTCTCCCAGGTCTCCAGCCTCTGGCACATGCCCCCACTTCCTCAGCCTAGCACAGCTGCTTGGATGTCCCCCAGGAACCCCTAGTTCTCATCTCTCCAGAGATGCTGGGTGTCTGGCTGAGGCCGAGTGTAGTCCTCAGTTGTCAGCAGTGTCAGATTTTATACACACACACACAAACACACACACATACACACACACACACTCACACCCACCACAGATCAAATGAGATAAGGCCTGGAAGGCTTTGCAGGATTTGGTAAGAGGGTGAGGCACCCTCATTGAGCCCCATCTTCAGGGAGGGTGTGGCAAGCCATGGAGACCGGGGCAGAGTGGCTGAAAGGGACGTGGGACAATTGAGGCAAAAGAGCTCTGTTGTAAATGAGGTCCCCAAGCAGGGATGGGCACAAGGGGGCAGAACGGTGATGTCATCCTGGGCGAAGGGGTGGCACACATGGGAAATCAGGCACACGAGCGGGGACAGTAGGAGCACAGTGTGGTGGACCTGAGCTGCCCTGCTTTGGTGACATTGGGGCTGCGATCTTGGCTGTAGTCATCCCTAGAGGAACCTCAGCTTTATGACTCACTGTGGCCCATGGCTGGTGACAGCACTGTCTACAGTGCTTGGACCTTGGGGTCTGGGGACATGGGGCCTGCCCATACAGCCTTGGGAAGTCATCACCAGTGATGATGATTCCCCAGTCGGGAAGGACAGGGCCCAGGGCTGTGTCCTCAGTGGGCGTGGTCCTGCCTTTGGAGCCTGATTACCAGAGGTGTGAGTATGTTTGCCCTGAGGCCGTAGTCTCAGAGGTGCCCTGAGGTGCAGGTCGGGAAAGACTGGATCTGAAACTCTGGGGTGTGGGCTCAACTCCCACTTTTATCACGAATCCTCAGATGGCCACAATGTGCGCCCCACCAGCCCAGGAGAGCTGGGAGCTCCTCCTTCTTAGGTAGACCAGTTGTGCAAAGCCGGGGTCAGCACCCACTTGGCTCTTCCTGGAGGAGAACTGCCTTGGTCCATCCGGCTGCTGTGATACAACCATGGGCTGGGCGGCGTGCAAACACTATTGCTCACCATTCTGTGTTGTTGGGGCTGCAGCGGTGTCAGGCTCTGATGAGGGCCTCTTCCGCATCCTAGACCACTATTACTCTGTGTCCTTACATGCTGCAAGGAAGAAGGAGATGTCTGAGGAGGATGCTGCTGTTTTCTCCCCAACCCCCATGGTACTAGGGGTGGAACCCAGGGCCTTGTGCCTGCCAGGCAAGTGCTCTACCACTGAGCTCCATCCCTAGCCCTTTCTAACATTCTTTATTTTTAATTAATCCTATCTGTGGCTCAGGATCTTGTGCATGTTGAGCAAGTACTCTACTGACAGGGTCTCATGCAAAGTTGCCCAGATTGGCCTCGAAATTTGATCCTCCTGCCTCAGCCTCCTGAACAGCTGGGATTACAGGAATGTGCAACTGTGTCTAGCTCTGGGACATCTTTTATAAGGATACCTCTTTCTTTTTTTTTTTTGTCTTTTTGAGATAGGGTTTCACTATGCAGTATGGGCTGGCCTTGAGCTCACTTTGTAGCCAAGGCTGGCCTTGAACTCACAGCAATCCTCCTGCCTCAGCCTCCTGAGTGCTGGGATTACAGGTGTGTGCCACTACACCTGGCCTGGACACCTCTTCCTAATACCATCATTTTTGGGCTTAGGTTTCAACATATGACTTTGGGGGTGTGTGTACAGACACATTCAATCTATTACTGAGATGCACACTGCTTCTGAAGACAGAGATGCAAGGTCTGCCCAGGGCAAGTCTGCTGGGTCCTGCAGGACCTTGGCAACATGCCTGGTGGCCCATAGTCTGTCCCTTTTTAGGTGTATGACCTCGGGCAGGTAGTAGTCTTCTCAGACCTGCAGTGTGCCCACTGGTGAAGTGGAGACAGTTAACATCTACCTCAGTTGCTTTAAGGCTAAGTGAGCCACCACACTTTGGGTGCTTGGCACACAGTAGGACTTCATAGCAGGCATATAATATGACTTACTGCCCTGAGCTGGCTGTTCTGTTCTTCTGCCATCCCAAGCACTGCAGGCCCCAAATGTGTATCCTGGGCTGTGAGGTCATATGGCCACAAAGACCGTATTTAGAATTAAATGTCCCACCTTAATCAGAGGTCACCTCTGTTCTCTTCCATTTCCCTTCCCTCCTTAGTCATCACTTAATCCAAAACGCAGATTCCCCCCCTCTCCCCATATCCCCATCTTGCAGATAGATAATTCTCTTTGTGCCAATTCTGCGGTCCGGCTACATGCCGGGCACCTCCTTCCTGGCTTTGCCTGGCTCTGCAGCCCTGCCAGCTGCCTGCAGCCCCTCGCATGACCAGCCAGCCGCACAGGCAGTCTAGACGGTACGTGATCATCAGCCCTATGTCACCACCCCAGGCGGCAAGGACGAGTCACCAGCAAGAGAGGGCTTTGGGAGTCAACACTTTTCCCTGTCAGATGACATCCTCAGCTGCAGTGATGTTGGTGACAGATGTGGAGGGGAGTTGTGTGGGAGGGAGGGGCTCCAGCAGGGCTGTTTCTCAACTTGGCTGGAGCCACCTGGGGCCGTGATCCGTATTTGGAAGGAGAGCTAAATCCGCTGCTCAAGAGTCTCCCTTCTTCAAAGACAAGCACAAGCCCTGCTGGACCCTTAGCCCTGCCAGCTGTGCCTCTTGTCACTTCCCCTCTGGTCAGCTGACATTCAGCCTCTGTCCCCACCCCCATTCTGACACTGCTCTCACCTAGGCTACCAGGGCCCCCCCCAATTGCTAAGTGCCAAGGGTCCAACTCAGGCCTCCCAGGCCAGAGCTGGGGGCACCCCCACATCTGGCTGGCTGCACACTTCATGCCCTCTCCTGGACCGTCCTCCAGCCTCAGGGTCCTCATGACCCCTCGATGACGCTGAACCAGGCCTCTGTCTTCAGCCCCTGCTCCACTCTCTCAGGCAGTTTTCTCAGGAAATCATGTCGCTCCCACACCCCATACATTTCCAGCTGACCTGAATCTCGGCTCCTAAACTCTCCCCAGCTGTCCACGTGACGTGTGCCACCTGAGTGTACCACGGGCATCTCAAACCTACCTGTGGGTCTCTCCCAGACCTCTCCTCTGCCTTTGCCCCTTCAGTTCAGAAGTGCCCACCTATTCTAGAAAATTAGAGGAACAGATGGGAAACTCAGAAACAGAGAAAAAAGGAAGAAAAGTCCTCATAGCACCAGCACACAGAAGCAAGTTCTGGGAGTGTTGCCTTTCAAGCTCCTCCCTATGTTTTTTTTTTTTTTTTTTTTTTTAATATTCCAATTTTCCCACGGACATTTTAGCATCAGAACATTGCCCTGTTATTACCAATTCTGCATGACTTTAACAGGGATTAAGTTTTTGAAAGATGAATAGAACAAACACTCTTAACAGTGCAAAAGGCCACAAAGTGAAAAGCAAACCTTCCTCCCACCTTGACCCCCAAGGTGCCTCTCCCCTCCCCAGAGCACCGCTGTCACTGGTACTGTGCGTGTCCTTCCGGTGCCATCCTGGGCTCACACGAGATCACACAGTTCTGTCCCTGGCAGTGAACCTTCCTTTCCTCGTTTAACAGCCTGTCTTAGAAATCATCCCGCCGGTTCCCCAGAGAGTGTGCTCATTCTTTTTTCTAGACTTTTGGTGCACCGTGGTGCGGCCGCCGGTTATTAAATCAGTCCTCCCTCAGCTGAAGGATGGGGATCACGCGAGAAAGCCCCGGGTGGGCTGTGGGCCTGGAAGGGAAGGGACTGATGGGAGGGTGGAGGAATTGCTGAGTCTGGAGTGAAAGAGGAGAGGGGTTGAGGCTGGGGGAGGGAAACACGTGACAGGAAGAGGTGCTGGTCGCAGGTGCAGGGTGAGTCTGCTCTGAGCTTGCTGGCACGGAGTGAGATTGGGAAGCCAGTGACAAAGTGCTTTCATTCAGGCTGATGTGGGCCACAGCCACAGGCCAGGGACTGAGTCCTGGGGGCAGGGACACCATGCAAGCTGCCAGGCTGGAGCTGGCTCCTTTCACCTACAGCAACCCTGAAGGGAGCATTTTGCCCCCATTCTGAGACAGAGAAGCAGGTGCTAAAGGGGAGGGGAGCAGAGGACAGCAGTGTTTTCAAGAGGCCCCTCATGCCAACACTGGGATTTCCTGCTCTGGTCACATTCTTCCCAAGTCTGTCAGGCCCAAGTGGCCAGGTCTCAGATGGAAGGGGCTGCCTGACCCCTGCCCCTGCCTAACTCTAACCTGGCTCCTGTGCTCCCTTTGCTGCCAGGTTCTGCCCATCATTGTTTTCTTCAGCTGCATCATGTCAGTGCTCTACTATTTGGGCCTGATGCAATGGGTGATCCTGAAGGTGAGTTCCCATCCCCATAGCAGGGCTCTCCCACAGTCACCAGCTCCCAGGGACCACATCCTCCCAGAAGCCCTTGCTCCTGAGGTCCACACCTTCCCAGAATCCTCTCCTCTCATTTTCACATTCTCCTAGACTCTACTGCAAATCAAACATTCATTCACAGGTCTTTTGTTGTGATACTAAAAAGAAATGGCACCAAAATCTGTGATGGTCCCTGTGGGTGGGAAGATTCTAGTCTTGAGGCTACACTCAGTTGTTAGGGAAAATATAATTTATATCCAAAAGATCATGAGAGACTGTAATAATGGGTTACATTGGGCAGACTTAGCTGGTATAGATGTCAAATCCTGTGATTATGTTCATAAAATCTGCGCATAAAACCAGGACATAAGAGACAGCATTTGCTAGTGTTGGACCTGGCAAGAGACTTGAGTCTTAGCTGATGGAGCTCAGAGTAAGCACCATGAGTGGCTGCCAGCAATGCAGAAATGACCTGTGGTTATGTTAAGAGCACACTCTGTAGTATGAGGCAGGTGACTGTCCCTAGACCTGGAGAGTGTGTTCCACCACAGGGCTAGGACAAATGAAACTATAAACCGGGCTTGAAACTACACCCTCCATGGAATGGTGGAAGAAATAAGGACCAATGGGTCACGATGCAGAAAGGGCAGCCAGAGAGGCAGCAGAGAAAGACTTGGTGGAGTCAGACTTCATCTTGATTAGAAGGAAGAGCTGCTCACAGTATCTCCCAAATGCTCTTCTGCGAAACTCTGATTCCCCAGCACGTTAATAAATGTTATTAAGTAGAGGGATCCCTGATCAAATAATTTGGGGAAACCAGGTTAGACACGACACTAAACAAATTTAAACAAGCAGGACCTCTTAGAGCCGTTACTAAGTTAATATGTATTGGTAATCTCCAAGGGTGTGTGTGTGTGTGTGTGTGTGTGTGTACACCAATTATCAAACATATTTAGCTAAGCAGACAGACAACACACATTTTAGAGGCCTGCTCTAGTGCCTGGCACTCTTGTAATTAAGATGCATATCCGGAAGGTGGTCTAGGGCAGTGGTTAGGCCACCTCGGTGGAAGAAGATAAATGGACCTTTTGGGGCATGCAGATGAGGAGATCTGCCTTAGTCTACTTCCTGTTGATCTAACAGAATGCCACACACTGGGTAATTTGTAAACAATAGGGGTTTATTTGGCTCAGGCTCCCAAAGCTGGGCAGTCCAAGAACATGGCACTGGGATGTGGTGAGGGCCTCCATGCTGCCCCCTCCATGGCAGAGGGACAAGCAGGCCTGTGAGACACAGAGAGGAAGGATGGACACCACACTTGGCCTTTTACTGGGAGTCTACTACCCCACACTGTAAGAACAGAGCCGGTGTGACTTAATGGTCCCTGAAAGGTCCCACCTCTTGCTACTGGCACAATGGCAGTTAAAGCTCAGCCTGAGTTCTGGTGAGGACATTCAGTGAAGCAGGGTCCTGTGCTGGGTGGGGAGCTGGAGGGAGATTGGAAGTTGCTCCTGCCCCAGACTCGCTCACTCAGTGGCCCACTACGTGAGCTCACCAGGACACCTGCTTCCTCCCCAGATTGCCTGGCTGATGCGGATCACCATGGGCACCTCGGCCACCGAGACCCTGAGTGTGGCAGGAAACATCTTTGTGAGCCAGGTGGGTGCTACATTCCCCAAAGAGGGCGGGGCGTCCTGGGTCATTCAGTCCAGGAATGGCTGTAGGAACCTTCTCCTGGGGTCACCAGAGGCCACTGCCCCAGGGTGCCTGAGGTCCTCCATGGGGGGGGGGGGCAACACTCTCCTGAGCTGGGACCCTCAGAAGTCCTACATGAGGAAACTGAGGCTGGGAATGGGGTGACATGGCTGAGGTCCCACATGGGTAAGCCAAGATTGTAATTGGGTTTTCACCTTCCTGGCCAGGGTTATTCCCTCTATATCATTTTGTCTTTCTTCCCTCTCTGTCTTTCTGAAATGTATTTTCCAAAGTACATGTGACTCTGAGTCCCTTTAGGCCTGATTCCCCAAGGGCGGGGACTCTGGAGCCATTCCAGGGTCTCTCCTGGCCGGTCTGCCTTACTCCCAAGTTCCTGAGAGATATGCTTACCAAAAGATGCTGTATTTGATCCAATAGTTTAGGAAGCTTTGGAGAATTTTTGTGTCTTTTTTTTTTTTTTTGCTGTGGTACAAATGGGTTGATCTCCAAGGTTTTTTTTTTTGTTGTTATTCACCAATTAAGGCAGATGTCCTCTCAGATAAGTTGTCCCCCAAATCCCTTCAGATGTCCATAATGAGGCAAAAGAGGAAGAAGACCCTGAGACACAAAAGCTCTTATTTCATGTGAGAGCCTGGAAACACAATCCATTTCTGCTGAGAAGATATAAATTTTAGTGCATGTGATATCAGGTGACACAAAGAACTACCAAGGCAAATTATCTCTGGACAAATTGTTGGCCAAGGTGACCAGACTTCCAGGTCTTTGCCTCATTTCCCTCAACGGGAGAGGATGGGAGCCTTTGTGGAGTGGCGGCCTCATTGTTGGAGAGTCCACCCGCCCACCCAGGGCACCACAGCAGCCCATGGCTCCAGATGCCCTGTGTCCCTCTCTGGAACCCGAACGCATCCCCTGGACTCCAGACCAACCTGCCCATCTGGCTCCTTGACTTTCCACGTGGGGCATTCCGATTGAACATGCAAGTCCTCACCAACAGTGCTCTCTCTCTCGTCATGGCTGCACCTCTCCAGGAGCGTCCCTTCCCTCTGTCCACCCCACCTCTGTCCACTTGTCATCCTTCACACACGCCCAAGGGCCCCGTCAAAACCACACGTGAGCCACAGTGTCACGCAATTGCCTGGTGTGCTCGAGGCCTGGGTTCTATCCCCAGTACCCCAAAAGCAAAACAGAACTGGGTGAGCAGTGAGTGGCCCTGAAGTGAGCACATGCTCTGAGGCCCCCGCTCTTCTCTGTGGCCTCCCCATGGCTCTGCTGGAACCCCAGGCCTGGAGTGGACCCGGCAGCCCGGGCGGGTGCTGCTTGCTGGGGCTCTCTTCTTGCTCCTGGGTAGCGGGTGGCTGGATCTGCACAGAGGTCAGGAGGGAGGCAGCCAACGTATCGTGGGTGCTGGGCCCGCGGTAGGCTGTCCACATGGGAGCTTGGGGTCCTGCACAGAGGGGACTGGTGCTGAGGGTCACAGAGGCTCAGAGAACAGTCAACTGTGGAGCACGGTTTTCTCCCCACCCACTGACCCCTCACCTGGGGGCCCACCACTCACTGTGACCTGCTGGCTCCCAGCCTGCCCATCTGATACCTGTCCTGTCTGTAGACCGAAGCTCCCCTGCTGATCCAGCCCTACCTGGCAGACATGACACTCTCCGAGGTCCACGTGGTCATGACAGGGGGCTATGCCACCATCGCCGGCAGCCTGCTGGGTGCCTACATCTCCTTCGGGGTAGGTACAGCCTTCCTTCTGCTGAGGCCCTAAAGCCATCTTCGTGGGAGCTCCATGCTGCCGTGGGCCAGAGCAGCCCTGGAATGTTCTCTTGGGGCCTGACACCCCAGATGGGTCAGGAGGGAGAAGGCTCCACTAAGCAAGATTCCCAAGGCTCCATTACTGAGCACCTGCTGTGTACCAGACAATGTGCTGCATGTTTAAATATCCCTATTTTACAGATCAGAAAATTGAGGCTTGAAGAGTAATGCCCAAAGCCAGGATCTGAGCTCAGATCTGTCTGACTCCAAATCTCATGTTTATTTCTCCATAGTCCCATACCTGGGATCTGCCCTAATCCCCAACTCAAGCCTTTCCTCTGCTCCTAAATTCTTCGTTTTTTTTATATGTGGGTACTGGGAGTCGAACTCAGGACCTCACGCTTGCCAGGCAGGCACTTATGCCGCTGAGCTATATCACCAGCCCTGCTCCTAAATTCTTAAAAAAAAAAAAAAAAGTTTTACAAGCACATGTTTGCTTGCGGTACCTAATGATTACATTCATCCTGGGGAGTTGTTACATGTACCTAACGCATCTTAGTTCTTTTACTTCCTCTTCCCCTCCATCTCTTTCTGCTCTTTCATTTACAAAAGTTCTATCTTCCTGTTTTTTATTACCTTTTATTTTGCTCTTTAAGTTGTTTATACTTTGGGTTTCTCATATAGGAGAAATCATGCAATAAGTATTTAAGCTTGTGTGTCTGATATATTTCACTTAATATTAGGGTCTCAAAGCACATCCATTTTTCTACAAATGACTCAGATTTGTCCAGAGTAGTGCTCCACTGTGTGTAAATGCTACGTTTTCTTTATCCACTCATCTGTGGACATATAGGCCGCTTCCAAGATTTAGCTACTGTGAGTTGTGCTGCTATAAACATGGGTGAGCATGTATCACTGTAATATGATGCCTTTAACTCTTTCAGGAAGATACCTAGAAAGGGAATAGCTGGGTCAAATGGAATCTCTTGTTTCAGTTTTTTGAGGAATTTCCTTAGTGGTTGTATTCCCACCAGCAGTATAGGGTTTCTTTTTCCCCTGTAGCCTAGACAGCATTTGTTATTATTTGATTTCTTTCTTTTTTTTTTTTTTTGTGGGTACCAGGGGTCAACCTCAGGACCTCGTGTGCCAGCAGGCTCCCGTGCCACTGAGCGTTATCACCGGCCCTTTTTTTTCGTGTGTGGGTTCTGGGAGTTGAACTCAGGCCCTCGCGCTTGCCAGGCAGACGCTTACGCTGCTGAGCCATCTCACTGGCCCAATTATTTTATTTCTTGGTGGCAGCCATTCTTTCTGGAGTAAGGTGGAATCTCAGTGTTGTTTTCATTTGTATTTCTCTGATGGCCAGCAATGATGAGCATTTTTTTCATGTATTTATTGGCCATTTGTACTTCTTCTAAGAAGTGTCTTTTCATTTCAGCTGCCCATGTTTTGATTGGTTCTTTTCTTTTCTTTTCTTTTCTTTATTTATTTTGTGGGTACCGGGGGTCAAACTCAGGACCTTGTGCGCCAGCAGGCGCCTGTGCCGCTGAGTGATATCACCAGCCCCTCTTTTCGTATGTGGGTTCCGGGAGTTGAACTCAGGACCTTGCACTTGCCAGGCAGGCGCTTATGCCGCTGAGCTATCTCACTGGCCCCGGTTCTTTTATTTTAGGGGAACTAATTTTTTTGATTTCTTTATATATTCTAGATGTTATTCCTCAGTCTGAGGACTAGCTGGCCACACTTCTTCCCATTCTGTATATTGTCTCTGCGCTCTGTTGGTTGTTCTATTCACTGTGCAGAACCTTTTGAATTAGATGTTACCCCCTTCATTGATTCTTGATGTTATTTCTTGTGCCATTGAGGTTCTGTTTAAAGTCCTTGCCTATGCCTATGTCTTTGAAAGTTTGACCTATTTTGTCTTCCAGCAGATTGTTTCTGTCTTAGTATTTAGGTCTTTGATCCATTTTAATTTTAGTTTAGTACATGAGGAGAGATATGGGTCTAAATCTAGTCTTCTGCATATGTATGCCAGTTTGCCCAGCATCATTTATTAAAGAGACTATCTTTCCTTCAGCCTGTGTTTTTGGCCCTTGTTAAAGATCAGATGGCTGAATGTGCCTGAGATTGTTCCTGCATCCTCTATTCTGTTCCATTGATCCAAATGTTTTGTGCCAGTACCATGCTGTTTTTATCACTATAGCTTTGTAATATTGCAATGGCAAGCAGAAACACCAAAACGACACCCAGGATTTGGAAGCAGATTTATTTACATCGACGGGCACTGATTGGGATCATTCCCAAAATATCAGGCTCTGATCTCTGGTGGTCCAGGGCTTATATGAGATAAGCAAGCAGGAGTACAGAGGCAGAATGGCTTGTTAATTGGGGATTGGTTTATACAATGTGCATCATAGTGACCAGCTATGCATCATGGTGACCAGCTATCTCTAAGAGACAGGAGCAACTGGAACTGGAACAGGAACTATTACCTGGGGAACTAAAAAACTGAAGTACACTGCTGGAGGGGCCATTTTCTGTTACACTATAACTTGAAATCTGGGGTTGTGATGCCTCCTGCTTTGCTCTTGTTGCCCAGGATTGCTTTTGCTATTCTGGGTCTCTTCTGATTCCATATAAATCTTAGGATAGTTTTTTCTAGTTCTGTGAGGAGTGCTGTTGGTATTTTGATTGGGATTGTATTAAATCTATCTATCAGTTTTGGTCGTATGGCCATTTTAACAATATTTGTTCTGTTATCCAGGAATAGGGGATGTCTTTCCATTTTCTGGTATTCTCTTTGATTTCCTTTTTCAGAGTACTGTATTTTTCATGGTAGAGTTCTTTCACTTCCTTGATTAGATTAATTTCTAAGTATATAATTTTTCTTGATGATATTGTGAAAGGTATTTTTCCTAATTTCTTTTTTGGTGAGTTCATTATTGGTGTACAGAAACACTATTGGTTTTTGTGTGTTGATTTTGTATCCTGCTACACTACTGAATTTGGTTATTAATTCTAGCAGTCTTTTGGTAAAAGTTTTTGGATCTTCTGTGTAGAGGATCATGTCATCTGCAAATAACGATAATTTGATTTCTTCCTTTCCTATATATAGCCCTTTTGTTTCTTTCTCTTGCCTATTGCTCTAAAGTTTCAAGTACTATAATAAACAGGAGTGGTGGTGGTGGACGTCCTTGTCTTCTTTCTGATTTTAGAGGAAAAGCTGCCAATTTTTCTCATTAGCATGTTTTCAGTAGGTTTGTCATAAATGGTTTTGATTGTGATAATGTTCTTCTATACCTATTTTCTCCTGGGTTTTTATCATAAATGGATATTGGATTTTGTCAATGGCTTTTTCTGCATCTCTTGAGATGATCATGTGATTTTTGTCCTTGTTTATGTTTATGTGATGAATTACATTTATTGATTTACATATATTGAACCATCCTTGCATCCCTGGAGTGAAGCCTATTTGGTCATGGTCTATGATCTTTTTAATGATTTGTTGCATTCTGTTTACCAGTATCTTGTTGAGGATTTTTGTATCTATATTCATTAAAGAGATTGGCCAGTAGTTTTTTTAGTTGAGTCTTGTCTGATTTTGGTATCAGGGTAATACTAGCTTCCAGGAGTGAGTTGGTGGTACTCCTTCTCTTTCAATTTCACTAAAGTTTGAGGAATATTGCCATTAGATCTTCCATGAAGCTCTTATAGAATTCAGTGGTGAATCTATCAAGTCCTGGGCTTTTCTTAGTTTGTAGGTTTTTTATTACTGCCTCAATTTCATGGCCTGCTATTGGATTGTTCAAGGTTTTTTTTTATCTTCTTGGTTCAGTTTTGGTAATTCACATGTATCTGGGAATCTATTTCTTCTGGATTCTCCAATTTATTAGACTACAGGTTTTTAAAGTAGATACTAATAATATTCTGGATTTCAGTGGTGTCTTGTGATTTTGCCTTTTTGTTTCTAATTGCATTCAGATGGGTCTTTTCTTCTTTTGGTAAGACTGGCTAAGAGTATGTCTATTTTGTTTATTTTTTGAAGTACTAGCACTTCAATTCATTGATTCTTTGATTTGTTTCTTTTGTCTCAATTTCATTAATTTCTGCTATAATCTTCATAATTTCCTACTTGTATTAGCTTTGTATTTGGATTGTTCTTGTCTTTCTAGGACCTTGAGGTACGTCATTAGGTTATTTATTTGGGCTCACTCTGTTTTTCTGATGTGGGCATTCATGCTATAGATGTCTCTCTTAGGGCTGCTTTCACTGTGTCTCATAAGTTCTAGTACGTTGTACTGACATTATTGTTTGATTTGGAAACTAACTTCTCGCTTGATTTTTTCTGTGACTCATTGATTATTCAAGAGTGTATTGTTTGTAGTTTCTTTGGCCATCGATTTCTAGTTTGATTGCACTGTGATCTGATAATATGCATGAGATAATTTTGAGTGTTTTGTATTTATTTAAGCATACTTTATGGACTAGTACGTGGTCTATTTTGGAGAAACTTCTTAGTGCTGCTGAGAAGAATGTGTATTCTGTTGTCGGGTGGAACACTGTAGATATCCATTAAGTCCATTTGTTTGAAGGTACGGTTCAACTGATATTTCTTTGTTGATTTTTTTTGTCCAGTTGATCTATCTACCTGTGATAGTGTGGTATTGAGGCCCCCTGCTATAATTGTGTTGATGTTTATCTGACCTTTTATGTGCAGTAGTGTTTGTTTTATAAAGTTGGGTGTGCTAATATTCAGTTCATATATATTTACAATTGTTATATCTTCCTGTTTAATAGTTCCCTTAACCAATATGTAGTGACCTTCTTTGCCTCTTCTCATCAGTTTTGGCTTGAAGTCCACTTTGTCTGAAAGTAAGATAGGTAGCCCAGCTGGCCTTTTGGCTCCTGTTGCATGGAATATTGTTTTCCATCCTTTGATTTTTAGCCTATGAATTTCTTTTTGGCTTAAATGTGTTTCTTTTATTCCTCTCCTAAATTCTTGCTGGTACAGCTTTTGAAGGACAGTGAATTTGTATGTCAAATTCCAGTGGTGTGAATGGGCCCTTTGAGCCAATCATAATTCAACCTTCTTTCCCTGAAAATAAGAGCTAGCCAGAAAATAATCAATCTTGAAAACTAGAGATCAAAAATGCTAGCCCCTAGCCAGGCATGGTGGCGTATACCTATAATCCCAGCACTGAAGAGGCTGAGGCAGAAGGATCACTGTGAGTTCGAAACCAGCCTGGGCTACACAGTGAATTCAGGGGAACTACATAGTAAAAACCTGTCTCAAAAGACCAAAAAAAAAAAAAAAAAAAAGCTAGCCCCAATCACCCCATCCTTGCCTTACCTGCCTTACTGAGTAGCTACCAAACAAGAGAACAGTGATGGCAGGTAAGGCATGGCTGATTGGGGCTGACATTTTTTATCTCTAGTTTTCAAAGTTGATTATTTTTTGGCTAGGTCTTACTTTTGGGGAAATAGTACTCATGGCAGGCAGAGTGGAGTCTTCGAATGTGTCTCCTACAAAGTGCCTATTAATAATGCTTTGCATTAATAGCCAGACATGGTGGTGCATGTCTGTAATCCCAGCGCTCTGGGAGGCTGAGGCAGAAGGATCCCAAGTTCAAGCCCAGCCTAAGCAATTTAGCAATTTAGCAAAAGGCTGAGGATGTAGCTCAGTGCAAATCCCCAGTAATGCTTTCATTTGTAAAATACCTTGTACCTATTTGTGCTTTCACATTCAAATCTTTAAAAATATTTTACCCTTAACTATCAAAGATATTCTTGGCTATTGTTGAAGTGAATAAAGATTTTAAAAATCTGTTTTTCTTGCTGGGTATGGTGGCACATGCCTGTATTCCCATCTACTGGAGGATTCCCTGTATCCAAGAGTTTGAGGCCAACCTGAGCAACACGGCAAGAGAGTGAGACTTATCTAAGAAAAAAAAAGTAGTCCCATGGGTGACTGTTTTCAGTAGCTTAGAACAATGTTTCTTCAAGTGTGGTTCCTGGTCAAGCATCACCATCACCTGAGAACTTGTTAGAAATGCATTTTTTTTTGGAATTAGGGCCTTCTCACTGACCTACATCCCCAGCCATTTTTTATTTTCAGACAAGTTCTTGCTAAATTGCCCAAGCTGGGCTTGAACTTGGGATGCTCCTGCCTCAGACTCCAGAGTGCCAAGATTACAGTGATGTCCTACCACGCCCAGCTAGAAATGCAAGTTCTTGGGCCCCCTGTAGGGCTGCTGAGTAAGAATGCTGGGGGCGGGCCCGGAACACTGCACTGTATCCAGCCTTCCCAGGGATTCTTAGGCTAAGCTCAGTTTGAGACCTACTGACTTACATGTGTCACTCCAGGTCCTTCTGTGTGACAGGCATTTAAGTATCTTCAATGCCCCTCCTCCTCCTCCTCTGCTTCTTGGTGAAATAATTGTACCCATAATTTTCTACAGCGTGCTTTTTTCTTTGTAACATTCTGAGCACGACACGAAACAGTATAAAGGCACAGGTTGAGAGGGGCACTAATAAAAATGAAAAAACCTTCGGCCTAGTCAAAGTCACTATAGACAGTTCCCAAATGACGATGGCGCAGCTTTACAATTTCTTGAATGTATAACGGTGTGAAATCATTTATGATGTTGTGAAAATGTTTATGGTGGTATGAAATCAACACACATTCAGTAGAATCATACTTTGAACTTTGGAGTTCTTTTCCTGTCCGGGCTTGCTGTCGGCAGCGCGATACCTGCTCTTGATGCCACAGACCACAGTTGCCCCACGATCTCGAGGGGACCCAGCTGATACTCTACAGTGTGCTGTGTGCTAAATGAGGGTATTTGGCAGTTTGGGTGTGTTAAATGCGTTTTTGACTTGTGATATTTTGTATATGTATTGAGTTTATTAGGATGGAACCCAGTCACAAATCAGGGAGCATCTATATTTTAAAATTATTGATCAGGAGAAAATAGCTAATAAGTTATTAAAAGATATTCAAACTCACTGATGTTCAAAGAAATTAAACAGTAATAACTTGTGTTTGTTTGAAATGACGTCAACACTTCACACACCTGTCAATGGCAAGGATCTGGGGTGCTCATCCACTTGTGGCAGGGGTATAATTTGCGGCACGGTTTGTGGGGGTATCTGTGGAATCCTCCTTCCCTTTGATCCAGCCTGCAGTGTTATTGTTACCGGGTCAGGGTCTTGTCCTGGTTCTTGATGTCCCGAACAAAGAATTGAGTAGAACATCCAAGAGTCACAGCAGATCGATGACTTAAGGAAAGGGGAAAGACAGGATCCACCCTGCGGGTGAGAGAAGGCCTGTGAGAAGAGCTCATGGCCCCAAGGGGCCTTGGTGTTGAGGGTTTTAAGCCTTAGGGTTTAAGACAGGATTGAGAGTTTGGTCTGAGATATGACTCCTGCCAGTGAGTCACTTGGCTTAGCCCCTCCATGGCAGGTAAAGTTTTTGGCCTTTTGTGGCCTTTAGAGGAACTGTCATGGCGTCCAAAGCTAAGGAGGGTATCAGTCATCATAGTCAATGACAAGGTATAAGCTTAGGGTTGGGTTTGCCAACGGTTACAGAAGCTGAATTACCTGGTTACCTTTTCCATTGTATGTAGATCTCAGCAGCCTGGCCCAGGACTAATGTTTAACTAGGAAGGTGGATCTAGTCCCAAAAAGTGGGCCCCAAGGCAAGCCAGTCTTCCCTTCTTCCTCTGGGCTTTTCCTTAGATGCCTCCTGCATCATTAGGAGGCAGAAATAGCCTCACAATGTTCAAAACATGCAAAATTTCAACATTATTTGTAACAGCAAATAAACCGGAAACAACCCACATGTCTTACACTAAGGGGCAAGAGCCTGTCCCAGCTCTCTGGATGCCACGTGTGTAAAAGTAGGGGAATGGAAGGTGGCCCACACTGTCCCCTTCTCTGGTCCCAAATCCTACCTGTCTCATCTCTGTCCTTCAGGGTGGCTGAGGGACGGGTAAGAGGACAAGCCAGCCTGCCTGCAGTCCTTCATACACTCAGACATTGGGCCACACTAGTAAGCCCAGTGCCACATTCCCCCAGGAGCCTGGGCAGAGCTGCTGGCCCAGGCTGGCCTTGACCTTGATTCTCCTGCTCAGCCTCCCCAGTGGCTGGATTGCAGCATGTGCCACCCCGCCCAGCTTTGCTTGATGTTAAGAAAGCCCCTGGCACTCTGGGGCTTTGTCTTCCAGCCTGGCACCTTCCCCTCCTGTTTGCGATCCTGGATCCCATTGTCTGGTTTCCACCTCATTTCACCAAGGCCCAGGAAGAGCTCATCAGGTGCACCCCATCTCTACCCCACCGATGGTTTTATTGGAAGGAATTTGATATTTCAAAGATGAAATCCCAAAACTTGGTTCCTGCAGTGCTTTTCACAGTCAGTACTGGGGGAGGAGTTGCCATAGCGTATCGAGGACATCAAGCCTTTAACTGTCTTTACCTTGCTCCGGGCCTCCCAGCCAGGTGTAGGCGCATCCCTTGTCATCCCTGGTCATTGCCAGAACTTTGGTTCAAGTGCCCCTTGACTCACAATAGGGCCACACCCTGATAAACCCACCAGAAAGTGGAAAAGCATGTGATTGGCCTAACCTGCCCAGCATCCTGGCTTAGCCGCGCGGTGGTACAGTCGAGCTGTTTTCCCAGGACTGGACTGATCACGTAGCTGCCCGAGAGCTGCAGCTTTCTGCTGCTCCCAGCATGGCAAAAGTATCGTAGTACAGATGGTGAGACCGAGAAAGAGCCAAATTGGCACATGCCTGTAATCCCAGCACTCCGGGAGGCCGAGGCAGGAGGATCACAAGTTTGAGGCTGGCCTGGACAACTTGCTTACTTTGACCCTGTCTCAAAAGAATTAAATTAAACTAAAAAGGGCTGGGGATGTGGCTCAGTGCAAAGGCCCTGTGTTCAATGCCCAGTACCACCAAAACAAACAAACAAAACTCAAAGCACAGTTCCTACTGAGTGCTCATCACTTACAATCTCGAAGTCAAAAATCACTGAAACAGGCCGGTGAGATGGCTCAGCGGCATCAGCGCCTGCCTGGCAAGCGCGAGGGCCCGAGTTCGACTCCCGGAACCCACATACGGAAAAAAGGCCGGTGATATCACTCAGCAGCATGGGCGCCTGCTGGTGCGCGAGGTCTTGAGGTCGACCCCCGGTACCCACAAAAAAAAAAAAAAAAAAAATCACTGAAACATGGTTATGTCAACGGCCATCTGTGCTTGAAAAACTGCCTCCTATCCACACAATCTGACTTAAAAACTCAGCCCCTTCCTTCCCTTCCTCAGTCCAGCGTGTCCAGGCCTGGCCCTAGGCAGCCTGGTGCCCCAACTGACAGTGCCTGGTTCTTACTTCCCTTCAGGTGCTGGGCCGGGATTGGCCTAGGCTACACGGCAGTGGCTGAGGGCAGTCATGGCGACCTTCCTTCCCTGCCTCTCCTTCCCACCTCAGGCCCCAGAGCAGCCCTCTTCTGACCCCAGCTGTCCCTCTCCTGCCACTGCCCCACCTGTCTTGTCCACTGCCCCCTCCTTCCTGTACCCTTCTTTACAGTACCCTTGGCCTCCTTGGCTCTGCCCTGTACCCCGAGTTCTGAGGGGGAGAGTAAGTCCCGCTGGCTCCCTGCTCCAGGCTCCTGGGTCCTCTGTTCCCTTTGTGGCCCCACTGCTGGCTCCCTTTGCCCACAATCTGTGGATTGCTGCCCTCCGGGCCCCTCTAGACGGCACTGCCTGGAGGTCTCTGGTTACAGAGGGTTCCTGAGCCCCTGAAATGTGGCTGGCCTGAGATGCGATGCAGCATGAGACTTAGCACAGAAAAAACAATTAAGATATTCTATGAATAAGTTCATATTCATTCCATGGGTGGAAAGAAAAAAATTAGATACATTGGGTTAATTAAAATACATGGTTAGTATTTAAGTTCATCTATTTCTCTTGACTTCCTAAAACATGGCTACTGGAAAATGTATAATTAATGGCCATGGCTCCCATTCTATCTGCGTTGGGTGGCGGCGGAGGCCGTCCCGGGTCTGCAGCCCCCGCGGCCACTTGACTGAAGAGCGTCACTATAGCTGCATCTGCGCGTCCTCCCGAAGGCTCAAGGGTGGGTACAGCTCTCCCCCTCACCCTGGCACTGGGCTCTCTGCTCAGGCTCAGCTCCGACAGCCCAGGCAGGTGACACTGGGGAGTTGGCCACTCATGTTCCCCTGTGACGTCCACTGCTGTTTCTATATCTGTAAAATGGGCACCTTGTAACCATGTAGGAGTCAGGCAAAAGACAATTAGCTTGGAATTTGAGGAGTGGCCATTCTCTCTGACATCCTAGGGTCAGAAGTCTGTCCTGCAACTGCCCTTTTTGTGATCAGTAGTTAGTTGGGTTTGTTTCCCTTCTTAGTAAAGATGCTTTTGAAAATTTAAGCAGAAGGTGCTTGTCCTTGGTCTCTTCCCGCATGGTAACATTTGGGTCAGCGTGAGAAGGGGCTCAGGCGGGCCAAGGGGCCTGGGTGTCAGGTAGCAGGCTTTCCTCCCTGGGGGCCTGGCAGCAGAGCTGGGCGTGTCCCCACCCTGCAGAGTGGCTGGCCCGGGCAGGACTCAGCCTTTTCCGTGCAGAGCTGGAAGCAAGCACTGTGGCATTTGAGTCTTGGCCACAGCTGCCCACTTGGAGGACCGAGTCCAGGACTGTGACACTGCAGAGCGCAGCTCTGCAGGGACTCAGGCCTGTAAGCCAGGTGTACTCTCCAAGCTGGAGGAAGAGGCAGGGCCCTGGTGGGCGCTGCGAGAAGCCCAAGACCCCAGGTGTGGCGCTGTCACCTGGCAGCTGGGCAGTGAGGGGTGCAGTGAGTCCTGAAGCCTGACCCAGAAAGTCCAGAGAGGGCGTGGCCCAGGGTGCGTTTCCTCCCACGAAGACTGCAGTCCCAGGCCTGAATACATTTTTTTAAAAATTTTTAAAAAGTACTTGAGAAGAAGTAGGAATTTTAGTCTATTCTGTAGGCCTCCATATACTAAATTTCTTGCTATCATTGATAAGATAATAACCTACTTTTGTTGGGTGTCACTCAATATGCTCAGCAAATGATATTCTGAGTTTGAAAATAATAAAGAAGAAACAAAGGGCAGTATGTGATCTCAGGTGATTGTGTCACCTTCCTGGCACTTCCTGCCACCATCAAGGGCACTGCCCTCCCCTGTCCCCAGCCCTCACATGTGTCTGGCACTGACTTCCCTCTTTTTTTTCTTTTTTATTTAAAATTTAAATAAATTTGCCCCTTGCTTATTACAGACTTCAAGGAGCCTATTTTATTTTTCAGTTTACAAATATGATATATATCATTGTAGAGGTTTTGAAAGATATCAAAAAGCAGAAAGAAGAGAAAATTTCCCCGGCCCCAGTGGTCAAGGACAGCCAGTTTGTGGGGACGTAGGAGTGTTGAATGCTCACTTGCTTTTTGTTTGTTGTTTTTGTTTTTGTTTTTTTTTTTTGGTACTGGGAATCGAACTCAGGACCTCGCACTTGCCAGGCAGGCACTGTGAACGCTCGTTTTGACAGCACTCTGACAATGTTTGGCCACCCTCCCGCAGCAATACATTTGAATTGACTCTCATTTCACCATTTGGTAAATAACACAGTGGTAAAGAAATAAAAAGGGGTCTCATCACCAAGTGTGGTGACACACACCTATAATTCCAGGACTCTGGGAGGCTGAGGCAGGAGGATCACCAGTTTGAACCTAGTCTGGGCAATTTAGTGACTTAGTGAGACCCTGTCTCAGAATTAAAAAAAAAAAATTAAAAAGGGGCAGGAGGCTGGGGATATAGATCAGTGTGAAGGCCCTGGGTTCAATCCCCAGTACCACACACACACACACACACACACACACACACACACACACACATACTCATCTATTCCTATGGAAGAGAACAGGAAGACAAATTAAAAAAGGAGTGCTGTCCAGGCTTATCTCCTAAAATAGCACATGTACTACACCCTGGCCAAATGGGGCTGCTGCTTTGACCCAGCCCAACTCTGAGGGTCCAGGGCTTTGCCCAAAGCCCTTGTAAGGGCCTCAGCTCCTGGGGACCCTCAGCTCTTGGGGCTGAGTGGCCAAAGAGATAGCCTAACAGGAAAGGAGCCACCTTGAACTCCATGCCAAAAGATAGATGAGTTTTAATTCCTTCTCTTCCTTCATTTTAGGCAGCACTTGGGGGCTGTTTTCATTCACTATAAAATGGGAACAACAATATGTGCCCTGCCTAACTTACAAAATTTCGGGAAAGAAATAGCACATCTTCCTGGGGCCTCTCGTGCAAGTAGCTGTGATGCTCTGCACATAAAAGGAAATAGTATTGATAAGGATGGCGGCAGTCATAGCAACGCCTACTCATGACCCTCTCTCTCCTTCATTTTTAACTTTTATTTTAAAGAGAAAAAAAATTTCAAAATAAGATAATAGGAGAGTAACAATGATTAAGACATCGCGTATTGTTATCTTTAAATTAGTTACTCAGGGTACAAGATATTGGCATTTAATTGTCCAAACAATATTAGCACAAACCTTTCTTTTCAATGAATTAAGAGAAATTGGTAGTATAACTATCTTAGCTATCATATATGTATATATGTATTTGCTTTTCCTTCCTTCTTTTCTCTTTTCCCCTATCCCAGTTGTTCTTTCCTTTTGAGTATTTTCTTCCCATTTCACAATATCTATTGTACATTGTGGATCTTACTCTTTCAGCTTCTCATACTAGGGAGAAACCACAGTGTTTACACATGCTACTCTGATTTATTTCACTTATGAGTATGGTCTGGAGTTGCATCCATCATGACCCTCTCTTTCACTCCTGCAGGTCGACGCCAGCTCACTGATCGCGGCGTCGGTGATGGCCGCGCCGGGCGCCTTGGCCCTGTCCAAGCTGGTCTACCCCGAGGTGGAGGAGGCCAAGGACCGCAGCCAGGAAGGAGTGAGGCTGAGCTACGGGTGAGGGCCAAGGGGCAGTGTGTAGGGAGGGAGGGGAGCGAGGCGTGTCCTCCCCGCCCATCACGGCCCTCCTGCCCAGCGTAGGCGCCCTTTGGTCACTGTCCCGGTTGTCGCATTTTTTTTTTTTTTTTGCAAATGCCCAGACTTCAGTTCTCACCTCTTTATCTCCATCTCTGAGCAGCAGGAGACCAGGGGCAGGCCGAGGCACAGGGGAGTGACAGGCTCTTGGGAGTGAGGCGCAATGGGGGCGGGTGTAGAAGTGGGTCCTGGAGGCTCCAGGTCCCTTCTCTGCACCTCTGAGGTCTGACCGCCAGATGGCACACGCACACTGCTGTATGGAGCGCTGTTCTCCTAATCTGTCATCAACCATAGGGTAATGTTTCATCCTTCAAAATGCTGAAAAGAGCTGGGCATGGTGGTACTCGCCTGTAATCCCAGCACTCAGGAGGCTGAGACAGGAGGATCTCAAGTTTGAGTCCAACCTGGGAAACTTAATGAGACTCTATCTCAACGTAACAAAAAAAATAAAGGGCTGTAGATGTAGTTCAGTGAAGGCCCTAGATTTAATCCCCAGTACAATTAATCAATCAGTTGCTGAAAAGGCTTCACTTTGGACCAATGTGTTTAGGGTCACGAAGAATAACCGTATCCTCCTAGCTCTAAGAGCAGTTCCGTCCTATGGAAAACACACCCTGAGTCATGTTACAGTTTCCAGTCTCCATTTTTAAAAAAATAAAAGAAAACAAGTGGTACCAATAAAATATTTTACTTAACCTAATATATCAAAATACTGTCATTTCATCATGTAATCAATATAAAAAGGATTACTGAGATACCTCACAGTCTTTTCTAACTTGTACTAATCTTCAAAATCTCTTCCTTAGGCCAGGCATGGTGGCACATGCCTATAATCCCAGCACTCGGAAGGCTGAGGCAGGAGAATTGCCTTGAGTTTGAGGCCAGTCAGGTTACGTAGTGAGTTCAAGGCCAGCCTGAACTACATGGTGAGACCCTGTCTCAAAAAACAAAACAAAACCAAAAATCTCTTCTTTATTTTGCACCAACAACACAACTCAACTTGGACCAGCCTCCTTCTCAGTGGGTAAAAGCCACACATGACTGAGGGCTTCCACCACTGAGGGGCTAGAGATCGCCTCGTGTGTGTGTGTGTGTGTGTGTGTGTTACTGGGGACTGAACCTAAGGCCTTCACACTGAGCTACATCTCCAGCTCTTTTTATTTATTTATTTATTTATTGGTACCAGGAATTGAACTCATGACCTCGTGCTTGCCAGGCAGGTGCTGTGCCACTGAGCTATATCCCTGGCCCCTCTTTTTTATTTATTTTGAGACAGGGTCTAAGTTGCCCAAGCTGGGCTCAAACTTATGATCCTCCTGCCTCAGCCTCCCAGAGTGTTGGAGTTATGGGCATACGCCACCACACGTGGTAGAAGAGCTTGTCTTATCCCTGTGCTCCAGCTTGATTCCTTCACTCTTCAGACCTCAGAGGGATGACAGGGACACTCTGATTCTGAGACACTCTGTCCTGGGTTCCTCTTGGAAACCCTCTCATGGGGACCTTGTTGTGTGGGGAATGATAAGGATGGCGGCTCTTGATCCTCACAGCAGCTCTCGATCCTCACAACAGAGATGCTCAGAACCTTGTAGAAGCCCTCAGTAGTGGAGCTGCCACTTCAGTGAGGGTTGTTGCCAACATCGCCGCCAACCTGATCGCGTTCCTGGCTGTGCTGGCCTTCGTCAATGCAGCACTGTCCTGGCTGGGCGCCCTGGTGGACGTCCCAGGGCTCAGCTTCCAGGTGTGGTTCTCGGGGAGGTGGTCCTGGGCCAGGGCAGGCTGGAGACCCAGCAAGCTCCACCCGCCCTAGTGCTAGCCCTCCTCCCTCGTGTCCTAGCTCATCTGCTCCTACATCCTGAGGCCAGTGGCCTTCTTGATGGGTGTCCCCTGGGAGGACTGCCCGGTAGTGGCCGAGCTGCTGGGGATCAAGTTCTTCCTGAACGAGTTCGTGGCCTACCAGGGGCTGTCCGAGTACAAGCGGCGTCGACTGGCTGGGACTGAGGAATGGGTCGGTGCCAGGAAGCAGTGGATCTCGGTGAGTATCTCGTCCCCTCCCTGCAGCTGGGTGACACAGCTGCTCCTGAGGGCTCTAGCAGCTGCTTTCCTGGCTCCCCGGGTCTGGCTGGGATGCACTGGTCCAAGACTGTATCATCTGGGGACACCAGGCAGCCTTGGGCCCTGCTGCCATCTCCCTGGGGCCTCTTGTTTGAAATCCTTGGGCTGCAGTTGCTGTGGCCTCAGCCCAGCTGCTGCCCCTGCCTCTTGTGTAGGACATGGGTGTAATATGTGCCATAGCACCCCAAGGAGACTGCGAGTGTCCAGAGGTCATAAAGGGCGAATGGGCAAGGAGACCCCAGGCAGTCTGTATATATTCTTCCTAGGTTACCCCCACCCCACTCCTTTTGTACATAGGGATTTGCTTTTCAACACAGAGTTTACACAAAATCTTTTTCTTTGTGACTTCTTCTATATTTCTAGACTTAGAAAGTTATTTGGTAAGTATTAATTTCCTGAAACAATGTAAGGAAGTAGTTAAGACCTTGGGTTTGCTAGTGCGACAGAACTGAGTGCAAACGGTCAGCCACTGCCACTGTGTGAACTTTCTCAGTCATTTGACTGCTTGGAGACTCCATCTGATTCTTTCCCAAATGAGTGCCACCACACTACCTTGTAACCAGAATCACTGCTATCTGTTTTCTGTCATTTTAGGATGACCATGTTTTAATGACCTAGAATTAATTTTATATACGGGGTGAGGTACGGATCTGAACCAATTTTTTTTTTTTTTTCAAATTGTTCCATTGGGCTCTTAAAACTTCTTCCTGGGAAATTAAACAACTGTTCAAAGCAAAATGGGGGGAAACCACCCTGCTTAATCACCTACTCTGGGCCTGGCAGTTCCCATGCGTCACAGGATCCTTTACGACTGCCTGCGGGCCAGTGCTACCCTTCCACACCCGGCACATGAAGCCTAGAGAGGCCACTGACTTGCTCAAGCTGTAACCATTCACCATGTACCTCGATCCCCCTTGTGGGTGGAGATGAGCAGGCTGGTTGGGCTCCAAGGGCCCCCTCCCTGCCCTCGGCCTGCATGGGCTCCACTGGGGAAGCGGCTGCTTTCCCAGTGCCTGGCACAGGCTGGGCAGAGCCACAGCGAGGGGCTGAGCATCACCCCAGCGCGGGGTAAAGGGCGGGCGGCAGAGGGCGCTGTGTTCTCCAGGGGTGAAGCTGGAGCCAATGTAGAGCTGGGAGGGCAAGGGCAGAGGGGTCACAGAGGCTTGGGGGTCGGGCACAGAGGATGGGGAAACTGCAGCCGGAGCTGGGTGGTGTGGGCACCCCACCCGGTGGAGCCCCTCCTTGCCACTGCCTGTATCCTCAGGTCCAAGCAGAAACCCTTGCAACGTTTGCCCTCTGTGGATTTGCCAACATCAGCTCCATCGGCATCATGCTGGGCGGCCTGAGTGAGTCCTGTGCGTCTCAGGGTGGTGAGCACCTGAACTTGCCGAGATGGTGGGCCTCCTCTTCCAGGGAGCCTCCAAGCTTGCAGCTGTTCGGGAAGAGGAGAGGGAGTCGGGGGTGACGCCTGCCCTTGAGCCACACAGAGGAGACAAGAAGTCATGAGTAGAGTCAGCCGGTGTGGTCAGAGGCAGCACTTCACTGGCCCTGAGCACTGTTGTCCCTTCCAGCCTCCCTGGTCCCCCATCGGAGGAGCGACTTTGCAGGGCTGGTGCTGCGGGCGCTCTTCACGGGGGCCTGCGTGTCCCTCGTCAACGCTTGTGTGGCAGGTGAGGGTGAGCTGGGTAGTCCCCAGATCCAGGTGGCCCCAGGGCACCACCTGCAGCTGCCGTCCCTCCACAGGCATCCTCTACGTGCCCAAGGGACCCGAGGCTGCATGCGAGGGCCTCCTGAACCTCACGCTCAGCAGCAGCAGCTTTGAGGTGTACCAGTGCTGTCGCAGGGCCTTCCAGAGGTGAGGGCTGCGTGGCTGGGCACCAGGGTGCAGGTAGAAATGTCCTGGCTGCAGCCGAGGTGGGGAGGGCAGGAGGAGGGGAAGGTGTGAGGACCCAATCTGGGGAGGAGGGGTGGACCAGAGACACTAAGCGGCCTTCCCAGGGCTGCACAGACTGGAGTTTCTCCACAGCCTAGAGTTTCTCCACGAGCAGCATTGGCCTGGAGCTCACACCACACCCTCTGTTTTTTCAGCACCAGCCCGGAGTTCAGCCCAGCCGCATGGGACAACTGCTGTCGATTTTACAACCACACTGACTGTGGCTAGTGGCCACAGGGTGTCTTTGTTCCCCCCGCAGAACATCTGTCCCCAGCTTCCCTCTCCAGGCTGCTCCTCAGCAAGTCACAGGGCCTGGGCCACCCCAGTGCCACAGCTGAGAAGGACCCCAGCTGTCCCCGAATCCCATTTCTTCTCCCCCCAGACATGAATTCTCAGGGCCCCTCTGTCCCCATCCTGGGCCTCTGTGCCTTCCCTCACATCATAGGCGTTACGCCTGAGGCTTCTGCCCTTCTGGCTCAGTCTCCTCTGTGTCTGAGCCCTGGACTCAGCGGCTTCACCCACTGGAGGCTGCTCCTGGAGACCCCATTTTCAATCTGGAGACACCCCCTCCTCCCCTCAGCACATCCCAAGCTGGTGTCTGTGGGACATCGTGTGTGGGGTGTTCAGAGGCTTGGAAAAGGGTGGCCCCAGTAAAGGTTGATGCTGTTAGGGTTTCCTTTCATTTTATCTTTTCTTTTCTGCAGTACTGGGGTTCAAACCCAGTGCTCCACCACTGAGCTACATCCCCATCCTACTTTGTTTTTGTTTTTGTTTTGTTTTTTGAGACAGGGTCTCGCTATGTTGTTCAGGCTGGCCTTCAATTCACTATGTAGCCCAGCAGTGATCCTCCTGCCTCAGCCTCTTGAATGCTGGGATTACAGGTGTACACCACCACACTCGGCCTTAGTTCGTTTTTGTGTTTCACTGTGGACTTGATCTGAATATGATACAGTGTGCTTTCCCATTTTGTTTTGCTCTCTTAGCTGAAGGTTTCATGGGATATCATTGGGGAAATGCTGATCAATGTTCCAGCTGCCTTACACGATTGTGATTCTAGCAGACACTCACAGAGCCCTGTCTCGCTTTGTTATGCTTTCACTCAACCCTCACACCTCAGTCCTGTGAAGTTGGCACTGTCATTCTCTTAAGGTGAGGAATCAGAGGCCCAAGAGGATCAGGAACTTGCCCAAAGTGACACTGCTAGAAAGAGGAAGAGGTAGGATTTGAACCCAGGGCACCCAGTTCCAGTCTGTGGTGTTTCCTTCTGCGGGGGACCATGAGTATGGGAGGTGACTCATTATGAGTGTGGGAGGTGACAGGAGGTCCTCCCCCGCCTTTGTTTCTAGTTTTCCCAGCTCACCCTCTAGGTCTCTCCATGAGTGCTGCTCCTGTCCTGCAGCTCTGGCTGAGGTGATGCCCATGTACCCTGTCTCTGTGGGCCCTGGGTATCTGCACCTCAAGCCCACCTGCCACCTCTGACTTCCTTCCGGTGCAGAGGGAGCCCGGGTCCTGGGCGGCAGCAGGTCCCACTTCCGCTCCGTGTGGACTCTGCTTCCGGTGGGCACTCGTCCTGTCCCTGTGGCCCAAGTCCCAGCCTCAGCTCTGCAGAGTGAAGGCTCAGCTTGACTCACACACTGGGTCAGGCCTTTGCCCTGCACCCTGCTCCTGTACCCCAGGCGTCCAGGGCCTCCCAGCCCTTCTCTGCCTGCCCGTTGGCCTTGGTGCTGCCTGCTGGGCCAGGAGAGTCCAAGGACACCCTGCTCTCTCCTGGGACCCCTGCCCACTCCTCATGTGGAAGACTTGAGCCCCTGGGCACTGGGCTCGGGAGGCTTCGGGTCCCCCGCAGTGCTCGACCCATGAAAGGGGCCGAGTGTCTGTGGAACTGTAGCATTTCTCAGAGGCCCCAGCATGCAGACCTTACCTATGTGCATAGATTGCAGTTCTGACCTGGGAAACAGGCAGAGTTAAGGGCGCCTTAGTCCCAGCACAGATTTCCCCTCTCCACACCCACCACACTCCTTCTTCCTCTTGTACTCTTGGGAACTGGGGTGCAGATATGCACTTCTCAGATGTGCATGTGTTCCTGCATCCTGGGCAGCAATTCCTAAGTCAGGTTGGTGCAGATACCACCCCCCATTGCTTCTGCAGCCGTGTCAGGCATTGCTAATCAATCACAGCTCTCTTCTCTATGTCAGCCTGGTGCAGGAGGGGTCCATCACCAAGTGGCTGAAGGTGCCTTTTCAGGAAAGAAGAAAATATTTGCTATCCCTGTGCTAAGAAATAGACCCAAACTGCCACAGACATTACCTTGCTGGCCTGGAAGGGTCTGGCATTCTTGTCGACAGCTTTAGAAATTAAAGGGGGTGAGAAGCACCACAAAGAATGGGGTCTGTGTGTGTGCATTGTCTTATTTTACAGTAGAAGGTGTTACGAACTGTGTCTCCCTGGATTCCTCTGTAGAAATTGTGATAAGAGGTGGGGTGTCTGGGAGATGATTAACTCAGAGGATGGAGTCCTTGAGAATGTACTGGTGCCCTCATAAAGGAGGACCCAGGGAGCCCCCTTCCACCATGAGTGGTTAGGGCGACCAGTTACCATCTAAAAGCCGGAAGAGTGTCCTGACCAGAATCTGACCATGCTGCTGCCTGACCTTGCACTTCCAGCCCCTAGAACTCTGGGAGATAAGTTCTGGTTGTGTATAAGCTGTTCGGGTTGTGGTATTTTGTTGTAGTCTAAACTGGCTAAGACAGAGCCCTTGCCCTCATGACCTCATCCCAACCTAATTACCTCCCAAAAGCTACATTGGGATCTCAGTCTAGTCCATTGCACCTACTGTGTGCCATCTGACCTAGGCTTCGGGAACAGCCCTGAGCAACTGTAAGGAGTTAGAGGCCTGGAATCTTCCTTAGAGAAGAGATTGGGAAGGGGAGGCCACAGAGCCACTTGCAGTGAGCAGACCTGGAGAGGAGAGAGGGGGACGAGGTCCCCAGCAGGGCTTCTCAGGTGTCTAGTTATGGCCCTCCGGTGGCACTTTTTGAGGCTGTTTGCATATTACAAAGTTAGAACAATGCCAGAGTAGGATTACACATATTTTAGTTAAACGATTACCTGTTTTAACACAGAATACAATGTCTGGTTGCCTACAGGATAAAGATAGGATCTTTTTGTTTGTCTAAAGCCCAGTTTAATAATAAAAAAGCCATTTTTATTTATAACAAATATACGTAGCAGGGCATGGTGGCACACATCTGTGATCTGAAGCTGAGGCAAGAGGATTCCAAGTTTGAGGCTAGCTTGGGCAACTTACCGAGACCCTGTTTCAAATTTAAAAAAAATTTTAAAGGACCAAGGATGTAGCTCAGTGGTAGAGTCCTTGAGTTCAATCCCTAGCATCATTAAAAAAAAAAAAAAAAAAAAAAAGGGAATGTTACATTCTTTCGTATAAACAGGTTTTTCTTGGAAACATGTAGATTCTGCATTCTTTGGTATTTAGTGTAATTATAATCAGTGTTCAAGTTTTACTTATCATTTCAAATTAAGTCCTGGGGGAGTCCAGCAGTGTGGTCCTCTCAGTTCTGTGACTCTCTGAGTGACTTCATCGGGAAATTTCCCCTTAGGGTGGTCAGAGGTTAGCTTGGCCTGCCCTGTAGATTTCAGACTTCCAGCCTCCAGAACTGTGCATAAAAAAAAAAATTCTGTTGCTTCAAGCCACCGAATTTATGGCAGTTTATTCTGGCAGCCCTAGGCAACCAATATAGCTATCTTATTATTTTTTCTTTTTTCTGTCTTTTTGAGACAGAGTCTCACTCTATAGTTTAGGCTGGCCTTGAACTCACTTTGTAGCCCAGGCTGGCCTCAAACTCTCAGCGATCCTCCTGCCTCAGCCTCCTGAGTGCTGGGATTACAGGCGTATGCCACCACGCCTGGCTCAATACAGCTATTTTAAATGGGATCCTGGAACAGAAAAATGACATTAGGGAATAACTAAAGAAATCCAAATAAAATGTGGAACTCAGTTAATATGCTGATATTCATTCATTCATCACAAGAAGGTACCTTAGGGTCTAAGTCTGTTTGGCCTGCTATAACGAATTATCATAGGCAGGGTGGCTTACAAACAACAGAAATTTATTTCTCATCATCCTGGAGCTGAGATGTCCACGGTGAAGGTGCTGGCAGATTCCTTGTCTGGTGAGGGCCCTTTCCTTGTTGACGGTCACCTTGCTGGGTCCTCACTGGCAGGACTCCTCTTCCTTGAGGCCACTAAGCCCCTCCATAAGGCGTTCACCCTCAGGACCAAATTACCTCTGAAAGGCTCCACTTCTTTTTTTTTTTTTTTTTTTTTTTTTGTGGGTACCGGGGGGTCGACCTCAGGACCTCGCGCGCCAACAGGCGCCCGTGCCGCTGAGCGATATCACCGGCCCCTTTTTCGTATGTGGGATCCGGGAGTTGAACTCGGGCCCTCGTGCTTGCCAGGCAGGCGCTTATGCCGCTGAGCCATCTCACCGGCCCAAAGGCTCCACTTCTAAATACCGCAACCTTGGGGTTAGGATTTTAACACAGGACTTGGGGGTGGGAATAGACATTCAGACCCACAGCACACAGTGATGTAAGACATCGATGACAGAGCAAACTGGCTGTGGGCTATATGGGAATTCAGTATTATTTGTGCAATCTTTCTGTAAGTCTAAACTATTCTAAAATTTAAAAATTTATTTTAAAAATTGCACAGGGAAAAAGCCCTGTGATCCACCCCAGGAACAGTGCTGGCCTGGACTACAGGCTCCCAGCAGGAGGGCACCAGGGCCAGGAGTTGACCTCTGCCCGCATCCATCCCATCAGCCCCTTCTTCTCATGGCCTGGGTCTCACCTCTCCTGTCTCTCCCTTTAACTTGAGCTCATGCCTTTGGTTGAATATTGATGAGTTCTGATCTCTTTCTGAACACATGCAGAACATCATGTGCTTGAATCAACTTCTGATTCAGAACCAGTGAGACCTGAGTCTGGACAGGACCATGATCATCATTTGGAGGGTGGCTGCCCCCACCCCAGCCTTTCTGAGAATGCTACACCCACAGCATGGATGGCGTCTGTCACCACGTTTATATGTTTGAATCATGAGACTCCTAAGAGTGATTCACTGATTGAACTAGGGCAAGGCCAAGCCCGTGTTCTTGCCAATATCCTCTCCGATTCCTGAGCAAGAATATGAATTATGAAACCCAGAAATGGAGCTGCGAGCTGAGTCACCACATAGGCGCTGTCTCAGAGTTGAGCTCATGCCCACCCTTCCTGCGAGCCAGTTGTCCAGCTTTGCTTTGGACTTGATGAGAGTTGACTTATTTCCAGAAAGCTCCTTTAACCTGAGCTAATTGGGAAGATTCCTCTTTGTAATCAAAAGGACATTGCCAGGCTGGTGAGATGGCTCAGCGGCGTACGCACTTGCCTGGCAAGTGCGAGGGCCCGAGTTCGACTCCCAGAACCCACATACGAAAAAAGGGCCGGTGATATCGCTCAGCGGCATGGGCACCTGCTGGCGCGCGAGGTCCTGAGGTCGACCCCCCGGTACCCACAAAAAAAAAAAAAAAAAAGGGACATTGCCTAGGACAGCCACTTTATTATACTTCCCCTCATTTTGCTTGGGATAAAGTAGTTTTTTTATTATTTGCTTAAATCCCACCAAAGATAAGACCGTTACTCCCTCTGTGTGCAATCAATTTCGTTAGAGAGTTCAACTTTTTAGAATTTTTTTTAAATTTACATAAAAAGTGCTTCATTTTGCCACTGTGGGCCCCTCAGAAGTCTCCTCTCATGCTTTGCTGTTCTTTTTTCCTACTTACCAAGTAATACTTGTTATTATATTTAAAAGTCAGATCGTATAGATACCTTACAGGAATATTCTAGTCCCTTTTCCACCCAGCAGCCCTTGAACCACCTGAAAATGGTGACCAACCAGGTGTCCCCTCTCTGAGCCAGGGACAGTTGTTCATCGCATAACACACAGCAGGGGTTGAGAATTTGCCCTGGACCCTGTTGTAGTTGCTCTGCATTCTTATGCAGACAGCACAGGAGTCACAAGCAAGTCCAAGGTCCAGCCGGAACATGGTGTGGAAAATATGACCTCATGGGTGGATCCATGATGATGCAATAGGACAACAGGCAGGATATGGCCTTGGGAGGAGGTGCCAACAAGGCCAACATGTGAGCAAGGAAGAGGGTAAAGAAGCCAGGTGGTTGCTTCTGGAATCGGAAACCTGAAGGCCTGCACTTGGATGTGAAACTTGAGGAGGAACTGTCACTGAGGGAGAGAAGGGGAGAATGCTCTGGTCCAGATCACAAAGGGGCCTGGAGATGGGTTATAGCAGGAACAGGGTAGGTAGGACCTCATCCAGCAGGACATCCTGCCTGCCTGCCATTGAGGGTGGCAGGCAGGTCTGAACTTCCCAGGAAGCCACTTTCCAGTCCCAGAGATGGGAGGAAATGGCTGCTTCGGACCAAGTTCTGCCAAGATGTGGAATAGTGGGGCAGGAGGAGCCATGCTGAGCAAGACTGTGTGCCTGGGAGTGAAGGGGAGGCCAGCACGCCAGGCACTTACTCAGCGCATGAGGATAAAGGCTTTCAGAAAAGAGCCTCTGAAAGGAAAGTCCACTGTTGAATGGAACCCTGGACCGGCCTAGCAAAATATTCCCGTGAGGAAGGGAAGGCAGAGATGATGAGAAATCAACCTGGCTATAAATGAATAGCAGGAGCCTTGTTCACAAGCTCAGAATTTTAAAATAACAGACACCATAATCTGGCTGCAAGACACTGACCCAGCACAGAAAGCAGCTGCTTGTTCAATGTCATTGTCTCCCTTTTCTCCTTTAGTAATAACTAATACTCTAGCTGGGCACATGGCCTCTTAGGATAAAGACTACATTTCCCAGCCTTCCTTGCAGCTAGACAGGCATGTGACTAAGCTCTGGCCAATAGGTAGAGCAGAGGTCAAGCAGGCAGCCTCTCTATCATGCCCTTAGAAGAGGGGTGGGCAAATAGATGAAAAAATGTTCAACATCTCTGGCCATTAGAGAAGTGCAAATTAAAACAACACTCAGATTCCATCTTACTCCAGAAAGAATGGCTGCCATCAAGAAATCAAATAACAAAAGCTGGTGAGGTTTCTGGGGAAAAGGAGCCCTTTTACATTGTTGGCAAGAATATGAACTAGTACAACCACTATGGAAATCAGTATGAAGAGTCCTCAAGAAATTAAAACTAGAAATTCCATTTGACCCAGCTATTCCCCTTCTAGGGAACTTCCCACAAGAGTTAAATCATCATATTATGGTGATCCATCCACACCCATGTTTATAGCAATACAATTCATAATTGCTAAATCTTAGAAACAGCCTATATGTCCATCAACAGATGAATGGATAAATGAAATGCGGTATTTGTAAACAGTGCAACACTAGTCTGCCATAAAGAAGGATAAACTTGAGTCATTTGTAGGAAAATCAATGCACTTTGAGACCATAATGTTAAGTGAAATAAATCAGACACATGAGCTTAACAATCTCATGGTTTCTCTTATATGAGAAACACAAAATATAAATAAAGAGCAAAATGAAAGATAGATAATAGGAAACAGGGAGATAGATCTTTCAAATGGAAAGGGGACCAAGAGATGGAGGGAAGGAAGTGGGGGGGGAGGTTCGGAAGGGGATGAGAAGAGAATTGAGGTGGCCTATGTGCCTGCGCCAACACCCCGTGAGGCATATGATCATTACTGACAGCAAACATGCACTAACAAAAAATAAAAATTAAAAAAAAGAGGAGGGTGGGCAGAACCTTCCTTAAAGGTTCAGACAGGAAATATTTTAGGTTTTGTGGGTCATGTTATCTCTGCTGCAACTAACTACTCAACTCTGCCCTTGTAGTTTGAAAGGGGCCACAGACAATAAATACTTAAATGAGAGAAACTGGGTTCCAATAAAGTTGCGTTTACAGAGCAGGTGGCCAGGCACGACTAGAGTTTGCTGATCCCTGTCTCAGGTGAAGGGCCTCATTGTCACATCTTTGTTCTATGCCAGGCCAAAGGCAGATAGGAAGGCAAGCCAGCTGAGACCATGAAGCCAAAGGTGACATCCTAGGGATGGAGCCGCCCAATGGCTTTGCCCTGCTCGGCTGCCATGACAACAGACTTTATGTGAGAGGGCTGCGTTTTTGCTTCATGTAGGTCATTATTGGGAATGTTATTGCACATACCCTGTCTGCAGAGAGGGATAACCAGAAAAATGCTAAGAAGGAGCAGGCTTGTCTCTTTCCGGGGAGATTCCCCATGAACAAACGGGAAATGAGATATTAATAAGCAGATGCCTAGTACTCCTGTGCCACTGGTTTTCTAGCAATGTGGGTTTGGTATAACCTATCGAAGCCCTAGATGGCGCATTCCCTCTGAGAAAGTTCAAACCTGAAGTACATTCCTACTGTCCACCAGGATTTAAGGAAGATGGCCTGGCTTTGCGGTGCACTCCTATAATCCCAGCTCTCTGGGAGGCTGAGGCAGGAGGATCCCAAGTTCAAGCCCAGCCTAGGCAACTTAGTGAGACCCTGCCTCAAAATAATAAATAATAAAAAGGGTTGGGGGGTGTAGCTCAGTGCGTGAGTCTGGCCCAGTCCCACCAACCAGATCAGCTTCCCTTGGACAACTGCGAGGTGCCTGGGAACAGAGCCGGCCCTCTCAGCTCCTAACTGGTTCCTTCTCCCTGCCGAGCCTCACAAGTTATGCTTAGCCTTCAGGAGCAGGTGTGAGTTCTCTCCACATGGCACCTTTCATCTCCTGCCCGGGCGGGGCCCTTATTCCCTGCCAACATAGAAGCCAGGCGTCACCAGCAGATTGAAGCCCAGATGCCACAGCTGCTCCTAATGTCAGCACTGTGAGGCCCGCGACCCCATGGGCTGAGCGCCTGAGTGGGGAAGCATGAGAAGCTCCCACGTGGACTATCTCTGCTGCTCGGCCCCCATGGACATAGGATGTGTTTCTCCTGCAAAACTTCCTTTTTTCTTTTCCAGGAAAAAGTAAAAGTCATCTGCAGATGAGAAACTCATTTTTTTTTTTTAATGCTGGGGCTCAAACCTAGATGTCTACCACTGAACTACATCCCCAGCCCTTTTTATTTTTTAATTTTTTAAATTTTAAGACAAGGGTCTTGCAAAGTTGACAAATTGCCCAGGTGGCACGAGATCCTCCTTCCTCAGCCTCCCCAGTGCTAGGATCACAGGCATGCACCACTATGCTCAGCTAGGAAACTCATTTTATAAGTGAAAATTTGCTTTTATCCCTTGAAATTTCCTCTCTCCCTGAGATTCTTTTCTACTTTTACAGGGAGCACTTGTTTATATTCTCACTGTTGTAACCTGACAAAGCTAATGCCATCTTATGAACAAACCGCCATTTCGCCTGTCTGGCTCCTGCTTCCCACCAAATTCCATTAGATAAGCCTCTCCTTTGTTTAGGCTAGATAAATTCCTTTCTGTTTAAGTTGAGATTCCCCCATAGTGACGAAATGCACCTTCCCGCCTCTGGCAACCCATAATAAGATGTTCCTTTTGCCCAATGAAATGATGCCAAATACCCCGCGCCTAAAAGCCTAACCAATAAGTTTGTAAAATTACTTTATTAACCGTCGCTATTGGCTTCTGTACAACTGCTTGCTACTATAAAAACTACACTCTACCTGCCCCCGGGGCTCCTCTTTGTTCTGGCATAGAGGACGCCGCTGGGTACCAGCTAAAATAAAGAGCTCAATTTTTATTTTTTGGACATCCTCCCTTTGTAGTCTCATTCATTGAGTACAACATTTGGGGGCTCGTCCGGGATCCCTTATTTTGGCCTCTCAATTTTTTCCTCGGCATCTAAAAGGTAAGACACTCTCCAATTTGGGTGGTGTGCACCGGTTGGGGCGAGGGGAACGCACTTTCCTGAGCTGGTGGAGTGGGATGCCCTCCGTTTATTTATTTGCCTTAGGGATTTTGGACTTCGGTCATTTGTATTAGGCCTTTGGGCTTTTGTATTCCCTAAGGATTTGAATTTTGGACCTATAAATTTGGTTTCAGGAAAATTCGGATCGCCAAGTAATCTGTGTTGTTTCTTTTGTACTTTTGTCTTTGTTCGTCTGTCTTTCTCTGTTTCTCTACATAGCATGGGGCAAGGACCTTCCACGCTGCCGACCCCCATGTTAATTGGCCAGATGTTTAAAAAAAAGAACCTTGTAAAACTTCCAGAGAGGTGATAAGGTAAAGAATGCAGTTTCCATGGCAACCAAGGACTTTGTAAGGCCTCCAAAAGTGTATTTAAAGAGGGGGGGCCTCAGTGCCTCCTTGCCTGGCAGCTAACCCTTGGGGGGCCAAGGCGCCAAAAAGCTGATCTTCAGCTGGCCCCCCAGATTGGCTGCAAGGCAGGACGCAAGGCTCTAAATTTGAGGTCAGGAGCAGTGTGGCTATTATTCCCGGGATTGTCTGTTTTTGTCTGTGTGTGCGTGTTCCTCCCCTGTGTTGCATCTATGTTATCCCCCCTGCGCCTGTGCTTCCAAGTCACTGTGACCAGAGGAATTCAACCTGCCAGCAGGAGACCATTTGTTAGTCTCAAATTTCATTTACATTTCTAATTGAGTGGGGAGACAGAACTTGCTTAGATAAATTGTAACTGTGGGTTACTATATTGTCCAAGTCATTGACATAATGGGTTGTGCTGGCAGTAAGTCAACTGTTTTAAAATATATGCTTAACAATTTTGATGAATTCAATGTGGGATGATTAGCTAAAGGGTCGCTCCACCCCCAGGTAATCAATGGAGTATGAAATATTGTCACCGGAAAGCCTGAGCACCCAAATTAGTTTCCATATATAAACTCCTGGTTGTATGTGGTGCGAATGCTGCCCCAATGGCCAGCCTGGACATCACCAGCCTGGCGCTGCCTGCAAGCATCTAGGAAAGTTTTACAGGAGAAATGTAAATGCCTGCTTTGTCAAAACATCGAGTAAGATGAGTAAGCCACAGTGGGAAACACAAGCTGGGTGCCCTGACTCAAAACACCTGGGACAAAAACCTTATCCTGAAGCATGCTTTTCTCTTTCTCTGCACACAAAGAGGGTCTCTGCTCTTTTTTTTTTTTTTTTTTTTATTTTAAAGAGAAGAAAAAACAAAACAAATCAAAAGAAGAACAAATTTTCAAACCAACATAATAGGAGGGTAACAATGGTTAATACATTACGTATTACTATCATTAAGTTAGTTATTCAGGACACCAGACATTAGCATTCAATTGTCCAAACATTATTGGCACAAACCTTACTCTTCAATGAACTAAGTAAAAATGGTAGTGTATCTATCTTAACCATAATATATATATATATATATATATATATATATATATATATATACAATTTTTTTTTTCCCTTGAGGGTCTCTGCTCTTAAATCACAAATGGCTGCAGCATTTGCACCTAGCGGAAAACTGGGCATAATTGTAACAACCCAGGAACAAGGGGTCAAAATAAGTTTTGACAAAGATATATCAAAGGAAATTTATATAAATGATATTCTTACAGAGAAAATGCTAATAGAGTAAAAAAGGTTTGAGTATGTGACAGAGGGTATAGAGATGACTGAGCTGGAAGCTACATAAAAGGAAAACATGAAAGTTGTCAGTATTTTTATAAAGGAATTTATTTTTGCTTCTTCCAAATTCTTATAAGAGATCTCTGCTATTGACCTACAAATAATTCTGACTAGTCTATTTGTAATTACAAACTTCTAAAATTATAAGAGTTACTATAATTTAATTTGGCATATATATATATATATATATATGCACTCTGATTTTTTTAAATAAATTTGTCTATGTTTTTGTGTGTGTGTGTGTGTGTGTGCCCAACATGTAAACAGCTGTTTTATTTGAGCTCAATGAATTTTCTTTTTGCATTTTTGGATTTTTGAAACGTTTGTCTGGTATGCTTCCAACAAAAGTTGCCAGCTGGCCAAAATGATGTTAAATTGGTTCTATAAATGTAATACATGTTTTGTTTATTGTTTATTGTTATATTATGATTTGAGAGTTTCTTGTTGTTCAAAATAATGTGTTAAGTGATCTGGTTTTCATAAGTCATCAAAAAATTGTTAGACAAAATGTATTATTGTGATATGTTTACATTGGTCATCATCAACAGGTTAAATTTTCTAAAACAGGACAATGAGGTTTTCTGATTTAAAGATGTTCTGGTACAAAACTAAATTAAAAAAACAAAAGCTTTCATATGGCTATGACAATTCAGTGTTGCTGATTTCATAGTATATTAAGTGTATTCATATCTTCCAGATGTACAAGTCTTCTGAAATATAAAACTGGGATTGTTTACAGAGATAACATTTTCTTTCTTTCTTTCAGATTCAGACACCTGCCTTTGCTTGTGCTCCAGATATTTATGATAAGAGGTTCATGCTAATATAAGGTCACCAGTCAAATGATAATTTTTAACAAAATCCTATGTGATGTATATGCTATATATGTGCCACAGTATTTAGAGATGCCTAAATATTAAACAGTCCAGATAATGTCATAAAATTTCTTCAGTAATGTCCTATTAAAAGACAAATTAGATAAAAACATCTTATGTACTAGATAGAGATAATTGACTAAAAAGCTTAAATTTGCGTGCAGATTGCTAAGTTTCTAGGATTTATATTAAAGGATGGAACATGCTCTCTGCCAATCTCATGCACTCAGGCCATTCAGGGCCTCTGAGTGCCGGTGACCAGAAAGGAGTTGAGGGAATTTCTGGGAACCATTGGGTACTGTCGCCTTTGGGTCCCTAATTTTGCAGCAATAGCGAAGCCCCTCTATGAGGCTTTAAAAAGAGGAAATAGCCCTCTGTTGGAGTTGAATCCTAAACGACAGGCTGCTTTTGAGGATTTAAAAGAGAGACTGGTAAGCGCCCCCACCTTGGCACTACCTGACATCACGAAATCCTTCCAGCTGTTTGTCCATGAAAAGGACAACATTGCTCGGGGTGTTCTTACACAAACACTGGGACCCTGTAAATGCCCCATGACATATTTATCTAAGAGACTGGACTCCGTGGCGGCAGGATGGCCTTCCTGCCTGCGTTCAACTGCCGCCACAACCATTCTAGTAAAAAAAAAAAAAGCTCACAAATTGACTTTGGGACAAAAGCTAAGTATGTTTGTGCCCCATGCAGTAGAGACTTTATTGAGAGGACCTAGAGGTAAATGGCTCTCAAAAACCAGGTTGGCCCAATACCAAGGGACCTTGTTAAAAGACCCCAAGTTAATTATCAAGACTGTACAATCTATTAATCCTGCCTCTCTTTTGCCCACTTCCCTGGAGCCACCTGAACATGACTGTGCTAAAGCCACTAAGATGGTGTACTCAGCCTGACCAGACTTACAGGATGTGCCCCTTCAGGACCCGGACCTGACCCTCTTTTCAGGTGGCAACAACATGGTAATTGATGGGGTTTAGAGGGTGAGAACAACGGTTGTCACCTTAGAACAAACCATCCAGACAGAGGCTCTGCTTCCTGAGACAGTTTGTGATATGGACTTTATGTGCTTCGGTGGCTGAGAGGTGCACTAACTGATCCCTACCCAACCCTGTCTCCTGACAACACAACGACTAGGTGTCCGGAGACAAGGAACTGTGCCATCTAAAGATGTTAAAGTGGATTTTACTAAAATTAAACCCACCAACGGAAATAAGAGACACTTATTCATTTTGATTTGTACCTATTCAGGATGGATGGAGGCCTCCCCACTAAGACTGAAACATCGAGAGAAGTGATAAAAGCTTTGATAGAGCTGATCTATGGTATGGGCTACCCATAACGGTAGGTTCAGATAATGGATCTGTTTTTGTGGGTAAAATGGTCAAAAGCCTTACAGCAGTGCTGGGGCTAAAATAAAAACTCCATACTATATATTGGCCACAAAGCTCAAGTCAAATAAAAGGACAAAACTGTACTTTAAAACTGCCCTGGCAAAGTTATGCCAAGAGACTAGGGCTAACTGGGTTACTGTGCTCCCAGCAGCCCTCTTGCAGTTGCGGTGCACACTGTACCGAGGTGGACTAACTCCATTGGAGACAATGTTTGGGAGCCTCCCCCACTGACACCTGTTTTAAATAGATTACAGGAGATAAAAACTTTGAACTTGCACCAACAGATAAAGGCGCTGCACCAGATGCTTCAAAAACTTCAGCAGACCGTTATGGAGACATCTGAGCCCCATGCCCATGCCAGTCCACTCCTTCAACCGGGAGACCAAGTCCTGATTAGAGCCTGAAAAGGAGCCTCTCCAGCTAAAGTGGGAGAAACCCCACGAGGTGATCCTAACCACGCTCACTGCTCTTAAAGTTACAGGCTGTGCTCCATGGATCCAATGCTCCCAAAGCAAGACATGGACACCTGAGCTTACAGAAGTGCGACTGTCTGCCCCAGAGACCTTCGGACCTCGATGCACCAAGAGACTTCAGCAAAAGCTGCTGCAGCTAAACACCAACATGACTCTGGTCACCGCCCTCACCCTGTGTAGCCTCCTCCCCTTTGCTCTCCTCCGGGCCAGATACACTCCCTATATATCGGGAATTTCCCCTTTGAAGCCATGTTTGGCTGACCTCCCCCTCCGTTACCTAAACTAGCTTAAAAAAAAAAAAAAAAAAAAAAAGATTGCAAAACTTACTAATTCGGATCTCGTTAAGTCCCTTCAGGCTCTACAGCGCGTGCTCTCCTCCATCCATCGGGTGTTGCACCAAAAACACCCACCACCTGACCCACCGACCACAGAACCCGCTCAAGCGGTGGAGCCAGGTACCCAGGTACTCCTCAGGCGATTTCACCAAGCCGGACTTGAACCCAGGTGGGAAGGGCTGTACACCATCGTTCTCAGCACCCCAACCGCTATCAAGGTTGCTGGAAAGACCGCCTGGATCCACCATAGCCACTTCAAAGTGCTGCCGACCTCAGTCTCTCCACCCACAGAACCAGATAAGTGGACGATAAAAAGGGGAACCAACACCCTAAAGATTAAGCTAAAAATTGTTCTGCTTGACCACGTATGTGTTAATGTCACTGATGTTATTAATATTGCTGCCCCTACCTATGATGAGTGGCCTGAAAGCCCTGTAAATAAGCCGCATACAGAATCGCTCTGACCCTCTCTGCCCCCCCCCCAGAGGTCATGTATTCATTTGTGGGGAAAATCTGGCTTTCATTCTCCTTCCTGTAAACTGGACTGGGTTATGTGTCTTAGCTTCCCTTTTGCCTGATTTAGACATTACTTCAGGAGATAAACCCGTACCTATTCCTAGCTTCAAATATATAGCCGAATGGCATAAAAGAGCAATTGAACTCATTCCTATATTGGTGGGACTAGGCGTCACGGGAGCCATGGCCACGGGCTCCACAGGCCTGGGGATTGCTGTACATTCTTATGCAAAGCTTTCCAACCAGTTGATTAAAGATGTTCAGGCTTTATATGAAACCATCCAAGACATTCAAGACCAGATAGACTCCCTAGCAGAGGTGGTCCTTCAAAACAGAAGAGAATTAGACCTGCTGACAGCCAAACAAGGGGAAATCTGTTTAGCATTACAAGAATATTGTTGCTTTTATGCCAATAAGTCAGATATTATAAGAGATAAAATTAAAAATTACAAGAAGACCTATTACCAAAAAAAAAAAAAAAAAAAAAAAAAAAAGGAGCTATTCGATAGCCCTCTTTGGGAGCATGAAATAAAATGCTTCCCTACCTCTTGTCTATGATTGGACCCCTGATTATATTACTAGTCCTCCTTATCATAGGACCATGGGTTGTCAACAGTCTAATTAAATATGTTAATTCCAGAGTTCAGTCCCTTAAGCTCATGGTGCTCAGATCTCAAGGATGGGAACAACTCCCCATAACTGACCAACCAAATGAGTCAATGATTTGACTCGTGCACATAAAATCAGTGGGGAATGTTGTAACCTGACAAAGCTAATGCCATCTTATGAACAAACCGCCATTTCGCCTGTCTGGCTCCTGCTTCCCACCAAATTCCATTAGATTTTTGTTTAGGCTAGATAAATTCCTTTCTGTTTAAGTTGAGATTCCCCCATAGTGACGAAATGCACCTTCCCGCCTCTGGCAACCCATAATAAGATGTTCCTTTTGCCCAATGAAATGATGCCAAATACCCCGCGCCTAAAAGCCTAACCAATAAGTTTGTAAAATTACTTTATTAACCGTCGCTATTGGCTTCTGTACAACTGCTTGCTACTATAAAAACTACACTCTACCTGCCCCCGGGGCTCCTCTTTGTTCTGGCATAGAGGACGCCGCTGGGTACCAGCTAAAATAAAGAGCTCAATTTTTATTTTTTGGACATCCTCCCTTTGTAGTCTCATTCATTGAGTACAACACTCACCAAACTTTTTTTTCTTCAAAGCCAGTGTTTCAATTCGAAGAGAAATAAACTGCATCAAAGCACACACATTCAAGGGATTTTTTTCTTAGGCAGTGCCCAAAGGGCAAAGATCTCTAATCTCTCTTCTTCTTTGTGCCTGGAGCTTGGCATTACATCAGTGTCAGCTGCTGGGAGCCAGAGTGTGGCCGGGGAGTAGGAACAGAAGCCCAAGGTGAGAAAGAATTCGGGTGTGGATGGTGCAGGTATGGACAGTTGGCTGAGCGAGCTTCAGTAAATCATTCTCCCAGCCAAAGCTGTAGTGAATTTCAGGAAGCTCTTGTCTGTGGGTCTGCACAAGCTGGTGGGTTTTATCACTGTTTCAGTAATTCATCAGTTCCCTTGTAACAGGGAAAATCCTGGAGTTTATGAGCACTTTACCCTAAATCAGGTAGTATATTTATTACTCAGGATTCTTTTGGTTCAAATGACAGAAAAGAAATCCAGTGCCTTAGGGGGAGGGGCCTGGATGGATGGGCTCCAGGGAGAGCGGGACCCAGGGCTTGGTGATTCCAAGACTCCCCCTCTTTCCCATCTCTGCTTGCACTGTGTTTGTGTCTCTCTGCAAGGTGACTTTTTTTTTTTTCCCTTTATGTGGGTACTGGGAGTTGAACTCAGGACCTCGCGCTTGCCAGCAGGCGCTTATGCTGCTGAGCCATCTCACCGGCCCCCCCCCCTTTTTTTTTTTTGAGACAGGGTCTCACTATGTAGTGCAGGCTGGCCTTGAAATCACTGCAGTCCTCCTGCCTCAGCCTCTCAAGTACTGGGATTACAGGCATGTGCCACCATGCCAGGCTAATGTGACCTCTTTTTATAGAACTGGATTTCTCTTCAGGCTGGGACTGACCGTGGCCATCAGAGATCAGAGTCACTTGTTAGTCCGCTTCCCTGACAGTTGAAGGGCAGGAGTGAAGCTCTTTAATGTGACAGTGGTGCCCACCTCTGTGGCTGAGGCAGGCTGAGTACAGGGCTGTTTGACTTTAACCCAAGGCTGCCTTGCTTCAGGAGCCCGGGCCACACGGAAGGGCAGTCTCTGTGCTGTCTCCGCAAGTCCTGCCTCCCCGCCACCCCAGCCCAGGTGCTAGACAGGCACGGGGACACTTGCAGGGGACCCCAGCTGAGGACTCAGCTGTGGCAGGAGGAAGACAAGCATCCCCAATGTCCCCACCCCAGCCCCGTGACCACAGTGACCTGACTGTTCTAGGCATCTGCACTTCAACATCATAGAACCAGAACAGCCTAGAATGGGAACCAACGGTGCCCAGCCCTTGGGCCTTGGCGACGGTAAGAGGACACTGAGGCTTGTCTTGTATCATAAAGTAGCGAATGGTACTGCCCTGCCCGGGCGCGGAGAGGTACCTCTGGCGTGTGTGCAATCTCCACGCCTCCACCAGGGGGCGCTGCCGCCCCGCCGCGGATGGGGCACCGGGGTCTCCAGACTCAGGCGACCTCTACCACTGCCAGCTCCTCCCGACTGAGGAGGGAGGAGCCCGCATGTCCTTGGAGCTCCGGAAAGGGGTTGGGGCCCGGGGTGAGCGCCCACTTCCTGCTCCCCCGCTCTTTCTTTCTTTCTTTCTTTCTTTCTTTCTTTCTTTCTTTCTTTCTTTCTTTCTTTCTTTCTTTCTGTTGTTGTTGTTGTTGTTGTTGTTGTTGTTGTTGTTGTTGTTGTTCTATTGAGACAGGGTCTCTCTATGCAGTTCAGGCTGGCCTTGAACTCACTTTGTAGCCCAGGCTGGAACTTGCGGGGATCCTTCTGCCCAGCGTCCTGAGTGCTGGGATTACAGGCGAGTGCCACCACGCCCGGCTTCCTTTTTGCTTTTCACTGAAGTCAAAGTACTGTACATACTTCATTTCTCCCCTGAAACAAGACACTGAGGCTTATGGCAGCAGCAACAGTGACAGAAACACGTTTTCGCAATTCCTTTCCCACCACCAATGCTCCCCTTCAAACTCCTTCCTGCCTTGCGTCCTTCCTTCTTTTCTGGCACTGGGGATTGAACCCAGGACCTTCCAACTGAGAGACATCGCAACCCTTTTTTTTATTTTGAGACAGGGTCTTGCTAAGTTGCTAAATTGTCCAGGCTGGGTTTGAACTTGAGATCGTACCGCTTCAGCCCCCAGGGTGCCAGGGTTATATGTATGCACCACCTCACCTGTACCCCCACATTTACTCCAATTCTTGAGCTTCGGGGTCCTGCTTTCTCAGCTCTGCTGTGTGTCATCTTCCCAAATTTTGTTATGGTCACTTATCTCTGTTTCTGCTCTCATTCTCGTTGTTTTGGTTTATAAATTTTTTTAGTTCATTAATTTTTTAGTGGTGTTTTGAGAAGTAACACTTGACAGTCATAAGCCACTAACGCTCTGAGCCTGTCACTGACGTGTTCCATAACGAGGGCACAGTGGCAGTCTGAGTTGACCCTGGCGCTCCAGGAAGATGTCAGGTGGCCAGGTAAGATTGCCAGGTGAGAAAGCCAGGACCTGTGATCCAGCTGCTCAGGAGGCTGGAGGATCCCAAGTTCAAGGCCAGCCTGGGCAACTTATCAAGACCCCCGTCTCAAAACAAAACCAAAATCAGGCTGGGGATGTAGCTGAGTGGTTACAGCATTTGCCTAGTGTGTGTGTGGGGGGGGCCTGGGTTTGATTCCTAGGACTGAAAAAATAAAGTTGTGTTGTAGAAGGTTGCTACTTGGCGGTTTCTGGCACACGTGACTGCCCCGATCCTGACTGGTGTGGAGATGGGACTGCAACCTGATGGTCTGGAGCCAGCTTTGTCCTGCTGTCAGTGGGCTCTGGGGGGAGGGGTGTTAGTCTGCAAAAGTGACACATTTTCCACAAAGGCACCTGACGGGGTGGTAAGCTTTCTACCCCCACCTGGCCAAAGGTTGAACCATCACTATGTAGCCCAAGCTGGCCTCTAACTTGTGGCGATCCTCCTGCCTCAGCCTCCTGAGTGCTGGGATCACAGATATGCACCACCATGTCTGGCCCGAAAAGCGATTTGAAAACCACTGGTTCTTAAAGGACTGGGGAGGCCTCTGACCTTCATCAATTGAGCCACTTCTTGGTCATTTACATGTGAACGGCACAAAATTCACAGTCATACACAGTCATGATTATGAACATAGAGACCAAAAAGAAGTTAGCTGGGCGTGGTGGCACTCTGAGAGGGTGAGGCAGGAGGATTCCACGTTTGAGCCCAGCCTGGGCAATTTGGCAAGCTGCTGTCTCAAAATAAAAAATAAAATGGGCTGGGGGGTGTAGCTCAGTTCAATCCCCAATACCAAAACAACAACAACAACAAAAGAAAGAAGAAAGAGAGGACTTTAATCCCAGAAGTTACGCAAGCCTAACCCCCAGGAGACCTGCGCCAGATGCCATGTGGTACTTGGGGCTGTGGGGCTTGTCTGGGCTGACACTGGGAAGGGATCCTATGAGACCTGGGGGTTGCATCATGGCCCAGGTGCCTGGTGTTTCTAACAAAGCCTCTTGGCTCCTGGAAACACTGGCTCAGGCTTGGCTGGGGTAGATGGGTAAGCCAGGGCTGGCCGCCAGGAGGGGGGCTAAGGGCACAAGGCAGGGGAATGAGCACGTGACAGGCCTGGCACCCGGCAGGCAGCGTCCCTAGGCCACGCTGAGCCCACTGCACCCGGGCAGCTGGCACAACCCTGGGGGAGGGGTTCTGAAGCACCTCTAGGTAAGCAGAGACCCAACCCTCCGAGAGAGGCCTTGGTCATAGCCTGTCTTTGTCACTTCCTGGTCATGCTTTGGTTTCCTCTTTAGCAGGCTCAAAAACAAGCACTGAGAGAGAGGAAGCCCGTGCTTCACATGCATACTCATGCTTAAAGTTAAGAAGAAAGGAAGAAAAGCGCTTTCAAGAATCTGATGCCTGCTTCCACCTGCTTCTTCAGCTGGCTGTGGCTGAGCTTCTGAAGGGAGACTGAGTCCCTCTCCTCTCCTGCCTTCCTTAGCTTCCCCGGTTGACCTTGGGACTGGGCAAATCCCAGCACTGTGGCCTGGCTGACCAGCAACCAGGATGATGTCTGTGAACCTGAGCCAGAAGCAACACTGAATTCACACGGTGTGGTCTCCTAACAAAAGCTGGGGCGAAATTAAGCTCCATAGAGCGCTCTCTTCTGAAGCCCTCTTCTGTTGACCTGCATCAGCTGCAATGGGGCAGTCACAGAAGCTGGTGGCTGGTCATTATCACCTGGCCCCCACCTAGACTTCTGTGACCTGCAGGGTCCCAGGGCTCAAGCAGGGCGCAGGCTGCGGAGTAGGGGATTGTCCAGGAACACGCTCCTTCAATCCCTTAGTCGCCTGCAATTCAGAGGAGCAGCAGGTGATGCACTTGATAGAAACACCATCTATTTAGCAATATTCTCCATCGTGGTGGGAAGGGCTTGGGCAGAGAGATGGAGAGGGAGGAGCGCAGTAGACTGAGGGCTGGCTCTGTCGCACATGTGCAGTGTGGCCTCTGATGACTCCTTAACCCCCAGCTGCCTCCACTAAAAGAGAACAAACCGTGGGCCGGTGAGATGGCTCAGCGGCATAAGCGCCTGCCTTGCAAGCGCGAGGGCCTGAGTTCGACTCCCGGATCCCACATACGAAAAAGGGGCCGGTGATATCGCTCAGCGGCACGGGTACCTGTTGGCGCGCAAGGTCCTGAGGTCGACCCCCCGGTACCCACAAAAAAAAAAAAAAGAGAACAAACCGAATCACACCCTGTCAGACGTAAGAACAGAGCAATGCGTCTGGTGGTCTCGTGTGAAATAGAAAGCTGTGCTGCAGGTGACAGAGGACCCACCTGAAAACAGCTTAAACTGTGTTACGCCAAGCCACAAGTTCAGTTGCTGAGTGGTTCCAGAGTTGGCTAACTCAGTGGCTCTGTGATTACACGCTGCGCGCAAGAACAGGGCTCTTCCCACCTTTTTACTCCACCATCCTTGGGTGTCAGTGACGCCCCTCATGGTGGCCAAGTGACTGAAATAGCTCGAGGCATTGCTCTTCTACCCACCTGATCCCTCTCTCTCTCCCTTCATTCCTTCCCTCCTTCCCTCCTGAAAACTCCAAGTGTAGTTCTAACTTCAAGTGTGTCTCAACCAGGGACTCAACCAATGACATCATCGTGCCTTAATTTCAAGTGGGCTTCTGTGCCCATCACCACCCATTGCTATGGCCAGGGAGGTGGCACACACTAATCATCCAACCCGAATAACTCAGAGCTGTTTCTAGGGGTGACTGTGGTTTCCCAGAGCACAGTCAGATACTAGGAGAAGGAAGGGCGGATTTAAGGGCCTCAGTGCAGGAAGTATCTGGGTGCTCACTCTCCCTGTCAAAGACAGGGTCGTTTCTTGCTGTGTAAGAGGCGTAATTGAAAAATACAACATGTAGGGCCGGTGAGATGGCTCAGTGGCTTAAGCGCCTGCCTGGCAAGCACGAGGGCCCGAGTTCGACTCCCGGAACCCACATACGAAAAAGGGGCCGGTGATATCGCTCAGTGGCACGGGCGCCTGCTGGCGCGCAAGGTCCTGAGGTCGACTCCCCAGTACCCACAAAAAAAAAATACAACATGTATTTAAATTTTTAAAAAATTTACATTGAGGGGGCAGGTGAGACAGCTCAGTGGGATAAACACCTGCCTGGCAAGTACAAGGTCCTGAGGTCGACTCCTGGTACCCACATAAAAAAAAAAAATTTTACATTGAAAGACGCATTGCCGTGAATTGCTCTCAAAATCTTCCTCCTCGCTTTGAACACACTTATCCCATCATTTTCACCACTTTCTGAAGCACCTCTGGGAGTCCTCTTTTGTGAGTGTATTTAGTTTTGCTGTTGTGGCTGCCTTAAGATCCTGAATTGATTCAAAACATTTTCTTTTCATGGTCATTTTGACTTAGGGGAAGACCCAGAAGTCACATGGTGCCAGATCCAGTGAATAAGGTGGCTGAGGCCACACTGTCATGTTTTTATGAGCCTGCTTTTCAGTTGGGTAGCACTGAGCAGTAGCATCACCACATTTTTTATCACCTCTCATAAAGATACTCAGGAAAGAGAACTTTCAGAGCTGCTTCAGAAAGTGGCAAGAATAATGGGATAAATGTGTTTGAAGAGAGGGGGGTTTATGGCGGTCTTTTACTATAATAATTTTTTAAAAAACTTTAAACCTTCACTGTGTATTTTGATTATCCCTGTACACACAGAGCTTTCCTACATCACTGTCCTCACCAGCTCACAGGGACACTCCTGTCACAGCTGGGTACTGCCTGCAAGGTTGGACTATGCCTGCCTCCCACAGAAGACAGGGGCTGTTCTGTGGTCATTGGGGTCACATGTCACAGGCGCTCAATGAGGAGGCCACGCGTGAACAGAGGACTCTGGGACCCTGGCTATGACTCGGCTCTGCCTGTCACTAGAGTGACAAGTTCTCCCTCTCCTACAAGCAGGCTTGGGGACACTTGCGCAGGATATACCTTCCCTGAGAAGAGAATGACGGTTTTCCCACCGGGCTGGGCAGGCCTGAGTCTGCCTTGGGATGTGTGATTCAGGCCAGCAGAGAGGACTCTCAATGAATCAGGAGTGGCACAGGGGAAGGAGAGGGCTATTTGGACTAAAAGCTTTAAAGAAAGTGATTCATGAGCATTGTGGCTGACATTTAAAACACCCCAAATACTTTTGGGAACAGGCATGCTGCTTTGCATTTTGCCTCCCATCTATGCTGGGAACAAAGCAGCCTGCAGTCGCTCTGGGCTATATCATGTTTCACTTTCTGTGATGTCGGGCTCCTGTTTCCCGTGTTTAACTTCTCATCGCCAGAGTTTATTTTCACGGAAGCTCTTGCACAGTGTAGACACGTTGGGCTTTGGTGTCAGAGAGGCCACTGGTGACAACTTGCTTCTGCCATAGGCTATGTGACCGAGGACAAGTTCCCTAACCTCTCTGAATCTCTATTCCTTCTCTGATGGAGCAAGGGTGGTAAGGCCAACCCTCAGGGCTGCAGGGAAATTCAGCAGATGCTCCTGGGTAGCGTGAGCTGCGGGTGTGCCTGAGCGGTGGTGGAGTGGTGGAGGGGGTGGGAAGAAGTGTGTGTCTCGTGTGAGGAGAATGGAGAAGCCAGCCTGGCTCTGGCACCTCTCTATCCTGCCATGGTGTGGGTGTGCATCTGAGTCCCCAAGAGGAAGTCTGCAAACAGAGCTGGAAGGGCCCCTTGCCCAGGCCTAAACTCCGACAGCCACAGGGTGTCACCTGTCCTGGCTTGCCTGGGACTTCCAGAGTCTGGGTAAACTGAGTCACAGCTGGGCACTGGAAGTGCACTTCCCCCACTTGCGCCCCGAACCAGAGCAGCTTCAGGACCTTTCCTATCACTGGAGTCAGGGCCTGAGGACTGACCTGATAGGCCACCAGCGCAGTATAATGTGGGGAATCTCACTACTGCTCCTCAGGCACACCCAGAAGGGCCTGGCTAAAGGTCTGCAGCGAGCTGGAGGCCCAGGTTAGGAAATGGGAAGAGGCAGCCACATACAGAATATGCCGCATATGGGGAGGCCCTGGGAGACCTGCCTTCCACATAGAGGTCCACTTCCTGTGACCTTTGTCACTGTATTTTCCAATTTGTTATTTCTAGTATGAAGTAGCAATGCCCATGCTTCACTTTGAATCTTTAATCTTAATAACTTTTAAGTTGATTGGCCAGAATCTTGGCCATAAAGCGATGTCACCTGCTCCTAATGACAAACGTCATCTCCAGTGCTCCCACCCCTATTCTAGCATGAAGTTGTGTCTTGTTGGACTTCCTGGGACAACACTGCGAGATGAGAGCAACAATAGCCTGTTAGCTGTGCTCCAGGGAAGGGTTTCGTAGCATTGAGACTCTTGAGCTGCCCCATTCGATATCTTGAGGGCTCCTGGCTGGAAATCAGCGGCCTTCCTTGCATAAAGAAGCATGCTTCTATCTTTAGAGGTCCTCGTAAGGGAAGGGTATTGAGCTTTATTAAACACCTGTGCCGTCCCTGGTTCTGCAAAGCCTCAGTGTTCTCCTCTGTTGAACAGGGTGAGGGATGGTGTGGGAGAGATGGCAGTAACCACACCACAGTGCTGTGCTGAGAGCACAATATGTGCTTGGCTGGGAAGGAGCCCGTGTCCCATCCTGGGGCCACCCTGACACACTGCTTCAGTCCTCCAGGCTGTGAGACCTGGGCCTCTCCCATGTGTGGCCTCACAGAGCGGTGGCCAGCAAGGGTCCCAGCCCTCAGAAGCCAAACTTCTTTCTTCTCAGGGAGCATTTGGGTGGCACCAAGGCCCCCAGGGAAGACCAAGAACTGGAGGATGGGGTGTCCTGCCTCAGCCTACTCAGCTGTGTGACCTCAGTGCCTTGCTGGCTTGTGTTCTGAGGATCACCTGAGGTGCTGAGTGAAGCCACCCCAGGACTGCCACATAGTCACACTGCTACCCTACACACCACTGGACCAGCCACTTTTTTCTTTCCATGTGTGTGTGGTTCTGGGGATTGAATGCAGGGGTTTGCACATGCCAGGCAAGTGCTGTACCACTGAGCTACATCCTCAACCCTTATTTTTTTAAAGTTTGAAACAGTCTCGTTAAGCAGCTTTGTGGGAAAGGGTAGGTGGAGCCCCAGAGCAGGGCATGGGGCGGGCGTGGGGACAGAGCCTTTCCTTGGGCTTCGTTGGACTCGTAGGAGCCTGAGGCCGTGGGGGGCGCACACTGAGTGGTCCATCCAGGGCTCGGAGGGAGTGGGGACCACAAGAACGGAGTTCTGGAGCCAAATGGATGAGGGACGCCCAGGAAGCTCCTCAACTCTGGAGGTGGAGGTCGGGCGACGCTCCCGGGGTCGTCCTCCTCCCCCGTTTTGACCTCCAGGGGGCGCTGCTTCCTCTTTACAGTTTTGGCCTCAAGGTGGTCACTTGATCCCTCCCTTATCTGAGAAAAGATCATTCAAAAACAATTTATAGGGCCGGTGAGACGGCTCAGCGGCTTAAGCGCCTGCCTTGCAAGCGCGAAGGCCCGAGTTCGACTCCCGGAACCCACATACGAAAAAGGGGCCGGTGATATCGCTCAGCGGCACGGGTGCCTGTTGGTGCGCGAGGTCCTGAGGTCGTCCCCCCGGTACCCACAAAAAAAAAAAAAAAAAAACAATTTATAAAGGTTAGGGAATATCAAGAGAAATAAAGATAAGGAGGCCTACGAATCTGGAGAAGATAGCTAAGACAGGTCTTGCCTCTGAAGCTGGCTGGATCCCTTTATTTAAGGGCAGAGAGGGTGGCCAGGGAGTCCCCTTTCCACTCAGCTGCAGCAGGAGGGCTCTCTGATCCCTCAGAGCTGAGCGGGAGGCGGGCAAGACACCTGCAGACTGAGCAATTCCACCTGAAGGAGTTACAGTCCAGGATCTTCCCTGTAACACTGTGATAATTGTACTTGTGTATATGCATGTGCTTATAATACGTTTAGTGTTGAATCAGGACTGGAAGCCTACAATCCGAACTGGTAACACTAGTTCCTTCTGCCTTAGGGAGAGGGGAAAGGGGAGAAGGAAGACTTCGCTTCCGTACACTTTATATAGCTCTGCTTAGTTTGAATGTCTTACTATTGTCCCTGCATGTCTTCGTGTGTCAATTAAAGGTCACGCTATTTAAAAGCAATGAAAAAATTTTTAAATCACACGCAAAATTTTGAAAGTTAGGGTAAAGGATCTGAAGAAGTTGGAAGCCATAGATTTGCAGGGGTGTTGATCCTCAAGGTAACTTCATTTCTTCCAACAGTTTGTAGCAGTCTGCAGCCTGGACCTAAGGAGTTACGTGGATGGGCCCAGCAGGGCAAGGAGCTAAGGCGCAGGGCCCGGCATTGACATCAGTTAGCCCACTTAATCCCAGCGGGGTAGATATGATTAATCTAAGATTGGCCATTGAGAAAAGCAGCTCAGAGAGGTGAAATCAGAAGCCTGAGGTCTAGGACAGGGCAGGGCGGGTATTCAGACCTCAGGATATTAGAGCTGTCGTTCTACCGGTCACTGGGGAGGACAAAGGGAGGGGAGAACTGCGTGCAGGTGGTTGACCTCCCCCGGCAGAGGGGGAGACGAGAGAGGAGAGAGAGAGGAGAGAGGAGAGAGAGAGAGAGGAGAGAGAGAGAGGAGAGAGAGAGAGGGAGAGGGAGAGAGAGGGAGAGGGAGAGGGAGAGAGAGAGAGACAGAGAGAGAGACAGAGAGAGAGACAGAGAGAGAGACAGAGAGAGAGACAGACAGACAGACAGACAGACAGATCAGGAGGGGGAATGGCTTCGGAGGGGCCACCCTGAGTAGGAGAAGTATGGAAACCAGGGGTTTGGGTCTTAGATGAACACCACTGTGTGGGATCCGGCATCTTCATGACTTCGATGAATTGGTGAAGGGGGCCGTGAGGGCCCAGGAGTCTCCTGGGAATGGATGCCCTGTAGGCCCCCAAAACTCCAGTGGTCCGGACTGCAGGAGGGAGACTGGGCCTGGGTCCCCTGGTCTGTGTCCTTTTCCAGCACCACTGACTTCATGTCTGAGTCCTGAGAACAAGAACTGAAATAGATGTCCCCCTGCCTCAAGTCTCATCCTTGCGGGGGCTGACACACTCGGGGGTGGGTGGGTCTTGGCACCCCTGAAATGGGTTGGGGCTGCTGGTGGAGTGGGCACCCTCCAGAAGAATGAGGGCTCATGGGCCCCAGGGCACCTCCTAATGTTGGGCTTCTTTACCAGGCTCTGGGGTCCTGGGGGAAGTTGATGGGGCACACATCAGGGAGGTGCGGGTTACTTGTGTCAGAGCCACCCCCTTTGAAGTCATGGTCACAAAGGCCCGGGGAAACTCTGGTTTCAAGGGGGTTAGGTGTTCAGGAGACTCCAGGTGCAGGTCATAACCAGGGAAAGCGTGGGGTGGAATTATTGTCAGGTGTTGGAGCTGTGACTTCCTGGGGTATCAAAGGCTGGAAGGGCTAAGAGAGAGGGCTTGCTGTGACCCCAGAAGCAGGCAGATGACTCCTACCTTCACTGTCTGCTTCTGCATATTTTTTATTAGTTTCTAAGTCGCAGGTCCTTTAATTGCAGAGCGGGAAATCAATCAACACAGCTTTCTGAGAACAGAGTAAGAGACCAGCTCAGGCTGGCACAAGACAGCGAGATGCGGGGTGTGTGTGTTACTGTTGGACCCCCATCCCAGCTCCACTGCTCATCAGCGTTTGGTTCAAGGATTTTTGAGGACAGACCTGCAAGGGGAGGGCTGAGAGGTTTGGAGCTGCCAGGCCGCGGAGCCACAAGGCATGCGCCCAGGGTCAATGCCAGACTTTTCGGTGGTGGTGGCGGGTGGATATGCCACGGTATTCCATGCTTTGGTGGCGCCCCGCATTTTCTCTACGAATACCTACAGGGATCCAGATTCTACCTGGAAAAGTTACTTTCTAAAATTTCAGGTCCTCGTGCCTGTGGTACTTTTTATACCACAGGAAGGCATAAATATTATTGTAAATGCGCTTTAACTTGGTAATGGAGCCTCACGCCGGTAGTCAGTGAAGAGGGCACCACGGAGCTGCTTTCGGCCTCTTCAGGGCGCCCCTGGGGCGCAGCGTGGACGCAGATCCCCGCGTCCCGGCCTCTAGCGTCGCTCAGGACCGCGCAGGAAAAGGCGTGGACAGTGGGAGAGGAAGAAGGGGTCTCTGCGCGGGGACCCAGGCAGGGCTCACTTGGGGGCGGAAGGGGTACCCCGTGCGGGGAGCTCACTGGTCACGCCGGTCTCGGGGTGAGAGAGGGGCCGGCGACCCGCCGGCCACCCGCTGTTGCTCGCAGCCCCTCTGGGACCCGCAGCGCAGCACCGAGCACCTCCCGACCTCCACCCGGTGGTGGTGGTGGGGTCCTCACACCGGCCTCGCATGACACAGACACCAGACTCCACTCGCGACGCCAAACTCCAGCCCCAAGTCCGGGTTCTGGCGGTCTCGCGTGCCGCGCACGCCCCCGCCTCCCGGCTCCGGGTGGTCCGGCCGCGCAAGCCTAGTGGGGAGGCGGCCAGCGGCCTCGCACAGACGCCGACGGCCGCGGGCGTCACCGCGGGGGGGCTGGGCGCGGCCGCAAAACCCGGAGCGCGGAGTCAGAGTCAGAGTGGATCGGCCTCTGCGCCTCGGGACGGCGCGGCCCGCAAGATCCGGCCCGGAGCACGGAGCCGGAGCGGAGTCGCTTCTGCGCCTCCCGACGGCGCGGCCCGCGACTGCTCCTTCCACTGCGGCGCGGCGTCCGCGCTGACGGCGGCGGGTGTCAGCTGTAGCTCGGCCCGGCGCTTCCTCGCGGGCTGCGTCCCCGCGCGCCGAGCGCACGTCCTACAGATCTCCTCCCCCAGCTTCCCCGGAAGCTCGGCACGGTCGGGGCGGGCGGCGGTGTGAGGAGGCGGCGGCGGCCCGCGCCTCAGGAAGAGCATGTTCGCGTGCGGAGGCGCCCGCCGCCCGCCGCCTCAGCGCCCCCTCCCCACGGCCGCCGCCGCCGCCGCGCCCGGGCCCCGATAAAAGGGCGGCCGCGCTCCCTGCCGCGAGACCCAGGGCGATGACACGGCGGGCGGTTCGCTGACCGGATCGTGCCCGCCCGCCAGCGTGTCCGCCATGGGCTGTGCCCCGAGCGCTCGCGTCTGCGAGGGCCCCGCGGGGCTGCGCGGCGGCGGGAAGGAGCCGCAGGAGGCGCTGCCGCGGTTGTCCGGCCCAAGGACCAGTGGCGCCCTGGCCCGGCCCTGCGACACCGGCCCCGCAGAGCCCGACCCTCCCGACGTCGGCGGCACGAAGGTGAGGGGAGCGGGCGGAGCGGGCGGCGGGCTCCCCGGGGTCGCCTCATCTGGAGGAGCGGCGTCCCCGGGGGACCCCCGCGTCCCTGGCCGGGGTGAACGAGGACGCCGGGCGAGCACGGATCCCAGCGTGGCGCTGGACTCAGTTTCCTCCCGACTGCGGGTGGTGGGATGGGGGGACCCCAGGACGCCCCGGAGCGTCCCTGAGACGTTAAGCCTGGGTGAACTTAGTGCGCGCGGCTGCGCGATGGAAAGGGGAGACTGGCCCTGTGCGGGGTACGCGACCCCCCCTCACCCCCGCGTTTTGTTTTTCCCTGGGTCAGTTTTGCAATGTGGCAGGTTCCCATTTTCCTCAGGACTATTAAAATATAATCTGGAACAATATCAGTTATGCACCGTTGCACGCGCATTGGAGGTTCACGTTTATTAGCATACATATTGTATTTAAAGGCCGGTGTAATTAGAAAATGCTATCCTGTTACGCGACTTTTTGAAGCATTCAGCAGGACAAAGTTAATCTTTTATTAAGCAGTCTTACTAGGACATTTTGTGACTGTTTTGAAAATTGGCGTATCTTCCCCAGCGCGTTATTGCTTTGACTTGCGTTTTGTCAAGAGTCGCTAAGGCTTGGTCTTTGCTAAACTCAGCAAACGGCTTATTACTATTGTTATTTTTGAAGGAAAGATAAAAAGAAAACAGAAAAAAAAATGTGTACTAAGGCGCATAGCAGCGGCTTTCCAGTTCTCTGATTTGGAATTTTGGAGCCAGAACTCATGTGTTGGTCTGCCTTAGTAAAGTAGAAAACAAAACCAAACTTTTTGGTGTGCTTGGGTGCAGATAGTTGAATATTATCCTTCTTTGCACTACTATTTTTTAAGAGTTGTTCGCAATTTTTAAAAATTTTCTTGCTTATTGAGTACTGCTAAACCTCCCAGCTTGCAAGGGTGTAGTTTCATCTACTTAGTCTTAAATTTCTAGCAGTCATCATGATACTTTTTCTGTAAGAAAGGCACAAGTCTTCTTTTCAGTGTTGCACAACTGCAGTGATTTCTCCACCCCTCTCATACTAAGCGAAAATTCAACTTTGCTCTGGTTATCAGAAGGTGCACGCCCTCTGTAGATGGAAGAAACCTGTGGCAGTTTAGACTATTAAGCGACACTGCTTTCATTGTCAGTGGAACGCTTATACATTAAGCCCACTTAACTGGCTCACAAAAGAAGAGGCATTGCACAGGCAGAGTTGATTATGGAAACTATCACACTTTTTAGGTTTTTTGACCCAAATCTATCATTGGTTATTTTACATTAATATTAAACTTTTAGGTTACCAAAGTAGCCCATTTAGGAAGAGGCTTTTACAAATCTATTCATGGCTGTCTGTAAATCCTAAAATTCACGCAGGCACCTGTGTTTCTAAGAGCCCCTGTTTTAGACATTGTGCTTCATTGGCAGACATTGTCTTGTGTTGGGGCACAAAAAATACATTTATCCTTACAATGCCCAATGCAGTGGCATGCATATAGTAGTTGCTAAATAAATGCTTGTTGAATTTTTTAAATTTTTCAGTCACTGGAATTTGATTCCATAAGGCCTCCAACAGAGACTTTAAGAGATTAGTCTTTCTAGAGGAAGAGTCAAATTATAAATAAGAACAACCATAGAATCATAGTCCCTGCCATACTTGTTACTTGTGAACTGTACATGTTGATGTCAGTTTCAGATATTTGTATTCAGGGATATTAGGAAATAGAGCAGAGATAAACTGCAGCTTTTTAAAAATTAAGATATAAATATACTCTGGAATTTGGGAAATATGTTAGAAAGAGAAACTTCCAGTAGCCCAGCAAAATCAAATTACTGTACAGTGGGGTTTCTTTATATTAACATCCCCAAGATCCAATTGTAGTTCATTACAAATTTTTCTTCTTAAAATACAGTAAGTCAGTATATCTTTGAGTGAATTTCAACAAGCAATTCAGTGGGGGAAGTTTTCATGTTCCTTACCATAAAGTAAATAGTTCCTCAGAGTGGCTGGGAATCCATTTGCAGATTAAACAGCGTGTGCCCTACACTATAGTGTACCCTGCATCTGTTCTAGGGAGCAATTTGTGGACTGTTAAGTATTACATGAAAAAGGGTTCCATGGCTTGAACGAAGTTTAGCTGACTTCTTTCATGCAGGATGTGTCAGAGAACTTGACTTTTTAAAATACTCCTTGAATCCCCAAGTAGTGTTTAGAGTACGCAGCATTTTCCAAACTAGTTTGCTTGGGACCCTTTACTTGAAGTATATCTTAGGCAGACCACATGTTAAGGTCTGATTCCTTACATGAGATACCAATATGCAAAGTATAAGAAATACACTTACCGGGCCGGTGAGATGGCTCAGCAGCGTAAGCGCCTGCCTTGCAAGCGCGAGGGCCCGAGTTCGACTCCCGGAACCCACATACGAAAAAGGGGCCGGTGATATCGCTCAGTGGCACGGGTGCCTGTTGGCCCGCGAGGTCCTGAGGTCGTCCCCCTGGTACCCACAAAAAAAAAAAAAAAAAAAAAAAAAAGAAATACACTTACCAGTAAAACTCAACAATGTGGTTTGCTTCTTAATGATTCCAAAGGTACTTTAGGATCTTGTAATACATTAGGCTAGGTTGGCCCATGTGAACTTAAGTTTGAGCTTTACTAAAAATACTCTTGGACTGTTTGTTTATTTCAGGAGTTATAGTCTGTGTGGTTACAGATAATGAATGCTGTATTCAGTTTGAACACTTACAGTTTTATTTTTAATCAGTGTGAGCTGTAACTGTAACATTTCAATGTTTTCTTGTCTGTGATTTACTACATTTCCCTTTTCCTTAGCTAAGACTTGGGCTGCCCTTGAAACGTTTGTGTGGAGGGGAAGGTGTGTTCAGGGAGACCCCTTTTGCACACACAGAGGGTGTGCTGCTCAAAATTGGTCACAACTGCTCCCCTCAGCCTTACTAATCAGCTGGTGAGGCAGCAGTCACATCTGTGTGACCCTGACCTTCTGGCCTGGCACACAGTAGGCCCTCTCTCAATGCTTGTTTGGTGAGAGGATTGTGTAGAGCAGGCTGGATGGCTCATATAAAGAAATAGAGAAACCAGTTTTAACTAGGGAGAGGCTGTGAAGGTTGGATTTGGTTTCCTGGAAATCTCTGGTTATTGTTCTTCCGAACATTGTTGCCAGGGAATGATATCCTTCCACCCGGGTGAGCAGCTTGGATTTCCCTATAGAGATTGCAAGGTTACTGCACTGAAGCAGGTGACTGATAACGATAGGCCAGCGCTCAGCCCAAAGCCGGCCATCAGCACTCACTGGAATCTGCGGACCTCTCCAGTGCGTGTTTCCTTGGCTTCTTTTATTCTTTTTTTAACCTACTTTTATTTTGTATTATCTTCCCTTCCCTTCCCCTCCCTCTTCACAGTCTTCTTTCTGGCAGTACCCCCCTACCACCACAAAACTGGCTACGCTAAGCAGTTTAGTCAATTTAACCTGTTTAGGCAACCAAAGGTTTGTGGTTTCCTGGTGTTTCTAGCCAAAGAATAAAATGTGTTGCCCGATCTTAATGTACAAGTGGATTAATCACATTTTCCCCTAATACGCAATTACTGAACCTTTTCCTCTAAAAGTGTAGTTGAGAAAACGAGACCTCACTTTCTGCTCCTATCACGAGTAACTGTAATTTATGTCTGGAGTTAAGGATGAGAGTTTAGGAGGATGAGTTTCCTCCTCATCATGTTCTTAGGCCTTTTGGTATAAAGAATCTCATTATCTTGCCAGGCTTAGCTGTAAAGATTTTTTTAACATTTTGTTAAGTTCCTGTTATATACATAAAATTCTTTACATTTGTATCATTCATATCTATCTATCTATCTATATCTATATCTATATATATTTGACATTTAATTACAATTCTGCCAACTCAGACCTGCCCCGGGCCAACCTTGACCCTTTCCTTGTTGCAGTGCGGGCTGTGACAGGGCCTGAGGTCTCCTCTGGCACAGATATTCCCTTTGAAGTGGCTTGTGACACTGGTTTTCCCTGGGATGGCTTGCCCATTTGGGTTGGGTTCTTAAACAGGGGAAGCTTCATGATGTGAGGCCACATGAAGCAGATGTCTCAGAATAACCTAAAATGCCTTAAAGGACAACTATTTAAAACAATTTTAGAAGAACTGAGGGAGAAGTTACTTAGGACATGAGTAAGCCCTTAGTTTTGCGTAAGGTCTGTGGCCTTGGCCTGGTTTCTCTGTGCAGTCAGGCAATGGACTCCAAAGTTCTTAGAATGCAGACTGTTCATAGCAGTAATACCCACTGTTTCCTGGTGCCCTCTGTCGTAAGCACTGTGCTCGACACCTTACAGGTGTTATATCATTTAATCCTTACAACCCTGTGAGATGATGGGTATTGTTTTCATTTTGTAGGCACCACAGGACTCGGGGAGAAAGCTCAGTGGTAGAGAGCTTGTATGGCCTGTGCATGGTCCTGGGTTGGATCCCCAGCACTGCACAAAACAAAACATGCTGGTGCATGCCCAGCACTTGGGAGGCTGAGGCAGGAGGATCCCTGTGAGTTTGAGGCCAACCTGGGTTACCTAGTAAGTTCAAGGCCAGTCTGGACTGCATAGTGAGACCCTGACTCAAAAACCAAAAAAGAAAACAGATGAGGCAGGAGATGAGACTCATCTAGGATCATACAGTTAAGCTGGGATAGAACCCATTGTTGGAGGTTTTGCTCTGTGTTGACACATATGTTTGTATTATCTGGCTATCTGTTAGGCTACATGTTTGTCTTAAGTCACCGGGGTTTGAAGCAGGCATCCTGAATTTGCATTACTAGGATTTGTTAAGGCTGCTCTTACTGAGAAAGTTGGTGATAGCCCTGCCTTAGGTCTCTGTGTTTGTGGAGTTGGAGCCATCTTCAGCTGGCTCCCAGTTAACTCCTGAAGTTAACCATCTGGGGTGTCCTCCGGGCTGCCTGCCCTCTTTTCTGTCTGATGAGTTGGCAGGGAGTCCCTTGAGACTCTCCCTTCCCTTCCTCCTGCTCAGGCAGCCTGCCCTCCCAAGGAGTGAGTTCTGATGACCTTTGCCTGGAATGTCATACTCCTGCTGCCCTGCGTTGTTGGAGGTGCAGCTGAAAGCTTTCAGGTCTCCTCCGTGGCTTGTATTGTCTTCTGTGCTCTTGGAACATCCCCTGTATCTTTGTAGGGCTTGGAATTCTATTTTGGGCCTTCTCCTGGAGTATAGGCTACTTGAGGGTAAGGACTGTATCCTGCTGTCATTTCCCATTATAGTTTCCATATGTTTGGCATACTCAGGAAATATTTGGGTAAACACACCAGTCTCTGTGGCTGAGAGGGCTTTCATTCACACCCCTCCCCAGTCTAACTCACCTTGTTTGTTGCTTTTTATGAGGCAGAGTCTTGCTATGCAGACCAGGCTGGTCTTGAACTCACAGCAATCCTCCTGCCAGGCCTGCGCCACCAAGCTTGGCTTCACCTTGCTTAAACATAACAAAAATTGTTAGGGTGTGTTGTATACCCTTGAGCCAAAATACCCTTGAGCCAGTGATTAATCTGAGGGCTGTTAGTAAAGCTTTTGCCTCTAATTTTGGTTGTGTGCAGGTTGAGCAATGTTCCTTGATCCCCTCCTTCTGTTCTACTTTTGTTCTGCTCTGTTTTGTAAGAAGAGGTTGGAATATCGTGTTAGAGCACTGTTTTGACAAGTTTGTATTGCAGTTTCTTAGCTACAGGCGTGAAATACAGTGTGCCCATCCACAGACAGGAGGGATGGAGCAGACTGCCTGAGCTCAAGCAGCTGGGGGTGGGGTGGGGGGCTCTGAATGGGTGGGAAACACACCCTTGGTCTGTTGAGTTTTTGTTCTTTCACTCTCCCAGCGACTCCCCCTCCGGTCCTGCTAGTGACCACAGGCTGCTTCTACTTCTCTTTCTGCTGGAGGGGTGGCCAGGGGCAGTTCCCGAGTTGTGTTCAGGTGTTGGGAGTTGGTGGCAGCTTCCAGTGAGGATCTGAAAGAAGACTGGAGGAGGAGCCAGTGACAGTGGTTGTGTGATACTTGGGCAAATCCTGATCTTGAGTTTTCTCAAGTATAAAATAAGGCTAGAATACCTGGGTTCTGATACAGATTACATAAAATAATCTCTGTGAAAGTGTTTTGTAAATTCGAAAACATCACATGAAAGGATTTATAATTTTTTAAATCACCTTTTTAAAGACAAATGGCTAAAATATATCTGTGTGGATTTTTTTCTTTTCTTTTCTTTTTTTTTTTGAGACAGGGTCTCCTTATGTAAACTTACAATGTAACCCAGACTGGCTCAAACTTTTGGTGATCCTCCTGCCTCAGCTTCTTGAGTTCTGGAATTACCGCTCCTGGCTTTTCTTTTTACAGTGCTGCAGATTGAACCCAAGGCCTTGCACAAGCTAGGCACGCACTCTACTACTGAGCTATACTGTATCTCCAGCTTTCTGTGTGTTTTAAAATGCAAGTCTTATTTTTAAAAATACTATACTTTTGCCCTTTTCCCGAAACCTTATTTCAGACAGCAGAGTTGAAAGAATTACATACCCATGTGCCTACCACCTAGCTTATGTAGTTAACCTTTTCTTATATTTGTTTTTATTATACCTACCCTTTTATCTGTTCATCAATCTGTTTTATTTCTGGATGCATTTTAAAATAACTTCCATATGTCAGTATACTTAACCCCTAAATACTTCATTATGCCTGTCATTTATTGGAGTCCAAATTTGTTTTCCCTTTTTTAAGGTAAAATTACAAAGTAAAAGTACAAATCTATGTGTAGCATTTACAGTTTTTTTCTTTTGAGACAGGGTCTTGCTATATAGTTTAGGCTGGCCTTGAACTGTGTAGCCTAGACTGGCCTTGAATTTGCGGTGATCCTTCTGCCTCTGCCTCCCGAGTGCTGGGATTATAGGCGTGCACCACCACGCCCAGCTCATTCACAAGTTTTGACACATGTGTATACCTGTGTAACACACATCTCTCACAAGACACAGGACATCATCGCCCCCAAAAGTCCTTTGTGTTCCTTTCCTATTCTTATCCACCAGCACATCATAAATTATTTTGCCTCTTCTGGACTTCATAAAATTTTAAAGCATGTGTAATCATAAAGCTCATTTTGTGTCTTCACTCGGCATACTGTTTTGTTTTGTTTTGTTTTGTTTTGTTTTGTTTTGTTTGCGTACTGGGAATCGAACTTAGGACCTCATGCTTGCCAGGCAGGTGCTGTGCCACGGAGCTAAATCCCCAGCCCTGCATACTGTTTTTGAGATCCATCTATGTTGCAGCATTGGTAGTTCTTTTTGCTTCCTAAGTGGTATTCTGCTATATGACTAGAGCACAGTGCACGCACCTGTTCTCTTGTGGCTGGATACCAACGCTAGTTTTAGTCTGTCATGACTACTGCTGTTACAAATATTGTATCACTTATTGTATAAGTGATTTCGAGGACATAGGCTTTCATTAGTTCTTGTGGAAAGGTGGGGTAGGTCTGACCTGAAAGTGATTGGGGCTGTCAGAGGGACAGTGGTAACATGCCCCAGTTCCTGGTGCTGTTTGTGTATGTCATCTCATTGGATGTTCCCCTGAGCCCCTGTGAGGTAAGAAGGAATTTTATTTTCCCTGTGTAAGAAACTCAAAGAGATGGAATGACTTGTCCAAGTTTGTGGTGACCAGTTACAGAAACAGGTTCATTGTAATAGCGTAGAGTAGATGCAGAGGTTAGGGACTTTTGAAAAAGCTTTTCTCAGTTTTTGGTTCTCGTTTATTTTATAAAAGGAAACATTTACTTTCCTCATTGTAAAAGCGATGTTTATTGCAGAACACTTGAAAAATACAGAAAAGAACCAGGCTCACTCGTTGCGAAATCACTTAAATTGTAGTCAAAAAATAACTTCTCATAAAATGGTGATGTGTTTCCTCCCATCCATGTATATTGGTTTAATTGTAGTTGAAAACTATTTTTAAACATTTTTGTTCTTTAGTTCTAGGAAACATTTAGCAATGACTTCTTCAAATACTGTCCTTTCCATTCTCTTACTTCTCTTTTGCAGCTCCCTCCAGGGATAGAAGATTGAGATACATCTCAGTCTGTTCTCCACATCTTCCAGTTTTTTCAACTTCCCTTCTCAGTATTATCTTCTGGAAGGACTTTTTTTTTTGTGGGTACCGGAGGTTGAACTCAGGACCTCGTGCTTGCCAGGCAGGCGCTTATGCCGCTGAGCTATCTCACCGGCCCCCTGGAAGGACTTCTTTTTTTTTTTTTTTTTTTTTTTAGAATCATACAAACATATTTTATAACTTGTTAACTGTAGGCATCCATAGTTTTCTTCTATTACATAATTTGTTCCTTTGATAAAGTTGACAGATCTTCTAGGATCCATAGAAAGCAGAAACTGCAAAATAGCAGTTATTTCTGAAGGTTTGAAGCTGGGTGTGGTGGCGCATGCCTATAATCCCAGCACTTGGAAAGCTGAGGCAGGAGTATCCCATGAGTTCGAGGCCAAGCTGGGCTACAAAGAGAGATCCTGTCTCAAAAAAAAAAGTCAAGGTTTGAGAAATCCAGACCACCTTCTGTGTAGTTTCCTGAGATTTTTCTCTGCTGAAGTCAAAACCAGGGTTTTCTTTCTGGAATCTCTAGTGTAAGCTTTCTCTGCTTTTGCTCTCACAGTCAAGGGTCAGCAGCATGTTCAGATTCTCCCAGCGAAGCCCAGGGACTCGCTGCATCTCTTTGTCTTAGGACATTTTCCATCTTCCAGTGCCCAGTCCCCTCCTCAGCTACTGCAGAATCAGAGTTCGCGCCTGGAAGGACTTCTTAATTCATCTTTTCAGCTCACTAATTTGTTCCTTAAGGTCTACTCAGCTCATTAGTTCATTGAGTTCTTAAATTTGGCAGATTTGGTGCTCAAGACTTATGGTTTATAATTTTTTCGTAGCTGCTTATTCATGTATTATGATTGCAGCACACTCCCGTATCTCTTCGAGGGTATTAGTTATACTTATTGTAATGGCTATTCTTTTTTTTTGAATCAGAGTCTCTCTATGTAGTTCAGCGAGGCCTTGAATTTACTATGTAGCCTAGGCTGACCTTGAACTCATGGCAGTCCTCCTGCCTCAGCTTCCTGAGTGCTGGGATTACAGGCATGCGCCGCTATGCCCGGCCTAAAGTCTATTCTGATTAGTGTTTATTTAATTCATTTTTTATTGTGGTGTAGACAAAGTCAGCAAAGTGTAAAAAATCTTTACGTGTCAAGCTTGATGTGTCTCTGGTCTGTGTAACCAAACCAGAACGGAGCATTTCCTGCACTCCAGGAGGCTGTCTGTGGCTCTTAAGTACTTTTTAGAATTTTAAACATTTTATTATGAAAAATCTCAAGTGTACAGCAGCTTCGAAGGAATTTCACAGTGTACTCCTGTATACTCAATGCTAGTATTTTTACATTAACATTTTATTATAATCACCTTATCATGTACGTCTTTTATTCCTTTGTGCCTATATTTTTTTCCCTTTGGCTTTTTTCTTTTGGTGGTGCTAGGGATTGAACTCAGGGTCTTCACACTGAGCTACATCCCCTACCCTTTATTTATTTTTATTTTTATTTTTTATCTTTATTGAGACAGAGTCATACTAAGTTATTGAGTTGCCCAGGCTGGGCTTGAACTTGTGATCCTCCTGCCTTTTATGAATTTTAAAGCAGTTACAGATGTCAGTATATTTCCTCTTAAATATTTCGGTATGTGCAACATTAATTAGAGTCCAGTATTTACATAGTGTTTTCAGGTAAAATTTACATACATGAAATGTGTAAATATTTAATATATATTTGCTGAGTTTTAGTAAATGCATATACACATCTTTGTAATCCAGACATTTATCAAGGTATAAAATATCATCACCTCAGGAACTTCCGGGTAAATGAAACATAGATGAATCTCGTGCTTATTGTAAATCTTTCCCTCAGGTCTTTTCTTTTCATTGGATGTGTTATTTTTAAAATTAGACATTTTATATTTTTTTGAAACTGAATCTTTTTTTTTTTTTTTTTTTTTGTGGGTACCGGGGGGTCGACCTCAGGACCTCGCGCGCCAACAGGCACCCGTGCCTCTGAGCGATATCACCGGCCCCTTTTTCGTATGTGGGATCCGGGAGTCGAACTCGGGCCCTCGCGCTTGCAAGGCAGGCGCTTACGCCGCTGAGCCATCTCACCGGCCATGAAACTGAATCTTAACAGTTTTCCTTTTTTTCCCCCATATAATTTATAACACCTTTTTTTTTTTTTTTTTTTTTGAGACCAGGTCTTGGTCTGTTGCCCATGCTGGCTTATAACTCTCGGGCTCAAGTGATTGTCCTGCCTCTGCCTCCAGAGTAATGGGGTCCACATGTGTGCATCACTGTGCTGGCTTACTATCCTCTTTTATTACTATAGAAGCAGTATATGTTCACTGCAGAAAATTAGCAAATGCTTAAATGCAGTTTTCACCCCTTTGAGATCATTTATTACAACATGTCAGTGTCGCTGAACACAGTGTTAAGATGCATGTTCACTGAAATTAGATCATAGAGTATATGCTTTGATTGGTTGGTTGCAATGCTGGAGATTGAACTGGGACTACCCTGCACCTCCTAAGGAAGTGCTCTACCACTGAGCTATACCTCCAGCTATGCTTTATAAAAAAATTGTGGTAAAATAAATACAATAAAATTTATTATTATTATTTTTGTTTTGAGGCAGGGTCTTGCTTATGCAGTCTAGGGTGGCCTTGAATTCACCATGTAGCCCAGGCTGGCCTCGAATTTATAGTGATCATCCTGCCTCAGCCTCCTGGGTGCTGGGATTACAGGCATACATCACCATGCCTGGTTTAAATATATGATTTGTAATCATTTCTAAGTATACAGTTCAGTATTTCAAAGTATAGTCACATTATTGTGCAATCATCACCATCCATCCACCTCTGAACTTTTTCATCTTGTAAAACTGAAACTCCATACCCATTAAACAGTAACTCCTAATTCTCTCCTCCCTGCTCCTGGCAACCTTCATTCTACTTTGTGTTTCTATGAATTTGACCAGTCTAGGTACCTCACATGAGTGGAATCCTGCAGTTTTTGTTCTTTTATGATGGGCTTATTTCATTTAGCATGCTGTCCTCAAGGTTCATCTCCATCATAGTGTGTCAGAATTTTCTTCCTTTTCAAAGCTGAATAATATTCTGTTTATTGTATGTATGAACCACATTGTTTATTCATCCATTGATGGACACAGATTCATCCATTGATGGACACAGGGTTCCATCTTTGGCTATTGTGAATAGTGCTGCTATGAATATGGGTATACAAATATCTCTTCTGGGGTTTGTTGAGGAATTGCAATAAGTACATACAGTTTTGTAATCTCTTCAGCCAACAGTCTGCAAATTTCCATTTTAATAATTTATAAAAATCTTATTGAATAGCCATATCACATCATGCCAGTATCCCCTGTGATTTTAGAAATGCCCTGCATCCTTATGCTGTGATCCTTATGCTAATCTAGTGCATAGACACACACCTTGTTAAAGAGGCCTGAGTTGGAGGAGTGGCACGTGCCTGTCATCCTGACACTCAGCAGCCTGGGCTGCAAAGTGAGTTTGAGGCTGGCCTGGACTACATAGTCAAACCCTGTCTCAAAACAAAAATAAAACAAGAGGAAGTTAAAGAGGCCTACCTATGTCCCAGCCTGTTTCCGTGAGCTTTCATCTAGATTTCCCTCTACCTATGGTATTGCTTGTAAATAAAAATTATATAATATTTTGGTTAGAATATATATCCTTGGTAATTCATGAGGAACATACACATCATCTGATTGATCCACCGTTATGGATAGACTGTATTAGTTGGGATGAGGAAGTCTGACTGTGCTATTGTTGGGCTAGCTCCCTGCCATGTGTTAAACACTCGGGCCCCAGCCTGTGGCACTGCTGAGAGCAGGTGGAACCTGTAGGAGATGGGTCCCTGGAGGAAGAAGTGAGGTTGTGGGAGGCATGCCCTTGAAGGAGATAGCAGGACCCTGGCCCTACACTTCCTTTCTCTTTGCTTCCTGGTGCCATGAGGTGAGTAGTTTCCTCCATCTCTGCCACGTGCTCCCCCCATGATGTCCTCCCCACCCCAACCCAAAAGCAATATGTGGCCAACGGACCATGAACTGAAACCTCTCAAACCATGAGCCAAAGTAAACCTTTTTCATCAGCTGTTTATCTCATGTATTTTGTCATAGTGACAGGGAGCTAATACAGTTCCCTTCACATGACCTGAAAATAGTCTGTGTGGCATTTTGTCACTGTATAAATGTTCAGTTCACCATTGGCTATAGAGCTCTCCCTCTCTCCCTTGCTTGCTCTTTTTTTTTTTTTTTAACCCAGTTGATAATCTTTATCTGTAATAACAGTTCTGAGTATAGTCAATGCTATATTTTCTTATTCAGTTACTTTTGTACATATGGGAGTTGGTGTTCTGTATAGATGTTTCATGAGTCAAGGCTATTAGGTGGCAGTATAAAACAATTCCTATTGGAAAGGCAAGATAAATGCTTCTTTTTTGGCTTTTTTGGCTCTCTCTCTTTTTTTTTTTTTCCTGGCTATACTGGGGTTGGAACCCAGAGATCTCTACCACTGAACTACATTTCCAACCCTTTTAAAATTTTTTTGAGATGGGGTCTTGCTAAGTTGCTAAAGCTGGTTTCAAACTCCTAATTCTCCTATCTCAGCCTCTGGAGCAGCTGGGATTACAGGCACGCATCACCACACCTGGCTAACAATTTTGATAGTAAAGAATTGCTGCCTCAAATAGTAAAGAAAAATTTCCTGGATTTCACTTTTTTCATTTTAATTATGGTCGACTCTGTTTAGATCGATTGGTCTTCTGTTTTTTCTAAGACTAAAATTGTAATACCTTGGCTAGTTGGAGCTCTTTCAAATTGACTGCTATTTCTTTTTAAAATTATTTATTTTTTATTTTTACAGTACTGGGAATTGAATCCAGCCAGAGCCTTTGTACTGAGCTGTAGCCCCAGCCCTATTTCCCTATTTATTAATTTATTATTCATTCTTTTTTTTTTTTTTGTGGTTCTGGAGAGTAAACCCAAGGGGCTGTCTACCACTGAGCTATGTCCCCAGTTCTTTTTTTTTTTAATTTGGAGGTAGGGACTCACTAAGATGCCCTGGCAGGATTCAGGCTTTCAGTTCTCCTGCCGTAGCTTCCCTCAGTGCTTGGGCTATATGTGTGCACCATGTCTGGCTCCTTTTCATTTTTTATTTTGAGTCAGAGTCTTGCTAAATTGCCCAGGTAGGACTCAAACTCACAATCCTCCTATCCAGCCTCCGAAAATACTGCACTGAGATTACAGGCCTGTGCCACCATGCTTGGCTCTTACGTCATTTTGATATGATCTTATTAATCTCTGAAAGCATAACCAACAGTTGTCACAGTCCCAATTTGTACCGTCCTTGTTCCAGACCAGGAATGGTTCTTTTCTCCAAGGTGCTCTATTCTTTGAGGAAAATAGTGTTAGAAATGACAATCTGGGTGTAAGAGGTACTCATTACCCTAGGAATGATATTGTTTGGGGGCCATTTCAGTGGTGAGAGCTGGAAAATATATACACCAACCCCCCAGAACTATGTAGTTATGTTTTTGATTTGGGTTTAATCATTCAGTGTTTTATTTTAGTATATTTGATTTGCAGTTTTATTCTTTTTTTCTTACACTAACTGGTTTTTCTTTGCTTTTAAGCTTAAACCCTTATCTATCGAAATATATAATAATTATATATTCATTCATATTTTTTAAAATTTTTGTTTTACTTCTTTTTTAAATTTGAAATTTGACTATTTTGTTTGAGGTAAAAATCCTAGCTCTTTAAAATAGCTCATTATTCCAGCATCTTTTATGTGAACAATTCTTTTTTTCCCAACTGGTTTATGCTTTTACCTTTACAATCTCTTTGAGTTGTCTATTTTTAGGTATCTATTCTTATACTGTTACTGTACTGACTTCATTTTTTATGGATTTTTACTATGTTTTAATAGTATGTAAGGTTAATAATTTTTCTCCTACCCCACTTACACTAAACTTTCTTGCCTTTAATCCCAGCAGTCTGGGAAGCTAAGGCAGGAAGATTGGAAGTTCAAGCCTAGCCTTGGTAGTGACTTCTTAGTGACTTAGTGAGACCTTGTCTCAAAACAAACAAACAAACAAAACAAAAAAAAGGATGTAGCTCAGTGTGAAGGCCCTGGGTTCAGTCCCCAGGATCACAAAAATCAAAGAAAAAGAGCACTTTCTTTATTCTTCCACTCCAATCCTTTCTCTCTCTCTCTCTCTCTCTATCTATCTATCTAGTGCTGGGAATTAAACCCCCAGTCTTGAGCATGCTACGCATGTACTGTACCACCACTGTACCCTGAGCTAAACCCCTAGCCCCCATGCTAGTTTTTTTTTTTTTTTTTTTTTGTGGGTACCGGGAGATCGACCTCAGGACCTCGTGCGCCAACAGGCACCCATGCCACTGAGCGATATCACCGGCCCCTTTTTCGTATGTGGGATCCGGGAGTCGAACTCGGGCCCTTGCGCTTGCAAGGCAGGCGCTTACGCCGCTGAGCCATCTCACCGGCCCCCCATGCTAATTTTATTTATTTTTTATTTTTTATTTTTTTGTGGGTACCGGGGGGTCGACCTCAGGACCTCGCGCGCCAGCAGGCGCCCGTGCCGCTGAGCGATATTACCGGCCCGTTTTTTCGTATGTGGGATCCGGCAGTCGAACTCGGGCCCTCGCGCTTGCCAGGCAGGCGCTTATGCCACTGAGCCATCTCACTGGCCCCCCCATGCTAGTTTTAGATTGCTTTTCTTTTACCTGAAAATTTGGTGTGTGTGTTAGGTCAGTAATATTGTGATTAGATACACCATAAATTGCTAAGAATGGAGAGTTTTATGGTTGTTGTTGTAGTGGTCCATTTTTCATTACTGTAACAAAATATGTGAGGATGTGTGCTTTAGAAAGAAAAGAGATTTTATTTACCTCACAGTTCTAGTCCTGAAAGTTCATAATCAAGTGGCCCCATTGGGTTGGCCTCCGGTGAGGACTCCCATGGCTGCATCATGTCATGGCAGTTGCGTCTTGGAGGGACAGCATGTCCAAGGGAAAGATCACCTGGAGCGACAGGAAGCCAGAGAGTGGGGGAAGGGCCGTCTTGCTCTTTCCAACAACCCTGTCTCACAAGAAGTAGCTAGGGCCCCATGAGACCTACATGGAGACTAATGTTCCCAGTGACCCAGACTTCAGCTTTTCAAGGTTGCACTGTGTCCCAATATCACCACACTGAGAACCAGCTTCTAACACATGAACTCTCCGAGATCATGCAGAAAGCATGCTCAATCCATAACAATGGCAGTTACTCTTCCTGTCCAGTCATGTGGTACTTATTCATTTATCTTATTTCATATGTTTTCATGGGATATTTGTATCTTTTTAGGATGAGTGTGTTATCATAAGTTTTTCATTGTCTTTTAATGAGTTATTTTACTTGATAAAATATTTTGTTGTTGATGAAACCGTTTTTTAAACATTCTTGCAGTTTTTCAACAGGTTGTCTTGATTTTTTAAATTGTGAAATATATAAATCTGAACTGTACAGTGTTTTGGATTTTTTTTTTTTTTTTTTGTGGGTACTGGGGGTCGAACTCAGGACCTCGCGCGACAGCAGGCGCCCGTGCTGCTGAGCGATATCACCGGCCCTTTTTTCGTATGTGGGTACTGGGAGTCGAACTCAGGACCTCGCGCCTGCCAGAGCTTGTGACGCTGAGCTAACTCACCCGCCCGATGTTCCATTTTTAAATATCTCATTGTTTCTCTTGTTTGAGAAACCCAGTAAATACGGACCAATATGGATGATAGATACTGGGAAGTAGGAAGAAAATGTTCAAATGGGAAGGGGAACAAGGGAGGGGGTGAGAGTGGAGGGAAGGGAGGAAATAGGGATTAAAAAAATAGAATGGGTGGGCCGGTGAGATGGCTCAGCGGCGTAAGCGCCTGCCTGGCAAGCGCGAGGGCCCGAGTTCGACTTCCGGAACTCACATACGAAAAAAAAGGGCCGGTGATATCGCTCACCGGCACGGGCGCCTCCTGGTGCGCGAGATCCTGAGGTCGACCCCCGGTACCCCCCCCAAAAAAAAAAATTGAATGGAAGGGAAATGATAGAAATAAAATTTTGTAAAGGGAGATGGGAAGAAGAACTATAGGGAAGGAAGAGCAATGGGAAAAAGAGATTAAGATATATTATGTACAGGTACAAATTCCCTGTGATGAATGTGATCATTATATATGTCAAAAGTATACCAATAAAATTAATTTAAAAAAATAATCTAACCTGCATTTAAAAATAATTGTGTTAGTCTGCATCTTTGTTTTGTCTGGATTGTAATGATATTGCATCTCATTCTTCACCTTTGAGTATGATATTTGCTCTTTGTCTGATACTAAAAAAAGTTTGCATTCCTGAAATTCTGTTTACGTGATACAGATAATTTTTAAAAATTTAAAACATACTATTGAATTCAGTTTGTAATAATTTTAGTTTTCTTTTTTGTATTCATGAATGAAAGACTATAATCTTATACTCCATCAATAAACCCTTATTAACATTATTAACATTTTACTCTTTGCATTCTTTTTTTCCTGTTCATTAATTGGAATTTAAATTTATTTATTTAACAGTGCAAGGTATTGAACCCATGGCCTCATGTATGCTAGGCAGGCATTCTACCACTGAACTACATAACTGGACCTACATTTAAACTTTTAAATGTAAATTTTAAACAAATGGCTTCCATATAGTTTAATATTTTTACTTTTAAATTTAATAATAAATTGCAACTATTTTCCCATATCATTAAAATTTCTTCAAAACATAAATAATAACATAATAAGAATATGCTAATGCTGCCATGTATATCTTCCCACAAAAGGCTTTGTGCACATCTGTCATTATTTCCTTGCATTTATTCTTAGAAATTGAATCTATTTTTTTTTTTTTTTTTTTTATGTGGGTACTGGGAGTCCACCTCAGGACCTCATGCTTGCCAGCAAGCACTTGTGCTGCTGAGCAATATCACTGGCCCTTTTTTTCCTTTATGTGGGTTCCGGGAGTCGAACTCAGGACCTCGCGCTTACTGGGCAGGTGCTTATGCCACTGAGCCACCTCACCGGGCCTAGAAGTTGAATCTATTTTTAAGTCTTTATTTAAAAAATAATTCTGTTGGGTCAAGTTTTAAAACACTTTTGAGCAGTCTGTAAAGAAAAAATGTATTTTATTAAAATCTTTTATTTATAAAGTTGGCTCTGATAAGTTACATTTTCTTACTGAAATCTTTCACTTTCTTGACACTGTGATCCCTTAATGGGATCTTTAACTTTATCATGCTCTTTGTTTTATAGGGGAGGAAATTGAAACCCTAGGGCATTTGAGAAATGTCCAAGATCACACAGCAAGTGTTGGCAAAGCTGGGATAAGAACCCCATGCTAGCTCTTGTCTCTTATTCCCTGATACTTTTTATATTCATGGGAAATGGACTAGAGATAGGTATTCCCTCTGGTCATTTCAGTGAGACACCCAGGTGTCAAAGTCTGCATGCTTTTCTAAATCAGGTTTGCAAAATATATTCTCATCCAGCGGTTTTACTGTATTGAAACAATAAAAAAATTGAATACTGTATCTGGAATTTCTAAGCTGGGATCTCATTAGGGAAGTTGCTTGATTATTGCAAAATGACTTTGTTTTTTATTGTAAAGGCCTGTACACATACCTGTTTTTTCTTTACAGTCTGTAATCTGCATATACGGAGTTGGAGTTGGCATGCAGTAAAATTTACAGTATTTCTGAAGTCATTCACTGGGTATTTGATCCACTTCTTTTTACTGCCTTACCATTTTTAGATAAAAGCAAGAAGTCTTGTTCCTTTTTCTTCCCTGAGTTTTTATGCCATATCTTTTTGTTATTGTATAGTTAAGAAACAGGGTCTTGAAAAGAGATTGTAAAACCTTACCTTGGAATGGAGAAGGCAGGCACGGCATTGGCCTGGCCCTTTGATTCCCAGGATTATTGAAAGGCTCAGAGGAGCTCTATGGTGATCATTGATAATTGGCTCCCTGAGGAGGCATCTACTCATTCTCAGTACTGACAAAAATTAGCACTCCTATCAGATGCCAGTCTCAAGTGAGATTTATTCTCAGAGACTGAGTTAGAAGGTGTTTCAGTGGTCTTCTAGTCTCACTTCTTGACCTCTGTTACAGACATTCCCTCTTCCATTTTCCCTCTACCCGGAGAACTCTAGTTTAGTAAGGTTTCTTGATAGGGAGGTTACTAATTTTTCATTGAACAGTAAAGTATTTCCTCATTCGTTCAGCACACACACAGTGCTTACTATGGCGTAGGAACTGAGTTAGGCATTGGCATTTGTCAGCAGTGTGATGATTAAGATGTGGGCTTTCTTTTTAGATTAGCTCACGGGAGGATAGATAGGCTTGCTGGTAATTGTATGTGTCTCTCTGGATTCTGAATCTGAACATTCTTTTGCTGCTATATAGTAAAGCGGGTGGGGAATTGGAATCAGAAGACTTAGGTTTGAATTTTGGCTTTGGCAGATACTTAACTGTAAGCTGGAACAAATTATGTAACTTGTCTATGAGCCACCGTTTCTCATATATAAAATGTGGATAGAGGAGAAGGTGTAGGAACATACCTTGCAATCTATTGTGCGCCATAGAAGTGATAGACTTTTCTTGTTTCTCTTTCCTTATTATCCAGAATTATGTTTTCTCACCAGTGGGTCTGTGAGAAGGAAGCTCTGTTAAAATTCTTTCGTGCTGCTGAATATACTGATAATAGAAAAATAAACAAGATTATATTGGTTTTCTGGCCTTTAAATAAAAAAGTAATTTTTAGTGCCAAAAACTATGTTTGTCTTGAGAAGCCAGGAATGTTTCTGCAGTGTAGGACAGCTTCAGATTCCACGGTGGATCTCTCAGGGAATCGCACAGTTTGGGTTTAGGTTCTGTTGTGTATGGGGTTGGCTTGGCTGCAGTGTAAAGCTCGTTTACTGTCCTCAGTTCCTGCTGGAGTGAAATGTAGGCTGAGTGGGGTGGTTCCGGCCAGGACCTCTAAGTCAGGCAGGGCAGTGTGCCTCTCCCGTGGCCAGGCCCTGGAAAGGCCTCCCAGCACAGTACCCCGGCCCAGGCTCCTCTCCGTCAAGCTGATCTGGAGTTACCAGTTGGCAGTGAGGTGGCAGTGAAGTGGCTTTGCCCCTGCCATGGCTGAAGGGATAGGTTGTTAAATTAATATGCCTGATTTTTCTCCTTCATGAGAAAATCTTCTGGAATTTCTACCCCACTTACTTTATTCTTCTGAATAACATGTCTTCAGACCTCATTTGTATAGTTCCCGGAGAACCAGAACCTGCATGCCGAAGGCTGGAAGTTCTCTACCTTGCAAACAAGTTCAGGAAGGAAGCAGAATGAACAAAAGCGAACCTGACTTCACCCTCACCTTGCCTAAAGCCCTCCGTGACTCCCCATTGGCAAACTCAGACTCTGTCTTTGGCCTACAGAGCCCGGCCTGATGGGCTTCTGCCCCCTCTCCAGCTTTGTCCAGAGCCTCACACACTGATGCCTCAAATATGCATACTCTGGAGTCCTGATGACCTCTGGATTTATCTATCTATTTATTTATTTATTTTTTTTGTGGGTACCGGGGGGTCGACCTCAGGACCTTGCGCGCCAGCAGGCGCCCGTGCCACTGAGCGATATCACTGGCCCCTTTTTCGTATGTGGGATCCGGGAGTCGAACTCGGGCCCTCGCGCTTGCAAGGCAGGCGCTTACGCCACTGAGCCATCTCACCGGCCCGACCTCTGGATTTATCGATCGATTGATCAACCTATATTTATATATACATACATACTGAGGATTGGACCCAGGGTCTTTACACTGAGCAACATCCTATCCCTTAATTTTTTAAAATTTTGAGACTGAGACTTGCTCAGTCACTAAGTTACTCAGGCTGGGCTCAAACTTGTGATCCTCCTGCCTCAGCTTCCTAGACTGCTGGGAGTACAGATGTATGCGACCATCCACAGTCACCTCTGGACTTTTTACTGTGCATTACCTTGCCAGTGCTCTGCTGAGAGATGCTCTCCAGCTTAGCAGAATTAATAAAAGGCCCTTGGCGATGGTGGTGGTCTAACAGAGAAGTAGGTAGCTGTTGGAGGAAGTATTTTGTGTGTGGAATAGATGTTTTCAGAAGTTTGTGTTTGTGCTGTTCCACTACAAAAACAAAAACAAAAGGACAGGATGAAGGATTCGCAATGTCAAGGTCATGTGGACTCAGAGGATGGAGAGATTCTTGTGGGCTGCTCTGGGACAGTGTCGCCCCCTCCCCCAACATTTCATTATGTCCTGAAGACTTGAAGGTCAGCAGAGAATGGGTGGGTATCCTGGGGGCCAAAAGGGATGTTGATGGCTGATAGGGCTGGTGACTTCCTGCTGAACTGAGGCTGCTGAAGTGGCCTCCCTGTGGGGCACCTGAAGAAGCTACCCCGTCATTATTACAGATCAGAGATCTTCTGGGCTGGAAGGCGTGCTCTTGAGTGTTGGGTTGTGAGGTCACTGCTTGGGCATGTGGGATAAACATGATTTCTGTGATCAGCTTGACTCCTGTTTTCATCTAGCTTGTGATATCTTAAAACATAGATCACTAACCTTGAAAGCAGCTAGTACTGAGATAACAACAAAGCTGTCATGTATATAGTGACTGTTTACTGCATACCAAGAACCGTTCCTCTCTCTTTCTTTCTCTCTTGCTGTCTTTCTTTCTCTCCTTTCTTCCTTCCTTCCTTCCTGTGGTTTTTTTTTGGTGGGGGGAAAGGGGACAGGGTCTTGACATGTTGTTCAAGCTGGTCTTGAACTCACTGTGTAGCCCAGGCTGGCCTCAGACTTATGGCAATCCTCCTGCTTCAGCCTCCCATGTGCTGGGATTATATACATGCACCACAACGCCCGGCTCCCAAGCACTGTTCTCTAAGTACTTTACTTGTGTTAAGGCTGATTTAATCCTTTTGATAAATCCATGGGCTTGGTGTTTGCTTAGAGGTTCACCTATAAAGATAAGAAAACTGAGGCGAATGGGAGGTTAAACAGTTTGCCCACAGTTTTTTTTTTTTTTTTAATGGTACCAGGGGTTGAACTCAGGACCTCGCACTTGCCAGCAGGCGCTTGTGCCACTGAGCAATATCACAGGCCCTTTTTTCCTTTTTATGTGGGTTCCGGGAGTCGAACTCAGGACCTTGCACTTGCCAGGCAGGCGCTTATGCCGCTGAGCTGTCTCACCGGCCCCTGCCCACAGTTTTATAAGTAGCACTGGCAGCACTTCGTTCAATACCAGGTAGCCTGATTCCTGAGTTTGTGTTCTTAATTACTGTTGTATAGGAAAATGTTTGTTCTATTCTCACACCATTCTCAGTACTTCCCTTCTGCTACCAGAGGTGTGTATATGTGTCTTCCACACAAAACAGTTCTCCAGTTCTCTATGGATGCCAACTGGGGGTGTCTAACAAATCAGTCCTGTACACCAACTGGAATTAGTACAGAATTCCACAAGATTATTCTCACTTCAGACACCAACTGCAAGTAGTAGGTCCCCAGGTTGTCCAGAATTTCTGTCCAGTTTGCCTACAAATTGGAGGTTCTTGTGACCTCTTCTTGGGTTCGTTAGCTCACAGAACTCAGGAAACAGCTTTCTTGCTGTGTTACCAGTTGATCATTAAGGATGTACTACTTAATACAGTGAACAGGCATGAAGAGAGATACCTGGGGCATGCTTGGAAGGGTCCTTGAGCCCAGCAGCTCCTGTCCCCATAGAGTTAGGGGTGCCATCCTGCTAGCACATGGAACATTCTTGTTCAACAACTTGGAAGCTCCCTGTACCCATTTTTTTGGATTTTTATGAAGGCTTCATTATATAAACACGATTGATTACATTATTGGCCACTACTTTATTCAATTTCAGGCACTCTCACTTCTCTCCTGGGAGGGGGCCCTGAAAATTCAGCCCTCTAATCACATGGTTGAATCCCTTTGCAACTATCCCCCCAGCCCTTATGGTTATCAAAGAGCTTTTCATAACCTACCTCATTAACTTAAACTCAGGTGCCATTGAAAGCGATTTTTTAATTTTTGGTAGAGCTAGGGATCAAACACAGGGCCTTGCCTATGGTAGGCAACTGCTCTACCCATGAATCACATCCTCAGCCCCATTTTACTTTTTTGAGGTTAGTAAGATGTCACAAGTATTTTTTGTTTCCTGGCAGACTTCCTGCTTGCAATCATCTCTTAATATCCTTAGGGAATTGGTTCTAGGATCTTCTCAGATAACAAAATCTTTTGCTGCTCAACCCCCTTACATAAAGTGGTGTAATATTTGCATATAATCAGTATGTGTTCTCCTGTGTATTTTAAAGTGTCTCTAGATTATAATCTGTTCATTGTGCTTAGTATACTGTAAGTAGCTGTTGTGCATATAGTTTGGGAATAATGATAAAAGGTCTGCCCATGTTCAGTACAGACGCAATTGTTTTCTGGGTATTTTCTATCCATATTTGGTTGAATTTGTGGTTGTTGGGGTGGGGGAGGTCCAGCTGTATGTTGGTGAGGAATTTTTTTTAACTGCAGGTGACATCAAAATGCAATCTGTGGGCCGGTGAGATAGCTCAGCAGTGTAAGCGCTTGCCCGGCAAGCACGAGGTCCTGAGTTCAACTCCTGGTACCCACATAAAGGAAAAAAAGGGCCAGTGATATCGTTCAGCGGCACAAGCGCCTGCTGGCAAGTGCGAGGTCCTGAGGTCGACCCCCGGTACCCACTTTAAAAAAAAAAATGCAATCTGTGCTAGCTGAGGCCAAAGAGGAATTCGTGGGCCACAGTAGCCTGGCTTACATAGCCAAACCAAGGGCTGGACGTGGGTATGCTGGCCTCCGAGACAAATGAAACCCGGACACTTTCTCCATCTTTCCCCCTTACTGGTATCATGTTGGTTTTCTTGGGCTGCTCTTTGCTGTTTAACAGGAAACAGTACCCACTGACCTCATTTCCTAGCTTATCAATGGAGAGCCTGTTCCCTGGATTCCAACTTGAAAAGTTGCAGGGAGGAATCAAGATGGGCATGGTCTAGAACATGTGGCCACTGGAAGCCTCTGTGATAGGCAACAACTTTCACAGAAGTGGGGAATTGGAATGGGGAGGAGCAGCCCTAGGAGGAGGGGAGGATGTTGGTCAGAGAGCAAAACTACCTCTGCGCTGGGGTTCAGCCCAGGCCCCTAAATGCTTTTCAGCTTAAGGATTAATGCTGGACCTGGTGCTATGACCTTGCCTGTAATGCCAGCACTCAGGAGGCTGAAGTAGGAGAACTGAGAGTTTGAGGCCAGCCTGGGCTACAGAGCAAGACCTGTCACAAACACACAAAAAAAATCCAAAAAAGAAAAAGCTGAGCATGGCAGTACATATCTGTAATCCCTGCACTCTGGGAGACTGAGGCAGGAGGATCAAAAGTTCTAGCCCTGTTAGTTACTTAGCAAGATCCTGTCTCAAAATAGGAAAAAAAAAAAAAAAAAAGCCTGGGGTATAGTTCTTTTTCCTGTCATTGCTAATTTCTGTGATGTGTTTTAAAGGCCTTGGGTCCAATCCCCAAGTACCACTGCTACCAAAAAAAAAAAAAGAAAAAGAATTGTCACTTTTCTGTGTAATGATAGTTATTATTCATTACATTGACTGAGGCAATTTCTATTCTGAGTTATCAGAGAAATTTTCCACTTACTGTTTGCTAAGAAAAGGGATTATAACAACAGGAAAATGTCAACATGGTTGACATAGATAGGGCTTCCCAGTTGACCTCTCTTTTTGTAGTCTGCTTAAAAGATATTTATTTATTCTGTATTGCTTATTACTTCTTATTTTACCCAGTGCTTTGTAGTGGTATTTGTTCTCAGTTCTGGTTTTGCATTCCAGTGGTCAGCTCATTATATCCTGTGTTCTGATCCATTTGGATGAAATTCTTCCAATCTCAAGGCTCATAATTTCTTTACTTGTTCGGGTGGGCTGACTTTTGTAACAAACTGTAAAGTGTAGAAAAGACTCAATCTTGACAGAAGTTTCTCAGTTGCATAACATTTTTAAAGTGTTCTTGATCAGTAACGCCTCCCCTCCAAGTGGTGATTCTCAGGGGCCAAGGTTCCTTCAACCTGCGGCTCTGCCATCTTCGACCCAAGTCCCAAGGTGCTTGTCTGCAAGGACAAACTCACAGAAGGGGAAGAGCCTGGAGGGTCACGGGTGGGAAGTTATTCAGGGCCAGGCCTGGAAGTGGTCCATCCATGACAGCTTGTCTACATTCTGTTAGTCATGTGGCCGCACCTAACTTCACCAAAGGCTGGGAAATATGATCTTTAGTGCCCAGGAAGAGAGAAACTGGATATGAACAGTTAGCCAGTCTCTGCTACACTTTTTGGTGACGTTTGTTATTTTCTCCCTATTTCCCTTCCCAAGCACAGCAGCTGTGCGGTTTGGTTGGTATCGAGTCTACTCCCAGCTCCAGGGTGGGCTCCACACTCTCCTCGCCGAGGTTGTTCATTCAGTAATAGATGTATAACACAGGCTTAAGCCAGGCGGGGCATGGAGTGCCTCTGATCCCAGCTACTGATCCAGGGGCAGGCATGTGCTGTACTGTCCCAATCACTGTGACTGGGGGGAAATACCACCCACTGCTTCCCCATGAGGGCAGAGCCAGCTCGTGGAGGACAAGCTCAGAGGACTGCAGAGTCACACTGAGCTGGAGCCCTGTTGAAATTCCTTGAGGCTCACAAGAGCTGATGCTGTACTTTGCATTAGCATGAGCCATTAAGTCCACTTCATCACATAATTTGAAGTTAATTTTCTTTACTTACAACCACAAGCATTTTGATTCATACAACTTATAAAATGGAAAGGGAGCCAAGAGAGAGGGAAAACAGAGCCTGGTCTCCAAGTTATTTCCTGTCGTTGTTAATATTTCTCAGATGTGTTTTGAATACCCAAGCAGGGTCTAAATTGATGCTATCCTGGTTTGACTTCCAAAATCCTTGGCATTATATCAGAGGTCATTAGATTTTTAGCATTCTTCTTTTTTAAACCTCCAGGTATGTCTAACCTGTGGCCTGCAGGCTGCTCACGCTTTCTCTCTCTCTCTCTCTCACATGCTTTCTCTTGCTCTCTATGTTGTAATAGCAAATATAAAAATGTTTTGTTACTTATTATGTATTAACTATAATATATTTTATATGTGGCCCAAAACAGTTCCTGTTCAGCCAAGCCAAATGGTTGGATAAGCCTGGATGATTTCTCTCTGAATTGAATGATATATAGTTCTTTTGAAGAATAAGTTTCTCTTTTATCCATATGAATGGAACATAGCCATATAATATCTTATCTGTGTTTGGTTTTAGCAACTTTAGTTTTTTCATCAAGCAAGTACACCAAATAAATTTATCATATACATTGAAGAATGCATTTTATTTATAGCTGGGCATTCTCTCTGATCCTAGTAAAGGAATTTTCTATCTTCGGAAATTTGGTGATTTTATAGTTTCTAGCACTTCCAACTTGAGAAAAATGCCACATGGCATTCCTAAAAGAACATTTTCAAAGAATTGTGTGGCATTCAGTGAGGCATTTGGAAATCACCTGGTAAGTATTTAGGGAATGTTGTATAAGAATCTCATTTGCACAACCAGAAGGCCTTGGCTCAGCACATAGACACCTCATATACCTGTGGTGACAAATATAAGCCATTCAAGTCCCCAGCCTGACTCATCCTCTCAGAATATGGAGAATAGGAGAGGAGTGACAACCTCAGCAGCCTCGTCTCTAAAAGGATTCAAGGTAACTGAAAGAATGCTTAGGGTAGGATAAAAAATGGAGAAGAAAATTGGGCCAAAGAAACACAAAAGTGAGCTAATCAGTTGAGCTGGAGTTGGAGTGGTGTGTGGAAACACATGCCACGGTGGGCATTGTTGCTATGGGGCTGGGCCACATGTTGGGTTCAGAGCTTCGCACACCTCACTGAATGGGAAAACTAGCTGTGACTCAGGAGGAATTTAGTTTTCTGAGCTGAAAGAAGTTGCTCTCCTGGACCCCCTTTTTTTTTGGGTGGGGGGAACCAGGAATGGGACTCAGGACCTTGCAGTTGCCAGGTAGGCACCGTGCTGCTGAGCTATATCCCTGGCCCCTGAACCCTTTTTTAGGGCTAAGACTAATAATAAATGTCATGGTGTGTGGATGAGAAGAGTGGCTGGGGACACGGAGAAAGCATGCAGGCAGCACTTGGTGTCCAGATGCTGCAGGACTCTGTGCTTTTGTGTACCATGCTGCAGGTCATGTGATCTCTTTACCTGTGGGGGCCTCCCTTCTTTGTGGGGCCTAATGTGGACAATTGGATTGATGTGGTTTTGGAGTTTTGCGTTTTGCAGAATGCCCACTAGAGGCAAAGCAGATGGAAAAGCAAGAGGGGGGTGGGTTGACAGAAGTAATAAGCTTTAGAGGGGACCAGGGGTACTAGGAGAACAGATGAAATATGGGCTTGGAGGCATCACCAGAGAGGGCCGAAGTTTACTTGCTTAGCACAGTGCCCAATAGGTGGATGAAGGCCGTGAAGACTGCAGAAGCAGCTGTAACTGACGCATGCTGTTAGAAGTCAGCACAGTGGTACTGGGAGGGGGTAGCAGGGCACATCTAGTGTGCTGGTCACCTTGCATCTTGATCTGGCGCTGGTTGTACAGGTGTATTCAGTTTGGGAATATGTATCTGTTAGTACATTGTATGTACTTCTGTCTGGGTATGTTCAGTGAAACATTTGAAAAGAGAGAAAGTGCACACTTCAGTGCCAGGCCATTTGTTTTCCCATCCCAGCTCTGCCACTTTATAGCAATGGGACCTTGGGCAAATTATGTAACCTCTTTGTGCCTCAGATTTCAAATCATATAAAACAATAATAATGGTAATAATGCTTAGCCAGATGCAGTGGTGCAGTGTATAATTTCAGGTCCTCGAGGAAGTCGAGGCAGAAGGATTGCAAGTTTGAGGCCAGCCTGCACAGTTTAGCAAGACTCTGTCTCAAAATAAAAAAATATATATATAAATAAAAAGGGCTGAGGCATAGCTCAGTGGTAGAACACTTGCCTGGCATGTGCAAGGTCCTGAGTTCAACCCCCATTACCTAAATAAAAAAGAAAGAACAAAAGAAAATAACATCTATATCAAAGGAGTACCTGGGGATTGAATGAGTCAGGACATGTCAACTACGTGAGTGGTGCCTAGTAAATAGTAAACACTCCCTGAGGGTTACCTGTTATTGGTTACTTCTGTTAATAATGGTTATTATGAATGAGAATATGTATGAGGGAAAACTGAAGAATCGCTTATGGACATTCTACCAAATGATCTTCTGAGTGTGCAGTTGTGTGCAGTTACGGGATTGGGCTGCATGTCATAGTCAGAGTTCAAATGGTGGAACTGTGACGGGTGGCTTTGCCATGTTGGCCTTAATGTTGTCCACGGTCATGGCAGGACTTGAGGTGGCGAAGACTGAGCTTGAGGCACTGAGATTCTTCTTCTTGTTTGTTTTTTGAGACAGGGTTTCACTATGTAGCTCACATTGGCCTTGAACTCATTGTGTGACCCAGGCCGGCCTGAAACTCATGGCTGTCTTCCTGCCTCAGCCTCCTGAGTGCTGGGATTACAGGTATGTGCCACCACCCCCACTAGGCACTGGGATTCTTAATGAATGGGAGTGGCCCAGAGGTCAGAGGAAGGTGACAAAGGTGGCATCACTGGGTAATGTGGTCTCAGAGGGCCAGGAGTAGTGGGGCTGAGAGTGTCAGGAAGGGAGTAAGTAGCAGCCTATCTTTAGCAGAGTGGTCTGGAGGAGTGTAGTGTGTCCTTTGCAGAGTCCTGTTACAGGGCTTTGCCCAAAGTCTCTGTGCCTGTGTAGTTAGTAGCCCAGGGAGAGGTCAGAACCCAGGAAGTGTTTGCTGTGTTGTGACATTGAAATATGGGTTAATTATATCTGTTGCGGTATTTTCAGAATTCTTGATACCTGTAATGGTCTGCCTGGTCCTTGTTTCTGCCTTTTTGCTGAGCCTCGGCTAGATTGATTTTATTCTACCAGGCATTTCCTCCATATGAGGCATTTCTACCCATACCTCCTGTTCAGCTGGAGGAAGCTGAAGTCATTCAGCAGTTCCTCCTGCTGGCCTTTAGTCCCATTTCTGATAACTGCCTTGTGGCTGTGGATACCCTCTCATCTGAAAGTCTATTGCCAGGTACAGGCTACTCTTGGATCCACCCTCTCCCGGCTACTTGCTAGTGCTCCCACAGCTGGGGCCTTTTTGCATTTGGCAAACCCTTTTCTCACCCAGGTCCTATGGATGAGATCCTGTCACCTGACTTGGACTTCTTCTCGCCCCAGACTCTCCAGCCTTCGTGCAGCCCCACTCCATCCCGCCCCTACCTTGAGCCACGGCCTCTTGCCGACTGTCCCTGAGGCGGTGTCTGCTGGCACTGTCTGCTGGGGTTATGGCCTCCTCCTTCCTACCTCTGAGTAACCAGAGGCTTCACCTTAGTGAGCCCGAGTCTGCCTGGAACCTCCTACCAGGCCAGCCTCGCTGAGCTCTGCAGTCAGGGCTTCTGAACGTGGTCACACAGGAGGGACAAGCTTTGAGTGCTGTAAAAAGAGGAAGTGTCTTTCACACAACTTCTGCCCTTTGTCCTCATTCTTCCTGGTGTGTGTGTGTGTGTGTGTCTGTGTTTAGGGACTGAGGATACTAAAAGTGTAGAAGGGTAAGAGTTAAAAAGTGATTATTTTGTAACTAGGCAAAGGAAGTCTAAAAACAACCTATAGAGGCCATTCTAGTTCACTTCTACCTATTAAAATAACCCAAGTGACGTAAAAACTAAGCCCCTTTTTCTTTTGAGATTGGCTGTTAGAAAACCCTTTGGGCAGAAAGTGATATTGAACGCTTTGTAGGCAGAACATCAGAATACTGTTCTTTTGTACTTTCTGTGACCTGGAAATAATGATGTTACAAGTCACTCTTTGTAGTGGGTTGTTGTTCAAAGAGCTTACCAATGGTAAAATTTAGGTCTTTGGGATAGTAAACAATGGAATTAATGTAAAGGAGTATACACTGGGATTTCAGGCCATAGAGGGATGTTGGCTGTAATTTTTCCTGGCCAGTTTTCATTAAAAGTTTAGATTTTCTCCAGACTGTGGCTGATTATCTTCTCTGTTATGACAAACCAAACTAAACACAAAACAAATCTTGCACGCTGTGAGTAGGAATGTATATTAGTAATATTACTTTGGAAAAGTGTTGACAGTATTTACTAAAGTTAAAAATATGCATATGCTCTCTCCCATCAGTCCTGCTTCTCTGTATACACCCAACAAAGATGTGTCTCTGTGTTCACCAAAAGTCACACACTAGAGTGTTCACTGCACTATTATTCATACTAACAACTAGAAACCCCATAGTCCATCAAAAGGAAAATAAGTTGTGTAAGCATACAGCGAAGTACTTTATAACAGTGGAAATAAGAATCATTGCTACATACAGCACCATGGATGAATTTCATAAGCACAGTGTTGAGTGAAAGAAGCTAGAAAAAAAAAAAAAGGGTTGCATATTATATGATTTGGTTTACGCAGAGTTAAAAATCAAGCAGAACTGTGGTGCGGGAGTCAGCAGTGTGCTGAGCCTCAGGGAAAGTGAGGGGTAGTGTTTTGGAGAAGTCTGGAAGGCTTCTGGTTACTAGTGATGTTCTGTCCCTTGACTTAATGGCAGTTATATAGGTGAGTTCACTTGGGATCATTCACTAAGCTGCACACTTAGGATTTACATTATTTGCTGTAAGTATATTAACCTTCAACAAAAGTTTCCATTAAGAAACCCCCTTAGTATGGATTATAATTGAGTTAGAGTTTTTCTGTGTGTTTGTCCCTTCCAGTCATAGGGACTTGGCATGTGCTTTAGCTCCAGCCTTGGTAGTACTCCTTTCCACTCCATTCCTGCTCACCCTAGCTGTTTCCTTCCCTCTCCCACACATGTTGGGTCCAGTTTCCCTGTTACATGTTGCCTCAGTTACTCTCTTATTGCTGAGACACAATACCCAGCACCCACAGCTTAAAGGAAGAAAGGTTTATTTCAGCTCAGTTTGTAGCAGTTTCAGTCCATGGTTGGCTGGCTCCAAGTCAGGGCGACATGGCGAGAGGAGCATGGCAGAGAATTGCTCATGGAATGGCAGGCAGGAAGCAGAGATGGAGGGAGAAAGGGAAGGAGGAAGGGGGAGAGAGAGAGATGAAGGAGGGAGGGAGGTGACCCCTCCAGGCCACACCCCTGTGACCCACCTTCTCCACCAGGCTCCACCTCCCTGGTATCTAGCCTTAAACTGCTCAGCGGACCAGTCCACTGTGAGCATCAGAGCCCATGGTCTAGTCGCCTCCCCAAAGCCCCACCTGTTAGTGCATGAGGCTTTGGGGGACCTGTAGATATAAACCATAACACATGTGCTGTTGGCACTGGAGGAGTGACTTCATGTCTGTGTGCCCATGCTTGATTGCCCCTCTAACTGGTCAACTGGGCCAGATCTCGCCAGTTGCCAGTCATTGCATGTCCAGCAGCACCACAGTGCCTGCACTCAGTGGTAGTTGTCAAGTGAAGGAACTAACTTTGAGGAGAGCAACCTTTTCTCCCCCACCCTTCAACTTTCAGTTAGGGGAGGTGTGAGCTTGAAGGAGCCATGAGTTTGAACATTTTTGATATTATAGTACCTTCAGTAGCCTTAAAGTGTGACCTGTAGCAAAATTGAGCTACAAAAGGGAAGTGGTGTTGGCTTCTTGGTGCCCCTTAGCTTAGCTCTCCGCTCGTCAGTCCAGTTCCTGGGAATGAGCAGTCTATAAAATGTGATGACTTCATTTGTTCTGGCTTTTCTCATGACAGTCCTAAGGTCAAGTCTATTTTAAGCCTGAGAAATATGTCCTGGAAATCAGTTCTTGAGTTCTTATTTCCTTTTTCTTTCCATAGTATTGAAATTTTAGCTGTCCTCCTCTCCTCTCCCCTAAAACAACTTTCCGAGTGTTATGAATTTCCTCTATTTTGATTTTTCTCTGACATCAGTTGCTTCTTTTCAGCTTGTAGGAAAATGGCACACTCTGATTTACCATTCTGACTTGACAGAATTTAACTGAAAGTAGTGCTCCAGCTAACCCAGTAGGAAGAATTAAAGATGAGACATTCACATGTAGACTTAATTTGTTGGATGATTTTTGTAGGAATTTTTCCTTCTTGGGTAATGTGGTTAAGAGACAGGACTGGAGCCAGATAGTACCAGTCCAAGCCCTACCCTACCACTCCCTGCTTTTTGACTTTTAGCAAGTCACATAACCTCAGCCATTTCTTATTTGTAAAATTGGGGTGGCTGTCAAGATTTAATTAACTTATGAATGTAAAATGATCTGCTCAGAACCTAAAAAATTATAAATGCTCAATAGCAGTTACCTAAAATGGAAGTTTCAACTTTATTGGTAGAAAAAAGTGGTTATTTTCTTCCTAATGCTGGGGTTTGAACCCACGGCCTTATGCACCCTAGGCAAGCACTCTGCCACTGAGCTGCATCTCTAGTCTATAGTATGTGTTAGACTCTAAAAAGTAGATTAGGGTTTTTCTTTTTAAGAATATATTTAGAAATTAATTTTGGTGTTTTAAAATGATTATGTAATACTTAGTTATATAATTTACCCTTGAGAATAAAGAGAAGTATATCATTATATTGGCTTCTATAATTCTCCCTACTCCCTTTTGCATTGGAAACAAAAGAGTAGGGGCAGAGAGCCTTTTGAGGACCCTGGTTTAATAAACATATCCTGAAGAACAGCCCCATTTAGGGTTGTGCCAAAATTTGGCAGTGTTAATGGGATCCTTGAGGTCTTGTCCTCTTTTCCCTCTTCTTCAGCAGGGTCTGGTTGCTTTAGTATGAGTGATCCTGCATTTGTTAGTGACAAAAGTGAAAACCAAATGCATAGATGTGGCCTGTAGCAGTGTTGATCCTGAAGGGCTTGATGGAGGAGCTGTAAGGTCAGAAGGACACTGAGATGTGGAAAGAACACACTCTCTGCATCCTGCCTGTACCAGAGGGCATGTGAGTAAGTTACTAGTTCCCTGAGCATTGCTTTCTTGTTGACAAAATGGAAATGATAATTCTACCTTATAGAATTTTTGAGACAATGTGATAAACGGTACAGCGGGTAGCCAGGAGATGAGTTTTTACTAGCTCTTCCACTCCTTCAATTTAACGTGTGCTCTGGCAAGAAGAAAGGAATCGTTTAAAGGATTGTCTGTAACTAGTTGACCTATTTATTTCATTTCCTAAAATATTTTGTTGTGGAGAATTTCCAACAGATACAAAAGTAGAGGAAATAGTGCTGAATTTCTGTATAACAGATTACCACCAAGTTTGCTGGCTTACAACAATAATAATCATTGTTATATACTGGTTCCTATGGTTGTGGGTCAGGGATTTGTGAGTGGCTTGGCTTGGTGGTTCTGGCTCAGAGTTTCCTGTGAGGTTGCAGTCAGGTATTGGCAGGGGCCGCAGTCATGCCACGGTGTACCTGGGCCAGAGGATTCATTCCCAAGGCTGCTTCCTCATGTGATGGCCAGGTTCCTGCAGGATGTTCTGGGGGTAGAGCTAGGGCCTGGTTCTTGGGCATGTGGGCCATCTTCTTAGGAACACTCAAGTGTCCTCACGGCATAGTAGCCGGTTTTGCCCAGAGAAGCCATTCAGGAGGCCAAGCCAGAAGCCACAGTGCCCTTCTTGGTAAAAGCTGGTAAGTAAGGCCATCAGTTCACCATATTCTGTTGGTTTCCCTCAGTGAGGGTAGAGACCATGTTAGATCCCGCGAGAATCATCACATTCAGTTCATTAATGGTGATGTGGTAAATGGCGAAATCCTAATTCTGTTCTCTTTTCATTTAATACTAATTCGAGAGGTACAAATTAAAACAATGCTGAGATTCCACCTCCAGAAAGAAAGGCTGTTATCAAGAAATCATCCAGTAACAAATGCTGGACGGGCTGTGGGGAAAAGGAATCCTTCTCTGTTGGTGGGAGTGTAGACTGGTGGAACCACTGTGAAAATCAGTGTGGAGATTCCTCAAAAAACTAGGACTAGAAGTCCCGTTTGACCCAGCTGTTCCCCTTCTTATCTTCCCAAAAGAATTAAAAGCATCATATCACAGAGATATGTGCACACCCATGTTTATAGTGGCACAATTGGTAATAGCCAAATCCTGGAAACAGCTGAAATGCCCATCAACTGATAAATGGATAAAGAAGATGTGGATTTTTTACACAGTGGAGTACTACTCAGCCTTAAAGAAGGATAAACTTGAGATATTTCTAGATAAGTGGATGTACCTTGAGACCATACTCTTAAGGGAAATAAATTGAACACACGTGTAAATATTGCATAGTTTCTCTGGTGTGAGAAACAGGAAGTGTAAATAAGGACCAAAATGTATAATAGATATTGTGAAGTAGGAAGAAAATGTTCAAATGAGAAGGGGGACGAGGGAGGGAGGAGGGCAGAAGGAAGAAAGAGAAAAGAAGAAAAAGAAAGGAAAAAATGGAAACAAAGCTTTTGTAAATAAGGAGGGGAAGAGGAGTTGGAGGAGAGGGGAATGGGAAAAAAAGAATCAAGATATATCATGTACAGGTATAAATTCCCTATGATGAATGTGATCATTATGTATATCTAAAATGTACCAATAAACAATTAAAAAACCTGATTACTCCTATGTAAAGAGAAACTTGGGCCAGTGACATAGCTCAGCGGCATAAGTGCCTGTCTGGCAAGTACGAGGTCCTGAGTTCGACCCCCGGTACCCACAAAAAAAAAAAAAAAAAGAAACCCCCCCTCATTAATTATGTGATAAAGTTTGAATAAACAGGATAAATTATTGTTTCTTACTCTTCATTTAGCTGTTTTCAAAATAACAATCCTTGATTCCCTAGCATCCTTCATAGGGTTTCAGTTAAGTTTTATTTTTCAAGTATTATTATGAACTCGAGGATTTTTTTTTTTTTTTTTTTTTTTTTTGGTGTGTACCGGGGGTTGACCTCAGGACCTCGTGCGCCAGCAGGCGCCCATGCCGCTGAGTGATATCACCGGCCCCTTTTTCGTATGTGGGTTCCGGGAGTCAAACTCAGGACCTTGCACTTGCCAGGCAGGCACTTATGCTGCTGAGCCATCTCCCAGCCCCAAACTCGAGGATTTTAACATATTTGATATGCTTCTGTCTTTTGCACTTACTATCTGTATTGATGTTTGTGTATTTCTATCCCTTTTATTTATTTTTATTTTTATATTTTTTAATGTGGGTACCGGGAGTTGACCTCAGGACCTCGCGCTTGCCAGCAAGCGCTTGCGCCACTGAGCGATATGACTGGCCCCTTTTTTCCTTTATGTGGGTTCCTTTATGAGGGAGTCGAAGTCAGGACCTCACGCTTGCTGGGCAGGTGCTTATGCCGCTGAGCTATCTCACCGGCCCTTCTATCCCTTTTAGATGAATGGTAGCATACTATAAATAGTACTTTTGGCCTTACCGTTCTCACCTGTTATGGTTTGTGTCTGGATGTCCTCCCAAAGCCTCATGCGGTGATGGGGGGATCTTTTCAGAGGCAGCTGAAGCTAGAGTTAGTGATTGGTTCATTGTGTAGTGCTGGGATTGGGGGTGTGAGTGCTACACCCACCCTAAGGTGGGTAGCCTGCATACAATATAAGGGAAGAGGCTTGCCCCTCCCCTTTTGCTCTTGTTTGCTTTTGCTGTCTTTCACCACCATGAATGGTGCCCCTCTGTCATGCCACCCTGCCTTGGAGCCAGCTGATTATGGGCTGAAACCTCTACAAACTGTGAGCTAAATAAACCTTTCCCTCTTTAACTTTGGGTGTCAGGTATTTTGTCCCAGAAACGAGAGAGAAGTAACTAAAACATCATGTAATGGTATATGTTCTTGAGATCGCTCCACAGTTGGATGTTGGATGGGTAGGAATTCTTCATTCTTTGAAAAAAGTTGAGATACTTCATGCACTCATATATAATTCAGTGGTTTTTAGCATGTTCTCAGAGTTGTGCAACATTTACCACTAATTCTAGAATTTTTTTTTTTAATCAAAGAAACCCTGTACCTGTTAGCAGTCCCTCTCCTTTGGCTCCTGACCCCTGTCCCCAGCCCCAGGGCCTGGTACCACTAGTATACTCTCTGTCTCTTTGGATTTGCCAGTGGACATTTGATTTAGATGGAATCATATAATGTCTGGCATCTGTGTCTGGCTTCTTTGGCTTAGTATAATGTTTCCAAGGCTCATGCATGTTGTAGTTAGAATCAGCTCCTCATTTCTTTATTTTCCCCACATGCCCCCCCATTTCTTTTTTGGCAGCACAGTAATATTCCACTGCATTGATCTATGTATCTTCACCCTAGTCAAGCAGCTCACATTGGTTAAACATTTGAGTTGTTCCAGACTTGTTATTAATTGGATTTGAACATAATTCTTTTCTCTCATGTTTAATTTTGCTAAATTGTGCTGAATTTTCCTTGGTAAGCCTTGTACCATTTTGAATTTTTACCAGCAGTACCTCAGAAAGCCTGTTCTCTACTGCTTTGCCACAGAGTAGTATTTTGTAGTGTCTTACTAGTTTTAGCTGACATTTTGCTTATATTTCTCATATAATGATTAAGATTGAATGAACATCTTTTTACATGTTTAAGGGACACTTGGGTTATTTTTCCTGTGAATTATCTGTTCATATCCATTTAGTGTATTTCTTTTTCTTCTATTTTTGGCTTCCCTTTCTGTATCGCAAATATGTTTTTCAGTTCTTCATTCCCTTTTTACTTTGCGTATGGTGACTTGTCATGTAAAATAAAATTTCTATGTAATTTAACAATATTTTTCCTTATTGGTTCTGGAGTGTGAAACTTTTTCTCACTCATGTTACAAAGTATTCCCTTTGTATGCAATGGTTTTATTTCTTATGTGTAAATCCCTGACCCATCTGGGATTTATTTTGGTGTATTATATGAAAAATCCAATTTTATCCTTTTTCCTATATGGCTGTATAATTATTCCCAGCACCATTTATTAATAAGTCCATTTTATCCTGCTGACTTGATATATTACCTTTATGATAATTTCTATACCCAATTGGACCCATTTCTGGATTTTCTTTCTTTTCCATCAGTCTGTATGTCTAGTTGTGTGCTGCGACTACATTGTTTTAATACCTATCAGGGTTAGTCCTCCCTCATTTCTTTCTCCTTTCATTGGTCTCCTGGTTATTCTTGTTTTTACAGATGAACTTTATAAACAGCTTCTCTAGCACCAAAAACAAAACTCAAAGGCATTTTTGGGGTTGTATTAAATTTATAAATTAGTACAGGGAGAACTGATATCTTTATGATGTTGTCTCCTTATCAAAGAACATTCCTATCATCCTTGAATATATCCTGCCTAAACTTTGAAAATAAGCAAAATAAATAAATATTTTCTCTACATAGTTTCCTTCCATTATTCTTTGTATTTAGTGTAAAAGTCTAGAAAATATTAATGGGGAAAAATTGGAGTTTCCTTGATAAAGTTAGAAATGAGATTTTAGTTTATATTAAAACAGTGTCTTCCTCTACTTTTTTTTTTTTGTGTGTGGGTACCGGGGGGTCAACCTCAGGACCTCGCACGCCAACAGGCACCCGTGCTGCTGAGTGATATCACCGGCCCCTTTTTCGTATGTGGGATCCGGGAGTCGAACTCGGGCCCTCGCGCTTGCAAGGCAGGCACTTATGCCGCTGAGCCATCTCACCGGCCCTCCTCTACTTTTAAACATTTAGATGTTTAGCCTCCACAGCATCCTGTTTTTTTTTTTTTTTATGTGGCTACTGGGAGTCGAACTCAGGACCTCGCACTTGCCAGCAAGCACTTGTGCCGCCAAGCGATATCACTGGCCCTTTTTTTCCTTTATGTGAGTACTGGGAGTCGAACTCAGGACCTCGCGCTTGCCAGGCAGGCACTTATGCCACTGAGCTATCTCACTGGCCCCCTCACAGCATCCTATTTTTGGGGGATTAGAAATAAGTAATACTGCTATAAAAACCTTATTTATGATTATGTAAATATATCTTACAATTTCTTTAGAATGAGTGCTGGAGACAGAATAAGGATTTTGGAACATATTGACAAATTGTTCTCTAGAAAGGTTGCACCCACTTACATAGGCATATTTTTATCATCATTGGATTAAAAAAAACCTTTATCAATAACAAGTCATTTGAATATGTTCTCTCTCGCTCTCTCTCTCTCTCTATATATATTTTTGGTTTTTTTTTTTTTTTTTTTTTTTTTTTTTTAGAGACAGAGTCTCATTGTATAGTCCGCACTGGCCTTGAACTTGCTATGTAGCTCACACTGACTTGAACTCAAAGTTCTTGCTTCAGCCTCTCAAGTGCTGGGATGGCAAGTGTTTACCACTGTACCTGGCTTAAATCGTATGTTTTTGTCTCGGTTTTTTTTTTTTTCTTGTGGTTTTGGGGATTGAACCAGGACCTCACGCATATTGGGCAAGTGCTGTACCACGGAGCTGCACCCCCAGCTCTAGAATATGTTTAATGTATTTTTTGGAATTGATATGTCTGCTGGTTGCTTATGCTCTTTGATCATTTTCATTTTGAGGTATAAGTACCCTTTATATTAGGGACATTTACTCTTTGACCCTATAATGAAAATATTTTTCACTGTTTTGAAAATAGATGTTAGTTTTTTTTTTTTTTTTTTTTTGTGGGTACTGGGGGTCGACCTCAGGACCTTGCGCGCCAGAAGGCGCCCGTGCCGCTGAGCGATATCACCGGCCCCTTTTTCGTATGTGGGTTCCGGGAGTCGAACTCGGGCCCTCACGCTTGCCGGGCAGGCGCTTACGCGCTGAGCCATCTCACCGGCCCAGATGTTAGTATTTTGTATCATGTAAGGAGTTCTGTTTTCCAGACTCAGCAGCATCGTTACCTGGCTTGGGGTGCAGGTGGTGAAGCCTGGCTGCTTCACTGCTTCCGTTTCTTTTTTTTTTTTTTTTTTAATTTTAAAGAGAAGAAAAAACAAAACAAATCAAAAGAAAAACAAATATTCAAAACAACATAATAGGAGGGTAACAATGGTTAATACATTACGTATTACTATCTTTAAGTTAGTTATTCAGGACACCAGACATTAGCATTCAATTGTCCAGACATTATTGGCACAAACCTTACTCTTCAATGAACTAAGTAAAAATGGTAGTGTATCTATCTTAACCATCTTATATATATATATATATACAATTTTTTTTCCCTTTCCCTTCTTTCTTTTCCCTATTCCAGTCTCTCTTTCCTTTTGACCAGTTTCTTTTTGATTCACCATATCTATTGTACATTTTGGATCTTATTTACTCTTTCAGTTTCTCATACTAGAGAGATAATATGATGCTTACACATGTGCTTCTGGTTTATTTCACTTATGAGTATTTTCTCGAGTTGCATCCATTTACCTATAAAAGTCTCCAGTTTATCCTTCTTTATGGCTGAATAGTACTCCATTGTATAAAAATACCACATCTTTCTTATCCATTCCTCAGTTGATGGGCATTTGGGTTGTTTCCAAGATCTGGCTATTACAAATTGTGCTGCTATAAACATGGGTGCACATATATCGCTGTGGTACGATGTTTTTAATTCTTCTGGGAAGATGCCCAGAAGGGGAATAGCTGGGTCAAATGGGACCTCCAACCCTAGTTTTCTGAGGAATCTCCACACTGACTTCCACAGTGGCTGTACCAGTCGACACTCCCACCAACAGTGAAGACGGGTTCCTTTTTCCCCACAGCCCCTCCAGCATTTGTTATTAGTTGATTTCTTAATAGTAGCCATTCTTTCTGGGGTGAGATGGTATCTCAGTGTTGTTTTAATTTGCATCTCTCGAATGACTAGTGATGTTGCACATTTTTTTGTATATTTGTTTGCCATTAGTATTTCTTCATCTGAGAAATGTGTATTCATCTCAGATGCCCATTTTTGGAGTGGGTCTTTAAATTTGGGAGGTCTGATTTTTTTGAGTTCTTTATATGTTCTCGATAGTAATCCTTTGTCTGAGGAACAGCTGGCAAACATTTTTTCCCACATTGTGGGTTGTCTCTTCACTCTGTTGGTGGTTTCTCTTGCTGTGCAAAAGCTTTTTAATAAGATGAGATCCCAGTTGTTGATTCTTTGGGATAGTTCCCGTGCGGTTGAGTTTTTATTCATAAAGTCTTTGCCTACACCAATGTCTCCAAGGGTTTTACCTATCCTACCTTCCAGCAGATTTAATGTTTCTGTTTTAATATTTAGATCTCTGATCCATTTTGAATTTAGTTTAGTGCATGGTGAAAGATATGGATCTAGTTTTAATCTTCGGCATGTGTAGAGCCAGTTTTTCCAGCACCATTTATTAAAGAGGCTATCTTTCTTCCAGCGAATGTGTTTGGCACCTTTGTCAAAGATAAGGTGGCTTAGTATGTCTGGGGTTGTTTCAGCATCTTCTAATCTGTTCCATTGATCTTCAGGTCTGTTTTTTTGCCAGTACCACACTGTTTTTATCACAGTAGCTTTATAGTATAATTTCAAGTCGGGGATAATGATGCCCCCTGCCTTGCCTTTGTTGCCCAGAATTGCCTTTGCTATTCTAGGTCTCTTCTGATTCCAAATGAATTTTAGGATTGTTTTCTCTAATTCTGTGAGATATGCTGTTGGAATTTTGATTGGAATTGCATTAAATCTGTATAACAATTTTGGAAGTATGGCCATTTTCATTATATTGGTTCTTCCTATCCAGGAGCAAGGGATATCTTTCCATTTTCTGATATCCTCTTCAATCTCCTTTTTCAGAGTACTGTAGTTTTCAGTATAGAGGTCTTTTACATCCTTCGTGAGGTTGATTCCTAGGTATTTCATTTTTTTGGATGTTATTGTGAAAGGTACTGTTTCCCTAATTTCTCTTTCAGTAAGTTTGTTATTTGTGTACAGGAAGGCTATTGACTTTTGAGTATTGACTTTGTATCCAGCTACACTACTGAATTTGCTTATTAAATCTAGCAGTTTTTTAGTGGAGTTTTTGGGGTCTTCTGTGTAGAGTATCATGTCATCTGCAAATAATGATAATTTAACTTCTTCCTTTCCAATCATTATTCCTTTTATTTCTTTCTCTTGTCTAATCGCTCTGGCTAAAGTTTCCAGAACTATGTTGAATAAGAGTGGGGACAGTGGACATCCTTGTCTTGTTCCTGATTTTAGAGGGAAGGCTTTCAGTTTTTGGCCATTTAGTATAATATTGGCTGTTGGTTTGTCATAGATAGCTTTTACCAGATTGAGATAAAGACCCTCTATTCCAATTTTCTGTAGGGTTTTTATCATGAAAAGGTGCTGGACTTTGTCAAAAGCTTTTTCTGCATCTATTGAGATGATCATGTGATTTTTGTCTTTGGTTCTGTTAATATGCTGTATTACATTTATTGATTTACGTATGTTGAACCATCCCTGCATCCCTGGGATGAATCCAACTTGGTCATGGTGTATAATCTTCTTGATGATTTGTTGGATTCTGTTTGCCAGTATCTTATTAAGGATTTTTGCATCTATGTTCATTAGGGAGATTGGCCTGTAGTTCTCTTTCTTAGTTGGGTCCTTCTCTGGTTTTGGTATCAGGGTAATGCTTGCTTCCAGGAATGAATTTGGGAGTATTGCTTCCCTTTCAATTTCATTGAAAAGTTTGAGAAGTAGGGGCGTTAGGTCTTCTCTAAATTTCTTGTAGAATTCGGCAGTGAATCCATCAGGGCCTGGACTTTTCTTTGTTGGGAGGTTTTTAATTACATCTTCAATTTCATTGGTTGATATTGGTTTATTTAGGATTTTTAAATCTTCTTGATTGAGCTTTGGTAATTCATATGTATCTAGGAATCTGTCCATTTCTTCTGCATTTTCCATCTTAGTAGAATATAAATTTTTAAAATAGGTATAGATGATCTTCTGGATTTCTGCAGGGTCCGTCGTGATATCACCCTTTTCATTTTCAATTGCATGGATTTGAGTCTTTTCTTTTTTTAATAAGGTTGGATAAGGGTTTGTCAATCTTATTTATTCTTTCAAAGAACCAACTTTTTGCTTCATTGATTCTTTGTATTGTTTTTTTATTCTCCAATACGTTAATTTCTGCTCTGATCTTTATAATTTCCTCCCTTGTACGGGCTTTTGGCTTAACCTGCTCTTCTTTTTCTAGAAGCTCGAGGTTCACCCTTAAGTTGTTTATTTGCACTTGCTCTATTTTCCTGATATAAGTATTTAATGCTATAAATTTCCCTCTTAGGACTGCTTTCATTGTATCCCATAAGTTCCGGTATGTTGTACTGTCATTATCATTCAGTTGTAGAAAGTGACTAATTTCTTCTTTAATTTCATCTGTGACCCATTGGTTGTTCAGGAGGATGCTGTTTAATTTCCATGTGTTTAGGGAGTTTTTGTAATTTCTTTTGCCATTGATTTCCAATTTCATTGCACTATGGTCTGATAATATGCATGGGATAATTTCATTTCCTTTGCATTTACTTAAGCAGGTTTTATGAGCTAGTATGTGGTCTATTTTGGAGAACGTCCCATGTGCAGCTGAGAAAAATGTGTATTCTGATGTTGTGGGATGGAACACTCTGTAGACATCTACTAAGTCCATTTGTTCAAAAGTTTGGTTCAGTTCTACTATTTCATTATTGATTTTCTGTCCAGTTGATCTATCTTTTTGTGACAGTGGAGTATTGAGATCTCCCAATATAATTGTATTAGTGCTTATTTGATTTTTCATGTCCTTTAGTACTTGTTTTATATAGCTGGGTGCATTGGTATTTGACGCATCTATATTTATGATCGTTATCTCTTCCTCTTGGATTGTTCCCTTTACAAGGATGTAATGACCGTCTTTATCTCTCTGAATCCTTCTTGGCTTGAAGTTCACTTTGTCTGCAAAAAGAATAGCTACCCCTGCTTTTTTCTGGGTTCCTGTGGCATGGAGTATTGTTTTCCATCCTTTGACTTTCAGTCTATGAATTTCTTTCTGAATTAAATGTGTTTCTTGTATACAGCATATTGTTGGATCTTGCTTCTTGATCCATTTCGCCAGTCTGTGCCTTTTGATTGGTGAATTGAGACCGTTAACATTGATGGTTAAAACTGATATGTATTGACTTGTCATGATATTTTCCTGTTGTTGGTTCCCACTCTTTGTTTTTCCGCTTTCCGGCTATTTAATTATTTGCCCTGCCTGGTGGATTCCTTCTGTTGGGGTTCCTATCTCTTTCTAGAATGTCCTTCAGAACGTTTTGGAGTGCTGGTTTGGTGGTCATAAATTTTCTCAGATGTTCTTTGTCATGAAAGTATTTTATTTCTCCATCAATTTTGAAAGATAGTTTTGCAGGGTATATCAATCTGGGCTGAAAATTATTTTCCTTTAGAGCTTGCAATACATCATTCCAAGCTCTTCTTGAATTGAGGGTTTGTGCTGAAAAGTCAGCTGTGATTCTGATGGGTTTTCCTTCATAGGTGATTTGTCTCTTCTCCCTAACAGCTTTTAAGATTCTGCCCTTCTGTTGAATTTCTGGGATCTTGACTATGATATGTCTGGCTGAAGTTTTTTTTTGATCATGTCTAGTTGGTGTTCTAAAAGCTTCACTTACAGGGGTGTCAAATTCCTTTTCTCTTCCAGGAAAGTTCTCCCTGATTATGTCTTTGAACAAGGTTTTAATGTCGTTGATGCTATCTCCTGCTTTTTCATTTATTCCAATTATTCTTAAGTTGTTTATCTTTGAGTCATCTAGCAGCTGCTGAATTGATTTTTCATGGTCCCTTGCTATTTTTAAGAATTTTTCCATTTCATGATCACTAATTGCAAGCCTGTCTTCTATATCTGAGATCCTGTCCTCGCATTGGCTTATTCTGCTACAAATACTTTCAATGGAATTTTTTTATCTCTTGGATATCTGCTTGAATCTGCCTTATGGATTCCATTTCTTTCCTATGCTGAGCATTCATGGTTTCTATAGTTTTCTTAAGTTCATCTATTTTTTTGTCTGTATCAGCTATAGTGTCCTTAAGCATGGTCTTCATTGTAGACATTATCTCTGCAGTTATCTGTGAGATTATTTCTGTTTTAATTTTTTCCAGAACCTCATTCAGTTGCTTTGTTGTTACCACTTCAGATAGGCCAGGTGGGTGGCTTTCGGATTGTCCCACCTCGTTGCTCCCTAGGTTTGCCTTTGGTGAATTGGATGTGTGGGGTTGCATCTTGTTTAAGTGTCGTCTCATTTTTTCTTTCTTTAATTCCTGGGGTGATGTTTGCAAATTACCTATAGTAGGTTACTTTATTGCTAGTGTTTAAGATCTTTAGAAGATGACTACTTCTCTGCAGTATCTTCCAAGTGGAGCTTGCTTTTGGGTTTTGAGCTTTCTGCCAGATCCTACCTCTTCAATTCGTTGGGTATGCGAAGTTGCTACCTGTTTGGCCCAGTCCTTGATTCTTTGGTACTGTGCCACTGTATTTTCTGTGTCCCTTAGTCAATCTCAATCACGAAATATCAGGAAGGAAAGATGTTTAGAACAATTATTTCACATTTGGCTATAATGTTAACTAAAGCATCAAACACAGCCTAGAAAATGACAGACTGAGCTAACCAGTTATTTACCACTTTTAGCTGTATAGAGTTGTGGTTATATAACAAAATCTAAAACACACCAGAAAAATTATATGCAGTATACAAGTCCTATGTATGTCAATTTTTCCCTGAGGAGTTTAAATTTAAAATGAGTTAAGGAGGAAATAGAGTATTGGGAGAAGAGGAAGGAATTAGATGTAAGGTTAGAGGACCAAGAGGGATCCCACTAAAATTGGGACACTAGTGCAGAGGACAGGTGGTAAAAAGAGAAGGAAGGGATAAAAGGAAGAACAGATCACAACCACAATCACAAAGAAGTTAGAGGCGCTGTTTACACTCATAAAAAACCAGAGAGAATAATGAAGGAAAGAGCAAATATACATACAGAAACAAAAACGAAGATAAAAACAATAAAACAGACAGATCAAAAATAAAACCCCACCAAAAAACCAAACAAAACAAAACAAAAACAAAAAAACCCTTCACCAGAACAAAAAACAAATCAGTGAGAAAAAAAAATAAATAAAAATAAAAAAAATAAAAAAAATAAAAAGAATCAGTTCCAGGTGTTGACTCTGTTGTAGGCAGGTACCTTGTGGTGACAGAGTCCTGTTCTGTGCAGGTCCGTCCCAGTAAGCCAGGAGCGCCCTCTGGCGGGCGGTGAGCAGAGGCGCGTACTTTCAGGCAGAGACCAGTCTAGCTCGCCTCCGCTCTCAGCGCCCTTTCACGATCCCTGGGTCTGAGAGGCACAGCGCGCTGTCCGGAGCGCGGGTTCCCTGCGCTGGTTCCCGCCGCTCTGGTTTTTCGCCACGCCCCCCACAATGGCGCCGGGCCAGTCGCTCTCTGGCGCGGGACAGGTGTGGCTGAGAGTCCAGTCTCATTCGCCTGCTGACCTCAGCACACTTTCGTGGTCCTGAGAGGCCCCGTGCTGCCCTGTCCGGAGCACAAGTTCCCAGAGCAGTTTTCGAGCCGCTCTGAGTTTCGCCACACCCCCCACAATGGCGCCCGGCTGGTCGCTTTCTGGCGCGGGGCAGCTGTGGCTGAGAGACACTCACCGCTGGTCAGCGCCGTTCTCCGCCGCTCCTCTGCCCCGCCGCTGTCTCAGGATCCTCCGTGGGGGCTCCCTGGGCGCCAGCTGCCACCGTGTGTCCGTAGAATTGAGCCTCCGCGGCGCTGCAACTCCCGGGATAGTAGAAGGTGCACGCGCGCGGTCTGCTCCTTCTTTCCTTCTTCTTTGTTGGAAGTCACCCGTCACTGGTGCCTGGGGTCCCAGATTGCGCTTCAGAACTTTTCTGGGTTTCGGGGAGGCATCTCCCCCCCTCCTGCGCTTTCCGGGTCGCTATATTCCTGTGTTCCAATGGTAACTTTTAGAGAGAGTTTCGCTGCCTGCTTCTTACTCATCCGCCATCTTGAGGACCCCCACTGCTTCCGTTTCTGCTGAGGCAGTACATCCAGCATCCGCCTGCCATGCTGCACCAAAGCTTTTGGTGTAAAGCACTCAAGAATTACAAGCCATGTGTCAGGGAAATTTGTATGGGTCAGAGATAATACAAAGGATTATTTTTCATTTTATTATGTATAATTATGGAATTGTGGCTGGGTAGAAGAGTGTACATGCCCGGACAGGCTATGCAGGGGTGAAAAATGTCAGGGACTTCAAAAAGAAGGGGGGAGGGAAAGGGAAGAGAAGGAGGGAGGGAGGGCAAGCACCGGGATGTGTCAAAATTAGAAAATGAATGAATCTGGGTGGTGGGTATTAATACAATTCTTTATTGTTGTATGGGTTTAAAAAACTTTAATATTCAAAAGGCTCTTGTATCTTTGGAGGAGCTGAGGGGAGCTTACTTTCTTTGGCTTCCATGTGGCTGGGATTCCCTGCCAGGTCCTCCTGCTGGTGGTCTGCAGGTGTGGTCTGTGCACAGAACCCACCAGGAAACTCAAGGAGTTGAGAAAGAGGCTTATTATTGCCTCTTTATTTACTTAGCCATAGTCATTTGCAAATAATGTATTCTCTCTCAGGCATCAAATTCTAGTATCAGTCAAATCAGCTTGCTAATCTCAATCCTGTGCCCAGTTTATTTTGTATGTACCCTCTCTGCCAAGGAGGAGGATGACATTTTGAAGCCCTTCACCACAGGTGTGGTTTTGGCCAATCTCTCCTCGTACTTCTGGTAGCTCTGGAGTTGAAACAAAACAACAAACAAGGAAACTTTCAAAATTTTGAAATAATGTTGATCTTGTAGAAAATTTGCAGAAAAATACAATACAAAGAACTCCTGCATACTCTTCACTCAGATTACTGAAATGTTAACATTTTACTGTGTGCTTTTATTATTTGTTTCCATATTACTATTATTTTCTGAACCATTTGAAACTAAGTTATATACCTGATGCTACTTTATGCCCCTCTCAATGTATATTTCCTAAAGGCAAAGATATTCTTTATCAAAATCATAATATTAACTGTTATTATACTGTTATCTAATTCACAGATTATTATTCAAATTTGCCAAGCTGTCCTACTATTTTTCTTTATGACTGCTGTAGTCTGAAGGTCTGTGTCCCTTCTAAAATTCTTATGTTGCACCAATGCATTGGTATTCAGAAGCGCAGCCTTTAGCAGGTAATTAGGTTTTGAGGGCAAGCAAAGTACTCATGAATGGGCTTAGTGCCCTTATTAAGCAAACTTGAGGGAGCTTGTTCACCCTTCTGCCATGTGAAGACATAGCAGGTGCCATTTATGAGGAACAGACCCTCATCAGATGTTGAATCTGCTCATACCCTGATCTTGTATTTCCCAGCCTCTATAACTGTGACCAGTAATCTATTGTTTATAAATTACTCAGTCTAAGGTTCAAGTGAGTATCCTTTATTCAAAATTCTTGGGGACCAGAAATGGTTTAGATGTCGGATTTTGAACTTTCAGCTTTTGGAGTAGTATTTGCATATACTTACCTTATGGAGCACTGGCATGATACTCAGAAAGTTTCAGGTTTTGGAGCATTAATTTTGGATTGATTATTTTTGTGGTAGTGGAGTTCAAACCCATGGCTTTGCGTATGTTGTACCACTGAGCTACAGTACAAACCTGTTAACAAATTATTGATTGATTGAAACAGGTTCTTGGGCCGGAGAGATGGCTCAGTGGCGTAAGTGCCTGCCTTGCAAGCGCGAGGGCCCAAGTTCGACTCCCGGAACCCACATACGAAAAAGGGGCCGGTGATATCGCTCAGCGGCACGGGCGCCTGCTGGCGCGCGAGGTCCTGAGGTCGACCCCCCGGTACCCACAAAAAAAAAAAAAATAGAAACAGGTTCTTTCTATGTTATTCAGTCTGGTCTCAAAGTCCTGGGCTCAAGTGATTCTCCTGCCTCAACCTCCTGAACTGAGAATACAGATGCACACCACCAAACCCAGCTTGGATTTTAGATTTGGGGAGTAGGGATCCTCAACTTGTATTTTGTTATGGCACCTTGAAATAAGACAATAGCAAAAGAAAAAAAATCTAGTGTCCAATCCAAGATCATGCATTTAGTTGTCATGTTCTTTAGGCTTCAATCTGAGGCAATTCCTCAGTATTTGTGCATTGGGATATGGGCATCTTTGAACAGTATAGACCAGTTATTTTGTTTATTTTTTATTTTATTTTATTTTTTATTTTTTTATAAATGAATTTTTAAAAATAATTTATTCTTTTTTAAAGACAACAAGTAAACATTCTTATGTATTAACAAACTCAAGAATTAGAGAATGTACAAATACCTTTTGGAGAAAAACATTACTCAGTATAGGATTAAACCATGTAAAAGCTAGGTAAAAACAGAAGACTAAGGAATGGAATAGTCACAGTGAAATTGCATTTTCATACTAAGCAGACAATACGATGTTTAAAAATGTGCATCCGGTTTATTTCACTTGTATTTTCTCGAGTTGCATCCATTTACCTATAAAAGTTTCCAGTTTATCTTTCTTTATGGCTGAGTAGTACTCCATTGTATAAAGGTACCACATCTTTTTTATCCATTCCTCGGTTAATGGGCATTTGGGTTGTTTCCACGATCTTGCTATTACAAATTGTGTTGCTATAAACATGGGTGCACATATATCGCTGTGGTACGATGTTTTTAATTCTTCTGGGAAGATACCCAGAAGGGGAATAGCTGGATCAAATGGGACTTCCAATCATAGTTTTTTGAGGAATCTCCACACTGATTTCCACAGTGGCTGTACCAGTCAACACTCCCACCAACAGGGGAGAAGCGTTCCTTTTTCCCCACAGCCCCTCCAGCATTTGTTATTGGATGATTTCTTGATAATAGCCATTCTTTCTGGGGTGAGATGGAATCTCAGTGTTGTTTTAATTTGAATCTCTTGAATGACTAGTGATGTTGCACATTTTTTTGTATATTTATTTGCCATTTGTATTTCTTCATCTGAGAAGTGTGTATTCATCTCAGATGCCCATTTTTGGATTGGGTCTTTAAATTTCAGAGTAGACCAGTTATTTTGTAGAACTTTCCTTGTGGAAGCTCTATTTGATGTTTTCTGATGATAGGTTCAACTTGCACACTGGGCAGGGTACACAAAAGTGTTGCTGTGTCCCTCTCAGTGTGTCATAGCAGAAGGCCCATTCTACCCGTGTGTTTCGTTACTGGTGATGTTCATGATCGCTTGATTAGGGTAGGGTCTACCAGGTTTCTTCTGCCCCACCCCATGAATAAATATCTTGGTAGGGAAATAATCTGAGACTATGTAAGTATACCTTTACTTCTTAAACTGCTTTTTTTTTTTTTTAAAGCATCCATTGATTTTTTTTTTCTCCCCCTGAAGTAATGAATACCATGATGGTTGCCAAAGGGTAAGTGGGTGAGTTTTAACTCTTGGGACACATTTTGAGTTTGTCGTTGAGCCATTTGAGGTCTGTCTCAAATCTTTTGGTTGAGATGTACAGGAGCTTTATGGAAAAGAACACCTAGGTCTCATAGTGGTCCAGGCACATGGGCCTTCACCCATTGGTTACATCACTTTAGAGAGGACCTTGCTGAATTCTCGGCACCTACCGGGTGGCTTGGGCACCAAACTGCCTCTGCCCATCTGTTGTCTTCTAGCTCCAGCACTAATCCATGATCCAAGAAGCTAAGTGTGTATATTAGAAGTGGTTTTGGTGATGTCTATGGCACAGATTATGCCAACTAGAATAAATCAGCCTGCTGCTTTTTTCAGAAAGGGCTATGGCATGGAAGCACGGCATGGATTTATATCTGACAGCATCAAGAGATGTGTTCATTTTGTTGAATGGAAGATACATGAACATGTTTACATGCTGAAGGGACAGAAGAGAAATAAATGATCTGAACAGAGATGACTACTGTGAGGAATCCCGGAAAAGTAGACCTAAGTGGTAGGATTAGATCTTAGCAAGAGGAAGGACAGTTTCAGGAAGACATTGGAAGGAAGTGAATACCAGCATATTTGTAAGTAATGTGTAGGCATAAATTTGAAGAAGTTACTACATGATTGCCTTAGTTTTCTTTCTGAAATGGAAGTGAGATCATGTCCTAAGGAAGTATAGACCTTAAGGACATCATTAAATAGGAAAAGAGTTGTGGAGAATAGGGGCGTTTGGGGCTCATCAAAGGAAGTTCAGGCAGCTGGTGAGAGAGACCATGAATTCTTGGTAGTCTCAGGTTGAAGTCTGTGTGATTTTTTTTTTTTCCAGTAGTGCTCAGCAGTCCAAGAATAGAAACTGATGGGCCGGTGAGATGGCTCAGCGGCGTAAGCACCTGCCTGGCAAGCGCGAGGGCCTGAGTTCGACTCCCGGATCCCACATACGAAAAAGGGGCCGGTGATATCGCTCAGCGGCACGGGCGCCTGCGAGATCCTGAGGTCGACCCCTGGTACCCACAAAAAAAAAAAAAACAAAAAAAAAAAAAGAATAGAAACTGAGAAAATGAATGGGTAGGTTGACTGGGGGGGTGTGACTTTGCCACATACTGTGACAAGGCAAAGGAAATAGAACAGAAGGTGAAACCATTTTTGTAGGACTTTGTCTGGAGAGGTGATTTTTTTTTTTTTTTTTTTTTTTTTTTTTTTTTTTTTGGGGCACCGGGGGGTCGACCTCAGGACCTCGCGCGCCAGCAGGCGCCCGTGCCGCTGAGCGATATCACCGGCCCCTTTTTTCTTATGTGGGTTCCAGGAGTCGAACTCGGGCCCTCGCGCTTGCCAGGCAGGCGCTTAAGCTGCTGAGCCATCTCACCGGCCCTGGAGAGGTGATTTGACTAGTGGGTCACAATTCAGAGTCCATGGTCTATACAAGATGAGGGATGTGGGACTGGGGAGAGAGTAAACGGGTTAAAGGGTTGGGGGTCAGAGCAGTGATAGAAGAGGAATAGAGTTCGGGATTGCTGGTAGGATAGTCCTGTTGGTCAGAGTAGGATGTTGGAGCTTAGCATGTCTGATGCAGGACAGTTCTAGCTGATGAGGGGCCTAAGTGGAGGAAGGTGGGAGTGAAGCTTATTGAGGCAGGAGGGGATTTGTGGAAGTTGCTGAGTGGCTTATTTACATGAACATTGATGCTGTCAAGTTAGTGGCAGGACACTGGTGGGGAAAGGTGACTGTGTTCAGGTATTCAGGGAAGGAGGGAGAGTTAAGCAGAAATAAAGCATTATAAAGCCAAATTGCTTGAATAGCCTTCAAGGAAGGTGGCATTTTGGCTGTCAAGGGACCAGGCTTGGTTAGATCTGGAGGTTTGCTGGCACTGGTGGTCATAGCCACCAGCCAGTGCATAGTGACATTTGTCCAGATTTACAAACAAAAGTTGGTCATGGGGTTATTGTACAAGTTCTTTTTCTGTAGCCTCTGTCACTTCCCTGCCTTCTCTACTGGCTCCCTCATGCTCACCTGCCATGGTGAGCATGAAGAAGGTGCCATGAGATCACCTCCTCTGGGGAGTCTCTCTTGAACCCTGTAGTCTGCCTTCCTGTCCCCAGTTACTCCTCACATTTCCCTCTAACTTAGCAGGAAGCACACTGGCATCATTCTCTGCTGTCCTTCCCTCTCTAGATCAGAGCTCCTTGATGCCTTCTTTGCATCCCTAGCATATATTTGGTTGAATTGTATGCAGTTGCCATTTAGTAAGGGAATTTGGTCTAGTTTGTCGTCCCTCTCCTTAGTAGGTAGCTTTCCTTTGTTAGCTCATTTTGAACCTTTTTCTGAAGTCACAAGCCCCTTTCCTAGTTTGGCCTTAGCCGCGTTTCATCAGATGAACAGACCAGTCTATCTATCCTGGCTTCTGTTTTATTAACTTCCCTTTTGTTTTTCTCTGTACTTGATAGGAGAGGTCAAAAGAAACTACTTTTTTTCCACCCAGTACTGGGGATTGAAGCCAGGACCTTCACACTGGTCAACATGTCCAGGCCTTTTTAAATTTTTTATTTTGAGACACAGTCTTGTTAAGTTGGTAAGTTTCCCAGGCTGGGCTTGAACTCATGATCCTCCTGCCTCAGCCTCTCAGTGCTAGGATTACTACCATGTGCCACATACCCAGGTAAAAGAAACTGCTTCGTACAAAATCTTCCCCAGTTAGCTGGGCTCATGCCTGTAATCCCCAGCACACAGGAACCTGAAGCAGGAGGATCACCATGAGTTGGAGGCCAGCCTGGGCTACATTGTAAGTTCAAGACCAGCCTGAACTACATAGTGAGACCCTGTCTCCAAAAAAAAGTTGTCCCCAGTTGCAAAAATTTTTCAACAATTTGTCCATGTATGTTATCTTCCCTGTTCCTTTATTGTGTTACCTACATGCCTCGTAGAAATCAGGACTCATTCTAGTTTCTCTTGGCCTAGTGTGTCTCATGCTGGAGTCTTGTTTAAATGTATCGATGGAGCCACCATTGCTGCTGCAGCCATCAGTCGCTGTTTTCAACAGTGATTTAAGCTCACTAACTGTTTCAGATACAGTTTTCCAGAAACTTAATGGTCTATACCTATTGTACATTAAAGAGGGCATTGAACAACAGCATATCCAGATTAAAAACAAACGTATGAGACTTACCTGATGTGAAACAAAATCTCCCCTTTACAGATTGGGCATACATGCCATGTAGGATTAGGTAAATTAGAGTAGGCTGGTTCAGTGGATCCCCATTTGCCTTCCTGGTTGAGCTTTTCTTTCACTGTCTCAAATTTGGAGTTGTTTGTTTTTGCTTTTGTGGTGCTGAATGTTTAATATGAGTGTGTGCTTTACATGGCAGGTCCCCTGCAAGGCCTGGATAAGTCCTCTCCTCCTGAATGTAGCCTGACTTGCTCCCAGTATCCTCTGAGTTGGGCCTTCCTTTAGGGCTGCTCTCTGGAGGCCTCCTGCAGATGGCTTACTTTCCTGAGAGCTTGCATGAAGGGATTCCCCTTCCTTTGGTGTGTGTGTGCAGGGGGTGGTCCTCAATGCCCCCATTCTCAGGCTGTTCTTCCTGCGAGTCCAGTCCTCATGAATTTTCTTTTCTGTCCCCAGGGCCAGTTATGTAATATGAGCGTGGCTAGTGACATTTAAAGAGAGACCCCAGTGAGCTAGTTGTACTTGGGTTCTCTGGACCCAGCCCTGCTGGGCATTCTCCATCTACCGTACAATGTGTCTTACTCACCACCCTCTAAGACTGCTAAGCCAAACAGGCTACTCTGAGTTTATATTTAGATGAAAGTTACCCATTAACAGAGAAGCCTGAAACTGCAGACAGGGCTGAAGCCTCACAGTGAATACAGGTATATAGGCAACCTGTAGACCAAAAGTTCTTTGCCAGGCAAGGACTGTAGGTCTCTATTTTGACAGGTAATGATGCAGGGACTTTGAATTATCCTTAGGAGACCAGGAACACCTTGAAACTCGGGCCAGAGCAACATGGCCCACATTTGAGCTTCAGACCCCAGTGGGTCTCGAGGCTTTTTAGTTCCAGCCTATTTGTGGGATAAAAACATCCCACAGTCTACTTTTCCATCAGTCCTGGCCATTCCCAGTAGCAAAAATTTCAGCATGTCTAAATGTGCACAGACTCTGGGAACTTTGCACCTTTGAGTCCCAGGCTCCAAATATTGAATTAGTATCCTCGGAACAGGCGTTTGTCCAATAGCCCTCTAATGAGTCAGGACATCAGTTTAGCAGATCATACCTAGCACGACTGTACTGGTTACCATTGCTGTGATCAAACCATTCCAAACTTAGGCACATTAAATAATGCCCATCTTATTATGCTTAAAGATTCTGTGGGGCAGGCATTTGGACAGGGTGTGGTAGATCGCTTGTCTGCTACATGATAGCTGAGGTTGGAATCATTTGGAGGTTCTTAGATGCACATTTCTTGTGGCTGTGCTGGGGAGCAGTTGGTCCCCGAGTGTCTGGATTGTAGTCTCTCTATGAGACTGGACTTCACACAGCATAGTGACTGGGCTCCCAGAGCGAGCATCCTTAGAGGAAGCACCCAGAGAGCCAGTGTGCTAGGTGTTTGCATGAGACCTAGTAGCCTTGCCTGGGAAGTCACATGGTATCACTTCTGCTTTTCATGATCGGTAGCAGCAGTCAGGAGCCTGCTAGGATGCCAGGCCAGGGTACCTAGGTGCCAATCTCAATAGGTGGAGGGTCAAAACATTTGCAGCTGTTTCAAAAACTGCTGCAACTTTGTTTCAGCGCAGAATCAAATTTAAAATAACGGAGTGCATCATGTGTGATAAGAATAAGTACTGTGTTTCAGATACAATGCCTGTCTGTATATTCTGGTTTATGATGCATTATTTTCTTTAAACTACATTAAAAAAAAAAGACATTGCTTAACTATAGCTAATTTGGTTTATGAACAGCAAATTTTATCTCAATAATTTAATACATTACTATGCGGCTGTTAGTTGTAAAGATGAAAAACTAAGGGACTTATTGTCATTCCTTGTAAGGACAAAATGTGGACCCATTCTTTTCTCCACCAGGAAGCCCGCAAGGCCCTGTTGGATGGTGGGCCTGACTGGGAGAGTTCCTACCCTGCAGAGTGGACCATGGGCCTTACCAGCTGTCATAACTTCTTCAAAATTTTATCCAAGTCTCTGCCAAATTGTTTCCTAAAAGAGTTGCTACTCTTTTTAACAGATGTGAAATGAAGAGGGCATACTTCTTGCAGACACTCCAAAAATATGTGAGCATCTGAAAGCTGAAGAATGATCTTTGATACAGTGACAGCCACTCTGCCTGAGGAGGGTGATGGTTGTGGTGAAACAATCTTGGGAATCCAAAAGGAAAGACTGAGATTGAGGTCTGCTAGAGCAGACCTGCTCATTGCTGAAGCAGCCTGCCTTCCTCTCTTCCCTGTGATGGAGTGTGCTCGTCATTCTTGCTCTTTCAAGGAAACGTGTAAAGATATTGAGCAATGATGTTCACTGCCATCTTACAAAACGTTACATTGCAAAACAATTTTTGTGGAGTGGTGTCATGAAATGACTAAATATTTATCCAGATATTTTAGAAGATTTGTATAACTTCATGCTTATATTATCAAAATGATGAATGTTCATTCTAGAAAGCTAAAATACAGATAAGTATAAATAAGAAAATAAAAATCATGTTATTTTACCACTTGGAACCACTGATTTTGTTGTTGCTGTATATCTTTCCTACATTCTTCTGTGAAAAAACAAATAATGAGCTCTTGTAATACACTACTGAAATCTGCTTTTTAAATTTATGTGAGCACATTCCATGTCAATTAATATGCTCTTATTATTATAAACGCATCATAGTTTTATATCATATAGAAATAGTATTTAAGCACTTAACATTGCTGGTAACATTTAATGACCATAAGGCTGTAGCAAACATCCCCATAATTATTTTTTCCCATACAATGTTTATTTTTAATTTTTTTTTCTGTTTTTAAATCTACCTACCTATCCATCTGTCTATGGTCTCAGCAGGGTGGGGGGGCACTCTTAATGTACTGATGAGGACGAAGTCTCGCACAAAGCCCTACCCTGTCTGCAGACTTCCCCTCGGGCCCATAGGCCAGGGAGGGGTCTGTTCCTGTGCTCTGCCAGAGAGAAGGCTGAGTGGGGGCAGCCGGTGGCCTCTATGCAGTCAGGGGATGGGGGGTAATTCTCCCTTCCGTGGAGCCACAGTCTCTTCTGTTACTGTACAGGGCAGTTCTGCTTCTATGCAGTGGGGCCCACAGCCATTTGTGCTCTCTTTTCTTTTGTGAAGCCTTAGAGGTGTTGGGAGACAGTTCTTATCCCCGTCTCCTGCTTGTGGACCATTCTTCAGTTCCTTGAACCTGTGTGTGCCTTTGCTTTGCCACGGTGGCCTCTCCTGAGTCTGCCCCACTGCCTCCCTCAGCCACAGGCCTGAGTCCCTCTCTGTGAGAGGTGAGAATTACCCACTCGCTTCCCGCGCTGCCTGTGATCAGAGTGGGGAACGTAGAGCAGCTCTGCCTGCGAGCGGTGGGCGTCTGGAATTAGTTTTTTTGTTGTGTCCTATACTTGCGCCTGAGTGTTTTGAGTGCTCCCCTGACTTTGGCACTGTCCCTTGCTGAGACTCATCCTCTCTCTCCTGCCCCTGTGCCCTCCAGCCCTGTCTGATACGGACTCTTCCATCCCAGCTGTGTTTCTGTGCATGTCTGGCAGCTTCACCCCTCCATGCCTTTGCACATAATAGATTTGCTTTCTAGTATGCTCTTTTACTTAGTACAGCCCTATTTTTTCTTCAAAATTTACCTCAGCAGGCATCACTCTTTTGAAAATTGTCATGATTTCCCTCCTCCCCCTCCCTTGGGCAGAGTTAATCAGTCACTTCTCAGTCATACTCTGTACGGATTCCTGCTGTCAAACATTTACAAAGTGTTGTAATTGTTTGTTTATTTTTTTATGCTTCTATACTTAGCTTCTGGAAGACAGGGTCCATATCTTTATTTGTATAATTTTGTACATTAGGTTTAGTGCATGCATATTAGATGTTCTTTAAATGTTTGTTGAAATGAATAAATGGATGACAATTTCACATCTCAGTTTCCTGACTGATACCTGCTTGTTATCTACTTTAGGATGAGAAATCAATATTTCTTAGGAAATCCATATATATTAAAATATTATGAACTATAAAATATGTAGCATGTTATGTAAGATGGAACGTTGCAGCATGTTATGTTTCTTACTTGGAAGACTAGGCTGAGGCTAGCCTAAATTAGCAGCCAGCCTGATCCACACAGTAGCAAGGGACAGAGCTGGGACAGACTTGCAGGTGTTCGTAGAGCTGCCCTTGCTCTCCTCCCCCGTGTACTCTTGCTCCTGAGGTCCTTCCTCTGCCTCTCTTCTTGCCCGAGTTTTACCTGCTATTCCAGACCCAGTCTGATTCTTATCTTTCTGACCCTGGCAGTCAGAATCACCTATGTCCATCCTCTTCTGAGTTTCTGCTGCTGCTTAGCAGGTGAGGCAGTACAGTCAGTGACCAAGCAGGGCCTTGGGGGCCGTGAGGCCTGGGTCCAAGTGCCACACCTCACTCACTAGCCATGTGACAATGAGTAGGTCAACCTCTCGGAGTCTCTGTTTCCAAATCTGTACTGGGGGATAATAATGCAATAGTTCTTAGGTTATAGAATTGATGTGAAGATTAAGATGCTCTCTGGTGCATAATAAAAACCCCAGTGTTGTAGGCTGTTGGTAGGGCGTGCTTGCTAAATTGCTGGAGGCTGATTACTGGCCTTCTCTGGCTCCAGTTCTTTTTGTGTCTGATTGTTGGTTTGCTGAATCAGGGGTTACCCAGTATTTTAAGAGGTATATCCTAACCCACAGGCTACCTACCCTCAAACACTTGTGGGAATATTTTTGCAAATAACACTGACTTATAATTTTTGTTCCTTGGCACATGTCAGTGCTTTGCCGTCTGGAGATTTGTTCATTTGTGTAGGGGTGATTCTTTGAAAAAGCTGTTTCTGAGGTCTGCTGAGAGAACAGAATGTTTTCTGTCCTTACTTTACAGCTACAATCAGCTTTGAGATTCAGTGTGTGTATAGCTCTAACTCCCTGCTAATTAAGGAAATGGATTAGGAAAGACAGTTTAATGAAAACTCACAGGCCGTGGGTGGTTTGCACTTTCTCCTTTGCTTGACCCTTGGTACAGGCTCACCTGGTGCTGGTTTACTGTGAAAGGAGCGATCTGTAGTTCTCTTGACTGTCTTCCTGATTAATACCTGTAGAGACTGTCTCACTTTGGTATAAAACTTGGATAGTTTTGTTGTTTGCATTTTATACATTTTGTAAATGAGAAACCAGGAAAATACAAGTATTTATTATAGAGGGAACAAAGGTTGTGGAATTTTTAAAAGAACCTTTAGTTACCTAGCTTTTAAAGAGGGAACAAAGGTTGTGGAAACACTGTTTTTAAAAGAACCTTTAGTTACCCAGCTTTTAAAGACTTATGCTGCTTTTATTTTTAAAAGCTTATGGAATAAATCTGACCTTTTCTCTGATTTACAAAAAAACTAAAATGTGGAAAATTTGATCTTTAAGTGGCATGATTTCTGGTTTATAGGATTGTTTATTTTAAAGTTTCAACATTTCAGGGTCTCATGATACTCTTGGTTAAAAGGAAATTCTCTTGAATATCATGTAACTATTAAAAATTACAATTTAGATCTATATTTCCAAGAAAAGAGTTCATTTTAGGTGGCAAAAAAAAAAGGCTGATTTCTGTGCATTAAGAAAAAAAGGATATATGCTGGTGTATGAACAGAGATTAGAGTGATGAGATTTCAAGTAGTAGCTTTTTATTTTTTTACCTGCACACTCTTTCTTATTTGGATTTTTGTATAATTGTGTATTACATTATATTCAAGGTGACTTTAAAACCATTTTGGTTTATTTGGAGGAAAAAATTATTTGAGTGTGGTAAACTCAGCCTTTCTCCATCCTCCCCAGGGAAATTACCCCAAGCAACTAGGAGAAAAAGAAACAGAAATGAAAACTCCATCTTTGAAGAAATTTGGAGCTTATTTTCTGACTTAAGTCAGAAAATAAGTAGAATGAATTTTTTAAAAATTGAACCAGGAGTAAGAAAGGAAGTAGACAAGCAGATTCTGGGAAAACTCAGGAAAAGAGAAACAAAACAAAGACACAAAACCTGGGGTGAATAACATTTTCCAAGGTGAGGGATATAACCCAGGGTTCAAAACCAGAATCCTTAGATGTAGGCAGAGACTTCATGAACAAAACCCCAACTGCACGGGAAATACTTCAAAGAATCAACAACTGGGATCTCATCTTATTGAAAAGCTTTTGCACAACAAAAGAAATCACTAACAGAGTGAAAAGACAACCCACAGAGTGGGAAAAAGTTTTAGCCAACTGTCCCTCAGACAAAGGTCTTATATTTAGAACATATAAAGGATTGAAAAATATCAGACCTCCCAAAGACCCAATCCAAAAATATGCACTTCTCAGATGTATATGCACTTCTCAGATGAAGAAATACAAGTAGCAAATAAATATATGAAAAATGTTCAACATCATTGGACATTCGAGAGATGCAAATTAAAACAACACTGAGATTCCATCTCACTCCAGAAAGAATGGCTATTATCAAGAAGTCATCCAATAACAAATGCTGGAGGGGCTGTGGGGAAAAAGGAACCCTTCTCCCCTGTTGGTGGGAGTGTCGACTGGTGCAGCCACTGTGGAAATCAGTGTGGAGACTGCTCAGAAAACTAGGACTGGAGATCCCATTTGACCCAGCTATTCCCCTTCTGGGTATTTTCCCAGAAGAATTAAAAACATCATACCACAGCGATATATGTGCACCCATGTTTATAGCAGCACAATTTGTAATAGCTAAGTCTTGGAAACAACCCAAATGCCCATTAACCAAGGAATGGATTAAAAAGATGTGGTATTTTTATACAGTGGAGTACTACTAATCTATAAAGAAGGATAAACTTGAGACTTTTATAGGTAAATGGATGCAACTTGAGACCATACACATAAGTGAAATAAATCAGACTCACATGTGTAAACATTGTATTGTCTCCCTAGTATAAGAAGCTGAGGGCCGGTGAGATGGCTCAGCGGCTTAAGCGCCTGCGCGGCAAACGCGAGGGCCCGAGTTCGACTCCCGGAACCCACATACGAAAAAGGGGCCGGTGATATCGCTCAGCGGCACGGGCGCCTGTTGGCGCGCGAGGTCCTGAGGTCGACCCCCGGTACCCACAAAAAAAAAAAAAAAAAAAGAAGCTGAAAGAGTAAATCCAAAATGTACAATAGGTATTGGGAAATGGGAAGAAACTGTTCAAAAGGAAAGAGAAACTGGGATGGGGGAAAGGAGAAAAGGAAGGGAAAAGGAAAAAAAAAAAAATATATATATACAAGATAAGATAGTTATACTACTAATTTCTGTTAGTTCATTGAAAAGAAAGCTTTGTGCTTATATTGTTTGATCAGTTTTTCATGCCTTGTAATCTGAACAACTACTTTGAAGATAACAATACATAATGTATTAACCATTGTTACTCTCCTATCTTGTTTTGAAATTTTGTGTCATTGTTTTTATTGTTTTTTCTCTTTAAAATTAAAAAAACCCAAAAAACAAAAACCAGAATCCTTTGTTCAAAACAAGCTGATGGCAGGAGCTTCTTGAAAACCAGTTTGATTCTGAAATGCAGAGCAGGCTGGATTGGATAAGGACTTAGACAAGTAATACTTGAGGGAAGTGGTCTGACCATGTGGCAGCAGAGAGAGAAGAGACTGCACTGTGCACAGCCCCATAGCTGCCTGTCACTTTTGGTTGGGAAGAGAGAATGGCTCAAGAATACCTTTCCCCACCCTGTGTGCCACATAGTCCTGCCTGAAAAAACATGGCCCTGGCTCTTCTCCAAGTGACTCTGCTTCAAATTGCTGGTTCAAGAGAAACTCCTGAAAAATGAGTAATTTAAAAATATGCCAGCTCACAATCTAGTCAAACATAAGAAAAAATGAAGAAGCATGAAAATGAAGAACATGAGGGCCGGTGAGATGGCTCAGCGGCGTAAGCTCCTGCCTTGCAAGCGCGAGGGCCCGAGTTTGACTCCCGGAACCCACATACGAAAAAGGGGCCGGTGATATCGCTCAGCGGCACGGGTGCCTGTTGGCGCGCGAGGTTCTGAGGTCGACCCCCGGTACCCACCGAAAAAAAAAAAAAAAAAAATGAAGAACATGAAAAAAAGAACAAGATGATGTCTAACAGTCACTAGAAAATGTTGACACAGAACAAATGATAATCATAAAATATTTTATAAGTTAGAAAAATGTGTCAATTCTTGTCTATAAAAAACTAGAGCATAAATCAGAAATATAAAAGCTCAGGAACAGTATGGCAAGCAAACAGGGAAAGGAGCATGATTTCAGGAAAGAAAGTGAAGGAAAAAAAAAACCACTAAAGAAATAAAGGAAAAATTTAAGGTAACACAAGACAACATATGGAAGATAGGAATGAAATAAGGTTGCTAAATGAAATAGACATGCTTTAAAAGAATCAAGATAATGAATGGTAGATATGATTGAAAAGCACACAGAAAAAAATCTCTGAAGAAGGAAAACAATAGGCAAAACAATTTAAGTTGTAAACCAAGAAAAGTTGCCAGAAATAGGAGAAAGAAGGAATCCTCACTGTGAAAGGACACACCATGCTAGGAAAAGCTTAGCATAGAATGGTCAGCTTTGCAGTTTATCCCAGTAATTATTGGACTTCAAAGGTAAAGAATCATTTGGGCAGCCAAGCTGAAATTGGAAATCACTTAACAAAGGGGAAATTTCAACTGCTTCTTATTATTAATTAACACGGGAGGATACTGAAGTAACAGTGACAAAGTCCTTAACTGTGACCCAAGACATTATGTTCAGTGAAGTAGTTTTTAAAGTGTAAAAAATAACAGGTCAGTTTTTAAAGGTAAGAAATCGAGAAAGAATATTCTCACGAAACTCTTCTTGGGGAAACTAGTTAAAGACAAACTTGAGCCTACCAAGTGATAACTGGAGAAATTATAATGAAAGAACAGTGATAACGTCAACTCTGTTTAACTTGGGTTCAAACAGATGTGGAAACGAGTACAGTAGACCAGCATGCAAAGCTCACATGAGCTGTTGGTGCCCTTTCTACCAGCTGGGGTTTACAAGGTACCGTTTAAAGCTGACAAGTGAGCTAATGGAGATGTAGGTATGTTTAAAAGCACAAAGCTATGGCTCAGCGGCGTAAGCGCCTGCCTGGCAAGCGCGAGGGCCCGAGTTCGACTCCCGGATCCCACATACAAAAAAAAAGGGGCCGGTGATATCGCTCAGCGGCACGGGTGCCTGCTGGCGCACGAGGTCCTGAGGTCGACCCCCCGGTACCCACCAAAAAAAAAAAAAAAAAAAAAAAACAAAAAAAAAAAAAAAAAAAAAAAAAAAGCACAAAGCTAAACAATGAGAGCGAATGTAACTGGCTTAAAATTAGGACAGCAGAGGGATGGTGCAGAAACTGATTTAATTCCATTTTTAATAGAAGATTAAATTGATAATCTCTAAAGAAGTTACTAATAAAAATAATCACTAGACAAAAATAGAAATCATCTAAAGGTCAAAATGTACAAAGGAAAGCAAGCAGTTTCTATAAAAGCTAACAAAAATAATTAACAGAACTCAGACAGTATCTGTCATAGCCATAAATATAAATGGGAGTTGGAGGGCACAAGTGGCATCCGCCAGCTTGTTTATCAGGAAGTCAGACCAGACTCCACTCACATGCTTCCCTGGCAGACGAGCCAGCTCAAAACCTAGTGTTGCAGAAGGCTTGAGGTCAGCAGGAGCTCATCTCCCCTCCAGCTGTTCATCATCATTTGTTTTCACTGTTTTCACCCAGCTAGCTACAGCGAACATACCTAGTGTTTGGTTTAAGGTGATGAGCTTCAGTCTTTTAAAGAAATTAAAAATCTAAAACTACTGAATAAAAGAATTGAAGAAAAGGACTAAACTGTGATTTATTTTGAATATATTCGAATAGTATAGTTTTCTCAAGGACTATCCCTGGAGACCAGGAAACACAATATTTTGGTTTTGGAGGCCGTCTAACTGAAGTCACATGTTTGGTTCTATAATGTATGCATCTAACGATGTTCTTTGTTTTACACTTAGAACCAAGGACTTATTCAGTCCTTGGTTTCATGGAAATAGTATATATTAATACACATGCACACAAAAAATGGACAATATAGTATACAGGGGGATTCTAGTTTAAATTCTATCTAGCAGTCACCAGTGCCACCTTTGGAAGTTATTAATGGGATTGTCTGAAGTTAAAGACTCACAACACCAAAAACAGGCCCAATAGGACACCTATTTAAAGCTGATAGAATTACATTGCACAACACATATTTTACTGTAGGACTGTCATCCCTGCTAACTTGAAAGAAAATAGGAAAACTTAACTGCTTTCCTTGTGGTCTACCTCCTGGTTAACCCTATAGACATACAAATTCCCCTGCTCACATGAGTACCAGCTTTAAGGGCACTCAAGTGTTACATTCCTTTCTTCCTCTTGCTTCCTGTTGGTTTTTCATTCTGTATCCAAAGACTCCAGTTCCCAGCATACATCTGGAGCAGAGAATGGAGATGCTTTCTAGAGGTGCCTGTAAGTAAAACAGGAATAAACAGGAGGCACCCAGTGGTGGACTGTCAGAGATGCTGAAGGACAGAGTACTCAAATCACGCAGGCAGAGCCACTTTACCAAGCCTGGCGGGCCGGAGCCTGGATGTATTGGCCTTCTTCCCACCACACCATAGACTGCTTAGAGAAGGACTGTGGCACTTGTGCTGTGAGCACTGGCTGGATCTAGACAGATTGTGGACTGGGGTCGTTCTCACAGAGGGGATCCCAGCACTAAAGGCTATAGGTCCACACTTTTATAGAAAATTAGGGGAGATTGGGGAAAGCTAGTTGGAAGAGAAGTGCTACCCATGTGAGTGGAGTTGTGGTGAGAGGGACCCAGTAGGCGGATCTCCAGAGAAACCACAGAGAGTGTTTTAAATATCCATCTAGGCTCCAAGAGTGACAGATCTCATACAGCTCAAGAACAACTCTGGCTCCTTCTTGCTCTTCCTGCTGAAACAGCAGCCAGCAGGTGGAGGAAGAAGTACGGAGCTGAAAGCAGCCTCACCCTTTCATCTCTCGGGGCCGCCACCCCTGCAGCTGTACTACCAGTGGAGAGAGTCTTTTTTTTTTTGAGTGGCAATTGAAGTGCTGTTAAGATATTGGACTGATCACTTTCTTTTTAAATTGAACTCATTTTTAAAGTATAACATTTAACAGTTGATGCATAAATTTTAAGTGTACAACCTAATGAATTTTCAAAAACGTATCCTTCACCAGATGAAGTAGAACATTCCAGGACCCCATAAGATGCCCTTACATTCTCTCTCGATCACCCAGTTTCCATAAAGTATCCCTAGATTAGTTTTGTCTGGTTTGTACCTTATTTAAATGAACTGATCACTTTTAATTACTGAATTGGATTGTACTTATGACTTAATGTGTATACTGGGTGGAACAGTTTCTCCCTTCAAATTCATTTCCATTAGAACTTCAACATGTGACCTTATTTGGAAAGAAGGCCTTGTAATTAGTGAAGATGAGGCCATACTGGGTTAGGATGGGCCCAAAATCTGATGACATATTAGAAGGCCATGTGATGACAGGCAGAGATTGGAGTGCTAGAGGGAAATTGAGGATTTGTGGCAGTCATCAGATGCTGGGAAAGATGCAGGAAACAGTTCTTTTTCAGAGCCTCCAGAAGGACCATCCCTATTTACACCTTGATTTTGGATTTCAGGTCTCCAGAGCTGTCAGAGAGTAACTTTCTCTTGGTTTACTTTGTGGTCCTGGGGATCAAACTTAGGGCCTCATGAATGCTAGGCAAGCTCTCTACCACTAAGCGACACAGCCAGCCCTTTTTATTTTATTTTGAGAGAGGGTCTTACTAAGTTGCCCAGGCTGGCCTTAAACTTATAGTCCTCCTGCCTCAGCCTCCAGAGTAGCTAGGACTCAAGTGTGTACCACTGTGCCTGGCTTTTCTTGTTTTAAGCTACCCATTTTGAGGTAATTTGTTACAGAAAACTAATACAGTGCAACTCTGGGAGTTTGTATTAAGGAAAGGTAAGCATAAAAGTTGAGACTTGGCCACGTTTCAAGAGTGGAAGAAAGTTTAAACAGATTTAAAGTGGGAAAATGACTTTCAGTGTTTTTGTTGTTCTTTGTTTTGTTGTTACCCTGAAAGAACTTTGTTTATTCACTCTACCAGTTACAGGAGCAAACTGTTGTCAAGCCAGAATATTTGATCTTGATTGTTCACTCTGCAGAGGAGCCATGGATGCAAAACCCTCCCCAGATTTGTTTCATGTATTGTTATTCACGCAAGCCCATTTTCTAAGTGAGTCAGATGTCCCCAAGCACATTCGTCTCAAAGTGAGGCAGCTCTCCCTTCAGTGGTACCTAGGGAGACCCCACCCTTACACCCACCACAGCTCCAGTGGCTCTAAGCGATTGCTTGGCCTTGGTGTATCAGAACAAATCACAGCTAAAAGGTTCTAGAAACAAAAGCAAATATCCAGACTTCTTGTTCTGGTCTGATGTCTTTTTTCAGACCACTTTTGTTAAGGTTTAAGTTAACCGTGGGAACTTGGCCTCTGGTGTCTTTCTCTCAAATCCTCACTGGGCAGGGAGTCTGTGGACTTCCCTTTAGTCACCTGTTCAGATAAAACCATTGAGGAGACATTTACACGTAGGACCTGAGAACAGCCACCTATAGAAGTGGTCTGGTCTAATTTCATTTTCTGAATTATAACTTCATGTTTTAGATTTGTTTCTCATCCTTGCCATGTATGTATGATCCTCTCCACTTCTAATACCTTTTTTCACTGGGGACATTTTCTTATGTTACTAAATCAGCATGATGAAATCCAAACTTCACTTTAACTTGATATGTTAAAATTTCAAGTATACACAGGTGTGCATTCAGAATGTATTATTAATCCCCTAAATATTTTTGCTTTACTTGTATTTAGTCTTATAAATTTTCCTACAAAATCGTTGGTCACATCCAAACAATTTTATATGAAAATTATGCCTTTCATTGAACTAGAGGGCTTCCTGTATTGTGTATCATGCTTTCTTTTCTGAGTCAGTTCTGTGTGCTGAAAACCAGTGCTATTCACTTACTACATGCTGTAACTTAAATGGAAAGCAGTTTTTCAAGAGAAGGTCATGCACTTTCTATGATATCTAAATAAGACATGGCTGAGTACAGCAGTTGATACGGGGAGGGAACATACCCAGAACAGCAACAAGATAAAAATCTAATCAAATAGAACTTTGAATATTTGGTTAAGTCAAGGATACACTTTATTGTAATACAATCAAAGATTGCATCATTCCTTGGAGACTTGAGCATGAGATTGGATATGCATTCAGCTGGAAAGTGATGACAGTAAAATTAGGAAAAGAACAGAATAGTTTATAATATAAGCCTGTTAGGAAATCTGCCAGTCTTCATTTTTCTCTAGCAACTAGGATTGCTTATCTTTTCTTCCTTAGAAATTTCCTTTAGAAACATTGTCAAAGCATGAGGAAGTCTTGGGGAACTAGTTATTCAGTAATTGGTTGAATCAGCAGTTACAAACACTGCCTTCAAGTTCTAGTTCTATGAAGTGAGCAGAACTCAGAGGCTTAGTCTGGTAGGAGAAACAGGTGCTCTGAGTTCCACTGTGACGCAGACCAGCCTGGGTGCCCTGGGAGCCCCTCATCCCCGTGGAGGTTGGGGCTGGAGGCTGTGACCAGAGCAGCACCCTTCCTCTTGAGTCTAGGAGGTTGAGAAAGATGCAGGGGAAAAGAGAAAGAAAGCCAGGAGTTTGCCAGGCTCAGTGAGCTGCATGGACGTGGTAGTACAATAAGAGGTGCAAGCCTTTCAAGGAATTTTAAGTGGTTTGGGGAAGTTGAAACTTGGGCTCCAGGGACTCCAGGTCATCTGAGCTTTAGCCAGGGCAATGTGGAGTTCCTGAAGAATTTTACATGTGCTATGTTTATGAATCATCTATTTCATTCCTTTTGAAGAGTTCTGATGTTTTTGTGTTTTGGATTAATGACATCATGCATTACCTTTCCTCCCCCAGCATCCATCTTCCCTTTTGAGGTCAGTAGTAAGGATGAAGAGGGGTTTGACTGTCTTCTCTTCACACTGAGAGAATGCTTATGTGTAATAAATATGAAATAGGCAGAGCGAGATTTCACTGTTTTGTGTTGTCTCTTTATGGTCAGTATTTTCGTACATCCTATAGAAATATGTCATTCCCTCTATTTTCGGGCACTTGGGAGATTTGAGGGGATATGAATTCCTCTTTAGGAGTTGTGTAGATGTATTCTCATTATTAGTTATTACTGAAGTAGAGAGGAAATGATATCAGCAGATGTGCAGAGCTCTTATTCTCACTGAATACACTATTCATTTAGACAAAAAGATCATTTCTCAATTCAGATTGGAATATTCTAATTTAAGGCCTAAATCAGTGTGTCATAATCTCTGTGGAAACAAAGCTTTCTACTGTGTAGTAGTTGCATAAGTAATTCGTTTCACCTTGTAGAAACACAAATTGTAGATGCAAATGCTTCTTTTTCCATTTTCTCTTAAGAATGCTCTTAGAGATTTTAGCCAGTGACATTATTTATATGTTTTATAAAATTTAAAGTTCAACTTTCCTTACATACATTCTCATAAAAGTAGTAAAACTTAAAAATTGTTCTTGAGCTCACTTTCTTTTCCTAGTCAAAGTCAGATGAAAAGGATTGATTTACCCTTTTTACTCCTTAGGGTCTTAGTATTATCCTGTCTGTGCAAGGCACTCTAGCGGGGTGGTATGGTTTTTCTTTTCATTATTCATCTTTAGCCATTTATGTATTGTGCATATGAGTCCTTTGTCATTTATATATTTTGCAGATATCTTCCAATTTGGGGGCTTACCATTTTACGCCTTTACTCGGGTCTTTGGGTGAATAGAAATTCTTAATTTAAAAATCTAACTGCAGTCTCTTCTTTTTTTGTTAGTGCTTTTGTATGTGTGGTTAAGACATTTTTTGCTGCAGTGAAAGTAAAAATAGACAAGTGTGATTGCATCAAACCAACAGGCTTCTGCACAGCATAGGAAACAAATACTGTAACGGAATGATGAGACCACAGGTCATGAGATACATGAGAACCGAAAGCAAAACAACCCAAGAACCTCAAACTTAAACTACCAGGGACTTGCAAATGAAAGCCACAGAGAGCTGTCCCTGAATGCCTGTTCAGTAGGCTGTTACCAAAAAGATGAAAGACTGCAAATGCTGGCAAGGATGTGGAGAAAAGCGCTTGCTATTGGTGATGCTGTACATTAGTGTAACCACTTTGGAAAACAGTATGTAGATTCCTCCAAACACTGAAAATAGAATTACTGTCTGACTCAGCCATTCCGCCTGCTGTGTAGATAGCCAAAGGAGTTAGTATGTGGAAGAGATGGCTGCACTCCATGTTTATTGTAGCTTTACTCACAAAACCCAAAATAGGAAAATAACTGAGAAACCCATTGGCAGATGAGTGGATTAAGTAGATTGACACAGACACAAAGTGGATTATTATTCAGCATTTACAAAGCATGAAATTCTGACAGGTGTAATCACACATCTGTAATCCCAGCTACTTGGGAGATTGAGAAGAACGATCACAAGTTTAAGCCCTATCGGGGGCTTGGCCAGGTCCCCAGTCTCCTAAAATGAGTGTACGGCAAACACTTCAATAAAAGAGACAATGTGATATTATTGTGGGGTCCAGGAAGGTCAGAACTGTCTTGGAGCTAAGACAAAGACTTTTCTGGACAGCCAGTATTTATTCGGTTTCAGACAAATTCAGCAGGGGTTGTGAGGTGGGTGAAGGAAAATGAAAGGAAAAGCTGAGGTAAAGGTGGGAGACTGAGCAGGACCTTGAGAAGTTAGAACAAAGGCTTTTCCAGCAGTAAATTTTGCCAATTAAGAGAATTGATCTCTAAGGTTGGCAGTTTATAGCTCTGGAATAGGGAGTGTCAGCCTGTGTCCTTAGCTGCCTCAGCTGTGGTGATACCTTGTTTTTAGAGCACTGTGGTCAGCAATTTAACCCTTACATAGCCTGATCCCCAACAAAGCTCAGTCAGGGAAATTTAGGGACCCCATCGCAAAATAAAATGAAAAGGATGCAGCTCAGTGCTTGCCTAGCATTCACAAGGTCTTGGATTCAATCTCCAGTACACCCTGCTGCCCCCCAAAAGGAAATTTGTTCACCTATGATTACCCAGAAGAACAGAGAAGAGATTAATGCCATATGGTCTCACTTATATGTGGAGTCTAAAAATTCAACTCATAAATGAAGAAGATAGAATAGAGGCTACCAGAGACTTGGTGTAGGGTAGATGGGGAAAGGGGAGACTTTGGTCAAAGTTTTAGTTAGATAGGAGGATGAGTTCTGGTGATCTATTATACAGCATGGTGACTACAGTTATATTTCAAAAGAAATAGATGATTTTAAATGTTTTACCACTTCAAAATAACTGTTTGAGGTGATATGCTAAAAACGAAACCTTTGAGCCAAGCATGGTGGTGCATACCTATAATCTCAGGACTCGGGAGGCTGAGGCAGGAGGATCTCCTGGATCAAGGCCAGCCTGAACTACATAAGGAGACCCTGTCTCAAAGAAAAAAAAAACTTAGTGCTCCTCTTTTTTTGTTGTTTCATTTGTTTCTCTGATCCTCCACTCCCTTCCCCTCCCCGCCTCCCATCCTAATATGTTTGATGTTATTTTGTTTTGATGTATTCTTATAAATGTTTGTTGCTGTATATGCATATGTATTTTTAATTTATATAAATGATTCTGCCTTGTAAATCTCATTCTTTTTTCACTTAGCATATGTTTTTAAGATTCATCATGTTACTGTACTCCAGTTACCTCAAATATAGCACCTGCAACTGCCCGCTTTCCCTGTAGCCCTGGACAGACACTTCTGCACATGTCCCTTTCGGACCTTGCGAACAGGGCCCAGGCTTACTACTTCTGGGCTATAGGGTTATGCAAGTACAGGGATTTTTCACTTAACCCCCGTAATTGGTTCCTGAGCATCAGTTGCTGTAAGTGAAAATTTCAACCAGGAACCATTTCTATTTTTAATGGGAAAAATTACAGTTCATTATAAATCAGCTCAAAACCCTGAACCTATTTCCTAAAGCGTAACTGAAACTTATAAAACTATACGTAAATAAGTCTAGTATGTTACGTTGTAAAGGGCTTAAAACAAGCCGGCCTTGGTGGTGCAGTCTTACAATCCCCATTATCTGGGAGGCTGAGGTAGGAGGAGCATAAGTTCAGGTTCAGCCTGGGCAACTGGTGAGACTCTTATCTCAAAAGAAAAAAAAAAAAAGGACTAGGGATATAGCTTAGTGTATGGGCTCCAAGTTGATCCCCAGGGCCATTTTTCAAAAAAGTGCTTAAGACATCATTTTCCTGTCACTAAACAGTGCCATTAGCCAGTGGTTGTGTTAGTTGCGTAGAGGGTGGCTGGCCTCTCCCCTTCCCACCGCAAGAAGGTGGGGCGACCCCACGGAGCCTGGCGCCCCCTCTGCTGCAGCGCTGGACCCGGCGCTGACCAGAATGCTCCCACAGTTAGAAACACTGTGGCCTTCTGACAGATATCTTTGGTTTGTTTCCTGAGACTTCTTGCCCATTGATTTTTTAAAAACTGTGCTGAGGTTTTTTTTATTTTTTTATTTTTTTTTATTTTAAAGAGAAGAAAAAACAAATCAAAAAAGAACAAATTTTCAAAACAACATAATAGGAGGGTAACAATGGTTAACGCATATGTATTGTTATCTTTAAGTTAGTTATTCAGGATACCAGGTATTAGCATTCAGTTGTCCAAACATTATTGGCACAAACCTTACTCTTCAATGAACTAAGTAAAATTAGTAGTGTATCTGTCGTAACCATCTTATATATATATACAATTTTTTTTCCTTTCCTTTCTTTCTTTTCCCTATTCCCCCATCCCAGTCTCTCTTTCCTTTTGACCAGTTTCTTTTTGATTCACCATGTCTATTGTACATTTTGGATCTTATTTACTCTTTCAGTTTCTCATACTAGAGAGACAATACGATGCTTACACATGTGTGTCTGGTTTATTTCACTTATGAGTTATTTTCTCGAGTTGCATCCATTTACCTATAAAAGACTCCAGTTTATCCTTCTTTATGGCTGAATAGTACTCCATTGTATAAAAATACCACATCTTTCTTATCCATTCCTCAGTTGATGGGCATTTGGGTTGTTTCCAAGATCTGGCTATTACACATTGTGCTGCTATAAATATGGGTTGTGCTGAGTTTTTTTGAGGATATAAATATACATTTTTCTAGTATAAACATTAGACAACTTCTGGTCAAGATTTTACCTTTAAACCCTGAGGAAGAAGCAACCGTGGAAAAGGACATTTCCTTCAGGAAAGCTCCGATGACCCAGGCTGTCGCGGCTCTTGGCAGTGAAGGGCAGGCCGTGCTGGGCCTCAGCAGTCTTCCTCCTGGGATCAGCCGGCTCCACCTGCCCAGGATCCTCGTTCTCTGTTGATGCTGATTCTTTCCCTGTGTGCCTCTCTCCCTCAGAGTTTCTCCTCTGAATCCCCAATTCACTTTTCTTTAGGACATAAGAAAATGGTTTGTTCCTTGATTTGTTTTAAGAGTGACTTGAAGTTTAGAATTACACATAATTAAAAATAATCCAAAAAGAAGCATTAAAGAAACCAGTAGTGTTTTTTAAATGGCATAGGCCAATTGAGAGAATATTTGTGTAGCTCTTATGAAGACTGGAAGATGGGTTTAAGAGCTGGAAACTGCATTCAGAGGCAGGCGGGTGGGCGGGGGAGGAATGAGCAATTTTCTGGTAGTCTTCAGTCTGAAATTGCACTTTCCACCAGGAGTTGTGATGGGGATGAAGGGTTTCTTGTGGTCTAGAGCCAAAGCGCAGGGGCTTTGTGGATGGCTGTGCAGCCCCCTTTGGGAACAGTGGCTGTTCCTGATGGAGCACTGCCCTGTGTGCTTGTAACCCACTTACTTAATCCTTACAGCCACTGTCTTCCATATGAGGCTGGGCCAGTGAAGAAATTTACCTAACATCACACAGTTTATAGGGGGGAGGGGCCAGAGCTAAAACCTCCCCCTGCCCAACCTCTGAAATGCTGGAACTGTACAGTGATTGTAGATTATTCTGTTGTGTAGATTGTCATTCTTTAGGGTGCTGCCCTTTGGAGCTTATTAAGGTTCATTAGTTTAAATGGGAAACTTCAGCTAGCCTGTGTGGTCAGGATGGTAGGAGTGGTCAGGTAGGATGCAAGCACTGTAGAACCTTCTGAAACAAGGTTCTATCTGAATGGTTAATAAATATAAATATATGTGAAATAAACTCATCCCAGAGAGTCATGATTCTAATTTGTTAGTTGACAGGTTGGAGTATCCCCTTTCAATATCCAGATCATCCATGCCTGGTGGCCACAATTTCCCTCAAGGAGAGAGCTGAATAAATAGCATGGAGTTGTCAACCTCTGTTTCACGCTATCTAGTGCAGCCTGGAGACCCTCCTCCTCGGTCTATGGGTCTTGGAATAAGTGACCACTTCTTTTGGTGGGGTGTAGATTCTAGTCTGTCCTCCATGATGTCGTACCATGGAGTTCCACAATTGGATTCAAGGCCTCTCAGTCTCAGAAACATTTAAAGAGGTTCTCCTGGATAAGGTTTCCCTATAGGTGGCAATTATTGTTTTTATGGGTTGTTTTTGTTAATAAGTTTCAAAGGTAATTATATTTTAGCTTTTCAGGAAAACTTTGTCCATCATATCAAATATCTTAGGATGATATTTAAGAATTACCCTTTATACAGTATTTCAGGTTACAAAGTTAAAGGCTCTTAGTAGAGATTATTACCTTAGTGCTCTGAAAGAAACAGCTCTCTGGAGCCAGTCTTCAAAATGTCTTAAGATGTGTGTGCATATAAAATTACTTACAGTCTCATAGCCAGAATTTCTTAGAAAATCTTTCCTGTAGATATTTAGAATTTATTAGAAATTTTCTCAGTGTCAGGCTCTGTGTTGAACACTTAAAATAGTTCATTTAATCCAGACACTATTTTTTTGCCCAACTCCATGGGTTTGGGAAAAATATTACCTGAAGAGTTTCACCCTAGCATGCAATTTGGTTTTGGCATTCAGTCAGGGTAGTGTAGAAGGCTCTCAGTAAATATTTGCTATTTCAGTTGACTGAAAGGGAAATTAGGAACAAGTGAGGGGAGAAAAAAAGCAATGAGGGCCATGGATATGGATGTGGCATAGGGGAAGAGGACCCTGGGAAGCAGTCTTGAGCTTTGCCTTAGGGCAGATCTTGGTGCCATCTGGTGGGTGGGCCTGGAAAGGACCAAGCAGGACCAAGCAGACCGTTCCGAGGATGGCTTGCAGAGCTAACTCCAAATTCCCACCCAGCTCTGATAGCAGTCTGCAGTCAGAGAGCAAAACTCTAGTCTCCGAATCAGTGGATCTGATTGTGTCTTCCTCATCAAAGACCAGATCACTCTGCCTCCAAAAGATATCCCAGACTTGTTCACTCATCTCCATGGCAACTGCCAGACCAGCCACTGCCCCCTCACTTGGCCAGCTGCAGAAGCTTCCTTTCTGGTCTCTTTCTCTGTTTTCGAAGTCCAACCTCCACAGACAGCCGGTTTGTATTTTTAAAAACAAAAAGCAGCTACTGGGAGGGCTGAGACAAGAGCATCGCAGATTGGAGGCCAGCTTGGGCAATTTAGCGAGACAGTCTCTATTAAAATAAAGATTTTAGGGCTCAGGATGTAGCTTAGTGGCAGAGTGCTTCCCTATCATGTGATAGGCCCTACATTCAGTTCCCAGTGCCACAAAAGAAATCAGGTGGTACCATTTCCTTGTGTAACATCCTGTGGCTTTGTATGACACTCACATATGTTCCCCACTTCACTGTGCCCTCATCTTGTGACCCTATTCTCCATTTCCTCGAGCGTCCCCATTCCCACGGTGAGTGCTGTTCTTTGCCTGGTGCACCTCCCATTCCTTGTGCGGCTGGCTCCTCCTCGCTCATTATCTCACATTCCGTGTAGCTGCCACAGAGATGCCTTCCTTAGCCCTCTCAAAGCAGCAGCCCAGGGCTGTTGAGATGGCTCAGTGGCGTAAGTGCCTGCCTGGCAAGCATGAGGTCCTGAGTTCGACTCCCGGTACCCACATTAAAAAAAAAAAAGCAGCCCATCACTCCCTGTCACATTTCTACCCGTCTGTTTTCTGTTGACTCTCCAGTGCCTCCGAAACTATTTGGCACAGTGTGACTGTTCGATAAAGATTTGTCAGATGGATGAGTGCTGATTGCTGGTTCCTTGATCTTTTTTCAGCTAGATAAAGGTTAGAAGCAGGTGATGTTAACAAAGAATGTGAAAAGACCACAAGAATTGAGCCAGAACGGAGTCCCACTCCCCCCATCTGCTGCTAGCTCTATTTGACCATTCTGTTCTTAGATTCAGTTTCTTCAGCAAAAGTTAGTGAGCATACTTAGCTCCAGAGAAAGTACTAAACTGAATTTAGATATGAACGAAAACAAAGTGCTTAGCACATAGTAAGCACATTTTTCTATTAAAATTGGCTGTACCTTGTTGATAGTTACATTTTTTTCCTTCCTGCTACTTGAGGACAGGGTTAGAAAACTTCCTTTGCTCCCAGAACCTAGCAGCACAGTTGTTTTTTAACAGCAATAGGTGGTCCACAGATTCAGACTCCTCCACTCATAACAACTGGTGGCTCCTGACTCTTCCCCAGGCTTATCTTTCTGATTAAGTTATTCCTCTTTGCAAAGAGAGGAGGAGAGATGGAGACACAAACACAGACAAGATGGCCCAGGCAAGCCAGGAAGGACAGTATGGCTCAGGCCAAAATTGGAATTTATGTGTAAAATTAATGTGAATCGATCCCAGCAAAACTTTCTAATAAAGAGGATATAGGAAAAGATCACATGATTTGTTTTTGTAGTTCCTACTCTTAGCCTTTTCTTAAGCTTTCTTTAATGAAATAAAGTGTATACGAAATTAATCTGAAAACTGGAAGTGTTGTGTTATAGTACACTCACATATAAAGTTAGCTGGTATAATTTCTAGATAATATGATTGGTTCAAAAAGATTAGCTGTTGAGTGAATATTTTTTGAAGCCTACCATGTACCAAGCACTATTTTGGGTGTTGGGAAGGTAGCAGTAAATAAAACAAGTAAATCCCTGTTGTCATAGAACTTTACATTGTAGTGGAAGAAACAGTAAAGAAGATAAGTAATAAAATGTATACTATAATAAATGGTGGTGAGCACTTAGCTAAAAAGAAAGCAGGCAAGGCATAGGATGGTTGGGGGCATAGGAGTTTTGAATCAGGGAATTACAGAGTATGTCTCTTGTCTGCCACCGCTTACCTCACTCAAGACTTAACAGAGTAACTCTGGCCTTCTAGAATCACATCAAAATGGCATTAGCACACAGAAAATTACCTTAAACATTACAATGCAGACAGGCATCCTTAATATCTAATACTCTAATTTTATAGTCTTTTTTAAAACAGTAAATCTTAAATTCACAAATACTTTAAAATCCAAAAGAGTAAACTCAAGAACTTATATAATTAGTAATACCAGCCCTTGAACATACTATTTTTCTATATTATCTAAATAAAAATGTCAGTCGTTTTTTTGAAACTGAAAGATTAAATCAAAGCTGTTATTAAATTCATTTGAAAATTACTGTTTCTTTATAAATAAATTAATGTGAAAATAAGTTATTAAGAGGCTGTGACCTGAAGCATTAGGTCAGTTTGATTTTGATTTTCACACACACACAGAGAATAGAAGCAAGTAGTAGTTCCGATCCCCTCTCCAGCAGCTGGGAAGTTGTTTACTGTGAGGGCCACTGCTGCCCGGGCTCACTGGACAGTGTCATCAGACTTCCTGGGGTGGCAGTGGGGGTGGCAAGTGGTGGTCAGGCCATGCCAAGACCGCTCCAAAGAGGTCCTGGGAGCCAGATGTTCCCCGTAGAGAGGATGTGAGCTAAATGAAATTTAGTTAAGTAAATAAAGTAAATGTTTGGAGATAAAATGGACTTGCTGAAAAAGGAACATTTTAAAATAATGTTGCTAAAATTGCACTGTACCAAAAGTCATTGTATTTGATCTTTTATAAATGAATGTATAACTTCTTTTAGTTCTTAAAGCAAATGGTGAGTTATTTTTCCAAGTCGAGATCGTGAGGTTATCCTTTGTAAAAGTTATTTCATCAGCTTTTGACGCAGACCATGTGCGCAGGGTTGTTTCCCAGGAGGTGTGACCCTTTTGCCCTATCCACAGTTTTGTTCCTCAGCTTGTGACCAACACTAGACATTTTATATATTTTTCTCTGTAGTCATTAACACTTAAACAATTAATTAGTGCCTTTAACTTTTTCTCCTAATAGCTTCATTAAGTTTTTACTTTCTTAAACTTACTGATTCAAAAGCTTAGTATATTTATTTCTTATTTCATGATAAAAAAGATTTTAGACTGTGAATTTGCCTCTGAATATAATTTAGCAGTATCCTGTAAATTTTATTACATAATATTCTCACATATTATTTTTTAAGAAATGTGTAGGTATAGTTTACATTTCTCTCTTTGATTCAGCAGTTGTGAAAATTAAAATTTTAAAATTTTCTAGGTTCGGGAGATTTGTTATTTTTACTTAAATATATATATATATATATATATATATATTTTTTTTTTTTTTTTTTATGTGGGTACCGGGAGTCGACCTCAGGACCTTGCGCTTGCCAGCAAGCGCTTGTGCCGCTGAGCGATATCACTGGCCCTTTTTTTCCTTTATGTGGGTACCAGGGGTCGATTTCAGGACCTTGCACTTGCCAGGCAGGTGCTTATGCCCCTGAGCTATCTCACTGGCCCTAAACTTATATTCTTAATTTCTGTTTGCATATGGTTGAAGAGTAAAAACTACAATTTTTACTTTCAGGAATACATTGTAAGGTATATTTTTTTTACAATATTCATAAATATTTTTTCAGTATTAGGGATTGAACTGAGGGCCTGTGTATCAAGCTATACTGTATCCTCTTTTGATTTTTATTTTTAAAAATAAAGGCCCTTTTTTAGTTCTTTTTTTTTTTTTGTGGGTACTGGGGGTCGACCTCAGGACCTTGCGCACCAGCAGGCGCCCATGCCGCTGAGCGATATCAGCGGCCCTTTTTTTGTATGTGGGTTCTGGGAGTCGAACTCGGGCCCTCACGCTTGCCAGGCAGGCGCTTACACCGCTGAGCCATCTCACTGGCCCTAGTTTTTATTTTTTTATTTTTGGTGGGTACCAGGGGATCGACCTCAGGACCTCGCGCGCCAACAGGCACTTGTGCCGCTGAGCGATATCACCAGCCCCTTTTTCGTATGTGGGTTCCGGGAGTCGAACTCGGGCCCTCGAGCTTGCAAGGCAGGTACTTACGCCGCTGAGCCATCTCACCGGCCCGCAAGGTCTCACTAAGTTGCAAAGTTCCTCAGGGAAGGCGCAAACTTGTGATCCTCCTGCCTCAGCTCCAAGAGTGTTGTGATTCCACGTGTGCACCACCATGGCTCATAAATATTTTCTCCCTCTTTTTATTCGGGCTCTTTCTTTTTTTATTTTAAAGAGAAAAAAAGTAGAACAAAATATCAAAACAACATAATAGGGTAACAATGGTTAATACATTGCATGTTATCTTTAAATTAGTTACTCAGAGTACAAGATATCGGCATTCAGTTGTCCAAACAATATCAGGCTCTTTTTTTTAAAAAAAAAATTTACTTGATCCTTCAAAGCAAATTTCACTAGGGTCCTCTGTCAGAGGCTGAAACCTCAGTTCATGTAAAGTACCTGAGTGCTCCCTGACCACTGCTTTGGCTTGAGCGGCAGCAGCATCCCTGCTGTGGACGCTCTCTCTGCTTTCTCTTGTGAAACTGCCTGTACTGTAGAAGAGCAGAGGAAGGATTTTCCTTCTCCTTCTTCCTTCGCTTTCTTCTTCCTGAGCAGTTCCACTGTATTCTCCAAGCCCTAGGCCTCACTCCTTCCTTGTTCTTTCATTTACTCATTGCTTTAAACTTTGCTCATAAAAAACAAAAACAAAAACTCCCTTCAGTTGGTCTCTCTCAGTGCCTTTCCTTCTTTCATAGACCAGATCTGTGTCTGTGTCTAATGCCCTCCCTCCGTTGCTTGTGTGCCCACTGAGTAATCTTTCTGATTTTTTAAAAAATGTGGTTAAAGTACACATAACAAAGTTTACAACCATTTTTTGTAACCATTTTAAATGTACAGCTCAGTAGCATTAAATAAATTTACAACTGTGCTGCTGTCACCACCATCCATCTGCAGAACTCCTTTCATCCTGTAAAACTGAAACTCTGTGAAGCAGTGAAATTCCACATTCCTCACCCCTCACCCAAGACAACTAACTACCCTTTTACTTTCTTTCTCGATGATTTTGACAGCTCTTAAGTACTGTACCTCATATGCATGTAATCATAAAGAATTTATCTTTTCGTGATTGGCTTTTTTCACTTAGTATGTCCTTAATGTTCATCTGTATTATAGCATCAATCAGAATTTCCTTCCTTTTTGTGGCTGGATAATATTCCATTGGGTGTACTTTTTTGTACGCATTGGGGGAGAGACAGGATTGAACCAAGGGCCTTCCTGCTGAGCTATATCACTATATAAGCCCCTTTTTAAAAATTTTTATTTAGAGACAGGGTCTCATTAAGTCACTAAGTTGCCCAGACTGGGCTCAAACTTGTGATCTTCCTGCCTCATCCTCCCAGAATGCTGGAATTACAGGCATGTACTATCATGCCCGACTCATTTTGTACCTTTTTATGTGCCATATCCATTCATCTGTTGAAGATATGAGTTACTTCCTTATTTCAGCTGGTGTGAATAATTCTGCTGTGAACTTGGGTGTACAAATATCTGTTTGAATTACTGCTTTAGTTTCTTATTTATTTAGCAGTACTGGGGATTGGACCCAGGACCTTCATACTGAGATAAATTTCCAGCCCTTTTTATATTTTATTTTGAAACAAAGTCTTGCCGAGTTGCCCAGGCTGGCCTTGAACTTGTGATCCTCCTGCATCAGCCTTCTGAGTAGTTGGTGCTTTCATTTCTTCTGGGAATTCATCCAGAGTGGGATTGCTGGATCATCTGGTGATTTAGTCAGTGCTCTGCAGGCTCAACCACTGTTTTCCACGGAAGCTGTATCATTTTATATTTCTACCAACAGTGCTAGCAGCTTCCATTTTCTTAACATCCTTGCCAACACTGATTATTTGCTTTTTTTTTTTTTTTTTTAGCAGTGGCCATCTTTATGGGGGTGAGGTGATGTCTCACTGTAGTTTTGATTCACATTTCCCCCATGATTAGTGATATTGGACATCTTTTCATGTACTTATTGGCCATTTGTACATCTTTTAACAAATGTCTACTCGAGTCTTTGCCTATTTTTGGAGCAGGTTGTTCATTGTTGAGTTGTAGGAGTTCTCCAGATATGCTAGATATGAATCTCTTATCAGATGTAAGATTTTAAAATAGTTTCTCCCACTCTGTGGATTGCCTTTTATTTTTTTTAATTTTATTATTTTTTGTGTGGGTACCGGGGGTCGACCTCAGGACCTCGTGTGCCAGCAGGCACCCGTGCCGCTGAGCGATATCACCGGCCCTTTTCTCGTATGTGGGTTCCGGGAGTCAAACTTGGGCCCTTGCGCTTGCCAGGCAGGCCCTGGATTGCCTTTTAAACTCCATTGATACTATCTTTTGATGCACTAAGTTTTAAAATTTTGATGAAGTGTCAGTTTTTTCTTTCGCTGCCAGTGCCATCGGTATCAAGTCTAAGAAATTGTTGCCAAATCCATTATTGTGAAGCTTTTGCCCTATTTTCTTCTAAGAGTTTTATATTTTGCGTCTTACATGTAGATCTTCGATCCATTTTGAGTTCCTTTTTGAATATAGCTTTAGGTAAACATCCAGCTTCACTCTGAATGTAGATATGCAGTTTTCCCAGCACCATTTTCTGCAGACTGTCCTCTCCCCGACTGAATGGCTGTGGCACCCTTGTAAAAATCACTTGACCATTTATAGTCTATACAGTGTGTCTGTCTTTATGCCACTACCACATTGCTTTGATTACTATAGTTTTGTAGCAAGTTTTGAAATCAGAAAGTGAGTCTTATGGGTTTGTTATTTTTCAAGGTTTTCTTGAGGTTCCATATGAATTTTATGGTGGATTTTTATTTCTGCAAAAAAATCACTGAAATTTTAATAGGGATTCCATTCAACATGTAGATTGCTTTGGAGGTAGTGTTGATATTTTAGCTGGATTAAATCTTCCAATCCATAACTGTGGGATATGTTTCCATTTATTTATGTCAAGTATTTTATTCTTTTTGATACTATTACAAGTGGATTTTTTTTTTGCAATTTCCTTTTTGCATTGTTCATTGTTGGTGTATAGTAATGAATTTGATTTTTGTGTGTTGCCTTTGTATCATGCTACTTTGCCGAATTCATTTATTAGTTCTAATAGGATTTTTGCAGAATCTTTGGGGTTTTCTACATATATGATTATGTCACTTAAGAACATAGGTAATTTTACTCCTCCTTTTCCATTTTGGGTGCCTCATTAGTTTTCTTGCCCTGTAGTTCTGGTTAGAACTTTCAGTGCTGTGTGAATAAAAGTGGTAAAAGCAGGCTTTTTCTTTCTTATCTTAGAGGAAAAGCTTTCAGTCCTCACTATTGAGTATGTTTTCATAGATAGCTCTTACTGTTTTGAGGTAGTTCCCTTCTATACTTAGTTTGTTGAGTATTTTTCATCACGAGATGTTGAATTTTGTCAGTTGCCTTTTCTGCATCACCTGAGATGATCATGTGTGTTTTCTCTTCCGTTCTGTTAATGGGTATATTATATTGATTGATTCCCAGTAATAACTCTTATTGAAAGGTATATAACCTTTTAATATGCCGCCGAATTCAGTTTACAGTATTTGTTGAGAACTTTTGCATCAGTGTTCTTAAGGGGATGTTGACCTGTAGTTTTCTGGCAATGTCTTTGCCTAGCCTTGATAACAGGTAATAATGGCCTCATAGAGTACATTAGGAAGTAGTCCCTTCGCTTCATTGTTTGGAAAGTTTTGAGGATTGGTATTTATTCTTTAAGTGTTTGATAGACTTCACCATGAAGCCATCATATCTGTTGCCTTTGTTTAGGGGATCATTGATTATTGACTCAATCTCCTTACTAGTTTTAGATCTATTCAAATTCTGTTTCTTTGTGACTTAATCTTGATAGGTTTTATGTTTCTAGGAATTTGCCCATTTCATCCAGGTTATCCAGTTTGTTGGGAGTACAGTTGTTTGCGGTACTCTCTTGTAACTCTCTTTCTGTAGCCTTGGTAGTAATGTCCCCACTTTCAGTTGTGATTTTTTTTTTTTTTTCTTTTCTTTTCTTTTTGAGACAGAGTTTCACTGTCAGTTCAGGCTGACCTTGAACTCACTTTGTAACTCAGGCTGGCCTCAAATTCACAGTGATCCTCCTGCCTCGGCCTCCCAAGTGCTGGGATTACAGATGTGTGCCACCACACCTGGCTCAGTTGGGATTTTAATAATTTAAGTCTTCTCCCTTTTTTTTTTCTTAGTCATCCAGCTAAAGCTTTGCCATTCTGTTGATTTTTTTTCCTAAGAACCAATTTTTTGGTTTCATTGATTTTTCTGTTGTTTGTTCTCTCTTTCACTGATCTCTACTTTTATCTTTATTATTTTCTTCCTTCTGCTAGCTTTGGGTTTAGTTTGTTCTTTTTCTAGATCTTTAGGTTATAAAGTTAGTTTGGTAACTTGAGATCTTTCTTATTTTTTAGAGTAAATGTTTATAGCTATAAGCACTCTTGACAGCCCTTTGCTGCTGCCCATTTTAGGTTCGCACATCTGTGATCAAAACACAGATCCCTGATATTTGTAGGATGAGGTCCTTTTTGCCCATCGTGGCTCTCACAGGTTGTGTTCAGGTTACTGCAGGAGTGCATGTGTAGGCTGCGGCAGGGTAGCCACTTGCCATAAGAGCCAAAATTGACTGCAGTTTACTGCCCAGTCCTCCTCCTGCAAGTCGCAGCCTCTACAGACCCCAGAGTTCCCCAAATGGTTACATTAGACACAGTCTGCCAGAGCAGGTGGAGGGATTCCCAGTGCTTCTCACTCCACCATATCCCCCTAGATCTGTCTTTTTAGACGTTCCTGGGGCTCTTGGGCCATCTTCTCTTCAGAAACTGGCTTTGGATCCAGCTGTGCCTCTCAGTATGAGGCTGGCCCACAGGTCCACAGCCCAAGAGGACGGGCGGTGCCAGCAGCTGTCTGTTTTCTACCTTCTCACCAGATCCTCTCCCTCAGTCTTGGGTCTAAAAGAGTGATGACCGTCATTCTTCTTACGTCTTTTAAGAGAGAAAATTATTACAAAAGCAAATCAGAAAGCTATCCAGAGGCCTGTGATCAGTGGACCTCATCTTCTCAGTTAGGATTATATGTGGGTTTCCCATCAGCTTGTTAAATTTTTATGTTTATTCCCTCCTCCCTAAGCAGATTTTGTTACATGTGCTTTGAGAGGAGAGATGGGAGTTGGGCAGCCAGGAAGGGAACATTTTCTTGGAGTTTTACAGATCTAGTTCTTCCCTGGCTGTTCCAGGTACGAGTCACACCATCACTCCGTGGGGCAGGGCAGGGAACTCCTTCAGTGCATACAGAATCTCAGGGCAGATAGCAAGGTGTGTCTCTATGATGCCAGGATTCATTACCTGGGGAAGTGCAGCCATTACCTTTTTCCTCCCCGGGCTCCTTTTCACAGAGACTGACCAAACCTCCCTAGCGATGTTGGTGTGTAGCACTGGGTGTGGAGCTAAACAGGTGGTCTTTGCCAGCTGTGTGGCCTTAGGTTCCCAACTGTAAATTCTCACCACACTGCTGTGAGGATGTAGTGAGCTCACATATGTCCAGCTCTTGGCACAGTGACCAGAACATGCTTACCAGGGCTTACCCTGGGTTGGTGTTAGGGTTACTGTGACTCGCTGGTGTTTGGTTATGACATAGCGTTTTAGTGTCATATGGATAAGCACCTATTGATAAGAACTGTTGCACTCCTCTGAAAAATGAAGTGTCCACTAGTTCTGAAAGAGGTTTCTTTGACTCTGATATCCCATGGTTCTGACTGCTGGATTGCATTATTCATGTGCCATTTTGTAAGATTTAATCCTCCACCAGGAAAAAAATTGGAAATAAGCACAGAGGGAACCAAGCTTTATTTGGTATCTACTATTTGGGGGCTCTTTATATTGTAATCTAATCTGATCTTTGTAACAAATAAAAAAATTGAGACCAAGAAAGGTTGAATAATTCCCTTAAGGTCACACACACCTAGGAAAAGGCAGTTCTGAGATCAGATTCATTTTACTTCTTTCCTGCTTCTGCTTTTCTTGGGGTTTATAAGGAGATCCTTGGATTCCCCTTATGTATTTCTCTATTTACTTTATGTAATTTTTTTCTAGAGTATTTTATTTTCATCTATGGCACTAAGTAGAGAGAAAAATTTAAAGAAGACCGTCTGTCCATTTTTAAGCAAATCTCTTTCTTACAGGTAGCAGTAGCCGATGTGCAGTTTGGCCCCATGAGATTTCATCACGACCAACTTCAGGTACTAATGAACCAGGTTACAGTCAACACCCATTGACTTTTTTTAAAGTATATATGCATGGGAGAGGAGGCCTAAAATTATATATTTAAAATATTTAAGTCTTCTAAGATAATAGTATTACGTCAATGTTAAATTTCTTGAAACTTGATAGTAAGGGCTATAGTTATATAAGAGAATGTCCTTTTCTCAGAAATGCACATTGAGGTATTTGAAGGTAAGGACTTGTCTGGAACCTGCTTTAAGTTGGTTCAGCAATAAAGAAAAAATATTTAGTTGGCTGTGTATACACATGTATGTTCAAAGAGAGAAAGCAAAGCAAAGGTGGCAAAATGTTAACTGATGAGTCTAGAGGAAGGGTATCCAAGTGTTCATTGTCATTCACAACTTTTCTGTAGGCTTAAAATTTTCCATAATTAAAAGTTAATACATAGGCTTCTCTATATTGCTGAATCAGCTCTATTAGAAAATATCTATTATTTGTCTAGTCCAAAATATGAGAGAGAGAAAATACCCAATTGTCCTTGGGAGGCTGAGGCAAGAGGATCACCATAAGTTTGAGGTCAGCCTGGGCTAGGTAGTGAGTTCAAGGCCAGCCTGAACTACACAGTGAGACCCTGTATCAAAAAAAAAAAAAAATACTAAATTGCCCAAGTTATTTGGGGCTTCCTGCATACACACACACACATTTACTATTACATGTTTTTAAATGTGAAAAGGGCTGACTCAAGTGTATGCTCTTATTTCCTTGGATTTGTGGTGTGTGTGCTATGAGTAAACATAAAAGAAGTAAGCCTTGGGGAAGAGGCTGTTTCCTTTGTATTCAGTCTCATAGGCCACTCCACCTCCACCAGACCCCTGTTGCCCCGCTGGGGAACCTGGCTCTGAGGAGGTAGAACAGAGGTGCTCCTTAGCACCTTTGGCTGGACTGGGGAGAGAGGCGTAATTCCAGACCTCCCAGATTCAGACCAGGCCCTGGGACGGCCAGCCAGTGTCCTAGGCATCAGTGCGGACACTACTTCCTCTACCTGGTATTGTACCTGGGTCACTTAACTGGAGGACTTTGAAATGTAATGTTTTGGTCTACTCTAAATCTTTGCTTTTATCGTCAAGGTGATTTTTTTTTAACTTGGAGGAATTTAGTAAATTTTTGAATGAGAACATTTAAATACATTATATAAAGGATTATATTTTCTAGTAGTTTCACTGAAATACTAGCATTTGTCATCTAGGTATGTTCAGTTAACTTTCTGTTTTCTAAAATACTTATTTGTATGTTTTAATGGATTCGGTTTTTTTTTTTTTTTTTTTTGTGGGTACCGGGGGTTGACCTCAGGACCTCGCGCGCCAGCAGGCGCCTGTGCCGCTGAACGATGTCACCGGCCCTTTTTTCGTATGTGGGATCCGTGAGTCGAACTCGGGCCCTTGCGCTTGCCAGGCAGGCGCTTACACGCTGAGCCATCTCACCAGCCCTGGATTCAGTTTTTTTTTTTTTTTTTTGTGGGTACCAGGGGGACGACCTCAGGACCTCGCGCGCCAACAGGCACCCGTGCCACTGAGCGATATCACCGGCCCCTTTTTCGTATGTGGGTTCCGGGAGTCGAACTTGGGCCCTCGCGCTTGCAAGGCAGGCGCTTACGCTGCTGAGCCATCTCACCGGCCCTGGATTCAGTTTTAAGATAAAAAGCTTTAAGTCTTTCTTGAATTCTACCAGTGGGTTTACTAGCAAAAGAAGTACATGATCCAAGTACTTGGACTTTGAGTTTATAAGCAGATAGAAAATAAAACAGCCAGGCATGGTGGCACACGCCTGTAATCCCAGCACTTGGGAGGCTGAGGCAGGAGGATCACTGTGAGTTCAAGGCCAGCCTGGGCTATGTAAGCTAGTTCAAGGTCAGCCTGTACTACATAGAGAGACCCTGCCCCCTCCCCCGCCAAAACAAAACAAAACAAACCAATAAAAATAACACTCATTTGGGGAGCTGAGTGATAACGACCCTGAGTTATGTGAGGGAGAAGGATTCGAACAGACAGATTGCTGTATTCACATCTGTGTCCTTGCCTTGAAATATTTGGGAATTTTCTGTGAATGATGAAGAAGTGATAGTTCTAACAACATATATATATATATATATATATATATATATATATATATATATTTTTTTTTTTTTTTTTTTTTTTTTTAAATATTAAGGTGTCCATGCTCTTTTGATTCAGGTACTTTTAGTGTTTACCAAAGAAGATAACCAGTGTAATGGATTCTGCAGGGCATGTGAAAAAGCAGGGTTCAAGTGCACAGTCACCAAGGAGGCTCAGGCTGTCCTTGCCTGCTTCCTGGACAAGCATCATGACATCATCATCATAGACCACAGGAATCCTGGACAGCTGGACGCAGAGGCACTGTGCAGGTGAGCACAAGACTCAAGCCTAAATAGTTTCATTGGCATTTGTGACAATAAATGCAGCCTGTAAACTTGTTAAGTTGAATCAGTCTCTTTCCCTATACTGTATGTAAATGAAGCAAGACATTAGAACCTCATTTCAAGGATTAATCTTTATTTCTTTTTCTTGCTTTGCTTTATTTTGTTTAAAGAAGTAGAAAATGGGCCGTTGAGATAGCTCAGTGGCATAAGCGCCTGCCTGGCAAGTGCGAGGTCCTGAGTTCAACTCCTGGTACCCACATATGAAAAAAGGGCCGGTGATATTGCTCAGCGGCACGGGCACCTGCTGGTGCGTGAGGTCCTGAGTTCAACCCCTGGTACCCCCCCACACACAAAAAAGTATGAATGAAAAACATTATGGATTAAGACGAAAGCCAGCCAGTATTTAATTAACTACAACTATAATCTGCATACTACAGTAACAAGAGTTATAATTTTCCAGATTGTTTTTAAAGTATTAATAAAAATTTCAGAATCATCCTCTAATATCAGATAAATATACCTTATTTATAAATACATGCACAACATTAAAGAATTCTGGGTTGCAGACATGAATCTAAGAAAAGTGCTTTTTAAAATTAAAGAACATTATTTGCTGCTGATATATCCAAGGCAAAATAAAGTACCCATTTAATAGGGCAAGACAAATCATAACTTCAATGGAATGTAAGATTTTATAACAGTAATTTAAGGATATTTAAAATCTTGACTTTTAGCAGGTAGAAAAGATTTAAGCCAAACATAATGAGTTAAAAATTAATGTGGCAAACAGATAACATCATATCAAAGGGTTGTTTGCAGGGTACTTGGTGATTTCAGTACATGCCTGTGTCCTTGATGGTGAGAGCCTGCATTTCTGGTAGTCAGACCAGGTTGCTTTTACCTGAGCGTGATTGGCCACCAGTAGAATTTCCCCTCTGGCCTTGATGTGGTACCTGGAACGCTGCCTGTGTTCCTCACCTGTTTCAGTCTTGTTGACTTTGCAGTAGGCTGTTATCACCGTAGCCAGTATTTGTTTGACATGTCATCTGGCAAGTCACCTAGCACAGACACAAGGGATACCCTGCTGAGAAAAATGGAGAGAGCTCCGGCTAGGATGGAGGGAAACCCAGCTTTTCCTTCAACCAGTTGCTTGGCTGTGGGTAACACTCTGGCCTTCTCTGGAGCTGTTTTATCTTAACTGTAAACTTGGAGCACATGCTTTCCAAGATCCTGTCTCTCTGTAACATTTAATGGATATCACTCAGAGGAAGGGAAGACAATATCTAAGTTGGGTGATGTTTGAGAATCGATATAGCCGTCTTGGTGGAATGCTCAAGGCAGAAGTATCTAAGGAGGGCCAGAGGGCCGCCAAGGTAGATGTGGGGCAGAGGGTGGGAGGAGATGCTGAGGAGAGCTTGGCCTCTTTCCCAGTCTTATCCAGACCCAAACCTAGCCACAGCTGTGTGCTGGACAATGGAAATTTATACTCATAAAGATAACTCTGCCGAATCATTCTGTGTTATAAAAGAAACATGAAATTGTATTTGTTATACTCCACTTTTTTATTGCACTAAAATATATATAACATAAAATTAGGCTCCACTTTTTAAGCGGAGAAAATATACTATCATTATACATTTTAGGAATATTCTAAACATATGGGGGCTAATGCACTTAACAAGTTTTTATTGAGCCCTGTATAAGAGAATTTTATAGACCAAAAGTAAATAAAATGAAGCTCTTGTCTTTTAGAATCTTATAAATTAGTGGAGCTGAAGTATTTAAATGAAAAGGTAATGTTACATAAAACTTGGTCAAAAGCATACAGATACCCAGTTCCATATGTATGAATCCATTCTCTCATGGAAATGACTGTTCCATAGAATTGTAGCATAAAGAACGGGAACTGAGCTGCTTAACATTGGCTCTAGAGCAGCACAGGGTGTCCAGGGTGCATCTGCTCTGCACTGGGGCCAGGGCCTCCCCGAGGGAAATCCTGAGTTTCACAAGTTCTCCTTCATGTTGAGCCCAATGCTGTCCAGATTTGGATTGCTGGAGTGGGTCTGCTCTCCTCCCCAGAATGAACTGCTAACATTCAAGGGTAGGAATTGTGCTCTGCCAAGGTATCTTCTCTTTGCTGAACTGAGCACATCCTCACTGCCAACAGAACTGTCTCACAGTGAGGGGTTTTGTATTCCAGCTCCATTGAGGTGCCTGGACTTCAGAAGACCCTCTTCCAGTTCGCGGCTCTTAGCAGGATGGCTGCAGAGTGGAAAAGCTCACATAGGTTTTGATGGAGCCGTGAAAGCAGACAGAGCTGTCCCTCCTGTCCCCAGTGCCAGCCGGAGAGCAGACCTGTACACACATGGACCCTGGTCACATTGCTTTCCCGATGGCCATGGTGCAGCCCTAGCCAAGAATCTCGTCTTTATGCTACTCTGTTCTCCTGAATCATGTTCATCTTCTTTGGTGACTTGAGTGTGGGGTTTGGTGTCTTTGTGTCATTCATAGTGAGTCTTCCAGAGGCAAGAACAGGCATGGTTTATTTTCCTAAGTCAGACTGTGGTCCTTACCTGGTTTATCTTCCTTAAGATCATCCCTAGAAGATGTATATTTCTTCATGTAACCCCTGCAGATTCCTGCCCCTTCCCCAGGCTTGCTCTCTCCCCAAAGACCTCCATAGCCCTGAGACCTCAGCCCTGACCAAGCGCTGTCCTTTTCATCTCTTTGGGAGGAATACCTATGGAGATACCTAATCAACACTGGTGGCCTGTAAAGGGTTTTTTCCTTTTTCTTTGTGCTACTGGAGGTTGCACCCAGGACCTTTGCACTGAGTTGCATCTCCAGCCCTTTTTTAATTTTTTTTTTTTTTTGGGTACCGGGGGTCGACCTCAGGACCTCGTGCGCCAACAGGCACCCGTGCCGCTGAGCGATATCACCGGCCCCTTTTTCGTATGTGGGATCCGGGAGTCAAACACGGGCCCTCGCGCTTGCAAGGCAGGCGCTTAAGCCGCTGAGCCATCTCACCGGCCCCCTTTTTTAATTTTTAATTTTTTTTTTTTTTTGTGGGTACCGGGGGGTCGACCTCAGGACCTCGCGCGCCAGCAGGCGCCCGTGCCGCTGAGCGATATCACCGGCCCCTTTTTTGTATGTGGGATCCGGGAGTCGAACTCGGGCCCTCGCGCTTGCCGGGCAGGCGCTTAAGCCGCTGAGCCGTCTCACCGGCCCCTTAATTTTTAATTTTAGACGGGGTCTTGCTAAGTCACTAAATTGCTCAGGTTGGGCTCAAACTCATGATCGTCCTGTCTCATCCCTCTAGTGTCTGCAGGCATGTCTGCATGCAAGGCTCTATACCTAGCCAAAGGTTTTCCATCAATTGCTGACCTGTCCAGATGACTAGCATTCGCCTGTCTCTTGCTCATTGCACCCTTGTGGGTGCCTTATTGAAGGCTATGTATTTCCAAATCCAGCAGTTCAGGACCTCAGCTTTGTGTGCCTTACTCCTGACCACTGCATTTGATACTAAGCTGTGTAGATGAATAAGACGGGGTTCTTGCTTCTGAGGAACTAATTGTCTAGTTGAGGGGTATCTTTGTCTTGTGCTGGTGCAACAAAATACTTAAGACTAGGTAATTTCCTTTTTAACTGATACATAAAATAAAACTTATACCTATTATTGGGGTACCATGTATGTTAAATGCATGCCTATATTGCAAATATTTAAACCAGGTTATTAAACATATTTATCTCCTCAAACATTTATCATTCCTTTATGGTAAGAATTTTCAAATCTTTCCTTGTAGCTTTTTGAAATGTACAGTACATTATTGTTATCTGTAGTCACCATACTGTGCAGTAATACACAGAGTGTCATGTGAGACTAGGTAATTTATAGAGAACAGAAATTTTCTTATAGTTCTGGAGGCTGGGAAATCCAAGATCAAGGCACGAGAGGTTCAGTCATCTGGGAGGGATGTATCCTCTGGAACAGTGGAAAGCTATGTGAAGTCTCTCTTGTGAAGACTTTAATCCTAATTTCTAGGGAGGAGCCCTCATGGCCTAAACACATTTTAAAGACTCTACCTCGATACTACCACATTGGCAACACCTAAATTTTAGAGGATGTATTGGTCACTGGGACAAAAATCCTGCAATTTAAGGAGGGGAGGATTATTTTGGCTTGGGTTTCAGAGGGTTCAGTCCGTGATTGGCTGGCTACAAGGCAGAAATGGCATGCAGAAGGGCCTGGCAGAGGACAGCTGCTCACCCCACTGCAACCAAGAAGCAGAGCTGGGGAACAGCGTGGAGAGGAAGGGGCCAGGAACCAGATATTCCCCTAAGTACACACCCTGAGACCCACCCAGACAAACCCAGAAGCATGCTTTACCAATCCCCAGATGACAGTCGGGATGAATGGTCACTGAGGACAAGCGGTGACTTCAGTACAGGCTCATGAGCACCCACACAAGAGGTTTATACAGAGAGCTTTGAGTGCCTGCTTGGTCAGAGAGGGCTTCACAGAGGATGTGTGGGGTGAGCAGAAGCTTTGAAAGTAGAAGCAGCAGCATGAGCAGGAACAGACAGGGCTTTGGCTCCTCTACTCGATGTGCATGGCTGCTGGACAGGCAGGTGTGGAGTGTAGCACAGACAGGAGCTGGATCACCAAGGCCTAGTGTGCTGAGCCAGAGGTGTTGGACTCTGTCCTATCGGCAGTCACTACACTGATACATGCGGTGCAGGCAGCACCCAAAGCAGAATGGGAGATAGGAGGCTGTGGGTAAGAGATGGAGCTGAGGCAAAGCAGTAGCTGTGGCCTGGCAGAGGTTGCCTTGCGCAGTTGCTAGTACCAGGGCCTTTTCCCGCTTTCCTATGGAAAGACCCAGGGAGCTAGTAAGAGATAACATTTGACCATAGCAATAAAGAAACAAAGATCATAGATATGTCCAAAGCTGGGAGGACAGGAAGGGAGAGGGACTCCCACTGTATTTGTGGGACTGGGGAACCAGTGGCCCTACAGGGAGGCAGTGGGAAACGCTTTGAGACTCTCCCTCTGTTCTGCTCAGCCCGGGATGCCGGAGCTCCACTGACTGGAGAAGCAGATGGCGGAGGCCCAGCTGAGCAGCAAGGCCTTTGAGCTGGCCACAGGCCTGTGCTCCAGTCCCTGCCATCCCTGTACCCCTTTGTCCTTTACTTTTATCTTCCATTTAGAAACCCGGGACGAGTTAGAGCCATATTAGACAGAGCCATAGCTTTTCCTTCCATGTGATGGGAAGGGGCAGAGGCGAAAGGAGCCTGAGAGCCATCCTCCACATACCGCAGTTTCAGAGCCACAGACTACATCAGTTGTTTGAGAATCAGCATGGACTTTTGAGAACCAGAGCGAGCAGGCAGGAGCCCATTCAGTGCAGCAGATGCCTGGTGCCTGCGGACTCACTCCCCACGCCTCACCTGCACCTGCTCCCAGCCCTTGGCAGAGGAAGGCTGCTGACGCCTTGGGTCTAGAGCGGGGTTTGAGGCAACAGCTGGCCCTCTGTCGGCCACTCCCTCATGGGGGAGTGAGCAGGTGAAGAAGGGAGCCTGTGAAGAGCTGCCTCGGCACAATGGAGGGGAAAGAGTAGCACAAGGACGAAGAAAATGGTCTTTTAAAAGATATAGGCGGAGGGGTTGAAGGGAAGGTAGGGGAATGGGAAGAAAAAAAAAGAATCAAGTTATATCAAGTACAGGTACAGAATCTCTATGATGAATGTGATCATTATGTATATCTAAAATGTACCAATAAAAATCTGATTGAAAAAATAAAATTTAAAAAGACATATCTTTAGTACACATATGCCACTCTGAAGAGGTGAAGAAGTACTCCTTCGTGCTGCAGGGACAGGGTTCTGTAATGAAAGGGAACACTTCATAAAGGAGGTGGAGGAAACACTGCATGGAAACTCAGGTGCAGGAACAGAATTAAAATCCAAATTGGGTGCAAAAGCAAGTTTGAGCTCAGTTCCACTTTCATATAATTTCTCAGTTTACCCTGGTCTGTGGATCCTTTACCATTGCAAATTCCATCCTTTTCCATCTGAAACTCATGCCACATGACAGAGATCAGTAGCAAAGTACCAATAATGGAGTTGTGCTTTTGTAAAATTGAACTCTTTAAAGATCTTCACTGTGGGAGGCTGAGACAGGAGGATTGTGAATTCAAGGCCAGCCTGGGCTACATAGCAAGATGCTGTCTTAGAAAACAAAACAAAAAAAGAGCGTTGCTGTGTTCATACCATAAGCCTCCCTTGTGTGGCCTTTTTTCCAATGCTTTCCCAGGCCATCATCAGACGTATTTGTAGTTGCCTATGTAAGTTGAGACTGGTGGTTGCTCCCAGTATCCATTTCTGTTTTTTTTTTTTTTTTTGTGTGGGTACCGGGGGTTGACCTCAGGGCCTCGGGCGCCAGCAGGCACCTGTGCCGCTGAGCGATATCACCGGCCCTTTTTTCCTATGTGGGTTCCAGGAGTCGAACTTGGGCCCTCGCGCTTGCCAGGCAGGTGCTTACGCCGCTGAGCCATCTCACCAGCTCTCCATTTCTGTTCTTTTTTGTAGTAACAGATGCTACATCCCGCACAGCTGTCAAAGTTCTCTGGGGGAAGGACAATGAGAGGATGGAGACATAAAGATAAGAGACTAAAAGCTGAGGTCAGGTGGAGCCCTCTCTCCTGATGGGAGGAAAGGAACTGCGCAACCAAAGCAGTGCGTTTATTTATACATTTAGCAAGTTGGTGTCACCGTGACACCCCTTTGCCTAGCAACCCCATTGTTTGGATTGCCTTGGGGCTAGGTGTTGTCTGGGCTGGAGCAGCTTGTTTATGTAGCCCACCTTGGACGCTGGCCTTGCCTCGCCTCCACATGTGTGATCAATTTCCAGCTTCAGCAGCTCCCCACAAACAGAATTTCTGGTCGTTGTTGGGCATATGTCCACCTAGAAAACGTATTGTATTCCATGGCTTTTCCTGCTGCTTGGCCAGTGGAACTATACTTTCACTTTAGGTACCCTCACAGGTAGGGCACACGTCCTGTTTCCTGCTTCCTGGCATGTAGAAGTTAAGCATCTGTCGGCATCTGTTGTATCTTGGGCCAGGAGGAAGACCCCGTGTATAGGCAGCAGAGGAATACGCAGTGAATGGGGCCAGGCTCCTGGCTGCATGGAGTCCCATGGCAGCCCTGGCGCCGTCACCCTGTATATGTCACTCTGTGTGAGACAGGTGGGCACGTGGAAGCCACTCTTCTTGGGGTTTTCTTCACGTGTAGCAGCGCATGAAGCAGCGTGGTTTTTAGAGTGCTCGAGTTGCTGCAGGACCGTGCCCGTCTCTCTCCAGACCTTCTTGAAGTCTGCCTCCCTAATGTGTATGTTTTGACTGTGCCAAGTCAATTCTGTCCTAGTGCTCACGATTCTAAAGCAAGAGTGTTATTTTTTAAACCAGGTTCCTGACATGTCCATTTTTATAGCCACTTTTTGCTCTTAGGCATTAGAAAAAGTCAAGAATACACTTCTGACTTTTTACACAGCTTCTGAGCTCCCTTGAAGGCTTTTTCCCCCCGCAAGCATGGTCTTCCCTTCTGTTGCCTTAGCCCTGTGCCCCGCGTTCCCTTATCACCAGTTCTGGGTCAGGCGACCAAAGCACCTGCTGAGATCTTCTGCCTGGTGGCCTGTGTGCCACGACACCACTCAAGTATGTTTTTCTTCTGAAAAGCTGAGCGCTGGCTTGAGGTGGCTGGCCACATATTTAAATCTCCCTTTCCTTGTCAAATCTCTGTGATGCGATGGAAACATACACACCAGAAGAGACTCAGTGTCTCTAGAGATCACAAAAGTACCATTTGTGAGTTCATGTCCCTTATTCCCTGTTTGAGATTAGTGCCAGGGAGAACCTAGTCACCAGGAGTGCACCAGGGCCACACTGGTAACCCTCAGAACTGAGCCGTCCTCCCGGGGCCCTTGTGCAGGAAGTGGAGCCTGGCTCTTCTCCAGGCAGGAAGACCAGGGTTGGACAGCTGTTAGGAAGGACCCTTCAGTAGAGCCATGCAGTGCCTGAGGGTTGGCCCCCACTGGAGAGGAGTAGAGTGGGCACTGGGAAGAGCAGGAGTGCTCAAGAGAGGGAGAGAATGAAGGAGAGATGAGCTATGTGTCTGTGACAGGGACTGCTGGTCCAACAGCTGCCTTTCTATTCCTGAGCAATTAACTCTTCCATTCCAGGCCCAGGGCCCAGGGCTGCATCTGTTGCTGGACTCAGCCCTTCCTCAGCCCAAATGCCCTAAGGCAGGGGACAGGAAAGAGCACTCTCTGCCCACTCATTTTCACGTAGTCTCTGACTCCATTCATCCTGCACTGGTCCATTTTGGTAGTTCAGAGTTCATGAGGATTCATATGGTCTGCAAAGCCCCAAATATTTACTCTCTGGCCCTTTATAGGAAAAGCTTGCTAACACGATGCATCTTTCTTAGGCATCTCATATGATTATGTTTTGTACCATTTTGGGGAGAATTGGGAAATAGTTATTTTCTGTGGTCGGTGATTCAAAAGTGGTTCTATTTCCTGAACTAACTGCGTTCATGCTGCTAGCCCAGCTGAAGTTACGTGATCAGCCCATCTAGTCTCCGTCCCGTCCTGGACTTGTTCTCCTGAGGCCAGCACACTTCTCCTTTGCCCGGGGCTGTCTGGAAATGGTCCTCTCTGTTCCCCTGCTGAATCCCTCTCCAGTGTGTGTCGTCTTCCTCTGTCTGGGGCTGAGTTCTTTCCTCTCTAGCAGCCTGGATCTTCTCCAGACCGCTCTGCTGTCTTCCCCCAGCGGAGGAAGAGTTTAGGACTTTTCTTCCTTCTCCGCCTCTGTGTGGCATTTATGTCTGCTCTCCTTGACCTTCCCGCTATGTCTTTGTGCCCCGTGGTCTCTGGAACGGCTTCTCCCAAAGGGTTGTGAACCCTCTCGAGTGGGGCAGAGCCTTCTGCTCTTCACCAGGCCTCTGGTCTTCACATCTTTTGGCAGGGTCGATTGTCTTCTAAGTACTAACTTTACCTTGCAGTTCCTGCTTTGGGGTGTGTGGAGGGTACTTTTGCCTCCACTTTTCCTAGGAACTCTTCATTCTTTGCGCTGCTGAGAGTACAGAGAGGAGCTGGCCCTTGAGCTCCTGCATGGCCATCAGCCTGTGGTCACACACATGGCCTTGCATCTCCCTCCAGCGGGAAGAGACAGAGCTGTGACCCTTTTCATGTAAGCACGAAGTAGGGAGAGTTCTGCACCTGAAGCCGCCTAGGTTAATGAAGACCGGAACAGAGAGGCAGCACATCAGTCACCTCAGTTAGGTGTGCACTCAGATGCTGTGCTTGCTGATTGCTACGGTCCGCTGGCCAGGAGTTTGTTCCCAAAGAGAGAAAGATCAAGTAGTCACAAAAGTGAATCCAGAATGTAAGGGGATCTTCTCTTTACCCTGTATCCCCCACATTAATTGTTCTACCAAAAGTGTTTAATATATTTGTCTTTTTAACCACTTACCTACCAGTTTACCCCCGTGTCACTCTGGCAGTTTATGTACTTGTTTGTTTTCGTACTGACTGCCCTGAGTGTCGCTTGGGCAGGTGTCATTTCATCCCATCAATTCTTGTTCACCTGTCTGTTTTATAGTGACTGTTTTTTTGTTTTGTTTTGTTTTGTTTTGTTTTTTTGTGGGTACCGGGGGTTGACCTCAGGACCTCACGCGCCACCAGGCGCCCGTGCCGCTGAGCGATATCACCGGCCCTTTTTTCGTATGTGGGTTCCGGGAGTCGAACTCGGGCCCTTGCGCTTGCCAGGCAGGCGCTTACGCCGCTAAGCCATCTCACCGGCCCATATAGTGACTGTTTTTTGCATACCTTTTAATTTAGAATGTTGTATTTGCCTTTGATGTTTGTTTCCAGTGAAATCTAGTAATAAGTTCTGGTTATTTTCTTTTTATTAATTCGGAGTTTTTTTTTTGTTTTTTTTTTTTGTCTTTTTGAGACAAGGTTTCACTATGCAATTCAGGCTGGTCTTGAACTCACTTTGTAGCAAAGGCTGGCCTTGAACTCCTGAGGCAGGGATGCTCCTGCCTCAGCCTCCCGAGTGCTGGGATTACAGGTGTGTGTCACCACGCCTGGCTTAATTTGTGTTTATTTTGCTTGTGCAAATAACCTATAATTTTGTGCTACAACCTATAAAAACTCTTTTCATAAGTACATTAGATATAATTTTTATACTTCTCCAGGACTCATTGATACTCTTTTACAATACAAAATGGACATGTCTGGGACCCTGAGACTGAATAGGAAGGAAGTGCCAAAAGATCTGCAAAAGAAAAAGCTGAAAAGGGAGAGATGTTAGTGTAGCAGAGAGGAAAAGTCTGTGTTATGAAAAGGAAAGACAAAAAAAAAAAAAGGCATCTCCTTATGGTCAACTGTTCATAATACAGAAATGATAGAACTTGAAAGAAGAAACAAAACAAAAAAATTCCAATAGTGGTCAATGGTTATAACAATTCTATGGGTAGTATTGACAGAGTTGACCAACAAGCTCTCCTGTAATCAAAAAGCAAGGAAAAATATTATTATAAAATATTTATGTATGTTCTGGACCAAACAATATGAAACGTGCTTGTTGTTTATTCAAAACAGGGATTAAAATTAATTTACAATTTAGGTTAGGTCTAATAGGCCAAATAATTGAAAAATACAGGACAGTGAAACTCCGACCGGGACGTCCATTATCGATATCTTCACCATTACATTTAGTGGGTAGATGTTTTATTGAAATTATACCAGCCAGAGAAAAAAAGGAAAGGCTAACACTACAGTGTGACATGTGTTGCTCAAACAAAGACAATAATGCAAAAATAATTCAGAAAGATACCAGGTGCTACTGTCCCGATTGTATTAAGATGTACCATACACAGAAAAATTATTGAATAAATTTGATAAAATTGTCATTTTTTTTTTTTTTTTTTTTTTTGTGGGTACCGGGGGGTCGACCTCAGGACCTCACACACCAACAGGCGCCCGTGCTGCTGAGCGATATCACCGGCCCCTTTTTCGTATGTGGGTTCCGGGAGTCGAACTCGGGCCCTCGCGCTTGCCGGGCAGGCGCTTAAGCCGCTGAGCCATCTCACCGGCCCAAAATTGTCATTTTTATATTGTTATCTTATAAAAATTAACAAGAAATGTGCAATTTTGGGGCATCTCGTATTTAAATAATTGGACTGGGAAACAGTTAACAAGTTATTTTTATTGACATTTCTTTGTTTTTCTAAGGTCCATCAGATCATCAAAACTCTCAGAAAATACAGTTATTGTTGGTGTCGTACGCAGGTAAACTGCCTTTGCGGGGTTTTGTTGCGATGCAGATGTCAGTGTAAGGCTTGCCTGACAGGCCTGGATTGGGGCCTGCCTGCTGTGACGGGCGTCCCTTTGAAGTTTGGCCTTTTCTTTATTCTTGTATTTTCATTTTTCTTCTCCAGTTAACTTCACAGAGCGAGTTGTGCTTCCTGATTTTAAGCTGCCTTTCACTGTAGGACCAGGCAACCTGTGAGAGAAGGGTCTTCTTGAAAGTGGGGATTTCTAGGGGAATCATCCTAGCACTGTCTAACTCTAGATACCTCTGAGGGTTGGAATTATACATGAGTGGAGAGGATCTTTTCCCTAAGTTGAAGTAAGGAAAAAAGAGAAATACATAGGAGGATGGCAAGTATTCAGATAAATGTTACTTAGCTTACATGCTTTTATAGATAGAAGAAATGTTTTGGTGTCCCTTAATTTTTTCCCCAGAGCTGTGTGAGAGAAAGGATTTTTTTTTTTTGAAATGGGGTCTTCCTGTGTTGCTCAGGCTGGGCTCAAACTCATGATCCTCTCCCAACCCTCCACCCCACCCCTTGCCCAGTGCTGCAGACATGCCACCACCCCCATTGGACTTAAAAAAAAAAAACTGGAAGTAGAAAACTATGAATTTAGTTTTGTTTAAAATTTCTACATATTAAATAGATATATGAACACACCTCTATTCCAGCTGTTAATGCAATCTCTGTATCTCGAGTATTACAATAGCCAAGTACAATAGCCAGCATGCACCTGTAGTCCCAGCACTCAGGAGGCTGAGGCAGGAGAATAACTCACAGCTGGGAGTTAGAGATCAGCCAGGGCAACATAGTGAAACTCCATCTTAAAAACAAGTGTTATAATAATGTATTTCAAAAAAATTAATAACAAATCAAAGTAGAAAGTGATTTTCAACTTTGTATTCACATATTAGCCTAATTCATCTAAAAGTACTCATTACATGACAGTTAAAAGTATTGCGTAAACTAGTGCCCATGCAAGAGGTGAGATGTCATTGATAAAAACCATGTCTGACTTGCTATATTCTTTTGAAGGGTGGACAAAGAAGAGTTGTCTGTGATGCCTTTCATTGCTGCTGGCTTTACGAGGGTAAGTACCTGCTTCTTGGCTGTACAACTATACCTGAATATGAGAGATTATTTTATCTCAGATCAGTATCTAGCAGGTTTTGAATTTGGGGAAAAATTATTTCCGTGTGCTGTGGTACAGTATGGTTTAACTTTATAACCTGATAATCTAATTTTCGACACTTTACTTTCTTAGTCTTTCAAAATGATGCCTGCTAAAGTCATCTAAGCAAAATAAACTCATAATAGTATACTCATTAAAAATTCTACCACGGAATGTGCTGGGGTTTTTTTTGGTGAGGGGTTGAGACAGGGTCTTGCTATGTAGTGCGGCTGGCCTGGAGCTCACCATATTCCAGGCTGGCCTCCAGCTCATGGCGATCCTCCTGCCTCAGCCTCCTGAGTGCTGGGATGGCAGGCGTGTACCACCATGCCCCCCTAGAATGTGCTGTTTTAATGCTTACCTGTACATGCAATTTTTCAAAGCCAGATCAAGGATTCTAAAAACAAGGCAACTTGAACATGGCTCCATTTTTCTCTGCACCCAGCTCCAGTCTCTTGATTTCTCCTAAACCAAGTGGCTGCTTAGGGCTTTGGTCAGCTGATTGCAGAGGAGGCCTGGAAGTCATGATGGAGAGAGTGAGGGAGGCCAAGCCTTAGGAGGCCCACAGTTCAAGCAGTGGGATGGTCCAGCAAGCCATGCCCTGACTTTAAAGTGGGCTGTATGGATAGTGCTCCTGGCACCCACAGAGGTGAATTTAAATCCTCCCAGAGGAGGACCCCTTAGTCTTCAGCCTCAGAGGTTGCAAATTAAACTTTGATAAATGAAAACCTAACAACTGAAACAATAGGTGAGAAGAAACAACATGTGTCACAGATACACAACCACAGGAAATAAGTTAGTGAGGCTAAGAAATACGGAGAGTAGAGTGTGGTGGCTTCGTGTTCGTGGTTGGAATTCCAGAAGAGGAGGAAGAATGAGACAGAGGAAAAATCTGAAGAGTGTATGGCTCATAATTTTCCAGCACTGATGAAAGAATAATCACAGGTTCAAAAATTCCAGCAAACCCGAAGTAGAGTAAATTAAAGAAGAGTTTACATCATGGTGAAACTGCAAAAAAAGAGACAAAAAGCAAAAACAACCAGAGAGAAATACTAAAATCCATTAGAGAACAAAGGTTACCTTTGGGAAAGTGACAGTACGACCAGCTTCTCGGCACCAGGTGGGAAACAAGATAGTGGAATAATATTGGCAGTGTGAAAAAGAAAATTGCCAGTCTAGAATGTTATATCTAGCATAAATATTCTAAAATGAGAGTGAAATAAAGACTTGCAGAAAAATAGAAACTGAGTTTATAGTTAGCAGTCCTTGTAAGGAAGTTCTGAAGGATGCAGTTCATCCAGAGAAGGGTGGCAGGTCTGCGTGCTACATGCCTGCCCCTCACACTGCCCTCTTCCCCAGCCCTCCTGCCTTCCCACACAGGCATTATGTGTGTTTAGTTCAGTACATCTATTTATGCATAAAACTATTCCTGAAAGGACAGACATGGACTGAGACATCCAGTATTCTTAGTAGAAGGGATGCGCCCAAAGGGAAATGTGAATACTAGCTCACTATGTCAGTTGTACAGTTGTAGCAACCATCGGTGTTGGCAAGGTGTGTAGGCAGGAGTGGAGTACACACATTCTCAGGGGCTTGTCTGGGAGACGTGGAGGAGGACAGGCAGCGGAAGTATTGTGAGGGTTTTATCCCTGTGGGAAAGGTGCAGGACGAAACTTCTTGGCTCTGGGGGACATATTTTGTTCTGGGGGTAATTAGTGTCTGTTTGCAAATAATAGTAAAAACATTGCTGCTTTACGAGGTTATTGAAAAGAAAGTTAATCATTAATAGAACAGAAAAACTTAAAACTTCCAAATTAGTAAGGGAGGATAAGGAATTTTCAGCAACTTGGTCAAACTGGCAAACACAAGAAGAAACAACAGTGTCCCATCAGTCGTCAACACAAAATGAGACAGAAGGAATAGCAAATGCACATGAATGGGCTGGGGTCTCCCTTCAAAGATAGGCTTTAGATTGGGTACAAAACACAATTCTGTGATATATATGTAAGACATTTAAAGTGATAGAAGGAGCTTAATACTAAATGATCAACAAGGTAGCAAGTGAAAGCAGACAGAACACAGAAATAATGATGTTAATATCAGATAATATGGAACTTAAAATCTTATGCACACAGTTTTATATAAAGTGCACACATTAGGTTATTACCACACAGACTCATGGCTGTTTCCTTGCCCTTGTTTGACAGCCTCCACAACATGCACTACGTAGTAGCGCGTAGTAGCGCCTGTCTCCATCCCTTGGGCTCTGAAGTCCCTGTTAAACTGCGAAACAGTCTACTGAGCCAGCAGGAAAGGGAGGGCTCCTTTCGCTCAGAGTCCTAGCTTGGAAGATGTTGGCTGCCTGTTCCCTTTGGGTCTTGAGATCATCCCATGGAAGCTGCTTAGGAAAGCGTTCACACAAAAGCTTTCCTAGACGACTGGAGATCTTTATATTATACTGTTACTCTGAGGCAGCAAAACTGGCTTTTGCTTTAAACAAGGATCTCAGAATAGTCCATTTTCTAGTGAAACTTAGGGGGTCGATTATGCCCCCTGCCTTGCGGTTATATACTTACCTGCAACTACCCAAGATCACTAAATCTTGTGTTCATTTGAGGACTCGTGGAAAGCCTGTAGATTCAGTGTTAGAAATTCATATGTTTGGTGAGTACTGTGTTTGAAATTCTGCATAAGGAAGTCCATCAGCGCAGTTGGATGGACTAGAAAGAGCATCCTGGTGGAAGGTCTAGTAAACCAGAATGCTCATATTTTCTTAGCATGGAGATAACTTGAAAATTCATAAGTAACTGACACGCCCTTCTTGCCCTCTTGCCCATTCTACCGACCGAGGTGTCTCCTGACGCCTCAACGGGAGCCACTGTTAGAGCCGGCACCGCTGAGAGTACACCATGCAGAAGCAAAAAAGGTTTACAGTATCACTTTCAAGGTACTGGCTGAGGGGGTGGGGAGGTTGGACCAGAATCCCCATTCTGTAGGTGAGTAGCCCAGCGTGGTGGTTAGACCTCAGAGACCCCAAGTACTGATCTTTCATCCAGAGTCCCTAACCCACGTGGGACAGAAGGATGCTTGTGTTGCTGAGCACAGCTAGACCTAGTGGGAAGGGAGTCTCCCAGTCTCCCGGTGTGCAGGCTGTGGTACCAAAGCTTGAACTGCAAACTGACACTACCTTGAGATCTCTGGTGTTCAGGGAGCTGTCAGCTGTTTTGTGGCCTAGCCATGCAGGGTCACAGAGCGGAAGAGGAGCCTGCTTCCTGCCTCAGCTGGACTGGGCCGTCAGGCATGGGTTGGGGTTTGTGTCTCAGTGCTGAGTTGCATTCTGTTCCCTGAGAGCATCCCTGGAGAGCCTGCTTCCTCAGCCTGGAGAGGAGCCTACCCTTGGGCATGTTTTTATTCATACTGGGAGTAATTCTATACTCGGCCAGGAGCAGAGAGCCACTGGGTGAGGCTCCCGTGGTGTGACATGCCTTGTGGAAAGTGAGTTGAGTCCGCAGGGGAGGTCTGCAGGGTTTGTGTGGTGAGGCTGGGGAGAGACTACTGCTTCTTAAGCAGAGGGAATAGCAGCCTGCTTCTCTACTCTGCATGCTCTGCAGGGTGTTTGGGACAGAAAAGAAATTTGGAGAGGGGCAGCAGAGACGAGTTGTTTAGACCCACAGCAAAGCGGAGATGAGGGAAGGGATGGACAGTGGGAGCAAGATGCCCTCATGTGGCCATATGTGCTGAGCTTCTTTTTACCTTGATTTCTACCTTGGGGATAAAAAGTTTTGGTGGATCTGTAACATTCATACCCAATGAAAAAAGTCTTCACGTGGGAGGCATCTGTTGAAGTGGATAAATGCATGTGTGCCCCGTCCTCCACCCCAGGATGTCGCTGGACCTCTGCCCATCTCAGGGCCCCAGCCCTCATCTGCTGTATTGGCACAAGCAGTGTGTGTCCAGTTCCTTCCCTGCACTTGTGTGGTCAGCAGTCGGTAGCAGTGTAGACAGCAGCATTCTTGGAAATTCTCATGGGGCCGGCTCACGTGGGCAGTGGGTTTAGCAGCTTCCATATCAGCCGTAGAAGGTGGGAAGCCTATTGCCTGTGTCAGCCTGCTGGTGAGAAGGGTTGCGATTTAGCCCCAGGCCCTGAGACTGTCCTGCCTACAGCCAGCTGGCCTTGCCTCCCCTCCTGAGGTGGCACCAGCTGTTCCTCACCTTTGTGCTACAGTGTGTAGGCGGAAAGCTGCTCCCGTCATCTCTGTCCTCGTGGTGAGCTGCCTCAGGAGGAGCAGTATTACTTCCCTTGTTTTACAGATGAGGAAGCAGGCTGGGGGGGTTGAAATGCCTCATTTCAGGTCATACAGCCTTTAAGGCATGAAGCTGGGGCTGGATTTTGAGGTTGCTTGACACCCAGGCAAGACCCTGATCACTGCCTGACACAGGGGCACCCGCCTTCACCATGGCAGTGAATGGAACTGCTTGTGGCCCCCAGTCTCCAGTTGTCTGGCTGGGGCTATCAGGGAGTGGCCTGCAGGGGACCTACCTCTTTAGCCATAGCTTCTTCCTCATCTACTCAGATAGAGTATTAACCATTCATTATGCAGGTAATAGAAGAGCTCATCACAGAAACAGGGTGAGAAAATGTTCTGAGTACTTTCACGTCTGAATAAAGCTATTGTTGGCCTCCTTATCCACGGGCTCTGCATCAGGAGATTTCCGCCAGCTGCACATCAAGCATACTTGGGGGAAAACTGCATCAGTACTGAATATGTACAGACGTTTTCTTGTCATTATTCTCTGAACAATACAGTGTAACAGTTTAAATAGCATTTACATTGCACTAGGCACTGTAAGTATTATGGAGATGATGTGATCTAAAGTACATAGGAGGATGGTGCAGGTTGTATGTAAAATGCCATTTTTATAAGAGATTTGAGCATCTGGATTTTCGTATCTTGGAGTTGTGGGGCCCTGGAACCAATATCCTGTGGAACCTGAGGGATGACTCATGTGACAGCAACAGTGACTTCTAAGGTGCTGTCATGTAATACTTCATTTGATGGTAGAATGGGTCCATCTTCTCAGAACTGTGTGATGGCTGTGTTGTGGGATGTTTCTGTTATGTAACGGTTATTTCCCAAAACACACAATGTCCACCACAGTAAGGGACACTGGGCAAACACATGGCTTCTGCCAGCACCTGGCTGTGGAGGTCATCAGCTGGCCACTTCGGAGAGTGTAGGATAATGTTCCAGGCTAGAAGTTCCCTCTGAACTATAGGCCGGGTAGAAAGGAAGGTTACTTCTGCATACCATGAGTTTGCTTGACTGTAAAGAGGACAAAATATTGTTCCTGAGTTTACTCTGAAAACCCGATATAACTACATCTCTGGCTAATAAATATCCTCCTGTACATATCCTAACCTCTGCTTTACCAGTGACATGTAGGCATTCAAAGTGCTTGTTAGGCACTGAAAGAAAACCTTATTTTTAAAAAGATAATTTGGTGTGTATAAGTTCCATCTTTAATCTCCTGTTTGTTATTAATGATAATGAAGTATTTTTAGATTTCAGTAGCCAAAATAAATTTATATAGATAATTATTTTTAATTTGCATAGATAATTATTCAAAGATACCGCTTTGTTCATCCACACAATTCCCCTTTCTGTTCATAGAGGTATATAGAAAACCCCAGCATCATGGCCTGCTACAATGAACTGCTCCAGCTGGAGTTTGGAGAGGTGCGATCACAACTGAAACTCAGGTAACTCACCCCTTCTGGAGCACCCTCAGCCGTGCAGGGCTGCTGTGCTACGTGGGGGACCTTCTCGGCCATAACTGACCCCGGATAGGGGGGGATGGTGGTGTGGTGGCCACTCCTCAGACAGACTTTCTGGGCCTGTCTGGATGTCTTAGCCTTATAAGAGATTTGAGCATCTGGATTTTCGTATCTTGGGGTTGTGGGGTCCTGGAACCAAAGGTGACATTAGTGATTGGAAAAATCACATTTAAACATGGGTCCCTAAAGTAATAGTAAATTAAAAAGGTAGGCTGCAAAACTACACATACTGGATTTTCTGTTTGGTTTTTTCCCTTCAGTACCGGGAATTGAACTCAGGGCCTTGTGCTTGCGAGGCAGGCTCTGTGCCGCTGAGCTATATCCCTCGCTGAAAAAAGATATTTTAAGTATACACATATATTCAGTGTATTGTTATCTCTGGTGGGTGATTTTTTTTCTTCTCTATAATAAACATTTTATAATTTGTTCATAATAAACAGCCTCCCCCACCCCTGCAGTGAAATGAGGTCTTTGTAGAGCAAGAACAGCAAAAAAGTAGTAAAATTATGTCAGGTGGACAGAGGAAAATAAAGCCAGCTCTTCCCTGTCATTCTAGCTTCCCTCTTTGGGTGTCCTACTGTTTGACATTTCTTTTACCAGTGATCAAAGAATGAATCGGGTCATTCTGTTTGCGTATGCCCAAGGCACAGAAATGGGGATTTGTAGGGTCCCACATATGGGAAGAAAAGTGCCTCATAGACAGAATGAAGATGAGTGAGTAGCAGGCAGAGCGTGAGTGAGCAAGGAAGTGCTGTGGAGCCCAATGCTTAGAAGCGGGCTTGGCCTACAGAAGAGCTCTTGTTGCCAGGTTTGCGAGGAAACTTGATGCAGACCATGGCCTGTGGCCAGCCTGGTCGCAGCACCCCACAGGGAGTTAGGCTGCCACGCTCTCTCAGGAGAGTAGGATAAATTTTGGAGCAGAAGGTAATGCTAGAGTTTATTTAATCCAATCAAGTTATGGGAAATGAGACTCAACAGAGGTTACTGACTCACATCCACAAACGAGCAGCAAATGGCAAAACTGGTCCTTTAATGTAACCCACGTTTCTAAACTGCTGCAGTCATTGTCGTCATTCTCTTTCCCCATCTCTCACTGGCCTCCGGCCTTTCTTCCTGAATACCTCAGCTTAGTGAATGTAGCTCTGTCTCCTTCACACTTCCCAAATCCCATCCCTCCCCATCCTGTTGCCCCCTCCTCCTGAGTACCTCTGGGATCTGTCCACTTTTCTTTATCTTCCCTGCTACTCTGAGTATAATCTTCTACCTGGATTATTGATTGAATCTGTTAGTCTCCCTACATCTAGCCCTGACTTCCTCCTGTCCATTTTCCACACTAAAGTAACAGATAATAACTCTGTGTTTCTATCCCATAATTCTCCATGGCCTTGAGGTTGAAGCCCAAACTCCAGCATGTGGTGCTGGGGCTCTCCAGGCCCATCCACTGCCTCCATCTCTGGCCTCCTCTCTCATCATGCCCTGCTTCAGCTCACAGCCAGATGGAGGTGTTCGTTACGGACAGAAAATATGAAGGAAAGGGAATGCGGGGCTTGAGACTTGGGAGAAATAGAGGCTTGTTCTGCCAGATATTGGAAATCTGTAACAAGTAACTTTGTGTTACTGCTGCATCAGTGAAGTAGAATATTAAGTTTAGAAATAGATTTTAGTATATTTGAGGATTTAGTATATGATCAACATGGCTTTTAAATTAACACGGGAAAGGGTAGACTTTTTAAGTCGGTAGGATTGTGATAACTGGTTAACTCATTGGTAAGAAAATTAAATTACAGTCTGACCTCACCTGAAACTCCTGAATTAAAGTTTCCTGAAACTCCAATGAATTAAAGACTTAAATGGAAAAAAATAGTTCCACCTCAGGGGTGAAAAATATAAGTGGACTTATGTAATTGAATGAAGTCTTTTTAAACTCAGCATGTCATAAAAGCTAGATTCCATAGAAGAAGAGAGTCAGATTAGACAACAAAAATCTTAAGCTAGTTGATAGTTTTTTTAAAAGACCAAAACCTGAAATAATGTTAAAATTTTATTTATTTATTTATTTATTTATTTATTTATTTATTTATTTGAGACAGAGTCTCATTATGCAGTTCAGGCTGGCCTTGAAATTTTAGCACTCTTTCTGCCTCAGCCTCCCAAGTGCTGGTACTGTAAGCGTGCCCCACCACACCCGGCAATAATGTTAAAATTTTAGACAAATGACAGAGAAATATACTGTATATTTGTAGTACATAGGGCAGGCATTAGGTTAATATCCAAAAAGGACAGCTTTGGTGAATCAATAAAAAACAGCAATGCTTCAGTAGAAGAAAACTAAAGGACATGTACCAGCAATTTACAAAAGACATTAATAATCACTATATGTAAAGAGATGTTCAGCCACACTTAATAATCAAAGAAATAAATGCAAATTTAAATGACATACTATCCTTTATGTACCAAAATCTGCAAAAGTTAGAAAAAAAAAAAAGAAGCCTCCCTAGGGAGGCTTCTTAGAGATCATCTCCTCCAGGCTTGTTATGTCAGAAGTAGGAAATTCTCACTAGTTTTTTCTTTCTTTTTTTTTTTTTGTGGGTACCGGGGGGTCGACCTCAGGACTTCGCGCGCCAGCAGGCACCCATGCCGCTGAGCGATATCACCGGCCCCTTTTTCGTATGTGGGTTCCGGGAGTCGAACTCGGGCCCTCGCGCTTGCCGGGCAGGCGCTTAAGCCGCTGAGCCATCTCACCGGCCCCTCACTAGTTTTTTCTTAATAACAGCTTTACTGAAATAGTCATATACCATCTGTTGATACATTAAAAAAGAAGCTAATTTTTAGGCTAAGCTGTTTTATCTTGTTTGGTGAGAGAGTTTAGTATTACCAAGAATAATATAAAAACATTGTTATTCTTAAAGTTTACTTATTACCGCTGTACTTTATAACAAACAGGCAGTTCCTTTTATTTATTTATTTTTCTTTAGTTTTCTAGCACAAGTGAACCTCCTAACCAGTTGTGGTGCACGCCTATAATCCCAGCAAACAGTAGGCTGAGGCAGGAGGAGTGCTACAATTTCAAGGCCAGCCTGGGCTACATAGTGAGTTCAAGGCCAGCTTGAACTGCATAGTCAGACCCTGTCTCAGCAACCACCCCCACCCCCGCAAAAAAAAAAAAAAAAAAAAAAAAAACCCTAATCATTCTTTAGGAAATTCTTTAAACATACAGGGAAAAAACCTCGTAAACGATCTATGAGTCTAATCACAGGTAGGTTGTTGAATAAATTACTATAGTAAAACCTTACAATAGAATATTATATGATTATGAAAGGTGATAAAGACCTGTAATTATTGATAAGGAAAGATTAATGTATGTTGTACAGTGAGAAAAGTGGAACAGGCAATCTACAGAGATAGTAGATTAATAGCCTAAGCTGTGGTTAACACAAATGGCCTAAAATTGTGATTTGTGCACAGCTCTGAATATAATAAAAGCTATTAAATTATGCACATTTTTGGAGACAGGGTCTTGGTATGCAGTTCAGGCTGGCCTTGAACTCGCTCTGTAGCTCAGGCTGGCTTCGAACTCACAGTGGTCCTCCTGCCTCAGCCTCCCAAATGCTGGGATTTCAGGCATACGCCACCACACCTGGCTGAATAATGCACTTTAAATGGGTGAACTGTATGGTGTGTGAACTATGTCAATAAATTTGTTGAAAAACAAATGAGCTCAAAACATTGGAGATCCCAACAAGGAGATGTATCAACTGGTATTCTAGGCATTTTCTTGCATAAATACATATGTAAATACATACGTAATATGTACATTTCTAAAAACAGGATCATACTGTATAGTTGTACAGTCTGGAAGAGTTGGATCGTATGGTGATTCTGTTTAACCATCTGAAGAACTTCCAGATTGTTTTTCAAAAAAGGGGCTGCGCCGTTTTATGTCCCCCGAGCAGTGTCTGAGGGCTCCTCACCAGCACTTAGGGTGGCTTGTTTTTTTGATTATTCTAGTGGGATGATATGCTATCTCATTTATTTTTATCTATATTTTCTAATTTTTGTCAATAAACATTTTTTACTTCTATAAAATTTAAAAATGATTTCCAATGCTAAGGATGTGGGAAGTGCTCACAGTGTAAGCCTAAGTGAAGAAAGCAGAAAACAAAGCTGGTCATTCTAGATTTTCTCAATTTGGTATAAATCATTGTTTAAAATAATATCTCCAAACAATTGAAGTCCTCCTCTCTGACAGGCTGTGGCCTGCTTGACCATGTTCTTTCATGTAGTCTTGATGAGGCTCTTCTGGCATTGAGAAGGGACAGCCTGGGGGTGCAGCTGCTGGAACACTTGGGGTCCCACACTGCTGAAGAGCTGTGAGTGGACCCTGGCATGTGACTTCCCGGCCTCTGCCTCTTCAGAGTGGCAGTGTATGTAGGGGTGTCTAACTACAAGTGCGGCAGGAGGTGTCTATGCTTTTAGGTATCCCCTTCTTTTTCTTTTCTTTTTTTTTTTTTTTTGTACTGGGAATCGAACTCAGGACCTTGCACTTGCCAGGCAGGTGCTTGTGCTGCTGAGCTATATCCTCAGCCTTCATATTCTTAGACAAGTATATAATATTATCTTTACAAATCAGCCCAAATTACATTTAAATAAGCTAATATAATAACTGGAGATTGCATTAGATTTGGTAGTATTTACATTAATCAGTCTGTTTCTACCCATAAAGGGCTTGTAACTCCGTATTCACTGCATTAGAGAAAAGCCAAGAAGCTATTGAAATTACAAGTGAAGACCACATTATTCAGGTTTGTTATTTTGGGAAATTGTCCTTGTTTTCTTGACTATTCTCATTTTTAGGATTGAACCCCTCTGATGTGATTTTTTTTTTCTTTTCGAAGTTCAAGAAACTGGTTTTTCCTTAGGGGATTATATGAACAGAATCAAAATATTTAATATAAGCTCTCTAGATAAAAAAGATACTAATATGATGCTAGAAAATGTTTATAAAAGTAGCACATTTGCATTTATTGTTTCTCACTGGGTTGTATATGTTTGTTTTGCAAGGAAACTTATTCGAAAGGGTTGTTTGAGAGGGAACACTCGAATATTCTAGCGGAATGATATGCAATCTTATTTATTTTGATCTGTATTTTCTATTGTTTTTTTTTTTTTTTTCTTTTTTCCTGTGGGTACTGGGGGTCGACCTCAGGACCTCATGCACCAGCAGGCGCCCGTGCTGCTGAGCGATATCACTGGCCCTTTTTTTGTATGTGGGTTCCAGGGGTCAAACTTGGGCCCTCGCACTTGCCAGGCAGGCGCGTACGCCGCTGAGCCATCTCACAGGCCCTATTTTCTAATTTTTGCCAATAAACATTTTTTACTTTTATAAAATTTTATTTCATTTTATTTATTTTTTTTTTGTGGGTACCGGGGGTCGAACTCAGGACCTCGCACACCAGCAGGCGCCCCTGCCGCTGAGCGATATCACCGGCCCTTTTTTCGTATGTGGGATCCGGGAGTCGAACTCGGGCCCTCGCACTTGCCAGGCAGGCGCTTATGCCGCTGAGCCATCTTACCAGCTATAAAATTTTGAAATAATTTCCAGTGATAAGGATATGGGAACACTACAGTAGAGAGAATGCTACAAGGTTTACAAGCCTTCCTCACTGTTCTTACACCTTTCTCACCGTTTTGGAAGACAGTTTACACTTGTACAGATTTCTAGAAAAAACAAAAATGTCAAAAACGAGATACCCAGTAATTACAGAATACCCAGTATTCGTAAAGTAAGTTTATGTAAGTGACCTAAAAGACCATGGCTTGTGCTTTGGATAACAAAAAAGAGAGCAGAGCCACAGGAACATTTCTTTGGTTTGAGAATCGGCTCCACTTGATTTTCCTTCTGGGGCCCCGGCGCTGTACCCTAACTGTAGCTCCTGTGGTGAGGAGTTGCTGGTGCTCGGGCCTGGCATCATCGGTGCCCTATGAGGTGGCACAGGCTTTGGTCTCCATCTACCTGGCTGAGCCATTTTGGGCAAATTACTTAACCCTAATCCAGCTGAATCTACTTTGTCATCTGTGTAGATGAGAATGATATTAAGAATACAGCCACCCACCTTCTGTAAGGTTGTTTTGAGGACAAAATGAGTCTATGTGTGAAGTGCTTATTATAATGTCTAGCAAGGAAAACAGATCTTAGTAAATAGCATTAGCTGCTGGGTCTGTCACCACCTTCAGCACATACACAGCTTTCCCCCACATCGCCTCCCGTTTTATAGTCCTATTTGAAACCTAACCATTAGGCATGACATTTGTAAACACTTACTAGTTCACAGCCTGCTTTTCACACACCTTATTCACTTGAATCCCATGAGAGAGGCAAGAGAAGGTTTCATTCCCATTATCTGCATGAGCAGGTGTGCAGTGACTTGCAGAACCCACCAGTGTGCAGAGGAGGAGAGCGCGAGCATTGCATGTCCCAGTCTGCTGCTTTACGTGCTGCAGCCCCAGCTCAAGCAGCCTGGATGTGTCCCAGCGCGGTGCCAGAGTCCTCTGCCCTCTTGGTCAGGCTGGCTGCTGCTGCAGCAGAAAGCCCAGTCAGTTACCACTTGTCTGGCTGCCAATTCTCCTGAGCTCATGTTCCTGTAGCATTGGAGCCGTGGCTGGGTGCAGGCTCTTGAGGGGGGGAAACAGGAAGCAAGAGTGCTTAGGTGCAAGATCCTTGATTGCCCTCTTTTCAAAATGCCTTTGAATTCATTGTATTTTTTTCCTTTATCTCTCCCCAGTATGCAAATCCTGCATTTGAAACCACAATGGGCTATCAGTCAGGCGAATTAATAGGGAAGGAATTAGCAGAAGTGCCTATAAATGAAAAAAAGGCTGACTTGCTGGATACTATAAATTCATGCATCAGGATAGGCAAGGTAAGTAGGCCAGTCCCTCTGTCACTTTCGTGTAACAAAGAAGGAAGGAAGACTTGGTGTTCAGTGAACACTGTGCCTGTCAGGTGTCAGGTCACCTCGGCCTTACTCTTGCCACAGCCCTGGGAAGGGTAGGTCGTGTTGCCTTGTTTTGTTTTGTTTTGTTTTGAGACAGGGTCTCACTATGTAGCCCAGGCTGTCCTCGAACTCACGGTGATCCTCCAGCCTCCAGAGTGCAGGGTACAGGTGTGTGCTACCATGCCCAGCCACGTGTTGTCCTTTTTATCCCTGTTCTGCAGATGGGGAAACCGAGGCCAAGAAAGTGTATGATATGATTAGCCAATAAACAGAGTAACTCGACGCTTAAAATCATTGCTTTCATCTTTGTGGTAGGTGAATAATTCACCTCTCTGATACTGATCTGCGGAGTGGTAGCTCCTGGTCGGCGGCTCTGGAAAGGCCTGGCTGGCGAGGCTGCCCATGCTGAGCGCACATCTGAGCCCAGCAGTGCTCTGAGCCTCCATCGTTTGTGCGCATTTTTAAAACGATGGCTGTGTGCCAGGCACTGTGCTAGATTCTGGTATACAAAGAAGAGCAAATCAGAATTCTGACTTAGGAGAACACCTGGACCAGAGTAGGAGACAGGCAGAAGGAGCTGTCAGGAATGTGAGTGGCCCAGGACCACACCTCGAAGGCGCGGGCAGGAGAACTACGGGCCTGGTCTGCGGGGTGTGTCTTCCTCCTAGCGTGGCCTCTGACAGCACTTCTGTTAGGGGTTTTAAGGCATGATGAGAAGGGGGACTCTGCTGCTTTCCCAGTCACTTTCTGTCCTGTCTGCCGGGCTTTGCCTCACTCGCACAGTTGGGCAGGGACTGCAAATCTGACTCCTGGGAAGGTCTGCACACTTGGTGGCGTGTGCTGCTTCAGCACCGGAGCATGGCGCACAGCTTGTACAGACGGAGGGACCAGAGGGAGGCCCAGGCCTGTGGCTGTGCTAAAGAGCGCGCACCTGGGAGAGCCTGTGACAAGGGTCGGAGCTCTGCTAACAACCAGATCTTTATATTAGCATATGTAGTGATACTGCAGGGCCCCACTGCAGTGGCAGCATGCCCCTCCCCATGGTCACTTGGCCAGTGCCTGGCCTGGAGCACAAGTGCCACCCAGGGGCTGCTGCCTTTGCCCCCGCTCCAAGCATACAGGAGGAGCTGGAGATGAGAGTGGGGACAGGCCTGGCCTGCGCCAGGTCTGGGGTGCACTGCTGCTGGGGAGTGGCAGAAGCAGGCACCTAGCATCTGTTTGCCTGCAGCTTTCCTGTCAGGAGGGTGTTTCTCTTCCTAGAGGGAGTTGAAGGTCTGTCTTCTGTGGGGAGGGAAGCAAAAGCTGAAGTGGATTCTTGGGTGCACCAAGACCCTAGCAGCCATGGAGGGCTTTCCCATGGCCACCTGAGCCTAGCATTTTGGTTCCTTGCTGCTACTGGGCCAACCAGTGGTTCTGTGCTAGGTGTGAAGCAAGACAATCTTGTCCCTGTCCCGGACATGGGGGTTGGTGGTGAAGATAGAGAAGAGATGCACAGAGGATTAGCTCTGCATCCTGGGGTGCAGCAGGTCTGTGCACACTGTGTCACCCTGTCACTGGCCTGGGTCTGAGGAGGTTCTGAAGCTGAGCTAAGGAGTCTAACCCACTGTACATCTAGAAGGGGCTCGCAGGTTTGCTGGCTCTGGTCATGGAAAAAGAACTTGCAGGATGCATCAGTAAGAGGCTTAGGAAGGGTTTATTAGGCAGGAATTTTAGTACATACTTTAAGAAATAGAGGGTAGGCCCTCAAGAGAAAGAGAAGCACATCGATTTTTTGAAACAAGTAACATCGATGGGTTTTTTTGAGAGGGTAAAAACCCCAGGGAAAGGTGGCCCAACCCCCAGAAGAGTACTGGCCCATATTACAGGTGTGAGCCCAGTTTTTGTTTTTTTTTTTTTTTAATTAAGATGGATGATTTAAGTATTTTTTCATTTTCTCAACCTATTCCTTTATCTTCAGGTCAGGTTCCTGCTCTTTATTATTTCAATTAAGCCACTTGATGGACTCTTAGTGTTCCTGAGGAGCTTTGGGTGTGATGGGTCTGGGAGGAAAGGAGCCTGAATTTAACCAAGGGATGCTGATGTGGGCACCGTGGATGACTTCATCCAAGGCCCAGAATTGCAGTCTTCTTAAAGTACAATTTTTAGTTAAGATTTTCTTGTCTCCTTTCTATCTATCTTTTGTTTCTTCTGCCCTACCTCAACCTCTGCTGGAGTTACGCTGTTGGGCACCCGGTTCAGAGAGCCTCATACTTGAAGAGCAGGAGACCTGTTCTCTAAATTCAGATTTTAGCATGAGCAGTAGGAAAGATGATCAGATCATTAGCCCCTGTAAGGCTTCAGTTCTAAAGAATTCTACCCTTTGTGTATTTCCGAGTTCTTGGAGAGAGTTAGAAAGTGACTGTCTTTATTCGGTACTTTGCTGCTTTGCTGGTGACCCTGCAGCAGGCAGGTCTATAGGTTCTTGGGGTGAAAGAAGAGAAGCCTCTCTAATCTGGCCTCTCTAGGGAGGACTTGCTGGGGGACCAGTTTCTGGTGGCACTGGGCGCAGTGATGGGCAAGGAGAGCTTGGGGCCAGGTGGGCAGAACGGAGACTTAGGGAGTGGTCAGCAGCGAGGGCTGCAGGCCCCGGAGTATCAGGTGCTAGGTGTTGGATATCTAATTTGGAGACTCTTGGGGCCAGAGGAGAAATTCTGATACTCCATAGGCCCCTCACTCATCATTTTCATTTTTTTTTTTTTGGTACCAGGAATCGAACTCAGGACCTTGCGCTTCCCAGGCAGGTGCTGTGCCACTGAGCTATATCCCTGGCCCACCCATCATTTTCAGTTGGCTTTCTTTGGGGTGGAAATGAAAGGCACCTCGACTTTCAGCCCTGCACTCATACTTGTACGCTGGTTTACATTCCTCCTGACTTCTTTTTCTTCTTCCTCAAGATCCTCCTGTCAGGGCTCTAGGACCCATAATCTCTCTTCTTTTCAGATCCTCAAGCCTTACCTTCTCTTCTGGAGATCTTGAATTTTTTGCCTTTTCTTACTCTTCCCCTGACACATACTCAGTACAGGGTAGACGTCAGCTACTCAGATACCTCCCGTATGGTAATGATGTGCAGCTGCAGGACCTTTCGGCCTTCCTTAGTTCCTGGGGTCCTCCTTTCCTACTCTGCTTCCTTCTGTTTCTTTGTGGGTTTACCTGGATGCTGGCCTCTGCCCCCTACTCTCATCCTTCAGAAAGCTCCTCGGTTGTGGAGGCATCATTCTACACGGTATAGATATCTCACAAGTTCCTGGTTTTTGTCTCAGCCTCTTCCAAGATCTGGTTCAACATCCTGCTGTCCCCTTGAAATTCGGTTGTCTAACAGTGATTTCCTTTCATTCCCCACAGTCAGAATCCCAGTGCCTCTTCTGGCCTGAGCTCTGTGTGCTCATGGACCACCCTCACAGTTGCCTTGTCCTAGATTCCTGGAGTAACTGTGATTTTTTTCTGCCCTTTAATTTCCTCCATCACATCGGTCACCAGCCGCAATGGCTGTCCACCCCCTAGCCTTTGTATGTCTGCTACCTGTTGTGACCTTGTGCAGGCCTTCTTCACACAGCCTGTAATTATGGTGGCTGAATCCAGTTTGGTTCCTTCTCTCAGAACCCCCCACCCCACTCAGTTCACCCCACAGTCTTGCATGACCAGTCCTACTAAATCATCCTGTCATGTCCCTCTCTCAGCACAGAGCTCAGATGTCTTAGCCTGGTGGCCAGGATTCTGTAGTTGACATTGGCTACTCAGGGAACAAAAGCCCCAAGTGTTCCCTGCTTATTTACTGTGTGTAAGCACTGTACTGGCCCAGGGGATAGGACAGCTGGATGAGGGTGATTTAATTCTGAAGACACTGGGTGCCAAGGGGGACTGCATCAGCACCGGAGCGTGGTGCGCAGCTCGTACAGATGGAGGCCTGTGGCTGTGCTGCAGAGCGGCCACCTGGGAGAGCCTGTGACGGGTCAGGGCTCTGCTAACAACCAGATCTTTATATCAGCATGCGTAGTGGTACTGTCATTATTCTTAGGAACTAAAACTTACAGTAAGTGAATTTTTAAATATCTTTATGATAAGTAAATATGGTTTATACTAAGTAAATATTTTTTTTGTTTCCATTGGCTACCAGGAAACTTAGAGGCAAATCTGTCACCCAAGCCAAGACATTGGCTAAATCATCTCACGCCTTTGGGTGGATCGTGGAGCTTTGGCAGCATGGCCTGTGGTCCCTTGGCTTGAGATCTGTCAGCCGCCTAAGTTTATGTTGAAAGGACTAGAGAAGAAAATCCTAAATACATTTTTTTAAGTGCTGACCTTGATTGAATTTTTTTAAGTGCTCATCCTGCATGTCCCTGCCGGAACAGCTGGGTTCTCCTGTTTATTTCTCTCTCTCTCTCCCCATTTGTTAATAGTGCTTTTGAATAATTCTTATACAATTCACCCATTTGAAATATACAGCACAGTAGTTTTAGTGTGTTCACATAGTTGTGCAAACATAGCCACAGTCAATTTCCCATGTTACTTTGATAGTGAACTTGAGAAGTAACTCTCAGACCTGTGTGCTCCTAAGATGACTTGTAAGCACCTGCTCTTCTTGCCTGGGCTTCCTGTTCGATCCCTGGGCCGAGCTGCATTCAGGGCTGCACTGAGCAAGGCCTGCATCTCTTTCCTGCTCCGGTTCCTGCAAAGTGCAGAGCTGGGGTCTCTGGCTCTTTTTGATGCAGTACTTCTTTGGTCCATTGTTTTAAGAATTAGGTCAGGAAACATCCGTAATCAGCCTCAGCCTCTATTAGAGTGCCCAGCTTCTTTTGGGTCCAGTTCCCCATGCCATGAAGATGAGGTCTTACCTTTGACATTGGTGTGTGGACTGCCACACCCCATGCAGAGAACTCAGAACTAACTGTGTAAGGGTCTGGGTGAGAGACTTCAGCTAAGCCCTCACTTGGTGGTCCACTTCCCTCTGGGGTCAGCTCTAGGTTCTGAGAGTCTCTGGAAGGTCAAGAGGATTGTGTAGCACCCTAGGAGTTAGGTCAGGGTCCACAGTGGGGTTTAGGGGTTCCATAGCTTGGGATCAGGTGATCTCTTGGAGGAACTCAGACCTTTTCAGGCTCTGTCCTTGGCTCTCCTCATCGCACTGAGCGCAGACACAGCTGCTCACCCTGACTGCACGTCCCTGCCCGAACAGTTGGGTTCTGACTGGGCAGGAGAGCACGACTCACAGCTGTGGCCCTGTTTGCTCCACCTGAGCTCAGTCCTGGCTGTCACTTTGTCTTCCTGACCCTTCCTGTGGAGGGACGGAAACTCTTCCTCGTCCCAGAAGTGCCTCATGCCATTCAGAGCCACAGAGCCTCCTTCCATGCCCCAGCCCTGAGATTTTCCTTTCCCAGAGGACAGGAGGGCAGAGGCCAAGCTCCCTCCTCCCCTGCAGCAGGGGGCAGTACGAGGGGAGGAACCTGGGCCCTGAGGGCAGGGGACACTCTTCCCTCCTGGGCCCACCAGCCTCTTGCCACAGACGACCCCCAAAAACATGTGACCACTTAGACTGAGAGACCTGACTTTTGTCAGCAGTGCAGGAGGAGAGAGACTTTGGAGGCTGAGAAAGAGTCATCAGGTTACCTGAAATTGGGTTTGGGATTGGGATCATTTTGAATTCTAATTGCTTTAGCAATGGTAAGTGAATCAGAACTGAAGTGGAAAATGTTCTTGAGCTTATGTTTTGGACACAAAGTGTGATTAATGATCTAATGATCTTAATTCCATCTATAGGAGTGGCAAGGCATTTACCATGCCAAAAAGAAAAATGGAGATAATATACAACAGAATGTGAAGATAATACCTGTCATTGGTCAGGGAGGGTAAGTAGGGAGCAGATGCTTCAATTGATAGTCCATGTTTTGGGTTATTGCAGATTTTTCTTTGCCTACTTAGGTAAGTTCAGAAGTGCTTGCAGGAGTTTAAAAGGCTTGTGACAAGACAGGTGCCATCACAGGGTGGCCTCCGGGGTGGCGTTTCCTTGATGACTTTCTCTCAGCTGCAGTATGGCTGTAACAGTCTTTTTTAAACTACATGGATGCATGAGAGATGGAAGTATTTATACTAAAATCGATGTCATGGAGGCTGGAATGTAGCTCAGTGGCACAAGTGCCTGCCTGGCAAACACAAGGTCCTGAGTTCGATTCTTTTCTCCGCAAAGAAAACCCTAGAATGTCAGTTTTTTAAGCTGTGTGGTAAGAATGCTGACTTGTAGCCTCTCTATATTTAAAATTTTTTTTATATAGTCCATGCACTGTTTCCATAAGGCTTATCAAACTAGATAAAAATATTTTGAATACTAACAGAGAAATCCTTATGTAAAACACATGAGTACAGACTGAAAATTATATCACAAGCCTAAAAATTTCAGATAATTTGTCTCAGAACCTAACTGAAGTAACATGGGAAGTGGAAAATTATGAATATGAATTATAAACACTCAACAGTAAAATATACGACCATTAAAAATGACAGTCATTGGGCCGGTGAGATGGCTCAGCAGCATAAGCGCCTGCCTGGCAAGTGCGAGGGCCTGAGTTCGACTCCCGGAACCCACATACGAGAAAAGGGCCGGTGATATCGCTCAGCGGCACGGGCGCCTGCTGGCGCATGAGGTCCTGAGTTCGACCCCTGGTACCCACAAAAAAAAAAAAAAAATGACAGTCATAGAAAACTGGACTATAAAAAGAAAGCTTACTTATACTCTGAGTAACTACTTTGATACAGTTAATTAGCTATTCTTATGTTCATATTATTTTGTTATGAAATTTTTTTATTTTCACATAAGATAAAAAAAAATAATAAAAAAGATTATGATTATAACCTTAATGCAAAAAGTCAGACCTAGTGTATGATCGCAGCCACAAAAAGGAAAAGAAGAGCAGGAGGAAGCGTGGCACCGGTGGGTCAGGAACGCTGTCCCCTGTGCCTGTCCTTCCCTGGCTGGGCTTCCTTTCATCCCACCTGCAGTGCTGCGAGGGTGGCACTGTGCTTGTCTCCATTTGACAGATGAGGAAGCTGAGGCTGGCAGAGCTTCGGGCTCTGGCCCCAGCCCAGGTTGCAGTGTGTGGTGGCACTGGGTGCAGCCCTCCGCGCTGATGGCATTGCTCACGTGCTTTGTCACCAGGCTCTGCTGCCAGTTGGTGATCGCCTCAGGCCGACGGGTCTGTGTGGGCTCTCTGTTCTAATTCTTTGCCCTTTTATATCCTTTCCAATTTTTTTGCGATAAGTGTAGAGGGCTTTGATTATCAAGGGGGGAGTGAAAAAAGCCGAAGGGACAGTAAATAAATGGGAAGAGTCAGCAGCGCATGAGCTCAGCCTTGTTGTTTTGCTTGGAATTCTCGCCAGCCCCAGTCAGCAGAGCCGCAGCCCCAGAGAGCCTGCGGCTGTGTCCACGAGCTACTGAGCAGATTGCTCGCCAGCCCTTGGGGACAAGCATCCCGGAAGGCTGTGGGCAGGAGGACGTGTGAGGAAGTGGAAGGCTCTTGGTTGGTGTGCAGTACAATTTTTAAAAAACATATAACTTTTTATTGTCTGTTGTGATGACTGGGGAAGGATTTTTGTGTTTTACTGAAGTTGCTTCTTTTCTCCAGAGACAACAGAGGATGTTTATGAATTCTCACGCATTTCTTAGTGGCCTTGGCCCTCACAAAATAGAAATGCACTCAAGGCATCTTGTGTATTGTGAAAGCGAGATTCTCTTTTCATAATAAAAAATTAACTACATGTCCATCAAATGAGAATCAGGAGAGAAATAATCCATTGTTTTCTACTTGCAGGAAAATTAGACACTATGTGTCCATTATCCGAGTGTGCAGTGGAAACAGTAAGGTAGGTAGGGGTGTCCTGGGATGGGCACACCCAGGGGGGTTTGGTGGTGATCAGAACTAATGGTTTTTAACATTCATTTTTAGGCTGAGAGAATGCCCGAATGTGTTCAGTCTGACACTCATACAGGTATGGTGTCCCTCTTCCTTCTTAGCATTTGTTAAGCCTTTGCAAAACAAAAGGAAAGCAAATCCTTCCTGTAGCAAGCCCACCAGGTGCCATGGTGGGACCCCACTCTTCTGGTGCCATGGCAACCCCAAGGTGGTCAAGGAGTCGAGGACCGAGTGCTTGGGGCATTCCAGCAGGTGCCCTGCAGGGGCTGCAGCCTGGGGGAGAGAACCATGGCATCCAGGGCATGCCTCCAAAGACGTGTTGAGTACAGTGTGGCTCTACAGCCTGATCTATGCTGTAAGGGACAGGCGGTGGGTGTCACCCCACAGTGCTCTTGCAGGGACAGTCACCACTGGCAGCGTGTGAGGAGCTGGGCCCCTCAGGCCTCCCTCATCTCATGTCTCCACCGTGCCGTGGGTACCGTGTGCCTACCCCACATCTGTGTTGCTGCAGATTCATTTCCCCAGCCCCTTTTCCTCCAAACACATGGTGGCTCCAGCAAGCCACTTCCTGCTCTGGCCCTCACAGCTGAGGAGGATGGGGTGATGCAGATGGCCCCCCATCAGGTGCCTGCTAGATACCCTGCGACACCCTACATACACAGGCACTGTGTGCTGGCTGCTAGCTATCTGTAAGAGCCTCCGGGGAGAATTGTCTTCTGTCCCTGTACCAGGACAGCTTGTTCATTCTAGGAATTGTGTGTGTTGGGCAGGGGGTACTGGGAATCGAACCCAGGGCCTTCACACCAAGCCACATTCCCACCCCTTTTTTATTTTGAAGCAGGACCTTGCTAAGCCACTAAGTTGTCCAGGCTGAGTTCAAACTTGAGATCCTCCTGCCTCAGCTTCCCAGACTACTGGGGTTACAGGTGTGTGCCACCACACTGAGCCATTCTAGGAATATTTACTGTATTTCTGTTACAAGGTACTATACTAAGTTATATATAGTTTATTTAACCGAGGCCCTGGAGTAAGCCAAGGAGGTAGGGATTTAATAGATAAAGTTCCCTTTTTACAGGTAAGAAAACTGCCTGGCTGAGTAACTTGCCCAGGGATGTTCATGTAGAAGTGGCAGCATCCGCAGTAGTTCACTCCAGAGCACTGAAGCACAGGCAGGGACGGTTCTCACAGGTGCCTCAGGGTGACGCGCAGACACAGGGATGAGAAATGGCCAGCAGGCATGAGAAAGGCCCGGTGGGGCTGTGGGACTGATAGGAAGGGGGTGCTCCACACAGGAGAGGTGGATTTGGATGGAAAGAGGAGTGTGGAAGGAAGAGCGTTCCAGCAATAAAAACAGGCACAGTAGAGGGAAAGTGTGGGGCGTGTTCTGGAAAGAGCAAGTATTAAATGTAGCATGGTAGAAAGGTGAGCGGGGAAGAGGAGTTTGGGTCAGTCTTGTTCCTTAGGTGCTAGGTAGGAAGTGAGGCTCTTCGTAGGCAGCGGAGTCTGAGGATTTCTGAGGTGGGGAAGCAAGCTCAGACCATCTGAGCGCAAACGTCTGCGGCTGAGCCACTCTTACATGATGTCCGAACACAGTTAACTACAGAAAGCGGGTCAGCCTTGCAGTTGGGAGGAGAGAAAACCCTGGCTGGGAATAATAAGGTGGAGACAGCGGGAAGCGAGAGGACAGCCGATGGTGTAGAGCTGGGGAGGAGAGCAAGCAGTCGGGAAGGTGGAGCCGGAGATGAGGGTGCAGAATGGAGTGGACAGTCTGTCCATTTGCTCCTCCTCTGCCACAGTAGATTTCTTCTGAGCACCATCAGGCAGTGGTTCCTGTGCTCTGCAAAGAGGAGAGAACTAGAGATGCAGATGTTTCTGCAAACTTCCCAGATGTGGAACTGATGAGCCGGTGCCCAGGTGGAAAGGGGAGTGGAACCTCCAAAGTTACAAGGGAGGAGCATGGCAGGACCAGGAGCAGAGGGCAGGCCAGGTTCTGGAGACCACTTCCCTGGTGCAGGGAGCCTGGGGAGTACAGGCTGGAGCTGGAGAGACTTGGGCTGCACACTTTTTTTGTTTGTTTGTTTGTTTTGTTTTGTGAGACAGTGTCTCTCTATGTAGTTCAGGCTGGCCTTGAACTCACTATGTATGTAGCCCAGGCTGGCTTCAAACTCGCAGCAATCCTCCTGCCTCAGCCTCCCAAGTGCTGGGATTACAGGCGTGCACCATCATGCTTGGCTTGGCTTCACACTCTTTAATGTTTCCATAGGGGCTGGGCATGGTGGCACACATGTATAGTCCCAGTACTCCAGGAGGCTGAGGCAGGAGGATGGCAAGTTCAAGCCCATCCTGGGCAACATAGCAACTTAGTGACACCCATTTCAAAATTTAAAAGGGGCTGAGGATATGGTGATTCAATGATTCAATCCCCACTACCACAAAATAATAATAGTAATAACAACAACATGAAAACTTTTAAAAAATAAATGAAAAGGTATTGGGTATGTAGCTTAGTGCAAGGGCCCTGGGTTCCATTCTCAGTACCATTAAAAAAAAAAAAAACAACTTTCAGTAGAAATTAAATCTGCTTCCTCTCCTTCCACTCTTGCCACAGCCCATCCTTGGTAAGCATTGCTTTCTGCTTCTCTCTTGCCACACCCTACTCCATCTAAGTAAGCTTCCTCCTCCCTCCTCGTGGCCACGCTACAAGCTCTAGCTCAGCTACTCCTCTCTGCCCCACCCCCAGGGGACTCTGCCACTGCTCTCTCTGGGCTCCTCCTGCACCTCAGGACCATTAGGGAACCTTCCCTGCCCTTGTTCCCTATGAGACTGCCCTCATTCTGGGCGCATGGATGGTGCATTATTCATCTTCATATCCCTAATGTCGATGTGCTCATCAGCTTTCTGTCACTAACAAAATACCTGAGATAATTAACTCCTACAGAGAAGGGGTTTTGTTTGGCTCATGGTTTTAGAGGCTTCAGTCCGTGGAGGACTGGCCCTGTTTCTTTTTGGCTGTGGACAGGAAACATGTGGCAGGGGTGTGGTGGAGTAATACTGCTCCCTCAATGGCCAGGGAACAGAGAGAGGAAGAAGGGGTTGGGGTCCCAGTGTTTCCCACCAAGCCCCACCTCCTAAAGACTCCACCACTCCAGGGACCAAGCCTTTACTACATGGGCCTTTGGGGGGCGTTCAAGATCCAAACTGTCATACCAGTCTCGGCCGGCATGGGGTAGGTGCCCAGTAAATGCTGAATGGAGCAGCGGGAGCAGAGTGCAGTTCACAGCGGTCTCTCCAGGCAGCTGCGTGGACAGGAGTCGGCCACAGGGGTGGGAGGTGGTGCCCCGGAGGGGGAGCGTCTGAGCTTGGCAGTGTCATCGAGGGCAGGAGGAGTGGCTGTCAAGGCTGCTCCAGGAACAGGCAAAGCGGCCGTACCCAGGCAGCGCACACAGAGAAGAGACTGAGGAGAGAGGACGGGCTGCTGTGCAGGTGTGACATGCCTGTCCTCAAATGCCAGGAAGTTACTCTTCTGTCTGAGACACCGGAGGGTTTTGGGCAGGTGCAAAGGAACATGCCAGTGTTTGCTGAGCAGACGTACGTTCTCTGAGCACTGGTCGCGTGCTGTATGCGGTGCTGGTCACCCGGGGAACACCATCTCTGCCCTCGGGTGGCGCTCTGTCGGCTGTCACCCCACACGACTGGGGTGGTGTGGGGGCTGTGAAGGGATGGTGTCTCCAGGCCTGTGGTGCCTGCGTTGTCACAGGGCATCAGAGCCGGCTAGGTGAGGAAGTTGGCAGGGGAGAGGGGGGTGCCACACAAGGGACAGAGGCCAGGGTGAGAGGCTGGCACTTTGTAAAGACTTCGTGATGGTTATAGAGAGGACACTGGTGCCACACTGAAGAGCTGGAACCAGACCCTAAAGATGGATGAGCTGACAGGCGTGGCTGGACAACCTGGTCGGTGGAGGGGGCGTGGCCAGGGCCACCATTCCCCTTGGGAGAGGAGAGTGAAGGTCTGAGCAAGGACTAGCAGGGGTCTAGGAGAGCAAATCCATGGATCTGGCTGGCCAGCTGAGGGAGAGAAGCAAAAGAGATGGGTGCTGTTCAGTGACCTGGAATCAAGAGCAGCTTTGGGAAAAGCTAAGTTCATTTCGGAGAATGAGTTCATTTGCAGGGTCCACAAAATATCCCCTGGAGATGACCAGCTCTCTGTAGGTGGAGGTCTGGACGTGGAAGAGGCCTGGGGCGAGACAGCCACACAGGAACTTATCAGAAGTATGGGAGGAAGGAGACCTTTGAAGGAAGTTGTGCTTACTGAGAAAATGGGGGACAAAGGACAGAACCCAGGGAAACCAACCTTTAGAAATACTGAAGGTATGGGGGCTGAAGAAGAGGAAATCATGAAGGAAATGAGGAAGGAATAGTAAGGCAGAAGGGAAAGCAGGAGAGTGGATTCCGCAGGCTCGAGTGTCTGGAAAGCAGGATCAGCTGTGTCTCAGTGAGGAGTTCGCATGACCTTGACACATTTACTGTTAGTGCCACAGGGAGGAGGCTCTAGCTTACCTGGAAGCCAGGCCAGGTGAGGAAGCATCTGGATGGGACCCGCACAGGTCCTCCAGGCAGAGGAGGCAGCCTGGTGAGTCTGTCAGGGGGCCCTAGGGAGAGCCAGCGGCGTCCACCCTGCCCCATGCCCACCCGCAGGTTGGCACCATTTCCTCAGCTGTGAGACGGGGACATGAGGTACACCACAGGGGACACCCAGCCTGTGCCCAGAGGAGGGGCAGGAAGCCTAGGACAGCAGCAGCCTCCATAGAGAGGGGGAAGGCACGGTCAGCTGTCTCTGAAACATGCTCCAAAAGCATTCCCAAACCACCCTAAGAAGGGGAAGTTGTTCTCCTTGGGATGTTGTGGAGAAAATAAAGATTTTTTTTTTTTTTTTTTTTTTTGGCCCTTGGGGCAAGGATGGATGAGGGATCAAAATCTCCACCATTTTGTTCAAATACATGGAAGCATACTAGGAGGAATTCCTTGGTGGCCTGGGCCCTCCTGCTGTGTTACTGCCTGTCGCAGGGTTCCACAAAGCCCTTGGCTGTGAGCGCACCTGGGGACAGCATGAGACAGTCAACCCTCCAAACCGAGTTGTTCAGTTTGCACTTCTGTGCACTGTGTTGATTTTGCTTGTTCTAGTTCTTAAGTTTGGGGTTTAAAAACATTTAGTTTGGTTTCCTTTGCCAATATGTCTTTAACATCTCTGTTTGCTTCCACAGATAATCAGACAGGCAAACATAAAGACAGAAGGAAAGGCTCATTGGATGTCAGATCTATTTCCTCAAAAGCAAATGAAGGTAAGTGACGAGAACCAGAGAAGAGAGTGGGCCAGTGGCCAGGCTGAACACAGGACCTGTCTCGCCCTCCAGTTTCTCTCTGGTCACCCACACTTCACCTTCTGGGCCCTCTCATAGAGCCAGGGATTAAGGAAAAAGAACAGAAATGTTTATGACCACTTCTGTATTGATCTTCTAAACTGAACAGCAGGGGTCATCAGTCTACACATCGTAATTATCTGAGCAGTGCGTTTGGTAATTCTGAAAGTTACTTTCCATTGTGGCTTGCAGTTTGTTGTGGAAACTGCATCTTTTGGGAAGGGGTGAGCTCAGTTTGGGAAATGTGAGAAACTCATTAAGCAAATATTTGTAAAAGATGATATAGGTTCATGGCCTAAGGGACCTAGTTTTAATGTAATCAAAACTGTTTCTAGAGAGTGTGGAGGCGAATGTTACTGCCTGCTTTGTGCAGTTTGTGGCCCAAAGATGAATGAATAAGAAGGATGCAGAGCTGGTGTCGTGGCTCAGGCGGAAGCCAAGCTTTTCAAGGCATTCTCGGCTGAGGTCACGTTTGCCTTGTGTCCCTGGCAGGTGTGTGGGAGGCTCGGACGGTGCGCTGTGTGGCATGAGCTGGGCCTGCTGCTGGGGGTGGGGGTGCCAGCAGGGACACAGCTCAGCAGAACGACCTCAGTTCATGTCCCAGCTTTGTCTCCTCCTTGTGCAACTTTGAGAGTGGACATCTGTCTCCCGTTGTCATTCCACACAATAGGGCTAACGGCACTGCCCAGAGGACCACGTGAGGACTACATGGGCATGTGGTGCTGGGACAGGGTAGGCGTGCCTTAGTGTCCACCGCCATGGTCCTCTTGCTTGGGGTGGTTGTCCTTACATTTCCACGATCCATGGCTCGGGGCGGTGCGGAACGGGGTGATGCTGCTTTTACTCTGAAGTTACCCCACTGCAGCTTCCACTAACCCCTTGGATTCCTCTGTACCTTTCTGTATTATTTATTTATTTATTTATTTATTATTTTTTTTGTGGGTACTGGGGGTCGACCTCAGGACCTCGCGCGCCAGCAGGCGCCCGTGCTGCTGAGCGATATCACCGGCCCTTTTTTTCTTATGTGGGTTCCGGGAGTCAAACTCAGGCCCTCGTGCTTGCCAGGCAGGCACGTAGGCCGCTGAGCTGTCTCACCGGCCCCCTTTCTGTATTTTAAACAAACATTCTTCTTGTGTTGTGTTTTTAAAAATCATTTATAAAAATTGAGTTATAATTTACAGTAAAATTCAGATATCAAATGTTCAGTTCAAGTTTTGATAATTCTATACTTCTGTAACTGCCCCCATAGTAGACACAGAGTGTGCACACACGCACACACTCACACCTTTAAGCACACAAAGGCAAACCATGATTTTTATTGTGCTTCGTGCAATTGAAGTCATCCTATATGCACTCTTGTGTCTGACATCTTTCACTTTTTCCCCCTTGGTTTTTGAGACAGGGTCTCACTGCGTAGTCCGGGCTGGCCTTGAACTGACTATGTAGCCCAGGCTGGCCTCAAATTCACAGCAATTCTCCTGCTTCAGCCTCCCCAGTGCTGGGGTTACAGACATGCACCACCACGCCTGGTTTCTTTCACTTGTGTTAGTGTTTTAGATTCACTGACATTGCTAGGCGTATCAGTAATATCATCCCTTTGTTTGTATTGCTCAGTGATAGTCCCTACTGAGTATACAGTTTGTCTGCTTGTGCACTTATTGATGGGCATTTGTATGGTTTCCACTTGAGACTGTTCGTAGTAAGGCTCCTGTGTTTACACAAATCATTTTTGGTGGACGCAAGTGCTCACCTCCCACCCAGGAGTACAAGGCAGACAGTTTGGTCAGGGTCATGCTGTGTTACTGTCCGTCACTAAGCTATGGAAATACTGGCATTTAAAATTTTAGCCATTCTGGTGGTTTCAGTTTTAATTTTCCTTATGATTGCTGAGATTGAGCACCTTTTCATAAGCTTGCTGCCTTTTGACATATCTTCATTTGTGAGGTGCTGTTAAGACTTTTGCCCATTTTTAGAATTGGGTTATCTTTCTCCTGTTTATAAGGTTTTTTTTTTTACATATTCTAGATATGGGCCATCTATTGGATAGCTATATATATGTATTTTGTTTTGAGACAGGGTCTCACTCTGTAATTCAGGCTGGCCTCAAACTCACAGCAATCCTCCTGCCTCTGCCTCCTGAGTGCTGAGATTGCAAGCATGCACCACCATGCCCAGCTACATACATATTTTCTTAGTCTGTGGTTTACCATTTGCTGTCTTAATAGTGTCTTTTGAGGAACAGAGGGCCTTAATTTTAATGAAGTTGGTTTTATCAGTGTTTCCTGTTATGGCTAGTGTTTTGTTTTATTTTGTTTTGTTTTGTTTTTTGCATGCCACTTAAATCTTGCTCCACCCCAAGGTCATGAAGATGTTCTTCTATATTTTCTTCTAAAGTTTTATTGTTTTATCTTTCATTTAAAATGGATGGTCCACCATATATTTCACCATGTACCAAACTAATATCAAAATGGATCAAAGATCTAAATATTAAAATAGAAACTCTTAATCTGCTGGAGATGAAATAGTTAAAAGCCTTTAAGACATTAGTATAGGCAAGGACTTTCTAAACAGAACTTCAGTGACACAAGAAATAATACCAAGAATCAACAAATAGGATCATACCAAATTAAAAAGCTTCTGCACAGCAAAGGAAACAACCAACATAATGAAGAGACAAACTACAGAATGGGCAAACATTTTTGACAGGCATTCTGTGGACAGAGGACTAACATCAAGAATATATAAAGAAAAAAATATGTATATGTATATAAAGAACTGCAAAAAAAATTAGACCCTCCCAAAAAATAAAAGACCCAGCTAAAAATGGGCAACCAAAATAGACACTTCTCAGAAGTAAAAGTGGCCAATAAATACATGAAAAAATGTTCATCAGAGAAATGCAAATTAAAACTACATTGAGTTACCATCTTACCCCAGAAAGAATGGCTGCCATCAAAAAATCTAATAATAACAAATGCTAGCAAGGATGTAGGGGGAAAAGAACTTACTACATTGTTGGTGGGAATGTAAACTAGGGTAACCCACTAAGAAAATCAGTGTAGAGATTCCTCAGAAAACTAAAACTAGAAATTCCATTGACCCAGCTATTCTTCTAGTCATCTCCCCAAAAGGATCATATTACAGTAATCCATGCACACCCATGTTTGTAGCAGCACAGTTCGTAATAGCTAAATCTTGGAAGCCGCAAACGGATAAAGAAAATGTGGTGTTATACTTAATGGAGTATGACTTGTTATACTTAATGGAGTATGACTTCTTTGTCATAAAGAAGGATAAACTTGAATCATTTTAGGAAAATGAATGCACCTTGAGACCATAATGTTAAGTGAAATAAATCAGACACACAAGCTTACATACTACATGGTTTCTCCTATATGAGAAACACAAAATATAAATAAAGAGCAAAATAAAGATATAGAAAGTAGAGGGATAGATCTTCAAATGAGAAGGGGATCAAGAGAGTAGGAGGGGAGGGGAAGAAAAGGGAAGAGGAAAGAGTGGAGATGTGCCATGCATCAGCTCCACACAAGGAGTGAAATCATCATGTAATGCAAGCATGTACCAATAAACAATTGAAAAAATATTTGTGCTCCATTTCAAATTAATTTTTATATCATTGAGGCTAGGTAAGGATCAAAGATGAATTTCCTGTCCTATTCCCATGTAAATCCAAATGACCTGTCACCATATTGAAAAAGCACCTTTGGCAGGAGCAGCAGCATTTTATAGACCAGGTGACGAGGAGTATGTGGTCTGTCCCGGACTCTTCTGCTCACTGTTCTGCTGGTCTAGGCTCACTGTAACCTTGTAGTATGTCTTGCTGGCTAGTACTGTATGCTTATTCTTCAGTTCTTGACTATTTTAGGCCTTTTGCATTTCCATATAGTGCTTAGAACCAGCTTATTTACACACATCCTCCTGGGATTTTTCTTTTTTGGAGGGGAGTATGTGCCTTGAATCTATAGATCAATTTTCAGATTATCAAAATCTTAATACTGAGCCTATCAAACTTTGAAGATGTTATATGTCCATTTATTTAGGTCTTTTTGTTTTCTCTCAGCAGTGTTTTGCATTTTCATTATATAAATCATATAAATCTTGTGTTAGATTTATTTTTTAATTTAATTTTTTTTTTTTTTTTTTTTTTTTGAGACAGGGTCTTGCTATGTGGCCCAGGCTGGCCTTGAACTCACGGAGATCCTGCTGGGATTATAGGCATGTGCCACCACACCTGGCAAACTTATTCCTATATATTGATAGATTTTTATGCTATTATAATGATATTTATTTCAACTTCCAATTGTTTGTTGTAGTATATAGAAATAGTGGATTTTTGTATATTGATCTTGTACTCACCATGGGTAAATTTAGCTATAAGCAAAGCATTAGTAGATTCTTTGGGGTTCTCTGTATGCATAATCATGACAGTCTTTATACCTGTTGTTTCTTTTTCTTACCTTATTATGATTTTTACCAATTATTTTAAAAATAAAATTTTCCATATATCTATTTTAGTTGACAAAACTTGTGTATATTTATCATATATGTTTTAAAATATGTATAATTGTGAAATGACTAAATTGAGCTAATAAGCATACATGACTTTCATTATTTTTTAAGTAAGTCTTTGTATGACATTGATTAAATAGCAGTTATTTTTGGTTTAATGACCTTGTTATATAAAATGGAAAGGTGATAACCACATGCCAGTCACCAAGATTTAAGAAGCTTTGTTGGCTCCCAGAGTGTAGATCACTTGAGACCCCTGGCCTGGGTCTCTGGGGACAGTGTCCCTCCTCAGGCCTCAGTTTCTCTGGTGACATCAGGCCGACTCATCAGTCTGCAGAGCAGGCTCTGGGCCTTTAGGCCTTTGGTGAGCGGTGCTGCTTGATGGTGGGGCGCCCTCAACACCCAGGCCTCTGCCTGGCCCAGGCTCCCCCCTTGGAGGAACCACATCTTGAACCACAAAAATTAACTCACTTAGAGCCTCAGAGCTGCTGCCTGCCTCGTTTAAGGTGTTTAATCAGCTTGGATTAAGCTGAATGGTGAAAAGCACCCACGGGGACTTTGAAGAATATAGCCAACATTCATGTATTTCAGTTCGTGGTGAGATGAATTCATTGCCCCTGCTGTATATGAACAAAGAACCCATGGGGCATTGTTTTCCAGAATGGTTTTAGTCCTGGAGAGCAGCGAGTGAATAATTATAAGGCCTTATTGTTACAGGCACAAACAGAGACTGTTTGGCCTTGACTTGCTAGGTTGTCTCCTGTTTTCTCTCTGGCCTGTGACATCAGAAGTTCAATCTGAGGGGACAAGTGCATCCTAGCGCCTAGGACAGCAGGAAACAGAGTTGTTAGCCAGAAGCCCGTGCATTTCCATGGGAAGGAAGCTTAGTCGCTGGGCAATCCTGGTCCCAGCCCTTCCCTGGGCAGCCGGGCACAATGAGGCCCGGGAGGAAAAGAAGTCACGTGCCCTTGGCAGTTGGGACCCGTGCCCAAGGTTGTGCACACCTTGATTTCTGACCCCTCTCTCCACAGTTTCCAGCCAGAGACGACACTCCTCCATGGCCCGGATCCATTCCATGACCATCGAGGCTCCCATCACCAAGGTGAAGCCATGGGTGTTCGTTCTCCACCGAGCACACTCGGGGTGTTGGAAAGCTGCTGTCACAGTTGAATGGTGATGCCTGTCCCAGAGAGGGGATGTGTGACAAGCAAGCTTAGGCTTCACTTAGTGCAGTGGCACTGTTAAGCACTCCTGCCACCTTGCCTCTCGCCACTCTCCTGTGACTTCTGGGGATTTCTTTCTGTGCTGCAGGTGATGAACATCATCAGCACTGCCCAGGAGAGCAGCCCCGTGCCGGTGACAGAGGCCTTGGACCGTGTGCTGCAGATCCTCAGGTCCACTGAGCTGTACTCACCACAGTTCGATGCTAAGGATGATGACCCTCACGCCAATGACCTTGTTGGGGGCTTAATGTCTGTAAGTTTATCTGAGTAGGCCTCTGGTGAAAGCCTGTGTGTTCTTGTTTGTTTTCTCTGAGGTTCTTTGTTGAACAGAGCTCTCTGGCTGTCATCCACCTGCTCCTCACCACCTGGGGACCTCAGCCTGGGCAGGGAGGGAGGACTGTATCCAGACAATCTGCTGCTCCAGTTCTCCACTGTCACTCAGGGTTTTACAAGTAATTTGTTGATATAAAACTTTCTTAGCTAGACTTGGAAGTGCATGCTTATAATCCTGGCACTAGGGAGGCTGAGGTAGGAGGATTGCAATGAGTTCAAGGCCTGCCTTGGCTACATAGTAAATTCAAGGCCAGCCTGACCTGTATAATGAGTCCCTGTCTTAAACAAAACAAAATAAAACAAAACAAAACAAAACACCAAAAAAGCCCCTTTCTTAGTTGTATTAAATATTTTGAAAACTGGGGCAGGAAGAACACCATACTGAATGTTACATACCAAATTGCAAAACAAGAAGACTCTTTCTTCTGCTACATATGTTTAAAAAGGCACCAATGGGAGGGTTGTGGGTCACACACAAATCACAGGAAAGAAGGCTGTAAGAGTGGCCACCAGCAAGGGGCCCTGGGTGTGGTCCCCTGAGGGGACCTATATGCCTCCTTAGCCCATGTGGAGCAGAGCTCACAAGGAAACAGATTATCCCATTGCTGTCTGTCAGCTGTTACCTTCTCAGAAACAAAATTCTCCTCCCTCCCAGCTCCTGCGTGAAGTCACTTGATTGCATAAAGGAAGGTGTTAGGTAGCAGTCTGGAAGGTAGAGTGGCTCCCAGCAGTGACCTCTCCTTGCGGCCTTGCCCGTCTGGGCCTCCTGATAAGGGTGGACCAGGGCAGTGTCCTGGAGGTCAGTAGATGAGAGCAGCTGCATGTGGGGCTGGAAGGGGGGCAGGAGGGTTGTTGGGAAACTGAGGTTACTTAGAAGGTGAGAAAGAATCCAGGGTTCCCAAGGAAGCTAAACGATACAGGAGAAATATAACTCCAAATCTGCTAGATGCCAGATGTGCCCAGTTTGTGTCCCCCACAATCGAAGAACGAATTCCAAGGAACAATGGGAGTTAAGAGTAGGAAAGGTTTATTGAGAGATAGTTCCTGAGAGACAGGAGGGTCCCCAATGTGGGTAGCCACAGAGGCCCATTGTCAGGGATAATTTATACAGCAAAGTCACAATGTGGGTACAATGTGGGTCAAACTACAGTCAGCCTATAGGATTACAAGTATAGCTGCTTAGCTAATATTGACCCAGTAGGGAGGTATTGCACATAGGAAGGTACCTGGAAAGAACAAAGGCATTTTGGGGAGGGGATGGGTCTGGATGCTCTAGTCACCCACCTGGGCGACTGATATCTGTCTGGACTTTACTGGATAACAATTATACTATAATTCTGTGTTACTGCTTATCCCTTAGGGAGGCCTGTAGGCCTGGCCACTGCATCTTTATCTTGAGGCCTGGCCTTTTTCAGATGTGCCTCCAGCCACAATTCTGATGTCTTTATTTTTACTGACTTCTTTGAGAGCTCAGTCCCTCTCTGACAGTATATTAATTTATAGCTAACTTAACTGTTCATAATATTCCTCCCTTTGAAGAGTGATCCCTACCTGAGTTTAGGAGAGAGTGGGCAAAGTTTCAGTCTAGCTGCTTTGAGCTGAGAAGGGGCAGTGTAGAGGAGATCACAGTCAGGGCCTTTCTCCAGAGAGCTAATCTAAGGGGCCTTGGATAAAACTCACATTGGAGTTTAGCAGTTATGAACTCCCTTTACAAAGTTCATTTACTGGACCCCACTAAAAAGAGTCTGGTACATTGGTCATTAGTTCCATCTGCACAATCACTTGGAGTTTGGCAACCTCTAGGCAAGGATAAACAAACAAAAGGGGATTAAAGCACATACAACCAAAGCATGAGCACTAGAATGGAAAGGCAGATTGGGGGAAAGAGCCACATCCACACACTGCTCTTGAGGTACTGGAAGTAGTGAGTGTAAACAGCTGGCTCCTAGAGCTCTCTACTGATAGAGGTTATCTACAAGTCTGATATTTCTTTGTCACAGTCTCCAGTTTTAGCTGCAAGAAGATGGAGAGTTTTGGTAGTTTTGAAGAACAATTTAGCTAAGGAATTTAAAGATTCTTGCTGAGCATATATAGCTTCTACTGTAGCTTTCTAGGTGTAGCTGGAAACTGCCAGCAGGGGTCAGCAGTTGGAGCCCCCTTTCTATATCTAGCCTTTATTACTATGGTATTATTTTTATGTATCTTTGGTTATACTTTTCTGCTGGGTGTTTAAGACCAAGTTAAAGTGAGACCTGAGTTAATCAAAATTAACCTCTTGCTATCTATCAAGTTCAGTTAAGTCTCCTCAGGCATTAGTTTTGGAACCATGTACAGAGCCTCTCAGCTCCTCTGTCAGTGTCAGCTGCTGGGATGGGTCATGGTCTTGCTTGATTGTATAGCTTCCTGTGGAAGCAGAGAAGACATTTCTCTCTCTCTGGTGACCCTTCTTTTTGGCACACTGTATATTGGTTGACTCCTGTCCTCTGGAGTCCAACAGTCTCCCTGCTCAGAAGGTTGGGAGACTCACCAAAGTTGTAGGATCCTATAGAAAAGGTTCCCTCATCTCTTGGATCCTTGTTGACCTTGGAGGGCCAGGGCCAAAATATTGGCTGTTCTCTTAGCCCAGGTATCTTTCTAGTTTTGGTTTCCAAACCTGCAGGTGTTGAACACCCAGAAGAGAAGACCAGTTACATCAGTATTGCAGTGGGAGCAGAATAGACATCGAGTTACTCAGTCATACTTTGGAAAGAGATAAAGAAAATGAGGTTGGGCCACATGTGCAGCCTGCCCAAACCAGGTCGGAACTGCCCCAAGGAGGCAGCTCTGCCCTGTTTTCCATCACTAGTCTAGGTGTCTCTGCTTGTCAAGTAGAAAGACTCATGTCTGGTATCAATCTCAGAAATGAGAGTTATAGCCTTTGTCTGAAAGCACCAGTTAGGCCAGAGAGGAGATTTGGGACTGGGGAGAATGAGTGATGATCTGAGGGTCAGGGCCATAACCCCAAGTCAGTCTCCTTTGAGTAACAAGGACCTTTTAGGAAAAACAGCCTGGGCGCAACCAAACCAATGAACACAAGCTCAAAATAACCAAACATTCCTATTTCTTTTTAGAAACAGAATCTTCCACAAACTCTTCTTGACATACTGCAGCCTTCTAGTTTTGCCACTAGTGCTCCTTTCTTTCTGACAGGGAAAAGACTTTATCATACAGAATCTTCTCACGTCAAAAATACATCTCCATATTGAAGCTTTCCCCATATTCTCTTCTTCTTCTTATTGTAATCTTTCTATAACTACTTGGCTGAGGCCGTTGGTGAGGGGGGTGGCAAGAACATGGTGGGGAAGGACCAAGGGCAGAGGGCATTGTCCCCGAGACTCCACCATAGTCCTGTGGTGAGACAGGAGTGCTGGGCATTGAGAGGCCCCCTCAAGCTCACCTACCTGGTGTCGACCCTGCCTCTGTGTCCTGTGTCCAGCAGGCCCAGGCCAGACTGCATCAGGGTGCTGAGCTGTGCAGGGAGTGGCTGGGTCCAGGCTGGCTGCAGGGGGGATGCGGGGACCTGCTGAACTGGGCAGTCTTGCAGGGGCTGGGGAGGTGGAGTGCCCTGGGCCAGCCACCTGGAGTTCCATGGAGGAAAGAAGAGCAGTGACTTTGCTTTCTCTTGTTCCCTTTGGTTTTTATTAGGACGGTTTGCGGAGATTATCAGGGAATGAATATGTTCTTTCAACAAAAAGTAAGTTTTTTGTTTTGATTTTTTTGGATCACTGTAATACTGTAGTCAAGGTTAAGTGATGAAAATAATTTCTCTCATTAGTAAGAAGTTTCTCTGTGTGCCATAAAGTCTCAGAAACAAAGCAGCTCTGCCTGATGCAGTGCTGCTGTCTCTGAGGAACGGGTAGAGCTGTCCACCCTATTAATCTTGTTCCACAAACCACGTCGTTTTACAGCTCTCCATCAGGTTCCAGTCAGTGGAACCACCATCTCCCTTCACAACATCCCGCCTCAGGTAGCTCAGGCCATGGAAAATGTAGAACACTGGGACTTCAATATTTTTGAACTGGAGGCTGCCAGCCACAATAGGTGAGTCTGGGGGCTCTGCAGATGGTGAGCTGGCCTCCAGGGCCCATGTGAGGCTGCCACCACAGGGCTGATCCCTGGCCAAGGGGAGGCTGAGGAAGGAGGTGCAGGAGGCCTGGGCAGAGTTTGCCTGGCCACCATGGGTGCAGCAGACTGACGGGACATGCAAAACTGAGCGGGGGTTTATCCTGTGAGGTAGGACGCTGATTCCTCCTGAGGTGGCGATATACTGAGAGTGCGGTAAAGAGCCCCCTCAGGGCTTGGAACCAAAATGCATTAGAAACACACACATAGATGAGAGTAGTCTGGTTGGGAACTGAACCTCTCCAGGGCTCGGGATGCTTCACCTCTTTCTTTGCGTCATTTTTATACTGTGACTGTTTTTCTCTGTAGGCCACTGATTTATCTTGGTCTCAAAACGTTTGCTCGCTTTGGAATCTGTGAATTTCTAAACTGCTCCGAGTCAACACTGAAATCCTGGTTACAAATTATTGAAGCCAGTTACCATTCTTCTAACCCCTACCACAATTCCACACATTCTGCCGATGTGCTCCACGCCATTGCCTACTTTCTGTCCAAGCAGAGGGTAAAGGTGAGCCTGCACTGCGCTCTGTGTCTAGGCTGGGCTTCCTGCCTCCCCCTAGAGGATGGATCTGCTGAGGCTGGGGCCACTGGGGGCGGCTGCTCTGGTGTAGCCAGCACACAGGGTGCGGTCACCCCAGAAAGCAGGCAGGAGGCTGTGCTGGAGCTCGGGATCACTGCGTTGATTCCTGACCTACTCCTAGCCCTTTTCTGGGGCTTAGGAAGCACAATTGGGTCCTCGGGGAGAAAGCCAGGAGAGCTGCTTCTCTGCGGTCTCACTGAACTCGCAGGCATGCACGACCAAGTCACCTGCATGTCACCTCGTTGGCAGCTTCACCTGACCTTGGGTCAGTGGCGCTCTGCACCCACACAGAGTCATCTGCGGGGCCCAGGGCTCCATTGTCCACCCAGAGCTCCAGCTTGAGACCTGGAGTCATTTGTGGTCATCTGCTCTTCAGCCCCCAGTGTCTGGCTACTGTCTGGCCTTGCCTCCTGTCCGACTCATGTCCCAGTGAGCCCCTGGCCTCCTCTGCACTCACTCACTGCTGCCAGTGAACTTTTTGGGGCAGGCCCGTCTCCCATGGGGCTCAAACTGTAGAACTCCCCTGGGTGGGGGGGTCCCACCTCTCTATACTTACCAGGGAATGAGTTCCTCTCTCCTTTCCTGCCCTGTGCCCCAGATACTGGGCCAGACCACTTCTGAGGGACCAGGTAGTCATGTCTGCAGGACCACAGGGCAGGGCAAATGACCCTGGTCGTGTGGCAGGGGTCTAGAACACAGTGAAGGGTGTCATGTGGTCCACAGGGGACTGAGCCAGTGTCCACCTTCACCTGAGGGCCAGACCTTCTCAGAGTAGGGTCTTCACCTGCCCACTTCCTGCTCCCTCCAGTTCATTGGGAGTTGGTTGCTGGGGTCCCTGGATGGAACCAGGGCCTCAGGTGTGCTAGGCAAGCACTCAGCACCACACACAGCCCAGCCCAGGGAGGACTGCTGTGTAGCGACAGAGACCAGGGCAGGGAGGGACATCTGTGTCCACTTGGATCAGCATGTAGAGAGCACCCAATTTTTGCTGTTATTTATTGCTTTTTTATTAGTACATGTTTGCAGTACATAATGATTATATTTATCATGGGGAGTTGATAAATGTTTATTGCTTTTTAACTAGAGATACAAATATATTCAGTGCTAACTTAAAACAATATAAGCATTTATTAAAGTATAGTTCACATATAGTTTACTCATTTAAAGTTAAAACTACTTATTATAAGTCAAATTAACCTATAAAGCTGATATATTAGACATGTACCTTCTTTTCAAGTGCCTGTAGAATATTTCCACATATGGTCTTACATTAGGACATTCTCTTGGTAAACTTCAAAACTTCATAGGCTATATCTTCTAACCACAACAAAACTGGAATACCTGATGGTAAAATAAAAAACATCATCCAGGTGTAGTGCCACTTGACTATAATCCCAGCTACATGGGAGGCTGAGGCAGGAGAATTGCAAGGTTGAGACTAGTCTGGAAAACTTAGTGAGATCCTGTCTCAGAAAATAAAAAGGGTTTGGGAAGTAGCTCAGTGTGAAGGCCCTGGGTTCAACCTTCAATCCCCAGTATTGAAGGTAGGTGAGTAGGTATGATTGACTGATTGATTGCCACTACAAATGAAAAATATTTTGAATAAGTTTTCAATTAATAAGAAATGAAAAATTATATAGAAAACAAAATGAGAAACCCATCTATCAAACCTATAAAATAAAGCCAATAATATATTTAAATGCTTTCACTTCTTAAAGAGAAGAAAGGGGGCTGGTGAGATAGCTCAGCGGCATAAGCACCTGCCTGGCAAGCATGAGGTCCTGAGTTCAACTCCCGGTAACCACATATGAAAAAAGGGCCAGTGATATCGCTCAGCGGCACAGGCACCTGGTGGCACGTGAGGTCCTGAGGTCAACCCCCAGTACCCACAAAAAAAAAAAAAAAAAAAGAAGAAAGGGCCGGGGATATAGCTCAGTGGCACAAGTGCCTGACTGGCAAGCACAAGGTCCTGAGTTCAATTCCCAGTACCAAAAAAAAAAAAAAAAAAAAGAAGAAGAAAAAGAATATAGGAAATGCAAATAATAATAATCCAAAATGTTTCTTTGAAATAACAAAGACAGTGATGTTCTACTCAAATTGAAAAATAAAACAGAGAAAATACATATATTTAATATGGAAAATGATATAAGAAAGTACTGCACATATCTGTATTCAAAAACCTTAAAACAGGTGGTTTCTTTAGGGGAAAAAAAAGAATGTTTTAAATAAACTAAGAGGTAGGAAAAAAATAGATCAGTATCATCAAGACAATGCTAGACAATGTTTAAATTATCAATTTCTTCAAGACCTGGCTCCTGACTCAGGTGGACAGGTAAATTCTTTGGCCATCGAAGGCATTTTTCCATGTTATGCAGACCTTTATAGGACCTTGAAAACAGATGAAAAACTTGCAGATCTTTTATTACACTACCAAAACCCTGACCTTAGCCTGACAAAAGGCAGCACCTCCAGAGGGGGGAATACGAGGCCAGTCACCCATTAATGCATATTTTAAAAGGTTCTATCTCTCTTCTTTAGTAGTGGTTTATGCTGGTCTGAGTCAATACCTGTTTTTGGTGATGGGGCTGTAGAAAGACTGGCTGAGGCGGTGATGCCTCCCTGTATCTTGGTAACTCTGTACCTTGCCATTCCCTAATACAGACGTAGAGACTTCACTGCTCCAGAGTGGAGAGAGGAAAACGGTTTTCTCACGAGTGTGCTTTTCTTAGAAATCTGAGCTCCTCTATCCTCAAGTGCAGTGGTACCTCAGTTCACAAACTTTCATTTGTTCTATGATTTTGGGAAAGACGGCCACGTTTGTGTTTGTGTGGGAAGATGGCCACAGTTATGTTTGTCACCCAATTCAGTTCACAAACAAAAGCAGAATTTTGCCAAATGCTTCGTTTGTGAAGCAGATTGTTTACAAACAAAAGCGTTTGTGAACCGAGGCACCACTGTACAGAGCAGAGCAAACCACACATTAGGCTTCCTTGCCTCGGTCCCATCCCTGGTGTGAAAAGATCTCTCGCTTTCAGGAAACTTTAGATCCCATTGATGAGGCTGCCGCGCTCATTGCAGCCACCATTCATGATGTGGACCACCCTGGGAGAACCAACTCCTTCCTGTGCAATGCGGGCAGCAGGCTGGCCCTGCTGTACAACGACCTGGCCGTGCTGGAGAGCCACCACGCGGCTGTGGCCTTCCAGCTGACCTTGGGCGATGATAGGTGCAACATTTTTAAAAACATGGACAGGTAAGAGTGGGCCTGCCAGTGTGTGGGCCCTGTCGCTCTTTAGAACAGCTTTATTGGGACGTAAGTTACACATCCAACACTTCTCCCATGAGGAGTGAACAGTGGCTTAGTCACAGCTGTACAGCCATCACCACACCAATTTTAAAACATTTTTGTTACCCCTCAAAAAATATCCAGGCACAGCCCCTCCTCATTCTCCCAATTCTTCCCATCCTGGGCTGCCACCACCCCACTTTCCATTTGTGCCCACTTAGATCTGCCAGCTCTGGATACTCAGTGTGAATGGATGCGTATGCAGCTTGGCGGCCTTTGTGACTTTGTCCTCTCAGCACAGTGTCGCTCAGGCCATTGTATTTGACATCCCAAGAGATGAAGCATAAGCTGCATCTTGAGCTCACAGAGACTGGAGACACAGCCGTCCCCCGCACCTGCCTGAGCGCTCCCAATCCAGCCATGCCCTAACCATTCAGCCCTGAATTCCCTCACTGCACAGGCTTCATTTTTTAAAATACATTTTTAAAATTTTCTTGTTTAGGGCTGGGGATAGAGTGGAGCTCAACAATAGGGCACTTGTCCAGCATGCATAAGGCCCTGGGTTCCATCCCCAGCACCACAGGCAACAAAGAAAAACAAAATGTTTAACATCTGACTAGACTCTGAAGCTCTGTCAGGTCGGTCTGTGTGTGTGTGTGTGTGTGTGTGTGTGTGTGTGTGTGTGTGAGTGAGTGAAGGTGTGAGTTGCCCAGGCTGGATTCAAACTTGTGATCCTCCTGCCTCAGCCTTCCACAGTGCTGGGATTATACGTATGCACCACCAGTGCTGACTTCATGTGTCTTTGTTCATTATTGGACCCCGTGTCTAGCTCAGTGCCTGGTATAGAGTAGGTACTTAATACATGTCAACTGAAGAGAGAAAAAGTGTTGTCATGAGGAGTACTTAATTCGATTTAAGGGAAGTTCTGGATGAGATTTTTAAAGGGTATCCTGATTTCACAAAACTCCCTTCTGCTGTGTCTGGGGATTTCAGAGGTAGACTTAAACTTTATTCATACTTTCTTGGAGATACATCATTTTCCACAGAAGCGTATAAGACCCTACTAACTTGGGTTGTCTTGGGAAAGGAACTGAATGACCTAGAAAGGGAGTGGAGACTTTGCTTCATACTCTTTTGTACCTTTTGAATCATTTTGAAGATTGCTTCTTCAAAAAACAAATTTTTTTTTTTTTGTGGGTACCGGGGGTCGACCTCAGGACCTCACGCGCCAGCAGGCGCCCGTGCCGCTGAGCGATATCACCGGCCCTTTTCTCGTATGTGAGTTCCGGGAGTCGAACTCGGGCCCTCACACTTGCCAGGCAGGCGCGTAAACCGCTGAGCCATCTCACCGGCCCAAAACAAAATTTTTGATGAATGTGATCATTGTCTATATATAAAATGTACCAATAAAATCTAATTGAAAAAAAAATTTTGGCCTGGCATGGTGGTACACACCTGTAATCCCTAGCACTTGGAGGCTGAGGCAGGAGGATCGCTGTGCGTTTGAGGGCAGTCTGGGGTATGTAGTGAGCTCAAGGCCAGCATGAACTGCATAGTGAGACCCTGTCTCAAAAAGCAAAATTTTAAGAATATTAAAATGAAAACAAGGGCCAGATGACGAGATCCAAGTACTCCCTGTGATTTCTCACCTCCTGAAGTTCTGCCCTCAGAATTCGCTGGGCACTAAAATAGTTGGGTATCGAGGAACCTCCACACAGGGTGCTTCTGCGTGTGCGGTGGTAGGGGTTGAATCCAGGGCCTTGGGCTCACTAGGCAAGCGCTCAAGTGCTAGATCCGCAGCCCCAGGCCACATTCCTAATGCAGGGAGAGATCTGTGGTCCTGAGGAGAGCAGTCTTTGTTCTCCCTACTGCATACAGCCTCTCTACCTTCTCCACTTTGTAGTTTATTTTGAGACAAGGCCAGTGCCCAGACTAGCCTTGAACTTGCAATATGCCTGCCTCAGCCTCCGAAGTGACTGTGCTTACAGTCGTGCACTGCCCCACCCCAGGCCATCCTGTGTTCTGGGAACTGTGCATCGCTCTATGAAGTGACAGGGTGGACACTGCAGCTCTAAAGCTTGGCCCAGAGCCTTCTGACTTCAATGTCTCCTTGCTGCTGGTCCGGGCACGGACCCCTCACTTCCACATTCTTTAAAAGTGTGACTTCCGAGGCTTGGATCTGTAGCTGCAGTGGACAGGCAGCCTGGAGAGCATACGGTTTCCCGGCCTGTCTGGTCTGGATCTTAACCTGTAGCAGCTTTGTCGTCTGCAACAGGAATGACTACCGGATGCTGCGCCAGAGTATCATCGACATGGTCCTGGCCACAGAAATGACAAAGCACTTTGAGCACGTCAACAAGTTTATCAACAGTGTCAACAAGCCCTTGGCAGCACTGGAGGAAAACGAGGTAAGGGCCTTGTATCAGGGAGACCACGATGGGGGCCTTTACACTGCCCCGTGTGCAGGACGTGGGCATCCACACGGGTCACGTCCCCTGCGAGGGCCAGGGTCCTCATCTTGTGAACGGATGTCATAATGATAATGATGGTACTTCCTGTGAGTGCCAAGGAACAGACAATGACCTAAGTCCTTTGTATGTGAAAAATGTTTGAGCAGTGGTGGTACAGGGATGATCTAGGACCTCCAAATAATATAAGGGAAGTTTTACAACTCCTAACCTGCTAGATGTCTGATACGCCAAGTTCGTGTTCCCAAAATCAAAGAATGAATTTTAAGGAACAAAGAAGGTTAAGTGTATGAAATACTGAGGGGGGAGAGATACAGCTCCTGAGAGGCAGGAGGGGCCCAGGTGGGTTGCCAAGGACCCCACTTCTCAGGGGAAGTTTTATAGAGCACAACCGCATGGGTACAGCTATGGTGGGTTACAGCTATGATCAACCAATAAAGTTACAATTATAGCTGCTTAGGTAATGTTGATCCAATGGGGAAGCAGGTCACGTAGCAAGTGTACCTGGAAAGAACAAAGAACTTTTCAGGAAGGGATGAGTCCAGAGGTCTTGGTCACCAACTGAGGTGATTGATGTCTATCTGGACTTCATTAGACCAGGTGATACCACCTGTCTTAGGCCTGGTCATTCCAGATCTTGAGGTCCAGCCTCCAACAGATGCGCCTCTGGCCACAGTTCTAATGAGTTTTCATCCTCTGCACTGACTCTCTCAAGGGCCCAGCCCTGTCTGTCTGACTGGCTGTAATAGACCTGCCTGACTCAGCTGTCTGTAGTAGTGTGAGGGACCATCGCTCTAGATGTGTGCGGAGGGTGAGTTTCCGAAACCGCACCTGTCGCAGGGCAGGGCTGTGAGAAGCAGGGAGCTGTGGTCCACAAGGGCCCTTCTGTTGAGAGGACAGAGAAACCTTTGTGTTTAGTTCCTGATCTTTTCTGGTAAACACAATAAAAAGATAAAACCAGTCTGAGTTCTTAGCAGGTGGAGGAGGAGGTAGCGGAATAGAAAGGGAAGGCAGCTGCCTTCCGCGCCTCATGCTCCCCCCCACCGCACTGCGCCCCTGCCCCTCCCCGCCCTCAGGCAGAGCTGGACCCACTTGGATCACTTTCCATTCCACTCCTTTTTCAGGAAACTGATAAAGACCAGGAAGCCATCCACGCTCTACTCAGGGCTCCGGAGAACCGGATGCTCATCAAGCGCATGCTAATCAAGTGTGCGGATGTCTCCAATCCCTGCCGGCCGCTGCAGCAGTGCATCGAATGGGCCGCGCGCATCTCGGAAGAGTATTTTTCTCAGGTCAGATGCTGCATCCTAAGCCCTTTCACACACAGAAACCTCAGGAGATAATGCACTTAAAACTAAAAAATAGGGTTCCAAAAGAAAATGGTCCCTGAAGATCATTTCCCATATTGCACATTTCCTATTGCACATTGATGGTGAATTCTGTTTTTTTTTCCTTCCCTGAGAATGTGTTTGTGTGTCTTCGCTCTCAGGATATTTTTTGCTGGGTATAGAATCCTGGATTGACAGATTTCTCCTAAAAGAACTTTAAGGGAGTCAGCTGTCCTTCATCTTCTGGGACAGAAAATGTTAGAAAGATTTTTCTGAATTTGGTACATGCATACAAAATGAGAAGCCCAGTGCGGGCTAACACACGTGAGTCACGCCATAATCAGCTCCAAGTTGAAGATAAAGAGTAAGTCTCAAAATCAGCCACAGAAAAGTAACTTGTAGAAAAAATGACTCAGGTTTTCTGATTTCTCGTTAGAAACTCTGAAGGACAGAAGTCACTAAAATGTCATCTTTCAACTTCTATTAGAAGAAAACTGTCAACCCAGAATGCTGTATCCACTGAAAATATCCTGTAAGGATCAAGGCAAATAAACACATTCTCAGATAAGGAAAAGCTAAGAGAATCCATTACCAGTAAATTTACAATACTAGAAATGCCAACGTGAGTTCTTAGGGCTTAAAGGAACTGATCACAGATGTGAGCTTGGATCTCCAAGAAGGAATGAAAGGGCCGGTGAGATGGCTCAGCGGCTTAAGCGCCTGCCCGGCAAGCACGAGGGCCCGAGTTCGACTCCCGGATCCCACATACGAAAAAGGGGCCAGTGATATCGCTCAGCGGCACGGGCGCCTGCTGGCGTGCGAGGTCCTGAGGTCGACCCCCCTGGTACCCACAAAAAAAAAAAAAGAAGGAATGAAAAACACCAAAAATGGTAAATTTCTGCATAACTATAAAAGACTTCCTTGTTCTCTAAATACATAGTGCTATTTTAAGCAAAAGTTAACATTGTGTTGTAGGGTGTGTAATGTACTTACGTATAAGATAAACGACAGCTATGGCATAAAGGGAAAGAGAAGGTGAATGGACTTACATGGGTCCAAGGCTTCCACATTTGATGTGAAATTCAGTTAGCGCAGTAGAGTCACATGGGAAGGATGCATATTGTAATCCCTAGAGTGATCACTGTAGTTTAAAAGCTACTAAACCTAGTACAATATAGTAAAATAATACAAAGAAGGCAGGAAAGTAAAATAGTAAAACAGGAGCTCTAATCATGTCAGTCTCGTTCAGTGTCAGTGGACTAAAGGCTCCCATTAAAAGAGTTCATCAGAATGGATTAAAAGAAACAATCCCCGACTATAAGATTGAAATAGCCATATCAGTATCACACAAAATAGACATCAAGACCCAACGGGACATTGCCAGAGAGACCCTTCATGATGATAAATGTACATGAACCTAATATCAGACTTGAAAATGAATGAAGCAAATTTCACAGAGAGAAATAGACCATTCTATAATCGGAGATTTTAACACCTCCCTTCAAGAGCTGATGGAACAACCAGATTAAGATATCAGTAAAGACACAGATGATTTGTACACCACTATCAACTACCTCAGTTAGCATTTATGGAACAGTCTTTAAATACAGATATACACTCACCAAGGTAGAGCCTGCACTGGTCCCCAGAAGACTTCAGTAAATTGAAAAAGACTGAAATCAAATGGGTATGTTCTCTGACCACAGTACAATTAAGTCAGAAAGCATTAACAAGATATCTAGGAAAATACTGTACCAAATATTTAGAAATTGAACACACTTCTAAATAACCCACGAGTCAAATACAAGGGAAATTAATAAAATGTCAGAATTGTCCAATGCATTTAAAACAGTGTTTAAAGGAAGGTTTATAATTTTACTTCATTAGAAAACAGGAATGCCTTAAAGTTAGTGACTTAAGACTTCACTGCAAGACTCTGGAAAAAGAAAAATCCAAAGTAAGCAGAAGAAAGCAAAGAACAAAAACTGAGGAAATAGCCAGGCATGCTGATGCGCTCCTCTCATCCTGGCATACAGGGCTGAGGCAGGAGGATCACTGTAAGTTCGAGGCCAACCTGGGCTACGCAGCAAGACCTTGTCTTGGGGAAAAAAAAAAAAAAAAAGGAACTAGAAAACAGTAAAAAAGAGTCCAAAATTGATTCTTTGACAAAAATTGGTACATATAGCTAGACTAATTGAGAAAGCGTAATCAGAAATGAAAGAGGATTCATCACAGTCTTACAGGTATTACAAGGGGAGCCTGCTCCCCGGGCTCATGGCCTCTCAGTGCTGCCACAGACCCAGCGGGGAATTGGTTTGAGTTTTTTAGGAGAAACTGACAAACTCGGTCTGAATTGTAGTAGATGTACCAAGGACATGGTATAAACAAAAGCAAACTTGGAAAAAAAAGTTGGAAGACCTGCTCTAGCTGTCCTCAGAACTGAGGAGTAATCAAGATACCATGCTACAGTCATATGATAACAAAAACCTCTGTGCAACAGAAGAGAACAGACCACATTTTAGTACCTCAGTTCACAAACTTAATTCTTTCCACAATTCTGGTCGCAAACCAACTCGGACAAGAACCAAATCCAATTCAATGGTTAGGTTCAATGTTGACCTTATGAGGAAATTTGATTCCCCTGAAGGCAAAAGCTAAAATCAGAGCTTTTAGAGAAAACTGTAGCAGAATATCCTGACTTAAAAATGGACAGAGTTTTCTTAGGTCCAGGAAACAATAGGTCTTAAAAAATTTTTAATAAAATAGACCTCATCAAAGTTCAAAAGTTATGCCCAGACACAGCTAAAAGAACAAGTAAATATTTTAGTAATCATTCCACAAAAGGTACCTGGCCAGTAAGCACTTACAAAAGTGCCTTACATCTTGAGTCATCAGGAAAATTCAAATTAAATTCTAGATGAAATGCCGCCACTCGCTCAGCAAAGGCCCGCACATACAAACCCTGGCACCACCAAGTGGTGAAGTTATGAAGCCACTAATGTCACGTGTCAGCAAGCGGCACGTAATATACTGTGACTGCTTTAGGAAGCAGATAAGTAGATTTTCTGTGTGGTAAAATTTACCATTTCATATCATGTTTTTGTTCTCTCAGTAAAGTGCATTACCTTGATTTTCGCATGCTAAACTGACCTTGCATTCTAGGAACAGATCTACTTGGTCATGGCGTAGAATCCTTTTAATGTGCTAAGTCTGTGCTAATCTCTTGTTGAGGGTTTTTGCATCAATGTTCACAAGAGATTTTGGCCCATAGTTTCCTTTTCTTGCAGTATCTTTGTCTCCTTTGCTATCAGAGTAATGCTGGCCTCCAGAAGGAGCTAAGAAGTGTTCGCTTCTGTTCAGTGTTTTGAAAGGGTTTGAGAAGGATTCAGGTTAATTTTCTGAGTGGTCGATAGAAATCACCCATGAAGCCATCTGGTCCTGGGCCCGCCTTGTTGAGAGGTTTTGGTGACTGACCAAGTCTCTCCCTCAGTAGCTGAGGTCTGTCCAGCAGCGGTGGAAGCAGCCCAGCCTTACCTCTGTCCCTCCCTTGTCTCAGAGCCCAGGGTGGGCACGTCGGGCACGGGGTGGGGAAGATGGCCAGGGCTGACTGCAGTGCTCTGTGACTCTTGAGGAGCCTCAACGGCCCATGTGGCCTGGCTGGCTTCTGGTCACCAGCCCCACAGCTGCCAAGGGCGTCCTCTGGGGACGGGATCACTTCTTAGTGGGGTGGAGAGCCAGGGGCTGGAGCCTGGAGCCCAGGTGTTTCCTGCTTTGCAGACGGAGGAGGAGAAGCAGAAGGAGCTGCCTGTGGTGATGGCAGTCTTTGACAGGAACACCTGCAGCATCCCTAAATCCCAGATCTCTTTCATCGACTACTTCATCACAGACATGTTTGATGCCTGGGATGGTAAGAAATCTCCCCACACCTCTCCCTGCAGGTGATGGGAGCCGCATGTTCTGCAGCAGGTAGTGCGCTGCTGCCGGGGGCTTGCGCTGGCAAAAGGGACAAGAAGAAAGGAGCCAGGGAGGGCTGGGTGTCCCCCGTCCCCTCTTCCCTGCCCACACCCCAGTGTCTGTGTCTGTCTCCGCCTGTTAGCAGGGAGGTGACCTGGGAGTCACAGGTTAGAAGGGTTAGGACTCAGCCAGCAGTGTTAACGCCAGCACCCTGTGCCCAGAAAGCATGTTGTCTCCCCCACCATGGGGGCCTGTGGGGGCAGAACTGGAGGAAGGACCCCTCTCCTCCTCTCTGAGGTCAGGGCTGAGGACAGGACACAGCTGCCCGCTCCTCTGCGGCATCGCAGTGCCCATGGCCTCTGCCCTCCTGTGTTATGCTGTTGCCTTAGCCCAGACACGGGGCTGGGGTGCAGCTCAGCAAGCGTGCGCTTGCCCACTGTGGGCGAGGCCCTGAGTCCTGTCCTCAGCACCACAGAGAGAAGCCCGAGGCCTGAGCCAGTCAGCCTTGGCTGTGCATGCTGTCACATCCCTTTCTTTCCTCCAGCCTTCGTGGACCTGCCGGATTTAATGCAGCACCTTGACAACAACTTTAAATACTGGAAAGACCTGGATGAAAGGAAGCTGCGGAGCCTCCGGCCCCCTCCTGAATAGCGCGGGCCACCCAGAGCCCTGTGGTTTCGCCCTGTCCACCTGGAATTCCCGAGGGCAGCCACAGTTTGGAGCCATTGCCTTACCTCCAGAGCTGTGAGACACGTGGGGACATGAGTTGCCTTCCCTGGCCACCATCCAATGCCATGGAGTGAGCCTGGGCCATGAGTGTGGCCTGCCATGGGGTCTCCTCCGGAAGCCTTTGAGAAGTGGGCTTCATGTCAGTCTTCTGTCCACGGCAGGCCCTTGAGAGGGACCATGGGACTTCCTGCTGAGACAAGGACTGTTGCAGCAGCAACTTCTCAGCTACGCCAGTACTTACAGCTAGTGGCAATCGGATCTTCAGCAGCCATTTTCACATCGTACAGGGTGCGATCACTCGCTTTGGAACACTACTGAAAGTGACTTCTCTTTTCAAATATAAAAAGAAATTTTGAAGTTGATTATTATCATTATTAAAATGTTTTATTTATTAGAAATTCAATATTTTCTACGAATTTAAAACTTCAAAGCCAACTTCAAATGCCATGACCAAATTTACATGATTCATATTCATTAACCTGCATTACTTGGTGTACAGACTTATTTTCATAATGGAAATTTAAAATATTATAAAATGACATTTTATTGCACTACAGAAATACTCTTTTCTGATTGATGCTAATTGGAAAAAGCTGTCTTGATGGTGGGTCTTTCTCTAGAGACGCTACTTCCCTACTTCCGCTGCAGCCAAAGCTGGCTCCAAAGCAGAGCCAAGCATCTGACACATCCACCGGTGACTCCCAATATAAAACTGTCCCCTCTTGGTTTAGCAAAGAAAAATTGGGTCTTAACACTTTTTTCTAAAATTTTATAATTGAACTTCTAAAAGTCTGCCTTATTTTATACTATTTCTATAAAATATTCCCTATGAAAATAAAGAGCAAACATGGAATATTTAATAGATTGACATTTTATAACCAGCCTGTTTTCATCTGCAGTGGGAACCTTTGATTCCAGAAATTTGTAAAGGTTCTGTATCTTCACCTTTTGAATAAGGGTAATACCATAAAAATGACACTTGATGACATGTCAAAGTGTTAGTTGTCTCATTTTAAATTTATATTTGTTATTTTTAGATAAAAATGAAATTGTTTTTAAGAAATCATTTTTCTTTGGAGTTTTATTTGCTTTATGATACTCATAATATCTAATCTTTTCCTTTTTAGGTATAAAGAATATGGCTTTCTTTGGCATATTCTTAGTAGTTGAATGACTTTTCAAAGGTTGCATGGGACCAGAGGTGCATATTATTGAAAGTCTCTTTGACCAGCATTATCTCAGCACCTGGTACCATTCCGAGGGCTCCAGCGCACAGAGAGCTGACCCAGGGATGCTTGGGATTGGGTCCTGGTCAGAGACGCCAGGATGCCACAGAGGATGAGCAGGGCAAGTCCTTCAGGGGACACAAAAGCTCCTCTTTCCTATGTGGAAATAGCTGACCAGTAGAACTGTGGACTGAGCTTAGTGGAAAGCTCTCTCTCCCTCCTCCAGGTCCTGAGAAGGAAAAGGAAGTGATCTTCAGCAGCTGTTTGCACACCTGCTCATCCCTCCGAGGTGACCACAGCAGGGCGTGTGGGGCCTGGGATTCTCCCACCCAGCACTGGTGGCATTGTTATCTGAGACAGGTGAGGTGCCCTCACAAGTTTGCAGAGACAAAAGAAGCAATAAAAGCTACAGAGTCTACTAAGGGAGTTTAAAGAAGAATAAAGACTTGAAAAAGAACCACAACATTCTAGAGATGAAAAATATAGTAATGAATGCAAACAAAGCTCCAACATAGGGTTTGTCAATGGCAAGATGACTCTGGGGCACAGTTAGAATGCTATGGAGATAAAAATGGAAAATATGAAATAAAAGTTAAAATAGAAGGGTAGAGTGAAATGCCTCAAAGTGTGTCTAATGAGATCCCAACAGGAGAAAAGCAGGCACAGCCAGAGAAGACTGAGTCCTTCACGTTCACAGACACAGGCCTCAGACTGAGAAGCACACTGAATCCCCAGCAGGGTGCACGTCTTCCCCTGCTTTCCAGTCCTGGAACATACTAGGTATGAGAAAGAGCAAACCACAGAGAGGAAGCTGCTTTCGGCTCACAGTTTCAGGGGCTTCGTCCGTGGTCTTGGGCCTGTGGCAGCCATCACAATGGGGAGTGTGGCAGAGCAAAGCTGTTCTGGTGGGGAAGAGGAAGGACTGGGGGGGTCCCCCTGTCCCCTCTAAGAATATGCCCCCAGTGACCAGGTGACCTCTGTGAGGCCCCACCTCTTAAAGTAGCTCCAAGCTGGCAACAGAGACTTTAACACATGGTCCCTTGGGGGGCCCCCAAACTAGCAATGCATAAGACAAACCCACACAACATACTTGAACTATAACACTGAGCACAAAGGAGAAAAATACAAAAACTATAAGAAAACACAGGTCCCTCAGAAAGGCACTAGAGACTTCCACTAGATGTACCATTTGCAACAATCAAAAGACACTGGATACTGAGGAAATTGTCAACCTAGGATTGCTTACTTAACTGCCATTCAAGAGTGAAACCAAAATAGAAATGATTTCAGACATACAGACAGTTAATTACGAACAAACCCCCATATAATGAACAGCTTAAAGACACTTCTCTAAAATGAATCCAGCCGGGCGTGGTGGTGCACACCTGTTATCCCAGCACTCAGGAGGCTGAGGCTGGAGGATTGCTGTGAGTTTGAGGCCAGCCTGAACTACACAGCAAGACTCTTGTCTCAAAAAGCCAATACATACATACATACATACATACATACATACATATATACATCAGTCCAGTAAGGAGAGGTAGTACAGAAGGCAATGGTGAACAACAATTGCTAAACATCTGGACAAAACTAGAGTATACTGAGCAGGGGGAAAATAACCCACATCAGGGTTGGTGGGAAGCAGATGTACAAAAGTTAAGCTAAATGGTCAGGAGTTCAGGAGACCTTTCTTTTAGACATTTAACAAAGTTTGGGAAAACTGTCAAAGGAATAAAAGTATGGAACTTCAGAACACTATAAAAGGAAAGCAAAGAGAAAAAATGTGATTAATACAACAAAAAATGGATATGGGATGAATTACAAAAGAGGCAGAATTAAGTACTAATATAAATACAACATGCACAGAATCAATTCTAAATTATCTATGCAAAAAATACCTTTGAAATTGAAATGTGGAAAATACTCTTAAAATGACACCAAAAGTTTTAAAATGTGTTTAAGAAATATCTATAAAGTTATAGACTTTTGATAGGTGTGATGGCACACGCCTGTAATCCCAGCCCTCAGGAGGCTGAGGAGGGAGGATCACTGCAAGTTCAAGACCAGTCTGGGCTGCAAAGTGAGTGAGTTCAAGGCCAGCCCGAACTGCATAGGGAAGCCCTGTCTCCAACAAAACAAACCAGTTATAGAGTCTATATGACAAAAGATGTAAACCAACCTTAAAAACATGCCACAGATTAAGATGACCTAGAAAAACTAATGAAGTATTCATACCCAAGATATATTTTTAAACACAATAAGGGCAAAAAAAGATATTTATACCCTTTAGATTAATCAGTTTTAAAATCTGGTTGTACCAAGTATTGAGAATATGAGAAAACATGAACTTTCAAACATCAACAGCAGGAACATATGATTGGTGCAGCCACTTTGGAGGGCAATTTAGAAAAATCTACTTCAGCGACTTTTATTTTTTTATATGCGGGTACTGGGAGTCGAACTCAGGACCTTGCGCTTGCCAGGCAGGTGCTTATGCTGCTGAACTATATCACCGGCCCAGTGACTTTAATTTTAGATCTAGAGAAACTTCACATGTCTTGAACAAGATATGTTCGAGAATATTCACTGTAGAACTCGGTCATAATGAAAGTGGAGGGACAGTCTATAACGTCCTGAGGAGGAGGATGGGTAAAGAAACAGTCGTCTATACTCAGATGCTGGCATGCTAGGTGGATACTTTCTAAAGCAGCCCCCGATGACCCCTCCCCTCTGATGCTCACAGCTTTGGGCTGGACACAAGGACTTCTTTGTAGCCAGCAACACACGGCAAAACTGATAGAACGCGACTTCTAAGACTTGGCTGCCAAAGAAGGTGTGTTAATTTCTAAAGGCTGCCATGACAAATTTGACTAGGTGACTTAACAAAATGCAAATGTATTACCTCATATTGCTGGGGCCAGAAATCTGAAAACGAGGTGTCAACAGGCTGTGAAGGACAAACGTCCTGTGCTTCATTCTTAGCCCCCGGTGATGTCCCTGGACTGGGAGGTGCATCGTTCTTCATAGCACCTTCCTCTCTGAACACGTGTGCCCCTCATCTTGGAAGGACACCAGTCACAGTCCTTAACTAATTTATCTGCAGAGAGCCCTTGCAAATGAAGTCACACTCTTAAACGTTGGGGGAAACACTAGTCAACCCACTACAGACGGCGACATCCTCCTCCTCTTGCTGCCTTGGTCCGATCAGCAGGCTGTCGCATTGTGAGCTGCCTTGGGGAGGCTCATGTGACAAGGACTGAGGGTGGCCTGCAGTTTACAGCCAGCAAGGAGTGGAAGCAGGTCCCACCCGTCACATCCCCATGAGACCACTGCTGCAGCCAATGCCTTGATCGCAGCCTTGTGAGAGAATCTGAGCCCAGAGGCCCGGTGAAGTCACACCCAGATTCCTGATCCACATGAACTGTGAGGCAATTAATGCTCACTTAGGCCAGTAAATTTTGAGGTAATTTGTTACACAGCAGCAAATAACTAACACAGGGACTATGTAATCATTTAAAAGAATGAAGTAGATGGGCCGGTGAGATGGCTCAGCGGCATAAGCGCCTGCCTTGCAAGCACAAGGGCCCGAGTTCGACTCCCGGATCCCACATACGAAAAAAGGGGCCGGTGATATCGCTCAGCGGCATGGGTGCCTGTTGGTGCACGAGGTCCTGAGGTCGACCCCCCGGTACCCACAAAAAAAAAAAAAAAAAAAAAGAATGAAGTAGAGTTACAGATGTCAACTGGAGAAAAGCTTATAAATAATATAAAATGAAAAGGCAAAGATGCCAGGATAGAAAATCAACATTAAAAAATCAATAGCTTTTTTATTTTTATACTCCAATAATGAGCCATGTGAGAAAGAAAGTAGGAAAACAATTTCATCACAATAACACACACACACACACACACCTAGGAACCAACCTAACTAGGAGGTGAAAGACCTCTACCATGAAAATTACAGAACACTGAAGAAAACTAGAAGAAGGCCTTCAATGTTCATGGATTGGCAGAATTAATATAATTAAAATGGCCACATTACTAAAAGTGATCTACACATTCAATGCAATCCCCATCAAATTCCAATGACATTCTTCACAGAACTTTTTTTTTAAATCCTAAAATTCATATGGAAATCAGTCAGAATAGCTGAAGCAATCCTGAGCAAAAAGAAACTGGAGATAATACAAGACTGATTTCAAATTATATTACAAAACCATAGTATCAAAGAGCATGGCACTGGCACAAAAATAGACGCACAGATCAACAGAATAGAATAGAGCCCACAGAAACAAAACCATCCAAATCCAACCATCTGATCCTGGACAAAAGAGCCAAAACATACATTGGAGAAAAGGCAGCCTCTTTTGCAAAAAGTGCTAGGAAAGCTGGGTTTCCACGTGTAGAAGACTGAAACTAGATCCCTATCTCATCTTGTATAAAAATCAAATCAAAATAAAAGACTTAAGTGCAAGATCTGAAACTTTGAAACTGATAAAAGAAAACATGAAGAAAGACTTGAAGCCAGAGGCACAAAGACTTCCTCAATACGACTCCAGTAGCACAGGAAATAATGACAAGAATCAACATGTGGGCCAACATCAAATTAAAAAGTTTCTGCACAGCAACAGAAACCAACAAAGTGAAGAGACAGCCTACAGAATGGCAGAAAATCTTTGGAAGCTACTCTTCTGACAAAGAATTAGTATCTAGAATGTAAAAGAATTTTGAAAACACACACACACACACAAATCAAACAGCCCAATCAAACACATTCTCAAAATAAGTGCAAATGGCCAATAAGCATGTGAAAAAATGTTCAGCATCCTTAACCATTAATTAGGGAGATGCAAACCAAAACTACACTGCAATTTCATCTTGCCCTAGTCAGAATGGCTACCGTAAAGAATCCAAAAAACGGTAAATGCTGGTAGAAAAAAACGAAACCATCCTATACTGCTAGTGGGAATGTAAATTAGTACAGTGACTATGGAAATCAGTATGGAGGTTCCTCATAAACTAAAAGTAGAATTACCATATGACCCAACAATACCACTCCTTGGCATATCCCTGAAGGAATTAAAGTCAGAATACTATCGGGATCCCACAAACCTGCATTTATTGTGGTACAATTAACAGTAGTCAAGTATGGAACCAGCCCAGGTGCCTATCAGCAAATGCATGGGTAAAGGAAATGTGGTACATATACATAATGGAATTTTAGCCATAAAGAACAAAATTACGTCATTTACAGAAAAAATGGATTAAACTGGAGATCCTCATATTAAGTGAAGTAAGCCAGACAGACTCGGAAAGATAACTATCACACATTTTCCATAATATGTGGAATCTAAAAAAGATGACATGAAAGTAGAGGGAGACTATTACTGGACAAGAAGAAGGGAATAAGAGGGAGGAGGAAGGAACTAAGAGAAGGTAATAGGGGAGACTTTAGAAGTTATTAATTATATCATTAAGAAATCATGATGTTGGTATGAATTTATTGAGGTGGAAAGGTATCCACTTCATGCCATTAAATGAAATAGCAGGGTACAAAACAGTATGTATGGCACTGCCAGTTTATTTTTAAAAATGCACTTATATAGAGAGCAAGAAATCATCTAGAATGGTCTTAACTGTTCTAACCTATCTCTGGAAGCAAGAGGCTGTATATATTTTTCTTTTCATTTAAGAGTAGTTTTTTGACTTGTGCTATTATAACATGTTTCCAAGTGGGGGAAAGTAAAAATCGCTATAAGGGCATGAGTGATAGATATGTTCATTAGCTTGATTGTAGTGATCATTGCACAACATATATGTATCTCAAAACACCACGTTGTGCACCTTAAATATATATGATTTTATCTGCCAGTTATACTTAAAAATTCTTAAACTGGAGGAACAAAAAGATTTTCTAAAGCAATCCTCAACTTTTAGATTTACAAGGAAAAAAGAAAGGCAAAGATACACTATGACATCATTTGTATAAATGTTTCAAATACCCAAAACAATATTCCTAAACAGTACATGCCAACCATACGTTAGGACCATTAAAATATTTAAGAAAATGGTGTCTCATTAAATTAAAAAGCTTTGCTGCAACAAAGGAAACCACCAACAGAGTGAAGAGATGCCTACAAAAAAGGAAAAGATTTTGCTAGCTACTTCCTTTGACAAAGGACTAACATCTAGAATATATAAAGAACTCAAAAAATTTAAAGACCCAATTTAAAACATGGGCGTCTGAAATGAATAGACATTTCTCAGATGAAGAAATACAAATGGCCAATAAATACATAAAAAATGTTTGACATCACTGGCCGAATGCAAATTCAAACATGAAGATTCCATCTCAGCCCAGAAAGAATGGTGATCATTAAGAAATCAGCCAATAATAAATGCTGGTGAGATTGTGGGAAAACAGGAATCTTTCTCCATTGTTGGTGGGACTGTAAGTTGACACCACCACTTTGGAAATCAGTGTGGAATTTCCTCAAAAAACTAAAAATAGAAATTCCACTTGACCCAGATATTCCCCTTTTGGGCATCTTCCCAAAAGAGTTAAAAACATACCATAGTGATGTATGTGCACCCATGGTTATAACAGCACAATTTATAATCACTAAATCTTGGAAACAGCCTATATGCCCATCAACAGATGAACAGATTATTAGGGCAAGAAGTATTTTCATTTAGTTTCTTAACCTCTGAATTTAACTAATAGGTAGAAACCTTTAGTTGAACTTTAGTCCTACTGCCCTTTCTGTAGCCATAAACTTCAAAGAAGAGAAACAGATGGTGCTATCACAAACAAAACGGGTTTTCTTATCACTATCTTACGGCCATAAAACCACAAGAAAGGAGTAGCACGGGTGATACCTGCTACCCCATCCCCAGTGTTAATTGGCCAGATGTTTAAAGAACCTTGAAAACTTTCCAGAGAGGTGATATAGTAAAAATTACAGTTTCCATGGCAACCAAGGACTTTGTAAGACCTCCAAAAGTGTATTTAAGGAGGAGGACACAAAAGCTCGGGGTCAGCTTCTGCTGTCCCCGGCCGGCATCAATTAAAGAATTAATTTGTTTCTCGAATCTTGTCTTCCTGTGAGTGAATCTATCTTGTGATTTTGCCATAACAAGATAAAGAAAATGTGGTATTTACACACAATGGAGTACTTCTCTGCCATTAAGAAAAATAAACTTGAGGCATTTGTAGAAAAATTGATGTACCTCGAGACCATAATGTTGAGTGAAGTAAATCAGACACACAGCTTACGCATCGTGCGGTTTCCCTTACATGAAGAAATTAATAGGGGAGAGGGAAAGGAGAGCTGTTATACTCGAAGCATGTTTCTGCTGTTGGTTTCTGGCTTCACTCCAATAAGGTGTGAGAGCTCGGTTGGCAGGATTTCCATTACTTTGGATATGTTAAGGTCTTCATTGTTGGTATGAGTGTGATCTATTTTGAATATCTATCTATCTATCTATTTATCTATATATATAGAAAAAAACTGAAGTTAAAGTTTTTTTACATACTAACTTTATATCCATATATCTTGGTGAATGCTATTATTACTTATCATTTATTCACTTGGTTTTGTTATATTGACATTCATATAATCTAACAGCAATTTTTTTTCTTTTCAGTGTTTTGACCTATTTTCTTTTTCACATTTTAATTTGTTGACCAGAACTTCCAGAAAATGTTGAATAGCACTTTTAGTAGTATGCATCTCCATCTGATTTCTGAATATTTGATGTTACACCTGTCAGTATCTTTCTTGCTGAAAAATTTGTGGGAGAAATTTAAAAACACTGAATTCGCTTGTGCAATACTAGCCTCCCGATGTACACACAAACTAGAAAGGGAAAAGGAGCTTCTCCAAACTTCCTTGCACCTAGGTTTTCACATCTGATTAAGTTTAGAAACATTTCTGTCTGACTTCAGTTTAGAACTGACTCACAAATGGAGAAAAGCAAGGTCTGGCCGGGGCACCTATTTTGAGCATCAGAAATGGCGCTCGGGCCAACTGCTGCGGCGGTGGTTTCCTGACTGTCGTAGAAGCAAAAAAGGCTTTGGAGCCACAGCAGCAATGTGGCGCTCCATCTATCAGGCGTGGTTTATGCCAAGGAAATTCTGCCAAGAAGCTATTTCTTGAGCCGTTCCACCAACAAACGCCTTCTGCTTAACTAGAGGAGTTTTCACTTCTGGAAACTAAGGCTCTGACCAAGACCAGAAGCCCATAACCAATTCTGGAAGCCCGGAAGCCCATGTCCCCTCTTCACAGCAGCAGTTCCCTTGGATGTAGGAAGGGGCCCAGCACTGTGGAGATGCTTTGTTTTTTTTGGAGACAAGGTATTGCTATGTAGTCCAGGCTGGCCTTGAATTCACGCAATCCTCCTGCCTCAGCCTCCCAAGTGCTGGAACTACAGGTATGTTCCACTATGCCTGGCATATGCTATTTTTAAAGAAAAAAAAATCTACATCATATACAGTAAAATATTAGGTCTGATAATGAGTAAATGGTTGCTTAAAGTATATATTACTGCAAGGCGTAATATTAATACCAACACTTGGGAGTCTGAGGCAGGAGAGAAAACAAAAGAAATTACTATACTTTTGTATATGTTTAAATCTTCCATAATTTTTAAAAAAAGTATGCTAAGCTCTATTGATAATTGACACATAAATTAGCATCAATATGAGATATTTTTCCACCTTTAACATTAGTAAGGAACAAAAATTTAGTAACGTAGCATGTTATTAAAGATATGTATGTGGAGGCTGAGCATTGTGATGCATGCCTGTAATCCCAGCACTTGGGAGGCTGAGGCAGGAGGATTGTTGCAAGTTCAAGGCCAGGCTGGGCTACATAGTGAGGCCCTGTCTCAAAACACCAAAACAATAAAATAAATAAAGGTATGTGGAAACAGGCACTCGCATGCATGGCAGGTGAATGTGAATTAGTACAATCTCTATGGATAGCAAACTTGCCAAATCTATCCAAATTGCAAATCTGTCCCTTTGATGAATGTAGTAGTCATTATGTACTGCAAACATGTACTAATAAAAGTATTTTTTAATTGCAAATTTCTATGCATTGTGACCTAGCAATTCTCCTTCCAGAATTTTAGCCTAAAGAGATTCTCACACATATGGGAAACGATGTCTACAAAACTGAAAACAGGTCAAATGTGTCATCTAACACACTTATAACAGGGCCATAATTCATATGGCTAGCTGACAGGGAAGCTTGAACCATGGGTGGTCCATGCATGACTGTCCCAATCGGCAGCTTTTTAATAATTTTGTTAGTAAAACGACTGATAAAAGTGATTAGATCTGTTTGTACCACCGGTGGTGCAAGCTGGCAGGAACATGTTAAGACGACGAGGAATTAAACTGTGATGCATCCATGCAGTGGGATACCCTGCAGTTGGACCCATTAATAAGACTCTCAGACTGCATGTAAGGAGCTCGGAAGTCTCCCTTGGTTCTACCAAGTAAAATGCTGAACAGCCTGAAAAAAAAAACTCTTCCCGGATCTGTAACAGGTGAGGATGCAGGGCAAAATGCTGTCTCCAAGAGCAGAGAGACCAACAGGTGAACACAGAAATCATGGCCTACAGCCAGGCATGGTAGTGTAGGCCTGTAACCCGAGCTACTGAGGAGGCTGAGGCAGGAGGATTGCAGGTTTGAGACCAGGCTGGGCAACTCAGTGAGACACTCTCTAAAAAAAATAAAAAGGGGTAGAGACATAGCTCAGCAGTAGAGCACTTTCCCAGCATGCTTGAGGCCCTGGTTTCAGTTCCCAATATTGAAAAAGAAGGAAGGAAGGAAGGGAGGGAGGGAGGAAGGAAGGGAGGGAGGAAGGAGGGAGAAAGGAAGCGAGGAGGGAGGGAGAGAGAAGCTTCCTCAGCCAGACTCAGTAAGGACAGCAGCCATGGGAACTGGTACCAGCAAAGTGAGAACTTGTGGCACAGTGTGGCCAGGGTGAGAGGGGTCCCCACTCTGTGTGCTTTAAAACTCAGCAAGTACCAGGAAAATCCCCTCAAAAAGTCACAGCAGAAACAGTGTAAGAGAGCTGAAGTGTACATATGATGGGCTACTGAGAAGATTGGATGTGGCCGGGAAAAGACCCCATCAGCCTGCCTGCACTCTGCCCCTGAAGGCCAGGGTTTCAGTCCCTCACCCCGATCTTTTTCCCCCTCAGTCCTGGGTATCAAACCTTTGCACCGCACTACCTCCCGGTCTCGCTAAGCTGCAAAGGCTGGACTTGAGCTTGTGATCCTCCTGCCTCAGCCTCCCAGGGTGCTGGCAGTTATGGTGTCCCACGCCTGGGCATTCGATAGCTTGTGCAGTTGAAAGTCCGGAGGTTAAAATCAGAATGACCGAGGAGATGCTGAGTCAGAACCAGGACACGCTGGGACAGATGGGCCATGGAGGACAGGAGGTTCAGGTGGCTGAGACAGCGGGGTCCCTGCAGCGCCCGGGTTTCCCCCACAGAAGGACCCGGCGGGCACCTGGAGGGTGGCGGTGAATGGAGCGGACGCCCCCTGCGATCCCCAGAGCGAGCTGGGTGTGGGCCAGTCATAGGAAGCCGCGACTGTGGACGAACTGGCTTCAAGCTACGGCCCTGCCGTGCACCCAAAGGTCCCAGACACGGTCTCCTCGGACGGGGATGGGACCTGCCGGCCTTGAACAGGCACCACCGGACCCGGACGGTGGTCAGCTCAGCCAGCCTCGCCTCAGGTGGGAGCCCCCAGGAGAAAACAGTTCTCCTCCTCCCAATGACCTGAGCAGGTCAGACTCAGCCCTCTCGTTTAACTTGAATATTTTCACCTTTTCGCAGCTCTGGGGACTGAACAGGGGGCTAACAGTGCTCCTGCACCGAGCCGCATTCTCAGCCCTTGCCTGTCCTAGTAAAAGACAACCACAAAGGCGAAACTGGTAAATTTGTGTGTACGAGCACAAAACAGAATGTGTAAAGATTTAATGTGTATGATAACAAGGAAGAACAACATCGTATAGGAGCAAGGTTTTGTGTACTGCTGAAATAAGGTAGGTATCAATATGAGCTGGATTGTGGGAAGATGGTGATTGTAATCTCGATGATAACCACAGAGACAATAACTCAAGAGGTACACAGTGAAAGAAATGGCAAGGTAATTAAAATGGTACCGTAGAGAAATATGTCTAACACAAAAGAAGGCAGTAATGGAGAACTAGAACAACAAAAACACATAAAATGTATGGGGGAAAATAGCCAAAAAGAAAAGAAAACACACATTCTGTTTTATCAGCAATTACATTAAATATAAATGGATTAAATATTCCAAATAAAGGCAGAGATTATCTGAGTGAATTTTTAAAAAATCTAACTATATGCATTCTACAAGAGATACGCTTCAGTTTCCAACACAAAAAAAGTTCAAACTAAAAAAGATGAGAAGAGATCCAGATACCATTCAGGCAGTAACTGAAAGAGAGGTGAAGTGAATAAACTAATATCAAAGAATGAGTTCAATACAAAAATTGTTATGCCAGGCACAGTGGTCTATGACTGTAAGTCCAAGTTTCTCAGGGGGCAGAAGCAGGAGGATCACTTGAGCCCAGGAATTTGAGGCCAGCCTGGGCAACACAGCAAGACCCCACTTAAAAAAAAAAAAAAAGTTACTAGGGACAAAGGACATTTGGTACTGATAAAAGTGTCAATGTATCAAAAAGATGTTAACAATTATAAATATGTAATGTGTCCCTAAAAACAGTACCATGAAGGAAAAAAAATGACAGAATCAAAGGGAGAATTAGAAAAATCTAACAATAATTATTAGAATCTTGTGTGGTGTGTGGTATTCAGGGGGTCAAACCCAGGGCCTGGGCACTCTAGGAAAGTGCCATACCACTGTTTTTACATCTCTAGCTCCGACACCCAAATTCTGATTACGGACAGAATAGACAGAAGAGCAATAAGGAAATAGCATAGCTCAGTGGTCGAGTACTTGCCTAGCATACGTGAAGAAGGTTTGATCCCCAGCACTGCAAAACAATCATCATAATATGGAATTTGACAACACTATAAGCCAACTACGCTTAAAGGACATTCAGTGAACACCGCATCTGACACCAGAAGTCGACACATTCTTGTGCATGTGGAAAATTCCTCAGGACAGACCACCTGTCCGGCCACCAGTTCTTAACTTGTTTAAAGAATGAACATACAAAGTTGGTTCCCTGCCAAACCAGAATGAAATTAAAAGTAACAAAATGAAAACTTAGGGAGGGGAAGGGAACATAAAGAAAATTAAAATGTGTTATCTACATGTATCAACTCCTCATGATGAGTGTAATTGTTATGTACTGCAAACCTGGTAATAAAAAGTACTAAAAAAAAAAAAGAAAACTTGGAAATACACAAATATGTGGAAAGTAAACAATGCAACCCTAAATCACCAGTAGATCAAAGCATAAGTCTCAAAGGAAATTATAAAATATTTCCAGATGAACAAAAATCAAAATACAGCAGATTGAAATTTATGAGTTGAAAACATTAGAGAAGAATTTATAGCTGAAACTTATACATCTAAAAAGAAATGAGCCAGGCATGGTGTCACAGCCTCTAATACCAGCACTCTGGGAGGCTGAGGCAGGAGAGTTGCAAGTTTGAGCCTGGCCTGGATAAGACTCTGTTTCAAAATAAAAACTAAAAAAGGGTTGGGGTGTACTTCAGTACAAAGGCCATGGGTTCAATCCCCAGTACCACAAAAAGAAAAGAAATTTAAAGAGAAAACCTAACAGAACCAAAAGTTGGTTCTTTGAAGAACAAATTAACAAACACTGAGATTGACTAATAGAGGACTTACACTGCCAAAACCGTGAATGAAATAGAAGACATCACAGCCAACCTTACAGAAATAAGGAAGATTATCAGGGAATACTATGAGTAATTATATGCCAACACATTGGATAACCCAGGTGAAAGAAATGTAGAAATTCCTAGAAAGACACATATTAATAGAAGAGACTCAATAAGAAATGTAAAATGATACACCTGTAACAAATAGAGACAGAATTAGTATTTACATATTTTACCACAAGCCCTAGGACCAGCTAGCTTTACCACTGATTTCTACCAAATGTTGAAAACAGAACACCAGTCATTCCTGAGATCTTCATAGAACAGGAGAGGGAATACCTCCCAACTCAATTTGTAAGGCCAGTATTATGCCACTACCAAAAGACACAAAGCTATCACAAAAATTAAACCAATATATCCTGAGTAGTGACATAAAAATCCTCTACGATATACAAGCTGAGTGTGGTGATGCACACCTATAATCTCAAAACTAGGGAGGCTGAGGCAGGAGGATCTTCCCAAATTCCAGGCCAGCCTTGGTTTACATAGTCAGTTCAAGGACAATCTGAGCTACATAGCAGGACCCTGTCTCAAACACAACACAACACGACACAACACAAGCAAATGGAATACAGTGACATAGAAAATTACCACACTGAGCTGGAGTCACAGCTCAGGGGCAGAGCGCTTGCCTCAAATGCACAAGACCTTCCTTAAACCCATCCCACAGCACGGCGGGTGGTCATCTCAGAATGCAGGATGGGCTCGCCATCCAGGATCAACTAGGGTAACACCGCTGCTCTGGTTGGGTCGCAGATGTGCCCCCGAAGCTCCTGTGTTCAAGTTGTGGTCTCCAACTTGGTGTCAATGGGGTAGCGGTGACTTGGTGGCCTGTGGGAGGTCTCAGGGCACTGGGGCTGCGGGCACCGCCCCCAGGTGGTCAGCCCTGCCTCCCGCAGTCCACACCACGTGCTTTCTCCTCACAGGCCCCAAAGTGAGGGACCACTGAGCCCCAACCCCCAGACTGTGGACCAAATAACCTTTTCTTCAATCTAATCTGATCATCTCAGGAATTTGTGACAGTAAGAGAAAGCCGGCTAACACAACTATACTGGTGGGTAAAAGAACAAAGGCACTTACTGTATCAATAGGTGCTGAAAAGGCATTTGACAAAATTCACTCTTTCATGATTAAAAATATTATTCATGACCTCATTATAATCATAAACTACAACAGAAGGGAATTTCCTCTATAGAGGGCATCTACAAAAACCTACAGAAAGCCAGGTATGGTGGTGCACGCCTGTAATCCCAGTACACAAGTTTGAGAGCAACGTGGGCAATTTAGCGAGACCCTGTCTCAAAAGATTAAAAAAGGGCCAGGGATGTAGCTCAGTGGCATAGTGCCTGCCTGTCAAGTGTGAAGTCCTGAGTTTGATTCCTGGTACCAAAATAAATTTTTAAAAAGGGGCTGAGGATACAGCTTTGGGAAGGCCCTGGGTTCAATCCCCATACAACAAAAACCCAAACCAACAAACAAAGCCCCCTATCGCTGACATCATACTTACTGTGATGGTCCCTTAAATCAGGAACAGGACAAGGGTGTGGGCTCTAACCCCTTCTATCCCACAGTTAGGCAGGGAAAGTAAAAGGTATCCAGATTGGGAAGGAAAAGCCAAAATTACCTCTATTTGCAGAGGACATCATCTTTCAGATAGAAAACCTTAAGAGTCCACATGATTTTGAGAAACCCTTAGAGTCAGGGTAGCAAGATTGCAGGAATCACTGAGTGTGGTGGTGCACAGCTGTAATCCCAGTATTCTGGGAGGCTGAGGCAGGAGGATTATAAACTCAAATCAAGTGCCTGGGCAATTTAGTTACTTCATGAGATCCTGTCTCAAAATAAAAAAATTAAAAAGGCTGGGGGTGTAGCTCAGTGCAAAGGCTCTAGGCTCAATTCCAGTATTGCAAATAAATAAATAAAATTTTAAAATACAGTAAGATTGCAGGGTACAAGAGGACTAGATAAAATCAGTTGCACACCCATGGCCATGTTCTGTGCATGAGCCCTGGGAGCCAGGGAGGCCAGGGCCCCTCCGGAAGCGTGACTGTGTCCAGCAGAGCCAGGTGGAGACGAAAGGAAGACCCTCCCCACAGCCTGGATGATCAGCAAGGACAAGTTTTGTCCAGAGCCTTCAGCGCCACAGAGACAGCAAGGAGCCAGATGAGAAGTGTGGCACAGTGGGCTCTGCAGCCCTGGCTGCCCTGCATTTCCCCACAGAGCCCCCTCAGAGCACCACTGCAGTGCCCACAGTGAGATAACACAGTGCCGACCTCACACAGATGTGTCAAACAGCAGAGCCCCCTGACTTGGGCACAGTACCAGGAATGGACTCAGATATGTATGCCACAGGACCCTGCTTGAAAGTTAGAATAACCAGCATTACAACTGCAATACTCCTTTTAAAATTTGTTTTGTTTTGTTTTTTTGAGATGGGGTCTTGCTATGTAGTACAGGCTGGGCAAAACTTGCAATCTTCATGTTTCAGCCTCCCAAGTACTGAAATTACAGGCATGTGTCACCACATCCCACTGGAACTAAAAGAAAAAAATTGTTAAAAAAAAAATCAGGTGTATTTCTTGATCATGATATTTCCCTGTGTATTTCTATATATTACTAATTATCAGAAAATAAAATTAAGAAAACAATTCCCTTTACAATTGAATCAAAGTGAGTAAAAATATTTAGGAATGAAAAACCATAAGACCCATGTACTACTAACTACAAAAATCATTGAAAGAAATTAAATTAGAAGACACACCACGTTCACAGACCAGGAGACATAATATTGCTAAGAGGTTAGTGGTCCTCGTTATGGGTTGAATTGTGTCTCCCTAAAATACATGAACTCTGCATCCCAAGTTCATGTGTTACAAACCTGACCTGCGCGGCCACTGTGTCCACAGGGGACACTGTCAGAGGTGGTCCGGTCCCCAGGGCCCTGCCCGATGGAGGGCAGCTCTGCTACTGCAGGGGCGAGGGGGTGGTTGTAAGTCTGGCTCTTCTCGCCTGCTGCTCATCTGCCACCCAGGATGCTGTGACATAAAGACAGACACCAGCATCCCTCAGTCTAGAACCAGCAGCCAAATAAATTGCCAACATTAACCACCCAGTCCGTGGGATTCTGTGACAGCAACGCAAATGGGCTGAGACAAAGTTCTAGCTTCAGGACCTCACAACATGACTTCGTTTGGAACAGGGCTGTTTGCAGGCGTGGTTATAGTTAAGCCGGGGTCCACTCCGATCCGAATGACTGGCGACCTCTTAGGAAGATGACGAGTCTAGCTTTGCAGGAGACTGAGTCGGGAGGATCACAAGCTGGAGCTTAGTCTGGGCAACTTAGTGAAAACCTGTCTCGAAATAAAAAATTGTAAAAAAGGGCTGGGGATGCAGCTCAGTATGAAGGCCCTGGGTTCAATCTCCACTAATGCCAAAGAATAAAAAATAAATAGCCAGGTGTAGTGGTGTATCCCTATAATCCCAGCATTCTGGGAAGCTGAGGCAGGAGGAACACTGTGAGGTGTAGGCCAGTTTGAGCTACATAGTGAGTTCAAAGCCAGCCTGAACTACATAGTGAGACCCTGTCTCAAACAACAACAACAACAACAACAATAAACAGCTGGGCACGGTGGCGCACACCTTCGGGCTGAGGCAGGAGGACTGCCCAGGCTACACGGTGACTTCAAAGCGAGCCTGAAGTACATAGCAAGACCCTATCTCAAGATAACAAAAGAATAAAATCTAAATATTTCCAAAAGAAATTACAATTTAAACAAACAGAAATACATTCTGTGCTAATAGAACAAAAACACTGTTGAGATGTCAGCACTACCCAAGCCGTCCGCAGGTCAGGGCGACTCCTATAGAAATGCCAGCGTCTCTAGGGCAGACGTGGACTCTCTGAGCTTCCACTTCACAGAGTTGCAGGAAGCTGGAATTACAGGCTAAACCACATCCCCCCAGCGCCTCAGACGTGGCTGTGCTGGAGGCGAGGCCTGAATTGAAGAAGGATCAAGGTAAGTGAAGTCACAAATCCAATCTTCCCCCGGGCCACATGGAAAGGGGAGATTCAGCCACACAAGACACACAAGGGTGCACTCAGAGCAAGACTTCATGAGGACACAGCAAGCACCCAGCCACCTGTGAGCCCGGGACAGGAGCTGGAGCAACAGCCCGCTGATCCCTTGTTCTTGGGCTCCGGCCTCCAGAGCTGTGGGAAGACAATTCTGGTGTGGAAGCTGCCCCAACTGTGACAGATTCCTATGGCAGCCCTGGTACGATGCTAGAGCCCAGATAGCTACAAAACAAAACAAAACTAGGAAAAGAAGCTGGGGGCTCACACTTCCTTTTCTTTTCTTTTTCCTTTTTTGTATTTTGAGACAGGGTCTTACTATGTCACCCAGGCTGGACTCGAACTCCTGGTAATCCTCCTGCCTCAGCCTTCTGAACACTGAGATTACAGGCATGTGCCACCATGCCTGGCTCCCATTTTTAAACCTTACTACAAAGCTACAGTCATCAAAACAGTGTGGTACTGGCATGAGGATAGACATATGGACCAATGGAACAGAATTCAGAGTTCAGAAATAAACCCAACATCCACGGCCACCTAACCCTCTGACAGGCACCAAGTGCCATCAGCATGTCTCTCCGACAGTTGGTGCCAGGTCTGCAGGAGCCCCACATGGAAGAGGGGAGTCTGACCTCACCACACACCATCTACAAAAATGAACACAAGTGAATCAAAGACTTAAATAAGAGCTAAAACCAAAAACTCGGAAAAGAATAATTCTTCACAACTGACAGGTGATTCTCAGAGGTGACACCAAAAGCGCAAACAATCAAAAAACAAAAAATGGGTGAACTGGACTCCATCTGTGTGAAACACTTTTGTGCATCAGATGACAGAGAGGAACCAGAGGACGCGAAGCACCTGTGAACCATCTGCTGACGAGGGGTTTTAATAACGTCCAGAATGTTCCCAACTCTGCAGCGGGAAAACAAATAGCCCCATTCAAATATGGACAAAGGACTCGAATACTGTGCACATTTCTCCAGGAAAGACGCTCGTGCTACCAAGCATCAAGGAGGTGCAAATAAAACCACCACGAGACAGCACCGTCCAGGAAACAGATGCAGGAAGATGGACTAGGCACAGAGGAAGTGGAGCCCTGCACACTGCTGGGGAGAACATCAAACCACGCAGCTGCTCAGAAGACAGCATGGCGTTTCCTCAAGGAAAGCAACAACTCAGCACGTGACCCAGCAGTTCCACGTCTGCTGTACAGCCTCAAAATTGAAAGCAGCAATTCAAAAGGGTATTTGTACAAGCAACCCAAAGGTCCATGATCAGATGAATGGAGAAACAAAATGTGGCGTACATGTGTAATGGAGTCTTACTCAATCACACAAGAAATTTACTTTTTGTTTTTATTGTTTTGAGACTGGGTCTCACTATGTAGTTCAAGCCGGCCATGATCTTTCAGCTATCCTGCCTCAGCCTCCCAAATGCTGGGGTCAAAGGTGTGTGCCACCATGCCCTGAAATTTACATTTCTGACATACACTATGACATGGATGGGCCTTAAAAATATTACACTTAGTGAAAGAAGCCATGCATAGGACAAATACTGTACAAGCCCACTTAGGAGGTAGCAGGAATAAGCAAATTCATAGAGATAGAAAGCTGAACGCAGCTTCCCTGTGGCTGAGGGAAGAGGAAATCGGGAGCTGTCCTTTAATGGGTCACAGTTCTTCTGGGGGATGACTAAAAGTTTTGAGTATAGTGATAATTACAACATAATGGATGTATTTACTGTCACTGAACTGTGTACTTAAAATGGTTAAAATAATACAGTATTATATATGTTTATTACAATTTAAAAAACCATTACCACTATTCTAGATTTAATGATGGTCAAGTTCATAAGAATGAATGAAGATCATTGTTCAATAATACACAGAACCCAGCTACTTGGGAGCCTGATGCAGAGGGATTACAAATTCAAGCTCAGCTTGGGCAATTTAGTGAGACTTTTCTTCAAAATAAAGAAGCCAGGTGTGGTGGCACGTCTGTAACCGCACTCTGGGAGGCTGAGGCAGGAAGATGGCAAGTTTGAGCCCAGCCTAGGCAACTTAGTGAGAACCTGTCTAAAAAAAAAAAAAAAAAAAAAAAAAGGGCAGGAGACATAGCACAGTGCCAAGGCCCTGGGTTCAAGCCCCAGTACCACACACAAATAACACATGGTAGATGTAGATACATTCCATGAAATACCTGCTGGTGAATAATATAATGCATAGCTGTAGGTGCGAAACACCTTGCAACTTCTCCGGATGAGCCTTTTTATTCCACACGTTTTCACATCCAGCTGTAAACTCCACTCCGTTGACCCCAGTCCAGGTGACCAAGGTTAGTAATTTATCCTAACAATGTTCTTGCCCAAAGCTGTTCTATGAAGACTGTTCACGGAGCAAATTATTAGTCTCTTCACAGCTGGCACTGACTCTTTGAATAAATAATGAGCAGTTCTTTGGGTGTTTTTTTTTTTTTTTTTTTGCCTTTTGTTGTTCTTTGAGACAGGATCTCATCATGTACTCAAGCTTGGCCTTGAATTTGCCTTGATCCTGCTGAGATCACAGGCCTGCGCTACCACACCAGGCTCTGGTGACTTCTTTGAGTGCCCACCTCGCTCCTGAACTGGCTATTGACGTCGCTCCTCCTGATTGCCTCAGCTAAGCGTCCTCTAAGGCAAACGGTTCTCCCTTTCCTCCTGTGGATGGAGCTCTTGCCAAGAAATGAGCTCTCCAGTAGTGAACGGCTCTACTTTTTGGCCAACCTGTGAGCCACTCAGATTCAAAAGCCCAATGTTCAGAGCCCCGTATTTTGTCTCTCTTCCCTGTTTCTGTTCACAGGAGTGTGTGCCCATAGCTCTGGGTTCCAATAAAGCTTAGCTTTATGGACCTGAGATGTGAATTTCCTGTCATTTTCATAGGTCTTCTTTTTTTTTTTTGAAGTACTGGGATTGACCTCAGGACCTTCTTGTATTCAAGGACCACTGAGCCACTGCTCACCCTCTTAATTTGGAGACTGGGTCTAAGTTGCCCAGGCTGGCCTGGAACTTGCAATCTTCCTGCCTCAGCCTCCTGAGTAGCCGGGATTACATGTGTGCACCCAACACCTGATTCTGAGTAGGATTTGTTTAAATCTCCAACTTCAGTTCATTTTATAGCTAAATATATGCTATTTTGCTTCTGTTTGCTGAAAACTAGGAACGATGCAGGAAAAAACAAAAACCTTAGTTCCAGGAGTTTGCAGGCACTTTACAGCCTTCAAGGTGCGAGGTCCAGTGCATCCTTCTGCCCCGGAGGCTCTGACCCAAGTTGGGCAGGTGCTGCCCCGGGCGGAAATCCACACCCCCAAGTGGTTTCACAGTTTGTTTTTTTTGTTTTTTTTTTTGAGACAAGGTTTTGCTAAATTGGCCAGGCAGGGCTGATATTTGCAATCCTCCTCCTGCCTCAGCTTCCCCAGTAGCTGGGACTACAGGCAGGTGCCACCACACATGGCTTCCATTAAGTATTTACAATGCCCAAGCATTTGCTGAGAATGCCCCCTCCCCATGCTCAAAACAGTCAAGCTGCGAATAAATGAGGCTGGCAGCGCGGCCTCACTGTAGAACGCTAACATAAAGGCCTGGCCTTGGAGTAGCGATGGATGCCAACCCTCTGGGGAAAAACAGCTGGCAGCAAGCAGGATTACTTAGCCTCTAAACATCTCACACGGTGCTGTAATCCCATCTACTCAGGAGGATGAGACAGGAAGACCCAAAGTTTGATGCCAGCCTGGGCAACTTGGCGAGACAGCCTCAAAGAAAGGGCTGAAAGGGCTGAGGCTACAGCTTAGTGCTGGGCTCAATCCTCAGTGCTGCCAACAAAACACCTCATGGTTTCCTAACCACAAAGGGAAAGGGTAAATTTACAGTGGAGAAGGCGCACTTTCATCCATTCAAAGTAAATCCCAAACACACGACAAACTGAAACCTACATCTCTTAACATGTGCCTCACGCCAAGAATGGTGTCCCTTCAGGGGGATTCCTGCAGACTAGGCTGAAACTGGGGGCCTGGCATGGTGGCACAGGCCTGTAATCCCAGCACTTGGGAGGCTGAGGCAGGAGGATCGCTGCAAGTTTGAGGCCAGCCTGGACTACATAGTGAGTTCAAGGGCAGTCTGAACTACGTGGTGAGACCCTGTCCCAAAAATAAAAAACTTGAGTTGTACATAGCTCAGGCTGGCCTCCAACTCAGCGAACCTCCTGCCTCAGCCTATTGAGCCAAGATTACATGTGTGTACCATCACGTGCAGCTTTTGTGAGAAAACCTCAAACATGCCTAGATTTGAGGACATTCTACAAAACAATCAACCCATTATTTTTCAAATGTGATCATCGGTCATGGTAAAGAGGAGGCTGAAGGGACATGAAAACCAGATGTGATGCCAGATGGGAGAACAACTAGCTATAGAAGACATTATCTGGGTAACTGTGGACCAGATAATAGTACTGCATCAATGTTAAATTTCATGATTTCAAGGACTGTTCAAGGAACACTCTCTGGGGTCACAGCACATCTCCAACTTAGGCTTCAAATGCATCAGAAATTGCACATGGATATAAGCAGGAGCATGGTAGTTAAATGGGGCAAACTGTGAGCAGCCGGTTAATATATGGGGGGACTTGCACTCATCGTTGCAACTTTGCTGTTTATAATTCTAACAAAATCACGCTACAAACATACTCGTAAAATTCGTTTGGCATGGAGCTGCAGCTTAGGTCACAGGAGGGGGTGGAGATTTGGCAGAGGCCCAAGCCCAGTGCCAGCAACCCACTGAGGGGAGGGCAGCTGTCAAACAACTGCTGACTCATACCCACCCCCCAGGAGATCTCTTGGGAGCTGGCTGTGGTGGTGCAGTAGTAGGGTGATGGTAGGGGGAGCTCAAATTTGAGGCCAGGAGGGGGTTTACACGGTGCTGCACACTTGTACTCCCAGCACTCTGGGAGGGCTGAGGCATGATGATCACAAGTCTAAGTCCTGCCTGGGCAACTAGGGAGACCATCTCCAAAAATGGGGCTGAGATGTAGCTTAGTAGCACCTGTGGGTTTCATTCCGCAGTGCCAAAAAAAACCCCGACAACCCAACCCCCCCCAAACCACCAACCAAAAACCCACCAGCCAACTCTCCTGTACTCCAGGCTCCACCATGAACACGAAGCCCAGCCCCGCACACCCAATCATGCTCAGGGGTGGGTGGTGTAGCCCCACACCCGGACTCCCCTCCAGGGATCCCCTCCCAAGAGGCTGTGCCAGGTCTGTGCCACAGGCCCAGGCCTACTCTGGATGAGGGATCTGGCCGAACCAGGCCCATGGAACCCAGGCCGCCTGGGACAGTAGGCCTGTACCGCTCCATCTCCCTCCCCCATTGACAACACAGGCAAAACCATTGTCCCGAATTTATTGACAACATTAGAGCATAGCAAAAAGACTCAAACAGCTCCACGTGGCGTTTTGAAATTCATCCCGACGGTAGGCTGTGTGACCTGCAGGTTGGAGAGGCTGCCGAAGTCCTGCAACAGAATGGATGCAGAGTGAGCTGTGTGGGCCAAGCTCTGCAGCTGCCACCAGCCTGGCATCGCGGTGGGCTCCGCAATACCCCTTTTCCAGAAATGCTGGGGATGAACCTGGAGCCTTCACACTAACTATACCCCCAGCTCCCCCCACCCTTTTTTTTTTTTTTTTTAAACAAATTTTAAAGTCTGAGACACAGTCTCACCAAGTCACCCAGGCTGGGCTAGAAACTTGGGTTCCTCCTGGCTCGGCCTCCCAGAGTGCTGTTACAGGGGGCATCTTATGCCTTACAGGACGTACAACAGCGTCTCCAGCCTTTACCCACGTGATGGCAGGCCACAGATGTCTGAGCTCTGCTGATCGGAAGTTTTACCCAGGCCAGGCATGGTGGTGCATGCCTTTAACCCTAGCACTTACGAGGCTGAGGCAGGAGATCACTTCAAGCTCCAGGCCAGCCTGAACTACATAGTGAGGCCTTGCCTGAAAAAACCAACCAAAAACTGTACCCACCTGCCAAACACCCTCTATGACAAAACCCATCGTCTCTGAGAATAGTTACCCCCACCATGCCATAGCCATGGATTCAGCCAACCGTGGATTAAAAACTTTCAGGAAAAAAATGCACCTGTACTACACATGCAGTTTTTAGTCACTATAAACAATACTCTAACAACTCATGAAGCATTTACACTGTATGAGACACCATCTAACTCGAAGCACAGGGAGGGTGTAGTTCATGCACACCCACCAGTGAGCACCTAGTGCAGTGATGGTGAACCTTTTAGAGACTGAATGCCAAACTGCAACACCAAACCCACTTATTCACCCCAAGTGCCAACACTGCTAATTAAACCTGAATACTGATTTAGTTTAGAAAAAACTCATACCTTCACATCTTTTTCTTAGAAACACAGTAACACACATGCCATAGGTTTGCCACCACTGATCTAGGATATTGGTGTTAGATACTGAACAAACCCCCCTCAGGTACTGGAGGCCTGATCCAATGCCTGCTCCTCTCCAGCATCAGCCTCAGGGGTCACTAATCCCACAAGCACTGGGAGGGTATACCAAATCATCGCCTTAGTGAAACCTTATCTCAAAACAAAATTTTAAAGAGGCCAGGGATGCAGCCCAGTGGTGCAGTGTTTGCATAGCATGTGAGAGGCCCTGGATTCCTCGAGTACCAAAAAACCCAACCAACCAACCAACCAACCCACATGCTGCATTCACAACAGTGGTTACTTCAGAGAAGAAAAAAAAATCCATAGCAAAGTTTAGCTGTACTATTTTTCTCAAGCTGGGTGACAGGTCCACAAAGTTCACTTTGTTCTTTATTTCTTTAAACAACTTAATAGCTCAAAATTATTAACAGCACACTGACTTTGAAGCTCATGTTACTTTTACCACATCAAAGGATTAAGAAGAACCACAGGACAAACTCATCCTCAAACTCCCCCAAAACTATCTGAGCCACATAAATGGTGCCTGGCGTGGATCTGGACTGAGACCACAAGCAGTCTCCCAGGAAACCAGGCAGAGAGAAGACAGCCAGGGCTGCAACAGACAGGATACAGGTGGAAGCAGCCACAGTACCTAAGGCAATCACAGGAACCAGGATAGAACGGGTGTCCTAGATGCCACAGAAGCAGCCACTGGATGTGGGCACTATTATCTTGTGGCCAAGTAATCTCAGTGCACGTAACCTTCAATAACTACCTGGTTCTATTTTAAAGACAGTGTGGTTCAGGGGTTAGCAGTGAAGATGGGATTCCCAGCTCTGCCCTTTAGCATCTGAGCAGCCTTGGCCTTGATGCTAGTGATAGCTCCTGGTATTACAGATAACCACCAAGAGGTCTTGACCCCCAGTGAATCCAGCACACACTCACCAAAAGCTTCAGCATTTCCTTAGTGTCAGGATCAACTTCAATGATTTCCTGATCCAAGGCTGAGACCTAGAAGGAGGAAGGCCCAAGACATGAACCATAAACTCTGGCTCCCTACCTCTCTCCCCCCAGGGGGTTAGGCTCTCACAAGGTGAGCAACAGCAGGTCTTTTACAGTGACACCAGGCCCAGGGAACTGTTGTGGCTTTGCCTTCCAACTCAGTATTCAGAAAGCCTAAGCCTGGGCTTAGGGCAGGTAACAAACCCAGGACAAGATGGCACCCACCAAAGGTCACCGAGGGTCTCAGGTGAATAGACTTAACTCGGTCATAACAAGGTAGGAGGCTAACAAACAGGCAGACTACAGGGACCTACAGCTGGGGGGGGGGTGTGTGCGCGCACATGCAAGAGCCCTTTCCAGACCCAGCTAAAGCCTTTTTAGAAGCCAAATATCCAGAAAATTTACCTCAGGGACATAATTATCTCTCCTTTCTCTCTCCTCCTCCTGCAGCTTGATGGAAATACCCCGCACAGGTCCTCTCTGAATCCGCTTCATCAGATGAGTGACATAGCTGCAGGTGCACATGCCCAAGGAAAAGCAGCGAGAACACAGGTCAACTCCATTGGTACCCAGAACACCTGGACCCTTCAATACCAGTTTTAGTTCTTTTCCACAGTAAAAATGGAGAGGATCACCATCAGAAGACAGTCTACACGCAGATAACCTCTACTTACCTGCGCATTCCTGTTCCTCTGGTTTCCCTCAACATTACTCAAACTCTCTTTCAAGCTTACCAAAGCCTCCACACAACGGACACAATTTCCGTTTCCAATTGTGGGTTTTTTTTTTTTTTTTTTGGACTGGGTCTGCGTAGGTTAGGCTATTCCTGAACTCATTATGTAGCCCAAACTGACCTCCTGAGTGCAGGAATTACAGGCGTGCACCACCACGCCCGACCCCCAAGTGACATAATTTAGCACTATGCTGGACTTACCGTGCACTTACTAGTCTTCCACAATATACCCGTTAGTTTTTGGAGCAATGGCAAAGTAAAGAAATAGATGTTAAAGCTGACAGGGAGCAGCCAGGCTGTAAGGCCCGAGACCCCACCTCGGCCTCTCGGACCCGATAGCACCGCTGCTGAGACAGCAACCTAAGGCCGCTCTGGCGAGCTGCATGCGGGAGCGGACCTCGTCCTACGTCCACCCACTCACCCTGCTATCTTGTTGCGGAGCTTCTTGCTGGGGATGATGGCGATCTCCTCGCACACGCGCTTGTTGGTGTGGAAGTCGTTACCCAGGCGCGTGTAGTACTTCTCAATGATGACCCGGGCCGCCTTCTTCACTGTCTTGGTGCGAACGCGGCCCTGCGGGGGGAGCAGACAGGGTCATCGAGTCTGCCCGGGAGTTGGTGAGAAAAGGGCAGTCCTGGGCCGGGGATTGGGAGAACACAGCCCCGGGCCGAGTTGGGCGGCCCCAGCCCGCAGGCATCCGTGCCCATGGGGCCCAGAGCTTCCCTCGTGGACCAGGAGCCGCGGATGGAGGACGATTGAGGGCGACACAGGCCAGGAGCCGAGACACCTACCATGTTGGCAGGTCCCGGGAAAGAGGAAACAGGAAGCACAAGCGAGGCCTATAAAGCGCCGGCCAGAGAGGCGCTTCCGCCAGCCGGCACCTAACCCGAGAGCGCCACAGCGGCCTCTGGCGAGCCGGGGCGGGAGCGACGGCGGGCGGGACGCGAGCTGGCCCCGCCCAAATGGGCGTGGCTCCGGCGGGGCGTCCACTAGGTGCTTCCGCCCGCGTGCTCCGCAGGATAGCACTGTCGCTTTCACACGCGTGAGGGAGCCAAGAGGACGCTCCGAGACCCCGGGAAAGCGAGGAAAGGCAGACTGTGCGAGGCTGTGGACCCGTGAGGATGTGGGGGACGCACACGCCAGGGCCCCCCCGCACCCAGACACAGCAAGCTCTCGGACACTCGAGTGAATAAACAGGCCCGGTCCACCTGCGCACTCCCAGCGGGAAGGCGCTCTCTCGCCCGCCACACCCATTCCCTAATCAGGCACTTCCGAAGCTCCCAGCCCAGGCCTTCCCCGGGTCAGCCTGGGGCGGGCCTGTCCCTCCAGCCAAACCCACTCATCCATGCTCCAAACTGGCAGGTGTGAGGGGCCCCAAGCAACTAAATGCGGGGGCCTGTGATCTGTGGAGCCTCCAGCCCACACTGCGAAGCCAGGCATCTCCGAGGTCCATCTGGCCATGAAGGTGACCAAGAGGTACTCCCAGCCAGGTCTCCCACGTGGTCCCGCCGTCATCCTGCGCTGGCATCCCATCAGAGAAAGTCCAAGAGCCCGAGTTTTTCTTTGGAATTTTGACACCCCACTGCCTCTTTGCTTCCACACCTCAAGACACAGACAAAAGAACTCTGCTGCAACGTGTTTATTATGTGCCAAAAAAACTACACCACAGCTTACTCCACACATCTGTAGGAGAGTGCAGTCTTGCCTGCATATACTACAATGAGGTAGAGACTTCACACACAGCTTCACGAAACCCACAGAGTAGCTGGGATATGCAACAATGCAACATCAGCTCAGCAGGAGGGAGGAGGGGGTTATGACACTGGTTCTTTGGCACACAGCTTCCCTAAGAGGGGCAAGTAGTATTTAAAAAAAATAGAAGAAAGAAAAGTCAAGTTTTCAAATTCCAGTAGCATTTCAGTCAACTGCAATTGTTGATTCATACATTCCTCAAATGAAAGATGTAAGGAAGGGTACTTGTCCCCTCTAAGAGAAAGGGCTCCTGTGAGCCTTCATCTGCTCCCACCAAAAAAGCAGCCCTTTTTTTTTTTTTTTAAGCTCAGTTACAAAAGAAAAAAGTCCTGTGACTTTGTGATTAAAAACTTCTATCAACCCTCCCACCCACATAAGTGCAACTTAAGAAGGTGCAGTAAACCATTTAAAACTATAGAGCAGCCGCTCAAACACCGTTTTTCCAGTCCAGTTTCAAATAAAACAAAACATTTTTTTTTTCTTGGTTGCAAATGCTTTGATTGCAACTGTGAGAAACAGTGACCAGCAGTCCCCCAGACACAAATTTGCTATAATGTTAAAAGCTGCCAGGAAAGAAAAAAATCTCTTGTTCCAAACGACTTAAAAACTGTTTTAAGGAGTGTAAAAAGGAACCGGTAAAAACCCTCAAGCGTAAAATATGAAATATGATTTTGGTTTAAATGAAGAGCAAAGTCTCCTTGTTGTTTACAGTAAAAAACACCAGCTGAACACTCAGTTTATGCCGTTCAGGTGGGGGTTAAATAAATGGAAAGGCACTGTATGGCAACTGCAAGAATGAAACCAATGAGACCTGCACATCATCACCATCAGTATTGCAAGGAATGTAAAAAAGCGCTTTAATAAATAAACCTAGATGTAGGCATCCGTGTCAATACCTCCTGGACACATAGTTCTTTTTTAGCTTTTCATCTGCAAAATGAGGAACTAAAATCTGGGAAAACTACAGAGTTGCTTGGAGGGTGAGCGGACACAAGGTCCTTGCCCTGGCACACCCCCTGAAAACAAAACCCGACAAAACTCATTGTGCATTAATTAGTGCAGAAACAAAGACAGATTCAGCAAGTGCAAAGGTGACTACGATTTTCCCTTGTCCTCGGGAAGCCAGCTCCCTGGTCGCCAATGGCAGGGTAGCGGTGCAGGCTGCTGCCTGAACTGCTAGCCTTGGGTGCCACCGGCCACTGGGCACTGCCTGCTCCTCTAGCTGGAGTCTCGGTTCTTCTGGTTCCGCATCAGGGGGCTGTGGTGGCGCAGGCCCTCCATGCTGTGCCGCCAGTGCCAGCAGCTCCGACAGAAGTACTTGAAGCAGACCTGGGCCGGAGGGACAGAAAGGGGAGAGCCATGGCTGTGTGTGTGAACCAGGCACAGGGGCTGGGGCACAAGCAGGTTGCTCTTATGAGAGCTTCTGTGGGGCTGGAAGACACGGCACCTCAGAGCCCTTTACACCCCAAGGACTGACCAACCATGGTGAGTGGTGTTGTTTCTGTGGGTGCCCTCATGGGAATGTGTTAGGCTCTCAGTGTGCACAGAGCCTGAGCAGCTTCCCTGTCCCCTCTCTCATCACTACAGCTGCTCTTCTGTCCCTCTGCCCTTCTCATCTACACAATGGCTGTTTATCAGACAGCAGCTAATATGCAAGAATGCCTGAAGAACTGGCCACAGATTCTAGTGCCAGGGAACATACCTTCCTCTTCCCATTAAGAGAGGTGAGGTGACTGGGTTGGACCCTCAGCCTCAGTTCCCCCTCTTGCTAGCTGGCTAATCTCAGGCAAGTCACTAACCGCTGAGCAACTACCTGAAAAGTGGGTCACCTGTGAAGGATACTGACCCACAGCAGTCTGCCAGGAGAGGCTGATTAGGATACTGTTTTCAGGCTTAACCATCTTAACTTCCCGCTCAACTCAGGAGTCTGAGTCTAACTACCATCTACCCAGAGATTCCAAACGTGTCAGCATCACTGCAGAACAATCAGTGTAAGCATGGATAGGCTGCTAGTGTCCTAAGAGGCCCCAGGCTTCCCTCAGATTTGTCCTGTGTGGCTCTAACCAGCCACACAAATGCCACTTGGAAACCTGTTAGAAACATGGAATCTCAGTTATACACCCCGAAGCTACTGAATCAGAATGTGAACTTCACAAGACACTCAGGTGATGAGTTTGAGAAGCACAGCCACACACCCAGATCCATCCATGTTCCCCACCAGGCCTGTTCCATGGAAAGGTGTCATGCTGTTCTCTGCCCTTCTGACAACTTTCACTGTGCACTCCAGACCAATGTATACAACTTTGCTCTTTGTCTGGGTGTTATGGAAGCAGCTCAAACTCGTCCTGAAGATGGAGACACAACAGCCAGGGTATAGCCCAAGTGCAAATATCAAAGCAGTCTACAGGCTTGGAAAAGGGTCCTGGAGCGGGGAATAAAACCTCTAAAGGGCCTCAGAGCTAGAGCAGCATTGCCTGGCTCACAGGTACTGCTGACCCCATTGCCCAGCCACAGTGCCCAGCAGCCGCCCAGGAAAAGAAAGCCACGGTACTAAGACTTGATTCAATAAGCTTCCCCAAGAGTTCTGGGTCAAGCTGAGTATGGTGTGTTCCTTGACTGCTGCCTCCTTCTCTGCTTAGACATCCCTCAGAACTCCGAGGCTCAGGGCTGGGTGTGGCAGTGCATGCCTGTAATCCCAGCACTCAGGAGGCTGAGGCAGGAGAATCACTGCAAGTTCGAGGCCAGCCTGGGCTACATAGTTCAAGGCCAGCCCAAACTACACAGAAAGACCCTGTCACCAAAAAAAAACAAAAAACAAAAAACAAAAAACGACAAAAAGAACTCCAATACGCAATGCCACAAACGTGGTTTAAGAATTCCTAATTGAAGAGGAAGGGAACATAGCTCAGTAATTCAGTGCCACACACACACACACACACACACACACACTGACTCAAGAACTGTTAATTGAAGTGGGGGTTTTGCAGACATCTCTAGTAGCCAGGGAACTCACCTGATCTCGACAGAAGAAGGGGCCAGGCTGAGAACTGCAGATGTGACACAGAGAATCTTCTAGGTAGGGGTCGATCTGAACCTGCAGAAAAGCAACAGAGGAGGATGCAGCACCCAGATAGGGGGCAAGAGCACACAACTAGGTCACACACAGAATGAAGAACACCTGTGTATTTTAAGGAGGCTAAAGAAAATTATGGCCAGAGTAGAGACAGGGATCCTAGAGAATAGACTCACACCACGCAGAGTCAGGCTGGCTACCTCAAGGGGGCAGGCAACCACACACCTTCCTGCCCGGTCATCTCAGCACACTATCCCCCAGCCCTCTATCAGCTAGCAGCAGGTGAGTGTTCAGAGGATCTGGGTGAAGTGGCGTAGCAAGGAACTCACTGATGCAGACCAACACCACAATGAGAAAGGTGCTGCCCTCCAGCCCCCCAGATTGCTCAACACTCCCAGCTCCCTTCCTCCCGAGCTCATGAAGACGAGGCCCATCCCAAATCCTAACCTCATGTTAGCAGGCTCACTTCCCTAGTCCCTCGCTGGGCCCTGGGTAGCTACTGGCCCAATCCCCTCTCAGATACCCCAGAGTAAGGGCACAAACCAACTCACCTTCTTGGTGAACTTGGTGGTCTTGATCTCCACAAAAGCAGCACTGACTGCTTTCAGGTAACTACGTTGATTATTGAAAGTAACTCGGCCAGATCCTAGAACAAAAAGGCCAGAACTTACCTTCTAGCCAAATTCTCTCAAATGCCACTCAATACTCCACAACCCTATTCTACACCAGGGCTGTCCAACAGAAATATAAAGTGAGCTACTCACTTAATTTTTAATTTGGTTGTAGCCACATCAAAATAAAAAGCAAGTGGCTGAATTAATTTAAATTATACATTTTATTTAACTGCAGGTATCAAAAGTATCATTGTAACATGGGACAGAAGCCACATTTCAAGCACTAATAGCCACATTTAGCTGATGGCTACCGTATTGGATGCCAGAGTTCCAGTCCATGTTGGCACAAACCATTCAGGAAAGAAGTAAGGGAAGGGACTCCTCTGGTGTAGGTAGATGCACAGGTAAGGGCAAAGGGCTGAGGGTGGAAACCAAGAGGCCAATAGAGCACCTCTCTGAAGACTAGGCTCAGCAGTCACGCCCCTCTTGGCATGGAGAAATCCTGAAGACCTAGCAGGAGAGCCAGAAGAAGTGCCATCCTGCCAAGTGCCGCCTCCGCCCTGCAGCCTCTGAAGTCCTTGTTCTCAGTCTGCAGTGCAGCACTGATGAGCACACAGTGCTCCTTCCTGACCAGATGCACTGTGGGTGGGCAGACTAAGCATCTGGGGAGGTGGGTTAGCCATATTGTGATTGGACAGTCCAGGCTCCACTTCCAACCCACCAGTGTGGCGATTCTGCCATGACTATGGAACTGACCTTTCTCAGAGAGGCTGACTGAACCCCACAGATCAGCCCAGACCCCTGCTGAAGTGGGACAGCACAGGCCATGACTGCACTCTGTTTGCTCCCCAAGTCTCCCAGAAAGCCCTCCTTTGATCTGACTTGGTCTCTGACCCTAGGGAACACCAGAGATTTTCAAGAGCTTTTAATAAAGGAAACTGGAAGCCAGCCATCGTGCCACATGCCTGTAATCCCAGCACTCTTTTGGGAGGCTGAGGCAGGAGGACATCCACAAGGTCAGCCTGGGCTACATAGTGATTTCAAGGCCAGCCTGAACTTTGGGAGACCCCGTCTCCAAACAAACAAACAAACAAACTGGACAAGTTCAAGAAAGTGTGGCCTTTTTCAATGAAATATTCCATTATCTGTCCCCAACTGTGAACTTTGAGCTTCCAACAAAGTTCCTGCCTCATTCTTGTCAATCACCTCCTACAGCCTACAGTGACTTATTTTTCCCCTGCCTAGGAGGGGACAGTACTGGTGACTTATCTGGGAAAGATGCTATGCTGCTGGTATCCACTGATCTGCAGGCCTGGGGCAGGCCTCTCTCTCTCTGCTCTCGAGGGGAAGTACCGCAATCTTGGTCTACTCCCAGGGGCCACACAAGCTTTCCCACACAAAAGTAGGACACTTACCAATGGGATACTTGTGCTTATCTGTGTCAATCCCAGCATACACCACTCCACCAAATAGGTCGTTCAAGATGGCAGCCAGGGCCTCGGCATTGAGCATCCCGTGCAGGGCACCAACAAACACTGTCCTACTGGGGTCCAGCCTCTGAGATGGGCTCCGGACAAAGTTGCTGTCAGCCAAGACCCAGGGGATCACCTGCACCTGAAAACCCCCCAAAGGTGTATCAGCCCTGGCAAAGGGCAAAGACAGAGGGGCTCCTGTGCTCTGGAGACACTACATGGAGGCTGCGAAGGTCTGTGCAGCAGTAAGAAGGCACCATCACCTATCTCAGGCACACAAGTGTCCAGTAAGGCACTCTACCCAACCCAACAAGTTGAAATTTACTAAGTTCATGTGTCTAGAATGGTCAAAGTCAGTGGAACAACAACACTCATTTGCCCTAGAAAGTAAGCAAAAAAAAGTACCAACTGTTATGCCCAGGAACCCAGTACCCACTTATAATTGCCACCTGTGTGGTTCCACCCAAGGGCTATGGACACTAATGAAGACAGTACATGAGTTCTTGAGAAAAGAAAATAATTCACAGAGAAATTAAAAGCTTGGGACCTGAAGGAAAGAGGAATAGGAATGCTTATGATATTTGTGACATGGTTACTGGCCCAACCTATGCATCAGACGTTTTGTGCCAGGAGCCCTGCCAAAGAGGGAGAGTGGGAAGTCACACAGAGACACCCTTGAGGTCTTGCAGAGCTGGGTAACACTAAGGCAGGAGTTGATATGTCCTTTGCCTCTGAATCCCCTGAACTTAAAACAAAACCTGGAGAGCAGGTGGAGGGGTCCACAACAAAATGAGCAGTAGGTGTTTCTGGAAGATTTATCTGTGGAGATCTTTTAAAAATGTCTTGAAGTAGGAAGAGATCACTGGCAGAAAGCAGCAAGGAGGCAAAAACGGTAATTCACAGGACAGGTGATTAAGATTTGGACAAGGCTGCTGGCAACGGGAACAGAACAAGTCAAGAACAAGGAGATGCTGCAATAGCAGAGTCTGCAGAACTCATACTGCCTGGACATGATGGGTAAACAAGACAGAGTCAGAACTAATGTGATCTAGGCCTACAAGACTTGGGGGATGAGAGGACCTGGCCGAAGTTACTAGGGGAGCCAATTTCATTAGGAGATGAACAAGCCCATTTTGCACACAGAAGAGTTTGGGGTTACACAGTATCCAAAAGGAGGGCCCATGGGAAGGAGGCTATCAGGTAGAGTGGGAGGCTAGAGAGGCAGATCAGTCTCTAAAGGTTAAGAGTAAAGCCACAGTAAGTTTCTGAGATGGAAAACAAGACCAAGAAGAAGTCAAATAGTAACCATACTTACAATGGCGGAGGGGATACGAAGGTGATGAGACAGGAAGGGAGAGAGGAAGGTGTCAGTAGAGAGGCGGAGAAGTGAAATGTGTGGATATGGCTGGCTCTACTGTGAAAGCAGGGGACCAGGAAGGCATGTAAACTAAGTCCTGGAATACAATGAGCTCATGCCTGTAGCCAATAGATGAGAGAAAGCAGGGGAGCTGTGGATCACAGTAGTAGCCAGGAAACATCTATAATACAAACACCTTATGAGACTTATTGATGGGTTATTTAAATCTGATGTGATCATCTCAGTAAAATAGGCATTTTCTCTCTTACTCTACAAATTTTTTTAAAAAGACAGGTTTTACTTTTTAGAGTAGTTTTAAGGGTCACAGTAAAACTGAGCAGAGATTTTCCTTACACTCCCTCAGCACCAACATTCAGCACCAGGGGATGATGAACCTCCACTGACATGTCCCCACCACCCAGAGTCTACACCTTACATCAGGATTCATTCTTGATGTCTGCTGTACATTTTGTGGGTTTGGGCAAATGTGCAGGAAATACATCTACCATTATGGTATCACACAGAAAAGTTTTGCTGCCCTAAAAATTCTTTGTGTTATGTCTATTCATTCCTCTCTGCTAAACTGCTGGAATCTACTGATTATTTTATTTATTTATTTATTTATTTTTGAGGGGGGAGTACCAAGAATCAAACTTGCGCTTGCCAGGCAGACGCTGTGCTGCTGAGCTACATCGCTGGCTGTTTTTTTGTTGTTGTTGTTGTTGCTGTTTTTTATTATTATTTTTTAATCTGGTGTTGGTACGTACCTTGGAGGTACACAAGTATTAGCAATCATGTAGTCATTATTACCATCTTGGGGAATTTTGTAAAGTGGCAAATGATTGATATAATTTTTTTTTTTTTGTATCAGGAATTGAACTCGGGACCTTGCACTTGCCAGGCAGGCGCTGTGCTGCTGAGCTATATCCCCGGCCCTGATAATTTTAATAAAAAAGGCATTTTAGTTTCTCATTTGATAAGCTAGGAAGTGAACATTATAGAGCTCTTAAAGTTTCAGAGATACTACATATCTAGTCCAATGTGACAAAAATGATGTATTCTGGAGTCAGATTTTTAAAAACCACCACACTGAATTCAAAACAAATGGTTCTCAAACTCCACTAGAACCACCTGGGGAGCGTGGTTAAAGTGCAGATTCCTAAACTCCACCCAGACAGATTCAGTAAGGTGGAGACAAATAAATGAGGGTGTCCCAGATGCCAAGGACACCCCAGGGTGAGCAAAAGGTGGGTGGGACCCCAAGTCATGTGGAGAGAAGTATTTAATCAACTCCTGACTAGCCGTGAAGAAGCAACTCATAGGTGAGTGTGAGTAAAGGTGAATTTACCCATCATCGGGAGGGGAGTGGGGAGAGGCAGAGGGCTCAGCCTGAGATCAGGACTAGAGAGAAAGAGCTCATTTTATCAGTTAAGTCCAAATAGAGAAAATTGCTGCTCTAAATTTCATCTTGAAGACAAGAAGTTTGGAATAGAAGTATAGGCTAGAAAAAGAAGGGCTGGAAGACAGTCTGATTCCCATGTGTGGAAGTGTGTGTGCACATACACACCTTGTAACCACCCCAGTAAGCTCAAAGGTTGGGATTTTTTATGTAACTGAGAAGATACTCTTGTGTTTATAGTGTGACAAGAGAAGAGCTCTTGCCTCAGGAAGAACACTTTTGGCGGTAGCCTGTGTGTCTATTCCAACCAGGAAATCCAGTCCCTCAATATGCCAATCACTTGGACCCAGGGGGTACCATGCTGACTCACCTCCTTGCAGCGCATCCTTCGGCTAGACATCTTGAAATAATATTCACTCAGACCATCTGGGCTCAGTGGGTCATGAGAGCAAGCCTGAAGCAAGGCCCGGACAGACTTCTCGAGTTCGAAGACCAGATACACATACCCTATTCGCAATGAGAAGGAAAAGTGCATCAACGTTACTCAGGTGGCTACTCCTCCAGCTTGGCTTTTCATCACAAGTTTTCTACCGAGAGGAGGCTTTGTGTACCAGACACATTTTTGTTCTACTCCTGAAGTCTCGCTGAATGAAAGCACCTGCTATGCCATATGCCCAGACCAAGGGAGAGAGATGTGCACCATCTCCCACCCTGATAAGGGAAGGTCCTGGCAAGCTAGGACAGAGGACTCCACCACTGCCACACAGCTCTGTGTCCTAGAACACAAGAGTATGCTGAGGTCAGCAGAGCCAAGAGAGATGGCAGGTCTGTAGCCAGTTTATCAGGGTATACAGGTGTAGCTTTAAAAGCCTAGTTAAATCATTGGTTCAGTCCAATGAAGATGGGAGAAGAGTGAAAATAGAACCTGCTCCTTTCTACAGGGAAGGGATCTCATTTCAGACCAGTGAGGAATCAGATGCTTGGTCCTCATTCTTGCCAACTCCAAAGGGATCTCAAAACTAGGTCAGACAACAATGTAACTGGGCAGTGGCAGGCAGGCAAGGGAAAGCTTTTCCGGCACCTCATTCTGAGTGGGAAGGTGCTGCTGGGTTCAGGTCTAGAGGGGTAGTGCACAGGAAAGGGATTCAGAGGCAGCTCCCTGCACTGTGAGCTTGGACAGACAGAAGAGTAGCTCAGAGGAAATAGAGGAATGGATATGAGAGGGCAGAGAGGAAGTGCTGACCGCAGAAAGGTCTGTGTCTGGAGTGCCCACCATGGTACCAGCATGCAGCTGTGACATCCCAGCACCCTTTGGTGCAATTATTTACTAAGGAGGGGAAAAAAAAGTTCCTACCATGTCTTTATTACCTTTAGGCATATTACCTTTGGGAGGACACCGGGGGTGCTTGCCATCCTTACCAGGCCACTCCACACTCAGAGAACCAAAAACACGGAAGGTGTTAACCAATCCAGCTGCAAAGAGACAAGAAAAAGCTGAGGCCCAGTCCTCCCCAGGAAAGGCACAAGCCTCTTTGGACAAATAATTCCATGCTGATCTCTGGTGTCAGGTGACAAGTGTAAGTACCAGACACAGAAGCACTATGGGAGTCTAGAATTGCCCTTAGCTGCTCCTGCAGCACCCTGCACTGAGACAGGTTCAGCCTCTGACCTTGAACCCAAGGTTCATGCTCCTGAAAGACAGGCCCCACCTTTAGCTTTGAAGCAGGAGGTCCTGGAGGCAGCTCACCTTCCGTAATATCCCAAGGAACACCTCCTAAGAACACCTTGCAAGAGTAGATGGGATTCTTATAGTTCCGGGGAGGAAGCTGGCCACTCCAGGTACAGGTGGCTTCGTTCACAGCTTTGGTAGAAGACAAAGAAACAAGGGGTCAGAGGATCAACAAGTCACATTTCCCTGTGATGAATTAGTTTAGAAAGAAACAGACTGGCCAGTTCTAAGCTGGCTACCTGGGGGAATATCCACGACTATTCTGAAAGATAAGAAACCTTATGTCTCACCAAACCACTCTGTTCCCAGTAAAATTGAAAGGACTACAAAACTAAAATACAGCGTAAAAATTCACACCCCAAGCTATTTTCAAAGATAGAACTGATATGCTAACCATAAAGCAGTTTATCTACTTACTGCTTATAGTACTATTTGAGTTTATAATTACTTGAAAGTTAACAGAGTAATTTATATACAATGTCCCACAGGCTGACAGATCCATACCAGCCTTCTCTTCAATACTCAAATGAGGAACTACTGTTCTATTTTCTTACCTTGGCTTTGAACTCATCAGTCACAGAAGCAAGGATACTGCCAATAGAAATCACCAATAGCAATGCAACAAGACAGGAATGTCACAGCTGTTCTCAAGTCAGAACCATGCCCCACAAGTGCCAGAGCTTTTCCTATATCATCTGAACAGACATAGGGCCTTCCTTGATGCAAACACTGCGTAATGGATCCCACTGCCCTCAGCTTCCTATTTATGCCAATGAGAAGCACAAATATCACATTAAAAGCCCTTCCTGTTCTATAGGTTTGGAACTATCTGCGGTCTGGCCTGCCCCTATTTCTAGAGGCCTGTTCTTGGTAACTTTTTTTTTTTAATGTGGGTACTAGGAGTCGAACTCAGGACCTCACGCTTGCCAGGCAGGTGCTTATGCCACTGAGCCATATCACCGGCCCTTGGTGACCAATTCTATCAGTCTGTAAAACTTGTCTCAGCGCAGTCTGTGCCTTTCCAGACCAGAAACTGACCTAGGCAGTGACTGGCTCATTCTTGCCTATTTCACCCTCCTCCTTAGCAGACCCAACGAAATGAAAACCATCTTTTTCTTTCAGGACAAGGCTGTAGAAGGCAAGTCCCAAAAAACAGACCCAATGTGTTGCTACAAGAAGAAACTGGTGCCTGTTGGCAACAGTCTATGGTAAAAACAGAAGTGAATATAATGGCTTCACCCAAAACCATGGTTATGTCACTTTATAGCAAAACAATGGCACAAGAGAAAGCACAAGGATGGACTGCCAAAATCATAAGGTGACCAGGGCAGGTGCACTGTGAAAGGAGAATGAGAGTGGTTGATGAGTATCTCGCTGAAGGATTTCAATAGCATATATAGCTCATTTATTTTCAAGCACTGGTATAAGATGAAGAATATTTAATATGTTTAAAATCATTTTTAACCCCTAAGAGACCACGGCACTTGGGGATATCCCACACCTTAAAGACTGACAAATGGGCTACCCACCCACGGTGTATCCCTATATGTACCCATCAGAAAGTCTTAGGGCAGAGAGCCTCAGCATGGGCTGTGTTTGATAAGGCTATGAATTAGAAAAGGAGGATGGAGACAAAATTCCAGGCATCATTTCCAGGGCTTTTCTTGAGGACACTCACCCATGGAAGAATCAAAAGCAAGGGCAGCACACAGCCAGTCTCCACAAAAGTGTGTGCAACACAGACCCAACGCCTTATGCTGTGCCTTAATCTGTGCACCAGATTATCTGCTTACTTCCACTCAGCCTCGAAATTGTCCCTTACTCCACAAAACAGTTCTTTACAGATCTAGAAACTTCACCATGCAACCAAGCCCTCTTCTAGGCAGTTCACCACTGTGTGAACTAAGGTCACTTCCTCTGTGTTCCAAGAATGAGGCCTCAGGCCCCACGCACATCCCAGCCACACTCACCTGCAGCTTGCCGGTGCAGCCTGGCCTCCCTCTCTATGCTGAAGGGATCCTTGGGAGCTTCGAGGAGGTCCCAGGATGGCCACATGGAAGCTCCCGGCCACCTCTTTGAAGCACTGGTTGGGGAGGGTGTGACTGCAGCGAGAGCAGCTTGCTCTTGGTCCATGCGGGACCCAACCCCCATCTTTAAGGGATCTCTTGGACCACTCCCTGTCAGAGACAGGAAGGGCAGAGGAGGAGAAATGCGAAGGCTTGACTATGGGAAGAAAAAGCAAGACACAGCTTTTTAAAGAACAGTTTTGTTACAAAGTGATAACCTCTATAGAAATTATAAAAAATATCTAATAAACATTTATCATTTGATAAATTTTGACTTTCTTCCTATGCATTTTAAGATTAGTTGTAATTATATTGTGATTTATGCAAATTCTCCTTCCTCCCCATTCAACATTTTTTCCATATTGACAGAGACTTTTAACATATTTAGGGAACAAACTATATCTCTCTGAATCATACGCCTACTATTAAACATTTAGATATTCAAGTTTTCAGAAACATTTGAAGATGTAGCTTCTTCATATTTTGTATTTTCTTTGTTCAGATTCCTAGAAACAGAATGTCAAAATGTGTTCTACAAGAGCTCCACAATGTATAAGAAATATATGGGAACATAAGTTACACTACATGCTTGTGTCAAGGCCTTACATTCTAAGGGGGTCAAATGACATTATAAAAACAAAAACAAAGTAAGTAGTTCGTAAAATATTTTCAGTAAGTTCAAATACTTCCTCTACTTCCTCTTTAGTATCATCCTTAGTTCCTCCCAAAATAACCACTGGGGTAGGATATCTGAGAAAGTTCTTTGAACAAAATCCCAAATGTTAGTCATGAAGTAAATTTCCAAGATGAGTTCCATATGAAGTCAGAACAAAACAGAATGTAAAACAGCTCACAGAAACCCATCTTACAGGACAGTAAAATAAGCCCACAGAAAGAAAGGACCTACTGTGGTTGCCCTTCTCGAAACATAGTCTGAACAGATTAAACAAGAGGGCAGTGGGAACATCAAAGCCAGCTTGCCCAGTCTAGGACAGGCTGACAAGAAGACAAGAAGACAAGGTGGGCTCTAACTGCCATGAATGGAAACCGTGACCATGACTAGTGTCACCAGTCCTGGGTATAGAAAAGATGAGGGTAAAAAAGAGAGCAATTCTATTTACTAAACATTAAGCTCAGGGGATTTGGCAATAGAGAAGCAAGACTTGGAAGGCACCTACATGAAATTGATTTCAAGAAGCTGTCTCACTGCTAATCCCACAGATATTTACTTCTACCCCTTATCTACAGATAGATGCTATTCTATCTATACTTGCTATACTATCCTCCCCACCAGCTCTAAGCCATTTACCACCTCTATTTAACATGGAGACTGCACCTGTCAAACATGGCTGTAAAGAACATGGGATACATACATTAACTGAGGCAATACTTCAGAGATTCACCATGGCCTCAGACTTAAGAGTTGGCATGGGTCAGTGGAAAAAATACAGAATCTAGAGTCAGATTTTGATTAAAAACCTAGTGCTGATAATTGCTAATGTGATCTTTATACTATCACTTAAAATTCTTGAGATATTATATATAAAAGGGACATAAATGATACTTCTTAACGGCCAAACACCCATACAGGTTAAGAAACAGAGTGATGCCAGGGCCCTTGTTTTTGTTTGTTTGTTTGAGACAAGGTCTTGCTCTGTAATTCAGGCTGCCTTGAACTCACTATGTAGCCCAGGCTGGCCTTGAACTCAAGACGATCTTTCTGCCAAAGTCTCCCCAGTGCTGGGATTACAGGACTCCACCACCAAACCTAGCTCTGAATTTACTTTTGAAATTAACTGTTTTCCAATAGCTCTTGGAATAACTAGTAGAGTTCTGGGTCCAGGGCCTGAAATACATTGTCATGGGTATTTGAAGCATCCTTGATTCTGTTGAGGATGAAAGGCTCCACAGACATGCATGATGGTCTCCACTCCTCCCATCGCCCTACTGCCCAGGCTGCATTTTGGCAGACAGATACCCCACTTCAAGCTCTAATACAGGTACTTCACACCTTCCTTCCCTTGGACCCACACAGGCAACTCCACCCTCAAACCCTCTTTCCCAAATATGTTACATACAATCAAATCTGAGAGATGATCTGATCCAGAGCTGAAGCCACTTGTATCTGAGTCAGAGGGGCTGCTAGAGCGGGAATCCAGGATGGGCCGGGTGTCCAAGCGGGATCCTCTAACTGAAGGTGCTGGAAACTTGTCCAAGTCAGACCCAAGGGGATCCAGAGGCAGAAAGCTCAAGGGGGGTTTTCCTAGGACATTTCCCAGTGGGTTATGGAGCATGCTCAGTACTAGGAGGACAAGAAAACAAAACACAACAAAAATTAGAAAACTTCTATTAGTGTTCGTTCCATCCAGAAGCTCTTTTCTCCCACAGCCAGAAACACAAAATATAATGAACAGATAACCATAGATTTCTGGGATCTGGCCACCTGGGGACCACTGGAGGTAGTTACAGAATGACAATCTAAAGACAAGAGTTCCTGCCATTACAGTAGCAGCAAAACTGCTGCTCTCTGCCACCAGGCTTAAGAGTTTGTGCAAACATCTGGGCAGCTGTGCCACCAGGGATCTGAGAGTTCATAGCTGGCATTAATGTCTGGATACACCTGCAGCACAATTAGGAAGCCCAAACCATACTCCTTTACTGCCTGCCAATACATTTATCAGATTTCCCATCTTTCTAATGCCATGTAACTACAATGCAGAGCTGCACGCCACACGCTAGATGTCTGGTATGGTATAAGCATGTCTCCTCATCTGAGAAGTTCCCCTATGCACTCTTCTAGCATATACAAATTATCCTCTGGGTATCCCTAAACTGGATGGAAGATTTAGGATGGATACATAAGGATGTAAATCCACTCTTTGACATACAACAAACCAGGGATAAATCCCTGGGTCTGACACCTCTATGGATAGCTATGAGCTCTGGGAAGCTTACTCAGCCCCTCTGAGGCTCTACTTTTCCACTGGCATCCTGGGTAGAATACTAAGTACAGTGTTCTAGTGCCCAGTACATGATACAGTACTGTATTTAAATATTGGGTCAGGCACGGTGGTGCATGTAATCCTAGCACCTGGAAGGCTAAGGCAGGAGAATGGTGAGTTTGAGGCCAGCATGGGCTACATAGTGAGGCTAAGGCCAGCCTAGGCTGCATAGTGAAAATCTGTCTCATAAAACCAAAAACCAAACCAAAACAAAAAGTATTTAAATATCAAACATTTAAAAAGAGCAACATTTTACCACACTTGGCCTTGGAGAAATGAGGGACATAAGCATTTCTTACCTGTAAGGATGACAACAAGTAAGAGGCCTTTGCCATGGAGCTACAGAGGTACAAATGCTATGGTAGAAGCCTTAATTTGGTGTTTTTTTTTTCCATCTAAAGAGCAAAGAAGTGAGACTATCTGCCTCAAAATGACTATGAGGTAAAACCAAATAATGTAAGTGCTCAAACAGTGTCTGTGACTGGGTCCACTTCAGCACTGACTAGCAATTATGTCAAACACAGCCACCCATAGCTGATTTTTTCCCCAGGCTTCCAAGTCAGCTAAATGCTGAACTGGGGCTAGAGCAAGTCCCAAGAGGTAGAAATAAATCTCTGAAATAAAAGTCAAGATATGGTCTCAGGGTACCAGATACACTAAGAACGTACGTATGCACAAGATCCAAAACAGCTGTACCATGGGATCAGACCAACCTGTATTCCTCAGGCATAAGATCCCCCTTTCCAGATAAAGATATAGTAACTATGCCCTTATTTTTTTAATGCAGGGGATATTATGGATGTATTTACTCAATTATTATTCTACAGTGGTAAAATAATTTCAATTTTTTAGAAAACTGCTGTACTATTTTCCACAGTAGATATATTATCTTGTAGTCCCACCAGCAATGAATTTCAGTGCCTACACATTCTGCTCAGTACCTGGTGGGGTAAGTCTTAATTTTAATCAAGTCTAGTATCTGTGATGGGAGGGGAAAGCCAAACCATATCCACCAGGGAGTTAGTTTACTATTTTGTTTTTCAAGGAAACAGTCTTTTACTTAGGCCTTTCAAAGCAGTTTTCTAAGCACTAGGAGTTAAATGTATATGCTGACACTAAGTGTCTCAAATGCTTGGATTCTGATGCCCATCAGAAACAATCCTTGATAAACACCTCAGAGTAATGCTTGACAAAAACCCCTACTTGAAAGAAAAATATCTAAGCCCCTGGAATCCATGCCCTGAGAAGGCAGGAGATGTTAAGATTTACTCAAAGTTCCTCCCTGATGCTCCAACCTGGTAGAAAGCACAGAGAAAATCCACAGCTATGTATGTCAGTCTTAAAAATGGTGTCAATGTCCCAGAGCGCCTCATCCATCTTCACATTTTACAAAAACAAGCTTAGGGTGGTGAACAATGAGGTCACAATCGAATCACAAAGAGCCTTGACAACCAGGCAGAAAGGTACGACTGGATTTCATCCTGAGGGTAACCGACAGACCCTGAACAGAGGGTCCAGATGTGGTGAGGGGATAGCCAGGGAAACTAAGGAAGATGGCCAGTAATTCCAAGCACCCAGCTGAGAGGGAGGCAAGTAGTAAACTGGACTGACAGGACTGTCCCCAGCAAAGCTCAGGCACCTGGATGCACACTGGATCAAAGGAGGGCTGTGACTTTTTCCCCGAGGAGGTGTGAAGGACAAAATGCGACAAAAGAGTTGGTGACAGCAACAAAGTGGATGAAGAGTAGGTCATGGGTTAAAGGATAAAGACAGAACAGAGTCAACATACTGGAAGCAAATAAATGGAGAAATAGCAATTTCAAGCTACTGCGCTAACAGCTATAAGAGGAATGAAGGAGACAGACAGAATCAACAGGAGGAGGCAGAACAATGAACAGCAAGAATTCTGAGGATGGTAAGGACCAGGGTATGAACAAGTGGCTGAACTGTGAATGTGCAAAGTCTAAAATTCTGCATAAGTTCTATATACAAGTTAAAGGGAGCCATGGCAATAGATGGGCCTGAGTTGAAAAGAAAATGCAATGTTGAAATCCTCAGGAAGGGGAAGGACTGGGAAGTTGGTAAGGAGGAAGAAAAAGTCTGGCCCTGAAGTAGATGAGGCTTGGGAAAATGAGAGGGCTCCACTTGGCAAAGCAGCACTGTAAGAAAGGCCTTCAGCTAGAGTAGAAGCTGGAGGGAGCATTTACCAGTAATAGACAACATCAAGAGCAGTTTGCTACCCTGGGAAGAGGAGTTTCAAGTGGCTGGGGAGAGGGCTCAGAGTTGACAAGAGAGATAGTGCAAAGCTGTATGAAGAAACATACTCAAGAAGGGATGGCTGGGCCACAGGGTCTATGTCTGGGACCCTGAAGTGGACAAGTACAAGCTGCAGGAACTGTGCCTTCATCCATGGTTAAAAAGGGACATTAGAAAGAGTCAAAATGCAACATGGTGGCCACAACAGGCCATTTTTCTCATTCACATCAATTCACAGTCACTGTCATCTTGGTTCATGTTTTACCAGAAATAAATCTGTCTACGTCAACTAACCTATAAACATTACAAAGGTGTCTTGTGGCTTTGTCAAGTTCTTATGCCAAAGCTAGGAATTACATCAATTGCACTCTTCTGCTATGACAATAAGCCTACCTCAGTGGAAAATGACATGACAACCTAAGCTGGCCACTTCCTCAAGTGCTCCTAGCTCATGGTCAGTCATCTGTTCCACATTCTGGGCCAGGCTTACTAACAGCAACTTACATTTATTTAGTGAACATCCAGCACATGCCAGATCTTGTGCCAAAAGCACTCTAGGTAAACATCACACCCTAAAAAGTGGGTATTACCCCATCTTAGCAAAAGTAAACTACCACTCAGTGGTACCGGGGGTCAACCTCAAGACCTCGCACGCCACCAGGAGCCCGTGCCACTGAGCGATATCACCGGCCCTTTTTCGTATGTGGGTACCAGGAGTCGAACTCAGGACCTCACGCTTGCCAGGCAGGCGCTTATGCTGCTGAGCTATCTCACCAGCCCTTGAGCTACATCTTCTGTAGTGTAACATTCACTAGCTACTTTTAAAATAATTGTTAGGACTTCATACTTGTATGGCTTCATGTTCCTGTTGCTTCTTTTTGTTCCAATTCTTGAAGATCACCATCTACAGAAGAGCAATCTTACCTACCAGAAGTCAGTGCTATGGACCTAACACATCTGGGTCTCAAAACAAAGCCAGAGTCCTGCCATTGTGGGAATTCATTAAAAATGCATCTTGGACTTCACCCCAGATCTGAATCAAAATCTGCATTTTAACAATATCCCAAGGAGAGATCTGTGTAAAAATTAAGGTCTGAGGAAAACTAATCTAGAAAACCTAAGGCTTGCTACTTCAAATTTCTAATCACTCTCCTTACCACACCCAAACATCTTTCATACATGATTTCCCTTGATTGAAAGGCTGCAGGCTATAACATAAATATAGTTCTTAGAGCACAATGGCAACTAAACTGAGGGAAAAAGGGTGGGGGCACCAAATAAAGAAACAAAAGTGGCTATATGGGACACTTCCTAGAGTTTTGAGATCTGAAAACACTGGGTAGGGGTAGAAGGAGAAACAAAGAGGGAGAGAGACATAGTACCAGGAACAAATAATATATAAAGAGTGGCACAGAATATGGTAATACTTTCAGGAAAAGTGATGGGCAGAACCAGCTGAATACTGTGAAAATCATTCAAGACAGTGAAGGGACTTTGTAAGCTCATCCTGGGTAAAGAAGGAAGCTAGGGCCAGTGCTTGGAGTAGATACACCTTAAGAGAGAAGAGAAAAATTCTGTAAAGAACCTTACCACCTCACCTGACAAAACTGGAATGAACAAGTTTAATAAGAGTAGTCTATCAATTTTCAATTGTCTGAAGTTCATAACTGTTTTGTTACCCATAAATGTAAAATATCATTTTTATTAATAGTTCAGAATGCGGGAATGCAAGAGCAAGCACAAATGATAAAGCAAATGGGATAAAATGAATGTCAACAATAGGAGAATCTGGATAAAGCTTGTTTGAGATTTCCTTCAACCTACAGAAAAAGCGTGATTTCTGGAAACTGTGACCGATGGTCAGATGCCCTAGAGTGACCCCACTGTCCCTCTATAGCCCAACCTGGCAGAGGGCTCCAGCTCATTAATGCTACTTCAGAGAGTACAAGAGACCAAATCAGCAGTAATATTTTTAGACTGACTGTTAACTTTCTCTACTTTCACCCTTCTATGCCAGCTCCTGTGGGTTTTACAGCTGAGTCACTGTTCGAATTTTCTGAAGCCTTCCTCAAGAGTACAAAGGCACCCAGAGTCTGATGGCAGCAAGGGCTTGGAAATGGATGCTTACATTGCAAGATGTTGTCTGAACAGCTGAGGAGGAGAAGGGGAGACTAGGCCCAAGGGATCACAGTCAAGCACTTGTTGACTACTGGGAGCAGTCATAGGGAAAATCCAGACTGGGCACCATTATTCCTAGCTCAACATATAAGGTCATATATCTGGAATCTTTCTTCCTCATCTCCATCCCTGGCTCTATGTTGCTTGTTGAGAATCTATCTGAAGGCAGAAAGGCAGGAAAAGTTGAAGACAGCATTCATCCCAGATATGAAAACAGACCACTCTTTGTGACCCCAAATCTGCTACTCTACAACACACCCCAACTCAAGTGATAACTCTGTAAGTGTGATACCAAGCACAGCCTTTCCCCAGTGCACTCCTCATCTTAATCACTGAACAAGTTCTATTACCTGCAGAGAAGAAATACTCAAGTTCCATATAAGGCCATCACACATCCAACCACCTCAACTCCTCTCTCACGGTGGAGGCACCCACTCTCACAATGCTTCCCAGTTCTCCCTCCTCTCTGTGCTGAAAGCTGTTAACAAATAGACTACTTGACTTCATGACAGAACTCAGGCTGTGGTGTATGATGAAAACTTTTGTCAAACTGAATCATTATGCCCTAGAAGCTATTAGGGCTCAAAGACACTATGCTATAAAGACTCTGTTCATGCAGTTGATCAACACAAGCAGGAGGCAGAAGAGTGGAATAGACTTGTCAGAACTACATATGCAGTTAAAAACAATAACCAAGATAGTCTGGGGATGTAGCTTAGTGGTACAGCACTTGCCTAGAATGTGAGAGGCCCTGGGTTCAACCACTAGCACTGCAAAACAAAACCCAAAACAAAAATCCCACCCAGGATCAACAGAGTGGCTTAGCACTCATCATTCAGCAAATATTTATTAAATAGCCATGACCAAGGCATTGTGGCTGCATGCTGGAATCATAGTGAGTGGAGACTTCGGAGTTGAAAAAGACCAAGAGACCTTGGCTGGTCCCAGGACGCCCACATTCCACAAAGGACAGACCTAAGCCTACTTGGAATGTTGCTCTAGAAAGGCTGTTCAGAAGATATTGGAAGTATCAAAGCAAAACATTGAAGACTCCCCTTCTCATCTCAGGCTGATCTAGCCTACAGATTAATGAGGGGGGCACTATAAGTAACACAACACAGGGAACATTCCATTCACTGTTAGCAGTTAAGGCAGAAACCCGATGGGGTGAACAAGTTAATTCCCACAGAACTTTACAGGATATGTCCTCTGGCATCACAGACTGAGCATCTAATTGGGTACTGGGCTTCTATACAAGATGTTCATTAAGAGTCCTTCCCAGGTCCCTCAAAGCAGATTCTCAGGTCACCCCACTCTCTTGCTGAGTAATGTTGAACACACAGGAGGCATAAGGGGGAAGACAGACAAATCCAGCAGGTGACGCAGTAATGAGCTACAACTGAGAGGTGGAGAGGAATGGGAACTGTCTGTCTAGCACCCTCACCTTTAGAGTTCCCATCGAGGGAACATATGACCTCCCATTAAATAGCCCCCAGTACTGTGGACAGAGTTACATGTCTTGTCCAAGGAATCTGTGCATGGACACACAGGTTTAACAGGAAGCATGAGAGTTTTAGAACCCAACAGACCAGGCTTGGACTGCTGAGTTTGCCAGTAGTTGTGTCACTTTTGGCACTTTACAACCTCTGGGAGCCTATTTCCTCATCTATGCAAGCATTAAAATCATGTGATGTACTCAGCATAAGTAGTAGTCGATAAATGGTTGCTATTAGTCACTCTATCCCCTACTGCAGGACACTGAGGATAGCTTTTACAGCCCTACTGTATTATTACAGGACTTAAGATATTACAATCAGGACAAAAGTGGCCCTGGCCACATACCATTGGAGTCTCTGAGAAAAACGCACTTCTAATACTCATCTTGCTTGAAGGGCTTCTTCCCTAACAGGGGCAGACAGTGTAGAAAGGAAGGACCTCACAAAAAGGCACATCCAAAACCACGCGGGCCTTCCAGGCACAGCTTTCATAATCAGACTCCACCCAGAGTCTTCCAGCAGGCCTTTGAGGTCAAAGGAATTTATACAGCAGCAACACTCTAGCCCCTGGAGAATGCTCTTCATGTACCAGCCTCATGCTGAGAACTCAAAGAAAGATTGTACTCACACACACACACACACACACACACACACACGTGCAAAAAAAAAAAAAAATCCTTAGGGAGAAAATGGAAGCCCCAATCACAGCAATTACTGTGCTCCATTTGGTATACTTTCTCATCTGTTTCCATTGATAGTCATGGGGATTCATAACAGGAAAAATTTAACCTATTCATTGATGCACCTTCAGTGCCTAATACAATGCTTGGCACACAGATGGTGCTTAATGCCCCCTGAATTTAACCAACATGTTTAGTCAAGAGTCTTGCTTTCCAATCCTCCCTCCTACACTGCTGAACACTTAAGAGTAATAGAGAAGATGGTCAGACGTGAAGCCATGCCTGCCTGAGGTAATGTATCAACAAGCAGAGCCTAAAGAATAAGCTTGTGCACTAGGCCCCACACAGAGACAACAAGGAAGCAGGCTGTGAGGAAGGATCACTCCCAGATTTCCTGAAGCTACTGAAATATCTCCTCTCTGTCTGAAGAACTGACCTAGTTGGTTTTCAGAGGGAAAGGCAGTGTAGGCACTGGAATGTGGGCTGTATGTTCCCGCATTGCTGGCGAGGGTGCATGATCTGGCACTGCAGCTGGCTGGTGGGAGAGCTGTGTCCTACTCTAGGAGGCGGTACCCTTCTGTGGGCTTTCCAAGAAGGCCCAGCGCACAGGAAAAGAAAGAGAGACCATTGCCACTATAGCTCCAAAAACCAAAGATGGCACGGCAAAGACAACATGGCGATTAGGAATGGGTGTGTCTTCAACTCTCAGAAAGGAAGAAATATCCATACTAACTCTACTCTCAGCCAAATCATTCTGCTCAGGCAACTTTCTGGTCCTTATGAATCTGGAGGCTCAGATCCACAGAATCAGATCCTTCCCTGATCCACAAAATCATGTAATATTTATCACTAAAGTACCTGAGATGGAAGGTGGAGAAGAAAAAAAAATTCCCACTACAGAGACAAACAGCTACAGACATAGGCTTTTCAAGTGGTGAGGAAGCTGGAACCAAGATTTTTTTAATATAAGGGACAGGATCTGGCTATGTTGTCCAGGCTGGCCCCAAACTCCTAGGCTCAAGTGATTCTCCTGCCTCAAACTCCTGAAGAGCTGAGATTGTAGGCTTGTGTCACCTTGTCCAGCCAAGCTATTTTTATAGCCTACTTTCACAGTAACTTTCAGGCCATGTATGCTTAGCCCCAAGTTACATACCTGCATCTCTATGCCCAAAGATGTATTTCAAAAGGACCCTTGTAACTCAAGGAAAATGAGAGCCAAAGAAGCACTATCTCCTCAAACTGGATCCCAGTACAAATGCTTGGTCAAACAATGATGCCCCATAGACAGATGCCCATTCTCCTGTGTGAGCTCTTCTGTCTTTTGGTCAGATCCAGTGGGAGTGAGGATAGGACAAGGCTGGCTTCCAAGAACATAAAGAAGAAAGTAACCGTGCCTCTAAGCCAAGGTCCAGGCATAGGATACCAAACAGTGACACCATACTTCCTTGCCTAGGAATAGAGGGCAGTTATTAATCTTTCTAGAAAAGCCTGAGTCAGTTGAAGCCAGTACTTCCAGAGACTATACCATAACCCAGAGGTAATTACTTAGGGCAAAGCTTTTCCCTACTCATATCCAAATTTCAAAAACCCACTTCTTCTCCCCCAAGTGGGCTTTAACCAAAACAACTGGGCATTAAAATGCCTAGCAGATGCACCAGTCCCAAGCTCTGCAAAGGATTCTAAAAAAAGACCTGCGCCAAACAGGGTGGAGACCAGAGAAATCGACAGAGCAGTGCCTTGCTGCTGTGACTACTGGTTCCTGGAGCAGGGAGGTGGGGAAAGAAAGCAGGCTCAATGGACCCCATCATTAGCACCAACAGCAAATGGCTGTACCTGCCTCACCCATTTTCCTAGACAACCTATAGCCAATGCTTTTTTACATAAAGTAAAATCTGTAGATATTAAGTATACCTGTAGTATTTAAGTTCACATTTCCTGCTGAATACTTCCAAGACTTGTACCTGGTCAACTCTTCTGATACAAGAGGGAAATAAACAGATAATGAGCAGAAGCAGTTCAAGGGGTTGCCAAGAAGTCCCTTCAATTTGTCTCCATCAAATCCTGCTAAAACGACAAGGAATCCTAAAGGGGAGTGGCTCTTCTTTCATCGATCTGGCTACCCTCAATAGAGAGAGAGAGAGAGAGAGAAACAGAGAGGAAGGAAGGAAGGAAGGAAAGGCAGGCAAGCCTCTGTGGCTGGGAGTTACCCTAAGTCTGATCACCCTGCCTACCCCTTTCAGGATCAATGCTCTTAACCTTATGTGAAGGCAATTCCAATATCCTAGCACCAAGTGCCCAGCCTCACCTGAGGTTACAGTTCTTTCCCCTCACAATGATTCAGGGATCACCTGCCTTCCATATGTAGCTCCCTAGTTTTAAAAGCCACTGAGAGAATCTGGTCATCTAGTAATCAGTCCCTTAAGTCCCCTCCCCCACCTAAAAGTGTTTTGCTTCATCATCTCCAAGACAGGCCTGGGCACCAGAGGGTTAGCTGGATCTTCTCTGCATAAGGCTGTCACCTTGGGGACCCTTCTAAGGGCCACCCAGGTATAGACTAACAACTCTGGGGAATTTATCTGGGTAAGTGGAAAAGCCCTGCCTGGCTTTGCGAGCAGCCATCTGTCCTGCCACACTCACAGCTAGTATTTCCATCTCTTGCAAAACAGCTCCATGTTGTGTGTGTGTACAGAGAGTGAGCAAAGGGGAGCAGAACAACTGTTGCTGTGGATATCCTCCACTACCACTACCCCCTGGACCCCCCTCCCCCAGCTGACTCATCCTCTCACACTTACCTGAATGTGTGCTGCTCTGGGCTGAGGAGTCTGAGTCCTGGGTGCTCCAGGGTCGGTCCCAGCCCGTCAGGCTGAGGGACTGCAGGCCAAGGCACAAGTCATTTGCATCTGGGAGGCCACGGGAAGATTCTTGCGCAGAGGTGGGGAAAAGCATCTTGCTTGTAACTGTTTCTTCAGAGTCCTGGAAGTCTGCTTTGGACAGGAGGATAGCAGAAACCCTAGAGTTAAGGGCTGTTTTTCCCGATATCATCAACAATAAATACTATTAATAATAGTTTCCCCAGGCTCAAGGGCCAGACATCCAAGCTGGCTGGACACTGCAGCTGCTGCCTCTGCACTTTTGGGGGCGTTTGAGCAAGAGCAGTTGCCATACAGCCCCCTCCCCACAACACACCCCTATCCCGTCTGCATTACAGACTGGGCCAGCATGTGATCAGGCTGCTGATGCTTCCCGCTGCCAGTGACATCAGCCGGCTGAGCCGTGCAATAGAGAGCGGCATCATCCCTCGCAGAACAGGGGAGGAGCAGGAGGGACGACAGGGAGGAGACTTGCCTCCCAAAGAAAAAAAACAGCACAAGAGCTACTTGGAATAGTCCGGGTGCAGTGCCGGTAAGTCAGGGTTCCAAGGCAGTGCCCTCTGGTCTCCAGCAGTGGTGGCCAAGGGCCCTCAGAACCGATTAAACTCCTCTCTGCTGACAGCAAAGCCAAAGCAGCCGACTGCCTGCTTGTGTAGCTCTGCCCTCCTGCCCCTCCCTCTCTCCCTCAGCTCTCCACCCCCAAACCCAAAAACACTCTAGTCCTGGACTCTCTCCAGCTGCTGGCCCAAGCCCTGGCTTTGCAGCCCAATGCAAAGCTTCACAATCCTGCTAGCAAAAATCTGTGTGCTCCAAGTGGCCCCAGAGCAGCACCCTGACACAGCAGTGTTTACCACTGAGGAATGGGATAACCTTCAGAAAATACTGCACACTTGGACCCTAGGGAACAACACCTGGTGCTCTAGGCTTCCCTAGAGCAGCTTATCAGAGAAAAGAGGTCAGCTTTGGCAGAGGGAGGGAGAGTCAACTGGGCCATTCTAGGTACATCTCACAGGACATGACCCACACCCACATGCCAGAGTGAGATCTGCTCTCACACACATAATCCCTGCCCCCAGGCTCCCTTACACCAACAGGATGGGCATTAGTCCTGTGCAGATATATGGGTCCAGCTCCTCCCCAACCTCCTGCAACTGAAGGCACAGACTGAGCAAACACTCCCAGAGCAGTGTCTAATGGACCAAAACAAGAGAAACAGTCTCAGAAGTACTATTATACCCTATCAGAAACACCATGATTAGGAATTCACATCATGAGGCTCTGTCAACACTTTCTTTTGCCTTTGATCTTCCCAGAGCCTTTGAAGTGAAACTGGCCAAACTGTGAGGGCCACTGGGTCCTTTAATTGCTGGGCCTTCTCTCAGGGATGCTGCCTAGACTAAGGACCCGTTTCTATGACCACTCACAACTCTAGCAATAAAATCTAAAGAAGGTCCAACTTCAGGAGCTTCTGACATTTCCTCTTAATCAATGTCTTCTCCTGCATCAGTCATTTTCCAATATGACCCCTGGTCACCTAGCTTCTTCACAAAGAGGGTTAGGGCAGCAGTCTCAGCCCCAGTCAGAAGGCTGCTCACACCTGCACCAGGCATGCAGCACTCTGCTGCTTTTCCGTTGCAAGCAGCAGCAGCAGAGATGGGAAGCATGCCCACCTGGGACCTCCTCTGGCAGGGACTAAGTGGAGCAGGTGAGAGGAACAGCTGGCCACAGCCTCCTGCAGTACATCCCACCCTGAGTATACTCAGGTCTAGAGCCTGAAGGGGAAAATGGTCAGTCTGTATTGAAGGGGAAAATGGTCAGTCTGTATTGAAGGGACTCCTCCCTAGGAAGCCTTTTTTTTTTTTTTTAAAGCTTTGCTGCTGTGTCATCCATCCATGTTATTCCTGTCTGGCTGTAGATATTCTGCTTGTTCCCTATCTGTGTTTCTCAAAGCTGTGTTCAGCAATGCATAGGCTGAGTAAGAATTCACCCATAGTGGCACTGTCCCCCCCGCCGACCACTCCCTCCTGTTTCTCTATGTATACCCTTCCCCCAAACTAAGGAAATACTTTAATGTATTAATTACAAAAGCAAAATGCTTCCATTAACAACATCCATGTCTAAGTATTTACCCCCTGCAAACCAGGAATATATATAATCCCCTCTACCCTAACCTGCTTTTAAGTCTAGAAGCAACCATTCTCCTACATTCTCTAAAATCAAAGTATCTGTATATAAATGGCCACCCTCAACCCCTGGCTGAAAGAATCTAATAATCAGTGTGATTAGACTGTGCGGCACACCATCAGCATCAGCATCACCAGAAGCCTGCTATAAACACTAAATCTCAGGCCCCACTCGCAACCTACGGAACCAAGATCGCCAGTTAAAGTGAATGTACATGAAAGTCTGAGTAGTACTGACCAACACAACTACCACAGCCTTCCAACTCCAAGCTGAAAGACCCCCAGCCTCAGCGACAGTTCTGTTAAATCCCTTAAGGGCCAGATAGCTACAAATACCCAAAAGCCTGAAAATCTGTTAAGTGGGTACAACTCTACCCTCACCCTAGAATCCCCACAATAGTCCTCACCTTTATGTTTATCCAGACATTCCTCAATCCATAAAAGTTTTCACTTCCATTGCAGGACTCCTTTTCCAGATCCGCGCCCTGCCCCACATCAATGGAGGCTATCCCTATTACACCTTGGTACAGTTGGCTGGGAGAAGTCAAGCACCTCAGGAGTCTGACAGACCTTGCTTTTTGCTTACCAGGTTGACCACTGTGTGACCTCAGTCAAGTTATTCAGTCTTTCTGAATATCTTTTTATCTGTAAAGTAGAAAAAGCAGCTACCCTTTTAAGTGTTTCTGAGAATTAACAAAAGTTTGGAGCTTAGTGTGATGGTGCACACTTCTAATCCCAGTTAATCAGGAGACTGAGGCAGGAAGATTCCAGGTTCCAGGCCAGCCTGCAAAACTTAGTGAAACTCTATCTCAAAATAAAAAATAAAAAGTGTGTGTGTGTGTGTGTGTGTGTGTGTGTGATGCATTTGGTACAGTGCCTGGCATGAAGTATTTTACCTGTGGGGTAACCATCTAAATTATTATACAAACTAAAACACTTTTGAAAGAGGCGGGGAAATATTAATAATTGTATCAGGACTCTACACTTAAACAGAAACTCCGTTAAGCAAATTGGGAGGCATGATCACTCTGGTCATTCATGTCTAGAAACATTTTACTCAAAAAGCTCCCTGATCCCATCTCTCCAAATTTCTCCCTTCTGCTCTGTCTCTCCCTGTACTAAAAGGAAGTCTGAGAAGGAAATAGTACAGGCTACCATACAATGAGTCAAAAGGCCTGATAAGCAAGGATTAATTTTAATAAGCAAAAGCCCATGTGTGCCTATCAAACTCACAGCTGAGGCTAGATAGGCAGTTGACCCTTTTTATTGAAAGAGCTTTACTATTTTTTGGAGACAAGCTCTATGTATTCCAGGCTGTCCTTAAATTCACAATCCTCCTGCCTCAGCTTCTCGCGAGTGTAATGCATCATCATTCCTGGCTTGGAGAATATTTTTTTATAATCTTTTGTACCAAGAACCAACTAGGCACTCAGAAGATACTAAAAGCCAGTACCCAACACAGGCTGAAGTGATAACTTTCCTTCTAAGACAATGTCTCAAATGCTTTCTCCAACAAGTTTCTTTTATCAGTATTTACACAAAGCTTCCAATTTGTTTCTGTAGTCAATTCAAACTTTTTAAATTGTTCCTCTTTGAAAATGTTATCTTCTCTATTATAGTTAACCTCCCAAATTCTTGAACAACTCAGGGAAACCAGAAAACTAAAAGCTCAAAGCCTGTTACTGATTTATTATGGCTTGAATGTGTTCATATGTTAGAAACTTAATCCTCATTCATATATTGATTGTATGTGGAGGCAGGGCCTTCTGATGGCATTACTGGCTTGATAAGGAGAGACTGCAGCTAGCACACCTCTAGGTCTCCTGCTTCTTCCACCACACTATGATGCAGCAGCAAGGCCAACACAGATGTCAACACCATCTTCCTGGACTAACCCATCTCCAGGACTATGAGCCAAGTAAACTTCTGTTCTTTATAAATTACTCAGCCTCAAGGGACATTTTGTCACAGAAATAATAGAAGGAAGATAAAGATTGATCTAAAATAGAGAATCCCCTCACAGATGCAAAATGTAGATAGACTCTGGCTTCAGGCCTAAGTTTCACAGTCTCAAGTCCATCCTCAGCATAAGAACCTATCTTCTCACGGTTCCTCAGCTACCAAAATTCAGCACAAAATTGCTCAGAGTTAAGCTAGGCGCAGTGGCACACATCTGTAACCTGGGCACATGGGAGACTGAGGCAGGAGGATCACAAGTTTGAGCCCAGCCTGGGCAATTTAGCAAAATCTTACCCCAAAATAAGAAATTAAAAAAACAAAGACAGGGCCGGTGAGATAGCTCAGTGGTGTAAGCACCGGCCCGGCAAGCGCAAGGTCCTGAGTTTGACTCCCCAGTACCCACATAAAGGAAAAAAAAGGGCTGGTGATATCGCTCAGTGGCATAAGCGCCTGCTGGCAAGCGCGAGGTCCCGAGTTCGATTCCTGGTACCCAAAAAAAAAAAAAAAAAAAGACAAGCTGGTGATGTAGCTCAGAGAAGGCCCTGCGTTTAATACTCAGTACTGAAAAACAGGAGAAACAACAAAAACAAAAATACAGTTCCTTTAGACCCTCAGTTGCAGGGTATTATAAAGGTTGCCTCAGAGCGAAAAAGGACAGAGCACAAAAACACTGGAAAAAGGAATTGGGGAGGAGGAAAATAAGTTAAAGGACAGACAGACCACTAAATTGCATCTATATCATAATTATAATGATGTGAAAATTCTGTATATTGAAGATGGGCAATACTGGTAAAGAAACACAGAAACTATGAACAGCTAATGTGCGTGAAGGTAGCAGGCTAATGGATTTATTTCCCTTTATTAGAAAACATTGTAAGAACACAAAACAAAATCCGTCCTATCCTGCCTGCTTCTTTCTAGCCTTTTTCTGTGTATGGTACTGGGTATTGAATCCAGGACCTTTGCACTGAGCACTCAGCCCTTTTTAAATTTTTTTCATTTTGAGACAGGGTCTTGCAAGTCACTTAAGTTGCTCAGGCTGGGCTTGAACTTTCTTTCCTTTTTTTTTTTTTGGAGACAGGGTCTCAGTATGCAGTTCAGGCTGGCCTTGAACTCACTAAGTAGCCCAGGCTGGCCTCCAACTTATGGTGATCCTCCTGCCTCTGCCTCCTAGCGTGCTGGGATTACCTGTGTTCCTCACCATGTCCAGTTTCTTTCTAGACTTTCAACAAGCACATCATTATAGTTTGTGTAACAACGACACTTGAACTCTTTTATAAAATCTCTACTTCATCCTCAAATTCCAGTCCCTGGGAATAACAAAAACAGGACATTATCGTTTGTCCAGATTAATTTCTTTCAAATAACTGACTTCACAGTCAGCCAAGACTACTGAAATCAATCATTTATGGTTTTAAAGCCCTAGCAAGCACACACAGTAGCATTTCTAAAGAATGTATTTCTAAGAAGAGTTTGGATACTACTTTTTTCCATCAATTAAGAAAACCAAAATGCCTATCCCCACCTCCAGTACTGGGGATCAAATCCAGGGCCTTCACACCAAGCTACATCCCAAGCCCTTTTCGAATTTTTTTAAAGACAGGGTCTCGTTAAATTGCCCAGACTGGACTTGAATTTGTGATTCTCCTGCCTCAGCCTCCCAGAGTGGTAGGATTACAGGCAAGCATTACCACGCCTGGCCCCAAATGCTGATTTTAAAACGTAAATTTGGCAGCTTTAAGAGAAAAAATAAGCACAAAAAAGTCCAGTATCTATCATGATCATGTCAGTGGCTATTTGTATTAATGGTTCTTACCCACCCATGTTAGGGTAGCTGGAAGTTTCTCTAGCACAGTGCTTCTACAATTTTAGTTTTTTGAGACAGGGTCTTGCTATGTAGAGTTCAGGCTGTCCTTAAACTCACTATGTAGCCCAGCCTGGCCTCGAACTTGTGCTGATCCTCCTGATTCAGCCTCCTAAGTGCTGGGATTGTAGGTGTACGCCAACACGCCTGCCTTCCAATTTTAATATACACATAAAATTTTTTTTACATTTATTAAAAGTAGGAAAACAGGCTCTGTAGAGCGACTTTTGGCCAAGAAAAAGTAGGAAAACAAGTACACTCTACGAAGTGTGAACCACTGTGCAAGAGAGAACATAGTGGCCTACACAAATCTTTTTAAAAGATTGATCTCAGGGGTCTGGGTTGGTCCTCAGAACTTGCATTTCTTTTGTTATGATACTGAAGACTGAACCCATAACCACCGTACATCCCCAGTCCTTTTGAGATAGTGTCTCACTAAATCACCAAGTTGCCTGGGCTGGACTTGAACCTGCACTCCTCTTGCCTCAGCCTCCCAAGTGCTAGGATTACAGATGTATGCCACAAACACCTGGCTCATAGAAAATTTGGATTTCTACCACACTTAAAGGTAGCATGAGTGATACTGATGTGTGACTACACTTTGAATAGCTAAAGAGTCTCTCTTCCAGGTTAGTCATCCCATCCTTACTCAGCACCACTTTCTTGGTTGTGCTTACTTACTCTCCTCAATGAGCACCCTCAATGGTTCCCTGATACGTCACCTTTCAGATCAAAGCCAATCTTAGCCCTGGCTTACTTTTTAGCCTTCTCTCACACTATTCACAAAAACATAAAAGGCTAAATATGAGTTTATCCCAATTCCCTAGGAGTTCACTAGAGAAAGATTTCCTGCTAATCTGTGTGTTAATAAGTAGAACAGTTCTGAAGACACAATGCATGATGGATTAGTATATTCAAGGAGCATTTTCTTATAACTTTACCTATATATCAAACTGTATAGTTATGGATTAAGGTATGAAAGCATTAGGTTTCTTTTGTGCTTGGCATTCTAGAAATACGATTACTGGATCACTTTAATCTTGACTGCTTCTAATAGTCTTCAAATAAATTCTGCAAATTATTTCAAACTGATTTCTGTAATAGCTCTTAAAAGAAACATTAACATGTTTGTATTTAGATACCAGCTCAGTTCCAGGGCTTGTGGCAGAGGAAGGAGAGGATGCTGTTCAGTGCAAGGTCTGCTGCTGCTGACAGACACAACAGCAGCAGTGCCACAGAAGAACCATGAAGGCTACATGGGACTCAAATGCACTTGATGTCACTAGGTATACAGACAATCAGTGAGGTAAGGGTCTCCACTCACATTTATGTAGAAAGTGAATGTAAAATGGGAAAGTCAACATTCTGCAAGTCATTATTCCTCGCATATCTGTATTCTCTGGGGCATCCAGATCCTTTCCACAGAATTAAAACACTACCTTCAGTCCACTCTAAAGCTTTAATTGAAGAAGGTGGTATTCAGTTGCTGCTCACAGTAATTGATACCCCAGCACTGTGGGGTGCAGCAGGTAACAGTAATTGCTGATAGCCAGTTATCGACTATACTAATTGTAAATATGAGCACAGCCTAAATCCAGAATCTTGAGTGAACAGATGTCTGATGCCTGATAACAGGGTACAGCATGTTTTACACATATTCCTCCTTTGAGACATGGTCTTAAGTTGTTGGATATTGAGTTTATGAAGTGTCTGCATGAAAGAGTATCAGTCTACTTATTGCCAAAGTAGACATGCTCACACTATAGGAACGCCAATAGTTTAAAACATGGATAATGAAAGAAATCCAAGAACATAAAATATTTTCTCTCATAAAATGAGTCAAAAAGTAAGCCAATAGGCCAGAGATTTAGCTCCATGGTGCAGTGCCTGCCTGGCAAGTGTTAGGTCCTGAGTTTGATTCCTGGTACAAACCCCCACCCCCACAAAAGTAAGCAAAGGCCTGCATATGAATTTCTAGAAACAAGAATGAAGAAAATAAGTTTGTTAAGACTAAAAACAGAGAATCAAGATATAAATAAAGTTGTCAACAAGATAAAAAGGACTGTGTACCTCGTGCTTTGATGGGCAGTAACACTGTCGCTGAAGTTAATGGCAAGAGGGTCAGAGGAAGGTAGTGCCCCTGGGGTGCTGCTTAATTTACAATTATACAATACTCAAAGAACACACACGCAAGAATTGAGTGTCACAAATAATGTACACTATGAGAACTATAGAAGCAGAAAACTGGCAGTTATGACTTACACTGGAGTTGATAATAACACAAATAAAGACAGCTCATTAAGAGCACTTTGGCACAAATGGAAGAAAGGAGCATGTACGTAAGATGAAGATGATGGAGATAAGCTGGTATATGAGATTAAGGTCAAAGATGTTGTCCAAAAACTGAAGACTGAAGCAGAAGTCTAACAGCATCATGAGCAAAAGAAAGTAATTTGTAAGCACAGCTAAAAGAATTAGAAAACATCAGTTTGAAAATGAGGAAGCAAACAAGGAAACTCAGCCATGTATTTTAGGACAACAGGCTCTGAGAACCTTGGAAAAGAACAAGGAAGGTAGGTCTCCCTCATGAACTGTTAACCAACACTTAAATAATTGCCAGTATGTCTCCTTGAACATAACTGTTTGCTGGATCTGTGTGACCAACACGCACCAGTTTTATATACAATGATGGATTTAACAGCATGACAAAAGTTATTTTGTTCCTGATAGACATTAAGATGCCTTGAATTATCCAAAGTATTGTGTATTTAAAAAGTAATAGCTCTAAGTACCTTTCTATATTTCCCTTTTTTTTAAAACCATGTCTTCAATTTAAAGCAAAAGAACATTTTACTTTTATGTAATCATGTTCTAGTGATTTTGATTGTTTACAGGGTTTTCCAAAATAAAAACCTGAAAAATATTTAGGACAAACTATGTTTCACCATGATAATTATAATACAAAGGTTCCATTTAATGCAGCATATACAATAAAGTAATTAGTCTAACACAGTTGGCCCCATTTTTGACACTTTTGTTGTTTAAAGATACACATTAAAAAAACTGCTTACATTGCACCTAGACAATTTTTATAACAATCTTTTTTGTTCTGCCCATTTTGGATTCTTTAAATATGTATTATTCTCTTTTAGTATCCTCTTTAGTCATAATCTCACTACTACTTTGTATTTGTAAGGACATTTAATTTAGCTGTTTTCTGTATATTGGCCCTAGGAAAATATAATAGAGTATCTTTCATATGGTAGCAATCAATAAGGAAATTTCTTTTAACTTTCTTTTTATACTTTATGGTAAGTAGTGGAGGAAAATGCACTTATACTTAAATTATTTCTAGCCAAAACTAAAGTACTAATGACCAACCTGTTTCTACCTACGCACAGTCTGTTTTACTAAAATGGAAATAATAGACTTTTTTGTGTGTGGTACTGGGATTGAACCCAGGACCTCTGCACTGAGCCACTGCCCCAGCCTTTTATTTTGAGACAGGGTCTCACTAAATTGTCCAGCCTTGATTTGAACTTGTAATCCTGCCTCAGCTCCTAGAGTATGGGATTATAGGTGTGTACCACCATGCCCCCCAGTATTGAAAATAAAAATGTGTCATTCTCCATTTAGCAGTACTCATGCTGCATTCCTGTTATTTTCTGTTGGTACTGTAAAAAAAAAAAAATCATATAACAATGTTGAAATGTAACCAAAAGTCATATACCATATTCACACATGGAAGACTCAATATTGCTAAAAACTTATTCCCCACCAAATGAATATACATAGTCAGTGTAATCCCAATAATAATACCTACCTTCGAGTAATTCAATGCCAAAAGACTTTTTTTTTTTTTTTTTTGGTAGGTACCGGGGGTCGACCTCAGGACCTCGCGTGCCAGCAGGCGCCCGTGCCGCTGAGTGATATCACCAGCCCCTTTTTTCATATGTGAGTTCCGGGTGTCGAACTCAGGATCTCGCGCTTGCCAGGCAGGCGCTTATGCCGCTGAGCCATCTCACCGGCCCCCCAAAAGACTTTTTAAACAAATAGTGGTGGAACAACCAGATATCCATATTGGGGGAAATGAAACTTTACCTCCTACCATATAAAAACAAATTATTAAATCTTAATGACTCACAAGTAAAAACAAAAAATATAACTATAATGATTCTCTAAGAAAATGCCTTTGTAATCTGAGGTTGAGGGGAGATGGAGAAGCGAAGATTTCTTATGTAGGACACAAAATGGGAAACTCTGATAAACTGGGTATTTTCAAAATAAAAAACTTCTGCTAATCAAGGCATATTAAAAATAACTAGGAAAGCCATAAAATGTGAGAAAATGTCTACAACCATACCTGACAAATGGCTAATAGATAAATTATAGAAAAAACACATTTTTTTAAATTCTAATTTTTAAAAATTAAGCTTATTGGTACGTTTTAGGTATACATAATGATCACATTCATCATAGAGAGTTTGTACATGTACATGATAAATCTTGGTTCTTTTCTTCCCCATTCCTCTACCCTCCCTTCCTATTTATGAAAGCTTTGTTTCCACTTTTTCCTTCTTTTCTCATACTTTTTCTTTTCCCTTTCTTCCTTTCCCCCTCCGCCCTCCCTAGTTCCCCTTCCCATTTGAACATTTTCTTCCTATTTCACAATACCTATTATAAATTTTGGTCCTTAAAAAAATCCAAATTTTTACAAGGGTACAAAATCTGAAAAGCACCTCACAAGAATATATCAATGACCAGTAAGAACCTGAAAGAGTGCTCTGCACTCTGCAATTTAAACAATGACATAACAGGACACAACTACCATATGGCTAAAATGAAAAGGAATGCTCTACATTTTTCCAACATTTGGTGTTAATCAAAACTGCCACACGTTATCACACAAAACCACCACACGGTATCACAGGCTATAACCACTCTGGAAAAAGGTCTGTCAACTTCTTATACAATTAAACACATAGCATCCTATGACCCAGCATTTTACTCCTAGGAATTCAACTAGGAGAAATGAAAGTGTCTACAAAAAGATCTATACAAGGGCCAGTGAGATAGCTCAGCAGCATAAGCATCTGCCTGGCAAGCGCGAAGTCCTGAGTTCGACTCCTGGAACCCACATATGAAAAAAGGGCCAGTGATATCGCTCAGCGGCACAGGCGCCTGCTAGCATGCGAGGTCCTGAGGTCAATCCCCAGTACCCACCAAAAAAAAAAAAAAAAAAAGGATCTATACAAGAATGGTGGGGCCGGTAAGATAGCTCAGCAGCATAAGCGCCTGCCTGGCAAGTGCAAGGTCCTGAGTTCGACTCCTGGTACCACTTAAAAAAACAAACAAACAAAATAGGGAATGGTGATAGTAGCTGGGCATGGAGGTACACACCCGCAACCTCAGTACTCTGGGAGGCAGAGGCAAGAGGATTACAAGTTTAAGTCCAGCCTGGGGAACTTAGTGACTTAGCAAGACCTTTTCTTCCTCACCCTCAAATGCGATACTACCTTTATTATAACCACTAAAACTTCTGTACAGTCCCAGTGAATATCAACTGAACAAAATGTGCCCTGTGCATTACTCAGCAATAAAGGAATAAAACTACTGATATAGACAACATGGATAAATTTCAATTACAATGAATGAAAGAAGCCTTACATATGTGTATATATTCATGATTCTATTTATTTGAATTTCTAGAACAGACAAACTAATACAAAGTCTGCCAAAAAATGTAAACTCATTTCAGGAAAATAAAAACTTGTATAAATATTTTAATACTAAATTTATTGAGACATTATGAGATTAATACAAGTTACCTTTTGGCCTCTACAGTGACAAGAGGTTCCCAAAGTGGTGACCATTAGCTTCCAAATGTTTATTGCTACAATGAACTGCTGCTTCCGTAACCTTGGTCAAAGCATCCATTGAGATTGCTGTACATACATTTTCAATTTCTTCTGTAACAGACGGCAGTGTAGTGAGTTTTCTTACATATATGATATCCTTCAGGGTCCCCCAGATAAAAGTCTGCAGGTGTTAAATCAGGAGAACATGCGGGGAACTCAACTGCACCTCTTCGTCCTAGCCAGTGTCCTTGCAAATTCTTATCCAGATAAGCCTACATGTCTTTGTGGTAGTCTGGCATCACTTGTTGTAGTATCAACACAAGTGACTGATGTTTCTGTCACTTGCTGCTGTAGTATCATGATGTCTTAACAAATTTAGTATTAAAAGATTTACACAAGTTTTTCTTTTCCTGAAGTGTACACATCTTTTTGGCCGACTCTGTACATGTAAAATATTCAGGTGGTTGCCTCTGGAGAGTAACAGTTGGGGTAGGGCAGCATGAGAGAACTTTCCAAAGTGACAGTACCAGTGTATCTCGGTAGAAGTTGGGTGTGTACATTTATCAGAATGTACCTAATGATACACTTAAAATTCATGTTTCACTCCATTTTTATTTAAGAAAAAATTGTAAACCAATATTAAATACTAATCATTGGGCTGGTGAGATAGCTTAGCGGCATAAGCGCCTGCCTGGAAAGCGTGAGGCCCTGAGTTTGACTCCCGGAGCCCACATAAAGGAAAAAAAGGGCCGGTGATATTGCTCAGCGGCACAAGTGCTTGCTGGCAAGTGTGAGGTCCTGAGGTTGACTCCCGGTACCCACATAAAAATAAATAAATAAATAAATACATATATACATACTAATCATTATATGCATACTATTATATTTATACCCATGTCTTTCACTCTGAATTAAATCATAAGATATACTGATAAATGGTTAGGGGGGATGTATTACTTTCCTGTTGCTGGGACAAAATACCCAATACTCACAAATTAAAGAAGAGGCTTATTTGGCTTGAGCTCATGGTAGGCTGGCTTCAAGGAAGAAACAGCATGAAGGAAGGGCCTGGCAAAGGATAGCTGTTCAACCCACAGTAGCCAGGAAGCAGAAAGACCAGGAATAGCCAAGGACAAAAATATACCCTTCCAGGTCACACCCCCAGTGACCCAACTCTTCCACCTAGGCCCCACCTTCTAATAGCCTGTTCAGCTATCAAACTCACCAACAGAACAAACCACTGATGATTAAGTCACCTTCCAAAAGCCCTTCCTCTGAACACATGAGACACTAGAGAGGATACTTTACATCTAAATCATACTAGGACAAATAAATGGGTATCTGATAAAACAAACATGATAGAATATCTATGATCAAACCAAGGTGTTGGATATTATGAGTATTCACTTCACAGTTCTTTCAGCTTTTCTGTTATGCTTGAAATGTTCACAATAAATGCTGAGGAAAAAAAGTCTGATTGAACTAATTAGACAGTAAGAACTGACTCCAAAAATCAGGTTCTCTGGTAGACATTTTCTGCAGGTTAAGTTAAACCTATTGGCCCAAAGTTTTTACAAAATATATTTAATGCAAGTGGTGATGAAAGTCATTTAAAAGTATTTGAACAATATTTTGTATTTTTGAACAATATTTAAATTTTCCCCAATCCTTTAGACATACTGAGTTAAATAGGGTGTTTCTAAGTGGAAAAAAAGGACAAAATAGTCATCTGGAATCTTGATTAAGTATTTTGGTATACTTCTGAGAGATGGTAATTCCATGTGTGGTATGACTGTTACAAATCTTCACAAATTAGATGGTTTCCAGTTCCTTCTTTTCAACAAATATGAAGGAGGAGTGAATGGAACTGTCAGCAAGTAGATGACTCAAAATAATGATAAATGACTGATTTTTTACATAGAACTCAAAAGAATTCAAAAAATTTATTTCCCATCTACTTATTTTATATGATCAAGTTTACTCAAAACAAGAGCTATAAAAACAAAGAATAGCAATACAGTTGGTGTTGAAAAACCTGAGTCATTCCAGCAATAAGCGAGTCATCCACAATTACATGAGTTTCATAAAGGCCTCATTTATCTCATTACGAAGCATTTTCAATCAACAATTATTAAATAAACAACTTTGTAAATCAAAATTCATAACATTTAGGTTGCCTTAATAAATTGTCCTGTCAATCAACTGTCACAACAATCCAGAACACTTTTGCAGCCTTTTAGTTACAGGAAATAATTTAAAATTTCAATTTTATGGGTTTTTTTGTTCCAGTTAAGTGTGGTATGTGATCATCAAAAGACTTAAGCATAAAATATTATAGTAAACCTCTTGGGAGAGGTGGATTAAAAATACAAGTAAAAGAGAAAAGGAATAATGAAAACTTTCCTACTGTTAAAGAACTTGTTTACATTTTCTTGATGTGGTGCCAGAGATCAAATCCAGGGTACATGCTGAGTGCATGCTCTGTCACTAAGCCACAATCCCTAGCCACTAATAATTTTAAATACATGATCGGTTATCACTGGTTCCATTTTCACTCATAAAAATTAGAACCAATAGTGGTGGCCCATGCCTGTAATACCAGCATTCAGAAGGTTAAGGCAGGAGGACTGCCACGAGTTTGAGGCCAGCCTGGGCTACATAATGAGTTCAAGGCCAGCCTGAGCTACACAGCAAGACCCTGTATCAAAAAACCAAAAACTAAACTAAACTAAACTAAACTAAACTAAACTAAAATAAAATAATATAATATAATATAAAAAGCTATCTCTGGGCATGGTGCACAGGTCTGTAATCCCAGCTACTTGGGAGGCTGAAGATGGAGGAACTAAAGTGTGAAGCCAGTGTGGGAAACTTAATGAGACCATTTTTCAAAACAAAAACAAAAATAAAATGATGGAACAACAACAACAAACTATACATACACACACACACAAAGGGAGAGGGAGGAAGAAGGCTCAAGTTAAATATAGAAGGTTATATTATTACATTATATTAAAATTTTAGATTGTGTTATACACAAAATTTACTACTTTAACCAGTTTAAGCACGTAATTTAGAGGTATTAAGTACATTCACATTTCTAGGTTTTTGTTTTGAGACAAGGTCTCCATAGTTCCAGGATAGCTTTGAACTCACTATGTAGCCCAGGCTGGCCTCAAACTCGCAGTGATCCTCCTGCCTCAGCCTCCCAAGTGCTGGGATTACAGGGGTGTGCCACCATGCCCAGCCTTTTTACAATTCTGAATAATCATCACCACTATTCGCCCTCCAGAACTTTTTCACCTCAAATTGAAACTGTCCACTGAACACTAATTCACTACTATTCTCTTTCCAGGCCCCTGATAACTACTGTTTCACTTTCTGTCTCCATGAATTTGACTATTCTAGAGATGTCATGTAAGTGAATCATAAAGAATTTATCCTTTGTGTTTAGCTTATTTAACATAATGTCTTCAAGGTCCATCTATGTTGTAGCATGCACCAAATTTTCCTTCCTTTTTAAGGCTGACAATATTCAATTGTATGGGTATACTACATTTTTCTTATTTATTCATCTGTTGATGGACACCTGTTTCTACCTTTTGACTATTGTGAAGACTGCTGTTAAGAACACTAATGTAGTGGCCGGGTGTGGTGGTGGCACTCAGGAGGCTAAGGCAGGAGGATCACTGTGAGTTCAAGGCCAGCCTGGGCTACACAGTGAGTTCAAGCCAGCCTGAACTGCACAGTGAAACCCTGTCTCAGAAAAGACAAAAAAAAAAAAAAAAAAAAAAGAACACCAATGTACAAACATGTTCAAGTCCCTACTTTCAATTATTCTGGATATGTACCTAGAAGCAGGATTGCTAGATCTTATGGTAATTCTTTAATTTTTAGGAAGTGCCATACTACCTTTCACAGTGTCTGCACCATTTTATAATCCCAATGGCAATGCACAAGTGTCTCAATTTAACTACTTCTTTGGTAACACTTGGTATTTTGGGCATTTCTTGTTTCATAATGGTCATCCCAATGGGTTCAAATTGGTACCTAATTGTGGGGTATACTGTTTTTTAAAAATAGGTGGTACACAAATATCTGAATATAGCTACTGCCTTGTTCATGAATTTTTTTTTTTTTTTTTTTTTTGAGACAGTCTCCCTATTTAGTTCAGGCTGGCTTTGAACCAAGATCATGTTTTAAGACTCTCCCACTGCCAGGCATGGTGGTGTACACCTGTAATCCCAACACTTGGGAGGCTTAGGCAGGAGGATCACTGAGTTCAAGGCCACCCTGGGCTACACAGTAAGTTCAAGGCCAGCCTCAACTACAGTGCGAGACCTTCTTGAAAAACCTAAAAAAAAAAAAAAAAAGATTCTCCCACAGGGATGGGTTTGCAGCTTAGCTGTGAGGCACTTGCCTAGCAATACATTAAGCCCTGGGTTTGATGCCCAGCACTGAAAACAACCCTCCTTCCTCCACCATCACAACCAGCATTTTGTTCTGTGGTATTGGGGACTGAGAATCAAAGGCTCTACCACTGAGCTACATTATTTTTATTTTGAAACAGGGTCTTGCTAAATTGCTAGGTCTGACTTCTGACTTGTGATTCTAACACCTTAGCCTCCCAAGTTACAGGCATATGCTACTGTGCCCAGCTCACTCCACCCACTCCAGGTTTTTGAACTGTTTTTCTTCTCATGCCATTTCAAGTAGCAAACTTTTCTTCCTCCTTTGTGTGTGTGTGTGTGTGTGTGTGTGTGTGTGTGTGTGTGTGTGTGTGATTGGAGACTGAACCCAGGGCCTTCACACTGAGCTATATTTCTAGTGTTTTTTTTTTGTGTGTGTGGGTACCGGGGGGTCGACCTCAGGACCTCGCGCGCCAACAGGCACCTGTGCCGCTGAGCGATATCACCGGCCCCTTTTACGTATGTGGGTTCCGGGAGTTGAACTGGGGCCCTCGCGCTTGCAAGGCAGGCGCTTACGCCACTGAGCCATCTCACCGGCCCTCTAGTGCTTTTAAAAATTTTTTTTGTGTGTTTTGAGGCAGGGTCTCACTAAATCATTAAGTTGCCCAGGCTCTGCTTGAACTTGCAACTCTCCTGCCTCAGCCTCCCAAGACTGCTGGGATTTCAGGCATACACTAGCATGCCTGGTACAAACGCCATTTTCTTGCAGGATTCTACTTCACTGGTCATAGTAATGGTCATAGATGGATGTACCAGTCCACTGTATTACTATAATTCAATGCCTGAAGCCGGCTACTTTATAAAGGAAACAGTTTTCTTCATTCCACAGTTCTGGAGGTTTAAGGGCATGGCACTGACTTGGCTCTGGCGAGGACCTCATGAAGGACAGCATCATGGCAGAAGTGCACGTGAGAGGGAGAAACTGCATGGTGAGACAAGAAGCCACAGCAAAGCGAAGGGCAAATTTGTTCTTTTCATGCTAACTCGTGGTCCTACCAACTACACCTCACTTTTTTCTGGGGCAATGTCCCCTCACCTAACGACCTTTCACTAGGTCCCACCACCTCAATAAGGACCAAGCTTCCAACACATGAACCTCTGGGACGAAGACTTCAACCATATTGAAGCCACAGTAGTGACCATCTGACGCAAACTGGGTGTTATGACTTGTGTCTAGACGCTCCCTCAAAGCCTCACAGAGTCATAGGTGGGGCTTTTCAGAGGTGGCTGGACCTAGGCTGTGTGATGATGGGATCAAGGATTTGATGCTAGGATTAAGGATATGAGTGCTAGCTGCCTTAAGGGTGGGTAGCCTGGCTACTATATAAGGGACAGAAAGAGGCTTGTTGCTGGCTGTTTGTCGCTGACTTGCTGCTTGCTGCTTTCTGCCTGCCTGCTCTGTGATGTCCCTCTGCCATGCTACCCTGCCTTGGAGCCAGCAAACTATAGACTAAAACCCCTACAAACTGTGAGCTAAATAAATCTTTCCTCCATTAACTTTGGGTGTTGGGTATTTTGCCTCAGCAACTAAGACACTAGGTAAAAATAAACCATTCCCATGGCTACAGACCAGTCCAGGAAAGGGGTAGACTCAAAGCTATCAGTCCTTTTTCATGATTTTTCTAATTGTGGATAAAGAACCATTCTTAATTAGTGATGATGCCAGAGGATGTGAGTATACCCTCCTCCTTCAGGAAAAAAAGCAATTCTGCAAAAAAAGAAAATTAAACCCACATTGGGAAGAACAGAGTCTTGACAAAATTGAAGGTCTGGGATTCAGCATCCTTAGCTTTTCAGTGATTCCTTTCTATTCTGTGAGCTATACAGCAGGAGCCTTCCAATATAACTTACATTTTGCTTAAGTTAGTTCTCATTAGATGTTTAACCATTTGCAAATGACAGTGCTCTGGTAATTCAGGCCCTTGAGGATGGACTAACCAAATAAGTAATTACTGTACATGCAAAATAAAAATCTCTAGGACAAAAGCCTCTGACAACAGATGAGAAAGTCAACCACAAGGGAAAGTAGGAAGGAGATAAAAGACCACCTGGTCAAATTCCCTTTTTACCAGACAGCAAACAAGGCCCAGAAATGGCCAAAGCCACAACACTACTATGGAGACTGAACTGCCCCCTCAAGTGCTAAGGACTTCTCCGGAGCCACCCTGACAAAACCAGAACTGAGATAATGATCAATCAGATCCCAACAAATCCACAAAAGCCAGTTTCACTCCTTTTGTTAATGGGCCAGTCTGATCATCTTTATCAAAGCTATGCCCTCTTCAACTCCTCAAACTGAAGTCCCCTCCCCATTTTCTAACTCTGCCTAATGAATCTGTGTATGACTCTCACTGATGCATTCTGAAATGCTTTTCTGTGATCATATGCCAAGAACCTGTCTGGGGAAAGCTGAAGTTCCCAACTCCTCTTTAGGAGGACTTCCTTAGACTCTGTTGAGTGACAATCCTATGTCCAAATAACAACATATGTAGGCAAAAGTTTTAAGTTTAGGTACTTCTTACTAGTGTATAAGACAAATACACAAACGTCTCCAAAATAAGAAATTAAATGCCAGAGATTCTTAACCTTGTTTATACAAGAACCATTTGGTAGTTTATTAAAGCCTAGGGACACCTTCAAAAAATGTTTAAATATATAAAATAGTGATCATAATTCGAAATAGTAAGAAAGATTTAAAGATGTGAAATGACTATAAAGGAAGCAAATATGAATTGTATGATCATCCTACTGATGCCAAAGTATTAGGTCCTGCTAATACTGTTATGGTCTGTTGCCAAAGTTCACAATCAAAAGAAATGCCACATTTCCATTAAATATTGGTGAAACTGAAGATGCACATTTTTATGTGTCTAAATTACTGGATCCCCTGAATTCCATTCACACATCCAAGTTAAGAATGTCATAATTCAGCCAGGCATGGTGGTGCACACCTGTAATCCCAGCACTCAGGAGTGAGGTAGGAGGACTGCCATGAGTTCAAGGCCAGCCTGGCCTACATGTTGATTTCAAGGCCAGCCTGAACTACACAGTGAGACTTTGTCTCCAAAAAAAAAGTCATAATTCATTTATCTACACAATAAAATGCTGTATGACCTTAAAGAAAAAGAAAGAAAATCAATGACACAGAGAGATAAAAGAAAAAGAGGGAAATTAACACACAGTGTGTTCAGAAAGAATTCATGAATGTATTAGAAAAACACTGGGGAGATAGATTAAAATGTTAACATTAGTTATCTCTGAATAGTGAGCTTACATGACTCTTTCCCCTTCTAGTGTTTTCATCAAAAATTTTTTCATAATTATTACTATAATACAAACATATTACTATAATAAAAAAAGACATTATTGGGCCGGTGAGATGGCTCAGCGGTGTAAGCGCCTGCCTGGCAAGCACGAGGGCCTGAGTTTGACTCCCAGAACCCACATACGAAAAAAGAGCCGGTGATATCGCTCAGCAGCACGGGCGCCTGCTGGCGCATGAGGTCCTGAGGTCGACCCCCGGTACCCACAAAAAAAAAAAAAAAAAAAAAAGACATTATTAAGCAGGGTAAGGAGATTCAGATTTAACATTTTCAAAATAAATTTTTAATTCCTGCAAAGAAAAGCCCATATTAACAGATTTAAAATCTGATACCAGGATTTCAAAGAAGAAATTAAGATTATAATACAATTTAAATACATAATCCACACAACATTAAAAGGAGGAACTCTGGAGTCTATTTAGTAAAACTTCATTTCACAGCAGAACCACACTCCCTAGCATTGATCTAGAAGACTTGACCCTTTGTCTCTCCTCTCCTGTAGTCTCTCCCATGTTAATTGTATTCATTTCTTCTTCAGTCAAAAATAGCTACATTTGGGAAATGGAACACACACTGAAATGAAAGCAATTCTGACTGTGATAGACACACAATCAAGACTGTTCTAAGCAGCAAAGCTCTGACATTCCAACAGATGGGGATGGTACCATGTAGACCAAGGCTGTCAGAAATGAAACCCCACACTCCCTACTTTTTCAAGTGAGAAAAAGAGCAGAAAACTTACTTCTGATGTCTAAGAAGAGCTAGACAACTTATAACTATCGCCATAATCTCCAAATCACCCCATGGAGAAGAAAGATGTTACTCCCAATTTTACCAATATTGGACTCAAAAGAGGTAAAGCAATTTGACCAAGGTTACACAGCTAGCACTCAAATCCCACTCCAAAACCATGACCTTGGGGCTGGGGGTATAGCTCAGTGGCATGGCGCCTGCCTGCCTAGCAAGCATGAGGTCCTGAGTTCAATTCCCGGTTCCAAAAAACAAAAACCAAAACAAAACAAAAAACCATGTCCTTTTATCCTTATGCTCCTTACAAGTTTACATTTTATTGTAGTAGTTCATTTTACTTAAAAAAAAAAAAAAAAGAAAAAAAAATCAGGCTGGTGAGATAGCTCAGCGGCATAAGCGCCTGCCTGGTAAGCACAAGGTCCTGAGTTTGACTCCTGGTACCCACATAAAGGAAAAAAAGGGCTGGTGATATCGCTCAGGGCACAAGTGCTTGCTGGCAAGCACGAGGTCCTGAGGTCGACTCCCGGTACCCACATTAAAAAAAAAAAAAAAAAAAAAAAAATCATGGCAACAAATATAAGAAAAAAGTAAAAGATCTCTTTCATATCTCTGCAACAGTCCTCATTCTAAATCCTACTCTCCTCTGAATTAACAGTTTAATGAAGAGATTCCTTTTATACCATTTTCTATACATTTATGAATACCTTTTCCAACACTTTCACTATCCAACTGTAAGTCATGCCAATGTGATAGGTTAAAAAAGAATCAAAGTAATAAATGAGAGTCTTGCATGTCATGCACTGGCTAGGTAACAGGAATGAGGAAAAATACCTGCAATTCTTGCCTTTAAGAAATTATAAGTCTATTGGTAGAGATAAATATTCATACAAATGATAAACTATGAATATGAATGAAATGTAAGAAAGGAAAGAGACATGGCATTATAAAAGTACACGGCAGGGTTAAGCTTTACTGAAGAGTACAGTAGTGGTTAAAATTTCTTTGGGTAAGTATATATTTTTGATAAGTGTATTTACTTTCTTTGGATAAGTATTTTTTTCATCACGTTAATCTAATTTGCAATGTCCTTGATTATCAAATGCCTGAAGCATTTTTCCAAATAAAACAGCCAGGAGCTAAAAATTTCAGTTAATATCCTTTGTCTTCTTTTCTTTTCGAGTACGGGGAATCAAACTCACAACCTTGCGCTTGCCAGGCAGGCACTGTGCCACTGAGCTATATCCCTAGCCCTCTGTCTTTTTTTTTTTTTTTTTGTGCGTACCCGGGGTCGAACTCAGGACCTTGCATGCCAGCAGGCGCCCATACCGTTGAGCGATATCACCGGCCCTTTTTTCGTATGTGGGTACCAGGAGTCGAACTCAGGACCTTGTGCTTGCAAGGCAGGCGCTTAGGCCGCTGAGCTATCTCACTGCCCCCCCCCATCTTTGTTTAATGATGAATTTTCATCCTATGGAAAGGAGGTAAAAGTAAGTCTTTTTTTTTTTTTTTTTTTTTTTTGTATCACTGAGCCAGTATGTATTGTTTTCTGCAAGGTAAAGAAGGAACATTTCCCCAAATAATTTAATTAGATTTTCTAAGCACTAAATAGTATTTAAAGCATTTTAAACTCCACAACTACAGTGGTACCTCGGTTCATGAACTTAATTCTTTCCACCATTTTGGTGGCAGAATATGCTTGCAATTTGATTGCAAATAGAATTGTGGAACAAATTCTGACCAGAACCATGGAAAGAACTAAGTTCACGAACTGAGGTACCACTGTGCTTGTGAAAGCCCCTAGTTTTACATCTTATCCTCCTTAAAAAAAAAAAAAATCATATTAAACAAATTTTCTCTCTCTTTCTCTGGGTTTTGGTTGGGAGTTACCTCAGTTACATTTTGTCCAGATAGCCATATTGCTGGTAAAAAACCAAAGTTCAATTGATCGGCATAAAACTGCATTTACAGGTTAGTTTGCATTTCTGTGTTCGGCAGCAAAGAATCTAAGGACAAGGGTTAAGCTGGCTTCATAGCTATTCTAAATTTGTATTCACACCTGCACACACACCTTTACACTCAGGGATACAACAACACAGGTGTGAATTCAAAAGGATTAGTATTCCTAGCTGTCATTAACATATCAAGAAGTTAACACTATCGGCAAAAGATGTCTGCTGGTATAAGCTCATTTTAAAGCATTTTTCCTAAGGGATTTTATTCATTAGGAACTAGGTTACAACAAATTAGAAAGCTACATATCTTCTTTTAACTTCCCCAACAAAGGAGGTAACCACAACTATCTTTCAGCAAGTTTGATTTTTCACAGTGTCTGGTAGCATTTCCACCCCCACAGAAAAAACTTAGCAGTAAATTTAGTACAGGAAAAAAAGGGGGGAGGGCAAGTAACAGCTTTAAAAAAATCTACTCCTAAAAGAACCGGGAATTAAAATGAGAATTCTGCTTATCAAACTAAAAAAACTGATTCAAGAACAATCAGTCTATTTGATAATTTTCTACAATGATGGCACTCAAACTGTGGAAGAGACCAAACAAGGATGGCATTTTCATACATCATCAAGTATTTTAAAAATATTTAAACTGCTTAAGACCAGTAATTCTAAGATTTTAAGTACTCATAAATGCTAAGTTTTACCTATGAATACATTTGTCATAATGCTGTTAATAGTGGAAAAAATGAAAATAATCCCTCAAAATGGATTATTAACTTAGCCATCAAACTAAAGGCCCTCCCCAAGGTCTTGCTATTTTACTCTGATCTTAAACCAATCTCTCCATGGCTGGTGACTTGTCGTCAGCTTCAAAGTGACTTTCTTAGAGTGACTTCCCTAAACTGTTAGCCCATACACAACTGATGTAACCACTAATCCTCTACTCACGTGGCACTGCTCAGTTTTCATATTAATTGGCATACTATTACTCCCACTATAGTTCTGTAGCTATATACATACAATTCATAGTTTTTCTACAGAAGAACAGACTCTGATCTGTTGACATCTGTATTCACAACACCCAGAACAATTTATCTGTCGATTTAAAGAACAGTCTCTACAAGTGTTCCCCATTCCCCCATTTTTTTTAAAAAACCAGGTTTTTAGTCTCATTTTTTTTTTTTAAATGTGGGTACTGAGAGTTGACCTCAGGACCTCACATTTGCCAGCAAGCGCTTGTGCCGCTGAGCGATATCACCGGCCCTTTTTTTCCTTTATGTGGGTTCCAGGAGTCGAACTCAGGACCTTGCGCTTGCCAGGCAGGCGCTTATGCCGCTGAGCTATCTCACCAGCCCTCATTAATTCTTAATAATATTCCAATTTAAGAAATTTGATCCTCTGTTATGTATTATAAATATTTTTCCTCTTTACATATTTATCCATTTAATTTATAACAATTCAAATCTGGGCACTGTGCTATGTACCTGTGGTGCCTACTACTCAGGAGGCTGAGGTAGGAGGATCACTTCAGCTCACACTTGGAGATAAGCCTGGTATTTTCATTGTGGAGTGGGGATTGAACCCAGGGCCTTGGCACTAAACGCCATCGCTAGCCCTTTTTAAATTTTCTTTTTATTTTGAGACAGGTTCTTGCTAAGGCACTTAATTGACCGGGCTGGGCTTGAATTTACAATCCTCCTAAGTCTCCCAGAGTGCTGAGATTATAGGTGTGCAACACCATGCCCACCTAACAAAAACTATTTTTAAATAATGTGCAGTGCAGTGATGCACTCCTGCAGTCCACCTACTAGGGAGGCTGAGGTAGAAGGATCACAAGTTCAAGCCCAGGTCAAGCAGTTTAGTGAAAACTTGTCTCAAAACTAAAGCTGGGGATACAGCTCAGTATTAGAGCATCCCAGGGTTCAATCTCCACTACAGCAAAAACAAAACAATTCAGTGGTTTTTGGTATATACAGAGTTGTACAATCATTAAATTTTAGAACATTTCATCACTCCAAAAATAAATCTGTACCCTCTAGTAGTCATTCCTGCTTCCTTTCAATTTCTCCCACACCTAGGCACCACTAATCTATTTTTATTATTTCTGTGTTTACAATTTTGACATTTTCTGTGTTTACAATTCGCTTCTTCTGGACATTTCATGTAAATGGAACCATATATGTTATCTTTTTTCTTGAAAGTTTTTTCAGCATGTTTTCAAGATTCATACATGTTGCAGCATAAATGAAGACTTATGCCTACTGTTGCTGAGCAATATTCCATTGTATCAAAATTTTATTTATCCACTAATCAGATGACATTTAAGTTGTTTCTATATTTGGGATGTTATAAATAATGTTGTTATAAATGCACATGTACACGGTTTTCTGTGGACCTATGTTTTCATTTTTCTCAGGGAGTAAATTTTACCTGGTGGTAAATTTCTAGGTCATATGGTTAACTCTATGTTTAACTTATTTTTTTCTGGTTTTTTTTTTTTTTTTTTTTTTTTTTTTTTTTTTTTTTTTTGAGACAGGGCCTTGCTGTGTAGTCCAAGCTGGCCCTGAACTCACTGTGTAGCCCAGGTTGGCCTCGAACTCTCAGCAATCCTTCTGCCTCAGCCTGAGTGTTGTAACTACAGGCATGCACCGCCACGCCTGGCTATGCTTAACTTTTTGAGTACTGTCAAACTGCTTTCTGAAGCAGCTACAACGTTTCATATTACCATTGTATGAGAGTTTCAGCAATTCCACATCTTGATCAATCAGTATTATGACCTTTTTTTAAAAAAAAAAATATAGTCATCCCACTAGGTGTGAAAAGGCTCGACTGTTCAAAGATTGAACTATCTGAACAAAAAAGGGTAACTGCAACGGATCAAGATACATCAAACGTGCTTCATCCATGAGCTCATCATAATACTGAAAAACAAATCAGCTCAATATTATAAAAGAAACTAAAGAAAAAACAAGAATTGTCCTTCTTAAGTGTTCTATTTTGGGGGGGGTTAATCAAACAGTTAATGAAAAGTAAGCATAACTTTTGTAAGTTTATCAGCTAATATGTGAAGGAGTTAATTAGAAATACGCTATCTGTCAACCCCTAAGGTACTTAATGAATCTGGGCAGTGGTCATCAGTCCCTTACAGAAGTCCCCAATAAGTACTGTCATGGGGATGCAGTCTATAATATCTACACTGGAGATATTTCTATAAGACAAATGATCTGTTTTTTTTCAATAAATAAATTGCAAGGGGGGAAAAGAGATGGAGGAAACAACTATAGACTAAAAATGACTTGAAAAATATCCAACAATCACAGTATATGTTTACCTGCCCTACAAGAATTCAAAATCAAATAGGACTGACTCATTTCCATTAGAGCCCACAAGAAAATGCAACACTCCACACTTTCAAATATGTGGTAAAACTTGCAGTCATTCATATTCTTGATGGCACACATTCTGACCTAATTTGGTAACTTTTTAATGAGTTCTCACTATTTTGCCCAGGCTGGTATGGAACCCCTTGGCTCAAGCAATCCTCTAGTTTCAGCCTCCTGAGTAGCTGGGATTACAGGCATGTGCCACTGCGCCAGGCTGAGATTTGGGAATCTCTTAAAAAATAATCCCCTGTGCTTGGTGGTGCACACCTGTAGTTCAGCTACCTGAGACACTGAGGCAGGAGGATCACAACCTTGAGGCCAGCCTGAGCAACTTCGCTAGACTCTCTCTTAAAATAAAATAAAATAAAATAAAATGCCAAGGATATAGCTCAATTGTATCACGTTTGCCTAAATAATGAAACGGAGCCCTAAGTTCAATCTCCAACACTGTGCCAAACAAACAAAAATCCCAATATACACTGCTTACCAGGGTCATGTCTTAAAAATACAACATCAGGGCTGGTGAGATGGCTCAGTGGTGTAAGCGCCTGCCTGGCAAGTGCAAGGGCCCGAGTTCGACTCCCGGAACCCACATATGAAAAAAGGGCCGGTGATATCGCTCAGCGGCACGGGGGCCTGCTGGCACATGAGGTCCTGAGTTCGACCCCGGTACCCACAAAAAAAAAAAAAAAATCACTAACAGGTTGAAAAATATGGCAAAAGTTACCATTCAAGAACCAATCGAATAAAGCTGGTATAAATTAATGAATAAACTTCAAAGCAAAAACATGAGAGAGAAAGGGCATTTCCTATGTATCCAGAGATCAGTCCAAAAGAAAGAATTCTAAAATAACAGCCTACAAAAAAATCTATAAAGCAAAATACCTAAAATACCCCCACAAATACCTAAAAGGAGAATCTGTCAAGGCTACAATAGAAGTTAGAACAAGTAAAACTTCCTCCAAAGACCTGAAAATACATAAGATCCGAAAGGTAAAATTAACAAATCTGACCTAATTCACATAAATGGAACACCAGATCCAACATCCGCTCAGTATATTTTGTAAGTGTACACAGAACCTTTAACAAAGTACAGTAAAGTACATGTTGGGTCACAAAGCAAATCTCAAAAATTTTAAACACCAATAGTACAGAAGATGTTCTATGATCATAGAATTAAGATAAAAATCTGTAACAAAGACAACTAGCTGGGCATGGTGATGCATGCCTGTAATCCTAGCACTTGGTAGGCTGAGGCAGGAGGATCGCAGTGAGTTTGAGGCCAGCCTGGGCTACACAGCGAGACCCTGTCTCAAACAAAACAAAACAAAACAAAACACCCACTAAAAACAAAAAACAAGACAATTTAAAAGTTCCACATGTTTTGGAGCTAAATCACATTTTTCAGGGGCCAACAAGACATCCAGTAGATACTAGAAAATATTTTCAAGTGTATGATAATTTAAAAATACTTCACAACTCATAAAATGCACTTAAATCAACACTTAAGAGGAAAGCTTACAATCTTTGGTTACAGGTACTGGGAAAATTAAAAATCAACAATCAATGTGATGTCAGTGAAATGGTAGGATAGGGACCTCCAAAAATTCCTTCCTCCCCAAAAGCAATGAGAACACTGGCAAAAATTGGACATGATCAACTTTTTCAGAACTCTAGAAACTAAAATAATCTGGGGAACACGCGCTTAAAAAAATCAAACACAAAACAGTAAAATCTTGGTAAGAGTATCATGCACTAGTCCCACTCCCTTCCTTAGTTCTGCTATAACCTTGAAAACCAACATCTTGAAATCATTGTGAAAATTAGCACAACATGTGATAACATATCATACTTCAATAAAAAGTTAAATCTTTATCACTTAACTGTTGATGTCATACTATTAATGTTCCACAGAAATTTATTTTATGGGGGAAGAGTTGCTGACAGTAATTTCAGTCATCTCCTATTAGCTATGACTAAATGTATCAAACTTAGTTTTGGAATAACTTTACAGATAATTTAGTGATGATATGGCTTATGATCCTGCAGAATAAAAAAGAAAACCAGAAGTTCACTCTCAGGCTACAACTGTACAATTCTTTTCTTCCTAACGAGTCAGCAGACCATTTAAATCAGGATTTAAGAAAGTGAGAGCTCTTCACCCATGATCTGTGCTTTCCCGTATGGGTACCATAACACAGAAGGAAAAAGAAACTTTAAAATCAGCATTACATCTTACTTTAAAACAGTCTTATTTCTTACTTTGAACTATGTACTTTGGCTAATCAATTTCTCTTCTAAAATCTTTAAGCTATTTTAACTGTTATTAAGGAGTCTCATCCCAGTGAGTTAACAAGAAACTTTTTTCTCCAGTGGTTGCCCCCAGCCATGCTACCATATACTGTATTTTAAACTTCCCTATCCAACTAGCAGTTAAGATATCCCTTAGCAGTATCTTTCACACCTTTACAGAAACTGTTACTAAAAACTCAATTCATTAATGCTTTAATCACCTGCCCATTTAAGCTCATTTCCTCCCATTCCCACAGAGTTCAACAGAGTTGTGCTTCAGGGACCAGGGAAGGTGGAAAGGGCTAAGTTGCACACAAGGCTCTCAAGAAATGTGACCCTTCCCAGCTCCTATCACCCCTCAACAACACAGGCCTTACTGGGATACTAACCAAAAAGCTCAGGTCTTTTGCAGAACTCTCCTAAACTGCAGAAGGTCACAACTTTTTTTTTCCTTATGGTAATCAGGACTGAACCCAGGACCTTTGCACTGAGCTACATCTCCAGCTCTTTTTTGAGACAGGGTCTAAGTCAAGATGTTCAGGCTGGGCTGAAACTTTTGACCCTCCTAGAGTGCTGGGATTACAAGCATTGGACACCATGCCCTGCAGGAGATCACACATTTGTGTGTCAGCTGGAGGGATTTAGACAGCTCTAGCTGCCTTCCTTTCCTGCCCTATCTTTCAATTTCTCCTTTATCTCTCCTTTGGGGCAGATAAGAAGTCTGCTGTCTAGCCAGGAGCTCAGCCTTGCCTTCTTTCTTGGTAGTACCCTCCATCTATACAAATGCTTCTCTTGAAAGACCCTCCCCTTCCTTAGCTTGAAAGGAGAAGTGACATCCCACTCCACCCTCCTCCACTGAGAGGGGGTGAGAATTACTTCATATGCTACCTTCCCTGTATGGTCTTCATGTACTGTGCAGACCAGGTGTCTTAGTTACTTTTCTTGTTGCTGAGACAAAATACCCAACACCAAAAGTTAAAGGAGGAAAGGTTTATTTCAGCTCAGTTTGTAGAGTTTTCAGTCCACAGTCCTCTGGCTCCAAGGTAGGGCAGCATGGCAGAGGAGAAACAGTTCCTGGCAGAAGGCAGCACGCAGCAAGAGACAAGCAACAAGCAGTGACCTTCTTTCTGTCCCTTATATCTTATCCAAGCTACCCACCCTTAGGGCAGGTAGCACTCATACCCAGGGTGGGGCAGTCTTAATCTTAGCATGGTACCATGAATCAATCCCAGCAGCACATCCTGGATCTCAGCAGCACACACTTTAGATCCAACAACTCTAAAAGCCCCATGTATAACTGGCATGAGGCTCTGGAGGGATCATCTAGATACAAGCCATAACACCAGGGAAGAACCGAGATATTTGTGACAGCAGGAACTGTTTTGTGGCCTTTTGGTAAACCCCATGGGGAGTCATCTGCACTCTGCTACTCCCCACCATCAGTTTTTTTTCAGTGCTGGTATTGAACCCATGGTCTACCACATACAGGGCAAGCACTCTACTGGTGAGCTACACCCACAGATGGCCCCACTTAAGGAATTTTATTACACTATGGTTTACCACCTCTTCATTCTCAGCTTTGGCCCCTCATGAGCCATTCTAGTGTAACAGAAAAAAAATATACCCAATATCTAGCGACACTATGAAATAATTTTAACTTTTTAAAAGCCTATTTCAAATGCTACTTCCCCAACAAGTTTTTCCTAGTTTCCTAATTAATATTCCCTCTTTTGATTGTGTCACAGCAGTTTTCCAATAATGGTTTGTCAACTGAGTATGTATTTCTGTTACCCCTCTCATTACATAGTATGTTACAGAATATTTTGTCACAGCTAGCATATGGTCCTGCAAGTGACCTACACTCAAAACATTTGTTCAAATGAAAAAAAAAAAAAAAAAAAGTAACATAGAACGTTTGAAAATGTAGGCATGTCTGTGTAAAACAAGTTAACTGTGCAATTTTAATTCTGACAAATAACTGAGTATAAATAAAATATTAGCAAGACATGATCTTTTACTTTGTCACAGTCCAGTGAGAAAATAAAATCTGATCTATGCAAAATGCAAATACCAATATGAAACAGTGGGATATACCATTTTTAAACATTTTTATCATAAAATCTTTGTTGTATAAGGACTGGTGGGGAAAGGTATACAGAAAAAAGATGTCCACTGTAACAGGTAAATCACTCTAGTCTTTCTCTATGCTTATTGTATATATTTGAAGGCATACTGTTTTGTACTTTGATTTTTTCATTCTAGATGTTGTGATTATGTTTTTCTCATTAAGAAGTCTTCTACAAACATATTTAGTGGTACATTTTCCTTAGTTATAATGCTGTCATAAATAATCTTAAGTTTTTACAATCCTGATTATTAGGCAACAAAATTAATTTTCATCAGAAGCTACAAGTTCAGGTTGTTTCTTATGATGCTTCATGAAAATACAATCCCCTAGCTTACTTCCTCACCACCACAGGATTTGAATTTCTGCTGGTCTGGTCTGTAAGTGGTTCTTGCTGGGGAAACACCAGGAAGAGGTTCTCTACAGGCCAGACATCCCTGCTTCATCATTCATTAACAAGGGCTCGCAGTGCTCAGTTGACATCTTCAGTGGGAAGCAGAGTGATGACCATACAGTGGGGGCTCACTGCAGCTGAAGGGCTCTGAACACCAGCTACCTTAACAGGAACCTTTTCCACAATCCTTGGGTTCCCTTAAATCTGCATACTGCCTCATCTGAGCCACATTTAAAAAAAAAAAAAAAAAAAAAACTTGTGAGGCAGGTTGGGCAGGTAACATTCTGTTCTACAGTTGGGAAAACTGATCTCTTTATCTCGCTGCCCAATATCAAGCTTAGAAGCTAAGTCTCCCAATTTTTCAAGGTACTCTTCTCACTGTATCTTATATATGTACCCTGAGAAAAGTCTTGAGGTTGAGAAGTACCTACCTTACAGTTCAGCCAGCCAATGACCTGACAGAGTGTAATGGTAACACCCTGACCAGAACCTGGCTTCTTACCAGTGAAGCCACTGGGCTCCCTTTCCAACCACAAACACATATTCCTGAAAACTCCTCATTCTTCAAGTATGGGACTTTGTCTAGACAGCTCAACAACCTACTACTAGCTAAAAAAAAGACTTTCCTATAAACTACAAAGATTTCCAGCATGTGTGAAGCAACCCAGTGAGGTATAGGTCACTCCTGATTGTCTTTCCGGGGAGGGTGCTGGGGATCACCCCAGGGCCCTAGACAAGCTATGCGCACATTCTACTACTGAACTATATATATCCCCAGCCCAACTGTCATTTTTATTGGAATATAATCTATGCAATTTTCTCGGGGGATAAAAATAGAACATGTATTAGAACCAAAAAGACTCCTTGAAGGTTTTTTTTTTTTTTTTTGTGGGAGGGATGGTTTTTAAATTTTTGTTCATTTGTTTTGAGCCAGGGTCTCACTATGTAGTAGAGGCTGGCCTTGAACTTGCTTATGTAGCTCAGGATGACCTCAAACTCATGGTGATCTCCTGCCTCAGCCTCCCAAGTGCTGGGGATTATAGTTGTGTGCCACCACGCCCGGTGACTCCTTTAAGTTTTAACACAGCACAAGCTAATGTAGAGCAGAGTCATCTTATAACTTAAATTTTATATATACTCTTTTCTGGAAGTTAGAAGACATAAGCCCCTGCCCTCTCAGGTATGTCCTCTCATTTTACAGATGCCACAAGTCAGTTCTTAAAGAGCCTCTCCCTCAAATGTTTAACTACTTAATTCTCACATACTCACATATATCTTCACTGAAATTATTTCCAAGACCAAGTTGAAAAACAAATCAGAAATGTATAATTAAAGAACAGTAATCATCAGTCCTTATTGAGAAGACTTGTTGCCAAATGTTTTCAAAGTCCATTTTTAAAATTAAAAATATATTCTTTCATCTAAAATAACTCAAATAGCATTCTATCAGCATTCTTAAAACGTGTTGTAACACCCACAAAAGATTATGATGGGCCAGGGATGTAGCTCAGCGCCACAGCACCTGCTTCACAAGCACGAGGCCCTGGGTTCGAATCCTGCTACCAAAAAAAAAAAAAAGATTATGAAACCTGTTAGGATATGCACACCTCACTGGGAAGAGTCATCTTCGGGAGATACTGTCCTCTGTTCACTCAATCTATGGAGTGTCCCACATACTCTTAAAAAAAAGTCTGTTGGGCTGGTGAGATGGCTCAGTGGCATAAGCGCCTGCCTTGCAAGCGCGAGGGCCCGAGTTCGACTCCCGGATCCCACATACGAAAAAGGGGCCGGTGATATCGCTCAGTGGCACGGGTGCCTGTTGGCGCGCGAGGTCCTGAGGTCGAACCCCCGGTACCCACAAAAAAAAAAAAAAAAAAAGTCTGTTGACTCAATTCATGTTGAAAAGCTGTTAAAACAGGCAAGAGGTACACTGTCCAATATACTAGTCACATGTGGCTCTGAGCATGTGAAATATAACTAGTTCATACTAAAATATTCTGTAGGTGTAAAACACACACTGGATGATTCTGAAGCCTTAGTACTAACAAAAACACATTAATCATTTTTATATTGATGACATGTTGACATGGCAATATTTTACCTATGTTGGGTTGAATAAAATATTAGATTTATCTGTTACCTTTTACTTTTTTCATATGGTTAATAAAATCTATAATAAAATATAATTTATATCATACTTTTATATATAAATACTCTTACTACTTTTGGCCTATACCTTCTTACCCAATATTCCTGTGTATCATAAAATAGATTTCTATATTTTAATCACGGGCAGTCTTCACCCAAAGAGGGATCTAATCCACAAAGCAAATCATAAAAGGGGCAAGTGCTGTCATTTTCCATAGGCTTCCCAAGGAAGATCTCCTAAAGGCACTGCTTAGAATAGAAGCAGGTCTACACATAAGCCTAGTGCATCCAAGGTTTCAAATCTAAATCACCTGGCAAATGATCATGCATTCCTCGATTTACTGGTGTAGTGCAGACTCTACTGAAATCCAGAGAACTGTCCAATATGGCATTTATCCTTCGAAAGATACTGGCATTGCTACATGTGGAGAGTGCAGGCACTTCCTGATTGTCCCAGCAATCTTTTATCCTTCCTGTTTCTTCTTCCTAGAGACAGAAAAAAGATACTTAGGTCTTCTATACTCTTTTACGATAAACACATGGGTTTTTTTAATAACACCAAGAGTTACATAAAGTAACAAGGCCCTGAGTTTCTTGCCAATATATTAAAACACTAAATGAGTGTTTTTTATGAACAAAGCACTCAGAGAACTCTTAAGAGTACTAACCAAAATATAAAGATATTTCCTCAAGAACTCCTAACGGGACACAGGAATTAGCATGACATGGCAGCAGCAGCATAAGCTGCAGAACCAGAAAGACATGGTTCAAATTTGGGGGGATATCCATGCCCTGGAATACTGTTTAACATAAAGGAATGTAGTACTGAGATATACTACAACATGGAAAAAAATCTCAAAAGTATGCTAAGTGAAAGAAGCCAGTCACAAAAGACTACATATTATATGAACACATTTATATGAAACATCTAGAGTAAGAAATATAAAGATCATCTGTCAAGGGCTGGCAGCGGGTAGTGGCTAATGGGTACAAAGTTCATTCGGAGTTGATAGATTTTAAAATGACATTATGATGACAGTTGCACAGTTCTGTAGTATACTAAAAAGCTAATGAATTATACATTGAAAGGTGAAAACTTTATGGTATGTAAATTATATCTTAATACAGCACTTTAAAATTTTTGGTTCTACCACTTATTGGCTGTGTGATGTTAGTTAACTAAGCCTTGCACCTCCCAAGGTTTCCCCACCTACAAAATGAGAAAAGGTACCCAACAACTTTTTGATGACATATATAAAGCATTCAGTACGGTGGCATAGCCACAATAGCTGTTATTTTTACATCGTAAGATATAATTATAAAAGATAGGGTAGGGCCGGTGAGACGGCTCAGCGGCTTAAGCGCCTGCCTTGCAAGCGCGAAGGCCCGAGTTCGACTCCCGGAACCCACATACGAAAAAGGGGCCGGTGATATTGCTCAGCGGCACGGGTGCCTGTTGGCGCGTGAGGTCCTGAGGTCGTCCCCCCGGTACCCACAAAAAAAAAAAAAAAAAAAAAAAAAAAAAAAAGATAGGGTAAACAACAAAAACCACTCAAAAGGAATGTGGACATTAAAAGTACACACTACTCTATGTACTAGTATGAGAAGACAACAAATATCACTGAACGAAAAAAAACACTCCTATGTACAGAATCATGAACTGAACCCTACACAAAAACTACTGGTGGTCTCCATCTTAGCAAATAACATCACCATCTACCAGGTGTCCAAGAAAGAAATCCAAGTACCATTTATCACTGTTTTTCTTCCTCTTTTGGCACTACTGGAGGTTGCATCTAAGGCCTTTGCACTGAGCTACATTCCCAGCCCTTTAAAAAAATTTTTTTTAATTTTGGAGACAGGTTCTCAACAAGTCACTAAATTGCCCAAGCTGGGCTTGAACTCTTGATCCTCCTGCCTCAGCCTCCCAGGGTGCTGGGACTACAGGCATGTACCACCACGCCCAGCTCCATTCTTTACTCTTTACTCTCCCTTACCTTCCACATCTAGTGTCTGACACTGTCAACAATAAAACACTGGTTGACAGACTGAATATTCTAAGGAGAATCTGCTTTACTAGTTCTATCATTCCCAATTATTTTGGGAAAAACAAAAAGCAGACCAAGCAAGGAAACTGGTACATACTTTCCATGTTATAGCTGATCTCATGAAAATAAAACAAAACCCTGTCATTCTGTCTAGCCTATTAAAATCTAGGAGAGCAACAGAATGACCCACTGCATTCAGTTTTATAAACTGCAAGATGACCTTAGAGGGACAGACTTGAACTCCATTTTAGCCTCAACCTCTTGAAAAGATTGGTATCTTCTGCAAGCTGCAAGGACAACCAGAATACAGTTGTTTTCCTAAACCTAAGAGGTGACACTCATACAGTCTTTTTCACTGTTAATTGTTCAATGTTAATTGAACATTTCTAAGATGATTCAAAATCTCACTAAGGTAACTTCATAAAGGCTAAGATGCAAGCATTTACAATATGTTGATCTTAAGGCTAAATGCTCCATTCATTTACTAACTAATAAACATTAGCTGATTGCCTAAATAAACAGCCCAAGAGTCAGCAGATTAGACAGAGACTCAATCAAAAGAAAGTTCTGAAGTATGAACAAGGAACTAAGACCTGATCATGTTGGACAGGTTAGCACTGTCTTCTAAATCTGAGGTTACCAAACTTTTAAAAGCCTCTTTTAATATACAAAAATTAACCTAAGTTTTACTTACTACAATAGAAGTACTACATATATGGATTCCCAGATCCTGGCCACATCTCTCAGCAAGTAAATGACCACTGTATGTAAGTCTTAGGATACTGCCAGCAACCACAGGAAATGAGACGTTAGAGGATCAGTGAGGGAATTGTCATGGTAGGCTGGGAGATACATGCAGACTTGGGAGGAAAAAAAGTCTAAAACCTTATTTCAAGCAGTCTGAAAAAATCTAATTTAGAAATACATCTGGCCACACTGCCCCAACTCCTAATCCCATTAGGAATATGCGGCATATTCCCAAACTGGGCAAATGGCATCTGGCATGCCTCCTTCCTCTTTTCTCATGCGTACCAAATTAGAGGTCTAGTTTAAGGTAACTGTGTAATTAGAATTAAAGTAAATGAGGTGTTCAATTTATATCCTAAACTGCTTGATCTTATCAGTATCAATGTTTGCCTTGAATGACCAATTTTAAAGGAAGAAAAAAAAAAAAAAATCAAAGCCAGCACTCTCAGATCAAGAATAATTTTACATTCCTTATGTATAAGGTATAACAGCAGTAGCACTTTTTCATAGTAGGGTTTAGAAGTAATACACATACTGTAGTTGGTACAGTCCATGAATCATAACTATATACTGAATAAATTAATGATGTCTATCAATATTATATTATTACACTATGGGATCAGAAACTATAAAGTGGTCTTTGAGAAAAAGAATCTATTTGCTCATTAAAGAGAAAAACGGACTAAAAAAATAAAGGGCAACTATTCTTTTGAAGGCCGTAGGCCCTTCTATGCCTGGGACCTCATAACTCTTCCCCCTAATCATTTGAATTAAGACACTTAATTAACACTCAGAAGACAGAGGCAGGAGTATCACAATGAGTTCAAGGCCAGCCTGGGCTATATAGTAAGACCATATCTCAAAAAACAAACAACAAAAACAAAACAAAAAAACCAGAGAGACAAACTTAAATACTAAAGATGCTGATACAAATAAGAACTGCCTAAACCCTGAATCTACTACAGAATACATTAATCCTTTTACTCTCCCCAGTTAAATAAATTCATTTTTCATTTTTAAAACAGAAAGCAACTATCCATCCCTATAGTCATGGTCTCATTTACTTTGTATATCCTAACTTAACTTTGACCTATATATAGTTCTAAATTCAAACCAACATCCCACTATGAAAAAAGTATTTTTTCTTGGTTATTCTACTACTGCTGACGCTATTAGTTTTGGTTTATTTTGCCATAAAATAACATAATTTGCAGTTTTTGACCTTTAGGTGGTCTTTCACTGTGGACAAGAAAGTAGGCTTTAAGGTAGATCAAAGATTTAGAGTGCAAACCCTAGCAATACAGAAAATCTGGGGTCCGTGTGAAGCATTACTTGGCAATTTAGAAAAGAAAGATAATTCTTTTCAAGTTTAATGCTGATAACATAGCAAAAAAATGGCCTGAAGATAAAACTAGTTCTACCTGTCATAACAGAATGACTCATGAGGAATGGCTACTAACACGTTATTTTAGATCAGGCCTCAGTTTTCTCCTCTTCAACTCTCATGGCAAAACAAGTAGTTCCCCACAGCTGTGATCTTCAACTGGGACATCAGAGGTGGAATGGGAGGGGGAACCTACAAAAGAGCTTCCCCTTTCCACAAGGAAAGGATCCTCCTCTCCAAATATGTAAATCACTATCGAGAAGCAGAAAGAACACAAGGTTTGGATTATAAATACCAAGTGTACCACTTAAGTATCATTTTAAGCCTTAGTTACCTAAGGTATAAAATATGGTACTACTTACTCCGCAGACTTTGTAGTAACTAAAGTACATGGATATGCTCAATAAATAACTTATGGTGACAGATGTACGATTCCATACAGATGATAAAGCCACTGTTACTAAGAAGTATGCTTTCAAGTTATTCATCCTAGCCAAGTTCACCAAAAAACAAACTTACTTCTTTTACCATACAATAGTTCTTTTGGTCTATATTTGCTGGGTTTTTCACAACTCTTTAAGTTATATCATTCACAACTCTTTAAGATCTGAATCCACTCCACATGGGTATGTTTTTGTTAAAAAATAAGATCCCAAAATTTTATACTTATTTGTATGATGGAACAAATCTATAACTGCCTAATTTGGAAACCCTGGACTTGCTTTCAAATACTGTAACATACTCTTCAGGCTCAGCATGGTGATGAGATGGCTATGCTTCCAGACAAATCCTTGTTTGGAAATAATATTCAACTGTCGCAAATGCAAACTCTACTATCTCTGGGTATTTATTTGGGTTGCTTTTAATCAACACACCAACAACACTACAGATTCCTTCAAGACCATCACTGTTAATCATCTACTACAGAGTCATCAAGAGCCAGCTAAGAGATCTGTGGAAGACTGAAAGGCATACAATTCATTCCTCCTGATGGAGTTTAAAATTGGGATCCATGGATTGCAATCAACTGAATCCTCTACAAAAGTGTTCATTGTTTTCTAAGATTTGTTTTTTAGCTAAAAGCAAAAACATATAGACTTGAACATATAGACTTTTTTTTTTTTCAATTAAGTTAGAGCAACAGGAATTTGTTTAGATGCCCCCCAAGAGCTGGTTCTACTCAAATGTACTCTGGCAATTTGCCCTTAGTTTTATACTAAATAGTAACACAGGTGAACAAAAACCTCTTTACAATTTATACTCAGCATTCTGAGCATACTGTTTACTGTAATTTTCAACATTCTTTATATGAATAATCATATAGATAAATATCATTTGGATGATAAATTAGGAAATGCTAGCTTCCTATGAGAAATTAATGTTTTCCTTGTGGAAGAATGTATATCATCTAGCCAAATTTCCATGTTTGCTTTAAGTAGCCAGGCCACTCCATGTCAAGTTTTTGGCTGCACTTTAATAACTACAGTTATTTAAAATGCTCATCTATACATATTTAGTTTTATCCTTGGTCCTCCACACCTCAAGTCTCCCATGTAACGATGTGAGGAATAAAAATATTTTAGGCTGATCATTTGAAGTTGCAAATATTCTACCTTTTTCAACCAAGAAAATGACAATTTCACATACTGCAATCTAGTATTACTTCTTAAATACTGAAAAACTGCTAGGTTAGAAGATGTTAATATTATAGAAATAAATTTTTAAAACCCTTATCTCAGAATTCATTAAATGGGAGAAAGAAATCCAGTTATGTAAGTGGAGATCCAAGAAAGCACAAACTGCCACAAGAGAAGAAAGGATAAGGTGCCTCAAAAGGTTTCACAATTACAACTCCTATGATACAGTGGGTCATGCCTGTAATCCCAGCGACTTGAGTGACTGAGGAAGGAGCATTGCAAGTTTAAGGCCAGCTGGGCAAGTTAGAATCCTGTCTCAAAATAAAATTTAAAAACCACTGAGGATGGAGCTCAGAGGAAGAGCATTTATCTAGCATCAGCAAGGCCCTAGATTCAGTTTCCAGTAACACACACATACACAGCTTCTAAACTAAAGAACAATGCAAGAGCAGACTTTCAATAAGCAGCCATGAAAAAGAATATTATACAGTATTGTTTACGTAACCTCTTGTTACTTCTCTAAATCCCCAACACTCAGCCAGCATGCCCCGCCTCAAAGACACTACTAAATTACTGAGCTCATAGCTGCCAAAATCCAACCAAGTCTATCTTACTTGGCATCTCTGGGGGTTCAGAATTTCAATTACTCTCCACTCAATTCAGGAATCACCTTCTTCTGGCTCCCTTTCTTTCTCTGGTTCATTCTCTTTTTAACAGTATGTACTGGGATTGGAACTCAGGGCCTTTACACTAAGGTATGTCCCCAGTCCTTATTTTATTTTATTTTTTGAGACAGGTTCTCATTAAGGTGTCCAGGCTGGACTCAAAACTTGCAATTCCCCTGCCTCAGTCTCACAAGAGTGCTAGAATTACAGGCAGGCATGCACCACTACACCCAGTTTCTGGTTATTCTTTAGTTTCTATAAGGTACATCTATTGTCTAATATTCTTTGAGATCTATTAACTCAGTCTGGAAAAAGAAGTACTAAAATTCCACAACACATTTATGAGACCACTGAGGGAATACTTAATACTGCTCAAGACTGCTCAAGAATATCAACAACACATGGTCACTACAACTGCAGCTCTTGCCAACACTTATCCCACTGGTATCTGTATGCACTAATAGCACTCCAATTTGATCAACTATAAGGTGCTCCACAGCCTGTATCTCAGCAGCACCCAGCACAGTATCTGCTGCACTTACACCACTCAATACCAATACCATACAAAGCTAGAGCCCTATCACACTCCTGTCATAAGTATTCTTACCACCTCACTCTTTACCTCCATAAATAGCAGCAATTCCTTTAAGATTCCAGAAAAACTCAGGATAAATACTCATTAATTCTATGTCTTCTGTCGAAACTCTCAGTCACTCAAGTCATTTCAGGATTTGGAATTTTAAGTCTGAACCAGAGACAATTCCACATGAATAAAAAGCAAAGGCTCCAGGGCTGCCATTGAGCTGTACCCTGACCTTTGTCCATTTCATCTTTAAGTAGTGTTTCTCAAGCTGCCCTGAAGTAGTAGGAAGAGGGAGTTCGAAGTCTGGGATCCTGACTTGAGCCCTAGCGTTCTACTGAGTGGGTGACTTTGACCAAGATTTTTAATTTCTCTGAGCATGTCTTTTCATTCATAAAGCAAGAATGACAGTCGCATAAATTCTCATGAAGAACAAAAGTCATGGAAGGCTCTGGACAACTGGTCATATAGGCCCTATTCTTGCCCTTTCCAATTTGACATATCTTCTATTATTTTTCTTCCAGTTACCAAAGGAGTTTCCTTCCTATGCAAAGACGGTTTGGAGGTATCTTTTCTCATAGCCTCAGAACATCTTGATCAGTCATCCCTGCCACGCCTTTAACAAAGCTCTGTCTGTAAGCAGGATCAGCTCTCTCCCTTGTTTAGATCATACCTTAACCCCATACTAACCTCTAATAGCTTGTCTTTCCTCCAGCTTCTGTACATAGTAACCCCCCATTTCTACTGCCTGACCCTTTTCATCTCTTTAATCCCTAAAGTCAGGTATCAGATGCCTCTTTTCATTCCCACAAACGCTATTCTGAAACTTTTTGCTAAGTTCACTGTGCCCTATTCAAATCCAGTGGGCATTTTTGAGTCTTTCAAGATGTTTCATCCTGTCTGGATGTTCCTATAAAATCTCTAAAAAGTACAAGTCTGATCTTCTACTCCACGTGACAGTAGTCTTCAAACATTTTTATTTCAGGACTCTATACTCTTAATATTACCAACGGCCTTTCTTTTGTACAGGTGGATCTATCTATCAAAATTTACCCACTGAAAATTAAAACTGAAAAAGTATACTTATTACTTTAAGAAAACAAATCCAGGGCCGGTTGAGATGGCTCAGCGGCATAAGCGCCTGCCTGGCAAGCGTGAGGTCCTGAGGTCAACCCCTGGTACCCACAAAAAAAAAAAAAAAGAAAAAAAGAAAACAAATCCATTACATATTAACACAATTTTCCAAAATGAAATAAATTAGGGGAAAGTTATTGAGAGTTTTATAAATCTCTTTTAATATCTGGCTTAACACAAGATGGCTGGATTTTCTTATTTGATTCTGTAATTTGTTGCCATGTATTGTTCTGGTCTAGGTATAGGAAGAAAATTCAGTCTCAGATAAGCAGGTAGAAAAGGAGGAATATTTTAACAGCTTTTTCAAATAACTGACATTATTCCTCTTTGATACTACACCAAAACTCAAGTGCAGAGTTTTTTTGGGAGGTGGGGGGTAATTAGGGATTGCACCCAGGGCCTTTGCACTGAGCTACATTCTCAGCCCCTTTTATTTTCAAGACAAGTCTCACGAAGTCACTAAATTGCCCAAACTTGCGATCCTCCTGCCTTTGCCTCCCAGAGCTCAGGGATTACATGAGCCACTGCACCTGGCTCAACTTCTTAAAGGTTAGTTGCAGCACAGAATCTGAAACCATTAAAGATGTACTCTTCATAAGCTGTTACATTAAAATGTATTAGTCTTCCTTGCACTATGGACAGATCTCTGAATGTATAATATATATTATAGTTATTTGACAAGTAGTGGTTCACTGAGTTATGTACATATTTGCAAATTCTGACACACAAATGTCACCACTACTTATCTTTAAGTTACTGGAGAAGGTATCAAGCTTATGTGGTGGCAGATAAACATTTTCCAAAACTGTAATTTCTTCAATGCTCAACATTTTTTTTTTTTTTTAATGTGGGTATGGGGAGTCGACCTCAGGACCTCGCACTTGCCAGCAAGCGCTTGTGCTGCTGAGCGATATCACCAGCCCCTCAATGCTCAACTTTTACCCCTGACAAAAATACTGTCAGTCATTTTTTATGAAGTAACTGGCTTATTTTATTCATTTTTAGAAAACTAGCTGCCAAATACCCGAAGTTGAATAAGCACAGTTTTCCAGTTGTTCTTTAAAGAAAAGGTATTTCATGAAAAAAAGCAGCTTACTCTTCTTGAAACTCAATCACATAAACACTTTTTCTTTGACAATCCCATTTGTCACACAGAATATTAAACACATACACTCAAGGCTTGAAGTTTAATAAAATTAATTTGTACTGCTTCCTCAAGGACACTTGTAAGTGAAACTGTTTTGGGGAGGAATGTGTAGCAGGAAGGATACAATGACTGCTACTATAGCTTAATGGCACTGCCTTGATTCTTGCTAAGGTGGCAGAAGTTTCACCCACCCCCATCCTTTTGTGTTATCAATGCAAATGGCAACAGTCTAAAAATGCAACTGTTATCTTAGAATTATTAAAATAGTTTTGACTTCATGGTCTTGAGGATTTGGGGGCCCTTCAGGGCCCCAAAGATACAGCTTTGAGAACTGCTGTAAAGGCAAAGCTCCTCAGCTGTAACAAATTAAAAAGATATCTTCACAGTCTGGCTTCCACTTAGTGACCAAGTTAGATTCCTGCTACTTCTGTTTTAACTGTGGGATATATACATGCAGTGAAGGATGCTAGTCATAGGCACACACTTGATCCATTTCACATATTTGTATACACCTGAGTAACTATCATACACATCAAGATACATAACTTTTCTACACTCCGTAGGTTCCCCTGTGGCCTTTCCCTCTCTATGCTCTCACATACAGGGTGTACTTTCAGACTTCTATGTTCACCTATTAGTTTTGCCTATTTTTAAATGTCTTACAAACACAACCATGTAACATGTACTCTCTGGTCTGGTTTTTCCCCCCGTTTTGTATATTTTTACACTACAGGGCAGTCCTGTAGCTTATTACTGTGTAGTAGTAATAAGCTACACAGATATAGTTACATCACAACTTACCCACACAACGGCTTATGGGTAAGCAGAAAGGAGTTAAAATAGCAGGCCTGACTACTGTCTTCTGGCTGGCATCTGGGAACTCGGCTTTTGAGCACCCATCATTCCCACTACTGACAAGAATGACTTACTGTACTTAAACTGGATGAACAATATGGTTTATGACAAACACCTGCTGTCCTCCCGAGTCTGGAATTTTGGTACATTCCAGGAAGAAGCTGCCTAGCTGACCGGGCCAAAACAAAAATAACCACACAGCCTGGACACCAAGTTTTTAACAAGCTTTCCTGGCTGACAACATTTTACTTACATGGTCAGTTATGACAGAATTAAATGGTATCCAGTATGGTTCCCCTAGCAAAGGACCCTGAGAAGCTTGAACCCAGTTACCCCCAAACACTGCCTTATACACCTTGTCCCTTTCATGGTTTTTCTCTATCCCTTAGTTTTAATAAATCTTAGCCATGAGTACAATTATATGCTGTCTTATGAATACTCCTAGTGAATCATCTAACTTGGGCATGGTCTTGGGGGATTCTTGACACGTGGGCATTTTCTTTCAGATTCTGAATGTTATGAATAAAAGAGCTGAGAATATTCTTGTGCATACCTTTTTATAGCCTATGTACTAATTTCTCTTTCACATAAGAACACAAGTACAGGGCCAGTGAGATGGCTCAGCGGCATAAGTGCCTGCCTGGCAAGCGTGAGGTCCTGAGTTCGACTCCCGGAACCCACACACGAAAAAAGGGCCAGTGATATCACTCAGCAGCACAGGTGCCTGCTGGCACACGAGGTCCTGAGTTCGACCCCCGGTACCCACAAAAAAAAAAAAAAGAAAAGAAAAGAAAAGAAAAGAAAATATTCATGCAAGGAATACCTGAATTAGTGAACCAGCAATGGGAATGGAGAAAGAATGAAATGATACAGAGCTACAGATGACACCAAGGCAGGATCACATCCAGGATTTGTAGTTATAAACACTGGGAAGAAATTTCCAAAGGAAAGCTACGACCATATACTTACCTAGCATCCTTCTGTAATAAAGCCTCTGCTGAGAAAAAAAACAAAACACCCCAATACTCTCTTGTCCTTAAGAGGGCAAGAGTCTGGAATCTAGTTGGGAAAAATTAAAACTAGGTGAAACGGATAGAATCAGATTAGCTCCAAGAGATGAGAAAAGGGAAAAAAACTGATCTTGCTTTTAGAATTAAAGACCTCAGCAGGGTTTAAAATGTTTCAGATAGATATATGTATTCAATAGCCCAGTAAGAATCATACCACTTGAAAACAACAAAGGGTAAAGCGCTCAACTTAAAACTTGCTAACTAAAGACTAAAACTTGGTTCAGCTATAGGAATCTATGGAACCGAATCCTGTATGAGGGGACAGGAATGATCGAACAGACTGAACCACAGGGAATGTAGTATTGAGGAAGAAAAGCCTCCAAACATCAAGACAAAGAATGATCAGATAAAAAAGCCATGAGGCTGGGTGTATAGCTCAGTGGTAGGAAACTTGCTAAGCCTACTCAAGGATCTAGGTTCAATCCCAAGTAAATCCTCAACTTTCAGATATTTGAGCTACGAACTTTCACAGGTGTACTGTATAAGACTTTGTTGAGAAGTTCACTTTTGAATTCTCCCTGCTCTTTCTGAGTACCTGTCTGTCATCTCTCTTTTCCTCCTTTCCCATTTTCAAATAAATTGTCTTCTTTTAGTTTAAGGAAAAAAAAAAAAAAAAAAAAAGAAGACTCACTTTGTTGGCTCACAAATGAATCTAACTTACGAACAATTCTGCTGGAATGGAACTTCAATTTGAGGAATTATGCACTACCAAAAAAAAAAAAAAAAAAAAAAAGCCACAGAATTTTCTGAACCAAGTAGCAATTTTAAGTAAAATGAGATAATTAGAGACAAACCTAAGAGAGGTCAAGATGTGTGAATTCTAGAAATAACACTAGTCTAGAAATGAAGAAATGTAAATTCTAGTTCTGGCTCAATCAACCATTCACTGTATAAAATTAAAATAATCGTTTTTCATTCTAAGCTTAATTCTCCTTTGTCAACAAAAAGAGGTAGTCACAAAGTATAATCTAGGATCAGTGGCAATTCCAAATTATACCTGAGAGACACATCTCTTAACACTTTTTCAGTTTCAAAACAATTCTAAGATTATAGCTTAAAAAAAAAAAGCCTCAGGAGAAAGGGACATTTCATGAGACAGATGGTGCCATGGTCAGAACGCAGGAGCAGGAGCAGAAAGCCAGAATGCTGAGAGCACAGGTGTTAAGTAGTAAGAGATTAAGTGTTCTGTCAAAAGACACACACACAAAAACCCACCTGCCCTTCAAAGTAACTGCTTTCTTCCAACAAAGGAAAGCTACTCTCACACCTGTATTGAAGACTGCAGGCAGTAGTGCTAAACCCATCTGTATGGTACTCTACTGTTATACCATACTGGCCAAGAATAAAGAAAGCAGTAACAATATTAGTCAAGTTACTCCCTGAATCAACAGTGACCCATTTCTAACACACATATCAATTTTTAGACCTGCCCTTCTGGGGATTCTCCAATTACCTCCAGGGAAGCCAGCACAAAATGCCTTAAAAAATAAACACACAGAGTGCTAACTGACTATAATCTAAAAGGACTTCTCCAACCATACAGGAAAACTTAAAGTGAAGGAGAATTCAGTTTATTCATACGTAAGTGTTGTCCTGAACTACTGATAACAAAGCTTTGCCCCATTTAGTCAGGAACACCTGCATGCACATACCAGAGTTACTTAAAAACACATTATATATTAAGGCGGCAAAATAACCCCTCACAGGAGTCTTTAAATCCCACTAACAAAAGTTACTGGCAATTAAATCTACACTGTGGATTTAACACCCTGAAATTTGGATATTTTTTATGGAGAGTCAGATATTTTTCTACAAAAATGTTAAATAGTATGTACACTATACACACTAGTTTAATCTCTTCAGCTATAATTAAGAAATGACTTATTGTGGAGTCAACATAAAAACTTTCAATCCTTGATATCTGTACTTGCAGAAGAATCTCTCATAGGCAGGTTTAACTAAAAACATGCCGCAACAACGGTACAAAAAATGAAAGAACATTCCTAAAGCTGCAATGTAGGAGGGAAACAGGCAGAGTTAGAAGGATCCAAAAGGCTTAAACACTGAAAGGGTGCAATCAGTGCTTCTTGGTTTTAAATAAAACAAGAGGCCAAATTCTTTATATAACCTCCTCCATCTCAAGCTCTAGGTCTAACCCCCTTCTTACCCCTCTGACCTAGGGTTTTTTTTGAAATTCTTCCCAGAGTAAGTTCAGTTTAGACACTACCCAGGAAAATCAGATTTGCAGACAAGGATGAGATTACTGCAGCTCTTCCATAACACACACACAAAAAATTTGTATTTCATTCCACAATTCTTTTATTGACTCCACCACTAGCTTCTGAAGACAACAGTTTATACATTAATATCTGGGTTTGGTTTATACTCCTGCCCAAATTTCAAGACAAAAGTACAAACCCATTAATTAATTTGCTCTTTAAACAAACAATTTTAGGGAATTGTTATTTAGCCAAAGGACCTGAAACTAATGAATAAGAAAGCTCGTACACACAACACAGCATAAAATATGAAGACACCAGCAGATAGATAACTAAAGTTATCTCATCCCCCCAACCCTACCCCACTGCCCCCTACTGCCCAAATCTGCAAACACTGAACTTATAGCTGACTACCTAGCTGGTAAAGGTTGCTAGAGAAGGATAAGGACAGGTGACAGGCAACATTTCAAAGTTGCTATCTTTCCTATAACTTTTCAGGACTAGGTAAGACAGCTACTCAGCTCATAACTCTACATTCTCACAGAAAAATCTCTTTAGCAAAGGCTTCAAATACACTCTTTACCACTTTTTTGGGGGGTGCTGGGGATCAAACCAATAAACAATTATTAAAATTCTTCCTGCAAATCTAAGAGTCATCTTTATGGGAGTTTTAGCTAAAATAGAAAGTCAGATTCAGTAAGCACTTTTCTACTAATATATGATTCTTAGTTTTATGATTTCAAATTTGCCTTGCCCCAGACAGAAAAAGTTACTGAAATTTTAACTATACTGAAAAAGGAAAAGTCTTTTGTGCAGAGGACTGGAAGGGTCACCCCCACTGTGGGAGGAGCCTGCTTTCTCCAGATTTCTGGCTCTCAGATCAGCTAACTGCTCTGACACACATCATGGAATGACAGACACAGCACATTCCTCCTGCCATCAACCCTGCTGTACTAGTGCTCAGAAGATCCACTGACTTCTACAACACGCGATTCCCACCAATGCATTTACGGTTCACTCTGCCTAGACATGGGACCAGCCACAGCCTTTTCCCCCTACACTATACATTACCAATTAACCCCTCTGACACACCAGAATACACATAATGTAACAAACTGGGCTCTGACACCAGAAGGACCCAGCACCTGATTCCATCACTTAATAGTCTCACGTCTCAATCTCTGAGCCAGTTTCCTCATCTGTAAAACAGGAGGAAATCTAATGTCTTAAGACAGATCCCAAACTAGCTATCAGGTTGAATCCAGTATTACAGAAATATTACATTTGGCCTATATTGTTTTTTACATTTTAAAATTTTGCTATATTTAAAAGTCAGGGTATTTATCAAAATACGGACTGCCAGCTTGACTAGGGAAAAAGTCAAAGATTCATCAAACCCAGGCCCACTTTTTTTTTTTTTTTTTTTTTTTTGCTTCACAACAATGGCTGCTCCCTTTAGAGAGGCCATTAAGAAAAGTACAACTCCCTAAGTCAGCAGGGGTTATACTCTTCCTTCACTCATTTATGTTACCTCAGGCACCAGCAGAATTCGGGTTTGCAACCTATTTTAAGGATTAAACATAAAACTAATAGTTGTGCTCAGTAAAAATGCTTACTGGAGCGGCCACTGTCATCAGCTCATTTGTTATTAAGTTTGGTGTTCAGCCTGGAGTCTAGAACTTTATCAGCGCCGTCTTCTGTCTCATGAACACTGTCCTGTATGCCACAGTAAAAAGCAAAGACCCCCGAGGCTTTCCTAACTGCAAATGTTCCCAAGATCATTCACCACATTAACTCCCTAACCTCCAGTCTGCTGTCCAGGCTGGCACAACCTCCCTTCCACACCTGAGTCTCGGCAGACAAAAGGAGGGGGAAGACAAGTATTTTCATATGAGAGAGGCTGAGTTTATTACCTATATATATAAAGGTAGCAAACTGTCAATTCACCGTTTTTCCAGTGCTGGGAATTGAACCCAGGGCCTCCCCGCAGTGAGCAGCACCCCCCACCCTCGAGACAAATCCTCATAAAGTCAGCAACTCTCCAGGCTGGGGTCGAATTCGTGCTCCTCCTGCCTCAGTTTCCCAGAATGCTCCACCACAACGTCTGCAGCATTCACCACCAGGCCAAGTTTAAATTGAATCACTCTCACACTCGCAAAGCAACGTGCTCTGGGAGTAAAGTTTCTCTCAGCAAACTACATGAGGAAGGAAAAGCGACCAGCATGAGCCCTGCGCGCTCCTGTCCTAGGGGCTCCCCGCAGCAGAACGTCCACCCCGTCCGGCAACGAGAAAAGCAAACGATCCAGGAAAACCACCACCGATTCATATTTCCCGGGTTTTGTTCTGCCTGTCCGGACGGACTTTTACTTCCTAACACCTGACCGTAGGCGAGCCAGCCGCTCGGCGCTACCCATCCCGCCGCCGCGTCCAGCCGGGGCGGCAGGAGCAACGCGCGCGCCCGCCGCGCTCCAAGCCCGCGCCAGACGCGAGCCCGTCCCGGGCACCGCCCCGCGGTCTGCAGCCGCGGCTAGCGGCCGGGGGTCCCGCGCCCGCCATCTGCACTCAGGGCCAAGACGGGGCGCGGACACGCTTTCTGGGGTCTGCGAGGCCCTCGTCGGTGGGACTCGGGGACACCCACGCGGAGGAGAAGCCCTGACCCCAAGGACCGGTGAGGGCCACTCCTGCCTGCGTCCCACTGGCCCGGGTCTCCCAACTCGCCCTTCTTCACTCGCCGCCTTTGCGCACCTCACCGCTGCCCCGGCTGAGGAAAATGCCGGCACGACGACGCTGGGGCCACATGCATGCGTCTCACCGGGTCACACCAGCCAGCCTAGGGGGCTCCACACCCGCGCCACCTCACGGGCCCTCCTCCGCCCGCGCCCGAACCCACCTCAAAGCCGCGGGACCACGGGGTTCGACGCCCAGGCGCGTGCAACCCCGGGACTCGGGCTGTCGCGCCACTCGGACGTGTGAAGCCACGTGACCTCCCGGCCTGGAAGGCGTGCTGCACGAGGCCCAAGTCCTCCACCTTAAAGGGGCCGCGCTCGCGCCTTCGCTGCGCTCTCCACAGAACGCAGGCCCAGCTGTAAGGGTTTTTGCCGCCAGGAGCCCCGCTCCACAGGGTGTGAACAAGACTCGCGGCTGGGGTGAGCCTCGGGTCTCACGTGCGATGGCTGCACGAGTAGGCTGGGGGTGCTGTCCTGGGCTCTCTTCCACTTGGTCCGCACCTGTCTGCCCGGACGCTCGAGACCACCCGGAGTCGCCTACTCCGTTCCGGAGCCGCGGTGCCTTTAAGCCAAAGGCCCTGAGTCACGCGGAGACTCCCCGCCCCCTGCCGCCGCACACCCTTCCACGAGGCTCCACGGCCGCGGGCACGTGACCGTGCCCCGCCCGGGACGCGCGCGGAGAGGGGCGGGGAGGACGCGCCGGGGCCGAAGAGGGGGCGCGCGGACCGTTAGCTGTGGTGACGGAACCGGCCCGGCCCGGTGGCGGGCGGCTCTTACCGGTGGGAACGCCATGGGGCCGGGCCCTGCCAGGCTGATTGATTGACGGGCCAGCGGGCGGCGCGGGCAGGGACGCGCACGTACACGGCTCTGTTTCTGCAGCGGGCCGCGCGCAGCGCCGTGCCGGCGGCTTATAAAGCCTGGAGCCGCCCCCGCCGGATGAGGGGCACCTGTGCCGCCAGCCCCGCCTCACCCCCCGGCCGGCCGGGTTCCGCCGCCAGCCCGGCCGGGACGCGAAGCGAAGGTCCCGACCTGAGCGCGCTCTCTCGCCGCGGGCCTCAGTTTTCCCCCAGGGAACGGGGCGTGGTTGACGAACCTCGGCGGCGGCATGCTTTGTCCGAGAGCCGGGGACGCGTGCCCCCTTCTCCTGAGGTGGCCTCGGGTGACAGCCGGCCTCGCCCTCTGCCAGATCTGCCCCGGCTCTGGGGGGCGGGTCGGCGGCAGGGGTTTCAGAAAGCTGCAGACACCTGGGGGCCGCCTCCGACGACTCGCCGGCCTCGGAAGGGAAGCTTTGCACAGGTGGGGAACGGGGGAAGCCCGGGTCCGGGGAGGACAGGCGCCCTGGGCTGCAGCGGACCGGAAGCCCCGGCGGCACAGAGGCGGGGACGGCATTCCAGGCGGGGAGCCGAGCGGGCGGGCTGCAGGATCTGCCCGGGACGGAGAAGTTGCGCTTTTGCGAAGGGCCTTTATTCTGTAGCGAGCTGGGAGCTATGGTGAATTGTGAACGGGTTGGCAGTTGTCGGGGCTCTTAAGCAGGTGTTACTGGAGTCCGAGCGTGTAATCACAGCACCCTGGGAGGCTGAGGCAGGAGGATCGAAAGTTCAAACACTGTCAGGGAAATTTAGTGACTCAAAAAGCAAAATAAAGGGGTGGGGCTGTAGCTCAGTGGGAAGATCTTGGGTTCAAGTCCATTGGGGGGGCGAAAATGGGGGATCGGAGTGTTTTGAGCGTAAAGTATTCCATGTGGTACACTGTTTATTAAACACTTGCTGTGCTCAAGGGGCCTCTTGGCAGTTGGGGAACATGGGCATCGCCACCTTCCTGGCAGGCTGATGAGGCTGCCCTGGATCTCATGGCCGAGGAGGGGCGCAGGTAAGTAGGCTGCTTTCTTCCCAGGCTGATGGGCGAAAAGTCTGTGGCGTATCTCATGTTTCAGGATTAGTAGGGGAGAAGACAGGGAGCATAAGGACAGATGCTGAAGTCCAGATGGGGCCAAGTGGCAGGATTGGCCAGTCTCCACCCACCTTGGGTCCTGCAGGGGGAGCTTCCCCGGGGTTGCTGAGGTTAAGGATACAGAGGATGAGGACTGCAGGGCCAGGTGAGCAGCTACCTAGGGAGCCTCCCTCCTGGCGCCTCTCTGCTCTCATCCTAGCTGGTAGCAGCAGAGGAGCATGATGTATCTCACTTGGGCTCTTGGGGTGCCACACCCAGATGCTGTTCCATAACATGCAAGCCAAGTTCCTCCATTAGGAAGGAGGACCTAGCCAAGCTGTATGTTCCCAGAAAAGCTATTTTCGAATAGCTAAAAGATATTTTCCAATGTGCAGTCATTAATGTGAACTTAAGTCCAGGGGCCCCATGTGGCTGCCAGTTTGTGATCCCTTATAACTGATCCTCCCTGACCCAAAATCTAGGAGTTTAACCTGAGCTGGTGCAGTAGCACACACCTGTAATCCCAGCACTTGAGAGGCTGAGGCAGGAAGATTGCAAGCTTGAGACTGGGGGGGGGGGCGAGGTTGGCATGTAACTCACGAACTCCCAGTTGGATGCCTCAGTACTGGGAGCAGGTGGGGATCTGAGACTGGGAATGGGTGTCTTGGAGTCCTTTCCTATTTCAGAGCTTCCTATCTGTAGGAAAGGCAATGCATCTTTCAGGTGACCTGGACCAGGAGTCTTGGCTGCCTGAAATCTCTCTCCCTACACTTTCTGGGGCAGGTAACAATGAGTCATCTTCACTAGTACTCACTGTGTGCTTAGCATAGTTCCAAGTGCTTTACCTGTGGTACCTCATACTGCAGACCAGAAAACTGAAGCTCAAAAATAATAACTTGCCCAAGGACCCCTAGCCAGCAGCAACAGAGTAGGGACACAAACCCTACTCTGGGTTCATAACCTGAGAAGAGACCTACCAGCACTTCCCTGTGTGGGCCAGAGTTCTCCAAGTCCAGATACAGGGTGGCCCCAGGTGTGGCAAGTCCTTGCCCCCTGCCCACACTCGGTTAGGCCTTTGGGTCATATAGGAAGGACAGTGGCTAGACTGGAAGGTGTCCGCCATCCATGGGGCAGGGGTGTAGATATTAAATGACTTGGTCCATCCCCCACAGCTGCACTGGCAGAAGCAGTGGGAACAAACGGGTGGCATTATCCATTCTCTCAGCATCCTTTGAGCTCAGCCATGCCTGGCACCATCTCTGCAGTCAAGCCCCAGATTGACAATGCAGGGTTTAAGTATAACTGTAGTTGGCTGGATTGTTTTACATACATGCCACAGAAGAACGGAAGGGACCCTATAGGTTTCTTTTGTTTTTGAGATGCTGGGAATGGAACCCAGGGCCTCACACATGCTAGACAAGCACTGCACCACTGAACTATATCCCCAGCACACAACCCATAGTTTTTTACATGCTCAAGTGTTCAGTGCTTCCACAGCAGGCAGAGATCTGAAAGAAGGAAATGGTTAGAAGAAAGTGATTTCCCCATTGCAGAAGGGTTCACTGAGAAGCTCAAGACCACAAGGGAAAGTGACAGTCTGCTCAAGTCTCACCAAGCCTGTGCAGAAGAAACCATGTTTGTTTTTCCATGTCCTTTTAACTAGAATAAAAAACAGTGGGTCAGCCCCACTTTCATCATACACAAATGTAAATCTACTATGGATTAAAGATGTGAAAAGCTTTGCTTGATTTTTTTGAATATAGAACATTTTTATTACCTCAGCATGTGGATGAATTTTGTTTTGTTTTTGTGGGTACCAGGGGTCGACCTCAGGACCTCACGCGCCGGTAGGTGCCCAGGCTGCTGAGCGATATCACTGGCCCGTTTTTTGTATGCGGGTACCAGGAGTTGAACTCAGGACCCCGCGCTCACTAGGCAGACACTTACGCCGCTGAGCTATCTCACAGGCCCTGAATTTTGGAAACTAAAAACAATAACAGGATATAAAGGAAGATGTTAAATTTGACCACACTGGAATTTAAAATTTTAGTTTATTAAATACTATTGGCAAGGCATTAGATATTTGCAATACACGTAATCTGCAAAGATCTAGTTTTGGATATCTCTGAGTGCTGGGGTTTCTGTCAAATGTGAAAAATAAAAGCACACCTATAATCCCAGCTACTCAGCAAGCCAAAGCAGGATTTTGAGTTTGAGGCCAGCCTGGGCTACATAATGAGAACCTCTCTCAAAAAAAGTACAGTGCACAGAGTACACACATCTTAAGTGTGCAGTTCAGTGACTTCTTACCTACATACACATAGATAGATACACTCAGGTAGTCACCATTCACATCCAGACACAGCTGCTCTCCACCCCATGGGCTCCGTCATGCCCTCCCCCGACCTCCGCCCTGAGGTGATGGTCATTGCTACTGCTTTTGTCATAAATGTCTTGCCTGTTCTGAACTTCATGTAAGTGCTAGCTTCTTGTACTCAACATATCTGTTCTCAGTATATCCATCCATGCTGCATGTAGCTTGGTCCTTTTGTTCCCGTGTGATATTTCACAGTGTTGATATACCATAACTGATTTCTCCACTTGTGTGGATTGGAACTTAGATTATTCCCAGATTGGGGACTATTATGAATGAAGCTGCTATAAATATCCTTGATGTGAAGTACTCTGGTGGATAATTTGACATTATCTAGTTAAATTGAAAAAGTATATATGACCCACCAATTCCACTCCAAGGAAAGTAGGTAGAAACTATGACACGTTAAAAAAGCACAACTAAAAAAGGCCATAGCTGTTTTGTTTATACTTACAAAAACAAAATAACCTTAAATGTCCACCAGTAGGAGAATGAATGAATGGCGGAGTCACACAATGGGAAATATATATATGTAAAATCAGGCCATAAGTAAATGGAATAAAGATCAGTATGACAGTATTGAATTTAAAAAAGCAAGATGCAGGAGAATACATATTCTAAGATGCCACTGATAGAAAATTTTAAAACATGCAGTTCATTCTTCTCACAAAGTACAATACTATATATTATTTAGGAACGTATCTGTATGTACTTAAAACCAGCAGAAAATGTGTATGGCATTGGTAAATAAAAAATCCAGAATGATTTACTTCAGGTGGAAGGGGAAAGCTTGTGAAATGGGCAGAGGGTCAAGTCAATGGACATGCTTTAGTTTTAAGTTGTGTGATCAGTGCACAGGTTTTTTTTTTTTAATTTAAGGTACTGCGGATTAAATGTAGGGTCTTCATACTTAGCTACATTCCCAACCCTTTTAAAAATTATTTATTTATTTTTTTTTGTGGGTACCGGGGGGTCGACCTCAGGACCTCGCGTGCCAGCAGGCACCCGTGTCGCTGAGCGATATCACCGGCCCCTTTTTCGTATGTGGGTTCCGGGAGTCGAACTCGGGCCCTCGCGCTTGCCGGGCAGGCGCTTAAGCCGCTGAGCCATCTCACCGGCCCTAAAAATTATTTTTGAGACAGGATCTAAGCCGTTAAATTGCCAGGCTGGGCTCTAAATTGGGATCTTACTGCCTCAGTCTCCCAGAGTGCTGGGATTACAGGTGTGCACTATCCTGCCCAGCTTCTATTTTACTCTTTAAACTTACACTTTTTTTTTTTTTTTTTGGCAGTGTTGGGGATTGAAACCTAGCTCGAGCGTGCTTGGCATGCACTGTACCACTGAGCTACATCCCCAGTCCTTTTTATATTTTATTTTTTACCTTGAAATAATCTTGCTAAGTTGCTCAGGCTGGTCTTGAACTTGCTGTCCTCCTGCCACAGCCTCCCAAGTAGCTTGGACTCTAAGCATGCAGCACCATGCCCAGCTTTTTGTGTTTTGTTGAGACAGGGTCTAACTATGTTGCCCAGGCTGATCTGGAATTCCCAGACTCATACAATCCTCCTGTTTCAGCTGGGACCACAGGCATGGGCCACCACACTCTGGTTTAGAACTTTTTAAAGAGACAAGGAATGGGAGTAATTAAAGGCAATAAAATGCTGGTGAATGACATTTGGCTAGGAGAGGGAAAAGTGGTTTGTACAGTAGGTCCCTGACTTGCAAACTTTCACCGGTATACTGTGTAAGACTCACTTTGTTGGATTATGAACGAATCCAACTTACAAATGTTCTCCCAGAATGGACCTCATTCGTAGGTCAGGGACTTACTGTATTCGCCCATTTCCCTGGCAGAAATATTTCCCACTATGGCTGACTTCAAACTATCAATCTGATATCACCGGGCTCACACAATCCCTGAAGGTTACTAACAGGCGACCTCCTGAGCCAGAAAGGAGCCACTCAGACGCTGACTGCAACTGCACCATGTGCTGCAGGCTGGAGGCTCAGGCTTTGGGGACTTGGGAGCACCCAGGAGCCAGGTAAAAAGCTGGATCATATTAATTCCTTATTGCTGTTAAGTTACCCCTAACACTAAGCAGCTTGAAACAACAAATGTTTGTTATGTCACAATTTCTGAGGACCAGGAATCTAAGAATGGTTTATTAGCTGGTGGGTTGGACTCAGAATCTTTCATGAGGTTGTACTCAAGTCAGCAGAACTAGAGACATTTGAAGATTTCCTTAGGGCAGGAGAACCTGAATCCAAGCTCACTCAGTGGGGTGCTGGCAAAAGCTTCCATTCCTTGTCATGTGGCCTTCACCACTGGTCTAAGACATGACAGCTGGTTTTCTCCAGAGGAAATGATCAGAGAGTGCGAGAGAGAAAGACTGAGATGGAAATGCAATGCCTTTTATTACCTAGTCTCAGAATACCTGTTATTCACACACCCCAACCCTGATGAAATGTGAGAGGAATGACACAGGGTGTCATAACCAGGAAGCTGGGATCGATGGCCCATCTGGGAGGTTGGCTACACACATAACCACCAGAGGTGAGTGTGGAATAAAGGCCTATGAGGAATCTCTAGTGGTCCTTGTTTACGTTTCTAAGAGTATCACCTTGGTGCTGATGCAGAGGCATTCAAGTGGCCTTCAGCTGGTGGGCCAGTTCCATCTGAGAACCTGCAGTGACAAAAACAGTAATCCAAGAGAGACTTGGGGTGCCAGGGCTCCTCAGGAATGCACAGCTGCGGCTGCTGTCTGAGGCCACAGAGCCCAGCAAGTCCCCAAAGCCACAGGAAGGGCTGGCCCCTGACCCTGGCTTTGTTCTCTTTCCCTCTAAAGAGAGCCACACCTGCCTCACCTCGGCTTTCCTGTGGGCAGACTGGCCCAGGGATGCTTACGTGACAGGGCTACGGGAAGGCATGGCCATGGATCTAGAGCCTTGGTTAGGCTCAGGAGGATCAGAAGCTGGCCCACCATATCTCAAGCTATCCCTGGAGTATGTTCCTTTAACACGGTCAGTCAGAATGTTCTGTGGGAAAAGCATTCCAAGGTCAGAACCAAGCTTGGGCAACACTATGTGCTATGCCTCCACTGTGGGTGGAGGGGTGTTCATGATGCATAGTAGTAAGTGCTCTGAGGAGGCCTGTGGGAAATCCATGACTCCTAACATAACACCTCTTACATCTGTTATTTCAGCCTCTTTCCTCACCAGAAAAGTCTTCAGGGATGCCCATCAGGTTTGTTGTAGGCATGGATACTAATCCCTACTACTCAAGTGTGTGGAGCAGCAGCATGTGCTGCCTCTTCAAAATGCAGACTCTCAGCCCACCAGGGACCCACCGATCAGAATCTGCATGTTAAGAGGATCCCCCCAACACACACAACTGATGCAGGGTTCTTCCCCTCTAAGGTAGCTGGGTCGTCCCCCCAGCTGGGTGGGGCCCCCAGGCTCTGCATCCAGGTGGAATTGACATGCTTTGAACTACACACTGCACCTTGAACTGCTGTGTCTGAGGAATTCTCCATAGGCTGAGTCCCTTCTTCCCAAGGGCCCACAAAAGGAACCCAGGGGCACTGCCCACCATGGAAGAAGACTTGCTTCTGCAGGAGCTTATAAAAAGGACTGAGGAGTTCTGGCTTGGTCTCCTGGCCCTGCCCCATGTCTCAGAGATACCTTCAGACTCCTTACCAGAGATGTCACTGTGGGGATCCAGCCTCCCCTTGCTCCCTCCCCTTGTAAGGTCATATGGGCCAAACACAGCTATCCTTAGCAGCTCAGCCCCAGACTCATTCAGAAGGACAGGTGAGTCAATATCTAGGGGGAGGATGTTTTATTGAGATTTTGCAACATAAATAGCTACAGAATGCTTGGAAGGTCGAAGGGAGTAACTGCTGTCTCCCTTGCACAAGTCACTCAGGAGTGGAGGGGGGCTGGTAAACACTAATGAGGGGACCTCCTATCCAGATGCTAACTGGCATGGGGACGCTGACAGGAGGGGCAGGGTGTGACAGTCTAGATGTCCTAGGGGAGGGACAGTCAAGGACCAAAGAGGTCACAGCATCACAGCATTTGAGAGTCACTGGGTCAGAGCCTGGATCACATCCTTCACCAGCATGGTGCCAATCACCATCTTCTCGCTGTTGACTGTCACCTGGGCAGCACCAGCTGGCCGGACATCCAGAGTCAGCAAGACCAGGCTCCCGCTGGTCAGTGTCCTCCCTGCAAACCTGAGGTGGCCAGAGAGGGATTTGGAAAGGGCTCAGCCCCTGGGGGCCAGCACCATCCTTCCAGCCAGACCCTGCAAGTGCAAGTACCTGTACTCATCAGATGTCCCACAAGGCACACGGCCCAGGTTGGCAGTGGCGGTCACTTTCTGCACCACAGTGTGATCACTCCGACAGGTGTCTGGCAGCATGAGTTTCTCAGTGATCTCATTCATGCCTGTCAGCTTTCCTGCGGACAAAGGTCGTGGTGAGAGCAGAGGTGGCGGTGGCAGAAAGGTCGGCCCTGCATCTGCTTGCCAAACACCCTCCTCAGGTTCTTCCAGCCTGGGATCCAGGCAGCCAGGGTCCCCTCCTTGGCCTTGGAGAAGGGCATTTCCCTCACAGACCTGCCTCAGGCTTTGTCCATGACACTGATCAGGGACTGATTTGGTACTTTCCACTGGCAGACATCGGGCCACCATCCCCTTAGGAGTGGCCAGTGGACCTAGGACCCAGACAGTTCTTGGAGGTGCCCCATGCCTTTTGGTCTTTGCTGGATGGCCTCCAACCCAGGCCAGCGCCTTCCCAGCCCCTGCAGGTTGAGCCCTATGCAAAGGTCACAGTGGCTTCTGGGCTCACAGTTGGGCTCCCAACTGTACCTCCACAGAAGCAGCCCCCGAAGCCCCAGGCCCTCATGGCACCCCAGAGCCACTCAGCACACATGCTGACCTCTGTTCCATGCACAAGCTCCAGGCAACCTGAGCGATGCCACCCTCTGCCCTCCTGTCCCCACCAGCCTTCTCCTCCTCAGCCTCTCTCCTCCCTTGGCCACTTCCCCTTCTCCTTCAGAAAGCTGACATCTCTCCCCCCCATCCTTCCAGCCCCACTGGTCTTGGCTGGTAGCATCTGTACCATCTGTCTGCCCATGTTCATGTCTCTGTTTCTAAAAAATCCCTTTCTAGAAGGGAGATCCTTCATCATGCAAAGCTTGGTCTTCCTCATTCGTGGCCAAAGTCCACCAAAGGGGACTCCATCTCCTCACACCCTGGTCTCCTTCAACCCCTACAGCCAACCAATGCTCCTCCTCTTGCACTGGCCTGCTCTCTGTTGGATGGCAGTGGCCTCCTACATGCTGGGTCCAAAGGCCTTGGGCCACCATGGCCTGCAGGCCACCTGAAAGCACCCTTCTGCCTCACCAATGCTCCTGTTCTCACCTCTCTCTGCTCCTGCTCATATCACCCTCTTTTCCTATGCAGAATGCAGGTTCTCCTGGAGGCTCTGTCCTTGGCTTCTTGCCCCACTCCCCAACTCTCTCAGCCACCCTCCCAGCTTGCACTCCCACTCATGACTCCCGCCTTCCTGGGCACAGACACGCGGGTGCCTCCTCGTGAGCATCCTAAGTGAACTTCAAAGCTCCCAGAAGTAGCCATGGCCTTCCCTCCTCCCTAGTCCAGCCCACTCTTTCTTCCAGATCAGGGGTTTGACAAATTACAGCCTGCAGGCCAAAGCCAGCCCATCTGTCTGGCCCCCACCATGGCTTTGATATGAAGTATTGGGGAAAAATCAAAAGAAAATAAATATATCATAATACATGGAAATTAAATGAAATTTCAGTTTCTATTAATAAGATTTAGGATTATGTTCCAGCATCTCACTGAACGTCTCAGCCATGCTCATTCATTTGCATGTCATCTGTGGCTGTTTTTATGTTACAGCAGCAAAGCTAAGTAGCTGCAACAGAGACCATGTGTCCTTCAGAGCCTAAAACATGCATTTTATGACCCATTACAGAAAAAAATGCACCAAACCCTGGACTAAATAAAGGGCACCATACCTCTCCCTACCACCCAAACCAGACATATCGAGTCAGTTTATCTACCACCCTCTCTTCTGCTCAGAGCAACTGTCCATGGCTCTCTTCCTCCTGATACTTCTCCCCCACCCCAGGCCTTCCATCTCCCCACCCTGCTCTGCTGTCACCTGTCTGTCTCCTATCAGATCTGCTGCAAGAGCTGGGTGAGTAATCACAGAATTTAGCCTGAGGTCGCACACCCAGTGAGTGGCAAGCTAAGAAAACCAGGGTTTGTGAAGCCTGTATTTCCTTCCTTGTGCAGCTCCCTCTTCTTCACACTCCCAATCCCAACTGTGAGCATTGCCAGGTTCCCCTTTCTGAAGCAGAGGATGGAAACTGCTGCTTCCTTCAATGATTCCTCCACTGCTGGAAAATGGACCCTCTAAGCCCTCATCCCTCTAACGATGGTGCCTGACACAACAATCTCTACGACCTCTCCCAGCTCTGAAATGTCTAATTCCAAAATGCTGATTTGGAATTTAATTCCGAAATGCTAGTGGAACTGAGGTCCTGTAGCATGGCATACAGGCTGCTAAAACTGTGACCAACATAATGCTTTTTCAGCTTTGCTCTGACTACTCCCCTGTGTTCGGGACTCCTGTGCCCCGAACACTAAGCTGCTCCCAACTCTGCACCACTGCATGTGCTGTTTCCCCAGCTGGAACACGGGCCTAAACTTCTGTTTGTTTTTTGAGACAGGGTATCACTATGTAGTTCAACCTGGCCTTGAACTCAGTATGTAGCTAAGCTTTTTTTCAATCCCCTAGTATTGGGGATTGAACCCAGGGCCTTTGTACTGAGCTACATCCACAACCCTTTTTAAATTTTTGAGACAGGGTCTTGCTAAGTTGCCCAGGCTGGACTTGAACTTGTGATCCTCCTGCCTCAGCCTCCCAGAGTTCTGGGGTTACAGGCATGTGCCGCCATACCTGGAAAGCCTAGACTTTTTTGCTTGGCAGAGCCCAAACTCCCTCTGAAAGCTCACCAGAATGTCCCAGGCTCTGCACAGGCTTTCCTGGAGGCACAGACTACAAGGCCTCCCTCTATCTGGAAGAGCCAGGGTTCCAACCCCGCCCTGCACAGCAAGCTTAGGGAGCACTCACCCTGTTCCTTCTTGAACTCATTCTCACTCATGAACACAGGGGCCATCAGCTCCCCAACAGGAGGCTGAATAGAGACATAGAACTGCCGAGTCTGGGTGCTGGCAAGGGTGGAAGGAGACGGAGGGAAGGAGTGAGACCAGGATCTCCCCTCACCCAGCCCTCTCGGCCAAAGGCAGGGCATAGAGACAGCAGGCCACGAGTGCAGACCTGAGCCTTGACATGGCTGCTAGGCTACCAGCCCTGCCACCCCCCCACCCACCCTCTGTTCCTTTCACCCTGCCACCCCACCGCGAGCTGCACACATACCACAGCTGGAAGTTGGCTGCCTGGGTTGAGTCGCAGAAATTGATGCCCATTACAGCAGTGGCAGATTCTCCAGGTGCCAGCAACTCTGAAGTTATGTGAGGTAGGGGAGATAGGATACCATCACCCAAGAGGCCTGGAACCAGGCTGGCCTCATTCTCCCTGATGGAGCTGACCGCCCTCCATGGAACCCTGCTTTCTGGGCCCCTGGAGATGGCTTCTCACTCTTTCCTACATCTAAACACCTTCCCTCACCCCACTTAGGCCTGAAACAGCCAAGACCCTAAGCTTCTGCTGCAGGTACCTTCCACCCTGAAGTGAACTTGCTTCCTTCCTCCTCTGCCTTAGATAAGGGCATGGATCATGTTAGGTGCCACGCCTGTGCCCCTGACTTGGCTCAAAGTGACTGCGAGCAACCACAGAAAGACTGACTCTGCCCAGGAGCCACCACCTCCATCCCATCCAAGGCCCTTCTGTACCTATTTCAGGAAACTCTTGGATGCTGATGCCTGCAGGCAGTTTAGGGGTGCCCACATGCAGGCCTTTGATGGGGGTCTCAGAGCTGTTGGAGAAGTAGATGTGCACAGACACCATGTGGGGGTCCCCGGAGAAAGGCTGGCGGCTGAAGGCATAGTCCACAGCCAGCCCCTCGCCAGCTACCTGGTGCAGCAGCTCCTGCCTCCCCATGCCCGGCACTGGGCTCAGCAGCTGGTGTGGAGGAGGAGGCCACATGCAGACATGAGAGGAGGGGACGGGTGGCCCAGCCTCGCTCCCACCCAGGACCATCCTGCCAGTGGGACTCAAAGTCATCCTTCAACCACACCTCCCCACACATCCAAAGCCAGATCATAGGACGTGGCACAGAGATGTGACCCTGTCCCACCCCTGTCCCTTCCCTGTCCCACTCACAGAGGGCACCAGAGAGGAGTCTGTGAGTGTCAGGCCCTCCAGGTCAGTAGCCAGACTGGTGGACACAACCGTGGGAGGAGACACAGGCTGGACACTGGGAGGGGTGACTGCAGCAGGAGGTAAGGAAGACTGCAATTAGGGAGGGGCAGATGAAGTTGGCTTGCACGCTGGAAGCCCAGGGCTCAGGGAGCAAACATTCAGCACCATGGACAGCGAAGCGCATGGAGGCGGGAGGCCACTTTGAAACACACGCCTAGGGAACCTGACCCAGCACCTGGAACATCTCCAGGCCTCCTTCCCCTGCCACCTCCCCAGGCAACTCACAGTCTTCCAGGTCCAGCAGGGAGACCTCCTTGGCTCCAAGGCCACTCTTGCTGCTGGGAGGCTGAAAGGGCAAAGTGGGCCGTGAGTACGTGCAGGGCTGCAGCCCGGCCTGTTCTGGACCATGGGAAGATGTCTGGGCCTGGGTCAGGGGGCAGGGTGGCTCCACCAGGCCTTTACCGTTTTCTTCCTCCAGGAGGAGGGCTCCACCAGCTCCTCCTCAGACTCCGATGTCACCTCGGACTCTGAGGAGCTGCTGCTGGTATCGCTCCCCTCATCTGAGGATGAGCCTTCTCCGTGATCCTCTGGCACCATTCTTCTCTTCTTCCTCTTCTCCTCACCCTCCTCCTCGCTCTGCTCACTGGAGGAGAGCGGGACGTGGGGCTCAGGCCCAGCCTGCACACAACGCCCCCTGCCTTGCACCCCAGAAGAGCAGGGGGAGCTGGAACAGTGCCGGCAGCCAGGCCACCTGGGGCTGTGGCCTCCAGCAACTCGTGAGGTGCTCAGGGTCCCCGGGAGACTCCTAAGCCCAGGTATTTGCCTCTCTTTCTCTCCCTGAACCCCATCAGCCATCTGGCTGGCTCCACCTTACCTCTCACTGCCTCTCCCCTTCTCCTCGTCCTCACCCTGGTCCTCATTGTCCGACTCACTGCTGGACTCCCCAGAGCCACTCTCACTGCTGCTCTTGCTGTCCGACTCGCTCTCGGACTCGGGCTCTGTGGAGAGACAGCGTCAGGCCTCCCAGTGTCAAGCTGGTCCCCAGACTAGCAGCTTCAGACTGCTCTGAAGCTTGAGTTCCTGGCACCCCTGGATGCCAACTGGATATGACAAGGACACAGATGGGCCCATAGGAAAACAGGAGGTGCTGCATCTGTGCACACGCAGCCCTCACAACAGTGTCCCCTGCCCAGGACTACACAGATACACTCACAGGAGCCCCTGCCCATCTCACCACTGTCCGCAGACTCCGTGGGGCCCGACTCCCCCTCTGAGTCAGAGTAGAAGGGCTTTTCCTTCTCCTTCCTCTTCTCCCGATTGGAGCACTTGGTCCACTCAGGTACCTGGAGACAAGGCGAGGGGGGTCATCTCCTCATGGTTGGAGTGGGGAAGAGCAGGACAGGCCCTTCTCCCCCTCCACCACACCTCTTCTTCAGGGAATGGAACAGGGGAGGAGGACAGAGGCCTAGTCCACAGAGGGGAGGGCACGCTGCCCCCAGAGAGGGAGTCAGAGTGGGAAGGCAGGTGCAGCACACAGGGGAGAGAGGGGAGAGCACACAGCACACATGGGGACCTCAGTGTATTCGCCCAACAGGCCCACGTGGGTCTCGATAAGGAAGAGGTCTTCTTCCTGTGTGCAGGAGGCTGTCAGGAGGGTTGGTGGTGCAGCCAGGGCTTCGTGCTTTCTGCCCCCCCACCACACATGCACCTAAGTCCACCCTGTGCCCTTGCTGACCTCCACATTGCGCACAGACGGGTCAGGGGCTTCCTCCGGCCAGTCTGGGAGCTCTTGGTAGCCTGTGGCCTTGGCGTTGAGCAGGTGGGACAGTGAGCCCAGCTGAAAATGGTCCCGGTCTGAGGATAGGGTTAGAAGTCAGGCCAGCAGCAGCAGTGAGAAATGTCCTAGAGCTGTCCCTGGGTGGTGACTCTGGTTGGGACTCCCTAGCTGGGCAGTTGGGAGGAAATGGATTTATCCCCTACTAGTTCTTGCACCCTGATGGCACTGCGGGCCCCCACGCTGGAAGGACAGGGCAGGAACCAGGGAGTGGGGACAGGTGGACTGCAGAGGTGAGTGGATGTCGCTGAGCTAGAGAGGCTGCTAGCTTGTCTGCTCTGGTTGGTGGAGAGGCCGACGTGGGGGGGTGGCTTCACCGCCAGGGCACAGCCAGGTGCAGGAGGGAGGCTGGCACTGGGACCGATGACAGCTGTCAATGAGAGGCTGGTCAGCCTAGGCCATGGGGAGGAGGCACGTCTGGCCTGGCTGTGGACCCCATCGGGGGAGTCAGGGTTAGGAGTCAGGTTGGCGGTGTAGGGGGGCAGCCCAGACACTTGCAGATGAAGACAGTGTTGAGCAGAAAGGGACAGCTGCCCTTCTTAGGAGGTTTCAAAGTTGCTCCCCACCCCACCCCAATCTCTTTATTCTGAGGTCCAGGGAAGGGACTGAAAAAAAGAGAGCTCAGCTTTTCCCCTGTGCAAGGTCCTGGCTTTGGTTCCTGGGGTTCAGAGGGGCAGCCGAGGACCCCCCCCTCCTGGCCAGGCCCAGGAGTAGAGGTGAGGCTCAAGGCCAGGGACTGGGAATTGTGGCTGACCTCAAGGGAACTGGCAAGCAGTACTGGCAACCGCGTTCTCAAGACCCTTACGCATCCGCCTCTCTCTTGTGTGCTGTTTTACTTCCGGCTTTCCTGGGCCCTAGGTGGTCAACACTGTTTCAGATTCCCAAGCCTAGAGCCTCCTTAGGGAGGCAGATGGAGAGGGGAGAAAGGGAGGAGAGGACCCAGGACACCAGGCCTGACAGGGAGGCAGACACTCAGGTGAGACAACACCAGCAGTGGCTGTAAAGGAGACATAGTGGGCCCTGGGTGCCATGGGAGGGGCAAAGGGACAGTCCTGGCATCTCAATAGATGCTCTGCCCACAGAAGCCTGGTGCCTGGCTGAGGCCAGGCCTCAGGGGCAAGGGCTAGGGCCCTGGTCAGCTCCCATCTGCTCCCAGGGGTCACCACTAGTTTCAGCTCCCACCTTTGAAGGAGGACTCCAAAACTGGGGCTGGCTTGGGGGCCAGGAAGAGCTTCTTGGCATGGCGGCTGAGGGCCCCGCCCTGCTCAGAGGGGACAATAAGCTGCCGGGTGAAGCGCGCTCGGTCTCTGATATCGTAGTTCTGGTCATACTTGGCCAGGCTCAGCACATACTGGGTCAGCAGCTTGGTCTGGGGAGACAGAAGCAGTGGTTCAGCAGCTGGCAGAGCAGGCGGGACACAGCAGGCTTGGGTTCAGCTGCTTCTGGCAGGCAGCTCCAAGCAGAGCATCTTCTCACCAGCTTCTCATCCAACTTTCTTGCCCCACCGGCCAGGGCTCTGGGCTCTGTTTCCTACCCCCAACTCTCATGACTTCTTTGGGCCAACAGAAGAGGTTGCTCTTTTGGACACTCTTCCTTCTGGGCCCCACACTGCCCAGGCCTAGTCTATCCATCCCCACCCTGGGGTGGCTGAGGAGAGGCTGGAGAATTCTGCTGGAACCCATGGTTTTCAGGCCCCACCACCCAGAGGGAAACTAGACAACAAAGCGAGATAGATAAACAGGGACTGTTCGTCAGGAGATGCCCCCATCAACTCACACAGTACAGTCTGAGCAGCCCAGGGTCTCAGAGGCCCTGAACTACCCCTGAAGTTGCTAATGAAATCAAAGTAAACTGCAGGTGGGGTTCACAGTCCGCAGTCAAGGCAGCTACCTGTGAGGACCCACATCTTGGTTTCTGCCCTGATCTGGGCCTGGTCTAACCTGGCTTTATGTGACCACAGTGGCACAGCCACTGCTGATGAGGGGCCTTCTGGTGCTAAGTACTGCTGGGCGCACCACAGGCTCCCGCTAACCTTTACATCCCTCTCAGAGGTGTGTGCCGTGCCATTGACTTGCTCTACAGAGGGGAAGCAGAATCATGGAGTGACTCCTTCCTGGCTGAGGAGCTCATCGGTGCTGTGCCCAGACAGGACCACAGCAGCCCCACCTGTCTCTTCTCCCACGGCCTGCATGCCAACGGAAGGCGCTGCCATGACCTAGGTCTCCATGTCTGCATCTCATGGGACCAAGATCAAAACCACCAAGTCACCAACAGCCAGAGTGCAGAGGGCCACAGGGACCAGCAAAACTGAGCCCAGCACTGCCCCAGTCTTCCTGAGGTTTACAATGACACAATGTTATACCCAGTGTTGGACGCGGCTGGCTGAGCTACTCAGCAGGGCACAAGGCAGACGTCCATGAGAGGCACAGCCCTCCAGATGCTGGTCCAGAACCAGAGTGGCTGCTGTGGCAGAACCACACCACACCACTTTAGGGAGCCTCTAACTCCACTCCTACCTACAACACAACCCACAGGGACCTCGGTGGCCTCACATTCAGTTCAGTCCCTTCTAGCATAGCAATACTGTTTAGTCACGGCTATATAATTCCTACCCCATAGTCCTCTGATATACTGGATCTAAAAATATGAAAATAGAGCAGGGTGTGGTGGCATATGTCTGTAATCTCAGCACTCTAGGAAGCTGAGGCAAGAGGATTACAAGTTTGAGTCTATCCTGGGCAATTTAATGACTTAGTGAGACCCAGCATCTTCCCACCCAGGCTCTATCATCAACCTGCTCCTTCCTCCGTCTAAACAAAGACAGCACGATGACAACCGTCCAATGGTCTACCTTCCCCTTCTCCACTTGCTTCCCGACAACCCCAGCACCCATGGATCCAGTGCCTCATTGCCCCCACATCTAGCTGCCATCCTTTCCGGCCCCTTACTATTGTCCCAGCATGTGGTAGCCCTGCCTGGCCAGCTTGAGTGTCTGGGGCCCACACTGGCCACCATAAATCACAGTAGCCCCTGAAGAAGCCACGTGCCACCATCCCAGGCTGGATGGAACAGTTCCCATGGAACTGCAAAGGGGCCACCTTCAGGCTGGGCAGGCACAGCCCTGCTGCCGACCCCAGCACTCACCCGGGAATTTTCCTTCAAGGGCTTGTGCATGTTTTCTACAAAGGGCCAGAGAGAAATTATCATAGGCTTTGTGGGCTATACAGACTGTTTCAACCTGTCAGCTCTGCCACTGCAGCACAAAAGCAGCCACAGAAAAACTTCTACAGAATGTTACAAAAACAAGCAGCAAGCCAGGTTTGGCCCAGATTGCAGCAATCTGCTGAGCTGATGGGATAGTGAGGGTGGAGCTATTGCAGTGTTCGGTGTCTCCAACGCCTTCGAAAGCTTTGCACGTTACGCTTTATTCTTAAACTACCCTGGTGCCATCTCAAGAGATGCCAAACACCCAAGAGGCTTTCAACACTCTGATGTTTCTGCTCAATTTAGCCTCATCCTTGGCTATGCTATCTCTTGTAGCCTGTCACCTAGGGAGTGACAGTGGTCACCACACCACCCAAGCCTGAGTAGAGACTCCCCCCTCTTCCCTGGCACCATCTGGCCCAGCATCACTCTGCTTTGGTTGGAAGCACAGCCCACACCTCCTGGGATGCACGTTCTTCCAGCAACACTGGTCACTGCCGGCCCCTTCCCTTGGCCCCGGGCAACTGTTGTTCTTTATAGTCTCTCTTCTGAAGGTGGCTGACAGGGACACTCGTACAGGAAGATGGCAGGCCTGTCTCCCCAGAATAGCCATGGACACTGGGGCAGCCCTGGTTAGCTTGGCAGACTAGCCACTTGTCCTGAGTGCCCCTTCACAGAGAGGCTAGAGTTTGGGCCTGCCTAGGGAGAGCCAAAGGAATATTGCTTAGGGCAGTTCCTGGGGACCAGAGAATGGGGCACACCTATCAATCTTTACCTGCTTAGAGTTAGTCAGGTAGAGCTTGGCAGCCAGGTTGATGACCTGCAGCTTGACAATATCCTCTTCTGCAGTGAATGACTTGGCCATTTTTCTCAGAACATCAGGTGCAATCTTGGGCACGTGCTCACAGTACTCGCCGATGAGCCACAGGATGCTGGCTCGTGCCATGGGCACCTGTGGGTATGGGAGAGGAGTTAGGACTGGGGCCAGTGTGGCAGTGTGGGTGGGTGGTGATGGGAACCACCGGGTGCTCCTCCCATTTGTGCTGGCCTGTTGTCTGGAATTGGGAAGAGTTGGGGGAGGGGCATGGGAAGGTAAGCATTCCCTGGAGAGCATCTCCCCTCTTCTCCAGTGTTTCACTAGGACCCCAATGTGAGTCATGGCTTAAAAGGCTGATTTTTCTGGATTCACTGCACCCTCCAAGCTTCACACCGCGATACTCTTCCTGTATTTTCAGGAAGGCCATGTGTGAATGTTTCAACTCAGCAGTGTCTGGTCAGCCAGCCACCCCCAGGTGGAGCTCTGGGGAAAAAACAGGGCAGAGGTCAGAGGTCCAGGCCGTGGAGTGTGGCAAGGGACCCAAAGTTGAGGCAAATCTTGCCCAATAAGGCCAGGGTCACACGGTCCAGTGTCTCTCTCTCTCTCTTCCCTCTGAAGACTTCACAGAGACAATGTGGAAGGTCTGAGAGTTGATTCTGATAAGACTAGAGTATTTAATTGTAGGGTTTTTAAATCATGGGGACAACGTTGCAGGGGTGGAAAACATGGGGCTCCCTCACCTGGATGTTGTCTGTGAGCTTTGCCAGGTGTTTGATGATCTCCCCATGCTGTGCTGGCTGCATCTGCAGCAGCTTCTTAATGACCACCACAGACTCTGCGACCACCAGCTCTAGGGAGTGACAGTGAGTGTGACCACACCTGGGAGCCCTCAGAGGTACAGGGCCACCTGGACACTAACTGAGGTAGACAGACCAACAGGGTCGGTCTGTGCCTAGACAGACAGCAGGGTCAGACATGCAGAAGCTCACTAAGCACCAGGGCTGGACATGTGGACAGGCAAACACTGACCATCGCGGTTGGACAGAAGCTGCACCAGGCCGTTGAGGCAGGTGTCACGCACTCGGCCTATGTTAGTTGCACAGCGTCCAATGGCCTGGATGGTGGCCGCCACAAAGTCTTTATCCATGCTTCGAATGTAGGTCTGCAGGATCGTGACAGAGAAGACCCAGGAGGCGGTGACCCCTCAGTGACTGCAGGTTTGAGCGTGACCCGCAGGAAGACTATTGTCTTCCCACTTGTCACACCAGAGACTAAATCTTGGGAGAGGGAATGATATCCCAGCCCCAGCCCCAACATCTCCACTGGAAGGGAACTTAAGATCATCATTCCTCTTGCTTTGGGCTTTTAGGAGAAGGTGTGACCCACTGGGGCAGTTGCCAGGGAGCCCAGGATCTGAAGAGCACCCCGCCTGGGGCCTGCTGGCCAGTACCTGGAATTCCCGTAGGACGGTAGGGATGTTAGTCTCATTGGCCAGGTTGGTCAGCACTTCCAGCTGTGGGGACAAGGAGAGCACAGAGTGAGCAGGTGGCGTGTGCAGGTTCCATGCTGTCACACCCCAAACATGCTTCCCCACCAGGACACAGTCCTCAGGACAGCCCTGCAGCAGCCTTAGGCCAGCGAGGGGACAGATGGTGAAACTTGCCCCAAATGCAAGAGGACCAGACTGCCTCCCACATGATGCCCTGACAGAGTAGCCTCCTAGTAGGATTGCATCACTTCCCCTCTCCGTGGAAAACTAAGAGTTGCCCATTGCTTTTAGGATAGTTACCAAGTCTACCCTGGGCTGCAAGTCCCTGGATGATCTGACTGCCGGTGGCTGGCCCTCACCTCCCAGCATTTTCCTTGTTGCTGCATTGACACACTGTCTTTCTTCCTTTCTTTCTGGCAGTACTGGGGATTAAACCTAGGGCCTTCATGCTAAGATACATCTCCAGCCCTTTTTAAAGTTTTTGAAAATTTTGAAACAGGGTCTTGTGAAGTTGCTACATTGCCCAGGGAACGTCAAGCTTATGACCCTCCTGCCTCTGCCTCCCAGAGTGCTGCGATTATAGGACTACATTGCCATGCCTGGCATCACACACCCTTCCTGCTGCAGGGCCTTTGCATCCACCATTCCTTCTGTGTGGAATGATTCTTTTTGTTCAGCATTTAACTAAGTAACCCACGTACATTTCTCAGGCCCTACTCGAGCCTCATCTTCTCAAAGGAAATTTCCCTGACACAATTAGATAAGGTGACTCTATTTTATATGTCTCTCTGAACTCTTCATTATCATATGTCATAAAGCAATTTGTACATTTGTCTTGTGATTAGCTGTTTAGTGTCTCCTCTTGCTCCCACCTGGACTGTGAGCTCCATGAGGCCAGGCTCCCTGATTAATCTGCCCCACCTTGTACCCTTGATCTAGCAATGATTCTGACACCACAGTTAATGTCCCCAAGGGTCAGGAGGGTTAACTATGGATGAATGCAGTAACTCAGAGCAGGGGAGCAGGGACAGGGTAGGGACTAGGCTCCTGCCACGCTTCCTGTCATGTCTGTTTGCACCTGAGGCTGAGGGAGCAAGTGTGGGGCTGAGAGACAGAACTGCAGAGAAAAAGGATGAACCTCGGAGTCAGTGACTACCTCTTGGTCACCACCTCACCTCCTTGACTCTACCCTGTTATAAAATGGAGTCATGCACATTTCCAGAGGTTATTGTGAAAATCCAGTCGCTTCTCATGGAAGAGTGGCTGTGTGTAGTAGGAAAAAGGCAGTTCCCCCCTCCTGGGCCCCCTGAGCAAGGGCTGCAGCTGGGAGTCCTGGAGTGGGCAGTGGGGAGGGTGAGACTGGAGAAGCTGCACCTCTGCCTCCATCACTCACCTTCAGGATCTTGATCTGGGTGGGGTCGGTGGATCTGATGTAGAAACTCTTAAGGTAGGGCTCAAACATCCCCTGGGTGTGAGAGAACGGCCGGAGCTCCACCACGGCCCCACCACCTATCTGACACAGGCCACACCCCTCCCTGGTCTTCCCCCCTCCACCCCATCCACCCCACTTCTCTTTCCCTGGGTGTCGCCCCTCAGTGACTCTCAGGGTCTAGGCCCTGCTCCCAGCCTCCATCTAGGCCTCCACTTTCCCACCCCCTGCCCCATCTTGCCCTATTGCCCCCTGGACTCCCCTGCTGAGGCGCCTCAGACAGGTGGAGCGGGCCAGTCGAGTCACATGCTCACCCTGCGCTTGATGGACATGGTAGCCACATTCTGGAGTACAACGTACTGCACCTCACTGTGGAGAGGACAGATCAGCTGTCCCTGGGCCACTCAGCTGGGGCAAGGGGCAGCATGCGGGAAGCGGGCCCAATAGTTGGGTGGAGAGGATCAGTGAGTGGGAGGAAGGTGGGACTGCGCCAGCGAGGGATGAGGGGACAAGGGGTCGGATGAGCAGGGTCAAGGGACAGCTGGGGGGGCCCTATGGGAGGTAGGCATGGGCTAAGTGGGCAGGGCAGGCGCACCTGTGACTGCGCAGCAGGCGCACCAGCGCCTTGGCGATGACGCCCACCTCCGCCTTGGGCGCCAGGTGGAAGTAGAGCTGCGCCACGGCCATGACCACGGCAGCACTGCGGCTCTGCAGCAGCGGCTTGGTGTTGCGCAGCAGCAGTCGGTGGTCCGGGTCCATGACGTAGGGTTTGCGGGCAGGCAGCGCCGTGGGGGCCACAACCTCGGGCCCCGTGCCCTTGGCCTCATCCTCCTCCGAGCCATAGAAGGCTTTCTCGGGGTTCTCCTCCAGCAGGGACTCCTGGGGTGGGGGGACAGACGGGCCGTGGTGCCTTCCTCTGCCACCCTGCCAGCTGCGGGGCCCAGGCCATGTCCACTCACGTTCTGTGTGGGGCTCAGAAATTGCGTGCGGGCATAGCGCGTGAGCATGCTGATGATGACCACCTGGCCCCACTCCTCCACGTCGATCAGCAGGTTGCAGAGCTTCCGGTAGTTCTTGTGGATCAGATCGATGCGCTCGGGGCACACCTCCTCGAAGGCCATCACCACGCTGCCTGCCACCAGCTGGGGAGCAGACCCAGGTGACAGTGAGTGGGAAGGACAGAAGGATGATCCCGGTTCGCATCCCCCGCCCCCACCCACGGTCTGCCCAGGGCACACGCACCGTGGTCTTGTCTGCCAGAAGCTTCTCGATGACTTCTATCAGCTGGTCCTTCTGGTCAGAGTCCAAACTGATGGAGACATTATTGGCCAAGTTTGCCCCCTCCTGTCCCCGGCCAGACTCTGTCTTGCACCCCAGCCCTAGCCAGAAAGAGGTGTGGGCCCTCGTCCACTGTCCTCCATCTGCCAGTTCCCAACCTGCCTGATGCCACCCAGAGCACCCTGCAGACTCCGAAGAGGGTTGGGGTGGGCTGGGGCTTAGGAGCTGGTCCCCTGTGGAGCAAAGGCAGGCCCAGGCCATACCTGTACAGCTTTGGGATAGCATGGGCAGCTGTTTTCCGCACATAGGGTGACATGTCCGAGGCAGCTTCCTTGATGGCCAGCATCATGATGGGCACGATGATGGGCACACGGATGCTGGAGAGGACTCGGAGGGCACTGGCACGGATCAGCTGGTTAGGGTCCTAAGAGCAGAGGTGGAGACTGCCATGAGAGGGCACCAGGTGCCCTGACGGCAGGGGCCACACCTTTGGAAGGCACTGTCCCTGGCTGCTACCACCAGTGCCCAATTCCCTGCCCCTTGACCTGAGGCCAGAGAATGCACCCAGCTGGAAAACTGGGGCACTGAGTCCTGTCTCTGGCTGCAGAAATTTCACGCCTAAGCAGGTGTGGCAAGGGGCAGCTTTGCTTGTGGAAGGAGTGAAAAATGTTCAGAACCCCTCAGGTGCCTGAAACACTTGTGTTCCTTAGTGGGGAGTCTGCCTTTGTGACTGAGGTGACTGCTGGCAAACGCAAGCTGGCCTGTCTTCCAGAGCTCACCCGATGTGCCTTTCCCAGCACACTCTCAAAGGCTGCACTTGCACCGAGCTTAACACAGAACAGGTGCACAGGCCCTGTAGTCATTCTATGCACGCCTGCTAAGAGCATCGGACGCGCTGTAATACAATCATGGAGCGTGGAGCTGTCTTTTCACTAGTAGCAGCGGCAGCACCTGCAGTAGCTGCAACAGCTATAAATGTCTATTATTCCTAAAGAATGGTGGACAAGGGGAGAGGAACTGGAACACTAAAGAAAGTAGATGTAACCAATTTTCTAAAAATGGGCAGTCACAAAATTACAGATGGAAGTGATGGTAATCCCTGACATAACTCTGGAATTATTTTTAAAGAGGTGGTTTAGAATCACTTATTTAAAAAGCAGGCATATTTTCTTAGAGCCAAATCATATCACATCAACTGTTATAACCTGATTTTTAAAAAAATTTTATTTGAAAATGATCATAGAGTCACAAAAATATTATTTTTTAATAGGGTAACTAGGCTGGTAAATGTTAGCACTGTGTATCTTCGTTTCAGCAAGACCTTCATGGGAGTCTCTCATGCATTTCCTGCGTTGCTATTTTTGATTAGGCCTTTTGCCTCAACTAATATGTAAGCCTTTTAATAACAGAATTCAGGTCTATTTTATCTCCATATTACCTGTAGCCCTTTGCACATGAAAGTTGCTAAAAATATTCTCTTGCTAATAAATAAGATTCAGAAAAATGTTGGCTGACTGTACAGTTAGTGGACCCACAACTTGATATAAATGTATTGGGAGAAGGTTTTATTAACAGATCACTGTCAACTCAAAAACATGCACAGACTCAAAGTCTATACCCTGGTGCTTATCAATATCTTAGAGGAAGACACAAAATCAAGAGGGGCAAATTAAAATTTAGAATCACTCTGGCTTAGGCATAATGATAAACCAATGAAATACTGAAGTAAGATTTCATTGTGGATTTAAGGGATCAGCTGCACAAAGACAGGATGCAGAGAGGCCTAGGTTATCTGCTTGCCAACCCAAGGTTTGACTGCATGAAGTGTGCTAAGAAAGTAAACCAGGCCTCAGTGTGGGCCAATAGACAGGGGGCGCCGTGGACAAATATAACTGGCTCCGGTGTACAGGAGAAGTAAAAAACCAGTAACAAGAAGAAAGCAAGTTGTAAAAGAATACATATATAGAATGATACCATTTACAAAACTATGTATTCTTTAGCAATGCATACATAAGTAGCAAAGGCTTGTAGGCTACAGGCCTCAGGCCAAATCTGCCGGCTGCCTAATTTTTAATAAAGAGCTACTGGAACATAGTCATGACTACTTGTTTATGGATGTTTTGCCTCCCAAGGGCAAAACTGAGTAGTTGTATGGTTGACATGGTATGGCTTGCAAGACCTAAAATACCATTTGGTCCTTTACAGAAAGTTTGCTGACGACTGTTCTAGCAAAATCATTGCATTGAGTTGGACTAAGTGAGCTCCAGTTTTCTAAAACTGGGGAAGAGGCATATTGTAGAAACTATGGGAGGATGCAAAACTTGTGCAAAAATTCCAGAATAGTTTTTATAAAATGATTTAACCTTGATTCAGACAAAAAGATTACTTACCAATCTGAGATGAAGCCCATGGTTTTGACTCACAAAAACTAGCACAATGTATGACACTGTATTTACTAAATGAATGAGTTGTATATGCAAGAGACCATGTTTTCTACCCCACCCTGGAGTAGCAGATTCTGTCAACCCCTCCTGCCACCCAACAGCAGATTGCCCAGCAACCTACAGCACTGTGAGAGCGTCCCTGTCACAGGTATTTGAAATAAGAGTGTGAAAAAAACAGGGGAGTCAGTAGTTATAATCAGGGCTGAAAATCTGAAATATAACATATATAATATAATTGCACAGTGGAAACTCCTGCATGCATTTAACATATATGAATTAAACTCTTGGTCCTGGGTGGAATAAGATAAAATATGACAATATTCACAATTTATTTAATAGTGTGATGATTCAGCCCACCACATCATATGAAAGGACTTGAAGCTTCCCACAGTTCCTGCCCTTACTTGATTTCAATTTCTGCCTCCCTCAAGTGACATTTATCACAACAGAGGTGGTCCAGATGTTTGAAGGTGGGTGTTGTCCGTACACGGAGGCACCTGGGGCAAGCCAACCGTGTGTGGTGCTAGACAGAAGAAAGATTTGTTCCACCTCCAGAGGAATCACGGGCTGTACTGAATGTACTGGGAATTCACAGGGTTAGGGGTTTTTCTCCTTTTTTTATACAGGGTTAGTTTTGACAGCAGATGATTTTGTCCTTTGTGCTGACCTTAGCAGCACAGTAAAGTCTGCTGTTTTCTTGGTGAAGCTCATTTGTTCTCAGCAGATCCTTCTGTCCTCCCTAACAAGTTCCAGGCAAAAGAGTTTGAACAGGCATTGTTCTCTACAGACACCTGGACAAGCTGAGCCTGTCTGGGCCAAGGCTGCACTGCCCCAGGCTGAGGAGTTCAGGTCATCGCTGCCCCAGACTCCTTCCCAGGGGGTTGACTTCTGCCTGGCCGTGGGCCACAGCTCCCACCTGTGTACTGGTGGAGGTACAGATTGTCAGGGGCTCAGTGATTCACACTGAGGCAGCTGCCATTTGCGTGTCCCCACCAGAGCTCATGTTGAAATTCAATGCCCACTGTCAATACTGTTTTAAGACCAGATAGGAACAGGTGGGATCTTTAAGGGTGGGACCCCTAGGTGATTGAGTCAGGAGGGCTCTGAATTAATGGGTTAATGAGTTATTCACTTACCTTAACCATAAATCTGTTATAAAAGCCAGTTTGGCTCTGTCTCTTATATGCACCTCTCTCACCATGTGATGCTCTGTGCCAGCTCAGAACTCTGGAGTCCCCACCTCAACCTTGAGCCTTCAAGCCTGCAGCTCTGTGAGCTGTATAAAACTCTAGTCTTTATAAATTACCCAGACTGCGGCATTCGATTATAGCAACAGAAAAGGGACACAGCCATTACTATAGGCTCCTCAGAGGTGGACAGCCACGGGCCCGAGCACCCACCTCACCTCTTATGCCCCTTTGGAGATAGCTCCCCACCCTGGCTCTGACCCTCCCAACTTCTGGCAGGCAGGAAGGGCTCCAAAGCTGCTCCCATACTCACAGCCTCCCCGCCCCCACAACTCCAGCCAGGCCCAGACCCCAGGGAGGCAGGTAGAGACCTCTAACCTTTAGGCCACGCTGGAAGGTAGAGATGGACAGCAGGGCCAGGTCCTGCTGCTCCTCTGCATAGCGTACCAGGTACACATAGACAAGCTTCTTCACCTGGGGGACAGCAGTCTGTCACTGGGGGGCTTCTCAGCAGGGGCTGGGATCCCCACCTCCCAAGATGTCATCACCCAGCCAGCTTCCACCCCTGGGACAAAGTCTTCAAGCAGGGGGACGGCATCCTTGAATGTGTCCAGGTCTGGGACATTTCTGAGCAGCTTGAGCATGGTGGGGTGGGGGGCCCTCACTGGGCAGAGCTCACCTCTATGTTCTTACAGGCCACGTTCTTCACCACCGCAGGAAACAGGTCCGAGGCATTCTTCCCACGGGCAATCATCTGGGTGGTGGGGTCAAGGTGGGGGAAGGAGAAGGACAGAGCATGGCACTGATGAGGGAAGTCCACAGGGACCTGAGGAGAGCTGCCCTGGGACACCCGACCCTCCCTGCGAGATGCCCTTTCCCCCGCTCACCGCCACAATCCTCTTCATGGCCTCCAGCTTGAGGGAATCCTTGTTTGTGTCCAGCATCTCTTTCAGGTCATCGTGCCTGGTGGGAAGCACAAAAGGTCAGCTGAGGGCACCAGGGTGGTGGTCGGGGTACTGATCACAGGCTTCAGGCAGAAAGAGAGGACATAGTAAGGGGGGCTCAGATAAGGCACAACCAGGGCATGGGGACCAGAGCCAGGGGAAGGGGCTGAAGTGTAGATTAGGGGACTCCAGGTGTGGAAGAAATGTGCAGGCCAGGCAGGGTTAAGGGTTGAATTGTGTTCCCCTGCCAAGAGAAAAGATGGTGAAGTCCTAAGCCGTAGTACCTCAGGATGGGACTTTATTTGAGAATATGTTTGTTAAATATATAATTACAGATGCTATTTGATTTATGATGGGGTTATATTCCCATAAATCCATTATGAGTTAAGAATATCATAAATTGAAAAGGTATTTAATACACCTCCCCTGCCAAACATCATAGTTAAAGCTAGCTACCTTAACGTGCTCAGAACACTTACCTTAGCCCATGGTTGGGCATGCATAAAGGTCATTATACTATATATTACTAGCCTAGAACAAGATTAAAATTCAAAATTCAAAATAGTTTCTACTGAAGGCATATGGCTTTCATACCATCATAAGGTAAAAATAATCATTAAACCAAGCCATCATAAGTTAGGGAATGTTCATACTTAAGTTAAATGAGGTCACACTATGGTAGGGTGGATCCAAATCCAATACGCCTGGTGTTCTCATAAGACAGCCATGCGAAGTGACAGGACACAAGGAGAAAGCAGCATGAAGACAGAGGACTGGAGAGAGGTGTCTGCCAGCCAAGGAATGCAAAGATGGCCAGCAATGTGCCAGAAGCCAGGAAGGGGCAAGGAAGGATTGCCCCACAGAATTCAGAGGAGCACAGCCCTGCTGACACCTTAATTTCAGATTTTGGCTTCCAGAACTGTGAGACAGTACATTTCTATTGTTCTAAGCAACCCAGTTTGTGGTTCTTTGTTATAGCAGCCATAGGAAACTGATACCATCAGTGACAGAGGAAGCATGTGAGGTGGTGTGGATTCTGCTCAGGAAATAAGGTCAACTGGATGGATGAGAGACACCAGTGAAAGGCAGTGGGTGTCAGAACAAGAGTAGGATGCCTTTGCCCGCACACAGGGTGTTTGCGGGTCCTGACCTCCAGACCGAATTGACTCCAAGGCCTAGGAAGTTCCCAGGATTCCACAGATGGCCTCATGCAAAGGCTATACCTGTTACTCAACATTCCACAGTCCTTCGAGGAACTTAAACCCTAGTGGGGGAAATAAGCAATCCCTTGCACCTGGAAGAGGAGAATGAAGAAAGAGGCTAAACCAATACATAGATTTCATATGGTATCCATTGGCGTTTCAAAAGGAGCACTGGGTCAAAGTGAAGCAACAGCAGAATTGATCTGGAAAAAAAAAATCTTTGGGAAAGGATATTTTTGGGAAAAGAGGAGAATAATGACCAACAACTCACACTCCTAGACATCAAAACACAAAGCAACATGATGATGACAAAACCTTATTGGTGCCACGTTAAAAACAGGAGATCAAAGGTCAGGAGGGAAATTTCATAAAAGGATTTAAATTAATGTATTAGGAACACATAACTCATCAGTGGGGGTGGGACCTCATTTTCCCCTTACATAAATGCTGTTACAAAAAAGAATATAAACTGCGTACATATTCCACACCAAAATAAATCCCACATTTGCTTAGAAATGATTTTTAAACACGGAAGGAAGGAGAAAATTTTACTTTCAAGGTCATAAAATTATCAGTAACAAAATGGCTAGGTTTAGTTTTTTAAACTTTGGTATATAAGGGCTAAATTTAAGGAAGAAAATAAGGCAACTGTATAAGTTTTTCAGAGCCACCATCATGAACGTTATAAAGTACCACAGGGCCAGTGAGATGGCTCAGTGGCATAAGCGCCTACCTGGCAAGCGCGAGGGCCCGAGTTCGACTCCCGGAACCCACATACGAGAAAAGGGCCAGTGATATCACTCAGCGGCATGGGCGCCTGCTGGTGCATGAGGTCCTGAGGTCGATCCCCGGTACCCACAAAAATAAAATAAAATAAAGTACCACAGATGGTGGGTTAAACAACATAAAGTTATTTTCCCACAATTTTGGAGGCCAGAAGTCCAACATCAAGTGGTGGCAGGGTTGGTTTCTTCTGAGGCTTGTCTCCTTGGCTAAGACGGTGTGAAAATTGTCAGTATCAAAATGGAGTCATTTATATCAAACCCAAACAAAATGGAGCTGGGAGGCCATGAATGAAAGACCTTCAAGCCTGTGGGGAAAACTATCACAGGGACTCTCTGAAGCAGCCAAGATTCCAAGATCTCTTGCCTAGCAATGGGTCTCTCCACAAACAAGCTAACACCAAGCCCTGCAAAAGCCCCCATAACAAATAGCATTTGTATTAAAACAGCGTACGTGGACTTCTTTTTTTCCTTAAAAGCTTCTCCCTGCTGTATCCGCTTCACAAGCGTACAGTAAGCCACTGCACACATACCCCCTAAGGTAACCCTTGCTATTCCTGAATGCACTCTGAAAAAACAACATTTGGTCTCTGACCCAACTTCTGAGACAGAGCTTCCAAAACCCTTGTAGACAGAGGTGCTAGGAGATTCATTTGCTCTCATATTCGGTCTTTGACCCCAGTTCCTGACACAGAGCTCCTAAGACCTTTGTTATTTCCCGAATGACAGGCACATCTGACCCAGTTTCTAAATCCCTTGGAATTTCCTGGGTGATAGGAGAATCTTTTGTTATTAGAAGGTTGGAACTCTCAGGCCACCCCCCACCCAACCTCCAATGAGGGGAAAGCACTACTGTTTGAGTTAATCACCAGTGACCAATAATGTTGTATATCATGCCTCTATGCAAACCCAAGAGGCCAGGGTTCCGAGAGCTTCTAGACCGTCGACCACACGGAAGTGCCTGAAGAAGGGCCACGAGGAAAGGATCCCTCGTGCATGGCCCTGTCTTCTCTTCCATGTGGCCATTCATCTGTATCCTTTATACTTTTCCTCTATCATAAACAAATGCGGGCCAAGTTTTCTCAAGTTTCATGGGACACAAGTACTGGTGACAACCTACTACTTAACAACTGACGTGTGAAGCAGGGGGCAGGGTTGTGGGTCTGGCACCCTGGGGAGACAGGGCCTAAATTAAATTGGACGGTAGGACTCCAGGTGGTGCCAGCAGAGAACTGGTGTTGGTCAGGGATCCCCACACCTTTGGGTGACCAGAAGTGAAGTGTTCCCTGGTGAGTGGTGCGTATGAGAGATGGAAAAACGCATTTTGTTTTTTTCCATATCTTGCAGCCATCTTCCCCCATGTCTTCACATGATTTTCCCTCTGTGCTCTCCATGGCCAAATGTCCCCTTCTTATAGGACTCTAGTCGTACTGGGTGAAGGTGACTGTAATGACCTCATTTCAGCTTAGTCACTTCTTTGAAGACCTGATATCCTAATAAGGACACATTCTGAGGTACTGGGGGCTAGGAATTCAACAATTCAGTATACAATTCAGCCCATAACAGCAACAAAAAGTAAAATATTTGGCATATGATGAATAAAAATTTAATATTCAAAATGGATTTTTTAAAAATGATGTACATTTATAAGATCCATGTCCAACACTGACTGTCAGGGCTACCACAAGCCCATCTGCCATCTGTTTGTCTCACCAGGCAGACACAGCATTGAGCTGTCACTCGCCATTTAGTCAGTGGAGCATGGGCTGGTATTCCTTGGCCAAGTGCCCTTGTGCAGTAAGCAACCTGCCCAACCATATTCAGTGGTCCTGGGACTGATAATCAAAAAGTGAAGAGAGAATTATGAATAAACACATGAAAAATGTGTTCCTATGTAGCTGATATGAGTTGATGACAATTGATTCACTCATATGTAGCTGGGGGGTGGGGGGTGCACACACTAAAGTCCCAGAAGACATGCCACTGGTGCTCTGATAATCCCAAACTTTTGAAGCAAGTGCAAGAAGTCAGCCTTGAGAAGTATCATAAATGGTAGAAATTAAAAAGTGGTGTGGGCAAAGTGAGTCACAGGTGTGGAACATCCAGAAACAACAGAAATCTGGGGTAGTAGTACTAGGCCAGGGAGGAGCATAACAATCCTAAAGAGGCAGGTGTGACAGCTGTCAGTGCTGAGAGACGAGTATGTGCCTGATGCCAAGGGCAGGAGAAGAACTGATACAACATCCCCAGTCTCAGGGCTGCAGAAACGCGTGAGTGCCGCAGATAAACAGAGGAAGGACAGAAGGGGCCCTGAGAAGCTGACATCCCAAGACTTTTAGAAAATGTCTTTCCTGAAGAGCTTTTTGACAGAAAACAAAGCAGAAAGATGATGGTTTCCAGACCACAGCACTCCTTGCTGGCTGTCAGGTAAAGATACCCAGCCTCATGTTAATTCGAAAGCCCCTCCACCTAGGGTGCCCCCCAAACCACAGGACACCTCCTCCTCACCTGTGGCCAAACCAGGAGCAGATGAAACCACCTGTCACCCTCCCAAACTCAGACATGGCTGTCGGTTCCTCCAGGGTGTCAAGCCCAGGACGGCCAGATGTGGATGGAGGCACACAGGGGCATGGCCAGCCTCTTGGGCAGAGTGATGGAGCTGGCACCAGCTTTGCCAGCATACAAACACGCACCACTGCACCCCAGATCCTCTCTATACACACCCTACTGTCAGCTCACACCCCCCAACACTTATACACCAGTGTACCCACCTGCACCGTGGGCATTGCCACACCCCTGGACGCAACTGTACCACCCAGAGATGCCTCCACCCACAGACACACAAGCAATCCCTGCACACACACGCCCACAGACACACACACACCCAACGTACAACACCTCCCTTGGAAATACACTGCATGCACCCCACACATCTGGACACACACCTAACCTACACAGCCACACACACACCACCATCCCCACAGACATATACTGCCGTGAGGCCTGCGTACACTCCCCATCCTACGCACCCTGCACAGATACACGCGCCCACACACGCCTCCCACAGTCACACATACCATGGTCACACCTCACGTGTGTACAACTCTGACAAAAATTGGCCACTCCAGTCTTATTCACAGAAATGACCAGCAGACTCCTGGTCATTCGAGATTTCCAATGGTAAATTTAGACTTCCAAAATCAAATACTCATAGCATCAGGGATCTTCTGGCCTCTCTGAGGGCTCACTCTTGCCTTCAGCGGGCAGTGGGCACAGTTGGCCTGGTCTCCTTTAACTCTGGGAGTTCCCTAAAGCTGACTTCCTCACACCTGGGTGTCCCTACCAAACGCACAAATGCCACAGTCCTGTCAAGTGTACACACCCCCAGGCGCGCCTCCCTGTGCACACATTCCAGGACCCTGGAGGACAGGGGGAAGTTGAGGGAAGGGAGGGAGCTGCAAGGTGTGAGGCAGATGCCCAGTGCCAGCAGCAGTGACCCCTCCTGAGTATGACAGTCGGCCCCTCTCGCTGACTCCTACAGAAGGGAGAGACACCTGGCAATGCTCTGAGGCCATGAAACATTTATCTCCCACAGCCAGATCCCCCTACCCCGTGCCCACTCTGACCTGACCCTGGCCTGGCCTGGCCTGGCCTGAGGGACTCTCCCTGCAGCCAGCCAGGGGATCAGACATGATGTTTGAGTCATGACCCCCTCCTCCATGCACACTCCCTCCCTCCCGTCACTACCCAAGTCCCAGCCACCAGCCAGACAGGCTCACCAGACTCAGTCTGTGCCTTATCCTGGCCCCAAACCCGACCCTGAGCCCACTCTAGCCAGGGCCCCAGCATGGGGGTCAAATGTTTTACTGTCCTCCCCACTCAGAGTTGCAGGGAGTTAAGCCACTCTCAGTCCTTCAACCTCCACCACTACCCCCTTCCCCCAGCACCTAGACCCTAAACGTCAGCCTAGGGTTCCTCCTACTCTGGAGGTGACATCTGAAGGAACTCGGGCTAGGAGCGCCGGCTGCCCATCCCTGGCCCCCTGGCAGCGAGGTGGGGGTTCCCGGGGGTCCCTCTGTACCGTAGTGGCTGGCTTGGGCTCTGGCCTTGCCTTTGGCTGGCTTCCAGACTAGATCCTTCCAGGGATGCTTCTGGAGTTTCCTCTTCCTCCGGGGCCTGCAGCCACCGAAGCTCCTCAGGCTGCAGGGCCTGGTACCAGGGTGGGGGGCCACCTTCGGGGGCCAGCACAGGGCTGGCAGCCTCCTGATCAGTCCCACAGGCCCCTCTGACCCCCGGCCTCCCCACGGCCCCTGGGAGCTGCAGGAAGCGCTGCATTGGTCACCAGGTCCTGCTCCAGGACTGGAAATGAGATGGCCAGGGATCTGGGGCTGTCTGTGCCTGTCGCCAGACTGCCTGGCCCTGAAACTTAGTAACCAGACACCAGCCAGGAGGGAGGCTCTGGTTTCCTCTTCAGTGCTCAGAGACAAGGTTGCAGGAGGGACAGAGGGTGGGGAGGGGGGATCAAGCCTGCCCCAATCTCTAGAGAGAGGACTGGATCAGCAGAGTTGGCACAGAGGTAGGAATGCCCTCTTCACCTCCAATCCTGTGGCCACAGCTGGACCTTGGCTTCCTTAGTACTGCTCCTCCCCTGAAACCTCACCATCCCCTCTCACTCTGACCCAAGCCTCTTGAGCCTCACCTGCCTTTCCAGATGCAGGTTTTTTTTTTTTTTTTTTTTTTTTTGTTTTTTGTTTTTGAGACAGGGTTTCAGTAAGTTACCCAGGCCGGGCTCAGACTTGCCATCTTCCCGCCTCACCCTCCCCACATGCTGGGATTACAGGCATGCGATGTTTTCCTTCTTTCCAGCTTTTGCTTATTTCTGCTTCCCCCCCACCAGGCACCATGGCCCATCCTCTGACTGCTCTCACTCACACTCTTGGTCCTCCTGCCCCACTGCCCTCCCCTGCCCCTGCCCTGCCAGGTGTGGTTGGCTTTATTCATCACAGAGACGCTCCAGTCCCCACCCACAGCCACGTCCTTGCTCTTATAGCCTTACTGCCAGGCCCTCGCAGAAAATGAAAGGCTTTCTTTAGTTAAGATTCCCTGCTCCAGACTCACACATCTGCATCTATGCTCTGTTCTTCCTCCTCCCTCCAGCAGAGCTGGTCCTCCCTGCACCCACTTAAAGCCTCCCTTGCCGTCACTCAGGGATCTATGCCACCTGCACTCCTTCCAGCCTCTCCCACGCTACCAGCTCCTTCCCACCAGCAGGTAAACTTGTCCCGGGCTTTCCCATCTTAGTAACAACAGGACAATAAGTATCTCCTGGATGGACGATTTCCTCCAGCCAACTCTTTCCTTTACAGTCAAATTTCTTAAAAGCAAAATTCCCATCCACTGTGTTTTATTTATTCACCTCTTATTTGCTCCTTCATTTACTCACCCTGGCTTTAGATGCTGATTTGGAATTTAGGGCTTTCGAAGGATTGTGATCTCTGCAATTTACATGGTTCAGCCAAAAATAGATAGGGATAAATGGTTAGATAAAGCAAGCGAGGTAAATGTCAGTGATGGGCAAAGGTGGATGATACATATGCATTCATTGCATTATTCAATTTCTCTGAATGTTTAAAGTCATTCATAATAGAATGCTGGGAGAAATAATCCAGCTCCTTTCTCTTCAGTTTGCCAGAGTTGGTCTCCCAGGGCAGGTGGTGGGCAGTGGAATGGGAAGTTGATCTTTTCGTATCCAGTCATCTTGAATTCCCTTTTTTATTTAACTTGACCTTAGTGGGCACTGGTACTACTGATCACTCCTTCCTTCTTGACATTCTATCTTATTTTCTTCCTGCCTTTTGGATCACATCTTCTGAGGTAACATTTGACACTCCCCTGGCCCTCTGGTTGCCCCTAATGTTAGGGTCTGCAGGGTTCAGACTTGTGTCCTGGCTGAACTCATTTTGTACATTCTCCTTGGCTTATCTTCATTGTTTGCTGGGCTTTAGTTAACAAGTATGTTAACAACTCCCTCATCCCTCTCCTGGAATCTACATCCTTATAATATCTGGATACCTACTAAACTTGAACATCCTTCTGGCTATAATTTCACCGTGTCCAAAGCTGGGCTCAACATAACACTCCCCAAAGTTGCCTGTAACATCTTGATTTCCAATTACACCGAATAGCACCCCATTTATCCAGCTGCAAGAACTAGCAACCTGTACCATCCTTGATCTCTCCCAGCCACACTCCCCCCCCCCATTTACAAGCATCAAATCAGGTCTGCGGCTTCTCCCTCCTCAGTATTGCAGTCCTTAACTCCTCTGCCCCTCCCTTGGTCTGGGTCACCATCCCCGCCTGTCAACTTCACACCCCCATCACCCATCTCTTCATCTATCCAGCTCCATCCAATCTCTCACGGTCTAGCCCGTGATCCTTCTACATACAAACCCAACATTGGCACCTGCTTAGAACCCTTCAGTGGCGTTCCTACCCTCCTTTCTGGTCACTCCAATGTGTGCACAGACCACACCGCAGGAGTTCCTACAAACCTAGGACTGGGCTCTCCTTCATTCCTGCCCTGGGTTCACGTGTCCTCCTCTGTCCTCTGCCCAGAACACCCCTCAGCCTCCACTCTCCCTCCTCGTTCCCCTCCGCACTGAACTGTCCCTGACTGCTTCACCCTGTGCACCACTAGAGGAGATGGAAGACAAGGACGGCCTCGCATCACAGCTGTATTCACAGACTAGCGCGGGCCTCCACAGGACAGGCCTTTAATAAACACGAATAATCAGATGCAAGAAGGAAAAGTCAAAGGTAAGGGAAGGTTCGTTAGGGCTTGGACGGGCTGCACGCCCAGGCGGGGGCAGGGATATGTGCGCAGATGGGAGGAGGAGCGGACCCGGGAGCGAATCCGTGGAGGAGCCAGGCCTGGGCGCCGTCGCGCCTTCCTCGCCGCCACCTTGGACCCCGCCGCTACGCTACGCCGTGGGAGCCGTGGGTCCTCTCAGAGCCAACCCACCGAGCGAGAAGGCCAGGTGGCGGTCGACCAGAAGTCCTGGGGACCCCCGGGCCCAGCCCCCACCCGGCCGGGCTCTGGGCGGCAGGGGGCGCCGCGGCGGGGCCGGCGCTGTCCATGGTGCCCGCCGCCCGCGCTCACCGCTTGTAGTCGGAGGAGAAGATGCCGCCGCTCGCCGGGTCGTGGCCATACTCGGGCTCGCCGGGGCCTGCGGAGCCGCCCTTGTCCTCGCTGTAGGCGGGGGCGGCCGACATGGGGCGGCCGGGACGGGGTGCCGGGCGGAGGCTCAGGGCGCGGGCGGCTCCGCGGTGTGCCAGGCGTCGCTGCGTGCAGATTGAGACCAGGCAGAGCGCCGAGGTTCTTAAAGGCGCCGGCGCCAGGAGCGCACGCGTGCGGCGGGGGCAGGCGGGCACCCGCGGTGACGTCGGCTCCGCCCAGTCGCCCAGAAACCCCCTCCCGAGGGGATGGTTCCTGCCCTTTAAAGGGACTTGGCGTCCCTCCAGGTCTGGGGGCAAGGGGTACGGACCTCCAGCCCCAACCCAGCCAGGCCATCTGGTCTGGGCGCGACAGCCACGTAGCAGAGGGGAAAGGGGGTGAGGGACAGCGCACCCGAAGACGGGTCAAAGACGCAAGGATGCGTAAATCTAGGCCCCACTGAGGGCGGCGCCCTACTGTTCAAATGGGAAGCTGAGTGGCTTCAGGGACGAGGTGGAATTTAAGGTCAGGGTGGTCCTGGAGCACCAAGGAAGACTTAGGGGGCCTCGGGCAGAGAGGTGGGGGACAAGTTAGAGAGGACGGCAAGCATCCTAAGGACGCTTTGGAAATACTTTAATGATCTTTTCTGAAGACTCCTCCTGCCCACCCAGGAGGGCCCATGTCCACCAGCTCCTGGGAAGGAAGAGAAAGAGATCCGGTCAGGCTGGGTGTGAAGCCGGGACTCCTGGCTGGTGGGATGCTTTCAGATCAGCTCTGAAGGCCCGAGGTTCGACAAGGCCCAAACCAGGAAGACCTGGATCAGAGCAAAGCAGCCACCAGGGCTGGGGGAGATGTGGGATAGGGATGAGGACCAAAGTCTCCTAGCTGGGCTAGGGGAGTGGAAGAGCCCCTTGTTTGGCCCTGGGGACTGAATTTCAGTCTGTGGAGTGGGATCCCGAAGTCTCCATGGCCAGAACTGGTGGGCCTGGCTGGCAATGGATGGAACCCAGAACGCTGGACCTTGGCTCGGTAGGAAGGTTCTGTTTCAGGCAGGGTAATGGTGGGGCTGCCCAGGAGCTGGCTTGCAGGTTGGCAAACAGAAGGAAATGCCTGTGGCCAGCATCTGCAAGCTGGGGAGTGTCCACAGGGGTTTTGGAGAGGTGGACCCTCGAGTGAACAGGCCGTGTGGTTCTGGAGGCTTTGCGCCAGGCAGAGCAAAGCACATCTTGAGTTGGAGGAGCATGGCTGTGATGGAGTAAGGTGGGAAAACTAGGGTCCTGCAGGAGGGCGCTGGTTAAGGGTGTTTGCTACCAGGATGGAGCTCTGTGGGGCAGCACTCACCAAGCCAGGGCTCCTGTCCAGGCCCAGCAGGCACAGCACAAAGTGCATACAGTTGTAGTGCGTGGAGTGATAAGCACCGGGGTCCATAGCCATGGCCTCGCGCACGCAGCGCTGCAGCCCCACGTGGTCCACACCGCCGCGTCTCTGCAGCATGCGCCACAGCTGGTGGGAGCGCTGCAGCGGCTGCTGCCCTGTTTACACACCACATCTTCCCAGGAGCCCAAGAACTGGAGCGGCCCATGGCCGCTGGGACTTTTGCCTATGGAGATCGCCAGCAGGCGCAGAGCCAGCTGGGGTACTGGGCCCGGTGACCCCCACTCCCTCCGCCCGGTGTCCGTGTTTCCTTGCATCCCAAGGGCTGCCCAACCACCCAGCTCCTCTGAGGCCCCAGGTCTTTATCCTGGTGTAATCTACTCACCAACGGGCACCCCGGAGCCTCACCCTCGAAGTGGATGATCTCTCCTTGGCCGCAGTACACGCCCACGTGGGCCCTGCACCAGCATCCCGCCGGGGTCAGCAGCCTGAACAGGAAGAGTTCTCCAGGCTCAGGCTTGCTTGCCTCTAATTCCACAGCCTCAAAGTGCTGACCAAGGAAAGCCTCAGAGAGGAAGAACTTAATGGTGCTGACTGCCCCAGTCAGGGTCTGGAGGAGAGAGGGACCGGACTGCAGGGCGTCGGCACAGGCCAGGATGAGGGAGGAGCTCGGTCCTCTTCTGATCACCGCCGGGGACTGGGCTTGGGCTGAGAGAGACTGGACTTGGGCCACACACCTGTTTCCCTTGTCCTCAAGGGACTCCAGAGGCCTGGACATCACAAATGAATCTTGCCCTGAGCCACCCCTGAGAATCCCTCAGTTCTGGCAATTGGAACCTCCTTGCCATGCACTCCACTGCTGGGCCCCCCTCCGCGATCATTTCCCATCTCGCCTCTCCTGGAACCAACACTGGGCCAGGGTGCCAGCTGGTACCTGGGTTGAGCAGAAGACTTGAGGAGACAGGAAAACCTGGGTGAGGTTAGGACCCAGGTCAGGCTCTTCCTCCCACGTCCAGCAACCTTGGCAGCAAACATCAAGCCTATAAGATGGCTACAGAATCCCCATTTTTAGGATCAGAAAAATGAGGTTCACAGACCTCGCCAGTATGTACACAGCTTAGGTACTATCATGTTAGCATAGGTTTCTCCTGTCATTATAGGGATTGGAGGGCTTTGGGGACCTAGGAGGATGGTCCCATTGTCCAGACCATGCCTAAGCTTTGGCCTCAGAGCCTGGGAAAGGAGGTGGAGGTAGGACCTGCTGGGCCACTGAGCCCTACCATGCTGACAGGAAGCCTGGGAGTGGGAAGTGTCCCACAACCCCAGGTCTCTGGGGATTTTTGTGGAAGGTAAGACAGTTGACTCCAGCAGACCTAACTGGGGTGAGAAGGACTCAGGTACAAGCGAGGAGCTTCCCAAAGACCATGCTGCAAAATGCCAGCCACTGTGTGGCTCTCATTCTCCACCCTTCTAGCCCCAGTCCACTGTCCTCTACTTCTGGCTAGGTGAGTCTCATTGTCTGACTGGGAGCTATGGGAGATTCAGGTAACCAACTCATCCCATTCTGTCTGTGACTTTCCATGTTTCCAAACTGAAAGTCTCGCATCTGGGAACCTAGGAAAACTTGGGCAGTTGGTTGCCCAAGGTTCAGGTCTCCCTCTTTCCATCTCCCTTGACCTCAGAAGGCTGTAGGGATGACCCATCACGTGAGCAGCTCTTTGATCTTTGGTCATGCTCTCCTACCAACTCCCATGTAGGGAGGGTTCCTTTCTTCCTGCTGCCATCTCCCCCATCCCACTGGGCCAAGTAGGGCCTTAGCTGTGGAAGAGGGTGACCACCCTGGCCCCGCTGAGGCAGAAGGCACCCTGCCTAAGGAGAAGATGAGCTGAGGACTTCCACTCCAATTACCTGGGAGGTGAAGCTCATCTAGGGAGAGTGAAAAAAAACAAAAAACAAAAAACAAAAAAAAAACCCAGCTGTCACCACCTGGCATCCCTGCCTCTGCCCTCCCCGCTCAGGCCCTGCACTACATCTGTGGACTGTCTGCTGGCATGGTCATACATTTGTATATGTGCTGCTGAAGCAAGCACAGTGGTCGTACATTTGTGTACCCACCGTCTGCACAGGAATGCTGTCACAGGCTGAGAGACCTAGTTTCTACCTCTTTATATGGGACATCAAATAAGCCACTTTCTCTCTCTGGGCCTCAACTTCCTCATCTGTGAACTGGGGATGAGGTCAGCGGACTAGGTATCACAGGACCCATGTGAGGCTCTAAGAGCTCTTTGTGAGCTGGATGAGGCAAGAGGGAAGGTTTGTTGATCTATGGTCTCCTGAGCATGCAGATTTGGGCACCAAGAGGAAGGGTGGGGAGAATACATCTTTCTCAGCTCAAAGGAGAAGAACAATGAGCCCTCAGAGGCTGGTGGCCTCCCTCTGACCCCTGCCCCAGAGCTCAAAGGGAATCACCCAGCTGGAAAGGCCCAGGGGAGCAGGGCCCCACCTTCACTCTCTCTCTGAAAGTTCCCAGTGGGGGTGGGTAGACAAGCACTTTGGTTGCTGTGAGCCGGGCCTCAGGACTTCAAGTCAAGATGCCCCTTCAGGCCATTTACAAAAGGAGCAAAAATATCATCACTGCAGTTTAGCATATTAGTTCACTTCTCTATTTCAGGTATGAATGTCATGGGAAAGACTAAAATATATTCTATGTTGAAAAAAGATACCACTTCAAGATAGGGGATGTAGTGCACACATGATCATAGCATTTATTGCCAGTGACGGACTGGACTGCTAGAGTCCCACTTAGCCCTGACCGCAATGTCATGAAGGAGATACTGCTGTTATCATCCTCAATTTACAGATGGGGAAACTGAGGCTTGAGAACATTAAGAAGGTTACAAGCTAGTAGGTGGCAGAATCAGGATTCAAGCTGACGTGGGCTGGCTCCTTAGCCACTATACAGGAAGGACGTTCTCACGCTGCTGCCACAGGGCCGCCACTAGAAGTACTGACCCTGTGTCCTTCCTAGCCTGCAGAGCAGTCACCTTCCATTTGGCTTTAACAGCTAAACCACTGTTTCCTTCCTAATAAAGGGAGCAAGGGCCCAGAGCTGTAAGAGCCCGGGGGACAGTGTCCTAGTCTTGTAATCCCTACCTGACAGCTGCCCATCCCACTGGGGGTCACTGCTTGGGGGCCTGAGCCTCCTTGATCTCACATTGACTTAGACTTTTGGGAGAACAGAGTAGTGAGGGTGAAAGGCAGTTTCTCTGGGATCCAGGGCCCTATCCTTTCCAAGCAGGGTCCTTGCAGGACCTCAACCCAGTAGGGTCCTGTGTCCCTTGTGGGGCCTTGGTGGCAGCCCTTGGCCATGATCTGGCCTGATCTTCCATCCTCCTCCCTCACCCCTCAGCCTAGCCCTGGACAAAGGGTGGCTCTGTGGAAAGTAAGGCTTTGAGGTGAGGGCTCCCAGCCAACCCCTGCCTTCAGCCAGAGCTCCCTGCTGGTGTAGAGGAGGCAGTGCATCTGCTGTAACCCTCTTTCCTCCTGGGGGCTTTGATCCCACCTGAGTCTGAGCCCCCTGCCCAAACAGCTCACCTTGTAGTGGCCCCGATCCACGCCTTGTGAGATGTTCTTCTGTGGCTGGAGCAAGGAAAGCAAGCTGTCTGTCCTTCTGACAGATAAAGGGGCCAAGCAGGAAGGCCTGGGGCCCCTGTTCTAGGCATCACTGCCCAAGCTGTTCTGATGGCCGCAGCTCCTCCCTAGCAGGGCTGCGGTCCAGGTGGGTAACTGGTGCCCTCTTTCCCCCATCCTGGTGTTGAGCCCTACCCCAGCCTTGCTCTCAGCACCACTCTTCAGCCTTCATCGGCCTCCAGGATGCTCAGATACCTGCCTGCCATACAGTACGTAACTTCAGTCCTCTAAATCTATTGAGCTTTGTTTTATGGAATTAATGTACGGTCTATACTGCTACACACACCATCCACACTTGCAAGTGTGTATTTTGCAGATTAGGGTGTAGTATTCTCTACACATCAATTAGGTCAGGGTGGCTGATAATGTTCAGATCAGCTGTGACTTTGCTGATTTTTTCTATCACTTTTCTGTCAAAAGAAAGAGAAGCATTAAGACTTACAACTGTGATCGTGGGATTGTCCATTTCTTCCTGTAATTCTGTAAAGGTTTGTTCTGTGATTTGGTTAAGTCTTTGTGATGAGCTGACCCTTTATCATCATGAATATTCCTCTGCATCTCTGCTAATGCTTGATTTGAAGTCTATTTTATCTGATAATATGCAAACCATTTGCATCTGTCTCTTACCACTCATTTACTTTCAATCTATTTATGTCTTTATATTTGTTTTTGAGACAGGACCTCACTATGTTGCCCAGGCTAGTCTGGAACCCTTGAGCTCAGGTGATCCTCCCACTTCAGCCTCCCAAGTCCCTGGGGCTACAGTTTATGCCTTAGGTAGAATATAATTGAGTCTTGCTTTTTACATTCATTATGGCATTCTCTGCCTTTTAGTCAGATTGTTTAGAAGATAAATAAGTATTTTAATAATTGATAGTGTTAGATTTAGGTCTACCATTATTTATTTGTTTTCTGTTTTTCCCTTGTTTTTGTTCCTTTGTTCTCCTTTGTCTCTTTTTTGACATATATGAGTAGTTTTTAAGAATTCAATTTTAATTATCTATTGGTATTTAACTATATCTCTTTATTTATTAGTGGTTTCTCTAGGGATTATAATATAACTACTTAACTCTTTACAGTCGACTTACAGATAATAGCGTATACTTTACATAAAGTGTAGAAGCCTTGTGACAACATAGGTTCATTTACCACCATCACCTACCCATCTTCTATGCTAAATTTGTCATATGTATTGTATCTATATCTGATATATAACACTAAGTAATGTTACAATTTTTGCTTTAAACTTTCCTGCGTGTTTTAAAATAAGAAAAATGTCTTTTTTTTTTTTTTTTTTGTGGGTACCGGGGGTTGACCTCAGGACCTCGCGCGCCAGCAGGCGCCCGTGCCGCTGAGCGATATCACCAGCCCCTTTTTTCGTATGTGGGATCCGGGAGTCGAACTCGGGCCCTCGCGCTGCCAGGCAGATGCGTAGGCCGCTGAGCCATCTCACCGGCCCGAAAAATGTCTTTTATATTTACCTAAATACTTACCATTCCAATCCTCTTCACTAATTTTGGAAGGTTTAAATTTTCTCTAGCCAGGTGTGGTACATGCCTGTAATCCCAGAACTCAGGAGGCTGAGGCAGGAGGATCACTGTGAGTTTGAGTCCAGCCTTGGTTACATAGTGAGTTCAAAGCCATCTTGACCTACATAGTGACACCCTGTCTCAAAAAAATACATAAAATAAAATTTTCTCTGATACCATTTCCCTTTAGACTGAAGTACTTCCTTTGGTATTTCTGTGTTACAGATTGGCTGATGATAAATTCTCTGTTTTCTTTTATCAGGAAATATTTTCATTTTACCTTCATCCTACTAGACATACAATTCTATATTAATATTCTTCTTCTTATGGCTTCTTAAAAATTTTTCTCCACTCATGTCTGAACTTCATAGTTCCAGGTGAGAAGTCAGTAACTCAAATTGTTGTTCTCCATCCATGTGTTACCTTTGGCTGCTTTCAAGGCTTTCTCTTTATCTTTGCTTCCAGCAGTTTGCTTACAATGTGCCTAGTACTGGTTTTCTTCATATTGATCTTCTTGTGGTTCTCTGAGATTTTTTTTCTTTGCAGTGCTGGGGATTGAACTCAGGGCCTCACATGCTTACCATTGCTCTCTACCACTCAGCTAAACCCCCAGCAGTTTTGAATTTTATTTTGAGACATAATCTCACTAAATTGCCCAGACTGACCTTAAAATTGCAATCTCCTGCCTCACCCTCCCCAGTAGCTGGGATTACAGGCATACACCCTCATGCCCAACTTCTTTAACTCATGTAGCAAGGGCTTGATACCTAGTGCAGTAGGTGGAGCCTAGAGAGGTGACTGAATCACAAGGACACAAATTTCATCAATAGATTAATCCATTGAAGAGTTCATAACTGAAGGGCTGCTAGAAGGTGGGTCCCATTTGGAGGCGGTATCACTGGGGGTGTAACTAGAAGTGTATGTCTTGTTCTTGGCCCTCCCCATCTCTCTGCTTTCTGTTTGCCATGAGGTAAGCAGCTTTCCTCTGCCACATGCTTCCAGCTGGCTATGGACTGAAACCTCTGAAACCATGAACCAAAATAAACCTTTCCTCTTTTAAGTTTTTGTTTTTTGTGTGATTTTTTTTAAGTACTGGGGATTGAACCCCAGGAACACTAAGCTATATCTCCAGCTTGTTTCATTTTTTATTTTGAGACAAGTTTTCACTAAGATGTGCAGGCTGTCCTTGAACTTTTGATCCTCCTGCTTCTGCCTCCGAGGTAGCTGGGGTTACAGGCATGTGTCACATGCCCAGCTTTAAAGTGTTTTTCAGGTATTTTGCTATGGAAATATGATTAACACTGAAAATTGGTGCTGAGAGGGGGGTCACTGCTGTGACAATACCTGACAATGTGGTGCAGAAGCCTTTGGAATCGGTATACAGGAGGAATTTGGAAAGGTTTGGTGATATGGATTTGAGAAGCCCTAGAACAGTGGTGGTGGACCTGTGGCACGTGCGTCATTATGTATGAATTGTTTTTCTAAACTAAAACCTCAGTATTCAGGTTTAACTGCAGTGTTGGCATTTTGTGATAAATAAGTGGGTTTGGGGTTGCAGTTTAGGACTTGGTCTCTAAAAGTTTCGCCATCTCTGCCCTAGGATGTTGCAAAAGGAGTTTAATGGACAATTCTGGTGTGAGCTCAGAGGACCAGAATGCTGATAGCAATGTGGACAGTAAAGCCTGTGCTAACAAGGTTTCAGATGGAAATGTGGCCTCTGTTGGGAAATGGACTAGAGGCCATATTTGTTACATTCTGGCAAAGAGTTTGTTTACATTTTGCCCATGCCCCAAAATCATATGAGGCCAAGTTTAAAGGCGAAGGATTATTTAATCTGGTAGAGGAAAATTCCAGGTAGCACAGCATTCAGGTAGCAACACAGGCATTGCTGGCTGCTTTCAGCCAGATTTACAATAAATTGTGAGCAAAAAGGAGAGTGGGAAGATTTCGTAAACTTGCAGTTGAGCCAGAAAAGGAGTGCATTTAAGGTTTGGGTCAAGGAAGGGGTGGTTACTGTAGATATCACTGTCATTAGAAAGAAACCAAGTACTACACACAGGGTCAAGAAGAAAGCTGCCTCAAGGGCACCTAGGAATCAGTAAGATCCCACTCATCATAGGCTTAGGGTGTAAAAGTGAGAAGAGGGCCTCTGGATCCCCTGCTTTAGCAGGGTCACATAGGGAATTGGTTCTCTGGATTCATTTCACCATGTTCAGCTGGCCAGGCAATCAAGGGCAACTGCAGCCATGGTCCAGGGGAGTTTGGCTACTACTCTGGTTGGCAGCAGATTTTGGTGCCATCTACATGATGCTGCTTTTGCAAGCATGCAGAATGTAAGAGTTATGGGGTAATGTATGCTTCTACTGAGATTTCAAAGGCCTGGGAGGTCAGGCAATGTATGACAGGGTTAGAGCTCTTGCAGTGGCCTATGAGAGGGCAATGCATGAAGCTATGAGAGTGAAGCCAAAGCTGCAATGGAGACCCCAGGAAGATAAAAGATGTCAGGGATGTGGAACACCTGCCAAGGAAAGTTGTAAGCAGTGAGTGCAGCCAGACTAAGAGGCCACGTGGGCTCAGGGTACCAAGGCCACAGAGGAGAGCTGCCCAAACATTTTGGATCTCATATCATGGCACCACGCACCCTGGAAGCCAGACATGGAGCTATAGGATTTAACATCTGCCCTGATGGTCTTATTTTCTATTCCACTATTCATCCCTTTTGGAATGGGAATGTGTTCCCTGTCCCATTATTGTATGTTGGAAGTATATTTTACAGGGTTCACAGCTATGAGTTTGCCTTGGGTCTCAGAAGAGACTCTGGGGCTATTGTGGCTTTCTGCATGATAGCCTGCCCTGTGTTCTCCAGAGTACACTTTTATTTTGCGTTTTCCTCTTTTACTCAGCCCAAGCTTGGTCTGCAGTGTCAGTTTCTCCCTCACTCTTCACTTTTACTTTTTCAAGTAAACATCACCATCAAAGGAAAAAGAGACACACAGAGAGAGAGAGAGAGGGAGAGAGAACTATGGACTTGGACTTTTGAGAAATGCTGGAACTGTTAAGAATTTAGGGACCACTTGGAAATGGACTAAATGCATTTTGCATTGTGAGATGATCATGAGCCTTTGGGGGTCAAGGGAAGAATATTATGGTTTAAATATGAAGTGTTCCCCAAAGACTCATGTATTAACTGGCTGTGGTGATGCACACCTGTAATCCCAGCAGTCAGGGAGGCTGAGGAAGGAGAATGGCCAAGTTCAAGCCCAGCCTAAACAACTTAGTTACTTAGCAAGATCCTGTCTCAAAACGAAAAATAAAAAGGAATGGGGGTGTGGCTCAGCACAAAGGCCCTGGGCTTCATGCTCAGCACTACACATGTAACAACACAACGACAACAATGGACTCATCTACCGAGGGCTTGGTCCCCGTTCAGAATATTGCAGCAATATTCAGAGATGGGGCCTGGAGAGTTGACTGGATCATGAGGGTGCTGACATAATCAATGGATCAACCCATTGATGAGTTCATAGTCGAATGGGCTATTAGGAGGTAGGACCTAGCGTGAGGAAGTAGATCACTGGAAGGCATACCTTCGAGAGTGTACTTATCTCTGCCCTTCCTTTCCCACCCCCTGGCTCTTTCCCTCTCTCTCTGCTTCCTGGTTGCCATGAGGTGAGCAGCTTTCTTCTGCCATCCCCTTCTGCCGTGATGTTCCTGCCTCACCACAAGCCTAAAAGCAATGGAGTCAAACTTCTGAAACCATGAGCCAGAATAAATTTTTCCTCCTTTAAGTTAATGTCGGGTATTTTGTCACAGTGACAGAAAGCTAACACACTAACACTTTTTAACATCTTAGGCTACTATCATCTACTTGTCACAATTAATGAACTAATATTAACACATTATTAACCAAGTTTCATACTTTATTTGCATTTCCTTACATTTTAGACTCTGACACCTTGATCTTAAATTTCTATGAGAAAATAGATTTCTGTGGTTTAAACCATCCAGTCCGTATTACTTTGTTACAGTAGCTCTAGCAAACCAATTGTTTCCTTTCAAAATTGGTAGAAGACTAGGATGTCTGCTATCACATTGCTATCTAACACCGTACTGATGGTATTAATACAATATGAGAAGAAAACAGAAGGCAAAACAAAATATATGGTATCACCTCTTGGAGCTTGCAGTTTGTGCCTGTACCACTATCTCATAGAGAAAGAGGAAGAAGTCAAAATAAGACATGTGAGTGTCTTGAATCTGCCCATCCCTCGAGGCCAACTTTGAGAGAGTAATTGGTCTGGATTTATAAGGAAAGTCTTTCTCTGTAGGTATTTTTTCTTAGATATTGAAGCGTTAAGTTCTTCAGCCTAGAAAATAGATTTAAATAATTTTGTAGCCTATAGGTAAGATTACTATGATACTTGATATGCAGTGACATAATTCTAGATAAAAACTTTATGTGCCAGGCTTTATATAATCTGGATGTTTCATTTTACAGATGGTGAGACTAAGAAACAGATTATGTTACTAGTTCTGAGTCACACAGCCCAGGCCTGTTTGACTTCAAAGCTTCTGTTCTTTTTTGACTGTCCTGTCACTGCTAGTTTAACCCATTGTGACATCAGAGACATATGGGACACAGAACACAACAATGAAACTTCTGTTCTTTCTCCCAGGAATTTTTGCCCTGAAAGTGAGGGAGAGAGTTAATTCACAGGCCAGGACCGGAATGAAGCAGTAGCTTGAACATACATTTCAGGCACTGCTGAAAAACTTCACTTTCTATGCACTATTTTTAAAAATCAAAATGAATGTAAAACAATCCATGCTGAATAAAATAGTACAGTTTTAAATAAAGACCAATGCTGTGCTGAGCTATACTGGAGCCTAAGGCAAAAGGAAAAATGTGTGTCCCTGGCTTTAATGGATGGAAATTAATCAATATTTTTAAATAATGATGAGGTAAGTAAGTAAATAAGTAACTTACCTTTACTTACCTTATTTTCAATGGAAAGATTGCCAGTTTGATATTTTTTCTTGACCAAGTGATAACCTTAAATAGTTTTTATTTAAAATTTTAATAAATTGTGGTATAAATAAGGTAGGTGAACTTAAAAGAGCATTCTGAGTTTTGGTACAGCTTTTTGGCTTTTCATTATTTTTCAAATACTTTAATGTTCTGAGTAAGATTAACCATTAAAATATATTAAAATGTGTAGATGCACATTTTCCCTTTGTCTCAAGACTCCAATATGTGGAACACAGCACCATTGACTCAGCTGTGTGGAGCTAAGATATTGGAAAGATTTGTGTGTGGTACTGGGGATTGGATCCAGGGCTACTCTACCACTAAGCTATGTCCCATCCCTTTTTATTTTTTGAAATAAGATCTCACTAAATTGCCCTGGAGGAACACACATTTGTGATCTTTCTGCCTCAACCTCCCTCAGTGCTGGGATTATAGGTTTGGGCCTGTGCCCTGTGGAAAATGCATTTTTATTATTAATTTACTGTGTTATGGCTTGCAGCTAGATGTCCCCCTAAAGCCTCATGTGCTCATGGGTAGAGCTTTTCACAGGTAGCTGGATCATGGTGTGTGATACGGTGATTGAAGGTGTGTGATAACTAAATTGGCTTAGTATAGTTCTAAGTGTGGATAATGAAAGCCCTACCCTGGGTGTGGGTGGCACCAATCAATTAGCCTGAATGAAATATAAAGGAACAGTAAGCAAGGCAAGCTCAGTGCTATGCTTTACTGCTTGCTGCCTCCTGCCTGCCATGCCATAGACTGTTTCTTCTCTGCCAGTGCACCCTGCCTTGGAGCCAGTCAACTACGGACTGAAACTTCTATAAACTGTGAGCCAAAGTAAGCTTTTCTTCCTTCAACTTGTTGGTGTCAGGTATTTTGTCTCAGCAATGAGAAAAGTAACTAAGACACTGTATGAGTTTTGGTGTGGCCTGGGAAAACACCTGCTAAGTATGTGTTGTCCCCATTTTACAGAAAAACTATTAAGAAAGGCTAAGTATCTGCCCAAAGTCCTCAGCTCTGCTGGGTGGCAGAGTCGAGGATTTAATTGAGGTGATATCACCTTACAGCCCATGTGATTGGCCTCCATTTTGTACTGTTAACAGATCTGATTAGTTAACAATCAGGTCTTATTTCTTGTACATGGCTTTGTCTAATTGACTGCATCCATTATATGTTAGTATTTGATTTTTACAGAGTATTTCACAAGGTTGAAATCTGATGGGAAGGGGCTTTATATGCTATGAGGAGAATCATATCCACATTGTGGTCCCCTGAGGAGCCCATGAAGGTTTCTAAGTCAGAAATTTTGTAATTAGGTGTGTGTTTGGAAGAATAACTAGTATAAAAGATAGGTAGTAGAAACCAGGAAAGCAGGGCTTTTTAGGGTGGCTTCATGAGGGCAAAGGAGTAATTAAGCAAAGAATGTATTAACAAGGTAGTGGAAGAAAGACTAGAAGGAAGGGGACATAAGACAGCCTGAGGTGACTGATACTTAAGAATCCTTTTAATTGGGTGTGGTGGATTGACAACTGGTGGTCAACTTGTCACACCCAGCTGAACTGAATCAGTGTGGTGCCTGGTGTGGAGGGCCCACCTGAGGACTGTTGCCAACAACATAAAAAGGAGAACTGGTGAGGAAGAGTTGCTGCTGTCGGTTCTCCTTGAGGAGCTTGTCACGCTGGCTTTCCTGATAGGAACTTGGCTGTTCTCATCATCGGAGGAGCTCGGGACCTCACTGTTGCTGAGGATGGCTGTGGTGCCTTTCGGGGAGCTCTGGTCCTTACTCTGAGTGTCGCTTCCTGGCTCCGGGACAGATCCCTCAGCCTGCTGGCACAGGTCCTTCATCCCACTGGTGTAGACTTTCTAGCTTCCACCGCTGACCTTTGGGCCTTCCCAGTGCAGATCCGTGAAATATCCTTGCATGAGACATTGTTGTGGGCTCCGGGCCTCTAGTTGGACTCATGGGGGCATTGCCATGGGCTCTAGGTCTTCAGCTGGACTCATGCAGGACACTGCTGTAGGATCCAGGCCCTCAGCTGGATTCTTTGGGTCTTTAGTGTGTGGACAGATTTCCTGCACTCTTTTGTATATGACTCTTTGGGTGACTATTACAAAATAACTCTATAAATTATATGTCCTGTATTGTATTGTTTCCCTTGCAAACCCTGACTACAACATTGGGTTATCCCCAGATGTCTGCAGTCTCTCTTCCCTACTGAAGTAAGTTAAGGTTTAAAGTTTCTTTTACCCTCAGCCTTGATTTGTATCCACTGGTAAGTAATACCACTTTCAAAGTACTAATACTCACTTATTTAAGATGTTCTGATAGCTGAACTGGATGGGTAACCACACAAAGGAACTACAGTCTGTTTGGTTGCTAGGGCTGTTGAGAGAGCAGAACATACATCTTCATGAAATTGCACTCCTGGCCTGTTACAGATAAAGCTTTATTTTTTTTCTCTTCCAGATACATTTAGATGTCTTCAAGTCAGGAAGGTCACCTTCATACCAATCTTCCTCAAGAGTCATGTGGGACTTCTCTTAGAAGCATCTTTTAGCTGGGCATGGTAGTGCACACCTATAATTCCAGCACTCAGGAGGCTGAGGCATGGAGATTGCTGTGAGTTTGAGGCCAACCTGGGCTACACAGTGAGTTCAAAGCCAACCTGAACTAGTCCTTAGTAAGCAAGGACTAGTAAGACCTTGTCTCAAAAAACAAAACAACAAACAAAACAAAACAACAAAGAAAAAGCAGGATCTCTTAAGAGCATCCAGACAAAACTGGCTTTTCATTTACTGACTTGGCCTAGGAAGCCCCAGAGGGAGGACCTTTCTATTCCTGCTCCCCATCATGTTGCCTGGGTTACTCTCCCCACCCAACAGCTGATTCCTGCCTCCAGTGGAATGCTAGGGACACCTTCTTGCCCAACCAAAGAGCAGGCTCTGAGGAATTAAGAATGTACTTTCCTCTAAAGTAGCTTTATAGATTAGTGCCATCATCTTGCCTCTTCAAAAGAGAATGGGTTTTCATCTGCATGTAGCCCTGAACATACATGTGTGAGTGGACTGGATCGTCTCTGTTGAACTTGGGGAAGCCTTGAGGTGCTTCTGTGGAACTCCCACATTTGCTTTACTTGTAGGCTTTAGGTCCCTATAGCGAGAACTGATCACCACCCTGGATCTGATTCTCACATAAGAACAGGAGCATCTGACTGCGCCAACTTTGAATGTGTGGGATTAGAGTGAAAGGGACAAGGGGTCATGAGTCTGAGCAGTGCTTTGAACTTGTTTATAAGTTTGTCTTTCTATGAATGGCCCATTAACTAGGAGATATCTACCTGGCATAACTGGCCGACCTCCTGGAGGGTGGAACAGAGGAACGGGAGAGGGAGGGTGCACTACAGCCCCCAGAAGACAAGGCCAGCACAACCTAATACCACAACAAACTGGCCTCCTTTTCAGCAGACAGTCTCCAGAGGAAACCATGGGCCTTAACTGAGCACATGCAGTTTCCACTCTGTATGGTTGTCCTGCTGAGCCACCCCATTGCCTTCCAATGTATTTTGGGCCAAGTTTGTGGTTCTCAGATTTTTGTTTGTGGTAAGAACAAAGACAAGATCTTCACAACCATCAGAAGTGAAAAACATCCTTGAAACCTTTAAGGAGGACAGACATAGATGAGAAATGTCCCAAACCAAAGTTTTGAAAGTAGTAAATTCATATGTGAGCCTGAAATGGAGAACCTGAACAAATACTGAAAAATACAAACTTAGGTTAAATAAAAGAGTTTATATTCCACAATGCAACTTATTACCCCTAAGAAGTACCTCAGACAGAAATTTTATATCTACACTTACCTGATTCTTACATCAAGGCCAGGCTGGGCAACTTAGTGAAACCCTGTCTCAAAATAAAAAATTTACAAAAGGGTCTCAGGATGCAGCTCAGTGAGAAGGCCCTGGGTTCAACCCCTACTACCACAAGATTAAAAGGAGAAAGCAAAAAACAAGGACAACAAATAGAAAACTGTAAGATATGTAGCAGATATTAATCCAACTACATGGATAATTACTTTGAATGTCAACAGTCTAATTGCGCCAATGAAAAGAGATTGTCAGAGTGACTCAAAAGACAGGGCCCAACCATATGTTGTTTATAAGAAAACATTTTAAAGACACATAAAGATTAAGGGTAAATGGGCAGAGAAAGATTATATTGGTCAAGTTTTCTATTACTGGGACAAAATACCTAACACCCACAACTTATTTTGCTCACGTTTTAGAGGTGTTGATCCATGGTTAGCAGGCTCCCGGGCAGAAAAATCATGGTGAAAGAGTGTGGTGGAGGAAAGCTGTTCAACTGATGGCATCCAGGAAGCAGAGAGCAGGGAAGAGACAGAGAGGAAGCAGCCAGGGACCAGATATGGTTGCCCAGGTCAAGCCTCCAGGCCTACCCAGACACACCCAGAAGTGTGCTTCACTAATTTCCTAGGCATTTCTTAAGCCAACTGAGTTGACAATAAAGATCAGCCATCGCAAGGATGGACCATGTAACACTCAACGAAAGAAAGTGGAAGTAGCTATGCTTATTTCCAACAGAGCAGACTTCAAAGAAAGGAAGTTATCAGGGCTAAAAAGGAGCATTATATAATGAAGGCGCTATCTCCTCAACAAAACATAATCCTTAAAGTGTATTATGTCTAACAATAGAGCATCAAATATGTGAGGCACAAACTGATAGAAGTACAAGGAGCAATTGGTCATTCCACTGCTGAGCTGGAGATTTCAGTACCCGTATGAAAAATGGACAGATCCAGCAGGCAGAAAATCAGCGAGGGCATAGCTGAAATCAATAACATTGTCAGTCGACTGAGTAACATCGACATCTATAGACTACATCATCCAACATTCTGTTCAAGTTCAAATGGAACATTTACCAAGATGAACCACACTGTAAGCCTTGGAACATACCTTAAAAAATTTGAAAGAACGGAAATCATACAATGTCTGTTCTTAGACTATAATGGAATTAAACTAGAAATCAGCAACAGAAAGATAACTGGATAGTCCTAAAACATGGAGAGATTAAAAAAGCATGCTTCTAGCATAGGTGTGTAGAGTAGTGGTGCAGTGCTTGCCTAGCATGCTTGAGGCCCTGGGTTTGATCCTCAACACTGCAAAAAACAAAAAGCAAAATTTAAAAAACTTCTCATTAATATATGGGCCAAAGAATAAATCTCGGGGCTGGTGAGATAGCTCAGCAGAATAAGCGCCTGCCTGGCAAGCATGAGGTCCTGAGTTCAACTCCCAGAACCCACATAAAGGAAAAAAAGGGCCGGTGATATCGCTCAGCGGCACAAGCGCCAGCTGGCAAGCACAAGGGCCTGAGGTCGACTCCCGGTACCCACTAAAAAAAAAAAAAAAAAAAAAAAGAATAAATCTCAGGAAAAATTTTTAAATATTTTCAAATAAGTGAAAATTAAAACACAAGTTATCAGATTTGTGGGATGCAGCAAAAGCAGTGATTGGAACAAAAGATATAACATCAAATGTATATATTAGAAAAGGAAAGATTCAAAATTAATCATATTTACTTCCACCTTAGGAAAAATAGAAAAAGAAGAGTAAATTAAGCCAAAGTAAGCAGAAGAAAATAAATAATAAAAATTTTAGAGCAGAAATCAATGAAATTAAAAAGAACAGGAAAGGGAGAAAAATCAATGAAACCAGATGCCAATTCTTAGAAAAGATCAATAAAGTCAATACACCTCTAGTCAGAATCACTAAGAAAAAAATAAGACATAAAGTACTCATATTAAAAATGTCAGGGGGATATCAGTACAGATACCCAGTACATTAAAGGGCAGTGAGGAAATATTATGAATAACTCTATGCTCACAAATTTGAAAACCTAGACAAAATGAACAAATTCCTTGAAAGACATAATCTGCTAAAACTCACACAAGAAACAGACAATCTCAATAGGACTCCGTTAAAGAAATTGACTCAGTAGTTGATAACCTTCCAAATAGAAAGCACCTGCCCAGGTAGGTTCAGGGGTGAATTCTGCCAAACATTTCAGGGAGAAATTACATCAAATATCTACAACATCCTTCAGAAGATACAAGCAAAGAGAGTATTTCCTAACTCATTCTATGAGGGCACTATCACCCTTAACTCCAAAACTGACAAAAACATTACAAGAAAAGAAAATGACAGACTACTACTGCTCATGAACATAGATGCAAAAATTGTCAATAAAGTTATTAGCACTTCAAATCTAATTATACACCAACCCAAGTGGGATTTATCCCAGGTATACAAGGCTAGTTCAATATTCCAAGATCAATTAAAGTAATCCATGACATCGACAGGCTAAAGCAGAAAAATCATACAATTTTATTAGTAGATGTATAAAAAGCATATGACAAAATCCAAACACATTCATTATTATTATTTTTTTTTTTGGTGGGTACCAGGGGTCGACCTCAGGACCTCGCACACCAGCAGGCGCCCGTGCCGCTGAGCGATATCACCAGCCCTTTTTTCGTATGTGGGTACCAGGAGTCGAACTCGGGCCCTTGCGCTTGCCGGGCAGGCGCTTACGCCGCTGAGCCATCTCACCGGCCCCACATTCATTATTTTTAAAAACCCTCTCACTAAGTTAAGAATAAAGGAGAATGTTTTCAATTTAATAAAGAATATCTCCCCAAACCCACAGCTAACATTGCATCATATTTAACAGTGAGAAACTTAAAGCTTTCCCACGATGGTCAGGCACAAGACACAGATGGTCCCTCTCAACACTCCTTTTCAACATTATATTAGAAGTCTAACCTAATACAATAAGAGGAGAAAAAGAAATAAGTTATAGAGATCTAGAAGAAAGAAAGAAAACTGTTATCAGGTGATAATGATGTCTATATAGAAAATCCAAAAGCACAGAAAAACACTCCTGGAGCTAATAAATGATTATAGTAAGGCTGCTATACATGTAAGATACAAGGTTAATACATATACAAAAATCAGTTGTGTCCTACATGCTGGCAATGGACAAACAGAATTTGAAATTAAAAACACAACAACATTTACAGTAGTACCCTAAAAATGAAATAAACCTAACAGAATAAATATAAGATCTATCTGAGGAAAACTAAAAAATGATGATGAAAAAGTGAAAGAACTAAATAAATGGAGAGGTATCACATGTTCATGAATGTTAAGTTCTTCTCAACTTGATCTACAGATTCAATGCAATCCCAATCAAAATCCCAGCACATTATTTTTTGGATACTGATAAACTGATCCTTAAATCTATATGAAAAGACAAAAGATTCAGAATAGCTAACACAGTATCAAAGAAGAAAAACAAAGTTGGAGCATGGAAACTACCTGACTTCAAGACTTACTACAAAGGTACAGAAACCAAGACAGGAAAGTATTGTGAACTTATAGACAAACAGATTACTGGATCAGAATAAATGACTCAGAAATAGATGCACATAAAAATAGCAAGTGATCTTTCATAAAAGAACAAAGGAAATACAACAGAAAAAAGATAGCTTTTCATCAAATAATGCTGGAACAAATGGACATCCACACACACAAAAATGGACACAGACCTTACACTCTCCAAAAAATTTACTCAAAATGGATCACAGGCCTCAATAAAAACACAAAACTATGAAACTCCTAGAATATCACATAGGAAAAATTCTAGGTGATCTTGGGTTTGGTGACAACTCTTTAGATATGACATCAAAGCCATGATCCATGCTCTATCAAAGAACTGAAAAACTGGAATTCATAAAATTAGAAATGTCTGGCCAGGTGTGGTGGCACACACCTGTAATCCCAGCACTCTGGCAGGCTGAGCCAGGAGGATCACAAGTTTAAACTCAGCTCAAGGAACCTAGTGATTTAGTGACATCTTGTCTCAGAATAAAAAAAAAAAAAAAAAAAAAAAAAAAAAATATATATATATATATATATATATATATATATATATATAAATGGGCTAGCTCAGTGCAAAAGTTCAATCCCCAGTACTGCCAAGAAAAAAAAAAAAGGGTGATGGGGGTGCTTTGTGAAAGATTTTCAAGAGACTGAAAAGCTGAGACCCAGACTGGAGAAAATATTTGTAAAAGACATACCTGGTAAATGACTGTTATATAAAATATACTCTTAAAATTCAAAGGTAAGAACCCAATTTTAAAAATGGGCCACAGACCTTAACAGATATCTCACCAAGGAAAATATACTTACAAGTCAAATAAGCATATGAAAAGATATTACATCACGTCATTAGAGAAATGAAAATTAAAACAGTGAGAAACTACTGCACATCTGTGAGATTGACCCAGATTCAGAACACCAACAGCAGCCAATGCTGGCGAGCACCGGGAGCAACAGGAGCTCTCGTGCCTTGCTAGTGGGATGCAAAATGGTAGGGCTGATTCGGAAGGCAGCTGTCATAGGCATAACACATGATCCAACAACTGTGCTTCTCATGTTTACTCAAAGAAGCTGAACATTTCTGTCTACACAAAACCCCTAATATGGATGTTTAGGGTAGCTTTATTCATATTTGCCAAAATTTAGAAGCAACCAAGATTATGTTCAGTAGGCAAAGGGATAAACTGTAACTCACCATCTGATGCAATATTACTCAGTACTAAAAAGAAATGCACTATGAAGGCATGAAAAAATAGAAGAAATTTACATATATATTACTAATTGAAAGAAGCCAATCTGAAAAGACTATATATTGCATGATTCTAACACTATTACATTCTGGAAAAGGCAAAACTATGAAAACAGTAAGATCACAGGGCTAGGGAAAGGCAGGATGAACAGGAATAGCACAAAGGATTTTGGGAGCAGTGAAAACAATCTGTGTAATACTGTAACGGTGGATACATAGCATTGTGCATTTATCCAAACCCATAGAATGTACAACACCAAGAGTGATGTACAACACCAAGTGTGTCCTAATGAACGCAGTGCACGTGGGTGATAATGTTGTATCAGTGTGGATTGATCAGCTGTGACAAAGTGGAGGCTGGTGATAATGGGGGAGGCTATGCGTGTGTAGGGACAGAGGGTATCTTGGGGATCTCTGCACCTTCCTGTCAATTTTCCTGTGAAGCTAAAAGTGGCCTCTAAAAAATCCTTTTTTGGGCCGGTGAGATACCTCAGTGGCATAAACGCCTGCCTGGCAAGCGCGAGGTCCTGAGTTCGACTGCCAGTACCCACATACAAAAAAAGGGCTGGTGATATCGCTCAGCGGCATGGGTGCCTGCTGGTGCGTGAGGTCCTGAGTTCAACCCTCGGTACCCACACACAAAAAATCCTTTTTTAAAAGAGCAAATTACCATGTATATACATAAAAAGCAATGATAACGCGAACACTTTACACTAAAACATACAGAACACAATATAAGCTATATTTGAAGGCCACTTTGCAACTTTAAAAATGCCTTTACTGAAAATTAGAGATTAAAATAGTGGACCTAAACTGGGTGCAGTGGTGCACGCATGTAATTCCAGCACTTGAGAGGCTGAGGCAGGAGGATTGCCTAGAGTTCCAGGCCAGCCTGAACTACACAGCAAGACATCTCAAAATAGAAATAAACAATTTTTTAAAAAATGGACCTTAGTAGAACTAAGGATGCTAGAGTCATATTAACAAATTATAAAAGAACAAAAGAGACTAGGAAGAGGTATTACAAAAACTGAAATTATAAAACAGAAGATATTAGATAATAGTAGAAAGTTTAAACTCCCAACTTTTTTTTTTTTTTTTTTTTTTGAGACAGGGTCTCATTACATAGTTCAGGTTGGCCCCAACCCCACTATGTCACCCAGGCTGGCCTCGAACTTGCGGTGATCCTCTCACCTCAGTCTCTGCAGTGCTGGGATGACAGTTGTGTGCCACCACACCCCCAATTTACTTCTTTGAAGTTCAACAAAATAATTTCTGTGAGCCTGATTTAAGAAAAGGGAAAGCAAAAATAAGCAAGATAAGCAATGAGAGAGTAAATAATCACATTTTAAAGAGATAAAAATAATCACAAGAAGTCTATGTAAACATGATGATTATTTCGTTTTGTTTTGGTACTGGGGATTGAACCCAGGGCCTTACACCACACTACATCCTGAGCCCTTTATATTTTGAGACAGGATCTTGCTAAATTGCCAGCCCGGCCCTAAACTAGCCAGCCTCTTGAGTAGCTGGAATTACAGGTTATGCCACCCATCCGGAACTTATTTATGTACTTATTTAGTCAAGGTCTTAACTACATTGCCCCAGCTGGTCTTGAAGTCATGGGCTCGATTCCTATTGCAGCCTCCCAAGCAGCTGAGACTACAAGTGTGTACCACCACCTGCGGCTGATAACTAATTTGAGAAACCTATTAGAAATGGATGACTTTCAAGTAAAATATAAATTACCATAATTGATACAAGAAACAGTAGAAAAGTTGAATAGTACAATTACCTAAGAATAGACACATGGTTTTAAAGCTACTATATAATACTATGTCACATAACACAATGCTTTCACAACTCAGTTCTCTATTCAACCTTTTGTTTTTTTCTTTTTGAGACAGGGTTTCACTATGTAGCCCAGACTGGTCTTGAACTCCCAGTGATCCTCCTGCCTCAGCCTCCCCCGTGCTGGGATTACAGGCATGCACCACCATGCCTGGCTCTCTATTCAACCTCAAAAGAGGTAAGGTGACTCTAAAAAGTTACTTAAATTATTTCAGACCACAAAACATGAAAAGTTCCCTAATTGAGGAATTTAATATAAACTGAATTACCAAAACCTGATTGATATTGTAGATCAACAGGCCTACATACCAATCTCATTCATAGGAGATATAAATATTCTAAGTAAAAGATCGATAACTGGAACCTAAAAAATGTATCTAAGGATAATATACTTTGACCAAATAGTATTTGAAAGAGCCTACTTTAATAGGCATAGTATCAAAACTGTTTATTAATTTGCAGTAGATGATATCTTTAAAACACTGAATCTTTCCATCCTGGAACATGAACTCTACATTTACTTGTCTTTAATGTCTTTCAACACTCTTTCATATTTTCCTGTAAGTCACAATGTCTTTCATTCAATGTCTCCACAGGTGCTTCCCACTGGGACCTCTGGATGGGTTCCTTACACTGATGTATCAGAAAAATGTTTCACATGTTAATCTATTTGGCCACCTCATTGCATCATCTAATAGTTTGTCATAGCATTTTATTTTTTAGAAAGAAAATCATATCTTCTAAAAATGTTACTTTTGGGGCCGGTGAGATAGCTCAGCGGCATAAGTGCCTGCCTGTCAAGCGCAAGGTCCTGAGTTCAACTCCTGGTACCCACATACAAGAAAAGGGCCGGTGATATTGCTCAGCAGCACAGGCGCCTGCTGGTGCGTGAGGTCCTGAGGTCGACCCCTGGTACCCACAAAATAAATAAATAAATAAATAAAATTAAAAGGTTACTTTTATGTCTTCCTTTCCTAATGTTTTTGCCATTTTCTTGTTTTATTGCATTGGGTAGAAAATATACTACCATGTTGAATGTAGTTATTCATCTTTTTCTCTGACAAAATGGGAAAGCTTTTATCATTATGCTGTTTATTAAAGATTTCTGATAAGTGTCTTTTGTCAAATTGCTATTTATATAGTCCCATTTTGCTAAGTTTTTCTTTTAGTTTTTGAAAAAAACATTTTGTTATCAATTGAGATATATAGTAATAAACCTCTAAATTAATACAATGATTTTGAGTAACAGGTTTTCAAATGTTAAGTCATTTCTGGGATAATCTTTTCCTTGTTCTAGAGTGTTGGATTGAATTTGCTTATATTTGTACAGCTTGACATATATATGAGTTTGGCTTACAGTCTTCTCTCCTTTTGCTATCACTGTCAATTTTTAGTACTAGGGGGATACTAGTGTAATGAGGTGAACCCTCCACTCCTGCCCCATGCTAAATACCTATGAACAAAATGGGCAAGTGAAAATTGGGCAGCTTGATGGCATTTAGATTCCAGTTAGAAGACAGCAGTGGACACAAGGACAAAAAACAAAAACAAAAACACAGGTTATGTCCACAGAATGGGACTTACATCTTCTTAAACTGGAATAAGAAATACAAAATAGGTTTGACTTAAACTGGTAAATATAATCTTCAAGGTACAACTCTGCCGAAACACTATGATTTGGAGAATAAAATTCAAACTTTTAGCCTGTATTTAAGATCCATTCTGCTTTAACCTAATTTATTTCATAGTGCAACCAGTGCTTCCTCGCCTGAGTTCTTTTGCCTAGAATGCTGAGTCTGTGATGGCATATTCAAATTGAATCCTCCTTTCAAACAACCCAAACGTCTATGAACATTTCTCAGAGCCAAATGAACTACGTTTGCATTAACTTGTACTATAGCTGACTGGTTTAAGTTTATTGGTACATTTTAGATACACATAATGATCATATTCATCATAGGGAATTTGTACCCATACATGATATATTTTGATACAGCTAATTGTTGTCAGCTTTTGGTTTGCCTATTTCTTTCTTTTTTTTTTTTTTTTTGAGACTGGTTATCCAGCGAGCCTCCCAGAGTGCTGGGATTACTGGCATGTGCCACAGCGTCTGTCATTTGCCTATTTCTTAAGAACTTTGACAGCTGTACTGGGTTGGTTAGTGACACCCCCAAAATTCATGTCTTTCCTCACAATGTGATCTTATTTGGAAATAGGGTCGTTGCAGATATAAGTAGTAGTTACGACCAGGTCACACTGGAGTACGGTGGGTCTTTCATCCAATTGGACTGATGTCTTCATAAGAAGAGACTCAGAATCAGGGCAGGAAGAACACCATTTGATAACAGAGTGGAGTGAGACCGCTACAAGCAAAAGAACACCGATGATTGCTGGCCACCACCCTGAAGCTATGAAGTGTCAAAGGAGTTCACTCAATCTCACATAAGTATGGACTACAGTCCCTTGATTTGAATTAGACTTCAGAATGTGAGAGAAAAAATACCTATCGCTTTAAGCCACCTAGTCCGTGGTAGTTCCTTTTGGCTCCTCCAGGAAACTAATACAAAGGCAATTTTAACTTCCTCTCTTCCTAGCCCCGAGAGTACATGTCCACAGTAGAGTCCTGGATCACGTTCACTCCACGAGATTGGGAGTCCCAGACGCTTATGAGCTCCTCCTCTGAGGTGACGTAATGCCAACAAAATGTAGCCGTTATTGCGGCAGGCTACGGGACTACAAAGATAAACAGTAAGAAACTAACATATAAGGACCTGGTGGAGCAAGCGGGAAACGAGGACAACAGAGGGCAGGGAGGCTCAGTTCCCAGGCGACGCTCACGCGGCCGGGAGGAAATTCGAGAACAGATGCGAGTCTCGCGCAGCGGGCCGCGACTCGCCGAATGCTCCCCGCCCTCTCTCCACTCCCTACGGGCGTGGACCCCGCGACCACGAAGGCCGCTCCAGCCCTGTTGTCTCTGAACCGCCTACCACACTCTGAGGGCGCCAACCAGTTGATTCCTTCCACGCCTGCGCGCAGCTCGCGGGGCGGGACTTCCGCCTCACGTACAGGAAACCGGAAAGAGATCCTTTTTCCCGGAAGGAAAGTACAGTTGAGACAAAGATTGGGTATGGAGCAGGTGGTAATGTGTCTGGTATAGTAAGGGCAGTCTATGGTCACCCGGCGGGGCTAGTGACAGCGGCATCCTAGTAGGCAGGCTGGTGTACCAGGTTTCAGGGGATGCGGCATCCTAGTAGGCAGGCTGGTGTACCAGGTTTCAGGGGATGCGGCAGGGAGCAAGAGTAGAGGTGACAGGTCACCTCCATGAGAGGACCTGTTGCTGGCTAAGCGCTACCAGAGACCTGAGCCTCATTTCTGGTTCGCTGTGCTTCGCTTTCTCCGCCTCTCTCGAAAAATGAGTTTGGTAGCTCACGGAGCTGTGGTGGGGATAGATGTGAAAGGGAGAAGTACGCACTCACCCAAAGTGGCGTTTAAGAAAACTTTCGGTTTTCACGTAGACCATGTGGATGGGCCGGTACAAACTCGGGCACTGAGAGTCTAACTCCTGCCTGAGGCAGGAGCACCTGTTGCCTTTTAAACGCGCTCAGAGTTGGCAGATTTTACGTTTTCTGAATCTGCCAGCAAATTCGTTTGATAGAGGGGAGCTAAGCCGTTTGGGGCATCTCCTTCGTTTCAGTTTAAATTGAAGCAGAGAGGAGACAGGTTGAGAAACACAGTTTGCCAATGACAGCTGAAACTTAAAGTGCAGTTTCTTCATTTCTCTTCCCAAATATTTTTCTCTATACCGCACTCTGGGCTGCTAAACAATTCATCTTTTGGCGACGGGGATTGCAGGGGTGAGAAGTTAAGACGGTGGTGATGCACGTTTAGATACAGGATGAATCCATCAAAGGCAAAGTCAGTATGTGTCAAGGGTTAGAACTGTGTCCGTCATCTACCTTACTGACACTGCACAGGTGGAGAGTGTTGCTTCTGTTCTTTCCCATTCAGCAGTATGTATGTGTGTAGTAACAAAACGTGAAGGTGAACTTTTATTTCTTGCTACATACCTTTATCTAGAAAGGCCTGGGGATCACTAAACAAGATATGTGTTCACCCTTGAAGCAGATTCATGGTTTAGAACATTTAAAATACATGTTGGCTATCTTAGAAATAATCAGAACTACAATAAATATTAAATGTGTCACATTTTTTTAAAAACAGTTATGGGAAGGACACTCTAAAGCACAGGTCTTTAGTGCACCCAGCTTCAATGCCCCTTCTCATTCTTCCCAGATTAGAAGTCACCACCCTGTGCTATTAGAGATGAGGCTGTGTCAGATCGTTCAGGTGTATTGGGACAGAGAAAGGTTGAGAATCCCTGGTCCATATTTTTAACCTCTACCTTCATCTCCCCAAGCATACAGAAATTTGAAACTGCTTTGCTTGCTAGTGAGAAGGCTTTTGCTTTGATTTGGAAGCTAGTTTGATGTCTTATTTGTCTTTTCAGGTATGTGAACTCCCTCAAAAGCAGAAAGCAGTTGTTCCCATTTCGATTATTCAGAGATAGTGAAGGCATAGTCCCTGCCTTTGATCTGCTTACAGTCAAATGGAGCAGACACACGTCAGTGGTTGCAGGGTGGCCACTTAAGGATTCTAAAATAGGTGAGTATGTGGCACTCATCTCTTCTCGGAGGGGGAGGAATTAGGCAGTGCTTCTTGGAGGTGTTTTTTGAGCTGTGCGGACATTAGGTAGTCAAGGAAAGGGAGTTCAACTAGGGGCTGTTTCATAGATTGTAGATGGTGCAAAGGACAGTAACAGGTAGTTTATACCTTTTTCCAGAATCTCTTATTTCTGGATACTTCTTGTTTTTTCCCTGTGTCTCACTGGCACTCTCCCCCTTACTTTGATAGATGTTTGGGATGTGGAAGGAAGTTAGGCGGGTAGGAATCTTTCTGGGCAGCAGAATAATAGACAGGTTTACCAAGAAGTAATGTATATGTCCAGTAAATCCATCTCTCAAAACTATGTTCCTGCTTTATTAAAGCACAAGAAAACCTCAGGTTTGTTGGCTATTTTCCCAGTGAGTGGATTCTATTCGTGTCTCCAGTTTAGTCTGTGAATTGAAGGGCATCTCTTAAACCCTTTCTAAGACACACATTAAGGCTAAAGAATGATAATGGGAGAGAAAGGAAGATTAGGATCCAAGTTCATGCTACAAAAACATTTGCATGTTGTTTGAATGAGCTACAAGGTTTCTAATTTTTACAGTTCAAATAAATGATACTTTAATTACACCAGGAGTGGAGTAAGTGCAACTAGAGCAGAAAACCCTGATTCTGTCAGAGTGTGGGAAAGTGAAGAACAAGAGTTGGACCTAATTTTTTTCTGGGATTGGTAGTGCAGAAAACAAGCAGGGAAGTAGTGGGAGATGGTCCACTTGACAAGAACCAGCACCCATGCAGGAGCACCTCTCCCAGAACCACAACTGACTTTGGGGCAGTGGAGCCCAGGTCATAGTCACTCCTGCCGGGAGACTTCCTGGTGACAAAAAAGATGCTGCCTGGCTGGGGTCTTTTTTCCCAATAAGTTGCCATCTTGCATCTTAATTAACCGTTGGGTGCAGTGAAGGAGGCACATGTGGACAGTTCAGTTCTCCTAAGCTTGTGGTTCCGAGTTGTCTTTTCTTTAACATCGTGACATGTTAAAGAACAGTGCTTTTAAGCTGGACCTGGTTATGTTCTTCTGGAGACTAAGAAAACAGAGTCCTTGAAGTCAAGCTGACTCTGTGTTTAGCCTCCTAAATGAAAAGGTAGATAGAACAGGTCTTGTTTGCAAAAGAAATGCAAGACCTACTTATCTACCAACAGCAATTAGACATTTTTCACTGTAGAGAATAAGAATAGTAAGTTTATAGAGGAGAAAGGTAAAGAAAGGTGTAGTGAACATTAGAATCTTACTCTGCTAATTGATAGGAAGTTGACTAGAAATTGGACAAGTGATTTGCTAAGTCCAGGAGAGGATTTCCCTGCAGTGCAGGCTTCTCAGAGCCCAGAACATTTTCTGATGGCCAAACCTCGTTGGATAGAGACAGTGTGGTCACAGAATGCCACATCATGGTGAATCGTGCTGCGCAGCCTCTTGTGAGCTGAGGAGGATTGTGATCTTCACACACTTTGGAGGATGAGGAATATTGAGGTGGCCCTGCCACCCCTGCATTTGTTCTGTTCTGCACTAATGACCCAGTACATGCTTTAGAAATATTTTTTCAGATGTGTATAAGTGATGCTACATCATTTGAACCAGTAGGAAGCCAGTTAGTACTACACATATACTTTTTAAAATAAAAAGCAATTTAATTTTGCCAGAAACCGATGTTATTTGATGTCCCAAGTTGCTAATGAATTTTCCAAGTTCATCTAAGTAGGGTGCTGTAAATTCTGAGTATTTTGATTACTAAACCCTTGCTAGTTTTCACCCGGATTCTATGGTTGTTTCACATATTCTCTTTGCCCTGTGTTAAAGTGGGAAAGCCAAAGCTTATGTAATGACTTGCCCAGGAGTTATAAAGTGCTACAGGTAAAGCTAAGGGGAGAACAGATTTTATCACTTGTTTTAACTGCCCAGTCTCAGGAATTGTGGCTTCAGTAGTCTAATGTTTAAAAAATCTTTTTCTGTTTTGTTTTTAACAGATTTATCAGCAGGTTGCAGGTGCACATGGCCTTAAGGTAAAGACTGCCCCTTGTTGAAACTTAGTTTTAGCAGATTGTTTATAGTATTTTAAGAAACTGGAATCTTACAAAAAACAAGTTATGTTTAGTTTTGTTCGAGATATCTTTTTCCTATAGAAGTTGAGAAAGATATTTAAACAAAAGGTTCGTTATGCTAAATAATTGTGATCCTTGAAGTTGGCTGTTTCCCTTGTTTAAATTAAGTGATTTTAAATGTTAAAGATAACTCCAGACAGTTTATTCTTGTTCTAATAAATATTTATTAAAACCTAATAAGTGTCCAAGTGTCCAATCCACGTTCATATGACTTGTGAAATATTCCATAAAGCCTACTGGAACCCTGTATTCAAATGTGCCATAGGTGTGACACCTTATTTCCTACTTGGTAGCTTCTATTTCGATAGTTAGGAATATTTTTGAGTATATTTTAATTGTTTACAACTGAGTCATTTCTGTACTTACATCTGCTGCACCTTATTTCAGGGAGGGTGATCCAGCTTGTCAGGGCAGCTGTGTGTGTGTGTGTGTGTGTGTGTGTGTGTGTATGCTCTGTGTATATACATGTGTGTAACAAGTTATTACATTGTCAGGGTGAATGGTTAATTTGGGATCTGAGCTGCTGTTCACAGCAGTAGACAGTTCTGTAGAAGATGAGAGGTGTCCCACAGATCAGACTTTGAGTGTATTGGAAAACTTGAGTTTAAAGTAAAAGATTTTTCCACCTAAAAAAACCCTAAGTGCTGAGCTTAGGGTATGTTGTGTTTAGAGAGGTGTCCATGGCGCAGGATACTAAATTGTCTCTGGTGCTTACTGCTCCACAAGTGCACTTCTATCTCTGCAACTTGCCTCAGCTTTGGCAATGCTGTGTGCAGAGCTTACCTGGCATCTGGGGCTGTGAGCTGGAGAACCAGGAACACAGCTGACAGTAGGGGCCTGAGGTCACTGGATGGCACAGGCCTTGAGGCAGGCTCCCCGAGAGCTGCTGGCCAGATACCACTGCCCACCAGTGCACAACCTTGCATCTGGGTGGGTGGATGATTGAAGAAATTGTACACTTGCTATATGCTGTATACTATTAGGGCCTCAGGCTTGTCATTAAGTCTCCCAATTCTTATGAGACAAGTAGTATTACATTTCCCTTTGAAGGGAAACAGAAAGGCTAGAAAATAAGGTGGCTTTTCCATGTCATAAGACAAAGAAGTCAAATCCAGGCCTTCCGATTTCAAATCTGACTCTTCACGTCGCAGGAGCCTTTATCACCCACCCTACACACCCCCCTCTGCCCCCCTCTACCACACACACACAGTGGAAGCCCCGTGTTCAGGTGTAGGCCATGGTGTGTGTCTGTGGCAGCAGTAAGGAGTGTGCCATGTTCCCCAGGTGCTCCTCTTTCCCCTTCTGCTGTCTCTGTCCCCTGCCTGGCCACAGTCCTTGGCTGGAGTTTTCGAAAGCGCTTGCATGGCTCACGTGGAGAGTAGTGAGGCCAAAGAGCAGTGGTTGAAGGAAAACACTTAACAAGCATTTGGGGTGTGCCTGCTGTGTGTTAGCCTTGAGGTACAAGTGATGAATCAGACACTGTCCCCGCCTTCCGTGGAAGTGGGTGTGACAGAGGTGATTTCAAAGCCAGAGTGGTGTGAGCATGGTGAAGGTGAGGACAGGGCGTTACTGAGTGTCCAGTGCACCTTTGGAAGCAGGAGGGTCAGAGGCCTTGAAGGGCAGCCTCTCGCATTCCCAAGTCTGTTCTTGGTGACTGATGAAATATGAACGCACAGCGGCTGCTAAAGCTTTTAAGACTTTCCTGACTTCTCTCAAGCTCCAGAGGCCTCAAAGACACAATATCTTACAGATAGACAAATACAGTTTGACCACTTGAGAGGCCCCTGAGTTCACTTAGATTCCTCATTTCCTTCATTTTACAGCTCACCTGCTGAGGACTACCCTAACGTCACACAGGCAGCAGTGCCTACCACGTTGGCCTGCCAGGTCACAGCCTGAGCCACACACGATGCCAGAGACATGGTGCCTGAATGCCAGGTTCAGCTGGCTGAGGCACGAGTGGTTGAGGAAGACACAGAAGCAAGAAAGGAAAAGACGTGAGAAGGGTCTAATAGAAAGTGGCGTGCATCGGCATTGAAATGCCATTACGTATCTTCAGACAGCCGGGCTTTTCCAGAGAAAAACAGGGGTGCACAAATTGGTGAAGCTGACAACTGAATGTGTACAGATGCTGAGCAATGTCCACGTTGAAAAATGACAACTTTGAATTCTCATAGTCTAATAGGATGCCGATCTTCTTTGGGGGAACAGTTATTCTTATATCTGGAGTGGTCCTGTTGTGCAGAAATTCATACTTATGCCTGAAAATTAGACATTGATACAACAAAACTTCAGAAATTCTATGGATGATCTATTTATAGAACATTGCATATTTTATTCATACTCCTATGATTTTGTTATTTTCTTTATTAAATGACTATCAATGCATCTGGCCATTTCCAAAGCTATATATCTCTTCTAAACTTTGTTCCTTTTTTTTTTTTTTTTTTGGTCCTGGGAATCGAACTCAGGATCTTGTGCTTGCCAGGTAGGTGCTTGTGCCCCTGAGCTATATCTCCCTATAAACTTTGTTCTAAGAAACATTTTTAAACATTGTTCTTGAGCAAACTCGTAATCTAAGAAACTTGTATGTAGATTTATGAGCTGATACTTCATCGAAGTTTGTATAGAAACAACACATCTGAAACATTTGGGTTTCGAGGCTCCACTGTGTAGACCCTTTGTAATAAAGAGACTTGAAGGAGGGAGGGCCCATGTGGTCTTCTGTGTGACACAGTGGGCCTTTTGGTGTAGACTGTACACAGGTACCCTGAGGTGTCCAGATGTTAAACTTCAACCCATTTGGGGCATCCTTCGGGCAGGCTAAGTGTCCTGTGTGCTTTGCAAAGTGGCTGCTGAAACCAAAACCAGCTGCAGGCCTGCCCTATCCCTGCTGCCCACAGACAACTGAAGAGCTGTGTGCCCACACACTGGGCCCGAATATGGGTAAACACTGGGAACAGGACCTGCACATGTGAGAGCAAGCCAGGCTGTCACCTGGTAAGTTCACCTTACCTCCGCACGGCTTCTCTTAATTCAGCAGCCACCAGAAGCCAGATGAGGCCTTCCCTCCCAACAACCAATACAGTCTAAGACTGTGAACCAGAAGTAGGAGCCCACTGGGAAACCTTCCCTCCGCTTGTCCCACTCCCACACACACACACACACACACACACACACACACACACTCTTGTGTCTTTCTGAGATCTACAAGAAACGTCTGCACTGCCTTGCTTTTGCCTTTGATTCCCTCGGGACCACCCCTCTTCTTTTAATCCCCACACCTCTCCTCCTACACAGACTCCTATACACTTCTTTTATTCTCTGTCTGTTTTACCCTGCTTCTCATTCTTATCTTACTAAAGAAGAGGAGACATTGGTCCTTAGTCTTACTTGAGGCAGACTCCAGGTAATAGCTGACTCAGTGCATAGTAATTCCTGCGTGCCTAAACTGGTCCTGAGGTTTAGTAGAGTCCAGTATCGAGTACATCTTATGGGGGGAAGCTGGTCTTCCCATTTATGCTTGGGCATGATAAGGTTTAAATAACCACTAAGCAACGTCATGGGCATAGAACACTGGATGAATATTAATGGGATTAAGTCAAGGGAGGTTAGAGACCCCATATTACATGGGGTGCTAGGAAAGAAGTGTAGGTTTTCTGGTTGTTGTTTTCCAATTTTCAAAGCAATGGTTGTAACCATGGCCTTCTAAGCCAACATTTTATCCACTGGCCTGGGCTTCATTCAGTTGTCTCCAGTCATATGAAATTACTCCATGTGCTCAGCAGCCGAAGCCATAATCATTAAGCTCTTCACCTACATTGACTCGAAAGATGGAATTGGGATTTCAAATCAAACTGTATCCATTTAATAACACGGAAGGTGAGCATAAATGAAAAATCCACCATTTAATGGAGAAGAATGCAGTCTGCAAAGCCAGAGTGCCTGGGTTTGAATCCAGTTCTGAGTCCACGTAGGATGAGTTCTCCACTGCTCACGCAGCATCACAGTCATACAACTTGAGAAGTGAGAGAACGCGTGTGAGACTGTTGGCACCTAGTGAGACATCTACTGGTTTTAGCTCTATGTGAAAAGCTGCTCTTTCTCTTGGTTAGACTTTAAAGAAAGTAGCTGGCTACAGCTCCTGAAATACCCGGGAATATTTTACAACACAAGATGTGGAACTTAAAACTCCCCCGCTCGAACCTTCCAAGTTTTAGTCTTGGGTATTGAGATTTTGCTTTACCTTGATGAAGCAAATATGTGCCTCATGCACCAGGAGAGGCCGTTTGCGCCCAGGTCCTCCTGCTTAGGGACATCTTCAAAGGCCACACCAACTGTGTAGTCCAAATGCTCATCCACCTCCACCTCCCAGTAATGGCGCCCTTGGACCGGAATTAGGTTTCCCATGACAGCAACACACCTGGTTTCAAAAGCAGAAGCATGTCTGATGTGGGGGGTCCCAAGCCAGGCCGTGCAGATGAGGGATGTCCACTGCTGGGGTCAGTGGGCAGTGGTCTGTGAACGTGGAGGTAGGAGCACCTCACTTGTAAAATACCCAGAGCTCTCAAATCTCAGTGGGCTGCTACTGAAGACTGGAAGGAGGAGTATTATATTGCTTGGTCAAGGTCGAGGAGGAGACAGATGCTGGGCTCACCGAACAGCCTCTGCTGGCTCTTACTGGTTGGGGCTTTTCTAGCAATAACAGAGGTTTGATTCACTTGAAAATTCAAGCCAAGGGAAGCATGTGCTAGAAGGATGTGAACTGGCTGGCACTTGCTTACAGTACAAGACAAGCTTGGAGGGCCTTTGACCCTCCTTTAACCCTGATACTGGGAGTGACTCCAGGCAAATGCCAAATTCAGACATTGTGCCAAGATAGGTGAGATCACACTTTCCTCCCAAATCATCAACATCTACCTCCAAGTTCCATTGCCAATAAAGAGTTATGTTCTAAAACAGGGAGGTTTTCATAAAAAATCAGTCACATCAGTATCTCCAAAATGAATGATCTACCACATTAAAGAGACTCCTATGCTAGCCAGACTTTACACAGCCCCAACATTGCTGGAAAGATTTGTGTAGCTGTCATTCACAATTTCTCTCAACTTGCAAAACTCCAAATTCCGAACAAGCCAGTAACACGTGAGAAGAAGGCTGCATGTTAGCTGCTCCTCCAGAGCCACATCGCTACTTATTTCCAGTCCACAATGTCCCTAGGAGAAACAATCATGTCGCCAGCCCAAGCCCCTCACCTACCTACAAAAGTTTGTATTTGGCTGGAGTGGAGAGAGCACACACTTCTCAGGGTTTCTTCATTTTGGTTAACACACTCAGTACCCAAAAATCCAAGGCAGAAAACAGGAATAAGGTAGTAACCACAAACTCAATTTCCAGCTTAATCCCAGTTCAACTCTTAATAGTATTGCCTTAACACTGGGCATGGTGGCAAACACTTATAATTGCAGCACTGAGAGAGGCTGAGGCAGCAGACTTTCAAGCCCCAGCCCTATCTGGGCAACTTAGTGAGACCTTGTCTCAAAAATAAAAAAGGACTGGGAATATATCTCACTGAAGGTCCTGGGTTCAATCCTCAGTACTACCACACAAAAGTTTTCATAAGAAAGGGATTAAGAATTCCAACACAGGGCTGGTGAGATAGCTCAGCGGCATAAGTGCCTGCCTGGCAAGTGCAAGGTCCTGAGTTCAACTCCCGGTACCCACATAAAAAGGAAAAAAGGGCCGGTGATATGGCTCAGTGGCACAAGCGCCTGCTGGCAAGCACGAGATCCTGAGTTCGACCCCTGGTACCTACATAAAAAAAAAAAGAAAAAAAGAAAAAAAATTCCAACATGGTGGCAACATACCTGTGATCCCAGCACTCTGGAAGGCTAAGGCAGGAGGATGTTAAGTTCAAGTTCCACCTGGGGAATTTAGTGACACCCTGTCTCAAAAAACTAAAAGTGCTGGGGATGTTGCTCAGTGCCACAAAGGCCCTGGGTTTAATCCCCAGAAGCACACAGAAAAAACCTTGGCCAAGGCCAAGTTCCTGAATTTTACTGTGCCTTGATTTCCTCATCTGTCACAGGGGTTGATGAGAGTCTGAGCTTCTCTGGCTATTGTGATGACTGGATTAGAGAAGCCATATAAAGCCCTGTGAACACACTGGCAGGTGATGGTGCAGTCCCCGCCCTTCCCTCTGCACAGGGCCCTCTGCATAGGGCCGCCCCGCCTCAGGGTGTTGTGTGCTAGCTCTGCTGAATCCATAGGCACCTCTCCCTGCTCATTTTATCGGGGCCTCTGCAGCCTCCTATGTGGTCTGTTTCCTCCCTGCCTCTCCCTCCCTAGCTCACCTATCACTATGCCTTGTGATATTTCCAAAATGTGCATGCGATCATGTCATCCCCCTGCTTTAAATCCTGAAATAAGTCTCACCACTTGAAGGATAAAATCCACTTTCTTTTGCACTGAACTTTATCCTGCCTCAGCATCCACCTCTTCCCAGCATGGGCCGTGTACGGCAGGCATGCTAAACTACTTGTAGTTCTCCAACAGGATCTTCCTGGCTTCTTTGCATATGTACAAAACACTTATCTGGCTAGTTGGCCTAGAGAACTATTTATCCCTCAAAATCCCAGCCCTCCAAGAATTCTTTCTTGGGCCTCGAACAGCATCTTGTCTACATGTCTAGCTCCGCTTTTACAGGTGTTTTCCATCTGCTCTACCTGCAAATCTGAGCCCCGTGTGGGCGAGATAGCATCTTCATCCCTGCTTCTTCAGTACACAGCCCAGCTCTTCACAGCACAGCAGACACATTGGCAACAGATTAAAATGAGGCTCTAACTCAGCTTGGCTGGACCCCAAAAAGCCAAGATGAAAGCAATAGATGCTCAGTACTACCCTATTTCAAGGTGAGATGCTAGATCTTTTAGAGATGAGTGCCCAAACTGCAACCCAAAACCCACTTACAACACTGCAATTAAACATGAATACTGAGGTTTTAATTTAGAAAAAAACAACTCATACCTTAACATCTTTTGTCTTAAAAGAAAAACACAATAATACGCGTGCCATGGGTTCGCCATCACTGGGCTAGACCATCCAAGCAACACTGCCAAAGGAAATGGCCAAAACCAGGTTTTGTAACCTGTAGTGCAACACTAGAGAGTTAAGTTGCAGAAGCCTGAGGCTGTGTCTGCCCAGAAATCTCTCAAGAAGGAAGCAGGACAGCAGTGCCTGGGTCAGAGGTGTGTTTTTCCCAGGGTGCCTGGAACCCGACATAGGAAAGCTGTCTTGGTGTTGTATGGTTTTCTCTTTTTTGCAGGGGTAGGGTCTGAACAGACCTCAGCAGAAAGAGGCCAGAGTCATAGTGTTGGATGCAGGGGTCAATGGCTTGTGAGGAGCCGCCAGAGTCCTGGGCTCCTGGGTTAACAGCTGCAATCGGGCCACAACAACATCCATGAGAGTTGTCGCTAACACTGTGTCACTGTGTGTCAGCCAGGATCCAGATGCTTCTTACTCCTCTCTCACTCCCAGGTTGAATGGTGGTAGAGGGGAAGGATAAAACTGTTTCCTCTATGCTCTGGAGTTCCACTATTTCACACGAACACATACAGTGGGTTACCCCACGGGCCAGGAGCCAGAGGCAGAGGAAGAGCCAGCTGAGGGGTGTTCCAAGACCCAGGCAGGGAGGCTGAACTCAGTTTCCATCGGGGGCTCTTCTAGGCCTCAGGTAAGAACCACTTTTCTTCCTTGGAAGATCCACCACCCTCCAAAATCAACCTACCAAGGATGCCTTCTGCTCTGGCTCCCAGCATGTTTACTGTTTAATCCTGGAAACTGAGTTAGCCCTAGCACTCTTTCTTTTATTGCTTTGACTTTTTTCTCAGTATGTTTGCTTTTCAAGTCTTTTGTACATCTTTGGAGAAAGAAGGACAGCACCAATAAGTCACTTCAACATGGAGTGCCCAGCTCTGGACAAGTGAGTAGAGAGCTGGCGGCAGATGGGGTGACCCCTCAGGCCACGCCCCTTCAGGATGGGATTGCTCTGTGCCCCTGCCCAGGGCTTCTGTGCAAGGTGTCACAGGATGGGAGAACAAGCCCTGGGCTCGGCAGCAGGCAACTGAGTTGTCTCTGTTCTTCCACCCTGACCTGTATTGCACAAGGTCTTCGGGGGCCACTCTCCCCCGCCAGGTCCATCTCCTCCCTTGTTTCTGGGATTTCCCTCCCCACTGTGAGGCTGCATCTGTTCGTCATAATCCCACTCCCTGGCTGGGTGATGTCACCAGAGCAGTTCTGGGAACGGCCCGTTGAGTGGGGGTGAAGTACCTGGTGAACCGGGTCTGGTGGGGCAGCAGCTCCTGGGTGAGGCTTTTCCTTCCACTTCGGATCACTGTAAACCCATCTTCTGAAATGGTTAGCCAGGGGTGACAAGTAGCCTTGTTCAGGGGAAAGTAGCTTCCTGCAGGGCAGGGAATACAAAGAAGATGCCCGGACAGTCCCCTCACCGCTGTCTGCACAGGGACCCCATGTGTGGGTGCAGTGTCCCCAGAATCCCTTGGAGTCACAGCCTCTTGTGGATGAGTGGCAGCTTCGCTGGAAGGGACAGCGCTGGGACCTGGCACCAAGCGAAGCTGTTTGCACATCTGACCCCTTCAGTCCTCATTACCACCCACAGAAACAAGTGTTACCATCTCCATTTAGTACATGGGGAAACTAAGACACAGGTGGGTAAGAAATCTGCTGGCAAATGATAAACTCAAGTTTGAACCCCATGGTCCTGTGATTCCAGTGGCCTGAGTCCAGACAAGAATTTCTAACTTGCTTGCCAAGGAAATAGGAGTTGGAATTCTTAATGACCATTTGATAAAGGTTAGCAAAATTCAACATCAGTCTTGCAGTTAGGGTAGTGGGGGAGAAGGTCAGTGATGAGTCATCCCCAAATCATGACTAAAACAGAGCTCATCAAGTAGTTGTACTGATCTAATAAAAATCATGAGTAAAAAAGCTATTATTTAGGAACACAACTCCTCCTCCATTACTGTCCCTGAGACCAATTCTTCTTTCCTAAGCTCCCATTCTGTAACTTTTCATTGTCTCAAACTTTAGTTCAAACATCACCACCAAACTGTTCACAATTATCTTTATAAACCTTGCCCTTAGGAACTTCATTTGCTGACTATTGAAAGGTAGGCACATTCCCACCTCATAACTAACAGTGAGTGGCCCCTACTGCCCTCTCTTTTCTCAAGCAGAGATCATTTTTTAATATATATATTTCTGCTGATTAATGTTTATGAAAGCTTTCCATAAATATTGTACATTCTTAAAAATTATTTGCTCTGGGGGAGACTGAGGCAGGAAGATTGTAAGTTCAAGTCCAGCCTGGGCAATTGAGTGAGACTGTCTCAAAATAAAAAATAAAATAAAAGATCTGGGGATGTAGCTCAGTTCAAAGGCTCTGGGTTCAATTCCCAGGGCCATATATGCACATAAAAATTATTTGAACAAATGAATTCATAGATGACCAAATAATCAAGAGCTGGCTGTACCTTTTCCTCCCTGTTTTCTTTTACTGAAACAGCCAGAACTTGATATTTCAAAATAAGCCAGCACAAAAAATTAGAACTGCAGACAACCAAAGGAAGGCCCCAGCACAAGACAAAACCCTCAAGCCCTGCTTCAGGCAGTTACTCTTTCCAGCTTTGCGGCTGTGGGTGGCTATCGGACTTCCTGCCCGTCTGTGTGGGAGGAATAGAAATGGGGGCTGGTCACGGCCCTCTCCTCCTGGACTTCGAAAGGAGGACACAATGACACAGCACCTCTCAGTGAAAGATCCCCACAGAGGGCACACTGTTCCCAAGCACTGGGCCAGCTGCGGCTCCTGTCGCCCACACAGCAGGTCCAACCACTCTGCGCCGTGAGATATGGGAGAGCCACCTGGCCTTGGCACAGCTCAGTGAGCAGGGGCAGGGTGACAAGAGAAGGGAGGATGTCGCCGGTGAGGTCTCTGCTGACTCAAGACTTAGAAGCAAGATGCAACTGCTCTCTGACATGGGGATGGCACACAAGAGATGGGGCCGGGGGCCAGGAGGTGAGCCGAGACCTATGGCTCTTCCGGGAATTTCATCAGGAGCCTGTCCCAGGGAGGGACTCAGCCTGGGTGAGATGCAAGCTCTCGGGGCCACCCAGATCCAGTGCCCAAGCCTCTGGCCCACCTGAGGGGCCTGGAGAAAAACTACTCAGCTGCCAAATTGCTGTGACTTGGGTATTCATTCTCTCCATCTGTAAGACCAGACCACAGGGCTTTGGTCCCTCAGGAACCCTTCCAGGCCTGCCCTGTGTCCGTATCTACACACACTTGTCTATCTTCTGGTGACATCACAGCAACATGGGGTCTGCCACCACGTGGCCACCTGAGACCCAGAGGGTACACCCCATAGCCCAGGTCCCAGACCTGTGGTGTGGACTGTAGCGGGTGTGCTTCTGGCGCTGGGGCCCCCCACGTTGAGGGCTCGCACGCAGATTGTGTAGCTCTGCCCAGGCTGCAGCTGTATCAGTGACTCGCAGGTTGGGATGCCCACCACGGACCTGGGCAGGGAAATGGAACTGTGGTCAGTGTGGGGCCAGGGCACTTGGGCCCAAGCCCAGCTATGCCTTCCAAAGCTGGCATTGTCTGAAAACCAGTCACAGTCACTGTCCTCTGGCCCACAGCAGTATACCCAGTACACCATGTCAGCCGGCCCCTGGGGAACCCACAGCCTCCCATCCACCTTTCTCTGGGGTGCGACTCTGTGTATGTGGCTGTCTCCCTCTCGAGCTCTCCGTGGATTGTCAGGAACCTGGCACCATGCTCAGTGAATGTCAAATGCAATGTCTGTGTCTGGCCTTGAGGGCCATAATCTGCCTGAGGGCAGGGCCTGAGGACCACTGACCATGGCACATATGGAAGTCTCTCAGTATGTTTCTGTAGAGGGGCCCAGGGTTATTAACCTCCACGGACTTCTGCACAGCCTTCTGTGAGCAGAGGAACAGCCCTGTGTCTTCCACTGCCACAGCTGCAGGCTGTCAGAGATGCAGGCCCTGGTGGTGCCTGAGCCCAGCCCTCATCACCTGTGAACCCCACTCGCTCTCACTGCCAGGTGAACCTGAACCGCAGATGGCCTTCAGCAGCAGACAGCATTCTTCATGCACTGAGCTGCAGTCTCTCGTGTCTCTCCTCCTCTTTCTCTCCCTTGAATGCCAGCCAAGTTGGCCCCTTTGTTCCTCCAGTGCAGCCAGCTCACCTCTGCCCACCCGTCCCTGTGGCCCCCTCCTGGGTGGCTCGCATATCCGCTGTTCTCAGGCTCGCTGGCTCCCACCTGTCAGTGTCTGCTCCACTCAGAGGGGTCCCTGCCTCTGCCCCATCCCCTAGCTCATTGCATTTCTTCTTCCTTCCTAGCATTTCAGTGCCCCAGAGCATGGTGTATTTTGCACATCGCTGTTTTCTTGGCTTTTATTTTTTATTTTTCACTGTTTCCCCATTTGGCTGTCATGTCCATCTGGGCAAGAGATGCATCAATCTGTTCCCCAGGCCCATGGCACCAAGACTTGGCACCACCAGCCCAGTGCCAGTGAACCCATGGCACACGTGCCACAGCTGGCTGTATCATTGAAAGCTCTAAAAGGTTTGCCATCACTGACTAGTCTGTCGACACTTATTGCATGAGTGAATGGAAACCTTAATCTGGCTTTATAATAAAGCAAACATGAGGTTAACCACTTATGTTCTTGGTCACCCTTCACCTTTGATAACGGCATTGCAGCTGCTTCTTGTGAAGAGTAAGTAACCTATAACTAAGATTTCCCACGTGTCAGATTCTGACCTTTTCTCCAGACCACATTTCCAAGCACCCAGTACACGCCCTTGTGACTCACTCGGTGACCCCCGAGGCTGCCGGCGCTTCTGCCTGGGTCAGCTCCACGGTGTAGGAGTCCACAGGATTCAGGTTCCCAGACTCCCAGCAGATGAGCACGGCCTCTTCGCAGCTCCTTATCTCCTCGATTTTTATAATGGGGGGAGAGGGGGCTAAACACAGGGGAAAGGGGAGGTGAACAACTGTCCTGTTCACTTCCTGCCATCGCATTCACGGCCACGGACTAACATCACAAGCACCCTGTCCTCCCACGTAAAAGATTCGGTGCCATGAAGAACACTAGGGAATTTTCTAAAAGTCCTGGAGGGGAGGGTGGCCACAAGGTTCCAGTGTCAGTGTGAACAAGTATAGCACTTGATATTTTGACACCAACCATGAGAAGTTGTCCCTGCCATACTAAGCATGTAGATCCAGTGTATTAACTGAACAAAAAAAATCACATGGCTGTTCCTGTCCTTGCGAATGAAGGGCCCTGCCATGTCCCGAACTTGTAACTCCGATGTCCCCTTGAATGAAAGCCCTGTGACAGGGAACAGTGACCCCATTACCTGTCATGTACACTGCATGCTCGCTGGAGGGACTGGGGCCAGCCCTGTTCTGAGCTATGACCCAGAATTCGTACTGGGTATTTGGTTCAAGGTTCGTCACTGAGCAGTATGTTTCTTTGACAGTCACTGTAAACTCTAGGGGGAAAAAAAAGACAAGAATTCAACCCTTAAAATAGGCCAAGTGATTCCAAATTCATTGTGCTGAATCCCACTATAGTCAATGGCAAAACTGGGTGCAAATTCCTCCCTTTATGCACACCCATCTTCAGTGTGACTTTGCTGTTCTTTCTACTAAGAAGCTCTGTCTCAGCCAGGTGTGGTGGCATACACCTGTAATCCCACCTGCTTGGGAGGCTGATGCAGGAGGATTGTGAGTTTGAGGCCAGTCTGAGCAACTTAGTAAGATCCTGTCTTAAAAAATAAAAAGACCTGGGGATATAGCTCAGTGATAAAGCACCCCTGGGTTTGATCTCCAGCAGCCCCTCCCAAAAAAGATTCCTTTTTGCTGTTCCTTGAAGCTGGGCCTACCTACGTGACTTGCTTTGCACCACGGGGCAATGACAAACAGGATGCAAACAGAGGCTTGGGAAGTTCAGTGCACAGGGCCTTGTCCTCTTGCTGCTGGACATGCTGCCACCACACACGAGCAAGCCAGAGCCAGCCTTCAGGGATACGGACCCACACAGGAGGCCCCAGCACCCAAGTGGCCATGGCCATCCCAGCTAGGGTGATAGATGAGTGAGGCCATCCTAGACCACTTAGCCCTAACCAACATGGCTCAGATCAGAGTTGCCCAGCCAATCCATAGCATTATAAGAAAGAATAAATATTTTTTAAACCACTAAGTTGGGGAGGTGCTTTTATGCAGCAAAAGTGGGTACAACTCTGACCACTCTGAATCTTGTAAGGCAGTGGTAGCTCACTAATCCACCCTCTGATGTCAGCTCCGTTCTAACAACACTTCCCCTTGAGAGACTTCCATGGATAGCCATGACACAGCCCAACACTGTGACGTCTGTGTGTCTGCAAGGGGTGCCAACAGGCTTGACTCCTGCAAAGGCTGCAGCAAATCAGCTCTTCCTTTCCCCAGGAACTGCCTTCCTTCCTGGCCCTGGGTGGGACACTGGCCTCACCTGCCCTACCTGTGCAGCTTGGTGCCATGACAGCACTCTGGGCAGGGAGCCCGCGGCCCTGATTCTCATCCTGGTTCTGCCACAGTGCAACTGTATTCCCACAGACAGGTCATTTCTCCAGACAGGTCTCAGCATCCTCATCCATAAAATGGAGTTCTCCAAGTCCCATTCTGGGAACCCCTCTCTGACCCCATGCACCTAGGCTGGCCTTGACCCCCCGATTCCCTCAGGTACTCAGAGGGGGTCCTGTACTCTGATTTTCCCTTCTTGCTATGATTTGATAGGTGTCCCCTAAAGGCCCATAAGTTGAAGGTTTGCTCTCAGCCCGTGGGGCTATTGGGAGGTGAGGGAACCTTCAGTAGGGGGGCCTACGGGGAGGAGTGAGGTTAGTACAGGCATGGCCTTGAAGGGCATATTGAGGTCTCAGCCCTTTCAGCTGTCTTTCTCATGGTTCTCTGGCTGCTACAAGGAGAGCAGCTTTCTTTGCCATCCATGCATTGCAATGTGTAGTATTTCATGACAGGTCCAAAGTCAATGGGGCCCAGTGACCCAGGACTGAATCCTCTGAAACAGTAAGCCAAAATAAACCACTCTTCCTTAAAAACTGATTTACCTCAGGCATTTGTTACAGTTTCTCTTGTAGCACAGGATTGCAGTAAGAAAAGCCAGCCTAACCCCCACATGCCAGAATGTGCTGGAACTTAGCCCTGCTGGGCCTCCTGAAGAGGGGCATCGCTGGCCTATCCTGCATCCTACCCAGGCAGAGACTAATCCAAGGACAACTCTGACCTGTTGGCTCTGAATACACTCCAGGCACCTAGGCTTGGCCTCGTGATCCTCCCCAGCCAGGACCCAACTTGCCTTTCTGCCATGCTCACCTGCCTGCATTTCCCACTGGGGTTCCCAGGTCATGAGAGCTCTGGGGCAGACCCCTCCCTTCTCCACCTTGCCATCTCCTCTGATGGGCCTGAGCCATTCCCATGGGTATGAGCATGTTCTGAGCAGAGCCTCACCTGCTTGCTCCTTCCTAGGTAGGTTGTCCTGCACTGGGCGGTAGGACAACTGATAGCTCTCTATGGTGTCATCAGTGTACAAGCTCCAGCACACCCGGACAGAGGAACCTGTGGCTGAGTTGGGGGCCTGTGGGTTTATCACAGGAGCAGAAGGAGCTAGAAAAGGAAAAGAGAGAACACAAAATGAGGAGGCTTAAATTAGGTATAGGATTGGCGTGGCTTCTTTTATAGAATCACTGGTCCCCTAATGCATCCATGGTCTTCAGGAATGGAACAGGGAGCCTGGAAAAGGGAATGAAAGATGGGGACACACAGCCTCTCATGAGCCTACAGGAATGACCAGTGTTCCCATTCCTGCCTGGGCAAATGCAGATGAGCTTGGGAAGCAAGGGTCGGGGACTGGGTCTCAGGCTGAGGTGTAGTCTGTGGGTCTTGCGCCAGGCATGGGTCTCTGGCCCTTCCATGGACTTGGAGATACAGGACAGCCAAGCTCACAGTTCTGCTGCCCCCAGCTCTGGAGTGAACAAAGGGACAGCACCCTTAAGCAGGGCAGCTCTGCCTTTACTGGGGTGTGTCTGACTACCATGTCCCACATTGCAATGAGAGCAGGTCGGGCGGCCAAATTGTGCTTTACAGAGCCATCTTCTGCACAGTCTACCTACTAAATTAACTCCTCTTCTCTGTGGGTTTATACTTCTGCCTCCTCCACTTCCACACAGTCTCACATACAACCTAGAAGAAAAGTGAGCCCTGTTTTTTCCCTGTCCTCCTTTCCCATGAGAGCCCCTCCCTTCGCCCCAGGCTTTTAAGAGCATCCTTAGTTTCAAAGCGAAACTGATCAATCCAGGTGGGAGCACAGGTAAACTTGAAGGAGTTTCCTTGGCTACAGCTCATCTTTTCCTTTCTGGCCAGGGGCTGGAAGTCCATGACATGACAGAGGTGAGGAGGAAGTCAGAGAGCTACATTCCCAAAGGACAAAGTCCAGGGTGTCCGGAAGATGTCCTCACTACACTGCCGAGGAAGCCCCTCCAAGAGCTGTAGTAAGAGGAGGGAGGATTCAAGGAGCTTCCTGCTACTCAGGAGGCACTGGATGTATACAAGATGGGGCATCTGCGTGGGAGCTGGACACAGCACGATGAAGAAAACCATCAGTGCTGCTCAATGACCTGGGCCATTGTGCATTTCCTTCTAAATGGCCAGGCTTCATTATTGGGCAGCACCATCCCCAGATGGGAGAAAGGTCCATCTAGTCAACTCCATAGCTCAGTGAACTCTTCCCATGACCTAGTGATTCTAGGACTGGACCCCAAGATTCATGGTTAAAGATGTTTAATACCATCTGAGCTGTAATGGTAAAAACCCTAGAAACATCCTAGTGTCCAACAATTGAGAATTAAGTAAAAACATTAAGGTAGGTAGTCATTAAAGTGATGTTGTGGATGAATTTATCAGTGCAAGAAAATACCAAGCATAATTATTTTTGTTAAAAAGCAGATTAGGGGCCAAGGATATAGCTCAGTGGCACAGTGCCTGCCTGACAAGTGCAAGGTTATGAGTTCAGTTCCTGGTACCAAAAAAAAAAAAAAAAGAAAAAGCAGATTATAGGACAGAATGATTTCATTTTTAATAAAAACATTCTGCAAGGAAAACTCTAAAATGATATAGATAACATTGTTCACAATTGTGTCGTCAGGTGTTGATGATAAAGAGAAGATGAGTGGTCAAAACAAAAGCTAAATTCTAGTATTATCCTTAGATATGGTAACAATATGATAAAGAGCTACTTGGCACAGTGTAATGTGCTATATGTACATTATTTTATTTAATTCTGACATATCCTCAGAAGCATTATGCTGTCCATGTACAGATGAAGAAACCAACACCCCAGAGAGGTTAGGTAAATTGCCCAGGGTCACATGGCCAGGAAGTAGTATAGCTGGGATTCTCACTGGCTCCATAGAATTCCAAAGCCTGCCTCTTAGCTACTATGCTAAGAACAGCCATCCGGGAGGAATATAAATACAGCATGAGAGGAAATTAAATCTGGGCGTCTTGCTTGGTGTAAACTAGGTAGGAAGGCAGGTGTTTCAAAAGTTAGGCAGACTATGAACAGAAGATACTTCAAGGCTGTCTAGAGCCTGATGTCAGTGTCCTGGACACTAAAAGTGGGCATTCACCCTGGAAGGGCAGCCTCTGTTTTCATATACACAAGCCATAAAGACAAAACCAGAAAGTTAGGGGGAAGCAATATTTGTTTCTAAATCTTTATAATTATTTTAGACATCAAAGTTTCTCTCTCAAAGCTTAGGGAGTTGTTAGGGTTTTCTGCAACAAGATTATGTCATATCATATCTATAAAACAGGACAATTTTACTTTTTCCTTTCCAGTTTGGGTGGTCATTTTTCTTTCCAAATTCCTCTGGCCAGAACTTCTAGTACTAGGAAGAATAGAAGTATTGAGGAGAAATAAAATGGTGGAATAGTAATTGGTAGTAAAATTCAGCCTCTCTGAGATCTGGAATCCAGACATTTGAAAACAACAACTTGTTGAAGAAAAGAAGAGAAGCAGATCAACAGGAATCAGGAAGGAACTGACAGGAAAAATCAGAAACTACACAGAAGTTGGTCAGATGCTCCATAATGCAGAGAAAGGAAGAAGACAACTTGGACTTTTTCCCCAGATCTTGTAGGTTGTGAACTGGGCTCCCCAGCAAGGTAAGTGCCTGGGACTGGGAGATCCAGGGAGAAGTGGCAGTGGAGCCCACAGCCTTTGTGAACTGCAAAACAGTGCTGAGTCTTGCTCTGAGTGGACTCCTTCCACATGGTGGGCAACAGCCGGAAAGGATTCAAGCACAGGTGCTGGCCATATCACCAGAGAGTATTTCATTAGGCACCATTTTAGGAAGGCATTGATTATCTAAATCTGGGACTCAGAACAACTGGAAAACAACTTCACTTCAGGGCTCCAAGTGTTATCCTCTCACAGTGACTGGGTGACAAAGAGACAGCCCTGTGAGACAACTGAGGACAGGGAGCAAGTTAGAAACAAATCCCACGAGAAGTTTGAATGCAGGCTGGGAAGGAGACAGGCCTTAAGCCAGCAGTGAGAAGCCAGGCCCAGCTTGAGTGTTGCTCAGAAACAGCTGTGTCCAGAAGGGCCTGCCAGCATTAATGCTTGAACCCTTGCCCTGCTGCTCACATTCAGCACTGATCTGAGGTCTGCTTGTCTTCCTTATCCACATGAGCAAGGACACGTCTCAGCCTGGGGTAAACAGGCCTCTGGAAGAGGGGCATAGCTTACAAATCGATAGGCCATAAAGGTAGGCCAGTAATGGCAAGCCTTCTAGAGTTGAGTGCCAGACTGCAACTCCAAACCCACTTATTTATCACAAAGTGCCAACATTGTCCTTAAATCTGAATACCGGGATTTTAGTTTAGAGAAAACAACTCATACCTTCACATCTTTTGTCTTAAAAGAAAAACACAATAACATGCATGTCATAGGCTCGCCACCACTGGGCTAGGCAGAGAAAACCAAGACTAACTGAACTGTAAAACTGTAGATCCTAGAAGGAAACCACTCTTTCAAAAATACAGAGAAGGGGGCCGGCGATGTTGCTCAGCGGCACAAGCGCTTGCTGGCAAGCGCGAGGTCCTGAGGTCGACTCCCAGTACCTGCATTAAAAAAAAAAAAAAAAATACAGAGAAGAGCTGGTGAGATAGCTCAGCATCATAAGCATCTGATTGGCAAGCGTGAGGTCCTGAGGTCAACTCCCGGTACCCACATAAAACAAAAATAAAATAAAATAAAAGAGGAAAAAAATTTTTTTTCTGTTTTTGGACTCATTTTCTTTCTTCTTTTTCTTACTCCATTTTTTTCTTTTTCCTTTTAATTTTTTCTATTTTTATTCTCCACATTATTTTTTTCTCCCTTTTTTAATCCTCTATTTCTCATTTTTTTTTTCTGTTAATTTTATCTACCTCTATAAATATCCTTCTATTCCATAATAGAATTCTTTGAAGATGGCAGAGTGGTAAGCAGCAGAGAAAAAGCCTCTCCGAGAGTTGCTGTCCAGACACTGGAATACAGCAATCTAAGGAAGAGAAGGAGGGAAGTGGGTCCCCTGGACCCAGGAAGGATCTGAAGCAAGAACTGAAGTCCATGGGGAGAGCGAAGAGAGGAACTTCAACAAAGAAGGAGGTAGCAGGCGCCTTCTCCCTGAGTCAGGACTCACTGCGTGGGAGGAGTGGTTCAAAGCTGTGGACACATGGTCACTGCTGGCAACACCAGAGGCTTCCATGGAGAGACAAAGCAGTGGAAGGGAACAGTGGACATGGAGGACTGCACTAGCTGGTGGTGAGTGCTATGGTACTGCACATGCCATAGGAGGGGCCAATTGGCCAGGAGCCATTTTGGAGGGGCCAACTGAGCTCAGAACTCAGAACTGCTGGGTCCATCTAGTGGCTCCCAGCTGAGTTCAAACCCGCAGAAGGTACGCTGATGGTTGCAGGCTGAATGAGTCTGGTCCCAGCCTCATGGCCAGAAACCAGCCTGAACTTCAGGGGAAATAAAGGTGCAGGCTCACTGAGATTATCCACTACCACTCCATAAAGCTACTGTTGGCTTGCTTGGATTAAATCAACACAGATCTGGACTCTGTCTCTGTACATTGTCTACCAGTGACAGCATAGACAAACCTGGAAGTCGTCATTTTTTCTCTCTCTCTCTCTTTTTTTTCCTCCATCATTGTTTGATCTTGTTTTTATATGAATGTGAATGTGGTTTCTATTTCCTTTGTGGTTGTTCTTCTATTCTTCCTTTTATTTCTTCCTTCTTTCTTTCCCTTCTGTCTTCTGTACCAGTTTCCCAAAGTTTGCATGATCCTCCTTTGTCCTCTAGCCTTGCTTCTAATCTCTTCCTCTTCTTCTGTTTCTTTCTTTCTTTTTTTTTTTTAATGTGAGTACCGGGAGTTGAACTCAGTACCTCGAGCTTGCCAGGCAGGCGCTTACGCTGCTGAGCCATCTCACCGGCCCCCTCTTCTATTTCTATTTTTCCCCTAAGCCCTTTCAAATTTTCTCCCCTGATGGTAAAACTGAAATAATGAGGGCTTATTTAATGCATAAAATTTTCTGGTTTGTTTTAGATTTTGATATAAAGCCACAAATCTAGTTCATACAGTTAAAGGTGGCAAATTAATGGTTACCTCAGTTTGTCATTTTCTAGGCTGTGTTTGATGCGATTGTTATTGCTGATGGTACAACTTTAGCTAGGGCAACATAATTGTTCTAACCAGTTGTTCTTCCTAGTATACCAAGACTCCGATTGCCTAAAGGCCATAGAAAATACTGTGGACCAGTGCCAAAGAACCAGGGGCTGGGCCGGTGAGATGGCTCAGCGGCATAAGCGCCTGCCTTGCAAGCGCGAGGGCCCGAGTTCGACTCCCGGATCCCACATACGAAAAAGGGGCCGGTGATATCGCTCAGCGGCACGGGTGCCTGTTGGCGCGCGAGGTCCTGAGGTCGTCCCCCCGGTACCCACAAAAAAAAAAAAAAAAAAAAAAAAAAAAAAAGAACCAGGGGCTGGGCCAAGCAGGCAGCAACTTCTCATCCCCAAATTGAAGAGATAGGATCTTGCAACAGTCTCAAAACCCAAAAACCAGTTATACCTGGAAGTCACCTTTGAGAAGTAGTCATTCCCTAAGGGTTATAAATACTAGCAATAAAGCAACTTGCCATAGGCAATTGACAAGCATCAACCCAGGAATTAAACTGAAAAATAATAGAAAATGACAAAACACTTAAACAAGATGCAACCCCAGATATCCAGTTCACCAAAGGCAAACCCAGGGGGCAATAAGGAGGGACAATCTGAAAGCCACCTACCTGGCCTCTCTGAAGTGATAACAACAAAAGAAATGAATGAGGCTCTAGAAAAACTCAAATCACAAATAATTTCTCAGATAACTACAGAGATGGTGACCACAATGAAAAACATGCTTAGTGACTCTAGAGCAGATACAGATTAAAAAAATAGAGGAGCTTAAGAAAATGATGGACACCATGAATGCCCAACATAGGAAAGAAATGGAATCCACAAAACAGATTCAAGCAGATATCCAGGAGACTAAAAATTCCACTGAAAGTATCCACAGCAGAATGAAGCAATGTGAGGACAGTATCTCAGATATAGAAGACAGGCTTGTGGGCTGGTGAGATGGCTCAGTGGCTTAAGCGCCTGCCCGGCAAGCGCGAGGGCCCGAGTTCGACTCCCGGAACCCATATATAAAAAAAGGGCCAGTGATATCGCTCAGCGGCACGGGCGCCTGCTGGCGCGTGAGGTCCTGAGGTCGACAACCGGTAGCCACAAAAAAAAAAAAAAAAAAAAAAAAAGAAGACAGGCTTGTGGTTAGTGATCATGAATAGAAAGATTTCTTAAAAATAGCAAGGGACCACATGAAATCAATCCAGCAGCTGCTAGATGATGCAAAGAAGAATAATATAAAATTGATTGGAGTCAACAAAATAGCAGGAGATAGCACAAATGATATAAAAAACATGTCATGGCAGAAAACTTCCCTGGCAGGTAAAAAGAATTTGACATACAAATAAGAGAGACCTATAGAACTCCAATTAACCATGACCAAAAATAAATCTACAGGAAGGCATATCATAGTCAAGATTCCAGAAATTCAACACAAGAACAGAATATTAAAAGCTATTAGAAAAAATAAACAAATCACCTACAAAGGAAACCCTATCAGAATCACAGCTGACTTCTCAAAACAAACCCTCAAGTCAAGGAGAGCTCGAAGTACTGCAAGCCTTAAAAAAAAAAATCTCCAACCCAGATTGATGTACCTCACAAAACTATCTTTCAAAATTGATGGAGAAATAAGATACTTCTATGAAAAAGAACACCTGAGGAAATTCATGAACACCAAACTAGCTCTCCAAAATGTTCTGAAGCTCATTCTAGAAAGAGATAACAAGGACTACGACTCCATGAACCCCAACAGAAGGAATCTGCCAGGCAAGGCAAACAATTAAACAAAGGGGAAAAAAAGGGAGCCAACAACAGGAAAATAACACAACAAGGATAAGTCAATACATATCAGCTATAACCAATGTTAATGGTTATAATCAATGTTAATGGTCTCAGTTCACCAATCAAAAGAAACGAACTAGCAGAGTGGATCAAGAAGCAAGATCCAACAATATGCTGCATACAAGAAAATACATTTAATTCAAAAAGAAATTCATAGACTGAAAGTCAAAGGATGGAAAACAATACTGTATGTGACAGGAACCCAGAAAAAAGCAGGGGTAGCTATTCTATTTGCAGACAAAGTGGATTTCAAGCCAAGACTGGTTAAGAGAGACAAAGAAAGTCACTACACCCTTGTAAAGGGAACAATCCAAGAGGAAGAGATAACAATCATAAATATATATGCAACAAATACCGGGCCGGTGAGATGGCTCAGCGGCGTAAGCGCCTGCCTTGCAAGCGCGAAGGCCCGAGTTCGACTCCCGGAACCCACATACGAAAAAGGGGCCGGTGATATCGCTCAGCGGCACGGGTGCCTGTTGGTGCGCGAGGTCCTGAGGTCGTCCCCCCGGTACCCACCAAAAAAAAAAAAAAAAAAAAAAAAAAAAAAAAAATACCAATGTACCCAACTATATAAAACAAATATTAATGGACATGAAAAATCAAATAAGCACTAATACAATTGTACTGGGGGATGTAAATACCCACTGTCACAAATAGATCAACTAGAAAAAAATCACCAATGAAATATTAGAACTGAACTAAACTTTTGCACAAATGGACTTAGTAGATGTCTACAGAGTGTTCCACCCCACAACATCAGAATACACAGCTGCACATCTTCTCAGCTGCACATCAGATGTACTCCAAAATAGACCACATACTAGCTCATAGAACATGCTTAAGTAAAAGCAAAGGAATTGAAATTATCCTATGCATATTATCAGACCATAGTGCAGTGAAATTGGAAATCAATGGCAAAAGAAACCACAAGAACTTCATAAATACATGGAAATAGCACCCTCCTGAACAACCAATGGGTCACAGATTAAATTAAAGAAGAAATTAGACAGTTTCTACAATTAAATGATAACAATGCCAATACAACATACCAGAATTTATGGGACAAAATGAAAGCAGTCCTATCAGAGAAATTTATAGCAGTGAATACCGATATCAGGAAAACACAGAAAGCTCAAATAAGCAACTTAATGTTTAACCTCAAGCTTCTACTAAAAGAAGAGCAGGCCACACCCAAAACTCATACAAGGGAAGAAATGATAAATATCAGAGCAGAAATTAATGCAATGGAGACTAAGAAAATAATACGAAGAATCAATGAATTTAAGAGTTGGTTCTTTGGAAGATTAAATAAAATCAATAAACCCTTAGCCAACCTTATCAAAAAAAGGAAATAAAAGACTCACATCCATGCAATTAGGAATGAAAAGGGTGAAATCACAATGGAACCTGCAGAAATTCAGAAGATCATCTATACCTACTTAGAGAAATTGTATTCTAGCAAGATGGAAAACACAGAAAACATGGACAGATTCCTAGATACATATGAATTATCAAAGCTGAAACAAGAAGATATAAAAATTCTGTCTTAGTTACTTTTCTCTCATTGCTGAGATAAAATATGGACACCCAAAGTTAAGAAAGGAAAGGTTTATTTAGCTCATAGTTTGTGGAGGTTTCAGTCCATAATGAGTTGGCTCCAAGGCATGGTGGCATGGTGAGGGGCAACAGTTCAGGGCAGCAGAAAACAGCAAAAGCAACAAAGGCAGAAAGGGGAGAAGCAAGCCTCTTTTCCTCTCTTACATTGTAAGCAGGCTACACTGCCCACCCCGTGGGTGCAGCACTCACACCATCTCTGAGCCCTCCTCTTGCACAGGATGAGGATGTTTACAAAGTGAGGATCCTAATCCCTTGCTGAGTCGCTTCATTAAACTTCTAAACTTCTCAAGTTGGGGCTGGGGATTTAGCTCAGTGGCACAGTGCCTGCCTGGCAAGTGTGAGGTCCTGAGTTTGATTCCTAGTACCCCAAAATAAATAAATAAATAAATAAATAAATAAACTTCTGAAGTAGACACAATGTATCAACCATTACAAATCCTAAATAAACCAATATCAATCAATGACATTGACGATGTAATTAAAAACTTACCAACAGGGGCCTGGTGAGATGGCTCAGCAGCGTAAGCGCCTGCCTGGCAAGCGCGAGGGCCCGAGTTCAACTCCTGGAACCCACATACGAAAAAAGGGGCCGGTGATATCGCTCAGCGGCACGGGCGCCTGCTGGCGCACGAGGTCCTGAGGTCGACCCCCGGTACCCACAAAAAAAAAAAAAAAAAAAAAAAAAAACCTTACCAACAAAGAAAAGCTCTGGCCCTCACAGATTCACTGCTGAATTCTACAAGAAATTTAGAAAAGACCTAATACCACTACTTCTCAAACTCTTTAATGAAATTGAAAGGGAAGCAATACTCACTCCCTAACTCATTCCTGGAAGCAAGCGTTACCCTTATACTAAAACCAGAGAAGCACCCAACTAAGAAAGAGAACTACAGACCAATCTCCCTAACGAACATAGATGCAAAAATCCTCAATAAGATACTGGCAAACAGAATGCAGCAAATCATCAAGATTATACACCATGACCAAGCAAGACTCATCCCAGGGATGCATGGGTGGTTTTACATATGTAAATCAATAAATATAATACCCCATATTAACAGAGCCAAGGACAAAAACCATATGATCATCTCAATAGATGCAGAAAAAGCTTTTGACAAAGTCCAGAACCCATTCATGATAAAAACCCTATAGAAAGCTGGAATAGATGGTCTTTATCTCAATCTGATAAAAGCCATTTATGACAAACCAACAGCCAACATCATACTAAGTGGACAAAAACCATAATCTTTCACTCTAAAATCAGGAACAAGACAAGGATGTTCACTATCACCACTCCTATTCAATATAGTTCTGGAAACACTAGCCAGAGCAATTAGACAAGAGAGAGAAATAAAAGGAATAAGGATAGGAAAGGCAGAAGTTAAATTATCATTATTTGCAGATGACATGATAGTCTACATAGAAGACCCCAAAAACTCCACCAAAAGACTTCTAGATTTAATAACCAAGTTCAGGAGCATATGTGGATACAAGGTCAACACTCAAAAATCAATAGAATTCCTGTACACAAACAACAAACTCACTGAGAGAGAAATTAGGGAAACCACACCTTTCACAATAGCATCCAAAAAAATGAAATACTTAAGAATTAATCTAACAAAGGAAGTAAAGGATCTATACATTGAAAATTACAGTGCTCTGAAAAAGGAGATTGAAGAGGATATCAGAAAATGGAAAGATATCCCTTGCTCATGGATAGGAAAAACCAACATAGTGAAAATGGCCATACTTCCAAAATTGTTATACAGATTTAATGCAATCTTCATCAAAATACCATTACCATACCTCTCAGAACTAGAGGAAACATTCCTAAAATTAATCTGGAACCATAAGAGACCTAGAATAGCAAAGGCAATTCCAGGCAACAAAGGCAAGGCAGGAGGCATCACAATCCCTGAAATGAAACTATATTACAAAGATACTGTGATAAAATCAGCATGGTACTAGCAAAAAAAAAAAAAAAAAAAAAAAAAACAGACCTGAGGACCAGTGGAACAGATTAGAAGATGCAGACACAACTAGAAACAGTCAGTCACCTTTTCTTTGACAAAGGGGCCAAACATGTTCACTGGAAGAAAGATAGCCTCTTTAATAAATGGTGCTGGAAAATTTGGCTCTCTACATGCTGAAGACTAAAACTAGACCCATGTCTATCACCATGCACTAAACTAAAGTCAAAATTGATCAAGGATCTAAATATTAAAACAGAAACACTAAATCTACTGGAAGAGAAAGTAGGTAGAAATCTTGAAGACATAGGTGTAGGCAGAGAGTTCATGAACAAAAAAAGACTGCACGGGAAATACATCAAAGAATCAACAACTTGGATCTCATCTTATTAAAAAGATTTTGTACAGCAAAATAAATCACCAACAAAGTGAAAAGACAACCCACAGAGTGGGAAAAAAAATTAGCAAACTGTCCCTCAGACAAAGAACTTCTATCTAGAACATATAAACCCCCCAAATTCAAAGACCGAATCCAAAAATGGGCATCTGAGATGAATACACACTTCTCAGATGAAGAAATACAAATGGCAAATAAATATATGAAAAAATGTTCAGCATCACTGGTAATTTGAGAAATGCAAATTAAAACAACACTGAGATTCCATCTTACCACAGAAAGAATGGCTATTATCAAGAAATCAACCAATGCTGGAGGGGCTGTGGAGAAAAAGGAATCCTTCTCCACTGTTGGTGGGAGTATAGACTGGTGCAAGCACTGTGGAAATCAGTGTGGAGTTTCCTCAAAAAAACTAGGATTGGAGGTCTCATTTGACCCAGCTATTCCCCTTCTGGGTATCTTCCCAGAAGAATTAAAAACATCATACCACAGTAATATATGTGCACCCATGTTTATAGCAGCACAATTTGTAATAGCTAAATCATGGAAATAACCCAAATGCCCATCAACCAAGGAATGTATGAAAAAGATGTGGTATTTTTATACAGTGGAGTACTACTCAGCCATAAAGAAGGATAAACTTGAGACTTTTATAGGTAAATGGATGCAACTTGAGACCATACTCATAAGTGAAATAAATCAGACTTGCACATGTAAATATCATATTGCCTCCCTTGTGTGAGAAACTGAAAGAGTAAATAAGTTCTAAAATGTACAATAGATATTGTGAAATGGGAAGAAATTGTTCAAAAGAAAAAGGAACTAGGATGGGTGAAATGGGAAAGGACAGTAGGGAAAAGAGAAAAAATGCAAGTCAGTTATACGATTAGTGTCCCTTAGTTCATTAAAAAGGAAGGTTTGTGATAATATCTATTAGAGAAATTTTTATGCCCATAGCTTGTGCCCTGAGCAACTACTTTAAAGATAACAACATGTAATGTATTAACTATTGTTTTTCTCCTATTATATTGTTATGAAAATTTGTTTTACCTTTTTTCCATAAAATTTAAAAAAAATTTAAAAAGGAGTACCTAGCGATCCAGGCACTCAACCCCTACAGCTGAGAGAGGAAAGCCTGGCTACTGCTTCAGGTGGCAGCAGATCTTAGCAGCATCCACATGGTGCTGGTTCTAGGCACATACAGAATGCAAGAGTTGTGGGCTTAAGAAGGCTTCCACCCCAATTTCAGAAGGCCCGGGAGGCCAGGCAGTGTGCCCCTGAGAGGGCAGTGTGTGAAGCTGTGAGGGTGAAGCCAAAGGTACAGTGGAGACCCCAGAAGTTTGGAGAAGTCAGGAACGTGGATCCTCTGAGGAAAAGTGCAAGGAGGGAGCAGAGCAGGCCCAAGAGAGAAGCTGTGGGAGTTACAACCACCAGAAGTGCTGTAGAGTCAGAGTCATCCAAACCCTTTGGAGCTCACAACTTGCCACAGATCGCCTCAGATGCTGCACTTGGAACTATAGGACTTAATGTTTGTCTTGCTGGATTTTGGACTTGCTTTGGCCCCAATCCTTTGTATCCCCATTTGTAACTTTTGGAATGTAAATGTTTATCTTGTACCACTGAATGCTCGAAGTGTTTAACTTTCTTCTCATTTGTACAGGGGCTCACAGCTGAGAGTTTGCCTTATATCTTGGAGGAGACTTGGGACTTGGACTTTTCAGCAATGCTGAAACTGTTAGGACTTTGGCAATTCTTAGAGATGGACTAAATGCCTTTTGCTTAAAGGGGTGTGCATGAGTCTTTGGGGGGCCAGGGGCGGAATGTTATGGTTTGTGTCTAGATGTCCCCCAAAGCATCATGTGGACACAGGGGTATAGAGAGCCCTTTCTGGTCCTCGTTGCAGTCCAGGAAGTTTATATTTGTAATCCCAAAGGAAAGTTACTGGAATTCTAGCGAGTTAATGCAATTAACTCTTCCAGTGCAATCCACGGTGAGAATAAAGACACTGAGACATATCTATATTTGTGGGGAGCCAAGGGGGTCCTAAGTCCAGCCAGTGTGATGGTTATCAGAAAAAAAGGCCTTGATCCAGGGCTGAATCCAGGTTTTATTAATTCTCAAGGAGGGGAGTGGCTCGGGGATGAGTGACTGTGAGAATGGCAGGAAGTCTGAGTACCATGAGCGGGGCTAGGTGGCCTGAAATCACCTTTGCAATATGCAGAGGGAAGGATATGCAGAAGGAGTAATCTGCATAGCACAATTCAAGGTAGTCTCTAATGTTTTGGGGTCTGTGCTTCAGCTCTGATGTGTAATCTTCTATGCCTTGGGAAGTCATAGCCTCCTTCTCAAGGCTCGATCCCAGCTGACAGCGTGGAGCATGGCTCTCCATCCCACCAGGCTCACCCATGTGTTTTTTTTTTGTTTGTTTGTTTTTTTGTTTTCTTTTTTGTGGGTACCGGGGGTTGACCTCAGGACCTTGCGCGCCAGCAGGCACCCGTGCTGCTGAGCGATATCACCGGCCCTTTTTTCATATGTGGGTCCCGGGAGTCGAACTCGGGACCTTGTGCTTGCCAGGCAGGCGCTTATGCCACTGAGCTATCTCACTGGCCCTCACCCATGTGTTTTGTGAGCTACAGGGGTGGGGAAACACTGACCTGTCACCTTGCTTTAAAGACTACACATCAGCTCCTCGGCTGGACCGATTTGCATTGCTTAAAGCCAATTCAAGGCATAAGGAAAAGTCCTAGACAGCACTGTACAGATCAGCACATGGAAATAGGGCCAGGTTTAGCCAAAATGGAGATAATTGCTCTTCTTTCAAGGAGAGTCATCCAGGTGGTCCTCCACATGGGGGGACATGGGCTTTTCAAAGGTGGTTGAATCTAGGGTTTGTGATTGGTTCATTGTCTAGTGCTGGGATTGGCGTGAGTGCTACACCCTCCCTAGGGCAGGTAGTCTGCCTACAATATAAGGAAGGAAAAGAAGCTTGCTCCTCCCCTTTTGCTCTTGTTGCTTTTGCAATCTTCCACCACCATGAACTGTTGGCCTTCTGCCATGTGCCACCCTGCCTCAGAGTCAGCAGATTATGAACTGAAACCTCCCCACAAACTGTGAGTTAAATAAACCTTTCCTCCTTTAACTTTGGGTGTTGGGTATTTGGTCCCAGCAATGAGAGAAGAGAAACTAAGACAATCCTAAAATTCATTTGGAACCAGAAGAGACCTAGAACAACAAAGGCAATTCTGGGCAACAAAGGCAAGGCTGGGGGCATCAAAATCCCAGACTTGAAATTATACTACAAAGCTACTATGATAAAAACAGTATGGTACTGGCAAACAACAAAACAGACCCAAGGATAAATGGAACAGATTAGAAGATGCAGAAACAACTCCAAACATACTTAGCCACCTTATCTTTTTTTTTTTTTTTTTTTTTTTTTTTTTTTTTTTTTTTTTTTTTTTTTGTGGGTACTGGGAGTCGACCTCAGGACCTGGCATGCCAGCAGGCACCTGTGCCGCTGAGTGATATCACCGGCCCTTTTTTCATATGTGGGTTCCGGGAGTCTAACTCGGGCCCTCGCGCTTGCCAAGCAGGCGCTTATGCCGCTGAGCCATCTCACTGGCCCCTAGCCACCTTATCTTTGACAAAGGTGCAAAAAACATTCACTGGAAGAGAGATAGCCTCTTTAATAAATGGTACTGGAAAAATTGGCTTTGCACATGCTGAAGATTAAAATTGGACCCATCTCTCTTTCTTTTTTTTTTAACCAGGAATCAAACTCACAACCTCATGCTTGCCAGGCAGGCACTGTGCTGCTGAGCTATATCCCCAGCCCTTGACCCATATCTTTCACCATGCACTAAACTAAAGTCAAAATGGATCAAAGATTTAAATATTAAAACAGAAACATAAAATCTGCTGGAAGATAGAATAGATAGAACTCTTGAAGACATTGGTGTAGGCAAAGACTTTATGAACAAAACCCTGATTGCATAGGAACTATCACAAAGAATCAACAGCTGAGACTCATCTTACTAAAAAGCTTTTGCACAGCAAGAGAAGCCACCAACAGAGTGAAGAGACAACCCACAGTATTGGAAAAATGTTTTCCAGCTCTTCCTCAAAGGATTACTATTGAGAACACATAAAGAACTCAAAAAAAATCAGACCCCCCAAATTTAAAGACCCAATCCAAATATGGGCATCTGAGATGAATACACACTTCTCAGATAAAGAAGCACAAACAGCAAATAAATATATGAAAAAATGTTCAGCATCACTGGTAATTTGAGAAATGTAAATTTAAAACAACACTGAGATTCCATCTTACCCCAGAAAGAATGGCTATCATCAAGAAATCAACCAATAACAAATGCTGGTGGGGCTGTGGAGAAAAAGGAATCCTTCTCCACTGTTGGTGGGAGTGTAGACTGGTGCACCCACTATGAAAATCAGTGTGGAGATTCCTCAAAAACCTAGGTCCCATTTGACCCAGATATTTCCTTTTTGGGTATCTTTCCGAAAGAATTAAAAGCATCATACCACAGCGATATATACACACCCATGTTTATAGCAGCACAATTTGTAATAGCCAGATCTTGTAAACAGCCCATCAACTGGTGAATGGATAAAGAAAATGTGTTTTTTTTAATACAATGGAGTAGTACTCTGCCATAAAGAAGGATAAGTTTGAGACATTCCTAGGTAAATGGATGCACCTTGACACCATACTCTTAAGTGAAATAAATTGGACACACGTGTAAATACCACATTGTTTCTCTGACATGAGATACTGAAAGTGCAAATAAGAACCAAAATGTACAATAGGTATTATGAAATAGGAAGAAAATGTTCAAATGGGGAGGGGAACAAGGGAAGGAGGAGGGGGAAGGAAAGAAGGGAAAAATTTCAAAAAGTGAGAAAAGAAGGAAAAAATGGGAACAAAGCTTTTGTAAATGGGGAGGGGAGGAGGAGTTGAAGGGAGGGTAACGAAATGGGAAAAAAGAGAATCAAGTTATATCATGTACAGGTACAAATTCTCTATGATGAATGTGATCATTACGTATATCTAAAATGTGCGAATAAAATCTGATTAAAAAAAGAAATCTTTTTCACTTTTCTTCTGTGTAATTTTTAAAATTTTTCTGCTTTCTCCCACTTCCAACCCCCTGTATTTTCAATAATACAACTATTAAGCTTTATGAATCTTTAGATAGTTAACTCTGTGTGAGTACTGTTCAATTCTTTTCTATCATTAGTGGAGATATAGTTATTGCATTTAGTAAATATTTGCTGTATGTCAATATTTGGTTTATCTTAGGGTTTATACTATAATGGTAGATTTGATTTCTAAGGTTAAGCATGATACCTTATTGGTTCTTATGGTATGTCAACATCCAGTTTGTCTTGGATGATATTATTGTTGCTGATTTAATTGATATTACCAGGGTCGCATAGTTGTTGCTATTAATAGGTTTTCTCTGTATGTCAATACCTGGATTACCTTTGTGACACTGATAATACTGCAGTTCATTCCCCAAAAGCTGGGTGCTGGGCCAATTACAATGCATTCCCACCCCATCCAACATTAACAGAGGTAATCAGATCTTGAGACACTGGCGAAGGACTATGGTTCTCCATGCACTGACTGCATCACTGAAAAGCAGACTAAAGAGAGCTCTGTACAGGCAACAAAGTCTTTCCACTAAAGTGACCCCATACCTAAGCACAAAACAAATAAACAGAAACAACAGAAACATGAGAAGGCAAAGTAAAAAATGGCTCCCAAAATTCCCAACTCCCCAAAGCTGATCCATGGGACTTTGAAGGAGAGGAAAGCAAAAGCCACACACCTGAATTATTTGAAAAGATGACAGAGGAGATTAAAAATCAGATCAAACAGGTGCTCAGTGGATGCACAGAAAATATAACTAATCAGATAAGAGAGGTGATAAACAAAACAATCAGGGAGCTTACAGAAGACACTAATAAAAAGTGAGCTGAGCTAAACAAAGTGATACAAAACATGAATGACCAGTCTAGCAAAGAACTAGAGTCCATGAAAAGATTTCAAACAGAAATCCAGGAGATTAAAAGTTATATTGAAAATATGGCCAGCAGAAGTGACCAATGTAGAGACAGAATACCAGATGTAGAAGACAGGGATGCTTTCAAGACCAATTACACAGAGACACCTTAAAAAAACAAGAGAACATGAAAAATGGATTCAGTATCTGCTAGATGATACAAAGGAGACTAATTTAAGATTAACTGGAATAAGTGAAAAATCAGAAGGCAGCACAAAGAGTTTACAGAAATAATAGCAGAAAACTTTCCAAATATGGGAAAGAATTAAAGATATAGATAAGTGATGCATATAGGAGTTGTTAGGGATAGAACCTTAAAAGCTGTTAGAGGAAAGAAACTACTCACTTATAATGGTAAACCTATTAGTTGAGCAGACTTCTCAACACAAACTTTAAAGGACAGGAAAGCTCAGAGTGAAGTGTTTCAAGCCCTAAAAGATAACAACTTCAAACCTAGATTTACCCAACTATATCTGCAAAACTTTCTTTCAAAATTGATGGAGAAATAAACTATTTCCATGACAAAGAGCACCTCATGAAATTCATCATCACCAAGCCAGCACTACAAAAATTTGTCAAGGATACCCTAGAAAGAGACAATGAAGCCAAAAATGCCAAAACTTTAACAGAATGAATACACCAGGCAAGGTGAGCAGTTTAGCAGAAAGAGGAATGAAAAAAGGGGAAATCAGCAACAGGAAAATGATGCAGTGATAGGAATATGTCAGTAGTCTTCAGTAATAACTCTCCATGTGAATGGTCTCAATTCCCCAATCAAAAAACACAGATTGGCAGAATGGGTCAAGAAATAAAACCCAATAATATGCAGTATATAAGAAACATGTTTAATCCAAAAAGAAATACACAGACTTAAAATCAAAGAATGGAAAACAATATTTCATGTAAAGGGAACCCAGAAAAACAATAGAAACATGAGAAGACAAGGCAACAAAATGAGTAGCTCTCCTAATTTCAAATAAAGTGGTTTTCAAGTCAAAACTCATGAGAAGAGGCAAAGGTCACAAAAAAATCAACAAAGAAATATCAGAGTTGAACCAAACATTTCAACAAATGGGCTTAATAGAAATCTACAGTGTCCTACCCAACAACAACAGAATACACATTCTTTTCAGAAGCACATGAAACTCTCCAAAATAGACTACATGCTAGATCATAAAGCATACTTCAGTAAGTACAAAAGAATCAAAATTATACCATGCGTATTATCAGATCATAGTGCAATGAAACTGGAAATGAACAGCAAAAGAAACCACAGAAATTATGTAAATAAAGGGAAATTAAACAATACTCTCTTGAATATTCAATGGGTCACAGAAGAAATTAGTTACTAGAATCCAACAATAATCCCAGTACAACGTACCTGAACCTATGGGACACAACAAAAGCAGTTCTAAGAGGGAAGCTTATAGCTGTGAGTGCTCACATCAGAAAAACAGAGCAAGCACAAATAAATAACCAAATGATACACCTTAAACTCCTAGCAAAACAAGAACAATCCAAATCTAATGCTAGTACAAGGAAGGAAATTATAAAGATCAGAGTAGAAATTAATGCGATTCAGACTAAAAATATAATACAAAGAATAAATGAGCAGGGCCGGTGAGATGGCTCAGCGGCTTAAGCGCCTGCCCGGCAAGCGCGAGGGCCCGAGTTCGACTCCCAGAACCCACATACGAAAAAGGGGCCGGTGATATCGCTCAGTGGCACGGGCGCCTGCTGGAGCGTGAGGTCCTGAGGTCGATCCCCCGGTACCCACAAAAAAAAAAAAAAAAAAAGAATAAATGAGCAAAGATCTGGTTCTTTGAAAGAATAAACAAAATACACAAACCCTTAGCCGATCATATCAAAAAAGGAAAGAAAAGACCCAAATCAAGGCAATTAAAAATGAAAAAGGTAAAGTCACAACAGACTCTGCCAAAATCCAGAAAGTTATTAGTAACTACTATGAGAACCTGTACTCTAATAAAATGGAGAATTCAGAAGAAATGGATAGATTGCCAGACACATATGTACTACCACAGCTGAAACAAGAAGACGAAAAAACCCTGCTTAATCCAAAATGAGGCAATGAGATTAAAGAAGTAATTAAAAAACTACCAACTAAGAAAAGTCCAGGCCCCAACTGATTCACTCCCAATTCTACAAGAACTTTAGGGAAGATCTAATACCAATATTCTTTAAATTCTTTAATTAAGTGGAAAGGGATTGAGTGCTCCCAAAGTCACACATGGAAGCTAGTATTGCCCTGATGCCAAAACCAGAAAAGGGGCTAACCAAAAAAGAGAACTACAGGCCAATCTCTTTAATGAACATAGACACAAAAATCTTCAATAAGATACTGGCAAACAGAATGCAACAAATCATTTAAAAAAAAAAAAACCCTATATCATGACCGAGTAGGATTCATCCCTGGGAGGCAGGGATGATTCAACATACACAAATCAATAAATGTAATACATCACATAAACATAACCAAGGACAAAAATCATATGATCATCTCAATTGTCACAAAAAAAGCTTTTAACAAAACCCAATATCCATTCATGATAAGAAGTCTGAAGAAAATAGGTAGAGAAGGACCTTACCTCAATCTGATAAAAGCCATTTATGACAAACCAACCCCCAACATCATAATAAATGGAGGAAGCTGGAGGCTTTTTCTCTAAAATTAGGAACAAGACAAGGATGTCCACTATCCCTACTACTGTTAGATATAGTTTTTGAAACATTAGCTAGAGGAATTAGGCAAGTGAGAGAATTAAAAGGGATATGTATAGGAAAGGAATATGTTAATTTATCATTATTTGCAGATGACATGATCTTCTAAATAGAAGACCCAAAAAATTCCACCAAAATACTCCTAGAATTAATAGCAAATTCAATAGCATAGCAGGATACAAAGTCAACACACAAAACATCAATAGCGCTCCTATGCACCAATTATAAACTCACTGAGAAAGAAATTAAGAGAAAAACAATTTTCACAGTAGCATCAAAAAAAGTTAAATACCTAGGAATTAACCTAACCAAGGAAGGGAAAGATCTCTACAACAAAAACTACAGTACTCTGAAAAAGACTGAAGAGGACATCTGAAAATGGAAAGGTATCCTGTTCCCAGATAGGCAGAACAAATATACTCAAAATAGCTATTTTTCCAAAATTGATATACAGATTTAATGCAATCCCAATAAAAATACCAATAGCATTCCTCACAGAACTAGAGAAAACAACCCTAAAATTCATATGGAACCAAGAAGAGACCTAGAATATAGCAAAAATAATCCTAGACAACAAAGGCAAAGCAGGCAGAATCACAATCCTAGACTGCAGGGTATGCTACAATGCTACATTGATAAAAACAGCATAGTATTGGCAAAAAGCAGACATATTCATCAGTGGAATGGAATAGAGGATGCAGAAACAATGCCAAGCACATTCATATGCCTGATCTTTGACAAAGGGGTCAAAAACTTAGAACAGAAGTAAGATACCCTCTTTATCAAAAAGTGCTGGGATAACTGGGTATCCACATGCAGAAGATTGAATCCAGACTCATATCTCTCACCATATTCTAAACTAAAGCCAAATGGTTCAAAATCTATACATTAAAACAGAAAGACTTAATCTGATAGAAGATTAAATAGGTAAAATCTGTGAAGACATAGGTGTGGGCAAGGACTTTCTGAACAGAACCCCAATTGCACCCAGAATCAACATATGAGATCATACCATATTAAAAAGCTTCTGCACAGCAAAGGAAACAACCAACAGGGTGAAGAGATAACTTACAGAATGGAATAAAATTTCACCAGATAGTCCTCAGGCAGAGGAGTAATATCTAGAATATATTAAGAACTCCAAAAAAAAAAAATTAGACCCTCCCCAACATAAAAGACCCAACAGAAAATGGGCAACTGAAATGAACACACATGTCTCAGAAGAAGAAACAGAAATGGCCAATAAATACATGAAAAAATGTTTAACATCCCTGGCATTACAGAAATGCAAATTAAAACAACACTGAGATTCCACCTTGCTCCAGAATGAATGGCTACCATCAAAAATCAGATAACAAATGCTGGCAAAGATGTGGGGGAAAAGCAACCATTCTTTAGTAAACTACTACAACCACTATCAAAATTGGTGTGGAGATTCCTCAAAAAACTAAAACAAGAAATTCCATTTGACCCGGTTATTCTCCTTCTAGTTACCTTCCCCCAAAGAGTTAAAGACGTCATATTACAGTGATCCATGCATACCCATGTTTATAGCAGCACAATTCATAATAGCTAAAGCTTGGAAGCAGCCTATATGTCCATAGACAGATGAATGGATAAAGTAATTGAGGAATCTCCACACCGATTTCGATAGTGGTTGTACTAGGCAGTGTCTACCACTGAGCCACACACTCAGGCCCTGTTTCCCTTTTGACTTCTTCTATGACTCATTGGTTTTTCAGGTGTATGTTGTTTAATTTCTATATATTTGTATATGTGCTGCCAAAGCGAGCACATTTTTCTATATATTTGTGAATTTTCAAATTTTCTTCCTGTTATTGATTTCTAGTTTCATACCACTGTGATCAGAAATGACATTTTATAGGATTTCAGTCTTCTTAAAATTGCTAATACTTGTTTTGTGCTAATTTATAATATAACTTTGGTAATGTGACATTTATACTTGACAAAATATGTATTGTGCTATTGTTGGACAGAATGTTCTACACATGCCTCTTAGGCCTATTTGAGATGTAGCTTTAGAATGGTACCAAAAAGAATAAAATAGATATAAGCTTAATCAAGGTGAAAAACTTGTACCCTCAAAACAAAACACAGGACCAGGGATATAGCTCAGTGGCACAGTGCCTGCCTGGCAAGCATGAGATCCTGAGTTCAATTCCCAGCACAAAAAAAAAAAAAAGGAAAGAAAGAAAGAAAGAAAGAAAGAGAGAACACAGATGAAAGAAATTAAAGCAGACTCAAATAAATAGAAAGACTTCTTATGTTCACATATTGGAAAAATATCCTTAAAATGTCCACACTACCCAAAACAATATACTGATTCATTGCAATCCCTATGAAAATTCAATAGCATGTTTTGTTGAAATAGAAAAAAAATCCTTAAATTCAAATAGAACCACAAAGACCCCAGATAGCCAAAGCAGTCTTGAAAAAAAAAAACAAAGCTAAAGGCATCACATTTCCTGACATTAAAATATATGACAAAGGTACAGTAATTAAAACAGTATGGTACTGGCATAAACACGGTCACGTAGATCAATAGAATACAGAGCCAAGAAAAAATTCATATATGTACAGTCAACTGACTTTTTTAAAAAAGGTGTCAAGAACATACAAAGGAGAAAGAATAATCTCTTTGAAAAACTATGCTGAGAAAACTGGATAAAAATGCAAAAGAATACCTAAAATGTACCAATAAAAAATCATTAAAAATGCAAAAGAATGAAATCTGACCCCTATCTTACACCTTTCATAAAAATCAACTCAAAATGGATTAAAGATTTGAACATAAGACTAAAACTATAAAAACCTTGAGGAAAACACAAGAGAAAAGATTCTTGATATTGGTCTTGAAATTTCTTGGATATGACATGGAAAACACGCAATAAAACAAGGACTATAGATAAGCAGGACTGCACTAAACTAAAAAGCTTCTGTACAACAAAGAAGCAATCAACAGAGTGAAGAGACAACCTATGGAGTTGGGGAAAACTATTCGCACACCTTACATTGATTAAGAGACTAACATCAGCCAAACATGGTGAAGCCTACCTCTAATCCCAGCACTCGGGGAGGCTGAGGCAGAAGGATCCCAAGTTTAAGCTCAGCCTGGGCAACTTAGCTACAGCCTATCTCAAAATAATTTTTTAAAAAGGGGAGGTTGAGATTTAGCTCAATCTCCAACACAAAACAAAAAGGAAATCAAAACACTGCCACCCAAATAAGAGACTAATATCCAAAATATATAAGAATCTCCTATAACTCAATAGTAAACAATAAAAAACAAACAAAAATCCAAATAACTTCATTAAAAAATGAGCAAAGAACTTGACTAGACATTTATCCAAAGAAGACACACAAATGAATGGCCACCAAATATAGGAATGCATGCTCAACATCACTAATCCTCAGAGAAATGGAGATCAAAACCACAGTGAGGTATCAGCTCATGCCCACTGGGATGGCTTTTATCAAAAAGCAAGACAGCTGGGCATTGTGCATGCCTGTAATCTCAGCATTCTTGGAGGCTGAGGCAGGAGGATTGCAAGTTCCAGTCCAACTTGGGCAACTTCGTGAGAACTTGTCTCAAAATAAAAAAGGGGCTGGGGATGTAGCTTAGTGCAAAGGCCCTGGGTTCAATCTCCAGTACTATTGGTAGAGGGTGGGGAGCAAAAGATAACAAGTGTTGGCAAGGATGTAGAGAATTGGAACCCTTATACACTGCCAGCGGGCATGTAAATTAGTATAGCCACTATGGAAAACAGGATGATGGTAGTTCCACAAAAAATTAAAAGTAGAACTGCCATATGATCCAGCAATCCCATTCTAGGTGTACACCCAAAAGAATGTGAAATCAGGATCTGCAAGAGATATGTGCACTCCATGTTCCCTGCAGAATTATTCACAATAGCCAAGATATGGAAACAACCTAAAGGTCTATGAATAGATGGATGAAGACAATGTGGTATACATACATAGTAGAATATTATTCAGCCTTAAAAATGAAGGAAGTCCTCCAATTTAGGACGACCGGGATAAACACAGGACATTATGCTAAGTGAAAGGAGCCAGTCACAAAAGGACAAGTGCTGTATGGTTCCACTTACATGAGACACTGAAAGTAGTCGAACTCAGAAGCAAAGAACAGAATGGTGACTGTCAGGGGCTGGGGTCGGGTGAGAAATCAATAGGGGATTGTTGCTCAGTGAGTATAAGGATTCAGTTCTACAAGACGAGTAAGTTCTGGAGATGCACTGCATCACAGAGCGAGATATATTACGAGGATAGATCAGTGTACACACATACACACATGCACACACACACACGGGCTCCTGGAGACACGAGCTTGCTGTGAAGGTCACCCACAGGTGGGATACGCACCTGGAATGGTGTTCATGGAACCCATCAGCTGTTCCACATCAGAGAAGTCCAAGGTCTGGTCTTCAAAGTCAGGCTGTGCAGAGAGTTCCACGTCTGTTTTTGTTTTCAGGAACTTCCCAAGCCTGTGTGTACACAAAGACACAGTGGCAAGAATGGAGGGGCGTCTTTTCAGGGTGTCTCTGGGTGCAACGTTGCTCCTAGTGAGTGAAGAGCCCTCTTTGCTGACTTTCCATCCTAACATGCTGCTGGCTGCCTTTGCCTACCTAGGAGGTCAGCAGCGGGGGTGGGTGGTGTTGGTTTGTGCCTCTGTGGGGAGGAGAAGGGAAGGGCTGTGTCAGAGGGTGGCCAGGAGGACGTCCCCTCCCTGCCCGTGGAGGATCCCTTGACAGCTACCCTGGAAACTTCCTCCCCAAAAGCACCCAGGCCCTGCGATGTACTGAGGGCTCAGAAAGGGGCTTCGAGTGCCCTCAAGGTGCTGACCTCAGGGCTCCGGGTCTTCTGGCAATTGCAAGGTTTCTAAGTGGCAAAGCCAGCATCTGAAACCAGGTCAAACTTTTGCCAAAAGCCTTAGAGTATTAAATTTCAACGTTCGTGTTGCTTTATAGACATTGTCTTAATGGCTTCTCACAAAACTGACCGTGTGTGTAAACAGGGAATGTGGGTCCTTAGACAAGTTGGACCTGCCCAGGGTACAGGGTAGCAGGATGAGAACTCCTGTCTGTCTGACTCTAAACTGCCTGCTTTCTGCTGCCCCATGGCCCTAGAACAGCTGGGGGGCCCTAGGGTGCTTTCCAGATCCCAGCTTCTGGTGCAAGGAGGGGCTTGGGGAGACCTGGCCGCAGTTTGCTGGCTGGGCTCCCTTTTGGTCCTGAGACTCTGAGATTCAATTCTAGAGGTTCCTCGAGACTCCACACCACCATTCTGAAACCAGTGCTCTTTTACATAGAGGATGAGACACAGACGCTGAAACCAGAAGCACAGAACCCCACAGAACTGAGGGGTGCAAGGAACAGAGAAGGAAATGCGCGTGAGAGCAGAAGCTTTACCTGTCAGTCATAGCCACCGCGTCCTACAAAGGAAGAGAAAAGGAGAAAATGTTGCCTCCGGAAGTCAATCTTGTATGTAAACATACAATGCAAAGAAGGAAAAGGGAAAAATCAGCTGTTTCACATCCTCACAAAACCATCCTGTGTCTGCATTTCCTTCCATGCGATGGCTTTTCCCGTTTACAGGGGGAAGCACTTACCCTGTCACAGATGGCCTCTGGACCACTGATTTGAAAGACTGCGAACAGTTCATGGAATGGAAACCCCACTGTTTACCTCACTGTTCCTCTATGTTGGGCGTTTTGGTTGTTTCAAGTTTTTACCATCATAAACAATAGTGAGAAGAATACCTTCAAGGTGTCACCCCCTCCCCCATTCTGGGTTGTGTCTCTGAGACACGGTGCCACCGTGGGACCCCTGGCGCAAGAAGTGTAAGTATGGATGACTCTCATGGTGCCTGCAGATTGCTCTCTGCTTTAGTCATGGTCTCTTGCCCAAATGGCAGGAAGGAGGTGTGGTTGGGCTTTGAGGAGCCGATGTGGGCCCAGACAATGTGGGAGTCACACATGGCAGCCAGGAAGCTTCTGGAGCTGGAGGCTCCTTCCCCATGACCTGGACGCCACATCTGCCCCACAGTGCTGTGGAACCTTGTGGAAGAAGGGGGTCCCAGCTCTGACTGAGGCTGAAATTCCCACAGCCCAGCTACATGGGGCTTGGGTCAGATTTAATTTGACTTGAAGAAATTAAGAAATGGATTTTTGGGGGTGCATGGGATGCATAAGTTCATGCAGTAAGATTTAAAATTGCTGTCTGTGTGACTGGGAAATTTTAGTGTTTTTTTGTTTTTTTGTTTTGTTTTGTTTTGTTTTAGCTTGGACAACTTCCTCCTCAGAGCTCTAAGAGACCACCTCAGGTGGCTAGAAAACTCTCAGGGCACTGTCTGTGCTCAGCTCTAGGTTCAGGTGACAGATCTCTGGGTAGCCAGGACAGAGGTGCTGCCTCAGTAGGGTTGGAAGAAAGGGTCAGCTGTGCAGCAGCCTGGCCACTCATGACAAAGCTGTGTAGCATGACAGGGCCACGACCTCCCTATTGTGAATGTCCAGAGGCCTCCAGTGGATACCGACCATAAAGCTCAATTTCAACACCCCAGAGGGAGAGAGGACAACCTGACCTTTCCTAGCCATAACTGTCAGTTGGTTTATGATTTCATTTTTGTCCTTTACGTTTCATTACTGACCTTTAAGAAGTCAACCTTCTCCTCATGACACATCTCCTCTATTGTTTCCATCAGTTCTTTGCAGGTATCGAGGTTTTCCCCACAACTGACCAGTTGTCCATACAAGGCCTCCAGCTTCTCTTTCTTCTTCTCTCCTAGAGCTTGTATTTTTTCTTCATACTTTTGGGCAAGTGTTTCCAAGATCTCATTGTAATGTGACTCAAAGTTTTGTTCTTGTCTTCCAAAATTCTCCTGCAAGACAGTTGACCTCAGTCATCATTTAAGTGCATGTGATGTGTGACTGGAATCACCACGGGCATGAATGTGTATCTCCCCAGAGGTGTTTTAGTCCCTCTGCGTTGTCTTATCTCTCCCAGGATGCACGCATGAATGCTGGGGGAGCCCGGACAGAGGAGTCCCTATCCCAGACCCTCAGAAATGATCTTAGCAAAAAGCACAGCTATATTTCCAGGCAGCATTCTGCAGTCCTCTCCCCGTTTTAGCTACCTCCCATCACCATGACAACCAACCAAGGAGCTCATCAATGATGAATCAGACTGTTACGGGAATCTTCCATCTTAAGGTGGAGATGTTTACCCTCCTTATAATGCTCCTTTTATGATACCTGGATCACAGAAACACCGAACTGCATCAACTATGGCCACACCACCGAGGGGAAGATGAGGGCAATGTGTGTTGGAGCCAGGTGGCACTGCCTAATTGACAAGAAGATGCAAGGAGCAAGCAGGTGGGCACTTTGTTTGGTACTGCAGTGTCTAGTTCAGGATAATGACATGAGGAATATTAAGTAGAGGATGATGATTCCTGCTCTTCATTATTTTATACTGAAGCCCAGGGGACTCTGTAGGTTTTGACTGGGTCATCTTCATCAGGTGATAAGGAGAATTCCAAAGATGCTCTCACCCATCATTCAGAGTCATAACTAAGCACCTACCATGTATGCAAGAATTGCTCAGAATGGTGAGAAAGCAAAGCAATAGATGACTCTCCAATGCACAGCATTAAAGGATGGCTTCAGAGTCCTTACTGAGGATGAAGGTACTTTGATCTAAGAGTAAGCTGGACCAGGCAGGGTGGTACACCCCTGAAATCCCAGCACTCTGGGAGGCTGAAGCAGGAGGACCACAGGGTAGAGCTCAACTTAAGCAATTTAGTGACTTAGCAAGACTCTGTCTCAAAATAAAAAAGGGGGGGCTGGGGGTGTAATATAGTGCAAGGGCCCTGGATTCAATCTCTAGTACTACAGAGAAAAAGAAAGAAAGAAAGAAAGAAAGAAAGAAAGAAAGAAAGAAAGAAAGAAAGAAAGAAGGAAGGAAGGAAGGAAAGAAAGAAAGAAAGAAAAGAAAAGAAGCTGGCTTTGTTGGCTTTCCATTGCTGTGGCAAAATACCTGAGAAGTATCAACTTAACCTGAGAAAGGATTTATTTTAGCTCATGGTTTGTCTTAGTTACTTTCCTCATTGCTGAGACAAAATATCTGAAGTTAAAGGAGGAAAGGTTTATTTGGCTCACAGTTTGTAGAGGTTTCAGTCCATAGTTAGCTGGTTCCAAGGCAGGATGGAAGGCAGAGGGGCACCACAGAGGAGAAACAGTCCATGGCAGGCAGCAGGCAGCAAGCAGCAAGCAGCAATCAGTGACCTTCTTTCTGTCCCTTATATCTTATCCAAGCTACCCACCCTTAGGGCAGGTAGCACTCACACCCAGGGTAGGGCAGTCTTAATCCTAACGTGGTACCATGAATCAATCCTAGCAGCACATCCTGGATCCCAGCAGCACACACTCTAGATCCAGCCACCCCTCAAAGAGCCCCACCTATGAGGCTTTGAGGGGACATCTAGACACAGGCCACAACAGGGTTTCAGTCCTTTGTCTCTTGGCCTGGCTCCTTTTGGGTCTGTGGTGAGGCAGAAAATCATGGTGGAAGCAGAGAGGAGAAAATTGCTCACGTCATGGCAGCCAGGAAACAGAGAGGGGAAAGGGCTGGGAGCTCTCTGAGGGCACATCCAGTGATGAACTTCAGCCAACGAGGCCCCACCTCAAGTTTCTACCATCGCCCAAGAGTGCCACCAGCAGGAGACTACGCCTTCAACACATGCACTTTGGGGGAATATTTAAGACCCAAACCAAGCTGGGTATGGTGGTGCACGCTTGTGATCCTAGCCATTCAGGAGACTGAGGCAGGAGGATCACAAGTTCAAGGCCTGCCTGGGAAATGTAGGAAGACTCTGTCTCAAAATTAAATAAAAAGGGCTGGAGATGTAGCTCAGTAGTAGAGCACTTGTCAGGATGTGCGAGGCACTAGATTTCATCCTCAGCACCACAAAAGGAAAAAAAGAAAATCCAAACTGTAACACTGACAGAACAGGGTGTGAGGAGTTGTGTGCTGGCTGTTGTGTTCTTAACCCTTCCCCTACCACCCAGTGCTGGAAGGGGAGGCTTCATCCCTTAGCTCTGCCTTCCACAGGGGCCAGTGCAATAGCTCCCTTCCCTTTAAGTCTGAGGGTTAAGAAGTTCTAGCTTCCCAGGAAAGGGCCTAGGGTCTTGTTAATTCATACGAGGTGCTCCTGAGGCTACCTTAACAGAAACACAGCACGTGTGTGTTAGGAGGGGTAAGTCCCGTGGTCCTCAGTCCTGATCTACCTCATCCCGAAGGCTCACAGTGATGTGGTGTATGCTTACCAGGCCACACCCCGGGGAAGCTTACTCTTAGGAGGAATAGGGAACAGCTGAGTGAAAGAACCCTTGGCAAAGCAAGGATGGGCATCTCACAGAGCTTCATGGAGGTGGCCTGGGAGAGATGGCTGGCCTGGCTCTGTGCAGCCACCAGCAGGCAGAGTGACAGAGCAGTGGATTCTAGCTCAGCAGTCCTGGCCTAGGAAATGTAGGAAGTCATCCTACACTCATCCCGAGGGCAGGGTGATGAGGATGAAGGACCTCAAGGGAGAGGAGGCCCCTTCCAACCTTGGAATTCTAAAGTCTAACTGATCTCTCAGCAAGCCTGTAAAGTGGTAACTGGATGAAGACAACGACACTGATTTTTGTGGCCCGTGCAGAGTTTATGAATGTCTGTGTTTGAGTAGCAATAACCGGCAGAATAAGCATGTTGTCACAGAAAACAACTAAAACTGCTATTTGTTATGGTTTAGATCTAAAATGTCCCCCCAAAGCCTGATGTGTGTGGAAGGTGATTGGATCATGGGCGGGGTGCTCAGGGTGGAGTCACCCAGGAATGAGTTCATGGCTGACTGTGCTGTAGGGGGTGGGGTCTGGCTGGAGGTGGTCACTGGGGACATGACTCAAAAGGGTGTCTTCTCATCCCTGGCTCCTTCTCTGCTTCCTGGCTGTCACAAGGTGAGCACCTTTCCTCTGCCAGGCCCTTCCACCATGCTGTTTCCACCTTTGAGCTGGCCTACCATGGACTGAATCCTTTAAAGACTATGAGCTAAAAATAAACCTCTCCTCCTATTACTTAATTGTGGGTGCTAGGTACTTTGTCCCAACGACCAGAGTGACTAATCCCACATCTAATTTTATGTCATTAACATGATAGATACTCCAAAGGCCCTCAATTAGCCCCAAAGAACAAGGAAACAACATGGAACTCATTGTGTCTGGCTACCTAGCTGGTGCACCAGGTAGCACCCAAGGGATTCTCAGTGTGTGCAACAAAAAAATGGACCAAAATACATAAACAAACCAAAATCCAAAGAGTAGGCTGTTCATTTTTTTTTTTTTAACCAGTTGAGCTCAAATGTTCACTCTTCTCCACCTGGGTGATGCCACTGTGAAGCAATCCTTACTAGAATAACGAAGGTTTGAGCCACACACAAATAGCAACTTGGGTACAGGGGATGAGGAGGAAAAGGAGTCCAAGAAAGAGAAGGACAAGGATTTTGCTTGCAAAATTTCTGCCTTATGTATTTGTGCACCAAACTTGTATAAAATGCCTGTTCCGACACATCCCTCGGCGTGGGGCTGGGGTGTGTGGGGAGAAGACACAGCCTCCTCACCCAGAGCACACAGAACACAGGGCATGCCGGAGGTGTGCCTGGGTGCTGTGAGGGCCGGAGAAAGGGTGAGGAGACAGAGCAGTGGTGGCAGCTCACGTGAGAAGGAAATGGGTTCTCTAACACACACTAGGACTGGCTGCTCCCCTGGCCGCTGAGGGAAGCCGTATGTATCTAACAAGGCCACCAAGCATGCTCTTACCTCCACAGTGATGAAAACCTCCTCCAAGTGACTTGCAAAATTTTCCATCTCAATTATCTGCTGCTCCAACTTGTACATGTTTTTGTGAATTTCATCCTGTCCAACAGAGCATCACAGAGAAGGTGTCAGTGCCCCCTCTGCTCTGTCTCCTCTGGAGATGGCGTTGAGATTGCTTCCCCACCAAGCCCTTGAAACAACAATGTGACCCCCAGACAAAGACCCCAGGGAGCCTGTTACCTTGGCACTCTCCAGGGCTTTATTGAGTGGGGTCACTGTGTGCTCCTTGTGCTCATCAAAATCCTTCTCAACAGCTCTGATGGGAGTTCTGCAAGTGACACAGAAGAGATCGGCAGTTTCTTCCTCGTCCTCCTCCTCTGGGATGACATAGCACTCATACTCCTCGCTGGCACAGCCGTGTGTGTACCTGTAGGCTTCCCACAAGGCCTGGCTCTGGCCTGCCACGCCCCACCCTGCAAAGCCCTGGTCCTCGACCTCAGCCTCTCCACCAAGTCTCCAGTCTCTCTGCTCCCTGGCTGGCTCCCTCCTCTTCATTCCATAAGGAAGATATGCTGGCATCCCCATCCTGTCTTCATCAACAAAGTCATCCCCTAACTTGTGGTCATCCTCTAGTCCATATAAATGGACAAGTTCATCCACTTCTTGGAGGTCTCTTTGAGCTTGGCCTTCCCTTGCCTCCTTTGGCTCGTGAGTCATTTCAGCTTGGACTGTTTCTCTCCTTGGTCTAGTGTTTTCCTCTGGGAAGATCTGCAGTCTATCTTCAGAGTCGTACAGATCCATGTGATAAAAGTGGAAGCCCTTGGGAGCTGTGGACCTGTCCAGCACGGGCTCCTCCCCAGCTTCCTCCTCCATGGTAATTCCAGCAGCCCTGGGAAGCACCAGCATACAAAAAAGACCCTTTTCAGATGCTTAATAGTGAGTATCTGGGGTTCTAGAGTGGAAAAAGAGGGAAAACATCAGTTCCTGGAACGTCTTTGCAGTAGATAGATGGTCATGAGATCAGGCTCTTCTCATTCATAAATTTTAAAAATTTCTCTGAGTAGTTCAGCTGTAGTCTTGTGTTGAACCACCTGTAAAGAAAGGTATGTTTTCTCTGGGCTTTCTAAGCTTAAAGAGAAAAAAATAAGGAGAGAAATGTCAGTGGATTTAACTAACAAAACACTCCTATACATTAAAACAACAACAACAACAATGAAAACCCAAAACTTAAAAGGCAAAATGATGGGACGAGTCAGAGGCAATTAATTTTTTAAACGTGACTTCATTGAAAAGTTACGACCTCAGTTGATGAATATATAAGGACAATTCACAAGACAAATACTTTTTCATGATATTAGTTGTGCAAAGGATTTGGAAAACTATTCATGCTTATGAATAACAGAGCAAATATATGAGATGCCATTTTGCCTTTTAGAAAATAAAAATAATACCCAGGGTGGAGGCGTAGCTCAGTGACACAGTGTGTGCTTAGCATGTGCAGAGGCCCGAGTTCAGTCCTCAGCATCAAAAAGATAAGTAAGACGAAATAAGAAAGAAATAAAATGGCACCCAAAGCTGGCTGGGGGCACAGCTATGTGAGTACTCTGACACACTGCTGGTTGGGATGTAAACTGGTTCTACCCTTCTGGAAAGCAAATTTGGCAATACTGACTAGGAAGGATCCTTAAAAAAATTCCTATTCCTTAACCCAGTAATCCTCTTTTGCAACCTTGAAGGGAAAATCCCAAATATAGGGAAAAATCATTTCTCTATAAAGTTTCCACCACAATATCTTCTATATTAACAAAATGATGTTTTGAAAAGGCTTACTGATTAGGAGAATAGTTAAGTCACCTAGGATAAGTACACTATATAGAATATAAGGCAGCCTTTAAAATATCTATAGAGAGTGTATGAGAACTTGGGAAAAGACTATATAGGATGTTGAAAATAAAAATAATTTTTATTATATATGAAATACGATGACAACTATTTTATTTATTTATTTTTGAGGCAGGGTCTCGCTATGCAGTCCAGGCTGGACTTGAACTCATGGTGATCCTCCTGCCTCAGCCTCCTGAGTGCTGGGATTACAGGCGTGCACCGCCATGCCTGGCCCTGATGCCCACTATTTTAATGTAATGTCTAGAAAGAAATAATAGCAGTAGTAGTAAATACAATGATAGTCATAGTAGCTACTATGAATTGAATGCTTACTATATGCTCTTTCTATGCAAATATATAATAATTAACCTCACATGCCTCCTATATGGTAGGTACTGCTATCACATTCCTTTTGCAGATGAGTAAACTGTGGTTCACAGAGAGTTTCTTGTGCAAGGTCACACCGTTATTAAGTCAGTGAACTAGGATTTGAGCCTTAGTCTATATGGCAGCCAGCTGATTGAGGCTTGATGATATCCAACTACAGGGAACATGATGGACCGGATGTTTCAGTTGCCTTCTAGAATCTATTACCACATTGCATGGAGGACACATTTCTCACCAACGTCTGCCATCCAACAACAAAGCCTATACTTCAATGGTTTTTATTATATTCACATATATGTGCAGCGATCATCACAGTCAATTTTAGAACATTTTTATTACCTCAAAAAGAACCCCTTTAGCTATCACTGCCCACATTCCCCTATTGCCCCAGCTCCAAGCAACCATGAATCTACTTCCTGTCTCTATTGATTTTGTTTGTATATTTCATATAAATAGGATTACATAATATAGGGTCTTTTGTGACTCACATCTTTCATTTAACATAATGTTTTCAAGGCTTATGGATTTAGCACACATCAGTACTTTATTTTCATAAGCTTGATAGTAACAGCCCCTTTTTAATTTTTGATTCTACTAATTTGGGTCTTCTCTATTTCCTGGCGAATTTGATAAAGGTTTGTCAATTTTGTTGATCACTACAAAGAATCAGGTTTTTTGTTTCTCTGATTTTCCCTATGGTTTATATATTTTTTATTTCAGTAATTTCCACTGTAATCTTTGTTTCTTCCTTCCTTCTGCTTGCTTCGTTTAGTTTATTTTTTTCAGTGTCTTTAAGTACTGATTTGAGATCTTTCCTTTTTCAATATAGGCATTTATACTATAAGATTTCTAGGGCCAGTGAGATGGCTCAGCGGTGTAGGCACCTGCCTGGCAAGCACGAGGGCCTGAGTTCGACTCCTGGAACCCACATACGAGAAAAGGGCTGGTGATATTGCTCAGCAGCACGGGTGCCTGCTGGCACGTGAGGTCCTGAGGTTGACCCCCGGTACCCACAAAAAAAAAAAAAAAAAAGATTTCTAATCAGTATCTGGAGACACTTATTGATCTTTTAATTAATTGTTTTATCCATTATTTAGAGTACTGAAGTCTCCAATTATTATTGCTATATTGTCCCTTTATTCATCTGTGTCAATTTTGCTTTATGTATTTTGGTGCTTTGTTGTTAGGAACATATACATAGAAATCCATATTGCTGATGTATTGGCTCTTTCATAGTTATAAAATGTTTCTCTTTATCTCTAATAACTTTTCGTTTTAAAGTCTATGCTTTTCTGATGTCAGTATAGCCACTCTGGCTTTCTTATGGCTGCTATTTACATATCTTTTTCTATCCTTCTAGTTTCAATCTATTTGTATCTCCCTCATACAGCATACAGTTGGCTGTCTCCCATTATTTTCTTATGTATTCATTATGACAAGCTTCCTAAGAATTTCCAAATGACAACAAAGTCCTTGCATTCTTTTCTATGTAACAAAATGACATTTCCTATGAAATAATATATCAAAACCCCAAAGTCCTTAGAATTAATTTCCCAATGACAATTAATTTCCTAATCCTCAGCTTTTTAGTAGGACAGTAAACCAAGGGTTAGAATCTTGGCATCTAAAGTTTGGTGAGAACTAAAGATGTAACAGTGGAGGAAGAGAATTTACCATAGAGAAGTATCAAGCTACTAGTATTAAGGACAGTAACTAGGGTTAGAGAACCCTAAAGGATACCTGGAGGCTGCAGGCAAGATCCTCGCAAAGGATGCACTTGAGGATCTTCCGTACAACCTGGGGGAAAGGAGCTCAGTTAGCCTCGACGAGGTTGTTGCAACCCCAGGGAAGGGCAGACAAACAGAGTTGCCCTGGCCAGAGGGTGGTTCACAGTTGCTGGACAAGCAAGAAAACCAGAGAGAGACACAGGAGAACCAAGGCTGGCTGGCAGGCGAGCAGAGGGAGACGGGGACACTGCTACACATGAGATGCACTGAGAGGACCAGGGACAATGCTCACCAGACCCTGAGCCATTATCACTCCGAGGACCTGTTCTGAATTCTTGACTCCCATAAACCATGCAAGATGATAAATATTTATTGTTAAGCAGGTTTTGGAAAAATGTGTTATGTAACAATAGATAACATATATTATCCCAGCCTAAAAGTAACTTTCTGTCCGTCTGGCTTTCCCCTCTTGCTACCATTTTCTCTCTCTTTCTCCTTTGTTCACCTTCGGGCTCCTTCAAAGGGTAGCATGTAGACTGTGTTGTACATACATGAGACTTTCCAAGGGGCTCGTGGGTGTGGACTGTTTTAAGAGCTATCAGTTTCCAGATGTTCACCCTCACATTTAATCTTTCCCAGAGCTGCTCTGCCTGGGAATGAGCCAGTATTTGAAGCTCCATGCAGATTTTCTTTCCACGATTACTATTCTTCTGTTATAAAAGTACAACCACTCTCCTCACTCATCCTGCACTGTAAGAGTTCATTGCTGGAGAATTTAAGAGACCTCCAGGCTGGCTAAAGGAAAGGGCAATTTGAAGTGCTGGAAACAACACTGAGAAAGTGAGTGACATTAATGCAAGGGGAAGAAAAAAGGTTTTTCAAGTTAAGTGGTTTCCAGTTCTTTGCTTCCAAGTCAAATGAAAGGATCTAGACAAGTTGTCAGCTGATATAATATTAAAATAATTTTTCGTGGTAGATCACCATATAATTTTGACATGCATTTCAGAAAGAGTTCAAAGAATTGAGTGACATTGTTCTATAAACTGCTTTCATTTCCACCTACTTATGTAGGTGAACAAGATCATCTACAAAGTGAAAGCCAGCAAGACAACTCACTCTAAATCCTGCTGCATTCCAGAACATATAATTTTCATCCATGGATACATGAGTTTAAAAAAAGAAAGAAAATCCCCATCCACCTCATTAGATGTGTTTTTTTCTTGGTTTTTAAAAATAATTATTTATCAGCTGGGCATGGTGACATACACTGTAACTCCAGCACTTAGGAGGCTGAAGCAGAGGCATCGCTAGGAGTTCAGTGCCAGCCTGGGCTACATAGTGAGACCCTGTCTCAAAAAAAAATTTTTTTTATTAAAATTTGTAATGTATTTATGCTGTTTTTACAGATATAGGACTAAAATTATATTGGTAACTTAATTCAGAAGGAAAAAGAGCTTACTATTTAGAGACTTATAGGTCCAGGAAAATAAGAAATTTTTATCTCTAGTTATACATGAATATTTTTGTGGAGAAGTATCATAGATGTTCAACAGATGACTTTCCCAATTTAGAAAAAAAATTGTTAGGACAAAATTCTGCTGAGAAGTAAAATGGAAAAATAAGCTCAAGGAGAAAAAAAGAGTACTATAAAATTTCTAATATTATATAAGAGTTTGTTTTTACATTTTTAAGATACTGGATGAAGAATATCACATTGTTATAATATTTAAGAGCTCCTTGAATAAATCTAAAGGGGTTATGAAATTATTTTATTTGCAAATGTGAATATTTATGATTTGCCAAAAAGTGTATCTTTTCCAACTATATTACACTTTTTAAAATAATAGCTTTATTAAGATATAATTTACTGCTGGGCATGGTGGCACACGCCTATAATCCCAGCTGAGGCAGGAGGATTGCCATGAATTCAAGGCCAGCCTGGACTATATAGTGAGTTCAAGGCCAGCCTCAACTACATAAAGAGACTGTTTCAAAAAAACCTTCCCAGTACCAGCATAAAAGAAAACCCACTAAAAAAAGATATAGTTTATTTAAAGTTCACTCTTTTTCTTTTTCTTTTTCTTTTTTTTTCAGTTTTGGGTACTGATCCCAGGGCCTTCACATTGAGTGACATCTCTGGCCCTTTTTCTTTTGTATTTTGAGACAGAATCTCACTGCTAAATTGCCCGGGCTAGGTTTGAACTTGCAATCCTGCTGCCTCAGCCTCCCAGAGTGCTGGGATTAGAGGCAAGTGCCACCATACTTGCTTTAAAGTTCACTTTTTTAAAGTACTCAGTTTAGTAGTTTTTAGAGCATTCACAGAGTTGTGGATCTATTACCACTGTCCAATTCCAGAACATTTTCACGTCGGCTTGGTCTACAGGGTGCCAGCTCCACTGTGTCTTGGCCCATTCCAACTTGGACCACTGATGGGACCTAGGTGGGGATATGGGATGAAGGAAGGTAGCTTCTGAGGCAGCATCACAAAGCCAGTGGCTGACAGGCACCAGGGCCAGTGTTTCGCCTCCACAGCCTGTGTGATGTATGAAGATCCCAGGATGTGGGTGTTTGGGGACTTGCTAATAACAACGCTGCCCTCCATCGGTCCCTGGCTGGGGCAGTCCTACTCATTCTCACTGATCCTGCATGCCCATGGGGCTGGAGGAGTGTGGACCCAACTAGTTTAGGGCACATCTTCTTCCCACAGTGGGGCTGCATCCCAGCACAGCTAGTACTGAGCTGGACCAGGAGGTCTCTTCTACTAGACGCTCCAGGGCCCAGGGACAGCTGGCTCCTCCAGCACAGGTGCACATTGCCTGTCTCTCAGCCACTTTCTCCTTCACTGGTTCCCAAGGTCACAGTTGCCTTCCAGCCATGGAGACACCACTTCGACTCTTCTCTCAGCATGACTCACCCTGGGTCTTGCAGTCCCATACCATAGTCGAGGATTCTCAGCAAAGCAATCAGAACCTTCCATCCTACGAGGCTCTGAGTCCTGCCTTCACATTCCTGTATGAGGTGTGATCCCACTGTACAGTACATGTTTACATTTTAAAAATGTATTACAGTAAAATGCCATAGATCTCCATCGGTACGCTCCCCCTTACTTCAAACACCCTTATCTCTTATATCTTTTGCCACTTTCTGAATCCTCTTTCATGAATGTCTTTATGAGGTCTGATCAAAAATATAGTAAATGCTGCTGCCGAGGGCCATCCAATGGAAAGGCAGGCTCTAAAAACATCACAGCATGTCCTCATCTACCTTACCGGATCTGGCACTGTGCAGCTTCTGGCTCTTCCCAAAGTCAAAATGACCATGAAAGGTAAATGCTTTGAATTGATTCAGGACATGGAGGCAGCCACTAGAGTGCAACTAAAGACACTCATGAAGATGAAGGACAAGAGGGTCTCTCAGTATCAGGCAGCAGCAGCAGATCCCTGAGTGAGGAGCAGTCCTATCTTTCTGCGACCTGGCTCTTGGCTGTGGCCTCTGCTCCCATGTGCTCATCATAAGCCTGACCTGGTGGTGCCAGTTTCCTGTGTTCTGGGGCCTGCATGCTATGGGGCAAAAGGAAGTGACATGGGACATCTACCTCTGCACAATGGTCACCTGGGGAAACTGAGGTGCCCTGTGACTCTGGCTGGTGCCCTGTGTGCTGGGCTGTGGCTTTGGGTGTCACTGTTCCAGCACCAACTGCTCACAGGGTTGATGTGGTGCAGGTCAAGGGGGTGGGTGGTGCTAGGTTCGGGGGCGCAATGAATCTGGGGACACAGTCCCCATTCTTGAGGAGGCCCCAGATGGGCAAACAGGTGATTATCACCCCACCCTGGGCTGGGGCACAACTTCTCAGAGATGTCACTTTCACTTTCTCCTGGGACCCAAGAGGCCGCTCCCTCCTATAGCATGAGCTCTGGACACACTGCTTCTCTCTGTGGCTCCAACATCACACAAGTGTCACACTGTGGCCAAAAGTCTTCCTCAAAACCACCTGTCCCTGGTTTGCTGCCCATGCACCACATGACTGTCCTTGCAGTCTCCCAGCAATGCATGTGGCCCAGCACTGTGCTGCACCACCCAGGCAGAAGTGCTAAGTCCACCCACCCTGCCTTTGGAGGGCTCCCCCGGACACAGGCCACCCCCCTTGCCTTCCTCCCCAAGCCTTAGCAGACGGCCTCTGTCCCTCTGACCCCTCCCAGTGTCCTCCATATGGTTCTACCCTGGGCCTTGGCTCCACCTGCTCTTCCTGCTGAGAGCCCTCTGTCCTTCCCTGCTCACTATTCGTTCACTCCCCACCCATCCACCCTGTGTGGCCATGGCATTCCCAAGATCTGGATTCCTATTGTCCATTAAAAATAATGTGAGGGCCGGTGAGATGGCTCAGCGGCATAAGCGCCTGCCTTGCAAGCGTGAGGGCCCGAGTTCGACTCCCGGATCCCACATACGAAAAAGGGGCCGGTGATATCGCTCAGCGGCATGGGTGCCTGTTGGCGCGCGAGGTCCTGAGGTCGACCCCCCGGTACCCACAAAAAAAAAAAAAAAAAAAAAATAATGTGATGCCTGCCCTCTCTGGTCTCAAACCAGAGACTGGATCTTATCTTTCATATCACCCAATCTACTGAGTGAGCACTTATGCTGATTCTGCCTCCATGTCTTGACCCTCTAGATACTGCCCCCACCCCCACCCCAGCCACTGTCCTTTGGATCTAGATGGCCCTGCCTTTGTGTCCTGTCTTTGCTGCATCCTAGCAGTATGGGCTCAGGGAAGTCATCCCTGTAGGCCTCACTTCTGTGGACCATACAGCAGGCTTCTTCACAGTGTCTAGCTCCCAAGATTGGCCTTTCAATGAAATAAGTGTGCAAAATGCTTAGCATAGTACATGGCTCAAATCAAGTCCCCACAAATGTTACTGCTCTTATTGGCCTTGCTATGTATTATTACCATTATTGGAACAGGCATTGCCCACCTGGGCTAGATCAGAAGCCTCCTGCCTGGTCCTCCATGAAAGCCAAGGACCAGGAAGGCAGAGCCCATGGTGGCCACAGCAGTGTGGAATCATCTGCGGCTGCTGTGGGAACCTCTGTCCCCTAAGAGCGGCTGAGGATGGGAGAAAGCACCAAAACATGACAGCCTCATAACTGGGCAGACACACAGCTTCAGGTCCTGGCTCTCCCCACAGCAGGAGCTTCTAGGAACCTGAGGCAGAGACTAGCATTCTGAATTCTAGACAGCAAAACTGTGAGGGCAAGGGGTTTGCCCATCTGACAAGGATCTCCATACCCACTCCACATCTGGCCCTGGGCTGGGTGCTGCCCACACAGCCAGTCAGATGAAGAGCTTGGCTCCAAACCCAGGTTTTTGCTAAATCATGCACCCAAAGGAAAATCACACTTACACTTCCATGTGCTAGCAAAAGAGAGAGAACCAAAATTCTATATTCCCCTCAAACCATCGCAATAAAGCCTTCCAGCAAAGGCTGGAAAGTGAAACACCCAGCAACCTCTGGGGAAGAACCCAACAAGGAGAGGGCGGGGCCCCAGGTACATGAGCTCCAGGTCACATGTGTGCCCTTTGAATGCACAAACACAGACTTGTCTGTATGCCTAGCACCAAAGCAGGAATTGTATAACACAGCCCACAGTTCACACATATACTTCTCATCCTGCTTCTCTTCAACACCTACGCTCTTCCAGTTTCTTAACAGAATCAGAATTGTGAAGAAAGGAGCACCAAGAATAGATTGTCATTTTATAAAGTATAAAAGGCAGGCTTAATGAAGTAACCAATCGCTATCGACAATGAACATAGTAGACAGACTGCTTCACCCCTGCACCATAAAGTGGCAGTTAACAACACCAACAAGAAAGATGTTTGCTCAGTCTCACATGGGAGCAGCATTCCTGTGTTTTAATTAGAAAAGTCTTCAGAATGCTTTTTAACCTTCTATGGGTCATGACACTTTTGAGAATCTACTGAAACCTGTGACAGAGAGGGACACAATTGTAGAAACTCAGCCCTGTAGCCCTTTGTAATTCCTGAGCTACAGCTAAGGAAAACTTGCTTTAAGATGTTAGCTGTTATAGAAAAGCAAAAGGGTTCCAATCAGCCATACAGGCACGGCCCAGACCCGGCAACTTTCGGCAGGAGTAGGCTCCTGCAGAACAAGCTGATTTTCAGTGTTTGAATCAAAGCATGATGATTTGTAGGCATGTGTGTACGGATTAAAATAAAAATATTTATCAACCCAATACTCTATCCAGATGATATCAACAACCAGGATTCCAAATATTCCATTGCAAAGTCCTGGCACTGAACATACCCTATACACACATGGTAAGAATCACCAGCCTCTCCTTACTTTTATGAGAAACTTCGGTACCTGGCACCACCCGCTGTTCAGTAAAAGTACATCCTTGCTTATGAAGGCACAGAAAACATCTATGCTGTTAGGTGTAATTTAAACACCTGCAATTCACCATAATATCCTTTTCCGTCTAAGGAAAGATTTTGCATTAACATACTAGCAGTAACCTGAGAGTTTATCATAATACAATTTGCATTAAAAGAACATGACCATCCAAAAACTTGCCTGCTGATTGAAGGGTCCATAGATGCTTCTTAATTCAGAAGACCTGGAATTCCGCTAGAAAATCAAATCCCTGCTCAGCAAGTTTCCTCCCTGGTGACCTCTGCATGCCCCTGAAGGCCACCCTGCCCCTTCTACAGCTGGGCTCTGTCAGAGGGACACCAAAGCTGGATGGTAACACAAGCTGCCTCCAGCCACAAATAGCAACAGGCCTGCCAGGAGTACAAGTCCAAATATAGACCTGCCAGGAGTGTCTTGCTACTTCTCACCACTCAAGTGTCACCAGGAGACATCACATGCTGTACCCTAAGTTTCTTCATTTAGGGTGGGGGCTGGAGACTTGGGGCTGGATGGCCAGCCACGTGGAGTGAGGCAGGGCTGTTGCAGCAAGCCCAACTCTGAGGTATTCAGTGAAACTTCTTCTTTTCCTCTCATCATCCCTTTGAAGTGTGCTCTAGGTGGCAATTATTCCCTCTGGACCAAAATCAGGAGATCCTATGACTTTCTGCACAGCCTACCTGTATGTCCCTCTGTTTACAGGGTAGTAGGCACCCAAGGGGTTCCTCTATGTTCTTGTTGTCCTGTTCAAAGAATTAGACAAGACAAGCAAAGAATGTAGTGGTTTTACACTTAGTAAAGGTAAAAGTAGGGAGAAAAAAGAAGTGCTCTGAAAACAAGGTGTTCTGCAGTGAGGGCAAGCCAGTTAAAATAAGAAAAGAAGTACACCCCGCAGCATACAAGGGTGCTGAAAAGACAGCAGCCATGAGGGTAATGGCCACTGGCTTTTATAGACCTCCCCCCATCCAGCCATTCTGACGTCACTCTAGGCTGTCCTATCGAAACCCTGCTTGATCTTATGCCAGAAGAACTGAAGACAGCGTTCTCTGATTGCATGTTAGGTGCAGGGCTCAGATGGTATTCTGCGCCACTGTCCTGAATCTCTGTTGACGGATCTCTCTGATTGACAGGTCACACTCAAATGCCCAGCTGCTTTGCCACACCCTAATCTCCTGCCTCACCTTGAAATCACAGTCTCAAATTCAGTAAATGAATGTCCAGCTCAGTGTATTAAATCTAAAAGCCAAATGTGGTTTAGCTAATATTAAAATCTCCCTTCTTTGGCTTGGGTGTCTCTACCAGGAAGTCTATCCTGGAGGAGGGAGCACCGGGCAGGCCTCTGCTCCCCACACGCCAGGGTGCCAGGGCCAGAGCTGAAGGTGCTAAGCTGCTCCTAAGGGACAATGGTCCAATGGTTGCTGGCTCTCAGGGCCTGAAAGATGCTTAGATCCTCTCTCTTTCTCATGGGGAACTTTTATTCACCTCTACAGATCCCCATTGTTGAGGTATATGGAAAGAGATTATAATGAACTGGTTCCATGATTACCAAGGCTGACAAGTCCCACATTCAGCAGTCAGCAAGCCAAAGGCCCAGGGGATCAGACGGTGTAGCTCTACATCAGCAAAAGAAACACCGAACACCACCCAGGATTTGGAGGCAGATTTATTTAACGTCCTCTGGCACTGATAGGGATTCATTCCCAAAACATCAGGCTCTGAACAGTGGTAGGCTAGCATTCTTATAGGGTCTGTAAGCCTATAAGTACAGAAGCAGAGTACTTGGCTGTCTGTGATTGGTTCTTACAATATGCGTCATAGTGACCAGCCATTTCTAGGAGATAGTAGTAACAGAACTGTAACAGGAAATGAAGTAAACTGGAGGTTACCTGGGCAACTAACAGAAACTGAAGTATACTGGTGGGGGGGGAGCATTTTCTGCTACAGTTCCAGTCTGAAGGCTGGCAAGCTCAACATCTAGGAGGAGCCAATTGTTACTGTGAGTGAAGGACAAAATCTGGTCTCCCAGTTTAGAGGCAGGCAGGCTGGCAGGAGGAAGTCCCTCCAAACCTTTCTGAGCCTTCAACTGATTGGATGATGCCCAGGCACATCAGACAGCAATCTGACTTACTCGGTCTACAGAATTTTAAAAAATTCTTTTTTGAGACAGGGTCTCACCATGTTAGCCCAGGCTGGCCTCAAACTCATAGTGATCCTCCTGCCTCAGCCTCCGGAGAGCTGGGATCACAGGTGTGTCTCCAAAAACAGTTTAGAGTTATGTTAATCTCATCCAGAAACACCTTCACAGACACAGCCAAAATAATGTTGGACCAAATATCTGGGCACCCCCGTGGCCCAGTCACATTGGACCCACTAAAATTATCACACAAATACACATATGCCATAGACTCTATATGTCACACCAAATTCATGTTGTGCTTGATCCTCAATGTGAGGAATTTGGAAATGTGCCCTTTGTGAGATGTAGGTCATGAAGGCAGAGCCCTCATGGACGGGATGGTTGTCCTTATAGAGGCTGCCCAGGGGGCTCCCTTGTCCCTTCCTGTCTTGTGAGGAATCAGTAAAAGAAAGCTATCTACAAAGCAGGAAGTGAACTCTCACTGGATGCAGAATTGCTACAGCAGCCGGAATGGACTAAAACAACATCATTCACACACATTCACACACACATATATTGGTATGCATGCACACAAATGAACACATGCACAAAATGGGAAGTTTGTCTCTTGAGTTATTTTAGTTCTTTTGATAATGTCTATTTTGTAATAATCATATTTAACTTTCTTTTAAAGTGTTTCCTTATTACTGTAATGGTAATGTATGCTATTTGGCTTAGAAGAAAATACTTCAAAAGAACCATAAGGCAAAGAAACACAAACCAGCCGTGCACCCTGGCACAACTACTGTTAAGTTTGGTGTGTATTTTTGGCTTTTTTTTTTTTTTTCTTTTCTTTTCTAAGAAGACACAAACTTATCACGTTCTCGCAAAACAAAAAAAAATTGCTTTTATAATTAAAAGCACTCCTAGTGTCATTTTGAAATCAAATTAAGTAGGAAACAACTACACAGGATAAAACAATATAAAGCAAATATAGTAAAAGACATGGTGGCGGATATGCAAAAAAGATATTTAAAATAGATTATTGTATCATATTAACTAAAATAATACATAAAAATTGTTTGGGGAAAATAGATTACGTCAGCTAAAGAGGACACTCAGAGGGCTGGGAGCGTGGGCGGGAAAGGCCCAGAGGCCATGGGCTCTTTGGGGCAGGCAGCGGCCTCCCCTGACCCCGTGGCCCGCGGGTCGCCTTAAGGAGACCTCCAGGAGCCGGAGCGCCGGTGTAACATGTGGCGCCGACAGAAAGGAAACCGCGGCTTCTCCCCAGAGTGTGGCTCCTCGAGGCTCTAAGTAACTGCTGGGCTGCACTAAATGTTTGATCTCCCCAGCACACATTATCCAGGGCAGGAACCACGTCTTCGGTAGGGCCCTGATGACAGAGGACGGAGCCAGCCACGTCCCTGTTCTCAGGAAGTTCAGAGTTTAGTGCAAAGGGCTAAAAATGTAACGCGTTCATTTAACAAATATTTTCCCCCGCGTCAGTCTGTGCAAAGGTGGGGAAGGCGAGGTGCGAAGTGGCCAGGTGCCAGCCGGGCTGCTAGACGCACTGATCTCTGATGATCGGGTTGGAAGTGGATCCCCCCACTCCCGCTACCCGCGACTGAACCAAGGGACGCTGTGCTACCGAGTACACCCCCAAATTTCGCTCATTTTCCCAGGTTGGACTCGAACTTGGAACCTCGGTGCTGGGATTTACAGGCTTGCGTCACCAGGCCGGCTCCGAGACATTTCATTGGCTGGCGCGGCCCCTCCCTCCTGTCATCCAGCTGGTCCGGACGCCCGGCCAATCCGGCGCCGGGAAGGGCGACGTGAGCGCAGCTACCCAAGCGGCGTCCGGGCGGCCATGGAGGACGAGCAGCCCGACAGCCTGGAGGGCTGGGTGCCGCTGCGCGAGGACCTGTTCGCTGCGCCCGAGCGGCGCCGGCTGCGCTTCCTGGTGGCCTGGAACGCGGCGGAGCGCCAGTTCGCTGTGACCTGCCACGACCGCTCGGCGGCGGGCCGGGCGCGGGACTGGGCCGGGCTGCTCTCTGCCGCGGGGCTGCGCGGTGCGCACCGGCAGCTGGCGGCGCTGGGCCCGGGCCTGGAGCGCCTCTTCCCCGAGCTGCCCCCCGAGCTGGCCGCGCCGCGCGGCTTGGGGGACGCGCTGTGGGCGCTCCTGTGGCCGGCACGGCCCGCGGGCCCCGACGAGGCGGCGCTGCGTGAGCTGTGCGCGGGGCTGGAGCGCTACCTGGACGCGGCGGCCGAGGCCTGCGGCGGGGACACCGTACGCGACGCACTCTTCCCGGGCTCGCTGACCGCGGACGACAGCGAGAGCCTGCGCGCGTTCCGGACGCGCCAGCTGCGCACGCGCAAGGCCAAGGCGGGCGCGCGGCTGCGGCAGGTGCGGGCGCGCGGAGGAGGGCGCGGGGCCGCGCGTGGGGGGGCTCCACCCTTGGGAAATGATGCTGCAGGCGGAAGGGAAGCCGACAGAGGTTCTCTGGGGAAGATCCAGAATGGAGACGGAATGTTGTCGAGGACGACGTGGCTTTTAAACTAAAGCGGTTTTGGGCTGGTGAGATAGCTCAGGGGCGTAAGCGCCTGCCCGGCTAAGCGTGAGGGCCTGAGTTCGACTCCCGGAACCCACATACGAGAAAAGGGCCAGTGATATCGCTCGGCACGGGCGCCTGCTGGCGCGCGGGGTCCTGAGTTCACCCCCGGTACCCACAAAAAAAAAAAAAAAAAAATCGGTTTTGAAAATGTAGTTGTTAGTGAGGTCATTTGATGGGTTTTTTGTGTCGATGTCTACTCACCCACTTCCGTCTTGATTTTACTTTTCGGTATGAGGAGACTACAGGGATTTGAGGCCAATCAACTTTTGAGATCCCTGATCATTTTTTATCATACTTGATTTTTGATAATGATTTCTCACAGAAAGTTTCTCATTAAAGTCTAACATTTATATATGGAGATATTGGAAAAGTACGACTTCTTCCAAACTGAAGTTCGTTCAGAGGTATTAAGCATGAATTAATGTAAAGCTCATACTTCTGAGCTGGCTGGTCACACTCTTTAATTCACCTGTTCATCTGAAGCTCAGAAATGGGTGGAGGGGTTGAAATACAAAACATACCATGTCCACGGAAGTGTATATAATCTTAATACTCATTTAGAATAGAAAGGAAATCGATTTCAGAATTTGTATTGGCTAGAATGTATAAAATTTAGCTGAATGTTTTGACTCTGGATTTTTTTCTGAATCATTTAAGAAATAAGGCTGAAAAATGCCAGTTGCCTTTTTACTTTTGTGTCTGTGTGTTTTAATTTTGATCAGGGGACTTTTTTTTCCTCTTAAACACTACTGTATGATTACCTGGATAAAACCATGTCTGAGATTAGATCAATTTATCCTTTAGGAGAAGAATGGAAGTAGAAGACTTTAAGAATGTATTGTTTTAAAAAAACTATTACTTGATTTTATTTTTAAAAAATTAGTATGTGTTTGTAGTACATGATGATCACACTCCTCATGGCGAGTTAGTACATAACGTATCTTAATTTTTTTATCCCCTTTCCCCTCTCCCTTCCATCTCTCTGTTCCCTTCCCATATGCAAAAGATGTTTCCCTACTTCCTCATCTTTTATTTTGCTCTTTATTATTTTACTATTTATATTGCTCTTTATATTTTGGGTTTCTCATAGAATCCATGTGATATTTAAGCTTCTGTGTCAGGTGTATTTCACTTAACACTGTGATTTCAAGGTGCATTGATTCTACAAATGACTCAAGTTTATCCTTCTTCATGGCAGAGTAGTATTCCATTGCATATAACACTACATTTTCTTTATCCATTCATCTGTTGATGGACATATAGGCTGTTTCCAAGATTTAGCTGTTATGAGTTGTGCTGCTATTAACATGGGTATGTATGTATTACTGTAATATAATGACTTTAATCTTTTCAGAAAGATAACTAGAAGGAGAATACCTGGGTCAAATGGAATTTCTATTTTTAGTTTTTTGAGGAACCTCCATACTCATTTCCAGAGGTTGTACTAGTTTAACATTCCCACTAACAATGCAGAAGCGTTCCTCATTCCCCACAATACCCTTACATCATATGTTGTTATCTGGTTTCTTGATGATGGCCATTCATTCTAGAGTAAGATGGAATCTCAGTGTTGTTTTAATTTGCATTTCTTTAAAGGCCAGAGATGCTGAATATATTTTCATGTGTCTATTGACCATTTTTATTTATTTTTCTGAAAAGTGCCTGTACATTTCAGTTGCCCATTTTTTTTATTGGATCTTTAATTTTGGGGGGTGTCTAATATTGTTGAGTTCTTTATATATTCTAGATATTAGTTCTCTGTCTGAAGAATAGCTGGCAGAATTTTTTCTCCATCTTGTAGGTCATCTCTTCTCTCTGTTGGTTGTTTCCTTTGCTGTGCAGAAGCTTTATAATTTGCTGTGATCCCATATGTTGATTCTTGCTGTTATTTCTTGTGCCATTGGGGTTCTGTTCAGAAAGTCCTTGCCTCCACATGTCTTTGAACATTTTACCTGCTTTATCTTCATCAAATTAAGTGTTTCTGTTTTAATATACAGATTTTGATTCATTTTGATTTTGGTGTAGTACATGGTGAGAGATATGGGTCTAGATTCAGTCTGCATGTGGATAGCCAGTTATCCCTGCACCATTTGGTAAAGAGGCTGTCTTTCCTCCATTGTAAGTTTTTGGCCCTTTTGTCAAAGATCAGGCATCTGAATGTGCTTGGAGTTGTTTATGCGTCCTCTAATTCTGTTCTGTTGGTGCACATGTCTGCTTTTTGCCAATACTATGCTGTTTTTATCACTGTAGCTTTGTAGCATAACTTGAAGTTTGGGGTTGTGATGCCCCCTGCCTTGCCTTTGTTGCCCAGGATTGCTTTTGTTATTCTAGGTCTGTCTTAGTTACTTTTCTTGTTGCTGAGACAAAATACCCGACACCCCAAATTAAGGGAGAAAGGTTTCTTTAGCTAACAGTTTGTAGAGGTTTCAGTCCATAATCAGCTGGTTCCAAGGCAGGGTAGCACATGGCCGAGGTGCAACAGTTCATGGTGGCGGAAGATACCAAAAGCAACAAGAGCAAAAAAGGGGGGAAACAAGCCTCTTTCTGCCCCTTTTATTGTATCCAGGCTACCCACTCTGGGGCAGGTATAGAATTCACACCCCCAATCCCAGCACTAGACCATGAACCAGCCACAAACTCTAGATTTAGCCGCCTCTGAAAAGCTTACCCCCCGCCCCACCAAAGGAGGCTTTGGGGGAACATCCAGGCACAAACCATAACAAGGTCTCTTCTGGTTCCATATGAATTTTAGAATTGTTTTCTCTAGTTCTGTGAGGAATTCTATTGATATTTTCATTGCGATTGCATTAAATCTGTATATCAATTTTGGAAATATAGCTATTTTGAGTATATTTGTTCTGCCTATCTGGGAACAGGGGATACCTTTCCATTTTCAGATGTCCTCTTCAATCTTTTTCAGAGTAGTGTAGTTCTTGTTGTAGCAATCTTTCACTTCCTTGGTTAGGTTAATTCCTAGGTATTTAACTTTTTTTGATGCTACTGTGAAAGTTTTTTTTCTCTTAATTTCTTTCTCGGGTGAGTTTATTATTGGTGCGTAAGAACGCTATTGATGTTTTGTGTGTTGACTTTGTATCCTACTACACTATTGAATTCGGGTTTTAATTCTAGGAATCTTTTGGTGGAATTTTTTGGGTCTTTCATGTAGAGGATCATGTCATCTGCAAATAATGATAAATTGACTTCTTCCTTTCCTCTACATATTCCTTTTGATTCTTTCTCTTTCCTGATTTCTCTGGCTAATGTTTTGAGAACTGTATCTAACAGTAGTGCTGATTGCAGACAGCCTTGTCTTACTCCTGATTATAGAGGGAAAGCTTTGCGCTTCTTCCCATTTAATATAACGTTGGCTATTGATTTGTCATATATGGCTTTTATCAGATTGAGATAAAGACTTTCTCTACCTATTTTCTTCAGGGTTTTGATCATATGGATGTTGGATTTTATCAAAGGCTTTTTCTGGTGTCAGTTGAGATCATGTGATTTTTGTCATCACTTCTGTTTGTGTGGTGCATTACATATACTGATTTGTGTATGTTGAGCCATCACTGCCTCCCTGGGATGAATCCTCCTTGGTCATGATATGTATTCTTTTAGATGATTTGTTGCATCCCACTTGCCAGTGTCTTACTGAAGATTTTTGCGTCAATGTTCATTTAAAAGACTAGCCTGTAGTTTTTTTTTTTTAAACTTTATTTTTTTTTTAAAGACAACAAGTAAACATTCTCATGTATTAACAAACTCAAGCATTAGAGAATGTACAAATGCCTTTTGGAGAAAAATATTACTCAGTATAAGATTAAGCCATGTAAAACCTAGGTAAAAATAGAAGACTAAGGAATGGAATAGTCACAGTGAAATTGCATTTTCATACTAGGGAGACAATACGATGTTTACAAATGTGCATCCAGTTTATTTCACTTGCGAGTATTTTCTCAAGTTGCATCCATTTACCTATAAAAGTTTCCAGTTTATCTTTCTTTATGTCTGAGTAGTACTCCATTGTATAGAAATACCACATCTTTTTTATCCATTCCTTGGTTAATGGGCATTTGGGTTGTTTCCACGATCTAGCTATTATAAATTGTGTTGCTATAAACATGGATGCACCTATATCACTGTGGTACGATGTTTTTAATTCTTTTGGGAAGATACCCAGAAGGGGAATAGCTGGGTCAAATGGGACCTCCAATCCCAGTTTTTCAAGGAGTCTCCACACGGATTTCCACAGTGGTTGCACCAGTCGACACTCCCACCAACAGTGGAGAAGGGTTCCTTTTTCCCCACAGCCCCTCCAGCATTTGTTATTAGTTGACTTCTTGATAACAGCCATTCTTTCTGTGGTGAGATGGAATCTCAGTGTTGTTTTCATTTGCATCTCTCGGATGACTAGTGATGTTGAACATTTTTTCATATATTTATTCACCATTTGTATTTCTTCATCTGAGAAGTGTTTATTCATCTCAGATGCCCATTTTTGGATTGGGTCTTTAAATTTGGGAGGTCTGATTTTTTTGAGTTCTTTGTATGTTCTCGATAGTAATCCTTTGTCTGAGGAACAGCTGGCAAACAGTTTTTCCCATGTTGTGGGTTGTCTCTTCACTCTGTTGGTGGTTTCTCTTGCTGTGCAAAAGTTTTTAATAAGATGAGATCCCAGTTGTTGATTCTTTGTGATACTTCCTGTGCGATGGGGGTTTTATTCATAAAGTCTTTGCCTACACCAATGTCTTCAAGAGTTTTACCTATTCTATTTTCCAGGAGATTTTTTTTTTTTTTTTTTTTTTTTTTGTGGGTACCGGGGGGTCGACCTCAGGACCTCGCGCGCCAGCAGGCGCCCATGCCGCTGAGCGATATCACCGGCCCCTTTTTTTTTCGTATGTGGGTTCCGGGAGTCGAACTCGGGCCCTCGTGCTTGCCGGGCAGGCGCTTAAGCCGCTGAGCCATCTCACTGGCCCCCTTTCCAAGAGATTTAATGTTTCTGTTTTAATATTTAGTTCTTTGATCCATTTTGAATTTAGTTTAGTACACGGTGAAAGATATGGGTCTAATTTTAATCTTCGGCATGTGTAGAGCCAATTTTTCCAGCACCATTTATTAAAGAGGCTATCTTTCTTCCAGTGAATGTGTTTGGCACCTTTGTCAAAGATAAGGTGGCTTAGTATGTCTGGAGTTGTTTCTGCATCTTCTATTCTATTCCATTGATCTTCAGGTCTGTTTTTTTGCCAATACTACGCTGTTTTTATCACAGTAGCTTTATAGTATAATTTCAAATCAGGGATTGTGATGCCCCCTGCCTTGCTTTTGTTGCCCAGAATTGTCTTTGCTATTCTAGGTCTCTTCTGGTTCCAGATGAATTTTAGGATTGTTTTCTGTAATTCTGTGAGATTTGTTTGGAATTTTGATTGGAATTGCATTAAATCTGTATAACAGTTTTGGAAGTATGGCCATTTTCACTATATTGGTTCTTCTGACCCAAGAGCAAGGGATATCTTTCCATTTTCTGATATCCTCTTCAATCTCCTTTTTCAGAGTACTGTAGTTTTCAGTGTAGAGGTCTTTTACTTCCTTTGTGAGATTGATTCCTAGGTATTTCATTTTTTTAGATGTGATTGTCAAAGGTGTTGTTTCCCTAATTTCTCTCTCAGTGAGTTTGTTATTGGTGTACAGGAAGGCTATTGATTTTTGAGTGTTGACTTTGTATCCAGCTACACTACTGAATTTGCTTATTAAATCTAGCAATTTTTTAGTGGAGTTTTTGGGGTCTTCTATGTAGAGTATCATGTCATCTGCAAATAATGATAATTTAACTTCTTCCTTTCCAATCATAATTCCTTTTATTTCTTTCTCTTGTCTAATTGCTCTGGCTAAAGTTTCCAAGACTATGTTGAATAAGGGTGGGGACAGTGGACATCCTTGTCTGGTTCCTGATTTTAGAGAGAAGGCTTTCAGTTTTTGTCCATTTAGTATGATATTGGCTGTTGGTTTGTCATAGATAGCTTTTATCAGATTGAGATAAAGACCATCTCTTCCAATTTTCTGTAGGGTTTTTATCATGAATGGGTGCTGAACTTTGTCAAAAGCTTTTTCTGCATCTATTGAGATGATCATATGATTTTTGTCCTTGGTTCTGTTAATATGGTGTATTACATTTATTGATTTACGTATGTTGAACCATCCCTGCATCCCTGGGATGAATCCAACTTGGTCATGGTGTATAATCTTCTTGATGATTTGCTGCATTCTGTTTGCCAGTATCTTATTGAGGATTTTTGCATCTATGTTCATTAGGGAGATTGGTCTGTAGTTCTCTTTCTTAGTTGGGTCCTTCTCTGGTTTTGGTATCAGGGTAATGCTTGCTTCCAGGAATGAATTTGGGAGTATTGCTTCCCTTTCGATTTCATTAAAGAGTTTGAGAAGTAGTGGTGTTAGGTCTTCTCTAAATTTCTTGTATAATTCGGCAGTTAATCCATCAGGGCCTGGGCTTTTCTTTGTTGGGAAGTTTTTAATTACATCTTCAATTTCATTGATTGTTATTGGTTTATTTAGGGTTTTTATATCTTCTTGGTTGAGCTTTGGTAATTTATATATATCTAGGAATCTGTCCATTTCTTCTGCATTTTCCATCTTATTAGAATACAGGTTTTCAAAGTAGGTATAGATGATCTTCTGGATTTCTGCAGGGTCCGTTATCACCCTTTTCATTCTTAATTGCGTGGATTTGAGTACTTTCTTTCCTTTTTTTAATAAGGATGGATAAGGGTTTGTCAATTTTATTTAATCTTTCAAAGAACCAACTCTTTGATTCGTTGATTCTTTGTATTGTTTTTTTAGTCTCCAATACATTAATTTCTGCTCTGATCTTTATAATTTCCTCTCTTCTACGAGCTTTTGGCTTAGCCTGCTCTTCTTTTTCTAGAAGTTTGAGGTTCACCATTAGGTTATTTATTTGTGCTTGCTCTGTTTTCCTGATATAGGAATTTAATGCTATAAATTTCCCTCTTCGGACTGCTTTCATTGTATCCCATAAGTTCCGGTATGTTGTGCTGTCGTTGTCATTCAGTTGCAGAAACTGTCTAATTGCTTCTTTAATTTCATCTGTGACCCATTGGTTGTTCAGTAGGGTGCTATTTAATTTCCATGTGTTTAGCAAATTCTTGTGGTTTCTTTTGCCATTGATTTCCAATTTCATTGCACTATGGTCTGATAATATACATGGGATAATTTCAATTCCTTTGCATTTACTTAAGCAGGTTCTATGAGCTAGTATGTGGTCTATTTTGGAGAATGTCCCATGTGCAGCTGAGAAGTATGTGTATTCTGATGTTGTGGGGTGGAACACTCTGTAGATATCTACTAAGTCCATTTGTTCCAAAGTTTGGTTCAGTTGTAATATTTCATTGTTGATTTTTTGTCTAGTTGATCTGTCTTTTTGCGACAGTGGAGTATTGAGATCCCCCAATACAATTGTATTAGTGGTTATTTGATTTTTCATGTCCATTAATATTTGTTTTATATAGTTGGGTGCACTGGTATTTGTTGCATATATATTTATGATTGTTATCTCTTCCTCTTGGATTGTTCCCTTTACAAGGATGTAGTGACCTTCTTTATCTCTCTGAATCATTCTTGGCTTGAAATTCACTTTGTCTGAGAAAAAATAGCTACCCCTGCTTTTTTCTGGGTTCCTGTTGCATGGAATATTGTTTTCCATCCTTTGACTTTCATTCTATGAATTTCTTTTTGAATTAAATGTGTTTCTTTTATACAGCATATTGTTGGATCTTGCTTCTTGATCCAATTTGCCAGTCTGTACCTTTTGATTGGTGAATTGAGACCATTAACATTAATGGTTAAAACTGATATGTATTGACTTATCCTTGTCATGTTATTTTCTTGTTGTTGGCTCTCCCTCTTTTAATTTTTGTTTTCCCTCCCTCTCTTTAATCATTTGCTCTGCCTGGTGGATTCCTTCTGTTGGGTTTTCTGGAGTTGTAGTCCTTGGTATCCCTTTCTAGAATGTCCTTCAAAACATTTTGGAGTGCTGGTTTGGTGGTTATAAATTTTCTCAGATGTTCTTTGTCATGGAAGTATTTTACTTCTCCATCAGTTTTGAAAGATAGTTTTGCAGGGTACATCAATCTGGGTTGAAGATTATTTTCCTTTAGAACTTGAAATACATCATTCCAATCTCTTCTTGACTTGAGGGCTTGTGCTGAAAAGTCTGCTGTGATTCTGATGGGCTTTCCTTTATAGGTGATTTGTTTCTTTTCTCTAACAGCTTTTAAGATTCTACTCTTATGTTGAATTTCTGGAATCTTGACTATGACATGCCTGGCTGAAGATTTTTTTTGATTGTGGCTAATTGGAGTTCTATAAGCCTCACTTATCTGAACGTCAAATTCTTTTTCTCTACCAGGGAAATTTTCTGTGATAATGTCTGTGAACAGTGTTCTGATGCCATTTATGCTATCTCCTGCTTTTTCGTTGACTCCAATCAATCTTAAGTTATTCTTCTTTGCGTCATCTAGCAGCTGCTGGATTGATTTTTCATTGTCCCTTGCTGTTTTTAAGAATTCTTTCTTTTCATGATCACTAATTGCAAGCCTGTCTTCTATATCTGAGATCCTGTCCTCACATTGGCTTAATCTGCTACAAATACTTTCAATGGAATTTTTGTTCTCCTGGATATCTGCTTGAATCTGCTTTATGGATTCCATTTCTTTCCTGTGCTGAGCATTCATGGCTTCCATCATTTTCTTAAGCTCGTCTATTTTTTTGTTTGTGTCTACTCTAGCGTCCTTAAGCATGGTCTTCATTGTGGACATTATCTCTGCAGTTATCTGAGAAATTATTTCTGATTTAAATTTTTCCAGCGCCTCATTCAACTGCTTTGTTGTTACCACTTCAGAGATGTCAGGTGGGTGGCTTTCGGTTTGTCCCACCTCACTGCCCCCTGGGTTTGCCTTTGGTGAACTGGATGTGTGGGGTTGCATCTTGTTTAAGTGTCGTCTCATTTTCTTTTCTTTCTTTAGTTTAATTCCTGGGATGCTGTTTGTAAATTGCCTATGGTAGGTTGCTTTATTGCTAGTATTTCAAACTCTTAGGAGATTCTTGGAATACCAGGAAGAAAGGCGCCAGTCAGTGCATCCCTCTCGGCTGGTGCTTCTCTGTACCGCGGCGTCTCGTGTTACTCCGCAGAGGTCCCCGCTGGAGCCGTGGATGGAGCGGCGCCACCCTGAGTTCTGAGCTCAGCTGCTGCCCCCCCCCCCGACAATGGCGCCCGGCTAGTGGCTCTCTCGCGTGCCTGACTGTTGGGCGTCAGCACTCAACGCCAGTCAGTGTGTCCTTCACAGCCGCCGCTTCTCTGTACTGCGGCGTCTCGCGTTCCTCCGCAGAGGTCCCCGCTGGAGCCGTGGATGGGGTGGCGGCCGCCCTGAGTTTCAAGTTCAGCTGCTGCACCCCCCACAATGGCGCCCGGCTAGTTGCTCTCTCACGCGGGACAGCCGGGCGTCAGCACTCACCGCCAGTCAGTGTGTCCTTCACGGCCGCTGCTTCTCTGCACCGCTGCTTCTCGCGTTCCTCCACGGAGGCCACCGGGGGCGCCGGCAGTCACCGCGTGTCTGCAGATTTGAACCGCTTCAGTCGCGTTGGGATTCTCGACACAGGGAAATGGCACCGGAGGCCACCTCCTTCTTCTTTGTTGGAGTTTCTCTCTTCACTTTCTCCGTGGGCCCCAAACTGCGCTTCAGATCTTCCCTCTTTCTTGTCCTCCTCCAGTCACTATATTCCAGTGTCCCGATGGTGACTTTTGGAGAGGTTCACTGCCTGCTTCTTACAGATCCGCCATCTTTTTCCAAAGCCTAGTTTTCTTTTTTTGTTGACTTTTTCTGGTTTTGGCATCAGGGCAATGCTAGCTTCCCGGAATGACTTTGGGAACATTCGTTTCGTTTTCATTTCATTAAAGAGTTTGAGGAGTATTCTATCAGATCTTTCCTAAAGTTCTTGAAGAATTGGGGAGTGAATCCATCAGGATCTGCACTTTTCTTAGTTGGTAGGTTTTTTTTTTTTAATTACTTCTTCAATCTCTTTACCTGATAATATTGGATTATTCAGTATTTTCATGTCTTCTTGGTTCAGCTTTGGTAATTCATATGTATCTAGGACTCTATTCTGAATTCTCTCTTTTATTAGAGTACAGGTTCTCAAAGTACAATAATGCCTTGGTTCATAAACGCTTCTGTTTGCAAACAATTTGGTTTGCAAACAAAAGCACTTCGCAAAATTTTGCTTCCATTCACAAATTCCACACTGGGTGACAAACACAACAATGGCCATATTCCCCACACAAACACAAATGCAGCCATCTTCCCCAAAATCATTAAACAAATTAAGTTTGTAAACTGAGGTACCACTGTACTTACTAATAGTCTTGATTTTGGCAGAGTCTGTTGTGATTTTACTTTTTCCATTTCTAATTGCATTTATTTGGTCTTTTCTTTCCTTTTTTTGGTAATATTGGCTAGGGCAGTGGTGGCGAACCTATGGCACGCATGCTGCAGAAGGCTGTATCATTGAAAGCTCTAAAGGTTTGCCATCACTGCAGTAGACAAACTCTTGGGCACTGACTGAGCATTGTACTACTGTACACTATCGCACTGTACAGTAAGCACACGGCAGCACACCTGCGATGGTGTCCGGCAGACACTTGAGCTACTGCAATTTGTTCACATCTAGGAATGTTCATAATGTGAGGTCCATTTGTATCTGTGAAAAGTTCGCAACTTGAATGTTCGTAAGTCAGGAATATACTGTATTTGGGCTTGCTCTGTTTTTCTGATGTGGGCATTCACAGCTATAAACTTCCCTCTTAGGACTGCTTTCATTGTGTCCCGTAGGTTCTGGTTTGTTGTACTGCCATTATTGTTTGAGTCTAGAAACTGTCTAATTTCTTCTGTGACTCAGAGAGTGTTGTTTAATTTCCATTTGTTTGCATAATTTCCATGGCTTCTTTTGCCATTGATTTCTATTTTGGGCCCTTGGGCTCTAAAAGTCTTGCCATCACTAGTCTAGCATGTGGTCTATTTTGGAGAAAGTCCCATGTGGTGTGGAAAGGAATGTGTATTCTGTGTATTCAATGGGTGGAACACTCTGTAGATATCTTTTAAGTCTAATTATTTGAAGGGTTGGTTCAACTTGTATATTTCTTTGTTGATTTTTTGTCTAGTTGATCTGTTTGTGACAAACTGCAATGGAAATCAGCAACAGGAAAATGATGCAGTGACAGTGGGGTATTGAGATTCCCATTACAATTGTGTTGGTGTTTATCTGATTTTTTTTTATATCCAGCAGTGTTTGTTTTATGAAGTTGGAGTATGCTGGTGTTTGGTACATATATTATATGTTTATAATTATTATCTCTTCCTGTTGAATTGTTCCCTTAATCAATATGTAGTGACCTTCTTTATCTCTTCTGATCAGTTTTGGCTTAAAATCCACTTTGTCTGAAATTAGGATAGCTACTCCTGCTTTTTTCCAGGTTCCCATTGCATGGAATGTTGTTTTCCATTCTTTGATTTTAAATCTGTGTATTTCTTTTTGATTAAATGTGTTTCTCGTATATTGCATATCATTGGGTTTTGTTTCTTGCTCCATTCTGCCGATCTGTGTTATTTTGTTTTTGTTTTTGAGACAGTTTCTCGCTATGTAGTTCAGGCTGGTCTTGAACTCACTATGTAGCCCAGGCTGGCTTCAAACTGGTGGCGATCCTCTTGTCTCAGCCTCCCAAGGGCTGGAATTATAGGAGCGTGCCACTGTTACAGGCTAAATCTGTGACTTTTGATTGGGAAATGGCGACCATTCATATGGAGAGTTATTACTGAAAACTACTGACTTATTCCTGTCACTGGATCATTTTCCTGTTGCTGATTTCCATTTTTTTTTCATCCCCCTTGTGCTTAACTGCTCACCCTGCCTGGTGCATTCATTCTGTTAGATTTTTGGCATTGTTGGCTTCCTTGCCCCTTCCTAGGGTATCCTTCAGAATTTTTTGTAATGCTGGTTTGGAGGCCATGAATTTCTTGAGGTGCTCTTTGTCATGGAAATACCTTATTTCTCCAACAATTTTGAAAGTTAATTTTGCAGGATATGTAAGTTGGGTTGGAAGTTGTCTTTTAGGGCTTGAAGTACTTCAGTCCAAGCTCTTTTGGCCTTTAAAGTTTGTGTTGAGAAGTCTACTATAATTCTAATAAGTTTACCTTTGTTAGGAATTTGCTGCTTTTCTGTAACAGCTTTTAAGATTCTGTCCCTGTGTTGGACTTCTGATATTTTAACTACTGATGTGATGTGGAGAGGTTCTGTTTTGATTGTGGCTCTTTGGGTTTCCAGATGCCTCACTTATCTGTATATTTAATTCTTTCTCAATATTTGGAAAGTTTTCTGCTACTATTTCTGTGAACAGGTATTTTTGTAAGCTGTAAGATAGCTTTTGTGCTGTCTTCTGGTTTTCACTTACTCCAATTAATCTTAGTCTTCTTCGTGTCATCTAACAGTAGTTGAATTCATTTTCCATGTTCTCTTGTTGTTTTTAAGTAATCACTCTCTAATTGTTCTTTAAAAGCATTCCTGTCTTCTGCGTCTGATATTCTGTCCTCACATTGGTCACTTCACTTACTCATACTTTCAATATAACTTAATCTCCTGGATTTCTGTTTGAAATCTTTTCATGGACTCTAGTTCTTTGCTAAACTGGTCATTCATGTTTTGTATCATTTCATTTAGATTAGCTAGCTTTCATTTGTGTCTTTTGTAAGCTCCCTGATTATCACCTCCATTATCTGATTAGTTATATTTTCTGTTAGCCCAGGGAGGACTTCATTGATCTGTTTTAGTCTCCTCTGTTGTCCTTTCAAATAATTTGGCTGTGTGGCTTTTGCTTTCTTTCTCAACACCCCATGGATAGGCTTAGGTGAGTTGGGAGTTTTTGAAGGCATTTTGTTGCCTTGTCTTCTCATGTTTCTATTGTTTTTTAGTTTGTTTTGTTTTGTGCTTAGATATGCAGGTGCTTATAGTGGAAAGACCTTATTGCTAGTATGGAGACCTCTTTATTTAGGTACTTTTCAGTGATCCACTCAGTGTGTGGCTAACCTTAGTCTTCTGCCTCTGTCCCAAGATTGGATCACCTGTGTTTATAAGGGAGGGAGGATGTGGTGTGTTGGCTCAGCACCCATTTTTCTGGGAATGGAATGCAGTTTTATCAATGTCATAAAGATACTCCAGGTATTGGCATACAGAGAAAACCTATTACTAAACTACGTGACCCTGGCAATATCAAGTAAGTCAGCAACAGTAATATCATCCAATACAAACTGGTTACTGCCATAACTTAAGAACCAAAAATGTACCACCCTTAATCCTAGAAAATAAACCTCTTTTAGTATAAACCCTGAGACAAACCAAATATTGACATACAGCAAATATCTGCTAAATGCAATAACTATATCTCCACTAATGATAGAAAGGAACTCAACAATAGTAACATAGGTAACTGTCTAAAGAGTAGTAAAAGTTCATGTATACTATTAAATATATAGGGGTTGGGAACATGAGAATGCAAAAAGAAGAATCTGAAAAATTGAACAATGGGAGATGAGAAGGAGAGAAAAGTAAGGCAAAGGATTCTCTTATGGAGTAGAAGGATAAAGTTATAGAATTAGATAAAGGTAGCAGAAAAAAAACAAGAAATAGAAATAAAAGAAAAAGGGAAAAATAATGAGAATAAAAAATGAAAAAAAGAAAGGAGAAGGAGAAAAGGAAAAAAATGTGTCCAAAAACAAAAAAAAAAAATGTTTTTTTTGTTTGTTTGTTTTTGTATTTTTGAATAAGTGGTTTCCTTCTAGCATCTGCAGTTTTGGAACCCCACAAGTCTTGGTTTTCTCTACCCAGCCTCATGGCTTGTGGGTGTGTGAGGTTCGCCCTATTCCAGAGGCCCCTGTATATACCCCAGGCCAAGGCACGGTCTGTGCTGCCCACACTGCTGCACAGGGAACACGTCAGTTCTTGGATTTGTGCTGGATGCAGGCAGCAGGCAAGGGTTCAAGCATTAAAGCCCGCAGGCCCTTTCGCACAGCACTGCTCAGCTGGGCCTGGCTCCTCACTTCCAGGGCTGGGGCCTGTGCCTTTCCTGGCCTGGGTTTCAACTTCTCTGGGGATCTTGGAGACACTGAAATTTGCTACCAGTCACCACTCTACCATTTTTTTCCTCCTGTCTCTCCTCTTCAGTGCGGAAGGTCATTTCTTAGCAGACAGGTTTACCTGGATTATAAGCTGGATCAGTGGATCAGTGTATTTCCTGCCCTATATTAGAAGCTGTGCTTAGCAGACACCAGAGTGGCAGTGCCGGCTCCATAAATGGGTCCACTCCCCTGGTGGCCAGACAGGATATGAACCTGGGGTAGGAAGGGTGTCAACTTGCTGGGGAGATCCTTGATGACATCTCTAGAGTGTCTTCATGAGTTTTTAGAAAGTACACTTCTTTACAGTCAGAAAAGTCGAATGAAAACATACCACCCACCATTTGGGACTTGAAGATAACTGCTGTTAACATTTGTCTCTTTTGGGTCCTCTTCTCTGTGAACTTAGTACACTGCTGAGGTAAAATTTTGTGCTCTGCTTTTTCCCTGTTTAATGACAAAAGTCTTCATCTTTTTTTGTGTGTGTGTGGGTATCGGGGGTCGACCGCAGGACCTTGTGCGCCAGCAGGCGCCCGTGCCGCTGAGCGATATCACCGGCCCAAAAGTCCTCATCTTTTTAATCAGTCTTCGAAAACACAGTGCTCACTAATAGCAGATATTTTGCCATGGATATACCATTTTGTTTTATTTGACATTTTAGTTTCATGACAACATTTTCATATTTAATCAGTATTTAAAATGGATGTATTAAAGTTGAGAACATTACGCTTCTTTTATTTAGTTTTGTTTGTTTGGTATGATTTTATAAATAACACCCAGCATTGACCTTTATATTTTGCCTTCTAGGTTCTTCAAGGACATGGAAAAACCAACACCATGGTAGCATTAATGGAACTTTATCAAGAGGAGGATGAAGCATATCAGGAATTAGTTCTGACAGCAACCACATTTTTCCAGTATTTACTGACGCCATTTAGGGATAAGCGAGAACGTGCAACTTCAAGTAAGCTTAATATTTTGGTATGTCTCCTTATATTTTCATCAGATTTACTATCTGTCATTTTATGTCTTTAGTTACATTCCAGGTTCATCTGTATTTTTACTTTGTTTGGGTTCATCTTTATGTTTAGATATTATAGATACGTGAGCTTATATTTAAAGTTGATTTTGGGCCGGTGAGATGGCTCAGCGGCTTAAGCGCCTGCCTGGCAAGCACAAGGGCCCGAGTTCGACTCCCGGATCCCACATACGAAAAAGGGGCCGGTGATATCGCTCAGCGGCACGGGCGCCTGCTGGCGCGCGAGGTCCTGAGGTCGACCCCCCAGTACCCACAAAAAATAAATAAATAAATAAATAAAAAATAAAGTTGATTTTAGGGCCGCTGAGATGGCTCAGCGGTGCAAGGTCCTGAGTTTGACTCCCGGAACCCACATATGAAAAAAGGGCCGGTGATACAGCTCAGCGGCACAGGCACCTGCTGGCACGTGAGGTCCTGAGGTCGACCCCCGGTACCCACAAAAAAAAAAAAAATTGATTTTAAGAATTGGGGGTGGGGGCCGGTGAGATGGCTCAGCGGCTTAAGCGCCTGCCTGGCAAGCGTGAGGGCCCGAGTTCGACTCCCAGAACCCACATACGAAAAAGGGGGCCGGTGATATCGCTCAGCGGCATGGGCGCCTGCTGGCGCGCAAGGTCCTGAGGTCGACCCCCCGGTACCCACAAAAAAAAAAAAAAAAAGAAAGAATTGGGGGTGGGGGTACAGCTCAGTGGTAGAATATGTACTTAACATGCACGAGGCCCAGGCTTGATCCTTAGCACCCCTCACCAAAAAAAAAAAAAAAAAAAGATAAAAATGATGTTTGCATTGTTCATCCTCTCAGTACCCTAAGAATCCTACATAAAGGATTAAATACCTTTGTGCTAATGTATTTTTTGGATACATGTATTTACTTTAGTTTATTTTCCACCTCTAGGGACACATATAGACTTCTTAGAGACAGGATGAATATTTCAGTAGCAGGGCTGGGGGTTGTAATGCAGTAATTTAAACTTTAGTAAATGCTGTCAAAATTCTGATTTCATTGCATGTGACCCTATTTAGAAAAGGCATTATCATCATCCCAGTGTTGCAAAAGGACCTGAGTCCAAACAAGTCACATATCTTGCCTTGAGTCCCCCTGGTTGGAATCGAAGACAGGAGGTTTCTTGCTCTGGGCCTCCACACTGGGCCATCTTCCACACAGGCTCGCGGCCCTGCCAGGTTACTGTACTGTAAAGATGGGCACATATTTAGAGGAAATCAGGCCACTCTAGCCTGGATCAAGTTATTCTCTTCATTATTTTGGAAGTCTATTGTTTGGAGAGTCTTTTCTTCGTGTGTGTGTGTGTGTGTGTGTGTGTGTGTGTGTGTGTGTGTCTTATAAACAACAGAAACTTGTTTCATAGTTCTGGGGCTGGAAAGTCTAAGACTAAGGAGCTAGCAAATGCAGTGTCTGATGAGGATGTTTTTCCTCTTTGGTAGAAGGCCATCCCGCCATGTCCTCACGTGGTAAAGAGCAGAGATAGAGAGCTCTTATACCCCATCTTCTGTATGTAAAGGCATTAATCCCATACATGAGAACTCCACCCTCTTGACTTAATTACCCCCAAATGCCTCACCTCCTAAATACCATCACACTGGGGATTCAGACTTCAACATATGACTTGGGGGGACATAAACATGCAGTCCATAGGAGTATATGTCATAATTTTGAACATAATCTTGAACTCCTAAATGACATAATCTTACTGTCATTTAGGAGATTATATTACATTTTTCCTTTCGAGAAGAAACATGGTATTGAGGAGCTATTTGTCATGTCCCTCAAAGAAACCACGGCCATAGCTAGAATGCCATGGACCAGACCCCAGGTTGACTGCTTAGCAATGCCAGTCTCGTTTAAACAACTGTGTTAATAATAGGAACGTAGCATCTTTGCTCTCTAGGGAAAGTTGTTCTAGTAATGCAAGGTGAAAGCAGGTGAGTTTTCCTTCATGTGCCGAGAAGCCCTTTGTCTTGCAGGAGATCTGGCTCAGAAGCCATTCATAGTCAGGGATCACTGAATGGACAGAAACTTGATTCACTAAGTAGTACAAATAAAAGTAGTTTAAACAACCCAGTGACCTTTAATTTTCTAATGGGCCTACATTACTGCTGTCCCTTCTTTCTGCAGAAATCCCTGGATGAGGATGAGCTGGGTCCTCAGAGGGTAACTGCCCTGCAAAAGGAAGCCCAAAAATGGACCAGTCAGGCCGAAGAAGCTGTTGCCTCTATTCAAGATATCACTGTGAATTATTTTAAGGAGACAGTTAAGGCATTAACAGGTGATAATGCTATACTAAGATACATGCAATTCGAATTCTAAAAGCATCAGAGTGCCACGTGCTGTCTTGTAGGTGCTAGGAACTCATTATGAGGAGCGCATCCGCGGACGCCGCACGGTCTGGGGAGGGGAGAGGAGTCCTCATTTCCTGCTCACTCAGCATGGGGAGAACAAGGGGCAGTTAAGCGAGGTGAAGAAGAGAGACTCAAGGATTTGAGAGCATGTGACACAGAAACCGGGCTTGACCAAGGTGGTCCCAAAGACTGAGAATGAGCACTTGCCCCAGCATCTGAAGGGAACATGGAGGCTGAGAGGGGACAGCCTTCCAGGGGAAGAAGAGCCCCTGAAAAGTTCCCCTGGCTTAAGGGCGGCTGGCAGATCCGAGGTGGGAGAATGGGCTTGAGGGAGAAGGCTGGAGAGCCAGGCAGGGGCCAGACCTCGAGGGCCTTGGAGCCAGGGTGAAGGACTTCTGTCCGTGCGAAAGCACTGCCCATAACAGCCCCAAAGAGGAAATTCTTCATGCTTGTCAGTTTGCTAAGATATTATACATTCCCAAAACAGAACTACATAGCTAATAAGCATGAGCCTCTGTAACTTTTTAAATAAATAAGAATTCCTGATATAGTAAGTGAAATAAGCAAGATGCAAAGCAGAGTGATGGTCCTACTTTTGTTTTGTTTTGTTTTTGTCAAACTCCATAAGCCCATCTATCTAGCAAGACACAGAAACCGTCTGGCCATATGTGTAGCAAGATGTAAGCTGCAGCTGCCTTGAGGTAGATCATGAGTTATTACTGTCTTTTTGGAATGGAATCCCTTTTATATCAATGGCCATATATTACTTTCGTGATAATAAAAAATGTTACAATGAAACAGTTTCTTTTAAAAATGATATTTTGCAGGTAATAATGGAGGTAATAAATGATTAGCTAAAGATAAATCTTGCCCTTTTTAATGAGTTGTAATTTTATTATTTATAACCCAACAGAAATGCAGAAACAAATGGAAGTGGATAGCAAGAGATTTGGTCAGGCTGCCTGGGCCACCGCCGCCCCCAGGTTAGAGAACCTCAAGCTGATGGTTGCTCGAGAGACCCTGCAACTCATGAGAGCCAAAGAGCTGTGTTTAAACCATAAAAGAGCTAAAATTCAGAGAAAGGTATGACAAAGATGAAATGTAACTTTATTTTAAAAATGCACTTTTATCTTCGATTGCACCTTTCTTGCCAGGCATTGTGAATGAACTTATTCACTCATCGCAACACCATTTTCTAGTAGAGACTTTAGGGACTGTGGAATGTTGGCCATCAAGTTTCCTCTTGTGCAAGTCATTCCTGACTACTCTCTTGTAGGGTTCACTTCCTTTTAACACTGAGTCAGAAGGGAGGGGATAATATGCTTGAAAATCAATCCAGCAGTGATTTTAAGTAGACCTTTTTTTTGGTGCTGATAATGGGGACTGGACCAGCTAAGCAAGCACTGCACTATCGAGCTACATCCCAGTCCTAGTCCATCTGAAGAACACTTAGAGTGGGGCTTTGTCCTTGGATCACAGTCACTGAATTTTCGTCCTGTAACCTTAGGACTTTAGGGCAGAACACTGTAAATAGGCTTCTTCCTCAATCCAGGCTGCTGTAGGGCAGTACCATAGACTCGGTGGCTCCAACACAGACACTTACTTCTCCCTGTTCTGGAGGCTAGGAGGCCAGGAGGCTATGGTCAGGTGCCTCAGGGCCTCTTCCTGGCTTGTAGATAGCCGCCATCTTGCCATGTGCTCACAGTCCTTCCTCAGTGTGTGTTCATGGAGAGAAGGAAAGAGCACTAGTAAGAGCGCTCATCTCACCATGCAGGCCATCTAAACTCAATTCCCTCCGAAGGCTGTGCCCCCCGGTGCTGTCACGTTGGGGCTGAGCTTTACCACAGGACATGGTGGGACACATGGCCAGTCTTGACAGTGCCTCATGCCCTTGCTTTTCTCAGACCCTTGATGTTTTCGTATGTTTCAAAGATGACATAAAGTACTGTAATGAATGCTGAATAAGGCGTTTTTGTCTCACCACACAAAATGGAAGTGCTTCTTCTCTATTTATTGTATTTAGTATTGAACAAGAAATAGAAAAGAGCTGGAATGATTCTAAAGTTTGTTATTAATACACTATTTTAACTTGTTCTTCTCTTTTCATGAAAACAAGATGGAAGATCTTCCGGAACAAGATAAAAAAACCATGCATGTTGTAGATGAATTAGAAATACAGTATTATGAAATTCAATTGGAACTATATGAGGTTAAGTTTGAGATATTAAAAAATGAAGAAATACTTCTTATTACACAGTTGGACTCTGTGAAAAGGATTATAAAAGGTAAAATTTATGTGTAAGATTAAAATGTTTAAATTATGCATTTGAGAGAGTACATTAGCACTGACTTCTTTTTCTTTTTTTAATATGCGGGTACTGGGAGTCGAACTCAGGACCTCGCGCTTGCCAGGCAGGTGCTTATGCCGCTGAGCCATATCACCAGCTCAGCACTGACTTCTTGTAAACTGACTATGACATCTGCTGAAATTTCTTATAGTTTCCTTTCAGTATTTTTGAATATATATTCATTGTTAAATATAGAGCATAACAAAGAAAAAAAAAAACCAAAAAACCCCAAGCCCATCATCTAGGGATACTTAATAGTAAAAGTGTGCTGTATAACTTTGTAGCATTTCTTATGTGACAGATGTAAATGAGTATTGATCAATTTTTAAAACCAAAAACTATATATTCTGGTTAGTACCCTTTATTCACTTAATGTATAATAACCATCTTTCCATCTAAGGAAAATTTTAATGACTGTATAGTATTCCATTTTACATCTATATATATATATATATATATATATATATATATATACACGTAAATATATATTTATACATGTATATATACATATATATATATATATATATATATATATATATATATATATACACACATACACACAGAGTCCACCAAAAAGATATACATTAGGAAAAGAAAAACTTGTATAAATATTTTAATACTAAATTTACTGAGACATCATGAGATTAATACAAGTTACCTTCAGCCTCTACAGTTACAAGTGCTCAAAGTGGTGGCTATTAGCTCCCAGACATTCATTAGTACCACGAAATGCTGAAGTGTGTATACATTTTTTTGGCACGCTCTCTCTCTCTCTCTCTCTCTCTATATATATATATATATGTATGGCAATTTCCAGTTTTTCACTGTCTTGAACAGCTGTATAGGAGAGATTTTTTTCTTCTACACATCTTTGTGCACAGGACAGATTGTTTCTTTAAAACAGATTTCTAAAGATGGAATTCCTGGGTCAAGGGCAATGTGAGTTTTATATTTCAATACCTATCTGTTAAAGCAACACTACAATAATCATTTAAGATCCATCATTCCTCACCCGTATATTATTTTCTAATTTCTAAATTCCACGCTATGTGGTGGCCTCTAGAGAGGCTGTACAAATGATATTCCCATCAGCAGAATACGAGGGTCATGTTTCTCATACTCATGCTGTTCTTTGAAATTTTTGGCTACTTGATAGAAAAATATGACCTCTTCTAATTTTCATTTATTTAATTACAAGTCACGTAGAAGACAATTTTGTATGTTTACCGGCCATTTGTATTTTATGATGTGCCTAGTCACGGTCTTTGCCCATTTTTCTTTGGAATATTTACTTTGCATATTGAAGATATCATTCAAGTGTTTGTCATACTATGGTGGGAATCTAACTTTTCTCCCTAAAGTTTCAGCAGTCCCAGTCACTGACTTTAAAAACATTTTCCCCTACCTCTTTGAATGGCTGCATCTCATCTCCAGAATTATTAGACCTCGGAGTTGTTATTCTCCTCCACTGACCTGTGAGTGCCTTCTGGTGCAGGGGTCACACCGTCCTATTCCTGTACCTGGGAAGCACATTTTAGTATCTAGTAAGGCATGAACCCCTTGTGACTTATCCAGTTTCTGACTGTTCTTTATTCTTCCAGATGAACTTTTAGCAAGTTCAAAACAAACAAAATCTCACTGAATTATTGATTTGGATTGTGCTTAAAATTGGAGATTATTTTGGGGAAAATTGTCATCACTACAATTTTGACTCTTCCAGCCAAGATTATGTTTCTCCATTTATTTAAATCCTTTTTTCCCACCCTAAAATTCCTCTAAATTTAGTCTTTTTTATGTAAATCTTGAACATATAGTTTAATCCTAGCTATTCAAACATTTTTACAGTAGTTTCAAGTTGTAAGTGCTTTACATTTGTAGGAAGAAATGTTATTAAAAAATCTGGATGATAGATGCCACACTGTTCTTGTTTTTTTCTGAGAATGGGTCTGAGTAGATTTGGGGAAGGAAGAATAAAATTCCACTTTTTACTTTATGCACTTCTGTAGGATTTGTTATAATAAGCATGTATTTAAAAAGATCAATATATAATAAGACAAAACATCAGTGAGGCACCATTATGTGCTGTTGATAGAAGTTTCCTTTGTGGTGGGCACTGTGACAAAAGGCATCAAGAGCTTGGGATATTCATTTGCTAAGGAAGTAATAAAAATGTACACCAAGATTTATGTAGAGATGTTCATCACAGTGAAACGGTTAATAATGGAATCCCGGAACAGCCTAATAACAGAATACTAGAAAATACTACTTTGCCATTAGAATTATATTTCCATCACGTGGAAAATGTTCTAAGTGGTGTGTGTAGCCATACAGTACAAGTGACTTTTACTTTCCTTACACTAAAATATCTTTGTATTATCTTTATAGTAAAGTATGTTTAAGAGTATCATTATTATGTTTTTAGAGAAACAGGATGAAGTTGTCTATTACGATACGTATGAAAATCCGGAAGAACTTCAGGTCCTTGGTCATGCTGCGGTGCCGCAGGCCGGGGAGAATGCGGAGATGAAAGAGCTCAGCCTGCGACGCCAGCAGCTGGAGATGCAGCGGGGCAGAATCTGCACCAGGCGAGCCCGACTCAGGAACAGAAAGGTAGGTGTGGCTGGTGGCTTCTTTTTGTCCTTCCAGGGATTTGTCTTTTTCTTTTTTTTTTCCACGGTACTGGGGATTGAACTCAGGGCCTTTGCAGTAAGTTACATCCCCAGCTTTTTTATTTTAACTTTGAGACAGTGTCTGGCCAAGTTGCTAAACTGCCCAAGTTAGGCTCAAACTTGCAATCCACCTGCCTCAGCCTCCCAGAGAGCTAGGATTAGTAGGTATGTACTACCACTCCTGGCTGAGATTACTTCTTTTATGAAAGATAAAGACGTATTGGAAATAAGGTTTTTAATCATACAATGATTAATTTTTTGTGTTTATGTAGATATCAGTAACTAGAGTTAAATGTATTTTAAGTATTCTTTGTTTCTTTTGGGATCTATGCATTTACCATAATCTTTAGATTTTAATTAATTCATTTAACAATTATTTGTTGAATGTCCACTGTATACACAAATATTTTTAAAATCACAGGAGGTAGAAACTTTCTAATAATCAGCTGTAACAAATTCTAAAATATATTTTATTGTAAATTATGGATTATAAAATCAATCACAGATATGTGTAATACTCAGCTCATTTCAGACCTTATATTTGGTGATTTTTTTTTTCCTTTTTGGTAAGAAGCATAAAGGTCTTTATTAGTCAGCAATTTAAAAAGTATGCACTCAGAGAAATAGCATGTGGGCCCTCAAGAGAGAGGCTAGCTGGGCGTGGTGCTGCACATCTGTAATCCCAGCACTTGGGAGGCTGAGGCAGGAGGAGTGCCACAAGTCTGAGGCCAGCCTGGGCTACATAGTAAGTTCAAGGCTAGCCTGAACTACAGAGGGAGACCCTGTCTCAAAAAACAAAAAACAAAACAAAACAAAACCGTGTCTCAAAAAAACCAAACCTGGGCCCGGGGATATAGCTCAGTGGCACAGTGTCTGCCTGGCAAGCGCAAGGTTATAAGTTCGATTCCTGGTACAAAAAAAAAAAAAAAACACAAAAAAACAAACAAAACCCAACAACCAAAGAGAGAGAGGCCATGTCTTAATTTTTAAAAAGTGGTTTATATAAAAAGGGTAACACTAAAAATTTAATTTTTTCCAACAGGAGAAAAGCTGCATTTCATGTGGTTACTCACACTTAGTCTTTTGCTGCTAGAATTTAAAAATCATGAAAAATTGTGATGTATTTTCTAGCTTTCAAAAATATTTATTAAGTTTCCATGCAAAGATACCTTACAAACAGCCAGAATGTCTGTTGTAGTTCTTTGCTTGCTGCTGTGGTTTCTAGATGTCGAAGCTGAAGCTGTGGTTCAGGTGATCTGAGATTCCAGGGTGTGGGCCCTTTGCTCTGCATTCCAGCCACTCTGTGGGGCTGGGGCTGTCTCCGTGGCAACCATGTAGCTGTGGGGTGATCCTTCGGCAGCCCTTGGCAGCAGTGCTGTGCCTCCTCTTAGCCAGACACAAAACACTAACCTTTCAGGAAGCTCTCTCTTGCCACTGGGTTCTAGGAAGGCTGGAACAGCCTGGGAGTTGAGGTCAGGCCCTGGAGGCCACCTTGGCTAGAAGTCACAGTGTGGCCTCTTGGCAGCCATGTGAGCTTAGGCAAATTACTTAAATCTCTTTTGAGCTCAGTTTTCTTATCTGTTAAGAGGATAATCATAGTAATAATACCAATCTCATGTTCAAGATGAGAATAAAATGGCCTAAGACATGGGAAGTGTGTGGCATTGAGGCTGGGACCTAAAACGAATTCAGTGAATGTATTTTTGCTCTTTATTTTCCACACACCATGGGGGTAATGCGAGTGGTTAAGCATAGGTGAGATACAGCTTTTCATATAATTGTGCAGGTGTTTGTAGGTCAGCTGTGCTTTTGTAGCTATGTTTGGAAATATAATTAGTGTTCATGACATTATGGGGAATGTGTTGAAAAGCACTGCATTACAACAGATTATTGGGACATGGCCCGTTCAGGACTGGGGGCTGCCTGTCTGTCCTCTCATGGTTGGAGGCTCGCTTTCTTATCCCCCCAAAGCACCCTCCTGTGAGCAGCTGGTGGGCCCTACTGCATGACTGCAGAGGGGACAGCACCAAAAAGTCACAGTGTAAACTGAGGTTAATGAATGCCTTACAGTGTGGCGCAAATATAAAGCTTTTTTTCTGTTAACTTCTTCTACTACAGCCCATGGTAATATTAAAAACCATGTAGGTTATTTATGTTATTCCACCAGGATCAATGCAAAGAAAATCATCAGCTCCGATTGCAACAGGCTGAAAAAAATGTGCAATATTTGCATGAGCATCACAGCATTCAGATGGTGAGTAGCTGGGGGAAAATGTTATACATTTGCATCATGTGACATTCTGGCAGGATACACAGGGTACAGCCCCTTTCTTTGTCAAGACATATTTTACGTCAAGACATGTATTATTGGAATTCTGAGCACTTTACAGTATATGCTTGTTTAAATATAGAAAAGAGACAAAATAAAAGAAGAGGAACAGAAGAAAAAAGAATGGGTAAACCAGGAACGCCAGAAAACCCTCCGGCGATTAAGAGCATATAAGAAGGTAAGTTCTAGAAATAATCACCTCAACCTCTTTCTGTGGGAAAATGAGGATCACGCATCCTAGAAAAGTGTGAAACATTATGAACAGATAACTCCCATTATGAAATGTTTCAAAAATACTATTATTTGTGGAATAGCGATAAAGCACATAACATCTCAGTATCAGTGTTTCAAAAGGCATGCTACAAAACACCTGCTGTTTTGGACATCACGCCAGGCTGGGGTCCCTGCCCCCCCCCGGTCCCTCTCCTCACCGGGCGTGCTCACTGTGCCCACTGGGGTTTAGACCAGCAGCGAGAATTGAAAGGAGTTTAACTGCCCTTGACTTCAGTTGGCTTTTTTCCTCATTTGCAAGATTTCTAAAGATTTCTTTAAAATGTCATCAAGGAAGCATTGTGCTCTATGGGCAGAAACAGTGCTCTGCTAAAAGTAAACAGTGAGTTAAAATCTAACAAGTTGACCTAAAATTGGGATAAATTGCTGTTTTCTTGGTTTAGAGAAGCCTGCATGGTGAGGTACAATTGCCTTCGGTGGTGTGGGAAAGGGTCTGTGTGGCTTAAATTCAGGGATAAGAGCCTGGACTAAGGAGTTCAGGTTAATATGAGTCCCCTGGGTGGTGACAGCCTCTGGGATTTGGGGCTTGTCTCCTCTCTTCCTATTTGTCCTGAAGAAAGAAGCCTGTAGGAAGGATAGATGTCCCCTGAGTTTACCATGAATTGCAGGATGTCTGTGTTTTCAGTTCACATTAGTAGTGTCGCACTGTATGCACATTCCTGGGTTCTTTTGTAATTCGAGTTCTCTTTTTGAGATGTATTTGTGTTAATGTATATAGCTCTAGTTCATTTTAATGGCTCATGGTATTACATTTTGTATTTTATTGGCTAATCTGTGCTTTCTTTAGGGCCCCCTCCTCTCTCAAGCATCTCCTTGTAGGGATAGATTTCTCTTTATCAAACTAATACTTGAGACCTTAACTTTTCAAATTTATGTGTTTTTGTTTTTTTATGTGGGTACCGGGAGTCAACCTCAGGACCTCGCGCTTGCCAGCAAGCGCTTGCGCCACTGAGCGATATCACCGGCCCTTTTTTCCTTTATGTGGGTACCGGCAGTCGAACTCGGGACCTCGTGCTTGCTGGGCAGGCACTTATGCCGCTGATCTATCTCACCATCCCTGATTTTGAAATTATTAAATTTACTCTAAGCATAAAATTTAGAGAAAATACAGTACCTATCTCACCAGCCCTGATTTTGAAATTATTAAATTTACTCTAAGCATAAAATTTAGAGAAAATACATTACCTTTGATATCCAGTCTACTGGTGTTTTTATCCGTCTTTTGCATGTTTATAGTCATAATACCTATTGTTTTTTATCTTTTTTTGTAGACAGGGTATTGCTATGTAGGCCAAGCTGGCCTCAAACTCTCCATCCTCCTGCCTCAGCCTCCTGAGTATAGGGATTTCAGGCCAGTGCCTCTGCATCCAGCTGTATCCTACTGTTTTCACTTAACACTGTCAGTTGATTTTTTATAGATGTTTTATCGACTTTGCACTTTTATGATTTTTCATGGCTGCTTAATATTTTCAATAAATGTCATAATTTTTAAACTAACTTGTATTGTTGGCATTTAGAGCTAGTGATTTTTTTTTTTTTTAAATGTGGGTACCAGGAGTTGACCTCAGGACTTTGCACTTGCCAGCAAGTGCTTGTGCCACTGAGCGATATCACCGGCCCTTTTTTTTTTTCCTTTATGTGGGTTCGGGGAGTCGAACTCAGGACCTCGCGCTTGCTGGGCAGGCGCTTATGCCACTGAGCTATCTCACCGGCCCGAGCTAGTGATTTTTCATGCCTAAGAATTTTATGATGAGTATTTTCATGTCTGTGTATCTTTTCACATCATCATTTTATCACAGAGGGATGTAAGTGCTCATTTTTGTAACACATACTTATTTTTAATGCATCCAGGATGGTTGCATAAATGATAGGCGCACTGAGTGAATTACAGTGCTGTATGATTATGTCCCTGTTAACATTCTGATGGTCAGCATGTGCGGCAGATTTCCCACAACCATTTTTCATTTTCAGAAATGTCCAGCTCTGTCTGTACTACAAACCTTTCCCTCGGAGCCCACGGCCCCAAGCCTGCCAGGTGACCTTGCCCAGCAGCTGCCCTTGCCCGCTTCTCAGCCAGGGACAGCAGCTCTCCCGCCCTCCTGGAAAACCAGACGTGCTCCTCCCTTAAGTGAAATGAGTGATATGAAAACCCCTGAGAGTCAAGACTGGCCTAGAAACATCGCTGTCCAGGTATCTGTCCCAGGTGGTCACCAGACACACTCCAGATCCAGTGAGGAACTGCCACCACCACCACAGCCACCTCCTCCTCCTCCTCCACTGCTGCCGCCGCCCCCGCCCCCGCTCCCACCCCCACCTCTCCCTGCTCTCTCCTCCCGTTCCCAAACTGCCACTCATTGGAACCCGGGCCCCAGGACTTTGGTGGACGATGACCAGCCGCATTCCCTGGTGTATGAGTCACCTGCTGAAAGCCTGCGTGGCTCCTTGGAAACTGTTCCAGGCCCAGGTAATCCACTTGCGTTCCATCAGAATTCTTTGGTCATTCTTAAAACATTCCAGTATTTGTTGTCTTGAATAGTATTTTTTCTTATATAGTCAGTACAGCCCAAGTCTAGTTTGATAAATGCAAATTCAGCCTCAAAAAACAGTCTATGAATTTGCTGATCACATGGCTTGAGATTTCTTTTTTTCTAGTTAATATTTAATAGTCTTTAGTCTTTTTTCCAGTTAATATTTTACTTTTGCTGGTCCATGTTTGCAGTCTGTAATGATTACATTCTTCATCGGGAGTTGGTGTATGTACATCATACATCTTAATTCTTTTTTCTCTCTCTTTTCTTCCCTTTTGTCTCATTTCCATCCATCTCTTGGTCCCCTTCCCTTTTGCAAAAGATCTATCTCCCTATTTTCTATTATCTGTTTTTTATTTTGTTCTTTATTTATGCTTTGGGTTTCTCACATAAGAGAAACCATGTGTTGTTTAAGCTTGCGTATCTGATTTATTTCACTTAACATTATGGCTTGGGATTTTCTGAGGCTGTTAAAGGATCAATCTATTTCAGTTTTCTTAAGACTTTAGTCTGATTTTTGCCATTGGAATATTTTTCATACAGCTTTCAAGTTTGCTGTTTTATCTCCCAAGTCCTTTACAGAATTAAATTGTTGCATTTTAAGGAGAATACTGCTTGGAAATTAGTGTGGAGGAATATGAGCCACCAGGTAGAAGGCCATTTTTGCAGACTAATGCATGGGAAAAAAGGGCAAATATAGTGCCCTGTAATATCTGAATATTTGTTTAATGAGGGCTATAGTTTTCAGGCATAATTTTAATTATGGCTTTATATTGACTGTTGAGGAGACTGCCCTAAACCTGCCCAGACTTGGAACCTCCTGCTTTGGGTTATATGTTTTAGAAAAATCCTAGCAAAATTTGTTTCCTAAGATGCGGCTGAGCAGGTTACCTGGAATATGCAGGGTGATGGGGACAGGTGATGTGAGTGATTTTCATGTAGCAGTTCCAAACCAGGGTTCTGGTCAGTTGAGCATTCTGGAGATTCTCAGTTCAGAGTGTCACTGTATCCAGAACCAGATACAGCGGAAACGTCCGCTCTGTTAGGGGGAGGCCAAATGGCCTGTTCCTGTGAAGTTTGCACCAGCACTACGTGAGTGGAAAGGGAGAGCTGTGTGCTTGTGCCCAGGCTGGACATGGACAGATCACTGTGGGGTGTCTGTTCCCAGCCCCGGTTTCGTGCACAGCTTTGGGGAGCTCTATTCAACTTACACGGCTCTCTCATGCTGAAAAAATATAAGAAAGTGTGAATTAGTACCAGAAAATGCCCTTGATTGCAAAACTTGTTTTATTACTCCCAGAAGGAAATGATAATCAGTTATAGGTTTAAATCCAAAGTGAAGTAGCCCTTGTTAGCCATAGTGTGGCCTTTCAGTCCCCAGCTGGAAATCTCAAAGGCTTACCCAGAAGACGTCTAAATCAGTGGCCACAATCATGCCCCTGTGCCTAGCAGCGGATGACAGATTTCCCCATCAGGGTCTCAAGGTTCTTCTCCTCCATACACTGAACTCTAAGCTAATTTGTGTTTTGACAGCATTTCACATCCTCAGAAACAGAGCGTGTAACTACCTCAGGGTCATGTAGGTGGAATTAAACACACTATGTACGGAAAAATGTGCCAAAGCCACCCCCTCCTGTTCATTGAGCTACCGATTAGAATTTTACTTAAGCCTTTTGTGTGTGGAAACTTACTCACTTCACTGTCACAAAATGAGTCATCATTCTGGTATTTAATTTTAATACCTAAAATTAGAGAAACACAGCAGGGTAAAAAAAATTTTTTAAAGATATTTTTAAATGGGAAGGGAAATGGAAAAGATAGAATTTTAGAGGGATCTCAGTCACACCCAGTAGTTAGATTTTTCCTACCCCAGGCATCCATAACTCTCTTTAAGCCATCTTGAAAAATCATCATTCCAAAAAAAGTTGTGCATGACTTTGCCGGTAAAGTCGCTATGGATCTGAAGAAGTTAGCTGGAAGTAAGTAGTCAAGATAAAGTATTCACCATGGAACTGTCCTGGATCAAACAGGGAGCTCTTCTCCCTGCTCTGTCTAGCAGCTGATCAAAGCGTCTGTTGGATGGGATGATGACAATTTGTTTAAATCCTGGCTTTCATAATGTCTGGCAGCCAGCCTGGTGCTTGATGGTACTTGCTCTGTTCGCACAATTTCAGGATCTATGGATGAAGTCCTGACTTCCTTAAGACATGGCAGAACTCGCCTCCAGAAAACAGAAGCTCTGTCCCTTCCCCGCGCCTCAGTCAATGAGGACATCCTGGCAGCCATCAGGCAGGGAGTCAAGCTGAAGAAAGTCTCCCAGGACCCGGGCTCAGGCCCCAGCACCAAGCCAGCCAGCGACCTGGAAAGAAGCATCAAGGCGGCTCTGCAGAGAATCAAGCGAGTGTCTGCTGACTCGGAGGACAGTGACGAGCAGAGCCCTGGCCAGTGGGACCAATAAGGTTTTCTCCATGTGAGACCAAGGTAGACAGGCCACACAGTGCCCCAAAAGATCAGCCAGGCTTTGGGCGTGACATTGCAGCTTTGATTTGATGTCGTGGCTCTCAGGAAGTAGAGTTGTGGTGACTGCATCACACCAACCCTGGTGCGAGTGAAATCCATTGAGTGTCGCTGGCTGCAGGCAACAGCGCTTGCTTCTCACCTGGGTCACAGAATCACCCCCTGGTTGTGGGGTTTACATGGCCTGTTGACAGCACTGCTAGACTGCTGACTGTGCCCTCCGCATGTGTGCAGTAGAGGGTCCTCAGATTTAAAGATCTGAATGTGAACGTTTATTTTAACAATAATCAGAGTAAACTGCTTATATTCAGGAATTATTTTAAATATTTAAATGAAATTTATGTATCAAGCACTATGTAAATTCATAATAAAGAACTGTTTTAACTATTTATAATGCATAACTCTCATGCATGAGGAAGTGAAAACATAGTACCTTAACCACTATACAAGCAAAGCCTTCCCTGCCTGGGTGGGTTTAAAGTGTTCAGTGAGATTTCAGCTGAACAGGTGTTTAAGCACATACTAAGTCGGGGGAACAGTGGCGTCCCGTGAGGAAACTTTCGCCTCCTCGCTTGGCGTTAGGGAAGGGAGGGACCGGCACAGAACAGTCTACCCACTTCTCAAACTGCCCAAGCGTCCCAGCTAGCCTCGTTACTATCCCTCCTGTGACAGCAGTCTTTAGTTTCCACACAACAGAATGACCCCATCCTCGTTTCCAGCGGAGTCTTGACATAGAGCACAACTCTTTCTACTTCATTTCTTAACTGACCTGAAGCACCTTGGCTGGCAAGGCTGGGAGGGGTCTGCGTCCTTCAGCAGAGTCACTGCGACTGCCTGTGGGCCTGTCCCGAGTCCTCCATCCCCAGAACTCAGTTCCAGCTCCTGTGCCAGTGCCCCTCACACTGGCTGGGGTGCATCTAGCATCCAGGCCAGGTCAAGCCCTGCACCCTGCTCCATGGTGTCCTCCTGGCTGCCAGGGACATGCCTGCTGGCTGCCCGCTGGACTTCAGTGCATGGGGGGAGCAGAAGAGGTCAGGGGGCTCTGTCCCAGCCTCCTTCTCCACCTTGGACAGGCAACGTCCAGAATTGGGCATTTTTAAAAAGGCACAATGAGAACTTTGGGAGACTTTCTTATGCTTATTTTTGAAGTTTTGTATTGTTTTTAATTACTTATTGTGCTTTCAGTATCATGAGATACAAAGGAGCATAATCAGTTTTGGATAATTCTCAGAATTTGCCTTTGAGGGGCTGCCGAAGATGAGAGGCCTTCAAAAAAGGATCCTTTTCCAATGAGTTCTCTCAAAGTCCCCAGCCCAATTGTGTCTTCAGTGCCTCAGAACTTCTCCTCTGGAACACTCTCTCCCTCAACTTCTCTCTTTCCCTCCACCTCCCAGCCAAGCTCTGAAAAAAATCCAAGCTCTGGCTTCAGGGAAATCAGAGCTGATGAAGGGAACAAGTGTATCTCCTGTTGTGTAGCTTCCTCACACCAACTCCGGTGCAAATGAAATCCAGTGAGTGGGTCACCCTCCAAAGTGCCACCAATTGAGTTGCTCCCTGACTTTCCAATGCAGAGCTACGGGCAGACCCTGAAGTGTGGCACACTGGCCCCCCAGAGGCCTGGCTGCTGTCCCCTGGCAGCCCCTCTCCCTATGGCAGTTCTTGTCCTGCACCACCAAGCTGCTTGCTGCCTACCCCATGCAGCCCTGCTCTCTGAAGCACAAAGTGCCTGGAATTGCCTGTCCCTCAGTCTCGGCCTTACAGCATTCCCCTCTCAGGTCTTCCCTGCTCCTCTCCTACATGGCCACTGCACCTTGTCCTGGACACCAGCATGCTCCTCTCTCGCCTACAGCCCTCCCACAAGGACAGCCGGAAAAGCCAGGTGTAGTTCTTGGCCACTGGTGAGAGTGGTCTCGAGGGGAGCCACCCCATCAAGCCCCCCATCCGGTGGGTCCCATTAACACCTGCAGCAGGCCAGCAGGGGCTGTAATAGCTCTGGGGGAGTAACCAAGTCTTTTCACTTGTGTTCCCAGGAAAGGGTCCTGGGGCATAAAGGTGCTCCATAAACAGGTGTGAAGGTAATGATTCAAAAGCTGTTAAATATGAAAAGAGCTTGCAGTAGCTGAGCTTCATGAAGAGGACTTCTGGTTTAGGCCTAGGTGGTGATAGTGGTGGCGTGGCGGGGGGGGCAGAGAAAAGACTCCACACAGTGGGAACAGCAAGAGCAAGAACACAGAGACAATGCCAAGCCAGGCCTTGGCAGGACAGGGGAGGGGTCTGGGGTGACCTCATGGTGGAGTGGGAGCCGCTAAGCTGAGGCTAGAAGCCAGCTGCCCCATGGATCAGGAAGAGCAACCAGGAAGGGGAGGGGACAAGAAGAGGACAGGGGTGGGGTGATGACAGCAGCAGTGGTGAAGAGATAGGAGAGAGAAGCATGAAACATGCTGTCCCACTGCAGGAAGCAAGGGGCCAGCACTTGGATGGGTGGCCATTGTCAGCGAGGGGCGGCAGACTGGGCAGCATGAAGGAAGGAAGGGGGATAATTTGGGCACAAGCAGCTGCTGGCAATGGACTGCGATCGTCTTGAAGATTACTGGGGAGAGATCAAAGGCAGATGGTGCAGGACAGAGCCTTGGAGACCCCAGTGTGAACAGAGCGGGAGGAAGGGGGCATAGAAAAGGAATAGTCCCAGGAAGTAAGACAGAAATGGGAAGGAAAACCAGAGTCTGAAGTGAGCCTCAGCAAAGCCAGGCAGCAGTGGAGGTGATGGCAGAATCATTTCCACACAGTGCTCTGGCATCCTGTGCACACACGCATCTGGCTTATCTGGTAGTTGATGGCTGCAGAAAGGGCCTGGGCAGTCAGGGCAGAGACAGCTTCAGGGAGATTTCTGCAGCACAAATACGCGAGTCATCCCCATGTTTCCAGCATGAGTGCGTGGTCCAGAGGGGAAGAGAGGCACGCAATGAATGGCGGGAACAGAGAACATCACAGCTGGTGGGGGCCCATCTTCCAACACCAAGGGAACATGGAAGCCCCAGATCTTCAAAGAATCACCTCTGGAGAAAAATGGATTCCCAAACTGAGATAAAACTGCATGAGCTTGGTGGAACAGGGGCTCAAAACAGAAATTAACTTAAATGAAGGAAGAATAGAAAAGGCCGTGTCCCATTCCTGAGCTGAGGGCTGGGGTCCACACTGCCTACATGTTTGGGAAAAGGTGGTTTTGTACCTGGCACAGACTCTGCCATGTGACAGCCTGTTGAAACAGCTCTAAACAAACCTCTTTTAGTAGAAGAGCCTCTGAGATTAGCTTTTCCTCCAGCAGCTAGGCACAGGAGGACACATTCTCACTGCTTCCACTCCAGAGCTGATCCTCTACAAAGGAAGGAGTGGCTCTTGGGCTGAGAAAAGCTGTAGTGTGGCCCCATGGTGGCAGAATGTGACCAGCTGAAGGGCAAGCATCCCTTCAGCATCCCTCAAACTGGATGCCCTCTTGCTTTGGCTCAGGAAGTGGCTGCAGAAGATGTCAGCCTACCTAGAGAGATCAAGAACTTCCAAAATACCTTATTAAGTAAGCACAAAGGGTTTCTGAAAGATTTTTCTCAGTTTAAAAATAGACACAGCCAGGGATACAGCTCAGCGGCACAGCGCCTGCCTGGCAAGCACGAGGTCGTGAGTTCGATTCCCTGTGCCAAAAAAAAAAAAAAAAAAAAAAAGACAAACATTTTACTGAACTATGTATTTCTACATAAACAATTCTATTACAACAAAATCAGATAAAGAATATACAAATCTTTAAAGGAAAATAAATTTTCCCTTAAATATAAAAAGATCATTTGCCAAATACATCAAACAGAAACACATAAAGAAAAAACTTCAGATGCACAAGAGAAACAGACAGAAGTACAATTGTAGTGGGAACCAACATAACTTTCTTAGTCTCTAATGAATCAAATAAGTAAAATTAAAGGTTCATAGTATTGTACTTAATGAGGTCAAAGCAATACATTGATTGAATTTTGTTCCCTTCAGAGAATATATATTCTCCATTTTCCTGGGGATATTTATTAAAACTAAAAATTTATTAGGTCCTAAGAAAATATCAATGAAGTCCAAAGTGTACAGATTGTACCATCCATACTCCTCTTTGACAAGGCAGGAAAGCTATAAGTGTGTAATAGACGTTAAAAACAACAACAAATATCAAGCTATTTTGAAATCTGAAAGTATAATTTCAAATAACTTTTTGTAAAAAGTAAAGTCAAATCTGAAATTATAAATTATTTATAACACCACCAAGCACAAAAATTTAAGGGATATGGACTATTCAGCCTTATAACGTTAGTAGTTGTTTTATTATTAAGTAAAAGTTAAAATGGCATTGAACTTGAGAAGGTGAAAAAATAATAAAGGAAAAAATTGAAAAGAGCAAAACAAATTAAAAAATCATAAAATGGTGAAACAGTATTAGGGTATAAGTCCCAGAGTTGGTTCTTTGCAAAAACTAATAAACTTTCTGGAAAAACTAAATAGAACAAAAAGAGAAACATAGACATATAACATTATCAGTAAGAAAAAACAACACAATTTAATGCCAACACATTTGAAAATCTTAATAGAATTATTATTCAGGAAAATTTAACTGCCAAAAAACTTACAGAACAGGAAGAAAGTCTGACCAATGAGAGAAAGAGACCAATGAGCACAGAGAAAATTGGAAAAACTATCAAGGAATTATTTTCTAACAAGGCACTACACTTAAGACAGTTTTATGCATGTTATAAAAACTTCAAAGAGCAAAAATTTTTTAATATTTAAACTATTTTAGGGCATAGAAAAAAAAGACCTTCCCAAGTCCCTTTATTTTTTTAAGAAGTTAACAGAAATATTTGACAGAGAAAAAAAATCACAACTATTCACTTATTAAGATATGAAATTTCCAAAATAAAATGAGCAAACCAAATCCATAATATTTTTTCATTGTAAAGCTCTTATTTTTATTATATAAGCAAAATCCCAATTTTGTAGAAAAATTAGAAAGCACAGATAAGAAACACAACATAAAAATCTACCATAGACCAACCAATCATAAATAACCACTGTTAACATCAAAAGGAGGTGTATATTAAAAGAACAACATGGTCTTGACTATATCAGATTTTATAGAAATGTAAAGTGGGCTTAACTTTAGCAAATCTGTTAAAATGATTCATCTGAAGTCATAGTAGAGAATTATTTGATCTGATAGATCAGAAAAAGGTCATTTACTAACATCCCAACATCTATTACTGATAAAATTTTTAGCAGATTAGAAATAGAAGGGCATAATTTAATATATAAATTCAAAAATCAAAAATATCTTACATTAAAAGTCGAATTCATACTTTTGGGGAATCACTAGTGGTATTCTTTTATTTATTTTTTTATGTGGGTACCGGGAGTCAACCTCAGGACCTTGCGCTTGCCAGGCAGGCGTTTATGCCGCTGAGCCATCTCACCGGCCCACTAGTGGTATTCTTGCTAAGGGAAAAAAATATATATAAAGAAGAATGCACAATACCAGCACAATTATATATGTATTATATAGGATTGTCCTAAAAGTGCTGGTCAGTGTGTTGAGACAAGAAAGTAAAATAAGGGCCAGCAATATAGCCCAGCAGCATAAGTACCTGCCTGGCAAGTGCTAGGTCCTGAGTTCAATTCCTGGTACCCCCTCCCCCCAAAAAAAGAAAGAAAGTAAAATAAGATTATCAAAAATAGGAAGATAAAATTATCACCTTTATCCAGTACTGTTACCTACTTGAAAAAGGCCAAAGAAATTAACAACAAAACTATCAGAATGAAAAGAATTTAGTAACTGGTTAATGTCAAAATAACCAATTGCCAAGTTAAATAAACTAACCACAAACTTCTTTCTTAATGCAGAGGTTAAGAATGAGGTAGACTGATGCTTACTGACATAGGAATAGGCCCAAGATCTATTGCCAAGGAAAAAGGCAGGTCGCAGGAGGGTTGTATCACACTTACAAAATGATGAAAAACTGAGACTATTCATAATTATTGATTATCTTATGGCAGAAGGATTTTTAATTCTATGGGACTTGGATTTTCTACATTATGTATTCTCATGTTTAAATTTATATAACTTTAATGTCATGGTGGAAAACCAATCAATTTAATTTTCATTAGAAAGAGTGGTGGGATACCTATATACTACCAATAAGCCATTGAAAAATACAATGGACACAAGATCTCATTTACGGTAGTAACCACAACTACAAAAATTACCTTTATTAGAAAAAATAGACCAAAGAACATAAAACTAAACATTATAAATTCACTGAACTGAAAGAGAACATATTATAAGGATATTAATTCTTTAGTAATATATATTTTATATAATCTAATTTCCAATTCTTCTAAACATTACAAAATGATCCCAAATTTCTTTTGGATACATTAATATGCAAATGTACTTGGAAATTTCTGAAAAGGTTTAATGGGACACTCAGTCTAGCCTTATGCTGATCAAACAGGGTGGTCCCACTGCGAGACTGCACAGGTGGCTGCTGGCCCCGCGTGAAGCTCAGAGACACTGGGGAGGACGCACGTATCCAAGGTGCCCACGGACCAGTGGCATACAGTAAAAATGGGATTCACATGGGTAGGGAAAGGACAGATATCCCGAGCAATAGTGTTGGGGCAATTTAGAAAATAAATTCCAATCCTATTTAACTGTTTAAAAAGAAAAATAAATGGACAAGATTAAAATATCGATGAATATTTACACAATCTTGGAATTAGAAACAAAAAGACCTTCATAAGAATGACACCAAAGGTAATAACTGAAAGAAAAGACAGATTTGACTAATGTTGGAGTATTTTTTAAAAGCTATAATTAAAACAAAATTTTTTACAATATTTATTTTTAAAAACCTCTTAGAAATCTAAGAAGACACTAGACTCCTGAGAAAACTGGCCAGACTAGATGAATATAGGTAAACTACAAAAACACATAATTCAATAAAAACATTTTTCTAATGATGGTCATTATTTTAATCAAAAGTTTAATTTTTTTTAGACCCCCAGACCCCATACTAATAACAGTGTTAAAGAAGGAGTTGGAAATTCTCACACACTGCTGGGGGTGGGAATATATTTGGGAATCATCTTTCTGAAAGGCAGTTTGAGGCAAAACATAAGAGGTGATCACAATACACAGTGAATGTTCAACTAAAACATTATTACAGTAACAGGCGCATTGCCATTAAGTCTCCTTAAACTGCATGAACTGCAAACATGTACTAATAACATTGAAAAAAAAAAATTTTTTTTTTTTTGTGGGTACCAGGAGTCGACCTCAGGACCTCGTGCACCAGCAGGCGCCCGTGCCGCTGAGCGATATCACCGGCCCTTTTCTTGTATGTGGGTTCCGGGAGTCGAACTCGGGCCCTCGCGCCCGCCAGGCAAGCGCTTACACTGCTGAGCCATCTCACTGGCCCCTGAAAAAAATTTTAAAAGCCTCCTCAAAACACTCTCCCTCACTTCAAACACACTTATCCCATTGTTCTTGCCCCTTTCTGAAGCAGTTCTGGAAGTCCTCTTTCATGAGTGTCTTTACTAGGTGTGACAAAAAATATGGTGAATGCTACTGCTGTGTGCCAGCCAACAGAATGTTAGGCTTGTAAAAAAATTACCAGGGGTGTGTCTTCATCCACCTTATTCACTGGATCTAGCATTGTGGGACTCTGGCTCTTCCCCAAAGCCAAAATAAACATGAAAGGTAAATGTTTTGAATCAATTCAGGACATTAAGGCAGCCGTGACAGTGCAACTAGAGACACTCAGGAAAGAGGACGACTTCAGAACTGCTTCAGAAAGCAGCAAGAATGATCAGATAAGTATGCTTAAAGTGAAGGGGAATATTTTGAGGGGGATTAATGATAATGTGTCTTTCACAGTATTTTTTTTATCATACCCTGTATAATAAAAACTCCTAAAAATGTGCCTTTCTTATCATTAGTCAGAATAGGTTGTTATGCTGCAGTAACAAATTAACCCTGAAGTCCCAGTGCTGTAACATTATGGTTTATACTCTCTATTCCTACTACAGCTCCATGTGAGTTGCTGGTGGGAAGTGAAGGGAGGGTCTGCTCCACAGAGTCCCTCACTTGGGGGCCCAAGCTGATGGAGGCTCCATCCAGGATGTCACATTGCTGAGGGCCCAAGCTGATGGAGGCTCCATCCAGGATGTCACATTGCTAAAATGTCACATGGACATTTTAGTCTCTACCCACATTTCATTGGCTGTAATTAGTCATAAGACCCTGAATGACTACAGGGACACCAGAGAGTAGAGTCCCCTGTGTGCCCAAGAAGGAAGGGGGACATAGATAGGGAGAAGCACATGTTTGAGCCAGCAAGCTCCCTCTTAGAAAATTATCCTAAGTATTCTGAAAAGTTTACAAAGATATCAGAGGAGTTTCATTATGTCCTTGATTACAATGGTAAAAAATTGAAAACAGCCTAAGTATTCAAGGTATGACCTACAGATATTTAAAAGGATATAATTACATATTGACATAGAAATATACTTACAATATAGTGTTAAAAGGGGGAAAAGTGAGTTACGGAACAGTATGCGTAATTGGGTATTTCATGGAAAAAGTAATAAAGCACACATAGATGCACAGGAAAAATCTGAACATATACTGAACATAACACTGAAATGTTAACAGTGGTTATAATCAGATGGAATAATGATAATAGGTGATTTTTTTTCTTTTCACTTATCTTTAGTGTCTTTTAAAATGTGTATGTTATTCATATACCAAAAAAAGCATTTAAAGGGGAAAGTTCTTGGGAGAGTCCACTTATCCACCCTGTACTCATTAAACTCTTACATTTGATGTAAGAAACGTCTTCTTGCCTGTCGTACCTAATAAGACACTGCTGTAACAACTGACTGAAAGTCAGGACTTTCTTTTCAAAGTAGTACAAGAGGGTAAGGACAGGAACACAATACATTCTCCTCGGCTGCACAGTGTCCGTCCTGCCAGTCACCTGCCAACATGTAGAGTCTGCGGTCCACTGTGCTTTGTCTGTGCTCGCCAGGCCACACCACCCGACAGCCAGCTCTGCACTGTCCACGACGGGAGGGCACCGTACAGTTCCACTCATAACAAAGACCCACACGCTTTCTCACACATGGATTCCAGAACATAGAACATCAACCCCAAAATATTCAAATAAAGACTCCTCTCGGGTATATATTTTTACACTGAGAACTCTTCCTTATTGCTTCTCCTGCTGCCCTTGGCTCCTTCCTCCTCTGGCACACGCACACACACACACACAGAGTCCTAGGTTCACCAGAACATTTCACCCAGCTGAGAATTCATAGTGTAGTCACCTTGCCAGGCCATGTTTAAAGAAGAACTCTATTCTTGAGATAGGTGCATGGAAAAGACATGTAAAAAATCATAAATTTCTACACAGGATTCCCTCTTCATGCTATCACTCACCATCCCCAGAATATATATTGTTTCTTTGGGGAAGCCATGTACTCAGAAATTGGGGTCCATTTAAACCACACATTCATTAAATACTATACAGAGACATTAATTTTCAAACTTCTAGTTTATATTCCAAGTGCTTCCAAATCCAGTGATGTTTCAAGTGAATAAGTGTGACTTCTAGAAGGATGAATGGCACATCAACCCACTTTCAGTTATTAGCAAAGGGCAGTCTCTTTTGAGTGCTTACACTAAGTCACACCACATCTGTCCTGTTCCCAAAGATGAGGTGGCCCTGTGGCTGGCTCTCATCCACAGTCCTCCTGGTTTCTACAGAAAAGGAGACTTGTCTGTAGAAGATGAACCCCTTTAAAATAGGCAGACAGGGATGCTTCGGGACAGAATACTGTTTTACACAACACCCTTTATCTGACGTATCGTGACAAATGCAGACCATGCCAGCCAGGCACTCGCCAACTCCCTTTATGATGCTGCGCTTAAGGAGCCTGCAGGCTGGAGACCAGCTGCCCACTGTGGACAGTCTTTCTGGGCCTGCACAATCTGCTCCAAGACCCACAAGCCTGCTCCCTCCCTAGCACTGCCTCCTCCCCCTGCCAGCGGCTGCTTCCGTCTCTGCAGTCTCAGGGCTGTTCCCCTGGTCTAATCTGATTACTCTGCTTCCATTAAAGCTATCAACAGAGAACTCAGTGAGGCTGGGTGCCACCGAACTGGCCTCTAAGCCTGGACATCACTGTAACCAACACTTCTTGGAAAGATCCTTAAAAAACAAGAACCATTCAAAATGGAACTTATTGTTTATAATGAACATAAACAAAATTCTGATTTGCTCCTTTGTTAGTTGTCCTTTGCTGTGGATACACATTAAAACAATATAATTGCAAAGTGCTCTTATTGGGATTCAACAGAATTTTTTCTCCTGGCACCCAGGGATTGCTAAAGAGAGAACAGGAACTGGCTCATAGAAAAATACTGGGCCGAGGTCCAGGAGACTGGGTACAGAGCCCACACTGCCAGTCACAGCCAGTACTCTGGGCATGTCACTTTCTCTGTCCCTGCTTCCTATCTGCAGAATGCAGGTAGCAATTTCTGCCAAGTCCTCTCCTCCGACGAAGGTCGAAAGGGACAGCATGTGGGGCTGATGGAGCACACCAGTCAGTCGGCCTGTGTGCACTCTGGGTCTCTTTCACCCAAGGCCTGACCACTCTAGTGAGTTTACATCCCCAGGGCACCTGGAAGACATCCATCCCAGAACGAGAAGTGCATCCAGGTGGGTCTCTTCTTGGAATGAAGTTATCTTTAAGGATCATCATGATAAAGGGTTCTGAGTTTTACTTGGCCTCTTTTAGGGCCCATGTTTCATAGACAAGAGAACAAATCTAATCCAGGCACATACAGCCAATCTTGGAGATGGCAAAACCAGGGAGACCTCATCTGGAAACTGACAATGTGCTCCCGGACCGACATCTTCTAGGCAGCCCAGTGTGGCTGTGATGACCATGAGGGAAAAGGTGACATCTGGCCTGCACATGGCGTGAGGCCACAAAACAGTCCCAAGACTGCACTGGATGTCAGGACCCATGAGGCCGTGTTACAGGAAACCAGGGACAGATGCAGTGGGGCACTGTCACTGCTGTACTGAGTCCCCTCTGCATGGTGCCAGAGGCTGTCGGCCAGGATCAGTCCCCTGGATATTTGGGTTGTTCCTGAGCCATTCTTAGTTTAAAAGAAGCTAAATGAAGAAACATTATGGTCTTCAAAGAAAAGCAGAAGACTGGAAGGTTCAGCGCTTCCGTCAAGTTTTGTGCCTTCATTGACAACTCCAATCCTCCCTTGAAAGGGCCCCCGCCTCAGCTCCTGGGCTGCAAGAGTCCGAGGCTGGACAGCCCCAGCTGTATGAGGGATCTAAGGTCCTCACCACTGGCTACAAGCTGCTCAGCACACTCTTCAGTGGTGAGCAGGATTGTGGGTGTCGGGCCCACAGCAGTACACGGTAGTAATGACTTCCAACACACGCTACACTTCTATGTCCGTGTTTTCTAGAGTCACTGCTATGAGAATGCACAAATGGCTTTAGCAATTATCCAGCTAGGACTATGTCACCTGAGTGTACTCTGGTGAGCCAAGAGGGCTTCTTCTAGATTAACAAGTCCACCATAGACAGAGGCGGGGTCACCTGAAGGCCCAAGTTAAGGGTGTTTGGATCCCAGGGTCCACTGCTCCAGGGCAGTGACAGGCTTGGACTGCTGACAGGTGGCCCAAGCTGGCCTGAGAAGAATCCCCTTTACTCTGCTCCTGGACCGTAGGACCAACTCGTGGCCAGTCCAGCTCTCAGGTCTCCTGGAACAGCCAGTAGGGAGCTGCAACCTACTGTCCTGAGAGCTACCTGGAGCTCAGGGGAGAGGGCAGGGTGGGCAGCCCCTTGGTCTGAATCATAGCAGGGTTGACCACACTTCCCATTTCTTATCTAAGAGCCCTGTGTGCTCAAGGCCCCACACAGCCTGCAGGGTCTCCCCTAAAGTACCCTGGTGCCCCAGATCACCAGCCTGCCCTCTTTCCTATCCCATGCAAGACTTCCCTGCTCAGAGACAGCTCGGCTGGGGAAGGAGAGTTGAAGACTCAAGACACTCACCTTGGGGTCTGGACCCTGTCCACAGGGCCCCTGCTCTCCCGCCTCAGTCTGTTTTCTCGTGGATCCAGTTCCAGCAGGAAGAATTTCTCACCCCATAAGAAACTGTTTCTCAAGGGAAGAGTTCTCCCAGGTGTTTCTCAGAGGGGTAAGAGGGCAGCAAAGCCTCCCCATGCTCAAAGCATTTAGAAATGTGTAGAGCCAGGGACTCAAACTTCTAGCAGTGAGGGTGATGTCTCCCGATGGACGCCGTGGCACCCAAAGGCCCACTGGCCCCATGAGCAGCTCTGTATGAGAGTAGAGGTTTATGGTTCCAGTCCCTTCCTTATCAGGAACCAAAAAAGGCCAGAGGCAGACCTGGGCCGGGCTCCTCTGTCATTGAGGCCAAAACTCCCGGGATGAGCAGACCTCATTCCTCACCCTCATGGGCCTGCAAAATTTCTTTCTCAGCTCTCCGAACCCCTCACAAGATCACACCCTAGTCCCCAAGCCCTGGGGTGCCACAGACACAGTGTTCTGGAATCTTCAGGCTCCAGGCTGCCATGTCCAGAAATGAACATGGTCCCAGGGACAGAGAGCCCCCCAGGGTTGAAGCATCATGGCTGGGCTCTTGCAGGGCCTCAGAACAACCTCTGATGTGTCTGCTACATGTGAACCACCCTTGGGTTTGGCCAGCTGGTGTCTTTCTTTCTGATAACTACCCAGCACAACAAAGAGCGTATTATTCAACAGGGTTTGAACTCCACTGTGGGTTTGATTAAAACACTAAATTCTGTTTAGATGTTTAATTGAACAAATATTTATTGAGCACCTACTTTGTGCCAGGCACTGAGCTAGGCACCCTCACTGCATGTTGTTCCCACGGCATGAGCATCTGCTCAGAAATTCAAACCAAGGAAAGGAGCACTGTCGCAACCAAACGTAATGAGGGAGAATGGAGTATGGCAGAGGCATACTCAGGCCAAAAGGCGCATGTGCCACAAACATGCTTTCTTTCCTGGACAGGTCTCCACTACAGGCTTGCTTTAAAGCATCTCCATGTTGACTGAGAGAGAAGTTGTACCTGCCACACCCCCACAGACTGGAACCTGGTGGACAATTACATACTCTGAGCGCTGTTCAATAAAAGGAGCAAGATGGCCTGTCGTAAAGGATACTGACATTTGGGTTAGAAAAGACTTGTGTTTCTGTTATAGGGTTGCAACAGCCCTTAAGAAAGATATAAACACCCCTGCCCTGACTGCGTAAACGTTTAAGGTAGACCTAGTTCTGGATTCCTGAGTCAGAATCTTCCAGTTGTCCACAACTTCAAAGGCCAGAGAAGTGAGAGGAGATTTCTATTCTGGAGAGAAGCGAGTGGACGCATGCCTGGTCTGGACACACGACACACCGCGCCGGCATTTACAGAAGCAACGCAAAGAGGAGTGTGTCCTAGTCCTACTGCGACTCACACACACGTGGGACTCACAGCAGCTCAGTCTCCGCCGCCCTAGTTGTCTGTTCCCAGCTTGGAGAGGCCTCGGCGGAAGTCATGGAGATCGTCGATCTTTCCGTCCAGCACCTCCAGGAAGCTCTTCAGCTCCACCTTCAGGTGGCGCTGTCGGTATTTACTCTCCTCAATGTCCGTCTTTAGAGACCGCACTTTGTCTTCCAGGTTCTGATTGTCTCTCTCTGCTGCCTAAGAAAACAAAAAGGGAGAGGAGTCTAGGACACAAAAATGGGAGCCATTGGCAGAGCCTGCTCCAGTGAATGGGGCCTCCTCCAGCAAACCCATAGGCTGGGCTGGGCCTCAGACCTAAAGACAAGTTCAGCTCCTCAACATACGATCCTGGACTGTGACCTTGGAAAGGAGGCAGCAGGCATTTCAGGGCTCCTCTTTTCCTGCCTGTTCTCTGGTGGGGGGACCAGAAGGCTGACTAGGTGACCAACACCTGGCCTGAAACCCAAGTCCCAGCCCAGAATGCAGAATGCTGAGTTCTTCCAAAGGGACTCCACAGAGGGTCTATCAGAGATGATCTGAAACCCTGGCTTGGGGACTGTCAGCCCCAGGGTGGTCAACAGAGGCCACCTTTGGGTTCAACTCTGAGAGGAACAGTGGCTAGTGTCCTGCGGTTCTGAGAGGCCTCCTCAGACTCAGGCCAATGTCTGGCCCTGGAGAGGGAAGGCGAGCTGTGCTTGTTACACAGGAACAGGCATCTGTGCACCTCTGATGCCGTCACCGTGAGGGCCTTCGCAGAACTGGGCCCTACAAGTTGAGCGACCATCTGGGTAAATCAGACTGGACAGCCATGTGTCCTCAAAGTACCCTTGAGCCTTGCACTCACTCTTCATGTCAAACGAGAGCTTTATTGTGTGGGCATAGATTGGGCTTTCTTGGACATATGCCCAGGAACCAGTCACCAATACAGAACTGGGCTTGTGTAACTAAAAAAAGTGCTCCTCGTGTAGTCACAGGGCCTGAAGTGCAGAGACCTGGAGGTAAGGGAATGCCTGAAAACCCTCATTTTATGGATCAGCGAGGAAGGCCTGCCCACAGTGATGCCCAAGTCAGGGGCTGGGCAGTGGCTGCTGTGGACTCACGCCCTGACCCTGTGCTCTCAGGCCGCTCCACTACCCCCTCCTCACTATCTCTGTGTGCCCTGCATGATGGTTATGTACATCCTTTGTGTAGGGGGAAAAACCAGAAGACCAAGGCTGCTGAGTCTGCCCCAGGGACAAGGATGGTGAGCGATCACTGCCAGCTTCTTATGAACAGAAAATTACTCCTCTTTGCTATCTGGGTGTGAAAGTGACAGGGAGTGAAGAAATCAGTTAACACAACCACCACCTTCTCATCTGGGCCAGCACAGATGTGCCCCCTCTTACCTCTAACTTCTCAGAGACATATTCACACTCTGACATGAGCTGAGGTATGATTTCACTTTGTTTTCGGAGATCTTTCAACTCCTGTAGGAGACAGAAATTTTAGAAAACACTTAGAGATGTATTCTTGAAAATCATTAACTTGTACATACACTAGTGAATGTTGATTTTGGAACCTGTCCTGTTTGCAAAAATAATAATTTTTGCAACATTAGGAGATGCCAGGAGCTAAGTGTGTTACACACATGATCGCAAGTGTCTGTACACCACGATAAAGATATGTGTATCTTCATGATTTCTGTTTTGTAGGTGGGGAAACTAAGACAGAGAGGCCTGGTAACTTGCCCATGATCTCTAACATGTGTGTACTTAATAGTCCTGACTCCCAGAATGTAAATGACTGTATGATTGCTAGCTCTAGCTCCATTAATTTTTTTTTTCTTTTTTTTGGGGGGGTAACTAGGGATCCTCAGGACCTCACACTTGCCAGGCAGGCGCCATGCTGCTGAGCTATATCCCCAGCTCCTAGCTCCATTCATTTGTGATGACAGATGATCCATAAAAGTGTCGGGGTTTTCTGAGAAATGTTCAACTTGCTCTTGGATCTGAATAAGTGTGCATCCTAAATACAACACGAGGCTGCAGAGTGATGGTGAGGCCTTGCTCTGCTCTAGAATCTGCACCTTGGTGTGACTCCTGGTTCTGTCCTGGTGCCCTGGTGTCCTGGCAGCTGCCAGGGCTGGTCACATGCTCCAGGTCACCTTCTGTGTCCATGGTGGAAATTAGAGGTCACCCCAAGAGACTCAGAAGATGCCAAGGGCCCTGCTCAAGCACTGCTACTCACCGTCTCCTTCTCTCGGAGTTCTGACTCTAGTTCTTCGATTCTCCTCTTCAACTGCGAATTCTTCTCCTTCTCCCTGTTTATCTCATTGCACTGTTCTTCTAGCTCATCAATCTTCAACAGACACCACACGATAAAGCAGGTATGCTAGTTGACTTTAGTCATTAAACAGGAGACTCCCACAGGTATTTTATGCCTTCTTTAAAAATAAACCACAAACCCAACCCACTCACAAATTTTTTCTGTGGGTATGAACAAGCTCCAAACTTTGGATACTCTGGACTTCTGGTTTTCTCTTGTGGCCATATGAGGGGTTTCCTTTAAAGATCTGTCATAGCCCAGATGTCCCCCAAATGATTTTTACATGTTCTAAATTATTCTGTTTCATCTCAAGAGTTTGAGCCAGCAGGGTAGAGAACTCTGTGGGACAGTGGCTCCCAAACAGGAAACAATAACATTTCAAACCCTGAGCACCAAGGTGGCCCTCCCCTTCATGCATGCAGAGAGGCCTGCCCAGTCTTCCTTGAGACTGAAGGCAAATTCCAGGGCTCTATCTTTCCCTCCTTCCCAGGTCTGACCGCTCCAAAGGGCTCCCAGTGTAGAATGAATGAGCAGAGGCCTGACACTCCACTGCCACCCAACGCTGAGCATTTCTTGAGGATCCAAAGGCATACACACAGTAGATGGCAGGAGCAAAACTAATGCCCAACATGAAAGCAATGTGGTGATGGGGTCCCCACAAGTCAGCAGCAGCCTTTGACATGATGGGTGGTTGGCAAGAGGACAATTCTCAGAGGTGGCCTCCACCAGCTGCTATCTCCATCCTGGAAATCAAGCTCCTGATGTGTACCCCCAGGGAGGGCCACACTCCTCCAAGGAAGCACACATCCCACACCTTCCTCACTGCCTATGGTTTCCACACTCAGACCAGAGTGAGAAACTCAGCTCTTTGCTTGAAAAAAAGAAAGAGCAATTGATCCCCATGGCAGGAAGATCTGCCAGGCCTTGGTCAGGAAGATTCAGAGTCAGCAGCTGGCCTGGTGCCTCTGACTGTCAGCACTTTCAATGCTGAGATGAAAAAAATAACACAATGCAGCTTTATGTGGCATCAACACCAAACTGCAACCAATGGCTGATCTATAGCAGCTTGTCCAGGTTGGGCAGAGCAGGTCACACATGCGGCTTAGGGGACAGTGAGCACCAGCTTAAATGTGAGGTGTCCTCCAAAGGCCTGCACTTACGCAGCAGGCTCCGAAGCCTGTGTACCCATGCTGGGGTGGCTATGGTCTCACTACCACAACATGGTCAGCACAGGAACAGCAGGACATCAACAGGGGAGTCTCAGCCACTCCAACACTCCTTTATCAACTGGGCAGAATGGCACAGAGACAGTGACTCTTAAGGGCAAGGTTACAGGTAGATTTTGAAAAACTCTAAATGCTGGGATTTCAAAGTCAGGAAGTAGAAGGCATCTGACAGCAGTTAGCGCCCACCTTCCTTGTGCTTTACAAGCAGCATAATCTTTTCTCACTTCTAAATTTGCATTTTTAAAATAATGGTCTGAATGGAAGCAGGGCTTCTGAGCAAATGCTCCTATTTCCTGTATATTTTTTCTCTCCTCCCCTGGGTCCCCTTCCTCAACTGTAGATTACTGTGCCACAGAAATGCCAGGGAAGGGCATCCACATCAAAGGCCAGCCGTGATGAGCACCAGAGGAGCCTCAGAGGGACAAGGTCACAGCCCCAGTTCATTTGTCTTCTCCTTTAACAATAGGAATCATAAAACTTGCTTCCATTAAAGTAATAAATCAATATTTTACATGGTTAAATTTCTACTAGGAAAGGCGGGGAGATGGAGGGATGTTCCAAGGAGAGAGGCAGGAAGTCTTCCTCCTGCCTGTGGGGAGGGCAAAGCAAGAGGGAGGGCAAGGCAGGAGAGAGGAGGGCCTGGTTGTCCCATCTCCTGCAACTCCCTGCCCGGCCTTCCCTCCTGCTGTGGGTCCCTGAGGCCTACCTTGTGGCGGAGCCGGTCATTCTCATCCCGGCAGATGGAGAACTGCTTCTTCCACTGTTCCACACTGGCTGCCGACTCCTGCAGCGCTGTGGTCAGCCGGGCATTGCTCTCTCGCAGGGTCTGCAACTCAATCTCCCATTTTTTCACGTTGGCAGCACTGCAGGCAGGAGACAGGGTGGATGGAGATGGGGGTGCCAGGGAGGGAGATGAGGATGCTGTCCATCACACTGCATCTCCACCCACCTGGGGAAAGGGGACCCCGTCACCCATCAGCCTGGCCAAGGGGGGCCCACACTCTCGCTCACCAGTGAGCAGGGTGGGGTGCTGGCTGTATGGATCAACACCCACAAGGGACAGGGCCTCTCTCTAGGGTGAACATGTCACTTCATGTCATGGGCTATTTTCTTAAAAAATTGTCTTAGAAGAGAACCGAGGTCTTAAAGAACAAAGACACAGAGCTTCATTCCCTGCTGACCCCCTGCACAGAACCCCCTTCCTGAAATAAGCCCGAGGACAGAGGCTCTGCACACTGGGGTAGACTTTGGGCCCTCTGAGGGGCTCCTGAAAGCCGCACACATCTTTCTAAAGCCCGAGGACTTCAGGTTTAAACAACACACATACGGACAGCCTGGCTCTAGGTAAAAATGGCATCACATCGCTCATGCCTTTTCAGGGCCCTGAGAGGAATCCAGACTTGACAGCTGAGGGCTTGGGGACAGAGGGGACAGTGACTGGTAATTGGCCTCTTGTGAGCAGAATGGGCGTCCCACCCTCTGTGTGGGAAGGAGCACCAGCTGTCCCCTGACCTTGTCACCTCAGGTGTGTGAGGAGATGGAGTTCTATGGAACACCTCCACCCTCACCACAGAGGCCTCCTGTTTTACCTCTTATTCTGTGTGTTCCGTGAGGATGAGGTTTAAAACAAACAGGAATCAGGTTCCCCTCAGTCACTAGTCACTGCTCCCTTGACCCTCCCTTACCTGTCTCCTCTTGAGCCCACAATCTGTGGTGCTGAATGTGACCTGAGGTGACAGGCCGAGCTACATGTGACAAGCCCTTAAGTTTGTGTCTGGTGAAAAGAGTCCTCTTTCTAAAGGCCTCTTAAAATTTTTTAAAGCAAATGCAACTGTGACTGAATAATTTGTGTTATCTTTCAGCCCACAGCCTCAAGAAGCTAGGAATGTGATTGGAAAATACACTTTCAGTTTCAAATACCACAGACTGAAAAAATAGTAAAATGTTATTATCTGATGAATTCTAGAGCTGGTGACTGAGAATTTAAGCTGATTTACAGAAATGGCTTCACATCTACTCCTGTAATTCACTTGTTCATTAAACTCAGATTTGAAAACATTTATTTTAGGGATGAAACATTTTCATCTGCAGCCCAATGTGATTTAAACAACTAAGTCCTCACAATTGCCTGATGAGTAAGAAAACAGACTGGTCACAGTTTCGTCTTTCACCTGACAACAACCCAGAGTCCAAAGGCAGGTTGTGGGATCTAAAGGTTTCACATGATTTCTGGATTCCAGGTTGGGCCACAGGAAGTAAGCAACAACCACCAGCCAGGCCAGCTGACTGGGGAGGCAAGGGCCAGCCCTGAGGTGGCTCCAGCTGTGGAATGTGACCAGCTGCCTGTGGGACATTCTCAACTGCAGCCCTGAGTGAAAGGCAGGCAGTGCAGGCGATGGGAAGATTTACTTTTAGCTGCATGACCTTGGTCTGAGACCACTTGGAACTCAGTTTCCTCATTTGTACAACGTGGGAATTTGACAGGATGGCTCCTAAGATGACACAGCTCTTAAATGGGCAAGCCTGGGAGGGCAGCTCCTCGGGCATAGAGAGAAGGCTGAGGGCAGCTGTAGCACCTGGCCAGGGGAGCAAGATGATCTGAAGGCAGCCATGGGCTGGTCCTCCAGACACAGAAACATAAGCACAGCTCGTGTCATTGTTAAAAATTTAATTCTTCTTGATTCCAGTTTGGGATCATGTTAAATGTGTAGATCTACTTAGCAGAAACTGATACCTTACAAAATATCAAGGCTTCTTACCACTTCCCGAAAGACTATATTGCTCTGTGTTGAAGTCATGGATATGCCACTTATTCAGACCATTATGCATTGTACACATGCATTTAATGTCACACCATACTTCATAAATATGTACAAATATGGTCAACTAAAAAAATATTTTTAAAGGAGAAAACATATATGTTTCTATTTGTTAAATGATTAATTTATAAACCTCAAAATCATTTTAAAGATTGCTTCAGGCAGATGTTGTATGGTTTTTGTCAATTTTATTCTAATGTATTTTATGGTCCTAGTTCATATAGTAAAGGAAATCTCTTCTTCAAGTATATATACTGTGTACCTATGTCATGCTTTTTGCCCACTGCCTTTCATGTGATTTCATATTATTTTTCATTGTTTCTTAGGTTTTTATATGCTTTTGTTTGATCTTTAAGATAATCTTATTATATATGAATAAATGATAAGTGTGTCTCCTCAAAAACAAAGCCCAATCACAGGGACATCCCATATACTCTTTCACACTCATGAACTATCTCTCGCACACAACTCACTGCCCCACATACTTGCACTCTCCCTCTCACACATACACGCACATGGCCACACTCACGTACACACTTTCTCACATTCACGCACATACTAACTGATGCTGAAGTGGTTGGCCAGACCAAGAAGGGCCATGAATGTGAAGCCTCTTGGTTTTCCTTCAACCAGGAGACAAGAGTGGAGGCTTTGAGTCTTCTCTCAATTTTCTGAAACCTTGTCCCCCAGGAAGTGCTAAATGGGGACACAACAGGACCTGGGTTTGAACCAGGCTCACCTCTGGGTCAGCGCAATCTTCAGCTTTTCATTCTCGGACTTGAGGTGTGTGTCGGCTGGACCTGCGTGAGAGGCCTTTTCATCGTCTGTCCCGTTCACACTGGATGCCTGAGTAGAAGATGGGGTTTCACACCCAGGTTTCTGGCCAAAGTGAATTGTCTCCACACATTACTGCTTGTCCCCACATTGGCAGCAAATTAGGCAAAGTAAGAAACTACGTGTTTGTGAGTGTGGGCAAACCAACTTAACCAGAAGGCAGTGAGTACTAACAAGTAAAAGAGGCTACAAAGGCCATCGATTACCCTAAAGAAATACCCTGAAGAGTCCACAAGGAGACCATAAAGTCTGCCCATTTTACTGACAAGAGAACACCTGGGGCCACTGCTTTTTAATTTAAACTTTACAGATAAACCTAGCAAGCTTGAATATCTGGACTTAAGTGCCATAGGACAGAAGGCGCAGGTTAAAAGTGATGGTGGGTTTACAATAACAAAGAACAAGTCATAGTGAGTGAAGGCACAGAAAAAGTATTAAAGTGGAGAAAACTTAAAAATCCTTGGGCTATAGGGAGTTAGATCATCATATCCATTTAAAAAACAGGAGCCAGATATGGGCGTTGCTATCTCCGTTACTACTTAGCATTGTAATGAATATCCTAAAGTGTTTTCTGCAATAAGCCAGACCACAGGGAGGTGAAATCTCATCTGGTCTTGGATAAGATCTTAGATTTTATTTAGCCTCCAATAAGCATAAAGGCAAAGGAAAGCACTATGAAGGGAATGATGCCTATCTTTGACTAATTTTAAATTTCTGCATTGCAAAAAAAAGAGTCATAAACAAGATTAAAATGCAAACAAAAACCTGGGGAAAATATTTGCAGCAGATATTATATGCAAAATGTTAATGCCTTTTCTCTACTGAAGAACTCTTTTTTTTGAGACAGGGTCTCGCTATGTAGTTCACGCTGGCCCTGAACTTACTATGTAGCCCAGGCAGGCCTCAAACTCGTGGCGATCCTCCTGCCTCAGCCTTCCAAGTGCTGGGATTATAGGCGTGTGCCACCACAACCGGCAGAAGAACTCTTAAAAAGTTCTTATCTTTTAGAGCTACATACTGAAGTATTTATGGATGAAATAATATATCTGGGATTTGCTTTAAAATACGGACAAGACAACAGAAATGGGGGGGGGCATAGATAAAACAACTGGTCAAAAATTCCTAATTAATAAAACTGACCTATGGATACCTGGAGGTTCATTGTACAATTCTGCCTGGTTTTATATGTGTTCAAAATTTGTCATGTTAAAAAAAATACGTAAAGCCCTTAAGAATCAATACTAAAAAGATAATTTTTTAAAAGGAAAAGGACTACTGATATTTACAAAACAAAAATACATATAAACAAAAATATTTAGTGTCACTAGAAAAGAAATAAAAGATAAAAAAGCCAATGAGATACATCTGTCATCTGTCAAATCAACAAAGCTTTCTTAATGATGGTGTGGGAAGAAAAACCCTATTCACTGCTGGTGGGAGTGGGAATTCTACGCTTCTGTAGAGCAAGTGTACAGTGTTCATCACAAGTGTTAAACATATCCCTGCCTGCAACCCATACCTCCTGTTCAACAATTCATCTGAAGAAACCTTAACACACATAAAGATCGGCAAGAACATGCGTCTCAGTGTTATTTATGTTGATGAAAAACTAGAAACAGCACAGATGCCCCACATTTTAAGAGGTTAGTGGAGTAAGTCATGTCACAAACACACTGGAATACTGTTTAGCCATTAAAACAGTTTGAATAGGGACAGAGCAGGTGGTTTTTATTCTCTTCCTCAAGTGTGATACGTGTTTTATTTATACAATAAACATATATTGCTTTTATAGTCACAAAACCCTTATTAATTGTTTTTGTAATTAGGCTGCTTAAATCTTCAACTACTGGGAAAACTGGGTCAAAGTATTCATTCTCTAAGAGACTCAGGAAAATAAGCAACTGATTTTTAATAAAAAGAAACAATTGGACAATGACCTCTATATCTGGGGAAATATCAGGAAAGGTAAACAAAAACTAAAGCTTTGAGAGATAAACTCATTTTTACATAATTAACATACACACAATGATATATATATATATATATTTTTTTTTTTTTTTTGGTGGGTACCGGGAGTCGACCTCAGGACCTCGTGCTTGCCAGCAGGCTCCTGTACCACTGAGCGATATCACCAGCCCTTTTTATCCTTTATGTGGGTTCCGGGAGTTGAACTCAGGCCCTCGCGCTTGCTGGGCAGGCGCTTATGCCACTGAGCCATCTCACCAGCCCAAACACACAATGATATTTTATTGGATATACTTGTTTTTTAAGGTTTAAAATACTTTCGCGGGGACAAATATTAAAATAAAACCACCTACAAAGAAATTCTGACATTTAAGTTTAAAGAGAGTACTGTAATATATGGTATTCTGAAAAAGACTATATATGTAGTTTTTTTTTTTTTTTTTTTGTGGGTACCGGGGGGTCGACCTCAGGACCTCGCGTGCCAGTGGGCGCCCGTGCCGCTGAGTGATATCACCGGCCCCTTTTTTGTATGTGGGTTCCGGGAGTCGAACTCAGGCCCTCATGCTTGCCGGGCAGGCGCTTAAGCCGCTGAGCCATCTCACCGGCCCTGTAGTTTTGTTTTATTTGTTTTGAGATGTTCTCACTATGGAGCTCAGGCTGGCCTTGAACTTGCGACCTTTTTCCTTAGCCTCCTGAGTAGCTGGGATTATAGGTATGTGTGCCACAGTCCCCAGCAAGACCAAGACAGTGTATTAGCAAGTCTCTAGACTACGGGACATTTCTATAAAACTTATGTCCAGTTTTATAGCTCCTCAGAGATTACTAAGTAATTGGTATACTAAATTAACTAGTAGCACTTAGATTATATTAAAGTTATTTAGAAAGAGTCAGGGGAGCTGTTATCCACCTGCAGCCTCATATACTTTCATTTCCATGAATCCACCAGGGGCGTCTCTTGTGTGACAAGCCCAGGCCAAGCTGCTGGAAACAAAACTCAAGACAGACCTACCCGTGCACATAGCTGTGCTCCTACCACTCTGGGAGGCTGAGGCAGAAGGACTGCAAATTTAAGCCCAGCCTGAGCAACATAGCTAGATCCTGTCTTGAAATAAGAAAGGGGGCTGAAGATGTAGCACAGTGCAAAGGCTCAATATTGTCAAAAAAAAAAAAAAAAGACCTAACTTCTGCCTTCGTGAAGCAGCCCAAGCTGCCAAGTCTCTGGCAGAGCCAGGGGCCCGAGGTGCTCCCTGTCCTCCTCTGAACGCCAAATGCTGAAGCTGCCCCTGCCTGGGGGGGCAGTGATGCTGGAACTCCTCCTTCTCTGCCTTCTTTGCTGACTCCTTCCTTCCCAGGCTCTGGCTCCTGCCTCTCTTTCATCACTGCTCTGGGAGGCTGACGGACAGGGCTACAGTAGAACCTGGCAGCTCCAGATACCCAGGCCTCCTGCTTTTTGCTGTTGGCGCTGTCCCTGACGTTCGTCCCTTCCTCGTTGGAACTGTGGTTCCCTCTGTCCTGCTCCTGCCTCTATGGCATCACTCCCTACCTACCTCACCAGTGTCTGTGACCCTCATGCCATTCCCAGTCAATGGTCATGGACACCTCCAGTGTCCACCGACTACCCAGGCACAAGCAAACCGCTAGTAAATAAATTGCCCACTCCTGAGGAATGGCAGGTCTCGCACAGTATTCCGGGCACATCTGCATGTCCCGTCCAGCCCGGCCATCATACTGGTCCTGAAGTCTCCCTTTCCCTGAATCTCTTTCTGACAAGCCTTTCTTTGCCACTCCATATACAAGGTAGACACCAAGAATGCTAGTATTTTATGTCAGGCTAAAATGGGTCCTTTTCAGTCAATCATCACACTTCTAAGCAGACAGACCATTCAATTCCTGGCACAGACAGCTCTCCTCTGACTGAGACACAGCTGTGGGAATACCATTTCCCACTTGAATTTTGTTAAAAGAGGGAGAGAGACACACAGCTCTCTGGTATCAAATTTCCTCTCTAATGGGCACAAGACTCCTGCTGCCTCTGATGAGCATCCTAAGGGGGGCCTTGCTTCCCCTGCAGCGAGGAAGCACACTGCCTTGCCACTGGCTTTGAACAGTGGCCACAGAATGTCACTCAGGGGCCGGGAACCAGCATTAACTCTAATTCCATCAACAATTTTCTGTCAAAAAATACAGTACCACATCTTGAAAAATTCAAGAGTCTCATAAAAACATGTCACACCCATCTCACTGTGAGCAGGCTAACAGTTGAATACTCACCTGGGAATGGTTACTTGAGGTCTCGATTTTCTCCTGGGACTTTTCTCTGGCGAGTTTGGCAGCTTCTTTTACCTCCTGAAATTTCTCTGCAAACTGAACATGAAGAATAGTTATTAAGGTTTTGATTAATTTTATTCATGGTTGCTATTCAGAACCCATCTTTATTATTTTGTATCCAGTTTTAACCCAGTAAGTTCCATATAGATCCAGTAGAATTTTATTTGAGATGAAAAAGAAATGAATATAAAGAATGCTTTTTTTTTCTCCAATAAACACCATTGGCCAAGATGAGGCTTTAGTAAATGTCAAATGATGGAAGCTGGTTTGATGATGAAATATTAAAAACAAATTAAAAACCCCAGATTAACAGTAATTAATACAAAAGCAATAGAAGAAATATAGCTACGTCACAGAAGGAATCTGTGAAAAACTTCACAAACCGTATTGGGATAGGTTCATGAATGCTTATAATGTCATGAAAAAGAAAAACACCCATAAAATTTGGAGAAAGGAATGTTCTTGGTTTTAAAAGCTTAAGACACAAAACAGTAAAATGCAACATGTGGCTTATGATTGATGCTTAATCATCATTCAATCTGCTATGAAGTACTTCAACAACAATAAAAGAGAGGAAGAAGTGTGTTAATGTTAATAACTTGAAATCTAGGTGATATGTACAAGGCGCTCATTATTCTACACCTTCTGCTTTTTAATGTTTTAATATTTTCATAATAAAAAATTTCTTTAAAATCTCAGGGCAATCATATCAATCACTGGCTCACAGTTACCAACAAGGCAATAGATTTTACTTAGCAAATACACTGTTTGAACAGAGAACAGGCACTGCTAACAGGCAGTGCCCATATTACAAAGCAAGGGGAAGCTCAAACATGGTTGCCGAGAAACAAAAAGAGCTAGTGGGCTGCAGAGCAGCAGAAAATCCCGAGGTCTTGCTAAGGACTCACTCATCTGTGAGCACAGGCTCTCCTCTGAGTGTCTTTGCAACACCAGCAGCAGCAGTCTGCCTTGGGAAACCTTGACAGGTAACAGGTGCTGGTGAGACCTGCTGCGCCATGGTCTAGGGCAGTGGTGGCGAACCTATGGCCTGCATGCCACAGTGGGCTGTTTGTTATCACCGAAAGCTCTAAAAGGTTCGCCATCACTGGTGTAGGCAGAGAAGGGCAGATTTTCTGTTTCACCCAGTGTTGCTTCCACAGGCCCCATTAATAAAGCCGCAGCCATGGGGCTGCCTGCTGAAGCTGTCAGTGGAAAATCACATGAAACTCAGCAGGGATGGACAAAGCCCCCTTCCTCTATTCGGGGATTCCTTCAGTGAAAACATGTCTTGAACTGCTTGATGGCAAAGCCCCCGTCCCTCCCCACACACCTGGTGGAAAGCAGCCAGAGGGAATATGATTCACTGAGGAAGGAGACAATAACACAGGCCAAAGACCTGGCTCCTGCTGGCAGAGGAGCTCAAGTCTGTAGAGGGTATTGTTTATATTCAAATAGGCACAAACCAAGAAGAGAATTCCAGAAAATAATCTTAGAACTTCCTGAAATAGGAAAAGCCCTATCAAATACATGATTGAAAATGACATGTTACTAGCAGATTCACGAAGGAGCAGAACAAGCAGGTGAGAAGTGGGCCCTACGAGTTAGAGAAAAATCGGCTATGATCAAAGAAGAGTCCTGAATTAATGAGGGAGATTACTCCACAAATAATTTCATTTTAGTAAATGGGGATGGCATTTAAATCCTTACCAAAAACTTCTGGCACGATATATTACTAATAAGTTAAAGAGGGAAGTATGAAAAAAAAAGTCTAACCTTTAAAAATCTGGATGCAAACAGAATCGAACATTTATCAAACTTCTGCTTGAGGGGTGAAAGGGTAATTTTCTAAACTTGGAAGAAACAACAACAACAATAATCACTAAAGTGACAGGCCTGAGTACAAAATTTAGAACTTTTGAATATAAAATGGGGGAAAAAAAAAAAAACTCAGAAGGAAAACAGCCTGGGGGAAATATCTATAGCTAGGCTAGGCCCACAGAAAACGGGCTATTGTTTTTACTATAGAAAGAGTTCATACAAGATGAAAAGGAAAATATGAAAACCCCAACAGATAAATGGCAAAATCCATGAATTAAAAATAAAATAATTGAACAACTTACAGAAAAGATTGTTCAGCCTTGCTGAAAATGCAAATCAAAATAATGAGGTGCCATTCTTTGCCTGCTAAATTAGCAAACACTAAATACAATTATAAACCACGAGGCTGGCAAGATCTTTCTGGTAGTGTTGTGTTTTGGTACAGGCCCACTGAGAAGCAATTTGGAAATGCGAATCATGAGTAGAAAATGTGAAGTTTGATGTGATAAAGTTTGATGTGATTTGGTATAAAGTTAAGTTTGCTGTGAAATTCATGTAAAGGTTATACAACTGTAATTCTGATGTGTTAGGCTGAGTTACAAAATGGCTACTATTGCCACAACATGTTTGCTTAAGTTTCTGCTTTTAGTAGGTAAGTTTCTATTTCCCCACATCAGGGTAAATTCCTGAAAATCATGTGATTTGGACTGTTGCCCAAGCCCGCGCGCGGGCTGCATTCCCGCACCCGGGCTCCTTTGTTAGCCTTTTTCAAACTGATTGGTTGCCCGTTTGCTAAACTTCCCTGCCCATAGGTTCCCCTAAGTAACCAATGAATGTACTAGATACCCTTTAACTCCCTGCGATTGGCTTCTGTAAACTTCACTTGCCTATCCCTCATTACCATACCCAACCCTATAGAAACCCCTTGCTTCTGCCCTTCAGGGTCGCCTCGGCACATTCGCTGGGTGACTCTACGCTGGTGTAGCCCTTCAATAAACCCCGTGCCTTTTGCATAAGAGCCTGTGTGGTTCTTGGAGCGTCTCCCTTCACAGACCCCTCTTCTACGGACTTTACATTTGGGGGCTCGTCCGGGATTAAAGGGGGGCCGGGGGAGAGGCTTCAACGGCCGACACTGCGCCTCTTGGGGTAAGTACGGCTGTTCCTTTATATCTCTGTCTCTTGATTATACTTCTGACTCTGTTTGTGACTCCATTTGCCTGACACTGCAGTGTCGTTTGGGAGAGAGAATTTCCTTTTCCTTCTCTCTCCGTTCATTTGGGTGGCCCTTAACTGGGCTCCATCCTCCGCGGAGTAATTTTGGGGTCTTTCCTGACCCGTTCGTCTCAGCATAACTGCTGATTGTGCTTTGTTTCGGAGTCGTTTCATTCTTTTTACTTCCTCTTTCACTCCCCGGCGCAAGCGTTACCACTGCATTCTTTCCACAGGACAATGGGACAAACTGTCTGCGGACTGCTGGATCTCACCCTGGCCCACTGGCCGGAGGTCAAACAAGCCGCCCACAACTTATCTCTCCTCGTAAAAAAGGGGAAATGGATAACTTTTTGCCGCTCCAAGTGGCCTCTTTTTCAGGTTGGCTGGCCACCCGAGGGCTCCTTCAATCCAAACCAGATCCAAGCAGTTAAGGAAGTTATCTTCAGAGAAGGCCCCCAGGGACACCCTGACCAACAAGCTTACATCCTAGTTTGGCAAGATCTCAGTGAAAACCCACCCACTTGGGTAAAACCCTTCTTGGCTCCCCTGCCGACGGGGGGAACTAAGGCGCTCCCCGCCCATGTGCCCCCTGTGGTTTTGCCCGAGTCGCAGGTGACTTGATCAGCTGGGACATGGACCCTCCCCCCAATTATGCCCCGCCGAGGAGGGTCCCTCCACCTCCCCTGGCCGGTCCCCCGCCTCCGTCAGCCCCCCCTCTTCCGGCCTCGCCATCGTCGGATTCTGATGAAGAAGGACCTGCACGAAGAACACGCTCCCGCGACAGAGATGTTGCCATCACCCTGCCCCTCCGGCCCTATGGGCCAGCCATAGATGATGGTTGGGGGGGAGAAATGCCATCTCTCCAATATTGGCCTTTCTCTACCTCCGACCTTTATAATTGGAAAAACAATAATTCTCCTTTCTCCGAGGACCCGTCTAAGTTAACTAATCTTATGGACTCTTTGATGTTTTCTCATCAGCCCACCTGGGATGACTGTCAACAACTCCTAGGTACCCTTTTCACGACAGAAGAACGCGGGCGTATCCTGATTGAGGCGCGCAAGCTCGTTCCAGGGCCCGATGGTCAACCCATGCCGCTGCAGAACCTTATTGATGATCTCTTTCCCTTAAATCGCCCGACTTGGGACCCTAACTCGCCTCAAGGTAGGGAGCATCTGTCCATTTATCGCTGGACTCTAATGGCGGGTCTCCGGGCGGCTGCTCGCCGTCTCACTAATTTGGCTAAGGTAAGAGAGGTCATTCAGGGACCTACAGAGACCCCTGCGGCATTTTTAGAGAGAGTAATGGAGGCTTATCGTAGGTATTCGCCATTTGATCCTCAGAGTGAGCAAATGCAAGGAACGGTGGCTATGACTTTTATCGGGCAGTCGGCCCCTGATATTAGAAAAAAGCTTCAACGTTCTGAAGGATTACCTACTTTTAATCTGCAGGATTTAGTTAAAGAAGCAGAAAAAGTGTATTTTAAGAGGGAGACAGAAGAGGAAAAAGAAATTAAAAAAGAAAAAAGACAAGCTAGAGAGTTTGGAAAGATCTTGGCCACTGTAGTTACTAAGGTAGCTCAGAATAAGGAACAGGAAGATAGGGAAAAACCACGACGTCCCCCCTTAGACCCTGACCAATGTGCATACTGCAAAGAAAAGGGACACCGCATTAGAGAATGTGTCAAATTAATGAAAAAACAAGAAAGAGAAAAATCAAAACTAAAAACTTCCAAACACACTTTGTTAGCCCTAGAAGAAGAAGATGATTAGGGGCGACGGGGTTCGGATCCCCTCCCCGAACTCAGGGTAACTTTCAATGTGGAGGGGACCCCTGTCAACTTTGAAGTGGACACGGGGGCTGTGTATTCTGCTTTGTAAGCACCACTTGGAGCTCTTTCTCATAAGAGGTCTTTGGTTCAGGGGGCCAATGGTAGCAAATATCGAGCATGGACAACTCAGGGAACAGTAAACGTAGGAAAAGGAACTGTACAACATTCCTTCCTAGTGATGCCTGAATGTCCTGCTCCTCTAATGGGCAGAGATTTATTGACTAAACTCCGGGCTAAAATAACGTTTGAACCTACGGGCCCACAGGTTGTTTTTCAAAACCCCTTGGTAGACCAGCCATTGACAACCATGTTAACCTTGTCATTAGAGGATGAATATCGACTCCATGACCAACCCCAGGTGCTTGCCCTAGCCCAAAATTGGATGACTGACTTTCCCGAGGCCTGGGCCGAAACGGCTGGGTTAGGGCTAGCTGCCTTACAACCCCCGGTGGTAATCCCATTAAAGGCCACCGCCAGCCCAGTCCGGGTCAAACAATATCCTATTAATAAAGAAGCCCATCAAGGTATAAAAGTACACATCCAAAGATTCTTGGATTTAGGAGTCTTAAGACCCTGCAAATCCGCCTGGAACACCCCATTGCTGCCCGTTAAAAAGCCAGGCACAAATGACTATCGGCCTGTTCAGGATCTAAGAGAAGTAAATAATAGAGTAGAAGACTTGCACCCCACGGTGCCCAACCCATATAACCTGCTCAGCATGCTCAGCCCCACAAAAACTTGGTATACCGTTTTAGATTTAAAAGATGCTTTCTTCTGCCTGCCTCTTCATAAAGATAGTCAATTGCTATTTGCTTTTGAGTGGACTGATCCCAATGGAGGCACATCAGGACAACTCACTTGGACACGCCTTCCTCAGGGTTTCAAGAACTCTCCGACGATCTTTGACGAGGCACTCCATAGAGACTTGATGGGTTTTCGAACTCATCACCCAGAGGTAACCCTCCTTCAATATGTCGATGACCTCTTACTGGCAGCTGAGATGGAATCAAGCTGCCTGTCTGGGACCAAGGGCCTACTGCGAGAGCTGGGTAAGATGGGATATCGAGCCTCTGCAAAGAAGGCTCAAATCTGTCAAAGGGAAGTCCACTTCCTGGGGTATTTGCTCAAAAATGGTAAGAGATGGCTCATAGACGCCAGAAAACAAACTGTTGCCCAGATTCCCATCCCCAAAAGACGCAAAGAACTACAAGAGTTCCTAGGAACAGCGGGCTTCTGCCGCCTCTGGATCCCAGGATTTGCATCCCTGGCAGCGCCACTCTACCCACTCCTTAAAGAAGGAACTCCTTTTGTGTGGGATAAAAAACAACAATTGGCCTTTGATAATATTAAAAGGGCTTTGCTGTCTGCTCTGGCTTTGGCCTTACCAGATATAGACAAATCCTTCACCCTCTACATAGAGGAAAGAGAAAATGTTGCCCAAGGGGTTCTAACCCAGACATTGGGACCCTGGAAACGACCAGTAGCCTACTTATCAAAAAGACTGGACCCAGTGGCAAGCGGATGGCCCTCCTGTCTAAAAGCCATAGCTGCAGCCGCCCTATTAACCAAAGATGCGGACAAACTGACTCTGGGGCAAAACCTCACTATTGTGGCCCCTCACGCATTAGAGAGCATAATTCGTCAGCCACCCGATAGATGGCTCTCTAATGCTAGGATCACTCATTATCAAAGCCTCTTGCTAAACAAGGACCGAATAACCTTCGGTTCCCCAACCGTTCTCAATCTGGCCACCCTACTCCCCACTACCTCCGCCGACCAAATCCTCCATACTTGCCAAGACATTCTGGCTGAAGAATCTGGGATCCGATGCAATTTGATGGACCAACCTCTTCCAGATGCGGAGGTAACCTGGTACACTGATGGCAGCAGCTACATGTTAAACGGTAAGAGACATGCGGGGGCGGCGGTTGTGTCAAGGGACAAAGTCATTTGGTCCTCCGGACTCAAGGAGAGCACCTCTGCTCAGAGGGCAGAATTGATTGCCCTCACAAAAGCCCTAGAACTGGCTAAGGGCAAAAAGGCGACAATTTATACTGACAGCCGCTATGCCTTTGCCACCGCCCATGTCCATGGAGCCATTTACCAACAAAGAGGGTTACTAACTTCGGCGGGAAAGGAGATCAAAAATAAACAGGAGATACTAAGACTCTTGTCCGCCATCCTGTTACCCCAAAAATTAGCCATTGTACACTGCAATAGCCATCAAAAGGGAGACAACCCGGTGGCAAGAGGAAATAACTTTGCGGACAACACGGCTAAGCAAGCCGCATTGTCGGGGCCTACTGAACTTATTTTAAAAACCCCTGACCCTACAGAGGGAGATTTAGCCAAAGCTGTTCCACCTCCACTCATGAAAGAATCAGACCTTCGAGAATTCTTACAAAAGGCCCATCGCCTAACTCACCTAGGAGCCAAAAAGCTTACACTAGTAGCCAAACAATATGCCAACCAATTCCCGCTGTTCAAAATCTCGGAGTTGGCCAAACAAGTGGCCTCCTCCTGTAAAGCTTGCCAACTGATTAATGCTTACCCCTCTCCCGTGACACAAGGAAAAAGATTACGGGGGACTAAGCCTGGACAATTCTGGGAAGTGGATTTCACTGAGATTAAGCTTACAAAATGTAGATTCAAATATTAACTAGTGTTCGTAGACACTTTTTCTGGATGGACTGAAGCATTTCCTACGAAGACTGAAACAGCCCAAGTAGTAATAAAAAAATTAATAGAAGAAATATTTCCTCGATTTGGACTGCCTAAGGTAATTGGGTCTGACAATGGGCCGGCGTTCGTGTCCAAGGTAAGTCAGGGAATGGCCAAGATCCTGGGGATAAATTGGAAATTACATTGTGCATATAGACCCCAGAGTTCAGGGCAAGTAGAAAGAATGAATAGGACAATTAAAGAGACCCTAACAAAATTGGCTCTAGAGACCGGTCATAAAGATTGGACCATGCTCCTACCTTTTGCCCTATTTAGAGCTAGAAATACCCCCTATTCTGTATCCCCACACCTAACTCCCTTTGAGATCTTGTTCGGGGCGCCCCCCACCAATACAAGACCTTAACAACTGGCCTTATAATGCTGCCCTGCCTACCCCCCTCGCTGATAGACTCTTGCTTCTTGACCAGGTCCAACGGACGCTGTGGACACAACTCTCCCAGGCTTATCAACCGGGAGACACCCTTGTCCCCCATCCATACCAGGTTGGAGACTGGGTGCTTGTCCGTCGACACCAGGTTGAAACTCTCCAACCACGCTGGAAGGGACCATACCAGGTGCTTTTGACAACCCCCACAGCCGTTAAAGTGGACGGCATTGCTTCTTGGATACACGCTTCACACCTCAAGCCCACAGCTCCTCCGTCGGAGACCGACTCCTGGATCCTCCAAAAGACTCAAGATCCTCTTAAGATCAAGCTTACTCACAAATCATAAGACTGCTCAATGCTTTGCTATCCATTAGCATTTAAAATTACCTTCGCTCTCCTGATTCTAATATTTGCTATAGCCTTTTGGACTGTTTTACATCAACAGCACTGGGAATTCCCCCAAAAAGTTGTTTTCATCCTAACTTACCTGATTACTGTAACCGGATTGAGTGTTCTTAATTGTCTAAGATGTACTGGTTAATACTAAATGGGTTACTGTCCCTCTGTATGGGACATAATATACATCAACCATGGAAATGGACCATTACTCGTATGGAGGACCACAAAGTCCTCGTAGCCTGGGAAGGATCTGGCACACCCAATCTCTCGATCCACCCCTGCTTGTTCCTTCCGCCCCCTTATTCCAACCCAACCCCAGCCACCTGGTGTGCTAGATGACTCTACATGTGCCCTGCATCTAATCCTGGCAAAAGCTACTGCAATAGCCCAGGTCAATATTATTGTGCTTATTGGGGATGTGAAACTCTAGCGACCGGTTGGTCTACAGCCCCAGACCCTTATTTTACCTGGCAATGGAAACAAATGAACATAACTATTATACCACGAGACCCTAATGACCTTGGTTGGACTTTGGGAAGAATGTGGGGCACTAGATTTGATGCCACCTCACATTCTGGAGCCTTTATACTTATCAAGAAAATTGCCATACTACCAAAAGTTGCAATTGGCCCAAATCCAGTCCTAAAGCCCAAGACTCGACCTAAACTCACTCGAGCCCCTAAATTAACCACAACCACCCCACTCCTATGCCCATGAACACTGCCTCATTTAATATGTCCAACTCTGCTATGACATTATCTTCGCAGACTGAGTCTGACTTTACACGTCAGCCAGACCAGCTCCCAACCAGGCAGCCAGCTGAAACAGTAGATAGATTATATAATCTTATATTGGGAGCCTATTCGATGTTAAATTATACCCAGAGTGACCTAACACAATCTTGCTGGCTCTGTTTGTCTGCGGCACCCCCATACTATGAGGGCATTGCAATTAATGGCACTTACCAAAGCCTACAGACAGATGATTCCTGTGATTGGAATGGCAATCACCACCTCACCCTTTCTGAAGTCTCAGGAAAAGGGGTCTGCATAGGAAAACCTCCAGAAAATATAAAACAGCTGTGCCAACAGACTCATAGTGTCTCTACATCAACAGGATATTTACTCCCCCTAGACGGAACCCGCTGGGCCTGTAACACTGGAATCACCCCCTGTATCTCCACCAGGGTGTTTAACAATTGAGCTCACTATTGTGTGATGGTAAAACTGTTCCCCCGGATCATATATCACTCTAGCGAGTCCTTTGAAAAAATCATGGAAAAGACAACAACCAGGTACCAGAGAGAACCCATATCCTTAACCCTAGCTGTCCTAGCTGGCCTGGGAGTCGCCGCCGGTGTAGGTACAGGGACCGCAGCACTCATACATGGAACCAAACAAATACGTCTCATGCAGGCTGCAGTTGACCAAGATATACAGGAAGTAGAAAGGTCCGTAATAGCCCTCCAGACTTCCCTGACCTCCCTATCCGAGGTGGTATTACAAAATAGACGCGGGATAGACCTCCTCTTTATGAAAGAAGGAGGACTATGCGCTGCCCTACAAGAAAAATGTTGCTTTTATGCTGACCACTCAGGAGTAGTCCATGAGTCCATGGCTAAATTAAGAGAACGCTTAAAAGAACGACAGAGACAGAGGGAAAGCCAAAAACCCTATTGGGACATATGGGATGGCGTCCTCCCATACTTGATACCACTGGCGGGCCCCCTTTTAGTAATACTCCTCCTGGTCACTATAGGACCTTGTGTGCTAAATCGAGTAACTACCTTCATTAGGGAACAAATATCAACAGTCAAACTTATGGTCATTAGACAACAATACCAACCCCTCCAACAAGACTCCCATCTTTAAGATTAAAGATCCTCCTCAAGAAAAGGGGGGGGAATGTGAAGTTTGATGTGATAAAGTTTGATGTGATTTGGTGTAAAGTTAAGTTTGCTGTGAAATTCATGTAAAGGTTATACAACTGTAATTCTGATGTGTTAGGCTGAGTTACAAAATGGCTACTATCGCCACAACATCTTTGCTTAAGTTTCTGCTTTTAGTAGATAAGTTTCTATTTCCCCACATCAGGGTAAATTCCTGAAGATCATGTGATTTGGACTGTTGCCCAAGCCCGTGCGCAGGCTGCATTCCCGCGCCCAGGCTCCTTTGTTAGCCTTTTCCAAACTGATTGGTTGCCTGTTTGCTAAACTTCCCTGCCCATAGGTTCCCCTAAGTAACCAATGAATGTACTAGATACCCTTTAACTCCCTGCGATTGGCTTCTGTAAACTTCGCTTGCCTATCCCTCATTACCATACCCAACCCTATAGAAACCCCTTGCTTCTGCCCTTCAGGGTCGCCTCGGCACATTCGCTGGGTGACCCTACGCCGGTGTAGCCCTTCAATAAACCCCGTGCCTTTTGCATAAGAGCCTGTGTGGTTCTTGGAGCGTCTCCCTTCACAGACCCCTCTTCTACGGACTTTACAAAAAAAACCTTTATACCTACTGACTCAGTGATATCGCTTCTGGGACACTATTCTGTGAAAATAAAGGAGAACATGAAAAAAAGAAAAAAAGGCCTTCAATAACACAATCATAATCCCAGCATTGTCCACAGTAATGAAAAACCAGAAGTAACCCCAAGAGCCTGAAGAACGAAGGGAGGGAGCTGCCTTCACAGCCCCGTGATGAGAACCTGGGCCCAGGTGCCACAGGACTGTCCTCTGTGGAAGACCCCTCCAAGTTTCAGGTTGTCTAATATCCCTATTATTTAAAAAAAACATATATGCTTATAAACTTCAAAAATACAGTTTAGAAAAAAAAAATATATATATATATATTTTTATTTTTAATGCGGGTACTGGGAGTCGAACTCAGGACCTTGCGCTTGCCAAGCAGGCGCTTATGCCGCTGAGCTGTATCTCCAGCCCCTAAAAAATATATTTTTTAAAACCTATAGCCCTAACAACCAGAGATAAGCACTAACCACATAAACTGAAGATATCTTTCTATCTGTATATATGCACCCATCTCACGTATTTCTTTTAAAAAACAGAATGACATTGCACATGTCATTTTATAACCTCTTTTGAAATTAACAGTATGGCAACACTTCCAAGCAGTTATACTATCTTCTACAACATTATCTTAGTTCCTGCACAATTAAGAATATACTGAAAGATACACTGAGTTATTTAAACAATTTCCTACTGTGGGACATTAAGATTCCTTCCTCCCTCTCTCCTCCCTCCCCACATTCCTCCAATGGGCCCTCCAGCCATCCCTCGCCTCTTCACCTCCCTCCCTCCCTCTCTTTTTTCCCCCATTCCTTTTTTTTTTTTTTTTTGTGGGTACCAGGGGTCGACCTCAGGACCTCGTGCGCCAGCAGGTGCCCGTGCCGCTGAGCGATATCACCGGCCCTTTATTCGTATGTGGGTTCCAGGAGTCGAACTCGGGCCCTTGCGCTTGCCGGGCAGGCGCATACACCACTGAGCCACCTCACCAGCCCTTTTCCCCCATTCTTATAAATGATGCTGCAAAGAAAATCCTTGTAACTAAATCTTTGTACTCAGTTACAGTAATTTCTGTATAACACATTCTTGTAAATGAAACTCATGGATTAAAGGTTTCTGAAATATGTTGCCAAATTCTCAAGTCTTTATTTATTAAGGTCATTTTCTGCAGTCTTTTGTGGTAATAATTTTAATCAAAATCATTATCATCCTCATGGAAAATGAGAGGGCAGCAGTGCTTGCTTTTATGTGTGCCTTTTTGTGGCCTCAGCTACTGCAGACCTGTGGCAGACACTGTTGTCTGCTTTTCAAAATTCCTTTTGCTGGGCGTGGTGGAGGATGCCTGGGAGGCTGAGTTAGGAGGATTTCTACATGTTTAAGGCCAGCTGGAACTATAAAAGCAAGAGCCTGTCTCAAAAAAAAAAATTCCCTTTCTTTTCCTTTTCTCTTAGCTTAACGGAATCTCAAATTTGTCTGCAGCAGAAAATTTCCTAGGTGATGGGAAATAAGAGCCTGGTCCAAGCCAATCACAGAAACCTCTTTATTTTTGGGAGGAATGGGCTAGGGACCCAGGACTGCAATGAGACCTAAGAAATCTTCCACAGGAGTTTCCAAGGGAAGTGTGTGGTACCACCCTCCTGCCTCCTCCCCTTGCCATGAATGTAGATGTGATGAACAGAGCTTGAGAAGCCCTCTCAGCACCAAGAGAGAAAGGCTAAGGAAAGAAGAGACCAACAAGCAACACACACAACTCTCAGGCCCAAGGTTATGGAGCCAGTGCTGGCAACACCAGCGTCAGGTCTTGTCTTCTGCAAAAGAAAAACCCGGCTTGTTGAAGCACTGTGATAAGTTTTCTGTTACTTGCAGCCAAACACATTCTAACTAAAACATCAAAAGGATGATTAATATCATCTATTCAAAAAATGGATCCTTACATCCAGAGACAGAAAGGTAGGAGGCTGGGCGATGTTCTTCCTACCCTGAGCTAATAGATAGGTGCAAGGGACGGATGTGAGTTGAGATCACTGAAATGGGTAAAAAGATCACAGTGACATGAGAACCCTGAAATGGGTAAAAAGCAAAATCCACATGTGTGGCACAGCATGGAGCACTTAGGACTCCACCCCGGATGGCTCTCTCTTAATGGTAGAATGCATTTCCATGTGCTTTGGCAAATAAGGTGAAGCCCAGCTCAGAACCGTGACCACTTGGGGTCAGGTGTCAGAAAGAATCTAAACTTAATAACCACCCCTTGTGCTCACTTCAGCAGCACATATACTAATAACCACCTCATTCTTTTATTCATTCATTCATTCATTCATTCATTCATTCATTCATTCATTGAGACAGGGTCTCACTAAGTCACTAAGTTGCCCAGGTTGGGTTCAAACTTACAATTCTCCTGCCTCAGCCTCCCAGAGTGCTGGGATTACAGGTACACACCACCACACCTGGCTTCATTCTTGTATTTGGTTCTCCCTCCCTTAGTCTCTTTTTTGAAAGCTCTTCCTTTCATCCAAACATGCAAATCCCTTTTCAACATTTTTCAGTATGCCAAGGTCTTATGTCTTCTCCTGTGGGTGGACAGATGAGGCCCCGTTCACACACAGCTTTGACTATTTTTGGAAAGCCTAGCTAAAGCGTGGAAAGTTTCCCGTGATGCTTTCTGGATGGTGGTTCAGAAGTGGTCCTTATAATGAGGGCTATTAAGAGCAAGGTATCTATTTTCCTTCTGGGGGTTAGAGAGAGAGTGTGCATAGTGTTCCCAAGTGGAAGTGTCCACACCATGGCTCCTTTCTCCAGCCTGAGTGCTCGGTTACCAGTCCCCTCCAGGGCCGTGGCTGGCCACTGGGAAATCAGCACTATCAGCCACGGCTGTCCCTCAGCACACTCCTTGGGAACCCTTCAGACCCACGTTCCTTCGGTGCTAGCTAATTGCCACTTGTCAAGACTGCCAGCCTTACTTCACGGTAATTTATCAGTATGTGGTTAATCATTCACTTCGAAGAGAAGGGGAAAAGTTGATTTGAAATATTGGACAAAGGCAACATCTGAGAGCTTATCTGAGAAGTCTTTGTGATAATGGCAGGTCACAGTCACAGGGTGGAGACTCAAGGCCTGCGGAGCCTGAGACTTGGGAAGATGGGACACTCCTCCTTAATGACAGGACATTTTCTTCTGTCTGGGAAAAATTAGAAGCAGCCGCCCCTGGAACAGCTCAAGGTCTCTTCAGTTCTTGGAGCACAAAGAATTGAACTTTGACAACCTGCTCCAGTTTTTGCTTGAGTTTTCCTTTTGATTCTTTTCATAGAAATTTCCCTGTTCATCCTTCCTAGCTACTGTGATTCCTCCAAAGATGAAGGAATTGTTCCAGGAAGCTGTGAATGACTCAAACCATCCTGGGCATCAGGAAAGAACTTCCAGCCTGGACAGGATCAGCAGCAGGTACTGAGATGGGCCCAGCCAGGACCTGGGAGCTTCCCAGCGGGCTGAAGCTCCCGACGCCATTCCTCTGGGCAGGAACCAGGATGCAGGGGACACTGGGTGTTGGGGGTGCTGCTATCCACCCAGATACCTCTGTGGGAGACAGCCCCCCTTCACACAGAGGTTCCAGCCACTCCCTCCCTCAGCCACCGTCACCCTGGCTTCCACTCTGCACAGATGCTCTCTGTCCTCACAGCACCCATCTCAGCAGAGGGGGTCACTGCCTCTACCCATTGCCATGCCAGAGTCTCTGCCTCCCTCATCTGCTCACCAAGTTCTGCAAATTTGGCTCAATCATTTTAAAATCTCTCCAATTCTGCATCAGCACTACCCTGAACTAAAACAATCTAATCTGACCTGCTGCCAAAAAGAGGGAAAAAAATCTACCTAAAGTGCAAATCTAATCACTTTTCTTCTGGGCTTAAAATCCTCCTCAGGTCAGAGGATAAAGTCCATAAACTCCAGCGTGACCTAGGAAGCCTTCCAATGGTGGCCGCTAGCAGCATCCCCACCCCTAAATCAAAATCAGGGACACTCCGCAACCCACTGCAGCTTCCCTCACATGCCACACAGTGCCACGGCTTTGCTCTGCTACTCTGGTTATCGGGAAGACCATGACAAGGGGAAACTCTCCCTGTGGGCCCAACCCAGACTGTCTCATTGTGCCGTGTGCACAGGAGAGGTGGCCTGGGCTCAGGGTCTATGCTGAGCCCTGGGGAAACAGTGAAGCCAAGCTATGTGGGAGGAGAAACAAAGCTGGACGGCTAGTGATAAAGAGATTGGAGAAACGGCAATGTGAATGAGCCCAGAGGGAACCAGTCATGTTCCACACCGATGCTGGGCAGAAATCGCCATCCTTCACAGCAAAAGAATCTTTCAAACCTGGCACCTACTTCAGGCAGCCTGCTGCTTGCTCAAAAGGCTTACAGCCACACTGGCCAAGGCGCCATACTGCCTTGAAAACACTCCTGCTCTCAGAGCCAGAGCCGCCTGACTGCTGACCACACTGTGTCCAGCTGCCAACACAGCAGACCCCCTCCTGTTGTCTCAGCTCCTAGCGACAGCTGACCACACTGGCCCCTGACCACACTGGTCCCTGCTCCCAGAGGCAACAGTGATTCATCCTCTTCCTACAACCAGCCTGGCTCTGCCAGTGCCCCCACCCATGTGTTTCCTATACCACAGGAGGCTGCTGCAAACAGGAGTTTGCAGAGAACTCACCTCTGCAGATGTAATCAAGCAAAAGCTCAGCTGCTAGAGGATTCTCAGGTCCTCAAAGACCCTCATCAGCCAGAAGCAGCAGACCTTGCAGAGCTCTGCTGAGTTGCTGAGTATCACACTTGCCAGGGCCACAGTACCCAGATTGGGGTAGAGAGGACATCTCCCATCATTACATCTGTCTCAGTCACTTTTCTCATTGTTGGGAGATAATAATACCTGTCATTCACAACTTAAAGGAGCAGAGGCTTATTTTGGCCCATGTTTCAGTCCATAGTTGGCTGACTCTAAGGCAAGATGGCATGGCAGAGGGACGTGGTAGAGGAAAAGGTGCTTACTTCACCACTTCCAGGATGCAGGAAGAATCAAGAGAGGAGCCAGGATACACCTTTCCAGGTCCTACCCACCTCTTCCAAACAGAACAGCAAGTCAGCAATAGCATCCCATAATACAATTACCTTCAAAACATGCACAGCTTTGAGGGTCATTTTAGATCTAAACCACAATATTTTGCCCCTGGTGCCTAAAAAACTCATGCATGTCTCTTTATGAAATGCATTTAGTCCGTCTCTAACAGTTGCCAAAATCCTAACAGTTCCAACACTGCTGAAAAGCCCAAGTCCAAAGTCTACTCTGAGACTCAAAGTAAACTTTTAGCTGTGAGCTCCTGTAAAAATCAGAAAGAAAGTTAAACATTTTCAACATACAATGGCCCAGGTAAAATTTCCCATTCCAAAAGGGAGGAACAAGGAGATAGAAATTGGACTAGACCAAGATGGAAACCAAGCAGGGCAAACATAAATTCTGTAGTTCTACATCCAGCACCCAGGGCAAGTTGTGGTGATGAGACATACTCCAAAGGGCTTGGGTGGCCCTGTCCCTACAGCACTGCTAGTGGCTGCAGCTCTTAAGGCTTCTCTCTTGGGCTGGCTTTGCTCACTTCTTGTGGCTTTCCTCATATGTCCTACATTCCTGGCTTCCCCAATTTCCTGGGGTCTCTACCACCCTTTTGGCTTCATTCTTACAGCTTCACACACTGTGCTCTCAAAGGCACACTGCCTTGCCTCAGAGACCTTCTTTTGAAGCTGGGCAGAAGTCTCCCTGACTCCACAACTCTCGCATTCTGCATGCCTGTAAAGCTAGTACCACATGGATGATGCCAAGGTCTGCCACCAGCTCAAGCAGTAGTTGGGCACCTTTGAATCACAGGCTGCAGTGGCCTCTGAGTGCTTGGATGGCTGAGCACTGTAAAACAAATCTTGCAAACCAATGCCCTAGGTGGCCCTTATGGAGTATGGTATCCTGGGTTCTCTTCTCAAATGAAAGCTTTACAGCCTTGCACCCTTGAGCATTCAATGGGTGGAGTCTTGCTGATTCCTTGGATGCCCTAAAGGTAACATTTTTATTGTCCTGCTCTAATGTAATGGACATTTCTATTGTCCCAGCTTGGGCTTCTTTTTAATGCTAATCTTTTCAGCAATCAAGATCTTCTTGGCCAAAACTCTGCAGGCCCTTCCTTTCTGGGGAAACTGAAAACTTTTCAAATGTTTTATGTTCCTGATGTTCAGTATAAACCTGGCTAAAAGCATCATGCAGTATCCATACTACAGATTGAACATTGGGCTGCTTTAAAATTTCCTCTGCCAGAATAATTAGTATGCTGTCCTTAATCTCAGTCTCCTGCAAAGTCTCAAGACATGAGCGAAATGTAGACAATGTTCTGCCAGAGCATAACACACATGGTCTTAAATCCCACTGCAATAGAGTTCTTGTTCCCAACTGAAACCGCCTGAACCTAGTCTTTACTGTCCGCCTTTTTAATCAGCATTCTGGTTTTCTGAGCTCTGACCAGAATCTCCCATTGAACTTAGCATATAGTATTCTAGGACTTCTCTAGGTGGCATCTCCAAACCTTTCCTAACTCTTCCCATAAACCAGTTCCAAAGGCTCCTGAACCACATTGTTAGGTAGTCACAGCAACAACCACACTTCTCTAGTACCAAAATCTGTCTTACTCACTTTCTTTGTCACTGGGACAAAATATCTGGCACATGCCACTTAAAGGAAGAGAAGTGTTTATTTTGGTTCACATTTCAGTCTATAGTTGTCTGGCTCCAAAGGCAAGAAAGCATGGCAGAGGCACATGGTGAGAGGAAAAGCCACTCAACTCATGGTGGCCAGGAAGAAGCAAGAGTCAAGTTAGAAGCTGGGAAGGGAGATACACCCTTCCAGGTTATGCTTACAGGGACCTACCTTTTCTGATTAAGCCTTATTTCCTACCACCAAGTCAGCTATAGCACCCACATAATCCAATAACCTTCTAAACACATGAAGCTCTAGAGAGCACTTCACTATTTTCTTTCTTTCTTTTTTCTGGGGGCCATTTTAGAGTTAAACAATAACAATACTCAATGACTTACCCTCACACTTTTGCTTCCTGCCCTGTATTCTGAGACATAGAGATCTGGGAATTTTAGCAGCCAGGAAAGTGGACAGCATGGCAGAGGATGCTCAGAGTGCTACCAGGCCAGGGTGAGCTTCCCGACTTCCAAGGGAATAGTCCTCATGGAAGTACCTAGGATGCAGAGAAGGACCTGTGGGGTCCCCACCAGGCAATTCATCTGTGACTGGGTATTCTGCCAGAGCATAACACACATGGTCTTAAGGCCCACTGCAATGGAGTTCTTGTTCCCAAATGAAAACACCTGAGCCTGGTCTTTATTGTGTGCCTTTTTAATCAGCATTCTGGTTTTCTGAGCTCTGACCAGCCCTGACAAGGATAGGGTATGGGGCGGCTGATAAGTGTGCATGTGTGTGTGTATGTACATACACATGTGTATTCTCTGGACAAGTGGAAGGTACAGACCAGCAGGCCCCTGTCAGATGGCTTCCTGACTCACCTAAGTCCTTCATCTGTGAAAGCTGTCCTTAGTACACACAGGGAACCAAGCAGGTGCGTCTGTAGCAGGCAACTCTGTTAACTCCTTGGAATCTGGGATTCTGTAAAGGGCCTCAAGAACAGGGACCACATCTCTGACCCAAAGGACCACAGTGTCGGCTGAGCAGGAAGGCAGTGTACACTTGCCCAGGAGTCCAGGCAGCCCTTCCGGACTTCTGAGCTTTCCCAAGGCATGGACTTTCAACCCTTCCTGAGGTTCTCTGAGAAACTGACATTCTCCCAATAAATCCCTGTGTCATGTCAACTAATCATTACTATTTCCACCCCAAATGGTCTTCCTACCTACCCAGAGCTCCTCTAGCAACCTAAAAGGAAACTTACTCTACTAAAATAGGCTTCCAACTCCTTCAAATGGCTGCATGAGGCTGCTCAGAAGCGGTTTGTTCCCTCAATTTCCCCAAGTCTGTGGTCGGCCACATTCTGCCCTTCAGTGCCCTTCTAGCCACCCACAGGTGTCTAGACAATTGGAGAAGCAAATCAAAGCTGTGAATCCTCTCCCTACAAATAAAGCAACACACACCATACGTCCCAACCCAACTGTGTGGCATTCAAGGGATGTAGGAACTCCAAGTTAAGAACTCTTAGTATCACCTGACTCCTACTCTCCGAGGGCTGCAGAGAGTCACTGGCATCAATGGCTGTCAAAGACAAACTGTGCCATCCTTTAAAAGACATAACAAGCTTACTTCACCAAGATGCACTGTGGCTGGATCAGGAGTACTAAGGTAAGAACACTCCAACAACTCTTTTCTCACAGGGATCCTAAAAAGCTAGTCAGCCCCTCCAAGTGTACCCTGACCTGCTGGGCCCAGGGAGCAGGGGCTGATACCCGATAAGGGCCACACTGGGCTTGCTGCTTCCCCATGCTTCAGCCTCAGGTCCAAAGCAGCATCTGAGAGATGAATTTCTCTTCCCCACCCAGCTGCACCAAGGAACCTGGTGTTGTGGAAAGGCACCTGCTCTGGCAGCCCTGCGATGCCAGAGGGTGAAATAGGAGCTGAAAAGGAATCTTGCTCACCAAAAGCAGCACTCCATCCCTCTCAGGCAATTCTGAACGAGGGTGGCATCTAGTGTGGTGCCAACCACACTGTGAAGAGGACTACGTACCTTCGTCAGCTGCTGCTCAGAGGAAAACCCCAGACCAAACACCGTGTTGGCTCTGCTGTCGGCCCACTGCCCAAACTTCTGCGACGTTTTGGTGAAGGTCATATTTGGTGTGATTGTGCTGTTTATGATCACCTGGAAGAAAACAGCCCGGAGCAGAAATGTGAACACTGAGTTGGGCACCACTGTCACTCCTCAGAACATCTCCTGCCGGCAAAGCCAGCACTTATAGCCCACTTCCTCTGCCAGTCACAGTGGGTCACAAGTTCTCCTGATGCGTCCCGTGCTGAGTTACATGCACACCATGGCTAAGGGCAATTTCAGGCAGTTAGCAGTCAGTCAGTCTAAAATAGGTAAGAGAAAGTCTCCCCTGAGCAGAGTACTTCCCAAAATGGCCATTCAGTGCCCCAAAGCTGCTATGCATCAGGACACCCTCATGGCCAGTTGCACCACCTGTTCTCAGAAGAACTGCATCCCGCAGCTTTTCCCATCATCACAGCTCCAGTGTCCAGCTCAACCATTTAGAGTCTCTATCAGCAGTGTGCGCCACTGCTTCTCAACAGGAAGAAGAAGGTACTCTAATTAGGATAATCTGTCCAAGGTTGACTTATAAAGAGACAAATCATATGGTGCAAGCAAGGTAAGGACCCTACAAGGCCGTGATGGCAAACCTTTTCGAGACAAGAGCCCAAACTGTTGGCACTTATTTATCGCAAAGTGTCTACACTACAATCAAACCTAAATACTTAAGTTTTAGTTTAGAAAAAAACAAGTCACACCTTAACATCTTTTGTCTTAAAAGAAAAACAAATAACTCATGTGCCATATGTTTGCCACCACTGCTATAAGGGATATTCACTGTCACCACTCCTTGGCCTTGAAGGAAGATGGGACAGAGAGACTCCAGATCCTGAAAGGAGAGGTGACCCTCAGTTGAGACACAGGTAGCACATGTGACCCACAGGAGGGGGAGGGAGGGAACAAATACCTTCTCCTCTGTCCCTCTCTGAGCCCTTTTCCACTGGCCAAAGCCAACGAGAAGCCAGAGGACCTGGGAACCCACTGACGTCACTACAGGTCAGCTTCTTGAGTACAAGGATGGTATCCTGCCTGCCTGCCTCCCTGCCTTCTTTCCACAAACACTTATGAAGCATTTACTACATGGCGGGCATTCTGCTAACCAAAGAGACAAAGCTACCAAGCACAGTGTGTAAAGAGATCTGGCTGATGCCACCAGACATGATTAAGAGGTACAGGCAGGGGCATGGGGTGTGGAAAATACAGACCTAAACCATGGGCTGGGACAGGGGTGTGCTTCAAAGACCTCAGAGGCTGGTGGGATTCTGGCTCAGGTCAGGCAGGACTGACACGGTAGAAGCAAGGCAGACCTAAGGAAGCCCTGTGGCTGGAAGGTAGGTCAGAATGAATCACATGATCCCAGAGAGCCAACTCTGGTTATCTCGGAATTAATTGGATCCTGGAAGGCCAAGCAATGCCTAGACCCATTCATTTTAAATCTTAATGTTGCCTTCACTGCAAACCTCTGCCGCTGGGTGAGTCGACCTCCCCGCCACCCCTGAAGGACAATGGACAGAGGCTGGGCACAGTAGAGGACACAGCTCTCAGGCTTGCCCTAAACAGGCCATCCCAGCCAGTCAACCCAGAATGAAAGTGACACTGGGTTTTCTTTAGAACCTAGCAGTTTATTTTTTTTGGTTTTTTTGAGGCAAGGTTTTGATATGCAGTTCAGGCTGGCCTTGAACTCACTATGTAGCCCAGCTTGGCCTTGAACTCATAGTGATCCTCCTGCCTCAGTCTCCCAAGTGTTGGGATTATAGGTCTGCACCACTACGCCCAGCAGAACCTAGCAGTTTCCATGGTACTTTTTCATAAAATCTTTTACTTAGAATTCATTTTTACAGAAAGAGAAACTGAGGCTCAACAAGGTCAAGTGACTTGTTCAAGATCATAAAACTAGGAAATGTCTAAAAAGGGTATGATGTGTATATTAACAAAAGAAAAGTTAATTGATTTCAAATGCAAAGTCTATTTATCCTGCTTAGGGGTGCATTTAGCTCCTTCAACATATGAACTCACCATAACTTTTTAGGAAATTCTCAACCACTCTCTCCCTGAAGGCTGCGTCTGCTCCACTCCTCGCTCACCTCTCCTTTTAGGGCTCTAGTTACACATGTGCTAGATCTTCTGAGGGTGCCCAACACCTTTTATTTATTTATTTATTTATTATTATTTTTTTGTGGGTACCGGGGGTCGACCTCAGGACCTCGTGCTTGCCAGGCAGGCACTTATGCTGCTGAGCTATCTCACCGGCCCCCAACATGTTTTATACTCATTAATTATTTTTCCCTGATTCTTGGCTCTCTCTACTTCAGTTCTGGTATTTTTTTACTGATCTGTTTTCCAGTTCAAGAATTTTGGCTATTAATGTAGCCAATCTGCTGCTAAATCTACTGAGTTGTTAATTCCAGATATGCTTTTAACTTCTAGAATATCCATGTGATATTTTAAACATTAAATTCTAAGTCCCTGGGGATATTCTTCCTTTCATCTATTTTATACATTCCCCCTCCACCTCCTCCAATATATCAATCATAATTACTTTAAAATTCATTATGTAAATTCTAACATCTGAATCTGTTTCTATTGCCTAGTTCTTCCCTTCTGAACTCTAGGCATAGGACATTGTCCCTTCGCATGTCTAGTACATTTTATTGCATACTGTCCACCAGAGAAACTTTCTCTTTTTCTCTCCTAGGCAAGGAAGGTGGATAAGAGATCCTCACTTTTCTGGGACAGAGCTGGGTCAGGGCTGGGTTTCAGTTCCAGTAATCGCTGTGTTTAGGGCAGGCCCTTTGGGATTTCAACTGAGAGCCTTACAAATCTTTATCTCCTCTGCCCTAAAAGACTGCAGAGGGCTGGTGAGATGGCTCAGCGGCATAAGCGCCTGCCTGGCAAGCGTGAGGGCCTGAGTTCAACTCCCGGAACCCACATACGAAAAAAGGGCTGGTGATATCGCTCAGCGGCACGGGCACCTGCTGGCGTGCGAGGTCCTGAGGTCGACCCCCGGTACCCACCAAAAAAAAAAAAAAAAAAAAATAAGACTGCAGAGATTCAGTATTGGCCTTGAGAAGTTTTGGGCTTAGTTCTATAGCCTTCCAAATCCTCCTATCTTCAGGATTTAGCAAATCTTGAAGGGGAAACTGGTCAAGTGACTGGAGCCACTCCAATCTCCCACTTTGTCGTTCTAACTACACCTACTGGCTTCTGTTGGCCCACAGCAGCCCTTCCTGGGGACCAAGCCTGGATGTCGGGCCTGTAGCTGCTCTGAGAATGAGTCAGCGGCTGGCAAAGGGGTATGCAGGTGTGAGCATCAATTCCCCACTGTCCCTGAGGCTTTCATGCCTTTATTTTTTTCTTCAGCCCCTGTGGTGCACTTTACTTTCTCTGCACTATAAATGTGAGAATTGTACTCTGCCTCTCAGAAACGCGCAGCCTGATCCTTTACCTTCTGCCATTGACCTGGAATTCAGCAAGTGTCTTGCAGGGAATCTCAGCCATGAGTCTAAAACCCCCCTTTTCTCCAATTTGCCAATTTGGCCCTGTGCCATTGCTAAATGCACTAGTGACGTCTCTTCCCCCCAGCAGCATCTCTCTACTGGAGCTAAGCCCCAGCCTGTAGCATGCACCCAGAATTAGCAGATGATCCCCGGGCAGCACTGCCAATTCACCTCTGAGTGCTCCTCATCTCTCTGGACTTTTAGTCACTCTAGTTCTCATCATTTCTATACCTCTCTGATACCTTTAAATGATATTTATCCCTTTTTTCCTACTTGTCAGAGGGAAGACTGGCCTGGTAGAATCTATACACCTTACTCGGAAGCAAAGTGCTGAATCAGTAGAAGGTGAGAGATGCAACTTACTATGTGCCTCAAATGACATTTCTCTATGTTTATGGGAAGTATGCAATCTTTCCTAAGATTGTTGCTTACTTCAATTAAGCAGCATGCTCAGATATGCTAATCTAGCTAATTGGTATGACCTCAAGCTGCAGCTACTCTCCAAGCCTCTCCCATCTCCCAGTGCTCACTCTAAGCCATGATTCCAGATCTCTAACCACCTGCCTATCTCCTTCTATAGCACGGGGGTGGAGGGCAAGGAGAGCAAATTATGGGCATCAGACCACAGCCCATAACTTACACCCATCAAGCTCACTCTCCCTCATCTTTGTCCCCTTGTCCAAACTCTTGATATGTCTGATATATTTTGCATTTGGTGAGATTACAGTGGTAATAATGGTAATACGCTTTCCACATTACTAGTAAAATTGAGCTTATAACTCAAGTCCATCAAATTTACCCTACCTGGTTCTCTCCAGACTCCCAAGACAAGGGTCCATTCATTCACCCCAACCTATGCTTCCTGCAGTGCCCTGGGTCGCGTGTTTTTGTCCCCAACCCCAAGCTATTCCTCCTACATACAATGTGCACTGTGTGCTCACCACTGCAGGCTCAGTGATATTTTAGACAAAGGGCCTGTGCACTCTGGGGATGCAGTATGCTGGCCTTGCAGGAACTCATTAGAATTCTGCAGTGGGAGCTGTACTGCCCTCCTCGTTCCCTGTCAGCCTGCGCTGTTGGGGAATTGCTTCAATGCTGGCTTGGTACAGCTACCACTCCCTGTCACCAGCATCAAGGTGCCTGGGCATTTGCCAAACACAACCTACAGGACCCCACAAGCTACAAGTGAGCCAGAAGGGAAGAGGACGGAAGCTGGCCCTGGTGCTGTGCTGCTCTTGTAACCCTCAGCCAGTGATGTGGAAGCGGCCTCCCCATTATTACCATTCCGTACTCACCGAAGGTGACACAGGCCAGGTGATACTGAGTCTGGGCAAACGTGGAGTGCTGGTGCCTTTGTGCATTAGTAAAACCACTCAAAAAACATGGCTTACTCAAGTAAAGCTGAACACGTACATTCTTCACGCCCAAGAGTTCCACCCCTCAATACATACAGCCTAGAGAAACTGTTGCATGGGTATATGGAGAAATGTATGAGAACGTTCACAGCACAGTGTCCGCCGCCAGCAGAATGGACAAACTGTGGTATGTGTGGTCATTCAATGAAACGCCGTCCAGCAGAAAAATGGACCAAGGTGATACGCATCAACACGGATAAATCACCACAATGTAATGTTAAATTAGAAACAAATAAGTCACAAAAGAACACATACATGAGAGTCTCCAGTACAATTTTGTTTGTATAAAGATCAAAAACATGCAAAACTAATAATATATTATTCAGGGGAAGAGTCAGCAAACTACAGCCCTCAAGCCAAATCCAGCCTATGGGCTCTTTTTGTAAACAAAATTTTATTGGAACATGGCCATATCTACTCATTTACACATTTCCTACAAAAGAAGAGTAGAATAGCTGCAACTATAGCCAGTTTTAAAAAAATTACTCTCGGGGTCTTAAGAGAAAAAGTTTGCCAACTTCTGTTTTAGGGATACATAAGTGTGTGCCAAAACTATAAAGAAAAGCAAGAAAATGCTTAACCCAGATTTCAAGACTGGTAATCCCCTGAAGGGTGGATGGTGGAGCACACACCTAGGTACTTAGGGAGAGGCCCATAAAGGGACCTCTGAAGTACTGATGACCCCCACCTGACAACGGTTCCACTTGAGATTCTTCAGCTTTACGATGGTGTGAAAGTGACTCACATTCAGTAGGAACTACACTTCCAATTTTGCTTTTTGGTCTTTCCTTGAGCTAGTGATGTGCACTATGGCCCTCTCACACGATGTTGGGCAGCAACAGCACCCTAGCTCCCGCTGTGCCCCGTGATCACAACATGAGCTCTACAGTGCACTCTGGCTTAGCAGAGCTGCAGCACGTTTCATCTTCAGCACATTTTGTGTATTTAAGACATTGCTGAATTATGATATATTCAACTCATGATGGTTTCACCAGGTTGTAGCTGTATTGTTGAGTCCAGGAGCTTCTGCAGTGGCAAAGGACATGCTTCTGCAACTGAGTGAGGGCCACATGAGGGTTCACTTTATTACTAGACATTAAACAGTACCTAAGAACAGCTTAAAATAAAGTTCACAATCCTGTCACACAGTTCTCAGGGAGGCTTATCTTCAGGGTGAGCAATGGCTCATGAAAAGAGCGGGCAGTGCCCCTCCTGTACACGGAGACACTGGAAAATCACTGCACAGAGGAAGTGGCTGGACCTGCAAGGGCTCACGCAGACTGTGGGTGAGCAGGGCAGGGTCACAGGAGTGGAGGACATCATGCATCGGAAGGATGACTTCAGGCAGAGAAGCAGGTGAAGGAGCACAGAGGCTGGACAGAGCTAGGAGGGAAGGAGGCAGAATGCAGTCTGGGAGCCATGGGCTTGAGTGGAGACTAAGGGCGCAGGTGAGTGCTGAGGCAGCAGGGGACTCAGCTCTGCTGGGAACTGTGCCTCCTGGGAGTCTTGGAAGCCCTGAAGCCCTGGGGGCAAGGGGCATCCTGACACAGGTGTTAACATGGACTCCCAACTTCTGCATACGCCTTCCATTCTTGTGAATTATCTCTGAAACTTCCATAGGGAAAGAAGATGCCCTGGTAAAAGACCCAGTTCCTGCACATCGCTGGAACCACGTTTTCATAAAATGTTTCACACAATATCTGTCACCAAGAGTTATGTGGAAGATGCAAAAAGCTAAGCTCCCCTAGTCTCTGGTCATATCTGCTCTGGGCTTGGGCAGAAGCTGCTCATGAAAGAGGCAGCTAGGACACAGGATTCATCTTCATGGAGCACTTTTCTCAGTCCAGGGAGTTGGAAACTGGAAGTTTAGAAGTTTTCCACACGGGGCTAGGATTGAGTTAGTGCAATTAAAGGCTGCTGCCTGATTCTGAGGTAGTTATTAATAGAATCTGTTTTTTAACCACAGAGAGGGAAGAAAAGAAACCGACATTCATGCAAACCTACTGTGTGGTGGAAACCTTCCACATGCTCATTCCCTTAACAGCAGGTGCTCTACACTTATTCAAAACAGGAAACTACAAAGATAGGTGGAAGAGGTGACCATGAATGTGTTCCTGAAAGCAATTTTACATTCTCAGAAGTAAAATACCAAACAAGCCAGCGTTTTGGTATGTTTATAGCTTCCAAACTGTCACGATTAGGCAGTACTTGCAACCCAGCGGGCATTGCTAAATATTTGTAGAACAGACGACCTCTAAGGTCTCTTCCAATAGAGTTTTTTCTGTGATCCTATAAATAACTGAGAACCAAGGGCAGCAGAGTCATCCAGAGCACCCGGGAGAAGCACCTGCTTCAGGCAAGTCTTGTCCACAGGCACAGGCAGTTTGTCATAAGGAAGGCAGTGATTAACTTGCACAATAAAGAGTGCCAACAGCACAATGAAATCAAATGCTGCAATGGCTCAATTAACAAATGCTCTGGAAATGGAATTTCTTTATGATGGAGTTGGCCGTTCTGCCCCCAAACTCCCCATTAATCACATGGCTGTTGCTGTGTGCTGCCTGGATCACACAGCTAACCCTAGTCCATTCTAAGGTTTCAGTCCTTGGTTTCCCCTTGGCAGGAGCAGGTGAAGGAGCACAGAGGCTGGGACAGAGATGGGAGAGAGGGAGGATGGAGGCTGGGAGCCAAGGACTTGAGCGGAGACTGAGGACACAGGTAACCTGGCCCTGCCCCTGCCCACTGTCCTGCTCTACACACGGCACAGCTGGTGTAGGCTTGGAGAGGAGGCGGCCAAGCCTGACTTCATCACCTGTTCACTCCCGTTCCTGTCTGTGTTGCTCACTTGGCTTGGTGCTGAGGCTCCAATGATGAGCCAGGCATAGTCCCACCCATCCTCAAAGAGCTCTCAGTCCACTGACAGTACACCCTCCCAGAGATGGATCCACATAAGCCCTAGAACTTGGGTGATGCTGAGCATTTACATCTGCTCATGTCTTTAGGCAGCAGCTGGAACTGACACACCCAGTACTGTCCCTGAAAAAAGAGACCTTTAGTGCTTCAAAGAACAAGTCTGAATACAAAGTCTTCCTATGGTGAGCAGCACCAACTGCTCTCAGCAGTAAGGGAGGCCTTCTACACACCCCTCCTCAAGTAGAGCATGACAAATGCTTGGACAGGGAAGAGGACCTCACACAGTGTGCCTGCTGTGGAATGACAGCTGCTAACTCTTCCCTCCTGGGGACCTGTGCTCTCCTGGCTCCCCTCAGTTCACACTGCAGCTGGTCAGGTGTGACCACCAGGTCCTTCCATAACAGCAACTAGTTGCCGAAGCATGTCTACTCCATTTGAGAAGGGCAGAGGCTTCCTCTTCCAGACAGCTAGTCCAGAAGAGCCAAGCAGCAGCCTGTGGTCATGTATCTGATGCAGCTAAGCCAACAGGAAGAGGCAGGACCCAGTCTCCAGATCTGCCCGAGGTCACAGAGATGTAGTCTACAGGCTCAGACATGGCCTCAAAGGCTAAACTGGCATCTCAGTTTGGATAATCATTTGGGATCAAAGGCCTAAAAGGAAGTAGAGTTGTCAGAACATGGTGCAACATGATGACGGAGAACCATACTTCCCCAGCCCAAGGGTATCCATGCTCAAGTGGTCAGCCTATGACAGCATTCTCTAGGCACTTAACTGAGACCTAGGACATGTGGCTGGGCAGGGAGTGGGGACCTAGGCCTGGCAGGGCGGGCAGTGAAGATGGAACCAAGACAGACTCTCGGGAAAAAGGACAGAAGAATCACACTGACTGAACAGAGATGGAGCAGGGTGGGTGAAGACACTGGGGCCAGTGTGGAGGGCAGAAGTTAGTGCCACACACTGCCCCTTATTCCAGTCCACAGGAACGGGGAGGTGCTCCACCCAGAGTATTCAGAGAGGGTGGGATCTAGGGCTGGGGTATGGGGGCCGCACCACTGAGGGCAAGCTGCAGGGCACCGGGCCATAGCAGCAGCTGGCAGCACTTGCGAGTTTTCTCCACAGCCACTGGACTGCAGGACAGCTGGAGGCACGGGACCTGGTCTAGGTCTGGCCTGATGGTTTGACTTCTGCTACTCACTGGGTCAAGAATGGGTCGAGCAGGGCTACATGGTGCTAGGACCACCACCAGTACTCTGCATTCTGGTTTTCCAGGCAGGAGACTGCCAATCCCCAAGTGCCAGTGAGAGCATTTAGATGACTAAGTCCACCTCCACCTGCCCACATGTGCCCCAGGGCCCTATGCTCCCTTTGCAGAACAAGGCTCCATCCCTGTCCCCTGGTGAAGCTGGAACTCTGGGGAGGCTCCAGGGACACCAGGTGGCCAGGCACCATGGCAGGTGGGTATGGAGGCCTGACATTCTATGGCTCAGCCTCTGAAATTCAGTGCTGCCCCATGGCATAGGCTTCTGATTCCCACTTTTTAATTTGGTGGATCCCCCACACTGGGCCTGAGTCAGCCCTACTCTGCAGCCAGGGTGTCAGCCCTCCCTCCTACACCCATCTAATTTTTCCCAGCCATCTTTCTCGGCTGGAACTCCACCACACTGTCACAATCGTCAGGAACTGTACAGCCATAATGATGCGGTGGCTGACATGCTGACAAGTTACTAAAAGCCTGGCTAAAAGGATGGAGGCACCAGCTCTGAGAAAGTTGTTTTTGTCTAGAGTTAAGCCCAATATATCCTTGGATAACTCAATTGACAAAAGTGCAAACCCATCTAAGGATGGCAGATAAACTGACAGACTCTACAGATAAAAGAAAGAAGGTCAGCTCAGCTCCCATCTCTGTCAGAAGAACATCCTGGGAAAAGCCCAGGCAATTAAGGCTCAGAAGCACAGAGAGAAACAGTAATTATAGTTGTGGCATTACCATGTCTCCCAGAAGTAAAAAGTATTAAAATTTGTTTTAAAAAATTGAGACACATTTCAGATATTCACTTGTCAAAAATGAGGTGCCTACATACTATGTGTCAAGCACTTTTGCTGCCTTGCTACTCATCTGCCCCCCCATGCACTACTCCCCTCTCCCACTTGTATGGAAAAGACAGGCCTTTAGCCTCTTAAGATGTTCACCACAGCAGCTGCTGCTGTCGTCACACACTATCTATATGACACATGTCTACCAGCCAGGGAGTGGCCTGCTCCAGCCCAACAATCCAGGACCTGGTATCCACGGAACAGGAACCAGCACCAGCCTGCCCAAGCCCCTCAGCACTGCGAACCTGGCCAGGCCACTGGCTCTCCCTAGACCTCAGCTCTGAGATGGGGATTTCTGGGCTCCTTTCCTGAGTAGGAGGAAGGGCTATGGCACTTGGAAGAAAGACAAAAGGGATCACGGACCCAAGATGCCTTTATCTGTAGTCACCATGGTGCTGAGATCACAAAGGAGGCACCTGGAGGACAGGACCTGGGCTGAAAGGAAAATCTGATTCACCCCATCAGATCAGGAGGCATCAGCGGCCTCTCATCCCTTACCCAGCAGATCTTCCAGTGGAGGCTTCCCTATGCTTTCCATTTTGTGAAACAGGGGAGAAGCTGACACCCGAGCCCCACTCTACTGCCCAGGTCTCATCTTGCCCACTTCCTATTGCCTAGGAAACCTGACCTAGAGCAGAAGTCAGGAGAGATGAGGTAGGAGATGAGGAGGCCAGCCAGGAGGCTACTTCAAGAGTCTAAGCAAGACTGCACCAGGACAAAAGTTAAGAGCTTAAAACTCAACTGACAGCATACATGTGAGACACTTCAAAGGCAGAGTGGATTGACAAGAAGGAATGACTTTTGTTTTGTTTTGTTTTGTTTTGTTTTGGGGGCCAAATAATTGGGAGATAAAAACAGAGGGCTGGTTTACAGGATAAACAGGGGAATTCAGCTGCAGGCACAGTGAATTTTAGATGGTAACATGTGTAAATGTCCAGCAGAATGAACACAGACGAAAGACAAAAAGCAGGTTTATTATTTTTAGAAAAAGACTTGGTGGTCCTACTGGCATCCCTTCATTCTGCTCCCATAAAAATTGGCAAAAATATGGAGAAACACAGCACAATAATAAAAGTACTAGGAAAAAAATATTTCAAGAAATACTCCAAAGCCATTTAATAAAATTCGACTCCTGTGTCTAATTAAACACCAGGACGAGCCTAGATATAATATCCACTGCCGGCAAGGGTGCAATAAACTGGCGTTCTCATACATGCCGGAAGAAAGAGCCCTTCTGAAAGCAATTTGGCAATATGATCCAAGACCGTAAAGCATTAATATCATGACCTACAGTATTACTTCTAGGAATCTGTTCTGAGGAAATACTCAAAAGCAAGAAATAGGTATGGGACAGACAACTGAGGCCATTTGGTCCACTAAAATGCTCATTATCTATAGTAGCAAAAACCTGGAAGCCACTTAAACATCCAATCATAGGCGAGAAATTAAAGAGTATTATAAACCCTTGATAGAATCACTATGCAGACATTAAAATATTAGTTATGAAGATAATGTGGTAACAGGAAAATCTGCTTTTTACTTATCTGCCATAATTTCAAGTAGAAAGGAAGAGCAGAATAAGCCAGGTATGGTGGGCAACACCTCTAATTCTAGCACTTGGGAGGGCTGAGAAGTAGCAGGATTGCAAGTTTGAAGCCAGCCAGAGACTTTTTTCTCCAAAAAAGAAAAGAAAAAGCAGGATATGTGATTATATTATATAGACATTATAATTATAATTACAACTTCTCTGTTAAGATGGCAGGATTTTGGGGTACAACTTTTTCCCTCCACTTTTCAAATACATTGCTTTAGGCGAAAAATAAGTGAGAATGTTAAAAGTCAATTTGCAGGGTGGTACCTTGGCTCCATCCACACTGATGATCCGGTAGCTGTTCCTCGTGACATCGTAGAAGTAGGAAACGGTGACGGCCTGCTTGCTCGCAGGCACCCAGTTCTTCTTGGTGTTGGGGTCGATCTGGAAGACGTGCGCTCGGGTGGTGAAGATGGGCTGCTCTCTGCAACAGAAACGGTGCGCATGTGAGCGGACAGGACATGACTTTATGTACAGCTTATGATTTCTAGGCCACCCAAAAGATTTTAAATAGCTTATCAGGAAAGATACATATGCAGGAGCCCACTTAAAATAAGAAAAGGGGAAAGAGAGAAAGAGACACCAGTGTGTAGTTGTAGCAACTCACATTCCATTTAGTTGTCACCACCTGAGGCTGCAGGGCAATGGGCCTAATGAGCAATTTGCTTAAAATACAACTCCTTTTCTGAGAGTTTTTGCACACCTGTCATGTGTCCTATTCTTCTCCTTGCATCCTGCTGGTATTCTTAGGACTTTGGAATCAATTCATTTTAGGATTCTGCAACAAATTTATTTTGGGAGATTCTGCAACAATTTTAGGGTTTTACAATCCATTTGCAGCACAATGTTATACTTCTATAATCAATGTGGGGAGCAGTATGGAGATAAATCAGTATGGAGAGCCCTCAAAAAATGAATAATAGAAATTCTACTTGATCCAGCTATCCCTCTTCCAGGTATCTTCCTAAAAGAGTTGAAGTCATGATATTACAGTGATATTTGCATACCCATGTTTACAGCAGCACAACTCATAATAGCTAACTCATGGAAGTTAGCTGATGGGCCTATATGCCCATCAACAAAAGGATGGATAAAGAAAATGTAGTATATATACACAATTGAGTACTACTGATCCATAAAGAATGATAAATTTGAGTCATGTGGAGGAAAATGGATGGATTTTGAGATACTAAATGAAATAAATCAAATACAAAGGGTTAAACATCACATGGTTTCTCTAACTTGAGATCCAAAATATAAATAACTTAAAGAGTAAAAAAAGGGAGAGATGCTAGGAAACAGGGAGACAGACTCTGTGGAGATGGGAAGAGGATCTGGGGAAAGAACAGGAAAGGGGAGTAAAAATGACCAAGATGTGATATGTGTATGTACCAATTCCCCATGATAAATGTAATTATTAAGTGTCTCAAACATATACTATTAAAATATTACATTTCTATTAGGTACTTCTCCAGTTTACAGCCTCCCCCACCCCAGTACTGGAGATTAAACCCAGGGAACATTGAGCTACATCTCCATCTTTTTTAAATTTTATTTTGAGACAGTGTCTCACTGGGTTTCCCAGACTGGTATTAAACTCACCATCTCTCCTGCCTCGTCCTCCTGATATCTGGGATTATAGTCACATACTACCACACCAGCTCGCAGCAGTTTTTGAATGATGGGATTATTTCATATCTTTATGGGTATCTCATTAGTTTACTTGTGAAACCCTTCAAGGACTTTGCAATTTGACTAACTCGTAAAGTTTTATGTAGACCTCTTATGTAAAAACTCTTTGAGTTTTACGCAGAATTCACCAAATCCATCTATTTGCTACTGTTGCTCTATATTACTGCTGCTGTTTTCATCCCCACAGCTGTAAACTCTTTCTGTTTGCTAAGTAAATTAGCACATTATCTGTGTTTCTTTCTGTTTAGTGGAGAATGAATTAGATCCTGATAATAGGCATTAATAAATAAGGCAAGTGGCCGGTGAGATGGCTCAGCGGCTTAAGCGCCTGCCCGGCAAGCACGAGGGCCCGAGTTCGACTCCCGGAACCCACATACAAAAAAGGGGCCGGTGATATCGCTCAGCGGCACGGGCGCCTCCTGGCGCGCGAGGTCCTGAGGTCGACCCCCCGGTACCTACAAATAAATAAATAAATAAATAAATAAATAAATAAATAAATAAGGCAAGTGAATAAAAACTAACGGATTTCACTGCACCATCGTATTTATGGCATCTACTTTACAAAGTAACAGAATGCAATACAGGCTCATTATAGAATATTATTTAAGAAAGAGGTCTATAGGCAAACTGTCTCAAAAATCTTTATGTGTTCAAATAAGATAAAAATAGAAAAAAGGCACCGATGTATAAAAATCCCCATAATTCATAAAAGGCTATAGATTTAATAAGTACATTTTAGAGATACAAAATTAAATCAAAAGGCTTAAATTTGGCATAATGAATTTAATTTTTTAAATCCAGACAATGTCAAAAGATATGATATGAAAAAAAATCAGACATTCAAATGAATACCAAAAAATCGAAAGGAAAAGTAAATTTTAAGTGCTCTAGTCTCTGGATGAGCTCTAGGCAAAGCAATCCTTTAACCCATCTCAACTGTAGAAGGTTCATTACTGGAAAGAAAGCTCTCAAGGAGAAACTTTTTCCTAGGAAAGCAATTTACCATTTGAGCTTCCTGCCAGGGTTACTGCATAACACCACAATGGCAGTACGCCGTAGAGAAACGCAGAAACCTTCCTCAACCATTTCTCTAAGGGCAAGCTGCTAATGCTACTTTAGTACAGGCATTTCTTTCTTTCTTTCTTTCTTTTTTTTTAATGTGGGTACTGGGAGTTGAACTCAGGACCTCGCACTTGCCAGCAGGCGCTTGTGTCACTGAGCGATATCACCAGCCCTTTTTTTTCCTTTATATGGGTACCGGGAGTTGAACTCAGGACCTCGCGCTTGCCAGGCAGGCGCTTATGCCACTGAGCTATCTCACCGGCCCAGTACAGCCATTTCTAGAAACCAGTGCTCCAAAAGAATCACCAAAGACCAGTATTCCTTCCTCCCTGAAACTTCCCTTCTGGAGCAGGACATGTGATTCCAGGGATGTAGATCATGAGGACATTCCTCTGTCAAGTTCACCCACCCTATCAGTCCTAAACCAACAGTCTTCCAGCTGCTGGGTGGCAGCTGCAGACACGAAAGGCACATTCTCAGTGTAATTCCCCGCATCTGTCATCAAGAGAGGCCGGGAGGTGGTGAGTGTGCACACAGAAGTAGGAGCCTCACCATCAAGTCGCGCAGGGAAGTCTGACGTCCAGACAGCCCAGCTGTGCCACTGTCAACCCGGCACCACATTTTCCTAATCATCTAAGTACAAAGCTGTAAAGAAAAACACTTCCTCACATGGTATTCTCCTGCATATGTAAGAGGATGGAGTGATTTAAAGGGCAGCCACTACAGAAAATTCCCGGTGAACAGAATTATACTAAAACCTGTGCCTTGCTGCCACGCAGACTGAACACAGTTCCCTGGGTCAAAGAGGAGCTTCAGAGCTCTCTCTTGCTCCCCTGGGTGAGGAAGAGCGCTTGGGTCTGGGCTGTAGCATGCTCAGCCAGTGTTTCCTACTCTCCCTGACAGGAATTAGCTGGGCAGTCACTGAAAACAGATGTTCTCCTAGGCCCCCTGGAACCTGGCTCTCCAGGGAAGGGCCTGCGGGATGGGGATTCAGGAGCTCCAGAAGATTTGTATCCTCAAAGAAGCTGGGGGGAGGGATACACTCACATTAGACATGAGAACAATCCTGAAAAATAATGTAAGTGGCCCCTAGAGCCATCTCTTTTCTAGAATGACATAGCAGGACCCCAGAAAGTTCTCCGACGGGGGTAGTGGGACCAAGAACAGGCAAAGGGCAGATTCCTCTGGTTAGGAAGGAGGGCAGAGATGGAGGATAGTTTGTGGTGGCCAAGCAGGGCCATGTGCAAGCACTCTCTGTCCTGGAAGCCTACAGGAGGGAGGAAGTGAGGGAAACAAAGTGGAGACAGATGGAGGGGAGATGGATGGGGAACAAGAGAAGATAGCAGAGCTCACTCACCAGGCACATGAGAAAGTGGCCTGCTCTGTGCTTGGCATGCTTTAGGTCAAGGTGTGCATGCAGACCAGAACAGTTCTGTCTCCCTGTCTACCTTCTCAGCTCTGGGGATGCACTGCAGTCATCTTGGGTTGCTCTCAGTACCCCAACCAGAAATGCAAGGATAGGGGAGCACGGCGGGCCAGCTGAGGACACCCTTGGTCACCACAGCCAGGCCCTCTGCAGGGGGAGTGGCTGCTCACACAGACCAGGGATGGAAGCTGCTGGGGTCACTTGAGCAGGAAGCTGCAGCTCTCCTGAGGCCAAAGACCTGTGTTCTGCAGTCCCAAGCCCTGGGGAAACAGGGGAGGACACTGTAGCAAGTCTGGCAATAGCTTTATGCCTAGGAAACCACCCACAGGACTGGGATTTCCACATGAATAAGCAAATCTGAGGGCAGAGGGAGTTTCTGGCTATTCTTCTGATATTTAAAAAGTCTAATGTTATTTTAAGAGAAGCCAAAAAAATAATAAAAATAAAATAAAAGGCAAGGATGAAAAGAACAGCCAGTAGCTGACATTTACTGAGTGCTTACCATTCTGCAAGGCTTTACACGTGATCTCTCACTTAGGATCACAACAATCCTATGGGGAAGGCGCCCTACGGGTCAGGAGATGGGCTCAGAAAGGCCAGGTAACCAGTTAGTAAACAGGGGATCTGAGATTTGAAGTCAGCTGTAAGTGACATGGAAAGCTTCCCTCTTAACCATGTTTTACTCTCCTCCTAAAACGGGCTTGTCGCAGCTTCTGACATGGCTTCCACTAAATCCCCTCTTCTTGAGTAGGGAACTTACTTTTAAGCGACAGAATATGCCAGAGGTGATAAGCAGTTGTAAGGATGATGAGGTTACACAGAAGTGTGACTTCTGTCTTTCTAGCAGACTCTCAAATGACTCTTCTTGCTGGCCATAATGAAGCAAGCTGGGGAGACCCACCCTGCAGGAAATTGAGAGGGGACTCCAGCCAACAACCTGAGAAGAACTGAGGTCCAACATCCCTGGAGCAACTGAAACTCTGCCAACAGCCAGGTGAGCTCAGGAGCAGATCCTGCCACAGCTGAGCCTTCAGATGAGACTCCGGCCCTGGCTAACACCTTACTATTGGCTTGTATGAAGCCCTGAAGCACAGCACCCAGCTAACTATACCCAGACTCCCAATCACAGAAATATGTTCTGCTTTAAGCTGTTACGTTTGTGACAGTTCACTCCACAGCAGTATGTAATTAATACATGGTCCTTCACAGAAAGTTTAGGACACACCAAGCAGGCTGCGTATACCCTCATTTAATCTTCTAAACAGGGCTGCGAGTGGGCAGCAACACCACACACACAATTGAGGGTCCTAAGGTGATCAGGTGACCTGGACAACAAATCTTGCCTTTGCTCAGGGAAAAATCAGAATACTTTACAAACTCACCGCAAAATTCAGAGAAGCAGACCCCAACTTTAAAGAGTATTTTGCCTCACATGAAAAAGTAAAAGAGCCAGAACTGGGACACAGAAGTCAGTTCCTACACATGTGCAAATCTGTATAAATAGAAAGTCAAGAGAATCAGAACTTTCCAACCCAGGAGGCCATATTTCCTTCCCAGCAGGGAAAAGCAGAAGAGTGTATGTATCAGAGAACAGAAACTACCTTCATATCCAATTTTATCCTCCTTTCTTTGGTCTTCAATGCTCAGGGAGTATATCTGAAATATACTCCCATTCCTTCTGCACTGCTTTAAATAGAAAGCAGATGTTTCCAGATGGCAAAACACTTCTTTAGGCAGACAATATAACCTACTGTTCTCTTGCATAGTCTTTTTAGAGCTGAATAAAACACCAATTGCTGTTCATTGAACACATTTTGGAATCTGACAGTAATTGTCCCCAAGAATAATTAGACACTCTGTGCAACATATGTATGTTTGGAATATGAAAACTACTCAGCAGAGAGACCATTCCTGCTTTGAATGATTTCTGGCTCCATGTGAAATGATTCTGGAAAGAGCTGGCATGACAATTTTTTTTACAGAAAAAAGAAAGAAAAATGTTGTTTTAAACTTGTCATAATCTTTCACTTGCAATGCTCAGCACCAGGCTTTTCTCTGACACAAATCTATAAAAACTCATGATTCTTATTTTTCCTACTTCTGCTTGATTTGAATTATAATACACTATTCAAACATCATTTTACTGCCATTTACACAATATTTCAAAGTCTCATAAGGCGTCACAATTAGTCTTAAGTCTTGAGCCTCTTCAAACAGCATCCACGCAGCACCAAAGGAATGTCCTCCCCAGCCCAGATGGGGAAGGCACACCCCACCCAGCTTCAAAGGCTTCCCAGCTCCTCACCACCTGGCCTCCTTATCAACAGGCTTCTGCTGCTGCGTCTAGCACTCCTGGATCATCTGTCCATGGCAATGCATATGGCTGTAGCTGGGCCTCAAATGTCCTACCCCTCAGCCAGCCAGAGAATTCCTACTCTCATGTCTGCCGCTGTTTTGTTTTTGCAGAGCTAGGGGTTGAACCCAGGGCCTGGTGCATCCTGGGCAGCGCTGTACCACTGCACTACAAACCCAGTACTCTAGCGACACAAGCCCTTACTAAGTACTACCATAAGGAACCAGAACCACGGGCTCCCCTGGTCCCAGCTCAGCAGGACTGAATCCCCACAGCTCACAGAAAGAATTTGGGTAAAAAGAGATGCAGACACTCTCCCATGACAGGGACTTTTTTCAAATCCTCTAATTCATAAGTATATTGGGACTCTATTTCATACAAAATCTATATAATAAGGCTGTTGACATTTGCAGATTCAACTACCTAAAAAATACAGAATACCTAAAAAATCAACTGAAAAAGTGAAAAATCAATAATAAAATTCAGTAAGGTAGCTAGGTATAAAATTATTAATTAAAGAATAAATCAAGTGGCTGTGGTGATGCACACCTGTAATTCCAGCACTCTGGGAGGCTGAAGCAGGAGAATTACAAGTTCAAGCCCAGCCTGAACAACTAAGTGACTCAGTGAGACCCTGCTTCGAAACAAAAAAAATTTTTAAAAGGGCTGGGATGAAGCTGAGTGTAAAGGCCCTGGGTGCAATCCACAGTGCCACTAAATAAATAAATAAAATAGCCTTCCCATATATAAACAACCAGATAGAAATTTTAATAATTCGTAAGAATATCATTTATAGTAGTAACCAAAAGGATACAATTTCTAGGAATTTATTGAAGAAATATGTAAGATCTATATTAAAAACAAAAACTTCCAAAGGCACACAAAAGGAAGCTTTAATAAGACACACCTTGTTCTTAAAGAGAAAGTCAAAATAAAGATGACAATTACTCCTAAATTAATATATAAATTCAACCCAATAAAAGTATCACCAAAATTATATTTAGAACTGGACAGGGTTATTTATGAAGAAAACTCTGTATGTGAGCACAGCCAAGAAAATTCTGAGAAGAGCAGTGAGGAGGTTTAGCTATAATAGAAATTGAAATACGTTGTTAAAAAGTTAATAGCAAATAAAACAAGAGAAGTATTAGCAAGTAAGTAGACACATTAGCAGAACAGAACAAAGTCCAGAAACAGAAGCCTGAGGAAGCAGGTGCATGACACAGGCAGTACTGCCCTTCAGTGGGGATGCGAGAAATTATTCCACAAATCCTGCCACAGTAATGAGCAACTGCAAACCTGCACCTGCGGGACCTCAGCCCGAAGCCTGTCTCCTTGCTGGTGTGGACATCATTAAGTGGATCACAGCTGCTGTATTCTACCGACGTTTTTTCCATCTGCTCTCAAACTGTCCAACTAACCTGATAAATTAGTGATCTCACAGAAGAAATACTTGTCACAAATCCTCCTAGTCCATGAACCAGGGATTTCCCTTTTGGGTCACATTTACACTAGGGAATGGAATGAGGCAAGTGCCCCGATGAAGGGTGACAGGCTTTATTAATGACAGTCCTCATTCCCTGGAGTGCTGAGCTTTTAAGGAGTCTCTGACATGCTGTCCTGCTGGTCCTCTGGTGAAGTGGGTGTGGTTAGCTGCCAGGGCTGCCCCAGAAGGGCCTCAGGTCCATTCTCATGTGTGGTGGGAAAGGCTCTGACTCTGCAGTGGGTGGGGGGGTCCAGAGCAGTGGGTACGGATCTGGACAGTCAGCGGGGGAAGGTGAGGCTGCAGAAGCAAAGCCAGGATGGAAGGCAAATCTGTGCATGGGCGGAAGGAAGTGACGGTGCTCTGTGGAGTGATTATGAGGGGATGCCGGAAGGGGGAGTCTTGACCAGGGACAGGAGAAGAAATAAAACACAACTCACTAGCAAGACTGCAGTGTCACTCTCTGTTCAAATGGCACCCCTCAAACTCTGCACAGAACCCCTCTTCCCCTTCTACATGGGCTAGGTGTGAATGAAAACTACAGTGAATGTTTAAATTTTTAAACAATTACTACAGTAAAAGACACACTGCCATCAACCACCCTCAAAATACTGCCCTTTGCTTCAAACACACGTATCTCATTGTTTCTATCACCCTCTGAAGCAGTTCCAGAGTCCTCTTTCTTGAGTGACTTTAGTTGTGCTGTGTGGCTGCCTTGATGTCCTATATCAGTTCAAAACATTTACCTTTTACAGTCATTTTGACTTTGGGGACGATCCAGAAGTTACACGGTGCCAGATCTAGTGAGTGAGGCAGAGGAGGACTCACCGTCACCCTGCTTCTCTGTTGGATGGCACTTGGCAGCAGCACTCATCTTATTTTTGATCACACCTTGTAAAGACACTAATGAAAGCAGCCCTCCAGAACTGCTTCAGAAAGTGGCAAGAATGATGGGATGAATGTGTTCAAAGCGAGGGGGAGTACCTTGAGGGGGATTAATAGCAGTGTTCTTTTACCGTAATAAGTAAAGCATTCACTGTATATTTTTATCACACTGCGTGCATACCTCTCTCTACCCAGCTCAGAGCCCAGCAAGTTTGCTAGGTTTAGTGAGGAGAGTGGAAGCGGCTGTGCAGGCACAAGAGTTGCTCTCAGAGACCAGCAAGGGTACTGTGTGACTACATGAAGGGGTGGCAGGAGATGAGACTCCAGGGAGGTCATGCCGGACAGCCAAGGGCCTGAGTGTCACGCCAAGGAAATCAGTCTTTATCTTGGGCCAGCATCTCCCCACCATGCTCTGTGGAAAATTTACATCAAAGCTATTTTCACTTCCAAATACATTCCAAAAACATGTATATATAGTTAACTGCATTTAGATAGTTGTTCTCATGAGATTTCACCTTTTAGAAGGGTGTTTCCACCCAAGCCTGCCAGGAAATACCATGGGGTCTGCATGATACACACATATCTGTCACATGAATGACAAACGGGTATGTAGCCTGCATCCGCAAACTACTCAGTGCATGGAAGGACACATTCCACTTGCAACATGCTGTCTATGGAAGGCATCCTGTCTTGGGATTTCAATACATATCCAAGACTTTACTCTGGGGGCCGAGTATATAGCTCAGTGGCACGGCACCTGCCTGCCAAGCACGAGGTCCTGAGTTTGATTCCCGGTTCCCCCCCAAAAAAAACTTCACTCTGTAGATGGCATAATGAACATTTATACTATAAAAACACATTCCACCTGAGTCCATGGTGAACAGAGTACATGTTAAATAAAAAAGCAGAGTTTTATGATTTACATACTGTGAACCCTACAAGCCAAAAAATGATTTTCTAAAAACCAGGTGGTGAGCTGCCGGAGTCACAGCAATTAATGATTTCTGGGACAGCCTAATTCAAGAGAGGACAAAATCTTGCCAAAAGAACAGTTTGTGTTCTTCCTTCTGCTACAACACATCTGTGCACAGGGATTTTCGTATTATACTGCAATGAAACAAAACATAGAAGACTTTATGCCTTACTATATTAGGCTATGAGTCAACAACATAGTTCTAATATTAATCAAATACGATTTTTTAAAAGGACCAGGAAAACAGTGTTCTTGATTTTAAATGTTGAGGGCTTTTGTATTCATCTACAATAAAAATGAAATTATAATAGGTATTTGACTACTGATGTACTTTGTTCTTGATAAACTAAAACTAATTTTCTTTGATATTTTATTCTATTACAGTTAAAAATATTTACATATAAATGTGAATAATCTTGCTGCAATTAATTCACCTGTGAGATCACACCTTGCTACCCACTTTTTACCTAAGAGTATATTAAAGTCTTATGATCTGTTGATCTTCCATTAATATACTAAAATGGGTAAACTATTTCATGGTAAAATAAATTTAGGAAATAGTACTGACTTTTTAGAGAGATAATGGTGGCACTTGATGAGGCTGTGACAATGGTCACTGTGGCAGTTGTTTTGAAGATGGAAGAGGGAAGAAACTGGAAGCTACTAATGAGACACCACACAACCGTCCAGGCATGCAGAGTTGACTGGACAGGAGCTGTGGGGACAGAAAGATGGAAATGGACTCCTGAGATTTCAAAAGTGGTATCAAGAGAATTTCTGGTTTGGGATCCAGGTGATGAAGAGCTTGGAAGTCACCACTCCAGCCTAACAAATAAAAAGATGAAAAAAACAAATGATCAACAGTCCTTCACTGTGACACAGAAGTGAGGTCACAGGGCAAACCACAGACCCTAAAACTGGCCAGACAGACAGGTGGATACAAACCACAACTCACCAGAGCAGAAACCCGTAAGCAGGAACTTCCATGGTTGTTCAGGTCTCTGAGGGAAACCTGAATGTGACTAATTGCTGAAGGCTCAGTGTGGACAAGTCTGAGAGTTAAGACTCCACGGGGACCCAGCCATAGAGATGCCTCCACGCTTTTGTGACTTTTTCTTCCAGAAGCTCTACCACATTCTTACAACAAACATCAAAAAGTCACCATGTGCTTCTAGCAGGTGGAGGGGACAGCAGCCACTGTACAGTATGCCAGAGGACTCTGTTCTTAGGAAGGCCTGCACTTAACAGAGCCTAACGTGCTGGGGTGCTATCAGAGCTTAACACCCCGAGAGATTGGAAGTCTCCAACTCCAGTACCCTCAGCCATCCAGGGGTAAAAGGAAACAGGACACTGGGGAAGTCCACAGCCCAGGGGCACAGGCCACCAAAGACTCTGGGCCCCTTCCTTCCCCATACAGCACTGCTATATTACTAATGGCCTACTTATCCCAGTTTCTTTTACTCTGCACCTCAGGTCCACCTTTCAACAAAAAAATTATGAGGTACTGTATACTATAAATGAAAATTTAAGAAGTTTGAAGAGATTGAACAGCATCAGAACTGGAGTCGTACATAGTAGGAATGCTAGAATTATCAGACCAGAAAGTTTTTAAAACATATGATTAGGGCCGGTGAGATGGTTCAGCGGCATAAGTGCCTGCCCAGCAAGCGCAAGGCCCTGAGTTTGACTCCCGGAACCCACATAAAGGAAAAAAAGGGCCAGTGATATTGCTCAGCGGCACAAGCACTTGCTGGCAAGTGCAAGGTCCTGAGGTCGACTCCCGGTACCCACATTAAAAACAAAACAAAACAAAAAAACCTGTGATTAATATGCTAAAGACTTCCTTTAATGGAAAAAGCATAAAACATTCAATAACAGAATGTAAACAGAAAGATGGAAGTTCTAAAAAAGAATCAAACAGAAATGCTACAGATCAAAAATAGTGTGACAGATATGAGAGTACCTTTGACAGGCTCATTAGTAGACTGGGCAGGGTAGAGCAAAGAACCTCTGATCTTGAGAATATGATAACAGAAACTTGTAAAACCAAAAAGCAAAGAGAAAAGACTGGAGAAAATTCCCAGAATATCCAAGAACTGAGGAAAAACTACAAAAGATACAACATGCATAATGGGAATACCAAAAGAAGAAAAAGAACAGTAGCAACATTTAAAGTAATAATGATGAAATATTTCACAGAAATTAATGTCAGACAGCAAACCACAGATCCAGAAGTCAGGCAAAAGCAAGCAAAGTAAGTTAAATGCTAAGAAGAACTATACCTGTGCATACCACATTCAAACTTCGGAAAATCAAAAAGAAAGAAAAATATCTTGGGAAAAGCCGAAGATACACACCTGCAATGCACACCTGCAATCCAAGCTACTAGGAAGGCTGAGGCGGAAGGATCACAATTTCAAGCCCAGCCTGGATAACTTAGCAAGACCGTGTAATGTAATGTAACGTAACATAACATAACATAACATAACGTAGGTCTGAAGGTGTACTTCAGTGGTAGAATGTTTGCCTAGCATGCATATGGCCCTCGTACAATCTCCAGTACTTCCAAAAAATGCATAAAGGTATGAAGAAAGACATACCTTGCTAACACTAATGAGATAGAAAAAAACAGCTGTATTAAGTTCATACAGAGCAGATTTAAGAACAAGAAAAGGTACCAAGGATAAAGAAGTGCCTTATAAAATGAAAAAGTGGTCAATACCTGAGGACATAAAAAATGTAATGTGTATACACTTTACAACAGTGTTAAAATAATGAGGCAAAAACAATAGAACTGCAAAGAAAAGTAAATGAATCCACTACTATTGTTGGAGACTTCAAGATGTCTCTGTTACAAATGGACAGAACCAGGAAGCAGAAAATCAGTAAGGACATAACTGAACGCAACGTGGCCATCAATCAACTGGATATTATCGATATCTACTGACGACTATGTCCAACAGCTGCAGATCACACATTTAAACCCTCAGGAAACACTCACCAAGTTAAGACCACATTCTGGACTGTAAAATATACCTGAACAAATGTAAAAGAATAGAAATCACACAATGCCTGTTCCCAGAACAACTGGCGTTAATCTAGAAATCAATAAAAGAAAAAAAGTTGCAAAATTCCAAAAATACCTAGGAATTAAACAACATACTTCTAAGCAATACATGAGTGAAAGAAGAAACCTCTAAACCACCCACAGTGGCACTTGTCTATAATCCCAGCACTCTGGGAAGCCAAGGCAGCAGGACTGCAAGTTCAAGGACAGCTGGTGCGATTTAGTCACTTAGGAGACCCTGTATCTAAATAAAAGGGGTGGGGGTGGGGAGTGGGGATGTAGCTCAGTGCAAAGATCCTGGGTTCAGTCCCCAGTACTTCCCCCAAAAAAGTCATCTAATCTTCTACCTTAGGAAACGAGAAAGGAAGAGGAAATTAAATATAAAGTTAAATTAAAGAAAATAAATAATAATTACAGCAGAAATCAGTGGCACTGAACACAAGAAATCGATACAGAAAATCTGGAAGCTGGTTCTTTCAAAAGATCAATAATATCAATAAGCCTTAGCCAGGGTAACTAGAGCGAGAAGGAGGGAGAGGATATTACTAATGTTGTCAGAAATGGAAAAAGGAATATGACTACAGATCCCATCAATTTAACATTATGAAGGACTTTATGGCCATAATTTAGATAACCTAGATGAAACGGACCAATTTTTCCTTAAAAGACATGATGTGCTAAAACTCAGAAGAGGAAACAGACAATATGAATAGGCTTATACCTATTAAAGAGATGTAATCAATAACTGATAATCTTTCAAAAGAGAAATTACACAGGCTCAGAGGGGTTCACTGGTGAATTCTGCTAAACATTTAAGGAAGAAATTATACCAATTCCTTAAAGTCTCTTTCAGAGATGGAAGCAAAAGGAATACTTCTGAACTCATTCTAAAAGGCCAGCATCAGCCTAATACCAAATCCAGACGAAAACATTTCTATAGCCTATATATCTCATGAACATAGATGGAAAATTCAACAAAATATTAGCTAGTCTAATGCAACAATGTAGAAAAAAAATTAGACAACATGTCTTAGTCATTTCACTTGTCACTGGGACAAAATGCCTGACACCCTCAACTTAAAGGAGGTTATTTGGCTCCTGGTGACAGTTCATGGTTGGCTGGCTCCAAGAAGAAATGTCATAGTGGGAGGGCCTGGCAGAGAGGAGCTGCTTGCATCACAGCAATCAGTAAGCAGAAAGAGATGGAAGGAGCTGGGGAGGGAGACGCACCCTTCCAGGTCACACCTCTGCTGACCCACCTGTTCTGACCAGCCCTACCTTCTAACTGCAAGCCAGCTACACCGACCCCACAGTTCAATCACCTTCTAAGAGTCCTGCCTATAAGCCCCTTGTGGGGGACATTCTTAATCTAAAACACAGCATTCTGCCCCTGGCCCCTAAAGGCTCCTGTGAATCTCTTTATGCAAAATGCATAAATCCATCCCCACGAGTCACCAGAGTCACCAAAGTTATAACAGTCCCAGCATCGCTGAAAAGTCCAAATCTAAAGTCTCCTCTGAGACTTACAGCAAGCTCTAAGCTGTGAGCCCCTATAAAAATGAAAAAGAAAGTTTAAAACTTCCAACATAAAATGGCATAGGACCATAGCAAATAGGACCAAAGCAGGAATAGGACCCAACAGGGCAAACATTAAATCAAGTAGCTCTGTGTCCAGCTCCTGGGGCAAGTTGTGGTGAGATCGACCCCAAAGGCTTCAGTGGTCCTGCCCCTATGGCACTGCTAATTGCAGCTCTCAGTTTCTCTCTTTGGATGGCTCTGCTCACTGTCTGTGGCTTTTCTCAGTGAACAGCCCATGTTCCTTGCTTCTCCAACTTCCTGGGGTCTCCAATGCACTTCTGGCTTCATTCTCACAGCTTCACTCTCACACTGTCCTCTCAAAGGCATACTGCTTAACCTCCCAGGCCTTCTTCTGAAATCTTGGTGGAAGCCTCCATGATCCCACAAAATGAATTCTGAATGCCTGTAAAACCAGCACCATGTGGATGATGACAAAGTCTGCCACCAGCTTGAGCAGTAGCTTGGCCCCTTTGGATCATGCCTGTAGAGGCCTGCAAGTGCCTGGGTGGCTGAATTCTGTAAAAGGAATCCCAATTCCAGGGGATGAATTCCCTAGGTGGCGCTTCTCAAGCCAAGTGCCCTGGGGCTCTCTTCTCAAAGCAAAGTTTTCCAGTTTTGCCCCTCTGAGCCTGTGAATGGTCCGGTCTTACTGATTCCTGGGATGTCCTCAAGGCATCCTTCCTATTGTCCTGATGTAAAGCACTTGGCTTCTTTTTAATGCTAATCTTTTCAGCAACCAAGCTGTCCTGGGCCAAAATTTTACAGCCCCAATTTTACAGCACTTACTTTCTGTTGAAATTCAAAATTTTTCAAATCATTCAGCTGTGCTGTTTGCTCTTGATTCTCAATGATCCTAAGGGGCCTGGATTCTCAACTCAGTTTGAGAGTTACCTAGCAGATTAGTAAAGCACACTTAGGAGTGTGTCTGGGTGGGTCATGAAAGTGTGACCATAGGTAACTATATCTGGTCCCTGACCCCTTCTTCTGGTGTTGTTCTGATTGCTGGACACCATGAGCTAAGCTTTGCCACACCCTTCCTCCATGATACTTCTGCCTTGAAGCCAGCCAACTATGGACTGAATCCCCTGAAAGTGTGAGCCAAATTAAATTTCTCTTCCTTTAATTTGCAGTTGTCAGGTATTTTGTCCCAGTGACAGGAAAGCTGACTAACACAGGTATGGTGATGACTTTCCAGATCAACACCAAAGCCACAAGCCATGAAAGAAAATAATTGATAGGCTGGACTTTATTAAAATTAAAACCTTTTTCTTTATAAAGGACAATGCCAACAAAATGAAAAGACAAGCCACAAACTAGGAGAAAATATTTCTAAAACCCACATCCGATAAAGCATTGTGACATACATAGAGAACTCTTAAAAGTCAACAATAAGACAGTAAATGAGTCAATTTAAAAATGGGAGCTGGCTGTGGTGGTGTGGTCCTTTAGTCCTAACTACTTGGAAGGCTGAGGCAGGAGGATGACTTGGGCCCATGAATTTGAGGCTACCCTGGGTAACACAGCAAGACCCTGTCTCAAAAAGAAAAATAAAAAATGGAGAGTGGGGCAAAATACCTGAACAGACACATCACCAAAAAATATATACCCATAGTATTTCAGTCCATTTTGTATTGTTATAACGAAGTACCATAAAATGGGTAATTTTTAAAGAATAGAAATTTATTTCTCAGTACTAGAGGTTGGAAAGTCAGTAATCAAAATAATGGCAGGTTTATTATCTGGTGACGGTCTGCTCTGCTTCCGCAATGGAACCTTTAATGTTGTATCCTCCTGAGGGGCAGAACGGTGTGTTCTCACATGGCAGAAGACAGACGGGCAAAAAGGAGCAAACTTCCTCTGTCAAGCCCTCCCCTCTTTCTCTGAGATAGGGTCCCACTCTGTAGTCCAGGCTAGCCTTGAACTTGCTATGTAGCTGAAGCTGGCTTGGAACTCATGATCCTCCTGCCTCAGTCTCCCAAGTGCTGGGATTATAGGCATGTGTCATGATGCCTGGCTTTGTTAAGCTCTTTTATAAGGATACTGTCTTAGTTACTTTTCTCATTGCTGAGACAAAATACCCAATGCCCAAATTAAAGAGGGAAAGATTTACTTAGCTCACAGTTTGTGGAGGTTTCAGTCCATAATCAGCTGGCTCCAAGGCAGGGTAGCATGGCAGAGGGGCAACCTTGCATGGCAGCAGGAGATACAAAAAGCAACAAGAGCAAAGAGGGGCAAAAGGGAGGAGCAAGCCTCTTTTCCTCTCTTATACTATATGCAGGCTACCACCCTAGGGCAGGTGTAGCACTCACTTCACTAATCCCAGCAACAGATAATGAACCAATTACAAACTCTAGATTCAGCTGCCTCCAAAAAGCTGCACCCTATGACCTCATGAGGCTTTGGGGGGACATCCAGACATGAACCACAACAGGTGCTTATTTCTATTCATGAAGGCAGAGTCCTCAAGATTCAATCATCTCCCAGAGGCCACACACCCCAAATGGTCAACATGACTTTTTGGAAGGGACCAAAACATCTAAACCATTATAGATGGCAAATGCACATATAAAAAGATGTTCAACATCACATGTCATTAGGGAATTGCAAATGAAAACAACAAGATACCACTACACATGCCTATTTGATTGGCCAAAATCCACAATACTAATAACAGCCAAAGCTGATGAGGATGTGGACTAACAGGAACTTTTATCGTTTGCTGATAAAAATGCAAAATAGTATAGTCACTTTGGAAGAAAGCTAGGCACCTTCTTATAAAACTAAACATACTCTTACCATATGATTGGAAACTGTACTCCTTGGTATTTACCCAAATGAATGGAAAACACATGTCCACACAAAAATCAGAAAATGGGGGCTGGTGAGATAGCTCAGTGGCATAAGCGCCTGCCTGGCAAGCGCGAGGTCCTGAGTTCGACTCCCAGTACCCACATAAAGGAAAATAAGGGCCGGTGATATCGCTCCAGCGGCACAAGCACCTGCTGGCAAGCGCGAGGTCCTGAGTTTGACTACCCACATTAAAAAAAAAAAAAAAAAAAATCAGAAAATGGATATTTACAGCAGATGTCCCCCATAGGTGAGTGGGTAAACTACAGGTATATCCCAACAATGGACTGTTTATCAGCACTAAAAATAAATGAGCTATCAAGCCATGAAAAGATATGAAGGAACCTTAAATGTATATTATTAAGTGAAAGGAGCCAGTCTGAAAAAGTGAAATACTGTATTTGTCCACTATGACATTCTGGAAAGGGCAAAACTATGGAGACAGGATAAAGATCAGTGATTTCCAATGGGGAACAGATAATCACCAGGTGCTGGACACATGGAACTTCTTGACAAGAACCACTAGCTGCACAGCACAATCACAGGGCACAGTCTGATAAATAATCATGCCAAAGGGCAGATAATTAAATAGCAGGAAAGGGGAAAAACAAAGAGTGGGAACCAACAACAGGAAAATATCATGACAAGTATAAGTCAATACATATCAGTTTTAACTATCAATGTTAACGGTCTCAATTCACCAATCAAAAGGCACAGACTGGCAAAATGGATCAAGAAGCAAGATCCAACAATATGCTGTATACAAGAAACACATTTAATTCAGAAAGAAATTCATAGACTGAAAGTCAAAGGATGGAAAACAATACTCCATGCAACAGGAACCCAGAAAAAAGCAGGGGTAGCTATTCTTTTTGCAGACAAAGTGAATTTCAAGCCAAGAATGATTCAGAGAGATAAAGATGGTCATTACATCCTTGTAAAGGGAACAATCCAAGAGGAAGAGATAACGATCATAAATATATATGCGTCAAATACCAATGCACCCAACTATATAAAACAAGTACTAAAGGACATGAAAAATCAAATAAGCACTAATACAATTATATTGGGAGATCTCAATACTCCACTGTCACAAAAAGACAGATCAACTAGACAGAAAATCAATAACGAAATAATAGAACTGAACCAAACTTTGGAACAAATGGACTTAGTAGATGTCTACAGAGTGTTCCACCCCACAACATCAGAATACACATTCTTCTCAGCTGCACATGGGACGTTCTCCAAAATAGACCACATACTAGCTCATAAAACCTGCTTAAGTAAATGCAAAGGAATTGAAATTATCCCATGCATATTACCAGACCATAGTGCAATGAAATTGGAAATCAATGGCAAAAGAAATCACAAAAACTCCCTAAACACATGGAAATTAAACAGCACCCTCCTGAACAACCAATGGGTCACAGATGAAATTAAAGAAGAAATTAGACAATTTCTACAACTGAATGAAAATGACAGTACAACATACCGGAACTTATGGGATACAATGAAAGCAGTCCTAAGAGGGAAATTTATAGCATTAAATACTTATATTAGGAAAATAGAGCAAGCGCAAATAAACAACTTAATGGCGAACCTCGAACCTCTAGAAAAAGAAGAGCAGGTTAAGCCAAAAGCCCGTACAAGGGAGGAAATTATAAAGATCAGAGCAGAAATTAATGTATTGAAGACTAAAAAAACAATACAAAGAATCAATGAAGCAAAAAGTTGGTTCTTTGAAAGAATAAATAAGATTGACAAACCCTTATCCAACCTTATTAAAAAAAGAAAAGAAAAGACTCAAATCCATGCAATTGAAAATGAAAAGGGTGATATCACGACGGACCCTGCAGAAATCCAGAAGATCATCTATACCTATTTTAAAAATCTATATTCTACTAAGATGGAAAATGCAGAAGAAATGGACAGATTCCTAGATTCATATGAATTACCAAAGCTGAATCAAGAAGATTTAAAAATCCTAAATAAACCAATATCAACCAATGAAATTGAAGATGTAATTAAAAACCTCCCAACAAAGAAAAGCCCAGGCCCTGATGGATTCACTGCCGAATTCTACAAGAAATTTAGAGAAGACCTAACGCCACTACTTCTCAAACTTTTTAATGAAATTGAAAGGGAAGCAATACTCCCAAATTCATTCCTGGAAGCAAGCATTACCCTGATACCAAAACCAGAGAAGGACCCAACTAAGAAAGAGAACTACAGGCCAATCTCCCTAATGAACATAGATGCAAAAATCCTTAATAAGATACTGGCAAACAGGGCCGGTGAGATGGCTCAGCGGCTTAAGCGCCTGCCCGGCAAGCGCGAGGGACCGAGTTCGACTCCCGGAACCCACATACGATAAAGGGGCCGGTAATATCACTCAGCGGCACGGGCGCCTGCTGGCGCGCGAGGTCCTGAGGTCGACCCCCCGGTACCTACAAAAAAAAAAAAGATACTGGCAAACAGAATCCAACAAATCATCAAGAAGATTATACACCATGACCAAGTTGGATTCATCCCTGGGATGCAGGGATGGTTCAACATACGTAAATCAATAAATGTAATACACCATATTAACAGAACCAAAGACAAAAATCACATGATCATCTCAATAGATGCAGAAAAAGCTTTTGACAAAGTCCAGCACCTTTTCATGATAAAAACCCTACAGAAAATTGGAATAGAGGGTCTTTATCTCAACCTGGTAAAAGCTATCTATGACAAAACAACAGCCAATATTATACTAAATGGCCAAAAACTGAAAGCCTTCCTTCTAAAATCAGGAACAACACAAGGATGTCCACTGTCCCCACTCTTATTCAACATAGTTCTGGAAACTTTAGCCAGAGCAATTAGACAAGAGAAAGAAATAAAGGGAATAATGATTGGAAAGGAAGAAGTTAAATTATCATTATTTGCAGATGACATGATACTCTACACAGAAGACCCCAAAAACTCCACTAAAAAACTGCTAGATTTAATAAGCAAATTCAGTAGTGTAGCTGGATACAAAGTCAATACTCAAAAGTCAATAGCCTTCCTGTACACAAATAACAAACTTACTGAAAGAGAAATTAGGGAAACAATACCTTTCACAATAACATCCAAAAAAATGAAATACCTAGGAATCAACCTCACGAAGGATGTAAAAGACCTCTACACTGAAAACTACAGTACTCTGAAAAAGGAGATTGAAGAAGATATCAGAAAATGGAAAGATATCCCTTGCTCCTGGATAGGAAGAACCAATATAGTGAAAATGGCCATACTTTCAAAATTGTTATACAGATTTAATGCAATTCCAATCAAAATTCCAACAGCATATCTCACAGAATTAGAGAAAACAATCCTAAAATTCATTTGGAATCAGAAGAGACCTAGAATAGCAAAGGCAATTCTGGGCAACAAAGGCAAGGCAGGGGGCATCACAATCCCCGACTTGAAATTATACTATAAAGCTACTGTGATAAAAACAGCGTGGTATTGGCAAAAAAACAGACCTGAAGATCAATGGAACAGATTAGAAGATGCTGAAACAACCCCAGACATACTAAGCCACCTTATCTTTGACAAAGGTGCCAAACACATTCAGTGGAAGAAAGAAAGCCTGTTTAATAAATGGTGCTGGAAAAACTGGCTCTACACATGCCAAAGATTAAAACTAGACCCATATCTTTCACCATGCACTAAACTAAATTCAAAATGGATCAGAGATCTAAATATTAAAACATAAACATTAAATCTGCTGGAAGGTAGGATAGGTAAATCCCTTGAAGACATTGGTGTAGGCAAAGACTTTATGAATAAAAACTCAACCGCACGGGAACTATCCCAAAGATTCAATAACTGGGATCTCATCTTATTAAAAAGCTTTTGCACAGCGAGAGAAACCACCAACAGAGTGAAAAGACAACCCACAACGTGGGAAAAAATGTTTGCCAGCTGTTCCTCAGACAAAGGATTACTATCGAGAACATATAAAGAACTCAAAAAAATCAGACCTCCCAAATTTAAAGACCCACTCCAAAAATGGGCATCTGAGATGAATACACATTTCTCAGATGAAGAAATACTAATGGCAAATAAATATACAAAAAAATGTGCAACATCACTAGTCATTCGAGAGATGCAAATTAAAACAACACTGAGATACCATCTCACTCCAGAAAGAATGGCTACTCTAAAGAAATCAACTAATAACAAATGTTGGAGGGGCTGTGGGGAAAAAGGAACCCTTCTTCACTGTTGGTGGGAGTGTCGACTGGTACAGCCACTGTGGAAGTCAGTGTGGAGATCCCTCAAAAAACTAGGGTTGGAGGTCCCATTTGACCCAGCTATTCCCAGCTATTCCCAGCTATGCCCAGCTAGTCTGGGCATCTTCCCAGAAGAATTAAAAACATCATACCACAGTGATATATGTGCACCCATGTTTATAGCAGCACAATTTGTAATAGCCAGATCTTGGAAACAACCCAAATGCCCATCAACTGAGGAATGGATAAGAAAGATGTGGTATTTTTATACAATGGAGTACTATTCAGCCATAAAGAAGGATAAACTGGAGACTTTTATAGGTAAATGGATGCAACTCGAGAAAATACTCATAAGTGAAATAAACCAGACGCACATGTGTAAGCATCGTATTGTCTCTCTAGTATGAGAAACAGAAAGAGTAAATAAGATCCAAAATATACGATAGACACGGTGAATCAAAAAGAAACTGGTCAATAAGAAAGAGAGACTGGAATGGGGAAAAGAAAGAAGGGAAAGGGGAAAAAATTGTATATGTATAGAAGATGGTTAAGATAGATACAGTAGCAGTTTTACTTAGTTCATTGAAGAGTAAGGTTTGAGCCAATAATGTTTGGACAATTGAATGCTAATGTCTGGTATCCTGAATAACTAACTTAAAGATAATAATACGTAATGCATTGACCATTGTTACCCTCATATTATGTTGTTTTGAAAATTTGTTCTTTTTTTGATTTGTTTTGTTTTTTCTTCTCTTTAAAATTAAAAAAAAAAAAATCATGCCAAAAGAAAATTACCACCGGTGAACTTAGCAAATTAAATCACAGGAACTTGGACATATCAAACTCTATCAGGGAAACCAAACATGCGAATTTATGAAACACACTCGATGCTAACCCCTCACCCAGGATTTATAAAAGGAGGGGCATTTAGCCAGGCATAGTGGCACACACCTGTAATCTTAGCTCTCTGGGAGGCTGAAGCAGGAAAACAGCAAGTTCAAGCCCAGCCTGGGCCATTGAGTGACTTAGGGAAACCTCATCTCATCAAAAAAGCGCTGAGAGGCCGGTGAGATAGCTCAGCAGCATAAGCGCCTGCCTGGCAAGAGCAAGGTCCTGAGTTTGACTCCTGGTACCCACATACGAAAAAGGGGCCGGTGATATCGCTCAGCGGCACGGGTGCCTGCTGGCGCGCGAGGTCCTGAGGTCAACCCCCGGTACCCACAAAAAACAAACAAACAAAAAAAAGGGCTGAGGATGTAGTCTAGTCTGAAAACTCTGGGTTCAATCCCTAGTATCTCACACACACACACACACACAAAGGAAGGGCACCTCAAACTGTGGCCCAGTAAGGTCACATTATCACAGACTACCTGGCATACACCATATAGCCTCTGCCCATAAGACCGACCCTTGTCCAGGAGATCAGCACAGCAACAAACATTCTCCCATCCCCAGGCTCCAGCTCTGTGCTGATTTTTCAAGCCACCTCAGTGATGCTGCTCACTTCAAATCTGTCACCTGAACCCTCACCTTACAGCTCTGCGCCTTTCACCTTCTCAGCTCTGCAGCCGGGTTCATTAACCCCTCATCTGACCACCTGCGGTGACTCCCCATTTGCACCAGCTCTCTTTGCTCTTTGTATGCTTCTGTAAACCCCCTGACTGCCTTAACCCTTCCTCAGCCTCTCTGTAACCTGCACATCACTGTGTGAAGTCAGAGGTGTGGCCTGAATGCTATAGATATCAGTCATAAAATTGGTATGGAATCAAGAACTTGCAATTGCCATGGTCGTGACTGCCAAGCAAAATCAAAAGTGAATTAAAGCTGAAAAAACCAACGTAGCTTGTGAATTTGCTGTTGTTCAATAAACTCTAACACTGTGCAAAGACACAAACATGTCAGTGTACGTGACAGGCGTGGCTGATTCACATCATCAGTGTGGGTTCACTGACTGCAACAAATGTATGACGGTGGTGCAGGATGCAGATGATGAGGGAAGTCGGGGGCAGGGGATGATACGAGAACTCTCTGGACTTTCTGATCAATTCTGCTGTGTGCCTAATGAGTGTTCTCCAAAGGCCCATTTACTTCCTGGCATGAGGTGGGCAGACTGCTCTGCTATGCGCTACCTGCCATTGCCACGTGGGCCTCTGCAGGCCAAAAAGCAATGCTGTGGTTCCACCCCATCACAGACTTGACCCTCTAAAACTGTGAGCCAAAATAAACTTTTCCTCTTTATAAATTCATTATCTGAGGTATTTTATTATAGTGACAGAAGCTTGAGTAACACTAAAGCTGTTCTATAAAGTTTATTAATTAAAAAAAAAAGGAAATAAGTGGCATCAGAGACACTTTGTTAAAGGATTGAATGTGGCCTAAGCAGCAACATCAAAACTATACATTTCTCTACACAAAAATGTAAAACTTCTGTGTTGCAGAAAGTGCCATCAATAAAATAAAAAGATAACCCAGAGAATTGGACTAGTATTTGCAGATCACATCTGATCAGGAACTTGCATCCAGAATATGTAAAGAACTCTTAGAATTCAATAATAAAGGAACAAAAAATCCAATTAAAAACAGGCAAATGACCTAAAATAAATTATCTTCATAGAAAATATACTAATGCACACAGGAAATATAAATCAAAACCACAATGAGATACCATCCATACCTATTAGAATCAAAAAGTCATACAATTTTTAGAATGCAAACAAATTGGAATTGTCACATATTGTCAGTGGAAAGCTAAATGGTACTTTGGAAATCAGCTTGGTAGTTCTCAAAAAAATTAAACATAGATTTAACATTGACACCCTACGTATCCATCCAAGAGCCAAGAAAATATATGTCTATACAGAGACTTGCCTATGAATATTCACTCTAGCATTATTTTAGCCGGAAAGCAGAAACAATCCAATGTCCATCAAGTAATGAGTGGATAACAAAATGCAATAACATACAATGGACATTACTTGGCCATAAAAAAGAAAGTACTTCTATAGGCTACAAAATAGATGATCTTGGCTGCTCAATGAAAATACTTATCTCAGTGAAAGAAGGCAGTCACAAAAGGCCATGTACTGCATGACTCCATTTATATAAAATGTCCCAAATAGGCAAATCATAGAGCAGAAAATAGATTAGCAGTTGCCTAGGGATGGGGAACCAAGGGTCAGGGGAGTTGGCAGTGACTGCTAATAGGCTCCAGTTTTCTTTGAGAGGGAATTAAAATGTTCCAAAATTAGGTTGTGATGATGGTTACACAGGCTCTGATTATATTGAAAAATGAATGTACAGTTTATATGAATGAATTGTGTATGATATTAATACATAATAATATCTCAATTAAGTGGTGTTAATTTTATAGGAGTCCACTGATTTGGACTGAGCTCCTGCACTAGGCCCCAACAAATCAAACCAGAGTTATTTCTACCAAAGTTCCATGCCATAAAACAAACTAAATTGTTTCACCTTTTGAGAAAACAGAAAAGGGAGACAACAGCCAAGCCTCCACACAGGTAGGCCAGTTTCAGTCAGCATAAGGTAGCCTCTACACTTTAACATTTAAAGAAAAGTAAGTTGGAAATGACCAATCCACTTTTTGTTCCTTGTTTGTTTTCTTTACCCTTTGTCTATCACTCCCCACGTTTCAGAGTGTTCTCTGAACTTCTGGTTTTGAGGCTGCCTCAATTTGTCAATTGTTCTTTGCTCAAGTAAACTGTTAAATTTACTTTTTCTAAACTTTTTTTATCAGCTTTTTAAATTACAGAGCCAAATGTGGAAGATGAAGGGAAAAAGACTCAATGACTTTGGCAGCTGAGCGGTCTTGGTCATGCTGGGTGCACCTCGCCTGAGGACCCTCCAGAAGAGATGCAGGAAAGCAAATGGGATCCCTTTCGGGGGATGCAGGGTCAGAAGGCTGGAATGGAGAGCTTGCTGCAGCAGCTGAGAAGAAATCACAAGTAATAAGAAAAACACTGAGTGTACGTGCTTGTGAAGAAAAGAAGACAGGGACAATCACAGCAGGGAGGCAGAAGGTTCAGAGCAGGAAGAGGCACCATCCTCGAAGATGAAGACCAGGAACCAGGAATGCACGAGGAGAACCAGAAGAAGAGCTGGAACTCGGTGCCTTCAGCATCACTCAGGCTGCCCAATTGCTCCAAAGCCACGGGACAACGTGTCACGCTAAAAGCCACCATGTGGCTCTATCTTGATTGGGAAAAGAAAAGAAAGAAATGGATATTGGAAATACTGTACACACAGAAAAGATTTAACAGTCCTCACTTTGTTTTAGGAATGCTAACTGGGCTCTTGTTAAGACCAGTTTCTGTCAGGGAACAAAGGTGAACAAAAGAAGGGACTGCTCCACAAAACTTTAGTGCTGCAACTATCCGTGCGACCCGGGACACGCCACTCCACTCTGTGAGGTGGGACATGCACATAACCATCCTGAGGGTTTCAGAGTAAATGTGACAATGTGTGCAGAATGCCTTTTTGTTGTTAATAGCAACCTGCTAAAGGAATATAATAATATGTTAATTATAGATCTAAGCTGCTACTTCAGGGAAGAGAATCCCTTCTTAGACAGCTGAACCTGCCCCAGGAGAATCCAGTTCTCTCTCTCCATTATCATCAGCAAATTAAAGAATCTTCAAAATGAATAACTGCACTTCATAATTTTAAAAAAATTTTTTTCAAAGTTTAAAAATGTAGAAGCCTGGAAAGTGGGTTTTGTTTTGTTTTGTTTTTTTCTTTACTGGAAAAGTAGCAGTGCCAGTATTAGCAAACTTGTTCTACAATTCATTTTTTCCCTTTCAGGTTCCTGGGTAGTAGCAAGGGGGACTCTAGTCCCAGTTCTAGAAGATGGCCCTGGTAAGTGTACAGCCACCACTCTGAAGTTGGGTTTGGGGGAAAAAAGCTATTTTTGTTTTCCTAGAACTCACACTTGCTTAAAATTAGATTTGAATGGTGTGAAGAGGCTGGTAACTTGCCAAGTCAATTACAAAATGTGTTAAACACAAAATCAAAGGTGCAGACATGCCTCCAAAGAGTGCCTGTGGTGTTTTCATTTACACTATCAGTTGGTCGCTGAGCTCATGAATAGTTTATGTCTGTGTATTTTGATAAAACTTTATTTACAAAAAGGTAGCAAGTATAGATTTGTCAGACTTGGAAGATAGGAAGTCAGGATTTTCAGCTACATTTAAACTTCAAAAAAATAGGAGTAATTTCTAAAATTGTTTTTATTAAGATATAATTCATATACCATACCATTCACCCTCGCGGAGGGGATGCTGGGGATTGAACCCAGGGCTTCTACACTAAGCTATATCCCCACCCCTTTTAAATTTTTATTTTGAGACAGAGTCTCATTAAGTCACTAAGTTACCCAGGCGAGGCTTAAATTTGTGATCTTCCTACCTCAGCCTCCCAGAGTACTGGGGTTACAGGCACGCACCACCATGCCCAGGTTAAAATTCACCCTTTCAGAGTATACAATTCAGTGGCTTTTAGTCACAGAATTGTGCAGCCATCACCACTACTTCAGTTCAGAGCACCCACAAAACCCATACGCATCAGCACTCACTCCTGTTCTCTTCCCTCGGCCTATCACAACCACTGACCTATTTTCCGTTTATGGATTTGCCTGTTCTAGACATTTCACAGTAATGCAGACCATACGTAGAATTCTGTGACTGGTTTTTTCCACTGAGTGCAATGTTTTCCAGCTTCATCAATGATATGTGTGTTAATACCCCATTCTATTTTATGCCTCAGTAATATCCCATTGCATGGATAAACACTTTGCCAATTTTTCACTTGATGGACACCTGGGTTGTTTCCACCTTTGAGTTATTATAAATAATGCTGCTACGAATATTCATGTACCAGCTTTATGTGGACATATGTTTTCTTGGCTCTTGGGTATACCTAGGGGCAGAATTACTTGGTCATATAATAATACTGTGTTTAACCTTTGGAGGAGCTGCCAGGCTGATTTCCGAAGCAGTGGCACCATGTATGAGGGCTCCAATGTGTCTATGTTCTTGCCAACACTTATTATAATCTGCCTTTTTGATACAGCTGTCCTAATGGGTGTGAGGGGAAGGCAAGGGATACACAGCAGAAATGATCTAAAGAAATGATCATGAATCTGCCCCAAATGAGCAGACAGAGTGTGCTGCTCTGGGCCTCCAATGCCCTTCTGGGGCTGCTAACCTCACCTCACACTAGGCTGCTTATTGTGGGGTCTCTTATTAACAAGAGAAGTTTTACAAATGTCTTTGAAGATACTGAAACACAGGATCCGGAGAGGCAAGAAAGGAGTTAGGTGACTCCTGAAGCACATGATTTTTATACAATCCAAGCTTGGGAGCTACAAGCAAATTTGCAGGTGGCACAGGGGCTACATTTCAAAACCAGGAAGATGTCCCACTAGGCTCTGCCATTCTCTGTTTGCTTGGAGAGGCCAGGACATTAAAGCTCTGCATCCCTGTCCCCCAGGGAGCAGTGGTTATGAAAGTCCCCAGAGCCCAAGGAGAACACCTACTTTTCTTACGTTGCTTCCCGATTATCCCCAAGGAGACCCGAGCTGTGTGAAGAAGACAGCTCCAGGTCCTTTCAGAACTCCTCTTCGGCATCTGGAAACCCCACGCTGCTCCTGACCAGTGGTGCCGTCAGCAGGCCTGTGAGTCTGACCTAGCCCAGAGCACGAAGCCGCCGTTTCATCATCCCCAGCACTGTCCTTGGTGCAGTGACTTCATCCCCACAGCAGGACACTTTCGACATCGTCCTTAAAGCAACAGAGACCACGGCCCACGAGGGGAAATGACGGTGGACAACTGTGCACCCCAGCAAACGTCCCTGCTGTGGTCCCTCTGGAGAGAGATGCAGACCCTTTCCCCACACTGCCTACAAGCACAGTCCCTCTGCCTGGTTTCCGGGAATTCTCAGGTGTCATTTCTTTAATGGTCATTTGTTCAAAAACTGTGCTGGGACTGTGAGAAACACTTTGGTGGTTCCTCAAAAAGTTATAGACTTACCACATGGTCCTGAAATTCTACTTCTAGGCACACACCAATGAGAACTGAGAGCAGAAACTCAAACAGCTATTTATATGTGCAAGTTCAAGGAAGCATTATTCACAATTGCCAAAAGGTAGAAATGACTCCAGTATCCAGCAAATAGATGGATAAATGAAATGTAGTATAAACATACAACAGAATATTATTCAACCTTAAAAGGCAATGAAAAGCAAATCCATGCTACAACATGGAGGAACCTTGGAAATACCATGCTAAGTGGAATGAGCCAGTCACAGAAGGGCGAACCTTGTATGAGTCCACTTATATTAATCAGATTTCAGGCTCATAAATATAGAAAGTAGAATAGTGATTGCCAGGGGCTGGGGTGGGGTGAATGGGGAGTTACTGCTTAACAAATATAGTTTCGCTTTAGACGATGAAAAGGTTCTGAGAAGGGGAGTGATGCTGGCTGTACACAATTGTGAAGGTTCTCAACACCCCTAAATGTACACCTAAAATGCCTAACATAGTAAATTTTATGTTATGTATATCTGCAATAATAATAAAGTATGTTGGCGCAACTCCTGGTGAGGCTGGGATGGCTTCCCAGAGATCCAGAGATCAGCCTGGAGTCAAGTCCTCAGGAGGGCAGAGAGGAATGGCGGCTGTGAAGAGCAGGCAAAGGCATCAGACAGAAACTTGAGAGGTGCTCACGGAAAGGATGGGAGAGAAGCAGGGAAAGCTGGAGGAGACGAAGGAGCAAATCATCCTGGGAAGTCCAGGGAGGACAGAGTGAGGGGAGGGAGTAGTATGTGGGAGCCAAGTGGCTGAAGACTCGAGAGCGCCCAGAGAAGCAAAACTGGCCACAAGGACTTGAGGAAGTTTCGTCTTCTCCAGGGCTGGGGTGTGGTGCAGTGTAGAGGACTTGCCTGGCATGCAAAGGCCCTGCCTTTGATCTCCAGTGCTGAAAAAGTTACACTTTCTCAGTAAAAAAGAAAGGTGAACTAAGACAATGACGTTGGTTTCACCATCAGATTGCAGAGACTGAAAACAAACAAACAGGGCCAGTGAGATGGCTCAGCGGCATAAGTGCCTGCCTGGCAAGCGCGAGGGCCCGAGTTCAACTCCCGGAACCCACATACGAAAAAAGGGCCAGTGATATCGCTCAGCGGCACGGGCGCCTGCTGGCGCGCGAGGTCCTGAGTTCGACCCCTGGTACCCACAAAAAAAAAAAGAAAACAAACAAACAAACTGTCTGATGAAAAAGTTCTGGAAATGGGTAGTGGTGATGGCCACACAAGAATGTGAATGTACTGAATAAAAGTCACTGTCTGCTAGAGCAAAACACATCTATCTCTTCTATACTACTGATGGAGTGTCACTTGGTAGAATCTTCCAGGAGTCAATTTATCCTCATAAACACAAAGCCTTAAAGCTGTAAGCTCCTGAACCCCAAAATCCACTTTTAGGAATCTGTTTGATGGCAATAAATAAGGTTATTGCATATATCCTATATAAAAGGATCATCACAGAACAGTTGCTACTTAAAACCAAAAAAATAAACAATCAAAGTATATCTGGAAATAACCTAAATGCCCCACAATAGAAAAATGGTTAAATAAAGTATATGTTCACAGAAGAAATACCGGACTTTCAAAATTATACTAAATTAAAATAAGTATTTACCCACATGGAAAGATGTTCTTTTTTATTTATGCATGATGATATTCTCTACTTCACTGTTACAAAATAAGGAGGTCACCAACTTGTACCAACTCCCAGTCTAGCTGCAACCTTCTCTGTCCCTTTCTCCACCAAAAATAATTAGCAGGACTTTGAAAGACTTGAATGCCACTTGACATCTCTTGCCTCAGAGAAAACAAAACAAAGTGTGGTGGGGGGAGAACCCACAGGTTCCAGAATCCCAATAATAACCAGTGGACACTAATACTGTGAAGTGAAGGAGCAGGTCATAAAATAGCATACTTCACTTCCAGTCTTATAAATATGTATACTAATATATATTAACAGATACGTTGCACACAACCACAAAGGAGAGGTGTACCAGGCACAAAGAGTATCCCAGGAAAAAAGCCAGCAATAGCCTCTGCCAAAGGACCCAGGCAGCTCCATACCTGGCTATGTTTGAGCATCTGTGTGGGGAAGGGTTATGGTATGGTGGTCACGTAATAGAAAATGCCCCCCCGACCAGTATACTTCAGTTTCTTAGTTGTCCAGATAGTAGTTCCTGTTCTAGTTCCAGTTGCTTCTGTCCCTTACAAACAGCTGGTCACTGTGATGCACATTGTATAAACTAATCCCCAATTGACAAGCCATTCTGCCTCTGTACTTCTTGCTTATCCCATATAAGCCCCAGGCCACCAGAGATCAGGGCCTGATATTTTGGGAATGATCTTGACCAGTGCCTGTCAGTGTAAATAAAACTGCCTCCAAATCCTGGGTGTCGTTTTGGTGTTTCTGCTTGCCGTAGCATCTGGTGCATTGGCCAGGAAGACTGACCATTCTGACCTCTTTGGTCACTGGTCGTGGCCCTCACAGATGGAGCAAGGACCTCTCCAGGTCCCAACGGGAAGGCACGCCCTTGAGATTTCTCAAGTCCCCTCGGAGGTCTGGAGGAGGATTCCTGGCTCCCTGCTCAAGCAGCTCACATCGGACCCCAAAGGGAGGAGGACTCAATCTGTCTGTCTGTCTGCCCGCCTGCCTGCCTGATTCTGGTAAGACCCTCAGGGGCACACCAGTTAGTCAGTCTGTCAGTCCTGCTCAGTTTGAGTGGAAGAAGAGCTTGATCAACTCTTGTTAGTTAAGAACAAGGGAAGGGGGCTTGGAATGTTTAACCTCTGAGTGCCTGCTGAATGACTGTGTGAGTGAGTGAGTGGAATGGACAGCATAAGCAATAGGCTGCTCCATCTGGGCATCAAGACTGGGAAGCACTGGTCATGGTGGCTGACTGGGCCCTCACCTGTGGTTCTGTGGCAATCAACATGTGGCACAATGGAGGCCTCGCACCCTCCTTAGCTAAGTTGCGCCTAAGTACCTGCGAGGGGTGTGGCCAGGCAGGCATCTGAATGGTCTCCGAGGGGCACCCACCCTTTGTCTGTTGCGCCATCACTCAAAGGTACACAACATACACTGTAGGGAGATAGAATGGGAACTAATTAGTTAAAACCCACAGTCCCTGACTGCAGGAAAAGGGGCTTTTAAGGAGTTAAAAATGAAACCAAACCGTTCCCTGCATCTCAGAGGAAAAAGAGGCCCATTCTTCCTGAGAATTCCACCTTTGCACCCTCATTGGCTGCCAAAGTTGCTGCCAACACCTATAGCTTCACTCCCCACTCCCAACTCGTCTACTTCCAGACAATAGAACTGGTTCCAGCTAGCTATTGCCTGCATTGGGCCACAGAGGCCCTCCCCCCAGACCCTTCTGCTTACACACCTATCCTGGTCAGATGGTGTCCTCTAACGCCCACCCAAGATGACTGTCAACAATTCCTTCTGGGTTCCACATTTTGACTGAGGAAAAATTGGACTGTCAGCCCTGACAAATGAGTTGCACCTTGTCCAGCCTGAATAGATAAGACAGAATGAGCTCTATCAAATTTGGCTCGAGAGCCTGCAGTCATTGCAAAAGCCAGGGGCAAACCTGTGACTTTCCTGGTAGACAATGGAACAGAACACTCTGCCTTCAAAAGTTCCCTTTGTCAAAAAGTTACCATCACCAGAGCAACTAGGACTCTTGCCTCTCGCCCCTTCTACCAGGCACAAACTTGCAGCCTGGGAGGGCATCTCCTTCACACCAAGCCAGTCAGCCTCCCTCTCGTTTAACCCTGCACTTTCAACTTTGACTGTTCCCCAAGAAAAAGATGACATCTGCATCAGCCTGAGACAGATAACCGCAATCCTGAAGTTCTGAAAACTCTCCCCCCAGAGGTATAGGCTAAAGACTCGCCTCCAGGCCCGGCCATCAACCATGCTGCCTCACTGCAACCCCCAATGCTGTCAGATGTCACGGGAAGCACAAATAGGCATCCAGCCACACAGCTCTATTAATCACCATGGGCAAGATCTCCATGCCATGAACAACACAGCCATCACCTTACATTCTGCGGTTCCCAACTCATACACCCTTTTTGGACTGTTACTCAATTGTCACAAGTGTTTGGGAACTCTCCCACCATTTTCAGGGAGGCTCTGACAACAGATTTGGCCGCTCTGAGACAGTCAGTTTCTCTGTCCCTTCCAGCTCCACAATTCTGTCACTATCCCCTGGACCCTGAGATTGGGCCATCAACCACCTGCCTCTGATTGTGAAACTCCATCCCGGAGCAACCCTAACCTGCATCAAGCAGTATCCCATGCCACAAGAGACTCAGCTAGAAATTCAACCACACATCCAGAGGCTTCAAAACCACAAAATGTTTATAGACTGTCAAACTGCTGAAATATACCTCTCCTGCCTGTAAAGCCAGTTCAAGATTGCTGAGCTGCCAATGCTGCCTCGATTGCCCTCCATATATGTTGCCTCAAGTCTTCTGCCACCCACAGCCTGCTGATACACCTGCCTGGACCTAAAGAATGTCTTCTTCTGCCTTTAGTTGGCTACTGTCAGCCAGTCCCTCTTTGCAAAAACTCCAGTTCTGAACTCAAAGTTTAACAGACCTGGACTCAACCTCCCAGAGGTTCAAAAACTTGCTTACCCTCTTTGGAGAAGATCACTGCACTTCTGATTGATGACACCCAAGGTGCCTGCTAAAAAGGCACAAAAGCTCTGCTATATACAATACCTGGCAGAAACTGGTTACAAGAAAAAAAAAAAAAAAAAACTCCACAAATTTCTTGGAGCTGCTGGCTTCTATAAAATCTGAATCCTTGAGTTCACAAAAACAATGATGCTTACTCAGACTGTCAGCCCCTGGGAGCACCTAGTGTCCTACCTGTGCAAATACTTGGACCTGGTCACTAAGGGCTGCCTCCCCCCTTTGCCTTCATGCTCTAACAGCCATTGTCCTTCTGATCAAGAAAGCTGAAAGGCTCACCTTAGACCGAGACCTAACTGTCCAGGTGCCACATGATGTACTGGGATGAACTGTTCTAAGAAATGGACCCTGACATATGCTGAGTACACCCTGTTTATGGATGGAAGTAGTTCTGTTAGGAATGAAGTCCAATAGGCTAAGTATGCTGTGGTCACCCTAGACAAAACTATTTTGGCCAAAACTCTCCTGCAGGGATGATCTGCACAGCAAACTGCTTCCTGCTGCTGTTTGGAAACCGGCCACCAACAACACCTAGGTCCAGAGGCCTAAGTCCCCTCCAGGGATCCAATTGCCTGAACCAGAAAAACCTTACCTGGTATTCCCAGAAGGTCAGAGTCAGACCTGCCCCCATCATTTGTTCTGCAAGCTCAAGCTGCAACGCTAGCCCATACCCTTACAGCCAGCTCAGGCTTCAGTGTCTGTGTCACTGGTCCTAACCTCATGCATTACAGTAGACTCTCCCCACTGAAGATATATAGATTACACAAAAATAAAACATAACCCTACAAAAACAGTTTGTAACCAGTTAAAAGACCAGCTGTAGCTGCAGACATTCCTGCACACACATATAACCTAGGTGCATATTAACTACCTCTACATGTTTCAGAAATCCAGCCTTAGATCCACTGGAAAATTTACCTAGACAGCTCCTCTGAGGCTCACTCTGAAGAGACAATGCACTTGAAGCCCTGCTCTGGTCACTCTGGATGCTGACCAGTCCACACATGGCTGAAGCCTGAGGACGTCATTCACAGGATTGCTCCATACCTATTCCCCCCTTGATTTCTGTGTCTTTTCAGGCTGCTTACCCTAGTCCTTGCTTCCCTGCTCCCCTGATAGCTGTGGTTTTTGCCTTAAATTCTATAGATGGTTGCCCCAAGAGGATAAAACAATCAGTCAAAATACTTGACCAAGATTTGATGAGCATCCGAGGCACATTGGACACTCTCCTAGATCAGATTAACTCCCTCACTACCTTGCCAGAGTAATGTTACAGAACAGAAAGGCCTAAATTATGTCTCTTCCTAAAAACAATTTAGGAAAAAACTCTGTAATAAGACAATCTTGGGGAGCTTGGCCAGGGCCCATCCTAGGATCACTGACAACCCTAATGTTACTGCTTCTAGTTGGGCCTTGTCTCAGAAAATCACATGTAATGTGCCCAGCAAAGATTTGCTGGGGAAACTAAAAGAGGGGGGAAATGTAACAGAAAATGCCCCCCCCAGCCAGTATACTTCAGTTTCTTAGTTGCCCAGGTAATAGTTCCTGTTACAGTTCCGGTTGCTCTTGTCTCCTAGAAACAGCTGGTCACTGTGATGCATAGCTGGTCACTATGATGCACATTGTATAAACTAATCCCCAATTGACAAGCCATTCTGCCTCTGTACTTCCTGCTTGCTTATCCCATATAAGCCCCAGACCACCAGAGATCAGGGCCTGATATTTTGGGAATGATCTTGACCAGTGCCTGTCAATGTAAATAAATCTGCCTCCAAATCCTGGGTGTCGTTTTGGTGTTTCTGCTTGTTATAGCAGTCATACAGTCAGGGTTTTCTCAGGAGGGACTGAGGATAAGTTTGCTGAATGCATGCAAGGTACAATGAGCTTAGTGCAGTGTGAAACTGTGCCCAAGCAAGAGAGAGGCTTATGTCTCTTGCTTCCCATATGAAAGGTCAAGTACAGAACCTGAACCAAATAGGACAGGAGTGAGAGAGCTCCAAATACCGGAGTTGGTGGAGGGAGAGGGGTAAATACCTTAGATGGCAGAAGTGGTTTGGGGACAGAGCCCCAAGTTACCCCTGAGTGTCTAGGCACTTGGCTGAATATCTCCAAACCACAGGTGGCACTGAAAGAGCCAGAGCCCTTGTTTTTGGTTCTCATCTGGTTTTGTTTTTAACTCACAGTTAACTCACTGGTTTCTAATCTAGTGACTAGGAAGTATTCATTTATTATCCCCCTCTCATAGCCCCATTATTGAAGGATTTTGACCCTGTAGGCAGTATTTATGAAAGATAAGTTAGTTTCTCATTCCTTTATTGGTCTAAGTTACACTGACTGCCAAGCAGCTTTCTAATCTGCAGGAATTCACCAAACTGGCCTCAAGGATTGATAGGATTTCAGCCAAAAATGAAGGTATGTTAGTTACCAGCTCACACAGCCTGAAAGCAGAACAGCTGCCTTTGTCTTGGGGAAATGATGAAGTAGTGTGGGCACCTGTCCCTGCTCTCCCAGGCTCCTGGATGGGAACTGCTGAAATAGCCACTTCTTTTGCACCCAAAGACACAACCCATGTGACTACAGACATGGGCAGAAAGGTGCAAACAGGGAGACTGCCCTCACAGGGACAGCAACAAGTCCCAGAATCCTCGTAAGGTGGAAGTGATGTGTTTAGAACCTATTACCAGGTTGAAGCACACAAAGGAAGAATTCAGGGAAGGAAACCTAGTTGGTAAGAATAAATCCACTGTGCTAGAGTCATGACCAGTTTACTGACATGGAAATAACTGTGCCTTTAACCAGCCCTTAATTTCCTGCAGCCCTATGTACACAGTACATCTATAATATTTGCTTTATTCAGTTATTTGGCTTTGACCTCATGTGGAAATTATATCACGTGTGACCCACAAGGCAAAATTCCTCCTATATTTTCCACAGTGTCAAGGGCAAATGTGTAACCAGTCCCATCTGGTCCACAGGGACAGGTGTAGAGAACTGGACCTCCTTCAGTTCAGGGTGGGACAGCTGCTGAGACCAGTGTCTTACAGGAGGAGCCAGCCTGGCCCTGATTGGACCATCTGTTCCATGAATGTCTCAGAGTGAGGATCATGAAGAGTACCTGGGCTACAGCATCCCCAAGGAAACAGGGCCTGAGAGAAGGCAGGGCAGCCAGAGCCCCACAGCATCCACTCACCAAAGCCCCAGCCTCTACCCTCACAAGAGCCTTTCACAAACTAACACTTGGCCCTAGAGACACAAAGATGTGTAGACACCATCCTTGGCTGACACAGGGTAAGTGCTGGGCATAGAAACCCCAGCACCTCAAGTGCTGTTGGGCTCAGGTATCCCAGCCAGAGGTCTTGGCCAAGGATCCTCTAGGGCAGGCAGACACTGTTCTTAGGACAGCGTGATCTTGTTGGGATAGTGCCCACAAGCCATGGGGCAGGAGGCCACAGTGCTCAGATTCCCCTCCCCTTGAGGCCCCACTTTCTCATTCTACTTGAATGTCATGGGGCCCATCTCAGCAGGCAAGCTTGGAGGCCTGCTGTGGGCTTGTTCCCTGAGTTCTTCTCCATAGAGTTTTCCACCACAACACTCCTCCACAGCTTCAAGGACCATCTCTACAGAACGATTCCTGAATGCATACCATCAGCCCAGGTGTGCCTGCTGAACCCCTGCTCACACTTCCTTCCCTGAACTCCTATTTCAGGGACTCATACCATCAGATCTGTCACCATGGCACAATCCTGCACACCTCACGCCTAGCACAGGGCAGAAATGTCCCATCTCTGTCCTCTCCCCAGCAGCCCAGGCTCTCAGCCTCCTTCCTAGCAACAGCCTTGCGAGGGCCACAGGTGCACTAAGATTGCCCCGCAGATGGCTGTGCAGTGCACAGCTCAAGGGGTGTCAATCACAGAATGCTCATAAAAGATGTTCATACTTTTCGTATCATGTCACAAATACCCAGAAGGTGTCTTGAGAAAGAAGTGGCTTTTTCGAATTTGTATGACAATGTCATTTGGGCTGGGTGGAAGTGGCTTGTTGAGGAGGGACTCTCAGCCCTCCAGGAGCAGCAGGGCAGGACCCATTCGACTAGAGTGCCAGGGCTGGGCATAGCCCAAGAACAGCCCTGTCCACCTGCCTGTGTGCTGTACAAATATTTTCCGTGTGTCCATAACACTACAAAGATTGGGAAACACCGACCTAGATTACAACAATAGCTTCTCTCTGTTCATAGTGGAGAAACAAGCTTGGGTTTCTCCCATTCGTACCAGACCTGTAAGTCAGCATGCCTGCCCCACCCTACATCCCCTTTGGCCCACAGGCCCTGCTCAGGGAAGTCACACCGGCTGTTCATCAATACAGGACCAAGGCCAGGCCAGCCTGTTGGCCAGATGCTCTGCCCACTAAGGCAGATGGTCGTTAGGTAAGCCAATCGACCACCTCCCATCAAAATTCAGCTGTCATTCTTGCACTTGGGGCCCCTCCCCATTATACATAATCATATGTTCCTAGTACAATAATTCAATTCTCCTATTCTTCCAACAAAAGCGGCTTCACGGGATCAAATCAACCTCAGATTCCAGCAGGTCAACCAGAAATGAACCAGAACACCCAGCACCAGTCAATAATTAGCACAATGGAGTACTAAAGTAGCCACTGTAAAATGAGAACATTATTATGACTATAAAAATATCATTCCCTGCAGAGGTAAGAAATGTGTTGGGATTATAGTTCTTTCTGTGCAGCTCAATGTCAAGAGCTGAGTGCTTCTCAAAGAAGAACGTTCCCAGAATCAGGGCCAGAGGGACGCCTCTCCCTCCTGGGATGGTGTCTCCACGCGCTGAATGTTTGGAACAGAACGTGCCTGTGATTGTTTTTACTTTTCACGGTGTTTTTCTACTGCCTTCTTTTTCTAAGGAGACAGACACAGCCCATCTTCCCATACCCGTAGTATCCTCCAGCATGTTCACTCTGCCCATCACTGAGAATCCAGTCCAGTCTCTGTCCCGAACATATTATCTTGGAGCCAATGGCTTCCAGCTCTAATTTGGACTGAGTGATTCTGAGGCTCATTCACAGATGTCTGGGAGTTTGTTTCATTAGACTCTCAGAAGCTACTCATTCTTTGTTTGGGCCCGTAAATGCCTCCTTCACAACTTTCATCTTTATTTTACTGGTGTAGATCCCTCAAGACAAGTAGGAGCCGGGCATGGTGGTGCAAGCCTGCAATCCCATCATGCTGGGAGGCTGAGGCAAGATGATTGCAAATCCAAGCCCAGTGTGAGCAATTTAGTAATTTAGCAAGAACCTGTCTCAAAATAAAAAATAAAGGGCCGGTGAGATGGCTCAGGGGCATAAGCGCCTGCCTGGTAAGCGCAAGGTTCTGAGTTCAACTCCCGGTACCCACATACGAAAAAAGGGCCGGTGATATCACTCAGCAGCATGAGCACCTGCTGACACGTGAGGTCCTGAGGTCAACCCCCAGTACCCACAAAAAAATAAATAAATAAATAAATAATAAAAAGGCTGGGGATGTAGCTCAGCACTGAAGCCCTGGGCTCAATCCCCACTACCACCAGAAAAAAAGAAAGAGAAGTCAGTTTTAAGTCCTTGCATATCTGTATTAACTTTTACACTTGATTGTTTGGGCTGGTTATATTCATTTCCTAGGGCTGCTGTACCAGATTACCACAAACTGGATGGCTTAAACCAACAGAAATTTAATTTATTCCCTCACAGTTCTCAAAGCCTGAAGTCCAAAAGCAGTTCTGCTGGGCTGAAACCAAGGTGCTGGCGAGACCATGATCGTTCCCGAAGCTCTCAGGTAGAATCTGGCTTCCAGCCTCTCCCTCAGTCTTCAACACTTGCCGCAAAGAGAACCTCACACCTCCTCTGTCTTGTGTGCATAGAGAAATCTTCCTCTGCCTCTCCTTTCGAGACACTTGTAACTGCATCAGGCCCTGGATAATTCATGATAACCTCTCTGGGACAAAATTCTTAGCTTAATCACGTATGTAGACTTTTACCATATATGGCAGCACTTACAGGTTTCAAAGATTAGAACCTGGCATCTTTGGGGGATGTTTCTCAGCCTACTACAATAGGTATAAAACAGGGTCTGAAGTGGTTAAAAAATTCTTTTCCCTCACAAAGCCACTCAGAAAGCCTCATCCCACCATCTCACACCCACCTTACCCGATGCCAGTCCACTCCACCGGCCTCTTTTCTTCCTGATTCCACAAGGCTGGAGAGCCCCACACCTTCTTCCCTAACACCAGGGCTTTCACATACCATGCCAGGCAGGCGGAGGAAGACTCCACCCAACACCCACACTCCTCGCCTTGGCTCTGCCAGTGCTGTCCACCGGTCCTCATTCCCCCGCCCCATAAGCAGTGTTCCCAAGACATCCAGCTAAAGGCCCAGCTTCAGCACTGCTTGTGGTCTCTGGCCTCGCTGGACTCAGTCCAGGGCTTCCCTGAAGATCTTCAGGTGACTGGTCTCCTCCCTCGCCCTTGGCTTCCCTGCACTCACTACATCTCTCACATTGCCTTTCTTTCACTTGCTTTCTGCTGTCCAAAATTTGTCACAATCTCTCAACTACCAATAATTCCCTTCCTCTTCATTTTGCTGTCCTGGGATTATACATTTCATAATCTCTTTATTATCACTTTGATGGGTTCTGGGGAGAGAAGATACAAAATATGTCTAAGCTCTGAATCCTCCATCTTGAACTCTAAGTTCCTCTCATTAATTTTTCAGTTATAACTTGCATATGCTTAAAAGATAACAGACACTCTCCTCTAAGCCCCTTGTCCAGGGGCTCCTGCCGTGGGCACTCAGGGGGTTGGCAGGTTCAGGCTCATGCCCCAGCTTGTCACACCAGCCCCATCTCCAATACACAAATGAATACCACCACCAAACACAGATCTGCCAGTACCTGTTAAGAAACTGGCAAACTGTACATGGGCTTCCTCTTTCTAGGATTTTTTGAAAGTAAATTAGTTCTTCCCTGTCATGCCAGATACATGCATTGTGCCACTGTACAACTTTAAATCAAGAGCACCTTTTGTAGGTTCCATCGGCCTAAGAGAACCTTTTTACTCAAAAGCAAAAACTGCATGATCCCTCTCTGCTTTACAAAGGCTCAAGTTTAAAAATAAACATGGGCATTTGAAGGAGCACAAAAATAGTTTATGCCCACAGCTCTCCAGAGCCCCACGGCACTAGGAGTATGCGGCTTGGAGGAAGCCCTTGCAGACCTCAAACAAGCGACACATGGTGGAAGGGCACCTTCTGTGTGCTCAATTCCCTTGTATTATGCCAAGCTGACCGTGTCCTATTCAAACCAACCACAGGCGTCCACCCTGTCTAGCTATTCATAAACAGATTGTGAAGGCAGCCCCAACCTGAAACTCTTGTCCTCATCCAGCCTTTGTCTCCACCTGCCTTTGCAGTCTCCTCCCCATCAATCCCTGTCCCCAACCTACAGGCAGAGAACAGAAGCCCCTGGTGCCCGCCTTCCCACAAGCCATGCCCTCCCCAGGAATGCCTCTTGCTCATGTCACCTGCCACTCAGCCAGCCCAAAACCCACTGCTCAGAATCGAAACATCCTTCAAGGCAAAGTGCAAACTGATCACTTCCTCCATCAGACACACCACACTCCGCCACCAGAATGGATCTTCTCCCTGGAGCCTCGTGCAGACCTCTCTACTTCCTCTGTGGCCCTCATGTTATCCTGCCTCACCTCCAAGTAGCTATAGGTGTGCTGTACACCCCAGCTCCCCAAACTGGGTGTAAGGATCAGGTCAGACTTGGGCAGGGATCAGGTCTTCATTTCTGGGGCCCCTGCAATGCCTTGATAGATGAAGTGCTTGAAGTTGTGGTCAGAAGCTCTGAGTGAAGCCAGATCTCAGAGCACTTGTCTTAGAATGACCAGCTTCCTGCTAGTGGGACCCTGTGTACTGTAATTCCAAAAGTCAAACAAGCAGATCCTTGTTGAGAGGGATTGAGCTGGGAACACTACTCTACAGCCAACATGTTAAGGACTGTTTTCCTCCCAGGTATGTACACACACACACACACACACACACACACACACACAGGCATGCTGAGCTTTACCAACTCAGCTCTAGGCGGCTGCAGGCTGGATTTACAGAGAAACCTCCTCTCAATGTGCTGCGCACTTAGCCTTTCCCATGTGCCCTACCTGGCTAATAGAAGCTGGAAAGCACAGCTCTACTCGAGTGAATCAAGATGGGAACAGAGAGGGCTAGGGCCCCAGAAAATGTGGCAACAAAGAGGCGAGAGATGGGTGCAAACAGAGAACAAGATGTGAGGGCAACAGCACCCAGGGAAGTTCTGTTCATACTTCCTTGGATTTGGAAGGAAAAGGTACAGTCTGTCTTGGATAGAAATTAATGGCTAACGGAAGAATGACACATCTTCTGTCACTCTGTGGAGTGCTCTGTGTGGGTGACAGGTCATGATCAATCAGGGACACAGCACTGGATCTTCTAGACCTTCTTCTCTCTTTTGGAGAAGGTTTGATGCTTGACTTTTAACAGAACAAGGCCACCAGCAGGTGTCCAGGCAGCAAGGCTCACGATGCTGCCCGAGTCTGGGCCCAGCACAGCCGTGCTTGTTCCCATGCACCAAGGAGGCATTGCCATCTCCTCCAAAGGGCCAGATGGCCTATGCACGTCAACTTCTGCTCACTTCATCTTTATCTTCTCCAAGTGCACTTCCTCCAACTTCTTTTCTCAGACTCGCATGTTTTCGTTGATATCTCCCTCTCCTGAGGGATCCATTTTTAAACAGGAATCACCTTCCCATGGTCATATAGTGATGTTGAGAGCCACTCCACAGAGGTCTCAGCAGTACCTTAGAAAATGTGCTTCCTGGAGACTTAAATGTTTATTGATCATCTGTTAGGTGCTGGCCACTGACATATACATGACCTCACCTAATTTTCCCAATAACCTGAAACATCAGCCTTTGTATCTTTATTTCACAGAAGAAAACAGCATATTAAATCCACATGGAGCTACCGACAGTCACTTATATCACCTCAGCCCAATGTGACACTGCATGTGTTGGAACACTGCACACGCTCCACTGTGCATGTCACCAGTTGTGTCCCCCATCTTTGTAGCACCCACCCTCTTCCCAGGCCCCAGCCCTTTTCCTCTCCCCCACTGTCATGCTCGGGCTGATGCCCTCTGGCAAAGCTGAGCTGGTCTTTGGTGAACAGGTCTGTCCTTCTGCATCCCAGGCCTTCACGATACAGAAACGCTGACTCTCTGGTCATCAGACCCCATCAACTGCTACCCCTCACCACTGCATCAACTACCAATCCCCATGTCGCTCCCTCTCCTTTCTGGATGATTTTAGCTCCTACACTACAGTCCCTGTTTCCTACACTACTTCTGCTTTGACTCTTGGTGATTTCCGTATATACATGGATGACCCTTCCAACTAGCTTCTCAGTTATTCTACTTTTTCTTTCCAGTACTAGTAGGCACTGAACCCAATGCCTTTGCACTAAGCTGCATACTTGGCCTTTTTTATTTTTTATGTTGAGACAGGATCTCACTAAGTTGCTAAGTTACTCAGGCTGGGCTCCTACTTGCGATCCTCCTGCCTCAGTCTTCCAGAATTTGAGGCTTACAGGCACGTGCCACCATGCTTAGCTGGCCTCTCAGTTCTTGCGTTCCTCTTTCCCTCAGCCTCTCTGTCATAATCTTCCGTTACCAAAAATACCAACCCATACATAATCTTTACTCATGGGTCTCACTCTCTGAAACTGACACACATTGTCCTGGCCCATTTGGGCTGCTATCTTAAATTATTAGAGGTTGGGCAGCTTATAAACAATAGAAATTTATTCCCCATAGCTTCCAGGAAGTGCCATGATCAAGACACTGGCAGATTTGATATCTGGGCAGAGCCTACTTTCTGGTTCATAGATGGTACCTTCTACCTGTGTTATATATTGTAGAAGGAGCAAGGCAGCTCCCTGGGGAGACTGTGATTTTTTTTTTAATAATGGCACTTATCCCATTCCTAAGGGCTTGTGACCTAATCACTTCCCAACTGCTCCACCCCTAATATTATCCCACTGGTGATTAGGTTGGAACACACAAAGTTTGCAGGGACTATACACACCATCCTCCCCAATCAAGCCACACTCCCAATCACCTTTACTTGCTTCTGTTGTTCCACAGACACGTAACACCTTCTAACATGCATGCCAAAAAGTTTACTTATTTGGGGCTTGGAGTATAGCTCTGTTGCTAGGATGTTTGCCTAGCACGTACAAGGCTCTGCATTCGTACCCCAGGACTGCCACACAAAAAAAAAGGTAATAGGGCATTGTAGCACATGCCTAGAATCCCAGCTATGTGGGACAATAAGGCAGGAGGATAGCAAATTCAAGACAACTTAGCAGGGGCCGGTGAAATGGCTCAGCGGCGTAAGCGCCTGCCTGGCAAGCGTGAGGGCCCGAGTTCAACTCCCAGTACCCATATACGAAAAAAGGGCTGGTGATATCGCTCAGCAGCAAAGGCGCCTGCTGGCGCACGAGGTCCTGAGGTCGACCCCCAGTACCCACAAAAAAAAAAAAAAGAAAAAAGACAACTTAGCAAGATTCTGTCTCAAAATTAAAATCACGTGGGCTCAATACCCCTGGGTTCAATAGCCAGTACCAGACAAATTTTTTTTTTACTTATTTGTTACATTTTCACTTATTGTGTGTCTCATTAGAATGTCGGTTTCACAGAGGCAGGCACTCTTATCTGTCTGGTTCACTGATATGCCCAATATCATGCAGTGTGGTTAGAACACATATCTTCAGCAAAAACTCAGTGAATGAATTATAATTAATCATTTTTGTAATTACTTGATGCCCATTTTCCCTGTAAGGTCTACACAAACAGGGGCTGAATCTGTCTCAGTCGCCCCTGAAGATACTCCGTAAAAATTAATTGAGTCAATGGACAAAGGAGCAAAGTTAGAATGTTAGAAGCACATTGCTGGACTAAGCCTGCTGTTTGCAAGGATAACCTGCACCTGGGCTGCTTGTGCACAGCTCTGTCCACTGGCTGCCACTCTAACACAGGTGACCTAAATAAAGCTATTAATTCTGATAAGCCCAAGCTCAAAGCATCAGAGGCCCTCAGAACATCAGAGGTTTGAGCACGTGCAGTGGTTTCTGCCTTTGCCAAGCACATATCAGATGTCAAGGATGTGGGGAAACTAATGTTACCTCTTACCAAGGAAAGTTCCATGGGCTACCTGACAATTTTAATCCTAAAAACCAGATTACCTAGGAGACATCAACCATGAACTTCCTCCAGCACTACACACTTACCAAGATCCTATCTGAATTTCAGATCATAATTTCAGTTTGTGACTTTCTCACTGAGCTGCATTCTTGAATGTCTAGGTTAGTTTAGCCTTTAGTGGGTAGAAGACTTGCTCCCAGAGAAAGGGCATGTAAATAAACCAATCGATTTTTGTAAGAGGCTCAAAGAGAATCAAATTTCACTACTTCAGAGTCAGTCTGACCTCTCGCCTAGGCTGGCTTGAAATTCCCAACTTCTATGGAGATAAAGTGCTGTTTGATTGGGAAACCCATCCAAAAAACCACATCACTGAAAGTACCTTTCTGCTCAAAGTTCACAACAAATAAAAAAGAAAGGAAAACAAAAGGGCTCTTGTGCGTCTCTAAGACAAAGAATGTTCCTAAAGTGTGAACACCAATGAGTACAGGAAAGATTCTGATTCACAGCCAAAAAGCAAGAGAGCCATATGGCCTTTGGAGAGCTTAGAGCCATGCTCTGAGTCAAATTAGTATCAATCCAACTGATCATACATAGATCCAGCCCAACAGGTTTACTTGAGACTGAGATTCCTATTGCATAATCTGAACAATGTCTTAACAAATATGACTGTAACATACAATCCATCAAGGTTGAAGAATTAAATCATTCTCAGAATCGTTACTGAACTCTGGGGAAAAGGTCCAGGGGAAACTGTAGACAGGAGTGTGAAAGGGAAGGTAACGGAATGGCTCAGTAGGTTCTGGACAAAAGAAGTAAGTGGACAATTTGGTCACAACATTAGAGTAAACCCCTACTTTAAGCCTCTACTCTTTCAAAGGTGCACAAACAACTTCTTTGGGGTACAACTGCTTTTTCTTTTCGACCTCAAGTTGTATTTTTTTAAATAAAGGTTGTTTTTCTCATGTAACTGTAAAAGATCTAAAAAAAATGAGCCTGAGACTGACTCGCCTTAGAGCTGAACAACAAATATACCCACCAGCTCCATTCTGTGTCCTGGGTGTGCAATCTTCATCAAGTAACTTAACCTATCTGGACTCCAGTTTCCTCATCCATAGAATGTGAAGCTTAAATAAAGTAATGCATATAGATAATAAATATTATAATGTTCCCTTACCCCAGCAGAACTCACTCTTCCACAGAAACCAAATGACGGTCTAGTATGGCCCTGTTTCTGTACAGCGTCCCACCCTGTGGCCTCCCAAAGATCCTGCACAGTCACAGAATCGGCAGCCAGCCAGGAAATAATGGGCTGATTCTAAAATGCCACTATTGCCCGAATGATCTTTTTTTTTTTTTTTTTTTTTTTTTGTGGGTACCGGGGGGTCGACCTCAGGACCTCGCGCGCCAGCAGGCGCCCGTGCCGCTGAGCGATATCACCGGCCCCTTTTTTGTATGTGGGTTCCGGGAGTCGAACTCGGGCCCTCGCGCTTGCAGCGCAGGCGCTTAAGCCGCTGAGCCATCTCACCGGCCCTGCCCGAATGATCTTTCGTCAGAAGTTAAAGTAGCTTTCTCTTTCCCCACACAGATTCTCCAGAAATTTTTACCAAGTACATAGAGAACCCAATGCCAACATCCTAGTGGTGACAGAAAACAGACATCTGGTCTGAGGACACAGTCATCACAAATGGACATTCACATGGCAAAAGAGGGCAGAAAGGACCAACTAAGAATTCCCAGGGCTGCTACACACAGCCTCATAGGGAAAAATCTCACATTATATCCCATCACTTCAACCTCTTTTGTGACATTTTCACTGGTTGTGCCCATTTCACCAAATGTTTAGAAGGCAAACATTTGAAGCCGCACCAGTTTTTGCTTTAAGGACAACCTCTTTGGGCCACCTTACTTTGCCCTTGAGAAAGAGGCCCCCAGGGACTGCAGTGTGACCAGGTCTGGGCGATACTGCCGTGTTCAGTATACTCCACTCAATTATTTAAGGCATCAAGGCATTGTTTCCTTCAAGGAGCAAAGCTTTCAGAACATTTAAAATTCATGGGAGAAGCTAAGGGGTGGCTTTTTTTTTTTTTTTTTTTTTTCTCCCTCCCTTGAAGCAAGTAATATGGCCTTCGATCAGGCTGCGGGATTCCAATTCCAGTTTTCCAGAATATTCCCCATCCGTGATAAGGCAACACTGCTTTAAAAACAAACAAATCCTGGGGTGGGGGGTATTGTGCATGTGCGTGTGCACGTGTATGTAGGTGGGTGGAAGAGAAACAGAGCTCTGACAAAATCAAATGGGACTAATCAACAGTTTGGTCCCATGGGAATCACCTTTAAATTTAGCAGATCATATTCTGTTGGTGCCAAGGCAAGGTCAAAGCCCCAACCATCACTGGGGACACACTGTGTGTGGGGTGCATGGGGTCCCCTCTAAGGGATAAAGCTGTGCTAACTCCAGGCTGGGGCCCCAATTTCATGCCTGACTCACCTAACTGTGTAGCATGGAAGAGATCCCACACCAGAGACCAGCGAGGCAGGCACTGAAGGCCTGTGAAGGTGGCTCACCCTTGAATAAGACGTGGGAGGAACCACCATACCCAAGGCAATGCCATAAGGAATATGATGCCCACACCACAGAGGAGTACGTGGAGGCCCCAGGGCAAGCCGAGGGCCCCTCACTTTCCAGGATATTAACAAGCCGTCTCCAGAAGGCAAAGGCAGGCATCCAGGGGCCACTGCAGCCTGAGCTCACACCTGAGCACCTGCAGGGTTCCATCACTCCCAGGAAGCTCAGCCCTCACTACAGTTTCCCCAAGGACCAGGGGAACCTGGCAACACCCAAAGCTGTTTACTCCTCCGAATGAGAAGGTAGGAACAAAATTTTTGCTGTATCTCAGGCCATGTCCTTCTGCTACCTGCCCTTTGCATGCCCCACCTGGGACAAGTCCTCTCAGGCTCCCTGCCGCCCACACAGAACCAAACCTGGGATTCCTCCCCATGTCCCAAATCCTAGGTCAGCACAGAGCCAGCTCCCCATCCCAAATGGCAGCTGGTCATCTAGAGATGGCTCTCCTCCCCTACCCTCACCTCTTGCTCCAAGTTCTCCTTTCTCCAGGCTATGAATACCCAAGTCCTTTAGACAAGCAGTATTAATCTCTTTTGGGTCAAGGACCCCTTGAAAATCTAATATAAACTAGGGACAACCTCCCTAGAAAAGCATATACATATGAGGTGTGATCAGAAAATAGTGTCTGCTTAAGTTTTTTTTTTTTTTAATTTACTACAGTAAAAGATACATTGCTACTAGTCCCCCTTAAAATACTCCCCCTCACTTGTAACACACTTGTTCTATTCCTCTTGCCACTTTCTGAAGCAGTTCTGAAAGCCCTCTTTTGTGAGCATATTTAATTGTGCTGTCGTGGCTGACTTGATGTCCTGAAATGATTCCAAACGTCCACCTTTTATGATCATTTTGAATTTGGGAAAGAACCAGAAGTCACATGGTACCAGATCCAGTGAATAAAGTGGAAGAGGACACACAAAAATGTTTTTACGAAATATTTTATTACTTTTTGTTGGTGTCACTCATTTAAAATCAAAGATGGTTGGTATAAATTAGTAACATCATTTGTTACTAAATGGATCATAAATGCTTACTGACTACTGTCCATTTTTACAGTGACATACTTAATATGATTTAATCATTTAACTTGAAAGAGCCTGCCTTTCTGTTGGATGGCCCTTGGCAGCAGCATTCACTGTATTTTTTATCACACCTACTGAAGACCTTCCTGAAAGAGGACTTCCAGGACTGCTTCAAAAAGTGGCAAGAACAATGGGATAAGTGTGTTCCTTGAAGCAAAGGGGACCATTTAAGGGGGATTAATGGCAAAGTGTCTTTTACTGTAAAAAATTTTAACATCTAAACATTCACCATATATTTCAAGCACATCTTATATCTATAGTTCTTCATGGAGGTGATCCCATTTTATGAACCCCTCCTGGTCATCCTCCTGGGGTACACAAGTACCAGAAAGACGCCTGTCACTCTGCCTCTCCTCCAGATGTCCTTCCCCACATCGACATCTGGATGACTCAGATGCAGCATGGCCACTGCCTCCTTCCTCACAGCATGTTCTCTCACTTTAAGGGAAGTCTTCAGTTCTGCTCAGTGTTGGGACAACTGTGTCATCAGGCTGCCTCACAGGGATCTCTCCATCACTCAAGAGCCCCAAACCCTTCTCATGGGCCGGTGAGATGGCTCAGCGGCACAAGCACCTGCCCAGCAAGCGCGAGGTCCTGAGTTCGACTCCCGGAACCCACATAAAGGAAAAAAAGGGCTGGTGATATCGCTCAGTGGCACAAGCGCTTGCCCAGCAAGCACGAGGTCCTGAGGTCAACTCCCGGTACCCACATTAAAAAAAAAAAAACCTTCTCATGTGAAAGATCACCCCACACCCGAGATAGAAACATGGACCACACTTTTTCCTCAGGGAGAACTGAGAGGCCACACTTCTCTAGTCACCCAGCATCACTCAGGGTCCCCACTGCTGCATATTCCCTAATCTGAGCCTGTCTTCCATTCCTCTCTGTTCTACCCAGTCCTTGCGGGCCACTGGGACTCCTTCAGGAATCAGTAGTCACCAGCCCTGCTGGCCAAAATATTCCCTTCAGCCCTTCACTTTGTGCCTTACCTGAAACCAGATAGTCCCTGAGGACAGCCCCAACCCACTCCCACAAAGCTGTCTCGTCCCTCTTACCCAGCCCCCCCCACACAGAGCACAAGGGAAGGACTAGTGTCCTTGTGGCTCCTGCCACACCTTCAGAGGCCAGACTTCCCAGGCACCTGCCTCCTGTGTCACTTCCTGCCACTCCCAGGGTGAGGCATCCTCTTCTGCCTAACTCCTGTCACTATCACCATCCACACAGATGGCCCCAGCACTCTGGACTCCGTTCCCTGGCCTTCTCCATGCCAGTGTGTACATCCCACACCCCTTGGTGACCCTCCACAGCCACATACTGGATCTGTCGTCACCTGGAAACGGGAACTGCCCATCCCCCTCCTGCCCACGTGGCCCATCTGCAGGCTCCTTAGGTCAGTCCCACCTCATTGAGCCTCCGGCCCACTGACTTGGCCCTCTCCCTGGCCCCCACCTAGCCTCACGTTCTTGCTGGGCACACACCCATTCTGTGGCCAGTCACCACGAACACTCCCAGGATAATGTGCTGCTCCCTAGCCTGGCAAAACCCCAACTGATGCATCCGGCCACCTGCCTTCTTCATGCCCACACCCAAGCCGCTGGGCAGCATCACAAAGCTGGGTGGATGCGTTTCGCTTCGAATTCATGTTTGCTGACCTCAAACTGTCACTCTTCAGTGGCCCACAGGCCCGCGTTCCCCTGGTAGGGTTGCCGCCCACTCACAGACAACAGCTTCCCTCATCCTCTCCAGCTCCCCACGCCCTGTCCTCCACCTCTGCTCTCACTGAGGACCCAGCCCCATGCTGCATGAAGAAATCAGGCTCACAAATGGGGCTCCTGCGGCGCCACCACACCCAGGTTGCCTGCATCTCCCCACCTGGGCCTCCCTTCCAGGGCGGGGGTGCCTCCCTCTCCCCTGCCAAGGGACAGGCCTTCCCCGGTGCCCTGAACCCCAAACTTCTCATCTTCTCCAGGGCTTGGCTCCTCTGTCCTCCTCCTCTCTGGCTGCACCCATGAGCATCCGCCTGCTACAGTTCCTCTCCCTTCCCTACAGCCCTATGCTACTGTCCTATTGCTCTGCTCCCTTAACAGTCATCTCCGAAAGAGCGGCGCACATCTCCGCCCAGCTCTCCTCCACAGTCCCTATCTACCTTCCCACCCACCTGGCTGCTTGCCCCACCCCAACAGCGACTCACTCAGATTAGGGCCACCCAGCGCCAGGCCACCTCCCAGAAGTGCTCAGCACAGGTGCCCAAATCCTTCTCTGTGAGCCACTTATCCACTGGCCACCACTCTAATTTCCCTCCTCCCTCATGAGCCACCCCTCCTCCTGTCAGGTCCGCTAAAGGACGAGTCCTTCCGGCTTCTTCTGAGCCCTCTGCTCTGCTGCCTGCCTCTCCTGCAGTGCCCTAGCCCAGTCTTCTCTTATCTGACCTCTTTGCTGAGCCCCAGATTCCTGTGACTCACTGCATCCTCCCCAGCTCCAAGCACAATCTTAAACTGATATCCAATTTGGCTCCCTCGCCCCCTGCTAACCTGCTCCTCCTCCATGCTTCCCCCAGCTACCAACAGTATAAGCCAAAACCCAAAGTGGTCTCCCCTATTTCCTCTCCCTCGTAAGTCACCCATCTCAAAGTCCTAACCAACCATATGTGGTACCTGTCCCCTCCCCACCTTCTCCTCTGAGCCCTTCCAGGGTTCAGCCAGCAGCCACTCGGACCTGGAGCCCTTCACTGTTCTCCTTGCTTCTGCACTTGCCCACTTCCAACCCACCCTCCACACCTTGCCTCTGTGGAACTTCATAAGGGTCATGTGGCAGCCCTCAGTCTTACCCAGTCTCAAAGCACCCCAAATGAAATCCATGGTCCCTGTTGTAGTCTCCAAGGTCTTGCCCAGTCTCCTCCCTGCCTCCTTCTCTCTTCAGCCCCAGCCTGAGCTCCCCCACTTGCCGACAGCCTGCCATGGTGGTCTGATCTCAGACGCCCTAACATTGGGCACACCTTTTTCCCATCCTAGGTCTTCATACTCAAACACTCTGCTCTCTTCTTTCACCTGAGCTGGCAGCTTAAAGGTCACCTCTCCAGAGTGGCATCTCATAGCCACACACTCTAAATCGGGCTCAGCCTGCTCCTCTCCCTCTGGCATTGAGCACGCCTGCCAGTGATTTTATTGGTGGAGCCACTTAAAGGTTGATGGGGGGATGAGGAGGGGACAAGGTCAAGTGGATTCTGTCTCCCTGACTAGGATGTAAATTCCATGGGGAGACGGAATTGCCATGTCTGTTTTACTCACCACTGATTACATGTTGAAATGATAGTATTATGAATAGAGTGGATGAGAATGAACTAAAATTTTAATTTCACCCATTTCTTTTCACTTTTTTAAATATGAATACCAGAAAATGTAAAATTATATATGTGGTTGCCATATTTGTATAACAGCACTGGTTTGGTTGGAAAGGGTGAGAGTCACAGATTATGACAATTTGTTGACATAACTTCACATTATAATTAAATGTTCTATGTGGGATGGGTGTGGGGGCCCACACCTATAATCCCAGTACTCTGGGAGGCTGAGGCACGAAGGCTGCAGGTTTGAGCCCAGCCTTAGCAGTTTAGCGACTTAGCAAGACCCTGTCTCAAAATAAAAAATGTTTTTGATATTCTATATGATGAATAATACAGGGGGCATGGACCAAGTATTCAGGGGTACACCTAGGACTGGTAGGTCAGGCTAGTTACAGCATGCTTGCAATGCCACACTAATGAGGATGAAGTCATGAATCATCGTTACTTAGCAGGATGCTTGCAAGTGGCTTATGTCAAGTGCCCATTATGTCTGTAGATTTGAAGGCCAGCACTGGGATGACAGAGGATGAGTTTCAACATGGTCCTACAGCAGTATGCTACCACCCCTCCCAACTCCAGTGAATTCTCAGGCCACTGTGAAAGACACACAGACTATATATTCTCACCTGTGTAAGACTCAGCACGCGATCTGCAACTTTCCCCTTCACATACGTAGAGAAGTAGACTCACTGAGAGAGACAAAGGGTCTGGTTTCTCTGAGCATGTCGACTTTGGGCTGCGAGCTGAGGGGCAGTGATAGTCCGTCTTCCGTGGGACACACGCTAAGTCATGAGGTGTGGGAGGAGGACTGACACACATAAGCCGCCCCCCCCAGGTCAGTGCATTAATGTGCATACCCTCCAAGAGATTACCCGCTCCCATGGAGCAGGGAAATCCACTTCTCAGAGAGGTTCACAAACCTGCAGACCTCATTTCTCAGAGAGGTCATGCTGGCAAGAATTTTAATGCATTTTTAAGAAAAACTCTGGAAGAATTATTAACAACAGAACAATGACTGGCTACTGGGAGATGCAAGGGCAGAGAGGTGACTGTCGGGATGGAGTGGACTCTTTCCTCACAGTCCTGTGGCTGTGGGTGGCAATGCGCTGAGCGTCTCATCCCAAGGGCCATCCCTGCTCCCCCACCCCATCTGGGTCTGGGACTGTGTGCTCTGCTGCCAACCCCCGCTGTCTGGGATACTGACCAGCCGTCTAGCTGGAACCCCCTTTACAAATGTACATTCTTGATTAGTCCAGTGGCCCCTAACCACCATTCATAAATCTGTATTTGCCTCAGCTAACTCCCTGCCCCAACCCCTACAAGCAGCTGCATCAATCCACTTCCTTTCTTCTCCATCTGTGCCCTGGGCTCTGAGATCAACTTCCTTGCTCCCACTGAGAAGGAAAAGCTGGCCAACCTCACTCCCTCATTCCCTTTCCTACCTTAGCCTCAAAATGCCCCTGTCTCTGCATCTTGCCTGGTCTGAGGACCACGTCCTGCACCTCTTCTGAAGGTTACCCCTTCCCTGCAGCCTGAGCTAGTACCTCACTGCCTCTCCTCTTTCTCTAATAGCTTCAGTTTCCTCTGTTCTTTGCCCTCAGCTTCCCAATATGCTCAACTTATAAAACAGAACCAAACTTCCTTCTGCCCTGACTCACCCTCTCGCTCACCTTCAACTCCAACCAGACTTCTCTCCTCCCTCCCTACTCGTTCTCTCCCTATATGGACGTTGCCTGCGGATCTGTCTATGCTTCCATGCTTGGCTGAAGCTGCTCTCCACATTCACCAGTGCCCTCACATCACACATCTCCAGCTCCACCCTGCTCTAAGCTTTCCCAGGCCTTGGACCTTGCTAAGGATGCCTGCTTTGCAGCCCCTTGTCCCATGGCTTTTACACCTCTCTCCTCCAGCCTCATCTGAGTTTCATCCCCTCCTGACACCATTACTAGCTTATGTTTCTTCCTTTCAATCTTGGCCCTTTGCGGAGTTCCATCTTTATCTTCTTCGTCTTTCCTCTCTCCTTGTGTGGCCAAATTCATCTTAGAGGTGAAGGCTCCCACACAGCACCTCTGACTCTATCCCAACTGCTGAGTGCTTCAGTACCAGAGCCGTGGACAGCCCACTGCACTGTCTCTACCCAAAACCAAACTCTCATCATTTCCTCCCAAAGAACTGCACCTCCTTGTGTCCCCACCTCAGTCACTGTAACCACTATGGGTCAGTCAGGAACACCTACACTGCTGGCAACTCAGCCCATCCCTTTCCCTTGTGCTAACCATCAAGAGCCAGGGATCTCATGAGGACTCTGGCCTCCAGAAAGTGCATCTCAGAAACACAGATTTTATTTTCTAATAGGCTCAAGCTTGATTCCTAACTCTGCCATACCCTGGCTGAGAGCTTGGACAGTTATTGAATCTCTCCCATCCAGTTCTCCAACTATGAAAGTGGGGATCACTATGGGAATTAAATGAGATACAATGAGTTCAGGGAGCACTCTTCATAGTGACACAGTAAGTTCTCATTAAATGACAGCTTGCTTTGTGTTCAAATTTAGCAACTATAGGGGGCCGGTGAGATGGCTCAGCGGCTTAAGCGCCTGCCCGGCAAGCACAAGGGCCTGAGTTTGACTCCCGGAACCCACATACGAAAAAGTGGCCGGTGATATCGCTCAGCGGCACAGGCGCCTGCTGGCGCGCGAGGTCCTGAGGTCGACCCCCCGGTACCCAAAAAAAAAAAAAAAAATTTAGCAACTATATAGGAAAGACACTCAGGCTTCCTACCTCTCAATCCCAGTGAGGTCCCTCACATATATCTTTCTCTTTTATTGTATTATGTGCATTCCTGGAGAGTGCCTCAGATCCATGATAGAACTGGGCAAGCCTTACATTATATAAGCCATTACATTATCTATCCCAGCTGCTTCCCCATCTCCATCCCTTCTGCTCTCAACATTTCTTGCTTAGATAGTGGCCATTCCTATGAGGTCTCTTTGTTCCAAATTAATTCATTCATATGTCCCACCACCACCACCTTTCAGTACTGGGGATTGAACACAGGGCCTTCATACCTAGCTATAGACCCAGCCCTTTCTTAGTTGCTTACAGACCAAAGTCCACATTATACCATGTTGCTGCCTCCTACCTGATGTCCTCCCTTTCCCTCCAAGCCCACTGCATATCACAGCCCATGTCAGGCCTCATTCCCTGGTACCAGGACTGACCACTATGCTTCATCTAATCCTCATGACAACCCCATGATGTTGGTACCGTTATTATTTCCATCTCACAGGTGAGGAACTGAAGGTCAAAGGTCAGTGTCCTCCAGTGTGTGGCCAAGCCAAGACAGAGTTCAAGGTCCCTGCGCTGGCCCTCCAAACTTCACTACTTTCCAGGGAAGCACTCTCCACTCTAATGTGCTGCTTCCTCATTTCGTCTGCCTGGGCAACTCCTACGCATCTTTCAAGACTCAGCTTGAAGGTCACCTCCTTCAGAAAGCCTTCCCTAACACCTTGCAGGGTTAAGCATTTCACCCTATTCATATTTCAACAACAGAATTCATTGCCCTAATTACCTGCTTCCCACCTATCTCCCTCTGGAAGGCAGGGGACCTGGTTGTATCAACCCATAATCCTCCTGGTGCCAGACCCAGACACCTTTCCTGGTTTTCAACATCCAGGTTATGGTCCTTGGTCAAAAGGTCAAGAAAGGAGGGGCCGGTGAGATGGCTCAGCGGTGTAACCACTTGCCTGGCAAGCGCGAGGGCCCAAGTTCGACTCCCGGTACCCACATACGAAAAAAAAGGGCCAGTGATATCACTCAGCGGCACGGGCACCTGCTGGCGCGCGAGGTCCTGAGGTCGACCCCCGGTACCCACAAAAAAAAAAAAAAAAAAGGTCAAAAAAGGAGGACAAGCCGATGAGAAGATAGAGAGTGACCAGAAGGAATTCAGATCCATCTAAGTAAGTAAGGGACTACAGAGACGTGAGACCCTGAACCCTACTGAATACTCCACGTGCCCTTGGGACCCTATGCTTCCATGTTGAAATATTGGGTACTATTTGTCTGATATATACCTCCTTTCTCCACTAGCCAAAGATATTTATCAGTTTGTTCCCAGCATCTATAACAGTGACATGATTGGCAGATGGTCACTACTGCTTGCATGAATTAATATACAAATGATCAAATAAAGGGTTCCCCCATCAGCAACATAAATCCAAAGTCCAAAACCCAAAATAGGAAAAATTCCCTTTTGTCTATTCTTGCACCTGTTCATGAATCCAGCCAACTGGCAGGCTCATTTTCTCATTGGCATACATAGGTTAGCTCTCCTGAGCCTCCAGGTCCTCTGACTGATGACATTCCACCTGCACCACCTAGGGATTAGCGATATGAAGCAACACTTCAGAGGACAAACCTCATGTGGTCTAGGTCACCATGACAGGGAGCCGACTCTGGCACTGCTTGGGACCAGGAGCAGGGTGACTAGGCAGTCTCAAAGGTGGCTGCATAGAACAGCTGAGGACTCAAGGAGTACCTGAGGAGACAATGGAGGAGGGTACCAGAAGGTACCCAAGAGCTACCAGCCAACCTTCCAAAGCAGAAATAATGATGATGACAATAATAAACTTGGCCACCACCTACCAAGTCCGAGTAATGTGTCAGGTATTGCACTAACACTTCGCACACATTTTCTATTTAATCACATCAGTCATTTCACAGACGAACCCAATAAAGCTGGGGTTGGGCATGTAGCTCGGTGGTAGAGCACTTGTCTTACATGCATGAAGTCCTAGCTTCCATTCCCAGCACCACAAAAATACAGTGAAGCTTTTTAAAGAAAGAAAGTAACTTATCCAAGCTCATAAGGCCAGCCAGGGTGGGCTGAGGCTTGGCCTGTTTCTATTTAACCATCTCTCATACCCCGCAAGAGGTGGTCCTCCACGACAATGAACTCGCCACTGAGAGAAACAGCCAGACCCATCCTCAGCACACCTGGAGGAATGAGCTCTTCCTCATGCCAGCCTCCACGCCACGTCCACCAGGAGCATCTTTTCCCACCCTGGAAGCACCCCAGAACAGCTTCCATTCCTCTTCCCCTTGAGGTCCTCCTCTGTCAGCCCCTCCCCCAGGACAACAGAAGCCAAAGCAAGTCTCCTTTTCTCCATTTATCTGAACAACTCCAATTAAAAGCTCTCCCAATTAAAGATCCCAAAAGAGTGCTGACGCGCAGCCAGCGGGGTCTGCACTATTCCTTACTAATTAGGTCCCTGTGGGCAGCCCCACCCTATAACCCACAGACAGGCTAAGGATATCAAAGGGCAGCTTGGGCTCCACTAGGCCTCAGGGTAACCTGGACAGAGACCTCTCCAGGCAGGGCAAAGGAAAGGGGCTGCTAGAGCTCCACACAGCTGAGGGCCAGGTGCATGTGCCCCTCCTTTGGCCAGGAGATGCCTGGGTACCAGAGGGGTTTTTAATGCCTGGCTCTCAGGCTGACTCCTTGGACCATGGGGAAAGCAATATCCCATTCTTCTCTGCTCAGAGGTAGAGAGTCCATGGTGCCTAATTCCTCAGAGGAATAATAAGAAGACTATCAACCAGACTTGTGAATAAAAATGTTTTTAAAAAAATCTCTCTAGTCTTTGACAAATGTCTAAATGTGTTCCCCACAAGCGTATTTTTATTCTAACAAGCTAATTTGAAATATAATTTAAATAATTTCTTCAGAATGATACCATATGACTAACGGCACCTCAGTGGCAGAACTACTGGAGACTGCATCGTGCATTCGGAGAGGCTTCCGTCCTACTGCTCTTCCCACACAGAACACACCCCGCTAGGAAACGGGCTCACGGTGCCAGCTCTCACCTCCAAACCTATAAATACAACTCGGGGCAGCCTGCATGGGCAAAGCCTAGGAAATACAGCCACACAAAAAGCAGCGCTTCAGAGACCAGGCATCAAAACCAACTCAGAGCAGAAGCATAATGCATCCTTTTGCTCAATTTATTTCATGCTGGAAAAAGGCAAAGTGTAACTTTCAAAATCTATAAGGTCAGAACTTGGTACCCCAGAGATTTCTGAGATTCTGAAAAATCCCCTTTCTGTACTGTAAATATGCTATGTGACTGCTGTTTACTTCACCCTTGGCAAAGGTAAAGGAAGGCTTTCTTGTCAAATGAGAAAGGAGTCCCTGCCCCCTACCCTGTGCACCCAAGGGAAGTCCCTTTCCAAAGGTTTTGCATGTCTATGAAGTTGGGGTGACGCTTCACTGAATTACCCAGTTTACTGTTTTGTAAAAACAAAACAAAAAAAAAAAAACCTTACAACTGAAACAAGGAATATAAAGTCCTTCCCACATATATGTCCCTATGAATCCTCTCACCCAGGGATTCTCCTTGAAGGAGCAGGTGTCATCCAAAGCAAGAGAACCCCTGAGGCACAGGGGCGTCTTCCAGGTGGGAGCCTGGATGCTCAGCCGGCAAATAACCTTCTCATCCGAGCCCTGAAGCAGAATTACTCTGCCCTGATATTTCTAAACAAGGAGAATCCATTTGAGCAGCTGGGTCTCGGTCCACCAACACCCTTAGCAACAACTATGAATCCTTGATGTTCTCACCGAGATTCACTAAGGAGCTGTGACTCACCCAAAATTACACAGGCCCGAAATTACCCCATGTTAATTGCAATCCTGGTCTCTACCATTCCTTTCCTTCAGTAATTCATTTATGATAAAGCAAACAACTGCTTTAAAGGATGGTCAAAATGTCTTTAAAAAAAATACCCTGCCTTATTCAAGAAAGGATTTAAGAAGGTTTACAAAAATGTATAAAATTTAGCAAAATGATAAATGATAGAAGTAGGTGTGGATTTAAACAATGATGTATTTTTATAGTTACTGGCATGGAAGGATGTCACTCAAGATATTTTAAGGTGAAAAAAATCAGGCTACAGAATAGATGTGTAAGACAATTCCTTTTTGTTAAAAATACGTTTCCTCTATGTAGACATACATTTAGACACACACAGTCATATACACAGAGAAGAGTCTGCCAAGATAAACATCCAAGTGCTGGCTGAGGTTATCCCTTAGAGGCAGGATGACAAGTAATTTTCACTTCCTTCTTTATGCTGTTATTTTTTAGTACGAGTGCAGAATGTTTTTGTAATTAGAAAAAAGCAAAGCTATTTTCATTTTGTTTAAAAAGAAAAGGACCACAAAACTGACTGGAAACAGAAGTAATGGGTGAGCTCTGATAAACGTGTTAAGGACGGCCAGACATTTGACTCTTAAGCTCCTCAGGAGGCATAGACAGAAAAGAAATCTAATAATTTATGCAAATCACAGAGTCCTCTAGAAAATCCTAACAATGCTCAAGACCAGGAGTTCCAGAACGTCTTCCAACAAGAATGACATTTCCCAAAGTAAAAGTCAAGGCAAAGAGAGGGCCTGGCCCTGTCACTTCCCAACCTCCTCACGTCCATTCTCCCTCACACCCACTGTGCTCCAGCACGTTGGGCCCCTTACTGTTCCCTAACAGGCCGGGTGTGCTCCTTCCTCGGGGCCTTGGCACTTGCTGTGAACATTGCCAAGAGCACTCTGTGCTGGCACACCTATGTGGTTCACTCTTCTTCCTTCAGCTCTTTAACAACTTTCTCAGTGAGCTTTCCTAAATGGACCCCATATTTAAAATCTACTCTACCTCAATAATATTTTCTAGCCTACTTCCTCATCCTTTATTACCTAATAAACTATAGTTAATAAACAAAACAAAAAAGCCAAAGAGTGCCTATTTGGTTTATTTTTCAATACATACTTATTTAGTGCTTACTCCCAAATTCTGTGTATTTTTCCAACTCAGACACTAAAAGAGATGGTCATCTAGATGAATGAGAGTGACCTGAAATGCTAACAGCCCTTCAGCGCCTCCCCATAGAGTTCTGGGGCATCTTTCCTAAATTCCCCAAAGAGACAGCCACCCTACTACCAGCTCTTACACCCTAAGATTGTAACATTCTGCTTAGATTCACAGCGTTTAAACATAAAGCTGGTACTGTGTATGTGGTTTATCTTCCTTTTCAATGTATAAACGCCACAGAGGCAGGAACTAACTAGCAGGTCCACACAGTCCTCACAGACTGGGGATTACTGGACCTTAGTCAGCAAAGCTTAAAAAAACCAACAGGACCAAGTGAAAACAAGCTCACCTCAGTATATCTGAGAGAAGCCTAAAGAGCAGCCACAGTTTGGTGTGATTCAGGAGGAATGGAAAGCTAGAGAAGGAATGATCTTCAAAAGAAAGTTAATCAGTATAGATTACTGACTGAAAGGCAGCCGGAGGTGTTAGATAACCAAGATTGTGGCATTCATACATTGCAAGATAATCTTAGCTGAACAGAATAAGTGTAAAATGAAGCCAAGCAGTAATAGAGTAGATCATGTTTGTAAACACTGACAAAATCAGCTGAAAGTCACAACAGCAGACAAGCTGGCTTTTCTGCTGGCTTTTTACAAGGAGATAAAAAGATAATTTACAGCCCCAATACTTGGGTGGCAGCAGACAGCCTGAAAATGAACCCACATCACAATAAAAAGTGAAATGGCTTGCTAGCATTAAAAGAACACCACATTCAAATGTGACCCCTTTCTCTCTTGGCCCTTACAACTCTCAATTAAGCACGTTATAGAAAAAGTAATCTAAAAATCATCACAACTCCCAGGCTAGTTTCCAGCACTAGCTCAATCAAAAAATATTTTTGAGGGCCTGTTAGGGGCCAGATACTGCACTATGAGGTTGAGACACGATGGTAGAAAAGGTAAGACCCTATCCTGGTGAGGTAATACTGAAGGCAGGCACATTATCAATAAGTAAACAAATCTCAAGTTATTACAGGTGTGCTGGGGCAGACACCTGTAGGGGACAAAAGTGGGGCTGCCTGAGAGCAAAAGGAAGGAGTGTTCCACGTGGGGTGGCCAGAAAGGCTGAGCCGCTGACCTGGATACCAAAAGCTGAAGAAAGAGAAGGAAGTGTTTGCAGGGTGAGAGTTTTCCAGGCAAAGGGAACAGCAGTTCAGGGGCCCCAGGTAAGGCAAGAAAAGGCAAGGAGCCCAAGAGAGAGCAGAACACAAGGAGGGCCAGCAGGGCAGCCAGGGAAGCCAAGACAGGGCACGGGCCAGGGCCTTGTCCTCTGCAGGTGTTTAAAGAGGAGAGTGGCATGATCTGATCTGCAATTGTAAAAGCCAATCTCTCTGGCTCCTGTGTGCAGAACGGCCTGGAAGCAACCCAGAGCAGAAGGGGAGGGGTGTCCAGGAAGGAGGCAACAAAGGCCAGCACCAGAGTGGGTCAGTAAGCACACTCCACAACATCTCAGAAGTAGAACCCACCGGACCAATGGAAAGCCTGGATGTGAGAAGCAGATAAAAGGCAACAAGGATGACTCAGCAATCGAGCGCATGGTGGGGCCACTGGCTGGGATGGGGAGATGGGGAAGGGGAGAAGTGCCAGGCACATCAGAGGCAGGAGCCCTGAGAAAGGTGGTACTAGAATTAAAACGTGAGGGTCACCAGCAGATAGGCAGTGTGTAAGGGGGCTACCTTGGGGATAGGATCACATTACCTAAGAAGAGGAAGGGGACAGAGAAGGGGAACCAGATGCAGGCCTTAGGCAAGCCTCCCATGTAGAGTCAGACCAAAGAGCAACAGCGACTTGGCAGTTTCAGCACAGAGGTAGAAGGTGGAGGTAAACAAACAGGAAAAGAAATTGGACATCATGGGCTTGGACATATATTTTGACGTGTCTTGAGAAAGAGAACACAGAAGTGGAAGAAAGCAGAGGAGGGATGGAAGAGGGAGGGAGAGCCTAAAACTGTACCGTCCAATATGGCAGCCACTAGCCACACAGGGCTATTAAACTTTCACGAAATTAAAAATTCAGGCCCTCAGACACTCTAGCCACATTTCAAGCGTGCAGTAGCCTCATGTGGCTGGCAATTACTATCCTGGACCACACAGATACAGAACGTTTCCAACACCACAGAAAGTTCTGTTGGACAATGCTGAACTGGAGCATGCTCCTAGACTGATGGAAAAGACCCAGGTGAGAGAGGAAGTTAGGAAGGAAAGATATCCTTTGAGAAGGTGAGGGGATGGGTGGAAGCCACACTGGAAGGAGTGGGCCTCTGAAAGGACAGCAGGGATGACTGGCCCTTCGGCACACAGGCAGGAAGAGGACGGTAATGACAGCTGCACCATGGACAATGAAGACGTCCCCTGCCATCCTGTCCATGGAAAGAGAGGCAAGGGGTAGGGAAGTGCGAACAGAGCTCTGAAAAAGGGGAGCGAGTCCACAATAGCCTGCTTGGGGAGTGACAGCACACACTGGAGAGACTAGATACTTAACATACCCTTCACCGAAGAGAAGTGGGAATGAGTTCTGAAGGAGGGAGGGCATCTTAAGTGGGGAGAAGTAAGTTCAGATGGTTTAGTTTTATTCTTAAATCCTGGCCATGTCTACAGAGCAGAGCCATGCCAAAGCTGTAGGACCACAGCAAGGTTTGCTGCTGGCTTCCCTTCCTTGGTTCCCCTCCATCCTACACAACTTTCAGAAAGGATGACACTGGTTCTATTTTTGGTTAAAATGGCTCCCTCCACCTCCTCTGTCTAAACTGCTTATCCAGCCCTTAGCTCATCTCAATTTACAACCATGTTTTGTACATTCACATAAATTATGGAAATATGTCAAAAATGGCAGAGGTAGGCAGGACTTACAAACCAGCCCTTAGTCACAAGTAACATACATTTATCCAGTGATATTAGAATGACATGAAAGACATGTTCTGTGTTTAAACCCCCAACTCCTCCTCCTCTCTGCTTTCACAAACAAAAATTATTTTCTGACATTTTCTTTAAGCTTTTATGAGTAAACATTTTCATTTCCACAAAACTATTTGATCTCAACCACAGTTTCAATATTTACTTTTGATCACGCAAGTGTGCTGGGGTGCAGGACGGTGAGTTAAAATTGCCAGATCCTTTCTATCTTCCATCGCGAGACCTACATTTGCTAACTCCTTCTTCCAGAACATTTTTTTAAGTATGAAATCCGAGAACCTCAAAGATTCCAGCTGCTCGGGCCGGTGAGATGGCTCAGCGGCATAAGCGCCTGCCCGGCAAGCGCAAGGGCCCGAGTTCGACTCCCGGAACCCACATACGAAAAAAGGGCCGGTGATATCGCTCAGCGGCACGGGCGCCTGCTGGCGCGCGAGGTCCTGAGGTCGACCCCCGGTACCCACAAAAAAAAAAAAAAAAAAAAAAGATTCCAGCTGCTCAAAGATCAACTCTTCCATAGTTCGCTGAGGGATTGCCTGAAATGTTACAGAAAAGCTTCCTCGAAGCTAGGAGCCTCTGGGACAGTCAACCCACAGCTGCTGGCAGGTGTGAAGTCTCCGGGACGGGCACCAGCGACTAGCAAACTTCCTCGCCCCCTTCTGTCCCTGCCGCCAGCTCATGACTTCCCTGGCCTCTTCAGCCCCCCTGGATAAGGCCCCTGTGCAAAATGACTCCAGAAACTTACCCCGAGTAAAGCATATAGAAGCTGCTGACCCTGCCAGGACAATCATACCCCCTTCCACGACACCCTAGTCTGCCTGTTGCCACCCATCCCCGAGAGGAAAGGGGGAGCTCTCCAACCACCAAGCAAAAGTCCCTGGGCTCTGCTGACTGGCTGAAGAAATCAGCAGCAGGGGCCACTGAAGTTCAAGACTCCAGTTCACTCATCTATACATTCATTCCCTCTGCCCGTGACGGCGCACTAAATGTCCCCTGCTCCAAATGCTCGTCAGCTAGCTGTGCAACCTGGACGTCGTCACCAAACTTCTCTGTGCTTCGGTTTCCTCACCTGTCAAATGGGCGCAATAAGCTTTCCGCGAAAACACGGCCGGCCACCCCCACTGCTGCTCGCACCCAGAAGCAGATGAGAGGAGTTCTTGACTATTAGCACAGTGGCTCCTTGACTCACAGCGCCTACCGCTCGGAGATCACCCCGCTCTGTAAATTACTTTATACACTCAAAGGCATTAGTCACTCACTTAGTGAGTATTTCAACTTCCCCTCCCGAGCATCCACCGGGCCGTCTGAGACCGAAGCCTCGGAGGTGCCCACGGACCTCAGCGCCCTCGGCCACTGTGCCTGCGCCGGAGGGACATCGTGCACTGGCGTGTTCCCTTTCCAGGAAAACTTCGATTTCCATTCTGCTTGCAATCAATCCAGTCGCTGAGAAAGACCAACTGCTTTCCACGCTTGCAAACGCAGGCCCAGAGTTGGCCGGGCCGGGCGCGGGGACCGAGGAAGGGCCGCGGCCGGGCGGGCTCGGATCCCACGCCGTCTCCGCGCCCCGGCCGGCCGCGAGGGGAGAGGGCGCCCTGCGGGACGCGGGCGCGGGGTTGGGCAGCCCCGGCTCCCCGAGGCCAGCGGCGCGCTCGCCCGGCCCGCCCGGCTTCGAGCCCGGGGCCAGGGGACACTCACCCCATCTCCGGGCTGCTCCGGCGGACGCTCCCACGGGGCCCCTGGAGCTCGCTCTCCGCCCGCTAGGCAGCAGCTCCCCGCGCGGTGCATGCGGCGGCCGAGAGCGCCCGGCTCAGCCCCGGCGCCGCCGCTGCCTCCCGCGGGCGGGCGGGCGGGCGGGAGGACGGGGGCTGGGCCGGCGGGGCTGGGCGGGGTCCGCCCCGCCCCCACGCCGCTTTTCCCCTCCCCCTCCTTCTTCCCGCCGCGCCCGCCCGCTCCCCCAGTTCCCCACGCGTTCCCTCCCTCTTCCCTCACTACTCCCCCTCCATCCCCTCCCCCTTCCCCCCACCAGCCCCCTACCCCCTTTACGTAACCTCGTGGCCCCTGGGCCTCCGCTAGCAGAGAGGCGGGGGGCGCGCGGCGTGGACAGCGTCCCCGCCCAGCCGCGCAGCCGCTGCTGACCTCCCCCGCCGCTCCCTTCTCCTCCTGGTCGACCCCAAGCCCGGGCTTGGCGCGGGGTCGCCCCGAGCATCCCGCCGGCTGGACCCGTAGTCCTACTCGCAGCTGTGGGCACTTGGCGGCTGCGTTCAGTTTGTAGACAAGGGAACCCAGACCAGGGAGGGAAGGGATTTGTCCAAGGTCACGTACCCAGATTATGGCTCGGGCCTCCAGAACTCGAGATGGACGCGGCCCTGCCCATCCTTACAGCCCAGCTTTGTCTTCCTGCTCACCACACCCTGGCTGAGAGGCCTTAGGGCAACCCCACCCCCCAGAAATTCTGGAAGCCGGCCTGGGAGGGAGGATATTGCACCTGAAAGCAGGTGCTTGGGCACCTCCTTGGGAAAAGTGGGGTGGGGACCCCACGTGGACGGTCACTGCTTCAGGGCTTGGCTCTATTCTCAGAGCGAGGGAACCTGGGATGGCAAAAGCAGGACTTAGAGAAGCGATTTCTTAATGGCCTCTGCATATACAGACCAGAGAGAGGGTGGCACTGGGACTAACCTAACCTTCGTCGGCCTCCTCCAGGCCTCCCACTGAATAATCTTCTGCTGAGGACACAGTACCACATGAGCCCGGTTATCTCAAGGCAGTAAAAAAGTCAAGGGACTGCAGGCGGAGCCACCACCAAACCCTGCCCTCATCTCTCTTGGAACTCCAGTTGTTACCTGCTAACCTTCAACGTCTCCTTACAGGAGCACCAGCCACTTCTAATCTGTGCTTCTCACTGTGGCCAGTAACTTCTCAAATACAAGTCTGATCGTGTCACTCTTCAGAGTCCTTCTTCCCCCTGCCCTTGGGATGGAGACCAGGACACTGAGCATACCTACCAGACCCTGCCCCACCTGGCTTCCACCACCCTCTCCAGCCTTCTCTCCTCCCACCCTCCCCGGGCTTCCTACCGTTCTTTTCAGCCTTTTCGATGCTATTCTCTCACTCTGGGAAGATTTTACCCTCTCCTATCTTCCTCACACCAATTGTCTTGCCTAGCCAATTCCTACTCATTCTGCAGCCCACAGTAAACTGTCGCTTCTTTTAGGAGCTTTGTCTAATGTCCGGATGAGACTATGAGCTCCTGTACTTTTTGGTTGTTATTGTTGTACTTAGTGTGATCAGTTTGTGAAATTATTTGCATAATGTCTTTGAGACACATCTGCAAACTCTTATAAACCTTTGTCTTTTGCTCATCGTTGTATCCCCGCTACCTAGAATTGCACCTGAAAGTCCTCCATAAATCTTTGTTCAGTGAATGAATAAGCAAATAAGCCAGCCATAGATGGACCTAATTTGCCGGGGTCAGTAAGCACAAGTGTCCACTTGGAACCATAGCGAATGAGCCCATATGGGAAGCTTATCTACAAGCTGAATTCCAAGGACCAGGGCAGAGCCAAGGCTCTTGAGGAGAAGGTAATCCTGGCAGAGCCAAGGGGAGGAGTCAGCAGAGAGGGAATGAAGAGCAGGAGCCAGCTCAGATGGAACAAGGCTGTGTCTGGAGGAGCTGAGTGGTGCTCCAAGCCCTGACTCAGTGTCCTTTTGCTCCTGGTCATTAGGGCACACCCACATTACCTGGGCCAGACGCAAGGAGGCTTAACTAGGTGGAGCAGTGAATCACTCTGGCTTCCCCATGCAGTCAGCAGGAAGTAGGCCAGTCTTGGAGGTGTGAACCCCCTGAGGTGAAATGGCTGTCACTCTGGGGTGAGGAGAAAAGGGGTGGATGCCCTTCCTATCCTCCAACTTCTGGCTGCCACCACTGGAGGAAGTGGCCTCCACTCCTCTCCTTCAACCCCAACTCCAGCCCAGGTTGGGTTGGCCTCCCAGGAGCTTTCCCAGGTGGCTCTGGCCAGCACTCACCTTTGTCCTCGGTAATAGTCCTTGCACTATTTCATCATCTTGGAATTTTCCCAAGAGAGGAACCACTTAATTTGTCTATCAGGGTCCCTCCATGAAGCCACCCTTTTTCTGTGGAAAATTTCCTATCTCCAGAGTCTCCATGGCCCTATTTGTCAAGGGAGATGATTCTACTTTTGTTGGCTAGAGGTTAAAGCAAAGCCAAGGAGAGTCTCTGTAGTCCAAGAGACGAGTATCCTTTCAGGGTAAGCAAGAAGAGCTGGCGACAGGGCACAACACTGAAGGTGTGAGAAGGAGGGTGGTCTTGGGAAAAGGAGAGGCCAGGTCCAGGCTCGGGGAGAAGAGTTAGCCCTGGAGAGGGGAGAGGTGCTGTCACAGGGGAAGACAAGGGATGCTTCTCAAGCGGGCTGCTTTTTCTAAAGGAAGTAAGGGCATTTACTGAACATGTATGAGAGGAGGAGATAGGGCAGAAGCCACATTTGGAATAACACTGTGGGAAAACAAAAACTGATGTTCGGACAGATCCATAGTTGGGAATGAGCAGGACAGCAATGCCCTAGAAGTGTGGGACTCTGGACCTTGACCAGGTAAACCTCAAGGACTCAGAACGCTTGCCGTTCTGTATGGGATACAGAGGCTTCCAGAATCTGGCCACCAGGCACAGACAGGTGGTCTGAGGAACATTCTGACCTAACTGGGACAGACAGATAACCTTGGGTAGCTCACCAGAGTGCTACATCCAAGCCAGGAAAATAAACAATGGAGCAGCCTCACATGTCCTTCTTCTTTATCCTCCATTAATTCTCCAAAAGATCCTGGGCAGAGAAGCACTGTGCATCCTCAGTGTATAACAGGATGACACTCCATGTATCTGGCTTCTGCCTCTCAAAAACTAGCTCCTGGAGAAATGGCTGATCCTAGGTCTAAGGCAGGGAAAATACAGGATGAGCCTGGAACATCTCACAGTTCTTAAAAGTAAGGCGGTTGTGAGCCGGTGCTATCGCTCAGCAGCACAAGCACCTGCTGGCAACCGCGAGGTCCTGACTTCGACTCTTGGTACCCACATAAAAAAAAATGTAAGACAGTTCTTTAAAAACAAAAGAAGTACAGGGACACAGGAGCCAACTGAAAGAGGTCCCAAAGCTGGAACTGTTTGAGCAAAAAAAATAAATTATGATGCATAGGCGTATAACACAAAACATAAAATAAATATGCATTAGTTCATAGCAATACAAATTATCAAGTAAGTAAATAAATGGAGAAGAGATACTTCTTTCTTAGGAAGAAGTCCAAAGCATATGTGTAGAGTGGAGTTTAAACTACCACTATTCTCCCTGCCCCCGCTCCTGAGGACAAACTGGTCTTAGTGTCTCAGTAATTTGATTCCAAAGAATAGATTATGAAAAGGGAAAATACTACTGTTATAGAAGGAAAACATGGCATAAAGAAAAAAAGAAAAAACAACATGGCAGATACTACCTTAACCAAGAGATCAGGGTTGGGATCCCCAGCGATGTCATGTTGACATCCTGTACCTCTTTAGGACGGGATTTGAAGAGCACCTCACCTGTGGGATGGTTTTTTCCCAGAACCCATAACCTCAGGTAAACTGAAATTGAGAGATATTCTACAAAATACCTGAGCAGTACTCCTCAAAACTGCCAAGATCATCAAAAACAAGATTGAAGGGGCCGGTGAGATGGCTCAGCGGCGTAAGCGCCTGCCTTGCAAGCGCGAGGGCCCGAGTTCGACTCCCGGAACCCACATACAAAAAAGGGGCCGGTGATATCACTCAGCGGCACGGGTGCCTGTTGGCGCGCGAGGTCCTGAGGTCAACCCCCCGGTACCCACAAATAAAAAAAAAAAACAAGATTGAAGAAATTGCCACAGACCAGAGGAGACTCAGGAACTTGACAATCAACTGCCATGTGGCATCCTGGATTGGATCCAGGAACAGAAAGAAGAAAAAGCTGATGAAATCCACATAAAGACTGGAGTTAGTTAAAAGTACTAGTGTTGGGTTCTTAGTTATAACAAATGCTCCACAGCAATGTGAGACAGTAACAAATAAAGGAAACTGCGTGAGGGGAATATACAAACCCCTATGCTACCATTGGAGTTTTTCTCTAAATCTAACATTACCCCCAAATAAAACATTTATTTAAAACAATAATCTTGGGAACTTCCTGTATTCCAAATCTTCCATATATGTAGTCATCAGCAGTATCAGACAGGTAAGCATGTAGCACATGGAACAAGAAATTTACACGTGAGACCTGAGGATTTACAGATGTTCACATAATTCCAAAAGCAAGATATGGAAATCAATGTTCTTCATTTTTCACTGCAACTCAATCAGAAATATATTTTACACTACACACTTCAACTCTCCATCTATAGTTTTATCTATATAAAATAGAAACAAAAGTTATATAAAATAATTCTTACCCTCTCACTTGCAATGTATTCAGACATTTTCCATTCTGTTCTATTTTTAAAAGCAGTGCTGCTCACAACCTACCAAATTGATTTCAAAACCTATAATCTATATATTTCTCCTTGCAACAGTGAAATTAGACTACTGTGTAGAAGCACAATGTTATTATTAAAGAGCTCAGATTTCTGGTATTGCTGATGCAGGGACTTCAAATATTTTTTTCTTCTAACCATAAAAGGTCAGTTCTCTGAAACAAGTATATTATTAAAGCCATTAATTAATGGATAACTATTAGGTATTATGCAGCTATTTGATTATATTTGTGAAGATAGAAGCATAGTTATTCTTTCAACAAATATTGATCACCTACTATGTACCTGGCACCATGCTGGACACCAAGTACAAAGTGCTCAGCAAAAAGCCCCAAGGTCTTGTCATCCAACTGGAAGATCATGTGAAGGATATACATGAAATAATCACAATAATACACGAATATAAACTGTGACCTGTGTGAATAAAGGGACCTAATGAAGGTTGAGAAGGGTGGCAAGGAAAGGCCTTTTTGTGTGTGGGTACCGGGGATTGAACTCAGGACCTCACCCGCCAGCAGGCACCCGTACTGCTGAGCGATATCACTGGCCCTCTTTTCATATGTGGGTACCGGGAGTCGAACTCAGAACCTCGCGCTTGCCAGGCAGGCGCTTATGCCGCTGAGCCATCTCACCGGCCCAAGGAATGGCCTCTTTGAAGAAATGTTTAAGAAGAGCTCTGAAAACTAAGAGGCACTTGTCAGAAAGGGCACAGGAGAGGACACCCCAGACAGAGGCGGTGGAGAATTGAGCAGGTTTGAAGAACTGGAAGAAGATAAGAGTGGTTAGAATGAGTGAGCTTTGCAGCCCCAAGGCTGGGTTAAAAATCTGGGATTTAACCAAATGCAATCAGAACTCATGAATGGGTTGGGAATGCCACGATCTGGTTTACACTTTTACAACACCACTCCAGATCCTGGAAGGAGAAGGAACAAGAAGGGACAAACGTAAAAGCATGGAGACCAGGTAAAAGGGATTGAAATAAGTGCAGACAAAAAATAAGGGTAGAAATAGATTACAGAGGTAATTTCACAGGTACACTCAGCGGGACCTGATGATAGGTTTTGTGTATTAGGACATAAAGTTCATAAAATAATCTTAGTTATAGCTGCACTCTGACTCTGTAAAAACTATTAAGACATAAGGAAAAGGACTGGAGTATAGAATATGAAAGGTTTGATTAGGACAGTGGAAGGAATACAGGGTAAAAGGGTGAGGACTGGACACAGACAGACCTGTGCTAAATTCTGGCTGTGCCACTGACTCTCATGACCTTGGAAAGTTTTTAACTTCTCTGAACCTCAATTCTCTCATCTATGAAGTGGGGATACTTCACTGGAGCTTTAGGAAGAGTGAATAGGATAATAACTGTAAAGTGCTTAGCTCAGCCTTGGATCATGTAATCTCAATACATTGTACTTATTATTATTACTTTCTATAATGGCAGAATGAGGACAAAAATTTTATCCTTTTTCTGTGCTTGAATTAATGTGGTCACATGATAGTATTTACATAATCAACATTTTCAAATTGAGTAGAGCCAGTTTGAGGATTCTTATATCTAACCTTACCTTGACACAGCTCATGTACTTCCTGCCACATAACACTTTGCTAGCCTGTGTTTAGAGCCTTCCATAGCTTCAGATCACTCCGCGGAATACCTGAAATTCAAAAAGACTGTGAACTGTCTTTTTAAGATGACAACAGATCAATATGGGATCACTAGCCTCAAACCCTTCCATTTCCAATCTATCCAAGGACCTGTCGTTAGATAGGTGAGCTATAATGGTTTCCCACTGACCTCAGCCTTAGGGATTTCCTAAGTATGTCTGTTTTAAATGCCCTTGGGGATTCTGATAGCACTTATCCATTTATTTAATCTTAACACCTATCCTGAGCCAGTCTGTGTCCTAAAAAAATTTAATAAAATATGACATAATGAGGTATGAATAGAGTAAAATGAAGCCAGGTGTGGTGGTACACACCTATAATCCCAGAACTCACAGAGGCCAAACAGGAAGATCACAAGTTCAAGCCCAACCTGGGCAACTTAGCAATTTAGTGAGACCCTGTCTCAAAAGAAAAAGAAAAAAATTCAAGGGCTGGGGATGTAGCTCAGTAGAAGGCCCTGTGTTCAATCCCCAGTACCACAACCACGAACAAACAAAAAAAAAACCCATGAGATACTGACTCTGCAAGGGGGCCACATGAGCTGGGTCTTAAAAGACACATAAGCAAGAAGACCATCTTCAGTAAACAGACCAAACTCACTGAGGCATGGAGGCACTGGTGGCCATAGCTCATACAGGAAGTGACAGGAATGGCCACATGGCTGGATCAGCAGTGTATGGCAGGAAATGGCTAGGGACCAGAGGGACACAGAAAGGTCTCAAGGTCTAGTAAGGAGTTTGGACTTGATCCTGAAGGCCACAGGGAGCTAGTGAAGGTTTTGGAGTGGGAATATTACATGATAAACTTGTGTCTTACATCCCCGGCAGTGGTGGGGAGAATGGTCTAGAAAGGCAGAGACTAGAGGCAAGAGAAGCTTGTTAGGAGGACCTGATCAAGACAGCTTTGAGCCAGGACCCAGCAAGGATAAGAGGTGTCTCAGTCAGCCCAAAGAAGGGCAGGAGTCTGACTAAAAGGGAAGAACCAGGGAGCTCCTGCAGTACTGGGGCCTTGGATGCGACAGCTGCTGGTGAAAGAGTCAGTCGTCAAACAATCCCACAACCTTGAGCAGAAGCTAGACTTTACTGGATGCCTCCCAGCAAAATTCAACTCTAAGAGGCAAAAGTAGAAATGACCACAAGTAGCCCAGCCAGCTGCAAATGCCCCAGGAACATCCAGGTTATCTGCCCAGATGCCCTGAGCCCTCATGCGCTGGTTAACACCTTGACTGATCCTTTTCAAATACATGATGCTCCTCTGCTAGACTGTGGTCCTCACAGGCAGGGTCTCTTCTTGGGTTTTTCTTGCTCTGTTTGGTCTCTATTCAAATCTAGCAAGAAGTGAACAGATTCTCATCAGGTCAAACCGCAGACTTAGAATCAAGTCTCACTGTGTCTGACACTCTACCTGAATTGCTGAGCCAGTCAGTATGGCTGAGGGGCCTGGAATGTCCAACACGCAGTCCTGGCATGAGGAGTGGAGGCGGCATCTCACAGAGGGCCCTAGTGTGGGAATAGGATAAAAACAGATACCCAGAGGAAAATCAAGTTAAACGGACACAGGGTGGTGGCTAAAAGATATCGGATGCACACTATAAGCTAACAGTTATGTTTCTTTCGCAGTGCTAGGTACAGATTAGACAGAGGAAGTGTTGGAAGAAAGATGGTGGAGGACATGGTCAAGCTTTTCCTGCAGAAGATCTTGAAAGTACCAATCTGAAGAGCTAGAGAGTAGGCACGATTCTGAGTATCCAGGGCATGGAGAGTAGAAATACATGCTTCTAATCAGTTGTTCTCAACCTTGGTGGGACACTAAAATCACCAAGGGAACCAATGAACACAAGGGCCCCCTCAGAGAGAATAACTGGTCTGGAGGTGCCCAGGCTGTAAGAACCTTTAAATTCCCCAGGGGATTCTCCCATGCAGCCAAGGAAGAACTCCCTCCCCTCAGCACCCTAGTGTCCAAAGAGAAGTAGACGTGAGCCCCAGAGCCCCATGAGTTCGGAAACTGGCAGGTACAAAATCACCTGGACTTGGGGGCCGGTGAGATGGCTCAGCGGCATAAGTGCCTGCCTAGCAAGCGTGAGGTCCTGAGTTCGATTCCCAGAGCCCACATACAAAAAAAGGGCCAGTGATATCGCTCAGCGGCACGGGCACCTGCTGGCGTGCGCGAGGTCCTGAGATCGACCCCCGGTACCCACAAAAAAAAAAATAAAAAATCAGCTGGACTTTCCTGAGACTTAGGGCTCTGGAGAAGAACTAAGAAATCTATGAAAGTTTTGAAGCCAAGAACGTGCAGTACTTCTTGTGAGCTCGGGGCAGAAATAAGTTTTTTCAGTGCTGGGGATGGAATACTAAGGCTTCGCCCATGTGGGGCAAGTGCTCTACCACTGAGCTACATCCCCAGCCTAGAAGGAATTAGTTCTATGCCTGTTAGTTCTTTCTGAGAGAGACTTGAGCTGTATAGATTATTTGCTCTGTTGCAGTGGAAGGATAGATAGATAGGACCTGTTTGTATATCTGAAATAGCTGGGATGGGTCAGGTTGAAAAAGGTGAGGCTAGAGCTCAGAGCCATGATTCAACATGACTTGGGAGCCATCAGCAAGCCACCACCTGAACCTGGGAAAGCATGATGAATGAACACAGGTAGGGAGGAAGATAAAGATGAAGTCACCGGAGGAGGAAAGGGAGCCTGTGAGGACCAAAGAGTGACCCTTAGTATTCTGGGAGTTGCCCTGCTGTAGGGTAGGTCAAGCCCTTTTCAGCTTGATTTTACCACATCCAATATCAACTGAAAAACTGAAGTGATTCTTTGCCAGTAAACTAAAACCAAACAAAAACAAATAAACAAAAAGCAAAACAGAAACAAGTGGGCTTTCGATTCATTCCAATGTAGCAAATATTTACTGAACGCCTACTACGTGCCAGATTAGGCGCAGATGGCTTGGCTGGCATGGTTTGCTTATCAGACACACGGCCCCACTCCCACTCTCTTCCCAGGCCCATCTGGGAGACCTTGGTTCTGGTTCCTAGCATCTACGCTCTAATGATGCTTGGCAGATACACCAGTTGTTCTGAGTGCAGTCCCCTAAGTCTGGGTCCTTATGGTGGGCAACATCTTTCCTAGGAACCAGCTCTTCTGCAGCAGCTTCCCAGTGGCCTGTGGCTCTGTCCACCTCACCAAGTCTTCTGGCTCCCCAGTAGCCAGAGCTTCTGCTCCATGGCCCACCTCCAGCGCTTCCCTACTCCTGGGCAGGGCAGAGCACCATGACCTGACAGCTGGACCAAAGTGAGGACACCCATGAGATGGCCGTTTCTAATCATCTGTCCAGCAGCTAAGGCTTGGGGGTCTTTGGGACTTTCCTTTAATCACTTCAGAATGACAATACCAGAACAGGTGGCAGAAACTCACTTTGAATCAAGACAATACCTCCCACTCACACAAAGTAAAAGCCTGGTTGATCCACAATCATCCCCCTTCTTCTTTCCAATTTTCTTTGTGGTTCCTTGTCCCCCATCCACTTAGCAGACACTTCCCACACACTGACTGGTCAGTACCATAAGACCACATTCTTCCTTTTATAAGTTTGCTTTCTATTACATAAAATTTATTATTTTTCTTTGTACATGCCACTTCTTTTATTTGCACAATTTGATGATATACTGATTATTTACATTTTTCAAAACCATTGCAAAAGGGCTGGGGATGTGGCTCGTTGGTAGAGCACTTGCTTAGCATGCATGAGGTCCTAGGTTCAATCCCCAGGACCATAAACAACAAATAAATAACAAAATCCAGACCATTTTAGCCAGGCATGTGTAGTAGACACCTACCTGAGAGGTTTAGGCAGTAGGATTGCAAGTTCAAGGGTAGCCTGGGCAGTTTAGAGAGACCCTGTCTCAAAATAAAATTTTTAAAAAGAGTTGGGGACATAGCCCAGTGGTAGAGTGCTCACCTAGCATGCTTGAGGCCCTTGGTTCAATTGCCAGTACTAAACAAACAAAAACAAATGAACAAAAATCACAAAATCTGAATGTCTGATCTACTTTACTCAAATAATCCCTTTCAATTCATATGCTTCTTTATATTTTCTGATTTATCACTTTGTAAATGTCCTCCTTGGCTGGTTCTTGAGTATACTGTCTCCTGAATAAGTTTTTTTTTGTTTTGTTTTATAAATTATGATTTATATATGTAACATAAAACTTTCCATTTTAATCATTTTTTCCCCTTCTGGGAACTGAACAGGGCTTCATACTGAGCTACATCCCTAACCCTTTTTATTTTTTTATTTATTTTTTTTTTTTGTGGGTACCGGGGGGACGACCTCAGGACCTCACGCGCCAACAGGCACCCGTGCCGCTGAGCGATATCACCGGCCCCTTTTTCGTATGTGGGTTCCGGGAGTCGAACTCGAGCCTTCGCGCTTGCAAGGCAGGCGCTTAAGCCGCTGAGCCGTCTCACCGGCCCTATTTTTTTTATTTTGAGGCAGGGTCTCAATAAATCATCCACAGCGGGCTTGAACTCAGGATCCTCCTGCCTCAGCCTCCTAGAGTACTGGGATTACATGTGTGTGATACCACGCCCAGCTTAATCATTCTTCAGTTAAATGCCATTAAATGTATTCACATTATTGTACAACTCTCACCATTACCCATCTCCAGAACTCTTTCACTCTCCCAAAGCCAAACAATTGTTTTAAATGCTCAGAAAGTGAGGACATAATTTACTTTTTATTTCTAGTTCTATATATAGTATATGTTTGTCTTGGTCCATTTTCTGTTGCTATAACAAAATACCTGAGGCTGGTTTATTTTTGTGTGTGGCAATGGAGATTGAACCTAGGGCCTTACCTCTGAGTTATACCCTCACCCCTTTATTTTTTATTTTTATTATTTTTTTTTTATTTTGAGACAGAGTCTCACTAACTTGCCCAGGATGGCCTTCAATTTACAATCCTGCCTCAGCCTCCCAAGTAGCTGGGATTACAGGCATGCACAATGCCCACCTGAATGAAGCTGGATGCCTTATAAAGAAAAGAGATTTATTTAGCTCACAGTCCTGGAGGTCCAAGAGTGTGGTGCTGGCTCCTGGAGGCATGCTCTGGGGACACCACGACATTGTGGAGAAGTGGAAGGGGACCAGCTAGGTGCAGAAGAGGCCACAGTTGTGGTTACCTCCCCCACCCCGGCCCATCTCTCATGTACATACTGTGATGGCATGTGACCTCAATTTATAACCACCTGCTCTCTGCAGAACTACCTCACTCTGCAAGACCAGCATGACTCCCTTCAGAGGTGGTGCCCCTTAGCCCAATTCCCTTCCACTAGGTTCCCCCACCTCTCAACACGGTGGCACTGGGGACCAAGCTGTCACCATGTAAACCCTTGGAGGACATAGTGGGACTGTATCTAAACCATAGTGGTGCTCCATAAATAGTCTTGGCCAGTCAGAGCAGACAAGAGATTTAGTATAAAAGGCCCCCAAAATGGCAACACTATCAATTCCTACAATTACTAATTAAATCAAGAAGGGAAAGGCTGACCTATAGGAAAGGCAGGAAACATTTATGAACTTATTCTAGCTTTGCCAACACTGGGCTAAGACCTGACCTTGGTCAGAAGGGCTAGGATCCCCAACCCCCTAATAACAATGATGAGGTCCTTGTTGTCTCTTCTATGATGTCACAAGATGCGTGTGGCATCTCAACTCAAGCTTCAACGTTAATTGACAGAAAACAAAAGCAATGGATTGAGCCCATCACTACCGAGTAAGATCCCTTGAACAAGGATGAAAGTGTCTCCCCAGCTTGCCTCATCATATGAATGATTCAGGGCATTTACTAAACAGACTGATCCAGTGCTTCTGGAATAGGGTTAAAGAATCTGCATGTTTAATAAGTGCCCAGAGAGATTCTTATGAAAGGCAAATTTGGAAAAGCATGAACTGCAGTGTTCATTAGCAAGGAGGGACCAAGTGAAGGTCGAGGCTTGCAGCCAGGCTTACAACTCCTCCCAGGAGCTCCTCAGACCCCTGTGCTGCTCTTACAAATGACTCCCAGGTGCTGTCTGCTTCTGCACATCTGGCCCCTCCTCCTCCAACCTCCACACAGAGCTCATGAGCTACTGCCGCTTACTTCCCCCACTACATTCCAGGTCCTGGCAACCTTGTCACCTGGCAGGTTCTCGCCATGGAGGAAGGATGATGAAACGTAGTCCTAATATAGAACAAAAAAGCCATGTATTCCTTGGCCAGGTATTAATTAGGGAATGGCTACAGATAGCTGATGACATCATAGTCTACCTTTGGATCCAGCTGGATCATTTTATGGAAATAAGTTGGGAAGCTTATATCTAGTGTTTACAGAGGCAGATACCAGACACCGACTAGAACGGTCACAGCTGAAATTTCACCTTGAGGCCTTTCAGACACAAGCCCGCCTAAAGGAGCCTGGGAGGCTCCTTCGCTTTCAGGCAGCTTCAGGGTGGGACACCGCCTCCCACACGGCCTGGAGAGCAGGGGCTGGGTCAGCACAGGTTATGGCGAAACAGGCTGATGAATGGCATTTGGCTAGAGTCACAAATTTCTTCCTTTCTCTGTTTTAATAGAAATATTATTTCTGAACTGGCCCATTTATCCTCACTCTGGAAAGAGAGTACAGATGGAACTTTAATAGCATCTTGTCCTCCTGCAGTTACCTTCAGTTAAGAAACTCTGGGGCTGGTGAGATGGCTCAGCAGCATAAGCGCCTGCCTGGCAAGCACGAGGTCCTGAGTTCAACTCCCGAAACCCACATACAAAAAAAGAGCCAGTGATATCGTTCAGCGGCACGGGCACCTGCTGGCACCCAAGGTCCTGAGTTCGACCCCCGGTAACCACAAAAAAAAAAAAAAAAAAAAAGAAACTCTGACTTCCTTAAGATATCATCATGGCTAAAAATGAACTTCCTAGGTCAGTTGTGGGAAAAGTATTTTGGCATCTTTCTTTTCTCTCTCTTTCTTTCTCTCTTTCTTCCTCCCGTCCTCCCTTCCTTCCTTCCTTCTTGTGTGGCACTGGGGATTGAACCCAGGCCTCCACACTGAGCCACATCCCCAGCCCTTTTTTTTTTGGGTATCGGGGGTCGAACTCAGGACCTCGTGCTTGCCAGGCAGGTGCTTACACTGCTGAGCCATCTCACCGGCCCCAGCCCTTTACTTTTGAGACAGGGTCTCACTAAGTCACTAAATTAGCCAGGCTGGGCTTGAATTTGTGATCTCCTCCTGCCTCAACCTCCAAGAGTTCTGGGATTAGGAGAGTGCACCACCATGCTCAGCTATAGTTTGGTTTCTTCCAAAGAAGAAAACAAGTCTAAAAAGAACATTTGTGAGTGATCTCAGATATTTGAGCACTAAGCTTCAGTGATATTAAGGAATAACTACACTTTATAGGAATAATAATATATTATAAATAAATTTTAAAAATGAGTCAACTTTTAGAAATAGCTGCTAGGTAAGGTGTGGTGGCATGTATCTGTAATCCCAGCACTCAGAAGGCTGAGGCAGGAGGATTGCCATGAGTTTTGGGCCAGCTTGGGCTACATAATGAGTTCAAGCTACCCTGAACTGAACTACACAGAGAGATCCTGTCTCAAAAAAAAAAAAAAGAGAGAGAGAGAGAGAGAAAGAAAGAAATAGATGCTGAAATATCTATAATTTGATTCAAAATAATCAAATAGGTAGAGAAATGGGTACCATTTCACTTTAATATTTTTTGAAACTTTCCACTGAAAAACTCCATGCAGCAGAGATGTCTCACTACACCAACAGGTCATCTAATGTAAATCTGTAAATATGGATTTTATTCTTCCATTTGCTCTTTCAAAATATATATATATACAGTTATGGTAAAATTCAGATAACACAAAATCCACCCTTTTAAACATTGTGAAGTGTACAATGCAGTGGCATTTAACACATTTTTACTGTGGTGTAACCAGAACCATTATTCAGTTTCAGGATATTTTTGTCACTGCTAAAGGAACCCCCACAGCTGATTAACCAGTCACTCCCCCATTCTCTCCTCCCCTACCCCTTGACTCCCAATAACCTGCATTCATCTCTATGGATTTGCCTATTCTTGATACTTCAAATAAATTCAACTCCTTTTTAGTTTAGTCACGTTCATGTGTGTGTGCGTGTGTGTGTTGCTGAGGATTGAACCCAAGGCTACATAGGCTAAGCACATGCTCTGCCACTGAGCTACCCCTGCCCCTCAACATATACTTTTAAATTTACATTTTATTTATTTTTATCACTGAAATATTCACACGTCTTGAAATTCAACAGCTACAGAAAATTATGTGGTGAAAAGTATCCCTTCTGCCTTTCTTTCCCAGCCACACAAGTTCCTCTCCAGAGACAACTAGTTTCTCATACTACATTCTTCTTATTCTATATTCTTTTTCCCTTTCTTTATATAGTTGCTAGCATTCTACACACACTATGCTTCTGTTGGTCACTTTCCACTTAACATATCTTAGGGATCATTCTGTAACAACAATAGAGCTTTTCTTTTTCACAGCTGCACAGTATTCCAATATTTCAACCTGTGCTTCTCCCTAAGTAAACACTGGATTAAGTTTCAGACTACAAAAATGAATAAAATATGGTCATTTCCATCGGCAGCTCAGAGTCTAAAATGTAAGTTCTTTTGAGGAGGGGGGAAGCAGACAAACAAGAGGCTTCAACTTCAAGAATGATCATAATCTCAACTATCTCCATAGCTAGGCTGTGTAGAAGGGAAAAAAGAGATCTGCAAGGAAGGGGTCAAGAGTTAAAGTGTATCTCAGTGGTGTAGCATGTGATTAGCATGTGTTAGGCCTTGGATTCAATCCCTCACACCTAAAAGTTTAAAAACTAAAATGCAAGGGTCTAAGAATTCTTAGGAGATTGGTTAGGCCCTGCTGGCAGAGGTGACAGCAAATTGCTGCTTCTCTTCCACTTTATAAAACTTAATTGACCATATAAGTGTATCCTCTCCTCTTTCCACATTAGAAAAGAAAGGGATTCTCACTGGAGAAATTTAGAAAATACATAGAACAGCAGAAAAATGATCCATAGTTGTTTGTAAGAATTCAAGTAACTCCTTAAAACCATATTGCATTGATACAACATCACTTACTTAAATGATCTCCCCCCTCATGTCTGAATTTTAAAGATTCAGGAACTGAGCTATGGTAGATGTTTATTTTAATGAAACAAAGTTCCACCTAAGATCATACAGTGACTGAGACAGGTAAGACGTGGAGCCAGACATGCATATTTTAAAATTACCTAGGTGAAGCCAAAACCACAATCATGAAAAGCTTAGGAAGAATGCAGAGACAGAATAGTAGCTGACAGTTAAGATTTCAAGGATTCCAACAATTACGAGATAGTAAAAATAAAAATAAGCAAATCAAATAGGGGAAGATTTACTTGACTAGAACAGAACCTTGGTACCCTTGACACCTACAGATGAAGCCAGCCCAACAACTATTCAAACTGAAGAGACACAGGTGAAGAGGAAGGGAAGGGTATGATGGTGGTGGGAGGGGTTGTGCCTGCCGCTGTGGCTGAGGGGCAAAGGCTTTGTTAGTCAACACCGTGGGAATAGACACAGTGTCTGGTAGAGAGCATGCAGGGTAAGAAGGGGCCACAGGCAGAGTGGTGGACACCCTGAGCTCTGAAAGCCCAGTGTCATGGTAGCTAGGAATTTTGTGAAAGGCCACCTCGGCCTCAGGCCAGACACTCTTCCTGCCTGAGGTGCTGGGGACAGAGCTGTCAGCAGGGTTTGGGGGAGTTTTAGGGTACCTAAATCAGCAAATGATGTCAGCAGGCCCAAGAGAAGGGGAGGCCCATGTTCTGGGGGCTGAGAAAAGTCCCTTAACACAGTAACATTATCACCAGGGCTCTGACAAACGGATGGACACTTCCCTCCCAAACAATGTAATTTGTTCTGAAAATGGACCCAATAATGTGTCTCACACTACCCTTAAGGCTAAATTGGACGCCACTGACTCATACTTCTTTTTTTATCTTCAGTTCCGATCCTTGTTTCCCATACAACTTGGTAAATGACAGTTGTTCTTTCTACTGGAGAATTTATTTCAGGGACAGGCGGTGGACAGTCTACGGCTGCGTGCACTATTATTACCTGTGGCGTTGTGCCCATGCCTCATAGCACTCATTTCAAAAGCAAAGGAGGGCCGGTGAGATGGCTCAGCGGCGTAAGCGCCTGCCTTGCAAGCGCGAGGGCCCGAGTTCGACTCCTGGAACCCACATACGAAAAAGGGGCCGGTGATATCGCTCAGCGGCACGGGTGCCTGTTGGTGCGTGAGGTCCTGAGGTCAACCCCCCGGTACCCACAAAAAAAAAAAAATGCAAAGGAAAAGAGGACGCACAAAATGAACTGGAGCAACATCTTGCTAGGTAACTTCTCTGTGCTGAATTTCCTTTATAATGAAGTCAGCCGTGTAAGAAAAGAATACAAACAAATGGCCTCTTCACCAATCTTGCCGTACAGTTTTGCATGGAGCTGGTGCTCTGGAACAGCTTTTAACCGGAGAATTTGTGGGTAAGAATATCTCCAGCTCGCATTTGACCAAAGATGGCCCGAGATAAACAAGCAAAATTTAATTCAGTTTAGCAAATATTTGTTAACCATCAACTGTGTCCGAGGGGCTATGCTAAGTGTGCAGAGGGGGAAAGCCATTGTGTATGGCCCCAGCAGCACCTGGATATCCAGAGAGGAGGAAAGGTACACCCTGGGTCATTGACCAGAAGTAGGTCATTCAAAGGGAAGGTGCATCTTTCATTTTAAATTAATAAAATTGCACCTGCATCTGGCTTATTAAGAATATCATGAGTAATTGACATCAGTTGTTTTTGTTTGTTTGTTTGTTTTGTTTTGTTTTGTTTTTTTCCCTCTTGTTTTGTGCCTCCTATCCTTCCTTTCTCGGGAATTCTGAATGAGGTTTGGGTTGAGTGGGTGCAGAGACAGAAGTGCACAGGAGACACTTGGCAGAGCCACTAAGGGTGCTTATTTATTTATTTATTTTACTTTGCCATCATTTTCAAATACGTTTGAATTTGTTTGAAATTGTAGCACTGTAATTGTAGTGCAGAGGGCCCCCAGCCTGTGTGGCTGGCTAGCCTCACTCTGACATTGCTCTTTAGATGCAACAACTTTTACTATGGAGAAATTATTTAAAAATCCAAATAGATTTTAGAGGATTCCTGGGAGCAGTTAATTTCTGACTCTGCTAAAATCAGTCTAGCTCTGGACCAGTGCCTCAAAACCCTTTCTTGTGGAAGAATTTTGGAGAAAAGTGATATGGGGCAGGGGAGGTAACTGGCTGTTTCTGCATGGCCATTATTTATATTAGGATTTATATTATTTATTCTATTTCTTATTTTATGTTTGTCATCTCTCCAAGGGGTTCAAAGCTAGATAGATGTCTGGACACGGATACTTTCATTACTCACTCCTACCCTTGAGGTTTTCCAGGCCAAATCCTTCTCTTCTCTGTCTTTTGTTCAGCTGCCTTGGGGTGTCCCCCAAGTACTTGGACCTCTGGGTTAGAACCTGATCCAAAGCTCTTACCGTGTCCTCCCCTTCCCTCCCCTTTGTTTCCTCTGTCTTTCTCTCTGTCTTTCTGTCTGTCTGTCTGTCTCTCTCTCTCTCTCTCTCACTCTATGTCTCTCTCTGGTATAATTTAGATACCATAAAACTCACCCATTTTAGTAAATGTATGGGTTTGTGCAGCCATTGCCCCACCTAGTTTTAGAACATTTTGGTCACCCCAAAAGGATACTTGGTGCCTATTTATAGATGACCCTCTCCTGTCCCTAACCCTAGGCAGACATGGATCTGCTTCCTGTCTCTGTCAGTGCTTCTTTTTTGAACAAAAATTTGGGCTTAATCATACAAAAACTTCTGCAGCTCTACCTGAGGGTGGTCCTCTATCTAAGAAAATAAATTGCATTCTTCAATTTTTGCAAGTTTTCTGCCTGTGTGTCCATAGTAGGTCCTGGCCAGACCTGCCCATGGAAAGCACCCAAGTGGACATAAATGGAAAATTCTTAGGCCCTGCAGTGAAGGGCAGGGAGACTGCCCCATGGGCTGGCACAGCAGGATTTCAAGGCCTAAGATATGGATTTTAGCCCCAGTGAGGTGGCCTCTTGCATAGCAGAATGATTGCATTATGTGGCGGTACCAGTTGTTTCTGGGAACAAAGCAGTGAACCCCTAGTTTTACATTTTGGACCTAGTGGATGTCTCCTGTTGTGTGTGCTGTCAGGACACACCGAACTTGAGGTACACCTCCATGAGGTACAAAAGAGGCAGGCAACAGGGAGCCTCCTGCCTCCTTATCTCACTTACATCCCTTACACTTCTTTTCTATTGCTTCAGGAATAAACTAAAATAACTATAAACTTGAACCTTGACAGTGGTGGCTCAAGGTGTTCCTGATATGAAAGCAAATGGATCTTGCTTCTGTCAGTGCCATAGAACATCTGCACGCGGATCTCTCACCACAGAGCAATCTGGACTGACCTCCCGTACTGTTCCTATTTCTCAGACCTACAGCTCAATGACATTGTTCTGTAGGTGCCTTGGGGTACCTGAAACGTAGGACACAGGCTTTAGAGTAAGCCGAGTTCAAATTCCATTTCTCTCACTTGCTTGTGTGACCTTGAGTAAGGTACCTGTCATCTCTAGGCCTATCTAGGTGGGTTGTTGTGAAGATAAAAAAGAGGTAACATAAACATAAAGCTTTGCCTGGTCCCTGGATCATAGTAAATGCTCACTAGCAATGGTCTTGTTCCAATTTTGACATGGATATTTTCACAGGACTATGACAAAGTGCATCAGAACCTCTTCTATTCAAACCAGCCAAGGAAGGGTGTTTTATTTTGCTTCTACAGTGAAGAACTTATAAAGTTTATATTCTAGGCTATAGAATCGAGCAACTGTGTTTCAGAAAAGCATCTTGGCCAAAGTCACTCAGGTTTTATGCCTCTACAGTTGAGGCCTCTTCCACCTAAAACTGTTGAAGATCTCATAGAGTGAAAGCTCTGCACATCCCTGAGCAGGGATGGACTCTTACTTGGGGGAGGTGCAGGCCAGCACTCAACAATGTCCCAGGAAATACGCTGACATCTGAGCAGAGATGTGCATTTCTGCAGGTGACTGGATCACAGCTCATATTCCAAGAATAATCCGGATAATATTACACAGGGGCTCCCTTAGGGCACTGGGGAGAGAGGACTAGCAAAGAGCTCCGTGAGTCAGCCAGCAGGGTAGCAGAGTAGTATTTGGAGTCTTTTTCTGAAGAGTATTCAACAGAAGAAAGGCCAGGCTCCACTGTCCACACCCAAGCACCCCAATCTCCCCTGACAATCCATTCATTGTGGGCATGTGTGTGTGTCCGCTTTGTGGATAAGCTTGTGGGAGAACCCCGCCCTTAGTACATTTCTGCTGGTTAATTTCACTTTGCTCTGATTTCTCCCTCACTCTGCAGTATCCCTACACTTATGTTATCCAGTTGGAATTACCTTTTCCTGCAACCCATTAGGTTTCATACGCTATTTTATATAATCCATATGTTACATTATAACTACCTTCAGGCTGAGGCTACAATTAGATCTTAAAATTAGTATTACACATTTTAAAAAATTCTCCCCACTCCTCCAACACAAAGCCTAGAAATATAGTGAATATCAAGAAATGTTTGTGGAGTGGAAGATAGGTAAGCTCGGGCCGGTGAGACGGCTCAGCGGCTTAAGCACCTGCCTTGCAAGCGCGAAGGCCCGAGTTCGACTCCCGGAACCCACATACGAAAAAGGGGCCGGTGATATCGCTCAGGGGCACGGGCGCCTGTTGGCGCGCGAGGTCCTGAGGTCGTCCCCCCGGTACCCACAAAAAAAAAAAAAAAGATAGGTAAGCTCAAATCTTAAGTTTCTTTAGGGTTTTTTCCTAGAGTTCCATCTGAAAAGAAATAAAATATTAAACAGTGAGCCAACTTTGTGTTTAGTTTACAAAAATGAGAAAGTGAAGTGCTAATGGGAAAAAAGTCGTTTTTGCTGCAGAGGAATGAAGTGCTTGCAGCTCATTTCTAGCCAATGGGTTTAGTCACAGGGAGGTTGTCAAATACCTTTCTGGGAAGCTCTCGTGGCACATGTGTAGTAACATGAGGGAACATATGGGACCCACCCTCGGGTGCAAAGGGGGTGTCTGTGACTACTTGGGTCTACTTCTGTTCCCAATCCTTTTTAAGGATTCACCTTCATTTTGACTCACTTTCTTAAATGTTTACCTTCATATTTGCCAACTGTTAGAATTGCTGCTTCAACTGTTCCGACCATCTGCTCAAAAATAACTTTTAGATTGTGTCACAAATTTTGGAACCTCAAGTAATACAGATGGGGAGTTGGAATCAGCAAGTCTAAACCCTTTGTTCATAGGCTCACAAATGTTTCCCTGATGCTTCATGTGTGTTAGCCCCTGTGCTGGGAGCTAGAGATGAAGAGATAGCCATTGTACATGGTCCCCGGACTCCTGGCTCTTGTACTGTAGCGGGGAAGATGGGCAGCAAAACCGATGCATGAAAGTAATGTGAATGCCTATCTGGTAAATAGGTGTCCAGGGAACAAGTATGTTATGCAAAGGAGGTGAGATAACTCTTCAAACATGGTTAGATGACTACTGAGGGGGGAGGAAGTAGGAAAAGATTAGTCAAATATGAAACTGGAGAAGAAGGCAGGGGCCAGATGAACAAACATGAACTGAACATCAGCTATATATCAGGTTGCTCGACTCTTCTAATTGCTAAAGTGAAAGAACAGCCTTACCCTCAAGGAGCATATAATTTAAGCGGATGTAAACAAAGCACAATTCATCTTGATAAGAGTGTGACTATATATGTGAATGACATGAAAGAAGAAATAAGCAATTCTACTTGGCTATGGGGACAAATAAGGACCGTATCATGGAAGGCCATCTGAAGATGACATAATCAGATAAGGTTTGCAAGGTAGACCAGAGTGGGAAAGTAACTGCAAACAGAAGGAACAGCACGTGTACAGTGCAGCACAAATTCTTCCAGGAAACTAACACACAGTCTGATATGAGTGTATTCAGTTCATTTAGGAAAAGTGACAGGAGATGAGACTGAATGGTGGTAATGCTGGCGGTCAAACCCAGGGCCTCATGCATGCTAGGCATGTGCTCTACCACTGAGCTAGACTCAACCCTATAGTTATGTCTTTGTGTGTGTGTGTGTGTGTGTGTGCACGTGTTACTGGGGATTAAACCCAGGGCCTTCACAGTGAGTTACATTCCTAATCCTTTTTTATATTTTGAGACAGGGTGGGCTTTAATTTGAACCCTTCCTGCCTCAGCTTCCCAGAGTGCTGGGATTATAGGTATGTGCACCACACCTGGATAATAGCTAAATATTGATGGGCTGTGCATTCTATACAAAGGAGCTTAGACCATAACCCAGAAGTAATTAGAAATTACTGACAGGATGGATCAAGGTACAGATGTAATCAAGTTTGTGCTTTAGAAAGAACCTACTCTGAGATGACTGGTAGATGCACATGAAATGGTTATATTATTATCAATTCTTTTCTGTGTGCTTCATAATAATAACTCTACCAGCAGGGTGGAAAAGGGTCTGGAGGGGAGCAAGGCTGAATACAGAGACCAGCGAGAGGCTCTCACCATGTACCCTGTGAGAAGCAATGAGGGCCAGAACTGAGAGAATGACGCGAAGGAAGAAAGAGGAGTTGAGAAATGGAAGAGATGACCAGGCATGAAGACACAGGACCTGGACTGAGCCTGGAGGTGTGGGGTGAGAGAGGAGGACTCTATCCAGGATGCCTGCCAGGTTTCTGGCATGGGTATCAGGAGGAGGCATTCCTAAAAATAGAAAAAGGCTCAAGAAGAAAGATGACAGCACATGGAGACACATACTACAGATGTCTATTGGATGTCTACAAGGAAATTTCTAGTAAGCAGAATTGATGAGTCTAGAGTCAGATGTGACAAATGGCTGGAGATACCACTGTGAGTCATCAGCACAGAGATGGAAATTAAAGCCATAAGGGGACTGCATGAGCATCACAAGGACAGTACAGTTAGGGTCGTGGGGACACCAACATTTGAGGGGAAGCACAGGAATGAAGTCAGCCAAGAACCTATAGATAGAAGTCTGCTCTGTGTGTGTGTTTGATTTTCTGTATATTGTGATGTTCTGACATCTTAAAAAATTTTTTTTCTGATTTGGGAGAGACCAAGGGTCCCTCCCTCCTAGATAACAAAGAGAGCAGCCAGGAGTGTATCTTTGATACACAACTAACTACCTGGAGCCATACCTTTTCTACCGGGCACCTACACCCCAGGAGAGACAATCTTGTGTCTCCGTCACCACAGGGCCACATCTTAGGGAACTAGGACCATCCCTACAGTGTAGAGCCCTCTGAAACTACTTGAACAGCCAATCTTAAATTGTCCTCCCTTGCCTACCTCATCTCTCCCCAGGAAACCCCAACAAATGCACTGGCCTAATGTTTTCCCCTTGCTCTTGCTCCTGTCTTCTCCCTCCTGAGCACCCTGGCGTCTCCCCACGTGGTCCTTCCTGGGGTCCTATGACTAGCACCTGTGAGGATCATACACTTTGTTTTCCTGAGCCTTTCCTGTGCCTCCTCTTGTGCCACATGGGACTGACCATCACCTGAAAGAATGAGATCATATCATAGTAGAAAATAGTCATAGTCACCCCGCACAGCCCAGAGAATCTTCTGTTTCTGTTTTCATGAGAAACAGAAACAAACTGCGAAGAAGGGTTAAAGGAAGAAGATTAAAGTGGAGAATACTGCCTAGATAGGAAACTGAAGACAGTCTTTTTCTTTTTTTTTTTTTTTTTTTTTTTTTGGGTACCGGGGGTCGAACTCAGGACCTCGCACGCCAGCAGGCGCCCATGCCGCTGAGCGTTATCACCGGCCCTTTCTTCGTATGTGGGTACCAGGAGTCGAACTCAGGACCTTGCACTTGCCAGGCAGGCGCTTACGCCACTGAGCCATCTCACCGGCCCCTGAAGACAGTCTTGAATTTGGCCCCAGGTAAACTTTCCCCTAGTGACCTTTTGCCAGAGTGGTTTCATAGGACAGAACCTCCATGGCAGAGAACGGGAAAGGGAAAGCAGTGAGAACACTGGCGCGGAGTATTGTTTGTAAAAGAGTGTGCAGAACTTAGGGCAGAATATCAGCTTTGTTTTGAGACTGAAGAAACCTGAGGAAGTCTCGGGGTGGGAGCAGCGAGTGGATAGGGACAGTTGAAATCAGAGAAGAGAGGAGGAATAACCATAGGGCCAACTTGCAGGAAGACAGAGAGGATGCGTTGACCAAACACAGGCATCAGCAAGAGACAGGAAGACAAAAGGTAAAGTGGCCCAAACAGGTAAAACTAGGTATGGGGCTAGGAAGTCAAGGGTCTCAATGCCAAAGCCTCAATTCTATCTGTAAAATAAGAAGCGAAATGAGAAAACTAAGGCCCAGCAAGGTCATGATTTGGCTAATAATCCATAAGGAGTGCTATGGTTTGTGTCTAGATGTCCCCCAAGCCTCATGCGGTCATAGGATTCTTTTGGAGGTGGCTGAATCTAGAGTGTGCAATGCTGGCACTAAGGGTGCTGGGATTAAAGGTGGGTGATTACTGGATCAGTCCACTGATTGGATTGGCACTGCCCTAATCCCAGCAGTCTGGATAATAAAAGGGGCAGAAAGAGGCTGGTCTCCACCACTTGTTGCTTTTGCTGTCTTCCACCATGAACTGTTGCCCCTCTGCCATGTGCCACCCTGCCTTGGAGCCAGCCAATTATGGACTGAAACCTCTACGAACTGTGAGCTACATAAGCCTTTCCCCATTTAACTTTGGGTGTTGGATATTTTGTCTCAGCAATGAGAAAATTAACTAAGACAAGGACTAAGATTTTAACTCAAATTTCCTGACTTCTTGCCAGGTGCTCTTTCGATTCCTGTATACACTCGCTCACACTGAAGATACTTGCATCCTGCTCTTGAATATGTTTTAAGAAGGGGCTTCTGGGGGGCCGGTGAGATGGCTCAGCGGCATAAGCGCCTGCCCGGCAAGCGCGAGGGCCCGAGTTCAACTCCCAGAACCCACATATGAAAAAGGGGCCGGTGATATCGCTCAGCGGCACGGGCGCCTGCTGGCGCGTGAGGTCCTGAGGTCGACCCCCCGGTACCCACAAAAAATAAAAAATAAAATAAAAAATAAAAAAAAAAGAAGGGGCTTCTGTACCTTCTTTTTGGAAGATTACTATGCAAGACTGGCTTCACACACAGGGCAGACCAAGCCACTTGTCATCAAAAACAGTAAGCTCACCAGACCCTTGGATGGAGACCCAGAACATTTGTCCCTTTCTTTTTTTTTTTTTTTTTTTGTGGGTACCAGGGGGACGACCTCAGGACCTCGCGCGCCAACAGGCACCCGTGCCACTGAGCGATATCACCGGCCCCTTTTTCGTATGTGGGTTCCGGGAGTCGAACTCGGGCCCTCGCGCTTGCAAGGCAGGCGCTTACGCCACTGAGCCATCTCACCGGCCCCATTTGTCCCTTTCAATAGGGAAGACAGCAGACATTCACCCTCAGATAAGGGCTCTGATTTGCTCATGCCCCTTTGAGTGCTTGGAAACTGCTTCTAACACTCAAACTATGATTAATGCTTCACTGAAAAAGATTCTGTAAAATTACAAAGAGGACAGAATATGTTGGGCTGGGAGAAGGAGTGGCAGAGACAAGCTCCTGACAAGTCTCTCAGGCTCTCTGCACATTTTCTAGGTCCCTTCTAAGTGTGATATACATATTTTATAAAGAGGTGGACAGGACCAAGACAATGAAGTAGATGCCAAGAACTAGCCGATGGGCATACAGAGAGATAAAACGAGTGAAGGGAGGATGAGCCTTGGATGGGCCTGTGCAGTGAAACAGGAACAGGCAGATATCACGCATCTCAAGATCAAGTCACTTTCACTTAGAATGCAGCTTGTACCAACTGTATATACAACAAATGTTAGGAAAAAAAGGAGAGGAAACATCTTCATATTATAATCACAGATTTAAGAGTTGGAAAACACTTTAGTCCAACCCCTTAAATGAATCACAGCTTTTTTTTTTTATGTGGGTACTGGGAGTCGAACTCAGGACCTCACGCTTGCCAGCAGGCACTTGTGCCACTGAGCGATATCACCGGCCCTTTTTTTCCTTTATGTGGGTACTGGGAGTCAAACTCAGGACCTCGTGCTTGCCAGGCAGGTGCTTATGCCACTGAGCCATGTCACCGGCCCATATCACAGCTTTTTCACCTTCAAGATATTTTATCTTTCCTTCCTCTGTGATTTTTAAAAAAAATTATATCAATTGGCTTCTGTAGTAAATAGTAATACTCAGGTGGCAAACAAACTTGAAACTAGTTCATTTCTTGCCCTTTCCTGTAAAAAGTCCCCTACACAAAAGATTCCTTTTTAATTTAATTTTAATTTTGTGTGTGCAGTATTGGAGATTGATCCCAGGGTCTTCTCACTGAGCTACAATCCCAACCCTTTTTCTAAAATTTTTCAGTTTTGAGACAACTAGGTCACTATGCTGCACCGGATGGAGTTGAACTTGCAAACCTTCCACCTCAGCCTCCCAGAGTGCTGGGATTATAGGCATGTGCCACCACGCTCTGTTTACAAAGGATGTCTTCTGTGGAAGGGTGACATGGAGGTGAACTGGATTAGAATTTTGTAATCTCTGATCAAAACAATCCCATATAATTCAAGGCACAGGAGTATAGATGTAAATCTAAACCAATGCCTCACAAAATTTTAAATATTTTCTTGAAAAGTAAATATTTCTGTAACTTACAGTAATACCTCTAATTGTTAGCTTTCACATAGCATATTTTCCACTTGAGCCTAAAGCACTTTATGCATGCAACAATTCTCACAATAACTTTGTAAAGCAGAGGAGGCAGCACGGGTAATTATTCTCATTTTGCTGAAGATACAATCAGAGCAGGGAAAGATGACACGATTTGCCCAGATCAGAAAAAGTGAGCGGGAAGCTGTCATTTAACAATTTTTGTTTAGTAATTTCTTTATTGAGTTTCATCTGTGTGCTTGGCCCAGTGTAGGGTGGTCAGTATGCTGGTGGAGGAGGAGCGGGAAGGGGGAAGGTGGTTTGAGTAACAAAATACCAAAACAGAAGAACAATGTAAGAACAATTCCCACTCAAGCTATTGGCACAGAAGCTCTGTTTCACCACTGGACACAGTCTAGGAATACAAACTTGGCCACATGTGACTTGTCCTAGAAGTGAGAGACAGAGATTTCTTTACTCACTTATGAAAAGAATAGATGTTTTAAAAATCCAATTTTTATATTCCTAATAGGAGGGACAAGTTTAAGAGATGTCCTCTTATAAAGAAAAGAGCTGCATTGTAAAATACATACATTTCCTGCTGGTGTTATCCAAAGTAGCACACTACCCTCTGTCCCTCACCCTGGTTAATTATTCTTCAGGGCACAAACATACACTGTGGGGGACAACCAAGCCATGGGGGTTTAGTAATACACACTTTTCAAAAGCATGTTTCTCCCTACTAGAATGTAACCTTCACGAGGGCAGGGCTCTTATCCTTGCTCACTGATGTTTTCAAGGCCTAGAATAGAGCCTAGCATTTAATAGATTCTCAAAAATATTTAAGTAGCTGGGCATGGTCACACTTTGGAAGGCTGAGGCAGGAGGATCTCGAGTTTGAGTCTAGCCTGGACTGTCCCAGTGACTGAGACACCTTCCAACTTGCTGAGTGGGCCATGGCCTTCTCGGCTGATGCGCCTGCATTTGTGACTGCTGCTCCCATCACCACCCCTGCTGCTGTCATGGCCCCAGCCAAATTGGAAGCCAAAGACTTGGGGAGTCAGACAAGGGTATTGGTTTGAGTTATTTAGGAAGACCTTGTCTTAAAATTTGAAAATAAAAGAACTGGAGATGGAACTCAATGCAAATGCCCCGGGTTCAGTCCTCGGTACCACAAAAGAGGAAGGAAGGAAGGAAGAGAGGGAGGCAGGGAAGGAGGGAGGGAGGAAGGAAGGAACGATATCAGTGAAGACGTTCCAGTTCTGTTCAGTTTCATGACCTTTGAAAAGTAATTTCATTTCCTGGTAGTCTGTTAAAAAAGTATTCAACCAGATAAGCCCTTTCAATCCTTCAATATACTATTTTTATTTTTATGTATATAATGAACTGTAAACATAAGCCAATGTGTGATAAGTGATAAACTAGAGTGTAGTTCATGTTTCCTGGCTGCCTAGAGTCTTTTTCCTCACAAATAAAGATGGCTTAGTTGGTTGCTTTCGGGTGGTTAGTCAAAGAGACTAAATCCCTTATCCTTGCCTGACTCCCACAACTCCTTGGCTCCCACCGTGGCTGGGGCTACCACAGCAGCAGGGATGGTGATGGGAACAGCAGTCATAAATGCAGGTGCATCAGCTGAGAAGACCATGGCCCACTCAGCAAGTGAGAAGGTGTCCTCAGTCACTGAGACAAAGCCAGGACCTGAGCATGCCCACCGATGATAGAAGAGGAACCAACACAGCAGTGAGGTCCACATCTGTGCACAAGCACTGGCAACACTGCGGGACCTGCCAGGAAGCAAGCCTGCAGTTCTGTGGTGTCAGGCATGCCAGGATTGTGGCTGCTGCTGCTGCTGCTGAACCCCCGCTGGATGAGCAGCCCAGAGGAGCCAGGAAGACGTTCGGTGTATGGCTGCAATGGCTTCCACCATGTCTCAGTCTTTATGGGCTGCATGTCACATGGGACTTCAATGGCAACCCTGGGGATTTTAGTAGTGACGACTAAAGCCAGGAAGAAAGCAGTCTTTGCAGGCCCAAGACCAGTGTTCTAGGCTGGCATAATGACTTCTCATGGGGTCATGGCACCAGCACAGGCGGCAGCTGGCACCATACTAGAGAGCAGCATGTCCCTGATCTCAGTGAGAGACTTCTTGGGGAACATAAAGCCCATGTTCCTCCTGATATGTGGCAATGTCTTCTCAAGAGCTGGGCTGTTTCCCGGATGACCTTGAATGGCCTTGCACATCCAGATGCTCTTGTCCATCAGGGATGGCCGTCACTCAGGGGGACACATGGATCTGCTGCAGCTGTGTGGGGGCTACACTGAAGCATTTTGGATAATTCTCTGAAAGTTGGGTGACCTTAAGAAAGTAATTGGACTTAGAAGTTGTACTGTCTTCCCTGGATGTCATGGTGGTGAGTCAGGAATTGCCACAGAGGATTTAAAGGCTATGTCACACTCATGGTGATATCTGGTGGGAGAAGAGTGCCCAGTACCCTATTTCTTTTTAAAGAATTTGATACCTTATGAGTCCTGCCTCTCCAAAGAGGATACCGGATGCTCACACAACCTTCCATTTAGCTCGGGACTGGGCGTATGACTTAGATTCTATGAGATGTACCTGAGAGACTTTTTTTTAGAGATGTCGATGTGAGGAGACAGGTAGTTTGTGGAATTCACTTTTTGGCAGGTAGGCTGCAGAGGCAGAGTGCCTCCTTCCAGGCCTTCACTTCAGCTGTGCCAGGGAAGAGTATGGGCTGAGGGGAAGCAGCAGTGGAGGCTCTGATGGTGGAGTCCCAAGGAGTGATTTGGGGCTGGGACTACACAGCCTCTAAACCACTTGTCTCCTCAAGATTCCGAGTTACCACATATCCTTTAATAAATCACTTTCTACTTACACTACCCTAGATTGTGCTCTGATGTTTGCAACCAAGAACACTGACTGGCAAAAGGAGACACCAACATAAGGTTGGAGGCACACAGAGGAGAATGTTGACTTTATTTGGGGAAAATCAGGAGAAACTTCATGGGTTGAGGGGGAACTTTTGAGTGTGAGTAGGATGTCTACACATGAAGATGGGATAAGGGGCATTCAGGACGAAAGGGTAACAAGAACAAGAGGACATGAGGACACATCATAAGCAACTGTGGAGAATAACAGGTTGTTGGATGTGGTTTAAGACTTTTTGGGATAGGGAATGAAAAGGAGACAGTTCAATGAAGAGAACACACGACTTTTTGAAATACCACAGATTTGATCCAAATCCAAGCTGTGACTGTGGATAAATTATATACCTTCTAGACTTTCAGTTTTATCTTTTTTTTTTTTTTTTTTTGTGGGTACCGGGGGTCAACCTCAGGGCCTCGCGTGCCAGCAGGCACCCGTGCCACTGAGCGATATCACCGGCCCTTTTATTGTATGTGGGTTCCGGGAGTCGAACTCGGGCCCTTGCACTTGCCAGGCAGGCGCTTACACTGCTGAGCCATCTCACCGGCCCTCAGTTTTTATCATTTTTAAAGTGGTTATTGTCTGCCTTTTGCCTTGTTGAATCCCTGAAAGCAAAACAGGTCACCCTCAGCTCTACTGCAGCTACCTGTGAAAAGTTGGTCAGGTTCTCCCTCTTGCCGTGTTGGCTCAAACTGACACAATCTCATCCCGAAGAACGCCCTTAACGTGTGCCACCAGCATTTCTGTCCATGCGTGAAGGATGTAGAGTTCATTAAAATAGACTGAGTGATTTTCATTGCATGGATTATTCAAAACATCTGCCCAATGAAAGAAACCACATTAGCTCTTTGTACATAAAATTTAAAAAACTTCAAAACCTTAAAAAGTGGTCACTGTCAAAGATCACTCACAGTCTCTATGAGGAGGGCTCTTTTGATGCTAGGATTCCCTAGGACCTTGGGCTGCTTTGTTTTGCCTCTTGATCACTGGATCAAGTGAAGGCTTAAAATTATGGCAATTGTGCCCTGCTGGTGGGAATGTAAAATGGCACAGCTGCTACAGAACAGTCACTATGGCAGTCCCTCAAAAACTTAATAATGGATTTACCATGTGATTCAGCAAGTCCATTTTTATGTATATACCCAAGAGAATTAAAAGCAGGGACTCAAACAGACATATGTACATCTATGTTCACAGAATTCGTAATAGTCAAGAGTGAAAGCAAGGCAAGTGTCCATCAATGGAAGAATGAGTAAACAAAACGTGAAATAAGAAAATGATGGAATATTATTCAGCCTTAAAAATGAAGGAATTCTGACATATGCTGCAAAGTGAATGAACCTTGAAGAAATTATGTTAAGTGAAATCAGCCAGTCACAAAAAGAAAAAGAATGTATGATTCCACTTACTCCATATACCTAGAATAGTAAATTTATAGAGACAGAAAGCAGAATGGTGGTTTCTAAGGGCTGGGGTGGAGGATGGGGAGTTATTGCTTAATGTGTACCAAGTCTCAATTTGGGAAGATAAAAAAGTTCTAAAGCTGTATAGTGGTGATGGGTGCACAACAGTGTGAAAGCACTTAATGTCACTGTACCATACACTTAAATGATAAATTTTAGGTGATGTATACTTTATCACAATTTTTAAAAATAGGTTTTCTTAAGTCAAAAGTCTATGACCACTAGAAAAAAGACCAGAAATGACATGGGCTAGCATTTTCATATATGAGTTTTCTATTTTTAAAAACCTCATTTTTTTTTAACTAAAAGAAATGTTATGGGAATTTGAATTCTGCATGCCATTGGCTGTGGCTGTTGCAGTTGACATGAGATGAAGAAGGGAAGGAACAAGAAGGGAAAGATAACATGACTGGGGCCCGTGAGATAGCTCAGTGGCATAAGCGCCTGCCTGCCAAGTGCGAGGCCCTGAGTTCGACTCCTGGAACCCACATAAAAGAAAAAAAGGGCCAGTGATATCGCTCAGCGGCGCAAGCACTTGCTGGCAAGCGTGAGGTCCTGAAGTCGACTCCCAGTACCCACATTAAAAAAAAAAAAAAAAAGATAACATGACTGCCCCAGCTTGCCTTGCAGAATGAATGAAAATAAGTCTGGCAACTCACAGAAGAACATGCTGGCTTGTGTTTTTGTCTAAAACATGACTGTCCTCAGAAATATTGAGAAAAGAAAACTAATGAGGATTAGAATTTCATTGTACCTTACTATTGTTTATTAACGTCACATGGAATTTAGCAGAGAGGTAAAGCAGGAATTTCTGTTTTTCTATAAAAGACATCAAGAAGGAGGTGATAAAACTTCTAAACTGAAATGCTGTGCAAAAATCATGGTGCTTCAATTGGCTGGTTTGCACCTTGATGTAAATGAAGTTGTCATTTTTCACGTGGGCCTCAGAGAGAGGGTATCTTCCAGTTTGCCTGCAGTTTTGTTGTTGGAAATATCACTATGTTCAAATAGCTACATCTGATTATTATAGAGGCTCCTGACCATGTACCTCTTGCTTGGAATTTATTCAGCCTGTTGTAATGTACAGTACATCATGAAGTCTTACTTGTGAGAATGCTTCACTTCGTAGAGACTGTATACAGGTTCAAGCAGTAAACAAAGGAGTGTTTTTCTTTAGGTGTGTGATATGCAGTAATTTCAGAAAGAGATGTTGAGAATTGGAATTCATATTCTTGAAAAAAGAACTAGAGGAAAATGCTTATCAAGAGCTTCCGCAGTATTGAGGCTGTGATATATACATATAAAGTTACATTGGGAAACTCAGCCAGGAGGCCAGCCTGGAATATATGGTGAGACTCTGTCTCAAAAAAAATGTAGTTACAGAGAAAAGCTGGACCATAATGCACATGCTAACAAATGGGAAATAAGGTGTGATCAGTGTTATGGCTCTTTTTTTTTTTTAATGTGAGTTCTGGGAGTTGAACTCAGGACCTCACGCTTGCCAGGCAGGTGCTTATGCCACTCAGCCATCTCACTGGCCCAGTGCTGTGGTTCTTGCAGAACACATTTAGCCTGTTCCACAGTATGATCGTGGGGACAAAATTGGGAGTATTTGGAAGGTAGAGGTATTATATTATATGAAATTCAGATTTCCAAAAAGCTAGAAAACAAAAAACAAAAACCATTACCCAACTCTAGCGATGTAATAAATACTGACTGCTTTTTGGAAGTCATCATCTAAATTACGCAGTCACCTGGAGCTGGGAGTAAAGATCTAATAAGGCAAGGCAACAAGTTTGGAAGAAGTGTTTCAACTATACTGTAGAGTGAGGATTCCAAATTTAAAAAGAAAAGGAAAAGCTTATATAGCAACAACCCAACTCTGAAAGTTTCATGCAAGATCTAAAAAGTCTTGGTGTTTTAAGGAAAGTTCAGAATTATCCAGAAGCATCTTGTAACATCCTCTGTCATAAACGTGAGAATGTTTCTGCAAACATCCTAGTGATTTTTTTTTCTTTTTTTTTTTTTTTTTTTGTGGGTACCGGGGGGTCGACCTCAGGACCTCGCACGCCAGCAGGCGCCCGTGCCGCTGAGCGATATCACCGGCCCCTTTTTCGTATGTGGGATCCGGGAGTCAAACTCGGGCCCTTGCGCTTGCCGGGCAGGCGCTTAAGCCGCTGAGCCATCTCACCAGCCCGTGATTTTCTTTTTTTTACAGTATGCACATTACCTGACAGATAAGCTTTGGGGTTTTGGAAGTGACTTACAGACTACTGAGGATGGTAAATCTGCGAAAATGGAAGATATTCTTATTTTTGCAACTGGTTGCAGTTCCATTTCACCTGCTAGATTTACTCAATTGACCTCTTCAATTGAGTGTCACATGCGGATTTTCCTGTTGGGAACAAGTGTAATAATCGTTTAGCTCTTCCAGTCATCAAAACATACAAAGAGCTTCAAGAAAATAAGGACTTCACCATAAGAAGCACTCTAAAACTAGAAAAGGAAAAAAGTTATCACTACTTGGACATTAAAATGTTTCTTTGAACAAAAAGAAGTGTCTTTAAAAGCTCTTAGTGATAACTTTTTTTTTGCTTCAGAAATCTATTGATTGTAGCTTTTAGACAAATTTGTCAGTGTCTTAGCTCAGTAAACATAAAAAAATTTTTTGTTAGTACATTTGCAATATATGTTTACATTCCTTGTGTGGAATTAATACATGTGTATAACTCATTTTAATTCCTTTTTTTAAAATCCCTTTTCTCTACCTTCCCTCCATCTCTTGATCTATTTCCATTTTTTTTTTATGTGGGTACCGGGAGTCGAACTCAGGACCTCGTACCTGCCAGCAGGCACTTGTGCCACTGAGCAATATCACCTGCCCTTTTTCTCCTTTATGTGGGTACCGGGAATCGAATTCAGGACCTCGCGCTTGCCAGGCAGGCACTTAAGCCGCTGAGCCATATCACCGGCGCTTGATCTATTTCCATTTGAGAAAGATCTATCCAATTACTTCCTATTATCTTTTATTTTGTTCTTTATTTACATTTTGAGTTTCTCATATAACAGAAACCATGCAATATTTAAGCTTGTATGTCTGATTTATTTCACTTAACACTATGGTCTCAAGGTGTATCCATTTTCCTACAAAGGACTCAAGTTTATCTTTCTTTGTGGCAGAGAAGTACTCCATTGTGTGTAAATACCACATTTTCTTTATCCATTCATCTGTTGGATAAATGGCAGCTTCCAAGATTTAGGTATTAAGAGTTGTGCTGCTATAAACATGGGCATACATGTATCATTGTAATACAATGTCTAACTCTTTTGGGAAGATACCTAAGAGCGGAATATCTGGTTATTCATTGTCCATTCTTTGATTGGGTCTCTTATTCTGAGAGATCTAATTTTTTTGAGTTCTTTATTTATTCTAGATATTAGTTCTCTGTTTGAGGAATAGCTGGCAAAATTTTTTCCTATTCTGTATGTTGTCTTTTCTCTCTGTTGGTTGTTGTTGTTGTTTCTGCTGAATAGCTTTTTAATTTGACAAGATCCCATTTGTGCATTCTTGATACTATTTCCTATGCAACGGGGGTTCTATTCAGAAAGTCCTTGCCCATGCTTATAACTTCTAGAGTTTCACCTATTTTGTCATCCGGCAGGTTGTTGCTGTTTTCAACATTTCGTTCAATTCATTTTGATTTTAGTTTAGTACATGGTGAGACATAGGGATCTAGATTCAATCTTCTGCATGTGGGTAGCCAGTTTTCTCAACACCACTTATTAAAGAGGCTATCTTTTCTCTGTATGTTTTTGGCCTCTTTGTCAAAGATGAAGTACAGTAGTTGATTGTGCTTGAGGTTGTTTCTCTACTCTGTTCCATTGATTCTTATGTCTGTTTTTGTGCCATACTGTTTTTATCACAGTATCTTTGTAATATAATGTCAAATCCAGGATTGTGATGCCTCCTGCTTTGCTCTTGTTACTTAGGATTGCTTTTGCTATTCTGGGCTACTTCTGGTTTCATATGAATTTTAGAATTGTTTTCTCCAGTTCTGTGAAGAATGTGCTGGTATTTTGACTGGTATTGCATTAAGTCTGTATATCAATTTTCATATATGTTGGCCCAATAAAATTTATGATATAAATGTAAAAGAAATGTTTTGATTACTTAAGCAAAAAAATATGTTTGTGTGTTTTTGAGACAGGGTTTTGCTATGCAGTTCAGGCTGGCCTTGAACTCGCTTTGTAGCCCATGCTGGCCTCAAACTCACAGTGATCCTCCTGCCTCAGTCTCCTGAGTGCTGGTATTACAGGTGTGCGCCACCACACCCGGCAAAATTTTTTTTTTCTTAACGTAGTCTAGTAAAAACTGATGATATTTTTCTATTTTCTTTACACACATGCTTTATAAACCTCAATGTAGATACTTTTACAATGACTGTACAGTCTTCAATAATAGTAATGTGGTATATAAAAAAAATTTAGTCACTATTTTTATAAGCTAAAATTAACTATAGGATGCCCAGTTTTATGCAATTTTCAAATTATTCCTCATTTTATTTTAAAGAGTAGAAAAGCTAATTGGTTAAATCCTATTATACAAATCAGAGATATATCCTCTAAGTATTTATTGTATGCTTTTCTAGGATGGTATTAAATTAGTTTTTAAAATGTTTTTGGGGACTTTCTAAATGGATGCAACTTGAGACCATACTCATAAGTGAAATAAATCAGACTCACATGTGTAAACATCGTATTGTCTCCCTAGTGTAAAAAAATGAGAGAGTAAATAAGATCCAAAATGTACAACAGATATTGTGAAAGTGAAAGGAGAAGAAACTGCTGAAAAGGAAAGAACAACTGGGATGGGGGAAAGGAGAAAAGAAAGGAGGGAAAAGAATATATATATATATATATATATATATATATATATATATATATTTATACACACACAAGATCGATAATTATACTACTCATCTCTACTAGCTCATTGAAAAGAATGGTTTGTGCTTACATTGTTTGATCAATTATTCATGCCTATATCTTGTAATCTGAGCAACTACTTTGAAGATAACAATACACAATATATTAACCATTGTTAATCCCCTATTATCTTGTTTTGAAATTCTTTTTTTTTCTCATGGGTACCGGGGGTCAACCTCAGGACTTCGCGCGCCAGCAGGTGCCCGTGCCGCTGAGTGATATCACTGGCCCTTTTTTCGTATGTGGGTACTGAGAGTTGAACTCAGGACCTCATGCTTGCCAGGCAGGCGCTTGTGCCACTGAGCTATCTCACCAGCCCCCTGTTTTGAAATTCTGTATCATCATTTTTACTGTTTTTTCAAAATAAAAAAAAATGTTCTTGGGCTACTAATATATATTAAAATAATGCACACTACAATCAGATTATGGCTACTGAGATGTATTACATAAAAGGAAGAATAGCAAAAATATTCTGGGATATATGGACATCCCAATCCTGGAAAATACTTCTGAGGTAGATAAAATGTAGTTAAAAATATCTAAGAAAGTATATTTCTTTAAAGCCTTGGCTTTAGTCATAAGATTTATTTTCCTGTTTCCTAAATGTGGTAATTTGTATGCCTGATCTATAGTCACTTTAAGTATGAGTGACCTCAGTAGATTGTCATCTGGTAGATTTGGCTGTTTGACATTTATTATCAATATGGTTGTATGATAGGTAAGCTGGAACCACATCCTATGGTTACTTTATTTGCTCTTGAAAAGGTATGTTATTATATGAAGAATCTATAAAGTAAAAAAGAAATATTAATAGAGTGAAAAACCCACTCTAATCTCACCATATGGAGGTGAGTACTGTTTCTATGTATTCTTTTATAAACCCTTAGGTTTTCTTTATTTTTTAAATTTATTAATGCTAATGAGAGTAACAAGAAATCATGTAATAACAATTTGAGGAAATGCAGTCCCATGGTCATATTTGTATTTCTGCAAAACAAAGAAATTGGAAAAATATAATGTTCCTAGTCTATTATAAATAAAGCCCCAGTTTTTCACTAAAGTGAGTCACTATGATTGGAAAATCATTGTAGGAGGAAAAATGTATCAAACATATTTTTTTCTTTATACATAGAGCACGTATCAGATACCATCATATTCTTAGTCTCTCCAAGAAAGGTCCTTAAATTATTGATATTGTTAAAGAAAAATAACAGGATTGATTTGATATAGACAATATATTTATTAATATCAAAGGAAAAACTAATCTGAAGGTAATTTTCTTTGCCTATCATTTTCAAGTAATACTAACAGACCTAGCAAATCAAAGTGTTACTTCAAGTATTTAACAATATTAAACAAGGCATTTCTTTATCTTGTGTTTAATATGTATTATTGAAAGTAATTAAAGAACTGATTTTGAATTGAAGAGTTGGAATATATATTAAAAATCTCAGGGCCGGTGATATCGCTCAGTGGCACAAGCGCCTGCCTGGCAAGCGCGAGGTCCTGAGTTCGACTTCCGGTACCCACATTAAAAAAAAAAAGAATCTCAGACTCAACAACATACAGCTTTTATGCTGAGGACCAGCTTGACACAGTGTAGAGCAGGCAGTGATTGATATTAAATTGACACAAAAATAAAATGAATCGACAGTCTGTCTAGGCCTAAGTGACCTGTGGTGAGGCCTGTGGCTGGCATGCAAGTGAAATTAATCCCCAGGCCAAAGGCCAGAACCAAAACCGGCAAACAGTCTGTGAAGTCCTAGTGCCTCAAAACAAGAGAAATACTACCACTGAGGACTTTGAGTCACCCAAATTCCTTCTAACTCAGTAGTTTCTGTTAGCAGATAATCAGGTTACTAGTTAATCATGATCTGTTCCTGTGTGCTTCTCCAAAAATGCATTGTTCCTCAATCCTTGAAACTTGACCCTTTTCTGCAGCCCACCAGCACACCCCCCAATCAGGTTGTGCACTTAATAAAGGCCAGGGACAATGTGCCTCATGGTCTTAGTCCTTCATTGGGCTTTTACCGTCCCTGTTACCCTTGTAATTAAAATATATATCTTTTTTTTTTTTTTTTTTTTTAATGTGGGTACCAGGAGTCGACCTCAGGACCTCGCGCTTGCCAGCAAGCGCTTGTGTCCCTGAGCCATATCACCGGCCCTAAAATATATATCTTGTTAGTGTCCTATTCTGTCATCGTACCCCTGAGCAGGAGATCGGGGGTCCTAGGCCAAGGCCCCAATACTTTTATTCCTATTATGTTGATAAATTGGATATTTTATTTCTTAACGTACCTAGTTTTTATAAAATTTTAAAAGCCATTAAACCAATAAACACCCCAAAACCCAATCAAAGCTATTTTCTGGTTTGTAGTTTTAATTAATTTCCCTTAGAGTATTAATTAAAGCTGATACAACACTCACATATTTTGTTGGGTTGAGGTGGGAGAGACAAGGCAATGTGCTTAGGTGAACTATGTTAATAACAGTATTTCAATTCCTCGTTTCACATATTTTATGTACAGAAGGGCCTTAGTGATAAAATATATTAATAATAATTTATAATACTTGGCTTATAAAGTGAAGCATAAATATTTATACAGCAAAATATGTTCTGGTTTGAAGGATGCTCCATTAGTATGATTGTTACATTTATCTGCATAGTCAAAGCAAATCAAAGAAATCTGTAGGTTATTTTCTTTTTTTTTTTTTTTTTTTTTTTTTTTTTTTGGTGGGTACCGGGGGGTCGACCTCAGGACCTCGCGCGCCAACAGGCACCCGTGCCTCTGAGCGATATCACCGGCCCCTTTTTCGTATGTGGGTTCCGGGAGTCAAACTCGGGCCCTCGCGCTTGCAAGGCAGGCGCTTACGCCGCTGAGTCATCTCACCGGCCCCCATATTTTCTAAAGTGCCTTTATGTCAAATGCTATTATAATTATTCTGTTTCTATTCATTTTATGGCAAAATTCTTAATGATATTAAATTTAAAAAAGAATCACACTGAACTTTTACAAATGCATAATTTCTTAAATATTTCAATTGTCTAAATGCCATCTTTTAATCGTATTTTCTCTTGCTCTCAGTATTAAGGAAAATAGGAGATTGACCTCTAATGCATCTACTGTTAATGAGTTTGGTTAGTTTTATATTTATTATTTTAAAAGTCTTTCAAACTGTTTTTAGTATGGGAACTTTACCTTAAGGCCTTTTATATAATTCTCTAATATTCTTGCACTTGGTCATTTAAGTTTTAGTATTTAAGGCAAAGATTCTTTAAAATATCAGAAAGTAACATGATTTTATACTTTATAATATTTAGTTTCTGTATTATGAAGGGATTTTTATTTTTTAGTTAAGCAAAAAGCCTTCATTTGACGACCAGCATGAGAATTCACTTTGGTTTCTATTTTACACATTTATAAGTTTTCCTCCTAATTATATAGCAGCTATTGGAACTTCTGCACTCAATGCTAAATGCTAAGGAAAAGGGAGTATAATGGGTTAGTTTTCTCAGTGACTTTGCCTTTAGCATTCAGTCATGAAAAAATGATCTGAGTAAGATTCTATTTATAAATGTGTACTTCTTTTACACAGTGATTATCACACATTTCATTGTCACTTTTACAATAAGCTATTAAACTAGTTTTTATGCTTCAAGTAACATCAGACAAAGTTTTGTGCTTCAAGTAATGCAATACAGAGCACAGGACACATTTAATGATGAATTACTTGATTTGGACTGCCTTGAGACCTAGTTTTCAAATTCTGATTTTGACAATTATCTTTCAATTCTCATATATATTCTAATATACTATATTTTAGGTATTGTGCTAAGTGATAGTTTATAAATTAGCCTTTTAAAGACTGCTAGATGTGAACAAAAATCATAACATTCATAACAAAGTTTTCATAATAAATGTTTATGCCATTAAAAAGTTATGGATACATTTGGGTCAATTTCTAAAGTTGCTAGAAGATGAAAAATTGAAATGAGACACTAACTCCTAATGTGGAGGGAGAAAATAAAGAAGAAGAAAAATCAACTTTTTTGTGTGTGGTGAGGATTAAACCCAGGGCCCTGTGCATGCTAAGTGCACAGACCTTTAGTTAGCTGCATTCCCAGCCCAAAAATCAACTCTTTAAAGTCAATCTTAGCTGGGTGTGGTGATGTACACCTGTAATCCCAACGCTCTGGAAAGCTGAGGCTGGAGGATTGTGGGTTCAAGCCCACTCTGGGCAATTTTGTGACTTAGGGAGACCCTGTCTGAAAATTACACAAATTAAAAAAGGCCTGGGGATGTAGGTCAGTGTGAAGGCCCTGGGTTCAATCCCCAGTACGGAAAATAAGTAAATAAAAGGCAACTGTTAGAATACATATTAACAGGCCCAAGAATAGTGCTATCCAGCAGAATGTAATAGCTGACACATCAACAATAACCTGTAGTTGTCAAGTAAAGATTAAATTATGGGCCAAATATTCTAGTTATGCCACAGAAGTACTAAATTTCATGTATATTTCCATCAATGATGGTTTAGTGGGAAAGTTTTAATGTTTAAAGTCTGTCAGTTATCTAGAAAATTCTTTCATGGAGTAGATTATTTCCTGATGTCACAATATAACATATTAATTGATAATATAATAATGTAATAATTGATAAGATGTCAGAGTATTCAGTTTCACTTGAAATTTTGAAAACTGGCTGGAACACCTATAGTTGACAGAAACTCTCAGAAGCCCAGGAACTCCCGAGTGTTATATACAAATTTAAAGGAAAGGAATATGTCATCTTTACTTAGAAATAGTGCCACAATAGTCACAATGTGCTATAGTGTAGTCTGGACCTGATATGTCCCCTCGTCCTCTCAAAAGCCCATGTATTAATGACTTGGTAATCAGCCTGTGGTGCTATTGGGAGATGGAAACTTTAAGAGGTGGGGCCTACTGGGCAGAAGTTCGGTTATGTAGGGAATCCCCTTGAAGAGGATGTTGGGACCCTGGCTCCTTCCTGTCTCTCTCTTGCTTCTCATTGCCATGAATGAACAGGACTCTCGGTCATGCTCTCCCACCATGATATACTGTACTTCCTCAGGTTCTTGGCAACAGAGCCAAGTGACTATGGACTGAAACCTCTGAAACTGTGAGCCAAAATAAACCTTTTTCCTTTTGAGTTTATTATCTCAGGTATTTTGTCACAGTGATAGATAGCTAATTAACATACAAGAGAAAAGCAAACTGGCCTACAACAACTTCCTTCTTTCTAAATATCTACCCTGACTCCCGAAACAAGATGGGGAAACCATTTTCTTCACTTTTCAACTGTTACACTGCTCCTCTTCAAGTTTTATATCTTCTATTCTTGCTTCCTAGATATGGGTATTTCCTGAGGTATAGTCCTTGGCCTTCTGATCTTACACAATTTCATATTTAGGCACAGTCTCTTTCCTTTTACCCCATATTTCTAACAACCTCTATACATTTTCTCTTGGATATTTCATTACCACCTAAAATTTTTTCAAATCTATTTGAACACTAGCCTCATTTCTGCTCTAAAATTAATTTACTATATCGATAACTATCTTCAGTCCCAATCTCAGGCTCATGAAATGGAACCTTCCCTCCTTCCACTCTTCTTTTCCCACCACCCATTCAGTTACTAAGGATAGTACTATTCAGTTGTTGTAACCTTGGCCACAATACCTCTCACCTTCACTGTTCAACACCAAGACTATCGTATCTTCCCATCCACACTATTCTATATGTTTTGCTGTTATGTTATATGTTTCTTTTTTTTTTTTTTTTTTTGTGGGTACCGGGGGTTGACCTCAGGACCTTGCGCACCAGCAGGCGCCCGTGCCGCTGAGCGATATCACCGGCCCTTTTTTCTTATGTGGGTTCCGGGAGTCAAACTCGGACCCTCGTGCTTGCCAGGCAGGCGCTTATGCCGCTGAGCCATCTCACTGGCCCTATTATATGTTTCTATATGTTTTGCTATTTTAATGTTTCTAAAACAAAGTCAGGACAGGTCACAATTCTATCATTTATTCCATAAATATTTACTGAAGTCTTACTTTACATGAATCACAATGTTTTACACTCTGAAATGTGGAAATGAATTAGATAAAGGTCTGTTTACAGTCTAATAGGAAGAAAGACTTGTTTGTAAATAATTTTAGCTCAAATTTAGAAAGTGATAACTGAATGCACAAAGTTCAGAAAATACAAGGAAAACTTATTGCTAGATGGATATATCACTTGTAAAACTTTAGAATTCATGTAGAGATGTGTGTATGTGTGTGTGTGTGTGTGTGTGTGTGTATTCTAAGATGAAAAAGGACATAACCAATCTATAGGAATGTAATGGGTGTCCATGCATGAAGTATTCCACTGATTTACCACGGGCAGAGGGAGCAAGAAAAGGAAAGAAAGAGAAATAGAATTTTAGATTTAAATAATAAATTTGGCCTTTAGGGCCGGTGAGATGGCTCAGCGGCATAAGCGCCTGCCTTGCAAGTGCGAGGGCCCGAGTTCGACTCCCGGATCCCACATACGAAAAAGGGGCCGGTGATATCACTCAGCGGCACGGGTGCCTGTTGGCGCGCGAGGTCCTGAGGTCGACCCCCCGGTACCCACCAAAAAAAAAAAAAAAAATTTGGCCTTTAATCTGGAAGCAATAGGAGCCTCTGAACATTTGGCATCACAGCTGTGCTTCAATATGACTAAATCTATAGCAGTTACATGTCACCTATGCTGGTAGAGGAGTGATATTTGAGGAAGGGCACCAGTGAGAAAACCACTGCATTCCCGCAGCTCAGAGATGATAGTGAGAACTCTGACTAGGTGGAGGCAGTGTGTGCGTGTGTGTGTATGGATGCCAGAATTGCTGCAGCGGTACAGTCCACAGAACTTGGCAACTGACTAAAGCATGGAAAGGAAATGCATCCAATGATGCAGTATACCAAAATTTCCAAGTTTGTTTGTATTAGGAGTGTTGGCAAAGGCACTCCCTGGACAGAAGCTCCCGTGGGGCTTCTTTCCAAGTTCTTGCTGTCCTGAACAAATAATTGGACAAGATACTCAGAAAAGGCAATGAAGGTTTACATTTATCGAAGGTAGGAAAGAAGTATGCTCTGCACAGTGTAAGTGGGCCAGTGAAACGGCTCGCAGCAGGCCCCTACAATAAGGGAAAGAGGTCTTTAGTATCAAAAATTCCCGAGTTATCTCCCTCTCGTGCAAAAAGCCATTGGGATAGTCTTCCTATCATACACTAACTTCACATCATATCATGTGCAAACTATGCTATCCAATCACTTGGCTTCCTGCCATATGTAAATGAAGGATCAAGAACAGTGTCTTAGGTGTGCCCACCTGCAAATGAGGGATTAAAAAAAAAGCTTTTTTTCTTTTTCTTTTTTCCGAGACAGAGCCTCCCTATGTAGTTCAGACTGGCCTTGAATTCACTATGTAGCCCAGGCTGGCCTCCAACTCACTGTGATCCTGCTGCCTCAGCCTCTTGAGTGCTGGAATTACAGGCGTTGGACACCACACCTGGCTGGAAAAAGAGCATCTTCCGATTGATCCTGTGCACAGCACCAGATTTAAAAGAAGGATTAAAAGTAGCACTTTTCTGACTGGTGGTCTCAGTTTGGCGTGGGGTCCCTCACCCTGTTGCTTGTCTTCCTCTGGGAGGCTGTGACAGGGGGATCTCAAATTCGAGCCTACCTTTGGTAATTTAGCATCTAAGAGAGAGCCAGTCTCAAAAAAAAAAAAAAAAAAAAAAAAAAGGGCAGGGGACATATTTCAGTGCAAAGGCCATGTGTTCCATCCACAGAACTGTGAGGGAAAAACGTTAACTGTACTGACAAGAAACAGTGCACAGTTTGGGAAGCAACTTGGGAGGAAAAAGGACAAATTATGCTCCAGGCAGTGGACTGTTTACACACTTGCGGTACATGCAAGAAGAAACGGCCAAGAGAGGTGGTGTTTCTGTAAAAAGGCGTACAAAGAGAACCACAAAACCCTTACTAGCGCGGTTCGCTCTGGTAGCACTGACGGTGTGGCCTCGCTTCAGATAGATATTCGGTCGCGTCCACGCTTCACGGTTCTCCACGCCCTGGGAGAAGGCGGCCAGAAGGCGCCTTTCCTCCCTTCAGCCCCATCTCCCAGTCAGGGGCGCAGAAAGAGGCGACGTCTTCCTGCCCCCACCAGGCGGGATGAGAGCGAAAGGACAGCATCGCCCACCCGAGGACCTCCACAGCAGCCCGTAGAGCTCAGACGCTCGCGCCAAAATTCAAAGAAACGTGGCGTAGTCAAAAGTAAAAAGCCACAGCGAGCGCCAGATATCGCGACACTGCGCTCCGGAAGCGGAAGTCAGGTGGTTGGGGGACTCTGGCGGAAGACGCTCCGTTACCTTGGAGAGTTCAAAAGGTGCTCAGTTTCGCAGTGTGGCGGCCCGAGGTCGCTTCAGTTGCGAGCGTCTCAGCGGGGCTGGGCCAGAGCTGGACGGAGACAGCCGCTGGAGGTGAGTCGCCCGTGCGGGGCGACGGGGAGGAGGGACGGGGCCGGCCAAGGCGTGTGGCCCGCGAGGCGTGTGGGGTCTTTGCGGTGATCTGGAGTCTGGCGGGACCGGAAGCCACTCCTGCAGAGCCTCCAGAGTCCCTGCGTCTGGACAGGTACGGCGCTGCGGGAGGGAGCAGATCTGTCAACGCCTTGGCAAACAACCTGTGAAGTGCTTTGAGGTCGGACTGAATAGCGCAGTTGTCTTCAGGTATCTTCGTCTATTCCAGTGATGAACCTTTTAGAGCTTTCAATGATCCAAAGAGCTCGCTGCGGCACGCGTGCCATAGGTTCGCCACCACTGGTCTGTTCTTCGGGATCGCCTCCCAGAGCAGCCAGACCTCGTCCTGGTTAGTCATTACCACGGTGCTATACGCTTTTATTTAATTAAAACCATAATTTAATTAGAATAAATTAGACCTGCTCGGGTACAGATCTGAAAGGCCGTAGCCTTGTTTTCAACAGAAGAGAGTATACCTCATGAAGTTGTTAATGCTTGAACTACCGTGTTGGTTTTGAAGGCCCAGAGGACACGTTTTGTAGCCTCCTTTAGCTCTGTAGTGTAAGCTTTAGTTCTCTTTTAGGAATATTAGCATTAGAAGTCTTTAGAACACCGTTAGGGTCCATGATGCAGTGGTCATGTTTATATTGCAGGCTCCCAGTTAGCACAGTGCCTGGAATTTAGTAGTCAAGAGATGTTGGTCAGGGCCGGTGAGATGGCTCAGCAGCATAAGCGCCTGCCTGACAAGTGCAAGGGTCCAAGTTTGACCCACATAAGAAAAAAGGGCCGGTGATATCGCTCAGCCGCACGGGCGCCTGCTGGCGCGCGAGGTCCTGAGGTCAACCCCAGGTACCCACAAAAAAAAAAAAAAAAAAAAGAAATGTTAGTCAAACTGGGCATGGTGGCACATGCCTGTAATCCAGCACTTGGGAGGCTGAGGCAGGTGTATCGCTGTGAGTTTGAGGCCAGGCTAGGCTACAAAGCGAGTTCAAGGCCAGCCTGAACTGTATAGTGAAACCCTGTCTCAAAAAGACAAAAAAAAAAAAAAAAAAAAAAAAAAATTGTTGGCCAGGTGCTGGGGATTGAACCCAGGGATCAAAGCATGCTAAGCAAGCATCTCTACCACTTAACTACACCCCGAGCAGTTTTATTTTTTATCGTGAGATAGGGTCTCACTAAATTGCCCAGCAAGGCTGGAATTTGGCGATCGTTCTGCCTCAGCATGGGATTACAGGTATGTCCCCATCACAGCCGGTTTAGAGCACTTCTAATCCAGCCCTTTCATTGACTAAGGCCCTTAAATTCCCAGCTTTTTTGACTCCCATCTTTAAAGGGTTTCCTTCAAGTGTTTTTCCCCCCCTGCACAGATTTAAATATTAAATAGTACTAAACATTAAATAGCTGCCTCAAATCTTTGGGGTAAGTTTGCATCGATTCCAGTTCTGTTTAAATTCCATTTTATGAATAATATTTGTTTACATGTGTGTTGGAGAGGGAACTTCTAAGAGAACGCAAACATAGAGTAGCACATTTTCCTTATGACTTTGCTTCCCATCTGGATTAGGTTTGGTTCATCTTTTCTAATGCCTTACGTGATTCCTATGCAAATGGCTATGGGTTTTAATTAGTTAAATTTATTTTAAATTCATTTCTTAGATTTGAACATTTGACAGTTTGCCAATCCTAGACAAATTGGAAGTAGGATATTTGATAAGACATACTCTCTAAAATAGCATATCCAGATAATTGAATCTCAAGATTTTCCTTTTTCATCCATCTGTAACTGCACATTTCCTACCAGGAAAAAAATAAAAGCAAAATTGCTTGCATTGAACACAAAATTTTTCACAATTTGTTTGCTGCTTACCTCTCCAGCCTCATTTCTTGGCATCTTCTGCTTCTCCCTTTATGTTTTGGTTTTTTAAGACAGGAAGTCCAGGCTGGCCTCACTGAAAATGGTCCTGCCTCAGCCTCCTGAGTTATATGATTATAGGTATGCACTACTATGTGTGGCTTCCCCCTCAGGTTTATGCCATATCTTTTCTACTAGACTGAAATCTCTTTCGGGGCAGGGTCCATGATATATTATTCATGTTTGTATTGCAGGGTCCTAAATAGCACAATGCCTGGAATTTAGTAGTCAAGAAATGTTGATCAGGGGCCGGTGAGACGGCTCAGCGGCTTAAGCGCCTGCCTTGCAAGCGCGAAGGCCCGAGTTCGACTCCCGGATCCCACATACGAAAAAGGGGCCGGTGATATCGCTCAGCGGCACGGGTGCCTGTTGGCGCGCGAGGTCCTGAGGTCGTCCCCCCGGTACCCACAAAAAAAAAAAAAAAAAAAAAAAAAGAAATGTTGATCAGATGTGTTGGTGCACACTTGTAATCCCACCTGCTTGGGAGGCTGAGGCAGGATGATCACAAGTTGCCTGGGCAACTTAGACTGCAAAAAAAAAAAAAAAAGAGAAATGGACTGAATTCTTAAATTTAAAGGTGTGTGATGCTGCCAAAAATTTTTCACTTGTTTTTCATTATCTGGTGAGATAGTATTACTTTTTAAAATTCTAATAAAAACATGTTTTTTAACCTACAGAATTTCAGGATGACTGACACTTCTGAAGCTATTCCAAATTTTGAAGAGATGTTTGCAAACAGATTCACAAAAGATGATGAAGAATACCAGGAATATTTGAAACGCCCCCCTGAATCCCCTCCAGTTATTGAGGAATGGAATAGCAGAGCTGGTGGGAACCAAAGAAACAGAGGCAATCGGTATGTATTACTTCAGGAGAAGAAATATGCATGGCGATGTGGGAGAGGATAGCTTTAATTGCTTGACTCCGGCCAGCGAAGGCAGCAACCAGTGTTTTCAGTATGGTATACCTGCTGCCTGCTGACAGTGCTTGCACAGAGTAAGTGCTGATGGATATTTGCTTTAATAGTTTATCAGCACCATATATTCATTCTTTCCTTACTGTTCACTTGTATGTTTGTTTGTTTTTTGTGGGTACCGGGGGTCGACCTCAGGACCTCACACGCCAGCAGGCATCCATGCCGCTGAGCGATATCACCGGCCCTTTTTGCATATGTGGGTTCCGGGAGTCGAACTCAGGCCCTCGCGCCTGCCAGGCAGGCACTTATGCCGCTGAGCCATCTCACCGGCCCCACTTGTATGTTTTAAAATCTTTTTTTAAATGTTCTTGTTGTAGACTAATTTTTCTTTGCGATTAGACTTTAAAAAATAGTCTTTGTGTGTAAGGATATTGTTTTGCTGAGTGTGGCAGTGCAAACTTATAATCCCAACACTGAGGGAGACTGAGGTAGAAGGACTGCAATTCTGAACCCTGCATAGGCCATTTAGACCCTGTTGCAAAATTTAAAAAGGGATGGGGATGTAGTTCAGCAGTAGAGTGCTCCTGGGTTCAATCTGCCAGTACCACAAAAATAAATAAATTTTTAAAGTATTGTTTTGATTTTATTTCAGAAATTAATAAAATGGAAATTACTCCTATTTAATCATTCAAAATAATCAAAGGAATAAATTACCACACTGATTTTGTACAACTGAATAGATTTCAGTTGATCCAGAACTATGGTATTGTTTGGGTTTTGTTGTTACTTGCCTGTTTGTAAATTGTATCTAGTATGATACTGGAAGAATAATTGCAATATTAGCAAAGTTTTAACTAACTGGTGCTGTAACATTCTCTGTAGAAAAATGTTTTAAAATCTCATTTTAGATTGTGTTAGACTGAGAATTCAAATGTGGTGGGAAAGAGTTCTTATATGTGTTTTTGGTTTTTTTTTAACAAGAGAACTTTAAAAGCTATTTTGTTTGTTCTTGTAGGTTGCAAGATAACAGACAGTTTAGAGGTAGGGACAGCAGACGGGGGTGGCAAAGTGACAATCGATCAAACCAGTGGCATGGACGATCCTGGGGTAACAATTACCCACAGCACAGACAAGAGCCTTACTATCCGCAGCAATATGGACAATATGGTTATAACCAGCGGCCTCCCTATGGTTACTACTGATAGAAATGGTGGTGACATCTTTTAGTAAAATCATTTACTTTGTTAATATGACAAAAATTCATGTGTGTTCTGTTGATCAGAGTTTTCCATCCCATTTTAGAGAATGGATTATTAATGTTTTGGAACTTGAGACTTTAAAAATAGATCTTACAGAAAGATGTGTGGTTGCTGAGAATAAATACTCCCCTAAAAACATTGTGGATTATATTGCTTGACTTCTACCTCAGATTCTTCAAGACTTCATAGTGCTTTGAGTTTGGTATATTTTCCTTGTTTGACCTCCAGAAGTTCTGTCTAAGACAGAAATAAAAAATTCAAATAAAAAAATGCTTGCTTTTACTTTGTAAGATAAAAGAATATCCCCATTACATTTCAAGTCAGATGTGCCTATTTCTAAAATTCTATAGAGGTAGTACAATCAGCTCATGAGTGCACAATGCTTACTTACAGTGTGTAACAGCAGCAGTTGAAAGGTAAAACAAATGTCCTAATTTGTTGTCCAAATTTTGGCTTCTGTTATATGATTGTGGTACTTTGTGACTGCTTACTCTATAGGTATAGTTAGCTCCACAACTAATTTGGTCTCTTTTCAGAGGAAAATCAAGAATAAACCTGTAAAATGAGAAAGGACTCATTCTTAGCTCAGGATCTTGATCTGGTGGTAGGTGGAATTAGGGTACACATCATTTTATACGAACTAAGCCTTTTTGCTAACTTAAAACATAGCAGGAAAAAAAATTCATGTTACATAAAAGTTTATTCATGTATTCTGACTCTCTTTTTTTTGGTACTTACATTGTGGGTTGATTTCACAATGTCATATTCAATTTCCAAATGCATACCTTTGCTGCTTCCCTTTCTAAAAGTACAATGATGTTGTCACTTCCTTTCAAAGAAATCATTCTGTTTCAAATCATTTAGTGGTTATTACAATAGTTTTGTTCATATCAAATTTTTAAAGATTTAGCAACTTCCTGAGTTTTGGCAGTTAGTCCACTTAATATGGTGAGATTTTTTTTTTTTTTTAATTACTCTGCTCTTCATATTTGTTGAAAAGGACTTAGTTTAAGGTCACTATTAAAAGTACAGGTTTCATCACAGGTCAAAAGCAGTCAAAGGGCAACTTCTTAAATCTGTTGCCTTTTCTCTTAGCACCTCTGCCTAGGCCAGTGGTGGTGAACCTCTGGCATGTGTGCCACAGTGGGCTGTTTGATATCACTGAAAGCTCTAAAAGGTTCGCCATCCCTGGCGTAGGCCCTTGAAATTGACTTCTCCAGGTACTTCTCTATGCTGTGCCTCCCTGTGTCTCCTCCACCTCTCTTCATGAAGAGCCACCCCTACTGTATTTTATTGGAAAGGATCTAATAAACTAGGTTTTCATACTGAGATGTAAATAAAATTTTAATATAAGGTTTAATATAAAATTTAATATGGGGCCAGTGAGATGGCTCAGTGGCATAAGCGCCTGCCTTGCAAGCGCGAGGGCCCAAGTTCGACTCCCGGAGCCCACATACGAAAAAGGGGCCGGTGATATCGCTCAGAGGCACGGGTGCCTGTTGGCGCGCGAGGTCCTGAGGTCGACCCCCCGTACCCACAAAAAAAAAAAATTTAATATAAGGTTTTCCCTTGTACCCTTCTAATTATATCAATAGGCAATAGGCCAAGTCTTGATACAACAAATATTTAGTCAACAGTGGCCTGACTGCACCTCAGGATCTTCTCTGAAAGCAGAGGGATCATTAAAAATATCTGAGCTAAATAGGAAAAATCAGAAACAGAAAAATACACAAAAATATCTATGATAAAACACAGGCACTGACCAGGCTAGGACAGCAGCTAACAGAGCAGGACCCTCTGCTGTGCCAGCTACTGATAGCAAGTATAGACAGCTGTGGACTCAAGGGACAGAAATGGAGTGAGGGATGCTTCTCAGGATGTTTGGAAGAGACATTTCCCAACACTATTTAAATATGCAACATCTGGTATAGCCAGGGCTGCATAGGGCCTGAGTATCAGATGCCCTACTTGAAAAACTAGGGAAAGTCCTTTTAACGTGTTATATCTGCATTTTGTACGAATAATCTCTTTAGTACTGGTAGCTTTTTGGTTTTTGGCAGCAGTCACCATTAGACTGCCCTATGTGCTTAAAAACAGGAAGAAATAAAAGGCATGGTTTCTGTTTCATAAAACAATAACATGAAAAAAAAAAAAACTAATCTGAGTGTGAACAAAAAATTGAAATCATGTTATACAGACTTTAAAAGTCTGTTGTACAGCATTAAACATAAGGAGTCCTGGCTTCCAGTCCTGTCCTTATAAGGTCCATAACCTTGAGAAAATGACTTAAACTTTGATAGTATTAGCTCACTTGTAAAAATGGGAACAGTACCTACCCTACCACCCTCACAGAATAAAATGACCAAAGGAAGAGCTTAACAAGAAAAACCAGAATTATGACATTAACCCCCCAGGGACACGTAATAGGTGCAACATAAGCATTTGCTGAAGTAGTGGCAGGAAAGTACTTGGTAAACTGTGAAGCAGAGTGTTGATATGAAGGGTGCAGAGTAACAGATAATAGATGAAGGGCAGGAGACCTTGAGAATTAAGGATTTTTGACTGTTCTTTATGTGAATTCATCTGTGAATTGAAAAATATAGCAACCTGTATCCTTTAGGAAATGACAAACATTTCAAATGTGGAAGAAAGTTTGTGTAAAAGTTGAGCTAAAATTAGCATTTCTGTTTAAAAATTGGCACTGATTTTAAAATGTCAAACATTGACTAATGTCCTTTGAGAACAGCTTGCTGGAGATTTGATCTAGAGTCTTTGTCTTTGGTTAATTTTTGAGTCCTAGAAGGATTTGGGGTATCCAGACTAATAACCTTGAGTTCCTGCTCTAGGAATAGTGTTTGGCTTCTTGAAACCTTATTGCAAAAAGATGTCCAGGAAGATTTCTAGCAGTGTTTTAGTTTCCAAAGCTGCATTTCTTTTAATGCTCAACAGACAAGGTTTTAATTTTCCTTTTGTATTTTATGCCTAAAAGAAAACAAAACTTTGATAGAATTAATAGTAATGAAATGTCAGTTTTCTTTTTTCCCCCTTAAGAAATGGGTCTATGTTGCCCAGAACTCCTGGGCTCAAGTGAACCTAGGGCTGGGAGTATAAGTCAGTGGCACGGCGCCTGCCTCGCAAGCGTGAGGTCCTAAGTTCGATTCCCTGTTCTAAAAAAAAAAAAAAAAAAAAAAAGATCTGTATCAAGTGATCCTGCCTCAGCCTCCCAAGTAGCTGAGATTACAGGTGTGTGTCCCCACACCTGACTGAAATGTCAGTTTTAAGTTTAAAATGCTAAAACAGAAGGAAATGATCTTTCACTCTGAAGTTACTGTCAGCACTAATTTTTAACTCTAATAAAAACCTTTGTTCCTAAACACAATATTTTTACACTTTAAAATTTGTCTACTATTTTATTTCATTAATTGAATTTGCATTAGCATTCTGTTAAGTAACAAAATACCTGAGATAAGCAACTTATAAGGAGGAAAGGTTTATTTTGACTTATGTTTTCAGAGGTTTCTGTCCATGGTCAGCTGGCTTCAATGTTATTGAGCCTGGCAGTTACATGTGTCAGTTCAGGAGACCTGTTCAGCTCATGGTGGTTTGGAAAGTGACAGGAAAGGGGTAGGATCCAAGTATCCCCCACTATCTGACTTCCTCCCCATATGCTCCATCCCTCAAGGGTTCCATCACCTCCTAGTAGTGCCATGGGCCAAGGACTTAAGCTTTTTACATGTGGCCCTTTCGGGAACATGCAAGATCCAAACTGTAGCAGAACCCAAACATAGATTTGGGTGTATATGTACATATATCTATGCTCTGGGCCACTGACTTTTAGGTAGCACTGTTGTCTACAGTGAGAGAGAAAAAATTTTTCCATTAGGAAATAACAACTCCCAGGCTGAGGCAACTTGTGAGACCACTGGACTTGTTAACTGGAAATGGTACTTGGGAAAGCACTTATTCTATTACTGTCAGCAAAGAGGAATTATATATAAACTGTTCTATTCACTGAAAAGCCTATTCTGATTTTTCTTTTAGTATTCTGTATTTTAACCAAAAAAGAATCTTGAGTGTATAAATATAAATAAGGGCTTTGAAATACTAAATAAGCTTTGGTTAATTTTATGTAAAAAAATTATATTGGTCTGAGTCATTTTCATCACTAGGACACAATACCTGACACCCACAACTTAAAGGCAAGAGGTTTATTTTGGCCCATGTTTTAGAAGTTTCAGTCCTTCTAAAACTGGTTCCAAGGTTCAGCTGGTTCCAAGGCAGGATGGCATGGCAGAGAGGGCTGGGTGCTGGAGAGGGGCACATGTTCTGTCCTGGCAGCAGGGAAGTGCAGTAAAGGAAGGAGCGTGAGGGAGATACTCCCTTCCAGGCCACACCCACTCACCCTTTCCTACCAGACTCCACCTCCCTGCAGCGCATTTACCTATAAACTCAGTGGACTAATCCACTGATGACTGTCACACGCCTGTGATCCAGTCACCTCCCCAAAGCCCCACCTATGAGTACATGAGGCTCTGGGGGGACATCTAGATAGAAGCCATAAATAGAGTCACAGAAAGAATCTTTCCTGTTTATAAATTTAACAAGGTATGCTTTAAAAATTCTCAAGTTTTAAACTTTTGAATGAATTAAGACCAAAAGAAGAAAACACTCTTGACATTGGGAGAAGTTAATATTGTTGGCATTTAGATTAACAGTTCAGGATTCAGATATACACAGGCTGATCAAAAAATATGGTTTGTTTAGATAAAATTTATTACGGTAAAAGACACACTGCCATTAATCCCCCTCAATTTACTCCCCTTTGCTTCAAACACATACCATTGTTCTTGCCACTTTCTGAAGCAGCTCTGGAAGACCTCTTTGTGACAGTCTTTATGAGATGCGATAAAAAAAATATAGTGAATTCTGATGCTGAGTACCAGCCAAAAGAAAGGCAGGCTCCTAAAAACATTACAGTGTATTATCCACCTTATCCAGCAGATCTGGCACCATGGGATGTCTGGATTTTCTCCAAAGTCAAAATGACTGTGAGAAGTAAATGTTTTGAATTGATTCAGGAAACAGAGGCAGCCATGACAGTGCAACTAAAGACACAAAAGTGAACTTCCAGAAATGCTTCAGAAAGTGGCAAGAATGATGGGATAAGTGTTCAAAGCAAGGGGTGTAGATTTTGAGGGGGATTAATGGCAATGCAACTTTCGCTGTAATAATAAAAATTTCACCATATTTTTTTATCATACCTGTACTGACATTCTGATCATCTACACAAAGATCTCTCCTGGCTTCTGCTGTGTTCAGTTGTTATGGAAGCCAAGTCAACAAGTCCAATTTGTAGATTAGACCACTAGACTCCAAGACAACCTTGAGATTAATTATATCTTCTTTTCTAGAGGTCTGGTTATCTGCAGGGACCAGCTCTTTGGAAAATAAGAATGGGAGTGGAGAGCCTCTGAATTGTGGACATTCTGGGAGAGAATGGTGCAGGGCCAAGCCGGCTGCATGGGTGCCTGCAATTGGGCTGTACCACAAGGATATCCCAGGGGTGAGGGGGAAGTAACTCTCCACCTGTAACCATGCAAGACCTTGGGCACCAGAGATTCTCACCTGTAAAAAGCTTGCTTATCTTGAGGTCTGTTGGATCAGAAAAGCTGTAGATAGTACCCCTCTGATTTAGATGTACAGGACAGGATAAAAGTAGCAGTTAACAAAGACAAGCCTTCCATCAAAACTATTATGTGACCTGACCACTCCATGGAGTGAAAGCATATACAATAAAAAGGATGAAATCCTGTCGCTGTGGCAACATGGGTTGGTACTGGAGGGGAGGACACCATTAAGTGAAGTAAGTCAGACACAGAAAAACTAATACCACATGTTCTCATTTGCAGAAGCTAAAAAGTTGGGCTGGTGAGATGGCTCAGCGGCTTAAGTGCCTGCCTGGCAAGCGCGAGGGCCCGAGTTCGACTCCCGGAACCCACATACGAAAAAGGGGCCGGTGACATCGCTCAGTGGCACGGGCGCCTGCTGGCGCACAAGGTCCTGAGGTCGACCCCCCGGTACCACAAAAAAAAGAAAAAAAAAGCTAAAAAGTTGATCCTAGAGAGGCAGAGAATAGAATGGAGTATAAAGCCATGAAGGGGAGTACAAAGGAGTATAGAGGCAGGGTGGGTAGTGGGTAATATCATTGAGGGAGGGGAAGCAGTTCTAATGTTCTTTAGCTTAGTAGGATCACCATAGTCTACAGCTACTAACTATATATATCTCAAAATAACCAGAGAAGAGTCTGGATATTCCTAATAGAAATAATATTTGAGGAGATGGAAATTCTAATTATCCTTATTTGGTTATTACACATATTATACATGTATCAAATTATAATATGGTACCCCATAAATAAGTACAAGTATTTTACATCAATTACAAAATAAAAAAGTTTTTAAAAATCATAAAGTAGCACTAGATGAGGCACATAATGGATGCCTCGCCAGGGTCAGGTTTGTGCCTCCAGAATTGGAGAGAGCATCTGTGGATTGACTTGGGTCTAAGCAGTTCAGTTAAAAATCTCATCAGTGTCTTCATGGGCCAGTTCAGCTGGTGTTTTCATTCCCGTTCCTAAGGGGCACCGAGTGCTCCATGTATGAATTACCAGTTAGATTTTTCTCTGAGTTTCAGTGCCTTCTCCTGGGAGGGCATCAGGGGAGGAAGTGATGATGATCTCATGTTTTTTTTTTTCCACTGCCAGTTCCTTTAATTCCCTAAAGAGTCTCCAGCCTCTTTGTCTGAACTAAGTAAATAAACCTGCTGTAATTACTAAAGGCAAAGCTTTGTTGTTTGGATTTTTCTCATTCAAAAATTTCCTTAACAATGTATATTGTATGTATAAAAATAATATAAAAAGTGAAACAACACAAAAATGAGTAATTTGCCTCCAACCCATTGTGTAGGCTTCTTTTGCTATGCTCACACATCCATTTTTTTTCTTTCTTCCTGTTATGGGTTTGTAATGGTTGATACATTGTGTCAACTTGAGAAGTCTAGAAGCTAAACTCAGCAGCTCTACATCCTGGAGTGTAGAGGACATGCCCTTACTGCTCTACAATGTTGTTCATTGTGTCAACTTGAGTTTAGAACTTTAAGTGATTCAGTAGGCAGCCAGGGTCCTAACTTTGTAAACAGCCTCAGCCTGTGCAAGAGAGGGCACAAGAGGAGGGCACAGAGGCTGTGCGGGTGTAAAGGACACCCCCCCACACAGGGCCAGTAGCCTGCATACAATAAAAGGCAAATGAGGAAGGCCTAAATGCTCACCTTCGGAGGAGCTCCAGTCTTTGCCTTTAGCTTGGACGTCATCTCCTGGCTTCTGGCGTAGCCTGGGATTCTTCAGCCCTCCTCGTAGACTCCTTCTTCAGCCTTTTTGCGTGGACTCTTCAGCGTTCTGTGGCAGACCCATCAGCCTCCTGATAGGGACTTGCATGGGACACTGCAGCGAGCTCCAAACCTTGGACTGGACCCTTCAGTCTCCAGCGTGCAGACACCCTCTGCACTATTCCTCATCCAGCTCTGTGGCTGACCATTGTAAGCCAATCTTGTAATTTCGTATACATTTGTATATCTTGTGTTATATCTGTTTCTCTAGTAAACCCTAACTGATACAGGGTTATATATCTTATGTATACACAATAAAATTTAACAGAATGTAATGAACATAATTCTAGGTCAGTAGCTGTAAGTTAAAAACTAGTGACTTAATTTTAATATCACATAGTATGGATTTCCCATTGATTATATGAGGGGTTTTTTTGCCCATACTAATGCTGCTGCTGTGTGTGCATGTATGTGATTTTATGTGTCCTGGGGAATACTCTCAAAAGTAGAATTGTTGGGTTAAAAAATCAGTTTTAATTTTAAGACATGCTGACACATTTTAAAACACTAGAGGTTTATATTCCCATGTGTCTCCCTTCCTGTGTGACTTCAACTTTTTGTCTAGATGGTCATGGGCTTTTTTAATCTTTGAAATGAGAGAACTGTACTGTTTGTCTGTTGGGTGTTCTTTGTCATTATTTCTTCAGGATTTCCTTGATTCTATATTTAAATATTCTGAGCCATGCCTCTAGTTCTCTGCTTCAGGACCCCTATTATGTGTATGTTGCTATTCCTTTCCTGACTTCCATAGCTGTCATTTTCCTTCTTTGCTCATTCTTGTCTTGTCCTCTAAATCCCATACCTGACTTTTAGCCTCTCTGTTGTGTTATTTCTAACATGGTCTTGCTTCTCTGATGCTATTATTATTATTTTTTTTAATTCAGTTAGCCACATTTCAAGTGCTCAGTAGTCACTCTGGGATGGGACAGAACAGCTTTCAGATGAAGAGGGTGACAGGCCTGCAGTTCTGGTGACTTGCCTCTCTCTCTCTCTCCACAGTGACCCATTCTCCCCAGACATCTCTGAGGAAATTGAAGGCTTTGAAACAATTTGCAAGCTACTTGATAGTCTAACTATGTCACAGAGGAGGTGAATTTCATGTAGAAATGACCAAGGAGTCTAACTTTTGGCTGTAAAGTTTGGGGACTCACCTGTGCCCAAGCTCTTACCCATAAAGGGGACTAGATGGACCCTGAGACAAATAGCTAGGGTTATAAGATACTAAAAACCTTACCAGTTGATTGTAAGAATTGTCTGAAGAAAGTCCCTGTGTGTAGATGGTCTTATAGCCCAGAAAAAGAGTTCCTGGCTATGAAGGGCCATTGTCTCCAGTGTTGATCCAGAGGAGATAGGCTGGCTAAAATCCCAGCACTGACCCGGGCGTGGTGGCGCACGCCCGTTACCACAGCACTCGGGAGGCTGAGGCAGGAGGATGAGTTCAAGGCCAGCTTGGACTGCATAACAAGACCCTGTCTCAAAACAAAACAAACAAAAATAAAATAAAATCCCAGAACTCTGGGAGGCTGAGGCACAAGGACTGCAAGTTTGAGCCCAGCCTGGGTGGCTTAGCTACTTAGTGAGACCCTATGTTAAAAAATTTAAAAAAACATACTGAGGATATAGCTCAGTGTGAAGGCCCTGAATTTAATCCCCAATACAAAAAAACAAAAAAAAAAAAAGATGTAATAGGTCATCCCCAGCAACCAGCAGAAATGGGGGCTCCAGATGACCATGGCTGTCTGACTGCAAGCTATCTAAAAGCAGTCTTCAAGAGCTCTCCCAAGTGGACAGAATGTACTCACTAGAGGATCCCACTGTACAGCCTACTTGGCAGGTGTGTTCTTCACAAGTGACAAGATGGCATCTTGATTAGAAATTAGTTCCTTGCCAACCACCCAGCCAAACTGCATTTTCAGAAAGACTCTGGGATTCCTGAAAGAAGCACTTAGGGAAAGTACTCAGGACCATGCTGACTCCACATGACACTGTCCTGAGATCAACTGCTAAAGATAGGAGGATCTACCTAAAGGATGTCTCTGTAGAGACCAGATGGATCAGAGTTTGTGAGACCCTTGTAGCTGTGCAGAACAGACATCTCAACAATGCTGGCTCACTTCAAAGGGAAAGAATTCCCTTCATCAAATTATGTGTGACTCTCTGCTCTGCATTATGGTGCCACCTCTTGGATATAAGTGAAAGTCACATGCATTAAAACAATCTGAACTCACAGCCATGGTGGGTCCTAAAATTTATTTTCTGCCTGTTGTGGAGCTACTTAATCAAATCCCTTGAATCTAAGAAGAGCATGCCAGTAGCTCATAAGCCAGAAAACTGCCTTCTAAAGTTTGTGAGTTTCTAGCTATTTGAAACTTTACATTCTGCAAAGGTGCCATTCGTATTCTCAGAGTCTCCCTCCAGCCTCCAACCAAGAGAAGGGTGTGGAATGGCCCACTGAGTCAGGAGTCCAAAATCTGTGCTGGCCTCCAGGGCAAAACGAGCCAGGGATTTCCTTCTCTAGTTCTGTTAATGTATAGTGTAGGTACCCAGGCTATTCATTACTGAACCCCTTCTGCAGAAGTGCTTGTCTTTTATTATTTTTATTATAGGAGCAATGACAGGTGCAGGACTAGATCACCACAGTACGAGTTAGCATAGCTGGATGACTTATCTTTTGAATTTCATTTATGGGCTGCCTCAAAGCCAGGATCTTCAGGAAAGTACAGAACAAAAAAGTGTGATCAGATCAATTTACAGACTGGCTAGCCAGTATTCACTTAGAATTAATGGGGTGAGCCAGGCTATGATCTGTGTTATTAGAAAAATGTTATGGAGTTTGGAGATTTTGTGTCCTTGGTGCTTGACCTTACACTTGGGTCTACGTCAGTATTCTCAGAGAAGACCAGGACCCAGATGAAGAAAGCTGCATAAGTAAACTATGGCAGGTCAAGGTACCTAGGCCTTTGCTGTGACATGTCACTCATAGGCAAAAGCTCTAGTGGGACAAGAAGCTATTTGACTGCTGAAGACTACCGCATTTATAGGGGAGACAGGACTCTTCTGGGATGTAGCCCCTGGGCCAGTTCCTATGTCTGCCAGTGCTTGTTTTGTTTTCTTTGCTGGAGATTCAACTCGGGGCTTCCCCAGCGCTAAGCTACATCCCCAGGCCTTTAAAATTTTTGAGACAGGGTCTAAGTTGTCCGGGCTGTCCTTGAACTTGCTATCCTCTTGCCTTTGCCTCTGAAGTAGCTTGGATTACAGGTGGGCCACCATGCCTGACTCTGGCAAATTTTTATAATAAAGTGTTTCTATGATGCCTCCTCTTTGTTAGAAAATATTGTTATTTTCCAAAACAACTGATTAGATAAAATAGTTCCCATTTTAAATTAGCATTTTAAATGAAGTAGATTACTGTGGTGGAAATTGTTGGTTCCCATCCAGCCTCTGTTCTTGTTCTCTCTTTGTAACTTTTCCCAATTTTATTCTGGTACCCACCTCTCTACTTTTTGATTCCAAGTATGCCAACCCTATCTCCAGCTCTCAGATGGGCCTTAGTTAGCTTAAAATTATTAGGGCAATTCTCTTCTACAGTCACTGGCTCAGGGAACTTATAGCATGGCATTCCTTGACCACAGGAGCTTGTTCATGTGACACCCTTCCACCCCCAGAAACTTCATGTGACATAACCTGGGCAAGTTATAAGGGGAGGCTGAGTTTTGGGGAAAGAAATACCAGAGCTTTTCTGAGCTGCCTTTTTTGCCTACTGCGATGGGGTGATGTGTGAATGTGAAACCTGTGACATGGCCTTTTGCCTCCATGAAGGAAACAGGCCTAAGGACGAAGCTGGCATTACTAAATAAACAGCTGAGTCAAACTAGCCCCTGAGTACACCTCTGGGCTATAAAGGTATGTGGATGTATGAATATATCCTTAATTTTATTATATTGCAGTACTGGGGACTGAATCCAGGGTCTTTGGACGGAGCTACATTCCTTGCCCTTTTTATGTTTTGAGACAGGGTCTCAGCTGCCCAGGCTGGGCTCAAATTTGTAATTGTCCTGCCTCAGCCTCCCAGAGGGTTGGGATCATAGGCATGCACTCTTTATAATTTAAGCCAGGTAGATTTGTGCTTCTGTTCCCTGTCCATGAAAGCATCACAACAGTGAGCCATGTAAAACCACAAGCAAATGCTGTTACAGCACACACAAGAAGTGCTGAGTGGGAAAATTCTCAAGCCAAGTTGAAGCACACAGGAGGCAGGGTTGTGGAGCAGCTTCGAAGACAGGGCAGCGAAGTTTAAACCAACCACTGCCACTTGTAACCACTGCAATCCTGGGCAAGCACTGAACTCTTTGGGTCCTTGGTTTCGATCAACAAACTAAGAGGGGAGGAAATGATAAAGATCAGAGCAGAAATTAACGTATTAGAGACTAAAAAAAACAATACAAAGACTCAATGAATCAAAGAGTTGGTTCTTGGAAAGATTAAATAAAATCGACAAACCCTCATCCAACCTTATTAAAAAAAGGAAAGAAAGTACTCAAATCCATGCAATTAAGAATGAAAAGGGTGGGCTGGTGAGATAGCTCAGCGGCATAAGTGCCTGCCCGGCAAGCACGAGGTCCTGAGTTCCACTCCTGGAACCCAAATAAAGGAAAAAAAAAAAAAGGGCAGGTGATATCGCTCAGTGACACAAGCGCTTGCTGGCAAGCGCTAGGTCCTGAGGTCAACTCCCGGTACCCACATTTAAAAAAAAAAAAAAAAAAAAAAGAATGAAAAGGGTGATATCACAACGGACCTTGCAGAAATCCAGAAGATCATCTGTACCTATATTGAAAATCTGTATTCTAATAAGATAGAAAATGCAGAAGAAATGGACAGATTCCTAGATACATATGAATTACCAAAGCTCAATCAAGCAGATATAAAAATCCTAAATAAACCAATATCAACCAATGAAATCAAAGATGTAATTAAAAACCTCCCAACAAAGAAAAGCCCAGGCCCTGATGGATTCACTGCCGAATTCTACAAGAAATTTAGAGAAGACCTAACACCACTACTTCTCAAACTCTTTAATGAAATCGAAAGGGAAGCAATACTCCCAAATTCATTCCTGGAAGCAAGCATTACCCTGATACCAAAACCAGAGAAGGACCCAACTAAGAAAGAGAACTACAGACCAATCTCCCTAATGAACATAGATGCAAAAATCCTCAATAAGATACTGGCAAACAGAATGCAGCAAATCATCAAGAAGATTATACACCATGACCAAGTTGGATTCATCCCAGGGATGCAGGGATGGTTCAACATATGTAAATCAATAAATGTAATACACCATATTAATAGAACCAAGGACAAAAATCATGTGATCATCTCAATAGATGCAGAAAAAGCTTTTGACAAAGTCCAGCACCCATTCATGATAAAAACCCTACAGAAAATTGGAATAGACGGTCTTTATCTCAATCTGATAAAAGCTATCTATGACAAACCAACAGCCAATATCATACTAAATGGACAAAAACTGAAAGCCTTCTCTCTAAAATCAGGAACAAGACAAGGATGTCCACTGTCTCCACTCTTATTCAACATAGTCCTGGAAACTTTAGCCAGAGCAATTAGACAAGAGCAAGAAATAAAAGAAATAATGATTGGAAAGGAAGAATAAATTATCATTATTTGCAGATGACATGATATTCTATGTAGAAGACCCCAAAAACTCCACTAAAAAATTGCTAGATTTAATAAGCAAATTCAGTAGTGTAGCTGGATACAAAGTCAACACTCTATAGTGAAAATGGCCATAATTCCAAAATTATTATACAGATTTAATGCAATTCCGATCAAAATTCCAACAACATATCTCACAGGATTAGAGAAAACAATCCTAAAATTCATCTGGAACCAGAAGAGACCTAGAATAGCAAAGGCAATTCTGGGCAACAAATGCAGGGCAGGGGGCATCACAATCCCCGATTTGAAATTATACTATAAAGCTACTGTGATAAAAAACAGTGTGGTATTGGCAAAAAAACAGATCCGAAGATCAATGGAACAGATTAGAAGGTGCAGAAACAACTCCAGACATACTAAGCTACCTTATCTTTGACAAAGGTGCCAAACACATTCGCTGGAAGAAAGATAGCCTCTTTAATAAATGGTGCTGGAAAAACTGGCTCTACACATGCCAAAGATTAAAATTAGACCCATATCTTTCACCATGCACTAAACTAAATTCCAAATGGATCACAGATCTAAATATTAAAACAGAAACATTAAATCTGCTGGAAAATAGAATAGGTAAAACTCTTGAAGACACTGGTGTAGCAAAGACTTTATGAATAAAACCCCAATGGCACAGGAACTATCACAAAGAATCAACAATTGGGATCTCCTCTTACTAAAAAGCTTTTGCACAGCAAGAGAAACCACCAACAGAGTGAAGAGACAACCCACAACCTGGGAAAAAATGTTTGCCAGCTATTCCTCAGACAAAGGATTACTATCGAGAACATATAAAGAACTCAAAAAAAATCAGACCTCCCAAATTTAAAGACCCAATCCAAAAATGGGCATCTGAGATGAATAAACACTTCTCAGATGAAGAAATACAAATGACAAATAAATATACGAAAAAATGTTCAACATCACTCGTCATTCGAGAGATGCAAATTAAAACAACCCTGAGGTTCCATCTCACCCCAGAAAGAATGGCTATTATCAAGAAATCAACTAATAACAAATGCTGGACGGGCTGTGGGGAAAAAGGAACCCTTCTCCACTGTTGGTGTGAGTGTCAACTGGTGCAGCCACTGTGGAAATCAGTGTGGAGATTCCTCAAAAAATTAGGATTGGAGGGGCCGGTGAGATGGCTCAGCGGCGTAAGCGCCTGCCTGGCAAGTGCGAGGGCCCGAGTTCGACTCCCGGAACCCACATACGAAAAAAGGGCCGGTGATATCGCTCAGCGGCACGGGCGCCTGCTGGTGCACGAGGTCCTGAGGTCGACCCCCAGTACCCACACAAAAAAAAAAAAAAAAAATTAGGATTGGAGGTCCCATTTGACCCAGCTATTCCCCTTCTGGGTATCTTCCCAGAAGAATTAAAAGCATCGTACCACAGCATTATATGTGCACCCATATTTATAGCAGCACAATTTGTAATAGCTAGATCGTGGAAACAACCCAAATGCCCATCAACCAAGGAATGGATAAAAAGGATGTGGTATTTTTATATAATGGAGTACTACTCAACCATAAAGAAAGATAAACTGGAGACTTTTATAGGTAAATGGATGCAACTCGAGAAAATACTCATAAGTGAAATAAACCAGACGCACATTTGTAAACATCGTATTGTCTCCCTAGTGTGAGAAGCTGAAAGAGTAAATAAGACACAAAATGTACAATAGACATGGTAAAACAGGAAGAAACTGTTCAAAAGGAAAAATATTGTTTAGACAATTGAATGCTGACATCTTCTACCCTGAGTAACTAATTTAAAGATAACAATATGGAATGTATTAACCATTGTTACCCTCCTATTATGTTGTTTTGAAATTTTATTCTATTTTTTTTTTCTCTTTAAAATAATAAAAAGTTGGGCCGGTGAGATAGCTCAGCGGCATAAGCGCCTACCTGGCAAGCGCGAGGTCCTGAGTTCAACTCCTGGTACCCACATACGAAAAAAGGGCCGGTGATATCACTCAGCGGCACAGGTGCCTGCTGGCATGCGAGGTCCTGAGTTCAACCCCCAGTACCCACAAAAAAATAAATAAATAAAATAAAAAGTTAAAAAGAAAAATGAAGCAATCAAAGCAATATAGGACACTTCTAATAAATCAATATATTCAATTTAGGCCCTATAGTCTAAGAAAATACTTCAGGCAAGAAAATGAGTTTTAGAAGTAAGTAGGCATTTTCTCTATGTTAATAAACTTCCATAAACATCCTATAGTCCTTTAAAAGTTAAATCTGGCCAAATTTTGTTTGTACCATCAATTTACCACCCAAGGACAGCCAACAAGCAGAGTTCATTTAGAGGTATTCTGACACCCTACAAAAAATAAATATTTGATTTGGCACAAATTTCACATGTAAATTTCCTTTAAAAGTAAAACTAGAACATTTTCAATTCAAAACTAAGTAAATAAAAACAGTATATAAATTTTAAGAGTTGTAGTAGATTTCAATGGCCATGGCAAACAAGAACTTTTTAATTTATATATTTTTTGAGACAGTGTCTTACTTTGTCCAAATTGGCCTCAAATTTGTGATCTTCGTGCTTTAGCCTCTTGAGTAGCTGAGATTACAGGTGTGCATCAGCACAACCAGCTAAGAAGATTTTGATTAAACTGAAAATTCAGGACAATTCCTTTACAAGTTTTCTTTTTGTAAAATGTGGCAGAGTCCTTTCTTCTAAAATGTGATATAAATATTTGGGAGCACATGAGGAGAGGCAGTTTGAAGGTGGGGATACCTTAAGAGTTCACAAAATCACAACTAAAAATAACAGGGCTCTCGAGAAAAAAGGGAGTTAAGGAACAGTACTGAAAATTATTGTAGAACAACTAAAGTTCTAACTAAAACAATAAAAAGTCCTTATAAAAATACTAGCACAAAGTATCTGCTCCAATTTGCACCTAGCATTATGGTCTTTGATCCTTTGACATGTAACACTGCAGTCCTCTTGCTTCTTCATTTAAAATAGGAATTCTTCTATACATTTACTTCCTGTCAAGACCAACTGCAATGAAGACAAAAGTATAATACAGGGTGTAGAAGTCTTCACCCAACCAACAGAAAAGTTCTTAATTGTCTTTTTTTTTTTGGTACTGGGAATTGAACTCATGACCTCACGCTTGCCAGGCAGGCGCTGTGCCACTGAGCTATATTCCCAGCCCTAAAAGTTCTTAATTCAAAGAGAAATGCTGTCTGCCATAGCTTGTTCGTCTACATTTACTATTTCATTAGACTTTTTTTTTTTTTTTTTTTTTTTTGAGATAGTGTCTGTGAGTTCAGGGTGGCCTTAAACTTGCAACAATCCCCCTGCCCCAGCTAGGATTACAGGTGTGTGCCACTACACCTGGACTCACTAGTTTTAACATTGTGGAATGTGAAACCATCCTCTTGTGTTGTGTGCATGTGTGGTGCTGGGGATTGAACACTGGAAAAAAAAAAAATAAGGGTGTTACTAGATGAGTAGTTTCTAGCTCTCTGCTCTTTTCCCATCAAGAATTTTATTGGTTCTTCTTACAGATTTTGTATCTTTAATGATCATGTCCAGCAGTACATTTTTCTCATGTACTTATTAAAGCACACAGTTCCAAGTCAGCAAAAGTAATTGTTATTTACTAAATTACTGTTACTTGCACCAAATATGTAAAAAAAAAAATTTATTATCTTTTTTCAACTTTAATACACATATGATTTCTAGTAGGTTTTACAATGCTGCAAATAGTTTCCAGGTACTCTTTCTTCTTTTAAGGGTCTTTCATAAGAAATACTGCACTTGAAGCCTGCAAGTTACTATTGAGGAGGAAGAAAATTCAGTGACTTCTCAAAAGTAATTAAGCCACAAGTCTTGATTATTTTTATTTACCTTTTCACAAAATGGTCCATGTAGTTTAGCCAGGCATTTGGTGCATGCCTGTAATCCCAGCACTCTGTGAGGCTGAGTCAAACAGGATCCCAAGTTCCCGCCAAGCCTGGGCAATTTAGCAAGACTCTGCCTTAAAATAAAAAAGGGCTGGGGATGTAGCTCAGTGTGAAAAACCTTGGGTTCAATCCCCAGTACCACCAACGAAATAAAACAAAACTCCATGTAATCTTTAAAAGACTTAATCATTTATGAACAAGGATAAGCATGTTTAAGACTACAAAGCAGTACGATGGGTTTTCCTGGATTAGAAGGCAATTCCCAGAGTTCCAGCAATGATGTGGAGATATTATCATTTTAGTTTACAGTCAGGATAATTTCATTCAATGAGGAGTCAAAGGATCTGAGTCCTAGGTGCCATCTTGTACAGTGTGATCCTGAGTTAAGTCTCCCAGCTTCTGGATATCAGAAGCTCCACCATGGCGTGCAAGGGATTCAATCAGGTTCCAGCTATTATGTTGTAACATGAAACCAGAGTAACAAGTTTCAGGCTGTTGGGGTCTGGGGTTTTAGAACCTATATTCAATGTATAGTACTTTTAAAATAGCTATGTTTTTGAGTTTGATTCACATATGTATATAAATATATCTTCTGTTCTTTTGTATATTTAAACATATTTTCCTATTTAGCAGCCTCTTCATCATTAGGAATAAAAAAGTCCCCCAAGGATGTACTTTTCATTTCTTGCTTTTATTTTTTTTCGGCTTCCTTTTTTAATTTTTCCAAGATCTCTTCTGGAGTTGTAGAGGCCAAAAGCTTCACCACCTTTTCACGAGATTTACCACCCTGAACCAAAAAGACAAAAATGCACTCAACATTGTGATGCTATCAGGGACAACAGACCTCAGCTGTCCTGTTGCAGCCATGTCCTGGTGGGGATGACACAAATAGGCCCCCGAGTTTTACAACTTGCCAGGGTTTTTTTGTTTTTTTTTTAAGGGAGGGTCTCACTATGTAGTGCAGGCTGGCCTTGAACTTGCTTATGTACCCAAGGCTGGCCTCAAACTCAGGCAATCCTCCTGCCTCAGCCTCCCGAGTGCTGGGATTACAGGCATGCACCACCACACCCGGCTAGGGTGTTTACCTTTATACCTATAATAATAAAAGTTCTCTATAATAATAAAAGTTCTTGGCATTAAAATTTCATAGTTTTAAGTACTTTTTTTGTTTAAAAAAATCATTTTAATCTAGCAAAATAAATATTGCATTTTTATATAAACTTTGTATAAAAATAATTCTAAATGTACACAAATTGCTATTCTCTATACTGTTAAACATTTCTGAAAATTCCAAAAACTACATTCCCAAGTGCTATGATAACAGAAAATGGCTCCCCAGCCAGTATACTTCAGTTTCTTAGTTGCCCAGGTAGTAGTTCCTGTTGTAGTTCTGGTTGTTTCTGTCTCTTAGAAACAGCTGGTCACTGTGATGCATAGCTGGTCACTATGATGCATATTGTAAGAAACAATCAAAGACAGCCAAGTACTCTGCCTTTGTCCTTTCTCCTTGCAGACCCCACAAAAATCTCCCTCCCTGAGCCTTCAGGGCCTGACATTTTGAGGAACAATTGATTCCTAGTCAGTGCACATCGGACGTTAAATAAATCTGCCTCCAAATCCAGGGTGTCATTTTGGTGTTTCTGTTTGCCGTAGCATCTGGTGCATTGGCCAGGAAATCTGACCATGCTAACCTTTTTGGTCAATGGTCATGGCCCTCAAGGACTAAGTAAGGCCCTCTCCAGGTCCCGACGGGAAGGCACGCCCTCGAGATTTTTTGAGTCCCCTTGGAGGTCTGGAGGAGGATTCTTGGCTCCCTGCTTGAGTGGCTAACATCGGACCCCAAAGGAAGGAGGATGCAGTCTGTCTGTCTATCTGTCTGCCTACCTGCTTGATACTGGTAAGACCTCTGGGAGCACCCGTTAGTCTGTTGTCAGTCCTGCTCAGCTTGCGCAAAAGGGGATTCTGGTCAACTCTCATTAGTCAGGACCACCCAAGGGAAGGGGGTTGGAATGTTTAATCTCTGAGTGCCTGCTAAGTGTGTGAGTGAGTGGAATGGACAGCGTAAGCAATAGGCTGCTTCATCTGTGCTCCAGGACGGGGAAGCCCTGGTCGAGGTGGCCTCACCTGCGGTTCCATGGCAATCAATATATGACATAAAGGAGGCCTCGCACCCTCCTTAGCTAAGCTGCGCCCAAGTTCCAGAGAGGGGCACGGCCAGGTGGGCATCTGAATGGTCTCTTTCTCTGAGGGGCACCCACCCTTTGACTGTTGTGCCATTGTTCAAGGGTATACAACACACACATAGAAAGTCAGAGATGGGAATTAATTAGTCAAAACCCACAGTCCCTGACTATAGGAAAAAGGACTTTTCTGGTGATTAAACTGCTCTCAAAAAAACAACAAGAAAAAAGAACGAAAGAAAGAAAGAAAGAAAGAAAGAAAGAAAGAAAGAGAGAGAGAGAGAGAGAGAGAGAGAGAGAGAAAGAAAGAAAGAAAGAAAGAAAGAAAGAAAGAAAGAAAGAAAGAAAGAGGCCCAGTCTTCCTGAGAATTCTGCCTTGGCACCCTGATTGGCTGCCACAATTGCTGCCAACAGTTTCACAACACCCCCACACACACACTCCTGACTCATCTACTTCCAGCCAATTGAACTGGTTCCAGCTAGCCATTGCCTGCATTTGGCCATAAAGGCCCTCCCCCTGAGCCTTCTGCTTCACGGCTACACCTAACCTGGTCAGATGGCGTCATCTAACACCCACCTGAAATGACTGTCAGCAATTCCTTGAGTTCCACATTTTGACTAAGGAAAAATTGGACTGTCGGCCCTGACAAATGAGTTGCCATGGCCTTTCCCAAAGGTCACCCTGCCTAGAAATCCTGATATAAGGACTATGGACACTAAAAAATAAATGCCCCCTCCGTCTGCAAGACACAAAAAAACCTGACTATCTAGGCCCACCTCAACTTGAACCTCTCCTCGCCCTGTCGGGCCTGGATGGACCAAGCTCTATCAAATTGCACCTCCGAGAGCCCATGGCCATTGCAAAAGTTGGGGGCAAACCTGTGACTTTCCTGGTAGACAATGAAACAGAACTCTCTGCCTTCAAAAGTCCTCTCTGTCAAAAAGTTACCATCACCGGGGCAACTGGGACTCTTGCCTCTTGCCCCTTCTGCCAGGCATGAACTTGCAGCCTGGGAGGACAGCTCACTGAACATAAATTCCTGTCATCAAGCCAGTCAGCCTCCCTCTCGTTTAACCCTGCACTTTCCCTGAAAGGAAGATGGCAACTGCATCAGCCTGAGATAGATAACTGCAATCCTGAAATTCTAAAAACTCTCCTTCCAGAGGTACAATCCAAAGACTTGCCTCTGGGCCTGGCCATCAACTAGGCCACCTCACTGTGACCCCCACTGCTGTCAGATGTCACAGGAAGTACAAACAGGCATCTAGCCACACAGCAGTTCAAGATCCTGATGGACTGTTAATCATCTTACACTCTGTGGTTCCCAACCCATACACCCTTTTTGGACAGTTACCTCCAGATGCCATCTGGTTTACATGTCTAGATTTAAAAGATGCCTTCTTCTGCTTGGGAGTTGCTCCCATAAGCCTCTGCAACTGGGAAAATCCTGAGACAAGACACAACTCACTTGGACTTAATTGCCACAAATGTCTAAAAACTCTCCCACTATTTTCGGGGAGGCTCTAACAACAGATTTGGCCAAGCCACCAGCACCTTTTCTCTGAGATAGCCTGTTTCTCTGTCCCCTCCTCCTTGCTGTCATGCTCCCCCGCAAAAAAATAACAGACTGTCAAACTACTAAAATACATCTCTTCTGCCTGTAAAGCCAGTTCAAGATCTCCGAGCTGCCAATGCCGCCATGACTGCCCTCTGTATATGTTGCCTCAGTCTTCTGCCACCCACAGCCTGCTGGTACACCTGCCTGGACCTAAAGAATGCCTTCTTCTGCCTTTGATTGGCTTCTGTCAGGCAGCCCCTCTTTGCCTTTAAATGGAAAGACCCCAGTTCTGAACTCAAAAGTCAACTGACCTGAACTCAACCTCCCAGAGGTTTGAAAAATTGTTTACCCTCTTTGAAAAAACCCTCACAGCTGACCTCTCTAGTTTCCCAACACAAAATATCACTGCACTTCTGATTAATGACACCCAAGCTGCCTGCTGGAAAGACACAAAAGCTCTGCTACAATATCTGGCAGAAACTCCACAAATTTCTTGGAGCTGCTGGCTTCTATAAAATCTGGATCCTTAAGATCACAAAAACAATGATGCTTACTCAAACTGTCAGCCCCTGAAAGCACCCAGTGGCCTACCTGTACAAATACTTGGATCCGGTTGCTAAGGGCTGCCTCCCCGCTTTGCCTTTGTACTCTAATAGCCACTGTCCTTCTGATCAAGAAAGCCAACAGGCTCACCTTAAGCCGAGACCTAACTGTCCAGGTGCCACATGCTGTACTGGACTTCCTGAATAACTGTGGACCACTCAATCCTGCCATGTAGCTGCCCACCAAGCTGGGCCCACCAGACCACGACCTAAAAATGGATCCCCTAACAGATGCTGAGTACACCCTGTTAACGGATGGAAGTAGCTCTGTTAGGACAGGTTAGGTATGCTGTGGTCACCTTGGACAAAGTTATTTTGGTCAAAACTCTCCTGTTACTGCTTCCTGCTATTTGGAAACCTGCCACCAACGACACCAAACCTGCACTCCTAAGCCCCTCTGGGGATCCAATTGACTGAAACATCAACCCCAGCCAGAAAAATTTTGCCCGGTACTCCCAGAAGATCAGAGCCAGACCTGCCGCCACCATTTGTTCTGCAAGCTCAAGGTGCAGAGCTGGCACCTTGCAGCCAGCTCAGGCTTCAGCATCTGTGTCACCGACCCCGACCTCCACCTGCAGATATCTGTTGGTGCTTATATGCACCTACTCAGGCTGTCCCAAGGCATTCCCTATCCAAGCTGAGAGGGCAACAAAAGTTTGTAGGGTTCTGCTATGAAAAATCATCCCTAGATATGGCCTGCCCTTGACTACTGGCAGCAACAACGGGCCTGCATTTGTAACAGAGATAACTCAAAACTAGCAGAACTATACAACATATAGGCCACAAAGCTCTAAAAAAGTTAAAGGGATAAAACATAACCCTACAGAAACAGCTTGTAACCAGTTAAAAGACCAGCTATATCTGCAGACATTCCTGCACACACATATAACCCAGGTGCATATTAACTACCTCTACAAGTTTCAGAAATCCAGCCTTAGATCCACTGCAAAATTTACCTGGAGAGCTCCTCTGGGGCTCTGAAAAGACAACACAAAGCCCTGCTCTGGTCACTCTGGACACTGACCAGTCCATGCATGGCTGAAGCTTGAGGACACCATTCACAGGATTGCTATTCCCCTTGATGTTTTGGCTGCTTACCCGAGTCCTTGCTTCCCCACCCCCCTGCTAGCTGTGGTTTTTGCCTTAAACTCTATAGACAGTTGCCCCAAGAGAATAGAACAGTCAGTCAGACACTCGACCAAGATCTGATGAGCATCCAAGGCACACTGGACACTCTCCTAGATCAGATTAACTTCCTCACTACCTTGCCAGAGTAATGTTACAGAACAGAGAGGCCTAAATTATGTCTCTTCCCAAAAACAACTTAGGTAAAAACTCTGTAATAAAATCATCTTGGGGACCTTGGCTAGGGCCCATCCTAGGATCACTGACAACTCTAATGTTACTGCTTCTTGTTGGGCCTTGTCTCAGAAGATCATGTGTAATGTGCCCAGCAAAGATTTGTTGGGGAAACGAAGAGAGGGGGGGAAATGTAACAGAAAATGGCCCCCAGCCAGTATATTTCAGTTGCCCAGGTAATAGTTCCTGTTGTAGTTCTGGTTGTTTTTGTCTCTTAGAAATGACTAGTCACTGTGATGCATATTGTAAGAACCAATCAAAACAGCCAAGTAATCTGCCTTTGTCCTTCCCCTTGCAGACCCCATAAAAACCTCCCTCCCTGAGCCTTCGGGGCCTGACATTTTGAAGAACAACTGATTTCTAGTCAGTGCCCATCCAACGTTAAATAAATCTGCCTCCAAATCCTGGGTGTCATTTTGGTGTTTCTATTTGCCATTGCACTATGATTTCACACTTTTAAAAAGTTCGAAAATGATTTGTTTTTCAAACATTTTTCAAAGATAAAATGTGAGCAGTTATTTATGTTGGTGGGCAGAATTTACACAGGTAGAAGAGTGGCAAGCACCTTTCAGGAGTGTGTCACAGGAGCCACATGGGCAGGAAATCAGAAAGGACCTGCTGTAAGTTGGGGAGATGAGGGAAGCAGCCCAGTGAGATGGATTTTTAGGTGCACTTTATTATAGACTGAATGGTGCCAGCATATGACCTATACAGTATAGTACTGGAAAACACGTAGCTTTAAAGACGCAACACAGCTGGGACCCACTCCTACAGATTCTGTTTCAGTTGTCCAGGGTTATGTCCAGGAACCTGTACTTAAAAATGATTCTCAAGTAATTTTAGTACAAAACCATGGTAGGTGTTACTGACTTCACATGAACCTACTATCTTCCTGCTAAGCTTCTCCTCAAGACAAAGTCAATGTTGGGGGATCAGAAATACCTGACGTACTCACTAGTGGAGATGACAAGCAAGTGGAACCATTTTCTTTTTGTTTTTTTAGTGTGGTGACGTCTGTTTTTATTAGTATATGTTTGCAGTACATAATAATTACACTCATCCTGGGAACTGGTATATATAACATAATCACATCCTTTTTTTTTTTTTTTTGGTACCGGGAATTGAACTTAGGGCCTTGTGCTTGCCAGGCAGGAGCTTATGCCACTGAACTAAATCTCTGGCCCATAATCACATCTTAATCATTTGTACTTCCCCTTTCCTGCCTCACCCTCCAACCTCCCCCAATCCCTGGTGTGGTGATGCCTTGAAGGAAAAAGTGAGCAAGATTGATCTGACAGCAAATTGAGGAATGGATTTAGGAGAAAATGCTAGTAATGGTGGCAATTAAGGACTATAAATAAAGAGAATGTATAAACTGAATAAAGACTGAAGCAACAGAAATAAAGGAGACAAATAGGAAGAATTCACAGATTTTTGTGTTAAAATGAATATGTGAGTTAAACTGGCTTTCCAAATTATTTGAAGAAAACAAGTCAATATTTTATGAATCACGGTTGACATGTAATAATCAAGGATGTTTAAAAAGAGAGACCTACCTTACCTAACACCACATCGCTCTTCCTGAGTTCTAAGACCTTGGAAAGATACCGACAGAGCTCAGCATTGGCCTCTCCCTCTGATGGAGGGGCTGCAATTGCTACGTTTACAGCTTCAGTGGTCAGATCTGGAATGAAATGGTGTGAACTTTATCCCTGAGGAGTTTTGTGAAATGAGGAAATTTTATAAATGAGTTTGAATTTGCCTGGCACACAGATTTTCAATTAACAACTGTCAAATTGGGTACAGTTCCTAGCACCAAAACCAAACCCAACCAAACTAAAACAAAAAACTTAAAAGAATGATTAACCACACTTTTGGAAACATAAACATGATGAATATGTCTCTACTGTTACATGAAATAAATCCAGAAAAGAACACCAAGACTTTCCCTACCCTTCCCTGCTGACCAAGAGGGGCCTAGCATCCTGAGAAGTGTCTTGGATTTGGGTGGCTGAAAACTGCACTTGCTCTATAGGAAGAGCTCAGGCCTGCAGCTGCAGGAGCCAGGCTTCAGCCCTGCAATGTGTCCAAGAAGTACACTGATGAGGCAGCTCACAGGAATGTACAGGGCTATTCAGGCCTTCCCATCAAGAAAAGGAGAACACCAAGCTAGGCTCATCTCTTATGTGACACATTTTTTTTTTAGACAAAGTCTCAAACTGCAGTAAGGGCTGGTCTTGAGCTCACTATAGAGCCCAGGCTGGTCTTGAAACTGAGGCAAGTTCAGCCTCAGCCTCTAGAGTACTGAGATTACAGGCGTGTGCCACTATGCCCTCAGTGACACATATTTTGAATGCTCTTTTTTTCAGGACAATTCAGATCAATGGTTTTCAAATGATTTTAAGATCACACAGGAATTAATGAGGGGTCTCAGATCACAGGTTTTCTCCCATTCTTTAGGCCAGGATCATTGAACTAGACCAAAACATTTCTTTTTTCTATGGCCAGTGCCTCAAGGTTTGGAATAGGATAACCTAAGAATAATCTAGGCCAGAGTCCCCAAACCTCAGGCCATGGACCAGTACCTGGGTGGAGGAGGGGCATGTTAGGAACAGGACCACAACATGAGGTAAATGGTCAGTGAGTAAGCAAAGCTTCATCTGTAGTTACAGCTGCCTGCGCTACCTTCTGAGCAGCAATGCTGTCAGATCATTGGTGGCATTAGATTCTCAGAGAAGCACAAGCCCTACTGTGAAATGCACACCAGAGGAATCTAGGTTCCATGCTCCTTATAATAATCTAATGTAATAGTAAGTTATATCATTATAAATTATAATAACAGAAATAAAGTGCAGAATAAAAAGTAATCATTCCACCCCTCCCCGCCCCAGGAAAAATTGTCTTTCACAAAACAGGCCCCTGGTGCCAAAAAGGTTGGGGACCACTGATCTAGAGTATACACACATCCTCCCTAAAATACCAACTTTTTAGAAAGTAAACATATAATGGTTTTCATCTAACTTGGTATAACTTAAATATCATGTATTCACTTTCAAATACCTTTAACATGAGAACCTAGAATTTTAAAATGGAGAACCCTCTGACTGCAGATGTGAGAAACATACTCCACTGTTACAGGACAAGCGGTCAGCTAAGTGAGGTGACAGGAAGGTGGAAGGCACATGTCTCTATTCCCACCAGTCCCATCAGTGTTCACACGTACCTGTCACAGCGCTTTGTCTGGAGCCAGGCTTGGCATGGATGGCTATGGTTACACAACCTTTGGCATCAATTGCCACAGGACCTAATGAAAGAGGTGGTCTCTCTGGTTCCTTGCTCTGGTTTTTTCCCTAAAATGAAAACAACCACACAACTTAACACGGGTTACAGAATGTTTCCACATGCTTAATGTGATCTTCCCACTATTCCCCTTCATCTTGAACCAAGACAAACAAGGGTTATCAGTTGTGTCCAGAACCTCTGGACACCTATAATGCTCCTACGTCACTCACAACTCATCAATTACTCCACGAGGCCTTCCTATCAGCCCCACAAAGTGCTTTTTCCTGCTTCAGAGGAAGACCTGCCTCTGGCTTCCATACTTTAGTTATCCACTTTGTACTCACCATTCCTCAGAAGCAAGGACCTTTATTATTCACCTCTCCCCATACCGAGCTACATCACAAGCCCCGCCCTCTCCTTTAAACTTTTAAATTCCGAGAAAATCTCACTAGCTTGTCCCTGCTGGGTTTGAACCGGGATCCTCTCGCCAGTCTCCCAGTGTTGGGAAGTACAGGCATGTGTCACCTCCCTCTCCCGGTTTATTGTTTATCTTTGTATATAAAGCAGCGCTAGGCTGAACTGAGTGTATGGAGCGGGGCGGAAGGGACAACAGTGACTGATATTGCAGGCCGTGCTAGGAACTTATTCATTCATTCATTCAACAAGTAACCAAGCGCCAGGGCAGTGGCACGCGTGCGGATCCCGCAGGATGAGTAGGACCCGTGGCCCCGGGATTGTAGCGAGGGAGGGGGCGGACGAACCCCACGCAGCACGCGGCACGGAGTCCGCACGAGCCCCACAAGGCCCAGGCGGCTCAGGCGGCTCCGGCGGCTCCGGCGGGAGGCGACGCAGGGCCAGGTCTGGGGCGCGCTGGAGTCGGCCTCGCAGGGACGGGGACAAGCGTGTACATGAGGGACGGAAGCACGCGGCCCAACGAGGGGCAGCAGTGGGGACCAAACCCCACGACGCGCCACCCGCGAGCCCCGCGTCTCCTCCGTGCCCCGGGACTGGCCGTGCGGCCCACCTTCTCGGCGCCACGGGACTCGCCCCTGGCCTTGCTCGCCGCGCCAGCTTTCTTAGGCATCTCTGCGCCAAGAGGGAGCAGCACCGAACCCCAAGCACCCCGTCGCGCCGTAAGGTGCTTCAGGCCACTCTTGAGGCTCATCATCCCCGCCCAAGCGGCGCCGGAAGCTGCCTCTGCGCCTGCGCACGCGAAGTTCGGGCGCTGCCTCAACGTCCCGTGCATGCGTTCCTACCCCGAGATCGCCCTCTCGCGCCTGGCGGGTGCAAGCCTGGTTCCCTGACCCGCAGAGCGGATGTCTGAAAGGATGGGAAGAGAGGCAGAGGGCGCGCAGGGTCAGTATTCCTTCATCCCTGAACAGCACAGCAAGGCCGACAGAGCCCACAGGTGCACACAGGTTTCCAGCCTCGGCCTGGCCTGAGCTCCTCCATTCACCAATGAGGCACCTGCTTTGTGCCTAACGCCGAGTCCCACAATATGGAAGAGGCACTATACTGTGACATGTGACATGGTAGCCTGTGAAACTGGTGTGGGGGGGGTCAGAGGTGAGATCATGGAGTCAGAGAAGGACCTGAAGCTAGGGATCCGCACAGATCAATGTGCTGTTTTAGAAAGTACCAGCTACAGTGTGGCCAACAGCGAAGCCCGAGGTACGAAGATCTGCTACCTAAGAGAGCGGTGGAGGCCTGAGCCACAGCAGCTATAGCAGGGACTGAGAGCTGAGCACTGTAAGGATCTTCAGTAACTGGAGCTGTCTGAGCTGGGGGATAAGTGGATGTGGGAAGGAGAACGAAGAGTGAAGGCAGACTCCAGGTTTGGGGCTGGAGGAGCAGTGTGGGAGTTTGATCTGAATTCAGTTTTAGACACAGATGATTAGGACACGGGAGTAGGTCTATTAAGGAAATAACTGAATGTATTTAACCCAAGCTTGAGAGATCTAGGCTGGTAATAGAGATTCTGGAGTCCTCTAGAAGATGGCAATCAAAGTCATGAAGCAGCCAGGAGCTCAGAGTGTTTGGAGCACATGGGCCCAAGAATGCACCCTAAGGGCAGGAATAGAAGTCACCAAAGGGCACTGACCAGCAGTAGATACAATGTGATGGCAGCCAAGGGAGGGTCCTTCAAGAGCACGTCTTCAGGAGTGATGAGTGTCACAGAGAGGAAAATAAAGACTGCATGTCTACAGGATTTAGAGAGTGAGTTTCAGTGGACAGGAGGAAAGCCAAGTAAGTGAATAGTGACTTAACCCTAAAGGAGTAACTTTTGGGGGGGGGGGACAGAGGACACTCGGAGTGTATTCTTAAACTGGATGAGCGTTAACAGTTTTTGAAAGTTGATAGGAATGAGCCAGGAAAGGAAGTTACACCCAAGATTCCCAAGTTGGGGGATCCGAACATGAATGGAGAGAAGCTGAGGTACTCGGGTAAAATTGGTGAAGAAGCTGGAATTTCTTTAACTAAGAATGGGGAGGTGTTGATGGTGTGAGGATTGACAGTGTGATCAGGAATACACCTCAGCTTAAAAGACAGTTGCCACGGCCTAAGCTATACAGACAGAGGGGGCTTGGAGCAACAAAAGCACCTCACAAATCCACAGGCCATAAAGCTACACAAAGCTGTAACTGGGCACATAGAGTGACACAGAAACTGGAAACAGCTGGAATTACAGCCATAGGGCAGACACCCTTGACCAACCATGTCCAGCAGGAAAGGCAAGACAGGATTCAGGATTCACACACAAAAACACTGAATGTGGAAACAAAATGGGTCTTAGTAGTGACTCACTATCCCTCTGTGGTGTCTGGTGGACTACAATACCGCAGACCCTGGAAACCACTAATTCAAAAACACGGAGGAATATTTTTTGAACTAATTTCTCATTTTTTTATTTTTACCTAATTCTACTAATTTTCTTTTACTCCTTATTAGGATCCTTTATCTCACATTTCTCTCCTTATGTTCATTTTTCAAATGTTACTTCATTTTCCCTTTCCTCACCCCTCCCCATCCTAATATTACTGTTCAGCTTTATTAAATAATCTTCATATATTTAGCTGATGCTATGCTATTGTTGAATTCTTTTCTGTTGTTAATAGTGGTATAGTTGTTGCATTTAATAGATACTGTATGTCAACATTTGGTTTGTCTTTGTGTCTATAAATACAGATCTCTTCTATGGTTAAAGGTGGTACTGTGCTAGATCCATTAGACAAAACAAAGAAAGAAGTATCACTGTTGAACTAAACCTTTGAACAAATGGCCTTGATAAGTCTCTATAGTGTTCTACTCAACACAGAATACATTCTTCTCAGCAGCACATGAAACTTTCTCAGAAACAGATGACATCCTAGTCTGTAAAGCATGCTTAAGTAAATGCAAAAGAATCAAAATTATCCCATGCATATTATCAGATTGTAGTGCAATGAAACTAGAAATCAATGGCAAAAACACCCCCACAGAAATTATGCAAACATATGCAAATTAAATGTATTATTGAAAAATCAATGGGTCACAGAAGAAATCAAGAAATTAGTTCCTAGACTCAAATAATAATGTCAGTACAGTATATCAGAACCTATGGGACACAATAAAAGCAGTCCTAATAGGGAAGTTTATAGCTATGAGTGCCCACATCAGAAAAACAGAGCAAGTCCAAATAAACAACCTAATGATATACCTCAAGGTCTTAGAAAAAGAACAGTCCAAATCCAAAGCTAGTACAAGCAAGAAAATTATAAAGATCACAACAGAAATTAATGAAATTGAGACTAAAGATAATACAATGAATTGAAGAGCTGGTTCTTTGAAAGAATAAACAAAACAAACCCTTAGCTAATCTTACCCCCCAAAATGAAAAAGAAAAGATGCATGTCGATGCAATTAGAAGTGAAAAAAGGCAAAATCACAGCAGACACTGCTCAAATCCAGATTATTAGCAACTACTTTGAAAAGCTATACTCCAATGAATTGGAGAATCCAGAAGAAATGGAGATTCCTATACACAAACTGAGCCAAAATGATGTAAGGATCCTGAATAATCCAGTAACAGGCAATTAAATTGAGACAGTAATAAAAAAAAAAAAAAAAAAAAAAACTATCAACTAACAAAAGCCCAGGACCAATGAATTCACCACTGACTCCTACAAGGGCACTGGGGAATATCTAACACCAATACTCCTCAAATTAATGAAACTGAGAGGGACTACTGTCAAACTCATTCCTGGAAGCTAGCATTACCTTGATTCAAAAACCAGACGAGAACTCAACTAAAAAAACTACCTATCTTTTAATGAACACAGATCCAAAACTAGCCAATCTTTTAATGAACATAGATGCAAAATTCCTAGTAAGATACTGGCAAACTGAATGCAAAAGATCATTAAGAAGATCACACATCATGACCAAGTAGGCTTCATTTCAGGAATTCAAGGATGGCTCAACATATGGAAACCAATAAATGTATAATACCACATAACAGAACCATGGACAAAAATCACATAATCATGTCAACAGATGCAAAGAAAGCTTTTGGGAAACCCAACATCCACTCATGATAAAAACCTTGAAAATAGTTATAGCAGGGCCTTATCTCAAGCTAATAAAAACCATTTGTGACAAACCAATGACCAACATCATATTAAATGGGGAAAAGCTGAAAGTTTTCCCTCTAAAATCAGGAAGGAAACAGGGATGTCCACTATCACCACCCCTATTCAATATAGTACAGATATTCCTTGTTTAACAACCTACCTAACAACTGTTCAGACCTATGACCCATTTTTTTTGGGGGGGGGTTACAATTCTGTACATCTTGTTTATAGTGCCTCAGTGTCTTTTTTTGTACAGTCCACTTTTTTATTCAGTGCTTTAATTTTTGCTGATTGTGCTGTACATTACTGTAGTTTTACGTTGTTATACATTATAGTACTGCATACTGCATGTAAGAGTTATGCAAATAAAAACAAAGTCATCAAGTTGAAATTTCCTTTGACCATTTCTTTGTTCTGAATATTGTAATGTACACACTATATACAATTCCTCATTTAGCATTTAATGACCCCGTCACAGGAATGTAATTTGGTTGTTAAACAAGGAATGTCTGTACTCAAAACAGAGTAATCAGGCAAAAGAAAGAAAAGGGATAAATGTAAGAATGGAATCATTATTTGCAGATGACATGATTCTTTACATAGAAGACCAAAACATTCTACCAAGACTCCTAGAATAACCAAATTTAGCAATGTAGCAGGGTACAAAAATCAACAGATAAAAAGCAAGTGTTCTTTACACCAACAGTGAACTCACTGAGAAAGAAATTAGGAAAACACTACCATTCACAATAGCATCAAGAAAAATTAAACACTTGGAATTAACCTAACCAAGAAAGTGAGAGATCTCAACAATGAAAACTAGAGTATTCTGAAGGAGGTAGAAAAAGACATCAGAAAATAGTAGTATGGCATCTCTGTTCCTGGATAGGCAGAACTGACATTGTCAAAATGGTCATACTTCCAAAAGTGATACACACTTTAAATGTAATACCAATCAAAATACCAATGGCACTCCTCACAAAACTAGAGAAAACAATCCTAAAATTCATATGGCACCAGAAGAGACCCAGAATAGCAAAAGCAATCCTAGGCAAGAGCAAAGCAGGAGGCATCGCAATCCCAGACTTCAAGTTATATTACAAAGCTACAGTGATAAAAACACCATGGCACTGGTATAAAAACAGACATGTGGATCAATGGAACAGAATATAGCAGGCAGAAATAATTCCAGACTCATTCTGCTACCTGATCTTTGATGAAGGGGCCAAAACATATGCTGGAGAAAAGATCCCCTCTTTAACAAATGGTGCTGGGAAAACAGGCTCTCCACATGCAGAAGATTAAATCTAGTCCCATATTTCTCACCATGTGCTAAATGAAAATCTAAATGGATCAAAGATCTACATGTTAAAACAAAAAAACTGAACCTGCTGGTATATAAAACAGGTAAAACTCTTGAAGTCATAGGCACAGGCAAACACTTTCTGAACTCCAACTGCACCAAGAAATAACATCAAGAACCAACAAATAGGATTATATCAAATCAAAAAGCTTCTGCACAGCAAAGAAAACATCCAACAGAGTAAAGAGACATCCTACAGAATGAGAAAAATTTTGCCAGAGGACTAATATCTAGAATATAGAAAGAATTCAAAAAGAAATTAGAGCCCCCCAATAAAAGATCCAATCAGTAAATGGGCAACTGAAATGAATACACTTCTCAAAAGTATAAATGGCCAATAAATACATTAAAAAAATGTTCAACATCTGTGGCCTTCAAGGAATTGCAAATTGAAACAGAGATTCTTATTCCAGGAAGAAAAGCTACCATCAAGAAATCAGATAACAACTGCTGATGACGCTGAAGGTGGTGGGGAGGAAACATTCCTCATTGTTGATGGGAATGTAAATTAGTACAACCACTATGGAAATCAGTATGGCGATTCCTCAAAAACAAAACAAAACAAAAAAAAAAACTGAAAAGAGAAATTCCATCCAACCCATCTATTCCCGTTGGGTATCTTCCCCAGAGTTAAAAACTCTGTATTACTAATGGCAAATAAATATACAAAAAAATGTGCAACATCACTAGTCATTCGAGAGATGCAAATTAAAACAACACTGAGATACCATCTCACCCCAGAAAGAATGGCTACTATAAAGAAATCAACTAATAACAAATGCTGGAGGGGCTGTGGGGAAAAAGGAACACTTCTTCACTGTTGGTGGGAGTGTCGACTGGTACAGCCACTGTGGAAGTCAGTGTGGAGATTCCTCAAAAAACTAGGGTTGGAGGTCCCATTTGACCCAGCTATTCCCCTTCTGGGCATCTTCCCAGAAGAATTAAAAACATCATACCACAGCGATATATGTGCACCCATGTTTGTAGCAGCACAATTTGTAATAGCCAGATCTTGGAAACAACCCAAATGCCCATCAACTGAGGAATGGATAAGAAAGATGTGGTATTTTTATACAATGGAGTACTATTCAGCCATAAAGAAGGATAAACTGGAGACTTTTATAGGTAAATGGATGCAACTCGAGAAAATACTCATAAGTGAAATAAACCAGAAGCACATGTGTAAGCATCGTATTGTCTCTCTAGTATGAGAAACTGAAAGAGTAAATAAGATCCAAAATGTACAATAGACATGACGAATCAAAAAGAAACTGGTCAAAAGGAAAGAGACTGGAATAGGGAAAAGAAAGAAGGGAAAGGGAAAAAAAAGAAACTGGTCAAAAGGAAAGAGACTGGAATAGGGAAAAGAAAGAAGGGAAAGGGAAAAAAAATGTATACATATATAAGATGGTTAAGATAGATACACTACCAATTTTACTTAGTTCATTGAAGAGTAAGGTTTGTGCCAATAATGTTTGGACAATTGAATGCTAATGTCTGGTATCCTGAATAACTAACTTAAAGATAGTAATACGTAATGTATTAACCATTGTTACCCTCCTATTATGTTGTTTTGAAAATTTGTTCTTTTGTTTTTTCTTCTCTTTAAAAAAAAAAAAAAAAAAAAAAAAAAAACGCTGTATTACACTGATACATGCATACCCATGTTTATAGCAGCACAACTCATAATAGCTAAATTGTGGCTATCCAACAGATCAGATCAAGTTTTTTTTTAAAGTGGTTATTTATACACAATGGAGTACCATACTGCTATAAAGGATAAATCTGAGTCATCTGTAGAAAAACTGATGTACCTTGAATGCATAATGTTAAGTCAAATCAGACACATAAGTTTAAATATCAAAAGGTTTCTCTTGTATGAGAAATCCAAAGTATAAATAATTAAAAGAGCAAAATAAAAAACAGGAAATAGGGAGATCTTTTGCAAAAGGAAAGGGGACCAAGAGATTAAGGGAGGGGGAAGGAAAGGAGGGAAGGAGATGGAAAAAAGAGCCAAGATGTGTTATGAACATGTACCAACTCCCCACAATGAGTGTAATCATTATGTACTGGAAACATGCACTAATAAAAATTTTAACAGGTGGGCATGCTGGCACAAACCTGTAATTCCAGCACTCAGGAGGCTGAGGCAGGAGGATTGCAGTGAGTTTGAGGCCAACCTGGGCTACATAATGAGTTCAAGCCCAGCTTGAACTGCATAGCATGACCCTGTCTCTAAAAATTAAAATTAAAAACAAACTCTAAAAATTCTAGGGCCGGTGAGATAGCTCAGTGGCATGGCTGCCTGCTGGCACACGAGGTCCTGAGTTCGACCCCCAGTACCCACCAAATAAAAAAAAAGAAAAAAATTCTACAGCTCCAAATAATAAACATTAATATGCCTATAAAACTGGTATTGTAATAATCCTTTCCTAATACTGCTGTGTGCCAACGTGTATAAAGTACATGTTGCACACCCGGATGCACAGCAGTCACCCAGGTCACTGTAATTATTAATAAGTAATTGTGAGATGACTGTTACACTGCTGCAGTTCCTGTGACTCGCTTCCAGCAGAAGTAATGCATTCTTACTTTGTGTTGCATTACTTCTGTAAATTAAAAACAAACCCCAATTAACTAGAACCTTTGTTCCAAAATGGTGTCTTACATTCAACTGTTAAAAGGACAAATGACAAAATAAATGAATAAAGGATAATATACATTTATTTCTTTAAAATTTCAGGTGATTTCCTGATGTCAGCAGAGTTGTTTCTTGTACGTACCTTTTACTGCTACATTCACTTACAATTGTTCAATGTAATACAGAAGGCATGTGAAATTCCCCAAACCCCAAAATTCCCCACTAACTTAACTCTGCGTACCATACTTTTAAAGGCAGAAGCACTTTTTGGTAATGGTTACTACTGAGTGTTTGCCAGTTAATCTTTACTTAACCAGAACTACACATCCCATAGGTATTCCCGTAAAGTGAGAGAAATATCCATAAGGATATGGTAGCCAAGACAGAAAAATTGCCCTTTTCTTCAAGAGATCTCGGCCATCAACACATCTTACTACCTTCTTGAAAATGTATAATGAAATAGTACTTTTGATGAAAAGTTTTTATTTCCTATTTAGAAAAAATTCTTTGATACCTAAAAGAATTTTTTGTCATCTTCCACAAATATCTGATATACTTTAAGTTTACTTACACAAGTTTTTTTTAAATAACATAGTCACTTTCAAGGGAAAAGTTATTTATATTTTAAAAACCTGCTGTATATAAAAGTGTATAAATGTAACTCTACCATATATACTTCCTACCTCCTCCTAAAATAGATGTGCTGGTCACATTCATGAGGTCACAAATATTATACATATTGTACTTCTTGAATAGAACTGTGTGACAGGAAGCATATTTTTGGCAGGAATGATTCTATTGGATAGCTTTACAATTTCAAAGTAGCTGTTAGAAATGTTAGTAACTGTGTTCCGTTTCTTGCTGTATAGGATGATCATAACACTGAAGCAATATTGTAAATGATCATCAGTCACCACCATCAGCTCAGTCATGGGACTCATCAGCAGCATCCCAGACAGGCAGGCAAGGTATGGTGACATAGCTGAATGATAAAGAATCTAGGCTTATGTTATACCTTTAGAGACTTCATATATATCACATTATTGTGAATTTATACAAAATCCATTTAAAGTTTGAAAACTATACTAGGTAACGCGTTACTATACTATTACAAAATATCCTTTTCCCTAAACACATTGAAAATTTTCTTGGGCATTTATTAGGCCTATTTTTAGCATTATTCCAAATATTAGCAAGCAGATATTTTAAAATTTCAAATATAAAGCCAGCTTTCCTAATATCCTGAAATTAGTGGAGTTAATAGGAATTCTGCAGGAATACTGACCCATCTCACGTAACCTTCGAAAGTTAAAATAAAGAAACCAAACTGGCTATGTATAACAAGAATCTTCCAATTCCGAAACTATTGAAAGACCATGAGTCAGCTGATCTACGAAATGATACAGGAAGCAGCTGAAACAGCTGCATTTTTTTACACAATTAAACCCAGCTGTCTTTTCTCCCAAGGTGACAAAAAAGTGGAAAATCTGCCTTTAAGTCATGCAGAGATTTAAATAAACATTTTTCTATTTCTCCTAAGAAACTAAAATGTTTCTTATCTTATAATCATAAATATTCATGACGCTCAAACTATTTTTCCTGTGGCCAGTTATTTATATGTTTGAGTCTAGATTGTATGGTAGGTACCATTTAGCCAAGATGTATTATAACGTTAAATTATGTATAAAATATTATTTCTGGTATTTGTCCATCCTCTATTGAAGTGCCGTTATTATTGCCAGGGGAACTAAAGAAGAAGAAAACGGTCTTGCTGGCAGCAGGTGTCTCATGCACAACTTTCTTCAGCCCTTTTGTTCCATAGTGGGAATCTGGCCCCTAAACAGGAACAAAGGTTCATTAGCAGTTTTCATTCATTAAGCATTCAAGTTAATGTGGTATAATTAGATTAAAAGTCTATTACATTCATTATAGCTCCTATATAAAATTGTATGCTAAATCATTTAATGAAAAATGACATTTTTGCTAAGGAGCTAATGAATAAGTAAAAATACGGATGTAGAGCTCAGCCATTAGAGAATACTAAAAAAGGTTTAAGGAAACAGTTATTCTGTAAACATTCAATGTACTACTTGAACAAAGGGCTCCTTCTGCAAAACCTTTCAGAACAGAGCAGTGCTGAGACGCACTGCTTTTCTTAATGCAGCCTCCTTCCCCCCCTTTTCTGAAAACCTTAACTACAAGTGACTTGCATGCTTCTAAAACATGCTTTGTCACACTAAAGGGGAAACCATGGCCTGGGCCTGGTGGCACACTCCTGTGATCCTGCCACTCAGGGAGGCTGAGTTAGGAAGATCACAAGTTCAAGCCCAGTCTGATTAACTTAGTGACTCAGTACAACCCTGTCTCAAAAAAATAAAAAATAAAAATAAAAAGGCTGGGGATGTAGCTCAATTCCCAGCACATGAGTGCACACACATGCACATACACACACGCACTCACACGAAGAGGAAACCACAGGCTGAATGTGCACAGCCCTGGGACACTCTGAAGCCTTACTTTGAGCGTTGCACATGCTGTGTAGCACACGTTGGGCAGGATCTCTATAGGTTCCTTAAACATGACTCTGAATGTGTTAGCAGTCCCGTCACAACTAAACCCGGTATCATTCTGTCCCAGGGTCTGTTTTTTTTCATATTCAATGATCTGTAATTTTTAAAAGAAAAGATACATTCAAGTTAAACCAACTGAAATAAACTTCTGCAGAGAAGAGTATGAAGCACTTACAACTAGCAGAACAGACTACTAAAGCTCTCATTTTTCTCTTCTTTTTAACAACCAAAGATGGCTTCAGGCATGGTGCCAGAAAATGGCCATTTCTCATCCGTCACAGTGAGGGTGGGGAGGATGTCGAGAACCCAGGCTCAGCTGCAGAGGGGACCTGCTGTGGTATAAGATTCGAGGATGTGTACATTTTCCATGTCTAAGGGAAGTGGGCCTTTAGTCCTTGCTAGCCATTTTTTTTTTTTTTTTTTGTGGGTGCCGGGGGTCGACCTCAGGACCTCGCACACCAGCAGGCACCCGTGCCGCCGAGCAATATCACCGGCCCCTTTTTCGTATGTGGATTCCGGAAGTCGAACTCAGGCCCTCGCGCTTGCCAGGCAGGCGTTTACACCACTGAGCCATCTCACCGGCCCTAGCCTATGTCTTGATGCTAGGAAAATTCTCGTAACATTTCTTGTGTTTCCATGTTATTTACTGGAATTATAAATGAGCTTAAAGCAGTATGTTTATGATGTTCAAAATGTAGAGATTATCTTTTTGCTTTAGTTCTCTCCCTGTGCCCAGCACTGGGTAAGCACCTGGGCCTCCAAGAACTTCTGGACACTTCCACTCTCAGCTAATGGAAGTTGACATGGAAGAAAAGGGTCATTAAATGACAGCTGCTACAGCGCCAGGAGTTTGCCATCTTTCCCTCTGGTCTCCCCACAGCTAGTGGTAGTGGATGTGGTTTGGTGATGGCTTTCCAAATCTTCAAGGCCAGCGTGTCCACCATGCTAGAATATGAGACCTTGGCACTTTCATCTAACCCTGGGACTGAGCCACAACTGTGTCTTAAGGACGTGGCTCTCCTTTAGGCGTAAGGAAAAATGGCTCTCCAAAAACAGATGGAGACAAGGAACTTGCACAACAAAAGGCCATCTCAGCAATGCCCAAACCTGCTACTTAAATGGTGCTAGCTTCACTTTCTCTACCTTATTTCTCTGGGGTAAGAACCCAGGTAGGCATTATGGAAAAGCCCTCTAGACACTTCTAACATATACTCCTGTTTTACCTTAGGGATAGCTTCATATAGCCTGCACAGTGCTGTTGATTCTAAAGATGTCAAACTACCTTAAAAATGGAGCCTGGTGGGCCAGTGATATAGCTCAGCGGCATAAGCGCCTGCCTGGCAAGCGCGAGGTCCTGAGTTCAACTCCCGGTACCCTCGTAAAAAAATGGAGCCCGGAGAGATTTCACATAAAAACCTTCACTTCTGTCTTCAACATTCTTAGGCTTTTATTATCACATTGTAACTACTGGCAAGAGCTAAGGAGTAGCTGCCCTTTAAATATCCTATGTCCCACAGCTCTTTTCCCCTCACCCCCCCCCCCATTGTCTCTTACACCGGGCCCTCAGTCTCTTTTTAAACCATCTACCCACACCCTGGCCAGCATTCAAGTTGGTCACTTTGGACACAAGGGAACAGGTGGTGGTGACAGCGTACCTAGAATAGGCATGAGACTGGCTGTGGGGGAAGGAAATGAAGAGAACTCTGCTATTTACTTTGATCTCAGTATTTAGACTTTATGAATTTGTTTTTGGCCATACTTCAGACTGAGCTACATCCTAGCCCTTTAAAATTTTTTTTTACTTTTTGAGACAGGGTCTCACTTAACACATTCCTGAACTTTTGATCTTCCTGCTTCAGCCTCCCAGAATGCTGGTATTACAGGTATGCACAATACCCAGCTGATGTCACTGTTTTAATCTACCTATAATCCTGCTGCCCTCCCCCAGTTTGTGCACAAAAAGTCTGGTGTCTTCTGTGATACATAACAGACACTGAAGGAACAATGGGGTTCCATCACCATAAAGACTCCCAGTGAGGCTGCGGCCCCTAGCAGGACTGCAAATTATGTAGCCTGCTTAAGTATATAAAGTATGTAAAGGGCCAGTGAGACAGCTCAGCAGCATAAGCGCCTGCCTGGCAAGCACAAGGTCCTGGGTTCAACTCCCGGTACCCACATACGAAAAAAGGGCCGGTGATATTGCTCAGCGGCGCAGGCGCCTGCTGGAGCGTGAGGTCCTGAGTTCGACCCCCAGTACCCACAAATAAATAAATAAATAAAGTATATAAAGTACAATAGGAACTGATTGTGAGAATGTTTCACACTCTTCAAAGGCTTGCTGAGGTTTCTCTGTACTTAAAAACCATTGGATATTCTTTTTTCTGTGGTACTGGAGAGTAAACCCAGGGCCTTTCACCCAAGCTACTTTCCCTAGCCCCCGCCCCATCTTTTATTTTGAAACATAGTTGTAATGGTTGATACACTGTGCCAAGGAGGAGTTTAGAAGCCTAAGGAAGTAACTCAGCAGTTCTACATCCTAGAATGTAGAGGACATGCCCTAGGGATACTGTTTACCCTCCAGGATGTTGTAATGGTTGATTCACTGTGTCAACTTGAGAAGTTTAGACGGTTAAGTAACTCAGCAGGGGGCCAGGGTCATCCCTTCTTAAACATCCTGAGCCTGTGTAAGAGTAGGGTAAGGAGATGGTGTGAGTGCTACACCCCTGCAGGCCGGGTAGCCTGCTTACAATTAAGGGAGGAAAAGAGGCTTGTTCCCCCCTTCTTTTTGCTCTTGCTACTTTTGCTATCTTCCACTGCCATGAACTGTTGCCTCTCTGCCACACCACCCTGCCTTGGAGCCAGCTGAATATGGACCAAAACCTCCACAAACTGTGTGCTAAATAAACCTTTCCTTCTTTAATTTGGGTGTTGGGTATTTTGTCCCAGCAACTAGAGAAAAGTAACTAAGACAACGGTCTTGCTGAAGTTGCCCAGGATGGGCTCAAACTTGCAATTCTGCCTCAGCCTCCCAGAGTGCTGGGATTATAGTTGTGTGCCACCACACCCAGCTTAGTTTTCGAACCTGTTTAAAAATCTTTCAAGTAAATAATTTCAGGTGGATTAAAAATGTATTAGTAATATTTACAATGGAACTTTCAAATACTTCATAAGAACCACCAACTGGCATGAATAACACAAATCTGTCACCTGAATCTCACTATAAACCTCAGTGGAAGGGTTAGAGAATGAGCACAGTACTCTTTTCGGTACGGCCAGTAATGCAGTTCTTCCATGGGGAGCAAGGTCTCTCCTGAGATAGTGAGCTATCATTTTTTAGCTATCATCAAACCATCTATCTATAAAACTAATATTTTAGCACGTTCCCACCATGCATGACTGCCCCACTGGGTGGCAATGCAGGGACCACTAGTGGGTCAGAACTTTACTATTAAAGCTTTACTATTAAAAATGATATACTTAGGGCCGGTGAGATGGCTCAGCGGCTTAAGCGCCTGCCCGGCAAGCGCGAGGGCCCGAGTTCGACTCCCGGAACCCACATACGAAAAAGGCGCCGGTGATATCGCTCAGCGGCACGGGCGCCTGCTGGCGCGCGAGGTCCTGAGGTCGACCCCCCGGTACCCACAAAAAAAAAAAAAAAAAAAAAAGATATACTTAGTAACATTTTAGAGAGGGCAGGGGTTTTTTTGGTTGATAAAAACTTAATCATTTACTTCCTTTTCTTATATTTTCATGTTTTAATTTATGTATAAAAGATACAGACAACATTTCATGTAGTTTGTAAATAAAAATACAATATAGTTATCTTTTCAAAAAGAATTCTACTAATTAGGGTCTGTAATTAAGAGCTGTGAAAACACTAGTTTATTGACAGGAAAGGGAAGGCAGAAGAAGAGAGGTGTTTGCGTTCCGCTCCTGTTAGGTAACCTGTGCCCCCTCTGAAAGGAGGAGGTGCAGGAAACCTAAAGTGTGAGGCAAGGCGAGGCAAGGCGAGGTGGGTCTGGTCAGACATTCCCAGGCTGAGAAGGTTTCCCAGCAGTTTCAAGTATGGAGACAGTTTTCAAGGTCCTAAGTTCAAAGTACCACGAGAAAGGCAAAAGGTACTTTAAGACAGTTAACACACAACAGAGGTTTCCTGTACAGGGAGAACTCCTGCTATGCTAATGCTTCGGGAAGGAACTCAATGTTTTGAAACCAGGTTGCTTAAAACCTTAAAACCGAATCTCTAGGCTTAAAATGCTACTAACAGCCTGATTCCTCTGACAATTATAATGAAATCTGGATTTCTATCAAGACAATATTTTATTGTAGTCTTGTACATTTGTTTATAAATAATGGGGAAAAAGCGTACCTGTATATTTACTTGATAATCTGTGGGACCATGGATAGATCCATATAAGCCAAACCCAACTATGGAGATTCTTCTATTAACTGTGAACCTGACAGAAAGAAGCCAAAAATAAAACAACAAATAATCCACAGATGTTCATATTCTGCAGGTTTGTAATTTTACACAGTATTACCTGGATCCAATTTTGCTTAGAAAAAGGAAAAACTATCATAGATCAAACAGACATCCATGGGCTGGTGAGATGGCTCAGCGGCGTACACACCTGCCTGGCAAGCGCGAGGGCCCAAGTTCGACTCCCAGAACCCACATACGAAAAAAGGGCCGGTGATAACGCTCAGCAGCATGGTCACCTGCTGGCGCGCGAGGTCCTGAGGTCGACCCCCGGTATCCACAAAAAACAAACAAACAAACAAACAAAAAGGCATCCTTAGAAATACCATCTTGTTTGCTTACAAAAACCTTTCTAAGTAAATGTGAAGTTAACAGGACCTTAAGTTCTGTAATATAAAAGAAATTCAACCTAAATACCCATTTTTTGTTGTTTTATTTTTCTAGTACTAAGGATTGCACTCAGGGCCTCATGCATGCTAGGCAACACTCTACCCACTTTTGCTGTCATGGTAACTGTAATGCTGTTACTAGTCCAGATACGTTTGCATATCTCTTTCCGGAACACAGCCATGTCAGCCATTAGAACTGAAGCCCATTATCCCAAAACAGAACAATTCATAAGTTCAACAAATGCTTACTGAGGACCTATCATGTTTAGGTACTGGTCTGGCACTGGGGAACTAATGATCAATAAGACAAAGTTTTTATCCCTACTGGGCAGTTTAGCCTAACGGCAAACACTGGTAAGAAACAAAAAAGGAATAAATAATAATTGTGATAAGAGCTATGGAGAAAGAAGACTGCTGTAACAAAGACTCCTGGTGGAAAAGGGCCAGGACATGACCTATCTAACTCATACACTTAAACTCAACTAAGGATTACATAATGAGAGTAATGAGCAAGTCCAGTTTGGTCATAATAGCTAAGAAGCAGTGACCTATCTCACTCCATTTTATAAATGTATAAAAACTGACATTAAACATCTATCGAACCGAAAGACTATATATATAACAGATAATCTGTGATGCAAAACAAGTAACTCTCAATGTTTTCAGCCACAGTTTCAATTATTACTGCTACTATTAGTATATCACCACCACTTAATGAGTACTTCCTAAAGTGCCAAGCCCTGAGCTTCAGTTCTTAGATGAATTGTTTCTTTAATCATTGTAGCAGCCCTACAAAGTAGTTAACTATAGTATTTTTATTGTCCTAAGATTTTTATAGCTAAAGAAACAGGTTTTAGCTAGGCGTGGTGGTGCATGCCTATAGCCTTAGCTACTCAGGAAGCTGAGGTGGAAGGTTCACTTGTACCTACATATTTGGGACCTGCCTGAGGAAGGATATACAGTGACCCTATGATTGCGGGGGGAGAAAAGGGCAGGGGGAGGAAAAGAGGAGGAAGGGGAGGAGGAGGAAAAAGAGAAAAAGTAGAAAGAAAATGAGGTTTAGAAGAATGAACTTGACCTAGTCAGAAAGTGTGGGAGAGCTGGGACACAACTTCAGGTCTCTTTGGACCAAAGGCCCATGCTCTTTAACCCCCATCCTACACACCTAGTTACAGTAAGAGGCCCATGTTAAAATTTTGCTAATATATTACTTATAATACTTTATTATATAAATAATATACTGTTTTTAAAAAGCAGAAAATGGACCAAGAGTATATTCAGTGGTTCAATATGTGTTTAGCATGCATTGGAGCCTAGGTTCAATCCCCAGCCCCAAAACAAAACAAAATACCCCAGAACATGCAACTAAACAAATGAAGACAAGTTTAAAGCATCCATATATCCAGTTAGTCCTGTCAACCTTCTGCATTTCTTTTTTACTTTTCTTTTTTTTTTTTTTTGTGGGTACCGGGGGGTCGACCTCAGGACCTCGCGCGCCAGCAGGCGCCCATGCCGCTGAGCGATATCACCGGCCCTTTTTTCGTATGTGGGTTCCGGGAGTCGAACTCGGGCCCTCGCACTTGCCAGGCAGGTGCTTATGCCGCTGAGCCATCTCACGGGCCCTCTTTTTTACTTTTCTATGAACATATAAAATCATAACAGTATGTGTGTATGTGTGTATATATATATATAGTATATATACTGATTGACTACACCTAACCAATCCCTTACGGGATAATCTAAGTTATTTGCAGGGTGTTTTTGTTTTGGAAACAGGATCTCGCCCTGTAGTTTGTGGTAGTCTTGAACTCACTATGTAGCCCAGACTGGCCTCCAACTCAGTGACCCTCCTGCCTCAGCCGCCCTGGTGCTGGGATGACAGGCGTGCACCATCACACTTGGCTTGTTTGCAGTTTTTATGGTTTAGAATAAAATCATTTTCTTTCAGTAAATTTCTGTAAGTAGAACTGTCCATAAAAATGAAAGGAACACTCTTACAGCTTCAGGCAGATGCTATCAAGTTACTTCCTGGAAAGATTAACATGCTCTACTCCTACAGGGCATAATGGCGCATGCCCATAGGCTAAAGCAGGGGGAGTCCTGCAGAGTTCCAAGTTAGCCTAGGGTAGCTGAGTTCAAGGCCAGCCTAGAGTTGTGAGACCTTGTCTCAAAAAATGGGGGGAGTACAGATCATTTCTGTCTCACTCAGTCATAAGTATTTTAATTTCCTTTTGCTTTTGAGAAACAGATGATTGAAAAATTCCATTTATATTTATCAATGAAGTAAACATTTGCTCATATGCTCACCACCCACTGGATTTTCTCATTAATCAAATACCCTTCATGTTCTTTTCTCAACTGTTAAATTTGTCTATTTAAAGCAGCCCTGAAAGAGTATGATGTATATAGATGATGGTTACTTATTGTTCCTTGTTTGTATCTGTTACAAAAAGTTTCACGTTTGTGGGCCGGTGAGATGGCTCAGCGGCTTAAGCGCCTGCCCGGCAAGCGCGAGGGCCCGAGTTCGATTCCCGGAACCCACATACGAAAAAGGGGCCGGTGATATCGCTCAGCGGCACAGGCGCCTGCTGGCGCTCGAGGTCCTGAGGTCGACCCCCCGATACCCACAAAAAAAAAAAAAAAAAAAGTTTCACATTTGTCTTCTACCTTTTAACTTTATGGTGATTCTGGACATAACATTTTTCAATTATATGTAGCTAAATTACGACCTATGCTAAGTTTAGAGAGGCCCACCTCATCCTCAGTGAATGGAAACATTCACTGGTTCCAGCTTTTGTAGTTTTAATTTGTATGAACATTGTTACATGGGATCAGTAAACCTCCAACTTTATTTTCTCAGTAGTTAATCCTTCCCTCACTGTAATAATGTTCTGAATGCTCATTTATGTTAAGTTGGTTTCTGACCTCTACAGTTAATACCTTTCCATGTTTCGTCTGTATCACTTTGTCTCTTTTGGAGACAGGGTCTTATTAAGTTGCCTAGGCTAGCCTCAAACTTTCAAATCTCCAGCCTCAGCTTCCTAAGTAGCTGGGATAGACCTGTGCCACTGCACCGGACTATGTACCACTCTTCTTTGGTAGTACTACCAAGGCCTGGCACGGGCTAGGCAAGTGTTCTACCACTGTGCTGCAGGCCAGCCCAGTACCACTTTTTAAAAGAGAATTTACTCTTCTGTACTGACTTTGAAACAATGTTTCCAAGCCACTCCTCTCTACCAAAAACTTTGCTAAGACTTTGGAAAGAAACTGGTGAACACACATAGGTAATTAGGGAGACACTATTCTTACCAAAAGCCTGCTCCTGCTGGAGTTCTCCAGTCCCTCCTAAAGCTACTTGCTGTATGCTTCCATTTAATCCTACTGCTTTGTCATCTGTCATACCGTGGATGGCTTCTTCACAATATTTCGGTAACACTCAATGTGATGAGTAATATATACTATTACTATAATACAGCAATATGCTATATTCAAATGTTATATAATATTCACTCGATGTTATAACCAAACTTTTTTATATTTAAAGTTTATTTTTGAGGACACAAACACACACATATATATATGTTATGCACCATTTTAACCATTTCTAAGTGTAAAGTTCAAGGGCATCAAATACATCCACATCATTGTGCAACTGTAACCACTATTCGTGCCTGAAACTGAGTTCTGATAGCAAACAGAAACAGTAATTCTCAAGTATATTTTATGCAAGCATGGACTATTCTCTTCAATAGCTTTTTGAACTGATCCTGAGGTTTAATCAGGTGGACCAACTGTTCCCAAAGGAGCTCCACCATCAGGGAGGAATCCTCCCTCCTCGCAAAGGTTCAGGAGCACCACTGGGCAGGAGCCATGGGTGGGAGGTCTCCTGCAGTGCACACAACAGTCTCCCATTGCAATCCTGGTCAGCTGTCACAGATTGTCATGCCAGACTCACTCAGGGGGAAACTTTGCTCATAAGCTTTGAAACTGACTTCATTTCATGTATAGATCAAAAATTGTTTTAATACAATTTAAATGTTCATTTTTTTTTTATGTAAGAGGCAACTACCACATAGATATAGAAAACATTCTATAGTCAGTTCTTGTTTTATGTGGCAGTTATAGTCTACAAAGATGTTGCATACAAAGAATTAGCAAATACAGAATCACTACTATTGGGAAAATACGGACATACTTATGCAGACATGTACCATAAATGTGTATGCACCCCCCCCACACACATATTATAAACTTAAATCCTAAAAGCAACACGTCCTAGTAGATTCTATTTGCTTTATTTTACAAAAGAAACAGGAATTCAGCGACAGCCTCGAGAGTCTTGCCTGAGGCTGCCCCACCAACAGGTGTCACAGCTGGGGTCACACTGGCCTAAGGGCCAGAGTTCCCTGCCACACCACCACCACCACCACTACTACTACTTCTACTACTTCTACTACTACTACTACTACTACTACTACTACTACTTCTTCTACTACTACTACTACTACTACTACTACTACTACTACTACTACGCTGCCCCCACTTTCTCCATCTCTGTAGCAGAGCTGAACAAGGCAGGGCCTCCACTTGCCTGGGGACATGCTGGTGTGGCAACGGAAAAGTCACTGGCTGAAATTGACTAAGAAAGCGCTGCACACTGATTTTGGAGTTACAAATAAATTCCAGCCAGCAGGCAAGTTCGCAAATGTGGAAACATGAATAAACAGGATTGATTCAACTGTTTTATCTGGAAACAGGCACATGACATGCCTGTACCCTGCAGTGGAAGCTGTCTCGTCATGCTGACACACACAGCTACTGTATCAGGCCACTCTAGTTTGTCCTCTAGTGCTGTCATGCTTAACATCTACACACTGAAGTATGTACTTATATACTTACTTGTACTATCAGTTACACTTATTTCTCCTTTAAAACTACACCATTTGTCAAATAAAAATGTATTGTAAAAAAAAGCAAATTGGGTTTGATGGACTAGGGTCTTACTAATGTACATACCACCTGTGAAGGCCTCTTCTAATAATCAAGGCTCTAATTCCTATTTTTTCATGACTATCAATGAGAACTACAGTAACACTGTTGTAAAACAGAGAAAATAGTAGGTATCCCTAATCTGAGGTTTCAAAGACTATCATATTAAAGAATTATTTTAATCTATTAATAGTTATATTAATAGTTATATCTAGTTATATCTAGAATAGTTATATCTAGAATAGTTATATCTAGAATAAAGGTGAAATTTTATCGTCTTCTCAATGTCTACTAAAATCAAATTGTTTTTCTTTTGGTCTGTTTTTTTTAACACTGAGCCATTTTACCATTCTCCAAATAAACTATTTGCCCATACAGTATTTTTCTCCTATGGTACTGTTACATGCAATGTGCCAACATTTAATGTTGAATTTTTCCTTTATCATGTAAATGAGGCTGATCTATTTTTTTGTCTTGTTAGACTCTGATATAAAGATTATGCATCCTTCAATAACTAACCAAGAAGTATTCTCTTCTTTTAATGCTCAAGGAAACCATGTGTTCCTTGAATGTTTGATTAAAACTCACCTGTAAAAACCACCTGGCGAAGGGACAGTTCTTTGATAACTTTTAATTCCTTCCATGGTAATTGGTCTATTCAGGCTTTCTTCTTCAGTCAATTTTGATAATTTATATTGGCCTATAAAATGATCCATTCCATCAAGATGTTCAATTTATTAGCACAGAGTAAACCCAGAATTAAACTCTCAGCATATGCTTATATTCCCATTTGGATTTCTAAATGTGAACTGTTTAATTACACTTGCCAGAAGTTTATTTTATTATCTTTTTAAGGAACCAGCTTATGGATCTATCAGTTCTACTATTTTTAATCCACTCATTTTTGTAATTACCTATTTCCTTTCTCTTTCATTAGAGTTCTGGTTCTTTTGATGTCCATTTCCTACCTGTCTTGATTGAATGCCTAGGTCATTTACTTCTACTCTATTTACTGAATTGGTACTTTTTCTTTGTGTGTAGCTTTTGCCTCATCCTGTAAGCTCTCATACATAGTATCCTCACTGTCAGTGATTTATAGTTTACAAATGCATTTTATGTTCCCATTTTAAGGGGTGAAGGATGTGGCTGAGTGGTAGAGAATTTGCCTGGCACATGTGAGGCCCCGGGTTAGATCTTCAGTACAGGGTGGGGGGTGGGGTGGGGCTAAAAGTAAACTCTCATTTTAACAGAAGAGTTTATAATAGTCCCCCACTCAACTGGAGCTCTATTTAACAAAGTTGTTATTAATGACTAATATTATACTAAAGTGCTGTTAAATAACTGAAAATCCAAAAGGAATGTTTTATGAAAACTAGTACTGATTTTATTTTGACATTTAACCTAAAGAGATATAGTACAGCAAAGATAAAATCTTCAGCAAGGTTGTATGTATACATGTATTTTTCATAAATCCTGATTTTTTTGTTTTGTTTTGTTCTTGTTTTTGATAGGGTCTTGCTGTGTAGTTCAGGCTGGCCTTGAACTCACTATGTAGCCCCAAGCTGGCCTTGAATTCATGGCGATACTCCTGCCTCAGCCTCCCAAGTGCTGGGATTACAGGCGTGCACCACCATGCCCAGCTATGAATCTTGATTTTTTTCCCAAAACTTTTATACATGTATACTGAAATATTTTCCACACAGCATCTATTCAAAGAAAAAAGTTAACATTCAGCTTAGTAAAGTAAAATTGACTAAATTGTAGCCTTAAGCCTGTAAAAGCAGTTATTTGATTAGCTAGGACTAGAACCAAACAAATTTCCTGTAACCGAGGGCCTCACCCAATCCTTTTGCCTTTTCTTATTTCCTAAGAGGTCACCCTCACAATTCAGTGAAGGGACAAGTGTGCGTTCGCGACTTCTTGCCTGTTGTATTAACTTAAAAATGTATGAAGCAAAGAAAGTGTAAGGTCAGATCTTGCTTAGTCATCTCCCGCAGTCTGAGGACAGGCTGGTGGCTAAGTATGAGGATGAGTGCCACCTCTGCCCTCTAGCCCAGCCTAGTGCAGACTGAGTTGGACAGCTACCTGATCCGGTCGCTGGTCCCGCTGTAGCCCCAGCGGCTTTCTACCTGCTGGAACCTGTTGATGCAGCACTCCTTGCCCCGCAGGCAGCACCGCGGGCGGTCAATGTACTCCACGCGGGGCTTAGGGTTGACAGTAAAATGAAGAAAGAGGTTCACCACTTCACGATCTGACAAAATGCCAGACTGAGCAGGACCTGCAAAACACAACTATAACCCTCAGTGAAAGCAATCTGAGTTCAAACTACTCCTCCAGTTAATGAGATAAACTCAAATCTGGAAGATGTAAAAACAAGGAGAGAAATCTTAGCATATATAATTTCAGCATGTAAGTGAAGTTTCAATAAATTTGAGGTTAGCATAAAAGAATATAAATGGTAAAATCATTAGTAAGCCAAAGCTTAGATAAAACCCTGAGTTACAGAAACCTCTCTGGATCTTTCTATCAATCCCCTCTGAGTGTTCGGCAGAGAGGAGCTATCCCCTATGATGGAACCGCTCACAAAGGTAGCCAGAGTTCTCCTCCTAACACCTTCTATGATCCAAGCAATGGAGTATCTTTAGAGATGGTAACAGACAGGGAATGGTGCTTTATTTCAGGGCTGTAAGATGTTAGCAGATCAGAAGCCTATGAGACTGGGATAGCTGCAGAAGCAGCATACTGTACATGCTTTTTTTTCCATTCACTGTTCCAGAAGAGAAAAACACAAATACCTTAAACTTATCCATTCTGTTTCTCATAAAAGACACCAGAAGATCCCTTCTAAGGCTAGTAAAAGCAACCAAAGTAAGAGACTTCAAAACACTAGAAATGTGGTTTAGAAAGCTTTACTAATTTTAAAAATTAGATTAAAAATTTTAAATATTACAAAATGTTTCAGACTGTTAATTATGGCCCAAGTTTCATCATTTGCTATCTGTGGATAAGGAAACATTATAAAGAAGGAAAAATATAACCACAAACTGAAAATCTGTATGTTTGCAAAAAAAAAAAAAAAAAACCCCTCAAAAAACAAAAACAAAAAACTGAAACTACATAAAATCGAGAGAGAGATGAGGTTGAAAACTCATCTTTCTCGAACGATAAGTACTAAGACAAAAGAATTAAAATGTTTAAGGTGATTAAAGCATATGATAAAAAGGGAAGATGAACATGCAGTAACCAGTAGTCCTAAAGAAATGACAGTAATTCAAGCCCACAATAAGAAAGAATGTCCTCTAGAGTTGAGAAGTCTTCAGTCCACAAAAAACAGGTTATTTACCTGAAGAAAGTAAACAATGCAACTCCAGTCAACAGAGGAGTGAATCAAAATAGATTTCCAGAAGGTACATCACGTGAGAGGGCACACCTGGCACATCAACAGCAAACCGCTCAAAACCAAAGGTAATGGGAAATCTTAAAAGCACAAAAGGATACACTGCATCTAAAGAAGTAATAATTACTATTCAGGAAGCTGAGATGTGATGGGTATTCAATAAATAACCCAGCTTCTTTTTCTCTCTGGCTCAGGAGAACTATTAAAATAAGCCAAGTGTGGTGGCACACACATGTAATCCCAGTCCTCAGGAGGCCAAGGCAGAGGATCAACCCGAGTTTGAGGACAGCCTGGTGGCATAGTGAGTTCAAGGCCAGCTTGGACTACACAGTGAGACCCTGTCTCAAAAAACACAAACAACAACAACAACAAGTTTTAAGTACACTTTAGTGAAGTTAGTCTTACCAGCTGCAAACTCCTCAATTGTCATCAGTGGGAAGCGGATTAAAGGAAGTGCTTTTCCTAGAACTTTTTGTTTGTTTCCAAAAGTCACTGGCAGTTGCTGTCTCTGACATTCTGCTTCTGCCCAGCGTACAACCGCTCCAAAAAGTCGACTTTCTCGAATGCTAAGTGTGTCTCTTTCTAGAACTGCACAGAGTGTGTCTGTAGATACAAGATAAAAATGGATCAAATTAGGCATATTTTGTTCTCTGACAAATTAATATTGATAGACATGCTTATATTAAATTTTCAAATATCAATAAAAAATAGGTTAGATACTTTATAGAGTCTATACTTCGAGAAAAAAAAAATAATTTTTTTTTGTGGGTAACGGGGCTCGACCTCAGGACCTCGCGCTCCAGCAGGCGCCTGTGCCACTGAGCAATATCACCGGCCCTTTTTTTCGTATGTGTACTGGGAGTCGAACTCGGGTCCTCGCGCTTGACAGGCAGGCACTTATGCCGCTAAGCTATCTCACCGGCCCTACACTTTGAAATATTAAAGAACTAAAAGAATTAAAACTCCAAAGTGTTTTCAAAAAAAGTTAACGTAGAGTTAACATTCAATTTCTTACCATAAATACAAGTGTTAAATATTCCCTTATATTTTCATGCTACTTATTAAACTCAAACATCAACAGTAAGATCAGTAATAGCCCATAAGAAAGGTTAATCACAAATTTATAAAGTCTAGGCCTGGTGATATAGCTCAGTGGCATAAGCGCCTGCCTGGCAAATGTGACATCCTGAGTTCGATTCCCGGTACCCACATATAAAATAAATAAATAAATAAAGTCTACAGATTACAATTCATCCATTTGTTCAGCACTATGTGCCAGGTACTATTCTAGGTGCCGAGTTACCATTGAACTAAAAGTTAAAAACTCTTGCCCTCATGGAACTCACATCCTAATGTGGTGAAACAGACTGACCAATTAAACACAGGTGAATTATAATATGCTAGATGATGCACGTGGGTAAAGCATCAGGCTGGGGGAGTGGGAAGTACAACCTGAACTGCTTCAGAAAGTGGCAAGAGGGGCCGGTGAGATGGCTCAGTGGCGTAAGCGCCTGCCTGGCAAGCACAAGGGCCCGAGTTCGACTCCCGGAACCCACACACGAAAAAAAAAAAGGCTGGTGATATCACTCAGCGGCACGGGCGCCTGCTGGCGCGTGAGGTCCTGAGGTCGACCCCCAGTACCCACAAAAAAAAAAAAAAGTGGCAAGAATGATGGGGTGTGTTCATCAAAGCCAAGCAGGTGCATTTTGAGGGAGATTAATGGCAATGTGTTTCTCTCTGTAATAAATATTAACCACGCACTGTATTTTTTGATCATACCATGTACTCTGAAAGAAGACTCAATGTGATTTCTTATGAGACTGGATATGGGGTATGTCAAAAAGATAGGAGTCAAAAGAGGGCAGTGGCAAAGTAAGCACTGGAGAGAGGAAGTGGTATTAACTGAGCGGGAAATGACTACAGGAAGAATCAATGTGTTTGGTGGGGAAGGATGTGAAGTGTAATTTGTAATATACAACGTCTGAAAGCTCTCTACGACATCTAGATACAAATGTCACAGCTGCACCCAGGTCCTTACTCTGACTCTTTTCCTCTCATCATAGGCAAAATTAAGTAAGTTCAGTCACTTGTAAGCAATAGCAGCCAAGAAGCAGTAAGTTCAGAAGAAAAAGAGGCTATACAGGCCAACACAACAGAAATGATAAGCTATAGCCTAAGCAAGCACAAAGAGGAAATATGTGAAAAGCAGACCCAAGTACTAAAAAGCACAGAAGTCCAGAGTCTTAAAAAGAGATTTTAAAAAACAGAGCGCCTCTATGCTGCACGCTACGGTTGAATTCAATAACTGATACTTATAATAATGATCATTAATAATCACAAGAATCCTAAATTTATTCATATATATGGTTTAACAAAGTCGGGTAAAGCAAAGTGTTTTAGGTATCTTTCTCAAATGGCTAAAGTAATATTTTCGGTTTAAAAAAGTATTATTTTAGATGCATGAGAAAATTATCTACACAGGACCTTACTCTAAAGAACTTAAATAAAATATATAGTATAGCACAAGTATAGTATATAGTACAGTACAGCACAAGTATAAAATATATAGTACTCAGGGCCGGTGAGATGGCTCAGCGGCGTAAGCGCCTGCCTGACAAGCGCGAGGGCCTGAGTTCGACTCCCGGATCCCACATACAAAAAAAGGGGCCGGTGATATCGCTCAGCGGCACAGGCGCCTGCTGGCACGCGAGGTCCTGAGGTCGACCCACCGGTACCCACAAAAAAAAAAAAAAAAAAAGATAAAATATATAGTACTCAGACTTTAAAGAACATTATCAGTTATATACAACAGAAATCAACTAAAGTATTAAATATGATTAAATTATCCAGAAATAAATATCAAAGAACATTCTATCAAAAAATATTCCACTCACTGCTATAGTCTATGTACATCTGTCCTGAAAGCTAAATATCTGCTGAATATCAAAGATAGCTAATATTCACTGGGTGTAGTGGGGCACACTTGCAATCCTGGCACTCTGGGAGGCTGAGGCAGACAGATCACGAGTACGAGTCCAGCCTGGGCAACTTAGCAAGACCCTATCGCAAAATAAAAAATAAAAATGGATTGGGGATATAGCTCAGTGCAAAGGCCCTGGGTTCAATCCTCAGTACTAAAAAAATTTTAAAAATTAAAAAAAAGAAAGAAAGCTAATATAGCTAATATCAAAAGATAAAACAAAACAGAAATCAGTCCCTAGAACACAATAAGGGATTGACAAAGTTAAAAATAAATTGGTTAAACTTAATTTTTAAAAATTGAACTTTTCTTCCTTCTGATGTAGCTGACTAGATGTGTACAAACCAAGGCTTTATGAAGCTTTTTCACAGTTAAATTAAATGAAAATTAATATATTATACACCTCAATCCTTGCTGGATTAAGAATATACAATGATAATATTTAATCATTCAATAGAAAAATGGAAGATTTCCCATTTACATGTTTCTATTTTGTTCGCTAATAACTTGAGTAAAGATAAACATATAGTAAACTTAAAAGTTTTTTACAGGGCCAGTGAGATGGCTCAGTGGCATAAGCGCCTGCCTGGCAAGCGTGAGGTCCTGAGTTCGACTCCCGGTACCCACATATGAAAAAGGGGCCGGTGATATCGCTCAGTGGCACGGGCACCTGCTGGCGCGTGAGGTCCTGAGTTCGACCCCCGGTACCCACAAAAAAAAAAAAAAAAGTTTTTTACATATGCACATGTGTACATACACACGTGTGCGGCACATCAACTGTCCTCGAAATAGTGTGAATTAATTTTGTTAGATCAATGTGATAAATTATCCTCTTCCTTTACCAAAAAGCTGAGAGAAACATCATCTCTCCTTCCATCCAAATCCTAAAGGGGAAAAATCTGCAAATCCAAAACAGTGATAGAAGAGCTCTTGAACACAGCTCCTTCCTTCTCTTAGCTCCTAGAATTCTCTGCAATTCCCAATTTTTATCAGGTGCATTCAAAGCAAAATGGCCTATGGGATGGAAATAGGTAGAGAGACATGTAGGTCTTCTATTGGCAGATGTGTTAAAATAAGAAATTACAGCTGAGAGACTAACAAAGATCATAAAAACACAAGACTGTGTTTCATAAACATAACACAAGGCTGGATTGTAATATAAGCAACTGTTAGTCAATTCAAATCAACAAACATTTATAGGTCTCTCTAACCCAGGCAAAGTACCTACATTTCAAGATTCCTGGACTCCAATGGCATGAATAATGTAACAGCTGTTTATAAAACAACTTCCAGGTCTAAGTCACCCAGATGCAAGCAGTATTATTTCACAGGAGAGTAGATGAAGAACAAAAAGGAGCACTTGACAGCCCCTAAAGGAAGGGAATTAGGATTAGCAATGCTGTATGAATCACCTGGGCAGTGCTTGGGCTCTCAGACACCTAGTAACTCAGCAGATGCCGCCAGCAGAGGCGGGGAGGGACCCAGGAAGTCCCTGCCCTTCAGTGTAACACAAGCAGCAAATCAATCTCCAGGGCACCTTGCAATCGGCAGGCAAACTCACAAAGGGATGCTGTATGATTACAACAGAGGGACACACAAGTGTCATGGGAGACAGTGGGATGTCAGCTCTCAAGAAATGAGTCACTACAGTGGTGTGATTCGAGACAAGACATTATGCTCTAAAATGACCACCTGGGCTGACTGAGCAAGAACCGTAAAAGTGGGACGACAAGGCATCATTCCAGGCAGCCAGGCAGTCTGCCAGTCAACAAGTATTAACTGAATGTATACTACGTTCTGCTGCTTTCAGGGCTAGAGATACAGTAGTACATAAGACAAATGACCTGCCTTCAAGGAGTATGGAGTCTAGGAGGGGAAAAGTAGACAATCAATGTAAAGACAAAGACAAATACCTAGGTAAGACTTTCAGAGAGTAGTGCATATGATGAAGAAAATAAATCAAAGGAATGGAACAAGGACTGTTTGGGTGTCTACTTCAATTAAGAAATCTAAGGCAGCCTGTCTCAAGCCTCGTTTAACCCGCGACCTGAGTGATGAAAAGTAGGAAGCCATACAAAGAAGGTCTCATTTAATTTGAGATCTGAGTGATTAGAAACAGGATTCCAACCAGAAGGAAGAGCAAATACAAAGGCCTGAAATATAACAATCCTGGCCAGTGCCTATGGCATGTGAATGAGGGACAGAAAGGCAGGAGACAGAGTTGGATGTAGGCAGTGACTGCTAGTTGTTTACCAAAATTCTGTTTTCTCTTCTTCCTGGGATGTGACTAGTATGCACTGCCTAGCTTCCCCAAAGTTAGATGGGCTCTTGCAAGTGAATTCTGGACAATGAAATAGAGGCCAAAATAAAGGTGCTTTTTCAGGACCAAGGCCTTTAATATGTAGGCGTTTTCCCCGCCCACTTTCTCCCATTTGTCAGGAACATACAAACAATACTCAGGCCCCAGGGAATGACTTAGCCACAAGAAAGAGCTACCCGCTATGATGCTCCCTTGGACTGTTAACTGAATATCAAATAAATTTACTTTTGTGTTTGAGGCAGTATGCACTTTGGGCTCTGTTACCACAGCCAAGCCAAGCCTGCCCTGACTAATACGAGGCCCATTCGTGGAGGGCCCTGTAAGCTTTGTAAAGAGTTTGAATTTTATTCTAATTGTAGTGGAAGCAAGAAAGTGATTCGAGCTGATTTTTTACTTCTAAGGTTGCCCTAACTGCTGTGCAGAGAATGGACTGTATGGGGAGCAAGAGTGGACGGAAGGCACGACACAGGAGACCACAGAGCTCTCCAGGAGAAAGCGAACAGAGGCTTAGCAGGGAAGGTAAGAAACACTCAGACCTCGGATCTACTCTGAAAGCAGACATGAGCACCACTGATAAGACTATGTGGTGCAGGAGAGAAGAATCAACAGTAACTTCTAAGTTTTTAGCTACCAGGTTTATGGTGGTAGCAAGATTTAAAAAAGGCTGAAAAGAACAGGAGAGAAGAGAATCAACGGTTCTCTTTTAACTGTTTTGTTTCAGATGCCTACAAAATCTCCAAATAAAAATGTCAAAATATTTGGGTATATGAGCTTAGAGCCCAGAAGACAGGGATTCAAAATCCCTATTTTGACATCCCTATTTTCCAAATAAAAAATGAAATAAAAAGGGTTGAGGGATGTAGCTCAATGTGACAGGCCCTAGGTTCAACCCCAGTAAATAAAAATAAACAAAAACAATGAGATAGTTAAGACTTTTTTTTTTTTTTCCCTTGGTACCAGGAATTGAACTCATGACCTCGCACTTACCAGGCAGGCACTGTGCCGCTGAGTTATATCCCCGGCCCAAGACTTTTAGGAATATTTTCCCCAAAACGAAAGAAAGCATAACCACTAAAAAGGTAGATGTTACGGTTTATATCTAGATATCCCCTCAACGCCTCATGTACTTTGGGGCTCTGGGGAGATGAATGGATCATGGAGGTGTGATATTCATCAGTGGATTAGTCCATTGATGAGTTTATGGCTGGAGTGACGTTGAGAGGTAAAACCTGGTGGAAGAGGTGGGTCACCTTGGGCACAGCCTGGAAGAACATATCTCCATCCTCCTCCTTTGATCCCTCACTGCTTCCCGCCTGCCTCTCCATGAGCTATTCCTCCTCTGCCATGCAGCCCTGCCACCCTGTTGAGGAGCTAGCCGACTATGGACTGAAACCTCTACAAACTGTGAGCCAAAATAAAGCTTTCCTCCTTTAAGTTATATGTGTCAGGTATTGTGTTTCAGCAATAAGGCAGTAGGCGTCAATCATTTGGAAAAAGCACTAATTTAAATATATTTTGTTCTTCTACAAGGCCAACGAGTTACTCATTTTTGTACTTAAAATGTAAATATTCAGTTCGTGGAGAGCTTACCTATATCGATATCAGTAAACCCCTCTGCGCTGATTGCATCCATGGTGCTTTTGTCGATCGTGTCCAGACAGAGACTTGCAAGCTGAGGTTCATCAAATAATCGAGCCTAAACATATAAATAAACCATCATTTTACTTTATTTCACCTTCAACCTGTACACAGAACTGACACTGTAAACAGTTACAATTGCTAATTATGTAAAAACATCTACTTAGGGCCGGTGAGATGGCTCAGCGGCGTAAGCGCCTGCCTTGCAAGCGCGAGGGCCCGAGTTCAACTCCCGGATCCCACATACGAAAAAGGGGCCGGTGATATCGCTCAGTGGAACGGGTGCCTGCTGACACGCGAGGTCCTGAGGTCAACCCCCCGGTACCCACAAAAAAAAAAAAAAACCATCTACTTGTATCTTTATCAATATGTCTATTTTTTATACACTGCTTAGTGTGATCCTTAGCAAACCCTCTAGATTAGATAGGCAGACATTATTATCCCATTTCCAGATGAATAAATAAAGATTCAGAGATGTATACTAACTTGCCTAAGATCATCTAGCTAGATATGTTGTAAACTCTAGTATTTAAATTTTAACTCTTCTTTTTTTTTTTTTGGTGGGTACCAGGGGGTCGAACTCAGGACCTCGCATGCCAGCAGGCACCCGTGCCGCTGAGCAATATCACCGGCCCCTTTTTCGTATGTGGGATCTGGGAGTCGAACTCGGGCCCTCGCGCTTGCAAGGCAGGCGCTTACGCCGCTGAACCATCTCACCGGCCCAAATTTTAACTCTTCTGATCTTCACTAATCTATAATATCAATTGCCAAGTATACCAGTGTAAGGAGATCAGTTTTTTTTTTTACCATTTCCTGTTCTGATTGGAGAAGACAGAGGGACTATAAGAATTTTAGAGCATCGGAGCTCTGGGAACTTCAGTAAAACTAGGTCTAGGGCCGGTGAGACGGCTCAGCGGCTTAAGCGCCTGCCTTGCAGGCGCGAAGGCCCGAGTTCGACTCCCGGAACCCACATACGAAAAAGGGGCCGGTGATATCACTCAGCGGCACGGGTGCCTGTTGGTGCGCGAGGTCCTGAGGTCGTCCCCCCGGTACCCACAAAAAAAAAAAAAAAAAAAAAAAAAACTAGGTCTAAAAAAAAAAAAAAAAAAACCAAAACCTAGGCCTAACAACACAAGAACAGGTAAGTAAATTCACATGCTGGAATATTTTACAACAATGACAATGAATAATTTACAGCTATACACAATATGAATCCAACAAACTTAATCATGAAGAAGACAGAGTATATAAGAAGCAAGAGCAGATATAATGCATGATTTCCTGCCAAGCTAATTTAGGCTTTAGGAAGTCAAGCCTGTAATATGTGCTTTATCAATATGGACATTGTAACTCAAAAAAGGAAGTTTAAAAGCAGGGGGAGTAACTCAAAAGAAATACTGAGGAAAGGTATGGCGATAGGCACGCCAATCACCAGACTCACTCTGGCCCAGGGCAGCTCTGGTCCCATCAATAGTTCAGATAAACACTGACTGCACAGAGACACTAATGTGGGTCCTTCAAAATTCTGCTGAGAATACTGCCAATTAATCGACTACATAAGTGGTAGCCATTATTTAGCATGACTGATGGTGGTTCATTTAATTTTTTTTTTGTGGGTACCAGGGGTCAACCTCAGGATCTCGCGCGCCAGCAGGCACCCGTGCCGCTGAGCGATATCACTGGCCCTTTTTTCGTATGTGGGTTCCGGGAGTCGAACTCGGGCCCTCGCGCTTGCCAGGCAGATGCTTACGCCGTTGAGCCATCTCACCGGGCCTCATTTAATTTTCAAGTAAAATTCATTCTCAAGGATTCAGTAATTCAGATGTTAATGAACAATGATAAGCATCTCTAAACTAAATAGTTATGCTTTATGAGAAAAAAGAACATTAAATATATTGGCTTTATAGTAAAATTTAAAAATTTACATGCATAATATATAGATACTTTAAATCAGAACAATTTTTTAAATGACAGAATATATCAAGAAATGCTATTCTTGGATTATACACTGAGCCTCTTTATATTACTTTGTCAAATTGTTCATTTTAGTCCTAAATTAAAAATATTAACAGATTATTAACTCTTTCACGTAATTTTCCCTTAAAAGTTGCAAGGATAGAAAAAAAACCCATTACCCAGATTTACCTATCTAAACACTACCTATCTAGCATTTTTGCCCCATGTTTTCTCTCCCTCTATGCATACACATATACATATATATATACACATTTTAAAAATATTAACGTGAATACTGTCTAATCTTCTGGCTGAATTCCAACTTTATCATTTGACCCAAAATTTTTTTTAGAACATTTTTGCTTCTAGTATAGGATTCAGTGTAGGATCATAGTTCTTACTTTTTTTCCTTTCTTTCTGGTGGTACTTGGGATTGAATCCAAGGCATTCACACTTAGCTACCTCCCCAGACCTTTTAAAATTCTTTATTTTGAAACAAGGTCTTGCTAAGTCACTAAATCGCCCAGGTTGAACTCAAACTTTCAATCTCCCTGCCTCAGCCTCCTGGAGTGCTGGGATTACAGGTGTGCAACACCATGTCTGGCTAGCTCATGCATTTTTAAAGTAAGAAACATAATACATTTTTATAAAGTCAAAGTCCGTGTCTACAGATATTTTAATTGGTAAACTCAACTTTATTTCTGGTTGATGTTCATATAAAATTTAAATTTTCAATCTTGAAAAAATTATTTTTTGTAAAAATTATTTTACTCAGTGTAGCAACTATCAGTCAGTCCTTAGGTTACACAGGCAGTTATCATGTCCTACTGCTACGTATCTACTGCTGCTATGTAAGAGTGAAATAAGTTTTCTCCAAATTTTGCCATTATTTCCGATAATACTTCACAACAAGTGTTTTTCTCAGCATAAATCATGCTGGTACAGTTCACTGGCATTTGTCTTAGGGTGAAGCTCCCTGGGCCTTTCAAGTAAATGAACATGCTCCGTTCCAATAATTCACTTGGAGGAACAAGAAGTTCACATGACCTCAGCAATAAAAACACTGACGTACTACTGGGTTCCCAGGCCATGGAGATATTGAAACGCTCCTTTTTTTAATCACGGACACTATTAAATAACTTTTGTTACAGGATGTGTGGTCCACAAATACTGGTGTCATCTGAAAGCCAAAAGAAATGTAGAACTTCAGGCCCCACCCCAGACCTACTGAATTAGAATCTGCATTTTCATTAACAAAGTTCAGTCTGATTTCTGAATTGTATAATTTAAAATACAAAAGTAGGGCCGGTGAGATGGCTCAGCGCCTGCCTGGCAAGTGTGAGGTCCTGAGTTCGACTCCTGGTACTCATGTAAAGGAAAAAAAGGGCCGGTGATATCGCTCAGCGGCACAAGCGCCTGCCGGCAAGTGAGAAGTCCTGAGTTCGACTCCCAGTACCCACGTTAAAAAAATAATAAATAAAATAAAATAAAATAAAATACAAAAGTAGTTAAGTGATCCACTCTATATACATTAAGACCCCATAAACAATGAAGATTTTTATGAATATCAACTTACTAGATTTTTTTTTTAAATACAGAGTCTCACTGCATACTTCAGGCTGGCCATCCAACTCACAGCAATCCTCCTGCCTCAGCCTCCTAACAACTTACTAGATTTTTATCAAATTGTGGTGAGGAAAAAAATGCTGGGAGACAGTACTTATTAGTTACACGGCTTTGGTCAAGTTATTTCACTTCTTTGTGCTTCAACACTTAATGGTGACAATAAGAAAGCCTACACTTCATAAAATTACTGTAAGGACAAAATGAACTGATGCATACAAAATGCCAAGAGAGCTGCTGTTAGTGTAAAGATGGAGTGTCCCCCAAAGTCTCATGTACTGAAGCTTTGATGCCCAATGCAGCAATGTTCAGAAATGGGGCCTACAGATGAACAGTCACAAGGATGCTCAGCACATCAAGGGAGTGACCCATGGATGAGTCACAGCTGAATGGGCCATCAGAGGCTGGGGACTGGTGCAGCAGGTCACCTCACCTGGGGTGTGTCTTTGAAGGGTGGTGAACCTATGGCATGCATGTTATTTGCTTTTAAGACAGAAGATGTTAACATATGAGTTTTTTCTAAACTAAAACCTCCAGTATTCAGGTTTAATTGCAGTGTTGGCACTTTGTGATAAATAAGTGGGTTTTGGGTTGCAGTTTGCTCACTCGTCTCTAAAAGGTTCGCCATCTCTGGTCTATCTTGTCCAGGGCCCTTCCCTCTTTTCTGTAGGGCTCCTTCCCTTTCTCTTTGCTTCCTGACTGCCACGATGCAACCTTCCTCAGCCATGATGTTTCTGCCTCACCACAGGCCTAAAAGCAGTGCAGCCGGCCAACCATGGAAAAAAACCTCTGAACCCATGAGCCAAAATAAAACTCTCCTCCTTGAAGTTACTTACGACAGGTATTTTGTCACAATACTGGAAAACTGACCAATATAGGTACCTGGCACACAATCACAGTCCAAGATATTCTGCTGTTATTATTAGCTGAATGTCTGACATAACATGGAGCTCTGTAATTATGTCCAAGAAGCTGTGCCATCAGCATATTCTTTCTTCTACAACTACACTTAATGATGGAAGATTTTTTTGAAGTATCAAACATTTTCTATATGACAGAATGAACACTGAGATGGAAACCTGAGCTTTGGGCCCTGGCTTCACCTGTTACAAGACTTTGGATAGGCAGTCATTAGCCCAGTTAGCCAGGTTTTAAATTTCTATTTGTAAAAAGAAAATTGAGCTAGGAGTCATCAGTGATTATTTCCAGTACGTACTAAGATTCAACTTGTCTGCAATGAGGTCTCACTATGTTTCTGAAGCTGGTCTCCAAATTCTGGGTTCAAGTCATTCTCCCACCCCAGCCTTCTGAGAATTACAGGTATGTGTCACCATACCCTGTAGGACTGCATTAACTCAGAATCTTAAAAAGCAATTCATGTAAGAGCCATACAACATTGTCTAAAAAGAGAAACACTTTTATACCTAAGGGAAGAAGCTCAGATTACAGGCATTTAACAATTGCTAAATAATAAATGTTAAGGACTGATTAGTGGTTCCACAGGTATGTGCGGTTTATTAAAAATCATCAGACTCTACACTTAAAATATGCACACTTTTCTGTATGGAGGTCATACTTAGTGAAAACTTAGTAAAATCTTTGAAGAGTATTTTAAAAAAGGCTTTAGGCTTTCTAACTTTTCCAGGAATGCAGCAAGCTTTCAGATTCAGGTACAAAGAGAGTCAATGTTAGAACTTTCCTGGAATTTAAATATTCAATCTTTATTTCACATCCAGCAAAAGATGAGAAGGAAGATGTCCAGGAAATTTCATGGTATAATACTTTCAATCATAGCAGAAATAACAATGGCTCTTAATCCTAGCTCCAGTCCTAAGTAGCTATCTAACCTCGAGTTACAATACCTTTCTTCATATAAGACTTTAGCTTCTTTACCTTTATGATTTAGCACTGCATTAATTCACATTTCTATTTTAAAATTTTATGACTCTGATATAGTTCCCTGAATGTTATTGTAAAAATAACTATAATACTTTAATAAGAATTAATTCTTCAGGAAATATCAAATATTCACATATACTCAGTCTTTAAGCTACAATGATACATACCTTAACTATATTTACTTACCTGAGTAAGTAACATAAAGGCATTATCTGCTCTAAGATGCTTGGTGAGAAAGTCCACACAATGTGCTTCCAAGGCTGGAACAGCATACTTCTTAGCAGTATACAGAGTGGTCATAACTGTTTCTGGGCCAATTTGAACTTCATCTGAATACAGAAATCTAAAAAACAATTGGGAAATTTGCAGAGATGATCAGCCCTGTTTTAAATAAGCAGGTGAGATGGCTCAGCAATGTAAGCGCCTGCCTGGCAAGCGCAAGGTCCTGAGTTCAACTCCCGGTACCCACATACGAAAAAAGGGCCGGTGATATTGCCCAGTGGCACGGGCGCCTGCTGGCGCGCGAGGTCCTGAGGTCGACCCCCGGTACCCCCACACACACACTAATAAATAAATAAATAAGCAATTATTCAGAGCTAAACCTTTGAGGAATTATTTTAAAGATAATGAACAAACGGGAATATAATCTGGAATTTGTACCAGAGTCTGCAGCCTACAGGGCATTTGTACACACATCATTTCATTTTATTCTTACTGAATCCAGAGAAGTATGAAGTGTCTCCATTTTACGCAGGAAACAGGTTAAGAGAAGATTATGAGACAAATACATTTCCCTAAGCCAAGACTTCCGAGTTCTTTTTAGCACTCCGTAGCTGTTCAGGGTAACGGTGGTTCTACTTCTCTCCCCCTCATCAAAAGATTTCCATGTAAGTAAACTTATAGTTAAGTCACATGTCTAAATGTTAACATGCTCATTTGTTGCCTGATAGTAGTGCCTTCTTATTCTGGGTATTTTTCAACCTTGTATTGTTACCTCAGAATTAGCATAATGGCCACAGATTAGAGTAACTAGGCTTTGGAGAAATAAAAATATTCAGTAATCAAGTTGGTCCTCCCTATCTGCAGGTTCCACATCTGTGGATTCAACCAACTGTGGATCAAAAATACACATTAAGCCAGGCATGGCGGCACACACCTGTAATCCCAGCACTTGGGAGGCTGATGCAGAAGATCACTGCAAGTTTGAGGTCAGCCTTGACTACATAGTGAGTTCAAGACCAGCCTGAAATACACAGTGAGACCCTGTCTCAAAACAAACACAAAAGGGCCAGTGATATAGCTCAGTGGCATAAGCGCCTGCCTGGCAAGTGCAAGGTCCTGAGTTCGACTCCCGTTACCCGCATATAAAAAACAAAAAGCAAAAGAACACAAAAACACACACATTTACCAAAAAAAATAGGTGAAGAGACTTGCTTGGGCTTGAGCCTGCTCTATTACTTGTCAGCTATGAGACCTTAGGCAAACTGTTACCACTGGGTGCATATCTAAAAAGATGAGAGTAATAGTACAGTACCTCCCCCAACACTGTGGTGAGAATTAACATACAATACAGAAAGCATTTTGAATAGCAGCCTGGCAAAGAATTAGCCTCAGAAAATGTTAGCTATTTAATTGCATATGGTATTGTTTTTACTGCTATAATCCTCTGTGTTCTGGAAAATTTCATTGTACTTTTAGCCCTATTTTTGTCCCCAGCAGTTACATATTTACATTTCAAAACTTTTGCTTCTTTCTTGATTATGCCTTTTTTCTCTGTAGCATTATGTTTTAGTTTTATGGATTCAAAAATTTTCTCAAGACTCCAAGATGATTATTTTTAAAAGTTCTAAAGTCCTTTCTGTTTCCCTGAATTACCTGCTTCATTCAGGATCAGTTGTTATGTTTGTCATTCGAGTTCTGCTTTTCAGTGTGTGTCAAGTGATTAATGTCTGCAAGTTCAGTGTTCTAGTAGCTGATCTGTCTCCAGATAAAACCATCTCCAAAGGGTGGCCTGGGAGCTCTTCGTATACAGGTGGTTTGCTGACTGGTACCTGGTCCGAGGTCAGGGACCCCACAGTGCCATCATGAGAAGAACTTCAGCCTGGGACCCCAAAGTCCTATCAGCGCTCCATTTATCTCCAGGGAGTCTGGTTTATTTACAGAGGACTCTGTCAGCTGTCACCAGCAGCTGGTTGGGGGGATGGTCTACAAGCCGGATTTTAAGTTGATTTCCACCACCCTCTTCCCTCTAAACACCTAGTCTAGACCTTGCTGGGGTTCTGCCAGGACCTGCATTCTGGGCTCCAGATTCATCCATTCTATTTCATTCATCAGCAAGCTGCCAGTTGCTTTGTCTTTTGTCTATACTGTTGTCCTTTCTCATCTCTGTAACAGACATTCTTTCATATTTCTTACTAGTCATTTTAATTGGGAGAGCGAGAAGGCTGTGCACTCAATTCTGTTCCTGAATTAGAAACCTATGAAGTTTTTGTTTTAAGGATTAGGTAGAAGTCTTTGTATCTGACCTAAGTTAGTTTTATTACCCCTCTAAGCAAAAATTGCTAGAGTTCTAAAAAAGAGCAGAAATAAGGGCACTTATCACCGTTCGCCTTGGTATTTGAGAACAGTCAAACTTAAGGGGACAAGGGCCCCAATGCTGAAGTACGTGGTTCTATGAGAATCTGTAGCTGGGGGTTCTGGCGAAGGGTGAGCTGGAAAAGTTTCTCAGGGGAATTTCTGACAAGATCTGAAAAATAAAAGTGGATGGGAAGAACATTCTAGGAACAGGAGAGAATGGTGTTTTTAGATTACTCTGTATGAGTCCCTCCCATTCAAATTGCTTTTATTGAATTATACTTTTGGTTTATATAAAGGAACACTTTTAAGAAAACTGTATACTTAAAGACATAAATTAAGAACACTGTTCATTATAGTAAAGCCTTATTTATAATGGGACTCACCAGGAGCTTTGGCTTTTTACTGGCCTAATTATGAGATAGAGTAGTACAACTTCTAAAGCAGTTGGTTTGTTTTTAATCTTACAAACACCATGAATTACAACTAAGCAACCCAGTTTCTTGCTTTGCACTGCCATTAAGACAATTAAAACGAAGGACACAGCTTATCCACACCATATGCTTTGTATTAACTAGCTTCACTCTTGGCTCTATTTTACTTCTTCCCCTTGTGTTTCTTTTTTTTTTTTTTTTTTTTTTTTGTGGGTACCGGGGTCGACCTCAGGACCTCGCACGCCAGCAGGCGCCCGTGCCGCTGAGCGATATCACCGGCCCTTTTTTCGTATGTGGGTTCCGGGAGTCGAACTCAGGCCCTCGCGCTTGGCAGGCAGGCGCTGACACCGCTGAGCCATCTCACCGGCCCTCCCCTTGTGTTTCTTGTAAGACATTTTAAATTATTTTTCAAGCAGTGTAAAATAAAAATAAACTCTGGACTAGAGCTGCTACTTCTGGTTGTTTTTTTTTTTTTTTTTGCCGCCTATGTCTTCCCAATAGTACCAGGCACAGTGTGAGCACTTAAGTCTTAATAAATACATGTGAACTGACAAGATCATTCAGTATAGGTTTCTACATAACACTGATATGGAAATTATTTCCATTTGTAACCAAAAAAAATTACTTAAAAATCCAAGATTCGTCTTGGTTCATATTTTACTTATACTTTCTCAACACACTATTGAATTACGAGAATTTCTTTAATATAAAAGAAAACTAAGCCAAGATTTGCAAAGTATAATTAAAACTTAAACATGACATTACCACAAGTCTTTGTATTTGAAAGTGACTGTGTAAGCTCTCACATATATCCTCCAATGATAAGAGCACAAGAAAATGATTGTATCATCGAACCATTGCTGTTTTCTCCCCAAAGGTGGTTTTCCAAAAAGAGAAAACTCAGGTTGCATTTAATCTAATTAATTTTTTTAAGGCTAACATGAAAATTTGATTTCGTATTAGAAGAAAATAAAACACCAGATCATGTATGAGGATCTTTGACTCCAGGTTCAACTCCCAGCACCACAAAAAAAAAAAAAGGTTGAGGAACTATGTAGTATATTATCAGGCATTGTGATAGATCCTAGACAAACATACATGGGTAATATAGCTTTGCCTATTAAAAAAAACTTTAAAAGTTTGATAATGAAATGATTAAAAAGCAATGTCCTTAATGGTAATGGAAATATCCATTAAGCAAGCAGTACTATATAATAACTAATTTCTTAAAGTGCACCCAAGAAGTCATGCCTTCCAGAATTTATGCTGTTACACAGATTTGTTCCCTAAGGAATCTGAGCTGGCTGAGTGTGACCCCCTTTGACCAACAGAATGTGGTGCTGCCACACTGCCAGTCTGGGGCCTACACCTTAATGAGGCCTGGCAGCTCCTGCTTGTGTTCTCTCAAGGGAACCACTGGCCAAGGGATCAAGCTACTCTGCTTAAGAGACAGCTGGAGAAGGCCCATGCAGAGGATCTGAGACTACACAGAAAGAGGAAAACACTCAGCCACACTGGATCTGAGTCTAACCTCCAGATAACTCCAGCCCCAGATGATACCTGGTACAGCTGCATGAGAAACCAGAAAGAGGCTACACAACCACGGAGGTGATCCCAGTAACCCACACAACTGTGAAAGACAGATAATAAAGCCCTTGTTTAAGCCACTAGGTGTTAGAGTGCCTTGTTTTATGGCAAAAGATAACCAAAACATGCTGGGAGAGATTAGATGAGCCAGTGCACAATTCTGCCTGTGGGTAGAATTAAGCGATGCTGTATAAAAGAGGTAAAGCCTGAAGGTACCTGAAAAGTACTAATAACCTGTGTAAATTTTCTAGGCAGAAAGACAGTAATAGAAGTGAGGAGGCCTTGAAGGCAGCCATTTAAACAAGGCCATCAGGATTGAGGCCATCAGGATTGGAGCCAGAGTGGATGGGAGAGGAGGCAAGAAACAGAGATCAAATCACAAAGCTCTCCTGCACCTGTAATGTGTTTAAACTTTATCCTGTAGGCAAAAAGAAGCCATTAAAAGATTCAGGGAAACCATGAGTATGTGAGTAACTATTAATAGCATGAATGGAGAGTCTACAGACAAAATCTGGCTGAAGAAAGGCAGGAAAGAAAAAAAAAAAAAAAAAAAAGGAGAGTAGAATCCTTGGGAATGGTCCAAAAGAATGAGCAATCTGTAGAACAGAGTGGAACCAAACTAAAACTTGAAGCCAAGCTTGTAAGTCACTTTCCCAGCTGACCACAGTGTCATGAACAAGAATACATTAGTGTGTCTTTAAACCCTGAGTTTCTTTATTTATAGCATTATTATGATAAAAGCTGCCTGATAAGGGGATACTATTGTGTGCCTGCCTTAAAAAACTGTTCCAGAATTTAAATGAGTTTACACAAAGTGCTCAGGAACAGTAAATGGCACACAGTGAGCATTCATTAAACAAAGACCTTTTTATTAATGACATGTCCATCTGCATGGGTACTGGACATTCTTTTGTGAAAGTCCAGGTGGATACGAGGATCTGGAGGGGAATAGAGTCCTGGGCACGGAATGGGAGCATGTAATGCCATGCATTGGTGAAGAACAGACGCAGCAGCAGAGGACACCATGCTAAGAAATAGTTTCCCCATGGCTCCTTCCAGCCACGCCTCATTTTTCTGCTCCCCTCTGCAACAAAACTCCTAAGAGCATTGTTCATACTAGCTGTCTCCAATTCCTTATTTCCTGTTTTCGCCCCAATTTACATCAGCTGAAATTATTCTTGATAGTTATCAACAGCTTGCATCTCATCAAAACTAATAATCAACTCAATGTCATTTTACCCAAATCTCAACAGCATTTAACACAGCTGCCCACTTTCCATGGTTGACATCATTTTCCAATCCCTCTTTCTTGAAATATTTCCTTTGGCTTGATCTTGAGGATGCCATACTCCTTGCTTTCTCTCCTAACTGCACTGACAGATGCTCCATGCATTTCCTGCTCCTCCTCCTCAGCTACATCTCTACACAATGGAAGACCGAAGGGTCATCCTTGCACCTCTTCACGATGTATCCCCTCTTCTCAAGGTAATCTCATCTGGCCTCATTGTTTACATATCATTCATCTTAACTTTCAAATTTACATTCTACCAGAAGATCTTTCCTAAACCCCAGATTCGCACCTGTCTATGTCCCTACTTCAGTGTCTTGGAAGCCCTCTTTTTTTTTTTTTTTTTTGTGGGTACCGGGGGGTCGACCTCAGGACCTCGCGCGCCAGCAGGCGCCCGTGCCGCTGAGCGATATCACCGGCCCCTTTTTCGTATGTGGGTTCTGGGAGTCGAATTCAGGCCTTCGTGCTTGCCGGGCAGGCGCTTAAGCCGCTGAGCCATCTCACCGGCCCCCTTGGAAGTCCTCTTTATTCCTCCTTTAAAATATATCCAAAATCTGGGGCCGGTGAGATGGCTCAGCGGCGTAAGCGCCTGCCTTGCAAGCGCGAGGGCCCGAGTTCGACTCCCAGAACCCACATACGAAAAAGGGGCCGGTGATATCGCTCAGTGGCACGGGCGCCTGCTGGCGTGCGAGGTCCTGAGGTCGACCCCCAGGTACCCACAAAAAAAAAAAAAAATCCAAAATTTGACCACTTTTTACCACATCCTTTGCTACCTCCCTGTACAACTCACCATCATCTCTTGCCTGGACTAGTGGGAAAAGCTTCTTAATTCATCACCCTGCTTCCTATTTTCCTCCCACTGCAGTCTAATCTCCAAACAGCTGCCAGAATCACTTATATAAAATATAAATCGGATCACAGCGCTCCCCTCTTCATAGCCCTCCACAGGATTTCCCTCGCATACCAGATAAAGCTCAAAGCCCTGCCTGGCCTCTTTTTGATCTTATCTCTGCTTAAATCACACCTGGCTAACTCTTGCAGTTGCTCCATTAGGAGAAACTTATGGCCTAAAACATGCTTTAGGATGCGTCTTCCCTCATGGCTTGATCATTTTTCTTCAAAACATTCATCACTACTTGACATTATATTATACCCAACTTTCACCTTACTAGAGTATGCCTTACGGCTGAGACTTTTTCTTGTTTGCTCCTGAATCCCAAACACCAAAAACAGAGACTGGCACATAGGATTTGTCAAACGAACAACTGAAGAGCATCATTAAAAGGTTTGTTTCTCAAACCTAAGTTCAAAAGCCACTAAGTAATATTTACTAATTCTAGTTGTAAACACAATAAAAGTATGCCCCAGCTACTCTGCTCCTCCAACTCAGCAAGTAATCCATGAAACATCTTTTTGTCCCACAATATTAAGTAAGTACAGCATTTATATTTCACAGCCAGCCAATCTCTAAGTTTAAAAATCAGTCTGAATATCAATTTCAGAATAGAACAATGACCAGAATGTGAAGGGGGATGAGCACCATGAAAATATAATACACTAAAATTTGAAAATGAGAAATCAAATTGCACTATGCTACATTTCAAGGACTATAGAATTAAGTTCTATTAAGGGGAAAGGATTAGCCTTAGTGAAAATACGAAATACGTATTTTTCCTCTCATTCTATCTAGCAATCTCAGTATTTTTTCAAAGAGAAAGACACCTAGCAGTATTTTTATATCAGTGGTTCTCAGATGTAGCCAATGTATTACTCCAAGAAAGTATTAAAAAATGTTCTCAAGGTCTCCTCCAAACTTGATACTGTAATGAGACGGGACCTACACACTTAACGAGTACCCCTGTAAATTACAACGGCACTGGCCCACAGATCATTTCTAATCTTGAAAATTTGAGGAGCTAAACCCAATCCTCCTAGTCAACCTCCAACTAAAAACCAAAATGACCTGTTTCCTAGCTTCTGAGTTGCTTTTCCTCCTTATAAATTCAACTGAATTGAATTACAGAAAATATGGGGCACACAAAGAGGAAAGAAGCAGAAACAGGCCCCATCATCTTACCACACTAACATCCCTTGGCTCAGCATTCTGCTGTTTTCCTCTCCCCTTGTCTCTACACATACAATGCTCGCAGCTGGAGTCATGGTGCACATAATTCACATGCTATTTGCCAGAAACATTTTCCATATCATTACCTGGTCTTCATTTAAGTATCATATTTAGTGACAGCATTATTTTCTATCAAGTGGACCTACTATTTCTCTCATCCTTTCCTACATACGTAGCTGCCTTCTTCTTCATAAATATAAATAATGCTGCCGTAAATGTTTTGGTACAGAACTTTTTTTCTCAATAGTAGATTGTTTCCTAAGTGTGGGGAAAAAATCCAAAGCACCAAACTATTTTCCAAAAGGGAAAATCTTTGTCAGAAAATGCCCCCCAGATGTTATCTTCAAAACTCTTTGGTGGGTTAGCAGAAGGGGAAAAATACCTCACTGTTCTAATTTCCACTTCCTTATTCACTAATGAAGTTAAACATTCTTTGCATTTTCTTCTTTCCTAATTACGTACCCTGTGGGTCCTCGGCATTTATTTCCACTTGTGTGAACTCTGTACTTAACTTCCTCCTGCTCTTCCTAACTGAGGTGTGAGCCTGTGGACTATCTGTTCTGTCCCACTGACCTGCCTGCTTTTGCTTCACGATTACTCAAGACTGCTACTCTGAAAACAACTTTCTCCTCGGGCGGCCAAACCATCGCGGTACAACGAAACGCGCAAGGTCCCCAGGGAGTTGGCAGTTCACCCAGGCGTAACGACTGGACTGTAAGGGTCAGGAGTGCCACACTGCTGCTCCCTTCCGCTCCCGCCGGCGCGATGCCCATCAGCTATCCCCAGTCAGCCAAGACGCGAACTCCACTGCCCGCGGCCGCAGCTCCGAGCCCCCGGACCGCGCGCCCCAGCGGCAGGCCGAGCCACCCGCCCCGTCGGGCCGCCGCCTGCCGGGTCCCGCCCCGCGGACGCCCGGGCTCTCCCCGCGGCGCGGCCCGGGTCCCCACCTGAGCAGCGCCAGGAAGGCGGCGGGCTCCACGTCGGGCAGCTCGATCTCGGCCGACGTGGTGGCCATACCGCCGTTGAACATGGCGTCGAAGACGGCGCTGCCGGCCGCCAGCACGAAACGGTGCGCGGGGATGCGCTGCGGGCCGCCCGCCGCCCCGCGACCCTTGCCCAGCACGAAGCGCACGTCGCTCAGCAGCTCGGAGTTGAAGAGGAAGGCGAAGCGCTCCTTCAGCGACGCCTTGGTCGCCTGCCAGTTGTACAGTGGCTCGCGCTGCAGGGGCGGCGGCGGCGGCGGCGACACGGGCGGCCCGGGCTCCACCTCGCTCCCCGGCGCCGGCTCACCTGCCGCGGCCGGCCCGAGAGGGGAGGCCATCGTTGCACTGCGGGCTACGGCCTACGCCGCGCGCTCCCGCCGGCCCGCCCGCCCACGCGCAGGCCGCAGCGGCGCCGCCTCCCGCCTTCCGGGAGGGCGCTTCGGAGCAGGCGCTTCCGGCGTCCGCGCGCACCCGCGGCGCTTCCTTCCCGCGGACCGCGCGCCCGAGGCCCCTCCCTGCCTGCGCGCCCCCGCGTCCTTCCGCCTCCGGGAGGCAGGCGCGTCCCCGCCAGGCAGCTCTGCTGAGGCGCACAGCCGACTAAAGCGGCTTAGGAGCGGCGCGGCGCCGCTGAGAAGGCCGGAATTTAGAGAGCTTGGAACTCATATTTTGCGGGTGTGGTGGCACACGTCTAGAATCTTAGCACTCCTGGAGGCTGAGGCGGGAGGATCTCTAAATTCGAGCCCAGTCTGGACAACTTGGCGATATGGCGAGACCCTGTCTTAAAAAAAAAAGAGGGTGGAGATGTACCTTGGTGCAAAAGCCCTGGGCTTACTCCCAAGTACCACAAAAACAAAAACCGTCCTTGACATCATCAGGGTGATCCTTTTGAACAGCGGTGTCATCCAGAGTCTAAATTTTTTCTTTTACAATGTTGTCAAGAAAAAATTAAAATTATGAGGCACGCTGAGAGAGAAAACAACAGATTTCTTCTATCAGATAAAGACTTAAAAATAACTGTGATTTACACGATGAGGAAAATAGAAGATGAAGACGTTGACCAGAGAACTGCAATCTGTGAAAAAAGGGTCAAATGGAGATTCTGAGTACTAAAAAATTAATGGCGAAATAATTTGTGTTTTAGCAAATTGGACACAGCAGTACAGAGCATTAATGTAGGAAGACAAGTCTGTAGATGTCCAAACTGAAACACAGAAAAAAAGGGTAGAAAACACAGCTAAGAACAAATGACTTACTCGTGAGTCAACATTAATTAATCCATTTTGGATTAATCTATGTATAATGAAATCATAGCAAGAAAATAGAGAATGAGACGGAACGGCATTTGAAGAATCAACTGGCCGGAAATATTCCCAAACTGTTGACATACACCAAACTACACGTTTAAGGAGTTGCTACAAATCCCAAGACCAAATAAGTGAAAACAAAGCAAAAAATTGCCAAGGATACATCAAAATGCCCTTCAGAAAGGTTGAGGATGTAGCTCAGTGGTAAAGTGTTTTCTGAGCATGCATGAAGCCCTGGATGCAGTCCTAGCACTGCTGAGGGGGAAAATGAGATCAAAATTAGACAAAAACAGTACAGAAAAGGAAAACTACAGTCAAATGTTCCTGGTTAATATAAATGCAAAATTTCTTGACAAAATGTTAGCAAACTATATCCAGCAACATGGCAAAAGTATTATACACCATGATCAAGAGGGATTTAATCCCAGGAATACAGTTTAACATCTGAAACCAATCAATGAAATGCACTATCATGTAAATAGAATAGAGGACAAAAGCTATATAATTATCTCAGTGTATTCAGAAGAAACATTTAACAAAATCCAACATTCTTTCATTAAAAAATACTCAAACTAGGAACAGAAGAGAACTGTCTTACCCTGATAAAGGGCATAAGAACGATTCATAGTTAATCTTATAATTAATGGAAAAAGACTGAATATTTTCTCCCTAAAATCAGGAATAAGACAAGAATGTCAGGGCCGGTGAGACGGCTCAGCGGCTTAAGCGCCTGCCTTGCAAGCGTGAAGGCCCGAGTTTGACTCCCGGAACCCACATACGAAAAAGGGGCCGGTGATATCGCTCAGCGGCACGGGTGCCTGTTGGCGCGTGAGGTCCTGAGGTCGTCCCCCCGGTACCCACAAAAAAAAAAAAAAAAAAAAAAAAAAAAAGACAAGAATGTCAGCCCTCATGGCCTGTATTCAACATTGTACTGGAGGGTCCAGCCAGTAAATAAGGCAAGAAAAAGAAATAGAAGGTATCTAGATTGGAAAGAAAGAAGTAAAACTATGTAAATTTGCAGAATATATAATACATGTACACATACGTGTACACATACACAAAAACTACCAGAAGAAATAAGGTTTAAAGATTGTAAGATATAAGATCAATATACAAAAATCTGTTGCATTTCTATATGCTAGTAAGGAATAATCCAAAAGCTGCTGCTTGCTTCACTGCCTTCTGCTTGCCCTACCATGCCACAGACTGTTTCTCCTCTGTGATGCCCCTCTGCCTCTCCCTTTTATTCTTTCCAGGCTACCCACTTTTTGGGTGGTGCCATCCACATGCAACGTAGGCCTTCCCGTTATCCACACACAGAACTATGCTGAACTAACAAGTGGACTAATTTAGTAATTATGCACCCTTAATCCCAACATCACACCCTTAATCCCAGCATCATACAGCCTAGATCTAGCCACCTCCAAAAGCCCCACCTATGAGTGCATAAGGCTTTGTGGAGACATCTAGATATAAGCTATAACTAGAAGACACACCGTATTCATGAATTGGAAGACTTAATAGTGGGATGGTGATGCTGTCTAAGTTATCTACAGATACAACATAAACTTTATCAGAATCCCAGCTGGCCTTTTGCAGAAACTGATAAGCTAATCCTAAAATTTGTATGAAAATGCGAAGGACCCTCAATAGCCAAAATAATCTTGAAAAAGAAGAACCAAGTTCTTGGGGCTGGAGAATATAACTCAGCGGCACAGCACCTGCCTGGCAAATGTGAGGTCCTGAGTTCAATTCCCAGTACCCCTCCAAAAAAAGAAGAACGAACTTCTCTTGCTGATTTCAAAATTTACTACTAAGCTACAGTAATCAAGACAGTATGTACTGGTATAATGACAGTATTAGTCATATCTCTGCTACTGTAACAAAATAACCTAGGATGATAAATTTATAAAGAGGAAAGGTTGATTTTGGCTCACAGTTTGGATGTTTAAGCCTGTAACTAATTGGGCCCATTGGCTTGAGCCTGTGACAAGGCAACACATCGTGGCTGCTTGCTCAGAACAAACACATTTGCCACATGACTAGGAGGAAAAGAAGAAAAGACCAGGGTCCCAAAATCGCCTTTGAGGGTGTGTCCCCAGTGACCTAAAACCTTTCCATAAACTCAACCTTCTAAAGGCTCCACCACCTCATAATAGCGCCAGGACAAAGCCTGTAACACATGAGCCTTTGGGACACATTGCCAGTTCTAAACTATAACTGATAGACATATAGATCAATGCAAAGGAATTGAGAGCACATCAATAAATGCAGGCATCTATAGGCAATTGATTTTCAACAGGGGTGCAAGACCATTCAATGGGAGAAAGAATAGTTTTCTCAACAAATGGTACTGAGACAATTGGGTAGTCTCATGCAGAAGAATGAAGGTGGACCCCTTCCTCACACCATATACAAAAATTTATTCGAAGTGGATCATAGCCCTAACTGTAAAAGCTAAAATCATAAAACAAATACATTTACATTTGAATATAATTTATTATAAAATACAAATGGTATCATACTGCCCATAGTGTTCTAAAACTTGTTTTCCCACTTAATAAATTGTGAAAATTGTTCTATGCCAAGAAGTTCTGGAGTGAAATGCTTTCGCATCAAAGATTAGAGGCTAAATAAGCTATTGTGAACTTAGATGAAGTTCCAGGTCACATTCTGAAGTTACCTTAACTGTAATGTCAAAACTGGTAGCTCACAGAAAACAAACCATCAACCAGTCTAACAATGTATATGAATATATATGAAAATCTCAAAATAATAGCAGGTAAAATTTAGCACCAATTAAAGGTGTAGTTAACTACAACTAAGTGAAATTTATTAATTTAAATGTAGTTTGGGCCGGTGAGATAGCTCAGTGGCATAAGCGCCTACCTGGCAAGCGCGAGGTCCTGTGTTCAACTCCCAGTACCCACATACGAAAAAAGGGCCGGTGATATCGCTCAGCAGCACGGGCGCCTGCTGGCGCACAAAGTCCTGAGTTTGACCCCTGGTACCCACAAAAAAAAAAAAAAAATTTTAAAGGTAGTTCAATAAAAAGAAATGATACTGGCAATTATAACCTCAAATATAGATAGCTTGACTCAGGTACCAAAAAGACATTTCCATATATTCTTTAACAAAACAGTTATTCTCTTGAGCATTTAGCCTATTCAAATATATTCACATAATAGATGGGTATAGTGGTGCATGCCTGTAATCCCAGCACTCAGGGAGGCTGAGGCAGGAGGATCCTAAGTTTGAATCCATCCTGGGCAACTTAGCAACTTAGGGAGATCCTGCCTCAAAAAATAAAAAAGATCTGGTAGCTCTGGGTTTAATTCCCAGCACCCCCCAATATATATTCATTTTTGTGAAACTACTAAGTATATGAATATCTCTCCAGCTTCAGTTGTGATAATAAAATATGAGAGTATCCATTAGGAGAGACTTGGTTAAATTATGGTATATTCATATAATGGAACATTATACAGCCATTAAAAGAACTGAGTAGCATTTTATGTATTAGTATGGAAAGATCTTCAAGTTATATAGTTCAGTGAAAAGGGAAGATTATAAAAACAAATTAAAATGAGCTATAAACTCATATCATACAAAATGTAATAGAGCATTTTAGTTTAGAAACTGTCTGGTTCAATACTTTCTAACTATGTGAGAAAGTATAGCTTTGTCCTTGCTTTATTTTTCTTCTCTGTACATTTATTATTTTGCAATATAAATAGAACTACCATAGAGTCAGGAGTGGATCCAGGTTTTATGGGTCTGAAGCCTCTATGATGGAGGAGGCATATTTATGAAAAAGAATGCAAAATTAGAAAATAGGGGTGCACAGTCTTTTTTTACACAAATATTTCAGACTTTTTTTTTTTTTTTTTTGAGACAGAGTCTCACTGTGTAGTTCAGGGTGGCCTTGAACTCACTGTTTAGCCCAGGCTGGCCTCAAACTCGAGGCGACCCTCCTGCCTCAGCCCCCCGAGTGCAGAGATTATAGCCATTTGCCACCATGCCCAGCCTTTGTTGTTTTTTTTTTTTTTTTTCCAGACTTTCTTGAGTGTTGGAAACTATTAGAAAAATTAGAAGAGGATTTATGATGAAAAAATATCGTAACAAATCACACATTGTAAAAAAGCTGAAAAATACCACAAACAAAACAAATTCAGATAGCAAATTCATTATCTTTTTCACTATGTAACTGCCTGAACTTCTGTAATGCTTTCCCCTTGCAGTTTTGGTTTCCTACTTTGTTTCCTCATGTGCAAATGGCTTCGGAATATCATTTTCTAGAAACTGTATTTTCTTCTGGCATGATCAAAACATTTTTAGGGCCAGTGACATAGCTCAGGGGCATACGTGCCTGCCTGGCAAGCGTGAGGTCCTGAGTTCGACTCCCAGTACCCGCATATTAAAAAAAACAAAACAGAACATTGTTATTGGTTGTTAAAAAGAAGCTTCTTCAGCTTCATGGACTTCTTTTTTTTTTTGTGGGTACCGGGGGGTCGACCTCAGGACCTCGCGCGCCAGCAGGCGCCCGTGCCGCTGAGCGATATCACCGGCCCCTTTTTCGTATGTGGGATCCGGGAGTCAAACTCGGGCCCTTGCTCTTGCTGGGCAGGCACTTAAGCCGCTGAGCCATCTCACCAGCCCCTAGCTTCGTGGACTTCTTACTGGGAATATTGGGGACTGAACCCAGGGCCTTATGCATCCTGGGCAAATACTCTTCCTCTGAGCAACATCCCCAGCCCTTGGGAATATGCAAATTTCAAGGGCAGTTCTGAAATCTAGGACACCCTCTTGACATTTATTTTCTGTATGAGTTAGACCTAATGTTAGCAGTCCTGATGAATTTAATTTTGTGTGATTTTCTTTTCACAGAAAGTGTATGATTAGCCATAATTGTAATCACTGAATTATCAAGAACATTCCTGACAGTAGATTTATTTTTCACCGATTAATAAGAACCAAGTTCTCTGTTTATAAATGTCCACTTTGGTGGATTGGGCGACTTTTCCACAGGCTAGCTTCTGGTGCTCTATATCATTAACCTTGTTTTTGTCTACTACTCATGTGTTCTAGGGCTGGGTCCCAGAGGATCTATTTATATTATAATAAAAATGCTGGCCCTGTTTCTTCCTGTCATGATTCTAGCTAACTCAGGCCAGTAGGGGGTAGGAATATTCCTGGAAACTCTTGCTATAGCATCACTAGCACAAGAATTCCTCCGAAACCTAACTCAGTGTATCCCTGACTCAGCTTCTCCTTAATGCCAGAGGCCACGGTGATGGTAGGGAAATCATCACGGAAGACCTGTCAGAAGCAGCAGTTTTAACCACCTGCTTTAAAATATCTTACTTTGCAAATCATACATTGTGTGGAGATATTGCTAAGGCCCCTCGTAGGTCTTAGAGGAGGTTTGTGCAAGAGAAAATCCCTGAGCTTTAGCTTCATTAATTTCAAGGCAAATCTGCCTCAGCATAGTCGACGTGAAGAGACATCTTTTATAAAAGCCTGAAAACACAGTAAGTACTCAACAAATATTATCTACTATGTAGTACCAATATAGTAGACAGATAAATATAGCAGACTTGGAGGTCCCGTAAACAGACCCCGTTAGAGATACCTATAAAGATCCCGGATGAAGTACACTTCATATTAATGGGTAAAATATGGAATTCTTCAGAAAAAGTTTCTGAAATATTATTTAATTTATTTGAGTTAGATTATATATTCACTACCTATACACCTGAAAGAATAAAGCTATATATTTAAAAAGATGAGGAAGAGAAAGAAAAAAAACAACAAGGTCAAACTACAAAAGAACTAGAATAAAACTCAAGGGAAAATTATCTGTTTTGGGGCATGGTGGTACATCCCTGTAATCCCAGAACTCAGGAGGCTGAGGCAGGAGGATCTCTGCTAGTTCAAGGCCAGCCTGGCTACAAAGTAAATTCAAGTCCAGCCTGAACTGCATAGAAAAACCCTGTCTCAAAAAGACAAAAAAACAAAACAAAACAAAACAAAACAAAACAAAACAAAAACTCTGTTTTTGAGTAGGAATGCCTTTCTTAACATAACACCAAAGACGAAATCCACAAAATAAAAATACTGGCAGATTTGACTATATAAAACTTTTAACTTCTGTTCACCTAAAAATAAAGCATAATAAACTTTAAAAAGACTAACTGGGAAGTATAGTCTCATGATCTTTGACAAAGACATGGTATCTATAATACATAAAGAGGCTTTGCAAATCAGTAAGACAAATACTCACCCCACTCCTCTTTTAAATGGACAGAAGACACAAAGAGGGAATGCACAGAAGTATAACCTTTCTGAAGAGATACTAAAATATGTGTCGGTAAGGTATGGCGGCACACACCTGTAATCCCAGCACTTGGGAGGCTGAGGTAGGAGGATTGCTGAGAGTTGGAGGCCAGCCTAGGCTACATAGTGAGTTCAAGGCCAGTCTGGACTACAGAGCAAGACCCTGTCTCCCCCCACCAAAAAAAAAAGTGCATCCACAGTTTGAGTCCTATATGTCTTTTGTCCAAGCAAGTCTACCTGTGGTAATTTATCCTTAAGAAATAAGAGCTGGGTGTAAAATTAAAACAAAAGTACAGTAATAATTTTAAGATGGAATTGACCTAAATAGAGAATTGATTAAATTATGGTACAATCAATCACATGACAGAGTGGTAAATATCTGTTGAGAAGAGATTTATTGATGTGTAAGTTTCTTAGCCCCTAATGTACCATTTTGTCCATGGACTCAGAGCACATTATTTTGTTTTTAATGCCGAGACCAGTTACTATCCTGTTACTAAATAATTGCAGGGTGATGGGATTATGGGTGATATAACCCCTTTGTTTTTGGTTTTTGGTTTTTTTAGACAGGGTCCCACTGTGTAGTTCAGACTGGCCTTGAACTCACTATGTAGCCCAGGCTGGCCTCAAATTTAAGGTGATCTTCTTGCCTCAGCCTCTCCAGTGCTGGGATTACAGGTGTGACATACCATGCCGGGCACATTCTTCTTTTTTAATTTGAGGGAAAGAAAAAGGTTGTTTTGTTTTGTTTTGTTTTGTTTTGTTTTGTTGTTTTTTAAGTAAAAATACTGTGAAATGAGACTACATAAACATTTTGAATTAGTTACCTGTCTTATAAGATGCCCTTCACTTCCCTGACTTCCTCTGAAATGCTGTTAGCTCTCACCTTTCATTTGACTAGATGCAATTTAATTTGGTTCAACATTCATTGCAAGGCACTAGGGATGAGATTACAAAAATGATGAAAATAAAAGCTGGGCATGGTGCACACCTGTAACCTCAGCACTCCGGGAGACTAAGGTGGGAGGACTCCACGTTCAAGTCCACCCTGGGCAATTTAGTAAGATATTATTTTAAAACTTTAAAAAAAATTTTTTTTAAAGGGTAAGGCGGCCGGGGGGGGGTGTGTGTGTGCATGCCTGTAATACTAGCACTTGGGAGACTGAGGCAGGAGGATCACTGCAAGTTCAAGGCCAGCCTGGGTTACAAAGTGAGTTCAAGGCCAGCCTGAACTGCATAGCAAAACCCTGTCTCAAAAAAACAAAAATAAATTAATTAATTAAAATTAAAATTTAAAATTTAAAAAAAAATAAAGAGACAAGGATGTAACTCAGTAGAAAGGCCCTGAGTTCAGTCCCTCATAACACAAAAAAACAAAAAAATAAAAATAAAAACCTGACTAGAGAATATACTACTTACACCAGAGAAGCTTATAATTTAGCAAGAAGGAGAATCCCGCTGGGGCCCGCTCAGCTAGAAATAATTTTCTTGCCTATGTGCTAGATTTCTTTAAAAATATAACAGCTATTTGCCATACCCTAGAATAAATTCAGCTTTTTTATGGAGCTCTTCTTTCTTTGTCACTGCTTTCTGGAATCTAGTCTAGGAAAGGAATATATGTCACCATGTGTGGTACTTTAAAATTAGAACAAATGTGTGGACTTATAAGAAAAAGACCTACTGGCAAGGAAAAAAAATTAGTAAAACTTTAGAAATGGCAGTCATGAGAAAGATGGAGGAAGAGACCTATTTTGGAAAATAATTTAATGCCAAAGAAGAGAAGACATTTTAAAAGCCTTTATGATTTGTATATTCTCAGGGAGTACATGGCAAGGTAGCTGCTATTGGATGACCCTCTCTTTGCAAGCGTGAGTATTGTGGGTATAAATAGAAGCTAAAGGCAGAAAGACTCCATGCCCTGCAGAGACCGGAGACCAAGAAGCACGCAGAATGACATGGTCCGCCCTAAGGCTACAGCTCTACCCAGCCCCACCCTGAACTCCAGGCAAGTGGAGCAGGTAGCTGGGCAGGGAGTCTGCACTGAACGCCACTGTGCTAACCCAAGGCATGGCAGAGTCTTTTTTCCGAGATCTCTGGGCCTCTAGGGTCATATTCTCCCCATACATAACCTCTTTCCAGCTGAGAAGTGACACTTTTCAGAAACATGTGGTTGACTTAAGCCCTGCAAACCAACATGCCTCCCTTTCCAGGGACAAGAGTTTCTGAAAGCTGGGACCCTATAAAAACCTCATGGACTTCCTAAATCTGCCGTGTGTGTGTGTGTGTGTGTGTGTGTGTGTGTGTGTGTGTGTGTGTGTGTGTGACTGGGAGTTGCATCTGGGCCTTTGCACTTTTTTTTAAATTCTGAGACAGAGTGGCTAAGTTGCTAAGTTGCCCAGGCTGGGCTTGAACTTGCCATCCTCCTGCCTCAGCCTCCCAGAGTGCTGGGGTTCCAGGTGTGCTCCATCTTCTGAATCTGTTATCTTATATCATAATTTGTCCTCCTTTTTTCTGACCCTATAAAAGCATGCATTTTCTTGGCCCAGTATAACTGAACTAAATGTTAGATTCTTTAAGTAACAAAAGTATGTCCAGGGGGTTGCATGTGGAGGGGAGACAGATTCGTTAATTAAATAAGTAGAAGTCAGGGCACTCTGAGCACCTCATTTAGATGCCATAATAACCCAGGTGCTTAAGTGGCCAGATTACTGTTTCTAGTCATCGATTTTTTCCTCCTTTATTCTCTTTCTTCCTCCTCTCTTTCCTTCTCCTCCCCTCCTTCCTCCCATTAAGTCATCATGTACTTTTAACAATTTCTCCTTTACAAATTCCATTTCTAATTCACTCTGGTCTCACCTGACAGGAGAGGAGACAGAAGAGCAAACTGCAAGATCACACACTGTGAGCTAGGTGTGATGGCACACGCCTGTAATCCCAGCACTCAGGTGGCTGAGGCAGGAGGATCACTGCGAGTTTGAGGTCAAACTGGGCTACATGGTGAGTTCAAGGTCAACCTAGGCTACCCAGGGAGACATTGTCTCAAAAAACAAAAACAAAAACAAATAAAAGATCACACACTGTGGAGGGACATGGTTTAGGATTAAATTCTGGCTCTATCCCTTATTGGTTTGTGTGACTTTGCTTGGCCTCTATGCCTCGAAGTGTGACTGTAAAATGCATTTAGAAAATCTGCTGTATAGAGTTGTTATGAAGATTAAATAAGATAACATCTCGATTCCTGGTACCAAAAAAAAAAAAAAAAAAAAAAGATAACATCATAAAGGCCTTAGGACAGGGCCTGGCACAACGAAGAGCTTTATCCAGGTGTTTTAAAACAACACATATCCAGTTGTTTTAAAATACAAATGTCTTTGAGCAAATTAGGAGTAAGGACCTTGGATTGGTGAATTTTCTAAGATCCTGAAGACCTGAAAATGTCTTGTTTTTTTGTTCTAGGGATGTCAGCTTTGTTGAGAAAACAGCCCTTCTCGGTGAACTTCTCCCTGCCCCATCCTGCACAGAGCCTCACCCTCATTCCTAGGTAGCGGGCTTTGGCTGGCTCCTCTGGGGAAGGAAAGGTGACTTCAATTTATACTCATAAAAGTTCTCTGCTCCTTCTGGTAACTGCAAAGTCTCTGCAATTCAAGAAGACCAGTGTGTTCATCTCTGACTTAAATTTGTTTTGTTTTGTTTTTATTTGTAGCCCCGGCTACCCTTGAACTTGCTATCCTTCTGCCTCAGCCTCTGGAGTAGCTGGGATTACAGGTAGGTACCACTGTGCATGGCACTGATTGAAATGTTTTTGGTTTTACTTTTTGTTTTGTTTTTTTGAGACAGGGGTCTCACTATATAGCCCAGGCTGGCCTCGAACTCACAGTAATCCTCCTGCCTCAGCCTCCTAAGTGCTGGGATTACAGGCGTGTGCCACCATGCTTGGCTTGTTTTTACTTTTTATTGTAGAAAATTTCATGCTTATACAAAAATGGGAGGATTCCCTGACTTAATAAAGGCTGTTTCTAGATCTGTTTTCCCCCTTAGCTTTTGTTAAACCTTTAGCTGTTGAGTGTTGGCAGTCAGGACACTTTGAGGTTTCTGAGGCCTGGAGTCTGATGCTTCATGTACTGTCTTTTCCCTCTGTGTGATGATGCTGAGGGAGTCTAGGTTTGGGGTCTGACTTGGTCATTTACTGATTATAATTTTATTCATTTTCTCTAAGCCTATTTCATCATTATTTATTTATTTATTTATTTATTTTTGGGTCAGGATTTCGCTATGAAGTTCAGGCTGGCCTTGAACTCACTGTGTAGCCTAAATTGGCCTTGAACTCACACCAATCTTCCTGCCTCAGCCTCCCAAGTGCTGGGATTACAGGCATGCACCACCACATCTGGGTCATCATTTTTTAAATGAAGACAATAATATTCTCCTTTTTAGATAATTGTGTAGGTTAACTCAGTTCATACTGTATTTCAAGTCCAGGACACATTGGTTATAAGATGCACCAATATTTCATATACCACTAAGAAATAAAAAAGAATTCCAATTAAACTAACACATAATACTTTTTAAAAGTCACCTAAGATTTTAATTTTGTATTTATTGAAAAGATTATCCCATATTTATTTAGAACTATATTTGTATCTTCTATCACTCTTACAGAATTTCATTAGTATTTTCTATTTGCCTAAACCTGTATAATTTTATTTTTTTTCCTCCATTGAATCACACTTATCAATTGTAAGATGCATTTGGATTTGGGAGGGTTTTTTTTTTTTTTTCTTTTTTGTTTTTTTGGTACCAGGAATTGAACTCAGGACCTTGTGCTTGCCAGGCAGGTGCTGTGCTGCTGAGCTATATCCCCGGCCGGGGAGATGTTAAAATGGGAACAAATACACATTTAGAATTGATGAAATACACTATATGCAAACCAAACTACTTACAATAGGAGTAAAATGATTTTTCTCCTATTTTCTCCTTTCTATATGCTTTCCTTTGTAGAGTTCTCTTATGTTCAGAATATTTCTCTAGTTAAACTGCTTTGCTTATTGATTTTCAACCACGTGAATTTGATTTCCACTTCCTCTAATGATGACTTTAGGTAATCTTGTGGATTTTTCTATAAGAAAAATTTAAAATCTTGGCCTATTGTTCATGTATATTTGTTCTCTTTTATCGCTTTTATAAATGGTGAGCTGGACATGATACAAGAAATCCATTCCAAATCTAAATGTGAAAGGCATTTAAAAAATCCTATTGGAGTAGGCAAAAACTTCCTAAAAAGGAAATAAAAGCTTTAACCATAAAAGAAGAATGGACACATTACACTGTATTAAAATTAAGAACCCAGCTGGACGTGGTGGCTCACACCTGTAATCCCAGCACTTGGGAGGCTGAGGTGGGAGGATCACCATGAGTTCCAGGCTAGCCTGGGGTACATAATGAATTCAAGGCCAGCCTGAACTACATAGTGAGACCCTGTCTCAAAACCAAAAAAAAAAAAAAATTTTTTTTTAAATTTAATTTAATTTAAAAATTAAAAAAAAGAAAAAGAACCACAGCTGGATGTGATGGCACATGCAAATTAAGAGAAGGAAAAGGGGGCCGGTGAGATAGCTCAGTGGCGTAAGTGCCTGCCTGGCAAGTGCGAGGTCCTGAGTTTGACTCTCGGTACCCACATAAAGGAAGAAAAGGGCCAGTGATATTGCTCAGCAGCACAAGTGCCTGCTGGCAAGTGCGAGGTCCTGAGTTTGACTCTCGATACCCACATGAAAAAAAAAAGAGAGAGAGAAAGAAGGAAAAGGAAAGCCACAGACCAGGAAAAAATATTTGTAATACATAGATGGGACAAAGGAGTAGGGACCAGAATGAGAAAACTGATAGAAGAAAAGGCCAGATAGTGCATGTTTATAATCCCAGAACTCTGGGAGATGGAAGCAGGAAAATTAAAAGTTGGATTCCAGCCTGGGCAAATTAAGGATACCCTGTCTCAAAATAAAACATTTGAAAAGGGTGGGGATGTAGCTCAGTGCAGAGGCCCTGATTTCAAACCCTAGTACTGGGGCGAAAACAGAAAGGAAGCCAACACTGTAGAAAATGGACAAGAGACTTGAAGAGGCACTTTGTGAAAGAGGTTGTACAAATGGGCAAGAAACATGCAAAAAAATGTTCAACATAATAAGTCACCAGGAAAATGCAAAATGAGATCAGGATGAGATACTACTACACCAGAACCACAATGACTAAAAAATTAAATGGCTGACAGTAACAAGTGTTGGCAGGGATGTGGATCAATAAGAATGTTCATACACTCCTAGTGGGAGTGTAAATTGATGACAGTGTTTCTTTTCACTAGTATAAACCCAGACCTATGTCCTCAAGACATTTTACTTGTTTATTTCTTTTTCTTTTTGTGGGTCCCGGGGGTTGACCTCAGGACCTTGCACGCCAGCAGATGCCTGTGCTGCTGAGCAATATCACTGGCACTTTTTTTGTATGTGGGTTCTGGGAGTCAAACTCAGGACCTCGCACTTGCCAGGCAGGTGCTTATGCCACTGAGCCATCTCACCAGCCCCACTTGTTTATTTCTTAAAGTTACATATTATAGTTTGATATTTACGTCTTTCATCCATTTTGAACTAATTTTTGTGTAAGATGTGAGGATTAGGCAAAGGTTCTTTTTTATTTATTTATTAGTAGTACATGTTTGCAATACATAATATTTATGTCCCTTGTGTGGAGTTGGTACATGTACACAACACACCTTAATTTCTGTCTTTTTTTTTTTTTTTTGGTGCCAGGAATTGAACTCACAACCTCGCACTTGCCAGGCGGGTACTGTGACCCTGAGTTATATCCGCAGCCCCTTAATTTCTCTTTTCACCCCCTATCCCTCCCCCCTCTCTCCCTCCCTCCATCTCTTGGTCCCCTTCCCCTTTGAGAAAGACCTATCTCCCTACTTCCTATCATCTATCCTTTATTTTGCTCTTTATTTATATTTTGGATTTCTCACATAAGAGAAACCACTTGATATTTAAACTTATGTGTCTGATTTATTTCACTTAACATTATGGTCTCAAGGTGCATCTATTTACCTACAAATGCTTCGAGTTTATCCTTCTGTATGGCAGAGAAGGACTCCATCATGTGTAAAGCCCACATTTTCTTTTTTTTTTTTTTTTTTTTTTAATTTTAAAGAGAAGAAAAAACAAAACAAATCAAAAGAAGAACAAATTTTCAAACAAACATAATAGGAGGGTAACAATGGTTAATACATTACGTATTACTATCTTTAAGTTAGTTATTCAGGACACCAGACATTAGCATTCAATTGTCCAAACATTATTGGCACAAACCTTACTCTTCAATGAACTAAGTAAAAATGGTAGTGTATCTATCTTAACCATCTTATATATATATATATACAATTTTTTTCCCTTTCCCTTCTTTCTTTTCCCTATTCCAGTCTCTCTTTCCTTTTGACCAGTTTCTTTTTGATTCACCATGTCTATTGTACATTTTGGATCTTATTTACTCTTTCAGTTTCTCATACCAGAGAGATAATACGATGCTTACACATGTGCTTCTGGTTTATTTCACTTATGAGTATTTTCTCGAGTTGCATCCATTTACCTATAAAAGTCTCCAGTTTATCCTTCTTTATGGCTGAATAGTACTCCATTGTATAAAAATACCACATCTTTCTTATCCATTCCTCAGTTGATGGGCATTTGGGTTGTTTCCAAGATCTGGCTATTACAAATTGTGCTGCTATAAACATGGGTGCACATATATCGCTGTGGTACGATGTTTTTAATTCTTCTGGGAAGATGCCCAGAAGGGGAATAGCTGGGTCAAATGGGACCTCCAACCCTAGTTTTCTGAGGAATCTCCACACTGACTTCCACAGTGGCTGTACCAGTCTACACTCCCACCAACAGTGAAGAAGGGTTCCTTTTTCCCCACAGCCCCTCCAGCATTTGTTATTAGTTGATTTCTTAATAGTAGCCATTCTTTCTGGGGTGAGATGGTATCTCAGTGTTGTTTTAATTTGCATCTCTCGAATGACTAGTGATGTTGCACATTTTTTTGTATATTTATTTGCCATTAGTATTTCTTCATCTGAGAAATGTGTATTCATCTCAGATGCCCATTTTTGGAGTGGGTCTTTAAATTTGGGAGGTCTGATTTTTTTGAGTTCTTTATATGTTCTCGATAGTAATCCTTTGTCTGAGGAACAGCTGGCAAACATTTTTTCCCACATTGTGGGTTGTCTCTTCACTCTGTTGGTGGTTTCTCTTGCTGTGCAAAAGCTTTTTATAAGATGAGATCCCAGTTATTGATTCTTTGGGATAGTTCCCGTGCGGTTGAGTTTTTATTCATAAAGTCTTTGCCTACACCAATGTCTCCAAGGGTTTTACCTATCCTACCTTCCAGCAGATTTAATGTTTCTGTTTTAATATTTAGATCTCTGATCCATTTTGAATTTAGTTTAGTGCATGGTGAAAGATATGGATCTAGTTTTAATCTTCGGCATGTGTAGAGCCAGTTTTTCCAGCACCATTTATTAAAGAGGCTATCTTTCTTCCAGCGAATGTGTTTGGCACCTTTGTCAAAGATAAGGTGGCTTAGTATGTCTGGGGTTGTTTCAGCATCTTCTAATCTGTTCCATTGATCTTCAGGTCTGTTTTTTTGCCAGTACCACACTGTTTTTATCACAGTAGCTTTATAGTATAATTTCAAGTCGGGGATAGTGATGCCCCCTGCCTTGCCTTTGTTGCCCAGAATTGCCTTTGCTATTCTAGGTCTCTTTTGATTCCAAATGAATTTTAGGATTGTTTTCTCTAATTCTGTGAGATATGCTGTTGGAATTTTGATTGGAATTGCATTAAATCTGTATAACAATTTTGGAAGTATGGCCATTTTCACTATATTGGTTCTTCCTATCCAGGAGCAAGGGATATCTTTCCATTTTCTGATATCCTCTTCAATCTCCTTTTTCAGAGTACTGTAGTTTTCAGTATAGAGGTCTTTTACATCCTTCGTGAGGTTGATTCCTAGGTATTTCATTTTTTTGGATGTTATTGTGAAAGGTATTGTTTCCCTAATTTCTCTTTCAGTAAGTTTGTTATTTGTGTACAGGAAGGCTATTGACTTTTGAGTATTGACTTTGTATCCAGCTACACTACTGAATTTGCTTATTAAATCTAGCAGTTTTTTAGTGGAGTTTTTGGGGTCTTCTGTGTAGAGTATCATGTCATCTGCAAATAATGATAATTTAACTTCTTCCTTTCCAATCATTATTCCTTTTATTTCTTTCTCTTGTCTAATCGCTCTGGCTAAAGTTTCCAGAACTATGTTGAATAAGAGTGGGGACAGTGGACATCCTTGTCTTGTTCCTGATTTTAGAGGGAAGGCTTTCAGTTTTTGGCCATTTAGTATAATATTGGCTGTTGGTTTGTCATAGATAGCTTTTACCAGATTGAGATAAAGACCCTCTATTCCAATTTTCTGTAGGGTTTTTATCATGAAAAGGTGCTGGACTTTGTCAAAAGCTTTTTCTGCATCTATTGAGATGATCATGTGATTTTTGTCTTTGGTTCTGTTAATATGCTGTATTACATTTATTGATTTACGTATGTTGAACCATCCCTGCATCCCAGGGATGAATCCAACTTGGTCATGGTGTATAATCTTCTTGATGATTTGTTGGATTCTGTTTGCCAGTATCTTATTAAGGATTTTTGCATCTATGTTCATTAGGGAGATTGGCCTGTAGTTCTCTTTCTTAGTTGGGTCCTTCTCTGGTTTTGGTATCAGGGTAATGCTTGCTTCCAGGAATGAATTTGGGAGTATTGCTTCCCTTTCAATTTCATTGAAAAGTTTGAGAAGTAGGGGCGTTAGGTCTTCTCTAAATTTCTTGTAGAAGCCCACATTTTCTTTACCCATTCATTTGTTGATGGACATATGGGCCCCTTCCAAGATTTAGCTATTATGAACTGTATGGATATAAACATGGATATGCATGTATGTATCACTGTAATATGATGTCTTTAACACTTTTGGGAAGATTCCTAGGAGGGGAATAACTGAGTCAATTTCTAATTTTAGTTTTCTGAGGAATCTCCACACTGATTTCCATAGTGATACAAATATTTTGGAAAATTGCTTCTTATTATTACCCCAAGATGAGTGTATATATAATCTATGACTAAAGATTTCTCTACAAGAGGTATTATCAATAAGAGTTATACATGTGTTCACCAAAACACACACCAGAGAATGTTCATAGGAATGCTGTTTGTAATAAACAAAAACTAGAAACTACTGAAGTATTGATCCTCTGTAAGATAATAGAAATTGTTGAATATTCACACATTAAAACACCACACAGCTTAAAAAATGAACAGATACTTGGAACAGCACAGATGAATCTAACAAACAGTATCAAGTAAAAGGGGGCAGACTTTTTTAAGTGACTGGCCAGGGGCGTTGGTACACTGCCTGTAGCCACAGCTACTTGGGAGGCTGAGGTAAGAGAACTGCAAGTTCAAGGCCAGCCTGGGTAACATAGGCAATCTTGTGAGTTCCTGCCTCAAAGAAAGAAAAAACTGTGGTCAATACAATTTCACAAACGTAAAGTTAAAAAACAAAGCTGGGGGCCGGTGATATAGCTCAGTGTCATAAGCGCCTGCCTGGCAAGTGTGAGGTCCTGAGTTCGACTCCCAGTACCCACACATAAAAAAGAAAAAGGGCTGGGGGTATAGTTCAGCTGTAGTGTGCATGCTTAGTATGTGTGAGGCCTCGAGTTCAATCCCCAGGACCAAAAAAAAGCTCAAAAACAAGAAACTAGGGCCGGTGAGATGGCTCAGCGGCTTAAGCACCTGCCCGGCAAGCGCGAGGGCCCGAGTTTGACTCCCGGAACCCACATACAAAAAAGGGCTGGTGATGTCGCTCAGCGGCACGGGCGTCTGCTGGCGCGTGACGTCCTGAGGTCGACCCCCCGGTACCCACAAAAAAAAAAAAAAAACAAGAAACTAATTCATGGTATTAGCAGTTAAGATGTGGAAATGACAAGAGGCATGGTATCGGTACAAAACCAGAAATGTGGATCAGTGGAAAAGAATAGAGGAAGAAGAAACAACTCCAGACACATTCATCTATTTGATCTTTGACAAAAGAGCCAAAAACATACACTGGAGGAAAGATAGCCTCTTTACTAAGTGGTGTTGGGAAAATTGGATATCCACATGAAAAAGATTGTGTCTAGATCCATATCTCTCACCATGTACTAAGCTAAAATCAAAGTGGATCAAAGATCTAAATGTTAAAACAGAAACACTTAATCCACTGGTAGACCAAATAGGTAAAACTCTTGAAGACATAGGCATAGGCAAGGACCTTCTGAAGAGAATCCCAATTATACAAGAAATAATATCAAGAATCAACAAATGGGATCATGTCAGATTAAAAAGCTTCTGCACAGCAAAGGAAACAACCAACAGAGTAAAAAGACAATCTACAGAATGGGAAAAAATTTTGCCAGCTATTCCTCAGACAGAGGACTAATATTTAGAATAGATAAAAAAAAAAAAACTAAAAAAAAATTAGATCTCCTCAAATAAAAGATGCAATCAAAAAATGGGCAAGCAGAATGAACAGACACTTCTCAGAAGTACAAATGGTCAATAAATACATGAAAAAATGTTCAGCATCTCTGGCCATCAGGGAAATGCAAATTAAAACTACACTGAGATTTTGTCTTACTCCAGATAGAATGGTGACCATCAAGAAATCAAATAACAACAAATGCTGGTGAGGCTGTGGGGTGGGGGTGGGGAGAAGGAACCCTGCTACATTGGTGGTGGGAGTGTCGACTAGTACAACCACTATGGAAATCAGTATAGAGATTACTCAAAAAACTAAAACTAAAAATTCCATTTGACCCAGCTATTCCCATTCTAGGAATCTTCCCAAAAGTGTTAAAGACGTCATATTACAGTGATATATGTATACCCATATTTATATCCGTACAATTCATAATAGCTAAATCTTGGAAGCAGCCCATATGTCCATCAACAAATGAATGGGTAAAGAAAATGTGGGCTTTACACATGATGGAGTCCTTCTCTGCCATACAGAAGGATAAACTTGAGGAATTGGTAGGTAAATAGATGCACCTTGAGACCATAATGTTAGGTGAAATAAATCAGACACACAAGTTTAAATATCACATGGTTTCTATTGTGTGAGAAACCTAAAATATAAAAAGCAAAATAAAGGATAGATAATAGGGTGTAGGGAGATCTTTTTCAAATGGGAAGGGGATCAAGGGGAAGAGGGAAGAGGAAGAGGGAGGGAAGGAGGAGAAAAGGGATTTTTTTTTTTGTGGGTACTGGGGGTCGACCTCAGGACCTCGCGTGCCAGCAGGCACCTGTGCCACTGAGCGATATCACCGGCCCTTTTTTTGTATGTGGGTACTGGGAGGTGAACTCAGGACCTCGCGCTTGCCGGGCAGGCGCTTATGCCGCTGAGCTATCACACTGGACCCCAGAGAAAAGGGATTTTTAAAAAAGAATCAAAGAAAAAACTGGAGAGGGTTAGGGTTAGGAGGAGCAGGCCTTTGGCCTCCTCTTCAAGGTGACTGGCATAAAGTTGGCTGGCCAGGAAGAAGATGTGGTGCTCCCTGTTGAGCCTCTTTTAGCTCCGGGAATGCAGAATTGGGAGCCAGCGGCCTGGCCATGGAGCAGCTGGGTGGGGGTAAGGTGACCCCACTGCCTGGACCTCCAAGTGATTCATCGCAGCTCATGGGGCCCATGAAAGCCAAGAGGAGGCTGAGCGAGCTTGAGAGCAGCTGCGGGCAGAGGTCAGCTGTGGACACCAGAACACAGGGCCAGGCCAGCTGCACGTCCGCCTTCAGCAGGCTGACATTCAGGAGGCCCAGTGTGAGGCCTAGGGCTTTCTGTACCCACAATATCCTCGAACTGCACATGTCCTCCTGGTGTACCCAGCTGCTACCTTAGCGATAAGCTGGGGGAGGGTGGAATGAAGGGACTGAGTCGTTCTGCCTATGAGATGGCCTTACTGAAGGGACTGGTTACTTTCCTGCCTTGGCCTAATTGTCCTGGAACAAACTAAGATACAGGTTTTCCACATCATCTAATAGGTGGGACCCGGTAAGATCAGATTGCTCAAAAATAAATAAAGGAGCTGCATTTCTTCAGTGCTTTTGAGTATTGCTTGAAAACGTTTGTGCTTTCCTTCTCTCTTTTGTTGATTTTATTTGATTTTGTTAACCTGTAGACTTTTGTTCCTGCTGAAAGTAGTTTACTTTAGGAATTTTCCAGTTTTCCTAATAGCATTCGAGAAGAAACCTCTTGGCACTGCTATTCTCCTTGCAACCCATTATTCATTAGTAAGACAATTTTACAATTTTTCTGACTTTCAATCCATTTGGCATCTAATCATCTACCCCATCCTCAAGAGCCATCCTGTTGGAGTCACTTGCCCAGTGCTGAGAAAGAAGATCCACGAGACATTCCTTGACCCCGTGCTCCTAATACAGAGGAAAAACAGGTGACAAACACAGTTGCACCTTCTCCCTTCCCCAGCTGCACGTGGGCTCATTTTCATTCTCAGTGTGGGGACATTTTCATTGCCAGGCATTGTGCTAGGCTCTGGGTTTCTGAGTCTTTTGAAACAATAACTGTATTAGTCAGCTTTCTGTAAGGATAACGAATTCCCAAGGTAATCAGGCTATAAAGAGATAAGGTCTCATTTGACTCACAGTTTTAGAGGTTCCTGATCAGTTGACCCAGTAGCTTTGGGACCGTGGTGAAGCAGCACATCACAGAGAGAGTGTGTGGTGAGCACATTGCTGGGAAAAGAGAGGAAGAGGAGGGGTGGAATCCCATGATCTCCTTTAAAGGCACATGGCATTAAACTAAAGACCTCCCATGATGCCCACCTCCGAAAGGCTCCACCACTTCCTCATAGCCCTTTTCTGAGGAGCAAGCCTTCACCAGGGACCCTCATGGGACACTCAAGATCCAAAACTACAGAATTTCTAGTCTTTGAGAGCTTTCTTGCTTTGTAGCATGTCAAGATGTAAACCTCCTGTCCAGAGCTGGAGTCGGCCATTTCTCTAAGGCGCCTTGGTTCATGTAGGGGGAGATGCATTTAGAAACTGGGAGTCTGACATCTAGGGGAGTTCATTTCTTCTTGTTCATTGTTTCTAGGACTTTTCCATGGAGAGAGCTGAGATAAAGGCTGAAGGGGAGGGGCACATTTTGGGAAATGAAGGAAAAAAATTTTCAGTTATTTTTCTACTATCAATCATTAAATTGTTTTATTATAATAATGACACATAAGTCTGTTATAAATATCTTTCTAGTTTTATCCCTGAATTCATGCATAGGAAATTTACTCTTGTAGCATTATTAGGACAAAGGGCATGAACACTAAGGCATCTCGCTTAATCATTTCCTCAGGACCCCGTGTAAAATGACTATGCAGGGCCCTGGTTCAGAAAGCAGAGAATAAGTTCTGGCAAGGTAGTAACATGTAGGGCCTTTGTCTTTCCTCAGTCTCGCTCCTGCCCTTCTCCCACTCCTACTTCTGCCCTTCTCCTCTCCCAGTGTCATGGTAGGAGTTTTCTTTGCTATTTATGTCGGGTTTTTCTGGGCACAGGGATCTGGCAAGCTCTGGACAGACCTCACAGGTCCCCGAGAGCCTCAGTCCCCTGAGGGGTTCCTGGGACTCACCAGCAGTGAGCTCACCCTCCTTCCAGCCATCTGATCATTGTCTTGAGTGGGGACAGGAAAGTTGAGCCAGGGACTCCTCTACCTATATGCTGGCTGCTCAAGCCGCTGTGTCTGGGTGAACCCAAGGGCACTGCTACCTATGTGCCAGGTTGTGCTGGGTGCCTAGGCTGCAAGTGCATGTGAGAATGCACTGCCATGGCACTGCCAACGTGGGCTGAGGTTGGCTGTCACCATGTCTTCCCCTGAGTTACCACATGGGGTGCATGTGCCCAGCTCCAATCCTTCCACGCCTACCCCATAGTCCCCACAAGGGAAGGAGGGTGACAGTGATGGCAGGGGCTGGGGGAGACTCAAGGCACAGGGGCCAGCCAGTGGGGGATTCCAGCTGGTCCCTGGGAGGAGGAGGCAGCAGGTGTGGGATGGTTCATGCCCCACTGTCCCACTGGACTTCATTTATAAAACATACATTCAAAGATAAAGTTATTAAGAATTTCAAGTTGGCAACTGCAGAGCAGTTAAACCAAATGTGGGGCTTCTCAGAGCACAAGGCCTGGGGAGGTCACACTTGTCCTATGTCTATGAAGCTGCCCCTGGCTACACAGTGCAGCAGTTTTCAAAATATGCTCAGGGCCCCTGGAGTTTGCAGAGGCCCTTCACGTGCTCTGTGAGGTCTAAACTATTTTCATGGCAGCAGTGAGACATCACCCCTTTTCTCTCTCATTCACTCAGCCAAATGTTGCTGACTCATGCTACTACTACAGCAGATGGAATGCAGAAGCAGAGGACCCTGCTGTCCTCCCTCCCTTCCCCCTCCCTCCTTCCCTTTCTTTTTGCTCTGGCCAGGAGTCCCAGCACAGTGTTTAACAGGATGGTGACAGTAGACGTCTCCCTGTGTCATGTTCCCGACCTTGACAGCTGTTTGGAGGCTCTAGCAGGGAGCGCAGCACTCATCCTTGACTGAAGAATGGTCCTCACCTCTCCAGGAAGATCCTCCTCGCCCTCAGAGGGTGCAGCTTCAGGAGGGACATACATGGAACAGAAGGAGGAAGGGGACATCTCCCGCACCCCTGGCCACCAGACTAGCAGAATCAACCTTGGTGACCTTGCCACCACATTACCCTCACATCTTCTGTTCCTGAATTTAAGGGGAAAGTTTTTAGTCTTTCACTCCTGAGTATGATGTTAGCTCTGGGTTTTTCATAAATTCCTAATTTGTTGAGTGTTTTTAGCATGAAAAATCTCAATTCTTAATGCAAAGGGGCCCTAAAATCAAGAATGTTGAGGGGTCTGCAGACCACTTTGAGACCTGCTACAGAGGGTTAGTTCAGAGAAAGGACTTTGAAGTCGGTTGTCTACCTGGTTTTGAATCGCAACTGGGCCACTTACTTGCTGCATGACCTTGACCAACTTAACCTTTACTCGCCCCAGTTTCCTTATTTGGAAGCCGGAGATGATAATAGTAACATGGTCTACCTTGGAAGGTCACGTACAAATTAGACTTATACACATCAGAAATGTAGAGTAAACGCTCAAAAATGTTAGCAATTACTCAAAGAAGTGAACCAATTTAAATACTGACTGGTAATTTCTGTATTACTATTTTCCTAAGGTCTACCTTATATGAGTTTAATAATTGGACTTTCCTTTTGATTATTTAATACACAATGACTCGTTTTTCAAATTTACATTTCTGCAATTGATTTTGCTCAAATTTATGTCACAGTTATAATCACTCCCTTTTCAATCTATTTTAATTGCCCAGTGGTACTTTTATTGTTAACTGTCTCACACACTATTTTGATGTGATCAAATATAAGATAAATAAGTAATGTTACCTCAATTTACATCAAATTACCAAATCTGTTGTGCAAATAAAAATCATATTGGGGCTCTGAGGACATTGGAGAGCTGGAATTATCTGTCCCACGTGCTCTGAATCTTTTAAATAAGCCACAGAGACTGAGCACAGTTGCTACAATTCTGCTGCAGTGATATAAATATCGACCTTCTACGAAAAAACATGGCATGGCCAGAATGAACTCCAAGGCAGCAGGCCGGGTTTCAGGGTCCACGTCACCAGAATGTGCTGCCTCTTGGGTTACAGAGAAGTAAATATAGAGCAGGCTGATGATGGGAACACATTTCACTTAACTTTGCCAATCTCTACTTCTTTCCCAGCCAACAGAAGCTAGATCAGCCCAGCTAAGTAGCTCCGCTTATTCCTTTCCTGCAAGCTTCAGAAATGCCCTTTCTTTTCAAGGCTATTTTGTCTACCCTTGCTCTGGAGTTCATCCTCTTGCTGTCTTGCTAAACTGCCTGTCCATTTTCTTTCTGCTGACTTTTATTTTATTTTACTTTATTTTATATTTTATTTTTTTGAGACAGGTTCTCGCTACACAGTTCTGGCTGGCCTTAAACTCACTGTGTAGCCCAGGCTGGCCTTGAACTCGCAGTGATCCTCCTGCCTCAGCCTCTGGAGTAGTGGGATTACAGGCATGCACTACCACGCTCCGCCTCTGGTAACTTTAATGTTTCCATTTCTACAGGTTCCTTTTCCTGATACTGATAAGTATGTAACTATTTCCCTCTTGGAAAAAAAATGTCCTCAACCCTGGTTCAGCCTCTACGAGTGCCTCTTTCTTCCAGTCAGAGTATCTTCATCCCCTGTGCATCTCTTCACACCCCTCAAGCCCTGGCCACCACTCCCGCTGTGGTGTCACTGACTGGCTGTCCCCAAACTGCCAAGCCTGGGGAGTTTTTTCCTGTCATGCAGTTTGACCACCTTGGGCACCATGGTTGACCATCCACTCCTTGGAACTCTCTGTGCCTGGGTTTTTGATATGTTTTGTGATTTTCCACACATCTTTAACTTTTCCTTTTTAGCTTCCTACATCACGAGCTCCTCTTGTGCCCGCACTCTTGGGCACTGGCCTTACCCATAGCTCACACTTGGCTCACTACTTCCCACCCTCAGACCACTTCCTGTTGGTCTCAAATATTCCCACAAGCCAGCTAATGCTGGAGATCCCCAAATCTACCTCTCCAGCCCTGGCCACTCTTGGTAAGACTTGTTTTGGATTTGCAAATGAGTGGGAGAAACCTCCTACTGGTGTCCCAGTAGGACAGACATGTCAAACTAAGCTGGCCACAATTCCTCCCCGTGAAACTCCTTCAATTCCTTTTATGGTAAATTACTGCTTCCTTAAAACAATCCTGGTGAAATCCTGGCAGTGAAGTGGGGAGACTCACTGGCTATTTAATTTTAGCCTGTGGCCTCAAGAGCTAATTGTAGCAGAATGGTAAAGAATTGTGTAGCCCACATCAGGCAATTGTGTTTAGAAATAAAGGGAGTCACAGGATTATATTCCTGTCTTGGGAAATGGCACCACTGACCAGAGAGCCACATGCATGGTAGAAAGTCACAGAGCCTGGTGCTATTCTGGCTTGCTAAACACTAGCAAAGTAAGCTTGGGCAAGGGCTTGCACCTTGCCAAGCCTCCATTCCTTCATCTGTCAAACTGATACAGTAATGTTGTTCACTTACTTAGATAACCCAAAAGATAGAATCTTCAGACTCACAAGAATCAGAAATCTTTCTAGAACCTGATTTTATATGGGCAGCACAAACACAAGGAAGGAGGACCTGAGCCCGGCTTCAGAGAAAAGCCATGATCCGGTCCAAGTGTAGCCTGTTGTCCTGCTCATGATTAGTACTAAACAGTGTGTGATCAGTTCTGGCCAATGTGATGGAAGTGCCTGGGAGCCAGGCTTTGGGGGAAGTAAAAGATAAAAGCTCAGAGAGGAAAGAGCCTTGCATTAGCAAGTTTAGGACTGAAAATCCATCTGCTGAGGGTGGGTTTAGGAGGACATCGGGAGGCTGAGTCCTTAGGGGCAGGCTTGAGTCCCTGCAGCTAAAAAGGAACCCTTGCCTGGGTGGTGGCGCATGCCTGTAATCCCAGCACTTGGGAGGTTGAGGCAGGAGGATCGCCAAGAGTTTGAGGCCAGCTTGGGTTGCATAGTGAACTCAAGGCCAGCTGGAACTACATAGCAAAACCTTGTCTCAGAAAAAAAAGAAAGGGCCGGTGAGATGGCTCAGTGGCGTAAGCGCCTGCCTGGCAAGCGCGAGGGCCCGAGTTCGACTCCCAGAACCCACATACGAAGAAAAGGGCCGGTGATATCGCTCAGCAGCATGGGCACCTTCTGGCACACGAGGTCCTGAGGTTGACCCCCAGTACCCACAAAAAAAAAAGAACCCTTGTTTTTCTCCAGGATTTTTGTCATATCAGATCTTCAAATGTTTAACTTGCTTAAACCAATGTGAGTTATGTTTTCTGTTACTTATAATTCTGCGTATTCATAATCCAAACAGAATCTTGTAGAGCTCTTTAAGGATCAAGACAAACACTGAATGTAATGTGTTACACATATAATAAATATTTATCTTACAACAACTTACCAACAATTTTTTTCTCCTTTTTTTCTCTGTCTCTTGAGATAGGGTCTCACTATGTAGTCCAGGCTGGTCTTTAACTCATTATGTAGCTCAGCCTGGCCTCAAAGTTGCAGCAATCTTCCTGCCTCAGCCTCCAAGTGCTGGGATTACAGGTATCCACCACCATGCCCGGTAGTTTTTCTCCTTTCTTTGCAGGTTTATAAAACCTTTATTTGGGCAACAACAAGCAAAAGGAAAGAGGAGATCATCTCCAGGTCTCAGAGGAAAAGCACCACAGGTTTCCAAATATCTTGGCATACCTTGGTCCCCTTTGTTTCCTTCCCTTGCTTCTCCCAGTCAGCCGTCACCCAGAAAGCCTGTGGCCTATGCCCCTCACATCCAATTAATCACCAGACTCTGTGGATTCTACTTGCCTGGCCTCCTGAGTGCTGGGATTACAGGCATGCACCACCACATAGGCAAGTGTTCCTTTTTAGCTGCAGGGACTCAAGCCTGCCCCTAAGTACTAAGCTTCCCGATGTCTTCCTAAACCCATCCTCAGCAGATGGATTTTCAGTCCTAAACTTGCTAATGCAAGGCTCTTTCCTCTCTGGGCTTTTATCTTTAACCTCCCCAAAAGCCTGGCTCCCAGGCATTTCCATCTCATTGGCCAGAACTGATCACACACCTTTCTTTTGTACTCTCACAGTAGCTGCCCCAGCTCAGCAGCTCTTCATTTCTGCTTAGATGACTGCTTCTTCTCATCTCTTTGCTGTCTACTTCATTCCTGCTCACCTTATTCTCCAAACACCTCCTAAAGTGCCAAAGCTGAGTGCATCCCTCCCCTGCTTAACATTTTCCTTAGCCCCCTTCCCAGGTGGGTGGCTAGTTGGCAGTTCCTAGATCTTAACTTCGGTGCCATTCCACATGTTTGAAGGTCCCTTCTACCTTGGCCCTTTAGGGGTCCTCCTCTGATTTGCCTGTTTTCTTGGAGGTTCAAGACATGGTGGCATTTGTGAAAACAACAGAAGCAGAAAAGTTATTTAGATCTTTCCCTCACCTGCTCCCTAGAGCTGGAGGAAAGAAATACCCTTATCTTTGATGGCCCAGGGATGTCAAAAGGAATCTGAACAAACCAGTCTTGTTCCTGCCAGTTAGTTACATTAGACATACTCTCTTTGTTCAATCCTATTTTCCCACGTCTATCTACTTTTTCATCAAATTTAGCATAAAAATACATAGATTTCCATGCTTCTTTGAGTTTTCAATTTTGAAGGCTCCTGTGTCACGAAAAACTCAGATTAAGCAAAGGTGCATGCTTTCCTGTTTGTTCATCTGTCATTTGTTTTAGATGACTCAGCCAGGAGCCTAGCAGTGGGTAATGAAAGTTGTTTCCTCCCATACTCTTCCCTGCACACGCTGAACCTTATTCGCTCTTGTACTCTTGTGCTTCTAAAGCACAGCGGTGATTGTGATAATTTGTTTACCTATCTGCCTTCCATACAGATGCGAGTGGGTTGGTAACTTAGTCACCATTTCCTCTTTTATAACTACAATGCCTAGTACAGGAAGCAGCACATTATATTCACTCAATAAATAAATGTGTACTGAATGAGTGAGTACTGAATGAATGAGTATTCAGTTGCTCTCTAGTTCTCCAAGGCTGGTTTAAAATGTATAGCTTCTTTAATCCCCACCCTGATTTCCTTTCTGCAGCAAGTGTCTCTTTTATACCTCTGGTATCTCCTTTTCCACTTCTTTCTACTTCCTGCCTTTGGGCCATTTTTGCCTACATTAGAGTCAACTAGACTCAAGGAAGTAGTGAGCTAGTGAGCAAGGAATACCACCATGTTCCTGAGCATGAAATTCTTAGTGTCTGAGTATTCATTATTCAAGACCCCAGGGTTAACGTTTACATAAAGTAGCAGAAGTCGTCGACCCTCCAAAATATATACTAATGGACTGATTGGTGATGCAATTTGTCCTTCCTGGATGAGTCCCAGAGTCCGTCCCTGCCCACTTATCCTCTTAGAAGCACTTATCATGACTTCATCTTTGTCACTTTGCTCTTCTCTTCTTAATCGGTTTTACAATCAAATTCTTACTTTGTAAACAAGACATTTTCCAACATCACTTTAATCCACTTCATGATATTCTGCAGTTCAGTAATCTGGGACAAGCTGACCAACTATGAGAAAAGAAGCCATTAACTCAATGGGCAGGGATGGACTCTGGAATTAGAGTGACTGGACCCAGAAAACACTAATAAATGTAAATTCTCATGTCATTTAAATTCTGTTGGGCCAAGAAAATCCTTCCAGCATTCCACTACGATGATGACTCTTAATTCCTTGCTGGAGTTTTCAGCTTCTTGTATCCTATGTTGTCTTCGTAATTGGACCTCTTTTTATTTTTGCTAGAGAATATATTGGAATAATTTTGTCATTGAAGGACTATAGCTAGTAAGTTTCCTGAGTTCTCACATGTCTGAAAATGCCCTATTACTACCTTCAGAAATAACTGGTAGCTTTGCAGGGCTTAGACCTCTAGGTCCAAGATCTGTTCCTTACTAACTATGAAAACGTTACTCTGTTTTTTAGGATCCAATGTTGATAATGTGTGATGACAGTTCTATTTCCTGTTCTTTTGTAGGAAATCCCAAATACTTCAGAATTTCCTACTTACATTTGAAGTAATGAAATGAAATTTTGCCAAGATATATGTAGATTTTAATTCAATTCAATAAATCTTTACTGATGCCTGCTTGGTGTCAGGCACTGTTTAAAGTGCTGGGCTTCATTAATGAACAAATCAGACAAAAATTCACCCCCTCCTGGAGCTGACAGTACAGCAGGGGAGGCAGATTGTAACAAAAAGACTAGGGTAAGAGGAACTGGAAATGCTGGTGAGGGAAATTTAGTCTTTTTTCTTTAATTTTGTGCCGTGGACCCTTTCAGTCTTAAAGATTCATGTATTTTCTTAAATATTGTTTTGTTACTTCTTGGATTATTTTGTTTTTCCTAATTAGACAGGTGCTGGATCTCTGGGTCTCGCATTCCTGCTCTTTTATATTATCTACCTCTTAGTTTTTCTCCCCCTACATTCTGAGATTTTTTTCATCCTAGATCAACCACTTGACCTTCAGCTGTGTCAAATTTACAATTCAGCCCATTTATTGAATATTTTCTTTTTGGGGGCAGGGGAGACTGGGAACTGAACTCAGGACTTTGCACTTACCAGGCAGGCACCGTGCCGCTTGAGCCGTATCCCCGGCCCTGAATGTTTTCTATAGCAATCCTGTCTTTAATTTCCAAGAAACTTTTCCATGTTTTGTTCTTCTGTTCATAGCTACCTCTTCCCGGTTCTCATCTGCAACATCTTGAATTTTCTGAGGATAGTAATTAAAATTTTTATGAAATACTTCCTTCTTTTCTACTTTGTCTGTTTCCTTCAAGATTTGTTTTTCAATTGGTTCAGTTTAGAGCTTCTCTTTCATGCTGCCAGTTTTCCTGATACATTTGGCAATCCTTGGCTTCCTGCTTCTATTTATGAGTAAGGGACTATGGTAATGAAGATGAGTAGCTTTCATGAGTCCCTTTGCAGATGTGATGGTTGTTGTTAGGCCCCTGGCCTGGCTGACAGAATCATGGAGGGCTTTATGTAAGTAGGTAGGGTCTATTGAAAGATAGAAACAGGATAAGAAGTGAGCAGGCAGGTTAGAGACCCCCACCCCAGGAATCCAGGGGTCTTTATTCTAAGGGGCAGAGCTCTTTAGTATTGCAAACTGGGGTCTGCTCCATTTCCAGGCTCTATGTCCTCCTTCCAACACGCCCTGGGGAGTTGCCCACTTTTTTTAGAGAGCAGATTCCTGATGAATCCAGAATGCGAAGGCTTTCCTCCAGCTATTGCATTAAGGCCAAGGGCTTGCTGTTCTCAGTGCTGCTTCAAAGCAACGATCCAAAAGCTCCTTCTACTCTTTGTGTTATTGACTCTGACCTTGGAGCTGCCCCTTGGCTCCCTTGGGAAGAATTTTGGTGCCTTGGGTTTAGGTTTCCTCTGTTTGTGTCACTTTCTATTTTTCAGTTATCCACTGTTACATACAAAACTACGCTGAAATGCGGTGGCTTAAAACACCAAAACTATACAATTTCTCATGATTCTTGAGATGAGGAAGTTTTTTCTGTGTCATGTGATATTAGTCCTGGGGTGGTTGGAAGGTTCCAGCACTCTCTGCACTGACCATTGGCTGGGACCTTCCCTGTGGCCTTCAGACAGGGCCTTGCCTCTTTTCCAGGCTGGCTTTCTGCACGGCTGCAGGAGCTTCCTCATGGTGAGTTAGCTGGGCCCCAGGAAGGACAGTCATCAGTCCCCTCTGAGCAGAGCTGGCAGACAGTTTGCACATGAGAAGGAACCTATCATGTACCCCATGGGGAAGAAGTAGGAGATCCCATCTCCTCAGGAAAGAGATCTGTGATTGGTGATGTCTGCCCTGGGCTTGGACTGCAGTGAAAGAGTGGGTGCCAGGAAGGTATCTTCCATCTTGGTCCCTAGATACTATAAAATGTACCACTGACCCAAGACAAATCTTTGGAGTTCTCATTTCCATTTTTCTGACCACCTGAGGGTCCTCAGAGGCACTTGGCAGACGGCCAGTCCCCTGCACTAAGGGTGCCCTACGGCAACAACTGCTCAGAAGCTGGATTCTATATTTACTGGAGGAATGTTGCAAGGGAAGGCTTGGTGACAGTGTTCCCTTTAAGAGGAGCCAGAGGAGAGTTTTTCTGAGAAACTGATCTGTTTTTTATCTTATGGACACAATGAATGTTAGAACTGATGTTTCCCTTTTTGCTTTGGTTGCTAGGAAATCCAGGACAAATCTGGAGACCTTCTTTGACAACTGTGCAGGACCTTTGAAAAGCATTTTATATCACAATTTTACCTTCCTTCATTTTATTTTCTCATTATTTTTCTTCCTTATATCTCCCTATTTCTTTCCCCACTCCTCCTTTCCTCCCTCTCTCCTTTGCCCCTGCCATCAACATTAACTGAGCATCATACTATGCCTGGTACTGTGTTAGCAGCTGGACACACAGCACTGCTACTCCCCTCCCTCCATAAAATCCATGTTAATAATTGCAGCCCATTCGTGCTTACTGAGAAGAGCCAGGCACATGCTGTACCAACAGATTCTTCCAGTGGTGTTTTTTTTGTTGTGTTGGGGGTTTGGCCCTATCCTACTCCCATCTCCAGACAGGCTCCTAGTGACCCGGCCCTGGTTTCTCTCAGCTCATCTGTTTTGCTTCTGTACACCTCACAGACCAGTCTGCCTCTTGCACACTGCTCTCTTTTCCTCCCCTTACTCCTTGCATTCACTCAGATATTTATTGAGCATCCTACTGTGTGCAGGGCCCGGTGCCGGGTACTGGGGAGACCACAAGCAAGTCAGGCAAGATCTCTGGCCCTCCTGAGGCTGGAGCACAAGGGAGACAGATGGCAAGTGCGTGGCATTGCATAAGAACACCAACACAACTTTTATTGGAAGGACAAAAAGTGGGAAAGTACAGCACATGAAGAGAGGAAGAGGGAGAAGGTCCTGGGTCTGGGGGCTATGGAGTGAGGGATGGCCTGACTTTTACTTTACTTTGCAGAATTCATCTGTGCTACTTTGGTCCCTACCCAGCAATGCTGTGCCCCACTGACCGAGCTCCTCAAAGTTCTGCTTTCATTTCCCCTCTGTGGCAGGAACAGGCCGGGTGAGGGGGCCTTCGATTTGATCGCTCCGCAGTCAGTTACGGAGCTAATGCTACGAAAACTGTCGAGGGCAGTGAGCAGCTCTCTGTGCTTCTGCTTTTGCTTTCCGGAAACTTGGAGTCAAAGCTGATGCTTGCTTACAACTACAACATTAACTTTAAGGCTTGTAAGACTGATACTCTACAAAACCTCATTGTCTGAATGCCTTTTTAAAAAGCCGCATATGACTCTCCCTCAAATTTAACAATTGAGCAGGACTCCAGACCTCTTGAGCAATGAGGTAACTGGTGGATCTTAGGTTTGTTTTTCATTGTTTTCTTTTCTTTCCTCTTTTCTTTTTTTTAACCACTAAACTACACACCCAGGGCCCCACCCATCACTGCTAAGGTGCCATTCAAAGTGCTTTGCTGTTGGACAGCTTGGTCTCCTGAGTCTAGTGACCTAAAGCCAGGAGACATGAATTTGAGTTTGCCCTTCTCTTCTTAGTCCTTTGACTCTGAGTGAATCAGTGAACTTCTTTGGGCCCCAGTTTCTTCATCCATTAATGGCTCTATATTCCTCAGAGAGCTGTTATGAGGTCTAGAGGAGAAAATGCTGATGGAATTACTTCTTAAAATACAGACTACTGTAGTGCTGCAGCATCCAACAGTGTTCCTCCATCCTCTTCCTCCTCCTCCTCCTCTTCCCCACAAACCACAAAGGGTACCTATGAAACATTCTTCCCAACTACATGTGTTCTGCCCACTCCTATTTTCAGCATTGAGAAATCATTGAAAACAAAAGCCACGTAACTCCAGTATGTGTATCTCAGTACCTCCAAGCTTCATCAGGCCCCTGGTGAAGGTGCTGGTGGCCCTAAGGGAGTGGCTGTCAGTGCCAGCATGCTGGATGCTGCCACCGGAGTTCAGATGTCCACAGGCTCAGCTGCTGTGGACACCTGCCCCTCTCTAGTGGCTCCTGTTTGCCACTCTCTTTGATTTAAACCCCTGCCTGTATGCTGATGACCCCAAGACTTGTAGCCTGTGCACCTCTTGGGGCCACAGACCAGCACTCCCAAATTCCTGGAGGACAGCTCCCCTGGGGAGCCCCATGGGTCCTGAAAATCCAATACATCCAAAAACAAGTTCATCTTGAGCAACCTTCTCTCCACTTTCTCCGGTTCCTCCCCAGATCTTTGTTCACATTTGTCTCCTCCTCTTCCCTCTCGCTGGCAGTTTGAATTCAGGTCTTCTTCTCTCTTACCAGGACAAGTGTAGTAGCCACCTAATTGGTCTTTGTGCCTCTTGCCTCTCTTCCTTCTAAGCCATGGTCCACAGCTGCTGCTTTAAAGACAGAGCTTTAAAGTTGCTCCTCTGACCAATCAGCCCTTTCTTCCACTTAAAAATCCTGAATGGCTTCCAGGACTTAGGTTGTCTGGGATGAAGCCCCTGATCAAATCTCGTCTTCAGCACCTGTCACCTCCCACCCTTGCATGACATGTCAGTATTTCCAACCAGAGCAAATGACTTGCAGTTCATAAACTGACTTCCTTTTGTGCACATTTCTGCCTTCTTTCTTCACTGGCCAGAAAGCCCCACTTCTTGCTCCTCTGCTTGGACACCTTCTGCTTATTCTTCAAGGCTCGTCTAAAACCTTGCCAACTCTTTGAAGCTTTTCTTGGCTCCTCTTGACAGAGTCGGGTGGTTCCTGCAGCAATTTGTCCATATTTTTTTTTTTGTGGGTACCGGGGGGTCGACCTCAGGACCTCGCGCGCCAACAGGCACTCGTGCCGCTAAGCGATATCACCGGCCCCTTTTTCGTATGTGGGATCCGGGAGTCGAACTCGGGCCCTCGCGCTTGCAAGGCAGGCGCTTATGCTGCTGAGCCATCTCACCGGCCCTGTCCATATTTTTTTAACCGCATTGTACAGTGATTATTCACATGTCTTTCTCTCACACTAAACTGCAGTTTTCTTGGGCAGTTGGGAATTCATCTTTGCGTGAGACTGGAGGAGGATGTCTGTTGAGCAAATAAACGGATGAGTGATATAATGATCACACGCATTCTTAGAGCAGCAGCAGGACTGCAGCCTGCTCTGAAGGACAGGAGGAGGAAGTCTGGAGCGTGGCGTCTCATGCAGAAGACGCTGCTGCACTGGGCTGCTGAGCACCTGAAATGCACCTGATCTGAACTAAGTGAACTAGTGAACCATCGCGATCTAGAGCATTCACTCACTGAACAAATATCTCTTGAGCGCCTAGCATGTGCTAGGTGCTAATCTAGATGATGGAAATTGGACAGTGACTGCGACAGGGAAGTTCCTGACTCCTGCGTTACACTGGAGGAGAGACACAGGCCAGGGAACAAAGTGCACAAGATTATCTGTATAGTAAAGGTTCCACAAAAAGTACAGCAGGCTGTGGGTAGAGGGGAAAGGCGCAGGAGCACACTGGTCAGGTCTTCCAGGGCAGGTGGCCCAGAGGCAGGGAGCTGAGGCAGGAGGCCGGGACCCAGTCTAGTGAGAGGCGGCACTGCGGGAACCAGGGCGCTGTGTAGATAGAGAGAAGCAAACAGACTAGAGTGATACTTGGGAAGTAACCTTAGCCGAAGCGTCACGACCAAAGGAATTCTGAAGATGTAGGAACGGACATGGACTTCCTGGTTTTCTGGCTCAGGTGAGTGGGTGATGGGATAAAGCAGGAGCGGGTCTCAAGGCAGACCAGGAGCTCTGTTTGGAGGGTTTTGGGTGCAAGGTGCCAGCAGGATGCCCATGCAGTGAAGTCGGTGCAAAGAATCCGAAATTGGGCTCCATCAGTGTAGAGTGGACATTAAAACTGTGACAGCAGCTGCGGTGTCCACGTCAGCCCGGATGAAAAAGGAAAGATGATAATAAATTTTATAGGATGTGTGGACAAAATCTATCTTAGCATCAAGATTGCTACTTCAAATCGCTTAAGGGAAAACCATTTATTATATATATACGTCTCATTTTAATTTCTCAAGATTATATTTTTCTTGGTTGTAAATGTATGTTTGGAAAGTTTTGGAAATGGAAAATCTAAAGGCAAAAACTACTGGCGATCCTGTCACTCAGAACTAATTACTACTAAAACTGATGTACTTCTGTGCATTTCTAGAATTGTAAAAATTGAAATCATGCTTATGTGTACAGTTTTGTAACTTTTCCCATCAAACATTTTATCAAGAATATCTTCCTTGGTCATTAAATAATTTTATAAATATAATGTTGAATGAAACACAAGTGTGGATGAGAAAGGAAAGAGAAAAGATGGTAATTGGAGTTTAGCACCTTGCTAAACTTGGAGCCCACAGCTACGTCGAGGAAAGCCTCCAGGCAGCCAGAAGGGTTCAGTGTGCCAGAGAGATGGCGAGATTGCCGCAGGGCTGGAGGGGTGGGTGCCTGCAATGGAGGGGGGGTGTGGGGAGGAGGAAGGCGCTTGAGGAGCCTGAGGAGCTCTAGGAGTAGCTGGGGAAGAGGGTGCTGTCCCGGTTATAGGAGAGGTTACCTCTTGGAGAAATTGATGTGGTGCGGTTCGGGCCAAGGATTTACCATTCTGTGCTTGGAGTTGAAGACGCCTTCAAAAAGAGCCAGGGTAGGGGATCAGGAGAGCTGGCTTTCAAAAAAGCTGAGTGGCCCTGCCGCAGGTCACACAGCCTGTCTGCGGCTCATTTTCCTTTTGTCTAAAATGAGCCGCTTAAGTTCTCCCTCAGATTCAGGGACCCTGAGAAATGTCAGCGTATCCCTCTTTCCTGAACGGTTCTGAGACTGTTTTCTTCCCATTTCCCGACTGAGGACCAAGCCTGGCTCAGCCCCTGGGGGCTTTCTGACCCCACCTCCGGAGCCAGGCCAGGCAGTGAAGGCTCCACCTGGACGCTGCCCACCGGAAGCCGTGGGCACCTGTCCGACAGCGCTGAGGACGGCCTTGTCTTCCGGTCTTGTCTCTACAGGGCCCAACGAGGCCGGCTACGGCAACTGCGTCCAGGACCACTTCTTAGAATGGAAACGGATGCTTTTAAAGTCAGGGAATTTCTCCGAGGGTGAGTTTTGACCCAAAAGGAGAGGACTGAGAGGACTGCAAGTGATCGCTGGACTGAGCAGCTCAGGGTAAGCACTTCGTACATCTCAACTCTGGGGACCCCATAGTCCCACCCAGGAGCCGGTTATCCCCAGTGCGCAGATCAAAGGAAAAGACACTGAGAGGTTAACGCGACCCAGGCCAGCAGCTGATGAGTGGGCAGCCAGGATTTCAGCAGGGACTCAGCCGAGTTCCAAGGTTCCAGGAGCGCTGGTCCCCCGGGTCCTGGGCCGTGGCCTCCGCAGGGACCTTCTCTGGCCCCCGCCCTGGGCCTGGCTCCACCCTGCACCGCCCGGAGCTCAGCCGGGCGCCTCCCAGCCCCAACGCACCTGTCTGGGCAGGGGCGTCTCCGCCCCAAGTTCGAGTGGGGCGCGGAGCGGAGCCGGAGAACTTGGGATGCGCGGGGCGGGTCGCAGACCCGAGGGTGGGGGACTCGGGGTGCGGGGCGGGACGCTGGCGCGGGCCAGGGTTCAGGTGGGTGGAAGTTCGGGGTGCGGGGCGGGGTGCGGGGCGCGGGCCGGGATGCGGAGGAGGGCTCGGATGCAGGGCGGGGCCGGGGGACTCGGGGTGCGGGGCGGGGTGGGGCGCGGGCCGGGCGGGGCAGCGCTGCCGGAAGCCGGGGCGGGGCGGGCGCCCGCGGGATGCGGTGAAGGGCGCTCGGCGCGGCGGCGGCGATGAGCGCCTCGGCGGCCACCGGGGTGTTCGTGCTGTCGCTCTCGGCCATCCCTGTCACCTACATCTTCGATCGCCTGGCGGCTCAGCATGAGTGAGTGGGCGGCGCGGGGTCGCGCGGGAGCTCCGCAACTTCGCGGGCTCGGGGCGCGCTCAGTCGGCGCGGAGCACTGCAGAGGCGTCCGGTTGCGGCCTGGCTTCGCTCCTGCCGGGCGCTTTCCGGCCCGTGCGGTGGTCAAGGCTTGCACCGTGCGGTAAGGGCCGGGCGAGAGCCTTCTGCGAAGAGCGCTGTGGATGGGGCAGTTCCATGCCCGGGGAACCATGCGGAGGCCGCCCTGCCTCGGCCCCCTGGAGGGACTCGGACCCACGGAGCCCCGGGAGCAGGGGCAGGTGGGGCGGGGGCAGCCCCGCTCCCATGAGGGTGGTTGCCGTCTGCGGGGAGGAGGAAGTGGCCGGTGCCTTTTCTCAGCAGTTGGTGCTGAGGAAATTGCATCAGTCCGGGCCCTGCGAACCCTTCCAGGCCGGGCCGCGGCATCTGCTCGGAGGCGGCGGCCAGGGCAGACTGGGCACGGGCAGTGCCTGCCCTTGGTCTGACCTAGGCTCTGGGTGCATCTCCTGGAAGCTGCAGCTCCAGCCGCCAAGTGGGATGTGGCTGTCAGTCCGGCGCAGGGGTCCCTGCTCTTCTACCAGAGCAGTCTGAGCAGCTCAGTGCAGGTTTAGTGAGTACCTGCTGTGTGCTCCGCGCTGTTCCTGGGTTGGGGTCAGAGCTGAGAACAGGCCAGGAAAGTGTGTTGAAACAGACGTCAGCGAGGACATAAACAGATAGCGACAGTAAAATAGGGTGGCTAGGAAGGGAGCTGGTCGTCAGGGAAGGCTTCTTGGAGATGACAACTTGAGCTATGGCAAGATCTGGGGACAGTGAGCAGAGAAGGGCAGGAGCTGGTGGGCGGAGCAGTATCCAGCAGGAGGGGAGGCAGCAAAGAGGATTTGAGGGTCCTGGGGACATGCTGACAGCGGTCACCAAGTACAGACGATGGAGTGATGTCGCTGTGTGCTACTGTCCATCCCTTCCGCCTGCAGGTTAAAGCCCCGGTGATCTAAACAGGCCTGTAGCCCCAGCTCTTGGGCACCCTGAGGTGGGAGGAAACCAGCCTGGGCAACCTAGCAAGACCTCATCCCCAAAAACAAAACAAGACAAAATAAAACAAAACTCCGAGAAGCCTAAGGCGCCCTGGTCTTCTTTGTCCACTCTCATCTCCTGCTGTCCCCTGCCCAACTGGTCCCAGGGCCAGGCAAGTGTCTGTTCCCTCCCTGGCGCGGGCCCTCTCTGAGCTGCATGGTGGCACAGGATCCCTCCCCACAAGATGCACTCCAGCCACCCTATCCCAACGCCTGCACACCCTGGACCTCACCTGCTGCCTCCGAGGCACTGCTCCTGCCGGCCCCTCCGCTTCCTCCTTGTTGTGGACTGTTGAAGCCACACCAGGTGTGGCTCAGAGTAAAGGTCAGCTGGACCCTCTCTGAAGGAGAGTGGTCTCTCTGTCATGAGACCCCCTAAGCCCCGCTGCACCTTTCCCACAGGACTTGCCTCCCCATGTCACCTTGCAGGCGACAGCTTAGCTTAGCTTAATACCGTCAGCCCAGCCCAGCGCCCTGCACAAAGGAGGCTTTTGGTGATGTTTGATTTCGTTAATTTGAGTTGAGAAATAGAAAAAGCAAACAGAGTGAGGGGTCAGAAAAGGGTTGGGGTCTCCCCCCCCATACCCCATACACACTCACACCCACACCCACACTCACTTTACTTGCTCTCATCCATACATGCTCCCTGTCAGGCATCTGTTCACAAAATGGCATCCACCCCCTAGATCAGTGGTGGCAAACCTATGGCACACGTGCAGCAGTGGGCTATTTGTTATCATTGCAAGCTCTAAAAAGTTTGCCATCACTGCCCTACATTAACAGCCTTTTCCTCTTGGGTTAGTTGCAGCCCTCACCATCTCTCTACTGGACCTCTTTCTGCCTGTTTTGAGCAGGGGCTGCACTTGGCAGTCACAGGAAGGTTGCTAGGGACAGTGCTGGGAGACAGAGAGGGTTTGCTGCCCCAGTTTCCTGTCATTCTTTCTTCTCCCCTCCAGATGGAGACCATGAGAGGAAGCTGTGAATCAGTTCACAGGGCACTCTTGGACTCCAGAAGCACACCAGCCCCATGGTCATGCTGGCTGTGAGCTCAAGCCCTGGTTTGGGCAGGGAGGGGGCTATCTGCCCACCCTCTCCTGCCTCAGCTGCCCATCATCAGTATGCCCATAGTCTAACCTCACGCTGACATCTTCCCTCTTCCCTCCTGGGTGCTTCAGCCAATGCATTGGTCAGCTTTCCAGATGTTGGGACAAAATAACTGGCATCTACAGTGTAAAGGAGGAAAGGCTCATTTTGGCTTACTGGTTCAGAGGGTTTAGTCGATGGTCAGCTGGTTCCAAGGCAGGAACGTCATGGCAGAAGGGCTTGGTAGAGCAAGACTGCTCACTTCCTAAAGGCTGAAAAGCAGAGCCGGGGGAAGAACACCAGAGAGGAAGGGGCAGGGGACCAGTCTATATCTGGGATATAGACTCCCAGATTATACCTTATGACCCTCCCAGACACATCCAGAAGTGTGCTTTACTAATCCCCTGGTGGCTACCAAGCCCATCCCATTGACAGTCACAGCCCAGTGTCATGGCCTTGGCTCACATCAGCTTCTTCCTTCATCAGCTCATCCCTTGGGGAGGGGCCTGAAGCATCCTCTGTTGTGCACCAGAAACCACCTAGATTTATTTCTCACCTGCACAATGACACAGCCATCCTCTTTCTTATCATAGAATTGATCATCATCCATCAGTTGGTCAGCCCATCCATCCATTTACCCATTATCCATCCATCCAGCATCCATCAATGTCGGCCCATCCATCCATCATCTATCTAGCCACCTATTTACCCATTGCCCATCCATCCATTTACCTGCGATCTTTCACCCATCCATCCATCCATCCATCCCTCTTCATCATTCTTTCTCAGGGCATATGCGCACGTCACCCAAAAGTCCCAGGAACAGGCTTCCTAGTGGGCGGGAGCTGGCTGGGGACCTGCCTGTGAGGCTGCAGTGTGTTTGGAGCTAGAACAGAGCCAGGACAGAGGGTGGAGGTGGTGTGGAGGGGTCTCAATGGTGCTTTCAGCAGCTCTTAAGGGGGTGGGAGGAGGTTCTGGTGCAGCGGGCCACAGGAGCGGGCCAGGGCTACTCATCTAGAACTGGAAGCCCTGTCAGTGCTAGAGGTGTGAGAGGAGAGCACCTCTGCGGGACTGGAGGTGACCTCGTGGCTGGTAGAGCTCAGATCCTGTGGATATAAGTCCCTCCGTGTACACTGGGGCCTCCTTGTGCATTCTATATTCCCAGGACCTGCAACACTGCCTGCCACAGAGGTGCAGGACACACCTTGTCCCCTGGGAAGGCGTGAGATTCCTGCAGGTGCCCTGGAGCTCAGTCTGAGGGCAGGGAGGTGGCAGATTCGGTGGATAGGCCTGTCAGCTGCCAGGGGGAACAGGACAGGTAGGTAGGAAGGTAGAGGCAGGGGGCAGGGCATTTTAGGAGCAGGGTGGGGTGGGGCCAAGGCACCTTTGACATTTCATCTGTACACAGGACACAGGTGGGCAGAAGAGGAGATGAGGACCTGGGGCTCTGTTCTCTGAAAGTCACAGGGCTGTGGCCAGAGAGGCCAGAGTGCTATAGATAAACTTCACTGATTCTCAGTGCCTGAGCTATGGCGGAGCAGGATTATGCGTGAGCTGTGCAGTGCTGGGAACGAATGCATTCAATGTCAGGAAATTCCAGGCACCACTGTGTTTGTTTTGCTAAGTGACCACCTCCCTGTTCTGGTCCTTGCAGTTCCTGGACAATTGTAGGGGTTGCTGCCCTCATCCTGCTCCTGGTAGCCCTGTTGGCTCGAGTTCTTGTCAAAAGAAAGCCACCTCGGGACCCACTGTTCTACGGTAGGTCTCCTTAGGGGAAACCATGTGTGTCCACTTGATAACAAGAAACTTGCCCTCAGTTCCATTTTCTTCCTTGGTGGTGAAGAGTCCGGCTGAAAGGGAGGGGATGTCTGAGGACAATGTAATCCTTGCCTCTAAGCCAGTGATGGCAAACCTATGGCATGTGTGCCTCATTGGGCTGTTTGTATCACTGAAAGCTCTAAAATTTTAACCATCACTCCCTCTCCCAGGCCTTTACTCCCTGATCCGCAGCTGCTCTTACCTCTACCTCCTGCTGGGCCTCCTGCCCTCAGCCTGGAACAGGCAGTCCCCTTCACCTGGCACAGTGCGGCAGCCTGTACATTTGTACAGAGAGGGAAATAATTACACTTACCGTGAGGGGCTGGCACAAACATTAAATAAGATGGTATTTGCAAAGTACTTAGGTTAGGTCCTGGCAAATACACATATGTGTTAAATAAATAAAAACACCATGATTGAGTACCTACCGTGTTCCTGGCAAGGCACTGAGCACTTCAGCAATTTTGTTTTGTTGTCACAACAAATGGAGACACTGGCTGAGATGCTAGGAGCTGTGGTCAGGTCACACAGCTGGCGAGAATAGCACTGACCCAGAGCCCAGGCCCTTTACCATGTGTGCTTTGGGCAAAGCAGTTACTGGGCTCCAAGTGTTTCCTGTGCTGGTGCTCTGCTGGGCATTTTATTCATTTAGTTTCTGCTCTCGTAATGCTGATGTCAAACACACCCCAAGCCTGTGCAGGCTCAGAGGTTTATTTTTCTTGCTCACAGGTCTGGGGGGCGGCTGGGCCGCTCTGCTGCAGGCCGTGGGTGGCCGCGAGGCTGTCCACATGGCTCCTTGCTCTTGGGCTCTGACTGCCTCATGGGGATACAGAGCACAAAAGGGTCAGCGGGAAGACAGCTCTGTCTCTGATGGCTTTGGCTTGCAGCTGGCCACTGTCACTTCTACCCACATTTCTTTTTTTCCCAGAACTGGGGATGGAACACAGGCGCCTTTGCACTGAGCTCCATCCCCAGCCCTTTTTTATTTTATTTTGAAAAGTCTTGCTAAGGTCTTGCTAAGTCATTAAATTGCCCAGATAGGGCTCAAAGCTCCCCCAAAGTGCTAGGATCACAGATTTCCACCCATATTCTGCTGGCCAGAGCGAGCCATAGGGCCTTGTTAGAGGCACGGGGAACCTTCCTTGCCACAGCAAGCCTTGGGGTGGCAAAATAGGATTGTGAGAGCTTAGTTTCTCCCAGTTCACATATAAAAAACTGGAATTTAGAGAACTTCTGTAACTTGTTCTGGGTTTCATGGTTGGTTGGTAGAAGAGCCAGGCCTGTCTGACCTTGGAGCCCTTGTCCTTTTTCTTGCCCCATACCCCTTGCTCAGTGGCCCCAGCCTACCTTCCTGGACTGGCCTCCTGCTGTTGTCTGTCCTGCCTCTCCAGTTTGGCCCTAAGCAGACCACACTTGACTTGCTGAGGTCTCTTCCGCTCCTCAAGGCGGCTGCTCTCCTGTACCCTCCACCATCTGTCCTGGCTCTCTTCTAGCTTCGAACACACTGCAGCTTCACAGTCAGGTGACCAGCCAGCTCCTGCCCACTAGGAAGCAGAGCCAGTGTCTGACCCTACTGTTGCCATCGCATGGCTGGGAGATGTGCTGACCCCTCCCTTACCCAGGAGACAGATGAGGGGTGGCCACCTGGGAAGCCTCCAAGAAGTGAGTGTCCATCAGGGACACTGTGTTGAGAACTGGGCTGTGGACCTTTGTGGAGACACAGGGAGGGTACGGGCTGCAGGGCAGGGCACATGTGGCCTTTAATCCTTCAGGCAGATGTGCGGACGCTGGACTCTGACCACACACTCTGCTTGAGGCTAGCCCTTCCCTGTGAATCAGCCCTCCTTGCTCTCCTTTTGCACAGCTTTTCCTGTATCCCCCAGGAGACCTTTCTCCTCACCCATCTCCTGGTCTAAGACACCCGTTTGTTCCAACTTGAAAATGCAGCTTTCTTGACGACTCCCCTGGGCTGAGTTTGACTGCCCACTGTTTAAAGGGTGCTATTCCTTAGCTAGTTGTTTTGAGTAATTGTAAGCCTGTTTAGGAGAGTCTTGACTCCGGTACGTTTCTCTAAGATGTGCCAGTGTTCCTTCTCTCATAGTCGATTGTACCGGCTTACATTGTATTCAGTTCTTGGAATCACTGGTGTTTTTTCTTAAATCCACTGTCATTTGCACACCAATTACAGTGGTACCTCGGTTCATGAACTTAATCTGTTCCATGATTTTGGAAAAGATGGCCATGTTTGTTCGGGAAAGATGGACAGTAGTATTTGTCACCCAGTGTAGATTCTGCAAACAGAAACAATTTTTTTGCCAAATGCTTTTGTTTGCAAATCAAATTGTTTGCAAACAAAAGCATCCATGAAACCAAAGTATCACTGTACCTGCCTATGTGTGGACACATAGGACACCAGGATGGACACACTGTGGATTGGCCTGTGTGGTCATCACCAAGATGAATCATCTACATCCTTATTATTATTTTGCAGTACTGGGGATGGAACTCAGGTGCATTCTACCACTGAGCTACATCCCCAGCCCTTTTTATTTTTTGGAGACAGTGTCTCACTGAGTTGCCTAGCCTTGGTTCAAATTTGGTGATCCTCCTGCCTCAGCCTCCCAGAGTGCTGAGATTACAGTTGTGCACCACCATACTTGGATTTATGTAGTCTGTCTTTTAAAGCTGGTGGTCATTGTGTGCTTCTTTAGCCACTTGGTGACTGGCTTTATTCCTGCTGCCCAGGTGGGATGTGGATTTGGCTCTGGGCTTGAAGGAGTGTAGGCTAGAGGGGGTGGCCTGGAGCACCTGCTGGGATAGTCAGTCATGACTCTGTCATCCTCCATCCCTGTGACTCGTGTTCCCTCGGTGAGAGCTCTTGGGCACGGATGGGGAGACCCAGGAGGACAGGCAGAGACCTGGCTGGAAGTGCAGGAGGTATGGCCTGCTAGTCTGTGCTGACAGCGTCCACAGTATCAGAAACATCGCATTCTTGTTGTCGAGTGCCAGCTCTCGAGTGCCTCCCGCGGGCTGCATTCTAAACTGCAGCCTTCTCTGCTCCAGTGTATGCCGTCTTCGGATTTACCAGCGTGGTGAACCTCATCATAGGGCTGGAGCAAGATGGCGTCATCGATGGCTTCATGACACACTACCTGAGAGAGGTACGGCGCTGCCGGGGGGCGGCAAGGCACACACCAGCAGGCTGCAGCCTGGCCTGGCCTTCAGTCCTCTGTTTCACGAGCAGGTTTGTTTCCTAGTGTAGGCTCAGGCTGGTTACACCAGCAGGTGAAGCCCAAAGGCGAGATGCAATGGTGAGAAGCAAATCTGCTCTCACAACTCCACCCCCACCCCTGTCCCACTTTGTGACCTATCTTTTCCCTTTGAATGTGGAACTTTCAATGAATGTAGTATTTATGTATCTGCTAATATATTGCAATCTCAGAAAGCCCAAATTACTCTAAATTTGTGAGATACCAAACATCGAGGTAAATTAAACTATTTGATTATGATGATTAACTCCCAACTAAATCACGGCACTGGAGGGAACTAGTCTTGTTTTCTTATTTTATGATGGGCTGAATCCAGCCACAGAAAGTGAAGCTTACTCATGGTCACACAGGAAATAAGGAACAGAGCTGAAAATGTCGTTTTCCTCTGCATTTCAGATAGTGGGAGTTTGGATGTCATCCTGTACATGAGAGGAAATGTTAAATCAGGAAAGGAGACACAGCTCTGGGGGGGATGCGCTTGTAGGGAAGGGTCAGTGTCATGAGCTAGGACATAAGGAAGAGGCTTCTGCAGGGCCAGCCTGGTGTGACAGTGGTTAGACAGAGGCAGCACCTGAAAATACAGGGGTGAACTTCGGAGAATCCAAGTGGTTGTAGGACTTGGGGACATGCTGGGGATGACTGGAGGGGTTAGGCCCAAGATGACTTCCTAACTCCTGCATTGGAATTTGGAAGAAAGCTGGTGTTACTCCATCAGAGAGGCAAGTGAAAAGGACTTCAGTTCTGTAGACATTTGCTGAAGGAGACTGTGGAATTGCAGGACCTGCTTCCTGCGCTCCATGTGGGGACCCAGCACTGTCCTAGGTGCAGTGGCAGAGGCTCCCTGCAGGCACAGCACAGTGAACTCTGGTGACAGCCGGGGAAGGCCTTGTAGACCCTGCTATAGCACTGTAAATGTGGCCACAGGAGAGGGTGGCAGCTGTTTTTGGCTGGACCACGGATATGGAAGGCATTCTGAACAGAAGGGACAGCCTGAATAGCGGCTCAGGGAGGAGAATGCTGTGTCTGCCTGGGTGCAGGTTTGCAGAGATGACGCTCAGTTCTTTTGGGGACATGTGGAGTTTCAGGTGCTCGAGGGACATCCTGGCACATGTCCCACCTGGCAGGGCTTTGCAGGTCTTGAGGAATAGTCCTGGCAGGGAGGTTTGGAGGCCACATGAGTACAGTTGGTACCAGCCCTCTGAGATGACAGAGGAGATGATGGAAAGTGAAGAGGCCGAGGCTGGAACTCTGGAGACTGGGACCAGAAGTGGGCACCAGGGAGTCTGAAGTAGACACAGAGAGGCAGGCAAGGAGGCAAAAGGGAGAGTGGGGCACTGTGCCTGAGGAGGGAGGCTCCAGGGAGGAGGGCAGCAGGCACTGAGGCAGATGAGAAACAGGAAGAGGAACTGGGGTATAATAGTAGCAAGCTCAGCAAGCCCAAGCTGGGGACCCAGTAACTATCTGGAGAGAAGGCGCTTGGTCATTCAGGCAGTGACAAGCTTTGGGAGGTATTAGAGCAGAGGAGTGACATGGCCAGAGTCAGGCCATGTGAATATTCATCTGGCAGCAGGAGTGTCGGATGGGAAGAAGGAAAACGGCAGGGAGACCACTGGGAATGTAACAGTGGTCCAGTGCAGGACTCTGAGGTTTGATCTAGGCCATGCTAAAGAGGGAGGGTTCCCTGGGGGTGACATCGACAGGAGAGATAAAATCGACAGGATTTGCCAAGACTGTACAAATAAGGAATAAAATAATGACTCTGTGGCTTCCCCAGGGTAAGGTGAGTGGCATTGCCATCCAAATAGAGAGGCAGGTTGGTTGAGGGAGAAGCTGATGAGTTAAGGTTCGGGTGCATTTGAAGGGCCCAAGGACCTCCAGTTAAAGACACTATCGGCCACCAAGAGGGCCCAGTGCTGGCCGAGCGCCCAGCTGTGTGGTACAGATGACCAGAGCATGAAATCAGATGGCATCATCCAGGCAGAGCATGTCAGGGAGAAACAGTGTGGGCCCTGCATGGACACAGAAATACAGTTTTGGTGGTGTTTCCCCTTCTGCTGTGATTTTAATTTGATTTGACTCATGGGGAGAGATGATAGAGCAGTGCTTGCCCCAGGGGAGCAGGAAGCTTCTGAGAATGCCTCGCTTGGTTGGCTGATTGATGGGCTGGTTGATCTGCACTCTTCCTTGTTGAAGAAAGGGTCCATGGCTAGGGGGACGTGCAGGACAAGCCAGGCAAGCACACCCAGGAGAAAGAGGAAAGGAATGCCAAGCAGAGGCAGGGCGATACCAAAAACTCGTGCACCCTGGACAGCGATTTTCTAACAGCCACCTGGAAACATGACCACTTGGGAAAGGAAAATGTAGTTCATCATATAATTTGTGTTCATAAAATTCATGAAATTAAACATTTCTCAGAAGTATAGCTTTTCTTGGGGTTTTTGCCACATATTAGCTATGTGACCTTAGGCAAATCTTGTAACCTTTTTGGGGCCTCTGTGTCCTCGTCTGTTAAGTCACATCTACCCCATAGGGTTGTTGGGAAGGCTGGTGAAGGGTCTGTGGGAATCTCTGAGTCCAGTGCCACGTGTGTCCATGTAAGAAGGGCATGAGTGCTTCCCTGTGCCCAGCCAGCTAGCCCTCTATGTGGAGTCAGCATGCATGGGGAAGGCCAGCCAGTAGATCTGGTGAGCAGAGCTATAGTCCTCTGGCTATGGCCAAGCACCTCTATTCACAGGTGTGGCTTGGTGCCAGTGAGTCGGCTGTCCAGCCAGGATCACCCATACTGCTGTCTTTGTGTCACTGTACGATCCTATGTGTTGATCTATCACAGGCCAACTGAACAGGCATTCCCTGGTTTGATCCCCATAGCAGACTCTGGTTTTGGCAGCTCCCAGGTAAAGTTCTATTTGCACTTTCCTAACAGTTAAGTTGGAATAGTTTCATCCTAGCAGACTAACAGCAGATAGTTCTGCTGTTTTATTCTATTTGGAGTACAGGTCTGGTGTTTTGCATTTAAATGTTTGTGTCTTATTTAAAGTGGACTTCTTTTTTAATGCTTTCCTTAGGGTGAACCCTATCTGAACACTGCCTATGGGCACATGATCTGCTACTGGGATGGCTCTGCTCATTATCTGATGTATCTGGTGATGGTGGCAGCCATAGCATGGGAGTAAGTCAGTTCCACTGGTGTGTGTGCCTTTGCCATCGATAAATGGGTATGTAAGGAAAATCTGTGTACAGAAGTAAACAGGTATAGCAGACGGGAATGTAAGTGCCAGAGGTACAAATTAGGTGTGCTTTACTTACTTGCACCACTGCCTTTTTGAGTTTGTCCCTGGATTGCTCCCCAACTATGGTGACAGCTTAGATGGACTGACCCGCTTTCTGATTATGTTTTTTCTAAGAACAGTCATTTCATTTGCAGGAAATAAAGCCTCACACATTCTGAATTAAAACTTCAACCACCTCATTTCAGTTCAAAGCTTGACCCCCAATTCAGATGTAGCCTAACTACATGGGTGCTTGCACCCACTTGCCCTACTTCTCCCCTCTGTGTCTGGCTCCTCTGGGAGTATGTGTGTCCACAGGATTAAAGGAAGAGGGAAAATCTTATGTGACAGCTGCTCTTTTCTGGGTACTAGAACTCTCTGTCATGAAATGTTAGCTGGGTCTTATAGGCACTCTGGAGACCCCTATGGCAGGAACCTTTGCATGGCACCTGTCCCTAAGCAAGCAATCCAGCCAGCTCTCTGGCTGGATTTGTGACTCTTGCACCCTTGGTGGTCTGCCCACAGTGTCTTACTATATACCAGAAGGTGCACTCTGTGCGAAGGGATTCTTCAAGGTGGCTCAAGTTCAGCTGCATTCCCAGGTCTCCACTTGCTTCCAGGTTAGACAGTCACACATTTGTGTCCCACACAAGGCTTACATACAGCTTCATTTGCTCTTCCCCCTTTCTACTCATCATGCACTCAATGACAGCTCTAGCTAGTTCTTGTCTGTCCTTCTGCTGGCGATCCATGTCATTGTGACTGTCTGCATGGGGTCAGCCTCACTGGCTTGGGGGCTGGGATGGAGCAGGAAGCACAGTGTTTTCTACTTCTCTTTCCCCTCACAGAATCTCCTTTTGAATTTCTCAGCCTCTTATTTAGCATGGAGTTGAGTTATTGGGTTATCAGTTGAAGCAACATTCTGTCAGCATGGAAGATTGGGGTAAATGTCTAGCAGCTGCTCCAGAACGTAGGGTATGTGTCAGGTATTATCTCTACCTTTGATGCTTTGGCCAAAATTGTTGGCCAAAGTCCATTTTATATGCTATTATTGGGCTGAGGATGTGGCTCAGTGGTAGAGCTCTTGCCTTGCATGCACAAGGCCCTGAGTTTGATCCCCAGCACCACACACACACACAAATTGGATTATATGCTATTATCATACTTACAATAAATTAGAGTATGGATCCAGTGTCCTTCTTTGAACCCTTCTCTACCCTTTCATGGTTTGAGTTTTATACCTAGTCGAGAAATGCAGGAGTCTGTGGCCAGGATGACCATGTTGTAGTTTAGCTGTAGGTCAGCGTAGCAAGTATGAATTCCTATTTAAAAAGAGACAAAAAAGGTTCTGTGGAATATTGCATAAGGAAATGAGGTTTAATCACCAGAGTTCCTTGATTTATTGCTCTTTTTTCAATGTTTCAATTCATGTAGTTTACTAATTAGAATAAAAAATAAAAACATCGAGGAACTTTTGCTAATAATATTCTAAGACAAGTGTACAGAATCAAGATTTTTTTTTTTGTTACAGGGAAAGTTACAGAACCATTGGTCTATATTGGGTTGGATCTATTATCATGAGCATTGTTGTTTTTGTGCCTGGAAACATTGTAGGTAAGAAACTTTATCTTAAAATTCACTTTCCTTTTCTGGGATTTTAATGGGGATTTTCTTAAATAAAGAAGTTTGTTTTGGTTATAGTATAACCAAGAGATTCCAAACTTATAAAAACCCATTTTGCAAATCATTCCTATTCTCCTCCATAATCTTGCCTCCTAAATGCTTCTGAACAATTGTCAATAATGTGCATTAAGTAATTAGTCAAGTATCAGTGATTCCTAACTTTTTGGAAGGATCTAGAGAGCCTGATTATGGGATTTGTGACTACATTTAGTGGCAGATATTTCTCGCAACATTTTATTACATATTACTCCTGATATGCTATGAGAATTTGATAAATGTACTTGGAAATTAAGACTCTTGAAGCCTAAAATGAGGTTATTTATGTATATAAGAAATTAGGATATTACATGTATTTTTTAATACTGTATATAGGACATGCCTATTAATAAACATCTAATTGTTTTAAATGACCTTTGTTTTTCTTCATCTCATTAAAATATTATCTGGTCTTTAGCAAAATTTTACATAATTTGAGATGAGGAGGTATCCTAAATATTATTTATGTTTAGATATGCTTTAGGTAAACTTTTGACTTTTCTCTTTTTCTCTTTTAAACAGGGAAGTATGGAACACGAATATGCCCTGCTTTTTTCTTAAGCATACCATATACTTGTCTTCCCGTCTGGGCAGGTTTCAGAATCTATAATCAGCCATCAGAAAATTATAACTATCCTTCAAAGGTGACTTTTCCTAAGTTTAAACATAACCTGTTTTCAAGTTCACAGGGCTCACATATGTGCATGGGCCACTGAACTAACTGTGCCTCCAAGGACTGGAGCATCTAGGGCATTCAGTGCGCCTGGGCTGCTTGTGTGGTGTTTGTTGACATCTTAGTTAATGTAGCCGAGGTGGTCTGCTTCTGCCCGAATATGTCTGATTTGATTGGCCAAGCCGTACTTTTGGCAACTCCTGTGCCAGTGGTCACACTGGCTTCTAGCATCATGTTTGCTTTAGTGCGGAAAAGGAAATCTGGATTGTATGGTTTGTCTGGGGTTGCAAATGACCTAGATTTCGAGCATCTGAGCATCTACTACCTCTTTAACTAGTACCTATGCACTTATTGCTCCTCTGAGAGGAGGTTGGAGAGCTACTGCTGTTCAGTGTAGTCCACATAGCTGTAGGGTCTGATTCACAAGAGATCCAGGGAACTGGAGACTGGCTGCGGATCTCATCTGTGACACCTCCCTCCATTCAAGGTGAAACAATACTGGCCTGGCAGGTACTCTGTTAAAATCTTTCTAAGCTGGTGACATCTTTCTAAGTTTCTGTTCCACTTATGGGTATTAAATCCTTAGGCAAAATCTTTTAAGCAAAATTGACATGAAAATATAAACTCCTAAATAATCAGAACACGATTATTCATTTTACAAAATATTTATAATAGAATTCATTAAAATTCTTTTTTTGGTACTAGGGATTGAACATAGTGCCTCCTGCATGCTATGTACCCACTCTGCCCCTGAGCTACATACACCTCCAGCCCTCAGATCCACTTAAATGTCCATATACTTCATTTGTAGACCTTTAGACACCCACTGTGTAAACTCAGGCTGGCACACCGATGACTGGTAAGCTTTTTCATTCCTTTGAAGAATGAAGTTGTTCTTAAATAAAAAAGCGAACAGTAGGGCTAGCCTTAGCCCTGGCTCCTCTGTTTCCAAACGCTCCAAGTCCATGTGTCCACAGAGTGTGCATGTTATATGACACACAGAATCATTTGTTAGTGTTTTAATAGTGAAACAGTGACAGGACAGTGAACATTGTCACACAGAGCTGACAGGAACACAAGTTCAGAACTGCCCTACAAAGCAATTTAGCAATGCTGTCAGACTTGCAAAATTTAACCTTTCTACCTAGTAATTCCACATCCAGGGCCCGATTGGAGAGATGCTGTCAGAGATTCACGGACAGAGTTGCTTCCCATTACACTGAATGTTGACTGTGAAAAATGCCTAAATCTCCATAGTGGGAGAGCAGCAAAAATGTGGTGCTTCCATACAGTATTAGGTTTTAAAATTATTTTATTTTTAAAATTTTTGATAATGTTTCACAGTGTTTATCATAGGTAGTTGTTGAGTGACTAAAGAATGCTAAATGTTTATTTCTAATTTTGTAGAAAACATTATACATATAAATGTGTATGTATATATGTAAAAATATACATGACTGGAAAAGTATATCACCTATTAATAGTGATATGGCAGGATTATGGTGTACTTTTAAAGCATCCTTAATTTTCAAATGAGTGTATCTTACCTTTATATATGAAAATATTATTTTAAGAAAGAAATGTGGACACAGAGCTAGAAGTTCCCTTCAGGATCGCCTGGTCCAATCTCATCATTTCACAAAAGAGGAAACTGGGTCTTCAAGGGGCAAATGACTGTCCTGAAAGTCCCATGGTTTAGGATATGAATTGTGAATCTTCAAAATCCTCCTCCTCATCCATCATCACAGCATTCAATGTGTCAGTAGGTTTCAGATTCTTCTTTGGCACTTTGGACTTGCTCTTTAGATACAAACTCTATTTTAGGTTGTCCAAGAAGCTCAAGCAAAAGACCTGCTGAGAAGACCGTTTGATTTAATGCTAGTCATTTGTCTCCTACTGGCAACTGGATTTTGCCTGTTTAGAGGCTTGGTAAGCATAACAGATCAAAATAACATTAACCAGCTGTGGTGATGCGTGCCTGTAGCTGTAGCTATCTAGGATGCTGAGGCAGGAGAATCATTTGAGTTCAGGAGTTCAAAACCAGCCTGGGAAACATGGGGAGACTCAGGCTTAGAAAACAAATAAACAAAAATATCATTATTATACTATTAATGCTTCCGAATGGACAAAACATGGAAATAGGTTTTTGTTTCTTTCAGACTTCTCAGCAAACTAACAAAATATCCTTTCCATTAGAGACTAGAACCCTGGACCTGCTTCCTGATGCTTTCCTCTCAACCGTCTGTTCCCAAGGGATGGCTCATTCTGGGTTGTTTCATATCACTTCCCTCAGGTCCTTGGATCAAGCTCTATTCAGAAATATCTTCCCTTATTTTAGGATATCTGAAAAATAGCCATTAGAATTTCATTCTTTTGATGTTTCTGATTTAAATGTAAAGACCATTGGCCCGGGTGATACCCTAAGACCCCAGTACAGCTGTGGCACAAAGCACCAATGTATTCTCAGAGAGTAGGGGTGATGAGATCCAGAAAGAGGTACCAAACCAACAATGCACATACGTGCAGGGCCCTGTGAGTTTCTCAGGGGTATGAGTAGTATGGAGTAAATTAAGCTGAGGTTTGGAGTCTTTGTATTGATGCAACTGATAAACATTAAGGGAACCTGGGCATTTCATTTTTTTGTGTGTTCTCTTTATCATTCTCATAATGCAAAGGATGAGAAACAGGCCTCTAAGCTTTGGAGTTGGATTCCTAGCCATTTACTAGTGTGTGGCCTTGGAAAAATTTATTTCTTGACCCACAATTTTATGCTCTCTAAAATACTACTACCTACCTTATTGCATTGTTTTGAGGATTAAGTAAGACAGAGCACATAAAATTCTTGGTAGAGGGCCTTATACATTATAAGTGCTCAATAAATGATTGCTTTTACTATTTTAATTGATCAGTCAGCCTTCACAATGCCCCAGTTTCATAACTTATTCTTAGCAGAAATAAATTTGAGGGCTGGGGATATAGCTCAGCGGCACAGCGCCTGCCTGGCAAGCGCAAGGTCCTGAGTTCAGTCCTGGTACCAAAAAAAAAAAAAAAAAAAAAAAAAAAGAAATTTGAGCAGCTCTGAATTATTTGGTTATTTCTGTTCATTCTCATTGACACACTTACTAACTATTCTGAGGCTGCTAGTGTTGCACCACACTTGGGGAACAGAGTGGCAAGTGTAAGGTGATAGAGCTAATTCATTGTTTTGGGGTCCCTGGGCAATAAGAGGCCTGTGTGGTCCCTCGAGGGTTCAGGGTGAGAAGCTGTCTGAACTGTCTTTGTGGATCACTGTTCCTAGAGGAGAAGGAACAAAGGGAAGGCAGGGCTGTAGGCTCTGTTCAGATCCCTGAAACTGGTCTTTGGTTAGTTTGCTGTAATTCTGAAATTTCAAACAACGGTGAACAGTGAGACCCAACTGTATTCCTGCATGGCCATAAGCACCTCCCTTGCACTTGAGGAAAACCTGTGTGTGCATAGTTGGTGGGGCTTTGGGGCTGGGGCCCATTTTCACCAACTCTGCCACTGGCCTGTGTCCTACCTGTTACCCAGGTGGGACATTTCACTTATGGTCAAGGATAGGAGGAATAGTGCCCCGAGGGGAATTTGACTCAGAGGGGACCCCGTAATGTGCCAAAGAGACACCTGTCTATTCTGTGGCCTAAGTCTACTCTGTTGACACTAAATCTGCTCTGCTCTCTTTCAAAGTGGACACAGGAGGTGGCTTCAGACAAGAGGACCCTGCTTTCTAATCGTTATCCTTTACTGCCCCCAAAGGCCATATACTCTGTGAGGCACTGGAGAGAGGAGGATGCTATTTTTGAATCTTGCAAAGCATAGTAAGATTAATTTGGTATAGAAATATGTTTTCTTTCTTGTAGGGACTAGTTGACTAGTTATTCCCAAGAGAAGTGAAACTGGTAATCTAAAGCAAACTGTGCTTTGGCTAGCCAAACCTAGATACTTAAACTATGAATACTTGAAACCTAAGAATAGAGCTTTAGTTTCCATTTCTGGCTCCACTATTAACCTCTGCTTAATCTCCTTAGATAAGTCTGCAGAATATTTCCTTTCTTTACTTTCCCTGATAAGCCTCTATAGTGCATAGTTTTTGTTACATAGCAAAGCAGCTTGTGACTAAATCTGGCACATTTAGCCTTATCAGAAAACCTAAGGACCAGAAGTGATTGTATTTTTATAATGAATTCATTTTTGCCCTTAGATTGCTTTGGACTGCCCAGCTGAGCTCTGCCGATTGTATACACAATTTCAAGAGCCCTACCTAAAGGATCCTGCTGCTTATCCTAAAATTCAGGTCAAGTAGTATGAAGCCTAAGATTTTCTTCTAAAATTAATTCTCTCTCTCTCTAATGGTTAGAAGTGATTCTATACAGGGAATAGGAATGGACATTTTATCTTTGAAGATGTTAATTTTTTGTACTTTTTATTCAGGCCATGCTGTTAATTTGCTGATGTTGTTTTTCTGTTCAATGCAGATGCTGGTGTATATGTTCTATTCTGTCCCTTACTTTGTGATTGCGCTTTATGGCCTAGTGGTTCCTGGATGCTCCTGGATGCCTGACATAACACTGATACATGCTGGAGGTCTAGCTCAGGTACTAACGTGCTATTTTGAGAGTTTACTGATCTAGTGCTCATTGATGGATATATGAAACCTATCTGCTTAGTGTTTTAGAGTAGGCAATAGTTATGAGACATACTGTTCTTTGTTTTACAGCTCTTTAAAAGATGTTTCTGCATATACATTCTATTTAAATCTCATAATAACTATCTGAAAGATATGCCATCTAGTTAGGAGAAGCTGAGGTCAAGCTATATTAAATGCTTTGCCCACGGACACACACCCAGCAAGTGGTACTGCTGTTTTGAAGGCCTCTTTCCCAATCTCTGAAATCGTGTTTTCTGAAAAAGGCTGGCAAGCTGTTATTTGCAAGATGTCTATCTAAATTTAAGATTTCAGGATTCTGCTATACTATTTATACAGCAACTAGGGAAACTGCTTTAAACAGGGTCTGCTCCTGGAAAGCCGGGCCTGTCAGTCATTTCTCCCCCTGGTACTTAGCCAAGTCCGTGTCTCATGAGGGACAGTGTTCCGTGTGTTCAGTGCAGGTGTTCGGTGAAAGCTCACAATATTGAACTAGAAATGAAATTATCTATGCAATTATCACACAAAGCACATTTTTATAAGATAACAAGTAGCAAAATGATCTTCTTAACAAGGAAGGATATTAGGTAATTTTTATCTTTTTTTTTAATGAAAAATTTTAAAAAGCCAAATGAACTCGTCCTTTAAAAACATCTTTTTCTTGCTTTTTCAAGCAGGCCTAAGAAAGAGATTTATTCAGAAATGTTAGGTATATACAGTTAAATATATACTGATGGTATAGTAACCATGAGGGTGAAAAGACACTAAATTTAATGTTGAAAAGTTAACAGTATTTATGGGGTCTTCTGGCCTCAGGTAGTTAATTATGAAATTAGAATATTCATTTTAGAAAAGGAAGATTACAACTTATTCCCCCCTTTGTAGACCTTGAAATGCCCCATTCTTCAGACTTTGGTTTTGGGTCTCTATTTCCATATCTTTCTATACCAAGTATCAGCTGAGGACTTCCAATTTCTTCAGCTGACATTGCTTTCAAGACTTCTACATTTAATTCTAGATAATCACTTCAGTTGGAAGTCTTGCTAGCAGGTCAGATTTAGATTAATATAGGACTCTTGGTCCCCCCTACAACTTTTGTGTTGCTCCTCTCTCTTTGGAAACAGTCCCGCTCTGCATCAAGTAGCCCAAGCCCAGAATGTGGACAGTTCTTTCCCCTCCTCTCTCCATCCAGCTCGCCTTTCCGCCAGTGCCAGGCTAGGTGTCTCCAGGGCAGTTCTCAAACCCATCCCCTCTTCCAGCTCCACTGCCATTGCACCAGCCTCTGTTCTTGGTGCTATTTCCTGCTGGGCAAACCCTGCTCAGCGTTTCACTTAGCTGTTTGTAAGGACAGGCTGTGATCTCTGCTATGTGACAAGTATTTATTTAGCAGCTACCTCAGCCTGGTTTTACTTCTTGCCTGTGCAAAGCTCATGGGGGACAGATATTCTCAAGGGCCAGGGCTGGCAACAGCTCAGGGGCAGGGAGACTGGTAAATGTCGTCTTGGGAGCTTCATGAGACAGCGTGATGAGTGCACCGTATTATCTTTGCAGCAGGTTTTTTTTTTTTTTTTTTTTTTTTTTTTTTTTTAAATCACTATTTAAAGATGAGGAAACTGAAGCTCAGGATAGCTGGAGTTATTTGACCAAAGTGGCAGAGTTACTGAATGGCAGAAATCCTGTCTGGATGCAGAGCTCACAGTCTCCACTGTCACCTCCCCATCCCTGAAAACAGCTGTGGCACAGAGTCCTAGAACAGAAAGACTTTGTGAGTGGCAAGGAGCTGGAGGAGCTCTCAGATGAGCATGACGCTGCTCACATATGAGCGGGACCTTCTTAGGTTGAGCCTCCCAGGGAGCGATGGGAGGAAGCTTTAGTTATGGGAGTGTCTGGCAGAGGAGGGACAGGGGCAAGGTAAGCCTTGGGTTTTGTTTTCTTGGCCTGGTTCCCCTCCCGTATCCACCAGGACAGAGGGGCACACAGTTGCCTCACTCTTGCCAGCCTTTCTTTACAGATTGTTCAGAGTCCAATAGTACTTGTTACTCAGCTTCTCAGTGGGGCCTCTTGCCTCTGAGGCAGGATGTGATGTGAGTGCTCTCTGCTGGAGGCTGGCAAAGGAGGCCCCATGTGGGACCTGGTCAAGTCTCTGGAAATAAATGGAGAACTAGGCAGGAAAACTCAGGGAAAGGCTTAGTCCTGTGGCTAGGGCCAGGGGCCAGGAGACTTAGGAAGCTCACAGCCTGGGATTAAAGAGGTGTTACAGCCCATGGCAGTAACACAACCCCAGACTCTACCTGTTGATGAAGCTCAGCTTGCACATGGGCACTTGGGATTCCAGCTGGGTGGTTCTGGTCAGGGCAGTATGGACAGCATGCAGCAGCAGCTTCAGCCAGCCTTCAAGCCTTGCAGGAGTCCTTGGGTTTATCTACCACTGGCTGGTTTGACAAAGTGGCCTGAAGCCCCTCTCTTGCTGGTGAGTGCCCAGACAGAGACTGAGGCAGACCCCAGGTCCTGTAAATGTCAGAAAGATGTTTGTCTTAACCAAGCAGGTAGAGTGGCATAATTCAAGAATTATATGCTGACAGCCCCATAGCTCTTGGCTAGGCTTTAATATCTACTGATTCATAGTGTACAGCTTAAAGAAGAATTAGAAATCATGTACAAGGTGGTCCTGGTGGCACATGTCTGTAATCCCAGCACTCTGGGAGGCTGAGGCAGGAAAGGATTTCAAATTTGAGCCCAGATTGGGCAATTTAGGAAATCTCTCTCCAAATTTATAAATAAATAAATAGAGCTGGAGATGTAGCTCAGGGTTAAGCCCCCGGGTTCAATCCCCAGTATTGCCCCCCTCAAATGTTGCAACATAACAATGCATATGGTCAGAATGTTGGAGTTCTGATGTTTTATACTTAGCAAATATTTACTTATGAAATGGCCACCTCTTAGGAGAGTATCTGACACATTCATCAGGAAAGCACTCTCTGGAACCTTAACCCACACCACTTGCTTGCTAAAACTACTATATCTAATTTAGACATCTTATCCATTCATGACCCTACTGACATAATCAAACCTTGCTTTTACTGAAAGAGCTAGTGAACTCCCAAGGTTCTGTGCAATTTAATAAGAAAAAAGATCCTTGAAAAGTTCTAGATCAGAATAGGTCAAGGATAAGTCACAGATTAGGAAGACATACTGGGTACTTACAGAGTCCTTGATTTCAGACTGTGTAGAAGCCTGACAAATCTGCAACCTTCAGAATTAAAAGACCACTGAAAAACTGAAATAAAACAAAATAAAGCCAGGACACTTTTTAGATCAGAGTTCTACTGAGACATATTCACAACTATCCATTCAGTGTTTACTATAGGACTCAAGGCATAAGCGCCTAACTGGAAGTGTTGCAGGCTTCTTTAGTCCACTTACAGCATTTTTTATCAACTGAAGTAGTCCAGGCCTCTCTATGTGCAGATTCAACCAATGGCAGATGACACATGTTGTTAGGCCTATGATGGCTGAAACTGTACTGAACATGTAGATTTTTTTCTTCTCATTATCCCTTAAACAATACTGATATTTACATAACATTTGCACTGTATTAGGCATTACGAGTAATCTAGAGATGATTTAACATTTTGAGAGGATGTGTGCAAATACCATGCCACTTAATAAAAGGGACTTAAATAGCCATGAATTTTGGCATCTGTGGGTGGTCCTGGAACCTGCCGATACCAACAGATGACTGTATCATGTTAAAATGTCACTGAAAATGAAAAACAGGGTTAATATAGTTAGTATGGTCAAGAGGAGGCACTCTGGAGGCAGACTGATTCAAATCCCAGCCTGCCACTGTTTAGTTCAATGACCTTGGTTACTTTACCTCTCAGATCATCAGTTTCCTCTTCTGTAAAGTGAGAGTATTAATAGCACTGTTCTCATAGTGTTGCTGTGAGGATTACATGAGGTGATGAATGTAAAGGGCCAAGAATAGTGCCTGGTACATAGTAGCTAGGTAACTCTTGGTTGCTATTATTGTTATTTTACCAGTATAAGATTTCCAGCAAGTTTGGAGAGATGCCTTGTTACTGACAGTGATCAATCTGTAGACAATTTACTTAAGCGATGTGCATTATATACAATGACCTAAACATCAAAGAAAAGTGGGTACGAGCTATGGGACAGATGTACAGTGGACTCCCAGCTACACTTGGCCATCAAGCAGAATCAGTTCCACTTCAATCAGGGGATATACTGTCCCACCCAGTCCCCTCAGCCTCTGCCACTCCTGCCTGTGCAGGTCCCATGAACTTCCTCACAAAGGGTCGCAGGTTGGCTTTGGACAGTGGTTGTAAATAGGTGACTCTAATGGAAGTGAATTTCATGTTTTTTCCTTCATGGAAACCTTTAAGAACTACCTGAAAGTAAAGGTTTAAGAGCACGGATAATTGAGACAGTAATGCAAATCCACTTTACTCATTTGCTTCTGGCGTGATTCATTACCAAGTACCTTTATTTAGTATTGAAATTAGACTTTAACATCTTTATGTGGTTATTATCCTTTGATGGTAACACCAACAGTCAAAAGATCAACAAGGAGATCTAAAAACAAACAGCCCAGGTTTTCAACCAAGCAGAGTGCCAGGTCATGAACAGGTATTTCAGCTGAGTTTTGAGTGTACACAAATAACCCCACGTGCTTGGCACTATCATAAGCACATCGTGACAAATTTCAACTCACTGAACCCTCTAACAACCTATGAGGTAGATTTCATTATTATCTGTTTTTTACAGATGAGGAAGGCAGAGGGTCACATGCTTCATGTGAGGCCATCTTGCTGGTTTGTGCTGGGGCTGGAATCTGATTCTGGTCATCTGTTCCAGAGTCAGTGTTCTGAACCACTCACTATACTACACTGCTCACAAAACCCTAAGAAAAGGTAGCATGGTTCTGGATTAGCTATTATACTGTATTGGCCAAACAGCCTGGTGACTGCCCCAATGTTCACATTGGTTTTATAAGATTCATGTGAGCACAGAAAACTCAATTCTTCCTTCTGGAGCCAGGATTGTGATTTTTAGTTATCCTTTCCAGGTTGTCTCTATGAAATCAGAGATAGAGAGCTATTAAAATGTAATCTTTGTTCACCTTCATTGCCCTATTTTCTATCCCACTCATATATTCTTAAACAAAAAAAAGAGTTCATCTCTTGTTTCTGTATGGTTGAAAAACTTTTTTCAATGAAATAGAAGAAAAGTGATTAGGGAATCAATTTTTACATCACTGATTTTGGAGAAATTACTGGGGTTCAGAACTTCTGCAGCACTGAATTCACTCCACCACCTAACCCCCACCCAGCACCCAGGCCTAGCACTTCAGGCCAGTCAGGGGGCCCTGTGTGCTGGTGACGTCACTACCCAGGGGACTTTGCAGCCCTTGTCACCTTTTTTTTTTTTTTAAGGAAGGGAACTATCCTCAGGTAAGACTGAGGTTTTCTTGAAACTTCAGAACCTTCGACACCTCACACCGTAGGCCTTGGGAGGAGCATTTATGTAGGAAGTGTGGCTGCTGTAAACACGCCCACTGGAACTGTGTGCTACAGGTGGGGTGCAGACAACTGGGCTCAGGGTTCTTCCCTCATATAGACACTTCTGGTTAGGAATGTTAAAATCTTCACCCTTCCTTTAATAATTCTGAACAGAATGGCCTAATAAAATAGGTACAAAAATACAGAAATTCTTTATAGATCCTTTTTTGTATTTGGACAGTCATGAGACCATTGTTGTTGAACGTTTATTGAGCTGTAACAATGTGATAGGTGCCACACAAAACATCAGACACAGTACCTGCCCAGTGGGCTTACAATCTAATCTAAGGACAGGAATCTGTCTTTAATGTTGCCATGGGTTTGCTGTTTGTGAAAATGAGGTATCAGCTGCACAGTCAGTGCAGGTCAAGGGCCTATGGAATCACTGACATTCTGAGGCTTCCCTACGCAGGCAGTAGGCACAACTGCTCGTTATTTATTTTCTCAAAGGACGGTGGACAGTTTTCAAAATCTTTTGATTCTGTGATGTGTACAAGTATCTATAAAGCCACCAAACCCACATTTCTGAAAACCAGGGTTCAAAACTGGCCTGTAGTCCAGAAGAAAAAATTTAGTTATATATTCAGAAAAAGTCATTCAAAATAGGCCCTAGGGAAAAAGTGACAGGAGCAAAGCTCCTATTCAGAGTTCCTAGAATGTCCACAGCAGCTTCTCAGGGCAGCCCCCAAAGTGCCCTTTAATTTTGAAGGTCTTTTGTGGTTGCAGCCCAGAGATGTAAATGCATTGGCTGGGCTGTCTGGCATCTGCCCTGGGGAGGTGTGTATGAGGGCAGAGCCCTCAGTGCCCACAACTCTCAATGTAGACAATCCATTCGTTGGTCCTTGGAAACACACCACAGTAATCTAAATTCTATCTCCAGAAAATAGCAAAAAGGTACCAGAGGTATCCAGAATATACCAGTAATTCGTAAAATTGTAGCCCATTAAAATATCTGCTATTGATACAAATTTCATAAACATGCTGCTTATAAAAGCTTGCCCTTTTCTTGTCATGGCAAAGTTAAGTGGTAACACTATCTGTTAATCACTTAGCAGAATCAATTGATTTCACATGGAAGGAAATGTAAGGTAACACATATATTTAAAGTAAAATTTTTTTTTTTTGTGGGTACCGGGGGGGTCGACCTCAGGACCTCGCGTGCCAAAAGGCACCCGTGCCACTGAGCGATATCACCAGCCCCTTTTTTGTATGTGGGATCCGGGAGTCGAACTCGGGCCCTCGCGCTTACAAGGCGGCGCTTACGCCGCTGAGCCATCTCACCGGCCCTAAAGTAAATTATTTATTCATCCTTGTTACTTCTGTGTCTTCTCTAGTTGGCAGTAAACTAATAATTTACTACATTCAGGTTCCCAATTTTTTATTCATGTGTATCTTGAATTTCAGCAAGACATGAAATGCACACGTATTTTGTAATGACACAAGCTTCCTGTGGAATTCCTCTCTCTGAATTTTTAATCCTGCTGCAGCCTGCATTAGCCTAATAAGTTGTCCTCTGTGCTTACGAAAAGTATCAAAAAAGACCAACTGGTACATTCTGATGTGTGTTTTGAACAATACAAGTAGAGGGAGGCCCTTTCTTTTCTGTTTTGCAAACTTGGATTATGCTGACAAGTCATACTTCTAAATAAATTACAATTTGACTTTAAAAGGCTGCCTGCCCATGTATTTGCCACTTTATAAAGAGCAGTCATACTCCTACCCCTACCCTGCTGCTAACCTTATAATAAAAAACAATCCTTAGTGTTTTTTAAGTTGTATAAAAAACAAATACATGAATAAATAAATAAAAATATGTAATGAAAGGGCTCTGCTCAGTTATTTGCTCGAAGGAGTAACTGAGACTGATAAATGAAGCTGAGTTCCTCAGTGCTTCTCCTTAAATAATTTATTATTTTAAATATATTTTAGCTTTAAAAACTCTGTACTTTATTTTTATTGGGAAATAATTTGTGAGCTACAGCTGAGTTTCTCTGTAGGATCTACAGAATCCAAATCAGGGAAAAAAATTTTTTTTTCTGTTGAATTGAGCCACTAATGTTTGATATGGGACACTGGGTGAATTAGAAAACAGAACCAACATGATAAAATTACACTAAAGAAAGTATACTTTATTTGAACAAATATCAAGACTGGCCTTAGATGTAATGAAAGACTATCATATTAAAGACTAGGGTTATCTGAAGGTGTTATGCCCGAGAGGCTGTTTGTGAGGGCATAGAAAGGGTCTGAAATAGCCATCCAGAACTCACCCTTTGTCCCACTGGAAATAAATTTCATGCTTATACTCTTCCCCTTCTTTTTTTTTCCCCCCCAATAAAACAGGCTCAGTTTTCTCACATTGGTGCTTCTCTCCATGCTAGAACTGCTTATATCTACAGAGTCCCTGAAGAAGCAAAAATCCTTTTTTTAGCATTAAATGTAGCATATGGAGTTCTTCCTCAGCTCTTGGCCTATCGTTGTATCTACAAACCGAAGTTCTTCATAAAAACAAAGTCAGATGAAAAAGTGGAATAAAAATGTTATATCATGTTCTTCCTCTCTAGATTACTGACTTTTGTTATATTGGTACCGACTATTTTCTCCCATTTCACTCCCTTCTCAAACACAAATAAGAAAACACAAATTCTTGCTCTGCACTGTATGTGTGAGCTGTAACACTGTATCGTGTGGGTAAATTTTCTTTTCTTTTTGGAAGGAAAACTGAAGTTGTTGAGAAACAGCTTGTTTAAAGAAACACTTCAAAATTGTCTGTGAATAAACCTGACCATGTATCTCAAGATTCTCTTTGTACATATTAAATAATTGTAAGTGTGAAAAATTACAATTTAGTGCCTATAATAGCATAAAACCAAAACTACTCAGAAGTGAATGTGTTCTATACATACAAAAAATTCAAAACAGTAATCACAGGTTGGAGAAAGAACTTCTGCATGTAAGATGTATATGCTACACTATCCACCTCAATTTAAAAGGTAGATCATCAGAATATTTTTAACTGTTTGAAAAATGTTTCCCCAAGGAAAGTTTATTATTTACTGCTGTTTTAAAAACTGCTTTTACAGGGCCGGGGAAATAGGTCAGTGGCACGGCGCCTGCCTGGCAAGTGCAAGGTCCTGAGTTCGATTCCCGGTACCAAAAAAACTGCTTTTACAAGTTTTTTGTGTGTCAATCTAAATAGCTGAAGCAAGATCAATTAGCTTTATCATTACCCATAACGGACACTTGTTTTGCTGGTGGCTGGGAATATTTGTTTTGTATTTCTGCATATATTTTTAATAAAATTATTTTTGGCCTTTTATGAAAACAAATTATACTGCATTTGAAATGATTTATATATATTTTCATAATTTTGGCTTAAGAAAATCTGTTGTACTTTGTAAATCAAAACATCTTATTTTCATATTTTAGTGTGAGCAGTGAAGAGGCCTTTTGATGAATTTAACATTTCATAACTTTAAAATAAAATATTGAAAATTTAAAAATACCTTTTAAGGAAAAAGCACTGGATTGGTATCCTTACTACTTTCTTTATGAACTTTTCATATTTGAAATTGTGGGCGAGTATAATAGAGTAAATCAGTATTTGCTAAATGACAGAAACAGACCAAAAGCACAGCTCCTCCTCACCACCCTGCAGTGGTATGTGGATTAGAGCTTGTGTAGCCTCAGCTGCCATCACCACCATCAGCATCATTGTCTCAGATTTTCTCTTCGTGATCATTAACACTTCACCAAAATAAGGACACCAAAAGGAAATGGGGTACAAATCAAAGCATGAGCAATATCAAGTGTGAATTTAGGGTCCACTGAGCTGGTAAATATTTTCCTAGATGTGCAGGCAAATTGTGTTGTCATTCCCTCCCAAATAACCTAAGACCCAAAGTATTAAGAAAGGGGTGGGGAGAGACGAAAATAAAAGCCCTTACCTGTACTCGATTCTATTGTCAACTTGCTGTTAACAGTTTTTGCTTTAATATATGAATTACATTAGTACCTCACAATTACATATATAAAGCCAAATTACACTAACTTTGTTTACAACCTCAGAGCTTACTCCCAGTACACATTCCAATAAATTTATTCTGTAAAAACAATACATTTTTTTTGTTTTTGATTTTTTTTTTTTTACAGTAAACTTTTCAACTACAAACCTTGAATATGGGAAAGATGTTCCAACGACAAGCATAACAGGATTGATAAAACCCAAACTGACTAAATGTGTTCTCACAATATAAGCTGGCATAAAAATAAATAAAATTCTCTATTATCACAATAGCAACAATAATGTACACATAATAATGGTTTGTGGATGAATATTAACTATTCTAATTCTAGTTCCAAAAAGAAAACAGTTCATTTTAAAAGTCTGTATTTAAAATTCAATGCTTTGTCTGGTTTCCCATAGGGCTGCTGCTGACTTCAGCTTCAAAATGTAAAGTATCCACCTTGAGTGATTAGCTCAATTGTACTGGCACTGGGAAAAAATAAATCCTTGCCTTTATTTTGGAGTAACACAAAAAGACTAACTTCACATACAGAAACTCAGATTGTGTACATAACAACATGAGTTTTGAGAAGTATAAGCTGTCAACTAGCTATTTCTAATACAGAATAGATATTGTACAGTATGGCTGAACTTTACACATGGCCTCAAAACTGAAGGATGATTTAAATTTCATCTTCAATATACCAACATTATGTATCTAGGAATTAGTTCTTGTGTTCTGTCAAAGAGGAAATCCCATCCTTAAGCATTATGTAGTCACCTAAAAATGCTAATTAGTATTAAACACTTAAAATATTAAGTGTTTGGTGATGGTGGGGTAAAGGCAGAAAAATGATGAACACAACTGCCTTGATAAAAGGATCCTAGACGTGTGAGTCTGTGCAAAAATTTTGATAATTCTTAGTGGTTAAGGGCAACGTCATGCAACCTAATAACATGAAATTAAATCAACAACCTTAAAAAAGGTTAAAATGTCTTTTTTCCCAACAAAACAGAGAGGAATATGAATAATGTACATACAAACTGGGGTTCTGTCAATGACAACAAAGACTATGTGTTGGTTCATATCAAATCCAAGAATATTGGACAACCAAACATTTACACTTCTTGTGGTTTCTTGTAATATGCAGCATTCATTATGGTAGTTAGGTCTGTAAAAAAAGAAAGAAAACAAGTCTTTAGATGATTTAGGATACTAATAATGAAAGCTATCCACGCCAGTAGAGTATATATCCAGTTTTTCTGAAATTTTTAATCTGCTCTGTGGTGGTAACAATACTTAGCAAGAACAGCTTCTAAGGCTTTGCTTAATATCTGTCAAAAGGATAAAGGAAATCCAGTACTGCAAAAAGAAAAAAGATGAAATATTATTTTTAGTGTTACATTAAAAATAAAGGCAAAAAGAGTACACTCTGGCTCCTGTCAGGTAGAGCTGTGTGTGGTGGTGCAAGCACTCATTCTGGACCATTCAAGCACATTTCCCACTGGGGTGGATACGGTCAGTGGAGACGTGGATGTAATCTGTCTCTGCAGGGACACTGGTGTCAAAAAGATAGGCTGCATAAAATTTCAATCACTTGGAGTGTAAATATTTACAACTTGGTTATTTGTGACACATGACTGGAAGAAGTACAAGAGTTATGAAAATAAAGACATATAGACTCTGACTTTGTGCATCTGAAAAAAATTTAAAGGATGAAAGAAAAGCTTAGATTTCTTTTAAAACTTAGATGCATACATGTGACAAAGATGAAATAGTCCCACTTTATGAAAGAATTGTTTCAGTTTGAGTCCCACTTTAAATTGTGCCAGGATACGTTTCTCCAAAGAGATGCTATTTTTGTTTTCCTCATCATTAACCCAAATGTATAACTTCCCTTCCCCAGTGATGTTTTCATGGAATGGATGACACAGGCAACTCAGGCTCCACATATTTTTTCTAAAAACAGCCAGTTTCAGTTCATTATTTCACTGAGTGAATGAACTTGTTTGGAAGCACACATGTGCATTCTACAAGGGCAGTGGTGGTGAACCTATGGGACATGTGTTATTCGTTTTTCTTTTAAGACAGATGTTAATGTATGAGTTGTTTTTTCTAAACTAAAACCTCAGTATTTAGGTTTAATTGCAGCGGGTTTTGGGTTGCAGTTTGGGCAGTTGGTCTTTAAAAGGTTCGCTTTCACTGTCCTAGATGTTCTCCTTTAGCCAAAATCTATAATTACAGGGCCTTCAAAGGAGAAAAGTTACAAACCTACTATCCCATCAAGATGGCAGAAACCTCTCCTCTGTTCCTACCAAAATGAGGATGCCAATCTTAAAAAACTAAAAAATAAAAGACAAATGTAGAATTAAAATCTGTGAACTTAGTGCAGTGACTTGTGACAATAATTTATTAATAATAACACTAGATATAAGATATTATAGTCACAGATACTTTGGAGGGTTTCTCTCCCTTGAGAAGAAGGAAGACACTCATTAGAACAATGAAAAATTATCAACCAAAGAAATCTTTAATAATGGCTTTTATTAATATTAATGTGAAAGGCAATAAATTCCATGTTTTCACTGGTAGAAAATTCATGGCTAACAACATCTCAGTTCATATTGAAGAATAGTTTTGGCACAGATCCCACAGCAGCTTTAGAGTATCAGCCATGACCCAAACAAAGTGAGGCGGCACCAGAATGTGGTCACAACTTGAAGGACACACTTTTTTGTTTGTAACAAGGTGCTATCAAACAGATGCTTGAAAAGGCGAATTATAAAATCTGAGATTTTTAAACTTTTCATATCATAATTACTCTATTCTTTTCTCTATATTGAAAAGCATACTCTGCTGATTTATAATGGTCCATATCTTCCGGACATGGTGCTGAGTGCCGGAACCAAAGTCCCCTCAAAAGCAGGCAGAGACTGCTGCTTTGCCCTGGCTGCACCCTCTGCCCTGCACAACTACACTGGCTGGCAGGAGGACACAACCGGATTCCATTTTGCGGTCTTAACGCGAGGCCTGCAGGGGGCAGCAGAGCTGAAGAAGACCCAGAACACAGTGGGCGGAAGCTCTCAGCCGGTAGAAGTCAGCTTTTCATGGAGCACCATTTTTATGTGACAAAATTATGATATCCATTATGGCTATTAAGACATAGGTATTTGGCACTTTGTAAAAAAAAAAAAAATGTGACTTTTGTTACTTCAAGGAAAACAAATGACAGCATTTGTTGCCAAAGATAAAATTTGAGTGTTTAAGTGAAGATTAGGATTTTAAATCTTCCGACCGACAGGTTCCCAACATTGAAAGGCTTTTCTGAAGAGAAGGCAGTGATTTTAAAAAATGTGATTAAAAATATAAAGAAATGGGCCAATATTTGGAAGACCTGAATAACTCAGTGAACCAGTATCTTCCAAACAAGTAAAAGCTATTCAAAGTGCCAGATAGTTCAACAGATTTAATGTAACAGAATATGAAAAGTTCAGATTCCACATGCAAAATATATCAACTAAACAAGAATACATGAAAATTATCTGATGAGATTATTAAAGTACATGTATGTTCATTTTCAAACTAGGTACATGTGTGTGGCCAGATTTTCTTCATATATTTCAACCAAAATTATGTATCAGAATAGAGAGAATGTAGCAGACAGGAAAATCCAACTATGTTTTATTAAACCAAACATTAAAAACTTGAAAAAAATGTGAAGCAATGTCATTCTTCACAAAACGTTTTTTGGAAAACATGGCGTATTTTTCATAAAATTGTGATATGTTAATGGGTTTATATTTTACTTTTTATTTATTTTTTTGTGGGTACCGGGGGTCGACCTCAGGACCTCGCACGCTAACAGGCACCCGTGCTGCTGAGCGATATCACCGGCCCCTTTTTCGTATGTGGGTTCCGGGAGTCGAACTTGGGCCCTCGCGCTTGCAAGGCAGGCGCTTACGCCGCTGAGCCATCTCACCGGCCCCCATATATTTTAAAATGAATTCACAAAAACAATTTTTTTTGAAGACAAGGTCTTGCTATGTAGTTCAGGCTTGTCTTGAACTCACTATGTAGCGCAGGCTGGCCTCAAACTCATAGTGATACTCCTGCCTCAGCCTCCTGAATGCTGCCATTACAGGTGTGCTCCACCACACTGGCTAAATTCAAAAATATTTTTAAAATTTGTTTTTATTCTAATTAAGTAAGTGTCAATAGCTGTAACATATAAATAAAAGCTCCTTGGGGCCTTCAAAACTTTCAGGAGTATTAAAGAGATCCTGAGACCAAGAACAAGTAAGAGATAAGATTGGAAAGATGAAGTGGGGTCAAGTCATTAAGGGAATAGGGAATAGGCAATACCGAGGGCTTGATCTTGAGGGCATAAGGAGGCAGCACTGAACTGCAGTGATAGTAGGTTCATGGCTAGAATGAAGGTGTGGACACTGGTGAATGGGTACTGTAAACACTGTGCCTGTCCTCCCAACACTCTTCTATCCTCTGCCCCTCCCCCCCAGTTGTATGGCAGCTTTGGGACTTGGGGACTTGGATCCAGTGCCAGAGGTGGGAAGAACCTGACTGGTCTAAGCCAGCTCTAATCCTTTTCTATGAGTGGTTGGTTCAGAGGCAGGCAACCTGACAGGTCTTTGATGATCTCTGCTGCTTGGTAATCATACCCTTGCATAATCCTCTTCCCTTGGCTGTGGGCTGGACCTGGTGGCTTGCTTCTAATGAATTAAGCGAAAGCGATGGGATGACATCTAGATCTGTCTTGCTAACACTCTCTTGCTGACTTTTGCTCTGATGCATGAAAAAATCCATGTGGCAAGGGACCAAGGGAGCCTTCTGCCAACAGCTCGTGAGGAGCTGAGGGCTGAACCACTGTGAAGAGCTGAATCCTGCCAACTATTTGAGTGCGCTTGGAAGAGGATGAGTCCCATTAAGCCTCAAGATGATTAAGCCACTGCTAACACTTTGACTGAAGCTCTGAGTGAGACCTAGAGACAGAGAACTCAGAAAAAGTTACACTTGCCTGGATTCCTGATCCAGAGAAAGATGAGATAATGCTTTTTTAAGCCACTAAGGTTTTGGGGTAATTTATTAGTCAGCAATAGATAACTAATATAGCAGGCCAATGGCAACCAGTGTATGGTATTTTTCTGGCTACACAGATGAGTAACCTCTACTGAAGTGTTCTGAGTAAGGGGCCCTGCCCCTTTCTGCCTCATACAGGAATGAGGTGGTCAAGCAAAGAGGGCCTTGTAAGAACTCTGCTTGCCTTCCTCTACCAATACTCATGACCTCAAGTCCCCATATGTCTTGAGACCATTGGCTTCCCATCCTCAGGGCCTGTGTCCTTGGGTCACTTCAGTTCCCACAAGATGGCTCCCGAGCACATGTCACCTCCTGGGCTTTTATCCCCAATCATCAGATGTGTTCATAGCCTTTTACGTCTTCATCTTGCACCCCTCCCTTGTCCCACAAATCCTTCATCTCTTCCACTGGGCCCCCTAGAAATCAGTCATTCATCAGCATATCTTTACATTCCCAACTTGAATTTCCAAGATATTTCACTCACCAATTTCTTCTAACTGAAACCTGTTTTCCCTGAGGACTGGCACTTCTTTCCCTGCAATCCTCTCAAGTGGCAGCTCCTTCCTCTCTCATAGCTCTGGTATTTACTTCTGGCCTGCAGATGGTGAAGGCATGCTGCTTGGTCTTCACTACTACAATATTTGTAAGCTGTCTGTCCTCTCCCCTGTGCCTCCCATGAAAGAATCCTCTAAGCTTTGGATCCTAACACATAAGCCACTATTCCTCCTTACTTACAGGGGTCATCTACAGACCACTGCATTCTGCGTCTTACTCCTGTGAAAGTTCAGCTGTGGCCCACTGTCATTCAAAATCAAAGTTCCTGTATGACAAGCCCTCAACCAACAGCATACTGAATGGGGACAGACTGAAAGCATTTCCTCTAAAATCAGGAACAAAGTAAGGGGTCCACCCTTACCACTCTTGTTCAGTATAGTATCAGGACAATTAGGCAGGAGAGAGAAGTAAAAGGGAGACAAATATGAAAGGAAGAAGTCTCATTATTCCTGTCTGCAGATGATATGATCCTATACATAGAAGATTCTAAAAACTCCATGGGAAGACTCTTACATCTCATCAACAAATTCAGCAAAGTGGCACGATACCAAACCAACACACAAAAGTCAATAGAATTCCTATGCACCGATAATGAACCTGCCAAGAAAGAAATCAGGAAAATAATTCCATTCACAAAAGCTTTTTTTTTTGTGGGTACTGGGGGTCGAACTCAGGACCTCGCGCTTGCTAAGCAGGCGCTTATGCTGCTGAGCTATCTCACTGGCCCATACAAAAGCTTTTTAAAAACCCTAGGAATCAACCTGAGAAGGTAAAAGACCTCTTTAATGGAAATTGCAAAACATTGAAAAAAATAAACTGAAGAAGACATCGGAAAATGGAAAGACATCCCTTGCTCATAGATTAGGTGAACCAACATTGTCAAAATGGTCAAAAGCAGTTTACAGATTCAGTGTGATTCCTATTAAAATGGCAACAACATTCTTCACAGAACTAGAAAAAAACCCTAAAATTCATATGAAAGCTCAGATGACCCAGAATAGTCAAAGCAATCCTGAGCAAGCCAGGTATGGTGACACATACCTATAATTCCAGAACTCTGAGAGGCTGAGGCAGGAGGATCCCAAGTTCAAGCCTAGCCCTGGCAACTTAGCAACTTGAGACCCTGTCTCAAGAAAATGAAAAAGGGCTGGGGATATAGTTTAGTGAGAAGGCCCCAAGTTCAATCCTCAGTACTGCAAAAACCAAAACAAACCAAACCTCCAAAAAACAATCTTGAGCAAAAAAAGCAATGCTGGAAGCATCACAGTACCTGATTTCAAATTATATACAAAGCCATAGTAAGAAAAACAACATGGTACTGGCGTAAAAATGGACATGCAGACCAACAGAATAGAACAGAAGACTTAGAAACAAGCCCAGGTATTGACACCCATCTGACTGACAAATGAGCCAAAAACTTACACTGGAGAAAAGACAGCCTCTTCAAAAAATGCTGCTGAGAAACCTGGATATTCACATGCAGAAGACTGAAACTAGACCCTTATCTCTCAACCTGTATTAAAATCAGACCAGAATGGATCATTGATATAAGACCAGAAACCCTGCAACTGCTGAAAGAAAAAAATATAGAGGAACACCTGAAGCCATAAGCATAGGCTAAGACCTCCTGCATAGGACCCTAATAGTGCAGGAAATAATATCATGAATCAACAAATGGGACATTACATTAAAAAGCTTCTGTCCAGCAAATGATAAGAATGAAGAGACAACCTATAGAATGAGAGAAAATCTTTGCTAGCTACTCTTCCAGTAGAGGATTGAGATCTAGAGTAATATATAAAGAACTCAAAAAACACCACAAACAACAACTACTCCCCGCAATAGCCCAATCAATAAATGGGCAAATGAAATGAACAGAGAATTCTCAAAAGAAGAAATACAAATGGCCAGTAACTATGTGAAAAATGTGCCACATCCACCATCACGGAAATGTAAATCAAAACCACATTAAGATTCCATCTTACTCCAGTAGGAATAGCTGTGATTAGTAATAATAATGATAATAGTAACAACAATAATAAAGAATGCTGGTGAGGATGTGAGGGATAAAGGAACTATGCTGTTGGTAGGAACGTAAACAAATATAACCACTATGGAAAACAGTGTGGAGGTTCCTCAAAACACTAAAACTAGACCATTTGATTCAGCTCTACCACTCCTTGGCATATTCCTGAAAGAATTAAAGACAGCACACTTCAGTGATACAGTACATGCATACCCATGTTTATAGCAGCAAAATCACAACAGATAAACTGTAGAAACAGCCTAGATGCCCATCAACAGATGCATGGATAAATAAAATGTGATACATATATATATATATATTAATTCAGCCATAAAGAAGGAAATCATGGGGCCGGTGAGATGGCTCAGCGGCGTAAGCGCCTGCCTTGCAAGCGCGAGGGCCCGAGTTCGACTCCCGGAACCCACATATGAAAAAGGGGCCGGTGATATCGCTCAGCGGCACGGGTGCCTGTTGGCGCGCGAGGTCCTGAGGTCGACCCCCCGGTACCCACAAAAAAAAAAAAAAAAGAAGGAAATCATGTCATTTGCAGGAAAATGGATGGAGCTGGAGACTATCATGTTAAGTGAAATAAGCCAGTCTTAGTTAAAAATCTTATGCTTTCTCTTATTTAAGAAATCTAAAAATAAGTAAATAGAAAAGCAAAGGAGAGGACAGGAAACTGGAAGGTATTTTCTAGTGATGGGGAAGAGGGTTGGAGAGAAAGGGGGATAATGGGAATGAAAATAATCAAATTATGTTATATGCATGTACCAATATGCCATCACAGATCTCATTATATGTCTGCTTTAGCATATCAGAAATAAAGTAAGCTTTGCCAAGATAACATTTGTTGCTTATGTTCATCTAATTTTTCCATATTAAAATGAGAAAGCTACCCAACAACAATAGAATCATAATTCCTGTGATTTCAAATCTATGTAGACCATCTTCCCCACTCTTTGGTCTCTCAATTCCTTGTCACCCTCTTCTTCAAAGATCTTATTTTCCTCCCTACCTCAGTAACTTGCTCCCATGGTTCCCTTCCATCCTTCCCTTCCTTTATTTCTTCCTTTAAATTGCCCAGGCTGGCCTTGAACTTGTCTGCGCCTCCTGAGTAATTGGTATTACAGGTGTGTATGACTTGTGCCCAGCTCTATGGTTATTTCTTAGATTTTTCAGCTACTGGGAATATAGCTTTTTTTTTGGTACTGGGAAATGAACTCAGGACCTTGCACTTGCCAGGCAGGCGCTTGTGCTGGTGAGATATATACCTGACCTGGAATTATTTTTAAGTACAGTTTTAAGCCACTGTTCTGGGAACAAAATTATGGAGCATTTTCATAAGAATGGGGGTTTCTACTGCCATTCAGTGAGGTGGGCCCAAGGCTACTAGATGTACTGCGATGTGGCTAGTGCTCACATGATGAAAAATGGTCCTACTCAATGCCAGCAACACCCAGACTGTCTTAGTAACTGCAACCCCTCCATAATTCAATTCAAACAGCCCATTCTCCTATCGCCACCTGTATTTCCAGCTCACTTTATCTGGTATTCAAAATCCAATACTTTCATACTCAAATTTGGTCCTATCTCATCTTCATATCTATCTTTCCTTGTTAACATATTTTGAATTCCACAGTTATAATCACTCCCTGCTGCATGCACATACCCTTAACTCCCTGGTCTCTAATCAACTTCACCCTGATCTCTGGGAAAACTCTAATTCTAGTTCAATTCGATTCTCTGCCCTCCCTGTGACCACAAAATTGAATACATGTGGAGAAAACACACTGCCATTCTTACTGCTTTCACTTCAAATTCACAACTTCCAGCCTCAAGTGGGCTCCTACTGCTGCCTGGCAACTCAACTCCACTTCTCAAGTCCAGTTAGTCTACTATTATTCTGTGACTATTTTACACCTTTTCTTCTCTCTTGAAACTTCAGCACTTCTTTTTCTCACTCTCAAGTGCTGACCTTGTTTCCCCAGAAAACAGAAGCAATCACATGAGAACTTTTACAAGCTCTCACCCCAAGTGTCCACTTGTCTGTGTTTGAGCCCAAGGTCTCTGCGGCCTTCCCTCCTGTTTCAGTGGATGAACTAGGGTAACCCTCCCCACGTGCCCTAGATCTTATCCCTCTCTGCCTTCTAAAGGATACTGCTTCAACAATTATTTCTTACATTAACATTTTGTAGTAATTCCTCACTTGGATCATTCTTTCCAGTTTATGTGCTACAAATTCTCCCATCAAAGAAAAAAAAGCCCCTTTTGATATTCTATGCCAGATCATTATTATAAAGTTTTTGAAAAGTTCAGTATTAGGCTATTAGCCTTATAAAGTATCAGGACGCATTAGAAAGCTAATATAATTAAGACAAAGTAACAGATTAGAGAGTCCAGAAAGCCACACGGACACATGGCTGATGGCAATGCAGATCAGAGAGAAAAGGAAGGGCCATTCAATACACAATGCTGGTTCAGATGGTTATGTTTAAACAAGACAGAAAAATGCTAACCACAGAAAGAAGAGTTTCATACAGTTGACTACAATCAAATTAAGAAAGTACATTTTCTAAAAGGCTAAGAGAGAAATTGAAAGGACACGCCACATACTTGGGAAAATATCTGCAAGGCATATGAAAATCCACATTTGTTACAGTCCAGGAAATACAAAGCCCTACAAATTGATAAAGAAAATCCAACAGGAAAATGGATAAAAATCCCAAAACAAGCACTGCACAGAAAGAAAACACAGTGATCAATAAACATGAAAGGCTCAATTTTATCATTACTCAGAGAACCACAAATTAACATTATAATAACCATATTACACCCATTTGGCAAAAAAGTAGTCTGACAATGCCAAGTTAATTTTAGAGAACTCTTAAACACTGCTGGTGGGATTGTAAATTGGCCCAAACACTTAAAATAATTTCCTGTCTTGTAAAGGTAAAACCCAAAAACTCTTGACTTAGCACTTTCAGTTCTAGTTACATATTCTAAGGCAATTCTTGTACATGTGTAGTAGGAGATGAAATGAGTGCTTACAGCAACATAGTTCTTAGCTGCAAACAGCTGGGAACCACAACACTCATCAGTAGGACACTGGATAAATAAATTGTGGTATGCTCACAGAGCTGAGTGTCATACAGCAGTGAAAAACGAGTAAACTACTGGTACATATAACTACATGAAGGAATCTTAAAAGCACAGTAGTAAGTAAATGTCATCATTTTTTAAAAAGTTAAAAACCCAGCAAAATTAAACAATATATATCTTTTTTGAGACAGGGTCTTGCTGTGTAGTCCAGGCTAGTCTTGAACTGATTGTGTAGCCCAGGCTGGCCTCAAATTTGTGGCAATCCTTCTGCCTCAGCCTCCTGAGTGCTGGGATTACAGGCATGCATCACCATGCCCAGCTAACAATATATTGTTTAAGTACGTATAAATGTTAGGTATGAGCTAAAAGTTTTACAATTAAAAGAAATAACAAATACGTTAGTGCTCATCTCTGGACAGAAGAAGATGGAACTGGGAAGAACCTGTAAATAGATTCAAGTTAATTGCTATGTTCTAGTTTTGGGGTGGAGTGATAAGGTAACTGGTATTCATTATAATACTATTATACTAACTTTATATACCGTATATATGCATTCTTTTGTATGCAGCAGGTATTATTAAAAACAGGCTAAAAATAAAAAGGATCGTTGACTCTTATTAGTGTGTGACCATGGCCAATCCTTTCAGCCTCAGTTTCTTTAGGTAAAAAATGGAGATAACACCTGCACCTACCTCCTGGAATCTGTGTGATAAAAAATTAAGTGGCACATAGGCTGCTTTTTCTATCTAGTAGCAACTACTATTTTCTGAAGTGCTTTCAAGGTATCAAGTAGAAAAATGAATCTACAATGCAGGAGGTACACAGTGGGAAGGCACAATATACCTCTTTTAAGGTTGAAAGCCTGGAGTGGGTAAGATGGACACAGGAAATTTTAAGAGGAGACAAGTGTGCCAAGACAGACTGAAGAAAGGAGCTCCAGAAAGAGACTGAGAATAGTGAAAGGAAGCAGACTATAGAGGAAAAGGGAGGATGAGAAAGTGCACGTGGTGCTAATGCTGCTGAGGAAAGTGGAGGTTAAAGGAGACACTGGGCTTGGCAATGGGAATCACTAGAGCAGGTCTAGTGAACTGATTAAGGAAAAAACAAGAGTGTAATGGGCTTACTCATGAGTAGTAGGTGAGGAAATGAAGGCTGGGAAAAAACAGAGCTCTTTTAAGAAGTTTAGAGATAAAAAGAAAGGTGAAAGGAGTGAGCTCCATGGTGGATGGATGCCATCTCCAGGTGAAAGGAGACCTGACTGGTTATATGAAGGGAAGGAGCCAAGGGAGAAGTCAATGGTACAGGAGAGAAAGGGGGACAAGTGGCTTGGACTCCGGCAAAAGAAAGGTATAGATGAGTGCTTCACAGACTTTAATGTGCAATGAATCACACAGGGTAAGGAGTAGGTAAAATGCAGATTCTAATTCAGAGTTTGGCTTTGGAGTTGTGCCTGAGACCATGCATTTCTAACATGCTCCAACGCCAAATGGCATCGATGCTACCTGTCCACAGACCATACTCTGAGGAGTCAACTTTTCCTATGTCACAAGAAGTGTATCTAGAAGTAAGATTAGTAGAAAAGGGAGAGAAACTATGGGAATTTTTGCAACATGTATACTGAAGCTACCTGGGATGAAGACAGCAGTGGGATAAAAGGAAAATCAAGTGAGCCAAGTCTTCAAGCCCTCAGTGATGTGAGCAGGTGTCTGTCCCTGGGAAGGCATGGGTAGGTCAGAGATGAGCTACTGGAGAGAAGTCAGGAGGGGGAGGATAGGTGGAAGACAGCAAGGCTAAGCTGGGTGAGAGAAAGGGAAGAAGAATTAGAATCACAATGCTTTGAGAATAATTATAGATAATCGGGGTGAAAAAGGAAAAAGTTGAGAAGTAAACAGAAATGACTTGAATGGGCAAGAACTCAGATGGAAGTTAGTTTAGCTTTAGAGTAACAATATATTTCATGGGTTATTGTTAAGGTAATTTGACACCATCCAACTAGTCCTCGTAGAGAAAATGCTCAGGTGAAAAATTTGCTTTGACTAACCACTTTTACAAGTGTGGACTTACCATGTTGAAGTTAATAGGTTAACAGAAGTTAATGAGTCAAAATGGATACATTTGTTCCTATAGGTACTTTGAATATCAATATTCACATATTGCCTGAATATTTAAATAGTTCCCATGGGTATATTAAATTACATACTGCTTCTGGAAAAGAAGCAGCAATATGTAATAATCTACTTTGAACACGACATTTATTTTGTGATACAAGAAATACAACTATCAAAGTTCATAATTTCAATAATTCGCAATTTACTTAAAAAGACTTTGAATTTGCTAATGTTTGTTTAAAAAAGAATAAAGCTGGGCCGGTGAGATGGCTCAGCGGCTTAAGCGCCTGCCTGGCAAGCGCAAGGGCCCGAGTTCGACTCCCGGAACCCACATACGAAAAAGGGGCTGGTGATATCGCTCAGCGGCACAGGTGCCTCCTGGCGCGTGAGGTCCTGAGGTCGACCCCCCGGTACCCACAAAAAAAAAAAAAAAAAAAAAAAAAAGAATAAAGCTGTTCAGAGTTACCCTAGCCGGCAGATGTAATCCTCACTTAGCTCTGTTTTGTTTTCAGACTCTAAGCACTCAATTGCTTATTCAGGATTTGTGAGCTGATGCACATAACAAGCTGCGAATGCATCTCCGCTTGCTAATGCAATGTTGACTAATGCCACACTATGAACACAGATTCTGAAGCAAGATGTCCTCTGCATTAACACAGGAGAGAGAGATCACACACACACCCTTACCCCTTCGCTGGTTTTCTGCAGGTCTGAAGCTGTGTTTCTGGTGTCATTGCCGGGATCTCCACCTTCAGAGCTGCTTTTGTTTTCCTCTTCTTTGCAGTCTTTATCATCTTCATCGCCTGGAGATTTCCGGGATTGTTTAGAGGATTTCTAAATGTTTAGACAAGTTGAAAATTACAGTCAAAAGCACAAAATCCAAATGGCCCAGCATAAGTAAGAGAAGCAGAAGTAGTGGGCTTGTATACCGTCTTTGCTATACACAGACACAACATGCAGTGTACCAAGGCTGAGTTAGGTGACACTGGACAAATCACTTCACCTCACTAGGCCTCAGTCTAACCAGCTGGAAAGGAGTGGAGGTGGATTAGATGACCCCTTACTTCTTTCCAGAAGTGTGATATTAATGGTGGAAAATAAAGATCCATGTACCCATAACAGTCAATGGATAAATATAGCTGTGTGAACAGCACCGTAGGAAAGTCACAGAACTGTGAGGCAACTTAAAGGTCATCCCATCCTTCCCCTTCATTTTATTGTAGTGGAAATCCAGAGAAGTGAGGTGAACTTTCCAAGACAATATATGGACATTCAAGTTGGAACACCTGTTGAAGTTTCCTGGTTAGGGTATACAGGGAAATATCTTGACAAAACCTTTGTATCACTGTGATATGAATCAACTTTAATCTTTCAAATTATGATAGTTACTTAAGAACCCCAGGCTATACTGGTGAACCAGTTCTTTCTTATTGTCATCTTGCATTTGAAATCAAGATGAACTCTAGAGGAAGATGAAAATAAAATTATAGTTTGCAGCAAGAGTTGCTCAGCAGAACAGCACTAAAGTGATAAAAAGCTGGCTCCCACCATGCACCTTATTTAAAACAGTAAAATGCAGCATTTTTCTAACATTTCTTAAGAAATTTTAAGAATCTAAAGCATACTGCAAATAAGAGGTAAGACAAAACTTGTGTAGGCAAGTCACTTTTTGTCTCCAGAGATGAATTAGCAAATTAAAGCTTCCTCAGACAATCAATTTTTAAGAATGCAATTTCCAAAGAGAAAATATCTTCTAGGTTTGTGACAGAATATATAATCAAACTGCTTCCATTTTATTCAACTAAAACTACCAACCAAGCCCAAAGTGTCACTTTAAAATGCAGTCACTTTTACTTTTTAGATAAAGGGAAAACAAAAGATGCAATAATCAAAATGTGGAATGTCTAGTGTTAAAAACTAAGTTCAAGTATGAAATTGGAAAAGTTAAGTGCTTTATGCAATAATTCTCAAGTAAAGTCCTAAAATTTAGTTTCTAATATTATAGTTGGTATACATAGACTAGAGTGAGGGCATTACTACACTTTTACTAATGAGTCACAACACTCGTTATTCTACTAAGAAACTAGGCTGCCAAACTGTAACCTTGCAGAGCTCTTGAGAGCACAGAATTCCTCAAAATGTTTTTTTTTAAATCACTGTTTAAAATAAATAAAAATTAGTGTGATCTTAAATTCATCGTCCATCCACTTGTAGCTATATCTGTTTTTAAACAATTGGTGTTTTAGCATGTTGAGTTTGTTTTGAGACTGATCTGCCTCACTACATATATAAATAATTTGTATGCAAAATATTTTTGAATGATAATTTTCTAGTAGCTGGTGTATCTCAAATCTGAATCATTCATACTTTTACTGCTAAAGAGATATATAACTACCTTCAAATCTGCTATACTGTGACTTTTCATTGTGATTACTGAGATTTTTTTTTAAACACATTCTCACTGACTTGAACCACCTGTGGTATATGTATGACTGTCCCATCAGGCAGCTTGTACCACCCGATGGGACAGACATGCATGTACTACTGGTAGTTTAGAGCTTCCATGCAGCGAGACATTTGAATTATGGCTCCGTCATGAACCTGTTAATAGAAAATTAAAATTTAAGTGAGGTAGAGGATTTGGGACCCTTCCTCCCCACCTGAGATGTTTTTAAAAAGTCTGTAAACTAGTAGTTTTTCAATGCAAAGGAATACCTTTATGTTAAGAGAGAGATGTAAAAAAAAAAAATCAGCATACTCAATAAAAAGGAAAATATTTAGGAAGACAAAAAAACAATAGAGTTACGCTAGGTAAATGATCCTCAAAGTGTGGTTCCCAGATCAGCAGCATCAGCCTCGCCTGGAACCTTGATTCCCAGACCCTTTGGCTTCACAGTTTGTGCCCAGAAAACAGGCAGGCAAGTGCGAGGACCTCCAGACGACTGGGGATAAAAATGGAGATCTCCATACAGAGCCAGGGTATTCTTAAGCGAAAAGTAAATTAGAAAAAACACACAACAACAACAAAACCCATCCCATGAAGACAGACTGCAAGGAAAACGATCTGTCTTGGCTCTGCCTCTGGAGGGAAGAAATTAAAAAGGCCCCCCTAAAAGCCACAAGGAGACCTTCACATAGGAACGGAGTTTATATTCACTCTATATTATCCAAAAAACGACAGTGGTATCTCGGTTCACAAACTTAATTCTTTCCACAATTTAATGTTGACCTTATGGGGAAATCTGATTTGGTTCTTGTCTAGTTTGGTTTACGACCAGAATTGTGGAGAGAATTGAGAATAGGAAGTCATGGTTCTGGGTACTTGCTTAACATGCATGAGGACCTGAGTTCAATCCCCAGTCCTGAAAAAAACAAAGTCATAGTTCTCAAGTGATCATGGAGGTTATGATCTTGAAGGAAAACAAAGGAAACGATCCTTTAAAGTAGACAAACCTTAGTAAGTGAAGTATGTGTTTATCCCTTCACTTCAATAATGACATTTAACTTTCATGTAACCACAAGTCAAAAGTCTAGGCAGCTTAGATAATTCTGGGATACACAACACATTACACAAGGCTGAGCAGGCAATCGTAAATAAATCAATTCAAGTGAGTGTTTAAGTGAAGCCAAAAATGGGAAAAGAAATGCAGCTTAAAAGTAATTGCAAAAAAAGATATAGTATGGTAGAGAAAATTCTAATTATTCTGTTGTCATTTGCAAACTTTATGCCTATCCAAGGCAATCCCATGCTTTTCGCTTGGTGCATAGAAAAATCGCTGCACTCACAATTTTATCTGCATGCCAGCAGGTTAGATTTTACAGACTGCCAAAATAAAAATTTAAAAGTCTGATTACTTGTTCTCAAGAAGTTCCCTAAGTATATCCAGCCACTAAATATAAGAATCTAAGCAGAAGTAACTTCTCCAAGTATTCAGTTGTGTGACACAGCAGACAAAAACTTGAACCAACCAATCTTTGGTCTTCAAAGATTCGTTTATCTTGCTTCAGTTTCTAAAAAGTGAGCAATTTTCATAATCTCAGTCTTTTCAATTGCATTTCTGAATTGAAACTTAGACTTTCAATTTGTAAATCTAGTATCACATCACTGCTGTTTAAAACCTTACTGTGACACTGGAATAAAATTCAAACTTCATAGAATGGCCTACAGGTCTGCATGGCTTGGCTTTCGTCTGCCTCTCCCCTGTGATCATGGTTCTCTTGATACCTGCCTTCTTTCAATGTAGGAACATGCCAAACACTTCCCTTCCACAGTTTGCAGCTGTTTCTTTCTCTTTGCCACACAAATTTCCTATGGAAGGCTCCTTCCATAACCTTGTCTCAGGTCTCAGTATAAGCCTGACCTTTGCAGAAAGGCCTGGCTACCCTTCTAAAATAGGTGCTCCGCTCTCCCATTCATTTACTTCATAGCCCTTTCACAATTCATAGTTACTTATTAGTTCTTTGTTTACTGTGGGCCCCCTCCCATTATACTGTAAGTTACAAGAGGGGAGGGACAGAGATGGATTTGCTTACTACTGTAGTTCAGAGTCTGGTATAGACTAAGTGATCAGGAAATGTAAGAACTAAGAAGACAAAAAACAAAAGCACATTCTCTGAAGCAGAGAGACAACAATCTGTTACTTACATATATGGTACACAGACAGAGTCTTGCATCATACCGTCTCCTATTTTCCTAAATTCTTCTGAGCTCATCTGGAGGTCATTGTAGGGGGTACAGATACTTATATATTCTATCCTTACATAAAGAACAATCCTCCTCCAACTAAGAAGGTGATATTTTGAGGACCAAGTCAGGCCTTAAGAGTTGATAGCCAGACTGCTTTAACATCTAAGATTACCTGTCTGACTCCTTTGCTCTACTACTGTCCCTAAAGGCAGGGGCTCCACAGAATCTACTATATATTTTTATGTGTTCAGTAAAGAAAAATGAAAATATCCTAAAAACTTTTAATGAATATGCATTGTAACATTAATAACTACAGGGAGTTTCTCAAGTAACCTTTGAAGTATATGACTTTTTCCGTTTTGAGCCTCCTTTTTCATTCTTTCTTTTGCCTTTTCCATCTTCTTCTACTCTGTCACCTTCTTCCTCACTGCTTGCATCTGCAGTATTTCCACCTTCTCCCTCAGTTTCTGAAGAGCTCTGTTGCTGAATTGCCTAAGGAAAAAATCAGCTAATTACATTTTTGAAAAAATAGCAAGGAACACAGGCTGTGAAAATAATCACTCTATTTTAATTTGAAAGGGTTCCATTTATTCTGAAGTTTTTCAAAGTAAAGGACTGAGAGAGCTGGGCCAGGTGACAGACACCTGTAATCCCAGCTATGCAGAAGATGGCTTCAGCCCAGGAGTGCAACACAGAGAGACTCTCCCTCAGTCAGTCAATCAGTGGCTGTCAAACTCAACTGTTTAATGGCCACTTGACTTGAACCCTCCTGGGTAAAAGAGCTGCATTTAACCCCAAATGCTACTAGAGCCAAAAATAATGCTGACTTCAAAAGGATGAAAGGTAACTATTAGTATAAAGGACATATTACAAAAATATGAAAAAGAAGTAAAACCAAAGAAATGAGATATAGCAAGTGCCAATGAAGTAAACCATTACCTGGTAACCAGTAAACTTTACTCCTGGGTTATTTTCTATTTCCCACAAGCCTTCATTAAATCCTTTCCGTTTGTTTGACTTTCCAAACTTGTCTTTGTACTCCTTATATGGAAAAAGATCTTTGGGACCTAGAAATGCACTGCAGAGAGATTTTAGAGTTGACATGCTGACCTTCAGACAGAAGATACCTTAATTCTAAATATGAACTGAGATACTGGAGCACAGTATAGTAAGGAAACTGAAAGTATAAAAAGCCCTCTGAGTTAGACACATGTCACAAGATGTTTTAGATACACATTTCAAGTCAGAAAAAATGGATCTCTTAGTATATGAGCTGGCAAACATGGATTTTCCTACTTTGATTTTATATTCATTCATTCATTCATTCATTCATTCATTCATTCATTCATTCATTCATTGTTTTTTCTGAGACAGGGTCTTGCTTTGTAGGCTGGCCTTGAACTCACTATGTAGCTGTGGCCTTGAACTCACTATGTAGCCCAGGCTGGCCTCAAACTCATGATGATCCCCCTGCCTCAGCCTCCTGAGTGCTGGGATTACAGGTGTGTACCACCATGTCTGGCTTATTAGTGTTTTAAAAAGCACTAGGCAACAGAAAGTCAGAAGTGGCAAAGTAAACAAAATCTTATCCAATTAAAAACTTATTTTAAATTAATTATAACCATTAAAAAATGAGTTAGAATAAATTCTAGGGTTGGCTAGTAGATGTATGTATTTGAAACAGAATTTTTAGCATTTTTATCTATGACCTTAACCTGGTAAATGACACTATGGAAGCCTAAATCTTGGCTGACACTCTGAAGCTTACATTTCAAACTAAGATTTATTTATTCGCTCAACAAATAATGATTGAACATCTATAATATGTCAGGCACTATTCCAGAGGCGCTGGAGATTCTACAGAGAACAAGAGACAAACATCTCTGCACTCATGGAGCATATGTTCTAGTGGTAAGATAATAAAATGATTAATAAATGAAACATATAGTATGGCTACTAAAAGAAGAAAAGGAAGAGAAGGTGGGAAGGACTGCAGGGAAGTTTTACGAGTTCAGATAGGAAGCGCAGGGAAGGGCTCATCTACAAGGGACTGTTTAAGGACAGAAAGAACTAAAGGAGGCAAAGCAGGTTGCAGGAAGAGCATGTACAAAGGCTCTGAGGCGGGAGATGCCTAGTGTCTCTGGGAAACAGAAGAGGCCCACTCTTACTCTACACCTTCTACACCCTTGACTCTGCATACAGGAAGTAACTGTGTGCTATGCTGCCTAATGGTGCTGTTGGCTACTTGTGCTAGCCAGAGCTTGCCTGGACCTTAATAATGAGAAAAAAGTCAGGGCGAATGGGTCCAATTTAATAATTTCTGGCCTTCCATTTTTTTAAATTTTAAACTGGGGATTGAATCCAGGGACTTCCCACTGAGCTATATACCCAACCTTTTTATTTTGAGACAAAATCTTGCAATTCACTAACTTGCCCAGCCTGGGCTTGAATTTGTGATTTTCCTGCCTCAGCCTCCCTGATGCCTGGGATTATAGGCATGTGTCACCATGACTGGCTTATCTTGTTTTTAATATCACCTTTAGATGTATGAGATGTGTCTCTTACTGCTACAGAGACTAGGAAGCATTCTCTTATGAATAAATGATACATTTTTATTATCGTTTACCAGGAATGACTTTAATGATCAGCTGTGTTAGCTGTTGCCAGAAAGAGAGACCATGAATGAACTATTCTAAGACAAGTTTGTGCTTTTGATAAACAATCCTGCTTTTTTCCTAGGTTATTGATAATGTCATAAACCAAATTCCCTTTCAACTGGTTAACTTTGCTGTATGTTTTCCAAATCTTAAAGGTCAGGGCAGAAAACTGTTCAACTCTATATGCTCTCAGGATTATATTATTTCTAGCAAAAGCTTCCTTGAAAATTGTCCACACCAAACTTACTGGAGTAATGTTATATAGAAGAGAAGAACTTGAATCTCCAATCACTTATCTGTCTGTGATTTAACAGATTCAACGTCATGTTCTGAGGAAAACTGTGGTCCTCCCTGGGGTACACTCTCAGCTGACCTGAACACAGCATTTCTGTTAAGTTCCTCACCTTTTACATACTATCCCTCTCTTCATTTATTTCGTTTAATTAATTAAAATTCACTCAACAGCTATTTTGTAGAATGCCTATGGGGGCCACATGCTGGGTTAAGCGCTGTGTATGTAGGGTAAGAACACTGACATGATTCCTGCCCCACAGAAGGGGTCAGTATCACCCTGGGTTCAGGGATACCCAGCACTCAGAACAGTTCAGCAGAAAACAATGTTATCGCAGGGTTTTGGAGGTTCATTCTCTTCCAGATATTTTAAAATCTGTCTCTACATGATCAAACCAGAAGAAAAAAAACCACATATAAACTGCATCATACAGATCCTTGGAAGAATGGCTTTTATTGAATTCAGTCTTGGCATGATGCCACGGACTTATATTAAGGATGCTTTAAGAGACAGCTCTATATGGGCCGGTGAGATGGCTCAGCGGCTTAAGCGCCTGCCCGGCAAGCGCAAGGGCCCGAGTTCGACTCCTGGAACCCACATACGGAAAAGGGGCTGGTGATATCGCTCAGCGGCACGGGTGCCTGTTGGCACGCGAGGTCCTGAGGTCGACCCCCTGGTACCCACACAAAAAAAAAAGACAGCTCTATAAAATCCTTCACACTGTTCACTGGAATGATTCTGTTGCATTCATCGGTCGTATCTGCCAGGGGGCAAGCTCTTTAAGTGCATTTAAAATTTTCCTGTACCTTACAGAATGACTAGAAAGTAGATGTCTACTAAAGGACTGAAAGTAAACACACAGTGTTAGTAAATGGCTGATTTTGGTGCATACAGTGGAAATGTCATGGTTTTGTTTATTACATCTTGCCTTGTCCCAGAAACACAACCAGATCACTTAGAGACAGGCTATCCTAATGAAAAATCCTAACAAGACAGGAAGGATTGAGGCAAACATAAAAATACGTAATCACAAAGCTCTTTGTATTTATTATAAGTAAAACACTGACTTCTAAAAGCCTTCCAGCAACCTAAGAAGGAAAACATCGGGAGTTGCATATACCACAGTGCATAATAGATAAAAACAGGGCTGGAAGTGCAGCTTAGTGGAAATGTGCTTTCCTACTATGCTTGAGGCCCTAGTTTGGTCCCCAGCACCAAAACAAAACAAAGTGAAGCCCCCCAAAATGCCAAGACAAATGATAACAAAAAAACTAACTTTCTGAAAGAAATAAGTATTTCTCACATGAAGAAGGAAGTTTGTCTTAGGAACCCTCTCCTGACTTTTTCAAAACAAAACTGAAGAGTGTCAGCGACAACAAGCTAAGAAAGGGTTCATGCCAGGTTCTACTAACATACAAATGAAAAGAGAGGATGACTCTGAATTTAAAGACTTATTAGTTTTTTAATAGTTGATAGCTTTCCCCTGTTTATAATTTCTATACCATGTTTCCATTTTATAAATAACCATATATATTCCTACATATCAAATATTGCCAAATATACCCCAGTATTGATTTCTTTCTTTCCCTCTTTTTCATTCATTCATTCATTAATGGATTATTTCTCCGAAGTTTTTAGCATTGCCCAGCTAAAGATGTTTTGCAGCTTCTCTTGCAGCTAGATGTGGTGACATGACCAAGCTCTTGTCAATGGAATGAACAGAAGTGGAAGTCACATATACAACTTCCTGTCATTTCCTTACAAGAAATTACTTGCTTTTACTTTTCTTTTTCTCTTTCCCTCTTTCTACAAGATGCACATATACTGCTGAGATGGTTTTTTTTTTTTTTTTTTTTTAATTACGCAGATAAGGGCAGTGAGTGATAGGCCAAAACAGAAGGAACCCAGGACTCCACAGCAAGTAGGTTATCCATTGTGATCTTCCTACCCTTGGATTGTTCCAAAAGAAGAGAATAAATGTCTATACTATTTGAGCCTGTATGTTAATTAATACAGTTAGAAGACCTTTGAAAGATGTGTTTATTAAGGGCCCAGCAAGTTGAATAAGCCTCATAACTTTGTTCTCTGAAATATGGATGAAAGAAATTTCTCTGCAGAGGAAACACATGTAAGCTACAAGAGAAATAATGGAATAGTAAGGGAATCACTCTAGGACTTAAAAGTGTCCTAAAAAAGACCTCCAGATGATGTGCAGCATTTAAATAGAACCAGAAATGACATCCAAAACCAAAGATGTGCTTTTAGTCATAAAGACTTCTCTGAACGAAAAGTCTCTGCTTTAGGAAAACGCATTTTAAACTTAGAACTTTATATAATTGATTATAATGACTTTAGCAACATACAAAATATTATAAATACTCTATAAACAATGGAGTCTGGCAAAGTCAAATTAGAGCTCTTGCAGCTTTACATTATTTTGTTGACTTACGTTTCATGGGTGCCAAAAAAGAAGATAGGATATTTGTTTGCTGGAGGCTTCACAGCTCCCTCTGGGAGTTCATCAATCTATTAAAGATAAACGTAGTTATTAAATTGTTACTGTAAACAATATAAACACTGTTTTGGTTTTTGCTAATAAAATAAAATTAATGAAAAGCATAATTGTTTTTCTTTTATTTTTTTTTATTTATTTTTTTTTTTTGTGGGTACCGGGGGGTCGACCTCAGGACCTCGCGCGCCAGCAGGCGCCCGTGCCGCTGAGCGTTATCACCGGCCCCTTTTTTGTATATGGGTTCCGGGAGTCGAACTCGGGCCCTCGCGCTTGCGGGGCAGGCGCTTAAGCCGCTGAGCCATCTCACCAGCCCTGTTTTTCTTTTATTGAACCTAACAAAATGATTGTAAAGGTTATGTTTGGCCTACCACATAGAAGTTAAAATTGTCAATTTGTTATAACCATTATGATAATTATAGGCAGGAGCTTAAAACTACTTATTTTCTTTGACCCAACAGAATTACTCCTGGGGGAATCTGTCCTAGTGAAATAATTAAAAATAACATCAGCAAAGATGTTAAAATACGTTCTTTTTTGAGTAAGAGTGAATTTATATACACATACGTATCTAGAAATATACATATTGCAAAATTGGAAAATTAATGAGATGAAATATTACGTGGTCATCAAAAGATATCATCTCTTGGCTGGACTACTACAACCCTCTCCCCCCACCCATTTAAGCTAGAATTAGCTTTTAAATTGCACATTTGGTGATGTCACTTCCTTGTTTTAAACCCTTCTATAGCTTTTCACTGCTTATAGCATTCCTAGCTGTGCAGATGTCACTTCTGGAGCTTTAAGAAACAAAGACACTTCACCCTTTCCCAGATCTACCAATTCTTATTTACTGCTGAGGGTGAGGACCTTTAATAGGATAAAGTCCACATTCCTTAGAATATCATATAGTTACATGTGCATTACTAGTTAGAATGTCTCTGGTCTTTGACTAGTTCAAATTCCTGTGACTCTTCTCATGGCACAATTAAGCAATATGAAACTACATGGAATTGTTTATAAGCATATTATTTTCTTTTACAGCCTTCTCTGATCGTTAAACTTCTCATCTTTCAGACATATATTGTTTGTTTATAAAACTGAGTACTTATTTACAGTTAGAAAATAAATAAGAAATTGCCAGCATTTTGCTTCTGAGACTTCTTGAGGCAACGTCTCAGAAATGCTTACCTAAAAATGCTTTCTAGCTATAATTCCACTTCCCCTCTCCACCTGGAACAGTCTTAATTTCTAGCACTCACAGGGGTCTAGCAAGTGAAAGGCCCTGAACTGAAGCTTCACTAGCTTCATGGTAAATCTACTTGATGGCTGAGTTACTTTCTGGAAGCCAGATCTGGGAACAAGTCCCAACTCTGAGTTACTGGCTTCTGACCTTGGGCTAGGCATTCAATTGTGGTTTCTTCATCTCTTCACATGTAGCTAATGACACACATCACTCACAGGGTTGCTGTAACCAACAAATGAAGGGCAGTTTAGAATCCCTTTATTGAGCACACACAAGGTGCTCAATAAATGACAGGTAGTTGTTACTATTCTTCATAACTATACAGGCTCCCAAAGAAAGAGGTGCTCTTACACCTCTCAGCTCCTGTTGGCTGACTTCTGACTTTCTCTCTCCTATTCCTACCTGCCTGGTATAGTCCAGCAACACAGCATGGCTATATGCAGAGACACATTTTTGTTTTTTGTTTTTTGTTTTTTTTGTGGGTACCGGGGGGTCGACCTCAGGACCTCGCGCGCCAACAGCCACCCGTGCCGCTGAGCGATATCACCGGCCCCTTTTTCGTATGTGGGATCCGGGAGTCGAACTCGGGCCCTCGCGCTTGCAAGGCAGGCGCTTACGCCGCTGAGCCATCTCACCGGCCCCAGCAAATCATTCTTTAAAATGTTAAAGTCCACTGGGGATGGCAGTGCATTACTGTAATCCCACCTACTCAGGAAGCTGAAGAAGGAGGATCACAAGTTTGAGGCCATCCATGGCAACTCAGTGAGATCCTATCTCCAAAAACAAAAATTAAAGTCCTACATAAAATAATAAGAAAAGATGATGGAAATTTTTGTCTAATAAACTACTTTAAAGTATTTTAAAGATTCATTAAGTTAGAGCAAAACAATCTTACCAATTCACAATTAAGAAAGGAAAAGTCTGTTACAATAAATACAAAATATAATATGAAGAGTTTAAAACATTTTATTATAATTTGCCAATTATACACAATAAATGTGTATGCTTTTAAACCAACTACATATTAACATAATTAAAGTGAAAAAGTATTATCAAAAGGAGATTTGGTTGCTTTGAAATGAGAGGATGGATGAATATATATATAAGTAAAATGCTCAAATTTTCTCAAATCCCAAATTTTCCCCTGACCTTGTCTCCATATCAAACTACCCTTCCTCTTCACTATGCAAACTTCTTAACAGAATAGTGTACAAACATGTGGTTTCTACTTGACCTCCCATTTTCTTCTCATCCCTGGCAATCTAACTCTATCACCACTACAATACTATTTTTCTCAAAGGTCACCAGTAATGTTCCCATTCTTGTATCCTCTTGCCTTTTCTGTAGCCCTGAATGTGTAGGTTTGAATGTGACTCCTCCACAATTGAGATGTTACCAATGTGACAGAATTATGAGGAGGTCCATTAGGAGATGCTTAGGCCATGCAGGCACCTCCGTAATGAACTGGGCTAGTAAGGGCCCTTACTAAGTGGCTGGTTCTTGCTCCTGCACCCCCCACCACATGAGGATGCAGCCAGAGGGCTCAACAGACAATGGTGCCTTGATCTTGGACTTTCCAGCCTCCAGAACTGGGAGGAAATAAATTCCTGGTCTTTATGAATCATCCACTATTAGGATATTTTGTTCTAGCAGCACAGACTAAGACAAACCCTTATTATTCACTTCCTCATTAACATGTTTCTCCTTTGATTTCCACAGCAATACTCTGTTCTCTCTTCTTTCTAACTGCTTTTCCCCATCTATTTCTTTAGCTTTCCTATTCTCCCAGTAATTTTGGATGTTTCTGTAGGTTTTATTCTAGAATCTCATGCCCTGTTAAACTATGTTCTTTTTCTAAGTGACCCCACCCATTTAAATGACTTTAATTTTTACCATCAATTTTGACAGATTCCCAAATCTGCATTTCCTTTGAACTCCAGGCATGAAATTTCAAATGTCTACAAACTTTATCTATTTACAGGTCCCACAAGTAGCTTAGATCCAAGAAAAGGCATGCAATGGAAAAGAGGCACCCTTATAGTTTAAACAGCCAGAAAAAGGTCTGAGACCCAGGGTTTTGAAGAAGTCTGCATGTCTTCTTAACACACAGAAGCAGCCTAAGGATTGGCGCAGTATCACAAGTCTACCTTAGAACTGAATGAGCCAATGTGTCACAGAGCAAAGATGCTCTGGTATACTGAGCAAAGATGGACCTGGAGTTTAGAAACTTGTGGTTAAGGCCTGTTTTCCATTTAAATTGTGATACTGAATGCTCCACTTAACCTCTTGGGGCCAAGACTCTCACATCTGTAAAATGAGGTGGCTGGCTGAGGTAACCTCCAGTTTCCTTCAAATCTGGAAATTCCATGGCTTGGCTAAAAGTGAACTAATTTCCTTTAGTCTGCATTTGTTTCCTACTTTAATTATTGATACACTCTGCTAACAAGAAAGACATTTTAATCTTGATTAATGTGCTAAGCTGCACATTCAGCTGTTCACTCAATCCTGCCACTCTGATTCCTGAAATGTCTCCCAAAGTGATCACCATTCCATGATTTAATTTATTTCCCCCAAATCGAGTTTTCATAATCTTTCGATAACACCATTATAGCAGTCTTCCAAAGTATCTCGTTTCCCAGATTCCTCTATTACCTACTATACAACTTCTGTAAAAACCTGTTACATTTATTGTGCCACAAACACAACTTAAAATGAATATGAAAATGTATGAATTGTGGAAAAAAAAGAACATACAATTTATCATCTTAACTTTTAAAATTATATAAGTATACCTTTGTTATAAAATGGGTCTCCAGAAAATGAGTAAGAAAAAAAAATTTTTTTTGAGACAGGGTCTGGCTATGTAGTTCAGGCTAGCTTTGAACTCACTATGTAGACCAGGCTGGCCTGGAATTTGCAGTGATCCTCCTGCCTCAGCCTCCTGAGTGCTGGGATTACAGGTGTGTGCCACAATGTCCAGCAAATAATAATATTTTAAATGGACAAAACCAGAATTTAAAATGGTTGTGTATGTGGTAGGTACTAGAATTACTAGTTGCTAAAGTACCATGACATCATGTGCTTTTTTCACCCTTGAGAGGGGGGAACAAACTTAAAAAACTTTTCTTTCAAACAAAAACATAACTTTAGTTTAATTTTTTCTTTGCTGTGTTTTATAACTAGAATCTACAACAAAGGATGGAAACTGGTGGCCCTCCAGCCATTTCTAACCTGAAGATATATGTTTTATTTGGCTCACACAGTGTTTTTTAAAAACTGAATTAATACCAGGCATGGTGTAATCTCAGCTACTTGAGAGGCTAAGGCAGAGGATCACAATTTCCAGGTCAGCCTGAGCAAACATAGAAAGATCTTGACTCAAAACTTGAAGAAAAAAAAAAAAAAAAGGATGGGGATGTAGCTCAGCACTCCTGGGGTTCAATCCCCAGCACTGAAACAAAAACAAAACAAACATTGAATTAGTTATTTAGTTATTAACACCTAAAACCCAGAAGATTCATATTAAAACGCAGATGAATATCTTTTGTCAAAGTAGTATGATGGGAAAATGTAGCAGCACAAAGCTTGCACTCCCACATGGCAACAGTAACTGGAGATGCCCATGTGAGACACAGTATGTGTTCTCAGGCCCCTCACACTTCCTACCACTCTCTCTAATGCTGTAAATGCCTCTTTCTTTACTTCCACTCCTTGCCTGACTCTCTGGGTATTTGAGTTTGTACCCCTGCAATAAACATTACAAAAAAGTCTCTGGTCTTTTATTATGCTGGCTTTCTCAGAAGTTAAATAATTTTTTGACATGCACTCACTTTTGAGTCTTCTTTTTAACTTTCTGGAAAACATTTAACAATCTTAGTAGTACACCAAAATGTTCAAGTAGATAAACTTCCTAAGCCAATTAAAAGTGTACTGCTCCAAAAGTATCAAGTAGCAACAGAGCTTTACCTTCACTGAGTTCTCTATTATTTCTGTTTTTCTGACTTTGTATTTTTACTTTTGTTTCTGGTTCGCAGCTATGTTTGCTTTTGTTCCTATTCTGGTTCTACAAAGTCAATAAATTATCCCATAATGGGGACTACCATAGGAAAGAATCAGTCTTCAGGTTTGTAGAAGACTTTGTAATCTAGATTGGCATGTGTATGTTTCCTTTAACCTGTAGCTGAGGTTGTAGACCTGAAGCTCCCCTGTGAGACTGTACTCAAGAACGTCTTCTCCCATCCTTGCTTGTGTCTGAAACATTTTCCTACCTCTGGGAAGGATATGACCAAATTAGAATAAATTTCTTAAAGAAGCTCTATTTTTAACTGGTTTATAGATACCAGAGGACTTTAACAAAATCTAATATAAAAGAACATAATCCTCAGAAGATAAAACCTGAATTTTGAATACTTCAAATATAGTGACCTTTTTGCTAATGGTGGTGGTGGTTTGCTGTGCTCACTGTAGAAACAGTTGTGGGATTTTGGTTAAAAACTGAGGCTCCGTCCCTTGGAGTCTGCAAATCTACAGCGCTCCACAGACTAGAGATCAGAGGGAGGCAGGCTCCTCTTCTTTAGACATTTAGAGTTTCATCCCTAGACCCACACTGTCCCTTGTCACTGGGACTCTAGAAATGCCAATTCTCAGTCCAGAACCAGGCCCTACTGACTCAGACACCTTAGGGGTCAGGCCCAAGGATCAGAGCTTTTTTTTTTTTATGTGGGTACCGGGAGCCGAACTCAGGACCTCGCGCTTGCCAGCAGGCGCTTGTGCCGCTGAGCGATATCACCAGCCCTTTTTTTCCTTTATGTGGGTACTGGGAGTCGAACTCAGGACCTCGCGCTTGCCAGGCAGGCGCTTATGCCGCTGAGCCATATCACTGGCCCAGGACCAGAGTTTTAAGACGGCTTTATGTGACTGTAAAGCACAGTTTAAGATGTTTCAGGTTCTTGCTCTGGTTCCTGTGAACAAGCTGCCTACATTTCTCATGATTTAATGTAAGACTCTACCTCTGCAGGATCTTTGTTCTGAGAATGCAAAAGTGCATCAGTGCAAGCCTGTTTTCTTAATACTTAAGAAAATGTACAAAATGTCAAATTTTCTTTTTTATTAAAGAAATACTATACCATATTAAAGAAAAAGGCTTGTAGAAACCGATAGCTCAGAACCATTTTTATATAAGAATCTAAACTGAAGTAATCAAAGTGAATTCTTGAACAAATCAGACTTGTTTGACAATTTTGGCTATTTTGATAGCTATCTATCTTTGGATTTAATCATTGTGGAATATAACATACACAAAATATTTTAGTTTTAAAATAAAATTTGAGCTTAAATTTCTTAAATGTCTTATGTTAATATTACTTCCATACAATGTGTCTGGGTTTTTCCAGAATGCAAAAGAGGATAATGAAGGACATAACCTGGATGAACACTGAAGGTTATAGAAGACTTGTGAAAAGGGAAATTTATTTGCCTTGGATGGTAATAGCTGCAAATAGTCTGAAAATATGTAATGAAAGATTAAAATTTTGCCAAAATGGGGCTCAGTTTCCATGGGATTTATTTGTAACATTAAAAAGAAAAAGCTTTGGGTCCATTAATGCCTAATATTTATTAATATAAAACTAGAATTTGGTTTTCTGTGTTAAAACAATAAATTAGTCTCAGAATTTTCTGTCCGCTCTTAACAAAGTATAGTAAAAGATTATCCTTCACCCTCTAAACAATCTGTGTAGGTAGCACAGGTGACATATTTCACTAGAACAACCTATTGTACTTTGTGCTGACTCTGTCATACACTTATATGTGTTTTTAAACGAACACCAAAAGTTCCTCATTCTTTTTTTTTTGTGGGTACCGGGGGGTCGACCTCAGGACCTCGCGCACCAACAGGCACCCGTGCCTCTGAGCGATATCACCGGCCCCTTTTTCATATGTGGGTTCTGGGAGTCGAACTCGGGCCCTCGCGCTTGCAAGGCAGGCGCTTACGCCGCTGAGCCATCTCACCGGCCCCAAGTTCCTCATTCTGAAAGGGCTATTATTCTTTATTTTAACACTGTGTTGTTATTTTGATTAATTAATTATTTTCAGATGTCTAAACTCTTCTCAGGCAAGTGATCAAATCTCTGATAATAGCCCTGTTGGTGCTGAGGTTAGTGTTCACTGAAAAACTCATCTGCCTTAGACTGTGGCGTAGACCTGAAGCCCAACATTACATGCTGCCTGGACATCTGATAAAATTGGGAGGGTCTTGACTGGCCCACCTTGTTTTCCTCACTCTGAACTGGTAGATGAAGCTCCTACCAAAAAACTCTTCCTATCGAAGGGCCTAGAAGTCCCATTTACTCTTGAGTGTTACGTTTCAGTTCCCTACCAGCCCCTGGAGTTATCCTAACAAGCGAATTCCATTCTCCTGCGGGAATCCGCGGTATTCCAGCCTCTTGATTCTACAAAGCCTGCCTCCCACCTGTCCTGTGTAGTGGGCAGTGTCCTCCTCCCCTGGCTGTGGGTAACATAACTAATAAACTGCTTCCTGTTTCACCTTACCAATGGTAGGTGGTGTGTTTAGCAGCCCCACAACCACATGGTAGGAGCAACTCCCTCACCAATGGAGTAAGAGGTGATTAAAAGGCAGATAGGCACCATCAGGTAAGCTAATGAGGGAAGGGGGAAAGGGGCTCCACCTGGTGGCCCAACATTGTATGTGATAACTGCAATGTTCTTTCCAGGTGGTAGCAGAGAGTGATGTGCCATGGAGGGTGAGGAGTGATGAGGGCCAGAGAGCCAGGCAAGGACAACAAGGTTTTATCCCAGGAAAAGCATTTTCTTTCAGAAGCTCTCATGGCCCCTCCCCTATTCATTCAAATTTCTGCTCAGAGAGACTTCCTTTACAGCCTAACTTAAAATAATAGCTCTTTCCGTTATTCGTTATTCTGTTATTCTGCTTTAGTTTTGTTTTTAGCATGTTCTTGACAGTAGAGTTTATCTCCATGAGGGAGAGACTTGTTTTATTCACCACTGTCGTCCCAGAGCCTAAAGCAGTGTCTGACACAGGCAGGAACATCACAAATATTCCTTGAACCTAAGAAGTCATCAGTCTAGTCCCATGGACTGAGCCAACTCTGTGGTGTGTGTGTGTAAAGGGGAAGAGAAACAGTGAGAAAATGATAAGGAGTGAAGTCTAGGGACCGTCACTGGGGAGGGAAGATGCTTCAGGACCACATGTAGAACAGTGGACACCAAATCTAGCATTAGGAACATTTAATTCAGGCTTCAATGGTAGGAAAGAAAAAACAGGAGGACCAAGGTTTCCTGACTGACTCTGAATCTGAAGACACCTACACTGCACATGGATAGGATCAGTAACCCTTTCTAGGATGGGGAAGAAAAAAGGGAGTTGAAAAACACTTTCAACAATGAATTACTTAGAAAAACTATTACAAGGTTCTAGTATGAAGGAATCTTTACACATGAATATGAGGACAAGGAACCTAGTCTGTGAATATGCCACTGGGAAGAATTTTGTGGGCTAGGTGGCACAGAATGTAGAAGAAAAAAAAATTGGCTATAAAAATATTTATGAGATAGCCAGGCATGGTGATACATGTCTGTAATCCCAGCATTTTGGGAAGCTAAGGCAGGAAGATCCCAAGTTCGAGCCTAGCCTGGGCAACCTAGCAAGATCCTGTCTCAAAATAAAAATTAAAAACAGGACTGGGAATATAGCTTAGTGTGAAGGCCTGGATTCAATTCCCAGTGATGAAAAAAAAATTTATAAGATGTGGCTAACAGGAAGAGGAGAAAAAGCAAACTTTTAATCTTATTAAAATGAATATAGGTAAAGATTAGCTTGCAAATAAGTTAACAAATTTAGCATAGGGGCAAAAGAGGAAAGCATACTATAGAAAAAGGAAATTCACATAACAGGAAGGGGAGAGATTTTTTTAAAAAAGCAAGTATATTTGGTTTAATAAACAGGTATTGATCAGTTTAATATTCGAAAAGAACACTTTATTAAAAGAACAACAAACAAGATGCTATGGAAGCACCTTTTAATGTAGCAGTTTGAAAAGAAGTCTGGGATATCAATCCCTAGTTATCTTCAAGTATATCATATCTTAGTTGATAAACTTCATAGTGAAACACATTTTCTCATTTGATAACAATTTGAAAATCACAGACATTTTTATCTTTAGAAGAATTATAAATAGTTTCAAGAGGTCATGATATACTTAGAACTCAGTGCTTTGAAGTTATTGCAGACTGGATGTAGGAGACAGGCCAGGTGACTTATTCTCTCGTTAGTATGTCACATGGCTGATTCTGTAGAAGGAATATATGCAAGGTATTAACTCATCTTTATGGTATATGTAGGAGAACCAGTCTTACAAAACTCAGGCTAAACAGTAAAAGGTGAGGAATTTTGGTTTACGATCTTTATATAAACCTCCAGGGTTTTATTTTTTAAACTGTGGAAGTCACCTATTGAGTTGTACAAAAATTTGGCACATTACTCCAACTCCCCTCAGCCTCCTAAGCAAGTGTCCAAACATGCTCAAGTTTGAATGGGGCCAAAACAATTTACTTTTAGGATTTTTACTTTTATTGATGTAAAACTTACATAAAGTGAAACACACTCATCTTAAATGTATATTTCCTTATAAATTGATAATGCGTATGTTCATATAATCAACACCTACCTAATCAAATGCTGTGTATAACACTTAAGTCATTCCAGAAAGTTTCCTTGTACTTCCTACTAGTTATGTTCCATTGCCTACTGGCAAGTACTCTGCTAAGTCATACCTACATATACATGTAGGTATATGTTTAACTTCCTAGGCAACAACTGACAATATAACCAGTCTTTTCTAATTTTAGCCACCATAATAGGTATGAAGTGGTATCTATTGTGGATATCTGTTAACACACCAAACTGTTACAATGCTCTATGCATTTACTCAAAAGAAATGAAAGCATGTATCCACACAAAGGTTTGTACAAGAATGTTCATAGCAGTTTTATTCACAATAGCCCAAATCTGGAAATAGCCCAAGTGTCCATTAACAAAAGACTGGCTAAAACTGTGGCATATTCATAGAAGGGGATACTATTCAGTGATAAAAAGAATGAAGTACTAATATATACTTAAAACATTATGCTAAATCTCAAAAAACATTATCCTAAATTAAAGAAGCCTTACACAAAAGAGTATACATTGCATGCTTCCATTAATATGAAATTCTAGAAAAGGAAAAGCTGATTTATGGTGAAAAAATCTGAAGACTAATTACCTCTGAAGGAAGTGGAGGTGGTGATTGGGAAAAGCATGAAGAGAATATCTTGGGGTATTGGTAATATTTTATACTTTGTTGAGAGTTCGGGTTATACAAGTTTGTCAGAATTCATCAAAAGGAGCACGTAAGATTTGCGCATTTGGGCTGGGGATATAGCTCAGCGGCACAGCGCCTGCCTGACAAGCACGAGGTCCAGAGTTCAATTCCTGGTACCAAAAAAAAGATTTGTGCATTTGCTGTATACAAATTTTACCTCAAAAATGTGAAGAAATACTAAACTCTATATGCATGCTGAAATGTTCAGAGATGAAATATACTAATGTCTGCAATTTAAAATATAGAAATAAGATGGACTGATAGATGGATTGCTAGATGAACAGAAATGTGATAAAACAAATTTAGTCAAAGGTTAATTACAGAATCTAGGCAGTGGGTATGTGTTCACTTTCATGTTCGACTCTTATGTATGTCTGAAATTTTTCATAATGATAGGTTAGTAAAAACAGGCAGAAGGAGAAGGGGGAGGGGATAAGGGTGGGAAAGTCAGTTAGATCCCTGTCTCTTGAGGTGGGAAGTCAGACAGATACTATCTATAGTCAGTAAGTCAAGATAAGAAAGGAGACTACTATACTTCATTATAAGCTAAAATCAAATTTAAAAGTCATGTACATATAATACCTTAGTGAAAAACACTGAAAAAAGGTTATTTTTAAGTTGCCATATTACTGAGTACAGGGACCACATCAATTATACTCCTACCAATGATATGCAAGTCCCTGTCTCCCTACACCTTCACTTATTATGGGGATTTCCTTTTTAAAAAAATCTTCTCTAAGTTTGTTTTGTGGAAAATGGTGTTTTAAATTTATACTTTTTAACTATTGATGATGCTGAACATCTCTTCGTATGTTAATATGTTATTTGTATACTTTCAAAAAGTGCTTTTTCATACTTAATGCTCATTTTTCTATGGTTTGTTGGTCTTTTGTTACTAATCTATAAAAGCTCACTTATATACAGTTATCCCTTGGTATCTATGGGGATTGGTCCCAGGACCCCAGTCTGATTCTGACATCTACAGATGCTCAAATCTCTTACATAAAATGGGTTAGTATCTGCACGAAACCTACTCAAACCCTTCCCATATTCTTTAAATCATCTCTAGATTATTTATAACATCTAATACAAGATAAATGTTATACAAATAGTTGTTAAATTGTATTATTTAGGAAAAACAAGAAAAAAGTCTGTACATGTTCGAGAGATGCAACTTTTTTCAGAGTATTTTTGGTTGTCTCAGAGGATTAAAAACCTGCAGATAAAGAGGCCTGACTATATATGTATATACAAGTACACACACACAACCCTTTTCCTATCAGCCTTTAGTTATTTTTCTCCATTTATCATTTATCTTGACTTGATATGCAATATTTTTGACAACAGAAATTATTATTGCAGTGCAAGGAACCGAACCTAGAAGAGTCCTACCACTGAGCTATAACTCCAGCCCTTTTTATTTATTTTTTAAGACAGGGTAAGTATCCCAGGATGGCCTTAAACTTATAATCCTTTTGCCTCAGCCTCCTGGATAGCTGGAATTACAGGTGTGCACCACTATACCCAGCTCTGAAATTATTTTTTATACAGTAAAAGCCATTAATTTTTTCCTTTGTGGCTTAAGGGTTTATGTCTTGCTTAAAAGTTCTTTATTAGTCCAAGGTTAACAAACAATTCTCCCATATCTTTCCTAGTATTACTTTTGTGGTTTTAATGAATTATTTTTCTTAAGGTACAAATGTGCCTACTACTAGGTATAGAGAAACAGACACATAAACAATTACTGATAATATAAATTGCTATAAATATTTAAGAAATTGGTATGAGTGCTTATATTATAAAATTTAAAACATACATATCACATGACCTAATGATTCCACTTCTAGCAAACAATCTATCCTACAGAAGTAAGAGCAAGACTATATAAACAAACCAAGATGCTCACTGAAGCTTTCCTGCCAAAAGAAGAAACAACTAAAGGGCCATTAGTGTAGACATGGTTAACTCAATTATGGTGCATACAACTACGTATCATAGCCAAGATCTACTGTGTAATGACTTGGAAAGCTAGAAATACACCAAGGACAAGAGAAAAGAGTAAACTGCAAAATAAAAAATGAGAATTTTATAAAACCCATACATGTATGTGTTCATATAAGCATAGAAAAGCATTAGGAAGGGTATATACCAAACTATGAATACCGGTTAACTTTGTGGAGTAGGAATGATGTGTTACAAAACTACATCTTCTTCTGAAATTAAGTACAAAAATACATTTTAAAAAAAAAAGCAAACAAATAAAAATACAGATGTACAAGGCCTATCCCAGAAAAAGTGTGATTCAAAAAAAAAAAAAAAAAAAAAAAAAAAAAAACAAACAACAACTGTAGAATGGAATTCCTGTAAAAGAACTGGACAATTAAATTTATCCTACCCTGCTATTGGTGTTTGCTGAGGACTTTTCTTTTTTTTTTTTTTTTATTTTAAAGAGAAGAAAAAACAAAACAAATCAAAAGAAGAACAAATTTTCAAAACAACATAATAGGAGGGTAACAATGGTTAATACATTACGTATTACTATCTTTAAGTTAGTTATTCAGGACACCAGACATTAGCATTCAATTGTCCAAACATTATTGGCACAAACTTTACTCTTCAATGAACTAAGTAAAAATGGTAGTGTATCTATCTTAACCATCTTATATATATATATACAATTTTTTTCCCTTTCCCTTCTTTCTTTTCCCTATTCCAGTCTCTCTTTCCTTTTGACCAGTTTCTTTTTGATTCACCATGTCTATTGTACATTTTGGATCTTATTTACTCTTTCAGTTTCTCATACTAGAGAGATAATACGATGCTTACACATGTGCTTCTGGTTTATTTCACTTATGAGTATTTTCTCGAGTTGCATCCATTTACCTATAAAAGTCTCCAGTTTATCCTTCTTTATGGCTGAATAGTACTCCATTGTATAAAAATACCACATCTTTCTTATCCATTCCTCAGTTGATGGGCATTTGGGTTGTTTCCAAGATCTGGCTATTACAAATTGTGCTGCTATAAACATGGGTGCACATATATCGCTGTGGTACGATGTTTTTAATTCTTCTGGGAAGATGCCCAGAAGGGGAATAGCTGGGTCAAATGGGACCTCCAACCCTAGTTTTCTGAGGAATCTCCACACTGACTTCCACAGTGGCTGTACCAGTCGACACTCCCACCAACAGTGAAGAAGGGTTCCTTTTTCCCCACAGCCCCTCCAGCATTTGTTATTAGTTGATTTCTTAATAGTAGCCATTCTTTCTGGGGTGAGATGGTATCTCAGTGTTGTTTTAATTTGCATCTCTCGAATGACTAGTGATGTTGCACATTTTTTTGTATATTTGTTTGCCATTAGTATTTCTTCATCTGAGAAATGTGTATTCATCTCAGATGCCCATTTTTGGAGTGGGTCTTTAAATTTGGGAGGTCTGATTTTTTTGAGTTCTTTATATGTTCTCGATAGTAATCCTTTGTCTGAGGAACAGCTGGCAAACATTTTTTCCCACATTGTGGGTTGTCTCTTCACTCTGTTGGTGGTTTCTCTTGCTGTGCAAAAGCTTTTTAATAAGATGAGATCCCAGTTATTGATTCTTTGGGATAGTTCCCGTGCGGTTGAGTTTTTATTCATAAAGTCTTTGCCTACACCAATGTCTCCAAGGGTTTTACCTATCCTACCTTCCAGCAGATTTAATGTTTCTGTTTTAATATTTAGATCTCTGATCCATTTTGAATTTAGTTTAGTGCATGGTGAAAGATATGGATCTAGTTTTAATTTTCGGCATGTGTAGAGCCAGTTTTTCCAGCACCATTTATTAAAGAGGCTATCTTTCTTCCAGCGAATGTGTTTGGCACCTTTGTCAAAGATAAGGTGGCTTAGTATGTCTGGGGTTGTTTCAGCATCTTCTAATCTGTTCCATTGATCTTCAGGTCTGTTTTTTTGCCAGTACCACACTGTTTTTATCACAGTAGCTTTATAGTATAATTTCAAGTCGGGGATTGTGATGCCCCCTGCCTTGCCTTTGTTGCCCAGAATTGCCTTTGCTATTCTAGGTCTCTTCTGATTCCAAATGAATTTTAGGATTGTTTTCTCTAATTCTGTGAGATATGCTGTTGGAATTTTGATTAGAATTGCATTAAATCTGTATAACAATTTTGGAAGTATGGCCATTTTCACTATATTGGTTCTTCCTATCCAGGAGCAAGGGATATCTTTCCATTTTCTGATATCCTCTTCAATCTCCTTTTTCAGAGTACTGTAGTTTTCAGTATAGAGGTCTTTTACATCCTTCGTGAGGTTGATTCCTAGGTATTTCATTTTTTTGGATGTTATTGTGAAAGGTATTGTTTCCCTAATTTCTCTTTCAGTAAGTTTGTTATTTGTGTACAGGAAGGCTATTGACTTTTGAGTATTGACTTTGTATCCAGCTACACTACTGAATTTGCTTATTAAATCTAGCAGGTTTTAGTGGAGTTTTTGGGATCTTCTGTGTAGAGTATCATGTCATCTGCAAATAATGATAATTTAACTTCTTCCTTTCCAATCATTATTCCTTTTATTTCTTTCTCTTGTCTAATCGCTCTGGCTAAAGTTTCCAGAACTATGTTGAATAAGAGTGGGGACAGTGGACATCCTTGTCTTGTTCCTGATTTTAGAGGGAAGGCTTTCAGTTTTTGGCCATTTAGTATAATATTGGCTGTTGGTTTGTCATAGATAGCTTTTACCAGATTGAGATAAAGACCCTCTATTCCAATTTTCTGTAGGGTTTTTATCATGAAAAGGTGCTGGACTTTGTCAAAAGCTTTTTCTGCATCTATTGAGATGATCATGTGACTTTTGTCTTTGGTTCTGTTAATATGCTGTATTACATTTATTGATTTACGTATGTTGAACCATCCCTGCATCCCAGGGATGAATCCAACTTGGTCATGGTGTATAATCTTCTTGATGATTTGTTGGATTCTGTTTGCCAGTATCTTATTAAGGATTTTTGCATCTATGTTCATTAGGGAGATTGGCCTGTAGTTCTCTTTCTTAGTTGGGTCCTTCTCTGGTTTTGGTATCAGGGTAATGCTTGCTTCCAGGAATGAATTTGGGAGTATTGCTTCCCTTTCAATTTCACTGAAAAGTTTGAGAAGTAGGGGCGTTAGGTCTTCTCTAAATTTCTTGTAGAATTCGGCAGTGAATCCATCAGGGCCTGGACTTTTCTTTGTTGCGAGGTTTTTAATTACATCTTCAATTTCATTGGTTGATATTGGTTTATTTAGGATTTTTAAATCTTCTTGATTTAGCTTTGGTAATTCATACGAATCTAGGAATCTGTCCATTTCTTCTGCATTTTCCATCTTAGTAGAATATAAATTTTCAAAATAGGTATAGATGATCTTCTGGTTTTCTGCAGGGTCCGTCGTGATATCACCCTTTTCATTTTCAATTGCATGGATTTGAGTCTTTTCTTTTCTTTTTTTAATAAGGTTGGATAAGGGTTTGTCAATCTTATTTATTCTTTCAAAGAACCAACTTTTTGCTTCATTGATTCTTTGTATTGTTTTTTTATTCTCCAATACGTTAATTTCTGCTCTGATCTTTATAATTTCCTCCCTTGTACGGGCTTTTGGCTTAACCTGCTCTTCTTTTTCTAGAAGCTCGAGGTTCACCCTTAAGTTGTTTATTTGCGCTTGCTCTATTTTCCTGATATAAGTATTTAATGCTATAAATTTCCCTCTTAGGACTGCTTTCATTGTATCCCATAAGTTCCGGTATGTTGTACTGTCATTATCATTCAGTTGTAGAAAGTGACTAATTTCTTCTTTAATTTCATCTGTGACCCATTGGTTGTTCAGGAGGATGCTGTTTAATTTCCATGTGTTTAGGGAGTATTTGTGGGATCTTTTGCCATTGATTTCCAATTTCATTGCACTATGGTCTGATAATATGCATGGGATAATTTCAATTCCTTTGCATTTACTTAAGCAGGTTTTATGAGCTAGTATGTGGTCTATTTTGGAGAACGTCCCATGTGCAGCTGAGAAAAATGTGTATTCTGATGTTGTGGGATGGAACACTCTGTAGACATCTACTAAGTCCATTTGTTCAAAAGTTTGGTTCAGTTCTACTATTTCATTATTGATTTTCTGTCCAGTTGATCTATCTTTTTGTGACAGTGGAGTATTGAGATCTCCCAATATAATTGTATTAGTGCTTATTTGATTTTTCATGTCCTTTAGTACTTGTTTTATATAGCTGGGTGCATTGGTATTTGACGCATATATATTTATGATCGTTATCTCTTCCTCTTGGATTGTTCCCTTTACAAGGATGTAATGACCGTCTTTATCTCTCTGAATCCTTCTTGGCTTGAAGTTCACTTTGTCTGCAAAAAGAATAGCTACCCCTGCTTTTTTCTGGGTTCCTGTGGCATGGAGTATTGTTTTCCATCCTTTGACTTTCAGTCTATGAATTTCTTTCTGAATTAAATGTGTTTCTTGTATAAAGCATATTGTTGGATCTTGCTTCTTGATCCATTTCGCCAGTCTGTGCCTTTTGATTGGTGAATTGAGACCGTTAACATTGATGGTTAAAACTGATATGTATTGACTTGTCATGATATTTTCCTGTTGTTGGTTCCCACTCTTTGTTTTTCTGCTTTCCGGCTATTTAATTATTTGCCCTGCCTGGTGGATTCCTTCTGTTGGGGTTCCTATCTCTTTCTAGAATGTCCTTTAGAACGTTTTGGAGTGCTGGTTTGGTGGTCATAAATTTTCTCAGATGTTCTTTGTCATGAAAGTATTTTATTTCTCCATCAATTTTGAAAGATAGTTTTGCAGGGTACATCAATCTGGGCTGAAAATTATTTTCCTTTAGAGCTTGCAATACATCATTCCAAGCTCTTCTTGAATTGAGGGTTTGTGCTGAAAAGTCAGCTGTGATTCTGATGGGTTTTCCTTCATAGGTGATTTGTCTCTTCTCCCTAACAGCTTTTAAGATTCTGCCCTTCTGTTGAATTTCTGGGATTTTGACTATAATATGTCTGGCTGAAGTTTTTTTTTGATCATGTCTAGTTGGTGTTCTAAAAGCTTCACTTATAGGGGTGTCAAATTCCTTTTCTCTTCCAGGAAAGTTCTCCCTGATTATGTCTTTGAACAAGGTTTTAATGTCGTTGATGCTATCTCCTGCTTTTTCATTTATTCCAATTATTCTTAAGTTGTTTATCTTTGAGTCATCTAGCAGCTGCTGAATTGATTTTTCATGGTCCCTTGCTATTTTTAAGAATTTTTCCATTTCATGATCACTAATTGCAAGCCTGTCTTCTATATCTGAGATCCTGTCCTCGCATTGGCTTATTCTGCTACAAATACTTTCAATGGAATTTTTTATCTCTTGGGTATCTGCTTGAATCTGCCTTATGGATTCCATTTCTTTCCTATGCTGAGCATTCATGGTTTCTATAGTTTTCTTAAGTTCATCTATTGTTTTGTCTGTATCAGCTATAGTGTCCTTAAGCATGGTCTTCATTGTAGACATTATCTCTGCAGTTATCTGTGAGATTATTTCTGTTTTAATTTTTTCCAGAACCTCATTCAGTTGCTTTGTTGTTACCACTTCAGATAGGCCAGGTGGGTGGCTTTCGGATTGTCCCACCTCGTTGCTCCCTAGGTTTGCCTTTGGTGAATTGGATGTGTGGGGTTGCATCTTGTTTAAGTGTCGTCTCATTTTTTCTTTCTTTAATTCCTGGGGTGATGTTTGCAAATTACCTATAGTAGGTTACTTTATTGCTAGTGTTTAAGATCTTTAGCAGATGACTACTTCTCTGCAGTATCTTCCAAGTGGAGCTTGCTTTTAGGTTTTGAGCTTTCTGCCAGATCCTACCTCTTCAATTCGTTGGGTATGCGAAGTTGCTACCTGTTTGGCCCAGTCCTTGATTCTTTGGTACTGTGCCACTGTATTTTCTGTGTCCCTTAGTCAATCTCAATCATGAAATATCAGGAAGGAAAGATGTTTAGAACGATTATTTCACATTTGGCTATAATGTTAACTAAAGCATCAAACACAGCCTAGAAAATGACAGACTGAGCTAACCAGTTATTTACCACTTTTAGCTGTATAGAGTTGCGGTTATATAACAAAATCTAAAACACACCAGAAAAATTATATGCAGTATACAAGTCCTGTGTATGTCAATTTTTCCCCTGAGGAGTTTAAATTTAAAATGAGTTAAGGAGGAAATAGAGTATTGGGAGAAGAGGAAGGAATTAGATGTAAGGTTAGAGGACCAAGAGGGATCCCACTAAAATTGGGACACTAGTGCAGAGGACAGGTGGTAGAAAGAGAAGGAAGGGATAAAAGGAAGAACAGATCACAACCACAATCACAAAGAAGTTAGAGGCGCTGTTTGCACTCATATAAAAAACCAGAGAGAATAATGAAGGAAAGAGCAAATACACATACAGAAACAAAAACGAAGATAAAAACAATAAAACAGACAGATCAAAAATAAAACCCCACCAAAAAACAAAACAAAACAAAACAAAAACAAAAAAACCCTTCGCCAGAACAAAAAACAAATCAGTGAGAAAAAAAAAAAAATAAAAAAAAAAAATAAAAATAAAAAAAAATAAAAAGAATGAGTTCCAGGTGTTGACTCTGCTGTAGGCAGTTACCCTGTGGTGACAGAGTCCTGTTCTGTGCAGGTCCGTCCCAGTAAGCCAGGAGCACCCTCTGGCGGGCGGTGAGCAGATGCGCGTACTTTCAGGCAGAGACCAGTCTAGCTCGCCTCCGCTCTCAGCGCCCTTTCACGATCCCTGGGCCTGAGAGGCTCAGCGCGCTGTCTGGAGCGCGGGTTCCCTGCACTGGTTCCCGCCGCTCTGGTTTTTCGCCACGCCCCCCACAATGGCGCCGGGCCAGTCGCTCTCTGGCGCGGGACAGGTGTGGCTGAGAGTCCAGTCTCGTTCGCCTGCTGACCTCAGCACACTTTCGTGGGCCTGAGAGGCCCCGTGCTGCCCTGTCTGGAGCACAAGTTCCCAGAGCAGTTTCTGAGCCGCTCTGAGTTTCGCCACACCCCCACAATGGCGCCCGGCCGGTCGCTCTCTGGCGCGGGGCAGCTGTGGCTGAGAGACACTCACCGCCGGTCAGCGCCGTTCTCCGCCGCTCCCCTGCCCCGCCGCTGTCTCAGGATCCTCCGTGGGGGCTCCCTGGGCACCAGCTGCCACCGTGTGTCCGTAGATTTGAGCCTCCGCGGCGCTACAACTCCCAGGATAGTAGAAGGTGCACGCGCGCGGTCTGCTCCTTCTTTCCTTCTTCTTTGTTGGAAGTCACCCGTCACTGGTGCCGGGGGTCCCAGATTGCGCTTCAGAACTTCTCTGGGTTTCGGGGAGGCATCTCCCCCCCTCCTGCGCTTTCCGGGTCGCTATATTCCTGTGTTCCAATGGTAACTTTTAGAGAGAGTTTCGCTGCCTGCTTCTTACTCATCCGCCATCTTGAGGTCCCTCTGAGGACTTTTCTTTTGAATAGTCAAGTCCTCTAAGGACCAAACCAATAAGGCCACTGTTTGAATAATAAAGAGCACCTTTTCCCACTGCAGGAGTTTGTCTGGAGTCTCCAGTTCTAAACATGGTTTGAATTGCCAGGAGTCTTTCTTTGTAGAACTTTCCCTTTCCCTTTCCCATCTCCCCAGGAGGGATTCTTAGCTGGCCCTCCTCCAGTGAAATTTTCCTAATTACATGCAATATTTTACATAGTACATTTTAATCAAGAGAGAATTGCTTTAATCAGATCTTCCAGTCCTTCAAAAAATAGGTGAGTAACCACGTCAGGCTTGCAAATAATGCAATCTAAGCCCTTGTAAACTTTAGCTCTAGCATAACAAACAGAAGGGAAGAGTTGGCAATTATTATGAGAAGATTTTCGGATGCTATGGTTCTTAGCTCCCCTATCTCCAGGGACCTCAGCCTATGGGAAGAAGCTTTCACAGAGCCACTGGATGGTGGAAGATACGTCTTCTAGAGCCCACAAGCCCCAGAACGTTGTGTTTGACTCAAACCCAAGAAATCCTGAGAGAGAGTACAGGGTTTTCTGCTTAGGTGTTTGGATGGCACAGTGACTGCCTTGAGTATGGCTTCTGCTTCCAGAATATCTTCTGCAGAATGCACGTCTTCCATCGCTCATTAGCTAGAGATAGTGTGGGGGCTGCCTTAAATTCTGCCCCAAGAGGGCCACCTGGAGGTGAGGCAAGTGTAGCAGAAAAAAGCTGAAAATGTACCATGACATGTTGAGGAACCAGGGAGTTATAAGAGAAATTTGGCAGCATGTGCCTATATCAAGACCAGTGAAGATGGGATAACCCTAAGACTATTGATAGGGGTGCAGCAGGCTCTCAGTGGTCCCAGCCTGGTGCTTGTGGCTTGTGTAAAATCCCCTCTCCCCAAGTTTAAGCTGGACCTAATTACTTACCCTTAATGAACAGGAGATGGCAAAAATGATTACATGTGACTTCTAAGTTCAGGTTTAAAAGACTGTGACTTCTGTCTTGCCGAATCCTACCCTCTCACCTGCCTAAACTGAGGGTGGCAGCTGCCATGTTGTGAACTGTGCACAGGGCAAGGGATCTGGGGTGGAGGTGGGGCTGGCCAACAGCACAGCACGCAGAGAGCTGAAGCCCTTGGGTAGAGAACCACAACGAGCTGAATCCTGCCAATAACTACTTAGGTGAGTTTGAAGGTGGGTGACCTTCTAATCAAACCTTAAAATGACTGTGTCTTGTGAATATCCAGAGCCAAAGGATCCAGGTAAACTATGCCTGGATCCAGAACTACAAAGACTGTGAGAAGTCCTAAATTTTGAAGTAATTTGTTTTTAAAAAGATATTTAATACGGGTTAACATAAAGATACTAACTTTCCTGGGGCTGGGATGTACAAGGCCCAGGATTCAATCCCCAGCACCAAAAAGCAAAGCAAACAAACAAGAAGAAAAAAACCTTTTGTGTCACTTCTACTCCACTTCAAACCAAGAAGGCTAAAGTATGTGGTTAGCAAGAATATGGGAAGGGGATCAACATGTTAGGTAAGTTCTGAAAAATTAGTGGATCCCTTTTTCCTACTGCAGCAGGCCAGCATTCAGGAGATACAAACATCTTTGAAAGGGAGAAACTTTGGCTTTAAAAAAGTTTGACGTTTTCAATTACTACACAGAATTGATCATATTAATAATTGAATTCAGTCCTTTTTTGTGACTTGAACTGATTTGAGGACTCTGAGGAACAGAGTGACCAGGAACAGAGAGTACCTCATCCAAGGAGGAGGGAAGAAAGCTAGGGTTACATACTAGGTTTGAAGAGAATAGAGGCCAAGAAAAACTTCAAAAGTACTAATATGTGGAAAGAAAGAAAGAAGCCAGAGCAGCTGAGTTATAAGGAGACATAGCAAAGGTAGGGCCAGGTCAGGATGAGTACTGAGTCATGTATGACAATAAAAGACTTAATAGAAAATCAGTTGGGCTAGACCTAACATTTAGGTCTAGTGATAGTTAGCAAACCCACAGGTCTCCAAGATGCTCTGAGACATTTGCATTATTAATGGCAGTTATTATATTTCCATTTCAATTCAAAAATCAATAAATACAATAATTTAAATACTTTCTAAAACTTAACAGTATGTGAACATCTCTGTATACTAAGCAAATACATGTAGCACTAGTAGGTATCGGATAAGTGTGCTCATGATTCATATATTTGGTTAGGGTTATCACTCAACTAAGCACTGCTAGCTGCTTGTGTATTTGAGCACTGAACTGTTCTAATTTCTATTCTTGGCCTCATATTTAGTTTATAGTCAAAACAGACCGTTGGTTAAAGACTGAAGCTAAGATAGCAAAAAGAACATGGAAACAGAAATTAATGAAGAGCATAAAATGATAATAATCCTGTACCTTTATTTGAAAATCATCTTTATTCTGTGAACATAATTTCTCTGACCAATATAAAATTTCTCCACCCGAACTAGCACTGAAAGGAGAAAAAAATGGTAACAAGTATATTCCAATTTAGAATTTTATTTTTTAAAATTAATTATACATTAGGATTATCATTTTGGTGACTGTCTTTTTATATATATACATGCGTATACAGTTTATATAAATGGGATCTATCATAGAAGCTGCTTCATCAAGGAGATCCTTTTTCTTTTTAAATGAAGACATATTTGTCAACGGAGTGGACTGCACCCTTACCTCCACCCTCCCTGTGGCTTGCTCATGCCCAGGTAACTCTTTTTTTTTTTGTGGGTACCGGGGGTCGACCTCAGGACCTCGCACGCCAGCAGGCGCCCGTGCTGCTGAGCGATATCACCAGCCCCTTTTTTCATATGTGGGTTCCGGGAGTCGAACTCGGGCCCTCGCACTTGCCAGACAGGCGCTTACGCCACTGAGCCATCTCACCGGCCCCCAGGTAACTCTTTATAACACAGTATGCTCCATTCCATGTCCATACATATAAACACAAACATGTGTTTTATATACAGGCAGAGGTTTTTTTTTTCCAAGGGGTACAGAAGAGTCTACTGTCTTCCTGACATACAAATATGCACACAGAATTGTATATTATAAAATTCTGTGCATCATGGAAAGTCCTTGAATCAACTGGCATAGATCTAACTAATTTGTTTTTAATGGCTGCATAATAATCCAGTGGTTGAATAATCTGCAATTCAATCTTTCCTAGAGGGATGGGCATTTACCTTCTTTTCAGTGTTTTTGCCCTTTAAAAAAGGCAGTAAACAGACTCATAGTTTTATGCACTGGTGCTTCAATATCCATGAGACAGACTGCTAGAAGTGAGATTGTTTGATCATACATTAGAGGTATTTTTCATTTTAACAGATATTACTAGACTGCTTTCAAAAAAGGCTATAATAATTCACAGTTCCACCAAGGTATGAAAATTATCTCCCTTCCAATATTTGACAGCATTAGATGTTATTGCTCTTTCACATTTGCATTCCCCAATTAATGGTGAGGTTAAGCATCTTTTCATAGGTTTACTGGCCGTCAGGACTTGCCCTCCAGTGAACTGCCTATTCATATCATTTTTGCATTTCCCTACAAGGTTGTTTTCGCACTATTCATTTGCAATTTATTAAACTGATATATCTATAATTTCTATCACATCTATATTTCCCTTTTACACTGCATGTCCATTGCAACCTTTCCTTCCTTTGCATTCCAGGAGATTTACTGCCCAGATAGAGTCTGCCCTGTCTTATTTTCCTCCTCCTGAGTCCCCTCTCATTGCTCGGCTTCTCTTCCTTATCTGCACTTACTCCCTTGGTGATCTCATTCAATTCTGTGGGCTTTCTTGTTTGTTCGAATTTTACCCTCTGAACCCAGGGCCTTCGCACTGAGCTTACATCCAAAGCTCCTTTTTCATTTTGAGACAAGGTTTCACTAAGTTGCTAAACTGCCCAGGTCAGGCTTGAAATTGTCATTCTCCTGCCTTGGTCTCCCAGAGTGCTGGGATTTCAGGCATGTGCCACCATGCAGAGATATAATTCTGTGGTTTTAAACACCATCTGCATGTTTAAGAGTCTAGTATTTTTATTCCCAAACTCCAGTCCTTTCTTCTGAGCTTCAGATTTACATGTCTCAAAGGTATCTCCAATTTAAGATTTGTAAAACAAAATCTTGATCTTGTGGCCTAACCTGCTTGTCCTTTAGGATTCAATGTATCAGTAAATAGCATTACTATTCACTCAGCTCTTCCTACCAGAAACCTGAACATCACTGATTTAATCTTCTCCTTCACAGACATACCTCATCCATCACTAAGTCTTTTCAACTGTAGCCCCCAAATTCTTCCCACATCCACAGCTGCCCTTCCCTGTCCCCACGCACTCTACTATCATCTAATACCTAAACTTCCTCAAAGGCCTAACTGGGCCCTTTGCATTCACCCCCGCCCAAAAAAAGCCAATCCTAACCTTGCCCCAACAATCAACTCTTCAGTCCCTCAGATCATGTCACTCCCCTGCTCAAAATTCTCCACACTTTAAAAATTCTAAACTCATAAGGTCCTATGTCAGCGATGGCGAACCATTTAAAGCTTTCAATGATACACACAACCTACTGCAGCACGTATGGCACAGGTTCGTCACCCTCCCTGAATTCCTTTTCTGCTCCTCTCCCGCTGAGGGGATTCTATATTAGCCTCACTGGCTGTTTTGCTCTTCCTTGAACGTGCCAAATGCATTCCCACTTCTCCCTCAGGTACTTGTATGACTTCCTCCTATGGAATACTAAGCTGCTGAAATGTCACATTTCAGAAAGGCTTCCCTGATCATGTGTACGCACACTCACACAGTATCAAAGCATATGTTACCCTCTTTCCTTGCTTCATCTGTCCTCACTGCTCTCATGGCTACAATAAATTACACATTACTTTGCTTGCTTCCTTATATACACTATATGTTTCCCTCTAAATTAAAATGTAAGCTTCATGAGGGCAGAAAACTTTTCCATCATTTTCACTGTTCAATCCTTAGCACCCCCAGAACAGTGTCTGCCAAACAGGAATTCAATATTTTTTAAAAAAGAATAAATAAATGTTACACTATTTTTCTAATACTGAACATCTCAAAGTTAGCTGAATTAACTACATTAAAAGCAACCAATGTATAGCTGTGGTTATTCATTTCTCATGCTGTATACTATCCTGCTATATCAGTGTACCATAACATAATTTTCTATCCTCCATCAAAGGACTTAGGTTATTTCTAATTTGTTGCCATTACGAATTGTGCTGGTGTGAACACTCCTGTACACGTTTTTGGGTACACACGTATAAGTTTCTCTAGGTGTACAACTGGATTTAGAGTTGTATACTCAGAAACTATGCAGAATTCAACTCCACAATGTGAATTTAAATTGTTCTCCAATATCTATTCCTTCAATGGTGTTTAAAGAGTTGCTCTTGACCCACACCCTCTTCATCATATGATACTGGCAACCTCTTAATTTTGGCAATCTCATAGTGACCTTAATTTGCATTTCTGATTATTAATGAAGTTGAGCGTGTTTTTACATATTCATAGGCATTATGTGTTTTTTCTATAAAATGGCTATTTATATATTTTTACCTTTTTTTTCCTATTGGGCTGTTTGTCTTTTTCTAAATGATTCACTGTGTACAGGAAAGTGTTGTTGGTTCTCTGTGTAGCAAGTGTTCTCTACCCTCTCCCAGTCTGTGGTTTTTCAATTTCATTATAGAATCTTTTACTGAACAGAAGCACTTGATTTTAATGTACTCAAATTTATCAATCTTTCTTTTCATGGCTCATCATTTCTGTGTTCTTGTCATGAAATTCTTTCCTACTCCCAAAACATAACAATGTTCTGCCATATGCCCTAAAAACTATTCACTTTCATCTACATAGAAATGATCTTTATATAGTATGATATAGGGATTTCATTCTACATAAATACTTTGCTAGTTAATTCACGTTGACTAGCCCATATGGATAACTAATCGTGCAAATTATTATGTAAAAATAGTCCCCCTATGATGGTTAAGGAGTGTAAACTTGATTTGCTTTGGAATCTTGAAGGAGTACACTTTCTGATGTGTCTGAGGGGTCTACATCTGGTCTCGGCCCTCTTCCTCTCTGGCACTGTTCTCCTGCTCTGCTTCCAGGCCACCATGAACTAAGGACCTTTTTTTCCCCACTCTTCTGCCATGATATTCCTGCCTTGGAGCCAGCCAACCATGGACTAATCTTCTAAAACCATGAGCCAAATTAAACATCTCTTCAAGTTGTGGGTGTTAAGTGTAGCAATGGGAAAATACCTCTCCACCCATCTGTAATACTACCCCTTTCACCTACCATGGGTTCCATATATCTGTGGACTAGTTTCTGACTAAATTTTCTCTTCTAGTTAATCCCCCCACCCTGTGCAATGCTTTTTTGTTTTTGGTACCGGGAATCGAACTCACGACCTCGCACTTGTCAGGCAGGTGCTGTGCCTCTGAGCTATATCCCTGGCATGCAATGCCATCTTATTGACAGTTAATTACTATTTGAACAATTCTGTTTTTATATCTGATAGGACAAGTTACACCATCTTATTCTTGTTCAGAAATACCTATAGTCTTGGCCATTTTCTCTTTTATATACATTTTAAAGAATAACAAAAATAAAACATAATTAAAACACACATTTATAATACCTGCAAAAAGTATAAGATACCTAAGAATACATCTAAAAACAGATACACAGAAAATTATAAAACAATTTAAAAATACATAAATAAAGTAGTAAACCACATTCATGGATTAAAAGCCTCAATATTGTATCAATTCTTTCCCTTTTAATCCATAGATATAACTAATCCAACCAAAATCCCAACATTGTAAACCCTGAGAAGCTAATACTGTAGTGCTTACCTCAATTCTGAATGGAAACATACAATTTTGTTAAGACTTTCATTAAAAAAATAGACTTTAATAAAAAATATGTTAGAATGTTCAGTGTGGTCAGCGGGATCAATTTCCAATCTTAGGTATTATTTTTAAGGTTTACAAAATTTTATTATACTTCTGATAACCTTGAACTATCTGCCCTGTCTTCTTCTGGAATTCGTGTTTTTAATAAGCTGACTCCGGAATATACTTTATGTTTAATTATCATTTCTTTCTTTTTGTCTCTAAGCATTGCTTTTGTTTTCTAGCTATGTTTTTCAAAGTCTGGCTTCTATTTGGCTATTTTATGTAACACTGATTCTGCTTATTACTTAGGGTGCTTGCATACCATTTAACCTGGCCTTTCTTATTTAATATGTAATATTAATATTAATTATTTAATAAGAGTCATTGTTTACAACCTATTTTTAATCACTGAGGAAAAAAAACCTTTGAGGAGCACATATGTAGATGAAGTACCATAGAGAAGGGCTTTGGACAACGTAAGGCATAACACAAAACACTAAAAGGCCTTTGGAAGAAGAAAGAAATGGGAGGAAGACTGAAGGAAAAAATATTCTATATACTTATACCTCTGAAAACAGGGACATGGGTCCTAGACTCATGTTAGACAAAGGCAAAAAACACTGAATCAAAGCACAAACAATAATCCACCAAATGCTTCAAAAATTTAACCTGCAACAGTATTAATAATATTCTAAGGATTTAGAACCATATGTTAAGTGCCTCCCATTGTAATTTATCTCTTTTTAAGAATAAAGATGTAAGGTGGGCATGGGATTACATGTCTGTAATTCCAACACTCTGGGAGTCTGAGGCAGGAGGATCACAAGTTTGAGCCCAGCCTGGGCTTTTAGTGACTTAGTGAGATCCTGTCTCAAACTAAATAATAAAAAGGTCTGGGGACAGAGCTCAGTGTCAAGGCCCTGAATTCAATCCCCAGTACAGGAAGAAAAAAAGAAAAAAAGAAAAAAAAAAAAAAAAAAGTTTGTCTTTCAAAAAGCTTCAATCCAAAATAAAAAACAAAATAAAACAAAAAAAAGCTCTGATGGCAAATGTTGCTGACGAGATTGCTAAACAAATATTTAATAATGGAAAGTAAAGAGCAAGAAGAAAATACCAAACTATGACACTACAGCAGCAGACAATGGTAAGTACTTTGTTAGGAAGCTAATGTTAATTTCTGATGGTTCAATGTAATCACCAATAAAACAAAGAAAAAAAGCACAATGAGCTAACTGTAAGGCTTCACAACCTATCCTCCAAGGAGAGGCTAAGATGGCTCCTGGAATACAAACGTCTAGAAAAGGCAGTGCCTTTTGGATAATTTTCTCAGAGACTGCACCCTTCGGTTTATGTCTCAAGGATGAAATTTATCCTCCCAAATCTTGAGTAATTCTGGTCACAGAACAAAATTATACCATACTGCCTGTTTTTGTTATATAAAGGTGACCACCAACCATCATGACCACCCTGTAATATAAACAACTGATTTAATCACTCACAGGCATTTTCTGAACACTATCTTGTTTTCTTTTTTCCAACCCTACCTAACTGCCTCACTTAAGGCCAGGCCTGGACAGACTTACGAGGTTTGTCTTCAGCCTTATCTTTTCATCTTTCAGTCATTTCCTCTCTTGTCCTATTCCATAAATCTGATAACATCCCGATGGCCCCACAGGACCGCAACAAGCACAATCCACAGAGTGAAAAGACAGCTAACTGCAATAGGAGAAGATATTTATAAGTCACAAATCTGTAAGAAATTAACATGAAGAACATACAGACAACTCCTACAAGTCAACGATTTAAAAACAAACTGGATTAAAAACTAGGCAAAAGGGCCGGTGAGATGGCTCAGCGGCTTAAGCGCCTGCTCGGCAAGCGCGAGGGCCCGAGTTCGACTCCCGGAGCCCACATACGAAAAAGGGGCCGGTGATATCGCTCAGCGGCATGGGCGCCTGCTGGCGCGCGAGGTCCTGAGGTCGACCCCTCGGTACCCACAAAAAAAAAAAAAAAAAAAAAAAAAAACTAGGCAAAAGACTTAAGACATACAAAATGGTCAATTAAAAAATGAAATGATGCTCAACATCACTACTCAAAGGAAATGCAATCAAAACCATGACTTCACACTTCACATTCATTAAGGATGGCTACTATCAGTAAAACAGGAAATAACAAGCACACTGCTGCTGGGAATGCAAGACGGTGCAGTATCTATGAAGTAACACAGTGGTATTTCCTCAAAGTATTAAAAACAGAATTACCGGGCCGGTGAGACGGCTCAGCGGCTTAAGCGCCTGCCTTGCAAGCGCGAAGGCCCGAGTTCGACTCCCGGAACCCACATACGAAAAAGGGGCCGGTGATATCGCTCAGTGGCACGGGCGCCTGCTGGCGCGCGAGGTCCTGAGGTCGTCCCCCCGGTACCCACAAAAAAAAAAAAAAAAAAAAAAAAAAAACAGAATTACCATATGAACCAGCAATTCCACTTATGGCTATACATTATCCAAAATTGAAGGCAGGACTTCAAAGAGATAGTTACACATTCATCTTCATATTAGAATAATTCACAATAGCCAGAAGATGAAAAAAGACCTAGGTGTTCACCAGTGGATGGATGAATAAATAAAATGTAGTGTATGTGTAGATAACATGTGTACACACACACACATGTAAAATGTAACATTACTGAGTCCTGAAAAAGGAGTGTGTGTATACATGCAAAATGGAATACAATTCTCTTTAAAAAGGAAGGAAATTCTGACACATACTACAACATGGATGAACCTTGCAGACATTATGTTAGGTGAAATAAACCAGTCACAAGAGGACATACACTGTGTTACTCCATTTATGTGAGGTACCTTGAGGGGTCACATTCATAGAGACAGAAGGTAGAATAGCGGTTGTCAGGACTAGCAGGTAGGGAATGAAAAGATATATTGAACGGAGTTTGGGAGTTGAAAAACGTTCTAGAGAGGGACAGTGGTGGTGGTCACAAAGTAATGTTTAATATACTTAGCATTACTAAACTGGACACTTAAAATGGTTAAGATGTTAAGTTTTGGGCTGGTGAGACAGCGGCATAAGCACCTGCCTGGCAAGCGCGAGGTCTTTAGTTTGACCCCCGGTACCCACATACACACAAAAAAGACGATAAGTTTTATCAAAATTAAAAAGAAAAAATTAGGGCCAGTGAGATAGCTCAGTGGCATAAGCACCTGCCTGGCAAGCGTGAGGTCCTGAGTTTGACTCCCAGTACCCACATAAAGGTTAAAAAAGGGCTGGTGATATTGCTCAGCGGCACAAGTGCTTGCTGGCAAGTTGACTCCTGGTACCCACATTAAAAAGAAAAAGAAAAAGAAAAAACTATGACAAGCACATAAATGATTCACTGCAAATAGTTCATTCTAAAAAAATTTTTTTTTGTGGGTACCAGGGGTTGACCTCAGGACCTCGCGTGCCAGCAGGTGCCTGTGCCACTGAGCGATATCACTGGCCATTTTTTCGTATGTGGGTACCGCGAGTCGAACTCAGGACCTCGCGCTTACCAGGCAGGCACTTATACCGCTGAGCTATCTCACTGGCCCAGTTCATTCTAAATTTAACCTTTCCTTCTGTAAACTTTTAATTTTCCAAATTAAATCAGGATTTCTATCTGTCAAAATGGTTAGTGTGAATTCTGTATTTCCTTTCACTTCCTCCTTTATCCCATGTATCTTAGTTTCTTTTCTCATTGCTGAGATACAATACCTGGCACCCAAAGTTAAAGGGGGAAAGGTTTATTTGGCTCACAGTTTGTAGAGGTTTCAGTTCCATAATCAGCTGGCTCCAAGGCAGGGTGGCTTGGCAGACAGGCATCATAGAAGAGAAACAGTTCATGGCAGGCAAAAGACAGCAAAAGCAAGCAAGCAAGGGACAAGACAAGCCTCTTTCTGTCCCTTATATTGTATCTGGGCTACCGGAATTAGGGTGGTGCCTAATTAGGGTGGCTGCCAAACAGACTGATTTAGTAACCACCCACTCTTAATTGCACCATGAATCAATCACACCCTCTAGATTCAGCCATCTCTAAAAATACAGAAATTATTAGAAATGTCATAGTCCCAAAGACTATATCCACTTCAGAGGGCACCACGAACCTGCTTTTTAGATCAGTAAGTTTTCTGAACGTAACAAAAGCCTCTCATCCTCAGTCACAGATGGCTTAATACTTTTAGTTCAGTCCCACAAACTCGAGAAAAATCCAGACCCTCAATATTATCAGCCAGAGGACATTATGTAGTCAGATTACATATAACTAGGTAATAATGTGTGGAGTTTAAGAAGGCTTATATATTAAACTATAATAGCTTTAAGATAGTTGTGGATACATTTGCAGTTTTATTAGAAGATGAGGGTAGAAATATTTCATCTATTTTGCCATTTTTTTTTTTTTTTTTTTTTTTGTAAGACAGAGGCTCACTTCCAATTCACCAAAGGCAAACCTAGGGAGCAATGAGGTGGGACAATCCGAAAGCCACCCACCTGGCATTTCTGAAGTGGTAAAAACAAAGCAACTGAATGAGGCTCTGGAAAAAATTAAATCAGAAATAATTTCTCAGATAACTGCAGAGATAATGTCCACAATAAAGACCATGCTTAAGGACGCTAGAGCAGATACAGACAAAAAATAGATGAGCTTAAGAAAATTATGGAAACCATGAATGCTCAGCATAGGAAAGAAATGGAATCCATAAGGCAGATTCAAGCAGATATCTAGGAGAACAAAAACTCCATTGAAAGTATTTGTAGCAGATTAAGCCAATGTGAGGACAGGATCTCAGATATAGAAGACAGGCTTGCGATTAGTGATCATGAAAAGAAAGAATTCTTAAAAATAGCAAGGACCATGAAAAATCAATCCAGCAGCTGCTAGATGACACAAAGAAAAATAACTTAAAGCATAAATGACATCAGAACCCTGTTCACAGACATTATCACAGAGAATTTCCCTAGTAGAGAAAAAGAATTTGATCTTCATATAAATGAGACTTATAGAACTCCAACTAGCCACAATCAAAAAAAATCTTCAGCCAGGCATATCACAGTCAAGATCCCAGAAATTAAACAGAAGAGCAGGATCTTAAAAGCTGTTAGGGAAAAGAGACAAATCACCTATAAGGGAAAGCCCATCAGAATCACAGCTGACTTTTCAGCATAAACCCTCAAGTCAAGACGAGCCTGAAATGATGTATTTCAAGCTCCAAAGGAAAATAACTTTCAACCCAGATTGATGTACCCCACAAAACTATCTTTCAAAATTGATGGAGAAATAAAATACTTCCATGACAAAGAACATCTGAGAAAATTTATGACCAACAAACCAGCACTCCAAAATGTTCTGAAGGACATTCTAGAAAGAGATAACAAGGACTACAACTCCAGGAACCCCAACAGAAGGAATCCACCAGGCAGGGTAGATAATTAAACACAGGGAGGGGGGAAAAAAAGAGGGGGAACCAACAACAGGAAAATAAGGTGATAAGTATGTCAATACATATCAGTTTTAACCATCAATGTTAATGGTCTCAATTCACCAATCAAAAGGGACAGACTGGCAAAATGGATAAAGAAGCAAGATCCAACAATATGCTGTATACAAGAAACACATTTAATTCAGAAAGAAATTCATAGACTGAAAGTCAAAGGATGGAAAACAATACTCCATGCAACAGGAACCCAGAAAAAAGCAGGGGTAGCTATTCTTTTTGCAGACAAAGTGAATTTCAAGCCAAGGATGATTCAGAGAGATAAAGACGGTCATTACATCCTTGTAAAAGGAACAATCCAAGAGGAAGAGATAACGATCATAAATATATATGCAACAAATACCAGTGCACCCAACTATATAAAACAAGTATTAAAGGAAATGAAAAATCAAATCAGCACTAATACGATTATATTGGGGGATCTCAATACTCCACTGTCACAAAAAGACAGATCAACTAGACAAAAAATCAATAATGAAATATTAGAACTGAACCAAACTTTTGAACAAATGGACTTAGTAGATGTCTATGGAGTGTTCCACCCCACAACATCAGAATACACATTCTTCTCAGCTGCACACGGGAAGTTCTCCGAAACAGACCACATACTAGCTCATAAAACCTGCTTAAGTAAATGCAAAGGAATTGAAATTATCCCATGCATATTATCAGACCATAGTGCAATGAAATTGGAAATCAATGGCAAAAGAAATCACAAAAACTTCCTAAACACATGAAAATTAAACAGCACCCTCCTGAACAACCAATGGGTCACAGATGAAATTAAAGAAATTAGACACTTTCTACAACTGAATGATAACAACAGTACAACATACCGGAACTTATGGGATACAATGAAAGTAGTCCTACAAGGGAAATTTATAGCATTGAATACCTATATCAGGAAAATAGAGCAAGTGCAAATAAACAACTTAATGGTGAACCTCAAACTTCTAGAAAAAGAAGAGCAGGCTAAGCCAAAAGCTCGTACAAGGGAGGAAATTATAAAGATCAGAGCAGAAATTAACATATTAGAGACTAAAAAAACAATACAAAGAATCAAAGAATTGGTTCTTTGAAAGAATAAATAAGATTGACAAACCCTTATCCAACCTTATTAAAAAAAAAAACAGAAGACTCAAATCCATGCAGTTGAAAATGAAAAGGGTGATATCACGACAGACCCTGCAGAAATCCAGATCATCTATACCTATTTAGAAAATTTATATTCTAATAAGATGGAAAATGCAGAAGAAATGGACAGATTCCTAGATACATATGAATTACCAAAGCTCAATCAAGAAGATATAAAAATCCTAACTAAACCAATATCCACCAATGAAATCGAAGATGTAATTAAAAACCTCCCAACAAAGAAAAGCCCAGGCCCTGATGGATTCACTGCCGAATTCTACAAGAAATTTAGAGAAGACCTAACACCGCTACTTCTCAAACTTTTTAATGAAATCGAAAGGGAAGCAATACTCCCAAATTCATTCCTCGAAGCAAGCATTACCCTGATACCAAAACCAGAGAAGGACCCAACTAAGAAAGAGAACTTCAGGCCAATCTCCCTAATGAACATAGATGCAAAAATCCTCAATAAGATACTGGCAAACAGAATGCGGCAAATCATCAAGAAGATTATACACCATGACCAAGTTGGATTCATCCCAGGGATGCAGGGATGGTTCAATATACGTAAGTCAGTAAATGTAATACACCATATTAACAGAACCAAGGACAAAAATCATATGATCATCTCAATAGATGCAGAAAAAGCTTTTGACAAAGTCCAGCACCTTTTCATGATAAAAACCCTACAGAAAATTGGAATAGAGGGTCTTTATCTCAATCTGATAAAAGCTATCTATGACAAACCAACAGCTAATATCATACTAAATGGACAAAAACTGAAAGCTATCTCTCTAAAATCAGGAACAAGAGAAGGATGTCCACTATCCCCACTCTTATTCAACATAGTCCTGGAAACTTTAGCCAGAGCAATTAGACAAGAGAAAGAAATAAAAGGAATAATGATTGGAAAGAAGTTAAATTATCATTATTTGCAGATGACATGATACTCTACACAGAAGACCCCAAAAACTCCACTAAAAAAATTGCTCGATTTAATAAGCAAATTCAGTAGTGTAGCTGGATACAAAGTCAATTCTCAAAAATCAATAGCCTTTCTGTACACAAATAACAAACTTACTGAAAGAGAAATTAGGGAAAAAATACCTTTCACAATAACAACCAAAAAAATGAAATACCTAGGAATCAACCTCACAAAGGATGTAAAAGCCCTCTACACTGAAAACTACAGTATTTTGAAAAAGGAGATTGAAGAAGATATCAGAAAATGGAAAGATATCCCTTGCTCCTGGATAGGAAGAACCAATATAGTGAAAATGGCCATACTTCCAAAATTTTTATACAGATTTAATGCAATTCCAATCAAAATTCCAACAGCATATCTCACAGAATTAGAGAAAACAATCCTAAAATTCATTTGGAATCAGAAGAGACCTAGAATAGCAAAGGCAATTCTGGGCAGCAAAGGCAAGGCAGGGGGCATCACAATCCCTGACTTGAAATTATACTGTAAAGCTACTGTGATAAAAACAGTGTGGTATTGGCAAAAAAACAGACCCGAAGATCAATGGAACAGATTAGAAGATGCTGAAACAGGGCCGGTGAGATGGCTCAGCGGCGTAAGCGCCTGCCTTGCAAGCGCGAGGGCCCGAGTTCGACTCCCGGAACCCACATACGAAAAAGGGGCCGGTGATATCGCTCAGTGGCACGGGTGCCTGTTGGCGCGCGAGGTCCTGAGGTCGTCCCCCTGGTACCCACAAAAAAAAAAAAAAAAAAAAAAAAAAAAGAAGATGCTGAAACAACCCCAGACATACTAAGCCACCTTATCTTTGACAAAGGTGCCAAACACATTCGCTGGAAGAAAGATAGCCTCTTTAATAAATGGTGCTGGAAAAACTGGCTCTGCACATGCCGAAGATTAAAACTAGACCCATATCTTTCACCATGCACTAAACTAAATTCAAAATGGATCAGAGATCTAAATATTAAAACAGAAACATTAAATCTGCTAGAAGGTACAATAGGTAAAACCCTTGAAGACATTGGTGTAGGCAAAGACTTTATGAATAAAAACTCAACTGCACAGGAACTATCACAAAGAATCAACAACTGGCATCTCATCTTATTAAAAAGCTTTTGCACAGCAAGAGAAACCACCAACAGAGTGAAGAGACAACCCACAACGTGGGAAAAAATGTTTGCCACCTGTTCCTCAGACAAAAGATTACTATCGAGAACATACAAAGAACTCAAAGAAATCAGACCTTCCAAATTTAAAGACCCAATCCAAAAATGGGCATCTGAGATGAATACACATTTCTCAGATGAAGAAATACTAATGGCAAATAAATATACAAAAAAATGTGCAACATCACTAGTCATTCGAGAGTTGCAAATTAAAACAACACTGAGATACCATCTCACCCCAGAAAGAATGGCTACTATAAAGAAATCAACTAATAACAAATGCTGGAGGGGCTGGGGGGAAAAAGGAACTCTTCTCCACTGTTAGTGGGAGTGTCAACTGGTGCAGCCACTGTGGAAATCAGTGTGGAGATTCCTCAAAAAACTAGGATTGGAGGTCCCATTTTACCCAGCTATTCCCCTTCTGGGTATCTTCCCAGAAGAATTAAAAACATCGTACCACAGCGATATATGTGCACCCATGTTTATAGCAGCACAATTTGTAATAGCCAGATCTTTGAAACAACCCAAATGCCCATCAACTGAAAAATGGATAAAAAAGCTGCGGTATTTTTATACAACGGAGTACTATTCAGCCATAAAAAAGGATAAACTGGAGACTTTTATAGGTAAATGGATGCAACTCGAGAAAATACTTGCAAAATAAACCGGATGCACATGTGTAAACATCGTATTGTCTCCCTAGTATGAGAAAATGAAAGAGTAAATAAGATCCATAACGTACAATAGATATGGTGAACTAGAAAGAAACTGATCAAAAGGAAAGAGAGACTGGGATGGGGGAATGGGGAAAAGAAAGCAGGGAAAAGAAAATAATTGTATTTACATATAAGATGGTTAAGATAGATACACTAATTTTGCTTAGTTCATTGAAGAGAAAGGTTTGTGCCAGTAATGTTTGGACAACTGAATGCTGATATCTTGTACCCTGAGTAACTAATTTAAAGATAACAATATGCAATGTATTAACCATTGTTATCCTCCTATTATGTTGTTTTGAAATTTTGTTGTTTTGTTTTTTCTTCAAAAAAAAAAAAAAAAAAAAAAAAGACAGGGGCTCACTATGTAGTTCAGGTTGGCCTTGAACTCACCACAATCCTCCGGCCTCAGCCTCCCAAGTGCTGAGATTTCAGGTGTGCACTACCATGCCCAGCTATTTAGCTTTTTGAGACCAAAGTTAGGTTTAAGTGATCTAATACAACATTATATTCATGTAAGACTATAGCTAAATCAGAATAAAAAATTTCAGGACTCTTAGCAAATCACCATCTCAAAAATCCAACAGCTGTTCTATAAAAACACAACTCACATAGATTAATTTCCCTTTGGCCTAATAGCCCAAACCACTGTTTTTCAAACTATAGGTAGTGAAAGTTGATTTAATGGGTTGCAACCCTATTTAATATGAAATGAAATATAAAAACATCAGGGGGGCCAGTGAGATAGCTCAGCAGCAGAAGTGCCTGCCTGGCAAGCGCGAGGTCCTGAGTTTGACTCCGAGAACCCACATATGAGAAAAAGGCCAGTGATATCGCTCAGCGGCACGGGCGCCTGCTGGCGCACGAGGTCCTGAGTTCAACCCCCGTACCCACCAAAAAAAAAAAAAAATCAGGATGTGGGTATAATCCCAGCTTCTTTGCATTCTTTGCAGACTGAGGCAGGAGGATTACAAATTTGAGGCCAGTCTGGGCAAGTAGGCCAGACCCTGTCTTTAAAAAAAAAAGGCAGGGGTATAGCTCAGTAGCAGAGAGCTTGCCTAGAACAAGGTGGGCTCTGGCTTCAATCCCCAGTCTCATACACACACATACCCCAGAAATTTTTGTTCACCACAAAACCATTCTTACTATATGCGATGCATTCTCAATTGTGTGTGTGTTGTGTTCATGTATGTGTGCTGGGATGGGAATGAATATTTATTCCTTACTGTAGGTTACAGTAAATAAATAAAAAAGGTCTGAAAGCCATGACTCTACATCAGACTCAATCAACAAAAATTTCTCATTTATAAGATCTAAATATTTTTTAAATTATTGACTTAATTTCATGTACTAGTCCAGTGAAGAAAATATTTATCTTGTTTTAAAGAAGTTGATCTCATTTTAAAAGTCAGCTCTAGGGAAATTCATTTTTGATCCATTCAGTATAGGTGAACTTAACAAATTAGCTGAGAATTTATGATACTGCTCCCTCTAAATATGCATTTCCTCCAAAATTAAAGATGTCATCAGTATAATAGTTTTATTTCAGTGTCAGAAAAAGAAATAGAGATCTAAATCTGAGTTTATTTTCTGTCTACTTAAAATTTTTAAATCTGTGAAACTTATTTTTATATGTGCTAACCACTATTGAATCTATCACTTACAAGAACTCTCAGACACATATTGCAATAGAAACTAGGAAATTACTATGTTATCAAAAGTCTTCAAGTCCTCATGGAGGCAACCTTGCTGCTACCACTGATCCTCTTTGCAACCTCAGCAGCTCTACTACTAGTAGCCTTATTGACTAGAGTCAGAATCTGGGCAGAGCTTGAGTGTTAGTGATCAAATAGAAAAAGAGACTTATACACCCATTTGTATGCCAAGATGGTCGAGTGTATCTTGGCCCCAGATGCCGATGCTAGTGGGACCTCTAGAAATGACCCATTACACTTGGGAAACTTACAGTGGGAAGTTCCTACAAGTCCTAGAACCTACAGCCAAACTTGTTTTTTTCTTTTCTGGCTTTTTTTTTTTTTTTTTTTTCCTTTATGTGGGTTCCGGGTTGAACTCAGGACCTCGCACTTGCTGGGCAGGCGCTTACGCCGCTGAGCTACCTCACTGGCCCTTCTTTTCTGTTTTTGTCTGAGAAGACAGGGTCTCACTATGTAATTTAAGCTGGCCTTGAACTTGAGAGGATCCTCCTGCCTCAGTCTCCCACATGCTGGGATTTCAGGCGTGCATCACCACCGCCAGCCAAACTCATTACCATAAAACTTCAAGGGAACTTCTGCAAAACACACCCACCAAGCTATGAAAACATTTACTGAGATTTTACTAGGTACCCCGCATTGGATAAATAAGGGAGTTTTGTGTTCCTAGGAGGTAATTCTTAAGTACTGTACTTGATTAGCCAACAGTTCATTTATGTACATTTTAACATTCGATCTCTAGGAAAAAAGGGAGAGAGAAAAAGAATTATCATCCTCCCTATTTTACAAAGAGGTTGTAAAAAAAAAACAAAAGAGAAAGCCCATCTAGCAAACTGAGACAGTGGTGGAATGAGGTACTTGTCTTTTAAATCCTGGTCCAGTTCTGTTTCTGTGTATCATAGTGCTGCCTCAGAAATCTGGAGGATGTTGTTCTGAAGGCTTGCGCTCACAGGTCAATAGATTATTTTATTCTTGTCTTTTTAAATTAACTTCTACATGGTAAATTCTTATCTAGGCAAGAAAAAGATACATTAGTAAAATTCATTTACTATCTCTATTTTAAGATTACCTAAGTGAATAGCAGTGAAACACAGGAAACTGTTGTCAGGATCAGGAATGCAGTGAATTAGCAAAGTCTACACAGGCTGGTAGTCATTCTTATCAGTAAGCTTCTAGGCTCTACTGAACCATTAACTCTCAAAACTACCTTACCTGACATTCATACAGAGAGGTTTTAGAACCTATACCTAAGTCAATATCTTACTATTAATTCAGAATTGACTTTAGTGGTTCTTTGACTTCTTTAAAGGCTAAGTAATATTTATTTATATATGCACTTCCTACATCAAAGGTCTTTCAAGAGCTATAGACTAGGGAAAAGATAAATCTACTATAATATGTTCTAATTTAAGATTATCAGCTTTGCAGTTACTTCTAAGTACCATTACATATGTACATATATACACACACACACACACCACACCCGTGCATGCACACACACACACACACACACACACACACACACACACACACACACAGTTGTCTTACATTCTGCCAAATGCTTCTTCAGCCCTTTTGCCTAATCTAATATCACATTTGTTATATTCTTACAGCCCTAATTCAGGCACTAAGACTTTTTTTTTTTTTTTTTTTTTTGTGGGTACCGGGGTTGAACTCAGGACCTTGCGCGCCAGCAGGTGCCCATGCCGCTGAGCAATATCACCGGCCCTTTTTTCGTATGTGGGTACCAGGAGTCGAACTCAGGACCTCACGCTTGCCAGGCAGGCGCTTATGCCACTGAGCTATCTCACCAGCTCCCAAGACATTTATTAATTGTGTAACTTTGGGTGGACTTAAGCAAAGTCTTATGGTTAATAACTACCTCACAGTAGCGTTATACATTTATTTATTTTAACTTGTAATCAAGACATATATGTAATATATAACTTATATCATGATTGAAAATATGGTGTTTAAAGTTAAAAAGTTACATTAAAAGACACATTGATCCCCATCAAAATACTCCTCTTTGCTTCAAACACACTTATCCTAGAACATCCACCATTATTCTTGCCACTTTCTGAGCAGCTCTGAAAATCCTTTTATATGCCTTTAGTTACACTGTCATGGCTGCCTCTATGTCCTGAATTGATTCAAATGTGTACCATTCATAGTCCTTTTGACTTTGGGGAAGAACCAGAAGTCGCATAGTGCCAGATCTGGCAATTTATGTGGATGAGAACACACTGTAATGTTTTTACAAGCCAGCCTTCCCACTGGATGGCACCAGGCAGTGGCATTCACCATATTCTTGATTATACTTCATAAAGACATTCACAAAACAGGACTTCTAGAACTACTTCAAAAAGTAGAAAGAATGATGGGATAAGTGTGTTCAAAGCCAGGAGGATTAGTGACAATGTGTTTTTGTGATACATTTTAAAATTTAAAGTCACTATATTTTTGATTACCTCCTCTATATCCTCAAATATATACATATCCTAACTTGTACCTAAAGAAATTAATTCACTTAATTATCTACATTTATTAAATTGACAGATTAAAAAATCTGAATTATGTACTTTTAAAGGATATGTGAGAAAACAGGTATTCTTTTATTCTCTTATAGGTGTGCAAGAAATCAAAATTCTGGGAGGGAATTCAGCAATATAAATCCAAAACTTTAAAATGTACATATACCACTTGACTCAGAAATATAATTCTCAGAGACTTGTCCTAAGGAAATAACTAATAGTAAAAGGAGTATTTCTGAGTCTTGTTTTTTAGTTAATAACTGGAAATAACCTAAATGCCCTATAATAGGAAATGGTCATAATTTATAATACATAGGTCCATACCATAAATTACCAGATAGCTACTACAAATGATACTACAGAAATATATTTATTGCCACTGAAAGTCATTTAAGATAGAGTAGTGGGGAGAAAAGATTGTAGAGCAGAACTATGTATGTTACAAAAATTAGCTATGCACCTACATATATAGGTGCACATTTATGTTGCTTATAGCCAAATATAGTAATATTAATCTTTCTACAATGAATATTACTTGTATAATAAAAATTTTTACATAGTAAAAATTAGTACTTGTAACACGATAGTCGATTAATCTTTTTAAAAAGCTGAAAGTAGTTTACAGTATAAATCAACTGCTTTCCGTGCAAGGACTACTACTTTTAAGGTCCTCTACAGTTAGTACTCCATCTGTGGTGAAGGACCAGTTTTTGGTTTTGAAAAAAATATTTAATTTGTTGCAGACTGACAGTTTTACAAAATACAATAAAAATAATTCCTAGAAAAGTAAGATGAAAAGATATACAAAAATGTAAGCCTCAATTAAAAAAAATTATTAGATTCACAAAGTTACTCCATCAGTTTGATAGATAGTTCCTGTACTCTTACTTTCAATTTCTTTTCCTGCTTGGTCACTGACAGGTAACTGTCTGTAGTACACTGCTTGAAGAGATTAGGAAGGAAGGCCTATGCCCATGAGACTGAATTCTGATCCAACATCTGGAGACTCTTCCACCATAGAAAACTTCCTCTAACAAAGATATCTGGACTCCACCCCCATTATCTTCACTATATTTACTAACCTATAAGGTTTTTTAATGCTAATGGATATTTTCATTCATGAAGTGGTACACAATTTAAAACCATCAGTCATTTTCCAAAAGACTCAAATACAACCTCTTTAGAGTAGAGACCTGACTTCAGAGAATTAATAATATTTTCTGTATCATGAGGAACAGCAATCATTAGGGCATCCAAAGGGGATGACTCATCTGGTTGAGACAGGAATACCAGAAAATGTATATACTTGGTATTGAGAGTTTATGTTGCCGACCTACTCCCAGTTTCAGTGACAGAAATGAGACAACCTGCCAGTTCTTGTAAAGTCAATGAGGTCCCTGGGGAAAGGGCTGAGTGAGCTCAACCTGAAGACTCAACTTCTTTGGACTTGTGCCAATGTAATGAAGATGAAAACTTCTTACTTCATAGTGAAATTATAAAGAACTTAAATTTCAAGTGATTCCCTGAAAATACGTGGCCTGCTCTCCAGAAGTGAGGGTTGAGATGAATCAAAAATATGAACAGTGATTTAGTAAGAAAGGAATAGAAAAACTCTAATGCAGATAAATAAGACAGAGGCTGAAATCAAGAACTAAAAGGAAGCCTGAAGAGAAAGTTCCGAAGTAGCACATGAAGTTTTTCTTCCCTTCTCTCTCCCTTCTGCTTTTTCTTTTCCTGTGGTGCTGGGATGAAACCCAGGGCCTCATATGCTACGTAAGCACTCTATCACTGAGCTATATCCACAGTCCTAAATAAAGTTTTTGAAATAGTCAAAAGGGAAAAGGAAGATGCAACTTGGGTGGAGGACATGAAGGAAAAAAAAAAAAACCCTGAATGAAAGCTAAAAATGGTGAAATCCAATCACGCAGAATCTTAAAGTATTAGATCTTAAAAGTGTAACTTAAAAGTGCAGCTTGATAAATTTTCATGTACACACCTGTGCAACCACTGTCTAGATCAAGACACAGAACAGTTCCAGTGCAGCCAGGCATGGTGGTGCACACCCGGAATCCCAGCACTTGGGAGGCTGAGGCAGCAGGATCACTGCAAGTTCAAGGCCGGCCTGGGCCACACAGTTAATTTAAGGCCAGCCTGAATTGTGTAATGAGACCCTGTCTCAAAAAATTAAAGAAAAAAACCCCCAAAACAGGTCCAGTGCCCCGTTCCAGCCAGTAACTCCCTATGCCCACTGCAAAATGACCACTACTGACCACTTTGGTTTGTCTTCAAACATCATATAAATGAATCATACAGAATGTACTCTTGTGTCTGGTTTTTTTTCACTCAACCTTATTTTTGTGGGCATCAGTAGTATGCTCCTTTTCATTGCCAAGTAATAATCCATTGTATGAATATACTACAGATTTGTTTATTCATTGTCTTACTGATGGACATTTGGATTGTTTCCAGTCTTCTATTACGAATAAAGCAGCTGAATAAAGCTGCTATGTGTGAGCATTCTTATACAAGTATTTCCATGGACATAAACACTCATTTTCTCTTGGGTATATGCCTAGAATAGGCTGTCAGATCACAGGTAGGTGTGTGTTTAACTGTAGTAGAGAGGCCAGATTTCTAAAGTGATCATATGATCTTTCTACTAGCAATGTTTGAGAGCTCTCATATAAAGTTTTTAATTAATCAGTTAAGCAGTTTTGTGTTTGTGTGTGTGCGTGTGTGTGTGTGTGCACACTGGGGTTTGAAGCCAGGGCTCTGGCATGATGAGGACATGCTCTCCCACTGAGCAACACCCCCAAACCTCATATAATTATGTAAATTTTTAAATTTTAAAAAGCTCTTCAGTTGAAGCCCAGAGTTTTGAGGATTTTTGTTTTTTCATTGTTTAGAACGGGCACAACATAAGCAGAGTGATCATATTTCAAAAGATATGCAAGATGATTTGGGGGCTTGAGGGAAGAAAATAGAGCTTCTATTTTAGTTTCTTATTCTTTTAGCTAAAAAGTAAATTTCGCTAATATTTAATATGTAAATTGACACTAGTACCCTTATTCAGATAGTTCTGTTTATTCACTTTGGGCTTACTGTGATTTACTGCCACTTGTGTGTGCCTGATTGAGCACAATTATGGAGTATTTAATTCAACTCCCTCTCACCAAATGAACAAGAGACCTACAAAGATAATACTAATAAGCATAAGCAAACAACAAAAAAAATGTCTAACCCGACACTTCTATTTTAGAAAATGTCTCAGAAGATAAAAATTATAACCATCTATCTAATTCAATCTCACAAAAAGCAGGCAAAAATACGTCAAAAGTTAAGACTTTTAAAAATAGATTTAATTTTACTGTTAATGATATTTTGCCAATAAAAATTTAAAACATTAAATATTTCTTATGCCATCCCTTTATTTTCTTTTTGGGCTTATTTTATAATGTATATGATAATAAACACAAAGTACAGGTACACTAAATTTTACAGTGACCTTACATATACAGTACTAGAATATGGAACATCTTTTCACTAACAGGGTACATAATGTATGCGCCACAGAAATAGCCAGTTGCCATTTAACATTAAAATAACACATCTGCACAGTGTGGGAGAAGGAGGAAGACAAAAATCCACAGGAATCCTCCAGGAAGAGGCATGAGGAAATCTTCCTGGATGCTAGTATTGTTCTATGACGTGGCAGGTATTTGTGTTATACTATAGCATGTGCGTTAGTCAAATTCACTGAATGGTACATTTAAAATAAGTATGTTTCATTCTATGTAAATTTTACCTTATAAGAAAAAAATTATATAAAAAATTGACTTCGGGCCGGTGAGATGGCTCAGCAGCATAAGCGCCTGCCTGGCAAGCGCGAGGGCCCGAGCTCGACTCCCGGAACCCACATACGAAAAAAGGGCTGGTGATATCGCTCAGCGGCACGGGCGCCTGATGGCGCGCGAGGTCCTGAGGTCGACCCCTGGTACCCACAAAAAAAAAAAAAAAAAAAAAAAAAAAAAAATTGACTTCTAGTTAATTATGGGTATGTTGAAGTGTCTAGGAGTGAGTTATTATAGTGATGTCTGTAACTTACTTTAAAATGTATTAAAATAACATGGACCACTGCATGAACAGAGACAGGCATACAAACAGATACATGAAAGAGCAAACAGCAAATTTAATCATAAAATCCAGGTGATAGATCCATGGGTTCTTAGTGTAATCCTCTCAACTTTCCTGTAAGTTTACAATTTTTCATAAAATATTGGGAAAAATAAAAATCCATTCAGGAGTTGAAAACTGACAAATATTAGTAACTAAGAATAGTGTAGTGATAAAAGGGTAAGACAAAAATTTAAAAAGGAAAAATGTAGGAACATTCAAGCACCACTTCCTGGTGCTTTCAAATACAGTAGTTCCCCCTTATCTACAGGGTACCCAGCCCCCCAGGGGATGCCTGAAACATCCTAGTACCAAAGCCTGTGTTTACAGTTTTTTCCTGCACATGCATACTATGATAAAACTTAGAGATTAAGCACAGTTAAGACATTAACAACAATAATAAACAGTATAATTACAACAACATACTGTAACAGGTTATTAGAATGCAGTCTCTCTTCCTCTCAAAATATCTGATGGTACTGTACTGTATTTTTGGACTGGGGAAAGTAAAACTACAGATAAGGAGGACTAACTACTCTGGGTGTGTGAGAATGATGTTCATTTCATAGGACAGTAAACCGAAACTCAGAAAGATTATAGAATACACCCAGCATCACACAGTATGAAGGCCAGCCAAGAACTGAATCCAATTTGTCCAAATTCTGAATCCTCTTGACCCACATTCCTCACAAGGGGCTGGCAAAGACCGAACGTCCTCCCTACAGCAGGGAAGTCCCTTTTCTATTCCGGCAAGGGCCAGCCCTGACTCCTAGAAGCTCCTCCCTACAGCAGGAACTGAAATCTGTCTCCTCAGGTTTTTCCTCCCAGGTTTGATACCTTGGGGCCATACAGAATCTAATCTTCATGGCATGGCCTCCACACCAGGAGCAACCATGTGAAATCTGAATAAGTAGGACTTTTTTTCCAGTTAGTATTTTATAACATAGTCAACAAAGTTAGAACTAGGTATAAATGGGAATAATGCCTCATGGAATAGAGATGAAAATAATATGAGAATGTAATGAAACATATGTAACCAAGACTAGGGGCTCAAATACCTTTTTCTCCTAATCTTTACCTTTCCTTCGAAATTGTAACATGTCACTCACTATAAAATATATATTTTTTAAAGAAGAGTCTTAGGTCTTTTCCTAGAGTTTATGTTAAATGCATATAGATACAGATTTTTCTTTCTTGTATCTATTTTATCAAAAAATCTGATGTATGTTGCTTCCTCATTTTCTATTCCATTTTTGCTTTAGTTCAGAATTACAACTTTCAGGAATTTTATGTATAATTAGATATACAACTAGGAGCACTTTTTTTGTACTTTTTCTGTTTCACAAATTACTACAGGTGGCCAACCTGTGCAAGCAGCGTATTCATGAAATTTTTAGTCTTTTCTTTTTGACCTTAGATTTTTTTCAAAGGTAAGAGTCAACAAATAAAAAGAAAGCCACTGTATTAGAAGAAATGACCAAATGGTAATGGTAACCTTTAATTCACTTTTGAGTCTGTGTATGTCTACTAAAGCTATATATTTCTTATTGACAAATATATACATGGATTCCTTAAAGGATTCCTAAAGTCACAAATCTTGCTCCTTTTTAAGCAATATGGTACTATAGCACATTTTAAAAACAAGTAATTCTACTTGGAAAACTTTGTCTTACTTAAGGATCTACAGTTCATACATGGAGAATTTACATCCACAGCCTGGGAACCTGAATAAAACTGTTTTTTCCTCTAGATATCTGAGGTTGTTAGTGTTGGAAGGAGTCCTAGAAAGGATTATTTTATATTGAGGAAAGAGATATGCAGGCAGTTTAAATGATAAGTCTGTAACAGCCTGGATTAGACACCAGGTCCCCCAATTCCTAGCCCAGTGTTCTTTCTTACGATCATGCCAAACCAAATATTAAAACAAGTGACTATACCCATCCATTACCTCAACTTCACTACATTTCAGTGTGGCTACCCATGATGTCACTTCCTTTTGTGAATGGGTGTATTTTCCCCTCTTGGTCTTGCTATCTTCACTAAACTACAATACAACATCTTAGAGCCGCTACAGATTGTCAATTCTTCCCTTGCCCATTTCTGTTCCTCAAGAGACCAATATAGTCTCCGAATGCCTAGGCCATCCTTTCCACTGTTTCTTCATTCAAGTACTCAACTGCCAAATACCCCAAAGCCTAAAAGGGACTGATTTTACAACACAAGGCACAAACGGTAGCGCCGTACCCCTTCCTCGCCCCCCAGGCCTAACGAGAACGCTTAACGCGGTGCGTTCGGAGCAGATGCTTTCTAGAGAAGCCGGCGACAGCGACAGGCTGGCCGCGGGCGGCAGCGCCGCGAGGGGTCGGGAGGCCGGCGCGGGCCGGGCGCCGACCTGAAACCAATATGGAGGTGAGGAGGCGCCGGGCCGGCCGGACCCGCGAGGCTGGGACGGCGGCGGCTCCCGGCCACCCGGGGTCGGTGCCAAGGACGCAAGGCGCGCGGGCCCCGGGACTAGGCGGCGTCGGAGCCGCCCCGGCCTTGGAGGGCGAGGCCGCCATCCCCGACGTCCGGGCCGCAGCGGTGGGCAGGGGCGCGCGCCATCATGGAGGGAAGATGGTGGGCGGCGGCACGGGGCCGCGTACTCACCCGCGCCGGCCAGTGCGGGTAGCCCTTCATCTTGGCGAAGACCAGGTCGCCCGCCTTGTACTCGCGGGGCCGCGGACGCGCCATCCCGGCCGCTCCCCGGCCCGGTCGCCCTCGGTCGCCGCGACGAAGCCGAAGGCCGCCCCCCCGCGGGCCTCGGCGGCCGCTCCGACGAGCGAAGTGGGCGGGGGGCGCCGCGGCCGCGACTCGCCGCCGGCCGGGGGAGGGGAGTCGCCGCGCCGCGCCGCCGCCGCGCTGCTCACAGGCGCCGCGTCCCTTGCCTCATGCCGCCGCCGCCGGCCTCCCTCCCGGGCTCCCGGGCTCCGGCCTCGAGCTCCCCCGAATTCCTCCTCGGGCAGCGACCGCAAACACGATCTTAGTATTGTTCTCGCGCGCGCTCGGCACCCCCGCCCGCCCGCTCGCGCTCCCTCGCGCCCGCCCTGGCCGGTTAATTCCTAGGTGCACGGCCGCCGTTCGCCGAGAAACCGTGCGCGCCGGCGGGCGCGTCCCCCACCCCGAACCCCTTGCCGACTCCGCGAAGCCCGCCGCCCTCTCGCTTTTGTTCTCGGCCCGAGCCGCCCCGCGCGGCCTCGCCAATCCCCACTCGACTTCCACCCCCGCCCCGGACGCGACCCTGGCTCGGCCTCCACGCCGGCCACGTCCGCGGGCGCTCGCTGGGGAGTGGGGACAAAGGTGCCCCAGGCCTGCGGACCCACAGCCCCAGCCCCCGCGCCGGCCACCTCGCCGGTCCCTGCTCGGCCTACCGGTGGGCAGTGTGACCCACCGCGGGCACGCTGTCAGCGAGTCGGGGGGCTTCGCGCATCTGCCCGGGGGATCTCTGGGTGGGGGTCACCTGACAAGGACCGACGCTGACCGGTCAACTGTTTTCAGACCTGGCAGCGTTTTGGAGAACGTTTTGAAACGGGCATCTGGCTCTGGTGGCTTCTGCATACAGTTCATTAGATCCAGGACAACGTGTGCGTACTGTTGTTACTGCTGAACCCCTTCGTGGACTGCTGTCAAAGACATTACGGGGAGTGAGAATCTTCCTAACAGCTTCCTTTGTGGGGAGTAAATAAAATAATTCGAGGAGCCTTTTCTGAGTCAGCCCATTGCTTGAACGCTGCTGCGTCCTCCATCATCCCAAGGCCCATCTGGTATCACTCCTAAGTGTAGTTGACTCTCTGTGGCCTTCCTGTTGTCACAAAAACTGTTGTCTGTAGACCACCCTTTTCTTCTAGGCGTCCATGTCCCCTCTCCCTTTGATAGAAGATAGCTTTCCCCAGCACGCATCTCCCTCCCTTGGACTGTGGAGTTGTGTGTGTGTTGACCCGGGCTGTGTTTCTGGGTGGCCTGAAAATCTTCATACTTCCTGTGGATTGTTTTCTTTGTCAACAGTGCCTGGGCATTACTGTGCTTTTCTAAGGCATTTCCTTGTATTTGCATATAGACTTCCCCCTTCTTAAGTGTATTTACCCTTCCACACCTGGGCCACAGGGTCACTTTTTTTCTCTCTTCTCACCTTCTCAACCTAGTTGTGATAGGCCGTTCATGTCTTTCACTTCTAGACCCTGCATGTGCAGCTGTCATAGCACACCAGGTGTATGAATCTGTAGAATGATTCTGGTATCCTTTTAGATCAAAGCCAAATCCCTCTGACTACTTGCCAAAGCCCAAATGGTCAGATCTTTGTGGGGCACAGGGTGGTTATAGCAGAGAGGAGAGAACTGGGAGGGGAAAGGCTGTCACTTTGGAAGACACAGGTCTAGGATGAGCAGGGGAGTGACATGTTCATAGTCTGGGTTTAGATAGATTATTCTGGTGGCCTTGTGGAGGTGGATTGGAGGCTGGACTCCAGTTGAGGGGTTCTCACCAGGAGAGAGAAGACAAGGGTTGAGGAGGTTGGATGGCAGGTGGGTAGGAAGAAAGAATCAAAAATGATTCCCTGGTTTCTGGCCGAAGCAACAGGATGATTAGTTTTGACCAAGAAATCCATGAAGAATGAGTGAGTCTGGAGGTGAGATTATGAATGGTTTTGGATATGTTTGGGGTGTCCATGGGGATCCTGAGAGATATTTAGTGGGCTGCTTATAGACCGTAGCCAAGGCAGAATGTAGAGATTTGAGTGATACTAATAAACAGGTGGGGGCTGGGGATATAGCTCAGCGGCACAAGTGCTTGCCTGGCAAGCACAAGGTCCTGAGTTTGATTCCTGGTACCAAAAAAAACAACAAACAAACAAACAAAAACAGGTAGTAATTGATGCCATGACTGGATGCCTAGGAGACTGTAGAATATGAAAAGTAGCGCTTGAGTTTGGAGCCAGGAAACTCCAACATTGAAGGATCAGGCAGAAGTTAGAAAAGCCAAGGAGCTAAGGAATTTCTAGAAGGAAGGAAATGTCTAGGTAGATGCCACAGGGAGGACAAGTAAGATGCCAAAGGAGTGGGTCCACTAAAGATGGTGATTGGGAAATCACTGGTGACCTTGCTGGGAATGTTTTGTGAATGGCAGTGGGAAGACACCAGAGGGCAGTGGCTTGAGAGGTGAGTGGGAGGAGAAGATGTGGAGCCAGGAAGTATAAACTTATTCCCAACAGTGGAGAAGAGTAGCAGGAGAGCATGAAGGGAAAATTGCTTCGTTGTGATTGTTCGGCTGGTTTTAAAGATAGCAGAAATTTGAGTTTGTAATGAGGAGAAACTGCCAGCAAAATGCTTGAAGACAAAGGCTAGAAAGGAGATAATTGATGGAGATTGGATATTTTGAGAAAGTGGAAATTTCTCCCAGGCTAGGCTTTGGTTTTGTGTTTTCAACTGAGCCTGGCCTGACTCCTCAGCACCTATCAATTGCTTGACTCTCCTGCCTTTACCAAGTCGGACTTCATAACACAGTCACTTGGGATTCCTCATGGGCTCCTTCTGGCTGATCATCAGGAATCTCCTAATGTGCCTGGCTCAGAGCCCATCTGTCTCTGCAGCTAGGCTGAAGCAGCCCACCTTGTCAACACATTGCTGGTGGGATGAAGCATTGCTCTGTGGCTTGCACTGTAGATAGAGCTTTCAGAGTGGTTTCTCTGCTTTATGCAAGGACTGATGCTGTGGCTATTCCAGAACAATGCTCTATTTAAATATTTAACAGATAAGGGGTAACCCTTTAGAAATACCATTAGGATCATTAAAAGAGCTTGATGTGTTTTATTTTTGTCAGTGTGGTCCTAGGAACTAGTCTATTTGCTATATCAATTTCGAACACATTAATTTTACTTCTGTAACTTGGAAGGAAATCCACTCAAATTTTTTTGGTGATATCAACTTCTTTTGACCACTTTTGATTTCATCATCCTCAAATCCCTGTGTGCTAATTCTTCTCCCGACCTTTGGCTCCTTGATCTATTTTTTGCCATCTTCTCACTCATACACATCCACACGTTTTGTTGACCAGGTACTGTTTTCACCTCCTTTCATATCTTGACTGGGTATCTGAATAAAACTCTAATAGTTCCTTCAAATCCTGCCCCCAAATTTACCCATTCTGTGCTGTTTAAATTCCCTAAATGTATTCCTTTGCTCCAAATTATGTATGAGATAATACATACAAACTACTTAGAACAGTGCCTGGCACATAGCAAGTGCTCATTAAATGTTAATTGATGTAATCTTTGTTGTTATTAACATGGTAAGGTGAAAAGAATTGTGGAAGGGGAGCCAGGAAGAGCTGGTATCAGTCACACACATCTACAATCAGCATGTTAGAAGAGTTTCCTGCATCTCACATGAGTCTGTTTCTACTACTTTTGCCACTAGAGATGTCTCAAATGTCTCAAACCTAGTCCTAGGCCAACTGGTCTCATACTCCTTGAAAGAAAGCAGGCTATCAGAGATTGGCATCCTCTTGAAAGTCAAATAAAATAACTTTAATATACTAGTTGTGGTAAGAGAGAACTCCCATATCAGAGTGAGTATTGGTGGCAGTTCTAGAGTTGGCAAAAGGCACCATAAAGTCTGCATGGGCCATAAGGATAAAGGAGAGCTCAAAAGTGGTTGTTAGGTAGCATTACCAGTGTGGGATAGGTAACCAAGTGACTATATTTGCAACTATACCAAGTAGAATAGCAGAAATCACCCCAGTTCTAACCCTTTTTAATATCCTCAGAAGACACTGCTTGAACCACCTGGAACCTTATTTGGGGGAACAAAGGGGGGGGCAATATCTCAGGTCCTGGGAATTCTAGTGAAACTTTAAGCCCAGAGGCTGTTTCTATTAAGATTATTCTCATTCTTACCCCTTAATGGTTCAGTCCCAGAATGAGGAACAAACTGGATAATTTTAATGAGTTACTAGCTATCTGGGGAGAGGAGGTTCAAAGTGTAGAAGATATCAAAGCCTTAAAGAATTTGCAAATTTGCCTACCATTTTTGCTAATACTGTGTAGATACTAATTAATATGTGTCAATATGAGTGTACATGTTGCTAAAGGAAGCACTAGATCAACATTCATTCCTTCATTCATTTATTGAACAAGTACAGTTGAGTGCTGCTCTGTTCCAGTCATTGTTCCAGGTCTGGGACCAATGGGGAACAAGGAGAATGGTGAAGAAATGGAAAACAGGTCAGATGAGGTCGTGTTGCAGGATTTCTGGAAGGCTAGGATATGTCTTTAAAGGTAGAAGGTAGAAGTTAGAGGTCAGGGGAGATGTGGAATGAAGGTTGTGGGGAGAGTGATGCTTTGCTAGTTCTAGGCTTAGGCATTCAAAGGCTGAGTAGCTTTTGTTTTCACTCTCTTGGAGCCCCAACCCACCATGTAAAGAATTATAGATACCTTGTAGGCATGGAAAGTGAGTAGGGTACATAGAGAGAGACAGGTCCTGGAGAATGAAATGCTAGAGGGGAAGAGTGACAGAGTAAGGGGAGAGAGGCCTCATCAGTCCCCAGCACCTTCAGTTCCCCTAGTTGAGGTGCCAGATGTGCGAGTGAAGCCATATTGGATTCTCTTATCTCAGGGAAGCTATCTTGGAGGATGCTGTATGACATGGGGCAAGCTATCCCCAGTGACACTTACTCAAATCACAGAATCACGAACAAGGCCATAGTGGCAGTTGATTTAGGCCACAAAATTCTGGGGTGGATTATAATATAGCAAAACCAGGATTTAATAACAGATACAGCTGAAGAGAGCTAGTGACCTGAAATAGGATTAGAAGGAAAACATTCTGACTGAGGCCTAGAAAGATAAAAGGAAGGAAGAAACAAATGCAGAAAAGAACAGTATGGTCATATCAGCCTTCTCCTGGCTAACGTTTATAAGGTTTCTTCTCTCTGTGAGATATGATGGGAAAAGTCTAATATGGAGTCATTCATTCTGAGAAGAGAGAATGTGGTGGAAGCAGCATTGAAAGCAATGCTAGACAAGGATTTTCCAAAATTGGTGGAAGATATATATATATATCCCCAAAATTCATGCATTGGAACCTTTTTTTTTTTTTTTGTGGGTACCAGGGGTCGACCTCAGGACCTCATGCGCCAGCAGGAGCCCATGCCGCTGAGCGATATCACCGGCCCTTTTTTCGTATGTGGGTTCCGGGAGTCAAACTCAGGACCTCACGCTTGCCAGGCAGGTGCTTACACCGCTGAGCCATCTCACTGGCCCCATGCATTGGAACCTTAATCCTCAGTGTGATAGTGTTTGGAGATGGGGCTCTGGTAGGGCTGGGTCATCTGATACCTTTACAAGAGGAGGTAAAAGGGAGTTTCCTTCTCTTTTCAACAGAAAAAAAATGACTACCCACCTAAAATTCTAAACCAAGCAAACTATTTTTCAAATAAAGGATAAATAAGGACAATTTGTAGATAAATATAAATCTAGACAACTTATCAACAGCAGAAAGAAGACATTTGCAAACACAAACACTAAATGAAACACTAAATGAGAGCTGGTCAGACAAAAAGAAAATGTTCTTTTTGGAAGGTGGGAGCAGGGAAACATAGGAAAAAATGGCAAATAGAATATACATTTGAGTAAATCTAGATTAAAAAATGGCTGTATAGCCAGGCATGGTGGTACACGCCTGTAATCCCAATACTCTGAAGGACAAGGCAGGAGGATCACTGTGAGCTCGAGGCCAGGCTGGGCTAGATGGTGAGTTTAAGGCCAGGCTGAACTACATAATGAGACCTTGTCTCAAAAACGACAACAACAAAATTGTATAAAATTAGGCAGTTATCACTTACTTGGGTTACATATGGAGAATTAAAAGTTCATAGGAAGTACACAATGTACATAAGTATTAAGACATCACATGGTTTCCTCTGAATATGCAATTGTAATGTATCACAAAGAGTGAAATGGGGTAAATGGAACAAAAAGGTCTAATTTCCTAGGTTAATACAGAAGTGGAAAAAATACTACATGTTTTATTTTAATAAGTTAAAGAAACATAATTTCTTGAATAGTCACAAAATGAAGAATGAATGAACGTTCAGCTAATGGAGGATAGAAAATAATAAAATATATAATCCAAAATTGCAAGAAAGTAGAGAAAAAAAGAACATAGAATAGCGAATTAAATATAAAATAGTTACATGGGTGATTTAAATTCAAATATATCTGATCATATTAAAAGTAAAAGAAAACTCCAATTACAATTTAAAAACTATCAGACTGAATTAAAAAGACACCTTTACATCATTTACAAGGACAATATCTTGAGTATGGATATTAAAAAATTATAAGCAAAATGATAGGAAAAGAAGAAATCTGCAAATAAACACAAAGTGGCTCCACTAATATCAGACAAACTTTGGGTACAAAACATCACTACTGGTGATGCATTACTGGCTCTCAACTAGGAGCAATTTTGCCCCCCAGTGGACATTTGATGATGTCTCCAGATTATTTTTGACTGTCACAGCTGGAGGTGAGGATGCTACTACCTTCTAGTGGGTACATGCTATGAAACATCCTACAGCACACAGAATGCCACCTCCCACCCAACAAAGAATTATACTACTCAAAATCCAACAGTGCACAGTTGAGAAATGCTGCTACAAAGAGACATTAGATAAAATGAAAGGGTCAATTCACTAGAGAGAAAATGCTTTATTTGTATACACTAATAACATAGCTTCAAATTATATAAAGCAAAATTATCAGGAAAAAAGGATACTAGACAAATACATAATTATGGGGGGAATTTCAATATAATTCTCTAGGAACTGACTGAACACGTAGACAAAAAATAAGATAACATAAGCAATAAGTGTAACCCTATGGATATATTTAGAACATCTATAGAATACACATTATTTAAAAATATATATATGAATGACTTACCAAAATTGACCATATGCTTGGCCACAGGTTAAGTCTCAATAGCTTCTAGAGGATTAAAATTACACACGCCATATTCTCTGTCCACAGAGAAATTAAGCTAGAAATCAGTATTAAAGGAAAAAACTAGGAAATTCTCAAATACTTGGAAGTTAATATTTTTATTCCTAATTTAAAATAACAATAGAAATTTAAATATATTTTTCAAAATATTTCACAAATCTCTGAACAACTCCTGGTTTCTATACAACTTGATCTATTGGCAGATTAGGTTCTCAGCTTCAACAAAAAGTACCCTTCGTGGTTTTTCAGTACCTCTGTTGGTGTTCCTTTGGGTAAGTCTTATTCCTATTATTTTCTTCCTTTAGAAAGGAGGTTTCTAAATTTCTGTGTTGCCATTAGCTGTTCTTTGGCATTATTAGAAAAAAAATAATCTGAACCATATCTTTGGTAATGATGTCTTCCTCTGTAATGGGTACTGTGGAACTGATATCTGGATCCTGGGTAGGACTTTCTAGCATTGAGTCATCATTTCTGGGCAAAGAGACATTTCTTCGTTTGAACAACTGTTCTTCCTTTTTTTGTTCTTGAAGTTATTCCCTCTTCTTTCCTTCTATGCATCTCTTGAGGATTTAGGGCTTTATTCTTATAACTTTTCATTCTGTAGCTATCTTTTCCTGGACTCGCCATGGAATGTACTCCTAGGGTCCAGTCCAGCCAGGCTGGGGGAAGGAGCGACAGCCTGTCCTACCCCAGCATGGCTGTACTGCTAACGTGGTTGGCGACCCAAGATGGTGGCCATATTTTTAACTGAATAATATTGGAAACACAATGTATCTAAATTTGTGAGATGAGGCTAAAGATGTGTAGATTCTTAAATGAATGTACTAGAAAAAAACCCTATGTATATATCTCAAGAAGTTAGAAAAAGAACAACAAATCAAACCCAAAAATGGGAAGGAAGGAAATAACAGAGTAGAAATTAATAAACTATAAAAATATAAAGAGGCTCAACATAGTTAAAGCTAATTAACATTTGTCTTAGTTACTCTTCTTATTGCTGAGACAAAATACCCAACACCCACAAGTTAAAGGAGGAAGGGTTTATTTCAGCTCATAGTTTGTAGAGGTTTCAGTCCATAATCGGCTAGCTCCAAGTCAGGGCGGCATGGGAGAGGGAAATGGGAGAGGGCCGTCACAGAGGAGAAACAGTCCATGGCATGGCAGGCAGAAGGCAGGAAGCAGCAGCAGCCACCTGCCTTCTTTCTCTCCTTTTATATTCCAATGAGGTTACAAGCCTATTGATTGGTGCCACCCATACCCAGCGTGGGGTTTCCATTATCCACACCCTTAATCCCAGTATCACACTCTTAATCCACATTCACATACCCTAGTTTAGCCACTTTGGAAACCCCCCACCTATGACTATATGAGGCTTTGGGGACATCTAGATATAAGCCATAACATTCCACTCCTGGCCCCCAAAAGACTCATGGGCATCCCTTTATGCAATAAGGCATTTAGTCCACCTATAAGAGTTGCCAAAGTCCTAAAAGTTTCAGCATTGCTGAATAGTCCAAGTCCAAAGTCTCCTCTGAGATTTAAGGCAAACTTAGCTATAAGCCCTTGTACAAATGAAAGCAAAGTTAAACACTTCCAAAATACAATGGCATGAGGTGCAAATAGGGAAATAAAGAGGAATGGGAACAAAGCAAGCCCAAAATCTAGCAGGACAAACATTAAAGCTCATAGTTCCATGTCTAACATTCAAGGCAGTCTGTGGCCAGATGTGAACTCCAAAGGGCTGCGTGGCTCTGCCCCTATGGCACTGTTGGTTGTTGCAGCTCTCACAGATTCTCTCTTGGGCCTGCTTTACTTACTCCTTGCCTTTTTCCTTAGACAATCCATGTCCTTGGCTTCTCCAACCTTCTGGGATCACCACTGTACTTTTGGCTTCACACTCACAGCTTCACACACTTCTTCTGAAATCTGGGTGGAAGACTTCCTGACCCCACAATTCTTGCATTCTGCATCACCTAAAATGAGTACCATGTGGATGATGCCAAAGTCTGCCTCCAGTTGGAGCAGTAGCCAGGCTTCCTTGGTTGTAGTGGTCAAGTGCCTGGATTGTTGAGCGCTGTGAAGTAAATTCTGAGGAACAACTTCCCTAGGCTGCTGCTATTCTGGAACATGGTGCTCTGGGAATCTCTTCTCAAAGCAAAATTTTTCACCTTTGCAATTTTGAGGCTGCAAAGCCTGGAGTCCTGCTGGTTCTTATGATGTCCTCAGGCTATCTTTTCTATTGTCTTGTCTTCTCAGCAACCCAGTTCTCCTCATAGATCTGGCTAAAAGCACTCAGCAGTAGTCATGCCACTACCGTGACATTATATTGCCTTGAAATTTCTTTTGCAAGATTAATTAGTCCCCTGCCCTGAAGCTCAGTTTAGGAAATGTCTCTGAACTTGAGCAAAGTGCAGATAAGTTTTCTGCCAAAGTGTAACACACATGGTCTGCACTTCCAACAGCCAATGGAATCCTTCTTCCTAACAGAAACCTCCTGAGCCTGGTCTTTACTGGTAGCATTTCTGTCAGCATTCTGGTTTTCTGAGCTCTGACCAGAATCTCCCATCAAGTTTGGCTTACAGCATTTCAGGGCTGGCATCTCTAAACCTTCCCAAGCTCTTCCCACAAGCCAGTTCCAAGGCTTCTGAACCACATGGCTAGGTGGTATCACAGCAATGACTCCACTTCTCTGGTTCCAAAATCTGTCTTAGTTACTTTTCTGTTAGACATATGGCAAAGAAACAAATACTAAGGTTCTTACACCATTAATTATCAGGGAAATGCAAAATAGGATTACAACAGAGTACTACCACACTTCTGCTATAATGGTTAAAATTAAAAGTACTAACAATACTAAGTGTTGGTAAGGATGTGGAGCAACTAAAACTCTCACACACTGCTGGCAGTGTTTGCCATGGTACAACAGTCATTCCTTATACTCATGAGATATATTTCCATACATCCAGTGAATGCCTGAAACCATGGGTAGTGCCAAACCCTATATGTAGTATGTTTTTTCCCTATACATACATATGTCCCTATGATAAAGTTTAATATATAAATTAGGCATAGTAAGATATTAGTAACACTGATAATAAGATGGAACAAATACAACATAGCATAATAAAATTATTTAAATCTTATTAATTATTTCTAGAAATTTCTATTTAATATTTTCAGACTGCATTTGACCACAGGTACCTGAAACCTCACAAAGTAAAACCAAAGATAAAAAGGACTATTGTATAACCAAACTAAAACAATTTGTCAGTCTTTACTAAAGTTGAAGGCATTATTCACTAAAGTTGAGGATAAAGTGATTTATTTACTCCTTAGGTTGATAAGTGTGAACACATGTGCAACAAAAGTAATGCACATTTTATAAAAGTAATGCAAATTTTATAAGAAGCATTCATAGTAGTCAAGGCCTTGGAAACAATCCAGGTGTCCATAAACACACAATGGATAAATTCGGAGACAGTCACATAATAGAATAGAATGAAAATGGACAAATATCTGTCACATGTAATAACGTGGATTAATATTATAAACATAATGCTGAGCAAAAGAAGCCAGGCACATGAAAGAACAAATCGTGTGTGATTTCATTTATACAAAGTTAACAATTTATCTGTGGTATTAAAAGTCAGGATAGTGGTTACTTTTAGGAAGAAAGACAGAACTGGGAAGGGCACAGGGGACTTTCACTACTAGTAATGTTCTATTTCCCATGGGGATAGTTACACAGATGTATTCAGTATATGATAATTCATCAAGCTGTACACAAGATTTTATTCACTTTGTAATTATTATACTGGAATAAAGTTTATTTCACAATAAAAATACTTTTGGGTTTTTGGAAAACTACTTAAAAATTCTGAAGTGTATGCCATTTAAGTTTTATGTCTAGTGTTTCTTTCTCTAGACAAATACCTAAAGGATGAAGGAGATTTCTACCATTCAAAGTGACTTCAGGAATAGGAGCTAATTCTTAAAAGATACTGAGAATCTTGTTCAAGTCATTAAAGGTTACTTTCCAAAGATTCTACCATGTCCCAACAGTGCCACACTGGGGACAAAGCCTTTAATTACTGTGAACTCTTGAAGGGGAGATACAAACTATATTCAAACTATAGCAGATGTTTAAAAAAAAATTATTTCAGAGAGGGGTGTGGTAGCATGTGCCCATAGTCCCAGCTACTTGGGAGGCTGAGGCAAAGGGGTCACTTTGAGCCCAGGAATTCAGGGCCAGTCTGTGCAACATAGCAAGCCCCTATTGACATATATATATATATATATATATATATATATGCATTGACATATATATATTGACATATATTGACATATATATTTGTGTGCATTTGTATGTATATATAATATAATATAATATAATATAAAATATATATGAAATGTAGCTCTCCCTGGGCAGTAACAATTGTAGTTGCCAATAATATTATCAAAGCAATTTCTAGATTTGGAAACAAACCAGAAAATGATTACATGTCATGTATATCATTACAATGGGTTTGCTTATATAAATGATCCTTATCACAGAATGTTACAAAAATTATTTCTCATATATTATTATTTATATTATGATTTTTACCATCTTCTAAAATGATACCTGGATCTATACAGTATTTCTTAAATTCTATTAAAAATATTTTTTAATGTTGGGATATTCTTGCAGGAAATCAAAAAGAGCAGTATTTTGCTTGACTGGTTCAAATTCCTCTTTAAAAGAGACTACATCTTGATATACTTTGTCCAGAAAGTTGTCTCCATAGAAATTGATTTTAGGATCATGTTTAGGTAAATCTCCTTCAGAGTCATGCAAACCCTTTCTGTTTCACTGTTATGGTATCCTGATACTTAACTGGAATATCCCCCATTGCTACATACAGTGTCTTTTAATTTAGAAAAACATTCTTCTCTAAAATTAAAAAACGTATTTTAATTGTTTAAAAAGTAAAAGTTTCTTAAACTTTTGCTAAGAATTTTAATAGTACACAAAAGATTATACCAATTAACTGTGGAGAGCACAAATTCAAAATTACTTTTATTTTCAAACAAACACCATTATATACTTTTAATATGAGGGTCTTCTATTTCACTTAATTCTTTTTGAGCATTTCATATCTCATCTAAATCTAATACCTTAACAATATTCAGTTAGATTATTAGAGATTATTAATTAGTATCTGAGAGTGGTTGTAAGGTTAAATTTCATGTCTTCATGAAGATTGCTCCATCTTTGGGCAGACCTAGAAAATATTGTATATAACCTCTGAACTGTTTCAAAGAATGTCTCTGAAAATAATTGAGGTCATCACCTCTTCTTTTTAGGTACTGGGGACTGAACCCAGGGCCTTTGCACTGAGGTACATCCCCTGAACCTTTTTAAAATTACTTCTTTCTCTTACTCTTTCTCTTCCTCTTCTTTTTCCTCCCCACCCTATTTTCCCCCTCTCCTTTGCTAAATCGTTCAAGCCGGGCTTGAACTCATGATCCTCCTATCTTAGTCTCCCAGAGTTCTGGGATAACAGGCATGTGCCACCATGTTTGGCTGGGTAATGACTTTCAATTTCAAACAATTTACTGTGAAAGGCACAAAGAATGCTGTGGGATTTGGGGCTAAAATTCTGGCTTATATACTCTTTTTCTTTATTAACCATGTTGATGTCCTCAACAATGGCATTACTTACATTATTTATACAAAATAAAAGTTTATTAGTTTTAATTTTAATTAAAACTTATTTTACATATTTTCATGAAAATAAAATTATTTGCCCTTTAAGCTGAAAATGTCCATTTGGTTGCCAATGCAAAGAATTGGCATCTTACAGTACATGGTACCTCTAGATGTGTGTGAGTGTGTGTTTATGTGTGTTTATACACATTTAATTGTAATTGTTTAGTATTGCAAAGTGCTTTTCAGCCACCCTGAGCAACTATCGGTGGATATCTTGCTGATTCACACTAGAATCAAGATTGGAATACAAAGAAAGGGGAAAAAAGGAACCTTGGTCCTATGAGGAAAAGATAATTTGTTATACAAAGATGTATTGTTTTCTAGCCCTCTGAGAAAGATTTTGATGTGTTAATTTTTCTTTCCTCTTACCTAAGCCCACCTCCCACTCTGACCTCCTGCCTCCCAGCCTCTGCTGATCATCTGCACTGGCAGCTGAGCCACACAGGTTTTCAGTGTGATTTGATGCAATCACCATTGAGTTTGAGGTGCAGGGAAACTGAGGCAGAACAGCTTTATTGGGGGTCTTGAGTGTTTGTTTCATGAGGCACCCAGGGCAAGGATTCCTCTTGCCTGTGAATGGTACAGTAATATGTGTGGGACAAAATGAATTTCATAGTCAAATAAGTTTGGGAAAGTGAAAGCCCAAGCTAAGATAAAGCCAGTTAAGCCATCTTTACTGTGGAAATGCTTAGAGCTTTTAATATGTTAGGGAATTGGATGAAAGAAGACAAATTAACAAAATTGAGACTCTTCAAAAGAAATGAAGAGTATGCATCTCATTACAAAAGAATTCACCTGCAAGATGCTTTATTGTTGGAACATCTCACAGGTATGGTGTTCCAGAAAGCAGAGCTGGGAAATACTGCTGTAACTCAGGGCCCAGGGTTTCTGCTCCACAGAACACCGGGAAGAAAAGGAAGTCACCTTGCAGGGTCATGAAGTGTTTGTGAAGAGGCTCTTTCCTCCCCTTTCCTCTCAAAGACAAGTCAGAGAGCTAAGGAAATCACCCCTAGAATATGGACAAGACTGTAGGAAAGGGAGGCTGGCATTTGTATCTTTGAGTGTGTGCTTGCTTAGTCACTTGACTTGCCGACCTTTCCCTGTGCTACCAGAGCAAGGGAGAAGCATGTTGGACTTGTCAGAGAGGGGGCCAGGACTACTTGCCCTCCTTCATTGTACCCGAAGTATATGGGAAGAGTAACCCCTCATAAACCCAGGGGGTGCATGGGTTGCCAAGGGGAACAGATGACATAAGGGAGCTGGAATCTTGCAGGCCCACCACAGTGGGGAATGAAGTGGGACAGATGTCTCAGGAAATCAACATTATGTCACTGGGCTGGGGATCAATGTAAAGATGTGGCCAAGTGTCCTAATGACACCAGTGCTAGCCCCTTACTGGCAGGGTTGGCTGGAGCCACGTTGCCCACACCATGCCATACACAGTAAGCTCAGAAAGGCTTGTAACAGAAGTCCCAGTTTTCTCATCCTTCCTCCTGCCCTGGACACAGGAGCAGATTCATCCTGCTCCTTCTTCTTGATGACTCTAGACCAGTGGTGGTGAGCCTATGGCACATGTGCCACAGGGGGCTGTCTGTATCATTGAAAGCTCTAAAATGTTCACCATCACTGCTCTATACTCTAGCCAGGGGTGTGGGGTGGCAAGGGAGCTTTAAGTCACATTTGCAATGAACACATTCAGATGACCTGGATGGAAGCTCAGCGTGGTGGCCCACACCTATAATCCCAGCACTCTAGGAGCCTGAGTCAGGAGGATCACAAGTTCAAGCCTGGCCTGGGTAACGTAGTAACTTAGCGAAAATCTGTCTCAAAATAAAAAATAAAAAAGGCTGGGAATGTAGCTCAGTGCGAAGCCCTGGGATTCAATCTCCAGTGCTGGAAAAAAAAAAATCTGTATGGAATCTTAAACAAAATGGCAATGGAATTTAGGGAATTAGTCTCAGAGGTTTAAGAGTCTTCTGTCCAACCTGAAGATCAATGGAACAGATTAGAAGATGCTGAAACAACCCCAGACATACTAAGCCACCTTATCTTTGACAAAGGTGCCAAACACATTCGCTGGAAGAAAGATAGCCTCATTAATAAATGGTGCTGGAAAAACTGGCTCTGCACATGCCAAAGATTAAAACTAGACCCATATCTTTCACCATGCATTAAACTAAATTCAAAATGGATCAGAGATCTAAATATTAAAACAGAAACATTAAATCTGCTGGAAAGTAGGATAGGTAAAACCCTTGAAGACATTGGTGTAGGCAAAGACTTTATGAATAAAAACTCAACCGCACGGGAACTATCACAAAGAATCAATAACTGGGATCTCATCTTATTAAAAAGCTTTTGCACAGCGAGAGAAACCACCAACAGAGTGAAAAGACAACCCACAACGTGGGAAAAAATGTATGCCAGTTGTTCCTCAGACAAAGGATTACTATCGAGAACATACAAAGAACTCAAAAAAATCAGACCTCCCAAATTTAAAGACCCAATCCAAAAATGGGCATCTGAGATGAATACACATTTCTCAGATGAAGAAATACAAATGGCAAATAAATATACAAAAAAATGTGCAACATCACTAGTCATTCGAGAGATGCAAATTAAAACAACACTGAGATACCATCTCACCCCAGAAAGAATGGCTACTATAAAGAAATCAACTAATAACAAATGCTGGAGGGGCTGTAGGGAAAAAGGAACCCTTCTTCACTGTTGGTGGGAGTGTCGACTGGTACAGCCACTGTGGAAGTCAGTGTGGAGATTCCTCAGAAAACTAGGGTTGGAGGTCCCATTTGACCCAGCTATTCCCCTTCTGGGCATCTTCCCAGAAGAATTAAAAACATCGTACCACAGTGATATATGTGCACCCATGTTTATAGCAGCACAATTTGTAATAACTAGATCTTGGAAACAACCCAAATGCCCATCGACTGAGGAATGGATAAGAAAGATGTGGTATTTTTATACAATGGAGTACTACTCAGCCATAAAGAAGGATAAACTGGAGACTTTTATAGGTAAATGGATGCAACTCGAGAAAATACTCATAAGTGAAATAAACCATATGCACATGTGTAAGCATCGTATTGTCTCTCTAGTATGAGAAACTGAAAGAGTAAATAAGATCCAAAATGTACAATAGACATGGTGAATCAAAAAGAAACTGGTCAAAAGGAAAGAGAGACTGGAATAGGGAAAAGAAAGAAGGGAGAGGGAAAAAAAAGTTGTATATATATATAAGATGGTTAAGATAGATACACTACCAATTTTACTTAGTTCATTGAAGAGTAAGGTTTGTGCCAATAAGGTTTGGACCATTGAATGCTAATGTCTGGTGTCCTGAATAACTAACTTAAAGATAATAATATGTAATGCATTAACCATTGTTACCCTCATATTATGGTGTTTTGAAATTTTGTTCTTTTTTTTGATTTGTTTTGTTTTTTCTTCTCTTTAAAAAAAAAAAAAGTCTTCTGTCCAATGAGAAAGAGTTTTTCCTAGAGAAGAAAAGATAAGCTGTTTCATAGACGTGGTAGAAAGCATGGGTTTTGAAGCAGAGTCCTTGCACTGAAATGTTAGTCCCTCCTCTAATTAGCAGTGACTTTTAATATGTTAATTTCTCTGAGTCTCAATTACCTCACCTATAAAATGAAGATGATAAGCATATCAACTCCACATGGTTATTTTGAAGATTGAATGATTATTATTTGTAAAGCACTTAGAAGCTTGCCTGATAGGCAGCGAATTTTTGTATAAACTATGGTTAAATGTAATATTTGAGTTTCTTAATAAAATGCTTATACTCAAATGCACAGCTAGGCAAGGTTTGCAAGTCACTGAAACAAACCAGGTCTTATCAAGTTGTGGTCGGAAGTCATGGGGAGTGGCAAACTGGGAGCATCTGCCCCAGATAAAGAGGCCAGGAATGCTCAGCTCCAGCTGATTGCTACTGTGTGTTAGAATGAGGTCCAACTATTTCTATGGCTCCTAATTTTTCAGCCTTGAAATTTCCATTCTTATCTGAAATATTATTTTTAAATTTCACAATTAATTAAAAATTTAAGAACCACTGTGTGGGACAAGTAAAACTTACCCAGGAGCTGAATGTGGCACATGGACTGCTAGTTTGCATTTTGTTAGTTACCTGAACTGGGCAGACCCTGGTTAAAGCAAGGTGTTAGTGCTTAGTGGGACAAACCAAACTGGGAATGGATTTTGAACACTTGAAAATTTAAAAAAATGGTCTCTACGAGTTTCTTTTTAGATAGATGTGCTAGACCTGCTTCCTAGGAGAATGCTGAAGGTATGCTGTGCCCAGTTTTTAAATGCAGGGACTTACAAAGACACCCGAAGTACTTTGATATCAAAGCGATATGGTAGGCCAGACTGAAGAATGATTTTATAAAAAGGGTATCGGTTAATAATTAATCAGTTGATTCCTGGCAATCTAGGACTAGGCTCTGGTGACATGTACATTCTGGTTTTACACTTGTTCTGATCAGCAAGTGAACATGATTTGACCATGTGAATTGATGATCTCATGATCTAATATCCAGGAAAACATTATTAATAAAGGAATTACAAATAAAGCTTTTCTCTTTCTTTTGTAGTCTCTCTACTTATGCTGGTGTTTTTTTACTTGCTATTTGTCATCCTAAAGAAACAAAAATTAACATGGCAGCACAGATTTTACCATTCATCATTATATTGTGCAATGTCAGTTTTCAATGCAAACATGAGCATTTAAGGACTGTGGATGTAGCTCAGGGACAGAGAGCTTGCCTCATATGCACAGGCCCTGGTTTCAGTCCCCAGCACTGAAAAAAAACAGAAAAGAGCATTTAACTCAAATGGAGTGCCAAAGATGATGCAATTCATAGTTTATGGCTTATACATGCATATGTGTTTTGTTCTTACCAGAACTAAGTGATGCATACAATAAACTTTCTATTTCATTTTTTTATACATGCACATTCTACACTCTGGTTTCTTCCAAAACACACTTAGCTTTTGTTTGCTTTGAGTCTCACTGAACTCCCACCAGAATTCTGTGCATTGCTAGTGTTATATACCAACAGGGTTGCAAAGAACATGGGCAAGTTGTATATATCTGTTCTGCTCATACAAATGCCCTATTTCTCCATTGGATGCACTTACAAACAAAAGCTTAAAGGTAAAATTATAAATAATATTGAAATGGCAAGAACAGAGCTTTAAACCAAGTGCAGGGCCCTGTGTGATTGCACAGGTTTCCTGCCCACGAAGCCCACCCTGTGTGACCAACAGAGTATGGTGGAGATGGTATTTGACTGCCAGGGCTACATCACAGATGTCATTGTAGTGTCTGCCTACTCAGATTGCTTGCTGTGAGGGAGTGAGTCACCATGGCTTGTTGTGAGGATGCTCAAACAGCTCTTTAGAAAGGCCCAGGTAGGGAAGAATGGAAGGATTCTGCCAGTAGCCAGCAGTAGCTTGCCAGGCATGTGAGTGTCTGGTGCTCTGGAAACAGATCCCTGGTCTCTGTCAAGCCTTGGGATGACTGTAACCCCAGTCAAAATTCTGACTGCGACATCATGAGAGACCCCAAACCAGAACCTCCCAGCTTAGCAACTTCTGAATTCCCAACCTACAAAACTTGCCAGAGATAATAAATATTTAGTGTTGTTTTTACATCATTAAGCTTTGGAGTGATTTGTTGTTCAGCAATAGAAAACTAAAATAATGCTCTGGTTCACATTTGTTTTAATTTTAATAAGCTTTTGTATCTTTTTTGCATGTTTATGGCTATTTATTTTTTATCCGGCTTGCTCATTTGTTTTGTCCAGTTTATTGGGTCATTTATCTTACTGATGTATAAAGAGTTCTTTGTAATCCAAGGAAATTAGTCCTTTGTTGCTTATATGTATTGCGTATGTTTTTTACAGTTTACAGCTTTTTTTGATTTTTCTAAAGTTTTAAATCTTTACTGTGGTTAAATTGATCATTTTCCTATTATACCTTTTAGATTCTGCTCATAACTTTTTTTTTCCTCCCTGGGGATTCCAGGGTCTTTGCACTGAGCTACATCCTCAGCCTGTTTTTTTATTTTTTAAGACAGGGTCTCACTAAGCTGCTAAGTTGGAATTTGAGATCCTCCTGCCCAACATCCCAGAGTGCTGGGATTACAGGCATGTGCTACCAAGCCTGGCTTCACTCCAAATTTACTAAAGGCTTTTCTCAATCCATAGATAGGAAAAATATTCATCCATGCTTTACTTTTGTACTTTGATGGTTTTATTTTTACATTAAAAACTTGGATTTCTTTAGAACTGTTTTGGTAGAAGGGAGAGACAACTCCACTTACCAGTAGTTAGGCTTAGACAATTTTAATTATTGAACCGTCCTCTTCCCACTGATCTGAAATAGCACCTTTATCATATCCCAGATTCCTATCTATCTTTGAGTTTATTTCTGTGCTGTATTCTCTTCCACTGACTTGTCTATTCCTGCACCAATGCTACTTTTCTATTCATGAAAATCCTGGATATCTTCATGTGTTTCATTTTTCTAGAATAATTTTGGAATCATTTTCTAATTTCAAATAAATAAGTGAATCAGTATCCTGTGGTATTTTTGTTGCACCAAACTTATGAAATCAAGTGTCCTTATCAAAGAGTAAATTCAGTTTTTCCATTGGTTCATAACTATTTTATACTTTTTATAAGCATTTAAGATTTTCCTCATTTAGGTGCCATACATTCCTCTTAAATTGATTCCTAGAATTAAGTAAAAACCCTGAGGGGCTGGTGAGATGGCTCAGCGGCGTAAGTGCCCACCTGGCAAGCGCGAGGGCCCGAGTTCGACTCCTGGAACCTACATATGAAAAAAGGGCCGGTGATATCGCTCAGTGGCACGGGTGCCTGCTGGCGCACAATGAGGTCCTGAGGTCGACCCCCGGTACCCACAAAAAAAAAAAAAAACCAACCAAACAAAAAACCCTGAGGTATAACTGACATATGACAAGTTGTACATATTTAAGGCATACAATTTAATAAGTGGTAAACTGTACGTATTTAAGGTGTACAATTTGATAAATTTTGACAAATGTGTATAATCATGCAAGCACCAACACATTCAAGATGATGGACACCTATAACCTCCAAAAGTTTCCTCATGTCCCATTGTAAGCACCATCTTTCTGGGAAACCATGGATGTGCTTTCTGTCTTTATAAATTAGTTTGTGTTTTCTAAGATTTCATATAAACAGAATCGTACAATGTACACTGTTTTTTGGTCTGGTTTCTTTCACTTAATTGAGACTCATGAATATTGCCCCATGAATACATAGTGCATGCTTTTTACTGCTGAGTAGGAGTCCATATGTATGCCACGACTTGTTTATCCATTTACCTGGTGAAGGACATTAGAGTGGTGTTTTAGTTAGGCTTTCACTACCATAATGAAATACCTGAGGTAGCCAAACTATTGAAAAAGAGGCTTATTTAGCTCATTTTCAGAGGCTCAAGGGCATGGTGCTGGCATTGGCTCAGTTCTGGTGATGGTTTTCTTGTTGACAGAGCCCCAGGGTGGCACATGACATCACACACCAAGAGACAGAAGTTGTGCATGTCTGTGTCTGGTTTCTAATCCTCTTATAAAGCCACCAGGATTCAATTGCAGGGCTGGGGGCTCCACCATAATCAATCTAATCACTTTCCAAATGCCCCAACTCTAAGCACCATAGTCAGATTAAGTTTCTACCTTCCTAATGCTATTAAGTACTGGGGATTTAACTCCTGCGTAAGTTCAGGGGAACAGATGGTATCCAGTTTTTAATAACTACAAATGAAGCTGCTATGAATATTTGTATATACATCTTTATATGAACATGTATGTGCTTTCTTGTCTCTAGTAAGTAAAAAGAATGAAATGTTTGGGCCATATGATAGCTGTATGTCTGACTTACCAAGAAACTGCCAAACTATATTGCAAAGTGTCTGCATCATTTTATATCCCATTGGCTATATAAAAGATTGTTTTGGATCCCAATTTCTACTTTTACTGAATTATTAAAACAAAACAGGACTGATTTTATTCAATTTTTTTGGAATTTGTGTAGGTTTTCTTTATGGCCTTACAAAAGATTGACTATCATTAATGTTATATTGGTAGTTGAAAATGTTCACTATGCTCAGGATATAGAATTCAACCTTATTGATTATGTAATTCAGACTCTTTATAGGACTGCTTGTTTTTTGTCTATTTTATCTGTCATGTGCTGAGAAAAATGAATTATAGACTCTTACTGCTATTATGTGTTTCCAATTTCTTATTATTTTCTGGGATTCTGTCTTAAGAGTTGTTATTTATTGCAAAAAGATTCATGACTACTATAACTTCATTGTGGATTGCCTCACTTAACATTATAAAGCCTCTCTGTTTTACAAAATATTTTTCATTTAATATAACTTTACCTAATTTGAATATTATTCTTTTTGTTAAATCTTTTAAGCTTTTGATTATGGAAAATTCTGAAGTATGGAGAAAAGTACACCAAATACACCAATTATCCATTTTCAATAATTACCAATTGATGGTTGATCGTGTTTCTACTTTGTACTTCCTCTATGCCTAGATTATTTTGAAGCAAAACTCTGATACATAATTTCATCTGTAAATAATTCAATATGTATCTCCAAAATATAAAGACCCTTAAGATAACTATAATACTACTATCATCCTTTAAAATTTACAGTAACTCATTAATATTACCTAAAATTATATTCAGCATTCAAATGCACCTACTTTTCCCATAAGTTTTTTTGATGGTTTATTCTTTCAAATCATGGGCTCGATAAATTCCATACATAATAATGGTATCTTTTAAACTATAGATTTTATGTGGCCTCTTTTTATTTTCCTTGTAATGTACAGAGTCTGCCAAAAAATGTATACATCAGGAAAAGAAAAACTTGTATAAATATTTTAATACTAAATTTATTCAGACATCATGAGATTAATACAAGTTATCTTTGGCCTCTACAATTATAAGATGTACTCAAAGTGGTGGCCATTAGCTTCCAGATGTTTATTAGTACAGTGAACTGCTGAAGTGTGTATACTTCTTCTGGCAGACTCTGTATTTGTCAGAGACCAGATTATTTCTCTAGTTTTCCATGACCTCAATTTTGAAGAGTTTATCCCCATGGTGTTCTTTAATATGTTCCCCAGTCCCTTGTATTTCCTGTAAAGTGGTAGCTCTAAAGAGGCTTGATCAGATTTAGGTTCAATATTTTGGCAAGAATATTTCATACGTGCTATTATGCACTTCTATCAATAATAATGTCTACTTGTCTAATTTCTTTTTTTTTTTTAATGTGGGTACTGGGAGTCAAACTCAGGACCTCGCGCTTGCCAGCAGGCACTTGTGTCGCTGAGCGATATCACCAGCCCTTTTTTCCTTTATGTGGGTACCGGGAGTCGAACTCAGGACCTCGTGCTTGCCAGGCAGGTGCTTATGCCACTGAGCTGTCTCACCGGCCCCTAGTTATCTAATTTCTAATGTTTAATGTCTTCTTTTTAATAGCTGCATTTATTCATTATGGGTTGCAAAATATACAGTATTATATCTTATAATTTCTTTGTGTTTGTTTGTTTTGAGACAGGGTCTTGCTGTGTAGTCCAGGCTGGCCTTGAACTTGCAGTGATCCTCCTGCCTCAGTCTCCTGAGTGCTGGGATTACAGTTGTGTGCCACCACACAGAGCTATCTACAGTTTCTTCATTTGTAAACTGGAATATCTCTGCAAGAATAAACTTCCTAATCAACTGTTTGGGTACTCTGAGGTACAGTTCATAGGAAAGTTATACTAAATGGTGGATTTTTCCATTTACTTAAAATGTCAAAATAATGGAGTTGATTCTCTAGTATTTACCAATGGTAACCCATTAATTTCTTTTTTTTTTTTAATTTTATAGTATAATAGTGAAATTGTGGATTTAAAAATGTTTGATATGCTTAAATCCATTGCAATTATCATTTTTATTGATGTTAAAGTGTCCTTCTTTGACCTTTGGGTGCTCTTCAACTCACACTATGAGTTCTTTTGACATGGCAATCACAGTAGTTTCTGGCATGTTCTTTGCTTTCTGGCACAAGATGTTCCACATTTACCTTTATGTTTCCAAAGCCACTTCATGAAATAGAAATGATAACTCCTTCTTCAAATCTAAAGGTGATTTGAAATTATCCAGTCAGAGGAGAAAAAAAAAATAAAGAGTGAAAGGGTGAAGAAGGCTTGCAGGATTAATGGGACTTCATCATGCAGAATATGAGTCAAGGGGTGGGGGGGTGAGGAAAGAGTTATTCAAAGAAATAATAACTGAAAAATCCCTAAATCTGGGGAGAGAAATACACACCCAAACTCAAGAAGCCCATAGGACCGCAAACAGGTTGAACATGAAGAGGTCTATACTGAGACACATTATATTTAACCACATTATAATTAGACCACTAAAGACAAAGACAGAATTTTGAAAGCATCAGGAGAAAAGAGATTTGTCATATACAAGGGAAATCCATAAGATTGTAAGTGGATTTCTCAACAGAAATCTTGTAAACTAGGAAAGAGAGGGATAATATAATCAAATTACTGGAAGAGAAATATTGGCAAGTAAGAATACTATAGTATGTAAAGCTATCTTTTAAAAATGAAGGATAAAGTCATTTTCAGATGAACAAAAATTAAGGGAATTTGTCATCAATCATAGATTTGCAATAAATGCTTAAGCAAGTTCTTCAAATAGCATAAAAACATGATAAACAGTGACATGAAAACATTGAAAATATAAGTCACACTGGTAAAGGTAATAGTGTAATGGTGGTGTGCACCACCATTACCTCTATTATAAAAGTTAAAAGACAAAAATATTAAGAATAACTATAACCACAAAAAATTTGGTAATCACAATATGAAAAGAAGTAAACTCTTAGCTTCAGAAACATAAAGTGTATGTAGGATGGCAAACATGTAGAACTTTTGTATGCAATTAAATTTAAGTTATCAAATTAAAATATATAGTTATACATGCAAGAAATATCAACCTCATGATAACCACAAAAGGAAAACCAATAGTATATACACAAAAGAGAAAGAGAAAGGAATCAAATCAAACCACTATAAAAAATCATCCAAGACATAAGAAAACAGCCAGACAGGAAAAGAGGAACAAAAGAACTGAAAACAGGTAGATGACATGAACAAAATGGCAATAGTAAATGCTTATCTATCAACAATCATTTTACATGCAAATGAATACTCAAAAGTAATAGAGTGGCTGAATGTATAAAAAAGTGAAATCCAGCAACATACTGCCTACAAGAGACTTGGTTCAGATACAAAGGCACACATAGACTGAAAGTGAAAAGATGGAAAAAGATATTCCATGTAGATAGTAACCAAAAGAAAACCAGTGTTCTTTTTTTTTTTGGAACTGAGACTCAAACTCAGGTCCTCATACTTGCCAGGCAGGCACCGTGCTGCTGAGCTATATCCCCGGGCCTACAGATGTTCTACTTACATTAAACAAAATAGACTTAAAAAGAAATCAATACAGAAAAGAAGGTCATTATGGAATGACAAAAGGCTCAATACAACAGAAGGATTTAACAATTATAAGTCTAAATACACCCAACATCAGAGCAGGTACTTATATAAAACACTTAATAGCAGATCTGAAGGGGAAAATGACAATAATACAATAATAGTAGGAAGATTTAATAGCCCACTTTCAATAGTGATTAGAAATTCAGGCAGAAAGTCAGTAAGAAAAAGCTTCCTTGAACAATAATAGGACCTAAGAGAAATAATGGAATATTCCACTCAAAAGTAGCAGAATACATCTGGGTATGGTGGTGTATACCTGTAATCCCAGTACTTAGGAGGCTGAGCCAGGAGGATCCCTGCAAATTCAAAACCAACCTCGGCTACATAGTGAGTTCAAGGCCAGTCTGAACTACATAGTGAGACCCTGTCTCAAAAACAAAATGAAAAAAAAAAAAAAAAAGACAAAAAAACAAAAACCCAAGAAGTAACAGAATACACATTCTTCTCAAGTGTACATAGAACATCTACAGATCACATTTTAGATTACAAAATAAATCTTTATTTATTTATTTTTATAAAACAAATCTTAACAGATTCATGAAAAGTGAAATCATATCAAGTATCTCCTCTGACTGCAGCATAATGAAACTAGAAATCAATAAGAGAAAGAAAGGAAAATTCACATCATGTGCTAATTAAACAACACACACTTAAGCAAAATAGAGGAAATAAAAAAGGAATTTAAAAAATACCCTAAGGCAAATGAAACTGAAACTTATTAACTTACCAAAGCATATAGGATGCAGCAAAAACAGTCTTACGAGGCAAGTTTATAGCATTAAATGTCTATGTTAAAAAAGAAGAATGATCATAATTTTTAAAAAACCCTAGCTTTACAATTCAAAGAACTAGAAAAAGAACAAATTAAACCCAAAGTTAAAAGAAGATAGGAATAATGAGTAGAGCAGAAACAAATGAAATAGACAATAGAAGACAACAGGAAAAAAATCAATGAAATTAAGAGTTGGTTTTGAAAAGATAAGCAAAATTGATAAACATTAAGCTACACTAAGAAAAAAAGAGGAGTCAAATAAAATGAGAAATGAAAGAAGATATATTATAATTAATGATCCAGAAATGAAAAGAATCATAAGGGATGACTATAAACAATTATATGTCAACAAACTGAATAACTTAGAAGAAATGATTAAATTCCTAGAAATATACAACCTAGCAAGACTGAATCAAGAACAGGTCTGAACAACCAATAATAAAAAAGGAAATTGAATCAACAATTTTCACTATGAAACGATTAAGTATTTGAGGTTATGGATATGTTAATAGTTAATTATTAGTTAATTATTCTACAATGTATTCATAAATCATAACATCACTTCAAACCCCATGTGATGTACACACACACACACACACACACACAACTAGAGTCAATTTACAATAATGTAACTTGAGATGAGAATGGCTGCACCTGGAGAATAGGACTAGGGAGGAAAGGAATGGGGGGGTCAGACTTTTATTGATCATAAGAGATTTTTAGGGTTGTTGACTTCTAAAATTATGTACATATATTACATAAAAATGAAAAGTATGTGATTAAACAAATGAATCATTAACAAAAGAAAGGAAAATAGTGAAGGAATATTTAGGGTAGTAGCATTACATGGGATCTTTTTTCTAACTTAATCTATTTCTCTTTTTCCATCAACCCTCCCCTAACCCTCATTTTCAACCAGTTTCCTTTACTTTTGTATTCAGAAAAAAAATATTTAGGAAAAGTTAACACCTTACTGCATCCTCAGGTCTCTTCTCTGGAGAGTTGGGTACAAAAGGCTCCTTCTTTCTTTAACAAAAGCCATGCTGGCCTAAGTATTTATTCATTTTCTTATGCAAACATTGTGCAGCAGACTTCCTCACTGCCCCTCAGGAAGCTGTGTGCACACGCCAGCAAGGGTCCTGACCTCAGACTGTCCCTGTCCGTAGCCAGCAGAGACCTCCCCTGAGAGGCTTTGAAGGAGCCAAGTGGGGTCTCAGCTGTGGGCGGTGGAAGTGGAGCTAAGGAGGACACCTGGGAGGCTAAGTGCCTATGGCCAACTGGCCAAGGAGGACTGCTGACCTCAAACGCAGGCAGCTTTGTCTCCAGTGGGAGCTGGTCCACTGATTCGAGTCAGGAAGAAGGAGAGTTGAGAGAACCCGGAGGAGAGGACGGGGACTGAGTCTGGATGTAGGGAAAGCTGAGGACCGAGGGCTCTCACCTCCTGTGTCCTTCCCAAGTCAGAGGTCAAGTGGGATAGTGAAGGAACACTGGACCTGGGAGCTCTCCCAGCTCTTCCCCTCTTGACTCTAACAGGTCTGTGAAAGCCCTTCCTTATAAAAGAGCTGCCCTTGCAGGCTGATGTAAAAACTAACATCAAGTGCTCTGTGAATCATATGTTGCTTTTAAGGAATACAAGGAATTTTTACCCAATATAGTTTATTATTAATCATGAAACAGTGCTGTTGACTCAGTTTATCCCTGAGATTTTTGCCTGGGACCTCTCAAATATTCAACATTGCTTTTGTCTTATGATTAAGACAATTGGATTTTTCCCAGCAGCTACTATTAATTCAATTAAAGAATTTCAGGAGGCCTAGTGATAACTTTTTCAAAAGTTATTTGTTTACAAACTCAGCAGACTAAAATCCTCATTTTTTTGTACAGTAGGAAGAAAATAGACAATGTCTAAAATGGAAGATTAAGCAACAAGGAGGGAGATGGGAAGGAGAGGAGGGGAGGAGGAAGTAAAGAGAGATCAAGATGTCGTATATATATGCACCAGTTCACCACGATGAAACTTTGGACTTGTTTTTACAGTGGAGTGGGCCAGCCCCCCAAAGATGCTCCGGCCACACCAAGCCTTACTGATGAACTCCAGTGAGATTGTATTTGAACTGGATCAAATACGATTTTTTTTCATAGAGGAGGTAGAAGAAATCTGGAGTCTACAGAAGTTACTGGGCTTGTAAGAAAATCAATTTTGGAGGCAGCCATTGTCATCACATACTTGGAGCATCTGGATGGTGTTCAGGGTGACAAAGTAGGACACCCTCAGCCCCTACTTTCTCTTTAGCCCAGCTTGAATAGCAGGGAAGGTGGGTACAGGACAGAGTGACTTAACTCACAGACAGATACACATAAGGACAGGAATCAGAGACAGCACTGGGAGGACTTTAGAATTACTGTGTGATTCTTTTTTTTAATTTTAAAATTTTTATTAGTACATATTTGCATTACATAATCATAATCATTGTGAGGAGTTGGTACATGTATATAACATATCTTAATTCTTTTTATGTCCCCTTCCCTTCCCTTCACTCCCTCTCCTTCCATCTCCTTCCCATTTGCAAAAGATCTCTTTGTTTCCTATTATCTATCTTATTTTGCTCTTTATTTATAATTTGGATTTCTCATATAAGAGAGACCATGTAATATTTAAACTTGTGTGTCTGATTTATTTCATTAATATTATGGTATCAAGGTGCATCTATTTTCCTACAAATGACTATAGTTTATCTTTCATTATGGCAGAGTAGTACTCCATTATTATAAATACCACATTTTCTTTATCCATTCATCTATTGATTGACATGTAGGTTGTTTCCAAGATTTAGCTATGATGAATTGTGTTGCTATAAACATGGGTATACATGTATCACTGTAATATGAAGCCTTTAACTCTTCTGGGAAGATACACAGAAGGGGAATAGCTGTGTCAAATGGAATTTATAATTTTAGTTTTTTGAGGAATCTCCATACTGATTTTGATAGTGAAAATGGAAGCTATTTGCCTTGAAGCTATTGTGAGTGGTACTAGTTTACACTCCTACCAACAATATAGAAGGGTTCCTTTCCCCCCACGGCCTTGCCAGCAATTATTATTATTTGATTTCTTGATGGTAGCCATCTTTTTGGAGTAAGATGGAATCTCAGTGCTGTTTTAATTTGCATTTCTCTAATGGCCAGAAATGTTGAGCATTTTTTCATGTGTTTCATGGTCATCTGTACTTCTTCTGAGAAGTGTTCATTCATTTCAGTTGTCTATTTTTTGATTGGGTCTTTTATTTTGGGCAGTGTAATTTTTTGAGTACTTTATATATTCTAGATATTAGTCCTCTGTCCAAGGAGTAGATGGCAAATATTTTTTTCCATTCTGTAGGTTGTCTCTTCACTCTGTTGGTTGTCTCCTTTGCTATGAAGAAGATTTTTAACTTGATATAATCCCATTTGTTGATTCTTAATGTTATTTTTTGTGCAACTGAGGTTCTGTTCAGAAAGTCCTTACCTGTGCCTATGTCTTCAAGAGTTTTATCCATTTTATCTTTCAGCAGATTAAGTATTTCTGTTTTAATATTTAGGTGTTTGATCCATTTTGATTTTATTTTAGTACCTGGTGAGAGATATGGATCTAGATTCAATCTTCTCCATGTGGAGAGCCAGTTTTCCCAGGATCTTTCAGTAAAAGATAGCCTGTCTTCCTACACATTTTTGCCCCTTTTGTAAAAGATCAGATGGCTGAATGTGGCTGAATGTGGCTGAATGTTTCTGGATCCTCTGTTCTGTTTCATTGATCCACTTATCTGTTTTTGTGCCAGTACCTTGCTGTTTTTATCACTGTAGCTTTGTAATAAAACTTGAAATCCAGGATTGTGATGCCTCCTGTTTTGCTCTTGTTTCCCAAGATTGTTTTTGCTGTTCTGGGTCTTTCCTAGTTCCATATGAATTTTAGGATTGTCTTCTCTAGTTCTGTGGAGAATGCTTGTGGTATTTTGATTGGGATTACATTAAATATATTTATCAGTTTTGGTAGTGCGGCCATTTGGACAATATAGGTTCTGCCTATCCAGGAACAGGTGATATCTTTCCATTTTCTGATGTCCTCTTCAATCTCCTTTTTCAGAGTTTTATAGTTTTCATTCTTTTTCTTTGGTACCGGAAATTGAACTCAGGATCTTGCGCTTGCCAGGCAGGTGCTGTGCTGCTGAGCTATATCCCTGGCTCTAGTTTTCATTATAAAGAACTTTCACTTTCTTGTTAGCTTAATTCCTAAGTATTTAATTTTTCTTGAAGCTATTGTGAGAGGTTTTGATTTCTGTGTGTTGATTTCTGTGTGTGGGTTTTGTATCCTCATACCTTGCTAAATTTATTAGTTCTAGGAGTCTTTTGGTGGGATTTTTTGGGTCTTCTATGTAAACTGTCACATCATCTGGGAAAATGGATAGTTTGACTTCTTCCTTTCCTATACATTTCTCTTTTATTTCTTTCTTTTACCTGATTGTTTTAGCTAAAGTTTTGAGTACTGTATTGAATAGGAGTGGTGATAGTGGACATCCTTGTCTTTTTCCTGATTTTAGATGAAAAGTTTTCAGTTTTTAATATGATGTTGGCAGTAAATTGGTGATAAATGTCTTTTGTCATGGGTTCAATCCTCAGCACTGACAAATGCTTTTTATCAGACTGAGATAAGGTCCTTCTATACCTATTTTCTTCAGGTTTTTTTTTTTTTTAATCATGAATGGATGTTGGATTTTGTCAAAGGCTTTTTTTTTTGCATCTGTTGAGATGATCATGTGATTTTTGTTCTTGCTTCTGTTTATGTGATGTATGAAATTTATTGATTTGCATATGTTGAACCATTCTTGCATCCCTGAGATGATATCTACCTGATCATGATATAGATATTTTTTGATGATTTGTTGCATTCTGTTTGGCAGTATCTCATTGAGGAATTTTGCATCTATGTTCATTAAAGAGACTGCCTGTAGTTTTCTTTTTGAGTTGAGTCCTCATCTGGTTTTGGAATCAAGGTAATGCTAGCTTCCAGGAATGAGTTTGGCAGTGCTCCTTCCCTTTCAATTTCATTAAAGAGTTTAAGGAGTATTGGCATTAGATCTTCCCTGAAGTTTTTGTAGAATTCAGTGGTGAATTCGCTTGATCCTGAGCTTTTTTTAGTTGGTAGGTATTTATTATTGTCTCAATTTCATTGCCTGTTTCTGGATTTTTCAGGGTTTTAATTTCTTTTTGGTTGAGTTTTAGTAATTCAGATGTAACTAAAAATCTTTCTTCTGGACTCTCCAATTTATTGGAGTACATGTTTTCAAAGAAGTTACTAATAGCCTTTTGGATTTCAGTAGTGTCTGCAGGGCTTTCACTTTTTCATTTCTAATTGCGTTAACATTGATCTTTTCTTTCCTTCTTTTAGTAAGTTTGGCTAAGGGTTTTTCTATTTTGTTTATTCTTTTGAAGGATCAGCTGTTCAGTTCAATGATTCCATGTATCTTTGCTTTAGTTTCAATATCATTAATTTCTGCTCTCATTTTTATAATTTCCTTCCTTGTACTAGCTTTGAATTTGAATTTTCTCATTTTTCTAGGACCATGTGGTCCATTATTAGGTTGTTTACAATTGTTATTGCTTCCTATTGAATTGTTCCTTAATCCATATGTAGTGACCGTCTTTGCCTCTTCTGATCAGTTTTGGCTTAAAGTCCACTTCGTCTGAAAATAGAATAGCTACTCTTGCTTGCTTTTGGGCTCCTGTTGCATGGAATATTGTTTTCCATCCTTTGATTTTTAGTCTCTGAATGTATTTTTAGATTAGTTGTGCTTCTTGTATGAAGTATACCACTAGCTTTTGTTTTTTGATCCAATCTGCCAATCTGTATCTTTTGACTGGGAAGTTCAGACTTCATGTTGAAAGTTATTACTAAAAGGAATTGGCTTATTCCTGTCACCGAATTATTCTCCTACTGCTGATTCCTTTTCTCCCTTTTGCTTAACTGCTTACCCCACCTGATGTATTCATTCCACTAGACTTTTTGGTGTCATTGGCTTCACTGTCTCTGTTTAGGATATCCTTGAGAATTTTTTAGAGTGCTGATTTGGTTGTCATGAATTTCATAAGGTGCTTTTTGTCATGGAAAGACCTTATTTATCCATCAGTTTTGAAAGATAGTTTTTTTTTTTTTTTTTTTTTTTTTGGTGGGTACCGGGGGGTCGACCTCAGGACCTCGCGCGCCAACGCGCACCTGTGCCGCTGAGCGATATCACTGGGCACTTTTTCATATGTGGGATCCGGGAGTCGAACTCGGGCCCTCGCGCTTGCAAGGCAGGCGCTTATGCCACTGAGCCATCTCACCGGCCCATTGAAAGATAGTTTTACAGGTTATATTAGTCTGGGTTGGAAGATTTTTTTTTTTTTTTTTTTTTTTTGTGGGTACCGGGGGTCCACCTCAGGACCTTGCGCGCCAGCAGGCACCAATGCCGCTGAGTGATATCACCGGCCCCTTTTTTGTATGTGGCTTCCGGGAGTCGAACTTGGGCCCTCGCGCTTGCCGGGCAGGCGCTTAAGCCACTGAGCCATCTCACTGGCCCTGGAAGATTTTTTTTTTAGGGCTTGAAATGTTTCACTCCAAGCTCTACTGGCCTTCAAGGTTTGTGCTGAGAGCCAGCTGTAATGCTAATAGGTTTGCCTTTATAAGTGATTTGTTGCTTTTTTCTAAAGGCTTTTAAGACTCTGTCTTTGTGTTGGACTTTTGGGATTCTGACTATGACATGTCATGAATAAGTTCCTTTCTGATCTTGGCTATTTGGGGTTCTGCATTCTTTTCTCATACTTGGAAAGTTTTCTGCTCTGACTTCTGAAAAATGGGTTTTTAAAAATCCCATTTGTGCCATCTTCTGACTTTTCACTAAATCTAGTTAATCTTAGGTTAGTCTTCTTTGTGTCATCTAGCAGCTGCTGGGTCTGTTTTCCATGGTCTCTTGTTTTGAAGATACCTCTGAGTACTGTACATAGTCCCCTGCATCAGGCCTATCTTCTAGTTCTGATGCTCTCCTCACACTGGTCACTTCTCCTGCCCATACTTTCAGAAGAATTTTTTATTGCCCAGATTTCTGCTTGGTACTTTTTTATGGACTCTAATTCTTTGCTAAGCTGGTCATTTATGCTTTGTATGATTTTGTGTAGCTCAGCTGTGCTTTTTATTCATGTCTTCTTTAAGCTTACTGTTTGTGTTTATTAAGTCCAATATCTATTTAGTTATATCATCTTTAAGCTTGTTGAGCACCTTATTCATCTGTTTTTTTCTTCTTTTGTCACTTCATATAATTTGGCTGTTTGTTTTTTAAAAATTTCCTCCCAATTGATGCCCTATGGGTCAGCTTCGGGGGGAGTTGGGGGTTATTGGAAGCATTTCATTGCCTTGTTTTCTCATCTTTCTTTCTTTCTTTCTTTCTTTTTGTGCTGATGGTGAAGGGTTGATTCTAGTGAAAAGACTTTGTTGCTACATAGTATGGAGATCATTTTGGTTAGTGTTTGCTTTCCAGTTATGTGATCTTGGCTTTGTTTGTATTTTGGTATTTTTCTACCTCTTCAGCCTACTCAGTTTAATAGGCTCAGACCTGGTCAGTGTGTTACAAACAGAGATCCCTACTGGTTGTATCAGTGTCAACTATACATGGTTAAGACTTTGTTTTAACAATTTCAACTCCCCTGCCATCAATGCTCCTTATAGACTGTACTATGTTGCTACTAACAGGCAGACTGGGATGTGGAGGAAGAGGGATAGGAAGAAAAAAGAAAAAGGAGAGGGGTAAGTCGGTGGAAAAGAGAAATATTAATAGATGAAAAACAGACAAGAGATCTGACTGTTAGAATTATTTTTATAGTTGGAGTAAAGTGCTAGTGTTGAGTGGGTTTGAGAGAATATTTGTGGGAGTGGAAGAAGGGACACAGAGGGAGGAAAGTGGAGTTGGAGATTGGAGGAAGCTGTGACAGTGTCAGAACCTGTTAATATGTTGGTAGTCAGCTTATGTCTGGATCATCTATGAACAGTTTTGGTGAGGGTTACCCTGACTTGCCCATGAAAAGTACTATTTAAAACATTGGAAAATTCTTATTTTCCTTTGCACATACACAGACATACACAGATTTCCTTTGCACATCCACAGATCTGGAATGGAAGAGAGAGAAGATAAAGGGATAAGAAAGACAAAAGAAGGAGAAGAAGAGGGAAAAATAAATAAAGAAACTACAACAACAAAAAACCAAAACCTATGCAAGAACACAAAATCGAAAAATCAAAGCAACTTCTCTGTCCTGCTTATATTGCAGCCTGAGTTCAGTAGCTGGTCTCTGAGCTATGCACCCCCCCCCATTTGCTGAATTGCCTGCCCACAAGTGAGGAGGCTTGTCAATCTAGGTGGCCCCCTATGCCTGCCTCCCAGCTGCAAGCCACACTCTGAGCATGACTACTGGCCTTTGCTTCTGTCTCAAAATCCAGCCACCTCAGTTAATCTGAGGAGGTGAAGGAGCAGTATAATTGATCCAGCACCCAGTTCTCATGAAATGAACTGCAGTAATGTTGATGACACAAAGACAAACTAGATACTGTACTGACATATAGTAAAAACCAATTAATAGCAACAACTACGCCACCACTAGCAATAGCAAAGAAATCAGCAACAACGAGAGTCAAAGACAAACTAGATACTCACATACCATAAGAACCAATAAAAGCTACCACTGTACCACCTTTTACAATAGAAAAGAGACCCGCAATAATAATAATAAAGGTGCAAAGACAAATGAAATATTGACACATGGTGGGCCGGTGAGATGGCTCAGCGGCTTAAGCGCCTGCCCGGCAAGCGCGAGAGCCCAAGTTCGACTCCCGGAACCCACATACGAAAAAGGGGCCGGTGATATCGCTCAGTGGCACGGGTGCCTGCTGGCGCGCGAGGTCCTGAGGTCGACCCCCCGGTACCCACAAAAAAAAAAAAAATATTGACACATGGTAAATATGTACTAAATGCAACAACTACACCACCATTAACGATGGAAAAGAATTTAACAGTACAGCATCCACTAAATATCTAGAAATTAATAAAACTTAATAGTAATTTTTAATAAAAATGAAGGGAGCAGGAAGGGAAAAATGAAAGAAGTAATATTTGAAAAATGATGAAGAGAGAAAAGTAAGATAAAGGATCTAATTAAAGAGTAAAAGAAAATTGATAGAATTAGATAAAATTAACAGAAAGAACAAAGAAGAAAAAAGAATAAAACAGAAAAAGAGAGTAAAAAAAAAATCCTCAAACCCTCAAAAACTAAAAAAAAAGAGAGAGAGAAAGAAAAATGAGTCCAAGCAATGTATGTGAATGAGTAGTTTCTTTCCATGGCCTGCAGTATTGGAGTCACCAAATGTGGGAGAGAGATAGTGAGTCACTACTAAGTACTATTTTGTTTCCACATTTATGTGTGTGTGTGCGTGTGTGTGTGTGTGTGCGTGTGGGTGAGAATGCTGAGTCCTGCCCCACTTTCCTGCTGGGTCGAGTCAATCAGCGGTCTGGTGTCTGCCCTAGGGCTGTATTTACTTCAGCTGCTCCTGGTGCCCTTGTTCCTCTGTGCACCCCAACTCACAGCTTTCTTCACCTTGCTTTATAGCTTATAGCTTTGTGAGGTGTCCCCTTTGCTCCAGAGGCTCTTCTGTTCATATACCCCAGGCAGTGGCAACTGTCCAAGCTGAGACACATCCCTGATCATGTTGGCAGATGGGGAAAGCAAGCAAACCACTGAGCTTTGTGCTGGATGTAGGCAGAGGGGCAGAGGTGTCAAGCAGTCCACCGAACTTAATGCCAGCACTTTGAGACCCAGCCCCCTCCATAAACCATGAGAGACCAGCCTGGCTTCTCACCACAGAGAGCTGGACCGCTCTATGTTTCCTGGCCTGAGCTTGCCACTGCTTTAACTTCTTAGAGGGTCTGTGTCTTGCCTGTGCCCTCTCTGCAACTCTCGTGTGGCTGTCTCCCAACCAAACACTGGTAAGGTGACCCCAGAAACCCTGAAGTACAGTTGTTCTGTGGCTTCTGAAATCTGGAGTAGCTCAGTCTTAAACAATTAACCCCTTCCCCAAATGGCTCCAGATTAATCACTCTCAAATACAGTGGGTACTGCACTGGATTTCTTCTCCAACTCCAGCTTGCCATGCGGAACAGTCACTTTCAGAGTAAAACCCTGTGCTGGATTTGCAGTTTACAATAACCATGGGCTTTTCTTGCAGCTAGTGCTGCCAGCCTGGCTCACTGTTTCTCCCTTGGGGCTGCTGACCTTCTCTAGGCTTACCTTGTGTTAGCAGAGACAAGTCCCTCTCCTGGAGAGGCTGTGATATGCTGCTGAATTTTATGCTGCCATCTCTCTTTGTCTCTGTGTCTGTCTGTGTCCAGCATCAGAACATGTGAACAAAAGATTAAAACTTAACACAGATGGTCCCCAACTTTTGATTGTTTGATTTAATGATTTTTTTACTGTAATGGTGTGAAAGTGTATCCATAACACATTCCATTTTTAACTTTAAGTACAGTATCCAAATAATTACATGAGGTATTCAACATTTTAATAAAAGTATGCATCATGTGAGAAGATTTTGCCCAACTGTAGGCTAATATAAACATTCTGAGCATGTTTAAGGTAGGCAAGGCCCAGCTATGATGTTCAGCAGGTTAGGGATATTAATGATGGATCTACCAGGATATAACCCCATCATAAGCTGAGGAGTACCTGTATATAGACAAGATAGCAGGAGGGACAGAAAGAGGTTAGATAAGGGGCACCCAAGACACAGATAGGAGGACTTAGTTCTGGTGTTCTATAGCCTATTAGGATAACTATAGTCTACAATCTATGATATTGTTTCAAATAACTAGAAGAATACCAAGATCCTCAACACATAGAAATGATTAATGTTCGAGGAGATGGAAATACTAATTACCCTGATTTTATCATTACATATTATATACATGTGTCCAATGATCATACTGCACTCCATAAACAGGTACAAATATTATGTGTTCAAAGAGAAAACCTGATCAGCTAGTGCAATCTGAAACCACCATTTTACAGATGGAGAAATGAGGCAGCCAGAGTTGGAGACATTTAAGACCTCACAGCAGGGTTGTACTGAGGTGGAGGATGATGCCAGGAGCCGGAGTCTGGAATCAGGGAGAACATGTCCTTTGCATCACAGCGTTCCTCTGACTGTAGACTGGTCGGAGGCTCCAACGGACTCTGGATTCTATTCAGCTTCTGTTCCTGCAAGGCAAATGCCCAACTGGAGAGTCAAAACGGGAGCCCATGTGCACTCTACCGTGAACCAGTGTTCTAGGCTGACGCACTCAACTCCAGGAAGTGGGCTCAGATCTTTCAGGCAACATGTCCTCTTCTTAGCTAGCCTTAGAATTGGAGGACATGGTTGGGGCCAGGAGAGGATTTAGCACATTTCTTAGATTAGGACTGGAAGAGCAGACAATGCCAACTGCAATAGCCAAGAAATTCCAGCAGAGGGCACTATTCCCTAACAATCTAGAATGCTAACCTGCGTCAGATTGGAAATCCATAAAATTTATATATATGAATAATATATATTTAATACAATAAATATATACCATAACCATATAAATATATAATATTGACTATAATATAATAAATATATATTTCAGTATTAGGGATTGAACTCAGGGCCTTCACACTGAGCTATATCCCAGCCCTTTTTGAATGTTTGAGACTGTCTTGCTAAGTCTTGTAAATTGTCTGGGGTGGGATGAAATTTTCTATCTTCCTGCCTCAGCCTCCCAGAGTTCTGGGATCATAGATGTGCACCACCATGCCGGGTCTATATAAAATGTTTTTCTCGTCCCCTGTGTTCCTAGTCCTTTGCAAAGAACAAAAAGTACAGCCGTTTGGACTAATTAAAACTTATCAATCACACGGATTTCTAGAGTGTAGTTTTAAAAGTACCAGGTGACCAACAGACATTCCTTCCTACATAGTTTGCCTGCAGCCACTTTCAAAGTTTCCTGATGAATCTGGTTTTAATAAATAGCCAGAGCATTCCTCTCAGAAAGAGTTGTGGGTGAGAGGGGCAAAGTCACAGAGCCTGGGCTACCTGCTTGGGACTGCACAGCTGGTGGCTAGGAACTCACTAACCCAAGAGGAGGAAATCTGGGTCCAATGGATCACTGGGGGGGTGCAGTGCCTCTGTAAACATTCAGTGATCTGAGGGTGTAGGAGGAGAGGTAGAGAGGTTGCCCAAGCCGGGGCCCAACTCTCCCTATGAATGGATGAGTGGCAGGACCTCTTTCTTCCGAATGGTCTAGACCAGTGGTTCTCAACTGGGGACTATTTTGTTACCACCCACACCAGGGAGTACTTTTTGTTGTAATAATTTGGGGGGTGCTATTAGCGTTTAGTAGGCAGAGGCCAGGGAAGCAACGGAACGCTCTACTATATGCAGGACAGTCCCCCCTCAAGACGGAATGATCAGATTAAGTGTCAAGTTTGAGAGGCAGTAGTCTAGACTCAGGAACAGTAATTCTGAAAGTGTGGTCCCCAGACCTAGCGAGTCAGCATCACCTGGGAACTTAATAGCAAGATAAATTTTGGGGCCCTGCCTCAGACCTGCCAAATCAGATGCTATGGGAACAACCTGTGTTTGAATGTACCTTTCAGATGATCTAAGACACTGAAGTCTGAGAAACTTGCCTAGGGAATACACTGCTTGAAATGGGTAGTCTAACACTGCACTTCTAAAAAAACGTGCTTACAGTCATGGCAGAATCATTGAGATGTAAATTCTGATTTAATTGTAGTTAGAATTTTCATTTCATGCAAGTTCCAGGTAATGCTGGTTGTTCTTGTCTGGCCCACACTTTGAGAAGGACCTAAGATACTGCTTCCAAATTTGCCTGAATAAAATGTACCGAAAGTGCATGTTGATACTTCAGGTTCTCAAACTCCCTCTGAGAGATCTGGGAATTAAGTAGGGGGTCTGCAAAGGAAGGGCATAGAAATGTGTATTTTATTTTATTTTATTTGGTACCAGGAATCGATGGAATGTGTATTTTAATAAGTGCCCCAGACAACATGATCAAGTAGATCTGCCTTCAGAGGGCAGGTCCAGGAGTTCCTGATTAATGAAGTCACCTGAGCCCACCACGTCTATACCAGAAGTTCTCAAGCTGGGCTGGGGAGAATCACCCGGGGAGCTTGGAAATTCCCCTGCCAAGGTCACAGAGCAGACACATTTCAGCAGAACCACTGAGGGTGGGACTTAGCAAACAATACTTTAAAAAGCTGCCAGGTGAGTCCAATGTGCAGCCATATTTAAGAATCAGTGACCCCAGCAAACAATCTGGCAGTGCCTCAAAAAGTCAAACATGCAGTTACCATATGACCCAGCCATTCCACTCCTAGCCGTATACCCAAGAGAATTGAAAACATATGTCCTTGCAAAATCTTGTACATGACTGTTCAAGCAGCACCGTTCATAATAGCCATAAAGTGGAAACAAACCAATGTTGATCGGCTGATGAATGGGTAATCAGATTAAAGTAGATGTGTTATAGCCACACAATGGAATATTATTTAGTGATAAGAAGGAATGGAATCTGTTACACCATGGATGGACATTGAACATATTATGCTAAGTGAAAGAAGCCAGATGCAAAAAGCCACATATTTGTATGAATCCATTTATATGAAAAATCTAGAATAAGCAAATCCATAGACCAGAAAGTAGATTAGTGGCTCTGGGGAATAGTGTGAGGGGGAATGGAGAGTGACTGTTTAACAGGCACAGGGTTTTATTTGGGGATGATGAAATGTTTGGAACTAGATAGTGAATTGTGAACGTACTAAATACCATGTGCACATTTTAAAATGGTTAATATGGTAAATTTTATGCAAATTTTATCTCAAAGGCAAAAAAGAGTAAATGGTCTATAAACTTTCCTAATACCTATAGGTTTTAAGAAATCAGGCTAAATCTAGATATGACCATAACAGCTCAGTCAGGAAAAATCACGCTAAAGAAGACAAAATGCCGTATCTATGCCCCTCATGGTCTTAAGCCCTCACTAGGGTAGGAAATGATTGTTCAGAGCTTAATCAGAATAGATATGAGATCCTATGATTAATAGCAAAGAAGCAGTGGGGATATAGCTCAGCGGCACAGCGCCTGCCTGGCAAACGCAAGGCCCTGAGTTTGATTCCCAGTACCAAAAAAAAAAAAAAAAAAAAAGCACAGAAGCTAGTTTCTATCTCTCAATTGAAATTCTGTTCATTTGAGTTTGTCTCCAAAACCTGGGAGGTTTGTGCTTTTTTCATGTTAACAGGCTAATGGAGTAAGTCATTGTTGAGACCAGTGTTGTTGAAGTGTGGAGTCAAGGCTCCAGTCACTTAATTTGAATATAAACAGGATGATTCTACAAGACTGGAGGTCCGGGGACCTACAGGCAATGGATAGTTAAGTTACATTTATGTAGCCACCTGCCTGGGAGGGGAGTCTGAGTGCCCAACCTTAGGAAGAAAGGTCATAACCTCACACCTCCAGTCACTTGCAAATGGATCTACAGGCAGGGAGGCTATCAAGAGAAATTGAAAATAGAATTTTCTTCTGGAAATTCAGCTTATATAACATTATCACTTTTTTGGGGATATAATACCTGCTTCCCTTGCTGGACTATAAATTTCACAAGGGCAAGGATTGTGTGTATTGCATATTATTTACCACCATATATTCAGCAGTGCTTGGCACAGAGTAGGTGGGCTCTGAATACATCTGTGTTGATTGACAACTGGAAGCCCCAAGTCAAGCCCCATGGTAAGCAGTGAATGCTGACGATGGGACTGCAGACAGGTGGTAGCGTGGGGCCTGTGAACACACAGCTGTGCTATGGGTATAGGGAATGGGCTGGCTAAACCCTGAGGGGAATACATAGGGATCAAAAAGGCTTTCTGGAAGTGACGACTCTGAGTTGAATCTCAAAGAAGGACCAAAGGTTGGTGGTTGGGAGACTGGAAAGGCAGGTCCTGCAAAACAGGCAACATATGCAGGGGCCCAGGGACAGACCAGCCCTGGGACTGAGGGGCAACTGCAGGGGTCAGGCTGCTGAGGCGGGAGAAGTAATGAAGGACAGGCCTGGCCTTGCTGGAGATCCCACCCTGATGGCAGTGGGATGCAACTACAGGAGAGGAGACAGTCAGGTCTGTGTTGTAGAATGTACCTGGGATGCTATCGGGAGGATGGATTTGAGAAAATAGCGGACTGCTGAAATAATCTAGAGAAGAAAGAGAAAGGAGGAAAGGATTATTTTGTTGAACCAATATAGATTATGTGCATGAAGAAGAGGGGAACGATTTGTGTTTCTGGTAGATTTGTTGGGATTTGGTGACTGCTGGCTTTGGGAGTAAGAAAAAAAGGAGGGGTCCGGAATAGCAATGCTGCTGCATCGTAGATAGCTGTGTGTCTGTACCAGCACTGTACTAAGTGCTGCAGAGGTATTGTGTCATTCGAGCCTCATCACGATGCAGTGTAATATGAAAACCTTTATCCTTTTTATATAGATGAGGAAACTGCGACCCAGAGGAGCTGTCACTTAGCCAAGGTCACCCAGTTAGTATGGAGTAACTAAGATTTGACCTTGAGCCATTTGATCGGGCTTTGCTCTTAGCTGTACCTAGCACTGCCTTCAGGTTATCAGTATGCGGACTGGCCAGGTGGGTGATGGCACCTCGACCCCAGTCCAAGGAAACAGGGAAATGGTTCACTGGAGGCAAAATGACAAATTGAGTTTAGGAGGTGTTGGGCTGGAGATGCTGTGCATTATTTTGTGATATCCAATAGGCTTTTATTTTCAGATGAGGGGGCAGCTCTGGAGGTGTAGATTTGGAGGCATGGGCCTACAGACAGTACTTTAAGTCATGGGGATGATGAATGAGATAACTTACAAGAAAAATGAAAGAGTGACGAAAGTAAAAGGTAAAGGACAGGACCAGAAGACAGTGAAGAACCAAACATGCTCTTTGGATATGCCCATCAGGAAGTTACTAGGAGCCTTGGTGAGAGTGGGACCTTCAGTAGGATAGGAATAAACACAAGTTCAGTGACTGGGGTAGAGGCAAAAATCTATTCCAAGGACCTTGGCTGTAGAAGAAAAACACCTCCTCCTACAGACAAGGGATGAGGGGTCAGGTGTAAAGAGGTTTGCTTTCTTCTAGTCATTAAGGTAAAAGTGATTGGCAGATGTTGCAGTCTAAAGAGATGGAACCAATGGAAAAGGTGAGTTTGATAATGAGTGTGAGAGGAGAGGTGACGGAGTGACACCCCTGGAGGATGGGGTGAAGATACCAGCCTTTAGAAAGAATAGGAACATTTCTTTCTGAGTTCAGAGAAAAGTGTAGGTTTGAACCTCTCTCTTTTTAGATAGATGAGATTTGGCCAGGAGCTCCAGCTGTGTTCTGAAATCCACTGCTGCATTTGCACTGAGGTACACTTCCCACAGGCTGCCCAAAGCCAATGACGCCAGCATTGCAGGGTTATAATTCCCAGGGAACCCACTCTTGGGAGATGCGGGACTGCTGTGGTGTTTGACCTGGACTCAGGGGTTCTCTGGTGCCCTGGATGGACCTTCCTTGGACTGCACAGCAACTGTGGGTGCTTCTACCCAACCATCCCTCCCTCTCCTTCACTGGGGGTCAGACTGCACTGTGTTCGCTCTCCCCGATTTCTCAGCTCCCTTTGTATTGTATCTCAAAGAGTTTTTCTTAATAAAATCCTTGTACATTTAGTCTGCTCCATGGAGGATCAAGACTCACACAGCCACTGATATGCACAAGTGGATAAAACCAGAAAGTTTGAGCCAGCGAAATCTGGGTCCCTTAATGATAGGTGTTGACTCTAGGGAGACCATGAGGGATTTGAGCATGACAGGTAAATGGGTGGCGGGGGACCCTGGTCATTTTCTTGTAGATGTTTGCAACTGACTGTGATTGCACACCAAACAAAAGGTGAACTCTCAGAAGGTCTAGGCAGTTGTGATCACATCAAGATGGGTGTGAACACAGACAGTGATGGTGGGGAGACACTGAAGGGGATCTCAATTATCTAAGAGTGGGAGGTGAGGTCAGCCACTCTAACTATGGAAAGTCAGGGAGTGGCATCTCAAAAAGTGGAGTTGTGGAAGAGCTACTGTGGGAAAATGAAAAGAAAGCTGGTAACATGTAATGAGAGGCTAGTGGGAAAGAGGAACGAGAAGCATCAGGGGTGGGAAGACAATGCAGGACCTTGAGGCATTGGGATGGTCTTCGGACTTTGTATTAACTGTTAAGGGAAGCCAGTGGAGGGTTTTGAGCTGGGGCACTACATGATCTGATTTACATCTAAGACCATTTTGACCTCTGTCGAACGTAAGAATGGAAGCAAAAGACCAGTTAGAGGCTCTTTTTTTTTTGTGGGTACCGGGGGGTCGACCTCAGGACCTCGCGCGCCCGCAGGCGCCCATGCCGCTGAGCGATATCACCGGCCCCTTTTTCGTATGTGGGATCCGGGAGTCGAACTCGGGCCCTTGCGCTTGCCAGGCAGGCGCTTATGCCGCTGAGCCATCTCACCGGCCCTAGAGGCTCTTTTCTGCAGTCACCCAGAAAAGAGAAGACATGGTTTGGAGAAGGGTGGGACTAGTACAGATGCTGCTAGATAAGTGATTTTACCCCTAGTGTCTTTTTTCTCCCAGTAAAATATGAAGTCAAGGCATCAACTGAAAGGGCGGTATCTATTTTTTTCTGTATCATGGATTTGCCCACTGTCATCCACTGCTTATCAGAAGGTAGCATTCACCAGGCAAGCCAACAGTCTGGAAACTAGGAATATGTAACTTCTGCATTTTACCACCTGACATGCAACTTTCAAAGTACCATCTACAGGCACTGGTAAAATACTTCAGTTAGGCCAATTTAACAGACACTGGATCAATGTAGATAGAAAAAAAGGTGAAGACATTAAAATGTTATAAAAATTTAAGTTTAAAATTGGCTATTTAAGAAGAGGCTTAAATGTTTTACTGTATTCTATTTTGAGCATTGTCCTATCTTTGGGAGCAAATTTTTAAAAAATCATCTAGTGTTTTCTTTGATAAAAGAACAGGACTCAGCTCTCCTCCCAATGAGGTAACCACATCCTATCTAATTGAGCCTATCAATTGCTACAATTCCTGTTTTGAGGTGGCAGTAGTTACACTATTCCCTATCTACCAGCTGGTCCCTGGATTTTCAGTTCTGTCAAATTCACTCTGTGTGTGTGTGCACATGCAACTTGTAAAAAGACAGCCCATATAACAATTATTTTATAAATATTTGCCTCTTTAAACAGAAGGTGTGCCATATATTTTTATTAAATCATAGAAAACATTTGTATACAAATTTTTCCACTTTGAGGAAATTAGAATATTAAACATCTGGGTAACAAAACAGTTGAAAGATATATCTTGCTTTAAGCAGAAACAAGTTTTAAGTGGTCACATTTATTAAAATTAAAAAAGAAGCTGAAATTATCAGTAACAAGTTTTTGGCTTTTTCCACCTCAAGGCCAAATGAGTATTTCTTATAACCCTCAAATTTTTTAAGGCTATTTTTTATTAGTTAAATCAACATGAGTTTAAAAGACAGTTAACACGGACTCTGAATACAAAATCAATGTCTTTTTAACCTCTGCAGGCTTTTAGGATACTGTAAATGCTAAATTTCAGGAGATGGTCGCATTCCATAGGGCTGATTAAGCTTCCTTTCTACAACAGCAAACATGTGTAAGAGTGTGGAATATATTTTGGAATAAGTTAAATATTAAGACATATAGTATGACAACAATGTCCTACTTCTCTTTCTACCAAAGAAATTCCAAAGTTCATCCTAATCTTACACATTTATAAAAGGGTGAAGACAGAGGGATCCAGTGATACTGAAAATACACAACAACCATCAGAACCTTGTTCTCTAAATGTTTTGGAGGAAAAAAAAATATATATATCCTGCCATAATCATGCTTGCATTCATTCCATAGGGGGTGAAAATGAACAGATTGAAGTTCACCAACTGAAAACGGGCAGTGGTTTTGAAGTGTAAGTCATCATTTGTTCTGCTTCTGAGCAGAGATCCAGAGGTGCCACTGTGACATGTCCACACTCACACAAAATACTTACATAACACGAACACAAGTTAAATATTACCAAAATCAGTTTAAATTAAATTGAAGACCACTACTTTTAAGTGCATATTTTCCCCTTAGCTTCTAAATGCATATTATAGATCAAGAATTAACAAGGAACACAGTAGAGGCCAACCTTGCTTCCTGGAATAACTCCCTGGAATAACATGTGAAACCCCTGGATGAGGGAGGGAGCAATTCTCCACTCCAAATGGAGGGAGGGTCTCAGAAAGTCATGTTCCCCAACTCAAGTCTGGACTTAAGACTGTAAAAGAAGGAACTGAAAATGGAATCTTTGGGACTGAGATCTTGCCTATGGTGACAATCTTTTTTCCCAGGATATCTCTTCCCCAAATACCCTTAATACTGCAGGCTTCATCTGAAGCTGCCCCAGGTCCTGGGTCTGCACTGTTGATCTGCAGACCTGAAGCTCTACCAGGGAATGTGTAAACAAATCTGGAGAAAACTGCACTTCTGCAAGTTTTCTTTATGTCAGTGAAAAATCTCTTAGGTTAAGAAAAATAATAATAGGAAGGGCTACCCCAAAGTCAAATTCCCACAAAGCTTCTCTTTTGCATATCCTGCTATAGAAAACTAAATGGGCAAATCAGATACTTTTTGCCTGGCTTACCCCAAATGTATTAGTCAGTCAGAAGCATTTCTTTGGACTACCTTATTCCTGAATTACGACAAACACTTGTCACAGTTTTTGTTCTGCCATTTTGTTACTGGAGGTGACTTGGAGATGAGGCCAGGCTCTTGTGCAGGTTGGGATTCTGGCTGTGTCTGTTTCGACTGCGAACAGATGAAAACATGGTGTTGCAGCCCGGCACTTTGCATTTGTGGAGCTGACGAAGGTGCACGGTTTTGTAGTGGGCCCTAAAGGTCCCTTTGTTACTGTATGTCTTTTGGCAGAGGTGACAGGTTATGGGCAACCCAGAAGGCAGGCTGGCAAGGCTCTGGTCAGCCTTCTCCATCAGGACACAGATAGGGTACTCATCTTCCCCAGGGACAAGGCCTTGTCCTTCACAGTTCCCATCACTGTCTTCCATAAGCACACCACCTTCCTCACTCGCCCCGTCGGAGTCCCAGGAAGAATGGCTGCTGCTCTCCGACTTCGTGCTTGAGGTAGTGCTCAAATCCAGGACAGTACCATCGCTTGGGGGGCCAGAATTGTAGCTCTCTAGGCTGGCACTGTGGACTTGGGCTATTGGGTAAACCAGACTACCCATTCGACTGGTTCCCTTGAAGATGACAGATGTCTGGGATGCTTGCTGGGCGAAAGCCACATCCTGATAGGCCTCCTCAGCCACATCTTTCAGAAGGTAGGCTGTATGGAAATGGTCTTCGCTGCTCTCCAGTTCTTCTTGGTTCAACACTTTTTGGTGGAGGCTTAGGTTTGAACTATGTCTGTAAGAGTGAAAAGATGGTTAGCATGAGTTGGGCTGATGTTTCACAAAGTCATTGTTCTGAGCAGAGCATGATACCAAGAAAAGTTTGTGGCATGGGTGAAGTGATGGTAAGGGGTTAGGCCCCTGTGGATATACTGTGCATGTAGTGGACACTGGGCCACTGTCATTCAATGCTTGTCAGAAGTTGGCATTCGCTGGAAAGCCAACAGTCTGGAAACTTCAATTTTCACTGTCTGACATATAACTTCCTATAAAACTCATCTCTTGTGAACAGTTAATACTTCAATTAAGCCAATTTAACTGGGTTACTGGAACCAGGAGATCCTAGGATAATACCAGTCACAAACTACAAGGAACTAAGCAAAGGACTGTATTTTGATGAAACCAGGAAAAAATTTCTTGAGCTGCACTAATATGGTTACCGAGTACCTGAAATGTGGCTAGTGTTATATACTGAAATGGCAATGTTTTAGATATACTGGATCAAATAAGCTGTTATTAAAACTTACTCTACCTGTTTCTTTCTACCTTTTTAATGTGGCTATTAGAATATTAAAACTTTCCCACATGACTGACATCTTTCTATTGGACAACTCTGGTGTATAGCATTTGTACACACTTCACACCAGATGTTCTATAGGGATGGGTGAAAATTCGGCTGTAAGTGTGTGTATGTGTGTGTGCACGCACACATGTGAGTGTGTACGTGTATAGTTTAGTTCATATTTTCAGTGTTTCACCATATACCAGACAGAAGTTTTGCAAATGCAGCAGTGTGAGCACCCCACTGATCTTCTACCCGATGATTACTCCTAGAGGGCAGATAATGAACATCCATTATGACACATGTCTTTTGCTTTTATGTTATCATTTAGTTATGACTTGTAAATCAATGTTGTTCGTGCTCAGGGATTCCCTAACTTCTGACAAGCAAAACCAGCCCCTACTACCAAGAGGAATAGTCTTAATAGACAAAAGAATGATCCCAGAATAAATGCCTCCCCCAATATAGATCAGAATGTATGCCAGGGTCACGCTGGGAAAAACACCTCATTGAAATAACTAAGAATAGAATTTTCTCTCTTCAATCTCTCCAGACATATGTGTATATGGGAGGCTTAATCACATTTCATAAAATGTATAAAATTTACAGTACAACTTCTTTTATCCACTATGCTTTTTTTTTTTTTTTTTTGGTGGGTACCGGGGGTCGACCTCAGGACCTTGTGTGCCAGCAGGTGCCTGAGCCGCTGAGCGATATCACCGGCCCTTTTTTGTATGTGGGATCCGGGAGTCGAACTCGGGCCCTCGCGCTTGCCAGACAGGTGCTTACGCCGCTGAGCCATCTCACCGGCCCCCACTATACGTTTTTGGGGGGCATAATCAGAATTATACTTCCAGGTCACCCACTTTGCAAACAGCTCTTGTCAACAGCCGCTCTGCCCTGTGATTATGTCAGTGTTCCAGGTGGAAGGGGCTGGTATGTGTCGGCAGAAAACCAGACACTAGATTGACATATAGTCTAAAAAGTCAGACAAACACATTTACTGGGACCTTGTACAGAAAGGCACCTTCTGCAGCAAAGCCAAACTCTAGGCCTTATGCCCAACTACTGAGTAGCCCATTAACACGAAGCGCTAACGTGTAGCTCCTCTTTCCCCTTCTCAAGCCTTAGAGGGTTAGATGCTATTCCAGTTTCCATGTTCCCTTTGACAATTAACTATGACAACTGCAAAGTGACATGCACCCGGCTTTCTACTTCTAGGACTTTGCAAAACCTGTGCCCACTACCCTTATCCTCCCTTCAATCTCTAACTCCCACTCTAGCTCTTCCCCTGGTTTTATTTTAGTTGAGGCCAGTGATTCTCAAAAGTGTGGTCTGAGCAATCCTAGTGGTCCCTGAGGGACTTTCAGGGGGTTCCTGAAGTCAACAGCTCATACGTAACTAAGACATTATTTGCCTTTCCTACTCTCATTCTCTCATGAGTGTACACCGGAGTTTTCCAGAGATTACATAAATACAACGGACTGAATGCAGAAGCAGATATGAGAAACCAGTTATCATCTACTAAACCAGACCTTGAGCAGATTTGGAAATATGTAAAACAAAGCCACTCACCTCACTAAATTTTTGTTTTGGAAAAGTATATTTTTTCATAAAATGTTATACTAACATGGTATGTTTATTAAAGCAATATAATACAGTTTTTCAGTTTTAATATCTAATATAGCAAGTATTGAGAGCAATAACCCAAATAGAGAAAATTTCTAAAGAGTCCTTAGCTAAGTATCTGTAAAAGGGTTGTGAAGCCAAAACATCTGTGAGTCACTGATTGAGATATACCTTCTTCCTGGAAGTCTTGATTTTTAAAGGAGTCTGGTTAGGTGCCCTCTGGGGCACCCACAGCACCTACATTTTCCCCACTGTTATAGCTGCGCTCACCTTTTTTTTTTTTTTTTTTTTTTTGGTGGACACCGGGGGTCGAACTCAGGATCTCGTGCGCCAGCAGGTGCCTGTGCCACTGAGCGATATCAACGGCCCTTTTTTCGTATGTGGGTTCCAGAAGTCGAACTCGGGACCTTGCGCTTGACAGGCAGGCGCTTATGCCGCTGAGCTATCTCACCGGCCCTGCGCTCACCTTTTATGGCTGTCTCTACCACTATACCCAAAGTCTTCTGTGGGCAGGGATTGTATCCCTAGAACCTACTGCAAAAGAATTTTTTTTTTTTTTGGTACCGAGAATCAAACTCAGGACCTTGTGCTTGCCAGGGAGGCACTTGTGCCACTGAGCTATATCCCTGGCCCTGCGAAAGATTCTTAACAAACATTTCTCAGCTAAAAAGCACCCAAGGTGCTGTCCCAGGCCCTTGCTGACGGGTTCTGGTGACAGCTCCTGTCAGTACCAGTGGCTTAAAGTGGGAAGGTGAGCTGTCCATATAGCAATGTGGCTGTCACCTCTTACTCAAGGAAACTTTGTGAGCCCAACCGCAAAGTCCTATTTGAAATGGTGTCATTTTAATCATAGATTCTAGATAAGATTACGAGAATTAGTAGTGTTAAATTAAGAATACAAGATGCTTTCCTATTGTGTTGGGGGGGGCTTATATCTACAAATAGAGTAGAACATAAGAAAGTATTAAATAAATGAAAAGATAAATATCAAATGAAAAACTGTGTTGAATACAATATGTGTTCTAATTTAATAGCTACTGTAGGCTACAACAGTCTCATAAATGTCAAGGATAATCTGACCAATATGACTACCACTTTCTAACAATGGCCTATTCATGAACAAACACTCCTCCTCTTGGAGGATGAAGGAGAAGGACTGGTTCACTAATTAGGGTACCCTAGTGGTTTGGTTTAACATCCTAGCAACAGAAACAGGAATTTTAACTAATATCTCCTGTGCTCTGTCCTCTTCGCTAAAGACAATGAGTGTGTTCTTAAGAGTCTATCCAGGAATGTGTGTGGGAGTCTGTACATTTTCACCCTGTTAACAAATTAGGTATTACAATTTGGACTAAGTTAGGGGTATTGAACTGCTTCAAGTCAAGCTTGTTTGAGCAAATGTAGCATTTTAATATTCTGTGAGCCATTTAGTGTTTATCACACTGCATGTCATCAGACAGCTGATTCTCTCCTGAAACCTCCTGGGTCATCTTACTCTTCCTTTCACAGGCTGGGGAGAAGGGTGATCTGAGGAGTGGTTAGAGACCCAAGTTCATGACAAAAAGCATAAGCAAGATAACAAATGACAGTGCTAGGTCCCTGGAGCAATGAAACAGCTCCATAGATGAGCATTCTATGAACAGTTTGCTTCTGTGCCTGCCATGAAAAACCAGCATCTTCCACTCTCACACAGCCCCTGAAACAACCTGCCAATCATCTTTATTCTTTGATATCTTAATATTTAAAAAAAATCTTTAGTCAAGCAGATATTCTCCACTTCAAATGTTGATGGCTGACTAGAAATCAGAGAAAATGTTTCATTTGAGGGGCTTCATATTATGAAATGGTAATCAGACAAGTTTTGGGAAACTATAGTGATAATTTAAGAGGCTCCCTCCCCTGTCCTTTTCAAGTATTTATCTTTTGCCCAAGCTTTTAATATAAAAACTAGTTCATGACTCCTTATCTCACACCCCTGGTGCCAGATGTGTTCTAAATTCAGAAATTCTGACTTCAGAAAGGCAGAACACATATACTGAAATAGAATATTAATCTCCCTATAATAAATATATAAATTCATTAAAATTTTCGTCCCAAACAAATATAAAAAATCCATACACAAAGGCTGATTAGAAAACAACTACACATACTGTCTCATCATTTTAGGTTTGCTTTTATAGCCAAAGGTTTTTAGAATTGAAAATCAATGAATTTAGAAATATGAAAACTTACAGAACAGTATTCTCAAACTAGGGTCCCCAGAAGAGCAACACTAGTATGACCCGGGAACTCATGGGAGATGTGACTGTTCAGGCTTCACCCCAGACCTTCTGAAGAAATTCTAGGGACAGGGCCCAGAAGTCTGTTTTAAGAACCCCAGGTGATTCTATTGCATGTGAAAGTTTAAGAATCACTGCTGTAGGAAAAATGACTGCCAACAGACGCCTTACCTGTCTCTGCTCCTTCGGGATGGGAAAGTGGCACCGCAGCCCTCCACCGTGCATGTGTGCGTTTCTTTGGCATGCATGTTCTTGTGGTGCATTTTCACCCCACAAGCATTTTTGAAAGTCTTCTTGCAGATGTCACACTGGAAGCGAGTTTCTTCCTTCTGCCTTGGTAATGCATGCTGACTCACGTGCTGTAGTTCTTTAGAATCTTCGAGACACGGAAAGGTTATTTCCCTATTGGATAAAGCACTAAAAAGTCCTCCAGTCAGCAGGCGCTGCTGCAGTTCCACATAGTCAGGAAAAGGAACTCGGGGCTCCATTCCAGATGTGAAGTGGTGTTCACGGCCATCACCATCAACCTCCCTTGGCACCAGGGTCAACGCTAGCTTCTGCTCAACCTCCCTCTCTGAATTGTGTGTGGTCTGCTCAGAGGTTCGGCTGATGGCTCCATGGGACTCAATCACTGATTCCAGGTGGCAGGGCCTTTCTCCCTGGGGAAGAGGCTTTCCTACACTTCCCGATAGTGTGTGCTGCTCCTCGGGTGTTCTGTCTGACACAGGACTGCAGGCTTCTGGCTCATCTTCACTGACCACCTGCAGGGGCATGTCTTCATCTGAACTGAGATTGTGCCTCTTTTCATTAGCAATCTCCACAGCTTCCTTCTCGATTTTGATAGGCATGCTGGACTTGCGGGATTTCTTCTTGGGAAGAATATCAAATGGCATTTCGTTGGAAACCAGCTGTTCTGGGATTGAAGAGGACAACAGAGGGAGGGAAGGTAGTATCCCAGGTGTGTTTGCCAGCTCAGCGGGAGTGGCTGGACTGCGGTAGAAAGGAAGGACTGGCTGGACTGTCTTTAGGTTGGGGAAAAGCACACCGTTTTGGCCAATACTCGAGAAGGCTGGTTGGCCTGGGGAGTCCTCTCCTGAACCAGGGTAGCTGGGGAGAGGTCTACAGTCTGGAGACATCACTGTGAATCCTGGGCGCTTGTAGCTCTCAGAGCTTGCCAGGTTCAGGCTGCTCCTGAGATCTTTGTCTCGGTTATTTCTGTTCATTGGCATATGGAGCCGAGGGTTGGGGTTGGCACTGTGGCGGTTCCTGCTCCTCAGGGAGCTGAACACCATGTTACATCCTTCGATAGTGCACTTGTGCTTGATCTTCAGGTGGACAGCGTTGTAGTGGATCTTGAGGGTACCTTTGTCATAGAAGGTCTTCTCACATGCAGTGCAGAACACCCGGCCCTTCTTTGTGCTAAGGCTATTCCTTTCAGGCTTCACTTTGGCCTCAGGGGATAACTGTGTCCTTTCAAGCTTAGCAACAATGCTATATGAGCTGGAGTCACTTAAATGGGCACTGTCTTCTTTTTGAGTAACAGCATCTGGGCAGTTTAAACACTGTTCCTTTTCAATCTGAAATGCTGTGGAGTTGGAAGTTAAGAAGCTGCTGTCAGAGAATGGCCCATGGATATCCTGTTTGGGGTCATGGCTTTGGTCCTGACCCTGCTCCAGCATATACTGTTCAGGCAGTGACCCTATCAGTGCAGGAGGCAGAGGGTTGAAGAACTGGAAAGGCAGCATAAAAGTCATGTTGTTTATGAGGTTCTCAAAAGGGTGCACACTGCTAGGGCTTCCTTTGTCCACAGGGGTAGGAAGGCTAGCGCTCCTGTGGCCACAGCTTTCAATAAAAGCCCTAATATCTACATTTGTTGTGGAAGGGGGTATGATGATGGCCTGCTCTTCTTTTTCCTGAATTGCCATGAGCTCCACTATGGACTTGGTCTCTCCAAAACGAAGGAACTGCTGCAAGGTGGCCACTTCTTCCTCACTGGTCATGATGTTCCAATGATCCAACACCTTCCCTGATGCATCCTAAACCCAAATCAGAATTTAAAAGTATGATCAATTTACCGAACTTTAGTCTTTTCTCCAAGAAAGCAGTGATCTGATTAGGGCTTCACTAGACTACAGGGAACACTGGCACATGTCAGAAAAGGATGCGCCCTTGCTTGTAGAGTTCAGCCCCTGACCAGAAACTCTGTGAAGAACATGAACTGCCCAATGTAATAGTGGTCCTACAAATGGTCCAGAAGAGAGAAATAAAACTATACAGTTCAAACCCAAGTCAGGGAAATTTGGTAATTATATTTTATCGTATTTCAAACCAACTGGTTGTCTTGCATTAGGCATAATGATTTTCCCCACTAAAATTAAAATATGTATCATTTGAACAATAGCAACTTCTTTATCTAGAGACTACAGATGGAGCACTCAGGCCTAGATATAGCTCAAGTATTCATTTGCTGCAAGTTTAATAATCTTCCCAAGCAACTACCATCAGAAAACAAATGAACCTATATTGATCTATTACCCATGTTCACAAAGCAGAGCTGTAATTACACTGGAGTGTTAGAGATCTTTCAAACTCTAGTAAGGTCGAACTTTTCCCAAAAACTACAATAAATATTTTATCACAGAACATGTATTTGATGGCCTACTGAGATTTTTCACAGTGCATGTAAGAATTTTGAAGATGATGAGGAATGTAACATCATAAATTTTTCATGCACTAGAGGTTCAAGGTAATTGATTCCATATTTTTAATCCTAACACTAGAAAGCAAGATTATTAGTATCATTAAATATTGATCTATGTCATAATGTAAGATCAGAGTACTACTCTACATAAACGGTTATTTTTAGACTGCTGGGGGTCCTGCACTAGAGGTGAGCAAACGTGTTTCCAGAGAAAAATTATGGGCTTTAGAGTGAGGCAGAAGTGGGTTCAAATTCTGGACCTGCCACATATGTGTGGAATTACTTTCAGCAAGGTATTAAAGGACTCTGAGCTCCCGGTTTTTCAATTAGAAAATGGGGATAATATACCCACCTTATCAGATCACTGGAAAAACATCTTGGTTAATAAATTTTTTTTATTAGTGTTTCCTTTAATGATATAGTCTACATAAGACTGAAGTTTATGTCATTCATCTCATATTTCATTCAATTTTTTACCAAAGTTAGATGACATTTTGCTGGTGTAGTGGCAAGAAAAAAAGTGCTATAGCTGTTTCAAAGGAATAATATATTTTAGGAAACATGTTCTTTGCTTGTAAAAACACCTGACGTCTTTGAATATGACACATGAAGTTTTATACCTATGGCATGGTCTCGGAAGAAAGGTTAAATTACTCTGAAAATAAAGAGAAAAGAAGGGATGAAGAATATGGAACACTGGAGAAAAGAAGAGAAAATAGGAGGAGGCCAAAAGGGAATTGTGGGGAGAAAGAGGGGAAAACAGAAGAAGGGTAGAGGTAGGGGCTAGGATAGAGAATGAGTAAGTACAAGGACACAAATATCACATGAAGTGGAGCCCAGGAAGGTAAATCAGTAGCAGGAAAGCAGAAGGCTTTAAAGAATGGTAAGGAGTGCCATGAAACTGTTAAGTTGTTTGCTATTTGATTCTGGAATATAAGTTTCCTTTCTGACCTCCAAATTCTCAGTAAAATCTGATACAGACAGCATCTTGAGTCAGTGGGTAGTTTGGGGCTAATAAAAGAAGTGGAGGCAGCACCCAACATGGGGCAAGTGGTTTGCTGCAGAAGAGGTAGCTTAGTGAAATCCTCATCAGAGAATGTGTCAAGCTCCCACAACCTGATAAGTATCTTGGGGAAAACATGGGGCTCCCCTAAGAACAGAAGGTGGGGCTTAAGTATTAGAAAAATATTAAAGGAAGGAGTGACATCAATGACCATAATACTGGTAGGCAACTGGGTTAATCAGTTCTAAGGGCACTCATTTCAGAAGACACTAGGAGAGCAGTACCTGCAGCACGTATCCACGGATGTAATCCTGCAGGGTCCAGTCCAAGGCATGGAGGATCTGGAGCACCTCATCTTGCTTCAACACGCTGAAGAGCCGGTCTAGAAGGATTTTCAGGCGCACAGGGATGGCCTGGGTCCCATAGAGCATGAGGCTGCTAATGTCAAACACCACGTTGGACTGGACAATTTCCACCTGGCTTGTTGGATACATGGGGGGAATCCTCAGCTTACTTAGAGCTGAAAATCAAATTGAAGAAATACTATTTTTAAAGGCACAGAAAACAGACTAGGGCCGATTCTCGGTTATCTGTTTCCACAGAAAAAACATGAATACACAAATGACTAATAACCTTAATAGCTATCAAGCTTCAAGTTACTCACAGGAAACTCTAAAATAAAATTGACTGATTTAAGACTGTTCTCTTTCTTGTGATACCCTAAGGAATGATATTGTCACAAACAGGGAAGGGACAAGGAAAAGGAGGAAACACAAAGGCAGCAACTGTGTAATCAAGAGGATGAATAGTTAGGAAGCAAAGATCCTGGTGCTGAAGAACCTGGGCTTGGGAATCTGGGCGATCTGGGCTGGAGCCCTAGTCAGCTGCTTTCTACTTATGCTGCTTGACAGATTAAGCCACCTAACTCCAAGCTATCCAAGGCAATAGTTACCAGCCACATGTAGCTATTCAACTTTAGATTAAAACAAATTAAAATTAAATACAATTAGAAATTCCACTCTTTGGCCACACTAGTCACATTTTAAGTACTTGGTAGCTATAAGTGGCTAGGGTAGAGCTGTCAGGTTTGGCAATGAATAAGCAGGATACCCAGTTATAAATTTAAGAGATATATACTTCCACTAAAAAATGTATTGGGACATGCTTAAACTATAAAACTAGAGGCTGCTTAGTAGCACAGAACATTTCTATTACTGCAAAATAAATAGCTCTGAAGCACCAGTTTTCTACATCTTTAGAATAGGGTTAATAAGACACAATGTAGAGTTGTTAAAATTCAGAGGTAACATATGAAGCTATTAGCCTGTAACCTAGCACATACTAGAAATTTATAAGTTAGCTGTTATCCTTAGGTAGTAAGCCATATTCAGTCCCTGAGTAATGGTAAGTTATTAATAGAATACTACAGACCAAGAGAGGGTAAAAAGTTACCATGAGCCACCCATCCATGTCTGCACTGCTCACACTGACGGTGGTTTATTTTCGCAGGTTTGAAGCTTTGGCAACTACAGTTCAGAGTACAGCCGATAGCCTGCAAAAGAGGAGAATAAATACACGTCTGTGTGACAGTGTAAGTGTTGTGTGGAACATACACTGCATTTAGGAAACAAAACGTATTCCCCCATTCAACAGCCTTCATTGAGCATGGAGTGTTCACTGTGTGCCAGACCCAAAGGGCGTAGTATCTTGGAAAGATGAGCAGCTGGCCCAGTACTTGGGAGACTGTGAATGTATTACACAGATATTCTGTACGTAAGAATGGGCAAAAACACGAGGATTTATAAGAAAAGATTATGGATTGGAAGTTAATATCCTGCTCTGTTATGTTATTAAGGGCATAACATCAACAGTCATATTTTCACCAAATCTCTTAAGTTGACCAGAACAGCAACTCTGAAAGGTTTTCAGTGGCCATGCAGTGAAAGGAACAAAAATCTGAACTAAGAGCAATTCATGTATGGAATTTGTTATTCCCATCCCCAAGATGTGGCAGAGGCTGAAAATATCTGAGAACGTGCAATGGCTGGCTATGCTCAGGCTGATTCTCTGACCCACTGCCTGGACTGTGTGATTGACTTTCAGAGACAGACAACTGGATGAGCTCTGCACGGATGCCTCGGCTGCCTGTTATAGTGCTGTGTTTGGTGTGATTGGGTTGATTATACAAAAATAGAGCTGAAACAGAAAACAGAGATGTATGTACCTAGCAGAGTTAAAAGCAAAGCTATATATATATATATATATATATATATATATATATATATATATTTTTTTTTTTTTTTTTTTTTTTTTTTTTTAAAGATGAGTTTCTCAAAAGGAGATAGAGGCCTGAAGAATATAATCTATTTTAAAGAGAAAAAGTCTCAAAGAAGCTCAATCTGTGAGGTTCCTGGGAAGAGGCACTGAGTAGAATCTATATGATTTAAGAAAGGCTTGAAAATAGGCAGTGTGTGTGTTTGGAAGAAGGATGAAAAGCCCTATGATTATGGGCTTAATCCCTAATCTGGCATTTGAGGAACCATGTGGCCTTGTATGGAGGACAAGGCAGGGAGAATCTGGTTAAGGACTTGGGAAACTCACTTTAAGAAGCATAAAACCAGTCTTCACTTAAAAACCAGTTGCTGGTAGGACTGTAAAATGGTACAGCCACTTAGGAAAATAGTCTGGCAACTGCTCAAAACATCAAACGTAGAGTTACTAAATGACCCAGAAATTCTACTTCTCACTACATAGCCAAGAAAACTGAAAACAAGTCCACACAAAAATCTGTACATTAATATTCACAACAGCATTATTCACAATAGCCAAAAAGTTGAAATAACCCCAACATTCATCAACTGGATGAATGAATGAATAAACAAAATGTGGTATATCCATACAATAGAATAAAAAAGAATGTAGAACTGACACATGCTACACCACGGGTGAAACGTGAAAACATTACATTAAGAGAAAGAAGCCAGGTACAAAAGGTCACAGATTGATTCCATTTGCATGAAATGTCAAGAAAAAGCCAATCCATAGAGAGAAAGTAAATTAGCAATTACCAGGGGAACAGGCAGAGATGAGATGTGATTCCTAGTAGGTGATGGATGGAGAGTTTTGTGTATCTTTTTTAAAAAAGCTTTATTGACTGTACTCTTAAATGAAATAAATCAGACACACGTGTTTAAATATCACATTGTTTCTCTAGTGGGAGAAACTGAAAGGGTAAATAAGGACCAAAATGTGTAACAGGTATGGGGAAATAGGAAGAAAATATTCAAATGGGAAGGGGAACAAGGGATGGGGGAGGGGGAAAGGAAGGACGCGAAAAGAAAAAAGAGAATACAAGAAAGAAAATGGAAATAAAGCTTTTGTAAATAAGGAGGGAAAGGGGTTGAAGGAAGGAGTGGGGATTGGGGAAAAAAGAAGAATCAAGAAATATTATATACAGGTACAAACTTCCCCTAATGAATGAGATCATTATGTATATCTAAAATGTACCAATAAAATTAATTTTAAAAAAGCTTTACTGAGGGCCGGTGAGATGGCTCAGCGGCTTAAGCGCCTGTCCGGCAAGCGCAAGGGCCCAAGTTTGACTCCCGGAACCCACATACGAAAAAATGGGGCCGGTGATATCGCTCAGCGGCACGGGCGCCTGCTGGCGCTCGAGGTCCTGAGGTCGACCCCCCAGTACCCACACACACACAAAAAAAGCTTTACTGAGATACTACTTGCATCTCATTAATGGAAAATGATTAGGAAAAAATTTCTAAAATCTCCTCAGGTGTGGGAGGTAATATAAAAGATTGAAAAACACAGTTCTAATGCCAGAATTTATTTTGCTTTTTGGTTACACAGTTTTTACCTGCATACATATATATAAATATATTAAGCATATGAACACATACGTCTGTATATGTGTACTTTAAACATTATTATACAGTTACCTTGAACGGAAGCTGAAGGGTAAAAGTGAGTGATGGTTTAATTTACATTACACACCGTCAAAAATTTAAGACTATTAGCTTAGTTTGTGGCACACCTAGTATGTTGTCCAGCATTTCAAACTTTGGCCACAGCCCCACGAACATCAGCTCACTGATGAACCAATCATTTGTATATTGTCAATAGCTACCACCACGCTCAGTACTAAACCTATAAAGTATTTCATAATCTAGATGCTATAAATGTGACTGACTTAAAGGAAAATTTTTAAAAGGGAGAAAAGTTCTTCTTTTGGATTATATGCCTCAAGATCCCTTTCATTATTTAAAAATAAGATATTGGCACTACACAAGTAAACTCATTTTATTTATTCTGGAAATAAGACCCCTGTACCCACCAGTTGCCAATTATTCCCCACTTCCCAAGTGGTGACAACCAAAATTATCTCCAGACATTGTCAAATGCCCCTTGGATCTCTACCACCCTCTAGTTGAGACCACCGACCTAATTTGACCATCCAGTTTTAGCAGCTTGTAGTTTGGAGACAGAATTTTAAGCAACTTTATGTGTAATTCCAAAGTATGAATGCTGCTTTATAAGAAACATTCATGTGGTTCTACACAAACCTATTTGAATAAGGCTTATTATAGGCTCATTAAACATCTATGGAAATAAATGTCAGAGGAATTATTTATGAACTAAAAAACCTAATTACAATGTCTAAGGGAACTTTCGATATCAAGGGCCTTGGATTTTCCACCCATCTCAGAATTCTACGATGTTGTAAAATTATAGCACCATTATCTAAAGATAAATTAAAACTTCTAAAATGAAATCAAACCAAAAAATTTTAATTATAGGACAAAAAGTACTCATGTAAATCAAAATTGAAAACTCTTAAAATTTACCTCCTTTCTTTAGGAATCCTAATAGTTGTTCTATTCTTCAGACACACAGGCAGATGTTTACAATACTCTGAACTCATCAAGACATGATTATTGCTTCTTATGCACTCATCTTAATCAGACTATTTCTGGAATTGTTATTAGTCACTTTGATGTGCTACAAATCAACATTTAAAATTATGGTTTGCTTTTTCTGTGACTCTCACTTGCTCATTCATTCATCCCCAAATGGACACACCTAGCATGTGATGAGTTGGGTTGTTTGCTGTGTTGGGGTGGGACGTTATGAGCTCACTTTTTGGTAGATTGGGGGACCCATTTCATCTCCCAGCTAACCCTGCTCTACCTTCAACTTGGGGATATGCTTCCAGAGGTGCTGAGCTGAATCCCTGCAGTGGCTGGTGCAGGCACTTGGTGAAGTAGATGCGCGGATATCCTATGCTGGGATTTGAATTATTGAGCTTAAGAACAAAAACTGTTTACTTCAAAGCTATTTTCATCTCTGGAACATGCAGGTATTTTTATAGCCCCAAAGACAAATCAAAGGGAATATTTTTGGGGGACTAGACAGAAGAGGGAGGGGGAAAAACAGAACTTTAGGGTTCCCAGATTCACAGCTCTAGCCCTTTGAATCTGACACAGACACAAAGTTGAATTTCACCAAGCCTGAGAACTCAGAGACTTGTTTCTTAGTTTGTGCTGTCCAGTACACTAGCCACGCATGGCTATGTAGATTTAAGTTAATTATTTAGCGATTCAGCTCCTTGGTCACATCAACCACAGTTTAAGTGCTGAGTAGACACGTGTGGCTGGTGGCTACTGCACTGGACAGTGGAGATACAGAACATTTCCAACATCTCAGGAAGTCCTATTGGACAGTGCCGAGTTCAGGGGTGAGACTAGCTACTGTTCTCTGACATGGTAATGTTCATGATTAATAGGTGATTTCATTTAATTCTCATTACCTTGCTGTGAGAAGGGAATTATTCTTGGGAAATTTAAATTGATAGAGGATTTGTAACTTGTCCAAGGCCACACAGTTGGTAAACTTTATGGAGCATCTTTTTAAATGTGTGAGACCCTGTACTAAGCAAGGCACATATAGTGTTTCACTTCTTTCTCACAATCACTAGGGAGGAAGGGCTCATATAAAGCTCTATTTTATAGATGAGGAAACAGAAATTTAAGGCTATCAGGGTGGTCTCAAATCTAGTCAGCAGGAGTGAAATATTAGTATTTGGTGCTAACTGGTTTTATTTAATCTCTACAACTTTCAGCATTAGGCATTATCATACACTTCTGCACATAAGGACATTAAAGTTCTACATGGTAAAGAAACCTCATTCATCGAATATTTACTGAACAATTAAGAGTCAGGCATTGTTCTAGATTCTAGAGGTTAAAAAGTAGAACAAGAAGGATAAGGTACTTGTCCTCGAAGAGCTTATATCCTAGAGAGAGATCAGAAAATGAAAGCAAACAATTATTTCTCAGAGTAAGGTAAGTGTTATGAACAAACTGAGGAGAAAGCTATGCTAATGATTTAACTAGGTGGCATGGAGGAGTACGGATAGAATTATATGTGTCTTAGAGTCATCATCGAAGACCTGTGAGGAGGCGACACATGAACTGAGTCCCAAGGAACGGCAAGGAGCTGGCCATGTGAAGATCTGAAAAGGGAGGGAGCGTGTCACGGAGTCTGGAATTTGTTCTAACAGCAAGCCTTTCGAAAGGGTGTGAAATATATATGATCTGCTTGTTCAAAAGATATCTTTGGTTGCAGAGCTGGGGAGCTTGAGCTCCTCCCCCTTCACCTCCTGAGTGCATTTTACTGAACCACAGTAAAACCCAGGGCTGGCCTCAATTTAAGTCTTCCTAAGTCATATGACCTTCAGCTCCACACTTTGACATATACGACTATAAAAAAGGCTGGATACCTGCTTCTGCCGAACTCAGAAGCCTGTTAGCCATATAAATGAGGACACACAGATGAAGAGTTTAAGAGAAAAATTAGCATAGTTCGACTGTTACTGCCACCATGTGCACGAGTAGGTTCTCAGGTCTTCTGGCTCTGCATAGACATAGCTACCAAAAATATGTAAGATAAAAGCCTCCCTAAAAACTGCTCCACAATGAATCATTTCTAAAAAAGGTAGTGAAACAAAACTCCAAACTAACACCTACCTACTAGCTCTGGGTCTGACACTTGGAAAATCCTCCATTGGTATTACTTGAAAGAATAAATGAATGACTGAATGAATCAGTGAGGGAGCTGCAACTGGCTTGGTGGTCATGGTGCCCACTAGTATCCTTTCCCCTGGTAAAAGAACCTCAATTTCCAAGTCTCTACTGGTGGCCAGGGACTAAATGGTATAGAGTAGTAGTTGTTGGTTAGGGCACTACAGAAAGCTCCTGAAAAACAGGACATGACTGAACTGAGATTCCTATTTTCCTTTCCCTATTCCTCCTTCTTGGAACAAGAACATGATGGCTGGAGTCCAGAGATCATTTTGTGACCACTGGGCAACCCTGACATCATGCCCTAAAACATGGCTTAGAGGAAAGGATGCTGACTATTATTTAGGAGCTTTTTACTAGCAGCCAAATGTAGTTCCTGGTTTACACACCGATCTTTCCATTGACTGTGAAGAGGGCCACATAAAATCCAAATGGAAGTGGCTCACTAGTAAGAGATTACTGAGGCCAAATGTAGAGTCCATGGTCCTCTCTTAACTGTGAAATTTTAAGGCTATACCAGATTTTAAGTGGTAAGAATTAAGTTTCCAATCAGAAATCAGAGGATCCAGCCTGCCAGCCCACAAATCACTTTTTACAAGTCACCAAGCTTTAGAATAAATATGCTTCAGGTTTTTCCAAGTTGTCATTTTAAATGTTGAATACAGACAATTGTTATTACTATTTTTGAGTCCTGGAAGACTGCTGTATCTATCAAAAATGGCCAATCAGGACACAACAGAAGACATCTTTTCAACTGAGCTAGCCTTAGCTGTAGGGAGAAGGCTTGGTTTCTCTTTCCCTGGAGTGAAACTGCCATTCTCTTTCCCTCTGTGGCTGCAGAGCTGGCCTTGCTGGTTTAGGAAATGGGCACCATGCTGAGATGGGAGCTCTCTGCCCGCTGCTCTGTGTAGCTGCTCTGCCTCTTACACACATACTAAATAGGACCTCGCACTTTTCTTACTAGAACCAGATTTTTTTGTTTTTGGCTTTTTACTTTCCCTCCTCTCACTTTTCACTAACTTATTCCACTCTCCTACTTTTAAGTTTTCCACCGTTTCTGTTACATACACAAACTCACAGAAGTATAAGTAGGATTCTGGAAATAGTATCACTACTTGCCAGATGGGCAATGAAGACAACTGGAATGAAAAGAGAAGAAAACTTACAAGGCCTGTTGTGTGAGGTAGCTTATCTGCGGCTGACCGTGCTAGACCGAAGCCCACCTGGAGAAATACGCACGGACCAGATGTTCATCTCATCAACACATCATGCCACCCTCTTCCATTAACAGTTTAACAAAATGATAACCACTTATTTAAAAAGTTAGTTTCTGTTTGTCCTAAAAGCTTTTACCATGTAGAACCTGGGAAGCTTAGGGGATACAAAGATCAGTAACTCCTGGTGTCTGCACTAGGGGAGTACATGGCTTCATGGGGGAGAAAGTCATAGAACTAGGTTGGTCAAGAACAACAACTCAGGGAATATGATTTGTCACAAATTAGCATGAGCCATTCACTAAGTTAAATATCTAAGAATTCAATGTGTGCAGGAAATACCACAGGGGTAAGCACAAAGAAAGGCTCACTGTGCCCATGTGTGTCAGGCCTAGGAGTCTGGGCCACAGGGCACGGATTTCCTCGAAGGGTAGTGATGAAAGGTGACGCAGGGTGGGCACTGGGCTGGGTGGACAGATGGGCAGTCAGGAGTCTCTCTTTTGGGCTTACGGCACTATTAGGATTCTGAACAACAGGAAGATATGATTATGATTGAAAGAGGGGATTTGGTGAGCCTCAGAAACCAGACAGGCAGCATCTGCAATGCAAAAATGATGCGAAAGGAGACCGGACAGAATCTGTTTTCTCACTCCAAGTAAGGCATGAAAAGCTGTCAAAGAGAGCTAAGGGCATGGAAAAGGGAAAGCTCAGGCAGAGAAAGCTCTGGTGGGAGGTAAAGCCCTTTCAGACAATAGCTGCTGGGCTAAGTCTACCTGTGAGCAAAAAGTGTGCGTGACACACTAGTGGTGTTCTCTTGTTGCTTAGTTCAAAGCCAGTGATGGGGAAAATGTTCTTTTGATGTCTAGAAATCAAAGTATAAATCCTGTGCCAAAACAACTTAACATCTGAGCCTTTTTTCTTAAAATTATTAGTTCTGAAAACTGAAAATATAAAAAAAGTAGAAAAACATGCAAATATCACCTTAGAACCCAAAATGAATTTTTCTTTTTTAAAAAAAGAAGTTTAAAAATTACACAGAAATATAAATGATTGAGATATATTTTTCCTTTACAACCTAAATTTGGAAGATCTCACAGGTAAATCTTTAGAAATGTTTGATCACATAAAACCAGAAAGACATTAACTGCATGTAAAGGAAACTTCTGAACATAGTTGAATTAGCCGATGGAGGTGGGGGAATGACAAAACAACATTAGGATTTTAGCTAAGATGGCCAGTTACATAAGCAATGACATTTGCTACCAATGCTGATAGAAAATAAGGGTGACATTGTGAACACTTCCTCTCTGGGTAAAAATTTATAAACATTTGTTTTTAGGGACTTAATGAGAACTAGATTTTCAAACCTGAGTTTTTAAAAAGACAAGCTCAAACTTATTTAATTATGCCGTCCTGATCCCTGTCTTAAAATTCAGCATGGCGTAGCATGAAACGTTAGAGTTAACAGTATAAAAATTTTACCTTCAGAATGAACAGTGCAAGAGAAAATTAGAGGGATATGGAACAAGGACAATGTTTCTGGAAGCTGGTATAGATCTGGACATAGTTTTCATGTTTTGTATATGGGAGGATCACACAAATACTCTGCAAGAGGGAACAATCAAACTAATATAACTATACGAAAAAATGCTAAAAGCCTGAATTAAGAGATTACCTGAGGCAATCATTTTCCTCCACACAGGTCTTTTTGGCCTTCACAACATTTTATCTCCTACTTTTCTCTCTTCACATTAACCGAGGGAAATTATCATCCCCTCAACCTAGGGTCCTTCTGTGATTTGTCAGGCTACTTTATAGTAATGAGTCCATGTGTGGACGGGAAGAGTGACAGCCTGTTTGCCCGTAACTACAGAAAATTGAGATGGCCCTAAACTGGACCCTGGAGAAGCAGGAATGCTCTGTTTATACCCACGCTCTTTGGCTAAAATAGCTGTGTGTCTGTATAGAGAAATGATGCCATGCAGCAATCTTGGAATTTCCAGAGTTAGGAAAAAAGGACTTCAGAGAATGACAAGATAAACAGAAATACAGTTTCCAGGTAGAAATCAATTTAAAAGGAAAAAACACATTCCAGATGCTCCATCTGTATAGAACCCAATCTTTAACCTCTCTCAGTGATGTCATCAAAAATAAACAAATAAATTAAAGGCTCTGCAGGAGAGTATTCTGAATAAGGTAAATTTTAGAAAAAGTATATTGGCTTCCTAAATCTTGATCTTAGACACCAAAAAGAAGGGTGGCTCCGCACTGAAATTTCATCACAGTGACGGTATTTCTATTTTTTTTTTTTTTAAAGGGCTGTTCCTGACAAAAGTAACTCACTTGAAGTGACATCTGCAGAGGAGAAAATTTGCCCTGGGGTGAAGCACACTCTCCTGCAAGTAATTTACCTCGTAGAACCTTCAGGGCAACACTTTTAATGACCACCACCGCCAAAGTAACTTCTAAAGCCCTATACGAAAGCTGAAAGACACTTCTGTCCCCCACTACATACACCACAGTTTAATTTTTCTGACAAACCGAACTTTTAAAATGTCCCCCTGCTTGTATTTATCCCTTGGCATTTGCAAATGACAAGTGTGTGCTTAAAAGACAATTACTACTTCTACAGGGAAACCTATTGAGTTTTTCTCACCCACGGGCCTGGACGTCTTTCTACACTAATGATCCTGAGGCACAGAACATGGGCATGACCTGGGATGCAGGCCTTACTGCTGCGTGGAGGAGATGTAATAAAACATAAAACAACTCTTGGTAAAATTTGTTTGTAAGGCAACTACTCCGTGTTGGTTAGTATTTCTAGTGTGAATTATAATCACTGCAAACAGATCATTGTTTCACATCCCGGTACTTATCAGCAGTTAAATAACAGCTTTGAACTAATAACCACTTTTTCTCGGACTCAAGGAGGAGCATGTCACTAAATCCTTACTGGTTTGAAGGGACTGCAGTTAGAAAGCAATACAGACAATATTACAAATTAAATCACACAGATGTCTGAATATAATTATGAGTTCCCCAAGTATGAAGAGCATGTATGCTCACTGAAGACTTTGCCACCTCTTGTCGGCATTTAACTGTAACAGGATGTGTTCAACCAAGAGTTAAGCTGAAATAGTAATAGTTTCTGGGTGAAATTAAACTTTGCAAACTTATTAGACAAGAAATCAAATTATTATTCATGTCCTATTCTTCAGAACTGTCTGAAAGGATGTCAAAAAGAATAAAGTCATTTATAAAAAATCCTCACAGCAAAAGATGCAGCTATCTCTTCACATGTATTTAAAGCAAAAATCAAATCCAGCACGCTTTGTAATAACTTAAGTAATGTTCTTTCATATGATGTACAAAAATTTTATTTGACATACTCTTTTAAGGAGCTTTAAATATATATCAACGAATTTGGGAGGGGACAATCGAGAAGTACATTTACTACGGAGCAAAAATTTTAACACGGTACTGTACATCACCAAAGAAAAGCTATAACACATACGTAAACATGTACTTGAAAACTCAAAGAGTCTAAGGAATCCTCTGAAAAGACCGCATAAAATTTAACAGCAAGACAATATACAAAGAATGAAAGGACACTAGAAAGAAAGAAAAAAAAAAAAAAAAAAAAAAAAGAAATCTGCCAAATTCTGCTTTTCAACCCACTTATATTGTCAAGCCAAAATCTTGTCATTTGAGAAGAGGACTGACTGAGAAGATGAGAAGAATGTATTTTTTAAAAAATTGTTCTACATCTGCTCTGTGGTCCCATGCAGTCGCACATGTCCACACGCACACACACACACGCCCCTCTGCAGGGATCCCAAGACACTCAGCCTCTTTTCATGTCCCTCAAGTGTTAACAGCAGCGGTGCTGCCACTGGGCGTCTGGACGCCTTGGAGGGGTCAGTGCCGTCTCCCTCCCTCCCTGGGGTCTGCCGGCTGCCCTCCTTGTCACTGTCACCCGGCCCCTGCGCCCTGCCGCCAAATCCCGCAGTCTCAGGCAGAACACGTTCCGCCCCGCGCAGGAAAAGCCGGGCCGAGGGTCCGCGCGGAGCCTCGGCGCTCGGTGTCCTCGCCCCGCAGCGTCACCTGGGCCAACGGGTCAGGCCCCGGGGGACGGGGGAACCGGAACCGACGGAGCACGCGGCCCCCACGCCGGGCTCGCGGGGGACGGCGACCTCCCGTCCCCGCTCCTGCCAGCCCTGCCCGCCCGCCTTGCCGCCCTCAGGGAGGCTGGCCGCGCGCCCCGGGAAGGGGACACCGCCACGGCGTCCCCGGGGCCGCGGTCACGGTCGCGGAGTGGAGCCGTGCCCACGCTTTCACGCGCCTCCCAGGCCCGCCCGCCGCCCGCATGCCGTGAGGCTTTTGAAACTTTTTCAGAAACAGGACTGTCGGTCCTCCCGCCCGCGCGCGTCCTCTCCTCACGGGGTCCGCGGTCCCCTCTCGCTCAGCGCTCGGGAGAAGCCGAGCCGGGCCCGCGGCCGCTTCGCCGTGTGAGGTAAAGCGTGAGAAGCAGAGGGGACGGAAGGGGTCCAGGTCCGCGTGCCCGCGCGCAGGGCCCTCACCTCGGCCATCCTGCGGCTCCGGCTCCGGCTCCAGGCGCGTCTCCCGCCGGCCCGCGTGCGCCCCGCCGCGCCGCTGCGCGCCTGCCGTCGGCAGTGGGCGGCCCCGCCTCCGCCCGGCCTGCGCCCCGGGGGGGACCCCGCCCCGCGCCCCGCGCCCTGCGCCCCGGGGACCCGCCCCGCGCCCCTTGCCCGCCCTCCCCGCGGTTTGGGGTCGCCGCCTGCCCTGCGGACGGACGGCGGCACCGGCGGAGTGGGCAGGCTGTGCCCCCGCGGACCGCGGAGGTGTCTCCCCGCCGGGCTTGAAGGCACTTGTCGGCGAGACGCAGACGTGTCCGTGTCTGCCTCCGGGAGCACAGCGCCCCGGTGCCCTGGCTCCGCTCCTGTCCTCCCCTCTCCTGCCGCGCCGATGGGCTCTGCCTCCCGCCCGCCCCAGACACCCTCGGGTCCGTGGCGGCCGAGGACTGGGGAAACTGCATGTCCGGAAGACCGGGCTGTCCCATTTTTTTCTCTGCAGTCCCAAGCTTCACCATCTCCTCACTACAGCTGTCTGCGATTGCGCGCCTTAGTAGCTTCCGTTGTAAGATGGGACTAAAGTTTTTCCCCTTACTGGACAGTAAGGGTAACATGGAATCAAGGGCACTGCAAAACCGAACAAGCTTGGCACTTTGGAGCAGGTGGGATGGCTCGCCCCAAGAGCCTGTGTTCTGGGGGGGCCTGAGGACAGAGGGCCCTTCAGTCCAGGGCCCAGAGGTGGCCCATCGCCGCAGAAGCAGGCAGGCCCACAACTAGAGGGAATGAGGCCTTCCCACGCTCTGAAAGGACTCCCAGGTTAGACCCGGTGTGCAGGGTGTTTCTCTCTCCTTATCCACCTGCCTTTCTGCTGGTGGAGATCTTGGGCAAGGAGACAAAGCCCTTTCTTGGTTCCTTTCACAACGTGAGGTGGAAGGGGCGCGAGGTGATTGCAGCCAGGCAGCCAAGGGGTCACCCTGGCTCCAGAAGGCACAGGTGAGCAGCAGGCCTCGGTGGGGAAATGAGGGAGCAGGGCACAGGAGGAAGAAAGTACGGGTGTCTGGGCTGCGGGGTCAGAGGGCATTCCCGCCAGGCCAGTGTCCTGCATCTATGTGGGGCTAGAGGCATGAAGTCGCCTGGCCTCAGATGATGAGCCTTACCCAGTGGGGAAGATTCACTTTTCAAATGGTTAACGTTAACACCAAGCTTTGCTTTGTCGATTCCCAGTACAAACTGCTTACCTTCCATTCTCTATCTCCACCACCCCCGAGGACTAAGGCCTCTCTTGCCCTTCCTTTCCTCTCTGGTTGTTGTTACACAATGCTTCCTTCAAGACGGTTCTCAGCTGTCACCACCTCTCGGAAGCCTTCCCTGATCACCAAGCCTTCACTTCGCGCGTGCCCTTGTCCTCTCCTGACCCCCACGCACTTGTCTCTGCTTCTCTTACCGTGCTTATTGCATTTTAGAGACTAGTTGTGGCCTCAGTTCCTTTAGTCTTTCCTTTTCTTAGTGGTTTCTACAGAGCTCAAGCTTTGGAGTGCGAATGACCACGGCATAGCCTGTTCTCAGTAAAGGGAAAGTGGCAGAGGAAGTCAGCTTTCCTGGCCTTCCTTTCCTATCTATGAAAATGATATGAAGCCTTGTCTCTGGCCAGATTGACAGAGATAAATAAAATAGCATGTTGTGCAAATGTTGCTCTCCTCATTTCCTTTCTGCTGCACCTAAAACTGATTTTTGGGATAAAATCTGTTACAAGAGGAGTCCTTGGTTGTAGTGTTGAATGGTCATTTATGCTTATGGTAAACACTCCAAAATGTCTAAGTCCCCAGCAATGGCCCACTTAAGTACTTTTAATCTGCCCAATTGAAGGTTTGGGCATCATCTTTGTGTTCACTGCAACTGAATTATATTTGTTTTAGTAAAAGTACTAGCAACAAATACCAGGATCAACTTGTTAGTAACTCTGTTCCTGGTTACACACACACACACACACACACACACACACACACACACAGGATTTTGGTAATACATAGTTGGAACACATGACAACAGACTGCCTCTCCCAACACACACTAGTGGGACCAGCAGACACATTTTAAAAAATATTACAATTTTTACCTCCACATAGGGAACTAGTAGGTCTGGATGAAAAGTAATAATTACTTGCAAGTTCATCTAGAATCATGTACCTCATAGTACTGTATGACTTCTGAAATCAGTACTCCTATTTACTCCCCAGATCTGATGGGCTTCTCTTCCACTCCTTGGAAACATGGGAGCAGAAATGGGGACAGAGAAGCCACTGTGCTTGGGTCTGGCTGGGTCAAGACCATGCAGACCATGTTCCTGATGTTTTTCAGGTTGGGACTGGGCTCTGTCTTTCCATTCTCTATGCTCAGCTTCTTTGTGTGGCAAAGGAGGGCATGTCTGAGAGCCAACTCCACTCTCAAAATCCTCACTTTTTGTTCCTATGTGTCAGCCTTGCAGTATTCTTTTCGTGTTATGTTTCTTGTCTTAGCAAGTGATAAAAACAGAATGTCTTTCTTAACTTTACATGAGCAGGGATTGTAAAAAAGCTTTATTAAAAATGGGAAAATCAAAAAGAAAGTAAGAAATTTGCTGTGTCTGGATCTCAAGTAAGCAAGAATCAGCTCTCTGGATTCAAGGGACTGAGTTGGGTGGCTCTGTCTCAGGGCAAGGCCTTTCCAGGGTGGGTGTGCTGTGTGGGCCCATCTTGAGAATCGACTGTTAGTGCTGAAGTGCTGGGCTGGTTGAGTCCAGGGAAGCAGGGAAGGTGAGGGTGTGTGGTTGGAGGGCCAGTGCGTGTCTGAAGTGGGCAGTCATTACTCTGCTTGTCATCAGCTGGGAATGTGGGCTCCATTTTACCAGATTTCCTGAGTTTTCAAGTGAAGCTGGAAATGTTCTGCTATTTAAAAGTTGGCAACTAATTCAAATTTTTGATAAATATAGTGTGAGTCAAACAAAATGTTTGCTGGCTGAATCTGTCCAACCCGTTGTTCATTAGCACCCTCTCCTATATAGTGGTGTCTCCATTATACCTGGGCTTGTAGCACATAGTAGGTGTGCAAATAATAAGTTTTTGTAGGGTGAATATCATTCCTGATGTAGAACAGCTCACAACCCACCTGAGTTCTGAACAGAGTTCTCAAAATCCACACTGAAATTAGACACAACCTTTCAGTGTTGGATTCAGAGCCCACAAACTAGCTGGTAAGCCTTTCCGATATTTACACCCTGGAACTCACTTTCTAGTGGCTCCTAGTTCTGTTAAACACCGGAGAGCATCTTCTTAGGAAACTGATTTTCTCAAGAAGTTTTTCCCCAGTGGGGCAAATGAGCTTGGAAAAATTTTCTAATTAAAAAATATTTTTAATCATGGGAATCATTCTATTAAAAAAAAACAAAACACCACACCTCTTAGCAAGGAGGTCTGGGCACTCATGATGGGAACTGGATTATAGCAGGCAGGCAGGCTGGTAACCTGCGGAGGAGGTAGCCGCCTCTGCCTCTCACCTGAGCCCACCATCCTGGAGGAGGAGTCTGCCCTGAGGCTGTTGGCAGGAGGGCTGGGAGGGGGCGGAAAGCTGCTGTGGTGGCCTCTGCTGCGTCCTCCACATTCCTCTGTGGACAGTGTCAGGAAACACCAGGAGGCAAGAGTCACACTTGTGCCGTCACCTCCCGGCCCAGACACAGACACCTGGCAGTGGCAGGTCTGGGCACATCTGCAGCGCTGCTGGGCGTCGGAGCCTGACTAAGCAGCGCTCGGGCCAAGCTGCCCCTCTTCCTGCAGCTGCCTACGGTGGGGGTGGGGGGCTGGCCGGTCTGCCACAGACCTGGCACAGGTGTTGCTGTTGCAACTTCCCCCTGCTCCAGCCACAGGGCTGCTGCCTATTGAGGGAGAGGAGAAGAGGCCATTCTAAAGGGGGTGCAGGATTTTAGTGGCAGAGAATTGTTTCTGTCCCTCCACCTCTCACAAAAGGTTTGAGGTTGAAAGGCCCAAAATAACCTGCAAGTCCTGTTACACAGATGTGGATGCACTGTGCTTGGCCTTTTGGGTATTGATGGCCAAGACTGCACATCTCAAGGAGGTGGAGTGAGGGGGCTGTCAGAGAGGGTGATAAACACAATAGTAAATTCCAACGTGGAAACACACCTAGGCCTGATCCCAACTGCTGCCCTGAAGGCATCTGCTGGGGCTGTGACTTGTGAGTGTCAGCAGCCCCTCTACAATCAGGAAGAAAAGTTCATTCCCACTATGAACAAGTGGAAGGCTTATGATGGTTCTTGCAAGTGGAAAAAAATATTACAAATTTAGCTACTATTATTTTGGTTTGTGTGGAGTGTGTGAAGTCGGATTCTTAATTAGTCTGTCCTTCATGATCTTTTAACAGTGACAGTAACAAGAAAGTTGTGGCCTTCCTTCTAAATGGGTAGGGGGAGTAAACTACCTCCCTGAGCATTTTATTTCCTTCTACAATTACACCTCTGAACGTGAGGAGCCCTATTTCTAATTAATGCGTGGAAGAAATACATGGACTGACACGTTACAGATTGAGTGGATGAATTCGGGGGGAGTTTTACAAGGACTGACAGGTTTTGGGAGGCTGTGGACATGCATCAGAAAACTCCTAAGGAGCATTACTTAAGACACCTCTTGGAACATGGTGTCTTCCACAGATTTAATGATCCATCATCCAGTGTGGAAAGGAAGATATTTGGATTTCCATAACTGAGAATTCCAAATGAGGTCACACTGCTTTTGCAAATTGGAAAGAAAGGATTAGGGAAGTTGAGTTATAAGACATTTAAAATCATTCTCAATTACTGATATCAAACTTTAAAAATATTTCTTTGGGGATTTTAGTATATTCTTAAGAGAAGAAAGAACTATGGGAAAAAAAAGCTTGGATTTACCCACTTCATGCTTTTTAAAAAGTAAAACCATCTTTAAATGTCTGACTTGGCATTCTTAGAGGAAATAGATTCCTCTTAACAGAGCTTATTTCTGATATTGAATGAAAATTAATTAGCAACCCAGAATCTATGCAGGAAAAAGGATTGTAGCAGAAACTGCTGTGATTGCCTCCTTACTTTCTATTTTATTCTTTCCCCCACTCCAGGTCCTCTGGTTGGTCATTTTATCCCAATCCTGCAGGTGATTGGGTCAGATAACCCATGCCTAAATCATCAGCCAGCACCAAGGTATCTTCCTGGCCTCAGGAATTGGTTCCAGGTGGTCCAATCAGCTTAAAGCCCAAGACTTATGTTTCATGGGTGGAGTAGCCAAGTTCTTTTTTCTCCATAGGTGTGAAGAAGGGAAAAAATGATCCTAGTTGTTGTTGCCAGTTATCTTGTGAAGAGTGAAGGAAAATCAATTTGGGAAAAGAACTGACACCGGGAAATGAGTAGAGTTGAGATAATTGTAGAGAAATTCAGCTGAAGCGCTGATTAAACCATTCCTAAAGCCTGATGTAGAAACTTACCTTGTTTTACTGCAAGATTATTCTGTAATGAAGGATAAATGAAAATACCAAGTGTTCTCTGTCATAACACTCTTTTGCTCCTTCTTTGCACTTCTAGATAACATTGGTGATAGAGGATTAGTAATCTGCTAACATAGGCTTTCAATCAACAAACCCTGGACCAGGTGCACTTCAGTGCTGTGGTCATGATATTCTCTTGGTCTTAAGTAAAATATTTTCCAGACATGCACTGATCCCCTTCATTAATTTTTTTTTTATGTGGGTACTGGGAGTCAAACTCAGGACCTCGCGCTTGCCAGTCAGGCGCTTATACCACTGAGCTATATCACTGGCCCTGCATCATGAATATTTTGAAAACTTTTCTTCATTGGATTTTAAAGTTTGGGAGGGTAAGGACTGTTGATTTTTACTGTACTTAGTACAGTGCTTTTCGGTACATAGTAGGTGCTTCATAAATGTGGACTTTAACTATACATGCACAAAGGAAGAGACTTAAACACACATTCTTAACTCGTAACCTCTTAAGATTACCTTTTTATAAATGGCACACTGGAAGACTTCTAAAAATGTCACTGCTAACTGCACTTGGAAATCCACTTTGTCCCACTGTGGCTTCCAACACCTTGTCTCCAACACCAAATCAGTTTTGATACCGACATTTCCCAGAGGTGTGGCTTTTAATCCTCAAATTACAACACAAGTTTTAACAGGCCAGATTTGTCTGTCACCAGGAGTTTAGTAATTAACAAAATGCTCCAGCACTAATGGTTTATCAAAATGCCAGTGAGCAAGTAAGAGACATTATACAGGAAACAGGCCTGGCACGCACACTGGGGGATTCATTTAAGGAGCACCCCCATTCATTCTCTGTTGTGCTTAGTTTAGGGCCAGTCACTGAAGCTCCATATAAGACTCCCAAAGGCAGGCTGGAATCAAGCCCTGGCCATAGATTTTATTTTTGAACAGAATCAAGTGTCCAGAGTGACCATCCTTGGAGTCACACAAGTCAAAGTCCATTTTCACAGCCAGGGTTATTTTGCAACAGCCTTCACTACAGATGCTTTAATAAAAGTTAGTGGTTTTCTTGGAAGTCCAAAACAGGGCACATCATAGCCAGTGAGTAACCTGCAAGTAATGCCCGTGGTGACAATTTTGCTTTGTTCTGTGGGAGTGAGTGTGAGAAGCCGAGTCAGGCCATGGATTGCTCTCCGTGAGTGTTGGGAAAGGAAGGTCTGTACGCTCCAAGCAGGGAGTGTTCTGTGTATCTGAGGTGGCTGCTAAGTCTTAAATACTAAAACATGTAGGTGTACTCGAGTGAAGAAAATGCACTGACATTTCAGAGATAACTTGACAGAAGGCAAGAAACAAGAGGAACAGGATTATTTGATGTAGATGTAAGTTTAGTCCTGAAAAGGTAATCTGAAGGACCTCTGTGTCCTTGGGTCCTGACAGAGGGTGTGACACGTCCTCAGGCTGGTGTTTCCACAGGGAAGGCCTGCTGCCTGCACCTCTCTTCTCACTTTCCCTCATCAGGGCACCCTAATGGATTGCAGATGTCCCATTTGGTTGGAAGCACGTCTCAGATACATCTGCCCCTCTGCTTTTATGTGAAAAACACCTGCAAATCTTTATCTTTGGTTAGATTTACCACACATATGAAGCTTTGAAATTTTGGTGCAGTGGGAAAGAGGAGCATGTCACCACCCTCCTTCTTAAGTTGAATTCCATAACTGACAATAGCCTTTGGGGGAGATGTTTTCCCTTTTTCTTTAAGGATATTAGTCAGTGAGACTTTAACAGCCTTAGACCTATGTATTCAGTGCAGAGCTCATTAATTTCTTTAATCCTATAGGGTTTGTAGAAAAATCCATAGTGACTATGGGTGGGTGTGTGAGTATGTGTGTGTACACGAGCACACGTGTGTGAATGTTTCTTCTTGCTTTTTCTGAGTCTTAACAATGATGAGATCATGGTACCAGGCAAGGAGGGAACAATGAAGTGCTGGCAGTCTAGCTAGGATTTGGTTTAAGGATCAATTTCCTTGAATGTGCCTCGAGAATACACGTGGTGTATTTCTAATAAGTGAATAAATCCCTCTAGGCCTCAAGGAAGATTTTAACCACTCCCATTATTCATTCAACTTTAGGGTATTTTATCCCATCATCCAAGGAATGACAGATGCCATTTAAAGAGTGGAGAGATAATAAAATAATAAAATAATGAGCTGCCTCTGGGGATGTTGAGAAGGAGATCCCATTCATTGTGGTTTTGTATGGAGTTAGGAAGTGTTGGCTCTTGTACACTAGCTTTGTGACTTTGAGCAATACATTTAACCTTTTGCGGGGGGGGTCCTCAGTTTTCTCATCTATAAAGGAAATGGATTAAAGTAATTTGTTTATTCCACAAGTAATTATTAACATTGAGGATCTTCTATGTGCACTGAACCTGACAACCACCATAACCAGTCCCTGGACCCATGAGCACCCCCTGCAGCTAACTGTCACTCCATGCTGCCGTCAGGAATTAGCTTACAACTTTCTACCCCACCTTAGCTTTCATTTATTTCCTGGATTTTAATGTTCATGTGGTCTGCTCATCCAATAATCTAGCTCTGCTTTCAATCTTCAACTTCCTCTGTCTTCAAACTTTTCCCTCTTCCAATCCTTATTCACATTTCTGTATGTTTTGAAGCTGTAGAGACCTCCAGTCTCACTGCTCTTCTTTCTCTATTGGTCCTCTCCTGGTCTCTTTCTTACTTAAGGAGCTGGGGCTCTGTTTCTGTCATTCAGATTATCCTCTCTAGTAATCAGTGGTTTCTGGTACCACTGTCCTTCCGCAGCACCCACTTTTATGGTTTAGATCTAAAATGTCCCCTAACAGTCTGTGTTCGGAGGTGGGGCTTGTAGAAGATGACTGGATCACGGGGGTGCTGCACTGATCAGGAGATTAGTCCATTGATGGGTTCACAGCTGAATGTGCTATTTGGAGGTGGGGCCTGGTTAGAGGTAGGTCACTGGGGGAGAGATGCGAAAGGGTGTATTCTTTTCTCTGGCTCCTCCCTTCTCTCTCTGCTTCCTTGCTGCCCTGAGGTGAGCAGTTGTCCTCTGCCAGGCTCTTCCACCATGCTGTGTCTGCTTGGAGCTTTATGACCATGGATGGAACCCATTGAAGCTGTGAGCCAAAGTAAGCCTCTCCTCTTTTAAATTGTAGGTAAATTCTACACCTGGATCAGTACTGTAACCAGCCTTCTTGGCTTTAACACACACACATGCACACACACACACACACACACACACACGCACACCGAGTGCTGATGGAGAAGAAAACAATGGCAGAGCTGATGTCACCACAAGTTCTGCTCCAGGTTCACATTTCCATGCACAACTCCTTCTCCTATGCCCCTCAGTGATCAAACTGAAATAGGTGCATTTTCATTTTCAACCTCTCTTCTTCCTCCAGTCTCAGAGGACCTTGTTCCTCCACCCTCTTCCATCAGACACAGCCTTTGGGACCCTATTAGTAATAACCTCTCTTTATTTAAGAAATATATGTTTTTAATGGTACTGGGATTGAACCCACAATGCACTGAGCTACATCCCCAGCACTTTTTAAAGTTTTTATTATGAGATAAGTTCTCACTAAGTTGCCCGGGCTGGCTCAAACTTGTGATCCTCCTGCCTCAGCCTCCCAGAATGCTGCGATTACAGGTGTGCACCACCATACCTGTCTAACCTCTCTTTATTACAGTGGCACCTAGGTTCCATGATTCTGGTCACGAACTGAATTGGTCAAGAACTAATCAAATTTCCCATAAGGTTCAATATAAATAAGGTTAATCCATTCTGAACCATATATATATTTTTTTAACCACAAAAATAGGAAACAAGGGCCAGTGAGATAGCTCAGCGGCATAAGTGCCTGCCTGGCAAGTGCGAGGTCCTGAGTTCAACTCCTGGTACCCACATAAAGGAAAAAAAGGGCCGGTGACATCACTCAGTGGCATAAGCGCCTGCTGGCAAGTGCGAGGTCCTGAGTTCGACTCCTGGTACCCACACTAAAAAAAAGGAAACAAAATATAGCACAGTACAGTACAATACAGTATGAAGAGAGAGAACACTAACATTACTTAACTCATTATTCCTCTGCACATTCTTGTTACCTTCATTACCTCTCTGCACTTTCTTTTTACCATCATGCTAGCTCTGCATGTTCTTTGGAACCATGCTGGATTGAACAATACTATACAATACTGTACGTGCTAAAAAAAGCACACAAAAATTTTCACAGCAAGTGTGCACAGGTCTGTCTGTGACTGTGATCTCAACTAGAGGAATCCTCGACTGCGTCTGAGAAAGGGGATGATGGCCAAGGTTGTGTTCAGCACCCTATGCAGAGTTTGTGAACAGAAGCAACATTTTTCTGAATGCTTCTGTTTGTGAACCTAATTGTTCGTGAACTGAGGTATTATTGTATATCTTCAACATCTCTTTCAATTAGTTTCTTTGGGCTCAACCTGTAAACATTTTAACTCTCTCCATTTTAAGAAGGGAAATACCCTTATAGTGAATTATTATATTGTTAGGCACCCTTCCTTAATTCTCCTAGCATTCATATCCTTGAGTATCGACTCTCACGTGGACTGTAGGCTAGACTGTAATTTTTGGCTAAAAGTCATTAGCAGGAGTGATACAAGTAGAGGCTTGGTAAGTGCTTGCACCCTCGGATTATTCCCTTTTGGAGCTCAGTAGTCCTATCGTAGGGAAGCCTCCACTGTCTCCATGGAGAGAACGGCCACATGGAACGGACCCTGGAACATGAGAGGCCACTGCAGGGTGGAGTTCTGAAAGCACACAGAGAGGCCTGGAATTGCACCTAGCTCAGCTGATGACCTGCTGGCTGAAAGTAGCCCGAGAGCAGCCAGAGAGACCACCTGAAAAATGACTTAGTTAACTGAAAGGGTCCTGAGAAAGAATAACTCCTTATTTTGAATTGTACATTTCAAGGTGATTTGTTACACAGCATCAGGTAACCAAAACAACCCTAAAAACATACAAACGAACAACAGAACATTCTCTTAACTTTCACCTTCTCTGCCCTTTCTCTTCTTGTCCAAGCTTTTCAGAGTAGTCTGCATTTGCTGCCCAGCTGCTTCAATTTCTAATCTAACAGGTGGGCTTCAGTATGGCCTTCCTGCTGTACCAGTCCATGGACTTCTCCTTCTCCAACCTCCAGGACTCTCCAAGCTCCTGCTTATCCTCATTTGTCTTTCACCAGATACTGTTTATTTCCTTAATGGCCTCCTCTTCCTCTCCCTACCCTTCTCATGTTCTCAAGGTCTGTCCTCAGCTAGCTGTACTGTTTTAATACTTCATACTCTGGTGATCTCTTTTGCTGTATGGTTCCAACCATAACTCTATGCTGATGATGATCCCTCAATCCAAGTGCTAGATGTTGGTTTCTGTCGATCTCGTGAACCCAAAACAACAGGCATAGTCCTAACTCTGTGGTTCCGTGGGTGCATCATAGTTTTCTGGAAGCCTCCAGGCCTCCTCTCCTGTTTCCTCTGCCTGAAGCGGATTCACCCTTTGCACACTGGACCCCACACTTCCCTTCCCAAGCACACTGTTCTCCAAAGTGTCTTTGCTGGTGCCACCCACATTTCCCTTCCCATCATGGATCAGATATTCTTGTTTGATGGTTGTATTCAGAATAGATTTCCTTTGCAGTTAACACATTTTAACTGTTCTTTTCTATATCCTCTCCCAGCCAGACTCTCAGCTCCTGAGGGTAAGGATCATATTTTACTGATTTAGTATCTCGCAGGATTTAATGTGGCCATCTGTGTCTAGGAACAAGTGTTCAATAAGTGCTGAATAACTGAATTGTATATTCTCCTTTTACTATCTTATGGAATTCTGACCCATTCAAGGTTTTCATATTTATACTTTAAAGGAAATTGGTCTATAATTGTGTGTATATGAGTCAAAGAAGTTTGGGGGTCTCTGGAAATGTTTAGTTTATAAAGTCAATTCATTGCTCCCTATTTTCCCCAGTGTTCTGGTAAAGTTTTTGTAATGTGGAAATGATCTGTTCCTCTAAGATTTGTCAGTATTTACCTTCTTCATTCCTGATACCTGTTGGTTGGAGTAGATATGGCTTTTCAAATATTTTTTCTATTTGTTTACCTTTATTGCCCCTTACAATCTTCTGTATCTTGCTCTTTCAGTTATTTTGTTTATTTGTAGGGAGAAATGTTTGTCTATTTGCTATCTTTAAATTTAATATCATCATTATGTGCAATTGTATAATCGAACATACAGCTATTGTTATATAATTTTTCTCAATTCTAATTTTGTTTCTTTTCCTCTTAATTAGACTTGCCACTATATTGTTTATTTTATTTGTTCTTTAAATAAATCAGTTTCTTTCATTTTTATTACTTCCATACTCTTATTTTCCTTAGAATTTCTTTTGTGTTCTATTTGAACAAGTTTAAATTGAACACTAAGTTATGTTAAAAAACCACTTCATATATTAAACTCCAAAAATGGTTTTAGTCACATTTCCTATGTTTGCTTATGTAATATCTCCATAATTATTTTTCCAAATTATCTCCTGTTGTATTATGAATTTTTTTTTTTTTTTTGTGGGTACTGGGTGTTGAACTCAGGACCTCGCGCGCCAGCAGGCGTGCGTGCCGCTGAGTGATATCACCGGCCCTTTTTTCATATGTGGGTTCCAGGAGTCGAACTCAGGCCCTTGCGCTTGCCAGGCAGGCGCTTACGCCGCTGAGCCATCTCACTGGCCACCTGTATTATGAATATTTTTGAACCAGATATTATATAAGGTTTCCCAATTTATTAACATTTTTGTCTGAAACTTTATGATTTTTTTGTTTTATTATGCAATTTCTATATATTATGACCAATATAATTTCTACTTGTTTGAATTTATTGAGAGGGCGTTACATAAAATAATTGTGTTTCTCTTCATAAAGTATGATCTATTAATTATGACTTAGAGTCATGTTCATATTCTCTAATTCTTTTTTGGTGCATACTCTAATCTGTCACAATTTAATAACAGTGAAATAAAAAGTTCACTGCAGTCCTGTGTGTGTGTGTGTGTGTGTGTGTGTGTGTGTGTGATTCAGGGTTAGGGAGGGATTGTAAATCCTGGAAGGTTGCCTGGAGGAGTGTTGCCAATATGTGCGTAGTCTAAAACGTAAGGGGCTAAAATACTAAGGTAGGAAAAGTTATGTCAGAAAAAAAAAAAAAGCAAGACAGAAAAGGAAAAGTTACCTCAGTCAACTTTTGTCCTGCAGTTCCCACTCGCTGCTCCTACTAGTCTGTGTTGTAGCTGCTTGTCTGTATTCTCCATCAGACTGATAGCCTTGTTCACACTTATCCCAGTAGGCACTTAGATGATTGATTTATTCATCTAAGTAAACACTGTCGGATTCTGTTTTTTGAAACAAACGTGAGATTTCTTGTCCTCTACCTGGCCTATACTTACTTACTTCAGAGATTTCATTACATTTCAGTATTTCTTTTCTATTTTCGTGGTGACCTATGAAGCATAGTCTGTTTACGTTTAACTGTTTGGAAGCCAATCACCATATTGTTGATCCTACTAATAATTTTCTTAAAACATCTTATGAAATTCTCTGTACTTAAAGCTGGTATCTTTGACTCATTTTGAGCTTCCCTCTTCCTTTTCTTCCTTTTCTCATACTTCTAAAATTTAAAATATAATGAGATAATAGGCACATTAGTTATAAATTGCCATTTGAAAAATTATCCCCAAACCAAGTGGTTTAAAAAAATGTGTGATCTCCCAGGTGTGGTTTAGCTGGGTCCTCTGGCTCAGGGGCTCTAGCAAGTCTGCAGGCAAGGGGTCAGCTGGGGGTTCCTGCCTCATCTCCGGGCTCTCCAGGTTGGAGGGCGTTGCTTCCACCATCACTCACGCTCACTCATGTGGCTGCTGGCTGCCTAAAGATCATCTCCAGGCCCACTCACATGGCTGCTGGCAGGCAGCAGGCCTAGCTAGCTCATGGCCAGAGATACCAGTTTCTTGTCACATAGGTCTATATGTGGGGCAGTGCAAAACATGGTGTGGGAAGGGAGGGAAGAGCGGGAGAGGGAGAGAGACAGAGATATGCAGAGAGAGAGACAGAGAGAGAGGAGGAAGAGGAGAAAGAGGGGAAGTAGGAAGGAGGAGGAGGAAAAGAAGAAGAAGGAGAAGGAGGAGAAGGAAAAGAAGAAGAAAGAGGAGAAAGGAGGAGGAGAAAGGAGGGGGAGAGAAGAGAAGAAAATGAGAAAGAGAAAGCAAAAAGAAAAGAAGGAGAAAGAGGAGAAGGAGAAAGATAAGAAGGGGAGGAGAAGAGAGTAAAGAGGTAAAGAAATGGTGAACAAGACCAGAATTTTTTTTTGTAACCTAGTGAGATCCTTCCACTTTGGCTGCATTTTGTTAGAGCCAAGAGAAGGTCCAGCCTGCACTGCAGGGGGAACCTGAACACCAGCAGGACAGGACGTTGGATGCCATCTTAGATGCTGCCTACCACAGTAGGAAATGGCCTTTCTTTATGCTCCAATTTTTTCCCTTTTGTTTCTATATCTGTATTATTTAGATGTCAGTGACACCATTTCCCTGTTACTTGTAAAAACCTAATGTGAAGATTTTACTTATCTCCTTAACTTCAATGATAATCACTATTACTTTTCAATTATAACTTCCCAATGAATAGTTCTTTCATTAATTCTTTTTTTTTTTTTTTTTTTGTGGGTACCAGGTGTCAACCTCAGGACCTCGCGTGCCAGCAGGTGCCCGTGCTGCTGAGTGATATCACCGGCCTTTTTCTCGTATGTGGGTTCCGGGAGTCGAACTCGGGCCCTCGTGCTTGCCAGGCAGGCGCTTACATCACTGAGCCATCTCACCGGCCCCTCTTTCATTAATTCTGACCACAGCAATTTGAACACTCTTGAAGAACCTCTGCATAAATAGCTCTAAGCTTGTGCTATTCAGTCTCTGCAAATCTTAGAATGTTGCCTTTATATACGAATCCTGGGAATAGAATCCTTGGGTGTCCACATTTCAGTGATCTGAAAATACCTCTCCTTCCTCTTTTAACCTTGATAGTTTGAGAAGAGATATATGAAGTAAGCCTGCTTGAACTCATTTGAGTAGGATCTCCTCTTTTCTCCTCAACCTTTTGTCAACTTATAGGTTTATTTTTCCCCCCGGGTGCTAACAATACGCCAGAGTTTGAATTAATAGTTTCCTTTATGGTGATATTATCTGGGATAAAATCAGTTCTCTTGATTTTCAGTATCAGGTGTTTTCTCCCCAATACTGGTAAATTTGATTAATGAAGTCTTAACCATTTGCTACTTACCAGGAATATTTTATTCACAGGTTGCCTGTCAGGTCTGTGCCATGTTCTTCATATCTATTGTTTTTTGCTTCCTTTCAAACATTTTACTGTTATATTTTACATTTGTATATCATTCTCGACACCACCAATTGTACGGATGAATAGATTTCCTATAGTTTTCATTCCGCTTTTAAGGAAGCCCCAATTTCAACTCTTACAGGTGTAATTTTGTTGTAGTCTCCTTTCATGCTGACCTGTTCATTGATCGATGTGACGAATGTGATCTCATTGGAAATATAAAACTGGTTTTTCTTCAAGTTAAGCTATATCCTGGAATATTGTCCTTTGGGGAAATATTACATAATCTTTAGTGGGGTGAAATTTTTTTATAGGTTCCATTTCTTTCTTTTCAGTTTTATTTTCCCCCTTGAAAGTCCTTGTTGTGCTTGTCTGAAAGACCATCAGGACTGGATTGCTTAAAAACCGACATCCCATGATTCATTTGAACATGGAGCGCTCTCTCTGGGACTAGTGCCAAAGGTTCAATCAAAAGCTGCCAACGACTCCCTTAGGAAGTTTCTGGATCTGAAAATGAAGGATAGATCAAGAATAGCTGCAGGTTAGCTAAACTAAATCTTTCTTGGAATAAGACTGGAGCACAAATCAATCAATAGATGCAGGTCACTCATCCTTCCTCTGCTGAATGGCTGAGCAAGGAGAATCTAAAGCAGACCAAATTCTTTCTTATTCATTCTAGTGAATTATTTCTTTGTTTGGCTTATATTTTGATATTTCCTCTTTATCTTAATGATTCTTCAGGTAACTTCTGGCCCACATTCGCAGTCTATATTTAATCAACTGATATATTTTCCCTTATTTTGGGCTTTCTGTCTTTCCTCACATCCCATTTCATCCTTCTGGGTTCATTTTTCTTCTCATTGAAGTAAGTCCTTTGGTAGTCTTTTCAGTGAGAATCCATGAATTCCAGGTCTCTTAGACATTGTGAATCTGAAAAGACCATGTGAAGAATTCTAAACTAATGTTCTTATGTTTTTTCTTCACCACATCGATGATATTCCATTAGAGGTTATCTGGGTCCTGATGCAGTTGATGAGTGGTTGGTCTATCATCATTCTGTTGCTAGTAATCTGTCTTGCCTCTTAATGTAGCTTTACTTTTTTTCTATATCCTTGATTTTCTAAAGTTTTATAATAATGTAAATAGGAACACTTTATTTTCAGTTGTTCTACTCAGCATTTGGTGTGTTCTTTCAATATGAGGAAAAATTCTCAGTCAACATTTCTTTGACTATTATTCTTGCTCATTTCCTCTATCTTTTTACTCCAAAATACTCTTAGATATGCTGGACTCTCTACCCAGCATCTGGGTTTCTGAACTGTTCTTGGTTACTTTTTTTATCTTTTTCATTCGATGCTTGATTTTGAGTGAATTCCCAGTACTTTCCCCAATGTGCTACTTTTCTTTTCGTGTTTAATATAGAGTTTTTTTTACATTAATGAACCTATTTTTTATTTCTAAGATGTATTATACATTATTTTTCATATTTCTCTGTTATTTCATTTCTGCCTATTTTGTTTCATAGCTTTTTATTCTTTTACAGAAATTATTTCTTCATTTACTTCTTTGAAGAACCAACAACAATTATTTTAACCTCATTTTTAAGAGCTCTGTTATGGTCATTTCATCTGGAATTAATTTTTCTACTTATTGTTGTTGTAGAACATTATGAAAAAGTAGAGATCAGACCTAACATCACTGTATAAAATTGAGATTAAGGTGGGACTCTCCTACCTACTACCTGAAAAAGTAAGAATAGTGCTACTGATATCTATGGTTCTTAAAAAAGTCACATGCCTAGGGAGATGGGGGGAAAGGTCACCTACTTCCAGGACCTGAGAAAATCCTTCTCACCCTGTGCAGTGTTTGGACCTGTACTGTTTTGCAGTGATTCTAGTTTGGATTCCCCATGCCTCATGGGATACTTTGGAACACATCAACTCTGCTTACCACTTGTAACCTTGTATTTCTGATAAATTTCTAGTCCATGAAGGTGTTTATTTTCCTTTTGAATGTAGATTAAATACATTTTATCTATTGTCTTCATGTGTTTAGAGTTGTAGAGGGTCTCAGAGTATGGACTTCACTCTATTTTGACTGTAAATCTTGCTTACAATTGTATAATTTATTTTAGAAGTTCAGTATCAATTTCATGTTGTCTGTGTCTCTACATTTCCATAAGGTATTTTGATTTCTAATAACAATTTAAAGGGCTGGTGAGATAGCTCAGCGGCATAAGCGCCTGCCTGGCAAGCATGAGGTCCTGAGTTCGATTCCTGGTACCCACATACGAGAAAAGGGCTCATGATATCGCTCAGTGGCACGGGCGCCTGCTGGCGCACGAGGTCCTGAGTTCCATCCCCAGTACCCACAAAAAAACAAAACAAAAAAAACAAAACAATTTAAAGATTCACTTACAACAAGCATTATATATGATTCTTTAATTTGAATTTCTATTTTACTGCCTGTACTAAAAATTTAGCATGATCACAGTACACATTATCCTCGCAAGCACTGCTCCTATCGAAACTGAAATGCTTGTCAATCTTTGACCATGGATGTATATCAAAGCATGTGACCACTATATTAAACAATTTCCTGTGTATGTTACTTCCAGTTCACAGTTCTGATTTATGCAGATTTCATTGAGTTTCTCCAGCAGAAATGTTAGTTGATGACTTTGCTCCGGCCCAGTGCAGTACTGGGTTCTGGGACGAATCAAGTTGTGCTAGACACAGGGCAGCGAGGCCTAGAGGATGGCTGGAGTGAATCGCAGCAGGGTAGAGGCAAGGGCTGAAGTGGGCTGGGGGGCCCTGAGCAGGTTAAGTGCCACTGCCCACCCCTTCTTGAACACCCAAACCTCTGTGCGTTACTACGGTCAAGCCGCTTCCTGCTTTCTGTCTCTTCCTACCTACACACCAATGCCAGATAAATTTTTTAGAACACCTGGATCATGTCACCCTCCCACCTTCCTGCCTAATCCTCCTGGAACTTTTTTTTTCTTTCAGTTTTCTGAATAACCCTTGTGCCTGGCACTCAAGGCCCTCTTCCCCAGCCCACGCTTGCTCTCTGGAGCCACTCCCCTGTTGCTGGCCCTGTGAACTGCAGCAGCTTTCCCTCTGTGACTGCTCCCTGGATACAGCTTACCAGCTCCCGCCTCAGCACCTTCACCTATGCAATGTCCCTGCAGGGAACACCTCCCTCCTGGTCTCTTCCTTACTTCAGCTACCACGTTGTTCCTTTAACTTCTGCTCCTCAGGGGTTATTCTCTTTCTGGATTCTGCAACACACCATTTCACATTTGTTATCGTGTCTCTTAACTTCACCCTTCTCCTCTGCACCTTCACACACATCTCCTGGCCTTACGGGTCCTTAGTGCTCGATGGCATGTCTCAGGGGTCAGTGATGCTTCACATAGCTTTCCACTAAGGGTACCTCTTCCTGATGGGCAGCTCACATCCAGGCCGATTTCTTGAGAGGCAGGCTGTTTAACCCCAGCACAGCCTGGACCCCTCCACCAGAATCAGTCCATCTACCCCTGACATTCTTGAGCTGACCATCTCCTGACCAGGCCTTCAGGACGCTTAACAGGATTATCTGCCTAACAGCACAGCTTGAGACTCTGTCCAGGGAGGTGCAGGAACAGAAGCAGGCACAGAGGACACACGGAGGGGAGGGAGCGGACCAGGTCGAGGCCCTGCCCTGATTGGAAGCAGAATGGATGGTGTAACTTAAGATAAAAGCTGCTTCCACAGACTGGAGCAGAACACAGTGACTCCCTGCCCAACTATTCCACTGGCAAAAGCAGCCACGGTCCTGCGCTGAAGAGGAGGAGAGGGGTGGAGAGGGAGGAGCGGGGGGTTGGGAGATCCACCTGGATGCCATCAGTCTTGCCAGAGTAAACAGAGTTGACAGGAGTGCTCGCCGGCAGCCTGGTACAGGTTAGGGGGGGTCACCGGAGCAGCCTGGTGACCTGCCTGCCTTAAGGTAGAGACGCTCTGGAATCTGTCACAAAGGACAGAGCTGAAAGCTCATTCCTCCCGGAATGAACTCGTTTCCTGGCATTCCACACAATTGGGAGTGCGTACACTTTTAAAATGTTTTAAATGTAAATCTGAGCTGGGATCAAATACACACATTTAAAGCAAAACAAACAAAAAAGATCCCCTCTTCCCCCTCAAAGTAGGACTCGTATTATAGATGTCACCAGCAATAAAAAAATAGTTTTTAAAAAGCACCTTCTCAGTTTTCTTGAAGGTTGAGGGTTTAGAAAGAATAGTCGGATTTATAAGGAGATACCTATCACTTAATTATCTAGAACTTTCCAACCCAACAGCAGGACCTAACTTAAGCAAAGGTCCTTTATTAAAATGCTACAATAATATGGGAAAAATCCTATAATAAAATGGAAGATGAAAATCTCATAAGAACAAACAACCCTACTCAATTCTTTTCAGGGTGCCCCATGAAAGTGATAGCAATATTGTATTTAGCATGCTCCATGAGAGTCTTCTCCAAGCCATATGAAGTGGGAGCACAATTTTGAATAAAAGACTTTGAGAAACCAACAAGGAAATTTAACTTGGAAGCCCTGTCAATTGCTCTGCCCTTTAGCAGGGACTGAAGTCCTGTTACTGCACTGACTGTCAGGAGTGGATGAAGCCACCCAAACATTGGAAGTGAAGGCCATGGCTGTGCAGCCCCAAAGACATATGAATGGTGTCTTGCAAGGCTCAAGAAAAACAGTCACTGCCTAAATCTGCCTGTGCTCTCCCAGATGTCCCACTGATTTGTTCTGTGACCTTGGGCAAGTCACTTCACCGGCCCCTGTCTTGTTTCTTCATCTATAAAACAAAGATAGTAAAACACTGGTGCCTCCAGGGTATTCCTGGCACTAATGAAGGCTCATAAAGTGCTTTGAGATCCTTAGGATGAAAGTCTCTCCAGCATAGTAAAGTTTGATTATTATGCTGCAAACATGACATTCCCATGAAAACCTTGGTCAGACTCTTACCCCACCTCTCAGGGAAGATTTAATAGTGTGGAGTTGTAATAAGTTCTTAAAGGATGGAGACCTCCATTACTGATACAAAATATGCCGCAGTGAACTAGTATATTAAGGGCTATTATCATGAATAATTAAGGCCAAGTTCTACTTACAGATTAATGAACCACGTGTGTGTTATGATGCAATGGATTTTCATTGTGGCTTCCCCTAGCTGGCTAATGTCACAAAATTTATTTATTCTCAGTGGATTCTCCAGTTTGCATAGATTAGCAGGTTTACTTCACATAATAGGCTGGCAAAGTAAACTTCTGAGGGCTACTTATATGCCTACTCTAAGAAATAAACCCAATTAGAGGTCTCTTTCCTTCTTAGTACAGAAGAAGAGGTTCATTAATGATAATGAGGGCCTGAGCTACTGTAGGCCCTAAGTTTGTAATTAATCTTGTACAGGCCTTCCCGCTTGAAAATATTGGAGAATATCAAAGTCATGAACATTGCTCCAGGCAGAAACACAGGCGCGTGAAGAAGGGAGGGCAGGATAATGCACAGACTTCTTGGCCGATCTTGGACAATGCTACTTCTGATGATGCATTCATTTGGAAAGTGTAACCATAATTAGATCAAATGAAAGCCTTTAGATAACTCACCAAGTTCAAATGTTAAAAATTCATAATTTCTATATTGAATAACATTAAAAAAAGATGTCCAGAGTAAGGGACAAAGTGTGGATTTTAAAAGACATAGCTAAAAAGAATGATCGACATTGATGTGTGGAATGACTTATGTTATAACTATCCCAAGATAATTTTAAACAAATACCCAAAGTACTAGTGTTATATTGTGTGCCCCATTTCTGTAATTTCTGTCTCTTCCGTGATTTTTTTTTTTTCCAGTAATGCTGACACTGGGATTAGCCAGTGTAAGGTAATTAGCAACACTAATATGTCCATGACTGTATATAGAAAAAGAGAAAAAGAAATTACCTTCTGCTAGAGATAAGGTCACATTCATATTTCTGGAATGTTATTTGAAAACAGAAAGATGCTGGGTAACAGAGGGGGCATGCTGTGACTTAGTGAGCTCTGTGTTTGCAGATGGGAAGCTCATTTGCCACTGACCTAATGGCCCAAATACAGTACTGAAAAATAATTAAGGCCATTTACAACCATTAGGTTTATAGATAAGCAGAATAAACTAAACTTCAAGGGAATCTGCAGTTCTTTCCTGACTCAAAGGCAAGTTTTCCCAACATGTGCTGTACACTTCTGTACCTCCACACCTTTTCTCAGCAGGGACTTCCACTCCCCCACCTCCTTGTCTGCCTGGGAAATGTGTACTCATCCTCCCACATGCTCCTTTACATATCCCTTGCTCTGCAGAGGCTTCCTTGATTTTGCAGGGGTAGAGATACTTCCCCCATGCTCTCTCAATGCTGTTTCCATCTTCTTCTCTCCTGGGTTACACCTTATTGCAAGTTTTTTGTAAGTGGCTGTTTCCTCTTCAAGGCCTCATCCCTCAAGCACTGGGTCTGAATCTTAATGAGAAAGTGCCTGGTTCCTAAAGAAAGTCCACTGACTCTAAATTCAAATATCTATTGGCCAATGTGGCAAAGGTATGGACCAATCAGAGCAGACGGTGGCTGTAAAGAGTTGTCAGACTGTTCTGGAATATTGGCACTCTCTGACTGCATAAAAGGTAGGAAGCATTTATTGAAATAAAGCCGATGGTAGCCAAGTTACTGAGTGTACAGTGTGTGTATGTGTGTGTGGTACTGGAGACTGAACCCATGGGATCAAATTTATAATCTTCCTGCCTCAGGCTCCCAGAGTACTGGGATTATAGGTGTGCACCACCACACCCAGCTATAGTGGAACTTTTATGACCCTAGGAATAGTATCACCATCTTCCCATCTGTAAAATGGGAGCATAATGCCTTCTTCAGATGTTGCTATAAATCTAAGATGAAGAGTCAAATGAAGAAATGCCTCATGCCTGATATAAGGTGACTGACTCTGTGCCTGTGGCCAAATCACTTGTCAGCTACTAAAAGCTCTAGAAAAATGTCCTTAACCTTTCCTTTCAAAATCACCCCAAACACTGGGAACAGCGAGAGTTTGGCCTGGACCATCTCAGAGAAGGCTGAAGTGCTTTGAGATGATGAGGCTTGGTGCAGTAGGTCGGTGGTCCTTCCCGTGGCCAGGTGACCCCAAGGTGGGTACAAGGAAGGAACTGATTTGAAGAGAAGCAGTGCTTGGTGGAATACCTCCCGGTACCATAGATCTTCAGCTAATTTTCTTTCTCACGGACAGTGGTAGTCACCACTTGCTGTGCATTAGAATCACCTGGGGTGCTTTTAAAATGCCTTTTGCTGCACCTCAGAATCTCTAGGGTAGGACCCAGACCCGGGTATTTGTTTCCTAAAGATCCCTTGGGTCACTGCGGGGGGCATCCTCGGGTATGGAGGGGCCACAGACTCAGATGCCACAGAGGTGTGGCAGCTCCTGTGGACGAATTGTAGTAAGACAATGAGGAGTGGCAGGGACTGTGGAAAACGAGAGAGCACATGTCCTGTGTAGAAAACAAATTCACTGCTCTAGCCAAATGAAAGCACATCTGTGGTTGGATTCGGGTCCCGGGCTGTCGGTTTGCAAACCCTGCCTCTGTGGATGCTGCCTGAGAGGCCTCGGGCGCTTTTCAGAACAGGTTGGTGGCAGGGCTTCCCAAGAGCTCCCCTCCGGTCCATGTGCTTTTCCGCAAGCCACATCTCCCCAGCTGTTATTGCTAATTGGCTTTATTTATTTATTTATTTCACATGCTTTTCTTCTCTTCAGGTGCACAGAAAATACATTTTAAAATGCAGCCGCAGCCCATGCCCATGAAGGTTGAATTTCACGTTGGCAACGAGGTTTTCCCAGGGATTACTGCTGACACGGCTCATGTTGAATCCACCGTACAAGTTCTGCTGTGCAGAGGGAAGGGAGCGGATGGGGCGGCCGTTGATTCTCTCGGCAAAAGCGTCAGGTGTTCCCGGGGTAGCGCTACTTTTCAAGACCTGCCTTGCGGCATGGAGCCTGTCTTTCCTGGTACGGAAGATTGCACTGTATCTCACTGCCCGAGCAGTCTGGTATTTTTATGTGAGTCCCTCCCAATTACCTGCCACTTGTCCCATGTACAACCTCCACTGTGTTTCCTTAAAGTTTTTAGGGTTCAGAAGTCGTTGATGGAACTGGGTGTGGCCTGGACAAGGCTGGGCGAGTCCTGTCACATTTTCCTCCTAGCTCATCCCCACCCGTTATTAGTAAGTAATTCCCTTGTGCCTGAGCCTCAAAGTCTTTATCCCAAAGTTACAGCAATTCTCAGCAGATTTTGGGCCAGGATGACCCAAATTCCATTCCTCCTCCATTCCTTCTGCAGGCCCCTACAGTCTCCAGAGAGGGAATTAATATCATCCACTTTCCATCTGTCATGTCTGAATGTCACTTTTCGGTATTGCTGTGTTTTTTGAGACAGGGTCTCCCTGTGTAGTCCAGGACAGACTTGAATTTGCTATGTAGCCCACGCTGGCTTGGAACTCACAATCTTCCTGCTTCAGCCCCCCTGAGTACTGAGATTACAGGCAGGTGCCACTATGCCTGGCTCCTGTCTGAATTTCTACTCAGAAACTTCCCCATTTTGTGTTAAGTTGCTATTCCTTTTTTTTTTTTTTTTGTGGGTGCCGGGGGTCGACCTCAGGACCTCACGCACCAGCAGGCGCCTGTGCCGCTGAGCCATATCACCGGCCCCTTTTTCGTGTGTGGGTTCCGGATTTGAACTCGGGCCCTCACGCTTGCCAGGCAGGCGCTTATGCCGCTGAGCCATCTCACTGGCCCAAGTTGCTGTTCCTTTTTCAGCTTTGGAATTTAACAAATGAAATAACTGAGAGCAATAATAGTAAAAAACCAACAACTTATCATAACGATAATTGCATGAGAAGAAACAAGTATATGTGGATTAAATGGACAAATGAGTGAAGCCTGACTCTGAGCCATATTTATCATGGGCTAAGAGCAGACAGAGTTTGGTGGGGAAAGATGAGGACAGAATGGCTTGATGTTACATTTCTGAGCATCTGTCCTCATAGTCACCACTGTGTCATCAGCAGAGAGCAGAGATGAACAAGTAAGTTCTTGCCCTCAGGGAGCTCCTTGGGTAGTGGGTGACCAAGTGCTCAGTGTGCCAGTGCTCGAACAAAGAGGTGTAGTACGAAGTGCTGTGGGAGCACAGAAGGAAGTGACTAACTCTGCCTTTGGGCACAGGGAAAGTCTCAGAGAAGCTGGGACATCAGGGCTGGGCCTCCAGGACACACCCTTTCCCAGCATAAGCCTGACTCCAAGTTTGGGGACAATGTCCACCCTTGGGGATGAGCTGGAATTAGGCCCTCTGTCTGTTTCCCAGATCCCTTTTCCCAGGTATTTTTATGGGGAGGAAAGAGGGCAGGCATAGGCTTTAGAGACTGCTCTTTTTCCTCTTTCTCAAATAAAGACTGTTGTCCTCTTTACCCAGTGTGTTGGAGCCAGGAACCCTGGTGAAGAAGGAAGGTACTGGTATGATGGTCAGACTCAAAATGAAATGCTTGACTGCAAGGAAAGCTAGGATGAAAACCAGGATGTGCCAAGGCTGGGGTGGCCAGTGCAAGCAGCCCAGCCCACCAGGTTGGAGTCTTTCATCACTGACATTAGTTAGACTTGTTGGTGTATGGAGATAAGAAAGAGCATGCAGTCTTCTAGTTCATTCTGTTATTGCTTTAAATTCTCTAAAGATAATGTAGCCTCTTATGCTCCACACCCCAGGTGGACCCTCGGTGCCGCCTACCCCTTTTGTCACCAAATGAATTAACTTTCTGAAAGTTCAGACAAAACCAAACATTTAAGACTGATTTGAGTCTTCTAACAGGTTCTGGCTTTTAATGTGCCCAGCAGCGGGTGGGAGAGACTGAGGCCTTGATCTACAAATCCTGACCCCTCCCCAAGGACACAGCACCACGGGGGTCCCTCACACCAGGGCCAGCGGTGGCCTAATCCTGTCTTCCCCTTGGCTATGAAGCCCTGGGGGAATGGATTGGGGGTCAGGAAAGGAGACCAGGGATCTGGGAACTTCATGTCTCCAGGACGAGGAGCAGGTAGATGTGAGACGATGTAGGACATTTCTTGTTTCTCTAGGACTACTCTGAGCCTCTCAGAAAGAGAAATCCTAGTCTTAAGGAGGCTGAGAAACTTTCCTAAGTGACAACAGCAAGACATGTTTGAACACAGGAGTGTAGAGCTGTTGTTTGATGTTAAAAAGGCTCTTCCTGAAGTCTTCTTTTACCTTGTCAGCTCGGGCAAGTTCTTTGACCTCTCTGGGCCTCAGTTTCTTACTCTGAGATGAGGCTAACAGCAGTACCTTACTCATAGGGTTGCGATGAGGACTCAATGAGTTAACATATATCAAAAGCTGGGGACAGAGACTGACAAGTGGTAAGGGATGAGTAAATATTATTTGTTAGTGGAAATTGAGTCCCATTACACTTCTCACGTTTGATATTATTATTTTCCACTTTGCTCAGTGATTTTCGTTCTCTGAATTCTATATAAAATATTTAGGGAAACAAATATCTCTAGAAGCATCTTTTCCTTGAAACTGCTGAGTTTTCCTCAGTAGCAGAGCATATTAGGTTCATAGAATCATGTGCTATTATGTTAGCAAGGCAGCTCAGAATATTTTTGCAGGAACGCAGTCGGAAGAGTGGGGCTCCCAAAACCTTTGCCATTTTGTTCTGTGGTTTCCAGCATTGCTCCTGGTTTTCTTTTTCTGTACACCAGCGTGTCACCTCAGAAAAATGGAGGTGACACACTGATGCACAGGCTCTGTTATTTTCCTCTTTAAAGTGAAAAATAATTGTTTCCGTATTACAAAAGCACTAGGTACTTGTAGCAAAAACAGATAGTTTAAAAGAAGAAAGACTCACCCTTGTCTGCTCACCCGAGATACCGTGTACCCTCTGTTACACCTGAGCACACAGGCTTCCAGGTCTTCAGCATCACATATACAGCTTTTAAAATAAAAGTTGGCTCTCACACAGCACATATTATTGTCTAACCTATATTTTCTACTGAATAATATATCATGAATACCTTTTCATGACAATAAGTCTACAACATCATTTTTTTTTTTTTTTTGTGGGTACCGGGGGTCGAACTCAGGACCTCGCGCGCCAGCAGGCGCCCATGCCGCTGAGCGATATCATCGGCCCTTTTTTCGTATGTGGGTACTGGGAGTTGAACTCAGGACCTCCCGCTTGCCAGGGAGGTGCTTATGCCGCTGAGCTATCTCACTACAACATCATTTTAATGGCTGAAGTATTTAATTTGAGAAGTGGAACATCTTTTCACACAATTCTTACTTACTGTTGAACACACAACTCCTTTCTGGCTTTGAGATCTTAAAAAGAGCTGCCAGCGCACCACCTGGGAGATGATTGCTAGGGATACCCTTTACTATTTCCACAGTGTAAATTCATGTAAGTGATAGCACAGAGTCAAAGACTTCAAACACTTTAAAGGTTTAGGGTGCACATGACCAGTTTGTCCCCCCTGGAAGTCTGGACTGTCCAAGCTCTCACCTAGGAAGAGTTTTTTAAAACTGCTTTGCTAATTTATCAGGTGAAAAGAATCTTACTGTAACTTACGTTTTGTTTTGTTTTGTTTTGTTTTGTTTTTTTTGGTACTGGGAATCGAACTCAGGAGCTTTTGAAAGCTAATTAGATGGAATATTTAAAATATGTTTTCTAGCCATATATATTTCACTTTTTAAGACCTGCCTGTCCATGCTCTTAGTCTGCTTTACTGGGCTAATTACTTTCTTACTAATTTGTAAACTCTGAGAGATTATCGATGCTGCTATATTTGTGGCAGCATTGTTTTGTAGTTGAGTGTTTAATATTTTAGGTTTTTTTTAAACACATGAAGTCAAATCTATAACCTTGCTCTTTTTTAGTTTCAATCTTTACTCCGAGAATAAAGAGATACTTGTGTTTTCGTCTGGTCATCTTTATGGTTACATTTTAAAATTAAGTTCTAATTCATCTACCATAAAATTCTTCGTTTTAAAGTATAGAATTTAGTGATCTTTAGTATATTCACAAGGTGGCACAACCACAATCATTAATTCTAGAACATTTCTGTCACTTCCCAAAGAAACCCCATTCCCATTAGGCATCACTCCTCATCCTCCCTTGCTCCCAGCTCTTGAAAACCACTAATCTGCTTCGTGTCTCTATGGATTTGCCTATTCTGGATATTTCCAATAAATGAAATCATACGATATGTGGCCTTTGTGTCTGGTTTCTTTCACTCAGCATGTTTTTAAGGTTCATCAATGTTTTAGGAAGAATCGATATTTTGTTTCTTTTTATAAATTCCATTGTATGGATATACTACATTTGGTCTACCCATTCATCAATTATTGTAATTTTATATTGCATTTTCTAGCAGGGAATAGTGTGCTTCAGTGGTTCTTACAGTGTTGTTCTCAGACCTCCAGCATCACCTAGGAGCTTGATAGAGATGCTAATTTTCAGGGCTCAACTCAGACCCTCTGAATTGTGGTGGGACTTGGCTATCTGGTCAACCAGCCTGCCTTGTGGCTTTGCTCCACAATTGTCTGAGAACCACTGGTGTACTTATTACTCTTCTTTAACATTGTTTTTGTTTTTATAGATTTATTAATTTCTTAAGCTTAAGTCTGTTGATTTGGAGAGTAAATTCAGGTTCTAATTTTGTAAGTTGTTCAAGTCTTGTTGAAGTCATCTTTTACCCATACTTTTTTCATTGTTAAGGTCAATAGTCAATTTGTATTTTATTTTACTTATTTATTTATTTTTGGTACCGGAAATCGAACTCAGGTCCTCGTGCTTGCAAGGCAGGTGCTGTGCCGCTGAGCTATATCCCTGGCAGCCCTCAACTCATATTTTAAAACTTCCTCTCCTTTGTCTCATTTATAAACTCAGTATTGAACTTTAGATCCAGATTATATTATTATTATTATTATTATTATTATTATTATTATTATTTTGGCAGTGCTAGGGCTAGGACATAGGTAGGGCCTTGCTTATGCTAGGCAAGTGCTCTACCACTGAGCTATATCCCTACACCCTATTATTATTTGTTAAGAGGTAGACTCCTTTAAAGGAAAAAAAGGCACAGATTTACATTTGATTTTATTTAGAAGTTTCTCTGTTTTACCTGGTTTTAGTGCTTATGATAATTTCCCTGGTTTTCTCCTTTTAATTTTCTTTTAAGCTCTGAATTACTACAGAGCATAACAACTACACTTCCTTGCCTGTCCTGTTACAGTGTTCCTTTGTCTTCACTGCCTCACATGTGTAGATCACACTGTGGGATGCATAGTATGTGTCATCAGGTGTCAGCCACCTCACTGCCAGGTTGGCCCTTCTTTACATGGCTGTGGAGATAGTGATAGTGGGATCGTGTATAGGTGGGGGAGGCAGGAGCACCCTTTGAAGGAAGAGGACTGGCTGCTTGTTTTCCTGTGATCATAAGGAAGGTACAAATATCTTTTTTCCCTTTTTCATTGGTCTCTGAGAAGAGAAGCCAGATCCTTCCATGAGGTGACAATTAAAGTTATAAAATTTCCTCTCTGTCTTATTCCAAAACACTGACCTTTATAAAATGGTTTTTGTTTATAGCATTAAAAGAAAGTCTTTCCCCATGCTTTCGTGGGCAAGTCAGTGACAAGTTGAGAGAGGGTATACAGGGGTGTGGCGGCCACCCAAGTAGAGTGGCCCATTTACTCCAGAGACCTGTGTCTCAGGGGAGGATCTTGCATCTCAGGGTCAGGAGACTTGGCATTGCCTCCACTGTGTTTTGGTTTAAAGATCACACTCGGACGGAAAGGGACAGTGCAAAATGAAAGAAATCTTTGGACTCTCAGAATGTTCTTGGCAAGAAGCAATGAGATGACTCTGCAGGTGCAAACACAGGTTATCTTCCATGGGAAAACAAGGAAAACCAGAGTCATGAAAGTCCTTCCTGAGCAGGAAGAGGACTGAATCGTAATCAAGGGGCTTCCAACATTTGCCCAGCCAGATTTCAGAACTGCTCCCCACCACTGACTTCCTGTTTTGCCTCTTTTGGAATAGGAGCATCTGTAGTAATCATGCCTGTCCCACCATTGTATGTTGGGTGCGTGCAATGGAGGGGGCAGTAACTGTGTCTCCAGTTCACAGGTGTTCAGATGGAGTGGACCTGTAGTTAGGGAGTTGCTTTTGAGGAACCTGAGGAATCTCATCTGCATGTGGACTTGATTTAGATAATGGGACTTCAAGCCGACATTTGGCTTTTGGTGGCCTTGATAGGTAGTGGATGTCTTTTATTTTGGTACCGGGAATTGAACTCAGGACCTTGTGCTTGCCAGGCAGGTGCTGTGCCACTGAATTATATCCCCAGCCCATATGGGTGTCTTTTACATGGGAGAAAAATGGAAATAATTTGTGGTCAGAAGATGGGCTTTCTTGGTTTTAAAAATATGTCCACAAATTCTTTTCTATTGCTTTTCCCATCAAAAGTTGGTCCTTTGTTCCCTTCTGCTTGAGTGTGGTCTGGACTTAGTGACTCATTTGAAATGGATGAATGTGACGGTAAAGAAGACATGTGACTGCTGAGACTAAGTCATAAAAGACACTGCAGCTTCATCCTTGTGTGCCCTTTTGGTCATTGTGGAGTGTGAGCCAGGTGCCATGTTGTCAAGTAGCCCTCTGGGGAGCAACAGAGGCCTCCTGATGGCAGCCATGTGAATGAGTCCTATTGGAAGTGGACCCTCTAGGCCAATGACGGGGAACATGTTAGAGCTTTCAATGATACAAACAGCCCACTGTGGCATGCATGCCATAGGTTCCCCACCACTGCTCTAGGCCCTGACAAGCCTTCAGAAGATGACAGCCCTTGTCTGCATCTTGAGTGCAGCCTTGGGAGAGATTCTGAACTAGAACTCCTCAGCTGAATTACTCCAAATTCCTGACCAACAGAAGCTACTACATTAATAAAGGCCTGTCACTTTGGCCCTATGTTTTGGAGTAATTTGTTCCACAGCAATAGATAATTAATACATGGATACACTGTCATTCTGGCAGAGCTTGATTTCTGACACCTTTTTATTTTGGACATCTATCAGGAAAGGATCCAGGGTAAGATGTCTTTAGAGAGTGTAATTGGCAGAAGTATTCTCAGGCAGGGGCACCTGTGTCATAAGGTAACTCAATTATCTTTACACATTAAAATCAGGAACCAGTTCATTAAACCCCAAACCTCCCTGTAGGCCCCCTTTCAGTCATTATTGCTCCACGGGCAGACACTATCTTGCTAACAGCAAAGATTAGTTTTGCCTGGTTTTGTACTTTAAGTAAATGGAATCATACTTTTTTGTGTCTGGCTTCTTATATTCAACACGGTGCTTATGAGATATATCCAAATTGTTGCATATAGTGGATTGCTCATTATAATTACTCTGTAGTATCCTATCGAGTGGAATCCCACAATTTATTTATTATTCAATCTACTAGTGATGGGCATTTGGATGGTTTCCATTTTGGGGCTATTACAAATAGTCTAACTATGAGCATTTAAAGAGAAGTGTTATGATACATATGTCTAAAGATTGACAAAGGAATATGTATATTTACCTTCTGCAGCTTACTTTTCAGACACAGCAAAGAAGAAAATAATTGAAATAAATGTTCCCAATAGCTAATCTGAATCACTTCTACTAAGAGCATGAAAAGTTCCCATCGAAATCACCCATTCCAGCTTATCCTCTGACTGTTTACTCTGACTCTGCAAGGTTCTAAGGGGAGACCCTGGCCCCAGCCTCTAAGACTGCAGGCCAGGATGCAGGGCAGACCTCCATCAACACCAAGGAGGTGCTTCAACATTGGGAGCCCAGGGGACCACGGAGGACTTCCTGGAGGGTGGGGCATGGATAGGAGACATAAATAGAGGCTCAGAATTGGGGACTAGATGGAAATAAAGGTCACAGAGGTTGGCATTCTTTATAGATAACCCACCTCATCAAAAATGACTTGAAGAATCTTAAAGGGGGGAAGGCAAGTCTTTATTCCAGTGCTCACTCCACCAATATCCCCTTTGTTTAAGCACATAGGAACTGTTTTCTACAGAAAAAAACAAACAAACCACAAAAACCCAAAAACCCTCACTTCAGATGGGACTTGCTTTCTTTTTAAATAAAAGCTTATTTTCTTAGATTAGGATGCTGAAGGGGAGACTTGATTTAGGTTAAAGGAAGCCACGCTCACTCCTCCATCCACGACTGTCTGATCCATGTGTAAGTCACCTTCCCACACTGGCCTGAGATGAGCCAACTCCAAAGGATCTTAAGAAGCACTGCCATGTGCACGGAGCGGTTGTGAAATGGTTAAGCAGCACATTCCTGGGAATGCTTGCCCCAGGAAGCTTGGTGAAGTTGATGATATCTGCATAGTGGGGGAGACATTTTCAAGTTGTTCTCAGCCTGGAAATCATTCCCTTCACTGAACAAACAGATGCTGTAAAACCTCCCTCAAGGCTGTAGCGGTGATCGGAGAGGCAGACTGTTGAATGAAGAAAGTGTTTATGGGCAAAAAGTGCTTGGTATAAAGACAGTGCACCGAGCCAGCCATGCAGTGGTATTGTGCATTGTGTGCGCAGAACTCGAGCTGTGTGCACAGGTCTGTGCAGTCGCCAGTAGCAACAGGTCTACCCAGGGTACAAACTGCGTTGGTGAAGTTGTGCTTAGAGTGTAAACTCTGAGCCTCTGAAGACAGAGAGAGCTCATTGCTATTGATATGAAAGCAATGAACAGCAGGGTGTATTTGGGGGTCTCCCATACAATCTGTGCAGAATGTGGCGTGGCGTAGGCGTAGAAGAGAACATAGGAGTGGTAGAAATCTAAGACAAAGACAGAAGAAGATTCAAACAGTATGTAAAAACTTTTCTTTCCACACATGGCTGAGGGCCTCAGTGGGGGGCAAGAGTAGATAGAAGCCTCAGAACCCCCCCTGGTTACAGCACACACATACATACGATTAGCCATTCTGCTCACCATGAAGGCACATTGTACAAGATTAATTCAGTGCTCTGTAGGATGAGGTATGTGGATGAGACAAGCCCCATAGATAAAAGAGACCAAACAGCGTGATTCTTCATGCTCTCTTTAAAGTCCTGACAAAGCTCTGTCTCAGTAGATTTCTGGAAAAGACGGTCTTTGCCAAGTGGTCCCTGGGGCAGATGAGTGTCTGTGAGGGGTGCTGTGGTCCAAGAGTGATGCCCACAACAGAGCGACAAGGGGCACCTGTGATTTCCTCCAGGATGTGTTCTAGCTGTCAAAAGACCAGCCTGCAAAACACTGTGTGTCTACAGAATGTCATTCTGCCAACAAGTGGCGTATATGGACAGTGAACTTGACCACCAAGAAGCAAAAATCTGCCCTTCTTACACGTGGAAAAAGCATGTCCTCTCCCTTCTACTTTTAGGCATTTTTGAAGTCACTTATGGAGTCACATCTTGTCCAAGTCCTCTTGGAAATGCTAAACCCCACACTCCCCACTCGAAGCCAAATAGCTCTGTAGTTAGGCTTTTTGTACAATGGCCTGTCTCATCTCAGCTTGGCCTTTTGTAGATGGCAAACTGGAGGCAAAGAAGCTGCAGGGTCTCCCAGGGCTCCTGGAGGATCACTGCTATACCCGGCAGAGTGGCCCTGGTTCTATTTCTTTCTTAGAGTCTCTGCCATTGGCACTGATTCCTTTCTGTGGCTAGTGCACCCCCATGTGCCCCCAATACTCAGCCCCAAATCCTTCCCTGTGGTTGCCTTCACGTCTAAAAATAGAAGCAGGTGGCAAAGCGTCTCATTTTCCAGCAAAGGTGTGTCACATTGCTGAGGTTAGTATGCCTCACATCAGGTCCTCAAAGCAAGGGCTGTACAGAGAGAGGGAGAAGGGGACAGAGAGGGAGAGAGAGATGCTGGTTGGGAAAAGTGAGGGGCTGTGTCCACTGATTCTCGTGACAACAGCTGCCAAATTTAGACACGGGGCGTCAGAATACTTAGGAGGGTTTAATCCTGTCTCCTGCGGCCTTTTCTCTTGGTATTTCCTGAGGACAGAGTGGGGCCTGCAGCGACTAGCTTTGGGTCTGACTAAGCGTTTTCTCCTGAGAGGAGCAAGCTGTGACGAGGGCCTCATTCCTGGATGAGCGTGAGACCCAGGGAGAGGCAGTGCAGGGATGCGCACTGGGGTGCTTGGCCTGTGGCCCGTGGCATCCCACAAAGAGGGGAAGACCCTGAAGGCAGGTGGCTTGACATTTACTTAACTTGGAAACACTGATGGGCTTCACAAACAAGAACAAATGCAGGACGCTCCCCCCTCCCCCGCCGGAGCTAAAGACACAGCCTTTCCCTCTAGGAATATGCTCTTCTCCAGTTGTGAAATATCTGTAGGAAGAGAAGCCCCCTACATGCCGTAGTACATGAGTGTTACAAAATCACTTCATCTGAAACTTGACCTTGGGTCTGCCATGCAAGTGTGTGGCAATGTACAAAATTTCTGTGTGTGCAAAATGAGATAGTTGCTAAGCCAGTAAGCCCCTCAAATAAAAATGCCATTTTCACTACTGCATGGTGATAGAGGCCAGAAGAGTGGGCACCTTCGTGGGTGGGCTACACACAGAGAAGGGAACCAGGGAGACTTTCTGGAGAGTTGGGAAGGTCCTAAACCTTGGTCAGGGTGGTGGCCGCATGTGTGTGTGTGTGTGTGTGTGTGTGTGTGTGTACACGTGAGACAGGAGGATTGTCTCGGCCAGAGGTTCAAGACCAGTCTGAGTGATATAGTAAAACGCTATCTCAAAACAAAACAAAACAAAACAAAACAAAACAAAAGAAACAAAAGTCATCAAGGAGTTATTGAGATTTGTGGTTTTTATTTATGTAAGTTATGCCTCCATAAAAAAGGAAACTAACAATTTTAATGCAGTTTTCATTGCTTCAATAAGCTAGTAGTTCAGGGAGGTTGCTTTCATTTCCAAAAGCTCACATGTGAAACTTACATATATTTCAAGCATCTCTGGCCCCTCTCCTAGAATCCCCTTTTGCGCCCAAGATCTTACCTCATAAAACACGACCGACTGCCTTTACAGGGTCAAAGATGATTTTTCTCCATCTGTCATTCTTGTCCGTGGCAAATGTGGACATGTCATTCGGAATGTAGCATGGAAGCCCTGATGAAATTGGAAAAGCATGTGGAGATAAAAATCACTCTGGGATGCATCCAGACACTTCCTGCCACTCACCAGATGTCCCAGAGCTGGAGGCCACCCTCCCTAGGGAAGTGATTCAGCCAGCCTCAGCCAGATGTGTAGGAAGCCGCGTCGGACCCACATGCTAACAGTGTCCCGATTGTGTGCAGCACTTGCCTTCAGTCAGGAGTGAGAGATGCGGGCGGGAGTGCATGCCAGGACTCTTTCAAGCATGGCCCACCAGTCAGCCCGCAGTGCAATGCATTGATGCGTCCAGTCAGCAGATGTGTGTCACCAAGACACAGGCTGGGGCTGGTTAACTGGTCACAGCACTCGGTGACCTAATGCGCACACTCAGCCCTTCCTGGGAACCTTGAGCCACCGAGAGATGCACGTCAGCTTGATTCCAAGGCTGCCTGGAACACATCTACATTGAGCACATGGAGGGGCAGAAAATCCCTTTCCCGTACCCAACATTGTGTCAGAGACTTCCGGGTGAGCTGTGGAGGGGCACCTGGTGACCCTGGGTGCAATTGCATGTTGGGCTACTGTGGGAAAACTGACCAGGGACTGGCTTCACTGTCCTGGTATGGCTTTTCACGGACACTGGATGCCTGCAGGGATGTCCCCTCCACCTCGGCAAATCTTCAAGGTTCCTGCTGGTGTCCCCCACCCCATTCCTCAGTACTAGGGACTGAACCCTGAGTGTTTTTGCACTGAGCTCCATTCCCAGCCTTTTTTTTACTTTTTATTTTTATTTTGAGACAGAGTCTCATTAAGTCACTAAGTTGTCCAGGCTGGGCTTGAACTTGTGTTCTTCCTGCCTCAGCCTCCCAGAGTGCTGGGATTATAGGCCTGTACCACCACACCTGGTTTGCCCCTCCCTTTGATAGAAAGCCCTGAATGCAGAATTTGTTCACGTGTTCTAAACTCACGGAGACAGACTTTGTAAGAGTCCTGTCTGCTCTGATTAAAGAGGAGTAAATGTGTGTACACCTACACCCACACCCACACCCTCACACACTTCTATGTGTTTGAGAAGCAGGGAATGACATAGTGTCATTTAGAGAGAGACAGACAGACATGGAGGCAGGACAGAGACACCCTGGCAGCTTATGTGTCCTTACAACCCCATTGGTTGCCCAATAGTAGACGACACTGTGCTAAGACCAAAGTCGTGGCCTGCTGTTTTTCTAGGGGTTCAGATGGGCAGATGTGGAGATATTTCTTAGCACCTATTGCTCATAAACCTGGCCAGGGGTCTGCCTGCTCCCCAGTGCTCTGGTGGGTGGCAGACCCCCACCCCTGGTGGGATTCCCTGAGCTGCATTCACCTCATCCACAGGTAAAGCTGTCATTTTGGGCAAAGGCACGCACCTGTTCTCTTTCCACCCAGACGCCAAGAAAGCCAAAACGACTTCATTCACCACTTAAGCTCATCAGAAACGACTGCTTTCCTGTCCACACAAAGATCTTCCTTTATATAATCACGGCTCTGGTTGCTTAAAAGCCGATCCTCAGAATGGCAAGCTCTGAGAAATTGCATCATCTGCGACACGTCACCCAGTCAATAAACACCAAACACTACCAAGCAGCCACCAAAAAGTTGGCCGAACCTCCTCGTGTTTGTGGAGCGGATTCCACCCCCCCTGCGGAAAAGATTCTCAGGGAAAGCAGCGGTCATGATAATACATACCTGTGGCTCATCACCAGTCATTTGCTTGGCTTTAGAATTTGTTTTTGTGCTTACGCTGGAAGATGAGTCTGCCTAAGGCTGTGGGAATTCACAGCACTTTAGATAAACTAAATGATCTTCCCCATACAGACCTGACTCAGGCGGAACGGGATGGGCCTTAGTCTCCCACTCTGCCGCCTGCTGCTCTGGGTGTTTCTGCTTATTTGGTGGAACCGGGCCTTGCACACTCAGTTCAAAGGCCAGACCTAGAGGCAGGACACTGCCCTAAACTAGGCTTCCCTGATGACCCAGGGACAACAGACCGAATAAAATCTTGGAAGATTTACAAGTAGTCTACAAAGGGATAATTTTATAGCAAGCTTTCCTTATGCCCCCCATGTCTACCCATGAATTCCTATCTCCAGTGAGGCTTCTTCACAGACTCCCCCAAATCCCTTTTCCCCTTTGTCATCATCCCAGGACCTCTTTCTGTTTTGTTAATACCTACAGGCTCTTCTTACTTTTTGTGCGTGATGGTTAAAGTTTATGTGCCAGTGTGGCTAGGCTATGTGCCCATTTATTTGGTCAGAAACTAGGCTAGAGATGGCTATGCAGGTACTGGATAAGGTACTGATGTGATTTACATCATAATATGTTGACTTGAGATCACCCTGGATAATCTGAGTACCCTCATTTCATCAGTCAAAGGCTGTGAGAGCAAAGTCTGAGATTTCCCAGGGACAAAGTACTTCTGCTTCAAGCCTGTAACAGAAATCCTACTGGAGTTGCAAGCCGGATAGCCTGTCCTACAGAGTTCAGACTTGCCAGCCCCACAACTGTGTGGCCAACGTCCTTCAAAGAATACCTCCCCCGGCTTGTTGGCTCTGTTTCTCCCCTGACCTGCAGCATAGTTCCAATTCTGTTTCTTTAGCTTGTCTAGTTCCTTCATCTCCCAGTACTACCAGATCTGCATCTGTTCTCTGCCTATCCCTATACTCAGCCCCCCTTCCCGCTTTCTGCATGCATATGCATCTGAAGAGCTCAGGGTTAGGGTTAGGGGAGGAGACCGTGGTTTCCTTCAGCTCTGCCTCACCCCAGGCTGAGCCACGAGTGGCTTCTTGGAGATCCGCCTCTCTGTGGACGATGCATAGAGGAAGGGCCTGGCCCACGGTTCAGGGAGCAGATGGAGATGCCCAGGCCCTGGAAGCATGGGCCCTGCAGGACATGGGAAGGGGCAGTGCCCAGGTCCTAGACCCCGCAGGGGAAAGACCTGGCATCAAGAAGGTCCAGTTCTCTTCTCAGGGGTGACCTGAGCATCTCTGGCTGCCACTGAGTGATCAGACCTTGAGGGATGTCTCACTGTCCTGCTGCCTGCCCCTGTCCTCCAAAGTTGCTGCCTTTCTCAGACAACTGGCTCCCCAAAGAGCTTCCTATTTGACAGTCTGGATTTGGGGGGATGTTGAAAGAGCCAAATGGGGAATCTTTCAGATGTGTTTCTGGATATTTCTACTTATTTGGTGGAAACTATTTAAACGGTTTATTGTCTTCAGGGGAAGGCCTGGACAATATAAGTATGAGTTAGAAATTTCTGGGGAGAGTCAGTATCTGAGAATGAAGGTGAGCATTCCAGGGCAGGGGGCTCCATCTGTTGTGTTTCTCCACCACTTCTGGTAACACCCAGTGCTGTACAGAACACTAATAAATCTTCATCAAATGAATGAGGTGAATCAATTTATTAAAAAGACCTTCCTATTTCCAGAAGCCCTGGGATATAATTTTCTTAAAAACAATGAAGGAGAAGGAAAAGAAGAAAAAGAAGAGAAGGAGGAGGAGGAGGAGGAAGAAGAGCAGGAAGAGGTGGAGGAAGATGATGGAGGAGAAGAAGACTCCCGGGCCCCCACAAATCCCTTGAGCATTAACTTGACTTTATGAGGAAATGGTAAAGCAAGGCAGTTTGGTTTGATTTGTCTTTTGTACACATTTCTTATACTGTAGTCCTATGCCAAACACTGGGCCTGAACCCTGGGACTTCAGTGGGTGAAAAGATGTGGCCTCCCTTGAGGAGCCCATCCAATGGCAGCCGGATGAGCCCTGACAACTGCTACACAAGTGATGTGCCTTCTTAGTCCTGGAGGGGGCTCTGGGAGCCAGAGAGGGAGTGACTAACTTCCCGCTGCCTGGGGGCCTTGGGGAAGGCTGGGACTTGAAGCTTTAACAGGAGTTCACATGCCTGGCAAGGGGCAGGGAGAGGGAAGGCATCCAAATTCTACCTTGGACCATGGTTCCATCAGATTACACACTTACCAGAGCTGCTGACAAGGAGCCAGATGGACAAACATAAGTTGGCTCTTCCTGCCTTCTCTCTCCTCCTGAGAGATGCTAATGAACAGCAGTGGCCAACAGGCAGGTGAGAGGAGGAGGAGACTGCACACCAGGCCAGCTGGATAGCCACCCTCCTCCGCGTCATGTGGCCTTGGCCACACTGAAGTCACTAGTGTGGAATGAGTCTGATAACCACATGGCTTCTCTGTCAGCCTGGCCCTTGGAGGAAGAGGTCCCACCTGTGATATCCCCTCAGCTCACAGCCTCACAGAGAGCCAGCCACTGAGGGCTGCTCCATCAGGAAGGCTTGATGACATGCTAGACAGGGATTTTGAAGACAAAGAGTGACTGCTCTTAAGAGAGTGGGCGCTGCTAAAAACCTGTTGCCCGTTAATTGCTGTGGGGTGGAATATGCCAAGGTATCTTAATTCAAATCTTACCTCACCGTCTTAGGGACCTTTTGTTGCTGTAAGGATGGTCCTCAGTTCCAAGAAGAAAATTAAAGGCTGCTCCTGAGATGAGCACAGTCATTTGGATGAAAGAAAACACATGGTTGCATTTAGAGATCAGATCTCAACAAGACAGGGCACCACCTCCTGCCCAGAGAGGAACGGGCCACAGGATGCAAACCTGGAATGTGTGTGAGAATACTCTGCCCTTATTATCGCCCCTCTAGCAGGGGATCTTGACACACATTTCTGGCACTAATTAGTTCTTGCATCGAATTGCCAGGAATGCACATTTTGCGTGCCCATTTTCCTGATGGGAGGACTGGCAAGGAGGAGCTAGATGGGCAGAAAAGATGTTTTTAAAGGCAAATGACGCCATGTCTGCTTAAGTGTGTCTGCCTGGGGAGCGCTGTGGCTTATTACTTTTGCCTGGGGTGCTGTTTGCTGCCAAGCTCAGAGTCTCTGCCCTCCAGGGTTTGATTCCAAAAGCTGCCCCTGAACTTGGGAAAAAAAAAATGGCAAAGCCTCACGTGCAGCAAAGTGCTTGTCGGATCACTGCTTCTGCAAAGTAGCACAGCCATTAGGGGCATGACCCTGGCACCAGCCTTCCTGGGCTTGTCCTCTGGCTCTGGCACCTACTTACCAGCTCTGTGAACTTGGTGAGTTTCTCGAATAAGATATTGTGCATGCCTCAGTTTCTTTGGCTGTAACTGTACTCGATAATAATAATGATTTTCTCATAGGTTCGCTGTGAGGATTAGTGTGTATTGGTAAAGGGCTTGAAACAACACCCGATCCACAGGAAGATTTAAGCATTTGGTTGATCCATATGAAATTATCAACATCTGTCTTCATTTTGACTTACAAAAGCATCAATTCCACACAGCTTCATGCAATATTTGTTTAATAATAAAGAAAAGGGATTTATTTATCATTTATATAATTATATTTATAATATTTTCATAATAGTAGTATTATTGTCACTTAACTTATGACTTTGTTACTATGATATGGTTTGTAATATTTTTTATGTATTAACCCATTCAAATATACTTTGAAAGCAATTATGCAAATTCCCTTAAACTTGTATGTCTCAGGGTGGTTTTGAGTGTCGTGTACCTGAATCAGTCACTAAGGCCTGCAGCTGAGAAAGGGAGCAAGGACCCCATATCCTAGGGTCAGGGAAGTGTGGCCTGGGCCTTCTGGGGAAACCACTTTTTCAGAATGTACGGGTGTCACCTTACCAGCACCAGGCCCTCAACCCTGGCTTGTAGGAAGGCCCAGCAGAGAACAGAGCTGGCTTGTCTGGTAGAGGAGGGAAACCTCAGGGGAGGACTAATTTGTTAAGTCAGCAGGATGTGGGTTTTACATGCTGCTCTTGCCACCTCTAAGACACAGTGAACTCCCAGCCGGACACAGCAGAGCCCAGGGAGTGGGGGAGGGGCAGGGTGAGCTGGGGGTGTGGGCTTGTGAGCTGAGCTGGGCAGGAAGATTCAGGCCAAAGTCCACAGGGACCATCACAGCTTTTAGAGATGCACAGGAAGGACTGGTCCTTGAAGGGCCTGTAGAAGGTGCCACCTATTGTCATCCAGTCCACGCAGAGTGTGTTGATGCTGGGGAGGAATGTCTCTTTGCTGGGCTGTGTGGGATGACAGTTATCTTTTGCTTCTCCCCCAGGCCCCAACACTGGCTCTTTCTGGAAAGGTGAGGGAGAGGCTGGGGCACTGGGTGAGATCTCCAGAATGCAAGCGGACAAAGCCACAGAGGGGCCTCGCCTTCCCTGGGGAGGAGAAAGCGTTCTGAGCTCTTCTTTCCTTTGGGTGTCTGTTGTGCTTCTAAGCTCTTGCATCACATCAACTCACTTGACCGTTGTACAAAAAGACACAATCAAAGAATGACAACTGAAATGAACAGACACTTCTCAGAAGTGTACATGGCCAGTAAATCCATGAAAAAATATTCCACATCACTGGCCATTTGAGAAATGCAAATTAAAACAACACTGAAATTCCATCTTACTGCAGAAAGAATGGTTACCATCAAGAAATCAAGTAATAACAAATGGTGGCGGGGCTTTGGAGGAAAAAGGAACCTTTCTCCGTTGTTGGTCGGAGTGTAAACTGGTACAACCACTATGGAAATCAGTATGGAGATTCCCCAAAACACTAAAACTAGAAATTCCATTTGACCCAGGTATTCCCCTTCTAGGTATCTTCCTGAAACAATTAGTCATCATATTACAGTGATCGATGCACACCCATGTTTATAGCAGCACAACTCATAATAGCTAAATCTTGGAAATGGCCCATATGTCCATCAACAGATGAATGGCTAAAGAAAATGTGGTCTTTATATACAATGGGGTATGCCTCTGCCATAAAGAAGAATAAACTTGAGGCATTTGTAGGAAAATGGATATATATTTTCCATTCCATTATGGCTCTTTGAGACCATAGCATTAAGTGAAATAAGTCAAACACACAAACTTAAATATTACATAGTTTCTCCCACATGAGAAACCCAAAATATAAATAAAAAGCAAAATAAAAGATAGATAATAGGAAGTAGAGAGATTTTTTTCAAATGGGAAGGGGAACAAGAGACGGAGGGGGTAGGAAGGAAGGAGGAAAGGGGGAAGAAGAAAGAATGAAAGGAAAAATGAAAAGAGCTTTTGCTGGAGGGAAGGGGGTCAAGAAATGGAAGGAATAGGGAGGGGTGGGGTGTAAGGGCAATAAAAAGAATTAAGATGTGTGACGTACATGTAGCAACTCTCCAGGATAAATGTGATCGTTATGTTCTGCAAACATGTTCTAATAAAAGATGATTTTCCTTTTATAGATAGAGAAGCCAGGGCATAGAGGCTAAGTAACTCACAGCTCCAGCTAGTTAGTGGCAGAGCTGGGATTTCAGTGCAGGCAGTCAGCTCCAGGATCTCTAGTTTTTCACTGGACAAGTCTTTTTTTTTTTTTTTTGGTGGGTACTGGGGGTCGAACTCAGGACCTCGCGCGCCAGCAGGCACCCATACCGCTGAGCAATATCACTGGCCCTTTTTTCGTATGTGGGTACTGGGAGTCGAACTCAGGACCTCGTGCTTGCCAGGCAGGTGCTTATGCCGCTGAGCTATCTCACTGGCCCCAGACAGGTCTTAATGTAAAGAATTGAAACAATACTATTCAAAGCAACAATGAAAACAGCAACAAAAATGAGCAAATACGGCTGGGTGTAATGGTGCGTGCCTGTAATCCAGCTCTCTGAGAGGCTGAGGCAGGAGGATCACAAGTTTGGGCCCAGTGTGGGCAATTTAATGAGATCCTGTCGAAAAATAAAAAATAAAAAGGGGCTAGAGATGTAGCCTAGTACGAAGGCCTTGGGTTCAAGCCCCAGTACTACCAAAAACAAAAACCAAGAAAACAAAAAATAGCCAAGAACTTCTTGAGTCAACATGAAATATCCTCAAGGGTGCTACAAGCTAACTGGAAAGGAGGGTTTGGCAGAACATAGCTAATGCAGGAGTCAAATAAATAAAATGATTCCTTGTTTATCCACCCAGTGAGTTGAGAATCCTTGTAAATTACTCTCTCAAAAACTTCTTGTTTTTGCCTACAAGCCTGTGAAGTAGGCGCTGTTATTATTTTCCTCTCACAGAGAAAGAAACTGAGTTTTGCACAGGTTAAATAATGTGCCTAAGTTAGTTCTTTTGACTTTAGAACCTGAAGGCAACGTGGATTTCACCATTCCAGGGTCTAGTTGTACAAGGGAGAAAGCAGAGTGTAGAGAGCTATGACATAAAGGAGAAAGGTGGGAAGACTCATGAGACAGATATGACTTTGTGACATTCAGAATGGGTGAAGGAAAGAGGGACCCAAATTTATAACTCCTCAAAATAATGAGAAAGGACAGGACTAAGGACATTACTAACACATTGTAGAGCAATGCTGGAGATGGATGCCTTTTCGAGCCCGTTGACCTACCAGATGCAAGTGAGGGGAGTGCCATGTTGTTAGTTAACCTAGCCTACACTTTGTGGTAACCATGGTGATGAGGTGGCACTGGTTCCATTTTGTAGATGAAAACTCAAGGCTCAGAGGCATTAAGTGACTAGATCTTTCTTGAACTTTCTAAAACAAACACTCAGCTAGCTGACTTTTCTAACGCATGCATCTAAAATCATACATTTCTATCTTCAGCTGCATCCCACATATTTTGATGTCATATATTCATTATCATTTATTTTATTTATTTATTTTTTTTGTGGGTACCGGGGGTCGACCTCAGGACCTCGCGTGCCAGCAGGAGCCCGTGCCGCTGAGCGATATCACCGGCCCTTTTCTCGTATGTGTGTTCCGGGAGTTGAACTCGGGCCCTCGCGCTTGCAAGGCAGGCACTTATGCCGCTGAGCCATCTCACCAGCCCTCATTATCATTTAATTTAGAATATTTTACAATTTCCATTATGATTCTTCTTTGATCTATAGGTCATTTAGAAGTATATCACTTAACATTCAGATATTGGGATTTTCTTATGTTTCTGTTATTGTATAGCTTATTTTTATTGTGCCCTACATATATTTCCTATATAATTTCAAATCTCTGAAAATTTGCTGAGACTTAATGTTGACACAGCACATTTTAGTAAAGCGTCCCGTGGGCACCTCAAAAGAATGTGCTTTCTGCAATAATTAGGTAAAGTGTGAGTGATCAGAGCTCGTGTGTTTAGACATTCCCACCTTGCTGCTTACTTTTGGTCCACTTTCTCCATCAGTTATTACTTCAAGAAGCATGTTAATAATCTCTTACCAGGAGGCAAAGCTAGGCTTTAGTCCTGGCCATGCTGACCTAGTTCCACATATCTCTCTGATTCCTAGAGTCACGGTCCTTAGGGGGCTCTCAGTGAGCTCCTGGTGTTTACCACGGCTCCTAGGCTGCGGCAGTCCCTGAGTGCTCCTTCTGCCTGGCCCTAGGAGACTGCCGTAAGCTCTGCCCAGCTCCCGAGCAGCTGCTTCACGGCCTCCTGCCACCCTCCACCTGACAAATGCCCCTGGGGCCCAGTGGGACCCCCTGGTTTCACCTCCTGTTCCTTCCTCTCCAGGATCTTGGCCTCTCAGATCCGCTGCCTGTACAACTCTTGTCTGACCCCAAACAGATTTTATTTTCCTTAGTGTCTATTTATTCTGTTTTTCTAGTTGATGTTGAAATCAGTTGGCAACAAGCTAGCCTCCCCTTGCTGGAAGTGGAAATCTTTTTTAAAGAAAATTTTAAAATGCTCTTAATAATATAAGTATGGGAATTTAAAATTCACAGAATTAAGAGGAAGTTCGCAGAGGTGGAAAGCCTTTTGTACGTGGGTCAGCTGAGAGACTCAGCCATGTCCCTGGTTCCCTGATAATGACTTTAGCGAGATGCCCATTTTGTGTCCCTCCTCCCTAATTATTACACAACTACAGTAATGAAGAAAAAGCAGTGAATAACCCATAATGTCATTCTTCCAAATAGATAATACCCTTTTTTATTTTCTAGTGTGTACTGTTACATGTCCTTGGTGCTGAAGTGCTACCTATCGTATCATAATCTATATATCTTTTTCTCTCAACATTATGTCATAAAAATCTGGCTATGCCACCCCAGGGTTTAATAGCTGTGCCGCACAGCCTGAGCTGCCCTGCATACTTGTTTCAAAACTTACAATTCTTATGGGACTCACTGGTGAATCTGCTTATTTGACAGTCGTTATTTTTTAAAATTGGGTTTTAGAAATGGCTGTTTTAAAAAATCTATGCTGTTTTATTTCTCAAGGCTTTTTCTTTATTACACAGTTAAATCTGTCAGTTTTCTCCCTTGTGATTCCTTCTATTGCAGAGAAACCAAGTCATAGCTGACTCCGTGCGTTTGCTGAGGATATATTTTAGAGGACCCACTGAACAAGGCAGACTACGAGGACTGCTGTAGCCCACCAAGGATGTGGAAGGAGACAGGACAGGAAGGACACAAGGATGCAGTCGCGCTCTTGCCCTCAGACTCTTCCCTGTCCAGGGAGTGACAAATGAATACTGCTGCCCACGAATACCTGTGCTTATCTAACTTTGGTGAGGGGTTAACAGGTGCATCAGGAAAGGACCTGGGGAAGGGCACAGGGGTACACACCTGTAATTCCAGAACTTTGGGAGGCCAAGGCAGGAAGATTGCAAGTTTGAGCCCAGGCAGGGCAACTTAGTGATGAGTGAGACCCTGATTCAAAATAAAAAATAAAAAATAAAAACTGAAAAAGAGTTGGGGATGTAGTTCAGTGTGAAAGCTCTGGGAAAAACCATGGAAAAAATCTTTATGGGGAAACAAAATACAACCTGCCTTCCCTTGGTATTCGTGGGGCATCGGGGTACTGGATCCTTGATCCTCATGGCTACAAAAATCCTCAGGTGCCTGAATTCCTTATATGAAATGGTGCTGTATTTGTACATAACCTATTCATATCCTCCTATATACTTTAAATCATTTGTAGGTGACTTATAATACTTAATATAATGTCAATGCTATGAAAATAGTTATATTATTTAGAGTATAACGACAAGAAAGAAGTCTGTACGTGTTTAGTATGGCTGTAATTAAAAATATTTTCTATCTACAGTTGGCTGACTCTGCAGGTGAGCAACCTGCAGACACAGAGGGCCAGCGGAAAGTGTTCTCCTTCCGCATAGCTCCTTCAAACTCAGAGGAATCAGGAGTGACTTTGCTGAGCAGTTGAGTGGATAGGAATTTGCAGCAGAAAAGATGATTCTAGGGAGAAGGGAAAAGCGTGTGGTGAGATGGAAGCGCATGAGTGCATTAAGCGATCAGGAGAGAGCAGGTGAGGCAGTCAGGGTGTGGGGTGGGGAAGAGGCACGACATCCAGACTAATCCAACAGGTGAAGAGGGTATGGAAAATGTTCCGTCGTGCAGCGAACTTCCTGTACCCTTTCCAGACCACCCACTCCCCTCTCCGGGATAACCATTCCTATTCTCTCCTTTCTTTTGCAATTTGGACTCAGTAAAAATAAATCTTTATTGCTTAAATTGGCACAGAGAACCGTGAACATTTTCATCAGCCTGCTAATGAGAACATCTGAATAACTCTTTATTAAGAGAACTGAAATGAAACATTAACATAGATTAGTGCGCCTGAATTGCACTTGGCTGATTCGTGGATTGGATATCAGCATTCCACCCTTATGCTGGATGGTGTGGATCCTGTAAAAATCATTTCACTACTACTGATCACCATTGTGAACTCCAAGTTAGAGTTATGAAAACAGAGTTTCACTCACTTATTTGCTTTTTATGGGGCAAATTTTAAAAAGTGACATTACAGTTTTCACCCTAAAGGTGAGCTTTCACCTTAATTTTTGCTTCCTTTCCACCGGAACTGTATTCTGTGCATCTCCATTCTCCCTTCCGGTGTCCATGCAGACATCACCAGTTGATCATGAGGACTTTCCAGCTGAGCCACAGTGTGGTCTCAGAGCATTGCACCCTGATGCCCAGGCATTGCCATCCATGGACTGTACATATTTGTGAGATGAAACCTGTTCACCACCCTGGTTTCATCTCTGTATTCTTATTTTTCCCGACATTGGAAACCTTATGCTTTAAACACAAACCTCTCACTCTGTGATGTTCATACGTTTCTTCCCAGTGGCTGGCACAGTCACTCATTTCCTTCCTCCACCTTCAGCAACAGAGGACTCTCCTGACATCCACGTAACAGAGAACCATGGCAAAATATCCAGGTTGGGAATTCTCATTCTAGCAATGAATCACCTGTCTGGCAGTCTTTTCCAAATCCAAGGAGAAAAATTCTAAGACAGAACTTGGAGAAACCACCTCCCTCAGCAAAATATTTCTAGCTGTGAGGTTCCCTGAATTTTTTTAAAGTGTAAATGATGGTAAAGGTATGGCCTTGAAGTGGCCCCAATCCTCTGGCACTGAAAGCCTTCCTCTCTAAAGCTTCTGTCTGAGCTCACATCAGACTATTTATATTATAAAAATAGTGCATGCTTGTTTATTATAAAAACAGCCACAAAATACAGAGTGTGGAAGTCCCCACTCTCCTTTCCAACTCCCTAAAGGTAATTACCGTTAAAAATTTCTTAAGACAGTCTTCTATATACACGTAAACATATGCGTCTCTTTCTCACGTAATGAGAACCTTTTTAAAAACGAGAATGAGACCATACCACACATATATACCATACATATTATTCTGTAATTTGCTTAATGTCCTTTATATGGTTGATATACATGTATATAGATATATTTTTCCATTGCAGTGCTTACAGTTCTTTTCTCTATAGTTTTTCATAAGCAGATGTACCATAACTACTGATCTTTCTACAATTACTGGACTTTTAAACACAATTTCAAATAGTGCTACAAGCACCAGACTTATAAACTTGGTGGATTTACTTGTGTACTTATATGATTGTTTTTATAGGAGAGATAACCAGAAACAAAATTTCTGGATCTAAGGTTGTATGTTAGAAGATTTTATGAGACTATGCCTTGCACTTTTACTAACACTGGATATTATCAGTCTTTTAGTTTTTGGCAAGATATAATCTTTTTAAAATTCTTGCATTTTCCTGATCACAAGTGAGATAAAATATTTCCCTACATTTGTATTTGTATTTCTTCTCTAAATTCTTGTTTAGTTTATAGTCCTTGCCCATTTTTCTGTGAAGTTGGCATTGTGTTGATTTGAATGTGTATGAATATTTTTGGTCCAGTGGTTTTCACATTGGAATCACCCAGGGAACTCTTAAATAACAGGCCCCAAACTGGGGAGTATTTTGGTTCTAATGGACTGCGATGAGGTCCAGGGCTTTAGTTTCCCAAGTGAGTGTGGTACACAGTCAAGGTTGAAACTCACTGGTCTGGGTGGCTAGATAGGAGTGAGCAAGTCAGTTAGGATGGAGGGCAAGGTCATAGGAAATAAGATGTCAAGGAGCTAAGAGGACAGAGTGTTGAAAGAGTTGGGTACATAGTTGTCTTAGCTCAGGCTGCCATAACAAAACACCATAGATCACGTGGCTGAACAAACAGAAGTTTATTTTCTCACAGTTTTGGAGGCTGAGAAATCCAAGACCAAGGTCTGATAGGGTTTGGTCTCTGGTAAGTGCTCTCTTCCCAGCCTTCTCACTGCGCTCTCAGAAGGCAGAGGCTGAGAGCTCTGGTCTCTTTTCTTTTCCTTGTAAGGACTCTAATCCCATTTGGGGGCCCCATCTAACTTAATTGCCTCCCAAAGGATCCACCTCCAAACACCATCACACTGGGGGTTAGGACTTCAATATATGAATTCAGGGAAACAGAAGCATTTAGTCCACAACTAAATGGAGCAATATCTACTATTTCATTCCTAATGTTGCTATTTTACATTTATAGTACTATTTTTTTTTTAATCTTGGTGAGACCAGTTAAGTTTTGCTATGTTAATCTTTCTGGTCTTTGCACAAAGCTTGGTCTGTTCTACTTTATTCTCACCTCTTGCTCTATGTATTTGCTCTACTTGCATTTGCTTCTCTTTCCAATTATATCAAAGTCACAGGTTCAGAGGGCAGCCAGTTTGTAGCATTTCATCCTTTAGTTAAGAGAGCATAAAGTCACATCTGGTCATTGGAGATTAGTAGATAAAATCCTTTTATACTGTTTTATTCTTGGGCAACTTCAATGGAGCTATATAGTATCTAAGTTTTTGCAGAAATTTTTTAGGGCAGAGTCAGAGTTAGAAATAGATGTCCATGCCTTGGGAGCACAGGAAATCCTCAAAGCTGATGAGTGTTTTCCTAATTTGATTCAAATGCCCCAGGGTGAAGACAAAATTAGAGCAGTAAAAAATAAAAGGAAGAAGCAATATAGGGAGATGGGACAGATGGAGCATAGGATGTCAGAGGATGGTCCTGGCCCAGCCCTGCCACCAACTTGCCAAGGGGACCTGGACCAGCATTGCCCTGCCCAGGATAGACTTTATCCATAGAAGGGGCTGCAGGGACCTCTGAGTTCTCTTCCCGCTGTACATGCCTTCAACCAGGAGAACACCAAGCCCAAACTCTGCCTTTGGAATTTACTTGTCCATGGGTACAGTGAAGTTCCTATGGGTATGTTCTCCCCAGTTTATAGCTCTTTCTTTTGCTATTAAATCCTTTAGTCAGGAGAAAAGAATTGGGATGATTGGTTCTAATGTGTGTAGCTTCCACATCTCTGCATCCACTCGAGGTTCTAGAAATACCATATTTGCCACACAGTAACTACTTAGTTGAAGGGAATTTTATCCTAAAATGATGTTTAAAGCAGAGAGTAATGACTTTTAAATATAAATATTGAAACACAACATTGACACATCACATGTGCTTTTAGAAGATTTAAAGGAAAGAAGGGTTTCGTGGTACCAAAATTTATTCCTTAATTTCTTGCCAGCCTTTTTCTTGTAATGGTTAATTGATCGTGTCAACTTGATAAGTTTAAAAGAAGTTTAACTGAAACAGCTCAGTAATTCCACACCCTGCGGTGTGGACCCATCTTAGGGCAGCTAGCTGACTGGATGGTATAAAGGGGAAATGAAGGATGGATTTGCTTCTGTTCTTCAGAGGAGCTCCAGTCTTTGCCTTCAGTATGGACATCATCTCCTGGCTTCTGGCACACTCTTCAGCCTTCTGGCGTAGACCCATCGGCCTCCTGATATGGACTTGCACGGGGCACGGCAGTGAACTCCAGACATTGGACTCACTCCTTTCGTCTCCAGGGTGCAAACACCCTCTGCACGCTTCCCCATCTGACTCTGCGTGTGGCCATCATAAGCCGACCTTGTAATTTCTTTTTTTTTTTCTTCTTTTAATTTCTTATACATTTGTATATCTTGTGTTATATCTGTTTCTCTAGTAAAACACTGACTGATACACTTTCCTTCTTTTTACAAATACATAAACATCTTCCATGTGGCAGTAGGATGGCCAACTGCTTTAGTCTTAGTTAGCCCTGGACTTTTCAAGCTTTAGTGGGCAAAGTCCTGGTCCTGTGAACCCCTTAGTTCTCAGGAGATAAAGACAGTTGGCTGGATTTTGTACAAGGTATCGAGTATACAGTGGCAAATGGACAAAAATCAAACAATTACAATAGCACATATACCTCAGTCAGATGAAATTTACATTTAATTTATGTTTGGATATTTAGCAAAATTGGACTTAAAATTAAGATCTTTAATATTTATTTATTTAATTTTTATTTTAAAGAGAAAAAATAGAACAAAATTTCAAAACAAGATAATAGGAGGGTAACAATGGTTAATACATTTTGTATTGTTATCTTTAAATTAGTTACTCAGAGTACAAGATATCAGCATTCAGTTGTTCAAACAATATTAGCACAAACCTTTCTTTTCAATGAATTAAGAGAAATTGGTAGTATATCTATCTTAACTATCTTTTATATATATATATTTTGAAGATCTTTAATATTTAAAGATAAAATTTACAATGAGTGAGTGAAATCATCCTTCAATACATCACGAAGATCTCCTGGATCTTATTTCAAATACAAGCTCCCAGATTACCCAAAGATTGTTCTATTATATGTTAATATGATAAAACTAAAACATTGAGAATTATGAAGCATCAACTAAAAAATCAGGGAGTTGCCTTGACACTCCGAAATGACTAGTTCTTATAAACTCAACATTTATTCAAGACTGTATTTAGGACATATAGTCAACTTTAAACAATTTGTTCACTTTTTCCCTCAGCAAATAGTTTAATAGCAATACACTGGAATTATCTGTACAAAGCGTTGCCTTACCAGGACCCTTTGAGTAAAGTACATGCTTTACACACTTGGTGGTTGACACATACGCAAAGGGTTCAGGGAATCACTTCATGCACATAGACCATCTCATTCAGCTTTCAGACCCTCCCATGAAAGAGAGCTGTTATTATTTTAAGTTTACAAGTGAGCAACCAAACTCAGGTAGATTAGACTGCTTATGCAAGATCACTCAGCTAATACCAATATGTATGCTCAAATAATATGATGGGTATTTAAATAAAAAATTTTAAAATGTATTACACATTGCCATGAATCTCCTTCAAAGTCCCCCCCCCTTTTGAACACACTTATCCCATTGTTCTTACCACTTTCAGAAGCAGTTCTGAGAGTCCTCTTTCATTAGAGTCTTTTGAGGTGTGACGTAAAATACAGTGAATGCTGCTTCTGAGTGCCATCCAACTGTGTGTCCTCATCTACCTTATTCACTGAATCTGACACCATGTGACTTCTGACTCTTTCCCAAAATGAAGATGACCGTGGAAGGTCAACATTTTGAATTAATTCGGGACATTGAGGCAGCTACAACAATGCAACTAAAGACATACATGAAAGATTCATGGCAATGTGTCTTTTACTATAAGAAATTTTTAAAATTTAAGCATTAACCATATGTTTTGATCACAACACATTAAGAGATGGGGTGAGATTTGAATGCTTTTCTGTGCTGCAGTAACATATTAACAGCAGAAAGCATGAGGGAGGGATGGAGTGAAAAAGGTGAGACTTTACTAAATCACGTCTCTGGCAGTGGGGCAGCCAGGAGAACTCTGCCTCTTCACTTCCGGTAAAGAAAAACTTCTGGATATTCAGCACAGTTGGGCTTAGCATTAAGACCTCTTTCATTAGTTTCACCCTGGTATATAAACAGTAATTTATTCTCAAATATTCCCAGGGTGGAATAGATATAGAACAGACACATACCAGGTCCCTCTCTACTGTTCAGACTATAGAGGACAAAAAAATTAAGAATCCCTAGTTTTTCCTGTAAGGACATTGCAAATTGTCAGTGAGACAAATACACAAACTGCTGCATTTAAGAGCAGAGTGCGGCCAGAAAGAGGGAAGAGTTGACTCCTACAAAACAATGGGGAGCCTCGGAGGTGAGCCAGGCCTGAGAAGGTGAAGAGTGGGGTGCAGGCATGGCCCCTGTGGGTAAAAGCAGGAGCCTGGGGGGCAGGTAAATGACAGTGATGTCATAGGACAGTGGCTTGTCCGTGTGGTCGGGAAGTCGGTGGAAGGCGGGCAGGCCACACCTTGGCTCTTCAGCACATCCGTGCCTAACGTGCCAGTTGGGGTTGTCACCACACACGCCTCTACTTATGCAATCTGCCTTCTCCCAGGAAGCTACCTGAGGGAACCATGAAATTATATACCTGGCAATTCGAGAATAAAGGTAAACAAAGGGCAGACACTGCCTGAGGTCACAGGGTGAGCTGGTAATAGCATCACAAATGCCTAAAGGGAAGTGTAGCCTGGCTGCAGCTGCAGCCGCCCACAGAGCAGGGTAGGTGCCGACTCGGGGTCCAGAACACCCCAGTGCACACGCTTTCCCTGCCATAGCAGCAGATCTGGGTGCACACGGATCCCTCCCTGCAGCTGGGCTCAAAGTCCAACATCACGGGCTGTGTCTCAGGGGCTTGAGGCCATTCACAGACCGCCACAGGCAGACTGGTTTCCTCCCAGGGATTATGAAATGGTTGCCAATTCAGTCTCCTCTTTTTGGAGTAAATTGGAGGGCATCCGTACAGATGTGAACTGAAATAACCATGCACCCAGGAGCGATGACAGTGTGCATGTATGCTAAGCACTGTGCACTTCATGTTACAGACAGAAACTAACACAAAAACCAGAGTTCAGTCATGGGGCCCAAGGTAAACTGTTAACAAGTCTAATTTTAGTACAATTGGAAACCAGATGCTGATAGCTTCTGTCTGCATTGGTAGTAAATGTACGTTTCATGAGTTTGTTCCCTACTGTGTCACCCGTGCTAAGTATTGGCTGAATGATGAAATAATTCTAGATAGTGAAAACTACCACACAGGTGCTAGGCCACGGCTGACCCCATAGCTGGTCAGAACTTCCAGGGTGGGTTGGAGCACCCTCTGTTATCTCTTTAAACTCCTACTTTAACCATGAACTGTGGTCTATGGCCTTTTCCATGAGAAAACTGGTGTTTTCAAGGCACCATCAATCATGTGTGTACAGAGACACGGATACACACACTCTCTCCCAGAGGTGTTTCAAAGGCTAGTGATGTTGGCATTTCACTGCTTTGTGGCTTGCGTCAGGAACTAGCCTGCTCAGCAGAGGATATCCTGGAGACCCCAGCTGTGCTCCAAGGCCTGATAATTCACTGTGGCAAAGGCTGCCACAGCCTCATAGCCGCGGTTCCTTGCTCCATGCTGGACATGCAGGATCAAGAGTCTAATTCAGGCCCCACAAAACCCTAATTCTCAAATTGGTCTCCCAATTTAAAAATAGACCAACCAGGCATGATGGTGCAAGCCTGTACTCCCAGCATTCAGGGAGGCTGAGGCAGGAGGATGGAAAATACAAGCCCAGCTTGTGCAACTTAGTAACTTAGTGAGACCCTGTCTTAAAAAAAAAAAAAAAAAAAAAGCCAGGGATGTAGCTCAGTATGAAGGCCCTGGGTTCATTCCCAGTAGTGAAAAAAAAAAAAAAAAAAAAAAAAAATTCTAACAAAGGCACATATACACACACCTACTTCTCATTAGATTTATTTTTCTTTCACATCATCCTGCAATTTGAATTAGTGCACACAGCACAGAATAATTAAAAACAAACCTGGGCCATGCTTGAAAGTCAGCCCCCTTGCTCTGAGTCATCAGCCCTCAGCTCAGCCCCCAGACCTCCCTCGGGTGCTGGTCCATCGGGTGGCTGGGCTGGAAGACAGGAGGGCGTGGGCCTGGCCAGAGCCTCTTCTCCCTCCACCACTGTCTTCCTTGAGCGTTCGTGTCTTCTATGAAAGGCAAGGCCTGTCAGGACATGAAGCAGCCACAGCAGGTCCTCCAGGCAAGACTTCCCATAGACGATTTGGCCAAATTCATAAATTAAGTTGAAAATTTGATCCAGCTTGCTGCCAAGTAGGGCTAATTAATTTCTGTAGAGACTGATGAACAGGAAGCACAGTATTCACATTATTTCATCAACAATTAATTCACTAAGCTCCAATTCATTAGTTTCCTGGCATTCGCCATCCCAAACAGTGTTGGGAAGGTGCTTGCAGAGGGAACCTGGCTATTTTAAGCCTCCTGGAGAAGCCCGTGGGCTGGGTGCCTCTCGCAGGTGACTTCACCCTCCCTGCGAGGACTCATTAGGGGTTGTTTTGCAGCCCCAGAGGGGAGGCCTGGGTGGTGCGCCTTTCCTCCCAGGCTGTTCGGGGGTTTGGGCCTCCCTGGCAAGGGGAAACCATGCTCTGCACCCCACTTTAATAGCTGCTTCACTAATGAGCTTCCTAAATGCCCCAGGGCCCTCCTGAGGACAGGAAGCTGGGAGGGATGGAGCTGCAGCTTGGCTGCCCCTCTGGTGTTCTCAGGTCCCCTCCAGTCCCAGGATGCCAGGTGCCAGGTGCCAGTTGCCAGGTCTGAGTTCTCATCAGCCGGCAGGAACTGCGTGGAATCATGAGCTGCGGTCACACAATATAACTGCTCCATAAGGACTGGAACCCTGTTGGTTTTGTTACAACTGTAGGATATGTGATGGAAAAATATGGTTATGTGTTTAAAGAAGTTTACTATAGTAAAAGACACAGTGTCATTAACATCCCTTAAAATCCTCCCCCTGGTTTGAACCCACTCATCCCGTTGTCCTTGCCACTTTCTACAACAGCTCTGGAGTCCTCTTGCCTGAGTGTCTTCAGTTGCACTTTTGTGGCTGCTTGATGTCCAGAATGGACTCAAAACCTTTACCTTTCATGGTTGTTTTGACTTTGGGGAAGAGCAAGAAGTTGCACAGTGCCAGATCCTGTGAATAAAGTGGACGAGGAGACACTGTCATGGTTTTTACAAGTCTGTCTTTCCTTTCAATGGCACTGGGCAGCATTCACTTCATTTTTGATCACACCTCATAAAGACACTCAGGAAAGAAGACTTCCAGGGCTGCTTCAGAAAGTAGCAAGAATGATGGGATAAGTGTGCTCAAAGCAAAGGGGAGTGTTTTGAGAGGAATTAATGGCAATGTGTCTTTTGCTGTAATATATTTTTATATTTAAACATTAACTGTATTTTTAGATCACTCCTTTATACTCAATTCCTAGCATAGATTCTGACAATAGGTAGTCAATAAATGTGAGAGACAGGAAGGTAGGGAAAGAGGGAAGGAAAAAAGGAAGAAAGGTGGAAGGAAAGAAAAGAAAGAAAGGTAATGACTGAAAACTTGAGTAAGAGCTACTCCCAGATAGGAGAAATAAAGTGGCAGTGGTAGTCAGTTCAGTTGTGTAAGTTGTACACTGCACATCTCTGAGGTGCCATCTACCCAGCAGGACATGCGGCTTGTTCACTGCACTGTGACTATGAGCATCCTCATTTAGGCTGCAAACAAACCACTGGAGCCCTGCAAGGACACCCTTTCCCAAGACTGGTGCAGGAAATTCTGGCCCGGGCTCTTGGCAGTGGCTGAGCATTCGACATTCTCTCTGTTCGTGAATCTCCTTTTCTGCGTGGGCATAGTGAACTATTGTGGATAAGGCAGGCCTTGGCCAGGCCAGGCAAGTCAGAGGCCCTGGCCAGCCTTGCTCGAAGCCGGGGCTTGCTGGGACCCTGCCTTGAAAGAAGACACCGCCCATGGACACCCTGATGTGCTCTTCTACCCAGGGGTGCTCCTCACATACCCCCCAGTTCCCCTGGGTGCGGCCAGAAACAGGACTTCATGGGGATGCCAGTATCTGAAATATTTTGCAAAGACTGTTGGGTCCTGTGCTCAGCCACAACTGTGACAGGAAGAGGAACTTAGGAAAGGTGCCAGGCTCAGCTCTGAGGGTGACCTGGCCCTTCCATCTGACCCTGAATGAATTTAGGAAGAGCAGTGAAAATGGGTGAGTCTGGAAGCTAAGTCAGGCTACCAAGCAAATACCTCAAGATTTCAAGGAATGTCTGTTAGAATGAGAGCAAATGGCTCCAAATGAAAGGAAGGAAGGCAGGCACCCTGTGGGACCTGGAACTCAACTTCTCCAGGAAGCAACATGGCTCCTGGGAGGAGCTGGGCAGATCCCAGATACCCACACTCCTTCTGGTTCAGGAGGGAAGACCAGCGGCTGGAACCTGGGGTTTGAAAGCACCATGAAGCTGGAGAGGGGAGGCAAAGAGGCACCTCCTGGACAACAGATGTCCCCTCCAGCAGCCCTGCGGTGGATCGGCCACCTGTGAGTGCTGTCTAGAGGCTCGGTAGACACAGGGCTAGCTCTACCCGGCCTCCTCAGCCCAGGGCTCAGGGTGCTGGTGGGAGCTCTTGAGGGACATGGGGGATCCCAGAGGATAGGGCTGCTTCTGCCAGGGCCACTGGAAATGTCCAAAAGCAAGGATCCCTACTGTCTCCCTGCATACCTGGGGGCTGAGTCCTAGAACTGACCTGTGTTTGCCTGCCTTCTTGCCTTCCTGCCTTCCTCCTTTTTCTTCTTTTTAGTACTGGGGATTGAACTGAGGGCCTTTGCACTGAGCTCCACCCCCAGGCCTTTTTTTTTTTTTTTTCATTTTTTATTTTGAGACAGGGCCTCGCTAAGTCACTAAATTGCCCAGGCTCCCAGAGTACTGGGATCAGAGGTGTATGCCACCACACCTGGCTCTGTGTTTTAAGATCAAGTAGAAGACAAGTCAAACAGTGGTACTGCCAACCAAAACAGAAGTGTAGAAAAAGAAAGAGTTTTAAAAAAGTTTTTACAGGGACCGGTGAGATGGCTCAGCGGCGTAAGCACCTGCCTGGCAAGTGCAAGGGCCCGAGTTCGACTCCCAGAACCCACATATGAAAAAAGGGCCGGTGATATCGCTCAGTGGCATGGGCGCCTGCTGGCGTGTGAGGTCCTGAGGTCGACCCCCGGTACCCACAAAAAAAAAAGTTTTTACAATAATAATTTATTGAGGTATAGTTTACATAACATAAAATGAACCATTTTAGAGTGAACAATTTAGTGACATTTTAATACATTCACAACATTGTACAATCACGTTCTCTATCTATACCAAAACATTTCCACCTCCGCAGAGTGAACCCGCTGGCCCATTAAGTGATCACTCTCCAGTCCCCATTACTTGCCTGCTCTTGGTAACCAATGCTTGGCATCTCATCTTTGTGGATTTCTCGATTCTGAACATTTCATGAAGATGTCACCATATCACATGGGACCTTTTGTGTCTGGCTTCTTTCATTTACCATAGTGCTTTTGAGGGTCATGTAGTTAGCTTACTGATTATAGCATGTAACATTATGTCACTCCCTTTTATGGTGAAATAATTATATACATACATTATACAGACCACAATTTGTATATTCATCCTTCCATCCATCCATCCACCATCCACCCCACCGTTCATTCACTGATGGGCATTTGGCTGTTTCCACCATTTGGTGCTGTGGATAGTGCTGCTATGAACAAGAATGTGCACATATTTGTTGAATACTGTTCAGTTCTTTTGGGGAACACACCCAGGAGCAGAACTGAGGTGATACATGGTAACACTATGTTTAATTTTTCGAGGAACTCCCAACTCTTTCCCAAAGTGGCTTCCCAGTTTACAATCCCCCCCAGCAAGATTTGAGAGCTCAGTTTCCCATGTCCTTGTTGTTATGGCTTGTGTCTAGATGTCCCCCCAAAGCCTCATGCAGTCATGGGGGCAGGCTTTTCAGAGGTAGCTGAATCTAGAGTTTGTGATTGATTAATGGTCCAATGCTGGAATTAAGGGTGTGAGTGCTGTACCCACCCCAGGGTGGGAAGCCTGCATACGATATAAGGGACCAAAAGAGGCTTGTCTCCCTCTCTGTTTTGCTCTTGTTGTTTTTGCTGTCTTCTGCTGCTATGAATGGTTGCCCCCTCTGCCATGTGCCACCCTGCCTTGGAGCCAGCCGATTATGGGCTGAAACCTCTACAAACTGTGAGCTAAATCAACTTTTACCCTTCTACTTTGGGTGTTGGGTATTTTGTCCCAGCAATGAGAAAAGTAAATAAGACACTTGCTAACATTTGTTGTTGTCTCTTTAAAAAAATTTTTAATTGCAGCCATCCTAATAGATATGAAGTGGTTTTTGTGAACATTCATTTCTGATTTGTTGTTTTTGGGGGATGAAGAAAACTTTTGTTGAGCTTTTGCTCAGTACCAGAGATGAGTGGAGAGTACCCCAAAGGAGGGGGGGTACTGTGCAGAGTCTGATGATGATGATAGCAGCTGACATTTGTTAAACAGCAATGCCAGACAATGTCCCACTAATAAAAACTGAGGTGGTTCATTATTATTCCCATTTAATAGATACAGAAACAGAGGCCTGGAGAAGGCCAGGAACTTGCACAAGGTAGGGCAGATAAAAAACACTTGGGAAAAATATTTCCTGCAAAAAATGCACTTTACAAAGCATCTGCTTTGTTCTCTCTATAAAGTTCAGGAACACTTTCCAGAGACAAGACCTGAGTTGAGATGAAAGGAAGATTATGAAGGAAGCTGCATGATGTAATGATACAGTGATATGATCCTAAAATGTTACGGTGGAATTTGAAGCCTTAGAAGCCTCAAAGAGCAGAATTCACACAGGGGAAAGAGGAGAGGGAATCCATTTGTTCATCTGCTGGTGGCATGGAGAGGAGGCGGGGTGAGGGGTGGGCGAAGGCTTGTGCCATTTGATGCCAGGCACCACGCCGGAGCCTTTCATTGGAAACAGTCACGCATTTTCATCTTCCTGGAAAGGTCTGGATCCCATCCTGCCAAAAGGAAGGGAATTCAGCCCAGTGACTTTTCTGCTTGCTTTCCAACTCTTCCATTCTGTAAGGTTCTCTTCCACCAATCCCAGCAATGGGCCTCATCAAAAGCTATATTTGAGATCTATTGATTTTGTTGTTGTTGTTGTTGGAGCAATAGGACTCTCTGTCTATTTATCATCTACATTTTAAAAATTATAGCCCCTTGCATTTCCTGGGGGCCCCTGCTTCCCTACTCCCCACCCAGGCAATTTGGGTGGGTTTTCTTCCTCCCAGGGTTGGGTACTGTCCTTCTGTAGCTCTCTTTCCCTGCAGGTTTAGAGCTGAGCTGTAGCCCAGGCCTCCTGACCCCAGGGGGCGTGTTCTCCAAGGACAGAGCCTGCAGGGTGGCAGAGCAGAGCTGTGTTGAGCACTGATGAGATTAGTTGACCCCTGCAGTAAGCTGTGCCTGACACTTGGCCCTAACCTGGCCAGCCAGTCGCATGAGCCAGTCAATAGCCTTGCACTTAAGCCAACTGGAGTTGGGATTTCTGCCCCTTTGTAGACAAAGCATTCCCACCGATGTGACTAAAGATGAGCTTGCTTCCCAGACTCTGCAGGTGTTGGCTACAGCATTAATATTAACCTCCCTGCTTGTGAGAACAGTCTATCTTCATAAGATGCTTTTTTTTTTTAATTGGGTACCGGGAGTCGAACTCAGGACCTCTCACTTGCCAGGCAGGCGCTTACACTGCTGAGCTATCTCACCGGCCCTCATAAGATGCTTTTTAAGAACCAACAGAAAGGACAATCAATGTGCTGTATGTAAATGGCACACACACAAACAGAACTTCGTTCACGTTCGTGTGTGCTTTTAGTATTTTAATATTCCCAAGAGCTGACCAAGGGGAAGGAGAGGCTGAGCAAATTGAAGGTGGCCTGTGGTCTTCCCTGCCCCATTGCCCAGTGCCCAGCCCAGATCTTCTGAAGAGGATCTTGTGGATTTGCCAATGGGCCCACAAGACGGTCTCCGGCTGCATCCAGGGAGAAGCTTCTTTTGTCCATTTGACAGCATTTCCTGCCTTCATCATGCTTAGCCTCCTTCCTCCCAGCTCCCCACCTCTGCCGTGCTTCCCCCACCTCTGTTCGCTTTTACAGCACCCACCATGGTGGCTTGTGGTAAAGTGCTCACCAACGTGTGCAAAGTTGCACACCCTCTTTCCTCCACTGCAAGGTTCACATGGCACTGGCCAGGGTGGTTTCAGCCTCTACACTCAGAGGTAGCCTAGCAACAAACCTGTCCTTGTTGAATGAATGAATAGGATGAAGGAATAAATGAATGTGTGTTGGGGTTAAGAGGAATAGAGGAGTGAGTTTCTTTATACACTATTTTTTTTTTTTTTTTTGGTCTATTTCTCCCTTTCAAAGCCTTTTCTTTACTCAAATGTTGGCGTTTAGTCAGCTGATTTCGACCCTGGCTTTTGCAGGCGAGGGGAGCTGGGGACGGGTAAGCGGGGCCCCCGATGCTACCTGGACGCAATTCTGGAGTTTCTCTTCCTGTGGATGCACAGGCTGTTTAGCGAGGGATCTGAAAGTGTGTTGATTCTACTGTTGGCAGGGAATTTACTGGCCGCTTTGAGGAGTCGGGCAGGGAAGGTGCTCTGACAGGTGGTTCAAGTGCTTGTTGGGGTAAAGCAGTGTTATCACATCAATATTTGTAATTTTATATTATTTGCCATTGCCCAGAGACTTTGGAGAATGAGAGAAGTTCAGCAAGGAAAAACTTTCTCTTTCTTTTCCATTTTTGAAATTATTCTGGATAAATTCATCTTCAACAAGAGGGGAACAGTTAAGTGAACATTTGCCTCATCCATTGGGAGAATATTATGCATCTATTAAAATGGCTTATAATGCTGTACAACTAGGTTATGCTGTAAAGTCCAGAACCAAAAACAAAAGCAAAAAAGGCTCAGGGCTCAAGCGGGTAGCTACAGAATGAGAACTAGCGGTTGATAAGTGCCCTGCCTGGAGGGCCTGGCTTCCCTCCCTAGCAGCATCTCATGTCACCCTTCCTCCTGTAGGCCCCTACCCTTTGCCCTCTGCCACCCTAAAGCCACATTTCACTCACACATCCCCATGCCTCCCCTCCCCTCTCCTGGACAGCTCCACAGATTCTTCCCTTCTCTGTTTAAAGAGAGTCACTCCCTTTCCTCTGGAAACGTTCCCTAAACCCAAAGAAAATGCCCAGGGTTGTAATTCCAAGTCATCGTGCTCCGCGGGGCTGTGAACTCTGCGAGGTGGCCAAAGTTGCCCACTGCAGTACCCCTGTGCTACTGCTGTGCCTGCCTCGGTCTCCATAAGCCCACGTTGGGTACAGAGCTGGAGGAAACAGGATGGAGTGCTGCTCCAAATGGGGCAACCTGTGCTGATTTTTTTTTTTAAACAACTATAATTATTATTATTTTTATTTATTTATTTATTTTTTTTTTGTGGGTACTAGGCTCGACCTCAGGACCTCGCGTGCCAGCAGGCACCCGTGCCACTGAGCGATATCACCTGCCCTTTTTTCGTATGTGGGTTTCAGGAGTCGAACTCGGGGCCTCGCGCTTGCCAGGCAGGCGCTTAGGCTGCTGAGCCATCTCACCGGCCCACCTGTGCTGATTTTGATTCTATTTCAAATGTTCTACAAACTGCACGTATGGTACATGTGATTACAGACTCTCGGAGAAGGTGTGGATATCCCCTGTTTTCTTTCTTCACACAGCAGTGGGATTTTACCTGTGCTCTTTAGGTCTTTGGGGAGAAACATACTAATGCACCTGGACACAGATCCAGGAGAGTCTAAGGAGGCCAGTGGGCTGTGTGGTGTGGGGACATTGTCCAGAGTGCCTCAGCCTGGCAGGGACTGAGCTGCCCACCTGCACCTCCAGCGACTGCTTAGGGCCTGCACAGCAGGAACCTCTGAGTTTAGATGTTCACTGAATTCCTCCATCCCAGTTCTAGGAATAAAGCTAGTTTAAACGGATGTAAAGAAAAGTAGACCATGTTTTGTGCCATTGTTTTGGGAATTTAGGGTTTTGTGTACGGGAAAGTTCCTCCTTCTCAGAGACAGCACCACAGTTGGTAGGTGTACACCGCAAGTCACCCTTCATTTATCCAGAGCGAATGTTTAAAGCAATCACAATCTTTCAGACTATGACTAAAAACAAAGGGGGAGGAGGACTGGGTGGGGTAGCAGACACCTGTAATCCCAGCACTCTGGGAGGCTGAGGCAGGAGGATTGCAAGTTCCAGCCCAGCCTGAGTAACTTAGTGGTTTAGCGAGACCCTGTCTCAAAAATTTAAAAAATGACTGGGATATAGCTCAGTGCATAGGCCCTGGAGTCAATCACCAGTATTGCCACAAGAAAGAATAAAAAGAGGAAGAGAGGAAGGATGGAAGAAAGGGAGGGAGGGAGGGAGGGAGGGAAGGAGGATGGAAGGAAGGAAACTTCAAGCATCTTGACAAGTTTGCAAAGCCCATGCCCTCAGGTTCAGCCCTGGAAACCTCCAGGAGCTTTGTGGAGCCACCCCTAGAACTGTCTATAGGTACTTTGGATACAACTCTCACAAACCCAGTCTTGAGCCTAAAGAGGGTCCCAAATCATCGCACCTGAGGACATTTTTCCCAGGGTGCACACTGCCTCCCATGTTGCAAATTTAAGAAACAAAAACCACCCACACCAGGACAGGCCTTTAAATATATCCCAGTGAAGCACACCCTCTTTTTACACATGGAGAAGCACAATTAGACAGGTTAAGGGGCTGGCCCCAAACTACACAGCAGAGAGTAAAGCTGTGAGACACAACGAACAGAAACCTCCCTGGGCCCTGGCTGCCTGTCCCAAAGCAACTGAACGGCACACGTTGGATACAGAGCTGAAGGAAGCAGGATGGAATGCTGCTCCAGAACAGGCAACTGAGGGTCCTGGTGACAAACGATGCAAAGGAAGGCAGAGGAGTAAGCCTCTATTTTAGAATGATTCTCATCAAAATTTCTTTACAGTTTTAAAATTGCTTCTTAAGAGTGATTTTCCTCAGTTAGCTGAATTACTGAGTTCTGGGCAAAGTTCCATTGCCCAAAAGTTCTCTACCTCTCTCTCTCTCTCTCTCTCTCTTCCTCCCTTCCTCCCTCCCTCCCTCCCTATCATTGAGCAGACTGGGGGCTTTATGAAGGCACGATTTGATTTGTTCATCTCTGCACAGTACCCAGTACCCAGGGAAGTAGTTTTTCTGGATGAATGAATAAATGAATGAACGAATCTCAAGATTCAGTAGTGAGCCGTCTTATTTCAGTTTCAACACAGCACACCCATGTCTTGAGGCCAATTCTTAAAATCCATGTTGTAGATGCACTTGGTATGACAGGAAGCAATTCAAGCACACTGTAGCATGAGGGAATGGCTGTCAACACCTGTTCTGATAACCAACAAACAATGCGGAAACAGCATTTTTGCCTGCGGATGGGGGCATGCTGACTTGCGGGAATGTAAAGCAAACTTCAGTACAACATGGAAATCCTAGTAGGTGAAGGAAAAAAAGTCACACAAAGCAGTGTTTCCCTCCCTCCCTCCTCCTTCCCTCCCTCCTTCCCTCCTTCCTTCTTTCCATCCTTCCTTCCTTGCAATGCAAGATTTACTCATGTAGTTTTGTGCTTTGTTAGCTCAGCTTTTCCTCCCTGAAAAACTGTTAAAATCATTCTCTACCTAGTTTCCTCATTTAGTGCCTCCTGAAAATTCAAGCTATTATTTCTTCTAATGAGCAAAATTTGGGGATATTATCCTGCTCATCTGCATCTCTGAGACTACAAATTATCAGGATGCACCTCATGTCTAGACACCTGCAGGTGTCATTTGAGTCCCTTCCAAGCTGTTTACACCCTACATTGTTTTATTTATCCTTCAACATCAGGTCTCCCGCTAATTAGAGTTGACTTTGGTCCTCTGGCATGCATGGCTCTCTCCCTGTTGCAGCGCAGAGGAGGTTTTGCTCGCAGTCATTCCCCATTTGCCTCTGTCTGCTTTCACCCAGGAATACTGCGCGCCCCATTCTTGGAGGGCTGGGGAGGGAACCCTCAGGCAGTGCCAAGGAAGCTTCCCCTTTACAGGCTGTTCTCTGGGACAATGCTGATCTTCCCCAGACGCTAAATCATAATCTTCATGTTTTTCGTATTTCGCATTCTAGCCACAATTTCAACATCCCATCCCCGTGACATTAGGGAATGATAAATCAGTAGGCGGGACAGCTCCCCTGTACAGACTGGTACGGGGACCAGGCTCTGCCAACACCTCTCTCCTCCCTCCTCTGAGTTAACCCTTTCCTTGGCCTCCCCCAAGGCGGCCCTTCCCAGCAGGCAGCTGCTTTAGCAAACATCAAAAGGCTTTCTTTTATCTTTCTTTTCGAACTTTTTTTTCCCCCTCAGTAGTGGGGATTCACACAGACCTACATCCCCAGCCTTTGGGCTTTTTGTTTTGAGACAAGGTCTGGCTAAGTTGCCCAGGCTGGGGTTGAATTCATGACCTCCTGCCTCAGCCTCCCAGGGTGCTGGTATTATAGGACAGTGCTACCCTACCCAGCTTCTTTTAGAACTTTGTTTCTGTCCTTCTTTCATTCTTTCCCCCTTGCCTCCTTTCCTTACCTTGCCAGGTCTGACAGCACCTTAATTAAGCAAATGAAAATATCAAAGCTCGAGCAGCAGACAATAGCGAGTCTGCATTACACTGTTTTGCTCTCTCCTCTTTGCCACAAATCGTAAGAGGAGCATGAGGGTGAAAAAGTTTATTTTAAGGTGGTGAAATATTTAAAGCTTAATTTTTTTGTTAATTTTAAATAGTTTTATTGACATACAATGTACATAGCAGTGAATTCTTCTGCTTTACCAGTGCCATCCAAAGGCTTTGAATATATTTATAGATTTGTACCATCATAAATAGAATCTAATTTTAGAAAATCTCCATCATGACCCCCCCCAACCCTGAGTGTCCGCTGGCAGTCATTTCTCTTCCTCTCCCACAGGTAGCAGCAACATCTACGTCCTGTATCCATAGATTTGCCTTTTCTGGGCATTTTATACAAATGGAATCATACAATAGGTGGTCTTCTGCATCTGGCTTCTTTCACTTAGCCTAATGTCTTTGAAGTTCAGTGCTAATGGCTTTTGTTATATGGTAAAGCCCTTTGGGGTAGCTAAGTTGTCCCAGAAGCCTACGTAATCTACTGCGTGTGAGCTAAGTGTGTGTGTAGAACACACACTGCGTAGTGTATTCCCCGAAAAAGGGCTAGCACTCTGTTTAGGGTCTAGTTTTGGGAGAGGGGGTGTAGGAGATGGTTGTCAAGGGCTGTAGGCAAATACAAAGCAACTTACTCAGTTGTTTTATTTTAGAAATAGAAAAGTCCTAAACATAAAACTCACCTATTATTGAAATGACAGATTGGGGCTACATAACTGAGAAATACAGGCCTTTTTGTTTTCTTCTAGTACCTGGGATCAAACCCAGGGGTGCTCTGTAACTGAGCTACATCTCCAACCCTTAAATATTTTTTTAAATTTTGAGACAGAGTCTTACTTAGTTGCCCACATGGGACTCAGACGTGCAGTCCTCCTGCTTCAGCCTCCATAAATAAGTGTTGGGATTGTAGACATGTGCCACCACATCCTATAAAAACACAGGGCTTCTAAACTCTCTCCTTTTCATATCATCCGATGAGATTATTATAGATGTTAGGACAATCTACATTTCAGTACTTTACCTCCTGAAATGATATGGTCACATGCAAAGTATTTTTATACTACTAATATAATTATGACAAATATATAGCTAGATATACATAGTTATATAATTAGAACTAATTCATACATTAACTAATTTTTTATATTAACTAATATTATATATCATTAAAGGAGAGAGAAGGAGAAACTAAAAGCCAGACCAGGAGGTCAAAGGCAACAGGAGCATGAGAGGAGAGACAGTCAGGTCTGTGGGGTGATTGGCAGGGAGCCGGGGTGGAGACATCGGAGAAGGTCACCTGCCTGTCCAGAGCAGGTACAGTTGTATTCTAAGTAGGCAGGGGTGATGTTGTAGCTTTTCAGTTGCTCTTTCAAGTTCCCATCAGTGTGCTGCTGATGCCCCTTTTCCTACACAAAGGTTACAGATGGCTGTGGGCCTTAACTGGGGCGCACGATGGAAGGGGACTGGGCGCACTGCCACTATGCCTAGGCTATACTTGTTCCTAAGCTGATTACGCTGAAGACTTTGGAGGTAAGACCTGGACGGAAGTATTTCTGAAGAGACTTTTCAGGTCATTTTAACGTGGGGGCCAAGCCTGGGAAGCAGTGGGTAGACAGAGCAATGCTAATGCGTGCAAAAATCACCTAGAGAGACAAGTTTGGATTCAAGGGTGTGTGTGGGGGGGGTCCTGAGGGTCTGCTTTTGGAATGAGCTCCCAGTAAAGCCCTCAGGAACATACATTGAAATGTGAAGAGCTACAGGAAATTTAAGGGTTTTTTTGGCTTGACCTGGTGTGTTCTGTCATTTGCTTCTGTGGTTTTTAAAGGGTGGTCCCTAAACCTGCAGCATTAGCACCAAGTGAAAACTTGTTAGCCCCCATTTCAGAGGTATGAAACCTGAAACTTGGGGAAGGTGCAGCAATTTGCATCTTCTCAAGCCCTCTGGGTGATGCTAAGGAGTATTCCAGCATGACTGCCATTAACCTATTGTTTCTTAAACATGCTGTGCTGGGTATGGGCTCCTGCTGCCTGGCATCCCTTCTCACACTGCCCACCTCTCATCAAATGGGCATCCCTCCTTCAAAACTCACGTCTTTTCTGATGCCTGCTACACAGTGGTGCACTGATAAATATTTATCAATTGGCCCTCCAGAGCCCTGATTATAGCATTTGTTGATTTCTGACTCCCACCACGGCCAGTGTCAAGCCAGCAGTGTTAAGAAGCTGAATACGAAATTGGGAAGAGGTGCACACTTGCTAGCAGGGAAGGGCTCTTGCTCTGTCCCATACTTAACCCACTGTACCAAATGTTTGGCTTTCTGCCTGTCATTGGCTAGGAAGTGAGCTCCTTGAAGGCTGCATGGAGTCTGCACTTAGAATACCTTCCTATGTTGGTACTGAACTGAGCTGGCCTTTGTTGTGACAGCATTGTATGTCCACACCCATATACACACCTGCACTTTTCCAAATGAATATTGTTCGATAGTGAAGCAACTATTTCAGCTTTAAACAAATTAAACGTGAGATTGAGCACAGTAAAATATTCCATCTATATTTCATTTCCAGGATTTAGGCATGTTAAAGTTCATGCTGGTGACAACCTTACAGATTAGGAGCAGAGCTTTGATTGGTTTGATAGTACTCAGTGGAATGGAAGTGTCCAGAAGGTGGCTTCCCACAGGGCAGGGAACTGGGACCCAGGGCGGTGCTCCCAGCTCTGCCACTGACCTGGGTCACCCTTGCCTCACCCTGCGCTCTCATCCGTGAAGGAGGCTGCTGTGTTGTTTGCTAGCTCTGAAGACCCCGTCTATCTCTGGCTGTTAAATCACAATTTAGGACTTCGAACGCTCTTTTAACGGAGAAGAAAGCATGAATTTAAAAATCGTTTGGCTTATTAAAAAATAAAACACTGCTTCTATATTACAGTAAAGGATTAAGTCCCATTACTTTGATATGACTGAAGAGTCGAGGGCTTCTCTTGACATCTTGTTTTCCTCCTTCCTGACGAATCGCCTGACACTCCCCTGATCCTGCAGCTCTTTAGAAAATAACATTTGGTTCTGGTCATGGCAGAATCCCAGGCTTTGCTGATTTAAAGCCATAAGGAATGTGACAGCAAATTTAAATACTTTCATATCTATAAAAGCATGAGTCTCAAAATACAAATGTTAACATAAAACAGTGTTGGCTTTTTATGTACAATGGAGTTTTCTTTAATCATTAGTGGTTTGGTTAGTATTTATCTCTAATTCTTTTTTTCGAACTTCAAATCTTGGATTCAGTTATGATTTTCTATATTGCTAGACCATATTAAGGCTGAACTGTAATTTCAGGGCTTAGATTTCAATGGAGTAACTTTACAGCATAAACAATTAGGAAACTGATACTTTTCCTCTAATCTTCCATTTCAGTGATCATGGCATTGATTCTGTAGAGGTAGACTTTATCAATACATTGTTATGTGATTTTAAAAAACAAATAACTGCCAATATCAGAAATCATTTTTAAAAACTCTCCAAGAAGTCTTAAATATTTTTGGTGCATAGGAGGTAAGAGTTCAGGGATAACTATTCTGTTTGCAATTCAAAAACATAAATGGGGATAATTGTTTTAGAAAAGACTGAGAGAAGATGTGCTGATAAGTTTGAGCTCTAATTAAGCAGCTTCTTTTCAACTGTGTTTCATTTACCTCCAGATACTTTCCTTTTTTGCTAGTCAACATTGACACAGACTTGTCTGCTTCAAGATTGTTTGTGTTGTCCATTAATTGAGGTTTACAACTGGGGTCTTAGCATTAGGTAAAGAATAAGAATAAAAGATAGCTTTGAATTTAAACAATTTCAGAAAAGACCTCAACATTTTTATTCATTTCAAGTTTCTTTAGCATGTCAAACTGAAGATGTAAAGACTAAATTCATTACTTTAGTTCACGAAAATCGGCTCAGGGCTCCCATCGTTCACTCACTGGTAGGTCATTCTCCAGCCTCAAATTCCGGAGGGCTTTTCTTTCTTCTCTTTTCCTCACATTCTATATCCAGACAATCATTAAACCCTGCCAACTGTTGCTTGCTTGTAATGTGTCTAGAATATATCCTCCCCTTCTCTCTCTCTCTCTCCAATTTGAGATAGCACCATTAGCACTTGGGAGAGCTTCTAATTTCAGGGCCCTTTCCCCCAATGTGTGACTCAGGATGTTTGAAGTGGGTCCTAAGAGATCTTCATTTCTAATGGGTGATTTTGAGGGCCTTCCTCAGGAGCCCCCAGGGAGGCTGAACAATAGGAAACAGTTTAAGAGGGAGTATTTCCAAATAGGCAGCCAGGCCAGCAGGAGTGAGCCCTGGGCAGAACACAGTGGGTAAGGAGGCTGCAGGTTGGGGAGCAAAGAGTCTCCTTGTTGGAAAAGCTGGCTGGAAGCAGGAAATGAGTGTCAACAGTTGAGGAGAAGCCTGGCGTGGTAGCGCATGCTTGTAGTGCCAGCACTCCAGAGACTGAGGCAGGAGGGTCGCCATGAGTTTGAGGCCTGCTGAGGCTACGTAAGTGAGTTCAAGGCCAGTCTGCACTACATAGTGAGAACCCGTCTCAAAACAACAACAACAGCAATAACAAAACAACAACAACAACAACCTACCTCCCCCCAAAAAAAATAGCTGAGGAGAGATCTGGGCTGGATTGGATCATTAGCTCTTAGCTCTCTTGGAAGGAGATGAGAAGGAACCAAGATGGAACCACATTTAAACAGTGACTGGGGAAGATGTGCCAGAAAGAGACAGGAGGAAGAAGGAAAAGGGCTGGGGAAGCCAGAGAAAACAGGATTTTAAGAAACAAGGAAGGGGCCGGTGAGATAGCTCAGCAGCATAAGCGCCTGCCTGGCAAGCGCGAGGTCCTGAGTTCGACTCCCAGTACCCACATATGAAAAAAAAAGGGCCGGTGGTATCGTTCAGTGGCACGGGCGCCTGCTGGCGCACAAGGTCCTGAGGTTGACCCCTGGTACCCATAAAAAAAAAAAAAAAGAAAGAAACAAGAAAGCTGCTGACTGTATCACAATCACCCTAGCACTCTCTATGCCCTGAACAGAACAGGTGCATAATAAATGTCCTTCAAATTGAACAGGAAGGCTGGCCAGGCCAGGGAGGGTGAAATGCTGTGGAGAGGCTGTGGGTCCCCATGTGGCCGTGGAAGGCTGCCCTTGTGGAGGGTGAAGGGCAGAGCACAGCTGGTTGGGGAGGAGGACTGAGTGGTGGGGATATGTAAACCTCAAGCATAGAGGCGGAATAAATCGCTGAACAAGGCAAGGGAGCGAAGGGATGGTGGCTGGATGGGGAGCAAGGTGGGGAAATGGGAAAGGAAGAAATGAAGGCTGTTCTGTTTTTCCTCAGGGAGGTGACCACCTTCCATCTGTGGAGTACGGGCTGTCAGTTCCTCAGTAAAGGAGGGAGCTTTCACATCTCTGCTCACTTAGATTGTTCAAAATGCCGCCCCCAGGTTTTCCTCTTTCAAGAAACATTTCCTTTTCAGAGAAGCTGTGCCTAGGTCTGTGTCTTCTTAAGTGTTTGGCATCGGCTTTCCTGCTGCTGAGGATTCCTGGCTGGATGACTGAGGAGGCGCTTTGTCTGCTCAGGCTCATCACCATCTCCAAAGCTGGGGTTCTTGTCCTTAGCCCGCCCCCCATGACCCTTGGCTGATAAGCGGTCGTGCTGGGACACAAGCCCAGAGCTGTCTGACTCAGAAACATCCTTACTCCACCCAGGCCGCCTGGCTTCCATTGTATGAATTCCAAAATGACAGGGCCGCCTTCCTCCAAAGTTCCTGACCTCTCTACCGTCCAGACAGCTCTTTCTAATTGAGGTGTTGCTTCTCCAGTCACTGAAGGCAAAGCCTCTTGCCCTCCTGCCCTGGCCTCCTCCCTTCTCCCTCCCTCCCTTTGCAAACCACACAGAAGCCATGAGAGAAATTGCCTGCTGCTCACCTCCCAGAAGCACCTCTGTCCTGCCCTGCTCTGCCCTGTGCCACCTGCCACCTGCCTCCTGATGCCCAAGCATGCTAGGCAGCCTCGTGTGTGGCCCAGCAACCCACTGGGGCCCCTTCCGGCTTAGAGAACTCACACCCACTAGCACGCTTGTCCAAGTGGCGGCACCTCATTTAAGCCAGTGCACACTGCTGGCTCCATATGATCATCTCTCATCGTGGCACATATGAGGTAACTGTGCCTCAGGGGGAGGTGACTTTCAGTGACACCTGCTGGGGGTGTTGGAGCTTGCACTCATCCCAGCTCTGCCTGCATTTTAAGACCCTGTATCACACCACCTCCCACGCAAGCGTGAAGTCACAGCCGCAGAGGAGTTGGGCTGCTCCAGGAAGGGTGCAGACCGACTGGAAGGAGCAGGGGAAAGTGACTGGTTATGAGAATCTGTCACTACTTTACGTGGTCTGATGAGAATGTTATGATTTAAATGAGAAATCTATTAAATTCCACATTTCCAGTAGTAATAAGAATTTCTCTTATCAATGTGTGTATCTTTTTTGTACCTCTTATTAGTAATGAGCCAAGTTGAGATTTTAAAATATGTATTTCTAATTGGAAATGTGACAGGTGCTTCACTGCCAACCCATTTGCAGAGGAAGCATCGGACCCCAAGGCCAGGAACCCTGAGTTTGAACTAAGGACAGCAGTGAAACAGCTGGAGGGGAGCAGATCTTCAGGCCACCTTAGCTGATCTCCCAGGCTTTGTAGCCTGGCCCATGCTGGAACTGGAGTAGAGCTACGTGGCCCACAGTGTGCCCCTGTTTGCTTCTTCTGGGTAGAGGTGCAGCGTCCTTGGCCCCAGGGCCCTGCCTGATGCGGAGCCCACCTGCTGGGTGTGCAGACTCTAAAGATGCTCCCGCCATCCTAGGATAGCCTCCTTTCAGCCTGGAGCCTGCAGTGCAGTAGCTGCAGGGAGACTTGGGGAACCCTTCTGTCTCTGTCTCCAGCGATGTTGCCATGGAGATGGAGGTAGGGCTGAACCTTGTCCTCCTTGTGCCCAGATGAGAATGAATTCCCAAAGGTTTCCTTCCCTGGAGGAGTCCCTGCTTTAAAATGGAAAGCAGAATAAGTTTGTAAATGCTGTAAAGCTCCCTTGGGCTTTTATCAGACAGTGAAGGCTCTTCAGGAATCCCCAGGAAATTCATATTAAGGCACCTCTGGAAGCCCCAAGGCATCTGCTTTTTTTTTTTTTGTGGGTACCGGGGGTCGACCTCAGGACCTCGTGCACCAGCAAGCAGCCATGCTGCTGAGCGATATTACTGGCCCTTTTTTCGTATGTGGGATCTGGGAGTTGAACTCGGGCCCTCGCGCTTGCCAGGCAGGCACTTACACCACTGAGCCATCTCACCGGCCCTGGCACCTGCTTTCTTAAGGTTGTTCCTAGCCACACACCCAACCGCTGAGGTTCATGATGCCCTGCTATGGCTGGGGGGCAGTTTAGAGTCCCCTTTGAATGTGTGTAATATTTTGTAAGTCTGCGTATTACTTGCATTTTCCCCTCTGTAACTATCATCAGATTCTCAAAGGATTCCTTGGCCAAAAGGCCAAATACTACCTGCCTTGTGTTTCTGAGGCCCTGGCCATTTGGAGAAGGGAAAAAGGAACCTTTCAAAAGCCTTTTGGATTTGAATACAGGGTATGAGGATCTGTTGTTTTGATCTTCCCTCTGATGGGAGTTTCTTTGGGGGTAAGGCTGGCTTGGGGAGCTTTCTTGGATATATTGTGCTAAGCTGATTTTACGTCTGTTGTTTTAGGTGTCTGATTGTTGGGGGAAATAGCAGAAAACTGCCAGATGCCCTGAGAAATCCTGTTCCCTTTGTCCCTTCAGTATGAAATTTCTTCAAGGATTTGTCTGTGCTGGATTCTCTCCATTTCTCGTTCTCCATTCATGCCTAGACCCATAGGCATCTCAGCTTCCTCTCCTGTCTTACGGAGATAGCCCCTCCTCCAGCTCTGCACTGACCCCATCTTAAATATCCTTAAGATGCTTTTCAACTCCTGCCTTGCTTGACTTGATTGTGGTTCTTTATATGGACTTAAATAATTAATCTTCATCTATCTTAGTCAAGGCCGGCCCTGTCTACAGCACTGTTAGCTATCACTAATACGCTCTCTAGGAAAAGCAAGGAATTGCAACTGCAAGTTCTGACACTGTTAAATAAGCTTGATACCAACACCTATGCATTCCTTAACTATTACTGAGGACATACTGGGTGCCCTGCACTGCACTGGGTCCTGCTGATACAATGGTGGGCCAGCCTGGGCCAACCAGGTGGCTTCCCATGCACTGCAGGAGAAGGAAAGAGCTCTGAGAACTCTGTGATCAGGATTTTGGTTGCTTCTACTGAAACTACATTATTCATCTGGGCTGGTCAGTGTTCCCTGGAGAGTTAGGCCTTCCCAAAGTTAAAACAATCAAAGAGTACTTTCCTATTACACACACACACACACACACACACACACACACATGCATGTGCACATGCACACACAGTCAGCAACCACTGCAAAGTCAGGCTAAAATGATCAGCAAGACATTAATTTTCTAAAGGGTTCCAAAGGGTGTGTGTGCATGTGTGTGTGATATAAAATTTGGTTCCAAGGACTAAAACAATAAGAAAATACAGTATAGTTTTACCTCCAACTTGAAAGTTTTCTGAACTGGCAGGGAGAGCAGGCTGAACATATAAGCAGTACAGATCTGAGTATATACCCACAGGTACAAAGGATAAATTAATCAAGGCAAAGCAGGATGAAACAGAGATTCACCTCTTGCCTTGAAATTGTAGTTAAGGCACTAAGCAGCTTAGGCTTGAGTGAATCCAGGGGACCCCAGCAGGAGTGGTCGCTACCTACAAGGCTGGCTGGGAGGTGCAAGCTCTATCGTGCCTCCAGAGACCCCGCTCCTCCCCTCCCCTCAGCAGGAGTGGGAGAAGGCTGCTGGCCTGCAGGACTGAGTGTTGCTCAGAGCTACTCCTTCCCTTCTCCGTGTGGAAGAGAAAGCCTCCTCCCATGAGTGATGGAGACTCTAGGGACCGCTGCTGATGACTGCAGGTTCTCGGCAAAGGGAGGAGACAGGCTTCTGGAATTCTGTGGCTGATCCACAGGGGCAAGTGGGGGAGGGAGTCCCCACGAGAGAATCCTGGGACTCTTGGAGCATGTAGTGTTGTTCTTTTCTTTTCAGGTTCTGTGAACCCATTCTTCAAAGTGCTTAAGAACTTAAGAGCCCTAATCTCAGGCCCTCAGACCTCCTAAACTGCGCCACTCCTGGAGCTTGTACATAGACTGTGGTGTAAACCGTAAGCCATGGCGACTCTGCCCATTGTGCCTGTTAGGATGTGTTCAGCTGGAAGTAGCAATAAACTCTCCTGTGGGTTGATCCAAAACGACATTTGTCATTTACTTAAGAGTCTAGAGTTGAGGGGGCCCAGGACTGGTGTTCAGGACGCCCTCTCAGACCCAGTGCCTCTTGGTTTTATGCACTCTGTCCTCAGCATATTGGATTTCTGTCCACTGCTTGTCCCCTTGGCATTGCCACAGGGCTGCTGCAGTTCCAGATGCCATGTATTGACACCAGTGGTCTAAGGTCAAAGGAGAGAGCAGAGACAAAAAACTGTATTTTTAAAGTGAAGGTGGGCTCCAGAATTCCTCTAGGTGTCACTGGGCAAAACAAGGGAGGACAGGATTCCTCTAAATGGTTTAGGCCAACCATGATGCTTGCCCTCAGGTCAAGGATGTGTTGAGTCCTTTAGCCGGTAAATAGGTTGAACAGGCGGTGTCCAGAGTCTCCTACATCAGTCTGCAGTGTTCTGTACCAGTTTAGAATATGGGTTCTTCTCATGTATTCCTTCCTTCATGTATTCATTCCTTCCTTCAGGGAATATTTGCAGGATGAGCTCTGCCTGCCAGGTTGTGTGCTGGAATTACTGGCCAATCTCTTTAACAGCACACTCAGGATTCTCGCTCTCAGTCCTATCTTCTCCCGTACCTCCTGACCAGCTCCAATTGCAGACGAGCTCCATTATTTGCCTCCTTGCTTCTCACTCCCAACCAGAACACAGTGGATCGGCCCATTGGAATATTAGATTATCAGCCTAATCATGGGGCGCTTGACAGATCCCATCAATTCTTAGGTTCCTAGCAGGTTCCTCTCCTACCCCCAAGGGGCTACTGGGAATTTCTCCCTTCTCACCCACTCAGCCTCCATCTTCCTTCTCCCCCTCAGACGTTTTCTTCTTCCTTCCTAGGACAAATGAGGGCCATGGGGGCAATGCTCCTTGCTTTCTTCCTCTCACACACAGGCTTTGTATCTCAGCTTCACTCGCCATCACCAATGCTTACTCTTCTTCCCCCGATCCTCCTCCAAGCCCGTCACTTCTCTTTAATACCTTCACAGCAACACTACCACTAACATTTAGTAAGAACCTGGCTTGGAGCTGGACATTCAACATGAAATACATCGATTTCATCTTCATACCAAGTCACAGCAGACAAGAGCGCCCAGGAACTTGTCCAGTGTTAGAGCAGGCGGAGCGCATCTTCAAGCCCAGATCCATCCAGAACTTACAGAGTTCTGCTCTGAGCAGGGCTGAGATCTCCCAGGACTCACCCTGCCCTGTCACTGTGCTCCCCCCAGTGCCACACCTCCCTGGCCCACATGGTTTGCTGATGACACCTGTCTCTTGTCTGCTTCCCCACTGGACTGGGAGTGTCCCAAGGGCAGAGATTCCGTCTGACTCACAGTGTCCTCCCAGACAGTGCTATTCCTGCTCTGTGGCAGCTGTGGGTGGGAGGGGGGTTTACTGATGACTAAAGAGGCAGGAAGCGGTGATACCTGTGCCCTGGAGCTCCTCGAGCAGGGGACTCAGCCTGAGGCAACCCCTTCTCCAAGTCCCCCTCCCACCCATAGCCTGGCCCATAGCCTGGGGAGTTACTGCTCACCCCAGACCCAGCCACACTCTCTGGAGCCGCAGGCCCGGGTGCGAGAATCCCGGCACAGCCCCCAGCCTCAGAGAGTCCAGAGCCACAGGGGCTGCCCAGTCTGGGGCTAGGGCAGGGAGTGAGTCACAGTTGCTGGCATGTGTCCAGAGACTCCTGTGTCACCCTACGGGCACCTGCCCCACCCTGGGGCTTGTTAGAGCCACTTCACTGCTGCAAGGCCACATGCTCTTCCTTTCCTCCCCTAATAGAAAGCCCACCCTGTCCCCAGCCCTGTCCTAACTCCATCCAAGGGGACAGCATCATGCAGGTCCCTGGGACTCCAGGTCAAGGGAAAGGTGCAGTTTTATAGCCACACAGGTGTGAGGCTCCCTGGAGGGCAGGGAGGAAGGTGCTGGCTGGCAGTGTCTTGACTACTGGATCAGTCTTGGCGTCTGCAAGAAGTTTAATGCTCCATGACTAAAGATGCTCCTATGCCAGCCTCCCAGGCACCAAGGGTGGTGGCCTTGGTGGCCTGGGACATGGCACTGTGAATCTCAGGTGAAGCCCTGGGCTGGGTGTGCCCCAGCTCCGTCACCATGAAGTCATCCTGCCACAAGAATTTCCTGTCCCTTAAACACTGACTGGAGACGCCCCGCCCTTGGCCTTGTCCCTGGGCTCCTGGACTCCCCAAACACCTCAAGCCGTCACTGCCAGGTAGTGCCAGGCCCTGCCCTGCAGGTCTCAGCGCGCCGCAGACTGGGACAGGTGGTAAACCACGTCTGCGGGCATGTTCTGTGGTGTGTCCTCTGAGGCAGACAAGCCTGCCTTCCGGAGCAGTGGCCCAGCTCTGCCTCATTTTGGTCCCACAACTCAGTGCCTGGCAGAGCTGTTGCAAACTGGGTTCTCTGGGGAAACTGAGGGCCGTTGGCTAGAAGGTGCCCTGGGGACACTGGGAGGAATGCCCAGCTTCCTGAGAGGAGCAGGCTTCACCTAGCAAAAACTGAACAATCTATCAAGATGTGCTTGGCAGGTGAAGGTTGAATGTGGCTGTCACATGAAACCTATCTTCCCTGGTCCCCGGAGGCATGAGGCAGGTGTCCTTCCTGCTGGGATGTGAGGTGGGGTGAACTTTCCTGGGGGTGTGTCCACCTCTGCATCCAGGGTCCTCTGTACATACAGGAACACAGTGACCTCTGTCCCTGTGGAAGATGGGGGTCATAATGCTCCCCAGGGCTGGGCACCACCTTCTCTGGTGCAGCAGGAGGGAAGAGTCTTGCACCAGCATGGGGAATGGCAGCCGGGGTGGGGGAGGAGAAGATGGTCTCAGACACAGGAGAACTGGGCTTCAGGAGCCTTGTGCGAGGCTCAGTGAGAGAAGGGCTGAGGGCAGGAGTGAAGAGCCCATGAGGTGGAGCAGGAGCGTGAGGGACAGTGGGGCCCAAGTGTCAAAGAGGAACTGAGACAGGAGAGGGGATATTCCCTGCTTCTGGCAGGGGCTGGGTGCATGAGGACACATAGCCCCCCCATCCCAAATAGGCCTCACTGCCTGAAGCTCCACATGTCCAGGCATACAGACTGCCTGGACAGGTCCCTTTGGTCACAGTGTCACCGTCATGGGGGTGGCACCCTTAAGTGGCTTCAAGCAGGAGACCTGAAGGAGAGGCTGGAGCTCAAGAAGGTGAGTGCCTGACACCTAGCTCCTTCTTCCAGAAGTAACTTGGTGGTGGTTGGAGCAAGCAAGGAAGAAAGGCTGGGGACAGGGTTGAGGGCCCTTGAGGCAGAATGGTGCAGAGGGATAGGAGAGGATCATAATATTTAACAACAGGATATTTTATCCTGAAGGTTTTATCTCCAAATGAGAGTAATGTTTTAAAATAACATTCACTGTGCCTTCTGATTATAAACCAGCACTTGTTTGTGAAGACACATGGACAATACAGAGAGATGGCAAAAATAAAATAAAAAAGACTCCTTTCCCAGAGGTAAACACTCTTTACATTATATATTATGCATATTGTCTTGTAATTTACATTATCCACTTAAAAGTATGTCATGAATCTTCACAGGTCAATAAATGTTCCTTTACATTATTTTTTAATGGTAGTTTGGAATTCATTTCTGTAGGTGTGTCAAAAATTATTTAACCAATCTTTCTATTAGACATTAACGTTGCTTAGAACTGTTAGCCGTAAAGTAAGTCTGTGAGCAGTCCTGTGAACCAATCTGTGCACACACGCAGAGTGAGTTTCTTAGGACAAATTCCTAGATATATAATTGCTGGTCAAATGGTGTGCACATCTCTTAAGGCTTTTTTTTTTTTTTTTTTTTTGTGGGTACCGGGGGGACGACCTCAGGACCTCGCGCACCAACAGGCACCCGTGCCGCTGAGCGATATCACCGGCCCCTTTTTTGTATGTGGGTTCCGGGAGTCGAACTCGGGCCTTCGCGCTTGCAAGGCAGGCGCTTAAGCCGCTGAGCCGTCTCACCAGCCCTCTTAAGGCTTTTGATATCACTGACAACGTGCCCTCCAACCTCGTGGTTTCAATTTATACTTACAAAGGATGAGAATTCCCATTTTCCCACATCCTTGCCCAAACTTGGCCTTTGAAGAAATCTTTTTATCAATTTGAATGTAGAAGCTGATAACATTTAAATTCCTATTCCTTGATGATGAATAAAGGTGAGCAAAAATATTTTTTCAGTTTCCATTTCTTCTTATGTAAATCGCTTGCTTGTCTCATTTGTTTATTTTATTGAATGCTTGTTAAGTATTATTATTATTATTATTATTATTACTGGGCCTTTCCTACTGTGCTTTCAGTTCTCATTTTTAGTTCTTTATATAATATTGTTAGTTTCTGGCTTGTTGTGTTAAGAAGACTTTATCCTTGTTTGTCTTTTAGCTTTAAATATTTTTTTTGCTTTATAGAAATTAAAAATTTTTTGGTAGTCAAAATTTTCAGCCTTAGTGTTACATCCAGAGAGGTTTTCTCCATATCAAGAATGTAGGAATATAATTTTCTGTTCCACCTCCACTTACTTTTATTGTAGTAAAATACACATAATATAAAATTTACCACTGTAATAGTAATAATTTAAATGCTATTTAAGTACATTCATAACACTGTATAGCCATCAGCGTCATTCATCTTCATAGCTGTTTTCATTTGTAGAAGTGGAGATTCATGCAGCTGAAAGGACTCCTGCCCCTGTAGCCACCATGTTGCTTTTTTTTTTTGTGGGTACCGGGGATCGACCTCAGGACCTTGCGCGCCAGCAGACGCCTGTGCCACTGAGCGATGTCACCGGCCCTTTTTCCATATATGGGTTCTGGGAGTCGAACTCGGGCCCTTGCACTTTCCAGGCAGGCGCTTACGCCGCTGAGCCATCTCACCGGCCCACCATGTTGCTTTTTGTCCCTATGACTTTGACTATTTGTAAATACTTCCTATAAGTGGAATCATACACTATTTGTATTTATGTGGCGGGTTTCTTTCACTTAGTATATAATGTCCTCAGATTCTTAGTCCCCCTTTTATAATCAGTGCATTTATATTTAAACCTTTAATTCTACTTGTGTTTATTTTTATGTCCCTTCAGGTGTTGGGTAAATACCTCATTTAATTTTTTTTCAAAAGTTGAACCAATTTTCTCAACATTATTGATTAAGCGCTCTGTCCCTTCTTTGAGGAGTTAAGATATGATTGTTTTAACATTTGGAGGATTTTTGTATGTGCATTAGCCTCTTGAATCCCTCCTTTAGTGAATGGCGATGTATGCTCTTCTTCTGTCAGCGCTTTCATCTTTTACCATTTGGAAAGTGTGCTTTATATACTGAAGCTACGGTCCTCTCCTGCTCATTCATGTTGCAGATGATTTCCCTCAGTTTGCCCTCTCAGAATTAACTTCCATGGTTTTTATTTTGGGAAACTGAGGATTTACTTTTTCTTTAGCCATGTTCATCTTTTCACTTACGGGTTCTGAGCTTGTGACTGCACTTATAAAGCCTTCCCCACACCAAAGCCATATAAATTGTCACCTATTGTTTGTCTTATTTTCCCCCTTTTCTTACTTGCTTCTACCTTCAACTCTAATTTGTCTGTAATTTATGCTGGTATACCATGTAGGCAAAAATCTAATTTTATCTTTTCCCAAAAAAGTTAGCCAATAATCCCACTATGATTTATTAAGTCGTCTTTCATTTTCTTATTTGCAGTCAGTCACCTTTATCATCAACTCAATTCTCAGCACATCCCAGGTCGTTTTCTTGCCAGTATTCTGCCTCCGCCTTGTCTGGATTCTGAGATCACCTGCTGCAGAGCCCCCATCCTGGACGAGTCCTGTCTCCCCTCTCCTCGTGCTGCCTCTCTGGCTGCTGGGAGCTGCTGGGAAGTTCATTCCAGCTGGGCAGCGCTGCTCCGGGTTTGAGGTCTTTGGCCTCAGCTGGACCTTCAGCTTGGCCTGCAGCTCCCAGTTGTGCAATAGCCATTTCAATCCCCTTCCCCGTCACCTGGAGGTAATGTCACTGTCTACCCAGAGGAAAAAGAGAAATTGTACTGGAAACTTTTCAACTTCCACCACCCACCAACCTTCCCTCCTTGAAGAACAACAATCACTAATGTTTGTTGAGTGTTTACTCTGTGCTAGGCGGTGTTTAACCAAGAGATGCCGTTCATCCTCACAGTGCCCCTCTGAGGTGGACCATAACTTTATCTTCTGAAAGCAGGAAAATAAACTGAGGTCAGTTTATGTAATTTGCCTAAGTTAATCTCACTACTAGTAATGGCTGAAAGCTGAGATCTGGATCCTGATAATGCCCGAGAGCCCAAGTCCTGGGTCACTCCTCTGTATTATTCTTTTCAGCTGTGGTGTGTTTAATGGATGGGTTTTAACCTTTGTTCTCTGATATGGTAATAAAATCATTCACTTATTTATTTTTTTTTTTTGTGGGTACCGGGGGGTCAACCTCAGGACCTCGCGCGCCAGCAGGCGCCCATGCCGCTGAGCGATATCACCGGCCCCTTTTTCGTATGTGGGTTCCGGGAGTCGAACTCGGGCCCTCGCACTTGCAAGGCAGGCGCTTACGCCGCTGAGCCATCTCACCGGCCCAAACCATTCACTTATGAATGACCCATGTATTCAAGCGTTCCAGAAATATTCAAGCTTTTTTATGTGCCAGGAACTCTTCCAGGAACACAACAGGAAGCAAAACCAGGCATGGCCCATCCTTCTAAAGCTGATTAAATCGACCAAAGAGTTACACCAATGAACACAAAACCACACACCAAATAAATGCTCTAAAGCAGAGGCATTGTTCTATGACAGCAGAGGGCAAAGGCTTGAGGACTATGGGTGAGGGTGTTTGGAGACCCCTCTCCCCCAAGAAAGCAATCTGAGGAGACCCGAGGAGAGGAGGAGCAGTTATTAGGTGGAGGCAGCGCTGCCAGGGCTCCATATGCGTTCAGTGAGGCACAGACGCAGGGCCTATGTGCGGGGTCTCCACCCAGGCTCAGCCCAAGGTACTGACCTTGGATCAGAATGGTGTGAAATTCAGCAGTGTCGTGGCTGGCCACAGCCTTTCTGCTCCTGGCCTGCTTGTACGTGATGCCAAAACAACAGCATTTGACCAGAGGCCCTCCTGACCTATAGGCGTTAACAGCTCTTGCTGGAAGAGTGGATAGGCTGCACTGTGGAGGGAGGAGGTGTCAGCTTATGCAGCAAACCTGGTTTACTCTTGTGTTTGGGGAGTGTCCTCCTTCCCTACCCCATGTTCTCAGATGCGGGACTTGCATTTGAGGGGCCCTTCTGGTCCCCAGCCCCACCCCTGCTTTCCTCTTGGGGGTGGGGTGAGCTCTCCAACTGCAAACTGTCACACACATGGGTCCATGGGTCTCAGTTGGGAGGAGCTAATCCTCAAGAACCGGTCCCCTCCTCCTCCCTTCTCACCTGGGACAGGTGCCAGGCTCCTGTGAGTGTGCATACATTTGTGATAAGCATGGGCTGATCCAAGGTCTGGCCGGGGCAACAGAGAAGGGCAGCATATACAGGAGTTCTGGCAAGTCCTTGGGGCTGGGAATCTAAGGACCTTCTCCAATCAGCTTGTCAATGATAAAGCTGATGGGTTAGATCTCCATCCATTTCTCTCTCATGTTTTATATTTATCAATTGGTCCTGTTCTTGGGAAAGGAAAAAAAAACTATTATGTATGAACTCTCTAAAATCTGTAGGATACACACTTAAAGCTTGCTGGTGGCTACATCTTTGTACAAGGATCATTGCTCACCATCTTCCTGATTCTCTTGTGTGGGGGGGTGGCGGTAGGAAATTAGAGGCCACAGTTCCAGGCTCCAGAGTGGTGGCTGAAGCTAAGTTCTGAGGCGTACACAATTTCAAACAGAGGGACAACCTCCATTCCCACTACGCAGAAATTCTATCCTTATCTGTGACTTTGGATGGTCCTACCTGTCACCCTCCCTCAGCACAGGTAAGGGAGCTAGTGCTTGTGGTTAATGTTCCAGAATTTTCATGCACTCTAAGGGGTCCAGATCCATTCTGCTTGGGGACCCCCCATCACTCTACCGTATGTCTTCCTGAGACATCACACAGGTGGATCACCCAGGGACTGAGATCCTTCCCATGCCAAGGCAGATGCCCGCTGGTCCTGCCTCAGCATTCGTTTGTTGACAGACCCCAGAATGCCTCACTGAGCTGGTCTGGCAGCAGAGAGAGAGGCTGGCACACATGCAGCCACTCCCTGGGTACAGCAGCTGCTGGTTTTTATCCAACAGCTGGATTCTTAGGAGGGGAACAAGCATGGTCCCTGAATAGAGTCTCATGAGATCTGGGTTCAGAACCTGTTGCTCTTTAGGGTCACCTGGTAGAGGCAGGAAGGGTGCTAGTTGGCCAGTGTGGGAATAGCACGCAAAGCTTGAAAGGTTTACACCCCTGTCTTTGGACCCTTTGCGACTCTGCATTTTGGAGAGTTACTGTCTGGAGGAGAGAGTGAGGGAACTGAAGGAGACTGACAGGTGTTAAGGCCTCCAGGTTGGGACAACCCACACAAGTGGAAGTAGATTCTTGGTGACCTTTAACTCTCAGTTTGGCAAGGGTGTGTGCACAATGAGATAAGGGCTGGCATGTGACACCTTAGAAATGTGCCAAGCATCATGCTGAGCCATTGGATTCCAGCAGCTTTAGTTGTAGAACATTGAGGAAGATGGAGGTGAGGTCGAGAGTTAGCAGCATATGGAGGAACAATCCTGGCCTCTGCCTGGGAGCAGCCTGTCACCAACTCTGTGCAAATGTTCTAACTTCCCAGGTCGATCTGCAGCTGCGTGAGCGAAGGGGCCTTGGGGCGTGGGGCAGAGACACCTGGAGGCCACACAGGGGACACTGGGCTTCCCCTGAAGTCTGCTAGCACCATGCTTCATGCCCTGGGGCTTCCGGATGGAACCACAGAGGCCTGTGGCTTGTTGTGTCTCGTGTCTTGCTGCAGGAGCACCCCCACCTCAGAGGGAACTTCTGGGGGATCTCAGGATGCCCCACCCCAACCCAACAGTCCCAGTTTGCAAACATGGACTTAGGAAGTGGGAAGGTTACTGAAGTTATCTTGACACCTCCCCTAGCTTGGCGGCCTAGACCTTCTGATAACCATGGGGTTCCCATGGGAACCCCTGAATTCTTTCTTATAAGAAAAACACCCACTCCATGCTCTGGAAGAGCTATGACCTGGCATTGCTGGGCACGTAACCAGTACACTCCGGTTCAAATTCAGGTTCATGATTCCAAATAGTGCAGCCTCTCGGCCAGAGAAGATAAAAGAACAAAGACAGGGGAAATCTCCAAGTGGGCAGACGTGGTGTCTTTGCTTATCTTTATTTATTTTAAAAAGAGTTATCTTGGATCCCAGAGCTTACATTTTCTGATCCTGCTCTGGGGCTCTGGTGTGGAGCCTGGTGTGTGAAGTCCGCTAGGCGGGGAGGTCACTTACAGAAGTGGGGAGTCATCGGAGGGGCTTTTGGGGAGAGGTGGACCAGGGGCCTCCATCATTTACGTCTGGGTGCTGACTGTCTGAGAAACAGCAGGCTGAATTTGTAAGCAAATGGGTGTTGCCATGGCAGCACCAAAGGGGGGTTAGATTACTGTTAAATGTGGATTATCACGGACCCTAGCCACGCCTCCCCCCACCCCATGTTTTTAATGTGATTTGTGGTAATTTGAGGGGAAAGCATTCCTAATGACCCAGGGTCTGAAGGGCCACTTGAGCATTTTGAACTTAGAGTTAAATACAGAATGTGTTTATTCGGGAGTAATCTTTGAGGCGAGTGTTTATTTGGCTGTGAGATGTTTGGAGGTACGAACCACCCTCAAAGGTCAACTGGCTCTGTCCCTTTCCCAGGAAAGGAATCCCCTCTCTGTAAGTCCTGCTCAAGGTCAAGAAATAGAAAACCCAACTTAAAATATCTCAAACAATAAAGGGATTGATTGATTTTTGTACCTTGAAGATCAAAAGTAGTATGGGGGGCTTCAGGGCTGGTTTGGACCTGTGGCTTAGTGAGGAAAGATGAAGAACAATGTTTCTTGCTTTCTATGTGCTCTGATTCCATTCTCTCTGCAAGTTTCATACTAAACCTGGTCTCCGAATGATGGCAAAATGGCTACAGAAACTCCTGGCTTACATATGCATTCCATACTCTGCAGAAAACGAGAAAGCATCCTTTCCTAGAGTGCTCTCAGGGAAGTGAGCAAGCATTTGTATTTTTCAAAGACCTCACACTTTCTCCATTGAATTGAATTACATGCCCATTGGGGAATACTATGGGCTGATTGGATGAGGCAACCACTGTGGCATAGGGTTTGTGATTATCTTGCTTGGTTTAAAACAAGAGTAACTCACACTTGGAATGTTCAGTCACCTGGCTACTACACAGTGCAGAGTGGGTATTGAGGATAGCACTGTACCTACACTAGTATCCATGGCAGGTGGCAGCCTGTGCTGTGCTAGGGTGGCTGCGGCTATGGCCTGGTCCCTTTTGTGACACAGGAGTTGCATCAGGAATCTGCCCCCTTTCTGTGCCCCGGAGCAAGGGCAGCCCCTTCTCCTCCCTCTGAGCAGAGGAGGGGTGGTGTAGCCAGTGTCCAGGGCCCAAGGAGCAGGCACTGACTGTCTTCTTCCCTCCATGACTTCCTCAGATGCAGGAGCTGTGACAAGGAGAGGAGCATTAATGACGTTCCAGGAGCAGGAGGAGGAGATCTTTTGGCATTTGCCTCAGGTGGACCTGTGGCTCCAGCCTCGCGGTCCCTTCTGCATGTGGTGAGTCTTGCTCTCTTTTCTCCTCCCAAGCCAGGTTAGGATGTGGGACGGCGGTGCATTTAGAGATCATAAATGACCTCTGAGGGTCAGGTCTCTCCTGGCCCTGTTGTGTGTCTTATGAATAGAAGTTCTTGGAAACATCATTAAATACTATAATTTGAGGAAGAAAATAAGCTGCTTCTTGCTCCAAATATCAACTCACTGGCCTCAATGTACGCCTTACCCCACAAACACCAAAGGATGCTATGGCACCCCCTGCAAATGCCAATATGTGTGAGAGAACTAACATTCCAGCTTTTACTCCTCATTTCTCTTTTCATGCTTATTACATTAGAAAAAACTTCCTAAATTAGTAACAACTAATTTAGTAATCTAGATAGCAAACTTCTTGAGAGCAGAGATCATTGTCATATGACTGTCATAGGACTTTATGTCCCATCTAGCAGGTGGGAAATAGTAGGCACTTAAAACTGTTGGAAGGAGGAGGGGAAGAATGAAAGATGGGAATAGGGAATCTCTCTTAATTTTCTTTCTTTGCTTAGAGGAACTGCCTCTGGCTTTTTATCACTTAACATAATTTGGGAGCATTTCTTTTAAAGTGGGTACTGTTTAAGTTGTTAAAAAGTGCTTTGCATCAATATTTACTTCCTATTTTTTTCTTTAAAGGCAACCCCTCAAGTTAACAGGAAGTGTCAGAGTAAAGTAAAAGCACCAGGGCTTTCTCTTCTATTTTTGTATTACACATCCATGAAGATATGCAAATAGACAAGACCTGGCCCAGTGTCGGGAACTGGGGAAAAGAACCAAGCTGTGTCAGACCCTGGGAGGGGCTGGATGGACGGCCAATTCCTCTGACTTCGGGGTGGCTGGTCCCCACAGCGCCCCTCCTCCCTACTCTGCAGCAGAGCTGACCAGGCCTCTCCACAGCGCCTGGCCTGGGACTCCTGGCATGCAGTGGGTGGGAGGACTGTCCCTGTGGTGGACACTGCTGCTCTGATGATGGCGACAGCTCAAGTCTCTCGCTGCAGCTTCACTCACAGGCAGGACTTAAAATCCACAGTGGAGTTCCGCTTCCCAGCCTTGATTTTCTGAAACAGTCTCCAAGCTGGCAAGGGGGCATTCCTCCCAACACTTCTGGAAGTCCCTCTTGCGAGTGTCTTTATCAGGTGTGCGCCTACCCCAAATGCAATGAAGGTTGCTGCTGAAGGCCATCCAGTGAAAAGACAGGCTTGTAAAAACAGTGACGGTCAGTCCTCATCTGCCTTATTCACCGGATCTGACACTGTGTGACTTCTGACTCTTCCCCAAAGTGGCCATGAAAGGTAAATGTTTTGCATCAATTCAGGACATCAAAGCAGCCATAACAACACAACTAAAGACACTCATGAAAGAGGACTTCTGGATCTGTTTCAGAAAGTGGCAAGAACAATGGGATGAGTGTGTTTGAAGTGGGGAGGGTAGAGAGGGATTCATGGCAATGCGTATTTTGCTGTGATAATTTTTAAAAATTTAAATATTCACTATAATCTTAGATCACTCATCATAAATCTCTAAGTTTCCTGAGGGAACATATTAGAAATTGAAAATCTCAAGCACCTCCTGAATCCAACGCTATGGAGTCAGCACCCACATTTTAATGTCATGATTCAGGATGCTTAGCTTTGTATGTCCAAAGATTGGACTTTTTCCACTATCTTCTGTACCCATCATGTCTTCATCTTTTTTAAAAAGAAAACTAATTGATTTGTATTTATTAAAAATGCAAAATGGCACCTTGTGAGTTGTTTGTCTGGCACTGCCTCTTCAAAACTGAGTGACTAGTATGTGTCAGCCCCAGTAAGAGTGTAAATACAACCAATGTGGGAATCAGTGTGGAGATTCTCAAAAAACTAAAACTAGAGATTCCATTTGACCTAGCTATTCCCCTTCTAGGTATCCTGAAAGAGATAAAGTCACCAAACTACAGTGATACATGTATACCCATGTTTATAGCAGTGCAATTTATAATAGGTAAATCCTGGAAACAACCCATATGCCCATCAACAGGTGAATGGATAAAACAAATGTGGTATTTATATACAATGGAATACTACTTTGCCATAAACAAAGATGAACTTGAGACATTTTTAGGTAGTGGATACACCTCAAGACCATAATCCTAAGTGAAATAAATCAAACATACAGTTTAAACATTGTATTGTTTCTCTTGTGTGAGAAAACCAAAGTGAACAAAAATGAACAAAATGAAGGATAGATCTTAGGAAGTAGGAAGAACTTGTTCAAATGGGAAGGGAAACAAGAGATGGGGAAGGAAGGAAGGGAAAAGAGATTTAAAGGAAAAAGAAATGAAGAAAAAATGGAAATAGAGCTTTTGTAAATGGGGAGAGAGAGAAGCATTGGAGGGAGGGCAGGGAAAAGGAATAAAAAAAAAGAATCGAGAAGTGTTATGTACACTTACACATCCCCACAATGAATGTGTTCATTATGTACTGCAAACATGGACTAATAAAAAACAGGAGGGAGTTGAAACAGTGAAGGAAAAAGTGTGTGCTCCCTTGGAGCATAAACTATTACAATCTGCGTATTTCAGGGGAAGCCTTCAGTCTCAGTCTTCAGGGCCCCATGTCTGTCCTATTGCTGTTGGTGTCCACTCTGTTTTCTGATGCACCAGTGCCCCCAGGGAACTGTCCAGTGTACAGTGTCCCCAGTCCTGGGGAGAGCTCCTCTGTGCCCAGGCGGTGCTGGTTGGGGCTCTCTTTCTACCTGAGACTGAGGCAGTTCCCCTGCTCTTTTTTTTTTTTTTTTTGTGGGTACCGGGGGTCGACCTCAGGACCTCGCGCGCCAGCAGGCGCCCGTGCCACTGAGCGATATCACCGGCCCTTTTTCCATATGTGGGTCCCGGGAGTCGAACTCGGGCCCTCGCGCTTGCAAGGCAGGCGCTTACGCCGCTGAGCCATCTCACCAGCCCCCCTACTCTTTTTTGTAGACCCCCATCCCAACTCTCCTGGCAAAAATGATGGGATGAATGTGTCTGAAGCAAAAAGGGAGGATTTTGCCAGGGATTAGTGGCAAAGTGTCTTTTACTGTAATAAATTTTATGTAAACATTCATTGTATAGTTTGATCACCCCTTGTAAATTTGGGGTATCGAAGCCTTAGCAGCCTTGGAAATAGCTTCATGCAGATAGCATGATTCCTAGTCCCATCTTTCTGCATGAAGATGGACCATTGGGCCTCCCATGAGATGCACAAAGTGTAAGGGATGATGGGGGCGGATTACTCCAGATGTGTGTGTATATATATGTGTATGTGTGTTTGCATATGCACATATACATACAGAAAACAATGTATATTTTGATTCAGATACAAAGGAAATGATGTTCTTGGACAGCCTTGCTATTCCGAAATGAAAGCTTTTCATCATACACTGATTAAAGGTAAGCCACTTTCATAATCTAGATCCATCCACTGAACAGCTGGACAAATCCCAGTTTGGAAAATTATTGCCAAATGTTGTGGAATCTGCCTAGCTGTGGTAGTTCTACAGTTTGGTCAGAATTCTGTGCTTGGGACAGATGGCTGTTTGGGAAATTACTTTGCTTCACTGAGCAGAGCAGAGCCTGGGACTCACGCGTGATTATTACCAAAACTGCCGGTAATGAACACTTTTCCAAATTATGACTCATTCCCCCGAGCTGACTCTTTACAGAGTCTGCTTAGCTGTACCCGTTCTCATCACTCCTTTTGTCATCTGACTTGCAGAGGGGTGCGTGATCTCCTTTGATATACTGTACATGACATCCTAACAAACCCTTCTCTTTAATCAAAGGCATCAGACATGTGCCACTGTCAGAAGTCGGGCGGGGCGGACGCGGAGCAGATGTGTTCCTGCAGGTCAGACGGAATGATGGGATTTGGAACGTACACTCGGCATACTCTTTCAAATCAACCCTAGGATCTATGTAAAATAAAACCCCACATTTTTCACAGGGCAGAGACATTGTAGCCAGAGGCTTTTAGCAGCAGCAAGAGATGAAAAAGTCCCGAGATAATTTTTTTGTAAGTGCACTGAGGAGTTGAGCATCACTGTGTAGAAACTCTTGAGCTAGAGAGTTTCACCCTTTAGATACCTAAAGATAAAACACTTCCACATTCAAATGCCAGAAACTATATATATATATATATATATATATGTATAAATTCTAAAGCAGCCTTGTGAGTAAGACAAATACACAACTTGCTTACACATACTAATTTTTATAAATCACGTTGCCAGATGTACATATCCACAGCACGGTTGAAACGTGAGTATTCTTTTTCTAACAGTTCAGCAGGGCTATTTTTGTTCAAAAGGGGAGAGATGCTCAACAAAGGCTCTATAGTGATGGACATGCTCAGAAAGGGTGGGATGAGATGCAGATGTTGAGCCAGAGGTTGGGCTAATGATCTAGGAGAGGCCTTTTGCTACCTGAGCTATCTGAGATGCGATGTCTGAGGCACCCACCCATTTCCTCCACCCAGCACCATTGCTGCACGTGGGGTGTCTCAGTCTTCGGTCTGCCCACACCTGCCTGCTCTGCCTGCCTGGTGCTGCCCGCCTGGTCCAATCATCCCAGCCCCCATCTGCCTTGCCCTGGCTTCTGGAGCCACCTTTCCTGGTGGATAACATCTGTCTCCTCCCAGCCCATCCCTTTCAACTGTCAGTGTCAGTTCCGGGAAGGAAGAGACCAATAGAACCTATCTTTTAGAATTTCTCTCCCTTACCCACAAACAGGCTCCTTATTTTCTTTTCTTCACCTCTAGGACACAGGGTGAGAAAATAGAAAAGCTGCATTTTTTATTTATATAGATTTTATTTTAATTTTATTTTAAAGAGAAGAAAAAACAAAACAAATCAAAAGAAGAACAAATTTTCAAAGCAACATAAAAGGAGGGTAACAATGGTTAATACATTACGTATTACTATCTTTAAGTTAGTTATTCAGGATACCAGACATTAGCATTCAATTGTCCAAACATTATTGGCACAAACCTTACTCTTCAATGAACTAAGTAAAATTGGTAGTGTATCTATCTTAATCATCTTATATATATATACAATTTTTTTCCCTTTCCCTTCTTTCTTTTCCCTATTCCAGTCTCTCTTTCCTTTTGACCAGTTTCTTTTTGATTCATCATGTCTATTGTACATTTTGGATCTTATTTACCCTTTCAGTTTCTCATACTAGAGAGACAATACGATGCTTACACATGTGCTTCTGGTTTATTTCACTTATGAGTATTTTCTCGAGTTGCATCCATTTACCTATAAAAGTCTCCAGTTTATCCTTCTTTATGGCTGAATAGTACTCCATTGTATAAAAATACCACATCTTTCTTATCCATTCCTCAGTTGACGGGCATTTGGGTTGTTTCCAAGATCTGGCTATTACAAATTGTGCTGCTATAAACATGGGTGCACATATATCGCTGTGGTACGATGTTTTTAATTCTTCTGGGAAGATGCCCAGAAGGGGAGTAGCTGGGTCAAATGGGACCTCCAACCCTAGTTTTCTGAGGAATCTCCACACTGACTTCCACAGTGGCTGTACCAGTCGACACTCCCACCAACAGTGAAGAAGGGTTCCTTTTTCCCCACAGCCCCTCCAGCTTTTGTTATTAGTTGATTTCTTTATAGTAGCCATTCTTTCTGGGGTGAGATGGTATCTCAGTGTTGTTTTAATTTGCATCTCTCGAATGACTAGTGATGTTGCACATTTTTTGTATATTTATTTGCCATTAGTATTTCTTCATCTGAGAAATGTGTATTCATCTCAGATGCCCATTTTTGGAGTGGGTCTTTAAATTTGGGAGGTCTGATTTTTTTGAGTTCTTTGTATGTTCTCGATAGTAATCCTTTGTCTGAGGAACAGCTGGCAAACATTTTTTCCCACATTGTGGGTTGTCTCTTCACTCCGTTGGTGGTTTCTCTTGCTGTGCAAAAGCTTTTTAATAAGATGAGATCCCAGTTATTGATTCTTTGGGATAGTTCCCGTGCGGTTGAGTTTTTATTCATAAAGTCTTTGCCTACACCAATGTCTCCAAGGGTTTTACCTATCCTACCTTCCAGCAGATTTAATGTTTCTGTTTTAATATTTAGATCTCTGATCCATTTTGAATTTAGTTTAGTGCATGGTGAAAGATATGGGTCTAGTTTTAATCTTCGGCATGTGTAGAGCCAGTTTTTCTAGCACCATTTATTAAAGAGGCTATCTTTCTTCCAGCGAATGTGTTTGGCACCTTTGTCAAAGATAAGGTGGCTTAGTATGTCTGGGGTTGTTTCAGCATCTTCTAATCTGTTCCATTGATCTTCAGGTCTGTTTTTTTGCCAGTACCACACTGTTTTTATCACAGTAGCTTTATAGTATAATTTTAAGTCAGGGATTGTGATGCCCCCTGCCTTGCCTTTGTTGCCCAGAATTGCCTTTGCTATTCTAGGTCTCTTCTGATTCCAAATGAATTTTAGGATTGTTTTCTCTAATTCTGTGAGATATGCTGTTGGAATTTTGATTGGAATTGCATTAAATCTGTATAACAATTTTGGAAGTATGGCCATTTTCACTATATTGGTTCTTCCTATCCAGGAGCAAGGGATATCTTTCCATTTTCTGATATCCTCTTCAATCTCCTTTTTCAGAGTACTGTAGTTTTCAGTATAGAGGTCTTTTACATCCTTTGTGAGGTTGATTCCTAGGTATTTCATTTTTTTGGATGTTATTGTGAAAGGTATTGTTTCCCTAATTTCTCTTTCAGTAAGTTTGTTATTTGTGTACAGGAAGGCTATTGACTTTTGAGTATTGACTTTATATCCAGCTACACTACTGAATTTGCTTATTAAATCTAGCAGTTTTTTAGTGGAGTTTTTGGGGTCTTCTGTGTAGAGTATCATGTCATCTGCAAATAATGATAATTTAACTTCTTTCCAATCATTATTCCTTTTATTTCTTTCTCTTGTCTAATTGCTCTGGCTAAAGTTTCCAGAACTATGTTGAATAAGAGTGGGGACAGTGGACATCCTTGTCTTGTTCCTGATTTTAGAGGGAAGGCTTTCAGTTTTAGGCCATTTAGTATAATATTGGCTGTTGGTTTGTTATAGATAGCTTTTACCAGGTTGAGATAAAGACCCTCTATTCCAATTTTCTGTAGGGTTTTTATCATGAAAAGGTGCTGGACTTCGTCAAAAGCTTTTTCTGCATCTATTGAGATGATCATGTGATTTTTGTCTTTGGTTCTGTTAATATGGTGTATTACATTTATTGATTTACGTATGTTGAACCATCCCTGCATCCCTGGGATGAATCCAACTTGGTCATGGTGTATAATCTTCTTGATGATTTGTTGGATTCTGTTTGCCAGTATCTTATTAAGGATTTTTGCATCTATGTTCATTAGGGAGATTGGCCTGTAGTTCTCTTTCTTAATTGGGTCCTTCTCTGGTTTTGGTATCAGGGTAATGCTTGCTTCCAGGAATGAATTTGGGAGTATTGCTTCCCTTTCAATTTCATTGAAAAGTTTGAGAAGTAGGGGCGTTAGGTCTTCTCTAAATTTCTTGTAGAATTCGGCAGTGAATCCATCAGGGCCTGGGCTTTTCTTTGTTGGGAGGTTTTTAATTACATCTTCAATTTCATTGGTTGATATTGGTTTATTTAGGATTTTTAAATCTTCTTGATTCAGCTTTGGTAATTCATACGAATCTAGGAATCTGTCTATTTCTTCTGCATTTTCCATCTTAGTAGAATATAAATTTTCAAAATAGGTATAGATGATCTTCTGGATTTCTGCAGGGTCCGTCGTCATATCACTCTTTTCATTTTCAATTGCATGGATTTGAGTCTTTTCTTTTCTTTTTTTAATAAGGTTGGATAAGGGTTTGTCAATCTTATTTATTCTTTCAAAGAACCAACTTTTTGCTTCATTGATTCTTTGTATTGTTTTTTTAGTCTCCAATACGTTAATTTCTGCTCTGATCTTTATAATTTCCTCCCTTGTATGGGCTTTTGGCTTAACCTGCTCTTCTTTTTCTAGAAGCTCGAGGTTCACCCTTAAGTTGTTTATTTGCGCTTGCTCTATTTTCCTGATATAAGTATTTAATGCTATAAATTTCCCTCTTAGGACTGCTTTCATTGTATCCCATAAGTTCCGGTATGTTGTACTGTCATTATCATTCAGTTGTAGAAAGTGTCTAATTTCTTCTTTAATTTCATCTGTGACCCATTGGTTGTTCAGGAGGGTGCTGTTTAATTTCCATGTGTTTAGGGAGTTTTTGTGAGATCTTTTGCCATTGATTTCCAATTTCATTGCACTATGGTCTGATAATATGCATGGGATAATTTCAATTCCTTTGCATGTACTTAAGCAGGTTTTATGAGCTAGTATGTGGTCTATTTTGGAGAACGTCCCATGCGCAGCTGAGAAAAATGTGTATTCTGATGTTGTAGGATGGAACACTCTGTAGACATCTACTAAGTCCATTTGTTCAAAAGTTTGGTTCAGTTCTACTATTTCATTATTGATTTTCTGTCCAGTTGATCTGTCTTTTTGTGACAGTGGAGTATTGAGATCTCCCAATATAATTGTATTAGTGCTTATTTGATTTTTCATGTCCTTTAGTACTTGTTTTATATAGCTGGGTGCATTGGTATTTGATGCATATATATTTATGATCGTTATCTCTTCCTCTTGGATTGTTCCCTTTACAAGGATGTAATGACCGTCTTTATCTCTCTGAATCCTTCTTGGCTTGAAGTTCACTTTGTCTGCAAAAAGAATAGCTACCCCTGCTTTTTTCTGGGTTCCTGTGGCATGGAGTATTGTCTTCCATCCTTTGACTTTCAGTCTATGAATTTCTTTCTGAATTAAATGTGTTTCTTGTATACAGCATATTGTTGGATCTTGCTTCTTGATCCATTTCGCCAGTCTGTGCCTTTTGATTGGTGAATTGAGACCGTTAACATTGATGGTTAAAACTGATATGTATTGACTTATACTTGTCATGATATTTTCCTGTTGTTGGTTCCCACTCTTTGTTTTTCCCCTTTCCTGCTATTTAATTATCTGCCCTGCCTGGTGGATTCCTTCTGTTGGGGTTCCTATCTCTTTCTAGAATGTCCTTCAGAACATTTTGGAGTGCTGGTTTGGTGGTCATAAATTTTCTCAGATGTTCTTTGTCATGAAAGTATTTTATTTCTCCATCAATTTTGAAAGATAGTTTTGCAGGGTACATCAATCTGGGTTGAAAATTATTTTCCTTTAGAGCTTGAAATACATCATTCCAAGCTCTTCTTGAATTGAGGGTTTGTGCTGAAAAGTCAGCTGTGATTCTGATGGGTTTTCCTTTATAGGTGATTTGTCTCTTCTCCCTAACAGCTTTTAAGATTCTGCCCTTCTGTTGAATTTCTGGGATCTTGACTATAATATGTCTGGCTGAAGTTTTTTTTTGATCATGTCTAGTTGGTGTTCTAAAAGCTTCACTTATAGGGGCATCAAATTCCTTTTCTCTTCCAGGAAAGTTCTCCCTGATTATGTCTTTGAACAAGGTTTTAATGTCATTGATGCTATCTCCTGCTTTTTCATTTATTCCAATTATTCTTAAGTTGTTTATCTTTGAGTCATCTAGCAGCTGCTGAATTGATTTTTCATGGTCCCTTGCTATTTTTAAGAATTCTTCCTTTTCATGATCACTAATTGCAAGCCTGTCTTCTATATCTGAGATCCTGTCCTCACATTGGCTTAATCTGCTACAAATACTTTTAATGGAATTTTTGTTCTCTTGGATATCTGCTTGAATCTGCCTTATGGATTCCATTTCTTTCCTATGCTGAGCACTCATGGTTTCTATAGTTTTCTTAAGCTCATCTATTTTTTTGTCTGTATCAGCTATAGTGTTCTTAAGCATGGTCTTCAATGTGGACATTATCTCTGCAGTTATCTGTGAGATTATTTCTGTTTTAATTTTTTCCAGAGCCTCATTCAGTTGCTTTGTTGTTACCACTTCAAATAGGCCAGGTGGGTGGCTTTCGGATTGTCCCACCTCATTGCCCCCTAGGTTTGCCTTTGGTGAATTGGATGTGTGGGGTTGCATCTTGTTTAAGTGTCGTCTCATTTTTTCCTTTCTTTAATTCCTGGGGTGATGTTTGCAAATTACCTATGGTAGGTTACTTTATTGCTAGTGTTTAAGATCTTTAGAAGATGACTACTTCTCTGCAGTATCTTCCAAGTGGAGCTTGCTTTTGGGTTTTGAGCTTTCTGCCAGATCCTACCTCTTCAATTCGTTGGGTATGCGAAGTTGCTACCTGTTTGGCCCAGTCCTTGATTCTTTGGTACTGTGCCACTGTATTTTCTGTGTCCCTTAGTCAATCTCAATCACGAAATATCAGGAAAGAAAGATGTTTAGAACAATTATTTCACATTTGGCTATAATGTTAACTAAAGCATCAAACACAGCCTAGAAAATGACAGACTGAGCTAACCAGTTATTTACCTCTTTTAGCTGTATAGAGTTGCGGTTATATAACAAAATCTAAAACACACCAGAAAAATTATATGCAGTATACAAGTCCTATGTATGTCAATTTTTCCCTGAGGAGTTTAAATTTAAAATGAGTTAAGGAGGAAATAGAGTGTTGGGAGAATAGGAAGGAATTAGATGTAAGGTTAGAGGACCAAGAAGGATCCCACTAAAATTGGGACACTGGTGCAGAGGACTGGTGGTAAAAAGAGAAGGAAGGGATAAAAGGAAGAACAGTTCACAACCACAATCACAAAGAAGTTAGAGGCGCTGTTTACAGTCATATAAAAAACCAGAGAGAATAATGAAGGAAAGAGCAAATACACATACAGAAACAAAAACGAAGATAAAAACAATAAAACAAACAAAACAAAAATAAAACCCCACCAAAAAAAAAAAACAAAAAAACAAAAAAACAAAAAAAAACCCTTTGCCAGAACAAAAAACAAATGAGTGAGAAAAAAATAAAAAATAAAATAAAAAAAAATAAAAAGAATCAGTTCCAGGTGTTGACTCTGCTGTAGGCAGGCACCGTGTGGTGACAGAGTCCTGTTCCGTGCAGGTCGGTCCCAGTAAGCCAGGAGCGGCCCTCTGGCGGGCGGTGAGCAGAGGCCCGTACTTTGAGGCAGAGACCAGTCTAGCTCGCCTGCCACTCCCAGTGCCCTTTCACTATCCCTGGGCCTGAGAGGCGCAGCGCGCTGTCCGGAGCGGGGGTTCCCTGCACTGGTTTCCCGCCGCTCTGATTCTCACCACGCCCCCCACAATGGCGCCGGGCCAGTCGCTCTCTGGCGCGGGACAGGTGTGGCTGAGAGACCAGTCTCGTTCGCCTGCTGACCTCAGCACACTTTCGTGGGCCTGAGAGGCCCCGCGCTGCCCTGTCCGGAGCACGAGTGTCCAGCGCTGTTTTTCTTTCGCGCCACTCTGAGTTTTGCCACACCCCCCACAATGGCACCCGGCTGGTCGCTCTCTGGCGCGGGGTAGCTGTGGCTGAGAGACACTCACCGCCGGCCAGCGCAGTTCTCCGCCGCTCCCCCACCTCGCCGCTGTCTCAGGATCCTCCGTGGGGGCTCCCTGGGCACCAGCTGTCACCGTGTGTCCGTAGAATTGAGCTTCTGTCGCGCTGCGATTCCTGGGATGGTAGAAAGTGCACGCGTTCAGTCTGCTCCTTCTTCTTTGTTGGAAATCACCCTTCACTGGTGCCGGGGGTCCCAGATTGCGCTTCAGAACTTTTCTGGGTTCCGGGGAGGCATCTCCCCCCCTCCTGCGCTTTCCCGGTCGCTATATTCCCGTGTTCCAACGGTAACTTTTAGAGAGAGTTTCGCTGCCTGCTTCTTACTCATCCGCCATCTTTTTCCAATCTATTTATATAGATTTGAATCTTAGCTCCACTGCTTTCTGTCCAGTGACCTTGGGGAAGTCAGCTAGTCTCTCCAAACCTCTTTGGTGGAGGTTCTGATTAGAGGTGTATTAAGCGTTCACTGTGTGTCCGATACTGTGCTGGCTTTGGAGGAGGTGACAGTCAATGACACCATCTCTGCCCCACAAGAACTTATAGCCTAGTGGAGGAGATGGAAGTAAGCCGACAGTGAAGATGCTGTGGGGCCAGGGTTAGGGACACAAGAGCAATGACACAGGAAGAGCACCCACTTGCTCATTTCCTCCAAGAGGCGGCTTCTGGAGAAGGACAGTAAGGCGGACTCAGATGAAAGATGGGGTGCAGCAGACACAGAAAACATGGGGAGTCCAGGGGTCTCTACCTTGTTCTTTGTGCCTACAGCTTGGGGCGGGGATGAGGTGAGAAATAAGGTTTGGGAGGCAAACAGGAGCCAGAGCCTGAAGCTTTGACATAAGGGATCTCGGACTTGAAGGATCTTGAAGGAAATAAGAGGTCCTGATTCTTCCCCTTCTCTATCCTGTCTCATCCACTCCCTGAGTAAGTCTTGCTGCTTCATTCCCAAGACACAACTCAGAGCTGCCACTTTCTCCAAACCCACTACCATCTCCCTCTAGTCAATTCCAATCTGAACAAACTGAACCCTGGGTTCTTTGGCCCAAGGGGCAGATGACGTTGGTCTGAGCTAAGCCATGACCATGGCTGGTGCACAGTGGGTCTGAGCATGAGGAGACAGAGTGTTCTCACACCGAACTGGGCTGGGGATAGAAAAATGCATAACGCACAGTTCCTGCTTTCGTGGAAGTCACTGTCCTCCTGGGGAGACAGAAATTAACTCAATGAATTCAGAGTTGCCACAATGACAGTGATGTGAATGTCCTGCCCTGGTGCATGGCGCCTGGTACACTCAGAGCCTTTAATGGGAAGAGAGAGCCCAGTGAAGACGGCCAGGAAGTTTTGCTGGAAGGCATGGAAAGAAGCAGCTACCTGAGAGAGGAGGCCTCTGTGAAGTTCACTGAGTGCTACAGGCAGAGCAGCTGTTAGGTATGGAATCTTTTTCCTCTCAGCAATATTGAGGGGATCAACCAATTTTAATCACATGGAAGCATTTCCGGATTTCAAAATTATTCTGGGAAAATGTAAAAAAAAAATGGTTTGCTAATAGAACGAAATGCAATGTGGATTTCTTAACCCTGCTAGAACCACAAAACCTGCCTGAAATTAAGAAGCATCCTAACAATTTAAAAAAGAAAACTCATCAGGATTGGAGCCAGAAAAGGATAAAATTCTTCTGCTCCTCTCAATCCAGAAGTCCTGTCTGGTCAGCCTCTCCGCGGGACTAAAATTGCAAATAAGTGATACAAACTCTCAGTGCTCAGTTATGTTCTTTGTAGACAAGATGACACCTACAGCTTTGGAATGGGGTGGGGGACACAACCACATTTGTGCAAAAACCACATACTTTTTCCAGGAGACCACAGTCAATAGTGGGAAATGCCTGCTGGCAGGAAGCTTTTAAATTACTGAGACCATTAGACATAGCAGATGTGATCTGAGTAAACATCTCTTAGAGTCAAAATATGAATGGATAATGGAATCTGCGAAAGGGAGGATCAATGAAGCATTGTAACCTGCAAATACAGAGGGATAGACAGGTGCCCAAAGAGACTGTTGAACATTGAGATTATACCTAACCCAGGGTTTTGCAAAAGCTTTGAACTGAGAATAAATAAATATAAAGTGTAGCAGCTAGTAAATATGGGAAATCTTTTGTAAGATCTTAGTTTAAGGCAGTGGTTCTCAGCTAGAGGCAGTTTTGTCTGGTTCGGACATCTGGTACCACCTGGAGATGGTCGTGTTTGAATGTCGCACCTGGCAGTGGGTAGAGTGCTTCTGCCATCCAGTGGGTAGAAGCCGGAGATGCTGCCGGACATCCTGCAGCGTTAGACACCTTTCCCCTCCCCACCGCAGAGAAGGGCCATCCAGCCTGAAACGTCAGTGCAGAGCTGAAATACCCTGGTATAGGAGGGAAACTGCATGAAGGATTAAAAAGGAGCAAAAGCCCGCAACTCTGTGAAGAAAGGGGTGGACTCTGCAGCTTGCAGGTGGGCGCTCCTGGAGAGGAGTGAGGGAAGCTGGAGTCCTGCTGCAAAACTCACCTTCCAGGAAACGCAAGAAGGAAAGACAGCCCGGCTCAGGCTGCTCTGTAGCTCAGTTATGCAGGTCACCTCCTTCACCCTTTTTGTTTCTAGCTGGCTCTGATAAAATCAATTCATTTTGAGAATCTTGAGTGCACAGTAAAGAAAAATGTATTAATAAAACATAAAGGATGTTGCTGTCGGCCCATGTGGGCTGCTAATCTCTTGGACCCAGGTCCAAAGGCAGACCGGAAAGTGACAAGGGCTGGGCAGTGCCCTGGCCAGACTTAAGGACAGGTGGCTGGCTGGTGTGTGACTTGGGAAGGCTCACCGCTCTGCGGGGTGAGCGGGAGCCAAGGCTGGACTGGGGGTGAGCCCACTGTTCCACCCGTGACACCGGGTACTGCAGCCCCCACTGCAGCTTCTTACTTTGTCTTCTGCACCATGAGAAGGAAACTCTGTGTTCACAAGTCACAGAGTAAACTAGGGTTTTGAACAGCAGAGAATCGTCTTGTTTCAAACGTATTTCTAATTGTCTAGATGTCCATGAATAAGTGGTTAGATTTCATGGCCTTCTATTTAAAAGTGACTTATTTTCACTCCTCTGCTTAGCTCAGAAGTTATGTCTATGTCTTTCCAAGTTTGTTTTCACTCCTGATTCTGCACTGGGTCTCTTTTGAGGTCTCCTTGCACCGACCATCTTCTTGTCTATAAATTCTCTTGTTCTCTCTCCTTCCTTGGCTCTGTTCTTTCTATCAACAAACCTAAATCTCTAGCTCTTGGAGTCAAACACAAGAAACAACCCTGTCATTGTCTGAATCAGTGATTTGCCCTGGAGTTGTGTAACACTGTAGTACTATACCCTCCTTGTGGACTTGATATAAAGATTAAACGATTTAATAGCTGCAAAGCTTAAAACAATGCTTAGCACATATGTGATCAACAAATGTTACTAGTTATTGTTATTTAAAAGACTTCAATGCTCAACATCAATCATCTCAACATATTTTTCTATTTTGATTTGCTTCTTTTGACTGAGTACTATAGTACGCAACTTAATTTTTTTCTTACATGCTTCAGAATGTTGCACTACTGTTTTTTAGGACATCTTGGTTGGTTATAAAACTCTCGAGTAACTTTTTGTTCTCCTTACCTTTTGTAGACATTTCTCACAAAATGTTGCTGTGAAAAAGCCCGAGGTCAGCCTGATGGTTCCTTGCCCTCAATTATGTATATAATTGGCTTTTGCCATACCCATTCCTATAAAGATCTTTCTTTTAATCTAAGCTTATTTTGTTCACTTGGTCATTCTGCATCATTTCCTCCTCTTGGGGTCTTTGCACATCAATATTCATGTCTCTAATTCAGGCAAGATATTTTCTTCAATATGTTGATTTTTTTCTTGTTCTCTTCTTTAAGGATATGAAATTGGTTATATGTTGCTTTCCATATCTGTATTTCCTCAATAATTTAAAGCCTCCTTTTTCCTGTTTCATTTTGAATGATCTTCTTAAGCTTATCCACACAAACTTGGCCACTTCTTTTTTTTTTTTTTTTTTTTTTGTGGGTACCGGGGGGGACGACCTCAGGACCTCGCGCGCCAACAGGCACCCGTGCTGCTGAGCGATATCACCGGCCCCTTTTTCGTATGTGGGTTCCGGGAGTCAAACTCGGGCCTTCGCGCTTGCAAGGCAGGCGCTTAAGCCGCTGAGCCGTCTCACCGGCCCAAACTTGGCCACTTCTTCAGCCATGTTTAACATGTTTGTGTCATATTTTCATTCTCTTTTCCCTACCATTTTCAACTAGATTTTCATCTCCTTCTGTTGTATCATTTCCACCTCAAACTCTTCTACCTCTTGTGTCTCTTCTTTTGAGTCTCTTTCCTTGGAAGTAAATCACCTTGTTCCATAATTTTATTGGCATAATGGAAGACTATTTGTATAAACTCTTTCTTTGTGTCTTTGGATAATTTCTCAAGTGAGTTACTTTACTTTGCCTTTTAAAGTAAACATGTAGTTCATGTTTCATCTTCTTTGATTGTGGCTTCCTACTATAGTAGGAAATTTTAGAGTCTCCAACTTTCTCTTACTTTGTTTTGTCCTGGGTCCAATTCTTTCCCAGCTGTCAGCATTCAGGAATTTGGGGCCATTTACATAGAGTTCTTTAAGTACTGGTTTCCCACTGTTGTGATCTGACCTTGTTTCCACCACCCTTCCTTCAGCCAGCTTTCCTCTGGAGTCTCCCCCTTCCAGTTGGCTGAATTGTGACCTCAGGGTATAGGTATGGATCCTTGGCCTTGAACTATCCCCTCCCCCCACCAGAGCTCAAAGGATCTTTTCACAGTGACATTTACTTTAGCGGAACTTCTGCTCATTCAGAAGTTCTTGGAGGCATATGGTAATGGATATGCCATCCCAACAGCCTTGGGGACTGTCTTAGTTACTATTATGGTTGTTGAGACAAAATACCTGACACCCAAGGTTAAAGGAGGAAAGGTTTATTTAGCTCACAGTTTGTGGAAGTTTCAGTCCATAATCAGTTGGCTCCAAGGCAGGGTGGCTTCACAGAGGAGAGCAATTCATGGTGGACAGAAGACAGTAAAAGCAACAAGGGGGAGAGACAAGACTCATTCTGTCCCTTGTATTGTATGCAGGTTACCTGCCCTAGGGCGGGTGTAGCACTCACACCCTTAATCCCAGCATTGGATCATGAATCAATCACAAACTCTAGATTCAGCCACCTCTGAAAAGCCTGCCCCCGTGACTGCATGATGCTTTGGGGGGACATCTAGACAAAAACAATAACAGAGACTAAAGGCCTATTATGGTTTTCCAAAAGCCTCATGTGCTTATAGGCAGTTTTTGAAAGGTGATCAAATCATGGGGGTGCTATAGCTAAATGTGATGGTGGGAGGGGGGCTTTGGTCAGAAGAGGAGGTCACTGGGAGTGTGACCTAGAAAGGTATATCTCCCTCCTTGGCTCCTCCTTTCTCTTTAGGCTTTCTAGGCTTCATGACTTGAGCAGCTTTTCTTCTACCAGTCCTGTCCACCATGCTGTTGGCCATGCAAGGAATGAAACTTCTGGAGTATGAGCCAAAATAGATCTCTCCTCCTTTAAATTGTGTATGTCGGGTATTGTGTCTTAGCAACGAGAAACGTGACTAAGACAAGAACTATCTGTCCAGTTGGCAGGGATGTTGCTGGCAAATGGCCCTTGCTGTCGACTCCCTTTTGAATGCTTCTTCTGGTGAGAGTCCTGTTGCCCAAGGTTGTGGCCTGTTCCTAGGGAATCGCACAGCCAATACTGGGTAGTGCAGGGGCATGAAGGTCCAGTTCCCTCACCATGACTCAGCAGATCTCTGAAGACCACCCCAGCTCCAGAGACGCCTGGAAGAAGGACTGAGGCCTTGGTCCAGACTGCATTACTGCTCGCTGCCTTCCGCTGCACTCCCTCCCATGACATTGATCTCCAGAGCACTCCTGCTAAAGGCCCACTCTTCCAACTCCTCTCAGATGTGGCTTCCTGGGACACATTGCTGGACATGGTCTTGTCCTGAGACATGTGTGAGCTCTCAGCGCCATCTCCTATCTCCATGCAGATCTCACAGATTCAGAAGCTTTTGTCTCATCAAAAGTCCCTCCTTTTCTCCATCCCCCACAAGTGTTTGGAGGCATGAAAATGAAGTAAAAATGCTTTCATCCTTGCTCTATTGAACTAATCTTAAAACGTTTTGTTTTCTTATAATTTCAAATTTTCAGAAAAGTTGCAAAAAGAGTACAACTTCTATCTATATGTATACAGTATATATTTCCCATGTAGATGCACTTACCATTTTATTATTTGAAGCATTTGAAAGTAAGGAGCAGACTCCGGATTCCTGATCGCTAAATACTTCAGTGTACATTTGCTAAGAACCAAGATACTCTCTTACACAATCAATATGATGATTATAGTTGGGAAATTTACACTGACAATACACTCTGTCAGTACATTGTCCACATTCAATTTTGTTAACTGTCTCAATTATGTCCTTTATCACTGTTCTTTTCTGACCTGGAATCCAATCTAGAACCATTCTTTGCATTTAGTCACCATGAATCTTTAATTAATAAACTTACTTTTGAGATGGGGTCTTACCACGTAACCCAGGCTCCCAAGCGGCTGCGATCACAGGCGCATACCACTGTGCCTGGTTTTTAATCTCTTTAATCCGTAACAGCCAGGCATGGTGGTGCATGCCTGTAATCTCAGCACTCAGGAGGCTGAGGCAGGAGGATCACTGAGAGTTTGAGGCCGGCCTGGACTACATAATGAGTTCAAGGCCAGCCTGAACTGCATAATGAGACTGTCTCAAAAACAAAACAAAACAAAACATTAATCTGTAACCATCTCTCAGGTTTTTTTTTTTTGGTGCTTGTCATGACCTTGACATTTTTGAAGGGCAGAGGTGAATTATCTCATACAGTGTCCCTCCATTTGGGTTTGTTTCCTCATGGCTAGAATTAGGTTCTCTCTCTCTCTCTCTCTCTCTCTCTCTCTCTCTCTCTGCAGGCATGTTACCATAGTGATGTGTTGTCTGTGTGTTGTATGGATATGATGTCACTTTGCCCCAATATTGATGATATTCACTTGTCACTTCATTAAGAAGGTGTCTATTAAGTTTCTTTTCTCTAAAATTATTGTTTTACCCTTTGTAATTCATAATTTATGGGAAATACTTTGAGGTTGTGTAAACATCCTGTTACTCATCAAACTTTCAGCTATTAGGAGTGTTCACTGATAATTTGAAAGCTCTCTCTCTCTCTCTCTATGTGTGTGTGTGTGGTTTTTGGTGTGATATATATATATATACATATATGGATAGATAAATAGATAGATATAGATAGATATTAGAGCCCACCTGTAGTGATACCTCGATTTCCACCAAATACTACAAGGTTCATTTCGTATTTTCCTATCCACATTTGTAACTCTGTTCTCCAACAGTGAGAGACTTGCTTTCCATTATCTTCAGTAAATTTACTCATTTGCTCCAGGCTAGAATACAGGAAGTAGCTTTTGACTTGCTAAGGTATCCCAGTGCGGAAAAGCAAACCTACTAACCAGAATTGCCTGTGTTGGAAGTCTTTTTCTTTTTTTAAGGTAAAATTTACATAGATTAAAATGCATAGGCTTAAGTATATAGTTTGACCGGTATCTACGCCCATGTAATAATCATTGTAGTCAAGGCACAAAACATTTTCATCAGCACACAAAATTTTGTTACGCTTTCTTTTAGTAAATCCCTATCCCCCAGGGCAGCTATTGTTCCAACTTCACTCAACACAAATGAATTTTGCCTATTCTTGTAGTTCGTATCAGTGGAAAAATAATAGGATATACTCTTTTGTGCCTGCCTTCTATTCAACACGATGTTTTTGTGGTGTATCCATGCTGTGGCTTGTATCAGTTATAACACTGATTTTTATTAGTGAGAGGTAGTCTGTTGTGAATGTATTACCCATTCTCTGTTGATGGATGCTAGGCTGATTAGGGATATTATGAATAAAGTTGCTCTAAACATTCCTGTACAAGTCTCTTTGAGGATGTTTTCTTTTTTTTTTTCTTTTGTGGGTACTGGGGGTCGACCTCAGGACCTCGCGTGCCAGTAGGCGCCCGTGGCTCTGAGCAATATCACCAGCCCTTTTTTCGTGTGTGGGTTCCGGGAGCCGAACTCAGGCCCTCGCGCTTGCCAGGCAGGCGCTTACGCCGCTGAGCAATCTCACCAGCCCAGAGGATGTTTTCAGTTCTTGAGTAAATAGCACATCATAGATATTTTGTGTTTATAAAAAAATAATCTGCCAAATTGTTCTCAAAGTAGTTGTTTCATTGTATATTCCTACCAGCAATATATGAGAGTTCTAGTTGCTCCATATTTTTGCCAACATTTGGTGCTGTAAATCATTTTGATTGTAACTATTGCAGTGGATGTGAGGTGGTATCTCATTATGACTTTTACTTGCATTTCTCTGAGAACAAATGACACTGAATATCTGTTTATATGCTTACTGTTTTTTATGTGTATCTTCTTTTATGAAATGTCTGTTAAAGAATTTTGTCTGCTTTTATTTTATTTTATTTTTGGTACCAGAAATTGAACTCAGGACCTGCGCTTGCCAGGCAGGCGGTTGTACCACTGAGCTATATTCCCAGCCCCTTGTCTGCTTTTAGTAGGGCTGCCTTTTCACTATAGATTCATAGGAGTTACTTATATGTTCTGAATATGAGTCTTTTGCTAGATAGATTTGCCATGACTCTTCTCCCAGCCTGTGGTTCTCCATTTTACTTTCTCAGTGTCACCTTGATATGCAGAATATTTTGATTTTGGTATTATCCATTTTATAAAAATATTTTATGTTTAGTGCTTTCCATGTCTTTTTAAACAAATTTTTACTTATTATCCTGTTTTTTATCCTAGAGGCTTTATAGTGTTTAGGACTATAATCCATCTTAAATTAATTTTGGAATGCAGTAGAAGTCAAGGCTCATTTGTTCTCTCTGTGTTTATCTAATTGTTTCATCTCCATTTACTGAAAGATTTTCTTTTCCTTCTTTGAATTGCCTTGGTATTTTGGTTGAGAATCAATTGTTTTACATGAGTAGGACTATTCTTGGATTCTATTATTTTTCATTAACCTCTTTCTCTGTTATCACATTAGTCTCTTGATTACTGAAGCTTTATAGTGAAATTTAAATCAGGTAGTATGTGTCTTTAAGCTTCATTCTCTTTTCAAGATTGCCTTGACTATTCTATTTATTTCACACATATTTTAGAATTAATTCATTTCTACAAAAAAATGTCCTTTGAGATTTTTATTGTCCTTTGAGATTATTATTAGATTTTACCTATAAATTAATCATGAGGCTAATTAGAATCTTAAGAGTAATGTATCTTTCAGTGTTTGAACTTGACAGTTAGGAACTTGAGTTAGATATCATTTTTTCATAATCCCAAACCTTTTATTATTTTTTATTATTTTATTTTATTTTATTTTATTTTTTTTTGTGGGTACCGGGGGGTCGACCTCAGGACCTCGCGCGCCAGCAGGCGCCTGTGCCGCTGAGTGATATCACCGGCCCCTTTTTCATATGTGGGATCCGGGAGTCAAACTCGGGCCCTCGCACTTGCCGGGCAGGCGCTTAAGCCGCTGAGCCATCTCACCGGCCCCAAACCTTTTATTTTTAAGGAGAAAAATATAGTCATTTATTTAATAATGGAAGACTGTATAAGTCTATCAAACAGTTACATAGTTTAAAGTAACATCTAACATTACATTTCTGAAATATTTAAACCATTGTGTAATTCTTGAAATTGTATTGATCATTTTTTCTTTCTGTGACATTTGTGTCTGGCACCTTAGACCTCTTGGCCATCCTGACACCTTGGGACATGTGTAAGTACTGTATATTCATTCAAATAATTTCAACTGAATTAACTTGCAGATTGCAATTCATCATCTTTTTTCCATTGCTCTTCCGTTTGTTTATTTGTTATGTTAATGAGATTTTTGGCTTCAACTAATTGAGTTTTATTTTATCATCACTGTAGTGTTTGAAATCACTGGCAGCTCTGTTCAAATGAGAAAAATATCAAGGGAAAATTGATAAAAAATTCTAAGTAATTTCTATGCAAGTCTGTGGAATTTTCTTCTAATAAAGAGTCATTTCTACTTTTTACCATAGGAATACATAACAATCACATTCATTTTGGGGAGCTGGAGTGTATATATATGATATATATAAAATATATATCATATATATCATATATATCACATATATATCATATCATATTATTTATACATCATATATATCATATATTCCATAATATTTATGATATATATATATATCACATCACATCTTGCCCATGTTTACTGAACTAGACTTTGCCCCTTTGAACTGATCTCACCCATGTATATGTGCACATACGTATGTGTTGTATATACTTATGCTGGACAGTGCTAGTCAATAGCAAGCTCTTTGCTCTACTTCTGTGGAACTGAAAACTGTAACTCCACCCTTTAGAAACTGTAGAACAAGGATCAAAAGCAGGGACATTATGTCTAGCAGCTAACTCTGAGAAGAGTTGGCAGTGGGGATGACCAGGAGAGAGGCCCATGTTCCTGGGTGCTGCAGGCAGTGTAGGCCAGGGTCTTCCTGGGTGTGGCTCGTGGCCCTGGTGGGAAAGGAATGGTTAGAGGTGGGGAGAAGCATTCAGAGTGAATATTATGGACTACATGGTGGAGACACAAACTTCCGAAGGCCTGGCTGAAGTGCTGGTTATTTGAGAAAGCTGATTGGAGAAGTGGTCACCCTAGGCAGATACCATGTAAACATCTTCCTAAAGTTGCATATGTCCCATTCAGGGCTGGGCTGAGTCTTTGGATCTGAAAGATAAATAGATCTTTGCTTCTCAGGGCCGGTCACTTTTGTGGATATTTTATGGTAGCAGAGTGACACCACGACACAATGACATAATCTAGTAATAGCTATCCTTTATTGGGTACTTATTTCAGGCCAGGACCAATCCTGCCATTTTATATATTTTATGTTTCACAATAACGTTTCAAAATAGTTGATATTAGCTGTAGCTTACAAGTGAAGAAATTAAGAATTTGAATGGTGAAATGGACCAGGACCACAGGACCACTAAATGGAAGAGCCCTTGTTCTAACCCTCACATTCCCTAGCCTCTCTGCATAACATTGATCTGTAGCTGCTTTAAATCTCACAGTCTTAACACCCCTGAGACTTCCTCATCCTGGGGGAAGCCCTGTTGATGTCTCATTTTGGCAACTTCTCTTCCCCATAAATCTAGACCAAGGCCAGGGTGAGCTTCTCTGTCAGATTCCGTCTCCACTGTACCTTAATTAGCCCAATGGAGATGGAACGCTGTGGCCATCAGAGCTGGAAATTAGACTTGGGAACTCCCCAGTGGCGTTCAGGCCATTACTGCTCAGCCTGGGCTTGCTTCTGTGCTTTTACGTGCATTAGAGCACTTTGCATTGATGCGACTGCAGCTCACTTGTCAAATTACCTCCCATTTGTGCAGCTCACCTGATGTTGTTGAAGCACTTTCCTGGCATTGGGAGCTACTGGTTCATCCTGAGGGATCCGGGGAAAGGGCTTAGTTTTACAGATGGGGAAGCTGAGACCTGGCCGCATTGAGGAAGTGCATAGTTGGTATCCTTCAAATGCTTCATATTTGTAACTGGAGTGATTTTTTTTTTTTTCATGTGGCCAGACTTAAAATTCCAATCTGGCAGTTTAATGAGCAACTGAGTGAGGCTATATTTGGAATATCAAAGTAATGCAGAGAGGGAACTGATTCATTGTTGAATATGGGCCTGTGGAGCACTCAAAAGGATGGCCTGGATTTAGAGGAGGACAACATTATCTCAGGTAACTCTGGATGTGAGGTTGGTGGACTTAAGTCACACACCTGGCTGTGTTATTCTAATGGAAGTTGTCTGCCACAGACTGTCCTCTGATGATGGCAGAACCAAGACAGAGCTGTGGACCTAGGACTTCATCTTGAATACATGCCATCTTCCCACTTTATAAGAGGAGTAACTACTTAGAAGGGGAGAGACAATCCATCCATCCACCCATCCATCCTTCCATCTATCCATCCATCCATTCATCTACCAGTTCCCATATCCACCCCTTCCACACATTTTAATTGGGTAACTATTATGAGCTGTGTTTGGTAGTTGACAAGCACTTGGTAGGGGGACTGACTGGATGGAGTGTGAAGGAGATGTACACCCAGGCAAAGCAGCATCTCCAGATGTGGTTTGGGCAAGAAAACTTCAACAGGCAGCAGCTGTGCCAGGGCTTCGGTTCCCCAAGGTACTGGCAGAGATACACTGAAAATGGGAGTCAAGGCAACTCACCCTGAAAACTGGAGCTCAGATTAGAGGAACATTCCTGAGCTGGCACAGGAATGCTTTGTCCTTGGCCAGTCAGCTAGGAGGAGTGACTGCATTCAAGGTCTCAACTTGGTAGGAGAGCCTGAGGATGTTCTACTGTGGTCTGTTATTCTGTAATGTAGGAGCCCACTGAGTGCTGAGGCACCAGAAGACCAGGCCTAAGGGTCTTGGGAGGGTCAAGGTTGGGCATTAGACGAGGGTTCATGGCAAGACTTTCCAGATCTAATAATTTGGAAATATATTGCTTTGGGCTGCTTTTTGGATTTCAAGAATAACCCTTCAGCTAAGTGTACCTACTTACTTCTCTTCAAAGTCGTGAACCTCTACTTCTTCTCTAAAGCTCTGAACACAAAAATCATTATGGACCCATTCACATAGCTTCAAAAAATTAAATACTTAGGAATTAACCTAATTGAGGAAGTGAAAGGCCTCTATAACAACTATAGTATTCTGAGAAAAGAGATTAAAGAGGACATCAGAAAATGGAAGGACAATTCCTGATTCTGGATAAGCAGAAACAACATTGTCAAAATGGCCATACTTCCAAAAATGATGTACTGCATAGTTGTAATGCAATGCGAATCAAAATATCAACGGTGTTCTACACAGAACTAGAAACATAATCCTAAAATTTGTATGAACCAGAAGAGACCCAGAATAGCAAAAGCAATACAGAGCAACAAGAGCAAAACAAGAGGCATCACAACCCTAAATTTCAAGTTAGATTACAAAACTATTGTGATAAAAACATGGTACTGGCACAAAAACAGATGTATGGCTCAATGGAACAGAATAGAGGATGCGGAAACAACCCCAAGCACATTCAACCATCTGATCTTTGACAAAGGGGCCAAAAACATACACCAGAGGAAAGACAGCCTCTTTATTTATTTATTTATTTTATATGTGGGTACTGGGAGTCGACCTCAGGACCCCGCACTTGCCAGGAAGTGCTTGTGCTGCTGAGAGATATCACCGGCCCTTTTTTTTTCTTTATGTGGGTTCCGGGAGTTGAACTCAGGACCTCGCTCTTGCCAGGCAGGCGCTTGTGCCGCTGAGCCATCTCACCGGCCCCAACCTCTTTAAAATAGTGCTGGGAAACTGGCTAGTCACATGCAGAAAATTGAATCTAGATCCATATCACTCACTATGCACAAAACTAAAATCAAAATGGATCAGAGATCTAAATGTTAAAACAGAAACATTTAATCTGCTGGAAAATAAAATAGTTAAAAATCTTGAAGACATTGGCAAGGACTTTCTTTCTTTCTTTTTTTTTTATGTAGGTACCAGGAGTCAACCTCAAGACCTCACGCTTGCCAGCAAGCGCTTGTGCCGCTGAGTGATATCACTGGCCCTTTTTTTCCTTTATGTGGGTTCCAGGAGTTGAACTTAGGACCTTGCACTTGCCGGGCAGGTGCTTATGCCGCTGAGCCATCTCACCAGTCCAGGCAAGGACTTTCTGAACAGAACCCCACTGTACAAGAAATAATACCAAGAATCAACAAATGGAACTATATCAAATTAACAAGCTTCTTTACAGCAAAGGAAAACAACCAACAGAGTGAAGAGGCAACCTACACAGTGGGAAAATTTTTTTGCCAGCTATTCCTTGTACAGAGGACTAATATCCAGAACATATAAAGAACTCAAAAAAATACATACCCACCCCACCAAATAAGAGACCCAGTCAGAAAATGTGCAGTTGAGATGAATAAACATTTCTCAAAAGACGAAGTACAAATCACCAATGTATACATGAAGAAATATTCAGTATATCTGGCCACGAGAGAAATGCAAATCAAAACCATACTGAGATTCTTACTCCTGAAAGAATGGCTATCATCAAGAATTCAAAAAACAACAAATGTTGGCGAGAATGTGATGATAAAGGAACACTTTTAGATTGTTGGCGGGGATGTAAACTAGTACAACCACTATGGAAATCAGTATGGAGGTTCCTCAAATAACTAAAAATAGAAATTCCATTTGACCTAGCTGTACCTTTTCTGGGTATCTTCCCACAAGATCTGCTTCAGGTAGTGAAGCTGAGTGACTTGGGCCAATCCTCCTTCAGGGAATAACCAGAAAAATTGAACATAATATAATATAAAGTCTCCTTGAGGCACCAAAGACCCAAAAGAGCAGGAAAACCTGACAGTACCCAGAGTTTGGAGGAAAGGAAAACCTGAAGCATAAGTTTAGCATTTGGGATGACTTTTCTCCTGGGATGTCAGCCTGTCCTGAAAAAGATGAGAAAGAAAAAAGCTGAGCTACGCCTTCAGCAGCTCAGTGGGGAGGGATCATGGCTGATATCCCCTTCCTCTCTTTGTCACCAAACTCTGTCACTTTTACCTGAGGATGTCTGTATTTGTCACATTCCTGTTGCTGAGACACAATACCAGACACCCACAATTTAGAAGGGAAAGATTTATTTTGGCTCACGATTTTCAGCACATCAGTCCATGGTTAGCTGGCTCCAAGGCAGGAACAGTATGGTAGAAAGGCCTAGCAGGGGAAATCTGCTCACCCCAAGCCAGGCAGGAAGCAGAGAGGGGTGTGTTGGGGGCAAGAATATATCCTTCTGGGTCACACCCACAGTGACCTCCTCTAACCTGGTCCTGCCTCCTAACAGCACATTCAGCTGTGAACTCATCAAAGGACTAATCCACTGATGACTATAGCACTTCCTGATCAAATCACCTTCAAAATACCCCTCCTCTGAACACCTGAGACTGTTGGGGGATATTTTCTCTAAACTATAACAATGTCCCTGGAATTTACTCACTTTTCCCTCCCTGCCCCCCAGAACCACATGGCTCAGACCCTTAGCTCCTCACATCTGAGTTGCTGCCCCAAGCCAGCACCCTCTGATTTGTTGTCCATGCTACAGCTCCTCCATGATGCAGCTTCTGGTCAGGTCAGTAATGTACTTCCTGTTTTAAAAATTAACCATGACTTCTCATTATATTTAGGATTTCGATCCAGAGCTTTAATATAACCTACAAGGCCCTGCATGGTCTGGCTGCCAATAATACTCCAGCCTCATTTCACAGGATGCTGGCTCCAATTTTGTGGTCCAGCACCTTGATCTTCTTTCAGTTCTATGCTCTCCCCTGCTGAAGGACCTTTGTGCATACCCTACTTCTGCCTGAAATGCTCTTTCCAACACCCATGCCTCAGATCACTTGTTAGCTCTACTTAAGGGGAGCATATTTGAAGGGAGAAGTGAGTATTCTCTCTTGTCTATTAATCAGCTTCTCATGGATGTGTGAACCATGGAGACAAAACTCAGACACAATCTTCCACATTGTGCAGGTTACCTTGAGAGGCCTTAAAAGGATAAGAGTCAAAATTGGAGTGAATGGTACTGGGTACCACAATCAGAAAGATAGTAAATGTTTGAAACTGGCCTCTTTTCTCAGGAGAGGTCCAGAGGTCTCTCTGGAAGACAGTATTGTTGCCGACAGAGTGATTTGTCCCCACCTGAATAATTAGATCGATCTGAATACTACTCATCCCCTGAATTACTCAGACCATATCAGGTTGGCCGGCATGGATACAGCAAAATGTTGCAGGAAGTCTGATGGGTATACATGTGGTGAGATGTTAGGGAAGAAAATTAGATGAGTTAAACACTGCAGGCTCTTGGTTTGGTTCATGGGATCCAGTTCCTTGTTAAAGGATTTGGGATAAGTACAAAATTGGGAGTGGACCTTATACTGGGCAAGGTTTTAGCTAATATAATCTCTGTGAAAGTTTGCCTCTTCAAAACCCAGCTTGTGCTGTGACACTGCTGCCGTCTGAAGTAGGAAGGTCACTCTGTATCCAAGAAACTCTCTAAGAAACTTGGCTGCAGTTTTCTCTAAGTTGCCTGGGAAGCTAGCCAGCCACAGCTCCTGGGGCTTGTGCAGGGAGGCAGGAAAACTTACGAAGGGAAATGTCTCACTTACCTAAACCTCCAAGACGAGCAGGGTAATGGGTTTCATGAATTCTGGTGTTTGGGGCATGTACCTCTGTGCACATTAGGCATACTCAATAGAAAAGCGATGGTCTCTGCTCCTTAGTTTCCCAAAGCACTGCAGTCCTATGTGATGAAACTCTTAGGGAGACGATGAAACATACTTGAACTGGGAAAAAACAGGCCTTGAGGAATTCCTGAGACAAAAGAAACATTGATGTAGTAGGAAAAACAGTGTGAACTCAGAAAAATCATAATGGTTTCTAGGCACCAGATTTCCCATCCATTTCTAAAATTTGTGTACTTTTACTTTTTTCTCTAGGCTACTGGGAACTGTCACCCATTTGACCAGTGACTCTTCTCCACTCACTCTTTATTGAAGTCCTGCTCTTTCCCACACACTCATCTGCTCACAGCACCAGGTGACCTCAGCCCACAGTCATTATCCACGCAACCAACCATGCAGCGCTGGCCCAGCCTCACAGATTCTGATTGGAGAGCCTCCTCCAACAGTGTTTCGAGGGCCATCTAGATGTTCATCTCCACAGTGAAGAGCTTCATCCTGCCTTTTCAGCTTTGCCGATTCCTTTCCCTGGATTGCTTTCTGTCTCTATGTTCTGCCTGCTCAAGAGCTGCACTGCCAGACTCCACAGAACAGGCTATGTGAAGGCAGTGGCTTGAGCATGATGGGGTATTAAAGCTTGGCCACAGGAAGACATCACGGTCCCCTCCCCTGGTCTTAAACTCCTCAGTTTTTCTCCCTCTGAATTACTTCTGGTTGCAGAATGCACCGCTTCCTTTCTAGTACCATTTGCAATGCTCAAGACCCCTCACTCAGTCTGTAAATGTGAAAAGCTGCTCATTATTTGGACACATTTAGGCATGTGTGTGTGTGTGTGTGTGTGTGTGTGTACATCCATCCAGATGTAAAGCAGCCTTCTGACTTAAGCAACAAGGCAGTGACATTTACTGAAGTAGAACCACGTTTCAGAGAAAAGATAATGAAGTCATTAATAAATATGTTGTTTTTTTTGCATGTGAAGTGAGGTAGAGGTCCAACTTAGTTCTTTTGTTTGCATATATCTAATTATCCCCCAAATTGTTGACCTTCTATAAACTTAATAGAGTATTTCTTCATATTTCTTCAAATCTAAGAAAAGAAAGAATGTAGGTTTCTGATCATAAAATATGCCAGCCAGAGATGGCATTTTTGAAGAGCTGGTAAGCATCTGCTGATCTAGAATTTTATGCCTAGTGAAAATATCTTTTAAAAATAAACATGGAGGGCCAGTGAGATAGCTCAGTGGCCTAAGAGCCTGCCTGGCAAGTGCGAGGTCCTGAGTTCAACTTCTGGTACCCACATAAAAAACAAACAAACAAACAAACAAAAACACGGAGGGCTGGTGAGATAGCTCAGCAGCATAAGCGCCTGCCTGGCAAGCATGAGGTCCTGAGTTCAACTCCTGGTACCCACATAAAGGAAAAAAAGGGGGCTGGTGATATCCTTCAGTGGCACAAGAGCCTGCTGGCAAGCACGAGGTTCTGAGTTCTACTTCCGGTACCCACATAAAAAACAAACAAACAAACAAACAAAAACATGGAGGGCTTGTGAGATAGCTCAGCAGCATAAGCGCCTGCCTGGCAAGCATGAGGTCCTGAGTTTGACTCCTGGTACCCACATAAATGAAAAAAAGGGCCAGTGATATCGCTCAGTGGCACAAGCACCTGCTGGCAAGCACAAGGTCCTGAGTTCGACTCCCAGTACCCACATAAAAACAAAACAAAACAAAAAACATGGAGTAAAAACTTTTCCACACAAAAGGCTGACCTAATTCAGTGCTGGTAGACTTGCACCACAAAGGATGTGAAAGGAAGTCCTTTGGATGAAGGAAAATGATAGCAGACAGACACTGAACTCTACACAAAGGACCCTTAGAAATGGTAAACATGCAGGAAATGTAAAATATATCTTTTCATTAAAAATTTTCTTTTCAATGTAATTGACTAAAGCAAATACAATAATGTTGTATTGTGGGGTTTATAATATGCATAGAAATAAAAAAGCATGACAATGATAATGTAAAGCATAAGGGAGAAATAGAAGTATACTATTGTAACTTCATACATAATATGCAAAATGGTATAATATTATGTGTAGGAAGACTGTGATGTTAGAGAAGAATATTATAAACCTAAAGCAACTACCTGAAAGAACAAAACAACACAACAAAGAGCTATCCAATAGCGGCCAATAGTGGAATAGCCGATAATGGAAATAAAGTACCTAAAAGGTACAAATTGACACAAAAGAAGATGGTACAAGAGAGTAAAAGTGACAGAGAACAGACGGGAGAAATAGAAAACAAATAGCAAGATGGTAGATTTAAGCCCAACCATATTAATAATTATATTAAATGTAAATGGACTAAGGACTCCAATTAAAAGTCAGAGATTGTCAGATTGAATTTAATAAAAGGAAGCCCCAACTCTATGTTATCTATAAGGAACCTACCTTAGAATAAAGACACATATGGGTTAAAACTAAAGGATGAGAAAATATACCAGGCAAACACTAACTAAGCACCCTAAAAGCCTGCTTAGGCACTACACCAGCAAAGATGGAAGACCAGCTCCATTTTCATTCATGAATTTGCCATCCTTTAGAAATGATTCAACTTTTAAAAGAGTTGCATCACAAAATGAAGTTGTATGCAGTAGCTTCATGGGTCACCTTGCCTTGCCTTCCCAGTGGGAGGCCTGTTTAGGAAGCATCTTCTGTATAAGGAGGGATCCTAGTCCTCAGTTGACACATCCATTCCCAACCAGGTCCCCTTTTTGTAGCTCCAGCACAGATATCACCACTGACTCTGTACGATCTCCAAGCAACGTTTCCACTTGTTCTGGGGTTACTTTTACCCTTGAAAACATCCGGTTGAACTGCCAGGGTGGGTACCTCTTGGCTGAGCTTTACAGAGTTCAAATGGGCATTATAGTTCCCTAATCTCAGATCTCTATGCCCTTGAACTGAGACGGGAGGCAGGAGGAACCAATGAAGTTCACCAGGCTTGCTGGACACGTGGTGTGGTCTCTTGGAATTCCTCCCGATGCGCTGGAGAAATCCTCACATCTGCTGGTGGTTAGGAGGAGCAGAGCAGTGGTCTAATCCTCTCTCAGCAAAGCGAGCTCGTGCGCGCGCATGCGCGCGCGCACACACACACACACACACACACACACACACACTTCTTAAGAATGTCCAACAAAGTCCTTTTCAAACTGTAATTTATTTTTACTGAAGCAATATATACATGCAGTTTTTCTTTCTGGATCATTTTTAAATTATTAGTACCTGTTTGCAGTATGTACTCTTTCCACTCCTTGTGTGGGGCCAGTGCATGTACACAACACATCTTCATTCCCTTTTCATTCCCTGTCCCTCCCTTTCTTCCCCCTCCCTGCAGCCTTGGATCCCCTTCCCATTTGAGAAAGATTTATCTCCCTATTCCTATTATTTATAATTTATTTTGCTCTTTATTTATAATTTGGGTTTCTCATATAAGAGAAACCATTACATAAGTGTGTGGTTTTAAAAATCAGATGACACTACATGTATTATAAAAAGATGAATGGTCCCCTTCTACTCCAGCTCTCCTGAATCTCAGTTTCTCCTTTCCATGTCCACCACTCAGAAGAAATACTTTAGACTGTTAGCTCTTTCTCCTCTCTGTCTTTATTAAACTTTGGCATTTCTACACAACATGCTTATACTACTCTTCATGATTTTATTTTCAGTACTGGAGATTGAACCCAGGGCCTTGCATGTGCTGGGCAGGTGCTCTAGCTGTGAATTATATCCCCAGCCTTTTTAATTCATTTATTCTTCTTTTTTTTTTTTTTTTTTTTTTGTTATGTGGGTACCGGAAGTTGAACTCAGGACTTTGCTCTTGCCAGTAGGCACTTGTGCCACTGAGCGATATCACCAGCCCCTTTTTTCCTTTATGTGGGTACCGGGAGTCGAACTCAGGACCTCATGCTTGCCAGGCAGGCGCTTATGCCGCTGAGCTATCTCACTGGCCCTAATTCATTTATTCTTGAGACAGGGTCTCACAAAGTTGCCCAAGCTGGCCTTGAACTTGTGATTGCCTCAGCCTCCTCCAGAGTAACTGGGATTACAGGCTTGTGCTCCCATACCCAGTTTATTTATAATTTTTGAAATTTTAGAAGGTTCTTTACTTCCTATGATCAAAATTCTATCATGTTTTCTAAACCACCATACATCCTCTTTCCTCTCAACTCAGTCATATCAATTTTTCTGTCAAATTTGTATTTTGTATTGTCATGATTATGCAAATACTATCCACAGCTAGAATGGGTATTGATTCTATTGCCCTTATTATACCATTTTAACAATTGCCTGACTTTTATTTACTTAGTTTTACAGCAATTAGTGATCACTGATTCAGCCCCAAACATTCTAGAACACAAACCTCCTCTCCAGACACACTGGGTGATGGATGAGCTCCATGGTTTCCCTTATAATTTTTAGAATTTTAGAAACCATCTGTTGACTTCCTCTCATCCAAACCCTGTTCCGTTTTCCTAACCATCATACATTCCCTCTCACTATCCTTTTGCCTTAGCTATGTCACGGTTCTTTGCCACATTGATATTTTGCACACAGGGCCGGCCCTCTGCATCTCAGGGCTGAATGTGGGCCAGGAGAGGGGAGAGGGCTGTGTCACACCTGAAGGAGCCACCAGGCATCCCTGCCCCAGTCTCCCTGGAGAAGAAGCTCCTGTCTTCTGCAGAGAGAGGGGGGCCATGCCGCCGGCCCATCTGCTCCTCATCCGGGCTTCAACTCAGTCCTGCCTTGGCAGGGCACTGCCTGACTTGTCCCTGCTCCCTCCTCAGGTGCCTGTGCCCTGGTTCCTCAGGGTTTCTTTCCCCCAGGTTCCCATCTTCTGTGTGGCTCAGTCCATACCACTCACTCAGCTGTCTTCATTTCCCCAAGTTTGGTTGGAATCTCTGGTTTGTTATCTTTCATTTTCTTTCTTATTCCTTTCTTTTCCTTCTGGGTGGGTCTGGGAAGAGGTGGAGACAAGCAAGTTTCTGCCTTGTTTAGGGAAGGCCTCCTTCGCTCAGCTCTTTACTTTGTCATGTGAGGTACAGAATCGGCCAGGTGGGGGTTCAAGGGGTGGCAGGGCAGAGCCTGACTGGTGCACCTTCTCCCTAGAGTCTGGGGCACCCTTTATGGGTAGCACATGTACTGGTCTTCCCAGTAGCTCTTCCACGTCAGTGCAGCCTGTAACTCTGCTTGGGGCATGAGCAGAGCCAGTTTCCCTTAGACGATGTCATCTTCCTCGCCACCTTGTTCTCAGTGCTCTAATCTTCATCTTCTCCCTAAAATGCCAGCTCTTGGCCCAGCCCAGGTGTAGCTTGTCCTCGGATCACACAGACTCTGGACAGGAGCCTCCACTTTGCCAGTCCTGTGGCTGGAGATGGTGGAGGGAGCCTCGGACCCTGCTGGTAGGGTGGAAGGAGGTGTGGTCATCTGGCCTCCAGGTGGATCTCTAACAGACATCAGATGTCCTGTGCTGTTGGCATAGCTCCTATATTTTATTATCCCGAAGAGTCTCAGCCTTCTTCCAAGACTTGGGTTACGTTACACACATCCTTTTCAATCTCTTTTCAATTTTCTGGGCTGAAGACAATGAAAGAGAGAGAAAAAAATCACAAGAACATTTAAAACAATTAGAGCAAATAATGTTATATTTTTTGACCCCGAAATATTTTTTATTTTTTGTGGTACTAGAGGTTGAACCCAGGGCCTTTGCACTAAGTGATACCACTGGCTTTTTAAAATTTTAAAGATTGAGAGAGGTTCTTATTACATTGCCCAGACTGGGCTTAAATTTGCAATCTTTCTGTCTCAGCCTCACAGGGTGGTGGGATTATAGGCAAGGGTTACCACACCTAGTGAGGATATACATACATTTGCAAGCAAAGTGCAAAGAAGCTGAATAAACTTCTGTTTTAGTTTTTGTCTCTTTCATTCTAACCATCTGGGCAGGCCTCACAAATCAGGCATAAACCCTTTGTATGCTATAATTTGCTTAATAATTCCCTGTGGTGTACCAAGTTCTATAAATTCAATTTTTAAATAGTAAAGGGGCAATGAGAAACTTCAAAGAGAGAAATGTGATACCTTGGGCATAAATTCTAAGAATTTGTTAAATATATAATAGAAACATGAAAGTAAAGTTGAAGTACCTCAGAAGATTGGCTGAATGATTTTATCAAAAGTAGAGGAAGGGGCTGGTGAGATAGCTCAGCGGCATAAGTGCCTGCCTGGCAAGCGCGAGGGCTCGAGTTCGACTCCCGGAACCCACATATGAAAAAAGGGCCGGTGATATCGCTCAGGGGCATGGGCGCCTGCTGGCGCGTGAGGTCCTGAGGTCGACACCCGGTACCCACAAAAAAAAAAAAAAAAAAAAAGTAGAGGAAGCAGAAAGACATCAAAAGTTACACAAAACATCCAGAAGAGTAGACAGGGTTATACCATGAACAGTTGTGTCAGTTGTGCATCAGACGAGGCACCCAGTTTTCAGCTAAGACGGTTCTAGATATTTGGAGAGATTCAAGTATTGCAGTCCATTCAAGGAAATTATTTGCAAAAACCTGAATGTCTACACTTTCAATGCCATTGAAAATTAGGCCCCATGTCTGGAAATCAAGGAAATGTAAGGCAAAAACCAAAGGGTCAAGATTGCATAAAAGGTGCATTCAGAACCCCAGGGAGAGCCTGTCTGAGGTCCTTGTGGGGCAGGGAAGGGGTAGAATTCTTTTCCTGAAATTGAAGATCTTGGGGAGTGAGTGGGGCCAGGTCTGGAATGTGTATTTGCTGCGGGTGGAGACGGTGCCTCCCTCCTGAGCCCATGAGTCAGGGCCACAGAGAGCAGCTGGAGCGGCCAAGATGGGGTTCCTTTCCTCATGATCAGAGGGAAGATGGGGGTGGGGGGCATGGGTTCCCAGGATCACATTCAAGGGGAGACGAGGAGCTGGAGGAAACTGACGACAGATGGATTCAATTTTCTATGTAAAAATCGGGTGAGGTCATCTGACAAGGGGGGAGAACTGAATGGAAAGCAGAAGAGCATGGGGATCGTTTTTGAAGTTTTTAGCCTTAAATGTGTTGCATGGGGGTGGCCAGGATTAGGTAATTGGTGATTTGTTTTGTTTTTAAACAGAAGTGAAAGACTTGCAAAGGAGAAAATTCAGGGCATTTGTTCATTGTCATTGATTTAAGTGAGCACTCAGAGTTAATACCTGTTTTAAAAATCGCTGCTATATGTAGCCAAAATGTTTTAAAGTTCCAAGATGAATGTCATTTCCTTTTGCATATAGAAAAGTGCATGTGTACTAAGAGCGCGGCTTGATTGATTTTCACAGAGTGAACCTGCTCTCAGCCCCTGCACCCCGACAAGGAGCAGAACCTTGGTAGACTGAGAGTCTTCTGAGGCCCCTCCTGGACTTCCCTGCCCTCCCAAGGGAGACCCAAATCCTGATTGCTAACAGCTTACATCAGTGTTGCCTACAATGATATGAACTTTAAAGCCAACTGGTTCCTGCTGGGAAAGCCCATGGGTAAGATCTCAGCCATTCATTGACTTCTCCAATCTTGTAGAGTGGCAGAGTTCACCAGGCTTTGTTCCAGGGAGGACCAGTGTGTGCACCAAAGCGAGTGAGGCAAACTTCACCTTCCACAAGCTTGATCAAAGCATGCTCACGGTCCCTGAGGAGGGTGGGGGAAGAGATGTGTGTCAATGCTCTGAACATCCTGTCACACCCCCTGCACTGGTTCCTGGTTCCCCAGCATGGTGGGCAGAGGCCCAAGCATGTGAGGAAAGGTCAGAAGCCAGGGAAGGTTAGGGACAGAGCCAACTGATCCCATATCCACTCCCCAAGCCACCATTTTCAGCTCAGAGTCTGGTAGGGAGGAGAACAGAGCCATGACTAACAACTACAAGGGAAGAGGAGTCACATTGGGCACAAAGTCTTCTGTCTCCCACTGCACTCCTGGCAACACCAAACTGGTGGCAAGGACTCAGTAGACCTGAGTTGAGACAGTCCACGGAAACCTGGCTGCACGTTTCAAATGTCTGCTGCAGGACATCTCTGTGCCGGCCCAGCTCCCAGCACGAGGGCAGGCACACAACAGGGAATCAGTAGGTGTTGTGTAAAGTCTGGGTCAGTGAATGGACCCCAGTGTATTTTACTGCAAGGAAGTCCCAAATGTCCGCAAGCCCTGGTCCTCTCTGGGCAGCAGGTGTCTGTGGCCAGAGCCCCAAAAGTGGGTCGACCCCATTTCACTGGAATGCACTTTCTGTCTTTGGCCTTAGACACATCTCACAGAGGTGCTCTGAGAGTGCAGGGTGACCCAGCTCATCCCACGCACACTGCAGGTCCTGTCCTGTGGATCCAGAGCCTGCCATGATCTGGGCCACGGAAGGTGGCTGCAGGCTGCCAGCGCCATGCTTCCCAGGTAGAGGCGCATTCTACTCATCGGGCAAAATCTGGCAGATTCAGGGTCAGACCCCTACAACCGTCTGGGGCAAGGTGACGACAGGTCACATCAGCCCCTAAGAGCACCGGGGCAGGTGTTGAGCTGCCAGGGAGAAAATGACCCCCTATGGCCAAGGGTGACACATACCTGGAACTCAGCTGTTTTCCATCCAGCCTGTTCCCCAGAACGCGGATCCCGTGGGCCTGGTGTTCACTGCTCATCAAGGGTCTGTGTGAGACTGGGCTCTGAGACTGCCCAGGACTTGTTTGTGGCCTTGCTGCTTGAAGTGTGGTCCCCAAGCTGCAGCCATCTGTCCTGGGAATGTGTGAGACACGCAGAGCCTCAGGCCTTGGGACTCCTGCAGACCCAGGAACCGGGCCCTGCATCCCATCTACTGCCCAGGTTTTTATAAAGCGCTGCTTTAGAGCTGTGGGATGGCAGCATCTGAAGTGGGCATGTCTAAATCCCGCGGTTCACTTTGGGGCTTCTTGCTGCCCCCTCCAGGCCATAATCATAACAACAATGGGCTAACTGTAAATCAATCCAGGGATGGGTAGATGTGTAGATGTTTCCTGGGTGCTTACAGGCCTTGCAGATTCTTGAGATACCAGATGCAGAGCACATTGCTGCTGCATTTGTCAACACGGGCACCTCCTGCAGTCCTAGAGAACCACCATTCCTCCTCCCAAGGGCAGTGAAAAGAGAGATAAGGAGTCAATCTGGGGGTTTGCTTTTCTATGGCTCAGAGAAAAATGAATGGAGAGAGCATACTTTTTAGTGGCCTAGCAAGAAGTCTCTCCTTAAAATTGAGTGTCTGTATCATTCTTTTTGAGTTTTCTTGGAATGAAATACAATTCTACAACTATTACCGCTAAGCCCTGAGAACACATGTCTTCAATGTATTCATGTAGTGACTTTTATACACGGAATCTGACATTTCTTTCCAAGGAGGATGAGCTCAGTAGGTGTTACAATAGCATCAGTCCAGTTGGTGGGTGGAGAGGAGATGGAGGGGTACGATAAGCTTGGGCTGATGGATCCAGGGCCACTGAGGGCCACAGAAGAGGAATCAAGCAATGACACAAATGAAAATGTCTTAGACATTTAATAAAGCTTTCCCGGGTCCTACAACAGTTGGGAGGTCTTTGCTACCAATCTCATAGTCACTTACCAAAGCCAGGGATCTATGAGAACAGCGACACATTCCAAAGCTGGTTTCCCTTGCTCCTTGACAGCTGCTGTGCATGCCTGGCCAGATGTACCACGGGAAAACCCTATTTCCTGTACTCCCTTCCCTGGTGACCATCATGCAGGGTTCCTAACACTCGTGCAAACTCGGGCTGCAGAACTCCACAGAAATCACAAGACCGCTGATCACATCACCTTGAATATACACTATCAACAACACCTCACGTCTTTTTCAATACACTTTTACTACCGTCCCTGAATCATCATCCCATCTATCCACTTACTTATTCATTAAATGAATATTTACATTTATTGAGCAGCTCCAGGATTCCAGGACTCTGGTACTAGGAGTCCTGCAGTAAATAAAATAGATTAATGCTTTGGCCTTCTAGAACTATGCTGCTTAACACAGCAGCCATGAGCCACATGGGGCTATTTAAAGTTTAATTAATTGAAATTAAATAGAATTAAAAGTTAAGAGTCCCAGTTGCTAACTTTTCAGTGATCATTAGCCACAGTTAGCCAGTAGTTTATAGGATTGGACAGAACAGTTAGCAGACATTTCTGGTATCACAGAAAATTCTACTAGACAGTGATGCTTGAGAGCTTTGATTCATTCTGGTAGTGGGAGATAGGTAGAAAACCATCAAAGAAATATACGTGTGTACATAGAAACACCAGGTAAAGCACTGTGTAGGGAAATAAAAGCGAGACAGTGGTGGAATTGGGATGCCAGAGGTCTGTTGAAATCATTGGCTCTTGTGGCCACTTTGTCCTCTTTGAACTTCTCCCTTTGGTACCAGGACACCCACCTCCATTCTCCTATCTGGCTGATACCACAGGAATGGAACAGCCTTTCTTGAGATGGTCATAAGAAAAGCTGCAAGTTTCTACAGCAACATTTTTGCACTAAGAACTATCTAAGTGGAATACAAGACTAAAGGTGCTTATGTCCACTTTAACTTTGAAGTATAAATGACATGAAGCTAACCACTGTGTGACATGGTTGTGGTTAAAGTTTACTTTTGTCACTTCTCAGTAACACCACAAGGTGGCAGCTGTAGCTCACAAAAGCTGTTTTGCATGCCTCACCTAATCCCTCACCCCCAGCACAAGCTTTATGCTCTATTTATTAGAAATGGAAAATAAATCGTCCAGGCCAAGTATAGAGATGTAAAATGGCACCTAAGTAATTAACAAAGGGTAACTATAGTTTCAACATGACCTAAAATCGTACCTGAATGTTTAGAGAGTTCAGAATAGTGGAGTCATGTATGTAACTATGAAACGCATTAGTTTACTAGGTAATTATATTTGCCTTTGTTGTTGAGATGTTGCCCTTCCCTCAATCCTCATTTTTAAATAAATTAAAATCCTCCAGATTTCCCCCCACATTCTAAATGAAAAGTGTTTCTAGCCTTCTCTTGATTGAACAATTGATTTCTCCTCAGCTTCATGTGAAACAATAAGTGAAGAAAATCTATACATTTGTTCCCAGTTGTGATCTTGCAAGTTCAAGGCAAATTGCCACGTTCCACATCTGGGATATATCATGTCTGCTCTGTTACCTCATTGACAGCCACACATCTTTCCCAGATGTAGGGGAAAAAACTATCCTATGAAGTAACAAGGAAAGCAAAACAGCACCCACACTCTCGGCTTTCTGCTGCAGCCAGGTGTGTGAGGAGAGTAAATCAAGGGAAGGCTTGCCGGTGGGTCTGGTTTTTCTGAATACTTGGCCCCTGCACCATGCTATGCAAGCCCTAGCCCCACTCTTTTCTTTGTGAGTGACCCAGGATGTCTCCCAGAAGGGCGTCAGTGAGAGCTGTTTCCACAAGAGGCAAAGCTAGAAATCGAGAGGTCATGATTAAATGAACATCTTGGGGTTCATACACAACACTGGCATTTGAACTCAGCTCTCCATGGACTGCCTAGATGGAGTCCGAAATTTGTGTCAGCCACAGATTGGCCCAGTTTTTAGGTGTGGAATTCAATTCAAGGCAAACAGAAGACACAAATAATGTTTCTTTGGCCCTTCTCTCTTTTTTCTCTTGGCCCCTTTTCCCTTTTCCCTTTTCCCCTCTCATTAATGAGCATGTATCATGGCAGCAATTAAAACTGTACTACACAGAAGTTCTGCGTGTCAATTTGCACTTAGAATTATTCAAATCTTTTGATACACTAATTTTACATATCAGAGTGCACCCTAAGGAATTATTCCTGCACACAGAAAAAAAGCCCTAATATGAAAAGTGATGTTTAATGCAGCATTACTTAAATCATGAAAAAAATTTTGGAGAAAAACTTTAAATACATACTAATCAAAAATAATCAACTATAATTTGACATATCCACATAATTGGATTATTAAAATGTCATGAAAATAATGTGTGTGGAGACTGAACAACACAGGAAATGCTTATATAATTAAAAGAACAAATATGAAAATCAAGTATGGATAGTGATTGAAGTTTGCTCAGGAAAAACTATAAAAGAAAAAAATGGCAAAATATTAATAGTGTTTGTTTCAAATATGATCCCAATGTAACTTTTTCATTTGTTTTTCTTTTGGGTAGTTTCCAATTTTTCTTTTTTTTTTTTTTTTTTTTTGTGGGTACCGGGGGGACGACCTCAGGACCTCGCGCGCCAACAGGCACCTGTGCCGCTGAGCGATATCACCGGCCCCTTTTTCGTATGTGGGTTCCGGGAGTCGAACTCGGGCCTTCGCGCTTGCAAGGCAGGCGCTTAAGCCGCTGAGCCGTCTCACCGGCCCCAATTTTTCTTTAAGTGTTGTATCATGAAAAATGTATATTTATGAAAAATTTGAGTTTCACAATTCGTCTCAAAATTTATTTTTAAATTGTCATTCTCCATTTTTGTGTCTTTGCCATAAAACCAACACCCTGTACCTCAATCTCAAACTAGTTTATTTGTTGTTTTGGACCAAAGAAACTGGGCTCCGTCTAGTCTCTGTGCCAAGGTTCTCAGACTGCCGGGGCCTGGGCAGGTCTGAGTAGAAGTAGGTGATGAGGTGGCCCCAGAACGGGCCCTGATCCTGGCATATCCTAGTCACCATGGCTTCCATACCATATTTAATTATGGATGGTGATATGGAATATAAATTCAAATATTTTATAGGTTGATGATAATCATTGAGTAAAAATTGGATGTATAAATCCCCAAAGCAAAGGGGAACAGTAAGCAAAGAAAACATAACAGATAATAATGATAGAAAATGGAACTCTAAAGGAAAAACAACAGACACCATAAAATGACGAAACTAAGTCAAACCATACCCCTTTCCTAATAAACATGAATGCTTTACATCTATCTAGGAAAAAGACAAAGAATATTTTGGTCCAAAGACAAAATAAAGTTTTATTTTGTTTATCAGCACACATCTAAGACAAAATTAAAAGTCAAAAATAAAACTAATATTACCAACTAAGGCATAGGATGCATATATGAACAAAAAGCAGGGATACAAATATTGATATAAAAAAGTAAAAGGTAAAAGAGCCATAAATAGAACAGACGTTATTTTCTTTAGATAAAAGGCACAATTGACAAAGAAGCTATGATAATTGTAAACAGAATACCACTTGCACTAAGATGTTTAAAGTAAAATCCCCAAATATAAGGGGCAACAGACACAATCACAATTGTAGCACAATCATTTTGGGGTAGAATACACTAGTGCTTGACAAAAGCAGTAAAAAGAATTCAGTTAAAGAGTATTTGAATAAGCTCAGAGGACTTGGTCTATGCTACAGTGGTATAATGTTGTGAAACATCAGTAAGTATTCTTTCCCCTGTGTTTTAGTTACTTTCTAGCTGCTGAGACACAACACTGGACACCCACAATTTAAAAGAGGAAGGGTTTATTTTTGGCTCATAGTTTGTGGAGCTTTCAGTCCTTCCTCTGCTGGCTCCAAGGGGTGAGTGGCAGAGGAGAATTGCTCAAGGCATGGCAGTTAGGAAGCAGAGTGTGCTCAGGGGATGGGGGGAAGATACACCCTTCCAGGCCATGCCCCCAGCTGACTACCTCCTCCAACCAGGCTCCACCTCCCCACCTGGTGTTTAGCTATAAACCCAGCAGGTCCCCATGATCCATCACCTCCCCAAAACCCCACCTATGAGTGCATGAGTCTTTGGGGGAACAACTAGCTATGAACCATAAAACCCTGCATCACTTAGCTAGGATTCTTCAGCACCCCCACACCCATTGCCAGATAGATGTCTCTCCTTACAGAATCAGACAGCAGCACTGCAAGTACTAGGCTTAGAAGCTGGTCCGAGCATAAGACGGTGTTGTAGTCAGGGTTTACAAGGAAATAGATTTAAAACAGGACACATAATTTATAGGATCATTTTATAATATTCACCCAAAAAATCAAATGCAGAAGAGTGCAAGAGATCTGTCCACACATTAGAGACCCAAAGAATCCAGCTGAGGGCCTGAATCCCATGGCAATGTCCTGCAAGAGTCCAGCTGAAGACCTAGAGCCCATGGCAGTGTCCTCCATGAGTACAACAGGAGGCCCAGAGCCCATGACAATGTCTCATGCAAGTCTGTATCAAGGATCTAGTGGAAGCTAGAAAGTCTGCGCCAGCAGGATGAAGGATCTGTGCCAGCAGGCTGAGGGATCTGCACTGGAGCCAGGAAGCAATGCTCATGGTAAGGACCAGAGCTCCTCCAAAAAGAACTGTGGCCATTCTCAGTGACAAAGAGGACCCGACTTCCTCCGGCAATGACAACAGCCACGTTCATATCATGAAAGCCAGTGCGACAAGCTTCTCCAGGAGAATTGACAGCACACCATCTTCCCCTCCAGCTCTCCTTTTATGGTGTTGGCAACAGTCCTCAGGTGGGCCTTCCACACCCAGCACCACACTGATTCAGTTTAGCCAGGTGTTACAGGTTGACCATTAAGTTAATTCACCACAGACAGAAACATCAGTGTGTACTAGCGAAGCAGTCTGCAGATCAGGGAGGAGAAAGGACCACCATAAAAGAACACTGAAACCTCTGCCAGAATATGGGTCCCCTCCCCAGAGTGCCAGAGACAACCGTGGTGTCCCTTTGTCATCGTCCTTTGAAGACTGAGAATGTCTGAAGGTCCTTTGGTTCAGAGTGATGGTGTTCGTGTCCCCAGACTCTTCCCAGTCTGTTAATTTCAGTCCATGTAGATGACCCTCACAATTCCCTTTTACCTTGTCTTCTCTCCATCTTTGTCTTCCTCACAAAGATAGTCCAGGACATTTTTTGTTTTGTTTTTTTTTTGTGGGTACCGGGGGGTCGACCTCAGGACCTCGCGCGCCAGCAGGCACCCGTGCCGCTGAGCGATATCACCAGCCCCTTTTTCGTATGTGGGATCCGGGAGTCAAACTCGGGCCCTCGCGCTTGCCGGGCAGGCGCTTACGCCGCTGAGCCATCTCACCGGCCCAGTCCAGGACATTTTTATACCCTTCCCCAAACAAAGGTGCTATGGGCCCTTAGGTGAGGGAAAGCCTAGAATGGCCAAGCTACAGCCTCTAGTTCCATCTTCCTCTGACCTGAGAGCTGTGGCGGAACACAAGTTCCTACTAGAGATAAATGGAAAATCTGTACGCTAGAAACCAGAGTGCTGCATGTCAAACCTCTGTAGGTAGGTATCTTCAGTTTAACACCACAGGCTGGGTACGAAGAAAATCTTCAAGAACTGTTCTTTGACAACAGTAGCACAAATTTAACATACAAAGAATGAAAAACCAAGCCACCTAGAAAAGAATTTTATTTTTTTTATTTTTATTTTTTTGTGGGTATGGGGTGTCGACCTCAGGACCTCGCATGCCAGCAGGTGCCCGTGCCGCATGAGTGACATCGCCGGCCCCTTTTTTTTTTTGTATGTGGGTTCCGGGAGTCAAACTCGGGCCCTCGTGCTTGAAAGGCAGGTGCGTATGCCGCTGAGCCATCTCACCGGCCCCAAGAATTTTAAAAATTATCCTGAATAACATTTGAGCCAGAGGAAGTCAAAACTGTAATTTCGAAAATTTCTGATTATTTAGAAAATAATCAGAAGATCTATATTATGAAAACAAGGCATGAAACCAAAACCATTGCCAGAGAAAAATCCGTAGCATTATAAGTGCTAACCCTAAAGAACAAAAGTAAATCATATATTCATCTATAAGATTAAGGAGACACAAAAGCAGCTCAAACTTCAATGGAAACTTATTGTTGTTTGTTAGATAATTTTGGTTTTTGGCTACCTAACTTCTGGAGCTTCTTCCTACATTACAGAAATCCCCCTGTACCTCTCCTGTGAGTTTCTGGGCTACCTGACACCCTATTCCAACCCTTCTTTTCCATAAGAACTAGAATCAGTTTCTGTTGCTAATAACTTCAAACCCTGCCTAGTCTTCTGAACAAAACAGAAGGAAAGAACGTAGAAGAATAAAGAAAAACTAATAAGAGAAAAGAAAATCTGTAGCAATGATGGGGAAGTTCAAAAATTGTTTAAAGGAGCAATACAGTTGGCAGGCATTCAATGAGTCTACTCTCTGAAAAAAACCTAAGAATCACAAACATTTTTACAAAGGAAAAATGTATATGGAAGTTTCTGAAGTGTGCAAATGATGAGAATATGATCTACAACTCTACACTTGATTAAATTTAGGAAATAAACTACCAGAATTAAAGTAGGAAGCTTGAATATACTACCAGCCATGGAAGAAATGCCCATAAGCTTTCTTTCTTTCTTTTTTTTTTTTTTAATAACCCACTTCTTTCTCATAGACAGAAAGCCAGACTGGTTTAGGGAGAAGTTCTCTAAACCCATGCTGTTTGAACTACTCTTGGGCACGGAGAAAGCAGGCAGCTGAGTGTGGTCTACACAGCCCCAGACCAGCCCAGGACAAGGGAGACCCACCAGGGCTTGGCCCCTGCTGGTTTTCTGCCTTAGGCGACAGTTACCCTAGGGGAGAGTCCATTCTTGAGTGAAATTGGGACTGCTGTGTGGACAGGTCATCTGCGGCCAGTGTCAGCCACCCGTTGGCCAAAGCCCAAGTGCTAACCAAGTCACCCTCCGTAATCCATGGAGCACCAGGACTTCTCCCAGCTCTGCTAGGTTCATACATTTCTCCCTCATCAGATTCCAGTCCACTCCTTCCAAGGCAATGTGAGGAAACTGAGGCACAAGACCTTTGCATGACTTGTGTGGCCCTCCCCAGGATGAAGTCAGGGAGAAGCACTTGGGCCTGACGGGACAGGGGAGAGGCTGGGACATGTTTGTCCTGGAGAAACCCTACACCTCAGTGAACGCCAGGGCCCAGACAGAAGCAGGAGTGACCGGGCAAGGAGGGTCCGCTAAATGGGATCCGGTGAGGGCCCACACAGAGAAACTGCTTTTAGACGGAGACCGAAGGAGGCAGATGTTTCTTTCCTTGCCAAGCGTCGGTAGCCAAAGTGGGGTCTAGATGTTAGGAGCCTGGGTGCCTTGGAAGGCACGATTCTGGGAAGAGTTGGGTCAGCTATGACTGGAGAGTCCACGCAGTGCTCCGTGCCCCAGACTGGGCCTCGCTGTGGGAGCGCTGACTTGTGCGCTCAGTGCCCAGGGATGAAGCCCTAGAACGGACAGCGGCCCCGGTCTGGGGGATCCCTGATTGCGGAGGGGGACCGCGGTTAAACACCTCGGAGGCAGCTGCTCTTACGCAGTTCACAGCGTGTCACAGGGAGACCAAAGGAGCACAAAATCGCCCGGGCAGATCGCACCCAAAGTGTCGTGTCCGTCCGCCGAAGCAGAGGTCCTCCCACGCCAACGCCCCTGTCCTATTCCTTTCCCTCCCCACACACCTTTCCGAGGGCCCCTTCCCTAAAAACAGACCTCTACCGAAAACTCGCCAGAGGGAGGATGGCGACGGTGCTGCTTTGTGAACAAAAGCAGCTTCAGCACCAAGTTCCCAGCGCGACGCTGAGACCTCGCGCCCCGCGCCCCGTAGGGGGCCCTCGTCGCTCTGCCCGGGACCTGGTGGTACTCGCCTCGCCCGCCGCACGCGTCCTCGGGTCTCCACGCAACAATGCGGGTGGGCGGTGCGCGGCCTCATTTGCATACCTCCCGGCCGGGCCAATGGGCGGCGCGGGCTCTGCGAGCTGGGACCCTCGGCGCGCGCGCGGGTGCGCGAGGTGACAGCGGCCGGGCCGGGCCGTGGGTCGCGGAGCCCAGCCTGGGGGACCGGCCCGTTCCCCAGAGCAGCCGCGATGTCGGTGGCCGGGCTGAAGAAGCAATTCCACAAAGCCAGCCAGGTAGGGGACCCCGCCGGAGGGGCCCGGGCGCGCGGGCCTGGAGGCTCCGGGCCTGCGTTGGTCGGACTCGCTCTCTCCTGGTCCAGGCCCCCTCTGCACCCCGGGCCGTGGCACAGCAGAGGGGAGCAGGGGGCGGCCGCGGAGTCTCAGGCGCTCGGACAGAGGGGACCGGGAGGCCCAGAGACCCCGGCGCCACTGCCGCCACGCGCGCTACAAGGGGGACCCCGGGGAGCAACCCCCGCGGGCCTCGGTCTTGCCTGGGGGTGGCCACGCGCGGGAGCACGGCCTGCGCCTCTAGGTTGCCGGTCCGAGCGCGCGGCCCAGCACCCCAAGGGGCTCCCTTGTGGCGGGCAGACCCGGACACTGGCGCGTAAACAAACAGTGCCAGGCGCGCGGAGGCGCAGAGCACGGCAGAGGACACGGCGGGGGCGTCAGGGAGAGCTTCCCGGAGGAGGAGGAGGAAGAAGAGGAGGAATTGGGTGTGGGAGGAGAGGAGGAAGGGCATTCCGAGCGGAGGAAGCAGGAAAGCAGCGAGGCATGGCATTGTGTGCGTGTATGGTGATGACAACCAAATTTGTCATCCAGCCCTGTGGGCTCTGCCAGCCTAAAACCTCTTATTCCTCACCGCCCCATCCTCAGCCTCAGTTCTGCAAGCCCCCGGGTGCACGGATGCCACTCCAAAGCAGTGTTCGCCCCCGTCCTGCTGCTCCCACGGATGGGCCAGGGAGGAACGGCCGGCTTAGAAGAGCCTCCTCTAGCCTCTCGCCCAGACTGAAAGGCAGACCCTTCCGCTTCCCCAGGAAGCTGATGATGCTTTGGGGGCCCTGGAGGGGCTGTGGTGCTGTGCAGGGGGTAGGAGCTCTGGAGCAGGGGCCAGGGGGTGAGGGCGGAGGTGGTCATTCGCGCTGGGCCCTCGAGGAGGCATTCAGATGTCAACATTTAGACGTCAAGTGGCCTCGGAACAGGTGCCTATTCTATTTAGGGCCCAGGAGTTGAGGTCAAGACTGGAGCTCCTGATTGATTAGGGGGTATTTCCAAGGTAAATGGAGGTTTAGAAAGGTAAGTGAAAAAAGCCACAGTGTGCTAAACACGAACTCTAGGGACACCCGCATTTAGGTACAGTGGTTCGGCCAGGGCTTATTAAACAGTGACCACTCCGCACATATTTTTGAATAAACGAAGTTTGGGGTGGAGCAACACAGGAAGGAAAGAATTAGTTGAATATAGGAGAGAGAAAAAAGTGGGGGCATGTTTAAAGGCGGGAGCAATCTGGCAGCAATGCCAGAGGAATTGCTGGCAACTTATTATGCGGGCTTTCTCACCACTGGCAGGGGATGAAACTCCTCAAATTTTTTTCCTTTGTTGGGCAAGGACTTCATAGGTCCAAATCTCAGAGACAACCAAGACCTGTGCCTTTGGTTGATTCAGATCGGTTTCTGACCACTGACCCGAATGAATGGTTGAAATCTTCAGAAGTTATGGCCACTGGAGAAAGATTATGCTAGTGATAGGCGGTTTGGTTTAACTATTTATAATTAACCCATTAATGAAACAAGCTGAGGGTAAGAAATCATTTGTGACTTTATATGAAAAGAAAAGCTATCACATTCGCTCTGGGTTTACTAACAACGTTTTGTTGATAAGGTGTTCAGCAGATAAATTTTTAATCTGTTCTAAAAGTCTTTCTAAGAAATCTTGCAATGTAACAGATTTGCTGGGGAAATTAGACTGGGTTTAATAAAATAAGATAGCACACAGTGATAAAAAATGCCAGATGTTCACAGACAACATTTTATTATTTATTTATTTATTTTATTAATTAATTTTATTGGTACATTTTAGGTATAAATAATGATCACATTCATCATAGGGAATTTGTAACTGTACAGGATATACCTTGATTATTTTTCTTCCCATTCCCCTTCCTTCCCTTCAGCCCCTCGTCTCCTTATTTACAAAAGCTTGTTTCTATTTTTTCCTTCTTTTCTTATTTTTTTCTTATCCCTTCCTTCCTTTCCCCCACACCCCTCCTTAGTTCCCCTTCCCATTTGAACATTTTCTTCTTATTTCACAATATCTATTATATATTTTGGTCCTTATTTACACCTTCAGTGTCTCACACCAGAGAAACAATGCAGTATTTACACGCATGCCTGACTTATTTCTCTTAAGAGTATGGTCTCAGATGCATCCACTTACCTAGAAATGTCTCAAGCTTATCCTTCTTTATGGAAGAGTAGTACTCTGTTGTATAAAAAAACTGTGTCTTCTTTATTCATTCATCAGTTGATGGGCATTTGGGCTGTTTCCGAGATTTAGCTATTACAAACTGTGCTGCTATGAACATGGGTGTGCACACAACAGTGTGGTGTGATGCTTTTAATTCTTTTGGGAAGATACCAAGAAAAGGAATAGCTGGGTCAAATGGAACCTCTAGTCCCAGTTTTTTGAGGACTCTCCACACTGATTTACACAGTGGTTGCACCAGTCAACACTCCCACCAACAGTGGAGAAGGGTTCCTTTTTCCCCACAGCCCCACCAGCATTTGGTTGATTTCTTGATAATAAGCATTCTTTCTGGGGTGAGATGGAATCTCAGTGTTGTTTTAATTTTCATCTCTCAAATGACCAGTCATGTTGAACATTTTTTCATATATTTAGTTGCCATTTCTACTTCTTCCTCTGAGAAGTGTCTATTCATTTTAGATGCCCGTTTTTGGATTGGGTCTTTAAATTAGGGGTGTCTGATTGTTTTTTGAGTTCTTCATATATTCTAGAATGTCATCCTTAGTCTGAGGAACAGCTGGCAAAAATTTTTTCCCACACTGTGGGTTGTCTCTTCACTCTGTTGGTGGTTTCTCTTGCTGTGCAAAAGCTTTTCAATAAGACAAGATCCCAGTTGCTGATTCTTTGTGACAGTTCCTGTGTGATGGGGGTTTTGTTCATAAATTCTTTGCCTACACCAATGTCTTCAAGAGTTCTACCTATTGTATCTTGCAGCAGATTTAGTGTTTCTGTTTTAATATTTAGATCTTTGATCCATTTTGATTTTAGCTTAGTGCATGGTGAAAGATATGGGTCTAGTTTTAATCTTGGGCATGTGGAAAGCCATTTTTTCCAGCACCATTTATTAACGAGGCTTTCTTTCAGTGAAGGCGTAGTATGTCTCACAGACAGCATTTTAACATTGGGTTTCAATTCATACAGAACTTTCCTAGGAGCCAGGGAGAGGAGTTCTGGATGAAATCGATGGGAAAGGAATCCCAGGGATTTAGGCTTGGTTTGGCCAGTAGTCAGCTGTGTGACCTTGGAAACATGACTTAACCATCTATGCCTTGGTTTTCCTCTCCATAGGATGAGTTAGAGGATTTAGAACTGTGTCCCTGTTCTAAAATTAACTGGTGATTGTCTTAGTTACATTTCTTGTTTCTGAGACAAAATACCCGATGCCCAAAGTTAAAGGAGGAAAGGTTTATTTAGCTCACAGTTTGTAGAGGTTTCAGTTCATAATCGGCTGGCTCCAAGGGAGGGTGGCACATGGCAGAGGGGCAACAGTTCATGGCAGCGGAAGACAGCAATAGCAACAAGAGAGAAGGGGAAACAAACCTCTCTGTGCGACTTTTATCTTATCCAGACTGCTGGGATTAGGGTGGTACCAATCTGATCAGTGGACTGATCCAGCAATCACTCACCCTTAATCCCAGCACCTTTGCTCCCAGCGTTGCACTACGAATCAGTCACAAACTGTAGATTCAGCTGCCTCTGAAAAAGTTCCATCTAAAAGTGTATGGGGCTTTGGGGGGACATCTAGACACAAACCATAACAGTGATGGCTGGACAACTCTATGCATATACTTAAAACCACTGGGTTGTACATGTCAATAAGGTGAATTGTATGGCATGTGAATTATATCTCAATAACATGTGCATATGTGTGTGTGTGTATCTGTCCCAGTCCTGAAATTCTTACATATTCACTTAAGATAATAAAGTGAATCATTTACAGATAAGAGTATTAGGCGCATAGCAAACTGAGATCATTTTCCTCAACAATAGACAAGCTAAAGTTACTTACAACTTCCTGATTAACTGATACCTTACCTGTCTTTGACAAAAAGATATCCTTACTTTACAGGGAATGAACTGTAAACCCCAAGATTATGCATCATTTTGGCTGAAGATGGTGCCCACCAGGACAGAGGATATATAAACTAAAATGAGAAGAGCATGAGTTGAGTTGCTAAGAAAATTAAGTCAATTATTTGCTTCAGCATTTGAAACTAGAACCCAGATTTCCTGAGATTGTAATTACTTTTTTTTTTCTTGACAGGTTTGTTAACAGAACTGTGTACTCTTTTCTTGGTAGAGATGGAGCTGGAACTATTATAAATAAATACAAGTAGCTAAGGGATGGCACTGTGGTTGCTTATTGTTGGTCACAGAGCCTAACCAATAAAAACACAGCTCACGAGAATTGCATTACTGTTACCACTCAGTGATTTGTGTTCATTATGGTTACTTCCTGGTCATTTTTCTTGACAGCAGATATTGTTGGGGAAGGAGACCAGACCACACTGGTGGACACCCTGACCTGCACACGGTACTAATACTCACTCTAACAGGACCATCTTGCCTTCTAGGGGCTTATTCTACAGCCTTGTAAAAGTCCAGGGACTGGTTTCATCTCTTCTCTCCTGAGACTAATCATCTTCCACGACATCCTTGTGGACTCCACGTTAAATTTCTTTTTGCCCTTATGTAGTAAACCCTTTTAACCTCTTTCATGTGACTCAGCAACACCGTAGGGATGGGGAGCCTTTAACATAGCTTTTTGGTAACTTCTCCGCCTGACTTTTAATGCGTTAAACAGAAAAATGATAAGTGGTTAAAGGGGGCCAGGTTATACTCCCTGCAGTTATGGCCCAGGCTGACCGTTGATGGGTAAATGCTTCAGGGAAGGTTGTTCTTTGCAAACTATGAGATTCTCTAGGGAGACAATGAATGTCTCTTGTTTCACATTCTCATTAGAAAGATAAAAATGCACTTTGCAAAATCCATAATGGTTTATTTTTTCTCTTAGATGCATCAAAATATTAAAGCTAAAATATTCTTACTACTTTCCACATAGATTGCTTGATAAATTAATCGACGCAGTAAATCTATGTGGGTTAAAAAAAAAAAGTCAGGGTGCTAGGGTGGAAGCTCAAATCAAATTGATTTGGATTTTTTAAAACATCTGAGTGATATAATATCATCCAAACAGTTCTTACTCCTGATAACTTTTTACTCTATAAACATAACTCAGGTTACCAGTTGGAATTTGATTTTATTTTTATTTTTATTTTTGTGTGGTACTGGGGGTCGACCTCAGGACCTTGCGCGCCGGTAGGCACCTGTGCTGCTGAGCGATATCACCGGCCCTTTTTTCGTATGTGGGTACCGGGAGTCGAACTCAGGACCTCGTGTTTGCCAGGCAGGCACTTATGCCACTGAGCTATCTCACTGGCCCTGGAATTTGATTTTAAAGTACATTGAAAGCAGAGATTTTTTCCCCTGTTAAGATGTAAATTATATTTCCCAAGATAAGTGTGTGGGTATCTTTTTTGTATCTGGGGAAGTTATTATTGGCATGTTTTACCCTGAAAGCAAAACTGTCAGTAAACAGAATTGACATACTATTTTTTAATTAATTAATTAATTAATTTTATGGTAACAAGGATTGAATCCAGAGCCTTCACACTGAGCTACATCCCTAGCCCCTTTTTATTTTTTTATTTTGAGACAGGGTCTCACTAAATTGCCCAGCTGGGGTTAGAACTTGTGATCCTCTTCCCTCAGCCTTCCAGAGTGCTGGGATCATAGGTGTGCACTACCATGCATGGATTTTATTTGGCTAAATAATAGGCGAACATATCCTGGAGATTCTACATCAGCAAAACACGGGTATTTCGATTTTGCTTTCCAGCAGAATCCTGGGATGGTGTTGAGTTGGCAGTGGGCCTGGGGAAGAGTCTGGGAGAAGCTGAGAAAGGGAGCCGTGGTTATAGTTCTCAGTATTCTAGTTCTCTGAAAGCCTTCTTCGTGGACTCTGCCTCTGCAGTCCCCCTTTGCCTCCTCACTTGCTTTTACCACAGTGCCAGCAGGCACTGACCTTCCTGAGCCCACAGGCCTTCTGCTTCCTTTCTAGTCTTTGAGCACTGAGTGAATCTTTCTCAAACACTGATGCCACCAAGGGTGTGGCCCACTGCACGCATCCATCCGTGGCAGAGCTGCTGCTGTTTCAGGCTGCACGACTTGGGTACTGCCTAGTCAGTCTGACATGGGAGTCACAGATTGTCATCTGCATCCCTGCTCTTTCCTGCTGGGTCACAGTTCAAGAGTCCAGCATATCTGGCGGGTCACTCAGTCCATGTGGTTCCAACAGTGCCTCCTCTCCTTGTCTTGGGCTTTGCTCCTGTGGTCACATCTCTTCTGCAGGACGTTTCTTCTCCCCGGCTCATTTTCATCAGCATACAGATACGCTCTTCAGTGTCTTCTGTCTTGCATAAAGAATGGAGAAAACCTCCCTTAGTCTCAGACCCCCTTTATCCCTGACCCATTTCCCTTCTTCCTGGGTCCATGCAATGCACTGAGGAAGTTAGTTTTCCTATCTCTGCTTCCTTGTCACTGTTCTCATCTCAGCCCGTTCCATGAGGCTTTCTTCTGCAGTGCCTGAAACCATGCTCGAGTGATCTCCAGCTCCAAACCTGATGGTCACTTCCCCATCTGAACTCTCAGCAGCACTCAACTTGGTGGGCTATTATTGGAGCACAGCACCTTCTGCACTTGCTCAGTTTTCTTCTGGGCACTGTGGCTGATCTTTCAGGTCTCTCTTCATGGTTTCATGTCTGTTTGACTGGCGAATCCTGGAATATCCAGGTGCTTGGGGATTGCTTTTCCAGGTTTGTGGTCTCTCAGGCCCTCAGATGTAAATACAATGTATACCTGGAGTACCCTCTAAATTATGTTTCTAGCAATCTAACTCTCTGCATCACCTCTTTCCTTGGATATTGAAAAGGATCTCAAGCTCCAGATGTCCAAAACTGAGCTCTTAATTTTCTTCATCTCAACATGTTTTTCTGTTGGTCTCAAACATCTGCTCAGCTGCATAAGTAAAACAAAACAAAGCAAAGCAAAACAAAAACAAAAGCCAGGACTCACTGATTTCTTTCTTCTTCTCATCCTCAGTTCATCAGCACATCCTTCCTCTTGGTTCATCTTTGCAAATACATCCTTCAGCCATTCACTGACTATCTCTGCTGCTACCATCCTGGTCCTGCCCATCATTGCTTGCTCCCCATGGCTGCAGTAGCCTCCTAACTCATTTCCAGTCCTTTGTAGTTTCTACCCAGCTATAACCTAGTTATCCAGTGGCCAAGATGCTCTTTCACAAATGTATTTCAAGTCAGGTGTGGTGGCGCTTGCCTGTGATCCCAGTACTCTGGGAAGCTAAGGCAAGAGGATTGCAAGTTTCAGCCCAGCCCAGCCATGGCAATTTAGTGACTTAGTGAGACACTAAAAAAATCCCCAGTAAATACACACACGCACACACACACACACACACACACACACACCGTCTCAAAACTAAACATAAATTCTGGAGAGGCCGTGGAGGAAAAAAATTCTCAAATGCAGTTGGTGGGAATGTGAATTAGTACAGCCATTATAGAGAAGAGTATGGAGGCTCATCAAAAAACTAAAAATAGAGCTACCGAATTATTCAGCTATTCTGCTTCTGAGTATGTATCCAAAGGAATTGTAATTAGCATACTAAAGAGAGCTACCTGCACATGCATTTATTAAAGCACATCTCCAGTATCAAAGATACAGAATCAGCCTAAGTGCCCATCAGTGGATAAATGGGCAAAGGAAATATGGTGTATATGTACTACGGCATTTTATTCAGCCACAAAGAAACAGGAAATCCTGTCATTTGTAGCAAAAAAACAAAAACAAAACAAAACAAAAAAAAGGATGGATCTGTACTATGTTATGTTAAGTGAAAAAGCCAGACACAGAAAGACAAGTGCCATCCATATGTGCTGTCTCATATGTGGAAACAAACAAACAAACAAAAAATTGACCTGAATATTTACTAGTGCTTCATACTGTAGAACAGTAATGGCGAACCTTTTAGAGACCAAGTGCCCAAACTGCAACCCAAAACCCACCTATTTATTGCAAAGTGCCAACAGTTCAATTAAACTTGAATACTGAGGTTTTAGTTGAGAAAAAACAACTGTTATCCCATGCTCGCCTGCTGGGGAAACTTGGCTTGTGTAGAGAAATGCTCTGTGTGGCCACTGCCGCATGCGTGCCACAGTTTCCCCACCACTGCTGTAGAGGTTGGTAAGGAAGGGTGTGTGTGTGTGTGTATGTATATAGAGACTGGGTTTCATTAGTGCATGCTGTATGCATGTGTTAAAATATCACATTAAACTCATTAATATGTACAATTAATACATGTTAATAAAAATAAAATATTTTTAAAAAAGAAAAACAGGTATCTCAAACCATATCACTCATCTGCTCTGAAGTCTCTGTTGGCTTCCAGTTGCATTTATTTTATTTTATTTTATTTTATTTTTTTGTGGGTACCGGGGGCCGACCTCAGGACCTCGCGTGCCAGCAGGCGCCCGTGCTGCTGAGCGATATCACTGGCCCTTTTTTCCTATGTGGGTTCCAGGAGGTGAACTCAGGACCTTGCGCTTGCCAGGCAGGCGCTTACACCGCTGAGCCATCTCACCGGCCCTCCAGTTGCATTTAAAATGAAACCCAAACTTAAAATGTTACTCTTAGTGATTTTCTTTGTTCTGATATCTACTTTATCTGATCCTAAGGTAGCTAGTCTGCGTTTTGATTTATATTTGCATGGCATATATTTTCATCCTTTTGCTTTCAACCTGACTATATTACAATATTTGAAGTGTGTTTCTTGGAGACAGCATATAGTTAGGACCTGCTTTTCAATCCACTCTTCAGTCTGTCTTTTAATTGGTATATTTGAACCATTTATACTTAATGTAATTATTTACATATTAGGGCTGAAGTCTGCCATTTTAGTCATTTATTTTTATTTGTTAGCTCTGTTTTGTGTTTCTTTGCTTTTTAACTCTGCCTTCCTGTTTGTTAATTGGAACTTTTTCAAATTCCATTTTCATTTCCATATGAAGCTTTTTCATAACTCGTTTTGTATAGATTGGTTGGTAGTGGCTATTCTAGGTATTACATTATACGTACTTAACATCGTTATCTGCTAGTGCCATCATTTTACCAGTTCAAGTGAAGTGTAGAAAACCTACTTTCCTTTACCTCCTATTTCTTCCCCCATATATAATTGCATTAAATGCTTACCTCAATCCATTTGGAAGCACATCAGGCAGTGTTATAATTTGGTTACAATTTGTGCTTTAGCCATCAAATATAATTTAGAAAACTCAAGAGGAGGAGTCTATTATGTTCACACATATTTTTCTTCGTCATGTTATTTCTTCCTTCTTAATATTTCAAGTTTTCTTCTTTTATTGTTTCTGTTTCGAGAACCTTCTTTAGCCATTCTTTTAGAGTAGGTCTGCTGGTTAGACATTCTCTTAATTTACTTTCCTCTGAGAATGTCTTAATATCTTTTTTATTCCTGAAGAATATTTACTGTGGATATAGGATTCTGGTAATTGATGATTCTTTTCTTTCACACTTGAAAAATATTGTGGCAAGTTCTTATTCTTCTGCCCTCTATGATGTTAAATAGAAGGAGGCCATTAGCCCAAGGATTTCTGTATAGCCTGAGCTCCTACATAGTGAACTGCAAGCTAATTTAGTACTTAAAACAAACTGAAATCTAATTTAAGTGTACAACAAACAGTAGAGATTGAACCAATCACAAGCAGCCAAGTTTTAGCAAATCACAAGTAGCCGACTGATCAGACCATGACCCAGAAAGTCAAATGCTGGTTATACCATGCCCAAATAAGGCAGCCACCCTAGCTGCAGCCAATCAGTTGATTATTCCACTTTGCTTCTATATTCTGCTTACCAAAGCTTGCACTCACATGGCTGGTCAGTGCTGTCTGAACCTTTTGTGGTTCTGAGTGCTGCTCAGTTGGTCTTTGATCAAATAGGTCCCGCTAAATTTAATTCATCATGTAGCAGTGATTTTGGATGAGAAATTGGTAGGATTCCTGTCATTTGCTTCTAGAAGTTAGGTGTCATTTCTTTCACTGCTTGCAAAATTCTTTTTGTGTTTCACTTTTAGAAGTTTGACTATGATGTATCTTGACGTGGATTTCTTCGGCTTTATCCTGTTTGGTGTTCACATCACTTCTTGGATTAGTAGGCTTGTGTCTTTTGCCAAATTTGGAAAGTTTTTAGTCATCATTTCATTGAGTACTTTGTTCATCTTTTTCCTTTTTTCTTCTTGTGGGAGTTTGAGGATATGAATGTTTAATCTTTTGTTAGAGACTCACATTGCCCCTGAATGTCTGTCTTTCTCCCACCCCAAGTTTATTTTCTCTGTGTTGTTCTGATTGGATACTTTATATTGTTCTGTCTTCCTGTTCACTGATTCTTTTATCTCCTACACTCTGGGTGACCTGCATGTTAATTTTTTATTTCGGTTATTGGATTTTTCAGTTCTAAAGGTTCTATTTGGCTCTGGTTTATATTTTCAGTCTCTTTGCTAAGACTTTTTTTTCATTTATTTCAAGCTTGTTCACAATTGTTTGTTAGCTCCTTTAAAATCTGTGTCATATTTTTAATGGTTTCATCTTGGTGTTGGTATCTATTGATTTTCTTTTCTCATTCAACTTGAAATCTTCCTGGTTCATGGTATGATGAGTGGTGCTTAATTGAAATATAGGCATTTGGGATACTAAATTATGAGATTTTTTTATATTTCTGTTTGTGTTGGTTTTATTTGACACCACAATGATGGGGAAGGGTTGGCACAACCTTGGCATTTCCATGTAGGGGTTCCCTGTATGACTGTGTTGACTTTGAAGGTGGGGCTCCTCCTTACTACTGAGGGTTGTGGGAGTTCTGGCTCCCCATTAAGCCCACACTGACATGTCTGTGGCTAGGAGAGATAGAGCTGTGTTGTTGTCCCTCCTCACTTGGCCTCAGCTCACACCTTGGAGGAACGGCTTCATTTCCACTGGGTGGCGAGGGAAGTCCTAGGCCTCCTCTGGTACCACCCCAGTGGGGACAAGGAGGGACACCTTATTATTGGTGGGAATGAAGTTCAGACTCCCCACGTGGTCTCCACTGACACCAAATGTGAGGCAGGTGGGGTTAGCAGTGCTTTATGGGGATGAAAGTCCCAGCTCCTCACCTGAGCTTCCCTGACCCCACTCTAGGGTTAGGTGGGAAAAGGGTGTTGAGTCACCTCATTCCATCTAGGCAGGTGTGGAAATCTAGTCTCCTACTCATCCTGGAGTGAATGGGCTGGGACCGCACCCTTTTCTGCGATGTTTGGCTGAGGCAGAGCAGTTGCTGTCTAGAGGTTTTCTGTCTTGCGAGGCCTCCCCTTGCCTGGTCTGTTTGCTAGAGGGCAAGGACCTCTGTGGGGGCTTTTGCTTCAATGCCCAGTGGCATTTCATGTTGCCAGCTTCTTCAGCTCCAAGTCTTGAATATATGAAGGAAAGAGAAAACCCAGGACCCACCAATATGTCATTTCATGGGTCTTAGAATTCCTAGCCAGGGGCTTTCCTGTCTGTGCCTCTCAGAGTCTTCTTATATTTGTGCTGTTAATAGTGCACAGGGATTTTAGTTGTAGTTTGTGGGAAAAATGTTCAAAAGTACATGTACTACATCTTTCCTGAGCAAAAATCCTCTTTGTCACCAAACATTAAATCCCTTCTTAGCTGTTATTACTGTCTAATAATTTCTTATCCTTTTTCAGCCCTGTGGTCTCCCAACCCTTCAAACAGTGCCTTGCACATAGGTGCTTAGTAAACTCTCTACCTGTGTTGAATGAACATTCAGCAAGTACTGGTGGTGAGTTGGGCCTGGCTGGCCTGCTTCTGTGACTCCCACCCCGTGATTTGCCTCAATTTTCTTGATTTGGGTAGGTGGGGTATACAGCGATATTCAGAATTCAGATTTTATACATAATTTCCCAGGTTTTTTTTTTTTTTTGTACCAGGAATTGAACTCAGGACCTCGTGCTTGCCAGGCAGGCGCTGTGCCACTGAGCTATTATCCCTGCCCCCCTAATTTTGAATATTCATAATTAATTTAAATTTCTAAAAAGCTGTGGAGGCTCAAAGAAACATGCATGATGAATTAATGTGGTCCACTACCGAAAGGGTGGCACTGCTCTATGCAAGCTTAGATAAGCACAGATTGTTCCACTGGTTCATGTACAGGGCGCCTTTTCTCTTGTTTGAATAATAGAAGAATAACACTTGTTTGCCCCAGGGCTGCTCGGGAGCTAAGGGCGGTCTCTGCAAAGATGGCCCTTGGCTTTTTGAGGGAGGTGTTCCCAGAGACCTGTGGAAAGGCAGATGGGCAAAACCGAGCATTGGTTGGTGCACTGCGATGCAATCTCCTGAAGGAGCATGCCTGGTGTGATGTGGTGATTGCAGCGTGCTGGGCCTGAGGGCAGAGAGCTGCGAAGTCATGATGCGGATCTGACAGCACTGAGTGGGCGGAGCAGACGAAGGCAGGCTTGGCATAAGTGGGCACGGTGATGCAGACGCTGTAGGAAGGGAAAGAAAGTCGTAGCTTCGCTGGCAGTGACCTACTTAGGACTCTCCAGAGTAGAGGACTCGGGAGTCGGTGGTTTCTAATAATACAGACCGAATCCCCTCCTTGCTGGTCTCATGGAGCCTTAGCACTTCATAAGTCTTAAAACACTTTAATAAACATAGCTCACAAAATTTATTTTTAAAAAAGTTAATCAATATTCTTGAATTTTATTCATCCTGGATCCCTACCATTCAAATTGATGTTTTGAACCAAATACTTTTTCCAAGAAAAGAGCAATGTTTAAAAAACAGGGTTAATAGAGGGGCATTGTAGACACAGAGTGATTCTGTAAGGTTAGCAGGTAACGCACACATTCCACAGTGTGGAAATGGAATTCTGTTGGGAGCCTTTTTCTTACTGCGCCACCAACATGGCGCGGATAGCCTGCTTCCTATCAGCTGATCCGCATTTCTATGTTCCCTTATTAGGGAAGGTTCTGGGCAGCGGGCGGATCCTTGCGGCGGCGCCCAATGGGTGTGCTATTCGTGGCAGAAGGTGATTGGAGATGGATTCCTATATAGGAGAGTGTCCAGGGGAGAAGGAGGAGGAAGCTAAAGAAGCTAGGAGGAAGCTAAAGAAGCTAAGAGGAAGCTAAGCTAGGTAGGCAGAAGCTAAGCTAAGAGGAAGAAGCTGGAAGAAGCTAGCTTAGCTTGAGAACCGGCTTGGGTGCGACTTCGGTCCCTGTACAGCGTTAATAAATTGTTAATAACAAGTTCCACTTTCGTGTGTTCCTTGCTGGCAAGGGCGCGCAACAGAATTCCATCACTTGGCCATGAACAGCAAGGATTTGGGTCCTCAAAGGCCACAGCTTCACTTCTTTTTTCTTGGTTCCCACAGTGCATTCCTTTCCTGGGGAGAGTGGGTGGAGGCCCAGGTTTAGTTTGTAGATGTGAGGATGAGAGCAGTCAGGAAAACAGTTTTTTCCTCTCGAGAGAAAGAAAATCTCCCTCTCTCTCCTCTTTTTTTCCTTCTACCAGTAGCACTAAGCCAGGTATATTAAATGTGCCTTTCATTCAACTCCATTCTACAGTGTTCTTTATTTATCTATCTGTATTAGTACAGTACTTATATTTGCAGTACATGCAGTTTATGATGATCTTGGGGAGTGGGCACACGTATGTAATACAGCTTGGCTCTCTATTTTTATTCTCCTTCCCCTTCCCTCCTGCCTTGCTCCCTCATCCCCTAAGTCCCCTTTCCCCATTTTCATTCTTGTTGATATTATTACCCTTAGCTCATGTTTATGACATATAATGTTTAATTAGGTTCATGGACATGGCATATTTTTGGTCTACATATCCCCTCCCCCCATGTTCTCTTGGATCCCTTCCCATTTGCAAGAGGTCTGTCCCCTCATCTCCTTCTATCCATCCTTTATTGTGCTCTTTGTTTGTACTTTGCCTTACTCAAATGACAGATATTATATGGTATTTAAGCTTGTGTGTCTGATTTATTTCACTCAATATTATATTTCCCAGGTGCATGCATTTTCCCACAAGTGTCTCTAATTTGTCCTTTCTAGCTGAGTAGTATTCCATTACGTATAGATATCACATTTTCTTTATTGAGGTCATCTGTTGATGGGTATACAGGTGGCTTCCAGGGTTTAGCTACTATGAATTGTGTTACTATAAACATTGGTACACACGTATCATTGTAGTACGATGTCTTTAGCTCTTTGAGGAAGATTCTGTAGTATTTTGAAGCTAACCCTCCAGGAACCGAGCCTCTGTTGGTGCTGGTGGAAAGTGCTTTGGACCAGAGACTGCAAGCCTGCATTTGAATGAACATTGCTGCACCTTTATACAGCTCTGAGTTGCTTTGCTCATCTGGAAAATGGGACACAAATAGCCTTACTAGCTGGCTCTGAGGTGTAAGTGGAAGTCTAAGCCCCTGAAGGGCTTTGTCAACAGTGAAGCTCATCACCAGGGAAGTAGCCTGGAATTCCAGAAAGGCTGTGGGATTTGGAATTGGGAAAATTAGGTGACTTTGGGAGAGCAACTTCACTTCCCTTGGGGTGATTTCCTCATCCCTCAAGTGGGACCCTGGGACCACTATCAGTGGCGGTTCACAGTAGTTTCTGTTCACTGAGCACTTTTGTTTGTGCTGACTGTAGTAGGTACTTAGACATGCACTTAATGTTCGTGCCTCAACCTGCTGAAATACTTAGTATTTCTACCATTTAACAAATGATAGCAAATGAGAAATTTCAAGAAGAACAGCCTTCGAGAGAGACATGCCAGGACTGGCTAATTCCTGGAGATCTCACTTGTAAATGTATCAAATGAATGAGGAGGCTCCCGAGGTCAAGTGATGCTCTCAAGTTCAAGGAGTGGTCTCATCTTTGAGCAGAGGCTTGAATTCAACTACCACGAGGGCCTCTACGCTGGGCACTATTTCCTGTGTTCTGAACGTAGTTTCTCAAGAGCAAATGAATGAGTGCAGGAATGCACAGGCTGGTGAACTAATTCTTCTGCAGGACAGAGAGGTAAGCTTTGCAATATTTTGTTTGCCATCATAATTGCTTTAAAAAAGAACAGATCAAAAACATTAAATTATGCGTGAGTGTTTATTTGTGTGCATTTGGTGGTGTGTACCGCACTTCCAGGTGCTCCGCAGGGGCATAGGGAAGCGCTCAGGGAGAGTCTGACGCCGCAGGGCTGGAGCTGCTGCTTTGGCAAGAGTCTGCTCTCTCCTGCTGCTTGGCACATGCAGGGAGTGTGTCCCAGCCGGGGCCTTGTGTGTGTGGTTTTCCTCGCTTCCTCTTCTGCCTGTCCTCTGGCTGCTCTGGGCTCTGAGGCTGACAGCCACCCGGCCAACATTATGGAATCTACCACATTCCTCCCTTTCTGACTAATTTGTGGCTTCTTAGTTCAGCACTTCTCTCTTTTTGTGTTGCTTAACATTCGCTCAGTAAGTACTAAACATCCCTCCGGTCTCCCCTGCATGTCATCCTCACCATGTGCCCCTGCTTCCCAGGGATTGCGGCTTCTGCCTCCCAGAACTCTGTGCCCTGTGGCCACTGGCATAAATTTGATCTGTCATCTGCCATGGGTGTTCCCTAAGGCATTGGACAGGATCTTTAATTTTATGTATGGGGACCTTTCTGGTTGTGCAGCTTCCTCCTTCTAGCCACCCTCCCTCTGCGCTAATTCCCCCCTTTCCCCTTCCATTCTCCAGCACCCATTCACTCCTTTTCCTGTGCTATTATTTCTGCCTGGAAAAACCCCTCCCCACTTTCAGAGCCCGGCCTAGGGTAGCTCGCCCGCTGCCCCCTGCCTCCTGAGCCCTGGTGGACAAACCCTGATAATGGAACGTTGTGTTGAAATTAGTTCGGTTCTGTCTTGGGCCCTCCGTACTGGACACTGCAAGCTGCCTCTCATGTGGAGACCTTCAGAAATGCTTGCATTTATTTTCAGTGGCCTTGAATTCAAAACTCTTAAGAAATCTGAGGCTTCCATGCTCCTGATACTGAAGAACTGGGATGCTGCACCAAGATTAAGCTTTTTCCTTTATTGTGTTAGTTTTGTGTTTCACTCTGGCATCTACTCTGTTTTGAGCTTTGGCTTTTATAAATAAATGATTAGGAACTGAGATTTCTAAAAAAATTTATCTTCATATCCAGGAAATATGTTTTACAATCAGCCAACCATTAATGTGCATTGATCATTTTACTAAGTAGTTTTATTTTGCAGAGGTCCTGGTGCTGAGCAAAGTATTTTAGAGACAAGATCTCATTGAGTTGTTACAAAAACTCTTATAAAAAAGATACTGTTATTTTTATTTTTTATTTAAAGATTTTCTTTTTAAAATTGGGTTTCACTGTGACATTTTCATGCATGCATATAATATACCTTTATCATATCCATCCTTCCGTTACCCTTCCTTACATCCCTATGAAGCCTCCTTCTCTTATCGAATAGTCTCCCTTCTGCTTTTGTGTCATCTTTTCCCCCCTACTCTTACCCTTCTACTCCACAAGGAATTGAGGTTTGCCAGGGTCAAGTAAAGCTTGTCCAAGGTCACAGAGCTGAAAAGTTATCTTCCCAGGAATCCAGGAGGGGCTTGTGTGATTCTAAAGCAAGGTCAGCAAGTACTTGTCACTACTGTGTGAGATAAATCTGTCTTTCAGCCTCCTCCCCATGATTTTGATTCTTTACATACATTTAAGGTGCTTTCATCATTCGAGTCAGATGTCACCTGTTGAGATTCTGTATTATACAGAATACTCTAAAACAGTGGCTGGCAAACTACAGCCTATGGGCCAAATATGGCCATTGCCTATTTCTCTGTATATCTCTCGAGCCTCAGGATAGCTTTTATATTTTCTTTTCTTTTTTTTTTTTTCATGTGGGTACTGGAAGTGGACCTCAGGACCTCGCGCTTGCTGGGCAGGCACTTATGCTGCTGAGCTCTCACCGGACCCTATATTTTCTTTTAGTGATTGAAGAAACAAAAAAACCAAAAGAATAAAAACATTTGACGGCACATCCTGATTACATGAAATTAGAATCTCGACATTTTAAATAAAGTTTTGTTGGGATATAGCCATGCTCATTCTTGTTGTCTGTAGCTGCTTTTGCACAACGAAGGCAGAGGTGAGCAGTAGTGAAAAGAGTGCATTGCACTGAGTGCCAAGCCTGAAATATGACTGTCTGGTCCTTTGCAGAAAACGTTTGCTAACCCTTGCTCCAGACGAGAAGTCTGGGGAACTGACGTGTGGCAGCATACGTGTTTCTGGAGCCCTGGGCAAAATGCTAAACACATGTCTGAATATACAGTTTGTGCATTTTTTGGAGGGTCTCCATATGCCTAACAATCTACTCATTCTGGTGACCTGGGAAGCACCTGGCAATGGAATAAATTCTGTTTTTGTGGTGCTGGGATTAAATCTAGGACCTTACATGTTGCAAGCAAGTGCTCTACCACTGAGCTATGTCCACAGCCCTTTATTTAAATTTTATTGTGAGACATAGTCTCACTAAGTTGCCCAGGCTGGTCTTGAATTTGCAGTCTGCCTGCTTCTGCCTTCTAAGTATGTAGGGTTATATGCTAGCACATATCTGTCTTGGAGTATAATCTTTATAGTTCAAAGGTAACCAATCACCCAAAGTCATCTCTGCTAATGTGTCATCCTACTGTCACACACTGAACCCTTCGGTCCAAGTATAGGTATGCACAGTATAGTGGCCATTCAGTCAGTGATGGGTGACATGTTTGTAGTGATACTGGTGTAAACATACCTACTACACTGCCGGTCATAGAAAAGCAAAGCACAATTACGGAAAGTACATAGTGCTTGATAATGACAATAAGTTACTGTTTTTGGTTTATATATTTACTATATCATACTTTCTAAAGCAGCCTCATTTCCTGTTTCCTGTATTTCTGGACTGCAACATTTTTCAGTTGTGCTTAATTTAATCTTGTGTTTTGCTCATTGTGATCCTAGGAACAGTAAGATTATCTGTATATATATACTTTTACATATAATATATGAATACATGCCTAGGTATTTATGTATGTGTATGGAACAATATGATTATCTATATCTACATATAATATATATGCCTAAGTGTGTGTGTGTGTGTATACATACACCAAATGACTTAGGTCTGTAGTGGGCTGGACCATCTAGGCTTGTGCAGGTACACTCCATGATGTTCGCATGGTGAAATCACTTAAGCTTCAAAACCAAGAGCAGCCAAGGAACTTGGAGAAAAGGCAAGGGGAACGCACACTGTATGACACACACACTCCTCATGTGTGTAGATCAACTGGAGAGTGGACATCTGAGTGCCCCTGTGGGTGCCTGGAAATGCGGTCAGCATGAATCCTGTTGTGACATGACAGCCACAGGTGAGTGTGACAGTACTGTGGGGGAACAAGCACAGGGCGTTTACTTGGGTGGAGACTCCCCTTCACTTGCACAGGGAGCTTAAGAAGTGCTGTCTGTGTGCTTGCTTGGCATTTTTCTGGGCACCTCACTTCGATTCCTTGCTGTAAACATGGCTTGCTCCTGTGGCTGGGTTTGCTCCTCTTCCATCGTCTTTCCCTTCTCTCTTTAATGATTCCAACCCTATGTTACCTTCCCCTTTGCTTTGTTTTGAAAAAAGTCCAATTTGCTTTTCCTACCAGTATTCTGCTGCTTTTTCCCAGGGCTCAAAAATGATTCCTAGGGTGATGTCATTTTCATGTTTATCTTTCTTGTCTAGCGTGACTTTGATTAAGTATGCATTTTAATTTGTGAAGTGTGTTCGGAAGGAGTTGATCATTGTCTCCCCTTGAAAGGGCTGTGGCCAGGGTAAACCTTGGTTAACCTGAGTCAATTTGTACAATAACAGTGGAATGTTTTGGCTTCCACTGGGGCAGGCATGAATTGTACGTGTTCTATAGGCTTTTCAGAAAATTTATGCCGAAATTATGTGAACCAGATGGTGCTCTTATGAGTTGCCAGACATGCATATTAAAAGAAATATGTTGCATTTATTCTTCTTGGGAGACTTTAAGGGGGTTCTTTGGGAATGGAAGTCAGCTGAAATTACCCCAAATGAGAAGATTTTTGGAGCTTGTCATCAAAATAAGGAGTGTAATATCAGAAGGCCAGCATAGATTTTTTTTAAAGGAACAAATATTATTGGATTGATTTAGTTGACTTGTCTGAAAATGAAAAATTCCACGGAGCTAGGTAAAACAAAGCATAATCCATGATATGTTTTTTCTTTGATAAGGCCATTGATTTGTTTACTTAGGACTCATTGGGAACTGTTATGGTTTGGATGAAAAATGTCCCCCAAAGGGCTCGTGTGTTCAAAGGTAGGGGCTTTTGTAAGGTGATTGGGTCATGGGGTGCTGTACTTGCTAGTGGATTAATCCCCTCATGAGTTCCTAATTGAATATGCTGTTAGGAGGTGGGGCCTGGAAGGAGGAGGTGGGTCACTCAGACCATGACCTGAAAGGGTGTTTTTTTGTTTTGTTTTGTTTTGGTACCAGGAATTGAACTCACAACCTCACACTTGCCAGGCAGGCGCTGTGCTGCTGAGCTATATCCCTGGACCCAAGGTTGTGTTTTTATCCTTTTCCGTTCGCTCTCACTCTTCCCTGCTCTCTCTGCTTCTGGCTACAATGATGTGAGCAGCTTTCCTCTGCCGTACCCTTCTGCCATGATGTTTCTGCTGCGGAGCCAGCCAAACATGGACTGAAACTGTGAGCCAAAATAAGTCCTTCCTTTATGTTGTGAATCTCAGGTGATGGAAAGCTGACTGATGCAGGGACATTTTGAGAGTAGGTAGGTGTGAGGCAGGTAAGGGAGATTGTATAGGTCTCGAGGGATGAATGGGAGTAGGGAGCAACTTATTAACCAAAAGCTGAAGGGATAGGATCTAGTAGCCCTGAGGAGACAAGGTGTAGATGAGCTGCAGATTATGGAAGGGGCTGAATTCAGAGAGGATGACCATTGGTTTCCTCTGAGCAGGGTGAAGTTGCAGACCAATTCTAGTTCAGTCTCAGCCCAGAGATTTGGGATCCAGCAGGGATTGTGGTGGGGAGGCTGTGTCTCTCTACAGATCCCATGAGGAGCAAAATGGAACTGGGAGCCCCAACCAGGGAGGCAGAGTTGAGCCTGCTTGGCTCTGGGCACTGGCATTTCCTGGGGATGTTGGGGAAATGTCTTTCGGTGCCTCAGTTTTCTTATCTGCAAAATGTAGTTAATACCTCAAAGCACAGATGTATTTATGAAACTTACAGAGTATTTTGCTCAATTCTAACTTATAGGTTTTGAGAAATTATGTATTGAAAGAGCTTTCTAGATCATATGTGGTGTAATGAATGATGGCTTTAGTACAGTTGTCCTTTGGTAGTGAGTTGTGTACAGTATTGGTTAAGGGTTTGGTCTCAGAGTCACAGAGACCTGATTGGAGTCCCAGCTCAGCCATCTTAGTGGCTGCATGGCTATGAACAAGTCACTCCTCTTCAGCAAGCCTCAGTCTCCCCTTTTTGTACAAGGGGGCTCCAACATGTGGACTCACTTTGGGGATTAAATGAGCTAATGCAGGTGCAGGGCTGAGCACAGGCCTTGGCACATAAGAATTATGACATAAATGCTAGCTGGGGACTTTCTCAGCTGATCTCCTCCACCCTGGGACAGAAAAGGAAATTCTGCTCTATAAAGCCAAATTTTGCAAAGTTATCTTTATAAGCCAACTGCTCTTGGAAATGGCTTCTTTATAACCTGTCAGAATCCTTTTCTAGGTTCCTAGGGAGCAGAAGCCCTGTGTAGGTAATGACTTACGTCTCCCAAAATCCTCTCCACCCATCCATGATGAGACATGTTTCCATACTGCACGCTTTGAGGTCTGTTCTTCATCTGTAATTTATGGACTAGATGCATCTGCTGTCTTTGGCTAAGGTGGAACGCTGCCTTTGCCACCTGCCGGCTCTGTGCTATGGAACGTAGATGTCCCCTCAGAGTCTCATGTGCTCATAGGCGGAGGTTTTGGGAAGTGACTGGATCATGGGTGTGTGATACTGGATTAGTCCACTAATTGGTTTAGCATGGTTCTGGGTGTGGATGAAGGACTTACTGAAGAGGGAAGCCCCACTTTGGGTGTGGGTGGCACCAACCAATAGGCTTGTAGCCTTGATGGAAGAAAAAGAGAAAGAAGAAGGAAGTCTTGCTGTTTTCTGCCTGCCACACCATGGACTGTTTCTCTTTTGTGGTGCCCCTTTTCCATGCTGCCCTGCCTTTGAGCCAGCCAACTACAGGCTGAAACCTCTGTAAACTGGGAGCTAAAATAAATTTTTCTTCCTTTACCTTGTGGGTGTTGGGTATTTTGTCCCAGCAGGGAGAAAGTAACTAAGAAAATAGGCATAGGAGGGCAAGTGTCTTTTCTACATGTTGATTTCATTTCCTTTATGTATACCCAGTAGTGGGACTGCTGGGTCATATGATAGTTCCATTTTTGGTATTTTGGGGAACCTCCATATCATTCTCCATAATGGCTGTACTAATTTACATTCCCACCAATGGCATATAAGTGTTCTTCTTTTTTCACATCTTTGCCAATATTTGTTATTTTTTATCTTTTGAAAAACCCCATTTAATCTTACTACTTTTCAGCTATTATTGATCTTTTTATTCCTTTAGAATCTATCAATATAAATTCATGCTTCTACATAGTTGTAACAAGTAGTGACAAACCCCATTTTTATTGCTGTTTGTTCTAAGAGGAAAATTGCAACCCAGAACCCAGTCCACTTTGCAGGTTTTATCTCATCTATTTGTGCTTTATAGATTAGGGAAGTAATTCCTGTCATGGGGGGGTGGAAACATGCTGAAATTATTTCCAGCAGGTAACTTTGGGAACCAGGGTGATGTGACACTAGGAGATCAGTTGGGCATTGGATTTCCAGTGATTTGTCAGTTTTGCTTTATTGAAGTGGAGCTGCATTTAACCTACTTCCATGCCTACCCTGCTGATTTGGTGTAGTTTGCTTCAGAAATGCCTTAATTTATTGGAGTTTGACTTGAGTTGCATTAAAGCAGAAGGAAAAGATGTTTTAGGAACTGAAATTTCAGGTTGGCCAAAGGAAACAAGGCTCTGTTTTTCTTAAACATGGGTCTGACAGATCATAATAGTTCATTATGATGGCAGAGCTTCATTCCCTATCATGGTGTGAAGGAGTTTTAGGGACTAAAAGATTGATTATTTTTTTCTGGCAAAAGTACCTCCTTTTATATGTACAGAGAAATGTGTGATTCAGATTGCATTGAAAAGAAGCTATTCCTGCTGTTTCTCTCAATCCAGCTTGTGCTGTTAGATTTAACATTTTCTATATGAGACCATTCTGCTTGAGAGAAAAATATTGCAAAAAGCCACTAGAGGAGCATTGGACTCTTATGTGGGGGAGTTATATTTAATTTTCTTTACGAAAATTAATTATGGCTTTATGAAAGAGGGGCAGTCATTTCCAATTTATTGCCCAGGAAAAAGATGATTAATTTATCCTCTCACCAATAGTGTTTGAGAGCACCTGCTTGCCATTTCTTTTCCAACGCTGAGTATTGTTATTCTTTTTAAATGTTTGGCATTGTGACCAATTAAAAACCTGTTGTTTTGGTTTGTATACATTTGTTTCAGGTATGTACTATCAATCTAAAAACAGAGATTCTCCAAAGATGTTGAATTTATTTGGGAATGGACTTTTCAGTGAGAATACACACACCACAGTAAACTATGAGCATATTCATGGAGGTTGAGGCAATGGGACATTTAAAATTTTTTTTAATAATTAAGTTTATTGGTACAATTTAGATAGGCATAATGATTACATTCATCATAGGGAATTTGTACCTCTACCTGATATATCTTAGTTCCTCTTTTTTTCCCCATTTCCCTCACCTCTCTTCAAGGGGACAATCCCTTTTCAAGGGGACATTTTTAAAGACAAAATGAGGAGAGTTTCATAAATTGATTTGAAACAGTTATTCTTGGTGACATTGATCAATAACAAGGGTCACAACAGCTCAAGGATGGACATGCAGTTGATGGGCAGACATCTTTGCAGAAATAGTTTCTGCGTAAGGTTGCTCTTCTGCAAGCCTGTGGTTCTGGCAGGGACTTCTATGATGGCTCTTGTTATCAGGTATCTGTGCATGAGATCTCCTCCTTCTTAACCTCCTGGCTTCATTTAATTTTTTGTTAGGATTTCACCCAAGTGACTGTTTTGATTCTGGCAACTTCACAGTGCCAATAATTTGCATTTCTTTTGTGAATTTTCTTTTGCTATTTTCCATTTGTCATTTAAAATTTATTTTCATATGTTAAATATAATAATACAGCCATCACATGTCTTAAATGTTTTATTTAGTTGATCTTCTGTGTTGTAATTGTGTATTTCTTGTTTGTAGTTTTATTACAAATTGCACCCTTTTTTGGACATAAAGTAGCCTTTTTATGTATTCTACTCTTTATCTATTTGGGATCCATATAACTATGTAGATTGACCCAGGGTTTATTTGGGAAAATCTCTTATTTCTACAAATATTTATCTCTAGATACTTCTTTAAGTTCTGGGAGAATTTTCTTAAGATTTTTTTCCCCTAAAGTCTCTGACTTCATTTTCCCTGATATGTGAGCTGATTTTTCAGTTCTATCTTGTCTTTAATTTGAACAGTTATGTTCTTTGAATAGAAATCTTGATCTCAATTTGTCCTTTATCCAGGGATGCAATGTCATCACAGTCCAGCCTGGTAATAGGAGTAAGTGAATTGTTCTCACATTTTCTTCTTCTGCTTTGTGTAGGGCTGGTTCTCAATGGCATACTTACTTTTGTTTCTTGGATCCGGGCTCTTATTTGGAACTACCAGCTTTCTTCACATGTCAGATGATTTTCTCCCGTGCTCTTAAAAGAAAGTGGCCTTAGTGTGTCTAGTTTCAGCAGGTAGGATCTGCTTTGTCAGCCCAGACAGAGTGAGAATTGAGAGGCTTAGATAGACTGAGAGTTTAGCTTTTCCAAAGAAGATTGTGAATGCTTTCAGAAGCAAGGAAGGCCTTGCCCTAGACTTACATTGCCCAGTGCCACTTCCTGTGATGAGGGACATGTTAGGATCCCAGCTGTGATTGTGAATGCCACTAGCCAAATGGCTATTGAGCCCTTGAAATGTGGCTAGTGCAACTAAGGTGTAATTCTATAATTTTTAATCAATTAAAATTTAAATTTAAATGGCCACTTGTGGCCAGTGGGTATGTATTGGATCACATAGTCACTGAGTTCAGGGATCACATGTTTTGTTTACTACAGCATTCCTGGCCCCAGTTACTGTCACATGGAAGACACTTAATATTTTCAGAAATGAATGAAACGCCCATTACTACCTTGAGAGTGTCTCACTGTTGTGACAGCCATTCCTTTTCCTCTTGTGTGTCTGCCCGGAGCAAGAGAGGTGCCCTGCCATCACCAGTAGGTACCACAGTACTACTTTAGGGGCATCTGTGGGACTCCCACTTCAGCCTCTGGGTTTACCCACTGTGTGTGCCAGTCTGACTGGTGAGATCAAGCCATCCTTTGCTGCTTTATATCTTTCAGAAATTTCTCAAGCCTGCTGCCCCATAGTTAGGTAGTTGGGAGTTGCCCCAGTTTTCAAAGATGATCTAGATACTTTTCCAAATGTTACAACCCTCTGGGCACTCTAGGAGAACATTGGTGCTAAGGAGTGGAGGACTCAGGTATATGTTTTGAATTGGGAGCCTACTGTTAGATTTCTTTCTGTTTAAATTACCTAATAGGGGGCCGGTGAGATAGCTCAGTGGCATAAGCGCCTGCCTGGCAAGCGCAAGGTCCTGAGTTCGACTCCCGGTTCCCACACACACACACACAAAAAGGGCCAGTGATATCGCTCAGCGGCACGGGCGCCTGCTGGCACGCAAGGTCCTGAGTTCGACTCCCAGTACCCATCAAAAGAAAAAAATTACCTAATATATCTTGATACAAAGCTTTAGTTCCTTGAAGTCTTCACTAGTCATTGTATCTTTCAGTAATATAAAGGGACCCCTTTGAATCACACTTTCTGTCTTCTGCTTTAATTCTACTCAGACCGACATAAATATTGCCTCCTGATTTAATTTTTCTCTCACATTTCCCTCATCTTTCATGTTTTAAAATTAATTATGTTTATTGGTACATTTTACCTATACATAATGATTACGTTCATTATAGGGAATTTATACCTGTACATGATATAACTTCATTCTTTTTTTCTCATTCCCCTCCCCTACCTTCAACCCCTCTTCTCCTCCCTACTTACAAATTTCCATATTTTATTTATTTTCTCATGTTTTTCTTTTCCCTTCCTTCCTTTCCCCCTCACCCCTTCCTAGCTCCCCTTCCCATTTGAACATTTTCTTCCCATTTCACAATATCTATTATACATTCTAGTTCTTATTTACAGTTTTGGTTTCTCACACCAGAAAAACAATGCAGTGTTTACACATGTGTGTCCAACTTATTTCACTTAAGAGTATGGTCTCAGCTACATCCATTTAGCTAGAAATGTCTCAAGCTTATCTTTCTTTATAGAAGAATAGTACTCCATTGTATAAAAAAACACATCTCTTTTATTTGTTCATCAGTTAATGGGCATTTGGGCTGTTTCCAAGATTTAGCTTTTACAAACTGTGCTGCTGTAAATATGGGTGTGCACATATCTCTGTGATATGCTTTTAATTCTTTTGGGAAGATACCCAGAAGGGGAATAGCTGGGTCAAATGGGACCTCTAAGCCTAGTTTTTTGAGGACTCTCCGCCTGATTTACACAGTGGTTGCACTAGTCTACACTCCCACCAACAGCGAAGAAGGGTTCCTTTTTCCCCACAGCCCCACCAGCATTTGTTATTGGTTGATTTCTTGATAATAGCCATTCTTTCTGGGGTGAGATGGAATCTCAGTGTGGTTTTAATTTTCATCTCTCAAATGACCAGTGATGTTGAACATTTTTTCATATATTTAGTTGCCACTTCTACTTCTTCCCCTGAGAAGTGTCTATTTATTTCAGATGCCCATTTTTGGATGGGTCTTTAAATTAAGGGTGTCTGATTTTTTTTTTTGAGTTCTTTATATATTCTAGAATGTCATCCTTAGTCTGAGAAACAGCTGGCATAAATTTTTTTCCCACACTGTGGGTTGTCTCTTCACTCTGTTGGTGGTTTCTCTTGCTGTACAAAAGCTTTTTAATAAGATGAGATCCCAGTTGCTGATTCTTTGTGATAGTTCCTGTGTGATTGGGGTTTTGTTCATAAAGTCTTTGCCTACACCAATGTCTTCAAGAGTTCTACCTATTGTATCTTGCAGCAGATTTAGTGTTTCTGTTTTAATATTTAGATCTTTAATCCATTTTGATTTTAGCTTAGTGCATGGTGAAAGATATGGGTCTAGTTTTAATCTTGGGCATGTGGAAAGCCATTTTTTCCAGCACCATTTATTAAAGAGGCTATCTTCCTTCCAGTGAAGGTGTTTGGCCCCTTTGTCAAAGATAAGGTGGCTGAATATGTCTGCAGTTGTTTCTGCATCTTTTAGTCTGTTCCATTGATCCTCGGGTCTATTTTCTTGCCAATAGCATGCTGTTTTTCATCACAGTAGCTTTGTAGTATGATTTCAAGTCAGGGATTGTGATACCCTCTGCCTTACCTTGGTTTACTAGAATTGCCTTTGCTGTGCTAGGTCTCTTCTGGTTTCAAATGAATTTTAGGATTGTTTTCTCCAATTCTGTGAGATATACTGTTGGAATTTTGATTGGGGTTGCATTAAATCTAGAGAGCAATTTTGGAAGTATGGCCATTTTCACTATATTGGTTCCTCCTACCCAAGATCAAGGGATATCTTTCTATTTTCTGATATCTTCTTTAATCTCCTTTTTCAGAGTATGTAGCTTTCAATGTAAAATTCTTTCACTTCCTTTGTTAGATTGATTCCTAGGTATTTCATTTTTTTGGATGCTATTGTGGAAAGTGTTGTTTCCCTAATTTCTCTCTTAGTGAGTTTGTTATTTGTGTACAGGAAGGCTACTGATTTTTGAGTGTTGACTTTGTATCCAGCTATGCTACTGAATTTTGTTATTAAGTCTAAAAGTCTTTTGGTGGAGTTTTGGGGGTCTTTTATGTAGAGTATCATGTCATGCACAAATAATGATAATTTAACTTCTTCCTTTCCTATCCTTATTCCTTTTATTTCTTTCTCTTGTCTAATTGCTCTGGCTAATGTTTCCAGAACTATATTGAATAAGAGTGGTGATAGTGGATGTCCTTGTCTTGTTCCTGATTTTAGTTTGAAAACTTTCATTTTTTGTCCATTTAGTGTGATGTTGGCTGTTGGTTTGTCATAGATAGCTTTTATCAGAGTCAGATAATGACCATTTATTCCAATTTTCTGTAGTGTTATTATCATGAATGGGTGTTGGACTTTGCCAAATGCTTTTTCTGCATCTATTGAGATGATCATATGGTTTTTGTCCTTGGCTCTGTTAATATGGTGTATTACATTTATTGATTTGCATATGTTGATTTGCATATGCATTTGCATATGCATCTCTAGGATGAATCCTACTTGGTCATGGTGTATAATCTTCTTGATGATTTGCTACATTTGGTTTGTCAGTATCTTACTGAGGATGTTCATTAGGGTGACTGACCTATAGTTCTCTTTTTCGGTTGTATCCTTCTCTGGTTTTGGTATCATGGGAATTCTTGCTTCCAGGGATGAATTTGGGAGTATTACTTCCTTTTCAGTTTCATTAAAGAGTTTGAGCAGTAGTGATATAGGTCTTCTCTAAATTTCTTGTAGAATTCAGCTGTGAATCCATGAGGGCCTGGGCTTTTCTTTGTTGATAGATTTTTAATTACATCTTCAATTTTATTGACTAATCTTGGTTTATTTAGAATTTATATATCTTCTTGATTCAGCTTTGGTAATTCATATGTATCTGGGAATTTGTCCATTTCTTCTGCATTTTCCATCTTATTAGAACACAAGTTCTTGAAGTAGGTATAGATGATCTTCTGGATTTCTGCAGGATCTGTTGTGATTTCACCATTTTCATTCCTAATTGCATGGATTTGTATCTTTTTTTTTTCCTTTTTTTTGATAAGGTTGTCTAAGAGTTTCTCAATTTTTGTTTAATCTTTCAAAGAACCAACTCTTCAATTCATTGATTCTTTGTATTGTTTTGTCTCCATTGCATTGATTTTCGCTCTGATCTTAATAATTTCCTCCCTCTGATGAGCTTAGGGCATGACTTAATCTTTTTTTTTGTTTTTTTTTAAGCTTGAAGTTCAATATTAGGTTGTTTATTTGAGCTCGCTCAGTTTTTCTGAGCTGGGTATTCACAGCTATAAATTTGCATCATAGGACTGCTTTCATTGTGTCCCATAAGTTCTGGAATGTTGTATTTGCATTATCATTTAAATGTAGAAACTGTCTAATTTCTTCTTTAATTTCATCTGTGACCAATTTGTTGTTCAGGGGGTGTTATGTAATTTCCATGTGTCTATGAAGTTCTTGTGGTTTCTTTTGCCATTGATTTCCAATTTCTTTGCACTATGGTCTGATAATATGCATGGGATAATTTCAGTTTCTTTGCATTTACTTAAGCGTGTTCTATGAACTAATATGTTGTCTATTCTGGAGAACGTCATGTGTGCAGCTAAGAAGAATATGTATTCTGATGTTGTGGGATGAGACACACTATAGACATCTACTAAGTCCATTTGTTTAAAAGTTTGGTTAAGTTTTAATACTTCATTGTTGATGTTTTGTCTAGTTGATCTATTTGTGACCATGTGGTATTGATGTCCTCCACTAAAATTGTATTAGTGCTCATTTGATTTTTCATGTTCATTAAGATTTGTTTTGTATAATTGGGTGCACTTCTATTTGCTGCATATGTATTTATGATTTTTAACTCTTCCTCTTGGATTGTTCCCTTTATAAGGATGTAGTGACCTTCTTTGTCTCTCTGAATCAGTCTTGGCTTGAAATCAACTTTGTCTGCATGGAACCTGTTCCATGCAATGGGTTCCTGTTGCATGGAATACTGTTTTCCATCCTTTGACTTTCAGTCTTTGAATTTCTTTTTGAATTAAATGTGTTTCTTAAAGGCAGCATATTGTTGGATCTTGCTTCTTGATCCATTCTGCCAGTCTATTTCTTTTGATTGGAGAATTGAGACCATTAACATTGATGGTTGTAACTGATATGCATTGACTTATCATTGTCATGTTATTTTCCTTTTGTTGGCTACCCTTTTTTCCCCCTCTGTTTGTTTTCCTTACCTGGTGGATTCATTCTGTTGGGGTTTGTGGAGGTGTAATACTTGTTATCTTTTTACAGTGTCCTTCAGAACATTTTGGAGTGGTGGTTTGGTATTCATGAATTTCTTCAGGTGATCTTTGTCATGGAAGTATCTTATTTCTCCATCAATTTTGAAAGATATTTTTGCAAGGTACATCAATCTGGGTTGGAGGTTGTTTTTCTTTTAGGGCTTGAACTACTGTACTCCAAGCTCTTCTTGACTTGAGGGTTTGTGTTGAGAAGTCTACTGTGATTCTGATGGGCTTTCCTTTGTAGGTGATTTGTTTCTTTTCTCTAACAGCTTTTAATATTGTATTCTTATGTTGAATTTCTGGAATCATGACTGTGATATGACTTGCTGTAGATTTTTTTTTTTAATCATGGCTAAATGGAGTTCTGTATGCCTCACTTATCTGTATGCCAAATTCTTTCTCCCTGCTTGGGAAGTTTTCTACCATGATGTCTGTGAATAGGTTTTTTGTGTCATTTGTGCTCTCTCCTGCTTTTTCATTGACTCTAATCAATCTTATATTATTATTCTTCACATTGTCTAGCAGCTGCTGGATTGATTTCTGATGGTCCTTTGATATTTTAAAGAAATCTTTCTTTTCCTGATCGCTAACTGCAATCTTGTCTTCTATATCTGAGATTCTGTCTTCATATTGGCACATTCTGCTGCATATACTTTCAATGGAACTTTTAATCTCCTGGATATCTATTTAAATCTGTTTCATGGATTCCATTTCTTTACTATATTGGGTATTCATGGTTTCCATCATTTTCCTAAACTCCTCTATTTTTTTATCTGTATCTCCTCTAGAGTCACTAAGCATATCTTTCATTACAGTCACCATCTCTGTAGTTATCTGAGAAATTATTTCTGATTTGATTTTTTTCTAGAGCCTGGTTCATTTGCTTTGTTGTTATCACTTCAGAGAGTCCAGGTCTGTGGCTTTCAGGTTGTTCCACCTCATTGCCCCCTGAGTTTCAACTTTGGTGAGCTGGAAGCCTGGAGTTGCATCTTAATTGTCTTCTCATTTTTTTTTTTTTTTTTTAGCTCAATTCCTGGGTTGATGCCTGTAAATTGCCTATGGTGATTAGCTTTATTGCTAGTACTTAGAACCTTTAGGAAATGACTGTTTCTTACATTTGTCTTCCAGGTGCAGCTTGCTTTGGGTTTTCAGTCTGTTGCACAATCCTACCTCTTCATTTTACTGGAGATGAGAAGTTGATGCCTACTTGACCCAGCCCCTGTTTCTTTGGCACTGGCCTATAGTACTTTTTTGATCCTCAGGCACTCTCAGTCTTGATATACCAGCAAGAAAAACTGGTTAGAACAATTATGTCATCCTAGCTAAAGTGGTACAATCAGCAATAACAATAGCATCAAACACAGCCCAGAAGATGACAAACTGTGGTAACTATTAATTTTCCACCTTTAACCGTATGAACTAGATTTTTTTATTATATAACAAAATCTAAAAAGCACCAGAAAATCCTGTGCAGTAAAAGAGCCCTCAATATGGCAATTTTACCCTCAGGGGAGAAAATTTAAAAGGGGTTGGGGGAAAAATAGAGAGAAGAGAAGGAAGAGATTAGAAGCGAGGGTGGAGGACAAAGGAGGATCTCACAAACTTTGGGAAACTAGTGCAGAAGAAAGCAGGGGGAGAGAAGGAAGAAATAAAAACAAGAACAGAACAAAACAGAACAACAACAACAACAAAGCTAGAAACTATGTTCACACTCATATAAAAACAAGGACTAACAATGAATAAAAAAGTAAAAAACAAAAACAAAAAGAGAAAATTAAAAAAAGAAAATAAGAAAAAAAAATCCACTTCAAGGTGTGTCTCTGCTATCACTGGTAGACAATGTGGACAGAGTCCAGATCCATGTTAATCAATCCCAGCAAGCTAGCAGCAGCTCCACGGCAGGGTAGAGGATAATCCCGGTAAGCCTGCACCCCTATTTCCACTGAAGTTCAGGCTGGCCTCCAGCTTCTAGGCTGGCACCAGACTCATCAAGCCTGCAGCAGTCACTGTGTATCCTGCAGGCTTGGACTCTGTTGGGGGCCATTAGGTGGAGCCAGCAGCTGCTCAGGGTCCTGACCTCAGTTGGCCCCTCTCCAAGATGGCTCCCAGCCAATCACCCTCTCTTGCAGGACTTCCATCCAGGACAACTCACCATGCACTGAAGTCCACTGGATTCATCGCTCCACTCCACTTGTGTTCTTCTCTGTGGAGGCCTCTGGGGTTGCCATCCTCTGGGGTTGCCAGGAGTCATCCTGTGTCTGCAGTTTCAAGCCACTCCTCTTACACAGTGACTCTAGCTCAAGGGGAAAGTGCTGCCTGTCTCCTCCTCCTTCCTTGAAGTTTCTCTCTTCACTCTCCCTGTGGCCTTCAATTCTCACTTCAGATCCTTCCTGGGTCCCAGGGACCCACTTCCCTCCTTCTCTTCCTTGTGTTGCTGTAATCCAGTGTTTGGACCCCAAATCTCAGCCAGCCTTTTTCTGTGCTGTTCACCACTCCACCATTTTCCTGGAAGTCAGTTATTCCCCTCATCTTTCAATGTAACACTACAGTGTTATTTTAAAGGGGTTTAAAGGAACAGGTAATTTATATTTGTACCAGGTTATATGTGGGTCTTGAATGTCCCTGAAGCTATGTGTTAAGGCTTGGTCACCAGCTGAAGGCACTGTTAGGACATGGTGGAACCTCTAGGAGTTGGGATGAAGTGGCAGGAAGTTAGGTCTTTGGGTGTGCCCTTGAAGAGGATACTGTAACCCTTCCTGTTTGTATGTTTGCTTCCTAGATGCTATGATGTAAGTGGTTTCCTCCACTGTGGGCTCCTACCGTGGTGTACTGTGCTGCCACAAGCCTGTAGATAAATGGGTTAGATAACAGTGGACTGAATCCTCTGAAACCATGAGCCAGAAATCTTTCCTCTCATAAATTTGTTTTCTCAGGCATTTTATCACAGTGACAGAAAGCTGACTAACACAAACCAACTTTGTTTTTGCCTATTAATTAATGACAGAATTTGAACCATGTGTATTATTTACATAATGGTAGCCCGGTCATCTTTCCGTTAGTTTTCCTGCTTTGTTTTCGGTTTTGTCTTTACATTATCCACTGCTTTCACTTTTGTTTTGTATTTTTGTTTGGATCGTAGTTATGCCACTTCTAATTTTAGCAGTAGATCCTAATACATTTTTCAAAATCTTTATTAAATGTATATTTATGAAATTGCAGAAATCAAGAAAAAGTTTTTTTTTTTTTTTTTTAACTCTCCTTGATAGAAAAATCTCAAATTTCTTTTTCTTTTAGGTTTTTTTGGGGGTTGTTTTTCTCTATTCCTTTCCTTTTCTGGAAATTTTGTCTACTGTTATTCAATTCATTATATAATAAACAATTTTAATGATTTTTTCTTGTCTTTCTTTTATAATCTTGTTATATATTATGCTTTCACTTTTATTAAACTTCTTGGATGCTCACTTTGCCATTTTGAATTCTTAGATTTTCTTACTCTCTGACATAAGTCACATTTTCAAGTTTTTCAAGAAGGTTATACTATATGTTTTCTGATATGGTACATATTTGAAATATTTTTTTTCCAGTTGCATTCTGTCATAAACAGTGATGTATCTGAATACAGGGGTTTTAAAATCACAACTTTTTATATGACAAATATAAATATTTATGCATTTTCTTCTGATGCCTCTTGCTGGGGAAAATATTGAGGTCATGCTGATTTATATCTCCTTGTAATTGCATATTCTCTTTCTCTTTCCTCTTGAATTTTTAAATGGCTCTTTATTTATCCTTGGCATTAAAAGTGTCACCAGAATATGTTTAACAGTGAATCTCTTTTCATTAGTTTTGCAAATATACGTTTAGCCTCACCAAACAAGTCTGCTTTCCTCTGGGGAAAGTTTTTCTGCTAAGTTCTTGTTTATCGTTTCTATACTATTCGTTTGGACTTCTTTTGGGAAACAGTTATTCATTATTTGGGTGCTTGTCCTTTTTCCTGCATTGGCTAACTTTCCTTAAAATCTTTGAGGGAAAAATTGCAAGTTATAAGAAGAAAAAGTGTTATATTCTTTTTACTATTTAGACTTTTGGAACTAGGTAGAGACGATGATTGTACAACAGTGTGAATGTACTAAATGCCACTGAATTATTTATCTTAAAATAGTTAATTTTGTTATGCAAATTTTGGCACCAGAATTTTTCTCCACTTTTGAAGTATTTATTTTCTTTTCCCTTGATTGCATTTTTGGCACTGTGAAAGCTACAAAGTTTTACTTTTTGCTGTCTACCCTGTGGATTTGTTTTTTACTTTTTTATATTATGAAGTTTTAAACATACAGAAAACTGAAGAAAACAAGCAATGAATACTTCCGCTTCCACTACATAGATCTGATAGTTTTAACATTTTGCCATTTTTTTGCTTTGTCTTTTTTTCCTAAAATATTTGAACAGTTCTTATAACATCTCATCCCCAAATACTTAAATATGCACATGTAAAAGATAGATTTTTTTCTACTTAACCGTGTTAACATCACACTGAGCAATGATTCTTGTTTTTTTTTTTTTTTTTTTTCTTTTTCTTTTGTGGTACTGGGGTTGAGCCCTGGTCCTTTGCACTAAGCTACATTTCCATTCCTAGCCCTTTTTAATTTTTTATTTTGAGGCAGGGTCTTCTAAATTGCCCAGGCTAGCCGGTGAGATGGCTCAGCGGCATAAGTGCCTACCTGGCGGGCGTGGGGGCCTGAGTTCAACTCCCGGATCCCACATACAAAAAAGGGGCCGGTGATATCGCTCAGAGGCACGGGCGCCTGCTGGCGCGCGAGGTCTTGAGGTCGACCCCCGGTACCCACACACACACACACAAAAAAAAAAAAAACAAAAAAACATTGCCCAGGCTAGACTTGAATTTAGGATCCTCTTGCCTCAGCCTCCCAGAGTACTAGATTATAGGTGTGTGCCACCAACGATTCTTTATGTCTTCTGTTGCTCATCTTGTCTTTTCAATTTCCCTGACCCTCCCACCATGTCTTTTATAGCTGGCCTGTACAAACCTGGATCTAATCAAGGACTATACATTACATTTCTTTGTTACCTCTTTTAAATCTCTTCTTTTAAAAAAATGGGGGCAAAATTTGCATAACAAAATTAACTATTTTAAGATAAATAATTCAGTGGCATTTAGTACATTCACACTGTTGTACAATCATCGTCTCTACCTAGTTCCAAAAGACTTTCCTCACCCCAAGATTAAATCATATACCCTTTAAGCAGTTACTCGCTGTTGCCCCTCCCCCACGCCTGGCAACCACCAATCTGCTTTCTGTTCCTATGTTGTTGCCTACTCTGGATATTTCATATAAATGGAATTGTACAGTGTGTGGCTTTTTGTGTCATGCTTTTTACTTTGTATGTTTCTGAGATTCATCCATGATGCAGCAGTACTTTGTTCTTTTTATGTTTAAATAATACTCTAGTGTATAGGTATACCGTAACTTGTTTATTCATTTATCCATTGGTGGACATTTTGTGAGCAGTGCTGCTGTGAATATTTGTCCTAGTCAGCTCAGGCTACTATAGCAAAATATTACAGACCAGGGAGCTCAAACAGCAGACAATGTCATAATTCTGGAATCTAAGATCAAAGTGCTGCCAGATTTTTCTTTTATTTGTTTTTTTTTTTTTTTTTTTTTCCTTTTTTTTTTTCTTTTTTGTAGTAATGGGGATTGAACCTAGGGCATTTGAACTAAGCTACATCCCCAGCTCTCCCTCCCCTTTAATTTTTTTTTTTTTTTAATTTTGAGACAGGATCTTGCTAAATTGCCCAGCTGGACTTGCCCCAGTTTTCCAGAGTGCTAGGATTACAAGTGTGTGCCACCATGCCTTGCAAGTACTGGCAGATTTGATTCCTTGTGGAGGTCCTCTTCCTGGCTGGGTCCCTTTGTGGCAGAGAAAGAGAGTGAGTGAACTCTGGTTTCTCTTCCTCCTCATAAGGATACTCTCCCCGCCATGGAGTCATTGCCCTTGTTGCTTCTTCTAAACCTAATCATCTCCCCAAAGCCCACTTCCAAATTTGACCTCATTGTGGGAGCTAGGGCTTTACCGTGTGCATCTTGGGGCACAGACATTCACTCCATACAATACACAAGTATTTGGGACCTGTTTTCAATTATTTTTGGTATCCACCCGTGAGTGGAGTTGCTGGATCATTTAAATCTCTTAATCTTTTTTTTTTTTTTTTGATGTGGGTACCAGGAGTCGAACTCAGGACCTTGTGCTTGCCAGCAGGTGCTTGTGCCGCTGAGCAATATCACCGGCCCATTTTTTCCTTTACGTGGGTACCGGGAGTTGAACTCAGGACCTCGCACTTGCTAGGCAGGCACTTATGCCGCTAAGCTATCTCACCAGGCCTAAATCTCTTAATCTTGAAGAGCTGTCCTCACCTGTTTTTTTTGTTTTGTTTTGTTTTATTCTTTCCCCTGCAAGACATCAGTGTGTTGTCATGACAGGTCCAGTTGTCCCTCCCTTGGCTTGTTCTCATAATTGCCCCATGGCCTTGCCCAGCATGTTCTTCTGTGCCTTGCATGTCTTATAATTTGGTTCTCTTTTTTCTTCAGTTAAGTGTTTGCTATATTGGTGTCTTCTGTTTTGTACATGGCCTGTTTTGAGGACTGTGCCCTCCTCTCCTAGTGTGGACCCAAGGCAATTTCTGCTCTTCTCTGCAGTGAGTCTTTGTGTGAGGAACACCCTGCTTTGATTATTCCAGGAACTGTTTTTGTCTTTTTGTGCTCTGGATTCTGGTCCTGGGCCACTAGCTGTTGTGTCCCTTATCCATGAACAGGCCTAGTGTTGGTGAAGAACGTGACACTGGGTTTCTCACACCGGTGTCACTGACCCCAGTAACATTCTTTCTCAGTTCTGCAGCCAGGGCCTGAGTGGGTGGAACCTCCAAGGGGGCAGCCCTCTTCCATGTCACATCGCAGCCATAACATCCATCTTTGACAAGTGATCAATGGATGTTGATCCTTGCTATAATTTGGATCTGAAATGTTGCTCCAAGGTCCATATGGTAAAGGCTCAGCCATCTTCCCTGGCACTACTGGGAGGTGGAGGAACTTTAGGAGATGGGGCCCGGTAGGAGGAAGTTAGGTCATTGGAGGCATGCCTTTGAAAGGCACAGTAGGACTCCAGGCCCTCCCTTTCTCTGCTTCCAGTGTGCCATGACAGGAACAGGCTTCTCTCCCATGTGCTCCTGTATGGTGCACTGCCTTGTCACAGTCTCAAAAGCAACAGGGCTCACTGTCCATGAACTGAAACCTCCATCACTGGGATCAAAATAAATCTTTCCTGCATATTCGTTGAATATGTGGGGATTTTGTCACAGTGCCGGAAAAGTGACTTACATGTCCTGCAGGACACCTGGGCCACACTGACCCATCTGAGACATGAGCATGTACACCTGCCAACAGCAGTGTTCCCAGGTGAGGAGCCCACATGCCGGGGAGCAGTTAGCCTGGGCATCTGCATCCCAGGCCAGTTGCCCCTAAAAGGACCGTAGATTCAGGATGGATGAGGAACTGAAGTTATTGATAAAGCACAGGGACTCGACCTGGTATATGTATGTGATTTGAATCAAACCCTTTATGGCTTTGTGAGGAGCAGTAGTGTATGGGGGTCAGCATGTCCCTGAAGTCACTGCTAGCCCCAGTGGTGCTTTCTGCATAAATTAGAAAAAGGCTCCTCTTCTTTCCACGTGGGGGAAAACTTGAGCTACACTAACTGGTTAGAGCTGGTCATCTATGTGCCTGCTAGAAAAATGGATGCTAAGTACCCAAAGTATAGCAGAAAGCACCCCAAACCGCTGACTTAGGATACTTTCTTTCTCCTGGCTGTGTTCTCCCAGGCTCACTAGTCTGTTTTTCCTAATTAAGTTAATAAATATCTACCTATGAAAAAAATTCAAGTTTCACAGTAAGGCTGGAGGAAAAGGTAAAACTACCCTAAATTTCCACTATCCAGGGGTGATGACTCTTCAGCTCCCCTCCCCATTCCTGCACAAGTTCCTGTTTTCATCCTCATCCAACTTGCTTCTCGCACCATCTCAGGATGGTGACTGCTTTCCTGGACAAGGGTGAGTCCTCCACACCCCAATAAACTTAATCACTCTTACCCCATCCTCAGCCAGGGTTTGATAGCCCAAGGGCAAGTTTATGTATTTGCAAACCACATTCTTCTTCCCTAAGTAGCAACCTGAGGTTTCTTTAATATTGAATGCTGCAGTTTCCATAGGGCCTATGCGTTTAGATCTCAGTTTGCCACTGGCTGTGTGATCATGGGAAAGTCACTTAGCCCCTCTGGCTCTCTATTTAAAATGAAGAGGCTAAACCAAAATGCCATTCCAGGTGAAAGCAAGCAAGGGAAGCAGAGATCATAGTGGGAAATAGAGATCAGACTGTGAGTCCGGTTTGTGCCTGATGGTGATGGAGTCTGGAGGGAGATGGCAGGAGTAGGTAGGCAGGGAGGTGAATAGGGAAGAGAGATTAGGGAGAGCAGCATTACTGGGGACAGAGCTCTCTGCTGAAGACAGGAAGGAGGTCAGTGACCTTGTGCGGGCACTATCCTCTGGGATGGGAGGGTCTGTGGGCCCAGGCCCCTTCCTCTTGCTGTGTGTGTTTCCCTTGCCTCTTCAACTGAATGCTCTGACTTACTTGTTCCTACGGACCCTGATGAGTGAGGTTCTGCCCTGCACACTGACTGTCCAGGTGACCTTGGTGCTGGTCACTGGTGGGTGGGTCAGGGCCAGTGGGACACAGGGCAGTCATCAGGCTAGCTCAGCCACCACTCAGAGAGGGAGCTAGGTGGCTGGATAATGATTTATTTTTCTACCCAATTAAATGTTATTTGTAGGTTGGAAATGACCACCCTGGGCTCAGGTGAGGAAGAGGAGGGCTCCCTGATGCTCAGCAGGAAACCATGCTCATCTCCTCGGCCCATCGGGGAGGTGCAGCCTCTGTGATGTCACTGTCAGCTTCTTCCACACCTGGTTCAGCCTAATGCAGCCATATGTAAGGACCGCCACTAGAGGTGTCTCTGGGTAGGACAGCCTTTGCTCATTGGGAAACACAGCAGTGTCAGTATCCCAGGAGCAATATCATCTTCTGGAATTTGTTCACTTTTAGTGACATACTAAATTAAGACTGTTTTCCTAAAGAGCATTGTCCTAGACACTGAGAAGACGCTCCTAAATCAGAACATGGATGGGTCGATGACAGTTTTTCTGGGACAATATATAAACCAAATGAGCCTTACTGGGAAGTTGCCGCAGGTGATGGTTGGACAGGCGATGAGAGGAAGGGGAGGGGCAAGAACTGAGATTGGAAAAGCCGTTGTCATCCTTGCAGAAGCCCAAAAGCAATGTGCAGACTTAGTGAGAGAAGGTGGGGAGCCCTCCGGTAGCAGGAGTGATGAGCGTGTTCTGGGGACAGTGAGATCCTGTGCACAGAGAAAAGCAGGACACAGGAAGTCCCCAGGCATGTTGGAGGACAAGAACATAAGTGAATGGTGCTTGGTGCTGGAGCAAGGCCGGCAGCATGTGGCCATCAGGAGTCTCAGGTACAGACTGGGGAGCCGTGCTTGCATCTCAAGGCTTCTTGGTGTCATTCAGGGATCACCGTTAGAAAACAAGCAGGAGCCATTGCAGGGGATGATCTCTTTAAGATGGGGTGTAAAAATTATTCACAACTAAAAAATAAAGATGGGGTATGGGCTGTAAGCCTGGGGTGACACTGAGGAAATCAGCATGACCAAGACCGAGAGGAACACCTTCCCACCAGTGCCAGCACAGTCCCAGAGCCCACATGGTTGCTAAGCACTTTTCGACTGAGTGATTGGACAGCGTGGACTCCGGTATGGAGAAAGCTTAATGAGACCAAGCAGGCAGGACCTTGGGAAATTAAACAAGCAGAATCTGCTTCCTGAACCTGATGGCTAAAGGTCTTCAACTTGTCAGCACTGTATGACACACCACTTGCGGCAGGGTCGTTCTTGGAAACCAATTTTATTCTTCCTGCCAGAGTCGCACCCTGTTTCCTCCAAGCACTTTCTGTGCATCGTGGTGCAGTAAGACAGACTTTTCTTGTGAACTGGTGGAGATAAGGCTTAGAGGCTCTGAATGTCCCTGTGCTTTGGAATCTGTTGAAGCTAACGTGTCAATAGATTCACAGGTCCAAAATTCAAAGTCAGTGCTTGCACTGTTCTGGCATTCAAGTTGGTTTCCAAAGGAGCTTGGTGTTTGCAAGGTGCTCTGAGGAGCAGGGGAATGAATGACATCTTCAGATGTTTGTGCCAGGTCACAAGCAAACTTTCCTTGAAAGTTGCTAACCAGGCCTTTGAATGGCGCAGTCTAACTTGTCCACTTTGTGTTTGTCGGCCTGCACAGTGCATGGAAGAAGTTGGTATGCTTCAGAATATGGGTGGTTAACAGCGTTACCGACCAAAGGAAGCAGAGACAGGCTTGTTTCATGCCAGGCAAACCTTTGGCTGTTAGAAGCCCACATTTCTTCTAAGAGTTGTGCTGCAAGACTAGAAATTCTTGGCAAATAATCGAATCAGGATCCGATCAATCTTCTGTCTAGTTTGTAGAAAGTACAGAGAGTAAGGGAACATATTATACAACCCCATGAGGATGCAGTCATCCAGATTTAAAATACGGAATTCTGAAGGACAAATAACACATTTCTTAATAAATAAATGGCAAGGAAAAAGATGGAGGGAAACGTTGAAGGAAGTTTTTTTTTTTTTTTTTTTTGTTTTTGTGGGTACCGGGGGGTCGACCTCAGGACCTCGCGCGCCAGCAGGCGCCCGTGCCGCTGAGCGATATCACTGGCCCCTTTTTTGTATGTGGGTTCCGGGAGTCGAACTCGGGCCCTCACGCTTGCAAGGCAGGCGCTTAAACCACTGAGCCATCTCACCGGCCCAAAGGAAGTTTTAAGAAAATGTGGCATTGTGTAATGTTCAAATCAGAATAAACATCTCTATCTCTTTAAGTATTTACCATTTATTTTTCTTCATAGTGAAAACATTCAAAATCCTGTTTTCTAGCTCTTTAAAAATATACAGTACAATATCTTTATACATTTACACCCTATTGTGCAGTAGGACACCAGAACTTTCTCCTGATTATAACTCAGTGCCTGTTAATCAAACTTTCTCCATTCCCTCCTTGTCCTAGCCTCTGGTGTCCACCATTTATTCTCACCTCCTATGAGTTCCACTTTGTAAGATTCTTATTTGGAGTGAGATTGTGTAGTACTTGTCTTTCTACTTCTGGCTTATTTCACTTTAAACAATGACCTTCAGTTCCATCCATGTTGCTGCATTTGACAGGATCTCTTCCTTTTTATGGCTGAGTAGTATTCCATTGTGTATATATACTACCTTTTTTACCCATCTATCTGCAGATATACACTTACTTTTTTTCCATTTCTTGGCAGTTGTGAACAGTGCTGCAAAAAACATGGGAGCAGAGATGTCTCTTTGACATTCTGACGTCATTTCTTTTGGGTATATACCAAGTAGCAGGATTGCTGGATCGTATGCTAGTTCTGTTTTAATTTTTTTTTTTTTTTTTTTGTCTCATCATTGCTAACTCTACTGCTTGCTGGAGGCTATGCATTGGGCATACTCCTGACCCTCTGCCTGAGGGCTTTTATTTTGTCCCCAAGATTAAACATGACAAACAGAGCAGTATGGGAGAGAGTAAAGGGCCTGGAGAGCTAGTGCCCCTGGTGGTAGACCTCACCTGTGATGGATGGGGAACCAGTGGTTAAATACCCAGATTCCTTTCCTCTACCCCCAGGCTAGTGAAAGCTCTCAAGGTGCCTCACAGTGTCTCCCAGAGTTGTGCAGAGGCACTGAGCCCCCCACCCCAGGTAACACCCTTTGTTGGCTTCCTCCCTTCCCTGGTCACATCACTGGGCCCCTGCTAGGTTTGCTGGGATCACCTCCCAGATGAACTGTTTTCACTGAAATCATTGTCTGAGAGTCTGTTTTTTGGGGGAAACCAAACTAAGGCAGGGACAGATCAGTCCAGTGCAATGCTTGAGCTTTGCCAGCACCCTGATTCAGACTAGCCATCTGACCAGACATTTGAGTGTGTTGGGGAAATATGGACATCAACAGGTGTTAGATGATATTAAAGAATTACTGTTAAATTTTTTAGGTGTGATCATTATTGCTTCATGAGGTTAAAAAAGAATGCTTATGTCATTCTGAAGTATTTACAATTAATATATTCTGAGGCATTTACAAGTGAAATCATGATATCTGAGATTTGCTTTGAAATCATCCAGTGGTGTTGGAGGGGTGCCAGGGAGGGAGCCACAGCAAAATAAAACGGGCAAAATTTCAAAGATCGTTGGAGCTGAGTGCTGGGTATGTTGGGATTCATTACAATGTTTTGTCTACTTTTGTGATATGTTCAGATTTTTCCATAGTAAAATGTTAAAAGTAAACAAGAAGCATATGGACAGCCTTCTGGTCCCCTTCTCCTCTGAGGTGACATGAAATAACTCTTCTGAGCCCTGGCACCAGGACATGCCAGCTTTGCCTTAGATAGGTCAGCAGCTCAGCAGGCGAGCTCATAGCATTTCTGTTCTTGGCCCTTTTGCTTGGAGTCCTCACTTCCCACATTGCACCTACCCAGCCTGAGGCTAGACTAGAGCCATTGACAGCACCCAGACCTGCTTCCCCTGAAATCCTAAATTCCACCTGAAATCGACCTATTTCTCTGGTTAGTACCCACCCCCATGTATTCATAACCCGAGAGGTCTTGTCCGTTCCCATGCCAGAACTGCAGGGCTGACAGGTGGATAGGGGCAAGCTTGGACCCCAGTGTTGGGCTAGGGTGTGGGACTTCTGTGGAGACTGGTCCACAATCCTAGTGGGATATCAATAGGATATGGTGACTTTGACCTTGGTCAAACACCCCAAGGGTGTGACAGTGGGGGACCAGCAAATGTGGAAGTGCTGTTGTGGCTCTGAGAGGAGGAATGGAAACCTTGGTCAGAGGGGAGGACTCAGGAGTTTAAGAGGAGGAGAGGGTTAAAGGTCAGTAACCAAACAGCCTGGGCTTTTCCAAAGGGAAACTGGTGTGTAATCAGGAAACTGAGTCAGAAGCCAAGTTCTGTGTGCTGGACATCTGGGCCAGGTTTAAGTTGGGTAACTGCCCAAGGATGGCCACAGCTATTCCAGGCTTCTGACAGCAAGAGGAATGGCAGAACTCAGCCACTGGCAGGGATGGTTCCAGAGGGGCTCGGTCACTGGACAGGTAGGTGGGAGTGGAGAACCTACAGGCTGAAGATCTGTCTGTTGTCTCATTTAATGAGAGGTCTCAGCTCTGTGTACGCCCAGGAATTGCGTTCCTTTTATCCAGTTGCTACTTCCGCTGTGCGGAGCAGACTCTCCTTTCCCTCTGTGGAGTAGGACCCTTGCAGAGACCTTAACTTTCTTGCCATACGTACTTTTTTTTTCCTTTATGTGTGTTCCGGGAGTCGAACTCAGGACCTTGCGCTTGCCAGGCAGGCGCTTATACCGCTGAACCATCTCACTGGCCCCATACATACTTTTTTTTTTTTTTGGTAGGTACTGGGGTCGAACTCAGGACCTCACGCACCAGCAGGTGCCCGTGCTGCTGAGCGATATCACCGGCCCTTTTTTTGTATGTGGGTACTGGGAGTCGAACTCAGGACCTCGCGCTTGCCAGGCAGGCACTTATGCCACTGAGCTATCTCACCGGCCCCCATACATACCTTTAAAAACATGTATTCTTGCTGTAATTATGATGTCATCCTTTTGGTTTTTAAAATATCGGCTTCCAACCTGATTGATTGAAAGTATGTCCCAGGCAGTGGGGGTAGAGACAGGCTCCTGGCCCTGGGGGTGGAGGAGGGACTAAGATCTAGCACTGGGGTCTGGGAGGACAGCTGGGGAGGCTGGGTTTCTGGGGTGTGTGTGGTCCCTAGGCCTTGCTCTGGTTCCTCAGCTTCTATGTGCTGCTGGTTCTTTCTGATGTGGTGGAGGAGAACTTGGGGTGTGAGGCTTTGGACTATGGTCCCTCTTGCTGAGGATCCTCTCCTCCAGAATGGCAGCCCTGTCTCTTTCTGGTCCCACCAGTGGTATATAATCCCACTTTCTTCTCCTGGGGCAGTGTCCCATTGCTTACCCCTGAAGCTGCCTGAAAGTTCCATGGCTGCCCTCCTGCTGCTCCCCCAACTTGCACCTTTTTGTTGAGTTAAACATATCATTTTCTATCACTGTGACAAAGTACCTAAGAGTAATCAACTTAAGGGAGAAAAGGTAAATGGTTCAGGATTCAGTCCATGGTTGCTTGGCCTAGTTACTTTTAGACCTGCAGCAAGACAGTACATCATGGTGGGAGAGCAGGGCAAAGAGACCTGCTCACCTCATGGTGGCCAGGAAGAAAAAATAGAAAGAGAGGAAGGGAACAGGGAAAAATATACCTTCAAGGGCACACTCCCAGTGACCTACTTCCTCCAACTAGGCAACAGTCCTAAAGTTTTCACAACCTCCCAATAGTCATGAAGCTATGAATTCATCAGTAGATGAGGTCGGAGATCTCAGTATCCAGTTTTCCACCTGGGGCCCAACTCTGAACACTGCTACCTTGGGGTCTGAGCCTTCAATATGTGATCTTTTCAGGACTATTTAAGATCCAAAGAATAACTAATACTAACCATGCAATTCTAAGCACATCAAATATCTTAATTGATTTAATCCTTCCAACGACCATATTGAATGGACCGTATTGTCCCGGGCACTTATCTTTTGAGTTTGTAGACCTGAGATTGAACCTGGCCCACCTGGCTCAGGTGTTACATGTCGCTTTTCTCACTGCAGAGGTCCTCTCTTTTCCTTTGCTCTGTCCTCTCTTGATAGTGGCGTGGACAGGGCTGGGTGGGAGGAGGGGAGTTGGTGGGGCAGGAGCAGTTTGGCGTCTCCTGGTAAGTCCACTGTGGCTATAACTCTGGATGTGGGATAGAGTGAGCTTTTCAGCCTTGGGTCACCTCTGATTCCAGGTGGGCAGGAAAGTTCTGCTCACCTTGTTTTTCATATAGCTCAGCTGTGCTGTTGGACCAGGCTCTTTTCCTGAAGGCTCTGTCCAAGGCTGGACACCTTAGGGCTTCTCTTTCTTTCCTGCCTGCCCAGATCCAATGCAGGGCAGCCCCCTTCCCATGTATCCTAACCCCAACCCCTCCATGGTATTTCACTACCTCCTGCCATCTCAAGCCCTGGAGCAGGCTGACATCTGTCTTCTCTCCAATCAGGAGCTGCTGAGAACTGCTGAAGAAAATCTTGTAACTGTGCTAATGTTACACATTTATGGCTTCAGCTTCTGGATAAGCCACGACTCCTCTATTATTTCCCAGAATGGCTTCTTTTTCCTCTTTTCAGAGTGGTTCTTCCAGACCCTCAACAGCCCTGAGACCCGTGGCATCAGTTCCAGCTTCTTCTTCATCTTTGCTTTCAGTTTCTCTTTTACTGACACTTAATCAAGTGTGTCTCGTTTTTAAATCCTTCCGTTGACTCTGTCTCCCCTCAGATCTTCCTTACCTCACTCCTTTCTTGATTGCTGGACTTTTAAAAAGTGTGTCACATCCATTTTCTCATCATGTGCACTGCCAACCCAGTGTAGTCACTCCATGGAACTACTTCACAAGGTCTTCTCAAAGGATGAATCCAACAGCCATTTTCGTCTTTGTTTGGCAGCTTTTCTCTGTCACACATTTTGACCATCTCCTTCTTGAAACAATGTGGTCCTCACTACGCCATGCTGCTGCTTACACTATGAACTCTCTGCCCTCTACCTTTTCTTTTCTGACCTTTCTCTCTCCTTCTCTTTAAAATCTGGGACCCCTAGGAGTTTGCTCCTGGTCCTCCTGTCTCATCACTCTGTTTACTCTATGGGTGATGCCATCCTTGTCAAGACAACCTATTTAATCACTTATTGATAATTCCCAAATCTATATTTCTGTCTCCTGCCATTTTTCCTAAACTTTAGACAGCCTTCCTGGACATCTCTACTTGGACATCCCACACACACCTCAAATTGGTGTTCAAAATTTCACTCTTATTTTGAAAATCCAAATCTTTCCATCACTCCGATTGTTAGAAATGATAAAACTGATCTTCTTTGTTGGGCAAAGAGCTCTGAGCTTGATTGTCCAAGTGTCCATCCTGGCTTCTGTCCTGAGTAGCTGGGTAAGCCTGGGCAGGTAATCTAACTTCCCTGTGTCTCACTTTCCAGAAAACAAATGTACCTGCCTTAAGGATTGAGTGAAGGTGAAATGAGGTAATAAAGACAAAGTTCTTGTCACAGGGTTCAGTATGCAGTGTGATCAAAATATATGGTGAATGTTTAAATTTAAAACCAAGTTTATTGTAGTAAAAGACACATTGCCATTAATCTGCTTCAAAATACTCCCTGTCCTTTCAAACACATAACCCATCATTCTTGCCACTTTCTGAAGTATTGCTGGAAGTCCTGTTCCGTGAGTGACTAGTAGTACTGTTGTGGCTGCCTTGATGCCCTGAATCAGTTCAAAACATTTACCTTTATGGTTACTTTGACTTTGGGGAAGATCCAGAAGTTGCATGGTGCCAGACCCAGTAAATAAGGTGGATGAGGACACAGCATAATGTTTGTATTTGGCAGAAGTTGCCATAACATTTGGAATTAATTCAGGACATCAAGGCATCTACAAAAGACACTCAAGGAAGAGGGCTTCCAGAACTATTTCAGAAAGTGGCAAGAATGATGGGATAAGTGTTTCAAAACATGGAGGAGTGTTTTGAGGGGGATTCATGGCAATGTGTCTTTTACTGTAATAATTTAAAATTTTAAAATTTAAACATTCACCATATTTTGTGATCATACCTTGTACATAGTAACTTCTACCAAGCACCCTTGCTGTCATTTGGGTTTGAAATGTCCCCCAGAGCTCATTGTGTTGAAGGCTTGGTGGCCAGCTGATGGGATCTCAAAGTGATTCGATATGAGGATGCTAACTTCGTCAGTGGATTAATGCATTGATGAGATCATAATTTGATGGCATTGTTGGGAAGTGATGGAATTGAACAGAGTGGGTCATGGGGTGTGACCTTGGGGACTATATCTGGTCCCTGGCACCTTCCTCTGTCTCTGTCTCTTTTTGCTTCCTGGCTGCCATGAGGCGAGTCCCTTTGTTCTGCCATACCCTACCACTGCCATGTTCTGGCTCACCATGAGACCAAAGTGGTGGGGCCAGGCAGTAATGGATGGAAACCTCTGAGGCAGTGAGTCAAAATAAGTCTTTCCTCTTTTAAATTGATTTCCTTATGTATTTTGTCACAATAACAGAGAGCTGACTGATAGAGTCATGTTTGCTTATTGTTGCCACTATTCTATTTGTCATTCATTCAAAGTCGCTGAGTATTTTCAATGTTTTACTTAGCATTACTGACTGCACAGCCATATATTTCCAGGGCCTGACTTCTGTAGCTTTTACCTTCTAAGTGCTCTGAGGTCTGTGGATTCCACTCTGTGCTACCAGGGCCTCATTGCTTATCACCTATGTTGCCACCTTTCCCATCTGTGTTGTCCCCCTCCAGGCTGTCTTCCACACTGCTGCTAGAGGGATCTTCCTAAAACGCAGATCTGATTATGTCACTACTAAAAATTCTTCCATGGCCCATCAGGATAAACCTATACTCTTTTCTGTGACTGCCAAACTCTCCCTGTGTCCACTAGCCTTGCTCTGGCTAGATACAACTGTTTACAGTTCCCAGACTCCTCCCTGTTGGGTCACCCCTTTGGACTCTGCCCATGTTCTTCTCTCTGCTGAAATATGTTTTCTCCACTTCCCTCTGTTGTCTACCTGGTGTTTTGCCTTCTCTTCCTTCAAGACTATCGAAATATTACTTGCTGCTGTGGGAATTTTTGCCTCAGTTTCCTTCCTGCCTCCGCCAGGATGGAGAAAATTAGTTGTAGCCTAATTCCTACAACATTTCATCTTGCCTCTCATGATCAGGGGCACTGTCTTTCTTGTCCTGGTTCTTCATGTTTGAAGGATCAGGAAGGAAGATTTACAACTACGTACCAATATTTTACTGAATATTTAATTCATTAAATCCATAAATAGAAAAACTTATTCTACCTCACACACTTGAAAACAACTTGTAAATATCGTAAATTCATTTGTAAATCTAGTCATGTTAAAATGAGATGCCCTCATTTCATTTGCTCGTTGAACAATGTTCAACTTTTAAGTTTCAATACCTCAAACAATTAACACCATTTATATAGTCTGTTGATTTCCATTTAACATTTTAAAGTATAGTCACAAGTTCCATGGGTATGATTCTCATAAGACTTTTAAAAAAGTAGACAAACCGTCCATATGTAAAAAATGCCCAAAAAGTTTCTTGCTATCAATAAACATTATTATGATCATTATACCCAATTTAGAGGCTTTAACACTGGGTATTTAATTCGTTACTCCATCCTACAGTTCCAAATAACTCACTTAACCAAGGGAACACAATGGCCATTTCATGCCAGCTGGGGTTACTGTACACAATATTGGGAACCAAAATATAGCCAGGCTCCATGTTACTGTTGGAAGTTAGGACCTGGACTCAAAATGAATGCTCCTTCAGAGCGATTCTCTCTGAGCTGGTGTTTCTTCAAATTTTTTGTCTAGGAGTTGTCGTATCAACAGTCAATGGAACTTTCCTACTCTGGTCCTTTCAGTGGGATCTTGTCCTATTTAATGTGTCAATTTTTTTTGCAGACTGGTCCCTTTTCCTAAAGTAACATGTCTTTAAAATATCAGGGACTTGCTGGGTTCTTGGGTTCTAGTTCTGTTTTCCAGGATTTTATTAAGTCTCTTCCTTCTGTGCCCAGTCACTGCTGTGTAATGTATGTGTTTACTCTAAAGCCATGTGTGCTGGTGGGATTTTATGTGCTTTATTCAGGTTGCAGTGACACCAGTTAGAAAACTGGTAATCATTTGCTTATGTTTATAAGCTGTGTGATCCCATTATTTACCCCTATGTGGCTGTGTTGTTGACTATTAGTCACTGAGTCTTCTGGCCAGAGCACTGTTGGGTGCACATGCTAGGTACTCAGTAAACATTTGTTTAGTAAAAATGATTGCTTATTTCGTTGAGTGGATCTGGGTCTCACTGAGGATTGGATTTCTCTGTTGTTTTACTGGAACCCTGTACAGACTAAGCCTGGATCATAGTAACTATGCATTGTGCATGCACATGGAGGCAGGAGCAAGAAGAAATTGCTGTTACTGATAGATGAGTTTATTAAAACAGTTGGACAGAGGTTTACTTCCTAGATCTTGTATTGACCCCAGTCCTCCTGTGTCTCATGGGACTTTCTTCCTGCTGCCTCCTTTGGAGCCTGTTCTCCCGGTTACACCTTACTGACCTCTCCCTCAGAGCAGGATGGAGTTCATAGATGAAGCCTGGACCCTTGGGCCCCACAAGTGAGCCCTCTCACTTATTTCCTTCCACTTTTGTTCTTGGCCTGGCCTCCCAAGTGCCTGTCTGAAGGCCAGATGAGTAGAGACACAGTGTCGAGGCTCACAAGGTGCTGGGCCGGTCAGCTTCCCTCTTTCCTCCCTCCTGTGGTCTGTTCTGAGGTGCAGCTGGTTCTTAACAACATTCTGAGGAGGTCCCAGAGCTGATGAACACATTTGCCTACTGGCTTGGCTTGCTTTAAAAGTGACTGGCTTGGTCACACACTTTGTCACACACTCCTTAGTATCATCTTTCATGGTGTACTAGTGAGCTTTCTGGTTGCTGGGACACAATACCCAACACCTACAATTTATAGGAAGTAAGGTTAATTTTGGCTCACAGTTTTTAGGGGTTCAATCCATGGTTGGTGCCCCCCCCCGGCAGAAACACTATGGTGGAAGGGTCTGGCAGAGGAAAGCTGCTCAAGTCATGGCAGCTAGGAAGCAGAGAAAAAAGAGAGGAGCCAGGGATGAGAATGTACCCTTCCAAGTCACAACCCCAGTGACCTGCCTCTTTTATCAGACCCCACCTCCTAACAGTGCAGTCAGCTATAAACTCATCAGTGGACTAATCCACCGATGAGTATTCACACTCATATCCAATCACCTCCCCAAAGGCCCACCTCTCTCTCTCTGAGCACAAGACTTTTGGTAAACATTTTAGATTTAAACTGTAACACCTGGCCTAATTCTTCTCTAGCCCTGAACTTGTAACTCTTAGAAAAAATTGTCGACACTTGGATTTGTGAAATTAGCTACTTTTGGGGACTGGCTTATGCTGTCAGTGGCCTTATGATCAGAAAATATAAAAATTGTTTTAAAAATTGTTTCCACCTTTTAAAAATGTTTTAAAGTTGCTATATAGTTATCAAAAACAAACAAGAACTCAATAACTCATTGAAGGCCAACACCTTGTAACCTGTTTATAGCACAATTAACAAGTTTATGACATTTATGAAAGCAGATGGATTAAACTTATAATTATTACCTGAAAAAAGTGTAGTTTTGCATTTTATGAGCCTTAGTACAAGCAATCCAAGTTATGAAGGATGTATTTCATATTGTAAACTAAACTTTAATTTCAGGTTTGTAAAGTTCATCATGAAAGTACATTTTGCACTTACTATCTTTTCTCCTTCTGTTGTACAAAATTAAAAAGAATTCACTTGGCGGGTCATGATCCTGTTTAATATTCCTGGGAAGGTTAGAGGTGGAATTCTGCATGTGATCACTGATACTACAAGCAGAACAGACGTTGAAAGGTCAATTTATTCATTTTCATGTTTAGAAGAAAGATCTCTCTCACTCGTCCTAGATATAAGAAAATCCTTCTTGCATTTGAGACTTACTAACTTCTTTTTAGACACAAATTGTAGGAGAATAAGGAAGCCTAATGTCTCATTAGAAAAATAAGTGTTTTATAAAGAATGTTAATTGCACTTAGTTCACATGCAGACAAATGTCAGGACTCAGCTTCTCTGTAGGGATAATATAAACATTCCATCTGAAAAATGATTTAAAGTCATTGGAAGGTGAGGTTATGCTTTTAGATCTAGCAAATGCTGTGTGTCTAAGCAATAGTCTGCTTTCTGAGGGTCTAATGCCCTTCTCCTGGTGGATGGGCATGGGAAGTAGGCTGGCATCACAGAACTTGGGGAGTACAGCATTTACACCGTGAGATCTTCGCATCATTGTGACAGGCTGGGCCTTCTGTGGGGCTGCCTGAGAGCGCTGTCACCTCTGAGACCCCAAGCTGAGGGAGGACTGTGACCACTGTGGTGTGGGAAGAGTAGGCGTGACGCACACAGGGATCAGGTGAGGTGCCAGCTTCCACACCCAGCTGGGCATTATGTTCTCAGGGTGTCTGTCTCCCACATCCCCCGGAAGAAGTGCTGATGCTTGTGGAACATGGGCTCAGGTGACCTGTCCATGCCTGTGTGCCTGCATTAGTGAGAGCTGAGTGAATGAATGGGCCTGAGGCTCTTTCATGGGGTGATGTGTAAATTGCGTGCCTCCTGTTTGGATTTGGTCACACACCATGCCTCTCCATCCATTGGAGTATTAGGATTTCATTTATTTTTTATTTTTTAATTTTTTGGTACCAGGAATTGAGGATTTTAAAATGAATTTTGATAAGCTCCCAGTAGACATTCTGGAGGCTTGATTAGAACACAGGCTTTCAGGACCCTAATATGGATTTGTTCTAGGAGAAGGGCTCACTGTTCAGTGATTCAGAGTTTGTGGTAATTTTATAGCACATGGCTACTGTGAATAATGAGAATCCACTGTGTTTAGGCCTCTATTCCAGGGACTGTGTGAGACACACCTGCTTCTTGACGAGCTCCAGATAAACCCGTACTTTTCTCCAGAGAAAAGTAACCTCTGGAAAATGCGATAACCCCTGACATTGACAAACTGTAAATCTCTTTTCAGGTTTGAGAGTTTGGATTATTTCATTTTTAAGTAAATCATGTATTTCACACATCATTTAAGTTCATCGAAGAAACATAAAATACAAAGGAAAAAGTCACCCATACCTCACTAACATATTGTTACTCTTAGTAGTGGATGGGTATATACATGTGTATGTGTATGTGTATGTGTGTGTATATATATATATATATATATATGTATTATATAAAATATTTATAAAATATATAATATATATATTTTAATAAAAATAAATATATATATATTTTTATAAAAAATGTAAAAATGATATGTAATGGTTTCTAACCTGCTTTTCTCAATTAATGTATTGGCCATGTACTTCTGCACTGATAAATATAGATCTGCAACACAATTTTTAGTGGCTGCATAATATGGGCATACTGTAATTTATTCAGTTTCTTATTGGATATTAAAGTCATTTTTGATTTTTCACTAATAATAATAAGTAAAGGTTAGTGAGTGCTTATCATGTCAGGAGATGGATTTAAAATGTTCATTGTATTATTGCCCCGAAGCCTCTCAAAAACCTTAAGGGGTAGGCATTGTTTTAGCCTGACTTAAAATAATTAAATGTTGGAGTTGAGATTCCATTCTTGGAAATTTGACTTCACAGTTTTTGCTCTTAACTGGAATAATGTCTAGTCAGTGACTACATGCTATCGTCTTTGATGCGTCCTTGATGACTTCGTGGGGGATGGGTTTCTTGGACGTAAAGTTGCTGAGTCAGCAGTGCATGTTTTATAGGCTTTGTTATGGATTGCCAGTTTATATTCCATAAAAATTTCCCCTCAAATAGTGTAAGAGAATGTTTATTTACATGTCTTAATTGATACCAGGAAAAAGACTGCATTTAAAAATTATCCTAATTTTCATTTAATTAATCAATCACGAGATATCTTCTTACATTATCATTTGCATTTTTAATTCTCTTATGAGTCACCTGCTTATTTATATTGTGCTTATCTCTTATTGATTTCTAAGGATTCTTTATATTTTTCATACATGATTGTCAAATTGTTCCAAATGATTTTCCCTAGTTGATGATTTATAAATTAGATCCTTCTCAATTTTATTTTTTTTTAATTGCAGAACATGACATATGTTCAGAAAATTCTTGGAAAATGTATATACAGGATCAGTGAAGTTAACAACCATACTGCCACCAGGTCAAGCAATAAATTCTTGCCGGTTTCCCAGATGTCCCCTGTATGTTCATTCCTGATACAGGCTCCTTCCAGCCCCATAAAGAAGCCTCTGTTGTGGAAGCCAGCTTCACAGATGGCCCAGAGATTCCCTTGTCTGGTTCTTCACCCCCATCCACATTGTTCCAGGGCTGGCCTGTGTGACCAGTAGAATATGGAGGACATAATGGCACATGGCTTCCTGGATTGGGTATAAAAGATTGTGGCTCATCTTTGGCTTGCTCACTGCCATGGATGAGTCACAATGGGGGAAGCCAGTTACCGTGTCCCAAGGACACTCAAGCCGCTCCACAGAGAGGCCCAGTATTGAGGAACTGAGGCTCTCAGTTCAAAAGGCCTAGAGAACTGAGGCCTGCTAACAACCTGGTGTTTAGTTGGGAAGCAGAACCTCCGACTTGGAGTCCTGGCTGACAGCTTCGCTGCAGGCTCATGAGAATCCAGAGCCAGAGTCACCCCACTGAGCTGCTCCTGAATCCTGAGCCTCAGAAACTGGCTGATAATATTTGCTGTTTCAAGGTGCTGAGTTTGAGAGTAATTTGTTTCATGGTACTAGCCAATTAATATAACTATCCGACTTTCATAGTAATAGTTTTCCCATTTATAATTACAGTTTTACCATCTATGTGTCTGCATCTCTAAACAAGATAGTTTAGTTTTGCATACATTTTTGCTTTTCGTACATATGATTGTAAGTACTTTTAAATAGGATCTTGCCTCAATATTTTGCATGTAAATTTATCCATCTAGTTGGATAATGTAGAATTCTTTTTGTTTGCAGAAAACCATTGTATACATCTACAGCTTGCAGTAGTTAGGTATCTGTTCCCCTGTTGATGTTCATTTGTGTTGTTTCCAATTTGGAATTAAGAATTCTGTAGTGAGCATCTTGGGCACTGTCTTAGTTACTTTTCTCTTTGCTAAGACAAAATACCTGACACCTGAAGTTAAAGGGGGAAAGGTTAAAAAATTATTTTAATATGATTTCTTGATCTCTTTCCATTTTTAACCCTTTTTTGGCTGTTAGTTTTATTAGCCTTTCCCATTGTAGTTTCTGACTTTGGAATCATCTTTTTTTTTTTTTTTTGGTGGATACCGGGGGGTCGACCTCAGGACCTCGCACGCCAACAGGCACCCGTGCCACTGAGCGATATCACCGGCCCCTTTTTTGTATGTGGGATCCGGGAGTCGAACTCGGGCCCTCGCGCTTGCAAGGCAGGCGCTTATGCCGCTGAGCCATCTCACCGGCCCTGGAATCATCTTTAGAAAGACGTTCCTTCTTGTGGTTACACAAATATTCACCTACATATGGTGGCTGCTATTATGGTTTTATTAAAAATACTTAAACTATTAGTTCCTTTGGAATTTTTTGAATCTATGGTTATAAAAGTATTTTAGTTTTTGAGTATTAGGAATATGGTTAGAAAGTTTGCTGAATTATGTTGCCTCTTCTCATTGGTCCTAAATGCTACCTGTATTATAAAGTGGGGCTCCATATGTGGCTCTACTTCTGAGCTTCCCGCTTTGTTCCTTGATCTTGGGCACCTCCTGCCACCTTTTTTTCTTACTGGACTCTGCACTACATCTCTGATAGGGCAAGTCCCTGCTCATTGCTCCTGTTTTTTGGTTTTTGTTTTTTTTAGAATTTGTCTGACTTTTTTCACATTTTGTGTTCTAGGTGAGCTTTAGGATCCCTTTGTCAATTTCTTTTAAAAATTATATTCACATAAGAATTATTATTAGGATTGTGCTGTAGATTTATTTGTGGAAAAACTGATTTGTTTGGTATAAATTAATCTTCCCACTTAAGAATATAGCATTTCTTGCCATTTCCTTTGGAATTCTTTTATATCCCTCAGTAAAATTTTGTAGGTTTTATTTCAACATACATCTGGCACATTATTTTTATGTCTTGTTAGGTCTGAGCTAAGCACTTCTGAGGGGTGGTGGAGGACTGGGGAGCCACACAGCTCGGCTATCTTGTTACCATCATAGACCTTCTCCATATAAAATATTCTTCTTCACTAAAAAGAATAGAAATTCCACGACCGGTTATTAGTTTTTTTTTTTTTTTTTTTGTGGGTACCGGGGGTCGACCTCAGGACCTCGTGCGCCAGCAGGTGCCCGTGCCGCTGAGCGATATCACCGGCCCTTTTATCATATGTGGGTTCCGGGAGTCGAACTCAGGCCCTCGCGCTTGCCAGGCAAGCGCTTACGCCGCTGAGCCATCTCACCGGCCCATGGTTATTAGTTATTATTGAGACCTGACAACCTATGTTTGTGTATTAATTTTAATTAGTGACCTTGTACTGCTATCTTTTATTGGTTTTAAGTACTTTTTAGTGATTCATCTTGGATGCCAGGTATTCATGCCTTGAAAAAATGTCTATCAAGTGCCCACATGTACCACACATGTTCCTAGGTGCTTGCAATATATGTATGAACAAAGCTGGAGAGAATATAATATGGTAAGCTCAAGCTTTGGGAAGGAAGAAAATGTACAGGAAAAGGAGGCTGGGTCAGGGTGCTAGAGGTGGGGGATGGAGGCCAGGCACAATTTTAAATAGCATGGCCATCATAGGCCTCCTCAAGGAGGTGACATTTGGGCAGAGACTCAAGGTGAGAAAGCTGGGCAGAAGCCCTGGGACAGTACCAGGGAGGAGAGAGGGGAGCTAGCGAGCCAGGGGAAGGCTGTACCCCGGGACCGTGGGGGCTGTTTCTGTGCTTCCTGCAAGACTTGCACGAGGGGCCGCTGAGGGTTCTCTTACTCTGGTTGCTCTGCTGAGAGTGGACTTCGGAGATGGAGGCAGGTGTTGGGAGGCTGCTGCTGAAGCACCTCACCCAGGTGCTGCCTGTCTGTGGACGGAGCAGCTGGGGAGGCTTAAGAAAAGAACGCTTTTGAAAAAGAAAGATAATTGAGCAATGTAGTATGCATTAACGATCCAGACACTTAGAACCACACATTTGCTTGAGAAAAGAGTGGGCAGCAGCACTGTCTGTGGGACCAGCCATCGTGCCAGGCCTGGGCCTGGTGGGACCCCGGAGGGAAGGCCTGACGTGCATGAGCATCTGAGGATGCCACCTCCTCTCCCTCTGAAGTCAGAGTCATCCCTCCAGCAGGCCGAGGGCTGGGAGCAGACGGGCAGGCCCGGGGCACCCAGCGCTGCAAGTGATCACTGTGGGTTCCAGCTGAGACTGGCTGACGGTTTCTGCCGTCTCCCTCCTTACCAGCTCTTCATTCAGATTTATATTTCAAATCCACTTTTGTTGGGATGATAAGTAATGTTACCTGTTAAATTTAGCAGGTTGGTCAGTGTTGGTTCCTGTGAAATTTGAGAACTCCACACTTCAAAGAGACATTTAAATCTGATGTTAAAGGAAAGATGGCAAAGTTCTTTAAAGGATATGCTATTTTTATAATGGCTTCCTAATTATCCAGAAATATGAATAACTCATGGCTTTAACCCTAGAATAAGTATATATCACCCTGTTGTCAACTCGAGGGAAATTCTCAATTATTTTGAAGGAACCCCACCAAGCCCTGATTTCACAAAACCTAACTTAAATTACACCCTTGGAAAAACTGAAGCCAAAAACATTGCTCAAATATTTTTGGTGTGCAGTTTCACATTTCTTTTATTTGGTTCGTTGCTCTGAGCCCACACACTTTGGTCCTCCCTATGGTGCATGCCCCGGGCTAGGTCCAAAATGAATATATTAATGTATGTGTTTTCCTATCAGTGCCTGGTGTTCAGGGAGAAAAACAGAAGAGAGTGTCATAGAAGGCTCACAGATTTTTTTCTTTTTTAGAAATACAAAGTGCTTTTTGTGATTCTGTGCATGAGCCATCACCAGACAACTTCATCCAGAATGCACAGCAATGCTGTAATATGGCTCAGCCTGGTGCAAAATACCTCATTTTGTATAGAAATGCAGAATTGCTTCATGTAGATAGAATAGAAAGAATCTTTGCTTTATTCACATATGAATAAAACGTCTTTGTTCATGGGAAAGAAAAGTGCTTCTTATTGTTTGGAAGCTTGATGAATTTTAAATGAAGCTGATGGCCCACTATATTATGTCTGTTAGGGGGAAAATTAGCTTAGCGTATACAAGTTCAAATTCTAATGCCTAATCTGGTGGCATAAATGGTTTTGCTTTCAAGTTTGGTTATTATGTGAAAAGATCTTATGTTTGCCATAGCTAGTGCCTATTGGTGAATTACTTTGGCAAAATTTTATAATTTTAGTTTAACCTTTTTTTTGTGTGTGTATTCCCTTGTTCTATATATAATTTGATGCAGTTTATAAGAAATTTAAAAACTATAATGTAAGACTAATGTATCATGGATCAGGGAAAATATACATACTTTGCGGAAAGGTGAAGTGGAATTGCATAAGAGTATATTCATGTATGAGTACTCACGTGGAAAGATCCATGAGGTTGCTAATACTGATCCACACATTTGATGTTGAGCTTCCTGGCAGCCAAAGTGAAAAGAGGGAAGGAATCAGCCAATCCATTTTCTGGCTCTAAATGGACTCCTTAAAACACACCCACCACCAAATGGGGTGGAACATTTAGGCTTTCCCAAAGGAAGGCTGGCCAATAAGAACAGGTTAAGTATAGAGAGCTCCCGTGGACCCTGGCAGCCCAGTGTCTGTGATTGGGCCCGCTCTCTATGGAAAACATCCTCTGCCCAGGACCACAGGCAGACAGAGGGCTGGCAGAGTACCAACTGTCCAGCCACACCACTGTTCACCCCAGATGCAAACTTGTAGCCTTGTACGGAGTATTCACTGGTTCTTAACAAGATGAGAAAAAGTAAGGACAAATAAGGGGAAAAGTAAATTTCTTTCAAATCTGAACTTACTTGGTTTCAGATAGTATGTTCTTCCTATAATTTTAATTAAAAATTCCTTTAAAAATGAAACAGCAGCAACAAAACTTTTGTGTCCTTTCCTGGACAGTGGAAAATTGAATGTGGTTTCTTACCTTGTAAGCCTACTGCTGCTGCTGTGGGCACCTACTTTGAGATTCAGAGATGTATGGTTAAATTTATTTTAAAAAATCTTTTGAGTAAGATGTAAATAGTCTTTCATTTATTTTAACTTGGCATGTGTTTAATATTAATCTAATTCTGGGCCCCTCTGAGTTCTTTCATCGTTTTCATTTTAAAACCACTCCTAGGCTCAGAAGTCTTATAAGCACCTATGTTCCAAGAGTTGGCTTTTGAGCAGTGGCACTGGCTGAGAGCAGGTGGCTTTGCTTGCCTGGTGTCGTAAAGGCTGCTCCCCTCTTCTTCCCCGGCCCCCTCCATGGTCTCTGTGGAGCTGGATCTCCGGTTCCCACCTTCCCTGGCTGTCACCTCACTCGAGTCTCCCTGCAGCTTCCTTGGAGGAGGTGTTAACCCACAGAGAGCACTTAAAAGTGCTCATCAGCTGGAAAAATAAGCTGCTAGCAATGTTTCTTCTGCTTCTTGCATTTTAAAAAGGTTATATCTTTTTTTCCTTCTCAACTTTTAGAACAATCTAAGAGAACTCTTTTGGAATAGATTTGCACAGCATTGTGACAAATCCAGGTGCTCCTTTTCAGACAGGTCTCAGTGACTGCATAATGAAATCGTTGAAGTCGTACACATGTTGGACGTTTCCTGTTGGAGCCCTTTATGTCGCTGCTGAGTTATTTGCGATGTCTGCCCCTCCCTACCTTGCACTGGTGTGTGTCCCTCACAGTAGGGAGCTGGGAGGTGAGGGGTTAGATGGCTCTTTGAGAAATTATTTCAGATAGAAGTCACAGTTTTGGACATTAAACTCGTGGGATGTTAATTGCTTGGCAAAAGAAGGAAATTTGTTTTCCACTAACCAACCATGGCTGTGGAGTGAAGGCCATAGGATAAACTGACATGGTTTCAGGTGCTCTCATGACCTTATTCAACCTCCCTTTCCAGGTGGGTGTGTCACCTGGTGTCCCTAGTGGTGCTCAGTGCTTTGGCTGGGGCTTTTTCTTCACCTGGGGACCCCCTTCCCCTCCTCCTAGATTCTCCCAATGCCGCTCAGTTTCCAAGGCCTATTTCCCACCTACTTCCCAGGGTACTTTGCCATATTCTGGGCTCTTGTCAGGCTTCTTTGCACACATTCATGGTTTGCGCATCTATCTCTCCTGCTGCATTGTGACCCTGTGTCATTTCTGTTTTCCATTAAGCCTAGGCCACTGGAAGTGCTCAGTGAAGCTTTGGCGAGTAGGATTTTTCCATCTAACTCTAAAAACGGCCTAACTCTAAAAAGGGCCGGTGAGATGGCTCAGCGGCTTAAGCGCCTGCCCGGCAAGCGCGAGGGCCTGAGTTCGACTCCCGGAGCCCACATACGAAAAAGGGGCTGGTGATATCGCTCAGCGGCACGGGCGCCTACTGGCGCGCGAGGTCCTGAGGTCGACCCCCCCGGTACCCACAAAAAAAAAAATAAATAAAAAAAATAAAAACGGCCTAAGCAGAAAGTCATGGATGCACAAGGACTGTAAACGGACGAGTATCCTAAATGACTAATTATCATAGGTGAATGGGTTGGACCCAGAGTACGGAGCACTGATGACAATGGGGAAGCTCTGATCCCACAGGAAGTTTCAGTTTACTTTAGGTTAGGACATAGAGAAGACAGAAACTACCTGTCCACAGGGTCCCTTCTCCTGCCTGTGGGCCTGCTCTCCTGAGCTTTGTAGTGGGTAGACACTGTGTCTTACAGGTACCTGCTAAAGAGAGGCTTCGGGGAAAACTCTCAGTGCCTGGAGATTGGGATAATATTAAGTGAACAAGAACATTTTGCAATATACTGAGATGTGACCATTCCCACTTTCTAAAGCAAGGACTTATCTCCTTTGGATATTGAGACCTAAAGAAAATCTTCCATGAAAAATTTTCCCACTGTAATTCAGTCCTATTTTTGCAAACCCTTTCAAAGGCCTAAAGTGCACTGGAAATAAAGGGGACATCATATCTTCAATTTGTTCTCAAAATGATGTAGTGGAAAGAAGGAAAATTGGGGGGGGGCTTAATAAAAGCAAACAAGGCCAAATTTAGGGAATCCAGGAAGGGTATTGGAAATGCTTTGTAATACAGGGGAATTCTTTGTACTATTCTTGCAATTTTCTGTAAGCCAGTTATTATTTCAAAAATAAAATGTTTAAAACAACAAAAGCAAATTCTTTGTTGTTTTTTAGTTAAAAGAGTGAGGATTGCAGAACAGTCCGTGGGCAGCAGTAGTTGTGCTTTGCAGTTGGGCTTGCTTATGTAGAACTGCATTTGGGCAGGCATCTGTGTGCCCCTTCTGACTCCTTGGCATTTAAACAAAGAAGTGAATTAGTCTTATCCACAGCTGTCATAGGTCAAACTTCTACAACCAGGATGTGGTCATTGGAATGAATAGTAGCTCTGCAGGGTGTCCATGACCTAATCCCTGGAACCTGTGAGTATGGCAAAGGGATCTTGTAGATGAGATTAAACTAAGGATCTTAAGATAGATTATTCCAGGGCCAGTGATATAGCTCAGCGGCATAAGCACCTGCCTGGCAAGTGCGAGGTTCTGAGTTCAACTCCTGGTACCTGCATATTGAAAAAAAAAAAAGATTATTCCAGGTGAGCTGGTGGCCCCATATAATCACGGGGTCTGTATAAGACATAGGCAGATGGAAGGCAAGAAGGCAATGTCAAGATGGAAACAAGAGACTGGTGTGATGTGATATGCAGGGGCCAGGGCCGAGGAGTGCAGGTGGCCTCCTGAAAACAGAAAAGGGAAGCAAACAGGTTCCCTGAAAGCCTCCTGAAGGAACCAGCTGTGCTGATACCCTGATATTGGCCCTGCAAGGTTGATTTTAACTTGCAGACTCCAGGATGTTGCTTTAAGCCACCAATATTTCTGTAATTTATTGTTGGAGCCAATGGACACAGATTGGTAGATGAGGGGGTTCTATACCAGTTCATAAGCAGGAGTGATGGCAAAGCATGAGCTCTGGATCATGCTCATTAACATTTCAAAGAATTGTTCCCTGGCTCAAGCAAACTGTTTTCATACTTTGCTCAATTGCTGGTGTCTTAGTTTGGTCCCTAGCTTTGATTGCCTGTATGACAAATGGAATTGGAATGAATTTTGATTCAGAGCTAGCATGCTGAGGGCTAGACATCACTCCAATGAGATGCTGCAGATGCTGGGAGACTGTTTTGCTTGAAATGCCTGATTTAGGTGGCAAGTTGTGGTTTTGTCCCCAGGCAAAGGGGAGAGGTGTAGGGCAGTGGGGAGAGGGAGGGAAAGGGAGCTGATTCCTAGGCAGGGTTCTGCAACCTGTGCGAAGGGAGGGCCCTTTCATAAAGGACTCCTGTGAGGACTTAGATTTAGATTTGTTACATTGTTACTTAAATACATATAAACATAAAACTGTTAACATATAATTACAGCTCAAAGACAACTGTAAACTCCAGACTTAGTTCAAATCGAATGCAAATGAAACTCTAGACCCAATAAAATCCAAATTTACACCACCAAGTTAATGTCACAGATAACTGCTGTTTTGCTAAATCTAAATCTCGGTGTTCTCAGTGTGATTTCACACACATTTGTTAAGTTCTGGCATATTGTATTTGCTTCAACAGAGCTGTGTTGAACTACTAAAATACTGTGTCGTTGAAAGAAGCATATACCGTATAGAAGCATATACATGACAATGACTAATCAGCCTACCAAGGAAAGTTTTCAGGCTCTGATACAAATATTCAGTTGCTTTCATTTATGTAAAAATCAGAAAAGACCAAGGCAAAACAGTGGTCTGTGCTGCACATGTAGGGATTAAAGCCCGGGCAGTGACAGCCCACGAGGGGAGTGGTCAGGTTGTATTGGAAAGGGGCTCACAAGGTGGCGGCACTTTGGGTTTGCTGGCAATGTTCAGTTTCATGACTTGAGTATTTCTTTCTTTCTTTTCTGTTCCAGTTTTTAAAGGCATACCATAAAACATTAGTGTGCAGATTATTGGGTCATTATAAACAGTAGTGTATCCCCATCAAAAACAGGACATAGGGCATTACCAGCACCTCAGAAATCCCCCCATGTTGCCCTTTACAGTTACATCCTCATCTCACCCCACCCCAAATAATTACCATCCTGTCTTTTGCAGTGATAACTTACTGATTTTATTTCTAGTTTTACAACCTAAGTAGGCATCCCTAAATACTGTGAGTTACTTTCACCCACTTTCGAACTTACCCAAACAGGGCCATGTTGCATCTTTTGTGTTTTGATTTCTTTTCATCCATCGTTTCATTTTTTAAGGTCCATCCATGTCCTGTGTGGCTCTCATCCCTCCTTTTTTATGGGAGTATAGAATGTCCCTGGAGAGCTGTACCATGATTTACTGAGCCTTTCTCCTGCTGGGAGACTTTGGGGTTGGTTTTGAGTTTTGGCTCTCACATGTAATGCTGCCACGAGCAGCCTCATTAATAGCTGCTGGAGAGGACATGTCCAGAAGAGGCACTGTCATGTCACATGGCGTGCACTGCTTAGAAACATTGTCTTATCCTCCAGAATGGCTTTCCACAGTCATTTTCATCTTAATTTGCTTTTCTGATTTTGACTGCGTTTGAGAAAACTTTCTTGTCTTTATTGGCCACTGGGTTTCTTCTGTATGTATATAGTGTGGCCTAAAATACTTGTCTTCTATTCTTTCTTTCTCCTGTCTGCCTTTCTTTTTCTTCCATTTTCTCTCTCTCTTCCTGTTTTGTTGTTATAATTCTTATTTCCCAGCGGACTTCAATCTCCAAACACAGAAGAATGTGAAACTGGAAGGTTTCTCCTCCCCGAGGCCAGTGTGTTGGCAAAAGCATCAAGGGCCCCTGCAACAACACCCCAACATCTTCCAGGAGAGTGAGGAGGGCAAATGGTGCCTGGTATTCAGCAACCTTAAAAATAAGGAGGTAGCGGAGTGCAGAGGAAGTGAAGGAAGTAGACACTGACCACACTCTGTGGGTGATCTCTCCTTCACTTGTGACATTTCACTAAGTCTGGCTTTTCTTGGTGCATTGGGAAGTGTGGTCATTGTGAGAGGAGGTGATGGGTAACATAGGAGTTAGGAGCTCCGTGGGGCTGTGGTGGCCCTGAGAGTTTCCATCCATAATGTGTTGGATCATCAGCCCTTCTAACTCTGTAATTGGGTGGGTTTTTTTTTTTTTATGTGGGTACCAGGAGTTGAACTCAGGACCTCATGCTTGCCAGGCAGGCGCTTATGCTGCTGAGCTATCTCACCAGCCCTATAATTCTTGGAAAGTGATCCAGACAAAATCACAAGACAGTAATTTTGTGCTTTTACTTATTTCAAAACCACTAAAACAGGTTTGCTTTCATCCATTAATGCTCTTGCTTTTTTTCTCCCCAGTCTAGCAATTGCATGATGAGAAATTCTTTTTCATCTTCTTAACTTCACTGGCAGCTCCCAGGCCAGGAGATCACATGTATAGAGACAGCGTGGTTCTTGCTTTCCCACGCACAGTAATAGCAAGCCCCACCACACTGTACCAAGTGTCTGAGTCCATTTTTTTTTTTGCTATAAAGAATATAGCAAATTCTAAAGAATTTTGTAAATCGTTGATGATTTATAAGGAAAGAAGATTATTCAGCTCATGGTTCAAGGAGCCACATCTGGTGAAGTTCTCCTTGTTTGTGGGAACTCTGCAGAGTCCCAAGATGGCACAGGGCATCACACAGTGAGAGAGGACAAGGTAGCCAAAGAGAGCTTGCCTTTAAACAAAGCCACTCCCGTGATAACCCTATAGTCCAAGAAATCTACTAATCCATGAATCTGAATCACCTCTTACTGGTGTCCCCTCCTAACATTTCACAGTGGGGATTAAATTTCAACATGAGTTTTGGTGGAGGTGTTCAAACCATAGCTCCAAGCAAAACAATGTTACCATGTCTGCTATTATTCAGGATCCAATTTTTCTGAATTTTGTTGGAGAAAAATGTCAAAAATAGAAATGTAAACAGTGTCCTTCGCATGCCCGCAGATGACTTTGGGGACCTTCCATTCTTCTGCTTGGGTAGTAACTGGCCGAGGGCCCCACCAGTTGGCATGCACTGTGGTAGTTCTGGGCATGCCAGGGTCAGTAAGGCAGCCAAGGTCTTGCCCCCAGGAGCCCTGCAGGCTGGTGAATGCCACATTAGCACTGGGTGTGTGAAGGGATCTTCAGGGAGACACATGGCTGGGCCAGGCCAGACCTCCCGGGAACACCTGAACTGAGCCTTGAGGACAGTGCCAGTGAGGTGGGAAGACTTTCCAGACAGTGGGAGAGGTGCGACGAGGTGGGACAGAGCAGTGGACTCCAAGCGACTGAGGGTTTAGTGCTTGTGGGGATGGTGGCCGTGGCTGAGGCTGGAGAGAGGCCAGTAGCATGCAGATAATAGAGGCACGGGGTGCTGGGAAGGAGCATGGGCTTCATTTTAAAGGTCACGGAGAGTTACTGATCCATGTGGAGAGTGACATTATTATGTGGGTGTTCTGGATGGATCACTGGCAGCAGTGTGTAGGAGAATTTGAGGAACCGAGGTAGGATACTCCTGAGTAGTTCTGGAATGAGATGATGGTGTGCTGAGCTGAGGGTGTGTTCATGGGCATGGAGGGAAGGAAACGGAAGCAAGATGTTTGGGATATAAAATGGGGCGTGCGTGCGTGCATGTGTGTGTGCCCGTGTGTGTGCGCCCATGTGTGCACTCCAGGAAGTTCAGTGGGTCCTCGGTGGCCCTGAAGGTCTTTATTACAAAGTGTGAATCAGCCTTTCTTCCTGGAAGCTTCAGCAAGTACACACTGCTGACTTCCTGGCTGTTTCTTTTTAACTGAAGTTCTATGTTCTTTGTTGTTTTGCCATGAATGATACATCTTCTAATTTTCAAGGAGAAATTGCATAACTCCATGCCTTTCAGCTATATTTTTTGGTAAGAAGACAGATGTACACATATACTTGTGAGTGTGTGAGTGTGTGTGTGTGTGTGTGTGTGTAGATTCTTTAACATTTTGTAAGGTCTAGGACAACTTTCAGATTTCAGACTCTTATCAACTCTGTTAGTGGTGATTCTACTAATTAAGAAAAGAAGATAGGCAGAGAAGGAGAATGATAAGTTTATAAATTTTTGGTTTGAGTTGTCTTTGGAATATCCAAAGTTCCAGCAGGCAATTAAGTGTAAAAAAATTGAAGTTTAAGAGAGAAGTTTGGGCTGGGGTTATGGGTTTCCAAGTCAGTAGCATATATCGGTGGTCAATACATCCATGCATATAGATAAAATCATCTTGGGGGATTACTATACTTAGGAATAAGGATCCAGAAGGCCAAAGTTGTAACCCTGGTTGCAGGAAAAGATAACTGAGGAATGTCTGGGGAAACAGGAATGAGAAGGGCCAAGACAATGGATAGTTTCAAGAAGAGAATGGTTAGTAGCACCCAGATGCCCGAGAGAGGTCATCTAAACAGAGGGCCAAAACGTGTCCTCAGGGTGTGGGAGTTAGAAGGTCACTGATGAGGACAGATTGTGAGGGGCATCAGTAGGGGATGAGGAGGGCTTTGAGGATAGAAATTCAGACCCAGTGGCCTACTGATCAGGTTTATTTTTCTCCTATGACACGAGTGTAGAGGTGGGAGGCTGCCAGTGTGCATTTCGGGGTCTTCATCTTTGCTGTTCTTGAAACCTTTCCTCATTCATGGCCTTGAGCTGCAGCCTCAGACATCATGTTTGTGTTCCAGGTGGGAAGAAGAGAGAGAGTGGCTCCTTTCTATTGAGACACTAAAAGCTTCCCAGAAGCCCTCACCCAGCTGGCTTCTGCTTAGGTCTTGTTGGCCATAATGAGACCTGTGACACTTGTGCTTGGAATGAATGCTGAAGAGCGGGGACAGTTCTGGCATAATGATGCATTGCCTAGGCCAGACACATTGCCACCTGGAACAAAACCTGGGTTCTGTCCAGGAAAAGGAGGGTGTTCCTTGAATGGGCAGCTGGCAGTGTTGGCAGAGTTAAGTGAACAGGAAGTGAGGAAATTGGGACAGTGTCTAGGGCTGCTTAAGAGGAGGCTGAGGCAGGAGGGTTGCAAATCTGAGCTCAACTTGGACAATGTAGCAAAATGTAGACCCTGTCTAAGAAAAAAAAGGGGGAATGGGAATGTAGCTGAATGCAAAGGTCCTGAGTTTAACCCCCAGCACCACAAACAGCAACCACCACAAAAATAGAGGTGGTTCTGAGAAGTATGGGCTAGAGAAGGTGGTAGCTGGGGAAGAACTGGGGAACTATGAGAGGTAACCTATGAGACTGTGAAAGTCCTGAGTCCTCTCAGATCTGATCTGAGTGGGGCCTGAGGGTACACAGAGGTGTCCACACTCTGGGGTGACACCCTGGGACCTGGGTTGTGCTTTTTCTCCTAAAGTGGCAGAGGGGGTTCTGAATACAGGAGCCTCCCAGCTGGTGGAGAGTGTGTACAGAGGTTGAGGACCTAAAACTTCATTCCCTCGCTACTTTCGGTGTTCCGTGTCCAAGCATGTCCTGTTTGTAGATTACTGCTTTCTTTAGCCATCGTGGTCTGGTTCACTCACGAGGATGTCTGTGTCCCCGTGTGGCACGGCTTGAGCACTGACTGATGATGATTGCCCCTCTGCAGCCAGGACGGCCATCGCCATCAGGAGGGCCAGTCGTGGCCATCGTGCCTGTGTGGCGTGGGTGCAGGGGAGAAGGCAGGGAGTTCCCACTGTTCTGAGGCTGGGGCGTGATGGCTTCGCTCTTCCTGGCCCCTTGCAGGTTCTCAGAGACCCCCACAGGTGTCTCCTTCCCTGCCGAACCCATCTGTCTCCCCTCTGATTAGTGCATTGCTTTTTAAAGTCCCTGGTGGCACCACCTTCTGCCTGAGATCTTCTTCCGGAGGATCCCTTAATCCTCTGGGTTGCACTTCTGGTCCCAGGGTCCCAACCTTTCATCTTCAGTGACGTTGAGTGTCTGTGTCAGTCTCTACCCCTCTCGCTGTCCTCTCTCCCTCTCCCTCCTGCCCTCCTGTTGGTCTAGGCCAGTAGCCTCTGAACCTTTGCATCTGTCTATAGATTTTTTTAAATTAAAAATTCACAGATTCATTGACCTCTTTCTGAAGCTCTAGGGCTTCCATGCAGGCCAAGCAAAATTAATGAGGAAATGAAAAATACTTCACTTTATAAAGAAGAAATTAAACTATTTTAAGAAAAATGAATTAAAGTCCTAAAAACAAAACATTTAAAAAGAAATAATTGCTTACAAATCTTTCCCTCCGACTTGTCTTCAGCATCATTAAATATTACCAAATAACAGAACTTGCAAGGAGGAAGAATGGCCCACATTCAATGCTGTACTTAGCTTAGAACAGAGAGGGCACTAAAGTTTTTTGTTGTTGTTAAATGCCAGAAAAGCATCTCATCTGTGGGGTGGTTGAAGGTAAATATATATAATTTATTGCCCCTTTTGTAAAAGCAATTGTGTATGTAATTTAGAAAAAAGGTAGAATTGTCTAAGACTGATTATGTCAAGGAATAGGGAATCCAGCCTTTTAATTCTTAAAACCAAATCAAATATTTAATACGATTATAAATTTTATATTTTTCATTTTTTCAATTTTATAAGATATCATCTGCAAAAGAACCCCATCACAGGTCAAGGGCTTTTTTATACAATATTTTATTTCAAATAAGGGTTCTTGCTTATTTGTTTTTTAAAACTGAGGCATATTAATTGTGCTAGAACTATCTCTAGACTGATATTTATTGGTGAGCATTAGGAATAAAACATTCTCAGTTTCTACTTTCTACCTCTTTTTGAAGGTGTTAAAATTTTCCTAGTCACACAGGATGACTTGAGGAGAATAAAATACGTTTTTGTAGCCAAATTATTTCATGTGGCTCAAGACTCACTCTTATTCTACCACCTGAACTTTGAAACACACCTAAAGAGCTACTCGGTGCAGCCCTTATTGAGTCTTTGCCTGCCTAGATGGTAAAAAGTGTGTGTAAACAACACATCCCTGGGCTGGTGAGATGGCTCAGCGGCGTAAGCGCCTGCCTGGCAAGTGTGAGGGCCCGAGTTCAACTCCCAGAACCCACATACGAAAAAAGGGCCGGTGATATTGCTCAGCGGCAAGGGCGCCTGCTGGTGCGCGAGGTCCTGAGGTCGACCCCTGGTACCCACAAAAAACAAAACAAAACAAAACAAAAAACACATCCCACGAGGGAAGAAGGAAGAGAGTGACTCCTTCCAAAATCCCAGTATGACCTTGGGTTCCTGCATGGGTCTGTCGTGGTCTGGCCCTGGCCGCAAATTGGTCCCAGGAACCCAGGTTCCAAGAAAAAGAGGCACCTTCATGACTAATTATACTCTCACTAACCCTACCTTACCCATGCAGGGTCTTCTACAAAGACAGTTCTTTTCCACTGAGCTACATCCTTAGATGTTTTAAAGTTTTATTTTGAGACAAGGTCTCAGTAAGTTACCTGTGCTGGCTTCAAGCTTATGTTCCTCCTGCCTCAATCTCTCGAGTAGCTGGGATTACAGGTGTGTGCCACTGTGCCCAGGATTTACAAAGAAAATTCTGAAAGACCATATTTTGCTCTGAAGGAATCAAACACAAATACCATTTAGAATCAAACTTTGCTAAAGGTCAGACTCAGAGAGGCCTAAACTAATGATCACTAACTTGGGATGTGTTGGCAAATTTTGAAAGAAACATATATAAGGAGATTCATGGGGCAGATACCAGACTCATCCATTAACTCTATGTGAATACAACCAACAAAAAAATACAAATACAAAAAAAATACAAATACAAATACCCACATCAGAGCTAGAAACAGGAAGAAGGTAGCATCCAAGCTGGAGAAAGTTCTGCATAATATTGGGCAAACTGCAAGAGCACCCCATGGGTGTCTCTTCTGAGAAAAAGCTAAGGTTTGCATACCAAAACCCCTGTGGAGGGTTCAGATCTCCCACCCAGAAATATGACACAGGGATACAAAAGAAACAAAGAATATTCTGCAGTTGAGGAGCTCCGGGATGACCCAATGCTTTCTGTGAAACAAAGGGCCATGAGTCCAAAAGCTCATGGCTTTTGTTGGTTTCAATCAGGGAGGTGGGTGGGGGTGGAGGCAGAGTGCTAAGGAAAAGAAACTTTGCAGGCATTGACTGTAAGGAGAAACGGAGCAATTTTGTGCTAGGCACAGAGGCTCTCCAATTAGCAATGCAACAGATAGCTTCATGTACGCAAGGCTGGCACCTTTACTGCCAGGAAGATATAATTCTTTCTGAGTCCCATGGCCTCAGCTGAGATGCTATCTCATGTCTTAGCCCTGGAGTCTCTCAGGCTCTTGCTCGAGCCCCCGTTCCAGCCATCAGCAGGGGGTGCAGTTCTCCCCTGCATGCTGTAATGAGACTCGTTGGCATCTCAGCCAGACTCAATCACATTCTTTTGGACAATTAAGGGAACATCTGGTTCAATATAGCCAGCTCTATGTATCTCAGTGAATAGGGTTGAAGTAAAAGTCAGGGAAAGATCGAGGCAAAGGGCTTCATTTCTCAGGAGAACACAGCTTGGCGGTCTCCCACATTTGCAAAATGTAAGAAGAGACCCAAGCCAGCTGTGGTGGCACATAACTGTAATTCCCAGCACTCTGGGAAGCTGAGATAGAAGGATCACAAGTTCTAGCCCAACCTGTGCAACTTAGTGACTTAGTAAGGCCCTGTCTCAAAATTATGTAAAAAAAATTTTTTTATAAAGGGGTGGGGATGTAGTTCTTTGAGAAAGCCCTGGGTTCAATCCCCAGTACCAGGGTGTAGGGGTTAGGGGGAAAAGGTCCTATTAATCCTGTATAATAGTCCTTAATTTTTAGGTGTGGGAGCTGAGAGGGGTCGGCCTCTGTACAGAGTGGGCACATTTCCTTCCATTGGAACCCTTTCCTGAAGGGGGTCCACAACTTAGAATCAGCTCCTGTGGGAGCCCACGCCAGGCAGACCTTCCTCCTCGTGTAGTGGGCAGGAAATGGAGAAAGAGGGCAGTCCTGGGTGCCTCAGCCACGGAGCATGAGGCCGAGCTTCTTTCCACTTTCTATCTCTTGTTCTTTTGCTGGGGTGTTTCCTTGACTCTGTCTTCCCAACAAGCTAATTCTGACTTCAGCTCTGTTCATTCTGAGCTTCACACCTTTTTATAAGTTGAGTTTTCCCCTTCTGGTTGCTTCTTTTTCATAGTAGTGTTTTCTGGTTTTATGTATATGATAACCCCCTAAATTTATCTGCGAGTATTATTGAACACTTAAAATCTTCCCTTCTAAACCTAGACTATCTCTCCTGCCTTTGGATCATTCTAAATTTTCCTCTTTCACTCTTTCTCTCATGTCCCTGTTTTCCTCAAATTTCTGTGATTCCTGGTTTTTATTCTGTGTCAGTGAAGGGCCATGTCCATCACTGTGGGTAGCTGGTTAGGTGTTGTTTGCCCGACATTCTTCCTCCTTCCTGGAAGCACTCAGTGTGGGCTGGGTGTGGTAATCAGCGGATTCAGTGGTCCAGGGACCAGATAAGTTCTGTTATTACCCACGGATTGCAGAGAGAGAACTAGAGGCACAGAGAGCTCCAGTAATTTGCCCAGAGTCACTTCTCTACTGAGCAGTGGAGCAGGGATTAGAGCCAAGATGGTGTAATTGCAGAATTTGCCTTTGGGTATAGAATAGGGATGTGAGGCTGGGGGAAAGGGCATCACAAATCCTCCTTGCTTTCCCTAGAACTTGTTTTTAAGTAAGTACCTTGATAGTCACCCAGGGGTTGCTCCTGTTCTTTTTATGTTTACTTAATTTAGACTTGGAATTTGTCTGCATTAACTTTTATCTTGGGAGCAGTTTTCTACTGTGTGTATATTGGTCAGCTCTTTTCTCAGCTCTCTGATCCCATCTGCTCCCTGCCTTCTAGGAATTTCTCACCATTTATGATCTTCAACTGGTGCCCTTTTTCTGCTTTTTCAGCCTTGTTATGGATATGTCCTGTGCCTCTCTCTATCTACTCTCCATCTTGAGCTCCAGCGTGTGAGCTCCATCTTGATACAATTCTTGCAATATTTACTATATGCATTTTCACTAGTGACTCACTTGGGGTAGGGTTGTTATTTTTATCATGCTGCTGTAATGATTAAACTTGAAGCAGCATTTGGGGTGCCGGGGACCCAGTCGCAATGGAACAACTCCCAAGCTTCTTGCTTTGTTGCATGTAGATTATTAGAATCTGTATAGTTTAGCTGTGACTTTGCCAAACAGGAGTTTCCAGATGTGGATTACCAGACACGAGCATTATTTCAACTACTCAGAGGAGGAAGGCGTGGAATAGCTTTGCTTGTTAAACTTGCTTCTAGATGAATAAATCAGGAAAAATACAATGTATGTAGATATCAAAAACAATGAATTTGAGGTTTATGGAAGGAATAGTTGAAAATTTTAAAATTGAAAGAAAACCCTCATACATAGAAGTGATGGACTCATTAATATATAACTTGATGTGTTTTAACAGAGTGATGTGTTCGTGTAACCCACACAAGATTCAGGATATCACCAGCACACCAGAAGCCTCCCTTCTAACCCCAACTAAAGACAACCACCAGACTGACTTCTCTCCCCACAGTTTAGGTTTCCTTATTTTCGATTTTATATGAATAGAGTAATATAGTATGACCTCTTTTATTTCTGTACTTTATATCATTAGACTCACACTGCATGACTGGCTTTTATTCAATATCTGAAATTTACCCATGTTGTTGTGTGTCCTATCATTAAATTACTATATAGTGTTGAATACTGGAAATAGCCACATTACATTTATTCACTTTATTATTAATAGTCATTTGAGTTACTTCCAGTTTTTGGTTATTATGAATAATGCTGCTTATACATGAATTTAGGTGCACAAATGTAGGAATAGAATTCCTCAGTTATAGGGTATGAGTGTTTATACATTCAGTTTTGGTAAACCCTGCCAAACTGTTTTCCAAAGTAGTTACACCAATGTGTACTTTACCACTAGTGTATGAGTCTTTCAGTTGCTCCATTAATCCTTGTTGTTTTAAAATAATTTTAGCCATTCTCATGGCAACATGGTGGCATCTCTTTGTGGTTCAAGTTGTATTTCCATGATAATAATAAGATGAAAATATTTTCATATGCTTATCGGCCATTTGGATATTGTCTTAATGCATTTGGGTTGTGACAGCAACAAAAACATCCCAGCCTGGGTGGCTTAAATGATAGATCTCTGTTTCTTGTGGTTCTGGAGACTGTGGCGTCCAAGGTGAGGGCAGTGGCAGATTTGGTGTGTGGTGGGGGGCACCTCATGGTTCAGAGATAGCCATCTTCTCTCTGTGTCCTCCCATGCTGGAGGGGGCAGGAGAGAGCTCTGGGGTGTCTTTAATAAGGGCACTAATCCCATCTATGAGAACTCCACCCTTGTGACCTAATCACCTCCAAAGTCCCTGCCTCCTAGTACAGTAAACTTTCACTGGAGTTTAGGATTTCAACATATGACTTTTGAGAGTACACAAACATTCTAGTCATAACAGATGTCTTCCTTTCATGAGGTTGCCTGTACAAGGTTTTTACTTGTTTTAGAAAATATTGAAGTCAGGCATGATGACATATGCCTGTAGTACCTGCACTCTGGAAGACTGAGGCAGGAGAATTATAAGTTCAAACACAGCCCAGGCAGCTTAGGGAGACCCCGTTTCAAAATAAATAATACAAGGGGATATAGCTTAGTGTGAAAGTCCTGGGTTCAGTTCTCATCACACATACACATACACACACACACACCCAAAATTGACTCTATTGTTAGAGATGTGTAGTTGGGTGTCAGGTATGTGTCACCATGCCTGGCTTAGATTTTTTAAAATCACTTTTATTCCTCTAGTAGCTTGATAGTTACACATCACTTTATGATTATTAAAAAGTCCTAAATATTACAACATGTATTGTGGAATTTTCATTTAATTAGTAATTTATCAATTCCAAGTAATGGAAGACCTTATAACAATTTAACTGTACCTAGTGATGGCCACTGTTTTTATGTTTTAAAGTTGTACATATATTTATAATATTGCTATGGCAAGCAGAAACACTGAAATGACACCCAGGATTTGGAGGCAGATTTATTTATGTGATGGGCACTGATCGGGATCATTCCCAGAATATCAGGCCCTGATCTCTGGTGGTCTAGGGCTTATATGCGATAAGCAAACAGGAAGTACAGAGGCAGAATGGCTTGTCAATTGGGGATTGGTTTATACAATAGTGACCAGCTATGCATCACAGTGACCAGCCATTTCTAAGAGACAAGCAACCAGAACTGGAACAGCAACTCTTACCTGGGCAACTAAGAAACTGAAGTATACTGGCTGGGGGTGGGGGGGCATTTTCTGTTATAATATCACAATATATTATTGTCATTTTAAGCTGTAGATACTCATTTATGCTTATCTTTCTGATGTTCTTCTTCAGAAACTCTTTCTGAATTTCTTTCTTCCTATATGAGATGTTTTTCTTTTATTTGAAGAACTACATTTGGTGTTTTGGTGGGGAATTTTCTCAGCTTTTCTATATGAATATTTCTTTGATTTTGCCTTCATTTATGGAGGAAATATTCACTGTGCATAGAATTTTAGCTTGGAAGATATTTTATGTTAGTGATGTAAGGGTGTGATCTCATTATCTTGTAGCTTCCATGATTTCCATTGTAACATCAAGCAGCAGTCTTTCTGTTGCTTCTTTGAATTCAATGTGTATTTTTCCTTTGACTGCTTTTAAGTTTCTCTCTTCATCTTTACTGTTTAACAGTGTGACTGTGATGTGTGTAGGTATGGTTTATCTGCTTGGAATTCATACAGAACCTTCAACCTGTAGCTTGATTACTTCTTTTTATTTTAAATAATTCTTCCTCATCTCTTCAAACATTGCTTCTTTCTCATTCCTTACCCTTTTATTCTGGAATTCTCAAAGACACTTGTGTTAGGTATTTTCAATGTGTCTGATACGTTTATAATTCTGTTTTTTGTATTTTTTATCCTCTTTTCCTTTACATTTCAATCAGAATACTTTCCACTAACATCTTTCAGTTCATATGTTGTCTTGTTTGCAGTATTTATTAAATCCTTCTGTTGGATTCTTAATTTCAGTCATTGAATTTACTTTTCATCTAGAATTTTTGTTTCCTCTCTTTTAATGTTTCCTAGTTTTTTGAGGATAGAAATATACATTGACATCTATTTTCTTTAATACATTTATCATAGTTATGTTAAAGATCATTTCTGATGTCAATATTGGGATTATGTGTTGGTTTATCTTTCTGTTAGTTTCCCATTGTTCGGCTCATCCTCCTGAAATGCCAAATGACTTTTTACTTTTATAGCAGATGTGCATGACAAATTTAACAGTTCTTTGTGATGTATGTTTCTCCAGGGTTAATCTGTTTTTGGCAGATAATGAGGGGAAAACCTGATAGCCTCGATACGAATAGGGGTTGAAATGATTCTGGGTTGCATTTCAGGCTTTCTGAGGTCAGCTCTCTTTTGAACTTCCTGTGACTCGTGGACTTCAGTGAAGCCTTCAGGGATGCTCTAAAACCCCAGGGTCTTCACTGAGCATCTCTTTTGCGAAAATCTCTGTCCAGATCATTCGTCTTGTAGCAGCTGGTTTCTCTATGTCTTGCCTATCTTGCCTTGTGTATGGGCAAGGAATTGTCAAAAGCCCATAGAGGAAACTGAACATAGCTTGTCAGGTTTACTTCTTTATGTTTTCTTTTATTTCCAGAAATTTGGCCTCATTTATATCCTAGTTTCCTTGGTTACAGTGCATTCTGACTTTCCTTTCACACAGTGTAGTGAGGCTGCTGCATGCTCCGGGCTGCAGCTTTTTGCTCAGACACTCTGTACTGTGCTGCAAGACAGAAAAATCTCCAAGGGAAGAAAACAATTTACAAATATACGACTCCCCACAGTGCATTTCCTTTCCTCTTGATTTTGGCTCCTTGGGTCCTGGCTACGTTGGTTGCTCTGATGCCCTCAGAGATATTTTAAAATTGAAAATATAGAAAAATTTTAGGCTTACAGAAATGTTTGAATAAAAAGCATGTGCGTGCATACACACACACACACATGTTTACTCATTTTCCCTAATGTTAATAACTTACATAACTTTTATTGTTTGTACAAAAAATTGAGTAATGCCGTGTTCTCCAAGCTGATGAAAGCAGAGCATAGCTGCTAACTGGTGAAAAGAAAAATCAAAGGAGCAAGTGGAGAAGCTGAGATTTCGGGTGCAGAGCTTCTCAAAGTGTGTTCCCCAGAGCGTTGCTTCTTGGAGGTTTGTCTTCACGTTAGACGCCTCACCTGCTGAGTGAGTGCAGTCAGCACCACATCTAATATGTGCCCCTTTGACCTTCACATATGTTTCTTAGCATTTTAAAGCCTCTGAAAGTATTTTTCTAAAGAGATCTACTTAATTTTGTTTCCCTTGTGTTTCAAACTTACATGGCCCTTACTTACACCAGGTGTTTCGAGCTAGTTTTTTATTTTTATTTTTTTTTAATATGCGGGTACTGGGAGTTGAACTCAAGACCTCGTGCTTGCCAGGCAGGCGCTTATGCCGCTGAGCTATATCACTGGCCCTCGAGCTAGTGTTTTGAGGTTCATCGATTGCAAAATACTGTTATGGAATAATTTCTAAAATCCGAAGGTTTATATTTTGCTTTTTTTTACATTTTCCCCTAGGTTTGGCTTTCTTGCTGTTTTGTTTCTTGCTTCATAGAAGGGAAGAAGGTGGAGAAGCACGGGTTTCTTTGAAAACAGATATTTGTACAAGAAGGTGTCCAGGGCAGTGTTGACATTTACCATTAAAAACTCACTCCACCTAGGTGAAAAACAGACAAAAGCTTCATGTTTCCTAAATAAGTTTCTTTTACGGTTTGTCACTGCTGTGCTGTAGTCTTTGAAAATGTTTTTTATTTTCCTGTTATGGACCCAGGGGGAGCTCCTCGGATGCAAGTGTTGAACAAGGACTCTCTCTCCGGCTGTAGCACAAGCCTCCTGAGATGGCTCTCATTGGCAGTCTCAGTCCTCTTTCCCAGCAGGCAGGGACTTATGAGCCACATTGACAAGCCACACGTTTGTGCATTAGATTTGCACCTTTTGTCTAGTGAACCTCAGTCGGATGCAGGCTCGGCGGTGGGGAAGCTGGTAGGTGAGCAGCCTGGGTTTGAAGCTGAGGAAGCCAGGAGAGTTTTAGGGTGAAACTTTGACGCTACCCACAACCCCCCTCAGCATGTACTGTGTGTCTATTGTCATCTCACCGATCTCCCAGGCCACCTTCTGGGTTCTCCTTGGGTTCTTTCCCATGGGCCACTGGACTGGTCTTCCTGAGACTGAGCTGTCCACTTCACTCACCTGCTTGAAAGTCTCCCTGGCCTACAGATTCAGTGCAGCCTCTGTGACCTGACCCCGACCTTTGCTGAATTGTTATGCTGTTTCCATACTGTATATATTAGTGAGTCACGGGTTTGTGTTCACTTCTCTAGGCCAGGAATGCCACTTCTTCTTTCCCTAGTGAACGCCATACATCTTTTGGGCTCTGGTCTGGAGCTGGCTTGTCACCTTCTCATCCCATGATCTGCTTCCTTCTCTCTGGTTTCTGGTGGCAAGTCCTGCATCTCTCCCTTTTGGACCTGTGCTCATCTCCTGACGTGACCGCTGTTTGTTCACATTCTGCCTTTCCAGGGAACAGGGACCACTTGCAATATAGAGCGATTGATATTTTTAAAATAAACACTAATTTTAAAAACTTTTTATTAGTACATGTTGCAGTGCGTGATTACATTTTTTGTGGGGAGTTGGTATGTGTACATAAGCATGAGTGATATTTGTCATATTTGTGTCTGTAGCATACTATATTGGCACAGTGGGTAGGCATTCCAACTTTGGAAATCAGAGTTTCAAAATTAGATTGAATAGCATTACATACATTTAAAACATTAAATTGAAAATTTTTTCAGTGTACCTAGGATTATACATTGATTTCCATGTGCCGCTTTTGCTGCATCCCATAGATTTTGACATATAGTATTTTTATTTTTAAGTTTTTTAAAGTTCAATTTTACAATCTTTTTTTCTTTTATTTTAGTGTATTAGTATGCATGTGTAGTACATAATGTTTACTTTCTTCATGGGAGTTGGTACATGTAGTGTGTGTACAATGTAACACATCTTAATTCCTTTTATCATCCCCTTTCCCCTCCCTCTCTCTCCCACCATACATCTTTGATCCATTTTGATTTTAGTTTAGTATATGGTGGAAGATATGGGTCTAGATTTAATCTTCTGCATGTGGAGAGCCAGTTTTCCCAGCACTGTTTATTAAAGAGGCTATCTTTCTTCCAGTGTGTGTTTTTGGCCCCTTTGTCAAAGATTAAAAGGTTGAATGTACGTGGGGTTGTTTCTGCATCCTCTGTTCTGTTTCACTGATCCACATGTCTGTTTCTGTGGCCGTACCATGCTGTTTTTATCACAGTGGCTTTGTAATGTAACTTCAAGTCTGGGATTGTGATGCCTCCCAGGTTGCTCTTTTTACCTAGGATTGCTTTTGTTGTTCTCAGTCTCTTCTGGTACCATATGAATTTTAGTATTGTTTTCTCCAGTTCTGTGAAGAATGCTGTTAGCATTTTGATTGGGATTGCATTAAATCTGTATATCTATTTTGTAAGTATGGCCATTTTGACTATATTTGTTCTGCCTATCCAGGGATGGAGGACATCTTTCCATTTTCTGATGTCCTCTTCAATTTCCTTTTTCATATCTCTTATTGTAGAAGTCTTTCACTTCCTTAGTTAGGTTAATTCCTAAGTATTTAATTTTCCTTGGTGCTATTATGAGTGGTGTTTTTCCCTAATTTCTTTCTCCCTGGGTTCATTATTAGTGTACAGGAACACTATTGATTTGTGTGTGTTGATTTTGTATCCTGCTACATTATTGAATTTGGTTATTTAAGAGTCTTTGGTGGATTTCTTTTTTTTTTTTAATCTATGTAGAGGATCAAGTCATCTGCAAATAATGATAATTTTACTCCTTCCTTTCCTATCCATAACTCTTTTATTTCTTTTTCTTGCCTAATTGCTCTTGCTAATGTTTCAAGTACTATGTGGAACGGGAGTAGTGATAGAGGGCATCCCTGTCTTGTTCCAGATTTTAGAGGGAAAGCTTTCAGTTTTCCCCGTTTAATATGATGTTGGCAGTAGATGTCATGAATGGCTCTTAATCACATTGAAGTAAGGTCCTTCTATATCTATTTTCCTTAGTGTTTTATCATGCAAGAACATTGGATTTTGTCAAAAATTTTCTCTGCATTTTTTGAGATGATCATGTGATTTTTGTCCAAAGTGTCTTGTCCCTTTTATTTTTTGTGAGGTATTATATTTATTGATTTGCATATATTGAGCCATCCTTGCATTCCTGGGATGAAGCCTACTTGGTCGTGATGTATGACCTTTTTGGATGACCTGTTGCATTCTATTTGCCAGTATCTCACTGAGGATTTTCGCATTTACAAAGAGATTGGTCTATACATTAATATCTTGGTTCATGGGCCGGTGAGATGGCTCAGCGGCTTAAGTGCCTGCCCAGCAAGCACGAGGGCCCGAGTTCGACTCCCGGAACCCACATACGAAAAAAAGGGGCCGGTGATATCGCTCAGTGGCACGGTCGCCTGCTGGCGCGCGAGGTCCTGAGGTCGACCCCGGTACCCACCAAAAAAAAAAAAAAAAAAAAAAAAATCTTGGTTCATGAATGCTTCTGTTTGCAAATAATTCAGTTCACAAACAAAAGCATTTAGCAAAATTTTGCTTCCATTCGCAAACTCCATATCTGGTGACAAACACGACCATGATCATCTTTCCCACACAAACACAAATGCAGCCATCTTTCCCAAAATCGTAAAACAAATTATTTACTGAGGTACCACCATAGTTCTCGTTTTTGGTTGTATCCTTGTCTGGTTCTGGCATCAGGGTAATAGTAGCTTTCCAGGAATGACTTTGGGAGTACTCCTTCCCTTTCAATTTCATGAAAAAGCTTGAAGACTGTTGGTGTTAGAACTCACGGAAATTTTTGTAGAATTCAGCAGCGAACCTGCCCAGACCTGGGCTTTTCTTTAGTAGGTAGGTTGTTTATTACTGCTTTGATTTCATTGGGTGTTATTGGATTTTTCAGAGCTTTTAAATCTTCTTTGTTCAATTTTGGTAATTTATATGTATCCAGGAATCTATCCATTTCTTCTGAATGCTCCAGTTTATTGGTGTGTGAAGTAGTTGTAATAATGTTTTTTATTTTGGTAGTCTTTGTTGGGATTTCACCCTTTTTATTTCTAATTGCATTGATTTGTGTCTTTTTTCTCCTTTTTTGGGTTAGATTGGCTAAGGCTTTGTCTATTTCATTTATTTTTTTGAAGAATGAACTCAAATTCATTCATTTATATATTTTTTGGTCTCAATTTCATAGATTTCTACTCTGATCTTTATAATTTCCTTCCCTGTACTAGCTTTGGGTTTGGACTATTCTTGTTTTTGTAGGATCTTGAAGTGCATTGTTAGGCTCTTTATTTGAGCTCACTGTTTTTGGGATGTGAGCATTCATGACTATATTCCCTTTTAGGACTGCTTTCATTGTGTCCCATAAGTTCTGGTATGTTGTACTGGCATTATCATTTAGTTCTAGAAACTGCCTCATTTCTTCCTTGTTTTCTTCTGTAACTCATTGTTTAGTTAAGAGTGTATTGTTTAGTTTCCATGCATCACATACTTTCTGTGTTTTCTTTTGTTGTTGATTTTTAACTTCATTGCACTATGGTCTGATAATATGCATGGAATAATTTCAATTCTTTTACATTTACTTAAGGCTGATTTATTGGCTTGTATGTGGTTGTCTTACTTTTTCCATTGTGGAGACAAAATACCTGATACCCACAAGTTAAAGGAGGAAAGGTTTATTTTGGTTCAGAGTTTGTAGAGGTTTCAGTCCATCGTTGGATGGCTGCAAGGCAGGGTGGCATGGGAGAGGGGCATTACAGAGAGGAAACAGTCTATGGCAGAGCAGACAGGAGGCAGCAAGCAGCAAGCCTTCTGGACTTTTATCCCACCCAGGCTATAAGCCTGTTGGATGATGCCATGCACACCCAGGGTGTGGTCTTTCTGTTATCCACACCCAGTACTATACTAAAGCAATCAGTGGATTAATTTAGATTTCACACATCCTTAATCCATCTTCATTCACCCTAGATCTAGCCACCTCTGAAAAGCCCCACCTATGAGCACATGAGGCTTTGGGGGGACATCTAGATACAAGCCTTAACAGTGGTCTATTTTGGAGAAAGTTCCATGTGCTGCTGAAAGGTTGTATTCTGTTGTTGGGTGGAGCACTCTAGTTATCTATTAAGTCTTGTGTTTGTGTTGAGAAGTCTGTTGCAATTCTAATGGATTTTCCTTTGTAAGTGATTTGTTGCTTTTCTCTAACCGCTTCTAAGGTTCTATTCTTGTGTTGGACTTCCAGGATTTTGACTATGATGTGTTGTGGAGAGGTTCTTTCTGATTTAGGGTTTTATATGCCTCATTTATTTGTATGTTAATTTTTTTTAACTTTATTTGGAAAGTTTTCTGCTATTATTTCAGTAAACAGGTTTTTTATGCCATATGTGCTATCTTCTGATTTTTCACTAATTCCGATTAATCTTAGATTAGTCTTCTTTGCATCATCTAGGAACTGTTGGATCAATTTTTCATGTTCTCTTGTTGTTTTTAAGATATTTCTCATTAATTGGTCACTGACAACAGCCCTGTCTTCTAGTTTTGAGACTTCGTCCTCACACTGGTCACTTCTGCTGCCCATACTTTCTATGGATTTTTAATCTCCCAAATTTCTATTTGGAGCCCCTTTATGTGTTTTCTCTGCTGGTCATGCATGTGTTATATCATTTTGTTTAGCTCTTCTGTCTTATTAGTGTCATTTTTAGATGCGCTTATGATTTTAACTGGCCCAATATCTTGTTATTTATGTCTTCTGTGATCTTGCCAACTGCCTTATTGTGCTGTTTTGTCATCTCTCCTAACACCATTTCAAATAATTTAGTTGTGAGGCTTTGGGGAGTTTGGAGATTTTGGAGGCATTTTGTTGGCTTATCTTCTCAGGTTTCTATTTTTGTTTGTTTTGTGTTGAGGTTTGTGGGTTTATTGTAGTGGAAAGTTTTGTTTCCAGTATGGAGCCCTCTTTCATTAATGTCTGGTTTTCAGTGGTGTCCTCTGAGTGTGACTAACTCCTGCCTTTGCCTCTGTCCCAGGATCCACCCATCTCTGTTTACTTGAGATGGGAAGTTGCAGCATGCTAGGCCCAGTACCCAGTTATCCCAGAATGGACAGTATTATTAATGACCCCTAGGCAATCTAGATATTGGCATCTTAAATAAAATAATTGATTACATCAGCTATGATACCTTGGCAATAGTAGTAAAATCAGCATCGATTATAGCTTTAAATATAAATGGAATGTTGACAAATCCTAAGGACCAATAATATACTACCCTTGTCTATAGCAAAGAGGTCTATAATTATAGTGTGCACACCCAGACAAACAAAATATTGACCTGAACTACAGTAAATATCTACTGAATGACAGAGTTACCTCTACTAACAATAGTACAGAATTCATCAGCAATAGCCTAAAATTAACTGTTTATCTAGAGATTCATAAGGCTTAGTAGTTATTCTAGTAAAGGCGGAGGGGATGAGGAACTGGAGAATGAAAGAAAGCAAAATTTAAAAAATTAATTGATGGGATATGAGAAGGAGGAAAGAAGTTCGACTACCGGTAACCACATAAAGGAAAAAAAGGGCTGGTGATATCGCTCAGCGGCACAAGCACTTGCTGGCAAGCGTGAGGTCCTGAGGTCGACTCCCAGTACCCACATTAAAAAAAAAAAAAAAAAAAAAGAGAGAGAGAAGGAGGAAAGAAAAGTAAGATAGGGTGTCCTATTAAGGAGTAAAAGTAAATTGATAGTGATAGAGAACAGTTGCTGGAAAGAGCAAACAATAAAAAGAAGAAAAAAGATAGCAAAAAACAGGAGATGAAAGAAGAAGAGGGGCTGGTATATGGTTCAGCAGCATGGCATGTGCCTGGCAAGTGAGAGGTCCTGAGTTTGATTCCCAGTCCCCCCCGCCAAAAAAAGGAAAGAAGGAAAAGAAAAAAGTGGGAAGGGTAAAAGAAAAAAGGAAAAAAAAAAAAAAAACCCTAAAAGAAGAAAAAAGTAGGAGAAAAATCCCAAACTCTGAAAAAACCTGCTGAATGAGAGATGAAAATAATACAAAATAAGAAAATCAAAGAAAAGGTTGAGTCAAAGAAAAATTCCTGTGTTGCTGAATGAGTGGTTTCTTTCCCTGCTGTCTTGAGATCCAGCCAGACATGATTTTCTCTGCCTAGCCCTAGGGCCCATGGATCTTGGCGGTGCTCTCCTTGCGCTAGAGTCCCCTCTGCCTGTTCCTCCCAGAACATGGCTACCACTGAAGCCAAGGTATTTCCTTGCTTCTGTGGTAGATGGGGAGCATGATCAGCCCCCTTATGCTGCTGGATGTAGGCCACAAGGTGGGGGTTCAAGTGGGCTGTTGGACTTAATGCAGACAGTGTGGGTTCTGGTTGCTCCCTTTTCTCCCTGGGTGTTGTCCTCATCCAGGATCAGGTGGGTTGGTTAATCTTTGCCTCTGCTGCTCTGTGCTGTGCTCCTCTGGGAACAGGGTCCTGCTCCTCTTTCGTGGGTCTGGTCTCTTGCGTGGTGGGGCACTCTGGGTCTGCTCTCTCATCAAGATATTTTTTATTATTATTCACGTTTTAAAAAGTTTTTTTAAATTTATGTTGGGGTTTCCTTTTTATCCAGTTTTTTATCACAGAATCCTAAAATTTTGTACCTGTATATCTATTTTTACTGTTGATTCCTAACTTAACTATATTATGCAAGCAACAACAACAACATGTTCTATCTGGTATTGATTTATTTTGTGACCCAGGTACATGGTCAGTTTTTATAATGGTCTATGTGTAGTTACAAAGATTATACATTTTCTGTTTATTGGCTGGAGTACAAGGGGTGATTAACAGCGAATGTTTAAATTTAAAGAATTATTATAGTAAAAACACATTGCCATTCATTCCCCTCAAAAATTCTCTGTACTTCCACTTTCTGAAGCAGTTCTGGAAGTCTTTCATGAATGTATCTATGGAATAGGATTAAAAAAATACAGTGAATGCTGATGTCAAGTGCCATCCAATGGAAACGAAGGCTTATAAAAATATTACAGTGTGTCCTTATCAATTTTATTCAGATATGGCATGGTATGACTTCTGGTTCTTCCCTAAAGTCAAAATGATAATGAAAGTTAAACGTTTTCAATTGATTCTGGACACTGAGGCAGCTGTGAAAGTTCAATTAAATACACTAATGAAAGAGAACTTCCAGAAGTGCTTCAGAAGTGGCAGGAACTATGGGATAAATGTGCCTGAAGGAGAGGCAGTATTTGGAAGGGGATTAATGGCCATGTGTTTTTTATGGGAGTAAATTTAAAAATTTTAAACATTCATCATATTTTTCAATCATACCTCTTGTATGTATACATGCATATGTGATCAAGGTTATTATTTTGGGCATTCATGGCATCTATATCCTTTTCAGTTTTTAAAAATCATATTTGATATGTTAGTTTTTAATAGTTATATTAAATCTGCTATATTCATGGATTTGTCAATTTCATTATTTCAGTTTTTGCTTTGTATTTTTGGAAATTATGCTCTTGGTAGATATAATATCATTATGACATAATTAGTGGATTAGCCAGAATACCCTATTATGGTTTGCCTTAGGAAAGTATTTCTTGTCAGATATTATTATTGTAGGCTTTATTTTAAATGATAATTTCCTAGTACCTGTATGCATATTTTATCTATTTATTTTCAATCTTTTTATGTGTTTTAAGTGTGACTCTTAGAAGCTACACATAGGTGGATTTTAAAAATCCACTCCATTAATTTCTTTTAATCCATTGAATTCAATCCATTTATGTAATGATTACTGGTCTGTTTGGACTTCTTATTACTATCTTATTTGGTGGTTTCTATTTACCGTTCCCTATTTTTCCATCCATGTCCTTTTCCCCAATTTCCTTTGGATTGGAATACATTGGTTTCCCACCAGTGTGCAGTATGAATACTATATCATGATATACATAGCACTATTATGTATATTAGTTTTGTGCTTTTAGTAGTTACCACTAGTTATATAACAGAGATGCTTCCTATGCATTATTTTAATAGTCTAGTATTTCTCAACCTCTTCTGAGCATACTTGAACTTTAGAGCACTAAATATATCCCCTGAATACCTTATTGCTTAACATTTTAGTTTTGCCCTTGTATAAACTCAGATATTTTATTTTTTGCTTGTTTTTAGTCAGGAGTTAAATTTGTCACTACAGTTTATCAGTTTCCATTCTCACCATTTTTTCTTGTTGTCCACATTTTCCCTTAGTTCAATTTTATTTCCTTGATGTAGTACTTTCACATTACTTGATGGGTAGTATTTTTGCTTTAGTACTATACTGGCCCAAATATGTCTTTATTTTGTTCTTTTTTTAGAAAGTAGTTTAAGGAGACATAAAAATTCTAAAGTTTTCACTTATTTCTTCTTAGATCTTTATGAGGCCATCTCCCAATGTCTCCTGGCACCTGCTGTTGCTCAAAGATGTCTGCTGTCAATCTTGCTGTTGGCTTGGGTGCTCATGCCCAACCCTGACAGTTTTAGAAATGTTTATCCTTGAGATCTTGATGTGTCTGTGCGTGAATTAGTATTTCTCTTGCTTGGTACCTGAGGGGATTTCCAAGCTGGATTCATATATTTCTTCAATGATAGAAAGAAAAAAGCTATTTACTCTTAAAATATCGATCCTGCTATATTCTGCCTTTTTTTTAATCTGGAATGCCTTATATTGATTAACTGAGATTTCATTAAAAAATAAAACTCTGTCTTTTTCATGATTGTTAATCTCTAGGTAAGTTCCTTATTAATTCTTTCCAGTTTGCTGTTTCTTTCCTATTATGCCTAGTCTGGAGTTTATTCTGTTTATCATTTTTTATTGTCATGATTATTTATCTCTTGTTTCTAAGTTTCCTAGATTTTTATGTCTTCTAAATATTTTCCCTTTTGTGAAACAGCTTGCTACTTGTTAATAGAAGTTGTTCCTTCACTTACCCATTTTGATAATATCCTAAAGATACATGAGAAGTCTTTGTCATCATGTTTTATATTTTCATTAGGAGTGAATTCATGTATGTTATATGACTTTGTTGGCTCTCTTTCCTGGTGTTATATTTTATTCACATGCCTTAGAACTAGATCTAGGGTGAACTTCAGTTTTGGGCGGGAGCATCTTTTTGTCCCTCTTGCTGCCCTGTCATCTGCCTGTCTAGTGATTGTGGTCTCTTCCACCTGCCTCCCCAGCTCCAGCACAGAGTAGAGGTCTCTGTCCTGGGTGATATTGTGGATGTCTGGATCTGTCCACAGAGCTGTGCATGACTTGATGGATTCCTTGTTCTTCAGTCCCCTTGGGCCTGCAGATTGCCAAATGTGATCGCACCAGACAGTGGTTTACACCTCGAATTTCTCCCCAGCCTCATTGTCCTTCCCATCCTCTGCCCTTAGGCAAAGTTAGAGTCCAGACTGTTGTCTGAGGAGCATTGTTTGCACCTGACTCCACCCCCTGCAACTTCACCCTCCCCCACCACATCGCATCCTATGCATCTCAAGGTCCACAAAGACTTTGTTCTGTTTTTGAGCGTTGCTTATCTGTCTAGTTTTTCAATATTTAATCTATCATTTCTATGTATTCAGAGCATTGGGAGTGCATAAAAATTGAATTTATGTAGTCCTCTTGACTAGAAATAGAAGCTTGAGCATTTACATTTAGCTTCTGACACCTAAAAGAAATAACTCTGTATCTCTGCACTGAGGCCAGGGGCCCTGTGGGAGCCACACCTATTTCATCTTTATATTCTAGGTACCATCATGGTGCCAAGCATGACTGGGGAATTTAGGAAAAGTAAAAAAGTGCGTATGACTCTTACTATGACTGCTGTTGAAAATGAACCTTTATGTTATTTCTTTCCAAATAAGAGAGCAATACTGATCTCTCTCATTTCCAGTTTTTGTTGTTGCTGGTGGTGGTGCTATGTGTGTTACTAGGAATTAAACCCAGGGGTGCTCTACTATTGAACTACATTCTCAACTCTATCTATCTATCTATCTATCTATCTATCTATCTATCTATCTATCTATTTCTTTCTCTCTCTCTCTCTCTCTCTCTATATATATATATATATATTTTTTTTTTTTTTTTTGAGACAGGATCTGTTAAGTTGCCCAGGATGGCCTCAAACTTGCAATCCTCCTGCCTCAGCCTCCTGACTATTACATGTGTGCACCACCATATCCAGCTCATTTCTTTTCTTGAAAGTAGAAACACCCCACCATGAGACATTCTGCTTTCTGAAAATAGAACAATAGCAACCTGAACAAATTAGATCTGACTCAGGGTAGAGGCTTAATTCTCAGTTCTAAGAGATTTTCAAGTGGATATTTTAAAACAGGGCTCTGTGCATGGGTTTCTGTAGTCCCAGTAGCGGCGGGAAACTACAAGCAACTGTGCCCATCAGTGATTGCTACATAACCCACCATCCCAAAACATAGTGACTTAAACAAAAGTCCTTTGCTGTGTCCCCTGTTCTGTGGATGAGCCATTTAGGGTTGGTGTGCTGAGAGGGTCAGCTGGTGTGGCCCATCTGGGTTCCACTCACTTACCCATTGGCTGTCAGCAACAGGATGGTTTATCTCTCTGCCCCTATGGCCTCTCATTCTCCAACAAGCCAGCCTTGGCTCGTTCACATGGCACTGGTTACAGGGAACTCAGAGAGTGAGCAGAAATACCAGAAAGACTCTTGATAGGTACAAAGTGTCTATAAAATCCAAGTTGGTACTCACGCAGTGTGGCTTCCCCTCCACTCTTGGCCAAAGCAGGTCGAGGGTAGAGTAATGGGGGGACTCTGGGGTGTGGCTGTTTGTGCAGTCTACCATGGCAGCAAAGTGTGGCAGGAACAGTGGTGGGACCTTCATTACATTCTCAGAGTTTTCCCTACAGAGTTAGGAACCAGTATTTTCAATGCCTTCACTACTGAACAGCAATGACAGAGATGTCCACCATGCTGCTTGGCATGTGGCCGTGGGATTCTTGATCCTTCCAGCTGAAGTTCACAACCTGTGTCGAAGCGTGAGGATAGATCGTGACAGTGCTATTCCCAACCCGGAAAGTAAGAACTCTCATCAGGTGTGTGAGTCCACGTCTCTTGAGGACAAAGCACCCCAGAATTTGGTGGCTTAAAGCAACACACTTTCCTGCCCTGTGCTTCCGCAGAGTCGTAATGAGGGCTGGCCCTGTCGTGCTCTCTCATGCACATGCTGTCAGCTACTGGTCAGTGAGGTGTCCAACTCAGGATCTCCCGGTGTGGACAGGAAGCTGGGCTGCTTCTCTGCCTAGCAGAGTAGTCAGGGCTTGTCCTCAAGACAGCAGGAGGGCTCATGGGAGCAGGCAGAGGTAACAAGGTCTCCGTGGGGTCAAACCAAGTCACAGAGCCCAGCTCCGCTTCCCTGAGTGGGGAGTAGACCCCAGGGAGCATGCAGGGCTCTAGGCATTTCATAATCTTTTGTATCTACTCTCTTCAAGAAACTCCTTATCACACCTCAACTTCAAGTGAAACACTGTCTCGACTTATACCCCCCTATTAAATACTAACACTGTGTGTGCAACAGTAGTAGTGTGAACAGTAGGAGGAAACCACACTTGCATTTAATGGATCCTTTCAGCATCCATTGATGGAATCTGCTTTACTACCAATTTTTGTGTTCATATTAATACTTGAAAGACATACATTCCGCTGATATTCTTTCCTGAAGACAGTGGTCAACATCTGTTCCTCTTCCAGTCCCTCCTCCTTGTTCTCTAATCTGACCTGGCTGAGGCTAGAGGTGCTTCTCTGAAGGTCCTCTGACTCACTGTGTTCATGAAGAGTCTTTAGGGGCTTCTCGGTCACACCCTTTACCTTGGCATTGCGTGGTCTGGCCTCAGCCTATCTTTCGGGCTGTCCCTTGGGCACATTTGTCCAAGGTCAGCATCGGTGGTTGTCAGTTCTTGTGTGTGTGTGTGTGTTTGCATGTGTGCATGCACACACTACTGGCATCTAATGTCTTGTGGCAGGCAGCCCCATTACAGAGGATTATCTGTTCTGAGCGACAGTAGTGCCCAGGCTGAGAAAACTCGCCCTGATCATTTCTGCTCCTGGGTCTCTTTTTCCACCCATGCTGTCTCTTCCTAGAAGGCCTTTCCTTTAGTGCTTCACGTTGAAAAGCCCTGTCCTTAAAAAGTCAGCTTTGTTGCTAGGCATTCCTGGAAATAAGTCCTGGGTAACCCAGTACTGTGTATCACCTGCTGCCGAGCAGTTTTGGTGATGTGCGCCTGGCACTATTGTCACTGTTCTTGCTGCGCTTCCCTTCTATGTTAGTTGAGTGTTAGCGTATTAACTCTTTCTCTGAACCATGCACTCCTGTGTGGCCAGATCTTATCTTTGTTCTCGAGCATCTACCACATGCTTCACACACAGCAGGCGCATAAGAAATAAAGGCTGGGCGATGAGAAATGTGTATCTTCCCATGTCCTTAGATATGATTATGCCTAACAACAATTTCCTTAATGGATTTAGTTTTGAAAACAGGCCAATAAGTTAAACCCAAGATTTTGTTTTTGATAATTTAGGTCAAAAAGTATAAAAACTTATTGTACAATGCAATTGATTACTTGTGTTTACTTCTGCAGCTGTTTAGTGAAAAAATAAGTGGCGCTGAAGGAACGAAACTAGATGACGAATTTCTGGACATGGAAAGGGTAAGAGAACATTTTAATATGTAAATTGAATTAGAAATTATCTTTTAGGGCCGGTGAGATAGCTCAGTGGCATAAGTGCCTGCCCGGCAAACGCTAGGTCCTGAGTTCGACTCCCGGAACCCACATGAAGGAAAAAAAGGGCCGGTGATATCGCTCAGCGGCACAAGCACTTGCTGGCAAGCGTGAGGTCCTGAGGTCGACTCCCGGTACCCACATTAAAAAAAAAAAAAAGAAAAGAAATTGTCTTTTATAAATTTCTTTTTTTATTAGTATATGTTTGCATTACCTGATAATTACATTCCTCTTGAAGAATTGGTACCTACCCATGTTGACCTACCTCAGTCAACCTTAGAAGTTAACTTTTGTGTGATGCTGTAAAAGGCATCAGAGTGGAAAGCAACAATGCTGAAATATGGGCGTGGGTTATACAACCCAGAAGGCAGTCCCTGCCGACCTCCAAGTCCCAGTTAGACCCTCCCTTGAACGCGGTCCAGAGCAGGGCTTGAGGAAGGAAATGGGATGTGGTTGACGGGTTCCCTCTAGTGGCCAGAAGTCACAATGTGCAAAAGATGGCCCTCTTGGTTACTGGCAGGCCACAGTAATTGTGGTTATCTATGGTGGAGAGTCAAAGTATGTTTCTGGGACAAGAACTTTTAGATTTGCAACAGCTGATTTACTGTGTGAAAGACGCAGTCTCTGGTCCATCACAGCTAGTAGCTTTGTCCTGGTTTTGCTGTCAGAGAAGCAGTGCAAGCTTGTGTCCGTCCTTTCCTAGCTGGGGAGCAGAGGGATGAGTTGTTTCCTGTTTGCCTCACACGGCAGTCCTGAGAACCATGGAGAGAGTTAATGTATTTGAAACAACTAGGACAATGTGACCAACTTGTGTTACACTTGTTCCTGTGCCAAACAAACTTGTTTTGTTTTTTCTTGATTCTTTGTTCTTGTTTTTATATGAGTGTAAACATGTTTTCTAGTATTTTGTTTTTGTTGTTCAGTTCTGTTCTTGTTTTTATTTTTTCCTTCTCTCTTTACCTCCTGTCTTCTTCAAGTTTCCCAAAATTTGCATAATCTTCCTTTATCCTCCAGCCTTGCTTCTAATCCCTTTCTCTTCTTCTATTTCTCTATTTTTTCCCCTAACCTCTTTAAAATTTTCTCCCTTGAGGGTAAAATCACCATATTGAGGGCTTATTTACTGTATACAATTTTCTGGTTTGTTTTAGATTTTGTTATGTAACCACAGAAATCTAGTTCATACAGTTAAAGGTGGCAAATTAATAGTTACTGCAGTTTGTCATTTTCTAGGCTATATTTGATGCTACTGTTATTGCTGATTGCAGTACTTTAGCTGAGGTGACATAATTGTGCTAATCAGTTGTTATTCCTGTTACACCAAGACTGAGATTGTCTAAGGGCCATAAAAAATACTATAAGCCAGTGCCAAAGAACCAGGGGCTGTGCCAAGTAAGCAGCAATTTCTCATCCCCAATAAATTGAAGGGGCAGGATCTTACAACAGACTGAAAACCCAAAAGCCAGATACACCTGGAAGACATCTCTGAGAAGTAGTTATTTCCTAAAGGTTCTAAATACTAGCAACAAACCTATTCACAATAAGCAATTTATAAACATCAACCCAGGAATTAAAGTAAAAAACAAAAGAAAGAAAATAGAAGACACTTAAAGATGCAACCCCAGACTTCCAGCTCACCAAAGTTCAAACAGGGGACAGTGAGGTGGAACAATTCTAAAGCCACCGACCTGGACTCTCTTAAGTGGTAACAGCAGAAGTAACAAAGGAGATAAATGAGGCTCTAGAAAAAAATCAAACCAGAAATAATTTCTCAGATCACTACAGAGATGGTGACCACAGCGAAACACATGCTTAGTGGCTCTAGAACAGATACAGATTAAAAAAAAAAAAAGAAAAGAAAAGAAAAGAAAAGAGGAGCTTAGGGGAATGATGGAAACCATGAACACCCAACATAGGAAAGAAATGGAATCCATGGAACAGGTTTAAGCAGATATCCAGGAGATTAAAAGTTCCATTGAAAGTATACATAGCAGAATGAGCTAATGTGAGGACAGAATCTCAGATACAGAAGACAGGTTAGCAATCATGAAAAGAAAGATTTCTTAAAAATAGCAAGGGACCATGAAAAATCAATCCAATAGCTGCTAGATTATACAAAGAAGAATAATATAAGATTGACTGTAGTCAATGAAAAAGCAGGATATAGTGCAAAAGACATGAAAAACCTATTCACAGAAGTAATGGCAGAAAACTTCCCAAGAAGGAACAAAGAATTTGACATACAGATAAGTGAGGTATATAGAACTCCATTTAGCCATGATAAAAAAAAAAAATCTACAAGGCATATGATAGTCAAGATTCCAGAAATTCAACACAAGAACAGAATAATAAAAGCTGTTAGAGAAAAGAAACAAATCACCTACAAAGGAAAGCCCATCAGAATCACAGCAGACTTCTCAACACAAACCCTCAAGACAAGGAAAGCTTGGAGTCAAGTAGTTCAAGCCCTAAAAGAAAATGACCTCCAACCCAGATTGATGTACCCTGCAAAACTATGACAAAGAACACCTGAAGAAATTCATGAATACCAAACCACCACTCCAAAACATTCTGAAGGACATTCCAGAAAGAGATAACAAAGACTACAACTCCATGAACCACAGTATAATGAATCCACCAGGCAGGGCAAACAATTAGAGGGGAAAGAAAGGGAACCAACAACAGGAAAATTATATGACAAGGATGAGTCAATACGTATCAGTTATAACCATTAATGTAAATGGTCTCAATTCACCAATCAAAAGAAACAGACTGCCAGAATGGATCAAGAAGCAAGATCCAACAATATGCTGCCTACAAAAACACATTTAATTCAAAAAGAAATTCAAAGACTGAAAGTCAAAGGATGGAAAACAATACTCCATGCAACAGGAATCTGGAAAAAAGCAGGGGTAGCTACTATATTTGCAGACAAAGTGGATTTCAAACCAAGACTGATTAAGAGAGACAAAGAAGGCCACTACATCCTTGTAAAGAGAACAATCCAAGAGGAAGAGATAACAATCATAAATATATGTGCACCAAATACCGCACTCCCAACTATATAAAACAAATATTAATGGACATGAAAAATCAAATAAGCACTAGCACAGTTGTAATAGGGGACCTCAATACTCTAGTGTCACAAATAGATCAACTAGACAAAAAATCAACAATGAAATATCAGAAATGAACCAAAAATTTGAACAAAAGCACTTCGTAGATGTCTACGGAGTGTTCTACCTCAGAACATCAGAATACACATTCTTCTTGGCTGCACATGGGATGTTTTCCAAAATAGACCACATACTAACTCATAGAACATGGTTAAGTAAAGGCAAAGAAATTGAAATTACCCCATGCATATTATCAGACAATAGTGCAAAGAAATTGTAAATCAATGGCAAAAGAAACCACAAGAACTTCATAAATACATGAAATTAAATAACACCCTCCTGAACCACCAATGGGTCACAGATGAAATTAAAGAAGAAGTTAGACAGTTTCTACAATTGAATGATAATGCCAGTACAACATACCAGAACTCATGGGACACAATGAAAGCAGTCCTATGAGGGAAATTTATAGCGGTGAATACCCATATTAGAAAATGAGTGAGTTCAAATAACCTAATGTTGAACCCCAAGCTTCTAGAACAAGAACAAGTCAATCCCAAAGCTCATACGAGGGAGGAAATTATGAAGATCAGAGCAGAAATCAATGCAACGGAGCCTAAGAAAACAATATAAAGAATCAATGAATCAAAGAGTTGGTTCTTTCAAAGATTAAATAAAATCAACAAACCCTTAGCCATCCTTATAAAAAAAGGGAAAGAAAAGACTCAAATCTGTGCAATTAGGAATGAAAGGCAGGGGGAACACAACAGATCCTGCCAGAAATCCAGAAGATCAATACCTGTATTCTAATAAGATGAAAAACACAGAAGAAATGCACAGATCCCTAGATAACTATGAATTACCAAAGCTGAATCAAGAAGGTATAAAAATTTTAAATAAACCAATATCAGTCAATGAAATTGAAGATGTAATAAAAAACCTGCCAACAAAGCAAAGCCCAGGCCTTCACATTCACTGATGAGTTCTACAAGAAATTTAGTGAAGACCTAATGCCTCTACTTCTCAAATTCTTTAATGAAATTGAAAGGGAAGCAAAACTCCCAAATTCATTCCTGTAAGCAAGCATTGCCATGATGCCAAAACCAGAGAAGGATCCAACCAAAAAAGAGAACTACAGGCCAATGTCCCTAAATAACATTGATGCAAAAATCAATAAGATACTGTCAAACAGAATGTAGCAAATCATCAAGAAGTTTATACACCACGACCAAGTAGGATTCATTCTAGAGATGCAGGGATGGTTCAACATAAGCAAATCAATAAATGTAATACACCATATTAACAGAGCCAAGGACAAAAATTGTATGATCATCTCAACAGATGCAGAAAAAGCATTTGACAAAGTCCAACACCCATTCATGATAAAAACACTACAGAAAATTGGATTATATGGTCTTTATCTCAATCTGATAAAAACCATCTATGACAAACCAACAGCCACACTCACACTAAATGGACAAAAACTGAAAGCTTTCACTCTAAAATCAGGAACAAGACAAGGAATCCACTATCCACTCTTACTCAATATAGTTCTGGAAACATTAACCAGAGCAATTAGATAAGAGAAGGAAATAAGAGAAAGAAATAAAAGGAATAAAGATAGGAAAGGAAGAAGCCAAATTATCATTATTTGTGGATGACATGATACTCTACATAGAAGACCCCCCAAACTCCACCAAAAGACTTTTAGACTTAATAACAAAATTCGGTAGCATAGCTGGATACAAAATCAACACTCAAAAATCAGTAGCCTTCCTGTACACAAATAACAAACTCACTGAGAGAGAAATTAGGGAAACAACACCTTTCACAATAGCATCCAAAAAAAGTGAAATACCTAGGAATCAATCTAACAAAGGAAGTAAAAGACTTTTACATTGAAAACTACAGTACTCTGAAAAAGGAGATTGATGAAGATATCAGAAAATGGAAAGATATCCCTTGCTCATGGGTAGGAAGACCAATAGAGTGAAAAATGGTCATACTCCCAAAACTGTTATACAGATTTAATGCAACCCCAATTCTATCTCACAGAATTAGAGAAAACAATCCTAAAATTCATTTGTAACTAGAAGAGAGCTAGAGTAGCAAAGGCAATTCTGGGAAACCAAGGCAAGGCAGGGGGTATCTCAATCCTTGACTTGAAATTGTGCTACAAACTTACTGTGATAAAAATAGCATGGTACTGGAAAAAAAACACACACACACACACAAAAAAAAAAAAAACTAGACCTGAGGATCAATGGAACAGACTAGAAGATGCAGAAACATCTCCAGACATACTCAGCTACCTCATCTTTGACAAAGGTGCTAAACACCTTCACTGGAAGAAAGATAGCATCTTTAATAAATGGTGCTGGGATTTCCACATGCCCAAGATTAAAACTAGATCCATATCTTTCACCATGCACTAAGCTAAAATCAAAATGGATCAAAGATCTAAAAATTCAAACAGAAACACTAAATCTGCTGCAAGATAGAATAGGTAGAACTCTTGAAGACACTGGTGTAGGCAAAGACTTTATGAACAAAACCCCCATCACACAGGAACTATCACAAAGAATCAGCAACTGGGATCTCATCTTATTGAAAAGCTTTTGCACAGCAAGAGAAACCACCAGCAGACTGAAGAGACAACGTACAGTATAGGAAAATTTTTTTGCCAGCTGTTCCTCAAACAAAGGATGACATTCTAGAATATATAAAGCACTCAAGAAATCAGACCCCCCCCAATTTAACGGCCCAATCCAAAAACGGGCATCTGAAATGAATAGGCACTTCTCAGAGGAAGAAGTAGAAATGGCAAATAAATATATGCAAAAATGTTCATCATTATTGGTCATTCAAGAAATGCAAATTAAAACAACACTGAGATTCCATCTCACCCCAGAAAGAATGGCTAGCTATTACCAAGAAATCAACCACCAACAAATGCTAGAGGGGCTGTGGGGAAAAAGGAACCCTTCTCCATTGTTGGTGTCAATGTAGACTGGTGCAGCCATTGTGGAAATCCAGTGTTTAGATTCCTCAAGAAACTTAATCTATAAGTTCCATTCAATCTAGCTAGTCACCTTCTTGTTATCTTCCTGAAAGAATTAAAAGCAGGGCCGGTGAGACGGCTCAGCGGCTTAAGTGCCTGCCTTGCAAGCGCGAAGGCCCGAGTTCGACTCCCGGAACCCACATACGAAAAAGGGGCCGGTGATATCGCTCAGCGGCACGGGTGCCTGTTGGCGCGTGAGGTCCTGAGGTCGTCCCCCCGGTACCCACAAAAAAAAAAAAAAAAAAAAAAAAAAAAGAATTAAAAGCATCAAGATATATGCACACCCATGTTTATAGTGGCACTGTTTGTATTAGCTAGATCTTGGAAACAGCCCAAAAACCCATCAACTGATAAATGGATAAAGAATATGTGTGTTTTTTTTTAATACAATGGAGTACTACTCTGTCATAAAGAAGGATAAACTTGAGACATTTCTAGCTAAATGTATGCACCTTGAGACCATATTCGTAAGTGAAATAAGTCGGACAGACATATGTAAATATTGCATGGTTTTTCTGGTATGAGAAACCTAAAGTGTAAATAAGGAGTAAAATGTATAGTAGATATTGGGAAATGGGTAGAAAATGTTGAATGGGAAGGAGAATAAGGGAGGGGGGAGAAGGAAAGAAGGGACAAGAAAAAAATAGAAGGAAAAAATGTAAACAAAGCTTTTGTAAATCAGGAGGGGAAGAGGGGCTGAAGGGAGGGGAGGGGAATGGGAAAAAAAGAAGCAGCAAAATATACCATGTACAGGTACCAGGTCCCTATGATGAATGTTATCATTATGTATATCTAAAATGCACCAATATAATAAAGATGGAGTTTTTCAAAAAGTAAAAGAAATGTGAATGCCTTAAAGAGAAAAAGTAATTCTGTTTTTACTTAGAAAAATTTAAGTTTTTCAAATTGAAAATCATAGAAAATCATAGATTTTCACATCATTGACATACTTGGAATTACTTTTAGAATTTGCTTCACATACAGAGAGTGTACATGTGGCACTGTCACCCACAAAACAATTCTGTTAAAATGCAAAATGTGACGGCATCTTTCAGGAGTTACAGTTTTAGTTGACGGAGATCTCTGAGATCTCGCTTGTTTACCTCCTTTTCCCTCCAAAAATTTTAGAAGAAATATGAAAGTAAAATATATTATCTTTTATTCCACCAGTGAGAAACATGGAAATATATAACATCTTACCATAAGTTTTAAGGACTTTCTGGAAGTGATATGTTACACAGTATCAGACTCACTCAAAACATGATTCAGAAATGACAAATTAACAGAAAAAATGTACCATAACAAATGCTTACTATAAAATATAGGGGAACAGTAGTAACATCAAAGTAATTTGATGCAACAAAAATCACTGAATGGAAAAAAACTTTTTTTTTAAAAAAGAGAAAAAACAATAAAAACAATGATACAAAATTTCTAAACAAGGTAGGAGAGTAACAATGGTTAATACATTGCATATCCTTATCTTCAAAGTAGTTGCTCATATTACAAGATATAGGCATGAAAAACTGATCAAACAATATAGGCACAAACCTTTCAATGAACTAATAGAAATTAGTAGTATAACTATCTTAACTCACGTGTGTGTGTGTGTGTATTTATTTATTTTTCCTTTTCCCTTCCTTCTTTTCTCCTTTCCCCCATCCCAGTTTCTCTTTCCTTTTGAACAGTTTCTTCCCATCTCACAATATCTATTGTACATTTTGGATCTTATTTACTCTTTCAGCTTTTTACACTAGGGAGACAATATGATGTTTACACATGGGAATCTCATTTATTTCTTTTATGAATATGGTCTCAAGTTGCATCCATTTATGTATAAATGTCTCAAATTTATCCTTCTTTATAGCTGAGTCTACTCCATTGTATAAAAAGATCACATCTTTTTTGTCCATTCCTTGGTTGATGGGCATTTGGGTTGTTTCCAAGATCTAGCTAATACAAATTGTCCTGCTATAAACATGGGTGCACATACATTGCTGTGGTAGGTTGTTTTTAACTCTTCTGGGAAAATACCCAGAAGGGGAATAGCTGGGTCGAATGGGACTTCTAATCCTAGTTTTATGAGGAATCTCCACACTGATTTCCACAGTGGTTGTACCAGTCTACTCTCCCACCAATGGTGGAGAAGGGTTCCTTTTTCCCCGCAGCTCCTCCAGCATTTGTTACTGGTTGATTTCTTGATAATAGCCATTCTTTCTGGGGTGAGATGGAATCTCAGTTTTGTTTTAATTTGCATCTCTCGAATGACCAGTGATGTTGAACATTTTTTCATATATTTATTTGCTATTTGTATTTCTTCATCTGAGAAGTATGTACTTATCTCAGATGCCTGTTTTTGCATTGGGTCTTTGAATTTGGGGGTCTGATTTTTTTGAATTTTTTTTTTTTTTTTTGGTGGGTACCAGGGGTCGACCTCAGGACCTCACGCGCCAGCAGGCGCCCGTGTCTCTGAGCGATATCACCGGCCCCTTTTTCGTATGCGGGTTCCGGGAGTCGAACTTGGGCCCTCGTGCTTGCCAGGCAGGCGCTTACGCCTCTGAGCCATCTCACCAGCCCTTGAATTCTTTATATGTTCTAGATAGAAATCCTTTGTCTGAGGGACAGTTGTCTAATATTTTTTCCCACTCTGTGGGTTGTCTTTTCACTTTGTTGGTGATTTCTTTTGACAAAAGCAAAAAAAGCTTTTCTTAAAAAAATTATAAGATGAAGTTGGTGTAGCTTGTCAGGAAATGATAAAAGTTATAAACTATTTTGCACTACAGGCAAATTAAAGCTTTCAAAAATACATGAAGAACTGACAAAAATCAGAATAGAAGACTTCGTGTACCTCTCTCATGAAATAACAGTTTAAACATAATTATCAATTGGCTCATGGGAGATTTGCATAAAATTTAGTTAATAACTTTGATGATAAACCGATACAGAGGTCTGCATTCCCCAAATGGAAAATTCACATTCTTTTCAAATTTTGTAACAGGCTGGGGCAGGGGCAGGGGGTTGAGGATAGGTTTCGGACACTGTATGAGGCTCCTGAAGTAGGAACCTATTTTTGGTGATTTATTTCCCAGTATTTTTTTTTTTTTTTTTTCAAAAGACATAGAAGGATCTAAGGTGGAAACTCTTTCCCTCTCTGATTCCTGTCATTGTCCTCTTTGGAAAGTGCTTCACATTCACAGAGGGTTGAATACATCAAAGGGAACATTTTAGGCTGTGGTTTTTTATTTTTTTTATGTGGGTTCCAGGAGTCCACCTCAGGACCTCGCGCTTGCCGGGCAGGCGCTTATGCCGCTGAGCCATCTCACTGGCCCTAGGCTGTGATTTAATTAACATTTAATTTATTAAAATTAAAAATCTAAAAAATCTTATTTATAAATATAGGGATTTTATATAAAACAATAATTTTTCATCTTCATTTCAAGTTCCATTAACTCATGAGTTTAACAGATTCAGTCCTTAAATACTACCACCGGTTGCACATTGATCGAATCGTAGAACCTCAAACTGCGATCACAGCCCAGTGTATAGGGTTACCTCAAACGTCCTCTCAAACCTGAAACAGAATTTCCCCAAGCACTTACATTTCTTGTAATGCTTATAAACATTTAGGTGAAAATTTCTCTTCAGCATTTCAAAAACGATCATACACAGCTGAACACTCTGGGGAGAGCTCAGGTTTACAACTTGTTATGAGGCCAGATGCGCGTGCACGCGCGCGCGCGCGCACACACACACACACACACACACACACACACACACACACACCACTCAAGTATTGACGGTAGGTTTGAGTAATTTTTGACTGTTTCTGTACTGTTTTTAAATTTCCCTGAAGCTCCAAATTTAGACATTCAGCTCGGGGGTAATTTTTCCATTAATTTGTCATTTGAAAACTTGGAACTCTTACTAGGTAGTTTCTAACATGAGTCATTATTAAGGTGCCCCTGGATAAGCATAGATGTTCAGGTTCACCGAGCAGATAAGATAAGTTTGGAGATGTTCAAGTCTATCCAGTCATTCAATGGGAAGTAATAACTTTTCCAGTTCTGTAAATATTACAATATTATTCACTTTAATGTTAAGAAGGCAAATAATGTTCTCCAGTGTCATTGGGAAGAAGTGATATCCCAGCATCGAAAACTGAGAAAATACTCCCTCTTCCCAAAATGTGGAAAATATTCATGTGGATTGCAATTATCACAGTGGTGTTAAAAGTATTAAATTAATGAAGATCGCTTCTCTATTTGTTCAGTGAACTCATTGAATTTGCCACTTACTAACATTTCTGTGTGTTTTGTCTTGTTTTTAAGAAAATAGATGTTACCAATAAAGCGGTTGCAGAAATTCTTTCAAAAGCCACTGAATACCTTCAGCCGAATCCAGGTAATGTGAGAAAATGTCTTGAAATATTCTGTCGCTTATTCGCTATCACAGACTCTAATAACTGCAGTATACTTGGCATTTGGTTGACAGGATCTAGAAGCAAGCTCCCTGCCATGTTCAAATGATGAGATTCAGTTTTTAAAAGCTGGGTCTCCAGGAACCCTGGGCAGGGAGGCGAATCCTCACTGGAGAGCAGCAGCAGCAAATCCGCTGCCCGCGCTGGGATGGCCTCTCGGCCTGAGCTTGGGCTGCAGCCAGCGCTCAGCAAAGACGCCTTCTGTGAGGATAGAAACCTGCCACATGTTTTGTGAATGTTTTCTTAGTTATTTCCTCTTTAAAACATTTTTTAAAAAATATCTCCCATCCTGTTCTAAAGGGTTCTGTTCTTCCACCCTGTGTATTAATTTGAAAGGGTTTTCATGTTACCACTCACATGGTAAAGAAGAAAAGTGTGATGAATTTGAAAAACAACACGAGAGGGTGCCCAGTTACATCAGCTTCTCCACAGCAAGTCTTTAATTCCTGGGTCCTCCCCCAGCGCGCCCCATGTTTGCTTAGGTTGTCAATTATATGAACCAGTAGGGGGCGCCCGAGCCTTGAGCTCCGTGAATTTCTGATGCTGCCTTTAATTTTTACTACGAATTTAACTATTGCATATAGTTACTGTAATTCCTTTGGTTGTTGGAATCAGCACAGACCTAACCATCTTAAAATCGAGAAAGTGAAAACTGAAGAAATTTAAGTTTTATCAAATATATCCCAGGAGGATGGCAAGTGTAAAATTTGCTTTAAAATTATCTCAATGATTATGTCTTCTCTCCCTGGCCTCATCAGTGATTGAAATGATGAGCTCCTTTTCCTGTGTGGCAGCCCACAAATATGTAATAAGGGCCTCCCCTAAGCTAGAGGCTTTCTGGGGTGCAGGAACATACTGTCAAGCAGAGACACCACTGCCAAAAGAGCTGCCCGTAGAATGGGGTGGAATGGGGTAGAATGGGTGGAGGGCCCTGGCCAGCAGTGGAAGTGTCCCCTGAGCAGAGGTCTCTGGTTCCTCTTGCAGAAGAGGAGGGGAGTCCTGACGGGTCTCACAGCACACCCACTCTGTCAGTGGGAAACCACCTGTGGGGGGGGCACACGTGTGTTACTGTGTGTGTGGTAGGAAATGAAGACTTTGGGCCTGGGCACCTGCAGGATCACTGTTTTGAGGCTGAGGTTGGCAAGGCTTGAAAGGCTGGCACTGACTGCCTAAGCCTTGCCACACAAAGTTTGGGCCAGCATCCCCTGGGAAGTTTCTGGAAACACAGGATCTTGGGCTCACCCCAGACCAACTGAATCAGACTCTACCTTCTAATAAGATTCCTGGCTTATTTTCACACGTGTTAAAGTTTGATAAATACTAGCCTAAAATGCATTAAAAATAAGTATCTGATACCACAAGCTGATATGTGACTCAGTCTCTAGCCTACAGTATGAGAATGGAATCTCAAAACCTGTAGCTTGGGGTTCGCTTCATAGTCACTTTCCCCCTAGATGCCTCTCCTTGTGTCCTGTAGTAATTTCTTTTCAGATCAAACCAGCCTATTCCTTGTCCACCGATGGTATCACAGTCGTCTCTTCTACACTTTACTGACGCTGCTTCCTGCACGTTGCAGGAGCATCATTCAGTCTTTCCCAAGCATGTTGACATCTTTTCCTGTCCCTGAACCACCCTGGACTTTATTTCTACAATTATATATTCTGCCTCCCTACGTAACTAGACTGTGAGCTCTTTGAGGGCAGATCTGGAAATCACAGGCTCCTCTGGACTCCTGGGAGTGCACAGTGTGTCGTACAGGCCAGAAATTAGTAGATGTGCATTACCTGAGTTAGAGGAGAGAAAAGAAGAGGCCAGGGTCTGTCTCCTCCTGCCTCTGACTCCTTCGTGACCTTGGATATCACTCACCTGAATCAACCCTGGGGAGCAGGGTGAGAGTATTAATGACCAGTTGGCAGCTTGAAGCATCCACCTCCCAATTCTATTCTTGGTTTACACTGGGTCCCTGCAAAAATGGTCAGCACAGGCGTCCATGTCTGACATTAGGGAGTTGGTAATTCAAGCATTCCCAGGCGGCTCCCTGTGGGTGTCTTACTATAGCCCTGCCTGCTATTATTGAGAGACAACATGGGCTCTAGTTTCTGTGTTCCACATGGCCATGTGACAGCAAGCTTGGCATCCACATTGGTAAAGAATCCTGCAAGTCCTGAGGAAGTGGAACAGGTCGCCCAGGCTCCCTGCACCCTTGGGTCTCTGGTGTTTGTATAAGGTGACCTCCATTTGGGCAGCTGTGTTGGTTAAATGCTTTGTTCCTGTCACTCCACCTGGTAACTTTAAGGAATTACAAATGACAATGTTTTTAAGCATACAGAGCTAAGCTAGGAATGCTGAACACTGTATCGAAGATCCGAGGGCAGGTGAAGACCACGGGCTACCCGCAGACGGAGGGGCTGCTGGGAGACTGCATGCTGAAGTACGGCAAGGAGCTCGGGGAGGACTCCACCTTTGGTGAGCACTGGGCTGCCCAGGAGGAGGGCGCGGGTTGTGCACAGTAACTTCCGCTTGACGTTAGAGTTTTTCTCCTAGTACCAAGTAATGCGTGATCATTGCAGGAGGGTTAGAAAACAGGCAAGTGAAATAAAAGAAATATTACCACCACCCATAATCCCAGCCCCCTGACAGGCCTCATTAAACTCCTTGCTGCGTATTCTCTGTATCTTTTGTTTATTCTTATATGTATCCACATACACCTTTAAAAATCTGAATGGGGTTATAGTATATGTACGCTTTTGTAACCTGGTTTTTCTCACTGATCATATCATCAACCATGCCATAAAATAGCCAATCTTCTATAATATTGCTTTCAAAGCTTGCATAATATTGCATGTACATAGTTTGTTCAGCCATCTCAATTTATCATGTTATATGTTTTTCTTCATGCAAATTTTTTGCACAGCATTTATAATAACCATTTTCATAAGTAAATTTTTGGAAATATCCAAAGTTTTGTTCTTTGCTATTATTAGTTGAAATTCCTAGTAGTAAAATTACTAGCTCAAAAGTATACCTAGTTTTCAGTCTTTTTTTTCAGTGTTGGGGACTGAACCCAGGACCTTCGCACTGAGCTACATCCCCAGCCCCTTGCCCCTTTTATTTTTGAGACAGTGTCTCACTAAGTCACTAAGTTGCCCAGACTGGGCAAGAACTTGTGATCATCCTGCTTCCGCCTCTCAGAATGCTGGGATTACAGGCGTGTGTCACGAGGGCTGGCTTTTTTAGATCCTTTGAAACATAGCCCCTTTGGCTTTTCAGAAGCACTATATTGCATTTTGACATTCCTGCTAGGAGTGTATCAGAGCCTGTTTCCCAACACAGTTACTAACGTGGGAATCATCCTTTTCATTTAAGTAACCGATAATATGAAATATAGCATATTGTTTTCATTCGTTTCATTTCACTTTCAGATTATGTCAATAGGTAGAATTTTGCTTGTGTTTGTCATCCATCGCTTTCTGGAACTGTGTGTGTTTTTGTCCTTTCCCTGTTTCTCTTGTGGATCTCTGAGCGGAAGAGCAGGACCCTGGCTCTTTGTCTGCCTCCTCTGCTGAGACCTTCCCCAGGTGGCGCCACCTTCTGACCTCCCTTTATAAAGAAAGAGTCTCGTTTTTTATTTAGTGGCGCTCGTTAGTCTTCCTTTATGCTTTCTGATTTGGCATCACGTGTAGAAAATCTTTTCCATTCCCACCCCCCTGGGAAATGTGTAAACATTTATTTCTACTTTCTTTTGATACGAATGTTAACTTTTCTTATGTTTAAATTTCCCAGCTCCTGAGTTTATTGGCAACACTATGCAGCAGAGTTCTAACTTTGTTTTCTAATAAACGAAATCCCAAGTGGTCCCAGCACTTTCCTGAAGCCCAACTTCCCCTGCAGTTTCGAGATGATTCTTTAATTATAGACTAAATTTTTATTTTTTAAAGTTTATTTCCACCCTTTCTCTTGTTTCTCCATCTATATCCTGTTTTGATCCAGTGTCATGTTGTTTTAAGTATTGTAGTTTTAAAGTGTTTTAAAAATAAATTTTACTAAAATTTCCCCTACTTACTTAAGTGCAAAAATTACGCAGACATATTTAACATTTTTATTTTTCCAGATGACACTTAAGTCATTTTAATCCCCCTCCCTTTTTAAAAAAACAGAAACTCATTTTATTTTGATTGATGTTTATTTAAATTAATAAACTAAATTGAGAGTGAATTAAATTTAGTATATTCAGTCTTCCAGGAGAACTTGGTATTGCTGCTATTCGTATAGTGCTAATGAGGCAGGATATGGAAATGGAGAAATCGATCATTTGGCCATAGTAGTTATTCTAGGAAGTTGGGGGAATATCTTTTGAAAACTTACAAAAAATCTTCAGTGTTAAAACATTAATTAATTAGTGACAGTGGGTAACAATATCCTCCAGTGCAGTATAATGCGGAGTTTGTTTTATTCCTACTTTTCTTACCTGAAAGTACTTCACAGAGGGAACAGGTGACCATCAGGCAGGGCCCGGGAGCCAAGGGGACATCCCTGCCATGCACCTGGCCAGGTGGTAGACGAGACAGCCAGACAGTTGGGTAGCTTCCAGGTGCCCATCTTCTTAAGGAACATGGGTTCGGGGAAGCTGATGTCAGAGGCGCTGGGGACTAATGGCTGTTTCCTGTCCCCAGTGAGGCTGTGCCCTGAGATGCTTCCCCATTTTCCACGCAAATAAATGGTCCGTGCCCTGGACTGGCCATGAAAGGTTAGGCTTGGGCTGGGCTTTCAAGCCTAGGAATTGAGAGGCCATTGTTTTACCAAACCAATTTGGAAAACCCCAAATAGAAGAAAAGCAGTTCAGTCTAATACAGCATCTCCTGGGACATCTTCTAGAGGGCTCACAGCCCTCACTGTGTCCAGCAGCCTTGGTTTGCAGAAATCTTGCCCATTACTGCAGATTAGCTGGACAACACACCAGGGTGTAACGCAGCCCAACCTGCCTGTCACTGCCCAAGCCCAGGAGGGCTGGCCCAGCCTCTGTGCAGGAACCTGCTGAGAGCCCCCGTGGGTGACAGCGCGGGTGGGCCTGGTCTCAGAGACCTCACCAGGAGCCATAGAGCCATCCTCAGGGGTGCAGAGCAGCCCCCAGAAGACCCCACAGCCAGAAGCTGAGATGAGGTTTTGTTTATTCCTATTGTGATAGCTTTGCGTTAACACTTAGTCTCTGGTGAATGAATCCTTTCATTGTTTACAAAGAGAGATTTTACTCCCCAGCTTCTAAGGAGTCCTTGGTGCCAGTTTGCAGGAGCCCTGGGCTTTAAAAAAGGAGCTTGACCTCCACCTAGTGGCCAGAGTCTGATGTGTGTTTCTTTTCAGGTGGAGGTAAAGTGCAGAAGGTAGAGGGGAAAATGTAGAAAAAGAGAGATATTTTTTTCTTGTTTTTTCCTACTATTTTTGAGTGGAGACCTAAAGATGCTGAGGTGAGGGGCTTGTTACACCATCAGGCACAAAGTCTTGGGAATTGTTTAAAAAAATACCACAGTTAACTCGGAGCATTCTCCCTTTTTTTTTTGCATTTTCTGTTGAAGGCAATGCATTGATTGAGGTTGGCGAATCCATGAAACTGATGGCCGAGGTGAAAGACTCTCTTGATATTAATGTAAAGCAAACTTTTATTGATCCACTTCAGTTGCTCCAAGATAAAGATTTAAGAGAGATTGGGGTAAGTCTTCCAGGCTACAAACAAGCCTGTTCCTATTTAAAAGGGTGTTTATGTTTAAAATCCTTAGCAGGTTTCTGCAGGGACTCAGAGAAAGCACCATCTGACTGTGGGTGATAACAGCACTCAGTTCTGTCTTCCTGGGCTGATGGGGAAAGAGTACCCGGATCAGTGAGCCCTGTCTGCTGTGGAGATGGGGTGGGAACGTACGCAACGCTCCCCCAGCTTTAAAACTGCATCTCACTGGAGCCGGCTGGGAGCCTGGCTAACAATCCATATTTTTGCAGCCATTTCTCACATAACAAATGATTCCATAATTCTGCAGTACAATTTTGATTACCAAAATCATATATGTTTGTTGCATTTTTTGACACATTGCAGCGGTGGTTTTTATGTTCCCTTACTTCTCAGGGAAATCAGTGTCTAGGAGTTGAAGGTTTTTATCTGGGATGCTGTTAAGAATGGCTCTCTGGAACATACGTGGGAACTTCTGGGTCCCTGCAGGGAATTGCATGCTCCCCGCTTGGTGGCATTTTTGTAGATGTGAAAAGCAGCCCTGGGACATCCACCCCCTCTCTCTGGGGATCCAGGCGGCCTCTTTTGGGGCTGCCCAGAAGATCGTCCTCCTGGTGCCTTCAGGCCTGACCTGACTGCAGCTCAGGGCAACCCCGAAGTCACTGAACTGAGCGGATGTCCTATTTTTCTCTCTTTAGTTTTAGCAATTCTCAGAGTGTAGGCTTTGCATCACTCACTAGAAATGCATATGCTTCTGCCTCAGCCCAGACTCTGGAATGAAGCCAGCAGTCTGTGCTTTATAAACGTGACTCGGATGCTCACCCCTCTCCCAGCCCATTCTTTCCACAGATATTGCCTGGGAGATGTGAACCCCAGGGGTCCAGCCTGTGTGACAGGGACAGTGAGGATGGGAGTCATGCAGGGCCTGTGGCAGCTCTGCAGGCAGGGCTGGAGGGAGCTGATGGGTGCCAGCTCATTGGTTCTTCACTGGTTCATTCATTCATTCACCCAGCAGCTGTGACTCAGGGGCCCGCTGTACCCTGCCACCAGGGTGGGTATGGCCAATGTTGCTATATAAGCACTGGTGTGTGCCCTTGTGGGGCGGAGAGACAGCCAACAGCTACAGAACGCAGTGACAGGTGTTGTTGGAGAGGCAGACCCAGGAACACCAAGCCTGGCTGCCTCCCTCAGCCTGGCTGGGTCTGCGAAGGCCTTGGAAGAGGAGCAGCTGGCTGGGCTGACTTGGGTGGGCAGTTCACCCAGCACGCGTTGGCCAGAGGGCAGAGTTGGAGAGCAGTCCTGTGTGTGCGAGGTGTGGCCAGGACCCAGGGTTCTGGAGGCAGGTATCAATGGAGGAGGGTGGGCTGGGAGTCCATGAGAACTCTGGGTGCCTGTTTCAGATTTACAGTCCACACTGAAAGCAAAGGATGTGATGGGGACCAGGGGGATTGGACGAAAAATGAAAGCTGAGTGGAGTGCAGTGGCAGGCGCCTGTTATCGCAGCACTCTGCGAGGCTGAGGCGGGAAGATTATAAATTTGAGACCAGCTTGGGCAACTTAGGAACTAACAAGATGGTTTCAAAAACAAGCAAGCAAACAAAAACAACTAAAGGGGTGGAGAATGTAGCTGAGGGTGAAGGCCCTGGGTTCCATCCCCAGTACTGCAAAAAAGAAAGCTGCCTTCCAGGAACTCCTGAAACACCCCATTCCCCACCCAGGCACCTCAGCCCTTCTTCCCCTTTCTCTGCTGGCTCCTCTTGTACAGCAGTGCCCACCCCCACCTTGCTGTCCTCCACACACGGCCAGAGCTGTCACAAGAGACCTAAGTCCTGGGGCTGACTTGGAGTGATGGTCCAATAGGACCCCCACACCTCAGTCCTCATTCCTCTGTGCCTTGCCATCCCCCTGAGCTATCTGCAGCTCCCGGGGGTCCATGTTGGCTCTGTCCTCTCTCTGGATTCCCCTGGGGCTCAGCGAGCTATCCTTCTGTACCGAATCTCCGGCGTCCTGCTTGTCTTTCTCTCTGGCTGGGCAGTGACTTCCTCAGGGTGGGGACCATGCTGGCTTTGCTGTTGGAGCCACATAGCTGCCACATTCTGTGCTCCACATTATGACTGACCAGAGAAACCTGGAGAGGAGATGGCATCCGGGTGGCAGAGATGCCGTGGCACCTTCCCCAGGTGCAGAGCTCCAGTACCGGACCCCTCCACCACCCAAAGGCAGCACATTTCCATTCGTCTTGAGCTGCCAACCTTGCGGGAGGCTGTCTGCGAAGTTCATGGGCTGACAGCTGACGGGGTCTTTTCCTGGCCCTAGTCCCACAGGGAGTTGAGCACAGATGTGGGTCCTACATCGTATGTGTAAGCAGTGTGTAAAAGACATTCTGTCTTAAGTCTTGCAGTTCACTCTGCAGCAAGATAATTTCCTAAGTGGCTTCTTTTTACTCAGCTGCTGTTCGAAGTAGAAACTGAACAAATCAAACTTAAACACACAGACGACCCAGAGCCTCAGATTCAGGAGGCCTGAATCCCATCCCACCTGCTCTGTGTATCGCAGAAGTCACGGGCTGAGCCCGCTCGCGGAGCACACCACCAACTGGCGGCAGTGGACTTCGGGGTTTGCCCAGAGTGACAAATCTCCTGACCTCCTCCATCCTGTCAGCCATCTCACCGCATTGTCATAGAAGCCAGAGCCATGCTTCCCACAAGAATGAACAGCACAGGTTGTCCATGTGTCACGGGCACTCAGTTTTCACATGCATTTTAGATATCAAATGTCTGCTTTCTAAGGCTTATAGTCATAACCTTGAGTAGCCCCTGTCTTTCCCTGTACAGTTATCTGCTGTGCACTGTTTCTGACATGGGATCCCTCTACTTGAATTCAAACCATGATGAGGAACTCACTGCCACACCAGGCAACCCTTTCCCTGAATGGACAGCTGTTACCATTATTTCTTGTTAAAGGGATTATAATGTCACTTAGAAATCTCTCCATGGCAGAGGTTTCCTGTGTCTTTCTCTCCTCTGTGTTCAATGATAGCATTTTATCTTACATACAACTTATTCTGTAATTGTTTGGGATCTTTAAGGAAGATTCATAAATACCCTAGACCACGTGCACTAGAAATGTGTGTTTTTAGTCTCTTGGTGAAGAACTGACAGTAGTGCCAAAAAGTGTCCCTGTTTTTTGTGTGATTAATGTGTTTAGAAGTTCTCTGGATGTCAACAGAGCTGAAGTGAGGGGAACTTATAAAGAAAGTTGGAGGATGGTATCTGAGCATCCTTTTTCTTTTTCTTTTTTGTTTTGTGGTCAATACTGGGGATTGGACCCAGGGCCTTTGCAATGAGCTACATCTCCAGGCATTCTTAGTTTTTATTTTGAGGCAGGGTCTCACTAAGTCAATGAGCTGCCCAAGTTGGGCTCCATCTTACAATCCACCTGCCTCAGCCTAATATGTTAATTTTTTTTTTTTTTTTTTTTTTTTTTGGTGGGTACCGGGGGTCGACCTCAGGACCTCGCGTGCCAGCAGGCGCCTGTGCCGCTGAGCGATATCACCGGCCCCTTTTTCGTATGTGGGTTCCGGGAGTCGAACTCGGGTCCTCGCGCCTGCCGGGCAGGCGCTTAAGCCGCTGAGCCATCTCACCGGCCAATATGTTAATTTTAAAACATCAATTTTGTCAGCTTAAGGAGAAAGAATAAGCATGAAAAAGTCCAACATCTGTCACAATCACGTCAGTGGCTGTTTGCACTATGGCCCTTACCCACCCACACTAGGGCGGCTGCGAGTTTTTTTTTAGGGTAGTGCTTCTCCAACTTTAATGGGCACAAAAATCTTTTTGAAATACTGAATTCAGTGGGTCTGGGTTGGGCCCCACCATTTACCTTCCTTTTTTTTTCAGTACTGGGGATTGAACCCAGGTCTTCATACTGAGCTACATTCCCAGCCTCCCAGCCCCTGTATTTTTATTTTTGAGACAGGATTGTGCTAACTTGTTTAGTTGTGCTGGACTTGAACTTGCAATCGCCCTGCCTCAGCCTCCCAGAGTTGCTGGGCTTACAGGCGTGTGCCACTATGCCTGGCTGTGAATCCCATGTCGTATGTCGCACACAGGCTCTGGTTCACTCTGCCAACTACCTTGCATTGATCTGTCTGCTCTGCAGTGCTCCCCGAGGGGGCTGAGATGCCTGCACAGCTACAAGGTGATCACTTCCTCCCTCAGGCATTTACACTGAGAAGACTGGGCTACTGTTCGCATAAAGAAGACCATTTTGTGTCCTGTTGTGAATGTGCCCTTCTCTGATGTCCTCCTTCCTCTTTTTTAGCACCACTTGAAAAAGCTGGAGGGCCGCCGCCTGGATTACGATTATAAAAAGAAGCGAGTAGGTAAGATTCCAGACGAAGAAGTCAGACAAGCAGTAGAAAAGTTTGAAGAGTCAAAGGAGTTGGCTGAAAGAAGCATGTTTAATTTTTTAGAAAACGATGTAAGTATTTACACCCAACAGGAGACTTTAATGTGAATGAATGTGATCGGCATGTTGAGAAGCTCTAAAGCTCTGGTTGTAATAGAAGTTTCCAGAATGTTCTGGAACCATTATCTCCTGCCTCAGAGGTGGCTTCAGACATCCAGCAAGCCCTGACTCAAGTCTTAATTCTTGGGAGGTCTTGTTTATCCCAGGATTGTTTCAGAGATGTTTCAAGTGGGCCCAGGTTGCTGGCTCGTCTCAAGATTGCAGGATAGTCCAGCTTCGTGTTGGAGGCTGCCCATGGCATTTGTGGTTTCACAGAGGATGGGAATCTCAGGGCCTGAGGCAAGTTGCATTTGGCTAAGATTTGGCATTGCTTGTGAGGCAGACGTTTGAGGGATAGGGTCTCTCTCGCACCAGTGTTCTGTGGCCTTTATTATCTGAGTGAATGAAATGTGGAGTATAGAAGTGACCTACATTTTCCACAGTGGTACTTGTGAACTTGGAGACTGTGAAGGTCTTGGGTCAGATTCCCCAGAAATACCAGTATTCTCTCAAACTATGATTCTAGACACCAGCTTTTATTTGCTTTGTCCACATGAAGTGAAATGAAGTGGAACTAAAAGGGATGGGTGCACCCTGATGGCAGGCCTCTCTTCTTTCTTTAGCGATGAGGACTCGCTTGGCGTTCTTCTGCCTGAGTGGAAGAGGCTTTAGCCACCAGCCCCATCTTCAGTCCCTGCGCTCAGCTCGGCCTCACTGACGCCAGGGGTAATCTCAGCCAGCATTTGCTTTGGGGCTGTTTATTAAACTTTCCCACCTGTGGGGACAAGTCAAGGGATGTATTTATCCTCAAACACATGTCATACTTAGAACAGTTTATTAAAAGGTACACCATGGTGTTTCCTCTTTTGAGTCAAGTCAAAACATACTGAGCGCCTTTTATTCCATGGTGATACACGAGAGAATTATGTCCACTAGAGACCATTCTGTGTCCTCCATTCTGTGTGGAGAAGCCAGTTTGAAATGTCTCATGTCCTTGAAACCACTGAGGACTGGTTAGTTCATTCTGTTATGTTTCTCCTTTAAATTTTTTTTTAATATTTTATGGGAAATGGGAGGAAGAGTAACAGGTTGCTGTCTCTCTTTGTTCTTCCTCAAATATATAAATTTCCTCCTGGAATTTTCCCCAGGTGATGGGTGTTTTTGTCTCAGATTGCCATATTTCATTTGCTTGAAGGATTTGGGAAATATTTTTGCAGTGGCTTCAGATGCCCCTTAAGGGCTGTAGCAGGTGTTGCTGCCCCCCAAGCCTATTAGCAGTGAATTGAAATACTGGTGTGGCTTCTTGGGGTAGCAGCAATGAAACTTGCAGGGGACTGCTGTGTCTTTTGCATGTCTGGGGGTCTGACAGGCTCTGGATGAGGACAGAACATCTCCAGTTCACCTACTTGCAGCTGGCATGCTGATGCCAGTAGCACCTGCTGCTTGGGGGTCAACCTGCGGCGGGGATTGGCTGGGGAGGACAAAGCACTAATAACCTGGGGCTGGGCCTGCACTGACCCACAGCCCTGTCTTCAGCCCGTCCCCCACAGCCAGGCCTCAGACTCAGCTCCCTCTGCACTCACAACCTCATGCCCAGTCCTCGCCGCGTATCCTCACAGCTGTGTCTGCCTCCTTCCCGGGAGAAGGCTGGCAATGGCTGGATTTCCTCTCAGGAAATGATGGCGGCACCCACTAAAGGTGACTGGGACCTGTCTGACTCCCAGGGTGAACACAGGGGATCCACAAGTCCAAGACTTGGCAGTGCTCCCACCCGGTAGGGCCCTGCTGGAGGCAGGTACATGCGGCACCCAGGAGGCCTCGGGAGGAGCGTGTGGCCGGCACTGGGGGCGCTGGTACTTCCTCCACATTTGGGCGGTGCCTATGTTATGGACTAGAGGTTTGGGGATGTCATTTGCAGTAGCATTTACCATTTCAGGTTCTAATTGAGCAATCAATGCCGAAGCCAGGGTGGAATCAAGGGGTGGAGCTTCCCTGCTGAGAGCGACCATTACTTGGAAAATGGAGACCTGGTCAACTGTGCTGGAGGATGCGGCATGGGCTGCAAGTCCTTGCACCCCCAGTGGGTGGGAGCAACCTCAGTGCAGAGCTGACCTGACTCACTCACCCAGACACAGCCTGCGATGCTGAAACCAGGTGCACAGGCCCCACAGGGCCCTGGGTGCTCAGAGCGTCACTGAGATGGGCTCACCATCCTCCTACTTAGGGACAGTCCCTAGTCTTATCTGCAGGAAGCATGAAGGGTGCTGGAAGAGAACTTGAGAGGGTGAAGGAAGAGGGTAGCAGAGTGGAGAGAAACTGGTGGAGAGGTGTGTTTGGTGGCACCTGCCCACGTCCAACTGGCACCAGAAACTCAAAGGCCAGAATCTCACTCCCCAGGGAGCAGCTGCGCCTCCTGCAGCACTCAGGTCCTGCAGTCCTGACTAAGATGCAATAGAAGCTTCACCCGGGAATGCCTGAAAACATTATTTACCACAGCTCGACATGGTTCAGGAAGAGCCCTGATAGTATCAACAGACTCGGTCTTTCTTAGATCTCCCAGTGAGGTTATATAACTCTTTCCAGGATTTCTTTGGCGAACAGGACATTGGTAAGGGTTTCCGTGGTGCAGTTGCTCCTCTGTCTTCACATCCACGTTCTCACAGCTGAGAAATGAGCAGGGAGCCGGCAAGGATCCCGTGCCAGTGCTCTGCCAAAGGACAGGCTCCCTGGATGCGCTTGAGGAAGGGCAGCAGGGGCCCAGGCCCACCATGAATGTGCAGTGAGTTCTCCTGGGCCTGGGTCTGGACCTTGGGAGCATCACAGGGAGAGTGAGATGCGGGACAGTAATCCAGATGCACACACAATCTCACGACCACTTCACAAAGAACACAGAGCCACAGCCAGGGCCCTCCTGCCTTCCCTGTGGCATACAGTTGCCCTGGCCATGATGGCCAAGTGGGGGCCCAGCCCCTGGCCTCACTTGTTAGGCTACTAACAAGAGAGATCACTTCACCTGTGGTGTGGAAAGAAGGGAGGGACGGTGCAGAGACTTGAAGTGTTTGGGCCAACATTCCTAAGCAGAATCTCCACCTGTTTTCAGGAGAATTGAGAATGGGAGAGTGGGGAAGAGTCTCCATTGGCCCCACACTGCAGGCTTTGCTTATAATGACAGTAAAGCTGTATTGGAGGCCTGAGCTTCATTTCACTTCTTGTTTGAGACCAAGGAGCTTCATTATTCTACAGGCAGTGGAGCAAGCTGGGGGTTTTTGGTCCTATGGCTTTCTGGGGACCCCTGAGGACCAAGTTTAGGACTGACTGCTGTGTGCTAGGGTAGCTGTGCCCTTGGAGAAGGACCCTGTGTCCGCACAGCTGACTCCGAGGTGGGGCCACAAGAAAGTCAGCAGGTGCATTCTGAGCCTTCGCCACCATTTCTTGGGAACAACAAATCGCCTGTGGGCTCGTTAGCACTGTTTCCCCCATCTTTGCAGAGAAGTTTATTCTTCATGACTTGACATTATCAAATATAGGTTTTTGACCTTAGCAGGAACCAGAAATGTTGCATAGAAGATGAATATTTCAGCCAGGGGGCCAGACCCCTGCAGTATCTACCAGCTTTGTTGGTACACATAGATCATCTACCCATGGGTTCCCAAGACCAGTGGAATTCTAGATTCCTGAGTTCTGCCATTGGTCTAGAGTAACATTTTCCAGAACTAAGTCCACTGGCTGTTAGTGTGTACTACATTAATAATACCTCTGTGGTCAAATAGCTTTGGCAAGTCCTGGAAGTCTTGCAGCTAAACAAAACTAAACCATGTTTATCACTTTGTAGAGTTTCTACAGATGATAATATGAAAGATTAAGCTTTGAGGCACCACTAAGAGAGGGTGCAGTTGGCACTTTACCAGACTCATTGAACCACAGAACTGCTCGACATTGTCGTGATGATTGACATTTCAGGGGACCAGTGAGGGGGGATCAAGGTACTCAGGAAGTACTGAGCTAGCAGAAGTGTACCCAGCCAGGAGTAAGAGACCTGAATTCTGTTTCTGGTTTTGCTTTTGCTTAGTTTTATGTACCTAGGAAAGACAAGTGTCAGGCATTGGAGAAAATATTTTAAAGTATGAAGTCAATAATGAAAACATAAGGATTATTATCCATGTTATTAATGTAATTGTATACTCAGGTTTTTTATCAGAAATTCTGAATAAGGATTTCTTGACCCATTGGGAAAAGGCATCTTTGTGACCAGACTGCAAAATTCATGAGAAATTTTTTCCTAGGCTCTCTGAGAAATCCAAAAAGAGCAGAGGTCTTTGATATGATAGAGCAGCAAGGAATTGGATTATCTCAACCTAATTGAAGGTGGTCTGCAGTGGAAATGCGTCCTTTCAGTTGTGAAACTAGATGGCACACTATGGATCGCAGGCATCTATGTAGAGTGTCACCTACTCTCAGCACAGTTCTTTCCGTGTCACCATGGCCTTCAGAATGTACCTCTGTCACTTCCTGGCCTGCTAACCACACTAAGGAGGAGGTGTCACAGGCCCACTTCTTGGCCATCCTAGGTTCCATGGCTCTTTTGCAGGGAACTGACCTGGAGGGACCTTCCTGGAGGCTGCCTTCCTTTGAGCCCTTCTTCCTTTGGGGACAGCCCAGGTCCTTTGCCATTGGTCTACAAGGCCAGAATAATGGCTCAGATTATACCCCGGTGTGCCTGGAGTTTCCACAGCTCCTGGGAACTTTGGCACCCTTCATCCATAGGTGGGGACCTCTGTGATTGGCCTCCATCCCCAGGGCCAAGTCCTGTCAGTATCCTCATATACTGGTAGTCATCCAGTGGTTTGCACCTAATGGGGACTTACGGAGTTAAATGCATCTGTAGGTGACACATAGGCAACAATTACACTCCCGAAGAGGAGTTGAATGCACCCATTTTGTCATCCTCCTGTGCATGGGAAGAGAGAGAGGAGCCTCAGGGTAAGGCTGAGGCAGCAATGAAGTCCCAAGACCCAGGCACAGTGGCCTCATTACCTGACACATTCAGTACCTGAGTCACAAGGCAACAGGGACACTGGCCAGCACCAGCCTGTCATTAGGTTGTCCTGGACTTGAGAATAGGCCAAGGTAGCTCTGTATTCATTTTCTGTGGCTCCTGTGACAAATAGCCACAAACAGCATGGCTTAAAGCAACCCAAATTTATCTCCCAGTCCGGAGGCCAGAAGTCCTAACATCAGGGAACTGGGAATGAGCGCTGCTTTCCTCCTGGAGGCGCTGAAGGAGTCTGAGTCTTTGCGTTTTCTGCCCCTAGAGGCCGCTTGGGCTTCACGGCTGCTGAGCTTGTTCCTCAGCTCCCTGTGTCTTCGGAGGTAATAGCAGGGCCTCTTCAGACCTGCTGCGCTGACCTTTATTCCGCTGTCACATCTTCTGCTCTGACTCTGAGCTTCCTGTCTCCCCCTTAAAGGACCCTTGGATTACATTGGGCCACCCAGATAAGCCAAGATACACTTCCCATCTCAAGATACTTAATGGAGTAGGATTCGCAAAGTCCCCTTTGCTCTGCACAGCAACATGTCCCCGGGTTGGAGGAATCAGGACTTGCACATCCTGGCAGCGTTCTGCCTGCCACAAGCTCCTTCTGGGTTTGTGGTTTCACAGATCTCCCAGGCCCCTTCCTGGCCTCAGCCTGGGTATCTGTCAGTCACATCACCTGGGCTTTGTGGTCCTCTAGTTTCCTGAGAAGTCGGTGTGCCCTGTGGGTTTCTCCCTTTGCACATCTCAGCGGGTGCTGGTGCACCTTGCTTCCAGAGATGGGAGGGAGGTAATTCTCTGGTGACTCTGTCCTCTTCAGGTATCATGGGAATTTTCCATAGTCTGTGTTCACAGTTCCTCTGAGGTGGCACCAGCAGAAGGGGTAGCCCAGCTCTGCCTCTGCTTCAGCCTTTCTTCTCACCTTCTCTGGCAACACAGCTTGCCAAATTGAGCAGTGTGGCCAGCAGGAGAAATGTCTCAGCTACCGGACAGGTTTGGGTTCTTGCAAAGCCTGGCTTTGTTGCTTTATCTTGGTTCTGCCGGTGCAGGTATTTAGTTCATTGTGGCTTTGGAAGCAGAGGCTGCCCGTGCTGGTCCCCAGCACACAGCTTGATCCTCATGAGCCGCAGGGTCCCATTTCTTGGCAGTGGGAGGAAGATAAGGTGGCAGCATGTGTCTTCCCAGTTAATGTGAGAGACAGCTTAGAAAGCGCCTTTCCAGGACTTGTGCTGAGCACCTGTGTGCAGGCACTGTGTACCGATGCTGATGTCCCCCAAGGTTTAAGACACTCTGGGATCTATTGGCTGCCCAAAGCCACCACCAGATTCAGAGTTACAAATGCATTTCTAAGTCCTGTAGTTATGTGTCCTAGCCACATCAGAGAAAAGAGCTGCTGATCCCCAGCCCCTGCCCCCAGCCCCACATACATTTCAAGGAATATTTATTTAGCTATCTTTCGTTGTTCCTTTAAAAATTATAAAATGCCAAGTATATATCAAGGTGGGGCAAAAAATAAGACACATTAATTTTACTAAAGATAGACGTGGCACAGATTTTACCAAGCACGCAACTCCAGCCTAAATTGTAAGAAGAAATTGTGGCAAATTCTGCCATGGTCACATTAGGCCATGATACTGTACTTATTTAAAAGTATGTGTAAAAGCTAAGGAGGTGAAATTTAAGAAATCCTTAGGATTTTACAGAGGCCAAGCTGTCTTTGTTTTGTTTACTGGGTTTGGAGAAATTTAAGGCCAGCCTTCTTGCTTTTCCAGCCACTGAGCATGGTAAGGAAATGTAACAGGATGGGTTTCCCTGTTCACATGGTAATCACATTTTGGCACAAGCAGCATTCCATGTATATCTTAAGTGTACACTGAGCCCATGTCTAAAATAGTATGAGTGGGTAAGGAAAATTAGAAAGCAGGCAACTAAAGAATGTTTGCAACAACTCATGGAAACCACCTAGACCTCTCAAGGCAAGCGAGGCTGTGGCTGTGATGTGGGATGTGAATGTCTGAATGAATACCTGACAGATAAGATTGCCGTAAAGCTGATAGGAAAGTGATGTAAGAATATGATGCAGAGGCTTTGTGGAAGTCTGGGAAGAGTGATTTTGATTTGTGTCTTTGTCCAGATTTGGAGTTCCTAGGATTCATGCTGGGGGGACATGCAGCCCTCTGGGGCTTGCTTCAATGGCTTCCTTTTTTTTGCGGGGGGTACTGGGAATTGAACTCAGGACCTCATGCCTGCCAGGCAGGTGCTGTGCCGCTGAGCTATATCCCTGCCTATTCGGCAGCTTCTAGAAGTGGGCTTAATTAATCCTTATTTCCTGTGCAATTCCTCAGCCAGGTGAGAACAGGATTGCTCTCAGGTCCTCTCGAAGGTTAGTCTTCCTCAAATCATGCATCTCCAGGTTTTCTGAATGCTTCTCACACACATAGACCCCTGCTTTTCTTTTTTTTTTTTTTAATTTAAAACTTCCACTATAAATTGGCCACTCATTTCATGGATGTGCCGATTTGTGGGAAAGAGAAATGTCAATCTTTTCATTCCTTTCTGCTGTCCGTTTCAGGGAAAATATTTTGTTCTGGTAGCAACAAAAATCTGGGGTGGGTGGAGGGGCTGGCAGTTCTTTGCCCTGGAGTGTGCTGTACCCCACACCCCTTTCTTAATTTAGTTTCTCAATTTCTTTACCTGGAAAGTGCCCCAAGAAGCATTTTACTAAGTGAGCTCATTTAGTAAATGTTGACTTCACTTGTCTCGGGAAAAGACTGCTCCCTCCATTTCCAGATCCACAAGCTGTAAAGCATAATAATTCCCCAAGAATATCATCACCTGATTGGCAAAGAAGGCATTCTATAGAGTTATATCCAACTCACGATCACACATAAATTGGAAGATGTTTTTCCAGCATCTTCAGCTCTGTGCCAGGACCTGTATGGTTATTGTGCAGGGCTCCAAGATGGAACCGAGTGACCTAGACTGAGGCAGATGCGGGCTCCTGGCAGGCCGGGTCGGTGTTGCTGTGCCTCTGTCTCTGGACCCTGCGTATGCTCTGGCCTTTGTGGAGTAATTTTGCCCTTCTGCTGCAGGTAGAGCAAGTCAGCCAGTTGGCCGTGTTTGTGGAAGCCGCACTAGACTATCACAAACAGTCCACCGAGATCCTGCAGGATCTACAGAGCAAGCTGCAGGTTCGGTAAGGGCCTTCTGCTCTCTGCCAGCCATGGGCCGCAGAGCTCGAAGCAACTGAGATCTCTCTGTCTCTGTCTGGCTCCCCATCTTCCCTTTTCTCTGCCCCCTTCTACTTTGTTTAGCTGAATGTCATGGTTGGGTGTTGGATGGGACTAAGATGGGAAAGGATCTCTGGCAGCTTTTCTCCTATTTTCCTGAAAGCCCCTTTGCTGTGACCTGTATTTAGAGCAGCCAGACAGAGAGGCCACCCTCCTTGCAGGTCCTCTCCTGAGCTGTCCCAGCTTTGCTGCTGAGAGTTCAGCTCCCTGTTCACAAGCTGGGGTGGCTCCCCAGCATCCAGGAGCATGGAGAAGTCTAAGATGATACTCAGAAAATGTGTAAATATCTATAAAAAAGATGGATTTCCACTTCATCAGTAAAAGAATCAGGTTATGTTCAAAAATTGACAATAAGAGGGCTGGTGAGATGGCTCAGTGGCTTAAGCGCCTGCCCGGCAAGCGTGAGGGCCCGAGTTCGACTCCCGGAACCCACATACGAAAAAGGGGCCGGTGATATCGCTCAGCGGCACGGGCGCCTGCTGGCGCGCGAGGTCCTGAGGTCGACCCCTCCGGTACCCACAGGAAAAAAAAAAATTGACAATAAGAGATACTGAAAGAGCCATCTATACCTTCTAAACCATCAAAGAAATGTTGCTGTGTGCCCTATGGCTTTCGTGACCAATGTATTCTATATTTTTCATAAAATTAGTAATATTGTATATAGTATGCACAGCAACCCTATTAATTAAAATATTGGGTTTTTTTTTTTTTAAACTATCCTGCCTGTGTTTTGAAACAGGCTTGATAACAGAAAATTGTTTTATACCGAATCATGGTAATGAATACATTTGGAGAGATTTCACTTAAATCAATGCTGTAATAACAGAGGAGGACAAAATGTGTGTCCATTTTCTGGAACATCTACTTCTGGCTCTCAGAGGAGCTGTTTCCCTAACTCTTTCTAGCAGAGGGAAGAGAAGGAGAAGGCAGCTGGCATTGCTGAGGCCCCTTACTCTGTGCTTCAGGGACGTTATGAGGGCAAATACTGTAGTTTTCTTCAAGATGAATTTCACTGAGGTGCTCAGCTAGGTACTCTGAAGACTGCATTTGAGATATCACCTCTATCACTTTGGACTACTCAGGAATCAGTGTGTAAGATGTCACTTGTAACCTAGATTACCTGTATGCTCATCAGCACAGAGAGAAGGTATGTTGCAGGCTTTGCTGTCTTTGGCAGGTGTCTGACTCGACTTTTAATCGGTGTTACAGGATATCAGCTGCATCCAGTGTCCCCAGACGAGAATACAAGCCCCGGCCAGTGAAGAGGAGTCCTAGTGAGCTCAATGGGGTTTCCACCACCTCTACAACAAAGACGACAGGTGAGCTAACTATTCCGGGTGCACCTCGCGTGCCTCAGGTGGCTCTGCTGGGAACACATGTTCCCTGGTTGTTGCTGGGCCTTTCTGTGTGCATCCACAGAGACCTGGATTGCTTTCTTTGGTTGTTTTGTGAAATCCTCCTTTTTCCTTCAGCAGTGCCCCTTTTTCCTGTTTCCTGGTTTTAGGCACTTATATCAAATTTTGAAAACTATAACCAGAAAGGTCATCACTTTACTAATGCCTTCTAAGGTGGCAGTTAGGTAGATACATTGTTGCTACATTATTTTTTATGTTTAAATTATTAATGCTTTCAAAATATTTTATTAATTTTTAAAAGCTTTAGTTAGTATTCATTGAGCACTTGCTGTATGCTAGTCACCATTGTAAATGCTGCATCATTAATTTTAATGACAAATGACATATTCTTGAGTCAAATAATCAAACTGAGAAAAAATTCAAATGCTGTAAATCATCCTATAGTCTCCAGTGATCACCCATTCTTCTCCAGTCTTCTCCCTAGAGGTAGCCACTGCCCACCATTTGGCTAAAATACTGTCATATCTGTTCATGTATGCACATATATGTGTGTATATGTACACCATATATAAGCACATAGTTTCAAATTATTTTCTGTTTCGTAAATGTAAGATCATCCTAGGATCTTATATATTTGTCTGCATTTTGCTATTTAAAACATACCGTTTCTTGGTATCATGTCTATGTCATGCATACAGATCCATACCACTATTTTTAACAGCTGTATAGTTTTTCATTATAGATACCATAACCCTATTCATTGACGTTAAGCTTGTGTTCGGTTTTTTGTTGCAGTGAGTGTCTTTTATCTGCCTCTGTATACTGATGAGCAAGTCTTTCTATGAAATGAATTGCTGAGTTCGAATGCCTGAACATTTTAAATGATAACGGCAGTAGACATTACCAGGGACCATCCGAATGGCCAACTACCATTAGTGTGTGAGGATCTGCTCTCCCACACCTGTGCTACTGGATTTCAGTGTTTGCTGAGCGCTCACAGTAAAAAGCGGCATTCAATCTTAACTTAAGCATTTCCATAATTAGTATAATGTGTGTGATGAAACACTTTTATATGTTTTAACTTGCCATTTGTATTTTCTTATGTGTGAATTGTTCATGTCATTTATTCATTTCTTTTTAGCTATGGTAACTTGCTTGTCTTATTGACTTATGGGAATATTTTACATATAGGGATATTAATTTTTTTTCCACTTTGTCACTTGCACTTAGCCTATGAAGTGTTTTTATTGTTTTTGTGGCTGTTATTTGCTTTGTTTAGTTTGCTTTGGGATATATAAATGCTGTTATTTTGATGTGATCAAATTTATCAACCTTTTTGCTTCTGACTTTGCATTTTATGCCCTGTTGAGAAAAGTCTTTCTGTCCCCAAAGTTATTCTGCTATAGTTCACTACTTTAAAATATTTTTCTAATATTTAGTTCTTTTCATATGGACTTTGCTTCTGTAAATTAAAAGAAACGGCTAAACCATCAGAGTGGCGGTATCATTTCATACCCCACCAGCCACATAGAGCAATTCAGTCTCTGCACCCTTGCCAGTGTTTCCCTTGTCATTTGAATAGCAATCTTCAACATCTCTGTCTGTCCTTATTGCCATCTGAGTATCCTCTTTGGTGAAATATATCTTTGCCCATTTTCTACTTGGATTGTTTATATTTTTTACTGTTGTGTTTTGAGAAGTCTATACATTCTGAATGTGAGTCCCTTGATTCCTATGTGGTTTGCAAATATATTCTATCTCTCTCTAGCTTATCTTTTTGTTCTCCTAAATGATCTTCTGCAGATCAAAAGTTTTTAATTTGGATGAAGTTCAACTTGCCAGTTTTTTCCTCTTACGTGCATTTATTGTGAATCTAAAAATTCTTTGCCGTGGTAGGATAGAATTTTCTCCTGTGGTTCTACTTAAGTCCATTGTCCACTTCGAGTTACTTTTCGTGCAGTGTGAGGATAAATTTGAGGTTCATTCATTTCCCATCAGATGCCTGGTGGTTCCTGCACAGCTGCACAGTTGGAATTTTCTTCCAACACTATCACTGTCCACTGTGGGGCTTTTCAATGAAAAACAGAAAATTATCAGAGTAACATGGGCAAAGTTGTAAAAAGAAAATGTTACTACACAGATTTTTATTTATGAAAAGCAGTTGTCTCCCTCTCTGTCCCTCTCCAAGGCTGACTTCCTGCTCTCAGAGGAAGCCAATTTCAACTTCTTTTGCTATTAATTTGGTATATAACTCCATTGTTCTAAATATAATGCATACATTACTGTGTCTTGAGTTTTTGATATTGGGTCATATATAATGATTTCCTGATGGGGAAGAGGAGGCTTTCACTCTCTTTTTTTCAGTCTCCTATATATTCCTCCCCTTTCCAATTTACTTATAATCATCGTTTTTTAAAGATGAGTATTCATTGCATGATCATCACTTCATCGTGCAGGACTCTTCAAATGCCCCCAACCTTGTTTTCCTCTGCTACTATTTACACATAGTTGCTTCTACCTGTGAAGGAAACGTCGGCAGGCCCTATGACTTTTCTGGCTACTCCTGGGTCATATAAGTTCTGCCGTCACTTGACTATATAAGTGCAGGCATGTGCAGCAGTCAGAATACTAAGACCCATGCTGTAGTCCCCATCTCCATTTAACTGTTGCAGTAGTAAACTTGGTCTGTCTGTCTGTCTGTCTGTCTGTCTCAATTTCTTTGATGTGAAATAGGAAGAACACAATCCATTCTACCTCCTTCACACTCTTGCCAAAAATTTCTGTAAAAATCCTTTCTAATCTTCATTCCTGACCTGGTTGTCCCTTGGACATAGGTTGAAGTCTGGTGGTGTCAGTCTTCTAATTTTGGTTTTCTTTTTTTCTGAATCGTTTTGGCAATTCCAGTTCTTTTGCATTTACATGAGAATTTTAGGATCATCTCTTCAATTTCTACAAAAATAAACACATTCAGATTCTGACTTGGATTGGGTTGAATCTACAGATTATTATAGAGGAATCGATAGCAGAATGATGCTGAATGTTACAATCTTGAAAACAATTATTTTATTTTCCATTTGTTTAGGTCTTCATTTCCCTCAGCATTGTTTTGCTGCATTCAGTATTTGGTCTTACACAGTTTTCCTCAGTCGCCAAACATTTCATAATTCTGAAGGAGTTATAAATAGCAATTTTATGAAATTCCCATTTCATTGCTAATATGCATTTTTTCATTGCTAGAAACACACATGAGTTTCATATATTGAACTTATATCCTGTTATGTAGCTAAATTTGCCTATACTGTATGTCTAGGTACCTTCTATTTATTTCTCTTGACTTTTTGCACTTGGTGGAACCTTCAGGATAATGTTGAGTAGAAATGGTTTGAGGCAATGGACCTGGCTTGTCCCTGGTCATAGGCATGAAGCATTCCACGTTTCATAGTTAAATAGGATGTTAATGCTAGTTTTTTCATAGATTATCTGATCAGATTGAGGGAGAGTGACAGTGTGCTGAAAGTTTTTAATTAGGAACATTAAAAAATTTTACCATATGCTTTTTTTGGCATCTATTAAAATGATTATTCAAAAAGTATTGGTTAATATGGCGAATTACATTAAATTACTTAAATCAACCTTACATTCCTGGGATAAGCCTTCTATGGGAAAGTTATGTGTAAAAATATACTTTTAATTTTAGAATATTATTAGATTTCCAGGAAAGTTGTGAAGATAGTACAAAGCATTCCCAGATAGCCTGTTAATTTTCCCTACTATTAACATTTTAATCATGTGGTATGGTATGTTACAATTAATGAGCTTATATTCATTTATTATTATTATTATTACCATTATTATTACTATTATTTGTAGTGCTGGGAATGGAAACCAGGGCCGTGTGTGTGTGTGTGTGTGTGTGTGTGTGTGTGTGTTTATTGAGGTTATCTCTTTCTTCCTGAGTGAGCTTTGGGAGTTGGTGTCTGTCCAGAAATTTGTCCATTTCATCTAGGTTGTCAAATTTATGGGCATAAAGTTATCACCCTTTTAAGATCTGTAGACTCTGCAGAGATGCCACATCTCATTTATTTCTGAAACTGATAATTAGTCATTTTTTTCCCTCCATTTTGGCTTTTTCAATTTCAGTGACCTCAAAGAACCATTTTTCTAGTTCATTGATTTTCCTCTCCCATTCACTTCTTTATTGAGTTCCATTTTGATCATTATTCTTTCATTTGTTCTGCTTGCTTTGGATTTCATTCGCTCCTTTTCTAGTTTCTTATGGTAGAATCTAAGGTCACTGAGTCTGTTCTTTTCTAGTGCATTTATGTGGCCAGTGCAATCAGCCCCACCTCAAGTATGACTTCAGCAGCAGCAAATGGATTTGAATATGTCGTGTTTACATTTTCATCCTCCTCCAACTGCTCTCTAATTCTACCGTTATACTATCTTTAAAATATTGTTTTCTTTTGAAGTGTGTAATTTCATTTTTACATATGTGGGTATTTTCCAGATTACCTACTTTAGATTTCAGATTAATTCTAATTTGTTCAAATAACACACTTTGTGTGAATTGTACCCTTTTAAGTATTTGAGGCTTGCTTTTTGGGCCAGAAAGTCAGATGAGTATTCTAGAAATGTCAATTTGGTCAAGTTGTTAGATGGTGTTGTTCAATTCTTCTAAATCTTTGCTGATTTTGGGTCCATTTTTTCCTGTTAATTTTTGGATAAGGAGTATTGAAATCTCTAATGGTAGTGGTGGATTTGTCTATTTCTCCTGGTAATTGAATCAGAAATATGGGAAGATGGGTTCCTTCATTCTCATTCACTCTTAATCTACTCATGTTGTTTTTAAACATGGAAGGATGTTTTATTGCCTTAAATATTTTTCTTCTCCATTCCTTCATTTTTCCCTTTTAAACTCCTGGTAGATGTTGACTCCTTGGCTCTTACCTTTTCTGTCTTACTTTCCATATCTCTGTCCTCTGAAGAAATCTCACCTATTACTTTATTTTTTATACTCATTTATTTACATATCATATTCACTGAATTTATTTTAACTGGATTAGCTCTCTATTGATGCCTCTAAAAGTTACTGTATACTGTGTGGCTTACAGTAACACAGGCTTATTCTCTATCTTACAGTTCTGGGTATCAGAAGCCCTAAAACCAGGAAGTTGTTCTTCCCGGAGGCTCTCAGGAGAATCCACCTCCTGCCTTTCCACCTTCTAGGTGCCTGCACCCCTTGGCTCCTGATCCCCTCCTCCATCTTCAAATCTGCCTCCGCCCTATTCTTTCATTGTCGCATCTTCTCTGACTTGGACCTTCCTTCATCCTTCTTGTCAGGCAGAGTCCTTGAGATGATATTAGGCTCCCACACATAATTTTATGACATTGGGCCCAGCCATATAGTCTAGGGTATTCTCCCCACATCAGGATCTGGAACAATCCCATCTGCCCATTCCCTTTTGCCATGTAAAGTAACACATTTCACAGGTCCTGGAGATTAGGAGGAGGACATCTTTGGGGAGGTATTAGTCTACCTAACACACAAATACTCAAATTTCTGAAAATTTAGCTTCATAAGTAATTAGACTCTTCATATTTGTTTGAGGAAAAGAACATATATTTTAAGAGTCTCCACTAAGTGACTCTACTAATTCTGTCTGCTTGAATGTTTGTGGTGATCTGGTGTCTTCTTCATGAAGTTGTTTCATGATGCTGATTCTTGGCTCTGGACACAAATCTTCTTTTGGCCTCTGTGGTAGAGAGGGAGTAGATGCTCTGCTGGGCAGGTGCACTGGTTCCTCACTTCTGGATGTTCCTGTCTCTCATGTCCTCTCCCGGAGGCAGTGGCCCGGGCCTGTGCATGCAGTGCCCATGCGGGATGGGAGGACCCACCTGGCTGTGTTTCCCCAGTGCTTGCTGGTCATTGGCATCTGGTGTTCCCTGACCCCGAGCTTTGCGCACCCTCACCTTCATGACATCCATCCTCCGTCATTCCCCTGTCTACCGCACTCCACCTTCAGCAATTCCTTGTAGTCCTTATAATTTCCAGCGTAACAGCACTATTCCTTTGTTTTTTGATACAGTTTGGAACTTTAAAAAATGTCTATTTTGAAGCTGATGGGGATTTGATGCATGCAAAGAAGACTTCGGTCTGGTTCCCAATCTGCCTTCTTAGCACATGTTCCCTTTAATTTATTCAGTGTCTTGGTCACACTGGGTGAATCTCTCCACCATCACCCAGGGTGGCTTTAGGGGCTAAGTGGATATAGATGAAAATAACCTTGAATCACATTGTGCAAAAATATTCTTTTTCAGCTTTCTTGGCCACACTGCTAAAACCACAGTTTTATGATGGGATATTTCTAATGTTGCATTTTAACAGAGCCTATAGGACTCAGATTAAAGTAAATAGAAGTACCTAGCTTGAATTTAACCAAATTGTCTATTATTATTTTCATAATTATTTTCATGGTTACAGACTTGTGTAGCATGTGTTGCTAATTTCCAATTTGCATTTTTAAAAATGTGGATACCAGGAGTCGAACTCAGGACCTTGCGCTTGCCAGCAGGTGCTTGTGCCGCTGAGTGATATCGCCGGCCCTTTTTTTCCTTTATGTGGGTACTGGGAGTCGAACTCAGGACCTCGTGCTTTCCAGGCAGGTGCTTATGCCGCTGAGCTATCTCACTGGCCCTCCAATTTGCATTTTTGATGTAATGTTTCATTTAAAGTTATTTGAATAAAATTGGCTTCATGAAAATCATCAAGAGGATACTCAGGTATAATTCTCTGAAGACTTCTTTTATATTGTATTAGAGTAACAGCAGTTTCTGTCTAAAATTTAAAAATCCAAGTTCAACATGCAACAGTGTAAGCTCTTCTCCCTCATGTGACAATCCAGGGAGAGTGCTTGGGGAAGACAAGTCCCCATGCACAGATGTACGGGGCCCGGGAGATGGCAGCTCCACCGTTCCTGTCACATGACTTCCAAGTTGTTGCCCCTCAGCCTCCAGAATGGGTGAAAGAACAGGATTTCTGGGCCAGAGGTTTCTTAAGCCAGCAAGGCAGAAATGCCTCACTCCTGTTCTGAGGACGTACACTGGCAGAGCAGCTCGGGAAAAGCAGTCTCTAGCCGGGTGGACCTGCCCAGTTAGCATGGCGTCGTAGTCCATTCCTGCCACTCTCAGGGATACCCCGGGCATCTGCCGAGGGCCCTTCCTCACATGTGGCACCTTCTAGCTCGGTCTTCACTCAGGGAGAGAGGCACACAGGCTTCCTCGGGCCTCTGATGATGGCACCAATCCTGTTCTTGCGGGCTCTACCCTCATGACCTCATCACCTCCAAAGGGAGGTGATGCTGAATGCTCTCTCCCAGGGATTAGGTTTTGACATGGATATTTGGCAGGTGCAGGCATTTAGACCACAGCGACTGGAAATACTCAGCTGCCCAGGTCCACACTGTTGGAAATTGCAAGGGTCCCCTCCCTGTGGTGAAGGAGGTGTCTTGGCCTGCTGTCTGGTGCCGGGGCTGGGGGTGCTTTCTTGTCTGACTGGTTGCCTGCTTTGGGATTTGTGTGCCTGGACTCTGTAAGGTTCAGTAGATGTGGATGTTTTCAGGTTTGGATTTTGCTTTTTGTCACCATTGATTCCTTCAGAACCACAGTGAGCTTCTCATCCGTGTGCTCTCAGGCGGTTCCATGTGTGAATATCATTCACACTCCAGTCCTTTCCGAGACGTCCCTTTGGTGACTCGTTCCTTTCTGTCCTTCGTCTCAAGCCGATGCCTCCTCCTCAGGTGATGGAGCTACTTTGAGGCCATCTGAAATGACACACTTGGGTGGGGAGGCAATGACTAATTTATCCCTGACACACAGCTGGGTGTCTTTGGCTTGGGGGCATCTCTGAGAATTACTTGGAACAGCAACCTGCTTGTCTCCTGTTAGCTTCTCTAATGAGCTCACTCCTGACCTCAGATTTTTCTCTTTTCTCTTTGTCTTTACCTATGCCCTGGGCTATGCTTGTCTTAAGCACATCAAGGAGTAAGTGAAATACACCAACATTCTGGGTTTATCTGGCTTCTTTCTTTAGAGCTACTGGTTCTTGGTCTGCTTTCAAGGCCAGCAGAGGCAAAGGTTTTACCCAGTGTTTTGCCATGACCTAACAGACTTGCCGACTTTCATGTTGTGTCTGTTTTTCTTTATCACTGCCAGCTCACTAAGTCAGTACCATTGATTGTGGGTCTTATTGTGGCAGCACACCACTTCTGGAATCAGTTTCTGTATGAGTTAGGGCAGTAGGAGCTACTGTCCCAGAAAGACTGAAGAAGGCAGTGGTTCAAACAAGACAGAAACTAAGAAAGGAAGTCACAGGCTAGAGAGTTCCTCTTAAGGAAATGAGCAGCCAGGCATGGTAGTGCACACCTGTAATCCTAGCACTCTGGGGGACTGAGGCAGGAGGATCTCAAGTTTGAACCCAGCCTGGGCAACTTAGCAAGCACCTGTGCCAGGAGTGGCTCTCACATGACATCTGTTGCCACTCCCTGGGCACGGGCCCAGTCCCATGACACACCCATCTGCCAAGGCAGGGAGAGATTAGCTGGAGACGCCCATGAACCTCTAAGGATGTTACTGCAAAGGAAAGAAGGGCGAGTTTTGGTGGCCAGCTTGCATTCTCTACCACATCCGTGTACCACAGACTTGCTATGTGTGAACATGTCTATTCTGTCACTTACTGTCCTCTTTAGGGCCCACATAATTCATTTCTGTTGGAATGAGGTGCTGGCACAGCTCACAGGCAGTGTGGGATGTATATTAGCATGACCCAGGGTCAGGTGAACTTTGGACAGCAGGCCAGATGCTACGTATTTTAGGCTGTCGTAGCTGCTGGACTCTCTGTAGCCCACATGGCAATATGTAGGTGAGCGTGGCTTTGGCATTCTCCCAACCCTGAGGGGACTCATGGGGAAGCCAACTTAGCAGCATCTCTCTCAGATGTTTATACTCTTTCCATGGCTTAACTGCTGGAAGTATATCCTAAAGAATAATTTCATCTTAACACTTTTGGAGACAGAGGCAGGAAGATTGCAAACTCAAGCACAGCTTGGGCAACTTAGCAATTTGGTAAGACTCTGTCTCAAAATAAAAAAAAGGGCTGGGAATGTAGCTCAGTGTGAAGTCCCTGGATTCAATCCCCAGTATTGAGGGGAAAAAAAAGGAAAATAATTTAAGCAAAGCATGTTCTGTGTATCTGTTACAGCATTATCTAGTGAAGCAAAAGGTTACATGGGAACGACCTGATAATATATATATATATATATATATATATATATATATATATATATCTCCACAGTAGGATATGGCTAGGTAGATGTTGGTATGTCAAGTGGGATATTATCAGCTATTTGAATATATTAACATGTAGGTTATGTAAAAATATTGATGGTGTGACATTAAATGGAAAGACATGAAATTATAAGTATAGCGTGATTGCAACTTTATAAACATAATCTGTATTAGACCAGACTAAAAGGTAGAATTATGGGTGATATTCATTTTCAAGTTAGTCTTCAAATTGTATTTCAGTAAGAATACTTGAATAAATAAAAGTGTGTTTAATAGTAGGAAAGTTGATGGCTTTGAGGAACACGTCCTCCTCCCTCTCAGGAGCCATGCGCTGTGTCGTGTTTTCTGTTTGCTTTGGCCACCTGGAAGCTCAGCATCCAATGCAGGGTTCCCACCGCTCCTGAACCGACTGTGGTGCTGACCTCCCCGCCCTTTTGCGGAGTGACTGCGTGCTGCTTCTCTTGGGACAGCCTTGCTGTGTGTCTGCTGCTCCAGCATAAGTTTTAACAGTGTCCCCCCTTTATTTTCAAACATTCTGTAGTTTAGACAAAATCTATATTGTTTACCTACTTTTTATGACTAAACCTTTTCACTTCTGGTCTGAAAAAACTTTATTCTGAATGCAGATGTTACTATAAGACAGTCAAAATTTTTGTTTAGCAAGAAGTTGGATGTAAACAAACTAAAAATTTTGAAAACTAATTCAATTCTGGTGCCCACCAACCCACCCCGATAACTAAATAACTAAATAACTAAATAAAAATTAATACATGGCATACATTTATAAATACATGCTTATACTATATGATACATACACATTAATATGTTTATATATAATCATACATATACTATTATGTATTATATGTATGTATATTTTTTAGTTATGCAGAACCCAGGACACCAGGGCTTAGTCCTTGCCCCCCACTTCCAGCAGGTACCAAAACAATAGGGCTCTTAGAGACAGGACCCCAGGCTCTGGGTCAAACTCTCCAGATACCGTGTTGCCCCTCACCACAGAGAGAACTCAGCTTTCTTTCCCTTTGGCCTCTCTGACTGGCAGTATGGTGAGTGCTGAGCCCTCTACAAATGAAAAGGCATCTGAACCATCACTGAAGGGTGGAAGATGCTAGCATTTGAGCATCTACAGCACACCAGGTGTTGCTATTTGATGCTTTATATACAAACCCCTCTTTATCATAAAAATACTGTAAGAAAGTGGTGATAAAACCGTGATCAATAACAACAGTATATGAGCAACTACACTTGAGGACTCACTGTGGGGCAAATATTGCACTAAATACCCCACATACATTTCCAGCACAGTTTGTATTCCCAGTCTACAGATCCAGGGAGGTTAAATGAGATTTTCCCAAGGTCATAGAGTCAGTAAGTGGCAAGAGATGGGCACTTTCTCTTATAGATATTTCACTTTGCCAGTGAGGAATACTGGAGAATGCTACAAAATGTTCCAGAGCACTGGAATGATTTATTTGCAAGACTCAGCATCACAAGGAATGAATGCTCAGCACGTGCTGCAGAGGGGTCTGCTGTACGCATCTGCTTGAGAGGACAAGAGCACTGAGAGACACAGTGTGTTCCTTGGCATCCTCACTGGGCCACGCACATCCAAGCAGGTCCCGTCCTCCTGGGCCAGCAGCTCAGTCCCTGGGCAGGTTAAGTTTTAGATGGGTGATGTTCCGCCAGGACCATAGATGTGCAGGAGGTACTATTGAGGAGTCTCCGTGTCCATCACTTGCCTCCTTGGCTGCTCCAGGCTCTTGTGTGCCACTGCCTGCTGGTGCCATTTCTAGAAGTTTCTCTTGGCAGCAGATCCGAGTCCCCATGTCACACATCCAGCATCGGGCTTTATGGATTTGTGGGTGGAATTTTCAAGTGTAAAGGGGACCTGTGCTATTTGTTTCTCAGGCACAGTTTCAAAAGAAAATAGCGTTTTATATCCTGCATTAATGGGAAATTACTTTCCATTAGGATTCGGAATGATTTGCACATAATGTTTATAAAGTAAAGGAAAAATGTCAAGCATTTCACTAACAATTTAAAGCAAAGCTCACAAGCCTCTGCCAGAAATGAATTCCAAGAACATTTTCTTCACCATTTCTTCTTTCTAGAGAAAAAAAATATTAAGAGAAAGATGAAAGGACAGGGGTCAATTAGGCAGAGTGCATCATGGGACTGAGATGGAACCTCTGATACCATCATTGCTGGGAGTTAAAAAATGAATAAAGTGAGCCAGAAACAGAGAAGGCGGGGTGGGGGATCACAACTTGAAATAATGGGTTGTAGACAAAGTCCAAGCTCAGGCCCTGGCCAGGAGAGAGAAGCGCCTGTCCAAGCCCTCAGTACGGACGGCGTCATGTTGCTTTAGCAGCACACGCTGCCCCTCTGTCCCAGCAGAGAACAGGAGGCCAAGGAGAGTCCTTGAGCTGAACAGTGCACCTGGGCAGTTCCCAGAAAACCAATTTTGAAGAAAATCATATGGAAACTTGTGACCTTTGCTCAAGTATTTTTCCCACCCTGGGGGAATTTGTATCCAGCTCTAAGTTATCACTTACCCGACTGTACATTGAAAGACTAGAGGACAAGATGTATTTCACATTTTTTATCAACTCATTTATTTTTGCTGGTTTTTATTCCCAATGAAATTCTCAAAGAAGGTACCACCTTATGTAATGACAACGAGTGGTTTAAAGGCTGCACACTGAGATCTACTTTAAAAATGTAGAAAAGGCCGTTCAGTTCCAACTGTGTGCTGTGGGCCTGTCAGAGTGAGGTGAAATAAATCTCTCAAATGACTTGTATTAAGACATTCTAACTCTCTTTAGGTATAAAAGAGACTTTTATAAATTTCTTGACACTTCTAAGGCTGTTCAGAAATAACTTCTGCGGTATAAGTCATTCCTCTCATTGGCGCAAAATCTCTAGGATTACATTAGAAAATAAACATATATTGAAAAGTGAAATGTGAAGTTTAAAAACTAAAGAAGACGAGTACTTTGCAAATAGAAACATATGCATTTTTACCTAAATTTCCAAAGCGGAAATTAAAATTTCCAGAGGATAGAGTTCACTCAGTCAGCAAGTTCTTCCTTTTCTTTCCTTCTTTTTTCTTCGGCCACCCCACCCCAGCCTTCTGCCTTGTCCATTTCTCTAGATTGTCAGTAATGGCTCAGAGTTCCCAGCCAAGGGTTACAGATAACAGAGAAACAGGCAAGGAGACAGAAGTCCTACATTGTGGTTCAGATTCTGGCACTTATGAGCTGTGTGACTTTGGATGAATGTCTTAATATCGCTAGACTGATTTGAACTTTCACCTAAATGAAGGGATTGGGCTTCATACATTCTCAGGTACTTTCTAGCTCTAAATGTTGTGGTCGCAATATTTATCTTTTACGAGTACTTGGCATTCTTAAAAATTTCAAAGTGGAGAGGCTGAATATTTAATATTTTCTGAATATAAAAAATAAAGTATGAACTATGATTATGATTATGGAGCTGGAGCCCTGGATGAAGCAAAGAGGAAGAGTCCTTTTCTTTTCCAAGCTGAAGAAAGCTTTGGAGGGAAAGGTTTTCTTACTGCAAGGATTAGTTTCCCGTAATTCTTCTCAACAGTCTGTAAAAGGAGTTTCTGAAAAGCTGGAAGACATAACTTCTAATTTACCTGTGGGAATTTTGGTATGACTTAGCTAAAATGGTTATATAATCATATTATCTCAATGCTGCATATCTTAAAATCATATGTATTCTATAATAATACATTTAATCTGTAAGCTAAGATTTAAAATGCTATCATACAAATGTTAATATATGTAATTTTTTTTAAAGATATCATAGATGCCAGTTGTTTCTGAGGGTTACAGGCAGCTATGTCACATGATTCCGTGGGCTGCTGTGCTTGACTCCACACGAATGACACCCTCTGGCATGGTCCATTTGTTATGGGTGCAAGTGCAAACCCTTCAGTTCATGGGAATGAGAGGCATAGGAACCCTGTAAGAAAATCACCCAGGCTGGTGACAAATAGCTGACACCAAGCCTTGGGTCAGGACAGGACAGAGAGGCAAGTATGCAGCCCACCAGGAATCATTTGTCCTGTCTCATGAGGGTGACCAGTGAGCAGCAGCAGCTGCCTCTCATTTGAGAATGTGGCCCGGGATTGCCAGCCTTCCTGAGTTTTCAAGAAGCCAGATATCATGTTTATGTGAACTTTCCCAATGTTTCAATATTGGCAGACCGATCTACCTTGTAAAAAGTGAGCAGCAGGTCAAACAAAATACCATCTGCAAGCTGATTTCTGTGCCAGTGGCCAAAAAGCCACCTCTGATAAGGCTGCCATTCATCTTTCCCATTCTCATATCTCAGTGTGGCAAAAACAACCATGAACGTTGGTCCCGGTTGCAGGAGAGGGGGTACTGCTCAGGAAGCTTGGCAAATAAATGAGGAAGCTGTCTTCTCTAGAGACAAGCCAAAGTCTTGGAAGGTGGAGGGATAAGTTTTATTTGTTACACCCAAGTGATACAAGCTGTATCACTTTGGGAAGATTGGTATTAAGGTTAAAACAAATCATACAAGCTTATTTTTATAGATTACAGTGATTGAACTTGAGTTCCACTGACAAGTAATTTCAACAAATCACACTACCTCTGGGTAAATACAAGGCAGTTGTTGCTAGAAGACAGTTTATAGACTTCTATTAGACTTCACTCAATGATTTACAACTTACCCATCATAGACCTAAAATTTGTGGAAAAGGAAATCAGGATTCAAAGGTGAATTAGTCCAGAGCTAGGTTCTCAAATTTCCATCCACTACACCAGTGATGGCGCGCCTTTTAGAGCTTTCAATGATAACAAACAGCCAGCTGAGGCACGCATGCCATAGGTTCACCACTACTGCAACTACACTCTCGCTGATGGGCACAAATAGTTTTCTAAAAATGGAGAACAGAGTGATTTTTGTGGTATTTATCAGGATTATTTACCAGCGTTGTGAACCAAGGAGAAAGTATTAGCTCTAAAAGAATTTTGCTACCAAAGTTTGATATTCTAGATGGGAAAAAAAGAAATTATAACTCCTGAAAGAGTCTGAACCGGGTATGTTAGTTCTAATTCAAAAGAAATGATGTTTTACGGGTTGAGGACGGTGCCTGGCTTGGGGCACACACTTGGTGTTTGAGAATGAGTCTGAGCCAGAAATAAACTTGGAAGCACCAAACCAGGATTCTGCCCCAACATGGCAGGAGAGGATCTGTATAGCCGGATGCTGCCGGTACTGTCAGATCTCAGGGTGATCTTGCCTGTGGCACCACAGCTTCTGGAAGGAGAATTGGCCCCTATCCCTGGTTGTGCTACTGACTCCGCCTTTCACAGGCATCTTCCTCCCTGCTCCCTGGCTGCCCTGGGGGTGGCAGAGTCAAAGGGAAACACCTTGGAACTTAGGACTTCAGACCAGGAAGTGAGTGGCAACTGAACCCCTCCCCCAGCCAGGAGGGGCAAAGGGGTCTTCAGAGTCAGAGGGAAGCCCAAGTCCCAGTGCTATGACTTCCTACTTCTGGGTCTCAATTTTGCCATCTACAGCATGGGAGTTATGGCCCCACCTGCACAGGATTATTCTGAGGATTTAGTTAGAGCTTGTGAGTTAGAGGTGCAAGGCGGGTGCTTGCTACAGCGTAGGAGCCCACAGTGCAGCAGCTGTTCCTGCTACATAATTGGTTATCTGATTTCCCAGCTTACAGCAGACTGGAGCCAGCAGATTAGAAGGGCTCGAGGGACAAGGGACGGCTTCCGGAAGGCCAGTGGCAGCAGGAGAAAGTGACAGGTCGGAGGAAAGCTCTAAAGAGCAGGAGCAAAAACTCAAAAGGCACAGCAATCTGGGGCATTTACTAAACGACAAGAGCCCTTGTCAGGTCAGTAGCTTTCTGCAGACGCTGTTCCTTGTCCGGGACAGGGACTCTGTGGCAGCAATGGTGTGTGTTGCTGTCCTCCTACCCCTTCCCCCAAACAAATAGGTGTGTGTGTTGGGGCTGTGTTTGCTTTTCAGCAGGGATGCGCTGACCAAATGCTTCCAGATCATGAAATCCCCAGTCAGGGCCAGGAGAGAAGAGAAAGCAGTGGGCTCCTTTGGTGGCCTGAAAATAAGTACAACAAAAGAGCTGTGAGTTTTCCTGCTACAGAGAGTGGGACATGGCTTATGCTGTCTCCGGCCTGGTGTCCCATCCATGGCCGGAGTGGACACTGTATGGCACTGAAACCTTCACTGCTCGCTCTGAGTTGGGAGCTCCACAGAAGAAGGTGCGACAAAGGTGAAGTCTCCCAAAGAACATTCGTCAGGGGCAGGAGAGGACTCCAGGTCCCTGGGCAGCACCCTACAGATTAGGACAGGATTCAGGGACAGAATGCTCTTAGGGCATCCAGGGCAGGCTGAGCTGTGGTCCAGAGGCTCATTCCAAGCCCAGCTCGTGGCCACGTCTTTCCCCAAGGATGGCTCAGAAAGGAGGGGGCCAACTTAACTTACTGACAGTTCCCAGGGGTGCACGGTGTGGCCTTGAGGGGCACAGGCGCCGGGCCTGGGATGGAGGTCGAATCTCAGCACTGCTGCTTCATTGCGTTGAACCTCAGTTTTTCCAGCCCATAAACTGGGGAAATAATGATACCTAACAATAGGATTTCTCTGAGGACTAATCCACTAATAACTCTGCTCTGGCACATGGTGAACACGGACACCAGGATTCCATCACAGTGGCTCAGGGGGCTAAGGAATTGTGGGAGAGGATGCTGCTACCTGAGCAGTGTGTGCCTGGCATTTGTGTACGTGAGCAACACTTTGCAGTAGAGACTTGAGCAAAACAAACAAACTGGTGAAGCTGGGCATGGTGGTGCACACTTGTAATCCTACTACTCTGGGAGGCTGAGGAAGGAGGATGGCAAGTTCAAGCTCAGCCTGGGCCACTTGTTGATTTAGCAAGACTATGTCTCAAAAAAAGGGTAGGGGGCTGGAGATGTAGCTCAGTGCAAAGGCCCTGGATCCAATACCTATTTCCAGGAGGGAGTGAAATTTATTTTAGGGAGAACATGGTTTCCCTACCTGTTGTGTGTTGCTGATAAACATTTATTGTCCGGTCATCTTAAAACCCTGTGATAGGATTGGTCACTTTCTCTTTTCCCTAATCATGTGGGACAGAGCTCAAATAATAAATATTTACAGGGACACTGCTCTTTCTCTGTTAAAATAATCTTTGTCCCAGCACTTTCACAAGGAAGACAGTGCTTTTCCCACCTCTGTTCTCTGGTCCCACTAAGCCAGGTCTGGGAGTAGGAACAACAAACGGGGGCTCACGGTAGGGCAGGAGGGGCTGCCTTAGGCGGCAGGTAGTGCACAGGAGAAAGCAGAGGGGTAGGGCCGGCCAAGGAGCAACCGTGGGACGGCAGGGAAGGAGGGAATGACTGTCCACAAAGATGGGCTGATGTTTTCTTATGAGAAGTGTTCCAGAGAGGTGTGGGCCGCTGATGGCACCTTGTGGCTGCTGTGTATGCTACAGGGCAAAAGATCCCACAGAGGAGATGGAGCCTGTTCTGCCTGCACTCGGGTTCCCTCTGTGACCTGGCCTATCTTTTCTGTCAAGGAAAGTTTCAGTGAGTATCACTCAGGTGGGCACAGACCTCTTTCCTCTCTGCCTGAACTGAACTTGCTTAGGAGCCTCCATTTAGGCCAACGGCGGAAGCAACTTAATCTTTTTTCCATTTCTGCTGTTGGCTCGAAAAAAAAAAATTAATCTTTTTTCCATTTCTTCTAATGGTGGAAAAAAATGTAATCTTGCCATTTCACGGTAACTCAGTCTCTTCCAATAGAAAGCATAGATGATCTCCATTTATTACTTAGTTAATTCAGGACTTAAACATAGTCAGTTCAGTGTGGAAACTGCCTTCAGGGCTGTAGGTTTTCTCCGAGATTCTCTCCTCCCCTTTGCCCACCTCAAGATGTTACCTGGGTGCAAGAGGAGTTGATGGAGGATCCTAGTGGCAGATGAGGAGGTGACTTGTCACAGGAGGCCTGGGCCCCATCCTCTGCCTGTAGTTGCCATGTCTCTGTACCTTGAGCTCTGTGTACCTGCCTGCAGGTGGTCTCCGGCCTAACTGGACCCTCAGCTCTTCCTCAGGATGTTGGTCAGCTTTCGATCACTGTGACCAAACACCTGCCATCTACAAAGGGTAGGTTTCTTTTGTCTCACAGTTTCAGGGCCTTCAGTCCATGGTCCACTGGCCCCAAGGCAGGAACATCATGGCAGAGAAAAACTCACCTCATGCCAGAAAGCAGAGTGAGAAAGGAAAAGAGAAGAGAATGTACAAGGGGCCAAGGAAAAAGGACATACCCTTCAGGTCACCTCAGTGACCCACTTGCGCCAAATAGGCCCTATCCCCTAACAGCACATTCGGCTGTGAGAGTTCACTGATGAGGCTGGCACTCCAGTGATCCATCACCTTCTGAAAGCCCCACCTCTGAACACATGAGGCTTTTGGGGGCTGTTTTTGATCCAAACCTTAACCCCATCTGCTGGTACCTGAGGGGATTTGTTCACAGTTCATGGGAAGCCTCCCTTGCTTAATTATACCACCCCAACATTTCCACTGGCTCTGTCCCTCTTGCTAGTCTAGAGTGGTTGGGAGACCTGCCTTCCCAGCGCTCCAGTGGGAAGTGGGCCTTAAGACCACCTCCTCCAGGGTGAGGTCCGGGGGCTTTCAAAAGAGGTTGTATCTCTTTTGAGAGGGCAGGAAATAGTCCTTCCCTCTTTATGGCTTATCATAAAATTTCTAGGCTCAGAGTCTTCAAGCTCTGGTTCTTTCGAGCCTGAAGTTTCTTTTTCTCTTAATCTCTCTGCCACACACTCGCACACACACACCAGCTTTGTTATGAAGGCCTAACAGCCTTGGTTTTCACAGCATTTCACAGCTGAAGTGGCATCATTTTGGAACTTAAAGCTCAACATCAACTTCTTTGTTCATGTGCACGCTCTGCCCTTTCCCCACATACAGTAGGCCCCAGGCAACAAAAACAACCCAAATGGAACGCACCGGAGATATCCTCCTTCCGAGTATCCTCCTATCCTGCTGCGTGTGTAACTCAGGGCAGCATCTGAGCCCTGGTGGGTGTGAATTTATCAGGTCCCTGTGCTGTTGAGAATTGTGCAAGGTGTTGTGTCCCACAGAGGAGAGCAGAGGGCTAGGTGCACCTAAGTTACTTAGGTCGGGAAATCAGGGTCTCTCCACCGTGTAGTCTCGGAAGTGCTGTGCCTTGTGTTTATGCGCTGACGGAGTGTGACCTGAGTGCTGCTCTCAGAATATCGAGGTGGGCAACGTGCAGTGGTCCCTGCCTGGAATGAATGAAGTGAGAGGTACGTACCATGCCTTTTCCCTGATGTGTTCCATGTGTGTGACACATAGGTGGTGGCTTGCACAAGTGCACTGCCTGCCATTTAGCATACACTTTGGTCATTGCAGGTGGCTTGTAGAGTAAATGGGAGGGGAAAACAGCGTTAGCCTCACAGTCAGCATGATAGCCAACAAATGCTTTGGCAGCTGTTTGCAGTGTCACAGATTATGTAGGAGGTGACAGGGAGCAAGGCAGGTCATAATATGGGGTCTGGAACCCTGGAGTCTCATTCTGGGTTGGCTGTTAGCCCAGGGGTCAGGTCATTGTGACCTCTTGGAGGCAATGCCATCTCATCTTTAAGAAGGGGAGGCTTCATGAAAGATGCCAAATTTCCTTCTGGCATGTACATTTTGTGTTCGAGGAAATGCTTCCTGAGGATTCCTTATGGCTTGGCATCTGATTCCTCTAAAAAACTGGTAGTGGGAGAAATGCTCAAAGGATATTAATCATTTTCATATGCCACACTAAGACGGTTGAACATTAGTGACACTGACTGACTCGTGGCTCAAGTTGCTGTGGTTCTCAGCCTCCAGCCTCCCCACACCCGGAGAAGCACCGTGTGACCAAAGGAAACAGTGAAAGGGTTCTATGTTGGAAACACTTGGTTCCCCATTACATCCAAATCACTGAATGCTGTTCTTTTCTAAGCTCCAGCATTTAAATCCTTCTGCTCCTCAGTTCCATCATTATGACAAAGGGAAGGTATAGATTGGTGGGGGGAGATGCAGGTTCTCTCATGGAAGGAGCCACCCAGAGGCAGGAAGAATCAGGGGTGCACCTAGAGATCACTGCAGTGGGACCAGAGGCTACAGGGTGAGCTGCCTGTGAGTCACCAATGGGAGGGAGAGGGAGAAATGTGCTCACCACTGCCACATTCCCTTTCCCACCAGCTGAAGCTCAATCAGGTCCTCCAAGCTCTGAGGAAGGAACATGGAGGAAAGAAAGAGTCCATTGGTGCTGCTCTGTCCTCCCTGGACATTGGAAGATCTGGGAAATTTAAAACTATACTGATGCCCAGCCACATTGCCTGGGCATCTGATTTCATTGGCCAAGTTCATCCTGGGCACTGGGCCCTTGGATGTGCTGCTGAGCAGAGAATCCTTCCCAGAGGAAGTAGTGAGGTGCCACCCCAGTGCCACCCAAAGCCACTAGTCACAGACCCTTGGCTGGACGTGGGCTCACGTGGACCTGCCTGAGTGTGAGAAGGCTGTAGGGTGGGTGACACTTAAAGTGGATGCCCTGTGGGTCAGAGAAATGGGAACAAAGGGCTCCACTCAGTGAATTTTACACTATTGAGCTCAACATCCTAAAATCCTTCCAGCAGGAAAACAGCCCTGCCCAGTCCCTCCCCTCCTGTTAACCTAGTGCAGGACCAAGGGGCCAAACACAGAAATACCCTCCTTGACACTCTTGCTTTAGTTGGATCTAAAAGAGTTGGTGAGGACGGAACAGAATCTCTAGCAGACCTTACTTCAACTCTCATTTTAAGTCTAAAAGGGAAAAAAGATTTCATAATAATAGAAAAGAAATATAGATGGAAAGCATAAAATTGCTTTCCTGGGGTGGCATTCAGCTTCCTTCTAGCCCCTTCTTGAGGGACAATCTTGTCTCCTGTGTCCTCACCAGAGGTCTATGCCACTCTTTCCTTCTAGTGAGGTGTTGTTTCATGTGGCTGGGGCCCTCCCCTCCTGCTCATCCCTCACCTTTACTTCTTTACAGGAACCTGTGGGATAGCTGAAGCCCTTAGGGGCTACAGAAACCTTATCTTACTTTTTCCTTGTTGGGACAAAATACCCAACACCCACAAGTTAAAGGAGGAAAGGTTTATTTGGGCTCACAGTTTGTAAAAGGTTTCAATACATAATCAGCTGGCTCCAAAACAGGGTGGCATGGCAGAGAAGAAACAGTCCATGGCAGGGCAGGCAGGAAACAGCAAGCAGCAGCCTCCCTTCTTTCATTCTCTTTTTATGCCATTCAGGCTACAAGCCTATTGGTAGGTGCCACTCACACCCAAGTGGGTCTTCTGTCTTCAGCAAATCCATTCAACCACTCCCAGAACTTTGCTAACCCAATTAGTGGACTAATCCAGTTATCACACACCCATGATGATCTAGCCACTAAATGGAGGGACATTTTAGATATAAACCATAACAGACCTGGAGTGGGGTGACCCCGCCTCCTCCCCAGGCACACTAAGTTATTATCTTAAACTATTTTAGGAAGCCCCCTGTGTTCAGAAACCTGTAATTCCTGGATACTTTGGGGGTGATTTTTCCCCCCAAATTTTCAGAATATGAATATTTTAGAAAACAGCGAAGAAAAATTTAATTTTAAAAATAAAGTCGACAGGGCCGGTGAGACGGCTCAGCGGCTTAAGCGCCTGCCTTGCAAGCGCGAAGGCCCGAGTTCGACTCCCGGAACCCACATACGAAAAAGGGGCCGGTGATATCGCTCAGCGGCACGGGTGCCTGTTGGTGCGCGAGGTCCTGAGGTCGTCCCCCCGGTACCCACAAAAAAAAAAAAAAAAAAAAAAATAAAGTCGACAAGAATGCAAAATAAAAATCATCTCAGTTTTAAATTACAGATACAAAAATCTTAAAATAGTAACAAACTTAATTTGACCAAATAATACAAGCATAGTACATGAACTAGTGTGGTTTCTTTAAGCGATCAGTCATTTTTAAAAACTCCTAAAATTAATCTTATTAATACTCAAATGCATGATCTAGTCAAAATTGAAATGAGATTTTGTGGGAGAAACTAGATACACTGATACAAAAATTTACCCAGTTAAATGATTTTATGAGAATGGCTAAGAAATTTTGAAATAGAAGAGTAATGACTAGGAGCTTGCTTTACTAGTTATTAATATTTATTTTAAAGCTATAATATTTAAACTGATATGGTACTATTACCAAAATGGATCCATAGAACAAAATAGAAAGTACAATAGCTCCTACTACCCATAATGATTAAATAAGTGACAAATACAAAGGTAGTACTTGAAGTCAGTGGAGAACATGGATTATTCATTAAATTATATTGGTATAATTGCTTAAGCATTATTGAAAACAATAGGCCTTATCTTTTTTTGCCCAAATCCAAATAGATTAAAAGCAAAAGTTCTAATATGAAAAAGAAAATTAAATGCAAACACTGGAACAGAGCTTTAATATTTATATATGATGGCAGTGGACAAATAATGAATAAAAAGCTGTCTTCTTGCTTATATTGTTTTAATTTTTATATGTGCGCTCAAACAAAAGAGAAACCACATTCCTTACCCATCACCTGTATAAACTGCAAAAACAAAATGAAAAAAAAAAAAAAGAAGAAAAGAAAAACCCAGAAAACAAAAAACAATGAATGATGATAAGCTGCGAATGTTTGTACCAAAATGACAGATAAAGGGCCAGTAATGTTTGTAGGAAATGTGACAGATAAGGTTCAAAGGAGCTCCTAAGATTTTATTGAAATAAAAATAGAATAATAAATTGACAGTAAATGTCAAATATCTTGGAAAGATTAATGTTATATGACCATCAGATCCCTGTCTAGGAATTTATTTTAAGAAAAATTGCATGTTTTTGTGTGTATACATGCATAAACATATATGTTTTTTTTTCCAAAGAGTTACCTATGAAAGCCAAGAAAGAATGAAAGAGAAGGAAGAAAGGAGGAGAGAAAAAGAGGGAGGGAGAAAGGAAGGAAGGAAGGGAGGGGAGGGAAAGGAAAAAGAAGGGAAGAGAGGAGAAAAGAGAAGGAAATAAAAAAAAAAAAGAAATAAGGACCTCAAATTTCCAAAAAATGGATTAGTTAAAGAAATTGTGTTATAGTGACATAGTAAACAGTTACAGCTGGTCGGTAAAAGGAATCTGGGAACACGGTCACATGGTATGTACAAGGACATGCTTTAATGAAAACAACCATATGTAAATATATAGAGAGATACATTCTCAAAGATGCCTGAAATCTGAAAGCTTCACATTGGTTGTCTCTGAGTGGATTACAACTGACTTTTCTCAAATTCGTATACACTCATTTTCTTTTGCCATGTTGTAGTTTTAGGACAAAATGCTTTTTCAAATGTTCCTCTGAGAACTCTAGGCTTGGTATAATAACCTCGAGACATCGTGCTAGTCTGCGGATATTCTGCCTGGCTCACTCCTCTCCTGTCCCCATCCTGCCCAAGTCCAGCTCTTGGTTACCAGCTCTGGGAAAAGATGTATCAGACCATGGCGGCTTCTCAGGTCTGCTCTCCTCAGAGCTGTGTGTCATGAGTGATGACCAGTTCGGCTTTGTCCTTTAGATGTTCCCCAGGAACCATCCAGTTTCCACTGGGTGGGGTTGGGCCTTGTGATTCCTCTGTCCCTGCCTTGGGCATTCGGCCAGGCTGGGTGGCCATGCCGAGCAGACGGGCTTAGCCTATGTCCTTCCCTGGGAGGACTCGGGATGGACACTGACCCCAAGAGATCAGCTGAGGCAGCTGGGGAGCTGAGGAGGCCAGAAACTACAAACACACCCCAGAGAGAGGGGAGCCAGGCTTGGTGGGGAAGCCAGGGCTGCTCTTCCTGCTGGCTGCTCACTGCACCATTTCCCAGGGATGATCTGCAATGTTAACCTGTGCTTTTTGTCTCTGTATCACGTGGACAGGTCCTAACATTCCCATGGATCAGCCCTGCTGTCGCGGTCTGTATGACTTCGAGCCAGAAAACCAAGGAGAATTAGGATTTAAAGAAGGGGACGTCATTACATTAACCAATCAAATAGATGAAAACTGGTATGAAGGAATTATACACGGGGAATCCGGATTCTTCCCTATTAATTACGTGGAAGTGATTGTGCCTTTACCTCAGTAAACGTGTAACTCAAACTGGACACACTTTCCTGACTGAAATGAATTCACACCAGTGTTCTCGCTGCGCGGTGTTCTGTGACCTCTGTGCTCTCTGACCAACTCAATGACTTTTGTATGTGTGTTCTCTTTCTAATGTATTTTATATCAGTTTAATTTGTATAAATGATTTTTTTGTTCTCATTACATGAAAATAGTTTTCTTCTTTGCTTATTGTTCAAATAAGTCATTGCTTAAATGTATTTGCTTCTGGTTGCTAAAAAATAAATCATACCTGTTGCTGATATGTCAGCGAATTGCCTATACACTGTTCAGCTGCAATGGAATGCAACATTTGAAACCAAGAAATGCTAAATATTTTGTTTCTTGACACTACTGATGGCATCTGGTCTTTTCTCTCTTCCTCATGTTTTAAGCTTACCTGTGAATAGCCCAATAAACATGACACGCTGTGTTGGCAAAAGGCCTTGGTGATTTTTAATGTTGAGTTGATTTTTAAGCACAGTGTTAAAGACTGCAGATCCCTCTTGTGCCCGCTGGCTGACCAAGGGCCACAGCTGGAGGCTCCGATGTGGTTCCTGAGGACATCAGCAGACCTGAGCGGGGCCTTCACTCTCCATGGACTCATTCCAGCTGTGGCAGCATGGGCAGCCTTCCACCTACTTTCAAATTTGTTTATGAAGGCGCCCAACTCAAGCTTTGTCTGTTGTCAAGTATCAGGCGGGTTTCTCAGGCAAGTCTGCGGTGGATGCTTAGGAAGTAGTGAGGCCAGGAGTTGGGCTGAGCATCCACTAACGTGACCGCTAGCTTCAGTAAACCAGGGCAGGCACTTGTCACGTGCTTTGGCCCAGCGAGGACGACAGCAATCCTGGGGCAGAGAGCAGTGTTGTCCCCCTTTCGTAAAGGAGACTCACTGGATGGCTTCCCAGGATCAACAACCCAGTAGTGGCAGATGCAGAGTTTGAGCTCAGATTGTTTGATGCCCCCCACTGCCCACTTAAGTCTTCGTCATTGGCACTTGAAACAAATGCCCAGAGGCCAGATCAGTCTCCTAAACCAGGTGACTAAACTGGTTTTCCCAGTCTTCTGGGTCCATGGTAGTCAGTAAATTTGTGACAACCTCCTTTCCTACCAGCCAGCTACAAGCACATGCATGCACACACACACACACACGCATGCATGCACACACACCTTATTCAAAATAGTTGCACATCTAGTGTCTATAGTAAAAGAACAATATTGCCTAACATTTGTGGAGGGCCTAGCATGTATGTACCAGGGTCTGCCAAGCACTTTACGTGAGCAAACCCATTTGGTCCTTAGAAAGAAAGCACCCTCTGAGCTAGACCTGACCCTGATGCCTGTTTTTCAGATAAGAGAGCAGAAAAGCTAAGTAATTTGTCCAGTGTCAACACTTTATAAAGAGCAGAGCTGGGCTTTTAACCCAAATGCTCTCCATCCACGCCCATGACCTTCACCATTCTACACTACCTCTCTTCATATGTGTTTGTTTACATAAATTCACAAATCGGCCCTTGTATATACACCATCAGCTGCCACAGTAGAAATTTATCAAGCAAATGAAAAACCCAAGGCATTTCTTAATGCCCAAAATATGTTTTGGTAACTTGTTTGGGAAATAAACAGTAACTGAAGTTCACGAGAGGTATCCACAAAGCTCTGGTTTAGTAATAAACAAGTCAGCAATTTACATTTGATTTCTTTTGAGCAGTTAGCATGGTGCTTGCATCAGTTGACAGCCGCTGAAGAGGAACCACCGTGACCAGGGCCTGGCAGAGCACCAGAAGTGTCTGTGGTCACAGGGTCGCTGGTAGTGTCAGCTACGGAGCTGGGTCCCCTCTGCATGGGATAGCGTGGACAGACCAGCAGATGGCCTCTTCAGCCTGGCCTGGTACTGGGCTCTGAGTTCTGTGTCTGCCCTCAGCGCCTCACAGTTTTACACCCAGAAGTCCGCTCTACAACTTGCTTCAAGTTTTGTTTTATCTTTTTTTTTTTTTGTGGGTACCGGGGGGTCGACCTCAGGACCTCGCGCGCCAACAGGCACCCGTGCTGCTGAGCGATATCACCGGCCTCTTTTTTGTATGTGGGATCTGGTAGTCGAACTCGGGCCCTCGCGCTTGCAAGGCAGGCGCTTACGCCGCTGAGCCATCTCACTGGCCCTTGTTTTATCTTTTAAAAAGCCACACAAATTTCCCCTTTTATTGTTAAATATACCCATGACTTTTTAGTTGTTAACACAATTTTATAAGTTCAGATAGCTTTATTTTTCTAATTATTAAAGTAATAGGTGTAGTGCAGAAAAAATTCAGAATGCATGTAAAGTTATAAGAAGGAAGCAAAAATCACCTTTTATCCCACAACTTTGAAATAATTACTTGTCAACATTCTCATTATATCTTTCCAGTTTTGCCCATGAATACATACAGATACTCGTATACATATTCATTCACACGAATTGGAGTATATGTTATGATTCACTTTTCCTTAGTAATAATTGTAAGCCGAGGCCTCATGGTTTATTGACAGCATGGTATTTTATGGCTCTATAACTTTTTTAAACTCATACTGTTACACCTTTCCAGTTTTCCTACATTATAGGCAAACTGGAAACATCTATATACAGAGTCCACCAAAAATAATGTAGACACACTTCAGGCAAAGAAAAATAGTATGATGTTTTCTCAACAGATGGTGTTACCCTCATATGGGGGACCCTAGAGGACGTCATATATCTCAGAAAATACACTGCCGGCCCTTAGAGAAGAAATTGAAAATGCATATGCAGCAATCTCAATGACCAAGGTTACCCAAACAGAAATTTGCCATGGTAAGTGTCTGGAAGCTAATGGCCACCACTTTGAGTACCTCTTGTAATTGTAGAGGCTGAAGTGTGTATACATTTTTTTGGTGGATTCTGTATATTAGGTTATTTTCTTACGACATCTTTAAAAAAATATTTTCAACCCATACAAATGTGTCAAAAAGACAAACATTGCACTTATATATATGTAAGTATGGTATATTAACCTCTTTATAGTGCCTGCACTTCTTGACGTGTGTACTTGTTTTATATCAATAGTTTTTCCTTACTGTTTTGCATAATACCTATACCAATTTACATTCCTCCCAAGAGTGTACAAAGGTGCCCTTTTTTCCAAATCCTCACTAACGTTTATCTCTTTTCTTCTTGGTAATAACCATCTTATTAGGTGTGAATTGATAAAGCCATCTGCCCATATGCACAAGGGACGTGTTCTTCAACTCCCATACTGTATTTGAATAACAGAGTACTGAATCCTATACATGCCATGTTTTCCCCTGAGCATACATATGCATATTCCATACCTTTTCCAGCTTAACTACTTATCACACACTGTGAGCATAACTTTTGCAGTTTGAAATGTGACAGTAAAACTAGCACCATTTCTTTTTCTTTCTTCACAATTCACAGATTTACTTCTACCATAGATCTTAGCAACTTCAGCACATGATTTTTTTCTACTTTTCTTATCAAGTTGAAAACTTTCACCTTTCATGTAGAGGAAACACTTTACAACTCCTCTTTGGCATGTCCGAATTGCTAGCATTCCTACTCTGGCACGGTGAGGCCATTATTAAGAAAAATAAGTTACCTGGACACAAGTACTGAAACAGCACAACAGTCAAGCTGACAGCTGAAATGGCTGCTAGGTGACTGATGGGCAGGTAGTACAAACCACATGGATACGCTGCACAAAAAGGTGGATTATGTCCCCTGTGTGATGGAGCAAGACTTCATCATGCTACGCAGAGTGGTGCACAGTTAAAACATATGAGTTGCTTGTTTCTGGAATTTTCCATGTAATATTTTCAGACCACAGTGAAATACAGGTTACTGATACTGGAGACCAAAGCCATAGGTCGTGGAGCACTACTCTATCCCCTTGTGGTCTTGATTTGCACTTCCCTGATAATGATTGATTTTGAGCAAGTTTTCTTATACCTGTTGTGTTTTCTTTCTAAAAATGTCTGTTGGGTTTTTTGCCCACTTTGAAATCAGCAATTTTTTGTTGTTGTTTGTTACTGAGTCGTTACTGAGTTTTGTTACGGAGTTGTATAAATTCTTTATGTAATTTAGATATTGCTTCTGTTGCCAAAAAATTATGGTTTGGATAAATGCAAACAGCTAGTCTCTGTTGTTTTCTTTTAGGAATTTTATTGTTGTGTCTTATTTTAAGTCTTTGATCCATTTTGAATTGACTTTTGTATATGTAATACAATTTGAAATCTGGAGTGTCATGCTACCAGGTTAGGCTGTGCGCCTAACTACATGGCAGCTGGGCTGGAGAAGTGTATGCATGGACAGCTGCAGAGCACATCTGATGACATGCTGCCACCTAGGTCAGCCTGGGGTGTGGGAGGCAGCGGGGACCTCGGGATTGTTTGTGGCATATGTGTAGCAGCTGTGCCTGGTTCAAAACAGCTGCACAGGCAGCATCTGGATGGTGTTTTGGGGGTTCCACTAGGGTGGGACATTGAGTTGGAGAGACTGAGGCAGGATCAGTCCAGGAAGAGGAGACAAGGGTAGTAGGTTAAACACCTAGAGACTTCAATGGCTGCTGCTGTGGGTCTCCAGGTTGGGGCAACCACAGTAGCAACAGTCTTGTTGCTCTGCATGGCCAGAGAGGCGCAGGAGAGGTACAGGGACCTGTGTCCTGCTGAAGCTGTGGGGCTGGATCCTCTGGTCTGAGCAACCACAGCCGTGTAGAGTGTATCTCATTTATTCATCTGCGTATGTGGGAACATCCTACATCCAAGAATAAATCCCAACTGATCATACCGTATCATACTTTAATGTGTTATTAAATTCAATTAGCTGGAATTTTGTTGAGGATTTCTGCATTTATAAATTAAGAGCATTGGCTTGGCCTGTAATTTTCTTGTAGTTTTCTTATCTGGTTTTGGTATCAAGATAATGCTAGCCTCATACAATAAATTTGGAAGTCTAGTCTTCAGGATTTTTGTTTGTTTGTTTGTTTTTGTTTTTGGTAAAGCTCTCTGGTGTTGGACTTTTCTTTTTTGGGAGACTTTAGATTACTATTTCAATTTCCTTACTCATTATTGATCTATTTAGATTTTCTCTTTCTTGGCTCAGTCTTGGTAGGAGTATGTTTCTAGGAATTTATCCATTTATTCTAGGTTCTCCAGTTCGTTAGCATATGAGTGTTCATGGTAGTCTCTTGTGATCTTTTTGTATTTCTATGGCATCAATTATAATGTCTTTTTCATTTATAATTGTAGTTATTTGAGTGTTCTTTCTTTTCTTATTCTAGTTAAAATGTTTGTCATTTGACTTATCTTTTTAAAACACCAACTTTTAGTTCTTTCTTTGTGACTACCAAGATGCTTACATGAAAAATGCTATAATAGTCTATTTTAAGTTGATGACTTAATTTTAATTACATGCAAGCTATACATTTGCTTTCCTTCTGTTAGGTCCCTATTTTGTGTTAAGATCACAATTTACATATTTTTATATTAGATATACATTGAAAATTATAGCCTCTACAGTTATTTTAATATTTTCATCTTTTTAACCTTTATACTAAAGTTCAAAGTTTATACTTTACCACTATAGTAATACAGTAATCTAAATTGTTCTCTATACTTACCTTTACCAGTAAGTTTTATACATTCATGTTTTCATATTGCTAATTAGCATCCTTTCATTTCTCTAACATCCTGTATAGGGCAGGTGTATTGGTGGGGAACTCCCTCAGCTTTTGTTTGTCTGTGAATTCTTTATCTCTTCTTCATTCCTGAAGGGCATCTTTGCAATGTATATTATTCTTGGTTGGCAGCTTTTCCTTTCAGCATTTTGAAGCTACCATCCCATCTTTTCCTGGCCTGCATTGTTTCTGTTGAGAAATCTGCTGACAATCTTCCAGGGTTCCCTTGTATGTGAGGATTTTCCTGCTGTTTCAAAATTCTCTGTTTTTGACTTTTGATGATTTTGTCATAATGTGTCTCAGTGAAAAATATATGGTCAATCTATGTGGAGTTTTTGAGCTTCATGAATATGGATATTTACTTACCTCTCCATCTTTGAGGAGTTTTCCAGCATAATTTCTTTAAATAAGTTTTTTGCCCCTTTATCTTTCCCTGCTCCTTCTGAAACTTCCATAATGCATATATTGGTTCACTCTCTGATGTCCTGTAGGTCCCACAGCCTTCTTTACTGGCAGCATCACACTTCCTGATTGTGTTTGATGTGGCACAGACAATGCTATGGGTTCACCCAATCACTTGGATATTCTGCCTTTCTGGATCCCCAGAAGTTCGCAAATCCCAGCCTTCTTATAGTTAGGCAGAACCATGCAGCTCACTCTGGCCAATGAAATGAGTGAATGTGATGTGTGTCACTTCCTGGGAGAGGTGGTAAAAAATCTCCTGTGGTTTCTCTAGTCTCTGTCTTCCCCTGGGACAGTTAAGATAGATACTGTGTGCTGACATGAAGAGCCATAGGTAAAAGGATCCTGGATCACTGAAGGACCCCAGCAGAGACAGTTACCCTGGAGAGTTATCCAACTTATGCCAGATTTGACATGAACAAGATATATTAACATCATCTGTTAAATCTCTGAAATTTTTATTTATTACTGCAATATAGACCTAATCTATACTAATACACATGAGCATAAAATGAAGATAGAATTTGCAAAAGGTAAGTGGACAGAGGCAGATGGCGTGAAATTGTGAAGGTGATACGTGCCCTGCTATGAGATTTCATGCTTTATCCTAAGAGCAGTGTGTTACTGAGTATAATACTTCAGAGAAATGAAATGATAACATTAGATTCAAAAACACTAACACCAAAAGAGCAAGTAATGCAGTCAATAAATGGGCATATGAACTCAGACACATCTTTAGAGAAAAAGTACAAAAGGCCCATAATTATATGAAAAAAGGGTTCGACATCTCTAGCCATCAAGGAAATGCAAATCAGAACTACACTGAGGGGCCGGTGATATGGCTCAGCGGCACAAGCGCCTGCCTGGCAAGTGCGAGGTCCTGAGTTCGACTCCCGGTACCCACATAAAGGAAAAGAAGGGCCGGTGATATTGCTCAGCGGCACAAGCGCCTGCTGGCAAGTGCAAGGTCCTGAGTTCGACTCCCAGTATCCACATAAAAAAAAAAAAAAGAACTACACTGAGATTTCATCTTACCCCAGCAAGGATGGCTGTCACTAAGTGAACAAAGAATAACAAACACCGGTGAGGATGCAAATAAAAGGAACCCTTATACATTTTTGGTAGGACTGTAAATTAGTTCAGCCACTATGTAAATCAGCATGGAAGTTCTTAATAAAAACTAAATAAATAGAACTACAATATGATCTAGCTATACCACTCCTGAGTAAACACCTGAAGCAATCAAAGTCAGCATACAGTAGAGATGTCTGCACACGCATGTTCATCATGGTCCTGTTCACAATAGCGCAATGTAGAATCGGTCTAGATGACCACCAATGGGAAATGTGCTATATATACAAATGGAGTATTATCCGGCCACAAAAAAACAACAAATCATGTAATTTTCTGGAAAATGGATGGAACTAGAGATCATTATGTTAAGCAAATAAGCCAGACTCAAAAGACAAGTATTACCATATTTTCTCTTGTATGTGGAATCTAGAAATAAAGAAAAATAACATGAAAGTAGAAGAGAGACTATTAGGGAAGGGAAAGGCAACAATGGGGAAGGATAGAGATTGAGAAAGGGTAATGGGAAGTGGATTTGATACAATTATGTGATTCACAAGTATGAAAATATCACTAACCCATTACATTGTTTAATATGTGCTAATAATTATAATAAAACAAGTTAGAAATTTTTTAAAAAAAGATCGGCTTTTAAGAATGATTACTTTGTCTGTATTTCTAGAAATACAAGCAAGAGAGTTCATGATGGCCTATGGGTATAAGTGATAAAATACCATAAAAGAGAACAGGTTTGAGAGTTAGTAGAAAGGTAGAACTGATAAGAGGAGAGGTAAGTCAAAGCTCCCTGATTTCTGACATGTGACATAGAGGTGGGGGATCACTCATTGATGTGGGGCACAGAGGAGAAGGAATGGGTCGGATGGGAGAGGGTGACACAGACACAATGACTTTATCCTGGACCGTGAGTGGCCACTGGATCCAGAATCACGAAGACAACTTGGGCTGGAGAGCTGTTCTGATGACTTACCAGCATACTGTCAATGGTCGAAGCCATGGAAGTTGATGGTGTAGGAACCCGTTCACCCACCATCAGTCCACATGTCGTTTATCAGGAAAGGAATTTCTAAATTTCTAATGGATACATAATGCATGTATAATTTCCCCAAACAACAAAAAGACTAAAAGGTTTTTTTCTCAAAAAACAAAACAGAGGCAATCACTGCAAACCACTTTGGATTTCTGCCTGTGTCTTCTTCACCCTTTGTTCATACAGTCCTGTGGGTCTGGCTGGGAGGAAGTTTTCCCAGCTCTGTTTTTCTGCTCTTGCATTGTAAACTTCTGCTTGTAATATCACCCAGAAGTTCCCGATTCCCCTAAGAACTGGATATTCAGTCCTAGTCTGGGTCTCCACTTAATCATCAAAGTAGCAGTGGTAGTTACTCAACATTGCCCATGAGATTGCTAAATACTATTTTGATAAATTTATGCCAGAACAGTGTATTTTTATTGTTGCTTTTAAAGACTAAGAAAGAAATCAAGGGCATCATAAAACAAGCATCCCCAGATTCGTATCTAGGGCCAGGAAGACTGAGAATAAAATGTCCATTGTTTTGCAAAGTCTAAATAAGGAAAATGGAAAAGAACTTTTAAAAACTGATACTGACATGAAATTTCAAGCCAGGTAGAGATTGCAGAAGATGATTTGAGTTTAGATGTTCTACTTGAACTGGCCATTTCTCACTGACATCGCCAAATAGATATGATAGAAAATTCTGTATTAATGGTGGGAACTGGGCAAGGGAACTGTCATGTAACTGAGACTCAGTGTTGATGAAATACAGTAGTGGCCCTTGCTTTGGTGATAATGGCCCGCGTGATGAGAGCAGCGTGCCGCACCAAAATGGTTAGGAGCCCATTCTGGAAATAAATAGTGGGCAAGTATAAAAGAAGCTAAACTAAGTTTGCAATGTTGTTTTCCCTCTTTGCCTTCAAATATAGAATTTGTTCTGGATCTGCCTTCCAGCTGTTTATTTATATTATTTTATTATTTATTGTGTATATTGTAACCAAGGTAGAGAATATAGGGAATGTATCTTTTTTGTTTTGAAATGGGGTTTTGCCTTGTTGCTCAGACTGATCTTGAACTCACGGCCTCAAGGGATCCTTTAGGCTCAGCTTTCTGAGTAACTGATACAACAAGCATGAATCACCAGGCCAGATGATATGGTTTTAAAGCACACATTTGGGGTTATAGATTGTTTTGCACTGGAGAATATAGAAAGAGGGTAAATTTTTTAAAAACTATTTTTACAGTAAGGCCCTGTGCTTGTGGTTAACCTTTAATTCTCACTTAAAATATTACTTTTCCCAGGAAACCTCTAATACCCTCAAGACTGAAGCAGTTGCTGTCCTTTCCTATATGTTTCTAGCTTCCTGTTCTTTTGCCTGTGGGAACATTTGTTACTGTGTATCTCATTTGCTCCGGGAGGCGGGAGCTGTATGTTGTTCTGCCATCCTGTCACTCACACTGGGCGGGCTTCTGACGCACTGTGCTTCTGACTATATCCGGTACCATCCTGTACTTCAGTGCGTTCCACCTAAGTCCGCAGCTGACCACACGCTGACGGTAGGGTAAGAAGGAAATCAGGTTTTCATCCTCATCCATTCGACATTTTTCATGAGACTGGGTAAGGAAAGGATAAAGATGCTTCACTGGCATTTGAGAGCCTCCCAAAGTTAATGTGTTTTGCAAAACGAAATGTTTTTACTGCAGTTCCATTTGAGAAAAGAACTTTCAAGTATTTCTCGGTGGTGCTTCAAACCCAAGTACTGCCAGGCGGAGAGTGCAAGGAACAGGTGGGTCCCGCGCTGTGGCACCAAGCAACCGAAGGGCCACACAGCATCAGGGAAAATGCTCTTGTGTACAACTCTTCCTGACGATTTGTGTGAAGATAACGGTCACATTTTCAAAAAAATATAGTGGACAGTATTTAGAGCAGTTCAGTTTCTTCACACTGTTATTTTCCCTCAAATGAATCAGTTCTGGAATAAAATGTTGGGGTTCCAGAAGTATCAGAAATGGTGTTCTAGACAAGGGTTTTTCAGAAAGCAAAGGGTAAGTATTTAAAAGAATGTATATTGCTTGGCTCTTGTTTCCCTTTTCTTAAATTTAACCCTTTTGTGAGTGAATATTTTTCTAAAATGGAGCGTGTACTCCCATACATTCGTAAACAAAGTCTAATATGCAAACTTGCCACAGGTAACTTGGGTTCGTGAACACAAGCACAGTACTGCATGATGACCTCGTGTTCATTTCAGGCCCTATTGAAGTAGCAAAGCTGTAAAAGACAGTAGTGAATCTTTCACTTTTTTCTGACTTTTACGGTTTTTTTCCAGCATCTTTATGCTGTTGGTATGCTTCTTCTTAGCAGGCATTTTGTTCCTTTCTAATTCATAGATCCCAATTTACTTTTGAAAACCAGATGAACACATTTGTTTGAGCTATGTGAAAAATAAGAATCAATAATCTTGAGCAACACTTAAGTGTCTGCTTATAAGTGATGCTTAATCTGTGAGGTTGGTTGGATACTGAGAGGCCTGTTCTACTGTTGGTCTGCTTGTAGCCAAGGGGAGATTGTTGGAATTAAGTTCTAGATTAGGTAGACGATCCAAAAAACTGCACCAGAAGAGTCTTAGAACTTATTAATAAAGAAATTCAGCAATGTGGCACGATACAAAACAACACACAAAAATCTATAGCATTCTAGTACACCAACAGTGAGCTCACCAAGAAAAAAGTCAGGAAAACAAACCCATTCACAACAGCTTCAAAAAATATAAATACCTAGGAATCAACCTAACCCAGGAAGTGAAAGACGTCTACTACAAGGACATTAGAAAATGGAAAGACAGCCAGGCGTTGTGGCACACACCTGTAATGCAGCACTGAGGAGGCTGAGGCAAGAGGATCGCCATTTGTTCGAGGCCAGCCTGGACTACATAGGAAGTTCGAGACCAGTGTGAACTACACAGCAAGACCCTGTTGCAAAACAAAAACAAAAACAAAACCAGAAAATGGAAAGACAGCCCCTATTCCTGGATAGGCAAAACCAATACTGTCAAAATGCCCATATTACCAAAAATGATACATAGATTTAATGCAATTCCAATCCAAATACCATCAGCATTTTTTACAGAACTAGAAAAAAACAATTCTAATATTCATGTGGAACCAAAAGAGACCCAGAGTAGCAAAAGCAATCCTGAGCAACAAGAACAAACCAGGAGGCATCACAATCCCAGATTTCAAATTATATTACAAAGCCACAGTGATAAAAACAGCATGGCACTGACAAAAAAAAAAACAGACATGTAGATCAATGGAATAGAATAGAGAATGCAGGAACAATCTCAGGTACATTCAGCCATCTGATTATTGACAAAGGGGCCAAAAGCATAAGCTGGAGAAAAGATGGCCTTTTTAATAAATGATGCTGGGGAAACCGGTTATCCACAAGCAGAATGAATCTAGGTCCATATCTCTTACCCTGTTCTAAAATAAAATCAAAAATGAATCAAAGATCTAGATATTAAAACAGAAACACTAAATCTGCTGGAAGAAAGTTTGGGTAAAAGTTTTGAAGACACAGGCATAGGCAAGGACTTCCTGAACAGAACCCTGGTTGCACAGGAAACAATACCAAGAGGTAACAAATGGGACCATATCAGATTTAAAAGCTTCTGCACAGGGCCGGTGAGATGGCTCAGCAGCTTAAGCGCCTACCCGGCAAGCGCGAGGGCCCGAGTTCAACTCCTGGAACCCACATACGAAAAAGGGGCCGGTGATATCACTCAGCGGCACGGGTGCCTCCTGGCACGCGAGGTCCTGGGGTCGACCCCCCGGTACCCACACACAAAAAAAATAAATAAATAAAAGCTTCTGCACAGCAAAGGAAATAACCAACAGAATGAAGAGATAAACTATAAAATGGGAACAAATTTGCCAGCTACTCCTAGAAGACTAATACCTAGAATATATAAAGAAGTCAAAGAAATTAGACACCCCAAAATAAGAGATCCAATAACAAATGGGCAATTGAAATGAATAGATACTTCTCAGAAGAAGTACAAACAGCCAAAAAGTATATGAGAAAATGCTCAGCATCTTTGGCCATTAGAGAAATGCAAATCAAAACAACACCAAGATTCTGTTTTACTCTCCTGTAAGATGGCAATTATCAAGGCCTCAAAAAACACCAAATGCTTGCAAGGTTTTGGGGTAAAATGAACCTTCGACACTTGGTGGGAATGTAAACTGGTACAACCACTGTGGCAATCAGTATAGAGATTCCTCAAAAAACTAAAACTGGAAATTCTACTTGACCCAGCTCTACCTCTTCTGGTTATCTTCCTGAAAGAGTCAAAGATATGTTATTACAGTGATACATACATACCCATATTTGTAGCAGCGCAACGCACAGTAGCTAAATTATGGAAGTGGCCTATATGTCCATCAATAGATGAGTAGATAAAGAAAATATGGTAGATACACACAGTGGAGTACTATTCAGCCATAAAGAAGGATAAATTCGAGTCATCTGTAGAAAAATGAATCATAAGACCATAATTCTAAGTGAAATAAATCAGACACAGAAGGTTAAATATCACATGCTTTCTCTAAAATGAGAGCTCTAAAGTATAAATAGTTTAAAGAGCAAAAAATGAAAGATGGTTGGAAGCAAGGAGGTGGACTCCAGAGTTAGGAAGGGAACTTGGGGAAGGATGGAGAAGGCAAGGCAGGGGGAGAGGGGAATGCAAATAATCAAGATGCAATATATGTATGTATCACTTCACCAAGGTGAATGTAATTATTATGCATCACAAACATATACTAATAAAATCAATCAATAAATAAATAATAAGAAAATAAAAGAAGAGTAGTGTATTAGTCTGTTTCTCATTACTACCATGACATCCTTGGGGCTAGCTTCCTTTATAAAGAAGAGAGGCTGATTGGCTCACAGTCTGGAGGTTGATGGCATGGTGCTGGCATCTGCTCAGCTCTGGCCAAGGCCCCGTGGTGGGTGGCATCATAACAAGTAGAGCATTGTGGGAGTGAGGGTTGAGTGCAAGGCAGGAAGCCACAGGGAGCAATTCGGGGATCAGGCTTGTAACATCTGGCTCTTGCGAGAACAGCTCAGGTCCCACGAGAACCACTTAACTGCTTCCAAGGGTGACCTAGGGATCTCCATTCATACTGCCACACCAAGGACCAAACCTCCATCACCTGAAGCCCTAGGGGACAAACCACATCTGAACTAGAGCAGGAAGCATGGCTACGGTACACAAGCAAAGCATGAAAACAATCTCAGAAGTCACACTGCATGGACCTATTGGGACTTTCTAACGACACACTTCAACACAGGAAGGAGAAAGTTGATCCTCAGCAAAACGCCTCGTCCTGAATCTCTTGACACATGGCCAAGTCTGGGTCAGAGCTGGGTTTCCTGACTGTATCTCTAGCGCTCCCATGCTCACCTTCTGCCTCTGAGGGGAAGAAGAGGAGTTTGCCATGGACAGAGCAAGATGAGCTCGAAGGCGCCAGCTAAACTCTTCTCCTGGGCATCTCCATCAGCTCAGACTGCCAGGGTGGCAGCAGTCCTAGTTCCCAAGTCCCTGGCTTGAATCATGGGTCTGGCACCTCTGGGACCCCGAGGAACTCCCCAGGGATCTCAGTGCCACATGAATGGCAAAGCCAGCCCCTTGTCAAGCAGGATGCATCCCAGAGGGTCCCTCCTCCTAAGGACTCGGTCTGCTTGTGAGGCCGAAGAGCAACCAGAGGAAAACGTGGACAAGATTTTATGAAGCAAATTTGTGTTCCAAAAAAGGGCCCCACTCTGGGAAGCCAGCAGCACGAGGTGAGCATGTTTCCCACATGGGGCTTGGGGATGTCATGAGAAGCCCTGTGCAGTAGACACCATGGTGAACACGCCTGCCCAGATCCCTTCCTAGCAGAAACACCTAGCCCAGCACGAAAGCATGTGGACAACTGGGCTCACACCCAACACCTGAGCTGAGGGCAGCCGCCTCGGGAATCAGGCCACTGACTCCAGGGGGCAGTGACTGGCTGGCGTGCGGGAACAGCTGCTCTGGCTTCCTGTGTCAGGTCAGGTCAGGTCAAATCCATGGTGCAGTTTCTGTGCCAACATCCAAGGATCACACAAAGCCTCACCTGGACCCGAGACACAGGTCCCTCTTGCCCCTTCTCCTGCGTCCCTCCCTCCCCTGGTAATTTTGTGCCCCCAGATCTTTCTCAAATGGGAAGGGGATCAAGAGATGAAGGGAGATGAGGGAAAGGGGATGAACAAAGGAATTGAGAAGTGTTGTGTATATGTACCAACTCCTCACAAGGAATGTAAACAGTATGTACTTACTTCAAATAGGCACTAATAAAAAAAGCACCACGCTTACCTAACTTCGTTCACTCCCAGGGCCATGCTGAATCTTTCACCCCTCACGCAGTCCACTCTGCCTTCCTTGGGGTTTGACTTATTTTCTTTTTCTCCAAGCCACCAACGCAGCCTTCTTGAATGTGCTTCCAAGTCTGCTTCAGTTCTGCAGAGAGAAAGATCTATCCTGTAATCAGAACAAATTAAGCTTGAGGCCCTAAACTGACATTGCTTCTGTCACAGCCCAGCACCACCAGCACCTACAGGTGCTTCCCCAGTCCTCCCTGAAGGGACACTGCACTGATGTGCTTGTCTGGGTGTGTGCAGTAGGCAAAGCCTGGGGTCGGACTAGGAATCTCTGAAACTCATGCAGGGAGAAGCAGATCTTGAGGCACGTGCTAGAAACCAGGAGCCAAGACAGAACCTAGGAAGGAACTTGGTTTCCTGGTCCCCTCGGGATGTAATGCATTGCCGTTGCCCTCAGCTGGACAGTGTGGGAGAGAGCTCCCATGGGGAAGTGGTCCAGGAGCTAGGCAGTGAGGGGCCTGGTCCCTCACCCGGAGACAGAGTGGGTGGGCCCCAGTAGCCAGATCAGATCTCTTGGGCTTCAGTATTCCCATGTCCTGATCTCTCCCCATCCCAAGCCCTTGGCAATATCAAACATTTGGGCCAGGCTTCAGGAAGGGGTAAGGACTGGGAGGGAAGGGGGGTGGGTGGCTGAGGGAAGGCTCAGTCTCCACCTGGCCAGAGAGGTAAAGAAAAGTGCTAGTGGGGTAGCGAGGCCAGGAATCAGGTGATCCAGCAGGCTCCTCGGTGGGGTCTCTCCTCTGCGGCCCCTTCCTATCCCAACTCACAGGCAGAAACTTAGCCACACAGGTTAGACTGCCTGCCTGACCCACTAGGGTAAACAGGAACGCAGAACTCCCATGAGGCTACTGGAGCTATATTTTGCTTTTCTCTCTCTGGACCAACTGCTCTTTGAGGGGCAGCCTGGTCAGAAGGTACCTGCTGCAGAGAGAGGCTCTGTAGCTGCTGGTTCAGAATCGGGAGTGCCCAAGGGAAAATGAGCAGGAAGTCCTGTGAGACATCAACACTCAGAGCAGAGCCCACATCCTGCAAAACCCCCAGCTCTGGAGGTGCCCTTGTGCCTTCCTGAGCTGCAGATGGGCCCCCAACTCAACACAGCTGCCACTGCACCAGCATAATATTTCTTTGAATTCTCCATTTCATGTTGAATATTCATGTAGGTTTTGCAATCAACTCCATGCTACATCATGGCTGGTTTTAGACTATGAATGATTTGAGAAGTGGTACAGGCAGTCGACTCGCTAAGAATATGTGGTGTTTCAACCCTTGTGCTTCAGTTTGCTTATTTGTAAGGAGGGGGGGAAAATAATATCCACCCCATGGGATGTTGTGTTGACTAAGTCAGTTAAGACAGGATAAATGCCTGGAAGTGTCTGGTGCACAGCGAATACTTTGAAATGTTATCATGGCCATTTTTCTACTGATGTATCTACCAAATCGAGAAGCACATCTTATGGATTCTTATTTGCAGATTTCCTGTTTTTGAATTAGCTTACCATAGTCAGTACCTGCGGCACACAAAAATAAGATACTGTGTTGATTGGTTGACCAAAATGTTAAGAGCAGAGGCTTGTGGAACCTAATTCTATTTCCTATAGAAGGAATGGCTCAGTACTCTCACTGTTTGTGCAACGCCGAGTACTAAGCCAGGCTCCTGAAGAGAATCCACGGTACATAAGTGCGTTTTGGGTGAGCCCTGCCGGGTACTGACCAGTCCCTCTCCAGCTGCCTCTGCGACCTACACAACTGACCTGTCCTCTGCTCTTTTCACAAGGGTCCAGCCAGTTCCTCTGGAGGGAAGAGGGTCTTGGAGGCCTCTTCTTGGCCAGTGTGAGCCATCAGAGGAAGAGGAAGGCCAGAAGCAGGCAAGGGAGGCAGGCAGGCTTTCCTGTTGGTGGACGCTCACAGCATCCAGATGCACTGATGGCTGATGGGGCACAGAGTGACTGTGAGGGGTGCGGTCTGGACTCCAAGGAGAAGCAGACACGGGGTCCAGTCCTGGATTCTCCACTAACCCCGGTCAAGTTATTTATCCCCCAAGGAGCCTCGAATTCCTCCTGGGTGACATGGGACAATGCTCCTAACCACTGTCACGAGGTGAGATACAGGGAGCCAAAGCAGCAGGAGCACCAGGAAGCCCTGGGCGCGGTGGCACTGAGGACTTCAAGGCGCTATGCCACGGACCACACCAGGACTCCCCTGGCCCCGTGTTCATAAGCCAAAGGTCTCACTTCCCGACCTCCCTGTACTCCAGAGCTGCACGGGGCACCTCGCCCAGCCTTCTGCCTCTGACGCCGTCGCCTTGACTGCAGACCCAAGGCTTGGGCACTGAGTTGCCCCAAGCCACCGCACACATGCGCCGCGGTGCCCAGGTGTCCCCGGACGCACCAGCCCGCGTGTGCGCTGCCTGGGGACCCCGGGGCCGAGGAGCGCGGACGCGAAGGCGGCGGGTCTCTGCTGGGGTCCCGCTGGCTCAACGCCCCGCGACACCGGCCTGAGGCTCCGGGCGAGCCCGCAGGGCGGGCCGGACGGCGGTCCGGTTGCGGGCCCCTGGCCGAGTGGCTTCCAGGCAGCGGGCGGAGGCGCGTCCCCGGCCTGCTCGGTCGCGCCCGCGGGCGGCAGGTGGCGGCGCGCGCCCTCCGCCCTGGGCCCGGGCCAGCGAGCTCGGCGCGCCCGAGGGGCGGGACAGTGCGGCGGCCGCCCCAGCCGGCTCCACTCGGCGGCCGCGGGCTGCAGGCTGCGTCGGGCCGGGCCGGGCCGGGTCCGCACCGGGGTCGCCTCTGCCCGGCGCACGGAGCCCCGCGTGCGCGTGCGGACGCCAGGTGGGTGCGCGGGGCGGGTACGCGGGCCGGCGGAGGAAGCTCCGAGCGGTGGTCTCGCCTAGGGGCTCTGGGCTCGGAGCGAGGTGGGCTTCATAGCGGGGCGCCCTGCGAGCCGGACACTTCGGGACGTTCGGGGAGAGTCTTTCGGGCTCCCTGTGGGTCGAGCCGTGCTCTTGACTCCGGGGTACTCCGCAGGCTTGGGGTTTTCGGAATGGGGAGTGTCTATAGAAGGCGGCCGATCGCCTCGGCGGGGCGCACAGGGCGTAGGGGACGCGCGCCCTGAAGGTGGATGTGAAGTGCTGGGCTGGGGGAGTCTGGGGTGCCCGGGTGCGAGCGCGTGACGGGGGCGCACAGCCCCAGCCCGGTCCTGGACTCCTCCCGTAGTCGCCGCCCCGGGTCGGAAACAGCAGCACATTTGCGGATCTCATTAGGCCAGGCCCTTAATGCCTTCTCCAGATGGAGCGAAGCCACCGACCCGCCCCCGGACACCGGCTCCGCCAAGGCGCCCGCGAGGCGAGGCGAGAATCGAGGGTGACCTCGGCTTTTCCAGTCTCTGCTCATTCTGATTTCCCTGAGAGTCTCTGCTAAGCTCTGCTGGTCCGCCCTCGCCTACTTTCAGGAGATAGTGCTGGGCCGACCCGGAGTTTCGCCTGCCACACCTCCCTCCCTTACCTTAGCTTTTGGAGCTGCAGATCTGGACCCCAGAGAGCCCTTGGTGTCGCCTAGTGGGAGAAGGCCTGCTTTCCAGTCCTAGAGTGTCACTCTTGCTGTGTGACCTTAGGCAGGTCCCTTCCTTCTCTGGACTAGTTGGTTTCAGACTTATTTTTGCCTCAAGGAGCAGCAGCTGGCAGGTGCCCCGGCCCTTAGCTCTCTGATGGTTTCCTGCATCACATGCCAGTAGCCGCACCCTGGTGTTGACAGATGGGCCGCAAGGCCGCCAGGGCAGCCATGTCCTGGCTTCTGGGGGACTGCGACAGAGCGGTGCCCATGGAGGCAGGCTGAGCCCCTCCCAGCCTTGTTGGGGACCCATCCTAAGGGAGGGCAGATTGCTGTGTCCCAGGTAGGCAGCCCATCAAGCACTAGCAAGATCTTCCCAAGACAATAGTTATCTGGGCTTCGGGGCCCCTCCTTCCCTCCGATGTGCTTCTTAAATCGTGGGTGCTAGCATCGGGGCCAGAGCTGGTTGGAAACACACTCTTTCCTCTCTTGTAGGCTGTGAGTGGGATCCTTTAGAAGGTTGGGCTCCATGGATTCCTGGAGGAGCCCCAGGCAGCTGCTGGTATGGATGATCTTCACTCATTCTGCTCTCCTGCAGGTAACAGAAGGGAGGGGAATGGTGGGCATCCGCTGTTTACTCAGGAACATTATTCTGGACCACATAGATGTAGCACAGTTACACAGTGTTGATCCTGTAATCAGAGAACTGGACTTTCTCTCTTGCCTCCAGCCTATGGTATTTCTGGCGGGTTTAGCTGTAAGGATCATCCCAATACCTTGGGTTGTCTCTAGATCCTGAGCAGGGCCTTGATGCCGCTGTGGATGGCATGCAGCCCTGATAAACTGGGGCTGTGGCAGACCCTATCTTGTGGACTAGAATGTCTGTCTCTGGGGCCGGTGAGATGGCTCAGCGGCATAAGCGCCTGCCCGGCAAGCGCGAGGTCCTGAGTTCGACTCCCGGAACCCACATATGAAAAAAGGGCGGGCGATATCGCTCAGCGGCACGGGCGCCTGCTGGTGCGCGAGGTCCTGAGTTCGACCCCCGGTACCCACACACAAAAAAAGAATGTCTGTGTGCGCATTGGTGGCCCTAGTGCTGGAGGCCAAGATGAGAGGAGTGGGTAGAGCCAGGTTCTTATGCTAGCTCAGCCACTGTATAAGTATTCTTTTGCTTTGGTCAACACATATCCCACTGCTCTTGCAGTCATCTCTTTAGACTCGGATCTTGTCCATTCAGCTTAGGAGGACTGAGTAAGCTCCTCGTGGCATCGTTATTCGCCTGCTGGGCAGACTCAGACCAAGGAGTGAGGCTTGTGTTGCCTGAGAGACAGCAGAGAGTGGTAGAGAGAGAGGCAAAATGAGAACACATGTTTGGCCTACCAAAGGCGTCCTCTAGGCCAGGGCTTGGGATGTATTTGTAGCTCAGGAGTGGAGCACTTGCCTAGCATGTGCACAGCTCTGGGTTCCATCTCCAGCATCACAAAGAGCAGCTTCTACTCACTTTCAGCTCATCTTTGCTCTAAGTGGGAATGCAAGCCCAGGATTGATGGATTTTACTTTTCAAGACGGCTGGATCATCCAGATTTCTTATAAAGTCTCCTAGTTTACAAAGTAATGAAAGCCAGACAAATGTTTGCAGCCTGGATTCAGCCAAGTGTGTGGCCCCAGATCGAAAGTGCAGAGCACACTTGGGTTGATCCTGTGTCCTGAGGGCTGCTGCTGCCTCATGCAGTGCCTTGTGTGAATTAGAACAAGGCAGTCCCTTCCTGAAGATGTAACCTCTCAGGCACATGGCTTGCTGGCCTCTACTCCCTCAGGACCTAGCAGAGGGCCTGGCACTGAAGGGCTGGGAAATAAGCCTGCATGCATGAGGATAAGTTAATCAGACTTTTCTGCCTCACGTTTCACTCTCCTGGACTTTGTGCTTCTGAGGCTTCTTTCAGCTCCAACGCCACATGAATTCTGTGACTCACTGAACTGCTTAGCAAGGAACATCTTCTTCCCCGATGTCCCATTTTATTGGTGCTTCCCCAGAGCCATATTTTAGTAGCTATCTTTTGTTACAATAAAAGCCAAGTATTTTTAGGGTGACCTTAGCATTTCCCTGGCAAGGTGGAGTATTGGGGTAAAAGCATGTGGGCTTATGTTTCTGTCCCGTCAGAGGAGCTGAGGCTGACTGCAAGAGCATCAGAGGTTTGTTCCTGGTCGAATGGGGCTGAGCCTTCAAGGCACAGCGTGTCATTTTGCCTTCTTTCACTCTATAAAATTTAAATAAGCTTTGAGGCAGTCTATTGACCTTTGGCCAAGGGCAGCATTTGCCCAGCTTGAATCATTCACGAATCTCTTTGGATTTTTCCAAGTTTGTGTGCCTGTGGTGGTGCTGTTTCAGATCATAAAAGGAGACTTCAGAGCAGTGGTCTCCATCATCCTTACTCTTCACTCTTGAATCCCAGACCACCCCCCCCACCTCAGTATTATGTCACCCAAACATCACTGCTGCCCACCTCCACTCCCTATCTGTAGAGAGGAGGCAATATTAGTATCCACCTCACAATTGTTTGGAGGAGTTAAAATATTGTGAAGCAGAAAAAAGTAAAAAACAATACAGTGCCTGGCACATGGTAAGTTCACAGTAAATGTCAAGTCTGCAGCTGCTGCTGGTTAGCATTAAGGTTTGAGTGAGCAGGGTGCCTGTATTTTCTGTGGTGGGGCTGTAGGGGGGTGCTCATGAGGCTTTCGGTGAGAAGAAGAGATGCTGCAGAGGCTGGGATGTGGGGCCTGAGCATCTCAGGGAGGTTTCTGCAGGTGTGTGCAGGTGTGCGCAGGTGTGGCCAGGGCTGTCTTCTGGGTTTTCCCCTGAGTTCAGCTGGGGTTTAACATGAAGCCACCCCTCTGAAGTATCTTGTGAGTTTGAGGTTGGACAGGGCTTTAGGTGTGGGTGTCTTCCTGGCCTCATGAGTGCCGCCACCAGGTGGTTGGTAGAAGACTAATAGATGGCGAGTCTCAGCTGCCAGGAGCATGGATGTTCCAACTAATTACTAAAAGTAAGATTTTCCTTATTAAATCAGTGAACGCGTACACTCACATTCACTGGCAGTAATTGATAGACTGCAGAACGAGGCATGAGGCTGCAGGCCCTTGTTTTTCCTACTCCTTCTTGACCGTTCCTGGAGGAGTCCACTGTCCTCCTCTCCCAGACAGCAGGCAAGGCCTCCCTTCTTCCTGTTTCACAGGCCCTGGAAGCTTTTCGTTGCTCTGGGCCTCTCCTTCGGGACTTGATCTTCCCAGGGAAGACAGCAGCTGCTGCTCCAACTCTCTCTTCCAGCCTGATGTATTTGAGAGCTTTTCAGATTTTCTCCCAACACCTTGAGGATGAATCTTATGTGTACTCTGTCCTGAATTACAACTTGTTCCTTTTGATCTTGCCCGGAAGAATAAATGGCATTCTCTGTCTACTAAGTGAATAATCATAAGAAAGATTCTCAGCTCTCTGGGAAGTTGTTCTAGAAATGGTTTTAACTTTGGTCATGTGAACTTGCTGTAATCTCTTCAAACAACTGTGTCAGGGTGGCCTCATGCATACCTGGGTGGCCACTGCCATGTTTTCCTCTGGAGAGGTGCTGCACTGCTTGGGTTCTCTGGCAGGTCCTGTCACCTTACCTCGCCTGCCTCTGGGTGGGACATCTTCTTCTGAAAGGTGATGCAATCTTTGACCATCCACTCCTGCCAAGTTCATAGACATCTACTGGAAGAAGTGTCTCAAGGTGTCAGTTTTGAAAGGTGGGTGAAAGGCAGGGAGGAATTTGAGGATGTCAGGATATAACCCGTATAAGCAGTATCTGAGTTGGATCAGATCCTGCTTCCTGGGTCTTGTGAATGCCTGTGTGTAAGACAGAATGGTGTCTTGTTTTGTTTCTGATTGTGAGGCTGCAGGCTGGACTGGGAGGCCGACCCTGCAGAGGGCTTGGAGGTAGGATGGCCCTAGCATGGTTGTGGGTGGATGCCCATGTAGTTCTTGCCGGCTTGATCATTAGAATACAAGTGGAGTTGTGGTGCAGAGAGGTGGAAGCCTTTGGGATGTATGGTAGGCTGATCCCTGGAACCCATAAATGTTCCCTTATATGGCAAAAAAGATGTTGCAGATGTGATTGAGGATCTTGAGTTTGGGGATATTGTCCAGGGTTATACAATCACAACAGTTCTTATAAGAGGGACACAGGACAAGACAGAGTAGAAGTAGAAGATGCTACCACAGAAACCAGAAACTGGAGTAAGATGGCCAGGAGCCAAGAAATGCTGGCAACCTCTAGAAGCTGAAAGAGGCAAGGAATGGATTCTCCCCTGGATTCTTCAGAAGTAACTGGCCCTGGTGACAACTTTATCTTAGTCCTGTAAAAACTCTTTTCAGATTTCTGACCTCTAGAACTGTAAGAGTATAGATTGGTTTTAAGACATGAAATTTGTGGTAATTTATAGGAGCAAGGGGAAACTAAGTGGGTCAGGGGTGTACTTTAAACCTTGATCTCTCCCCAACGGCCAGCAGGCATCCTTCTCCATTGCTCATAACCCAGGTACAATCCCAAGTATGTGGCCACAGAGCGGGCATGAGGATAAGAGACGTGCTGGTGGCCTATCCAGTCCTCTTTTCACAACATCCTTCTGCCCAGTCCACAACAGTCTCACCATCTACTTCCCTCAGTGACTCATGGTATTGCAATCGTCACCCTGGATTTGGCTGATCTGGGTGAGTTGTAGCTTGAATGTCTACAAGGATTGACCATCTCAGGTGATCTGTGAGGTTTGGACTTCAGAAAGACACAGATTTATTGAGAAGTCTCAGCTCAGTGGGAGTATAGATATAGAGCCAGTCATTGGTCCAGCCGTGGCTTGTCAGATTCCATTTTCCCACCTATGGGGTGTTCTACTCTGATCATTGCCTACTCTGATCATCTTCTAGCTTTCCCTGGCCACTGTGCCCTCTTGGTAGCAGATGGAAGTTCTTCAGAGGGCTCTGCTGGACCTTCCCTGCAGCAGGTGGTCCAGCTCTGACTTGCCACTTGCTGCTGGGGTCTTCTCACCCAGCAGGCAGCCTGATTGGGTGAGGAGCTGGCAGGAGAGTTTAAAGCCAGCACCTTTTGCCACTTGATCTGTGCGAAATGCAGGGATGGTAGGAAGGTAGGTAGCTGGCATGGTAGGAAGCCAGGATGCCACAGTGCTGCCTCCTCTCTGTCTCGCTAATCCCTTCCATTCTCCTTTCCATGCTGTGGAAGGCTCAGGGCTGGATCAGTAGATCCACAGAGTAAGCAGCTGCCCATCCAGAAAACGGAATGCCAGGCTGTCTTTGCAGGCACCTAACCTCTTCTTCATTTTCTTTTCTAATGCTTTCCATTGTACTTATGGATATAGCATAATGCCATAATATTTTAGACACATTTTTGTCGGACACTTGGGGTGCTTTGTTCACTCGTGTTTGCTGGTAGCCACCTGTGATGAACATCTTATGCTTACGTCTTTGCCCACATGTTTGCTTCCTTGAGTAATTCTTTCTTAGTGGAATGTGCTTCCTCCTCTTCACTCTGTTTCAGTTCTGAATAGTTTTTCCAACTCTCCAGATTTTATGTTGTGCATGTATTTCCTGTGTGACCTTGTCCTCTACGGTTATTTTGGGTGAATATTCCAATCTGTGTTGACACTGGCGTTGGAGTCGGAGCACAGACATAAAGTCATCCTGGATGCAGACTGTGCTTCAGTCCTGTGCTGCACCCAAAGCCTGGAAATCTGCCACCTGGAGTAATGGGCCAGATCCTGTCCTGATTGAGCACTGTCCTGATTTGTCACCTGCGACACCTCCACCCCCTCTTCCTCCCTGTGTAACCTTTGCATCTCCTGCTCCTTCTCTGGCTCATCTGTGACTCCTTTTAAATGCTACCCCATTCCAGAGCTCTCTGCCTCCTTGGGCTGTCCTCAGGGACCCTCAGCATTGGCATTGGCGAGGTGCTGGGAGGCACATTAGGACTCTGTTCGACCACAGGGGGGACTCTTGGGAGGCCTCGGGCAGTAGCCAGGTTGGTAATGAGACCTGAAACTCAGTTTGCAAGAGAGCAGTGGTGGTGCTGGCTGTGGACAAGAAGAGGATGTGAACGCAGGAACCATTTTAGAACCCAAGGGGACAGAACTTGACAACTGCAGGATTGCGGGAGATGGAAAAGTCAAAAATCAACCAAAAAAACTCTGCGGGTTTTGGACAAGTTTTAGGGGAACAGGAATGTGGCAGTTCATCCCGGGAAATGATTGGTTAACTTCTAAGGAGTAGGTTTGGGGAATGATGTGTATTGCAGAAAGTTGAGATACTGAATAGAGGAAATGTATACTGAGAGGGACACAGGAGCATAAGGAAGGTTTTTCTTCGCAAAGTGTGCTGTAGTATATCTGTACTCCAGCAGGGAAGCAGCCAGGAGAAAGGCAGAGATGAAAGATACAAGATAAAAAAAAACAAACCCAATTATATGTAATTGTTTCATAATGGAAAAAAAATAGGTAGCATTCCTCCATTGCACCCCTAATGGTTCTTAAAATACCAAAGCTAACATCTTATGGAAACCACATTTCAAGGTTTATGATTGCGATTACTCTGTTTATTTTTACAAAGATGCTAATTTCCATAAATAGCATGGAAGCATAAAGCAATTTCCTCTCCAAATATTTTATGCAATTACTTTCTGGAATTTGTCAGTGCTGAATGGCTATAAATTATTGTGGTTGAATAGGATCACATTTGTTCTGCAAGCCTTTATTTGTAGATGTAATGTCATTTTGTTTTGAAAATAATGTAAAACTAAGGAAGAAAAACTATTTTATTAATAAACAATCATTTATAATATTAAAGAATTCTTTAGATTCTCCTCTTTTGAAATTATCTTTGTTTTTATGATCTAAAACAAAGCAAAAATCCTGTTTATTATAAAAATACAAATAACTCAAAAAAGGGAAAGATGAAAATAAATATCACCTTTAATACTAGCAACTGTTAAGACTTTTTGTATGTATCCAACATTCTCTTTAGAACATTAACATACATATATATATCTTTAAAGAAGTAATTAAGCTGTTTAATAACTACTTTAAAAAATTGAACACTGTGAAGAATATTATCACATTATTTTTATAATAATATTTGATGTACTCCTAGCATTGCATCATTTGAATGTGTCATGCTTTATTAATTAATTCCTCACTGTTAAACATTTAGGTTGGTCAGGTTTTTTTGCTATTGCAAGGATTACTGCTATAAATATACTGGTAGATCCACCTTTGCCTACATTTATGATTATTTGCTTCGAATATATTTCTAAAAAATGTATTTGTCTAGACATAATTTGGGGCTCAAAAACTATGTGAAGTTTATTATTAAATAATAAGGTGTATTATTAAATTACCTTCTAGAACATTTCCATCCATGTGTACTCTTACCTTGTAATAGTTGGCAATATAAGATTAAGAAAAATTTTTTAGAGATTCTAAAAAATACTCTTGGGTCATTTGTGTACTACTTTCATGTATTGTCTCTGTAAGACATTAGAAATAGAACAACAAATTTTCATCTTCATATTTTTGTTCATTTTTCTTCTGAAAATTTCTTTTTAATTTGTAAGTGTTCTTTATATACAAAGCATATTAACCTTTTGTTATTTTATATTGCAAATAATTTTCCATTTTGTCATATTTTATTTTTATTTATGTTTTTGTTATACTGATATTTAAAATTTTTAATTAGTCTACTTTGGGAATCTCTTTGAATTCTCTGCCTTAGCATCACAGAAAAGTCTTATTGAGAGAAAATATATGTACTATACATCTACGTTATCTTCTAGTCTTATGTTTCTTTCTAAATGTGTAGATGTTTTAGAATGTTTAGTTAGTTAACTTGTTGGTACCTTCTTGTGCTAATTCATACTTTTAAAGTTACCAGAGCTTTGTAGTGTGTTCAGTATCTACTGAGGCAAGGCTTCCCTTCATTATTGTGGGTTAGGACTAGCTAGGTCTTTAAATTATTTGGTCACATTCTGATAATTAAAAATCCTATTGTTTTAAATGGCAGATGGCATAATGAAGGAGTAATGAATTCCCTTTTCTCAAAACTACATATAACAGCCATCAACAAAAAGAATAAGGTTTATATACAATGAGATGAGAAACTGGCCCCAGCCTCCACATGTAACCATGAGGATTTCTCTGAGTTCCATGAAGTCTGATCTGGGGAGGAGGATCCTGGCAGTGACAGGTGTCTCCTGGGGTCGACAGCAGGCAGAGCTTTCTCTAAGGATGCCTGTTGTCATTGTGCCTATCTAGTCAGCTTTGGGTAAGAATAGGAAAGAGGGATCCCTGAGTGAGACTTGGAAGAATTGGATATCATCTCTGGAGGCCCCAGTTGACAACAAAAACAGCAAGTCTCCCAGAATTGAAAGGGAGATCTTGTGACAGAGTCCTCACCGTCCAGGTGTACAACACAGCCTCCTAAAAAGGGGAGCTGCAGGAGGCGGAGCAGACAAGGTTTTCCTAATGGAGAGCCTATGGACTAGGGGCTTTTTCGAGTTCCCCACTGACTTGAATGCTGAAAATGCACAGCAGGTGGGAGTGTAGGGAAAAGGAAATCATATGTGGTGATCGGATGAGGCAGATACCAAAGCAGAACTGAAGTTGTGGGTGACTCTGGCTCATTCTTCATCTCATATCCCACACCTTCTTTTCATTGTTCTTCAGTACACAGCTCACCACATTAGAAACAACAAAAATAAACACTGGGGAATAAGCAGCTGGGGATGTGCTAGAGAGAATGAGTATCCTACAAAATGCAAAGTGCAAAAAAAAAATGTGCACCTGATTATAGAAAAATGATAACAAAGGAGATCCAACATGTGCAGTTAGTATTTCTGAAAAGGAGAACAGAAAAATATCCAACAATATAATTGAAGAAAACTTTCCTCACTCTTTTTTTTTTTTTTTTTTTTTGTGGCTCTTTGTAAACACTGATCCTATTTGGTTTGTTTTGGTTTTTTGGCTTTGAGTATTATGGAAGTCAAGTTTGTGATCTGTCTGATTTCTCTTTTTGTATGGGTTTCATTCTGTCTGCTGTGAGGCAGATAAATTCTTTATCCTGGAATTGCGTATTTTCATCAGGACATGATGCAAATAATTTTCATGGAAATAATTTTTTGTCTTCATAAGTCTGGCTATGTGACTCAGGTTGGTCTTGAACTCATTGTGCAGCCCAGGATAGCCTTGAACTTGCAGCAATCCTCCTGCCTCAGCCTCCCAAGTGCTGGGATTACAGGTGTGTGGCTACTGGTGGGCCATTGGTGGGCCATGAGATTAAGTTGGTTAGGTCTTTATTAGCCATTTTTTAATGGACTCAATTGGACTAAAATGAAAAGGTATGTAAAAGAAAAGCAGATATCAAGGTGAACCACTCATGGACATGGTAATATTGTTTCCTGAAACTTTTAAGCAAAATGAATATATATATTCATGGCATAAAATGCATTTCTTCTTATAGGTCACAGCTGAAAAGTCTAAATAGCAGCACTGACCTAGGCTCCAAAGAGGACTGACTTTCTGGAATTCTACTGCTACAGACTTGGGTTTAAGATTAGAGTCAAGGGTCTGCAAAACAGCAAAGAAGGTATCAACGCCTCTTCTAATCGTGTATGAACATCTGTCCCATGATGAAAACTTCAGCTGGGCCATCAAGGAAGACCTGGCCACAGTTCCTCACTGGTGTTAGTTCCTTGGAAAGTGAGTGGTACGCGTTTATGAGGGCGGTAGGAGTCTAGTGATTAAAGTCTGCTCTCTGGACCTATTCAGCCTGCATGAAAAGCCTGGCTTTGCCACAGTGGTAGATTAACTTATTTTTCAAGCAGTCACACTGCTCTGATTAATGAACCCCATTCTCTGCCTACTTGGGCAGGCACTGGACTAGTATCTGGTAGCTGAGACTGTGCCCCACCCCTCCTGGTTGGCCATCACCGAGGGTAACTGCTCCCCTGGGGTGGTACCCACCTCAACAGAACTACAGCTGGCAGTGGCGTCCATATAAAGCCAGACTTCCCAGCGTGCTGTATCATTAGGGTTCTTCAGCGCTATCTACATGATTATATTTTTTACTCTTCTGACCTAGTAACATGAGGAATCATAGTAACATGTTTCCTAGTATTGAATCATCCCTGTGTTTCTGGCATTAACTGTACTTGGCCATGATATATTGTCTGCTTAATATTCAGCTGGATTTGGTTTGCAGATATTTTATTGAAAATTACTACATCTGTATTCATAAGAGATGTTGGTTTGTACTATATTTTTCAGGTTTTTATATCAAGGTTTTTAATGACCTCATAAAATGAATTGGGGCACTTTCCGTAATTTTTCTTTTTCTGGGTCAGTTTAAGTAGCACAGAAATAACCCATTCCTTGAAGGTTTGAAGGACCTGCCAGTGAAATAAAGGGGGCACAGACCCTTTTTTGGGGGGATAATATGTCTTTGACAGCTACTTTTTATACAATTACTGAGTTATTCTGAATTTTTCTTTCTTATATTTGGTTATATGTATTTTCTCAGAAACCTCTTTCATCAGAAGTTAAACAATTCGTAGGACAGAGCAAAGGAGAAAATTTTACAATTTTTTCAAAATATTGTAAATTACTTTGCTATTTTTGATTTATTTCCTCTTCAGAGAATATTATCTTTAAAGTTTTAATTTTTGAAATATATTAAGAGCCTTAATTTCACTTGTGTTCCAAGGGTATTTGACAATTTGACATTTTTGTAAATTTCCATGGCCGTTTGACAATTAGTTGCATTCTCTGGATTAGAGAATATTGTTCTACTGTCCCCACTGTTTCTTCATGGTTCTCATCCTTTCTTCTTTTCCGTGGGCACTCCCACACTCATTCCTGTTTAGTTCTAGTGGGAACAATCTGTCTCTTTTGTTTTCTTGTCTTCTACTGAACTATGTCCTCAGGAGTTCACCCTCCATTAACTGCTTGCCTGGCTGTTTTTGCAAACAAAGAGGAATAATAGCTGTTGGGTAAGGTTGAATTCTACTTCCCCACTTGCTGATCTTCTCTCTGGATTGCTTTTTTACTTTTCTCAATATTAGTAGCAATGGAGTATTCAACATCTCTGTACTCTAATATTTCTCTTTATTACCAAGTTGCACCATAAGTAGCCCAGGAGGTAGTGTCTTGCTTACCATATACTTGCCAGCATTTGATATCACTTTAACATGTTTATTTGATAGAAGTCTGGATATTTTAAACTCTGTCACCCTTAAATCCAAATAGAAGTGATCACCCTGGGAATCAGAGCAGGGAATTCTGAGGATTGGTGTGACTCATTTACGAGTACGTTTTAAGCTGTGTTATGAAATGCATCAGCTATGAGTCTTTAATTTATGAAGAGAGACACCTGTATATGTTAGATCCCAAAAATAATGTTGAGGGGATAAAATTATTAGTAGAACCTACTGGTGCTGAGGGGTGTCTAGCACTGCAGGCGAGTTTGAATAGGAGCAAGCGCTGTTGGCGTCTTTTGCTGGGATGCGGTAGAGCCTGTGAGAGCCCCTTTCCTCTGGAATGGTTTGGTTCTTCCCTGAGAGGCTGACGGAACACCTGCTCTCTCACCGGGACTGAAGATGGGAGCTGGTGGTGGAAAGAAGCCAGCCTGGATATGACAAGCTGGACCTGCTAGAGGAAGGACTGCCCATGTGTTGGCAATTGTCTGTGGTCATTGATGCTTAGCTCCATTGAGAGAGAAGGGGGAATATATGGGATGTGCAGAGTGAAGCAGGTTCAATGCCCTGTGGTCAATCAAAGCAATTGCTTTCAGGGTAAACACTTCACACTTAGAATGCAGAGCTGCTTCCCATGGGGCAGTGGTCATCCAGACAATTGCCACTACTTTCCCTCCCGCCCTGGTGTTCTCATAGAAGCAGACCCTCCCAGACCTCACCAGGTGCTTGCTGGGGCCCTGGGCAGTGGAGTCCCTTCCCTGGACAGGCTTTGTGGCCTTGCCTCTTGGAGGTAGCTGGAGGCTTTGCGCTGACCTTGCCGCCCTCCTTCCCATCCTTGGGAGGTCCAGCATGTGGCCTGTATCATTGTTCACAGCTCTAGAGGCAGAGCACTTGTGCTGTGTGTTCTGTAAACACTTTCTGGGATGCATTAGCAGCTTCCATGGGCAGAGCCAGGAAAGCATTTTGGTGCTTGGAGCGGGGAGAAACGCATGCTGTGGCAGGCAGCCACACTTCAGCAGGCTCTGTTAGTCTCTGCCTGTGAGGGGCTGTTTACCCAGGCGGTGCCTACTGGGCACCTGGCTGCTGAACACTGAATCTATTGGATTCTCACCAAGGTACTTAGAACCAAGCACTTTAAAAGGTAACGGAAAGTTTTTGCAGAGAGGGAGAAGGCCCAATCCGCACCATGGGATGAATCAGCCACTGTTTCTTGTATAGTTATTTGGTGAAACTAGTGGGTAGGCACACGCAAATACCTGTACACAGAACAACTCGGATAATGAGCAGATGCAGCCCTCAGTCCTTCCTCGGTGATGTGTTGTGAGTCCCTTGAATGTTGTAGGCATCTCTGCCCTTGTTGGCCCCACTGCTGTTATTTTTTCTGTGTTGTCTGCTGATCCTCTGTGATGTCCACTCCAGAACACAGAGTGTATTGAGTAAGTGTTGGCTCCCAAGATACTTCCTTGGCCAGCACTAGTGTGGTGTCCTAGATAGATGTTAACAGTTTTTTTCCACTCCAGGAATAACCAAGGGAAGCTTGGCCTTCAAATGGCTCACAGCACATAGGCATCCTTTTTCACTTCCATGTGGAAGTACTCACGGAGCTCGGGGCTCCAGTTTGTAATAAGACTGTGGGACTAGCATGTGATTCTGCGAGATGACTGAGGAATCCACTGATTGACAATCCCTGATGAGATCAAGAACAAAAGTGATCTTAATGGGAACTAATGTGAGACTGGAGTCATCAGGAGAAGAGCAAGTGGAGTCCTGGTCTGTGTTCAGCGTCAGGATTGTGGATTTTCTCTGCTTCCTCTTTGATTGAAGGTGTGTTTGTACAAAGGGGCCTTAGCTTTTTGGTATGCTAGGATTCCCTTTATGGGATACATAGTTTGTATATGTTTTCTTCCAGTCTGCAGCTTGATTTTTTTCAGCCTCTTATTAGGGATTTTGTGGACACAAGTTTTAGGGAAGTCTGATGTATCAATTTTTTTCCATCTATGGATCATAGTTTTTGATATTATGGCTAAGAACTTTTTGCCTAGCCATAGGTCATGAAAAATTGTCTGTGTTTTCTTCTAAAAATTTCAGTTTTACATTTATATTCATGGTCCATTTTGAATTAATTTTTGTTCAAGGTGTAAGGTCAAAGACACAAGTTATTTTGCCTAGGCATGTCCAACTGCGTTATCATCATTTGTTGAAAATGTTATCCTTCCTCTCTTGAATTTCTTTAACTCCTTTGTCAACAATAGTTAGGAGCATTTGTGGGGTTCATTTCCAGGCTTTCTGTTTTGTTCCATTGATCCATGTGTCTGTGTGTTCTCTAATACCACACTATGTTGATTAGTGTGGCTATATAATAAATTTTAAAATCCCAGAGAGTGATTCCTCTTTCATTACTCTCCTTTATGAAAATTATTTTGACTATTCTAGTTCCTTTGTATTTCCATATAAGTTTTCGTATAAGCATATCTTTAATACACAAGAATCTTGCTGGGATTTTGATGGGAATTATGTTAAACCTATAGGCCATTTTGGGGGAAGATTAACATCTTTGCTATAATGAGTCTTTCAATCCATGAACACAGTCTACCTCTTCATTGTTTAGAGCTTTTTGACTTCCTTTGTAAGTGTTTTATAAAACCCTGAATATGTTTTTTTAAACTTGTACCTAAGTATTCCATATTTTTTGGAGTGATTGTAAATGATCTTGAGTTTTTCTTTTCTTTATCCACCTGTTAGTGGCTAATGCACAGAAGTACAGTTGGTGTTTTTGTGTTGAATAGCGGGTTTTATTTCCTTACCAGAACCTGGAATTATTTAAAAACGATCACATCTTCCTTTGGGAACCAGAGGTAACCTCATTCTCTTGAGTCCACATATCAAGGGTCCTTCTGCCCCTACTTACTCATTTTGTTCCTGAGTGTGAACCCCATATGGCTCTGTGTAGCAAGTAGGATCCTCTTTTTTGGGCTGTTAGTGTGATTGAAATACGTGGTGAATGTTTTTTTTTTTTTTTTTTTTTTGAAAGAGGAACAAGATTATTTTAGTCTTAATAACTTATAAAGGATCTAAGAAAAATGAAGCAAAATTCGGTCAATTTATGTTCATCTCCTTTAGGGATAACTACGTAGGCAAGAAGGTCGTTAATATTGAGCATTGTAAAAGTTAAGTTGTTTCAGACTTCTACTAATTTTTCACAGAGAAAGCGTAGAGAAAGTTACAGAAATAAATCTTGGAATGGTAGCCCAATAGAATAGAAACAGACTCTGCCAATACGTAGGCCAAGACTCCTGTACTCTCATCTCACCAAAAAGTACATCATTTCCTTAAGGGACATTCATGCATGGCCGTGCCCAAAAATATTTAATGGCTGCTTACTGTGAATTTCACGTAGGCTCATTGTCCTACCTCAGTCGTATTGGAGCTGTGCCTATTGTAATCCTTCAAGGACCCAGGACGCGATAGATTCTACCATCTCCGGATGCTGGTCTCTGAAGAGAACGCTTTCACTTGTTCCCAAGGGAAAGGTAGGACTACGATAATCAGATTACTCTTAGAAAATATTTTTCTAAAAGTGATTGTGTTCACATTTGTTTCCAAGAAAAGGAGCTTGGCCATATCCAACTTTAAGGGACAGGGGAATGTAATCCTCTGAGGAACCAGGACAGAGAGGGAATGAGGTGTATCTGTGAAGCATAGAAGCGTCAGTACTCAAATTTAGCTAGCCCCCCCATGACTTCTTAGCATTCGTTTATATTCAATAGAGCATCTTATTATATGTAGTCTGAGAATAAGGGAACATGTTAACTGCTTTTTTTATGTTTCTTAAATTTTTGGATACATATCTGAAGCTTAATGATACCAGAATTAATTAATTACTGAATAAACAAGTGATAAACATTTTATTGTCAACTGATGACAAATGTTTAAAAAATTAATTTAGTAAAAGACACGTTGCCATTAAGCCTTTTTAAATACTTCTTGCTTAAAACGCATTTATCCCATTATTTTTGCTACTTTCTGAAGCAGTTCTGGAAGTCTTCTTTTGGATGGCACACAGCAGCAGCATTCACTGTATTTTTTATCACATTCATAAAGACACAAAAGAGGACTTAGTGAGACACTGCCTCAAAATAACAGTAAAAAAAAAGAAAGAAAGAAAGAAAAGAAAAGACAGAAATCTCCAGGTTCACTTTGTTTCACTTGAGAATTAAATCAAATATTTAAATGAGAATAGAGGAAAACTTCGTCAATTTTAAAGTGAAAAACTGAATGTTTTCTCCCTAAGACTGGGAATAAGGCAAGGATATCCTCCCACCATTCTTACTCAACACAGTGCTATAATTGCTAGGCAGTGCAATAAAGCAAGAAAACAAAAGCATACAGATTAAAAAGAAGAAATCCTTATTTGCAGATGATACGATTGTTTTAATTGGCTCCTATTCACCCCATTGGTGTAGAAGGGATTCGCCTCTGCTAGTTATGGGAATGGCCAGAATTAGGACCCCAAGACAGAGTTGTAAAAACATTACAGTGTTTCCTCATCCGCCTTATCCACCAGATCTGGCTCTGTGAGGCTCTTCCCCGAGGACGAAAGGTAGACATTTTGAATTGATTCAGTACATTGAGACAGCCAGGACAACACAACTAAAGACATGAATGACAACTTCTAGAACTGCTTCAGAAAGTGATAAGAATAAGGGGATAAGTGTGTTTGGAGTGATTGGGAGTATTTTGAGGGGCATTAATGACAATGTGCCTTTTACTGTAATAAATTAGAAACAATTAAGCATTCACTGTATCTTTCAATCACACAGTGCCTATGGTTAATAAACTGTGGTCTGTGTCATCTGTCCAGCCTTGGGGTCCTAATTCTGGCCATTCCCATAACTAGCAGAGGCTAATCCCTTCTGCACCAATGGGGTGAATAGGAGCCAATTAAAACAATCATATCATCAGCAAATAAGGATAGTTTTATTTCTTATCTCTCTCTCTTTTTTTTTTTTTGTGGGTACTGGGGGTCAAACTCAGGACCTCACGCCTGCCAGGCAGGCACTTATGCCACTGAGCTATCTCACTGGCCCCTATTTCTTCTCTTTAGTCTGTATGCTTTTGTTTTCTTGCTTTATTGCACTGCCTAGCAATTATAGTACTGTGTTGAGTAAGGATGGTGAGAGGCTATCCCTGCCTTATTCCCAATCTTGGGGAGAAACATTCAGTCTTTCACTTCAAAGTTGAAGAAGTTTTCCTCTATTCTCATTTAAATATTTGGTTTAATTCTCAAGTGAAACAAAGTGAACCTGGAGATTTCTGTCTTGTCTTTTCTTTCTTTTTTTTTTTTTACTTTTATTTTGAGGCAGTATCTCAAGTTATTCAGGCTGGGGTTGAATTTGCAATCTTTCTGCCTCAGCCCCCAGAGCGCTAGGATTACAAGTCTGTCCCACCATATCCAGCTATCAGTTTCCTTCATAGTTACAGTGCTATTCAGATTATCTACTTTATATTGAGTAAACTGTAGTACTTTCTGTTTTTCAAGGAATTGACTCATTTCATCTAAATTGTTGAATTTATGCTTGTAGAGTTGTTTATTACATTTCTTTATTATCCTTTTAATGATTGCAGGATCTGAGTGAAATCAGTAATGACTTCATTCCTGGCGTTGGTCATTTGTGGTCGTTTTATCATTTCTCTTTTATTCCTTGCAGTATTGCTTACTGTTTTTCTTTGTCATTGTTTTGATGATCTTTTAAAAGAATCAGGCTTTTGTTTCATTGATTTTCTCTATTATCTTTTGTTTCATAAGAGTGATTTTTGCTCTTTTGTTTTCTTCCATTTACAGATTCCCTATGCTTAGGATCTTTCAACTTAGGATTTTTAAAAAACTTTCAGTGATGTGAAAACAATATACATTTTCAGTAGAAACTACACTTTTTTGAATGTTGGTCTTTTTTAGTTGGTGAAATGTGGTGTGATGCTGTCTTTTGATGCTACACAGCTGCAGAGAATCCCACTCCACCGGGCCCCACTATTACAAGGGGAAAAGTGATATCTACAGGATTCTGTGTTGCTGATCTACGACATTGGTAGCCTCGGTGTGTTAAATGCATTTCCCCTTGTGATATTTTCCACTTACATGGATTTACTAGGATGTCACCCCACTGTTAAGTCATCCCAAGGAGCATCTGTACCTTTTTTTTATTTTCTTGGGAGTGGGATTAGATTATTGATTTGAGATCTAATGTAAGCATTTAGTGATGTTAATTTTTTTCTCTATAACTGATTTTACCATATTACAGAAAATTTGTTATGTTTTACTTTCATCTTCATTCACTGCTTTGTGTCTTTTTAATTTCCCATGTGCTGTGGTCTCAATGTCCGCCCCACTCTCACAGATTCATATCTAAACCCCAAAGTGACAGAATTAAGAAGTAGGATCTTGAGGAGGTGATTAAGTCCTGAGGGCAGAGTACTCCTGAATGGTATTCATGTACTTATAAAATAGGCCAAAGGGAGCTCCTTTTTCTCCAGCCACGTGAAGGCAAAATGAGAAGGTGCCGTCTGTGACCCAGAGTGATTGTACCACAGACAGGACCTGCGGGCGGGCACGTTGATCTTGGGTCTCCCAGCCCCCAGAACTGTAAGAAATAAAAGGCTGTTGTTCATGAGCTGCCCAATTCATGATATTTTATTACAACAGCCCTAGTGAATTAAGATGTGCTGAGAATTGCCCTTTGACCCATACATTATTTACAAGTATGTTATTTATTTTCCAAATGTTTGGGATTTTCTCATTACCTCTCTGTTACTGATTGTTAGTTTGATGTTCTTGCAGTCAGAGAATACACTGTGTATGACTTTGGAGAAAATGTGGTCAGAAAATAGACGCCTCATGATTTTAATTCTTTTGAATTTGTTGAGGTTTGTTCTATGTCCAAGAATATGATCTATTTTGATGGATGTTCTTTGGGCACTCTTGAAAAGAATGTGTATTCCACTGTTGTTGGGAGTGTTTTTTAGTCGGTTAGAGTGTTGTTGGTTGAGGGTAGTTAGTTCTTGTATATCCTTGCTGATTTTCTGTTTAGTTATTCCACCAGTTTCTGAAACATGGGTAATGAAATCTCTGAGTATGCTTGTAGCTCTATTTTTCCTTTAAATTGTATCAACTTTGGCTTCAAGTATTTTGAAATTCTGTTGTTTGGTGCATATACATTTAGGATTTCTGTCTCTTCTTGGTGGAGTGTTTTTCTTTGGCTATGATACTTTTCTTTACTCTGAAGTTTACTTTGATATTGACTTAGCCACTCTTTAAAAAAATTATTATTAAAATAATTTTAGCATAGTATATGTATTTTAGCCTGCCTGTTATTATATTTGAAGTGAGCTTCCTATAGATAACATATGGGTCATTTAAAAAAATCCATTGTGCCAATTTCTATCTGGTATAATGGTGTATTTGCTGCACTTTGACTAATTACATTAAAAGTAATATTTTAGGGCTTTAGTTTGCCACTTTATTATTATTCTTTTTCCCCTAGATTTTCTTCCACTATTTCCCTTTTCCTTCCTCCCTCGGGGTTATAGAAATCTTTTTTAACTTTCTATGTTGACTTATCTATAGAGGTTTTGGCCCTCTTGTTCTCTTTCTCTCTCTCTCTCCCCCCTCTCTCCCTCTTTCTCACTCCCTCTCTCCTCCTCTCTATCCCTCTCTCTCTCTTCCTCTCTATCCACCCCTCTCTCTCTCTCTCCCTCCCTCCCTCCCTTCCTCCCTCTCATCACAGTCTACTGATACCAGCATTTTATCCCTTCTGGTAAAGCATAGAAGCCTTATCTCCCATTAGATCTTTTTACACTTCCCCCTAGCTGTCCTACATATGGTCTCTGCATGTGTTGAGCACCACATCAGATGGCTTTTTTTTGTTTGTTTGTTTCAGCTCTTAAACATATTTTTAAGAAACTCATTAGGAGAAAGATATTTTATTATCTTTACCCCAATTTTTGCCCATTGCATTATTCTTCCTTCCTAGAGATCTGAAGATTCTTTCTGTTATCACATCCTTTCTTTTTGGAACATTTTTTCCCCCTCCTTTAAGGCTAAGCCTATCAACGCGGCCTTCTTAGTTTTCCTTCATCTAAGAATATCTTGATTTCACAAGGTTATTTTCGCTGAATTTAGAATTCCAGGGTAAACAATTCTTTTCTTTCAGCACTTGAAACATGTGCTACTTTATTCTGGCTTCTGTGGCTTCTGAAGAGAAACCCACCTAACCCAAGTTGTTTTTCCCCTATAGGTGATGCATTGTTTCTTTCAAGATGATTTTTAGATGTTTGTTTATTATTAGATTCCAAATATTTATGATGTGTCTTACTGTATTTCTTTTTTTTTTGTTTCTGTTTAAGGATTCAGATTCTTAGGTCTTAGGTTCCCTCCCTCTAAACTGGAAAATTTTCAGCAATTACTTCTTCAAATATTTATTTTCAGCTCTACACTACTTCTGTTCTCCTCTCAGTAATGTGATAGCACAGACAGTAGATGTTTTCTTCCCACAGGCCCCTGACATTCTATTAACTTAATTTTCTCCTTGTTTTCTTCCTGTTGTTTACAGTGGTAATTTATCTTAACCTTTCTTTTTCAAGTTTACTCATTTGTCATCTCAGTGTGCTAAAATGCCTATCCAGGAATTTGTTTTATTTTAAACAAATTTTATTGGTGCACTTTAGATATACATAATGATCACATTTATCATAGGGAGTTTGTACCCGTATAGGATATATCTTGACTCTTATTTTTTCCCCATTCCCTTCCTCTACCTTCAACCCCTTTTCCCCTCTTCATTTACAAAGCTTTGTTTCCATTATTTTCCTTCTATTCTCTTTTTCTTTTCCCTTCCTTCCTTCCCCTCACCCTTCCCTAGTTCCCCTACCCATTTGAACATTTTTTCCCATTTCCCAATATCTATTATACATTTTGGTCCTTATTTACCCTTTTGGTTTCTCACACCAGAGAAACAATGCAGTATTTAAATGTGTGTCCGATTTATTTCACTTAAGAATATAGTCTCACAGTGTATCCATTTAGCTAGAAATGTCTCAAGTTTATCCTTTAAGGCTGAGAAGTACTCCATTGTATAAAAACACGACATCTTCTTAATCCATTCATCAGTTGATGGGCATTTGGACTGTTTACAAGATTTAGCTATTACAAACTGTGTTGCTATAAACATGGGTGTGTGTATATCAATGTGGTATTATGCTTTTAATCCTTTTGGGAAGATACCAAGAAGGGGAATAGCTGGGTCAAATGGAACCTCTAGTTTTACTTTTTTTGAGGAATCTCCACATTGATTTCCATAGTGGTTGCACCAGTCTAAACTCCCATCCACAGTGGAGAAGGGTTCCTTTTTCCCTACAGCCCCACCAGCATTTGATATTGGTTGATTTCTTGGTAATAACCATGTTTTGTGGAGTGATATGGAATTTTAGCATTGTGTTAGTTTGCATCTCTCAAATGAACAGTGATATTGAACATTTTTTCATACATTTATTTGCTGTTTCTGCTGCTTCATCTGAGAAATGTCTATTCATTTTAGATGCCCATTTTTGGATTGAGGCTTTAAATTTGAGCGGGGGGGTCTGATTTTTTTGAGTTCTTTATACATTCTAGGTATTAGTCCTTTGTCTGAGGAACAGCTGGCAAAACTTTTTTCCCCACTCTGTGGGTTGTCTCTTCAGTCTGTTGGTAGTTGCTTTTGATGTGCAAAAACTTTTTAATATGATAAGATCCCAGTTGTTGATTCTTTCTATTTCCTGTGTGATCGGGGTTTTGTTCATAAAGCCTTTGCCTACAACTATATCTTCAAGAGTTCTACCTGTTCTGTTTTACAGCAGATTTAATGTTTCTGTTTTAATACTTAGACCTTTGAGCCATTTAAATTTTAGTTTAATGCATGGTGAGAGACATGGGTCTAGGTTTAATCTTTGGCATGTGGAATGCCAATTTTCCCAGCACCATTTATTGAAGTGGCTATCTTTTTTCTAGTGAAGGTGTTTGGCCTCTTTGTCTAAGATAATGTGGCTGAGTGTGTTTGGACATGTTTCTACATCTTCTAATCTGTTCCATTGATCATCAGGTCTGTTTTTTTGCCAGCACCATGCCATTTTTATCACTGTAGCTTTGTAGTATAATTTCAAGTCAGGGATTGTGCTATCCCCTGCTTTGCCTTTGTTGCCCAGGATTGCTTTTACTATTCTAAGTCTCTTTTGGTTCCAAATGAATTTTAGGATTGTTTTCTCTATTTCTGTGAGGTATGCTATTGGCATTGTGATTGGAATTGCATTAAATCTGTATAACAATTTTAGAAGTATGGCCATTTTCACTATATTGGTTCTTCCTGCCCAGGAAAAAGGGATATCTTTCCATTTTCTGACATCCTCTTCGATCTCCTTTTTCAAATTACTCTCATTTTCAAAGTAAAGGTCTTCTAGTTCCTTCTTTAGAATGATTCCTAAGTATTTCATTTTTTTAATGCTATTGAGAAAGGTGTTGTTTCCCTAATTTCTATCCCAGTGAGTTTGTTAGTTATGTAGAGGGATGCTATTGATTTTCGAGGGTTGACTTTGTATCCAGCTACACTACTGAATTTGGTTATTAAATCTAAAAGTCTTTTAGTGGAGTTGTTGGGGTTTTCTAGGTAGAGGATCATGTCATCTGCAAATAATGTTAATTTAACTTCTTCCTTTCATATCCTTACTCCTTTTATTTCTTTCTCTTGTCTAAATCCTCTGGCTAATGTTTTCAGAACTGTATTGAATAGGAGTGGTGATAGTAGGCATCTTTGTCTTATTCTTGATTTTAGAGTGAAAGCTTTCAGGTTTTGATCATTTAGTGTGATGATGGCAGTTGGTTTGTCAGAGATGGCTTTTATCAGATTGGGATAAAGACCTTCTATTCTAGTTTTGTGTAGATTTTTTTTTAAATCATGAATGGCTGTTGGATTTTGTCAAATGCTTTTTCTGCATCTATGGAGATGATCATGTGGTTTTTGTTCTTGTTTCTGTTAATATAGTGTATTATGTTTATTGATTTGTGAATACTGAACCATCTGTGCATCCCTGGGATGAATCCTACTTGGTCACGGTGTATAATCTTCTTGATGATTTGCTGCATTCTGTTTGCCAGTACCTTATTGAGGATTTTTGCATCTATGTTCATTAGGGATGTTGGCCTGTAGTTCTCTTTCTTAATTGAGTCCTTCTCTGGTTTTGGTATCAGGATAATTCTTGGTTCCAGGAATTAGTTTGGGAGTATTGCTTCCCTTTAAATTCCATTGAAGAGTTTAAGAAGTAGTGGCATTAGATCTTCTCTAAATTTCTTGTAGACAGTGAATCTGCCAGAACCTGGACTTTTCTTTCTTGGTAGGTTTTTAGTTAGATCTTCAATTTCATTGACTGATATTGGGTTAGAATTTTTATATCTTCTTGATTCAGCTTTGGAAATTCATATATATCTAGGAATCTATTCATTTCTTCTGTGTTTTTCATTTTATTAGAATACAGAGTCTTGAAGTAGGTATTGACGATCTTCTGGATTTCTGCAGAATATGCTGTGATTTCACCCTTTTCATTCCTACTTGCATGGATTTGAGTCTTTTGTTTCCTTTTTTTGAAAAGGTGGCTAAGGATTTGTCAAGGTATTTAATCTTTCAAAGAGCAAACTCTTTGATTCCTTGATTCTTTGTATTGTTTTCTTAGTCTCCATTGCTTTAATTTCTGATCTAATCTTTATAATTTCCTCCCTTGTATGTGCTTTGGGTTTAACTTGCTCTTCTTTTTCTAGTAGCTTGAGGTTCAGAATTAGCTTGTTTATTTGAGCTTGCTCTGTTTTTCTTATATGGAAATTCATTGCTATAAATTTCTCTCATAGGACTGCTTTTATTAAGTTTCATAAGGTCTGGTATGTTGTATTGACATTATTGTTTAATTATAGAAACATCTAATTTTTTTTTTTTTTTGTGGGTACCGGGGGTTGACCTCAGGACCTCGCGCACCAGCAGGTGCCCATGCCGCTGAGCGATATCACTGGCCCTTTTTTCGTATGTGGGTTCTGGGAGTTGAACTCGGGCCCTCACACTGGCCAGGCAGGCACGTATGCCACTGAGCTATCTCACTGGCCCCTAATTTCTTCTTTAATTTCATCAGTGACCAGTTGGTTGTTCAGGAGTGTGTTATTTACTTCCCATGTGTTTATTCAGTCTTTGTGATTTCTTTTGCCATTTATTCCCAATTTCATTGCACTATGGTCTGATAATATGCATGAGATAATTTCAGTTCCTTTGCATTTACTTAAGCATGTTCTGTGAGCTAGTGTATGGTCTCTTTTGGAGAATTTCCTGTGTGTATCTGAGAAGATTGTGTAATCTAATGTTGTGGGGTGGAACACTCTGTAGACATCTACTAAGTCTATTTGATCAAAGATTTGGTTCAGTTCTGATATTTCTTAATTTTTTGTTGAGTTGATCTGTCTATTTGTGTCAGTGGGTTGTCAAGGTCCCCCATTACAATCGTCTTAGTGCTTATTTGATTTTTCATGTCCATTAATATTTGTTTTATATAGTTGGGTGTGCTGGTATTTGGTGCATATATATTTATGATTGTTATATGTTCCTCTTGGATTGTCCCTTTACAAGGATGTAGTGATCTTCTCTGTCTCTCTTAATCAGTATTGGCTTGAAATCCACTTTGTCTGCAAATAGAATAGCTACTACTGCTTTCTTCTGGATTCCTGTCTCACGGACTATTGTTTTCCATCCTTTGACTTTCAGTCTATGAATTTCTTTTTGAATTAAATGTGTTTCTTGTGGGCAGCATATTGTTGGATCTTGCTGCTTGATCCATTCTGCCAGTCTGTTTCTTTTGATTGGTGAATTGAGACCATTAACATTGTTGGTTATAACTGATATGTATTGACTTATCCTTGTCATGTTATTTTCCTGTTGTCGGTTCTCATTTTTCCCTTTCTGTTTAATTGCTTGCCTTGCCAGGTGGATTCATTCTATTGAGGTTCATGGAATTATAGTTTTTGTTATCTCTTTCTAGAATGTCCTTCAGAACATTTTGATAAGTTGGTTTGGTGTTCATGGATTTCCTCAGGTGTTTTTTCATGGAAGTATCTTATTTCTGCATCAGTTTTGAAAGATAGTTTTGTGGAGTACATCAATCTGGGTTGGAGGTTGTTTTCTTTTAGTGCTTGAAATACTTCACTGCAAGCTCTCCTTGACCTGAGGGTTTGTGTTGAGAAGTCAGCTGTGATTCAGCTGGGCTTTCCTTTATAGGTGATTTGTTTCTTTTCTCTAACAGCTTTTAATATTCTGTTCTTGTGTTGAATTTCTGGAATCTTGACTATTATCTGCCTTCATGTAGATCTTTTTTGATCATGGCTAATTGGAGTTCTATATGCCACACTTATCTGTATGTCAAATTCTTTTTCCTTTCTTGAGCAGTTTTCTGCCATAACGTCTGTGACAGGTTTTTAAATGTTTTTTTGCACTATCTCCTGCTTTTTCATCAACTCTAACCAGTCTTATGTTATTCTTTGTATCACTAGCAGTTGTTGGACTGATTTTTCATGGTCTCTTGCTGTTTTTTAAGAAATATTTCTTTTCATGGTTGATAACCACAACGTGTCTTCTAGATCTGATATTCTGTCCTCACATCAGTTAATTTTGCTGTGTATACTTTCAATGAAATGTTTAATCTCTGGATATCTGTTTGAATCTTTTTCATGGATTCCATTTCTTTCCTATGTTGGGCATTCATGGTTTCCATCATTTTCCTAAGCTTCTCTGTTTTTTTAAACCTATATCTACTCCAAATTTACTAACCATGTCATTTATCATAGTCATCACTTCTTAGTTATCTGAGAAAGTATTTCTAATTGGATTGTTTTCTAGAGCCTCATTCATCTGCTTTGTTACTTCTTCGTTACCATTTCAGAGAGTTCAGGTGTATGGCTTTTGAATTATTCCATCTCATTACCCCCTGTATTTGCCTTGGGTGAGCTTGTGGTGAATCTTGCTTCCATGTCTTCTCATTTTTTATTTTTTATTTTTAGTTTAGTTTCTGTGTTGATGCTTATAAATTGTACTTTATAACTAGTATCGAGGACTCCTTAGGAAATGATTACTTTTCAGAGGTGTCTTCTAAGTTTTGCTGGCCTTTGGCTTTTGAGTCTATTGCAAGATCCTATTCTTCAATTTATTGGAGATGAGAAATTGCTGCCTATTTGGTCTAGCCCCTGGTTCTTTGGTACTGGCCTGTAGTAGTGTTTATGACCCTCAGGCAAACTTGGGCTTGGCATACAAAGAAGAACAACTGATTCAAACAACTATGTCACCTTGGCTAAAGTAGTGCAGTCAGTAATACCAATAGGATCTAACACAGCCCAGAAAATGACAAAATGAGGTAATTATTAATTTGCCACTTTCAACCATATGAACAGGATTTGTAGTTATATAACAAAATCTGAAACCAGAAAATTGTATGCTGTACATATCCTCTCATATAGCAATTTTACCCTTAAGAGTGAAAATTTAAAAAGGGGAAGAGGAAAAAAATAGAGAAATAGAAGAAGAGGAAGAGATTAGAAGCAAGGCTGAAGGACAAAGGAAGGTTATGCAAGCTTTGGGAAACTGGTGAAGAAGGCAGGAGGGAAAGAAAGAAGGAAGAAACAGAAACAAGAACAGAACAAAATAACAACAACAAAACTAGAAACTGTTCATATTCATATAAAAACAAGAACAAATAATCAAGAGAAAAAAGAGGAAAGAAAGGAAGAAAAATAATGTCTATTTCAGGGCATGTCTCTGCTCTCACTGGTAGCCAAAGAGGGTGGACAGAACCTACAGTGGAATTATAGCAGGATGGTGGATAATCCCAGCAAGCCTGAGTTTTCAGCTCTACTGAAGTTTAGGCTGATTCTGGTTTCTGACTGAATCAGGCTGGGGCCCGAGTCGTTCAGCCCACAAATGCCTGGGTTCCTCTTGCTGAGTTGAACTTGTCTCCCTGACCCTGGGTGTCTCCCATGGCTGCACCTCACCCTGACAGGGGGATCCCCAAGATGGAGCCAACTTACTGCTCCTCTGAGTCCCAGGTTCAGTTGGCCCCTTTCCAAAATGGCGATCAGCCACTTGCCCTCTCCTGCAGAGTCTGAATTGGAATTACTCACTATCCACTGTAGCCCACAGCATTTGCTACTCCATTTCACTGTTACATTTCTCTGTGGAGGCCTCTGGAGTTGCCCATAGTCACTGTGCCTCTGGAGGTTCAAGCTGCCTCTCTCACACTCTGAGCTGGGATTCAGGGAGAAAGTGCTGTTTGCCACCTCCCTCTTCTGCATTGAGGTCCCTCTCTTCACTCTCCCTGTGGGCTCCAATTCTCAGTTCAGATCCTTGTTGGGTCTCAGGGCCATACTTCCCTCCTTTTTTCTTCTTCACATTCCTGTATTCCAGCATCTGGACTCCAAATCTTGGAGAGGCTGTTTTGCTGCTGCTTATCACTCCACCATCTTCCTGACAGCTCCAGGATTTTATTTATTATTATTACTAGGGATTGAACCCAGGGCTTATATGCTCAGCTATGTCCCTAGTCCTTTATTTTTCATTTTGAGATAGGGTCTCGTTAAGTTGCCAACTTGCTCAACCTTCTTCCAACTTGTGATCCTCCTGCCTCAGCCTTCTGGAGTGGTGGGATTACAGACATGTGCCACCATTCTCAGCTCCAGGAGGTTTTTATTTTTTTAAATCAACTTAAGGCATTTTATGTTCAGTTCTGTGATTCTGTTTGATTCTTTTTAAATGTTCTTTTTCTTTTCTGTTATTTTCTGCTTTTCCATTTGTTTCAAAAGTGGTTGTAATTACTCACTGAAGCATTTTTATGACAGATGTTTTAAAATCCTTGTTAGATAACTTGAACATCTGAGTTATTTCAGTATGGACATTTGTTGATTGACTTTTCTCAGTGAAGTTATGATTTTCCTCATTCTTAGTATAACAAGAGGTTTTTGTATCCTAAATATTTTGGGTATTTTGAGAGTCTGGATCCTATTTAGTTCAGCTGAAGTCTTTCCCAAGCAAGCAGACAGTGGCTCTTTTTAGATTTTGTGTGCAGGTCTTGGTTGCTTTTGTCAGTCATAATTCTGATGACAACTTAACCTTGAGAGCCCTTGCACTTCCACTTGACCTGCTCCCTTCCTGTGCAGGGGTGCCCCACACCGTGGCTCTGCTCTCACACAGTTTACACTGTCAAGTCAGGTCGGGTTCATCTGTGGGTTGGTCTGTAGTCTGCCTAGCACATTATTTGCAGGCTGAAGATTCCTTTTCTCCAGTTCCATCTTCTCTATTTGGGAGGAGAGGGACACAGTGCCACAGTTAGGCAGGAGTCATGTCTAGCTTCCTCATTTGGTCTCTGTAGATACTGTCCAGTGGTGGGGGGTAAGAGTGTTACTGGGCTCCCCAGTGTCACCAGGACTGGGGGGATGGGAGTCCAGGATCTGCACTTGGTCTTTGCTGGCACTGTGCCAAGAGCAAGGGGATGGTAGCGCATCCCAGACTGTCCACTGCCACCAGCTGGGAGGTGGAAGTCCATGGTTTCCATTCTCTACTGGCCCTGCTAGTGTGTGTGTGAGGAGGCATCCATGGCATTTGGCTGGGGTAAAGTGGTTATTGGTAAGATTTCCTTCCTACTAGGCTGTCTTCTGGTCCTTTGATGAGAGAAAGCAGCCCTATTTCTTCTCCTTTCTTTTTTTCCTCTACTTCCTCCCCCTCCTCTTCCTCTTCTTCTTCTTCTTTCTCTTCCTTCTTTTTCTCTTCCCCCTTCTTCTCCTCCTCCTTGCTGAATATAGAATCCTCTCATTCTATCTTTCTCTCTCTACTTGTTGGCATTTATCAGTTGGCAGGATTTTCAAGTACCTAGTAAAGAATATAGGGATGCCTCCAAGTGGCCAGTGGGCAGGCAATGTATACAGTGTGGATATGGTGGGCAAAGGGATGGTTTATGTCCTGGGCAGGATGGAGCAAGATAATGAGATTTCATCATGCTGCTCAGAACAGCACACACTTTAAAAGTTGTGAGTTATTTATTTCTAGAATTTTCCTTTTCATATTTTCAGACTGACGTTGACCATGTGGAAAGTGAAATCGCGTGTAGGAAGGACCTGACTGTTCTATGGGAAGGGGGGAGGATTGGTGTCTTGTTGGAGAACATGGCTGTTAAAGGGTGAAGAGTCATTATCTGTTTATTGCAAAGGAAGCATAGCCTAAATAATACTAATTGGTCTTTCCCTTGGCTTGGCCCAAATCCTGCTCTTTCCCTTAAATTTTGCATCAGAGAGCAGATGTTATGTAAAATGACTTTCTTACTAATGTTTGCTTTCTTAGAAGTGAGCTGTGTTTATTTTTTCAGTTACAAAAATGTGTTGTTTATAACTCATAAAGGAATGTTACTTTTCTCCCTGGGTCACCAGTTGTCAGGTGAACCAAACTACCCAGCAGCGGAGGAAAGAATTCTCAGCAGGTCTTCAACACTTGCCGATATTTTTCAGAGGTTTATGAGTACAGGGAAATGCACTTGGAAATACTTGGAGTTTGGCCACAAATTCAATTTAAGCTATTGGCTCCATAGAACTGGTCATTCATTTGAGCCAAGATGAAACTAGAATTTGTGGGGAGAATGAAAGAAGGTAGACGCTTACACAGACCTTCTGTGTGTGACCATCAGGAGAGGGTCTTTGGGTTCTTACTGTGCCCTATTGTGGCTGTCTCCTCCAGTACCGCGGTGGACTGTGTCACCTGAGTTGTGTCACACCAAGTGCTGCCCACCTTCTTGCCTATGTGGTCTCCTCTCTTCTCCATGTGCCCTTCTGCTCTCAATCTTGAATGTCCTTCAAGGCTTAAGACATCTACATCTTTCCCAGTCCTCACTATATTAAATTTCCCTCTTGTTTTCTATCTTGTAATTGAATATTTTTGTATATTGAATTTTTTTCTCCCTCATTTGACTTCCCATTCTTTTCTTTCCCATTTCTTGAAATCTGTGTCTGCTTTACCTTTGGACCCTTCTCATAGTCTAACAGATCCCAAGACATGTGGGGGGCTCATTTGAGGACATGCTGTCTGTCTTAGTCACTTTCTCGTCATTGAGACAAAATTTCCGACACACACAACTTGAAAGAGAAGAGGTTTATTTTGGCTCACCATTTAAGAAGTTTTAGTCCAGGGTCAGTAGGCTCAAACACAAAAATGGCATGGTGGAAGGGCCTCGGCAGAGGAAAGCTGCTCACATCATGGTGGCCAGGAAGCAAAGAGAGAAAGAAAGAGCTAGGGAGGGAGATGTACTCTTCCAGGTCACACCCCTGATGACCATCCTCTAACCAGGCCCCACCTCCTGAAGCAAGTCAGCTATGAACTCATCAGTGGACTAATCCATGAATGCGTATGGCACCCACATGATCCAGTCACCTCCCAAATGCACGAAGCTTTGGGGGACACCTCAGACCTAAGCCGTGACTGTCCTAGAAGAAGCTCAGATTGAGTTGGGAGATAGCAGCCTATGGGACATGAGAGGCACAAAATGGGTCTGTGATCCTGCCATGCCCATGTACCCAGGAGTGTGTCCTAGGACTCTGAGTTGAGTGGTGTCCCCTTCTGGTGACTGCTCCATGGCCCTTTCCATGTCTGCCTCACACATTCACGCCTCAGCCTTTCACAGTGGGGCACCTGTGTGCTTTGCTTGGAGGTGTCCTAAAGGCCTAAACTCTGTTTAATTTTAAAATTTTTGTTCTGTGTTTAGAAAATAAATTTAAGTTTTCTCCCTTATGTAACAGTACTTTAGCCTGTATATATATGTTCCTGGCTGCAAACTTCATGCCAATATCCCAACTTTAGGGTTTATTAGATTTGAAATCCAAAGCAAAGGTCACCTGTTTACAACTTATCCAGGGCAGCATTATCTTTTGCACATTCATGGTTTTATCTTATCTTTTTTTTGAGATTTCTGCTTAGTTTGTTAAGATTTTTATTGTGTAAAAAATGATTATGTAATTCTTTTAAGAACTAAAGTAGGTGAAGTAACAATGTAGTAGACACTCATGCACCACCTCCCAGTTTAAGAAGTAAAACACTATCAACACAGGGATTTTTTTTTTTCTCTTCCTCTTGTCCCCAACAATTATGACTATCTTGAATTTTGAGTTTATCATTTCTTTCCTTTTTTTGTACTTACACTACATATTCCTAAGCAACATATGTACTTCTGGGGTACTTTTTAAGTTTTTTTTTTTTTTTTTTGTGGGTACCAGAGGTTGACCTCAGGACCTCGCGCTTGCCAGGCAGGCGCTTATGCCACTGAGCTATCTCACCAGCCCTTTTTTTTTTTTTTTTTAATGTGGGGACCAGGAGTCGAACTCAGGACCTCATGCTTGCCAGGCAGGTGCTTACGCCGCTGAGCTATCTCACTGGCCTGTACTTTTTAAGTTTTACATAAATGAAATTATACCATGAGCATCCTGAAACTTGCTCTTTTGGTCAACATTGTTAGTAAGATTCATCCATGTTGTTAAATGCACCTTTAATTCATTTATTTGCACTGTTATATAGTATTCTGTTGTATAAAGACACCTAAGCTTACTTATTCTCCTGTTGGACATTTAGTTGTGTCTAGTTTTCTTTTTACGAAGTATTCTATACATCCTCTTGTGCATTAATTTCTTTAAGGTCTGCACCCAGGAATGAAATCGCTGAGTAAAATGATTCATCTATCATCAACTTTGGTTGCTATTGCAAAAATTACTCTGCAAACTTGTGATACCAGTTTATAGTCTAAATGAAAAATGAAGAGTCCTCATTTTACTACATTATCTGCAGTACTTGATATTATCCGGCTTGACATTTTCAGAGTTGTAAAATGGCATCCTTTTGATGTTATATATCCCTGGTTAGTGGTGAGAAACCCATCTTTTTGTGTCTACAGGCATTTGGGTTTCTACTTCTGTTAATTACTGGTTCCTACCTTTTGACTATTAGGAATTTTTATTGTTGTTTTTCTAGTTCTTGTCTTCTTATTTGTACACAGCACTGACATATTCTGTGTATGAACCATTTGCTGGCTAATACATCTTTACTCAGTGTACAGCCTGTGTTTTTACCTTTCATGGTGAACAAAAATTTGAATTTTAATGTAATTGCTCTCTGGATGGTAAACTCTTGGAGAGGAGGGATTCTTAGTCCCTTTCGGGCGGTGCTGTGTCCCAAGCTCCTGGCGTGTGGTGTGCGGCAGATGCCTGGAATTATGTATTGAATGAATGGATGGATGGATGGTTGCTCATGTCATCTTTCACAGTTTGCCTTTTTGTGTGTCTTTCATGGACAATTCTTTCTTACCTTGATGGCACACAGGTTTCCTCTTAATTTTATACAGTGGACCCTTGAGTTATGACCGGCCTGACATACGAACAACTTGGGTTATAACCGGAATTTTAGTTTTAACTTATGACCAAAATCTTGAGTTATGACCCAAATGCTGGCCACTTGTGCCTCCAGATGGTCTCAGTTACGGATTTAACCCTTAAAGAGTTCTGGAAGGAACATGACAACATCCTTTCTTGTATGGGGTTAATTGAGAAATCCTGGGCTGATGTCTCTCTAAGGACACTGGGATCTGCCTGAATACAGGAGAGAGCCTTTGAAGGCTATGGAGAGGAGCCTGAGCCTTCAGGTGACAACTTGAGTTACAGCCAGCCCTCGGAACAAACTGAGTTCATAAGTCAAGGGTCCACTGTATTTTATTCTAAATATTTAGCCTTATTTATTTTTTACCCAAAGAAAATTCATTCTGTATCTTGTACATCTCTGTGAAAAGGAAACAAATGAATTTTTTAACAGGCTCTGCCACTTCTTAGATATCAGGTGGCCTTCTTTGTGTGCAGAATCTCAGGATTTTCTTCCCTTCATGAAAAGGTCAGGTGATATTAATTGCTGTGCAGAGTTGATGTGACATTAATTTACATGAACTGTGCCACGCATCCAGCGTGTGTCTGGTGCGTTGTAGGCACTCACTAATGCAGCTGTTTCTTCCTTTTCTTTGATCGGCACTGTGGGGCACAGTGAGAGAGAGGTGGGATGGGAAACTCCTTTTCTCCGTGACACCCCATGTCTGCATGGAAAGACCCCATCACAGGCTCTTTCCAGCCCCTTTCTGGCAGCGAGCTAGCCCTCCCTCTCCTTCCCCCTGGCCTGGCCCCTTCTCCACAGCCTGGGTTTCTGCCCTCAGCCGAGTAGCAGAGGCCTCTCTTTTACAACCTGTCACAGACCTCTGAGTAGATGCAGGCTAGCCTTGGAGCAGCCGCACCATTTTGCTTCTAAAACACTTAAGGGCACTTTTCATTAGAACACAGCAGACCAGTTTCCTCACAGGGAGGTTTGTGATTGGTTTGCCTTTCATTTACTCTAAATACAGCCAGTCCCCTTGGTCAGTTCTTACTGTGGGCTCCAACTTACTAGAGGGTTTTGAGGCAAACAGATTTGTAGGAATCGCCAGACACTATCTAAGTATAAGATGCGGAAGTCTCACTGTCTGGACTGCAGCTGCAACAAACAGAAGCGATGGAAGAAGTTTCACGTCTTAGCTTGCACACCTCTCATTTAGAGCATTTGTGCTGTTTTCTGGTTTCCTTTTCCCCATCAAATGGTTTAGCTTTCCACCTGCATTGTAAGGTGGCCGTGTCACTTGCTGTGGCGTGTCTGGCAGCGAGGTCTTCCCCACTGGTCTGAGGTTCCTGGTCATTCTCCTTCGAGATCATAAGTGATTCGTCTTAGGTGTGGAGCCTCCAGTGTGTGAGATCTTGATTATCTTACCGGAAGCCCCTTTTGCTATCAGCTGCTTGGTCTTGAACCCAAGACCGCATTGTGGTGAGTAGAATATTGTAGATACCCCCTGTGCTAGCTCGGTGGGGTTCCCTCTCCTCAGAACTTCCAGGGAAGTGAGGCCTACTCCGGGATCCTGGATAGTACTAGTCCACTGAAATGTAATGCATGCTGCATAGGTGGCAGGACATTTTCTCATAACTACACTCAGATAACCTCAAAGAAACATGTAAAAATTAATTGGGGTAACATATTTAATTTTACCCTGTATATCCAAATATGCTTTCAACATATAATCAACATAAAAGTTCTAAATGAAGTATTTTACATCACTTGTATTCATACTGTCTTTGAAATGAAGTATTTATTGTACACCTTCAGCCCATCTCAGTGCAGAGGGGGCAGTTTGAATGCCTGTAGCTACATGTGCACAGGGGGGCCTGTAAGGCACAGTGGGGCTTGGCAGGACCTCTTGGGGAAAGGTGAGATTGGGGTCTGCTGCCCCATCTTTTCCTCCTTCACTTAGACCACCATTAGATACTCTCTTCTGTTCTCTCCTTGCAAAGATGACCAACATAGATTTTAATCTCCCCGTTGCTTAGGACTCTCCCTCTCCCTTTTAGCACACTGATAAGCTACCTGGGATGTAACTATGCTCACATGTACACAACTCGCAAATTGTTTTGAAATACCCTTCAGGTATTAGTTTTGAGACTGCATGTGTGAAGGAGCATAAATGCAGCACACCCGAGTCCAGCAGCCAGAAAGAGGGATGCCAGTGGCGTCCAGCAGGGATGACTCCCAGTCCAGGATGGAGGGGACAACTATGAACAGCAATGCTTCTGAAGTTTCCACTATAGCCCAAACAGCTTTCTTAAACAACAATAAAGTTAGCTTTTCAAAGTAAAAATTCACTGAATGAGTTGAACGAAGTCCGCGTAGAGGAAATAACACTTGACACAGTAGAAAACCATGAAACCCTAGAAACAGGACCAGGTAGGGAAGAGGCGAAAATGAAACAACTATTTGTAGAAAGTTGCCTCGAATAGGGATCAGACTGGGCTACGGTCAGGATGATAAGAACAGATACCTACAGAGGCATATACATATTCTGGTAAAATTTCTAACTTCTAAGAATGAGGATTAAAAGAATTCTAGAACTGCCATATTATATGATTTAAAATGCCCATTTTTCAGCATAACTTTATGAGATACACAAAGAAACAAACAAGTGTGGCTCTTACATATGGAAAGAAAGTAGTTTATAGAAACTGATTTTTAGGATGTGTGACAAATACCTTGAAATTGGCTATTAAAAATACTTTAAAAAAACTCCAGATGAAAGAAAAAGTAACTTACAAAGGGAAAACAATCAGATTGATAACAGACTTTTCTTTCGTAATTCTTGACTTTAGAACATTGAGGAACTATGTAGATATAACTTTTACATTTTTTATTCATATGGAGTTGATTTTGGTGCATTGATGAAGGAGTGATCTGTGTTTGGTCGTTTTCTTCCTTATTTATCTATTATGAATAATTCATTGAATAACCTGCCACTTATCCTTTGATGTGAAAGGCTTTATTGAGTGTTATTATAAACATGCATATATGTGTGTTTGTGTGTGTGTGTATTCAGGTCTGATTTTAAACTGAATTTATTCTATATATGTGCACATACAGAAAAGATTTAACATGCTGTTTAAAGGAAGATGACCATTTGCATTTGTGCAGTCCCTAGCTTCTACAGCTATACATGAGGTGACCCAGGAATCTAATATAAGGAACACTTATATACCCACCATGGAGTCCATGAAATGGACATTACCAGTCCTCATAGGGCTTCTTGGGTGTCCTTTCCTTATTGCAGCCACCGCCAGGCTTAGAAGTAACCGCAGCAAGAAGGGAATGATGTGTTACCTTGTTCTTATCTTTATAGTTTAGCCTCAAGAGTACATTTCCCTAAAGAATACATTATTTGGTATTATCCGGTTTTGGATTGTATACAAATGAAATCATGTTGTATCTGTTCTGCTCAGTGTTACTGTTTTAAATTTCATTTATGTTGACATGTGAAGCTGAGTTCATTCATTTTTACTGCTCTGTTGTGTTTCAAGGTACAAAAACAACACAAGGTATTGATCCATTCTGTGGCTGTTGGTTTCCTTTTGTATAATGTTAGATTTATTTTATTTATATTTTATTTGAGGATTTTGTATTCATTTTAAGAGTGAGATTATATTATTCTTGCCTGGTTATGTTATCAAGATTATAATACTCTCACAAATTGAATTTTAAGATGTTCCTTTTTTTTTACTATTCTTTGAAAGTTTTTCAAAGATTGAAATTATTTGTAAAGGGCATGTTTTGTAAAGCTCACCTCTAAAATCTTGTGGTTTTGTTGTTTTCTTCCTGGGAAGAATGTTAAATACAGATTACATTTCTTTAATGGTTAAAGGATCATTGATGTTTTCCTTCCTGTCTTCCCTTTTCCCTCCCTTCCTCCTTCCTTCTTTTTCTTCCTCTCAGTTTTGATTATATATTTTCTCTAGAACTTTTCCATTTCTCCCAATATTTCATATAGATTTCAAATAGTTTGTCATGCCTTCAGGCCTGGGCTGTTGGTTTGCTGCAGTTCGTCCTCTCTCTCCACCTTGTTGGCGCTGTGACATCTCTTCTGGGACATTACGGTGGCCCTGGTTGTCCCCGGGCTCCCATCCCACTCACCCAGCCACCCAGCGTCCACAGGAATCACTTCACTTCTCTTCCTGATGCCTCTCCAGTGCTCCGGAAAGCTCCACACGGCCTCCGTGACCTGCCTGCCAGCCTCCACCCGGCTCCAGCTGTGTCTGTCCCCCGCTGCTCTTTCCCTTTTCGTAGCCCAGTGCACGGCTCCCTAATTGCTCCTCTCTCCATCCCCACCCGAGCCCAGACGTGCGGGCTGCTAGCGCCGTGTGCCGGTGTGTAGCGCTGGCCGCACAGAGTGTGTGTGGAAAGCACGCAGTGCATGCTCACACTCATGCTTAAGTTAAAAACTTGTTTTTGGAGCTTTGTGAATACAATAATCATAGCGGTAGCCATTTGTACAGCTCCGTGCAGTTTAAAGAGCACTATCGTGTATGTTATTTTACTACGTGGTTCTCGGAAGTATAAGGTCGTGAGCTCCACTTCACCCCCACCCCGGACCTCCTGGTGAGGAGAGCACGGACAGCTGCAGTCCTGGGCTCTGGCTCCCTGGGGTGGCTCCCTGGGGTGCCCTCCCTCCCCGAGGCGAAGCAAGGTCTTCAGCATCGCCTTGCATTCCGCACCCTTCTTTTATCTTTAAGCTTCCTGTGACTGTCTTGGGCCCTTTGGGTCAATGAGGGGGGTCTCCGAGCTGTTCTTTGCTGTATCTGCCCCATTTTCCCCAAACTAAGACCTAATGGGAAAGGAATCGGTCTTAAAAACCAGAGATCAGAAAGGCCAGCCCCATCAGCCTTTCCTGGCCTTCCCTGCCTTACAGAGCTGTCACTGAGCAAGAGAATAGTGAGGGCAGGAATGGCCAGCATGGGCTGATGGGGGCTGGCGTTTCTGATCTCTAGTTTTCAAGGCTGATTACTTTTTGGTGAGGTCTCATTTTCTGGGAAACACAGTGATTTTGGTAAAGAAAATGTAGTGGAGAACCCCCTGACAGTGGATGCTGGAGTTTTACTTTTTGATTGCTGGAAATTTTTCTGCTAAATTCATACCAAAAGTATCACTTCAGTAATTAAAAAAAAATACAGTAAAGAAACAAAATTCCCACACAGACACTTTCTTGCCTGGCTTTGCTTCTGCCTAGGGACTTAGGGGCTCCTCTGGCTCCTGGTCTAGGCAGGTGGAGAAGAAACCCGGCCACGGGAAGGGTGTGCCTAGAGCCACATAGCCCTTCTCCGACCTCCAGGCTCCCAGCTGCAAGTCTTGGCACCCTTTTTAAACTCGAGCATCCATCACCAATTAGAGCAGGTGTCTGGTGTCTGCAGGTTTGCCTTGGGTATGAATGTGATTTTCCATGTATCCAGTACCACTGGTAACACGAACCCAGTGTTTATTCAGGATTTAAAACCAAGTGACATCTTCATGTCAAACAAATATGGAATGGTATTAAACACTCCAGAAAATTATTTGTAATTATTTATAATTCCATGTACCATTAAGAAATTAAAATTATACTTCAAAATATACTGTTTTCAATCTGTAAACCTGTATCATGTCCAACCCACCGCTTGGATCCAGTATTATAGCTTGCATTCTTCCTTTTTTAAACAACAGAAAGTATGTTCATAGCTCCAATATGGCTCTGTCACCATTGTAGGACAGGGGTTGGTGTTCACAGTACCTTCTGCTTCTTTCTGAAGTCCTTTATGCTTTATGCCAGGCCCCAAGGTGTTCTGTAGGTCATGGAAATTGAAGAGATGTCATTTTATACACATGCAGCAATGACACCCTGAGTCTCAATCACCGTCTTCCTATTGTCTTGCTTGTTTAAGAATTGTGAAAAGCATGAGCATTCAAACAGCAAATTTGGCAGTTCCTCTAACGAATCCACACTGAACACTTCCTGCCCTGGGAAAACAAACCGGCTTATGATGAATATAAATGTTTTTGGAGTGTGTGCATACAGTATACTTCTGTCTTTTTCTTCTTTGGGAAGGCTGCACTTGAAAGCCTGCACGATTTCAGCCACACAGATGGGCTATTTCCTGAGAGAAATGAAGCTGTGGGAGTGAGAAAGACCGTGAATAAACACGAACATGTCCCTGACGTGTTCTGGACTTTGTCAGGTCGGGTGGTGTCTCACTGCCAAACAGGGAAGAGCAGTAACCCTTTTTTTTTTTTTTTGCTACTGAATTAGTGCAAATTCGTGCATGAGTAATAAACATAGATTTGTGTCATCCTCAGTAACAACCACACAGGTTGGCAACAAAGGACACCATGGCCACATAACCAAGCAGTTGTGAACAGAGGAATGTGCACTGCACACATACATTACACTTGTGTTATGAGGGCGTGGGCAGTGGCAGGCTGGGGCCGTTGTGCAGGGTGGGATGGCAGAGGCCACCGTGGGCCTGGACACAGGATTGCTGGGGAAGCAGGTGACTCGACCTGGCCAGGCCAGCTGCAGGGCTGTGGGGGCAGAGGTTCATGGGCCAAGGATGGAAGAGTCCCTGCTATTGCAGGTAGAGACAGACTTGTGAGCCCTACCGGGCCCAGCCAGTTCCTGGAGAGTGTAGACATGTTGGAACCTCCAGGCAAATGGCAGGAGACTCCTGTCCAGCTTAGAAAATCAGAAAAAAAGTGATTCCTTAGGGAACCCTGGCCTGCCTAGGCCACCTCAACCTCTCTGTTTAAAACTGCAGTTTATACCCTGTCCCCCGGCACTTCCGATTTCCTTTTCCTTTGCCTTATGCAAACTTAGTGTGCAACTTACTTCTCTATCATGTTCATTGTCTGCTTCTCCTAATTCGAATCTGAGCTCCTTGAGAAACGTGATTCTTGTCTGTTCTGTTGATGGCTGAATTCAGTGTCAAAAGCATTGCTGGGTGCATAGTAGGTGTTTAATAAACATGTATTGGCTGAATAGGATCTGTGAGCCCCCAAATTACTTGGATACTCCATGCTTTTGGGATTCCTTACCCCCATCATTTGGGTAAAATAAAACACTTATTTGTACTTCATTTAAAAGGCCAAGATGCCTTTTCTCTGTGAGAGATAATGATGAGTGTTAGTGATGAAGAGGCAGTGGGAAAATACATATTCCACTTTAGGATCAAAGTGCAGATTCCAGTGCGCAGACAGCCGGGAGAGAGTGTTCTTCCTAACACAGAGATCCTTTGAGGGAGAGGAAGGAATTCTTGGAAGAAATGACAAGGACCAGAAGACACTGCATCTGGCCAGCATCTTCCAAACGGTCCTTGTTCACAGCAGCTTCTCCCACCATCATTACCCGTGTCCCTCCAATGAAATGTCACTCCCTTCAGTTCCAAGTGCTGTGGCCAGGACAGGTGGCTGGACCATGAGGAGGAGTAAGAGAAGGAGGTGTGGGGCAGGGAGGTTACAGGGAGTTGGGATAGGAGGTGAACACCTGGGTTTTTCTTAGCAATAGAGCCCTGTTCGCAGAATATGATATGCTGCTTCTTCCATAGGTATTTTAAGGTGGATTTATTTCCATATGACATTTTGCTAATTGCAGCTGTTTCTGATGGGTTACTTACATCAAGGTCTTCAAATATGGACTTGTAAGTGAGATTTTTTGGGGACAGGCTCTGGGGAAGAAGATCTGTATTGTGCATATTGGCAGGGGAAGGCTTGCTTTCCACTCCCCATTCCGAGTAGTAGCCAGGTTTTAAAATAACCCATGTGAGATGCTGGCACTGATGGAGCTGGAGCTTTGGGTCTTCTGAGGTGGGTAGCAGTGTTCAGACTCTGGCTATGCAGGGCTCCAGGTGGGGAGGCAGGGACTGGGGTTGGCTTCTAGGAGAGAGTCAAGTTATTGGAGCTCTTCCTTGCACAAAACCCAGTGCTCTGCAGGAGGCTCAAGGCGGCAGAAGGGTGGGGCGACTCCATTTCCAGGCTCTGTCCTTTTAGGGTACTGGAAGGTGAAATTTGGTCCAGAAGGATCTTTTCAGTGATTACTTTGGGCCCTTCTTGCCAGGGCTGATGAAGGATAAAATGTGGGGGGAATGGAGAGAAGGAGAAGAGAGGGGAGGGGAGGGGAAGGGAGGAATGGAGGGAAGGGGTGAGGGAGAAAGAGGGGAGAGAATATGCATGTTTGGTGGCAGCAGAAGTGTTGTGGATGACATTTATGAGAGCCAAATTCCAGTTTGCTAATGTTAAATTCCAGGAAGAAGCTTTTCCATGTAAACAGCTCTTTCTGGGTAAGGACACCCTCAGGCCACACCTTACTGCTCAGGAAGGATGCAGAAGGGTCTGCTGCTCATATTTCTTTTGAAAGGTGACCCAGAGTGATGCTAAGGTGTGAAGCTACAAAGTGTTTGGGGGGGAGGTGTACCCAGATGTTCCAGATGTTAGGTGTTTCAGTGGAACAGTATCAGGAGAATGTGCCTTTAATTGATGGTACAGAAACATCTTAAATTCCTAAAATTAATTTTTTAAAGCTCAGAAGAAAGGGTGAAAACTCTTTGTCATTCAGCCCACTCTTCAAAACTTGCCAAAGTAAATTTTATATTTCATCAGGAAGTTTTTGGACACAAAGTCTCAGAAGGACTACATCCTACTTGAAAAAACAAAATGATCAGGAAGGTGTCTATTTTTAACTTTTGTGTCAGGATCAGGAAACAAAATACACATCATGGCTTTTAGAAGAAAACTGTTCTTGGTGCCCTGAGTTTAAGCAGTGTTGGTTATCTTACATTTTTCCTTAAGGCACCTAAAGGTGCAAAGTGCCACATGCCATCCTGGCCAGGAGGAGCAAGGCATTCAGCCTGCTTCGGGGAGGTGCACTTCCGGTCTCACAGAGCATCGTGGTCCAAAGCAGCTGCCACCTGCAGGGGTGGCCCCTGCACCTGTGCATACGCCGAGCTCTCTTCTGGGTTGCTGGGAATAGACTGTTCTGACAGTGACCTTCAGAGTCCCCTGCTGAGCCCTGTGTCATGGGAGAAGTCCAGCACAGTGGCCTGGGGCAGTGCCTTTGTGGCAGGTGCCTTTGTCCCAGTCTGCTCAGCTCTTGGGGAACCTCAGTTCCTCCGCCAGCATCTTGCTTCTTTGTGTCGTCTGAGTTGCTGCAGACTCGAAGCCCCTGACACGGTATTTCTGCAGTCTCCAGTAACTAACTTGGGGACATCCGGACAGAGGGACCTGTAACCAGGTAGAGTCACCGTCAGCCTGGAATTGGGGAAAGGCCAGTGTTTCCAGCGGTGACAAGGACACCTTGCCTTTGGGCTGATGTGATGTGGGGGGAGAGTCATGCACGCAGGGCAGGTGGAGTTTGGTCTCAGACAGTCCTGACAGGCTGGAGTGGGAGCCAGATGGAGAGTGGGTGTCAACGGCAGGACATCAGGCATTCAGGTCTCAGGTTTAGGCTGCAGCCAGATGGGCTCACTGCATGAGGGAAGGACTTGGGGCCTGCACTGAGCGCGGTGCTGAGGCCGGTGGTGTGGTCCATCAGCATCCCACTGCGGGGTCCGGAGCAGCAAGGTTGGAGTCACACTGTATTTGTCTTAACTGCTGACTGCTTGGCTTTTGAGGCACATTGGGTGGCTTCTCCTTTAGAGCAAGACCCACTTCTCTTCCGTGTTTCTCCTCATTACATCATTCTGACATAGAAACGAAACCTAAGTGCTTTTTCCTACTTTCTCTTTTCCACTCAGTGCAACACTTCTGACACCAAGTGCCTGGGGTATTTCCCTCCTCACCATCTGGCTTTCTAAGGATCACCATGCAGTGCTGAAACCATCTATCTGGAGGCAGCATCAGACCCAAAGTTAAGGGACCCACAGGACTGCTCCCAAACTCAGATGCCTGTCACAAGCAATGTCGCCTACTGCACTTTTGGCCCATGGACCATCAATCCAGGGTCCTGCTACCCCCTCCTTGGCTTCCCTCTGTTTGCTGGGGTGGCTCACAGAACTCAGGGAAACACTTTACTGTGTCTGCCAGGTTGTTCACAAAGAACACAGTAAAGAGTACAGGTGAGCAAACAGATGAAAGGACACAGAGGGTGAGGCCTGGAAGGTCCCAAGGGCAGGAATTAGGGTGCACACCCTCCCTAGCACTCAGATGTGTTCACCAACCTAAAGGCAGTGCTTTTGAGTTTTTGTGGAGTTTCATTACCTAGGTGCATGATGACATCGTATCAACTCAGCCTTCTGCTGCTTCCTTCCCTGGAAGTTGGAGGATGGGACCAAAAGTGGAAAGTTCACCTGGTTGGTCCTAAGCAGCCCTCTTCCCCCACAAGAGTTACAACATTTAAACAAAAGATGCTCACATCACCCAGAAAATGGCAAAGGTCTGTGAGCTCTGTGTCAGGAACCTGGGCCAAAGACCAAATGTCAGAACAAGACATTCCCCTAACAATCCTATCAGAGATGCTCACGTGCACACACGCACACAGGCACGTGTGTGGTGCTGGGAATCGAGCCTAGGGCTTCGAGCATGCTAGACAGATGCACCACTCCCCGCCCTCTACCAGAGGTTTAGCAGCTGTGTCAGGAACTGTGGTAGAAGACCTCATACATTTTTATTACATTACAATTTTACAATCCAAACCCAGTCTGGAAGTTATTCTTGATTCTTACAAAGTATGGATCGAAGCCTAGAACACGAAATCTTGTCCTTGAAGCACCATCCCACATTCACGTCCTCCTGCCAAACTTAGAGCTTCCTGTTGGGGGGTAGCAGGAGGAGACACAGCTGTACCCCCAGACCTCAGGTTCAGGGTCCCCAAGGTGTTGTCTGGATTCCTCCTGCCCCGTCCCCAGTGGCTGAGCAGCTGTGTGCAGTGGTTGTGGGGCTGACGTGTTTGGCAGCTTTGCTCCCAGACCCTGGCTTGGTGCCATGGGAAGATCACACATTTCCTACGTGGCCTTCCTCCCCCTCCTTCTCTCCGCCTCTTGCTATTTAAGGGCCCTGATGTCTTTGGTCACCCCATCCCATAAACAGACACATGTCACTGAGACATCATGATAGTTAGGAAGCCCCTCTCTTCTGAATGGAAATGTCAAAGACCTCTTCCCAATGACGCTTGTTTTCTGAAGCCATGCATGGACTCAGGTGTTTCTCCTAACGGATGGGCAGGTTGTTCTAAGAATCTTATCCACTGAGGAAGGAGGGGACTGGAACAGAGAACTTTCCCTGGAGCACTGGGAGTCTGTGTGTCCCTGCTCTGACGACCTGACCTCCTGGGTCTCAGCTTCTTCATTCAGAAAGGAAGATAGTTGTGAGGGTAGTTGTGAGGACCAGGTGGCAAACGCTGGCTCACAGAAGATCCTCAGAACTTGAGATTATTTCTTTCCCATCTTTCTCTTCAAAGGATCTGTGTTGGATCTGCATGTCTCACTGTCGAAGGTGCTGCAGGAGAGACTCCTGCTTCAGAGGGGTGGCATCTAGGCTGTCTCCAGAGTTCTTCTGATCCTGCAGTTCTGCAATTCAGAAGTTTGGCTCTTTGGGATCTTCCTCTGTTTAAACATTAGAATCCCAGTGTGTGTGTGTACACACGCTTGTGTGCAAGGGAAGGGATAGGAGTCATGGAGGAGGGAGAAAGGGAAGATGGTCTTGTCAAGGTCACCTCTGCTGGAGAGCAGTGTACCACTTCAGACTAGTTTGGTCCAAAAACTGGCTAGATTCTGACAGAGCCCTGTCACTTTTGGAGAGAGTGAGCTCCCCATCACTGAAGGTATTCACATAATGGCTGCAGGGCATCTGGCAGCATTGCTGAGGAAGACAGGCTGCATTCAACAATCAAGAAGATTCTTCTTGGTGCTAGAATTTCATAATCATGGATGCCACAGTACAGCTCTAAAAGACTTCAGACAGCCAGGGTGGCATACGGTGACCTCACGGAACCCCCCTGGGGTCAGAGGTGAAGACTTGGAGTGCACCTGGGCTATCCCCTCATCTCCTGAATTAATGAAAACTGGTTCACTCATTGTCATTTTGATAACAAGAGTAAGGATTTTAATAGCAAGAGGTGGATGTAAAATCATTGTCCATCCATATGGAGTGTTATGTGGGTGTAGTAAGAATCTGGGGGACCAGAGGTCCTCATGCTTGGCTCGGGTGGTGCCACCCCCCAGTCTTTCACACCTCACCTCCCACACATCAGGCACTGTACCAGGCACCTGTTGAGGGGTGCAGCTCTGTGGAGTCCCTGTCTGCAGACAGCAAAGTCCTCCAAGAGGCAGTGTTGAAATGGGCCTGTGAGGAGAGAGAGAAGCCTGGGATGGGTAATATGGTCATTTTACCAATCTGAGTAAGCAGAGGGGGAACAAACTTACTAGAGCTTAAATGTTTGTAGTTGTTTTTAATCCTGCAGAGACACAATGCACACATAGTCTGGTTACAGAGAAAGGCTGTGCCATTACAAGGCGGCTCCAAAAGACCTTATCTATGCCCATCTTAGGACGTGCCTGCCTTGCCCAGAAGGTGACCTTGGAAGAAGGGTAGCTCAGCAGTGAGAGAGGGAGGGAGCATGATAGGGACCCACGGACCATCTTAGGACCAGGAATCCATGGGGTGCAGCAGCAGGGGCGAGGGAGTAAGCACAGGGGAAGTGGAGGCCCAGACTTGGAATCAGCAAAGCAGCATAGCTGGCATGGACCGACACGGCCAGCAGTCTCCCTGTTACAGAAGCTGGACCTCCACATGTGTCCTGGACCCATCCCTTTTCCTTCTAGGGCTTTCTTTCTGCAGCTCTGCTGCCAGCTCCCTTGTCTCCTCTCACTCACTGTATTATTCCAGTGACCAAAGAAAACACTCCAGCATTTTCTGCCTCTGAACATCCACCTGTCCTTCCACGCAGCCCCAGCTGTGCCCCAGGTCCCTCTCCCTACCTCTTCAGATCCAGTGAAGTTGTCCCTGCTGCTGCATGGCAAATGCAGTGACCTCCTTGTCCCACACCCAATGGACACTTCTCCAGGCTCATCTTCCCCACTTACTCGGCAGCATTCAAGACAGCTGACTGCTCTCTTGGATGCTGAATTCTTCCATGACCCATTTAAAAAATTCTACTCCAACTGATCATTTTTAATCTCTTTTGCTTGATTCTTTTCTTTTCCTCATTTTCAAATAGTAGAATTATTATTGTTTGTGGTGCTAGGGATTGAACCCAGGGCCTTTGTACAGAGCTACATCCCCAGCCCTTTTTGGTTTTTATTTTCAGATAGGGTCGTGCTAAGTTGCACAGGCTGAGCTTGAACTCAAGATCCTCCTCTCTTGGCTCCCAGAGTGCTGGGATTACTGGTGTGCACCTGTTGCCTGACTTCAAATGGTGGAATTATTGATAGTGCCAGGCAGGGCCCTCTTGTCTACCAAACTCTTTCTCTAGGGAGAGCCTTTCTCATATAATGGCTATAAATATATATATAAATGTAAGTGCTGACATCTGTATCTTTATCTCCAGCCTCTGTCTCCTCCCTGAGCTCCATGGAGCACATGGAACAGGGAGCTCAAGCTCTCCAAGCGGATCTCCCATGTCAAGCAGAGCTACTAACTCTGCCCTTCCCAACAGGGCTCTGTTGAAGAACTCTGTTCTTCCCTCAGGGCTGCTCATCCCTTGTGTTCCTTTCAAGCCAGCTGCTCAAGACAAAAACCCAGCATGCTTTGGAGTGGGCAAAGGGAGGAAAGAGGTGGTGACTCTCCTGCTTTTGATTCCTTGCTTTCTCCCTCATCAGCCAGTCTGCTGGTTTTACTTCTACTCCATCCATCCCCTCCTTCTCCAGTGGGATGATCTTTTTTTTTTTTTTTTTGTGGGTACTGGGGGGATGACCTCAGGACCTTGCGCGCCAACAGGCACCCGTGCCGCTGAGCGATATCACCGGCCCCTTTTTCGTATGTGGGTTCTGGGAGTCAAACTCGGGCCCTCGCGCTTGCAAGGCAGGTGCTTATGCCGCTGAGCCATCTCACCGGCCCTCCAGTGGGATGATGACTGTGTTGTTTAAATGCTCCTCTGTGGCTCTCCTCCCTCTTGCCATGGTCCACAAACCTTTCCATACCCTGGGTCTTCCTTTCTTCTCATTTCCATTGCATCTCGCTGTACATCCTGAATCCAGCCAAGCCGACCCTCTTTCTCCTCTTCAAACCCATGGACCTCATCTCCACATTATGGCTCTGGGACTTGCTCTTCTTTTGGCAGAAATCCTCACCTTTTGCTTTTTGCTGACCTGGTTCCTTCTTATGCTGTAGTTACTAGCTCCAGCCTTGCCTTCTCAGGGAGCCCTTGCTGACCATCTATTGAAAATTGAGCAACATTTTCCCAGTGTTATTCAGATGTCACCTGTTTATTTCCTTTGTAGCACTTCGAACTTTAATTTTACTGCTTATATATATCATTACTTGCTTTACTGTGTATCTCTTCCACTTGAGAGTAAGCTCCATAAAAACAGGAACCTAACCTTTCTTGTTTCTCATTGTATCTAAGCCCTTAGAATGATGCTGGGTGTATGGTAGATGCTCCATAAATATGAATTGAATGCATGGTCAAATTAATATAAGCATCATATTAGAAGGATCCCTATATTCAGGAAGCTGTTCTAAGGTGAAGATCCTCGACTGCTCCCACTCTTTTTTTTTTTTTTTTAATGCGGGTACTGGGAGTCGAACTCAGGACCCCGCGCTTGCCAGGCAGGTGCTTATGCCACTGAGCTCTATCACCAGCCCCTTTCCTACTCTTTGATAGATGGATCTGTCTGTGTCCCTGCGCATGATGGTTAGCAGGTTTTAGCCAAGGTTTAGGCTTGGGTGATTTTTGTTGTCTTTTGTGATGGTCTGTATATTCTAAAGTTTCTATAATGAACATGCATTTCTGTTGTACTATGGAAAAAATTGTTTCCCAGTCCTTTACAAGTAACAATAATAAGGGAGGAAGGAAAGAAAGAAAATTATTAAAGTGATGGATTTGAAACAACAAAACTTAAGCAGGCTCACTGCTGTGTGGGTGACTTGCTGAAAGGTTTGGGAGCAGAAGGAAGGACAAGGAGGGGAGAGGAAGGCAGGTGTTGGGGAATAATACCACCAGTGTGAGGTGGACCAGTGTGGGCTTGGCCTAACAGTGCCCCACACAGATGCCCAATGTGCCTGACCTTGGTCATTGTCAGCGTCCTGCTGTAGTGGATGGACTTTTCTCGGAATGTCCTTTTCGGACTCTGCCTCTCAGGGGGTCCTTCCTGTAGGCTCACTTGTGATTGAGTGACCTTGTCTTTCAGATTGCCGCAGAGAAGTCGCCTGGAGCTTACTTCCTTCCTGAGTTTGCACTGTCTCCTCAGGGAAGTTTCCTTGAAGATACGACGGGGGAACAGTTCCTCACGTATCGCTATGATGACCAGGTAAGAACACTGTAAAAGGACTTACCTTTGGCTTTGCCATATGCCAGCAGGCAGGACACTGTGTGTTAAAAATGCCTCTAAATTTTTTTTATTTTGTGGGTACCGGGGGTTGACCTCAGAACCTTGCGCGCTAGCAGGCGCCCGTACCGCTGAGCGATATCACCGGCCCTTTTTTCATATGTGGGTTGCAGGAGTCGAACTTGGGCCCTCGTGCTTGCCAGGCAGGCGCTTATGCTGCTGAGCTGTCTCACTGGCCCAAAATTAACCACATTTTTCTCAGCACAGTGCTCATGCAAAGACCCTTGACACTCTCGAGGGATCCCAAAGCCCCTGGACAGCCCATGCTGCACACAACTTCCTACACCATGTGCAGCTTTGGTTTTGGTTGGAGTATTTGCTTGAGACTCACTTATTTTTTCTTATTTCTATGTCAGAAATATCTGATGGGTTCATTCATTTTAGCAATCAATGAACTTAGTATTTTATGCTGAAATTATCTAGAAGTTCTTGTTCTGATTCAGCATCGCTTCCTTGCCTTCTTGGCTTTTACTTCAGTTTCTTTCTGCTTCACCAGCACTTTTCTTTACCAAGCCTGTTTTCCAGAAAGGAACAAAGTGTGTATGCCTGCATGTGTGTGCACGTGCGTGTGTCTGTGTGTTTAAATCATTTCATGAAGGCTAACCAGAAAATAATGCTGGGCTTGGCTGATGCGTTAGCAGCATTTAAGATTATACACGCCTTTGAGATTACTTACAATTCATTGAAACAGAGAATGTTCAGCTGTGCCAAATTCAGAGGTTTCTAGCTGAGGAGCCTGAATTCCTGAGACGCTGCAGCAGACCAGGATGGGATTTAAGCCCACGTGGGCCCTTGATGGATCCAGCAGATCTTGGCACCTACAGGCCCAAGTGGAGACCAGGAGCTGGATGCGATTACCTTGTCACGGCCCACGACAGTGTGGAAGGAGATGGCCCAGCAATTGAGGCCAGCTGTGCTGCCCTCAGCTGTGTAGTCCAAGGCCAGCACATTCTGGTTTGATTTGGAGAAGGCCTAGTTGGGGGCAGATGACAGCACTCACAAGAGCAGCTCTGAGCAGCTGAGTCTGCCAACCTGGGTAGATGGGAGATGTGACTGCGGCTAAAGGGACCAACTCTGGGGCTGGCTGGAGGAGCAGATGCTGGAAAGGAGGCCGGAGGAGGACTAGAGTCCTGCAGGGCACAGCAGCTGATGCAGGATGGAGACTGGGGCATGGGTCAGTGGAGGTGTCGCTACCAGGATGGAGTCCTTGCTCAGGAGGGGGCATTTTGTCTGAGCTGTTGTCTTAGTCACTTTCCTCATCACTGAGACACAATGCCTGACACCCTCAACTTCGAGGAGGAGAGTTTAGCTTGGCTTATGTTTATAGTCTACGATTGGACAGCTTCAGGGCAGAAGTGGCATGGGAGAGGGGCAGAGCAAGGGGCAGAACAGAGGAGAGCTGCTCAGGTCCTACTGGCCAGAAAGCAGAGAGAGATGGGAGGAGCCTGGGAGGGAGACACACCATCCAGGTCATGCCCCCAGGGACCTGCCTCTTCTCACCAGACCCCATCTTCTTCTACCAAATCAGCTATCAAGACCCCATGGTCCAATGACCTCCCAAAAGCCCCATCTTGAGTGTGTGGGACCCTTGGGGGACATCTAGTATAAAGCATAACACCAGGTTTATCGCTGCAGCTGGGTTTGGGTGAGGGGCAGAGCTGTGACCTAGCAGACTACCCTGTAGGCATGTGTTGAGACCATTTTTTTAAAGTCAAAAAATGTCAACATCCAGTCATTTTTCCAAGTGACTTCAGAAATGACTGCATACATAGTTACCTGGGTAGCCGTGGGGTGGACACTAATTCTGTATTTGCATAATGGAGCATAGGCATTTGTGCCCACTTGCTAATAAGGTCTAAAATATTATTAAGATGCTGTCTTTCTCGGCAATGGATTTTTAGACTGCCTATAATTTATGGTGTCTTTTAATGCAGAAATCAGTGATCCAACAGGTTTTTTTTTTTTTTTTTTAATATGCAGGTACCAGGAGTCAAACTCAGGACCTTGTGCTTGCCAGGCAGGCATTTATGCCGCTGAGCTATATCACCGGCCCTTCCAACAGGTTTTCATAGAAGACCTTAAGAGAAATTAATTGAGAAGGCAAAAAAAGATAAAAAAGAGTCTGGAAAATATTGAGCTATATGTATTTGACAATTAGAGCTGTTAAGGCCTTCTTCTCTAGGTTTACAGATACATTACATTTACTATAATAACAATATAAAAAGCTAAAAAGGAAAACAAGCACCTTCAGTTTTTTCTAACACAGATCTTAAAAGTGTGTGGCATGCTGTGGGAATTTCACCCCAGGATGTGTTGTTCCAGAAAGCCCCAGTGATGGGCACACAAAACCACTCTGGGTCTTCCCAGTGCGAGCTTCCTTTACAGGAAAGAAACAGACTGAGGACAACAAGGCAATAAAAGTACCCAACCCCTCTGTTAATAGCAGAGAAAACAGGCCCTTGTGCTAAACAAAGTGTGTCTCCCAAAGGAACCATCTACTTTGCTGTTTGACTTTGGAAAAGTTACTTTCCTCCCCTGCATCTCTGTCCCCTCAGGTGTGACGTGGAGATGTGGATGGCCAACACCCCTTGTGGGAGTGTTTTGAGGACGTAAAGGAGATAATTCACATAGGCCTCCTTGCACAGTACTGTATAAACAATTCGATTTAGCTATTGTTATTACTATTTGCAAACATTCCATTCTGAGAATCTCAGATATGCTTATGTTAAAGGAAATCAAGGAGTATATTTTCCATGTACATCAGGGGACCCTACACAACATTTTAAATTAATTTTTATTGAGGTCTAACACGCATGCAGTAAAATGCATACATAGCTAAAGCATAGAACTTGAATTTTAAAATATTTCTGCATCTACGTAACCACTACCCAGGTCAGGAAATCAAGCCCGTCCAGCACCCTGGAGGAGCCACCGTTCTGCCTCCTGTCGCTGTTATAGGTTGGTTTTGTCAGCTTTTTATTTTTAATTTTAATTTTATATAAATGGAATCATCCAGCACGTACCCGTTTGTGTCTGGCTTCTCTCACACATCATTATGTCTGAGAGACTCAATCGAGTCCTTGGATCCAGCATAATATAAGGATGTAAAGTCTAGCAGCCAGTCGTGCTCTTCGGAACAAATTGTCTAATCCTGGAACACGCTGCAGCAGGCCGGGGCAGGCAGGGTTGCGCCTGCCCGGAAATTCCCAGACCGTCCCTGCGAAGCTGGCAGGGCGGCCCGCATAGGTTCGTGCCTGGTGGGGTGGCGGAGGGGGCCGTTTTCCAGGGTACCATTGGTTTTACCCCCGCCGGAAGTCGGCGCGGGGCTGGCGCGCGCTTCCGGGACAACAACCCTGCTGTGCTGTCCTGTGGCCTGGATGCTTACCTGCAGGCTCTGTCTACGCATGCGCCTCAGCTGCTGTCTGCCGCCACAGCGGCCTGAAGCCAGACTTGACAACCCGCTTATGCAGTGAGGCTGAGATCTGGTTTCTAACACTGTTTGTGCAGGCATAGGTTCACTAGGGTCTTCCTCCCCGTTAAATACTCATTTGATAAAATGGGAAGCAGGTGGAAGGTGGGGAGATGTCAGCTTTCTTGGCCAACCCTTGTAGGACTTTTAAAAGTATTTTATCCTGGGCGTATTTTCACGAAGACCTTCGAGTCACTCTTCAAATGGCTCCTGGATTAGGTGCCTGGAAAACTAATAACCCAGAGGCTGGTAAAGTACAGCTGAGATGTAGGCTGTGTTTAATGAGACACATAAAAGCCACACTGTGGATCATTCAAGGAGCCGAAGCAGCTTCTATGAAGCCGGCTGGGGAGCAGTGTGGGTTAGTGCAAACAGGACTAGTCAGGCAGCTCAGTCCTCCTCCCATCACTAATTAGCTTGTAATTTAGCAGTTATTTGACATCTTTAGACCTCAGATTCTTTAGCTGTTTTGAAAAACAAGTGACTGTGTTTCATGATCAGTACTTCTTCCATTTCAAAATTGCCTTTTCTTGAAACTACAAATAGAGTATTCCACATTGCAGAGTGTTAATTGGATCATGCTGATGGTCCAGGCCCTCTTGCCAGCAACACAGTGAACTATTACTTAGAGAATTATAGAATTTTACAACTGGTGCAGACTTTGGCCCAAGCACTCCATTTTACAAGTCAAGAGGACAGAGGCTTTGTGCAAATGACTTACTCAAGGTCATCCAGATGGTTATTTGAAAAAATAAGACCATTACACTCCCAAACCCTGCCTCCCCAACTCTAGGATAAACCTGACTGCTTCTCTCAGAAGAATTGCCTAGAAAATTTTATCTTTTTTGAAAAAAATCTTGATTCCACTCTTATGGTCTGTAGAGCTTTGGGACCCGTGTTAGACTGCAGAGAGTGATTTAATGTTTGTGGATTTGCTTTATCGGCCCATTCTCAGCTCCTTCAGATGTGGAATTAGCTATGCTAATAGCATCCTATAAACACATCATTCCTCCTCAGTTTTCAGTAGAAATCACAATTTTTTTAATGTAGGCAAAACATGTTAGCCGCAGTTAAAACAGCGTTGACTTCCCATTGGGAAGTGTGTGTGCAGATGAAGGCATCCCAGCGCTTGAGTAGTAAGAAAGCATTAGTTTGGGACAACTGGCTAAGAAGGCTGCGGCTGAAAGAGTTATTAGCCGACCAGGCTCCAGGGAGGCTGCTTTTGTCATTCCTCACAGTGGTTTTGGAGTCTTGGCTCACTGAGGACCTGCTCATAGGCAAATAGCTGAATGTTGGCTGGTCCTACAAAGCAGTGTCAATTCTGCACTTTGTCCTTTGTCCCATCCCTGACTAAGGCAGTGTTTGAAGAGTGGCACTGTCACTGTCTGCCTAGGTCTCTTTCTGGAAAGGAGGGTGATGCCATCTTTGTCCATCTTTCACTTACTTCAGCTCACTGAGGACTTCAGTGTGGAGCTCATTATGGACCCTTGTTTAGACATCTGTGACGGGGTTAGTGCTTCTCAGCAAGGCACCATTTAGTTTAAAGTTAGGAAACTTTTTGCACAAATATATTCCTTCCTTTCTTCCTTCCCTCCTTCCTTTCCTTCCTTCCTCCCTCCCTCCATCCATCCCTCCCTTCCTTCCTTCCTTTCTTCCTCTCTTCCTTCCCTCCCTTCCTCCTTTCCCCCTCCTTCCTTTCCTTCCTTCTCTCTTTCATAGCATTTGTTAGGTGTAGGGAAATGTGGGCAGAATGCCATCCAGACTTAGGAGCTCTGTCAGAATGGGCTACCTCCTCATTGGCAGCCACAGGGTAATGAAGGAGAAGCAACACAAACTTAGAAATGTGCCTTGTTCTGTGGTCCTTGAGTTGTCTTTGTCTGTATGCATCTTGGTGTGATGTTGACCTTGCCATGTGCAGACCATGAGCCACCAAGAGGCAGGAAGAACAATGTGAGTTCCACTCGTGCGTGGCGGAGCTGGGTGTTCAGTGGTGGGTTCTGGTTTTCCAAGAATTAACTCAGGGTAAAGCCCACTTATGTAAGCATAGAACCATTTATAAGAGAATCATCTTGATTCCATGTTGGAGGGGTTGGACAGATACATCTATCTAGAGCCCATCATCTCTTCTCCCCGGTAACCTCTTCTCTCTTCTGTAGATTCCAGGGAAGCATCCTTGACTAATTTAGAGTTTTGTCTCTTACTGGCCATGTTTGAGTGGATTTGAGATTTTTCTAGATTTACAATGCTTTTACTCATACTGTGATTTACCCTTGCTTTCAATGACCACTGATTTTCAAGTTCATACTGTCTTTTGCCCCCCACCCCTCCTGGGGATTGAACCCAGGGCCTTCTCACTCAGCTATAGCCCCAGCTCTTTTTTTATTTTTTAAATGGGTCTTGCTGAGTTGCTAAGTTGCCCAGGCTGGGCTCAAACTTGCAATCCTCCTACCTTAGCTTCCCAGAGTGCTGCAATTACAGGTGTGTGCTACCATGATCAGCTTCTCTTACTCATTTTTAACCTTTAAATCTAACTTGTGATATCTCTTTCAGCCATTCCCCCACCTTAAGCAGACATCTTAATGTTTAAGAATTTCAATTACTTTCTTGAAGTCACATCTAGATTCTGATGCATGTAATTCTATATTGGTACAAATCTGTGCTTCTAAAATCCTAAGGCAGGACAACTTCATAAACTTTTCTCTTGGATGTCGCTGACTGCCTATTTATATGATGTCTTGTTTCAAAAATGCCTTGCCAGTGTATTTTTTATTTCCGTTGTTAGGGAGGTGGAGGGCTGGATGTGTGGCCCTGACAGGCATCTGGAATTTTGGCATATCAGAGTTGAAAGGAGTGTAGGGTACTGGCTTTTCAGGTGAGGAATCTGAGCACCAAAAAGGGAACAGAATCTTGTCCAAGATCAAACAGCCAGGCAGTAGCACAGCCAAGTGCCTGTTCTTTGCCCTTAAGCTCAGTCAAGACATTTTTACATCTAATCTGTGGGCAGGAAAAGTATGAGAGAAATGTTTCAATGAATTTTTAAAACTAGTAATAATAATATATTAATAATGAAGTCTTTGTGTAGCCTTGTTCCTGAACTTCTTTTAAATGTCTTTTTTCTTGTGCTATTATGCCAGACCTAATTTTCCTTTTCCCTATTTAACTATTGATTTATGCATTCTTTCTAAGGAGAAGAAATCTGTTTGCTGTGAGTACATCCTTCTCAAAGTAACTTCTTCCGAACTTTTCATGAATATCCTGGCCAGGAGCTTCCTTGTGGTTAAACTGTTGGCAGGCTTCAGAAATATCACTTGAGGCTTTTGACTTATTTATATAATAGTTTTTAGCTTGGAAAGTACATACCCACTTCTGGAATTCCTGTTGAAGATGGACAAAGCCCTTTGACCTACAGAGTTTTGTCGTTTTCTTCACTGATCAGAGTGAACCACATACGTGTTCTCCGCGTGGGGGACTTGCTGTGTTGTTGCTGGCCTGCATGTGCCATGGTTTTAAGCAGCAAGCTATTTGAGTTTGCATAGTTCATTCCTTTGTCAGTGAGTAATCTGGTCGAATGTAGTTATGCTCCTTAAGTGCTCCCAAGATTTAATGATCTGATAGAAAGCAAGCTCATGGAAGAGAAGAACATTTTAACTGGAATGGTGTGTACACACATGGACACTGAAAACCCAACAGTATGTGCTGTTCTGGTTGACTTTGGGGCATACAAGTTATGAATTTCATTGTCATTGAGCTTTTCACAAATTGGTTATTTCTCAAGAATAAAAGAGTCAGTCTGTTCGTAGAGGTTCAAGATCCACCTCTTAAACTATGCAATGTTCTCTTTTAATGCCGTCTTCCTAGACTCATTTTTGGACTTCTGGTGCTTTATGAATTTCACCACCCAGTACTCACCATTTAACCCATATGGTAAAAGTGATTTTTAAAAATCCAGTCTCCACTAGAAATCCCATACTGCAGTCAAGAACACTGGGAGACAGGTCTTGTCCAGATGTGGCCCTTGCTGCCTATCTTCATATCATCTCACAGTGGCTCAAAATGACCCTTGGAAGATGGCATTAAAAGAGAACCTCATCTGTGATCAGGCCAGGCCCACTCAGAGATTCCCACAGCCTTCAGACACTGTGGGACTAGGTCATTTTGAGCAACTCATCTTTATCACCCATAATCCCCAGAGGAAAGGCAGCAAGTGGGCTCTCCTGCTCTCCACATCCCCTCTTTTCAGCCACCCCTGTGTGCTCACCCTGGTTCCTCCTGTTGTGTCCTTTAATACTGACCCCCGGTACTACTTCCCATTGTCCTCTCATGCTCTACAAAACCCTGCGTCCCAATTCCCATGACCTGGGTCAGTTGAAAGCTAAACTTGACCAGGCTTATCACCCTCAGAGGCTGCGCACACCTCATGGCACAGCATCGTGCAGCTAGGGTGGGAAGTTGACCTTCTCTAAGTCCCTGCTGCTACCTCCTGGCTGGTCTTCTCCTCTCCTCTTAATGCTCCTGCTCCTGGGGGGGTCATGACATCCATCTAGATCACTGAGCTGAGCCTTCACCAAAGTCTTGTGACTCAGTCGTCATGTTTGCGCTTGCTTCCAAAGTCCAGCTGTGGTCCTGAGGATATTCAGAGGTTGTAGACAACCCGCACTTCTGTCCATCCCCCTCATGTCTGGACCTCTCTGGCTCCAGTGACCTTCCCCCATCTTCCACTTGAGCCACCCATTGCAAGTGTCCAGTTTGGACCTTATCTACTTCAAACTGCTCTGCCTTGGAGGTATTGAATTCCTCTAGCCTCCCTCCAGCCGCAGTCCCCTCTCCTCACCGCCCCGTGCTTTCTCCTGCTACTTGCATGCTTTTTGACTTCAAGGGGACACCCAGTTCTCTTTCCCCTCAGTTTCTCTGCAGATCCAGCCATCTTCCAGCATCTCTAGGTCTCCTACCCACATGGGGTCTCCTTAGTGGCTTTCTCTGTCCTATGCTCAGATGACCTTCTGGGCTGTACTGGGGAACCCAACCGTGAAATGTTGCCTCATGTAGTGGGGGCACCCTCAATATTATGATTGTCTCCAGTTCTTTATTTTGACTGCTGTCATTACCCCCTTGTATTAAATAGTTTCTCCATTGCAGAATGCATATTTCTCATAAATGAGTGCCAGCCTCATATTCTGTTGTGGTCTGTCCTCAGCCTTTGTATTATTAGTGTCAGCTATCTTGGGAAAATGCATGGCTTTGGATGGGAAACTGGACTTTCAGGCTGACTGCGAGGATAGAAGGTAATGGCAGGTGGAGGGCTGGATGAAAACACCTTATGTCTTTCTCTTGCCCAGGCATGAAGCAAAGGTCCACAGAGGTAAATAAAAGAGGTGAGATGATTTGCTGGCCAGGCAAGAGAGAGCCATGTCAGGCAAGAAAAGACTTCCCTGCCTCTTTCCAGGCTGAACTTGGAAGGGCTAGACATAGAAGCAATAATGGAATTTATTCCCTGTCACAAGGGATTTGAGACATTATGTTTTGATTGGCTTATTTGGAGTTTGGAAATGTTTCCTTGTGCTTGGCCAATCCTGGCCTGCATCACAGAAGTGCAGGCATAGTTTGCAAAGAGGTTCCTGGTGGGCCAAGGCTCTGTGGGGCTCAGGTCATTCCACGGATGCTTTTGTCCGCTCATGCTTGGGCTTTTCACACTCTGGATTATGTTGTCTTGGATCTGGATTTTGCGCATCTTGAGGGGTCTTCCTGATGGTGGGGAAAATGGCTCTGCCATACGGATGCCTACAGGCAGGTAGAGAAGTATCCTGAAAGCATCTGTGGTGTTATTCTCTATGCTGAATTACCTTTCATGGTACTCTTAATCTGAGTCTTACATAAACCATGGTGGGGTGGCCAGCTGTCCTAATTTCCTGGGACGGAGGTGGTCCCAGTTTCTTCCCCACCTCCAAGCTTGTACTTCACTGTCCATGCTTGGGTTGGGATTCTCCAGTGAGATCCGTGGTCCTCCAGTGAGATCCGTGCATGTGCTGCTGCTGCTGTGTTTTGTAAGGCATCCCAAGGACAAATGGGGCACAGGTGTGTGGCTGCAGGACACCCCACTTGGGTATTCTGTCTGCATTGCCAACCAACAAATTTTCAGGTCAGGTATTTTTAATGAATTTGCTACATTTCCGTTCCTTGCTTCAACTGTAGCCTTTCAACAAATTGCTTGGGATTTCCCCCTCTGATTTTTATACCTTCTTCCTCTTTCCTACTATTACTAGCTATCTTTGTTCATCTTCAGCTCAATTGTTACTTCCTCAGGGAAAGCTTCCCTGATACCATCCATGTCTTCATTCCTACTCCCTCCCTTCCTCCCTCCCTCACTGTCTACCTCCATCCCTCCCTAGCTTGTTTCCTCCTTTCCTCCCTCCCTTCCTCCCTCCTCTCCTTCCTTCATTCCTTCCTTCTTTTCTTTCTTCCCTCTACCCTTTCTTCCTTCCACACCCCCACACTTTTTCCTGTAGCATTTTCTACCTCCTAGCCTGGTGGGTTGAAAGCATGCACTCAGGTCTGTTTGCACTTTGAGTGCTAGTGCAGGTGACTTATTTATCTAAGCAGCAAATCCTGTATGCCTGCTGCATCATGACCTGTTTCAAGAAAATACAACCCAAGATTTGAGGTTTGGATCACTTTCAGCAGTGATGGTCCAGGAGAATGAAGGATGGGCCTTAATATTGCCTCTTCCCAGAAACCGTCTCAGTTGCATTCATCATTCTGTACATGCACAGATGCATGATTATTTTGGACAGGTTTCCAGTTCTGAAAGTTAGTCATGTGTGGCCACTCACATGGATCCATTGAGCTATGTGGAAATTAACATGCATAATATACACCTCCTTTCCCTGAACTGGATATTACTGAGTGAGTATTTTTCCGCCAAGTCTTCCATCATCCCCTTTGAGGTGCTCATATTACTGCCCTCTCCTCTACTCCCAGCACAGAGATTCCTTCTTTTTCTGTCTCTGTCTCCAGGCTCTGTGCCCGTGAGGGTCAGGGACCATGTCTTCTCATCACCATTGCTGCACCTCACACTCCACAGCCTGGCACAGAGTAAACACACAGTGAACATAGGTTTGTTTAACATTATACCTTTTGTCCAAAACCTTAGGTGGGACCTGGTGTCCTCCTCTGAAGTAGCTCATCTCTCAGACCAGCATTCAAATCTCCACATGTTGGCCTTGAGTTCCCTTCCTATTGGGGATCCCTGCAGTGGACCCCAATCTCTGGCAAGATGTGGCGCACAGTGAAAAGAAAGCAAGAGACAAAATGGTGATGCAATGGGGATCTGGGATGGCCAGTTGTTTACAGGGAACAAAAGGCCATGAGGCAGCCAGAATCTCGGTATTTGTTGATCATATTCATATTGAGGAAAATAGTGAAGGGATTACAGCTGGATGTGCTAGGATAAGTGGCTAGGCAGGCAAGGCTTGTAAAATAGGGAACAAAGCATTCTTGCCAAAGGGACAGAATAGCAGATTCAGGTTGTGGTTAACGAGTAACCTATTTTGTAGTCAATTCAGGGAAGGAATTTTCTCTGGAGTCACACAGGCCTCAGTAGATATGATGTTATGTCATATCTTAGCCTCACAGTCTCATGGCTGCTTCTCTGGGCTCAACTGTGGCCATTGGTGAGGAGCAATGTAGCCCAACACGCCACCTGCTTGCTTCCATGAAGACAGCCTTGGCCAGGCTGACTATTCAAACTGAAGGCCAATTTAGCGAAGTTACTCTGTATAGCCTACACTGCTTGCAAGTAAGCGCAATCACATTTGGGTCTGGGGGAAGGCGATGTGGCGGTCCTCTATACCTTCTCTTCCCTAGTTTCTCTTGGTGTCCATGCTGTGGCCACACTGAATGTCATGCCCTGCCTCTTCCTGTCTGCCTGTGCCAGGCCAGTGCATCAAAGCTCTTCACTGACTGTGTCTCCTGTGATGCCCGCTGAGTGGCTCTCTCTGAGGTGCCCTCTCCCCAAGAAACTTGCAGGGAAGGTGTTGGAGAACAGCAACTCATACCTGCTCATGGCTCCAAAGCATCCTCTGGGCCTGGCATTATTTACAAGGCTGTCTTATTTCTACAACTACAGTCAGAGGAATTCTGGAGCTGGCCTATGTGACTTTTCTGTGAACCCTTATGGATACAGAATAGCTAGTTCTGTTTTCAGGAATGACAACACTAGAAGAAATTCTAGTTAAAACGTTATTTTTGAGTTCCCTTTAAGGAATAAAGTCCTTAATAGTGTTCATTATCCTTTGTCATAATAAAGAGCCTACCCTTATTTATCGGTGTATGTGTTTGTGTTATGTATTGCTTGTTTATGCATTTCTATCTTCTACTGTCTACCTAGAAATGTGAGAAAATAATTCTTCTAAATACTGCAGGTCCAAAGATCTGGGTGAAGAATCAGGTTGTTCTTTGTTTCTGGACACTGCTCTGCTCCCTGTTCTCAGTTCCTTTCCCAATGAAGGCCACCAACAGGGACAGTGCTCCTAGAAATTTGGGTCAATCCTGCTTTCAGCCCCTTCCTTCTGGGATTGAAGGATAACAGTCTTTTTAATTCTCCAGAGCTCCAAAGAGTTGAGTGAATTTTCTTTATTAATTAAGAAAAGGCAGGACTTTTTACTAAAAATCTGACCTTTTATTCAGCTTATGATACATTGAGACATATATGCATTAAATAAAGTTATGATGTATTCACATATATCATTAAATGCAACTGTGCGCTGTTTAAAAACCTAATTCTGAGCACACAATTCCCATGAAACCTTGCTTGAATTGAGACCTTTTGTGCTTGACGTCCATTCTGAGGGCAGCCGTAGGTTTAAGGAGCATTTACCCCAACCCACCTCTTAGAAGATAAGGATTGAACTGTACAGTATGCTGGGAGGAAAGAACTACAAATACAATCGTAAAACTTTTATAGTAACCCTACGGCGGTGGTAGGATTGACATTGCTGTTCTGAGATTGCTGTGTCAATCATGTGGGGAAAAGTGAATGAACAATGTACATGTGGTCACCTGAGTTTCTTATTTCTGTTATTCTTGGTAACCTGCATTCTTGGTATGGGAGAGAGGAGATACAGGTGTAAGATGGAAGGGCAGGGGGGACCGTAAAAGTGTCCCATGATGCCTCACACATTCTAACAGCAGGATGTGTTTGAGAAGCATTGAATTAGTAGTTGGTGAAGCAGGGCATTTCCATCTTCAGGACGCACAGAGGTTAGTAGAATGTGCCCGTGGGTGTCACAGTCTGAATCACCATGTTAAACAACAAATATTTTTATGACAGAAAGTACGCTCTACAGTTGGCAATGAGAGTGTTACTGCTAGCATATTTTACAAGTTGAGTCTGTTTTGTGTTCTAACTTGAAGCAGCTTTATTTCCTGCCCTTTTATAGGATAGTACTCTTATAATACAAAATGTGTCCTTGACTCAACTCATTTTAAGACATAGATTTATAATGCCATGAATTTGGTACAAACCTTTAACTGAAATGTTTTAAAGCATGTCTTTTTCTCAATTTTAAGTCTTAAACTAGTCCACTTACAGTGTTTCAGGTAGAAATGCTTTATTAAGCTTTTCAAATTTTGCTATAAAATATTACAATAAGAAACCTAGCTGGGTATTGTGATGCGTGCCTGTGATCCCAGCAGTCTGGGAGGCTGAGGTAGGAGGATCACAAACTGGAGCCCAGCTTGGGTAACTTAGTGGTTTAGTGAGAGTCTGTCTCAAAATAAGACATAAAAGCGCTGGGAACATTGCTCAGTATGAAGGGCCTTAGGTTCCACAAGGGAAAAAAAAAAAAAAAAGAAGAAGAAAAGAAACCTAAAAAATGCACAAAATAATTTATTCTTTCCTAGATTCAGATGGTAAACATAAGAAGTCTTCTTTCTGTGCAGTTTAATGATTTTTTTTTAATCATACTTTAGTTAGAAGCAGCAAGTACACTTTTTAAGTTAGCAAATCTGCCCTTACCTGGGCTGGGACAGTTTTGCAGAACCGCAGGAAGTTGCCCTGAAGTTCCACTTTGTCTGCCAGATGTGATCTTGTTGTGGCTCTGTTCCACATCTCTTTCTTAGGCCTCACTCTTGCCACACAGCACAGGAAACCTTGTTGTAAACAACAGAGTTCATCAGCAACTTCACTAAGGCCATGGCACAAGCATTTCACGGTGTTGGGCCTCTCGGTCACACTGGTCAGCTGCTCACAGGGGGGACTCTGAGGACTAAGGCTCAGAAGCCACTTAGTGAGAGGATTTGTAAGTACAGAGTCTTTCCCAAGGGTCTCTGAAGAGACCTCTGCTCAGCTCCTACTCGGTGATAATCCAGTTCGACAGATTGGCCTCATTAAGGAGATCTACACAGTGGGTTACCATGGAACCTATAAAAGGCTCTGCAGTTGAAGAGAAGGGGACTTCCATTCTCTAAAAACTCATAGATATTCCCTCTCTCCAAAACACATTTACAATAAGCAGCTCAAGAGATGCAAAACTCTAGGTGATTTATGTTTTTAAGAGGATATCACCTTTATGAAGATAGTTTAAGATTCATAAGGCTGCAGAGGCTGAGATGAGCTGAGACTAAAGAGATGAAAGACATAGTTTCCACATGAAATCAAGATGCAGGAGGTGTCAAGCATTCTGAATTCAGCACAGAACTGAATTATTGGGTTCCAGAAGAAAAAGAATAGATGTGAAGGAGATTGTAGTTGTGTTGGACAGATTTCAGAGATTCCACCTATATATTCCCAAAAGAGAGATCAGAGAGGAGAAGAAATTAAATAAATGCCGTAAGATATCTTTGATTTATTAAAGGTCTTTGTGAAGTGAATCTAAAACCATCACTAAATATATATGACAATCATAAGATGTATTGTCTTCTGGTTTCAAATTTAAAATTCAGAAACAACATATTAAAATATATAGAAATTAATGTAAACCACATCCTCTGAGACTAAGTAATCCAAATAAACACTGAGAAAAGATGTTTTAAACAAAAAACTATAAACCCTTAGACAATGTAAAACATTATTCTAAAGCAATAATTTATAAAATAAGAAAGGAAAGATATAATTCCCATTGTGTAAAAAAGAATAAAAATGAGAGTATTTATCTCAGAATTTATCATGTAAGTATAATTACATGAGGGCTAAAACTAAACCTCAGTTACTTTCAATATGTAAACATTTAATACCTTTAATAAGTGATATTGAAACTATTTAGAGAAAGTTAATTTAAATCTTTCCCACATGTCTGAATAAATTCCCGATGGATTGAAGGTTAAAGAAAAATTAAACCATAAAAATATAAGACGGTAACAGTAAATATTTCTCAAATTTCTGTTGGAGAAGCTTAACATAGATGGAAAGTTGGAATGTGTTGATGAGTTTGACTATTTAGGACACTTAAAACATATACTTGTCAAAAACCATTTAAATAAAAAATTGAACTAAAATGATGTATATTAATTGTGTTAGAATACTGCATAAAAGACTGCAAATAAACAAGAATTAATAATGGTAGATGATAAAGGAAATAATTTACTATTCTAAAAGGAAATCAAGTGGTTGATTAACGATCACATAGAAAGATTCAATTTCATTTATAATCAATAAGTTGCAGATCTAAGCAATGACCAGATAGCATTTGCCTTGCCTAGCATTACTTTTTTTAAAAAGGAAAAGTTTGAAAGCCTGTTGCTAATTGTGATGGAAGAGATCAGGTTTACAAGGTGAGAGTCTCAGAAAGTCTCTGCTTTTGGATTCAGCAATTACTTTTCCTGGGAATTCCCCCAAGATAATATTCTAAGTAAAAAAATGCTTTATGTAAAAACACATTATTATTTTTAATACTTTAAAATCAGAAACTGTCTAAATATTAAACCCTAAGAAAATGGCTAAGTAAATTGAGATTTCTCAGATGGAGTATTATAAATTTTTATTACATTTACATTTTTGAAATAATGCAGGAAATGCTGTCATATAAATGATATCCTTATGTTTAAAGATCAGGTCACAAATTAATCTAGCAAGTCTCTAATTTTATTCATATGAAGACAAAAAGAAAAAAACTCAGGAAATACTTCAATATGTTAACAGTTGCTATCTTTGGCTTATGGAATTGTGGGTGTTTAAATTTGTCTTTTAAATGTCTTTTTTTTTTTTTTTTTTTTTTTTTTTTGTGGGTACCAGGGGGACGACCTCAGGACCTCGCGCGCCAACAGGCACCCGTGCCACTGAGCGATATCACCGGCCCCTTTTTCGTATGTGGGATCCGGGAGTCGAACTCGGGCCCTCGCGCTTGCAAGGCAGGCGCTTACGCCGCTGAGCCATCTCACCGGCCCCTTTTAAATGTCTTTTTCAGGTTTTCTAAATATGAGAGTTATGGCTTGTGTCAAGATGTCCCCCCAAAGCCTCATGTGGTCATGGGTGGGGCTTTTCAGAGGTGGATCTAGTGTGTGATCCTGCAATTAAGTGTGTGATCCTGGGATTAAGGGTGAATGATTACTAAATTAATCCACTGATTGGTTTTGGCGTAGTTCTGGGTGTGGATAATGGAAAGCCTCACCCTAGGTGTGAGTGCTACCCGTACTAATGGTAGCCCCTCTGCAATACCCCTCTGCCATGCCACCCTGCCTTGGAGCCAGCCAACTTTGGTCTGAAACGTCTACAAACTGTGAGCCTTTCCTACTTTAACTTTGGGCATTGGGTATTTTGTCTCGGCAATGAGAAAAGCATCTAAGATGATGAGTATAGATTACTTAGATCATTAAAATATGATATTCTTTCTCAGTAGTGATGAAGGAGCACCCAAGGGAACACTTTGTTCCATTTTACTTCTATAGAGACTAAGTGTTCCTGTGAAAACCACCTCATCGTTCTTTTCTTTTTTTTTTTTTTTTTCGTTTTTTTTTGTTTTTGTTTTCAGAGCAGGTAAGTCTGCACTATTCAGCCTTGGGAGATGCCTGTGTGTTTGGGGGTTCGGTTTCACCTATACGAACCTACACACATCTGTTCCCCTCCTTATACATTTGGGTGAAATCATATTGTGAGCTGAATATGTATATCTGTTATTACTAACATGAATCCATAAGGAAATCATAACCCATTTTACTTACTAAATTGCTGATGTTGAATCATTTAATACAATATTTTTTCTGATTGAAAATGATGTAAAAAATTTAGGTTGATATTAGTCACTTTCTCATCACCGGAGCAACTTACAGGAGTTGAAGTTTATTTTGGCTCATGTTTTCAATCTGTGGTCAGCTGGCTTCAAGGAAAAGAAAAACATAGTGGAAGGGCCTGGTGGAGGAGAGCTGCTCATGTCATGGTGGCCAGGAAACGGAGAGAAAGGAAGAGACAGGAAGGGAGACATCCTTCCAGGTCACATGCCCAGTGACCCATTTCTTCCCACCAGGGCCCAGCTATAGTCAGCTCTGGTGCCCCCATGATTCAATCACCTCCCAAAAGCCCAGCCTATAAATATATGAGGCCTTTGTAGTCCCACTTGTTTTTTTGTTTTTGTTGCCTGAGAATTTGGTGTCACATTTGAAAAATCCTTGCCAAGGCCAGTGTCAGGGAGCTCTTTTCCATGTTTTCTTGTAAGAGTTTTATAGTGGTTGAAGGACTTGCATTTAAATCTTTATTTTGAGTTCATTTTGAAGTTTGGTATAAGACAAGAAAAATGAATAAAAACTATCACCACACCTGTTAGGATGTCTATTTTCAAAAAGACATGAGATTACAAGTGTTGGTGAGGGTGTGAAGAGAAGGAAAACCCTTGGACTCTTGGACTGTACTCTGCATATAAACTGGCAGAGCCATTGTGGATACAGTATGGAGGTTCTGCAAAATATAAATAGAATTACCTTGTGGTCTAGCACTATTTCTAGGTATAGATTTAAAGAAAATAAAATCATCATCTCGGAAAGATAATATGCATTCTCATGTTCACTGTAGCATTATGCGTAACAGTCCAGATATGGAAATAACCATGGAAGTATGAACAGCTAAAATGCAATACAAACATACACTAATAGACAATTATTAAGCTTTTAAAAAGAAGGGAATTCTGCCATTTGCAACAGCATGAGTGGACTTGGGGGATATTATGCTAAATGAAATAAACCAGACACAGAAATAAAAATATAATATGATCTCACTTACATTTGGAATCTGAAGGATATGTAGTGACAGAAAGCACAGGGACACAGAGAGAGAGATATGGGGGACAGGTTGGTAGTAGTACAAGGTTGCACTTATGAAGGTTAAGGTTGGAAATGCAGTGCACAGCATGGTCACTCTAGCTTATAATGCTGTGTAGTGTCCTGGGAAAGTTGCTGTCAGAGTAGATTCCAGACATTCTCACTCGTAACTCTCACAAGTAACTAGGTGAGGAGATGTATATGTTAATCAACTTGACTTGCGGTCATCATTTCACTATGTATATGCAGATCAAAACATGATACTGCATACCTTACATATATATAATTCTTATTTAAGAATCACAACAAATGGACCCACTACTTTTATGGTAATTGGTCTTCCCAGAGATGATCCTGAACACCAAGAAGCTGTTAAATTATTTTCTGGGTCTCCTGTTTCAAGACTATAATGTATGTTTTCCATTTAAAAAGAGTTAAACTAAAAGTGATACTCAGAAGGACTCCATTCATTACCTGGAAAATAACAGATTTCCCTGATGGCGTCAGATGAATGAGTCATCACTGTGTATTTTCTTTGCTTACCAGATGCTGCATGTCAGATCAGAACACACACGAGTAAAGCCGGCATTTAAAGGAACAAATTGGGATGAGTATTATTCCTTAAATTTTTAATTTTCCCAGAAAAATTATATTCTGTTCAAAGACTGATAGGTGATTATATATACCAGGGCTAATTCTTTCACATTTATTAATGAATTTGGATTACAAGAAGTACTCTAGAACTCTTTTAGAAGCTGTGTAAACAATACTCAGTCCTTTTTAAACAGTTGCTTGCATTCCATAAAACCATTATTTTTATTCCTTTGACATTTCATAGAAATGGACTTTATTGAATTTTCCTCACTTGTGCTCAGTTATCTTTGTATTTCTTTTATAGGGCTGACTTTTCATCAGAATATCACACATATCTGTCTCTCTTTCTTTGTGTGAGAGAGGCATGTTTCTTTAGAAACCGCCGGCTTAAGATCTAGTGTCGCTCTGAATGTGATTCCTGTCAGACTACAGTGAGCACAGGTAATGGATATTGTCATAAATGACATTTGGTTCATTAGAATCTGTCAAAATGGGCCAGGTAAATTATGACCTTTGCAAAGAGCACAATACGGCATTGTATTAGGGAAACACACTTTCAAGGAATTCCTGAGCTGGTATTTATTACAACCTGCCACATCATTTCTGTTTTCTGTGTTTCATTAAATTTACCATCTGGGTGCAATCACAAAAGTGAAATGGGGGGATGTGTTGTAAAATATCCCTTTAACCTTCCTAAACAAAAATGAATTGAATCATTCATTCAGTCAAGACAAGTTGAGCGCCCACCATATACCAGCCCTCAGGATAAAATGAGTAATGAGACAGTTTCCATTCTTGACTAGTGGAGACAAATGGATAAAGTGAATCCTACTGTGATGTAGTTGGAGAGGTATTAATACAGACGAAGGAAGTGGAGAGGAAGGGTCTCTTCATGAGGGTGGGAAACTTAGTCATGAGAGTCTACAAATTAGGTGCTGACCACGTCGGGAGAGACTGTGAGTCACAGCTCTTAAATGTGATTGGAGTTCTGGGGCTGGTGCTAGAGTTAATTGTCCTTTGGCATTTTTGTGGACTGCACATATTACATGGATGGAATTTAATGTCGTTTTAACTCACCAGAGACAGTTTGTGGGTCTAGAGGTTTGGAAAACAGTGTGCTCTGTAATGTGTCACATTTTAGCACAAATCTTTCAAATGGTTGTGGCCCATGTGAGCTTTGTCTGGGGGAAGCTCTCTCACAGCCTGGAGGAACTAGTGTTGATTAAATTTACAGGGGGGTGACTTTATTTAAAAATCTCTAGTTTATTAACAACACCCATACTTCATAAAATACTCATTTCATGAGTAAAATTTATTGTTATTGACATATATTTTGAGCACTTCAGAGCATTTATTTCGCTTAGTGTATAGGAAAAGCAGGAAAGTGACTTGGACACCACTGTCAGGAAGACCTAGGGACCCTTCCCACTGGACAGACATCTGGCATGGCACATGAGGAGTAGACCCTGCCGGTGGACAGTTAATTAAAGCTTGATATTTGGACTGGAGGGAAATGTGGTGAGCCTCTCAGTAAAAGGAAATAGCCTCTGAAACAAAAGTTGTTAATTTTTTTTTGCTTTATAATGATGCTTTACTCACAGCTTGAAACATTTTCACTGTAAAATATAGACTATGAGCTCATAATGGCCCTAAGTCCAGAAAATAATTTTTACAGCAACAATTCACAATGCATCTGTGTGGGTGCCTTAAGTGGGGAAAGTCTTCAACATATACTTTGCAAATTGCAAAGAATATTTCATAACTCTCTCTTGAGCCTTTAGAATCTGAGTGAATATAGCAATTGTAAGGATTTTATTGTGTTACCTACTATGCTAATTGGGATTTGTAGACACTATTCTACAGTTTATGACACTAGCAAGAACGATGATATAAAATAATATGTGGTTAATTTTTTTTTAAGTTTTCATCCTCTATCACAAAGTTGGTATTGGCATATCCAGGACAGAGCAAGGCTTCCAGCCAGGGTTGGAAGCCTGGGTTCCCTGTGCCTGGATCTGGTCATAAAGGAGTCTCTTACACAAGTAGCCACGACGCTTAGCATCACAGAACCTGTGTGTGTTTATGGTGAGCCACACTCTGCTGGCGGTGGCCACACTGGAAACAAACAGCTTCCTGCCTTATGCATCAGCATAAGGGATTTAGAATGCTTCTACCCCACACCATGCAAGCATAAGCCATTGTGGGAGCTAAAGAGAATGAGTTTCCTCTTCAGACCCCAGAGGACATTTGCCCAGCCTGCCCCCAGGGGTCACTCTCAACTTGGGAATGGATGGTGGATGCATCCTTTCACTGGTCCTCCGCTCTGGGGAGGACAAGGACTTTCTTGTCAGATATGGAATCTGATGTCCGGCTTCTCCTTGAGCACTGTCAGGAGGTGAGGAGGCCGAAGTCTTCCTCCCAGTCCTCTGATGGGATACTGCTGTCGACTGAGCTCTGCCTATACCTGTATTATTCATTTCATGGAAAGTAAAATGCTGCCAGGCAGCCTCACAATGCACATGTTAGAGAAGTTCTTATTTCATAAAATTATATCTAATATTAAACAAAGGTACCTGTAAGATTATAGGAAATCTGATATAAAATAAACCAGAAATACTGTAAATGATAAAGAAAAAAGAAGGGTAAAGTATATGATAAAACCAGGAATAAGACTGAAATAGAAATCCACATCCCAGAGCTCTCTACATATTGCTCTAGGGTGGAAGGTACACAGATGATTCTGAGCTTTCTTCAAGGGTTGATCACAAAACACAGTTTGTGTGTGTGTTTAAATTTTTAAAAATTACAGTGAAAGACACATTGCTATTAATCCCCCTCACAATCCTCCCTTCACTTCAAATGCACTTATTGTTCTTGACATTTTCTGAAGCGGTTCTGGAAATCCTCTTTCCTGAGTGTCTTTATGAGGTGAATGCTGCTGCCGAGTGCCTTCTGATGGAAGGGCAGGGTCCTAGAAACATCACGGTGTGATCCACCTTATTCACTGGATCTGGCACCCTGAGACTTCTGACTCGTCTCCAAAGTCAAAATGACCATGAAAAGTAACAGGACATCATGGCAGCCACAACAGGGTAAAGACACTGAGGAAAGAGGACTCCGGAAGACACCTTGGCAGGAGAAGCACAGTGGCATAATTCACACGGTCCATGAGATAATAAACAGTGTCCCTCAGGAACAACACATCTGTTCCTTATGAGATGGAAAAAAGTTACTGATTTTAGTAAGAAAGTTGTCTCTGGTGCACAAAGATCAGGGTATTTGACTTTGAAAAAGAAACAATGTTAGGTTTCATAAACCTTTTTTTACTAGTGCCATATCATAATAATTATTTTCCAGAAGCTTCTCCTTTTAAGAATTTTCTTATAAGTACTTACAAAGACATTTTGGGGTCAATGAGAGATTTTTAATAAGCTAAAGCACATGTGTTTTTTAGGCATCTCAGTTACTTAAAGGTTGGTTGGTTTGTCTGTTTTTTTGTTTGTTTTTCTCCACTAAGCAATTTTTATCAAACCAGCTAACAAAGGGATAGGACACATAGTCAACTAAACCAGGTTTGGGTATGCATAATCTGCTAGTGACAAGAAGGGAAAACTCCTTTTTAAAACACGTAAAGTGTTACGAAATCTTTGGGTAGACACAGTGCTATGGTTTGTATCTAGGTGTCTCCCCAAAGCCTCATGTGCTCATAGGTGGGGCTTTTCAGAGGTGGCTGGATCTAGGGTGTGGGAATATGAATTAAGGGTGTGATGCTGGCATTAAGGATGTGTGGTACTAAGTTAGTCCACTGATTGGTATTAGTATAGTTCTGGGTGTGACTTACTGGATTTACTGAAGACAGAAGCCCCACCTTTGCTGTGGGTGGCACCACACAAAGGCTTATAGCCTAGATGGGATAAAAGGGAAAGAGAGGCTCAATGCTCCTTCCTCACTGTGTCCTGCCTACCCTGCCATGGACTGTTTCTCCTCTGTGATTCCTCTCTGCCATGCCACCCCGCCTTGGAGCCAGGTGACTATGGACTGAAACCTCTGCAAACTGAGCCAAATAAATCTTTCCTCCTTTAACTTTGGGTGTTGGGTATTTTGTCTCAACAGTGAGAAAAGTAACTAAAACACACGTTACCCATAAAGTGCAAAAATGCTTAGTTCCCTCTTACCGAGATCTAATTACATGGCAGAAGGGATTGGGGAAAGCTATGCTCATGGTAAAAGCAAAGGAGAAATAATCCCTGTGACTTGATCTACAGTAGCTATTCTAAGCACAGGAGAAAGCAAAGTTGACCAAACTTAATATATTTTATTTCACTAGGACACAAATGAGTAACACAGGCATCCATCTCCACAGGTTTATACAACATACTGTCCTGTCTAATAAGCTGGTGTTTGCACACAGGAGAAAGTATTCCTTTGATTCCTCAGTAATCCTGGTGGGACCGAACTGGATTTTCTATCAGTCATGGCAGTTATGTCCTCCCAAATGAGTATCTGGTAACATGGGACATGTAGAATATTTAATGATTAGGACAATATATTTTAAAAATTAGACCTCATGTCAGAGAAAATGAAAAAATAAGTATATTTTGCAATGCAGTTAAAACTTAAGACATGGGACTTGGATCAAGATAATGATTCATAATTTTGCTTCTACATCACTGGATATTGCACATCTCATGAAATAAGCTCAAAGATATGTAAAGAACAAGAACTCTAGGACAGTCTTGGAAAAGGAGAAAAAGTTGTACCAACAAAGTGAAAATTTCTAAAGGATAAAAAAAAAAAAAAAAAAAAAAAAGAAGAGGTTTTGTGTCTGCGAAGTAACAGGAGTATAGGAAATGAGCCTAAAATGTATTCAGGAGAAATTCTGTGGTGGGAGCCATGCTGCAGACATCGGAAGGCTAGGGTCAGCAGATCAAGGGAGGTGGGAGGAGAGAGAACAGGACTTGTATGAGCTGAGCAGGGGATGGCAGTAAGTGGATTCTCTGGGGTCAGGGAATCAGGCTTCTGCTCCAGGTAGCCAATGGCCTCATAGGAGAGAGAGGGAGACCCCAGTCTAGAAGAACTACAGTTGTATTTGACCAGACCACACCTCTACTCCTCTCTACCTCCAGCACATGGCAATCAGTGTTAGTATCCGCTGACTAACGAATGCTCAAGTAGAAAGAGAAGAGGACGACCAAGAGCGAACATGATGGGTACAACAGAAGAGTTAGAATCTGGAGAAACAGAATTCCCTAAGGAAACAGATGGTTGTTTAATAGCACAGTTAATTTGTATCCTCAGCTCATGTTAAGGAAACTATTACGTTGTAGAAAGGAGGTGATAGGATATTCTGGACATTAAAAATTTCATTCCAGAATAATAGGTTGGCTGAAAAGCAGCATGGAAATAGCTGTAGGTCATCTTACTGAACTGGACAGTTTAACCAATACATTTTTTCAGAAAACAATGTAAAAGGAATTAGAGTTTGGAAATATGGGGGAAAATAGAGATAGAAAATTCTAAGATAAATCTATGAGTAGAATATCTGTTCAGGTTCAAATTACTTCCCCAAACCCTCTCTGAAACAATTAACCAGGGCATACCTATCAGCACAATAACAACAAAAATAAGAATCTAACAAAGAGGAAAACATGAAACCCAAGACATAGGGATGAGCAAAGAAACTAGTAAAACTTGGAGCTCAGCCTAATAAAAAAGATAATATTTTACCAAGCAATATTGTCGCATGGTTCAAAATTCAAAACAAGTATTTAAAAATCTTCCTACCCACATTCCCTACTCAGTAGGTCTCTCCTCAGAGGAAGCCAGTGGTATCAGCTCTTGGGTTTCCTGTTAGAGATATTTTGCATATATATGAGCAAAATTTGTCTATGCCTGTGTGTCACTGCCACTTTTTAAATCATATACAGTATTTTGAGCCTCCTAAAACTCTTTTTTGTTTCAGTAAACAACATGAAATCAAGATTTGTTAAGGTCCTGTTTCTTTTATTTAAAGAAACTTGTTTAATCTTTAAAAAAATTTAATGTATTTAATTGTGAAATTTGTTTAAATACGTAGGTTAGAAGAATGAAATAAGTGCTTTTAATTTCAGTCCACAAGACAAAATAAAGTAAACTAGAATGAAAAAAATGTGGTCATTCCAACAAAAGGCAAGATAGGAAAAACAGGAAATAAGACAAGAGTGTGATAAATGGAAAACAAAATATGTGTGACAGTTAATCTTGGTTGTCAACTTGACTGGGGTAAGAGATGCCTAGTGGGTTAGTGAAAACACTTCCGGGTGTGTCCATGGGGGTGTTTCCAGAGATGACTGGCATATGGGCCAACAAATTGAGGGGAAAGACCTACCCTGATTGTGGGCGACAACACCCAGTAGGTCATAGCCTGGATCAAATGAAAAGGGGGAGGAGGAAAATGGCTTATCTTTGAAGAGCTCCATCCTGCTTCAGCAGATGGGTCTTTTGCTAATCTCTCTCTCTCTCCCTCTCTCTCTCTCTCTCTCTCTCTCTCTCTCTCTCTCTCTCCCTATGTTATTGGTTCTTTTCCTCTAGGGAACCCTAACCAATGCCATAAGATAGCTGAAAAATCTAAATGTCAAAAACTAAATTATATAATAAGCTAAATATCTTTATAAAAATGTGGATTTTGAGATTTGTTAAAAACAGTAACTACTTTTTATAATACATAAAATGCAGAAGGATTGAAAATGGATGGATAGCAAAACATGGAACACTGTTAAAAGATAGTATAGGAATATTAATATTAAAAATAGTTTGATGCCAAAAATATTAAACTGGAGAGAAATATTTTGCCTTGATAATACTATAAAAATGGTCATGAATTTGTATGCACAGAACAAACATGGTAGTAGAATGTATTGAGAAAATTAGAAATACAGGGAAAAGTTGTACTGTGACAGTTATCCTAGAACATTTAATCTACCTTTTACAAAGATCTTTGGAAAAAAATTGACAAAATATAGGTGATTAAAACCTAGACATGTTGGGTATTCTCAAAATTTTGTGCTCTAAAGATAATGCATGTTCATGCAAATCAGTAAACCCAATGCACCATATCAACAGAGCCAAAGACAGAAATCACATGATCATCTCAATAGATGCAGAAAAAGCTTTTGTTAAAGTCCAACAGTTATTCATGATAAAAACCCTACAGAAAATCGAAATAGATGGTCATACCTCAATCTAATAAAATCCATCAGCCAACATCATACTAAATGGACAAAAACTGAAAGCTTTCACTCTAAAATCAGGAACAAGACAATGATGTCCACTATCACCACTCCTATTCAATATAGTTCTGGAAACATTAGCCAGAGCAATTGGACAAGAGAGAGAAATAAAGGAAATAAGGATAGGAAAGGGAGAAGTTAAATTATCATTATTTGCAAATGACATAATACTCTGTATAGAAGATTCCAAAAACTCCACCAAAAGACTTCTAGAATAATGAAATTCAGTAGTGTAGCTGGATACAAAGTCAACACTCAAAAGTCAACAGCATTCCTGTACACAAACAACAAACTCACTGAGAGAGAAATTAGGGAAAGCACACCTTTCACAATAGCATCCAAAAAAATGAAATACTTAGGAATCAATCTAACAAAGGAAGTATAAGATCTATACATTGAAAATTACAGTACTCTGAAAAAAGAGATTGAAGAGGATATCAGAAAATGGAAAGCTATCCCTTGCTCATGGATAGGAAGAATCAACATTGTAAAAATGGCCATACTCCCAAAACTGTTATACAGATTTAATGTAATCCTGATCAAAATACCATTAGCATACCTCACAGATCTAGAGAAAACATTACTAAAATTCATCTGGGACCAGTGATATAGGTCAAAAGCAATCCTGGGCAACAAAGGCAAGGCAGGAGGCATCACAATCCCCAAACTGAAATTATACTACAAAACTACTGTGATAAAATGAGCAAGGTACTGGCAAAAAAACAGACCTGAGGATCAATGGAACAGATTAGAAGATGCAGACACAACTACAAACACACTCAGCCACCTTATCTTTGACAAAGGGGCCAAACATGTTTACTGGAAGAAAGATAGCCTCTTTAATAAATGGTGCTGGAAAAACTGGCTTTCCACATGCCTGAGACTAAAACTAGACCCATGTCTATCACCATGCACTGAACTAAATGCAAAATGGATCAAAGATCTAAATATTAAAACAGAAACACTAAATCTACTGGAACACAAAGTAGGAGAAATCTTGAAGACAGGGGTAGGCAGACAGTTCATGAACGAAAACCAAACTACATGGGAAGTACTTCAAAGAATCAACAACTGGGATCTCATCTTAATAAAAAGTTTTTGCACATCAAAAGAAATCACCAACAGAGTGAAAAGAAAATCCACACATAGGGAAAAATTTTTAGCCAACTTTCCCTCAGACAAAGGACTTCTATCTAGAGCATATAAAGAATTGAAAAAAAACCAGGCTCCCCAAATTCAAAGACCCAATCCAAAAATGGGCATCTGAGATGAATGCACACTTCTCAGATGAAGAAATACAAATGGCAAATAAATATTTGAAAAAATGTTCAACATCACTGGTCATTCGAGAGATGCAAATTAAAACAACACTGAAATTCCATCTCATCCGAGAAAGAATGGCTATCATCAAGAAATCGACCAATAACGAATGCTGGCAGGGCTGTGGGGAAAAAGGAACCCTTCTCCACAGTTGGTGGGAGTGTAGACTTGTGCAGCCACTGTGGATATCAGTGTGGAGATTGCTCAAAAAGCTAGGATTAGAGGTCGCATTCGACCCAGCTATTCCCCTTCTGGGTATTTTTCCCAGAAAAATTAAAAACATCATATCTCAGCGATACATGTCCACCCATGTTTATAGCTGCACAATTTGTAATAGCTAAATCTTGGAAATAACCCATATGCCCATCAACCAAAGAGTGGATAAAAAAGATGTGTTTTTTTTAATGTGGGTACTCGGAGTTGACCTCAGGACCTCGTGCTTGCCGGGCAAGCACTTGTGCTGCTGAGTGATATCACCGGCCCTTTTTTTCCTTTATGTGGGTTCTAGGAGTCGAACTCAGGACCTTGTGCTTGCCAGGCAGGCGCTTATGCCACTGAGCCATCTCACCGGCCCAAGATGTGGTCTTTTTATACAATGGAGTACTACTTAGTCATGAAGAAGGATAAACTTGAGGCTTTTATAGGTAAATGGATGCAACTAGAGACCATACTTATAAGTGAAATAAATCAGACTCACGTGTAAACATCGTATTGTCTCCCTAGTGTAAGAAACTGAAAGAGTATATAAGATCCAAAATCTACAATAGATATTATGAAAAGGAAAGAAACTGCTCAAAAGGAAAGAACAATTGGGATGAGGGAAAAGAGAAAAGAATGAAGGGAAAAGAAAAAAAATATATATATACATACACATATATATACACACAAGATAGCTAAGATAATTATACTACTAATTTCTTGTAGTTCATTGAAAAGAATGGTTTGTGCTTATATTATCTGATCAGTTTCACATGCCTGTATCTTATAATCTGAGCAACTACTTTGAAGATAACAATACACAATATATTAACCATTGTTAATTTCCTATTATATTGTTATGAAATTCTATATCATTGTTTTTATTGTTTTTTTCTCTTTAAAATAAAAAAAGATAATGCATGTTCATTTTTAAATACTCATGGAATACTTACAAAAGTGATTAAGTACTAAAATACAAAAAATTCAATAAATTCCACAAGCAGAAATAATATGGGTTGTTTTCTCCAACCTCAGTACAATAGAATTATAAATTTACCACAAAAATGTAACCTAACCACACCAAATCTATCCATTTCAAATTTGAAAATACCCTTTTTGTGAAGAAGAATCCAAACTGAAATGACCAATTATTTAGAAATGAAAGATCTAAGAGAACTACATATAAAAATTTGTAGGCTTTTGCCAAAATAATACTAACAGAAAACTTTATGATCTTAAAGGCAGGGCATATTAAATATAAAGTAGGGCCAGTGAGATGGCTCAGCACCATAAGCGCCTGCCTGGCAAGTGCGAGGGCCCGAGTTCGACTCCCGTGAACCCACATACGAAAAAAGGGCCGGTGATATCGCTCAGCGGCACGGGCGCCTGCTGGCACGCGAGGTCCTGAGGTCGACCCCCCGGTACCCACAAAAAAAAAAAAAAAAGTAAATAAACACATGTTCAACTAAAAAGTGTAAAAGGACAGCAAAATAACACACAAGAGAATGAAGATAAGAGCAAAAATGATAAAATAGAAAAATATTATCCACAAAACAATATTCTTTGGTACAGCTAAGAGCTCTTCCTTTGTGAAGATCAGTAAAATACACCAACTTCTGGCAAGTCTGGCCCCCCTAATTTTTTTTTTTTTTTTGTGGGTACCGGGTGTCGACCTCAGGACCACACGTGCCAGCAGGCGCCCGTGCCGCTGAGCGATATCACTGGCCCTTTTTTCGTATGTGGGTTCTGGGAGTCGAACTCGGGCCCTCGCGCTTGCCAGGCAGGCGCTTAGACCGCTGAGCCATCTCACCGGCCCCTGGCCCCAAAAATTTTTTAAAAGACACAAACATTAGAAACTCAATAGAATCACTGATACAAAGATGATGAATTATGAGCAATTACTATGTATCACTTTATGATTAAACACAGTAAATAATTGAGAGATTAGATGCAATGGATAATTTAAAAGTGGAATCCAAATTCCTAAAAAAAAGAGAGAAAAACTGAATACACTGACATCAACAGAAAGAGCTGAAAAACAGCCAGCTGTCTATATCTTGGAAAGAGACAAAAGACTTCTAAAAAACTAACTTAATGCTGATAGCATATCATCAAAGATAGCTCAGAAAATTATAGTCCAGTCTTATGGATCAAATGTTAAAATCCTTAATAAATTATATTAATAAATATCAATGAATTATATTAATTATACTATATTAAATATTATATGATAGCAATACATATTAATAAATTGAATCCAAAAGGATTTCTTTTTTAATTTTTTTTTGGCTAAAACATCATTATCTAAATGTGTTTTTTTCTAGGGATGAAAGAAATGTTTAAACCTCCATTATTAACAGATTAAGGAGTAAGTCATTAACAGATTATAGAATTATCTCAGTAACTATCATGAAGGCATGTGATAAAATTCAACATAGAATACTACTTTTTTAAAGGTCTTTTTAAGATGGGATCTTTCTGTATTGTGCAGGCTGGCCTCAAACTTCTGGCTTTAAAAGATCCTCTTGCCTCAGCCTCCTGAGTAACTGGGATTTTAGGTATGCACCACCATGCCTGGCTTAAATTTATTTTAACATGTGAGAATTGTAAGATAAATTTTTTTTTTTAATATGCGGGTACTGGGCGTCGAACTCAGGACCTTGTGCTTTCCAGGCAGGCGCTTATGCTGCTGAGCTATATCACCGATCCTGTAAGATAAATTTTTAAATGAATATTATCAACCAGCATTGTAGTTGCTATTAAAATATCCCACTGAAATGAGGAAAGGGATCATGGAATCACATAAGAATAGCAATATGCATTGCAAACATATACCAATTTATAAAAGAATATCAATATTAAATTAGAATACCTAGACAACGCAATAAGAAAAGAAAAATAAGTGGTATAAATACTATAAAGAAGGACACAAAACTATAATAATTTGATGAAACTATGATAAATTTAAGTATTTAAACCATCTCAAAATCTACTAAAGTTAAAAAGTGAGGTTAGCACAGTGGATTTATTTTTCTTATTTAGTCCATATTTTCAGTACATAGTGATTATATTCATGGTGGGGAGTTGGGACAGGTGCATAACATGTCTCAGTTCCTTTTTTTATCCCCTTCCTTTCCCCTTCTTCCTCCCTCTTTCCACCTCTCTGTCCCCTTCCCTTTTGCAAAAGACCTATCTTCCTTTTATCTTGGATTTAAATCAGAATATACTCAACACAGTTGAGCTAATAACTGCATAATGACCTCTATGCGTTCCAGTTAGACAGCATGTCTTCTGTTTAAACACCCATGGGAAAATTAACTGAATATTAGTTCACAAGGAAAAGTCAGTAAATTCCCCAAATGAGAGATAAATACCACATTTTCATCATAATGCAGTAAAATTAGAAATGTATAACAAAAGTAGCAATGACTAAATCCAGCCATTTGTGAATTGAAATAAGTCTCTCTTCTGATCTACTAACTGTTGGATCAAAGAAGAACTAAAATCTGTGATTATAAAGTATATAGACAACAGTGAAAATGGAAGAAGAGCCTTCCTTATATTAAACCCCCAACCTTAGTTGTCTACATCCTGAGCTGTAATTAGAGAAAACTTTGTTAGAAAGACTGAATAGAAATGAACTAAACACTCAAGGATAAGAAAAAGAAAAACGTAAGATTTGTAAGAAAAAATTTAACATATTAAAAGAATTTAGTTCATTAGGAGAAATAAAACTTTGAAAGGCTCAATTTAAACTTATTTGTGAAAAACAGTAATGAAATGGATACATGTCTAGTTAGTTTTAGCAGAAAAGAAGTGAGGACATGCAAGTTCACAAAGTCAGGACTAACAGACATAATAGATAAAATGATACAGTAATTCTTGAGAAGCATGTTTTGTAGTCATCTATGTTCCCCTTGTAGTACTAGGTCTGTATCTTTGCCCTTCAGAGGTCTTGCCTGGTTGTGTTTCCCCAAGGGTTTCTTTTCATGGATTTTGCTGGAAATGGGGAGAGCGGGTTCAGTCTGAATGGAGATCTGACTGGCTAATGCGCTGGCTCAGGAGCACCCAGGACAGATATCCACTCACGTGCCACTGACTGCGACTGTGTCACATGGCCACTCAGGCTGCAAGGGAAGTTGAAAAGGGGGAACGCTGTTGCTGTGCTGAATTATGATTCACCTCATTGGGATTCTGTTAGTAAAACAAGGGGTCGCCTATCCGTGTCTGTCAAAATCCTGCACTGCATTTGTTTTGCCACGAGAAAGGTCAGATTGGGATAGAGACTGAATAACTGGACCCAAGTCAGCGACTCCTGGGTGACAGAGTCACCTATTAACCGTGGTCTGTTGTTCATGCTCCTGACTATTCTGCAGGTAACCTGTGTCACTTTAGGAAGGACCTGGGTGATGTAAACAACATTAACAGTGCTGGTTACACGATGCGCTGGTCTCGTGGAAATAGTACACTTCAGGTTTGAAGTAGTTTCTAATTTTTAAAAAAGTGAAGTGAAATAGGAAGTGTCTCGCTCACCATCCTAATGGCATCAATAATTTCCAAGAATGTAAGACAAAGCTTGGCTGTGGATTTTCTGGGAGGAATTTAGAGGCTAAGACTTTCTCATCATTTATCTCTAGGTAGACACCAACATTTTCTGCCCAAGGTAGCAGAAGGGACTGGCTAGACTAGGTTTGAAAGGAAGCTGTGTGGAATCTCTAAAGTGGGTTACATTTTCAGCACACTCTCAAACATCAATGTTTCATGCCTTGGAACTTTGAATTAATCTATATGCTCTTGTGTGGCTCAGAATGCGGGGTCAATAATTTTCAGCTATGGTACCAATAACTGCTATTGGTATTTATAGTTGTTCTAACTGCTTTACTTGCCTAATATAATACTGAATGGTGGGACTTTTGAGTTTGTGTGTGTTTACAGTTACACATATAGAGATGTTTCGGTACTTAATGATGTGCTTCTTCTTTTTGTCTTAACCCTAATTGTCTTAGCCCTAATTGGCTCAAGGCAAAACAAACAAACAAAAAAAGATAGGTGGCTTAGGTGTCATTTGGGAAATGATGCACCCTGCATGAGGTGTGCAGGGCTGGGCTCTGCTGCAGTCTCTGAAATCTCGTCCAAGCCATGGCTAAGGTTTTCTGCATCCCTGCTTCTCCCCATTCGCACCCTCGTCCTGTCTGGCTTTCTTCAGCTGCTCATCCTTCACTTTCTCTTTCCTTGCTTGGAAAGGTGTTGAAGTAACATTTCCTTATCTGAAGCCATGAGGCAGTAGCAGTAGCATCTCACTTTGGATGGTTTCTGCCCTGGCAGGAGAGAGAGTCTCAGTGTTTTTCCACTTCCTGTCCATCACATTTCCTGCCAGGCACCTGGTCAGCTCTGTGTGCGGCCGATGCTGTGCCTTTCACTGTCTCGCAGCTGTGGGGGCAGTGACTGTGAATGAAGGACTAGCCCCCCAACATCTGTCTTGCAGTTTTTTCCCCTGGGGGATCAGGCGATTCCTCTCTCCTTTTCAGAACTTGTTCATGTGTCACAACATTTAAAAACTGGCTCTAGCTGCTCGTCCTGGGTTTGAGTTTACTTTCTGTCTACCTTGTGAAAGTTGCTGTGATCCAGTTTTACTGAAGATAAACCCACGTCTCCCAAACATCCATTATTCTCCAGGAGAGAGAAAAGAGAGGGATTGTTGGCTCTGCGGGGGGGGGGATGAAGGAATGGCTCCTGTTCCAGAACACGGGTGGGTCATGCTTAATGGAGGGGCGGAGCAGCCTTCAGGTCTGGCAAATCCAGACTCCCTGGCACCAGAGGGGCAGCTCTCAGCAAGTGTCTGCTGGCGTCTTCTGGAGACTTTTTGGCATGGAAGAAAGATCTTGTACAACATTCCTCATATGTCATTCCCTTTAAACAAAACATTTTTCTTTCTCCCCTTCTCCTCTCCCATGTCTGAGAATGCAAAAGCAAACTTAGTCTCCTTTATGCTGAAGGGCATGGCACCTTCAAGGTGCCCTGGCTGTGTATTCCATGCTTGCCATAAGAACTCTCTGGGGATGGGGTGCTCCACTGTCCAGGGATATAGCAGGTAGAAGAGGAGGAATGACAACTAGAGGTGCGATCAAATCATACGGTGAAAGTTTACATGTAAAAAAGTGTGTTGCAGTAAAAGACCCATTCCTATCCATCCCCTTCAAAATCCTCCCCCTTGCTCCAAACACACTTATCCTATTGTTCTTGGCAATATGTCTTTTACTGTAATAAGGTTTTTATTTATTTATTTATTTATTTTTTGTGGGTACTGGGGGTCGACCTCAGGACCTCGCACGCCAGCAGGCGACCGTGCCGCTGAGCAATATCACCGGCTCTTTTTTCGTATGTGGGCACCGGGAGTCGAAGTCAGGACCTCGCGCTTGCCAGGCAGGTGCTTATGCCGCTGAGCCATCCCACCGGCCCAATAAGGTTTTTAAAAATGTGAACATTCACCGTAGTTTCTGATCAACCCATGTGTAGTAAGTGAACCCATCTGTGTATGCTGCAGAACTTCCGGAGAGTAGCAGGCTGGGAAGTGGACCCTGAAGGACCATGGGTGGGGAGTGTTTTGGGGTAGGGAAAGGGTTTTCCTAGGAGTAGGCTCTGAGAGGAGTTCAGCATTCAGGGTGTTTATTTGGGAGTTCCTGGTATTGACACCCATGGAGGGAAGGGAGTGAACAGGATGGGCAGAGGGAGAGGTCAGCCATGGCTCACCCACCAGGGACTCTGGAGCAAGTGTCCCCAAGCTGGAATAAGATGCCAGGCCTTTGTCTGCCTCCAGCTTTGGCTCATCACTGGATGTCCGTGGGGTCAGAGAGGGCAGGTGCTGCGCCTCTTACTGTTTTGTAGCAGTAGTGGAAGTGACCAAGCTGATGGACACTCTTCAAGGCCAGCTTTCGGTTTTCCACTAGGCAGGGGTCTGACCCTCAGAGAGATGCCTTCCAGCGCTGAGTCGGTCCCTGGAAAGGCTGATGGCTATTTGATCATAGAGTCCTGCAGCTAAGGCAACATGAGCCTCCCTGAAGGGGATTCTGGGCAGCTGTCAATGTGTCACCATAGGAAGAATGGCAGAGCCACCACGATGAGCTGGATTGTGTGGAAGTGCAGCAGGAGGTAGTGTGGGAGGTGTTGGTAGGAGGCAGAAGGTAGAGGGTCTTGACAGCTAGCTAACTTTGTCCTAAGGGCCTTAGGAATCTGCTGGTAGTTTGAGCACTAGGTAGGTATGACAGGTGGGAATTAAGTTTTGAAGAGTTACCCCTGGCTGAGATGTATAGGATGAAAGCAGCAAGAGGTTCAAGGGAAAAAGGTGGCTGCTGACTAGTATTCATGAAAGTGAGTTTTATGGTCAATGGAAAAGAGTCCTGACTCACAAGTTAACATAACTGTGTTCTGTCCTAGCTCTCTGCCACTGAGTCGGCTTGTCACTCCTCTGCTTGTGCCTTTGTTTCAACATCTGTAAAAATGATAAGGCTGGAAGTCTCCATCCAGCTCTTACAGTTTGTGCTTCTGTGTTAAAGTTATCTATTCATTTCTGCTTCTTAGTTTGTGTCTTCAGGAAAAATATTGAAAGCTAGTCTGATGTGAAACCGGACTTCTGGAAACTTTGGTTTGGATGTTTGTATGTCAGTTGGTTCCTCCACTCTTCTGGCTTCCCAAATCCCCGTATTTTCACATAAATTTTGAACCCAATGGATTATGGATTCAAGCTGAACCAGAATCATGTATCAGCTATTACAAGCCTGAGGGTTTTGTTCCTTAATCAATTACAACATATCTGGTAACTTAACCCAGCTCTGTAGAAGACAGAATCCGCTTTCCTTATTGCACAGAGGTGGAATGTCTTCACCTAAGCTTCTGCTTAAATAGTAATGAAAAGAGGATTAACACTGGCAATAAAGAAATGAGCCAGTTTGAGCCCAGACTCATCGAGGACTTGAGTGAGATGTATTTCTTTCTCCCTTGTGAGTTCTGTGCCCTAACTTGGTGACGTGTCCTTAATCAACAGCTAATCTAGGGAAGAACAAAAATAAGACCATAAGCAAAAGAGATAAGCTCATGGATCAGGACTCTGGTTTCCTTCTGTTTTGAAATGATTAGTAGAGAAATTTTTCTGTGTTGAAATTTTAATTCCTTGATTCATTGACTCAAAACTTGGCCTTTTCTGTAGATGTGTTTATTAAAGTATTAAATCTATGCATGTATTTGTTCATTAAGTTATTGATTCATGAAGTCATTTAGTAAATGTTTTCATTAAATGATTCATATGTCAGATACCATGGTAATTGCTGGAGATACACTGGCAGGTAAAATCAGGTAAAAGTCCCATTTTATGCCGTCTAGTCAGTGAGGCAGACATTAATCAGATAGTCACGTGATTTGCTCTGTAATTACAGACTAAAGTCAAATGAGGTTGCTGTGAGGAAGTAATAATGGAGCTGAGCACTAAAAGATGAAAACACAGTGGACTAAGTGAACTAGATGAGGTTGGATTATTGCTTCAAGTTGTTGATGAATGTAATTTCAAAATTACTAAAATTTCAGCATTTAGATATTATGGACGAAAAGAAAAGCCCAGATAATGACTCATCCAGACCAAGTGTTAGAAATCATCCAGTAAGTCAGAAGCAAGCCAAATAATGGTGGCCTTGGAATTAGCTCTCAAGTGACGAGGAGGTGGATAGGATTCTGTTTGGAGCCTTGGTGGTGGGTGTGGGTCAACAGGATTTGGAGCTCCTGGTCTGGGCAAATCAAACACCAAGGGAGCCACACCACATACAGACCTGCAGGTGGTCATGCTCTTTTCTGATGTAGTTTTTTCCAATATGCTCAGGTCTTTTCCAAGAAGGTGGGAAACTGTGCTAAGAAATTCACCATGTTTGATATACAGACTGGTGTGAACAGAAAGCAACATACAGAAACCTCACACTTAGATGCAGAATCTATAATGAACTCAGAGGAAAAACTGCAAAAGCGATGTTCTTTGGGGGAATTACTTTCAATCTTGATCCACTTTCTCGTTCTTATTCATCACCTAACCTTGACTGTAAGGAAAGTTCTCTTTGTATGAAGGCGAGGGGCAGAATCCACCTTCCCAGTGGGGACAAGTGCCAGCCTAGAAGAGAGACTCCTTCTGCAAGGGGTAAAAATTATCAACAATGTGAGGAATGCAAAAATATTCTGTGTCATTAAAAAAAACTATATTTTAAGAAGGTAAAAAATATTTAGAAGGTAATTTAGTGCAGGAAATTTTAAATAACATTTGATTTGGCTGTTGATGCAATTGAAAATGTCAAGTGTCTGAGACAACAAAGATATACAAATATTATGTATCAATAAAAATAAAGTTAACATATGCAATAGAAGTATTTGAATAGCTTTAGAAACAATTGTAGAACATTTAATCATTGGCAGAGAACAAAGAAATAAAAATGCTGAAAAAGAGATAAGTTATTTTGTTTATATTTCCTCTTCTGTAATTTTTGACTCTTTTATCATATTCATATTTTTTGGTGTGGTAAGCATTTTTGTTTATTTTTGACACTTTGCTATATGGAACATATTTTGCTTGAATTCACTCTCTTTGATGATGTTAAAAGTTTAAATTCTCTTCTAAGAAAATTTCTTACTAGATATTTTCACAGTTTTTTAAATACATTATTAAATCAAACATGATTCATGTCATGTAAAGTTATATTGTATGTGTGTATGAGGGTGTGTGTGCTGACCTAACCATACACACACACATCACACATGAACTTCTTTTTCCCAACAAAATTTTTGGATTTGCTTTTAACTTTATGACTGTATTTCTAACAGTTATTTATAGCACTGATGTCTAACAGAACTTCCTGCAATTATGGAAATTTTCTATATTTTCACTAATACAGTAGCCACTAGTCATATGTGCATAACAAGTGCTTGAAATGAGGCCAGTGTAAATTCAAGGTCAAATTATGAGTGTAGGCAAAAATCTAATAGATCATACAGTGCTCTAAGAGTTACCATACTCCTTTGGTAATGCTATATGCAATCTACTAGAGTTTATACAAATATTTCCCCTTTCCTCCCCAAATTGTGGAGATGATTTGTTCCTATACTTACTGTTTAGAGTTTACTAACTTTAGAGTTTACTGATGTTCATCCAGATTCAACACAAGTGGACCCTTCCCCAGGTAACCCCCTGCATTCCCAGGCTGAGGGCTGGTTTCCTTTCTCTGTTCTCCCAGAACTGAGCTTCTACTTGCAGTGAGTTTTCCTTTGTCCCCTATCATGGCTTATATCTAGCCTTGTGGGCTCAAAAGTGGGGCTTTTGGGAGGTGGCTGAATCATGGGTGTGTGATACTGGATTATGGGTGTGATAACTGGATAGGTCCACTAGTTGGTTTAGCATAGTTGTGGGTGATGGAATTACTGAAGAGTGAAGCCCCACTGTGGGTGTGGGTGGGACCAACCAATAGGCTTGTAACCTGGATGGAATATACAGGGCAAGGGAGGCTCACTGCCTTCTGCCTGCCCTGCCATGGACTGTTTCCCCTACGCCATGCCACCTGCCTTGGAGCCAGCTGACTATGGACTGAAAACTCTACAAACTGAGGCAAAATAAATCTCTCCTCCTTTTACTTGTGGTGCCAGTAACAAGAAAGCAACTAAGACATCGTCTAAGTAGATTAACATTTTAAAGGGCAGTAACTAAAAGGGGGTTGGTTGGTGAATGTTACTGAATGAGTAAGTGAATCTCAACTTTTCTTAACCTGTGAACCCCAAGTAAACCTTCTGGAAGCCTGGAGGTTCTGAGCCCTAACCATGGGGTGTCACTTGTCTGGGCCATCGTCCTCCGACCATGGACACTCAGCTAAATGTGTTCAGTCACTGAATTGGGATTTTGCTGTCCGCCTTGCCAGTCTTCATACCACCAACTTTAGGAGGGAAGAACTACCTGTTCCTGTTTTCTCTCTTCCCTGGGGTGACACATAGCCCCCAGAGACACCCCAGAATGAGAGGCACAAGGTGGCCACTCCATGAAGGCACCTTCCATGGCTGATTTGAGTAACTGTCAAATAATATTTCTAGTGGGTATTTGTTTAAAGTCTATGCCTCTAAACTGTGGTCTGGACAATATTCTTGATGAGTTATTGGCATAGAACCTGTGTTTTTCTATGTGAAAATGGCTAACCATGTATGAAAGTAAATGATGGAGAAAATTCAAAGAAAAAATTTGAAAAACCTTGATATCATTAAGTTTGAAGAACTTTGGTTACTTTTTCCTTGGAAAGAAAAGTTCACCGTGGATTGTCAAATATGAATACTTTAAATATGGATGGAGGAATGTTGCCAATAAGCGCCTCGTGTGATGTTTTGTGGTTGTTAATGAGGGGGCGGGAATGTACAGAGAGTGTTCTGTTGGGGTCTGCCAGGGAGTGATGAAAAGCATCATACCTGTGCCAGGTACAATTTTATGCTAATGTGATGAGTGGAAGTAAAGCAGCTTGCATATTTGTGATTTTATCTGAAGATTGAAGATCTTAATTGTGAGTGGCTGTTATATTAGTTGAGAAAAGATTTTTTTGTTTTCACTTTAACTGATATGAGTCATCATGAGCATAAAAAGCTTGGTTGAGTGAACATGCATCCTTCTAGAAAGCGTCTCGCAACTGCACCCTACTGATATTTTAGCTGAGATGATTCTGTGTTGTGAGGGGCAGTCCTGGGCACTGTAAGGTGTTTAGCAGCTTCCCTGAACTCTGTCCAGTAATTCTTGCAGCACTCCACCCTTTCCAGTTGCAACAACTAAAAAACATCTCCAGACATCTCCAAGTCTTCCCTAGGAGGCAAAACTGTCTGGCTAAGAAGCAGTATTCTAGAACATTTGTTGAAATGTATGGGGCTGGAAGTTAAGAATCTGTAGAATCTGGATGCAGGCCTTGTTCTAGCAGCCTTGAGATGCCCCAGTGCAGTTTCTATAAATACTGCTTGCCAGAGCGGGAGTGCCAGCCACTGGTCCAGGCCTCTGGGCACGCATCAATCAGAGCAACCTGGCCTGCTCCAGGGTTTAAAGGCCCAGTGGGATGACCTGGGTTGGAGTGATTAGTACATCAGGATAATTAACATGTGTACTTGTTATTTTAATAATCAAGCAGTTCAGAAAAAGTACAAAGAAAACTACAGATCACCCTACACCTCACTGTCTAGAGTTCATATTTGCTAGGTAGCATTCTGAATCTTTGCACATACATACAGACATACGTAAAAAGGATTTTGGGTGGGATAAACAAAGTTCCATGAAAATACTATCACATGATTTATGCTATTTTAAATTAAAAGTATTTCATTTTATGTGAATTTAATATCCAAGATAAGTAAAATGAAAGATTTGCTAAACTTCAGGTGAATGTCCCGTCGTAGTAGAATAAATTATTCCCTCAAAGATATCTCTAAGTATATGACAAAATGTTATAGAACATTAGGAGGTTGGAGTTTTGATGTTCTAAAACTTCATGTTTGAATCTTAGTTAATACTACTTGACTTCCTTAAATTTTTCTTCCATTCACCTTCCAATTTCTTTGTTTATATTACAATGGGTACTGATTTAATACAGCACATGTTATGTTCTATAACCCTAACTTTCCTGTGGCTTATTTGGGGTTCAGCATTTAAATGGATTAAGTGTTCATCCTCTTTCCTTTCCCTCGATTCTACAGTCTTGTTTTTAACATTTTAAATCATCTCATAGCTAGTTGAGTTTTATCATCAGCTTTTAAAGAAAGGTTGCACTTCTTTTTTTCTTTTAACCTTTGAAAATGTGGGTGTTGCCGTGTGTGTGTGTGTGTGTGTGTGTACATGGCATAAAATTAACCGTTTTAACCATTGTTGAGTGTACATTTTAGTGGCATAAAGCGCATCCCTTCTGTGGTGGTGCTATCACCACCATCCATCGCCAGAACTTTTTCTCATCTCGCAAAGCAGAAACCACTTCATGAGGCAATCACTCCCAGATCTCGCCTCCCCCAGCCCTGAGGAATTGTCACTGTACCTTCTATCCCTGTGAATTTGGCTGCTGTAGGTACTTCGCAAGTGGAATCGTACATACTTGTTCGTGTCTGGCTTATTTCACCTCACACCAAGCCTTTGAGGTTCATCTATGTGCCAGAATTTCATTCCTTCTGAAGTTCTTCTATCTGTACACTATATTTTGCTTAACTTTTCATTAACCGGTAGACATTGGGTCGCCTGCTCCCTTGGGCTGTTGTGAATAATGTGCTCTGAACATGGCTGTACCAATGCCTGGCCACCTGCTTTCGATTTTTGAAGATACAAGCCCAGAAGTGGAATTGCTGGGTCACATGGTGATGGTGTGTTTGATTTTGACGGGGAAACACCTCACTGTTTTCTGGAGTGGCTGCATCCTTTGACAGTCCCACCAGCATGAGCAAGGCTTCTCATCGCCCCACATCCTCACCAATGCTTGTGTTTTCTTGGCTGTTTTACAGTAGTCATCCTCATGGGCGTGAAGGGCATCGCACTGCACACAGGCGGGCACAGGCCCCATAAAAACTGGGTGTACGAACTTAGTTTTAATTATTGCCGTGTTGTGATATGAAGCCCTCTTTTGTTGCAGTACTGGAGACTGAACCTAGGGCCTTTGCACTGAGCTATATCCTCAGTCTTTTTTTTTAAATTTTAAGATGGGATCTTGTTACATTGCTAAGTTGCCCAGGCTTGGCCTGAACTTGTGATCCTTCTGCTTCAGCCTCCCAGAGTGCTGGGGTTACAGGCGTGTCCCTGGCTTAAAAATCCTGTTTTTGATATTTTCTTTTCTTTTCTTGAGAAATCGTAAATCTAGATTTTTATGTGAAATCATTGTTGAAATCCTAGCAAATAATTCTCCCTCCCTGTTGTTTTTTTATCCTGTGTATTGGCACAATACACAGTTACAGTTAACTAAATCAGACCTGAAGGCCAGATTCCTCCCAGCAACCACTGAGTTGCTCCTTTTATCTGAGGTCAGATAAAGGTGCTCCTCCTGAGGTCACTGAGCATTCTGTACCCAAGGGTGCCAGCGTCCGGCCCGGGGGTGGGGCAGGAAGGCTGTGAAATCTGGATGAGGTGGCTGTACCCAGTACCTCACCATGGAAGCCTGCGAGTCCGCCCAGCACCTCTGTCCCCAGTGTCTGGTCAGCCAATGGGTCCAGGGAGTCTGAAACCTGCAGCCTTGCCCCTGTGCCCCCTCTTCCACCTGTTGCCTGGGTAGTGAGTCTGGGCCCTGGGCTTTTTTTTTTTTTTTTTTTTGAGACAGGGTCTCCTTATGTAGTTCAGGCTGGCTTTGAACTCACTATGTAGCCTAGGCTGGCCTTGAACTCGGAGTGATCCTTCTGCCTCTGCCTCCTGAGTGCTGGGATTACAGGTGTGTGCCACACACCCGGGGGGGCCCTGAGCTCTTGCAGGGCCCTCCCAGCTGCCCTATCTTGAGTGGGGCTCTGCTCTCTCAGTCCTTCCCACACTCCTTCCTGCCAGAGTAAGTTTTCGAAAGTATAGTCTGCCCAAGTCACTCCTCTGCTTACAAAGATTCCAGTAAGCCAGTAGATAACTGGAAGCGTCCCTGAGCCACGCACATCCACAATCCCTGCTTTGCCACCAGCCTTGTGCTGTCTCCGCCGTCTGCTGTCCTCCGCGGGTCTGGCCAGGGTAAGCAGAGCAGAGCGCTGTGGGGTGTGTGTGGGGGGCGCCTCTTCCCAGTGCTCTCCGTAAGGATCCCTGGGGCCTGCAATTCCCTACCAGAGGCCCCAGTGCAGCCCAGCATGCAGGCCGAGGCAGGCCATGGGATTGCATGTCCCTCAGGTTCCCTGCGTCCTGCCACACCTGACACAATAGTGTGTTTAAAAACACACAAGGGCTGGGGTATAGCTCAGTGATAGGGTGATTGCCTAGCATGCTGAAGGCCCTGGGTTCAATCCCCAGCACCTCAAAAAGTAAATGAAATAATCCTACCCTGATCAGAGTAGCTTCCATTCATCAACAACATATGCACACATACACAAATGCTAGTGAGGTGTGTTGGGGGGTAAGAACACTTTTACACTGTTGGTGGGATAGTAAACTAGAACAACCACTACGGAAAGCAGTATGGAGGTTTCCTAAAAAACAAAAAATAGAAATCCCATTTGACTCAGCTATACCTCTTCTGAGTATCTGCCCCAAAAGGTTAAAGTCATCATACTTCAGTGATACACACATAACTATGTTTATAGCAGCACGATTCACAATAGCCAAGCTCTAGAAACAGCCTAGATGCCCATCAAGAAAAATGGATGAAGAAAATGTGATATATATGTGTGTGTGTGTGTGTGTGTGTATGATGGAATATTATGCAGCTGTAAAGAATGAAATCATGTCATTTGCAGGAAAATGGAATTTGAGACTATAATATCAAGTGAAATAAGTCAGACCCAGAAAGTTAATATCACATGGTTTCTCTTATATGAGAAACCTAACATATAAATAAATTAAAGAGTAAAATAAAAGAGACAAAAAGGCAGACTTTTTGGATATGGGGTAGGGAATTTAGGGGGAGGGGAAAGGAAGGGGGTGATATGTTCAAAAATGATCAAGATATGATATATACATGTACTAACATCCCCAAAGAACTGTAACTATTATGTATTGCAAACATATGTGAATAAAAGACATGAAGGAAATTCTCCTCATGCAGGGCTTGGCAAACATGCAAGCCTTGAAGAATAATGAGGAAAATGGGGTGCCTGGAGAGTTGGGTACACTGTGAGCGGGGAGTGGGGTTCATGGTGAGCCAGGGTGGCCCATGTGCCAGGAGGTAAAGGGCTTGTGGCTGTGAGATAGTGGGGAACCACTGGCTAGGGACAGGTAGGCCTCATCCTAGTGGGCGCCCTCTCACAGGGAGGGAGCTGGGGGGAGTATTTCACGGCTGCATTGGTGCACTGCTTTAGCTATGTCAGTGCTGAACAGATCCTGTTGAACTGAACTGCTGAGTCTGTGTGACAGTTTGAGGGACATTTTTATGTCACTTACCCAATTCATAATTTTGAATGTTTTTGTTGTTCATGACCTAAAGGTAGTAAGAACCTGAAAGAATGCATTTACTGTTAACAAAAACCAAGTCGTTTGTGATCTCCTCACATAACCTGTGTGAGAGCACTGGAATGAACCTTTATTTGATGTCTGGGAAGTAATATCCTGGTGGAACCCATTTTATTTGGGGTTTGTTTTAATATGGAGCTGTTAATATAGCATTTCCAATAAGTGGCCTTACATGTGAAATCTGCATTTAATTACTAATGTTTTAGCAAGACTAGTAGAACTGTACTGTTCATTATAAGTCATAGATTTAGGAACTTGTCAGGAAAATTCTTTATGATTTGATTTATGCCTGGGGATCTAAGAGGGGCAGGTAGGACTGGCGTCTTTATGAGGTTGTGAACACACCCCTACAATATCCTTGGCTTTTGGCAAATCCTATTATATAATGAGTAAACAATATCTTTTTTTGAATTTTTCATCCAAAACATTCCCTAACTAGACCATAGGAAAATATGAGATCTTTAAACCTGGTAGTTTTAACCAGACAACACCAAGTGCATATTATTTCTTTGGATATGTTTTCATAGGTTTCCTGTTAGTGTTTTTCTTTTTCCTTTATTTATTTATTTATTTTTTAATTTTTAAAAATTTTTTCTGGGTACCGGGGGTTGACCTCAGGACCTCGCGCGCCAGCAGGTGCCCGTGCCGCTGAGCGATATCACCAGTCCTTTTTTCGTATGTGGGTTCCGGGAGTCGAACTTGGGCCCTCGCGCTTGCCAGGCAGGCACTTACGCCGCTGAGCCATCTCACCAGCCCTCTTTTTCCTTTAAAACAGAAAAACTCATATTGAGCATTCATTGCACACAGTTATTGCATAACATTAGAAAATAGAGACAAGCAAAAACACAAGTGCTGGCATGTAAGCCTTCTTGGGTACTGGGATTGAACCCAGGGCCTTCACACTGAGCTACATCCTCCACCCCACTGCACCTTTTAATTTTTAATTTTGAGACAGAGTCTCAGTAAGTCACTGAGTTTTCCAGGCTGGACTCAAATGTGCGATCCTCCTGCCTCAGCCTCCCAGAGTTCTGGGAATATGGCTATGTACCACTACACCTGAATGACTCCTCCTTACCCCCCTCCTTTCACCTCACTCACCTGCTGCTCTCTGACCCGAGAGCCCTTGAGGCCATTCCCTGCTTGTCCTTGGCCTCAGCAAATGTTTGCATAAGGAAATGAGCACATGCATTCTTTTTTTTTTTTTTTTTTTTTTTTTTTTTTTTTTTTAAAGAGAAGAAAAAACAAAACAAATCAAAAGAAGAACAAATTTTCAAACAAACATAATAGGAGGGTAACAATGGTTAATACATTACGTATTACTATCTTTAAGTTAGTTATTCAGGACACCAGACATTAGCATTCAATTGTCCAAACATTATTGGCACAAACCTTACTCTTCAATGAACTAAGTAAAAATGGTAGTGTATCTATCTTAACCATCTTATATATATATATATATACAATTTTTTTCCCTTTCCCTTCCTTCTTTTCCCTATTCCAGTCTCTCTTTCCTTTTGACCAGTTTCTTTTTGATTCACCATATCTATTGTACATTTTGGATCTTATTTACTCTTTCAGTTTCTCATACTAGAGAGATAATACGATGCTTAAACATGTGCTTCTGGTTTATTTCACTTATGAGTATTTTCTCGAGTTGCATCCATTTACCTATAAAAGTCTCCAGTTTATCCTTCTTTATGGCTGAATAGTACTCCATTGTATAAAAATACCACATCTTTCTTATCCATTCCTCAGTTGATGGGCATTTGGGTTGTTTCCAAGATCTGGCTATTACAAATTGTGCTGCTATAAACATGGGTGCACATATATCGCTGTGGTACGATGTTTTTAATTCTTCTGGGAAGATGCCCAGAAGGGGAATAGCTGGGTCAAATGGGACCTCCAACCCTAGTTTTCTGAGGAATCTCCACACTGACTTCCACAGTGGCTGTACCAGTCGACACTCCCACCAACAGTGAAGAAGGGTTCCTTTTTCCCCACAGCCCCTCCAGCATTTGTTATTAGTTGATTTCTTAATAGTAGCCATTCTTTCTGGGGTGAGATGGTATCTCAGTGTTGTTTTAATTTGCATCTCTCGAATGACTAGTGATGTTGCACATTTTTTTGTATATTTATTTGCCATTAGTATTTCTTCATCTGAGAAATGTGTATTCATCTCAGATGCCCATTTTTGGAGTGGGTCTTTAAATTTGGGAGGTCTGATTTTTTTGAGTTCTTTATATGTTCTCGATAGTAATCCTTTGTCTGAGGAACAGCTGGCAAACATTTTTTCCCACATTGTGGGTTGTCTCTTCACTCTGTTGGTGGTTTCTCTTGCTGGAGCACACGCATTCTTTAGGCACCACTCATGAGCGTGTATTCCTTGTGAAAGAACCCAGATAAAACAGAAGACTATGGAATAGCAGAAGTGTGGCTCTGTTTGCAAGGTAGAGGGGGAAAGAGCAAAAGACCTCACTGAAATACAGAAAGAGCGCTGCGGCCAGGTGGGCACAGGGGAGGTGTGTTTGATCCCGTATACGAAACGCTGCCCTGAGTGATGACAGCTCAGCTGCTGTATTTGCCTGGATCCTGGGTCATGAAGGGAAGTGGGTAAAACACAGATGTCCATGTGGACGCAAGACTTGTCTGGGGTGAGGCCAAAAGGGGTTCTGTGTAGACTTCACCAGGCACAGTCCTTAAGGCTGGTGCTGCTCCCTGTGAGCTGGGGACGGCAGTGTCCCCTGAGGGTGTGGAGAGAACACAGGTCAGTGCTGACACACAGGGCTCCCCGTACATGCCACTGGCTGCCTTCTGTGGGACCCAGGCCTTCAGGTCTCTTGCAGTGGGACCCAGGCAGGCGCACAGAATGACCCAATATCTGTTCTTTCAGACTCCGATGGAGTTCAGAAAACGGCTGACCTCAGAAGGTGAGGTTAACATGGAATTTAAATCATTACTTAAGACAGCTCAAAGAGAGGATTGAAAAGGGGGAATTGGAAACCATGGTACCCAACTGGTAAACACAGAAGTTGTCTCTTCTGGGTTACCGCGAGGCCAAAGATGGAGCCAGTATCAGTAAATTTTATGTCACTGTCACTAGATCTCAGGGCTGGGCCGGCCATAGTGGGACTGTTGCATTCCTCTTCTCCCGGGAGGCTCACTACCACCACTGCACGCCTCACAACACAAATTCCACCCCGCCCAGTCCCCTCCCTCCTGGTGGCTGATTTCTTCCCTCCCCAAACCCTGACGTTTGATGATGTGGTTAGTATTGTTTCATATTTTTATTGTAACATTAAACTGTGTTCACAGATTCCAAGTCTGATTAGTTGGCTGCTTACTTGGCATTATGGTCTGCTTACTATTTTACAAAAGCAGAAATATGCATTCATGGTATTCTAGAGATTAGGCAGCAACATCCAGCAGGTTTATCAGTGACTTGGGCGGACACATGAGAGCTGTGGGGCAGCACAGAGTCAGGGCTCAGCCGAGCTCGACAGGCTGGGCCAAAACCAACAAGAGGGAGGGAGTTCGGCGGTGATTGATGTTAAGTCTTGTGTAAGTACATGTGGAAGCGAGCTGGCTCCAAGTCGTGGTTTGGAAAAGGACATTATCTTGAAGAACAACACTTGATGACATTTGTTGAGACACTCACCAACTACATTTACGGAGGTGCTGTACGATTTTTATGTGTTTTATTTAAATCCTGTTTGGGTAATGATCAGCTTTAGGTAGATGGATTTTAGAAAGGTTAAGAAACTTACCCAGATTCAAACTGTTTTTAACCATTAAGCAAAATTGCCTCCACGGTGAGTGCCAGTCCATGATGTGGCTGAAAATGGAGGGAGAAAGAAGGGAGGGTGGGCAGAGGGAGGAGGGGAGGGAGGAAATTTAGGTGTCACCAGAAGAAGCATGGCCACAGGGACAGTGTGTGGTCTGTGGTCTTCTGAGAGACAGGTTGTATTCTGGACACTATTTATGAAGATTAAAAAGTTTCAGACTCAGCTGTGTGTAGAGACTGAACACAGTCATAGAGGAGCAGGCGCTAGGGAGTAAAAGGCACCCTGGAGATACAGCCCAATCTTGCAGGCCTTGGGGAAGCTTGAAGGGAGCTCTTCTAGGGGTGCAGTCCATGACTGGAGGGCTGGAACGGCTCCTACCTCATTCTAAGCAAAGGCACAAATGTGCCTGTTCAGAACTAGCCCTGGGGCACTGCTTTCTCCTCAGTGGAGTCGTTTTGGAATGTGTGTGCTATCATCATGCTGCTAGTATCACAGGGAAGACAGGAGACCTGGGTGGAAACCAGGGATAGTGTTGCTACTCGGTGGATAAAGAATGTGGATGAAGGGCAGGAGGACCGGCTGGTAGGAAATAGCATTGGATTTTCCAATTAAAATCCAAACATTTGAATGGCCAGGGAGAGGAGAAAACCTTGAGGACTCCTCTTGAGATTCCATTTTCTCTCTCTTTTCTTAGAGGGAAAATATTTTACTGGTCCAATTAGAGAAACCAAATGCTTGCATTTTATAACATGCTGATTTTAATTATTTTAGAATCAAGTTTTTTTGTAAGTAAAGGTGGAGAAGTTATGGAAAGAAACCTGATTCTAACTATACATGAACACTTGGGATAGTGGGAATAAAAACAAATTAAAACAATATTGCAAAGAACTCTCAACTTCCACTTAAAAATATATATGATGATGTTTTTTACCTTTTCACATTCAACCTATTGGTTTATCAAGTGACAAAATGAAAAATCAATTTCAGCTGTGTGTATTTTAAACATTTACCTAATGATTTGGACTTAAACATCCAGATGAACATATTAAACTGCTTATTGTATTTTTTATGAATTAAAACTTTATGGTTTATATTATGTTAGGGTAGAACACAGTTATATTTGGTGACATTTAAGGGCAGAAAATTGAACTGAACAGTGGTCTAATTAGAACAGTAAATAGTATGGGTTTAATTAGCCCCTGTTTCTGATGACAGATTTGACCAGTCACCAGATATTTGCCCTTTCCTTTCACTTGGCCATTACTGAAATATTGCCTCTACCAGGGCTTCATACTGTGCTATAAATAGGTAGCTTGGCGAGAAGCCATCAGACCTGCTGACCATAGAGATTTGAGTGAAAATGATTGGAAAACCACCTCTTTGCTTCCAGTCATTATTTCTTCATTTCGGCTTTGAAGGTCCTTTCTACAGATCCCTCTAATTTAATTTTTTCTTTCTTGGATGGATGAGGTAATTTGTCTACAGGCTTAAAGAAACCTGTCTGGTTCCATCTCAGGCTGCAGCTTATTACACGTCACGGCTTCCTTCATAAACTTTTCCATTCTCCAACCAAGAACTTAGTGATTGGAACTTTCCTGTATGCCAGTAGAATGTGGTATTTGTTTATTTGCTGGCTTATTTTAGTGAAGGTATTGTGTATTTAATTTTTTTAAAGATTCTACAAAATACAGAGAAACAAAACCAAAATGAAATATTAAAATCACTCCAAGCTCTTTCACCTGGAGGTAATCACTGTAAGACTTTAATTCTCCTTTCTTTCTGCATATACACATTTACCTGACCTTTATTAAAAATTATATAGGCTTGTGTGTGTTGTTGCTTAATGGTTGCATTTTACCATAAAAATATTTTTATAAAGAAATTCCAAGACCCATGGAAGTTCAGAGGGTAACAAGACTGGAATTCGTGATCGCATCACCTGGCTTCATGGTATTTACTATGAGGTCGTATTTGCTTCTAACCTTTTTCTTAGGGTTGGGGGAGACACAACACTTGAGGTTCTTTTCACGTCTCTCCCCAGCAGCATTTGCCGTAGTCCCGCCTCTTCTGTTCTTAGAGGCGATTGGATTGTGTCCTTTTAGCCCATACAAATGTCCTTTTACTGCTATATTTTTATATTCATGTTTGTAGATTTCTATCTTTATCTGTAAATGAAAAGACAGAAAAAGCTTTTTGTGTATTTGTGTATCAAACCTTTCAGTTGTTTCCTTCATAGTTTCTACCCTCGTTGACATATCTAGGGCAGTCTTTCCTGTACTAACTCTATATGACTGATAATCTATAATTTTCTAGTATTTTATGGCTCCAGTATTTTAATATAAATTTCTAATAAATCTGGAATTACTTTTGATATGTTTTGTGAAGTTATCAGTAATTTTGGGGGGCCTATTTCTGGATTCTTATTAAAATGCAATAAATCTGATTACTTATTGCTATTCTATACTGTTTTAATTGACAAAAGTGCCCTCTCATTTCCCTTCCCTTACTTTCTTTCTAAATTGAGTTTTAAAAAAGCACATGATATGAGTTCTAACTTAACAAATTTTGAAGTTCGTAGCACAGTATTATTAACTCTAAGAACAATGTATTACATCAGATCTCTACAACTTTTTCACTTTGTATGGCTGAATCTCTATACCCATTTAACAATTCCTGCTGCAGGCCCTGGCGATCACCATTCTACTTTCTGCGCCAATGAGTTGGATGACTTTAGACATCTCCTATAAGTGGAATTATGCAATATTTGTCCTATGACTTGCTGTGTTTTGGTGATTTTTTCTTTCCCTTCACATCTAGACCTCAAGAAATGCTCGCTCAGAGGAAGACAGAGATGGTAACTGGGACGCGTGGGGTGACTGGAGTGACTGCTCCCGGACCTGCGGGGGAGGCGCCTCCTACTCTCTGCGGAGATGCCTGACTGGAAGGTCAGTGGTGGCCGGGCCAGCTGCTGTAGGGGGTCAGCACCTCTGGATGGGGAAGAGGGGATACCACTTGACTTTGCCTTGGGATGTATTCTTATGGCACCTCTTATGTCTAAATATTTGCCTTAAGTTACCATATTTAGATGATAATGGTCTTGTTTTCAAGGGTAGGGCCATACCTCACTACCTGGCCTTCACAGGACTCACGGCACCAAACACTGGCTTTGAGGGAGGGAGCCTGGCGTGTTTAGTCACTGGCTCAGTGTTGTCAGGATTTGGGGGCAAGATGGCCCCTCTTCTGAGTGCTGCCTTTGAGTGGCTGCTATTTTAATTCATTTCTTATTCACTTAGTCTGAGCGACGCATTGAATAAAAAGGTAATGTACATTCTGTTTTCACATCTTAAATAAGTTTATGTTAAATGATGTTTGCTAAAATGAATCTTGTAAATATAAACTTATTTTAAAAGGTCCATAAGTTTGTAAGAAGCGTACACTTGCTGTTTTTTTATTCATGGGACAATTTAAATCTGAGCCAAGGATTTTACCTCAATTCATGGGTAAGGCAGAGCCCCAGGTTAATGAGACCTGACATCCTGGTCCCAGGCAACAGACCCTGGTAGCCATCTTCAGATGTGGGATATTGTCAGGTAAAAGAGCAAATTATCACTGCTACTGCTCCAGTTATAGAGGAGAAATGCATGGAGAGCACATTTCTCCTCTATAACTAGCTCATATTCCATCAAGGTTGCTGTTTATGGTGCATTAACAGTGACCAAGTATGTCCCACAGTTTCCTTGAGGCAGTGCAGAGCAGGGCAGTTGAACAACTCTCCAGGGGAATTTTGAGAGGAGGTCTTGTTTGTCTTCTGAGAAAGGCACAGTAGGAGCCTCATCCCAGGGCAAGCTTCAGGAAATGGCTACAGCAGTGAATATAGGGTTAGTCTCAGCAAGACAGGAGGTGGGGAGATGGAAACCCTTGTCCCTTCTCCTCCCTGGTGAGGCAGTGACAGGTGGGATGCCAGGGCAGCTTTACCAATGGACATTCACAAGCCTCCAGCCCCAAACCCTCTTTATACCCTTGGTATGGGTGAGGAGTTAACACTCTCAAATTCAACTAATGCATGTCTTAGCCACATGCTTGTATTAGTCATCTTTCCCATTGCTAAGACACGAGGACTCGACACAACTTAAAGGAAGAGAGGTTTAATATGACTCACAGTTTCAGGGTATTCAGTCCATGGTTATCTGGCTCCAAGGCAGACACATCAGGGCAGAAAGGTGTGGTGGAGCAAAGTTGCTTAGTTCACAGTGGCCAGGAACTAGAGCAAAGGAACAGTGCCAGAAAAGAAGGGATGAGGGACCAGACATAGACCCCAAGGCCATACCTCCATGACCACCCAGACACATGCAGCAGTGTGCTCTGTTAGTCCCCCCTCCCCCAAACTCATAGTCAATGAAGTTTCTGCTCTAGTGCTTCTCACAGTCTAAAGAGACAAACAACAAACAAGGAAGCATCAGGTTACATATAACCAAAAATTGTCAAGAGGATGGATAAAGTGGTCATGTTAGTCCTCTCTGCTGGGGCATATTTACACTGAGAATTTATTTACTACTGGGAGGAAGTCAGTCATGTGAAAGGAAGGGCTATGAGAAAAAAATATACAGACAGTGGGAAGAACAGATGCTACATTCCTGGGAAAGGGCATGGAAGAGAGAAAGCAAAACAGGTCAATGTCGAAGAAGGCAGATTTGTAGGCAAGGGTAACAAGTCTAATTCAGAAAAAAAAATCATCATTTTAATTTTTACATCAATAATTCCTTTCATACTTTAATCTTTTCCCTTTTTCTTTTCTTTTTTTTTTTTTTTTTTTTTTTGGATTCCCTCTCCTGAAGAGTTCTAAAAAGTCTTGAGCTGGACTAGGTGCCCTCCAATAATGAGCTCAGAAAGCATGCTGGATTCTCACTTCCTGTCCTCCTGGAGGGTCATTTGCCTCCTTCCTGTGCCCCATCTCCCCTTTCCTGATCACCTCTTGTCTTTTCCGTGGTTACCTTCTGACTTTTATGGAATACATTCTCCAAGAGCTTCCCAGGTATTTGAAAATGTCTTTATTTTCTCCTTAAACTTGAATGATGATTTTTCCAAGTGTACGATTACATAGAAATAATTGTCCCTGAGAGTTATGGAGACATCAGTGCATAACCATCTAATATCAAGTAGTATTTATGAAGAAATCAAAACCATTCTGAGTATTTTTCCTTTTTCCTCCTCTCTATAAGGGCATTCATTTGTATTTTGATCAGAATTGTACTAAATCTGTATAACAATTTTGGAAGTATGGCCATTTTCATTATATTGGTTCTTCCTACCCAAGAGCAAGGGATATCTTCCTATTTTCTGATATCATCTTCAATCTCCTTTTTCAGAGTACTGTAGTTTTCAATGTAGAGGTCTTTTACATCCTTCGTTAGATTGATTCCTAGGTATTTCTTTTTTTTTTGGACTCCATTGTGAAAGGTGTTGTTTTCCTAATTTCTCTCTCAGTGAGTTTGTTATTTGTGTACCTGAAGGCTATTGATTTTTGAGTGTTGACTTTGTATCCAGCTACAGAGAAAACAATCCTAAAATTCATCTGGAGCCACAAGAGACCTAGAATAGCAAAAGCAATTATGGGCAACAAAAGCAAGGCAGGGGGCATTATAATCCCTGACTTGAAATTATACTATAAAGCTACCGTGATAAAAAAAAAACAAAAAACAAAAAACAAAAAACAAAACCTGCATGGTACTGGCAAAAAAACAGATCCAAGGATCAATGGAACAGATTGGAAGATGCAAAAACAACTCCAAACACAGTCAGCTACCTTATCTTTGACAAAGGGGCCAAATACCTTCACTGGAAGAAAGATAGCTCTTTAATAAAAAGTGCTGGGAAAACTGGCTTTCTACCTGCCAAAGATTAAACCTAGACCCATATCTCTCACCATGTACTAAAACTAAAATTGAAATGGATCAAAGATCTAAGTATTAAAATACAAACACTAAATCTGCTGGAAGATAGAATAGGGAGAACTCTTGAAGACACTGGTGTAGACAAAGACTTTATGAACAAAACCCAGACCACAAGGGAAATATCACAAAGAATCAACAACTGGGATCTCATCTTATTAAAAAGCTTTGGCACAGCAAAACAAAACAAAACAAAACACAACACCATTAACAGAGTGAAGAGACAATCCACAGTGTAGGAAAAAAATTTTCCAGTTGTTCCTCAGACAAGGGACTAATATCTAGAATACATAAAGAACTAAAAAAAAATCAGACGCCCACCAATTTAAAGACCCAGTCCAAAAATGGTCATCTGAAATGAATAGACATATCTCAGATGAAGAAGAAAAAACAACAAATAAATATATGAAAAAATGTTCAGCATCACTGGTCATTTGAGAGATGTATATTAAAACAATGCTTACATTCCATCTCACTCCAAAAAGAATGGTTAATATCAAGAAATCAACCAATAAAAAATGTGAGACTATGGGAAAAAAGGAACTCTTCTCCACTATTGGTGAGAGTGTAGACTCATGCAACCACTGTGGAAATCAGTGTGGAGATTCCTCAGAAAATTAAAACTAGAGGTTCCATTTGACCCAGCTTTTCCCCTTCTTGGTATCTCCTGGAAAGAATTAAAAGCATCATACCACAATGATGTATGTACATCCATGTTTATAGCAGCACAGTTTGTAATACCCAGATCTTGGAAACAGCCGAAATGTCCATCAACCATTGAATGGATAAAGAAAATGTAGGGTTTTTTTTTTATACAGTGGAGTACTACTCTGCCACAAACAAGGATGAACTTGAGACATTTCTAGGTAAGTGGATACACCTTGTGACCATAATCTTAGTGAAATAAGTGGGACATACATCTTTAAATATGGCATTATGAGAAACCAAAAGGCTAAATAAGGATCAAAATGTATAATAGATATTGGGAAATGAGAAGTAAATGTTCAAATGGGAAGGGGAACAAGGGAGGGGTAAGGGGAAAAAGAAGAAAGGGAAAAGGAAAAAAAGAGAATAGGAAAAATGGAAACAAAGCTTTTGTAAATAAGGAGGAGAAGGGGAGTTGAAGGGAGGTGGGGAATGGGAAAAAGGAAGAAGCAAGATATGTTATTTACAGGTACAAATTCCATATGACAAATGTTACCATTATGTATATCTAAAATGTACCAATAAAATTAATTTTAAAAAAGAGCATTCATCTGGCTTGAGTTCTGAAATTTCACGCTACCCTGTATTGGTGTGGGTCTATATTCATCCACTTTATTGGACACCTGATGGACTCGTCCACTGTGAAGATTTATTGCCTTCAGTCTTGAATTATTTATTGCATGATTTATTCTTTGTTTTCCTCTTTTGTTGTTGTCAAAACTCCTACCATTCAGATATTAGATCTAGTTTTCTCTTTGTTCATTTATCCTGCTTTATGGGAGATTTACCTAAACTTATTTTCCAAGTATATTACTAAGTATTTTCTACATAGAATTTCCTACTCTTTTTATATATGTTTTTCTGAATTTTTTTCATGAATTTTTAAAAACAGCATTCATTCCCTGATTCTGTGTTTTTTTTTTTTTTTTTTTTTTTTTTTTATGTGTGTACCGGGAGTCGACTTCAGGACCTTGCGCTTGCCAGCAGGTGCTTGTGCTGCTGAGCGATATCACTGGCCCCTTTTTTCCTTTATGTGGGTACCAGGAGTCGAACTCAGGACCTCGCGCTTGCCAGGCAGGCGTTTATGCAGCTGAGCTATCTCACCGGCCCTCCCTGATTCTCTTTTATCTCTGAGGGTATGAATAGATTTCTGGGAGGAAGTTTTCTTTTTGTTTTTCTTGGTTCTGTCCAAATTGTTTTTTGTTTAGTCATTGGTCACTGTGTTTTGTCTTAGAACCTTCTCTAAGGTTTCTGGTGACCTTAGTTTGTATTTAAGGAAAGGAGCTTTGAGCTTAACTGGGGAGGCGTGTGCTAGTCCATCTCTTTTTTTTTTTTTTTTTTTTGTGGGTACCGGGGGGTCAACCTCAGGACCTCGCGCGCCAGCAGGCGCCCTTGCCGCTGAGCGATATCACCGGCCCCTTTTTCGTATGTGGGTTCCGGGAGTCGAACTCGGGCCCTCGCGCTTGCCGGGCAGGCGCTTATGCCGCTGAGCCATCTCACCGGCCCTATCTCTTTGTTTGATGTTGCCTCTGGGTATTCTAGTTCTGACTACCCTGGTTTCTCAGAAAAGGTTCTTCTGGTTCCAACACACAAGAACCAAGTGGGGCAGAAAGCTGGGGTCTCAGGATACATCAATTTGGATTTAATCCCCGCTTTCAGCATAGTACTCTTGCCCTTCATTGTACCCAGTTATCTCTCAGTCCACAGAGATAACAACACACAGTCTTCTGTTGAAGTAAAGGAGAGGAGCCAGTTTTGCTGTTTTTGATCCCAGCTTTATCCCACTTTCAGAAGGGTCTGATGTGCCATTTCTGGAGCTTTCTGTGAGTTCTGAAGAGCAAACTGCGTTGCTACTCTTAATCCCCCACTGCCATCTTAGGGCTTACTTTTTTTAGTCTGTGAAGTCCAAAAATACACTTAATATGAAATATATAATTCAAATAACTCCATAACTATTTCAGAAGTTGAATTTGTAACTAAAATTTCTGTCTTCCTAAATGGTGTCCAGGCCCAGATGGTTTCACTGGCAAATTCCATCAAGCATTTATAGAAGAATTTACAAAAATTCCATATAATTTCTTCCAGAAAATAGAACAAGAGGGGAAAATTTCCAATTCATTTTATGAATCTAGTATGACTCTAATTCCAAAGCCAGAGAAAGACTAAACAAAAAACAAAACTCCAGACCTAAGTATCTTGTGACTATAGAAATAAATATTAAGAAAATAGTATCAACTACTATCCAGATACATATAAAAAGATTTGTACATCAGGACCAAGAGGGATTTATTCCAGGGATGTAAGGCTGGTTCGGTATGTGAAAGTCAGTCACTGTAATCCAGCCAGTTAACAGGCCAAAGAAGAAAATATTCATAAGGATTGTATCAATTTATTCAGAAAAAGCACTTCACAAATGTCAACATAAATTCATGATAAAGAACTATGAGAGAAATAGGAATTGAGGGGAACGTCCTCAACTTGATAAGAACATCTAACTACTTGGCATGATAGTTAGACGTACCGTGAAATACTGAACGCTTTCTCCCTCAGATCTGTTTGCCCCACTCTTGTTCAACAGGATGCTGACAGTTACACCCAGTGTAATTAGGTAAGAACAGAAAATAAGGAAACTTGGTGGATAGCATTTGTGCCTGTATAGAAAATCCCAAGGTCTACAAAATACCTTCTACAACTAAAAAGTTAGTTCAGCAAGGTCCAGAAGACAGATAAACATACAAAAACCTATTATATTTCTCTTACTAGTGGTAAACACATAGACACCAAAATTTACAATACAATAAACACCATTTACAGCCACTCAAAAATGGCTAATACCATATCTATCTGAATATGTACAGAACTGCAAAGTGCTAGTGAAAGAAATTAAAATCCAAATAAACAAGAGACATACTTTGTTCACTGGTTTTGTGACAACCGAGTAGAGATATTATTTCTTCCCAAAGTGACTTAATAGCTTAACCCAATTCCTCTTAAAATCCCAGCAAAATGTTTTTATCAAGAAGATTTTTCTTAAAAAAGGGATAGGCCTTATAATAACTAAGATAATTTTGAAAATATTGCAAAGCAGAAGAATCAGTTTGCCTAGGATGAAGGCCCGTTACTGTATACAGATAGCTACAGTAATCAAAGGACTGATGTTAGCAGAGGGATAAATGCAGAGATCAATGGGAGAAAATATTTGCAAGCCACATATCTGATGACAGACTAGTATGTATAACAAGAACTCTTTAAAGTAAACAATTAAAAAACAAACTAGTAGAAGATGAACAAAAGGCATGAACAGACATTTTACCAAAGAGGTCAAATAAGCACATGAAGAGTTGTTCAACAGTGCTATGTATTAAGGAAATGCAAACTAAAGCCATGAGTTATCATTACATAACTATTCTGATATCTAAAAAAAGAACAAAAGTTGACAATGTGAAATGCTGGGAAAAATGCAGAAAAACCAGATTACTCATATCTTAGTAGTGGGAACATAAGTTGGCATCACCACTCTGAAAAACAGGCAGTTTCTTTAAAACAAAAATTTTTAAATATACAACTACTATACAACTCAGTCCTTGCATTTCTGGGCATTTACCGCAGAGAAATGATGTTTATCACAAAATAAATGGACCTGAATGTTTATAGATGCTTTCTTTAGAGCATCTACAAAGTGGAAGCAACCCAGATACCCTTCCTTGGGTGAACAGTTAACTCCACAGCATTAAAAAGAAACTGTCAGTGCGTACAACAGCCTGTGTGAATCTCCAGAGAATTGTGATGAGATTTTTAAAAAGCCAGTCTCCAGGTGTCACATACTACATGGTTCTGCTTCTATACATTACTGAAGTGACAAACATGATAGAAATGGAGAACACATTAGTAGCTGACCAGTGGAAAGGAAGAGGTGGGGAAGCTTAGAGGGGCCTGATGATAAAAGAAGAGTTCTATACCTAAACTGTATTAATTCCCCCACCCTCACTATGACAGTCTTGCAAGATATTATTATTGTAGCAAACTTGGTAGAGTACGTGATATTCCCTTCTCTCCCCTTCTCTCTCCTTCCCTCCCCTTCCCTTCCTTCCTCTTCTCCTTCCTTCCTTTCTTCCTTTCTTTCTTCCTTCCTTCCCTCTCTCCCTCCTTTATTCCTACCTTCCTTATTTTTTTGGTACTGGAGACTGAACCTAAGGCCTCAACACTGCGATATCCCCAGCACACTGCCCCCCCCCGCCCTGTTTTAAGAAAATTTGAGACAGGATTTTGCTAAGTCACTAAGTTGCCCAGCCTGAGCTAGAATTTGGGATGCTCTTGCATCAGCCTCCCAGGCTACTGGGATTATAGGCATATGCCACCACACTGGCAACATTGTTTCTTACAAAAGCATGTGGTTTGCAGTTATTTTCAGATGAAAGATTTTACTTCATAAAAAGATATCCAGAAATTCAAGTTAGACAGGATCTGAATCCTTTTAAAAGTAAACCTACAAGAAATTGAGGGAAATCCACACAGCCAAAATCAGAGGAAACCGAAGGCCACTACTGTAAGTGCATATTTGATTCTGTCCTTTCCCTAGTGATGGAGAAAGGATTTGCTGGTCTCTAGAACTCAGGCTGCTGAATTTTTGTTCCTTCATAATCATAGGAGAGCAAGTCTTGAGTGTATGTGAGGCACAGCCTTGGAGCTGTGGCCCCTAAATAAAGGAAGGACCCTTGAAGGTCAGACACTAATTAAACAGTTGGATTAGGGAAGAATATTATACACCAGCATAAGGAGGTTAAATATCTTAATTCTGAACAGAAGAAAGTTTTGCACTTTGGAACAATGGACCTGTTCTTCCAAGAGTTTGAAGTGTATTGATCTATCTATATTGTATATATTAAATACGTTGAATGTGTATATCGCACATAATTGTGGAAGATTTGAGATGAAAATATTAACATGAAAAGTGGCCTTGTGACCTGTGATAACCCTGAGATGACAGGCTGTAGTGACAGATCAAGCCAGGCTGAGCAGGATTCCCTCAATAGAGCCCTGGCTATTCGAAGTTCGCAATCCTCAAATATATAACACATGAGGCAATTTTCTATTAGTGTCAGCAGGCCCAGCAGTGATGATTTAAGGGAGAAAAGTCACCTATATTGATGCAAAATAGCATTTGATAAAAGTAATACTTATTCACAATTGAAAAGAAAAATCTTAGCAAACTAGGAATAGAGGCGTACAGTAGATATCGTCCTTCATAGAAAAATGTGACTTGCAGGCTTTTAAACATTTGGCATGAGATAAGAGGGCCTGCTGTCATCAAATATTCATTACTGTACTTGAGGTCCTAGTCAGTATAGTAAGGCAAGAAAAAAAAAAAAGAATAAAACAAGGTATAAGGATTAGGAAAGAAATAACTCATTATCCAAAGACTACATAATTGTGTAGGTAGAAAACCCAAGAGTACCTATACATAAAGTAATAGGACTAATAAAAGTTCATTGAAAATTGGCAGAAACAAAATTAAGGCACAAATAAATGTGCTCTTACACAAACAGTAGTGAAAACTAATTAGAAAGCAAAATTTCAAAAAGGTGAAACTTATACTGCTAACAAAATATAGAGGACCTTGTCATAAAGTCAACAAAAGTTGTACAGACCTACATGAAAGATTTTAAGAGCACACCTAAATAAACGGAGCGATATAATATGATCATAAATAGGAGGTCTCAACATCATAAAATGCCAGTTCCTCCAAAATTAATCTTTAAATGAAGTGTAATTCCAGTTCTCACAACCATATGGAAATATGGAGGTAATGAAAACAATTTTTAAAAAGAGCCAAGTAGGAAACATGAATAGACACTAAAATTTTAAAATTTAAGTACAGTAGTGGCATGGGTGGAAATAGATCAGTGTAGCAAAACTGAGAGCCCAGAAATAGTTGAGCTGAAAAATCAAGCTGTAAGTTATATATGATATAACACTTCTTAGTTACCTCTTTCATTTCTGAAGTAGTATTTGCTTAACTTTTTCATTTTTTAGGACTTATGTAGTGTTCTTCGGTCTATTTATATACCAATCTTAGCCTAGATTCTGAAATTTGCTTTCAGGCCTGAGACACTCCAAATTTCTCTCTCCCTGAGCTCATCTAATTTGAACATATATGCAAAGCTGGAAAGCATCCTACACCAAATATACATTTAATTAATAAGTGAAAGGTGAGTGGATGACAGTGTGTATCCCCTTTCCAGCCTGGTTCCTGGTGCGAGGCAAGACATGGGTTCGTCCACTTGTCCAGTGTCTAAGAAACAGGAGCAGTGACATCATTCTCCTGCATAAAAAGGAAATTAACTTAACTTGAGAGAAGAGAAGCAGATTTTTTAATAATGCAAACATTCCTGCTTCCTGCCTTTTAGGCATCCACAACCCTAATTGTTCCTGACCCATGCCCACATTCAAAACTCTCACTGTCATTTTGGAAGTGCTCTGAGATCTTTAAAAAGGAAACCTCCTTCCCTTGGAAGGCTTATTGGATCTCTTTATCCTTGAGCAGCCCTAGAGGCTTAGTAAGTCTTCATAAATATTGGGCACTTGTGGTCATTTTTTCTCGGAAGAGGAATACGGAGATGATTACGTATGAAACCAAACAAAAAGTCATCCCAAAGCTTTAGAAAGCATTTCAGTGCCTCTCTCTTATCAGCCTGCTCCTTTAAATCATAATTTAAGGAAGGGGATGAATGTAGCTTACTCTGCTCATTTATTTCTTTGTGGATAAAGTTATTTCAGAGCTTGATTACATCTGAGTACTCAAGTCACTTCTCGTGTGCCGCAAACCATACGCCAGCCAAAATGTCTCTTTCTCTTGCAAAAAATTGTAACTTAATATTGCAGTCAAATACCAGCCATGGGAAATACAGGTTTAACTTAACTACTACTTTAAAAATTAATATATTTTTATTCTTCAAAACACATGCTTCTCAGTCTTTATGACACTATTTGAGTCAATATATCATCATATGAATATAATAAATTATAGTGCTATAAGCTCTAGGCAAACTTTATTAATGTTTTTAATGTATCCTCATGTGGAATCAACATATGTTTTTCATATATTCATAAATTTATGACTTCAAACAAGCTTCAATTTTGGGGTGCTAGGAGTGTTGTAATGTATAGAAAATTCCTAATTGTGAAATGATGTTTTTGAATTTTCATATGCTCCTGATAACCATTAGCTCTTGCATATACTAATTAGAATGATATTAAAAAATTGCAAGTAATATTTCTGCAGCTTAGTTGCTTTGGGTCACGGGAATTATTTCCAGAATAAGCTGGCAGGTTTCTGCTTGGGGAATTAGGACTCCCATGTCCTTAACTTTAAAATAACTTGCATTTCATTTTATGCCTGTTTCATAAAGTAGTCATTCATTTTCATACTAAATTGCAACCAAAGCATGCCACATCAATGGGGGCCAGTCAGAGGTTCAGTGTGTGCTGCCTTGCATAAAGTGGAACAGAGCGTTAAAAGATGGTGGCCAGAGGATTGGTTTAAAAAAACTTGCAACTATTTTACAAAGGGAATGGAGAGTTAATCTCCTTGCATCTTTATATCCATATCCAGATACGTAGTAGGTTCAACCCAAGAAGTTATCAAAGAAGGAACTAGTCCAAAATAGTGCCTTATATTTTGAGAATTCATGAAATTAAATGCTTTCTTTTCCATATTACTCTGCTGCAGTTGCTGTGGGATTTTTTTTTTATTTATTTTAAAGAGAAGAAAAAACAAAACAAATCAAAAGAAGAACAAATTTTCAAACCAACATAATAGGAGGGTAACAATGGTTAATACATTACGTATTACTATCTTTAAGTTAGTTATTCAGGACACCAGACATTAGCATTCAATTGTCCAAACATTATTGGCACAAACCTTACTCTTCAATGATGCTGTGGGATTTATAGTGGAGATGTACTTACTTTTTAGGTTTAGAATTTTTTAGGCTAGGATTTTTACACTGAATACTCACAGTGCAAAGTAGTGACTCATGGAGACTCAACTTTCAATCAAAACTCAGCAGGTGGCGGTGGAGTGTAGACTGGTCTACACAACAGGCCTGAGACACGGCCATGAGGTACCTTCGAACGATGTTCATTTCTTACCTTTTTGCATAGATTTCTTTTTACAAAAATAATTTTTACTTAAATAGCTAAAATTAAACAATTACTAAAAATGCATCTGAAAAATTATTACTGAATTTCTAAGACACTTTTAAAGAAAAGGCTATTTTTTTAACATTTCAACAGTTTTTTTTTTTTAAATCCTACTATTTCTACCAACTTAATCTCTTGAACTGTATCTCTATAATTTGCCTGTCTCTTTGAAATTTGAATTGAAAGCTCTTTAGGACTGTAAGTCGGCATGGTACAAAAAGGTCTTGGTTATCACTTTCCCAATCTATTAGCAGCTTTCTTCTGTTGGGGCTTTTCCAAAATAAGCATAGTAGCTTAAATTACCCTTTCACTTTTCCTGTTATTTATTTTCTCTTTTATCCATACAAAAAGCAATATGAAATAAGACTTGTAAGTGAATGACCTTATCCACAGGCACAGCTGTTGTTCTCCAGTGAAATTGGGTCATGTCCCTTAGGCCGAGGGAAAGACTTCACCTTAGTACAGTTTTCCCGGCAGCCTCCCAGTTTGATGCTTCTTGAATGTTTGAAATGTAATGTAGTCTCATCAATATTTTAATAAACATCAGAATATTATATCTATGACAAGTCAAAGAATTAGAAATGTATAGTTGCCAACTATTAAGATTTAGTCAATTCCATCGATAATCTGGGAAGATGTTCTAAATCACAAATTGAGAAGGAGCAATTAATTGAGTACATTGTCTTCAAGTTCAGAAATTTAACTCTCATTTGGGTGGTGCTTTTGGAGCCAGCCATAGTGCTGTTCTTTTCATTCCAAAACTTCTTTCTTCCAAAGCTTTCTAAATCCAATTAGGATTGTACCTCCCAGAGCGCATAAGCTGTGAGGATACTCGGGTGACATGTTACAAATAGAACAGAAAGTATAAGGTGACATTGGTATGACATGAAAATGGAGAGGGGTGATTTTTTAGGACTGCACAGAAAGAAAAGTAAAAATCAGAATTAAAAATTACATCAGTACAATAAAATAGTAAATAAGCACCACAGAAAAATAAAATCAGTCACAGGAAGGAATATCTGTAGGAGAATTATTGGTAGCAGAAAAGACAGGCTATCAAATGAAATGATTATAAGAGAAAATTATGGACAGATCGATAAAGAAATTATGGGAATAGAGAAAGGTCTAACCTCAGAATTAAAGACTACTGGGATGAGAGCAGTATTCAAAATCATAGTCTGAAAATAAGCAGTAGCACTGGAAATAAAATGAATTTCTATTAAAATGCATAACATAAAATCAATAAATATTCATAAAATAAATTCATATTTATTTAAAATACGGATACAGTTTTTAGTAATTGGGTATTCCATCCAAAAGAGCTCACCATCTTAAGTTAAAATTGATGAAAGAGGGCCAGTGAGACGGCTCAGCGGCATAAGCGCCTGCCTGGCAAGCACGGGGGCCCAAGTTCGACTCCCGGAACCCACATATGAAAAAAGGGCCAGTGATATTGCTCAGCGGCACAGGTGCCTGCTGGCACGCGAGGTCCTGAAGTCAATCCCCGGTACCCACACACACAAAAAAAAATTGATGAAAAAAAGAAAACACAACTAAATACATCCTCACTATAACTTTTAATTCAAATACTAACAAACCAAGCAAAACAAACAAAATTATCCAGAAAGAAAAATAAAACACATGTGCAAAGGAATAAAGACCAGACTTCTCTTCAAATCTGAATGTCAATGGTTAGTGCAGTGCAGTGCATCTATAGTTTTGAGGAAGGATTGTGTAAATAGTAATACCATATCAGCTGCAACACCTTATCTTTGTGAAATACACAGGTTCAGTAATATGCCAACCATATGTCCTTCTTGAAAAGCAAACAATTAAATACACCTTAGCCAACCTGTAGTTAAAAACTCATACATAACAAAATCACAAAAGGACTGCAATGTGTTAGCTATTTTTAGATTTGTGTTCTAAATATGAACAAAAATGAAAACATAAAGATGCTTAGCAAAACTTTTTATATTACATTTTAAAAAACAGGCTGAGCAGTCCCTCTTCTGGGTACTTACCTAAGAGAAATGAACACATGTTCCCACAAAACCTGTATGTGAATGATTATAGCAGTTTTTTTAAATAATTTCCCCCAATGGAAATAAATATGAAGCTAATGAATGATTAAATAAACTGCTGTGCACACAAACAATAGACTACTTAGCAATTTAAAAGATGCAAACTACTTATATATGCGACAAGAATGAATTTCAAATGTATTGTGCCAAAAAATAATACTGGCCTTTAAAAACTACATACTGCATGATTCCATTTATATCACATTCTGGGAAGGGCAGAATTATAGGGGCAGAAAACAGTGGTTGCCAGGAGCCAAGAGTAGGGAGGAGTTGACCCCACAAGGCAGGATGATGGCATCTTTAGAGGGGATGGAACCCTTCCAAGTACTGATTAGTGGTTACCTGCTGTGTGGGTTTGTCAGAACTCGAACTGTATGCACCTCCCCTGTGAATTTCCCTGTACGTAAACTTTAAAAGTAGGAAACAAGCAACATTACCACAACAGGCAACAGCTATACAACAGTGTGAATGTAGTTAACAAATACTGATTTATATTCTTAAAAATGCTTAAATAAATGCAGAGGAACTGAAATTATCCCATGCATATTATCAGATCATAGTGCAGGAAACTGGAAATCAATGCCGAAAGAAACCACAAAAACTATATAAACACATGGAACCTAAATAACACTCTCCTCAACAATCAATGGGTCACAGATGAAATTAAAGAAGAAATTAGACAGTTTTTACAATTAAATGATAATGCAAATATGACATACTGGAACTTAGGGGATGCAATGAGGGAGACTTATAGCAGTGAATTCCCACATCAGAGAAACAGAGCGAGCCCAAGTAAACAACTTAATGTTGAACCTCAAGGTTCTAGAAAAAGAAGAGCAAGTTAAACGCAAAGCACATACAAGAGTATGAACAGGAAATATTACAAAGAATCAACAACTTGGATTACATAAATTTTTTTTTTTTTTGTCTTTGTGAGACAGGGTCTTGCTATGCAGTTCAGGCTGGCCTTGAGCTCACTTTGTAGCCCAGGCTGGTCTCAAACTTGCAACGATCCTCCTGCCTCAGCCTCCCGAGTGCTGGGATTATAGGCGTGCGCCACCATGCCCGGCACATAAAATTTAAAAAGCTTTTGCACAGCAAAAGAAATCACCAATTGAGTGAAGAGACAACACACAGAATGAGAAAAAAATTTTACCAGCTACTCCTCAGATGAAGAACTAACATCTAGAATATATAAAGGACTAAAAAATGCACATCTGAAATGAATAGACACTTCTCAGATGAAGAAATGTAAACAGCAAATAAATATATGAAAAAATCCTCAATATCACTGTCACTCGAAAATGCAAATTAAAACATTCCCTCTCACTCCAGAAAGAATGGCTATCACAAATGTTGGTGAGGCTGGGGGGAAAAGGAACGCTTCTCCATTGTTAGTGGGAGTGTAAACTGATACGACCAGTATGGAAATCAGTATGGAGAATTTTCAAAAAACTGAAAATAGAGGTTCCATTTGACCCAGTTGTTCCCCTCCTAAGTATCTTCCCAAAAGAGTTAAAAGCATCATACCACAGTGATATGTGCACACCCATGTTTATAGCAGCACAGTTTGTAATAGCTAAATCTTGGAAACAGCCCATATACCAATCAACAGGTGAATGGATAAAGAAAATGTGGTGTTTATACGCAGTGGAGTACTAATCTGCCATAGAGAAGGATAAACTTGAATCATTTGTAGGAAAATGGATGCACCTTGAGACCATACTCTTAAGTGAAATAAATTGGACACACAAATTAAAATATTGCATTGTTTCTCTTGTGTGAGAAACCTGAAGTGTAAGTAAGAAGCATAGTGGAGGAGAGATACTGTGAAATAGGAAGAAAATGTTCAATGGGAAGGGGAACAAGGGAGGAGTGAGGGAGAAGGGAAAAAGGTAAAAGGAAAAAAAGAGAATAGAAGGAAAAAATGGAAACAAAGCTTTTGTAAATGGGGAGGTGAAGAAGGGTTAAAGGGAGTGGAAGGGACTGGGGAAAAAAAAGAAGAATCAAGATTTATTATGTACAGGTACAAACTCCATACAATGAATGTAATCTGTTTGTATGACCAATTTGTACAAATAAAAAATTAAAGTTAAAAAAACAAAAAATGGTTAAGAAGGTAAATTTCAACATATGCTTATTTTACCACAATTATAAACTTTTAAATTCAAAACAACAAAAATAATATGTGTATGATGGACTACAATGTAATCATAAAACAAATTTTTTCTAAAGGATTATCAATAAAATGGAAAAATGTTTTTAATATTAGATTGAAGCAAATACGAAACTGAGTTAACAGCCAGATTTTCAACTCTGCAAATAAATCATGGCAGAAGCATTGGAAGATTAAAGGCCAGAAATGTAAAAGCAAAGGTCTTTTTGAAGAGATTTTGTATGACTGACTTTCTACCTCCAGATATCTTGACACAGTATTGTCTTCCACTCACTCCTTTTGTAATCAATAAAAATAGGGTCAGCAGAAAGTACTTTGGGGAGCAGGCTTAGTTGTACATTGCTGATGCCATCAACCATTTCATATAGGCTCAAGAATGACATTTTATTTTATTTATTTATTTATTTTTATTTTTTTTGTGGGTACCGGGGTCGACATCAGGACCTCGTGCGCCAGCAGGCGCCTGTGCCGCTGAGTGATATCACCGGCCCTTTTTTTGTATGTGGGTTCCGGGAGTCAAACTCGGGCCCTCGCGCTTGCCAGGCAGGTGCTTACGCCACTGAGCCATCTCACCGGCCCAAGAATGACATTTTAAAGTTAGAAATATTTCATTAAGCTTTTGAAATTTTTCTATAAAATATTAGAATAAGAAACCTAGCAGAGCATGGTGATGCATGCTTGTAATTCTAGCACTTTGGAAAGCTAAGGCAGGGGCATCACAAGTTTGAGCCCAGCCTGGGCAATTTAGAGATTTAGTGAGAACCTGTCTCAAAATTTAAAAAACTAAAAATAAAAAAGGGCTGGGGATGTAGCTCAGTGTGAAGATCCTGGATTCAATTTCTAGTATGGCAAAAGAAAAATAAAAAAACAGAATAGCATTTAAAATTCTTCTATTCTCACAAGACTAAATATTCGGAAGAACCTCATTGTTAGATGATTTCATCACTATGCAAACATCATAGAATGCGTTCGTACAAACAAACATGGCTATGATGTCGTCTGGTAATGTAGCAGAAGATGCTCCCCACCGCCCCCTGCAGCCAGTCTGTTAGTTGCCCAGGTAACAGTTCCTGTTAACTTCTGTCTCCTAGAAACAACTGGTCACTGTGATGCATGGCTGGTTACTATGATGCATATTATAAGAACCAATCAATAACTGCCAAATACTCTCCTTCTGTACTTCCTGCTTGATTATCTCATATAAGTCCCAAACAATCAAGGATCAAGGCCTGATATTCTGGGAATGATTCCGATCAGATTATTTGATGTAAAATCTGCCTCCAAATCCTGGGTGTTGTTTCGGTGTTTCTCCTTGCCATTGCAGTAACATAATCATAGGGAACCCTCACCTTCATGTACATGGTCTGTGGACAGAGCATCATTAGGTGGTGCCTGGTTGTAGTGTCTATTGACTTTTAATTCAAGGGACTGATTTAAACCTGTGTTTAGCTTTCCTCATTTCAAATTTGCCATTCAATTGACCAGGAAGACAAAAGAAAAACAAGTATGTAATGCCATTGAAAAATTGGGAAAGGTGCCATTAATATATCTAATGACCCTGAGGAGTTTATGTAAAATATAGAGCAGTGAACACTGGACTGAGGAAAGTACCTGTTGGATGGAATTTCAAATACTCAAAGGCCAAGTCAGGCTGGAAAGTGAGTATTAGGGTCCCTGAGCTGGAGGGAAGGACAGGGTATGTGGCTGGCGACCATCGCTGGAGGATTCTCACACTGATGGCATTGGCATCCCAAGAAAGCTGCCCTGACACTATTTCATAGGGTTTAGGATTTATTTAGTAAGGCTGATGGCTGAAATAAAGCAGCAGTGTTGCCACAAGCAGATTTCTCTCTCTTTTTTTTTTAATGTGGGTACCAGGAGTCGACCTCAGGACCTCGCGCTTGCCAGCAAGCGCTTGTGCCGCTGAGCGATATCACTGGCCCTTTTTTTCCTTTATGTGGGTTCTGGGAGTTGAACTCAGGACCTCGCGCTTGCTGGGCAGGTGCTTATGCCACTGAGCCATCTCACCAGCCCAACAAGCAGATTTCTAACAGAGACAGTTGTACCAGTTGGAGGGGGAGGACAGAGAATCCCTAGCTGACTTGGGCTGCTTCAGGAAGAGGGGGAGAGAAGGTCCCTGGGGGAACAAGTCACACAAATGCTTCTGCTTATAACTTATCCTTTCTCCTCATAGAAAAACAACACAGCTGTATGCATTAAAAACATACCCACGCGCACAACATATTAATTTCAGTGGTTACATGGGCCCTGGGCTAGACTCGCATGTGAGTAATAAAGTTAATTATTATTACATTAAACAGCTGAAGAATTCCTTCTCTATTTAGCGTACACTTCTATGAGACTTTTCACTCTCATGACCCATGGAAGTTATTTTATTAGAATTTAAACCTTGAAATCTTTGAGATAATGTGCATTAGCAAAAAAAACTTTTTTACAACTAGTACCTTGTTTTTGCTTTCTTTTTTAAGCCTCCCACTTCTAAAAAATCATTGTTTTCTGTTTTTCCTCCTTCAGGAATTGTGAGGGGCAGAATATTCGATACAAGACATGCAGCCATCACGTAAGTCCTAGAATAACAATATATAACCTAATGAAGTCATGTTTTAAGTACAATATTATAATAAGCACTATAAAACTTACAGGTTTTTGTGAAGCTTGACTACTTGTTTAATTGACAACTGCTTTTGTGTATCTAGTACCTTCCATTTATCCTTGCTTTTCGACCATTTAATAATTTCTGAATTCGTAGAAACCATACATGATACCATAAACTCCTGCAGAGTTCACAGTGCTTTTTGGTTCAGTATGTCACCTGAACTCCCCAAGGTCTCTCAGGTGCAGGCAGGCAAATGTGGTTATTTCTCTTATGCAAGGGGCAGAGGAAGGGAAAGTTTAATTTCCGGTCATACTGGAAGAATGCGAAGAAAATGGGCTTGAGCAGTCTAGTGCTGCTTCTGCCACCACAAACCACCTGTTTTGTCCACTGCAAAACATGTTCAGGTGACTCATGAGAAGATCATGCAGAATGAGAGATTTATACAAACCTCACTGTTATTTCTCATCAGTCACCGCTAAAATAAATTAGAATATTTTTTCTTTGCAAATGTAAAAAATATGAAATAAACACAAGGATTCAATCTTCTTTTCCACTCAAAACATTTCCCTGTTACTGCTGTTGATGCATACCCAAATTAAAATGATAGGAATTAAAAGGAAACCGAGACGCTGCAGAATTCATCTGATGAGATTTAGTTGTTCCTCCGGACAGGAGTTTGGAAAGGTCTCCAGCTCTGTTGGATGATGAAATGATGCTGCAGACAGCAGTAACTAAAGCCTGATAGCTTTGAATAACACATGTGCCCATAGGTGCCGATGTAATTGGAGGGACAGTATTCTTTAAGAGACCATCTTAAAGCCTTGGAACTCCAAGCCTTGGAACAGTAGGACAGACCTGAATATCCACAGTTAGCAAGGGACATCGGTCAGGGAAGAGCAGGGAATAACCTCTTCCACATGCCCTTGTGTCTCCTGCCACAGCCCCCAGCAGTTCCTCTGCCTAGGGACAGACTTCACAGCTGCGTTTCAGAATCCCACCTCCACAGCAGAGGATGCTACCTATAATGGGCTCCAGACATGAAAGGGAAAGTCAGATGAGCTGTTGCATGAAGCCTGGATGCAATAGGGACATGCATGCAGGGCGCACAGATGAAAAAATCCTTGTTGTGCAGGGGACGGTGCTTCAAGATGCAGGAGTGGGCGTATCGACCACATTGCTGTCCCCAAGAAATCAGGCTGTGGTTCAGTGGCTCTCCCAGGTCTGTTCTGCTGGGGGAGATGGGGCTTTTGGCTTTGGGGCTGAAAGATGAGGAACAGGTATGCCTGTGTGCAGGGCTCTGGCTCCCATGTGCCTGCTGTCCCCAGACAGAAGCAGCAATCATCACTCAGCATAGATCCTTACAGGCGGAGCCTGGGCCTGTGGCCACAGAGAAGAAGGACTCTTATCACAGGTCTATCAGAGCAGTGGCAGTCTGCAAGAGAAGTCATGCATGTCACTCAGGAGGTCTTACACCTGAATTCACTGACGACGCAGGTTTTCTTATGCTAGGGTTTTTAGCATTAATGGCAATCCTGGTAGAGGCAAAGGGAAAAGTACTTTTGATTATGCAGTATATCGCAATTGGGCAAGAATGTATTTGTGATATGTACATATTTACTATGAACACAGTTAGCTCTGTACAGTGGGCTGTCTGGGGTCCGTATGACCTTCTAGAAGAGGCGACATTTGATGTGGCCTCTGAAGGATCTGTATACCATAGACCCTATGCATGCTTCGCTTCTGATAGCTTTTCACTATTTTTCTTGGAGGTGGTTTTTCCTTTCCATTGTTGTTGCTCCTACTCTAGGCAAGGTCTCCAGACCTCCAGGCCACCTTAAAGTCACCCTGGTCCTCCTGAAATGCCACCTTTTCTATGTCACTGCCCTGTTTGCATCTTCAGTACTTCCCAGTCCCCTCACTCACGTGCAGGAACCTTGATACATTGGCTGAATATACAAGGTGTGGTCAAAAAATACAGTGAGCGTTTATTACAGTAAAAGACACATTGCCGTGAATCTGGCTCAAAATCTTCCTCCTTGCTTTGAACACACTTATCCTGTCACCCTTGCCACTTTCAAGCAGCTCTGGAAGTCCTCTTTCTTGGGTGTCTTTAGTTGTATTGTCGTGGTTGCTTCAATTCAAAATATGGACCTTTAATAGTCATTTTGACTTTGGGGAAGATCCAGAAGTCTCACGATGCCACATCTGATGAGTAAGGTGCACGAGGACACACTGTAATATTTTTACCAGCCTGCCTTTTTGTGGATGGGAGCCAGCAGCAACATTCACCATATTTTTGATCACAGCTTGTAAACATGCTCATGAAAGAGGACCTCCAGAATTGCTTTAGAAAGTGACAAGAACAATGGGATAAGTGTGTTTGAAGCTGGGGGAAAGATTTAGAGGGGATTAATGGCAATGTGTCTTTCATTGTAATAATTTTTAAAAAAATTTAAATATTCACCATATATTTCAATCACACCTTGAATCTCTTCTTCAATGCGTAACTCTTGTGTTTGCTGGACAGTGCAGTGCAAGGCCCCTTAAAGATACTAAATTTATTTTTTTTGCGCATGTTGTTTTCCATGTCTTGGCAGATTCCTGTTTACATCACTCCATCCTTTAAATCCCATCTAAGATTTCACGTTTCCACTATGCCTTATCTACTAGCTCATGCTTGTAGTGTCCACCTCCCATAATTCATTTTTATGCTAGAGATATTTATCATTTGTCATGTACAAAAGGAACACAAAATTTGACTCGGAATACAGCTTGGATATGAAGATAACGTGAAATTTTAAAGTTTTCTTATAACAGAAATAATATTTCTTCTGAGTCTGTACTCAGGGGTTATCTGGGAGAGAAGTTAAATATCTAATCCAAATTAAAGCTTATTAATTATACAGTCCTAGCATAAATAGTCTCTTACCTAATGCTCTGTCTCTCTTGCATGAAAATACTCAGGTTATTAGGTAATCTTCCCGTCTTGGCTCCTCTCCTGAAATTGTCCATGTGGTGAATACATTGCTATGGTCTCGAGAGGGGAGGGAGACGCTGATTCTCAGGATGGTCTGTGAGTAGGTGCGAGGAGTCAGCTGCTGACCAGGGTAGTCCCTCTCTTCCTTCTCCTCCTTCCCCTTTTCTCTTCCCCTTCTTCTCTTTTTTCTCCACTTTCTTCTCCTCTCTCCCTTTCCCCTCCCCCTTCCCCTTCTCCCTCTCTTGCTCTCCCTCCTCCTCCTCCTCTTCCTTTTCTGTACTTCCCAGTCTGACTACTCCCTCCTGAGACGTATTTCTAGTTTAGATATATTAATGACCTCTATCAGGTTAGAGCTGAGTGTTGCTGATCGAGGCTCTAATCATTATTAGCTTTATCTCGTCAGCTTTCTGATTTAACTTTTGGATAATAATTGCATTCCTTCAATTGCAGCCCTACTGTAAACCAACACACCCCCACAATGACACATGATTCCACTGTGTCTGTGCCTATAGAAGCTACATCTCCAATCAGAGAACAAGCCCACTGAGTGATAGTGTTGGATTATATTCTTTTCTGTTCTCCACAGCATGTGACTTAGGGCCAAACTCATAAAGCACATGCAGTAAGTAAGTGTTGCCTTGAACTGAACTGTTATGAAGTAATACTTCTAAGGAAAGGAAAACAGAGGAATGTTGGTTGTTCATGTTTCTTAAATGTTGACTAGATTATTTAAGGCACAAGAATTGCCAGATTGTCTTGGGCTGGCGTATGGCCCAGCTGAGTCCAACAGAGCAGGCATATTGTTGATATTGGAAGAATGGGAGGTGAAGGAAAGCATTCAGTGTACCTGTCACCCCCTCATTTACTAGAACACAGTATCATGTAATGGAGTGCTGGTTACTTTGGGAATCTACCTTAACTCTGTCACATTCTAGTTGTATATCCTTGGGCTCACCCTTAAAACACTTTCTAAGTCACCATTTCCTTCACTTACGAAAGGAGGACAATGATAATCTTGACCTACCCAGCTCCAAGCATGGTGGAGAGATGAGAATGTTAGTAATACTCTGGCAGACTCCAAATCGTGATCCTGATAAAAGACTGCCTTAATCAGGGATCACCAGTAGGTACGAAAAGAGAAGCTATAAAAATGAGCTCAAGAAAAATGGGATCCACTGAATGGATGTGTGGGTATTTAGTGGAATTTAGCATAAACAGGCCTGAGGATCTGGGGCCAGGAATCAGAAAGGAACACAGATTCCATACTCTTTTTATGGAAATGCACAGTTTGCCTTCCGTCCTTTCTTACCTAACTCATTCTTCTCTGCTATGAGTCCTTGTGTTGTCTCAACACACAATTCCAAAATGAAATGGCCAGCCCAGCCTAGACTGATTGAGTTCTCAGCTCTGGCTCTTTTGCTGCAATTCCAGATTTCTGAGAAAAGATGGACCTCGTGTGGGCCACATGTTTACCCCTGGATAGTCGCTGTGGCCATGGAGGGCAGACGTGGTCACCCTTTGGGCAGGGATTAATCTAGGATGGTGATCAGGCTGTCTTCCATTGATTAGCTGTCAATAGTTTTTGAAAATTGGCACATGTAATGTAAGGCAGTCCAGAGTCAGGCAGCCAGCACATTTGGTCCCCTGAGAGCACTGCCACATCAGCCAGCCTCACGCGAGGGAAGCCCCGCATCTTGCTCCCTTGCACACTTCCCTTTGGTTTCAGAGTCAGGTGCAGAGAGAACTGGCCATGGCTAGAGGGACAGGAGGTGAAGTCATCTTATCACTGATCTTTCCTAAGGCCAAATGGAGAACGAAGTCCTCATTTCATGAGAGAAAAGTCATCCAATTTCAGGCTTCTTCAGTTTGACTTGTTGGGTTGAGATTTTATCTGGCTAAGGCAACAGGAATGTGGATATAATATAGGATTTATTTTGGAATGTTTCACAGCAAAATAATACAACTAACCCCAGAGGGTAGTTTGTTAATTATATTCTATTTATTCCCTACTTGCTTTTCAAAAAGATTTTATAAAGGCATTTTATAAAGGCCAGAAGTATACACACAGTATGTGGTGGTAAATTGATTGTCAACCTGAGTGGGGAACGCCCGGCTGCATTGACTCAGTGTGGTTCTGGGCATGGAAAACCCACTTGAAGGAGGCTTGTTGTCCGAATGGTATAAAAGGAGAACAGGAGGGAAGGATTTCAGCTGATTTTCCTTGGAAGAGCTTTGTTGCAGCTGGTTTTCCTTGGAGGAGCTTCGGCTGTTTTCTTCGGGGAGCTCCAGTCTTGTCTTCACCCTGGGTGTCGTCTCCTAGCTTTTGGCGCAGATTCTTCAGCTTCTAGCGCCAAGCATTTGACCTCCTGGCCCTGACCCTTCCATCTTCCATTGTGGATCCCTTGACCTCCTGATAATGGATTCGTACAGGACATTGGCGTGGGCTCTAGGCCTTCAGTTGAATCCTTGGATCTCTAGCACATGGACCTGTTGCACTCTTCTACATTTGACTCTGTGGGCGGCCACTATAGCCCAATCATGTGGATTTCTGTGTCCTGCATTAAATCTGTTTCAGAGCACGTGCGGTGTTTTGAGGAGCCTTGCCCCAGCCCTGCACGCTCTTGTAAGCACTGACTAGTACACACTTAAACTCAAAAGTCAAATAGTAAAAAGAAGAGAAATGAAAAATATGTCTGGAAATTGTTAGTAACTTCTTGTGGGAAAAAAGAAGAGCCAGATTTCTCCCTCACATCGTTCATCTGAATAAATTTCAGATATAAGAAAGAGTTAAATACAATTACCTATCTAAAAAAGAACTAGAAAAATACATTTAGATATTTTTCTGTCCTCAAGGCAGAATGAAAGCATTTCTAGACCATTAATAAAGAAATAAACCATAAAGGGAAATAATAATAGTACTGACTACATAAAAATTCAGAACTTCTTCACAAAGTACTAAAAGCAAAAATAAGTGAGAAAAATATTTCCAATACAAATGACATAATTTGGGCTGGTGAGATGGGCTGGTTCAGTGGCATAAGCTCCTGTCTGGCAAGCGCAAGGTCCTGAGTTCGACTCCCGGTACCCACCCAAAAAAAAAAAAAAAAAGACAAAATTTGGTAACTTATTATGGAGGTTAATAGTCTTTTATCTGCTAAAAATAATAAAAAGACAAACATTGCAATGGATAAACCAAGAAAGGGCGTAAAACGAGAATGTTTTTTTTTTTATTTTAAAAAGAAAAAAACAAAACAAATCAAAAGAAGAACAAATTTTCAAAACAACATAATAGGAGGGTAACAATGGTTAATACATTATGTATTACTCTCTTTAAGTTAGTTATTCAGGACACCAGACATTAGCATTCAATTGTCCAAACATTATTGGCACAAACCTTACTCTTCAATGAACTAAGTAAAAATGGTAGTGTATCTTTCTTAACCATCTTATATATATATATACAATTTTTTTCCCTTTCCCTTCTTTCTTTTCCCTATTCCAGTCTCTCTTTCCTTTTGACCAGTTTCTTTTTGATTCACCATATCTATTGTACATTTTGGATCTTATTTACTCTTTCAGTTTCTCATACTAGAGAGATAATACGATGCTTACACATGTGCTTCTGGTTTATTTCACTTATGAGTATTTTCTCGAGTTGCATCCATTTACCTATAAAAGTCTCCAGTTTATCCTTCTTTATGGCTGAATAGTACTCCATTGTATAAAAATACCACATCTTTCTTATCCATTCCTCAGTTGATGGGCATTTGGGTTGTTTCCAAGATCTGGCTATTACAAATTGTGCTGCTATAAACATGGGTGCACATATATCGCTGTGGTACGATGTTTTTAATTCTTCTGGGAAGATGCCCAGAAGGGGAATAGCTGGGTCAAATGGGACCTCCAACCCTAGTTTTCTGAGGAATCTCCACACTGACTTCCACAGTGGCTGTACCAGTCGACACTCCCACCAACAGTGAAGAAGGGTTCCTTTTTCCCCACAGCCCCTCCAGCATTTGTTATTAGTTGATTTCTTAATAGTAGCCATTCTTTCTGGGGTGAGATGGTATCTCAGTGTTGTTTTAATTTGCATCTCTCGAATGACTAGTGATGTTGCACATTTTTTTGTATATTTGTTTGCCATTAGTATTTCTTCATCTGAGAAATGTGTATTCATCTCAGATGCCCATTTTTGGAGTGGGTCTTTAAATTTGGGAGGTCTGATTTTTTTGAGTTCTTTATATGTTCTCGATAGTAGTCCTTTGTCTGAGGAACAGCTGGCAAACATTTTTTCCCACATTGTGGGTTGTCTCTTCACTCTGTTGGTGGTTTCTCTTGCTGTGCAAAAGCTTTTTAATAAGATGAGATCCCAGTTATTGATTCTTTGGGATAGTTCCCGTGCGGTTGAGTTTTTATTCATAAAGTCTTTGCCTACACCAATGTCTCCAAGGGTTTTACCTATCCTACTTTCCAGCAGATTTAATGTTTCTGTTTTAATATTTAGATCTCTGATCCATTTTGAATTTAGTTTAGTGCATGGTGAAAGATATGGATCTAGTTTTCATCTTCGGCATGTGTAGAGCCAGTTTTTCCAGCACCATTTATTAAAGAGGCTATCTTTCTTCTAGCGAATGTGTTTGGCACCTTTGTCAAAGATAAGGTGGCTTAGTATGTCTGGGGTTGTTTCAGCATCTTCTAATCTGTTCCATTGATCTTCAGGTCTGTTTTTTTGCCAGTACCACACTGTTTTTATCACAGTAGCTTTATAGTATAATTTCAAGTCGGGGATTGTGATGCCCCCTGCCTTGCCTTTGTTGCCCAGAATTGCCTTTGCTATTCTAGGTCTCTTCTGATTCCAAATGAATTTTAGGATTGTTTTCTCTAATTCTGTGAGATATGCTGTTGGAATTTTGATTGGAATTGCATTAAATCTGTATAACAATTTTGGAAGTATGGCCATTTTCACTATATTGGTTCTTCCTATCCAGGAGCAAGGGATATCTTTCCATTTTCTGATATCCTCTTCAATCTCCTTTTTCATAGTACTGTAGTTTTCAGTATAGAGGTCTTTTACATCCTTCGTGAGGTTGATTCCTAGGTATTTCATTTTTTTGGATGTTATTGTGAAAGGTATTGTTTCCCTAATTTCTCTTTCAGTAACTTTGTTATTTGTGTACAGGAAGGCTATTGACTTTTGAGTATTGACTTTGTATCCAGCTACACTACTGAATTTGCTTATTAAATCTAGCAGTTTTTTAGTGGAGTTTTTGGGATCTTCTGTGTAGAGTATCATGTCATCTGCAAATAATGATAATTTAACTTCTTCCTTTCCAATCATTATTCCTTTTATTTCTTTCTCTTGTCTAATCGCTCTGGCTAAAGTTTCCAGAACTATGTTGAATAAGAGTGGGGACAGTGGACATCCTTGTCTTGTTCCTGATTTTAGAGGGAAGGCTTTCAGTTTTTGGCCATTTAGTATAATATTGGCTGTTGCTTTGTCATAGATAGCTTTTATCAGATTGAGATAAAGACCCTCTATTCCAATTTTCTGTAGGGTTTTTATCATGAAAAGGTGCTGGACTTTGTCAAAAGCTTTTTCTGCATCTATTGAGATGATCATGTGATTTTTGTCTTTGGTTCTGTTAATATGCTGTATTACATTTATTGATTTACGTATGTTGAACCATCCCTGCATCCCTGGGATGAATCCAACTTGGTCATGGTGTATAATCTTCTTGATGATTTGTTGGATTCTGTTTGCCAGTATCTTATTAAGGATTTTTGCATCTATGTTCATTAGGGAGATTGGCCTGTAGTTCTCTTTCTTAGTTGGGTCCTTCTCTGGTTTTGGTATCAGGGTAATGCTTGCTTCCAGGAATGAATTTGGGAGTATTGCTTCCCTTTCAATTTCATTAAAAAGTTTGAGAAGTAGGGGCGTTAGGTCTTCTCTAAATTTCTTGTAGAATTCGGCAGTGAATCCATCAGGGCCTGGACTTTTCTTTGTTGGGAGGTTTTTAATTACATCTTCAATTTCATTGGTTGATATTGGTTTATTTAGGATTCTTAAATCTTCTTGATTTAGCTTTGGTAATTCATACGAATCTAGGAATCTGTCCATTTCTTCTGCATTTTCCATCTTAGTAGAATATAAATTTTCAAAATAGGTATAGATGATCTTCTGGATTTCTGCAGGGTCCGTCATGATATCACCCTTTTCATTTTCAATTGCATGGATTTGAGTCTTTTCTTTTCTTTTTTTAATAAGGTTGGATAAGGGTTTGTCAATCTTATTTATTCTTTCAAAGAACCAACTTTTTGCTTCATTGATTCTTTGTATTGTTTTTTTATTCTCCAATACGTTAATTTCTGCTCTGATCTTTATAATTTCCTCCCTTGTACGGGCTTTTGGCTTAACCTGCTCTTCTTTTTCTAGAAGCTCGAGGTTCACCCTTAAGTTGTTTATTTGCACTTGCTCTATTTTCCTGATATAAGTATTTAATGCTATAAATTTCCCTCTTAGGACTGCTTTCATTGTATCCCATAAGTTCCGGTATGTTGTACTGTCATTGTCATTCAGTTGTAGAAAGTGACTAATTTCTTCTTTAATTTCATCTGTGACCCATTGGTTGTTCAGGAGGATGCTGTTTAATTTCCATGTGTTTAGGGAGTTTTTGTGGGATCTTTTGCCATTGATTTCCAATTTCATTGCACTATGGTCTGATAATATGCATGGGATAATTTCAATTCCTTTGCATTTACTTAAGCAGGTTTTATGAGCTAGTATGTGGTCTATTTTGGAGAACGTCCCATGTGCAGCTCAGAAAAATGTGTATTCTGATGTTGTGGGATGGAACACTCTGTAGACATCTACTAAGTCCATTTGTTCAAAAGTTTGGTTCAGTTCTACTATTTCATTATTGATTTTCTGTCCAGTTGATCTATCTTTTTGTGACAGTGGAGTATTGAGATCTCCCAATATAATTGTATTAGTGCTTATTTGATTTTTCATGTCCTTTAGTACTTGTTTTATATAGCTGGGTGCATTGGTATTTGACGCATATATATTTATGATCGTTATCTCTTCCTCTTGGATTGTTCCCTTTACAAGGATGTAATGACCGTCTTTATCTCTCTGAATCCTTCTTGGCTTGAAGTTCACTTTGTCTGCAAAAAGAATAGCTACCCCTGCTTTTTTCTGGGTTCCTGTGGCATGGAGTATTGTTTTCCATCCTTTGACTTTCAGTCTATGAATTTCTTTCTGAATTAAATGTGTTTCTTGTATACAGCATATTGTTGGATCTTGCTTCTTGATCCATTTCGCCAGTCTGTGCCTTTTGATTGGTGAATTGAGACCGTTAACATTGATGGTTAAAACTGATATGTATTGACTTGTCATGATATTTTCCTGTTGTTGGTTCCCACTCTTTGTTTTTCTGCTTTCCGGCTATTTAATTATTTGCCCTGCCTGGTGGATTCCTTCTGTTGGGGTTCCTATCTCTTTCTAGAATGTCCTTCAGAACGTTTTGGAGTGCTGGTTTGGTGGTCATAAATTTTCTCAGATGTTCTTTGTCATGAAAGTATTTTATTTCTCCATCAATTTTGAAAGATAGTTTTGCAGGGTACATCAATCTGGGCTGAAAATTATTTTCCTTTAGAGCTTGCAATACATCATTCCAAGCTCTTCTTGAATTGAGGGTTTGTGCTGAAAGGTCAGCTGTGATTCTGATGGGTTTTCCTTCATAGGTGATTTGTCTCTTCTCCCTAACAGCTTTTAAGATTCTGCCCTTCTGTTGAATTTCTGGGATCTTGACTATAATATGTCTGGCTGAAGTTTTTTTTTGATCATGTCCAGTTGGTGTTCTAAAAGCTTCACTTATAGGGGTGTCAAATTCCTTTTCTCTTCCAGGAAAGTTCTCCCTGATTATGTCTTTGAACAAGGTTTTAATGTCATTGATGCTATCTCCTGCTTTTTCATTTATTCCAATTATTCTTAAGTTGTTTATCTTTGAGTCATCTAGCAGCTGCTGAATTGATTTTTCATGGTCCCTTGCTATTTTTAAGAATTTTTCCATTTCATGATCACTAATTGCAAGCCTGTCTTCTATATCTGAGATCCTGTCCTCGCATTGGCTTATTCTGCTACAAATACTTTCAATGGAATTTTTTATCTCTTGGGTATCTGCTTGAATCTGCCTTATGGATTCCATTTCTTTCCTATGCTGAGCATTCATGGTTTCTATAGTTTTCTTAAGTTCATCTATTTTTTTGTCTGTATCAACTATAGTGTCCTTAAGCATGGTCTTCATTGTAGACATTATCTCTGCAGTTATCTGTGAGATTATTTCTGTTTTAATTTTTTCCAGAACCTCATTCAGTTGCTTTGTTGTTACCACTTCAGATAGGCCAGGTGGGTGGCTTTCGGATTGTCCCACCTCGTTGCTCCCTAGGTTTGCCTTTGGTGAATTGGATGTGTGGGGTTGCATCTTGTTTAAGTGTCGTCTCATTTTTTCTTTCTTTAATTCCTGGGGTGATGTTTGCAAATTACCTATAGTAGGTTACTTTATTGCTAGTGTTTAAGATCTTTAGAAGATGACTACTTCTCTGCAGTATCTTCCAAGTGGAGCTTGCTTTTAGGTTTTGAGCTTTCTGCCAGATCCTACCTCTTCAATTCGTTGGGTATGCGAAGTTGCTACCTGTTTGGCCCAGTCCTTGATTCTTTGGTACTGTGCCACTGTATTTTCTGTGTCCCTTAGTCAATCTCAATCATGAAATATCAGGAAGGAAAGATGTTTAGAACAATTATTTCACATTTGGCTATAATGTTAACTAAAGCATCAAACACAGCCTAGAAAATGACAGACTGAGCTAACCAGTTATTTACCACTTTTAGCTGTATAGAGTTGCGGTTATATAACAAAATCTAAAACACACCAGAAAAATTATATGCAGTATACAAGTCCTGTGTATGGCAATTTTTCCCCTGAGGAGTTTAAATTTAAAATGAGTTAAGGAGGAAATAGAGTATTGGGAGAAGAGGAAGGAATTAGATGTAAGGTTAGAGGACCAAGAGGGATCCCACTAAAATTGGGACACTAGTGCAGAGGACAGGTGGTAGAAAGAGAAGGAAGGGATAAAAGGAAGAACAGATCACAACCACAATCACAAAGAAGTTAGAGGCGCTATTTACACTCATATAAAAAACCAGAGAGAATAATGAAGGAAAGAGCAAATACACATACAGAAACAAAAACGAAGATAAAAACAATAAAACAGACAGATCAAAAATATAACCCCACCAAAAAACAAAACAAAACAAAACAAAAACAAAAAAACCCTTCGCCAGAACAAAAAACAAATCAGTGAGAAAAAAAATAATAAAAAATAAAAATAAAAATAAAAATAAAAAAATAAAAAGAATCAGTTCCAGGTGTTGACTCTGCTGTAGGCTGTTACCCTGTGGTGACAGAGTCCTGTTCTGTGCAGGTCCGTTCCAGTAAGCCAGGAGCGCCCTCTGGCGGGCGGTGAGCAGATGCGCGTACTTTCAGGCAGAGACCAGTCTAGCTCGCCTCCGCTCTCAGCGCCCTTTCACGATCCCTGGGCCTGAGAGGCTCAGCGCGCTGTCCGGAGCGCGGGTTCCCTGCACTGGTTCCCGCTGCTCTGGTTTTTCGCCACGCCCCCCACAATGGCGCCGGGCCAGTCGCTCTCTGGCGCGGGACAGGTGTGGCTGAGAGTCCAGTCTCGTTCGCCTGCTGACCTCAGCACGCTTTCGTGGGCCTGAGAGGCCCCGTGCTGCCCTGTCCGGAGCACAAGTTCCCAGAGCAGTTTTCGAGCCGCTCTGAGTTTCGCCACACCCCCCACAATGGCGCCCCTCCGGTCGCTCTCTGGCGTGGGGCAGCTGTGGCTGAGAGACACTCAGCGCTGGTCAGCGCCGTTCTCCGCCGCTCCCCTGCCCCACCGCTGTCTCAGGATCCTCCGTGGGGGCTCCCTGGGCACCAGCTGCCACCGTGTGTCCGTAGAATTGAGCCTCCGCGGCGCTGCAACTCCCGGGATAGTGGAAGGTGTGCGCGCGCGGTCTGCTCCTTCTTTCCTTCTTCTTTGTTGGAAGTCACCCGTCACTGGTGCCGGGGGTCCCAGATTGCGCTTCAGAACTTCTCTGGGTTTCGGGGAGGCATCTCCCCCCCTCCTGCGCTTTCCGGGTCGCTATATTCCCGTGTTCCAATGGTAACTTTTAGAGAGAGTTTCGCTGCCTGCTTCTTACTCATCCACCATCTTGAGGTCTTCTCGAGAATGTTTTTGAATAAGTGGTACAAAAAGGAAGTATATGTGAAAAGATACTAAATGTAAATAATAAAAAAAGAAATATAAGTGAAAGCAATGAAATTCTGTTTTTCACTTCTGGTTGGAAAAAGTTAGAAAATTATAATATCCAAACTGGAAAGCAGTATTGAAAAAAGGCAACTTATGTAACCTGTTGGTGGTACCTTTCTGGAGGGTAATTTGCAATATTTTGAGTAGTCCATAAACCAGGCATATACTTTGACTCAGAAATTTTATTTCTGGAAACTAGTACTTAGGAAATAACCAAGTATAAAGATTTAGATGCAAGAATCCTTGTTTCTTATTCTTTTTTCTAATAGAAAGCATTTCTCAAAGCTTTTACAATGACTACTTTTTTCAGAATAACAAAAAATTAAGTAATGTATTGCTTTTTTCTGTGTCTGTGTTCTTTAGTTAGGAAATCTGTACACCAAAAAATATATTTTTGATGAGTAAACTTTTTTGTATTGGTTATCCAGCATGTTGCCTTAGCAATATCTGTGGGAAGAAGTCAGTAATTTAGTTAAAAGATCCCTGAGTCATCAATACTTACATAGGCACTTTTCATTATTATTATTAGGGTGCCTGAGGGTGTTTACTGGACCTACTTGCTTTTGTTGTCTGCTGACCACCCTACCGCCAGCGGAATGCAGGCGTTTGTTGCCAGCAAAGACCAATGGGTGGACCTGACAAGGGAGAAAAAGCAGATGAATTAATCAATGTCAGAATCATAGACATACATGAGTTCTCCCAAAGCACAACAGTTTGGGGCTGGTTAATTCGATGCAAATAACCATTCCTAGTGAAATAGCTCCTGAAAGCATGGGTAATAATTTATACTACTATAGAGACCTAGAATCCCCTGGAAAAATTACAGGCATTTAGTTTCCTTCAAAAAGGAGGAAACAGTGTAATGGAATGGATTTAAAATTAATATGAAGTTGGTTAAAACAGGGCTAAATTTGATGCCTAAATACTGGAATCTTTAAATATCTGGGAAAAAACACTTAGGTAGAAGAGCGATCAGAGTAAACAAAATGATTCCTTGTATAGATCATTATTGCAGAGAGCCCAGGGGAATTTCACAGCTATAGATTCTGTTTCTACTTTTAAAAAAAGAGGAATGATGAGGGAACAAGGTGACTCCCAGGAGGGAGGTAAGTGGAGCCTGGTCTCCAGGGATTCTGGTATCATTGGTCAGCCTTCCCTTGGCCCCTGTCACTGGGTGATGTGTCAAAGGGTGATGTCCCTTTTCCTCTGCTTCCAGGATTGTCCTCCAGATGCAGAAGACTTCAGAGCCCAGCAGTGCTCAGCCTACAATGATGTCCAGTATCAGGGACATTATTATGAATGGCTTCCACAGTACAATGATCCCACTGCCCCGTGTGCACTCAAGTGCCATGCACGAGGGCAGAACTTGGTAGTGGAGCTGGCACCCAAAGTGCTAGATGGAACTCGCTGCAATGCCGACTCCCTGGACATGTGTATCAGTGGCATCTGCCAGGTGAGCCAGACCTGCCTTTCATGTCCTTGCTTCTGGGATGCACCATGGCCACTCTCAACAAAGAGAATCTTTTGCTCCTGTACTTTTGATCATGCAGATGAAAGTACTGTTTTTGACTACTGTAATGTAAAAATATTTAAGAGAATATTGCTGGCCTTTAAATCATGTTTAGAGTGGTTCTCCAGGGTAAACATGCATCAGAACCCTGGGAAGACTGGTGGTAACTAGAGTACTGGGTCAACCTCCGCAATTTCCAACTCAGCATGAACTTGCACTTCTGACGAATTCCCAGAGATACTGATGGTGCTGTTTGGAGGACCACACTTTGAGAACCGTTGCTTTGGAAGAGTAATACTAGTAGGCTTTCTAGATTTTCTTGTTAAAACTAATCAGTTCTGTTAGTTAGGTTTTCATTGCTGTGACTAAATACTTGAGGAATACAATTTATTTTTTTTTTTAATTTTTATTTTTTTGTGGGTACCAGGGGGTCGACCTCAGGACCTCGCGCGCCCCCAGGCGCCCGTGCCGCTGAGCGATATCACCGGCCCCTTTTTCGTATGTGGGATCCGGGAGTCGAACTCGGGCCCTCGCGCTTGCCAGGCAGGTGCTTATGTCGCTGAGCCATCTCACCGGCCCGAGGAACACAATTTAAAAGAGGAAAGGTTTATTTTGCCCCACAGTTTCAGAGGTCATGGCCCATGGTCTGCTGGCTCCGTTGTTTCTAGGCCTGTGGAAACAGAAACATCATGGTGGGTATGACGGGGGAGAGATGTGCACCTTATGGTGGTCAGAAAAGAGAGAAAGAGGGAAAGAGCCCAAAGAGAAGGGGCAAGGGAGCAGGTGTAGCCCCCAAGGTCACACCCCATGATCCACTCCCTTCGGTTTGGACCCTCCTTCTGTTTCAATTACCTTTCCATAGTGCTGCCAAATTATGATCTCATCAATGGGTTAACCCACCAATGAAGTTTGCACCCTCATGACTCAATCACCTTCCAAAAACCCATCCTCTAAACATATGAGCTTTGGGGGGAGGACATTTTAGATTTAAACTGTATTTGCTTTTGGTTTGGGGGAGCAATGCCTGACTTAACTGAGTGAATGCATTCTAGCAAATTTCTCAGAGTGGATTTTACAGAGCTATGATGAGTGGTGAGTGTGACTGAGACATAAACCTCAGGGGCTCGTAATGAATGTGACATTTTGGGACACTGCTGCTGAGGCGGTGTGGGAATTGCAAAGAAATGACAGGATTCCACCCATTCTTCTGATCTCTGAAAAATGTTTTAAAAAATAGTGAATGGATAGTATTCATCTAGTCTCTATGTTCATAACAAAAACAGCAACAAAGCAAGCAAACAGCCAAACTCAGACATTACTAGGAGACTCAGATCTGAAGATGAACTTTGATTTTGCTGAAACCAGCTTCATCTTTGCTTATTCTTCATCTGGAAAATGGCCTTCATTTGCTCACCCCACAACTTTGCCCTCATTCTTTTTTTTTTTTTTTTTTTTTTGGGTACCGGGGGGTTGACCTCAGGACCTCATGCGCCAACAGGCACCCATGCCGCTGAGCGATATCACCGGCCCCTTTTTCGTATGTGGGATCCGGGAGTCGAACTCGGGCCCTCGCACTTGCAAGGCAGGCGCTTATGCCACTGAGCCATCTCACCGGCCCTCTCATTCTTGATTCTTCTCTTTCAATCCACAACTCTAATCCATTGCCAAGTCCTATCCATTTTCCATCCAAAGGGAAGTCTTAAGCCACCACATCTTTCCATCTTTACTGACTTCTTTCCTACTTTAAGCCCCTGTTGGCTCTGACCTAAAGTGTATTAATAGCCTCCTGTTCTATATTCCCAGTTCCATCATTGTTTCCTCAAATCCATTCTCCACACAACAGCCAATGGTTATCTTAAAATGTACATCAGAAGTTGTCATTCCACTGCCCCTGCAAACCCCCAATAGCTGCCATTGCATTAATAATGAGATCCAGGGCTGCCTTTCCAGGCTCTTCATATAATCTTCTTTCACAACATTTCTTTAACAGACTTAATCTTTTAGAACCCTTTTAGATTGACAGCAAAATTTAATAGAAGTTAAAGATTTCCCACATGCCCTCTTGCCCATACATACACCCAGCACCCCTACTACCAACAATTCCCACTGGAATAACATGATTGTTACAGTTGGTAAACCTATGTTGATGTGTCATTGCCCAAAGTCCATAGTTGACATTAGGATTTACTCTTGGGATTATACCTTCTATGGGTTTGGACAAATATATAATGACACATATCCACCAGAACAGTATCACCACTCTAAAAATCCCCTGTGCTTTCCCTTTCATCCCCTTTAACCCTTGGCAACCACTAGTCTTTTTATTGACTCCATGGTTTTGCCTTTTCCAGAATATCACTTGGTTGGAATCATACAGAATATAGCCTTTTCAGATTGGCTCCTTTCACTTAATGATGTGCATTTAAGTTTCCCACATCTTTCTGTATGTTGTTGACCATCTTTTCATGTGCTCTTCTTGTGCTGGTACCATCTGTCTTGATTATTGACACTTCACAGGAAGTCTTGAAGTTATGTACTGACAGTCCTCCAGCTCCGCTCTCCTTCTGTGTTGTGTGAACTACAGTGAGTTTTTTACCCAGTATAAACTGTAGAAATAGTCTGTCGATAACCAGAAAATGACTGGGATCAAGCTGGGAAGAAATGACATCTTGACAATAGTGAGTCTTCCTATGAAAGTAAAGTGTTGCCATTTATTTAGTTCTTTGATTTCTTTCATCAGAGTTTTTTAGTTTTTTGCACACAATCTTGTACATATTTTTGTTAGATTTACACCTAAGTATTTCCTTTATCAGGTGCTCCTATAAGTGGTATTGTGTTTTCAATTTCAAATTCCACTTGTTCTTTGCCAGTATATCAAGAAGTGATCAGCTTTTGTATAGTAACCTTGCATCCAGCGACCTTCCTGTCATCACTTATTATGTAGTTCTAGGAGGTTGTAGAGTTTTCTTTGTTGTCATTTATTTCAGATTTTCCACGTAGTCAGCTGTGTCATCTGTGAACAAAGACAGCTTTATTTCTTTCTTGCCAATTGTCAGTATAACTCTTCTTGTTTTATTGTAGTAGCTAGGACATCCAAGATAATGTTGAAAAGTAATGATAAGAGGGAACATCATTGTGCCTGGTTTCATCAGGAGAGCGTCTAGTTTCTTACCATTAAGTTGATGATGTTAAGAATAAATTTTTGTAAATATTCATCATCAAGCTGAGGAAATTATCCTCTATTTCTTATTTGCTGAAAGTTTTTATCCTGAGTGAGTGTTGGATTTTGTCACATGCTTTACTGTGTCTCTTGATATGATCATGTGATTTTTTTCTTCTTTGGCTGATTGATTACATTAACTGTTTTTTTTGAATGTTGAACCAGCTTTGCATGCCTGAGATAAATTCCATCAGGTTGTGGTGTATAATTCTCTCTATACATTGTTGGATTTGATTTACTAATGTTTTGTTGAGGATTTTTGCACTTGTGTTCATGGAAGAAAGATAAAGTATTTCCTTTACTTCTGTTTTCTGAAAGAGGTGACAAAGAATTGGTATAATTTCTCCCTGAAGTGTTTGGTTGAATATATCAAGGAACCCTTTGGTTTTGGGTGGTCCTTAATCATTGATTAAATGCTTTTAGTGGGTAGAGGGTTATTCACATTGTCTCTTTGTTCTTGGGGGAGTGTAGGCAGATTGCCTCTTTCTAGAGGTAATCAGATTTGTGGCCATAGAGTTGCTCATAACATTTGTTTATTACCCTTTTAATGTCCATAGGATCCAATCTGCATTAAAATCTCTATTTTCATTTCTGATACTACTGTTTAATTTCTCCTTCTTCCTTGTATTAGTACCCTTCAAGGAGGCTGACTAATAATATATCAATTTTATTAATCTTTTTAAAACCAACTTTTGGTGTCATGGATTTTTCTCTATATTTCTATTTTCACTTTTATTGATTTTTTTTGCTCTAATTTTTAGTATTTATTTTCTTGTGTTTATTTTGGCTTTAATTTCCTCTTCTAGTTTCCCAATGTGGAAGCTTTAATGATTGATTTCAGATCTTTCTGTTACTGATTTCTAGTTTAATCCCATCCTGGTCTCGTATATATGCTCATGGCTATTCTTAATCATCTTCACGGTATCAGCTTAATGTCCCTTCCTTAAGCGGCCTTCTGTGATTACTTTAACTAAGTTGGTTCTTCTGGTTCTATTATAATACTGTTTTGTTGCATTTATAACATTTTATAATTACATATATACCTCCGTGATTATTTGACTTGTGACAGTCTCCTACCCCAGAATGTAAGTTTGAGGGTAGGAGTCAGGTGTGTGGTGCTTACCTTAAAATGTCCTGATCCTGTGATTGAAAATAATGCAGAGTCTGTTCAGATACCTTGGTCTCTTCTTTACTTCTCTCTCAAACTCCAGTCCTGCATTGTGAGGCTCAAGCGTGTTGTTTCTCTAGGAAAGCCCAGTTTCCTCCGTAGCATTCCTTCAGTATGTTCCTGCAAGTAAGTTTGCTCATCCTTCCCAAGTCCATGAGTTCTTCCAAATGACCTTTCTGGTCATTTTGTTTATGACCCCCACAACTCTCTTTTTGAAGTCATATCGCAGTCACTTAGTGCACTTGCTTGTTTGTCCTTTGTATCCAGCTCTCTCCACTCTTGCTCTTACATTTTACTCTTCCACTCTCATTGTCATCTTTTTATCACAAGACTAGACCAGCCATCCTCCCTTAGCTGGCCAGCCGGTCTCTCTTCTTTATCTCTTACCCTTTTGCCACATCATTTGGTACTTTCTACTGATGAATCTTCCTGTAGGTCAAAAGTAACTGCTTCATTCTTCTGTTTCTCTTTACTGTTACTAATTCATTCTTGATTTTGTTTACTAAGTGATCGTAATCCTTATCAGTGGGTTTATGTTTTTTGTTTTCCACATTATTGATAATGTGCATATATTGCTTTTATAATTAAAATGTCTCTGTTATTAGAAGCAAGGTAATCTGGGCACAAGGAGAACACCCTGGATGAGATGTATTTGGATACTGAGGTCTTGTAAAGTTGATTAGAAGTTAGACAAATCAAAGTGAGGGAGGAGATCACAAATGGAGAATAACAGGAGGTAACAACAGGTGTGTTTAAGGGTCTCTGACTCATTTTATAGGGTTGAGGTGGAAAATACTCAGGGAATAGTGCTAGGAGATGAGAATACAAGTTTTGGTGAAAACTATCGTTAACATATGCTGTAAGTTATGAGAGGAGACATTGAAGAATTTTGTAAGAAATAGCTCAATTGAGCTTGTCTTCAGAAAGGTGACTTTATTGGCAATGTGGCAGGTTGTTTGGAGTGGGCAGTATCTGGACAAACAATGGAAAGTCAATTTTGGAATAATATGAGCTTATTAAAGGTAAGCTGGGGAAGGAAGAAAGGGGGATAAATTTTAGAGATGAAAGAAGCAGATAGGTTAGGACTGAATGTTTGGTTGGATGTGGGGAGCAAGAGACAGTTTGGAATGCTATCTGGATTCTGGCACATTCGCTAAGTATATGCTGAGGCCACATTAACCAAGACAGAAAACTCTGATGCTAGGAGAAAATTCTAGACTAGAAACATCTATCTGGGGTTTTTTTGTGTGGTTAAATCCAAAGCCCTTGTGGACTGAGTAACAACACATCACCAAGGACAGATCCCTGACCCTTATTGCCAAATGGGTAAGCACTGAAAGTGCTCCTGATGTGGCTGGATAGAATGGCCTCTATACTATATGAAAAGGATGGAAAACAGAAGGGAAGGGTGGGTGAGTGTTAAAGAAAATTAGCAGTAGTAAATACTTCAGAGAAACAAGAGGGGTAAAGGGTGAAATATCCCCATTTCATTTTGTCCAAAGGAGGGTCACTGGTGACCTCAGCTTGCCTCAGTGACATGACTGGAAAGGGCCCTGGTGGGTGGAGGTCGTGTTAGTTTCCTGTGGCTGCTATAACGAATGACCACAGGCTGGTGGCTGAACACAACACAGATTTATTCTTATAGTTCTGGAAACCAGAAATCCAAAATCAAGGTATTATAAGGCCCATTCCTTCTGGCGTCAGAGGGAGAATCCACTCCAGGCTTCTCCTTTGGCCTCTAGTGGTCCCCTGCCAGCTGTGAGCTTCTACCCTACAGACACATCACTGTAGCCTCTGCCTCCATCTTCACCTCTCTCCTTGTCTGTCTCTGTATCTTAGTCTCTTTTTATAAGGACCCTTGTCACTGGATTAGGGCCTGGACTAAGTCTAGGATGATTTCATCTCAAGGTCCTTACTTAATTATGCTTGCAGAAACATTTCTTCCAAGGAAGATCTCATTCACAGGTTTAGGGTAGATGTGTCTTTCTTGAGGAGGGGAGGATATAGTTCGGCCCACTATCATGGTGCGGAACGAATGGGTGGAAACAAACAGGGAGATGAGCATAAATTCATCTTTTGAAAAGTTCGAATTATCAGAATAAAGAGGCAGAGATAGGGCCGGTGATGTAGCTCAGTGGCATAAGCACCTGCCTGGCAAGTGCGAGGTCCTGAGTTCGACTCCTGGTACCCGCATATTAAAAAATAAAAAAAGAGGGAGAGATAAAAAGCTACAGGAAATGTGAGGTCCAGGGAGAGTCTGTCTCCAGGATAAGAAACACTTGGGAAAATACTATAGCAGATGCAGTCTTAAGTGCCAGAAGCATCTTCATGAAAAAGGATATGAATTTATGAATACAAAGGCAGGTGCCAAGCAAATATTAAGAATGAAATGTGAAAATGTAACAAATGACTACAGATTTCGTGACTCAGATTCCTTTCTTTTAAGATTTCTTTCATGATTTGGCAGGTTTTTCTTTCTTTTTTTTTTTTTTTGTGGGTACCGGGGGGTCGACCTCAGGACCTCGTGCGCCAGCAGGCGCCCATGCTGCTGAGCAATATCACCGGCCCCTTTTTCGTATGTGGGATCCGGGAGTCGAACTCGGGCCCTCGCGCTTGCCAGGCAGGTGCTTACGCCGCTGAGCCATCTCACCGGCCCATGGTTTTTCTTTTTTAACACTCCTGAAGATTAAATCCAGGACTTTGCACTGGGCTATACCCCCAGCCCCTTTTTAATTTTCTTTTTTGAGACAGGGTTTCACTAAGTGACCCAAACGAGACTTGAACTTGCAATTCTCCTGCTTCAGTCTCCCAAATGGGCCAATTCTTACCCAGAAATTCTTCCTGTTGTAACCCAGCTTCTACTCCCACCGCGTGTACTCTTCACCTCTCTACACTTTCAGGGGTCCAGCCTGGGGCAGGTGGAGGGGGAGATGGGGGCAGGAAAGGTGGCTCTGAAGTGTGAACTTTGTCAACTTCATGGTAAATCCACCAGTGAACAAGGATACATGTTGCTGGTGTTGGATGAGCAGTTGATTGACAGGTAGAAATACACAATTGATGAAATTCCTGGGGCAATTAGAGAAGGAGAGAGGAGAAGCCAGGGCTGGACTGTCTAAGGATAGAAAGAAGGAGGATCGCCTCTTCCCTTGAGAGAGGTAGGATACATGAAACACAGGCCACTGGCCAGTGTGTATAGGGATGGACAGGAACGTGAAACAATGTTTGATGGCCTCAATTTAGTGAAATAGAAAGCAAAGTCATTTAATGAGAATAAGGACACAGGCTTTTGAGGAAGAAGGAGAAATTCGAAGATGTTCTGAGGGTAACGGGTGACAAAAGATGGCTAGAGAATAGTTGCTTGGGGAACTAGAGGAAGTAGCAAGCCATTGCCTTTGCTCAGCTGATACGTGAGGCCAAGGTCACCTTGGTTTTGAGTCCAGGTCATGGATGGGCACGGCAACTTCCTGAGATGCATGGCTGTGCTCAAGACGGCAGACTTCAGATTTAAGAGAGGGCTGCACCGTCATCCCATTCCTGCAGCTGAGCAGTGGAAGACCAGTTAATTGGCTGCTCCCTTAACATCTATGAGTTTTGGCTTTTTTGATGGGTAAAAAGGAGGTTTTTTTCTCGGTAGGTCCTGTTTTAAATTCATTCTTTCACAAACAACATTCCAAGTGCCCAGCACAACGTCTGTCCCAGAAGAGGGCTTCAGTCAGCCCTGGGATCCTTCCCCTGGTTCCCTCTGTATCCTGACCACCACCTTTGTCCTATGATTCATAGTCTCAGTCCAGTTGCCTGGCTTGCTTCAGGCATTTTCAGGGCTTGAAGGGTCTTGCGAGATAAAGGTATTTTTCAATGCCGAATTAGCCCATTTCAAATGAGTGCCTCATGTCTTGTTTCTGTGATTCCAATAGGATAAGCAAATTCTTTGGGCAGTAATGGGCAATAATACCTGGTGGTGTTGAAAGCTGAGTGCCTTTTTGGCCCAGGTGTCTGAGTGAAAAGAATTGCATGTGTTCATCAGAAATGATTCATACTCTTTTCAGCTGAGTTCAGTATCTTTTGTTTGACAGGATAATGTTCACATAAATTCTCTTTCTTTACAATTGTCACCATGGACATTACCAGCCATTAGAGAGAGAGAGTAAACTATATTCCCTCTGCTAGCCTCAGGATCACTGATGTGAGCCCTGATGAGTACTTGGCCCAGACTACAAACAAGTGTTGCAAGGGCATTTACAGTTTGATCGTTTAGATGAACATGTCACAGTGCTCTTGGGAGCAACTTTCCATTAACCTGAACACCACAGGCAGCACGAGACAACTGTGCTTACTGAATGAAATTCGCTTCTGTTTCTGACTCCTATCAGACCGGGTCTGCAGAGTAAGTTTGATTTATCATTTATGTTTGTTGAGTTCCCTGACTGCTGAGTAGAGGAAGAAACCACTTTGAATTTATAATAAAAATAATGACAAAGGGATCAGGTATCATCTAAGCACCTAACTATATTAGCTCATCACAACCTAATAAAGTAGTAGAGTAGTCATCCTTGGTTTGTTTACAAGGAAGATGGGCATTGCAGAGTAGATATTTTCACACGTTGGAGGGTATCTTAGTCTATTTCGGTTGCTGTAACAAACTGCGGGTGACTGGGGAGCTTATAAATAACAGAAATGTATTTCTCACACTTCTGGAGGCTGGGAGCTCCTGACCATGGTTCAGGGTTCATGGTTCATGGGTGGCTGTGTCCTCATGTGGTGGAGGGAAGCAGGAGGTCTGGGGGTCGCATTCCATTCAGGGCTGTGCTCTCCCCCTAATCACTTCCCCACGGCCCCACCTCCTATTAGCATCACTTCGGAGGTTAGGACCTCAACAAGATTTTGAATTTTAGGGGGACCTGAACATTCAGTCTAGCATACATAGCTAGAAAATGATAGAGCTGGAATTTGAACCCAGGCAACCTAATTCCAGAGTCCATTTTCTCACCCACCATTCAGTACTTTTTCTTTTTGTATGACTCCACCTATAGCTAAAGTTTCACGGAAAGTAGGATGTGGCTCTGGTGAAGATAGTACAAGTGCATCATGCACAGACAGCTTAGTATAGATTCAAACATCTGCACACCGCTCTCAGGGATGGCTCCAGTGTGGTCACGGGAGTGGCAAGAGCTGGAGATCACACACTTGTTGTGCAAGGGGCAGCTATGTATCACTATGTTGAAGGTTTTAATTTTTTTTTTTTTTATGTGGGTACCGGGAGTCAAACTCAGGACCTCGCGCTTGCTGGGCAGGCACTTATGCAGCTGAGCTATCTCACCGGCCCGAAGGTTTTAATTTTATTTGTTCGTTTGTGTCAAAAGAAGTGAGAAATCTAGATTTTAATGGAAAGTTTCCAAGTCTTAAAATCACCTTACTATGAACGACCATGATTCAGATAATATACTGCACTCTTGTGTAACAGAAGTTGGATTTTCCAGCAGAAACCAGCAAACCTCAAATCTCAGTGGCTTAAAAACAATTAAAGGTTACTTCTTGTTCATGCACACTGCCCCACATAGGTAAGCTGTGGTCTCTGCTCTTTTTTTTCAAATTAATGCATGTTGGTTATATAGATTATTGGGTTTCCTTTGGGCAGATTCATACATCCATATAACATACTTAGACACTCAATTCTGTAGTAAAACTGCAGTAGTGAGGAAGAGACCAAAGGCTCATGTAAAGATCCTTAAAGCTTCTCACGGAAATGACACAGGTCACATAGGCTCATATGCCTCTGACCAAAAACATTCGGTGACCACAAGTAGCTTCGGTGGGACTGGGGAGGGGGAACTCTTCCTTGGGCGGAGAGGAGGCGCCACTGTTTATGAGTATCCCTAGTGGCCACCGCAGCTCCATACACTCTAATTTTTAAGACAGAAATGCTAAATTTTTCCCTAAGGTAGAACCCAGTTTTTAGGGATTTCAAACAGAAGTTGATTTTAAAAAATTGTTTGGTTCTTGAGGGATTAAATTTGATTTATCTGGAAAAAAAATTCATATTTTGCTTAATTTGAATTAATGACACTTATTTAAACATTATCTTCTTTTAATTGATTAGTAAATCATATACAGAGACTATGAAATAATTCTTAGCTGAAGTGATGATTTATAGATGAGTACTTATTCCAATGAGCACTGCTCATGTATTTAAAATATTTGTTTATGTTATCCTCTATCTTGTAACTTGCCTCATTAACTACACTGTAAGATAAGGATCTTGTCATAGTAATTTATAGTCTATAGTGCTTGGAACTATAGAAAATTGTTATTTAATAGATGTTAATACATTTTATTGATTTTTTCCAATTAGTAACTTATAAATCATTGTAATTGGATATTCTGACATTAGGAGATGTCCAGCAGTTGAAAACACTTCAGGCAGTTTTTAAAAGCTGCTTAGTGTTGATTATGGTGGACTACGAAAGCCAAAATTCAGCTGTCCCTTAGCCTCAAGGGCAGTTCTGGCTGATATTCTGTGAATCACAAGGCAACCCAGCCTTCTTTCATTTTTCTGGGATGTTTTCACGTGCTTTACTTGGCTGTAAAATTTGGATGAATTTTAACTTAAAAAAGTTATGAAGCAAACACAAGTGATTGGAGAAGAATTCGATTGCCCAAGATTTTGCAACACTTCAAAACCAGCCCACTGTAGCTCCTAAATCCACACCCTTCCTGGATGAGCAGCTAGAGGGTGACTCTCATTCTCATGAAATGCAAAGTGCTCAGGGAAAAGGATGTGTGAGGACAGAGCTTGGCCCAGGACGAGAGTTTCTCTAACTTCATGGTGGAATTATTCCCTGTGGAGAAGGTTACATGAACACAGTTACTCATTGGTCCAATCCCAGCCATGCAAGAGTGTTTCCAGGATAATCACTCTTAAATTCTTCCACATGTACTTGTAAATATTCATATATTGGCCCCTGTAAACAGGATTTTTGTTGTCCATCTGCTTATCCTAAAGGTCGAAGAAGGGGTAACATTGTGTTGAGAGTCCGCTGTCAGACAACCTGGGTTTAGAAACCGTTACTGATGCCATTCGCTAGCTGTGTTGTGTTGCCAATCATTTAACCACTGTGACATTTAGATAGTGTCCTTATTTATAAAATAAAGATAAAAGGTATCACCTGTGTCATAAGATTCTTATGAAGGTTTGGTGAAATAACATGTCACGTGCATGGCATAGTTCCAGGCACATAATAAACATTCAATAAAAAATCAGCTATTAGGGCCGGTGAGACGGCTCAGCGGCTTAAGCGCCTGCCTTGCAAGCGCAAAGGCCCGAGTTCGACTCCCGGAACCCACATACGAAAAAGGGGCCGGTGATATCGCTCAGCGGCACGGGCGCCTGCTGGCGCGCGAGGTCCTGAGGTCGTCCCCCCGGTACCCACAAAAAAAAAAAAAAAAAAAATCAGCTATTAGTAGTTGTATTTTATTACTATCTTTATAAAATTATATAATCGGGGCAAAGGATCTCAGAAGTCACTGGGTTTAGCTTTAATCCCTTCTACAGGTTTCCTGCAAATAAGTCTCTGACTTTTCAAGCTTTTTCATATTGGACTAAATTTGTGCTTAACCTCGCAGCTTTCACCATTTGGAAATGCACAGACCAAACGTGGGGCCTTCGTCCTCATAGCCCCTGAAAATAGCACTAAGCTCGGTTGTTCTCCAAACTTCCGTGGAACTTTCCCCGCCTCTCCTTGAAACTTTCATTTCATCTTTCTCCTTCCCTTCAACACCAAAGTTTTGGAAAGATGTGGATTGAACTTCCTCCAGTTTGATTTTCTCTTCAGCACCTGGGTGTAGAGTCTGATTCATCAGCTCTTCAAGATGAAGCACAGGGGAGAGGGGAGAGAAGGAAGGGGGGAGAAAGCATTGGAAATGATCAAGATATGTTACATACATGTACCAGTTCCCCCAAACAAACATCACTATTCCATATTACACACGTGTTCATTAAAAGAAGATAAATTGCAGCCATAAAAAAGAATAGACCCTCTGTAAAGCACGAAGTACATATTAGTGTTATTGTTTCTGTTGTACTATTGAGGAAAAGAATGAGTTTCCAAGGGTCTGAGTTCTTCAGCATCCTGATTTTGAAAGACAAGGTAAGTCAGGTTTGTAAACAGTCTGTCTGCTTCCAAGTTCCTACCCTTAAAGAACAGCTTTATAGATATAAATAAAGTTGGATGAGTATGAGGGCAGAGTACGAGGGCAGAGGTGGACCATTTGATCAACTAATATAATGGGGCACACTTTATGCAAAAGACATATTTATGAAATAAAAAACACAGCGTTTTTCTTGTGTGGAGATCCGGCCTACACACACAGAGACTTGACAACATGTAAGCGAGTGAAAGTAACAGTGTAAACTTCTGTCTGAGACATCTCCCCTATTAACTTCTTCTCTTTAATATTTGTTTATAAATATATAGATATAATGATATGGAGGTGGAGATATATAGTTATCGGTATAGATAATAAGAAAGAGAAGATATGAAGACACAGAATAGAGACATGTGGATATATCAGTGTAGAAGTATAGGTCTGTGAAGACACCATGGACCGGAAGGTGATAGCAGATTCAGCGTAGTGGCTGTTTTGGGGAGGAAATGAGAAAACGGCACAAAGATAGGGTGGGGAGATTAGGAGGAGGAAACCTTATCTGTGTCTCTTTCCATACATAGAAATACCTGAATAAAATATGAATGAAAAAGAATGGGGGTAAGGAGGGACAGCTGCAGCTCCTTTAATCTGGGAAGACTTGCCTAAGAATTACACAGAGGAGGGTGGCGAAGTGGTGCCGCCTGCATCCCAGCACTCTGGGAGGCTGAAGCAGGAAATGGCAAGTTCAAGCCCAGCCTGGGCAATTTTGGTACTTAGCGAGACCCTGTCTCAAAAATAAAATAATAAAATAAAATAAATATAAAATATAAATAAAATAAAATACATAAAATATAAATTAAATAAAAATAAAAAACAATAAAAATATAATAAATAGTAAATAAAGTAATAATAAAAATTAATAAAATAAAAGGGCTGGGGAGAGCTCCCCAGCCTACACCCTGCACCCCTGACCCCTTCTCTCCCTGCAGGCCGTGGGCTGCGACCGGCAGCTGGGCAGCGTCGCCAAGGAGGACAGCTGCGGAGTCTGTGCTGGCGACGGCTCCACCTGCAGGCTTGTCCGGGGACAGTCGAAGTCGCAGGTTTCTCCAGAAAAAAGTAGGTTTTGAAGCCCGCTTCAATGTCACCATACCACAAGGTGTATTTTACACTATTTGTGTTTCTAGAATAACGTTTTCCTAATGCTAAGCTTTTTTGGTTGGAAGTAACTTTGATCCGTTTTCTAAATAATTTCTTTCAAAAAGTACATAAAATTTTTGTTCTTAGCATCTCTACAAAGACTGCCCAGTTTTGACTCTTTTACATTGCAAAGAGTTGGTAGTTTTAATAGTATCTGATGCTTTTTCAGGTAAATATGAAGTACTAATTTCTTTTATTTTCCTTCATTTGACTGCTAACAAGGTAGCGAATATTGGCATATATTTATTGACGATTAGTATTTTTTTGTTTTTCAATTATGTAGCTATCGAAGCTATTTATCCATTTCCCTATTTCTTAATCTTTTTCTTCTGTTGTGAACTTTTACTGCATCACAAACACTAAGCTTTCATCTGTCATACCTGTTTTGAATGTGTTTTTTTTTTTTTTTTTTAATTTTTTGTGGGTACCTGGGGTCGAACTCAGGACCTCGCACGCCAGCAGGCGCCCGTGCCACTGAGCGATATCACCGGCCCTTTTTCCGTATGTGGGTTCTGGGAGTCGAACTCGGGCCCTCGTGCTTGCCAGGCAGGTGCTTATGCCGCTGAGCCATCTCACTGGCCCATTGAATGTGGTTTTTAAATCTGACTTTCATTTTTGTTTATGCTTGAAGAATAAATCATTTCTGAATGTATTCAGAAATTTGCATCATCTCATTTCAATACTATCTGCCTTTGACCTCAGAGCCTAGTAAACTTTTGGTGTTAAGGGCTAGCGAGGAAGGTTCTAGGCTGTCTGTCCCAGGTGCTAACAACACCAGGGCGCTGCACAGGTACCCACAGACATCCTGGTCACGCTGTGTGCCGATAAAACTTGATTCACAAAAATAACCTGCAGGCTGAATTTGGCCCTCAGGTTGTAGTTTATTGTGATCTATGCTTTGAAGGGAAAAAATAATTCATGTGTATTTTCTGCCAGTACTTAGATGATTTTGTTTTTCTACTTTTAAGTCTTCTATTCATTTGAACTTATTATTTAAAAATTTTTCACTATCATTATTATATTTTTAGTACTAGGGAATTGAACCCAGGGGCTTCACACTGAGCTACATCCTTAGTCCCTTTTTATTTTTTATTTTGAGACAGGGACTTGCTAAGTCCCTAAATTGCTGAGCCTGGCCTGAAACTTGCAATCCTCCTGCCTCAGCCTCCCAGAGTGCTAGGAATACAGGTGTAAGCCACCACACTTGGCTTATTCATTTGAATTTGTTTTGATGTAACTCATGAAATAGGGATCTTATGTATTCCCCAAGGGAGAGGACATTACGGGAAGGCAGAAGGGCAGGGAGTGTCTTGCAGACAGAGGAAACACAAAGTTCATGGCGTGACACTAAATATTTAGCTCTTTTGAGGAGCTAGTTTTATATTGCTCAGCCTGAATGCACACTTGAGGGTGGGCAATAAGGCAGTGGTGTCCAGGTGTCACCCACAGAAACCTTCCTTACTGTGCTTTGTATTTCAGGTTAATTGGAGCCATTAAAGCCATTTAAGCTGTGGAGTGGTTAGGTTAGAATTGTGTTTTAGTAAAAAACTAATTCTGGCAGTGTGTGGAGGTTGGGTTACTTGTGAGTGAGCCTGGAAGCAGAGAGTCCACATAGGAAGCTTTAAGAAAATACCCAGAGGTGTTTGAAATGTGGAGGCCTTGGTCCCAGGTGATGAGGTAGGAGATGTAGAGGAGGGAAGGGTTGCAGAGATAGGTAGGAGGCAGAGTCAGCAGGAGATGGTAATTCTCTGCATGAAGACTGAGAGAAGGGAAGACACTAGGACAAAACAAATTTTTCAGTTTGAGCAGATAGATAGGTACATTTGCCCTTCATTTGGGTAAGGAATTCATAAAAAGCACACACACTTGATTTTCCTTCTCTCCAGAATTTTGACACTGAAACTGTTCAATTTGTTGGTGTCTTCTTTATTCCTTCAAACAGACCTTGATTGCATTCTGTATGTAGTAAGAGGGTTGATCTGAAACATTCCCCACCATATACTCTTAAGAGTATAAGAAAGCTAAGTAAACAGTAAGAGGGCCAAGGTTGTCTCTGGAGGAATGCCTGAAGTCAAAGCATTTAACCAGGAAAGAGTTTTCAGGAAGTCTAGCTGAGAAGGAATGAAGAATAGGTAGGACAACCAAGAAATTAAAGAGCAGAGCCATGGAAGACAAAGGATTGGGTAATTTCAAGGAGGAGGTAATTCAACCGTGTTCAGTACTCTGGTGAGAACAGCTAGAATATGGGCCCCCAAATCTCATGTTGACAAGTTGAAGATTATCTGTGACATTTGCAAGAATCTACGAGAGTGGTTCCAGTGAATTTTAGGCAGAAGCCTGATTGCAATGAGCTGATGAGTGAAGGAGGAATGTGTGGAAGGCAAGGTTCCCAAGACAGGAAGAGGGATACAGCCAGGTTGTGTGTGTGTGTGAAAACCTAAATGTGTTCTGCCCTAAATGGGGTCTGTTTGATTCTTCATTAGAAAGCAGAGTCAGCCACGAGGAGTGGGTGATCTCAGAGGCTTGAGTATGTTCCCATTGAGGAAGGGAGGAGCCGGAACCCATCAGTGGCAGCAGAAAGATGGAGGAGGAGCTGAAGGGCCTAGATGAGATTGGACACCATGAGCTCATGGAGGTTCCCATCCATGAGCATCATGAAGGAGGTGGCTTTGAATGGTAGGGTAGTGATGAGGAACACGTTCTACTGAGAGGCATAGAAAACTCAATTTACAAACACTGGAGTTTTTGTGTCTCTCCTAACGAAACACTGGGAGTGGGCAGTCAGGGCTGTCCCACAGCTGTTCTATGATGTCTCTAGGGATCCAGGTTCCTCTCTCCATATCCTGAGAGTGTGGTTTTTATCTCTGGCGACAGAGTCGTAACTGAATGTGTAGACATCCACCTACATCCCAGGTAATAAGGAAGAGGGTCATGCAAAAGGCTTTTTTAATACTGTGTCCTTTACTCAGGAAGGGAAGTCCTCCCCAGGGACTTTTCCTTCACTGACCAGAACTGTAACACGTGACACCCTTGTGTCCATGGAGGTGGGAAACCAAGTGTTTAGTACTCCATTCCACTGTTGTTATTAATACTGGAACAACGTTTAATAAATCCCAAGGTTCATGTCAGTCAGTTCCAGCAGTACTCTCACATTCTAGTTTCTTGTATTGTCAAATGCCTTTTACAGGACCAGAGGTGGTAAGAAACATCTCACAACATCAATTATGAGAGGCAAAATAGGGAAGAGGCTAAGAAATTTCAGGTCTGGGATCAGACTGCCCGGGTTTCAATCCTAGGTCTATTGTTTTCTAGCCGGGTAAGCAGGGCAAATTATTTGACTTCAGTGTGTATCCTGGTTTTCTCATTTTAAACTGGGAATAACGGTAGTCATTACAAACTGACAGCAGCGTTTGTAGAGTTGTTATCAGGACTGTATCAACCAGTCCATGCTGAGAACTGTGTAGTGCTGGCGTCCAGCAGGTGCTGTGTAAATGCTGGCTGTATCTTTATTGGAAACAACACTTATTTGGGCACCAAAGGCTCTCACACCTCTTGCATACCCTAAATGTGAATAGTCATCAACAGGTTTTTTTGGATTGATGATCAGTTCATCTGGGGATTGTATGGCGGTATTGACATAAAGAAGTGACCTGTAGCAGAAAGCACAGTTGGAGGAAGAACGCACCCGCGGAGGCAGTTTGGAGAGACAGGCTGTCCTATGGCTATGGGGAGAGGGCATAGCGTGCTGGGCAAGTGCCTGGAATCAGCCTTGGTCTTAAAGTGTTTGCAGATCTCATCAGGGAAGACCTCTGTTTGTCAGGGTCCAAGAGAGATTAGAAATCAAGATAGAGTTGAACCAGGCAGAGGTGAGGAAAATTGTGTTGAGAAGTCAGTCTTTTCTGGAGAAGTGTACAGAGGGGGCCCTGGAAGGGAAAGGCATGGGTTGGAGTGGGAGGAGTGAGGGTTGGGTTGGCTGAAGGGGCTCACACCTGTGTCCTTCCTAGTCCTCACTCTTTTTTTTTTTTTGTGGGTACCGGGGGGTCGACCTCAGGATCTCGCGCACCAGCAGGCACCCGTGCCACTGAGCGATATCACCGGCCCCTTTTACGTATGTGGGTTCTGGGAGTTGAACTCGGGCCCTCGCGCTTGCCAGGCAGGCGCTTACGCCACTGAGCCATCTCACCGGCCCCCTAGTCCTCACTCTTGGTGACATTCATATTCTCTCTCTCTCCTCCCCCCCTCCCTCATTCTTTCTTTCTCCCCATTTGGTTTCCAGCTTTTGAATTACAGATACTTGTGAGAATATATTGAAAGTCATGCATTTTCTCTCCAGGAAAATGCAGGTGTACTCGTAAGCCCCAAGTGTGCCATTCTGCATTTTTTTTTTTTAAGGGATGGTGGTCAGACCCCCGATACCCATTTAAGGCATCCCAGGTTAAGTACCCCTAAAATGTCACCTGTCTTTTATCAGTTTCTGTGGAGGAAGGGGGACTGGAGCAAAGTATGAGGACCAGGTGGTCGCCTGCTGCACCGCAGTAGGCTGGCGTCTCCCAGGGTCCAGTTCCTTGTGCCAGGCTAAGGCAAAATCAGCCTGCTTGAAACGTGGTGCTCATCTCCTGATCCTCGCTGCAGCCCCTGCTTGGTAGAAGCTGGCATTGGCTGGGATTCCTCCAGGCCATATGGAAACACTTCCCTGTAATCACGCTTTGTGTGAAGGAAATGTGGGAAATGGAGCCTCGTGTCCCCCAGTGTGAATCACCTGGCCCGCAGGGTCCACACAGCCCCTAGTCCTCACCCTGCTTCCCTGGGACTCTGCCTGTGTTGGGACGGAGCTGGGAGACGCTGCTGGCTCAGCCCGCGCAGGCTGCACATGGGATACTTTCCTGTCCTGCAGCGAGGCACACACAGAACCTGGAGTCAAAAGCTTTGCTGTGGGAAAAATCAGAAATCAATCCAGGTAAAACACACACATTTCCTGGTCTGAGGGAAGAGGAGAGGGACTGCGTGAGCCATCGACATGTGTAGGTTTGGGTGTTGGAAGAAGGAACCAGAGGCCACTCAGGTTTCCAAGAGAGAAGAGTCTAATGAGACTCAATACAAAGAGAAGTTCAATTTTAAAATTTTTAAATTAGTTTTATTTTAAATGAACAAGTCATAAGTGTATACATGCATGGGGCACTATGTGATGTTTTGATATACTGCACATATATAGTGTGGTCTGATTCAATCAAGGTAATTAACATAAGAAAAGTAGCAGAGAAGCAAATGCTTCTGTATGGAGTCTTGACTTGACTTTAGGGATTTAGTTGTATTTCTAGGTTTGTCCACATAACAGCATACACATATAAGCCACATAAATAAATCCAGCTCATCTATTCTGGGCTCTTTGTCCATTTTTTTCATGGTGGCAGCCAAGCCTATTGGCAGAGTGATCCTAAGGCCACACTGGAACAGCAGCATTTCACTTGACTATGGGCCTTGCACAGATAACCACATCCTTAGTATATTGGCCAGCTTACTGTCTCTGGGATACAATACCCTATACCCACAACTTCAAGGAGGAGAGGTTTAAATTGGCTCATGGCTTCAGAGGACTCAGTCCATGGTCAGCTGGATTCAAGGCAGGAACATCGTGGTGGAAGGGTGTGGTGGAGCAAAGCTGCTTAGTTCACAGTGGCCACAAAGCAGAACAGAGGAAGAGTGCCAGAGAGGAACAGACAAGGGACTAGACATGGACCCCAAGGCCACACCTCCAAGGCCCATCCAGATGCAGCCAGCAGTGTACCTCACTAGCCCCTGAAGCTGATCCCAAAGCCAATCAAGTTGACACTCCACCTTAACCACCACACTTGTTGTCCCTGGTGCTCCTGACAGTATTTCCCCAGGCTGTCGGACCATGAGGCTGCTTTACAGGGTAATTCTTATGATGTTTTTCATCATATATTGTTCACTTCCCCTTTGGCTGTCACTTCCAAAAATAACCTACAAATTTAACTTATTCTGTGAGAAAGGAGCTTGTATCTGACATAAAAGGTTTGCTAATGTGGTGAACGGGTAAGTTTTCATTCTTCTTGTCTCCTCACATCACCTCCTTTTGCCTCCCTGTTCATCTTTCTGGGCCAAGATTCTGACTGAAAATAAGATTCTTACAGTGGAACTGCAGCTGGTAAAGGAACATTCAAACCCAAAACCCTGACACTTTCAATGGGATCTTTCCTCCCTTTTAATTCAATGAGAGTGTGGTGTGGAAGAAAGATCTTGGGGCTGGGAATTGAGACCTGTGGGTTGTAGTTCTTGTTCTCACATTTCTGTTGCATGTTGCTGTCACACAGTTTGTGTGTCCTCTAGCCCTCTGCATGGAGAGAAATGGCGTGTAGACCTTGTTGAAAAGGAATGTCATAGATTGTGTTTCCTACAGAGAGGCAGACCGTGAAGCCCACCTCTTCCTGAATTGCCCTTACACACAGGGTAAGATGTGGTATAACCCTTCCCTAAGCCTTGTGTCATCTGGCCTGGGGATATATCCCCATGTGGCTTGGCACGTAGGATATATCGTGTGCAGCCACTTGCCCCTTATTCACTAGACTCCAGTCATACTGACTTTCTGGAAGATTCTAGAACCTAAGTGCTCTTTTCCCCCATGAACCTTTGCCCGAACCCAATCCTGGGCCTGGCGGAACCTGCTTCTCTCAGATCTTAATGTTGGTGCCTTATATTCAGCCTGGATCTCAAGTCCCATTTCCTCAGAGCTCAGATCCCTCAGGTCCCCCCCTTCTCTCTCTCTCTCTCTCTTTGATGGTTGTTATTGTTTTGTAGTAATGGTGATTGAATCCAGGGCCTTTGCAGTGAACTACATCCCCAGACCTTTTTATTTTTTATTTTGAGACAGAGTCTCGCTAAGTTGTTCAGGCTGGGTTCACAATTGTGATCCTCCTGCCTCAGCCTCCCAACAGAGAGATTTTCTTAGTCCAATCCACCCAAAGTAGATCCTTTTCTGTTTAATTCCTACTTAACCTTTATTGCAAGAGGTAATTATTTCATTTACTTATTTGTGTAACTTGCCTCTTGCACTAGTGAGACTTTGCAAGAGCAGGCACCATGTGTATTGGGTGGCCTATTTGATTCCTAATGGCTGACGCAGTACTCAGTGTGTTTTAGGAGCTCAATCAGTGTTGAAAATGAGTGTGCGCACTTTGCCAGAGACAGTTCTGCTTCCGGTTCTGATGTCAGTGGGACCGAACAGTGCTGTAGGATAGCCCTGGATGGGAAGCCAAAGACGTTACAATACCCTCAGTATGGCTACTGATTATCTGGATCTTAGCAAGATGCTTCACTTATTGGGACCTTGGCCTTTTCATCTCATAGGGAGGATGATTTCTGAGACCTCTCCCAGTTCTGTGAGTCTTTTATATCTGTAATTTATTTCTCTCTCTTTTTTTTAAATAAATAGATCTTGGGATTAAATGGAGGTTAGAGAGATAAGACATATGATTTTCTATGAAGACACTTTCCAAAATTTTAATGGAAAGGTTTGACGGAGATGGTGTAAAGGGCCCAGGACATTTCTGGGTACCATAAAAGTACACTGGTGTGAATGAATCCCCTCATCTCTCATGAACCACTCCATGGTTACTTCTCTATGTGCCACTGTCACTGCCTACAAAGGGACTTTGTGCAGTCACTGAACCTTCATTGGCCTCTTGCACATGGCCCAGGACCTGGTGCCTGGCATGTTCTCAGGAGAGGTGTGTTGACGTGACCTGCACAGAAGTGAAGAGTCCACTTCGGCAGAATCTCCATGGCAACAGTCCCTGAGGATGCTGTGAGGGAAAAGCAGCCCATTGGGAGCCAAGTCCTGCAGCACCCAGAGTCACCAGGAGCCCTGATGTCCACCAGCCTGATGAGAGCACTGTGGTTATTAGTAATAACAGTTATCAGGGCAGCGATTCTAACAGGGGCCTCCAGAGGTTGTGTGCTTCATTGTGCTAGGCACTGGGCAAAGGAAGTATTTTTCATATACCATCTGATTTACTCCCACCAAAACCCTACCAGGAACGTATGATTCTAACCTCCCCATCTGACAAGTGGAGAAATGGGATCAGTGAAATGATGCTCTTAGTTCAAGGGCTCACAACAAGTGAGTGGCTGAGTTCTGCTGACTTCGGGGTCCTTGTGCTCAGCCACCTCCTGAGCAGGGCAGGCGAGTGACAATGCGGTGACATGTGTGGGATGTAGCATGATGGGGACAGGACAGCAGCAGCACAAAAATGGAACCGGATGAAGCAAATGGGGCCTCAGCTAGACCAGCCACCCCTCTCCCTTGGTTCCAACCCAGCATGCATGTCAGGATCATCGGGGAATTGGCCCCACCTTCTAATCCTCAGATCCTACCCTAGAATGTGGAAGGGTAAATCTGGGCAGTTGCATGTTGCCAAATTCCCTAGGTGATGGACATGTGCCCCTGGATAATGTCTCTGCTTTCCACCCTCTGCTGCCCCACAATAGCATCAGAAGGCAAGTGACCATTGTTTCATTCTCACCAGGCTCTTGATTTCTTAGATGCAGCATACAGGACAGAAGAGAAGAGTGGCAGTACAGTGCTAGGGAGACATCAGGACCCAAATTTGTTATGTGAGATTGTATAATGCAGCTGTCTCCACTGCATCTGCTCAGAGGTAGCCATGGAAACCAGGGTGACCCTGTGCATCACCAGTTGGTCGCTCGTAGCGACGCTGCCTGATCCCTGCTCTTTGGAGGTAAAGACACTTTAGGCCAGGAAATAAACATAGCTCCAGCTTGGGAGCACATGTTCCCATGGACACAAGAGCTGGGGACCAAGGACATTCATGAGCAGAGTCAGCAATCTCAGACCTCCATGCTGTGGCCTTACAGCTCAGTGCACAGTAAAGGGGTGGCCCAGCTTGCAGCAGGGTGGAGGCAGAGGGATCAGCTTTTAACTTGCAGCTGGCTGATCTCACAGGTCAGATCCTTGCTCTGTTCCTATTTTTTAAATTGCTCTTCATTTCCTACTTTTATTTTTCCTACTTTTACTCAGTGGCACATTTCACTGGCAGAGGGCAGTGTAAAAATAGTCCTCCCGCTGCAGAACCACTGGCTTTTCTCTCCTTCATTTTCCACACTCCCCGCAGCACCCGCAGAATGAGGTGAACTTGAAAAAATCTGACTACCCTTGTTTTGTAGTTGTCAGTTGCTGTTCTGTGCAGTGTGACAGAAGGCGCTCTGTTCAGTCTAAGCCAGTGACTGTGAACCTTTTAGAGCTGTCAGTGATTCAGACACCCCACTGCGGCATGGGTGCCATCAATTCACCACTGCTGGCAGCAATGCCAAATGGCTGTGGGTGTGTGAGGGCATTAACAAACACCTTTTTACAGTTGGTAAAATGCTTTCACTCATCTCATTTTAAAGGAAAACAAATTCTTTGTAATTTTTTCTTAGGGTTCAATTATTATTACCATTAGCATTTATTCCAATACTATCATTCCTTAAAAAAAAACAAAAAAAAACTCCTTTGTTCCTGGGGGATGATGTGTGTGTGTGTGAGTGTGTGTGTGTGTGTGTGTGTGTGTATACCACGATAACAGAAGGAGAAAATAAATGAAGGGTCATGAACAGTCACATGAAAAATATTTGGCCAAAATTTGTATTCATTAAAAAAACCAGAAATCTCAATCAACTTTTAAAATATCCAAAAACAAAACAAAAAGAGCCAGGAATGGAAAAGTGAGGAAGTTGCCAAAGTGAGAGCAACTGAAACTTCTCCCTCTGTCCCTTGGAATGTATAAATTTAGGATGGTGTAGTTCTGCTTGGACTTAATAGTGAAAATAAGCAATCTGATATACATCACAGTCCTTCTGGACTATAACTGATGTTTATTGATTAGTTAATATTGTGTGGACAATCTGTTTCCTGTATATCTTGCTACTTAACAAAGCTGTCATCTGCAGCAGGAAGTGAGACACAGACAAACGATGAGGGAACAGCTGGATTCCCACACTTGTGCGTGGGAGGAAAAGTGAATGGTAACAAATTTAATCTTAGGTCAGGGGAGTGACTGCAAAATCAAAAAAGTGAAACCCATAGGATGAAAGCCTGTAATGAGCACCCATGGGATGCGTGAGTTTACACAGGAGAGTGTGGTCTCACTGTAGAAGAGTTAATGGTGAGGTTTTGATTCAAATCTGGTCCTCCTACTCAGGAGCTCTGTGATCTTGGGGAGGTCATTTAATCTGGCAGAGCTTCAGTTTTCTTAACTGTAGAAATGGGTTTTCATTAGAATGAATGAAGTAATTTATCTCAAGTTACTTAACAGCTCGCCTCAGGGCACAGTAAGTGCTCAACATAGTTTCAATAGTAATTTAAGCTTACCCAACCCGGAATGGGTCATGAATTCTTTTCTAAGCCCTTTGCAAATGTTACTCATGGAACATGCACAACACCACTTGGAGAGTGTATTCTTGTCATCATTTTGCAGGTGTAACTGATGCGGGGGGGTGGGTAAGCAGTTTGCCTGAGGTTGCAGGGCAGTCAGAGGTGATAGTGTCACGATTCCAACCCAGATTCCTGGCTCCGGAGGCTGTGATCAGAACCACTGCTCTGGCGTGCCTCTCCCAGTAGTGTGTAGAATAAAAATGATTCAGATGATATCAAAAAGGTGCTAACAACAAGCTCTGGAAGATGGCACAGTGAGTAGCACAATCAAAAATCTCATTCCCCACATTTCAGTGAAGTTTTGGAGTAACTCCAGATAATGAGTAATTCAGGAGGAATCAGTAACCACCACTACCACTACCAACAAATGGAGGTATTCCCAGACATGGGCTTCCTGTCCTAAACCCCATAGGATGGAACAGAGAAGCCTCTGCTTGAACTGATATGTTTCAAGTATTGCATTTTGCACCAGAAAATATAAGGTTTCAAAGCAGCCTCAGAACAAGCCTGACCTGGAAGCATCCTCCAGCCCTGTCAAGCCTCTCTCTAGCTCCATTTCCAGCTTCACATCCAGGGGGAGTGTACCAGGAGGACGTTTGTCTGTGATGTAGAAGTGGCCCATTCTAACAGGCAAGATAAAGAAAGCATGGGTGACAGGATTTACCTCAGAACTAATAGCATTTTAGGCAAAAAAAGATGAGTATTGTATATTCATTGATGATCAAAATAAAGTCCAAAAAATGTGTGAACCATGTGCCTACCTGTCTGTCTATCTATTAATCAATTATCCATTCATCCTAAGTGTTTTGGTTTGGATCTTATATGTCCAAAAACCTATGTGCTAAAGACTTGGTCTCCAGCCTAGGGTGATTTTGGGGGGGGGGTGGAACCTTTTGAATGTGAGCCACATTGCAGGAAGTTGGGTCATTGTGGCATACCCTTGTAGGGATATTGGGACTCCAAGCCTCTTGCTGCCTCTCTTTGCTTCCTGACTGCCATAGTGTGAGCAGCTTTGCTCTACCATGCTCTCCCGCCATGATGTTCTGCCTTACTATAGGCCCAAAGGGGTGGAACCAAGTGACCATGGACTGAAACCTCTAAAATCATGAGCCAAAATAAATCTTTTCTCCTTGCATGTTGACTTCCTAAGGTATTTTCTCACAGAGAGAGAAAGCTTACTAATACTCTTAGGTGGATAAGGAGAAATTGAAAGAGGCAAAAGGGCTACAAAAGTCTTGAACATACCTAGTTCAGCATCGGTACAATTAATTGTTCCATTGGTAGGTATGGATTGAGCATTGCATGTTGAGGGAATGAAGGTAACTTCTTTTCAGTCATTTATGGACCATTTACAAAAACTGATTCTTCATTAGACTCCAAAGGGGATTGCAGTAAAATTCCCAATAAAAATAGAAACCACCCGAAGAGACCGCACCCTGCAGCTGCACCATGCATTCCCCACTCCTTCCTGTTACAGAGGCGAGCATCTACCTTCCTTTCCAAGGCTAACTAATCCCTCCATCTGTGTTCTGGGTCTCAGCCCCACTGTTTTCTCAGAGATCTCAGCCCACCCATCATCCCCTCTCACTCCTTTATCTCTTGTCTCTTCTTTTCCCATCAGGGCTAAATATGATCATGCCTATCTGATTTGAAATAAAAGTATAATGAAAATATGTATAATGTACACATTTCTATGCACATATGCATATAGACAGACATTCTTATTATATGTGTATATATGTAAAGGGTACATAATTTTAATATATGACACTTATAAGCTATATTTTTTAAACATACCACATCTCCAGCTCTCCGGCTTATACCCTAATCTTTCACTTCCCCTTTATTGCCAGGTTTTAGAAAAAATGTTGTTATTTCCTGTCTCTACTTTTTCATCATCATTTATTCCTCAAACCATAGACTCCTTTGAAACTTTTATGAAGCTTATTAGTTAGCTTTCTGTAGCTGTGACAAAATACCTGAGCAAATCAACCTAAAGGTGGAGATTCATTTTGGCTTGCAGTTTTGGAGGGCCCAGTCATGGTCACATGGCTTCGTGATTTCTGGGCCTGTGGTAAGGCTGAACATCATGGTGGGGGATGTGGTGGAACAAACTGGCTTCCTTCATGGTGGTGGGAAGCAGAGAGAGAGGGAGGGGAAGGGGCTGGGGACAAAATATACCCTTCAAGGGTCTTCCAACAAGGCTTCCCCTCCTACAGTTTCCACCACCTCCCAATAGCCTATAGCTATGAATCTGCTGACAGACCAACCCACTGATGAACTCAGAGCCTTCGTAACCCAGTGACTCCACCTACACAGGGGACCAAGCTTTTGGGGGCACATGACACATGAGCTTTTGGGGACACATTTTAGATCTGAACTGTAGCATTTATCAGCCACCTCTTTACTGCTTCCACCCAAGGGCACGTCTAAGGCATCCCATGTGGAAGACTCAGTACCCCCATCCCTCCTCTCCTGCTCACCAGGTCCCACTCCATCTCTGGTCAGAGCTAGAATGGTGCCCTTCACTGTAGGACAGTAGGAGAGGTGGACATGTTTGTGACTGAGCATCAGCCCTTCCTTTCTGCTCTGTCTGGCCCTGAGTCTCCCTCCTATGTACTGTGTGGGGTTCAAGCATGGCCCATAGCCCAGTGGCAAAGCAAGCTGATCAGCAGATCCTTGGGCTCCCTAACCCCTAGGCCAGGCCTTCACATGGGCAGGAATCTGCATTTTAACATATTTGACATTTTCTAGGTGGTTCAGATATATGAGAAAAGTTAGGGAGGAACTGCCCTATAACAGTATCACAGAGCCTGAGACACATGTTCCAGACTTTTCTCAGGATTACAGAAACAGAAGGAAATTCTGGCCAGGGAGAAGGCATTTAAAACTGTATAGTGGAGATTCCCTTCCTCCTGATAGCATTAAACCTTTTAGAGGAGCCCCTGGTAGATGCCCTCTATTCCCAGCCTTCCCTGTATACCCACAGTGTACATTTCTGTTGAGGGTGATAGATTGGCCACTGGGATCACCGCCCTCTACTCAGCAGAACATTTTCCCCAAGTTTGAGCTATTTTGGCTTAAATAAAATGCAAGGAATTTTGGTTTGTAGGGTTTTAGTTGTATGTAATTCTCCATGGGATATACACACATACATACACACAAACATACATATACGCATACACATACATGTGTGCACATATACCACAAATGTTCTCAATGATGCTACAGTCTAAATTCATAGAGATTTTGCAAGAGAGTGATAAGCCAAATCAATTTGCCCAAATAAGTTTTCTTTAGCTCAGAAAAACGTTCTACAGGCATACATGCATGTGTATGTGTATTTTTAAAACTATATGTATGTATATATGTATTTTTTAAACTTTCTATTACAAAAATATGCTCTGTTATTAAAAAATCGAGAATATCTAGGCAAAGAAAAAGGAAACGATAAACATGCTATGCAGTCAGTCAAACTGCCGAGATACTGCACCTGTCATCATATTAGTGTGTGACCTTCTGGAGTGGGGGTGTAAGATCATGTGTAAGATTTATTAAAAATTTATATTATAAAATTGACAGACTTTTGTAAAAATTTCAAAGAGCACAGAAAGTGGAAAGAAAAAGTCATTCTAACACCCATAAACTCTCAACTAGTTCTACTATGGAGAGGCAGAGATATTAATATTTGCTTGTATTACAGGTTCTTGCTATGAGTGTGTGTGTGTGTGTGTGTGTGTGTGTGTATGTGTGTGTGTGTACAGTGCCCACGCAGCATAATGCAAACCTTTGTACAAACATGTATGCTTTGGGGAGGTATACAGAATTGATCAGTAGATATAAAACTGTTTACACTTTGCTTTCATTTGCTAAGGTTTTTTGCCTATCATTTCTTGTAAGTGGGCTTGATTTTTTAAATGCTGACATAGGAGATAAGGTAATTTATTTAATCAGATCCATATTAATGAGCCTTTACATTTTTCCTAGTTTTGCTATATCTTTGCACATTTGTGCAGGCATATTCTTATTAATTTGCTTTTAGTTGTTAAAAATACTGCTTTTGTTCCTTTATCCCTTCATAAGCTTCTTGACATTGTAATATGTTTTTCTGTGAACTATTTTTTCAAGGTTTTAGCCAACTTTCTTATTAATTTGTGTTTATCTTTCCTTATTGATTTGTGTGAACTTTTTGTATGTTAAGGAAATAGTTTTTGCTTATAATTTATCTTTGACATTTAATTTTCCTTATGTTTAATTTTTATTTCTATAAATGAATTTATTTCAATAAATTATTGACATTTATTTCAATAAATAAATCCTTTTAATTTTTATATCACTAGAGAGAGACTGAATATGTTCTTTTGGTAGAACATGCCCATTTTTTAAAGTTCATTTCAAGATATTCCATCTTCTTTCTTGCTATTGTAAATGGAATGTTCTCTTCAAACAATTTTCTAATTGTTGTTATTTCTGATGGGTATTGAGTTATTTTTATTTTTATTTTTATTTTTTTTGTGTGTGGGTACCAGGGTTTGACCTCAGGACCTTGCACATCAGCAGGCGCCCATTCCGCTGAGCGATATCACCGGCCCTTTTTCCATATGTGGGTTCTGGGAGTCGAACTCGGGCTGTTGCGCTTGCCAGGCAGGCGCTTACTCCGCTGAGCCATCTCACCGGCCCTGGGTATTGAGTTTTGAATATTAATTCTTCTTGTTTTCTATCGTTTGACTAACCTCCTTAAAAGTTTTACATCAAGTGGTGATAACTGGTACTCCAACATATCCGCAATTAACTAGCAATGTTTCTAATATTTAAGCATTAAGCATTAGTCATGATACTGACATTTATAAATCATGTTATGAATATTTATTTTTATTACATATACATAATTTTAGCAGTAATAACTATTTAATTTTACTAAATGCTAGAAACTTTGCACGGTGTTATAATTTTTCTATGTCGGTCTATTGATGTGGTTAATTACATTGATAAAATTCCTATTTTTGTTTTGTTTTGTTTGAGACAGGGTTTTACTATGCAGTTCAGACTGGCCTTGAACTCACTTTGTAGCCCAGACAGGCCTTGAACTCGCAGTGATCCTCCTGCCTCAGCCTGCTGGGTGCTGGGATTACAGGCATGTGCCACCATGCCCGGCAAAGTTCCTAATTTTTTTTTTTATGTGGGTACCGGTAGTTGAACTCAGGACCTCACGCTTGCCAGGCAGGCGCTTATGCCACTGAGCTACCTCACTGGCCCAAAGTTCCTAATTTTGAACCACACTGGCATTTCATGGACGAAGTCCATTTTGGTTATAGGCCATGATTACCCATTTTCAAAACAACGTTTCAAAACAACATTTTCAAATGTTTTATTCATGAATTTGATATCGAATAGATTTTAGTGACATTGGAATGTGTTTTTCCACCAAAATGTATTAGGAAAAATTTCAAGCATATATAGAAATTGAAAAACAACTTAACTGAATACTGTACATCTTCTACCTAGATTTAGTAATTACTTACCTTTTGCCACATTTGATCTATCATTTATCTTTCTATCTATCATCTAGTTAGCTAGCTATCATTTTATCATTTATCAATCTATCTCTTATCATCTATCTATATATCTATCTATCATTTATCTACTCATCCATCCAGCTAGCTAGCTGCATGTATTGAAAGTGAGTTACAGAGCTCACAATAGTTGCTTACCTCTAAATACTTTACCATGGCTCTCCTAAAATTAAGGATCTTGTTTATAACTCCATCTCACTACCATATCTATGATTACAATTTCTAAATAGTGTCTAATATCTAATCCATATTCAAATTTTGTATAGTTTCAAGAACATCTTTTGTAATTGTTTTGCCTCTTGAACTGGTCAAGTTTCACCCACTGCATTTAATTTTCTATCTCTTTGGTCTTTTTTATTTAGAACATTTTTCATCGTATTGACTTTTTAAAGAGCTCATCTTAGTTGTCTTATAGAATTCCAATATTCTGAGTTTGTCTCTATTACCATTTAATTTGTTGATTTCCATCATGTAATTCCTGGAAACTCATCAGTAAGTTCTGAGACCTGATGAGAATCGGATTGAACTTTTTTGGCAGGAAGTTATCAAAGTGGTACTACATGCTTTATAGGGTATTACATCAGAAAGCCCATGATGTTAGCTTCATTTGGTATTAGTAATGCTAGGTTCGATCTCTTGTGCATTCTGCTGTACAATCAAGGCTTCCTTGTAGGAAATCTTTGAGTGGAACCTTGACAGGGTGTAGATACCCTACTTTGCAATAATCTTTCATGCCATCTCTTGAGCATTCATGGATGAACCTAGCTTGAAAGAGCCCTTACACTGTGGGTTGCAAATGGTGATTTTCTAAGTTACACATACTTTTGTATAAATAAAAAAATGCTTTTTTTCTTTCATTTTCCTCTCTGTACTCAGGGATTTTTATTTATTGAATATTTTATAATATGAGACAATATTTTTTGGAGGGGAGGCTTCAAATTTCCAAAATGTAGAGAGTGGGAACATTTTGACTCCTTACTTCAACTGATTTTTAAACACTGCCTTGGTTTGTAGAGCCACAAGATGCCCCAGCCTCCCCTATACCTGAAATCTTCTGTTTTTTCCCCCACCCCTGGCTGTCTGGTTCTTTTCAGTGGGTCCTGTGTATGTGTTCGGATACATGTCAACACACAGTCAGATAATTGACAACCCTGTCTTAGCCTTTACCTCCTGTGTGCAGAGCTCCCAAGTTAATCAGTGGTGAGCGTTTCGGGCCTTCTCGGGTCTTTTCTGAGTATGCACACTGCCCTAAACATGCATGTGGCCTTCTAGATTCCCAGGAATATGTCGACACTCTTCAAAACTGCCTGTGGACATCTCATTCCCAGGTTTTCCTTTTAAACTTTTTGGTTAGCTTATTGTTTTCTCCAACTGTTAACCATTACCTCATGCAGCCTCAACATTAAACAACTACCTCTGATTGTTTTGGTCAAGTGCCCCGAGGGAAAGGCGGTTTGCACTGGGCAAGCTCACAGTTAGGTAAAATAAAGGCAGCTTTGTGAGTGAGGCCTTCCAGGGAACGGTGCACAGGTCCAATAATGACAGTTGGGAATTGGGCTTGGGAGGAGCTCCACATCCATTCCAGCTCCTGCAGAGTCTGGCAAGCTGCTGGTTTTCACTGTGATGATGGGCTCTTGTTTTTAAGGTTACTATGGAGGTGGAGCCTGGGGGAGACAGAAATAAACAAGTTAATATGCTACTACTAAACTCACTGCTCTTACTGTGTATTTTTCTTGAATAATTGCGGCCCAGACTGTTGCAAACTTTTGATGAATTTCCGGAGTTTTGAAAATGTTGATTCTGACAATTTTTACCAATGTTTCTTTTGCTTTTATGGAGGAGAGGAGTGTGTATGTGTGTGTGTGGTACTGGGACCATCACCACCATTCCACTTCTGGACATTTTTCATCTTGCAAAACAGACATTCTGTGCCTACTAAAGAATAATACCTTATTTTGCTCTTCCCCAATCCTCTGGTAACCACGATTCTACTTTCTGTTTCTATGAACATGACTATTCTAGGTGCCTCATGTAAGTGGACTCATACTATGTTTGTCCTTTTGTGACCGGCTTATTTCACTCAGCATAACATCTTCATGACTAATCCATGCTATAGCATGTGTCAGAATTCCTTCCTTTTTATGGATGAATAGCATTCAGTTGTAGGTATATACTTTGTGATATTCAGCATTCATATGTGGACAGATGGACACTTGGATTGCTTCCACGTTTTGGCTGTTGTGAGTAATGTGCCCATAAACGTGGAATATATATATATTTTTTTTTCCACATCAGGAAATACAGCTTTGTATCATTATTTCTATTTATTGCAGAGCATTCCTTAATATGGATATGTAGCACTTCTTTATTTAACCTTTTCCATGCTGATGGACATTTATTTTTTATTTTTACTTTTTTTTTTTACCGAAGATTGAACTCAGAACCTTGCACTTCCTGGCAGGCGCTGCGCCACTAAGCTAAATCCCAGACCTGGACCTTTAAATAGAGTTAATTATTCCCTTTTACATGTATGTATTTAAAACAAACAAATCTGGAAAGGACCTTCATCACAGTGTTAGAATTGGTGATCTCTGGGCAGTAGGATTAGAAATAGTTTTAGTTTTCTTGGCTTATCTCGTTGTCTAATTTTCAACATTCAACGGGTACTTAAAAACTAATCAATAAATACATTGACATCTTTTGTTTCACCAGTTTCACTTTGGAGAGTCTGTCCAAAACTTGTTCTCTATAAGTGAAACAAAAAAACAGCATCTGCTTGAAGTGATTTACATCATTGCTAATATTCCAGTATCCATAGGGGAGTCCTTGGGCACAATTCACATGTGAGCTTAGATTATCATCTAGGCACAAAGATTGTCATAATATGTGCACGACTGAGAAAGTATCCACAAGGACCCAGATTTCCAGCAATTGGTTACCTCTAGGCCAGGGATCACTGGGCTTTTCTGTGAAGGACCACAGAGTAAGTGTGTTAGGCTTTGTAAGCCATGTGGCATGTGCTGCTATTACTCAGTGTGGCCTTCATGGAGCAGAAGCAACTGTAAACGAATGGATGTAGCCATGTTTGGGCCCACATATGGCACATTGATGAGGCCTGGGGAACCCGGGCAGGTGAGGTGATAGGTCAGGGCGTTTATTCAAAGTCGCCTTTAATGTTATTTGAAAAGGTATTTAAATGGAAACATGTGAACAGTACTTATCTGCCTTACACAGTTGGTCCTTTCCAGAGATTTCTGGCTGTAAGATGGAAATGAAATGTGGGTAAGAACACTCTGAAAATGCCCCAGAATCAGTCAACTTGCTCATTCTCATGAGCCTTCAATGCACAGTTTTTACTGTTTGTCTTATGTTCTTTACTAGAAGAAGAAAATGTGATTGCCGTTCCTCTGGGAAGTCGAAGTGTGAGGATCACAGTGAAAGGACCTGCTCATCTCTGTGAGTAGAGTTTAATCTTCAGCTTTTTTTATTTCTTGAAAGTCTATTTGGAAAAAGAAAACACACACACACACACACACACACACACACACACACACACACACACACACAGCCTTTCCTTCGGTTTATGGTAGGTAAATAAACATGAGTCTTAGAGATTTTTGCCTACTGTTCTGAACTAGTCTGCATGACTTGGAAATTGTCAATATACTGAATTTTTCTGCTATCATGCCCTAATGGAAAATATACTGCTTTGAGATCAATCTCCTCATGGGAAAGGAAATCAAATTGTATGTGAAATAAACTTTTTCTCCAAGGGAGAGTAAAGAAGGATGCAGGCATTTTCTGGAAATGTCAGCAGTTTGCAATGGTGGTGTCTCTTTGGCCAAAGTCAGATGGCGTCTCTTCTGGGTTAGTTTTTCCAGTCTCTTAGAAGGAACTGCAAAGCCCAGAGGTTTTCTCCCTCTCTCCCAAGGTGCCCTGGTAGCCTCAGGCAGGATTTTCTTGGTTGTATTTAGAAGAAAGCAAGTCTCTGCCTACCTGGCCTGGCCTTGAAGAAGCTTACGGAGTTTAGCCAATGCGGCCCATAGAAAGTATGAAGCACTGTGACTACTGTAAACCACATGATCATTGTCCACTGAGTCAAAGTGCTGTACATTCTCCCTTTTTGGGGGGCCATTATCTTTGATATTTAAATCATAAGAATTTGTCAAAGCCAGAAGAACCTCACATTTTGGTAGCTTGTGTGTGTGTGTATGTGTGTGTAGGTGTATGTGTTTTGGATCCAAAAATATGTACTATGAGAAAAGTTTGTAATGAAATGTTTAAAGAAAAATGTTTAAGGTCACTATCAAATTGAAAAAAAAATTCTATTGTACATTGTGATCCACATTAGGGAAGAAAGAGAATATCTTTGTGACAATGAAAGTGAACAATTATTTAAAAGCCCTCTCTTGCCCTTAATTTTATGTGAATTATAGCTAAAAGGGTAACTGAATTTTTGAACACATTTTTGTTTTGTTTTGTTTTGTTTTGAGACAGGATCTCAATGTATAGTCCAGGCTGGTCTTGAACTCACAGCGTTCCTCCTGCTTCAGCCTCCCAAGTGCTAGGATTACAGGCATGCACCACCACTCCAAACTGAACACAATTATTAAAGTGTTTATAGTCATATAATGATTTCTTTATTCAAGGCTTTCTCTGTAATGAAACATCAAAACTTTTTTCTATTAATGGTTTGAAAACCTACATGTTTTGATGGATTTCTTCTTCCTTGTAAATGTAAACCTAATCTTTGATGACAAAGTCATTCAGATCCAAACTTTTTAATAATTTCAGTAGTACTGTTGTGAAATATCATTTGGATTAAAAATAAAAAATGCTGAATATTCACAGTAGCATTACTGATACTAGCCATCAAGTGGAAACAACTCAAATGTCCATCAATTGTTCAATGAATAAGTGAAATATTAAATATATGGAATGTTATTTGGCTATGAAAAGGGATGAAGTACAGATATTATGCAACAGCATGGGCACTCATTATGCTTAAATGAAAGGAGCCAGTCACAAAAAGTTACATATTGTATGATTCCATTTACCTACAATATCCAAGACAGGCAAAAGTACAGAGATGGAAAGTGGACGGATAATTGCCTGACTTGCTGTGGGATTTCTTTTGGTGGTGACACAAATGTTCTAAATTTAGACCATGGCAATGACTTTACTTTGTAAATATGCTGGGTATAAGTGTATGTTAAATTATATATTTTAAATGGCTGAATTTGGGTCTGGGATGTAGTTCAGTGTTATAGCACTTACCTCGCATGTGCAAGACTCTGGTTGAACACCCAGGGCCCCATACATACATATATACATACATGCATACATAGATATATATATACACATACATACATGCATACATATGTACGTACATACATACACACACATACATACATTTTGTGGCATGTGAGTTAAATATCAAAAACTGTTTTAAGCATTTTAAAATGCAGTGACTGGGTCTGATATTTTCAGGTTACTCAAGGCAGTTCTCCAAAATTCAGCTTCAAAAATTGTTTTTAAATTATAAAAAACATAATAAGCAAACAGTAAACAGACAGCCAAGTAAAAGTGAATACTTTGAGGCAAAGTTCATTTACATAAATATGTACTGGCATATTAAACACAACTTTATACTAAAGACACTGCCACTCTTCCGAGGACAGGGCTCAGATGTGTTCCCATTTCTCCGGAAGTGACGGATCTGTTGCTTGGAATATTTCTCCTTCTGAACAGTCTCACAATTGGCTCTGCAAGTGTTTCTGAAATTTATCCTTCTCTAGTGATAAACAGAACTGGCTTCATCTGCAAAGAATTGAGTTTACCTTTCTGAATATCTAAATACAGAAGAGGCTTTATTTTCTTAATTTATATAACCGTATTTTACATTTTTATTTGTAAACATGATGTGTTTCTGAAATGAAGCTTATTTTGCAGTAGTAAGCCATTCTTTTAAGATCTATATTAACTACAACGCTCCAAAGACTGCACTATTCAGAAGTGAGAATATCCAGTGACGTTAATCCCAGTCTCTTTGTTGTGGAATGGAATTTAATTACAGAATTTCCAACTAACATTCTTCTCACAGTAGTTTAGATGCTGAATTTCTAGTCCTGATCCAAGTCTGGCCACATTATGTAGGGAGCACCAACCCCAAATTTTCCAGTAATTCAACCCTTCAAAAATGAAATCAGTAAGAGGATCTCTGCAAAAGAAATCTTACTGAAGCAAAACTTCAGCATTAGATATGTTGGGCTAGCAATAAAATTGAGAATCCAAGATGCCATACCACACTATACTGTATGAACATATACTAATATAGCTCTCCTGTAGGTAAACGTTTGATGTGTTTAACACTGCATATGTTGTGCTAAACCCTCGCCACACATTTACCTCACTGTTCTTTTGTGGCCTTCAGAATTTAAGCAGATTCCCTGGCAATGGTTACAAAACTCTGCCTCTTTTGAAAGAAGTCCACGCTGATAACTTCTCAGTTGCAAGCCCTTCTGCCAGAAGTCTTTAGAAACATTCATTACCTTTTAAGCCATTGTGTCTTTTTAAAAGTAAGTATGGGGGCCGGTGATATAGCTCAGCGGCATAAGCGCCTGCCTGGCAAGCGTGAGGTCCTGAGTTCGACTCCCGATACCCGCATTAAAAAAAAAAGTATGGATTAAAATATTTAAAGGCATCATTACAGCTTTAAAGATTTGAGGAGAGAAGTCCCTGATCGCTGAGTCTGTTTTGTTACTGTGTGAGGCTTCCTCTCCTACCTCCTTCTGATCTCCTCCCCTCCGCTCCGACTGTTTTAAGCCAGAGAACAGTGAGGGGCGGTGGACAGCAGGAGAGAGGCTCATGGCCTGCTCCTTGGTAGCGGTGGGGTGCTTCCGGGCTTCCTGAGGTCTCCCAGGCCCCAGCCACCTCGCTGCGGAAGCCAGAGGCTCAGTGTGGGTGCTGAGAAGGGAGAAGGGAGGGGCTCGCGTGTGCGGATCCCACGAGCCACAAATCACACCCAGGGTAGCAGACAGAAAGGAACGAAAACTTCCCCAAGGAATTGAGAAGTCAGAACATCATTTGAATTATTGAGTGAAAGAACCATGGCCTCCATTTCTGTCATTTATTTTAAGAGGCGTGGTACTAAGGAGAAGCAATTTGTCTCCGGTATAAATGGTAGCTTTTGAAGAACTGCGTCGGCCTCTGCCTCCCTGTGGTCTGGCAGGGTGGCCTTTTCAGTGCCAAGGGTCACTGTTTGCAGGCCGGCCCACTTTCCTCAAGTCAGCCCACCCTCCTCTCCCACCGGCTTTGGACTCAGCTCCTCGCTTGCATAGCTGAGGTCGGAGCACCTGCTTTCCACCTCCTGGATGAGCAGTCGTTTTGTTCTTAAGAGATCTGGAAGCCTTTTGAAAGAATTGGGGGAAAATGATACTTTACAATAAACATAAATTTCTGTGTTAAAGAAGTGAGGGATGGGCAACTTGAAAATCTTCGCTATTTGTGTTTTTGTATCCTTGTCAGTGAAAATCATGTTTTCTATGAAGGAAGAAGACATTTTATTTATTTTTATTAATGTTTGCAATGCATAATAGTTACATCCATTTTGGGAAATTGGTATATATTGACATCACATCCTGGTCTTTTTCAGTCCCTTTACCTATTCTTCTCTACTCTCCCATCTTTCTTTGATCCTCTTCCCCACCTCCAAAAAGTCTGCCTACGTGTTTTCTACCATCTCTCCTTTATTTCCCTCTTTATTTATATTTTGGGTTTCTCATATAATATAAGAAAAACCCTGCAGTATTTAACTTTCTATGTCTGACTTGCTTCACTTAACATTATGTTCTCAAGACCTACTCATTTTCTTGCAAATGACATGATTTCATTCTTCTTCATGGCTGAATAGTACTCCATTGTGTATATGTACTACATTTTCTTTATCCATTCATCTGTTAATGGGCATGTAGGCTGTTTGCAGAGCTTAGATATTGTGAATTGCACTGCTTTAACGTGGGTATGCATGAATCACTATAGTATGATGTCTTTAATTCTTTCAGGAATATACCTAAACGAGGTATAGCTGGGTCAAACGGGATTTATATTTTTAGGTTTTTGAGAAATCTCCATTCAGAATTCAACAGTTGTTTTAGAAGTTTATATTCTCGCTAACACTATAGAAAGTTCCTTTTCCCCCTTATCTTCTCTACCATTTATTATTTTTTGTGTTCTTGATGAAAGCCATTCTGACGGGGATGAGATGGAATCTCAGAGTTTTTTGTTTGTTTGTTTTTTTTTATGCGGGTACCAGGAGTTGAACTCAAGACCTCGTGCTTGCCAGGCAGGCGCTTATGCCGGTGAGCTATATCACTGGCCCTCAGAGTTGTTTTGATTTGCATTTCTCTAATGGCCAAAGATGCTGAGCATTTTTTTCATGTACTTACTGGCCTTTTGTACTTCTTCAAAATCTTACACACTGTTGAAATAGTGGAATGGGCTTGGCATTTAAAACAGGGCACCAAAACCAAACAGAAATGCTGGCCTTTGGTTAGGAGATGGATGCAACAGGTCTTCCTTCCTCCCAGGTCATCTTCCCAGATTCCTACACCCCCCGCCCCAGCCCTGCATCCCAGTGAAACTTAGAAAGTTGTGCTCCGGAAAGTAAGAGCAGTGGTAAAGCAATTACAGCCCCCACCACAGCCGCGGAATCCATCGCACACCACTTGAACTTAATCAAGTTGTTTCGGGCTACATTTCAGTCTAGAATCTTGGTGTTTCACAAGCTTCCATGAGGATGGTTTATGTCCAGTTTCATTCTGTTTTGATATTGCCCTAGTGCTGATTGTTTTTCTCCTTTACTTTAGAGACCTAATTCCTCCAGTGTGGGGCTTGCTTGCTATCTCTAGTTCCCAATCTTGCTTTTTACTGACAACACACTTTATAACACTCGGTTTTATATCTTCATTGGAACTAGGAAATGAATTTAATCTTGCATTTTCCAAAAATCTGTGGTCATGGAGAGCAGGGCCAAAGTGGTTGGGGTTTTGTGTGCCTGAGAGTAGCCAGCATTATTCTTTGACCACTAATGACTCCTCCAGATCAAGGAGCTCATAGCCAGCCCTTAAATGTTCCCAGCAAAGTTCCCAGCCTGCCTGTCAGGGATAATCAAGGATGTCTCCTGGTGCCTGGGATGCAGTCTGTCTGGCCCACTTGGATTCCAGCACCTGCGCCTTGGCAGAGAGAAAACCCAGCAAATGAAAAGAGCCAGAGCGCAGCAGCCCATGGGTCGGAGCTCCCCGTGCCGGCCCATCTTGCGTTTTGTCAGGTCTCCATGTTCAAGTTTGAAGCCGAATGGAGTTTTGATTCTGTTGTGTTCTTTGCTCAAGGCAGCTGCAACACCTGGGAATGGAGTGTAGGTTTCACAGCAGAGCTGGACACAGGAATCATCGCTGTCACTCCTCATTTTAGATCGGAGACAGTGACAAACCAAGGTAGCCAGTTAGAGGAAAGCTGGGGCCAGAAACACAGGTGTCCCAGTGCCCTGCTGTGAATGTCGTTATTGCTTCTTTCAGCCTGGGGCTAGTTCTACTAAGTATGGTGACTTACCAAAATAAAACAGAGTCAAGAAAGGGGAAAAGAAAGAAAGAAAGAGTTTAAATAAAATAGAAATGTCATGTTGTTCAAACTGTGGAGAAACATTTTTCTGAAGGAGATCTTGAAAGCACTTTGACAACAAATTAGAGTAAGAGTGGCGTACACAAAGGAGATCTTTGCGGCAGTGGGATGGTTCTGTATTTGCACTGTGGCGCTGTGTGAAAAATGACATCAAACCATATGCACACACTGTGCCATCGGTCCCCTGCTGTCACTGCTGTACTCTGGTTTCCTAAGATGTAACCATCAGGAAAGGCTGGGAGGAGTTACACAGGACTTCTCCATGTTATTTTTGCAATTGCCTGTGAATCTCTTATTTCAAAATAGAAGAGGTTTTAAAAAGAAATTTCAAATTCATTGTGCTCTTTTTCTAAATAAAGGACTAAGTGTAAGATCTTCTGAACAGGTGATAAGTGAGTAAGCCTGGCTTTGTTCATTGTGTGTTTTAGCTACATCATGGAAAAAAATATAAAGACATGTTTTCTCTTTTTCCTCACACTAGAAATGGCTCCGAAGAACTGAGTAGACTTATTGTGCCTACCACTCTCGTTAGCGTCTTTTTATAGGCAACTTAAAATAGTTACATATTTATTACAGCAACATGAATCAATGTAAATTGAGTGGATATTTTGATATTGTGTTGATAGCAGGTACTGATATTGTACTTAGTAAAATGTCATTTCGATGAGAACACTTTTAGTATAGTTTTCTTATTTAAATTTTACTTTTACATTTTAGTTATTGAATCAAAAACACTTCAAGGAACCAAAGGAGAGCACAGCTTTAACAGCCCAGGAGTCTTTGTTGTGGAAAACACAACAGTTGAATTTCAGAAGGGCTCAGAGAGGCAGACCTTTAAGATCGCAGGACCGCTGATGGCTGACTTCATCTTCAAGGTAGGATGATCATCTACGGAAACTTCCTCCACAGGAGCCTGGAGTGTCTTGATTATAAAAACGGTTTGTTGAGCAGGAGGTCATCAGTGATTGTTTTAACATGGCACGTTTCATTGATATTTTCATCTTGCCAATCTCTTCCTACAAATTGTTCATCTCGCTCAAGTGTCTGCTCCTTAACCCTGCTCGTTAAGAAAGAGACTTCGCTTTTATAGGGGAAAGATTGATTTTTGCTTTCATAACCTCTGATTGCTGTGTGCAATTTTCAATCTCTGGTGAAAATGAGTGGTGGTTAAACACAATATCCTCGCAAATCAGAGCAAAGGACAGAGGCTCTCTGCTTGCTCTCCTGACCAGGGTCTTGGCTTCCGTCCTCAGCCCTTTGAGCACACAGTCCTGCAGTGGCCGATTCAAGAGCAGCGATTCCGTCCCCAGGTTGTGTCGTATCATGAGCACCGTTAGAAGGAACTTTTAGAAGACTTCTTCCCTAGAACCACGGGGAGCCTATAGGCCCCTCTGATAAACTGACAGGGCAGGAAGTATAGGCAGCAGTCTGTTTCTAAAATGACTCCATTTAAAACTCTTTTAATAAATTTGAAAATGCCTAAGAAAAGAAAATAATAATTCAGTGGGTGGTTTTGCCCTCTTCCTTTTCAGAATACTCACTCCAAAAATGTAAATGGAAAGGAAAACATCGCCCTAATTGCCACTGATATCTTCAAGTATGGGAAAACAAAAACCAAAACATTTAAAACAAAAAGCTATCTGTGTTCTACACAGTAATTTGTCAAAGAATGTTTCACTGAGACATTGCTGTGTCAGCCAGGAAAGACGTGTGGAGGTAAATGAGAGTTGCTAAGTGATCCAAATTAGCCAAATTCTAAGAGAGCCAAATTCTGAGAGCCAAATTCTGCCTGCAGTGTGACTAGTCAAATGATTTATTTTTGATACTTTGGGGTTTAGTCAACATTGAAAAATTAAAACCTTTGTAATAAAATATCAGGTCTTTTTTCTGCTGCTTTTTGTAAAGAGGAAGATCTGACAGTGAACTTGCATTATACAATAGCTGCTGTTGGCTACAGCTAGAAGGCCACTGTCCTCTATTCTGGGCACATTTTCTAGTTCACCATGGTCAGTCAATCCCTGCTGGCATTGCTAGCATGAAAGATACAGGTTCATCTGTTCCCGGTGCTCACTTACATTCTCAGCCTAGCCCGTGGAGTCATCTAGACTTGTGACTTCTGTGTCACATCCTTGAATCACTGACTCCATATTCTTCTCTTACCATCACACTGTGAAAGATCTGGGAGGGGACTATAATTAGTATCTGTCTTACCCTCTCTCTGGTCCATTGTCATGGCATGAATCCTGGGCTTGTCTTGCTTCTTCTGGGCTTTGCTGCTTGATTCTCAAGTAGTAAACACACAGAGAGATTTTTTTTTTTCTCTTTCAATGACTACCAAGGGAATTTGTGTTCTTCTTAAGCCAATACGGGGGTTTCTTATGGAGAAGACATTAGAATGATGATATCCTGGAGAAAACTCACAAAGATTAGTACTTAAGATACTGATTACGGTGTCCACATGGCTAGATCTTAAAGATACATTTTTTATTGCTATGAGGTAGGAGAGCGCATATACACAGTGATTGTGTTTCTATGATTGTGTGTAACCTGTACACATACACACGTGTGTGTATGTATGTACTTTTTTTAATATTTGGAAGGATGCATCCCAAAGTGAAGACAATGGTGGCTATTAGAGAAAGGACAAATGCTCTGGGGGAGTAGTCTACATTTCACTTAAGATAGCTAATCTGAAGAGTAGTTTTTAAAAAGAATGCTTTTCTGTATCACTTATGTAATTAATATATTTTACAGCTTCTTACCCACATTACACAGTGACCTCTGCACGGAGTTCATTGTAACAGCACGCCTTCTGCTGTCTGAATTGATATTCCATCCTCTGTTCTCCCATCTCTGAATTCTGGCTTTCAGACTGAACAAATAGTGCTGGACTTCAATTTCTGGAAAGTTGAGCTCTCTATACTGAAAAAGTTGTTTTAAAAACACCCTGTTTATCAAGCAGGGTGTTCCACATAACTGTCTCATTTATAAATAGCCATGATCTTTCAAGGATGTGGTGTGCTCAGTGGAGAAGAATTTGCCAATTGGAGATATTTATTATGAAGTAGGATGACTCTGATGTTTTTCCCTGACTTGGGAGCTAGTCCAAATAATGTGGGTTTCTAGGAACTATCCTCTTCCATCAGTTTTTTTTTTTTTTTTTCTGTGTGTGTGTGTGTTTTGTTTTGTTTTTGTTTTTGATTTTTTTGGTTCGGAACATTGTCGCAGTGCCCAGCCTGTGTTGTTGCTTAGATAAGGAGCTCTTTGCTTCCAGTCATCCCTTCCCAGCTCCCAGTGGAGCATGACAGTGAATGTGCTTGCCAGTGACAGACTGCCCTGTGTACCTCTTTTCATTAACCAAGAGCGTCTGGTTAATCTGATCTAGAAGTGGCTTCCACTGAGGGAGGATGAGGCACCGAAGATGAATTCTGCTTCCTTGGTGCTGACTGGGCAGTCATGGGCGCACTGGGCCATGTCGAGGCACATTCCTCCATACAGCTCACACGGCAGGCCTTATTTCACGGCTTTTTTTTTTTTTTTTTTTTTTTGTGGGTACCGGGGGTCGACCTCAGGACCTCGCGCGCCAACAGGCACCCGTGCCGCTGAGCGATATCACCGGCCCCTTTTTCGTATGTGGGATCCGGGAGTCGAACTTGGGCCCTCGCGCTTGCAAGGCAGGCGCTTAAGCCGCTGAGCCATCTCACCGGCCCCAGCTTTCCCATTCTTGAAAATTGTACCATTTCCTCTATCTGATGGATTTCTCATAATATACTTTTGTTTTGCTGAATAACCTGTTTCTCATGGATGACTCGTCACAACACTGTTGTGCTGGGACATTTGACATTAGAGCCTCAGGTCTTTCTTCCTATGGATTTTGATCCTTCAATATATGTGTGTGGCCATCAGGGAGCAGTAGAGAGTCCTGACCAAGTAATTGATGTTCTGTGTTAGCTAGATGCTTCATTCAGAGAGCATTCATTGAACATTTGTGTCTGTGAGTAGATGTTTGTGAATACCAATTTTAAGAATACTCCACTAAGAATAAAATAAAATTAAGTGGCTTTGATGAAGACATCTCTTCTGTGGTTAATTTTAATCCATGCCTAGCAGCTTTCCCTTCTTTCAAAACATTTGTCTGTCTTCAGTGGTGATGGGGAGGGAGGCTGTCTTCTTTGTGATCTGAGAAATCTTCTTTTCCTACCAGCCATCTTCTCAGAAAACTCATTTTTCCTCCATTCAGATATTTTGTTTCTGGAAGAAAATGTTTTTTGATCGCTTTTCCGCTGGCTTGCAGGGGTGCAAGCTCTGTCTCCAGCTCCCTCCGGCCTTAGCTGGGTATCTACCACAGAGCCCCGCATTTCTGCCAGGGGAACTGGTAACTTATCCAAGGACAGAGGATATGAAAAGCCCTGTTGTCCTTTCTCTCAAAGGACATGTTACCACCTTGCAGTGTGCTGCAGCTAGAGGCTAAGTTCACACATTCTCAGGTATTTCAAAGCACAGGAGTACAGCTTCAGAGTTGGTCCCTGCATTACTTTCCTGAGGCTACTGTAATGGGTAACCCCAAGCCAGGATGCCTAAACCACAGTTTATTGTCACACAGTCCTGGAGTCGAAATGTCCAGAATCAAAGTGTTGGCAAGATTGGTGCCTTCTGAGCTCTGTGAGGGAGATGCATCGTGCTGGTCTCCTCAAGTTGTACAGCTCAGGCTTTTGCCCTCCATCTCTTCACTGTCTTTGCTCTGTGCACATCCGCCCCAGTGTGCACACTCCCCCTTTTTATAAGGACACAGTCATGTGGATGAGGACCCAGCCCAGTTACCTCATTTTAACTCGATTGCATCTGTTAAGACCCTGTTTCCAAGGCAGATCATACTCTGAGGCACCATGGGCTAGAACGTCAACATTTTTTTTCCAGGGACATAGTGCAACCCGTGACAGTGCTAACAGGAAAGAAAATTTAGCTACTTCCCGTGACTCCATCCCATCCTAACTGCTTGCCTCTAATCACAAAGGTAGAAACTTGTGGAATATCCCATGTAATCCTGTAATGTGGTTTGTTGAGGGAGATTTCTTGGTTAAAGGAGCTCAAATACTGCTCTAATAGTTACCAGAATTCACAACTAAGTTTTACACACATATACACACACACACACACACAGAACCATTTTATAATTAAATTCTATTTCATAAATTTTAGAAATTGGGCCGGTGAGATGGCTCAGTGGCACGGGTGCCTGTTGACGCATGAGGTCCTGAGGTCGACCCCCCAGTACCCACACAAAAAAAATAATAAAATAAAATAAAATAAAATAAATTTTAGAAATTGTTTTGATTATTTTGAAGTGACCAAGGCAGACAATTGCATTTCAATTAATCATTTTCCTAATCAAACAGGGAAATACAGTTTTGTGAATGTTATCATATACTTCTCTTTCACTGCTCTGTGTATGCCTGATCATCTCCTTTGTGGAGCTACCTGCTTTGGGCCTTTGATAGAGGTTTCCCAGAAAGCCAAAAACAGGAAAGGAGCTTTGACTCCATTTCACATTTAGAGCCATTCGGTATGATGTTGGCTTTGACAGGCAGCCTTTATTCCATGGACCCTTCTATACCTACTTTCTTCAGGTTTTTTTTTTTTTTTAATATGTGGGTTCTGGGAGTCAAACTCAGGACCTTGTGCTTGCCACGCAGGCGCTTATGCTGCTGAGCTGTATCACCGGCCCTCTTCTTCAGGGTTTTTATCATGAATTTTGTTAAAGACTTTTTCCACATCTATTCAGACGTTGTGTGATTTTTATCATTGATTCTATTTATGTGCTACATTATATATATTGATCTACATACATTAACCCATCCTTGCATCTCTGGAATTAAAACCAGTTGGATCATGGTGTTTGATCTTTTTTAATGAGTTGTTGAATTCTGTTTGCAAGAATTTCATTGAGGATTTTTGCATGTATGGTCATCAAGGATATTGGTTGGTTGTTTTGTTATTGCATCTTTATCTGCTTTTTTTTTTTTTTTTTTTTTTTTTATGTGGGTACCGGGAGTTGAACTCAGGACCTCATGCTTGCTGGGCAGGCACTTATGCTGTTGAGCTATCTCACCGGCCCTTTATCTGCTTTTGGTATCAGGGTGATATTGGCTGCATAGAATGAATTTTGAAGCATTCCTATCCTATCTCATGGAAACGTTTGAGGAGCATTGGTGTTATTTCCTTTCTGTAGTGGATTAATCTTCAACATTATGTTCAGTGCTATTTGTATCCTGGTTAAAAATCTTTGCCTTGTCCATATTCTTGAAGCTATTCTCCGTTTGCTTCTGGAAGCCTTAATGATCCATCTTTGACATTATGTAATGTGAAGTAGAATCATAATTTTTCTTACATGACTATCCCACTGACACAGAGCTATTAGGTGAAGGTCAGCTCTTTCATTTTTGTCTTAAATAGAACCATAATAATGTGTGGGCATATTTATGGACTCTACTTGTTTCATGGATCTCTTTATCATTTATTTATGCCAATATCATTGTGATTTATCTACTATAGCATTAAAATAAGCCTTAGTATCTGGTAGTGTAAATTATTCAGCTGAAGATTATTGTTGCTATTCTTGGCTCTGCATTCCAAATCAATAGTGAAATCAGCTTGTCAGTTTTTATAAAATTCTACTGGATTTTGATTGAAATTGCATTAAATCTGAAGGTCAGTTTGGAGAAAATTGACACCTTTCCATCTTTCTGCAAATCTATAAATATGATATGTATACATACACTTGTTTGGTTATTTTAAAATTTTGGGTTTTTTTGAGACAGGTCTTTCTATGTAGTTTAGGCTGGCATTAAACTCACTGTATAGCCTAGGCTAGCCACGAACTCATAGTAATCCTCTTGCCTCAGCCTCCTGAGTGCTGGGATTACAGGATTAGAGGCATGCACCCAGTTTGGTTATTTAAAAATTTATCTCAATAATTTTTGTAATTTCCTATGCATATATCTTACTATCTTTTATTAAATTTTTCCCAGGTGTTACTTATTTGATGTTATTGTAAATGGTACCCTACATTACAGTATCTATGTATTTGCTGCTAGAATGTGAGCATCTTATTGAATTCTGTATATTGGCATTGCATTCTTATTATTTTCACTAATAGTTTGTGGTTTCTTTTGAATTGTATATGCACACAGTTGTAACATCTGCAAATAGCGACAGTTTTGTTTCTTCTGTTCCTTCATTCCAAGTTTTGCTTTTTTTGGTGCTGGGTTTCACTGTTTAGGAGATCTGATGTGCTGCTGGGAGGAAGTGGTAGCAGAAATTGTCCTCGTTATGCCTCTTATGCCAGAGGCGAAGTGCTCTAAAATTCGCATTATGTGTGTTTGCTATAGAATTTTTTGTAGATATTTTACCTGATTAATGAAATTTGCTTCATTGTAATAAACAAGTGGAGAACTTTATCAAATGCATCCCTGTATTTTTGAGGTGATCAAATCTTTCTTTTAGCATCATTCTTATGATAAATTTTGTTGAGCTTTGAAATGTAGATCCAGCCATCCTTCCTGTTATAACTATCCCCACTCAGTTATTATCCTTTTCTATTAGAATTTATTAGTACTTTTCCAGGTTTTGATATTAATTTCATACTGGTTTTATAAAACAAGTAGAAAATTGTTCCTTCTTTTTTTACTTTCTGCAATAGTTTGCGTAAGAATGGTATTCTTCAAATGTTTGGAAATGTTTACTTGGAAATGTTTAGAATTAGACATTCAACATTTTTTTTTACATTCAACATCTTTTAAGGACAGGCCTTTTCACCTTGTTTATTTCTTCATGTCAATTTTGCTTCAAGAGATTTGTCTATTTCAACTAATTTTTAAAATGTTATTGACCTAGAGTTTTTCATAGCACCTCTTGCTATCTGTCCATCATCTGTAGGATCCGTAGTGAGTTCTTTTCCTCTTTCCTGATATCGATTATTTGTGCCTGTCTTTTCTCCTTGTTCGGTACTGTTGGGGAGTTATCAATTTCACTAGACTTTTCACAAAAACTACTTTTGGGTTTATACCTCTTTCATGTAGCTTTCTATCTATATCATCACTGTCTGTTCTTGTCAGTGTTATTTCTATCCTACTTTTTCTGGATACATTAACTGTTCTTTTCTTACCTCTTGAGATAGATATTTAGATCGTTGGCTTTCATCTTTCTTTCTTATAAGCAATGCAATTAAGTCTGTAAATTTCCTCTCAAAGTGGAGAATGCTTCAATTTTCATATGAAATATTTTCGTCTACCATGCAATTACCTCGTAATTTTCTTTGTGATATAGCCTTTGACTTATGAGTTATTTAGAAGGTAACATCCAAACATATGGGGATTTCCCCATAATTTATTATCATTTATTTATATAGCTTAATTCTACTGTAGAACATACTCCATATTATTTCAATCTTTTAAGATTTGTTAAAACTTTACTTTGGCCCAGAATATAGCAAATTTGGGAGGAACACTATATGTATTCCACTTTTAGATACAGTGTTCTACATATGTCAATTAGGTGATGATTATTAATTGTGTTATTCAAAATTATAGCTTTACTGATTTTTGTTTGCTTATTCTATTAGTTATTATGACAGATGTAATAAAAACACCACCGTGACAGCACGTTTGTCTAATTTTCTTTTAATATTTGCAACTTTGGTATTTTATATTCTGAGGCTAGAACGTTAGATACATTCTCATTTATAATCAAAATATATTTCTAGTGAATTGATCTTTTTATCATTATGGAACTGTTTTCTTTCAGCATTTTGAAGATAGCTCTCCATTGTCTTCTGGCTTTCCTTTTTCTGTTGAGAAGTTAGTCTAATTTTTATTCCTTAGAAGGTAATGTGTCTTTTTTCTTTGTCTGCATTCAAGTGTTTTCTCTTTCTTTGGGGATTTTAGCAATTTGAATATGGTGTAATTAGTGGCTTTCTTCAGTATGAGGTCCATGTCCCTTGTAAATCCATGGCTCAATATCCACCATCAGGTTTGGAAGGTTCTTATCTATTCGCTCTTCAGATAAGCTTCTATCCCAAGCTCTTTTCTCCCCTCTATTTCTGGGACTGCCATTATTCCCCTTTATCCACTATGGTTGACATTTTGCTTTCTTTTTATCTGTCCTTTTGCTGATTCCTTGCTCAGATGAGCCTAATCCAAGGTTCATCAGATTATGGCCAGCAAGCCATCCACCTGTTTTTTTTTTTTTTTTTCTTGACTAATTTTTATTAGGACACAGACACCCTCGTTTGATTCCATTTTTTCAGTGGCTACTTTTGCATTATATCAGAAGAATTGACAGATTGCAATGAAGATCATGTAGCCTGGAAACTTGTAGATTTTACTGTCTGTGTAAGAAAACAGTCTAATATGCTATGAAATCTATCCATTGAAATGTTTATTTAAATTATTATACTTTTATTTTGGTTTGTAGTGAAATTATACATGTTATCATTTAATTTCTTGAACATGTTAATCATATTATCTTTCAAATCAGAGCCCAAGGCAAAGCTATGTGCTGCCCGTGATGTTTTATGACTGTGAAAATAGAACAAGGTGTTGTGGGAACCTAGACAGGGAGCCAAGCCCATGTGGCCGAAGGTAGTAGTGGTGTATCTAAGTTTTTAAGTTTGTATCCATCAATTAATGCTAATATCTGGATTTCTTGTAATTATGTTCATTAAATGTTATCCTCCCAACTTTTTGTGTTGTTAAAATTTTTGTATTCCTAGTTAATTTTAAAGTCTGATGCCTATCGTAAATGAAAAGTATAGAGAAAATTTGTGCCTGGGTGTTTTTTGCTCCTAGAAGACAGCTAGGCAAGGAGCCAGTCACCTTAATCCAACAAGGAATTGAAATAATTTGAACGTGGACTGTATTCCTTTTGAAAGCGAGTCTATTTCCAGTTTGCTTTTATTTTTAGGTAGAGCCTTCAGAGGTCCTGGCTGCCTGCCTGGGTGTGTGCTGATCCCTTTCGCCATGGCAGGCCTGGAGCACCAGTGTTGGGTCCCCCAGCTCCCAGAGTCTGATGACAGGTCTGCACACCTGCTCAGCCCCTTGTCACCAAGTGCAAGCTGGAAAATGCTACGAGCTGAAAGATGGGGCCAAACACTGAGCTCAGGATTCTGGACTCACTCTGTATCTGGGGTCTTGCAAATCCTCCCTAGCATGGCAGTTCTCTGATGCCTTAAAATAGCTGTAAAATTATTTTATGCTGTATTTTTACTTATTTTCTATGGAAGGATTAATCAGACACAAATCACTATGCCATAGCCACATGCGAAACACCTCAGCTGTATTTTCTGTCCCTGTAAACCCTGTGCTGTCCCCACTCCATCACAGTGGCTCTGCCCTGCAGCCCCCATACGTATCTTGTCCTTGTGTCTGGATTTTTTTTCTTTTTTTTTTTTTTTTTTTTTCGTGTGGTACTGGGAATTGAACCCAGGGCTTCTCTCACTAAGCTATATCCTCAGCTTTTTACAGATTTTTAAATTTTGAGATAGAGTCTCACTAAATTACCGAATTGCCTGGGCTGGGCTTGAATTTGCAATCCTCCTGCCTCAGCCTCCCAGAGTGCAGGTGTTACAGGCATGCACCACCACACCTGGGTATGTACCTGGAAATATAATATGATTTTATAATTATATAAAACTATTAGCTTTCAATCAACTTTTGTTTAATTCACTCATAAGATTACTGATTTATTTCACATTATTGCCTCTTACATCTCACAACTTTCTTCTGTAATTATATCTGTTCTTCTTCAGCACATCCTGTAGTAGTTTTTCCATGCTTTTTCCGGTGACTATCTGAGTGGTAAGATTTCACAGTCACTGTATGTCTCAACATGTCTTTAGTTCATTGATTAATGATTGATCATTTGATGACAGATTGATAGTCATTGATTACTGGTTAATAATTTCACTATAGAATTCTAGGTCCAAAATTCTTTTACCTCATCACTTTGAAGATGTGATTTTGCTTTCTTGTATCCAGTGTGGCTTATGTGAAATCTAATGTCAATCTGATTTTCACCCCTTTGCAGGTAATCATTTTTGTTTTCTTGATGACTTTTAGGATTTTAAAAATTCTCATTGTTACATTTTCTTACTGTCTACTCAGTATTCAGAGAGCATTCTTAGAGGATTGCTACTTTTCTTAATGTCTAGAAAATTCTTACTAATTCCATGATAGAATGTCGTCTCCTCATTATTCTGTTATCTCCATCTTTTGTCAGAAATAGTGTAGCAGATTCATTGATAGTTTTTAAAATTTTACTTTAAAATGAGCTATATTATTTTATAAACAGTTCAGTTCACTAAACATGGCATGAGTATTTCTCACATCATAGAAGATTCTTAATATCACAGTCATTTTTATTATTATAATTTTATTTTTTGGTACTTATAACCAAATACATTTCTCAGAAGTTTTTTCAAATATACTGATCTGTATTTTTTATTTATTTATTTATTTATTTTGTGGGTACTGGGGGTCGACCTCAGGACCTTGCGCACCAGCAGGCGCCCATGCCGCTGAGCGATATCACCAGCCCTTTCTTCGTATATGGGTTCCGGGAGTCGAACTTGGGCCCTCACGCTTGCCAGTCAGGCGCTTACGCCGATGAGCCATCTCACCGGCCCTGATCTTTATTTTAATAAATATATGTTTATAGTACATGATGATCACATTCTTCACGGGGACTTGGTGCATGTACACACACTTCATAATCCCCCATCTATTTTATTAGTCTCCTTTTCCTCTGATCCGCCCCCACTCAGTCCTTTGGTTCCCTTCTCATATGCCAGTGATCCATCTCACTGTTTCTTACTGTCTGTTCTTTATTTTGCACTTTATGTATTGGGGTTCTCATTTAAGAGAAACATGCAATAGTTAAGCTTGTGTGTCTGATTTACTTCACTTAATACTATGGTTTCAGGGTACATCAATTTTCCTACAAAGTTTATCCTTTTTATGGCAGAGTAGTACTCCATTGTGTATAAATACATTTTCTTTATCCATTCATCTGTTAATGGACATTTAGGCTGTTTCCAAGATTTAGATATTATGAATTGTGCTGCTTATGGGTATGCATGCATCACTGTGGTATGATGTCTTTAACTCTTTGGGAAGATACCTAGAAGGGGAATAGCTGGGTCAAATGGAATTTCTATTTTTAGTTTTTTCAGGAATCTCCATACTGATTTCCATATTGGTTGTACCAGTTTACATTCCCATCAACAATGAAGAAGGGTTCCTTTTTCCCCACAGCCTCTCTAAAACTTGTTAATATTTGATTTCTTGAATATAGCTATTCCTTCTGGAGTGAGATGGAATTTTAGTGAGATGGAATTTAGATGGAATTTTGTTTTAATTTGCATTTCTTGAATGGCCAGTGACATTGAACATTTTTTCATGTATTTACTAGCTGTTTGTACTTCTTTATCTGAGAAGTGTTTATTCATTTCAGATGCCCATTTTTGGACTGGGTCTCTAAATTTCAGGGATCTTATTTTTTGAGTTCTTTATATATTCTATATATTAGTCCTTTGTCTGATGAGTAGTTGGCAAAAATTATTTTCCCCATTTATGAGTTGTCTCTTCACTCTGTGGTTTCTTTTGCTGTGCAGATTTTAACTTGATACAATCGCATTTCTTGATTATTGGTATTATTTCTTGTGCAACTGGGGTTCTGTTCAGAAAGTCCTTGCCTATGCTCTGTCTTCAAGAGTTTTACCTATATTGTCTTCCAGCAGTTAAGTGTTTCTGTTTTAATCTTTAGATCTACCTTCCATTTTGATTTTTGTTTACTATATTGTGAGAGATTTGGGTCTAGATTCAATCTTCATCTTGTGGAGAGCCGGTTTTCCCAACACCATTTATTTAAAAGGCTGTCTTCCCTCCAGTACATTTTTGGTCCTTTTATTGAAGATGAAAGTGCCTGAGATTGTTTTTGCATCCTCTATTCTGTTCCATTGATCCTCATGTCTATTTTTGTGCCAGTATGATGCTGTTTTTATCACAGCAGCCTTGTAATATAACTTCAGGTCTGGGATTGTGATGGCCCTCACTTTGCTCTTTTACCCATGATTGCCCCTGCTGTCCTTGGTCTCTTTTGGTTTCATATGAATTTTAGGATTTTTTTCTCCAGTTCTGTTAAGAATGCTGTTGGAACTGCATTAAATCTTTATGACAGTTTTGTAAGTACATGGGACTGCTTCCAAAACAGACCAGGAACTACCCAATAAAGCATGCTTAAGTAAATGCAAAACAGTCCATATTATCCCTTGCATATTATCAGCTCATAGTTTAATGAAACTAAAAATCAATAGCAAAAGAAACCACAAAAATTCTGCAAACACATGGAAATTAAATAATACCCTCTTGGATAATCAGTGGGTTTCAGAAGAAATTAGACAGTTCCTAGAATCGAATGATAATGGCAGTACAATGTACTGGAACCTATGGGACACAATGAAAGCAGTTCTAAGAGGGAAGTTTATAGCTGTGAACGCCCACATCCGAAAAACAGAGCAAACTCAAATAAATAACCTTTTTATGCACCTTAAGGTCCTAGAAAAACAAGAACAATCCAACCCAAAGCTAACACGAGGAAGGAGATTATAAAGATCAGAGCAGAAATAAATGAAATTAAGACTAAAGAAAAAATACAAAGAATCAATGAACTGAAGAGTTGGTTCTTTGTAAGATTAAACTAAATAGTCAAAATCTTAGCCAATCTTAACCAAAAGAAGGAAAGAAAGGTGAAATCATAACGGATTCTGCTGAAATCCAGATCATTGGTAACTACTCTGAGAATCTGTACTCAAATAAAATGGAAAACTCAGAAGAAATGGATAAACTCCTTGATATATATGAACTATGAAAGCTGAACCAAGAAGATATAAAAATCCTGAATAATTCAATTTCAGTCAATGAAATTAAAGAAATAATTAAGGAAACTATCAACTAAGAAAACGCTGACATATTCACAGTCAAATTCGACAAGAACTTTAGAGAAAATCTAACACCAATACTCTTCAAACTCTCTTATGACATTGAAAGGGAAGCAGTACTACTAAAGTCATTTCTGGAAGCAAATATTACCTTGATTCTAAAACCAGAAAAGGACTCAACCACAAAAGAGAACTACAAGCCAATTTCTTCTGTGAACATAGATGCAAAAATCCTCAACAAGATATTGGCAAACAGAATACAACATATCATCAAAAAGATCATATATCATGATCAAGTAGGCATCATCTCAGGGATGCAGGAATGGCTCAATATGTGCACATCAGTAAGGGTAATACACCACATAACAGAAACAAGTACAAAAATCACATGATCATCTTAATAGATGCAGAAAAAGCATTCAACAAAATTCAACATCTATTCATGATAAAAACCCAAAGAAAATATAAATAGAAGGTCTTTATTTCAAGCTGATAAAAGCCATCTATGATACCAGCAGCCAACATCATATTAAATGGAGAGAAACTGAACGCTTTCCCTCTAAAAGTCAGGAACAGGACAAAGATGCCCACTGTCACTACTCTTGTTCAATATAGCTTTTGAAACTTTAGCTAGAGCAATCAGGCAAGAGAAATAAATAAAAAGGATATTTATAGGAAAGGAAGAAGTTAAATTATCATTATTTGCAGATAACATGATCTTCTACATAGAAGACCCCAAAAACTCCACCAAAAGACTCAGAATTCATAACAAAATTCAGTAGCATAGCAGGATACAAAGTCAACACTCAAAAATCAATGGTGTTCCTATATACCAATAACAAAATCAGGAGCGATGAATTAGGGAAACAGTACTTTTCACAGTAGCATCAAGTAAAATGAAGTACTTAGGAATCAACCTAACCAAGGAAGTGAAAGACCTCTACAGTGAAAGCTATAGTATTCTGAAAAAAGAGATTGAAGCACATATCAGAAGAAGGAAAGATATCCTCTGTTCCTGGAGAGGCAGAACCAATATAGTCAGAATGATCTTTTTAAGAAGTTTTTTAAATTGACAAATGAAAATCATATATATTTATGGTGTACAACACGAGGTTTGGACGTATGTATACCTTGTGGAGTGGCTAAATTGATCTAAGTAGCATATGCATTACTGCATGTACTTATTATCTGTCTGTGGAGAAAAAAGTTAAAACTGCTTCCTTGGGGATTTTCAGATATCCAGTCTTGAGCTCCACATACGTGTTGGCATTTATGGATCTATGCTCTGAGAGCTTCACTTTTGTTTTCCCTCTTCTCTTTATGCTACATCCTGGGAGTTTTCGATAGTTCATGCATATCTTCAATCTGTAGGAAAGAAAAGGAAAAAGTAGGGAAAGAACCCGCCGCTGTTTGCAGTGTTGATTCGCCCTAAGCAGCGCCCAGCCCTTTGGACAGGACGCTCCTCTGTCCGCGTGTGGTCTCCGTGTGTTCCTGTGTATTTATGTGCCCTGGAGTGGGTTTTCACATGTGCGCATCTAGAAGGGTTTTCAGGAAGAGCTGCTTAAAGATGTGATTACTGAAAATCTACGAATTCCAAGTATGTGCACTGTGGTGAGCGAAGCCTGATTAGGTCTCAGTCTCTGTCCCCTTGGAAATTAAAATCAAATGTTTCAGGAAGGAAAAAATGTTAAATAAGTGAACAAAAACATCCACATTCATTTTCGTAAGTGCATTCACAGGCATGGAATTACCTGGAAAAATGACCCCAGGGAGATTTGCTGAGGGTCCTCTAAGCCCTTAGTTATGACAAGTCTAAGTGAAACGCTATTGTGGAACAGCATTGGAATCCTACCGTGCTACAGTGATGTGTGACACTTGGGGGTTGGACATAAGGAAAGAATATTCACTGTGTTTCAGAAGGTGTGGATGGCTCCTGCTCACCTTATGCAGATGTGTGTCACAGTTCTTTCTGTCCAGACCAGGTACACAGTGGCCAAAGACAGCGTGGTCCAGTTCTTCTTTTACCAGCCCATCAGTCATCAGTGGAGACAAACTGACTTCTTTCCCTGCACTGTGACATGTGGAGGAGGTGAGGCACAGACTTCATTCGTGGATATTTTGAGCTCAGAGTTAGAAATTACATATGCATTTTTGAAATGGACTTTAAAATAGGTGTGGTCTCTGGTCATGGTGGTGTGCACACCTATAATCCCAGCATTCTGAGAGGCTGAGGCAGGAGGAGTGCAAATTTGAACCCAGCCTGGGCAACTTAACAAGACTTAATCTCAAAATTTAAAAAGTTGAAAAAGGACTGGGTGTATAGCTCAGTGGGAAGGGCCTGGGTTCAATCTCCAGTATTGCAAAAACAAACAAAAAGTTTAGCCACAGGGTACCTTGCTCAGAAGCCTGGAATACAGTGGTGTTAATGAATGTGTGTTTGCCTTTATTCCTGAAGGCAAGTGGAAAACTGAATTTGGAAAACACCTTTTAGTCCAAAGCTGAAAACATGTTTGCATGTGTTTTCTTCTCAAGTGTCCTTAAAATATGTATTCTTTTTAATTTTCTGTGGAAAACATGAGAAGCAGAGTGATTGAGTGGCTTGCTTCAGTGGCTCAAGTTAGTGGCCTTGTTGGTCCTAACATTAGAACTCCACCTTCTCTCTCCTCCAGCGTGCGAATATAAACTTATTAAAGAAAGAAGGGTTCCCTACTAAGTGACAAGGGCAAAGACCTGCTTGTCATGCGCTTAATTCAAGGTTTTCACCGATCATTGAAGAAGATTTAGTGGCAAGTGTGACCCAGGGCTCCACACATGCTACAAGATGTCTTTTCAGTAGCTAATTGTCCCCTGAATGCAGGAAAATGGTAACCTCCTGGAGCAAATGAGGAGGCCACCACAGCCATGGTTAAATAACTTGTGTTTTCTGAAACTGAACTGAACTTTGAAATGGAGAAGTAAATGATTGTGAGCAAGTTACAAGGAATTGTAGGGGGTGCAGGCTGCTGCTTGCCAAGACTCCCAGGCATGTAGGACACATCAAGCTCCATGCTAGGTAAGACCATTGCATTTGTTCTTCACAAAACCCAAGAAAAGTCTACTTTGTGTTACCCCAGTTTTATGCATGAGTGAAAACTGAAGGGTACAGAAGTACAGAAGGGTGGAAGGGTACAGAGTTACTCATGGTTGTGGGACTGGTGACCAGGACAGCGGAGGTCCAGATCTATTGGATGCCAGCCTTGTGCTCTAATGACTTTGTCCCTGAGTGTCCCCAGGACCACCCACTGCCCCTGGGACCAAGTCGGGGCACACAGTGCAGGGATGGTCATGCGTGGAGAGCTACAGTAAGTTGACCTCCATCAGCCCAGGCTGGTCCAGCCCCGGATCACTTCTTCCCTCCAAAGTTACAGGCATGCGCACCTCAGATTGTCAGGAAAAGAGCTGGAGGTCTGGCTTCTGTCCTGAACTGCAGTTATGTCAAGGAGGCGCCTCAGTTGAGGTCAGGTTCCTAGGAATATGCGGGTCAGGTCTCTGTCTTTGGGGATTTAGGCTTACCCTAAAAGGAGAAGGCAGGCAATTTTGTGGAGAGCACTGGGCACCTCAGACCCTACCAGGATCTAATTAGCCCCATGTCTTCTCTTAGCCTCAGTTTCTCCTCTGTGGGATAAAATAAGATGACTTGTGTCCACTAAGATAGCTCAGTGCTTGGCACTTAGAGAGCACACGGGAGATATTTGTTGTGTCAGAACCTAAACCTAAATGTCCACAATGCCTCTGCAAAGGGCGCTAGTACACTGGCTGTCCCCTGTAGCATTCCCAGCCCCACTGGTGATGAGCGACACCGTACCCATGACTGAGCGGTCACCAGGAGCAGAGAGTGTCCACAGCACGTCCAGAGCCGTTGGACAGACCCAAGTGTGATACACAGAAGCTGACTTCCATCACCTCAGAGGCCGATGGGCCACAGTCCCAGGGAAGACAGCCATCTCTTGTGGACCCCAAAGGAGATGAGAGGGGGCTTTTTCACTCTGTGAAGAAATGGTCATCCGTCTCTTTTTAATTTATCCCTACCTCTCACACACAGTTACTCAGATGGATGTTCCCATGTGGATCCATAAAACAGAAGAGAAGGGAGGGACCTTTTATAGTAGAATTCAGCTTCTTCAGTTGATTCCATTCTTAGGAGGAAGCAGGTGTTTGTCACACTTAGGTGTCCAGCACCCAGTCCTACTGGAACCACAGATGTGTATGGGTGACCAGGCACGAGAGGGTCCCCACGTAGAGAGGAGCACGTGAAAACACAGAGCACTTTGGGGCTGCCTCGAAGCCTCTTTTTGACACACTGATGAAAGTTCAGGACATTTGTTCACAGTTTTGCAGGACGACCTGCCTTCTTTCTTTGCTTGACGTTGTCTCTAAACTGCAATAAAATTAAAGAGGGAAACTAATTCTTCCCTCCAAATCATAAACACCTGCATCTCCCCCCCTCCTTTTAGAAGTATGTTTCCATTTAGAATGAAGATTTTCTCTGACTCAAGGAGCTGTAATCTCTTTCTGTATTTGTTTTGGGGGAAATAAAAACACATGCCTAAAACCCACAAGGAAAGCATTACCAAAATGTAATTATATTAGTAATCAAATCTACATAATTTATGTGAATGGCATTTCAGAGATTTTTGGATAATCAAGAAAATTAGTTCTCTGGTCTCTAAGGTATCACGGGGACTTGGAGTCACACTGCTGGTTTGTCTGTAATTAATTGTCTGCGTGGACTGCTTGAGATCAGCCTGGAGCAGGGACCAGGACCACCCTGGCTATGTGATACTGTGGCTTTCGGGCAGACACTGGCACCCGAGGAAGGTTTTATTGACTCCAGCTGGATTTTCATTCTTGTGGTTTTGACCTTGCTTTTCATAACACACACCAGCCTGTTCTCTACACTCAGCCTACTCCAGGGCCGTATCTGGAACGAAGCTGCTGGTGGTTTATAAAATCAGGTTCCTCTTGGCATTCAGAACGTTAAATGTATTTTTAGACCTCTAGGCCAATTGGTGGAGACTAAGAGCTTAGCTTTAAAGAAATTAAGTTGGCGTGACATTTATATAGTGACAGAAAATCTAGAGTCAGATCTTTCAGGAAAGGAAAGTGCCATTTTTTTAGTTGTTTTTTCGAATTTACAGCATTCATCTTCTTGGAACATTCACTTTCCTCAAATACTATACAGATTAGGTTTGAGTCAGGAATAAGTTTATTTCTTCCCTTTGGAGAGTTATGAGGTGATGCTTCTGTCCCTTCCCATATTGACAAGTCTTAATTCCCAGTCGCAAAGTGTATTGGTGTTGGAAAGACCTGGCATCTTCAGGGTGAGCAAAATCTAACAGAAGAAACAGTGGGCTACTATGAAAGGGAAATTCACCTCAGTGCAGAGGTAGCTCTCAAAGGCACAATGCCGAGCGAAAAAAGAGGGAAAACTAGAACAAGATGTGAAACACGTTACCAGTTAAGTTAAAAATAGATGCATATACAACAATGGTCTAGAGAGTTGCATATTTAAGGACTGTAAATAATTAATCAGTTAGCATCTGGGAGACGAGAAGATTGAAATGGGAGCGGCCATGGGGGAAGAAAGGGAAATACATGGAGAAAGAGGGGAAGACCATGCATAGGGCCGTGATGGCAGTGAGGAGACAACACAGTGAAGTGGGGAGGACGCGTCACAGAGCCACACCTGAGGTCCAGGTATTCCTTAAAGGAAATGCATGGTAATGTGCTAATCACCAGTGCTAAGAGAACCACAGCCCGTTAAAGCAGTTGTTCTCAGTCTCAGCCACGTGCTTTAGTCATCTTAAGAATACCAGAGCATCTTTTTTAAAAACACTGATTTCCTGGACCCTGGCTGCAGTGGTTCTGACTTAACCGAGGCAGGAAGGAAGGAACCTGAGTGTGGGTGTATTACTGCCACAGAAGCCCTGTGGATCTGTTACGTGGCCAAGACTGGAAACCACTGGGCTGTGTTTCTTAAAGAGGAAAAAATAGTGTGTGAGCCAGGCATGGCGGCGTATGACTGAAAACCCAACGTTCTAGGAGGCTGAGGCAGGAAGATAACAAGTTTGAGACCAGTCTGGGCAACTTAGAAAGACCCTGTCTCAAAATATAAAATTAAAAAGGGTTAGGCATGTAGCTCGGTACAAAGGCTTTGGGTTCAATCCCCAGTACTAAAAAGAAAAGGAGAAAGGAAAGGAAAGGAAAGAAAAGGAAAGGAAAGGAGATCAGAGGAGAGGAGAGGGGAGGGGAAGGGAGGGGAGGGGAGGGATGTGGCAAGTGATAACTTTGCCAGGCAAGCAGGAAACTAATAGCATTCAGACTTTTCCTCTTCTATCCCTATAGGTTATCAGCTTAATTCTGCTGAATGTGTGGATATCCGCTTGAAGAGGGTGGTTCCTGACCATTATTGTCATTACTACCCTGAAAATGTAAAACCCAAGCCCAAACTGAAGGAGTGTGGCATGGACCCCTGCCCATCAAGGTTTGTACAATTTTTACTTTAAAAGAAGCAAGTGAACTGCAACTGGCACTGATCAGATCTCGTGGAATAGTACATTTCTACCTCCTGACTCTGACTCTGCCTGGCTGGCGGGTACCCGTGTTCACATGCATAACCTCAATCAGAAGGAATTGAGATGCTTTGCAAATTACAGCACTCTGGCCAGCACCGTCTTCTTGCTGTGGGATTTTGTGTCCATGAACTCTGTATGATAAACCTGTTTGACCGTCTCCCGTGTACGCAGTGCTAAAGGTTTCTTTACCCAAGTCCCGTGTCTAGCCCCTCCGCCATGAGGACTGTCTCTCTCTCATCATTTGGGCCTTGGAACTGGGTCATTGTCCATGCATACCCATGTTCATAGCAGTACAGCTCACCATAGCTAAGCCTTGGAAGTGGTCTACATGTCCATCAATAGATGGATGGATAAAGAAAATGAGGTATTTATACATAATTGAATGCTCTTCAGCCACAAAAAATAAATTTGAGTCATTTATAGGAAAATGCACCTTTCTAAGTGCAGTAAGTCAGACACAGGTTAAATATCACATGGTTTTTCTTGTATGAGAAACCCCAAGTATAAGCAGTTTAAAAAACAAAATAAAAAATAGGTGATAGAAAATAGGGAGGTAGATCTTTTGGAGTTGAAAAAGGGAATCTGGAAGGGAGAGTGGAAGGAAGGGAAAGTAAGAAGGATTAAGAATATCTCTATCTCTATCTATCTATCTGTGCAACAACTCTCTACCATGAATATATTTATTATGTATTGAAAACATGTACTAAAGTTTCTTTTTTTTAAAGAAAAACTGGATCACCCATTACCACATTTGCCTTGTGCAGTGTCACATTAAGTTCAGTGTAAATAATGCATAGTGCTACGTATAAACTGGGAAGTTGAGTAATTGAGAGCCTACTTGGATTGCATGGAGAGGTTCCCTGAATTTTAGGGCAGTATCTTAAAATAACAGCAAAATATCAAGTCCCAGAATCCCACAGTACTTGCTGGCTAAGGCAAGAGTGTACAAGTGACAGGGGAACCTCACTGGATTTCACTTCCTGTCACTGCACCACCCACTTCCTGCAATCCCAGGGGAACACCATTATTAATAGAGACCTTTCAAAGACTGCTCCTGTGAAACAAAGTGGTTTTTGGAATATTTTACTAATATGGTGGTGTCTTAATACCATTACTATATTTTGTCATAATAATGATGATACAAAGGAATAAATCAAGTTATCTAAATTAAGAGTGGTATGTTTTTCTTAGATTATTATATCACTAATTCAGTAGTCTGTGTTGTTGTATACAATGGGGAATCCTTTGTGTCAGTTGTTCCTAAAGATTAAAGAGAGGGCAGCCGAATTTTTGGAAATGGTTTGTAACACTTGGTGTGTTTAGTGTTCAATTTGAAGGAGCTCTGTCTTGAAACGTCATTATTTAATGTGATAATTATTAAATGTGTAAGTTGACTTGTAAGTGGTATTCTCACACTGGTTTTATTTGTAGTGATGGATTTAAGGAGATCATGCCTTACGATCACTTCCAACCTCTCCCTCGGTGAGTTATGTGTTTACTTTTCCCTGAAGTAGCGTGCAAGCCCGTGTAGCACCTGTAGCAAGTCTGCAATGTGTCAGGGGCGGACATTAGGCCCTCTCAGAGCTAAGGGAAAACTGACTGCCACTCAGGAATTAGAAAGATCTTTTTAAGAATCAAGTGGAATAGGCTGCCTCAAAAGGTGATGTTTTCAGTCATTGGAGAGAGAAGGGTATCTCGGACAGAAAGGAGCTACGGCATTGTAATTGATCAGTCATTTGACACACAGATGACTAATATGGCCTCTTCGGACTTTCTAAGATTCTCTCTCTAGCAATATGATCACTTAGTATTTTATAGTTGAGAAACAGATTAAAGATCTTTATATACTATCTTTTAATTAGTTCAATCTCACAGTGGCCCTCTTGGGTAACTAGGGCAGGAGTATTATTCCATTTGACAGAAAGCTCGTGTTCAGGGAGTTAAGTTTTTGTGACTGTAGATAGTGTGTGACAGTTAGGAGTAAAGCCTTAGGACTCCAGGCCTCATGTGCTTTTAACTGGACCACAGCTGCTACCACAAGGCCATGCTTTCTGCAGCCATCTTTGCAAACTTGAAACCAACAAAGAACAAATAAATAATGCATGTTTTTGTTTGCTTTTGAGCTGGGAACATAACCCATGGACCGCGTGTTCTGTGTCCTGTGGAGGAGGTATCCAGAGGCGGAGCTTCGTGTGTGTGGAGGAGTCCATGCATGCGGAGATACTGCAGGTGGCAGAATGGAAGTGTATGTACGCGCCCAAGCCCAAGGTCATGCAAACTTGCAATCTCTTCGATTGTCCCAAGTGGGTCGCCATGGAGTGGTCTCAGGTGAGATGTGAAAACATGCTACTTGTGGTTAGATTGTAGGTCTTAAGGAATACTTGGACAGCATGGAATAAAAATGTTGGGTGTGAACATGGTTCCTATTCCCAAAGAGCTTTGGGAAACAGTTGGAGGACAGTGTAAGAGAGACTGTGAGCAGTAATGTAGGTAAGAATTATCACTATTAAAGACTGTGGCACATCTGGAAGGAAGAGATACCAAAGCAGAGTCAGCCAGGAAGTCTCGTTACCCTTATCGTACTTACCTTCTTCAAAGATAGGAAGAATGTATACAGTGACAGCATAAAGAGAACCTTGCTGTGGTAGGTGACCAAACCGGAGGGCTGCAGTGAAATGAAACTAGGAGGTGTCCAGAAAGGCCCCGATTCTCCTAGGTTGAAGAGAGAACTCTTGATATCAAGAACTGGAAGATAAAGGTAGAAATACTGACCTGACATGACAAATGCGCCTTTGGTCTAGTAGTTACTAAGAAGCTTCACAGTTTTTGAAGAGTGTAATATATTTCAGATAACTGAGGCGAGACAGCCTAACACTGGGAAGGGCCAGAGAAGGCCTTGTACTTGGAATCAAAGAGGGAGAAGATTGTTGGGGAAATGAAAAGAGCAGGAAAGAACCTCCCAGAGATGTGCCAGATGAGCTTAGTTTCTACTTTCTACGGAGATGGGAGAGTAAACCTCCCGTACAGATCAAGTGCCAGTGGCTTAGTCCAAAATGAAAAATGCATGTGCTGGTATTTAGAATTTTAATCTTAATCTTTTAACTTTTTAAAGAATAAAACCTAACTGACCCACATTGCTCTTTCTCTTGTGTGTGATCTCTGTAATATACATGCATTAATACATCTATTCCTGTGTTTAATGTGTCAGCCGCCATGCTAGAGGGAAGTAACACTTGCTCCTCCCTCCCAGAAGCTTAGAATCAGCCACCAGGGCCTGCACATAGACAAGCAGGTGTGGTGTGGTGTCGCGGTGTGTGTGAGCGCCGCTCAGCATGCCGTGCTCGGGGACACTGGCACAAGATTGGCTCCAGCTGCAGGAGTCAGGAAAGACTTCGGAAAGGAGATAGCTGCCCTATCATGATACCTGAAGATAAATGAGATTTTAGGTTAAGACCCACCTCAGTCTTTTTCCAGTGTCCCCAGACTAAATGTCACCCCATAGAATGTCAACCATAGTTATGATAGCGTTATCAGTTCTTTTCTGATTATGCACCCTGTAAAAGAAGTTTGGAAGATTACATAATCCTTCTCATATACTTAGGTTGACATCTGAAAATTTTATCAGTAATTTTACATAATTGCAAAGAATATCATGTACAATGTGCTGTGAATGCTGACATTTTAAAAGTGTTATTCATTCTAAAAAATGTGTCCAGTGGAACCTAAATGTCATGACAGTGTCTGTCCTCGCCATCTTTCACTTAAATAATGGGAACAAGCTCTAACAATTTGACTATTTTCACATTTCTCCTGAACTCACATTTTCAATCTATTCCCCTGTGTAATTTTATCATAACATGATATATTTATATGCTTAAAGTCTCTTATTGATTATACTCTTCCACTTCTAAGAAAACGTGTAATTAAAATTAATTTATATTAGTTTCTTGTGGCCAGAAGGCTCTAAGTATTAAGGATGTTCCCTTGAATTCAGCTCTGATTAAATTTAATTAAATTTAATTTTAGTATCCAATCAAAACAACATCAAGATATTTCAAATTTTGGTAAAAAGCTATTACACACATGAGAAGTAAATTTTCATTTGGAATCACTCTTTCTAGAAGGTGAATGAGGCTTAAAAAATAGACCATATGCCCATTACTAGAATGAGAGATGGGCTCAGCCATAATTTTACTGATAATGTAACCAATGTAACCATTGACTTGCATTGTCTTGCATGTACGCACTGGGAAAGCTTGTTCACATAAATAGACAGGGATAAAAGGGGTTTATTTCTGTGAGGTTATGCAGTTCTTTGAACTCCTGAGTTATATGCCAAAAGCCATGTGATTGTGCATCACCAAGAATTATTTTTAAGAATCTGTCAGCTTGTAATTTTTTTTTATGTGGGTACTGGGAGTCGAACTCAGGACCTCGCGCTTGCCAGGCAGGCACTTATGCCGCTGAGCCATCTCACTGGCCCTGTCAGCTTGTAATTTGATTAAGTCCTTTTCTAATTTTGTTGAAAGTAAGGATACCACCCTAGTGCAAAGGTACTTGTTACCTGGCCACTAGAGATTTTCACTTTTTGACCCCAGTCAGCAGTCCTCGTACCACTCCTAGAGCTGTTGTTAGCCATGTGTTCTGTGTCAGCCTTAGAGCTTTTATGCTCTGCCATCAATATTGTGACTCTGTCATCACTTGTAACATCAAAATGGATTGCTAAGTGGCTCATTTTATTCACCATACCTAGCTCCTAATACCTTTCACTTTTTAAAAAGTTCAAATAAATTCTCAGTGATTAAGATTTGCAGTTAATGGGCCGGTGAGATAGCTCAGCGGCATAAGCGCCTGCCTGGCAAGCGCGAGGTCCTGAGTTCGACCCCCGGTACCCACATTAAAAAAAAAAAAAAAGATTTGCAATTATTGAGAAAATAATCCTCTCCAAAGAGGATTCTGGAAGTAGCATGAATACTGGCTGCCTCACTGGGTGAGCATCCTGCTTCCCACATGAGCTAATTCAAAAGAGACAGTGCTGTCCTGATTTGACCAATTCTAGGATGGTTTCACCTTATCTCATTGCTTTCTCTTTGGACACCATGCTTTTTCTCCTAGCCAACATAAAAGAGCTTCACAAGATCGTATTTCAAGTTGATAAATTTAGGGAGAAGGCAAATCAGTTCCCCAAGACCAGATCTAAACTCATACTTCACTCACTTCATTCTAGCATTTGTTCGGTGGTTGGGAGTGGTGCACGAGGAAGTTGGAGAGTTTTCCCAATATTCTGCCCTTCTGGAGCTGTGTGCATGCTGAGAAAGGCCTCCTGAAATGAGTCTATGATGCTTGTCCCCAAGGGCAGGGTACAAAGCATGTAGGAGCTCAGGAAAAAACCTTCCAGCCCTGCGGCAGTGACTGGGTCCTGGGCTCAGCAGCAGGAGGCTCTGGAAGGAATTCCATGCTGCTCTTAGCAACCATGGGGCCTTCAGCCAGGTCCTGAGTTGGGCAGTTGCATGTGAGCTCACGCATGTGCATGTCAGAGAGTCAGTGAATAGATCACACATGCAGTACACTGCCTATACCCAGCAGGTGCTCAGGAAGGCTCGGCTTCTCCGAGGGTAGACTACTCAGGGTTGGTGAGACCTGAAGGTGTGCAGATTGGAGCTCACCTTTCACATAAAAAGCTGTCAAGGACCCTAATGTGAACGTTGGACTTTAATTCATGACAGTGTATTGGAACACTAGTCCTCCCTTGTCTGTGGGGGACCCCATGCCAAGGCCCCCTCCCTGTGGATGCCTGAAACCACATTCACTACGTTTTGTCATATACACACATACCTATTATAAAGCTTAATTTAAAAATTGAGTAGCTAAGTGAAAAAGATATCCTAGGTTTTCACAAGAGAACATACCATTATATTATAGGCAAGAGTTACTTCCAAATCATAGACTAACAAGGAAAACAATGTTGACAAACTAAACTTCACCAAAAGTCAGAAAAATGGCACAATGTTTTATTATTTTTAATTGTCTGATACCTCTATAGTATTTTTTCCTTTATTGTTCGACTGAATACTCATGATGATCTTTTCATGTGGTAACTACTTTGCAAGATCAAAATCTATACAGAAGAGAAAGTTTAACTCTCTGGTGTGGTTGGTTGAAATTTAATTTTTTTATATTCATAGTTTAGAAAAGTTCTTTTCAGCCTCACAAATTGTTTTGAGTCGTGTCATGCCAATTTTTAATCAAATTTGAAAAAACCTGAATCAAGTTTCTTTTTGTATTTTTGATTCAGAGCGAAGTAGAATTTCAGAGCAAAATAAGATTCAGAACATGTATTCTTCTTCCACAGTGATCTCATCTTAAATACTTTTCCAATTGAGAGTTGGAGAGAGGCTCCAGTGTGGGAGGGAGGTACCCAGAAACACAAACATCCCCAAAAACCGGCCTCTGCCCCTTTCTTTCCAGAAGGTTTGTCAGAGGCCTTTGTGTTAAATATTCTTATAGCTGAATGTTAATGAGCATCTGCTTTGCATATGGTAAAATAATGCCTCATAGACTGCTTCATGAAGAAGAAACTCACTGGCTTGTCTTTCCTTTTTGAAGTGCACAGTGACTTGTGGCCGAGGGTTACGGTACCGCGTCGTCCTGTGCATCAATCACCTCGGGGAGCATGTTGGGGGCTGCAATCCGCAGCTGAAGCTGCACATCAAAGAGGAATGTGTCATTCCCACCCCCTGTTACAAACCGAAAGGTACGATTGTGGTGCGTTTCATTCTCACCAAATGATGTTTCCAAGCTCAAGTTTCAGTATTACACCACTTCCATTTCTACGTCATTTTCTTTCTTTCTTTCTTTTTTCTTTTTTTTTTTTTTTGTGTGTACCTGGAGTCGAACTCAGGACCTCGCGCTTGCCAGGCAGGCGCTTATGCCGCTGAGCTGTCTCACCGGCCCCTGCTTTCCTTATTAAAATGGTTTTGTCCAGAGTTTACAATAGACCTGTCCACCTATGTGAGGAAATTGGAAATACAGGAATTATTAATCTGGAGAGAACAACAAGCTTCTGTTGATTCAGGACTAACAGAGTGGTTGCTACCAGTCCAGGGTTGTACTGACATTTCTTGGTGAGCATAAAATAATTTGATACAGTCCCTACCTTCAAAATAAAGGAGGATTGGGAGTACAAGAAAAAGAGAAAGGAGCAGGAGGAAGCAGAGTAAAAAGAAGAGGAAAAGGAAGAAGAGATGGAGAAGGAGGAGGCAGCTCTTCTCCTTCCCAAATTCTCACTCTCCTCTGTTCGCACAGTGCTCTGTATGTGCCTCTCCTTTGCATGTTTCTTGAAGGAGGAACAATGTCCTCTTCAGTGTCATGGTGCAAGGAATGAATGAAGATTTTAGCTCCCAATCTAGATCTGTGGATGCACTGAGAATTCCCCTTGCAGTTCCATTTTCTCCACATGAATTAGCAGGATAGGCCGACAGCTATGGGTAGCAAGCCTTGGCCTCATCTCTCCAATATATGCTCCTTTTTATGCAGTTATTTCCATGTACATCAGGAAGGTATACCCAACCCTCGTGACAAGTATCTTCCTCCCCAAAATGGAAAACAATCATTCCTACCTGTTTGTAAGAAGGACTTTTCCTTATACCTTAAAGAGGATGGTACAAGTCTCTCATTATTCCTGGGTTCATTATTATCTGTACAAATAACCCCACAATTAACCATTTAAGAAATTCTTGGTTGACCACGTCCATCTTGCAGAAAAACATCACTGGTGGTCCTGACAGGTGCCCATATTAATTACATAGCTGCATCAGTACAGCCCTTTTTCCTTCCTTTTTTTTTTTTTGTGGGTACTGGAGGGTCGACCTCAGGACCTCTCGCGCCAGCAGGCGCCCGTGCCACTGAGCGATATCACTGGCCCCTTTTTTGTATGTGGGTTCCGGGAGTCGAACTCGGGCCCTCGCACTTGCCGGGCAGGCGCTTAAGCCGCTGAGCCATCTCACCGGCCCCTTTCCTTTCTTCTGTGTTTGATTGTACTTTAATGTATACTTCTTTAGTATCTGTACTTCCCTGGAAGCAGCCCAGAGTTATTTCCCTTCACATTTCACAACTCAGTCCTTTCTTTCCTCACATCTAAAGAGGCTTCAAGGACAGAAAGAGGCAGCAGCTGCTGTTCCATGCCGCATGTGACCAGTAGCCATCAGCAATAAAAGCTGGTGGCAATGTTAGTGGACACACTCACCCTCCCACTCTATTAACTTCCATGTTATTTTTTTTTCTCTATTAATTTGTGCATTCAGTGGGCAAAACAAATTGTGGCAAAAGACAGTAAGTTGATATGGGTGAAGTTAGAGCTTTAATATGCAAAAAACAGAAACTGGCATTGATCTGTAAAGGCGTTTTTATGGTGAATATCAAGAGCACATCCAACTGTATCATGGGAATTATTTCAGTTGTATTTTGTAATGTGTTAATTTTTAAAAATGGCAGAAATGTTTATTTATTCCAGAAGCCACCTAAAATACTGTGCCAAAGGGCTCAACTTGCATGTAAAAATCATGACCTCTGTGTTAATGCAGTGTTCAGCCAATGATGATTATGTATCCAGCCTCTCTGAGTGATTAATAGTCATTAAGCTCATTGTTTATGTTCCTTTTTCTTAGAAAAAAGTCCAGTGGAAGCTAAATTACCTTGGCTGAAACAAGCACAAGAACTAGAAGAGACCAGAATAGCAACAGAAGAACCAATGTGAGTCCAGGACCTTTTATGGGAGTAACCAGGGCATAGCCAGTTAACATGATATATGTAATTTTTGTACTCATTGGAGTACAAATATACATCTAGTATCCAAATGGCCTAGATTTTCAGACTCTAGAGAGCTGGAGCTGGCTAGAATTTTTCTTTATTTCACAATTCAGCAGTCCTACTTCAGCAGTATCTGTGAGAAGCGCAAGAAAGAATGGTGTTATCTAACTCAAAGCAGATCCAGTGTTCTGATACCATTACAAGATCGGGGTTAAGTCCTAGATTAACACATATGGTTTAACCAAGGACCATCACAGTACTATACAAATTAAACCAGCCCTCTTGTGGGTGAGTCATTGCCAGTCTCTATAAAACCAGCATGCTGAATGCATCGGGGCGGCTGAGGTGCTTGGAAGGTGCACCCCACGGCTGTGTGCTGTGTGGAAATGGAAAGTGCACGGAGCTTAGAGCAGCCGCTATTAGCTGTGTGACTTTGCACAAGGCTTTACTTTTTCTGTGTCCCATTCTCATTATTTGTAAAAGAGGCAAATTGGGCTACATCTCTCCAGGGTCTGTCCCCATTAAAATTGCAGTGCCTGCTGTCCATGTGTGGTGTGATGAGCCTGAGTTGTAATGGTGTCTGTGGAAAGGAAGAATCAAGAGCCAATCAAAGACGCGTTCTGGAGACAGAGACTTAGGGACCAAAAGAGAGGAAGGAGTCAAACGTGCTCTGCACTTCCTAGCCAGGAGTCCAGAGCAGCAGCACCAAGGATGGACTCAGGTAATTGAACAGGATGGCCGATTCCACACTGGACACCTTGAGTCCTCAGTGTTGACAAGCTGTCTACAGAGAGAGAGCGTGTGGAGTGGAGCATGGCAGAGTGTGACAGGGGACCTCCGCCATGATCTGGCCCATTTTCCTGAGAGATCAAGCCCAACCTGCCCCTCCTGTATGTAAGGAGAATGAGACGTACAGAGGTGGGAGACTTGTCTAACATGACACTGTTGATAGTGGTGGTCCTCAGCTCCCGTACAGTCCCCCGGGTCCCTTTCCTCACACCTTGGTGGCCCTGGGATCTTTCCTTAGCGTCACTCAAGCATCTCTTCTCCCACACCTTGAGCAGTACATGGAGCTCACTGAATGAAGAGATAGCTCATTCTTATGCTGAACAACTTGAGATATTTGCAAGATTTTTCCTCCTGTTGAGCCAAAATATCCTTCCTCCTGATTTCTTTTTTCTAAAACAGAAAAAAAAAGAAAAAGAAAAAAAAAAATCGCCCCCCCCCTTATCCCATGTGACAAATTTTCATAAATCTGACAAAGGTTGTCACGGCTCCTGAGAACTCTATCTCCCCCGAGCCCAGCATTCTTTCAACCTGCCAATGTCTGTAGATCTCCTGCCACCCTTGTTGCTGTGCTCAGGACGCATGCTCATTTGTCGCTGCCCCTTTTAACTGTGGTCCAGGCTGCTCATGAGCCCTAGGGGCCCAGAGGAGTGTGGATTACTTCCCTTTGAGAAAGCACTGTGCCTTTCGTGATGTGGTGCCAGACTGTGATGCTCATGACACTCTCAGGCTTCTCCACAGGCCTGGCTAAGACCACAGAAGAAACTGCATGCGGATGCTGGGAGGGGGAGGGACCCCAGAGGCACTAAGGAAAGAGAGAAGAGTGTGGGGCTTGGGACAGAAGCTCAGAGGTCTACAGGAAGAAGGGAGTCAGAAGAAGCAGGCAGAGGAGTGAGTCCTGAGCAAGCCCCAGGAAGGCTCATATGACAGAGACAGAGAGAGTGAAGGAGATGCGCATCTCTCAGAAAGCCAAGGAAGAACCGAGGACTGAGAAGAAGCCTACTGATTAATAGGAAAGTTGTTTCTGTTAATTTTGCAGTGGCATCATTCAAAGAGTAGAGAGGGAAGTTGTGGAGAACTTAAGAAATGAATTTTCAGCTAAGAAGGAAATGAAATGACAGGTATTTAATTACTAAGGGAAGGAGCACAAGTTGATAAGATAATAGAAAAGAGTGTATGTATGTATGTGTTTGTTGTTTTTATTTGAAGTTAGAATAGGCTTCACATTATAAAGGCTTCATATTATAAAGATGATGAGGATTCGAGACAGGTAAGTCAACATCTGTAGGTGTCCCAGCTGTGTAAGGAGGGCCTTAGTCCAGATGCTACTAGGACCGTCTCCCGCTCTGATCGTCTGGGTTATGTAGAGGCAGGGACCTGTGGAAGGAAAGGGATTCCAGATACAGGAAAGGAACGTGTTGTGGTCACACAAAGAAAATCATAGAGATCTCAGTCTAGAGTGATGGGTCCTGCTAGGATTTTTTGTTACCAAAACAAGGTTAGGTAACAATTGCTAACCCTTCTGTGTGTCCTCTCTTGGTTAACAGGATCGCTGTCCACTTCTCCAAGCCTGGAGCCCAGAGTCTTTCTTGTCTTTTTCTACTCATCCCTTAGCTGTACTTACCCCCCTGCATTGCCCTGATCACACTTCCTAAAACACCCTGGGTTCCAGCTCCTCCTCTCCACCCCACTCCCACTTCTGCCTACATTCTGCATCCAGATGACACCTGCGCGGCATCCAGACACCTGCATAGCATTCAAGCACCTACACAGCTTTCTAATTCGCTGCTCGCTTACTCCTCTTAAATCCACCTTCTACTCACACACCAGAGTCACCAGCAAAAGCACAGATCTTATTCTTCCTTTGCGACATTCTGAATATCCAAATGTTTCTGCATCACTCAAAGATTTGTGCTTGTTCACAAGGCCAAAAAGACACCACAAGGCCTCAGCCCTCCCCACGCTGGCTGTCCCTTGGGTGCTGGCCTTGGCCTGGGTAGGGCTCTCGCTTTGGACCTGTGGGTTGTTCTCACCTCACTGGCCTCTGTCCCTGTCCTCCTTCTGGTTAGAAATGCACCTTCCACTGCCACCACCACACACACACTGACTTTTTATAAAACCTTTTTATTAAAAAATTAAAAACCTGTAGAAAAGAGAAAGCAGTATATAATGATACCCCAGCGGTCATTACTCAATACCTACAGTTGTCGCCTTAGTGCCACCACCAACTCTGCCACTGATCACACACAGACGACATGTCATAGCCAGTTCCTATTGCTCAAAGGGTAGGAGACATTTTTTATATAGAACAAAAGTACCATTTTTAAACTGCAGTGCTCAGATCACTTCTATCAGAACACCCATGGTGCTTTTTACACTGTTCAGGGTCAGACAGTCTGAGAATGGGGACCAACAACCTTTTTTGTGGGGGCTCAGCCAGATAGATTTGTTTTTATTGTGGTGAGACAGTCATAACACAAAACTGATAATTTTAACCATTTTAAAGTCTACAGTTCAGTGGCATTAAGTACATTTGCATTCCTCAACCCATCCCCAGAACCTTTTCATTGTCCCCCAACATAAACTCTGCACTCCATAAATAATCATTCCCTTTCTCTCCCCCCTCCCCAGACTCTGGTAACCTCTATTCTACTTCCATTCTGTCCCAGTAAATTTTAGTCATCTGCATTTTAACAGGCATCCCAATTTGCTTTGAGGGGCAGGGTGCAGCCAAGTTTGGGAACTGCTAGGTCCGTTCCTCGCTAGGGTCCCTTCCAAGGTCAAAAGTTTCTATTTCTATCACTGAATTAGAAAAGGGTGATGTCATATGAGTTGCAGTGGGTTTGGCCCTGTATTTGTTCCAAGCCCGCACTGTGTCTCCGTCCCACCCCTGGGTGTCTTTGCTGGGTGTCTCCCTCCCTGTCCTCACAAAGCAAAGCTAAGAGGCTCCTTGCTCCTGCAGTTCACCACCCCTCTCCAGCACAGAGGCTGAGTGGGCAGCACCTGTTCTTCAACCCACAGCAGCCTCGTCCCTGCGTCCCGCCATTGCCCCCAGAGCCCTCTGTGCCATCTTCCCGTGTGATCCACACTGCCTAGCAGTTTCTGGCCTGTCCCGGGCTGTCTGGTGTGAAGTTTATAGTTTCCTGCCACTCCTGACTCTATTCAGTCTCTCAGTTTCCAAACAAAACCACAACACATCTCGGCCTCCCGTTCACCCTTTATTACCACTGTCTTTTGTGGTTTGGGGCCTCTTCCTTGTTGACAGTGGATGACAGGATGGGAGCAGCTGCCAAGCAGCCTGCAGAAGATAAACACTGCCGCTGCGGCTCACCAGGGCCTGGGCTTGGAATTTACATAGGGAGTGGATGTTCAAGAGCCTTTTTTTTTTTTTAATTAGGAAAATAAAAATTATAGCTTATGCAGCTGGCCAAGGGAGCTACAGCTCTGAGCTCGTCAGCTCTGCAGTGGGATATGTTCACAGTTGATGCGGCCGGCGTGTCGAGAGCTCTTCGCTGAGCCTTCTCTGTGGTTCTCCACCCTTCTGCTGTTGTGTCGCCCTTGCTCTGCTTTTCATAGATGAGCACTGACTAGGACAGACTGGCACACTTCGTATTTTTCCTCTCTGCTGTTTTAGCTTCTCCATTTGTAGAAACTGTATTTGCCACAACCTAAGTAGGTTGTGTTTCAGGAATGTTTTTCTCACAATACTAATACTGAGGACATCCGGTGCCAGGCCTGCTTAAGGGTTCTGCATGGTTAGCCTGTTTATCCTCACAGCAGCCCTGTGAGGAGGTGTTATTGACTATTATCTTTATGTTAGAGCAGAAGAAGCCAAGGTGTGGAAAGAATAAGGAATTGCCCAAGATTTCTGAGCTAGTAAGTGGGGACAGTGATTCTATGGCAGGTGGTCCAGGCCGAGCGTCCCTAATCTGAAAATACGAAGTTCAAAATGCTCCAAACTCGGAACGTTTTAGGCACTGATGTAAAACCATTTGAGGAAAATTCTACGCCTGACCTCACATGACAGGACGCAGGTGCACTAAAAATACTGTATAAAGTTACCTTCTGGCTGTGTATAAGATGCATGTGAAACAAATGAAATTTGGCTTTTCTCCTAATGATACTTCATTACATATATGCAAGAATATTCTGAAATCCTCCCCAAAACCCAAAATATGAAACACTTCTACCCCAGGAATTTCTGATCACAGAGACTCAGGCTGTACCAGAAAGACCTGTGGTTTCCTGGCACGTGGCTCATATTCAGGTCCTCACCCACCCTTGTGTTGGCCTCCTGGAGTGGACGAGAAGAGAGATGTTAGATTATGGTGTTGTATGGGAAAGCCCCAATGCACTGTGACTGCGCTATGGTATTGTAAGATGACATTATGGTATGGTCAGTGGCCAGGGTTGACTTTCAGGGGAAGATGGTACAGGAACTGATCCCCTGATGTCCCAAGATGTCGAGAGAGTAACACATCAGATATCTGGGACAGTGGCTGTGTGCAGGCTGTGGGCCCTGCTGCTGCACCATGGCCTGAGTGTGGAGAGGGGCCTGGTGGGGCTGGGGAGGGAGCCAGGGAGGCAGGCAGGTGTGGAGGTCCTCTGGTCACTAAGGGGCACAGTCTGTACCTGGAGGCTGCTCAGCTGTTTCCGGGTATTAACCAGGGAAGTAGCTCAGACCCCACCATATTGCATGTGGAAAGAGTCTTGGGGGTCTGCGGTTTGTTTCTAGTTATTCACTATGATAAGCACAACTGCAGCAGATCAAATGACACCTCTCTAATTGTCCCATTAGGACACATGTACGGGAGTGGGATTTCTGAGCCAAAAGACAGGCACATTGAAGTCATTTAGTTCCTAACGTCAAATCTACTTTCAGAAAATCAGTGCTGGTTCCCCTTCCCAGCCCACACCTTCACCAACATTGGGAAATTATCTATTTTTTAAAATGCTCTCTTCTAATAATCTTTATGATTTCATGTTTTACCCTGAACTTTGATTCATGGGGATTAGGCTTTGACATGTGATACATTAAAAAAATCAATATAAGTTAATATTTTTCAAAATAATTAACCAATTGCCCTGGCACCATCTACTAAATAATCTAGACTATGCACTTGGATTTTTTTAAAAAGCCATCATTGTGTAAGCTAAATACTTCAATGCCAGTGCCGTATTATTTGAATTTTTATCTTTTTAGTAGTTTTTTCTATCAGGGTGTGGAGTTATTCTGTGTCTGTTATTTCCTAACTAAAAATGTTAGTTATTTAATTTTCCATAAAATTTTAGAGTTGTGCTGTCTGTTTATAACCCCTCAAACTGCCGCAGAGGTTTAGATCAGAACCACATTCGTTTTATAAGTTAATTAAGGTAGAATGAATATCTTTATAATTTTGAGTCTTTCTATTCAGGGTGACGTTCTTTCCACTTATTCAATCCTTGAGGTCAGAGTCTCCTCGGTATTTTATAGTTTTGGTCCTGTCAGCCCTGCATATTTCTTATAAAGGGTTTTGTTTATAAGCTCACAGAACTTGGGCAGTTTTCTTATACTTTCAAAGCCTCCATTTTTCTCATCTGTGAAATCACAGAAATAATGACAATTCATAAAATTCTTGTGAAAATTATATTAAATAATACACATAATAATGCTTAACACAGGGCCTGGCTGCTAAAAAGTGTTAGCTGGACTCTTGGAAAACTAGCATTTTTAGGATATATATATCTATATTTCTATATAGATACACATTTATATTTGTGGAATACTTTATTAAATTCTTTTTTTTTTCTTTTTTTTGTGGGTACCAGGGGTTGAACTCAGGACCTTGTGCGCCAGTAGGCGCCTGTGCCACTGAGCGATATCACCGGCCTGTTTTTTGTATGTGGGTACCGGGAGTTGAACTCAGGACCTCACACTTGCCAGGCACTTACTTATGCCACTGAGCTATCTCACTGGCCCCCTTAAATTCTTTTATTTCTTCCAAAATATTTCTATTAATTTTACTATTTTACAATTATAAGGTTATCTTCAAATAGTGATATTTTGTCTCTTGTGTTTATTGTTTTCTAATATTGACATCTGCCTTTTTGCCTATTATTTTTATTTGTGTTTTTCTTATTTTGTTTATACTTATACTTTTTATGTTTCTTACATCATTTAATTTTATTTCCATTTTCTACAGTTTTTAACATTAGCATCTGTATTTTTAATAGACACATTTAATCTATTTATAGTGGTTATAAATACTAATAGTTTTGGGCTCCATTTTAAATTTTTCTTTACTCTTTCTCATGTTTACCTATATGACCTATGTTCTCTTCATTGCTTTTCTACACTAATAGGAGATTTATCTATTACAATTTCATTTTTTTTCAATTTTTTTTAGCGTATGTTTGTGATACATGGTAACTACTTCCATTGTCGGAAAATTTATGCATGTATGTATTGCATCTTGATCCCTTTTTTACTCCTCCTTCCCAGCCTCCCACCCCCAGATTTCTTTCCCAGCCTTTCAAAGAACAAACTCTTAGATTCATTGATCCTTTGTATTTTTTAGTCTCAATTTCATTAATTTCTGCTCTGATCTGTATAACTTCTTTCCTTCTATTAGTTTCAAATTTGTATTGTTCTTGTCTTTTTAGAACCTTGAGATGCAACATTAAATTATTTGTTTGTAGTTATTCTGTTCTTTTTATGTGTTCAATTATAGCTACAAACTTCCTTCTTAGACCTTCTTTAATTGTTTTTCATAGGTTTTGTTATGCTGTGCATCCACTGTCATTTCATTCTATGAACTATTTTATTTCTTCCTTGATTTATTCTGTGATTCATTAATGATTAAATAATTTCCATGTTTTTATGTAATTTCTCTGGTTTCTTTTGCTGTTGATTTCTAGCTTTATTCCACTGCGATCCAGTAGTATGCAGGGGATTATTTCAGTTCTGTTGTATTTATTTAAACATGATTTATGACCTAACATATGATCTATTTTGGAAAAAGTTCCATGTGCTATTGAGAAAAATGTGCATTCTGTTCTTGTTAGAAGAAATGCTCTGAAGATATCTATTAGGTCCATTTGTTCAACAGTGTACTTTAACTCTGATGCTTCTTTGTTGATTTTTTTTTTTTTTTTTTTAATGTGGGTACCGGGAGTTGACCTCAGGACCTCGCGCTTGCCAGCAAGTGCTTGTACCACTGAGCGATATCACCGGCCCCTTTTTTCCTTTATGTGGGTTTCTGGAGTCAAACTCAGGACCTCGCGCTTGCCGGGCAGGCGCTTATGCCGCTGAGCTATCTCACCGGCCCTGCTTTGTTGATTTTTTATCTGGTTGACCTGCCTAATTGTGATAGTGGGGTCTTGAAGTCCCCCACTATGATTGTATTGGTGTCTATCTGTCTTTTTAAATCCACTACTTTTTGTTTTACGAAGCTGGGTGCGCCGACATTCTATGCATAGATATTTATAATTGTTAGATCTTCCTGTTGAATTTGTCCCCTTACCAGTATGCAGTGGGCATCTTGGTCTCTTCTGCTCAGTTTGGGCTTGAATTATGCTGTGTCTGAAAATAAGATAGCTACTTCTGCTTGTTTTCAAGCTCCGGTTGAATGGAATGTCATTTTCTATCCTTTCATTATCAGTTTATGTACTTCCTTTTGGATGAGAGGTGTCTCTTATAGTCAATATTTGGTTGCATTTGTGTGTGTGGGTACCGGGAGTCGAACTCAGGACCTCGCACACCAGCAGGCGCCCATGCCGCTGAGCGATATCACCAGCCCTTTTTTCGTATGTGGGTACCGGGAGTCGAACTCGGGCCCTCGAGCTTGCCAGGCAGGCACTTATGCCACTGAGCCATCTCACCGGCCCATTGGTTGCATTTTTTAATGCAGTCTTCCAGTCTATGTCTTTTGACTGGGGAGTTGAGAACATTAACATTGAGAGTTATCATTGTACAGTGTTTATCGAATCCTGTAATTTCATTATTTTCCCAGTGCTGATTCCTCTATATTTTTTTTCTTTTGTTTAACTACTCTCCCAGTTTGATGTATATCATACTTTCCTTTGGACTCGTTGGTGCTGTGGCCTCCCTGTCCTCGTCGAAGATCCCCTTAAGTATTTTCTACAGTACTGGTTTAGTGGTAATGTATTTCTTTAGCATCTCTTTGTTTTGCAAGCTAATTTTACAGTATATAAAATTCTAGATTGACAATTGTTTTCTTTTAGGACTTGAAAAACTTCACTCCAAGTTCTGCTCACTGTTAAGACTTGTGCTGAGGAATCAGCAGTTACTGTACTCTGATGGGCTTGCCTTAATAGGTTACTTGCTGTTTTTCTCTAACAGCTTTTAATGTTCTCTCTTTTTATTGAATTTCTGGAATTTTGATTATGATGTGTCATGGAGAGATTCTTTTCTGGCTGTGGCTATTTGGGGTTCTATATATATCTTATACTTGAATATTGAATTCTTTTCCTAGATTTGGAAACTTTTCTGCTATGATTTCAGTAAAAAAAAATTTTATACCTTTTGAGTCATCTTCTAATTTTTCCTTTATTCCTATAATTCTGAGGTTTTCTTTTTTTAGTTATCTAGCAGCTGTTGGATTCAGCTTGTGTAATGTCTTGTCATTTTTAGGGTATTGCTGAGTTTGTGATCTACTGCATCTACTTTGTTTTCTGTTCCTGGCACTTTACCCTCACATTAGTCAAGTTTGCTACCCATGTTTTCATCTACCTCTGCTTGCTTTATTTTCATACTTTCTAATTCTTTTCCAAAGTTATCATTCATGTCTTATATTGCGTTACTTAATTCAATTAGTTTATTGTTTGTTTCTCCTTTAAGTTCACGGAACATTTTGTTAGTAAAATCCTTTATCTGTTTAACTATCCTCTCTGAGCTTGTTAAACATCTTATGCATTTGCTTATGAACATGTTGACATTTGGTTTTTGAGTCTTTTGCCTACAGCTTCCTCTACTTCAATGTCTGTGAGAAAAGAGAAAAAATTTCATAACCATAAAAGTATACACATAATTAGAAAATTCAAGCCTTTTAATAGGATCAAACGAACCAAAACGAAGCTTCCCTCTTTACACACTCCCACACCTGACACTGGCAACTGCTTCCAGGAAAGAGAACTTGTACATAAACCAGGCTAGAGCCTGTGTATGCATCTACATACATAATATACACTATATGTGCACGCATGCACACGTGCACACACACAGCTATTTTAAAACGTTTAGCTAGAAGATATCACTGGGTATGAACCACCCATACTTATTTCACTTTTCATCTCCGGAGTAGACTCTTCTGTATCAGTTGCTATAGGCCTCTCTCCTTTATGGCTGCATATTATTACCCTACATGGATGTCTCAGCCTATATTTAAGCAGTCTCCTTTCCAGTCCTACCATGAGAGTAGCAAAGAAAATAAAAGGGTAAACATGCCAATATCACTCTAGTACTCCTCCATCCTGGGAAGCTGAGCGAGTCCTCTCATAGAATTAGAGAATAGGGTTAGGATTAGAGAATAGGGTTCTTTATAACAGTTTTCAACAGATAACAGAGTGCTTTGTGTTTATTGACATTTCTTTATGGAGCTTATCGACAGCTATGGTGTTTCCTGGTGGGGTGATGGTGGGGGATGTGCTATTGCGGACAGCTGTAGAGAAGTTTTGTCTGGGAAGGGTTGGGACTCCATCTTGCTGAGATTTGAAACATTAAGGTTCGGAACTTCAACTTAAACATCCCAGCAGCATTGTTGGAAGCTACTCTGAACGACAAGGGTATCATTCCACGAATCGGGGTCTGCTTTCACTTAAGTTCATGAAATGATGCATCTCATGCTCCTGTCTTAAGTATTTATAGTAGGAATTCAGGTATCATTGTCTTTGGGAAAGTTTGGCTATTAAAAAAAACCAGTTGAATATTAAAGAACCCAAAGTTTTCCAAACTAAATCTATCACTAAACTCTTTATTGTCTATCAATTATTAATAGTTCATGATTCAAAGTGTTGCATGAGAGGATCTTACATGTATCAGTCCCTGTTGAATCTATGTTTTGAATCGATGCATGGCAGGGGTGAGAAACTTTCTCTATAAAGGGCCAAATAGTGAATATCTGACATTTTCTGGACTAAACAGTCTCTGTTACAAATATTCAGCTCTGTCTTGTAGCAGAAGAGCAGCCATATGCAATAGGTGGACAAATGAGTGTGGCTGTGTCCCAGTAGAACTTTACTTATGCACAGTAAAATCTGAATTTTTTTTGTAATTTTCACATGTCACCCAATAGTATCCGTTTCCCCCACCAATTTAAAAAATCGCTGTTGGGCTGTATGAAAACAGGCCAGATTTGGCTTGCTGGCCAGAGTTGGATAACCTTTGATTTAGTGGATAATAATTCAGATTAGGAAATAAATGCTTCTTTCAGACAATTTGTGCAACATCTTAAGTATTTTCAAAAAGACTTAGAAATTAGCATATTTGTATGTTAAATATGAAAAAAATATTAACGCTTCTTGCACATTGCAAAGAGTTTTCAAGATATCCTGCAATTAATCTCTTAAATATTGTGACAGTTAATACCACTCCACACTTTCCTAGAGGAGAAGCTCAATAAAGATTTGTGGAGTTAATTGGTGAAAATTTCTGTATTATAAAAGAAATCACACTAGAAATGGTGTCTACATGATGCTTTATTTATCACTAAATATTGTTGTAAACATTTATCATCATGGTTTGCAACCAGTCACAGCACAGAACTGGAAGTTTTATACGGAGACAAAAGTAGGGTGTATCTTTAATGAAGAATTCTAATTTCTGTTGTTTATAACATTTAAAAATGATCTGAGCGTGGTGGTGCAAGGAGGCTGAGGTGAGGCAGGAGGATCCCATGTTCAAACCCAGCGTGGGCAATTGAGTGACTTAGTGAGACTTTGTCTCAAAAAAATAAGAAAGGACCGGGGATGTAGTTCAGTGTTGCTGCCCGTGTGTGCTGTGGGTGACCCCCTCTCTGTCCTGGCTCCCTAGGTTCATCCCTGAGCCCTGGTCAGCCTGCAGCTCCACGTGTGGCCCGGGCGTGCAGGTGCGCACCGTGAGGTGCCGCGTGCTCCTGGCCTTCGCGCGCACTGAGGCCGAGCTCCCGGAGGACGAGTGTGAGGGCCCCCGGCCACCCACCGAGCGGCCCTGCCTGCACCAGGCCTGTCCCGGGAGCCCTGCGCCCCGAGAGCCCGACGGCCACGCCCCCCAGGAGGACAGCACGGGGACCTTCGCCTGGGAGTACGCCGGCTTCACCCCGTGCACGGCCACCTGCCTGGGAGGTAGGCAACCTTCCCGAGAGGGTGGGGTCCTGCACTGCGAGGACTTGCAGACGTGCTAGGCAGACAGCCCAGGCATGCAGGATCATCCAGTAACTGAAAACCATGCCTTTTCTTTCTTTTATGTTTTATAGTTATTGTTTTGAAAGGTACAGAAAGAATAATGGGATTACATCCTGACACCCCTCCCCACTAAAAAAGCTCCTTTGGCCCAAGGATCTGCATTACCAAGGTGCGAAGGGGTCGCTGGTTAGTATGAAATAAATGAGCAAAAGCAAAATGGCTAAGATGAGAGATGAGTCTTATGGATGGAGATGCCAGGAATCACCCTGGCTGACCCCGCTCTTGGTGAGATGTCCTCCCTGGAAAGTGAGAGTTAGGCTCGGACCCTGTACCTGCACCTTGCCCGAGAGCCATGCAGAGCCAGCTGGTCACCAGGATTCATGTTTGTGTATGCACGGATGAGGCGCACAGCCAGGAGCTGGTGAGGACTTGAGAGTGATTACACAGCCAGGTGCCCCTCACAGGATGAGAAGGGTGACTTTGGGGTCACGCAAGCACTACAGGAGCCAAAGGGAGTGGGGCAGGGAGCGGGAGTCCTGGTTCTGTGGAAAGTTAAATGAGAACATCCTCAGGAAAGCTAGATGCCATCGTCCCCAGCAGTTCTGGCCTCTAATGCCCTGTGTCTGGCTCCTGACTGGTTGTATTCCTAGGGTAGATAGCATGACCTTTGTGTCCTATTAAAGCACACATGTGCTGTGAAACCAGGCAGATTGGACTTTTTGCTGCTCCTTTTGGGCCTTGTACCTGCTGGAAATGCTACTCAGTATTCAGGTGGGAAGTACATCCTGATGCATTCTTTCGTATTTGGATCCCATTTTACAGATCTTAACAGAGCTCAACTCTGTATCATTCAGCGCTCAGTTATGTAGCAGCGACTATTCTTGGAAGGGTGTAAGTTACTGTGTAATTCTGTAATAACACTGAAGTGAAACTTGAACACCCACTAACCCAAATTTTACAGATAAGGAGACAGAAAGGTCACCACTAAATCCAAAATGAAAATGAGCAACTTAATTTCATTTTTTAGAGAGGGTTGGTTGAACTATAAGTGAATATTATAAGTTTCTTAATTTTGCAAATATTGTTTTTAATTTCTTGGGCTCAAGCTTAAAATTTCTTTGTAAATGAATAACTAAATTTTATGAAAATAAAGATTTAAGGTTTGAAATCAAAATTCTTTATAGAGGCTGGTGATCAGGTCCCCACTCTTTGTTAGATCCCTGGGCTCTTTTCTGAGTTCTGTGCTAAATACCAGATATACCAGGGATATAAAAGGATTAAGAAGTGTCTTTGCTTTGGGGTAGCACAGATTCCGCTTACTGTATCTGGGTTTTACTCTCCCCCCACATTGCTTATAAACTGTAGCATTTGCCTGTGATCTATTTTATTGTTGTTCTGGGAGCTGATTTATGTGTAGGTTGTGAGCGTGGCTTTTTAACCCTCACCCTGGTTCCCTGGATAGCAGAGAGGGTGAGTCTGCAATGCCTGACATTCACAGGAAAATGACATTTCCATGGGCACGTGGGAATTTCCTCAGTATTCCTGCTTCTAGTAGAAAAGTAAGATATACAAATTACACTTTGTGAAAAGACCGAATTTTGGTCACATCTTCGTATTCTGTATATACTTATTTGCCTATCTTCATATCATACAGCAAATAAAAATAAATCCATTTATTGTAACTATTTCTGCTTAGAGACCTTGCAGAAGGCTGCTTTCACATTGGGGTAGCAACAGAGAATTCTATTTTAGTTCCTGAAAGTATGAGGAATCCAGACATATTCAAGTTCTAGTTTCCAAAGTATGTATATAAATATGTATGTATGTAGGGTGTGTGTGTGTGTGTGTGTGTGTGTGTAGGTACACCTTTCTAGTACCCTCTGGTGATGTTTTGTAATTAACAACATCATAAACATTCCTTACCAGAGTCCTTTTGTATTTTATACTGCTTTTTATTATGACCTTTTTCTTTTTTATCCCATACTTTCTAACAGCACAGATTAGTGGTAGATGCATGGATTTATAAGGCCTAACCCTATTCTGAATTCCTGCTCTGCCACTGTCTTTGGACTGTATTGTTTAAATTTATAGATTGTGGTTTATATTTGTTAATGAGAAGATCCAATCTACCTCATTGTCACCAGTGGGCTAAAGGTTCTTTTGTTCAATTCATGTAGAAATCACAAATAGGCAAACCGTAGCTCGTTTAGTAATAACAACCCTGAGCTTTGGGTGCTAGCCGCTCTCAGCTGTTAGTGTTGGCAGCCCTCTGCCACTCTCTGGGCAGCTGGAGCCAGCACCTACGGGCAGCCAGAGGTGGTAGCTCCCAGAGATTTCCTGTTGCTTTCTGCTCTTAGTGCTACCAACTCTAGCTGTGGGCTGCTTTAAGTGCCAGCAGCCTTTAGTATTGCCAGTTCTTAATGTTCCAGCTCAGCCTTCTCTAATCACAAATAAGCCAAATATGCCATAAAAAAGAGGCTTTATTAGGATTTCACTGCAGCATAAGGGTTGAGTCACTGCAGTGTAAGAGTTTGGGGAGGTTGCTTATAAAAGAAACTCACACACACTGTGTCAGACTTAGTCATGGGGAGTGGAAGGGCTGCATACAGACCTGTCCGAGGACAGCTGCGGAGGAGTGGAGTCGTCCAGAGAGGCCGTGGGCGTGGAGTCACCTCAACGGATCTGTGACCAAAGCTTGCTGCAGCCAAAGCCAGTGTCTCCCAGAGTGGCTGTGTGGCATCAGATGTAACCATAGCCAGCTGTGAGACCAGATGCCAGGTGTCTGGAGCAGCAGCAGAAGAACAAAAGGAAAAGTACTACTTGGAGAGCATCGGGCACTTCGCTCCTGTCTTTTTACTAGCATTAAGGACTGAATGTGATTAGTAAATAAAATGATGTTGGAGAAGCATTTAATCTGAATACCTGGTATGTGGTATATAATAAGTGCTAGTGGGATTGTTACAATACAATAATAGGATATTTTTCATATTGCAATGCTGTTTATTTTTTCTTTTTGAAAAATTCAACTAAATTACTTACCTCCTTATTCTAATAGTTTTCCCACTCCTTTACGTGAATTCTCCAAGTAAATAATCATCTGTAATGAATTAAGATTTTATCTTTCCCTTTCTAATAGTTATTTACATTTTGTATCTTACTGCTTTGTATGGGACTTAAAGAACAATGGTATCTAGTATGAAGAAAGCTAGCATTGTCTCGCTCCTAGTAGTAGCCGGAATCTATTGTTTCACTTAAAAACACCATTCTACAAACTTTTATCTCACCTTTCTGTGTCTCAAGCACTGACCTAGGTAATAGTGTGAGTCACTTGTAGCTCTTAGCTTTGGAACTCAACTGTAATGGAGGAAATTTATTAGTCACACACACACATTTGCAAATGGTTGTAGCAAATGCAAAAGAAATGTAACATGCTATGAAAATGCACATAGAGGGCACTTGTCCCAATTAGGGAAATAAGCAAAAGTCTCTCTAAAAATAATTACTTGGAATTTAATTTTAAGAAATGAAAAATTAGTTAAGCAGAAGAGGGTTTGGAGGGGATGGCACAGAGAATTTCTAGCAGAAAGAGCATATGCAAAGGCCCTAGGTGACAGGAGGTCGTGTGTCACATTCCAGGATCTGGAGGAGCCAGGCGCAGTTGAAGAACTGTGACTGTGACCAGGTTCAGTGTGGGATGAGCCAGGGAAGAAGGCGGGACCAGGAAGTTAAGGCATAATAGGCCATGTTGATTTGTGTCTTTGTCCAGGGTGAGACTTGATTCGGACATGACTCTCCCGGTACCCAGCCTGTCTGCTAGTAGAGGCATTGTTCTCAGCTCAGCACCAGGGGCTGCTCTCAGCAAACACGGGATGTTGTAAAACAGATAAGATGGAACACAGATGCTTGCAAGAACCTGGACATCTAAAGACACCTAAACATTCACACCAGATGTCCCAAGGACTTTGCCCAGTGAGGCACAAAACATCCAGAGAACTTTAACTACTGATGTTTACTAAGATCTTCCCCCCTAATGTCCCTTGCCTTCTTTCAAAACCTATTTTAAAAAGCCTGCTTCTCGGGCCCGTGAGATAGCTCAGTGGCATAAGCGCCTGCCCGGCAAGCGTGAGGTCCTAAGTTCAACTCCCAGTACCCATATAAAGGAAAAAAAGGGGGCCGGTGATATTGCTTAGTGGCACAAGCGCCTGCTGGCAAGCATGAGGTCCTGAGGTCGACTCCCGGTACCCACATTAAAACAACAACAACAACAAAAAAAATCCTGCTTCTCTTCATTTCCTACAGATGGCCTTTTCGCCCTCTGTCTGCCTGCACCCAGGCACAATAAATTCCACACCATGTTGCCTTTACACAAGCCCAGTGGTCTCAGCTGTTCTCTGCCTCATGATGTTCCTTACATTCAGGGGCTAATAGGAAGCTATTCTAGTCATCAAAGAGAGAATTACATTACAAATTCTTGTTTATTTCAAGACTACTAGTTGTATCACAGAGAATGGAGTAGCAGGGTTAAGAACAGATAAAATGAGATTCATAGGAAGGTGTTGCTAGTCTGGGAAGGAGCTTGAACCAGTGGTGATGGTAGTGCAAAGGACAGCACCTGGCCTGAAGAGATATTTAGGAGGCAGAAGCAGCTGCGATGAGTGGGTAACAGTTGTGGATATAGTGTTTTAAAGTGCCTTTAGACATCCAAATGGAGATGTTCTGTAGGCAGTGGAAGAGTGAACCTAAGGGAAGTGGAGAGACCAGAACAGGAAGTGTGCAGTCGTGAGCCTTCTGTGTATGGTGACATGGCAGGCAGAGAATTTTCAGGACTAGAATAGCTGGGAGGAGTTAGGAAGGTCTAAGTCCTGAGGAAATGCCACACACTTAATTTTTGGATAGAAGAGATGGAGTTGCAAAGGGTCATAGAAAGAAAGGGTTAGCAAGACGGGAGGAAACGAGGTGCGGTATGGTGGAAACCAAGGTCAGCCATGCTGTGTGCCACACAAGGGGCAGAGGACTCAGAATGGACACTGAGTTCAACCATGCAGTGCCATTAATGACCGGGGTCATTTTAGTGGAGGAGCAGAGTTGGAGTACAGATTTGAAAGAGTTGAGGAAAGAGTGATGGAGGACACATGGAGATGAGTAGGGTAGATTTTCTGTGGCAAAACTTGGCTACGGTAAAGCAGACAGAGATGAGATGACTATACAGCATCATGGGTTAAGGGGAAGCTGTGTGGCTGTGATTTACTGTCAGAATTTTGGGTACATTTAACAGACCTTGGCAAAGCTTGAGAACAAAAATGAGAGACAAAGTAATCCATAAGTTCCTCAAGAAGTGGAAGGGGATGAAACTCAAAGCAGGGATCCATCTTAAACAGTTGGAGGGATGGTAATGTGTACAATGGTAATGAGGGGAGGTAGGTCTATAGGTTTATAAATGGAAGAGCCTGTCTGCTTGTTGCTATTTTGTGTGTATGTATGAATATTTGCTGAGAGTGACTGGGTAGTGTGAGGACTCGTGTTTGAGGTCATGATGTATTGTTTTATCGTGCTGCTGGTGACAGGGTGCTAGTCACCAAGTACCTAATTTAGGATTTTACCTGTGTTATGAGTGATACTGATGCATGTAGGTGTACTCTGTTTAGCATGGTGGGATATAAGAATACCTACCTGCAAGTGGTAAAATAGGAATACAAATGGAATCAACTCACTTTGGGCTTATTTTGGCACCTTCCCTGTGGAGATGTGTCCCTGACATGGTACATTAGCAATCACTGATTTGTCTCCTCCCAATCATGACAGGCCTCAAGCTGTAGTGTTTTCCAGCTACTTTCTATATAATTGGTCACTTCCTCTCAGGCTCTAGTGTTGTTTACGATGGCCTTCCTAAGGCCAAATGGCTTTCAACAATCCTTAATCTTTACCAGCTGTCTCTGAAACTGCTTCCTAAAAAGAACTCACCTCTTTGCAGGGCTATAAAACTTTGTGTGTTTGGTGAAGCATGATACTGTTCTTTGGCACTTCACTGGGCCTGTAGCATATTATGCTTCTCTCTTTTTATTGCTGGGAATTTATGGTAGAACTCCACCATACTGGCTGACCTACAGAAGGGATTGAGCCCCTCTCTCAGTACTGTGGATTGAGCCCAGGGGGCACGATTTACATGTACATTAGCCCTTTTTGCTTTTTATTTTGAGACAGGATCTCGCTGTTACCCAGGCTGGATTCAAACTTGTGATCCTCATCTCAGCCTCCTAAGTAGCTGGGATTACAGGCATGTGCTACCATACTGAGAAAAACATATATTAACTCTTCTTTTTAATATGGTCTCAGGCATGTATTGCCATGTGTGTGTATTTGATATTTTGAATTAGTTAAGACTCTTATTTGCAAGTGATAGAAACACAACTCAAATGAACCTAAACCAATAAAAGAGAATGCATTAATTTATTTATTGGCTCAGCTTCCCCTCGCAATATGCCTTTCACCCTGTAATCATTAATTTATTTATTGATGGAGGCTTTGAGTATATATGTGTGTATAATCATGTGCCACTGTACACACAACAGTGGTCCCATGAGATTATATCACCTACTGACATTATAGCTCTCTTAGTTTGTGTGGTACACTGAATATAATGTTCACACAATGACTACATTACTTAACAATGCATTTCTTAGAATATATCTCTGTCAGTAAGTGACATATGACTATATATATATTTGTTTTTTAAAAAGCTCTTTTATCCGTACTCTGCAAAAGTCAAATTTGAAGTAAAGAATGTTGCCGTGTGCTACAAAAAGAAATTTAGTAGAAAAAATTAATCTGCAGTTTAAATACTTGATTTAATTTATAGGTTCTAAGTGCATAATAGTAATTACATTATGAGTAAATTGGTTAATAAGATGAAATAAACTTATTTTTATAATTTTCACCTTTTTAACTTTTACTTTTTAGACAATTGTTTGATTAAACCTCTGGAAATAAGGAGTATCAAAGTCATATTTAGGACCAGCATGTAGCATGGAAAATATTATGTGGCCATCTTTAGAAAACATGTCCTCTATCAATAAGTATTCTAAATTATCTACTAAATTTTGAATTCTTTTCAGTAAGCTTTCTGTAGGACAGAAAATGTATCACAGATTTGTAAAATTCCACCAAAATGGTCAGGATGGTACCTTATGGCCTACCCACCCAATTTCCAAAAGATATCCCAAAATACTCTTTGGATATATTTTCTAAAGAATTTTTTTACAGATTAAAATATATTGGAGAACTGGATTTTTCTCATACAAAGAAAAGAATAAAATCTACTAGGAAATGAAATTTTTCCCCTTGTAAGGTCACTGAGGACTTTTTGCTATGTGCAAATAAGAACGAGAGCTATTAAGTTGTAACCATGTCATCTTATATTTCACGTTAGCCAGTGTTTTTTTTAAAAAGCTCAAGGAAGATGCAGGCAGATTTAAGGCTGAGTCCTGCCATGGCAAGGAGCATAAAATTGCAACTGAAGACAGCAGGAAAAAATATATTGGGAAGAACTGAGCTTCACAAATATATATTTTATAAGTATTTTGGCCCTTATTCTATTCCACAATTTAAATGCTGTACAATGGCAGAATTGAAACATGACATTTGGAAAAAGAACCACAACCTCATAACATAATGGAGTACACATTCTGACATGAAACTGAATACATTTGCATACTCCAAATACCTTATGTTGTGGTTTGTCTCTAGATGTCCCCCCAAAGCCTCATGTGGTCATACGTGGGGCTTTTTTAGAGATGACTGAAACTAGAGTGTGTGATGCTGGGGTTAAGGTGTGTGATTACTACATTAGTCCACTGCTTGGTACCAGCCTAAGCCCTGTATCCTAGATAGAGTATAAAAGTGGTAGGGCTACCTTCTGCTCATCATGAACTGTTTCTCCTCTCTGATATTTGTCTGCCATGCTTCCCTGCCTTGGAGCCAACCAATTATGGACTGAAACCTCTACAAACTGTGAGCCAAATAAATCTTTCCTCCCTTAACTTTGGGTGTTGGGTATTTTGTCTCAGCAACAAGAGAAATGTAACTAAGACAGAATTTGGTACCAGAGAAGTGGAGTCATTGCTGTGACTGTACTTGACCATGTGGTTCAGGAGCCTTTGAGGATGGTATGTGGGAAGAGTCTGGAAAGGTTCAGAGATGCCAGCTGAAAAGTAGAACTGGAATGCCTTAGGTGGTACTTGATGGAGATTCTGGTCAGAGCACAGATGACTAGAAGGCTGATAGAAATCCTGCCAGTAAAGACCAGGCTCAGGAGGTTTCTGTTGGGAAGAAGGACTGCATTGGCTATTGGACTTCAGATGATGTGCGTTATACCTTGGCAGAAAGTTTGTCTGCATTTTTCTCATGTCCAAAGACTTTGCCTGAGACTGAGATAAAGGGTGGAAGACTAATTAATCTTACAGAAGAAATTTCAAGGCAGACTAATGTTGAGGTGGTAGCATGGCTACTATTAGGGGCTTTTAGCCAGATTTATGTTGCAAATCAAGAGCAAAGAGCTGAACAGAATGATTCAAAATGTTGTGATTTTGGCCAGAAAGGAAGCTCCAGTAACGTTGCAGCCTGTAAACATGGAACAGAAGGGAAAATGGTTGCTAAAAAGACTAATAAGAAAAAAACAAGAATTTCAGAAAAAGACAGCAGAAAAGATGGCCTGAGGACATCACAAGAACCAACAGGACTCCAGCCTTTGCAGCGTCAGAATTGCAAAGGCGAAAGACTTTGCTTTGAGAAGAGAGTCCTAGAGCACCATGTCCCAGAATGGCAGCAGCCTAGGAAGTTGTTCCTCAGGATTTGGTTCATAGGTACTCAACCCCTACAGCCAAGAGAGAAGGAAGCCTGGCTACTGCTGTAGCTGTCAGCAGGCCTTGGCATCATCCATATGGTGCTGGTTTTAGGTGCATGCCAAATGCAAGAGTTGTGTGGTCAGGTAGGCTTCCACCCAGACTTTAGAAGAAGGCCTGAGTGGCCAGGCATTGTGCCCCTGAGAGGGCAATGTGCAAAGCTGTGAGTGTGAAGCTGAAGGTACAGTGGAGACCCCAGAAGTTTGGAGAAGCCAGGAACATGGATCACCTGAGGAAAACTTGGAGGAGGGAGCAGAGCAGGCCCAAGAGAGAAGCCATGGGAACTATAATCACCGGAAGTGCTATAGGGGCAGAGCTGCCCAAACCCTTGGGAGTTCAAATCTTGCACAGACTGCCTCAAATGCTGCACATGGAACTACAGGACTTAATGTTTGCCCTGCTGGATTTTGGACTTGCTTTGGTCCCATTCCTTTGTATCCCCCTATTTGTACCCTTTAGAATGGTAATGTTTATCTTGTGGTATTGTATGTTAGAGGTGTTTAACTATCTTTTCATTTGTACAGGGGCCCCCAGCTAAGAGTTTGCCTTAAATCTCAGAGGAGACTTGGACTTTTCAGCAATGCGGAAGTGTTAGGATTTTGGCAACTCTTAGAGATGGACTAAATGCCTTTTGCATAAAGGAGTGTACATGAGTCTTGGGAAGCCAGGGGCAGAATGTTATGGTTATATGTCCCCCCAAAGCCTCATGTTTTTTCAGAGGCTTTCTCAGAGGTGGCTGAATCTAGAGTGTGTGATGCTGGGATTAAGCCTGGGTGATTACTAAATCAGTCCACTGATTGATTTGGCACCAGCCTAAGCCCAATAGCCTAGATAGAATATAAAAGGGGCAGAAAGAAGCTGCTAAGGTCCTTGCTTGCTTTACTGCCTTCTGCCTGCCATGAACTGTTTCTCTTCTGCAATGCCCCTCTGCCATGCTACCCTGCCTTGCCAACTACTGAATGGAAAAGCCAGCCAACTACTGAACTGAAACCTCTACAAAGTATGAGCCAAATAAACCTTTCCCCCTTTAACTTTGGGTTGGGTATTTTGTCTCAGCAATGAGAGAAAAGTAACTAAGATAGTTGCTGTTAAAGTTTTTATTGAATTTTTTTCGTCAAAAGTTTGATTTATACTTCATTCAATTCTGATTTTCCAGTAACTTTTTTTTTTTTTTTTTTTTTGGTCTCAGCAGATGAAGGATAGTGGTTGAGAGTCCAGGCTTTGGGGTCACACAGATCTACCTGACTTCGAAGGAGAAATGTGCCCATGATTGTTCACATTTGAATAAGAAACCATCCCTGCTTTGGGAAGCCATGTTGCATTTTGAAATCTCTAGAGTGCAAAAGAAAGACCACTGAGTCGGGGCAGGAATTTATTTTTAGTTTGAATCTATTCATTTTTACTATCTCAATTTCTGTATATGCTTCAGTTTCCTTATTCTTAAATTAATAAAATGGAGATAAGGATATAATTACAAACTCACAAGAATATTGTGGGCTCAAATCATATGCTTGAAAGCACTTTGTGTACTTTCTCAGTGGGACATATCACTATTAATTTGGTAGCATTAGAAATATTACTAACTGTAGTACAGCGGTGGACAGACATTCAAACCGTGGTGAAAACTTTAGGAAGTTACAGATCAGATGTAGCACACATGCACTGAGGTAGAGAAAATGTTATTCTCCAGCAGGTGATAGGAAAATTCCTCCTAGGGAACTGTTGCAGATGATGGGAAGGAGTACCTTGAGGGTTCCTTTGACAGACACTTGGCTCTGAGTACAGTGGGAAGCCAGAGTAGTCTGAGGCTGGATGGGTGGCGGGAGCTGCCCCTGGGTGTCTTGGGGTGAGAAGGTTTTAGGCAGAGCAACAGGAGGGACATTGACAGGTGCATGAAGGAATACTGGGACTGGGAGCGATGCTCTATGAGACACACTGCAGCCCATAACAAAAAGAGAAGGGAGTGGCCCAGGGATGAGAGGAAGCACTGGCCTATTTCCTTTCTTTCTGCTGTCAGTCGTTTCATGTCGCTTGCTGTATTTTCTCTTCACGCTGCAGGACATCGGGAAGCCATAGCGGTGTGCCTACATGTCCAGACCCAGCAGACAGTCAATGACAGCTTGTGTGACGCGGTGCACCGGCCCCCAGCAATGAGCCAGGCCTGTAACATGGAGCCCTGCCCACCCAGGTATGTGGGTCTCAGCTCCAGGGTAACAGCTTTCCATGCGAACCTGCCTATGCACAGAGACCGCAGGCTCGCTCAGGGTGGAGCAGCAAGCCTATGTCATTGCTCCCTCTCTGCTCAGTCCTGCTCCATTGGATCCTGGCAGAGAGGTTCACAGGCAGCCTCAGTGAGCTGCAGTCCTCTTAGGCTGACTTTTGATTGCATCAAACACAAAGGAACATAAAATGGCCTGCTGCTGGAAAATGATGAGGTCAATGGGTTGGTTCTCTTCTGTGTCCTGTTTCTTCTTCTAATGCCCCATCAGAGAGTACACGATCTGATACTGAGTTAGCATTGGTCTGCAGTAAGTGCTTAATCCATACTTATTGAATGAGTAATCACCTATTTGTTACCTAGATCACACTTACGGATGTTATCTTTCCTGTTGACTTGTCCTGGATCTGCAATTGTGAGGTATACTGTAATGTTGCAGCCTCCAAAGAATAGAAGAATAACTTCTTTTTGGTTTCATTAGTCTAAAAGATTGGCCTCAAAAGTTAACCTCATTGGTGCCTGAGTTCTCATAAGACCCTGGGGAATGTTATCAGAGGGGAGCTACAGTTTCCCCGGGTTCCTAGGATACTGGGTCTTGCTGGCTTTAACAATGGTGAGGCATCCTCACTGGCTTGTGACGCAACCTTTTCAAATGCAGCCCCGTCTTCTTCCTCCTGCACGCTTTACTTTGATTGCCTCAGCCACTCTTCTGTTCTAAGACTTAGTTGCTGAAAGATTCCAAGCCCGTTCCATCCCCTCCTCTCTCTTTGCTGGAATCCCTTCCCTGCTTCTTAGTAAATACACGGCCCCTCTGCCCAGGTTCCTCTGTTCGCTGAAGGTGAGTTTTCCTATGTCTAGGACCTGGGGCATTGAGGAAGGTTACTGTGTCCAAAATTAGCTGTGCTTCTGGAATTCTCCTGAGCCTTCTGATTTCAACTCTGCAACCTGGGATATGGAATCTCCCACATTAATGGCTGAGGGTGTTGAGGGCAGGGCTGAGAGGTCAGGCCACATGGACAGTGGGTCCTTCGCACCCTGGAGGTGAGCGCCTTCACTGGGCTCCTGTTCTCTGACCTGCAGTGTGCTGGGCAGCGCTGTGTCCACTGCATGCTTCTGACTGCGATGAGAGCCTGAAGCTGCTGTGCTAGGCTGGGATTCACAGTGAACCCTGTAGGGTCTGGTGGGCGAGGCATTCCTGGAGCATCACAGTGGAACCTGCGTCCCTGCTGCCTCCATGCTGGCCCCCAGGCTTGCAGTATCCACAGTAGTCACACCAGAGTCTCACTGCGAAAGGCCGAGATCAAAGGCTGTTAGGAAGTCCCACTCTAAGTCTTGTCAAGTGTGTCCAGGTCTTTCTGAGAGCAGTGAGCACCATCAGCTCTTCCTACCCGTGGGTACCATATCCACAGATGCACACCACCAAGAACATCTCAGAAATGGGCTGAGGGTACAGCTCAGTGTAGAGCACCTGCATATGCAGGCCCTGAGTGCTGTCCCAGGCACTGCAAACAAACAACAGCAACAACAGAGAATTTGTGTTTGTGCTGAACATGTACTGTCATTTTTTCTTTTTGTTATTCCCTGAACGGTACTACAACTGTTTACGTAGTAGTGACATTGTATCAAGTACTATAGTACCCTAGAGATGATGTAAAGTATACGATTCGGGAGGCTAAGGCAGGAGGATCACAAGTTTGAGTCTTCCTGAGCAACTCAATGAGACTCTGTCTCAAATTTTCAAAACTATAAAAATATAAAGGGCTAGGGATATAGCTCAGTGGTAGAGTATCCTTGCGTTCAATCCCCCCCGTACCATGGGCAAAAGGAAGGAAGGAAGGGGGGGGAGGGAGGAAGAAAGAGTATGGAAAGGGGGGGCAGTTGCAGAGATGACACCATTTTATTTCAGGGACTTGAGCACTCGTGGGTTTTGGTGTCTGCAGGGGACAGGGGCGTCTTGGCATCTCCCTGGCAGGCACCAAGGATGACTGTGTATGAGAGCGTGTTGGGTATCTGTCTGTGCGAAACCACCTTTCATCTCTAGACACCTGTGCTAAGTATAGAAACCTCAGTGCTCTAAATCATGTATTTGGGTTCCTTGGGGCTTCTTCTCTTATTCTAATCTTGGAACACAGCTGGAGTATTTGGGGAAGAGCCTGAGGGTCTGCTTTCCTCCTGCTGTGGGGGAAGTGGGTGGCCACCGGTGTTCCCTGGTTGGAATGCGGCTGGTCACCCATGGATCCCTGTGAGGCTGTGGGGCCTGGTGGGAGCCCTGGGGTCACCGGGGCACTGTCCTGGGGAGGGACTGAGGTGGCGGTGTGACATCCTTGCCCTGGGGGGTGTTGCTGTAAAGCCTGACCTGGCTCTGCCCAGCTCCCTGGCTTCTGGCCCCACCCTGTGGCCACTGTTTCTGCCTGAGCCTCAGCCGTGTCATCACCCTCTGCAGTGACGGGACCCATGCCTCAGGCCTGCAGAACCGTGAGCTCACACACCTCCCATCTTTGTAAAGTGAGCCTGTGTCAGGCATGCTGTTATAGTGGTGAGGACACTGTCCGGGTAGGAAGCAAGGGAAAATGCAGGGAGGGAAGCACAGCTTCATCTGTCAACGTACTTTCCCAGGAAACTGGAATCATGGATTACATCATCTTGTAACTTCAGACTCGGGATGGGCAGGAGACAGATGTTAAACAGAAGCCTAAATAAGTATGTAACTTAAATTATCATAAATGCTATAGGGAAAAGTAAATCAGCACCTCGAGAGCCAGAATAATACAAGAACCTAAAACAGATGGAAGGAGTGGAATGGGACTAGCGGAGGTGGTCAGAGAAAGCCTCTCTGGGGAGGCATAGAAGTTGAGACCTAGAAGACAAATAGGAATGGGCCAGAAGTTAGAGGAAAGTGTTCTGAGCAGAGGGAGCTGTGTGTGCAAAGGCCCTGAGGGAAGAAGGGGACCAGTGTGTTCAAGGACCAGGATGGTGAGGCAGAAAGTGAAATCAGACACAGGCAAGTCGGGCGTGAGCATTTGGGCCTGACCCTGAGGCTCAGTGGGAAGCCATTGGAGGGTTTCCCCAATGAAAGGATAAATCAGATTCTGTGAACTTATCCAAACTCTGAAATGAGGACAACAAGGGTAGATATGACAAGAACAATTAGATTTCTAAAAAACTCCTTTAGGTACCCAGTCCACCACCGTTCCATCTGAGCCTGCCTCCATGTGAAGCTGCAGCTCTTCTCGTTTCCTTTTAGTTACACAATGCCTAAAATAGTCTTCAGCAAAATAGTTGAATCTGTTGCTGTCTTTGTAGCCATGATCACTGTGGCATTTCCGCTGTGTTTTACAGAAATGCTCAAAGTATATCACGCTGCTTCTGAACGGTGCCCGCCCTGTGCTCCAGGGCTCTGCAGAAGTTGCTTAAAGGTTCCACACCCCATCAGTCCTCTTCCACATGCTATAAAAATTTAAAACCATGGGATTAACTTGTTTATGACTCATACCCATGTCTGAGCTGTATCAGGTGCTATATGTATGCAAAAATTCGAACATACTACCTTACGTATTCTCTCGTTAGTGAAAAGTAGCTGTTATTCTTATTTATAACCACATATTCTTTCAGAAACATAGTAATGAATAAATAATGGATAAATGCTGTTGGTTTCTATATATGCGAACTGAATTTTAGGATTTTAGGTAGTCGGTGACTTGCCCACAAGCACATAGGAAATAGATTGTACATGACAAAGTCAAACCCAGGCACAGAGCATTTCTCATGAGGTGACATGTAGTCTGAACCGGGCCTTTGCCCAATGGCAGGAGGGAATCTTCAGGTGCCCACGCGTGAGCTGCTGGCAGAGCTGGACTCCTGGTCCCAGCCCATCACTCTCTTTTTGGAAAGATGATTGTGACAGAAATGGTTTGGCATTTGCACAGATTTTTAAATGGAGACCACAGTTTGGTTAAGCGTGGAATTCTTATCCCCGCTGACAGAGATGTGTAAAAATAAGAAAATACAACCCAGAATTTGGGGGTATATTTATCTCTAGACTCAGCTCTTATTCCAGATCAACATGAAGCTTGTCTTCCCCAGGGTCCTCTCCTCTGTTTCTAACTCAGACTATTGGCAAGTGAGGACGCAGGCAGGAGACCAGGTTACCAGGAAGGTGAGGAAATGAATGCAAGGACAGCAGGAGAGGTGGCGGAGGTGAGGGAGCAGCACTTCATGGGATTAGCAGCGGCCCTGAGAAGGTGCATGAAACTCTGTGGTTTACTTTTGAGAGGGTGACGCTGTTATCCTGTCCGCTGAGAGGGAAGGCAGACGTAATGCGGCATCATATTATCTTTTCAGAAAAAAAAAAAAAAAATGCCTGAATACAAACAGTTCACAAGTCATTCTCTGCTTACTTTAAAATGAGTGCAAAGTTGCCATTACAACTGAAATCACTTTCAATATGAGATAAATAGCTTGACTTCATAATTTTGCAACACCAAGTCCAAGTCAAACATGTCATGAGATTTGAGTGTTTTTTAGAGCATTAAATGCTTTTTCTGGTTTCTAGTTCTCAGATCACATGGACCTGCCGTTCTTGACAGTTTACTTCTTGGTAATCTGTAAATCTACTTTATTCATTCCATAATCTGCCTTCACTCAGATTGTTTTATTTTAACTTTTTCAATAGTTCCTAAAGAAGAACTGCCTCTCTCCTTCCCTGCTCTAATCCATGGGCACAGGTGTGACTATGAAAATTGTCATCTTCCTCAAGCAGTGACCAGCAGCTTCTCACAGAAAGCCCTCCGGTGACATTCCTTTGCTTGTGGATTAAATCCACATTCTTTACTTAGGCATACGGATTCCTTTCCTGGGACTGCAGGAACAAAGTGCTACAAACCGAGTGGCTTGAAGAACAGAAACTTCCTGCCTCACAGATTTGGAGACCAGACTTACAAAGCAGGGTGGTTCCCCCGGTCTTGGCCTCTCTCCCAGCTTGTAGCCTCTGCCAATCCCAGAGTGAATGGCGCGCTCCCTGTGATTTCTTAATTGTTTTCCTTCAGTACATCTATGTGTCCAAGTTTCCCCTTTCCACAAGGACAGCACGCAGGTTGGGTTGGGCTGACGTTAACAACCTCCTCATAACTTGATCGAAGGCTCCATTCCTAGGTGTGCTCACGGTCTCAGATACGAGGAGGCGCAGCTTCAGCATCGTACGAGGAATGCGATGTCACCTGTAACAGCATACACATTCCTTGGTGACCCTGGATTCTACTCTCGAACCACATCTTCTGCCACCACTGCTGCCCACTGCGCTCACACCACACGCACGCACGCACACACACGTACTCTCACCCAGAGGAGCCTGCTCAGCTCCCAGCTGTTCACTGGGACCCACACTTAAGTTCACTCGTGCCTCTGCCCATCCTGTGCCCCGTGCCCATTCTGTTTCATGAAAGGGATTGTTTGCTCTCTTCTCACCTGTAAAATCCAGTTCAAAAGAATGTGAAATAGGATGCTAACCTGAGGCACTTGTAGAAAGGAACTCTTAATGGTTCACAAATAAGATGCTAACCTGAAGCACTTGTAGAAAGGAACTCTTAATGATCAACAGAAATGGGTCGAGGACACAGACTAGGTCCCCACTCCTGTCTCTCTGGGGGTTTCAGGTCAGCACCTTAGCTCTCTGAGCCTAGATTATTTATCTGAATAATGAAGAAAAGTGCTGGACTTTATGATCACCACGTGCTTAGAGCCCCAATCTTTACTTTTTTAAATTTTATGAATAAATAAAATCTCATAGCTAAATAAGAGAATAATATTTATTACTCTGTGTATTGTTATCTTCAAAGAAGTTAGAGTACAAGACATAAACCAAAAAGATTCTTACAAAAAAGAAACAAACAGATAATAAACACAAAACTTTCTTTTTCAATGAACCACTTTTGAGTGGTGTTTTCAAGGCGTCTTTTACTCAGGTTTACACCGTCCTGATCCTCTTGCGATTACCCTCGCACCTTCCCATGAGCACAAGTGCTCCTCAGCTTACTGTGGGGTCGCTTCCTCATTCGTCTGGTGTCCCCTCACAGTCGTGTGTCTGGTGGGTACCTGGCGTCCTGAACGAGTATTGTACCACCTATTGCTGACCCGGAAGAAGATCCAGATTTAATAAACACAGTTTCTACTGAATACATATCGCTTTCACATCCTCATACAGTCAGAAAATCATTATGTAGACCATCATAGGTCAGGGACCATCTTCAGTGTGGCATGGCCAGGGTATGTTTTAGGGCTAAGAATAACAGCCTTTGCTTGACTTGCCAGGATTGGGGTTAGCTGGCAGTGCGCTCCTTCCTTTGCCCACCAAAGCACAGCAAGATGTCGCAGCAAGTCTGGAAATGGTTTCTTATGGCTGCTGGGGACAGGACACAGGTTTTCTCTGTCCCGCCTCACTCTGCTTCAGCAAGAGGTCTTGCTCACCCTCTCCTTGGGCATCTTGTGCCCCAGAGCTTCCAAGCTGGGAACATAAGAGCAAACAATATGTCTTGGCCACTTTACAAAATTAAGAGTCTGTTTTTATGTGAAATGAAATCCTAAGCCTCATTTCAGAGTTGCAAAATTAATAAATTTTTTGAAGGTTGAGAGTTATGTTGGAAAAAACCCAGGATGGACAAAGGTTTGATGCCAAAATAAAGGTAAGTTTACAAAAATGTTTTAGGTTCTAGAAACCAGTGGTGTAGGAATAACAGGAACAGGGGATTGCATAATATTTTCCATACAAATATTTACTGACTCCAAGGGCAATAGCAGTAAAATCTCACCCCAGGGTGAAACTTACCACTGAGATTGGGGTGGATGGCCAGTGCATCCTTATTTACCCAAAGGCAAATGCATTTGATGTATTAGCCTGGACTCTCCACAGTGGGGTATTGTATGTTTATTTGCTCTTACAGGGTTACTCCCCCCAGGTCTATCCTGCAACTACTGAGTGTCTGCTATTTATACAGTTTGCTTTTTCCAGGAGAGAGCTAGAAGCTTGTAGAAACATGCAGGGTTACATAATGGTCCCTGTAGTCTGAAGACAGCCTTCTCAGACAGACGTCCACACAGCTAGAGAGGAAAATAGACACATATGAGTGGTGTATTTCTGCACTACCTCGTTACTTGTCTCTTAAGCAATAATAAAATGTATTTAGTTCATTGTTATCCATTTCTTGAATAAAAATAGTTCCATCTCCACTCCCAGGAACTCTAATTGATTCTTCTAGCTGTACTGCTTGAAAGATAAAGTCATTACAAATGATGACTTTAATTTACATGTTTGGCTGAATTGTTTTAATAGTGCAACAGAGGCCTTCTACCTAATTAGGTGTGTAATCAGCTTGTCAAGGTATGATATAGGAGACTATTGTCGGTGACTTCTCTCATGTTCAAAGCTACTGGGATTTAGCTGTGATCAGTTGTAGTGTAAATAGATGTTGGCATTGTAATTTCCCCTTTTGCTCCAAATGTAGGTGACTGAGAGATACAGTATAAAAAAGGCAAGTTAAAATGATACGTCAAGGGAAAAACCATGGGCATTGCCTCCTGGACTAGGAAAGGAATGGAAGTGTAAAGTGATGAGTTGAATCGGATGGACCTGTACGAAGACGTTGTGCAGATGCGAGTCCAGTTCCTATGGACAGAAAAATGGAAAAGAAGGTGGGAGAGAAGAAGAGAGGGAGAGAGTATCCCCCACACACTTCAAATAAGCCTGCAAAATGAAATCCCAAAGGACAGGAAGAATCGATTACTAATAAAAGTAGCCAACAGATTCAAGAGTTGGAAGATGACTCTATTCCAGATGAAATCAAAACCCAAGAACAATCTGAAAAACACTAAAAAGTTATTAGACTCTTTGGAGACATATGAAGAAGTAGAAATTATAAAATATAAATAGGTGGCAATGTTATAATAGATGAGTATTAAGAAATTAGAAAACAAGGTCAATGAAATAAAAGAGTAAGTGATAGGCAGTTAAAGAAAGAACTGACTTGAAGATGGTGCTGAGGAGATCAAACAGATAACATCAGAGAAGCAAGATATGAAATGAAGTATTAACTAACACTTGGGAAAATACAGTATGTCTATTCCTACTATGAAGATAAATAAGTAAAAACAAATCCCCACATAGTTATGTAATACTGAAATTGCAGAAAATCAGAGCTGACAAGAAAATCTTAAAATCTACCCGACGTGAAACACAGATTAACTATATATCACTTATTAACAACTGAAATTTACTGAAGACAAGGGAATCATATCTTTATAAAATTATCGGGAAATCATTATCTAGAGCTAAACTTGCTGAAATCTTATTTCAAATATGTAAATGTGCATGCCCATTTCTAGCCATGTTAATGGACTAGATATTGTGATATCCTTTGGCTAAAAACTTCTAAAATACTGGATAAAATATGTAAAACGTAATTCAAAATGCAAAACTAAGCTTGTAAAGAAAGAAAGAGAAATCCTAAAACCGAAAGTAAGCTGAGGCATGGATCTGGAGTGGTGGCCCAGTCTCAAAGTTACTGCCTCCATGGGACAGTTGCCAATCCCAGCAACTGAGAGCTTTTGGCTTCACAGTTTGTGCCTGGAAAACAGGCAGTCAGACAAGCGTGAGCACCTCCGGATGACGCGGGATAGAATGGAGGTCCCCATACAGAGCCAGGCTCTACTTCAGTGAAAAGTAAATTATAAAAAACAAACAACAACAACAAAACCCATCCCATGAAGACAGACTGCAAGGAAAACGATCTGTCTTGGCTCTGCCTCTGGAGGGAAGAAATCAAAAAGGCCCCCCTAAAAGCCACAAGGAGACCTTCACACAGGAATGGAGTTGATAGTCGCTCTACGTTATCCAAAAACTAATTCACATTGGTCTTGAGAGAAGCTGTGCGGATCGTATGGGAAGGAACATGTCTTCTATTCAGACTTCTAAATTCCCACAGAGACCTCCTGAGCATGAATGAGCTCATAACCAAAAATCAAAAAGACTCATGGAGAAACAACGTAGGCATCAGTGCAGTGACAGATAAATCAGATATACAGAGCATTGGATAATGGAATCATCAGATACAGAAAGTCAAATTAGTTTGTTTAAAATAAAGAGATAAAATGAGAAATCAAGACTCTAAATGAGGAACAATAAACTATCAAAAATATCTGGAAGATTTTTAAAAAACCAAGTATTAGGTTGAACCATATAGAACTTGCAATTTTATTGGTCAAAAGTGGTTAAATAGGGCCAGTGAGATAGCTCAGCAGCATAAGCACCTGTCCAGCAAGCACGAGGTCCTGAGTTCAACTCTCAGAACCCACATAAAGGAAAAAAAGGGCTGGTGATATCGCACAGTGGTGCAAGCGCTTGTCGGCAAGCGTGAGGTCCTGAGTTCGACTCCCCGTACCCACATAAAAAAAAAAGGTTAAATATTGACAATTCGTATGGTTCAACCTGTTTAGAATATGTAGAAGTTAAAATATTTAAATTTAAAAGTCATAGATTAAACAGGTAAGTGGGAAGGCAGACCTAATGAAATTACCAACAAAGCACAGAGAGTAAATGAAATTTGTAAAATATGCACAAGAGATACAGAAGAAATATTGAAAAAGTTTATCATATCTCTAAATGAACTTAAAAAATAAAATATATATTCAAAGATAACATATAAGATTTCAGAATTAGCAAAAATATGAATCATGGGAATCTAATCAAAATAAATCTTAAGCAGGAAAAATAAAAAAAGATACATCCAGATACACTGTTGTTAAACCTTACACTCCAAAGACAAAATCTAAAGTCATCTAGAATTGTGCACTCAGTGAAACAATACCTCAAGGAATAAGTAAGAATATGTTGGGGCCGGTGAGATGGCTCAGTGGCATAAGCGCCTGCCTTGCAAGCGCAAGGGCCCGAGTTCGACTCCCGGAACCCACATACGAAAAAGGGGCCGGTGATATCGCTCAGCGGCACGGGTGCCTGTTGGCGCGTGAGGTCCTGAGGTCGACCCCCCGGTACCCACAAAAAAAAAAAAAAAAGAATATGTTCAGATTGTAATTGTTTCTCCTTACACAGGCAGAGTCAGCAAACTACAGCATAATAATAATAATATGGTGCTGTGAGGATTCAGTAAGTTAATATGTACCCTTGTTTCCCCCCAAAATATGACTTAACAGGAAAATAATCAGCCTTGAAAACCAGAGATCAAAAAGCCAGCCCCCATCGCCCATGCTGGCCGTTCTGCCCTCGCTATTCTCTTGCTCAGTGGCCGCTCTGTGAGGTAGGGAAGGCTGGGATAGGCTGATGGGGCTGGCATTTCTGTCTGTGGTTTTCAAGGCTGATTATTCTCCACCTAGGTCTTATTTTAGGGGAGACAGAGAAAGTCCCTTAAAAAGCACTTAACACATACTAGGTAAGCAATAGACATCATCTAATATGGTAACTGTTCTTGGTAAACAAAAACAGGCAACTTTACTATCAGCAAACTTTTACTAAAGAGTTTAAAACGTTTACTAAAGAGTTTTAAAATGTATTCATTAAGCAGGAGGATGATCCTAGAAGGGAGGTCTGAGATATAAAAATGAGTTGAATAATGAGTGAAGTATATCATAAAGATGGTTAATCTTTTAGAAAAATAAAATGAGGTTTATAGGCTTGAGAAAAGAAATATATATTGGCCAAGAAAGCCTTGTACGGATTGACGGGATATGTTGGAGTCAAAGAGCTTTAAGCACTGTGCTATTTTTGAAGATAGAGATGATTAACTCTGGAGTTGTTAAATAGGCCCTTTAAAATGCTAAGAATACAGAATAACAGGGGAGAACAGAATAAAAAGTGTGCCATACAAAAATCAATACTAACAAAATCATAGGTAGTTGCTAAAATAAGAGGTATGAAAATACCAGAAGAAAACAGAATTCTAAACAAAAGTGACAGATGAGAGTAGTCCCAGATTGCTAAGAAGTCTTTTCATCTTGCTCAGTGGAAGGATGGATGCCAGGCATGGTGGTGTTTGCCTATAAACCCAGCGCTCCAGGAGACTGAAGCAGGAAACTCACAAGTTCGAGCTCAGCCTGGGCAACTTAGCAAGAACCTGCCTCAGAATAAAAAATAGAAAAGGCTAGAGCTATAGCTCATGCAGAGGCCCTGGATTCAATCTCTAGTACCACAAAAGAGAAAAAGAAACAAAAGATACTCTAGATTGTTGTAAGTTCTTATAGTCATGTATGTCATATATTTTAAAATTTAAGGATAGGTGCTAACTGGGATAAGAGTAATAATTTATAATATTCACTTTGCCTTTTTTTTTTTTGTGGGTACCTGGGGGTCGACCTCAAGACCTCGCGCGCCAGGAGGTGCCCGTGTCGCTGAGCGATATCACCGGCCCCTTTTTCGTATGTGGGTTCCTGGAGTCGAACTCGGGCCCTCGCGCTTGCCAGGCAGGCGCTTAAGCCTCTGAGCCATCTCACCGGCCCCACTTTGCCTTTTTGCATGTTAAATAATTTGTAAATTTTATGGAATTAAAAATAATCTAAAATTGTATCTCCTTATATTAATCAGGGATCCCGGGTACAAGCCACATAAACTTAAGCTAAAATAGATTTTTTTTTTTGCAAAGATATTAGATGGACCACAAGAATAACAGAAAAGTTGGGGAACTAAGTTCATGAAATTGATGGGAATCACAGGAAGTTAGACAGAAAGAAAACACAGCCAGGGTGATGCTCAAGTAGTGTCTGGTTAGGCGTTTCTGGGACTTGTGGCCGATATCACCACTAGACTTTTCGTAATGATGCAGTCACCGCCAATGCCTGGCTCTGTATGCTATTTCCACTTAATGGTAGGCGACTGCTAGTTACAGAAAACCTGTGACTTTGTGGATGAGATAATATCCACTTCATGGTGTATAGCATAAGTCACATGGTCATTTGATAGATCATGGATGGGTGGCCCACCTTCATTCAGTGTTTAGTATCTAAATTGGTCCAAAATTAGATGAGAATTTTTTTTAAAGGAACATTGACATAATTTAAAAAGAGATACTATGGTATGTAAACTATTATCTCAATAAATATTTTAGTTTTTTTTTTTTTTTTTGGTGGGTACCGGGGGGACGACCTCAGGACCTCGCGCACCAACAGGCACCCGTGCCGCTGAGCGATATCACCGGCCCCTTTTTCGTATGTGGGTTCCGGGAGTCGAACTCGGGCCTTCGCGCTTGCAAGGCAGGCGCTTAAGCCGCTGAGCCGTCTCACCGGCCAATATTTTAGTTTTTTAAGTACTGCTGCATAACTGAGATATTTAATATTTTACTATGATTGCATTTTCTTTTTTGTTGAAGTTTTATTTCCTCTGGAATTGGTAATTTGCTTTATATTTTATGTGATTTATTTCTATAAGCCCATCAATGAATTTCTCAAAATCTCTTCTGGAGTTTAAATACCCTCTCAGTACATTCAAACACATGACATATTCTGTTTCTTTTTCTTAGTGGTAGGGCACTGAATATTAGCATTTGATTTCTGGTCTACTAAGATGTTTATTTTGCATGGGAGGATGTCTTTATCCTTTAATGTTATCTTTAACTGTTACTGTTATTTTTTGTGACAAAGGGAACCTCGATTAGGGATCTTGTTCTATTCTTCTATTCTATCCCATTGCACCACCCGCCAACTTGCTTTTCTTGGACAAACTTAGGATATCTATTGAAATTTGGCAAATATTTTCTGCTTGTACTCCTATATTTTGCTAGTGTCATACAATAATTTTCCAAGATTGAATCTATTTTACCTTCCTGGAATAAACCCAGCTTGGTCATAATGTAGTATTTTTTTTTCACTTTATTACCTGACTGCTGTCTTGGTTACTTTCTCCTCACTGAGACACAATACCTGACACTCACAAGTCTAAGGAGGAAAGGTTCATTTTGGCTCACAGTTTGTAGAGGTTTCAGTCATAGTTTTGACTGGCTCCAAGGAAGGGTGGCATGGCAGAGGGACACAACAGAGGAGAAACAGTCCATGGTGTGGCAGACAGGGAGCAGAGAAGGACCAAGAGAGGAGAGAGGGAGATAAAGGCCACCTCCCAATGACTCACCTCCTCTGACCAAACTTTGCCTCCCAGTACCACATTAGCTATAAAACCATCAGTGAACTAATCCACTGATGAGTATTGTGTCCCCATGACCCATCCAGTCATCTCCCAACATGAGTCTTGGTGGGGGCATCTAGATACAAACCATAACATTCCACCCCCCAGCCACCAAAAGACTCATGCACATCCTTTATGCAAAATGCATTTAATCCATCTCTAAAAGTTGTCAGAGTCCTAAAAGAACTGTGCTAAACCAATCTGTTTCTTATTCAAGTTGATACCGCAATTAACTATCACAACTAATAGTAGTTTATTTAGGATTTTTACATCTGTGTTTATGTGAGGCATTGGCCTAAATAAGTTGGAAGGTTTTCCCTTTTATTCTATTTTCTTGAAGGGTTTGCAATTATTTATGCCTTAAATGTTTTTCCTAGGAAGCCAAGCCATATGATAGTAGAGTATTTTAATATCATAAATTAAAATTTTAATCTCATAGATAAAGGACTTTTCAAAGTTCTCTCCATGTGTGTTAGATTTGATGAGCTTGTTTGTTGAGGATGTTTTCAGTCTATGTAAATTTTCAAATTTAGTGATGTAATATTTCTCATTATAAAATCATACTTATTTTAATGCCTTAGAGCTTGCCTCTTGTATTCTTAATATCAGCTATTTGAGATTTCTCTCTTTTCTTTGTATTTGTCAAGGATTTCTCAGTTTTATTAGTCTTTTAAAAAACCAAAGAGCTTTTTGTTTTATTTTCTAACTTACTCATTTTTGTTCTCATCTTTTCTTCTACTTTCTTTGAGTTTAATTACTCTTTTTACATTAACCTCTTAAAACAGATACTTAGATTATTAAATCAATCTTCCTTCTTAATATATACATTTAAAGCTATTGATTTTCTTCTAAATCATGAAATTTTGACATTTGATATTTTTATTAACATGCACTTAAAAATCCTAATTTCATTATGAATTTTTTTCTTTGGCTCTGGGTAATTTAGAAGATTATTACATATTTTCTAAATATTTGGGAATTTCTGTGATCAGAAAACATAATTGTATTAGCTCATAGACTAAGAGTTTAAACAATAAAGCTCTTGTTTTTCTTTTGGCCAGGAAGTACAGCAGGGTTTGATTTCTGATCTCATTATGAGGGCCCCACCCTCAGACCCCATCTCTTCCTGATTAATTCCCAGAGGCCTCCTCTCCAGACACCATCATGCTGGGAGATTGAGCTTCAATATAAGGATTTTGGGGGGATACAAGCAGTCCATAATATACTCTGCATTATTTTAATCCATTGCTTCTATAGAGTAGGACTTATGCTTTTATTTAAGATTTAGGATATATGATCACATGTAAAATTTTTTTCTTTGTATATATTTGTCAGACTCTGTGCTCAAATTTTGGCTAGCTTCATAATATACATTAAAATATTTTAATCCTCTTTGTTACTTTGGAAAATGTAAAATAACCATGAAATTCACCTGTTTTTGAAAATTTTTAGAAAGTCTACCACAAAACTAGTAAGTTTCAGTCCCTTTCTTGAATGAAATGTCTGTTATTCCCTAGGAAGTTATCTATTTCACCAATATTTTCAAATGTATTACTAAATGTATATTCTTATTAATACTTTTCCTCTTGCTATACCAAGGGCTTGGAGAAGTATTTTAAAGCCTTCAAGTTTTTGTTTTGTTTTGTTTGAGACAGGGTCTTACTCTGTACCCCAGGCTGGCCTTGAACTCTCAATCCTGCTGCCTCAGAATTGCAAGTGCTGGGATTACAGATGTATGCCAGCATACCCAGCTCTAAAGTGTTTAAGTTTTAAAATTTTATTTCCTTTTATTTTTCCCATATCTAACAGTTCATGTTGCATACATACTATACCAGAATTAGTCAGCTTTCCATTACTATAACAAATCCTTGAGGTAATAAACTTACAAAGAGGGAAGGTTTATTTTGTCTTACGGTTTTGGAGCTTTCAGCCCAGGATTGATTGGGCCCGCTGTTTTGGGCCTGTGTTGTCGCTGTACATCATGGTGAGAGCACATGGTGGAGGAAGCCTGTTCACCTAACGATGGGGAAGTGAGAAGGGTAAGAAGGGGCTGGAGCACACAGTCCCCTTTAAGGCTCTGCCTCCAATGACCTAAAACCTTGTACCAAGCCCCTCCCCTTAGAGGTCCCACCACTCTGAATATTGCCAAGCTGGGACCAACCTTTTAACATTCGTATGTTAACATCCATATGCCTTGGGGGATATCCCAGACCCAGACTAGATCACATATTTGTGCTTTTCAGTCTATCTCTGTACTTGTATGATTATATCTTCAGCGTGAAATTTCCCTTCATGAATAAAAATTCTGCTCTTTTTGCCATATTTTGTCTTGAGTACTATTTTTATTTTTCATTTTCCTCTAACTTACACAAATAAAAATGTTTATTATAGGAAATTATAAATGAGAAACACTGAAAATCACCTTTAGATGAATGTTAATTTTTAGAACTAACTTATTTTATGATAATGAATGCTCATTGTAATAAAATCCAGAAAAAACACGAGAATAAAGAAAATAAGAATCCTATCACTCAAAGATGTTCACTGTTGAGATTTTTAAAGTGGAATTATCCACTTTTTTCTGCATACATTTATAAAAGCATAATGCAAGCCAATTTATGCCTCCTTATCTTTTCTAGTAGAAATATACCATGAATATATTTTTACGTCAAAACTATATGTCTGTCACATTATATTAATGGCTGCTGTCATTGCTCTATATGAATAGCTGTTATTTACTTCACCATTTACTGTTACATATTTAATAAACTCCTTTCATTTCATGAAATACTGTTTTTTTCCTCTTAAGAACTATCCTGGACCCAGTGTCCTTTTATGTATGTCTTAAGCATTTTAAAATTGTTTCCTCATGATCTACCTCTACAGTAACTAGTTAAGAATGCATGTTCACTAAAAATTAAACATCCATAAATTAAAACAACCATAGTGTGTAATTTTTCATGCATCAGATGGGCAGAGGCTTTATTAGATGATATCCTTCGGTATGCTGCAGAGGTAGGAAAACGGGTACTCCCACACTTTGGTGGGTGTCAATTGGGAGACTCTTCCTTGAAGGCAATTTGGAAATATATATTGAAAGCAGCTGCCCTGGTTTTTCATTTTACAGACATTTCATGAGGAAACCTGATTTTTCCAAGATCTTATTGGAAAGGAATCACATTTATATATGTATGTATGTATGTCGTAAATCCAGTACTAACATAAAAGAATTTTCTTAGGGATATTCCAAATAATGAATCCAGGTGCCCTGAAGATTTCCTGAAGTGTGTTTTTGAGCATTTAAAATGTCTTTTGATGCCTCTATAAATCATCATTGCCTTGGGACTCTGCTTAAAACCAAACCAAGATTTTATTTTTGATAGATGGTGGCAGGGCAGGATGGGGAAAATGTCTGCTGCTTTTCGTTCTGGATCTGTCCAAACAAGTACGATCTTTGAACACTTCCCTGACATTTCCTGTCTCTCAGTGCTGTATCTCTGTAGGTTAATTGTATCTATTGCTGGAGATGCTGTGGCTGTGGCTCTGTACACAGAGTCTACCGTCTGCAGGTCCAAGAAGAACTCGGAACTGTTCACACTGATGGCTGCATGTTGTGCATTGTTCACCTTTCCCTCTTGGGTCCTGGTGTAGGTGGCACGTGGGCTCCTGGGGGCTCTGCTCGGCTTCCTGCGGGGTTGGCATCCAGACCCGGGAGGTGCACTGCCTGCACCCAGAGGAATCCCCCGCCCCTCCGGAGAAGTGTGGAGACGGAAAGCCCCATGGCTTACAGGCGTGCAATCAGTTCGACTGCCCTCCTGCCTGGCACATTGAAGAGTGGCAGCAGGTATGGTCACTATGCTTAGGTGGTGAGGGGCCCTCATGGTGCCACCACGCAAGGGCCCAGCTGCAGCCTCACCTCCTCCTGTCTCCCCAGTGTACCAGGACGTGTGGTGGGGGCACTCAGAACCGAAGAGTCACCTGTCGGCAGCTGTTAACAGATGGCAGTTTTTTGAATCTCCCTGATGAACTGTGCCAAGGACCCCGGGCATCGTCTCACAAGTCCTGTGCCAGGACAGACTGTCCTCCACACTTGGCGGCAGGAGACTGGTCCAAGGTAAGGGCTGCTCTGCTGCACAGTTCCTCCTTTCTGCCCCTCACTCTCTTTTCAGGTTCTGTTTCCTCCGAGGGACAAGGCTGGGACCATGTGAGACGTGGAGTACCTGGGTGCCGATCACAGGCGGTGCTTACTCACTCAGGGGCTGGACTGAGCACCCTTTCCAGGGCCAGACACAAAGATTCATTTGCCATTTTTCTCCGTATTATCTGAACTGTTCCGTTATCTTCCTCCCACAGTGATCCCTTCTTTTGGAACTACTGGCTACTCTTAGTATCTCAGGATGACCTCAAAAGCAGTTTGGTTGCTCTCTTCCTTGTGTCCCTTTCCTGGGGAGTTACCCATTAACCCCTGTCATTTCCACTTTCTGAATATTTTCCATGCCTTCATTTCCTCTGCAGTCTGTTGCTACCACTGTTCATTTTACCTTTCATCACAAGCTTGGAATACTGCAATAAATAGATTTCCAGCCTTCTGTTTGGGTGCTGGCAGGACTTGACCCAGTCTAGTAAGGACGTCTTGTTTTTCAGGTGGGTAGAATTCAATCTCAGTAGCTTAAATAAGCTCCCTAAACTCCCTCAGCTGGCAAAGTAAGAGCCAAATCTATTCCTTGTGACTCTTTCACAGGTCCTTTCAGTTATGTGACACTGCTCATCTGATCTCCCTGCCTCTCTATCACTCTCCTATCTCCAGACTGCCTGAAAAACCGTAATGTTCCCTTCACTGTGCTCATCAGACCAACTGCTTGAGTCACTGCTCACAGAATCAAGCTGCCCAGAGCAGCTTACAGGGCCTTGAATTGGTGGTGCTCTTACTGCAGCCCTGTAGCCTTACTCCAGACCTTGCCTCCAGGCTGAAGTCTTAGCATAGACTCTGATGCAGATCATTCTTGGGAGTTATGTTGTCACAGTCTTCTACCATCAGGTCACTGCCATCAGATGTCTGTCTCCTGGGAGTAGAGAGCCAATCTCAACATTAGATACAACCTGAAGAAACTAGAACAGGCAATAACTAACACTCGCAAATGCCCTGAGCACTAGTTCAGGGGCCAAGCAAATCACACTTGCTCCCCTCATCTGGAAGCAGCTATTGTTTCTGCTTCCATAGGGGAGAGGTCCATTCAGATTAAATAACTGGCCTAAAGGCAGAGCTAGGGGTCAAACTCAAGTTTGTGTGAAGGGTAGATACTTCAGTTTTTCAGGCAAGAGCAGAGCCTTTTGAGCCAAACAGACCCATCTGGGAAGCCCAGCTCTACAGCCTGTAAGCTGGGTGTCCTTCTTCAGTATACCTAACCTCCGAGCCCTCATTTTCCTTTTTCTAAATGCTTTGGTTATTATTAGGATAATATGAGATGTTCAATATGAAAACATCCAGAAGTGTAGGCCTTTTCCATCCCCCTCAAAGGAAAAGCCACATTTCTGGCCACAGATTGGATTGACACTACTTCTATAAACATGGTCTTAGATTTCTATTTTTCACTTAACTGTCTAGCTCCATTAAGTGCTAGTATCTTAAAACTGTCTTAACTATAAAAAGTCTACATAAACGTTCCCCCTAAATACTCAGAAAATACCCAAGAAAAGCAATGAATCTTTCTCCCAGGGTTTGCAGAGCAATAGTTGCCGCAGGTCCAACCACCATAACTCACTCCCTCTGTTCAATTCAGAAGGAGCTGGGGACAGACCAGCAGCCAGGATTCTGCTATGGTGCCACACAGTAGCTTAGTGGCATGAGGGACAGGATAACTGTCTCCTCCAACTCTCAGGTCCTAAAGTAAAAGGCATGGCTTCTGCAGAGGAGTCAACCTCCCTGATCTGGGGCAAAGAAGGAGAGGTAGAAGATAGTGCCATTAAGGTTTTCCAGCAAAGCTGCTTCACTTTATTTCCACTCCTGCTTTCTCCTGGAACACTTAGAAGCCCCAAAGAAGAGGCATTATTAGGAAATTCTTCTGGAACTGGGCCAGGCGGGAGGTCTAGACAAAGGTTAAGAGAGGAAGTTCCCTAGTCCTGTGGGCAGTATTTGTCCTGGCTGCCCAACTATGCCCCACTGAAAGGGAAGGAGTGTGCTTCTGTAGAGAGAAGGCTTTTTCTCCTTGTGCCATGTAGTGTGGTACTGGGACCAGTCAAATGGACATCAGTGAGGAGCTTGTAAAAAATGAAGAATCTTAAATCTCACCCAGCCCCAAGGAATGAGATGTTGGAATACACACTGAGTTGAGAAGTGTTTCGATGCTTGCCCCATGTCTGTTTGGATTGCTCAGCCCTCCATTTCTGTCTGAGGCAGAAATGGCCCTGGGTGATGACATCCTAGAGCAAGTACTGCCCTGACTCAAGAGAGGCCAGACATGGAAGGACAGGGTGAGAAGCCAGGCACTTTACTTCTGGATGCCCCAGGGTGCTCCTAGAGCCACTGCTGTGCTCTGAAATACCCATTCTCCTTCTCTCCTTTCTAATTTCCACTGAGAACAGATTTTCACAGTTCTATCATGTCTGGTGGAATAAACTTCACTCCGGGCTTTTAGAGTGGGAAGAGGAGATAACATCGCTGCTTTCCTCTCTAGCCCATTCTCTGAGCCAGTCATGGGACCTGCAGTTGCTAGTTATGTGTGAGTGATGTCACAGCACCATACACACACTTGCCTTTGTGTCTGTGACCCCAAATCCGAGGTCTAGCTCTCAGTTTCCTTCGCTCCTCTGTAAGTCTTTTCCCTAAAATCACAAAGCATTTCCCACCTTTAACTTACAGTGACCTTATTTTTTATTGCATTCAATGCAGTGCTACTTCCTGAGCAAACCATATGGTCTTCCTATCTGTCCTGTAATATCACTGAGGCCAAGAGGTCTCTGACAGGTCCTTGGGCCGTACAGAGCTCCACGCTAATAAATACATTCCCTTAAGTGTCTTTGCAAAGTCATAGAAAGTGCAAAGTGGTGCCGAAGTGGTGATTTTTAGAAAAACTTGGGCCTTCTAACACAAGAGAGGAAAATCATTTATTGGGAGGGATTTTCCTGGGAGAAACGAGAGAAGAGAATGAAAGAGGAGGTTGCCCGCATGATCCGATTTGGACCAGAGAAAGGTTGGTTCATCAAGGCAGAGCGAGTGCTTGTATACCAGGTGGTCGGTCCAGACCCCTGCACTCATGGCCAAGGCCATACCTCCAAGAAACCCCAGCGTGGGAGGAACAGGAAATGCACACACGTGTGAGGAAGGCAGAGCCAACCTCAGCCTGAGACACTGACAGCCATGTCTGGACCTGGGTCCAGCCAGGCTTACGACCTGGTACGTAGCAGTTTGAATTTCCTCCTGAGTTCAGCTTTTCTCCTGTTAGTTGAAATTTCCTTTCATTTCAGAGTTGCTTTGTTTTGGCAGAGACTCTGGCACTAAATTGCCACCCTTCCTGAAAGCTTCCTGCCAAACTACTCTATGTGCCATGGGATGGCTCATTTGGGGGCAGCCATCCATCTTGTGGTTCTGGATAAAGCTCTTCCATATGGGGACTGGCCACTACCCCTAGACACGGAAGGGCTGAGAAGCCACACCAGAATTTCCATTCTTCACCGTGCCAGGCCTGCTGGCCTGCAGCTGGAACAGTCCCCACCCCCTACATTGGCTGCATTCATGGTGTGTTGGAGCTTTGTTCATCCATTGGCTCATAAGTTTGCCTTGGTTCCTTAGATCTGGACCAAAAGCTTGTGTGGAAAGGAGCCTTCAGTTCTTACATAGCTTTCTAAGTTTTAAGAAAAAAGCATTGATTCATCAATGGCAGTTTTCCTCCATGGTGGACGTCTATGACCCATACACCTCAAAGCCTGTTCTGTGCCCTTATCCCAAGACTGGAGCCTTCTCCCCTTTATTCTCTGTGCTTTGATGGACTGTTTTGTCTACTTTTGTTTTTCTCCTTCGTGATGTTTCTTGGTGTTCGGGTTTTTCTCTTATATACCTAACTGCATCTTGCCTGTTGATTTGTCTTTTTCCAACTTTCCAAAAAGCTCACCATTTGAGCTTTTAATTTCCATTGCAGCACTTCCTTCTGTAGTTGAGAAAAGAGTCATCACTTCCCTAAGTCTTACAGATGACTCTTCATCTCTAGAAACAGACTGTAATCTTTTGTCCAACACCTCATCCTCAGCTCTACATGTAGAATAAATATATTCCCATCATGGGAAAGCAAGAAATGACCTTTTCACCCTGTCCCAGCCCATTCCCCACTCACTTCCTGTCCCTGTGACAGGTACACCATCTTGCAATAATGCCTGACTTCTTCACTTCCTGTGTCCAGTGGTCTATAACTTCGCACTCTTCAGTTCTTGAAATGTATCAATATTTTAAGTAAAGAAGGAAAAGGTCTTTATAAATGAGAAGTTTTACAAAGAACATGTCTGGGACACATACATTTCCAAATACAGCGTTCCAGTTTTCTATAGATATCCTAGTTATGATTTGTGAAGATAGTCTTGTTTTGGGGCCAGTTCACACTGGCTTGTGAGAACCAATTATAAGATGGTTTTCCCATCTTGTGCACAGCAACAGTGAATTGATACCTTGAAGTCAGTCATGATGGAAGTATTTACACCACAGAAATTGGTGAAGTAACCGGAGTTCTTTCCCTCAAGAACCTATTGTGAAGCCTTGATATTGTCCAGTGCATAAAAGGGCTATTCTCTCTCTCTCACTTTCTCTCTCTCCGTCTCTTTCATCTTGTGCACATGCGCATACACACACACACAATCTTACTGATGAAACAGTTTGAGCTCATTGGTGGTACTTAGATGGAAGGCCCTCAAGAAGATACAATCTCTGGACGTTTTTCTTTTTTCTTTCTTTTTTTTTTTAGAAACTCTAAGAAGCTTGTTTGGGCTTCTCTGAAACATTTTTTAATCTTTATCTTCATAATTGGTGTTTGATGGGGCCAGGAAATATATTTGGATTCAGGTCCATTCTATCAATTGAAAATCCTGTAGAGTTAGTTTGGATTTTGCCTGAGATCTTTGATCCAAATGTATTAATTCTCTCTTCAGATATTCCTTTGTAAATAAAGAATGTTCTAGTTCTCAAGGTTTATTCTAAAAACTTTTCTTTTGTTCTGTCTTAAATGTGTTTTATTAGTGCATGTTAGTGTTACTTGATGGGTTGTTTGGGGAGGTTGGTTCATGCATTCAGAGCATTTTAATCAGTTCAGTCCTGTTGTTCCTCTCTCCTTCTCCTCTGCCTTCCTGCCTGTCCCTTGCTCTGCTCCAGAAATGTCTACCTCCTGACTTTCTGTTCTCTCTTCTTTAATTATCTATTTGTGTTTTTTAGGTTTCTCATATAAGAGAAAACATATGATATTTAACTTTCTAAATCTGGCTAATTTCACTTACCTTCATGGTTTCTAGTTCCACTCATTTCCTGCAAATGACATGATTTCATTCTTTATTATGGCAGAATAATATTCCATTCTGCATATACTTGCATGGCCCATTTGCTTTATCCATTCATCTGTTGATGGGCATCTAAGATGTTTCCACTTCATCTAGGCTGAATTGCACTGGTACAAACATGGGTGTGCATGTACTCCTGCAATATGCAGCGTTTAATTCTTTCAGGAATGTGCCAAAGAGTGGTATAGCTCAAATGGTATTTCTATGTTTAATCTTTTGAAGAGTCTCCATTCTGATTTCCATAGTCGTTACACTAGTTTACATTCCCACCAACAGTGTAATAGGGTTCCTTTTTCCCCAGCATCATTACAAGCATTCATTATTTTTTGTATTCTTGATAGTCATTCTGATAGGGCTAGAAGTACTCTCGATATAGTTTTAATTTATGTTTCTCTGATAGCTATAGATGTTAAACATTCTTTTCATATACATTTTGACCATTTGAGAACTTCTTTGGAGAAGTCTCTCTTCAGTTCATTTGCCCACTTTTATTGGATTCATTGCTTTATGGGGGTTAATTTTTAAAAGTTCTTTCTATATTCTAGATATTAATCCTCTATCAGATAAATAGCTTGCAGAGTTTTTCTCCCATTCTTTGTGTTGCCTCTTCACTCTGTTAATTGTTTGCTTTGCAGGCAGGAGCTTTTTAACTTGATATAGTCTCATTTGTTGATTCTTCGTATTGTTTCCCTATGTTTTTGGAGTCCTGTTCAGGAAGTCCTTGCCTGTGTCTGTGGCTTCAAGTGTTCCCCTATACTGTCTTTCAGCAGTTTCAGTATTTCTGGTTTCATATCTAGGTCTTTGATCCATTTTGATTTGATTTTAGTACCGAGTGTGAGATAGGGTTTCAGTTTTCTGCATATAGCTCCTCAGCCTTCCAAGCACCATTTATTAAAGAGGCTGTCTTTTCTCCAGCATATGCTTTTGGACCCTCTGTGTCGTCATAGGTACTTAATATCTTCAAATCCCTCATTTAAAAAAGCCAGACGTGGTAGTCCATGCATGTAATCACAGCACTCTGGGAAACTGAGTCAGGAGAATTACAAGTTTGGACCCAGCCTGGGTAATTTAGCAACTTAGCAAGGCCCTGTCTCAAAATAAAAAATTGTTTAAAAGGGCTGGGGATGTAGCTCAGTATGAAGGCCCTGGGTTTAACCTCCATGAATACACACAGGTGTGCGTGTGCATGCCAATTAGGATTGCAAAAGAAAGGAAAAAAATACAAATAACTTTAATGAAAGTGATATAAGTGGCAAGGCCAAAGCACACAAAATCGCAGACACTGCAGAAACCACAAAGTTGGCAGCTAGGGAGAGATTAAAAAAAGAAGACACAGGGCCAAGAAATCAACAATTAATACCACCACAAGGAAGTGATCCTACTCAGAATAGAACCCTGAGCCAGTAGATCTCAGACCAATCAGTGAAACCGTGAGAAGACTCCGGATACCAGAGGGTGAGGAGGGCAGGAGCAATCACGCAGACCCACTGAAGGGCCTCAAGGAGACTGGGAGGATAAGGGAGCTCACATCCCTGAGGCCTCTAGAAGTCCCCAAGAGGAGTGGCCGGAAGTGCAGTCCACACTGAGAAGGACACACTGGGGAGAGAAAAGGGAGTGATTAGTGCTTTGGGATTCAGAGTCGAGAGCATACAGTTCTCAGAACCGTGGCTGTTGTGGCTGTGTCTAGATGTCCCCCCAAAGCCTTCATGTGGTCATAGGTGGGGCTTTTTAGAGGTGGCTGGATCTAGAGTGTGTGATGGCTTCACAGTGCAATGCTAGGATCAAGAACACTAGAATTAAAGGTGTGAGTACTACCCACCCTGAGTAGCCTGGATAAGTTATAAGGTATAGAAAGAGCTGTGGTGGCCCCCTTGCTTGCTTTTGCTGTCTTCTGCCTGCCGTGGACTGTTTCTCCTCTGTGATGCCACCCTGCCTTGGAGCCAGCCGATTATGGACTGAAACCTCTACAAATTGTGAGCTAAATAAACCTTTGTGCCCTTAACTTGTGGGTGTTGAGTATTTTGTCTCAGCAATGAGAAAAGTAACTAAGACAGTGGCCAAGTTGTTTGATGTTTCTTTTTAACAGGAAAGACCAGAGGAAGGAGCCCTGAGCAGTGAAGATAAGAGAGCTACCCCAAAACACTCCAGCCCCACACTCCCCTTTGCTAAAAGCACAGAAAGCAATCTATGTCACTTATATAAGTGAGCAGCAAACCCCATACAAAGATACTGTAAGGTAAAAGTACCAATAACACAGCAAAATAATGAAAATTTGGCCTTGAAGCAGATGAAAATGTTACTTAATATTACAATTTGAGCTAAAAGAAACTAGGAAAACCACAGAGACAAATCAGAAATACAAAATCTGAGGAGGTGAATAAATAACAAGAAGATGTGAAAAGATGAGGATTGAGGAAAGAATTAGAAAATGAAGGAGAAAATTTTCAGAATGTACACTAAACTAGAAGGAACCCAAAATACCTAGACACAGAGAATGTAATAGAAGAAATGAAAGGAAGGAGGTGGAAAGAATCTAGGAGAAATAGCAAAGATGGAGGTGAAAATGATAGACATAAAAGACAGTGAGAGAAAATCCAATGAATAGTGTGTCCCAGGAAAAGAAAACTGCTAAGATAATATGAGAGAACAAAACTATAAATAAGAACCTTAAATTGCCAGATTGAAAGAGCATTCCATATGCCTGGGAAAATTGACTTCAAATGGTCACTATCAAGACAAATTCTACTAAAACTACTGGCATTTAAAAATAAAGAAAAATGTAGGCAAAAGAATTAAGTCACTTTTTAGGGAAAGAAACTCATACTGGCGCCACACTCCTTGACAATACAACATCATACTGGAAAACAGCAGAGGGCAACATAATTAATACACTGCAGTAAAGGGAATGCGAGCCGTGGAATTTATATACTGCCAAGGTGATCTTCAGGTTTAAAGACCACAGACGAATAGTTGCAATGATGCAAGAAGCCAGGGTGTGTCATTTACACAACTTCTTCCTGAGGAATCTATTTGGTGTCCAGGGAGAAACCATAGGCAAAGCTTTGGCCTAGTTTGCTGCCTTGCGGGAGATGATGATTAAAGACTCTGGTTATTTGCAGGGGATAATTAGAGAAACTGATCATTAAAGGCATTGCCCCCCGCTCTGTAACTGTTCTCTTCTGGCTGTGTTCCTTTGAACCTAGCAGACACAGAATCACACAAAACCCATTCAGAAAAAGATCCCACCGCTCATAATGAGGGAAAGAGTCATGTCAAATTCATATCATTAAAAATGTCTTATGTGCAGTGTTGGACGGCTTGTTTAACCACTGTTGTGTGAACATAAGTGGCTTGGTGGTAATTTAATAAAAAGTTGACATTGAGTTTTATTATGTGGGAAACTTATGTGATCATTTGATCACTAAAAAATAAATAATAGTTTGGTAAATGGTAATTTTAAAATAGTTGTTTGAAAGCCTACAAAAAGCTTCTCTCTGCACAGAAAAATAATAATGATTAGGGCTTTCTGTGAAACATGACAATGAAGACATTTTTTAAAATTCCATTCCCCTCCTTTGAAACCCAACAAAAACCCACAAAGAGAATGAGAAAGAGGGAACACTCTGTCTTCAGTGAACAATGAAATGGCCATAATCCCAAACTATAAATTATGAAACACACCTGCCAAAGTCCATAAAATAGGGACTGAAATGAGAGGCAAGGTTGAGCCCTGACAAGCATTTCCTCCTGCACCGAGTGGGTTGCTGATTTCTCTGGGAGTGAGTGTGGTAGTTCTGAAAGGCCTGTTCAATAGTTCTTTGATCACAGAGACTTTAGGCTGAGGACCATGAGCTGCCCATGAAACAACAGAGACGGTCCCTGCAGGGCTACAGGGTGAGGTACTGCGGAAGGAGGAGCCATATTTTTTATGCCTCCTCGTCAAGGAAGGGTGCCAGAGGGCCAGTGAGATGGCTCAGCGGCATAAGCGCCTGCCTGGCAAGCGCGAGGTCCTGAGTTCGACTCCCGGAACCCACATACGAAAAAAGGGCCGATGATATCGCTCAGCGGCACAGGCGCCTGCTGGTGCATGAGGTTCTGAGTTTGACCCTGGTACCCACAAAAAGAAAAAAAAAGGAAGGGTGCCAGAAATTAAGTGGCATGAAAGAAGGGGAGGCAGCAATTGCTGTATTATTACAGTGAGCCTGTTAGTTAAAGGCTCTTTGTTTAGTCACACCATCCATTCAAATGCCAAAACCCGAAGAGAATCGTGGGTAAAGGATATGAAAGGCGTGGTGATGGAGTATTGAAGACCACAGAATGATAAATACTGCCCTCTTCACTGGGCAGGTCGGTGTTAGTCACAAACAGCCAGTTGCATTCAGGGCAGTGGAGATGCAATGGCAAGCAGAAACAGCAGAATGACACCCAGGATTTGGAGGCAGATTTATTTATGTCAACGGGCACTGATCGGGATCATTCCCAAAATATCAGGCCCCAATCTCTGGTGGTCTCGGGCTTATATGCAATAAGAAAGCAGGAAGTACACAGGCAGAATGGCTTGCCAATTGGGGACTGGTTTATACAACAGTGACCAGCTATGCATCACAGTGACCAACCATTTCTAAGAGACAGGAGCAACCAGAACTGGAACAGGAACTATTACCTGGGCAGCTAAGAAACTGAAGTATACTGGCTGGGGAGGGGGGGGGTCATTTTCTGTTACAGAGAATCTGTGCAAGAAAACCAGGGAGGAAATCAAAGTAAGCGGGGGGAAGTTAGGGTGCGGAAGGATCCTAAAGCAGGAGTCACACAAATAACATAACAAAGGTATTCCCCTGACAAAACTTCCAACAAATTGATCCCATGTTCTCCCAAGAAGTCATAATTGTAATGTCTAGGGGCATGGGGCTTAGAAACAAGATTGAGTTAGGCATGGGGTATAGTGGTGCATGCCTGTAATCCCAGAACTCTGGGAGGCTGACGCAGGAGAATCACAAGTTGGAGCCCAGCCTGGAAAAGTTGGCAACTTAGTGAAACTCTGTCTTAAAAATAAAAATAAAAATATTGGCTGGGGATATAGCACAGTGCAAAGGCTCTGAGTGCAATCCCCAGTACCATGGGGGAAAAAATTAAGAGAGAGAGAGATATTATAAAACAATAGAAGGATATGAAAAAGTGATAGGAACAGTCAGGGGGAAAAAACAGATATAAAATTAGCAGACAAAATTTACAAGCAACAACAATCACAGAAAGAAAACCACTGAAAACAAAAAGATCTAGTACACAGGCTAGAATAAATCATCCAAAATGATATGAAAAAGAGCAAAGATATAAAACCAGTTACTAGAGGCAATGATGGGTATGAGGGCAGACAAAGATCAAATGTAAGCTTAACTGGTATTCATTGAAAGGAACAAAACAAATAGAAAAATATTCAGAGATTAAATAAGAGATACTGGTGTCCAAAGGCTTTTATCAGCAAGTCACCAGGACACACCCCGGGCCAAGAAACACGCAGGGCCAAGGAAATCCGACCCTCTAAGACAGCCTGCAAAGGTGAGTAAGAGTTTGCAAAATCTAAGACAGCATGGCCCACGATTGTTCTCACTGTTGCATTGCTCTCCATGTAGAAAGGGAACAGAGAGGCATTGGGACCCTGTTCTGATGCGCTTCTAAGGTTAAGATGGGACACAAAAGTGTTCAAAATAGAGAATCCAGGAATAGGTGGACCTGGTAAAAAAAAAGATGGAAGTAATGAATTCACATAAGGCTAGAATGAAGATTGATCAACGTGAAATTACAGTTTGGAACAGAAGGTAAAGAGCAGAAATCTTGACACCACCTAATAGTGTAATGAAAATGCAACTGGGGATTTGTACACAAGAGCTGAACCACGCATTATGCATGCTTCCTTCATCTTTCATCCCAGAAGGTCCCCAGATATTCTTAAGTCAAAATATGTCAGTAAACGTCACTATCCAAATCTCTTGTTGGTTTCTTTAGACTTTCTTAATTTTAGAGTTCTTTTGGGAATTAATTACAGTAAAGAAAAAGTCAGAGATTCAGCAAATCCTTCCATTTTACTTTAATTTTTCCCAAACGTACTTAATAAAAAATTGCACTAAAGTTTTAAATTAAAATTACATGTACACAAAGTGATTATCAAGTATTAATGTTATTTTATATGTAGTAGTTTGGGTGGTTCTTAGATACTTCTTTCTATATTAGTCAGCTTCACATCACTACCTTGAAATACCCAACAAACTTAATTGGTGAAGAGAAGGATGTACTTAGCTAACAGATTTTGGGGGTTCAGAGGCATGATGGCTGCATCAGCTCAGTTCTGGGGAGACTGTGGATGACGCTGGCAGGAGATGTGTGGGAATGGTGGTGTCTGAGGCCAAGAAGCAGGGAGAGGGCTGGGTGGGGCCTCACAGTCCCTTTAAGGCCACACCCCAATGACCTAAAGACCTCCATCTAAGCCCCACCTCTTAAAGATACATAGCACCTCCCAGGAGCATCTCCCAGGGGACCAAGTCTTTACATATGGACCTTCTGGAGATGCTCAGATTATGCCCAGTCCATAGTACTTTCCTTTCTATGCATTTTTTATTTTATTTTTAAGTGATATATAAAAATGTGAAAATTATACAAAATAGAGGGATACCATATGATGTTTTGGTATGTGTATACAAATGGTGACCAAAATATATGGTTAATGTTTAAATTTTTAAAAATACATTATAGTAAAAGACACATTGGCTTTAACTCTCCCCTCAAAATACTCCCCCTTACTTCAAACACACTAATGCCATTGTTCTTGCCACTTTCTGAAGAAATTTTGGAAGTCCTTTTTCTCAGGTGTCTTTATGAGGTGTGCCCTGCAGCTTTGTTAAATTTACTATAATAGATTTTTGTTGTTTTTTACATATAAGAGCATGCCATCTGCAAACAGAACTTGAATTCTTCTTTTCCAGTTTGGATTTTTTTTTTTTTTTTGAGACAGGGTCTCACTATGTAGTTCAGGCTGGCCTTAAGCTCACTATGTAGCCCATGCTTGCCTTGAACTCACAGCAATCTTTCTGCCTCAGCCTCCCAAGTGCTGGGATTACAGGTGTGCACCACCAAACCCGGCTACCAATTTGAATTCTTTATTTCTTTCTCATACTTAATTGCCCTGGCTGGGACTTTCAGTACTATGTTAAATAGTACTAGTTCCAGATCTTTGAGAAAAAACTTTTCCCTATTCAGTGTAATATGGGCTGTTGCCTTATTATATAAGGCCTTTATTATGTTGAGGTATGTTTTCTCTATGTCTAATTTCTTTAGCATTTTTATCGTGAAGGTATGTTGAATTTTATCAAATGTCTTTTCTGCACCTACTGAGTATATAATTTCTGCCCTTTGTTCTATTGATGTGGTGTACTGTGTTTATCAATTTGTGTATGTTGAACCATCCTTGCATCTCTGGGATGAATCTTACTTGATCATGGTGAATAATTTTTTTAATGCACTGTTGGATTTGGTTTGCTAGTATTTCTTTGAGGATTTTTGCATCTATGCTCATCAAAGATACTGACCTATTGTTTTCTTTTTTTATTGTATTCTCAAATGGTTATGGCATCAGTGTAATCCTGGACTCAGAATATGTTTGGAAGAATTATTTCCTCTTCAATTTTTTGGAATAATTTAAGAATTATTGGTATCAGTTCTTTCTTAAATGTTTGGTAGAACACAGCAATGAAGCTCTGATCCTGGGCATTTCTTTGACTCTTTCTACATTTCCAGGTCTTATATTCTTGGTAATGAGTATGTATCTTTTTTTAAAAAATCAAAATTATTTTACTGTACATAAATAGCTAAAAATAAATTAGATCTATCAATTACAATGTCCAAAACAAACCTCACAGCCATAAATTACTGCAAAATAGTTACTAATCTCAGGAAGAAAGGAGGTAATGAAGAAAAGGAATAAGAAAGGAAAGGAAGGGAAGGGAAAAGAAGGATGCAAGGAAGTTGAGAGGAGAAAGGGAGCCTCCATACCATGGAAGATGTTTCAGGCAGGGAAGTGGTTTGCTTGGGCACAGCCCTACATGGGCCCCACGCTTGCTCTCCCACCGCAGGCCTCACTGCTGTCGGTGGTGTCCTGCGGGCTCTGTCTGACCTCACCCACCTCTCTTCGCAGTGCTCGGTCAGCTGTGGTGCTGGGCTCCAGAGAAGGAAGCAGGTGTGTCAGCGGCTGACAGCCAAAGGCCGGCGCATCACCCTCAGCGAGGTGATGTGCAGGGACCTACCCGCGCTGCCTCTCATCAGACCCTGCCAGGCACCCCTGTGCAGTGGTAAGTACCCAATGCCCATCTCCTCCCAAAGGTGCCCTTCCATGAGTTCCATCCAGCCAGCTTCATTTTCTGTACATCAGCAAATTTCTAATTTGCGAGCAAAGCAAATCGGGCAGAGTTCAGACTTTTATGCAACAGATGATACAACGTGCAAGCCTGAGGCACAGCTCTCAGAAAAGGCAGTTTGGGGAAATGTCTGCGCAATTAAAAGATGCATCTTCAAGGCTTTCTTGCCTGGATTTATTATTTTATTTTATTTTATTTTTTGTGGGTACCGGGGTCGACCTCAGGACCTCACACGCCAGCAGGCTCCTGTGCTGCTGAGTGGTATCACTGGCCTTTTTTCGTATGTGGGTTCTAGGAGTCGAACTCGGGACCTCGCTCTTGCCAGGCAGGCGCTTATGCCGCTGAGCCATCTCACCAGCCCTCTTGCCTGGATTTATATTCTCTACTTCACCACAACTTCTCTCACCTAGAATTCATGGTGGTGCCTTGTCTATATTAAGCTGAAATTCTGGCTTGCGCTCTAATAAGTTATTTTTATTTGACCGATTAAAAACAGAAGAGCTGGCCAGTGAGATGGCTCAGTGGCGTAAGCGGCTGCCTGGCAAGCGCAAGGTCCTGAGTTCGATTCCTGGTACCCACATAAAGAAAAAAAGGGCCGGTGATATCGCTCAGTGGCACAAGCGCCTGCTGGCAAGCACGAGGTCCTGAGTTCGACTGCCAGTACTCATATAAAAAAAAAAAAGGCTATTTTTTTTAGTATTAAAATATTTTTATTCAGGATAATTGAAAACCAACAAGGATGAAAATATGAAATACCTTTGGTTTAAAACATAGCAGTTTGGATACCTCTTCGATTAATTGTAAATAGTAAGCTGATTAGAAAGAGTTAATATCATGGCTTTGCTCTATTCAAAGCTAACTGCATGCAGCATTCACCTGTATCCTCATTGTCCATGAGACGATACATATCTACTCATGTGTGTGCAAGTTTTGCGTAAAAGGTCACAAAAAATGAATTCAGGGCTGCTGGGAATCAGGCAGCAGAGAGGTAGTGGGGAGGCAGGATGGGGACATAGGGGTTGAGAACTTCAGGGTGCTTTTCCTGCTTTGCATTTGCACCCTTTCTTCATCTGTAAAATAAAATTCAGTATCACCTGTGAAATCACCTCAAGTACCCTCCTGGGCTTGCTTATGGTAAGAACAAAATCAGAAACGAACAGTTCTTATTTTAGTGCTGCCCCAGAAGCATGCATGTGCATGTGTGTGTGTGTGTGTGTGTGTGTGCATCCTCAGTTTACTGATAATTCCTCGGTTACCTAACAGCTTTTCTGGAAGAACTCACATACAAAATAATAAAAACATTAAGGTAAACCAAAATGGAATCACATTTATCTAGCACTTACTATGGGGAGTTTCTCGCATGCATTTTCTCACATGGTCCCCCCAGCAGTGCTACGAGACAGACATCCCCATTTAGAGACAAGGAATTCAAGCCTTAAGCCCGAGGATTGCCAATTGGCCTCCTTGGCCTGTTTGACCACAAGCTTGTCTGATTCATGTGCCCATGCTCTTAGCTGCCTCTCTTTGCTGATTCATGGATGGCATTAACATTTTTTCCTGAGAGTCCTTTGAAAACAAATTTTCAAAATTTTGAGATTCCAGAAACTTGAGAGTCCAAGTTTTAAAGTCTGCCGGAATTCAAGAATGTCTGTGGCAAATGGCGCACAGCCATGCTTTGTTTGATCTGCTTATGTATCTGATTTTTATTAATCGTGGTTGATTGTATAGCATTGCAATTAGATTGTAAACTGCCTGAGAGGAGAGTGAAAATGAAGTCTTAGTGGCTGCTTCCTCTAAAATCACAACAGAATAACATGTGGGAATGCATCGTGGCTCTTAGGGCATGCAATGTGGTATAGGACAAAATTATAAATCATGGTACACCATGGAATGTGGAGTCAAATTACAGGTTTTAAAGAAAGGCCATACTTTTTCTCTACCCCACCCAGTTCCTTAGCCTGCCAAACATGTAGGTCATGGATGCAGACCAGGCACAGGAATGTGTGCTCCCAGGAGCAGCCCAGTCTGGCCTCGCCCGGGCTGCAGACTGGCTGGGGCATCACCATCATCTGGTGCCCTTGCTTGGCCTTGTGGGATCAATTCTCCCTCTTACTCTCTTGGAGCACCCTCTCTCTGTGATCCACTCTCTTGGAGCATACCACAGGGCTGAGTGGTGAGCTGGCCTCCCCGGCCTCCAGGCCTGCTGTCTCTGGGTCATTTCCCTGCTAACCTTGGTCACGTAGGACTCAGATGCCCTCCTCAGATGTCCAAGTCACCACACGCCAACTTGCAAGACCTCCACGTGCCCTTTTCCTGGACACACCACCAGGCCTGTTCTTGCTCTCCTGCCCTTACCAACCTCCAGGACAACCAACATCCTAACACTGACAACCCCGTCTCCCAATCCCATCAATCCTACTGACCCAGCACCATGGCACGGAGACACTTCAGACGTCCTTGTCACAGGCACAGAGAACCAGGCCCACCTCACCTGCTCACGTGGAAAATACCTCACTAGGATCTCAGGTTCTACCTTCTGCTCTTACCCTAGACACCTGTCCTCACCACTGTGCCGCATCCCGTCCAGCTCTCAAAGTTCCCGGGGGGAAGGATGGCAAGAGGATGGAGAAATAAAGAAAAGAGACAAAAAGCTGAGGTCAGGTGGAGCCCTCTGTCCTGATGCGAGGAAAGGAACTGCTCAACCAAAGCAGTGCGTTGATTTATACATTTAGCAAGTTGGTGTCACGTGACACCCCTTTGCCTAGCAACGCATTGCTTGGATTGCCTTGGGGCTAGGTCTTCTCTGGGCTGGAGCAGCTTATGTAGCCCACCTCAGCTGCTCTTTGTTGCTTCTTTATTGCTCTTTGTTTTCTGGCTGGCCCATCTCACCCACAGCACCGGAGAGGTGGAGCAGGAGCGCAGTGTGATCAATTTCCAGCTTCAGCTGCTCCCCACACCACTGGCATTCACTGGTGCCCATGCAACCAGCCCCATTGCCAGTCTTCATGCCCTTCTGTCACCTGTTGCCTTTGTCCCCGGCTTACCTGTAACCCTGGTTTTACTTTTCAAGTGATTTTGTTTGTTGTTTTTGATTCCTTGGCCTGAACTACTGAGATTTGCTAAAGGAAATTATATCACCATGCTGACAACACATATATTATACTGACATTGTCTAAATTTAGCCAGGCAATAGTATGTTGTTGCCTAAGATTCCCTAGAAATTCACCATAGCAGCTACTTTCTAAGTATTGCACTGACCATTGCACTCCATGGAGCAAATTTGTCTTCTACTCCACTAGGAGTTGCGAGATTATAGTGGTGCAATGTCCTTCCAGTTTTCCTCTCTTCTTCATTTCAAATCTCTCTCCTCCCCAGACTGAAACAGGCCTTATTCTGAAGAGGGTCTGAAGGCAAGAGAAAACAAGCCCCATTGTGCTGTGACCTTTATTCCCTTACAAAGCTCCATTTCTAGAAAGTGTGTCCTAATCAGCACGTTGGGTTTCCACCTTCCTCCCATCCTCTTTGATCTCTCCTGTTCTTCATTTGGCCCTTGGGTCCAAGGCAGGTGGCCAAGATGTCTTGTACTCCCCCTAGAGGCCAGAAGCACACTCTGCAGTCCACTTACACCCTGCTGCTTCTCCCCAGACGTTCCTTGTGCAGCCCACCCCAGACTTGTCCTTGTGTTCAAATTCCGTCCTCTGCCTTATCTAGCGACAGACGTTCTCCTTCCAAAGGACACCATGCCTTCCCCAAGAAGCCTTCTCAGTTGCATTGTGTCTGAAAGATCCTACGACATGGTGGGTGAACTAACCCACCTGAGTTCAGACCCTAAGTCTTCCAGTACCTCATCCTGGTTGGGAATGGAAATGACACTGGGGAAGTTATTTAATCCCTCTGACTTTCAGTTTCTTCGTGTATGAGATGGAAATAGTAATTGTGCCTGCCTCCCAGGACTGTTAAGAGAATCATGAATTAACGTCTATAGCCAGGCACATAATAAAGATTCAGGAGTACTTGTATTTTAATGTCATCACCACCTTCCTCTGATTCCTATTATAGCTTTAAAATAAGATAAAATGTAATAGAGAAACTTGCATTGTATTTTCTGGTCTGCTACAGTATAAACTTGTTTGGGGTAGGTACACAGTACTTCTGGATTTTTCGTTTTGTTTTATTTTCTACACAGACCCCAAAATTCCTATCTGAAAGAACTGAACTCTTTCCAAATGTGTCAGATGTGGCATGTCCTCAAATTGCTATTAGGATTCCAATGATCTCGATTTCCAATCAGGCACTTGAAGCAAAAAAAAAAAAAAAAAAAAAAAAAGTGTAACAGAAATGTAGAGTTTGGTTTTAGAGTTTTAAAATTATAACTCCTGATTTTAAAAGGATCCTTGAGTTTTAGTGAAGAATTCCTATTTTTCCCAGAAGTACTGAGATCAGATGGTGAGGGAGGAGGCACCCAGGTGTGCATTATGAGATTGAAATGTCAGGAAAAATAGGCCTCGGCCACTTCCCAGGGCTACCTCACACCCACGCTCTCCTTTCCAGCCCCGTCTCCACCGTGGCCAGTCCACAGTCCTCCTCCGTGGCTTTCCCATCCTCACACCTACAGTACACCTTGAACTTCATGGTAGAATCTGGCCTCCCCTGCTACTGCTCTTCCTCTAGACTTGTTGGTTCTACCTGTTTCCGGTCATACCCATCCCTGCCTGACATCCTGCAGCCCTTAGAAACCAAGCCAGGCACAGGGCCCTCACCAGCACCTTTCTTGGGCTTGTACCGCCTCCTGCAGCATCCAAGGGTGTCCATGGTACTTTTCCTTTTACTCACCCAGTCATTTTTTATTTTAATGTGGGTACCAGGAGTTGAACTCAGGACCTCATGCTTGCCAGGCAGGCACTTATGCTACTGAGCGATATAACTGGCCCTCACCCAGTCATTTAACAAACAATTCACTTAACAAACAAAGGGCAGCAGCAGGAAAAAATTCAAAATGGAGTTTTCTGAAAAATAAGTTTCTATTTATCAGGCCCACAGTGGGACGAATACAGGAGAATTCGGGAAAAAGAGCAGCCTGGAGCAAAAGTGGGGAGCCAAATAAAGTGGTAGGTTTGGGGAACTCAAGCTATTCCATAGCACTAGAACATAGGTCCAAGATGGGCTATAATGAAAGAGAAGGTTTGAGAAGTTAACCACAGAGCACCATGAACTCCATGCTAAGGAGTTCAGATTTCCTCCAAGAAGGGAATTCCATGGTCAGTTCATTTTCTCTGACAGCCAAACAGGCATATGAGATAAGTACAGGCAGGGAGTCTGGACAAGGGAATGTGCAGCATCTAGGTGAGAGATCGTGGGTAGAAGCTACGAGTGTGAAACCTGACAATGACTCAGACGTGCACCCCAAGTATTGATGCCTATGTAGAATTGAGGGCTAAAGGACAGGGATTGTGGTGTGTTTCTAAATTTTTATCACCCAGCTGTGGGAGTGGGGTGGCAGTAGGGGAGAGGTAGCTCACTTCTGCTGTGGTTTGCTGGTCCCCATAGTGTGAATGCTGCCACCACCTCTGGTTCCGGTCTGGCCCTGGGACATCATTGAATGTAGAGTTGGGGATAAATGCCAGTGGCCCCATTGCTGGTGAGTTCATCTAAATGGTTCCCTAGTGTCTGGCTTGAGAAATTGGAAGAAGGTGATGCCATTGACTTAGGACATGCAGCAAAAGAAGGACAATTGAGATGGGAGGGGCTGACAATATGTTTAGATTATTATATGCATGTATGCATGTGTGTATGTAGTACTGTGGGCCAAACCCAGGGCTTCAGGCATGCTAGGCAACTACTCCACCACTAAGCTACACCCCAGCCCATATTATAATAATACTTTAAACTTAAGGTACCAAGGAGAGGTTTTTAATATGCAGTAGACAATCAGGTCTGTATCTCCAGCAGTCTAGGATAGACAGACTAAATCGGGAGGCATTGACCCAAAAGAGTTAGTTCAAACTGCAGGATCATCCAGGAAGACACAGGGCAAGAAGAGAGTGCGTTGAGCACTGGCCCCGGTGGGTAGAAACAGAGGGGAACTGGCAACAGCGACAGTTAGAAAGAACCAGAAGAAACGTTAAGAAAAACTTAGGGAGGAGAGACTTCTTCATGTAGCAAGTGATCATGGGTGCCAGAGACCCGCAAACGATCACTTAAGAATAATGGGGTGGGGGGGTATCACTAGGGGTCATTGCTGGCTTTTCCTGCAGAGCTTTAGGATCTTCATTCCTAATGGAAGGAGAGGGAACCAGCTCCAGCCAAGCAGGCAGGTGGAGGGCCGGATTCTGAGGCTGGGCTTCCAAAGGTATGATAGGAAAGCGGGAAGCTGGGCTACAGCCAGAGCCCATCAGGGAGTAGCCAGAGCCGAGGCTGGTGAGATGGGGATCAGCTGGCTTGGGGAGAAACCTGGCATTGCAGAAAGCCTTACAGTCCCGGAGGAGGTAGCAGGAGTACAGCCGGCCAGGCACACGAGGAGCTAAGGCCAGTGCTGTGGATGGCCCTGGGCACCAGGAGCTGGCACAAAGACCCCAAAGGAGGACATGCAAGAGCAGGCCTTTCATTCTCTAGAAAAGCCAAACTGTGGCATTTCTCATCCCAGCACAGTAGGAGAGGTGGAGGGATATGTCGGCAATGTTGCACAGCCTGGAAGGCCTCCAAGAGGACATTCAGGAACCTGGCCACTTTCTGCAGGAGGGCAGTGCCCTTGCCCCCTCAGGCTTGGCCGGTGTCACCATGTTGGGGCACTTCCAGAGACAGGAGGAGGCTGTTACTCCAAGCCAGATCAGTTTCTTTTCTTTTCTTTTTTTTTTTTTAATTAGTACATGTTTGCAGTACATGCCATTTACAGTCATCTTAGGGAGTGGGCACACATACACATTACAGCTTCTTTTTTAAATCCCCTTCCCCCTGCCTCCCTCCTTCCTGCTCTAAATCCCTTTTCCCCATTTTCATTCTTGTTGATATTATTAATCTTAGCTAATGTTATGACATTCATTGAGGTTATTAGGTTCCTGGACATGGCATATTTTTATTCTACTTATTTCCCATGACCCTGGACCCTTTCCCAGTTGCAAGAGATCTATCCCCTTGTCTCCTTCTATCCATCCTTTATTGTGCTCTTTGTCCTTTGCTTTACTCAAATGAGAGATACTATAAGTATTTAAGCTTGTGTCAGACCAGTTTCTTGCCCAAGAACTGAGTCCAATGAAACCACACCCCAGGTACTTCTCTGAGGGAACTCACAGACATCCCAAGGAGGAATTGGCCCAAGCTGTGGAACCTGGCATCCTAGCAGGGCTCATGAGTTTCTATCTCTGGCCAGAATCCAGTCCTTGCCAGCACACCTGCCAGCTGGATTGCTCTGAACCCCAGTGTGGGAAGCTGCCAAGGCAAGGCTGGGAGTGGGCCTGCTGGGGCCATGCATGGGCAGTTAGGTTTCTCCTTGGCTCAGCCAGCCACCAGGACAGGCTTTTCACCAAGGCTAAGCCTTGTATGCCACCTGCAGGCTCCACAGCCTGCTTTGGAAGGAGACACATCCCATCAATTTTAAGCTCCAAGCTCAGCTGAGGGATGTCTGGCTACTGGTGGACCTAAAGGTGGTTAGGACCCATCTCTGTGTTGTTCCTAGAGCAGCAGGATGGATTGTGGGATCACACCAGCCTTGTATCATCCCCAGCCTGAGCCATGTGTGTGGTTTCTGTACCATCGTGGTAAGAGCAGGCATGTTCAGGCTTTGACTCCACCTACAGTTGTCCCGAAACCATCTGTCTCCACACATTACCCAGTTACACAGATTCAGTGTCTGACTTTGTATTGTTGGAGGGGGTTCTAATTTTTATAAATTTTTTCAAAGTTTAGTTTTTATTAGTACATGTTTGTAGTACATAATGATTACATTCCTCATGGGGAGTTAGTACATGGACATAACACATCTTTTTTGTGTGTGTGTGGGTACCAGGGGTCAAACTCAGGACCTCGTGTGCCAGCAAGCGCCTGTGCCACTGAGCAATATCACCGGCCCTTTTTTTGTATATGGGTACCGGGAGTTGAACTCAGGACCTTGCGCTTGCCAGGCAGGCACTTATGCCACTGAGCTATCTCACTGGCCCCCTACATAACACATCTTAATTCTTCTTTCAGCCCCTTCCCCTCCCCCCTCCCTCCATCTCTTGGTCCCCCTTCCCTTTTGCAAAAGATCTATCTCCCTATTACATTTCTTTTAGATTGTCCTTTATTTATATTTTGGGTTTCTCATACAAGAGAAACTATGTGATATTTAAGCTTGTACATCTGATTTATTTCGCCTAACATTATGATCTCAAAGTGCATCCATTTTTCTACAAATGACTCAAGTTTATCTCCTTCTTTATAGCAGAGCAGTACTCCATTGTGCACAAATAACACACTTTCTTTATCCATTCATCTTTTGATGGACATATAGGCCACTTCCAAGATTTAGCTACTATGAAATGTGCTGCTATAAACATGGATATCTATGTGTTCTGGCTTGTGTCTAGATGTCTCCTCAAAGCCTCATGCACTCATAGATGGGGCTTTTTGGAGCTGGCTGGATCTAGGGCATGTGATACTGGGATTAAGGGTGTGTGGTACTAAATTAGTCCCCTGATGAGAATTTGCTTAGTTCTGGGTGTGGGTGAATGGATTTACTGAAAACAGAAGCCCCACCCTGGGTGTGGGTGGCACCACTCAAAAGGTTTTCAGCCTGGATGGGATAAAAGGGAAAGGCAGGCTTGCTTCTGCTGGTGCTGCTGCTCACTGCTCTCTGCTTGCCATGCCATGGACTGTTTTTCCTCTGCAATGTCTGTCTGCCATGCTGCCCTGCTTTGGAGCCAGCCCCTTTAACTTGGTATCTGGTATTTCATCTCAGCAATGAGATTAGTAACTAAGATACCATGTATCAATGTAATATATCTTTACCTCTTTCAGGAATATACTTAGAAGAGGAGTAGGTAGGCCAAATGGAATTTTTACTTCTAGTTTTTGGAGAACTCTCCATAGTGATTTCCATAATGGTTTTGCTAGTTTACATTTCCATCAATAATGTGGAGGGTTTATTTTCCCCCACAGCCTCTCAAGCATTTGTTATTTTTTTTATTTTTTGATGATAGCCATTCTTTCTGGATTAAGATGAAATCTAAGTGCTGTTTTAATTTGCATTTCTCTAGTGGTCAGAGATGTTGAACATTTTTTTTTGGGTATGTATTAGCCATTTGTACTTCTGAAAGGTGTCTATTCATTTCGGTTGACCATTTTTTATTGCACTTTTTATTGGGGGTCTATTTTTTTCAGTTCACTGGCAACATTTTTCCCTATTCTGTCAGTTGTCTCTACACTCTCTTCATTGTTCCTTTTGCTGTGAAGAAACTTTTTAATCTGATGTGATCCCATTTGTTGATTCTTGATGTTATTTTTTGTTCATTTGGAGTTCTGTTCAGAAAGTCCTTGCTTACACCTATGTCTTCAAGAGTTTTACCTATTCTTTCAGCAGGTTAAGTGTTTCTGTTTTGACATTTAGATCTTTGATCCACTTTGATTTTAGTTTAGTACATGGTGAGTGATATGGGACTAGATTTAATTTTCTGCATGTGGAAAGCCAGTTTTCCCAGCACCATTTGTTAATGAGGCTGTCTTTCCTCCAGCATATGTTTTTGGTCCCTTTGTCAAAGATCAGATAGCTGAATGTGCCTAGGGTTGTTTCCATATTTTCTATTCTGTTCCATTGATCTTCATGTCTACTTTGGGCCACTGCCGTGCTGTTTAATCACTGTAACTTTGGAACATAACTTCAGGTCCATGAGCTTGAACTACCAATTTCATTTTTATGAAATTTGCATGTAAATTCATCATGCCTGTCTTTCACCAGGTACCTTCTTTCCCAAAGAAGTTATGGGTTTATCTCTGTTGCTTTTCTGAACTTCCAAACCTCAGCAGGCAGCCAGAGAGGAAAGGGTTCATGAGGCACCTGGATTTATTTTTGCAAACCAGGGTGCCAGCAAACACACTGTACTTAGTGCCAAGAGCCTAAGAAGGCCATCGAAGTGGAACTCACTCTGTTTTTTCTCTCACTGTGTTCCTGCCAGTGCTTATACCATGAGGACTTCTAAGTGAGGTTCTTTAGGATGATGAGGCCTCACTTTCATGACCTTGTAAATCTAGCAATACCTGCGATGTGAGTCCAGTGTCTCTTACCACTCATCGGTGCCTCCAAGCCTTCTAGGCCCCATCCCATAATCTGCCTGGGGAAACAAAACGCACCCTCAAAGAGGATCCAGACCCTTGCACACGCATCGAAGTGTTCACCCCCTCAGAATCATCTCAGGATACAGGAAGCCCTCCCCCACAGGTGAATCAGGGAGGTGGCTGCTTCTTTTGGGATACAGGATCTGAGGCGCATCCTCCTCGGGCCCAGCCTGTTAACTAGAGTCTGTGCTCAGGAACAAGTGAAGGTTGCCCCATCTCTGATTCTCGGCTGCCTCTTGTTTGGACCTGCTGTTGTCACCTGGCCAGGGTCACTGTCATCATACATGAGAGCTCATTTTGCATACGTTGCTGTGCTGAACATTTCATAGAAACAATCTGATTTAATTTCCACATTCCTCTGATGAAAGTACTAGCATTATCTGCACTTTACAGGTAAGAAAACTGACACTCGGAGAGGTTAAATAACTATTGAAGTGGCAGAGCGAAGATGTCAACTTAGAAGTGTCTGGGTTCCAAGTGCCTGTACTACCTTTTCTTTTCTGATCACAGTTTGACATTTCTTCCTCTGACTCTCATGCTAGGTGAAATGGCATGTTGGGGTTATATTCTGCAGTTCGTCAACTTCAGCCCCCTTTTCAGACCCTTCAAATGCATTCATTCACATTATGCCCTTGCTTCCTCCCTTAGATGTGGGTACTCACGGCTCCAAGCTAGATTAGCTCCCGAGGGCCACCCCGCCAGATGGTGGAGGCCCAGCATAGCAGACCAACATCCTGCTGAGGGAAACCTGTATCCAGAAGCTGGGTAATTATAAGGCCACCATATGAACTTGGCGTAGAACAAATATTTCTCGTGTAGAAGCAACCATTCCTTCTGTTTCATTAAGCCATGCAACCTCATGGCTCCCCACACCAGGGCTGTTATAAAATAATTTATATATTCTCATGCAACTCATTCAAACTTGCAGTCATTGCTGCTAAAATAATAGAAAGCTGTGACAGCTACTCCAGTGTATGGGTGTATGTTCATGTTTTAGTACTCAGTTGTTTTAAGAGTAAAAAAAGATACATTTGTATGCTTATGTTTAGAAGAGTGCTGTCCAAAAGCTTTCATTTTTTAGTCTTTCTTTCCATTTTCATATCCTTGCTTTTTCTTGCAGAAATGAAAGTAGAGACAAAGACAAAAGCTGCTGAGCCGGGACCTCAGATTCTCAGTGTGCAGAGAGTCTACATTCAGACCAGGGTGGAGAAGCAGATCAACCTGACCGTTGGTAGCAGAGCCTACTTGCTTCCCAACACCTCTGTGATCATTAAATGCCCAGTGCGACACTTCCAGAGATCTCTGATCCGGTGGGAGAAGGACAGTCAATGCCTGCAGAATTCCAAACGACTCAGCGTCACTAAGTCGGGCTCACTGAAAATCCACAGCCTTGCAGCCCCTGACATCGGTGTGTATCGGTGCATCGCAGGCTCTGCACAGGACACAGTTGTCCTCAAGCTCATTGGGACAGACAACCGGCTCATCGCACACCCGGCCCTCAGACAGCACGGGAAGGAGCATCCCGGGACGGATCACCCCGAGGCCAATAGCTTGGGAGCCACTTGGCATAAAATGCGGCAGATGTGGAGTAACAAAAATGAGCTTTACCTGCCTGATGGTCAAATTAATAACCAGCCTTTCTTGAGAACTCTGTTTGGCCACTGCGGCAATCCTGCCGGTAACACCAACTCCTGGGAGTCTAAGAATAAGCAGTTTGAAGCAGCTGTCAAGCAGGGAGCGTACAGCATGGATACAGTCCAGTTTGAGGAGCTGATGAGAAGCATGAGCCAGCTCACGGAGGCCGGGGAGGTGAGCGAAGACCTCGCCTCGCAGGTGATTTATCAGGTGGTGGCCGAGCTGGCGTTGGAGAAGGTACAGCCAACACCCCCACAGTGGAGGGGTGTCCGGGAAGAGCCGCCACCCTCCGCTCCACTCAGAGGCCAGACAGGGAGTGTGCCCCAAAGCACGAGTGTGAAAGGTGCGGGCTGGCTGACATTTAAGCCCAAAGGACCTGTTCTCATGAGGCAAAGCCAGCCCCCTTCAGTTTCATTCAATAAAACAATCAGTGCAACGATTGGAAACACAGTATACATTACAAAAAGGACAGAGATCATTGATATCCTCTGTGACCTTGTTACCCCCAGCGAGGTCACATACACATGGACCAAGGATGGAGCGCTGTTACAACCTTCCGTAAAGTAAGTAAAATGAGATTACAGTGTTCATTTTTGCATTTCCTTCTTAAAGGCTGTTCTAGTTTTCTTGAAAATACTTTGGAGTTTCTTCTCCTAAGAACATGTTTCCAACTAAAATGAACATAAAAAATGTTAGGATTTTTTTTCACTTATGCATTGGAATTTCTTAAACTACCATCTTATCCTAATTACTAGCATATTGGTATAAAACTGTATATAGGGAGAATGAGCTTAAGCGTGTATAGAGTCTCCCTTTGTGTAAAAATAAATATAAGGCCATTTGAAAAGTTAAGTATATAAGTAGAAATTCTGCATTATGTTAGAACTGCAGGTCATGGTTCACAGAGTTCCAGGTGTCGAGAACATGTGACATCTTGCTTGAGTTCACATGGGCCATACGGGGTTGGCAGGACAGCAGTTCAGTTTTCTGATGAGGTCACTGAGAAACAATCCCAGACCGTCCAGCTCCAGGGCTGTAGCTCAGAACACTGCTGGCCGGGCTGGTGAGATAGCTCAGCGGCACAAGCATCTGCCTGGTAAGTGCAAGGTCCTGAGTTTGACTCCCGGTACCCACATTAAAAAAAAAAAAGAAATACCACCAGCCATGTTTGACCATCAGATAGCGGCCTTGGTAGAAAAATTGGATACTGAAGTGATTTTCTACTATTACATGGTGGTTTGTGTCATACAATCCAAAAATAAGATGATAAGAATCATAGTTTTTGAGATGCTCAAAGTATAGAATTAAGTCATATTGTGTTGTGATCTCTAGGTCAGAGAAAAAGTCACATTTCATTCATTTTACATAAGATAGGAGTAACAGATGTTAACTCAGTTTTGAGTTCTTTACTGTCTTTAAATCTTGCTGTTTGTACAAAAATGTGATGCCCTCTCTTAATTTTCATTTTAGTGCTCAACTTTCAGCTCATCTGCCCATAGGTATTGTTAAGAGACACAGGGCTGGTGAGATAGCTCAGCAGCATAAGCGCCTGCCTGGCAAGCGCGAGGTCCTGAGTTCGACTCCCGATACCCAAATACAAAGGAAAAAGGGCCGGTGATATCGCTCAGCAGCGCAAGCACGAGGTCCTGAGTTCGACCCCTGGTACCCACAAAAAAAAAAGAGACACAAAGTTAACAGCTTGTATGAAAATGTTTTGCAGACCAAAAAAATACCTTTAAAATGAAAGTTTTGAACTGGACATAGTGGTATATGGCTGTAAGCACAGCACTTAGGAAACTGAGGCTGGAGGATCATCATGAGCTCAAGGCCCACCAGGACTACACAGTGAGACCCTGTCTCAAAAAACAAAACAAAACAAAAAAATAAAATGCAAGTTTTATTTTTACCATGTCCTTTGTGCCTTGAACCTAATATGCGAAATATCAGAAGAAATCTAGGTGAAATTCAGGTTTTTATAATAAATTATTGGACTAAGTCTTAAAATGAAAAAGTAGGGGGAAGTCTGTTTTTGTATTCTTTTACCCTAGAGCTCTGAACACAGCTGTGCAATGAAATTATAGAATAGGAATAAATCTCAAACTTTTTGGTCCTACGGTCCTTTTAAATTTTAAATTTAAAAACCCCAATGGACTTTTGAGATAATTATATATCTATATAAGAAACATTTAAAATATCTCTATTAATTGGTTTATAAAAAACAATAGTAAGTCCATTACATGTTCACATAAATAACATTTTTTTGAAAAGCAACCCCTCATTACTGATAATAGTGGAATTGCTTTATATCTTTGCAAATCTCTTTTATATATGACTTAATGAAAGAGATTCTTATGCATGCATAATTGATTATTTTATATGCGTCTGTATCTGTTATGGCATGTTGTTTTATTTTTACCATGGTGAAATACATGTTGAAATGCATGGTGAAAAAATTGTCTTATACAGAATGTTAGTTGGAAAAAGAGGGAATATTTTAATAGCTTTTCAGGTAATCATGGATATTCTTCCTTGATACTGCACTAAAACTGGACAAATGTTAGTTTCTCAAAGGTTGGAATGTGGAATCTGAAATAATATATAGGAAATATTGTCACTCTGTTCAGTGAAATCTACTGGTTTAGTATATAATTTGAACAGATTTTTCACCCATGCAAGATTTCATAACATTATACATTGGTCATTTGCAAAATGCAGGTCTCCCAAATTTTGACACATTTCATTACACATATGTATAAAACTATACATATTCTTTACTAGTACCATCAGAAAAATCTTTCAGTCTTGGGAAACTGTCAAGCTACAATAGTGGACACTAATTTTCCAAAATTCTAATTTTCAATTGAACACCCAAATTTTTTCATTGGCAACAAGTACTATCAGTTATTTTCCTTGGGTTGGCAAGCTCGCTTGGCTGATTTAAAAGCATATATCTATCTGCCAACAACCCCAGTCCACATCAGCGTGGACTTTTGTCATAGCTTACCTGCCGCTCATTCTTTCCAGTGAAAATCCTCTTCCATGAAGAAGGCACGCAGTGAGCCAGCAGTGCAAACAGTTGCCCCTTCGCCTTGACGTGCAGGAGATGAGCACTGCGTGTGCCTCCTGTGTTGTCAGACAGAATGAGCACCCTCGTACTCAGGGATTGAGTCTCAGTAAAATCCCCCCTCACCACTACTCCATTAAGGACATTCTTAAGTGGTGAGAGTGTGCTTGTCCAGAATGTGAGACTGCCAGCACAGGTGACACTGCCTGCCTCCATGCTTGGGTGCTGGCAGTGCTGCCACCGCTATCTCTGCCATCAGTGCAAAGGCCAGCACAGCCGTGGAAAAGGCACGTCGTGGCTTGCTCTTATTATGGCAATAGTTTTCATCTCACTGACCATGGGGGTCCCTGGACACCCTTTAAGGACTGCTCACTGGCTCAACGGTTCCGCTGTATAAACCGGAAGGAAAGAGGCTGAGAAAGCTAACACAGCCCGTGGCCTATGGCCGTGATGAGTAGCACATGGCCAGTTTACATAAACTCGTGTTGAGTTGATTGTGAATAGTTGGACTTGGTGGAAAGAAATTAACCTAAGTGTCTGAGGCCGAGACTCCTAGAGCGCCTGTGAGGAAGAGTTTTTACCCGGTGCACCTGCTAAGATGTGCTTCTGTAGTCTTAGGGAGCAACCACTTAAACAGAAGCAAATCCACATGTCAAGTAAAAGTTTTTGTTTTTAATTTTTAAGAGAATAAAATCCATTTTATTTCCATTTTTCTTTGTAAGTCACTTAATTTGTTCAGTGTATGGTTAATTCCCTTTATATAATGGGGTTCTCACCTTTGGATATACATTTCTGAAGCTCACCAATCTTTTCAATTGACATAATTGAGAAATGGGAGTCCATTCCTCAGAGCCTCTCCAAGGAGAGCAGAGTGTGCAGGTGTGGAGGGGGTGCCCTTTGGATGCCAACTAGTAAGAAATTGCAGCCAGAAAGGAAAGAGTGTAGGTGATCAGTTAGGGGCAGCTGTCTACAAAGGCCTTCTTTGTTGTTGCTTTGACTTAAAAGTAAGGTCATGCGGCCATGGCCAAGGTTAGGTACATAAGAAAGGTCACTTGCTGGTTCTCTAGCCCAAGGACTGATCCAGTCCTAGCGGCTGGATGGCCTGCCGGGCACGTGAGGTTCACGCATGCCCACTGCTTTCACATTTCATTGACTTCTCATGGACTGTTAACGTGAGGCCTCCAAAGCAAAGAGATTATGTAAGAATTGCTAAAACATGCATGCACATGTACAAAATCTTGAAGAAAACATGTTAGTGGGCTTGTCATGTATGTATGTATAGTTACTGGCTATACTTTTGGTGTTAGCTATTCCTCCTCAAATGAAAAATCTAGCTCCACTGATAGATGGTTTGTCTGCTGGAGACCTTTTGCTGTGGAGAACTCTAGCTGCCTTGACTTCCACCTACTTTTGTATATTTCTGTCTGTGTCATGGGTTGGGGAGCCTCACATTCTCCTTGGACTTTACTCTGAGCCATTCCTCTGTTGTATTCTAATTATTCATACATTTAGTCATCAGTGGGTTTGGGGAACTCGCTATAGAAAACTCACTGCTCTTAGCACTGAGAAGGCACAGCAGGGAATAAGATTGGCCCTGCCCTTGAAAAGATCACTATCCAGTGGGAAGAAATAGACATTTTATCAAATAAATACATGAACCGGAGAAGAAGGAGTCTGAAGGGGTAGAAGATGATGGTGGGGATACTGGGGGAAACTTTATAAGGGAAGTTACATTTGATCCAGGACACAGTGAGTAGGTTGGAGTTTTCCAAGAAGGAAGAAGCCATTTCAAATCAAGTGAGCAGCACATGCAGAAGCTCGGGTGCTGAGAGATTATGGAAAGGTGGCTGGAGCATAACTCAGTTCATGAAAAAGACACACTATTTAGAGGTCAGAATAATCCATATTTCTAAAATCTATAAAGTAGAATAGGGAAACAACATGTGGATCCCTGATTCAGGTTTAGAAGTGGGTTAAAATCATAAAGAAAAAGATAAAATTCAAATAAAAACAGAACAAAGATTCTTTCTCATTTCTCTGAATAAATTACCTAATTAAGATTCATCTGATCAACCCCGAACCCTGATTTTCAGAATGGTATTTACATACCTGGTTTTTCTGTGTGTGTGTGTGTGTGTGTGTGTGTGTGTTTTGAGTCAGGGTCTCTCTGTGTAGCCCAGACTGGCCTCGAACTCATGACAATCCTCCTGCCTCAGCCTCCCGAGTGCTGGGATTAAAGGCATGCGGGCGCCACCACACCCAGGTCATACTGGTTTTTAGGAATGTCAGTAATTAGGAAACTCCAGAGAACCCAGGCAGTTTAATCCCTGAGTCCTAACAGCATGGGACAAATCCATATAAACCCTCAGCCTTAAACCTGGCCCTTGTCTGGCTTCCATACAAGGTGGAAGTGACACAAGAGCCCATCGCAAAGGCGCCTTCACCACAGCCACTCAGTTTCAGTGTGGAAATCCACACCTGCAGTGTGTCAGGATTTGTGCAGGAAATGAGGTTTTAACATCCAGCAAACTCAGAGAGTTTATCATTTTCAAAAATGCAGCAGAGTAAGCGGCAAGTCCATCCAAAAACCTCTATTCTCTCCTAAAGCAAGGTAGGAAGCCCGGATGTCAAGCACTATCCAGTTCTAACAGTGCCAGGGATTGAGGGCAAGAGGAAAGACTCTCCCATCCCTCTGATTGCTGTAGTTTTCTGGATCTAGGAAGAATCCCAGTGAGATCTTTTGGGTTCCCCGCCAGCCGAAAGCCTTTGATTTTGCAGTCTTCTTTTTCTGCAGCTTGCTATGGCCCTAGAGCAGTTAGATGTGTTACTTGAATGCATCCTCTTTAACTGTTCTACAGGATAAATTTGGATGGAACTGGAAGAATGCAGATAAGGAACCCAACGAGGAAAGAACAAGGAATATATGAATGCTCTGTAGCTAATCATCTCGGTTCAGATGTGGAAAGTTCTTCTGTGCTGTATGCAGGTAATGCTGGTGGTTGAAACTTAGAATCTCTATTTTTGTTTTTAACATTAAACTCTAGAGCAGTGGGTCTCAAGTTTGAGGGTTTATTGCTATCACCTGGAGGGCTTGTTCAAACATGGGGGTCGGCCTCGGGAGGTCTGGGATAGGTGCAGAAAGTGACATTTCTAACATGTCCCTACACTAAGCTGATGCTACCGGTCTGAGGACCGCACTCCAGAGGTGTCTTCTCTAGAGCTCACCTTTGAAGAATTGGGATTAATGAGATGGAGTTTAATTGGTGTACTGATATTATAGAAGGAATTAAGAGATCTTCTACTTTAATCCTTCTACGGGGATTTGAAGGAAAGCCCAGAGAAGGAAGAGTTTGCCCGAGCACACATCACACATTTTATTGACACTCAGCAAGAATTATTACCTCCTACTGATCTGATCTTTCTCCAGTACAGCTTTTGTTTTTCAGGACAAGAGATTGAACCCAGGGCATTCATACTAAGCTACATTCCCATCTTTAAAAAAAAAAAAAAAACAAAACTGTCTTGAAACTGAGTCTCATTAAGTAGCTACGTTGTCTAGGCTAAACTTGAACTTGGGCTACTTCTGCCTCACACTGCCAGGGTGCTGGGATTACAGGTGTGCACCACTGTGGCCCACTTCCATTATAGCTTTGACTGAGCCCCAAACCCTGGTTTTATTCTGGAGCCAACACATCACCCTGCCTCTGGCTCCATATATGGAAAACTTTATAAGAGATGTTTTAGGTACCACATTTATATTGGACATCCTGCCTGTGTCTCCTTCTCTGTGATTATCAAGAGAAAGAATACCTTTGATCTTGTTCCCTGGAGCAGACTCAGAGAGGGTGCTTGGTACGTTTTACCTGAACAGAACCTTGTCTTATATTTAGGTCAATCTGAAAGAGCTCCTAGAGGCTTTTCCATCCAGGATAACTCCTACCAAGGGAAACAGAGTGGATTAGGACCTTCTGTCCTGTCTCTATCAGCCCCTGACCTCAATATTTCACATCCCTCCTTACAGAAAATGTCAAATGGTCACAAACCCTGGTGTGTGTTTTGGTCTGCTTCACCTCATCCAAGTTTGCATGACAGAGGCATCATTCTTGCCCTGCCATGTCTTCTCTGCTTCTTCTGAACTTCCGAATTCCTTCTTTTTCAAATTATCAAAGAGGAATTATCCTTAATTTTCATTATAAAACCAAAATATCCTTGGTCTATATATGGTTGTTGCAGCACACTTTTTTTGAATGCATCCAACCACCCATCCATCCAGCAACTATATCCATCCATCTATCCAACCATCCATCCACCATCTCTCTATCCATCCATCCACACATCCATCCATCCATCTATCCATCCATCCCCCTCTTCCTCCCTCCTTCCATTGATCCATTCACCCCTCTACCTACCTGTTCATCTATCCAGCCAGCCAGCCAGCCATCTGTTCATCCATTTATCCATCTGCCTAACCACTGCACACTCCAACTAAGTACATACAGGTCCTCATGGTACACCATGAGGGATACAGAGAGAACCAGCCCTCTACCCTGGATCCCTTGGAGTTCAACACAGTTTACCAAATGCAGCACAGCTTACCAAAGCGCAAAAGCCTGAACCTAACATAGTTTCCTGCTCCCTTTGAATTAAGAGGCACCTGTCATCTTGTCTATTGAAAGAAATATCACCAAACCAGAGCACAACCATCTGTCTGTCGTGGTGGGAGGCGTTGTGGAGGCAGCCATTGGAGCAAATGTGACAATCCAGTGTCCTGTCAAAGGTAAGTGAAATAATTCCCAGTGGGAGGGTGTGTGACCAGCCAGTTACCAAGGGATGACTTCTGGCATGTTAGTTTCCAGATCTCTTCTGATAAGCTTAAAACCCAGATTTTCAGCACAGGGACAGTGGATCTGACTCTCAAGGCTGAGCTCATAAGGTTAGTGTGTACAGCAGAGTGCACAATTCACTTGTCTCTGGTGTGACATTGAATGCAAGACCAGAACATGCTGTCCCTTGTGCAGGTCTACAGCAGAGGACAGCTTTTCCTCAGATGCTTGCTTGGCAAATGTGGAATCTGAGTGAGGAGACTGGTTAGAAACATAGATGTGTCTTCCAGCTAGACAAAGGCAATGCTCAGCCGTGCCAAGTCTGGACAGGATTCTCAGAGTCCTCTGCCTAAGCCTGTCCTGGACTCTCCTTGGTAGCCAGCACTGCCATGCCTCAGTGGCTCTTTCTGCTGCATTTATAACTGCAGACAAACCTCCTTTCTGACAGACATACTCGTTCTTCAAAAGAAATAGCACTTCCAGGCTAACACTGTCTCTTTAAGCTACAGCCTTACTCTGGGCCCATGCATCCCCAGAGTGCAGATAAACATTATACGCTGCACATGTGTAAATTTTACAGGAGCAGGGAAGGATGGGGTGAGACGGTTGTGTAAATAGCTCCTTAAAGAGACTCGGGGCCTCAAATTGAGATCTACTGTTTTAAAGCAACTTTGTATATGCTCTGGCTTTACTGGGAATTGACTTAACTCTCTGAACAGCTGTATTTCCCTAATTTCCGAATTCTAATGAGAGGCCTGTAGCTGCAGTCACTTCGGATGACTTTTGCCTGGGCAGTGGTCCGGAAGCCCAGGGTGACAGGGGTGGTGCAGGGAAGGTGCCTGTCCTGTCCCGCAGGGACCCGAAGTACTGCTCCCCATCCCTGTGGCCATCACTCTATTGCACCGTTTCCAGAGGTGCAGCTTTGTGTCACCAGCAGTAGCAACTTGCTGACCCCCTTGGTGTTATTTCTCACCGCCCCATCAGTGTTTGGCCTGTGCAGACTTTGAAAAATCTCTCCAATCTCCACTAACTCTGCCCACAAATATGTCAGTTTTCTGGCAAAACACACACCTACCCTTATGGAGCAAAGCGGCCTCCTCTGGCCACAGCGAGATGAGCAAAAGGGAGCTTTGCCAATACCAGGCTATGGGTGCCCAAGGTTTCTGCAGCTGTCCAGCTGCAGATGATTCTGAAAAATAGATCTGACTTCTAGTGAGAGAAACCGCAAGTTTTCACACTAGATGTTTCACTTTCCTGATCATTTAAATCAGGCTTCTAGGTAGGTGAGCCATTGAGAAGATCTTGGTGTGCTATTTGCTATCCTAAGTCAGAGACTGGATTTGCTGGGAACTGTTCTGTGACAAAGGCTCCAGCAGAGGCCATTAAACTGGTCTCAAGTTTATTCTCTGCTCCAGGGCCCGGGGAGCTGTCTCTCCCCGTTCCCTCTGTGCCCTGTGGAGACCCCATGAGCTCATCAGTTCTTTCCTTTTCAAAATAAGCCTGCCTCTAAGGCACCACAATCATCTTGAGTTATGTCCATTTTAAACAAACCCCGAGTGAACTTTGTGTTTTCTTATGGGCAGAAACCACAGCCAACTTAGCTTTTTATGGGGATTCATCTTTTTAAAGACAAATGGTGAAGTTGATTGAAGATCAGAAACTCCAGTTTTATGGACAATTCTGTCGATAGCGAGTGTGTAACCAGAGGTGAGTCATGGCTCTGTCTCACTCATCTGAAACAGGAAATATACTATAGTGGTGAAAGAAAGCTCTTAGCCACCATCTAATCCAGTCTTCCATTTTATAGATGAGTTTACAAAATCAAACACTGCTGAACAAATTACATTTTCATATTACAAATTGGGCTTTCTGTAAATCAGTGGCAATACAATTTTTATTTTTTTTTTTATTTTTTATTTTTTTTTTTTGTGGGTACCGGGGGGACGACCTCAGGACCTCGCGCGCCAACAGGCACCCGTGCCGCTGAGCGATATCACCGGCCCCTTTTTCGTATGTGGGTTCCGGGAGTCGAACTCGGGCCCTCGCGCTTGCAAGGCAGGCGCTTACGCCACTGAGCCATCTCACCGGCCCTACAATTTTTAAAAATTGTTTTTCAGGTGCTCTTGAAATATTTTCCACTAGTTACAATAAACTCTTTTCTGTAGATTCCATAGCACATATTCATAACTTTCTAGACAAATTCATAATTCTTTGTTACAGCCAAATGGTACAGACATCCATTGTCGTTGTCTCTAGTCACTCTTAGGGATATCTCTAATTCTATTAAATAATAGAACCTGAAAATCTGTGCATTTCTAAAGGTTGAAAGTTCTAAGCTGCAAGAGTTATTTGTCTTCCTGGTTAAAAGAAAAGTTTCTTTCTAAAGTTTGGGTGGGGAGGAGGGAGATGGTGACCACGCCCTCTCTTGGACCTTCTGGTAAGAAAGAAATATGCTCTGAGGAAAGTGACCAGTAACCATTGACACCTGGGTGCTTTTCTCACATTAGGGCATGGTAACAGTGTTGCTCACCCTATAATTTTCTGTCCTGCATGTCTTCTGTTGCTTGTTTCTCATATTCCTTAAGCTCATGAGAGACATGTCTAATGCAAAACCCTGTTCCAAGGGGTTTTGTCATGGGTCAGGTTCCTCTTTAGTCTCTCCAAAGCTCTCTTGGCCCCCAGCTAGGAATTGACATGGGCTGGGAAGATGGCGATTCCCAAGCAGATGGTGCTGTCAAAGCCACAGATGACCTGGCACCAAAAGCGGGAAAATCTCTTATACACAAAATGTGCTGGACAAGTGCTGCTCGGAGAAAAGCAAAATCAATTGGAAAGTTGGAGATGTTTTGAAATTAAAACTAAGCTAAATAATAGAAACATCTTACAAGGCTACTTATTAAACAGTATATATGTCTGCATCAAAAAGGAATTTCTGTAACTGTGGGTGGCACTGGTCAGCTGGTGCCTGGAGGCTATAGAGAACATGTTGACAGTGGACACAGTGCAAATAAGTAAAAGTTTAAGATATTACCAACCCGAATCCAGTCGAGTGTATGATAAGTAGTGTTTCCCCTAAGAATGCAAAGTTTATCTGAGCAACTACTGTGAAGATAACAATACGCAATATATCAACCATTGTTAATTTCCTATAACCTTGTTTTGAAATTCTGTATGATTGTTTTTATTTTTTTCTCGTTAAAATTTTAAAAAATGTGAAGTTTTCTAGCAGTTAAAAATGTCTGATTTAAATAGATACCACGGGTTGAGTCCTCTGAAAGTAGATTGTGAGAAGAAGGGCAGCGTGCAGGACAAGTGGACAGAAGGAAGTGAGTAGGGTGGACAAAGTGCAAATGAGACTGTGGCCTCCCAAAGCCTGGCCAAACCCAGGGGAGCTTCGAAGCATATTTGACCCCTCAGAGTTGCCTCTCAGCAGCCCACTGTGATACATGGTAGCTGGGCCTTCATACCTTGGCCCCCATCCAGCACGGTGGGGCTCCCAGGAGGGGGTGCTCTTGGGGAAACTGAGGCCAGCTGTGAAGGGACTAAGGAGGCTGCCAGAAGCGAGGGACCAAACTTCTCTGAAGGAGGACTGAGGAGGTCATCTTCCTTTGTGTCTACCAGGAAGGACATAAAATACATGGTCATGAGTCAGGTGTGGGAGTACACACATGTAACTCCAGCATTCTATGGGGCTGGGGCAGGAGGATTGCAAATTTGAGCTCAGCCTGAGCAGTTTGGCAAAACCCCATCTCAAAACAAAATTTTAAGGGTTGAAGGCAGTGCTGGGAATGTAGCTCAGTGCAAAGGCCCTGGATTCAGTCCCCAGTACTGAAAAGAAAAAAGAAATTGTGGTTGTGCTAATAGATGTAGAAAAGGTATTTGATAAATGTAAGCACAAAATGATGTTAAGACCTTTTAACAAATCAGTAACAGAAGGGATCATCTTTACTCTGACATTAAAAAAAATACTATTATAAATGTACTAACTTTAATGGTGAAACTTTAAAACATTCCATTAAAATTAGGGAAAGAAAAGGTAAGATACCCTTGTCACTGCATCCATTCAACACAGCCTTAAATGTACTAGCCAATACAATAAGACAAGACTATTTTTCAAAGAAAATGGAAGTTTAATAATTAGAAAAATTTCTTCTCATTTATAGGTAGTATAATTGCATTGAAAGTCCAAGAAATATATATAAAAGTTTTAGATCTGTAAAGTCAGGGTAGTTCCAATAAAAAAAGAAAATCCCTATAGGATTTCTAGCACTTAACAAACTGACCCTATAATTAATATGACAGGGCAAGTGGCCAAGCATATCCTGAACATGTTGAAGAATAATAAGGTAGGTAGGACTTGCTTTACAAATATAAAGACTTATGATAAAGCTAGAGGACTCACAACAGTGTAGTATTGTCAAGGGATAGACAGATAAATGGAACAGAACAGAGACCTGGGAGCAGATTCAAGCATGTATGAAAACTCAGAATTTAATAGCAATAGAATTAAAAATTAATAAAGGACAAACTATTGAGTAAATGGTGATAGGATAATTGGTAATAAATAAATAAATAAATATCCCTACCAAAATTAAATTCTGGACTAGAGGGCGTAGCTCAGTGGTTGAATGCTTGCCTGGCATACACAAGACCCTGGTTTCAGTTCTTAGCACCACAAAAATAAAAAATTCTAGCTAGATTGAATGCTCAAATTATAGAAAGCATAAAAACTTTTATGATAAAATATATATCTTTATGACTTTTGATAAGTAAATCACAAGGAGATAAATTATAAAATAAAATATCTATTAGATAATGATGAAAATTGTCTGTGAATATAGTAGAACTACTATTGAGTTGTTTACTTTTAAAGAATGGATTTTATGATGTATGAATTGTTGCTACACTTTAGATCTGAAATGTCCCCTGAAGGCCGCATGTGTTCAGAGTTGGGGATTTTGGAAGGTGACTGGATTACAGGAGAGCTATAGCTCACTTGCTGTTCGGAGGTGCAGCCCAGTTGGAAGTGGGTTGCTGGGAGTTTGACGTGGAAGGGTACAGCTCCCTCCCTGGCTCCTCCCTTCTCTCGCAGCGGCCCGGCTGCCATAGCAGGAACCCCTTCCCACACTGCCTGCTGTCTCTGTTTGCCATACTGTGTCTGGCCTGGAGTCAGGATCATGCACCAAAATAAACCTCTCCTACTTGAAATTGTGGGTGTCGGGTATTGTGTCTCAGTGACAAGAAAAGTGACTGACAGTATATGGTTATAAAAATTGATACATTTTGCTATGTGAAAATTTCAAGACACTGCCAACAAACTTTCTGGGAGAAAATATTAATATACAATAGCCAGGATATATAAACACTTTGTATGAATCAATGTAAGTAACAAACCACCAATTTAAAAAACTGAGCAAAGGATATGAACAGGCAACTTTCTCAGAAAATGAAACCCAATGTCCAATAAGCATATGAAAATGTCCCCTTTCTCACTGGTACAGAAGTTAAATAGCAGTGGCAGTCAATTTCACACTTACTAGGCTGGAAAAGCCTAAAGAACTTGATACTACCAAGGGTGGGCAAGAACATGGGGAACTGAATCTCATGTGCAGCTGGCCACATTGTATATTGATAGAATCAGTTTAGGGAACAACTTTGTAAAATCTGATCTAGCCAGAGATGCTCAAAACCAGCAGTTCCACGTGTGTTACTAGCCCTTGTAAGCAAAGATAAGGTTAGAAGAATAAGCATTGCTGTGCTGTTTGTAGAAGCAGAGAGGGAAGGATACATATCAGTGTTGAAATTGTTGGTACTCCTGTGAGAGCAAAGAAGGATAGAACTTCAGCTGTAGCTGTAATGCTTTGTTGCTCAAAAAACAATATAAAGGATATATAGAGAGATATTGATGTGCAGATTTTGGGTTGCAGATGTGGTTATCAGTCATGTCATTATTTGGTTTTCTTCCCAGCCCTGCCTCCACCTTGCTGTGTGACCTTGGGCCTGCCATGCACTCTCCTTGGCCCTTGGTTTTCTGTACAGAGTAAAACATTGGCATAAGGTGGTTGGGAAGAAACTTCCAGTCCTGAAATTCTGTCCTAGACCTTGAGTCCTTTGCATAAATCTAGGATAAAATGAAATTGAAGGTAGAAAAAATGCTTAACTAAGATACCTGGCCAGTCAGGATTTAGCACTAAGTACCAAGAGCACTCACCTAATATTGGGAAATATTGAGGAATGAATCTAAGGGAAATAAAATTTCTCAAAATACATTTATTTTTTACAAAGGAGTTACTGGGAGCTACAATATCAGCCCTTGAAAAACCTAGTTACCGATATTATGACTTGAAAACTATAGCTGTAATAAAAAGAAAAGAATCAATAATGTGAGGATCTGTGATTCAGTGAAAGCAGAATTTTATACATTTGAAAAAGAGTCTTTCACTTATTTAAAAACTGTTTAAGGCGAAATAACTAGAGGAAAGTAAGTGTGAGAAGTGGCTTAAGGAGATGTCGTGTGTCGCGTCTGAGGTCTGTCCTCCGACCTCAGAGCACACAGCTTCTCCAGATGTCCAGCCCCAGTCCTGTGTCCAGCAGCCTGGGTCAGGTTCCATCTTACCCCCTCTCCAATGGTGAAGAGATTTCCCGGGAGATAACTTGGTAAGATCTGGTTGGAATAAAATACTGGAAGTTAAATATGGAGGAACCTTAGAAATCTGTGAGTCTAGTCCTCAAGTTTTACAAACAGAGGAGAACATTGGCCAAAGTCGCTGTCCACACTGACGGCAGGCCGAGATCGGAGTCCAGGCGCTGCCTCTGATCCGAGTGCGCCTTCTCCGAACACCTCCCTTTTTTTTTTTTCTTGTCTCATTATAAAAAATAACACATCTCATTATGAAATATTTGGAAAGCATAGCAATTTTGAGGCAAAAAACACTAAATATCCCTTCACAAAGACACAACCATTATTTCCATTTTGTGATATTTTTGTAACCTTTTCTCTACATTTATGACATGAAATTTTCTCACTTTTAAAAAGATCATAAATATCATTTAGTGGCTGCACCAATGTGTCATTACATGGACATAACAAAATTAAACCATTCCTTTAATTTTGGAAACTTAAGCTATTTGTATTTCTTTACAGTTGAGAAGTATTTTTGTGTCTATAGTCTTTTGTGTCATCGGAATTAATTTTAAAAACAGATGAACAGAATTGAAATTACTAGGTCACAGGGCATTCAGTATTTTTGTAATTTTATAGGACATTAAACTGTCTATAAACACTAAATGCATTGCTACCATATTACCTTCTAGAAGGTCTAAACCTATCAGTGTGTAGGTTTAAGTTGTCCACCCTGTTGTCTTTTCATTACCCATTGTTAAGAGAGGGTGAGAAAAAAAAGTAATAGATAGAAGTTGTCTAATTTACCACCCATAGTGTTTGTACAAACACATGCTGGGAAACATGGATGTCGCTGGATCCAAGTGGGACACTTGGGGTCCAGGCAGTAAGTGAGCCCGGGAAAGCCTTTTGTGTCTGAGAGAAGGGGGTCAGTTTCAGAAGAAACATTCTATAAAAGTTAAAAGAATTTCCACAATTACACTGTGGAATATACCTAAGAATTTTGTGGATGTCTAGCTGCATTGTTAGCTTTTTTTTAAAACTGGGTTTAATAATGTCCCTTTCATAAAAGGATCCTGAGAAAATATTTGTGGTGCAGCAGGATTGTATGATTAAATTCCTAAACATAGTCTCATCACTGACAATTATTTTCACCCATCAACTACTATTGGTTTATATTTTTTTAATTTAAGTTTATTGGTACAATTTAGGTATACAGAATGACCACATTCATTATAGGGAATTTGTATCTGCACATTATATATCTTGTTTCCTGTTTTTTTCCCCTAATTCCCATCCCTCTTTTCAAACCCCCTTCCCCTCCCTATTCATAAAGCTCGGTTTTTATTTATCCTTCTTTTCTCATTTTTTTCTTTCCCTTCCTTCCTTTCCCCTCCCCCACCTATTTCCCTTTTCCTTTTGAATAGTTTCTTCCTATTTCACAATATCTATTGTACACTTATGATCTTATTTACATTTTCAGTTTATCACACCAGAGAGATAATATGATATTTACACATGTGTGTCTGATTTATTTCACTTATTATGGTTTATATTATATAGTGTGGAATTTAATGGTAGTGATTCTCAAATGTCTTTGAGTCATAAATCCCTTTGATTGACAGAGAGAGAGAGAGAGAAGGAGGAGAGACCATCTCTCCCCAAAATACATTTACTTACAAAATTTTGTATGTAATTTTCAGAAGAGTTAAGACAATCTGAAGATTATCAGCTTGCTTCTGTTTTATGAGCAGAAAATTTTGGTCCTTTTGACCATATTCTAAATTAAAACTCAATAATTTTTCTTGATCTGTGGTTTTTTAAATATGTATTCTCTTCTGTACTATGGTTATCACTTTTTAAAAACATTTACAATCCTTGAGATAGCTAAAATTGTAGGGGGAAAGGTATATTTATAATGTCTTTCTCCACTCCAAAAGCAACCCACCTTGTTTTTCCTGCTTCAGTGTATGATACAGAGATCTTCCCTCCCTGCTCCTCTTCGGACTCTCTATTCAGTCATCAATCATAGGTAGTTGAAACTTCATCCATCTTTCTACTCATCCAACAGGCATCCAGTAAGCCAGATCTAGTTTTGTAATGTGCAGAGATACGTAAGATCTGGTTTCTGGGGCCGGTGAGATGGCTCAGCAGCATAAGCGCCTACCTGGCAAGCGCGAGGTCCTGAGTTCTACTCCCCGTATCCACGTACGAGAAAAGGGCCGGTGATATCGCTCAGCGGCACGGGCGCCTGCTGGCATGCAAAGTCCTGAGGTCAACCCCCAGTACCTACCAAAAAAAAAAAAAAAGATCTGGTTTCTGCAGCTATATAGACAAGGACCTGTGACATGATGTCATAAATGCAAACAGAGAAGTGTTTATAAATTGTAAAGAGTTAGAGAAGGTTTATGGAAGAGATAAATTACAACTAGGCCACTTGTAACAAAAAGAAAGGGCGTTTTAACCAAAGCAGCACCTTTAATCAAAGCAGAAACCCAGAAGGGCCTGGCTTATTTACAAAACCATAAGCAGATCCACATGGCTTGAAACAGAAGATGTGAGAAGGAGTGGACAGAGGTGGGTTTGGAAGTGTAAGTTGGGACCAGACTGCAAAGGGCTTTTAGTGACTTCCTTTTGTCGGTAGTGAGGAGATAAGAAAAGTTTCAATTAGGGTAATCATGGGAGCCCAACCATGTTTTAGAATGAGCATTTTGCTTTTGATGTAGACAAAAAAATTAGAGGGGAAAGAATTTCAGAAAGCCATAAATTGAAATCAACGAAGTTTGATTTGTTGGTCACTCATCGAATCGTTGGGTCTAAAATCTGCCAGTCACTCAAGATATTGAATTAAGATCCTATGCCTCTGACTTACGCAGGAGGGAGCAGACTTACCTGATCTGTAGCAGTGGATGTGTCATTAACTGAGGAGCTGGGACACAAGTGTCCCCAGGCTAGGGCTGGTGCGTTGGCACATGGAGCCTGAGAGCAGCCGTGTTGCAAAGACTGAAGAGTATGTGATGAGTGAAGAGCTGACTGAAAAACCATCAAAACCCATCCAGAACAACAGTAACTTGAGACCTAACATGTGGCAGCTCGCGCAGCCTGTGACATGGATATCATCTTGCTTTGCTTAGGAGGAAATGGGCTCATATACAAGGAGGTACTTGTCCTCGCTTCTGTGCCTGATCAATGTGGAAGCTAAGACTTAACCCCAAGTCTGTGTGACTCCAACGGAACCCAGTAAAGAAGGAGCCACTGGGATTGAGATGATGGAGGGCCAACCAGAGAAAGTGTCAAGGAAGAGGTCTGAGGCAGAACTTAGAAACCCTGCAGCTTGGGGACAAGGTGTCAGAAGCTCAGCCAGGTCCCAATGTCAGCTGGAGAACTGTGCCATGGTGTGAGTTCTAGGATCCCAGCTGAGTACACTGAGAGGTGCCAGCCAGTGCCAGCCCAAGTTCTAGCCCTGTGGTCATCAGGCTCCCAGTGGCAGAGGCCATACCTGGACATGTGTCCCACCATCACTGGCAAACTACACTGTCTACACTGTTCACCCCTCACACAACCATTGGTACACTCGCTCCCAAACTCCTCATACCCGTGTTTGGATTATTGATTTAGCATAGGCATATTAAAAAGACTCATTTCTAAAACACTTGTTTATATTGAAGATCCACTGAAATTCTATCCTGAATGCTCCTTGAGAGATAATTTCCTTCTTATCTTTTATCAATCTCACTTTCCCATTTGGTCTCTGTATAATTAAGAACTAAAAAGAAAATTTAGAACAAGGTATCGGGGCATGCAAAACAAAAACCAGAAGGGGTTATTCAGACACCTGTCAAATTTCAGACTCAATGCAAAAAATTTTTTTGGCATTCACTGAGTCTCACTGTGTCTTGCAGCATTCAGATTACAGCTATTGTGGTCCAGTCCCAAGGCTGCTTTCACCCCTGATACCTACACCCATCCCTCTCTTCATCCCCATCATACATTTCTCTGTCCTGAAAATTTAACAGATACCCAGCCCCATATTAACACTCGCTCACATGGTGGCGGTAGAACACCCTGTAAGGTCCTGTGCAATTCCACGTTGTGGGTTCATCCATTACAGTGTAGCTACCCTCGGAATAACCTGCCCCATCATTTTGCCACTGGTGAAGCCAGTGGTTTCCAAACTATAGTCTCTGCAGCTTTCCCAGGGACCCCAGCTGTCCCCCTCAACCCTACCTATTCCCTCTCCTTTAACATACTGTTCAACTAGAAGACCTCTCAGCTTTGCCTTGGACTTCCTTATACCAAAACACACACACACACATGCACACACACACACACACACACACATGCATATTTTTAGAAAGAATTGCTTTTGCTACTAATAGTGAATGGAATACCAAAGTGAGCCTATGACCTTAGCAGATTCCTGCTGCCAAAATAACATGTAAGCTCTCCATGATGGTATTTTATTCCAGATTTCAAGGAGCTTTCAACCCCTAAGATTTTTATTACAGTATTTCTGATATTAAGGCTTATTTAGTCCCCCTGAATTTTAATGTTAATAAAATGGTTCTGAGTTGCCTCTGTTGTGCCTGCGAAATGGTGCAAGGTGTGGTCCAGCAAGCAGGAGCTGGCTTCCTCTGCTTGCTCTTGGGCTGAGGGTCTTCCTGGGGACCTTCGGAAGCCCAGGCTTCTGCAGAAAAAGGGGCTTCCATTGCTGGAGTCTGAGAAGTGCCTCCTGGCTGGCCTGTATTCTCTTGGCTCCTCTGTTGGTCTGGGCAGGACCCAGAGCAGTGAGGCTGGAGCTTCCCTCATCTGCATGAGATCTGCTCACCAGCAGTTGGGAGGCTTTTCTTATCAGTGAAGCGTGGCAAACACTTGGGGCTGGTCAAATCAATTGGTGCCATAAGAAAGGCCTTTGCCTGCTGTCTGCCCTTCAGGACTCCTCTTTTGTGTGCTGGAGGATGGCCAGGGGGCATCGGGCAGCTGTGGAGGATAGAATTGTGGCTGTTTTGTACACAGGGGGTTATCTGAGTCCCACCCATTCAACCCCACTGCTCTGCCCCGACTGTCACCTTCACAGTAAGAGAGGGGCCTACAGGACCTGCTGAGGGTGGGGAGCAGTGAGGAGGAAGTTGTGTTGGAATTCAGCCCTTAGAAATAAAAAGGCACACAGGCCTCTGAGTGCAGTCTCAGAGAAGCATTTAGGACTTTGGTGGTGGAGGTGGAGAGGACCACAGGACCCGCAGGGAGTTTCAGCATCTCCTGAAGCATCTCGCCTTAGTGCCTCTCTGCTTTTGCCTTTCATTCCTTTGTTCCCTGTAGTTTCTCATTTGATAATTCAGCACCCATTTGTTCATTCTGAGGGCTGATATGTAATACACTAAGGTCATTTGATTATTAGGGATAAAGTCAGTTGGGACTTGAACACCAAAACAACCCTTTACTTGGGAGATTCTGATTTAATTCATATGCAGTATGGCCTGAGAATCAGGGTTATTTTAATGAAGATTCTAACGTGCAAAGATATCTTCCACATGGTGAAGGGACTATGGTAATTCATGTGGAAGGGACAGAACATAGGAGACACTGGTGTGTGGATGGCGTGTGGTTCCGCAGGTGCCTGCTATCAGCAGTGCCCATAAACAGAAAGGCTTTGTGCTTTTCTCCTCCAAGAACAGTCACCACTGTAGCGCGAGGAGCAGAGACAGTGTGAGTTGGGCGGCTTGGGAGAACTACAGAGCCAAGCCCTTGAGAAACAGGAGCCAGGAAGCCAGCACAGCCCAGAGCTGTCACCCAGGGCACCAGCGGCCCACGCGGGGCTCTGCATGGTGGTGGCTGTGGTGCCTACCTGAAGGTCACTATATATGAAATCACTGTCTCCAAATCAGCGTGAGGCTTACCTGAGGATTTTAAGAAGCATCGGAGTCCTGATTTCCATTGTTGGTTCCGGATATCCTGCCTGTCGGCAGGCTCAAGAGTGCCCATCGCTGTCCCCTTGGGGATGGTGTGTAGCGTCCTCCCCATATCCTCTGTGGAATCAGTGGTTCCCATACTTGCAAAGCCTGTATCACTCCGCCCGATGTGCGCCAGCTCTTGACTTTGCATTTGATTCCTCGAGGAGCTGGACACTTTTGGCTTCGGGATAATATGTGCAATAATTCTGAAGGGCACTGCCTGGCCTATAGATGAGACTCCAGAAGACAGTACCCAGCTGTGAACCCTGCAGTCTCATGGGATGTGACAGAGCTGCCCAGTCTTCAGTGAGGCTGAAGCCCAGGGGACCTAAGAGGCCAGGGCTGAGCGCACCTGGAAGAGGACTTGGTGACACCCTCCTTCACATCAGAAGAAACATCTTAAGAGACTTTGGGGAAGGAATTCTAATTATGGAGCTGGAGAATGGATGCTCTGACCTAGATGACTTCTAAATTCTCAAATCAAGTTGCTGGGGGAACTGATTAAGACAATCTGTTAATATGATTTTACTAGAAAAGAGAAAGTTCAACAACCATTTTGTATTTCTCTTGATTTCTATAAATGGGAAAAGCCATAGCCTTATATCTGGAGACTGTTCTGGATATGGCATTGTTGATGGATAATCCTTCATATCCAAAAAAGTGTATGTAATATATTGTCAAAATTTTAGGACCATTTTAGGGTATGCTGTTGATTCAAAATAGGAACATCCCTTATGAAGTTTTCTCTGCTGGGCAGATTAGCCTGACAATTAAGAAGATACATTCTTTGTTCTAGTAGCTTTAAGATATTTTCTCAGACACTCAAACCATGAATTCTTCCATTTATTTGTTTTATTTAAGAGTGACAACTCCCTTTGTGGCTTGCCTACATTTTTCCATTTGTCTCTTGTCTTATATCTTGGCAACTCCATTCCTTCGTGATTCCCTGGAGGTAACTAATGGTAGCTTAAAACTTCATTTATCGTTGTGGGGGAGGAGATGCGAATACTGTGTGAGTGGTGACTGGCTGGAGGAAGCAAGTGAGTGAAAACATACAGGAATGATAGATATTTATATAAAGATCCTGCATTTTGGAGAAGTCTGAATCAGCCAAGGATTTTATAGTGTGGAATATTTCATGGTCCTTTCAAGGATGAAGGAAATTTGTTTTTAAACATGGACTATTTTAAAGACACCCCAGAGGTGCAGACTTTTGCAACACGTTTCACAGCCCCTCCAGATCTGAACTTTCTCCACAACGTTTGCCTTCCAAAAACGATTTCAGCATTGTGGAAACAGAATGTGGAATATTTCAGAGCTGTAAGTCTTGCGGGAAATAGCCCATCTTTGAGGTTACATAAATAAGTTTAAACTATTTCTGACATTTTATAGCTGTTTCAAGAGAGCAAACATTTGTAGTTTTGAAAAACCACAAAAAGCAGTAGTATGAAGAAACCTGTCTGAGTTTCCTCTCCCTCTTTGGTTCTTTGAAAAGGTTTACACATGGAACCATACTTCTCTGTGCTGAGTCTCAGGGTCAGCTTCTTGCCTGAGCCCTGAGGATTTTTGCCTTTTCTTTTAAAAATTTTTAAATTTTTATTAGTACACATTTGGGATGCATGATTACCTTCTTTGTGAGTAATTGGTACATGAACATGACACATCTTAATTCTTTTTACATTCTTTCCCCTACCCCTCCCTCCATCTCTTCTCCTTTTTCATCCTTTTGTTCTATTTTTCTGACATTCCTGGCATAAGCGGATTACCACTAACTGTGCAAACTCAACATCATGGCCTTGCAATAGTGGTCTTTATTCAAGAGTGACTGACTGACCCTGGTCAGCTGCACAGTGTGGACATTGCCTAGAATTCTAGGGCTGATTTCTGATGGTTCCCTAGGGCTTGCCCAGGCCTGGGCCCTCTTCCTCTGGCTTCTGCATCGAGCTCTCCATCTCTCTTTGCCCTCCATCAACCAGGATGCAGAACCTGCCTTCTTGACTGGTTTCCACTCATTGTAAGGCATCTGTTAATACCAAGTATTTGGCATATTTATTAAACAAGGCTGAAAGTTCAGGGGTCCCAGCAAAGGTGCCCCATCACGTGGTTCTCCCTGCTCCCTGGCTACCTTCTCTCCTCCCCTCCAGTCTCTTGGGTCACAATAGCAACTCTAAATCTTTCTCTCCCTGCTATGCAGCTCTTGCCTACAAAGGCAGATTTCTAACCCTTCCAAGATGTTCTGAAGGAAAAGGTTTCGCCCTCTTTAGTAAACAGCTGGTGTTATATGGTGGGCAACAACTTCCCTGACCTTGGTCTGTTCCAATCAATTAACTTTAACAGGCCACCTGTGAGTGTGGCGCTGCTGGGGCTCCGGAGGTGATTTTGGCTGATCTTGCCTAGGTCTTTGTGCTAGGTCAGAGCTCCTTAGGTGGCATCTTTACTCAGTGGCTGGAGAAGGAGGCAGGTTCCTGGCAGGAGTCTCACTCCCTCTTAATCTCCTAAAAGCCTAGCAGTGGGAGCTGGTGTTCACGTTCCAGCAGAGCTTGATACCTGCAGACACACAGTGGCCACAAAATCCTTGCTGGATGGATGAAGTTTTCATTACTTAAATGTGTGGGAGTACAGGGGTCAGGGCTTGGAGCAGGATACACCTTGTCTCCATCACCTAGTAATATAAGGAAAGGCAAGGGGGACATAGAGCAACTAGGAAGCAACACTGCATCAGACTAACTCATGACCAAAATGGGCCCATCTAGACATTCACTTTAGAGAGTATTTGTTTTTCATCTTTAATTCCACTGGCTCTACAGAGAATACAGGCTCCCAGCACTCACACATAATTCTCACCAGCCTGGCCCTGCATGTCAGAACTAATGAAGTGGGGGTTCCTGCAGTGCACCCTGAATGGAGATGTCCCTTGGTGGAGTTACCTTGGCTCAGACATCCAAGCTTAGCCATAGAGGTGCTTTAGAGATCTCTCCTGAGTTTGGAAAGCCAGCCAGCCAGGCCACCCTGGGGCACTGCAGGCATGGAGGCCATGCCCTGAGTCATGCGCACCCTCCAATGACATTTTGTGCTTATGGTCTTGCCTTGAGGCATCACAGCTCCTCAACCAGCAGGGTGTAAATACACCAGACCTAGGGGCAGAGAAGCCTGTGATAAGCAGATCCTTCTCTGGAGTTCAGCCCTGAGCAGACCTGTCCTGACAATAGGCAGCTCCCAGAGGTCACTGCACAATGCTGAGTGTGACAGTGCATTGAAAAACACTGTGTCCATGTGGACAGAGCACAGCAGGAATGGGGAGAAGGATATGGGCCAACTCAGAGTGTGTCATATGGTATAAACAGGGCCACAGGGGGAGAGTGCCAGGCTGAGAAAACAGGAATGCTCCAGGCAGAGTGAAGGCCATGTGGGTTGTGCACGAGACAGCGACTTGACAGCAATGTGGGATCTGACGCAGGACGGGCATGGCGGGGGTGTCGAGAGCTAAGGCTAGGGCAATGAGTCAGGGGCCTCTTCCCTTTGACCTTGTGGGAAGGACTCTTTGGATGTAGAGAGGCCAGCTGAGAGGCTGAGATTCGGAAAGGAAGGCAGGAACCGTGGTCCAAAGCTTCAGCAGTGAGTGTTAAAAATGAAGGAAAGGGGGCCGATACAAGAGAGTTCTTAGAAATGATTTTAACTTCATGGCAGTTAGACATGGAGGATGGAAAGAAGGTGAGATCCAGAATGGCTCTGAGATGGGGGAATGGGAGGAGTGGGGTGCTGTGAGGACAGCAGGGAACAAACATCCAGGGAAAGAGGAGTGAGAGGGAGCTGACTGTGGGACCTCCTAAGCTTGAGGGACATGCTGCGGGGCTGTCCAGGGCTTCAGAACTCAGGGGAGAGGTTAAGATTGGGTAGGTGGATGTGGGTGTTTTCAGCACAAGGATTACCATTGTAATCCTAGAGTAGGTGAGCTGTCTGTAGAACGGTGTGTAGAATGAGGAGGAGAAGACCCCATTCTGGACCATCTGCATTCAAACTTTCTGCCTGACATTGTCTTTGGAACACAATCGTCTTAGTTTGTTCCAAGAAGCTCATGCTACTGTGGCCATTTGACCATCTGGGTTGTCTTCATACCTAGGTTTTCAGAGCAGACTCCCACGTGTAGGGGTCGGGGACAGGTCGCATAAGCCATCATCAGACCTTGATTTTCTCCTCTGAGGTGGAAGCCCTTGTAGGATTTTGAGCAGAGAAATGATACAATCTGAGTTACATTTGAGAAACACTCTGGCTACTGTGTTGAATGTAGACTATAGGAGATTAAAGAATGAAAGGAAGGCGGAGGTGAAAACAGGGAGACCCATTAGAAAGACTGCAAATTTCATGTGAGCAAAGCTCTTTCCTGCCCTAAACTCCATCCTACATTGGCCTCCAGCCGCGCCCTCAATCCGAAATTCCATTTATAGCAGAATGCCTCCAAAGGAGTGTCTCAGTCTGTTTTCACTGCTGTAACAGAGTACAGACTGGGTAATTCCTGATGAACAGAAATGTGTTGGCTCACAGTTCATTGAGGGATAAGGACCTTCTTGCTAAGTCATCCCATGGCAGAAGGGCAAAGAGAAAGGACACAGGAAGGAGTCAAACTTTCCCTTTTATAAAATGGAAGCCACTCCTGGCACTAATCCAGCCGTGAGACAGCCCTCATGGCCCAGTCACCTCTTAAGGGTCCCGCTTCTTAAAGCTGTTGCGTGTTACCAACACATGCCTTTTGCGAACACATTCAGACCACAGCAAGTGGTGTATACTCACTGCCTCCACTTTCACCTCCTCTCATTTTGTCCTGAATCTGCCCCAACCGAGCTTCGACCCCACCTCATTCTGCCTTTATAGCTTTGTCATGGTTACCAGAAGAACCGTCCTGGAAGTCTGCAGTTCTGGTGCAGTGCGTACTTCTCAGACCTGTGTGCACCTTTGACTGAGATAGCCTCTGATGATTGCCTTCCCGCTTCTTCTCGACTTCAAGGAAACCGCTGCCTAGTTTTTCCTCCTACCCTGTGAGGTCTTCCTTTTCAGCTGCCTTTGTTTGTTCCGCCTCTTGTCTCTGACGCCTCGGTTGAAGTACTCTGGGACTCAGCTGTAAGACGTTTTTCTTCCCTGCCTAGGCTGACTCCTTTACTGATCTCATCTTTCTCAGGGATGCGAGTCCGTCATTGGTGTGAGGCAACTTCTAAGTGTGCATTTCTGCCCAGACCTTTCTCCTAAGCTCCATATTAACACATTTCCAACCTAATGTATTCAAAATCGAACTTCTGAGTCTTGCTCTAAGACTTCTCCTAGTGTTCCTTGTCTCAATAAATGACAATGCCATTCGCCTCAAAAGTAGTGCTTAATTTGCTGAAGACAAAAATATTCATTTTAACTTGTTTTCTCTCTTATACTACTCACTAGTCAAGTTCAGTCTGCTCTGCTTTCAAAATACAACCAGAATCTGACTCTCATTGGCTCTGCACTGGTCTCCCTAACTCTGTCACACCCCTGAGCTGTGTTCTCTGCACAGCAGTCAAATAGTCCTTGAAATGATGTCAGATCATGTCAGCCCTCAAATTTGCAAAAGGAAAACCAAAGCCTTCCAGGAATCTGTGAGGCTGTCCTTGGCTTGAGCCCCACCTTCCACCTGCCGCATCCCTGTCCCATCTCTGCATACTCCTCCTTGTTCACGTCCAAAACCACGCACTCTTTTATATTCCTCCAAAATAGGAATGTGCTGTGCAGCTGTCTGATGAAGCCCATGAAACCATTTCTCAGGATAATATTTTCAAAGGCAAAAAAATAAAATGCATTGTATCATAAAGAAAACCAATTATACTCTGTTTTCACTTTCCACCCATGACAAAATACCTGAGAAAAATGGTATCAATTCCTTTGGGCCTGTGGCGAGGCAGAACATCAGGGCAGGGAGCATGAAATGGAGCAAAGCTGCTCACCATATGGTGGCCAGGAAGGTGTGGAGGAAGATGAGGGAGGGTCTGCATCCCAATGTCCCCTTCCAGGACTTGCCCCCAGTGACTTCCTCCCTCTCAGCTTCACTTCCTAATATTTCTACCACCTCCCAATACTGCCATTAATTGGAGACCAACATATGTGCTTTCGTGGGGCATTTAAGATCTAAACCATGCCGGTGAGATGGCTCAGCGGCGTAAGCGCCTGCCTTGCAAGCGCGAGGGCCCGAGTTCGACTCCCGGAACCCACATACGAAAAAGGGGCCGGTGATATCGCTCAGTGGCACGGGTGCCTGTTGGCATGCGAGGTCCTGAGGTCATCCCCCTGGTACCCACAAAAAAAAAAAAAAAAAAAAAAAAAGATCTAAACCATAACATAACCAAAATTGTAGATATTGCAGTATTCATAAGCCACATGTGCGGTCTAATAATGTATGTGCCTCATGACTAATATAGCAAATTCAAGATCTAGCATTGGATCCAGTAATTACCATAATTGTGTAGTGGTGGCATGAAAAATATTTTGGGATATCTGTTAACAATTATAATGTGATATGTGAGTATCTGTGATTTCTAGTGGTGACAGTCAAGAGATACTGCTCCCTTGGTTTGTTGCTTACATTCATAACTGATGGATGTGCTAGATTTCAGCTACAGACAGTGAAAAGTCACTGACTCCTGAATTCCAGCTGTGGATTCGTGAGCGTTTCATGGTCCTTGGGTTAGGAACTAGCTTCAGAGCCAAGGTAGGGGTGTTCCCTCTGTCCAGCGTGCTTTCCCCTGCTATCCCACGTAACTCCTTTGGCCTGGCTGGAGGCCTTCAGTGAACCTCTTTTCTACTGAGACTCAACAACACTACTGTTTGGGTGATTCTTACCATGGAAGAATAAAGAACAAGCCACTATATCTGAAATGCGTTAGGGTCCTTCACTGTAAGAGGATTTACGACTTGAGAAAAACCTCACTAATGTGGGCTAATTGCAGGAGGTAAGTTTGAACTAGTTAAGATCCTTGAGTTGTAAAATGTTTATAAACCTATGAATTGCTTTTAAAAGATGTCAACCACTTAAGCAATAGTTATTACAGTCTTAAAGGAATCTCCTTTAATAAATAACAATTTAAATTTACATACCAACTTTGTGTGTGTGTTATGGAGACACATGAAACATTTGAAAGGATATCTGAAATGATTTGCACTTTTCCCCTCACATATTTAAGGATTTTTTTTCTTCCTAGCTAGTACAGACCTTTGCTAAATTGCCATAGATTCCAAAATAATAGGTTCTAAATTTATGAGGATTTTACCTTATAGTCAGCACTTTATTTTGGAAAAAACATTGGCATGAATAACCAAAAAACTCACCCTGAAGTGTTTTTTGGATAGAATATGGTTTTCTTATAGTAAAAGCATTCCCTAGTTCATTCATATGCTCAACAAATATTCACATGTCTAATGTTTGCCAGGCACTATGTTCATGATGTACTGGGAAGGCCTGAGATTAATGCAATAAGAATGCTATAAAAGAGTTCTGGCCATACAAGGCAGATAATAAAAATGAGTTGAGTAAATATATAAAAGGATGGATGAATGGATGGATGAATTTATCTCACACACATTTTAGAGCTGAAAGTGATCTCAAGAGATGATTTTACATGAAGTCCCTTGCCTCAGTCTTGTCATTTCTGAGAAACAGGAATTTCTGAGGCCTTTAGAAAATCACAAATTTACTTCTGCGGTTGGAGGTTGGAAATATAGATGCCTGATTTGCCTTTCCTAATATAACAATTTGAGATAATAATGAAGCATGTAAATCGATACCAAGTATTAGCAGCATTTGAAGCAGGAATGTTGGTCTGAACCTCTGAGGCCAAGAGGGTTGTCTGACTTATAGAGCTCTGAGTCAGAAGGCTCAGGTTGTACAGCAAAAATGCCACTGAACTAACACTCAGCTGGCCCATGAGGAGCGTGCTTTGTATCAGAAAAACAGCCTAGGTAGCCTGTGTCCCCGTAAAATACATATAGACAGGCGAGATGGAAACAAAGGGCAGTTTTTAAATAAATTGGCTGAGAGGGAGGCAGAAATGAAAATAGAACTGGAAAAAAAAAAAAACACAGGAATACAATTATATTAGAAGCAGAAAAAAATACATAAAATGAAATCAATGAAATAGGGACAAGTGCAAGAATCATTTGCAAACCAGAGAGAAAAAAATGTAGAGGGCTGAAAACAACGAGATACAGAGCAAGGGGCATGAAGAAGAGGTTGATAGTCACACGGTTGGTGTTCCTGAGCCAGAGAAGAAAACAAATGGAGCGGACACAGAACTTAAATGTGAGAAAGAAGAAAGAGGAGAAGGATAAAAAGAAGAAAGAAGGAAAGAACACTTTATTAAGTGGGAAAAAGTGTAATTTATAGATTGCCCCAGAATGTTCTAGGCAAAATTAACAAGAATTTAATATAGCTCCTGGTCAGATTATGGCAAAAGTTCTGAAAATTTCAGGTTACAGAAAGAATTGTATAACTATCTAGAAGGGGAAAAAGCAAATAAACAAGAATACTATATCAATTTAAAAGGGAATAAAAAATAAGCTTGTCTCAGACTTCTTCAGAAGATAAAGTTCCACGTGACAATGGACAGGTGAGCAAAGTGACTAAGAAAAAAGCCACAACACTCCTATTCTGCATCCAGTTGAATTGTGTCACATGGTGATGAGGACAGAGGTTCTTATGTGTACCCAGATTTGTAAGCTGTCCTGCTCATTAACTACCTTGTGGGAAAAATACTCCAGGTGCTGCAGCATCAACTAAGAAATGAATCATAATTAGCATATCGATCACAGAAACCTTGCAAAATAAAAAAGACGATGAGAAACATTAAAATAATTGAAAGACAGAATACAGTCTAAGTTTTTTAATGACTAAAACCAGATTGCAAATCTCGAGGACAATCTTTAAAACAATATATATGATGAAAAATAATGTCAAATAATCCGAGTGTCAAATCCCATATTATATCAAAAAAACAAACTCAGTGGAAAACAGATGTTGATGGAAACTTCTAATTTTCTCACCCTCAGAGGATTAGGGAACCAGAGGATGTATTTTTTAAGCATAACATTGATAATCAGATCAATGTTTGGGGTTTTGTTATTAACTTTTAAAAATTTAGAGATAGGTAATATAGCCAATCAAAATTCAAGGCACCACACCATGGAAAGTCTTTGTCTAGCTGTTCTTTACCCTCTGTGCCACATCTGCCCTCTGGACCCTCCTTGGAGGTATCTTCCATGTTTCTCAAGTCTGCAGGAAGCAGAGCTTCTGTTCTTCAGTGGCGTGAATGTCTACCTTGACCTTGAGCCCTTATCTCTTTGTATTGCAATGGACTGTTTTCCTCCACAGCACCCCTCTAGATGAAGTTTCTAGAGGAACTTAGTTCACCATTGTATCTTTAGCAATAGTAGCGTCTCCCACACAGTAGATACTCCATTGACATTTTTTTTTTTTTAATGTGGGTACTGGGAGTCAAACTCAGGACCTCGCGCTTGCCAGGCAGGTGCTTACGCCACTGAGCTATCTCACCGGCCCTCCATTAACATTTTCTGAATGAATGAAATGATGGCAATAGTTTTGTTATTACATTTCAAAACATAAGATATGTAGCCAAAGCTGGACTCAGAAGAAAATTAATAGATTTAAATATTTTACTTTAAAATGAACAAATTAAATATTCAAATCAAAGACTTGGAATTTTTGGAAGCTAGAGAAAGGGAAAAAAGGAAATTTCTTTGACATGGTAAGCCAAAACAAAACACCATGCTTAAGGAAAAAAAAAAAAAAAAGAAATTAGTAGCATTCCCATTTAAATTTGAAACAAAAATTATACTTATTGTCTTAAAAAACTGAGGCAGCTGTAACAAAAATATTATAGACTAGGTGGCTTATAAGCATGAGGAATTTATTTCTCTTAGTTCTAGAGGCTAAGTCTTCCAAGATCAAGGCCCTGGAAGATAGAGATTTGGTGTCTGGAGAGAACCTGCATCCAGGTACTTACACAGTAACTATCTTCTCACAGTGTTTTCATACAGTGGCAGAAATAAGAGAGTTCTCTAGGGCCTCTTAATACGGGCACTAATCCCATTCACAAGGGCCCCACTCTCATGACCTAGTAATGTCCAAAAGGCCCCTTCTCCAAATACAGTTCTGCTCTGTTCCCAGAAATGCCACATTTCTTGGTACAAAGAAGAGAAAAAATTCTTATACATTCAGGGATTCACAATCTATCCTTACTGGGCATTGTGGATTAGATTTAAACATATGAATTTTAGGGAGCCATAAATTTTTCACTTTATAACAACTGCTATAGCTGTTATTACTCAGTATTATTCTAGAGATATCACCTAATAGAGTAAGACAAGAAAAATCAGAAGTATAAATATTAAAGGAAGAGATAAAATTGTCAGTGTGCAAATGATATAAACTGCTTACCTTAAAACACACACACACACGCACACACACAAATGCACACACACAGCCTGGGACATTTGTATGTGCCTGTAACCCAGCACTCTAGGAGGCTGAGGCAGAAGGATTACAAGTTTGAGCCCAAGCTAGGTAATTTAGCAACTTAGAGCCACACTGTCTCAAAATATAAAAAGGCAGAGAATATAGCTCAGTGCAATCCACAATAATGTCAAAAAAAGAAAACCACACACACACAAGAAAATCAACTGAAAAGCTATTTAAAATAAGTCATTCAGTAAGGTGACTGAAGATGAATATACTGTTAGAGCTTTTCTGTTAGCAATAAGCAACTACAAAATACATTTTTAAAAAATCTTAATTATAACAATAGCAGCTATAAGATGATTAGAAATAAATTTATTAAGAAGTAGGTAAGATCTACCTCCATGGGGGTTAGGAAAATTCTGGATCAAACTGCATGGGTTCAGATCTCAGCTACAATGCTTAATGGCTGTGACTTTAGAAAATCTTGTCCTTTCTGTGAATGTATTTGTAGAAGAAAGGACTGAAAGGATGTACGCACATGTGAGTAGCATCCCTCTGACTATTTAGGACTGGCCTAGTCTTCCTAATGAACTCTAATATCAGTCAGCATATTAGTTTTCTGTTGCTGCTGTAACAAATTGCCAGAAACTTGGAGGCTTCAATCATCAACATGTCACGTTATAGCTCTCTGCGTCAGTAGGTGCCGTGTGGCTGAGCTGAGCGTTCTGCACAGTCTGTCAGAGGTTCAGATGAAAGTGTTGGTGGGGATGTCTTCAAGCTCCTGCCCCTGTTGCACTTCAGTTTCCGCTTCCTTACACATAGCATCAGCGATGATGGACAGGTCCTTTGCACACATCCACTCCCTCCAAATACCTCTCCTCATCTCTCCTGCTTTTTCTTTCTTCATATCTCTCTGTCCACATCTGTGCTCCTCTGCTGACTTTAGCACTCGTAGGGTTACATCAGGCTTACTCAGATCATTTCCCCTGTCTTAGTCACTTTTCTCATTGCTGAGACAAAATACTCAACACCCAAAGTTGAAGGAGGGAAGGTTTATTGTAGCTCACAATTTGTAGAAGTTTCAGTCCATGATTGACTGGCTCCAAGGCAGGGTGGCATGGCAGAGGAGAAACAGTTCATGGAGGTAGAAGACAGCAAAAGCAACAAAGGAGGGAAACAAAACTCTTTCTGTTCCTTATGTTATATGCAGGCTACCCACCCTAGGGTGGCTGTATCATTCACACTCGTAATCCTCGCCAGAACCATGCCAAACCAATGAGTGGGCTGATTTACTAATCACACATCCTTGATCCCAGAATCACACACTCTAGATTCAGCCACCTCTGAAAAGTCCGCCATGACTGCATGAGGCTTTGGGGGGAAATCTAGACACAAGCCATAACATTCCCATTTTCAGATCAGCTGATCAATAAACTTAATGATATCTGCAAAACCCCTTCACACCAGTACTTAGATTAATATTTGATAGTGTAGCCAGAGGATGAGAATGTTAGGGTGACGTCTTTAGAATTCTGCCTGTCACACTGAGATCATACAAAGCCACAGGATTAAGGACAAAATGTCCCAAGGGCAACCATCCCAGACTTCTGAGTGGAGTGAAGTTCCAGCTTATATTTCACATTCCTTTCACAATTAAGACAGCTGAACCCCGAAGTGACTGTCAGAGGCTCCCAAACTTGTAGATGATTTCCTCTTCCTCTGTGAGCATGAGTTTTTCTTATCTTGAGATTTTGGGCAATACATCAGTGCCACTGTCAGTCTTTGGTTTCTACAAGTACATGTGAGCATCTCTCAGTAGATCGTTTTCTCTAAAGCTCCACAATAACTGTCCTATGAGACTTGAATCACCCACGTGGCGTGATGGACAGAAAAGCCGGATCTGAAGTCCAAAGGCTACCAGCTTCCTCCACTGTGAGGTCACCCCCAGGAAAAGAGGAGTAGCTGCAAGTCAAAGCGACACCATGTTCTTGGACCATGCACATGTCATGATAATAGCGGCGACATCTTTTTTTTTTGTCACAAAGCCATTTTATGTTTTCTGCCTTCTCTCTGGTCTGAGAACTACAGAAGAGGACACCATCAAAACCAGTTCCCTGGAGCGATGGCAGACTTAAGAACCAAATGAAATTCCTCTGAGCTTCAAATACCATAGCCCGGCAAAGTGCTAACACTGACCAAGATGGGGGAGAATAAATTCCTTCAATTTATCATGCCCCAACCCAGTCCAGGCCCCTGTGATGTTGCTTACAGTTTCTGTCCCTCATGGCACTGACCCACACTTAAACTCAACACTTTTTTTTTTCCCCTGAAATTACGTTTGTACAAAATCGTGAATCAACAAAATCTGTTTCTTTGAAGATTGTATATTCGTCTTCAAGGAGGAGCTTCATTGCCAGGCATGTCCGATCACTTAAAGAAAGACCTGTAGCAGTTATTTTTTGTTTTCTGAAGGCTTCCTGGTGGCAACTCATCAGTGGGAATCTCTCTGGGAGCTGTGCCTCCACATCCCCAACTTCACTGGCTCCTTCCAGCCACTGTCCCACACCCCTGCCTGACTCAGAATTCTCTCCCTTGCAGTGCAGAGCCAACCCACTTCCTTTGGCTCCTCTTCCCAAACTCATGTGTCAACAGATCAGATGTTCCATAGACCTAAGTCCTTTGCTTTAGCAGGAGCCCCACTTGGACGTCATAGAGGAGCTATAAAAGTAGAAATACCTATTTTTCCTATTACATGTGATTAGACCCACTTGCTGACTTGTGGTCAGAACACTAAATGGTATTTGTCACATGGTTCTTTGGCCCTGTTCTTAAAAGAATGCCTCTGTCATATTTGCTTTTGTTCCAAAGGTGTCCCTCAGCCCACTGTAACTTGGCTGAAGAAAAGGAGATCTATGAGTGACAATGTCTCCTTGCTCTTCAATGGGTCCCTGTTGCTGCAGAACGCTTCCCTTGAAAACGAAGGCACGTACATCTGCACAGGCACCAATGCCCTTGGAAAGGCGGCGGCAGCATTCACACTGCACTTGCTTGGTAAGCGCTAAGCTCTCAGGGCTCCTCCCAGGCTCCTGACAATAAATGCATAGCCAGGCCCAGCTCGCTTGATGCTGGGATCAGAGAGTGAGTGAGAGAGATGGGTATTAGATGTCTTAACCATTGCTATCACAGCCCCCCTTGAAAATGAGCACCAAGCCCTAACACCCCAGGATACTAGCTCTACTCCAGGATATGAACTTATGCCAGGAGTCAAGACCCATTAAGTTCTGCTTCTACTTCTGCTTAACTCCTGACGCCTGTTCTAAGATAGATCTAATCAGGATGGTTTCCAGCCCTATTATCTGACACATGTGCACGTGCGCGTGCACACACACACACACAACATGCTCTTCCCTTCTCTGAGAGCTGCTCTCCCAAGAGAAATGTCCTCCACTCCTTTGTCATGTTGTCCCAATTCCCCTCACCCTGTAGGATCAACTGAAGCCCTGTCCTGTGTATGAATCCGCTTCTGATGTTGTTCGACTTCTGTTACTGGCCTCACTGCTTAGTACCATGTTGTTCTCCAGTTGTTCCCTTTTTTATTTCTGTTTCCTCAACTAAATTGCACGTCCCTCAAAGGTGGGGACTATACTTGATATTCCTCTTGGTGTCTTGGGGGAGCAATGCAGTATGATGCACATCAACCCACGGAGTCTGCACAGCCCTAACAGTCGGTCAGTATTGTGACTTGGAGACGGGCCTTGCAGGGTGCCTCTGGCGCACGGTGTGAAGCCGATCTCTCCTTTCTCCTGGGGACGTAGTCCGGAAATTGTCTCACTCTCATCACCAGAGAGCTTTAAATAGCTGGGATTTTAGGATTGGATAAAAAACACCCCTGTTTCCCTCCAGAGCTTGGAATCAGTTGAGAGTTAACCACAGAAGTCAATCAGGTGGTGTTCTGGCTTGTATCTAAGGCCCCCCCAAAACCTCATGCTCTCGTAGATGGGCGCATTTTCAGAACTGGCTGGATCTAGGGTGTGGGAATGTGAATTAAGGGTGTGTGGTACTAAGTTAGTCCACTGATTGGAATTAACGTAGTTCCGGGTGAGGCTGAATGGATTTACTGAAGACAGAAGCCCACCCTGGGGATAAAAGGGACAGAAAGAAGGTAGGCTTGGTGCCGGCTGCTTGTTATTTTGCTGCCTTTTGCCTGCCACATCATAAACTGTCTCTCTTCTGCGATGCCCCTCTGCCTTGCCACCCTGCCTTGAAGCCAGCTAGCTATGGACTGAAACCTCTACAAACTGTGAACTGTAATTAACTCTTAACTTGTGCTTGTTGGTATTTTGTCTCAGCAATGAGAAAAGTAACTAAGACAGGTGGACAACAGAGATCATGTATTATTCCTCCCACATTTCGGGCACCTAAGGCAGGTGTGTTAAATATGTCTTTCATGAATGAATGAAATTGAATCAGTGGGAGAAATTAGCATGAGACTGTAGAACTCATATGAAAAAGCTTCCTTTGTGGCTGCTTGGTGGCAGCTACAGGGCCCTGGGCAGGAGTTGGAGTAGCTGTCAGGTGCAAAGTGCTTTGATGTGCACTAATTCTTTTGAGATGCAATGGCAACATAGGGTGGAGGGCAGTAATTTTTTTTTTAGTCAGGGTCTTGCTAAGACATTAAGTCATCCAGGCTGGGTTTGAATTTTCAGTCCTCCTGTTTTAGCCTTCCAGAGTGCTGGGATTACAGGTGTGTACCACCACACCCAGCTGTAATGTTTAAGCTTGTCACATTTATGAGGAAATCTGAGGTTTACAGAGAGATAGTACTAGAGCCCAAATATGTGGTCACCTCTTCGAGGGGTCTTCACACTGCCCCTCATGAACTTTCAGTAGCTATCAGAGAGGCAGGGTGTACTTTCTCGTGACTCTTCCCAGACAGCCTCTGTGATCTTCTAGCATCTAGAATACAAGACCTGACAAACTGTGCCAAAACTGTTGGTTCTTCTTCTCCCCTCTCCTCCCCTTCTCTCCTCCTTTTCCTCATTTTCCTTCTTCTTTTACAGTACTGGAAATTGAACCCAGGCCTTTGCCCTGCGCTACATCCCCAAGCCCTTTTTTTTTTTTTTTTAAGTTTTGAGACAGAATCTGGCTAACTTGCTAACCCTTGCAATCCTCTGCCTCAGCCTCCCAGAGTGCTGAGACTACAGGTGGGAAGCTGTCGGGCTCTTGAATGACTTCTCTAAGCTCCCTGTGAAGCTCTAGCCTGAGCTTTGCTCCTCCTATCCCCACTTCTGCATCTGCATGGTTCCTCAGTCCTGCTCCTGGGGCTTCTGTGGAGTGGAGTAGCTCTGACCAGTGCGCTTCCTCCATGCCCTTTTAAAATTCCACTGAATTCGTTTTGTCCACTCTGGAAGTTAGGCTGGGAACCCTGGACTCACGCAGAGACATTACATGCTAGCACTGCAGATAACGCCACTCCCGCCCCACTCCCGCCCCACTCCCCGCCACAATGCCCCTGGGAGGCCGAGCATCCAGGGATGCAGAGCCCCATCTGGCAGAGTGCATTTCCTCATAGTTGTCTTTATGAACACCCAAGCTGTAATGAAAATTGGATCATTTCTAATTGAAAAGAGAGTTACTTTTTGTTTTCTCAGAACGAAGATGGCCAGGCAGTAAAATTGTATTTCCCAAGAGACATGAAAAGCGTGTTCTCCCGGCATCCAACACCAGAACCAACAGCCGCGACAGTGCAAGAAGAGAACCCCTGCCTCGAGGTCTGGGATTTTGACTTGCGCAAGACTTCCTGGTTGTGAGGCATGTGTAAAGGAAAGAATTTAGGGAAAGGCCCCTCCGTATTTTCTTAGTTTGCAATACATGAAATGATTCCTAGGCACTTGGCCAGCTTTTTTTTTGCACCTTAGTCTTCAGCAGTCCAATTTATTCCTTTGATACTGAAACATTTTTTAGACAAATGTACTTCTGAGGAAGCCCACAGAGCTTCCATTATAATGCACATCATTATTTGTGATAAGGTAGGTATTGATTTTCTAGTTTTAAGACTACTGCCAACTGAGTAAATGTTAATAGAGGAAAGATCTGCTATGAGTTCTGAAATCAATTCTTTCAGTTTTCTTTTTCAAAAAAAAAAATTCCATTTATACCAACTATGTCATGCATCAGTGCTTGATCAGGAGAACCTAACCTAAGTATCTCAAGCTTGTAAAACTCTTCAGAAGGCCAAGGGAGTAAGGTGGAATTGAGAAAATCAGAAATTCAACAATCATGGGCCTTTACTGATGATCTTAGTAGCTCTAAAGTGGGTAAATCACAGAAGGACACACAGAAGCTGCTGTTAAACCTCACGTTATTGGTACAGGACCAGTAATGGCTATGTCATCTCAATGTTCTAAATCTTGAGTAATAACTCACTCGAAGAATATATTATAAGATTATAACTGGCAGGTAGGGATTCTAGGATACACAGTTCCTAGGCTTCTACCCCCTGAGATGCAAGAGCAACAAAGAAGGAGAAAATAGTGTTAAGCTGCTAATTGACTATCACATTATGACCTCATCATCCAGAAGTATTCATATTTTTCTTGTCTTCTTTTGGATACAGTGCTACCATTATGACATACACAATTATCCTTTCATCTGACATTCAACAATATTTGCTCTTCCCAGGGCTGAGGATACAGAGATGATTGGGTCTGTGAGAAGCTCACAGTCTAAGGGGGAGGCAGTCATGTAAACAAGTATTTTGGACCAGTGTAACAGGTGCCTAATAGTGGGTGACAAAGTACATGGTAGCACCAATGAAGGGCCCTACTTTTCTGGAGACATCAACTCAGTTTTCATGTAGGTCATTATGTTTATTCTGGAAAGTGAAAGAGAGACATCCTAGAGAAAACAGGATGTGCAAAGACACAGAGAACATGCACATGGCATGGATTGTGAAGATCAAAAGAACTTCCTCAGATCAACTAATGAGAAAAATGACATTCAGGCGATTCCTGCTGCTGGGGAAAGTCAAGCCTTTGCAGTAAACAAATGCTTGGTTTCAGTATACCGCCTCCTAAGCAGATGCACACATGTACACATCCCTTCAGTGGTTACCTTTCTAAGCATTTCAAAGGGACTCGTTTATCAATTTAACAAATATTGGTCAAAAGACTAATGTGTAATGTGACCTGTCCTAGTGTTGAACAGAACAGTGTTTATGGACTTGAAGGAGATACACAGATATATATGAGGTATTTACCATGGAAAGTGCTAGAAGGAAAAGATAGAGTGATGAGGTACATGGTGCTTGGGATAGACACGTAAGTGTGACAAGCAAGACAGGCTCCCAAGGAGGTGCCGTGCAGGCCCAGACATAAAGGGTGAGATGGAGCCATTCATGCAGAATGGCAAGGAAGGAACATTTCTGGCCAGGGAGTAAGTACAGACTGTGAAATGGGAGTTCAGCCTAATGTGGTCCAGGGACAGAAATGGACACAGGTGACAGATGCCATGATGCACTCAGAGAGTTGCTGAGGACCAAATCATTCAGGATTTTGAGGGTCAAGGTAAAGATTCCAGAGATTGCAAAAACATGGGAGGCCTGTAAGGTGTTGTATTTGGGAGTGTTATGATGTGTGTGTATCAAAGAGCACTAACTATAAAACAAAAACTACGAAAATTGGACTTCATCAAAATTTTAAAGATCTCATGTAAAACACCATTAAGAATATGAATAGAGGGCTGGGGATGTAGCTCAGTAGCAAAGTGCTTGCTTAGCATATGCAAGAGCTTGGGTTCAATCCCCAGCAACAGGGGGCAGAGGAGAGAGAATGAGAATGAACAGGTAAGCCACAGACAGGGAAGAATACTGGCAGAACGTATTTCTGATGAAAAGCTTCTATCTAGAATATATAAAGAACTCCCCCCAAATTCACAATGAACAGCCATACACAGACACACAGACACACACACACACACACACACACACACACAAGAAAATCAGTGGACAAAATACTTGAATAAATATGCACAAAAGAAGGTATGCAGTTGGCAAGTGCACAACCACTAGAATAGCTGAAAAACAAAAGATTCACCCTACCCAATTTTGGCAAGAGTGCAAAGCAGCTGAAACTCTCATACATCACTGAGCAGGTAAGATAAGACCACTTTGGAAAACTCCTTGGCAATTTGTTATAAAGTTCAGTATTCGTCTACCCTTGAAATCCTACTCACAGGGGTTTACCCATAAAAAAATGGAAACATGCTCACTGTTCAGCCTTTTTCACAATAGCTGTAGGCAGGAGAATGTATTTTTTTAAAACTGTAGTATTTTCACAAATGGAATATTATTCAGTAATAAGAGAATGAACTACTGGTATGCATAATGATATGAGTGAATCTCAAAAATGTTACACCTTGCTAAATGCAAGAAGCCAAATGTAAAAGAGTACATATTGCACGAAGCCCAGGAATGAGAAAAGCCAGGGTAAGTGACGGCCTAGGAAGGGAGAGGAGCTGATTGGAAGAAGCAAGAGGAATTGTTTTCAAGGTGATAAAAATATGGTATTCTTTCCTTTGGATCACAGGTACAAAAGTTCACATAGGTGTGAAAACTCATAAAACTGCACAGCTGAGATTTGAGCGTTTGAATTATACTCCTCCTTCAATAAAAAGCACAAATTTTAAAAGAAATGCCCATTTACTCTGCCTGGAAATGTTGAGGTTTCTTTGTGAAATGTGGCATAATGGAAAGAGATCTGGACTGAGGCACACAGGGGTTCCAGTCCCTCTAACAGGTGACAGAGCTGGGGCAGGTCACTTAGCTTCATTCAGTCTCCACCTCTGCAAATAAAAATACCCACTTTACAAGATGACCAGGAAGAGTAAATAAAAAATTGGTTATAAATCATCTCACCCAGAACAGGTCACCTGTTTTAAAAAAAAAACTGTTTTAAAGAAAACTGTAACCCTGAAGGTCCAACTCAAAATATATTTTGTGGTTCTGCTTTGCAAATGATGCCATGTGCAATTTAAGGCAAAAGTCAAAACTCAGAAGGAAAAACTGGAAAACAATAAGTTAAAGAAATCACTCTGCTCTATGGAAGCACTGTGGCCACAGCTGGGAGCTATCTGTTCTTTGTGATTATTACAAGGAAATCTGGCACTTGCTGTGATCAGAATCAAATCTGTCATCGTCACATCCTACCTCATCTTTCAGCAAGAGTCAGCAGGGGGAGGAAAGGCTATGAGGAATGGGGTCTAAAACAAAAAGCTGGGATTCCTGGAGGTGGTTAACTTTTACTTTTCAAGAGGAAACGCCCATTTTTACCTTTCCAGCTGTCTCCATGACAAATTATTTATGCAGTTTCAGCGCTAATCTGAAGTTTTGATGAAGAATTAATGGAAAAATAAGAATGGAACTCAAATGCATCTTTAACCTTAGGGTTTAATTTCTGGTCCCTCTTCCTTCTGCTAAATCACCTTTCATTTCTCTGCCTGATCCACTTTTTGGAAATCGCACTGGAGAGCCCTTCCTCTCTTGTCCTGTTGGCTCCACTTGGAGAAGTCTCTCTGGGCCTTTTCTGGCAGATCTAGCTGGTCTGCAGCAGCCCCTCTCCTAGGCTGCGGTCCAGGGACCCCATTCTGGCCGCCATTCCCACCAGTTATTACAGTTAGTCCGCTGAAGGCGCATAAGATTTAAAGGACCTCCTTGCACTGTGGAATGGTTTTCTCTGTGTGCTACTTGAAAAACCAGACAGGCAGCTAAGCTGAAAACAGCTCATGGTCGTCTTTGGCCATATCCTCTCCAGCCCATCATCATTTCTTACTTGGGGGCTGTCATGACATTTCATTTCCTTTCTCTAGAGCTTTTTTGGGAACCTGGTAACTGGACACATTGTTCTGCCACCTGCGGCCACTTGGGAGCCCGCATTCAGAGACCCCACTGTGTGACAGCCACTGGGCAGGAAGTGAGTGCAGCCCTCTGTGGTCACCTCCAGAAGCCAAGGGCCGGGTTCCAGCCCTGCAACATCAGAGACTGCCCCGCAAGGTACGTGAGATCACTCTTACAATGCCAGCTTGTCGCTAGTTTTTAAAGGTGCAGGCAATCTTCCCCTAAATGAGCTGGGCATATAGCTCAATGGCATACAGTTCAGCACTTCCTCTGCACTCACTCTTCCCCTAAATGCTTCATGTAGCCCGTGAGGGAGATGTTAGTTTCTGTCTTACAGAAGGGAACACACCCCAATCCCAGTTCTAAGAGCCAGAATTTTAGCAGAGTCAATCTGATTGCAGAGCCTTTGCCCTTAATCATCACCCATTCCTGCTTCCTGAACTCAGCAATGCTACTTCCTTAAGCCCATGGCGAGGCTGAGGTCCTGAGCTCACTAGGCTCAACCCTGAGAGTAAATCTGTGACTGGTTTTGCTCAATGACTTATTCCTAACACTTAGCATAGTGCCCATCTCATGATATACTCTAAATATATGTGGAATGAATGAATGATTGGACAGCATAGAACCTAGTGGATAATTGTCCAAATGGTGGCAAAATCAACAGTCAAATAATTAATGAAGAGGTATGTATTGAATACAAACCTATGAAATGGACACAACTATCAATCCTATTTTGCTGATGAGAAAATAGAAGAATGCTGAATGTCACTCAGCTCAGAGCCCTTGTGCAAAAATGGCCACAGGACAGCCAGTTACCTGTGCCTTGGAGGAGAGCAGGAAGCAGAGTCACACTGGAAAGGCAAGCTGCTGCCTCAGGCTGTTCCCAAGGATGTCAATATCGTGGGCATTTTGACCGCCATGTTTCCCATGGCCCATTGTACAGATAATTCTTGTTTCATGACTCAGTTATACTCCTGCGACTAGGTCATTAAATAATTGTTCACTTAATGAGGAATTGTCTATAGTATGTACATTACAACATTCAGAACAAAGAAATGGCCAAAGGAACCTCCAGCGTAATGACTTTGCTTTTATTTGCATAACTCTTACGTGCAGTACTGTGATGTATAGCAAAACATAAAATGACAATACTGTACCATGCAGTACAATCAGCAAAAATTACAGTACTGAATAAACAAGGTGTACTGTACACAAATAGACATTGATGCTCTATCATTAAGATGTTGAGAAGTGTACAAAAAAAAAGACAGGTCATTAAGTCTGAACAGTCTTTAAGCAGGTATGTCATTAAATAAGGAATGCGTGTTTTAAACTTCATATTATTAAAATAGTTCAATTAAAATGATTTATTTTTCTTAAGAACACATCCTTGGGCCAGTGAGATGGCTCAGCGGCGTAAGCGCCTGCCTGACAAGCGTGAGATCCTGAGTTCGACTCCCGGTACCCACATTAAAAAAAAAAATCCTCTCCAATAACCTTTAAAATAAAATACAGCCCAAAAAAAAGAGTGCAGCAGCCACCAACAAATCATCATATCATCTGGGTTCAGCTGATACCTCCCATGTCAGAAAAGGCAGGGCTGGAAGTTATTCAGAAAATCCAGGTTATCTCATGATATAGCAATGATGTAGAAAGTGCTTATCAATAGCAATCCAGATATGATCTTTAACAAGTCTATAAAGCGATTATTCCTTTACATCCTCACATGCACTTTCCTGGCATTTAGCAGCTTCCATGAATTCCTCAAGGTTACACTGATCTCTCAGTTGATATTTCTGGAAACTGTGATTTGAATGTATAGTTTAGGCTCATTAATGAAGGAGCTTCTGCAGGTCATTGCAAGGGACCAATAAAAGTAAGATATCACAAAACCATGAACCTGCTGGACTCTAAAAATCATTGGAAATACCAAATATTCTTGACAGTGTAACTGGTATTAATGGAGCCACTGCTTTGTCTCTGCAGTAAATACACAGGGGGATAGAAAGACATATAAGGTATGCAGTAAAGGAGCTTAATAGCCAGGAAGGTAAGAAAAAAATTAAACATAAAACAATCACAGAGCCAAGAATAACAGTGATAATTAACTGTTCAATTGTTTCCTGCAGTTCAGAAGTGTATGTATAACCCTTGAGGAAATATGTGCACCCATATGATATGAGACATTTCTACATATCAAAGAGTTTCAAAGGTAATATCATGTCTAAAGAATTTGTTGGGGCCGGGGGTGTAGCTCAGTGGCACGGCGCCTGCCTGGCAAGCGCCAAGTCCTGAGTTTGATTCCCGGTTCCAAAAAGAAAAAAAAAAGAATTTGTTTATATCTGAAAATTTATTTACCTACAAATGAACCAGTTTTATTATCACCTGAAGAACTGTTGGAAGCAAATAGTCCTTAGAAGTGAGCCCAATAAAAAGAGTGCGCTGATAAAGTCTTGTGGGCCTTTGGCACAGCCGTTCTGCCTGCGTCATATGTGATCAGTGGGTCTCACAAGACTGTGCTCCAAATCACTCCCTCCTGCATCAAAACAGGCAAAACGTGAGGTTGCTTGTTTTGCCTCAATATCCAAAGAATGTAAGGTAACTTATTTTTCCACTAGCATCAGGCATTATAGAGATAATACATATTTTGAACACATTTGTCATTTCATGAATGCTGCGTTTATTTGGAAGGAAGGAAGGAAGAGAAAGAAAAAGAAAGAAAGAAAGAAAGAAAGAAAGAAAGAAAGAAAGAAAGAAAGAAAGAAAGAAAGAAAGAAAGAGAGAGAAAGGCGGACTGTAAGTTTTTAATGTATAGAAACTCTTGAAGAAAAGTGTAACACATTACTAAAACACATAAAGTAAATGTTGGACAAATAAAACACCTATTATATTCCTGCATGGAAAATGTCAGTATGGATAAATTGAACTATATCAAAACTGAAACTTTTATTCTGCAAAGGATATCATCACAAGTCTGAACAGTCGTTAAACTCCTAGGTCATTAAATGAGGAGTATCTGTAATTGCTCAAAGAAAGATCTCATGCTAAGAATCACTCTTCAGAAAGTGGCGAGCTCATGCTACAGTAACCAGAGGGAACCGGATCTGAGGGAGCTGCGTCAGTTATGTCAGTTCTTGATTTTCACAGAATAGATAGGATACACACTGGGACACTCAGCAGCAGCCATGTTTATTAAATATCCTCAAGCCCTTTCACACTCTTAGGGTCATACACTTTCCTACCTACTAGAGACCACAGAGGTCACCCAGTCCCCCAGATCCCTGCATATCACAGTTCTTAATCTTAACATTTCTGTGCCATGACGCCCTCCAGTAGACCTATGAAGAAGCCTATGGCTACTTCCTCAGCAAGGTTATTAAATATATGAAGTAAAACACATGCAATTTACAAAAGAAACCAATTATATTGAAATATATTTCTTGAAAATTTTTAAAATGAATGATATAGTAAGAGATTTGCTTGTCTCTTAACACACTAACAATGTCTAGTTGTACTTTAATTTTAAAATGGCATGAATATAAGTGATGTTTTGAGATGCTTGCCATAATTGTAATGTGATATGAAAATGCCTTTAATTTCCATTGGTAACAAAGTCATGGGTATTGCTACTGTGGTGTGTGCCCTGTCTTTATCTCTGAAGGAACTGCTCCATTTCAGGTAGACGTAGTGGCCACGCAGAAGCCCTTGCATGACCATGGAGCTTGGTTAGAAAGCTCAGCTTCACAGGACCCCAGCAGCAACGTCAACACGCTCAGTAACAAAGCATGCAACACCTCGAAGGTGTGCACATCCACGTTTAGCCTCCTATAATTGTCAAAGGTGAACTTTAGGGTCAGATAACTCTATAGTCCAATCCTAGCCCTATTGTTAGTTTAGTTATGTGACCATAGCCAATTTATTTAGCTAGTTCTCTGTAAGAATGGAAATAACACAAGAATTCCATAAGATGTAAGTATCTTATACAGCAAATAGCACATAAATGCTTTAGAAACATTTTCTCACTTTAGTTTCAATGAATGGAGATTACTTTTTTGAAATTTCCACCTAATTTTGTCCTAGCTACATACCCTCTGGGGCTATACAAGTGACTGTTCTCCCTTAACCTGAAGATGGCTGTAGCCCAGCCCTACACTGATCCTCTCCACATGGTGACTCTGTTGTTCCCCTGAGTCAAAGAATGTCTGAGAAGAAGATGGGAATTATCTGTGCAGCTGCCCCTTCCCAGGGGGATGGGTGACAGCCCTGGAATGACCTCAGTGTTAGGTCAGCTCTTTCTTTTGGCAAGCCCATCCGTGAGGTCCGGCATGCCAGTCTTACTAAGGCTCTGTAGTCTTTGTTCCTAGGTGGTTCACGAGTGTGTGGTCAGAGTGCTCTGTGTCTTGTGGGGAAGGGTTCCACAGTCGGCAAGTGACATGTAAGCAGATGAAAGCCAGCGGAAGTGTGCGGGTGGTGTCACCAAGGGCGTGTGACCCTAAAGACCAGCCTCTGGGAAGAAAGCCATGCTCTGGTCATCCATGTGCTCAGTGGGCCATCGAACCAGGCAACCAGGTAATCTCATGTGTGGATGGACTCTCTGTAATCATCTCCTCGTTTGCAACAAACTTTTTTTTTTTTATGGGGTGGGGGATCTGATCTCTAAGATGAATTTACATCTCTGACCTCAAGGTCTGCATTTGGAATGACAGTGTCTCTGTCTTCCAGTATAAAAGTTAACCAAGTTGGGTCCTTCAAATACAGTCTAACCAGCTACACAACAAGTACACAATAACAGAAACTCCAAGATGAATCCAGTGAGCAGTAGGAATAAAAGCAGCCTTCAAGAAAAGGAGGAATGTCAATGATATCTGCACAAAATCTCAGAACTCATGTCCCAGATGCCACCTGAAAGAAAATTATTTTAATTAAAAATGCTTGGGAATGTAGACATTATGTAGTACAAAGATGTCCTAATAAAGAAAATGATCTGAAATAAATGCTTAAGAAAGCAATGTGGCCGGTGAGATGGCTCAGCGGCTTAAGCGCCTGCCCGGCAAGCGCGAGGGCCCGAGTTCGACTCCCGGAACCCACATACGAAAAAGGGGCCGGTGATATCGCTCAGCGGCACAGGCGCCTGCTGGTGCGCGAGGTCCTGAGGTCGACCCCCCGGTACCCACAAAAAAAAAAAAAAGAAAGCAATGTTTTTAATATATAGAAACTCTTGAAGAAAAGTGTAACACGTTACTAAAACACATAAAGTAAATTTTGGACAAATAAAACACCTATTATATTCTTGCATGGAAAATGTCAGTATGGATAAATTGAACTATATCAAAACTGAAACTTTTATTCTGCAAAGGATATCATCAAGAAAGTAAACAGATGACAGAATGGGGGAAAAGGTTGAAATATATCTAAAAAGGAACACGTATCTAAAGTACATTTTGAAAACTATAACTCAAAAACACAAATAACCCAATTAAAATATGAACAAAGGATCTGAGTCACATTTCTTGATTAAAGGTATACAAATGACCAATAAACAGGTAAAAAAAATGCTTGCTGTTAGTCATTAGGGAAGTGCAAATCAAAACCATAGTGGATACCACTGCATACTAGGATGGCATTGGTTTAAAAAAAAAAAAAAAAGGTAGTCATGGAAGTGAGTGCTGGATGTGGAGAAACCAGAACCTTTGGACACTGCTGGTGGGAAGTGTAAAACAGCACAGCAACTTTGGAAAACAGTTGGACAGGCCCCCAGAAGGTTAAACTGCAATATGACCCAGTGATTCCATTCTGAGGTATATATCCAAGAGAAATGAAAATATAAGTCCATACAAAAACTTGTACATAAATGTTCATAGCAGAATTATTCATACTAGCCAAAAAGTAGAAACAACACAAATAATAATGACCCACAATTATCAAAGGGGGAAGCACTGATGAGTAGATAAACCAGAGTGTTTATACAGTGGGATATTATTTTTGCCATTAAAAGGAACGGAGTGCTGGTACGCTGTCCAGCATGGAGGAGCCTTGAGCACTGTGTTAAGAGAAGGAAGACTGAGCACCTCACACTGCATGATTCCGTGTATGCAGTGTCCAGAATAGGTAGATCATGGAGACTAAAAGTAGACCCATGGTTGCCTAGCCTGGGGGCAAAGCAGTAGAAGGATTCGGGGTGAGATCTAAAGCCTATTCTATTGCATTTCTTTGGGGACACGTTAATGTTCTAAAATTGATTATGGTCAGGCAACTCTGAAAACCATGAGATTGTGCAAATTAAATGGTAGTTTGCATGAATTATACTCGACAAAGCTGTTAGTTAAAAAAAAATGGAGAAAACTTGGTTGTCTATAATAAGAAAAATAAGTTGAACCAGAGACTAGACACCGAGTACAGACCAAATTAAATTCTGTTCTGATAAAGAGCCAATTGCAAAGGTAATGAGATGCAAATAAAACCGTCATAACGTTGAAACTATCATGATGGGAAAGACCTTTTCAAAAGTAAAATTATCAGGAAAAGTTAAGAGGCATTATGACTATGTAAAAATTGAAGAACTGCAAATCACACTTTGAAAACATTGTTTCCCTGTAATTGAACTCACCTTTGCACACAAGCCTCCATTTTGCTCTGGGCAGAAAAGCCCTAACTTGGCAATCACTTGTGTTTTTAAGCATAGTTATTTCCGGACTTCATTAAGCCCAGTCGATTTAAGATTCACTGTCCTTTGCCTGCTTCTCCCCATCTGGTCAAAGTTTCAGGAGGGAAAAGAGGGAGAAGTAAGTGCGAGTGTCTTCCAGGCTCTGCAGAAGGGGCGTCAGGGCTGCGGAGCCGGCCTCTGACCCTCTCCCACTCTGCGGGACAGCGGTTCTCCTGCAGCTGGCCTTCAGCTGTCCTACTTCCTACGTGACTTTGCGCACACAGCATGCGTGGCCCACGCTATGTTTGCTTCCGTTCCCCAGTGTCCTGGACGCTGCCTGGGCCATGTGGCAAGGACGCAGCAGCATCGCACAGCGTGTGGACACCACAACAGCTCTGATTCTGACTGCAAGGACAGGAGGTACTGGGCCAACCCCAGGGCATCGCGGACTCTGCCTGCCGCAGTCAGAGACCAAGGCTGCTTGAATATGGTGGTGGTGTTACATTTACCATTTCTTTTGTCTGTTTGTCTGTTTCATTTTTGCTTTGTCTTTTTGAGACAGGGTTTCACTATGTAGTTGAGGCTGGCCTTGCACTCACTTTGTAGCTCAAGCTGGCCTCAAACTCGCAGTGATCCTCCTGCCTCAGCCTCCCAAGAGCTGGGATTACAGGTGTTCAGCACTGTGTCTGACCTACCACTTCTCATAATCGATGATTCCTATTAAATTATGCTGTTTTTAGAGCTGTCCTCAACAGTACATGTTATTCTGAACTATTAGTCATTATGTACTATTTATAATTACAGTTATTTGGATGTTAAGCATAGAAAGCAAGCATCCTAGAAGAGGAAAGAGGGTAACACTGAGAATAAGCGAAGATTTTTCTCTATATATAAAAACTTGATATGAAATATCTCATTTAGTTTTACAGATTAAATCTTTCCAATGTTCTCTTGAGCTATTTTATTCCCCTATTTTAAAAATGCTTCGATTAGGATGTTGGCACAGTGGTTCCTCTGAAAATAAAATAAACCTTTATCTTGCGAAGGGGCTTACCCAAGAGAGGAGTTGTTTCTGTCACATATAAAATGAGCAGTAAGGTGGCGTAGGGAGAAGAGCTTTGCCCATGGGGTTATCCAGAGACCCCGGCTCTTCCCGTCTGGCAGCTCCACCACTCCAGAGAATGGTACCCTGCCAGCAGCCCATGGGAGGGCAGCCCAGAGGGCACACAAGTTGGGGGGCTATGGTGTCCCATCATTCTCCTGTTGCATGACCCTGGATTGCCCAACTGCCCCAATTTGCAAAATGGGGTATTATCACCTGGGTGCCCTGCTGGCTAGCATAGTGTCCGTGTCCAAGCAGTTCCACATCTAGCTATTCTTTCCTCCTCCACATCCTGAGTGTTGGTGGAGAAAACAGGATGCTCTTGACAGTTGGCTTGGTTACCATTTTAATCTCACAGGAAGGTTTGGCAGTGAGAGTTAGCTGCATTTTGTATTCCCCCTGACACAGTTGCAAGCCAGAACTCTTCTTCTCCAGTGGAAAATGTTGGGAACATTTTCCACATCCAACCTTGGTTCCTAGAGCGCTGAGACGATAGAGACCACACACAGATCCCTTCGCATTTACAGCGCAAATACCTATGAGTGGGTTGAGCTTTTTATGTTAACATGCCATACTTATTTTTCTGAAATTTGCTTTTTCTACCTAAAAATACAGACTATTTTCCCATCTTAGTTGAAAAAGATTGACTTTATGTTTTTAATTGTTGTATTTAATATTCTATTATTCCATTGCAATGGACATTTGATTGTTTTATATTTTTTGCTATTACAAACAGATGCTGCAGTTAACATCCTGGAACATGTATTTTTATGCATGAAAGGAAGTATTTTAATAGGGTAAATTTTTAGTTATGGAATTAAATGGATAAGCATGTTCATTTGGATACTGCCAAACTGCCGTCAAAATGCCTTCACTACCAATATGTGAGAATTACCCCTCTCTTCATCAACATTATATACACTTTATTCAAAAAGTTTTTGCCACTCTGATAAATGAGAAATTATATCTCATTGTAATTTGTACTTTTCTGATTACTTTTTATATTAGACGAATTTGGCCCCTTATATTTTTTTCTTGAATCCATCTTTTTTCCATCTTTCCACTGTTACCCTTGGCCAGGCCACCTGGCCATCTCTCACCTGGTCACAGCTGCATCCACCCAGCTGGGCTCCCTCCACCCACCCAGCTTGTTTCCAACCCAGCTTCTGTACTGCAGCCGAGCAAGCGTTCCAGGATGCAAATCTGACCGTACCACCACGTCCCTGCTAGAGTAAAATCATTTTTAGAGGCTTTGGTTGTTCCTAAGAAGAAGACAGACCAAAATCCTCCGAGTGGCCTAGGAAATACCCTCATGCTCAAGCCCTGCTTCCCTTCACAGCCAGACCTCAATCCTTCTGTCTTTGTATTCCAGCCACATTGTCCTTTTAGTTCCCTGGACTGCTTAGAAAGGAGAAACTGAGGAAAGCTAGTAGAAACAGCTGCTGTTCCTGCATTCGTGTTTCATGTAGAGAAACACAGAGCCTCAGCTGTATGCATAGCTTGGTGCCCAGACTGCGCCCCCAGCTCACCCACCCCTGGCCGGATAAAGTGGTGCCCTCTGCTGGGCCAGCTGTGTGTTACCTTACTGTATCCCAAAGGACCCGCCTCTGAACCGACCTGGGCTCCAGCTTCTGTGCTGGTCCGTGGCTCCCTGTGCAACTCAGCCCTTGTCCTTAGGAAGGCCTTGCCCACCATGAAAGAAGGTTGTGATAGTTAAGGCCCCGTGGGATGAAAATAAGTCAACATGGAATGATTAATGCAAAGAGGGCAAGGGGTCTGTGAATGACGAGAGCACCCAACACTTATCTATAACAATTTGGTATCCTCTTAAATATAATCTTTGAGTATTTTTTGAATATTTGTTCAACCCTTTCCAGGAGAAAAGCTGATCTCTGCATAGGGAGATTGCTGATGAGTATTAAATCTTTGTTGTTCAGAGTGACAATTTTAGGCACCTAAGATTCAGGCCCACTGGGGAAAACAGAAACAGTCAACAGGACAACTCTCCCCTGACCGCATCCCTAAACCTTATGAACAGATTGGTGAAACACTATTGTCCGGTAAACTCTTTGGTAGAGTCTCCCCCTACTGGCTAATCTAAGTATTGCTCCCCATTCTGTCTACTACTGTGTCATACTTTTCCTTAGACAAGTTCAGGCTATCACAATTTTCTTAGAGAAGTTCAGGCTATGACAATTTCCAGTGATGTTTCAACATTTCTTATAGATTTATGTGCCCTGATAAGGAGCCTTAGTAGGAGTACAAAAATATCTCAAAGACTCCAAAGAAGAAGGCAGTCAGACCTCAGGAAGGACTACAACCAAGAAATGAAAAGGCATTTTGTTTTCTCCTCTCATGCATGCTGGTGTACATATTTTTATTTAGTCTTTGCTATTTATGAAAACTCTTTTTCTCTCTACCTGGCCCAGCTCAAGTTTATATATTTTGTTCCAGTAACTTCCAGATTCCTAAGAGAAGGACAGTTATTGAACCAGCTCAAGCTGGGACCGCTTCTACTCAGCTTTGGGGCTGGAGAGACATTCTCATTCAGTACCAAGACATTTCCCAGGGTCCCTCCCTAGAACACAACAGATATGCCAACACCTCCCCCCGCCTGTACCCCCCAGGGTAAATGTCAGTCAGAAATCAGAGACCACTGAGTTTCTGTTCTGCTGGAGAAGGCAGGGGAGTTGGAGGTGTATTCCGCTTCCCAAGCGGTGGCCTGTGGTAGTGCCGGGTTACAGGCCTGGGTGGGGCCTAACATTCATGCGAGGAGACAAGATGGCTCACATGCCATTGCTGCTCACGTGGGAGGGTGTTTCAGGTGCTTATAAAAACAGAAAACTTGGGCCGGTGAGATGGCTCAGTGGCGTACGCGCCTGCCTGGCAAGTGCGAGGGCCCGAGTTCAACTCCCGTGAACCCACATACGAAAAAAGGGCCGGTGATATCGCTCAGCGGCACTGGCGCCTGCTGGCGCATGAGGTCCTGAGTTTGACCCCCGGTACCCACACACTAAGGCTTGTTAACGAATTTGAAGTGGTTTATTGGCGATATTATAGTAAGTAATCCTCCTCATTGCCTAAATTGATCTGCTCCAGCTCAGTCAGGGGGGACTATTTTCGATGTGTGTGTGTGGCCTGGTGTTGGAAGTCGTGGAAATACCGGGTTTGCAGCCCAGGCCTTTTTTGCCAGGTGGCTTCTAGGCAGGGACCCTCAGTCCCAGGGAGGGGATGCTGTCATTGTCACTCTAGATTGCATGGCATAGAAGCAAGGGGTGGCTTGGTTTGAACTGGAATTGTTGAAGAAAGAGGCCTTATGCTTGCCATCAGTGGGGGAGGAAAGCCCTTCCCAGAGGCAGCTCCACCTTGGGACTTGGTGTGAGTGCTCACCTTGGCCGTCGTCTTGGTGGCAGTGGTTCATGCTGCCTCCCGCTTTGGCAGTTTGGCCACTCGTCGGTTCCCACCATATGTTTTGAACTTTATTTGGCATCGGGGGTATATTTTGTTCATTTCACTTCCTCATACCCATAAAAAGGCTTAAATGCATACTAGATTAAATTTTTTAAAAATAGGTCTTCCCTCTGCTCCTTCTATCATGTGTTTGTGGCAGCTTCCAGAATCTCCCTACTATATCTAGGGCCACTTGGGTGGACTGTATGGTCATTTCAGTGGCTTTAAATCAGCTGTGTTCTGAAGTCATCCAGTTATCTTTGCCATGGTCATGATTAGACAGCTACTGTGGATAGTGCCCACCAGTGTCCTGATGAATAGAGTCCTAACTGTCAAGCCTTGGCACTGGAATACATAGTAGGGCAAATGCCTTTACCTCACCGCTCCTTGCTCATGTTCTGTTTCCATTTCAGACCTGCCCTCCGGAAGAACTGCACGTCTGGGGCCTGTGAGGTGTGCTGGCGCACGGGGCCCTGGAGGCCTTGCACAGCAGCCTGTGGCCTCGGCTTCCAGTCCCGGAAGGTGGACTGTGTCCACACGCAGAGCTGCAAGCCTGTGGCCAATAGTCACTGCGCTCCGAGAAAGAAGCCGACCTCCTGGCGGCACTGCCGCGGGCCTTCCTGCGATAGTATGTACCCTCTCAGGTACCACCGCTGGCCTATGGCCTGGCCTCCCTCCTCAGTCACGTTGGAAGGGGATTCAGAGGGGCTGTGGCGGCCTGGGACAGCAGATTGGTGCGTTCATGTTCTCTAGGGAAGGACGAGCTGGATCAGTGGGACCTTGCTGTGTGTCCCCTTCTGAGCCTGGCAGTCTACTCTGTGGAGCCAGAGAGGCAGTGGCTAGGCTTAGAAGCTGTGCCCACATGCTGAAGTTATAGGGACCAAGATATATGGTGAATTTAAATTTTTAAAAATGTATTACAGTAAAAGACAGATTGTCATGAATCCCCTTTGAAATATTCCCCCTTGCTTTGAGCACATTTATCCCATCTTTCTCGCCACTTTCTGAAGCAGCTCTGGAAGTCCTCTTTCCTGAGTCTTTATAAGGAGTGACCAAAAATACAGTGGTGCAGCTGCTGAGTGCCATCCAATGGAAAGGCAGTGTTGTAAAAACATTACAGTGTGTCCTCACCCACCTTATCCACTAGATCTGGCACCACATGATTTCTGGCTTGTCCCCAAAGTCACAAGGACCATGAAAGGTAAATGCTGTGAATCGATTCAGGACATTGAAGTAGCCGTGATGGCAAAACTAAAGATACTCATGGAAGAGGACTGAGGGGATTTCTAGAACTGCTTGAGAAAGTGGCAAGTATGATGGACAAGTGTGTTCAAAACAAAGGGAGGGTTTTAGGGAGGTTAATGGCAATGTGTCTTTTACTATGACACATTTTTAAAATGTAAGCATTCGTAGTATTTTTATATCACACCCCACACATGGCAAATTTAATTGTATGTTACTTTTCTAGAGAGTAGGTCCGTAGCTCTGGTGTGGACCCCATGAATGGTCCAGGGCTCCATAAGCCTGCAGATGCTCAGGGCTTCTGCTCTGAGCTGAGAGGAGCCATGTGGCTAGAGGGGCCATGAGGTCCCAGAGCTCTGCAAGGCCACTTGACTGAGCCGGAAGTGAGTCCAGCGCATTTCTGACTCCAGTGCCACAGCCCAAACTGAGGCTTGTTTCTTGTCTTCAGTCCTTACCTTCATTTTATGGCTTTCTGTCGGTTCAGATGACTTTCTTACTAGTTCTCTAATGTGCCACGGGTTAAGGATTTGTTATTCTTTCTCTGCAGGGGACTGCACAGACACAACTCACTACTGTATGTTTGTGAAGCATCTTAACTTGTGTTCCCTGGACCTCCACAAACAAAGGTGCTGCCGCTCTTGCCAAAAAGGGAAACCTTTGGCAGGGTTGTGACACTGCCCTGATGAGAAAGGAACAACACAAAAGGTCTCATACCCGTGTCTCCGGTTGAAAAACATGTATTTCCTGAAGACTGTAGATTCTGTGATTAAACTGAGGTTGATGCCAAACACCACTCTTAAGATTTTGTAAGGTGAAATTTTCCCATGGTTGGTTTTTAATTCAACTCTTATAAATGATGTGTTCTGGGATTAACAAAAATGCCACAGCACATGAGCCAGTGCACTTGGGACTCTTCCTGTCCGCCTGATAGGGAAACCACCAAGATCAGGATTGCTTTATCACGAAATGTGACTCACAGCCTAGCACAGAGCAGCGTGTGCTGAAGACTCGGGAAGCACAGTAACTGCTGACTCCCTCTTCTCTGGAGCTATAGAGTTCAACAAGTTTATAAGGTATTCACAATTTTAAAGCTTGGGCCAGTAGTTGTTCAGATGTTGTTGCTCATGGCATTTTCATAGATCCTTTAGTCTGTGAAAGTAAGAATCTCTCTGGACAGGTGTACGACACTGACGGACCCAAGGAGTCACAAGGAGGTGGCATCTGATCCTTGCTCTTAGGGCACTCGTGAAAGGAAACACAGTGATTGTTGCTGCCATTTTCACAAATACAGAAATCTATTCATGACCAAACCAGGCATCTTGGAAATCAAAGAAGAGGGAGGTTCACCTTTTCTATTGATTTTGAAGTATGTTGAAAGTTTTCTTCTAAGAGCTGTGAATGAAACTTTTTCTAAGCACTATTCTCTTGCACAAAATGGTAATTCAGATCCTTATTAGACCTAATTTATGTATGGAGTAGTCTTCCTGAGGATTTTTATTTTGGAAAGTTTATAAGAAAGTAATCTAAATAAGAAACGTGGTAGTTGAAAAAGAATTGTTTATAGTAAATAACTCTAGATTTGAGCTGATTCTTCAATACATCCAAAGTAAATTTGGGTTGGATAGAGGTGACACTTTGGGGACCAAGAGGTAGAGTTAGGGTTTGGGTTAGACCTTGGGGAAAATTGGGGATTAGTTTCAGTTTTAGATTAGAGCTAAAATTGAGTAGGTAAGAAAGGAAGTTAAGTTGGGACAAAGGCTAGAGTTGGCTTTGTGGGTCAGGGTTCAGGTGAAGGCCAGGTTAGGACAGCTGGGTGGGTTTCGGACCTGGGCCAAGGCTGGTGTTGGTGATGGTGTCAGGGTGGAGGTGAGGTCTGGAGTGAACACTGCTGCTGACATAGGTTCAGGCCAGCACCAAATGGTAAGCTCTAAAGCTGGATTGGTTATGAGGACCTTTTCCTGGTATTCTACTCATTGTGGCTTTAGAAGGCACATGCCCTCAAGTAAGTGGTCACACTTTGTCATTCAGTGTCCTGGCTACCTGCACCCTGCTGCCTGCAATCTGCCAGCAGCCACATCTCTGAGGCAGGCTGTACTGGGCCTCGCTCCCCGTCACCAAGTGAACCAAGTGCCCTAGCTTTGGATCTGTCCGTGGACACGCTCGTGCATCTCTCTGTCATACTCTGAGCACCACGTCTCTTCTGTTCTGACTGCAGCCTCACCGACACTGGGATGAGCACTACTGTATGTGGAGGGTTTGGTGACAGGGAACAGATGTGGGAGTGGGGAGAACACACCAGCCCATGAGTTGTTGATCGTCAATCACATTTGATTGTGGAAGGTTATTAAATTAAAAGAAATATCATTTGTAAAATACTCTTTGTATATATTTATTATATGACTTAAAAGTGCAATATTTTATTTTGTACAGTATGTAATAAAAACATGGAACATATATTTTTCTTACTAACAAAATTTCTTATTAAATTGCTCTGCCTTTGTATTTAAAGTTAAAAGTTACTGTTTTTCCTTTGCTATTTTACTTTTGTTATCATCCAGATGACATCCCTGTGTACTGTATTTCACTACTGTTTTTATCATATGAGTTGATGCTTCTCTTTTATGATCCTTAAGTAATTCAGAAATAAATTTACTTTGATATTCAGTGGCATCCTTATAAATGTGGGTGGCTTATTTTTTGTTGTGTTTTGGGGGCCTTGAGTGTTGCCATCTGGCTGTTATTCCAGTGGGAACCCTAAGAAGTCTGACCCCTGGGGCTTTGCTTCAGAGTGTGGGTTGCAAGATCCAGAACAGACCACACAGAACTCCTCTAATGCCACCTGCCTAACATTTACATCTCTGAGTCACATGTAAAAGAATGTTGCGAATAGAAGAGGTTAAAAGAAAGCCCAACAGCCTGAAGTGGGTGGCAGTTGGGAAAATAAAAGGTACTAGTGTTTTGTTTTTAAAGCTTTATTTTTTAGAGCAGTTTTTGGTTCGCTGCAAAAATGAGGCAGAAAGTAAGAGATTTCTCATCTACGCCTTGCCCCAACATATATATTACCTCCTCCATTATCAACAGCTGCACCAGGATTTTATGTTTGTTACAGTAGATGTATCTACATGGACATCATAATCAAAGTCCACAGTTTCCACGAGGGTTCATTGTCGGTGCTGTGAATCCTGTGAGTTTAGACAGATGTATAATAACAGGTCTCCATTATTGTACCATCAGGCAGAGTTAGTTTTACTGCCCTAAAAAATTCCTCTCTGCTCTCACTATTTGGAGTTAATTTTGTGAAAGGTATATCGTCCATGTCTAAGTTTATTTTATTTTTTTGTATGTGGTATGTCCAGTTGTTCCACTGTAGTAGCAAATTTATAGAAATTTTATAGCAGAAATTAAAAATCAGTTAATAGCCTGTTGCTATATTGAGACAGGATAAGCTCATGCTGCTTGTCACATAGTTAGACTGCTAAACTCAGTCAGCCTTGACTGTCTGCATCCAGCTGCTTCTCCTAGATAGCCCGCCAGGTCAGCTTGACCACCTCCAGCTATAATGTCTGTGTTTTCCTACCTAAAAATGTATATTCAGTTTTTCCAACATGCTTCAAGGACTTTATGCCTAGGACAGACTGGCCCAGTCAAGGACACATTTAACTCTACCTGCTCTGCTCAAACCCCGTCTCTCCCAGAATATTCCTGCCTTATGATAAACAATTCCTTTCAAGTAAACCTGCTTAAAACAAGCCTGCCTGACAACATATGATTTAATTCATGTAACCAATCATGTAATAACCTGCTATCAGCTTTTGTACTTCCTGATTGCAAAAATGTATGTAAGATTCTATTTCACTCTGAGCCGATGCTGGTGATTTGGACTCAGTCCCACCAGCCCACTGGCGTCAATAAACAAATTGTCTTCCAACTCCTTGGTGTGGAGCATTTTCCTTTTGGTTTGGTACCCAGTTTTTCCTTAACATTCTTGGTGTGTTGGCTGGGAAAACACTGTGCTGACCACTTGGGGTCACCAGAGGAGGCCTGCTGGTTGTGGCAGGACTCACCATCTGACCTGCAGATGAGAAGGCACACCCTCCAGTCCTTTTCTTGGAGTCTTCTCAGTGATCTAGGAGTAGGAGCTCTTGTGCGACAGCAGAGACCTCACTGGACCAACAGGAAGAGATGGAACATGACTGGTTCGGGCCCTGGGACAAGGCCCACGAAGTCCTTCGTTAGCCTGTCAGTTGCTGTCCCCTGTGTGGACGAAGGAGGAACTGATCACTCCTCACCTGTTTCATCTGTTTCAGTTTCAGTCAGAGCAGTCAGTTTCAGTTTCAATTAGACTTTGCCTCTGGGTTGGGGGTTGGAATGTATTAACCTCTGTGTGCTTGTATGTGAATATGTGGACTGAGTGTGAATGGACAACATAAGCAATAGGTTGTTCCATCTGTGCTCCATGATAAAAGCCCCCTGAGGGGGCTCAGAGTTACAGAGCTTGATTGGGCCCTAATCTGCAGTTCGGTGGACACGTCTCACCAGGCACTGCCTGGCAAGTTCTCCTCAGAGACTTGAATGGACAAAACAGAGAACCTATCAACATGTTTCCTTAGTCCTGACAGTCACAGTGTTGGCAAGAACCAAGTGGCCAGGTGGGCACATGAGTGGTCTCTCCTTCAGGAGGGGCACCCACCCTTTGTCTGTCATGACATCATTCAAGGGCACAATGCACACACCATAGGGAGTCAGTATGGGTGCAAGGTCAGAACAAGCCCACCCTTTTAGACTGCATGATAGAAAACTTCAAGAAAGTCTTCTCAGATGACTACGGAGTGAAAATGAAACCCCAGCAGCTCTGTACTTTCTGTAAAATTGACTGGCCAAGCTTGTATCCAGCTTGGCCACCAGAAAGAACCCTAGATGTGGAAATCATCTGCCAAGTCTGGGACAAAGTGACCAACCCTGCACCGAACAGCCACCCTGACCAATTCCCTTACATTGATTCATGGCTAGGACTATGTCAGAACCCCCCCCACTATGGCTCCATGCCTGTGCTTGTCAAGAAAAGGGAATTCTCCTAGTGATCAGAGCTGACCAGAGGTCCCCTATAAAGCAAGCCCCAAAGACTAAAACCAAAAAGATTTACCCCATTCTGCCTGATGATGCTTATGAAGACTTCCTTCCTACGTATATGGATGGCCATCCAGACCTGCCAAATCTTCCACCGCTGCCTCTGGGGACAGCCACAGCTCCTGACCAGCCACCAGCCACACTGCCAGATTCTACTGCTCAATCCCCGCTGACCACACCATTGCCACCTAACCCCCAGGAGCCACCTGCACCTAGTCCCATTGGTCACCGACTCCACTCATCACACCTCCAGGTGCCTCTTCGGGGATATCCTGGTATGGGGCGATCAAATCAACCATCTGCTTTATACTATCAGCCTTTTAGCTCCACTGATCTCCTCAACTGGAAACATCATACTCCCTCATATTCAGAAAAGCCCCAAGCCATGATCAATCTCCTGACCTTGATCTTCCAGACACAACGGCGAGCTTGCAAAAATGGATATAAGATTCTGTTTCACTCTAAGCTGATGCTGGTGATTTGGACTCAGTCCCTCCAGCCTGCTGGCATCAATAAACAAGTTGCCTTCCAACTCCTCAGTAAGGAGTGTTTTCCTTTCAGTTCGGTACTGGGTTTTTCTGCAACACCACCACCATTTGTTGAAAAGATTCTCTTTGTTCCATTGTGTTGGTTTTGCTCTTTTCCCAACATCAGTTGCTATATTCCTGTGTGCCTATGTCCAAGTTGTCTATTTTGTCCTAATATTTTCTATTCCAATACCACACTATCTTGATTATTGTGGTCTTAAGTCTTTAGTTTGGGTAACATTAATCCTGCAACTTTGTTCTTTCCCTTCAATATAGTGTTGACAGTTTGGGTCTTTTGCATCTCTGCGTAAACTTTAAAATCATTTTGTCAATATCCATTTAAAAACTTGCTAAGATTTATGTGGTTGTGGTATCACAGTGATGCTGGTTTCTTAGAATGAGTTTGGATGTATTACCATGAGTACTTGGAAATATTTTATCCTTTGAAAGAGACTATATAGAATTGGTATCATTTCTTCCTTAAATGTTTGATATAATTAACCAGTGAGTATATCTGTGCATGTGCTTTCCATTTTTTAATATTATCAATTATTGATTCAATTTCTTTAATAAATACACCTATTCAGATTATCTGTTTCTTTTTGTGTGAGTTTCAGAACATTACTTCTTTTTTGCTTGTATGGAGAGGTTGCAATTCTTATCTTTTTCCTTGTTATAATTTAGATCTAAAATGTGCCCCCAAGGCCAGGCATGATAGTGCACACCTATAATCCTAACACTCAGGAGACTGAGGCAAGAGGATTACTGGGAGTTGAGCAACTTTCCTCCACCATGCCCTTCCTTAAAGCCAGTCAACCATGAACTGAACCCTCAGAAATCATGAACCAAAATAAACCTTTCCTCCTTTAAATTCTGACTGTTGGGTATTTTGTGCCAGCAACAGGAATATTTTTTTTTTTTGTGGGTACCGGGGGGGTCAACCTCAGGACCTCGCGCACCAACAGGCACCCATGCCGCTAAGCCATCTCACCGGCCCCCAGCAACAGGAATATGACTAATACATTCCACTCTTCTAATAGGTAAGGTTTTTTATTCCTTAGAGGATTTTTTCTTTATATTTGATTTTTCAAACAGCTTGAAAATGATATATGTAGGTATAGTTTTGTTTTTTGCATATTTGTTTTCTGTTTTTGCACTTACTATGCTTGGTATTCTCTAAGTTTCTGAGTTTTGGTGTCTCACATAAATTTTGGGAAATCCTCAGCATGTTTGTCTCTGTCTCTCTGTCTCTCTGTTTGTCTGTCTCTGTTTGTCTCTGTCTCTCTGGGTCTCTGTCTCTGTCTGTCTCTCTCTTTCTTTCTCTCTCCTGTTCCCATAATGTATATATTGCATCTTTTGTAGTTTTCTCATGGTTCTTGGATATTCTGTTTCTTTTCAGCTTTTGTCCTCTTTGTTTTTCAATTTTGGTGATTTCCATGAGATGCTCTCAAATGCAGAGATTGTTTTCCTCAGCTGAATCCAGTTTACTAATGAGCCCATCAAAAACATCCTTCATTTTTGTTACACTGGTTTTTCATTTCTAGTATCTCTTTCTGGTACCTAGAATTTCCATCTCTCTGTTTAAATTGTCCATCTGTTTTGCATGCTATCTACTTTATCCATTGGAGTCATTAGCATAGTAATCAGAGTTATTTTAAATTACAATAAGTCCCCAACTTAAGAACATTCTAGTTGTGAACTTTCACAGATAGGAACAGACCTCACATTATGCACATTTGTAGATGATTCGTAGGTGAGAACAAATCAGGAGAGTAGCTCACGTATCTGCCGGACATTGTCCACTTGTGCTGCTGTGTGCTTACTGTGCAGTGCGGTAGTGTGCTGTAGTACAGTGCTCAGTCAGAGCCCAGGATGTCAGGAAGCAAGAGGAAAAGCAGTGATGTTGGGGGGATGCTAGGAAGTGCAATATAATATACACTGTGTGTCTGTGTCAAAGGTGTGTACGACTCACTCTGTGGGTCTTACGAATGAGTCCAGCTTATGAACGCTGTCTCAGAACAGAACTCATTCATAAGTCAGGGACTTCCTTCCTTCCAGTACCCTTGCCATGTCTAGTTTGGATGTTTGCTCTGTCTTTTCAACTGTATTTTTTGCCTTTTAGTGTGTCTTACAGTTTTTGATAGTCAGACCTGCTGTGCCAGATAAAAAATGAACTGCTACAAGTAGGCCTTTAGTAGTGTGGTGGGAAGGTGTGGGGAAAGGGGAAGCATTGTATGACCTCATGATTAGGTTCCAGTTCTAGTGAGCCTATGCCTCTGCATTATAAATTTCAAAAAATGTTTCTGAGTTTTTCCTCCCTTTGGGTAGATCAGGACGGCCAGGCTGGGCTGCTGTTGAGTCTTTTCTTTCTCCCTCATTGGAAGCTAGTGTGGGCTAGAGGTGGCCCATGATCTCAGTCAGATTTTGATAATTATAATCATCCCAGCAAATTGTTCTGTTTAACAAGCTTCTCCTGAGGGCAGGCCTTGAGGAGAAAAGCAGGGTGCTCTGGTATATTTTAAGATGGTTCCTTTCCCTTCCCTGCCTGAAGCACAGCAGGGATTTTCTTTTTCTGTGGGAACCTGGTCAAGCTCCTGGAGGTAAATCTCGCAATACGGTGTGTGCTGTCTCTCATGACTGGGTCCCCTGGAGTTTGTAATGCTCAGACTTGTCCATGTGAGACTTCAGCAACTTTTCAGTAACACTTCAGGTTTTCCTACCCACCACAGTTCCTTTGGGGTTCCTCTCAACTGGGGTAAGCCATAGCTTTCTGTGGTATTCATCCATCTCTCCCATCTGGGAGATAGTGCCTCTCCTGTCTTCTGGATCCAAGAAGAGTTGTTGATATTTTATTTAGTCTGTTTGGCTTTTTATTTGTCAGGATAGAGTGGTGAATTCCAAGTTCCTTACTTGTGGAACTGGACACTGCATGGTACTATTATTTGGGGCCACTCTGCAGAGTGTAGAAATCAGTTTTATGTGTGTACAGCTAGACATTTTACCTAAAATTGGCAGAGAAACCCCTTATTCTATCTTTAATTTAATCATGAGAAAATATCAGATAACCCTAGATTGAGAGGTGTTCTATAGAATCCCTGGCCAGTTCTTCTGTCGTTGGTTCAGGCCAAGAAGGGTCACTCAAGATTCAGGCAGCCTGGGGCCAGTGAGATAGCTCAGTGGCATAAGCGCCTGCCTGGCAAGCACGAGGTCCTGAGTTCGACTCCCAGTACCCACATAAAAAAACAGGGCCAGTGATATCGCTCAACGGCACGGGCGCCTGCTGGCACGCGAGGTCCTGAGTTCGACCCCCGGTACACACACACACACAAAAAAAAAAAAAAATTCAGGCAGCCTGAAGAAAAGATGCGGAGCTGTGGGAATGTCTGACATGCCTTTACTATGTCAGAAGCAAGGGTAGCAACACTGAAAAATCCCCCTCCCTTATCCAGTGTATATGATATCACACAAAGCCAGCAAGTTGCCAAAAATTACATAAGACTATTTGTTCACGTGTTCACCGCTCACGTGTGGGCTACATAACGTGGCGACTCACTAGCAAGCAGAAGGCCTGAGTCCATCATCTTGGGTGCCCTCACCAAACACCAGTGCTCTTCAAAAACATTGAGGTTTAGAATGATTCCGCTTATATGACATACTCAGAGTAGTAAAAGCAGAGAAGTAGAGAATACAAAGGTGGTTGCCAGCATCTGGGGGTGGGGGGAGGGGAGTTGTTTAATGAGCAGAGTACTTCAGTTTCACAGGATGGAGTTACAGAGATGGAGCTGGTGACACATTACTGATGCATCTAATACCACTGAGCTGTATGCTTAAAAATAGTTAAGATGGTGAATTATATGTTGTGTTTGTTTTACTACAGTGTTAGAAAAAGTGGGAAAATTCCCACACTGTCCTTATTTTGTTGCTCAGATTGATCCCTCTTGGGCCAGTGGGAGCTTTTTGAGGTTGAACACACCTACACCACCTGTGGATACACATGTGCACCTGTTTTGATTTCTGTATCTATGAATTCATACTAAAACCTGGGACACTCATTCAGCACCAGAGGGCTCATTTTAGTCTACATCTTTTGCTTACTTATAATTTGTTTCTCTGATAGGGAGAAGCCAGGGTTCATTATCTACAATATGGTTTCTTGATTCATTCTTAGTATACCTAAAAAGTAGCTTAGAATTGTCAAGACACACCCCTGTTAAAGAGAGAAAATTACCAACTGGTGTATGTAAGTGTTTATGTACAATTCTTTTGGTCTTTACTTTCATAGTGGCCAGTCTGAATACTGTTTGCCAAATCACTTGGGTCATCTCTTTTCTTCCTAATGCTGTCAGTATGGCTATGTTATTGATTTGTATACAGTTGTACCCATTTGTCACACTCTGCATCCTCTCTTAGGTTATGATTTTTATAATTTACATACAATATAATGCACTGTGTGGTGTTCTAATGGTTTTGCCAAATTCAGAGTTGTGTATCTGCCATCAGTATCAGACATAATAGTCCCAGCATCCACAAAATTCTTTTCTCCTGCTTCTTTGCAGTCAGTTGCCCCCATATCCTCTGCACTCCCTTTTAATCATTCATATATTTTCTGTATAATTTTGCCTTTTCCAGAAATTCATATAAATGGAATCATACAATATGTAGCCTTTTGGGTTTGGCTTCTTTCACTTAGCAAAACATGTTTATATTTCATGCATGTTTTGGGGAGAATCATAGTTCTTTGAATTGCCTCTAATGGATAGATGTTTATCCTTTTACCAGTTGGAGGACATGTAGGTTGTCTCTTAGATGATTATGTGCAAAGTTTTATGAATATTCATGTACAGTTTTTAGTATGAACCCAAGTTTTCATTTCTCTTTGATGAACAGCTAGAAGCAGTTTGCTAGGTGATAGGATATGTGTGTGTAGCTTTATAAGAAACTCCAACTGTTTCCCAGAATGGCTGCCCCATTCCACATTCCTGCCAGCTGCATTGGCCATTCAGGTGTTCTCTGTCCTTGCTATCTCTCCCCACCATCAGGTTGGTGTTTTTTTCCCTTGGCCATTTGTTTCTTGATAGACTGCAGTTTTAATTTGAACTTCCCTAATGATTAGTGAGGTTGAGAATCTTCTCGCAGGCTTAGTTGCCATCTTTTATGGGTTGAATTACCTCTCTGAAAAGATGAATTTTTTACTCCCATTGCTTGTGAATGTGACCGTACTAAGAAACAGGGTCTTTGCAGATACATTAAGATGAGGTTATTAAAGAATGCACTCATCTAACTCAGATCCCTATAAAAATAGGAAATTTGCGTGCACACACGGGAGACTCCCTTGCCAAGGTGAAGGCAAGGCTCTTACAAGCTAAGGAACCCCGAAGGTTGCCAGCAAACCCCTAGAACTAGGAGGAAGGAATGGATTAGATTTTCCCTCCCAGTCCTCAGAAGGAACCAGTGTTTGATCTAGGGGCCTCTGGCCTCCAGAACTAAGAAGCATTCTATTATTTAAAAAACCCAGTTGGTGGAATTTTATTATAGTACCCCTAGAAAACTAATTTACTGTTTCTAGTTGAAGTATTTGTTAACAACTTTTGCCCATTTTGTGGTTTATTTTCCTACGACTTGCTTACCTCTTGTAAGTACCTCCTAACCATGTTTTCTTATTCATCTTTATATTTCCATAATGGCCAAAAATAAAAAATCTGAATGAGGATCCTGGAGGCTACCAGAGAGCAGCTGTGTGCTGTGGTTGGGGGTGAGTTAGGAAGTGGTGACGCTAATGAAAGTCCTGTGTCTAAGGATTACTATCAAGAACATATAAAGAACTCAAAAAAATCAGACCTCCCAAATTCAAAGACCCAATCCAAAAATGGGCATCTGAGATTAATACAAGCTTCTCAGATGAAGAAATACAAATGGCAAATAAATATATGAAAAAATGTTCAACATCACTAGTCATTCGAGAGATGTAAATTAAAACAACATTGAGATTCCATCTCACCCCAGAAAGAATGGCTATTATCAAGAAATCAACTAATAACAAATGCTGGAGGGGCTGTGGGGAAAAAGGAACCCTTCTCCACTGTTGGTGGGAGTGTCGACTGATGCAGCTACTGTGGAAATCAGTGTGGAGATTCCTCAAAAAACTAGGGTTGGAGGTCCCATTTGACCCAGCTATTCCCCTTCTGGGCATCTTCCCAGAAGAATTAAAAACATCGTACCACAGCGATATATGTGCACCCATGTTTATAGCAGCACAATTTGTAATAGCTAGATCCTGGAAACAACCCAAATGCCCATCAACTGAGGAATGGATAAAAAAGATGTGGTATTTTTATACAATGGAGTACTAAAGCCATAAAGAAAGATAAACTGGAGACTTTTATAGGTCAATGGATGCAACTCGAGAAAATACTCATAAGTGAAATAAACCAGACACACATGTGTAAGCATCGTATTGTCTCCCTAGTGTGAGAAACTGAAAGAGTAAATAAGATCCAAAATGTATAATAGATATGCTAAAACAGGAAGAAACTGTTCAAAAAGAAAGAGAAACTGGGATGGGGGAATGGAGAAAAGAAAGAAGGGAAAAGAAAAAAATTATATATATATATATAAAATAGTTAAGATAGATACACTACTAATTTCACTTAGTTCATTGAAAAGAAAGGTTTGTGCTAATATTGTTTGGACAACTGAATGCTGATATCTTGTACCCTGAGTAACTAATTTAAAGATAACAATACGTAATGTATTAACCATTGTTACCCTCCTATTATGTTGTTTTGAACTTTTTTTCTATTTTTTCCCTTTAAAATAAAATTAAAAAAAGTCCTGTGTCTGTGATGCAGGGTGAAAGTCAGCCCCTCCATATAAAAGAACAGAGTAGACAGAGAAAAAAGCTAAAGCCTTCTTAACAAAATAAAAGAATCTTGACATTGCATTGGATACCGTAGCCCTTTACAGCCTTTCAAAGTTTGCTAGCTCATGATTTCAAGATTGACTTTCCTATTCTCTGCTTGACCTATGAGGTTTCCTCTCTCCATGAGTGATTCTCAGAAAGCTGCAGGTTTGTAGTTTTACATAAAAGAAAACCTATCCATTAGCTAGAATAAGAAGCTGGGGTGTTAAGATTCCTAGCCTCTAACTGGTGAACATCCCCTCCATTCTTCCTGGCATGAAGGTGTTTGTTTTTTAATCATACTTTACTTTTGAGAACAGTTTTAGGTTCACAGAAAACTGAGCGGCAAGTACAGAGACTTCTCATATGCCCTGAGCCCACACACGCGCCCCATCCCGCTAAATAAACCATAAAGCCTCCTTTTCTAACTTCTGAGTCTGTGGTCTTATTTTCCTCAACGAAAGTGTGCAGACAGCCAGAGGGGAAATGGGTTACAGCGGAGGCAGAAATTTCCCACCAACTTTTCCCAGAACCTGGCAAGTTGCTATATAATATTAAGCTTCCAGGGCTGTGAAAATGTGTGTGTGTGTGTGTGTGTGTGTGTGTGTGTGCGTGTCTGTGCCTGCACAGTATTTCATGGAGACTAAAAAAAGGATGAACTGGGGATTCTTAGCCTTATATCTTGGAATTCTCTTTAACTGACACACAGGGATACATGCTGTGTACCTGTGTTCATGCTATTCCTTCCCACTTTTCTTGAGCTGGAAAGTTCTTACTTTCAAGATTCAGTCAGTGGTTATCTCCCATAGAGAAGACTTTGTTGAATTCCCAGCCAGAATGTCTTACACTGTATTCTGTTCTGATCTCTATTTTCACACTCATTCTATTGAGTATTAGGTTACATTATAAGGCAGCATAATTTTTTTCATCACTATATCCTCAGCCTATGGCATATTGCCTCAGGAAACCCCAATAGATGGCTTATTAAGAGTGACCTTTGTCTAGGGAGGAGACCAACCTTACCCACATTACAGAGTAATTTGACACCCAGCACTAGAATATGGGCTGGGATGAGAGTGTGCTGTCATATTACACAAATTTACATCATAACTGGATAATAATGCTTTCTACTTAAAAATATAAATACCTACTTATGTACAGGTTAACCTAGTCAGGTATTTATTAAAATGCTTTCTTTTCCAAAGAAATTTGGATATAGAAATGACTTTATGAAAATCCAATCTTTTTATTGATGTTTTATTAATATTGCATAGAAATGTAAAGACTAATAAATGTAAATATAAAGACAAATTACTTTCAAATAATCAGAAATATTTAACCAAATATTTATTATTCTCAATAAGTATATATTTTGAAATAATTGTGACACCACAAGACTCAAGTTCACTTTATGGTAAAATAAACGGTATTCTTCCATAATGCAAACATTTATTTGTAAAAATACCCAATAAGAGACTAATTCATTAGCAAATTTCCAGCCTTTGAAAGTGTAATCTGTTATCGCTGACTTCTCTCTTTTCCTCCCTTCTTAGCATTTATCTTCTTGCTGCAAGTGGTGATTATGCCTCATACTGGGCCTGGGTCTACTTTTGAACAGTGAATCTGGGTGTGGCAATTAGAGGCAAAATCACCCAATTTTTCCTGAAGACTTCTTCAGAGCTGTCAGACTTCCTAGATAATTACCCTAAATCCAAAGGAAAAATAAGGTACAAAAAGTAATTGAGTGATTTATCATTAACAATCTCTTATAGTTGTGCTTTTATGGATTAAAGTGTTACATGATTTGATACTCAAAACAGACTTTGTGTGAGGTATGTGGAAAAGAATCCTGTTACCCATGAAGACCCAGAGGCTCAGAGGTGGGAGTCACTTGTGGAAGATGGCACAAACAGAAACCCATAGTACTAGAACGGGAACTCCATCCTCTGGTTCCCAGCCCAGAGCTTCTCCTTGGCACAACGCAGTACCTCTCACTAACATGAACATGGGGAGGAGCAGCAGCCTTGAACACAGCACTACAGGTGACTTGCAGCCCAAGGAAAACAAATCCCTATTGCCGTGGAAGAGGAACTTGTGTTGTTTACAGTGTTACTCCAGATAGTTCCAATGTGCTTGATAAATGACAACTGGTATGTGAATAACTGTACAATTACATAATTATAAACAAAAGTATAAATAGTGATAGACTAAGGGTACATTCTCAAACATGTCAAACAGGATGTTAAGTATTAAAATGAAATACACATTAAAAACAATCTTGATTAAAATATGAGTACAAAATCAACTTTAAGTTCTGATCTCCTCTAGTGTTTCACAATTTAGTTTAAAAAGCTAAACATATCTCATAATTTTTTCACTATTAAATTTGAGGATTCCTTTGGAAAACCAACACCTTGTTAGCTTCCTTTCAAACACGATTTAATGATTAGAAAGCCTTCACTGCAGGAGTGATCTTGCGGAAGAATTTATGACCGTGGATATTTGTATTTTCAAATATATAACCTGGAGGAGTGGGATAGCTAGCTGGGCAGATTTCCTGTTTCTTTGGAGCATACTCTATAGAGTACATGGTGACATCATCAAATGGAACAGAACTCTTCAATACAGCATTTAAAGGTTTGCAGCTCTTGGTTGGAATCAGTTCATGTGGCACATAGTGAGATCTGGAAGTGCTCAAACCATCAAATTTTCCAGATGGGTTGGGAATCTGCTGCTTTTGCTTAATAAGTCCTGGACGACAACTTTCCCATGCTGGAAAATCTTCCTTCATGGTGCTTTTTCCTTGGAAAGGAAAATTATTTTTTCTTCTGTGAGAAACAGGCCTGATGGGAACAACACGGCTGGCCTGATAAGGAATGTAGTCAAGGTGGCTTGTGCTGTGTAACTGCATGCTCCCTGTAGGGGGCACATACTCTGGTACTTTCTTGACTTCAGGTGGTGGGATTTCCCATGGTTGGAAACTTTCACGGAATTCAGTGCTTCCTTCAAAGTGAGCAATGTGGGTCACTCCAGTGTAGGCTGGTCTGCAGATTTTTGCAGTTTCACCAACAAGACCCTGAAAGTCATTCCGGTGAGTGGTGAGATTCTCAAAAGGCAGGTCAGTTGGCTTGTAAACTTCTTTTGGCCTTGCAAACTTGACTTCCAGCTGATGAGGTATATAGTCAAGGCGATGACTTGTGTCACCATTAAAAGGGGCTGTGGAATGTCTGGGCACAGAAGAAGGTTTAAAGCTTTCCCTGCGCTTTGTCTCCTGAGGAACATAGTCATCCTGAAATGTAGTTGAGTTTCCAAATTTCACAGTTGGGGGGTGGTAAGTTTGTTCTGGTTTACAAGGTTCACTTTTTTGAATGTCCCAAGGTCTATAATCATCTTAAAAATTAAAACAAAACATTTTTAAATGCTGAAGAAAACAACTATGCTCTAAGAATCATGATTTATTTCTCATTGCTGAACATCCTTCATTTTCTTTAGAAATCCAAATGATAGCATCAAGAATTAAATTTCTGATTCCCTTCAGATTTGTTTTTTTTTTTTGTTTTTGGTTTTTTTTGTGGGTACCGGGGGTCAAACTCAGGACCTCATGCACCAGCAGGCACCGTGCTGCTGAGCAATATCATTGGCCCTTTTTCGTATGTGGGTTCCCGGAGTCGAACTCAGGGCCTGGCGCTTGCCAGGCAGGCACTTATGCTGCTGAGCTATGTCACTGGCCCTGTTCTTTTTTCTTTACTTCCACCTTCCTCACTCTAATACGCCGTACTTTCTACTTCCAGATTCATCTGATTACACAGAAAGGAATGGCACATCTGAGCCTGGTTGTAGATTACTGAGAGCCAAAAGGACTCTGTTACAGGTGAGGACAGAGTTTAGGAGATTATGGTCATATCCTCAGGAACTGGCTAGGATTTTCACTATAACTCAAATGCTAAGGTAAGCCATAAAATCCAGGGATTGAAGTCAAGTGCTCTGATGTATGAGCAAAAATGATTTGGGTATTACTCCTTGCTATAGAGACTCCTCCACAGACAGGGAATTTCAACTCAATTACACTACAGGAAGCTCATGGGACTCCTTCAGTAAAGACAGGGTAATTTGTACTATCCTAGAAACATCACTGGCTTCAACTCTTCCTCTTCATGAAATGGACTTTAAAATTTTCTCAAAAGAGAGGGCTGTCTCTAGGCCAAGGGCCTGAACTGAGCGCTTTCAAAAACTCTTAAAGTTGATGAAGAATTTAGAAGTGGATAGGCAAGCTAAGATCTTAGATTTAGAAGGTCAATATCTTAAGCCTGCTTCTTGCAGATTACCTAGGCCATGGATGGAAGACTGCAATGTTTACGCTTCAACTGAGGGTTCTTTAGATTATTTCTATATGAGAAAGGTAGTTAGCTGAGGAATCCTAAAAAAATAATGTTGCAAAAATATATGTATTTCTAAATACCAATCTATAAAAGACACATTTTTATACATGATAATGTATTCAAATATGGACTGGGCAATGTCTACTGGAATAGCCAAAACCTGAATGCTCATTATATGGATATCTCCTTCAAAGAGGAAACTTCCTCAGCCATAGATACTGCTGCCAAAAGGACCAAGTTTTGGACTAATGATTAAGCCACTTGTGTTTAGATAACAGTGAGTGCCTGACTCAAGAGCAGACCATCTTTATGTTTCCAGAGACCTGTGAAATAAACTGGTGAGAAAAGATGAGCTAGATCAAGCAGTCCTGTTTTGGGACCTAAAGTTGAAAGTAAGGAGACAGAGAAGACTCTAAAAGGATATTGGGAGGTAGAGTTGGAGAGCAATGGTAGGCAGAAGTTATATTCAAAATAGACTTTTAAGGAGACAGAAATGATAAATAACCAGAAGGGTCAGTTGGTAGAGTGGCAGTCAGAGCATGTGTGTGAAAGGAAGGGGAGGTATGGTAACAGAAATCCTCAACTCTCTGGAGATGAGGGAGGATCTCTTCTCTCAAGCTCCCTCCATGCCTGACAGCTTTCCATTTCCAGTTCACGTGATGCTTTGCCACAAAGTCTTTTTTTCCTGAGGAACCATGAAAAAACTCTCTGTTCTTTCTAAACTTGAGTATAATATTTGAACATCACATTGCAATAACTAAAAGGAAATTAGAAATGTTACTGAAGGTCTATAATCCTACACAATCATACAGGGAGAGGTCTTGCTGCCAAAATGACTAAGAGAAAGAAGATTTTCAAAAACAAGGAAAGGAACCAGGTGTAGTGGTGCACACCTGTAATCTCAGCTACTCTGTGGGCTGAGGCAAGAGGATTGAAAGTTAGAGCCCAGCCTGGGCAACATAGACCTTGTTGAAATGAAATGAAAAAAATGAAACATAAAAAAATAAAATGGAAGGAAGGAAGAGGGGAAGGGAGGGAAGAGAAACAACAATGTAAATAAAGGTTCGTGAGGTCTAGAGTGATGCCCCTCTCTTTTGTTTTTGATTTTGAAATTGCATCTCCTTTTTTTTGCTCGGTTTATTCACTTTATTATCTTAGAACAGAATGATCTTTTAATTTCACCATTTTTCTGTATTATTTTCGTTTTCAAAGGTGTTGTTTGCTGCTTTTCATTTCTCCCTTCTCTGGATTTTGTTATGGCTTGTATCTACATGTCCCGTGTGCTTATAGGCGGGGCTTTTCAGAGCTAGCTGGGTCTAGGGCATGTGACACTGGGATTAAGGGTGTGTGGTACTAAATTAGTCCACTGATTAGAGTTAGCATTGTTCTGGGTGGGGCTGAAGGGATTTATTGCAGACATAAGCCTCACCCTAGGTGTGGGTGGCACCACAAAAAGGCTGGTAGCCTGGATGGAGTAAAAGGGACAGAAGGAAGGCAGGCTTGCTGGTGCTTGCTGCCTTGCTGCCTTCTGTTTGCCTCACCATGGACTGTTTTCTCCGCTGCTATGACCCTCTGCCATGGAGCCAGCTGATTATGGACTGAAGTCTCTACAAACTATACACTGAAAGAAACCCTTCCTCCTTTAACTCGTGAGTGTTGGGTATTCTGTCCTAGCAATGAGAAAAGTAACTAAGACAGATTTAATTTGCTTTTATTTTCATAGTTTCAAAAGATGGAGGCTTGAATATTAAGACTTTTTTCTTTTCTAATATGAACATTTAGTGCTATAAGTTTGTCTTAGCATTGCTTTAGATGCATTCCACACATTTTGATGTAATATTTTTTCATTTTCATTAAATTCAAAGTATTTTCTAATTTTTTTTTTTTTGTGTGTGGGTACCGGGGGGTCGACCTCAGGACCTTGCGTGCCAGCAGGCGCCTGTGCCACTGAGCGATATCACCGGCCCCTTTTTTGTATGTGGGTTCCGGGAGTTGAACTCGGGCCCTCGCGCTTGCTGGGCAGGCGCTTAAGCCGCTGAGCCATCTCACCGGCCCCGTATTTTCTAATTTTTAAATTCTGCTTACAGCCATTTGTTATCTAGAAATCTGTTGTTTAATTTAAAAATGTTTGGGGATTTCCAGATTTCTTTCCATTATTTCTGTCCAGTTTAATTCTTCTATGATCAAAAAATATACTCTGTATAATTTCTCTTGTTAAGGCTTGTTTTACAGCTCAGTATATGGTCTACCCAGATGAATGTTCTATATGCACTTGAAAAGAATGCATATTCTGTTATTGTTGACAGAAGTATTTTACAAATGTCACTTAGGTCAAGGTTTTAGTAGTGTTGTCAAGATTTTTCTATCCTTACTGGTTTTCCATGTGTTCTATAGACTACTTAGAAAGGAATGTCAGCCTTTAGGTATAATTGCAGATTTTTGTAGCTGTCATTTTAGTTTTGTAAGTTTTTACTTTGCTTTTTTTTTTGGGTACCCGATATCGAACTCATGACCTCGTGCTTGCCAGGCAGGCACTGTGCCGAGCTATATCCCCGACTACTTCACTTATTTTGAAGTGCGACTATTAGGAGACATGCATTTAGGAGTGTGTGTGTGTGTGTGTGTGTGTGACTAAACTGACCTTTTCTCTTCAGCTAATGCCCCTCTTTATCCTTGGTAATATTCCCTGTTTTGAAGGTTTTTCTGATATTAATATAGTCACTTTTCAGCTTTCTTTTAGAGTTTGTGTAGCACATATTTTCCCATCTTTCTGTTTTTAATATATCTATATCTTTGTATTTAAGATAGGTCTTAGTAGATAACACATGGTTGTTTTTTCTTCTTCATGTATTATGACAGTCTCTGCGTTGTAACTGATATGGTTACACTATTTATTTTAACATATTTATCCAATCAGTTCTATGTTCATTTCCTCTTCTTTTAAAAAATCTACTTTTAGGAGCCGGTGAAATGGCTCAGCAGCATAAGTGCCTGCCTGGCAAGCGCGAGGTCCTGAGTTCGACTCCCGGTACCCACATATGATAAAAGGGCCGGTGATATCGCTCAGTGGCACGGGCGCCTGCTGGCGCGTGAGGTCCTGAGTTTGACCCCCGGTACCCACAAAAAAAAAAAAAAAAAAAATCTACTTTTGGGTTAACATTTTTGTTTTTACACCCGTGCCTGCATAAGGTTTATTAGGTGGTCTCTCTAGAACAGGTAGTGACAAACATTTCCTGTAATAGATAAGAAATGTTTTAGCTTTGAGGGCCATAGGGTCCCTGTTGCAGTGACTCAGCTCCGACCACGTGGCATGAAAGCAGCCACAGATGCTTGGTACTGTACAGTCACAGATGAATGGGTGTGGCTGTGCGTCAATACAATTCTACTTATAAAAGTGAGCTGGATTTGGCCCACTGGCAAAAAGTTTGCTAATCCTTGCCTTAAAGTTTATATACATATTTTAATTAATCATAGTTTACCTTCCTTACTTATACAACCATGTACCACTTTAATGACAGAATACATTCTGAGAAATGCATCATTAGGCATTTCTGGTGTCAAATGAACACAAGGATACACTTACTAAGATGACCGTGACATCCCTTGTCAACATTATCTTACAGGATGCCATCATATGCGGTCTGTTGTTGACTCAGTCACTGTCAAGCCACACATAACTGTAGTCTAAGCACCTTGCAATAGTATACTTCCAATTCCTACCTCCATCTTTTGTGCTGCTGTCATACTTTTAACTTTTATACAAGGTACCATATTGAGTTTCACTGTGACATTTTCATATATGCATATAACATCTTTTGATCATATCCACCCCCATTACCTTTTCTTCCTTTCCTTTCCCTCCCTTCTTTCCTTCCTTCCTTCCCTCCTTCTCTCCAACCTTTTCCGTTTTTCTTTTTTGTATAATTTGTAATTTGCATTTGAAAGCAGGGCACTGTGTGTAGCGTAATACTTATATCTAGAAAGGGACACAGTGGGGTTATGTCAGTGGTTTGGTTTGTTCTTGCTAGGTTTACCTTCAGGGTATATCCAGATTCAGATTCAGATTCCTTTGGCATTTTCTTGTGCTTAGGTTGGAGGCTGGTTAGCTGGAAGGGTTTTCTCAATGTCTACTCCACCCTCAGCTTCAGGCTTTCTCTTTGTACCTGTACCTGGGAGACCACCTCTCTCCGTATCCTATCCTTTCTTAATGGCAGGCTGATGTTGCTCATGATCCAGTACTCTGTGACATGGTATCGGAGTGTGCGCATGAGGAGCAGTTTCTGTTGTCCTTGTCCAACTTCAGTCTTAGGCTGGCACTGTGGCCCCAGCTCTCAGATGCAGAGTTTCTCAGTGCCCTGGCTCTTCTCCCGACGGAGTAGATCTGTAGTGGTTGGCCCCCGCACAATTTCCTGCTCTCTCAAGAAATAGGTCTCATTTTTACTTTTCCTTTTCACTTTCCCAAACTGAAATAGACATTTGCTTTTTCACTGGGGGTGACAGAAAGATGCCTGTACTGCAGTGGATTAGTGCTTTTGTTCTGTGGATCAGAGGTATTCAAATGGAGTTTCCTGTCTTTCCTGTAAGGATGGAAATGCCTCTCTGTGATTTTTCTAGTCTCACTCCCTCATCTTTCTGATAAGCACAGAGTGAGCATCCATAAAGCAGGCTCTATGAGTGGTTTAGAACTGTTTGTGTTTGAAATTCTCAGTCTATAGTTTCACATTAACCCACATTCAGTATTTAACAATTTGTTTAACTAATTTTTTTTAATCTATTTGCATGCCAGCCAGTCTTCAGTTCATGCCCTCCTCCAGATGAAATGGTGCTTGCATATCCTGTCTCAACTTGGAGGCAGCCATTTTTCCTAGGTGGTTGACCTGTGATCTTAACTTTCTAAAGAATTCATAAACATTTGTGATTTTGTAGATTATTTGATTTTTTCTTGTTAGGTTAAAAACATACTTGTCACCCATCTGCATGTTTCTCAGAGGCTGAAATTTCTTTATAGTAAGGCTTTAAATGACATCCAATTCTATAAATTTAATTTCTTTAACAGATACAGGGCTATTCTGACTTATTTCTTCTTGAGTTAGTTTTGGTAAATCATGTTTTTCGAAGAATTTGTCCATCATGTAAATTGTAAGTCTTGATATGTTTTTTCATAATATCCTTTTAATGTGTGAAGAATCAATCTTTGAGTTTCAATTCAATTTGCTTTGTTTATGGTTCATGTAATGAATGACCTAGTTGGACTTAAGTTGACTATATCACTATTCACTTTTGATATTCCCTATATGTTCCTTTTTTATCCCAAACCTTTTATTCCCTACCCTCTCCTGGCTTAAAAGGTATTTTTATTATAAATTTTTTCTGTTATGCATTTAATTATAATGTTTCTTTCTTTTTCTTTTTTTTGAGACAGGGTATTGCTATGTAGTTCAGGCTGGCCTTGAATTCACTATGTAGCCCAGGCTGGCCTCAAACTCTTAGTGATCCTCCTGCCTCAGACTCCTGAGTGCTGGGATTACAGGTGTGAGCCACCACACCCAGTGACATTTCATATTTTTAAAAATAAGATGTATGTTTTGACTTATTCTGGGATCTATCTGTCCTGTTCAAACTCAAATGGATATTTTACCACTTAAATAGAAGGACTTCTAAATGGTTTAATTTCAAATATTTTATGCTATTATTCTAATATATTTTACATATACATTTTTATTATTATTGTGACTTTAAGAATTCAATTTTCTTTTTTTTTGTGTGTGTGTGGGTACCGGGGGTCGACCTCAGGACCTTGCGCGCCAGTAGGCGCCCATGCCACTGAGAGATATCACTGGCCCTTTTTTCATATGTGGGTACCGGGAGTTGAACTCAGGACCTCGTGCTTGCCAGGCAGGTGCTTATGCCGCTGAGCTATCTCACCGGCCCTCAATATTCTTTTATTGCCCACATATTTTCCATTTCTGTGTGCTTCATTCTTTCATACATTTCATGCATCTATCTTGAATCATTTCCTCCCACTCAAACTTTCTTCAATACTTTTGTAGTATAGATCTGCTGCTAATGAATTATCTGGTTTTATTTCCATTTGTCTGAAAACATCATTACCTCGCCTTGTTTTGTTTTTGTGTTTAATTTTTCCTTACATTATCTTTTGAAATATATTGTCATTAGGTATAAAATTCTAGGATTCATTGGGTTTAAAATTTAAAATATATAAATATATTTTCTTTTAGCAGTTTAAAGGTGTCATTCCCTTGTTTTTGGACTTCTACAGTTTCTGTTGAAAAGTTAGATATAGTACTGTTGAAAAGTCAGATATAATATTTGTTTTCTTTTTTGTTTTTTAGATAATGGGTAGCTTTTCTCTTATTATTTGTAAGAATTCATCTTTATTTAATCTTCAGAAGTTCGAAAACAGTTACCTTGCAATGATTTTCTTTGTGCTTTTGGGGAGCTTTGTGGAGCTTTTTGAATCTGTAGGCTGATTCTATTATCAATTTTGGAAATTTCTTGACCATTATGTCTTCAAGTATTTCCAGATTTTTCAGTTTTTTTTTTTTTTAAAGATAGGGTCTTACTATGTAGTTCTGGCTAGGCTTGAACTCCTTATGTAGTCCAGGCTGGCCTCGAATTGCCATAATCCTCCTGCCTCAGCCTCAGCAGTACTAGGAATTCAGGCATGCACCACCACACCCGGCTTAATAAGTCTTAAATATTTTACTATAGTAGGGTGTCATATATAAAATAATCATATAAATTAAAATCAATGTTATTTTCAACAGGAGACTGTTCTTTCTTATATTAGCAGATAGGATTTGGAGATCACCTCAATTCAATTACAAATTGAGCCAGGTCAGCAGTGAAAGACACCTTTAGTAGATATAGTCTTCTTCTAATTTCAAATGTTTTGAGGACAAGGCTGGAGGTGTGTTTGAGGTAGGGCTTTCATTCTTGTGGGACTTTGTTTCCTAAGCATCTATACCCAAATCAGACTATGGGATATTTCTGTGGGATTTTTCTCTTCTACTGCCTCTCAGTCCATCATGTTCCCTAAATGCTTAGTGAATTTCCCAAAAAGAAAATCATCCATGTATCTGGGGTCCTCCTAGATTCCAACTTGTCATACCAGCCCATATATCAAGCATTCTGCTGGGTTCTTTTCCTCCTAGTAGACCGGCTCTGGCTATGCCCCTGCCAATACCTGTTAAATCATTAGCCTAGGCCTGTAGTTGACAAATGCTCCCACTGAAGTAAACTGTTGGCTATTTAAGCTCAGCTGGGAAAAGATCCTCACTTTCTGGAATTTTAGTTCTTTGCCTCTACAGCTGTCTGATGGCATTAAAAAGATTTTTAAATTTTATAGCTTCTTAAAACATTGTTGCAATCAAAACCATGGCTTTCACCATCTGCTATATCCTACCTGGCAGCAGAACCCTACAAACATTTGTAATGGCTCCCTCACCCAGGCAATTAAGGCTCATTTCAATCTGATCTCAACCCACATGTATAGAATTATACTCTAATTTCTCAGCCCTGAATCTCTCTGGCCTTCACTGTGTCTACTAAAGAATCCTATTATTTTCTGGTTCTATGTTTTTTTTTTTTTTTTTGCTCATTTCATATCAGGCTTTAGGATATTCTTGCCCTATCTATATATCAGTAATCACTACTCTCTTATGCATTCCTAGTCTAGTCTAAAGTGGTATTTTACCAAGTATAGCCTTCTGAAGCACTGATTGTTCCACTAATTTTCTAGTGAATTATGTCCTACCCTTGTGATATATTATTTATTTCTAGTATTAGTTTTTCATGATACAATTTATTTTCCCTTAATGCCAAAGTCCTTTTAAAATATAGGCCATATGATTTTATGTTAAAACTGTATATATTGGGCCGGTGAGAAGGCTCAGTGGCATAAGCGCCTGCCTGGCAAGTGTGAGGGCCCGAGTTCAACTCTTGGAACCCACATACAAAAAAAGGGCCGGTGATATCGCTCAGCGGCACGGGCGCCTGCTGGCGCGCGAGGTCCTGAGGTCGACCCCCATTACCCACACAAAAAAAACTGTATATATTTAAAGTATACATGTTTGATATTCAAACACACAGACACAGACACACACACACACACGCACACAAACACACACACAGGGTGACCATCCTTGACCCAAAATGCTCAAAAATTAAAACCTTTTTGAATATTAACATGAGGCCATAAGTGGAAAATGCCATGCTTGAATTATAACAGTCACAATTGAAACAAAGCACACTATAAATATCGTAGAAAATCACTTTCAGGCTATATACACTAAGTGTATATAGAACGTGAATGACTTTTGTGTTTAGGCTTGAGTTCCATCCCAACACATATCATTCAAAAAATATGAGAAACTCTGGTCCCAAACATTACAAATAAGAGATAAGGATCTCTCTGTCTCTCTCTCTCCCCTCCCCCTTCTTGCCCCCCCAACAATTTTTTTTATCTATTCATCTACCAGTGGACACCTAAGTTATTTCCATATCTTGGTTGTTGTGAATAATGCTGCAATGAATATGTAAGTGCAGATATCTTTTTGAGGTACTGATTTCATGTCCTTCGTCTGTACATCCAGAGGAGGGATTTTGCTAGATGATATAGTAGTTCTATTTTGTATGTTTTTGAGGAACTATCAAACTGTTTACCACGATGGGGATACCAATTTACATTCCTACCTACAGGAATACAAGGGGTTTTTTCTTTCTATATCTTTGTCAACAGTTTTTATCTTTTATCTTTTTTATAGTACACTTCTGAACAGGTGTGAGGTGATAGCTCAATTTGTTTTTGATGTATATTTCCCTGATATTAGTGATGGCAAGTAGCTTTTTATATACCTGTTAGCCATTTGTATGTCTTCCTTGGAAAAATGTCTTTTGAGATCCTATGGTCATTATAAAAATCAAGTTGCTTATTTTTTGTTATTAAATTTGGAGTTCCTTATATACTTTGGATATTAATCTCTTACTTGATATATGGTTTGCAAATATTATCTTCTAATTTGTAGGTTGCTTTTTGGTAATCCCATTTGTCTATTTTCACTTTTGTTGCCTGTGCTTTTGGTGTCATATCTAAAAAAATCACTCCCAAGGTCAATGTCAAGGAACTTCATGTTTTCTTCTTGGACTTTTACACTTTTGGATTTTATGTGTAAGTCTTTAATCCACTTTGGGTTGATTTCCATGCATACTGTAAGATCAGGACCTGATTTCATTCTTTTATATGAGGATATCCAGTTTTTCCAACATCATTTATAGAAGAGATTATTCTTTTTCTATTGTGTATTTATGCTACCCTTGTTGAAGATTAGTTGGCTTGAATATATTTCTCAGCTCTTGATTTGTTCCACTGGTCTATGTGCCTGTTCTTAATGCCAGTACCATACTATTTTGACTACTATAGTCTTGTAATATAATTTGAAATCAGGAAGTGTGATGCCTCTTTTCTCTTCCTTCTCAAGATTGCTTTTAGTAATCAGAGTCTCTTATTGTTCAACATGAATTTTACAACCGCTTTTTTCTAATTCTTTGGAAAATGCCAACAGAATATTGATAGAGATGGTGTTGAATCTATAGATTGCTTTGGGTAGTACTGACATTTTAACAATATTAACTCTTCCAATTCAAGAATACAGGATATTTATGTCCAGTTTCTTTCATCAATGTTTTATAGTTTTCAGTGTATAGATCTTTGTATCTTTGGTTATCAATTATAAAATTTCTAATGTCAACAACCATTCTGCAATCCAGCTTTCTGTACTTCCTACAATGGCTAGCACAGAGCCAGGTCATCACTAAGACATTTTTATCAAATGAAAGTGTCCTATTTTCATCATCTATATTTTAATGTAAGTTTCTATGCTGAGGGGCTGGTGAGATGGTTCAGCGGCATAAGTGCCTGCCTGGCAAGTGCGAGGGCCCGAGTTTGACTCCCAGAACCCACATACAAAAAAAGGGCCGGTGATATTGCTCAGCGGCACGGGCGCCTGCTGGCGCGCGAGGTCCTGAGGTCGACCCCCGGTACCCACCAAAAAAAAAAAAAAAAAAGTTTCTATGCTGAAGATACTGGGGATAGATACATTTCTGTTTTATAAATCCTGGGTCCAAGCCAGGTACAACGGAGCATGACAGTAATCCCAGCTACTCTGGAGGCTGAGGCAGGAAGATTACAAGTTTTAGGCACGCCTGGGTAACTTAGCAAGACCCTGCCTCAAAAATAAAAAGGGCTGAAGATGCAGCTCAGTAGTAGATTGCTTGTCTAGCATGCATGCATCCCTGGGTGTACACCACCAAAAAACAAAGAAAAAAGTGTTCAGATTGTAAATGTTTCCCTGCTCACCAACTTGGAGGAGTTTTTTCTTTATAATATCCTATTTCTGCCCTTCCTTTATCTTCTAACTCTTAGAGTTAGATTTTATAGATACTTGCCCTTAAGTAGATATCTACTAAACCTTCAGTACAATCGCACAGAATGGTGAAGTATAGCCTTGTCCCTTCATATCTCTGTTGTCTCATGCCTGAAAACCTGCAAATACAAAACAGAACCTTTCCTGACCAGAAAGTTTAGAAGCTAGAAAGCCAGAAGGAATTGTGAACTATGGTAGTGGAAATATGGAAATCCACAGGGAACTCAGGTGATAGAAAGCCAACGAGGTTGGTCCGTGAGTGTGTGTGTGTATGTGTGTGCGCGCGTGTGTGTGTGCGCACACTGTGTGTATATTAACAGCATCAGGAGATATCAGTATTACTAATACATTTTTATAGATCTCATGGAGAAAAAAGTCTCACTGTAATTGTATAAAACATGAAGTAAAATCATTTTCATCAATTATTTTATATCAAATTTTGCCCAGTAGATCATATCCTATGCATATGAATAAACCTACTGTTAGCAGTTACTATATTTAATTATACTATTCTTGTTCACCATATCCAATCTTCACAATTTGTTACTTGTATAGCATCTTATGTTCTCACAATTTTAAAATTGAGAAAGAACATGTTTATGATTTCTCTAATGGGTAGGCTCATAGATGACAATATACTGATCACATACTTACCCATTAAATAGTAAATGTAAAATTTTAAGAAAAAATATGCATTTAGCTATCACCTAGTTAAAATATGAATCATTACTTTGGCATCACTCTTACAAAAAGGCTTCATATTAGCTTTATTAATTCAGCTATTATCACATAACCAGTGGAAAGAATGCGAGTCTATATATTCGATTACATTATTTAATAAAGAAAATATCTACTATCAAGATAATACATATTTTAAAATTAAGACCCCCATCTTACAAATGTAAGAAAATATTTTAAAATCAGATGTTTTTGGAAAGAGCATCTGGTTGTTCATTGCCTGGCTCCTACTCTTACAGGAGAGTTGCCAGCAGGGAGAAGGCATCTCACTCCTCCATGCAGAAGTCTCAGAGGAGCAGGTGCCCTGTGTGGTTGTCCATCACTGTCCATCAAGGGGTGGACAAGCTTATCTTATTCTGAGGTTCAGGACCAGGAACTGTCTGATTACAGATGGTTATCTTCCACCCTAGTCTTTATCAATATGGAAGTAATCTAACCCTGTTGCTTTATAGGTTGATTTGGAACTTGAATAAAGAAGAGAGTTGCTACTTATTTAACCTTTTCAAATACTCCACAATTCTTGGTAGAGTTCAACTCATTCTAGGATAGGAAGAAGGGAACAAGGCTAACTAAATGTGATGAAGTGACGAATGTGACACAATCTTTGTTCAGTGGTATCCTTTGCCAAATATGTTTTGAGATAGAGAAAACTAAGAATTTGGAGAAGAACCCAAATCCCTCATCTTTCCATCAGGCAAATGGATGGACAGTACCACTACAACAAAAGAGAAAAAAGTCTTTTCCTAAACTATGGTGCTTAAGTTCGGCAACACACCAAAGTTAGTTTGATATTTGATGTCAAATTTGGAAGTTTTAGTGTTTTAGCTTTTTAATTTTTGAAATGGTAAGTTACCTTTATAAGTTGGGACAGTGTCCAACTTTCCTTTTTTAACTTGTTGTCTTTCCAAAGACCGAAGTATTGCCACAGGCTGCACTTTATGAGAATTAAAATCTCGTTTGTAGGTAGTGCCAAGATCAATCTTCCCCTGTTTTGGTTTATATTCTTCTGGTATGTGGCGAGGTTGTCTCACTATTTCATAAGGACAATAATCTGACCTGAAATAAATAAATTTGAAACATAGCCTCACACATTCTTTTATTGCAATTATCTCAGTATTGAAATTTTGAAGTTTTTTCTTTCTTTTTTTTTTTTTTTAACATGGGTACCGGGAGTCGACCTCAGGACCTCACGCTTGCCAGCAAGCGCTTGTGCCACTGAGCGATATCACCGGCCCTTTTTTTCCTTTTTGTGGGTACCGGGAGTCGAAATCAGGACCTTGCGCTTGCCAGGCAGGCGCTTATGCTGCTGAGCTATCTCACCGGCCCTCGAAGTTTTTTCTTAACCAAAAAGTCTAGAAAGATATTAAAATGGTAATAATTGATGAAGTATTTGAAAGAAATAATTGAATACCTTTATAAGGCTCTATCTTGTGACTGCATAGCTCAAGAAAATGTCAAAAGTCCTAGCTTTTAAAACATCAAGAGATCCTCAGTTAATTTGATCTCAAGTAAATAAAATCCTCAAGTTATTGAGTTTTTTTCTAATATGGAAGGAAACCTCAGGTGAAAGGTTTTATTAACCTCCAAAGTATAGAAATATCTCCCTGCCTCCACTTTGTCAAAATCCTTACTCATCCTACATAAACTCTCATAAACTGTTTGGGCATCCTTCCTTCCTTTTGAAGTCATGCTGTCTTCCTGCTCATTGTGAAATGATCAGTGACTCTACAAGAGTGACTGGTACATGGTAAGGGCAATTCATTAGCTACCACTGTTATTATTTCAATGTTAGCTACCAGTATTATTCCGAGTACTCCTAGATTGCTTTTCTTTTGGATTCTGTTGGCCATACCATCATTTTAACTATCTTGTATTAATGAAAAATTTTCACATATGTTGATGAGCTAGAAGAAGAAGAAGAAGAAGAGGAGGAGGAGGAGGAGGAGGAGGAGGAAGAAACAAAAACTCACTGAATCCCTTGTCTTTATGACATGCCTTCTTGGGGCACTGGACTCCATTTTCTTTCCCCTCTAGCCCTTCTTCAGTCCTCTTCACTCTGGTTTCTAGGAGTGTCACTCCCCCAGTGCAGCGCTAAGGGTCACAGTGACTCTATGTCACTAAACACATCAGATCTCTCCAGTCTTCATCTTACTTGACCTCTCCAGCAGTATCTGACATTATGTCCACACAATCTGTTTCCAGGAAATTCTCCCTTCATGCCTTCCCTATCACTTTTTGGTCTCTTGTGTGTCTTCATCCACTTCTACCCAACTGTTATATGTTCTATTCAACAGTTCCCCAAGACCTGAACTTACACACGCTCCTCTTAGCCAATGTTTAGTCATGAAGACAACTCCTCTACTCACACAGCTTCAATTACTACCTCTACAGAAATGACTCAAATTTACATCTCAGCCTGAATCTCTTCTCTGAGCTCCACATCAGTATTTACAAGGCCTCTTGGATACTCCATGGCCCTTCAACACTCTACGTGCTCCGACAAAACTCACTTTCCCCCAAGAAACCTAGTCTTTTTGATTCTTCCTTATGGTAATGAATAGCATCATCTTCTCAGCTCACAGTCAGAAACCTAACACTCATCCCCTAATGTCCTCCACGCTTCTGTCAATTTTGCCTCCTACATCTCTCAAATCTAATCACCTTTATCCAACTCCACCACCACAATATTCAGTGCTTTCATAGTTGCTCATTTGAATCACTCTCCAATAGCTCCCTCAATTCCCTAAGCTTGTCTCCATATTGGACCCAAAGGAACTCACATGTAAATCTCATCTGGCCATTCTTGCCCTCCTTTCCCTGGCCTCCTCATCTGTTGACTCAATACCCTTTGCTCCCCCAAAAAAGAAAACAGAAAGGAAGCCTTCAGTGCTTCTTACTGCTCTAAGGACATAGACAAAACTGCACACGGCCTAACTGCCCTGCCTGACCTCCGTCACTGGCCTCGACTCACACTGCGCTTCCTCTAGTGTTCTCTGGGAGAGCTTGCCTTTAGATTTTCCTACTTTCCATGTTCGGTCCTGCTACTGCTACTACCTCTGCCTCGAACTCACTTCCTTTTCCTTTTAATCCAGTTAACTGCTTAACGCCTTTCAGGATTTAGCTCATTTTTTTCTCATTTCCCTGACAGTCAAAACTCTTATTCTAGCTGTTAGGGTACCTTGTGCCTATCTTTCATGGATTTTATCAGTTGTAATTTCACATGTTTTGAGTCATGCTTTAGATAAATTCCTCTCCCACTAGACTCACTTCTGTGAGGCTGAGATCTGATGCTTCACAAATGTTTATTGTATGTTTACTTAAATCATGTACCTCTTTTTCTTAAGATGTGTGAGTTGCTCTTTGCTCTTTCCAAACACCAGCTATTAGGGAATAGGCTAAAATGCAATCCAAAAGCAGGGAAATTAGGGCGAGAAGAGCAGAGAAAAAGCTTGGAAGTCTGCCTTGCTGGTTACGCTAGTTCAGTGTTAGAAGGTGCACCTCCAAACTCATGGCAACTGTTTGTGGAGAAGCAGTGAGTGCTGTCTGGCTCATCTGAGATATCCTGGAACAAGTGATATGTTGTGAATCCTCCTCCTCCCGTGCAGACTTCCTACTCAGTCTGGCAGTCATGAAACTGTGCTACAATTATAATGCTAAAGGATCAAAAGTCTTGTACATGTTCAGATACCAACTCTTTACACAGTAATCTCTTCTGGCATTACAAGAAAGTATAGAATGACACCTATTCTTTGTTTGAACTACAGATAAATCACCAGGAAGGAGTCAAGCAACAGTTCTAAACCCTTTTGTTATGGTTCTTAAAAATTCTGCTAGTTTCTCAGTCAATATACAGAGTAAAGACCCAGTGTCTTCCAAAGAGCTGACAATTTAAGAAACTGAATGTTTGATTTTTATAGCCATTTTGGTCTTTTTCTTTTCAAAATTTCTCCCTCTTCTTTCCTCCTTTCTTGGAAAACCAAAAGTGAAAAACAATTGTCTTTTTTAAAAAAGACATGACAGTTAAACCTTCTCAATTTTAACATTTACAGCTGGTTAAAGCCTTTATTCAATACTGTAAATGTGAATATTTATTTCATATCTCCATTATGAACCATTAGAGCATCAAGTAAGAAAAATGTTAAAGCGAAGGAAAAAGAGCAACCATTCCCACTTGCTGTATCTTTTTTTTTGGGTACTGGGAATCGTGCTTTGGGTACAGGACCTTGTGCTTCATTTGCTCTACCTTAACCAGTTGTTCAAAGTCATCATCTCATTTCCTGTAATCTACATTAAGTTTGTTTATATGATTTTTTTGTTTGTTCCTAGGTATTTTTTTCCACAAGACTATAAACATTAGTAGGGCACAGCATTGAATGGTTTTACATTCAATGTCACCGGCTGTGGGCAGGCTACTGCCTGACCCATTGCAGTGAGCCCTGGGCAACAGTCACCAACAATGCAGATTCCTGGGATGTACTCCATTACCTACTCTTTTAGGGGAAGCTCTGGGATCTGCAATGTTAGTGCTTAGAGATGTACTGAAGTCTTAAGACCATTCAAATCTGTGAATGAGCCACACACCTACAGAAGTAACTAGAGTCACCAAAGCAGAATTACCGCAAGGTTGCCTGAAATGTTCAAAGTATTAAAGTCTGAAAGTATCCACTTTTGCTATATAAGTAGAATGAGCTGTACACAAAATGAAATGGAAATGGCTAACACTAAAATTAAAGTGGCTATAGAACATTTTTAATACCCAAATTACATAAATATGACGTATAAATTCCTTAAAATAACAGGATTCAACTTATTTATATACTTAATTCCTAAGATGGTACCTTGAATATAGTGTACACATCAACACGTTCCCACCAGCTTGAACTAATGGTGGTACATGCATGACTGTCCCATTGGGTGGGACAAGACCCCAGATGGGACAGTCACACATGTATGGCCTCATAGTGAACGTGTTAATAGTTTAAATAAAATAATAAATGAAAAGAGCTAATCCATCAAATGGACAAAGGTACAAAGATTTTAAAAAGAAAAAAAAATTGGATCCACATGAAAAGTTTAAAAGTAAGAGGACTTTTTTTCCATTACCCACCGAACAAATACTGGGTAACTACTCTGTGCTAGTAGGTGTTGTACTAGATATCTGTTAATAAAATATTGGGAAAACAATGGACATAGTTCCTTCTGTTATGGAACACTGAAACTAATCTAATGATAAATAATACGAAGCTGCTTTGAGAACTTATGTAGAGGAATCTTCCCTAGCTAGAAAACTAGGTGAGGTGTCTGAGGAGCCTTTTCTAAGGGATGACTGGGTTTAAAGCTACAGATCAAATGGGTATTAACCTAGGAGAAGAGGGAAAATTCCAGAAAGGGAAAATAGTGCTGTTTCCTGAAAATAAGACCGGGACTTATTATTAATTTTTTGCTCCAAAAGACAAAATAGGGCCTATTTTCAGGGGATGTCTTGTTTTTCACACGTACAAAGGTCAACATACTGAATTATGAAGATTCAGATTAGATACAACCACATCCTCCTACATGTTACCCATGTGTTGTGTCTGTACTGATTGCTCATCTGGCAGTAAGTCTTGATTCATCTGTTTACACAGGCATTTCTTTCTCATCCAAAGACACCTGCTTGGGTATTTACAGGTACTTAATTATAATTTATGTTATCATTTATTTTAAATATTAATGTCAAAAATATTTATTTATATTTAATTATATATTATAATTCAATATATCTGTTCTGTGTTGCAACAGACATACTAAATGTGTCCACTTGGCTGACAAACTTAACTGGGACTTATTTTGGGGGTAGGACTTATATTACGAGCATCCTGAATAATCATGTTAGGGCTTATTTTCTGGTCAGGTCCTATTTTGAGGGAAATATGGTACCTAGAAGGATGTAAGGCAAGGGCAACCTGGCCCTTTAGGAAATGAAAAATGGTCTATGAAATGGCAGCATAAAAGAGTGAAAGGACACTGCAGGAAAAACAATCCAGAGAAGCACACAGGGAGTAACCGTTTAGCAAGTGGGGGTAAAGATGTGTGTCCAGTTAAACACAACAAGAAAGTTTAAGGGTATTTTAGACAGGGATTTGACAGGATTAGATTTGCATTTGATAAAGAGTGTCTTAGCAGGTTAAATTATTGAACACAGATCAGAGACGTGAAAGCTAGAGGCAAAAGCCAGACATGACAAACCGGAAGCCACTGCATCCTCTAAGTGGTTGTGACAGTGAAAGTACAAAAAAATGAGATGTTGGGCCGGTGAGATGGCTCAGCGGCTTAAGCGCCTGCCCGGCAAGCGCGAGGGCCCGAGTTCAACTCCCGGAACCCACATAAGAAAAAGGGGCCGGTGATATCGCTCAGCGGCACGGGCGCCTGCGGGCACGCGAGGTCCTGAGGTCCACCCCCCGGTACCCACAAAAAAAAAAAAAAAAAAAAAAAAGAGAGATGTTTTGGGAGATCAAAATATCAGTATGACTTTTTCCCTTGATTCTTCTCACTTGTCAGCCTAAACTAATTCTTATCTTTCTCTTTTTCTCAAGTTGGGACTTAACTACAGTAGTTTCTTTCTTCTTGGACTGGTTCAACTTAAATCAATTAAATAGTTAAACAGAAATAGGTAGAAAATTTTATTATGATCAGAAGAGTTGGGAGAAAAATAAGTAAAGCAAATAGTTGCTGAATATTTACTTAAATGTAGTTATTCCTTCCATTTTACCACACGTTCGAATTTCTTGCTTGGGTTTAAGACTCTGTGGTGGAAGAACATTGCCATATGTGGGATATTTTTCCAAATATTCAGTTGTGGGCCAATAAATGCCAGAATTTTCATAAATCCTTGTGGTTCCATGTGGACAATGATGTCGCCTGTGCAAATAAAGAGTGAAAGATAGTTTTGCTTTAAAAAAATTTGGTGAGGTTATTGCATTTCAGTCAGAGAATGTCTAAACTTTAGAGTAGCTCTACTAGAAAACAAACTGTTCCCTCTACAGTGATGTTTACAAAAACAATGAACAAATAAGTATACACTTGTGTGGTAGAAACATGTTTTACTCTTGTAATAAGTTAGGGTTTTGTTATGCTACAGACCATGGAAAAGCTTGCACCTGAATTTCCTAGACCCCTGCCAAACAGGTTCCACATGGAACCTAGGCTTCACCTATCCTGCACTGATACGATGCCCATTCACGACAGAGGTACGTGAGGGACAGGGCGCGTGCCTTGTCTGCATGGAGTGTGGGAGAGGTACAGTGAGTTTGCAGTCAGGCAGCGTCCTGCTTTGCAAGGTGATTCCTGACTTGGCAGAGATGAGTTCTTTGGGGCCGACAGCTCTGCTGCAGTCCTGTGTTGTGGTAGAGGTAGTGGCTCCTTTCCCAGTCCAGTTCTATGGTGAGATTTTGGGGGTATTTTTTTCTGGAAGCTTATTTTGAATAGCTTGGGTATTTTTTTCTGGAGACTTATTTTCAGTTCTTCCAAGTGACTTATATATATGCTTTATACTGTAAACACAGTTTTGGCATAAACTTACCAGTGTGTATTATATTGTCCAAAACTAAGAACCCTGATGGATACAGCACTGTGCCACATAAGGAATGACATTTTGATGAATGACGAACCACATACATGACGATGGTCTCGTAAGATCATATTGCCTAGTGATGTCATAGTTGTATTAATTTGTGTAAGTACATTCTATGATGTTCACACAAGGACTAAATCACCTATGGATGCATTTTTCAAGATGTATTCTCATCCTTAAGTGACACATGACTGGACAGCATATAAGCAGCTGCTGAAGAGAATGAAGGTAACCTTTAAGCATGGCTGCTGCAAGATGCAAAGATTGTAAATAGTAAAAAACGTGAGTTGGAGAACACCATGCACAGTGTGTGCTCTCATTTTTTTTTTTTAAATAGAAAGCAGTGTGTGTGTAAAACAAGTCTTAAGGAACATTTGTTATCTTTGATGGAAAAGATTAGGAGGTATTTTCACTATATACATTTCAATCTAACAAAAGAGAAAAAACTTTAAAAACAATGTAACAATAAATACAAACGAATTCATACATTTGGAAATATAACATCAGGTTGTTGGGTCTGGTACACTTGGAGACCCCAGCTGCGTGGTGAGGGCTGACAACACAAGCCAGCTGAAGCTGGAACTGGAGAAAATGTGTGTGCTCTGGATGAGTCTGAACCAACTAGCACGACTGAACCCAGTGAATGCCCAGGAAGAAAAGGAGAGAAATGTTTCTTTGCTTGGAGGCCGCATGAAGAGTTGTAGCACAGGGGAGAGTGAAGAAGTGGCATCATGGGTATCTAAGAAACCCTGAAGTCAGGAGAGTCAGGGATTCAGGAATATCAGCTGCAAATGGATGCTGTGGGAAGCACTGAAGTGGGTCAGTGCCAAACAGGGTGCAAGACTCTTGCAAGAGTTAGGAGCAGGGTACACAGTGTGTGCACACAGAGCTTCTGAGAGAGGAGCACTGAGTCACCAGAGCCAAGTCAAAGTTCTGGGATTTGTCATTGTTTTTATTTTCCATGAAAACAATACATTCACTATGTAATAAGCCAGTGTGAAAAATTATAAAGGACAGCAAAATTTTCTAGCCTAACATTTCCAATCCTCAGAAGAAACTTCATTATTTCTGTTTTTTAGTTTTCCTGGAGGCCACACCTGTAACACTCCTTTGAATATCTAGATTTATCAGCTTAAATTCCTAACTTTGCAAATATTAACATAAAGACTTAATTTACACCACTCACATTCACTTCCTACTACTGTATGGTCATTCATTCATTCATCAAGTATTTAATAAACAACAACTACGCAATGCTATTGAGGACGTTATTAAGAAAAGGTAAAATATTCCGTGTTCTCCTTGACTTTATACCCTCGATGGGGGATAGGGTGGAGCCAGTAACATAATAAATTGGAAAAACACATAGTAGTATATCCTATGTGCAAGAGAAAAAAATGGAACAAGGAAGTGAGATAGAGTGTGAGGTGGGGCAGAAAGGTTGCCATTTTCAATAGTATGATATGTGAATAAATGCCTGAGTGACAGTGCCTTTCATTACATTTGAGCCTCACTTTTTTCTAAAATCTCCAAACTTTTCTCCCCAACATGAAAGAACACCATCGTAGTTTAATTCACATAAAAAATTGCACAGACACATGGTAGAGAAAATATGTTAGAGATGCACGCGTGGTTGCTCTGACCTTATGCTTTGACCTAGTTTCATAATTGGGGAGAAAAAAAGAGATTCTTTGCGGATAAAATGATAAAGCAGCAGAAGGAGGTCAAAACTTCCCTAAAGAGGTTTTTTTTTGTAAAAACCAGTGCTTTTGCACTGAGCATCTTTCTCCAGTATCTTTTTTTTTTTTTTGTGGGTACTGGGGGTTGACCTCAGGACCTCGCGTGCCAGCAGGCGCCCATGCCGCTGAGCGATATCACCGGCCCTTTTTTCGTATGTGGGTTCCGGGAGTTGAACTCGGGTCCTCGCGCTTGCCAGGCAGGCGTGTAAACCGCTGAGCCATCTCACCGGCCCATATGGCTCTTTTATTCCAAGCAGGTAGTCAAAACTTTTATATTCCCTTGCAGGGATATTGCCAGGACAGGGAAGAACAGCTGTCTGAGGCCATCAACCTCCCCTGTCTTTTTCAAAACCCTTCATGGAAGAGATGAAATCAGGCGTCCCTAATGGGAGATGAAATACAGTTAGCTGTCTTTCAGTGTCACAAGAGGAGAATGATGATGTTGGGACAAATGGGAAGGAGAAAGTATCTCCCCTCCCGAGCCCTATCCAGAGAGGGTAACACATGAGGGAAAGAGTTGTGAGAAGTGTGGGGAATCTGCTCCAATCCATGTCACTGTCCCAGGAGATGGCCAGATCTCAAAGACTTGGCTGAGTGGGTCCCTGCAACAACAGCTTCTAGCTTGGTCAGAGATTCTTGTACACAAGCAGAAGTATTAGAGGCCCTGCTCTTGAAGGAAATACGTGAATTTTGGTAAGGGACTTTTCAATTGATGCCATGAAGTGTTCAAACCCCAAGTAATTCCTCTTACATCAGCGATGCCTCAGCTCCTTGCATCACTGAACTGCTTGGAGAAAGGGGAATGAAGATGGAATTTCCTGGGTGGGAAAAGAATTTAGGATAAATATAAATTAAGATTAGAAAAAAAAATTAAAATTTTTTTCTTGTACACCAGAGTTTGAAAATTTACACCTGCAAAGTTAATCTTTTAACCTGTATCTAATTACAATCTGTGTTTATTATGAATATGACAGAAAACCTGCTTTTCATCAGCGTGCAGATCTTTTTTCTTTGAAGATTACAACACGAAGGGACTGGCACATTCATATGTACTTAGCAAATAATCTAATCTATGCGTCAACAGTGAAGCTGAGGGAGGGGACATCTGTGTTTACAGGTGGTGGAAGGTTGTTAGGCAGAGCTCACGGACTACCCTGGGTTTCATGGTGGGGACTGCTGCCTTTCCTGTTGGGCAAAAAAAAATCCTAAAGGAGCGCTGCCTGGCATGGAGGATGGAAAGCTGGAGATAGAAGACAGAGTAACACGGGATGCAATCCAGTGGCCTGTGCGCCGTTCTTTAACGTTATTTTTGTTGTACGGTATGCACACTCCCAGCCGAGCCAGACCCTCCCTCCCCACTAAGCAGCCTCTCACATCCGCCCCTTGCTCACACCTATTACTCCCCTGGCCCAGGTAGTATTTTAGTTTACATCCCTGGACAGGAATTTCAGGGACCACAAAGAAGTGCTCTGCCAGGTAGCCAGGGAGTGCGGAGAGATCCACCAATCGCGGGTCCGGTTGAGCGGGGGCGTCGCTGTGCCCTGGTCCCTGCGGGTCCGGGGCCACCCGTGCCCGCACCCGCCCGCGTCTTACCCGCAGGTGCAGATCTGACACAGACATCGGCTCCTCATGCTCGCGGCTCCCAGCTCCTCCTCCACGCCTCTCTGCTTCCACAACGCGGCCGTTGTCTAGGCGACCGCGGGATCCCAGAGAAGGACGTTGGGCCCACTTCCGGCGGCGTCCCCGCGTGCGCGGGTCAAAGGTCGCGTTAGGCCCCGCCCCCCCGTGCGCCGGCGGCCGGGACGCTAGTGCTGTGGCGGCTGCGAGGTGCTTGGGGGAACCGGTAGGTGAGGGCGGGGACGAGCCAAGTGGGGTCGGGGTCGGGCCCATAGCCGCGGCTTCTCGGGGCGACCCGGAATCCGCAGAGAAACCATCCGGGAACCCGCGGAGAAGGAGGGAGTTTGGTGTCGAGGTGCTTCCCTTTTCCTTCGGGAAGCCGTGGACGGCCGCCGGCGCACCTGTTTGGGTCTTCCGTACTTGACCCAAAACTTTACCGGGTTCTCCGGGTGGTGGTAAAGCTGAGCGCTCACTTCGAGTGGGAGCGCGCCGGAAAATAGGTGAGGGACTCGGGCACAGGTGGCAGAGGGGCCGGGAGGGACGTGGGCATCTCGTCTGCCCCCTTCTTGCCACCGTCCTGGGTCGTCGCGGCCTGGGCAAGGTGACCGGGTGTCCCCGCGCGCTGTCCCGCGCGCTGCGTGATCCGGAAGGGCGCTCAACTCCTTGGGTGCCTTCTTGATTCCTTAACTTTGAGCTGGACCTGGGACTGAGCCTGGATTGGTGTATCACATTGGAAAGCGTACCTGAGTGTCTTCAAGGGATCTGAGAATGCTTGTCGGCTCCTAGCATTTAAATTTCTTTACCCCAACTTTTAGCTCTTGTTTCATTCGTTTCATTCGTAACGCATGTTTAATTTACAGATCCGGGAAGTGGGTAACCATGGTGCTCAATAGTTTGGATAAGATGATTGAACTCCAGAAGAACACTGCCAACATCAGGAACATCTGTGTTTTGGCTCACGTTGACCATGGTAAGAATCTTTTTAAAGTGGCGTGTTCTCATTAACAAAGGAGGCTTGTCTCTACATGTTTCAGTGGATGACGCTATGAGCATTTGAGAGTGATGCTTGCTAAGAAGCAAGTCATTTCCTTTAAAACTTTTTTGTGATGTCAGAAGTATGCTGTAAATGCAAGCATTTGAAATAAATGAAGTTAACTAGTGATTAGTGTTCTGTGTAGTCTGTTACATGGTTTTTAAGTGGAATGAAGTAGGGCAAATTGAGATAGATATGTGAGAGAAAAGACCGTAGGTTGGGAGAACTAGAGAATTGGAAAGCTGGGGATGGGTTAAGAAAAAACTTCACAGTATAATTGATACCACGTGAGTACATGCAAGTGGCAATGTATTTGCAGAAGGAGATCTACATGTGGCTGAAGCAGTAAGGCCAGAGGTAGCTGATGCCTTGTGCATGTGATTCAGACAGATATTGCTGTAGCACCTTACGCTTCTTCATGCTAAGCTTGCTTTTTGTTTCAAACTCCTTCTGAGTTCTGGTAGCCAAAGTGGACCAGGCATGTAAAAGAAAACTTACCTTGTAAGGGAGGGAGCAGTAGAGAGAGGTGAAGAGGAAGGCTTCTCTTCCACTGGGCACTAAGATAAGGGTTAAATGCTCCAGCTGACAGCCTGAATTCAAATCTCCATTTTCAAGTTACTTTTGTCTTTTTGAGCTTCAGTGTATCTGTATCATGAGTAAAATAGGATGAAAATCATACCTAATAGTAGCAGGCTGTTTGTTATCATTGTAAGCTCTAAAAGGTTTGACATCACTGCCTTATAGAATGTGAAGATTAAACGTAATGATAATCCCTTGGCTGGAAGGGTAAATAATTCATAATTTTCATTTTTACTAGGTTGTGGGGAGCTATTAGGAGAGAAAATAAAGTGGGTGTGATATAATGAAATAGACTAGATAGGTAAAAGTGCTTAAGATGTATCAAAAGGTGCAAAAGAGGTTAGTTAGGTGGCTCTTGCCATTGATGTAAGAGCAGGAGTCTGAGAAACGAGCAAAAGTGGGTTACTTTATAGGTGAAGCTAACTACGAATGAGTTTTATACCAATCCAGTGACTGTTCTCTGTGAACTTTTATAATTAATTATGCTACACACATTTTGATGGTATGAAATAAGTTTTTTTTTCTTTTTGCTTTGTGAATTAACATGTTCATGATGGGGCCTACATGCATGACTGTTCCATCAGGCGGCTTGTAGCATCTAATGAGACTGTCACATGCCGCCGGATAGTCATGCATGTACCAGCAGTGGTTCAAGCCAGCAGGAATGTGTTAAATTATGTGGAAAGTCACTGCTGTGTATATGTACATTACAGATTACTTTAAATTTACTCTTTAAAATTAAGTCAAACTGGTACTATTCTAGAAAAACTATGATTCATTTTATTTAATCAATAACTATTGAAAGGCTACTGTTATAGTTTTTGTCTAGATGTCCCCCCAAAGCCTCATGCAGTCATAGGTGGGGCTTTTCAGAGGTGGCTGGATCATGAGTGTGTGACACTGGGATTGATTCATGGTGCAGTGCTAGGATTAAGGGTGCTAGAATTAAGGATGTGAGTGCTACCCACCCTAAGGGCAGGTAGTTTGAATAAGATATAAGGGACAGAAAGAGGCTTGTCACATGTTACTTGCTTGTTTTTGCTATCTTCTGCCTGCCGTGAACTGTTTCTCCTCTGTGATACCTCTCTCCCATGCTACCCTGCCATGGAGCCAGCCAGTTATGAACTGAAACCTCTATAAACTGTGAGCTAAATAAATCTTTCCTCCTTGAACTTTGGGTGTTTTATCTCAGCAATGAGAAAAGTAACTAAAACGGAAGTTAGTACCAGAGAAGTGGGGTTGTTGCTGTGACTATACCTGACCATGCGGTTTTGGAGCCTTTGGGAATGGCTTATGAGAGGAGTTTGGAAAGGTTTAGAGATGCTGGCTTAAAAAGCAGCCCTGGAATGCCTTAAGCTGTTCTTGATGGGAGATTCTGGTAAGAGCTCAGAAGACCAGAATGCTGATGGAAAGTCTGCTGGTAAAGACCAGGCTCCGGAGATTTCTGCTGGGAAGAGGGACTGCATTGGTTGTTGGACTCCAGACGATGTGTGTTATGCCTTGGCAGGAAGTTTGTCTGGATTTTGCTCATGTCCAGTGACTTTGCCTGAGACTGAGATTAAGGGCAGCAGACTAATAAATGTGGTAGAAGAAATTTTCAAGGTAGTCTAGTGTTGAGGCTGTGGCATGGCCACTGTTGGGGGCTTTTAGCCAGATTTATGTTGAGAGTCAAGAGCAAAGAGCCCAGAAGAATGACTTAAAACATTTTCAGTTTGGGCAGAAAGGAATCTCCATTTAGTAATGCTGTGGACTGCAAAGATAGAGAGAGAACATGGTTGCTGAGAAGGAGCAGGACAATGGAAAAGATGGCCTGAGGACATCACAAAAAACAGCTGGACTCCAGCCTTTGCAGCCTCAAATTGCAAAAGTGAAAAACTTCACTTTGCGAAGAGAGCTCCAGAGCACCATGTCCTAGAATTGCAGCAGTGTAGAGATTTGTTCCTCAGGATTGGGTTCAGAGTGCTCAGTGATCCAGGCACTCAACCCCTACACCCAAGAGAGAGAGAAGCCTCGCTACCATTGCAGCTGGTGGCGGACCTTGGCATCATCCACATGGTGCTGGTTTTAGGTGCATACAGAATGCAAGAGTTGTGGGATCAAGAAGGTTTCCACCCCGATTTCAGAAGAAGACCTGGAAGGCCAGGCAGTGTGCTCCTGAGAGGGCAGTATGTGAAGCTGTGAGTATGAAGTTGAAGGTGCAGTGAAGACCCCAAAAGTTTGAAGAAGGCAGGAACATGGATCATCTGAGGAAAACTACAAGGAGGGAGCAGAGCAGGCCCAACAGAGAAGCCATGGGCGCTACAACCACCAGAAGTGCTTGGATGGAGCCACCCAAGTCCTTGGGAGTTCACGTCTTGCCACAGATTGCCTCTGATGTTGCACGTGGAACTACAGGACTTAATGTTTGCCCTGCTGGATTTTGGACTTGCTTTGGTCCCATTCCTTTGTATCCCTCTATTTATACCTTTTGGAGTGGTAGTGTTTTATCTTGTGCTATTGTATGTTGGAAGTGTTTAACTTTCTTTTCATTTGTACAGGGCCTCACAGCTAAGAATCTGCCTTGAATCTCAGAGGAGACTTTGGACTTGGACTTGTCAGCAATGCTGAAACTGTTAGGGTTTTGGCAACTCTTAGAGATGGACTAAATGCCTTTTGCATAAGGGATGTGCATGAGTCTTTGAGGGGCCCGGAGCAGAATGTTATGGCTGTGTCTAGATGTACCCCCAAAGCCTCCTGCAGTCGTAGGTGGGGCTTTTCATAGGTGGCTGGTTCTAGAGTGTGTGACACTGGGATTGATTCATGGTGCAATGGTAGGATTAAGGGTGATAGAATTAAGAGTATGAGTGCTACCCACTCCAAGTGCAGGTAGTTTGGATAAGATATAAGGGTCAGAAAGAGACTTGTTGCTTGTCATTTGCTTGTTTTTGCTATCTTCTGCCTGCTGTGAACTGTTTCTCCTCTGCAATACCTCTCTCCCATGCCACCCTGCCTTTGAGCTAGCCATCAACTGAAACCTCTGCAAACTGTGAGCTAAATAAACCTTTCCTCCTTTAACTTTAGGTGTCAGGTATTTTGTTTCAGCAATGAGAAAAGTAACTAAGACAGCTGCCATATGTCAAGCACTGTTCTGGTTCTAGAGGTATGGTTATGAATAAAGCAGTGTCTCTACTTTCTTGGTTCTTATGTTCTATGGTGAATATATTTTTCCATACATAGGATGAATTTTACTTTATTAGGTAATAGGAAAGTGTTGCCCTAGGATTGCAGGCTAACTTAACATTCACATGGCAAACAGATAACACAGTGTTAAAGATCTCCAGTTCTCCCACTGATTGATCTCTGGTTTAAACTATTACACAGATTAGCTTTGCTACACAGAGCTTTGCGAAAGTTCCTAGAGTGCAGTAAAGACTTATCTTAAAGAAAAAACCCCTTCTTTTGTTAGAGCAACCAATTGCAGTAATTATTTATACTTATGGAATTCTTTAGACAGTTACCTGGTTGTACCACTTGAAATTGTGTGGACCTTAGTGGTAGTCTAGTAAAGGTAACTATAAATGTGTATGTGGAGTATACCAAGATTTTATTATAAAGTAGAGTGTAGGGTTAGGTGTGGATATGAAGTTGCATTGGAGGCCACAGTGTAGCGAGTGCCCTCTTCAAACTGTGTTTCAAACAGTAGAAGATAGGGGTAAATTTCCTTAATAAATAGCATTAATTAACAGTTTAACTGGAAAATTCCAGGTAAGTTCATTCATGGAGAAATATGGAAAATACTGTTTTACCCAGTGTACCTTTCAGAGAAAGGTTGTTGCTTTCATTTTGTCATTCTGAGCTGTCAGGGGCTTAAATTTATAAATATGGTCACTAGTATAGATAAGGGATGGTTGGTAATAATAATTGTGGTAAACTTGACCAAATTCTTATAGGATAGATGAGTCAGAAGTGGTCTGTGTTTTGATTGGCATGGTGATTTGCCTCATTAGTTAAAAGTCTGTGCACATTATTTAAAGTCTGTCTCAATTTAAGAGAATTGTTGTACTTAAAAAAGTTTCCTGCTAACTTTCCAGGTGAGTAGATGAAATTTCCAGGGAGATGGCTTTCAGCACAGTAGAGTGTCAGCCCTTATGACCTTCCAGGTGGTGTCTATAGGACTCTTAAAATGTCTCTTTTGTCTGGTGGCACCTGGTGTAGCTAAATAAGAAATCTTTGTGAAACCAAGTTTTATGACCAGACATTAAATCTGTAGGTACAATCTATCCTCTGACCCCTTTTTTAAAAAAGACATAGATTCTAATTAATGTTATTTTGACAGGAAAAACTACTCTTGCTGATTGTCTCATATCTAGTAATGGAATCATCTCCAGCCGTCTCGCAGGCAAGGTATGTTATATTTGATCAATACTTGTTGCATTTCAGTATTAGCTATCTACAAAGTCATGAACTGTTTGCTTTATTCTTTAGTGGTCTAAATAGTATAAAACATAGTTCTTACACTGGGTGTGGTGGCACATGCCTTTAATCCCTGCACTTTGGGAGACAGATGCAGTAGGATCACAAGTTTGAGCCTAGCCTGGACAACTTATTGAGACCCTATCTCAAAAAATTTAAAAAAAAATTTTTTTTTTTAAAGGCTGGAATGTAGCTCAGTATGAAGGCCTTGGGATCTGTCCCCACAAATAGCAACAACAGCCAAACACAGTTACATAGTTCCTGCATCCAAGCAGCTGTCCATCCATTAAACAAGATAAATAGATGTTGAAAAGGTACTTTTATATTGCATTGTGCTGCCTTATATGAATACTGTAATTTATAAGTGCAAAAGAGATTTTCTGCATTAAATCAAATGATAATTGTGGAAGAGTTTACAAAGAAAAGTCCTTTATAGGTAAATGAGTTGGGTGATTTGAGAAGACAGAAGTCCTCAAGTGGTGGAAAGTAACATACGTGAAGGCTAATTTGTTTGTTGTGCCTGATTTGAGTGAGGATTTGCTCAGATATTAGTGGGAGAGAAAATGGTTACAAAAGACTTTGAAGGCTAACCTAGGTGTCCTGAGTACCAAAGGAAGTCTTCAGCCTGCGGGTCATGATATGAAATAGTGTTTTAGGAAATGAAAGAAATTTTTTGTGTCTAGCTGTGAAAGGCTTGGAATAATTGAGTTACTAGTATAAAAATTAAAAAAAAAATTCTCTCCTTAGTAAATCCAGGATATAAACAACGGGATTTATCAAGTGACTAGGAGTGTAGAGACGAGGAGATGGAGAAGTAAAATTGAGTCATCAAGAGTAGATCCAGGAAGATTAAAGGTAGAATAGGGTGCTTGAAGCCAGTTGTCTGGGGAACAGATTTAATGAGAAACTGAGAAATTCCACTCCTAGGTAGTTTATGTACAAGAGATATACTCCTGTTTATATCGTCTCAGTTACAGTTACAGGAAACAGAAGTCAATCTACATGTCCATCACCAAGAGCCTAGATAAATAGGTGTGGTAGATTTTTGAGGTGGAATCTTTTTTTTTTTTTTTTTTTTTTTTTTTTTTTTTTTTTTTGTGGGTACCGGGGGGACGACCTCAGGACCTTGCGCGCCAGCAGGTGCCCGTGCCACTGAGCGATATCACCGGCCCCTTTTTCGTATGTGGGTTCCGGGAGTCGAACTCGGGCCTTCGCGCCTGCAAGGCAGGCGCTTAAGCCGCTGAGCCGTCTCACCGGCCCCTTGAGGTGGAATCTTAACAGTAATGACAATTAATCAATTATAATTACATATATCCATGTGGATAAATCTCGGGTATAATACTGAGCAAAAAAAATGACATTACACATAGTATGATTCCATTTATATAAAGCTTAAAACATGCAAATTGTAAATGATACATTACTTAGTGATACATTTATTTTTAGAAATTAGGAGCAAAGCAATGAAATGGAGGAGATAAATTTCAGGATAGTGGTTACCTATGAGCCAGGTCACTGGGGACTTTAATGGAAACATTTTTCTTTTGCTTTCTTAAGTAGGATAGTGTGTTCATTGTATTGTTGCTCTTTATGCTTGTTTTGTGCCATTGGCATTGACAAGAGTGAAAGATTTTGAAGGAAAGCCTGTAAAAGGAACCAGCCAGGAATCTAAGGAGAGATTGGAGGGAAACTGCAGGATTTCAGATTTGTGGAAGACTTTTTGCACATAGTATGAGCACGTGTGTGCATAAAGGGTGACTATGTAATGCTCCACTGGAATCAAGAAAGTGCATATTGAAAAGATCACTGCATTTGGCCAGAGGTCTTAGGTAACTTTTGGGAGTCTGGTTTTGCCAGAGTTGTGGGAATGTAATACTTCCTAAAAATTGAAGAATTAATGTGGGATGAGTTAGGGTGGTAATCTTGTATCAATAAATTATTCTCAAGACTTTTGAATGAAAGCAATGAGTAAATGTAAAGGTTAAGTTTAGAATTTTCAAGAATTTTACAATGTAGAGAATGAAGGCTAGACGGGGAGGCTCACTCTGGAGGGGAGGCCAGAGGGTAGAGTGTTGTTGGGGCTGGTAGCACAGTTAAGGTAGCCAGCGTTGGGATGAGGCACTGCAGAGCCTGGAGAATTTGAGATGTGGCCTTTATTTGTGGGCACTGAAGCTTTGTAAAAGCCAGCAAAATGGTGATAATAAATATTGTCTACCATTATTTTTTTTAATTGTTTAAAATATGTCAACTTGGAAAAGGAATAAAAGCTTATTGTGCCTTTAGAAACTTTCTCTTCAAATCTCTTGCTTAGACTTTGTCGATTAACCTATGAACAGGAAAAGAATGGCTGTGTTTGTGGTGAACAGAGGAATTCCTCCACACGCCACCCTCTGAATTCTCCGGGACTGCTCAGTCATTCTTGGCTACAGTGTGGATGAGCAGTGGTCTGGGAGGGTACCCAGTGTGGACTACATTTGAGTCCTAGCAGTATTGAGTTTCCTCTGTTTTTCTTCCCCTCCACTAACTTTCCTTCTCCATCCAGCCTCCTACTCCTTAAAAAAAAATCTCTATACTAGTCTATAAGTGTTTAAAACAAAAATCAGCCTGTTTGAATGTTGCATTTTAGTTCAGTGGAAGTAAGGAAGCACATTCTGTGTTTTTCCAGTTAAGGTACATGGACAGCCGAGAAGATGAACAGATCCGAGGGATCACTATGAAATCCAGTGCCATTTCACTACATTATACAAAAGGTAATTTGCTCTGTTTTAAAGAAGCACAGCTTTGCATCTTTCCTGCCCTCCTTTCTGTCTGAATTCATTGCATGCCTCCATTTCTTTGCCTTAGGTTCCATTTTTTTATTATGACCTCTCCCAGTGACCTGTCGTAAGAGCCAGACCATCCAGGCCTGGATGCCGATGGGGACCTCTGGCTGGCTCAAGGGCAGAAGAGCCGGCAGTTTACACCTGCCCCTCCTACCAAGGGATTGTGTGGCTAATTTCACAGGAAAGTTAAGAGTCCTGGGCTTTACTGGCTTGGCCTTAGTGTTCCTTTTCCTGGCTGGATCCTTGTTCTGCCCCATGGCCTACATATTAGATTTGAAGTTTTATTTTCTTAACTATAAGTTACCATAGCCCCAAATGAGGCTAACATTTTCACGATAACACTTCCAGGAATATTTCTTTTTTTTTTTTTTTTTTTTACGTGGGTACCGGGAGTCGACCTCAGGACCTCGCGCTTATCAGCAAGCCCTAGTGTCGCTGAGCAATATCACTGGCCTTTTTTTCCTTTATGTGGGTTCCGGAAGTCGAACTCAGGACCTCGTGCTTGCTGGGCAGGTGCTTGTGCCACTGAGCCATCTCACCAGGAATATTTCTGACAGAAATAGTCAAACAAGTGTGAGAAGTGTATCTTCACTGATGTTTACCGAAAAGTTTGTATTAGTGAAAAAAAAAAATGCCAACAAGCTACATGTTAGTAGGAGAATGGTTAAAGAAACTGATATATCTATGCTGTGAAGTATTATGCAGCTGTTAAAACAAATGTTTGATCTAAGTAATTACACAGAAAAAAATGGTATAAGAGCCAAAAAGGAAAGTTGCAGAATATTTTTTAAAGATATGAATGTGTTTGGTTAATAAAATATATTATGTCTGCAGGTAATAGTATCTGGATGGGTACATACCAAACCCTTAACATTATGTCCAGAGACTGAAGTAATTTATCATTTTTTAAAACCACCTCTCACATTTATGGGTATGTCCTTATCCAGAGAATGGGATTGTCTTAGTTACTTTTCTCATTGCTGAGACAAAATACCTGACACCCAAAATTAAAGGAGGAAAGGTTTATTTGGTTCACAGTTTGTAGAGGTTTCTTTCATAGGTGGCTGGCTCCAAGGCAGGGTGGAATGGCAGAGGGGCATCACAGAGGAGTTAGTTCATGCTAAAGCAGAGCAGGCAGAAGGCAGCAAAGCATTGAAGTAGCAAGCAACCGACCCCAGCAGCCCTCTTTCTGTCCCTTATAGTCCATCCAGGCTACCCACTCTTAGGGCAGTATTACTGAAACCCAGGTGGGGCTCCCTTAATCCCAGCATCACATTTTATTTTATTTATTTATTTATTTTTTTGTTTTTTGTGGGTACCGGGGGGTCTACCTCAGGATCTCGCACGCCAGCAGGCGCCCGTGCCGCTGAGCGATATCCCCGGCCCCTTTTTTCGTATGTGGGATCCGGGAGTCAAACTCGGGCCCTCGCGCTTGCCAGGCAGGCGCTTACGCCGCTGAGCCATCTCACCGGCTCCCCAGCATCACATTTTAAATCCTAGCATCACGCACCCTGGATCCAGCCACTTTCCAGAAGCCCCACCTATGATCACATGAAGCTTTGGTTGGGAGGACATCTAGACACAAACCATAACTGGTGTTAAAGATGTATATATTTCTTATCCCATTGTTGCATAGATTTGAAGAGATTTGTGGCCTTTCATAGTCCATGCTCATATTGTGTTTATACTTGAAGACTCTTCTAGCGTCAGTTTTAGTTTCTGTGCTCTAAACTTAGTCTCTAGTCACCCTCACTGTCCTTTTTATTTTATTTAGGTTTGATTTAACACACCATTGCACTTGGAGAATGGCCACAGGACCCTGGGAATTGAATGGTGTAGCCTTTCTCGTCCAGCTGTGTGGCCTTGGGCAGCTCACTCAGATTATTTTAGTTTTGCTTCCTAGAGTGTGCAGAGGGGAAATGTAAGCTAGCTTGAGTTGTGTTGGGAGGGCTTATTGAAAGAATAAGTATGAAATGGTATTGGAAATAACATACATGAATATTTAAAAATGGGATTTTTTTTCTTTTCTTGTGGTTAGGGGATTGAATCTAGGGCTGTGTGTATGCTAGGCAAGCGCTATAGCCACCCCCTCAACATTTTTAAGTTTTTACAATCTTGAGACATGGTACTGAGCTACCCCCAGCCACCCTCTCAGCATTTTAAGTTTTTAAAATTTTAAGACCTGGTCTGTTTCTAAGTCACTCAGCTGACCTGGAACTTGCAGGACTTATCCATCAGCCTTCTGAATAGTTGGGGAAAATGAGAGTCTTTTGGAGTGATGTCTTACAAAATTAAGCCAGATTTGAATTCTGGAGCCAAGATGGCCCCAGAACCACATCAGTGAAAGTTTATGGACCTTCCCTCCTGAACTCCACCGTTGTCCTTGGGTTTGGTTGTTTTTATCTCAGTTGTTCTTGTATATCTTTTCTTTATCTTACAGCTTTGGCTTACTTGTCCAGTGAGGACAGAACTTGGAAATGTTGACTGAGACACCTGCTCTCAGAACACCTAAGAAATGAGATCCATTTTTATCTATAGCTTAGTAGTAATGCTTCAGAGTAGTGTATTTCGTGCTCTGAAAGTGGGTGAGTGGAAGGAGAACTGGACAGGAGGGAGTAGGATTCTGGCAGCTGAAGAAACTCCACCGGTGACTTTTATTTACCCTCCCCTTTCCCGCCCCTCTGAATGCCTTCTTAGTTGAGAATCTGTATACTAAATCTTAATGAAGTTTCTCTTCCTTAATTTCTCTGACTCTTAATTAAACCAGCTTCAACATTTTTTTCAATTCCGTACCTGGATTGAAATACAAGGTCTTACTCTGTATTAAGCTAAGGCAGTCATGTATACTGTAGAAGTGTTGAAAACAGTCAATGTGGTAGTCTAGCATTTTCCAGGGATCCAGTTTGTCATTGAGAAAATGGAGCCTCTCTTCTTCACGATTGTGAACAACATTTGTTACAAATTTTGGGGTCATACTGGTAGCTGTTATTATTTTTCTGTTTCTTCTCTTTTCCTTGTGCCTGGCCTGTAAGGATACCATTCCTTTATCTTTTCGTTTCAAGAATTAGGAAATATTCCCAACAAAAGAGATCCAGAGGCAATAAAATACCTTTGAATTCTTTAGGTTAGAGTCCAGCTATAGACCATAAACCATATTTAAATGGGTTTAATAATTGAAAATTCATGCTTTGAATAGTCTCAAAATGTGTATTCCTATCTTTTTTACTCTAACCAATCATTTTAACTGTAACCAAATATTGCTGTTGCAGAACTTTTGATGCTTTTAATTTGTTTGAATATTTTAAGTAAACTTACAAGTTTGTTATAGAAAATTCATTGTTTTATTATAGAATATGTGATTCTATACAAGAATAAAATAGAAATCAGTTTTACTATGTTGTTTTTATATTTAATCCAACCAAAATTTTATGTGCATATATGTACAAATACTGCGAAGTAAACATCTAACAATGTTCCTTCCAAGTAGCTTTCTTATTCTAACACTTGTAGTCAAATATGATTACTAAGTGCTGTGTTGCTCGTTCTTGACACGATGCTGGTATTAGCACCTCTGTGTAAGTGGGGCGTCTGGGTGGTGTGTTAAGGGCTGGAGAGTAAATTGTGCCCACCGGTGGTGGGCCTTCCACACCCCTTTGGTGAGGGTCATCATCATTCACTCCAGCTGATTGATTTCTTATGGAAATTTTTTTTTTAAGATTTTGAGTAGTATTTTAAAATGTTGTAGATTACTTAAAAATTGTAAAATACCATGCAGAACATATTGCAGTGTACTTTTTAGCTTATTAGGCTTAGCAACTTCTGACATTTCAGCTAGCTGATAACTTTGTTCAGCAGGACACCTGGATTCTTCCAGGTTGTAGCCACATATAGCCAGAGGTGCTCCAGATCTGGAGACCAGAGGTACAGCAGGTGTCTGCAAGGAGATCCACAGGCAAGTTCATCTCTGGAAATACCTCTCTCTGGCTTACTGCTGGTGGCCAGGTGCAGAACTGACACCCATGTTGGTTTTAGCTCTGTGGTTTTCTGATCATGCTCTCCAAGGACTAGGATACGGGGAACGACTGGCTGGAAAGTCCTCTTTCTCATTCAGCATCAGACACCTCCCTTTCCTCTGGGCTGTGTGAATGTTACCTTATGATCCTGATGATTGTCCTAGTCCTTTGGAATTGGAGCTAGGAGAAATGGTTCTGATGTCCTTCCTTTGAGTAAAAGGTCAGATTTTTTTTCTCTTTAGATGGTAAATGCTATACTTTGTGAAGCATGCAGTTGATGCCAGGCCAAAGAGACTAGGTGCTTGATAGTTTAATCCCGAGCTAAGTATCTTATACCCGTGACCGTATTTAATCCTCATAGCATCCTGTGAGATGATATTATCCTTAATTTACTTACTTGCAAGATAGTTTAGAGAGGTTAAGAAGTTTTCCCAAGGACAAAGCAGTTTCTAGCATGCAGTACTAGTCCTAGGAGCCAAGTAAATCCATTTCCAGCTAATTAACTTGAATCAGGAGACTTTTGGAAGGCAGTCAGCATACACCTCTCTTTTCCACCACAAATTTCTGGGACTGCTTGTGTGCATCTTCTTTTGGCCAGCGTTACCCACATCTCTGTTGTCTTTGGTCATGGCCCAAGCTGGAAGACCCATGATCTTGGCTTGTCTTACAGTCTCTCCCCTATGTTTCCTCGTGGTTCTGACACCCTCCCTCCATGTCCAACCAGACCGTACTCTGAGAACATTCCAAGGTGAATAAACAATCCTTCATTCTCAGTATCTTTTTATTGGTGTCCCTTCCTCCTTCTGCCTGGCTGTCTTCTGACAACATTGCTTTCCTGGTATTTCTTTCAAATGAATGGTGCTCATTCCTGCAGGGCCCTTGTGTCTGTGGGCAGGACATGGAATTGCCACTCTTCTCATCCTAGCACCAGTGTCAGAGCTTGGTCCCTCATTCTTGTGTTCAGATTCCTTTTAGGAATCCTACCATTCAACTACTCTCCTTTATTAGCATTTTCAGCTCTTGGTCAGGGTCTTTATTCATTGGTGACTTTGGTACCTGGCTTATGATTTTCCTTTTCACCTGAATCCTCCAGTGTGGTTTTACCATCCCGCAGAATGACTTCAGTAGCTTGCCTTCTCAATAGCAGGGCTGTTCTCTTTCCCCAACCCACTGCCTTGGCTACTTTCTGCATTTTAACATTGCCTGGAGCTATGCATCTTTGACATTTCAAATTTAAATACTCCCGTGGAGTGGGGTGGCATGTACTTGTACTCTCAGCTATTCAGGAAGGTGAGGAGAGAGGATCACTTGAGCCCCTGAGTTTGAGAACAGTCTGAGAAGCATAGCAAGATCTCGTCTCAACAACAAGAAAAGCCTATTCATACAACCAGCTGAGAAGTGGTGAGCTTACTAGTGAAATCACTAAAAAAAAAAAAAAAGAACAAATTGAAATATTCCCTTCTCTATAATCTTCCATTCTCCCAGGTCTTTCACCTAGGTAGGCAGGTGCTCATTCTTTGACTTCATGAGAGTCTTCAGCTTTTCGAGCTCCATCAGCCTCCTCCTTTCACTTCTGCCTCACAGCCCACACTTGTCACTTAAATGATAGTCACCACATCCTCACACGCTGCTTGCTTGACCTGCCATACTCCTCCCATCAGAACTCCAACACCAATAGACTAATTCTCGACCCCATTTCTTCCTCATACTTGGGCTGGGTTCTCAGTTTGGTCCTCAGCACTGCAGACAGCCTTTCCACATCTGCCCTGTTAGGTTTTGCTCATTCACCCCACAGCTGTTTGGAACCTTCTGGTATCCGTGCCTACCCTTTGTCTTCTCCCCACAGTTTCAGAAGACAGCCTTACTTTTTACTTCACAGAAAAGGATTCTCAGCTGCTTGCTACTGTACGTCAGTGGTATTTTATGGTGCCCAGGGAATAAGGCAGCAGAAGTTCCTGTTCCTGAACACTTTAGAACAACACACAGCTCCAGGATTTGTGTTAAAATTGGGAACATCATTCAGTATGTTTAAAATTTTTTTAATTTGCAATTTTCATTAGCAGTAATAATAGTATTCCATAATTTTCAATTTTTTTTTTTATTTGATCCTCACACAAAGTAGGGGGTAGCATTCAGGAAAACAAGTTCTAAAACAAAATGTGACTTCAGTCACAGCAGAAGAGCTTTCTTATGGACTTTTTTCTCTAATCGATTTGGGATGACTTTTCTTCTACCTTTGAGAAAGGTAGTTTGCAGTTGTTAGAAAAGGTTAAAGTTGATAAAAAGGGCACTGAGGAAGTTCGGGCTCCAGCTGAGCTGATCTGTTTCTCTTTTGGGGTGACTGGTGAAGTACTTTCTCCTCACCATTGAATATGTAGGAGAAACTCCAGATTTAAAGAGATGGACAGGCTTTTTATTATTATTACAGAGCTTTTTAGAATGTTTAATATGTATGTGTGTTGTGAGCTCGAAGGTTAGCTGTATTTCCCATGTTTATTTGATCACACATTTATTTTTCAGGATGTAGATTTTCATATGGGAACACCGGTGTATCACTAGTTTTCTGTTCCCTTGTAGATCTGAACCTACCACCCTGAATTTCAAAGGGTCTGGAGTTAGATGCATATTTAGGGCAGCATAGCTAATTTATTTTTCTCTGTACTCTCTAAAAATCCTGTAGTACCAATGAAAGGTGAGTGCATAGGAGGCCTGAGATCTCTCCATGAGTGCATTTTTAGAATCTATGACAGACTAGGCGGGAGACTTCTACTGTATATCTGGTTCAGGTAGCTTCTCAAGAAGATGAGGAAGTGGTTGTAATTCTCTCACCCTGAAGTCGAATTTAACCAAAGAAACAATCAAGTGTAGGTTCCACAGCTGCCAACTAAGGCGTCTGAAATCGAAGAAGTGACAAAGACCATTAGCTAGAACTGGATATGCTTCTGGCTTGCCACTTTTGTGATCTTGGGTAAATCTCTTTCTTACCTTTGGAGGGTAAACAGCATTTCTGAAGTGAAGGGTTAGGCTATGGAAATTCCGAGTGAGTTAAAAAATCTTGCAGCTTTTGCTTTACATGATAGGACTCTGGACCATGCAAGACTTGCTCTTTTTTCTGCTGATTTGATTGAGACCATGGTGCGTATCCAAGAGGGTAGTGAGAAGAACTGGCTGTGAGGTCTGACAGGGAGAGGCTTGATTACACACAGTGAGCCCTTGCTCCAGGGCCTGGTTATTTCACTTGATTTTCTTTGGAGGTGTTCACGGTCTTTGGTTGGAGCTTTCCCTAAGGAGCTGCAACAGGGCCAGAGTCCTTTACAAAGCACTTCATCAGTAAAGACCATGGGGGTGAGGGCAGTGGTGCTGAGGAAGGTGGTCTCCTCTGGGCCCCAGGAAGTCTTTCCCCTCCTCTTTTGAGGTTTCACTGTCTGCTCAATCCTGGCATGTAGGGTGAAGCTTACTGCCATCCTAGATGTAATCTTTAAGGTGTGGTCTTTGGAGGTAGATGGGTTTGAACTTCTCTACCATTGTGTATTGTTTGATCTCAGGCAATTAAGCCCGGAGTCAGATTCTAGCTGGCTAGCCCTAAGACAGATGTTTACCTTGTCTGTGCGCTGGTGAACTGTTCTGTGAAAGGGGCCCGTGTAGGGAACTACTGTACAGTTGTAGTACACATTGTATACTTAGAACTGCCAGGCATAGACAGGCAATCCTTACATGGTGGCTCCAGCTATAGTTACTGTTGTTTTGTTTTATCATCATCTTACCACCTGGGGCACAAATCAAGTTATTAAAATTACATTGAGGCGCCCTTCTTTAAATGGCCCATAAATGATAACATTCATCCCTAGAGTAATTCTTGAGTACTCTAAGGTTAATAAACACTGAGTTAAGGGGAGGAGCAAAAGGATATAATTATTTTGCTTTTATTTATTTATTTTATTTTTTTTGTGGGTACCGGGGGTTGAACTCAGGACTTCGTGCGCCAGGAGGCGCCTGTGCTGCTGAACGATATCACCGGCCCTTTTTTTGTATGTGGGTACTGGGAGTCGAACTCAGGACCTTGCGCTTGCCAGACAGGCGCTTATGCCGCTGAGTTATCTCACCGGCCCCTATTTTGCTTTTAAAAAAGAATTCTATCAAATTTAGGAGTAATGGGGAATGATTTTAAGATTGTATCGTATTACTGTTTTTCATGTAGTTTACTAGATTTATGTTTTAAGGTTAAATCTTTGTGACCTGGGGTGTGGTGGCCAGTTCTGGCATAGCTGGGACTGAGGGCTTGATAGGCTATGTGAATGTTAGTGTCAGGGTGATGGTCACATTTGTTGTGTCAAAAATGACAGTCTGTGTGAGCACACATAGCACACTGCTTGGCACAGAGCTGTTGCTTAAATATTTATAGAGTTTTTGTGAATTTTAAACATTTTTGTAGAATTTTTTAGGCTTGAGTTTAAATCTCAATTGAGCACATTTACATGCCGCTCTTTCAGAAGATACCTGGCAGAACTTAGCTCATCCCTTTGTGTCTTTCGAAGTTGGCATATGGGCTCCTTTGAACAGCCTTCACTCATGTCCTGTAGGTACTGATTTCTTTCCATGTCCACTTCCTACTCTGTAAGATAAGAGTGTAATTTCTCTCATAGGGGCAGTGTCAGGGTTTGATAATGTGATTAGCACATTGAGAGTGTTTAGCACAGTGCCTGGCTCACACTAAGTGTTTTTTTTGTTTGTTTGTTTGTTTTTGCAGTGCTGAGGAGTGAATCCAGGGCCTGTGTGCGGCGGGCAAGTGCTCTAGCACTGAAGCATAGCCCCAGCACACTAACCTCTTATTAAGTGATATATGTTAGGGTAATCATACAGTCCTTCAGCATTCTCTGTAGGTGCCATTTGGAATCAGTACATCCCCACAGTGAGAGAAGTTGGAATGAGAACTCTTGGTTGAGCTGTTGGGTCCTTTAGCTTTGTTTACTCTTTTCTTGGAAGCTTCCTTTTTCTAGAATGCCTGAGGAAGAGTATTCCATATCCGCACAGCTGAAAATGTGTGTTTTCAAACTTTGTTTCAGATAACCAGGAGTACCTGATTAATCTCATAGATTCCCCAGGGCATGTGGACTTCTCCTCAGAAGTGTCAACAGCTGTTCGCATTTGTGATGGGTGCATCATTGTGGTAGATGCTGTGGAAGGGGTCTGTCCACAGGTAATGGTATGGTGGGAAAATACCTAACTGGCTAAGTGGTGGAAGAAAGAGGTGAAACTGTTGATTACTGTGGCCTCCTTGGGCATTTTGCTGACAGTCAGGTGGCTTTATATTTCATATTTGATAATGTTCCCTCTGTGGTGAAGTTAAGTCACCAGCGTTTTTGAAGGATCTTAATCATGACAACTTCAAGTTAGATTCTTTGAAGTGTCTGTTCTGTCCTCTTAGGAATGCAGTATAAGTTGGAAGAATGTTGGATGGGGGTGGTTTCTTAATTGTGAGAGGTGAAATCATCGCAAGAGCTAGATAGGAGGAAATGTCTTCTGTTGGCTTCACTTCTGCCTCCACCCACTCGCACATGAACATTCCTTTTCTACTTCCCTGCCTTACTCTTCTATTCTTCCAGCTCCAGCTGGAAAAATTCACCTAAGACCAGAGGGAGCACAGGATTCTGGTGGAGCTACAGTTGTTTCTTTTAAAATTTTTTTGAAGGGCCGGTGAGATGGCTCAGCGCCGTAAGTGCCTGCCTGGCAAGCACAAGGTCCTGAGTTCGACTCCCGATACCCGCATAAAAAATAAATAAAATTTTTTTGAAAACTTACGTTTTATTGTTTTAGAAAAAGGTCACTTTTGTATTCCACTCCTGAATATGCATGTTTGTTTTAATGTTTTTAAAACAATAATAGAAGGTTTAAGTTACTCAGATGGAGGAAATGTGGTATTCAAAGAAGATGTGCTGTGATTGTCCTGTGGCCTCTGCCTTGATTTCTGCTGAGGGCTCAGGTGTCCCTACTGGAGAAGCATGACCTCTGTTGGTATGATGTCTGGGGTGCCTTGGCAGGACAAGAGAGATTACACACCCAACTTTAGAGTACCAGAACAGCAGTTCCTGTCAGAGGCCATGTTCCAGTCAGGGAGGCCAGCATGTGGTTTCTGGGGAAATGTTTTATTTTTTGACCTTTGTGCTCCTATTGTGGGTGTCTGTTTTATAATGATTACCTTAACTCTGTGCGTGTGCATGTGTCTCTGTCTGTGGACACACATACACATATTTCCACCAGACTCTTTGCTGTCTCTACATGATCTTATTCCTCTTAAATGAGCTGTCAGTTCCACAATTGCAAAGACGATTCTTGCCCGTAGTTCTCTGCTGCTGTGTTGTATGTGTACTTGTGGAGGCCTCATGTCTGACTGGTATAGTCTGAGCTCTGATAAAGAACATGGAGATGTGTTGGTTGTTAATCAAGATTTCATATGTGTTGTAATTACTGCAAATCCTGACTTTTACATTTTTTGTTCTGTTTTTATCAGACACAGGCAGTTCTGCGACAAGCATGGCTTGAAAACATACGTCCTGTTTTAGTGATTAATAAGATAGATCGTTTGATAGTGGAACTAAAATTCACCCCGCAGGAGGCCTATTCTCACCTCAAGAATATTTTGGAACAGGTATGGTGTTCTTCAGTATTTTAAAAAGTAGGCTTCATTGAAGAGTACGAAGCATTGCTAACAGAGAATTCAGTTACATATCTAGAATGCCTGCTTAAGTCCTTGCACGTGGCTGAGGCAGCAGAGCTGGCCTGCTCTTGGGAACCTTCCCATCTCCTGGAGGCATCCTTCACCAAAAGCTTGGACAGTAGGCTCTCTGTTTAGAACTTTGGGGTTTGGTACCACCTGTCTCTAGATGAAATTTTATCCTATTATTTATTCAGCAGTACATATGTTGTATAAATGAAATATCAAATGCCCATTGTGTGCTGGGTATTGCGAATATCAAGATGGGCAGTTCAGAGTCTCTGTTTTCAAAGAACTCACAGTGTAGTATGGGTGTAGTAGGGGAGATGAACAGTGAAAGAGAGATCTGAACAGTGAGATCAGCTGTGGGTGTGATTCAAGAGCACAGAGGAGGGCTAGCTACCCCAGTCTGGGCCAAGAGGGAAGAGACAAAACATCTGGCTGGGGAAGTCTTGAGATGCAAGGAAGGTGACAGTTTGCTAGGTAGAGAGTAAGAGGAAGGACATTCAGAAGAGCTGGAAAAAGATGTACAAAATTGTAAGGGCAAGTGAAAGCGTGATACAGTTTCTTCCAAGGAAATTGGTGTAGCTGAAGAATTAGATCATGCTAAGCAGTGATAAGAGGGAGGAGAAAGGAAGGGAAGACATAGATTTTGGCGAGCCTTGTATGGCATGCATAAGAGTTTGAAATTTTTTCAAGACAAGGAATAACCATTGACAAGATCAGCTTGAGAATGTTTTATTTGCTAAATGGAAGAAATAACAAAGGTAGAGCCATGGAAAAGAATGTTTGGTGGAACCAGTTCCCTGCAGACATAGGCAGAGGTGTAGAAATACCTGCCTTGTGGAGATACCCTGTGGAAGTGACCTGTCCTGCTGGGCAGGAGAAGGGCCAGCAGCACTTGTGGGTTTGAATAGGCTTCTGGATTGGAACATAGGGAACTTACAAAATTCTGAGTAATAGGTTCCATTTTCTGTCTTTGGTAGGAAATAAGATTATTTATTGGAAGTGAAAATGGTTGGGGATTAGAGGTTGGGAAGAAGACCCGAGAGAGTGGTGAAAATTTCCAGTGGTCAATGTGAGAAATGGGTAGGGGAGTTCACAAAGGTCACGAAGTAGGATTTTGGAATTCAGAAACCATGAGTGCCTAGCAGTACTGCTTCCCCAGTACTAAAAAACAAAGATGACACATTAGCATTTACATCAGTAATAATAATCACAAAAACGACCTTGCAAAAGCCTAATTTAGTTTTGAATGGATGAATACACTGAGTTAATGATTGATTGATTATAAATGTCTCTTCCAATTGGCCCAAGTGATGATGAGGATTCTAGCCCTAAGGAGGGTTGGACATAAGTGTGTCTCCTACTGTGAGTAGGAGTAGGCATCTGAATGACATTCTGCCATTTCACTGTCTCTCCTAGATAAACGCACTGACAGGAACTCTTTTTACTTCTAAAGTCCTAGAAGAAAGAGCAGAGAGAGAAACTGAGTCCCAGGTAAATCCAAATTCTGAACCAAGAGAGCAGGTGTATGACTGGAGCACTGGCTTGGAGGACACGGATGACTCTCACCTCTACTTCTCTCCAGAGCAGGGGAATGTGGTATTCACCAGTGCCATAGATGGGTGGGGCTTTGGGTAAGTCTTTTTTTTGAGGCTAATTAAATCTCTTTGTGGACTTTACATAAAATTGGTTTTTTGAGATAATTGTAGACTCATATATAGTTGTAAAAAATAATATGGAGAGTTCTCTTGTACGCTTTTCTCCTACCCCCCATGGTAACATGCAGTATCATATCAGGACACTGACATCAAAGCAGGTAGGGTAGAGAACATTTCTGTCCCTGCAAGGACCACATACCTCCCCACCCACACACCCTTCTAACCTCTGACAGACATTCCTATTTTCCATTTCTATAATTTGTCATTTCAAGAATGCGATAGAAATGGAACCAAACAACATATAGCCTCTTCTGGATTAGCTCCTTTACCCAGCATTGTTCCCTAGCTTGTCCAAGTTGCGTGTGTCACCAATCCAGTCTCCCTTGTCGGGAATGCTCAGAACCGGCAGCGTCTCAGGTTTAGGGTTTTTCAGGTTTTGGAATATTTACACATACCTAATGAGATATCCTGGGCAGGGAACCCAACTTTTTTTATGGTTCATATGCCTGTCATACACATTGCTTGAAGGTAACTTCGTGCAATATTTTTAGTGTGCCTGTGATTTGACTGGGAACTGGCACTTGAGGTCATGGTAGAATTTTCTACTTGTAGTGTGTCAGCCCTCAAAAAGTTTTGGATTTAGGTTTTTGGATTAGGGATGCTCCACCTGTAATAGTTGTTTTCTTGTTATTGCTAATAGCTTTCTATGGTTGGCTTTATCGAAGTTTAACCATTTACCTTGTTAAAGCTCATCTGTGTTTTTTCTAGTTTGCGGCTAATATGTAAAGCTGATAGATACATTCATGTACAAGTTTTTGTGTAAATATAAAATTTATTTCTGTGGGGTAAAGGTTGCCAGGGGTGCATTTGCTAGGTCATGTGGTAGTTGTGATCTTAGTTTGCTCTCCAGGGGGGCTGTACCATTTTATGTTCCCATCAGCAGTATATGAGTGATCTAGTTTTTCTGTATTTTCACCATCACTTGGTGTTGTCATTGTTATTTTGGCTACTCTAATGGTGGGGTACTGATAAGTTATTGTGGTGTTAATTTTTGTTTTCCTGCTGCCTAGTGATGTTAAAGTCTTTCTGTGCTGACTTGTCTGTATCACCTCTTAGGTGAAATGTCTCTTCACGTGCTGATTTCTCATTTATAAATGCCCGAACTTCTTTGTGGTCCAGAGTTTATAAATTGTAATTCCAGGGAAAATTTATTGGAATTCTTGCGAGTAAATTCCAATCTACCACTTCCAATGCAACCCACAGCGAGAAAAGAGACAGAGACATATCTGCAGTTCTGGGGAGCCAAGGGGTCCTACATTCAGTTGGAACAAAGGCCTCAACCCAGGGCCAAACCCAGATTTTATTAATTCATGAAGAGGGAAGTGGCTACGGGTAGAGTGATTGTGAGAATTCTGTGAGCTGGGCTATGTAGGAGGAACATTGGCACCTCTGCAGTATGCAGAGAGGTATGCAGAAAGAGTACTGGATTCTGGTTACCAGGTAGTCTCTAAGTTTGGAGGAATCTGCATAACACAGTTTGGAAGTATCTTGTGTTTTGGGTTGGCTGCTTCAGCTCTGATACTGGCTACAGTGCCATGTTTCTCAGCCTAGCTCATTAGCTCATACTTAGTAGGAGGTAGCTTTAGGCGAGGCTGCACACAGACCTGTTGCTTTGCTTCAGAGGCTACACATCGGGGTCTCAGCTAGACCCATTTGCATTGCTTATAGCCAATCAAGGCTGTAGAACATCTCCCTTGTCAGCTCTGTGCTTATCGGTAAATGGGAGTAGAGCAAAGGTGAACCAAAATGGAGGCAAATTGTCTTCTTTCAGGGGAAGTCATCTGGGTAGTCCTCTGCACTCATTTTCTAATTGATTTACTTGTCTTTGTACTGTGGAGTTTTGCAAGATCTATATCATCTAGATGCTAGTCCTTTGTCCCATGTGTCCTTGGCAGTACTCTTCTCTCCCAGTGTGTAGTTTGGCTTCACATCCTTTTAACAGTTTCTTCGACAGAGCGAAGTTTTTAGTTTGGGTAAAGTCCAGGTTACTGCTTTTTCTTTTTATGGGTCTTGCTTTTAGAGTCAAGTTTAAAAACTCTTTCCCTAGATCCTAAAGATCTTCTGATTTTAGTTTTTTTTTTTTTTTTTTTTTATGTGGGTACCAGGAGTCAACCTCAGGACCTCGTGCTTGCCAGGCAGGTGCTCATGCCGCTGAGCTATCTCACTGGCCCCTCCTGAAAGTTTTCTAGTTTCACTTTTTACATTTAAGTCTGTGAATTGTTCTGAGTAATTCCTAGATCCTAAAGATCTTCTGATTTTTTTCCTAAAAGTTTTATAGTTTCACTTTTTACATTTAGGTCTGTGAATTGTTTTGAGTAATTTTTGTATACAGTGTAAGGATTAGGTTGAGGTTTATTTAGTTATTTTTGCCTGTGGATGTCAAATTATTGTAGCACCCTTTTTTTCCCCCCAAAGCTTATCCTTCCATTGTTTTTATACCTTTGTCAAAACCAGTTGGAAGCCAAATGTGTTGGCACATACCTGTAATCCCAACACTCTGGGAGGCTGAGTCAGGAGGATCACAAGTTGGAGCCCAGACTGGGCAATTTAGTGACTTAATAAGAACCTGTTGCCAAAAAAAAGAAAAAAAATAGTAGAAGGGGACTGGAAATGTAGCTCATTGCAAAGGCCATGGGTTCAATCCTGAGTACTAGGGGAAAAATAAAGTTGGACATATTTGTGTGGGTCTGAGTATTTTGTTCTGTTCCATTGATCTATGTATTTGTGTTTCTAACTGCCATATAATATTGATTATTCTAAGTATAAAATAAGTCTCGAAATCAGGTAGAATATTTCTGCCAGTATTCTTTTTCAAAATTACTTACCTCTTCAAGGGTCTGTGCCTTCTTACATAAATTTTATAATAATCTTACCTGTATCTGTATATTAATTTAGGGAGAATTGATATCTTTGTTATGTTGATTCTTCTAATCCATCTTTTTTTTTTTTTTTTTTTTTTTTGGTGGTGGTGCTGGAGATTGAATCCAGGACTTTGTTTTTTTTTGTTTGTTCGTTTTTGTTTTTTTCTTTAATTAAGTGTATTGGCATATTTTAGATATACATAATGATCACATTCATTATAGGGAATTTGTACCTGTACATGATATAACTTCATTCTTTTCTTTTCTCATTCCTTTACCCTCCCTTCAACCCCTCTTCCCTTCCCTATTTATAAAAGCTTTGTTTCCCTTTTTTCTTTCTTTTCTTTTTTTTTTTTCTTTTAATACAATGGATTACTACTACTCTGCCATAAAGAAGGATAAGTTTGAGACATTTCTAGCTAAATGGATGTACCTTGAGGCCATACTCTTAAGTGAAATAAATCAGACACGTGTAAATACTGCATTGTTTCTCTGGTGTAAGAAATTGATAGTGTAAATAAGGACCAAAATGTATAATGGATATTGTGAAATAGGAAGAAAATGTTCAAATGGAAGGGTAACTAGGGAGGAGAGAGGGAGAAAGGAAAGAAGGGAAAAGAAAAAAAATGATGAGAACCCTGGGCTTTGTGCATGCTAGACAAGTGCTCTACCACTGAGCTACATCCCCAGCCTGAGTCTTCTAATTCATGAACACTGTATATCTTTCCATTTATTTAGACTTTCATTGATAATTTTTATCAGCATTTTATAATTTTCAGCATACGAATCATATACATGTTATATTAGATTTAGACCTTTTTTCACATATTTAGTCTCAGTATGTACAAATATATTTGATTATTATATGTTCATCTTGTGTACTGTGACCTTTTCTTGCCTTGTCTTACTGTGCTGGGTGGACTTTCCAGCACTGTTTGACTAAGAGTGCTGCCAGTGGGCATCCTTGCCTTATTCCCAGTCTTAAGGGGGAAACATTGTCTTTTTAAATTTATTTTTATTTTTTTTACTGAGGATCAAACCCAAGGCCTTCACACGGAGCCACCTCCCTGGCCCTTCTTATTTTTTATTTTGAAATAGGGTCTCAATAAGTCCCTAGGTTACCTTAGCTTGGCTCCGACTTGTGATCTTCCCACCTCCACCCCGCAAAGTGCTGGGTTTACCGGCATACCTCACTATTTTGGGCTAGTCTTTCACTACTAGGAATGTTTGTTAAAGGCTGTGTCTAGATGCTCTTTAGCAAGTTGAGGACGTCCCCCAGTGTTACTGTTTTTCTGAGTATCATTATTATAATGAGTGTCAGATTTTGTCATGTGGCTTGTCTCTATTGGTAAATATAACTCTGATTTTCTTCTTTAACTTGTTAATATGATAGATTATGCATGTTGATTTTGGAACGTTGTACTAGTGTCGCATCTCTTTGTAGATTTTATATACAACTGATTATTTAAAAGCTTTATTCTTTGAATAAATTGAAAATGTACAACCCTGTATACCACAATAGTCTTCCACCTATCCCTTAGCTCAGTTCATCTCCTAGCAGTTTGTTGTGTATCTTTTTGAGGTTATTTATGCATAGGTCAGCAAATATACTGTAGCAGAAGTTAATATGGTAACATTGAGGCTTTATATGCTAGGTATTGAGTTAGTCACTTTATTTAAATTTCATTGAATTCTTACAACCATTCTTGGAAATACATACTGATATTTATTATTTAAGGCTCAAAAAATTGAGGAATTTAACATCACTCAGCTATTAAGTGGCAGAGCTGATATTAAGATTGAAGTCTGTGTGACTCTTAAAGCTTGTGTTTTCTTACCATGTTTCTTCTCGGAGATCCTCCCTGTGTGGTATAGAGAGTCTTGTTTCTTATTACCCCTTCTGAATATGTACATGCTGGGGCCATGAACAGTGATAGTAATTTTTATTTATAATATTTCTTAACCATAGTCATTGTTGAGCTGTGGAATTTTTTAAAAATCCAACTGTAATTAAAGGATTTTTTTTTTGAGAAAAAATGTCCTTGGCTTGGATAAATGTTTGTGGGGTATAATGAAAATTACTCCAGTTGTGGGCTTAATTTTACATGTAATTTGCTGGAGTCATAGAACCAGAAATAATGCACCAGAAGAAAACAGTGTCTGCTCTGAATGTATCAGGATGACCTGGAAATGGGAATGAAGAAGGGTTAGCAGTTGACCAGAGTGCAAGGCTTGGGAATCATGGAACCAATCTCTGGCTTTTCCTTGTCCTCCTTTTTATAGGAGTTTATTCCCCAGTTTCCTTTTGACTAAACAGATTTTGCCTTGAGCAGCATAATATAATATCATAATTTTCCATGTTTGTAAAAAATTACAAACCTTAGTCCATTTGGTGCCTGAAAGGTCATACTGAACATAAATAAATTCAGGTATACAGTAAAGATGGAAAGTATGAACCTGCAGAGAATTTAAATTTTCAGGCATGTTTGCCGCTATGGCATTATCACCTTTCTGAGCTTCAGTTTCCCATCTGAAAATAAGAATATTGGTCTAAGATGATTTCTAAGAATTTCTTCCAGTTAGACAGTCCAGTAATTCATTCAGTGATGTTACAGGGTCATACTTGCTGATTCCTAATTTACGAGCATTCTGCTAGTGAGCCACAAGGTGGAGGGCTTGTCCTTTTCTTATAATGGTTTTTGTAATTAATTTAATGTTTTGTGCCAATTTTAGTCAATCTGGCAAATCGGGAGGTGTTTACTGCAGAAGGAGAAGGAATGGGGGCAATGGTGGTAGAAATGGAAGCTCTGGAGACCTTTTCTTCCAGTTTTCCTCTGAATTGTTAGTGAGTAGGGACTGCAGGTCTCACAAAAAAAGGAAAGTGAGGACACTTCAGAATTTACTATGGAGCTGTAAACTCTTACACAGTGGGACAGATTTCGGAACAGTGACTAGAGGGTGAACATAGGTACGCTGCCTAAATCTGTCCTGTTAATAGATGTGAATCCAGCGGAATAGTTGTGTGGGTTGCTATTTGAGGTCAGTAGAACTGAGGCCCCAGCTGTATTATATAAGGACAGGGAAGAAGAGATGATGAGACTTGGTGCACCAAAATCTTAGAATCCTCTGAGTAATGATAATCCACTGAATCAATTGGGGAGGAGAAGGGTGTGTGGCTGCATAACTGCACATGTGACAGTCACTCAGGAATATCAGTGACAAATCATTGAGGTCTTGGAGTATGTTCTGCAGGTCCCTTCTGAGAATCTCATTTGAGGGTATTCTGTAGAAGTGAATTAAAATAGAATTCAAGAATGGCAAAGTTGTGTTAGAAGCTGTTGGTATTTTAAAATTACAGCTAATGACAGGTAAGTGAATGAAAGCACTAAGTTGTAATGGGGAATGGGTTGGTGTGAATAAACAAATTTTATGGTAACTGGGATAAAAAGAAGAATGAAAAGGATAAAACAAGATTTTGAGAGGTTTATGTACCCGTATGTGTATGCATATGCATGTGTAAATGCATGGTGGACTAGAAAAGCTTGAAGATAAGTGAACAGATGTCCCATTGTAATTTATGGTTCATGGAGGTTTTAGGAGTTATGAAAATCTTTAAATTTATCACTTTTAAAATTACAAGCAGAATATTTGACATTTTGCAAGGTTAAAGAGACCATATGACACAGTTGGGGTAATGCACTGGGAACATGAACAGAAGCAGCACTACAAATCCAACTGGTGCCAATGGTTGTTACAATGGATGTATGAAATCCCCTATTAAGGAGATAAAGTATTTTATTTTATTTTATTTTTTGGTGGGTACCGGGGGTCGACCTCAGGACCTTGTGCGCCAGCAGGCACCCGTGCCGCTGAATGATATCACCAGCCCTTTTTTCGTATGTGGGTTCCGGGAGTTGAACTCGGGCCCTCGCGCTTGCCGGGCAGGCGCTTACACCGCTGAGCCATCTCACCAGCCCTAAAGTATTTTAAAGAAGGAAAATTCATTAAAAAAAACAAACAAACCCAGAAGTTTACTATGTAAGTAGCAAAATATAAAGCCTAATGGACAGAGGCTAAACACCAAAGCTTTGGCTTAGATACACCAATCAGATGTAAACAGAAAGCAAGCAAACTTGGCAACATTAATAAAATAAAATTCATGCCAAATAAATTATGGCATAAAGATAATTTTTATATGTATAATTGATATTTCAGTAGCAAAGAGACTTAATTCTATTTATCAGATAATGTACTGCATAGGACATAAACAGAATTGTAAGTAGACCTTTATAGGCTCATGATTTGGAGGAGATTTTTTTTTAAATTTTTAAATTTTTAAATTTTTATTTTTTTGTGGTTACCAGGGGTCTACCTCAGGACCTCGCGCTCCAGCAGGCGCCGATGCCGCTGAGCGATATCACCGGCCCTTTTTTCGTATGTGGGTTCCGGGAGTCGAACTCGGGCCCTCGCGCTTGCCAGGCAGGCGCTTATGCCGCTGAGCCATCCTCACTGGCCCTGGAGGAGATTTTAACATATCACTGGTTACTTATTAATTAGACAGAAACATAGCCCTTATAAATAGTATACTATTTGTTTTAAGTATCAGTGAAGGATGTACAAAAATTAGCCCTATATTTCTGAAAAAAGATTCAAATTTAAAATATATGAAAATGTAATAAGTTTGATGTGTTAATCACTTAGTCATTATCTCTAGTTTTAAGTATCTGAGAATAGACCAAGTTGCCAACCAGAGATCAGAATTTCAGCTTTATTCATTGAAGCCCCAACAAATATCACCCCTAGAAATTAAGCATCCCTGCAAAAATTAGGTTGAAGGCTATTTGTGACCTCAGGCCCCAGTGGTTGCCTTCTATTCTCTCCCTCTGCCAGGAGACCCTTGCTGTGTGGAGGATTGCAGCCTGTGTGGCACAATCTGGTGTTGTCAAGTAGAAAGCTGCAGAGATTAGTGTCTTGATTTGTATCTGGCAGCAAGACCCTGCCCTGCTGCAGGTGTGCAGGACCTCCAGAAACCAGGAGTAGATACCTGTTTCCTTTGTGAAGAATAGCAATTCTCCCCAGGGAGTGGGCCTTTCATTCTCTCCTCACCAGGCTCCTTCTGGTGCTCCCTTATTGAGAAAGGTGCAGATGTATCCGGGTCCTTGGAGCGAGATGAGACTTGTGGAGAAAAGGGGAATTTCCTCCTTCAAAAGGCAAAAACATGCATAAATTAATATACAGATTTTGTAGAAGTCAACATTTTGGAAAATTAAAAAAAAAGCCAATGCTAAATAACTGTTGAGTCAAATAGGAAATGAAATTTACAGTAGCAAATTACTTAGAAAGTAATGACCCCTTGAATTCACCTGCAGAATGTCAGCAGCCTGGAGCTGTAATTTGGATTTTGGTTTCTGATTGGTTTCCTCTCAGTTATACCTCTGAGAAGGGTCACTGAGTATTTATTTTCAGCAGTTTATGTAGTGTCTGGTTTTGCTTCTGAGCTTCTGCTTGATGGCTTTTAACATTTCTGATTCCTACTGTAATCACAGCTTCTTAAAAATGACACCAATGGGGCTTACCTCAATTTTCATTAACCCGTAGGTTTTAGCAGTACCACACTTCTGGCTGACCTATAAAGAATTTTCTGCAGTATGCTAATGTTGGGTTCTTTCTCCAGTGCAAGAAATGGGAAGAGTCTTTTTTAAGTACAAGTTTTACAGCAGTTTTGGGTTCCCATCAAGTTTGAGAGGAAGGTAGATTTCACTCCTTTGCCTCTACAAGTGGATTCACTGTTATTATTAGTATATTTGTTTCACTTGATTAACCCACACTGATATGTCATTATCACCCAAAGACCTTATTAGGACTCACTCTTGGTGTTGTTTTGCACTCTACACATTTGGACAGATGTGTGGGGTCATGTATTCACCACTGTAGTACCATGTAGAATAGTTTCACTGTTCTAAAGTTCCTCTGCTCCACCTAGTCATCACTCTCTCCTCACAATCCAGAGCAACCACAGATTTCTTTATTGTCGCCATAGTTTTGACTCTTTTGAAATGCCATCTAGTTAGAATCAACAGTGTGTACCTTTTTCACATTGGGTTCTTTGAGTAATAAGTATTTAAGTTGCCTTCCTGTTTTCTCATGGCTTGATAGTTCATTTCTTAGTGCTGAATAAAATTTCATTGTCTGGTTGTACCTCAGTTTGTCCATTTACTCATTTAAAAGATACCTTGGTTGCTCTGAAGTTTTAGCAGTTTTGATTGGAGTGCTGTAACCATCCATGTGCAGGTTTTTGCGTGGACATGTTTCAACCAATGTAATGAATAAAAACTGCAGTTTATGATTGTTATGTCATATTGTAAGGGTATGTTTAGTTTTGTAACAAACTGCCCGTTTCCAAAGTATCTGCCGTTTTGCCTTGCCATCAGCAATTAATGTTTCTGTTTCTCCACATCCTTGCCTGCATTTGGTGTTTTCTTGGCTGTGGATTTCAGCCATTCTAATGGGTGTGTGGTTTAGCTCATTATTGTTTCAGTTTGCAGCTTCCGGATGACATGATGTGGAAAAAGTTTGTTTGGTTATTTGCCATCTGCATGTCATCTGTGGTGGGGTGTCTGTTCAGATCATTGGCCTTTTTAAAGTCAACTTGTTTGTCATCGTTGCATTTTAGGAATTCTTGTGTTTTGGATAACAGTCTTTTATCAGGTGTCTTCTGTAAATATTTTCTCACACTAAGGCTTGTCTTCTTATTCTCCTGACAGTATCTTTAACAAAGAAATTTTTCAAATTTTAAAGAGGTCCAGCTGATCAGTTCTTTTTTAATGCATTATCCCTGTGGAGTTCTGTTTAAAAAGTCAATCACCAAACCCACAGTCACTAGATTTTCTGCTATGTCATCTTGTAAAGGAGTTTTACCATTTTTTGTTTTACATTTAAGGCTGTGATCCATTTTGAGTTCGTTATTTTGTGAAGAATATATGATCTATGTCTAGATTCTTTTCCCTTTTTTGACATGTAGCTATCCAGTTATTGAGACACCATTTGTTGAAAAGACTATTTTTCCTCCATTATGTTGCCGTGACCCCTTTGTTAAAGATCAGTTGACTGTATTTATGTGGGTCTGTTTTTTGGGCTCTCTACTCTGTCCATTGGTCTGTCCTTCCTTTCACCAGTACCACACTGACTTGATTACTGTGGCTTTACAGCTTGAAGTTTGGTATGGTTAGTATGTTCAGTTTTGTTCTTTAATATTGTGTTAGCTATTGTGAGTCTTTTGCCTCACCATGTAGTTTAAAATCAGTTTGTTGTTACAAAATAACTTGTTGCAATTTTAATTGATGTATTGGATCTGAGATGAAGTTGGTAAGAACTGCCATCTCAACAATATTGAGGCTTTCCTATCCATGAGTAGGGATCAGTCTCTCCATTTATTTAGTTCTTTGATTTCTTTTATCAGGGTTTTATAGTTTGCCTCATATAGCTCTTACATATATTTTGTTAGATTTAGACTTAAGAGTTTTTGGGGGGGCATTAATGTAAATGATATTATTCTTTTAATTTCAAATTGCATTTATTCACTCCTGATACATATAGAAAGTGATTGACTTGCGTATTAACCTTATATGTAACCTTGCTATAATTGCTTGTTAGTTCCAGTGGTAACTGTTGATTTTTTGGGATTTTCTATAGAGATGATTGTGTCATCTGCAAACAGTAGGGTTATTTCTTCCTTTCTAATCACTATAGTTTTATTTCCTTTTCTTACTGCCTTAGCTTGGGTTTCCAGTACAGTGTTAAAAAGGAGTGGTGAGAGAGATATTTCTAAGCAGGCATCTTTTAAGATACTGGACCTTCAACAGTTATAGACTCAGTCTTAGATTACTAACACACAGTTCCTTGCAGCGAAGGTGTTTTCTAGGTCTTTTGTTCCAGACAATGCAGTGATACAAAAAGCACTCTTAGGTGTTGATTGGGTGCTGTACCATGGGTGGAGGCCGTGGTGCTGGCTGCTGTTTTTCATGGTCTGATGAGAGTTAGATAAGTGTGTGTATGTTTTCCATTTAATCCAGGATGCTAAGAAACTCATTTGGACAGGTTCTAGCTCTAGAGTTAATTTCCTTTGTGAGCTACTGTCACATATAGCAGCGAAGATCTGGAATAAGGTTCCGCACAGATGTGATGGTCAGTTGGAGTGTACCTTTTCCTTGGCCTTTGTTCCTTTTATCTTTTTTATATGTCAAAATTAAGAGAGGTATAGCATGAATTCTAATTCATATTAATGTAGAATATTGGATAAGAAGATGGGCTTTGGAGTCAGACTACTTGAGTTTGAACTCCATCTTACTACTGTGTGATACATTTGTGCTTCATTATCCTTTTCTATAAAGTGAGGGCAATTTGTAAGATAATTGGAATGATTATGGCTAGTAATATATGGCAAGAACTTTGATTAGTACCTGTTGCAGAAGCACCCAAGTGTTAGCTATATGCATATTTATTGTTATTAATAACATGAACTCTTGGTTTTCTTTCAGAATTGAGCACTTTGCCAAAATCTATAGTCAAAAAATTGGTATCAAAAAGGAAGTTCTTTTGAAAACCCTGTGGGGAGATTATTATATAAATATGAAGGCTAAGAAGATTATGAAGGGTGATCAGGTAATGTATTACATGTACGTTTTGACTGTTGGTCATAGAGAGCCTGTACTATAACATCTTTAGTAGATGTATTTCAGCTGTAGTTTTTGTAAGTTGAGTTCATGGGGAACTTTTTGCTCCATATAATTGGGAAAGTCTTATGAGTTTTATGTTGAAGTCTTACGAGTTTTATGTCCCGCTTATATAGAGTCCTTAAACTTTTTAAATACATGGAGCAAGCTGGGGATGGTGGCATGTGCCTGTTGTTCCAGCTACTTGAGAGGCTAAGACAGGAGTTTGAAGCCAGTGTAGGCAACACAGTGAGGCCCATCTCAAAAAAGTAAATACCGTGAACAAAGAACTGCGGTTTTTTTGGAATACCAAAAGTTTCAGGTCCTGGGCACTTGAAGACGTATGTTTTGCGTTTGCATTTGTATGCCTCCTCAGGCATGACTTGTAGGTACCACTGTATGGTCCGCTGTCTTCCTGGTCACCATGTAGTGGTGAGAAGAGGCAAGTTCTTCCTCTATCCCAGCGCTCTGTAGGTAGAGGTGATGTCAGGCTTTTGTGAGCATATAGCCTCAAAGGATAGTTTTCTTAAAGCTTTAATTTTTAGTGTAAAATTCAGGATTTTATAAATTTCTTTGATATGATTGAAAATCATATACTGTATTCTTTTCAGAAAATATTCACAAGTATGAAGCCATAGGAAGGAAAAAAAAATCAGAAGCCAACACTGCTAGTGATACAGTTTCAATGCCCCTTTTTTCTTGCTTCTTTTCTTTTCTTTCTTTTTTTTTTTTTTTGGTTTTTTGAGACAGGGTCTAGGCTTTGTAGTCCAGGATGGCCTCATACTTGTGGCGATCCTCCTGCCTCAGCCTCCCAAGTGCTGGGATTACAGGTGTGTGCCACCACGCCTGGCCTGCCCTTCATCCTTTTATGTTAGATAGATACATCCCTCAGTTGGGATTATACTGATTATATAATGTAGCTGCCTTTTTGCTTAGTGTTACATCATGAATATCTTCCATTGCTCTCAAAAGCTTTTTATAAACTGTTTATTTCAAAGCGGGTGTGTGCAGCTTTCCTTGTAAGCAGGAAAGATCACAGCTTGAGAGTCAGTTGCATGTGTGAATCTCAGTTCCGTTACTCATTGGCTCAGTGAATTTGTCTCGGTATTCCCATCTGTCAAATTGAGGTATTAGTACTTATAGAGTAATTAGGACGATTATATGAAATAATCTAAATAAACTCTTTAGAGCAGCTTCTGTCACAGAAGGTACCCTGTTTTTACTTTTTTAAAGTACCATCATATATGTAATCATTCTCTAGCAATTGGACATAGTTTTTTTTTATATTAAAAGTAAAACTATGATAGACATCTTCATGCATTAAATTTTTGTGTCTTCATGATAGCATTCTTAAAACCAGTCATTCAGAGGCAATGACTTTGAATTTCCTAATGCTGTACTATCACTAGTCATCTTCAGAAAGGATGTATTGATTTATAGTCCAGCCCATGTATTTGCGAGAGTGTTTGCCTAAGTGTGCTCTGACATCTAACTTTTTCTGTAGTTTGGTAAGTGAAGTGGGAGGGCATTTTTTTTTTCCCCCTCTCCCTGTGTCTTACTTTTCTCTCATTGCTGAGACAAAATACCTGACACCCAAAATTAAGGAAGTAAAGGTTTATTTAGCTCACAGTTTGTTTAAGTTTCAGTCCATAATCAGCTGGCTCCAAAGCAGGGTGGCACATGGCAGAGGGGCAACAGTTCATGGCACCCACAAGACAGCAAAAGCAACAAGAACAAAAAGGGAGGAGTGTGAGAGAAGACTCTTTCTGTCCCTTATATTGTATGTGGGCTTCCCACCCTAGGGTGGGAGTAGCACTCACACCCATAATCCCAGCACTAGACAGTGAATCAATCACAAACTCTAGATTCAGCCGCCTCTGAAAAGCACCCCCAACGACTGCGTGAGGCTTTGGGGGGAAATCCAGACACAAACCATAATACCTTGTAAACATGTTTTTGTACGTTTAAGAACATTTTATATTTCCTCTAGCCTTAATTCAAGGCCCACGAGTCGGGGGCACCTGCACATGCAGGTGCCATGTAACTCTTGCTTGGATGCTGCGTGTTGCTTTGGTGGTAGTGATGGATGGGGCAGCCACAGAGCTAAGTCTACCCAGAGGTCATGCTGTGCTCAGTGCCCTCGTCCCCAGGGTGGGAGTGGAGGGGTAGTAATGGGGACAAGTGCCTGCTTAGGACATTCTTCCCACTACCTTCATCTTTACCATCAAGTAGCTGTTTTTGAGTAGAAGTGGGACATACGGGGAGTGAAACAATTGAGAATGAATATGTAGATGCCTAGTTAATGTTCAGGAGCTTAAGACCATATATTCTTTTGTACAGGCCAAAGGAAAGAAACCTTTATTTGTACAGTTGATCCTGGAAAATATATGGAGTTTATATGATGCTGTCTTGAAAAAGTAAGTCTGTTGTAAAATTGTTTATCTTTTGGTAACTTAGGGCTGTATAATTTGCCTCATTTTCTGCTTTGATGAGTCATACTTCAGAAAGGTGAGGCAGATGGAGACTGGACAGAGCTTGAGCATATTGGGCTTGGGAGTAATTTAAACCCGAGTGAAGGGTGGAGAAGGAGGGGCAGAACAGTAAGATTGTATGCAGTGCTGAGGTGAAGATATAAAAGGATGGAAAAAAATCTTGGCCCTTTGTTTTTATAAACCCAGTTTTAAAAAGCAGTCATTAAGGTAGCAAAGGTGCTTGAAATCTAAAATCATTAATGGGAAACTTGGGAAATAACTTTTCCTGGTATAAGTGGAAAAGAAAACTGGCTTTTTTACTTTCTCCATTACTCCCAAGGTAGAATAATATCTTTTCACCATTTTTTTATAAAATACTTTACCAGTTGGTGTGGCTTCAGGTGATTGTAGAATGGAGCTTGGGGAGAAGTTTTGAAGGGGTGCATTGGAAGTGTAAACGTGGAGGTGGGGGAGTCCTCACTGCAGCAGAATCCCGCCAGCCATCTTAGCTTTTCGGAAAGAATGATGTGTGTGTGTGTGTGGGGGGGGGTGTTAAATATGTTAACTTTCTTTTCCCTACTACTCATGGTTATCTGTGTATGCCTTTTCCCCTCTCTAATCTTCACTACAGGGACAAAGGAAAAATTGAGAAAATAGTGACTTCTTTAGGATTAAAGATTGGAGCCCGAGAGGCCCGGCATTCAGACCCTAAGGTTCAGATCAACGCCATTTGCAGCCAGTGGCTGCCCATCTCCCATGCTGTTCTTTGTATCCTTTTTCTAATAGTTTGTAGTGAAATGGTTCTCAGAATACAGGAAAAGCAGTGTTTAATTAGCAACTAGGTAATACTCTGGAAATAACACGTTCCAATCAACAGTAAGACTTCCCTGTTTATTTAGTATTCTACCATAAAACTGTATTTCATATTTTAAAAGTTAATACACTTATACTGATTAATGTTAATGTTCTTAAAAAGACATTTTTGTTTAGTAAACAAAAATATTTCCACTAAGAAGTATATGTAAATAGACAATTTAGGTGCTTCTGTTATTAACTGGTTTTCTTTCAAGGTCACCTGTGGCTAGCTAGGCTCTGTTCCCCTCACGAGTTCCGTGGGGCACCAGGGAGGAGAGCTATCATAAGAATCCTGTCTGGGAGCACTTTGAAATTGTGTATGTATTTTGAGATGTAATTCATAAAACTATGTTGCCTCACAGCCCAGGTAATTTCTGTGTAGATCTTGAGTGCAGTTAGTCTTTGCCCTTGTAGAGGTTGCCAGCTCAGCGTGTTGGTCCTTAACAGCAGGCTTCAGCCATGGTGTGTCAGAAACTGCCCAGTCCCCTAGACATTGCATCTGAGAGGGTGGAAAAGCTGATGTGCACAGGATCGCAAACATTCGACTCTCTTCCCCCGGAAACTCAAGACCTGAAAGCAGGTGAGGCAGAGATGACTATCTGGGCACAAACCACTCCTTGATTCTTCACATCAGACTGTTCTAGACTAGTTTGCTGAATGCCAGTCTGCAAAACAGCCGATTTGCCATATGTTCACTTCCACAAATGACCATTCCATTGGTTTTGTCCCTCACTTCCCAAGTTTCAGTTTCACTACAGCCACTTTACTCAGCCAGTTGGGTGGGTAACCAGAGACCTTGAGATTCTTTCCTGCTGCCCATATCCCATTTCTTAATCATGCTAGATTCTGTCCTCTCAAACAGCCAGGATTGTGTTCTCTGAGTTGTGGCATCACAGCCATACCTGTGTCCCTAGGGACCGAGGAAAAGTGGTTCCAGGGGCCATGCTGCTCATGAGACCCCTGTGTGTGCTATCCTCGTGACAGAGGCTGCTCCTGTCCTTGGTCTGAGGGTATTGCATGTTTGCCTCTTCCATTCTTTTGTTTCCTTTCTGTTGGCTTTGTAGCCCCTGCTCCCTGACTGCTCCACTGCTGCTCATCGTGAGGTCTCCTTTTGAGTCTCTCAGGGCTGCCTCTCATCTTCTTCTGACTGTCAGCAGCATTTGACACTTTGGTGCCTCCCTCCTCCTTGGACCTCCAGGCTTCCGGATGCTTCTGCCTCCCTCCTGTCTCTCTTGATCTCTCTTCTGGTGCTTAATTGTGATCTCTTCTGGTGCTTCTCCATCTGACTTGTTAACTTCGTGATGTCTTAAGCAGTGCTCCGTCTTTGGACCTCATCTCTTAACTGCAGTCATGCTCCTGGCATTCTCATCAAATAGCAAGGCTTCAGATGACACGGATATGTTCATAGTTTCCCACATCTGTGCCTGCGGTCCACACCTGCTCTCTCAGCTCCACACTTAGGTGTTCAGTTGATGTACTCCTTTCTCTATGTGGCTGTCTGAGAAGCCTCACAAACTTAACAAATCTCAAAGCTGTCTTTATTTTATCTGCACGCCTGCTCCTCCTCCTGATTCTCATCTCAGGTAGAGGGGCCTCTAATCTTTCCTTTGCTCAGTCCCCAAACCTTGGAGTCAAATGTGGCTCTTACCTTTACCTCACATCCCCATGTCCAGGCTATCAGCAAATCCCACTTACTCACCCATTGAAATACTGTACACCCAGAATAAAAGCACTTTTCATCATTTCGCCTTCTCCCTCCCTAGGCTGAGCAGCCACCATTGCTCACCTGGTTATCATAACAGCATCTGTCCAGTGTCCTTGCTTCTGCTCTGGGTTCCCTGTAGGTAGTGTCTTCTGTACCTGCAGCCAGGGGTCCTGTGAACATGTGATTCAGGGCATAAGTCCTCCATCACAAAGCCTTCTGTAGGTTTTGTTGGCAAGACTTAGATGTATGTTAAATTTTAACGCGGGTACTGGGAGTTGACCTCAGGACCTCGCACTTGCCAGCAAGTGCTTGTGCCGCTGAGTGATATCACCGGCCATTTTTTTCCTTTATGTGGGCTCTAGGAGTCGAACTCAGGACCTCGCGCTTGCGGGGTAGGCACTTATGCCTCTGAGCTATCTCACCGGCCCTATGTTTGAGTTCTTACATACAGATTATTTTGATAGGGGGTGATTTTTTAAAAATTACTGACCAGTGATTTTGTGCCTCAGGCATAGCTTAAGAAAAATGTCCATATGTTGATAGGAAATTGTGTTAAGCTTTATATATTTAGAGAGAATTGACATTTGTATCTTTATAGTATTGAAACTTAATTTCTTCCTTTTTTCCGTGCTTTATATATTTAGAGAGAATTGACATTTGTATCTTTATAGTATTGAAGCTTAATTTCTTCCTTTTCCGTGAGGTACTAGGAATTGAACACAGGCTTCGTGCATGGCAGACAAGCACTCCACTGCTAAGCTAAAACTTCAACCCCTAAATCTTTATTTATAAGAATTTTTGTTACTACTGTATCATAATACAATATTTTTGTCTATTTTTAAACGATTTTGTGAGGGATTAGAAAAGCTATTGAGTGTTACTTATTTTAACAAACTACCTACTGATTCTTGATCTTTGGTAACATCCTTTAATTCTCTCCCTTCTCTACTAGATATAAGTGTGTGGTTGACCCCATTCCATAGCTTCAGCTCCATTACGAGAGCCCTTTTCATCCAGCCAACACCCCCCCATCAGTTTTGCTTTTCTTTTGTCATTTTTTGCGAACTCTTGTTCTTGCTCTACTGTTCTACTGTTCTTTCCAGGCAGTCCTTCTAAATGGAATTTTGGCCATAGTTACAAAAAGTTATATATAGATGATTTTATGTTCTAAACATCTTGATTGCTTTCCAGAAATTTTTAATTCTTTAATAACTGGGAGAAAATGTGACATTTTTGCTTCCTGTTTGTTTAGCTTTTATGAAATGTGGAAGTGAAGATACTGCTCCAGTTATTATCTTTGTTTCCAAAATGTTTGCAGTTGATGCTAAGGCCTTGCCTCAGAATAAGCCAAGGTAAGGAATGGGGAAGTTGGGCTGGGCTAGGGAAATGGCCTGTGTTTGTTGGGGGAGTAGTGGGCGTGTGGGTGGGAGGCACAGATAGTGCCTTTCCTCATCTCAGCATTTGGTATCAGTCTAGTCCCTAGGGTAGCATGCAGGGTATGCGGTGTAGATCCTTCGTGATGCTTTGTAGGGGAGAGCTGTTGACATCAGCTGTGGGGTACAGACTTGAGCTGATACAGATCTGAAGGGTGGTAGTAGCAGCATAACAACAGTTACCTTTATTGAGTATGTCAGGCAAGACATCCTCAAAGCCTGCCTTGTCCTACCTAATTCTGTCTGCCTCAATGGAGACTGAATGTGTGATCATCTCTGCTGCTCTCTGTCTATATGATGCATATGTGAAGATGGATTATTTCTCACATTCCCAAGTCTTGGACAATCCATTCTGTGTCATCTGTTTTTCCTATGTGACCCTTCCGTCCATCTCCTGCCTCCCTTTGAGCTTAGGTCCTGATCCACTCTGGTGGGAATTATTACAGCAGACTCTGAGCTGCATCTCCTGACTGGTGCTTAGTTCTACCAGTCCCTTTGTCATCCTCCCTTCAGAGTGATCTTTGTAAAGCACAGCCGTGGAGATTTAGGTCTCCTGATTAAAAACCCTAAGTGATTCTTGTTGCCTTGAGCAGCTTTGCCTAAAATGTAAAGTGTGCTATTAGTGATGATTCCAGTGGTGCTCAGAGAAACAAGTTTTAATTTAATTAGTTATTGTATTTATTTTAAATTATATTCATGTGTACTGCTTTATATCAAGTGATAGAGCTTTTCTTAGTATACAATGAGATTTTAAGTTTTAATGAAGTAAAATGTCCATTTAAATAAAATGTTAAGTAAACAGTATGCAGAGGTAGCAGAAATTGTAAAGGTAATATGTGAGAGTGATTGAAATTTTGGGATCTGCAGCCTGTGAAATAAACTTGACCCATTCATGATGTAACTCCAGACCATATTTCAGCTAGACTTTTATTTGTTTCTCTGCTATCCTGTACTATTCCCTGAGCAAATTCTATGTCTTTCCTTAGGCTGTAAGTCCATCTCGAAAGGTCTCTGTTCTTCTGGTAACATTCTGTTTATCCTTCAAGAGAGAGGTTGCGTATTAATTTTTAGTAGTACCCTCGTGGTTTGGATATAGGAGAGAGGCTTCAGTATTTTTATCCTGAGGTTAAGTGAAGGAATAGATGAAAAAATGAGTGAATGTCTGAATGGGAAACTGAACAGATCAGTGAACGAGTTGCTGAGTTAGTGAATTAAACACTTATTTGAGTGAATGAAAGTCTAGTTATGTATCTTGGCTCTTCCCAGCTAATATTTCACTGCTGTCTACTGGAGGAATTTTTGATATCCTGAGAGAGTACATTTTTTTGGGCACTGGAACTGTTCCAGGGATTCTTGCAGAACCCTAGAGAATATTAGAGAATTGGAAAACATAATTTTAAGATTTCAAATACTTGTGTTTATATCATCCAAAATACTTTCTGTGCCATCCTTCGTTTTCATTCTGAAGAATAATAACAGTAGTATTATGCCTCTGCTATTAATTACATTTTCTATGAATGTGTTTCTTAAAACTTCACTGTGTCTTCAATAATTTATTTTTGGTGGTACAATTCTACAAGGTGGTTTTATTGATTTTATTTTTGTGTCCTACTTAACCAACATCAGTTTTAAGAAATGTTTTATATAACAGTGCATTATTTTCAATTATGACTAGGTAGGAGCATCATCATTACCTTACTATTGTCTATCTTCTACTTGATTTTTTTATGTTTTCCTTCTTTTAAAATTTGAGGAGATATACATTGGAAGTTGATGTGATAGCATTTTCTTTCTACTGTGTAAGATAACACTAAGCCAGGGGCAGCTGACTATTATTCCCTTTAGCATAGATTCAGTAGTGATATGTGCTGAGGAGAAATGTAAAGCAAGAAAGGGGGTGATGTGGTACCCACAAAGCCTCAAAGACTTGTCTTGATTTAGTGAAAGGCTGTCCTTGCCTCACTGCTCAGCTGTGCCTGTTGCTGTGGCTGAAGCACCTCTGGGTGTGTGGGGCTGTCCCATGTTTGCGTGGTGCTCTCTGAGCCATGGCCATTGCTGTTTCAATTTTTTAAAATTAATTTTATTTGTACATTTTAGATATATATAATAGCAATCATCATATGGAATTTATACATATACATCATATGTCTTGATTCTTTTTTTCCCTTCCCTCCCCTCCCTTCAATCCTTCTTCACCTCTTTATTTACAAAAGCTTTGTTTCCATTTTTCCTTCTATTCTCTCTTTTTTTTCTTTTCCCTTCCTTTTCCCCTCTCCCCTCCCTAGTTCCCCTTCGCATTTGAACATTTTCTTTCTATTTCACAATATCTATTATACATTTTGGTCTTTATTTCTGCTTTTGGTTTCTCACACCAGAGAAACAGTGCAATATTTACACACATGTCTGTTTTATTTCGCTTATTTATTTCACTTAAGAGTATGGTCTTAAGGTGTGTCCATTTACCTAGAAATGTCTCAAATTTATCCTTATAGCTGAGTAGTACTCCACTGTATTAAAAAACCATGTCTTCTTTATCCACTCATTGGTTGATGGGCATTTGGGTTGGTTCCAACTTTTAGCTATTACAAACTGTGCTGCTATAAACACAGGTGTGCATATATTGCTGTGGTATGATGTTTTTAATTCTTTCGGGAAGATACCAAGAAGGGGAATACCTGGGTCAAATGGAACTTCTAGTCCTAGTTTTTTGAGGAATCTCCACACTAATTTCCACAGTGGTTGCACCAGTCTACACTCCCACCAACAATGGAGAAGGGTTCCTTTTTCCCCACAGCCCCACCAGCAGTTGTTATTGGTTGATTTCTTGATAACAGCCATTCTTTCTGGAATGAGATGGAATCTCAGCATTGTTTTAATTTGCATCTCTCAACCGGTGATGTTGAACATGTTTTCATATATTTATTTGCCATTTCTACTTATTCATCTGAGAAGTGTATTCATTTGATTTGCCCATTTTTTGACTGGATCTTTAAATTTGGAGGGTATGATTTTTTTTGAGTTCTTTGTGTAGTCTAGATATTAGTCCTTTGAGGAGCAGCTGGCAAAAATTTTTCCCACTCTGTGGATTGTCTCTTCACTCTGTCGGTGATTTCTTTTGCTGTGCAAAAGCTTTTTAATGAGATGAGGTCCTACTTGTTGATTGTTTACGATATTTCCTGTGTGATTGGGGTTTTGTTCATAAAGTGTTTGCCTACGCCTATTTTGATTGAGATTGCATTAAATCTGTATAATCATTTTGGGAGTATGGTCATTTTCACTATGTTGATTCTCCCTACCCAATAGCAAGGGATATCTTTTCATTTTCTTTTCTTTTTTTTTTTTTTTTTTTTTTTTGTGTGGGTACCGGGGATCGACCTCAGGACCTTGTGCGCCAGCAGGCGCCCGTGCCGCTGAACGATATCACCGGCCCTTTTTTCGTATGTGGGTTCCGGCAGTCGAACTCGGGCCCTCACGCTTGCCAGGCAGGTGCTTACACCGCTGAGCCATCTCACCGGCCCCCTCTTTTCATTTTCTGATATCCTCTTCAATTTCCTTTTTCAGAGTACTGTAGTTTTCAATGTAAAGATCTTTTCCTTCCTTTATGAGATTGATTCATAAGTATTTCATTTTTTCGACACTATGATGAAAGGTGTTGTTTCCTCAATTTCTCAATGAGTTTGTTATTTTTGTACAGGAATTCTATTGATTTTTGAGTGTTGACTTTGTATCCAGCTATGTGACTGAAATCTAGAAGTCTTTTGGTGGAGTTTTGGGGATCTTCTATGTAGAGTATTATGTCACCTGCAAATAACGATAATTTAACTTCTTCCTTTCCTATCTTTATTCCTTTATTTCTTTCTCTTTTCTGATTGCTCTGGCTAATGTTTCCAGAACTATATTGAATAAGAGTGGTGATAGTGGACATCCTTGTCTTTTTCCTGATTTTAGAGTGAAAGCTTTCAGTTTTTGTGCATTTGGTATGATGTTGGCTGATACTGTCTTAGGTGGCTTTTATCAGAGAGAGATAAAGACCATCTATTCCAATTTTCTGTAGTGTTTTTATCATGAATGGGTGTTGGACTTTGTCAAATGCTTTTTCTGCATGTATTGAGATGATCATGTGATTTTTGTTTTTGGCTCTGTTGATATGGTGTATTACACTTACTGATTTGCATATGTTGAACCATACCTGAATCCCTGGGATGAATCCTACTTGGTTATGGTATATAAATGTCTGCATGATTTGCTGCATTTTGTTTGCCAGTATCTTACTGAGGATATTTGCATATATGTTCATTGAAGAGATTGACCTATAGTTCTCTTTCTCTGGTTTTGGTATCAGGGTAATACTTGCTTCCAGGAATGACTTTTGGAGTTTCGCTTTCCTTTCAATTTCATCAAAGACCTTGAGGAGTAATGGCATTAGATCTTCTCTAAATTTCTTATAGAATTTAGCAGTGAATCCATCAGGATGTGGGCTTTTAATTAGATCTTCGTAGGGACGTTGGTAGGGTTTTAATTAAATCTTCAATTTCATTGACTGATGTTGTTTTATTTAGAATTTTTATATCTTAATTCATATGTATCTAGGAATCTGTCCATTTCTTCTGTGTTTTCCATCTTATTAAAGGTTCTCGAAGTAGGTATTGAAAATCTTGGATTTCCACAGGCTCCATTGTGATTTCACACTTTTCATTCTTAATTGCATGAATTTGATAAGGTTTACTTTGCTTTTGACATGGTTGGCTATGGCTTTGTCAATTTTATTTAATTTTTCAAAGAACAGACTCTTCGATTCATTGATTCTTTGTATTGTTTTCTTAGTCTGCATTGAATTAATTTCTGTTCTGATCTTTATAATTTCCTCCCTTGTACGATTTTTGGGCTTGACTTGTTCTTCTTTTTCTAGAAGCGTGAGGTTCAACATTAGGTTGTTTATTTGAGCTCACTCAGTTTTTCTGATATGGGTATTCACCGCTATGTGTCCCATGAGTTCTGGTATGTTGATTTGACATTATTGTTTAATTGTAGAAACTGTCTAATTTCTTCTTTAATTTCATCTGTGACCCATTGCTTGTTCAGGAGGGTGTTATTTAATTTCTATGTGTTTATGAAGTTTTTGTAGTTTCTTTTGCCAGTGATTTCCAGTTTTATTGCACTGTGGTCTTATAATATGCATGGAATAATTTCAGTCCCTTTGCATTTACTGAAGCATGTTCTATGAGTAGTATGTGATCTACTTCGGAGAAAGTCCTGCGTGCAGCTGAGAAGAATGTGTATTCTGATGTGGGGTGGAACACTCTGTAGACATCTACTAAGTCCATTTAAAAATTTGGTTCAGTTCTGATATTTCTTTGTTGATTTTATTTTGTTGATTTTTATTTTGTCTAGATGATCTGTTTGTAACAGTGGGGTTGAGGTCCTCTATTACAGTCGGGTTAGTGCTTATTTGATTTTTCATGTCCGTTAATATTTGTTTTATACAGTTGGGTGTGCTGGTATTTGGTGCATATAATTTTATGAAATCTCTTCCTCTTGGATTGTTCCCTTAACAAGGATGTAGTGACTTTCCTTGTCTCTCTTGATCAGTCTTGGCTTGAAATCCACTTTGTTTGAAAATAGCTACCCTGCTTTTTTCCAGGTTCCTGTTGTGTGGAGTATTGTTTTCCATCCTTTAACTTTCAGTCTATGAATTTCTTTTTGAGTTTAATATCTTTCTTGTATGCTGGATATTATTTTTATATTGTTGGATCTTGTTTGTTGATCTGTTCTGCCAGTATGTTTGTCTTGAAGTGAATTAAGACCATTTACATTGATGGTTATAACTGATATGTATTGACTTATCCCTATAATGTTTTCCTGCTATTGGTTCCTTTTCTTTCCCCTCTGTTTAATGGCTTGCCTTGGCCAGTGGATTCATTCTTTTGGCGTTCATGTAATTGTAGTCTTCGTTGTCTCTTTCTAGAATGTCCTTGAGAACATTTTGGAGTGCTGGTTTGGTGGTCATGAATTTCTTCAAGTGTTCTTTGTCATGAAAGTATCATATTTCTCCATCAATTTTGAAAGATAGTTTTGCAGGATACATCAATCTGTGTCGGACGTTGTTTTCTTTTAGGGCTTGAAATACTTCTCTCCAAGATCTCCTTGACTTTTAAGGGTTGTGTTGAGAAGTCTGCTGTAATTCTGATGGACTTTCCTTTATAGGTGATTTGTTTCTTTTCTCTAATGCCTTTTAATATTCTGTTCTTGTATTGAATTTCTGGAATCTTGACTGTTACCTGCCTTGTGGTAAATTATTTTTGATCATGACTAATTGGAGTTCTATATGCCTCGCATCTGAATGTCAAATTCTTTTTCCACACTTGGGAAGTTTTCTGCCATTACTGCAGTGAACAGGTTTTTTATGTCATTAGTGCAATCTTCTGCTTTTTCATTGACTCTGATCAATGTTGTTATTTTTCTTTGCGTCATCTAGCAGCTGTTGAATTGACTTTTCAACTTCCCTTGCTACTTTTAAGAAAACTTTTTTTTCATGATTGCTAGCCACCATCCTGTTTTCCACATCTGGTATTCTGTTCTCACATTGGTTCATTCTGCTGCATATACTTTCAGTAGAATTTTTAATCTCCTGGATATCTGATTGAATCTATTTCATGGATTCCATTTCTTTCCTATGGTGGGCATTTATGGTTTCCATCATTTCCTTAAGCTCTTTTTTTAATCTGTATCTTGTCTAGATTCACTAATCATGCCCTTCATTATAGTCATCTCTGAAATTATCTGAGAAATTATTTCTAATATTTTTGCTAGAGCCTCATTCGTTTGGTTTGTTACTTCTGCTGTTACCACTTCAGAGAATCCAGGTGTGTGGCTCTGGAATTGTTCCACCTCATTGTCCCCTGGGTTTGCCTTCAGTGAGGTGGAAGTCTGGCATTGTATCTTGTTTAAGTGTCTTCTCATTTTCTGTTTTTTTGTTTTGTTTTGTTTTTTAGTCTAATTCCTGGGTTGATGTTTATAATTTGCTTATGGCAAGTAGTATGTAGAACCCTTAGGAAATGACTGCTTCTCAGAGATGTCTTCCAGGTGAATCTGTCTATTGGGTTTTGAGTCTGTTGCCAAATTCTGCCCCTTCAGTTTATTGGGGATGAGAAATTGCTGCCTACTTGGCATAGCCCCTGGTTTTTTGGCACTGGCATATAGTATTGTCTATAACCCACAGGCAGTCTTAGTTTTGGCATACAAGGAAGAACAACTGATTAGAACAGATATGTCACCTTGGCTAAAGTAGTACAATCAGCAATAACAGTAGCATCAAACAGCCTAGAAAATGACAAACTGTGGTAACTATATATTACAAAATCTAAAACCCAAAAATGGTGTACAGTAAATATCCTCTCAATATGGAGATTTTACCCTCAGGGGAGAAAATCTAAAAGGGGTTAGGGGAAAAAGTAGAGAAATAGAAGAGAAAGGGACTGGATGCAAGGATGGAGGACAAAGGAAGATTATGCAAGATTTGGGAACTGGTAAAGAAAACAGGAGGGAAAGAGAAGGAAGAAACAGAACCAAGTACAGAACCAAACAAAACAAAAACTAGAAACAGTGTTCTCATATAAAAATGAGAACAAGCAATCCAGAAAAAGAGAAAAATAGAAAAAAAATTTTAAAAATGAAAAAGCAAAGAAAGGAACAAAAGAAGAAAAAAATTCCACCATAGGGAGTGTCTCTGCTGTTACTGGTTGATAGAGTGGGCAGACAGAGTCCAGATCCGTGTTGATTGATCCCGGCAAGCCAGCAGAATTGTGCGGGTGGATAATCCCAGCAATCCCTTAGTTCCACTGAAGTTTAGCCTGCTTCTGGTTTCTGGCTGTGAGGCTGGGACTTGAGTGTTTCAGCCGGCAACACTCCGAGTGCCTCCTGCCTCCTGCCGGCTGAATTAGGCTTCCTGCTGGCTTGAACTTGCTCTTTGACCTCCTGCTGGCCTGAACTTAGCTGTACCTCATGGTGGGACTTGGAGCTGCTACATAGAGCCAAACTGCAGCTGCTTTATCTCCTGAGTTCATTTGTCCCCTTTCCAAAATGGCTGCCCGCCAATTGCCCCTCCTGGGGGACATCTGAACCCAAATAACTCACCAGCCACTGCAGTCTGCAGCGTCCACTGGTGCGTTTCTCCATGCAGGCCTCTGGGGTCACCAGTAGTCACTGTGTGTTTGCAGTTTTGAGCCACCCTCCCTTCCTCCAGCCAGGGCTCAGGGAGAAAGCATTGCTTGCCATCTCCCTCTTCTGCATTGAGGTCCCTGTTTTCACTCTCCCTGTGGGGTCTGGTTTGTTCTTCAGATCCTTGCTGGGTCCCAGGGACCCATTTTCCTCCTTCTTTTCCTCACATTGCTATATTCCAGCTTCTGGACACCAAATCTCAGAGAGGGTGTTTCTTTGCTGTTTTCCACTCCACCATCTTCTTCTTCTTTTTTTTTTTTTTTTTTGTGGGTACCGGGGGTTGAACTCAGGACCTCACGCGCCAGCAGGTGCCCATGCTGCTGAGCGATATCATTGGCCCTTTTTTCGTATGTGGGTACAGGGAGTTGAACTCAGGACCTCATGCTTGCCAGGCAGGCGCTTATGCCGCTGAGCTATCTCACCGGCCCTCCACCATCTTCTGGAAGTCCCCTGAAGCATTTTTTGAGGCAGGATTTTGATCTGTAATTTGACCTGGCCTTGAACTCACTATGTACCTGTTTTAATTATTAACCTCTGTCTTCTTCACTTAATTACTTGCTTACGTACTGTCATTTCAGTTATTGCATCTTTATGAATGAAACGCTCTTTGCATTTCTAGGTAAATTTTGGGGTCAACTTATCCATCTGCCTGTGCTCACACAGACACACCCCACTAGGGCTTTGATAGAAATTGCAAGTAAGTAGAACTCTCTTGGGAGAAAATTGACATTACACCACTGAGAATTCCAGTGTATGGGCGAGGTATATTTCTCATTTATTTAGATCTTCTTTATATCAATAATATTTTAGCATTTTTCTAGCTAGTATTCTTACACATCTTTATTAGAAGTATTCTTATCTATTAGATGGCTTTAATATAATTAAAATATTTTTCATAAACTTTCATTTTCTGTTAAACTATTTCTGATATTTGGTATTATAATTGGATGTCTGTACATTGATCTTATAGTCAATTATTTTCTTAATTCACTTCTAATATTTCATTCATATTCTTTGATGTTTCTGTATAGCTGTAAACGGTGACAGTCTTGTTATCCTGGCTAGGGCCTCCCGCACATGACTTAGAAGAGGTGGTGATACAGGCATTCTTACCTTCTTTCCAGTTTTTCAGAGAAAGTATTTAATACTGTGTTTCTCTGCAGATTCTTCATTTTTCAGAAATGTCAAATTCTCAGCAGAAAAACAGCAGCAAATAAGGAGTGCATCCCTCTTCTGAAATCTGACCCCTGCAATCCCCAGTTCTTCGTTAATCAATCTTTTTTTTCCCCTAAATTCATTCAGCTTTCCTAGTTGTTTTCAGTGAGAGTCGTTGGTCAGAAACTGCCTGATCAGCCACTGCTAGAGACAGAGCCTACCCTTTCAAGTGGCACTCTGCTAACTATTCATGTGACTTACTAAATAGGATTTGGGTCTCTGGGATGAAAACATTGGCTTGATATGGTTGCTTGAAAGTGTCTCTTCCATACCATTCTCATCCCTGGACATTCTGTGTAGGAATCATTTGAAAAACATGAAAAAATACAAATGTTAACTTTTTTTTTTGGTACTGGGAATTGAACCCAGGGTCTGTACACTGAATGGCACCCCTCAGCCCTTTTTATGTTTTTATTTTGAGACAGAATCTCACTAAGTTATCCAGGCTGGGCTTGACACTTGCCATCCTCCTGCCTCAGTCTCCCAGAGTACTGGGAATACAGGCATGTGCCCCCACGCAGCTAATGTTAACTTCTTAAGAAGAACTTGGCGCACAAGCTCATGTCAAGTCTCACTCCTCCATCTTATAAGAAATAATGATAAGAACAGTAATAATCAGCTGCACTTTGTTAAGCTGTTATAATATTCTTGTCACACCATTGGTTATTCCAAAACAATTCTGCAATGGAAAAAAATGTAGTGTTATGTAGTGTTTCATTTTGACATGTGGGGAAATTAAGGAGCCTTAGAAAAAATAGGTAGTATGCTCCAGGTCACAGTGAATGTTTAAATTAAGTATCTTCTTGCAGTAAAAGACAAGGGCACAGCCCATGAACTAAGGAACTCCTGCTAGGCCCCACCTCCTAAAGGCGTGTTGCACTTCCCAGCAGCTCCACTGTGGGGAGCAGACCTTACACACAGACCTTTGGGAGACCCGCAAATCACATTTATACTGTAGCACTTTTGTTTTTATGATTTTAATTTTATTAATTTTTTAACTGATAAATGAAAACATGCTATGAATGCTGTTGCCAGTTGCCATCCAGCGGAAAGGCAGACTCATAAAAACATTATGGTATACCCTCATCACCCATGAGTCAGAGTGACCAAGAAAGGTAAATGCTTTTAATCAATTCAAGACATTGAGGCAGCCACAACAGTGTTAACTAAAGACACCGAAGAAAGAGAACTTTCAGAACTGCTTCAGAAAGTGCCAAGAATGGTGGATAGGTGTGTTTAAAGTGAGAGGATTTCTTAGTTACTCTTCTCATTGCTGAGACAAAATACCCAACACCCAGAGTTAAAGGAGGAAAGGTTTCCTTGGCTCACGGTTCATAGAGGTTTCAGTTCACAGTTGGCTGGCTCCAAGGCAGGGTGGCATGTCAGAGGGGCATCTCAGAGGAGGCTGGCAGAAGGCAGCAAGAAACAAGCAAGGACAGATTCTTTTCTGTCCCTCTGTATTGTATCCAGGCTACCTACCATATTCAGGGCAGATAGCATGCACGCCTGGGGTGGGGCATCTTTAATCCTACCCAGAACAATGCCACAACATTCGGTGGACTAATTTAGTAATCACACACCCTTAATTCAAGCATTACACACCCTGCATCCAGCCACCTCAGAAAAGCCCCTCCTGTAACCTCACAAGACTTTGTGGGGACATCTAGACACAAATCACAATGGGAAATATTTTGAGGAGAGTTAATGACAATGTGTCTTTTCCTGTAATAATAAGAAAATTAAGATTCACTTTTTTTTTTTTTTTTTTTTTTTTTGTGGGTACCGGGGGTCGACCTCAGGACCTCATGAGCCAGCAGGTGCCTGTGCCGCTGAGCAATATCACTGGCCCTTTTTTCGTATGAGGGATCCTGGAGTCGAACTCGGGCTCTCGCACTTGCCAGGCAGGCGCTTATGCCGCTGAGCCATCTCACCGGGCCATCACTGTATTTTTTGATCATGCCTTATATTTGAATCCAGGCTGTCAAGCTTTAAAGCCTAAGGTGTTTGACTTCACTATGTAGAATTTGCCCTCAGTCATCCTATGTGGTTCTTCAGTGTCCACCCCTAAGTCTAGGCAGGCAGCTATCCAACCCGTCTGCCCTTTTTAGATAGAATCTAGGGCTTTGCTTTTGCTATTCTGAACTGCAATTTCACTTCAGTAATTTTTGTTGAAGTGAATTGTTGAATTCTTACCTGGTAATAAGTAACATTTTGTTTGGTATTTTTCAGGTATTCCCTGTCCCCACAATCCCTGAATCTGTGTTGCTTTTGATTCCTTCTTGGGAACACGTAATCATCACTACCTTCAAAGAGATGTCACTTTTCTTACTGATCACCTGCTATCCATAACCCATTACCTGCTAGGGTAGTTACCCCTGACTGCACCCAGCCCATCTTCCAGCCCTTTCTTGGACGTCTCCTGCCCCTTGGCCAGTGTCACAGCGACCAGAGTGTGAGCATTGTGTGTGGAATCCTGAAGGTGGATGATTTTGTGTTCTTGCCTCTCTTCCTTTTGCTTCCCAGCCTAACATTTGCATATCCAGTCAACATTCTCACCTATGGCCTCCTTCATCTCTAGTTTAGTAATTACTTATGTCTTCAGGAAGTAGCCTCCACAGTGGTTATGCTGTAGTAAAAGATAGCCCACAGCTGGTTCCTTAGCAGTAGAGCCCCATTTTCTAGCAAATAAATTCCTCTTTGTTCTCAACAAATACTGGGTGTACAGAGGGCACGTTATATAAATCCTTGCTGATCTCTCTTCTGTTTGCTTTGTCCCCCTCTGCAGTCACTCTAGTCCTCACAGCAGTCCCTGGAACATACTGGGTGTTGGCTAGATGGGCGGGTAAACACAGCAAGACAGCAAGCACCTTTGCATTTGAAGCTAACTAATAACTGTAAATGGTGATTTACTCCAGTGCATGTCATGAACTTAGGCAGGTGAGGATTTCATGTATGAGATGAAAAATATGATTCTTTTGTAACAAAAGCTAAAATGAAGTTATATTTACTTAGGATACTGATTTTATTATCTTTAATTCCTTCTAAATGGAAGGTGTAGCTTGGCGATAATGGGCATAGACAGATCTGCATTAATAGCTGTGTGACTTTGGGTCTAGTCACTTACATTTGTAAAACAGAGATGTACCATGTACTTCATTTTACTGTTGTGATAAATACGTGTTGCATTATGGATCAGCAAGGAGCCCATTGGAAGAGCCTTTTTCTCTTGAGATGCTGACAGGTGCCTCACATAATCCTTACTCCTCACTGTAATAGTGACACTGTGTTCTGCATGTATATCTTAATTCATACTTTTCAGACCTATTAATGAGTTTCTAGCAAAAGTTTACAAATAAAGAAAGTTCCAGGGATTGTTGGAAGTGTTTATCCTGGGGACCAGGAGGGGAAGGGCAGGCACCAATGCAGGTGATGCTGAGGGAAGGGAGGAAGTGAGTTTGTTAGCTGCTGTGCCAGAGGACAGGACAGTGATCTGGAGGGAGCTGCGAGTCTCTGTGATTGACATTTAGAGCTCTTATAAAGAGGATCTCGTCTCTTGCTGTGGCATTTGGTTCCTCTGGTGCCAGTGGGTTTTTTGTTGTTGTTTTATTTTGTTGTGGTCCCGGGGACTGAACCTAAGGCCTTTGCACTAAGCTATATCCCTAGCTGTTTTTTCATTTTGAGGTAGTATCTTGCTAAGTTGCCCAGGCTTATCTTGAACTTGTGATCCTTCTGCCTCAGCCTCCCAGAGTGCTGGGATGACAGTTATGCCAGTGGTTCTGGTACCTAAGGACAGTGCTGCCCCAACCCAGTCTCAAGGGTTAGTCTCCCCTGTGTCTGTGACCTGAGTGGGTTAGGTCTTGGCGAGAGGGGAAGAGCCGACTCCTGGAACTCAGCTTCCCATTTGGACGGCGGCAGGTCATAGGAAGGCAGAACCAGGGTCAGTCCTGGTGGCAGGCTTTGCCTGGCTGGCAGGCATCTGGAGAGGGTAGCAGTGGACAGTCAGTGATATAAGTATCACCTTCTGTGTTAGCCCACATGAAGTAGAAAGGGGAAGGAGTGTCAGAGCACTTGGCATCATGGGCTCCAAGAGTCGGTGACTGTTCAGAATGTGGTGGGCAGTGCTCATGAGAACTCTGACTGGAGTGACTTCCAGTCCTCAGGGAAGGAGAAATGTGGTGTGGCGAGGTGAGACCGTGAGTCTGTGTCATCAAGATAGCAGAGTAAAACAGGACAGCATGGGAGCCACAGAGTGTTGTGCGCAGGCTGCACGTGTAGTGCAGTTGCAGGGGCTGGAGCATGATGTGTGACCAGGATGAGCCTGCGTGCCTGCATGCTCGGCCCCAGGGTCCAGTGCTAGAGATGCTCAGATGCTACTGCCTTTAGCACAGGTATTGGGCTTGCTTTTGTATTGGAGTTGACGGTGCAGTTGGGTTCATGAGGACCTCACATGGAAGGGAGCTGAGTCTAGAGGGATAGTCCACTTGCCTGGGTTCCACCGGCCAAACCCGCACCCCCAAACAGATTGCCCATTCTTATTCAGTTCAGAGGTTTTCTTTTGTAAAGACCCTTTCAGTGTTGTATCTTTCCTGCATCCTGACAGGCATGAGGGTAACCCTTTAGGAAAAATCACTAATTACCAACAGCCATCTTCCCAGACTAACTCCTAGCAAACACCCATGTCCAGCTTCATGTTGCCTTTTCTGTTCTGATACCTCTTGGACCTAACACAATGACTAATAATTTTAACTGAACCTGAATTACCAGCACTTAGCCTAACCTTGACCCCTTTCTTGTGAACTCCAGTTCTCCATTCAGACATGATTTTGTACTTGCAAAGACAACCTTGATTTCTTCTTGAGGTGTACTGTGTGTTACTGTCCGGTATGCTCTGAGCCCTCATATCTGTTATTCATCTCCTTCCTTCTTGTCTTTGCCTCTCCCAAAGGGAAAGTGGGTCTCTGAGAAAGGTTCCATGTTGTGCTTGGTTCCACTTGGCCACATGGGCTCTTACAGCTGGTTTATAAGCTCCAGGTACCTGGGGCACAGCACTATTAGAGAGAGCCTGATGGGCTCTTCTGTTGCTGCAGCAGGGGAGGACTCAGAGAAGCCCCTGCCCCAGAGGGAGTTGGAACTAATCCTCCTCATATTCAGCTATATCAGTGCTTGCTGTTTCCCTCCTTGTATGAACCAAGTGATGTTCATTGCTGTCAGATAGTAACATATTTATAATACCCTCTAGGCCTCTCACTCAAGATGAGATTGCTCAGAGACGAGAGCGTGCGCGACAGCGGCACGCAGAAAAGCTGGCAGCAGCGCAGGGGCAGGGCCCTGTGGAGCCCACCTGCCATGGAGGCATCCTTGAAACAAGTCCACAAGAAGAGCCAAGAGGTATTGCCTTCCTGAGCAGGCTTGACTGCCCAGTACTGGACGTTTTTTGCTTAAATTGGGGCACTCATCCTTTTGCTCTTTAACATTTCGCTTTAATTGTAGTTTTTATCAATATTCTTTTCATTCTTGGTGTTTGTCTTCTGAAACTGGATCAGACATAAAATATTCCCTGTTTTACATGTGTTTCCAGGCAGTTCCAGGTCAGAGAGCAGCCTTGGCCCTTACTGTCCTTTTGTTTCTGCAGGTGATGAACAGCAGGTGGAGAGTATGGCCCCTAACTCTGCACCCCAGGAGGAAGACAGCCGAGAATCCTTCATTGCGTTTGCTCGTGTGTTCAGTGGTGTAGCTCGAAGAGGAAGGAAAATTTTTGTCTTGGGGCCCAAGTACAGTCCTGTTGAATTTTTGCAGCGGGTAAGAATTGTTAGTAAAATGTTAGTACATTGCTTCAAGGGTCTGATATCTTTTCACATTGGTTGCAATTGGTGATGACCTTATTGGTGAGTAGTAGAAAGGCACACTTGAATGAATCCCTGTATCTCTTTTTGTGTTGCTTTGGTAACATTTGGTATGTGTTTCACTTAGTAGCGTTTAGGAAACCACACCAGGAGAGAACCAACTTTCTGGCCTTATTTCTTGATAAGCCTTTTCTCTGCAAGAAAAGAATCACTTTGTGGATGGAGGAAAGAACTGGTGAGATTGATGATGTGCTGGAGCCATGGTAGCAGCAGGACCTCAAGATAGACAGAAATCTAAAATGTGGGTGGCTCAGGCCAAAGCTGTGGGAAGCCAGCAGGTGACAGGCAAGTCCCAGAACTCTTGTCAGGAGGACCCGTGAGCAGGTGGACAGCTGGCATCTACCACTGACTGAGCCAGAGGGCAGCAGAGAGCTCACAGGCTGGAGTTATCTTGTAACATTAGCAAGATACATACATTGCAGTTAAAAAATGAAGGTCACAGGATGACGACAATGCCAGCGGTCCAGGTGGCCATTCTGGATCAGCAGGAAGCAACTTGTCTGTGGGTCACATGAAACATTGGGAGCAGAAAGCACCTGCTCCTCCCTGCACAGGTGAGGCAGGAAAGCTGCGGGGCAGCTGCTAGGAGGGGCAAGCGCCGTGGGGGAACGTCCTTGCCACAGAACTTACCCATCAGTTTTCGAGGTTGAGTCTCTGGAGGGTGCGGCGCTGTGTGTGGTTAAGCAGTCCTTGCTAGGCTGTGTGTAGGACTTGGTGTGTGTAGGTTACACTTGATGGGAGGCTGCAAGTGCTGTAATGACACGTATAGAACACCAGTTGTGATTATCCTGACATCTTGACCTGGACATAATTGACAGTTTGTTGTTTATCAGTAGGAGTCAAGTGTCTGCCTGCCTGCCTCCCTGCCTCCCTGCCTCCCTGCCTCCCTCCCTCCATCCCTCCATCTGTCTATCCGTCTGTCCTTCCCTCCCTCCCTCCCCCTCTCTACTTACTTACTTCTCTCTCTCTCTCTCTCTCTCTCTCTCTCTCTCTCTCTCTTTCCTTCCTTCCTTCCTTCTTTCTCTTTCTTTCGTTCCTGTCTGAATTGTATGATTGGTAAGCAGTTATTTAGTGAAGCGCAGATGGAGTGGCCATTACAGCTTCCATGAGCCCTCCAGTTGACCTCCTGTGCATCATGTCTCTGGCTCTGACAGGGCTACAGGTCGAAATGAACTGCTGATATTTAAGATGACTGAAGCAAGAATAATAAAGTGCATTGACAGCACAAATCACCCCTTACTTTGTAGTTAGAACCCCATGAAACCTAATTAAGTCTGCTTTTTAAAATCATGTGAAATGTTTCAGACTGACCCCAGAAGTAAGTCCTACCTAGAACTTTCTGCTTATCCTTTGTATTACTCTTCTGTTGCTTCATATTATTGAGTCCATGCACTTGATCAGCTGAAGTATACATTGTATCGTCTCTCAGTCTGTGAGTCAGGAGTCCAAGCTCCGCAGAGCTGGGTCTCCTCACCCTCTTACAAAGCTGCCATCGAGGTGTTGGCTACCTGTGCCCTAATCGGTAGGACGGAAGAGCACAAGTTTCTTCTCACCATTGCCTGCCCTTGCCTGCCCTTGCCTCCTAGAGGCCTCCCACAGCTTTGTTTCTGTGGATTTTCCCAGTTTGGAGGCTTGCTGGATTAAGCCTTGGAGACTTTAGAATGAGTGTGCTTGCAAGACAGAGTTTAATATGAAGTTCTGTCATTGTGGAGTGACATCCATTGCCTTTGCCATGTTCCGTTGTGTGGAGGCAAGTCTCATAGATCCTACTTACACTCAGACATGGACACCAGGCAGCAAGGGTTGGGGGAGGGCACTTGGTGTTCTGTCTGTGACATTTTCTCCTTGGCTTTGCTTTTCTTTGTAGTTTTATAACCTATGTACATTCATTTCTAGAGAATATATTATATTTACTTTTGAACATTTTATGAATGGAATTTTATCATTGTTATTCTACATCTTGCTTTTTTTTACTTAACATTGTGAAATTAAAGTATATTAATGCCTCCTCCTGTAGCTCATTCATTGTTTACTGCTGCATTATATTCTGTTGTATAACCATTTTGTGTGTTCATTTTCCTGTCATTGCATATTTGGGCTGTTTTCATTTTTGCTGCACAGTGCTGCCTTAAGTAGTTTTGCACACAGCTTCTTGGGCACACTTGCAAGAAATTCTAGGGAATATACCTAGAGTGGAGTTGCCTGGATGGTCTTCAGTCTAACAGGGTAACTCTTAAGTTGCACTCTGGAGTCATTCTGATTTACAGCTCCAGCTGTTTCACATCCTTAACCAAAATTTGCTGTTGTTAGACTTCTAATTTTTGCCAATCTGATGAGTATGATACAGTGTGTTGTAGTCGATAATTTATATCTTATTACTCTTTAGTGTTTACTGATCAATCTTATTTTCTACTGTGAAGATATCTCTTTGGGTCATTTTCTTATTTTTCTTCTGTGCTATTTAAAAAAAATACTGGTTTTTAAATGTCCTTGGTATATTCTAAATACTAATTCCTTGTCAGTTTTAAGTTTTGCAGATTCCTTTTCCAGTTTGAGACTTGTCTTCATGTTCTATTTGCTAATTTTCGATGGATGTAAATATTAATGTAGTTGAATTCATCCATCTCTTCCTTTATAGGTTTCGGTTTTTATAATTTAAGAAAATTAGAATTAGGACTATATTGAAGTCACAAAACTTTTTGTGATACTTCCTCTTGAAGTTTAATGTTTTGTCTTTCATATTGAAATATTTAACCCAGTATATGTGGCTTGAAAGGAATTGATTTTTTTCCTGTTTGTTTTTTTTTTTTTAACAATACAAATAACCAGTTGTTTCAACATTATTATTATTATTATTATTATTTTTTTTTGTGGGTACCAGGGGTCGACCTCAGGACCTCACGCGCCAGCAGGCGCCCGTGCCGCTGAGCGATATCACCGGCCCCTTTTTTCGTATGTGGGATCCGGGAGTCGAACTCGGGCCCTCGCGCTTGCCAGGCAGGCGCTTAAGCCGCTGAGCCACCTCACTGGCCCCTGTTTCAACATTATTGATCGGTCCATTTCTATCCACTAATCTGCTTTGTCAGCTTTGTCATAAATCAAATTTCACATGTACATGGGTTGGGTTTGTTTCTGGACTATTAGATTTTCCCCCTTTTTTTCCTTGTCTGTCACTGCCTAATCAGTGCTGTCTTCATTTCTGAATGTTTTGCCATCTAAAAGGCCAAATCCCTCTACCTTTTTTGTGTGTGTTTTGTTTATTTCGGACTGGTTGCTCTTCTGTATGAAATTTACAGGGAACTTAAAGCCCTGTTAAGATATTAATGGAAAATACTTGAAATCACTACATCTGTTTGGCATGAATCAATGTTTTTCAGTATAGCATTTTCAATCCCTGAATGTGTTAGGCTTATACATTTATTTAGGTCATTTTTAATCAAAGTTTTTCATCTGAGGTGTTTTTTTTTTTTTTTTTTCCTGAGAAGAAGTCTTTTTTTTTATTTTAAAGTGAAAAAAGATAAAAATGACAATGAAACAGATTTTCAAAACAGGTTAGTAGGACAGTTACAATAATTAATACATTGCATATTGTTATCTTCGTAGTAGTTATTCAGAGTACAAGATATAGGCATGATATCTGGACCAAACAATATTAGCAAAAACCTTTCTTTTCAATGAACTAAGAGAAACTAGCTGTATATCTATCTTAACTATCTTGTATATACCTATATTTTTTTCTTTCTACCTTTCCCCCTTCCCCCATCTCAGTTTGCCTTTTCTTTTGAACATTTTTTTCCCAGTTCACAATATCTATTGTATGTTTTGGATCTTATTTACTTGTTCCTTTTCTCACACTAGTGAGACAATATGATGTTTACACATATGGGTCTGACTTTTATATCCTTTATGAGTATGGTCTCAAGTTGCATTCATTTACCTATAAAAGTCTCAAGTTTATCCTTCTTTATGGCTGAGTAGTACTCCATTGTATAAAAATACCACATCTTTTTAATCCATTCCTGGGTTGATGGGCATTTAGGTCATTTCCAAGATTTAGCTATTACAAATTGTGCTGCTATAAACAGCGATATATGGGTGCACATATATCACCGTGGTATGATGTTTTTAATTCTTCTGGGAAGATAACCAGAAGGGGAATAGCTGGGTCGAATGGGACTTCTAATCCTAGATTTTTAAGGAATCTCCACACTGATTTCCACAGTGGTTGTACCAGTCTACACTCCCACCAACAGTGGAGAAGGGTTCCTTTTTCCCCACAGCCCCTCCAGCATTTGTTATTAGTTGATTTTTTGTTGACAGCCATTCTTTCTGGGGTGAGATGGAATCTCAGTGTCATTTTAATTTTCATCTCTTGAATGACCAATGATGTTGAACATTTTTTCCTGTATTTATTTGCCATTTGTATTTCTTCATCTGAGAAGTGTATATTGATCTCAGATGCCCATTTTTGGATTGGGTCTTTGAATTTGGGGGGTCTGATTTTTTTCAATTCTTATATGTTCTAGATACAAGTCCTTTGTCTGTGGGACAGCTGGCTATAATTATTTCCCACTCTGTGGGTTGTCTTTTCAGTTCATTGGTTATTTCTTTTGTTGTGCAAAAGCTTTTTAATAAGGTGAGATCCCATTTGTTGATTCTTTGTAATATTTCCCTTGCAGTCTGGGTTTTGTTCATGAAGTCTCTGCCTACACCTATGTCTTCAAGATTTCTATGTATTTTCTCTTCCAGTAAATTTAGTGTTTCTGTTTTAACATTTAGATCTTTGATCCATTTTGACTTTAGTTTAGTGCATGGTGATAGACATAGGTCTAGTTTTAGTCTTCGGCATGTGGAAAGCCAATTTTTCCAGCACCATTTATTAAAGAGACTATCTTTCTACCCGTGAACATGTCTGGCTCCTTTGTCAAAGATAAGGTGGCTGAGTGTGTTTGGGGTTGCATCTGCATCTTCTGTTCTGTTCCACTAATACCCAAGCCTGTTTTGGTTTTTTTTTGCCAATACCATGCTGATTTTATCACAGTATCTTTGTAGTATAATTTCAGGTCTGGGATTGTGATGCCCCCTGACTTGCCTTTGTTGCCCAGAATTGCTTTTGCTATTCTGGGTTCTTTCTGGTTCAAAATGAATTTTAGAAATGTTTTCTCTAGATCTTTGAGGTATGCCACTGGTATTTTGACTGGGATTGCATTTAATCTGTATAGCAGTTGTGGGTGTATGGCCATTTTCATTATGTTGGTTCTTCCTATCCAAGAGCATGGGATAGCTTGCCATTTTCTGATATCCTCTTCAATCTTCTTTTTTAGGGTGCTGTAATTTTCACCATACAGATCTTTTACATCCTTGGTTAGGTTGATTTCTAACCATTTCATTTCTTTGGATGCTATTGTGAAGGGTGTGCTTTCCCTAATTTCTCTCTTTGTGAGTTTGTTGCTCGTGTACAGGAATGTTATGATTTTTTTTTTTTTTTTTTTTTTTTTTTTTTTGTGGGTACCGGGGGGTCGACCTCAGGACCTCGCGCGCCAGCAGGCGCCCGTGCCGCTGAGCGATATCACCGGCCCCTTTTTCGTATGTGGGTTCCGGGAGTCGAACTCGGGCCCTTGCGCTTGCCGGGCAGGCGCTTAAGCCGCTGAGCCATCTCACCGGCCCCTGTTATTGATTTTTGAGTGTTGACTTTGTATCCTGCTACATTACTGAATTTAGATATTAAATCCACAAGTGTTTTGGTGGAGTTTTTGCGGTCTTCTATGTAGAGTATCATGTCATCTGCAAATGATAATTTAACTTTTTCCTTTCCTATCTTTATTCCTTTTATATTTTTCTCTTGTCTAATTGCTCTGGCTAATGTTTCCAGAACTATATTGAATAGGAGTGGTGATAATGGACATCATCTAATTTTAAAGTTTTGTTTGTTTTATAAATGTTTTCAGTCACTTTTGTTAGACTTATTTATAACTTGTATTTTGTTGCTGTTTTAAAAATACATTTTCTGTCTGTTGCTCATCTATAGAGATATTCTCAACTTTTGTAATTTGATCTTGTACCTTTGCTGCCTTGCTGTCTTACTAATAACTTATCTGTAGCTTATTTTTAAATGCATGATCATATTATCTGTGGATAATCCTATTGCTTTCTTTCTTTTTTTTTTTTTTTTTTTTTTTTTGTGGGTACCGGGGGTCTACCTCAGGACCTCGCGCGCCAGCAGGCGCCTGTGCCGCTGAGCGATATAACCGGCCCTTTTTTCGTATGTGGGTTCTGGGAGTCGAACTCGGGCCCTTGCGCTTGCCAGGCAGGCGCTTACGGCGCTGAGCCATCTCACCGGCCCATCCTATTGCTTTCTATCCAGTCTTTATATTTTAAATTTTTTTCCAACCTATCTTCATATCTACCATGTAGAGTTGTGAGTGTATCAGAACATGTACATTTAGGTGCAGCATGTGCTGGAAAGACCGTCATTTTTGTGAAGTTTCCAAGTCTACCTAAATGCAAAAGACCCTCCTTCCACTTAGCATTTATGAACTTAATGCCTGTACTACTTTTTGTCAGTCACCCTCTACTTTTGATGTTCATTATCTTTGTGAATGTGATATCTGAGACCTTTTCTTCTTCCTAGCACTAGCACAGCACCTTGGACCGATGGGTATCAAAGAGATGTTGATTGATTGTTTGAAATACTTTCTGGTTACTTGGATTTATGTGTAAGATGTATTTCTGAAGACTTCACACAACTCAAACCTTGAATCCTACAAGACAGTATCTCCTTCAGAATAAGCTTGCTGTAGGGGAGCTTATACATCTATTGCACATGTACCATAGTTTTGCTGTGTGCCTACTATGTCTTCGTGTTAGTGTTCCTAAGATTTTGCGACATGCTGTTTTCCATATTAACAACACGTCATATCATAGCAATTGTTTGGATTTTTTCATAGCATATCTGTTGGTTATTTTCATGTGTTATAGGTACTCACATCAACCCTTATTGAATGCTTGAAGAAATTATCATATAATTAAAATTCTAACAGTAACAATGAGTGTTGAAACAACAGCGCAGTAGTCACCAGAACTGATGCATGACATGGTTCACATCACTATTGCCAAGGGCCTGTGGAGATCAGCAAAAATGGTGCTGCTGGGTCATGGCAGGATTTATAGTTCTTAGCCTTAGAATTATGAGTAAGTGGAAATCTGGACAGTTTTTCATAGTTGAAGGATTTTAGTATTTCAGATTTTATTAATAAATAAGACATTTTGTCATACTATTTCATATCCATATGTGCCAGGTTTACATGAAAGGTGGTTACACCGCCCTTTACTGATGGATTAAAAACAACTTTATAGGGGTCTGTTAATGCTTCCCCATGCCTCCTAACTTGTCCTCCATGGTTTTCCTCTGCCCAGGTACCATCAGGCTTCTCAACTCCCCCCGATGACCTCCCCACTGTGCCCCACATGGCATGCTGTACCTTGGAAAACCTGTATCTGCTGATGGGGAGGGAACTGGAAGAGCTGGAGGAGGTGCCTCCAGGAAACGTGCTAGGTAAGCACACTGTGTGTCACACAGAGATGACCTGACATATGGCCGAAAATTCGGTGGTGAAATTTTTGAAAGAAATAACTAATTTCTTTTCTAGTTTTGATATTTTTTTTTCTGGTGTCTTTAACTTAGTGTATTTGAGTAAACAGCATTTGAATGAGTTGGTTGCTATTAATTTTGATAGCTCTATTTCAAACATGTGTATACTGCTTAAGTAATTTGTGAATGCTCTGTCCAAAGCTAGAGTTCCGTTTATTTTGGAACAAGAAGAAGAATCCCTACTCATGTAAAATAGTTTAGATAGCTAAAGTATTTGTGGTTCTACAGATTTGATTGTAAATTTTTGGAAAGTATTTTTTTTTTTAATGGAAAAAAGGTAAAACAAAATTTCATAATAAAATAATAGAATAACAGTAGTTAATACATTACATGTTGTTATCTTTAAAGTAGTTGCTCAAGGTACAAGATATGGGCATAGAAATTTCTCCAATCGGTATTAGCACAAACCTTCCTTTTTAATGAACTAAGAGACACTAATAGTATGACTGACTTGCATTTTTTCTTTTTTCCCTACTGTCCTTTCCTCTTTCATCCATCCTTGTTCCTTTTTCCTTTTGAACAGTTTCTTCCCATTTCACAATATCTATTGTACATTTTTTTTTTTTTAATGTGGGTACCGGGAGTCGACCTCAGGACCTCGCGCTTGCCCGCAAGCACTTGTGCTGCTGAGCGATGTCACCGGCCCTGTTTTTTTCCTTTATGTGGGTTCCGGGAGACGAACTCAGGATCTCATGCTTGCCAGGCAGGCGCTTATGCCGCTGAGCTATCTCACTGGCCCTCTATTGTACATTTTAAACCTTATTTACTCTTCCAGTTTCTCACACAAGGGAGACAATACGATGTTTACACATGCGAGTCTCATTTATTTCCCTTACGAGTATGGTCTAAAGGTCTAAAGTTACATCCATTTACCTATAAAAGTCTCAAGTTTATCCTTTATGGCTGAGTAGTACTCCATTGTATAAAAATACCACATCTTTTTAATCCATTCCTCGGTTGATGGGCATTTGGGTTTTTTCCCAAGATTTAGCTATTACAAGTTGTGCTGCTGTAAACATGGGTGCACATATATTGCTGTGGTATGATGTTTTTAATTCTTCTGGGAAAATACCTAGAAGGGGAATAGCTGGGTTGAATGGTACCTCTAATTCTAGTTTTCTGAGGAATCTCCACACTTGATTTCCACAGTGGTTGCACAAGTCTGCATTCCCACCAACAATGGGGAAGGGTTCCTTTTTCCCCACAGTCCCTCCAGCATTTGTTATTGGTTGATTTTTTCATGATAACCATTCTTTCTGGGGTGAGATGGAATCTCAGTATTGTTTTAATTTGTATTTCTTGAATGACCAGTGATGTTGAATATTTTTTCATATATTTATTTGCCATTTGTATTTCTTCATCTGAGAAATGTGTATTCATCTCAGATGCCCATTTTTGGATTGGATCTTTGAATTTGGGGCTCTGATTTTTTTCAGTTCTTTATATGTTCTAGATAGAAGTTTTTTGTCTCAGGGACTGTTGGCTAAGATTTTTTTTCCCACTCTGGATTGTCTTTTCACTTCATTGGTGATTTCTTTTGCTGTACAAAAGCTTTTTAATAAGATGAGATCCCAGTTGTTGATTTTTTGAAGTATTTTGGAAACTATTCTGATGTAAGGTCTATTTAAACTCATTGCTGTTTTTTTCCTGTGCCTTTTACACTCTGAGAATTGCTTCACTGACGATAGTTTGGTTGCCAGGTGTCAATTTTTTCCATATATTACTTGCCTGGCCTCTGCCCATCATGTATAGAAGTTTTACTGTCCGAGGTGCTTCGTGTACCCTCAAGACTCAGAGTGAGCACTTTCTCTTGGATTCCTATAGGAGCTAGGGCACACTGTGCGATGCTGGATCCCGCTGTGCTCTTGGATTCCAAGCCCTCAGCTGTAGAGCTATTTATTAAGTGATTGTGTAGACTGAGACTTTAAGTTTTAGAGGAAAGATCTTGGATATTGGTCCAGAATAACTACTGGTTTGTCTGTTTTTTGTGGATCTTGCTTGAAGAAATTTGCCAGATTATTTTCACTTCTCCCCTGCAAAGTGAGGTTTTTTCTTTATTTTTTGAATTCATTTAAAAACAGTTTGTATGTGATTAGTAGAATCCTAGCTTCTTGTCAGTGTTATCTGTTCTTTTCCATCCTTTGGAAAATACCATTGAACTTTGACAGTTGATAGAACTATATGTTGCCACACGCAGCTTTAGCAGAAAGGATATTGGAGGGAGAGTGGAGCACACTGTGCTGCTGTTTCGCAGCCTCCCGTGGAGTTACGGTACCGCTGAGACACAAGTCCCCTTGTTTCTTAGTGGGATATGCATGGAAGATCACATGCTGCACAACTGAAAGCAAACATACTCTGTCACGTGGATGCTTTTGTAGTGTCTCCTCCATGTTTGTTCTATCCCCAGTAGAGGTCGGGAACATGGTGTGCATTAATTTCTAGTTTTCTTCTTTCTGTTGTTGGATTTCTAAACATTCTCTAGGACTGAGGTCCTTTGTTCTATAAAGATGGAAGCCATTTCTTTTTTTTCTGCCCTTTGAGGCAGACTTGGTTCTGCCTTCTGGTACAGAGAGACCCACTATAAGCTAAGATTCCTTTCTTCTTGGAGAAAATACATACCTCACTCTTTCATTTATCTTTTCAAAAATTGTGAGATGGTAATAGGAACTGGGGTGAAGATAAAGGTACCTGAACATCTATTTGCTACATTTACCCATCTGAGAACAAACCAGATAGATGGGTATACCACTTTGGGACAAAATGAATTGAGGAAGAAAAGCCAGGCTTATTTTCTGGAAGAACTAGAATTGTGTTTAGCTGTGGGTAACCAAAAAATGAAATGCATCATCTTAAAACTCACTCACTAGGAAGCCCCAGGAGAGACCAGCCAGGGCTGCTATAGTGGCTCCCCTGTATCAGCCAGGCTCCTTCTCTCCTGCTCTGCAGATGTCAGCACGTGGCATTTGTCTCCATGGCAAGGACCACAGTGGCTTCCATTCTCCAAAACTTCTCATAGGAAGAGGGCACAGGATCAAGGCCTTCTAAGAGAATTAATGTTTTTATTTGGGAAGAAATGTCCTTTCTGGTGACATCTGTGTATATTCTCATTTTTACAGTTTGGTCATATGGCCTGAGCTGCAACAGAGGCCCAGGACTGAGTGCTTCACCTTTACAGCCTCTGTAGTTAAGGCAGGCAATCTCGGGTTATGAGTGGCTTTCAGATTATCAGTCCACACTGTCAGCCGCCTTCTCCACCCCAACCCTGTCTCCTGGTGGTGCCTGGGGCCCCTCTGTTGCAGTACTGTTTCTTTTCATTGAGAAGATGGCCCTCGGGAAGGACTGTGTGTCCCATGTGAGGATTTAGAACCCATCTTGCCATTCTAATTTGCCTTTTGAATTGAGCCATGCAGTAATTGTTTTCTTTCTATTAATCCAAATCTTATTTGGCCTCTTGTATGACTAGAAGGCATTAGTATACTAAAAGTAATTCCAGTCATAGTTTTGCCGTTACCTAGTTATGTGGCTCAGGCTGGTGGTGTAGCCTTGAGCGTCACTTGCATTGGTGTCCTAAATGACTTGCATGAGAGTTGTGGCTGCTAAGCTTTCTTATGGTGGAATCAGAGTATCATTTGTAATTTTTTTCCTAAGAAGATTAGGTTTGTGTTCACAGGGATTCTTTTATTATATTTATCATTTATCCTAAACTTTAAAGACATATCATTGAGTAGCATTGTACAGAACATATTTTATTGCTGTAGCTATAAAATACTAACAACTGTATAAAATACGTTAACAAAGTTGAACTGTAAAATTGTCATTATATAATGGCAGTTTGATATCCCAGTAGAAATGAATAAGGCAAAAATTCTTAGTACTCTACTTATAAGTACATTATACTTATAAGTACTTATATACTTATTTATGTCAGTATCCCAGTGGCTGAAAAAAAATTCTGAACTAGACTATCTCAAAGTCTGTCCTAAGCTTCTAATTTCTAAGGCTTGTGTTTCTTTGAGAATATCCCCAGTGTGACTATTCATTAGAATGAGCAGTGAATGTTTTAGTGTGGTTACTTGGTTGGACTGATAACCCATTTAAATGGCTCCGTCAAAACATGCTGGACTGGTTACCAGCTTCAGAGTCATAGAATAACCTTCTCAGGCCAGTTTCATTTGTTCATTGACAAAGAATGTGATACATGTTTGTAGTAGCAAGAGTTTTATAAGCCAGGGTGTTTAATAAAGACAAATCTTCAAAGGTAGCAGTAAATTTAAGACAGGGTAAAAGAGGTGGCCAGGGAGTCTGGTATTGAAGAGGGAAGATCCTCTGAGGCCAGAAGGCCAGGAGGCACCCAAGGTTATTAGACCTGGGATTCTAGCCCTCAGGGTGCTGGGGTGAGTAGCCTGAGACCAGGTATGTCAGCAGAGATCATTTGCTTGAAATAGGTTTATCATCTCAGTAAACTTGAAATGAAAAGGGTAAGATGGTTGCATTTGGCTGGAATAATCTATGTGTTCTAGTTACCTGTTGCTGCATGATAAACTATATGCAGCCTAGCAGCTTAAGATAAAGATGACTTTTATTTTCTGCAGTTTGAGCATGGTTTGGTGGGGGCAGCTCATCTCTGGTATCTGCTGAGGTAGCTCCAAGCCTGGAGTTAGAATCGTATGAACAGTCTTCTGCTCAGATGTACGGAGGTACATGCTGGTTCTTTGCTGGGAGTAGGACAGAGGGCTTTCCCATGGCTTCCTGGCTTTGTCATAGTGTGGTGCCTGGGTTTTATGGGGGAGAGTTGCAGGAAACTGTGTCATCTTTTATGACCTACCCTCCATGGCCTGCAGCTTCATGACGGTCACATCCTGTTGACTAGAGTGAGGTACCAGGACTGGCCCGTATTCAAAAGGAGGCAGCTATCTTCACCTTTTTGATGGGAGGCATGTACAAGAAATTGTGAATATGTTTTATTAAAATGACCACGCTACTCATTGTAGATAAATTCTTGTTCCCTTTTGCATTTTACGAGGTCCATTGCAGGACACACATCATACATTAAGACAGAGAATTTCATTGTGGTCAAGGCAGGCCTGTGAACTTTTTTTTACTTTACCTTAGAGAAAAAGTCATGATTCCTACCTAATACGAAAATAGTAGAGGGCCGGTGAGATAGCTCAGCGGCATAAGCACCTACCTGGCAAGCGCGAGGTCCTGAGTTCGACTCCCGGTACCCACATACGAAAAAAGGGCCAGTGATATTGCTCAGCGGCATGGGTGCCTGCTGGCACGCGAGGTCCTGAGGTCGACCCCCGGTACCCATGAAAAAAAAAAAAAAAAAAGAAAATAGTAGAGAGTAATATAACTGATGCCCATATGCTTTTCATCAGAAATGATATAGTCAGTAAATTTATCAAGTGCAGATGAAAAAACTTGGAAAAGGAAATGAAAATATGATATGGCATTCTTGGACATTTTGGAGGGTATCGTTAAAATCTGAAAGCTCTTTTATTGGCACTTGAAAAATACAGATTTCACATTTGAACTCACTTATAACTTACTTAGAACATACATATACTGATAAGTTTGGAATAGATTTTGTGGTCTAGATATAGTTGATTTAAAGTTTAAGATCATCTAATTCCTACCTGATATGTTGTAAAGTTGATGTAGATGAGACCAAAGAAACCTTACTGTTTAACACACAATAGTCTTTTGTTCAATTCTCTACCAAAAATATTTCTAAAAATAAATGTTTGCTATAGGCTCCTATAAAATGTGAAGGGAAATTGAATTAGGGTTCCAAATCTTTAGCCTTTTCATATGTACTCTTTTAGATCTTTTCCATATGCTTAAACCTTTAAAAATTCAGGGATGTATTCCGAGAGGAAACATGATATTCTTTTCACAGTATGAGGGAAATGATAAAAGTTCATTAGCCTTTTCCTGAACCAGTTTTAGTTTAGCCATGGTTGGTTGCTGGGCTGATGAAAAGTCGGTGTCAGTAATCAGTGCATACTGAATCGTGTGTGTGGGTCTGTGTGTGTCTGTGTGTCTCTGTGTGTGTAAGACCGTATGGTACTTTTGTAATACTTTAAATTTACTTTCTAAAGAGTTTCTTTTGAATGTACATTATTCTCAGCATTTCCACTTGGAGTGAATCTGTAACAGCTTTAGTAGTCACGTCTTAGTTTTAATAGTCTTTTTTTCTTTTTTTTTTTTTTTATGGGTACCAGGGGTTGACCTCAGGACCTCGTGCACCAGCAGGTGCCTGTGCTGCTGAGCGATATCACCGGCCCCTTTTTTTGTATGTGGGTCCAGGAGTCGAACTCGGGTCCTCGCACTTGCCAGGCAGGTGCTTACGCCGCTGATCCATCTCACCGGCCCAGTTTTAATAGTCTTAATTGATTTTAATGGTTTTTCTTTTATTGATAATGGTTTTAGTCTCTTATCTAATAGTTATGTCTTATTTTTTATTTTCATATTGCTTATAAAAATGTGGTAAATAATAATAGTTAATGCATCTAGTTTCCTCCTGACTGTAGTGGAAATGTCCCTAGTGTTTTTAAGCTTCGGCTTGGCTGAGCTTCTTGAGTCATTATATTTCTTATTTACCATGCTGCGGAAGTATTTTTTTTTTAAATTAGGAATAGGTACTAAATTTTTTGATGTATTTTTATTTACAGAGTTTTTCTCCTTACTGTAACTAATTCTGATTATTAGGATGTCTTTGCATTCCTAAAGAAAAACTCTAGAGTATTTGATCGTTGCATTTACTTTTCATATACTATTAGATTTAACTCACAAGATTTTAACCAGATCTTTATTCATAAAAAAGTAAACTTGGCCATTGTTTTCTTGGTAGCATGAACATATTAGAATGGGACACTTTCATCTTCTCCACCCCTTGGAGCACCATCCAGTTGGTAGCCTCTAACTATATTTTGTTATTTAAATTTAAATAGATTGAAATCAGAGAATATTAACTTAGTAAAGTTGTACTGGTCACATTCCTCATACTTGTTAACAATGCATGGCTAGTGGCTGTCGTGTCAAGACAGTGTGGTCTAAAGAAATTTGTATGCTGTGTGAGAATTTCCTTTTCTTTGAAAGTTTTGAAATACTTCACTGGTAAAATCAACTGGACTAGATGTATAAAATGTTTGATTTTTTTTTTGTCCTGGTTTATTTGTTTCTCTCATTTATAATTCTGTATGTTTATGTATTCTTACTTGATTTCTTTATTATAAAAGTTTGTCCTTTTAGGATAGAGTGCTCCCCACATTCATTTATGGGAGCTAGTTTCTCCCCGATCCCAAAACCCAACTGAAAAAGAAAACTGCAGGCCAGCCTTCTTAATGAAAATACATGCAAAAATCCTCTACAAGATATTAGCAAATAGAATGCAGCACATTATCAAAAAGATCATACATTATGATCAAATAGATTTTATTCCAGAGATGCAAGGATGCTTCAACATATGTAAGTCAGTAAGTATAATGCATTGCATAAACAAAAGCTGCGTTTGAACTGGGACCTGACATGTGAGGTCAAGTGTGGAATTTTTCACTTGTCTGCACTGAGTTTCAGATTTTGAATTTTATCTTCAGCTTATATTTATGTGAAGTGTTTGCAAGCTTGCTTGGTCTGTGTTTTTTTCTGTGTATTTCATATTTGTGGAGTTTAGATGTTGGTGTTAGATCAGATGCATGAAGCAAATAGCAAGTTAGGGACTGGTTTCTATTCTGTGGAAACAGTTTAAATGGCATAATATTGGGTTATGAACAATAAGAATTTTCTGGTCCTTAGAAATTTTGATACTATTGATGGAATCACCTGTACCCAGGTTGTAATTAAATAATGTCCTTATTGTACTGTCCATTTCCAGTTACTTTTCCTGTTCCTTACATCATTACTTCATGCTCTTTAAGATAATATGGAGACTACTACTAACAGTAGTTATAATATTGGTTATAGCAGTGACATCAACAGTTAACATTCTTAGGGCTTACTGTGTACTAGAAACAATACTAAATATTTGGAAGTGATTATATTATTTACTTCCTACCAGATGAGGTAGATACATTTTACAGATGGGAAAATAGAAGCTTATGAATATTAACTAACTGACCATGATCCTGTTGTTTGTTGTTGTTGTTTGGCTATTTTTTGCTTACCTGTGTTTATTTAAACTTTATCTGTAGTTATTTTAAACTTTGTTTTTGTGTTACTTGAGCTTTTTCCTTTCCTCTTGATCAGTCTTATTGATGGTTCTATGTAATACTGTTTCTTTCCTTCTACCCTTAAGGAGTCAATTCTTCATATATTACAGGGGTTTTGTATATTAATTTATATAGCATATTTATTAAATCCTACTTCTTCTTATCATGGATTGCTTTACAGCTCTGTTGTCATTTACATGAGTTGGTTTATTTGTTTCTTTTTCAAGTGAAACCATTTGTGACCTGAATCTTAGTATGACTTTGGCATAATTTCTTTAATTTTATATGTAGTCTCTTTGTACCCTAATGCAGCACTTTCCAAGCAGTGGACTACAGTTACACAGTGCAGTGTGACAAGCTGTTGATCCCTTTAGACCTTGAAGCTACTGAGCAGGTTATAAAAAGGTGACTGTCCCGTTCTGTCACCTCAGATTAGATTGTTAGCATATGTTTGATGAATGTTTATTATTTAGATTAAATCATATCTGCTAATTCTCATTTTCTCTGACTGAAGTAATTGGCTGTGACTGTAATTTCTTTGGAATAGATAAATACAGCTTCATACTTTAAGAACTGTTTGTCTGCTGATAAGTTCTTTGCTACACTAGACACTGTATAAGAGCAAAGAATTATAATTTTGTTTGTGAACTGAATTGTTTGCAAACAGAAGCATTTATGAACTGAGGTATCACTGTACAGTATTTATTATAAGTTCTAAATCAGGGCATAAAATTATTAGGTTTTTTTTCCTACTTCCCAAAGGAAGAGTATTTCTTGAGAGACTGAGGATGGTTTGAGGGAAGGTAATTTTTTTTAACAGAAAAAATATTTTAATTAGAAAGTTACAGGGAAGATAGGAAAGGACTCAGTTTAGATGCCTGGAGGGAATGCACTGTGATACAAGGGTTCAGACTGGCTCGCTCACAAAGGCATGAGGCCAGCTTGCATTCATTCATTCATTCATTTATAGTACATGTTTACAATACATAATGATTACATCCTCATGGGGAGTTAGCACATTTACTTAACACATCTTAATTCTCTTTTTATCCCTCTCCCCCTCCCCCCTCCATCTCTTGGTCCCCTTGGAAGGTAATTTTTGAGTAGTAACAGTAAATACGAATTTTGAGTAATGGCAGTAATTATGAAGACTTGCTATGTCTTTTTGTCTTTTCAGAAAAGATTAAATATGTGCTTTAGAGGAAGATGATGTTGGAGGGAGAAGCATGTTTCAAGTTTGATCTGACATGTGTTGTCAACATATGTGGCAGACATGGTAGACGTGACGTAATGAAGGGAATACATCAGCTGCCAATATCCTGTGTGGTAGATATGGAATCACTGATGTGAATTAATATTCCTGTTCTGAAGAACGCATGACCCCAAAATGCAGCAGTTCCATTTCTAAGTACTATATAAATCTTAGAGTAGTCTTGAATCTGCTCTCAAGTAAGCAGGCATCAGGCATGTGCAGTAAGAACAAAAAAGGGAAGCAACTATCTATCCACTGACAGAACAGTCAAGCAAATAATAATGCAATTGTGAAATGGGATATTACAGTGAGTGAACATGAATGAACAATTTATATGTGTCAACTTTGGTCAGTCTCACAAGTTTAAAGCATTTTAAAAGAAGTCACAGGCCATTTATGTAAAAGCTAAATACATGTAAATACTGTGTATTGTTTAGGAACAGATACACATGTATTAAAAAATAAATGCTCAGGAAGATAAGCAAATTCACTTCCCTTGAGGACGTGACTGAAGAGAAATATACAAACATCAGTTTTTTCTTCAGTTGAGCTGTAGGGCTATATCATCTATTTTGTTTTTCTTTTTACGTTTTTCATACTTTAAATATGTATATGTATAATATATTTAAAAATTATGAAGGAAGACATTGTTATTATCTTTCCTTGACCTAGTTGGTGCTGTCTTATAGAATTTGTCCTATAGAATTAAGTGGAATGTAGTATTTTCCAGATTAAAATTCTAGCTCAGTTACTTTGTCACTTTGTAGCCTAGCAAGGAGCTTAACGTTTCTGATGCTGCAAGATCTGAGCCAGTTGAGAAGGCTGGACACTCCCCTAAGCCCAGGTGATGTCCTCGTGTACGTGGCCCCTGCCTTGGGCAGAGCTGAGTGGGCTCTGGCAGCTCTGTCACTGTGTGGATAAAGGCAGCAGCTGCAGCCTGTTCCAGCTCCGCTGAGGGCTGCAGCTACAGGGATGTGAACACACGGGGGCAGCCTTCCTGCAGCTTTCTGCCCTGCCTGAAAACAGGAACAAAGGCCTTGGCTTCCCTGGACTGTGCCCAGTTCCCACACACAGCAAGTGTGGCCTGGGACTCTGGGTTAGTGAGAGGCTGAAGCTGTTGTGGAAGACAGAGGAGTGCTGAGCAGCCTTGGGCTTTGCAGGGCCGAGTCTTGTCAGTCCATCCAGGGTTCCTGGGCATGGGAGCTGTGAACTCCATCCCTTGCCAAGCATGTGACAGGAAGGCATTTTTATTATTGGAGGCTTAGAGGGAACTGAGTCATTAATATAGAAAAATTGCAATTAGTTTAGCTTGCTGTTTGAACCTGAAGAATGATTTCAAAGCATTTAAATTTATTTCTCTTTTCCCACCTCTCTTTCAAATACTAAAGACATTGTTTTCATTGTATATATTCGTTTCCTTTGGTTTCCTCTTCATTTTGGAAACTGAGTTATAGCCCCTCCGTTGTTTCTAGTTGAAAAAAGCATCATTATGAAAATACATGCTATCTGAGCACCTACTTTGAAGATAATACGCAATATATTAACCGTTGTTAATTTCCTATTGTTACGAAATTCTGTCATTGTTATTATTTTCTCTTTAAAAAAATGCATGCTGTTTAGTGGCAATGAAACAGAATATAAGATATTACTAATATCCTGATTCCCATGCAATTACAAGCACATTGTCACTACTTTTATGTTTCCCAGACAACTGTTTTTCTTAATTTACAGCAATTCAGTACATAATTGCATTAATGCAATTATGACCATCTTTCAAAGGATTTGGGTCTATTGATTCAAGTGCAGAATTGAAATAAAAGTTGTTATTCCTTCACTGTTGTATCTAAATTTGTTTCATTACATGACTGTAATGTCTGGAAGAAATCAGATATGCTTTGAAAATCAAAAGTAAATTCCCTACCCCCTAGGGCTAAGGGTAGGGTGGAAAAAATATTTCTTTTTAGATCTCAACAGAAGCAGCACTTAGTAGATTTATTGTATAATGGTGGTTTTTCTTCAAAGCCATAGCCTTCAATTTTTCTAAAATGACAATAGTAAGTTTTCATTTTCTAAATAATTCATATAATCAGTTTCATTATATTTGCATACCTTTCATTAATTAATGCTGTTAGGATCACTACATTAATTAATGTATTTGAAAGATAAATCAAGCTAGATTTAACCAACATTTATTTAATACCTATTGCATGCCAGGTGTTCAGGAGGTCATTTTTTTTCTTAAGGTTCACAACAAACTTTAGTGATAAATGCATCATCATATAATTTTGCGGATGAAAAAGCAGAGTTTTGACTTGTCCAACAAATCACACTATCCCAGCCTTTATTAGCTGTGATTTTGTTTTCTGTGCATTTGTGTAGCTGAGATTATTTTAAATAGCTCTGTTACTTATTCTCACTATGATTTAAAAAATGAAAATACAGCTTTTGATACTCTGCTTAAAGCACCCTTGCGTTTCATAACTCTTCTGATCCAGTCCCTTTCTCCTCTGCATAGTCTGAGGGCTGAACAGAGACCAGGTCTTCTCTAGGCTGGAGCAGCTGGTAGTGGGTGTAGAGAAGGACTCCTTTAAAAGGGAGGAAACCACTGGGCTGGACAGGGGACAGAGGGCTGCTCCTCAGGAGGAGAAGCTGACGCCAAGGATTTGTCAGTTTTGCCCATTTCGGGAGGAGCTCCTTCACTGTGCCTCCTCCTCCAGCCTCAAACCCTGTGCCCAGGTCTCACCCCTCCTGAGGACACCTTGGCACCCTCACCTCTGCCCAGCAGAGCTCTGCTCCCGTGTGTCCTTTCTCCCTTTTCTGCCTGGTAAACTCAGATTCAAGTCTCAGTGCAAATCACATCTCTTCTCTGAAGCCTCCCTGACAGCTCTAGACAGTCACACCTGACTTTGCCTTCCTTTGCGTTCTTACATGTTTTCTAGTACATTCCTTTCAGAATATTCCTTCCTGTTGTTTATGTTCTCCACCGGTGTCCCTGAGCTCCTGGGGCCAGGATCATGGTTCTTGGGGCACATGGTTCTCTGACCCAGGCCAGGTGCACACAGTGCCCATCACAAGGACTTGTGCAGGTGCAGTGGGAGTGACTGGTGCTGCCCGCCCCAGTGATTCCTTGGCATCTTCAGGGGCAGTAGGAGATACTCTTACCATCCGTCATTCGTCTGCTGCATTTTAGCTTCTGGATTATACACTATGTGGGGAAGTTAAAGGATAACAAGTCAAGAAGACAGACTGGAGGTCCTGTTTATTGGGAAGCTTGGATTTCCAGGATGTATTTTCTGGTTTGCATCTTTGTTTCTTTCTGATATTCAGCATATTCACCAGGAATTAAGTTCTCCCCAACAGACTACGTTAATTTAAAGGTATAGAGTTTGAAGTAGACAGCCAGGCTATGTGTGTGTGTGGTGTGTCCATGTATATGGGTGTGTCTTTCATATGTAGATATATTAATGTGTCCAGACATGAGACACCTGAGTGCCTTTCACAGTGTGAAATTTTATAGTTGCAGATAATATAATTTGGCCAAATACAGACCTTTTAAAATATTGTTATTCTTTGGAATAACTGTAGTATTTGCTGGATTTGAGTTTGGCCCATTTAAGTCTAATTTCTGTATAGTTCTGACATATCCACAGGATTTTTTCAGGGGGCATAATAAATTTGAAAAACAATTCCACAGTTAGACACATTTATAACTAAAATCAGGTCTATTAAATTTATGTGAAAATATAAAATACGTCCTTAAAAAAAACTTCAAACCTATAGAAGGTGACAGTTTATTGGTATAAATAATTTAAATTAATTGATAATGAACTCTAAATGATATAAAAATATTTCTAAAACCCACAAAATCATTACCAAGTTTAAATTTATTTTAAAATATAAGTTTGTAGCTTTGTTCTTTGTATATATCATAAACTTTTGGTGTATATATCCTATTTTGTTTTCTCTTTTCTCCAGTATGCCTTATTGATTTTTAGATTTTGAAAACAGGATGTGGGAAAGTAGAACAGAAGAGGAGGTGAACATTTGAACCCACCACTTTATCCCTCTTTAGTAAAGTGAGGTTTTTATTTTTCTAACTAGGGACATCTCCCAGCCTGAGTTGCTCAGGATATCCTGGCGTATGCCTGTTGTCTTGGAGGAGTTATTAATAGTGCCCTTTCACTTTTGAAAATACTAAGTTGAATGATGAATTCTTTGTAGTCACTTTTGTTGTGATTGATCTATTTTGTCCTTATATTATGGTTTGATTTTAATGCTTCAGGTACATTTTTTACCACACTTTGCTATATTTTTAAATTCTTTAATGTGGAAACCACATTATATTTTTATATCTATTAATAGTTGCCTTTTATATATTTAAAATTATTCTTAAAACCTAAGTCAGCAATAAAATGTTATCCTTTCCCTCCTGCCAATTTAAGCCCTGGACTCTAAATTTCTTGGAGAATGACACTGAATTCACTTTTGTGTCTCATTGTCTAGTAATGTGCTTTGAACAAAGTAAGTGCTTAAGAAATACTTGTGGAATGGATCTTAAGAAACAGTTTGGCTTTCTTAGAATGGAAGTTTGTCCCATCTAGAAAAATATAGGTACCTACAGGGAAAGGGGCTCAGATTGGATTTGGGCTGAGGATCCAGTCTATCTCCTGAATTCCAGTTCTCGTGTGTTGTGAAGTAAGGACTCCCAGATGGGTTTTCAGTAAACTGTTATTCAATAAAAGTGCTTTCTCTACGATTCCACTGCTACTGAGTAAGAAGGCAAAGGAGCTTCCAGCGCCAGCAGAGACAGTAGCCTGGTTTGGCTGCGTGGCCTGAGCAGTGTTGGTGCTGGCACTGTCCTGGAGCTAAGGGAGGGTCCCGGGTTGGGTGAGACAGACCAAATGGGACAGTAGTTTGAAGGACATGCAAAGAGTTCTTAAAGTAAGTTGAAGATTTTTGTGAGCGTATTCAGGTGATTGAATTATGTATGTTTCTAAAGAATAGGTTTGTCTTAATTTGAAGCAGGCTAGCAGTAGAAACCCAGGTGTATTCAGTAACATTGCTCAGTTAGGAGCCAGGGGAGGAAAGAATGATCTTTTGTAAGATTTGAGTTACAAAATATGCTCTGTGCTCTGATGGGCTGTTTACAATGCCTAATAAAATGAGTCTTTTTACTTTGCCAAGTTTTACCCTAGCTAAGTGCCTCTAAGTTTAGGGAAAATAAGGACAAGTTAACTATGTTAAATGTAATAATGCTACAGACTCTTGTGAACAAACATCTTGGATAACTGAGAAGTATAGTTATCTTTGACTTTGTGTTAAAGTATAAGGGTCGCTTATCTGCAAAGCTGGAAGGGGATACAGGTATATAGAAGGAAGACTGAAGAAACTGAATACAAATATTCTCTAAGTCCTAAGTTACTCGATAACTCCTTAGCACTATCTAGCACCCAGTAATGCTTAGTAAATATCGGTTGAGTCTAAATTTATTTTTTCATCAAGGTTTCTGTCAAGTATATTTGATCATTAGTCCACTGTTCCATTTTTAGGATCCAGTAGTCACAAACCAAAGCATAATCCCAAGGTGTTTTTTCTTTTCCTTTTTTTTTTTTTAATATGTGGATACTGGGAGTCGAACTCAGGACCTCGTGCTTGCCAGGCAGGCACTTATGCCGCTGAGTTATATCACCGGCCCTCTTTTCCTTTTTTAAATTACATAATTTGATATTTTTTTAATTTTAAAAGTAGCTACCATTTTTTTGTTGACAAATTTAGCTGGTACATTTTTGCTCATTTCAATTTCAAAAGTAATATCTGCTTACTATAAAAATTCAGACAATAATAGACATGTCAAAGTAAAATGAAGTTGCTTAGTTTCCAGCCACTTCTGTGACATGACATTGGTAACACATGAGCACGCGCCATCCTTCCCGAGGTTTTCCTTAACGTGTGCACAGGTGCTTTCGCCTCTCCTCTCTTTTACACGAGTGTTACTGGATGTATTGTGAGTTGGTTCAGCTCAGCACCTGTGTACTGAGCTCTTGCTTGCACGGTGTTCAGAGGCACTGTGCACTGTGAGTGTGGATGAGCTCTGCCACGGGCAGTTTTCTTTCTCTTCTGACACATTTTCAAATTCATTGCTGTTGCTAACTTGTTTATCAGTACTCGAGGGTTTCCCAGCCCAGGATGTTGTGAAACCCAAATGAGGTCCTGTTTATTAAAGCACTTAGTGGAGCCTGAAGCAATAAGATATGATCACAGTGGTTACTAATAATGGATTATTTGTGAGGAATTCTAATTTTTTGTCATTGCTGAAGAAAGATTCAGCCTCTTTTGTATGCAGTAGGTCCAACCTTCTTTGCCTCAACAGATTTTTAAAAAAAAATTCTGGGCCGGTGAGATAGCTCAGCGGCATAAGCGCCTGCCTGGCAAGCGCGAGGTCCTGAGTTCGACTCCTGGAACCCACATAGGAAAAAGGGGCTGGTGATATCGCTCAGCGGCATGGGCGCCTGCTGGCGCGCGAGGTCCTGAGGTCAACTCCCGGTACCCACACCAAAAAAAAAAAATTCTCATTAGATACAAATATCTCCAGCAATCCTCCTTTTCCCTGTTCTTGGCTATATCCGATCTCTGAGAGTGATACTATAAATGTCATTAAGTTTATGTGTTTTATAGTCTGACATTTCTTCTGGTTTGTATTACATGTCCACTGTTGTTATTATTTTATCACTTAGTTACAACCAGAGATTTCAATTCAGCCATAAATACAAAAGTTCTTTTTTTGTCAGAAAGACCACAGGTAACTCTTGAAAAATTACTTTTAAGTTTGATCACAGAGTTTCCAAATGTTCTCTAAGAAACAGCACAATGGCCTTGTGTGAAAACCTCAGCGTGTTTCTAATCCTGTGCGGATGAGTATAACTTGATTCAGGTTGACTGGCCTAAAGTGATCTTGGTAAGATGCTGAGCTGGAGCTGTATTAAAGTCTCCCTCCTTCCCGCCCCCATCCAAACATTGAAATAAATGAGTTGGGTATTTCATGTCCAAATCCATTTTTAATTCTACCACCGTATGTTTTTATAGCACTGTGTGCTTTTCAGAATGCTTTAATCCATAGTATTTGATCTGTCTAATCTGCTTTTTAGCTTCTGTATTTCAAAGGCCAGTAATGGTTAGGTTGGAAGCAATAGCTATTAAAATAGAGTTTGAAAACTTCGAAATCGTGTCCAGGTGTTTTACATAGGCTACATTTGAATGATGAAACTTTAAACTTTCTTTTCTGTAAAGGAAAACTTTATTGCTTAAAGTAATCTTAGAAATTAGCAACTCCAAATTTCTCAAGATTTGTTATTTTTCTATTTTATGATGAAAGTGTGTGACTTACAGCAGTGTGGATAATGTATATGTGGGGAAATTTATGATAGTAGCTGAGGAAAAAAGATGGGGCAAAGAATATTCAGTTTAAGTACTTGAGGTGATCCAAGTGAATTTTAAACAATTTTCAAGACGGAAAGCCTGTGCCTCCCTCCTGTCCTTTTTCTTTCTTTTCCCTCTTTCTCTTTCGTCCTAGTTATCCTTTTTTTTAAATGGTGCTGGGATTGAACCCAGGATCTCACATATTTTAGACAAGTGCTCTACCATTGAGCTATCGCCCCAGATTCCATGCTTTTAAATTTTTTATATCAAGACAGGGCCTCCCTAAGTTGCCCAGGCTAGCCTCAAACTTGTGATCATCCTATCTCAGCTTTCTGAGTGGCTGGTATTATAGGCATGCACCACCACACCTATCTATTGTTTAAATGTTCCAAAGATGTAAAAGATAATGTGCTTATACACGTTCATATATAATACATATATCCATATCTGTATACAAGTACATAATACACATGTGTGTTATATGTGTAAAATACACGTGTATAATAGATATACCTGTTCAACAAACAGCTATTTTTGCTTTTATTATTCAAGAAATGGAAAAAAAATTATGATTTGATAGAAAAAAGAAGACTCTCTACTCTTTTACTTGTCAACCCTTATACCATGTGGATTACACATCACCAAGATGGTAGAAAAATTTTTACAGTTAGTTTAAAATATCCACCTTCTTTCTCTTTAGTATGGAGATAGAATCTAGGGCCTCGCTGTACCACTGAGCTACACTCCTAGCTTTTTTTTTTTTTTTTTGAGAGGGAGAGGGTCTTGTTAAGGTGCCCAGGCTGGCCTTACACTTGTGATCCTTCTGTCTCTGCCTCCCCAGTAGCTGGGTTTATAGACTTGTACCACCATACCTGACCCCTGCCCTTCTATTTTTGGAGGCTAAAGATTTGAACAGACACACACTACAGGGCAGAACCCCACACCACTCAGAAAACAAGCATGGATGCTTTCTTCTCTTGGAATACGTAGAAGACTCATAGAAAGATACAGCGTCTCAAAGGGACAAGACCAGTTTCACCAGAAACAACTACACTTGTTTAGAACAGACTTCTTTTACGAAAAAAGAGAAAACTTAGAAAAATGAGTCATTATTCAAAGTAAGATCAAGAGGGCATTGCATTTATTAAAATCAGAGTCAAGATAAATAAAAGAGAACAAAAAAAGTTCAGTAGAAAAACACTGCAGTAGTTCCAGTGCTACTTCCTTTGTAAGGTGAAGTATAATAGATAACATCTGTGTGATCGCTCTTAAAAGCAGATCAAAAATCGCTTATGTAAGAGATAAAGTGTCCAAGGGATGTGGTGATTTCTGTTGAAAGTTCCAGGAAACAATAAACAGCTTCCCTCTAGAAATCAGCCTAAAATCACTATGGGCTGAAGCTCTACTGAGGACAGTGCTCAGGGACCTAACAGCACCTGGCGCATTGGACCTGCAGTCACATGGCTCCTGGTGACATTTCTGTCAATGGTTCCGTAAGATTATAATGAGCTAAAGTCACTGTGGCCTAGTGACATCATAGCCACCCTGACATGGTAGCACCGCTCATTACTCTTGTGTCTGTGGTGATGCTGAGTGATCCCATGTGCTGCTGGTCATATAAAAGCATGGCGCATCTGATTATGTATGGTGCATAACACTTGATGATGGTAACCAATGACGGTGTTACTGGTTCATGTACCTACTGCACTGTACTTTCTCCATTAGTACTGTGAGTGTCACACAGGGTACCGTGTCACACCAGCATGGCTTTACGTGCTGTGCAGTCACATCTCTTCACTGTGTAAGAGTCACACCAGGTGATTGATTTGGCCCAGCTAGATTTCTGTAAGTCTGAGCTGTGGTGTCCATGCTGTGACAGGGCCTATTGTTCAGTGACTGGTGACTGTCGCTGTCCAGCATCATGAGGTGTCAGTTGCAGGGGCCTGTGATTTGGAGAAAGTCAGCCTCAGTGGTCAGGAGCACCCAAGTACTGAGAAGGCTGTAGTCCGGAGACATGAGAGTGCCAGCAAATCCAGAGTCTCGTGAGCAGCAGCCCCCAAGCAGAACAGGAGCTAGGTCTGGGGAGGGGAGTCTGTAGCCCTGCAGCGCTGTGACAGGGACACTGTCAGCACACAAGAGCCGGTTGTTAAATGGTCAGGATTGTGCCAACCACTTGTTAAACTTGGGCACCATTAAAGATCAAATCATATGAATTTGTGATTTGAGTTAATCCTATTAAATTAAAGGTAATACTTAAAAAGGGTTTAACAAAATAAGTGCCTGGTGCTTCTGGCAGTAGCAAAGCACAGTGAACGTGGAACACCCAATATTTGGAAACGAGTGCTCAGCGACTAGAGAAGCCATTCCTGTGCCTTTTTGTATAGTTAAAGAGAAGTGTTTTAGTGTCTATACTACAGCTTGATTGGGTGTTACTAGTGAGCCAGACATCTAGGCTAGAATATTTTTATTTTGGTAATGACCTTCTCCCCTGTTGCCTTCTGGCTTCACACCGTACATTGTATGGCTGTTAACTACAGGTGGTAAGGAAGGTGCCTGCGTGGACTTAAAGACTAACCTAAGTAAGAATTCTGCATCGCAAAGCCTGGAGATGTGAATCTGGATCCAGAATGATAAGTGTGAAAAACTTGTCTTTGCTTTTATTATTTAATGAGGAAAAAAGTTAACCATTTATTCCTCTGATGAAATTGGAGAAAGAACAACTCTCCACAAAAATGTAAAAAAAATTAAGATGTTAATTAAAAACAAAAGTTAAAATTTAAACAACAAAATGCAGTAGAATTAATAGGTAAATAGCAGATATGTTTAAGAAGATCAGTGCAATAGATTAGTTTCTTATTGAGGAAAGGAGAAAACAGATTGAGAATGAACAGAAATAAAGTAATACGTGACAGATTTTTAAATTTTAAGTAACACCGTACCTTTTGTAAGGCTAGGTTACGTTCTATATGGAAATATGCGTCCTGATTTTCTAGAAAAAAAAAAGTTACAGAACTGTTTCAGAATAGTTAGAGGCCCTGAATATGTCATAACTAATGGTATTGGGTTTGAGTTTAAACTTGCCGTTATGGTATTATTAATCAGGTTCAGTGGTAGTTTATGTAAGTTGGCTGCTTATATTTCTCTTTTTAAATTGCTTATGTGTTTGGCTATATTTGTTACTTTTCTCATTGGCAAAAGTTTTTATATGTTGAAGCTCTTAAACTTTATTCTGGTATATATATATATATATATATTTTTTTTTTTTTTAATTGTCTTTTTGAGACAGGGTTTCACTATGCAGTTCAGGCTGGCCTTGAACTCACTGTGTAGCCCAGGCTGGCCTCGAACTTGCAGCAGTGCTCTTGTCTCAGCCTCCCAAGTGCTGGGATTACAGGTATGTGCCACCACGCCTGGCCTCTTATATATATATATATTTTAAATTTTTCAGTTTTGACTTGTTTTTAGCCTTATCTATCATGAGTTTTGCCGTAGGTTAAAAAATTTATGGTAAAGATATAATGTTTCCTTTTTTCTTCTGAATATCTTTTAGGTACATATTTAGAAGTTGGATCTTTTGTCTTTTAGCCTGATGTGTGATACTGAGCAGTTATATATGTATGTTGTCACTTTTTAGTCCACCTGGAGTTTCTCTTGGCTTCTGGTGTGGAGCAGAACTGTAATTTTAACTTCATGTTTTGTGTTTGAAATTGGGTAGTCTAGTATTTATTCTAACTCTGAATTGGGAGTAGGCCCCATACGAGCATGCCGTCCACACAGAAGACACTCTGGAGTGGTAGGAGGGAGTGTGTTTGCTGTGAGTGCTTCGTGTACACGGCAGGACTTCAGTGATGGGCCACGGTTCTGAGAGACAGGTCCATGTTGCGGGGACCCGAAATGCAGATTTGCGCCTGTCCTTCACGGAAGCATGTGCTTCGCGTCAACGTGGTCTAAAGAGGTGAAGACTGGGCAGCAGGCTTATTATTCACTCTGCTTTTGCAGTTGTTTCTTTTCTCTAAGTTTTCAGAAAAGAACCTGTGTATATCTTCCTATGATTATTCATGTTTTTTAATAGTTTCACCCATTTTAGCCAATAATCCCTTATCTGTCAATTTGTGAGAAATTTGGGAGTTAGAAGTTTTCACCTTCTTCCTACATTCACTTAGCTTTCACTCTTTCTCAAATGTAAAACAGACTCCCTGCCCCAAAGGGTGTGAAGTGCTGGAGAAACAGCTTGGCTGGGCATGAGGAGTTCCCGAGGTCTGCGCAGGACCATGACTGGGTCCCCTCTTTACTCTGCCTTGGAATGCGGACCCAGTTTTCTGGGCTGGTCCTAGTAGGAGGGTATAAAGTGAAATGTGACTTAAGGGGAAATAACACCTGCCTCTTTCTCAGAAGGAGACTTAATTAACCCCCACTTCTGCCAGGAAACCAAACAAGTTAGCCTGGTTGCCAGGTTCTGCCTTTCTTCTTCTTCTTTTTTTTTTTTTTTTTAATGTGGGTACTGGGAGTTGAACTTAGGACCTTGCGCTTGCCAGCAGGCACTTGTGCCGCTGAGCGATATCACCGGCCCTTTTCTTCCTTTGTGTGGGTACCGGGAGTCAAACTCAGGACCTCGCGCTTGCCAGGCAGGCACTTATGCCGCTGAGCCATATCACCGGCCTGGTCTGACTTTCTTTCCCATTGTTAGAGTAACTTTCCCGAAGCTGCTCAGGGCTCCTCGGTCACAGAGGTTGCAGTGTGTGCTGCTAGCATGGCTTCAGCCTGCCATCAGCTCACCTGGACTTCCGTTGCTCCCTGTGGGAACCAGGAGTTGTTTACTGTCTGGGCTCCTGCACGTCTCAACTGTACATCTTTTGCACTGTCAGTGGCAGTGCAAAAGTGAGACTTTTCCAGGCTAGACATGTATGATAGTGATTTTCCTAACAGTCTTCAAAGGTGATGAGATATTTCAGTGGAAAGTGATTCTGAGCTGTTGATTATAAAGACAGTCTGGGTCACTTTTCTTACCTGCTTCTCTAGGCCATTTCACATCTCCACCTCCGTCTGGGGTCTCAGGGTGCCATAGCCCCATAGGAGGTGTACTGTGGGCAGGGGGCATGGGCAGCTCATGCCACCCTGACAGGTAAGCCCTCCTTTAGCTCAGGTATTCTGCTCTAGGACTGTTAAGAGAACCTGGCATGATTGTCCTGGGCAGACTTCACGGTGCTTTGCACTTTTCAGGGAATCCTGGGCTTGGTTTTGTTTTAATGTTGGCTTCAATAATTCCCTAAGAAATTTAACCAGCTGCCAACTGACCCTATACACAGAGAACACGGGCCCTATTGTAAACCCAGTGTTAATACTCAAAATGGCTAAACACTTAGCAGCTCTGAGCTACAGAATACACTCTGCTGAACCATCCTTAGAACCTTTGTTCTTACATTTCTTCCAGCTCCTTCCATCAGATTCAGGGCTGGTGGCTCAAGTTCTCACCTAACGTGTTCTGGCCTTTGCTACCCTGTGGCACAGGGTATGACATATTCTGTAGAGCAGGGACAAATGGGCCAGCAACTATTAATAATGTAGGCACCCAAAGTGGTGTCGTGACACTGCCATCTAAGGAGGCAAGTATTTCCCCTCTGGAATGAGATTAACTTCCCAGGGAAGTGAGAGAGAGCAAGCTGCCTGTTAAAAATCATACTTCATGGCCAAGTTTATTTTTGTCCTGTGTGTTTGAAGAGTTAGGCAGATGTACCCTGGAAAATGCTTTGAGTTACTAGAGAGCACAAAGCTTACAAGAAGGGCAGAATTACTACAAAATATGATTATCAGCTTTCGTTTCTACCACCTTTGAGAAATTAATACTTTTTGCTACTTAATATGTAGCCAAAGGGCTTCTGTAGTAAAATTCTCTGGACAAGTCCTGGGTTAGTTTTGCTGTCTCCCTCCCATATGACCTTGGTGATAAATGGGCTGTTGTCTCCGTGCTCCTTGTCACCTGTAGACCTCTTTTTCTTCTTTCCTCCTGGTGCCCAGGCCGCTCTGGCCTTGGCATGAAGCTGGGTGAAGTTGGATGGCATTTTCCTTCCCAGTTGTTTGTCTGCTGTTGCCTTCACTGGCTGACTGCTCTGGTGATTGAACCTGAATTCAGACCTGTAAAATAAGATCTATAAGCAGCTCACCTTCCTCTTCTGCCAAACTTGTCCTTCCTAATAGAGTAATATTTCAGATGTGGGTGACCACTGTCGGGACCTCTTACTCTGCTTCATGAAAGAGAACCTGAGTTAGCAGCTACCCCAGACCGTTAGCTTATAACAAACCTATTGTCAGCCACAAATTGAAGACCTTTTACACAAATAGCTACCTACAAATGTAGGTATGACAAATTTTTTTTAACTAAATGCAGTACTTTATGCTGTTAAATTTATACATGAGGCATGGAGGGAATTGGAAAATTTTAAGAAGTTTTATGCAAAGAGAAATGTGGGAAAGGATAGGATAGCTAGCTTTTAAGTACTTAAAGACTTGTTTTATTCCAGAACATAAAACTAGAGGCAGCAGTGTTACAACAAGGAATGTGAATTGAAGCTAACAGAAGAAAGCCAGGAAGAGCCTGAGGGGGAGGCTCTCCTCAGCCTCATCCTGAGGGGGAGGCTGGCATATTCATTTGCTGCCAGACTTGTTCTGCAGTAGAGATCATAATGAATGAGTGAATTCATGTATAAATATATTAGAATTCGTGCTCTTCATCAGGGAAGTGGGTTCCTTGGCCCTTTTGTCTTAAGGAGATTGTGAGAGAGATTCCACATTACAGACAGGTTGTTTTAAAGCAAACAAACTGTCAGACTCCCTCCAGTTCTAGAGCACTGTGTTCTCATGATTTATTGTGCTTTTCACTATTGTCACTGAGGACAGTAAATCTGTTCTAGATCAGATAAGTGGTGTCTTTTCCTTCCTGTCTATGAGTATAATCACAGTTTATCATAAGTGATCATTAGAGGCTTTAAAAATTATTTCCCCGAGCTTGTGTGCAAAGTGCAGAAATACAAATTATCTTACACCTGATTGATCATTTTGTCACTGTCACTTAAATTCAGGACAAACGTAATGAGTTTTAGAGTTTTACGTTGCCGTATGTGAATGGAAAGGAAAAGGAAAATTGCCGATAGGGTCATAAGACCCTAGATCAGTAGTGGTGAACCTATGGCATGCCTGCCACAGCAGGCTGTTTGTATCATTAAAGCTCTAAAAGTTTTGCCATCACTGCCCTAGATGTTTAAAGCTCAGTGGAACTTGGGATAACATTTTGTCCATTCTGTATTCTTTAGGAAAAGAGAGGAGGGGAAAAGAAAGTAAAAAGAATTAAGATGTGTTATATACATGTACCAGCTCCCCACAATGAATGTGATCGTTATGTACTGCAAAAATATGTAATAAACTTTTTTTTAAAAATTAAAAGGAGAAATTAAAATTTAAAAAAATCTAGCTGATATTCTTCATAATTGATAAATTTGGGAAAAGTTTGCTCATCTATGTCTTCTTTCCGAATAGATAAAAGTATAGCAAGTGCTTCTTTGTTAAAGGGGATGGGGATTTAACTGTTAATAATGTTTTATTATACCTTGCTTTTTTTTTTTTAATTTTTTTTTTTTTTTTTTTTTTTTTTTTTTTGTGGGTACCGGGGGGTTGACCTCAGGACCTCGCGCGCCAGCAGGCACTCGTGCCGCTGAGCGATATCACTGGCCCCTTTTTCGTATGTGGGTTCCGGGAGTCGAACTCGGGAATTTTTTTTAAAAAATCAAAATATATCAGACTATTTTGTTAATACTATATCTTAAAATTCGTTATCATACTCAGTTTTACCATGTTCTTTCTTATGATTGAATACATTTTATGGCTATATCACAGTTTTTTAAAAATCAATCTCCTCTTACTAGACACTCTGTTGTCATAGTTATTTCCTGTGTCAATTTTCCAGTGACAGTCATACTGTGTCATAGCAGTGGTGGGGTCTTATTTGGAGGCGGGTGGTTTAATGACTTTCTGCTTCATTTTAATCAGTGTTTCGCACAAAAAGGGGTTCGTTCAGCAGTATCTGTTGGGGCCTACTGGGTGCCAGGGCAGAAGTTCTGGTGCTGGGATGAGGAGAGGCAGTAAGGCCATTGGAAGGAGTGGGCTAGGCAGAGGTGAGAGAATAGAGAAGGTGGTGCAGCCTGATGGCCGTAGAGTGGAGGCCTGAGAGTCTCTGTGCTGCCAATGGAGTGGGAGCTACGAGGGAATGTAGCAATGTCCCTCCCAGCCGTTTGTCCCTTGTTTATCCCTCAGAGTTCCAGTGTCACCTGTATGGAGATATTTGTAGATGGGATACCTGAAGCTTGCATGCTCAGCCCTTCACCCATGTCTGGAGCTGATTCTGGACATGGACATGAGGTCTTTAGGAATGAATGCTTCCTCTTCCCCACTCTGCTGCACCCCATCTCCATGGGCTACCTGCTCTGCTCCTGTCCCCACCACTTCCTCCTGTATCAGGCAGAAGGCCACTGTTACATTTCCTTTAGTGCACAGGAGGCATGTGGGTGAGATTCCATGGCTGTGGAAAGGAATGGACATATTATGACTATTTCTTGGCCCTAAAAAGGGTGACTTCCTTAGCTGGTAGAGGAAACATGGCCCAAAGCAAAGCCCTAGCCTGGAAGGGTGGGACGGTGGGAGCTGGAGAACCGGGGCTCTCCCAGACTTGTGGGGACTCTGAGGCCAGGGTCAGCCTCGCCCACTCATCTCCGTTGTCTCAGGATTCGTTGGGGTTTATATTTTGTGATTCTGCCTTTAAATCTGGGACAATGTTGTTTTGCAGGCTAACAAAAAAATGTTTAGCAAAGCTTTAAAGAGATCCCTTAACTAAAGCAGACTGTTGCAGAGAAGATTTTGTTTACCTGTTGTGACACTGGTTCTGGAAACCAGGCTGCTTTTGCGACTGCATCTCCCTGAAGGCTCTTCCCATGGTGTATGTGTACTCAGTGGTCAGCTTCCTCTTCTGCCACCCAAGCCAAATACTGCCAGCCACTCTCTTCGTGTAGAGCAGTGGTGCCAGGTTAAGTACCAGGGATTGATTTCACATTTTCTTGTGGAGTGCAGAGGAGTCCAGCCCGTTGGTAGGATAGGCCTGTGAAGGTGAGTGAGGCACCTTCACAGGAAGAAGGAACCAGCCACTATGGGGTAGTTACTAGACAGATCTAGTCTGGAGAAGGAGGAATGGGGTGTTACTTGTCCTGTGATTCTCTGTGACCCAGCACATTGCTTCGGAAACTGAGACTGAGACCCGCATAACTGAGGTCCTTAGAACACACAAGTTAAGACCTGGAAGACTAGCCTCAGGGAGACACTGGGACACCACGGCTCACAACCTCTGAGTGTGTGCATCATAGGGAGGAAGTGTCTCCTCTGCCTCTGAGACCCTGCAGAATTGGGTGCCCTGACAGTGCCAGAGTCTGAATGTCTGTGGCAAGTGTGAACTCCTGGGCTCCTGAGGACCAGCCCCTGGGGTTTCCAGATCAGTCGAAGAGCACTTTCCACTGGTGGAGTTGGAAAGCCATCAAGACTAGGTGGTGGTGGTTGGTGGAACAGTAGTAGTAACGGGCCTAGCTGAGCAGCTGTGAGAAAATGGTTTGCATCAGTTGGTCACATGAGAGCTTCTTCAGATTGCTCCATCTGCATTTTTATTTTTGTCACAGTGGGATTTGTTAGTTTGCAACAGGTTTCACTTGGGGCAGGGCTTGTTAAAAATCATAGGTACGCTTATTTAACAAAACACACCCCAGCGCCACTTACAGAGTGAAGGAACTTCTTCCCTGTGATGCACTCACTCAGAGGGCGTGAGCCGTGAGACTCCTCATGAGTCTCCTATTTCGGGCCAATTTGAAGTGATGCTCTTGTGGTATTTTTGGGGTCTTTTCCCAGAGACCCACATGCACAAGGCCATCATGTCACATACTGTGGAAATTTTCAATTTGAAATGACCTTCCTGTCACCATGACAATCTATTTTATCACACATTTTCTCTAGTTTTCTCAGAGCCAAAGGAGGGTTGCCCATGACGTGAGCTGAGAGTTGTTACTGTGACGGTACCGTCGTTAGATTTCAGCAGTGGTACATGGTAAGAGTGGAAGCAAAGATTTGGAAGTCCTTTGGGGGATATGTTAGGTGCTTTTTATAAATGAAGGCGGCAGTACAGAAGCATATGGTGTGTGCTGGGGATTGTTTTGTCTTCTCAAAAAATGAAGAAGACCAAAACTGAAGAACAGTTTTTCTGAACTTTCTGGGCATCTTCTAGTGAGTATTTTAAAAAGCCTAAATTCTGTATGAACCACAGTGGCAAGAACCAGAGAGCAGACAGATATGCAGCCAGGAGGCATCTGTCTTGCTTGAATAAGGAAGTGATTGGGCTAATGCCAGAGATGTTCCAGAGAATCTGTTTAAGGCCTTTGCAGATGCATTTTATTAGTCATTGGAGGATGTGAAGGAAAAAGATATAAGCAGACAAACCATGTGCTGTTTCTTTTGTTGCCAGTTCTTTTTTAAAGGCTCCAAAATGGTTTATCTTTATTAGTTGCAGTTATTGGCATCTCTAAAAGACTCAGAAACACTTAAGATATCCATACAAATCGTGTCAGATAACTTTTAAGTAAACTTTCATTGATGCATACCATGCGTATAGAAAAGTATGCAAATCTGAAATGCACAGCTTAATGAATTTTTGTAAACTGAACATATGCCAGTGCAATTACCATCCAGATCCAGAAGCAGAACCTTCCTTCTGCTTCCCCTCCCACTAAACGCCTTGGGGCACCAACTCTCCAGGCTTCTAGCATCATAAATTAGACTTGCCTGGTTTTTAAGCTCTGTGTAGATTGAGTCGTATAGAAGGTACTCTGTGTGGCTTATTTTATACAACATTCTGTTATGAGACTCATCCATATTATTGTGCATGGTTGTGATTTGTTCATTTTGATTATATTGTATTACTACCAAGATTTAATCATCACCTCTTCTGTTGGTAGATATTTACATAATTTCCATTTCAGCTGTTATGACTATTATTGCTTTGAATATTCTTACACGTTCTTGGGTAAACGTGTGTAAACGTTTCTGTTGGAAGAGAAATTGCCATGTCATAGAGTAGGTGCACGCTCAAGCTCAGAGGATGTACTAAGTTGTGTTTCCACCTTGGTGTCTGAAGGTTCCACTTGCTCATGTCTTTACCCACGTTTGTTTTCGTTTCCATTTTTGCTTGAGTCATTTGTGTGTGTATAGGGCAGTATCCTGTATGGGTTTCCCTGTAAACTAGTAAAGTTAAGCTCCTTTTCATTTGTTTATTGACCATTGATTAGTACATATTTGTGAAAGGCCTGTTCAGTCTTTGCTCACCTTTTAAGAATATTCTCTGCCTTTCTTGATACTAATTTGTAGGCATTCTTTATGTATTCTGCATAAAAATCCATGGGTGCACATAATACATCATGTATGTGTATGTATGTATATGTAGATTGCAAAGGTTTTCTTCTATTCTGATTTACCTTTTTACTCTCTAATGATGTCTTTTGATAAACACAAGTTCCTAATTTTAATTAGAATTTAGGATTTTTCAGTTTTTTTGTTATTAGTGCCTTGTGTGACCGGTTGAAGGAATGTTTTTTTACTCCACAGTCAGAGGTGTTCTGGGTTACCTTTCTGTAAGGTTTTTGTCTTCCTTATCAGCTGCAGTTGGTTTTGTGAGAAGGTGAGGTGAGAGTGAGGATGGGCTGTTTTCCCAGCGTGGGTGTGCACTTGGCTTGGAACAGGCACTGCACTGCACTGCGCTGGCACCTTCACCAGTGTGCTTTTATATAGTTAGTGTTCATTTGATTTCATTAATGGAAGCTCCTAAAAAATTCAGAAGTTCTTACAGTTTGGATCTAATAACTTTTCATGGTAAAAATTACAATTTTTTAATTTTAAAAGATCACTCGTTATTAGCATTATTTCAGCTTTTATTTTTGCAATTCTCTATTTTTATGTAATCTTATTTACATAGAATTTAATATTTACTTTTTTCTAAGTATACTGTCTTCAATATTCAGTTTAATCAGTGACTGTAATACTATTTTGACAGATATACTATATTTATTAGCCAGATCTCTACTGTTGGACATCTAGGATGGTCTTACCTAGTTATGAAAAACTTTGCATTGTAGAGATGTATTGGATCTGTCGTAATACAAAAGGGTAACAAATAAGAATGGCTGTATCAATTTTGGGCCCTCAACTTTAGTTATTTTCACTTTTAATTCAGTCCTCCAGTATAGATCTCTTTGTTCATGATAAGGGGGTTCCATTGTTTCAAATACTAACATCAACCAACAGTGTTTTAATATTATAAAATTAAAACCTGTAACTAGTGTAGCATAAAATCTCATTAATATTTAAGGTGGTATTAATACCAAAAAGTCTACCTGAAGATCTGATTCTTACTTCATTGGTTTACTCAGTGAAAAAGAAAATGTGAACGTTGTTTGTAGTTTACTTTCAGTCCACAATAACAGAACTGCTTTAAAATTTGCTGCTTCTCACTGGAAGTAGTGCATGCACTGGAAAAAGTATTGGCTTGAATTGATCTGACCATTTGCTTAAAAATTATTTAATATTATATTATTGGTACTTTGCCCCTTACACATTACAGTTATTCAGAATAAATAAATAATCAGTAATATGACTGAGTTTTTAAAATGCTGTGGGAGGGATCACTGGGTACTGAGTTACAGTCAGATAGCAAGGAATTCTAGTGTGGTTAGTAGGGTGACTGTAGATCACAATATGTATTGTATATTTCAGACCGCTAGAAAAAAGGATTTTGAAAATTTTCACCATAAAGAAATGATAAATGTTTGGGGGACATAAGTATGTTTAACCTGATGTAGACATTATGCAATGTATACATGTGTTGAAACACTACGTAGTATTCCTTTAATATATATACTTTTGTGTATCATTTAAAAATTTTTTTTAACAAAACAAGCCAATGGGACCTGTCTTCATCTCCATCTCCCTCATGGTGCTCAGCACAGATCTGTAAACAGGAGCAGTCAGTAGGTACTCAGTGGAATACATTTTAGTATTCTTTCAGCAGCTGTTTAGAGCTGTCCCTCAAATAAGTCATGATATGTTAGACTATAAGATTCTATGAGACCCCCTAAAGTCCATAAATTTCCTGAACTGACTTTGAGGACAATATGAACTGTTGGAAAAGTAGTGTTAAAATTGGCAAGAGCCGTGGCAGTGGCCACAGAGATGGAGGCCCAATACTGATGCCACTGTGAGTGGGTCTGCAGAGTCGGGCCGTGGGTGGGACCAAGACTCTGCACAGCCTCTCTCAGGCTACCTGAGGCCTCCTTGTCAGGACCTTGATTAACCCAAGAAACGTTCCAGCTCCCTATCAGACAGGAATCCAAGACTCCCTCAGCGGGAACCAGGCACCAGGAAATCCAAATCTGGTAGTCTAGAGGATAGAACACAGTTTCAGTTCTGAGGCCAGGGTTGGTTAAGGCCGGTGTCACCCATTTACAGCGGAAGCCCAGAGTGTACTGTTCTCTGGTGATCCAAACAATGTGAGTATTCAAGGCACTGAAGCAACAAAAGGGTGGGTTTTTCTAAAACCTGCTTTTAAAAAAAAATATATATATAAATAGTACATTAGCTGAGACCATTTGTTTAAATGTTGAAAAAAACAATGAAAATCATCCAGAGGTAGCCACTATTGACATTTTGAAGTATATCTTCAAACTCTTCCTATGTGTAAATGTTTTCTTTTTATGCATGTAAAATTTTAATTTTAAAGTACATACATTTTAAAAGGTAAAAAGTTATACTTTTTAATGAACTCATTATAAGCTAATTATTTGCAAATTACAGAAGTAAGAAAAAGGTAAAAGATCAGTTGTAATCCTGTGTTGCAGCAATATTTAACATTTTTATTTTTTTTTCTGTACTGGGGATTGAACTCAGATCCTCACACGTGCTAAACAAGTGCTCTACCACTGAGCTACATCCTCATCCCTAACATTTAAAATTTTTGGAATATTTCAGATAGTAAATAATATAATGAATATCCATATACCCACCATCTAGATTTAACTAGTTTTATTTTTCCATAATTACATCAACTGTTTGTACTCAGTGAAATTTTAGCCATCACTAACTCCTACCTTCCTCAGTAGTCATCACTTGCTGTCTAGGGTATTTTCTCTTTTGATGCTTTAAAACTTACTTGCAACTTTAGTAGGTATCTGTAACCTACTACATATAATTTTTAAATTTTGTGTAACAGTGTATCGTTTGTGGCCTTAACACGTTCTTATTATACTGTTTGATATTTTCCATACTTTTCTGTGTCGATTCCATGAATTTATCATTACCTAGCCCTCTGTGGTTGGATATTTAATGTTACAGGGAACACCTCCAAACATATATCCTTGTGCACCTGGATAAATTTCTCTAGTCCAGTGATTTTTAGCTAGTGTTTATAACAAATCTGACATTACCTTTTCATCTAGAAATGAAATTCAAAGATAGAGTAATCTACCTGCCTACATAATTTCAAACCCATTGATATAATACTGTATAATATAAAAGATAAATAAAAGGGGTGTACTTTGCAGTAAAATGAAGTGTACTTTGTATGTAAATGTTCCGGTGTGACTGACTACACTAGGAGGCATAATAACTGAGGTGAGCCCTTGTGGCTAACATATTTATGTGACAGTTGCACGTGCACTTTGATTCTGATGTATTCCCTCGATGACTCGGGTGCTGTGAGTGGATGTTGGTAAAATGCTGAATAGCTTGTTTTCAGGACAGGCTCATTCTTTTGAGTTACATGGTAATTCCATTCCTATAAGTTCATTGTGTGTTAACTGCAAACAAAACAAAAAAAAAAAAACAAACTTGTTATTAAAATGGAATTAGATTTGAGCTCAGGTCATTATTAGCAGGTTTGTCCAGAAAAATAGTTAAAAGCTGTACAAAGGGCATAATTCCTTGTACAGTATGAGATACTTCTGCACATTGCAAGGCACCTGCCCCTGCCCACAAGGTGCCCATGTCAGGCCCCATATATGTGATTGTTACGGAAAATAGACCAAACATGAGAAGAAACAACACCAAGGAGGTTAAGGAGGCAGTTTATTACACTGGTGGGCTTCTGATTTAGGCTCTCTCCAAAAGAGCCAGAGCCCTGCCTGGTGGAGCTTCAGGGCATTTAAAGAGAAAATAAGCCGGGAGGTACAAAGGTGGATTTGGCACATATGATTGGAGGATTGGGTTATACAAAGGAAGAAATGTCCTGTTACATTTTAAATTACATTGTAAGGTCATCAGTTAGAAAAGGGCGGCAAAGACAGGGGTTTACACAAAGGAAGAAATATCCTGTTATGGGACCTGCCGGACCTGTCTGCTTGGTCTTGGCGGGCATCCTGGGCAGGCTTTTATTTAAAATTTTTAATTTTACCCCTTCATGATGACTTTTGTTCCATCTACAGTACACAAGATGTATGTTTTTCTGCACATGCTCGCTAACATGAGGTTTCATCGGATTTAATGCCACTTGTATTGGTGTAAGATAATATCTTCTTGCTCTAATTTGCACTTACCTTATTAATCAGACCAAGCCTGTGTGATTTTTGACTATGCAGGACTTCCTTTTCTTTCAGTGTCATACTTTGGAACTGCTTATATTCTTTACCTGTATTATTGGATTGCTCATCTTTTATCATTGATTTGTGCTAATCTTTGCATGTACTTAAAATTCTCTCTTAGACATTGGAAACATCTATCTGCAGCTTTCTTTACAGCATCTGTTGTGTTTTTTATAATGAAATGTATGAGCCTTTAGTCTTAAGGTATCGTCCTTTACTTCGTACTTTCAGTTTTGTTTTTTGTTTTAGAAGGTTTTTAAAAATTCTTTTTATATGTGTGCATTCAGCTTCTATGTTCCACATTTAGGTCTTTGACCCATATGAAATTTAGTTTTCTAGAGTGTATGTGAAAGGGATACGATTTTGTTATTCTCCAAAATTGTTAGCTAGTTGTTTCCATGCTGTTCACTGACAAGGTCCTCCGGTCTCCCACTGTTCCCTCCGTCATTCCCCTGTTCCCACACCCATGTGGGCTGTTTCTGACCTCTTCATTCATTTCTGCTGATCTTTTTCTAACAATCTACTTTCACTGCATTTCCCCCCTGAAATGCTGCTGCTTTATCAAGAGTTATAAACCGATCCTTCATATTTTTCTTTAATCTGATCCACAGCAAGGAGAAATTGCTCACAGCTTGAGGTGACCCTCTCTAGTTTCACCCCTTCATTCAGCTTTGCCTCTGTTTTCTATTGCTTTGATCATTTCAACCAGGATCTTTTGTTTACCTGTGCTAGAGTTGCTATTTCATTCTAAAGTGGCTTTCTTTCCTATTTTTAATTGGAAATATTTGGAGTTTAAAGGTAGAAGGAGTCAGGTTATGGTTTCCTGTTCCTGTAAAGCCATATCTTATCCCTTCTCTTCACTCTACCTCCTTTTTTTGTTGTTGTTGTTTTTTGGGAGGGGGTTGTTTGGCTTTGTTGTTGTTGTCATCGTTTTTGTGTTTTTTGACAGGGTCTTGCTATGTAGCTCAGGCTGGCCTTGAACTCACTACATAGCCCAGTAGTTGCCTCTAACTTGCAGCAGTCCTCCTGCCTCAGCCTTCCGAGTGCTAGGATGACAGGTGTATATCACCATCCCCAGCTCTGTTTTTTTTTTGAGACAGGATCTTACTATGTATTCCAGGCTGGCCTTAAACTTACAGCAGTCCTCCTGCCTCAGCCTCCCAAATGCTGGAGTTACAGGAGTCTGCCACCACACCAGGGTGCCCTTTCTTCCCTTTCCCTTACTCTCCCCCTCCCTCCCTCCCTCTCTTCCTTTTTTGTCTTAAATTTCAAGGATTATTTTCAACTAAACTGAGCATCTTTTCCTTCTTACATGCTGAACTTTTTATGTTTCCCCATTTATTTAAATTTTTTGACTTAAAATAGAGCACATCTTTAAGGAGTGACACTTAAACTCATGCGTTACTACACAGAATATGAAATTAGGTCAGTGGGACAAGATACAAAGCTTGTAAGTGACTTCGACAATGAATACAGATTTGTGCCTTGTAATGGAATTATTACACTGTTATTTATAGTTAACTAGTTAACAGCATATACAAAAAATTAAATATGTAGTTCATATCATATACCAAACATAATTCTGACTTTGATTAACAAATCTGTTGTTTAAAGAACTGCCATTATTACCAATATAACCAACTGCCACTGGCACACTTCTATTATTGCAGAAGGTTAGAACTGTACTTAAACTCCTATCCCCCTGACTCCAAATCAAACAAAGTGAGAATGCATGTTATTTAAAGAAAAGACTTGATGGCAGAGAAGTGAAAATAAAGGAGAAGAAAACATATATTCAGCCTGGTTTCCTGCTGCACCCTGCAGCTGTCTGTAAGGGCACTGCCTGTCTTCATTGGGCTGCCAGTGGTCCCATTTCCAGCACCTCAGCTGTCCCTCACATACCCTCTGCAGGTCTGTCCCGGTTCTTCTGTGTGTCAGTTTCTCCAGGAAGCCTCAACATAGACCTGAAACTTTCCAGTTTCTCTCTGCGTAGGAAGATGTGTTCCCTTCCCAGTATAACATTTGTCACCTTGCACTATAATTGCTTATCACTCTTTGTCCCCCACCAGATCTAAAGCTGTGAGGATGGAACTATCACGTTCATTCATTCATTGATGAAATATTCTGAAGTACCTGTTTTGTTTTCCTGCCCTTAAAACTCAAATCATTGAGAGGCCAAGGGAAAGCTGAATAAATATTAATCAGTTCTTTGAAAGCACTGCTGTCTAAGCTTTGTCCTAGTATGTCCTAGCTTTGGAATTTAGACACCAAATAGGAAAGGCTCCAAAAGTTACTACAGAGAAAAAATAAAAGCAAAATAAAAAGATAAACTAGCATTTGGAGAAAAAATATGATAAGAGTCAGGATTTTCATTGCATTAGAAAGCAGTATAAATGATTGTAAAAATTACAAACCTCAGTGAAGAGCTGAGAAATGCTTTGAAGTGGTAGTCACCTGGTTGCTTGTCTCAGCAAGAAATCTGCATCTGGTCTTTGTCTCCTCCTATTTCTTCTTCCCAGCTTCTCACAAACCCGCCACCTTCAGAATATAGTCTTGTCTCGCGACCATGACACTCATGTGCCTCAGTCATCAGTCTCATTCCTTCAGCCTTGTACTATGCCAGCCCCTCAACTCGTCCCCTGTGACATTGGCGTTCCAATGGACCCAAGGTCCCTGCTGCTCTGGCTGTGGCCTGGAATCCCCTTTCCACCATCACATAACTGACTCTTACCAGTCTTTTGCTCCTGTTTCTGATCCAGTGGAAAACGTTTTTTTAAAATATTTTAGTGAATTATGCACAGCCTCCTTCCCAGGGTTAACCTGTGTAGATGTTCTTTGTCCTAGTATGACACACCCAGAAACAACCTGGAGGCTTTATTTTAACTGCCTTTCATTTGCTTTGCAACGGAACTCCAGGCGGCATCAGGTGTTCTGCTCTGGATGGAATCTCGTCCATTTATCAGCCATATGCCCTCCCCACTGTGCCCTTCCTGTGCTGAGAGCCAAGCTCCACTGGGTCAGCTGTCTCCACTGGAGTGGAGGTGCTCTGACTCCCTTGGGATCCTTTCTCGGGGCATAAATTGAGATCCCTTAGTGATACCCAACTGAACTCCCTTACCTGGTTCGGGACACTAAGGGGCAAGTTTCACTCTATTCTCAAATACAATATGGTAAGCCTGCACATCTCTGAGAGATTGTTTTTGTTTGCTTGCTTGTTTTGCAGTACTGGAGCTTGTACTCCGGGCCTCGTGAATGCTAGGCCAGCACTCTACCACTGAGCTACACCTCCAGCCCCTCTAAAAGTTTTTGATTCTTCAGGGTATTACTTTTTCTCCTCATTTGTTTTCTCTTCTGAGAATAGGGCCCACAGATCTTGGTGTAACTTGCTTAAGAACTATTATTGCTCCAGCTATTTCTGTGAGAAGGAAACATTTATGACATGGTGATGTCCTTGTTGCAAGATTCTTCTCCAGGACCTCCCCTCATACCAAGGACAGTGGATTTCCTGGACTTTGTGGTATGGTGGGCAGACTTGACCCACCTTTGGAAAGCCTTGGCTGACCAGTACTGTGCCACTTTGGAGATGCCGGCGGTTGTAGTCGGGGTTTGCGAGGGAAACAATACAATACAGGACACATAATTTTTAGGATTATTTTGTAATAGTCACCTAAAGAGTCATATACAAAAAGTGCAGGAAATCTGTCCACACACTAAAGTCCCAAAGAATCCAGCTAAGGGCCTGGATCCTACAGCAGTGTCCTGCATGAGTCCAGCTGAAGACCTAGAGCCCATGGCCATGCCCTCACGAGTCCAGCTGAAGGCCTAGGGCCCACAACAATGTCTCATGCAAGTCTATTTCATGGATCTGGACCGGGAAGGCCCAAAGGTCAGTGGGGGAAGCTAGAAAGTCTGCGCCAGCGGGGTGAAGGACCTGTGCCAGCAGGCTGAGGGATCTGCCCCGGAGCCAGGAAGCGATGCTCAGAGTAAGGACCAGAGCTCCCCCGAAAGGCACCACAGCCATCCTCAGTGACAGTGAGGTCCCGAGCTCCTCTGACGATGAGAACAGCCCAGTTCCTATCAGGAAAGCCAGCGTGACAAGCTCCTCGAGGAGAACCGACAGCACCAACTCTTCCTCACCAGTTCTACCTTTTTATGTTGTTGGCAACAGTCCTCAGGTGGGCCCCCACACCAGGCACCACGCTGATTCAGTTCAGCTGGGTGTTACACGTTGACCACCAGTTGTCAATCCACCACACCGGCCGACCTGGTTTGGCAAAGGCTCATTTTATATTTATGTACCTCGTGCCCACCTACCTTCATAACGAGGTTTCTAAAGTATGTGAGCTCCCTGACACTCTTGGTTGTTGAGTCAAAGAGAGTGGAATCAAATTATTGAGGGAAGACATATAACCAGGGCATAGAATTGAGGTTGAAAGAGAGGGGCTTCTGTGACATCCAGAGACAGAAGGCTGAGACCGAAAGGTACCCTTCCAGAACCCACATTCTCTAGGTTCTCACTTCCTGGGGAGTCTGTACTTAAAAAAAAAAAAAGTCCCCACACCCTGAAGTGGTGTTCACTGCTCTCACAGACCTGAGATTATGTGGACATTCATAACAGTGACTTAAATTTACTGCAAAGATGCAGGACCCACTAATTCCAGCCTAAACAGGTTAAGCGGGATGGGTCAGTGGTTCTTGAGTGTAGTGATGCTAAAGTCAGTCTGAAGTAAAAGATTCGGGGGTCATCTTCTAGCTAGGATATTAACATTTTCCCACAAATTTTTTTCAACTAGTAATGTTTTTATTATAGCAATGAAAGAGTATTCTACAAATCCATATTTTCCTTAAGATAGTAATGCGTTATTTTCCTTCTTCTCTTTCTTTTTTTTTTGGTCTTTGTACAAGATTTATTTAATGTCTTTATGCAGCAGCCTCCATTTTCAAGAAACAGCTGCCAAGGAGACCCTGTTATGCTGTAGGGACTGGCTGGGCATGGCCGGCTTCCTACCCTTCTCTACTGAGATGGGGTGGTCAGGCAGGGGCTTGTGGGGTGGGGAGCAGTTGTGCCACTTGGATCCCAGGGCAGCATGACCTTTACTTTGGTGCCCAGCACAACCTGTCTGAGCAGCACGTGGCTCACTGTGGTGTCAGTGTAGTAGTTCACATACACATGCACACACACGCACGTGCACACACACCCAGTGGATCATCAAGCCATCCACAGACTTTGTGGACTTAGCCCTCAGTCCTCGGAGTTTCCCAGATACTTGACTTCGCAGCCCTGGGCTCTGCTGTCCGTGATGGACTGCAGCACCATAGCAGGCCCTCCGCACAGGAGGCCCTCATAGGAGTTTGTGACACAGACATTCTGCCTGAGCAGTGGCACGCAGACCTCTTTTTGCCACTTTTTCAGCAGCAAGCTCTACGCTGCTCTTGGGAAACCAAACCTCTTCTCAACTACAGCAGCCAGTTCTTGGATCTTCTGAGCCATCGCACCAAGAACATTCTGTGTCCTGGTGGCTAAGATAGTGACCTCTGTCCCTGTTGCTGTAAAGCAGACCTCAGCTCCAGAGTAGCCATCTTCAGCCAGCTCCCAAGTAAGAAGCTCATTCAGTTCAGCTTTGAAGATGCTGTCAGCAACAAACTTCTGCCTCTTGGAAATCTGCACTGCATTTTGCTGCTTCACACAGCAAAAGAAAGGCAGTAGTGCTGTTTTTGTTCCGTACCAACTTGTCCCCAGAAAGCAGCATTAGTATTCAGTCTTCCTGCCTGCCGGTGTTACCTCACCCTGGACTGATCATCCTGTGTGTGCACCCGGGAGCTGTTTAGCATGGGAGAAAAGCTTTCAACAGAAAGCCGATCTCTCAAGCCCCAATATTGTCAGTCTCTAAAATATTGCTAAAAGATGTTCATAATAATGTTTGTTTCTGAGATTCTTTTGAAAGGGGAACATTAGGAACATCCCCCCCAAAATTTTGCCTGCCAGCATTTACAGGATACTAAAACTTAATAAGAATTTGCAGGTTGTGTTTTAGACTGCAGAGTTTAGAGAGTGCCTCTGGGCCCAGGGGAAGAAGTCAGCATTTCCCTGGGCACTGCCTGTCGTCCAGTGCGTGAGACACAGCTGTGTGGACCAGAATGAAGATGGCGAAGGACTTGGATCACTTATGCTCAGTCACACAAAAGTTACAGGTGTTTGTATAAAAATGAGTTAGAATTCTTGCTGCCTAGTAAATTGCTCTATCTCCTTATTCCTCAACCCGTGTTTTCTTATTTATTTATTGTGGGTACCGGGGGTCGAACTCAGGACCTCGCATGTCAGCAGGCGCCTGTGCCGCTGAGCGATGTCACCGGCCCTTTCTTTGTATGTGGGTACCAGGAGTCGAACTCAGGACCTTGTGCTTGCCAGGCAGGCGCTTATGCCACTGAGCTACCTCACCAGCCCCTCAACCTGTGTTTTCTTCTCCCTTTTTTTTTTTTTTTGGTGGGTGCCAGGGGTCGACCTCAGGACCTCGCGCGCCAGCAGGCGCCCGTGCCGCTGAGCGATATCACCGGCCCCTTTTTCGTATGTGGGTTCTGGGAGTCAAACTTGGGCCCTCGCACTTGCCGGGCAGGGGCTTAAGCCACTGAGCCATCTCACCGGCCCCTCCCTCTCTTTTTAAATCATATGCTTTTTAGTAAATATAAACACTTACGCCCTTTAATCTTTTAAACTTGAAAATAAGCATAGTGACTAGAAACAAATCAGTGTCACACTAATTTGGGAATTTTTTCCCCCTTGAATATCACTCCTCCTCCTGTCTCAGAAATTCTGGAATGATTCCCAAGAAGGAACACTTCCCTTATCCCCCTGTCCCAGCTGAAAAATGCTTTGGATATACTCTGAGTGAAGGAACTCCACTGTATATAAATACCACATTTTCTTTATCTATGCATCTGTTGATGGGCATATGGGCTGTTTCCAGGATTTAGCTGTTATAAATTGTGCTGCTGTAAACATGGGTATGCATATGTCACTGTGGTATGATGACCTTAGCTTTTTCGGGGAAATACCTAGAAGGAGACTAGTGTGGTCAAATGGAATTTCTAGTTTTAGTTTTCCGAGGAATCTCTATACTTATTTCCACAGTGGTTGTACCAGTTTACACTCCCACCAACAATGGAGAAAGGTTCCTCCCACCCCCACCCCCTCAGCCTCACCAGCATTTGTTATTGGTTTGATTTCTTGATGGCAGCCATTCTTTCTGGAGTGAGATGGAATCTCAACATTGTTTTAATTTGCATTTCTTGAATGGCCAAAGGCATTTACTTTTTTTTCATGTATTTATTTGCTGTTTGTACTTCTTCATCTGAGAAGTGTCTATATTCATTTCAGATGCCCATTTTTGGATTGGGTCTTTAAATTTGGGGGGGGTCTAATTTTCTTGAGTTCTTCATATATCTTAGATATTCCTCTGTCTGAGGAATAGCTGGCAAAATTTTTTCCCATTCCTTGGGTTGTCTCTTCACTCTATTGGTGTTTTTTTTTTGTTTTTTTTTTTTTTTTTTTTTTGGTTTTTGTTTTTGTTTTTGTTTTTGTTTTTTTGCTGTGCAGAAGCATTTTAATTTGAGGTGATCCAATTTGTTGATTCTTTGCAATATTTCCTGTGCAACCAGAGTTTGTTCCTTGCCTACACCTGTCTTCAAGAGTTTGTGTTTTGTATAAATATCATTTTGTACACTTAATAGAACTACAACATGTCAAGAAATTCTCAAAGTGATTTTTAAGTCATTTAATTGTGATTTACCCAGATAAACTTAATGATCCCTTTCCTGGTTTTAAAGTTATTTAATGGTGACATACAGTACAGGTAGTAAAGGTCTTACTGTCTTTGGAGCTGTGCTTTTTCCATATATTCCTAATCTTGACTAGAAATATTGTAGTATTGACCTTTTTCTTTTCTGTTTTGGGAGGAATTATCATGTCAACAGATCTGGGCATATCTAATTAGCAAGAATAGGTTTGGTATTAGAATAGTAAAATATAAACCAGAAGTTGGAAGAGACAGTGTGTAAAATACACTGCCCACTGCCGCTTGTGTCTCGTGTGATACAGAGGAAGGCAGCATTTGGCTTTTCACAGAAGCCAAGCACTGTGTGTGCAGGAAGGGGATGCAGGCAGGTGGGAGGTGAGTGGGGCTTGAGAGGAAATGTTTCGTGTGGGGTCTTCCTGCACTCTCGGTCTCACTGGGAATAAAGCTGTTTCTAGGAGCCTTGGCGGAAACTTGGGCACCAGCTCTGTTGCATCATGGTGCCTAGGCCACCGTCCACAAGAAGCTGTAGCCAGTGTCAACTTCTGTGTGCACTGGACCAACAGGTGTAGTCCTAAGAAAGTTAGACTGTGTCAAGGAAGTATCCTGGAGGCACAGCGAGAATTTAACACCCTGAAACTTAAGCCTGAAGAGGGTCCCAGGCACAGAAAAGGTCCAGTGGTAGAGAACCTATGGCACGCGTGCCGTAGAAGGTTGTTTGTTATCACTGAAAGCTCTGAAAGGCGCGCCATCACTGGACACCGTGCCCTGAGCTGAACAGCTGAAAGAGCTCATTAGTGATGTGTAGTGTGAGGCAGAACAGGTTCTTAAGGTCTGACAAATGCCTCCGAATCCAGGGTCATTGCTGAGAGTGGAAGAAGCACCTTTCTGTGAGCCTTTGGACAGCTAACCCAGAGAGGGTGTGGAGGGAGGGGCAGGATGCAGCTCGAGATGAGGAATATTTTCTGAGGCTCAGAGCCCGCCCTCCATTCAGTGCAATTATCAAGGGAGGTCCCCACTCTGCAGTCAGACAACAAGAAGTCCCTACACTGCTGACTCCTCCCTGGTGGCTGCTGGGCTGTCCCTTCACAGCACTGTCCACTGACCACAGCAGAGTGGTTTCCTCTGCTTCCTTTCTTTAATTGTTTCTAAGCCTGAAATGCAAAAGTTGACGCTGACGCAATATCCCTGCCCTTTCTTCCTGTGTCACCTTGCCCTGCACCAGGTGACCTCTCCTTCCCTCCCTCCCTCTTCAGTCTTCCCCTCAACAGGAAGCCGCAGAAATGGCCTTGTACACGTTTCTTAATGTGCTGTCTTGATTACTTTTCTCTCATTGCTGAGACAAAATACCTGATGCCCAAAATTAAGGAAGGAAAGATTTATTTAGCTCACAGTTTGTGGAGGTTTCAGTCCATAGTCAGCTTGCTCCAAGGCATGGTAGTGTGGCACAGGGGCAACAGTTCAAGGCGGCAGAAGACAGCAAAAGCAACAAGAGTCGAAAAGGGAGAGCAAGCCTCTTTTCCTCTCTCATAGTGTAAGCAGGCTGTCCCCCTTCTAGGGCACGTGTAGCACTCACACCAACTCCATGCCCTCCTCTTGCACAGGATGAGGATGTTTCAAAGTGAGGACCCCGCCCCCTGCTGAGTCACTTAATTAAACTTATAAACAATGTATCAACCATTACATGTGCCTTACAGTGTTGTCCACTCCTATTCTGGATGTGAGATTCAGAAGCCCCTTCATCTCCATCTAGGAGTCTGTCTTCTGTCCTCTGCTCAGCAAGGTATATGCACCCTTCAGAGTCTCTGTCCCTGTCAGCCAGGAGCCTGGAAGGCGGGGAGGGGTGGTTTTTCTTTAAATCTGGGGTGGTATAGAGGCTCACTGGGGTTAGGTACTCCACAGCAACATCACGTTTTCAGGCTCAGTAAGTTCCTTTTATCCATAGGCAAGTGGATTGGCAAAAGAGGTTATTTCAGCAGTCATATTTCTTAAAAACAAAGTTATAATTTGTTATAACTCATTGTTTTCATTATTTTCAGAGGAATACATCTGGCAATGATCATTTCTGTGTTTGAAGCATGTATACGTTAACTATATCTCATGTAGTAGGATTTGTACATCTGGAAAACAAAAGCTAGCAGAATTTCTGTGGTTTTGACAGTAATTAGTACCCAGGTTTATAAAAACTGCAACACAGTTTTGCCTCATTCTATGCAACATTTTGGAAGTGTTCAGTTCTATGACGTATACACTATGTCAGTGCAGTTATGTTCCTAACATAAATTCAGAGTCTACCATCCTTTACTGACCCTGCGGGTCTTCTTCTCTCTGTAGGAATAGGAGGTCTTCAAGACTTCGTGCTGAAATCTGCGACCCTGTGTAGCCTGCCGTCCTGCCCACCTTTCGTACCACTCAGCTTCGAAGCCACCCCTATTGTGAGAGTTGCTGTTGAGCCAAAACACCCAAGTAAGTGAGCTCATCTTTAAGGGCATGTGATCCACATCCTTTATCCATGTCAGTCAAAAATGAAAACAGCTTTCTGTACTTGCTACTGTATGTATACAAGTCCATGTATATGGACTTTTTGTTCTAAGGTTTCATGTACATTATGAATGATGTTCATTGCCCTACTTAAGTGCTTCTATTTATTACTTGACATCCCAAGATTTGTTTTGCAGTATACTGTGAGTTTTTGTTGATGTGTGTAGTAGTTGCAGCCCTCGAAGGGCGTCAAGCCTGTCTTAGAAGCGTGGCATGGTTAGGTACCTTTGCTGTCCGAGGAGATTGTGTTCTTCTTGATGGCAGAGACAGGCTCATCTCTGCACCCTCTGTGACCCTCAGCAAAGCTTATGTTTTATTCGACTGCTCCCAAGTTAGAATCTTATCCCAGGCTCCTTGTTTCAAAAGCCATCCTCAGCCGCTTTCTTCTAGGCTTGCTGGATTGTCTGGATACTGAGCATATCCTGTCTCTTTAGAAAATATTTCCTGCACTTTCCTCCTGGCTGCCTGATCATATCATAATGAACACTAGCCTTTGGTTTTACCATCTGCCTGGCCAGTCATTATGAGTGTATTTCTCTTTGCATGCCTTTCACTGAGCCCTTCCCAGAAGCTCCAGAACCACAGTCTGGTGTGTGATGGCCTCATTGGGCCTGTATGTGTATGTTCTTCCTCTCCTCTGACTGGGGCTTTCCAAAAACTCATCCCTTCTCTGAGTTAATCCTCAGCCATTCACGGGAGCCCGGAAACCTTGGGCAGGTACTCTGAGGACTGTGCCTCTAATTTTGGGCTCTGTCCTGCCTTGGGCCTCAGAGGCAGGGGTGTTTCTGGGTGTCACTGGACTGACAGTGGCTGCCTTGCCTCTTGGATTCACCCCACGCTCTGTCTGGCCAGATTCTGCTTTGTGGGCTTGTCCAGACCCTGAGACATGATGGCTCTGGTCCCTGTCCACTGCATCCAACCCTAAAAAGCACAGGGTACAAGAAAACTCAGTTTGTTTAAATTGTGACATTGGAGTCTGGCAACCAAGGTACATTCTGAGATGTATCTTTACTCTTATTTAGTTTTTCTTACTGAATTTGTATCTAAAGTATACAAGTAGGATTTAACAAATATTTGATCATTTAAGCTTTAATACTTAATACAAATGTTTAATTTTTGGTTGTATGCTGGTCTGTGCTCATATCCAAGCCAAGTAAAAGCCCCATCCTGCAGAACAGTAGACCATGAGATGCAAGTCCTCATCTCTCGCTTACTTCCTGTCCCAAGCAGAATGTCCATGAGATTAACTTCCTTTACCTTGTCCAGAAATGAGATAGCCTAAAACACAGAATTATGTAGGGTTAGCCTTCTGGTTGCCAAAGCGTATTCATCTCTGTTTCATTAAATTTTCCCCAACTTTCTAAAAAATAACTAAAATGGTTGGAAGGGACATCCATTTTTGTTCATAATTTTAAAAAAGAGCATCACTATTTTCTCCCACCAACTGTGTTGTTTTTACTGGATTTACCATGCATTTCTTGGTTGTGTTACCAAAGTGTCCCTATTTGTATCTTTCACTGTCTAAATTTTATACTCATTAGTCTGTAATGTCAGCATCATATTTTACATTCAGAATATCCGAGAAAACTAGGTGCTGTCTTTGTTCCTGTGTGTCCTCATAAGGTATTCATTGTGTGTTTACTCTTTGCCCTGACATACGTCCTTTGGGACAGTACCCCTTTCTCCCTGGATCCCATGACTGTTGAAGTGTTCTTCCGTCTCACAGCCAGACTCCATACCAAACCTGGACAGAGAAGCATTGGACAGATCCACTGTTGACTAGAACACGTGTCCCCACCCTTCTGTTTCCTCGTGACAGACCGGGTGGACTAGTCCAAAACACACCTGTTACTCTCCCTCCAGGCGGAAGCAAATCCATTTGTTCTCTCACTTTTGTTTCTCTGATTTCCTATGTAGGAGTCAAGAAATGTCGCATCTGCTCCATGGACACAGACCTACTCAGAACTCAGCATAGAGGACCACAGACGTCCCTAAGCCATTTTTGCTTTTATCACCAATCCCTCCTGTGGTCTACACATTATACTGAGGACTTTTCTTTGATTATCTCATTTAATTCTCTCAAAAGCTGTGTGCATTAGGATGCTATTTTTATCCTATTCTCACATGAGGGAAACTGAAGCATGAAAAAGGTGTAATTAACTTGTTCAAGATTTTACAGTTAGCAGTTGATTCATGATTCAAACTGCTGCCTCGGTGGCAATTCTGGATCTTCATCTTTAGGAGGAGTTTAAGAAATCCTATTTATCTCAGAATTCTTTCATCCTTTATTCTTGTCAGTTAAAAAGGGAGTGGACTTCTGCTCCTATGTTTCTATGGATACATGCATGTTTCGTGTACATTATGAAACACAAAAGTAGAAATTATTTAAAAGTTAAGATTAAAGTGATATAAGTTTTTTGTTTTTTTAATACTAGGATTGAACCCAGGGCCTTCCACGTGCTAGACAAGCACTCTACCACTGAGCTACATCCCCATCCATTTTATTTTTGAGACAGGAGCTCACTAAATTGCCCAGACTGGGCTTGAACTTGTGACCTTCCTGCCTCAGCCTTTTTGTTTTTGAGGGTGCTTCATATTGGAGGTATATATACTTATTCGTGATTGTGGATGGTAATTCTGTGAGTTATCTAATATTGCGTAGCACATTACTTTTAGTGGTTTGGAACAACACTAATCATTTATTTTGGTTAGGAGTTTGAGGGCCCTTCAGCTTGGTGTCTCCCTGTGGTTGTAGTGAGACATCCCCGGGGGCTGTAGCCACCTGGAGGCTCGGCTGTCCTTCAGCTGCTGCTGTCTGGGCCTGGGCTCCTCTTCACCGGGACCTTCTTGTGGGTCCTGAAGCATAGGGTGGGGTTGCTGGCTTCTGCCAGTAACCTGGAGCTGGCTCTCAGAGTCACACATGGCCACCTCCAGAGTGTTCTTTTGGTCACACAGGCCAGCCTGACTCACTGTAGTGGGGGACGCATGGCAGCATGATTGTCAGGGGCCGGATGGTTGGGGCTGAATTAGAAGCTGGCTGTACAATAATAAGGCCTCATTGTTTTTGAAGATCTTGCCTTAACACTGTAATATTGCTACTCAAATGTCTGCTTCTAGGTTCCATTTATTACAGCACTTTATTTTTAAGTTACTGTCACTGGAAAAGCCACTTCACAGAGTCGCATAGTCCCAGTGAAAGAAATGCATCACCTCTTCCTTTACTAAGTTGTGGTGTCCATTGTAGGATCCCATTTACCAACCACACAGGCTTTAAAGAAATAGTGATAAGAAGTATCTATTTTTGTTAATGTTAGTCAGTTTTTCTTATGCTACTTAGAAGGTATTGATTTTTATGTCTTTAATGAACTCTCCACTTGGAAGATTTTAATATGGGGTAGGAAAATCACCTTCTAAATTTTGAGAGGTTTATACACAACGTGCTTTGGCCACAGAATGACTGTCAATGCAAACGTTTTAAAATAACCTCTTTCAAAATGTTTTCTCCATGTTCCGGTTTTCTTTAAAATATTTCTTCTTGTTATTACACTGTCATCTTTACCTTGAAGAAACAGATTTTAAGTGTGTGTTTACTTTGTAATTTGGCTGACGGAGAGTGGGGGAAGTTGTGGGTGGTGGTGGTGGTGGTGGTGGTGTTGTGCCTGTGTCATTAGCATTATCAGTGGTCTCTCTGTAGGAACCCTTTAAAGCCAGGTTTTAAGTTCTGTGAAGGTTAGGGTAGTAACACTAGATGACATCTGTAAGTCCCCTGAGTCAGGCAAAGGAAAATGACAGAGTGCTGAAAGGCACAGGGCTAGGTGCCTCTGCTGGCCCTGCATGGGGAGCAGCCCACCCCACCTGCCTCACAATGCCTGCGCCCAGAGTGGCTGTGACTGTGGCCCTGTGCTGTGCGCCTGTGGAGCATGGGCACCTCAGCCCGCTCACCGGCTTCACAACCAGGTTCGGCTGCAGCATTGCTCTTCACATCGAGCATGGCTCCTTAGCTTGTCCATACTTGTTTCCTCATCTATCGAGCAAGAGCATTAATCGTACCTGCCTCACAGTTCATGATTTCATATGGGCAAAGTGCTTGGCTGGTACAGGGATGCTGCTACAAAGTGTTAGTTATTATCAGAAAGTTTTTCTTGTACTCAGGATTGAACCCAGGGCCTTCATACTGAACTACATCCCCAGCCCTTTTTCAAATGTTTATTCTGAGACAGACCCTTGCTAGGTTGCTAAATTACCCAAACTGAGAAGGAATTGATGATCCTCCAGAGTGCTGGAATTACAGGTGTATACCACCACACCGAGCTAAAAGAATTGTTTCAAAAATAAATAGGCACAGAAGCTTTAATATTTTCTTCCTGCCCGCTAGTTAATAAACTTTTGTAAGGCTCATTAAAAACCACTGCCTTGCAGAAAGTTCCTGTGGTTTTGTATGTTTAGCGTGTTGAAACCAAGCACTGAGGAGTTGCTGAGTCTTTTCCTCAGATGTAGAATTGAAACAGTACTGCATAAAAATGCCCTCACAGTCCGTCTCTGCTCGAGCAGCAGCAAGAGACCCTGTGGCCTCCTTTGTGTGAATCTGAGGAGCTGAGTAGGAAGAAATGGTGAAAAAGCAGCTCTCACAGCCCCCAGCCATCCTCAAGCCCCATGAATTGTAGGGAAGAAGTAATTACAGGAAGTCCCTGACTTGCGAGCAGTTCTCCAGGAACAGACGGACCTCCTTCGTAAGTCGGGACTTACTGTACATACCAAAAGCACAAGCAGAGTGCAGTGCAGACGGTGCCATTGCTCACCAGGTGCAGTGGCTAGTTGGTGTATTCTAAACTTCAGGGTTCTATCAAGCAGTTTCACAAATAGTTATTTTTAGCTTGAAGTTCTGGTAAAGTTTCTTGATTATTATATTAAATGATTCCCTTGCTGATTTGTTGATGTTATATGCACCATTTGAGGAAGTGTTCTGTTACATTTCTAAGTATATAATATGTGCATTTATAATAAGATTCAGGTGATAGATAATGGGCTGGTGAGGTAGCTCAGCGGCATAAGCGCCTGCCCGGCAAGCTCAAGGTCCTGAGTTCGACTCCTGGAACCCACATAAAAGGAAAAAAGGGCCGGTGATATCGCTCAGCGGCACAAGCGCTTACTGGCAAGCACGAGGTCCTGAGGTCGACTCCCGGTACCCACATAAACAAACAAACAAAAAAGATTTAGGTGATATTGGGTCATAAATTTAATTTTTATAAGTATGATATCTGTGTCTACTGGCCATTTGAACAATTTGTGTAGATCACCTTTGGAGTCTTGATGGTAAGCCTGTGAGTGTCTCATGTTGGCTGACCAAGTCAGTGCATGGAAGATAGTTTTATTCACATTGCTGCATTATTTGGAAGAAAAATAAACTGTAACCATTACTGTAAGATTTTATTTCATTGTAATTTTCCCGTAAGTGGCTATTGTCTTCAGACTGTATTGGTTCTAATAATTAATCGATATTTTATTTATTTACCTAGGTGAAATGCCTCAGCTTGTGAAAGGAATGAAGTTATTGAACCAAGCTGATCCCTGTGTCCAGATTTTAATTCAGGAAACAGGAGAGCACGTGTTGGTCACAGCGGGGGAAGTTCACCTTCAGCGATGCTTGGATGACTTAAAAGAAAGGTTAGATGAAAGTGTTAGAGATGGAGAAAGTATGGATAGGTTCACAATCATTGGGATGTTTTTCACTGTTTCCCAAACCAGGCAAATTTGGACTGTGGCCTATTTTTGAAGGAAAATGAAATGCCCTCCATTCAGACAGGGACTGTCATTGGATCATAAATATAAATTTTATTAACTAAAAAATGGAATTTGTTTGCCTACCCTTGAACTATTTTGCATTTTTAGTTTGAATTATAAAACATTTCATACATGTATATTTTACTTTAAGCATATACATACAGAGCACATATAAGGGCAACAAAACAAAATCTTTGTGAATGTGGGTGTGATTAGGACAGACTTCTCTTACTGTTGTGGTCTCCACAATGTGAACTTTCTGGAAATCTTTATATTTCTGTATGAAGGTGATATGTGTCATAAAATGGGCAACCTAAATCATTTTATAAACAACATTTTTCAGGGCTAAAGATGTAGCTCAAGTGGTAGAGAACTTGCATAGCAAGCACAAAGCTCTGGGTTCAATGCCCAGTATTGCCAAAAAGAAGTCATATTCTGCTTATTACTAGTAGATAGAAATAAAATAGATTTTGCATATTATTCTGGAATATGGCAATTATGCTGAAACTGTTTACTATTTCTAATAGTTTCTAAAGACACTTAGATTTTTAGCCCATGATGAGTTTTTTTCTTGTACAATTCTCATATTTGTATTTTTATTCTTCTTTATAATGCTGCCCAAATCCTGTAGTACAATGCTAAACAGAACCTGTAACAGTAGACACCTTTGTCTTAATCCTGACTGCAAACAGCAGCTTTCAAAAAATTTTCCAGTGGTATTTGTTTGCTCTAGTTATTTTGAAAATGCTCTTTATCAGTTTTATTCTTGGCTTGCTAAGAAAAAAGATCATGCATAGATGTGCAGTCTTTCTTGTTTTCAGATGTAAAGAGCAAGAATAGGTATTAAATTTTCTTGAATGCCAATTTTGTATTTTTAAAGATGGTTCAAAAAGTTGACGTTTTAATTCGATGTATTATTTTAACAGAGCTAATACAAACTGATTTTTATAATAACCTACGATTTAAAAAAGACTGTTGAGAATTTTTTTCCTTAATGCTCTGTTGAATTCTGTTTTCAAGTGTAGCATAATGACCAGGAGTGTGGATTCTGAAGTCAGACCTAGATTCCAATCCTAAATTCCCCACTTACTAGCCATTTGTAGAAGAAATTTAACCTGTCTTCGCTAATGTCCCCCTCTGCAAAATGAGGATAATACTAATACTACCGAAGAGTAATTCACGTAGAGCACTTGCAGCACTCTTACCTCATAGGTGAGAACATCAACAACAAAATGCACATGTACTTATTTTCATTGTGTAGTAATTTTATCTTAGCTTCTATATCAGAGTTATTTGTAAGATTGAACTCTAGCTTTGTCTATGCATGCTGTTGGGTTTAAGTGTCAGAGTAACTATAAATTGATACATGTAGACATCTAGTATATTCTACATATATATATTTATTGAAACATGCTAATCTTTAAAATGAAAAAATTACTCACAAAACTACTTTTTTTTTTTTTTTAAGTAGTCTTTGCATTGAGCTACAACCCCAACCCATGTTTTATTTATTTATTTTTTATGTGGGTATCGGGAGTCGACCTCAGGACCTCGTGCTTGCCAGCAAGCACTTATGCTGCTGAGCGATATCACCGGCCCTTTTTTTTTTCCCCTTATGTGGGTACCGGGAGTCAAACTCAGGACCTCGTGCCTGCCAAGCAGGCACTTACGCCGCTGAGCCATCTCACTGGCCCGCATGTTTTAGTTTTTGAACCAGGGTCTCGCTAAGTTACTCAGGCTGGGCTTGAACTTGTGATCCTCCTGCCTCGGCCTTCTATAGTTCTGGGATTACAGGCTTGCTCCACCATACCCCACTGCAAAAAGCCATATCTCTTACTGGAAGTAACCTTTCCACATTTTTATTTTCTTCCACATGTTATAGTATATTTCAAATTCTATATTCTAAACTTAATTTGGATATCATCATTTTCAGAAAACCATGACTTCAAATTTATCAAAAGTTGTAAGATTAGATATCTCCCCTACTTCTACAAAGTATAGAAAATCTAGAATTAAATATAAACATTTCAAAACTTTTCTAAGGAAAAAGTTCCTCTAATGTGTATATGTGCATATACACACATACGCATACATTTTTACATATACCCATCCATATTGCCAGTAATGGATATGGACCAGACTAGAGCTGCAGTAACTGGCAGCGAGGAATGGACAAATGAGGAGACAAAGAGATTGCCTGGTTCCATCATCATCAGAATCTGTCCATGCCAGTTTCCAGACCCTGTCTTATGTGAACTTAGATCTTCATTTAGAAGAAGGCCAGTGTGAAACTAAACTTGTGTTATGTGGGAAAAAGGGCTTTCTGAACATGGTGCCAGGTCAGGACTTGGGACCTGTGCTGTCCAGTATAGTGGCCACTGCCCGTGCGAAAGTCTTTAAAGTCAAATTAGTTAAAATCAGGATTAAAAAATCCAATTTCTCAGTCATGCTAGCCAGATTTCAAATGTTCAGTAGCTACGTGTGGCTGTTTGAATACAGTCATTCCTTTCAGTTGTACTGGACATATTTCAAGTGCTCAGCAATCATCATGAAGGTATGGAATAAAGGTATAGGTATCCTGACAGCCTCTGAACCTCATTATCAAAGCAAAATGTGTTGTGAGGATTTAACTAGCTTTCCTGACATTCTCTGATTCTGTGTGTATTTAGAGCTATAATGATTGGGCTTTTCTTCTCCAGACTCCTAGATTGGCAAATTGTATTTTGAAGAATTCATATGTCAAATCTTGTTAAAACATTTATTTTCCACTCAAAACATTCTTGTCTAAATAAATGATTTATTTATGTTGAGAATGAACAAAGCGGTGAAATTTCAGTACAAGCATAGAACTCCCTGAAGGTGTGTTCCCATTAGAGGCACACTTTTCAAGCCAAAATCAAAGCAGTATTATATCTGAATTATGATATATTATAAATTACAGTCTTCCCTAGTAAAGTAATTTCTAAGTTTCTGTGTTTGTGCACAGTCTTCATTGCATAAAAGGACATATTGATGTCATTTTGATTGTAACCCTTTATTATTTCTCTTCATATTGTAGGTTTGCTAAGATTCATATCAGTGTATCTGAACCCATTATTCCATTCAGAGAAACAATCACAAAACCCCCAAAAGTTGACATGGTCAATGAAGAAATAGGCAAACAGCAGAAAGTTGCGGTCATACACCAAACAAGAGACGATCAGAGCAAAATCCCTGAAGGGGTCCAGGTTGACTCTGATGGGCTGATCACCATCACAACCCCCAACAAACTCGCCACACTCAGTGTCCGGGCCATGCCCCTTCCAGACGAAGTCACTCAGATTCTGGAAGAAAACAGTGATTTGATTCGTTCTGTGGAACAACTGACATCCTTGTTAGATGAGGGCAAAAATACTCAGATGATTCATCAGAAGACCCAAGAGAAAATGTGGGAATTCAAAGGAAAACTGGAGCAACACCTAACAGGGAGAAAATGGCGGAACACTGTTGACCAAATCTGGTCATTTGGCCCACGAAAGTGTGGTCCCAACATACTGGTCAGCAGAAGTGTGGACTTCCAGAACTCAGTGTGGACAGGCGCAGCTGGCAGAGCTTCCCAGACAGCCAGTAGATACCGAGACCTGGGCAATAGCATCGTGAGTGGCTTCCAGCTGGCAACCCTGTCTGGCCCCATGTGTGAGGAGCCCCTCATGGGTGTCTGTTTTGTTCTGGAAAAATGGGACATGAGTAAACTGGAGGAACAAGGAGTAAGTGATAACCAGAATCATGAAAAAAGTGATGTGGTAGGAGAAGTCCAGGAGGAAGAGAGAAGCTGTCCTGGTGGAGATGAAAACCAAGAGCCACCAGATGGCTGCTCTGAGGCCTCTGAGAAGAGGACCTCTCAGAAAGGAGACCCTTCAGTCACTGACTGCTATGGGCCCTTCTCAGGACAGCTGATCGCCACCATGAAGGAAGCGTGTCGCTATGCCCTGCAGGTGAAACCGCAGCGCCTGATGGCGGCTATGTACACTTGCGACATTATGGCCACCAGTGACGTTCTCGGTAAGGTGGGAAGTAAAGACAAGAGGTGCCCTGGGCAGTAGTGAAGTCTCCAGGTCCTACACTCACTCAGTATTTTTGCAGAAGCAATGTCATCTTCTAATTTACTAAGGAGTTAAGATCTTAGAAAGCCAGAGGCCTTAAGTACTAAAACCTTGAAGAAGGAACATACGTGCCTACTGAAGGTCTTTCCTGTTGCAACAAACAGAATCTTTTTTTGTCATAAAAGGTCTGGTAGATGAAGGTTAAACGGCCTGTACATGTTACCATCCCAACCTGTGCATCTGTTTTTCTCCAGTGAATAAGGCCACCATGCTTGATGGCCAAAGTCTTCCTGAAAGCAGTTGAAGAATAAGGCAGCATGTTTTGTTTTGTTTTGTTTTTGAGACAGGGTCTTGCTCTGTAATCCAGGCTGGCCTTGAACTTACTATGTAGCCCAGGCTGGCCTCAAACTCATGGCGATCCTCCTGCCTCAGCCTCCTGAGTACTGGGATTATAGGCATGCGCCACCACACACAGCAAGGCAGCATTTTGTACTCACAACACAGAAGGGCTGCGTGATTCCCTCCCAGGTCCTTTCTGAAACACAAAATCAGCTGAGGGTTTCATCCATTTCTGATTTTTTCTCTTTGGGAGAAGCAGCCTTTGGGGTCTGTGAAAACACTAAGCTGTGACAGACAGTGGCTGTTTTGGCTTTTAACCAGTACTGCTTCACCTCTGAGAAAAGAGGGTAGTAGTTTGTGATAGATAGTTTGAATGAGAACTCACCCCTGGGACCCAGCAGATCTCTTTTCCTCAGGAGGGCATGGAACAGGCACAGCAGAGATGAGAGTACTAAGGAGAGGCAGCGCATGGATCCAGATTATTGGCTCCGTCTAGACCTAGGTCCTCTATGTGGGTAACTGCATTTTTTTAGTAAGCTGCTTTTGCTGGTTAACTCCTGAAAGCAGAAATTTAAGGTTTTGTTTGGGAGTGGGGTTGAGGTTTCTGGGAACTGAACACAGGGCTTTTGCAACTAAACTACATCCTCAGCCCATTTTTATTTTTCACTGTGAAATGGTCTTGCTAAGTTGCCCAGGCAGTACTCAAACTTTCAGTCTTCCTGGGATTATAGGCATATACCACCCCTCCATACCCACAAGAAATTTAGGCTTGCTTCATGGTAAGGTTCCTGTGAGACAAACTGAGCATCCAGAGCAGCGTTTCAAAAGCAGCTGCGTTAAAGTCACCGAGATTTAGTAACTGTAAGACTACTTAAAGCCAGTGTGTGCTGTAAAGTAAACCAAGTCTGCACATGTCACCTGCACTGTAGAGTTTCTCAGCCTCATGTGAATACACCTGCCTGTCAGCATCTCATGGAATATATAGGTTAGTTTGGGGAATACCCATCTAAAGCATTTTTACATGTTGTTCTGCATTTTCATTTAGAACTTTCTTTTTTTTTTTTTTTTTTTTTTTTGGTGGGTACCGGGGGGTCGACCTCAGGACCTTGCGCGCCAGCAGGCGCCCGTGCCGCTGAGCGATGTCACCGGCCCCTTTTTCGTATGCCGGCTGCAGGAGCTGTGAGGTCTGAGGGTGCTGCGGGCAGGGAGTGGTTTCCCTGGCTCAGAGCATGTGGTCTGTGATCTCGGTCTCTGGCTATGGCCCTCACAGGAGTTGAAACCATGGGTCACTGCCAGTCTTGGGGCCTTGCATGGAAATGAGACATTCATAGTGTAGTCGGTGAGAATCTAGCCCAGATGCAACGATTCCAGGTGATTAACTCTCTTGCTGTTTGATCCCCTGAAGAATTCTTCTTCCCTGGTACCCTTCATGCAGCAGGGCACCCAGGTATCTTTCTCTAAGTAAGTGAGCAAATGAATGAGCGATGTCTGGAGCCCCACGGACCATGTGGTCAAAAGTCTTCTTTGATTTGCCACGTTAATTTCCCAGCGGTAACAGTGGCAGGTTTAAGGGCCTCTGAGTGCATCAAAGCATTGGACACATCTGTCATGAGAGCCATGTGTGTTGGGGAATTTCTATTAGAGTGTTTCTTTTTTTGAGTGATCCATCACTATGCCCCAGTTTTGGAATTTTAGTGGAATTAAAATCAAATGGCCCAAAAGTACAGTACATGATTAATTACATTTGGTTTCAATTACAGTTATTGATCCAAGCCCTCTGGCATGACCCACGAAGGAAGGAGCTATGGTCTGCACTGCAGCAGCAGCCTGGAAGCCTGTCCCCACTAGCTCCCCATCCTGGTCCCTCTGCCCCAACTTCCTCAATCCTTTTCACCCCTATTGTTTCATATTTCCTTCCACAGAACCACCTTAAAACTTTTCTTAGCATGAGGTAGAAGAATAGTTTATTAGTTCATACCCACTAGCTGTTATGGTAAGATTTTTTTTTCTGTACATCTCAGACAAATAATATATAGCCTAAAGGGAATTACTAATGATTATAATAGTTGTATTACTTTTCTTAGAGCTTGTCAGACTAGAAGTATTACAATGTATTCGTTTTCAGGTAACACATACTAAGAGAGAGGTAAAGAAATCATGGGAGTTGAAGTACGAAAGTGGCTGAGATAGTAATACAAAGCATGTCACAGGAGGATTGATTTGGGAAAGAGAAGACTGATTTGTGAAGAAGGATTAAACTTGTCCCATTTGATAAAAACTGGGTAGAAACTGGGACTCATGGATAGAAACTAAAGAGGAACAGATTTGAGGCCCAACGGTTGTGTGGCTGTTAGGGCTGTAGGGAGATGGAGTGCTGCCTTGAGGCCACTGAGTTTTAGGGTTTGCATACAGAATTGAAGTGACTAATGGAGCAGAATTTATAGATCCTTAAGTTCCTCCAGCCCGCTGTTGTGATCCTGTAACTCTGATATTTCTAGTATATACGATAAGGGGAATGACTACAGTAGGGGGTGTGACATTGCTTTTTGCAGTAGGCAGTGATTCTTAGACGTGCTGAATTTAAGAGTAAGTTGGGTTCCACAGTGGCAATGCCCTGGCAGCCATTGTAAATGTGATTGGGGGCAGTCTGGCTTGGAGATAGACTTACAAGTCTCAGGCATGAAACGAGTTCAAACCACACAAACAAATAAATTGGTTCTCTGACAGGGAGAGTTCAAAGAAAAGTATGAAGCATCAAAGAATACTCACAGGAAGAAGTTTACACCTCAGGAGTTAGTGAGATGAACAGCAGAACGCTGATCAGAGGCCAGGAGTATAAGGGAGTAATGCTGAGACCGGCAAGAATTGGCAGAGCAGGCACTGATCTGTAGCTTCAGATACTACTGCGTGGTTTCTCTAGTGTGAGCAACCGAAAGTGTAAATAAGGACCAAAATGCATAGTAGATATTGTGAAATAGGAAGAAAATGTTCAAATGGGAAGGGGAACTGGGGAGGGGGGAAGGAAGGAAGGGAAAAGAAGGAAAAAATGGAAACAAAGCTTTTGTAAATAAGGAGAGGAAGAGCGGTAGAAGGGCAGGCGGGGAATGGGAAAAAAAAGAATCAAGTTATGTCATGTACAGGTACAAGTTCCCTATGATGAATGTGATCATTATGTATACCTAAAGTGTACCAATAAAATTAATTAATTAAAAAAAAATACCACAGGGAAATCATGCAGAATGAGAATTCAGAAAAAGGCACCCATCAGGTTAGGAATATGAAAATTGCTGTGAAATTTCAAGGGAGCAGTTTCAGTAGAGTCCAGGGCAGGAGCAGAGCATCGGTGCTGCCTTTGAAGGGGAAGAAAGGAGAAGGGTAGGTAGCCAGCTGGGGGAGCAGGGAAGAGGCAGTGCCTTTCATCACTAATGCAAGGCTTGTTTGTTTGTTAAGGCCTCATGACACCGTAAGTTTTCCGAAAATGGTTTCCATTGATCTTTCCTAATCATCACTACCAAGGGGAAGTCTGTGTTGGAGAGAAGAACGAGTCAGTGGTGCTGTGTCCTCAAGTCCTGGTTTAAAGCACAGGCTGACGATGGGTGGGTGGACTGCAAGCCAGAGTCATCGCCTTGTGACTGAGGAGAGGAGGATCTGGGAGGCTGTGATGCTGCCTGACTGCCGTGCTGCACATTTACATATGCATAGGCCAGTCGTGTGATTAAAATTCTTAAAGCAGTAGGTGAAAGAGGAAGCTCTAATGAGAGTATCTGCTAGCTACAGCAAGTTCTACAGAATTTTCTGTGATTTTTAATTCATCTTTGTTCTCTACAGTCTGTGCTGTTCCTAGTGGAAAGGCTACTTTGAATACCACAGACATTCATTCACATGCCAGTCTAAGTAAGGGCCGAGCTCTCCCTCCCTCCTTTGTCTGAGGCAAAACTGTGCTTGAAAAGTGTCAGCCAGGGGGCCGGTGAGATGGCTCAGCGGCTTAAGTGCCTGCCCGGCAAGCACGAGGGCCCGAGTTCGACTCCCGGAACCCACATACGAAAAAGGGGCCGGTGATATCACTCAGCGGCACGGGCGCCTGCTGGCGCGCGAGGTCCTGAGGTCGACCCCCCGGTACCCACAAAAAAAAAAAAAAAAAAAAAAAAGTGTCAGCCAGGAGAATCTGCTAGAATTCTTGTAATGTGACACTAGAACTGTTGTCAGACATGGAAGACTCCAAATGCTATCAGTTTCTAGTGGAATAAAACTCTAATAATACCACATCACTTAAATATTACCAGTTTAAGAAAAATATAAGCACATATTTATACAATGCAATCATGCACTTGCTTGCTCAGCCCAAATAGCCTGTGTCATCATAATGATCACTGCCATCATAGTAATATTGTCTCATAGGTCTTAAAATATTTTAAGATTTGTAGAGCCCGGTCATGCCCATTTTGTTGGATCTCTTACACAGGGATAATTCCTAGGTGTAATTATATCGAAAAGTTTTATAAATCTCCTGCTTCTCATGCTGTGTTGTGAGATTGTCTTTGGGTAGTACAATTCAGGAGTTTGCTATCTTTTATTTCTAATATTTGTAAGTATACACTTAAGTGCCTAAGCCTTAATAATTAATGGATTATTACAGAATAGATAAGTGATTGTGTCCTTATGTGGCTCAAGTCAGATGACCAGTGAGTGAATTTCAAAGATTTTTGGCTTTGCAGGTCGAGTCTATGCCGTCTTGTCGAAGAGAGAAGGCCGGGTGCTTCAAGAAGAAATGAAAGAAGGGACGGACATGTTCATCATCAAGGCAGTGCTGCCTGTAGCTGAAAGCTTTGGTTTTGCTGATGAGATCAGGAAGAGGACGAGCGGCCTGGCCAGCCCGCAGCTGGTGTTCAGCCACTGGGAGGTAAGACTCACATTCCCGTCCATCATTCTCATCCGTGGGCCTGCTTCCTGCAGCAGGGCCAGCAGTAGCCAGCAAATGTATCATGCCACGTGGCCTCTGAGGACAGATGGGCAGGAGAAAGCAGATGGCTTTTTTCCATCCAAACTGGGTGATCCTTAGATTATGTGTGGCTTATCTCTCTCTCTCTCTCACACACACACACACACACACACACACACTCATTCTTGATGTAAAATTTAAGGCACAAAAATTTTAATAAGATTTTTAAAAGATAATTTCAGAGCTTTTGAAAGGGAAACTTCCTTTTCTTCTAGGAGAAAAAAAGTGCTTCCCACATTTAGAGAGGGGACTGTGTTTGCAAGGGTAGCTTGAAGTTACCCTGTATTACCTGTTCGCCAGTCCTCCTCCTGGAGATTCAGGGTATGCGTGGTTTCAAGTGTTGTGGAATGAGATGGCTCATCAGAACACTTCCCTGTCAGTGTAGGTAAAGATAGGTGAGCAGGAAAACCATATCCCTGATCAGAAAGGAGGGCAGCAGATCCGCATTGCAGGGAAGAGAAGAAAAGACTGTGCACATGTTGTTGTTGAAGTTGAGGGAAAATGTCACAAGAGGCAGTGGAGAGTCAGGCCAGCCTCCCTGAACAGGTCCTCACAGGAAAAGTCACTGTAAACAGCAGGCAGGGTATGGGGTGAGGAGAGGCCAGCCGGGGAAACTGAGGTCTATGCAAAAAGCAGCTCGGTATGCAGAAACAGTCTCACCTCAGGGTAGAGTCTGTAAGCTAAAAGATAAGAGTAGGAAGACTGTTTTTCAAAAGCAGTTTTTGTTGTCCCTGTTTATAGGGAACCTAAGTAACTTCACTTTTACTGTGGAGGTTTGTAGTTTAGGGAAGAAGCATTGACATTGGGATCAGACAGTCCCGGTTCCAGATACTACCTCTGTCACTGATTTGGATAGACTGTGGGACCTCCCTGATTTTTCACCCCTAGACAGAGTATGGCAGCTGTCACACCTGGAGCCTGACCGTGGAAGCCCCTCACTGGCCAGGGTTTTCCTGTTTCTCTGGTTCTCTGTGTCTGCACCACATTTGTACTGGCCACACTCTAGAGTGTGGCATTGCACTGTGTGGCACACAGATGGTCCAGGGCTTTGTTCTTAAACTCTTTCAGCAAAACTCATGGTTAGGCTCAATGCTCAGCAATTCTTATTTCTCTCACTTCCTTTAGCCTGATGGGTTCCTTTCTCAAGAACACTTTAAACAAAGAGCTGAAATTTAAATGATTAATGTAGAAAGAAAATAGTTGAGGAAGAATTTCCTTTTTACAATGAAATTTATGATCAAGTGAATCAGCAGAGAAAAGAAGGGTGGCACTTTGGAAGAGCTGGCCTTAGAAAGGGCAGACTCGATTGATTGACAAGTTCACACCACCTAACTGATGCCAGTGAGCTGCTAGCCCAGGGCTACAGCTCCGTCTGTTTGTCCTTGAAAGCCACATTCTTAATGCTTGGTCGAATCAGCATTAATGTTCTGATTGAGATCACATTTTCTTTGGTCAGTACAGACTTTCGATTTAAACAATGATTTTTCTGTGAAATTTTCTTTGCATTTTGTATCTTTGAAAACTAAATGATGGGTTAATGATTTTATTGGCTTATATCATTGCTGCATTTCATTATGTAGAAAACAGTAGCCCGAAGAAAACATTTTAAGTTATTTTTTAGTCCTCAAGTATATGGGTAGTAATTTCCCATTTATTCAGAATTCTAGCTTTTCAGTTTTGGTTTTGGTTTTTGGCACTCAACTCCTTTATGAAACACAAACCAGCAAGAAGTAGAAGGAATGGATTAAGAAAGGCAATGCCTACAGCATGGGAACTATCTGTAGTGTAAACATATCCTGATGCCCCTGATGGAAAACAGCATTTCAAAGTCCTCTTGCTCGGGCTTTAGTAACCAGATGCGTGATTGCCAGGCAGCATGGCTAAGTGGTACAGAACCAGAGAGCGATTTATTCCCCTCCAGTGTGATGGCCTTGAGAAACAGTACATTCTTCCTTGCTGCTGGCGTTGCTGGAAACCACCGTCAGAACTCCCGTCTCTGAATATCTTCGCGATGACAGGTGGTCCATCTCACGCAGGTGGCCTTGATCGGCGCTGGCATAGAAAAATGGGCTGTAGGGTGTGATCGGAACGAAGAGTGTAGGATAAGTAATCCCTGGGACTGACTGTGAAGACAGACCCAAAGTGGGCATTCAGATTGCGGTAGTGGTATCTTTATTGGAAGATTGACATAATTGAATTCATATATTCTGCTTTTTGTTTAAAACTCTCATCATTTTATAATCTTGTCCTTAGAAGTGATTTTGTCAAGCAGATTTTAAAGAATTATAAAGTTTCCCTCATTTCCTAATTGGCAAATTATGTTAGTTAGGAAACAGGTAAGACTGCTATAACAGGCGTGATGAACTCTAGTGGCTCAAGTAAGGCAAAAGCTGTTTTTCCTCTGAGTCTGAGGAGGCATCTGGGGTGGGCTGTGGCTGAGACTGGGGGCAGCCCAGTCACATTCTCAACACTTGGCTTCCACTGATGGTCTAGAATCGCTCTTGACCTCCTACTGTTGTGTTTCCTATACAGTCCGAAGAATGGGGTAGGGAGAGCAGCTATACGCCTTCCCACGTGGACACACACTGTCACCCACTGCCCGGGACCATCATGACCCTCATCTAACCAGGCCCCACTTCACAAGGGTCCTGGGGAATAGTCTCCACCTCAGTCAGGCGTCGGCAACTGTGGCCCATTTCCTCTTTCAGTCAATGACATTTTATTGGAATACAACGATACCCACTCATTTACACATCTACCCATTTACATGCTTTCTGGCAGAGTTAAGTAGTTGGGATAGAGAATATTTGCAAAGCCTAAAATGTTCACTACCTGACTCTGTGTAGGAAAAGTGTGCCTATGCTTCCTGAGCCTCACTGGCCATGTGCCCATCTATTACTGAAGAAATAGGAAAATAGATGTTTAGGGACAGCTAGTATCAAAACAGCTGGGTTTTAACCCGTAGGCAGTTTTTGTTACGAAAGCCATGATGATTTCCAGTTTCCTTTATCTCTTAGAATTAAAAAGGTGGGGGGGTTGAAAATTAATCTTAAACAGTTTTTAAAAATATTAGTTTCTGGCTTAGTTACAGCTTGTTATTAAAAATCAGTCTTAATAAATAATGTTAGAGAAAAATGTTGTCAGGAAAAGTTTTGCTCCAGTTTTATACCATCCTTCTGTCATCTTCTTGCCACCTGTCATGGTCCTAGTTCCAGAAGCTTCAAATCTTTGAAAGTCTTAAAAGCGACATTATAATTAAATGTCATTGATCTGATATTTCTTGGCTGTCTCGGTTACTCTCATAGTTAGGTTTAGAAATAACACAGTTGTTGAGATCTGGCTTCTCACTGTAAGGCACTGTTTTTCGTTTGTATTCTGTCATACCATGTAATTTACAATCAAGAGCTTTTGAGAGAAAGTGCTTCAAAAAATAGAGAAAATAAAATTATAGGCATTTTCCACGAGGAAACCTTTGAAGTCAGCAATCTCAAAATTTCTTTCTAAGTTTTACCCTTCTGTGAGAGAAAGGAGGAAAAGGAGCTAATAACAGGCACAGAGGGAAGGATATGACCAACCAGGGCTGCTGTCCATGTGTGTCAGCACATCCTGCAGATGGACGCATCACGCCGGGACCACCCTGGGGTGCGCTCCCAGTCACTCGGGGTGAGGAGGGAAGGGTCCTGAGAGTGCTGCAGCTTGTTTTGGATATGGTGTTCCCAGCTGCCTTCCATCATTACAGTAAAACTTGGGCAGAAATTGCAGTGATGCCCCCAGTGCTTCTTCCTTCTAGGCTTTTTTTTAATGCCTAGGGCAACAGCTTGCACTGGGGTGCCTTCCTGTGAATTAGAAGATGGCATCTGCTTCAGGCTGTAGAGTTGCAAAAATACATTCTAGGGGCTGGCGATATAGCTCAGTGGCACAGTGCCTGCCTGGCAAGCATGAGGTCCTGAGTTCAATTTCCGGTACCAAAAAAAAAAAAAATTTAAAAAACAACAAAAAAAAATTCTGGCTCCAGGCCCATGAGTTGTGTGTGCAAGGTGTATGCACCAGTGAGGAGCCAGCCCCTCTGGGCTGAGGCCACACAGCCTTGGTGTTGGCCCGGTCTTTACCCCCTGAGGAAGGTGTCCTTCCATGTGCCCTGTCCTGAGGTTTCCTCGGCATGTGGAAGCTAATGACCTCATATGTCCTAGCAGATGCAGCATGGTGGCCAGGGCAGGGAACTCTGGTATAAGGAGAGAAGGGTGCAGAGCACAGTGCATAGGGTGTGAAGGGTCCTGGGGCAGATGTTGCTGAGAGTGGAAGGGGGCCTGGGAGCCCCAGGAAGCACCCGGAGCCAGCCTGAGTCTATGACGGAGGCTGATAGAGGCAGACTCTTACAACTCCTGGGTCTTTTTTATTTATTTATTTATTTATTTTTTTTTCCCTTGTGGTTCTGAGGATTGGACCCAGGGCCTTAACACTGAATTACCTCCCCACCCCTTTTCATTTTGAGAGTGGGTCTCAGTCACTACATTGCCCAGGCTGAGATTGAACTCATGACCTTCCTGCCTTGGCCTCTGTGAGTGCTGGGATCAACAGGAGTGAACCATCATGCCAGGCTTCTGTTTTCAACCAGAGACTCTGGTCTTAAATTGGTTAGTCTGAGATAGATACCTCTTTGCCTAGCACCTCATTCCTTTTTCTCTCTACAATTTGTTACTTTCTTTTTTCACAGGATTTAAAATGTATTTAACCACTATATCTTAGACTTGCCAAGAGTTTGTAGCTTCGTTGTAGTCTGTGGTGGGTTTGTCTCCCACCTGGTCAGGGGAGGGCGCTGCTGACCAGCTTCAGACTCATGGTATCATGGTACACATTATAGCCACCTGCAGTGCTTTGCTAACAGCACTCTTTAAGAGATTGGGTGATCGCTTGGTAGACACATACCCCCAGAGGGTTTCAGTCCTTCCTCTAGCGTGGAGAACATTGCTTCTGTCCTCCTCCACACAGTGAATTGGGGGTGACTGGGAGCAGCAGGATTCACCTGCCAGCCGATGGAGCACAGCCCCTTGGTGGCTCTGATGTCCCTTCACTCAGCTTGCTGGTTTCACAGGAGCACAGAGTGTCAGCTACTGTCTGTGCTTCCCTTTTCCCTTCCACTGACCTTGGCTTGCACTCGTGGTGCCACCCTGGGTTCCTCACAGTAGTGTGGTGGAGAGGGTGGTGATGTGCCTTCCCACGTTCCAGGTACGGCTCTATTATGTCCTCTGTCTAGATGCCCCCCACAAAGCCTCATGTGGTCACAGGTGGGCCTTTTTCAGAGGCGGCTGGATCTAGAGTGTGTGATTGATTCATAGTGCAATGCTGGGATTAAGGGTGCTAGGATCGAGGGTGTGTGATTACTAAATCAGTCCACTGATTGGTTCAGTACCACTCTAATCTTGGTAGCCTAGATAGAATATAAAAGGGGCAGAAAAAAGCTGTTCAGGTCCCTTGCTTGCTTGCTTGCTTACTTTGCTACCTTCTGCCCACCATGAACTGTTTCTCCTCTGCAATGCCACCGTGCCTTGGAGCCAGCTAACATGTACTGAAACCTCTACAAACTGTGAGCTAAATAAACCTTTCCTCCCTTAACTTGTGGGTGTTGGGTATTTTGTCTCAGCAATGAGAAAAGTAACTATGACAGGCTCCTTACATCACCCAGTGGTCTCCCTTAGTCCTCGGGCATCCGATGAGATTAGATTTCCATATCCTACCCTGCCAAGGTGAGCTGAGGGGCTTACAGGTGATCTCACAGCTGAGCGGGGAGAGACTGGCGGTGAGCCGGCACTGGGGACCCTCTGCTATGTTTGCTGTGGCCTCAGCATCTGCTCCCAGCTTTGAGAAGTGCCAGCTCCTCCTGCTCCTGAGTTCGTACAGAGACCCTGGCTCCCCCGCTCCTTGCAGCCTCTTTGTCGGCTTTGTTGGGTGAGGAGCAAGCACACCATGCTCCACCACCACCTCCTCCCAAGCAAAGCAGAGAGGTCAGCACCTAAGGAGGTTCATGTGCTTGGTTTCTTAAAGTGTTAGGAATTGTACCTCATCCTCCAACAGGTGACAGACAGAATTATAACTGTAGATGGTGGCTTTTAAAAAATTGTAATAAGTTTTTTCCCTAGGAAGTAACAACAACAGTACATGTACAAAGATCCCATACACCCTGCTTCTGTCCTCCCAGGGTTGACATCTCTTATCCTTACAGCACAGCACCACGCTAGGACATTGACACAGTCGCATGACGTGTTCAGGTCTCACCAGGTATGGTGTCTGTACCTGGCTTCACAGGTGCCAGGTGGGGGAGTCCAGTCTCTGCAGTTACTGTCAGGGGAAAGGCGCAGGCTTTGGAGCCACACAGAGCGAGGCCCTGGCAGGTGCCTCGCAGCATGGCTTTTGCGGGTCCCTTAATTGCCACAGCACTTGCTACTTAAACAGGGCTGGTGCAGTGGCTCTGGGACACCATCAAGTTTGTTGTCTTTTGCTGTGTGTGTGCAACGACCACCAGCGCAGTCAAGATACCAAATTGTCCCATTACCATGAGGCTCCCTTGTGCTACCCCCAAGGGTGGCTTTTGATCCTCACGCTGCCCAGTCCAGACCCTGAGCCACAGACTTGCCTGGCTGGTGTCATGGTGACATTCTCCACCTGTGGATGCGCCTAGCCAAGCTGGGCACAGCAGTCGGTGGATTGAAATTGACTCTTCAGGAGCCCATGTGCCTACAGGATTGGGGTACACTCCCTCAGACCCACAGGATGGGGCTCCCTTCCTCCTCTTGGCTGTAGCTTCTCAGTCTGAGTTTTGTCAACCCTTGGCCCTTTTCTGCCCCTTTTGCACTCCCAGCTGTACTTTTGCCCATCCTGCAGACTCTGTTAGGTGCCCCAGAGCTGGGACTTGCACTTTTCCTTCCAGCCACTCTCACTTCTGCCAGTCTGCTGTTGCTTTGGGGTCGTTTGCTCTTACTGAAAGGACATTGCTCAGTTGTTTACATGAGTGTGTTTCCAGGCTGCCCACGAAAGTTCTCCTTAGTGCCCTGATGATAGCTTCACTAGGCACAAATTTCCTGGCTTCTTCTTGGACACCTTCAGCATCTTCTCTTGCCCTGGCATGTGCTGTGGCCAGTGTGTATTCTTCTGCAGGTGATCTGGCTGATTGTCTCTATGTCTGCCTGGGTGCCCAGATGCAGGGAGCCCAGTCTCGCTTATGCCTCCCATCCCATGGGGTTGGGTAGCAGAGCTGAGCAACCCCTGCCCTTGCCTGGGGCAGCCATATGGCTTAGGACTCAGGTTTTTCCCTCTAAGGACTCATGTCTTGTTCTTCGATGTTAGAACACCTATCAGAGAAATGCTCACGTGTATTTTAAGGCTCTTGACTTTTCTTTCATACTTTTTAAAATTTCTGTCTCTGTACTGTATTCATAAGTCTGTCTTGTTAAAAATAATTTGAGGTGAAATTCATATATTGTGACCATTTTAAAGTAAACAATTCTTTTGTGTTTAGTATATTCACTGCTTCCAAAACAGTCCCTCCACTCCAGAGTACAACTCTTTCCCAGTAGCACTTTCTCGCCTTTCTTCCCTGCCCCCAGTTGCTAGTAAACCCCTAATCTGCATTCTGTCTCCATGGATTTATCTGTTCTGATATTTAAACACAGGAGTGATGTAATATGTGACCTTTCTTGTCTCACTTCACTTAGCACAGAGGTACATGTCAGCAGTTCATTCCTTTTTATGGCTGTGTAATATCCTGTGTTTCACCTAGCCACTCATCCATGGATAGATATCTGGGCTATTGAGAAGGAAGCAACTAAACTTGAAGAGACATTTCCTTTGGGTATATACCTAGCAGTGGAATTGCTGGATCATATAGTAATTTTATGTTTAATTTTGGGGGAACTGCCAAAATTTCTTCAACAGCAACTGTAGCATTTCAGATTCTAACCAACAGGGTGTGAGGCTTCCGATTTCTTCCCAGCCTACCAACATTTATTTTTCTTTTTTAAAAAAAGTACTTTTAGCATAAGCTGTGCTAGTGGGCCTGCAGTGGTGTCTCACTGTGGTTCTGATTTGGCATTCCCTAGTGACCAGGATGTGCATCTTTTCATTTGCGTGTTGGTCCTTTATACACTGTCTTTGGAGAAATATCTGTTCAAGTCTTTGGTCGCTGTGAGAGGTTTTTACTGCCTCCATGTTGAGTTATAAGAGTTCTTTATATATTCTGTGTGTCAAGTCTATCTACTAATTCACATACTATATCCTCTTTTCAGTAGTCTTCTATTTAATCTACCTATTGAGTTTGTTTTATCTCTCTAGGATTTCTGGTTATTGCCTTTGGCAATGGTGCTGTCCATGCCATTTATTTATTTCCCTGAGGAGTTCTAAGGGTATGCTCTACGCGACTGTCTTCAGGTAGCTCTTATGTCTCCTGAGCTGCAGAAGTATTCTTCCTGGTTGAGCCTGGTTTCTGTCTTCCATGGTGCTCTGTGGTCCTCCCTCCCAAGGTCATCTGCAGTTGGGATCTCCCTTTCCTGTGCTCTGCCCTGGGTGACCTCACTGCTGGCCATTTCAAGAGTGGCCTCATCCTCTGCCCTCTGCCTGCAAGAGCTCCCGCTGTGTCCTGGGCCATGGCTCAGCTAGGTGCTTCACAAGCACCAAGAGCACAGGATAGCGGACTTCACATGGGCGAGTCTGATCCCAGAGGTCACTGCTTCTGCATCACAGCCTGCGGCTTGTGTCTGCCTGTGGGCAGGAAGAGCCTGGCCCTCTTTGTCTCATGTCTACCTTGGCTCGCTGTGGGCTATGGATGAGATTTTCACCCCCGTGACTCCTATGGTCTCTTTCTTCCTCCAAAATCCTCTCCTTTCCTGGCCAACAAGAATTTCCCTTTCAGTGTTGAAAAGTGACTATTTTAAAAGTAGATTTTCTTTCATTTCTGTCTTTTAATTGAAAAGTGGTAGAATTTGTGGCCACCAAATAAATACCCTTTTCCCCCAATTGAGAAATAAGAAAAATAACCAAAAACGGGATAGAAAGGACAAGTTCTCACTTTTTTCTTGATAAAGCTGATATTGGAAAATGTGGTCTTTGTAGACAAGCGGACTTCCTGCTGCCTGGTCTGTAGTTACACTGTAGGCCAGGCAGGGCTCTCGCTGCAAAATCTACTCTTACATAGCTGCAGGAACCCAGCAGATGGTCTACTTCCTGTGGGCAAAAAGGGAGAAAGAAGAGGCCAGGCTGCTTGTCTCACACTTAGCAACCAGGTCAGTGTTTATGGGGCCGTGAGCAAGGAGGCAGAGAGGCCAGTGTCAGTTCTGGGCTTTCCCTTCATAGAGGAAAGATTGGGAGTGGTGTTTCTCCATACAGAAAGGGGCACATTCAGCACATGCACAGTCTTCTACCCCCTTGGCTTCCGGCCATGCAGAGGGCTGAGCCCCTCTGCCTGGTCTGACTTCCAGACTGACTCTCTTCTCCAAGCACTGTCCTGCCCTCCTCCCTCAGGTGTAGCCTGCAGGAGCGGCTGGTCTGGTCATGCTTCCCTAGACTTGCCTTTTCTGAGCATTGGGCGGTAAAAAGTGTGGGCCAAGGAGAGGGGAAGAGCGGCTGCTTGTGTCTGCCCGGGCCCACCTGCTGCTGCTCACCAGGGTGAGTAATTCTAGAGCAGATACTTAGAATAACCAGAAATGTGTTTATGTGTGTTGGTCTTTGTCAGGACGAAGGCCAAATGACTGCAGACCCTAACACTTAGGCATATCCAAGGCAAAAGGAGAACTTTTTAAGGATTTTTATTAAAAATTAATGCTTTTCTCTCTTAGTGTTTTGAAAGGGTTCTGTGAGGCACAGAATTGTACAGATGTTGTAGGCTTTGTTACGCTTGCTTTTTCCACAGCTCCTGTGGTTCTTAGCAAGCTTGACTGTGTGTTCATTGCCTGACTGTTTTCATTAGCTAAGGATATGAATTCCAGAGCCTGATAAATGCATTTAAAACATATTTGCCTGTCCCTTTCTTTGACAAGATCATCCCCAGCGACCCCTTTTGGGTGCCCACCACAGAGGAGGAGTACCTGCACTTCGGGGAGAAGGCAGACTCTGAGAACCAGGCCCGAAAGTACATGAACGCCGTGCGGAAGCGAAAGGGGCTCCACGTGGAGGAGAAGATTGTGGAGCATGCAGAAAAGCAGAGGACGCTTAGCAAAAACAAGTAGCTCCACTGTGTGGGCAGGTGCTTTCCCTCACAATGAATTAACAAGGACCACCAGGGGTCTAATCTTGGTAAAATCTCCTATTGCTGATTATCTCTGTGCACTCACTTTCAATAAAGTTAATCTGAATAAATATTTTAAGGAAGATGTTAACACTATTTTCAGAGGTTTTTGGGTTTTTTTTTATGGAATCTGGCTCAAGGCAAGAAGTTACCATAAATATTGCAGTGGTGAGTTATTTCATGCTTCCCGGTGTGTGACCACCGTGGTAAGATGTGTGCTGTGGTCAGGCCACACTCAGTGCTGGACACAGCACGCAGACCACGGTGGGGCACTGACACCAAGCAGCTGCTTTCAGAGTCACACTCCGCCTGTCCTCACGGTGCTGACACTTGCTCCACACCTGCTCCACAAAAGCATCGTGTGTGAATTTCTGATCTCTGCCCTGAATCGCAGTGCTCAGCATCATCTGGAGAGACTGTATGCTTGAGAGAGTGGCTGCTTTTTAGTGAGTTTGGTTAACTAGCAAAACAGGATCATGTCAGTAGACAGCCTTTCAACCTTCTGCTTCATGCTCCCTCAGCATTGAAACCCCCTTCACTTTCATTCATTCATTCGTTTTTCAGTATGGAGGATTTAATCCAGGACCTTTGCACTGAGCTACATCACCAGCCCTGGTTTTTGTTTTTGCTTTAGTTTTAGTTTTTGTTTTTGGAATGGGTTCTTACTAAACTGCTAAGTTGCCCAGGTTGGACTCATGATCCTTCACCTCAGCCTCCCAGAGTACTTGGGATTACAGATGTGTGACAGTATGTCCAGCTGCATCACCTTTTTTAAAATAAATGTTAATGCAAGTTATGCCCTGTACCTTATTATTTTAATTACCTTTCTCATTGCTGAGGCAAACTACCTGACGCCCAAAGTTGAAAGAGGAGAGTTTTATTTAGCTCACAGTTTGTAGAGGTTTCAGGCTGTTGTTGGCTGACTTCAAGGAATGGTGGCACAGAAGAGGAGAGACAGTCCATGGCAGAGCAGGCAGGAGACAGAGAAGCAGCAAGCAGCAGCCTGCCTTCCATCTTTCCCTTTATATTCCAGCCAGACTATGAGCCCTTTGGGTGGTGCCACCCACACCCAGGGTGGGGCTTCCATTATCCACACCCAGAACTGTACTAAGCCAGTTTAGTAATCCTGCACCCATGATCCAGCCGCCTCTGGAAAGCTCCACTCACGAGTGCATAAGGCCCTGGGGAACATCCAGACTGGAGCCATAACACACAAAAAGAAAAAGTTCTTTGTTTTCTTCACTCTTTCCTCTTACCTTTACTGGAGGCATATTAGCTAATGTGCATGAGATGGTCACCATTACTGTAAATATTTTCCTAAATTTCCTTAGTTGTGTCATTCAGGGTGATCTCTATTTAAGGAACAAATGCAATTCTGTCAAAAACAGATTTTATAATTTTTGATGTTGCATAATAATTTTTATAGCCACTTAAAAAGAAAGGGTTCCTTTTCATAACATAAAATTGAATATACTTTGTTATTGAAATGCTTTTAATGGGATTTCCTAGTAACTTCGGCCATCCTTTATACTCGTTATAGATATTTTATCTTTAATCTTTACAGTCTTGGCATAGCTGTTCATGTCTAATTGATCCAGACTTTAGAGAAATTATGGCTAGATAACTCATTGTCTGTTTAAATTAGACAGATTATGATTCTGAATCCAGGAGAGTAGTACCATGTATTGGTTTATTTAAACACTTTGATAACAGGAAATGCTAGCACATCAATTTATAGCTGTTGTAAATAACATCATTCAAACTGCCAGATGTGCTATAAAACATTTTCCTACACTCTATACTTTATCAGCAAATTCTGTATTTAATAGAGAAAAGGGGCGTAACGCAGGAGGAGTCGGAGCTCTTCCTGTAGCTCTGGTGGGCCCTGCCAGATGTGCCAGTGTCAGGAGAGTGACCTGTCAAGTTGAGGGGAGGACTCTCTTCCTCAGCATTTGGAGGGGATGATGATGGGAAGTAAAATGGCTTCAAAGAAGCAAGCCAAGGGATGAAGCTAACCCACCCCTTACAGAACCCACACAATTGGCGATCTGTGAGGAGACCCAGTCCTGGAAATGTGGTCCCATGGGTGTCTTTACTCTGTGCCCAGGTGCGCCCAGACTCAAGTCTCAGTTTGAAGCAGTCCATCCTGGAGTGGAAGTGTGGGTGCTCGCGTCTGGATCTGTGTCTTACAGTCCTTTGCAGGCAGCTTCAGGGGCCATGAGGAAGGCTAGCCCTAGAAGCCACAAGTCAGGCCCTGTAGGTCCAGAAGCAGCCGTGCTGATGCTGGCTGATGCCTTTTCCCAGCCGGCCCTGGTGTGTCAGAGGGGCCCAAGATCTGGGGTCCCACAGAAGGGGAACGAATGCCACCCAGAGCACCAGTGCTGTTGCACTCAGATGGGGTCTGGGAGGGGCCTGCCTCTTGGGCCAGAGGGTCCTTTGATCTGTGTAAGCCTGGAGTAGTGCCTGGACCTGGGCAGAGGAGGGAAGGTGGCTCCCATTTGTTAGTGGCCTTCTGCAGGCAGGTATATATATGTCCTCACACCTGCTGGGTGAAGAGGAGCACCAGGGCCTGATGGAGAGCCACGCCCTCCACCACTATGGCCCCTGCATCTCTTCCAAGAGCCTTGGAGAAAGCAGTCGGGGGCAGGGAACGGCGAGTGGCAGTGCCACTGCTGCATGACTTCCCTTGCTTGGGGCCCAGCTGAAGCCCAGCAGGAGAAGCCACAGCAACCCCCACAGGGCCAGGCCGAGACCTTCCCCAGGCCGAGATGCCTTCCAGGAAAGCAGCAAGGGGACATCTGCATGGCAGCTAAGTTACCCCACCCACCCTGATGAGATACTTGCAGGTGACAGACACATCAGAGATGGCCTGGAGGGGCTCACCCACTTCCAAGGTGTGGACAGGCCCCATCTGGGGTCCTGGCCGCTATAGAACAGAGGCGCTGTGTGCTGGGGCATCCTGGAGAACGGAAGCCAGATTGTGCCAGAACTACTGGCAAAGGGATGAGAAGTGAGGAGGGACGTTTTGCTACACTGGGTCCTGTCTGAGAGCTTTTGGATCCCAGCAGGTGGTTCATATCTGTGGTAACTCTAAACTGTTTCCTGTACAGTATCCTGAAGTAGAGACTCTTTGAAAACAGCACCCTGTTGTTTTTTTAAGAAACCAGCTCAACTCCATGCAGTCTGGGGGCTGGGCGTGCTTTGGGGGCCCTGGGGGGGCTTGATCTCACTACACCTGCATGTGACCCAGGCTTGGCCAGATAGTGTGCTGAAGTCCCTGACTCATCAGGGTGGACACTGCATGTCACCCTCAGGTCTTAGAGTTACTATGTCCGTAGAAAGTAAAGCTAGGCAGTTCCAGTGGCACCGTTGATTAGTGCGAGGTACTTACATGGAAAGTAAAGCCAGGGCTGCTGGTGACATCTGTGTCTTGTCAGAGAATTATGGCACTAGGAGAAAGCAGAGCTGAGAGATGAGGGACCGATTTCACCCCTGGCTTCGCAGTTGCTTAAGGCAGTAAGTTCCCCCTTTTTTTTGCTTAAATCTGTCTGTGTGGAGCTTCAGTGACAAGCATTGACGAGTTCTGACCAATCCAACACCATGTGACCATGCCACATTCCTGCCCAGAAGTGTTTGCTGGTTCCCTGTGGTCCCCACAGCCTCAGCCTCATCTCCATTTGGATGTCACCATCACTGTGGCTGTCCACGCTTGCACTTGTCTTTCTTCTGAAGCCCATCATAGCATTTGTGTCCCTTTATGACTCCTGGCATGTTCTGATAAATGTAGCAATTTGGACAGATCTGACTCCAGCTACTCCTAGGAAAGCTCCTTAAAGATAAAGACTTTTCTGCTATTCTGTGCCTTGCACATAGTAGACGCTCAGCATGTGCTGGTGGAAGTATAGCGAGGAGCCCAAGACACATTTAGCTAGAACAGCATCGAGAACACAAGTCTCCTGCCTCCATCCAAGTGCCTATCCCACTGCCACACTTAGCAAAGGGACAGTCATAGTAGCTGTGTTACAGGGCCGTGGTTGTCATTACCTAGGGGCCTAAAAGAAATGCAGATTCTCAGCCCCCACCTAGAAATCCGGATTCACAGGGAGCAGGCCAGCCAGCCATATTTTCACAAGTCCTGCCAATGATTCTGACACACACTTGGAGCCAAGAAACGTGGCTATGATTGTATAAATTGGCATCTATCTCAAAGTGTATGTTTCGCTTTCAGAAATATCTATTGACTACCTTGCGATTTACAGGAGAGAATGCTGTTCATCTTCAGTCTAACAGTGTTACGTGAAGTCTGGCAAGGCATCGTTTGAGTAATTTCTTCCATTTCACGACAGATAATGAAATTCTTCAGTCTTCCAGACTCTTACACTGTTATTTTAGAATTGGGATTCTCACACTTAAGGTGAAAGGAGAAAAATAACCACCAGATGCGGTTAATTTGAAAAAGTGCACCCACGTGTTGTTCGTTCCGAGCAGGACCCTGGGAACAGAGGGAGGATGGACTCAACTCTAATCCAGGAGAGGCAAAGAATGGAAAGAGCAGTGCGTCTGTCTGTCACTTCACAGATCTGGAGCACTTAGAATGTGCTGTTAGGGAGAAAGGACTGGATCAAACTGGAAAGGATTGTTTGAACACCAGATATAGATGTTTCTTTTTTTATTTGCCCTGATTCCCAAGAAAAGAAAGAAATGACCTTACTTCTGATTGTGAATTTTTCCCTTCCCCCACCCACGCTGTCTAAGAAAGTCTAGAAAAATTAGGGCTGTGAGCATTTTTCTGCTGTGTGCATCATTACAGGATTGTTAAAAATCCTTCATTTTGTAACCAACCCTTTTCAGAGATGTTTTCGTTCATGAAAACAACTTCACTTTTGAGAATGTCAATTAGAAGTGAATTGATTTTGCCATTTTCAAAGGCTGTGGAGGGCTTTCTAAATTTGTTACCATTACTCCATAACCCTTCAAAATAAATGGGATTTAGCTTTAGGAATGGAGTTTGATACAGAAAAAGTGGTGTCCATTGGCCAAATATTTCTCTGAAAAGGGCAGTGGTGTCTTCAAGTCAGAGCCTCCCTGGTACGTAGGCTTTTCTGAGAGCCAGTTTCCTTCCTCAGAGAGAGGCTCTTCCTTAAGCAGCAAGCAGGAACCCTTCCTCAGGCAGATGGGAATTACTGCAGAGCTGTAAACATCACCAGTGCCTGGGTTTTGACCCCCAGGATTTCTGACTTAATGAGTTGGGGGTGTGGCCTGAAGATGAAAAGCTCCATAGTGCCGACTCTAAAGTGCTGCCAGGATGGAGAGCCACTGCAGGCAGTATGGGCCTCTTCCTCAGCACAACACCCATCAGGTGGTTCCTGTTGACCAAGCCCTTCAAGGGGGCAAACTGAAGCCCAAGGAAATAGAGTCCCACAAACTGAGTCGTGGAGTAGATCAGTTAGGATTTGACTTAGTTACACGTAACAGAAAACAAGGAAAGAAGCTTCAGCGAGATGTGTTCTCATAAGACTTGTGTGTGGGGATGCTGTCCAGAGCTGATGGGGCGACCCCACTGCCACCAGGGACCCAGGTTCCTTCCATCTCCTGATTGGCTTCCTTACACGTGACTTCCACCAAGTTTGCTTGTGGTTTTAGGTCAGTATTTGTACCCTAGAACTCGTATCCATATTTTCAGTAGGAAGAGCTAAACGATGGCCTTCAGCTGAGACAAACTTGCTTAAAGTTGCCCCTGGAAGCCACAACTAACAGCTTTCATCCACAGTCCATCAGCCCCGGAGGAGCAGTGCAGGTTGGAGAATGTTTCCCTCCAGGCTTCTGTTAGCAGAGGAGAGAGAAGCGCAATGTGGTCATTAGACAGGTGACCAGCATCTGCCCCACTGACCCAGGATCTGACCCACATCTGACTGTCCAGGCCCCTGAGAATCAGTTACTAACAGTAACAGCTTATAGAAAATGTGCTTGGATATCACGTCTTTGGTTTCATGTTTACTATATTCAGTGCCCTAAGAAGTTCTGTCTGCTTCACTTTCAATGGCAAAGACGTTTTCAGGCCTGCAATGTGAACTGGTAAGAGGAATCTTCATTTCCAAAGCAAAGCTGATGTGGGAGCTTTGGCATGGGTTCTGAGCAGCTCACTGCCTCGTAGCCATGTCCGGAGCTCCTGAAAAGACTGCCGTTGCCATCTTTTATAACATCCTGGCAGCATTGGTTAAATCGCCTTTAAGTCCATCCATTGGGTACATAAAGTGTGGGAGTTGGTACCTGGATGTGACACTGAGGGAACTAGAGGGAAGCTAGATGTCCCCTGGCAGCTGTGGACTCCTACTCGGACTAGCAGCTTTGAGATGTGGCCCTGCCCCATTCAGCAACACGTGTTAAAATGTAAAGTGATCAGGCCCTGTAGCCTAGCAGTCTTCCCAGCAGTCTCTCCTACAGAAGCATTCACAGAAAGACAAAGAGAGAACCTATGTGGAGAAGCCCCGGGGGAGAATCAGTGTCTGTCAGCGGAATTGCTTAAGTCAACTACGGAACATCTGCACAGTGAATCACTAACAGTCCTTAAACAGGTTGGAGAAAATCTCAATTGTGGGAGAGCTCACGGATCTACTGGAATATAAAAACCAGTACAAATTATGTTTTATCGAATCTATTTCTATTATGTATTTATCATGTATGTGTACGCTGTTAATAAGGTGCTTAGGAAAAATCTGAAGACATTCACAGATCTTGAATTTACCATTTCTGGGTTTAATAACAGTGCGTGTTTTCTTTCTGCATTGTTTTTCTGTGAAGTTTTACTTTTTCAGTGTCCAAGATACATTATTTCAATAATCAGAAAAAAACAATTCTATAAAATCATGAAGTCCTGGGCCGGTGAGATGGCTCAGCAGCATAAGCGCCTGCCTGGCAAGCACGAGGGCCCGAGTTCGGCTCCCGGATCCCACATATGAGAAAAGGGCTGGTGATATCGCTCAGCGGCATGGGCGCCTGCTGGCACGCGAGGTCCTGAGGTCGACCCCCGGTACCCACAAAAAAAAAAAAAATCATGAAGTCCTGCACCGTCACGATCCTGCCATCAGGTGCATGTGGAACAGGGAGGGGACACTGTAGGGACAGGGTCGAGGGAAAGAGACCTGAGAGCCTGGCAGACAAGTCGGGGCACAGGCTTCAGACAGGCCAACCACACGCCTGGCAAGCCCATGGACGGCCCCACTGCCTCACTTCTGCTGCCTGCAGGGGCCAGAACCCAGGGTGTCCCCAGCCCAAGAACAGTCACACCTGAGCCAGGTGCTGTGTCACAAGTAAAAAGGAAAATGCATGAGAAGCCCCAGTGCTTTCTCAGGAATTAGAATAGGGAGCCTGGAGATAAGAACCAGGCAGAAGTGGAAGAGGAAGAGACGCAGAGCCCTGACAGGCAGAGGAGGAGAGATTGTTGTCACCACATGGATCTGTGTGCTTTGCTCCTACCACCAAGCCCTCCAGCCTCCTCCAACCCCACACGCATCAGTTCCACCTCCCGGTGACCCAGCCGTGCCTGTGCCACTCCTGACACCTGGGGGCTGTCTTCTCCAGGGTTCCTGGAAGGCTCAGGAGCCCTGAGACCCTGTCGTGTTCCCATGTGTAAGGTCAGCCACCTGTGCCCTCCTCTGTGTAAATCATAGTGATAGCCCCTTACCCTAAGTCAGGCTCCATGGAGTCCACTCGGTCCCAGGGTTCTCTGGCTGTTCTCCAAAAGAAATCTACTGTGGGTGTCCCAGATGTGCACGAGTGGAAGGTTGCTTGGGTCAGAGGGGAGAACAAGGAGGCTCACACCTGACCCTAAGGTGGGCAGGTGCTCCTAGCAGGGTCTAGAACCCCTGGATCTGGGGCGCACTTGGAAATCAACAGCTGGAGATCTTGACCAGTTGGTCCCCTTAATGTTTCCCTGGACCACACCATCCCCTTGCTGCTTTCCTAGGGGTGCACACCATACCCAGTTCCTCTGTCACCAGCCAGGTTGTGTGGGCACCCAGCTGAGCTGGCTGCTGATTCCTCACCAAGCTCTGGGCATCTGCAGGGGTGGGAATAATGTAAGGGCCAGATCCCAAGAGTCTGCTGTAGAAAGAGGACAGGGCAGACACTTGTGGAATGTTGAGGTCCTGGAGGAGTGGTTCTCAAAGAGGCTGTGGTCACCTGAGCACATCAGCACAAGTGGAGGACATTCCCAGCCCTGGTTAGACCTCCTGAGCCAGAAACTGACAGGGTCATCTCTCCTCCGGCTTCTCCTGACCTACATGTGAGAGCCAGGGCCCTGCATGTGGACAGGAGGGGAGGAGCCTCTTGAGTTCACCACCGTCTGCCTTTCTGCTTTGTCCCCTCCACCTACCTCCCATGAGTTCACTGCAGGCTGTGAGCAAGCAAGGAAAAGATGCCTAATTAAATGTCCGCATCCTAGGAGGGGAGATCAGGCCCTTTCCTGGGCCTGGTGCAAAGGGCAGCCCAGGAGGGGGCAGAGGCAGAACGTACTTGGTCTCCACACACTGCTGTCTGCGGAGCACAGCTGCATTTCATACTCCTGCCTCTGCGATACTCTGAGGAGGAGACACCAGGGCCCCTTCCTAGGATAAGTTATGCAATAGCCGAGGGCAGCACCAGCAGGGCGGACTCCATCCGTTTCCCTTAGATGGTGCTTCCTGGGACACGTCCCAAGTCGTAGTCGCTCTGGGGAAGCACACTTATCCCCAGTTACCTCGTGAAATGTAGTGACCTTTCACTTTCCTGCTGGGCTTTAGCATTACATACAGGAATGTAGATCTTAGAGAAGAGATGCCTGGCACAGATTGGTGGAGGTGGAGGTGAGCACACTGATGTCACCCTGGAGGGCCCTACTGAGACAGGTAGCCGTCTCACACCAAGTCCACTTCGGCTGTACTAGGGCTGCTGACAGCAAGTCTTACTTTCCGAGTTCCTGCTGCGTGCCCGATACTCTAGCTCTTTACTAGGATCGCCTGTGTTACATATCACGTCTCCCAGGCTGCTTCTGAAAGACGAGAGAACTGAGGCTCGGATTGGTTAAAGACATTGCTCAGCATTCATAGAGAAACCAGAATGTCTCGCCATTGATGTTTTTCTACCCAGGAAGCCCCTGATCCGAACTGTTGTCTCTCGGAGTCTCCTGTTTCAATGTTCAAGGTCGTGGCCATGAGGAGAGGTGACGGTGACAGGACTGCTGGGACATCTGGCCCTCGAGCTCTGCCTCCCCGTGGGCACACTGTAGGGCCACCACCTCCCCAAGCTGGAAAAGCTTGGATAAATCTGCCTGCGATGACAACTTTCTGTTCTCATTGGTAAATAACTCACACTTCAGACCAAAGAGAGGCTGGCATTATTATTTGACTGTTCATCGTTCTCTGTTTTCCCCTATGAAGTTGACAATTTTAAAATTGCGGCAGAAAGCAGTTATTCTGCCTTTAATTCACTGTTTTCACTCCTCTCTCAGATTTTGGCCTCACTCATTGTTGAGACCGCCAGCTCTGAATGGCGAGAGTGCCCCCCAGAAAGCCCTGAGTAGTCACCAGAGGATGGTAATGCTGCTTCCCCAGAGGCTATCTGTCCCCAAGAAGGCTGACTGGAGGCCTGGCTGTCTTAGCTCCTGGCAGACCAGGGCGCTCATTATAGTAATAGTAGCTGCCATGCGTTGGGCTCTGAGGAGTTGGGCACTGTGCCCAACACTTTGTAATTAATGCCCCAGATCAATTAATCATCTAATTTACTACATGACAGTCATTCTAAAACCTCCTGGCATCATCTGCAGTAGGTGCTCACCTTACTGATGAGGAAACTAGATACAGAGAGGTTCAGTTGCCCAAGGTCCCACAGCCAGCAGGCCCGGAGCTAGGATGGCAACTCGGTGCAGAGCTCGTGCTCCTGAACACCAGGCTGGGTGGTCACTAGATCAGTACCATTTCTGTCTCCACCTGCAGGGCTGAGCTAAGGTTTATTGAGTGTAGATAAACTCCTAAGGTCACGTAGCTCCTGAGGGGTAGGACACAGACTCGAACCCAGCTGGGCTCCTTCCTGAGCCTTTTCTGGCAGTCGCCCCTGAAGGGCTCAGTGTGCTGCTTCTGTAGTGGAACCAAGCTAAAGAGGCAGAGAAACAAACAACCAGAGGCATGCAGCCACCAAGGGGCTGCCGAGGAGCATCACTGGGTTTTGTACTAAGCATGGAGAGGGGGAAGGAAAGGAGGTAGAAGAAAGTATTGTTGCCAAGTCTTTGTCCAGCATAGAGGCCAGGGAGCCAATGAGCTGGGGGGGCGCTGAGAGGTGAGGTGCAGATGTAGGGGCAGAGGCAAGAGGAGCTCTGCCAGCGCGCTCCGGTGCAGTGAGTGGGAAGAGGGAGAAGGTAAGGTGGCACACTGAGCACAGAGGAGTGCAGGAGACATTTGTTCAACAAAAAGATGTTGACTAAGCTCCAGCCATGAGTCAGGTATTTGCTGGGCATCAAGAAGAGATGGAACCCACTGAGGCCAGGAGGGCTGCTGTTGAGAAAGGTCCTGAGCACCTGGGCCAGCATGAGTGCCGGGGTCTCTCTGGCTGCCTCCTGGTGGCCAGATGGAAAGTGGCAGGCAGAAGGAGGTTGCAGCTTGACTCGCGGCGGCTGCATGGAATGTGGGAGAAGAGACTGATCCTATCTGGAACTCATCTTCATTCTTGCTGGTGGAAGGAAGAAGACACATCCCCACTGAGATGGTGAGGCCAGAGCTGGGTTGGCTCTGTGAGGGCAGTGGTGGACTCTCAAGGGTGTTGTTGGGGAGACACTGGCTGGTGAGGGCGTGTAGACACCTGGGCCAGTCAGAGGGCCAAAGGGCCTACTTACGGCGGTGCCAGCCAACCAGGGTGCACGGGTTTCCTCAGTGGCTGGAGATGGGCAGGCATCAGGAGCCAGCAGGGTGCCCAGCGAGCTTAGCACATGATGGACCCGGAGGCCTGGCCTTGGGGGACAGGTGTGAGAGCAAGATCCCAGAGGTCTGGTGGCAAGTTGTAAGTGGGGGAGGGCAGGGGGATTCTGAGCTCGAAGACCCTGCTGCTCACCTCCAGTGGGTGACACCCGCCACCCAAGGAGGGGCAGAGGCCTCAGCCCAACAGTCCTCACCACAGGGCACTGCCGCCCGCACAGAGGGGTAACAGTGTATGGAACTGTCCCCTGAGCCAGATGTCTGACCTCCACATCCGAGTCCTTTCTCAAGGCCACCAGCTGCATCTCCTTTCCCCAAGCAGTGATGACAGGATGAACCCTCCCCCTGGAGCCTCTTGTCTTCCCTTGGTCCTCCAGACCCCTGTCTTTCATTACAGCTGTGCTTCCTGAGTTGCTGTCGGTGCCTGGCAACATCTGGGTCCCTGGACAGGGCTGGCTGTGGGTCCCTCCATGGTCAGGGAGACAGGAGGACAGAGGCTGCATCTGCTGCATGACCTCGGTGTGGCTTCCGCACATCGAGTGGGCATTTCTTGTCCCCTAGGCTGGATGGAGGGAAGGGTGGGAGAGCATCCTTCCTAACAGTAAGAAATCATATGCCTGCATGGGTCAGCTTCAGACCCAGAGCCCCTGCATCTTTTGGGCCCCCTGCTGTTCAGTGAGAGAAAGGATGTCACAGCTGAAGTGCAGCTGCAGACAGGAGAGCTCAGGTGAGTCCTGCTGGGATAGACAGAGTTAGGGCCTTGGCCTTGGCCGGCCTCAGGAAGGCACTGTGGGAGTGAGAGAAGAGGGAGGGAGGGCATGGGTAGGTGCAGGGACAGTTCACTGCACATGGTTTCCAGGTTAGCACCACAGACCTGTGGTTTCCCATGGGCCATTAGCTCGGCTCTGGGCTGGTTCCCTGGCACCCCACTCCAACAAGGGCTCTGCAGACTTGGCCTCATGGTGACCCTGCAGTGCCCTCCCCAGTACCGCAGCCCACACCCCACCAGGAGCACCTGGCTTGAGATTCTTCCATTTCTGCTCAGTCCTCAGCTGGTCTACTGGTTCTGAAGCCTTCCTGGCTTTACAGACAGGTCTCTTGCTGAAGACCTGGAATGCAGGCTCTCCAGGGGGCTGGTCTTACTTTGCAGGTCTGGAAACACCTGGCACATAGAGGCAGCAATGTCTTCTATTACACAAGACACCCTACTACCACCACTGTCTGCTCTGGTGGGCAGGGAGGCTGTCCTGCCCCGTCCTGTTCCGCAGCCTTGCTGCCTGACTTAACTCTCTGTCCTGACGCACATGGGGCAATGAGGGGAGCTGGCTGGTAGCCAGAACCAGGCTGTAGGCCCAGGGTGGAGCTGTGACCATGACCTCAGCTCTCACCCTGCAGAGTGGACTTCTACTACTTTTAATTGGCCCACACTTGCCTGCAGAGCATGTTTCTTTCCTTACCTATAATAAGTGTAAAACACTGCAATATTTTGCACTTGTTTTGTCCAATTCTTTGTTCAGGACAAGAAGAACCTAGAAAGAATCTCTAGAAGGAGTCCCCAGCACCCCAGACCTGGTGACATGTTTTGGCAAAGCCAGCCAGGAGGAGGTAAGACTCTGGGCATGGTTTTGTTTCTCTCTCTCTCTGAAATCTGTTGACACAAGCTGAGAAGGACTGGTTTAGTTTTCTTTCCTTCCCTCTTTAACTTCTCTAGGAAAGCCCCAACCCCCTTCTTGTCCCTTCTTTCCCACTTGGGCTTTCGTCTGTTGGAAGGGTCATATCCTTTTTGTTGGGAAGAGGCAGGGAACTAGAGGGTGGTAAAAATTAATGGAAGCTGGGGACTCGGGAAGTTCTCTCATGGCTCCAGGAACAGTTTCCTAGTCGTCCCACCTTATGGGATGGGAGAGGGGAACCACGTGGCCTCTTGAGTTTTTCCCAGCCAGTAAGAGAGGCCCACAGGTCCACCTCAAGTTTATCTCCACCTCCTTCTCTTTCGTGTTTTTGGTCACTCATTGCAGGTACAAGTCAGTTAAAAGCTGCCAGGGAGCCTGTTATTAACCCAGTCACAGAACAGATTGTTCAGGTTCCATATGCATGATCTAGAACTAAGTATGCTTTTTTATTTTTTTCCCTCAAGTTTTTGTTTTCCCCCATACATTGGTCAGCTTTCTCACTCTTTTGGGCGCCTGCTTGTGCTCAGGGTCTCATCTGTGCTTTTCTCCTAGGTGTCCTTTCATCTCTGGGTATCCTTAGTACGTTGCTTTCTCAGGGCCTTATTTCATCCCAATCCACCTTTCTGCCATGTTTGGCTGCATTTTGGTTTCGTTCTGCCATGCTTGTTCACCATTTTCTTTTTTTTCTTTTTTTCTTTTTTTAACTGACCTCGTGGACACCGGGAAATTTCCATTTTCAGGGAACATGTGGGACTTGGCTTAGAGCTCCTCCTTGTTTCTCTTTGGGTAATTTACTACTTCCTCAGCCTTAAAGTACCAAAGTAGTACCGGGATAAATGTAAGGGATATTGTTTTTCAGGAGGCTAAAGTAGCCCATGGCAGGGGGTTCCACCATGATCTCTTGAGAGTTTACTGTTTCTAAGGGAGACCCGGAGGGGCTCCAACCTGATATTTCCTCATGTGACTAGTTGGGGTCCCTGGGGGCTCCACCCTGCTCAGGTAGCTGGTTGGAGCCCTTTGGTGGGGGATCTCCACTCTTCTCTCTAAGGAGTCAGTGGGCCACAGGGTATGGAGAGGTCTAAGAAAAAGTAAATTAAAAGGCACTGGTGCCACCTCAGCTGGAGACATCTGGCTAGTAGTACTTGAGTCTCACAAGGGAGAAATCAAGAGGTCTGCATCCTTCTGCAGGGGACGCCCTTTGAAGGACCCCAGACCTAGTCTTTTTTCTCTCTCTAGACGTGTGGGGAGACACTGGCCAAAGGAGTGATTGAATCTGAGTGTGACAAAGAAAGGATTTGGGGGAACAACAGTTTTTATGTTTTGTATGGTTAGAATTTAGAGCAGAATCTGTAACGTAACAGTCAGCAAAATTAAGAGCATAAGCCCCAGGATGCACTGTGAGAAACACCCTGCAGATCCCAGTGGGGATAGGCCAAAATCACCTCTCACTCTGATGAAGACTGAAGGGGCCCAGGGCCACTTGTAATGCCCCTGTCCATGGACATCTCCATCTCCTGTGAGAGGCCACAGGTGACTCTGGATATCATAGGTAAGCAAATTCAATTATTCTGTTTTAACTTCCTTTTCTGGAAAACCCTCCTCAAGACCTATAGCCACAATTGGAATGGAGGAACCCTTGTTAGAGCTTTTTACTACTGCTCTGACAGGTCAGTTTGAAGGTCAAATGTTCAACCATGAGTTTTTAATTGTCCCACAGTGTCCTACTTCCTTACTAGGAAAAGATTTATTAGCAAAGTTGGGGGCAATTCTCCAACTCTGACAAAGGCCAAAACAGATTTCACCTGTTAAGACTATGCCAGGTCATGCTTCTAGACACCCTGAGGGTACCACAAAGACTTTCAGCACTCTTAATCCTGCTTCACTGATTCCCACAGGCTCAGAGGGTAGCCACTTGTGAACAAGTAATTTCCCAATCCTATGCAAGCAGGTAGGGCATCAGTGACCTGCCTCTCTGAGATCCCCTGATGGAAGTAGCTTTCTCCAAAAAGTACATCAAAAGGCAGGTTATGCAGTTGTCAGTTCACAACAGATTATTGAGGCCACACCCCTTTCCCCAGGGACCTCTGCTCAAAGAGCAGAGTTCATAGCCTTTACTTGGGCATTGATATTAGGAAAAGGCAAAATGCTACATAGTTACACAGACTCCAGATATGTCTTTCTGGTGCTACATGCTCATGCAGCAATCTAGAAAGAAAGAGGCTTACTAACTGATAGATAATCATCTATAAAGCACAGTCAGGAAATTCTACAACTCCTAGAGACAGTCCATCTTCCCATGCCCGTTGCTATCATTCATTGCAAGGAACACCAAAGAGACATTACTAAAGTTTCCTTGGGAAACCAAAAAACTGATAGATAGGCAAAAAGGTAGAAAAAGAAACAGGCAGCCCCTCAAGACCCCATGCTTATTTCCAGTTCCTGAGGAATCATTCTGGTCCTCCCTCAAGGGATACAGTGGAAAGCTATAAAAATCCTACATGTGAAATGAGCACTCAAATTTTCACAGGACTGAGCTATTCCTGTGAACCTCTGGAACACCTGAAGCTTCTCTTCAAAAAGCAAGACTCCAGTTCTCTGAGTACAGATAAAGAGAATCAATAATGACCCCTAATCCACCACAGCTTAAATGGGCACCTGTATTACGATTCCTGTTTTTAATTAGATCAACAATGTGGGTGATCTTGCTAGGACTGTGGTCCTCAGGGTCTTGACAATTTATCTAATATCCCTCCTTGCCATATTTTCTTCTCTATAGGAAGCATGGAAATCTGACCTGCTCCTTCTAATATTTGTGTTCTACATCCCCAAACTAATAGCAAAATTCTGACAAATTTACGAAGCTTTCTCCCATCTAACAGGCAGCTCAACAGTTCTTCACATATACATACTCTTTTCTCATTGTTTTCTGACATGTTTTCTTTTCAGCTCAGCTGATGAACCACAACAGCCTAAGGTAGTTGGAGCAAATATAATCCCCAGTAGACAGGGCCTACAGCCCCTTTCAACCGGAAGTAGCTATGTGAAGTCAGAGACCTCCACATCCTCAGCACCCCATAAAGAATTATGGGGATTCATGTCTCTCAGGGAGAAATAAGTCAGGAGATTAGGGTATGGCAAACTGGCTGGGTAAGTGGGCATGACCTATCAATCACAGAATTCCAGGAAACATGAGCTAACAGTTCCCAAAGCCCTGCATCTGGGATCAATCAGAAATTACTATTTTCAGTTCTTCTAGTAAGAACTCAAGCAGGTTTTTGATAGGGCAGCCTAGGTCTGACCTCAGCCTGAGGAGTGGTGGATATGAAAGATGGCCACCATTGAGCTGTTAGCCACTGTGTTCTTTCTTACAGTGGTCCACTGTCACCCTGCAGAATATATGTCTTCCTACTTTTAATTGGCCCACACTCACTCTACAGAGCATGTTTCTTTTTCTACCTTTAATAAATGTAAAACCACACTATCTTTAAAAAAATTATCACAGTAAATGGCACATTGCCATTAGTCTCCCTCAAAATACTCTCCCTCTCTTCAAACACACTTATCCCATCATTCTTGCCACTTTCTGAAGCAGTTCTCAAAGTCCTCTTTTGTGAGTGTCTTTAGTTGTACTGTTCTGACTGCCTTGATGTCCTGAATCAATTCAAAATGTTGACCTTTCATGCTCATTTTGACTTGAAGAGCCAGAAGGCACACAGTGCCAGATCCTGAGCTAGCTGCCAGGCACAGCCATTTGACTCTCTCAGAGACATTCAGAGAGGATAAAGTCCCAACCACAACAGGCCTTAGCATAGATAATGAAGACCACCCAGAGGTGCTTCCCTCTGGCTTGTTAGAGAGAGGAAAGTAAGGAAAGAGAAAGAGGAGGAAAGGCCTGTTACATATTTGGCCCAAGGGCATTTCCTTGGCTTGTCTGGGGCTGCATAAGTACAATATGTATGCATGTTAATTTAGGATCCAGGTCTGAGGTGGGTCCTGGTGTTCACATAGGCAGGAGGTGAGTATGACTTTGCTTGAGACTGAAGAGTGTGGAAGAGTGGTGGAGGGGGCACAGCCAGCTGCTGCCATTAGAGATGACAAGGAGGACCAAATGTCCTCTAGTCCTGTGTTGTCTTGGAAGACTTGATGGAGGGCAGTTGAAGGCCCCCAAGGGCCCAGAGTTCCCTGCAAAAGGAATGAGACACACCTTCAGCCAGCAAGGTGGCTCCTGTATCTACCCCTGCCACCTCAATCCAGCTGCTCAACATCTGGAAGTCAACATCTGTCACCGGTAGGACGAGCCATGGCCAGGGCAGTGAAACCCCCACGTGAAGTTTTGACGGAGGCAAGCAGCTCAGGGAATGGCTGTGCCTGTCCCAATCCTGGCCCCACCCATGGAGCAGGCCAAGGCCACCACACCCCACTCCAGCCCTCTGGAGGAAGTGTGGGAGGTGGGCAGGGCCCTGTGTGACAAAGTGCAGTGAGTCCCGTCTCTGAAGACTGCCCCCTACTTGCACCAGGAACGCAGAGCCATCGCCAGCCATGGGCACCATGTGCCAAGCAGGGATAGGGTGGCCCACGGGCTTTGGCCCTGACCATCCCATCGCCAGCTGGGCCAGTTCTCCTTCTTGTCAGCCTCACCTCAGTCAGGGAGGTTATGAATACTCATTGCTAACAGTGCTTTCCTAACCGAAGTAGGTGTGAACTAGTGCTTGTGCAGTCATTGACTTCGGGCGTGTTTGGTGCTGAGTGTTTAGACTTTTAGCCATCTGTACGTTTTCCAGTGAGATTTGGGTTTGACTTAGCAGATCTGAATTTTAATTCCAGTCATGAGACCTGGAAATTCTACATAACTTCCTAAGACTTCAGTTTCAACCACTGGGGAGACAGAAATAATGATAGTTTGCCAACATCTAGTTCCAATGCTTGAGGGAAGATTAAATGAGATAATACTCAGGAAGTGCTGAACACCGTTCCCAGCACACAGTGAGAGCTCAGGATATGGTAGCTGGTGGTCCTAGAACAAAAGACCACTTCTCTTTCCAGAGCTACCTGTTTTTCTTACATATTTATAAGAATTATGTGGCTGTAAACCCATTTTCACTTCCCTTGCAAATATATTTTGCAGTCTGTGTCTCCTCTGCCTGCTCAAGGCCCTGGGAGGCTGGCGGAGATGAGTGGCACCAACTGCTCCTTTCCTCTGTTTGCTGGACTCCCTGGTGTGGGGGGCAGGCAGGGCATGGGGACATTAGGGAAGGGGCCTCTCCTAGGCCACAGGTCCTCAGGTAGCCCTGTCCTGGGTGGCAACAACTGGGAACCCTCGTCAGCCCTGAGGGCTTCAGCAGCCGTGTCGGTGTCCCCGGGTCCTGCCTGTGACTAAACTTGCTTTGGCTGCTCCTGAGAGTGTGCCTGACTGGTGACCCAGGACTTAGGGAATTGTCGTGTGGGCAGTTGCAGGGATGCTTGCTTCATGAAGTCTCAGTGGCAGCTTGGTGACCAGGTGGCGTCTGAGCTGGACCTGGAGGTGGAACTCAGATGTGCAGCAGGACCAGGTTGTCCTAGGCAGGGGCAGCAGCTTGAGCAGATCCGAGGGGAGGTGGGTGTGGGCTGATAGGTTTTGGAGTCCAGGCCCAGACCAGTGGCCTCGGTGTCACCTAGAGACAGGCAGGCACTGCGGCCCAGCCCAGGCCCACAGCATTGGAAGGGGGGACAGCCGGGCCTGGGGCTTGCAGCATGTCCCCAAGTGGCTCTGGTGCTGCTCAGGTTTGAGGGTCCCCGGGGCAGGAAAGCAGCTCAGAGAGGGGTGTGAGGTGGGGAATGAACCAGGGAGCGCACATGCCCCAGGCTGGTGTGCAGCTGGGGCCTCACTGAGGGATGCGTGTGCATGTGTGTGTGTGTGCATGTGCGTGTGTAGACATGCATGTGTTTGTGTGTGTGCGTGTGTGTAGGCAGACCTGGTGTGGCCCTGGCGGGGAGGATCCGGAGTGCAGTGGCAGGAGAGGGGCCATTGGGACTGCGTGGGACGCAGGTGTGTTGTTGCTGTTGGGTCATCTTGCTCCTTGTGGGGCATCTAACAACACACCGGCCCTGCCCACTGCAGACCCTTGGCTGTGCCCAGCTGAGATGTCTCCAGACGCCACCAGCCATGGGCTGGAGCCCCCCAGTCACCATGGCTTGGCTGCATCTGTCACAGACAAGTGGTCAAATGGCCAGCAAACGGGATCTGGTTGAGCACCACTCATTAGAAAGCACATACGGATGTGTTTGGCCACCTGCCTTGAGATCCTCCCTGGGTGACCAGTTGGTTTGGTGGTCTCCATGCCCAGGGGTGGCAGCTTTGGAGGTGCTGATGGCTGGACAGCCAGGCCGGCTGGGCAGTGCGGAGAGGGATGGCTTTGACTGGCTCTGCCCTCTGTCTCCTCCACTGCCTCACCTGCCTCCACTGGGTCCCCCCACACCATCTCTTCAGGGCTGAGCTGGCACCCCTGTGGATTTCACAGAGCTGTCATCAGACTGGCCCCCTTTGGGGAGCAAGGCCACTTTCCTGGGGCATAAGGCCCTGAGGCCATAGCCTTTTGCTGAGATTGCCAGATCTGTGTAGTCCAGTGGCGGTGAACCTATGGCATGCGTGCCACAGCGGGCTATTTGTATCATTGAAAGCTCTAAAAAGTTCCCCATCACTGGTCTAGTCCACTCAGGCTGCAATTACGCAGCACCACAGACCAACGAACTAATTGTTAAAATGATTTGTTATTGTCACAATAGGAGAAAATAATCACATTAATAGGACATTGAGTGTCAGAGGTATTAGGAGATGAGCTGACACCAGCACAAGAGAGGGGCACCCTCACCTCTCCTTCCCAAATTTCTCCTTATCTCTTCCCCCAGAGTGGGGGAAGAGAAGGGAGGCTCAGAGATTCGTCAGGAGCGGCGTGCAGGAGGAACAGAAGGACAGGCCAGAAATGCCCGCTGGGAGGAGCACGTTACTGAGTAGACAGACGGGCAACTGCTTGGACTTCTTGTCTCCATTTCTCCTGCTGGTGACAGACTCCTGCGAGGCAGGACATAAAGCGGGTGAGATGCTTTGGGGAGGAAACTGCCCAATACCACTGCCCCTGTGGAGGGGTGAAGGGGCCACCGTGGGCTGCGGGCAGCAAGGAGAGCAAAAGCCTTCTCCCCACTCATTGGCACATCGGTGACCAGAGACTTGGCACTTGCTTCTCTAACATCAAATACAGATCCAGGCGGAGCACTGGGCAGCAGATGTTTACTGCGCTGGACCCAGGCCTGTGACAGGCCAGCCATGTGGTTCCCAGGCTTACAGCTGAGGGCTCCTGGTCTTTTCTCCAAGCCCTGAGCCAATGCCCACACAAAAGAGGGGCTGTGGTGACAGCGCTGTTAATTGTGAGTCTCACGTGACTTTCTCTAAACTTGCATCAGGAGGCTGGAAAGAATTTGGCTTCCCCACCAGCATCTGCGTAGCTGGGGGCTGATGAGTCATGTGTGGTCACAGTGGCACTTCTACAGGGCAGGTGGCCTGGAGAGCAGTCAGGCTAGGAGAGACTGGGGCTGGATCAGTGCGTTGGGCTATGTGCACCTCCTGCCTGCAGTTGGGGTTGCTGTGTGTAGGGAGCTCGAGTGTGAGTATTTGGGGTACCCAGGGAGGCTGATCTCACATGCTAAGGTTACAGAATGTTAGCTGGAGTGGCCCTTGGAGAGCACCCTGTCCCCAGAACCATCTTCTACGGGGAGAAAGAGAAGGTCAGAGGGGGTGTCACACAGCAGGACTGTGTGGGACAGAGCTCGCCCAGTGCTTGCTCCTGCTCCAGATCACCTGCTGCGCCCGGGAAGGGGAGGGAGGAAGGTAGGGGGTACCTGGCACTGCACGAGGCCTGCTCACTTGAGGTCTCTGGTCCATCCTGACTCTCACAGGGGCTCATTCACTATTGCCCACAGGCTCGAGATTAAAATGACAAGTCTGCAGCCCTCAGAGACTGACCCAGGGACCTTGGGGATGTCACTGGAAGACAGACGTTGGCACAGCATAGAAGAGCAAGCCCATCAGAGTGACAACTGCTCAGCACTGGGACACCCTGACTTCTAGCCACAGGGTTAGCTAGACTCAGCGGCGCCACCCAGAGGGATCACTGAAGTGGCCAATGTAGTGGCTGCATGGGTAGCTGCCCTCCCTCCCTCAGGCTTCTCTGGACAGCCCTGTCTCAGCCTCAGCACTGCACTTCCAGATACCAGGCCACCCTTCCTGTCCCCTCATGGACATGTCCTGCCAAGCTCATCTCTTGTGCTGCTTGGAACACCAAGTGACAGCAAAGAGACACCTGTAAGGAGCAACCTGGCCTGACTGCATTCCAGGAGGCACTCTGCACACATCACCTCCTTTCCTCTGGACCCCCTTTCCTCTCCGTGACTCATGGTGAGGTTGACCCACACCAAAGTCCCCAGCACTGCAGGGACTCACTGTTGTGCCTCCCTGACTCTAAAGCCCGCCTGGCTTCTAACTAGAGCACTGAACATGCAACGTTCATTCCAACTGAGGGGGAGAAATGTAAAAAGTGCTGGGCGTGCACACCTGTAATCCTGGCACTTGGGAGGCTGAGGCAGGAGGATCACTGCAGGTTCTGGGCTACATAGTAAGTTCAAGGCCAAACTGAACTATGTAGGAGACCCTGTCTCACTACCCCCCATTAAAAAAAAAAAGAAAAGAAATGCTACTTGGAAATCCAAGAAAAACAAAACAGAGAACTCTTTCATTGGGGAAGAACTTGGAACTGAATTTACAAATGTTCGTACCATGGTGATGATGATAACTACTCCTCATAACAAAAGATGAAAACTAAAGAGACAAAAACAAGTAAGGGATATGAATAGTAAACAAAGGAAGTTATAATGACCCAAAATATATGAAAAAAAAACATTGAATTTTCTAAGTGAAAAAACACAGGTTAAAGCAACAAAAGGTTTTGGAAAATGATAAAGCCCTAAATTTGGGATGAGCCTGGTGCCCACTACCAGGAAGAGGGTGGATGAGAACAAGGCTTGAGGATGAGGCTCTGGGAATAGCATTTTTTAGTCTTAAAAATATGCATAGCTTTTGACTATTAGTTCTAGGTCTAGGGATTTACCCTCAGAAAATAAACTTTGAGGACATAAAAAAATCACCTATAGGAGCATTTAGCACCACATTGTTAACCATAACAGACTGGCAAGGTGCTGAGATTTGACAAGACCATAGGGGCTCCAGGAGAGTGCCCTCCATCCCCGGAGTCCTGTGCAACTGCCCAGGGCCCACTGTACCCTGTCTTGAGGACAGTCCCTGCGGAGGAGATGTATCTGAAAGCATTCTTCTGAGATTCAGCTTCCTCTAGCACGGTTACTGGTCAGCAGGGCTGGGTCCTGAAGCTCACACCAAGGTACAAAGAGAAAATCCCTGTTGGGATTGGTCCTTGAGCTTCCTAGCCAGCCCTCCTCCCCAGATCGGAGGCTTTGGGGACAGTGGCTGCAGCTCAGAGTACCCCCAACGAAAGCCAGCATCCCTACTGGGAGCAGAGTCCACAGTCAGCCAGCTGGGGGCCCTGTCCTGTGTCTGTCCTCTCCCAGCTGTGCCACCTCTGGAAGGTCAAGTCAGCTCCTGGGGCCTCAGGCTCCTCTTCTGATGTAAACTAGGATTGCTCACTGGTGGTTTTTCTGAAAGGGCCCTGCTTTTCCTGTCCGGAAAAGCAGCCTTAGCACCAAATCAAGTGTCCCCATGCCTCTTTGCATCTGCAAGGACAAAGGCAAGGGTTCGACATGATGGGGAAAAGCAAAACGAAAGAGAAAGAAGGAAGTGCTTTCGTGACTTAAGAATCCACTTCATAAAGTGTATTTAACTTCCCCCCACACCTGAGGAAAGTGCTCTTGAGCATAAGCTGGAAAATTCTCTTGCTTGTCTGGAGAGGGTCCTGTGGCAACTGAGTGCCATCGCCTGAGCAGAGAGAGGACAGGGCCAGCAGCTACGGGGTCAAAAAGACGCAGAGTGGGCGGGAGGGGAGGGAGGAAAGGACTGGAAGAGGGTCCCCCATGAGCAAAGTAGTTCTGGCATCCTTTTGGTCCTTTCTGTTGCTCCTCTTTCTTTTAGGGACTCCATTTCTAAGGATATTGGGTGCCAATCTAAGGCATGGGTGTCCCAATGCTGTCCTCGATAGAGATGTGGGATTGGTAGCAGAAGGGGCTCCAGCGGGGGTTGGCTGGCCTGTCACCCCACCATACCTCTGTGGGCCTCTATTCATGCAGCTTTGCAAACTTGTGTGAGCATTTCTTCACAGTTAATTGTGTATTTAGATGTACTAGGGATTGGACCCAGGGCCTTTGCACTGAGCTACATCCCCAGCCATTTTTCTTTTTTATTTTGAGACAGGGTCTTGCTAAGTAACTAAGTTGAAGCAGCTTGTGATGGTTACTTTTTTCTCGTTGCTCAGACAAAATACCCAATACCCAAAGTTAAAGGAGGAAAGGTTTATTTAGCTCACAGTTTGTGGACGTTTCAGTCCATAATCAGCTAGCTCCAAGCAGGGTGGCGTGGCAGAGGAGCAACATTTCATGGCAGTGGAAGACAGCAAAAGCAACAAGAGCAAAAAGGGAGGCGTAGGGAGAGAAGCCTCTTTCCCTCCCTTATATTGTATGCAGGCTGCCCGCCCCAGGGCGGGTGTAACACTCACACCCATAATCCCAGCATGGGACCATGAATCAGTCACAAACTCTAGAAGTTTGACTGCATGAGGTTTTGGGGGGACGTCCAGACACAAACCATAACACAGCCTCTCTATGTGTTCTAGTAGTTTCACATTCTCAGGTCTTACCTTTGCCTTTGATCCACTTTGTGTTAATGTTTGTATGAGATCGGGCAAGGCGAGTGATGGGATGGGAGTCTCGTTTCCTTTTCCTGCCTGTGGATGTCCAGTTTTCCCGGCACCATCGATTGTCCTTCCTCCATGCCACATTCTTGCTGCCCCGTGGAAGAGCTGTTGGCTGTAAAGACTGGGATTTGTTTCTGGGCTCCTGATTCTGTTCCACTGGTCTACGAATCTCTTTTTATGCCAGTGCCACGCTGTCTTGGAACCTGGCTCTGTCGTCCGTTTTGAAGTCAGGTGCTGTAATGCCCCCAGCTTTGCTCTTTCTGCTCAAGATCCCTTTGGATGCAGTCTGGGTCTTTCATGGTCCATATGAATTTTAGGACTGCTTTTTTCTATTTCTGTGAAGAATGATGTTGGTATTTCGATAAGGATCACCTTGAATGTGTAGTTCACTTTGGAGAGTGAGGGATGCCTTTGCTCATGTATGTTGCTCCAAACGCCAGGCTAGAGGCTCTGTGGATTAGGGTTTGCACCCCACCCCATGACTCTGGGTCCATTTCTCTTTTCTTTTTCTTTCTTTCTCTTTCTTTCTTTCTTTCTTTTCTTTCTTTCTTTCTATCTCTCTTTCTTTCTTTCTTTCTTTCTTTCTCTCTCTTTCTTCCTTCCTTCCTTCCTTCCTTCCTTCCTTCCTTCCTTCCTTCCTTCCTTCCTTCCTTCATCCCCTCTTCCTTTCGCTTTGGTTTTTTGAAATAGATTGTATCTGTGTAGTTCAGGCTTGACTTGAACTCACCATGTAGTCTAGGCTGGCCTCAGACTCATAGCCATCTTCCTGCCTCAGCCTCCCGAGTTCTGGGATTACAGGCGTGCACCACCACCCCCAGCTCTGGGTCCATTCATTTTCTGAGTCAAGGTCAGCGAGCCCCCTCCAGGTCCTTCCCCTTGCCTGCACGTGGGTAGGGGCCTGCCCCTCAGCTCCCATGGATGCTCCTTGGGTTTTTGGAGAAGTGGTTCCCAGCGCTGTTGTGGAATCTCTCCATAGACCCACATGGACATCCAGGACCAGGGAGGAAACAGTCTCTGGGGAGAGGGCAGGGTCTCGCACTGGATGCTCCAAACCCTCCCTGTAGTTAGTAGCCCCGAAGGTTTCTGTATGCAGCCACCTGCTTTCTGCCCACTGGTCTGATGAAACTCTTGGTTTTCCTAACCATGGATTTGAGATCATATTCGCCCTCTTCCTTTATTTGCTTCGGAGAAGGTCTTGAATTTTGCCCTTGAAACCAAAGCAGATTAACGAAAGTGTCCCCATTGCTCAGTGTTGGGCAATTTCTAGGGCGCCCTGAGCTCCATTCTGTTGGTGATGCTACTGGAAAGATAAGGAGCTCAGTAAGGTGTGAGGTTGTTGCTCAGGTCAGAGTAGGACCCAGCAGCGGGCCAAGCACTAGACCCCAGTGCCTTCCTTTTAATTGGGGGAAGAGTGGGTGCTAGGGTTTGATGTGTCCCCCAGAGGCCTGCCTGGGGCACTACTGGGAGGAGGTGGTACCCTTAAGAGGTGGAGTTCAGTGGGAGGAAGTTGTTAGGTCACTGGGTGGCCCTGGAGGAGGTATTGGACCCCACAGTTTCCTTGCTCTTTGCTTTGGTTCCAGTGGCCCTGAGTGGACAAGACTCCTCTGCCCTGCGCTCGCACTGTGACGCACTGTGGCACCACAGGCCCAAAGCAACAGGGCCCAACAACCACAGGCTGACCCTCGGGAGCTGCACATCTACAAAGTAAAGCTTTCCGCCTTGTAAGTTGATGATCTCAGGTGTTCTTTACCCTGACAGGGAGCTGACCAGCGCAGCGCTCCTTGAGAAAGTGAATGTTCGCTGTCAGGATTCCGAATCTGGGGCCACAACTTCCTCTTCTCAGCCACTGACAATCAATTACATGCAGCTAATTCTGTGTGAAGTGACTGAGATACTATAGGTTTGTGAAAACAAAAAGTTTCATTCTTTCGCTAACGTGGATTGGAACTTTAGAACTCTGAACAATAAATAAAATGTGTGCTAACAGAATGACAAGGTGGTGGAATTCCTTTTTTTTTTTCTTTTTGGTAGAGAATTTTTATTGCAAAAACAAGTGGTACAATGTATTTGATTGAATTAAAATAGTGATATTTGATGCCATTTGTTAAGAGTGCAGCACAGGGCGGTTCCTGGCACAAACACTTTGCGTGTCATGTTTTATGCCTTGTGTATTTTATGCCACATATTGTATTCTATACTGTTCCACTTTACATTTTGTGTGTCATATAGTGCAGTAGGGAGGGCACTAGCAGTTGTGTCTCTAAGCCTGGGCTTTCCTTGCAGATGGTGCGATAGCTTTTGTGTGTGGGAGGGGAGGAGGGAGGCAGCACTCTCTAGCCATCCGTTTTCCAGGTGATGCCCGAGAGCTTTGCCTCCTTAGGCTGGGAAAAGGAAGAACGTGGCCTGGCCCCATGGCTTGCAAGAGCCACAGCGGTGCTGGGCGGAAATCGCAGACGTGGCCCCCTGGGCCACGAGCCGGGAGGGTGGCTGTGTGTCCCATCTGGGTCCGGACAGGGACAGCTGCCAGCCAGCTTTGTTGGGTGAGGTGCCCAGAGCAGTGGAACTGGGCAGACTATACACTGGTCACTGAGCACAGCACCCAGCCACCAAGCACAGCACCTAGCCATGTGCAACCCCAGGAGCATCAGAGCAGTGTGCACCCTACAAGGTAGATGCCACCCTGTGGGGAAGCCAGAAGGGCAGATATTTGAAAGAACCCATCGAAGTGAACCAAGCACTTGCTGACTATTAGAGGATGGGGGTCATACAGGCCCTGAAGCCAGGAGAGATTGAGAAAGGCTCAGGCAGAACCCAGAAAATGCCACAGTGGGTCCCAAAGCCACTGCACTGCTGACAACTGTGTTCAGGTCAGAACAGAAGCCCTGATTCCACAGCCAGTGGCCTGGGCCATGTCTTGAGGGGCAGGGAAGGCTCAGAGCAGGAGGGTCTCCAGGACTTCAGACCTCAGGAAATGTGGCTCCAAGGCTGCCCATGGGCCTTTTGGGACTGGTGGCTGCAAAGCCACAAACCCCTTCCCTCTGCTCCTCAAGCCACTCTCCCACTTCACAGCACCTTCATTTTGATCCCTCTTCACCCAGCATACCCTGGTCCCTCTGTAGCCTCCTCCTGGCCCTGTTCCACATGCTGCCAACCAGACCTGTCTGGGAGCATGGGGGCACCCAGGAAGCCTGTGCCAGCCTCTGCATGGGGCTTGGCGATGGGCGCCAGGAGGAGTGGCCTGTACAGTGCTGCCCTCCAAATATCAGCCAGAAAGAACAGATGTGTCTGGTTACTGACTGTGAATCATGGGTTCCTTGTTAGCCACAGGAGATGACTCAGTGGGGTGCTGACGAAGGTACTGCTGTGTGTGCTCCTTGGTGGGCTTGGCTGTCCTGGGGTGCCAGGGGGTGCTGAGGACCTATGGGTACAGGGCCTGTGCCATGAAATGTGTTTGACATGGGCCGCTGCTCCTCCAGGAAGGGACAGGAGCCCTGTGTGTCCCCACGTGGCATCCACATGGCCTCTGCCAATGTTTGCCTTCCCAGCAGGACACCTGAGCCGAGTCCCACGCAGAATGCTCAGTGACAAGGGGTGGCTCACGAGGGTGAGCAACTGAAAGCCAGACCTTCGACAATGACCTCCTCGCTGGCCTTTCACCCTTAACTAAAGTGTGTGGTTTATTCCGAGTTCCTTAGTCTCCTCCAGTGCCTTTTATTTCATGCTGGGAACCCATCCAGAACCCCATATTATGTTTAGTTAACGTGGCTTCTTAGGTCCTTAGGCTCCTTTTGGTTCTGACTCTTTCTCAGATGATGATGATGACGACAGTGATGATGATGAGCAGTACTGGGGATTGAACCCAAAGCCTTTGCATTGAGCTACACTCCTGGGCCCATTAAAGACATTTTTTTTTTTTTTTTTTTTAATTTTGAGACAGGGTCTGGCTCAGTCAATAGGTTGCCTCAGGCTAGGCTCAAACTTGCAATCTTTCTGCTTCAGTTTTCCAAGAGTCCTGGGGTTACAGGTGTGCCAGCTGCTTTCCTTGTTTTCGGGACCTTGACACTGTGAGGAGTGCTGGCCGGGTGTTCTGTAGGCTGCCCCTCCAATGGGCTTTGCCCATGTTTTAGTCCGATGGTTAGAGTGGGCTGTGGGGTTTTCCAGAGGAGATCCAGGGGTTAAAGTGTCCTTTTCACCACGTCACATCTGTGGTGCGTGGGGTGACCTGGCTCCTCGTGGGGTGGTGCTATGGAGGTGGTGCTTCTCCACAGCAAAGCCCTACTCTGTGCCCTCTTCCTGCGTGTGCTCTCAGAAGGGGGTCACCACAGTAGCCCAGCACAATGCAGGAGGACAGAGGAGCCGCAGAAATGATCTGGAATCTTCCACACGCAGCCGTCTCTCCTCTCCCACTTGTCAGTGTACTTGTTGACTTGTTAACATCTGTGTAGGGCCATGAGTATTCCTTCCATGCTGTGGGTTACAGTTCAAGGCCACCTGACTCATCTGTTGCTCAGATTGACCCCCCGTGGGCCATGGGGGGCTTGTCTGATCCCCCAGTGCCCTTTGCCAGCCCATATCCCAGGTGCAGGGTGTGCATGGCCACTTGCTCTGTGGTGGCCCTGGAAGGCGCCTTTTCTTCTTTTCATCCCTGCTCTTGGCTCTTTTTGTCCTGTTCTCAAATCTGTCTTTACAAAGAAAAACAAATCCCTTGACGCCTGGGGGGCCAAGAGAGTAGAGTCCTGTCCTGTGGGCCCCCGTGACCAGCCTGCCCCTCCCTGGCTGCAGGAGCATGCCCTTTATTTCTATGGCATGCACACCATGGCTCTTGCGCTGCGTCTCTCTTAGAGAAACTCTGGATCTTCAACACCCAGGTCCGAGTGAGTAGGGGGTGTGGTTGGGGCCCAGGCTCCTTCCTGCACTGCGTCACAGCGTTGCCAGCCTCTGCCTGGCCTCGGCCCCTCTCCAGGCCTCTGTGTCTCCTCCACAGTACCTTCCTGCGACCCCCGCCCAGGGATCCTCTGGCACCATCTCCCCGCTCCAGCTGTTTTGGGGGTTTGGATGCACACTGCTCTGCTGGATAACAAATGGGCAACTGTATGAGTCCTGCAACAATTGCCCACGAGTGTGTGGCGGCTCTGCCATCCACTCCCTGCTTTGAAGCTGACTTCTGTGAGTGGGGAGAGGTCATTCTGCTCCCCACTGGACTACTTTTGTGGGTTTTCATTGATACTGAAAAAAATGAAGGAAAAATAACACAAACACAAACCACTCTGTTTTTATGAAAGCATATGCAGATTTGTGTCTTGGTCTCATACCTAAATGTTCCAGTTTGAGTGATGGTTTTCTTTTTTAAGGCACAATTTTTCTTTTCTTTTCTTAGAAAAGTTCGCTCTGAACTGGGGCAGATTCTTTTCTTCCAGTGCCTAGCTCTGAACTTTAGCTCTGGAGGGCATCTGGGTGCATTGGAACCACCCAGCGGTCTCCTACACTCCCGTGGGGGCCTGAGCAAAAGTGCAAGGAGGTACAGCCAGCTGAGTCCACGGTTAGAGCCCTGGGGCTGGTGCCTGTGGGCCAGAGCCCAGCACATGACCAAGGCTCTGGTGAGAAGCGGTGCTGAGTCAGATCTTCTGCCCACTCCGGCTCCGGCCCTGCACAAGGCCAAGCCCAAGGTGCCTCCCCCAAAGTCCCTGGCCCGCGCCTGCCCACACGCTGCCCAAGGCCAGGGCTCTGAGTCCTTGCCAAGGCCCCATGGGGCTGACTTGGCAGGCAGGGTCTGACCCCTGCAGCTATGCTGTGCTGGAGGGGAGAGGAGCAGAGCAGGCTGGGCTGTGTGGGCCAGGCACTGACCCCAGGATGTGGACACGGGCTGGCTGGAGTCTACCCCAGGTGGACATCAGGCCCCAGGATGGCAGGTCTTGCCTTCTCCCCCAATCTTGCCATAAGCCAGGCTTTCGTCCTGTGTCTATGGGAGGGGGAAGATGAGCTTGACTTTTTGATGAGTAAGAAAAATGTCTTGAAGAGTAAGGAAAATAAGCCGAATGAATGAAACCCCCACGGCTCTCCCTGTACCTCCTGGCTATGGCTGGTGATGCTCTTAGGGCTGACTGCTGAGCAGGCCTCGCTCCGCCACAGTGACCAGGCTGGTTCCACAGGCTTACAGGCTTCCTCATCTCACTTCTGCCCCCGCCAGGATGTGGAACCGCACTCCCAATTTGCAGATGGTAAAACTGAGGCTTGGAGAGACTAGTAAGTAGTGGAGCTGGGGTTCCAGCCTTGATTGGCCTCTCTCCAAAGACCATGGCCTGAGCTCTGGGCTAAAGCCCTCCATGGGTCCAGCCCAGGAGTCAGGAGAGCACTACTTGGCTGGGGGAGCTGAGTAAGTAGCTTCCCCTCTCAGATGTTCTTATCTGAGATCAGATCTCAGATCTTCTGATCTGAGAGTCAAGTGGAGCAGAGCCTGCCCAGGCGTGTGTGAGGTAGCCTGCAATTCCAGGGGAACCAAGTGCCCTTCCCTTCCCTCCCCAGGGGCTCTCCTTGCTGATGGCCCTGGATGCTCATGACTTGTCACAGATGCCTCAACCTCCTGTTGATCTTTCCCAGGTGATCCATATGCTGTGGACCCTCTGTGGTACAGGTGCCGCTGCCCCCAGCTAGCCACGGGATCGAGGGAGCAAACAGGTGCCACTCCGAGGTGGGCCATGTGGCTAGCGGTGATACCCAGGAGGTGAGGCGAATGAGTGCATCTTCAACTTGCAAACTTCACAGCTTATGATGGTTTGTGGGATGCAACACCATTGTAGGAAAGGGTGTGGCTGTGTGGAGTAGGGGCCAGGCAGCTGGCACTTGGCCCATTCCCGACCAGCAAGGAGCCCTTCAGCCCTGAGCGGGAGGCCTGGATCCTGCCCACATAATGGCCCAGCTTCCTACACGGACCTCTTATCTGCTGCCTTGCCCTTTCAGACCTTCCAAGCTGTGTGGGTCCACTTCCTGCTCCTACTTGTGGATCCTCTGGCCATGTCCCGTGTGTTACTGTGACCTGCAGTTGGTTTAGGAACCCAACATTGGAGCGTTTTGGAACTGCAGAGTGCTAGGTGTTGTGGTGCAGGCCTGTAATCCCTCACTCTGGGAGGCTAAGGCAGGAAGACTGCAAGTTCAAGCCCAGCCTAGACAATTGAGTGATTTAAGAGGTTGTCTCAAAATCAAAAGAAAGGGCTGAGGATGTTTCTCAGCAAAGGCCTTGGGTTCAAACCCCAGTACTGCAGAAAAAGAAAGGAAGAGAGGAAGGGGCCACGTGCTGACTGGGCACACATGAGTGCTGAGAGCCGAGGCCGCCTTTGGACTCGGTAACCAGCCAAAGCGGGGAGCCATGTTGCTTTTATTCCAGCTGCTCAGCGACCCCTTCACTCACTTGCAGTCTGACCACACTGGAACCGAGTCTGGAACCACTCTGAGAGTTTCAGATGCTGCATCTCAGTCTCCAAGAGCTCGGGCACAGGCAGCAGACATGGCGCTGGGTGAGGGGAGTCGGTGATGGCGGTGGTCTCAGTCCTTGGTCTCGCCAGGCCTGGCTGCTCTTGGGAGGGCCTCCGCGTCCTATGCAGGCATTTGGCTCACAGTGCTGGCCCAGGGTCCCCTAGGCCAGAGTAGAGCTGCAATGCAGAGTTCTAAGAAGGGAGGCGAGTGTGACCGGCTGTGGGGTCTCCCACCCCCCACCCGTGTCTCCTGCTCCAGGAGGAGGAGTCCGCCCTCATTTATACCTGGAGACCTGCCTCTGGGGTCCTCTTCTAGGGGAACACACACGTAAACACACGGAGTCCACACTATGTGTGCGTGCTTGTGTATGAATGTACAACTGCTTTTTGAAAAGTGCATAGGACATGGTTATCTTTCCCCTCTGACGTGTGTGTACTTAAACCCTTTCTACAGCTCCACCCTAGCCCACTGTGGGGACATTGGATGATTTGTCAACCATTTCTCGAAGGAAGGCAACGACAGTTCCCAGCATCACACAGCTAGATGAACAGCCGGCATTTCCACAGGATCCAGGGAAGTGGCTTGTGTATCTGTGATTACTCAGTAGATGCTGTCAGGTCCTCTCCCAAAAGTCCATGTGCACCTGTTCAGATAATCAAGCTGAGCAGTTAAAGGCAGGAGCGTGAGCTGCAGGCTAAAGGTCGCCGCCTCTTCCTTACCTGAGCCGGTTGTTAGCTGACAGTTTGATCTTTGCGATTCTTTTTCAGACTTAAGGTCTCACGGTGTCATCTAAGTTGGTGCTGAACTCCTGGGCTCAAGAGACCCTCCTGCCTCAGTCTCCTAAGTTGACCTTCAGGATTAACCCTAGATGTCACTGCCAGAACAGAGCTGTGTGGCCATCGCCCAGGAGTGCAGCGCAGCTTCTGGGAAGGGAGGCAAGCGTGATGGGCTGTGGGAACTCCCATCCCCCACCCGTGTCTCCAGCACCCCTGTGGATATCACAGAACCTCAGCTCCTGACACTTGAAATTATTTCTTCTCATGTCTTTGTCGCTTTCTTCCCAAATAGGCTGGGACTTCCTGGGAGGCAGGGGCCAAATGCTAGCCAGTCTGGCACTCTTAACAATCCAGTGACTCTAGCCTGGTATTTGTTGTTGTTAATTTTATTTTTCATGTTGGTGCTTCCTGAAAAGCCCCATTCTGAGCCTAGAAGGTGTTCCCCAAACCGGGACCAATTTGTCGCCATTCTCCGCAACCTGAGCAGCTACAGTAACGAAACCCTGTGTTGACAGTGACCGTGGGGAAATGAGAGCTGCAGTGACCCGCCGAAGAAGTCCACCAGGACGCCACGGCACACAGAGACTCGGTCAGAGCCTCGCGAGTCTGTGGATTCTGGGGAGACAGGAGGGGGGAGGCCAGGTACACAGAGAGGGGACATGGAGAGGAAGAGGTGAAGGAGGGAGGAGCAGAGCCGGCCAAGAGGAGAGACCCAAGCTGGGAGGAGCAGTCCGGGAGACTTCCTGGAGGAGGAGGAAGTGTGGCGAGGGAAACCCAGCCCCCGTCAGTAGGCTGTGAGACCCTGAACTAGAGGTTTAAAAAGCAGCTTTCTCTGCATAGAGGACACGGCTCCTACATGCGAGGTTCTCCTCAGGGCGAGAGGAATGTACACGCCTCTCTTCTCTGCTCAGCTCCCAGTTCAGAGCAGTTCACTGTGTAGGACAAGCTGTCACCTCGTCTCTCCCTCATGGGGGTACTTTTAAAAGATCTGCAGAGACTTACAGCACCGCCATCACCATTCCCCAGACTCAGCACTCGGTCCAGCCCACCCTGCCGGGATTCCTCCAACCTTTCTTAGCACAGTGCCCGGAAGTGAACGCTGGCCTCGGTGTCCTCCTGTGTTGGTGACAGGGGCTGGGACAGGGGCCCTCCCCCAGCCGTGCTCACCCCATGTCCACAATGGGTATCTAGCTTTTTGTTTTTAATGTGTAATTGTGCTGTTGCCTTATGATGAGTGCATGACCACCAGAAACTCCTGGGCGTCTGCTCTTACGAATACGTGTTTTAGCGTGCAGAAGCAGAACTTCGTATGAAAGCTGCCAGGCTGCATCCTGTTCGTCTACTGTGCAGTAATTTTAGTTTGGTGGAATTATCTTGACTCCGCATTCTACCCCAAGCCATCTCAGCACAGATGCTTGCTGGATCCTGAGATAATGGCTTGTAACCGTCTCTTCCGATCTCTTCCACTCTCTCCAGACTCCTCCCCTCTCGGTCCTGGAGTTCAGCTGCCACCCCTGCTCACTGGCTTCTTCCTGGTCGTGGGCCTGGGCTGCTCCTGACTTGACAACCCCTAAGCTGTCAGCCTGAGGTCTGTGCCATGCTTGGGTTTGTTGCTGGGCAGAATTCTGGGATCTTTTTCATGTAAAAATCTTCTAATGGGGCCGGTGAGATGGCTCAGTGGCTTAAGTGCCTGCCCGGTAAGCGCTAGGGCCTGAGTTTGACTCCCGGAATCCACATAAGAAAAAGGGGCCGGTGATATCGCTCAGCGGCACAGGCGCCTGCTGGCGCGCGAGGTCCTGAGGTCGACCCCCCGGTACCCACAAAAAAAAAAAAAAAAATCTTCTATTCACAAAAGCTGCCACTTGGAAGATCATGGGCCCGGTTGAGTTTTTAGTAGGAATCCAGCTCTAGCCCCAGGGATTTTCTGACGCGCACACTCCACACGGGGACTGTTGCTTACTGTTTCCAGACTGGATCAGGAGGCTTTGGCTCTGTCTGTCACCTCTGCCCTTCAGCACTTCCCGTGAAGGAGCAGATCTTCGACCCTGGTGGATGAGCCAGTACAGGATCAGCCCCGGGACAAACATTCGGCTCATTTGGAGCCTCGTGGCAGCATGGCTCACTGTCTGTGGAGGAACAGGATCCTGTCCAGGGCCATGGCGTGGACTTCCCTGTGCGTTCTGTTCTCTGAGAGGTTTGAAACATGGAGAAGAGCTCTCCGGGAACAAGGGTGTCCCTTCAGCTGTCCCTGAGGTCCTCTCCCTCCCCGGGGCAGTGATGCCTGTGTACATGATGATGGTTCTGCTCAAGCTGTTGGGGTGACATGACCCTCCTAGCCACCCTGAAGAGTCCCTCTCACTGTGTGTGTGTGTGGCGTGTGAGTGCATGAGTGTGCGTGAGTGTGTGTATGGGAAACAGACAGAGGTTTCCTCTGAGCCAGAGATGTCTGAAAGCACTTCCTGCAATGGACAATGGAAATGTTCTGTGGTCTATGATACCCAGTGTGGTGGGCACTGGACACATAGGTCACTGAGCACCTGAGATGCGCCTCATGCCTGAAGGAGCTGGGTTCTCATTTGTATCTGAATTCAGTGAACTTTATAGAAGTGGCCACCTGTGGCTGGTGGCTGCAGTAAAGGCCAGCACAGGTCCAGACCTCAGAGCCACCTGCAGCGTCATGCATCTGCTCACCACGCACATTCACACTTGTATTCACCAGTCAAGGGCAGCCCTGACGTCCCCTGCAGAGGTCACAGTTCTCAGGCCATAGTGCCACCCTGAAGAGCACTCACAGTCATGGAGGGACGGACAAGTCAGTGCGGGAGTGTGGAAGCCAGTGGCAGGGGAGGTTCTCCATCCACCAGACCTCAGAGGGCTCTGAGGAGGCAGCAAGGTTGGACAGTGGGCCCAGTTCCCGGTTGCTGATCTGGGACGGCCACCCTTAGTTTTAGAAGGAAGAGCTGCCCTCGAAGCTCAGGCCTGAACGAACCTCAATTCTATTCTATTCTCTATTGTGACTTTCCATCCACCCCTAGCACTGCAGCCAGAGACAACTGTCACACATCCATTACCCCATCAGTCACCAATCACTCAAGCCTGTATCAACAGGAAAAGTGCTTTCAACAATATATCAGCATCACCACCAGTCTGTGACAGCCATCCAGGCCAATGACTTCAAAGAAACTGAGGTACAGAAAAGAATGTGGTTGAGGCAGCTCAGGCAGCCTCAGGAGAACGTGGACAGGAGGGGCTTCAAAACACGGAGAGAGACATGGACTCAGGACTACGTACTCTCTCCTTACTGTAGAAAAGCTTTGGAGTAAAAAGCATGGTACCCAGCACTGCAAAGCAAACAAGCACAATAACTTAACAACCAAGCATTTTTTGCTGTCAAGATTGAAGAACATTTAGCATAAAAATGAACTTTTGATCCTGTTACAAATTGCCTAGAGTCTGATTTCCTAAGCAAGGGTAACATTCTCGTCCAAACTGATGTGGAGAAGGCACTGTGGCACAGGCCTGTAACCCCAGCTGTTATGGCTGTGTCTAGATGTCCCCCCAAAGCCTCATGCAGTCACAGGTGGGGCTTCTTCAGAGGTGGCTGGATCTAGGGTATGTGATGGTGGGATCGATTCATGGTGCAACACTAGGCTCAAGGGCACTAGGATTAAGGGTGTGGGTGCTACCCACCCTGAGTAGCCTGGTTAAAATATAAGGGGCAGAAAAATACTGTTAAGGTCCCTTGTTGCTTTGCTACCTTCTGCCTGCCATGAACTGTTGCCCCTCTGCCATGCTACCCTGCTTTGTAGTCAGCTGACTATGGATTGAAACCTCTACAAACTGTGAACTAAATAAACCTTTCCTCCCTTAACTTTGGGCGTAGGATATTTTGTCTCAGCAACAAGAAAAGTAACTAAGACATTAGCACTCTGGGAGGATGAGACAGAAGGGTTACAAGTTTGAACCTAAACCAGGCAACTTAGTGACTTAGCAAGACCCTGTCTCAAAATAAAAAATGTTTTTAAAAGGACTGGGGATGTAGCTCAGTGCAAAGGCCATGGATTTAATCCCCAGTATTGGAAAAAAGAAAGAAAGAGACAAAGAGAAGGAAGGAAGGATGGAAGGAAGGAAGGAAGGAAGGAAGGAAGGAGAGAGAAAGGAAAAAAAGAGAAGAGAGAAAGGAAAGGAAAGGAACGAAAAAAGAAAAAAGAAAAGAAAAGAAAGAAAAAAGAAAAAAAAAAGAAAAGAAAGGTGGATTCAGCAAACAGGATTGCTTGTTTCTGGCAAAGTGGAAGAGGGGCTCCCTGTCACCCTGACCTTCACCTGGGGACCCCAGACGCCACCCTGTTCACTGTCATCAGCCAGGGATCCCCAGAATCTTGCCTGCCTTTTCTGTTATCAGAACCCAGAACTCTTCCTGAGTCTAGATTGAAAGGCCAGACAGCACGATGGACATGGGGAGAGAGTGAGTAGAGCAGAGCTGGGCGAAGAGACAGGGCGAGCATCCTCATTTTTAGATGGAGGAGACTGCAGGACAGCAGGGAAGCGTTTGCCTTCTGATGCTGGGGGCCGTGCCTCAGGGTGAGCTCTTGTCCCACTTCTCTGCTTCCCAGGTGTGTATCTTGGAGCCAGTGCTCTGCAAGCTCAGCTGCTGCTCCCAGCTCTGCAGACTGTGCCAAGGCACCAGTGAGACAGGAACACACCCTCCTGTCCTGCGAACTCGCCCAACGCCTCTGGGCCAGACGGCCTGATTACAGCGATGCTTCCGTGGATGTAGGACAGTGGCATTTCTGGGCACTGGACTGTCTCTGCAGTTCTGACAGTGAAGAGAGGACATACTGATGCTTACTTGCAAAGAGAAATTTGATAATAGTCTTCAGAAGCCCGGCATAGTGGCATACACCTGTAATCCCAGCACGAAGGAGGCTGAGGCAGGAGGATCACTGTGAGTTCAAGGCCAGCCTGAACTACATAGCAAGACCCTGTCTAAACAAACAAACAAAAACAAAAACAAAATGAAAAGAAAATAATCCTCATGAAGGCAGAGCCAGTTTCATGGTAGACAGGAGGTGGCAAGTTGCAGCCACGATCTAAGAATGGTCTTTACATTTGTAAGTGGTGGCGGGGTGTGTGTGTGTGTGAAAATCATATGAAATTCAAATCTCCATGTCTATAAATACAGTTTTATTGGAGCACACCCACTTTTGTTTGTGCATATATTGTTTCTGGCTTTTATTTTTTCCCCCTCAGTACTAGGGTTTGAACCCAGTGATGCTTCCACAGACTGAGCTACATCCCCAGCTCTTTAAAAAAAATAATAATAATAAAGAAAAATTTAAGACTGGGTTTCACTAAGTTGCTAAATTGCTGGGGCTTGGCTAGAATTTGTGCTCTTCCTGCCTCAGCCTCCCAGAGTGCTAAAGTTATATGCATGTGCATTGTGCCCAGTTTTTGTGGCACACTGACACGGCTGAGTAACTGCAACACAGATAATTTTTGGTCTGCAAAGCTGATGATATTCAGCTTTGATGATACCTTGTCCTTTACAGAGAGACTTGGTCAGCGCTTGCCTTAGAAGAAGACGACAGGACCAGCTGTTTAGTACTAACAGCACAGAATGCTCTGTTTCTGAGCATCTTCTGTATGCCAGTGGTAATCTTGACCTTCACAGATAACTTCAAATCCTACAGAGTATCTGGTATCGATTCCCTGAGCAAAGCTGGGAAAGCTAAAGCCTCAAGTTCAAGTTCTTACTTCTACACCACAGCAGAGGAGAAGAGACAACCTCTTCAGAAATGTGAGTCCCAGCTGAGGGAGGAAGACTATTTTGGCGCTGTCTTTGTTACTTTCTCGTTGCTGGGACAAAATATCGACACCCCCAAGTTCGAGGAGGAAAAGTTTATTTTGGCTCAGAGTTTGTAGAGGTTTCAGTCTCCAGTCAGCTGGTTCCAGGTAGGGTGGCATGGCAGAGGAGAAACTGTCCCTGGCAGGGCAGCAGGAGGCAGCAAGCCCATTGGTTGGTGCCACCCACACCCAGGACGGCAAAAACAACTGAGGAGGGAGGGAGTGAGGGAGGGAGAAAGAGAGGGAGAGAAGCCTCTTTTGGTCCCTTATATTGTATGCAGGCTACTGCCCCAAGGCGGGTGTAGCACTCACACTCATAAGCCCAGCATTGGACCATGAATCAATCGCAGACTCTAGAAGCCCACCCCCATGACTGCATGAGGCTTTGGGGGGACATCCAGACACAAACCGTAACACACCCCTTCTCCTGTAGCATTTTCTTCTCCTGTGACCATCAGGCTCCACCGTTAATGCTATCCCATCCACACCTCTCACCTGTGCGTGTGACACCTAGATGGGAGTGATGGAAGCGACAAAACTAAGGAGTGAATAAGGAGAAGCGGGAAAAGGGTGTGTGTGTGTGTGTGTGTTGTATGTCTCTTTATGTTTAAGTCTGTGTATGTCTCTCTGTGTGTGGTAGCTTCCACATGTTCAAAAATAAAAAGGACAAAAATAAGAGGCCAACAACATCTTGAGGGAGATGTTTGTGGCAATTGGGAAAGCCAAGAGTTGAATTTTTTTTTTTTTTCAGTACTAGGGATTGAACCTAGGACCTTTGCATTAAGCCACATCCCCCAATCCTCTAATTTTTCCTTTTTTAATTTTTAGACAGGGTCTCACTAAGTTACTAAGTTGTCCAGGCTGGGCTTGAACTCAGTATCCTCCTGCCTCAGCCTCCCAGAGTGCTGTAATTACAGGTGTGCACCACCACACCCACCTAAGAGTTGAAATCTTATGTATAAAGAGTTGCTTAAAAAATAGATCAGAGGGCCGGTGAGATGGCTCAGCGGCGTAAGCGCCTGCCTTGCAAGCGCGAGGGCCTGAGTTCGACTCCCGGAACCCACATACGAAAAAGGGGCCGGTGATATCGCTCAGCAGCATGGGTGCCTGTTGGCGCGCGAGGTCCTGAGGTCGACCCCCCGGTACCCACAAAAAAAAAAAAATAGATCAGAAAAACATTAAGGCACTGAGAATTAAACAGGCAAGAACCAGGATCAGAAATTCTCGGAAAGCACAATCAGGATACAAACACATTGTAATGTTCGGCCCAGTGTGAATCAAATCAAAGCAAAATGAAGCATGCAGATGTGTCCTCAGTCCCAGGTGGGGCAGAGCACAGGCAGCTGCTTCCGCTGCTGCGGAGAGGTACAGGCCGAGGACCAGGGCCTCTCTGGGTGAGCTGGTGCTGTCCTGATGCAAATCTACCTACATGGCTAAAGCCAAAAGCAAACTTTTTAGAAACACCTAAGTAGAAGTAGGTTAAGTAATCCTTGGTAAATTCACTAGAATTTGGAATTTCCCAACTGTCCGTGGTGATAAGAATTACTCATGGTACAGTTCTCGTCGCGTATGCAGACCACAGTCTCTCTTCCTGGGAAAGTCTGGATGGAGCCCAGCATCTATCTGTGCTGTCTACGGCACTTCGGGGGTTCTTATCTTCAGAGAGATTTTGTGTGCATTGGTAGAGGAAATAGACGGAGATTCGCTATGAGCTCATTCCAGCTAGTATTTACCAAAGCGATCATTCCACTGGGAAAATATTTATGACATCGTAAGCCCTAAGAATGTCAAATAAAGTAACAGGGTATAGATACTGCACAGTGCTGGTCTATTGACTAATACTCATGGGGCACTTCCAGGTGTCTGATGGTGGACGACAGTGGAGCAGGTCCCCCGTCCTGCAGCTCAATGCCTGGCATGAGCTCCTTCCACTGGATCCCTCCTGAGGCTCAGAGCTCCTGGACAACTCAACTGTGGGGTCAGCTCTATTTGTCCCGTAAGCAGCAAGTGCTCCACCCTCTGCAGCGACTTAGGAAAGAAGTGGGGTTTGCAGGAAGGAGTTGTGTGCCATGGATTTGGCAAGAAGCGGGAGGAGAGATAATGTCCAGGGAGTTGCTGAATTCTGTACTGGGGCAGAAAACACTTTTTAGTGTTTTGGACTTTACTTTTTCTTTCTTTCTTTCTTTCTTTCTTTCTTTCTTTCTTTCTTTCTTTCTTTCTTTCTTTCTTTTTTTTTTTTTTTTCACCAAGTCTCACTGCGTAGTGCACAGCCTGGAACTCGTGGAGATCCTCCTGAGTGCTGTGATTACAGGTGTGCACCACAGCGCCCAGCTAGGGCCAGGCTGGGGTGGGGTAGAGGGCTGTGTGACTTGGTCTGTCGTTCAGGAAGCGCCTCAGGTTTATGCCTGGGGTTAGCTCTAAATAAAACTATAAATACTGCCTCGGAGATTCATCAGCAAGGTGGAAAGAACAAAGTTTATCTGACACTTTTATGCTTGTATGTCATCAGGGCTATATTGCCTTTGATGTACTATGAATATTTTAAATACAATTCCTGTTCTTGTCTGGGCAGTAGCATAATTGTAATTGGTTGATGTAAACATTTAATATATATGATAATTTTTGTAATTCTGTGTTGGCATTTCTTCCTTGTAGCAAAAAATATACCAGAATCCTCAAAGGCTGGGTGTGGTGGAACTGCCCTTGGGAGGCCGTTCCAGGACAAGATGCTGTGGCCTTCCAACCCTGCAGAAGAAGAAGGGGGCTGTGGTCCTGTCCTCAGGGTTAGCGCGGTGTGGTTGTTATTCGGTGCTAACTTGGTCCTTTGGCTTCTTAAAGGACAAAACACATGTAGCTTCTGTTAAGGAGGGGGCTGCTAAGTGGAGCAGAGCTGTGAGGGCTCTTCTGTCCCACCAGGGGCCACTCTGTCAGTCCAGATGACAGAATGTGACAGAGCTGCACATTCGGCCTCCCTGAATCTCCAGTCACTTACGCATCCTGGAAACTATCCACTGCCAGAGCTTCCAGAGGGAGCTTTGTTGGAACAGGTGGTGGCAGCCCTGAGATCTGCTGCTCATGCTGTGCCAGCTGCCGGCTAGGTGTCCTGGCCCTGGGCTTCCCCTATGTGCAAAAGAGAAGCCGCCATGGTCACTTCTCAGGGCTGCTGCAGCCCCCAACATTCTACCCGATGAGACTCAGAAAACTCATTTGTCCTGGGTAAAAACCCAAAATCACACCTTCCAACCCAGGCCTTCTCATTGGTTCATGAGCTTCTGGATTTTATTTGTTGAATTCTGTAAGTTCTAAGACTATGCCCAATTCTCTTCCAAACTCCTTCCTTCAGGTAACATATTCATAATAATCCTGAAACATGGGTTTTTTCAAAATAGCTGCCGATGTCAATATTCTTCCAGTAGAGCCAATAATGGAGACTTTTGTTCACATAAACTCACCCCTCAAAGTGCTCTGGAAATTAGCAGGTAAAGGAGTTGTGGTTGTGCACATTCCTGGGCACTCAGGGCTGCTTGATGTCAGGTATTCTGGGCCCAGAAAGGATGATTCCTGATAAAATGGGCTTCTAACTGTGGCCTGGCTTCAGCTTGCGGGACCTGGGGGCTCATCTGTGGGAAAATCAGAAGCTCTCTGCAAATGCTTTTCCCTCACTGAGTACCTTCCCTACAGCACAGCAGCCCCTTGCTTAATCAAACCGTAAGCCATAGCCTAAATGTTTTACACAAATGTGGAATACGGAACCTGTAGTCAAACAACAATAATAGGGTAAAACCAGCACAAGGCTTGGCGCCTGCAAACTAAATTTCTATCCCTGTGTGTGACCTCCACCTAGAATTGCCCCTAGCCTGGGGCACCAGGGACCCTCCCAGGCCTCTCCTTGGCAGGTGGCTCTGGCTTGGCAGGTGGTGAGGCCCGTGTCTCTCGGTGTTGGGCTGTTCTCTGGGCACCAGGATACTGGAGCTTCAGCCCAAGTGTTCCGGCCTGGTTCCTGGACCGGCCCAGGCTCCTCCTGAGGAATCTGAATTTGAATTAAACCTTCTAAGTCACAGATAAAGATAACAGAGTAGAAGGACAGAATACATCCATCTTCCAAGCTTTGTTAGCTTGATTGGTAAAGTTTAAACACCTCGCCACGCAGCATACCTGCCCCAACATCTTCTTACTCTGAGCCAAAGATGGGAGGTGTGGACCTGCCCGGGCACAGCTCCCCAACTTCCAAGGGCTGAAGGGACTGCACAGAGAAAACCTGTGCCCCTCAGTCACCACTGGCTTGTGGAGCTCTTATACTCTTTGAGTGATGGCAGAGGAGGCTGAAACAAATACAGAAGAATGCATGCAATTTCTTTCTATAGATGTTTTAGGGGAAACTCTTTTGGATGCCAGGGACAAAACCTTAACCCAAATTGCCCTAAGCCAAAAAAAAATTATTTGGTCCACATGCCTGAGTTATATTCATATTTAGGTTCTCAAACTGTGTTGTCCAGTTTGTTTCTGTTTCTGGGCTCTGCTTTTGATCTGGGGTGCCTTCATTTTGGGGCACACCAAAATGCCTCCAACAGTCAGGCTTGAGTTTGGCAATCCCAAAAGAAAGCATCCCTTCCCTGAAAGTCCAGCAAAAATCCTAGGTAGACTCTTGAAGGCCCTGCTAGGTGACACATTCGACCTCTGAACCAATCACCTGACTTGACCAACAGGCAGATGGAGGGAGGGGAAGGTGGTGGCCTCCCCCAATCCATACCTACTGTGGAATATTTCCAAAAGGAAAAGAGGGGTTTGAGGTTGGATAAAGGACTGGTAGTGGCTGGGTAGGCAAAACCCACAGATGTTTCTCTAGCAGCTCCTGCCACAGGAAATGTGAGGACACAGGAGGCAGAAATGTAAGAATGTCCATGACAGAAAGAGCCATGGCTGAGACAGCACAGTGGAGAGCCACTAGCCGGCATCCCAGTGGCCCCCAGCCACACTGAGTAGGATATGAGTCAGGGGTGCCTGCCCTGGATTATTGCCTACTGGGCTCAAGCTGAGCCAATCAGATTGTCACACAATAAACTTAGACATTGTGACCCAGAGATTCTACAAAGTTCTATGAGGTGTTTGGATGGAGGAGCCACATGGAGATGGCAGAGAAAGGTGGTCAGCAAGAGAATGGAGCAGAAATATGAAGAACCCCAGGGACCAGGCAGTCCCAGAGAGACAAAAGGAGTGAGCTACCATTCTTGGCAGGCCTGGGCCTTTCCGATGTGCATTCCCATCAGGTGTGTGTTTTAAATCTGTTCCATAAACCACAGATAAAAGAAAACAATAAAAATACAAGGGTTGGAAAATAATTATTTTTTTCTTCTAATTCTGCTTAAGAATTCAACCAGGTGTTTCATTTTTATCTTAATGTTTCACAAAAATCTAGAGGAGGATCATGCACGTGTGCAAGGCATGGGACTGGAAGCCCTGAATCACTCTAGCCCCAAGGGGAGAGGCAGCTCAGAAGGGCTTTGGGGGAAACGCTGTGGCTTGTGGTTCAGTGTCCCCCCCCAACAGTGACTCCGGTGTCAAAAGGTGGGCTGAGCTGGGGTTGGGTCCATGCTGAGGGTTTTGGACGTGTGGGCTGCGTCTGTGGCAGGCATGTCGCTCCCTGTGCATAAGTTACCTTTCCAAAGAGCTTAATGTAAAAGCAGACTCGGAGTTTCAGTGCTTTGAGGTAACCTACGCAATTCAGTTATGGTTCTCTTAAAATCTCTTTGTAAAATAAAATATGACCCCTAATTAACATTTGGATAAGGTAATATTTTTAAAAAATCAGAAAAAAAACAAAATCACTGTATTTTTTTTTTAAACGACAAACAAGGTTGTTCTGACCAGACAAGAAGCCAAAAGAATCATATTTCTGCTTCTTGCTGTTTTCACTAAAAGCTGTCGGAGCCAAGTGGAGGGCTGATTACAGAGCTGGGCCTCAGCTCCCTGGGCCAGTCTGTTCCTGGAACGGAAAGAGCAAGCACTTGCTTTCTGAAAGTAAACTGTGTTTTAAGAGCGGTGGGGGACCAGTCTCTTTACAAGAACAATGGGGCGAGTGGCGCTCTAATGAGGGGATTCCAGCTTTGGGCTTTGGCTTAACTAGTTCCCTCTGGGGTCCTGTCACTGGCTGTCAGGCAAATACACACAGCTCTGATAGAGAGGTCTCAACCACATGGGCCTGCGCATCACCTGGGGGCTGGAGCCGGCCACACCCAGCTACTGAAGCACCCAGGAGCTGGTGAGAGGTTGGCCCTGTGGGCGAGAAAAGCTCTGGAGTGATTCTGCTCTGAGCCTCCAGCTAAGAACCACACCTGATGAGTCTGATTTAAAAGCTCTGGTTTTTACATTCAGCAAAATCCTTTGCTTTTGAAGCCGGTTGCCTCTAGGGACACCAGTGTGCTGCATGCCATGACAGAGCTCTTCCCCCTGGGATGAAAGCAGCTAAGGCAGGTGGCCCCTGAAAGTGAGGCCCACAGGAGGGCTCCCTCTTCCTCCAAAGGGGACACTGCAGCTAGCCAGCCTTTTCATTAACTTGACAGGCCAGGTAACATCGTTGTTACTGAGTTTCTTAATTGAAAGCAGGAAAAGAGATTTGTTTTTTATTTTCAAAATCATCCCTAATAAGCATCATTAATTTTACAACCAGAAAAGGTTTTTCTTGAAAAAGTGTTTATTTTAGGCATGAAAAGGGATGGGCAGGCAGATCTACATGTGGCACCTTGGCCAGCTCTGTTCCCGCTTCTCCTGGTGGCAGGAGCCTGATAACGCCTGAGTGACAAGAGATCATTCAGATGGTCTATTCCAGTGGCCTGCAGCTGCTCACAGGATTTCTACCCCCAGGTCACCAACACCACCCTGTGTGTGGTACTATCCCAGCCTCATCCGCTGCCCACTGACACTCCTGCTCTGGTCCAGCCTAAGCATGCTCCTCCACAGCCTCTTCCCTCCTCCCCCTGCCTATCAGCTTATAAGTCACCTTTGAATCCCAGTCTTGGGTCAGATACCTCTGGGAGCACATCTTACTCCACTGGAGACCCTGGACGCTGCAGCTCCTGGGGACTCGTGGAGAGGTGCTGTGCTTTGCTGCTACACCAACTTGCTAACTGTGGTGTGTGTGTGTGTGCGTGTGCACGTACACACGCGTACCTGTCTCCCTGACGTTCACAGTAGTGGACACAGATGTTCTCATTTGAGCTTCACAGCAACCTACGATGCAGCTTTTATTTTGCAGACAGCCCCTGACTTACAGTGGTTCATCTTAAGAGTTTTGACTCCAGGACGATATAAAAGTGATACACATTCATCAGTAGAAACCACACTTCGAATTGTGAATTTTGATCTTTTCCTAGACTTGGCTCCTTCAGTTCTGGTCAGGAGCAGCGAGGTGCAGTGGGAGATCATAAGAGGATACAAGCAGTTGCAGAGTTCAGTGTGCACCAAGGGGTCAAAATATATGCTGCATGGTTAAATAAAAAAATATTACACTAAAAGACACATTGCTGTTAGTCACCCTTAGGATATGCTCCCTTGCTTTGAACACATTTATCCCATCATTCTTGCCACTTTATGAAGCAGTTCTAGAAGTCCTCTTTTGTGTCCTTAAGAGGTGTGATCAAAAATACTGTGAATGCTGCTGCTAAGTGCCATCTAATGAAAAGACAGGCTCATAAAAATATGATGGTGTGTCCTCATCCACCTTATTCACTGGATCTGGAACTGTGCAGCTACTGGCTCTTTCCCAAAGTCAAAATGACTGTGAAACGTAAATGTTTGAATCCAGTCAGGACATCAAGACAGCCACAACAGCACAACTAAAGACACTCATGAAAAAGGACTCCAGAACTGCTTCCTAAAGTGGCAAGAATGGTGGGATAAGTGTGTTTGAGGTGATGTGTCTTCTACTGTAATAAATTTTTTAAAAATTAAACATTCACTCTATATTTAAATTATGCATTATAGGTTGAACATCTTTAATCCAAAAAATCTGAAATCTGAGATGCCTCATAGTTGGAAGCTGTTTGGCCCCTGACACGAAACTGCAAGTGGAAAATCCCACACCTGACCTCACATGACAGGTCATAGTCAAAACACAGATACACTAAAAATATTGTATGAAATTACCTTTAGGCTGTGTATGTAGACTAAACATAGATGAATGTTGTGTTTAGATTTGAGTCTCATCCCCAAAATTTCTCATTATATATATGCAAATATTCCAAGAGCTGAAAAAAATCTATCTGAAACAGTTCTGGTGCTATGCATTTCAGGGAAGGGATACTCAACCTGTAAATGCATTTTTAATATAACATTTCCAACTTGCAGGGTTACTGGGGTACAGCCTTGTCATAAGTCGAGGAGGACAGGTAACTAAAGGAACAAGCACAAACAGTGACTTGGCCAAACCTTGCAGCCAGAGGGTAGCTTGGCTGTGGCACAACCCAGCTTGGTCCTGCTGCTAAGTCTGTGCTGACTCAGCAAATTTGTCTTTGGTGCCCAATGTTGGGAGGTGCACAATGGATAAATGCTGAAAGAATAGGTAAGTCCACACCAAGGGCTTGGCCGGCTCCTCCTGGGGTAAACAATTCCCCAAGGTGAGGATTACCCAAAGGTCCCCCTTGCTGGGACATCTGGGACATCAGCCAGCTTGTACCACTGACACAGGGCTCTGAGGTCCTTTCTGACAACAATAATAGAAATGTGAAGGCTGTCAGGCAAACCTCTGTGGGCTGTGCGAAAGAGTGGCCGGTGTGTGTGTTAGTTCACTCCAAAGCTGAGGATCTTAAAGCCAATAGGACTCTATTCAATCAAGTTGAGATTGTCACCTTTTATTCTGAAAAGAATTGAAAAAGTACTGACTTTACTGATGACACTGGAACAGGACAGCAAATTTGATTAAAGTATCGTTTCCATGTTGGATTTATGGAAGATGGTTGTGGTAGTGTGGTTTTTAAGAGAGTGTCCTCATTTTTAGGAAACGGACATCGGAATGTTTAGGGTTAAAGGGTCATGTTGGGCACAAGTAGCTCTGTGTGCGCGTGTGTGCTTGTGAGTGTACATACGCACAGGATGATACACAGAGAGGAGTGTGTCAGTGACAAAGCAAATGGGACAAACATTAACAGTAGCCAAATCCATGTAAACAGTATATGAGTGTTCTTCGTGTTATTCTTATTTTTACAACTTTTCTGTAACTTTGAAATTACGTTCCAGGGAAAAGTGAAAAACAAAAAGGCTCCCATGTGAAAAATGAGCACCCCAGGAAGAAGCCGTCACAAATGGTTTTCACTGTGACAGTCGCAGCAAAGCAGGAGCTGATGAAGCTGGGCTGGGTCCTCTGCCTGAGAGGACTCTTGACTCCCGGCCACAGCTGGCTGTCTTTCCCTGTTGTTGGTCTTGCCTGTGCTCTGAGTTCAGCTGGCTGCGCTTGCTGGAGGCCCTGGATTTCCAGCAGATGGGATATCAGGACAGTGGTGCCTGTGCCCCAGGAGCCCACCACGCGCCAGGCCAAGGCACATGTGGTGGCAGGGCTCCAGCCGCAGATGTGGCTCTTGTGAACAGTGGGGCTGCAGTTGGAGGCTTCCCCCTCCATGCCGTGGGGCCGTGGGGACAGTAGCATCTGTGTGACTGCAGACTGGCCCGCTGTGGTGGGGACATTAAGGCTATCTGTGGCTTCGCATCTGCTGGTCCCATTCAGCAGGGCACCCTGAGAATGGCCAGTTGGAGACCTTCTCATCCTGACCCTCGTGACTCAGCATGACAATGATTCTGCCAGTCTAGTCCCCACAGGCCGCCTCCTGGGGCCTGCAATGCGAGCTCATTTCCTTTGTGTCAGGCACTGCACCAGGGACTACCTATATTTCATTTTGCTCTCATGCTAACTTCATTGAGTGCTGTATGGTTAATGTCCTTCCACTTCCCCCAAGTGGAAACTGAGGCACTGGTGGAACAGCTTCTGAGGAAACCCAGGAAAAGAGGCACAGAGATTTCCCCAAAAAACCTGCAGCCTGGCAGGGGAGGGGAGGGGGCCCACACCGAACCTTGCGCCCAGGTGGGGAGAAGGGATCCCGGCTGGTGGTGGAGGATGGGGGATGGCTTTTGATTCCAGAGCAGATTTAGGAGGCATCACTGGGGAGGTGGCAGCTGCATGGGACCTAAAGGGAGACAGGAATTATGAAAGCAAAATAATGAAAAAGAGGAGCAGAATCATGAGGACGTGGTGTGCTGCACTGGTGGGAAAACGAAGGAGGAGGGGAGATGCAAACCGCAGACATCACTGAGCCCCTCCTCTGAGTGGGGTGCTGGGCAAAGCACTTCAAAGAATCCACTCATCTAAAATGAGCACTTTCTAAAGTGAGCCCTGTTACCAGCGTCGTTCTGCAAAAGAGGAAACAGAGGTATCTGCAGAGGGTTACACACATCTGCCTGGTGACAGAGCTCGCAAGCTTGCAATGTGTCTCTGGGTAATAGCTAAGAAGGAGGAGGAAGAGGAGGGGAGGGGGGAGGGGAGCAGGGGAGGAAGGGAAGAAGCAGGCTGGGGGGCAGTTCCGGGGGCCTCAGGGAGTTTAGTTTCCATCCTGCTCTGCCTTAGCCTTGACCAAGCTGGCTGTAAGCATCCTTAGTTCTCACTTCTGGTTGGGGGCACTTAAGTTTATAACAAATTGCAGGGTCTTAAAAGATGCTCTTGAGACAAGATAGTCTTCCTTCCTCAATCACTTCCTCAGTCCTTTCCTAGCTCTGATTCTGGTATTTGATGTTTTCTCAAATCCTTCAAAGAAAGAAAACTCTCTTCACCCTGGGATTGTTGGCTGCTTAGAGGGAATGCAGCCCAGGTGGTTATGGGGGGTGTCACTCCTGGTCCTTGTCACAGGCTCTCCTAGGTGTCTGCCCTGCAGGGTGCCTTCTAGCCAGACCTCTGTGTGTGTGTGTGTGTGTGTGTGTGTGTGTGTGTGTGAAACACAATTTAAACAAGAATGGTTTCCTCCTCTGGAACGTTCACTACCAGGGAGCTGGGTGGGAAAGAAGCTGCCAGAGAATGCCTGCATAATCACTGCTTTCCCAAGGTAAATTTCTTGGAAATTTATTCCTTACTAGAGACAGTGAAAAACATTAATAAAAAGACGATAGCTCGATCGGCAGTCAAAAATCCATGCTACCCACATCAGAGGCACGAGTGGATTTTCCCTCTTAGGCTCCCCCATGCAATACAAAGCTATTTCTGTCTTCTCTACCTAAATCCACAAGGAGAATATTAGTATCTGTGCAAAATTTTCATTTACTGGCCATGGCTGCAAGGAGCTTGAGCCAAACCCTCTGCTTTTTGCTGGCCAAAGTGTCCAGCTTGTCATTTTGAAGTGACTCCCCCACACCACGTTCAGCATTAATTTCCTAGAAATCATTTAGTTTAGGGTAACTGGAAGAAAAGGAGTGAGATACCAGGTGGCATTCGTCACATCTGTCCTGCCTCTTCTACTGTGGTGCAGGGACACCAGGAGGAAAACAAGTCTCTTTTAAGCCTTGAATAGCCTTCCTTTCCCTCTTCCGCATCTCCTTGGATTTTGGCATCAGGGTCTTCCGGTAAAAGGCCCAGTTTCCAAATTGGATAATTGGCCTTATAACATGGCAGGAATTTGTGCCTGTGAAGCTTTTAGGAAAGTTTTACTGCAGCAATAAAGTAGTAGAGTTGATTGAACAAAATTAGCTTCTGTGCTTGCAGGAAGCACTCCCAATGCTGCTTAGCTGTAAGAGATGCTTCCATCTTGGGGGTCGGTGGGAATCTGTAAGGGTACTGGGTTCAAGAGAAACACAGATTTACATCCCTCCCTGTCTCAGGAAATCTCGAATCAAGGGCAGCCAACAAATCCACACCTACGGATCTGCCAGGTGCATTTGCCCATTCATAATTATGCATTTGTTTGTGCGTGTGGTCAATGCTGGTCCACTGCTAGTCTCAGCCCCTCGGAGAGCTTATCTCTTGATCACTCCGTGAGGCAAGGGCTCCGTGCCTCATTAGTGCCTGGCACAGATGTCTCTAAAGCTCTGTGTAAAGAAGGGGGGAGTAGGAGGGGAACAGAAAAGGAAGGAAGCCAGGGAAGAGAAATGGAAAGATTCTTTACAACCAGCTTGCCCAGTAACACATAGTTTGACTTGTAATCATTTCTCATACATAAAATGGAATTAGCAACAGTACTTAGATCAATAGTTATTTTCTGCCGCTCCCCAGCTAGAAGGCCTGAGTCTGTGTTGTGTGACCCCCCAACTGTTCATCCAGGGTCCCACCGCAGGTGTGTGCTCCTCAAGCCCAAACAGGCACGACTGTCTGCAGGAGATAGAGTGTGGATGGTTCAGAGTGGGGGAAGGAAGAAGTCACAGGTCACAGTGGAGGCCACCACTCCCTGTGTGACCAGGATCCAGGGCAGACCCCCAGGAGGACAAGAATCCTAAGTTACAGCCTGGCTTTGCTGGTCATTATGAGGTCTGTTCGTCACGGAAGTAGGTGGAACCTTTCACAATGGTTCTATTCAACAGCTGGCAGCTTGATTGATAGCTTTTAAATGGTTACGGTACAGAATGTGGACAAATGTCCGGCACACACATGTACACGGGTACATTAGGCACGTGTGTGTGGATATGGAAGTATTTTACTCTAAAATTCACCTGTAATAACAGGTGTAACCCCTTGATGATGAACAGTGAGGGAGGACCATGGTCCACTGCCTGGGGTCTGCCTGCCACCTAGCAGCTAAGCTCAGTTTCCTCTGGGCAAACAGAGATCATCTTACTATTTCACAGGATTATTAAGAATACTAATGGGAGCAACTTGCATAGTCCTGCAATACTGGAAGCGCTCCATAAATATTGTAAGTTGACAACTTTTCTGCCCTTTTCACTTCAGACATGAAAACGTTTTCTTGTCTCATTATATATTCATTCCAGAGCCAGAGATGAAGTCCTTTCTGTGGTCGTAAGAAGCCAGATCTCCCTGTTAGGAACTCCCTACAGTCCTCTCCCATGTCCACTTGTCAGAGTTGTGCATAGGACCGTACTGCAGTTTCGTGTTTCATTACACATTACACTACTGCATGTAAGAATTGTGAAAATAAAAGCAAAGTCATCAAGCTGGAGTTTCCTACAACCCAAATGCCCATCAACCGAGGAATGTATAAAAAAGATGAAGTATTTTAATACAATGGAGTATTACTCAGCCATAAAGAGGGATAAACTTGAGACTTTTATAGATAAATGGATGCAACTCGAGACCAGAAGTGAAATAAACCAGATGCACATGTAAACATCGTATTGTCTCCCTAGTGTGAGAAGCTGAAAGAGTAAATAAGGTCCAAAATGTACAATAGATATTGTAAAACGGGAAGAAACTGTTCAAAAGGAAGGAGAAACTGGGATGGGGGAATAAGTGAAGGAAGGAAGGGAAAAGCAAAAAAAAAAAAAAATATATATATATATATAAAAGTTAAGACAGATACACTACTAATTTCTCTTAGTTCATTGAAAAGAAAGTTTTGTACTAATATTATTTGGACAATTGAATGCTGATATCTTGTACTCTGAGTAACTAATTTAAACATAATAATATGCAATGTATTAACCATTGTTACCCTCTTATGTTGTTTTGAAAATTTGTTCTATTTTTTTCTCTTTAAAATAAAAATTAAAAAAAAAGTTGATTTCCTTTGACCAATCTTTTGTTTGTGACCAATTCATTTAGTGACCCAGTTGTGGGAACATAACTCGATCCTTAAAGGAGGAATGTCTGCATGTAGTACTTACACGCCAAGAGGACCATCTGTGTTCCTCTCGAGGTCACTATCACAGATGGGGTTATGTACGTTAGACTTGAAGGGGGCTGCTGATAGTCCTGTAGAGACATGTAGAGTTTTTTAGTTTCTTTCTCTAGGTCTTTCCTTGGGTGATTTCTACCCATATGCTCATGCTTGGAAAGCCCTTACCCTACTCCAAAATTATAGAAGCAGTCACCTACATCTCTGTTCAGTTCCTTGAGTTCATTTTTCAAAGTTAATTCCTTAATCCATCTGGAATTTACTTGGGTATATATTGTGAGGTTTAAAAAAATTCCAACCTAATATACAGTTTCTGAAAAGCCCAGCTATTTCTGTATCATTTTTAAAGGAATCTTTTCTGCCACTCATATGAATTTCTACCTTTGTCACATAGTTGGTTTTCTTTACTTCTCAACATTTAAGTCTGTTTTAAGAACCCACCTCTCCTTAGATGCCAGTGTCTGCTGCTTACATCCCTGCAGCTGTGCAGCACAGTTAAATATGGCAGGATACAAAGGCTGCCCTGTTTTCTTTTGCAAAATTCTGACCAGTTATGGGAGCATCACTTCTGACATCAGCAGTGAGTGAAGCACCCCTGTTTGACAGCGAAGGAAACTGGGCACAGGAAGAGGAGACAGTTGCTTGAGGTCACTGCTACCAGGCAGGGCCGGGAACTGTGGAACCCAGAAGTCAGTGTGGCTCAGGGACTGATCTTAACTTCTGCAAAGCGTATCAGATCCTACCCAAAAATCAATCACCCTTCAAGATGGGGGGCATTTTCCTTGAATTTGTTATTACTGACTTGGTATTTGCTTTATTTGGTTGTTTTATACTTTTTTTTTTTTGTTGTTTGTTTGTTTTTGTACTGGGAATCAAACTCAGACCTTGAGCTTGCCACGTCTTTTTTCTTTTCTTTTTTCTCTTTCCTTTTTTTTTTTTTTTTTTTTTTTGGTACTGGGTACTGAACCCAGGGCCTTTGCACTGAGCTACACTCCCAGCCTTTTATTTTTCATTTTGAGATAGGGTCTCTGAGTCACTCACTTGCCTAGGTCGGGCTTGAACATGCAATCCTCCTGCCTCAGCCTCCCAGAGTGCTGGGAGGTATGCGCCACCACACCAGGCATATTCTATTTATAATGCTTCTTAAAATTTTCTGCCTAGAGATTGTGTTTTCTTTCTTTTTTTCCTGAGATATGTGGAATTTATATCATGGTCTACATTTTAATTGTCATTAGGTTTATTAATGATGGTGCTTACTTAAAAACATTCTTTGATATGTCTGTGGTTGTCAGGGCCAGTGAATCTCCATGTGGCCACACACACACAGAATTGTGATAACTATATAAGTAAAACTGTACAAGATGTGCTTTAACATAACAAAATGATTCTATTACTAGCTAATATTTCAAAAGCATTGTCGACATAATTTTTATTATTTTAATGGAGTGGTGTGTGTGTGCATGTGTGTGTGTGTGTGTGTGTGTGCCTGGCTGTGAGGTGGGAGGTTTCTTGTCCTATTCCAGTGTCTGGCTTCCAATAGCATCAAGCGTCATCCCACTCTATGGCATTTCAAGGATGGCTGCTCATTGAGTAGTTCTTTAAAATACTGGAGGGCTGTCAACATCTTCACTTGTGTACTGTGTCCCTATCCAAGTGTGATTGTTTTAAACTTCTCTTCACTGAGCACTTTTGACTATGAGGCACTCTGCCTTAATTGTCACTGCATCCTCATTGTCACCTCTGAGGAATACACATTAGAAGCTCCTTGTCTCAAGGGCGCGAGTTATTTCTCTTGTCATGGTTTTATCTCTTAGCACAATTCTGGCTCTATTTTTCTGGACACATTCCTATTTCAGGTCAGCTGGAGTCACTGGATTCCAATCCTAGTTCCAAGTCTTCCCAGAAAGGTGAGTGCGGGCAGTTAACTTACATAACAGATTCACTAACACGTACCTGTGAGCCATAAGAAGGGAGGAGAGAGGCTCCGGTGTGGACACTGAGCCTGGGTGGCATCCGCTGCCCATGGGTATAGTTTCTTTCCTTCTATTTTATTACTCCATGTTTGCCGTACATAATGATCACATCCCTTGTGGGGAGTTGGTACACACACATAACACATCTTAATTCTTTTTTCATCATCTTTCCTTCCCCTACCTCCCTGCTCCATCTCTTGATCCCTATTCCATTTGCAAAAGATCTATCTCCCTGTTTTCTATTGTGTACCGTTTATTTTGCTCTTTAAATTATTTATACTTTGAATTTCTCATACAAGAGAAGCTATGCCATATTTAAACTTGTGTGTCTGATGTATTTCACTTATGGTGTCAAGATGCATCCATTTTCCTCCAAATGACTTAAGTGTCTCCTGTATGGCAGAAGAGTACTCCACCATCTTTCCTTTTGTTTTATTTCCATGGTATGGAGGTCCTCCTGATAGATGCCAGCAGCACTGGATGGCATTTGCTGTCAGTGTCCCCTCTTCTCCGGCTCAGGTTATGCTGTCCCCGGAGATGTTCCTTTCTCCCAGATGCATACTGTGCGAGGTCAAGGCAAGGGGAGTGGAGAGAAGGCTGGGAGGCTGCCTGTCTTTTGAGTCCTGCACAACCACCTCTTCTTTACTGTCTCCTACTGGATTTGGGGAGCAATTTTCTTAGCAACGTCTTACATTTGGTTCCACCCAAACCATGGAGTGTAGGAGGCATTCAGCAGGGGCAATCTCAGATTCCCTTACGCAATCCAACGGGCAGGACGATCACACCGGGGGCTCTGGTCCCCGCTCACCCCCGCTCCCCACCGAGGGGCACGGACCCAGCATGGCCAGTTCCTATTCTGGCTTTCGGCGCACTCACTGTCAAACAGAATGCCGGACCGCAGCGCGGGTCACTCTGTAACACCGTGATCCTAACCCCTCTGGTTTTGTCGCTTTATAGATAGGGGTTCAACCTAAGACTTTGGAAAAGAGAGCTTTTAATTGTAAAAAATGTTCAAATTTCACGGATCTATTTCATCTCTGCTCAGAAAGAAGAACGAGTACCTTCTTGCTGAAGAGCATGAGTGAGGAGCCAGCCTCCTCCAGTTTCCATGTAACTGAGAGATTTTTAAATTACTTTCTCTTTCGCTTGTTCCTTTCTGCTACTGCCGAATGGCTATGACAGATTATTAACCAAGTGATGTTTAAAATTTTAAAGTCTGATTTAATAAAATTTATGAAACTTTTGCCCTCTCTCATAATTCCCATAGCTTTAAGAAAATAAATATGTGCTAAGATTTGGATTTTTTGCTTCTATTTACAGCAAAGACAGGACAGGGAGTCCTTTTTATTTTATTAAACTTTTTGGCACCGTTTAATCTTTAAAACTAAGCACAACTAAAAGTTAGTTTAAAACGAAAACTAACTTAAAAATTAATTGAGTAAAGATGTGTGTTTAGAACTTGAAACACCCAGAAAAGTAAAATGAAGATAAAATTGTGATCCCACTGAAGAATAGTCATTATTAAAATTAGGATGCATTTCTCTCTACCTATTCATTCTGTTTCTAATGTTTATTGAGTTAGTAACACACACACACACACACACACACATGCACACATTCATTCCTCACTGTGTGCTCACTCAACATAAGAGCATCTCCCATATTAAAATATTTTTAGAAATAGTCGTGTGCTACATGTGTTACATGTCACGCACATGGTAACAATACAAAGACAACAGAAGAACATCAGAAAAAGGGCTTTCCTATACCTGACACATGGGATCCTCCTAAGCCCAGCTGAGAAGCAAGGTGGGAAACATTTCTGCTCCCTGTGAGGGCTCAGACAGGAGGGAAGGGCTGCTTGGTGAGGGCCACAGGCTCTGGTGCCATTTACAGTTGTGTGACCTTGGGTGCAATAGTGCTAAGATGTGCTGGGTTTGCAGTTTATAACATCTTAGGGGTTCTCCTTAAAGAAAAGATGAAAACCTCACTCTTGAAAATGTTACCAAAACATGTGGTCCTGCAAGCAAATCACTAGGTCCTCCTAGGGCCCTGTGGTAAGGGGCCCTGCAGTTTAGGGATCACTCGCTACAAGCTTACATCTACCCCTGCCTGACAAATAACTTAACTTACCTGCATCTGTAAAATGGGACCAACAAAAGTACTTTGCTCAGTGCAGTTACATGGATTAAGCAAGATAGTCTTTTGTAAACCATCTGGTTCACTGCCCAGTGCATACTAAGTGTGTAATAGATATTACCTGTGAATACTAATGTTACTCAAAATCATGTCCTTGTGGATGGAGTCATTTGAGCTGTTTCCTAGAGACTGAGTTATTCCTATACGTACTTAAGAAAATTATACCTTCGTGGCTTTTCAGCTTGGCTCACTCATTCATTTAATACATGATTTATTTATTTAGGGTTGTTCTTTTTTTTTTTTTTTTTTTTTTGAGACATGGTCTTGCTGTGCAGTCCAGGCTGGCCTTGAACTCCCTATGTAGCCCAGGCTGGCCTCGAAGTTGCTGTGATTCTCCTGCCTTTGCCTCCTGAGTTCTGGGATTACAGGCGTGCACCACTGTGCCCAGGTTAATAAGCAGTTTTAGTTCCCACTGGGTGCCACACACTGTGCTGGATTCTAGTCTTAGTTAATTCTCAGACCTCAGCCATTGAAAGGACAGCTCAGGTAATTCCTCCTCTGGGAGTGTTTGCAGGAAACCAGGCAGGTTCCTTGATTTGGGCACCTAACTGCCATGTGATTGTGTTTGGACATGACCAGGGTTTGAGGGGAAGGCCTCCCTCTCCTGCCACCTTGGTCATTTCTGTATCACAAGTTCTTTTCTCTCGCTGCATAATAGTTAACGAGTTGGCTAAAAGTGTGCATGTTTTCACATGAGGATTTTACTTTCTTTTGCCAGCTATTTAGTTTGCAGAATTAAGCAAGATGTATGCAAAATACTGTAGTTTGAGGCCTCTGGAAGCAAACACAATGTTTCTTAATGTTAATTGTACTTGCTTTTGTGAGATAATGTTACCTTTTCTCATTTTATGACAACTGAAATTCTCTACTTGACACCAGATCAAACTTTGTAAGCTTTTTCTCTCATGCCAATAAAAAAATAAATAGTAGGGCTACATTGAGACATCCTTAGGGAATTTGTCTCATATCAGGAAAAGTAGTTATACTCAGGGTCCTACAGGAGCCTGGGAAATTCTAACCAGAAACTCTGGGGTTAGGGTGTATTATCTATTTAAAAACAGAACTGGGCTTTCCAAGTTTCATAATGTCTTGACTTATTAAAGCTATTAATTGAGAATTGAAATCTAAGGGCTGTTACTTTTATAGAAGCATTCATGTGACCCCAAACACTCTGACCAGTCAGTAGAATTGGATACAAGTGAAGAAAGCAAGTGCTGTGGGTGAAGCCACTACATCTGCTCCATGCTTTTCACGTCACAGTGAGTGGCCTCTTGCTAGCACCAGGCATCTTGCTAGAACCGTCCTAAGAGGTGGGTGGGGAGTTGACACCAGCCTGTAAGCATATTTGTCAGATGTCATAACCCTGTGACACTTGTCACCTGCCACACTCTCAGGTGGGCCTTAAGAACACCAGGCCTTTGCATCGGTTTTACTGGCGTGGTCCGGTCCCAGCTCCAGGGCCACCATGGGCACGGCAGTATCGGCAGGCTTGCATGAATTCCCAGGGTCAAATTCAGCTTATCCTCCATGTGGGTCAAGACCTACGGTTACACTGAAAGTCTGCAGCTACCGGCAAGCACAGTTCCCACTCCACCATCCAGTGGGGGAAAAGAATATTAAAACGCCGCTTTGGTGAAGCGTTGTGTCTGGGGAATCCAGGGACTGCTCTGAGAGTCTGGTCCTCTATAGAGAACAGACTGCAGGATTAACCCATCTGCAATCCTATCAGAGCAGATCCGGGGGAAGGAGTTGAGGCAGGTCTGACGAGGGTGGCCGAGCTCTCCAACAGAAACAGTGTCTGCACCGGGGTCCCCACACTCCCGCCTAAGACCTGCACACCTCATCAGCGGGGTTGGGAACTTAACGGTACCTTCATCAGGTTTATTAAAAAAAGAAGTCTCAGTGACCCCCTAAACTGGAGGCTGTTAGATTCCTAAAAACAGAGCGCAGAGGTCAGAAGCCAGCCTCAGGTGTTCTTTCCCCGGCCTCACCTGCGGCCTGCGAGCCACCGCCCTTTCCTCATCCTCCATTCCCCATCCCAGGCCCAAATTAATGGGACTCAGAATCCTTAAATCCGGTCAAAAAATACAGGCACTCCCTCCCTGAGCTCCAGGTGGTGGCTTTCACGAGGGACTCGGCACCATCCCCCACCTGCCTGCCCTCCACACCCATCAACATTCTCTTTCAAGAACGACGCCAAGCACAGATTACGTACACATCCTGAGGAAATAACCAGTTAAGTGGCTTCTGAGCCTCACTTCCCTAAGGAAATAATCAGCACCTCTTCCCCGAGACAGCTCCAGGGGAGCGTGGGCAAGGGGTCCCTTCTGCTCCCAAAGGTGCCCAGGCGTCTACGGAACTGCCTACCGAGGTCGCTGTCTCAGTGCGCGCCCCAACTATTCCAGCTAATCCTCAGGGCACCCCAGGAGCGGCAGGGCACCTATTGTTTCCCCCGTTCTGCAGCGCACACCCGGAGTCCAGCGGTTACAGAGAACCCTCGGGGAGCACCTGCCTCCGACCTCGGGATCGCCCCGGGATATCCACGTCCCGCGAGAGGATATCCGCGAACTCCGCGACCCGCAGCCTGGCCGTTGTGCGGGATGAGCCCGGCGGGTCGGGTACCGGAACAAAGGAATGGAGCGCGCAGAACCGCGCACAAGGAGACGCTCAGGAGCCCACGGCCGGCCCCGCCTTCCCGGCCGCGGGTGGCGCTCGCTCTCGGAGACGGTCCCCGCCAGGGCCGGGAGGGGGCGCAGCGCGCCGGCCCCGCCCGAGGAGCGCACAAAGAGCGGCGGGGCCACCTCGGAGGGCACTGCGCATGCCTGGCCGCGGGGCGGGGAGGGGCGCGGGCACCCGCGCGCACGCCTGCGCCCCCAGCTGGCGCGCTGGCCAGCGTACCCCGCGGCGCTCGTGCGCCAGTCGCAGCCCGCGGGGTCACGGCCCTAGCCCTTGGCGAGTGCAGGACCTCGGCTCCCTGCGTTCCCTGCGTCTCTGGCGGCCTGGCGGGCCTGATTCGCGCCACAGCTGGCCTCTGGTTTTGGGACCCACATCTCCAAGGCTAGCTGGGCCAAGTGCCGCCCGAGGGGGACAGAAATGCAGGCGCGGGCGCGCGCGCGGGCAGTGGCGTGGGCGGACTGAGCCTTTGTCTCGTGCCAGCTCGCTTCGGAGCCGCTGCGCCCGTGCGCCTCGGGGCCGCGAGTCCCGTTTCCGCGTCCCAGGGCCGGGCCGCCTTTTCGGGTGGGTGACAGGCCTCCTCCTAGTGGCGGCTGCACTGATGGTTTATTTGGGGGCACTAACGGGACTTCCTAAGCACCGCTCTTTTGGGGCCCGCCCGTTGGCATCCGAGTTGGGCGCGTTTCCTTTTTTCCAGCGGGCGAGGGGGAAGGCTTGGGGACCGCGACTGTCCCCGGCGGATAGGTGCATATGAACGTCCCGCGCCTGCCTGTCCCGCATCAGACAACAAAGAGAGGCGTCCGCGGCGGCGGGGGGGGAGGGGCGGGAAAGGGGCGGGAGCGGGGGTGGCCTCGCTCTCCTAGCTCAGCCCGCGGCCTCCGCCCGCCCCCGGCCTGGCGCGCGCCAATCGCCTCCCCCAGCGATAGTGTCAGTAGCATTGTAGTGTCAGCTCCCGCCGGTGACGTTGCGCCTCCTCGTCCCCCTCCGGAGCCGTCTGGCTGCAGAGCTCAGTCCAGAGGCGGGCGGGAGAGGAGGCGAGGCGAGGCGTGCAGCGAGGGCGGGCGCAGTGCCGGAGCCGGGGAGGGGCTCCTTCAAGAAACGCCGCTGCCGCTCTCCTGCTCGCTGGGCGCTGGCATTGTGGCCACCAGCCGGGCGCTCGGGGCCACGCGCGGCCACCGCTCCAGCTCTGCGCCCACCCGGACTACCGGCGGACCTGGGCAGGGACCCCGGCGGGGCTCCTGCAGCCGCTGCCCGGTGCGCGCGGCCAGCGCCCGGAGAGGACCACGGCGCCCTCGGCGACTGGCCGGCCTTCCCGCCCCTGACCGCCCGCGTCCCGGCTGCCTTTGTGCCGGCACCTCGCTCCGCCCGGGGAGCCGAGGGCCGGCGAAGGCGCGGCGCGCACGGCCGCGCGATGCCCAGCTCGCTGTTCGCAGACCTGGAGCGCAACGGCGGCGGGGGAGGCGGCGGCGGGGGAAGCGGCGGCGGCGGCGGCGGGGGAGGCGGCAGCGGTGAGACCCTGGACGACCAGCGAGCCTTGCAGCTTGCTCTCGACCAGCTCTCCCTCCTTGGTCTGGACAGCGACGAGGGCGCGTCTCTGTACGACAGCGAGCCGCGAAAGAAAAGCGTGAACATGACCGAGTGCGTGCCTGTGCCCAGCTCCGAGCACGTCGCGGAGATCGTGGGGCGGCAAGGTGGGTCCGGCGGGAAAGGGAGCGGGGATGCGCGGGGTCGGGGTCCGTGGCGCCGGGGGCCTGGGGAGGAGGAAGAGGCGCGCTAGGGCCAGCGCCCCAGACAAAGAAAGTGCAGGCAAGCTGCTTCCCAGAGCCGCGCGGCCGCCACGCAGGACGCACTCTCTTCTGCTGGGACCACAGCCTTCTCCCCTGGCGCCCCCCACTCAGCTCACCTGGGGAACGGTGATTTAAATAGGAGATGTTGGGGGGAGGGGGCCTTTGATCGTTCCTTTGGGAGGGCGCAGGAGGAGGAGGAGTGAGCATCCGAGGGGAGGAGGATTCTGGATTTCTGCAAAGCGGAATGGAGCGCAGCGCAGTAACAATGGGTCCCGGGACTGCGCCCCCCCCAAGCCCCCCGCGCTTCGCGATCCTGACTTCGGCCGCCTCCCTGCTCGGAGTCTTCCAGGCGGCCGGTGCACCCGGCCGGGTCCCACCGGCATCTCCGGGTGACTTTTCTAGGATTCTTGGGCTTGGCTTGGGACGACTGCAGTCCCCGGGGGAGGGTCAGGCAGCCAATGGGCTGTTCCTCGAGCGCCTCGCGGGTGGAACCCGCAGCCCAGCCGTGGAGCGGCCGCGGTCGGCGAGGAGACGCCCCCTTTCCTCGCGTAGCGTCCCGGGGTTCCCGGTCTCCGCGGTTACCCGGAATAATGGGCGTGTCTCTCTCCCATTCCCTCCCCTGGTTCTCAGGTTGTAAAATCAAAGCGCTGCGGGCGAAGACCAACACTTACATCAAGACCCCAGTGCGCGGGGAGGAGCCTGTCTTTGTTGTGACGGGCAGGAAGGAAGATGTGGCCATGGCTCGGAGGGAGATCATCTCTGCGGCGGAGCACTTCTCCATGATCCGCGCCTCGCGGAATAAGAACACGGCGCTCAACGGCGCAGTGCCCGGGCCGCCCAACCTGCCGGGACAGACCACCATCCAGGTGCGGGTGCCTTACCGCGTGGTGGGACTCGTGGTGGGGCCCAAGGGCGCCACGATCAAGCGCATC